>CM048668.1:14740046-24725046 GCA_026401315.1 Dysphania ambrosioides | reverse complement strand
GCCTCAGCAATAGGGTTCATTATGTATGTCATGATTTGTACTCGACTAGATGTCTCATATGCTTTGATTATGTGTAGCATATTTCAATAAAATCCAGGTGACGCATACTGGAATGCAACAAAGAATATCCTTAAGTATTTGAGAAGAACTTAGGATCATTTCTTAGTGTATGGAGAAGAAAGTGAGTTGGTTGTTGAAGGTTATACTGATGTGAGCTTTTAAACAGAGAAAGATGATTTTTGATGTCAATTTGGGTTCATCTTTTGTCTAAATGGAGGGGAAATGAGTTGGAAGAGTTCAAAGCAAAGCACCATAACTGATTCTACAATAGAAGCTGAGTACATTGTTGTAGCAGATGCAGCAAAGGAAGCTATTTCGATGAAGAAATTCATTTCTAAAGTAAGATTAATACCTAGTATTGGAAATGGTATTGTCTTATATTATGATAATAATGGTGTCAATGCTCAAAGCAAGGAACCAAGATCACACCAAAATCCAAACATGTACTTAGAAAGTTTCACATCATTCATGAGATTGTGGGAAGGAAAGATGTGATGGTTTGCAAGATTCACATGGATGATAATATTGTTGATCCCTCAAACCAAACATGAAGGCCATACTAGGGCTTTAGGGCTTAAGTATAATGGAGAGTGGCTTTAATTGTGTATTGTTTTATTGTAAAATTAGTCATAGACATAAATCACTTAGATATGTATGTTTATGTTTATTAATAAAGTGATTTTTCTTATTTAACTATGGTTTGGTGTTAAATAAAATGTCTAAAGTATTATATAACATTCGATAGGTTTGTCAAATGCGTGATTTGATGAATAAAACCCTATTAAGTGAACCAAAGTTATAAATATTATTAGTCCCTAGTCCGAATCATTAAATTGGACATATATGATTCATTTTAAGACTACTTTGTAAGCTGATTGATAGCGTAGTTTCATGGGCCATAGAGACATGGTGATATCGGATAGACCTACTTGATATTCTTCAAAACGTTTCAAGAATTTCATTTGTTATATTTAATGGATTCCTTTGACATGAGTACAACATTGTTCTCATTTAGTGATTGGTATGTCTTTGACATTCTCAAATGTCGTGCCGTAAAAGGAGGTTATAAAGGTAATGTTTGGGTATGCTAAAAATTAAGTGGGAGTTTTGGTTGTACAAGATTGAATAAGTCCTTCTAATTGTTAGGATTTGTATCTTGGGCCTCTTGAAGAGTAAGAACTAAAAAATGCGTGGACGTGATCAAATGGATTAAGAGTTAATCATTTGTTTTGACAGTTCAAGCTCGAATTTCAAGAAATGATTTGAATATTAGTATGGATAACATGGGATGTCATCATAGTATCAAAATCGACATTAAGAGACTTAAGGAAATTTGTGGTTACACAATTGTACTAGGACAATTGAATATAACATGGACAAACTATGGTGATAACTATAATCGGTTATTTTATGTGATCATAGTGTTTTGTTAGAAACCAACTTTGATTTGTGAACTAATTTGATTAGTACACGGCTAATAATAAACTAGTCATATGAGGTCACACATATAAGTATACGATTGGATTAAAGTGCAAAAGCGGTTAAGAAGCTAAATAGTCATGCCTATGTGAAGTATTGACTAATGAGTTTATTTTATAACATATGGATGTTATAAATAAACCAAGGTAAAGAGAAAGGATGTACTACTTCACTTAGCCATATTCTCTTTAATCTTATTCATTCTCTTTTTCCATCACCAAAAAAAGCAATAAAAAAAGAGTTTTCTTATTCCGTACTTGCATACGTGGGGATTCAATCATTGCTTGTGGACCAACATTAGAGGAGTAACATTTGGTGTTCTAAAGATTTCCATTTAGAAGTGTGAAGTGTTTTTTGCTTTGTGGAAATCACGCTTCAAGGGTATAGAATTATATTCCTATAATTCGTATTGAAATGTGCATGAGATCCTATTATAGATAGAAAAAATTATTTCTTGAAATTCCACTTTATATATCTACATTCCTATATTTTCATCAAATACAAAAGTATAATATTGTCACAAAAGGTGATTAATATATTGCAATGCATTACATTGTAAAGAAACAAATTGAAGATCTACCGAAAAGTTTAATTTATACAAAGTAGTTTAATGATATATCTGGGTTTTTTTCCAATAGTGTTATTAGAACACAAAAATTCTTTTTCAATAGAAATAATAGACTTTCAAAAGAAATCTTCTTGAGTATAAGAAATATGCTAGAAATGTATTTTAAAAGTGTAGTAGTACTAATAGATTACCGTAAAATAATCATTTTGAAGTTTAATGTCGTGGTCTAAGATAGAAACTTGAATAGTACAATAAGTAGAAGAAAAAAATTGTATGTTTTTTAGGTGATTTAATAAAAGTTACTCCAAAGAAGAGAAAGAAGGATATCAATTATGAAAAGAAAAAATCGAAAATAAAAATGCAACCTTTGACCCATCTTTTTCATAAAGGCCTATCTTTTGATTATTTTTTGAAGATACAACCTTTGAGGATCATTATTTTTTAAAAGGCTAAATAAGAAAGTGACTAGTTTACAACAGGTAAACTTGATGACATGGCAGTAAAAACGACTTTATGATTTTTTTTGCTTTTTTATCTCTTTTTTTTATCTTATTGTTTTGTTCAATTGTGAGCATTCACTATAATTATGATTACAATAAAAAAGCATAACTCTCAAATCTTAAAACTCATAAACTTTATGTAAAAACAAACAAATAAAAAAATTCTAAATTGGGTTAAATTAGTAGCAATAACTTCTTATTCAATTGCGCAACGAATCATAGTCATCACCCGAACATCGACTGCACCCATCACCAACAAAGGGGAGGAGCTGACTATGCCAATAAGAAGATCGGTCGTGCCCACTAACTAAAGGGCCCCACCAACGGCAATAACACTGACATTGTTGACACAATAGTAGAAAATTAATCAATTGTTTCGGTACAAATGATGTGGTTATTTAGAATTCGAAGCACTTAAAGGATTGTATAATACCTAAAGATCACATGCTGTGATTTTATGAAAAATTGTAGCATTTAGACTCACTATATACTCTTGTTCCAGAGCTTCCAGTATCATTTCAAACACGAAAAAAATCAAGAGCACACATCTCCCTTTTTCTCTAACCCTCAACTTCCCTATCCCTAAATCACTATAACACTTAGTCCTCCCACTCCTAATTCCTCACATTTTCTTCCTATAACCTTAACTGCTTTCTAATTAAAGTGCTCTTATTCATTCTCCCTAATGCGTTTTGAAGCGTATTCCTCTCTCCCACTTGTGTCTCCATGGATATGGCATAGTGAAGCTTTGGTCGTTGGATTGGCCCTCTATCTCTTCCATTTTGATTTGAAGAAGTCTAAGTACTCCAAACTTCAAAATCTAAAGGTTTTCATATGTCTAAAATCCTAGGATATGATTTCTTTTTAATTTTTGTTTTTCATATTTGTTCTACATTAATGTAAAGACAAAAACCTCTAGTGTGTTTCATTAGATTAAATTTACATGCTATATGTTGTGTTCATGAACGAATTAACCCTGAACCCTAAACATTAAACCCTATTTATAAAAAAAAAAATGCAACATTTTTGAAGAACCTATATGTTGCGATTTTCCTAAAAAATTGTAGCACTTGTCCTATTAATTGCTTCGTCAAAAAATTGCACCACTTGTATATATTCCTATTGGTTCGTCAATAAGTGTTTCTCCCTATTACCCGCAACATTTGAGCATAGAAAACCACAATATTTGAATGTTTCTCTACTAGTGACACCTAGTACTATTCATTTCCATGGAGATTCTGCAACAGTTTCTTGAATGATTTGCACATTTTGTTGTTGCCTCTCTTCCAAGGCATTTTCTCATTGTACAAGTTCCAAGGGATTGGAGGAGTTTTCATCGTTGATGAATATGATTGTTCTTCCTTGTCCCCTATATGCCAACAGAGAAAAAAAAACTGAGATTTGCAGGGAGTTAGTGGGTTGATTTTGTTTATTTTAAGTTTTTAATCTATTCAATCAATTTAACTATGTAATTGAGTTAAATATAATAGAAAATATTTATAATCAAAATCATCGCTGAAGCACTTCATTTTGATCTCTACCTTCTCCTTTTCTCCGCCAACTCGTCGTAGAGGATATCAACATCACCAACAACAATCAAATTGAAGCAGTTCATCATAAGTTCTTCCTCAATTTCTCTCCAAAGTCAACAAATTTTGAACTACCTTCTTGTTATTCTTTTATAAATGTAAAGTTGAATTGACATTAATTAGTTGTTTGTTATATGGTTGAAGATGTGGACAAAAATGAGGTGATAGATCATAGTGAGCTCAAACACTTCATTTGCGAATTGAAATGTCAAATTTGGGTTATCGATAGTTTAGAGAGAGAAAATGAGATAATAGAGAGGAACCACAAAACTTTAATGAACCGATAACCAATTATTTGTCCATTTAAAAAATAACAACTCGTCGTACTTTGATAAATAATCAACAAGGTTAAACTTTATCAACAAGAGGACCCAAAATTGTATTTCTATTTTTAATTTTTCCTTTTGAAAATGCATTTTTATAAAAGTCATTAATTAAACTTGTAATAAGGATATTGTATTTATTCCAATTATTATCATAATATGCGAAAAAAAGTTCGCACAGACTTTCAATTCCACGGGTAGTCTACAATTCGTGGGCGTGCCGGCAGGGTAACACATGGCGATTTTATACGCGGTGGTTGCAAGAGGAACAACCGTGCTGTCAGAGTTCAGCGCCGTAACCGGTAACATCGGTGCGGTTGCTCGCCGCATTCTAGAAAAAATTCCGTTGGAAGCTGATGCCCGGCTATGTTTCTCGCAAGATCGTTACATCTTCCATATTTACATGGCTGATGGTCTTACATTCCTCTGTATGGCCAATGATACCTTCGGAAGTACTATTCTACTCTCTCTCTCTCTCTCTCTCTCTCTCTCTCTCTCTCTCTCTCTCTCTCTCTCTCTCTCTCTCTCTCTCTCTCTCTCGTGTTTGTTTTGACTTTTGATTCCACTTTTGCTTGTTTGCTTTATTAGGACACCGAAATTCTCTGCTTAAGAGTTAGGGTATTGTGAATTGTGAGATCTGCTTTTTCGATTGAGCAAACTACGCTAGGGGCTTAGATCATTGTGTGTCGTTGATGATTTGCATCTGCTTATTTTTACTGGTTTTACCGTAATTGAGTGGCTGAATTGTTGCAATTGCGGCATCTCGGAAAAATTACATTGTGTGTTCATCTTTGCTGTTTTAGGTGTTGTTATCTTGTTTATTATACTTGAAAATTACTAAATTTTTTTTCTAGTGATTAAAATGTGAGTCAAAAGCTTATGCCCCTAAAAGCAATGTGTATCTGATTAAGCAATGGCTTACGGAGTGTCACCGTGAAAGATCTTTATGTGATGGAATTGCCTTTGACTAATTCCTTTACCAGTTCATGATCAAATCTCGTTTACAATGTTGTATTCAAGTTCTGTTAGAGCTGTCTGGTGAGCTTTTCCTTAAGTCTTAAAGAATGTTCTTCGATTATTTTCCCCCCAACTATTGAGCCTCATTTTCTATTTTATTTTTGAAACTCTCTATGAGACCTAGCTTTCCGTTGGTAAGACAAAAAAATCACTAATCATTATTATTGAAGTTTATCAATCTAGAATGACTAGTATAATTGGGGAGTGATTCTAGTATATTTCCAGTAGAAAGCTTTCTACCTTCTTCTTTAACAAGACTTGTTACAGTTGTGAAGCTAAGAGCTAGAAAGTAGCAACCCGTAAAAGCTTGCCAAAAGGCATTTGAGGGAGGGGGATTGCATTCCCAATTCCTACCCCGGCTTAGCCTCAAGAGAGTTCATGATTGGAATAAGGCCGCTATTATCAGACATTTGTGAATATTGTGGTTAACTCACATAGCATATGGGCTTCCTGGAGCTAGAGTTACCTCTTGAAAGTTAGGAGGGAGTGGCGACCAGTTAGAGGAGAGTATGGTTTGTGCTGGCCAACCTGCTATTGCCTGTATAGTTAAAGCTGTGGGGTTTTAAAATCCTTCCATTTACCTTATAATTTTTAAGCACATAAGAACAAACTTTTGAATAAAGTTATCAAATATGATAACTTCTGGTAAGAGTTGTCATTATTAATAACTCATCCCATGGGGGTTCATCTTTGACAACACTCCTTCATTTGAGCCCCCAAATGGAGGTAATCTTATCCATGATCTTGCATGGTGATCAGTCTCTTTATCTTGTTCTGTATGTGTCCTTTGCACTTTATTTTGAGCTACGGAGTAGCTCAATGCTTTAGCACTACCTTCCTACGAAGAATTGTGTTTGATTGCTTAGTTGTTAGAGACTTTCTTATCTGTTTTTTTTTTTGTTATTTGGTAGGACGTATCCCATTCTCATATCTGGAGGAGATTCATATGCGGTTTATGAAAAACTATGGCAGAATAGCCCAGAATGCACCTGCTTATGCTGTGAATGATGAGTTTTCTAGAGTTTTGCATCAGCAAATGGAGTTCTTTTCCAGCAGCCCTTCAGCAGATACCATCAATCGTGTCCGAGGTGAAGTTAACGAGGCAAGTTTAAGTTAGGATTAAGTTTTATATACATTGTTCTTCCCTTTTTTTTGCCCTTGATCTTCAGTATTTATGTTACATTTAATCATTTTTATGCATCTATTAGTGAAATACGCCACTTGTTGCTATACAGAAATCATTGCTTGCTCTGAGCATCAAAATATTTTACCTTTTGTGATTGCATTCTTGGTTGACAGGAATATGACCCTTGTATGATCCATGTCCATCTTCCATTGAGCATGAGATAATTGTTTTTTAAGGTCCATTGTGTTGGTGTATTCTTACAATTAGCTTGATTCCATCTTGGCTTATTAGATTATGAAAGTCTCTGTCTTCATTTGTTGTCTCTCATTTTTTGAAATGTGAGTGTGTTTTTTGAACTTTTCCTTCATTGTTAGCAAGTAGCAGTTCCATTAGTGCCAAGCTATTCATTTTTCCTATACATTCCATGAAAAATTCATTGGTGTGTCCAGATTCGGACAATTATGGTTGATAATATTGAGAAGATACTGGAAAGAGGTGACAGAATTGAGCTTCTTGTAGATAAAACTGCAACAATGCAAGATAGCGCTTTCCATTTCAGGAAACAGTCAAAGCGTCTTCGTCGTGCCATTTGGATGAAAAATGCCAAGTTACTGTAAGATATACTCATATTTCTAGGCAGCTCTCTAATTTTTGATGTTTCAGTTTCTAATTCCCAGACTAAGTTTTTCGTCCTGAGATTTAGATAAAGTTTAAAACTGTGATCTTGGTTGAGGTAATTATATAGCAGCACAACAAAAATTGGTAATGAATATGGGTACCTCTATCTGATGATAGTTAATAGATCATGATCCAGAGCATAGGCTTAAATTTTACTGTCTCTTAGCTGATTTAACTGACAAGCTTGTTAATTGTACTTGCAGGGTTTGGCTGACATGCTTGCTGGTTGTGCTACTGTATATTATCATTGCTGCTTGCTGCGGAGGTCTTACTCTGCCAAATTGCAGGTCTTAATTGCTTTGCTGGCACCAGTTCTTCTGAAGTTATTTACTGAGGGTCTTGGATGAATTACTTAGTCTCTTCATATGTTTGTGTGTGTTTAGGTGGGTGGGGGATGGGTGGGTTTCCTACATGTTTGGATTGTGAGGTTGTATTTGGAAAATGCAGGATGAAGTATTGTTATCACTGAATATTTGTACAAAAAGCCTCAAGCACAGCCTGCATATTCATCAAAATCTGAGTTTGTCCCATATTTGCTTGATTTGCAATGTAATGGACATCTTTTAGTTTTATGCATCTGTGTATATTCTTCCTGAATAATAACGACAATCTTTTTCTTATCTGTGTTTGTCTGTTCTTTTGTTGGTTGATTATACATTTACAAGTTGACTTGCTGGCAGAAAGTTTCAGGCTGGATAATTGTTGGCTGCTATGAAGTTAATTTGATTTTTCCCATCAATTTTTCCCTCTTGTGGATGATACTGTTGATTAATATTACTGGCTTCCATTCCTTAAACTCCGCCATCAGACAATAGAACAATGGTGGTAAAAGGGTAAAAGAGTTTGGTACTGTTGTACTGAAGTTGATAAGAGTTTGAGCTTTTGAGAGTGAATTTGATAATTAAAAAATCTCTCGGATTTACGATTTGAAAGAGTGAGAAATTCTCCATGGTCTTAAAGCAATGTTAGAAGCTGTTTGCAGGAGGCAGTCACGGTACATTCTAAATTTAGGTAGTCCGTAATATGTACTGTGTGGACTGGTTGTCTTGCATCTGGCGAAGGTGTGAACATGACCTTATCCGATGACTGACATGTCTTGGCTTTATTCAACTATATTTTATCAGACTGGGTCAGAGCCCCACTTCAAAGACTTAGGTCAGCTCAATGTCACTTTCCACACCAGAGTGACATAGAGTCCATCTATGGCCCCTAGAGGTTGCCCTGGTGGCAGACAGTAACCTTTCTCACTAGGGCTTATTTTGAAAAGACTTGATTTATTGAGTGCAAAGTTATAATAATATATAATAATTGATTATTGGAAGAATAAATGAAATTGAATTGGATAAGTGAAATATAACCTTATGACTTTGGTGCGGAGGTTTAAAAAAAAAAAAAAAAAAGGTTCCTAAAAGGTTCCAAACCAAGGTGCAAGGAGGTACTTCACTAGAAAGCGCTGGAAGTCTCTTGTAAATATTTAGTGGAATGTTCAATTAAGAAAGAGTCTAGAACTTGTATATAAATATTTGATGTATGTGGGAAAAATATAGAGAGTTTCTAGATGTGTTGGTCTTAGTATTCTAAAATACTCTATTTAATGAGGTGTAAATGAAAGGTATTAGGCTCTTACAAAGAGGCCTGTAAATAGGCACAAAAGTATCATTTATACATTTGTGGAGTGATTTCCAAGTAAAGTTTTTCTCTCTAAAGTACTTGTGATATCTCTCTATAAACCTTCTTCCTTCCATCCACTACTTGAGGATGTGTAAGGAAAATTAAAGCACTAAGGGAGTGTGCCACTGTTGGGTGCATTGAGCTAACAGGTGAGGTGATGCTTGTGTGCACTTCGTTTCAATAATCTTAGGAGCTATACATAGTGTAGGACATGCTCAACTAAATCGTGCATTACAAGCAAAAGGGTTGTGCTTGTCTACTATGTTGTACAGTTCAAGTTAAGTACCAACTAAGGATAACCCCGCCTCAACAGACAAGACTGTTAAGTGGTGTTACTGGTGTATGGTGTGACTGTGTGAGGCGTCTTTTTCGATTAGCCAAAGTAGCTTACATTTGACATTAAGCTAGGCTTGAATGTTAGACTGAGCTTTGTTTAATAGACAATTTAAGTCTTATAGTTTTTCTGAATTTCTCCTTTTTCAAAATTTATAATAGAAATAGCAAGTATTTAGCATAACTTTTGAAAGAAATGGTAAATATTTAGTGTCAAGTAAGTTGATGTAATTAGAGCATATCTCTAACAAAATATGGCAAGTATGGAAAATATGTTTTAGTGTGTGATAGGAGTTAGTTGTAGCCTACTTGCAATTTCCAGTAATTGATTGGGCCAGTACCAGTTTATGGATTGATGTTGAAACAAAGTCTATATAATTTTTTACATTTAAGCTGCCTGAAAAAGAAAAGTCCAATATCTAATAATTAGGCTCCATTTATACGATTTATTTTGTCATAACTTATTTTATTTTTACTAAACTAAGTCAAAATAAATTGAACGAAAACCTTAATGGGCTTATGAGCTTATCGGATTGTAACATAATATGGATTAATTTCAGTAGAATTTCGTATATACACCAGATTATAGGTGTACCCAAGGATAATACTTTGCTATTTCAAAGTCAAATGTTGCAAACATTCACCAAATAAGTAGAATACCTTTAATACACCTAACTTTATTGGAGTTACCGTTCTCCTTTTTTTGAAACAAATTGTGGTGAACTGGCGATGTATTAGAAAACTAATAACCATAAGAAAGAGTTCAGTACGATTTCTTTCTAAAAGAACACCATCAGTTCCAGCAGTACACTGAAAAATTGACTCAATGGGAAAACACCCAACAGGCATACATGTTCAACAAGCATGCTCGAGGGTCAAGATGCCATGCAACAGGAAGTTTTCCGTAAGGAAGGCATAATTGTTTAGTAAATTCTTTGATAGCCTAAAGGAAACAACCATCAACTAGCTCTGCAAATGCGATGATCGTTATTCGTTAGCATATTCTTCAGTCGTTGCATGCAATACGTTTTGCCCATGATATCGTGTATTTATGACCAACCTAGGTGTTTCCAATCCCAGAAGATACCATCTCCAGCCATCTTTATCTCAGAATTGTAGCTGCTTCCAGCTGCAGCTTCTTGGACAGTCCCCTGATTTCCACACCTTGAGTTAGAGCTATTAGTTGAGCTACTTTTCTCCTTTAACAATAATCTTGAGGCATCATTAGCGCTTAGTGAACCTGTTCCACTTGCTTGAAGAGCTTGGATATCGCTACTATTTTGAGCATTATCGTTGCTTGAGATAGATCCTGGTGGCCGTCTATCGAAAGCCCGAGCACAACCTGAGGTTATGTAAACTCTACACAAGCTAAGTCCATGCCTCAGCTGCACCAAATTTTGAAAACATTGGTTTAACAAATGCTAAAGGTTTTCGTAATTAGAAATATAAGTGATCAAAATAGTATTAATAATTAGAAATATGACTAACTAGAATAAGTAGTTAAAATACAAAAAGCAGATTTTTCAAATGTATATCTAATATATAATATTTATATATTGTGGGATAAAATAGCTATTTTACTTATATTTTTTGTATAGTTATACTATTTAAATTTAAGTTGTATTTGAAAATGGAGCTGTACTAATAAAATATAACATATTTTCATCATTTTTGCATGGGTTCAGTTTATTGACTTTTGTTATTTTTTACCTTTTCTATTTATTTTTAGCATATATAATATAATATTTACATATTCACAAATATCATATATGAATTAGCATTTTTCGTACAAAAGGCATCACTTCAGAGATAATGGAAATAATATGCGAGATTGTATAGCATAAGCTATCTACATCTTATGCCCGTTTCCAAGTTGCAAGGATGGATGATGACCACCCTTTCTCTCCAAAATAGTAACCTGAGACCGGAGCCCCATTGTTTATCCAACAAAATGTCGTGATACCCCAAATAAAAGTGAAGTACGTGATCAGATCAAGTGACTAATTCCAAATAAATAAAGATAGATCACATTGGGATGGCAAATGAAACAAACAAATAGACTGGAAGAAATAAAAAAATATGATACAGTTAGATAAGAATAGTACCTCAGGAAGACAAGTGACAAATGAAACAAACAAATAGACTGGAAGAAATAAAAAAAATGATACAGTTATATAAGAATAGTACCTCAGGAAGAGCAGTTGTAGTAGATGATGCATTAGTAGTTGGAAAGTCTTCTTGCTTGATAGCCTTATATTCATTCATCTTCCACTTGGTTTTCCTGCCAGTAGGAGCATTACCCTTGTAGAACACCAGGGTTTTCTTCACTCCTATGACTTTGTTTTGTGAGGAGTAAACGTAGCTTGGTGAGCCCGTGGCCTTCCAGTAACCAGAAGCAGTAGTTCGATTAGGCCTCCCGCCCCTGGCTTCTCTCTCCTGCTGTGGCATGAAGAAAAACCATTGCTCGGTGTCCCCGTGGCACAATTCCCCTGCTAACCCTGTGATTTACAGAAACGAATGAATTAATAATTGTAGGCATGTACTTGTTGATAATAAACTTTGCAACACATATATTATTTATTTTACTCCAAATGACATTCTGATAAATGAACCTGGTAGTTGAGAAGGCTCGAAGCTGCATATATCAATGGAAGAAATGACACGGTCTAGCTCGGGTCTTTGGTTATGGAATTTATTGTGGAGGTAGAAGGTGATGAGCTCTTCTTCAGTTGGGTAGAACCGAAAACCAGGTGGAAGTTGCTCCATTTGTTTAAATCCTTTGATTTAAGGGGGCCAAGGTGATAGTTAATTGTTAATTCGGTAACGCTGTTAAATTTTTACGAAGAAAGATAACATTCCCAAGATGATTTATAGATTAAGATGTCGCTTGAAACTTCAACGCGGTTGTGTGGAGAAAATCAACGTGTTGCCTCTTGTCCTAACATCCCGTCTTACTTTCTTTGAGGGGTTATCAAGTCTTTCTTTGAATCAGTCAGCCTCCTAATGGGCTTCTTTGCTATATCATCTTAGGATATCTCCCGTGCAACCGACTTCATGTATGCCCATCTCTTATTGTGAGCACTTTTTTTAAGAAATTAATTAATTAATTATAATTGGGTATTTGTGGTTACGGAAAGTATTAGTCAAACAACAAATGATGCAATATGAGTCCCACTGTCATCAAAGATCAACAAGTTACCATATTTTTGTTGCTTAAGGTTTCTAGGAGCCTATTTATAGAATATAGGAATTTCACTGCATAACCTATTTTTTTCTTCATATTTCATTTGTCTCCCAAATATTGCTCAATTTCTATTTATAAAGTCAAAGTTTTAAAAGTTTGACCATAAATTCTCATAAGAAATGATATATTTAAGTGAGATCTTGTTCAATGCATCTCAATGTAAATTTATAAAATATCAAGTTTGTTCCAAAACTTTTTTACCTTACAAATTTAGAAATAAAAACGTTTAAAGTCGTATCTTAAAAACCGCAAAAAGTCAATGGGACAATCTTTGGGGGATGGAAGTAGTAGTTAATAACTTTGAAATTATAACCTCACCAAAGTTGACAATTTGTGAGTGATTGCGTGTGCTTGTTCCTGCCTCTAAATCTAGCTCAAATCTCCGTTGTGTTACCTATTGCTGGATATGAGTCGAACTAGCTTGTAAGCTACTCGGGATCGAGTCTCCTAAAGCTCAGCTCGAGCTCGGAATTAGGCGAGCCCGAGCTTTACAAAAGCAAGCCCGAGCTTGAACTCAAACAATTCAGGCTCGAAGGCTCGACGAGCCTAAACGAGCCAAGCTTAATAAGAGGGTAGTTGAAACCAATCTTTAAATAAAATCGAGCTTAATTAATCAAATAAGCATTCGATAAATTTGAGTTAAATGACGAGTTCATACCGAGCCATGAGCTTTTGTCGAGGCGAGCCTGAGCTCAAATTTTAAAACTCAGCAAATCACGAGCCTGAGCCAGAGCCCGAGCTTTATGAGTCTTAGGCGAGCCGAGCTCGAGCTCTCTCATTATGAAAGGAATTTGGTTTAAAGTACGTTTTAAGAAGAATTAAACGATATAATTTTTTGAGAAAATAATATTAATTGTAAAAGTTAAAGTTGATTTTATATATGCAAGTCTTTTGTAGCTTAATTAACATCAAAATTGTTTCTTATCCCATCTAAATTATTTCCTAATATTAGGAAAATTTATTTGTATCCTAAGAAAACCGCAACACTTATATATCAAATGATGCGGTTTTTTTAAATAACCGCAATATTTATTCCTTTTTTCTTTGATTATGGTAACACACTCCTCTACACTTTAGGAAAATGATGCCAATATGAGAACATTGTTGCCAAAATATTTATGAAAATGTGCTAATAAAATATTTATTTAAATTCTCACAAAATTGTTATTAAATTACAAATCTAATTTAAGCTACTTGAATTGGTCTAATAAACTAATTTACATCAACAAAAATAGGACTAAACTAACCCAATGCTATAATATACAGAAAAGAATGGCCTAAACTAACTTAATTCTATATACAAAAAAGAATGGCCTAGCCTTATGCTATATAATTAGATTTAACCCTAATGTGTTATAATATGTAAAAACAAACTAGAAGATTGAGCTAGCTACCTATTTATACATATTGTCCAACCTCAATGAAGTATTCCGCCCATATTTCCTTAATCTCCATCAACTCTTTAGATGAGTATGGCGTTGTTTTTTGAATTTCCTGAAAGGGTGAGAAAAGATAGGTTTAGTATTACAATCAAAGAACATATCTACAAAACAGGAACTTTAATTTCAAGTGTAAATTTCGGCAGAGTTTTTGTAATTAGGTATATTTTCACTTTTAATAAGTACCTGTTTTCACAATCATTATAGTCCAACACAATTCACCATTATTCACAACACAATTCACCATTCACAACACAATTACAACTCCATCCATTCTCAACTCGAGTTATCTATAGCCTAGATCTCAAAAATAAATTATGAAACAGAGGAATAATATGTATCGTTGAAAGATCCTCACAAGTAGCATGGTTGTGGAGGATGTCAAACGCAAAACGCATAAGAAAGTAGCCACACTCTGTGTTTCCTTTTGCTTAGGACACTGCATTTGAAAAGTAGGTAAAATGTAAATCAAACATATTTAATCCAATTTTAAGACAATAAAATAGTCATATGATTCAAAATAGGGATACATGAGCTGGATTCTAGTTCAACTTCAGTCATGTTCGGTGCCCAGACTGAACTTTATAACTTTTAAAAGAACTACATTTGAAACAAAAAATAGTAGAGTCAATAAATGTACTCTAATTCTTACTCTTGTAAATGAAATAAAAGATGTATGTAATGAATACTTAGATATTTAACACATCCCTAATCGCTAAATTACGTTTTCTTTGGAGAAAATCAAAAACGTATACTGTCCTTTTCTCTAAGGACATAACAAGCAATATCCAGTGACGCTTATGAAATGATTGGTAAATGGTTAAAATACGAACATATTCATACATGTAAAAGCTTACGTTTAGAAATTCATACCTTTCATGGTACGGGCAGAAGATAAAACGCTTGTTATGGTATCTGGCCGTTGAAGATACCATGTAAGAAGTGACGAAATCCTAATCATTTCCGATCATGGTAGCAGAGATCCTAAAAGGGCACACAAAACCGAAAGATCCTAGTCCTTCTTCTTGGACCAACTCATAACATGCCTTATAATTATTTTTTCAAATAACAACACCCATTTAGTCACAAGAACGAATCGAAAACACATAATATAATAGGAATTATATACAATGGTTAGGTATCTTACATCATAAACACTTGGATCACAAATACGTTCAACTCGTCTCCTATGAGAAGCTGAATGGCATCCTCTTCTATGACTATAATGTCCTGGTCCTATGCGTACCCAAATGTCGTCTTCCCACAAAGAAAGGAGACGAGGCTGTCTGACGAAAGTCTCGACAACTGAGCCCTCATTACTCGACAATTGTCATCGAGATGACTCAAGGCCATCTCAGTGAGATCAGTCCGGGCGACGTCCTTCTTCATGGACTCAGTTGTGTTTAGACCGCTGGGATCGCTGGCAACACCTTCAATTGCGTCCTTCTTTCCACCCGTACCTCGTGGGTGATCTAAACAAATTAAAGAATTAAGTGAGGCAAAATACGTTAGTAGAATACAAATTCAAGAATTCACTGAGGCGGAATGCATTTACCTCTGTCGTCATGAGTTGAACTAAGTGCTTCAGCCGCTATGTAAAGGTCACGTGGGCTTGTTCGAGCCTTTTGATGAAGGCAGAAGAGGCAGAAATAGGGACATCCTTATATAACTAATCATAGTCGTTGACGCTGACCTTTACATGATCAGAAAGGATGCCAGAATGGTGGTCTCGAGTCAGAACTGGATGCACGGTTCCTAAAGCAACCACAAATGCTTCAATTCCGTTCAACATGTGCAAGAGTTAATAGGAAACTTGCTCCTACAATAACAGTGATAAAGATGTCAGTATCTCACGCATTTGAATTCTACGAATTTCATATGCGATTAGTAGATTACAAATATGAGTAAACAAACCTGCAGATCTTGGAAAGAAAATCTAACCCTCAAGACGGTGCTGGATGGGAAGACTGGAGGGTCACACCTAATGCTACGCTCGGGTTCCCGCAGAGGTGGTTGCGAGAAAGACTATTCTATAGAGTTTTTAGGCATTTTTAGGTTGCATTATTAGAGCATATTAGTTGTATTTTAGGTATCATTATCCATAGTAATATATATTTTTATTTTTCTATGGAGGGATAAATAGTTCTAGAGGGAGTACACATTGGTTTGGATTTTGGAATATTGTGGTGAAAATCAATATTAATATGTATAAGCTGAATTATACATTAATAAGAATAGGTAAATGAAGATGTAGCATATGGAGGAGATCATACTAATAAATTATACCTAATTATCGTTTTAATTGAGTAGATGTAGAGTACAGAATATTATCTTAGGTTGTAACTAGTGATGGCAACGTACCAGATCCTTGTGTATCCAGATCCTCTTTTCAAGGATGGATACAGATCTAGATCCATCGGGTATGAAAAGTAAGGATTCATATCCAGATCCAACGAATTCAGGTCCAAATGGGTTTAAAACGGATCCTACATATTTTGCTTTTTTTTTTTTGCGACAATAATAAATTTCGAATTTATAAATCTGCATTTTGCATCTACGACAACAGTCTAACGAAAGATGTAAATTCAATACTTAAATACAATTCATATAAATACTCGAATATTACAAAACAAATTATTGCTCTGCATTTGGTACAAGGAAAAGATGATTCACTTCCCCAAAATTAAAAAATGACGGCTATTTTATGTAGTAACTTCTTACTTCTCGTGTACATTACCCAACCACATGTACATTTTTCCTACATTTTATTATATATTGCATATGTTTTGGTACAGGCACACCATGTTCATGGTACACCCGAGTTATGGTATACCCGAGTGCACTATCCACTCATTGCCTCTTTTATCTAATTGGTCATTCCTTTTTTTCTTTCCATAGACATTTTTTTGTCATAGATGTGTTTTTTAGGAGTTCTTCACCTTTGATGCAATTGTTAGCCTTAACCAAGACGTCGCTTAAGGGGTTTACGTCATTGACCATCTAACCAACATGGCTTTTGAACTTGTTGTCCTTCAAACCAACAGTTCAGGTTTAGGTTCAAGTTCCTATTTTCTAGGAATCTATTATAACCGGTTCTGGTTCAAATTCCCATTTTCAGGAACCATTTAGAACCAAATATCTTTACCAAGGACTAGTACAAAGAACCTTACGTATGAAAAGATCATATAATTCACTATAAGTCATTCAAGTAGAGGGTGGCACAATCAAATGCTGCTCAATACAGTTATATTTCAACAAAACTTGTGCTTGGCATTGATGCACCAATTCCTCTCACATGTTAAAATTATATTTGAGGAAAAATTAGAATGACGGTCACTTTCTACTTGTAGGTTAATCTACAAAATCATCAGCAACTAATCTACACTAGCAGCTTTTATGGTTCAGGCCGGAGGAAAATGATAGAGGCAGTCTAGGCTGCAAAAAAAATATCATTGGCTAGATTTTCACCTGTTAGATTCCCTTTTGCAAAATCAAGCTGTTTTCACTTTACGAGATGGTGGTCTTCGAAATAAACTGATGAGATCATCAAGACCCTGATCGGACAGAAGACAATTTGAATCGTCAGACTGCAGCAAATCACGAATAGCCATACATATAAAGTGGAAATGAGAAAGTTTTATCTGCTCACCCTGGTGGTGACTACGAGGAAACTGAAGAGCACTATCAAGTATGATCCCAGAACTAGCAACAGCAGCAAGTCAAATGTTACACTAGCCACCTGCAATAACCAAAATTTAATTAGTTCCACAAAAATTAGGATAAATAACTGTCCGCACAGAAACCTCAGTACGTGCACAGCACACTGCAATACATCTACAAAAGAAAGGACACCTGGTATATATTCAGAGTGGCCTTTGTTGAATCATAGAAGGTAAAAATTCCATCAAGATTCTCATGTTGCACATTCACCTCAGCCGTATGCTCTGACAGCTCCTACCAATCGAAAGAGAAAATTAGTGGAAAGTCCTAATGCATGCTTGCCGTAACATGAGTACATAGCATGTTCTGCAACACATACAACAAGATGAAAATGCTAGTGAGCAGCACCATCCAAAATATTGACAGTTTCCCTATTAATAATTCCTCCCATAGAAGATGTCTTTTCCAGCTGATTGATAGGGTAATTCCTCAAGATTTTGACTAATTGAGATAAGTTCACAGGATGAAAGACTAGGAAAATAGTCACATTATTAGGAAACTAGAGAATAAGTCACAAGTTGAAATGAAGCTATAAGGAAAATGCTTGGGTCACAACATTTTGCTGAGTTAAAGAAAGCTATGGAAACGAAAAACACACCGCACAAATTACCTATAAATTCTAACAATGAATGAACATATGGAAAAAAATAACATTTGAAATGGATGGAAAAATCAAAGAAACAGGCCTTAAATGCTCGTGGAAAATCCACCAACGACATGGCCCACAGTGTGTAAATTGTCACATTTCGGAATACTCTACCTAAATGCGTGGAAGTTCACTATTAAATATATGATCGTGACGAAAGCAAATAGATGAGAATAGAACACCAAAGACTCAATTTTTTGTCATCAAAAGAGAGCACGTTGTCACGTGCTAACTACGTCACCCAAGTCGTATGCACGCGGCCTCTAGCGTCACAGTTTCGTCGTGGCACTAGCAAGGCTAATCCTCGATGTACTAGACAAGTTGAACTACGAAATGTGCTAGTAAGGAGGAAGATTTTAAAGAGAGAAAGTGTGTTGGAAAGTAAGTTTTGATTGCTTTTTAGAGAGAGAAAGTACAAGGCTTGAGGTTGTTCCCAAAATGGAGGGGAATGCCCTATTTATAGGCCTCCTTGCCTAAGTCTAGAATGTCCTAATTCTAGAGCTTTCCACACTCTTTTTATACACTTATAGTTCGTACAAGTTGCTCTAGAATATTCTATACTCTTCAAGAAATATACATAGAGGCTTCCCCATAAACCTAGAGCCTACCGGAGGGCACAAGGCTGCCCTAGGACGTTTCGGAACCTTCCGAAGTCTTCCAAAAGAAAGCAACACGTCTCAACCCTTCTTCTATCTATTTTAGGAGGGTCCTCAAAGTTATAGCCCGATCCGATATCGTTTGGATCTCCGGATCCTCCACTATTATATTACTGTCATATGCAAGTCTCCTTAAGGCAACTAGAATATACTATTTAAGCCTCTATATGGGAAGGGTGCCGCTCAGCACCCATGGGCGCTCATAGGGCCCATGTTGGGCGACATGCCCAGGCACCCGGTCAAGGCCGACCCTCAAAACGGTCGATGAGGCCCTGGTATTGCCAGAAGTCGTCTTCTCGTTCCCACGAGGCCTCGAATCTTGGTTGTCCCTTCCAATGTATTAAATACTCAGTAGATCTTGGCGTGTTTCGTTTCCCGACCTCCCTCTTGGCCAAGACCTCCTCGATGTCCCTTTCGAAAGACGTCACAACCGCTATAGGCGCTCGTTATGATTGGCTCCATGTAGAAACTTCTTCATCCACATGGTAGGGCTTGAGCATTGACACATGGAATACTGGATGAATCTTGAGTTTGGGCGGCAACTCAAGTTTATACGATACTTTCCCTACCTTTTTAATGATAGGGAATGGCCCCTCGTATTTTCGTACTAGGCCCTTATGCACCTTGCGGAAGACCTTGAACTGATGGGGCAATAGCTTGATCATGACCATGTCGCCCACTTGGAGTTCCAATGGCCTCTTTTTCTTATCTGCCCACTTTTTCATCTTCTTGGAAGCCTTGTCTAAATATGCCCTGGGGACATCGAGCTACTCATGCCACCCCTTGGCTAGCTGATAGGCGGCGGGACTACTACCTGTGTAGCCGAATGAGATGGCCCGTGGCGTCAAGGGTTGCTGACCCATGACGATCTCGAAAGGGCTTTGTTGCCTCGCTTTAGATTGCTGCAAGTTAAAGGAGAATTGGGCTACGTCCATTAGCTTGACCCAATCTCGTTGGTTGGCACTCATTACGTGCCTTAGATAAAGTTCCAACAAGGCATTCACCCGTTCGGTTTGCCCATCGGTCTGGGGGGTGAAAACTTGTGGAGAAGCATAGATAAGAGCCCAATAGTTTGATAAGTTTCGTCCAAAATTTTGCCGTAAATCTTAGGTCTCGATCGCTTGCAATGTTGCGAGGCAAGCCCCAATACTAGACTACGTTCTTGAAGAATAGTTTGGCAGCTTGCTTGATTGTGCAATCCTTTGGTGCCGGTATAAATGTCCCATACTTGGAGAGTCGATCTACGACTACCATGATGGAGCCGCACCCGTCAGACGTGGGTAGGGCTGATATGAAGTCCATCGAGATGCTTTTTCACGGCCTATTTGGAGTTGGTAGTGGCTCCAAAAGTCATGTCGGCACCCTTTGTTCCACCTTGTCTTGTTGGCATGTAAGACAAGTTTTTACGTAAACCTCCACATTATCTCGCATGTTAGGCCAATAGTATACGTCTTCCAAGAGAGCTAATGTGCAGTTGACCCCTAGATGTCCGACCCACTTGGAATCATGTCATTCTTTTAGGATCTCGCGCCTAAGGTTATCCCATTTAGGCACGTGCACCCTATGCCCGACGGTGTAAAGAGCCCGTCCTCTACCCAAAATCGCCTTGGTTGGCTAGCTCCATGAGCGTTTTGGCCAACTTATCTTCGTCATTCCCTTTTAGATCCGTTTAAGAAGGTTGCTAGCAATGCCACTTATGCTAGCAAGGAGTGCCTTTCGACTGAGGGCATCAACGATGACATTCTCCTTATTCGGTTTGTATGCCATGACATAGTTTAATTCGGCGAGGAAGTCTTGCCATCGAGCATGCTTAGACGAAAGTTTCTTCTGATTTTGAAAGTAACTTGTTACCACGTTGTCGGTATAAATGGTAAATCGACTCTCAAGCAAATAATGCCTCTAAATCTTCAGGCAATTTATGATAGCCGTCATTTCTTTGTCGTGCACGGCGTATCGTTCTTCTGATTCGTAGGCAATCGGGTGCCCTTTTTGCATGAGCACCCCTCTGATGGCATAGTCCGATGCATCGCTGTGTACCTCAAATGGCTTGGCATAATCGGGCAATGCTAAGACGGGCTCATCGGAGATTGCCCTCTTCATGTCTTCGAAGGCTTGACGATACTTTTCATCCCAACGTCATGGGACCTATATCTTTAAGAGATCTGTTAGGGGCTTGGATCTTAACAAGTAGCTGCGAATGAATCTACGTTAATAATTGGCTAGCCCAAGAAAAGACCGCAGCTCTAACACATTCTTGGGCGTTTCCCGGTCCATGATGGCTTGTACCTTGTCTCGTTCCATTTTGATCTTGCCATCCTTGATCTGGTGTCCTAAGAAAAACACCTCAAGTTGGGCAAATGAGCATTCTCTTGTTTCACATAGAGCTCATTATGCCGCAAGACCTTGAAGACTTCACGTAGATGTTGCACATGGTCTTGCAAAGTGTCGCTATAGACTCTAATGTCGTCTAAATAGACGACCACAAACTTGTCGAGAAACGGATGGAAAATTTTATTCATCAAGGTATAGAAAGTTGTTGGGGCGTTGATGAGACCGAAAGGCATCACCAGGAACTCATAAGATCCATAGTAAGTGACGCATGTTGTCTTTGATTCATCTCCTTATGTTGCTTGCGAAGTTCCTCTAGTTTAGGTGGGGCCATCTGATAGGGGCTCATGGCTGAAGGCTCGGCTCCAGGTTCCAGCTCGATCACATGATCCATCTCCCTTCTTGGAGGTAGTCTCTTGGGAAGTTCTGGAGGCATTACACCAGCAAACTCTTTAAGTACTCCGGTAACCTCGGGTGGTGTCTTCTCCTTGGTTGACTACTTGGCTTCGAACATCGTAGCTAAGTTGGCAGACCCTTTTGGACACCTCAACTTACTTGGATGGCTAATAGGAGCTTAACTTCCACCGCCTCTCGTGAGATCGGCACGGACCACTCTGTCTCACCTTTCTTAATCATTAGGGATCCGACCGTCTCAAACGTCCATGGCCTCAACGCATCCATGATCTTCATTCTCAATACTAATGAAAAGTCGTCCATAGAGATGACGATGAGGTCAATCGTGCCCTTCCATTCTCCCAAACGAAGGGGCACACCCCGGGCCACACCATGGATAGGCATTGCTGAAGTGTTAACGGTTTTCAACATGCCTAGCTTCTTGCTATAAGTGAGTCCTAACCTTGTAGCCTTCTCCTTGGCTACAAAGTTATGTGTGGCACCCGTGTAGACAAGTGCCTTAGAGACCTCTTTTATATTTGCTTCAACAAACAAACAGGAGGGAAGACTTCTTAGAGCGAGGAAGAGGGTTTACCTTGACTACGTCGCTTTCTCCTTTCCTTGGTTGTGGATCCGTAGCCTTCACACTCCCCGGTAGCCGCAAGGTCCCCATTTGCGCCTCCTCTTCCGTGGGTTCTTCGATGGTAGCCGCAAGAGCATTGAGTTTCTTCTTTTGCGGGCAATCTCCAACGTAGTGCGGCTCTCCGCACAAGAAGCAATCCTAGTTCTTGGGTTTGTTGTTGGATAACGAGGTGAGCTTCCCACTGCCCTAGCCTCGCTGCTCGGACGACTTGTTGTTCGAGCTCGATCGGTTGGGGGATCTTGACTTCCCCACCTCTCCCTTTGTTAGCGTAGATACATGGTGGCGGTGTTGATCTTGGAAGTCCCATCTTCCAAGTGTAGCGCATCGAAGTACTTTTCGATGCTCCAAAGGAACTTGTCGATTTCTCTCGCATCACGCTGCCCTTGGTACTTAAGCGGCTCAAGTACCTTCACCCTTGGCCCTTCACGAATAGCAGCTCGAGCTATCGCTGCCTTGCACAATGTTAACTCTGCCTTCAATGCCTCGACCTCAGAGCGGAGTAATTCGACAACCTCATCATGTTGCCTTGTGATCTCTTCTAAAAGGGACGCCCTAAGAGATGCCTTAAACTCGTTGAGGGTCACGGACATCCCTTGGGTGAATTCTTGGGCCAAGGATTGTGCTTCCCTAGCAATACTATTGGTGTCCTGCAAATCATCTGCCCCAACTCCCAGCAAGGCCTTGGCCGCATCTTTTGAAGCCTCTATGGCGAGTGAGCCCTCGGTTGGACCGGAGGGCTCACCACGGTTCTTCTTGATCTTAGGCTTGCCAGTGGTTACACCTGAACCTCTTTGTCTTTGGCCATCACGTTTGCTCACGGTGCTCCCTACTTACTGCTTGTAGCCAAGTAGCTAATACTCCCAACGACAGCAAGCGTCCTCTCTTAGAACGTTGATGCTCTGATACCACTTGTCACGTGCTGACTACGTCACCCAAGTCGTATGCACGCGGCATCTAGCGTCACAGTCTCGTCGTGGCACTAGCAAGGCTAATCCTTGATGTACTAGACAAGTTGAGCTAAAAAATGTGCTAAGGAGGAAGATTTTAGAGAGAGAAAGTGTGTTGAAAAGTAAGCTTTGATTGCTTTTTAGAGAGAGAAAGTACAAGGCTTGAAGTTGTTCCAAAAATGGAGGGGAGTGCCCTATTTATAGGCCTCCTTGCCTATGTCTAGAATGTCCTAATTCTAGAGCCTTTCACACTATTTTATACACTTATGGTCTGTACAAGTTGCTCTAGAATATTCTATACTCTTCAAGATATTTACATAGAGGCTTCCCCATAAGCCTAGAGCCTACCGGAGGGCACAAGGCTACCCTAGGACGTTTCGGAACCTTTCAGAGTCTTCCAAAAGAAAGCAACACGTCTTCTATCTATTTCAGGAGGGTTCTCAAAGTTATAGCCCGATCCAATATCGTTTAGATCTCTGGATCCTCCACTATTATGTTACTGTCATATGAGGGTCTCCTCAAGGCAACTAGGATCTGCTATTTAAGCCTCTATAGGGAAAGGGTGTCGCTCAGCACCCATGGGCGCCCATAGGATCCATATTGGGCGACATACCCAGGCACCCGTAGGGGGGAGGGGACGGTTTTTGTGACAACGTGTTTTAAATTACTAATCCTACCTAAATCTTCATTTATCCATATACATCTTCACAGCTATAGTAAAAATCAAAATTGTAATAAGATATAAAATATTATTTTCATGGAAAAGATATTTTCCCATTTAATCCTGCTTTATGTCAAATAGAGGTTTTTAGAGTTTTGCGCTTTCCTTATGCTGCATGAAGAACGAGGTAGTCCACTTAGCCCAAACCACCTCTGGAAAAATAGAGAGATTGGTAAACAAGCCCTTGAGAGTTAACTGCTCATGGTGATAGGAAAAGTTTTTACATATATTGATTGTTGCCTTTCATACCCCAAAGGACAGAGGCAGCATTACCATTGCCAATTTAATTTAAGGAGAAATCTAATTAGAATAATAAGCAAATTTTAAGGATACTACAGTTTCACATGTCACACAAAAATCATAAATGGGCAAGCATATAAGTGAAGAAAGAGTAATATAATGACATATCCACCTTATTACCAACAAGCATAAACCCTAGATATGTAAATATTATTTTTCTTTCAAAACAATGAATCATATGCATATTCACAGAAGGATTATGAAAACAATCAAAGCATACAGCAGGCTCACCTTTCGGAGAGCACTAATAAATGGATCAGTTTTTGAAAGAAAAGGGGTAACTCGAGGCGTCTGTGATAAAAGGCGCAACCATGAAGCTATGTAAGATGGATTGACTGCCAAGCTGCTATTTTCAGCAAATATCTGAATGTTTTTTCCTTCATGCCTATATATATGCCTCTGTTTAAGAGAAAGTGAAGGATTGCATTAGACTGCTGGTTAATATTCAAAAGAAAGGCACAAATTCCGGTGGTAAAGAGAAAGATATAGCTTCCAGTTTCAGCAATCGAGGATGAGCATACTACATAGGGTAAGATCATGCCACGGAAATGCAAAGCAAAACAACCAATTACCCTTGATGTGCACAAGCTCACATCTGATGCAACAGGATGATATAAAATATTGACATGCTCAATCATCCTGCTTTCAAGTAGTTAAAAATGAAGCACATGTTTACAGTAACCTTCAGAGAGTTCCTTGCAAAATGGGAATTGGTGTCAACAAGAAGCTAATGCATGATTCAAACTTCTATCTGTCATTTATCCCACATAACATCTGTTTCTAATAGTTATAAGCCAGAAGTAAAGACTTGGTGAGTTACTATATCTCACTCATCTAACTCCTCTTATCTTATGAAAAAGTACCATAAGGGGGCCTTCCCGGTTCCCCTCTATCCCTCACCGAGGGATTTCAACACCCCAAAAACATGGCTACCCAAGACCAACACCATAAAAATCCCCAGGGGCCCACCAAACAGCCCCCAACAAGTCACCCAACCTTATAACCACAAAATTCAATCCCACCACCAACCCTCATGACCCAAAAACATCAACTAATCAACACACCCATCCTTCTTACCCAAAAGCCATTAGCAAGCACCTCAAGATGGAATAAGTTGAATTCAAATTTCAATTGGAGACATTCTTTATCAAGAAGACTCCTTTATTTGAAATGCTAAGGTCCTGGAAAAGGTCAGCCTTCAGGCAAACAGTTTATTTTAGTTGGATCAACACTAATGATAAAATGATGATCTGCAAACTCGGCCACTAAATAAGCATCTCACCCCTGATTTACGTGTGCTTTGCCTATAGGGTTGTTAGACAAGAAATTATCTCTTCATACATTGTGCAGTGGCTGTGTGCACATGGACTAAACTGTTTCATACAATGATGCTCTAATGAGCAGCATGATATTAATATGGTGATTGGCAGGTCTAGTTATTTTCTGGGTGTTGTGGATAAGGCAGGTTAGGAATCGTACCATTCAGGACAATCATTCTATAAGGGCAAGGTTTATATCAAGGTTCTTATATTGATGGTCGTATATGACTATATGCATCCAAATTCAGCAGGATAAGGCAGGAAGCAGATTTGACAAGCCAAAGTTCTCCTACGTATGTTTGGGGTTTTGTTGGCAACACTTGGATAGCTAGGAGAGGGAAAGGGTAAACAGTTTTGGTGGCTATGCTTGTCTTTCTCCTTATTATTTGAAACCTTAATGGACTCAATGGCTATAGAAAGTAAAATTGTCCTAATCATAGCTTCATTTACGCTTATAACGCTGGGAATAGTGAGAACTCGGACAGTGACTTGAGAAGTTTGGATGCTGTACTGATGATATATGCCACTTTAAGCGGCCAAGGTTCAGTTAGTCAATTTTTTTTTAAATGCTCACAATTGAAAGAATGTTGCAAATATTGATCAGAATGAATAGTGATTCAAAATAACTTTACAATTCTGGAAAGGTGTACTAATTGGCTTCTGAAAAATAGAGTCAAGTGCTTTAGAAGTAGAGTAATTCTGAGTACTATGCAAGAATGATGTATGGCAACTGGCAGAAAAAAAAAAATAACACTTCATGACATCAGGTATGTTGTACATTTATAAGGGTAGTGGACAGTAATAGGAAATTAGCATGTGGAAAAATACAAAGTTTTATGCCTCAGAAAGCCTCTGAAGAGGATAAGCAATGGTCAACTGGTATGTATCAGTGGCTTGTTTTAGGTTGTCAGTAATCTTGATTGTTTTGTAGTGGCGTCCTTGGTGGACAATTGTTTATTTGTTTGCACATCCAGGGTTTGGTGTTACGTCTTCCTAGAAGGGTTATTGCATCCCCTGTTTGAATATGTTGGTTGTACTCTTGTACTTTTTCTGATTTAATATGCTTCTTACTTTTTGATTCAAAAATAAATAAATTACAAGGATATCCTGTCTTCTATCTTTGATTTCATCACCTTCCGAAAAAATTAAATTAAAAGATAAAAACCGGAACAAAAAAAGCTAACATTAATATAAGAATCAAAACAGAACAAATTGAACAAGTTAGATGGCAATCTATAATCTAGAGCAAAGCTGAACATAGGTGATGACAATAACAATATAAATCCAGCTAATCAAACTGAGGAAGCATAGACTTACTGCAAGACTCTCCGCCACTAACTTGATACCTCTGAGAACAGCAGTTTCACTAACAAATTGCCTGTAAATCAATTAGCAATTGTCAAAGGAAACACTCTCAGAAAGAACAGATCACATTTCAGGAAGGTGGAGTAACCTGCTATCAGAAAGGCCTCCAAAATTTTCCAAAAATTCAGGTGCAGAAGAGTGTTCAGAAAGTGTGGCAGCTGTAACTCTGAGCCTTGAAAACTGTTCATGCTCCCAAGCCACCTACAGCAGGTTAAGAGGTTCAGCACTCAAAAAGAACAGGAAATGATCAGGCCATGTCCCAAGATAACTGATTTTTTGACCAATGGTGTGAAGAATTTGCCATGATCTAGAAATTTTTTATTGAATGTTATTATAACAGATAATTCAAGGCAGTCATGATGGAGGGAAATTCCATTTTTTGAAGCCAGCGTAAGAAGAAGCTGTTCTTTTAAGAACTTTATGCTTGCTACATTCATTATATTCTCCAAACAAGACACTACGACCAAAGTGAATCCCTAACACGCTTCCCCACTCCGACATGCCTCAGGAAGAAAGCCAACGCAACATAACATGTAGGGATATTCATTTTGCATACTCCATTTTTGATGTTCTGCCTCTTTACCGAAACAAATAGAGAGAGAACAAATGGGAAGTGGGTCCCTTTTTATGCTTTTTAAGTAGGAAAGAAAAAGATGTTTAGAGACATTGATAATATTAAATGGTATAAGTGGATCCATATGGTTGGGTTATGAAGGGTAAATGAGAAATTTTCCTTATTCATAAAAGGAATAAATCAAAAGTAGGAATAACAAAAAAAATAACACAATTAAACAAAAAGTAGGAAGAACAAAAAGAAACAGAGGGAGCATTAAACATCTACTACATCAAGTAAATTTAGTTACCTAAGAATGAGTAAAAATAAAGACATTTCACCAAATCAACTTACTCGAGGATTTGAAATGTTTATTTTCTTGTGCTTCAAGCCAACCTTAACCCTCAATTCTCCGGCGATTTCAGAGAAATCCTGCAAAAGGTCCGAAACACAGGCATAATGGAGTGTAGCAGAATTAACCAATATTTTAGCTTTATGCCATGGTTACCCGTGACTTCACTTACTTCAAAAATTTGCTTTATATAAGCATTTTCTGGAGGTTTTGATACATGAAGCCACAATTCATTGTCCCATGAACCAATACTATTCAAACAAATAGCATAATCAATACTCTCACGCAAACGTTGGTCTAAGCCATGAATCCACTGCCAAGAAAGATTGAAGTCCAAAATTAATGCCCAGACAAGAAGTTTCTTTTATAGAAACAAAAGAAAACTGTGGGACTAGAATGTCAGAATTATGGATTATAAGATGAAAAGAGACAGTAATTCAATAGATCCTCAAAAAGGCAAATGTTCATAATACCAGAGTTCCTAAAACAGAGAGGCGATAAAGATATGGGAACTAGGAAGTGATAAGTATGGAGATATGATCACCAAAAAGAAGTAATTTACGAGGACTAAAGTACCTTTTGAGTTCCATTATAGTTGTAAGGTCCGCCAGAAGTTAGCCCAAAAAGTAAGTTGTATCTTCCTCTTGTCTTCGGGTTAGAATAAAGAATTGAAAATAGCCGAGCAATTTCCAAAAGTGCCACAACACCACTTCCATTACTATCACTACCCACTGATAAGGCCTGTAAAAATTAAACAAATAGGTCTTCAAACAGGACACTGGATAAGAAATCAATTACATTCAAATATGTCGATTATAGTAACTGGTGCAGCCCCAAAAGTATCATATGATGCCACTATAGCAATTGTCGGGACATTGTTGGAATCTCCATCCAACTTCAATCCTGGCAACCAACCCTGTAGAAGAGATAAGAAATATTCAACAAAAATTAACAAGAATACACTGCATTTCTGTTGGTAACACACAGCCAACATATTCATTTCAGATGTTTTGTTCGCCTTCAATTGAGGGACATGGGTTCCACAGGAAAGGAGCACAGTATAAATATCTAGCGAAATCCATGTTGAATGCCACATTGATTAAATGTTCATAATCAGCATATATTCAACTTTTAAAGATTCCAGAATCAAGGGAGGGCTACAATAAATAACCATAAAAAAATTAAAAAAATGTCCTACTGATCTCCCTATCACATTCAATGACATATGAACTAAACCTCCAGAAGACAGCAGCTTCAGCGAATGAATCTACCCTTCCAACAGGTTAAAAAAAAACTGCTGGGACATGAAGTTATGTATAGGAATGTCAGGATATAAGTTTGAACCCATAGATCATGTTTCACATACAAATACATTTATCACCAAATCAAGATCTGAAAAAATAGTGGCAAAGATTAAAGAAAAATGTCAACCCCAAAAATTACATCACATAAACAATCCCAGATCTCAGAAGATAATTTCAACCTTATCAGTAAACGAAGATCTCCAGGCAATAATGTGATTCACAACCTAGAAATTACCTGAATGTTTGTAATGCTAGGTGAAGAAACCTTTCTAGCTTCAGATGTTGAAACAACAAGCTTGTACCTGAAATATTCCACCAGACAGCAACCACTCAGGACAAACTTGAGTAAATAACAAATAAGAAAGAGGATGAAGAGAAAATAGGGGGGTTCCAGTACAAAAATGAAAGAAAATGAAAGGCCATCCTTAAATGTACGAATGCACCAAAATTTATTGAAGTGGCTAGAAACAGGATTCCCAGATCAAAAGACATGAAACAAACAATCAATGTAGACACCGAGTAACTGAAAGGGTAATAAGAGTAGACAAAGACAGCAAACACACAATCAAAGCAGACAACAGGCTGAGCTCAGTATATAGTAATGCTAGAAGGCAACAATTGCTCAATCAACCAACGAATGATTCTCTCATATGAGATGAAGCAACATCCAAGATAGGGTGGGCCCAAACATACTCAAATAGAACAGGAGCTCAAAAAGACACAACCGAAGAAAAATACACTTACCCGCCAGTAGTTGCTGAGCTAGGCTGGCCAATTGCGCCATTTTGTTTAATATCAGCCAGCACAGCCTCAATATGCTCATCCTCAAAGGCAAAGTAGACAGGAAACTGCATTAAAAACAACATACAACAAGATTATATTGATGGGGAAAGTTCCAATAGTTATTTCCCCCGTTTATTCTTGAATGAACATAGAATAGAACAGAAACATAGATGCCACTAAAATCTCAGGATTCAGATCCAGGGTCCAGTGGGCCAGGGTAATTACAGTAAGACGATAACTATGACCAGCATGTAATAAGCCCAAATGCTCCACTAATTGAGGATTACCTTCTGAAAAAATGAAAAGATGAAGATAAAATCCTACTATGAAACTTAAAGCACAAATCAATTGTTATTTAAGATGATTGTCGCCGTTTAATTATGCATAAAAAACAACTAAATGTATAATTCTTTCCTTTTAGTTTCATTTTTTTCAAAAACATTGATGTGCGGCAAATCAAGTACTCATAAACTTATAGTTTCAACTTATAATACCATGCGGTTATATTCAATATCTGTCATGATTGGGTATGAAAAGGCTACTTAGAGTCAAAACACAAAGCGTGTAATACTAATGGTCCTCAACAGCATAAATCGCCTCCAGAAGTAATCATAAGCATGCCCTACAATGACAGTAATATCATCGCAGAACTCACAGGTATGTTGGCATGAACCAGCAACCTTTCCAATACCAGCAATTTGACTCTCTTTAATTCTTCCTCAGACTTGTGATGAGCATCCTGTTTGCTTTCTCCTTTTTCAGAATCAAAAATCTGAGGCAGCAAAAACAATATACCCCCTAAGGGTTTTTTCTGATTGATGTGATCTGCAGTAAGTTTGTGAAATCCTTAGATATTGAAGAAAGAAAACAACAAAAAGATAGTATACAGTTTGAGAATAAAAACATTAAGCAAAAAAGCAAATATGGAGGTGGCTACAACCTATAAGCATTGATGGAACATAAACGTGATTAAGACCGATGGATGACTTCAAACCACTTCACAACCAGGCCAGCGAGGTTAATTAAACAGCTAGATTTAGAGAAACAGGCAAGAGTTTATGTGTAAGGAGTGCAAATGCTTGAATAAAAAAAATCATAGAAATGGTAGTGCTGACAAAAGTTTTTGAGTCAGTACTCTATACTAGTCGTCATTGACGCAAACCAAGCTTGAAAAATCTATATGAGAAAATGAATTCAATTATTTTGGGTTAAATCAGAAAAAAAAATTTAGTTCAATGAAATTATTTTGTCAAACCGAAAAAAAGGAATGTTACTCCATATCCTCTTTTATTTTATCAAACAAGAAATTTTTTTGTGGATGGAGTATATAGGATTTTCAGTTGGAAGAAATTAAGTTTTTACTTACTAATAGCATATAGTTATGGATGGAATAAATTCACAGAACAATAACCGGTTTATTACTTTGGCAACAACTTGTTTGGCCTCGTGCGATAGGTTTTAACAATTTGTGGTTCGCTTGTATTCATAATACAAAATAAATATTTTGAATATACTCCTCAAGTTAACTATCGAGATAATTTCATCATCCCTTGATAAATAACTTCATACAAATACACTATGAAATTACTGATAATCACCTTATAACCCCAACAAAAATTATAAGTGATGGAAAATATCTTTTTCAAACACAACCTCCCATCAAATGCAATTTATTTTGCATCCCAAAAAATTTCAACACATGATCTTGAATTGAGAATGAAATTATAGAAAATTTGAGGAGAGAGAATCAATTATCCAAAGGCCAGAAAAGGAAGTGGAGGAAAGTAATGAGATTATTAGAATAATTCAAGACTTACTGGAAGGAGAGAGGTTAATGTCCTTTTCCAAGAAGAAAACAATATTGTAGCTGAACAAAAAAGACGAAAAAGTAAGGCCAAGACCATGAATGCAATTTGGCGGGAAATTTTTCTGTATGAAAGTCCAATACTCCAGAGTGATGTCAACAAGGGGTTTTATTTTAGCATAAGTTAAAGAAAGTGGTCATTAATTTAGTACTCCCTCTGTTCCCATTGATGTCTCTTCTTTGCTAGGTCTTTATGTGAGGAGAGAAAAAGGGTGGTATGGAGTAGGGAAGAAAAAGGGGTTTCTTTTGCATAAGGAATTTGAATTCCTCCCCTAATGACTCAACCAAATAGTCTTTTCCCCACTGCCTCTACCTGGAAACTTTTTTTTTATCATTATTGATCCACAAGATGGGGATCCCACCCAGTCACCCAACTTGTAATCATTATAAACCCTTAAAAATCTTACATGTTTAGTTACTCTCCACATTCTAATTTGGAACATCAATAGATAACGAAGGGAGTATTACTCAATGGACTCTTCTATTGATGCAAAAATCAACAAAAAGTTCAAAACAATACTTTTCAGTAATTTTTCCGTAATATATTCTTGAAAGACTACTAACTTTTTATAGCATCAGTTATTTATAATCCATATAGGATACATGGAGATGATGAAGCATGTACTAACTTCTACCAAGGCACATTAAAAACTAAAACGTATATGAAGACCTCTGAATATTCCTCATTAAAATTTTATATGAAGGATAACGGGCTCTCTTTCTTGTCTCTCTTTGAAAAAAAATAATATCGTTGAGTGAAGGTGGTAAAAGTATAATCATTGAAGATAAACACCAGCATGTACTAGTAGCAAAGGTACCTAAGATCCCCTCCACAATCTGTTTGGTACACAATTAAAAATAGAATATTTTACAGCTACGCAAATCAAGAGAGCAGAGGATGAAACTAAGATAATGAAAAGAGAAAAAAGAAAAGACAGCAGCATGTAAGCCAAAGCCTAAATCAAACATACAACCTCTTCTGAAGAGAAAAAGGCAACATGTAAGCTACAGCTATAATCGAACAATAAAATTCCTCTACTTTACAATGTGTGCAAGTAATTTAGTCAATAATAATAAAAATTATTTTGTATCCTATGACTTGACAAGGGCTGAATTAAATAAAAATAAGACTGCATGTGTGTTAGGCTCTTCCCTTAAAATAGAATACAACATTTTCGAAAAAGACTAAAGCTGCCTATTCTGCTCTAAGATTTACATAAGATCACAAGAAAAGTTTAAGACTAAGGATCCGTTTGGGTTGGCGTAAAACATACTTAGTGAGAATTAGTTTTCCATAGAAAACATTTTACAGTGGAAAAAACAATTTAAGATATACTTTACATTGTTCAGATGTACGCAGAACTTATTTTCGGAATATCCTAATTTTTCACCAAAATCAACTTTCAATGTATCCCTCAAATCCTCAATCCAAAGTCAAGGCACCAAGCTCAGCTCCCTCCCACTCTCTCAACCACCATCTTCATGCCATTGTGGCTCGTCTCTCAACTACAATGTCTTTGCATCAACCACCTTCATCATGTTCATACCGTCCCCTGTTTTTTTAACATAAATAAAAAAAATCTGGTAAAATCTCAAATCGGGCACGCCTATAATGGTCTTCGAGCTCATTATGGAGCCTACTCATTTAGACTCAATTGATAAGAACACAAGAAAGGAAGCGCCAAGCTTGGCTAAGTACAAAGAGTTTGTGGGAGAGAGAATGAAATAGTTCCCCTTATTTAATCAGGGAAAAGATTTTGAACCTCTTGGAAGACAGAGTTCATCCCTTTTTTCCATATTATTGTTCGTCTCCAACCAAACAATAAAATTGCAGGAATCGTGTTTTCTGTGAAACCTTTTACACCCAACCACACAGAGCCTAAGTTCATGTGGTGAATGCACACAGATAATAAATCAGTTTTTCTTGACTCCAGGTCTCCAAGTATCCAACATACGGAACTTTACCATGCGAAACTTTATTAATACTATCACAATAAGAAGATTTGCATCCTTGGTCATTCAGGAGTACCAAATACAACAAAGCACCACCAAACAAAGGTGCAAGAGAATTATCATGAAGAGTCCTAAGGTAAAAACATGAAATGGAAAAATGCAATCAAATAATATAAGCTCATATGTAAACACCCTTCCCACAAACATGCAAGTAAGAAGTTACTCTGTAGCCAAGACAATCAAACCAGACAGACCGATTACCATCGACAATAGTGGCAAAACAAGGAATTAAAACAAAGATACAAATTAACAGAAGTTATTTAACAATCCTTAATTTGGCATTCTTTTCCTAAGTTGGGAGCACGAATTTTAAGTACAATTTCCCTAGAAAATAAATAAAATATAGGCATTAGCCAAATAAATCTGTCCTGATAGGCAAGAGACGGGATAATTATATTCTCAATATATTGCTTCACTTTCGTTAATAGTTGATTGAATATCAAAATTTGACCATTTATAAGGTTTCCACGCATGATGTACAATGCTTAGAAGACGTTGTTGACTCTATAAGCCAATAAATGAAAATCATGAACAATAATTGATATGGATTCAACCCAAGTCCAAGAAAGCAAGGAGCTAGTCAACGAACTGCACACTTTGATGAGTCAGCAACAAAGGCTGATCAATTCGTGGGTTTTGAGTCCAAGCAAGTGTTTATTTGCTGTTTGACTTGGAACTACTCGAATTAAAGCTGCAGCAAGAGTTTTAAGAAACTGGGCGTGATTTGTGGAGCAATCAAGCTGGAAGCATCAAAGTCATTTTTTTTTTTTTTTGGAGTGTTTGCAGCAAGAAGTTGAATGAGGAAGGCTGATATCAAGGAGTACAGTTTTGGGGAATATTAAAGCTTGTTAAATTGCAATTAAAAGCTGGAGGAAACTGCTGGACAGAATGGCGTGAATCAAGCCTCACATCAAGCCAAAGACTTTAAGTCCGAAACTCCCCATTTATTACTTGTTTTATTTTGCTGATTTAATTTGTTTTAATTTAGTAGTTAGTTTTAATCAGTTATTTGGGTCACATTTAATCGTGGGTAATTGCTGGGCAACGACTCTTGAACTCCTCTTGAAATTTTGTAATTTAAATCAGATATTCTGCCCTGATCAAGACATTCAAGTATTATTCATCAAATCTGATTTTCTTTGCAAAATCTTAAGTGTTTTACGTGTGAATTTACAACCTTTGCATTCTTTTCTTTGTGAGTTGAGTGTTAAGATTTGAGGGCAAGGTACCTGGTGTTAATTGCAGCTCAAATATCCCACACAAGCAGTGCAGGTGTTGCTGAAGTTTGTGCGGTTAATCCAGTTTCTGTTCTTGATCCATTAGAAGTTTTATGCTTCCTAACACTTTCCAAAACGATCAAGACATTCAAGTATTATTCATCAAATCTGATTTTCTTTGTGAAATCTTAAGTGTTTTCTGTGTGAATTTATAACCTTAGTATTTTTTTCTTTGTGAGTTGAGTGTTAAGATTTGAGGGCAAGGTACTTAGCATTAATTGCATCTCAAAGATCCCACGCAAGCAGTGCATGTGTTGCTGAAGTTTGTGCGGTTTAACCAATTTCTGTTCTTGTTCCATTAGAAGTTTTAAGTTTTCTAACACTTTCCAAAACGATCCTAATCCAATTACACGTCAATAATCCTCATTCCTCAAAGTTCCAATCGAGAAATCAAGCAACAATAGCACACTGGAACCAAAAACAATAAACAAATAGCCAAATATGTGTGGCACAATACTAAACAAGTAGCAAACTTGACATTTATATTTAAAAAAAAACCTTGAACGGAGGAAACATCTAGATCGCGGATGGGAATGATGACAACGGTGCGGGAAAGATCCGCATTGGTAGCGGTAAGAGAAGGCGAGGCGTGATGATTAAGATTAGCGATACGAGATCCGAATGGAGCCCCGGCGAGGTCGTACTGTATCAGACGGTAGACGTCAACGGCGGTGGCGGCATCGCCGAGCTCAACGCACGCCAAAACCACTAAACACAGTGCGATCACCGAGCTTAATATTTCTACTCGACACTCTCTCCGTCTCTCCATTTCTTGATGGAGATCCAGATACAAATCCTAGGGTTTTTCTTGCAAGTCTACTACTGGACTTCCCTCTTCTCTTATGTTCACTACAATTATTTTTGGAGAGAGAGTAGTGAAATTATTATTTTTTTGGTTTATGTTCACTACAATTAACAATTAAGACGTGTGTTTTGAGATGCCTGGGAATTGGGATCTTGAGGAAAATTGAGAATTAATGATAATGATTAATGGTGAATGTTTATGGTTAATGATAATTAGTGGTGGCAAGTACATATAGTAATATAGAGACGAAGAAAAGAGACTCCGGTACAAGTATTCACGCTTGTTTGCACTCCTTTCTTGGGTTTTCTTGGGGTGCGTAATAATCGAGTCGATGCGTTTGGCTTTAATTCGGCTCTAGCTCAAAGCTTGACGAGACGAGCTTTCGAAGTCAAGCTCGAGCTCATGCTCAATAACAAAGCTCGAGCTCGATTATTGAATAAGATTGGACTAACTAAAATCCAACTATTCCAACATAAATTTGCACTTGCTCAACCTTAAAGTCTTAGACTTCTTGAAGCATTTAAGAAAGTCCAACAAAAATATAAAGTTGTGGATTGCTCTAATACAAAGGTGTAATAAAGTTAATGCCTATTTATAGACTCGACGTGGGGACAATAGAAATTAGTGTATATGCAAAAGCATATCCCATCATAGGCCAAATCCCACAAGAAACAAACTCATAAATCAAGAGAGTGGGATGCATGCATCTGATTCTCATAAAATATCAAAGTTCATGAAGCAAGATACGTAACCAGAGCACTAACTCTGTCGAATTTCCCAACCCTTTGGCTGTTTCTTCTGTGCTCATCATCGGGATTCACACTTTCAATTGTATCATTAGCTACAAGCTCTAAAAATGGAGTTTCATTATCATCAATATCATCCAAATGCATAATGAAGAATCAATAGGAGACAAATGTGATCAATATACTCTTGGGGGGGGGGGGGGGGGAGGGGGAGGAGGGGAATAGAGTATGGTTGATTTTCGCAATTAGGTGCTGAAAGCTTTGAAATGACTTTCAAGTGCATAATTATATTACTTAATAAAAATGATTAAACTTATCTCAAGGACTTTGACAGGGGTTTCAAAAATTGCAAATAAATTTTGACAAAGTTAAACTTTTGAAACAAGAACAAAGTAATAGTAGAACAAATAAACACGAAAGTGCAAATGTAAAGGGAACGAGTATTTGTTACGAAGTTTGGCAATGTGTCTACATCTCCGCCTAGGGTGTCCTACCCTTAGGATTTAAATACTTTTATTTTTTCCCTTAAAGATCTAAAGCACCTTAGAAGATCTCACCCTATCCTCTACACCATAGTTTCCCTAGCTACATTTTACCATCTCAATTTCTAAAAATAAAAGACACCTCACTTTTATGAACTTTTGAGTATTATAAGTTCTACTCAAAGTATATCACTCTTTTTATCTTTATCACACTCTTTTACCTGTCAAGATATACTTGTTTTTCTTTTTTTATCAAAACTAAAATACAATAAAGTGAGTTAAGTGCTAGAGAGAAAATAGTAATGTTGTAGCTTTTGAATTATTTAACATTGTTGAAGGCTTGCTTATTCTTTAATGCTTCAACTGACTATATGAAGGACAAGAAAACTAGGAAGAGAGTCATTCCAAACGAATAGATGTAGGCTGTGGCTAAGAAATACGTAAGAATTCTATTTGCATTAGGGTACAGTTACCGAAGCTTATAAGACCTGACATTCATTTCTAATCTTTTCCTTTTCATTTTCAGTTGGAGTTCCGAGATAAGCAGATTCAAGGGGAATTTTTTCCCGCGAGAGCCCAAGACGCATTAGATATGGCCATTGGAAAGCCATATCACCTTGGACGTTACGTTGGACTTGAAGGGACTAATATTGAGTACCGACAAGTATTTGGACCTCCTCCACCGAGATCAAGCCAACAAAGTCAAAGCGGAGTTTCAAGGGAAGATCGAAAAACTTTAAAGGCTCAACTCCGAGAGGAACTTAGACAGGATTTCAATGCTATTATGAAGGACAAGCTATTCTCCCTACTCCAAGACATTGGTATCAGCGCCGATCAGTTAGCATCCCAGGGTGCACGAGTGTCTACTCCCCATGTAGAGATGTGTTATATTCCCTTTTTAAATGTATTGTTGAAAAAGTATTATTTGCATTAATAATGACTATAGGCTTTACATATTATATTCAATTTTCAGGGTCCTACCAGTTGTCGTCTACTCCTTCAAGATCCAAGTACGGGAACAATATACGATGTGGCCAATGGTGTCGCGTACCTAGGTCAGTCAGGCCAGCAGTTTACACGAACTCACTGAGGAACGAGATTTGAAGGACATGAAGTAGTGAAGGTTGAAACTGTTCATGGCTTCTTCAAAGGAGCAGCACTACCGGTCCCGATTCCACACTACAACTTAGAGGCATTGAACGACATAATTGGTACTTTTGTGCAATGGCCTCTACATTTGATCAAGATCGTAAATGAGGTAAAAATCAAAGTTTTAATCAAAATTCCTCTATAATTATATTTATGTATGGTTGAAGTGGTGTGATATGTGCTTTTTTAATTAGGTGACTCCACAAGCTAAGAAGATGAAGGGGATGTCAGCTAATGAAGTTATTAGGAGCAATGAGCTAGCCTCGAAGAAATTAGTGGCAGAGAACCAACTTCTTCTCTCTAAAGATGTAGCAGTTTCTCTTAGTCCTGAGTGCAAATGGCTACTTCAATGTGCGACCATGATGAAGGAAGATGATACCATTGCTTTGCCGTTGGATCGGGCCTTATTCCACTACTCTGAAGACGGAACAACGTGACTTGACAAAGCTGACATCACCCAATTCTTACAGGGAGCTCAATTGATCATTTCTGTTATTCAATGCTTTATGAGGTATACATAATTAATATATAGGTTAACTTATATGGTACTGGTAATAATTTTTAAACCATTTATTTTGTATATATAATGCATTTTATGATTACGTAGGGCACTCCAAGATGATTGCGTGTCGTGCAATTTACTTTCATTAGTCGGTTGGTTGTGTCCTGAGGCCACTTCGGATGCAAGAATCGATGGCAACATCGAGGAGGTAAAGACGTACGTCCACTTCACATTCACGAAATCCCTATAAGTTAAGTTGAAGTTCATTTTCGCCCTTGTTTTCGAACGGTACATTTGAATTTGATGTGTGAACGAAATGCTTATTACTTATACATTTAATTTAGAGTATGGTAATGCATATATTATGTAAATATAATGTTAATTAGTTATTTCTTATAATGTAGTGCACACTAGATGTTTTTAGTCATTTTTGTGGGTAGTGGGAAAATATACTTCTTCAACTCGGCTCGGTCAATGTGTAGTACTAAGCTGAGAGCGATTATTAATTAGTAAGTATTATCAATAGATTTACATTGGAAGCTGAGGTTGATTAAAATTGAACTTGTAAACTAATCAATGTCGTTTTCTAGTGTGCTAAAAAGACTTACATTGCAAGGAGAACGAGCCGGAAAGCAGACATCAACATGGATAGAAGTGATGGTAAGTTCATTAACTAATTAAAACATTGTAAAATAATACTATCATATGTATGGCTAACATTTTTATTTTGTAATTCGTAGTGTGCTCAAGAACGTGGCAGAACTGAGTGCGGCTACTTTGTGATGTGTTTCATGCTTGACGTCCTTAACGGGTGCAGTAGTGGGATGCCCATGGAGGAGGTAAGAGCTTTTGCCCATAATTTCATTATTTTGAGTATCTTCAATATTGTATTCCCTCTTAATCATGCCTCAAACACTTTACGTAGGATTGGTTGAGTTAATATAACTCGATTATGAGCGGTTTTGGGTCGACATTGGCGTATTTCCCTTTAACATGCCCCCAAATACTTCGAATATAAATGTTTCCTTTGTTACTTTTACATGTCCTTGCGCCTTTATCGTAGTCCTCTGCTTTCCTATAAAATGACTCTGTTTCCTCTATTCTTTTTGGAACTTTTACGAAAAAAAGAAGGAAAAATTATTTGTGGGAAAGAGAACAAGGATCTAAGGAGCTAAAATGGTGATGGAACGAAACAATAGGGCGTGTATTACTGCGGTTAGGAAGTAGCAGTCGATCAAAGAGACTGATTAGGGTGGTAGTAGACGAATAAAAGATAAAAATATGAGGGTTTTAATGGGTGACAATGAGGCTGTAGTGATTGATGAAGAAGAGTTTTTAAGAAGGGTTATTGGATTCATGAGATCTAACCCCTCTTGGAGACTCTTCTTTATCAATCACAACAGCTTTATTTTCATCCATCAAAACTCTCAAATTTTTATCTTTTATTCGGCTACTACCACCCTCATCAATCTCGTTTATTGATTGTCACTTCCTAACCGCAGCAAGATGCGCCCTTTTGTTTTGTTCCATCACCATTTTAGCTCTTTGACTCCTTGTTCTCTTTTCAGCTGATAAATTCTCCATCTTTTCTTCATAATAGTCGAAAAAGAACAAAAGGGCACAGATCGTTTTATAGGAAAGATCAGGAATGTGATGAAGACGGAAGAGTAGGAGAAAGGAACATAGGAAACTTTATGAATTACACCATTAATCGGTCAAAAGGGGGCGGTTTTGGGTAAAATGACCTAAACACTCGAAATACATCAATATGAGTCAATATAGGTCAAATGGGATCAGTTTTGGGTAGAAAATGACCTAAACACTTCAAATACATCGATATGAGTCAATATAGGTCAAATGGGATCAGTTTTGGGTAGAAAGTGGCGTATTTCCCCTAGAAATTGGCTCAAACACTTTGAATAGGACGACATGAGTCAATATAGGTCAAATGGGATCGGTTTTGGGTAGAAAATGACGTATTTATCTTAGAACATGTCTTAAACACTTGAAATACATCAATTGGAGTCAAAATCAGTCAAACGGGAGAGGTTTTGGGTAGAAAATGACCTAAACACTTCAAATACATTGACATGAGTCAATATAGGTGAAATGGGATCGGTTTTGGGTACAAAGTGACGTATTTCCCCTAAAAATTGGCCCAAACACTTCGAATAGGACGATATGAGTCAATATAGGTAAAATGAGATCAGTTTTGGGTAGAAAATGACGTATTTACCCTAGAACATGTCATAAACAATTGAAATACATCGATATGAGTCAATATAGGTCAAATGAGATCAGTTTCGGGTAGAAAGTGATGTATTTAACGTGATTACATTAATGAGTTAATATATGTAGGTCGGATTTGTAACTGGGATCATATATGTTTGAACTATACTTTTCAAATACATTGCATTTTATATATACACTTTAATGATATGTTAATCAATATTAGGTATACAAAGGATTCAACGATGAGCTCTTCTCCAACCGAAGAAATCGATGTCGTCCACAACAAACTGGCCAAGTATTGGACATATTACTTTTTTTAGATTATGTACATTACCTTTTTGTGTATTTAGTAGTTTTTATACATCAAGTTCATTAATTGTGTTGTATTTTTGATGTCAGTTAATGGTTGTTTTTACGACCATATTAGTATATATAAATGAGAGATGAATCATCATGTGTATATATGTATCTTCGTTGGCAGAAATTGCAAATGTAATATAGCAGGTTTTAAATTTGAAATTTAGGCGTAGTAGGGATCAAATTAAAGCGTCTAAAAAAAAAAAACCATTTATATGCGGCGGGTGTCCCTAAGACTCGCCGTAGACACCCGCCGCATATTATTCTATTATAAGACCTTTTTGCAATCTGGAACGGTAAATATGCGGCGGTTCTAGACTAAGTGACGCCGCATATTAATGATTAATATGCGACGGTTTTAGGCCGAGTGACACCGCATATTAATGATTAATATGCGAGCTTCCGACATCAGACGGTTGAGGCTTGGGTGGAGATGGCAGGACTTCTCAATCCTTATTCAAACATCAGTCCGCGGTTCTAGCTAGGTGACGCCGCATATTAATGATTAATATGCGGCGTATTTTTTTACGTCGCAAATTAAATAAATTAATTTGCTGCTAGCCTTTTGACGCCGCATATGGTACTAAAAACTCCGCCACGTATTGATATTTTCTACTAGTGTTTTAATATTTTTGGATACTCTTGTTTAGATTGCTTAAATATAAGTTTTTTCAATAGAGTATCGGTCTATCCACTATATCCATTGTAAAGTATCGTCTAATAAATACACAACAATGGATCAAATAAAGTCCATTGTAAAGTATCGTCTAATAAATACACAACAATGGATCAAATAAAGAAACACTTTAATCAAAATTACGATTGTTGAGATGAGTTGTAAAGTATCTCTTGCACATCATATTGCTGGAATATACAACATTTTTTTTGTAGTTATGGTCTAATGATTGGCTATTATCGAAAAGACAGCTTTTATTTGATCTACCTGAAAAATTGATAATGATTGTGACTAGATATAAGCTAATGTGTTGCATGATATTTCTATTAATCTATTATACATCAATATTGTGTGTATAGAAATGGAAGATGATAAAACTGTATCATTACATTTTTCTAAACAAAAATCTTTTTCTCATCATTTTACGACGACAATTTTCTACAAAATCTAATCTTTGTGACAAAATGACTCTATTTTTGTTAAGTTTTCTTAATCCATTTAGCTTTATTCTTTAATATGTTCATACATACTTCAAATGTTATACTCCATACATAATAAAATTTATGGTGGTTAATATTAGAAAAACGAGATCGTATACAATATATTAGCAACCATTATTATAGAGAAACCATAGTGTATGATCAATTTCTTATATATTCGTAGCTCCTACATTACCATCATATATCTCTCCTACATGCATCATGTAGGACTTTAATTTTGCAATTGCATATGTATAAAAGAAGAGAGAAAAATTGTTCATGAATTTGTCATGTTTATAATTTAGTCATGATGATTATATTTTATGTAGGATACAAATTAATAAAGTTAAATGCTTTTTTCTACTATTTGTTCTCTTAGTATGTGTTCCTTTTTTATACAATACCCATTTGACAATATGGATGTTCAACATATGTGCCATATTTTAATGGAATCTTTTCCTACTTCAATTTGTTTCCTTAAATTTGTTCCTGAGTTTAGTTAGAAATTGGCTTACCTTACACTTCACCAAAATATGAAAAATCAAACAATTCCCTTAATGTGGGTCCTTCTTAAGAGATTATTATTAACATAATTTAGAAAAGATTATTGTCAAAGTATTATAATCACAGATATGATTGTGCCCTTAACTTGTCTGAGGGTCCAACAATCCAAATCCTAATATCTCCAAATCATATTTAAATATTAATTTCTTGTATTTTTTCTTAGGTCAAACTCTTATTTATATAATTAAGCTAAATTAAAAAAATTCAAAAAGATTAAAAATAAATTTGAGTACGTAAAGCTCTTTATGAAATTGAAAGTTACTTTTGGTTAGATTACATCAGTAATTAAAAATGAAAATTCCTTTTGTATTGTTGAATTTATTTCTTCATCTGGCCAACTCGTGATAGCTGGGCAGCAAGGTGAAAATGTTTTGCAGGCCCGAACATTTTGCACATCTTGACATCTAGATTGTTAGATTACCTCCTGCCAATTAAAGAGTGAAATGTTAGATTGTAGGATACTCCATTGATTTAGGATTGTGGGGCTTGAGGGTAGGGGTGTCAAATCGGGTCAACGGGTCGGTTTTAAATTTATTGCGGGTCGGTTCTTATCGGTCAATTTTGCCTATCGGGCCGGTTCCGGTTCGGGTCGGGTTAAATTGGTTATTTGCTTGGTCGGGTTCGGGTCGGGTCAAGGTCGGTTCGGGTTGTATTCGGTTCGGATCAAGGTTGGTTCTAGTACAATCGGGTCGGTTCCTAAACGACTTATATCGGGTTATTTCGGATTCGGGTCAAGGTCGATTCTAGTACAATCGGGTCGGTTCCTAAACGGGTTATATCGGGTTATTTTGGATTCGGGTCAAGGTCGGTTCTGGTAAAATCGGGTCAGTTCTTGAACGGGTTATAGCGAGGTTATTTCGGGTTCGGGTCAAGGTCGGTTCTGGTAAAATCAGATCGATTCCTGAACGGGTTATTTCGAGTCAAGGTCGGTTTTGATAAAATCGGATAATGATGATGATTAATTCATAAATTGGATAATGATGATGTCGATAAGTCATTTAAAAACAAAATATTTATGAGGTAATGATTATTAAATTTGTATTATCCCATCAAACTAGTTTATAACATACGATGTTAAGTTTATATATACATAAGAACTTGTAATATGTTTAGTTTGAATCGACAATGACAAGTTTGGTTTCAAAGTTATTAGATATTAGGTAAAAAATAGGTCTGTCAAGATTAAGTCATATTAATGTATATTCAGATTATTAACACATCTAGTGAATTCGGGTAACGAATTGTTATAAATCGGGTTGTATCGGTTATGTGTCGGTTTCAATCGATTTCGAGTTCTTTTCGGGTCGGGTCCGTATCGGGTCGGGTCTGTAACGGGTCGGGTCCGTAACGGGTCGGACACGGATCGGGTTCGGGTATTTGAATATCGGGTCAAATCGGTTTCGGGTTAACTTCAGGTCGAGTTTCGGGTCATAATCAGATCGAGTCCGAATCGATTTCGGGTAACTTATCAAGTCGGATTTGATTCTAATAGCTCTACCTGAGGGCCAACAAATGTCAGCCTCTCCTATAGTTCCAAGATGTATAATTTTATCCACAAAAGTACACGTGTCCCAAATCCATTGAGCAGAGAATCATCCGAGAAATCCTCTCCCTAACCACATCAAACGTAAAGTTTCATTGATAATATCGATCTCCATTGAAGGCCTTTCTAAAATAGAGAGAAGGCAGGCGGAGGAGAGAATCAAGACTGATAAGACATAAAAAATGGCAGCCAACAGTAACTTTGCGGCCACTTCAATTGTACTTGGTTTGGGCACATCCACTCTCTCTCACGCTTCCGCCAGATCAACTAGCTTCTCTTCCAGTAATCTTGAATTGTTTGTCTGTTTATATACTTGACTACTTTCTACATACTGATTTTAGCTACATTGCAGGCTTCTTGAAGTCAAAGGTAGCAGCAAGTAATCCTCTCAGTCTAGCTTGTGGCGCATCCGGAGGAAAGTTTACATGGTAACCTATTGAGTGACCCTATGTCCTTCTACATTAGGAAAATCTATCTTTAATAGCATCAACTATGAGTATCTCCAATGGTATCCTAATTTCACAAAATTGCATGCTATCAACATTATCAATGCAACATATTTAGAATATTTTCTAAGCTCTCTTATTTTTTTGACATATAGAATTTTATTTTTTGTATGTAATTGATGGAAATGCTGTCTTGAAATATTCTACTTCAGTTGTGTATTTGTCATTTTACTTCGTATTCACTCATACATGAAAGTTTGCGCTCAATATTTTTTTTTTCTAAGACCAATTGAGAGAGTTGAGTTAAAGGATAATAAAAGTCAAATTAATGATATAAAAAGGGAAACAAAGGTGGTGATGAAGGGATAAATGAGAAAGAAGATATTATAATAGTGGTATGAGGAAAAGAAGGAATTAAGAAATTGATTATTACTCTCATTATGGTGGTAATAACTATCCTAAGAGTGTGGAGAGTATCTATTACCCCTCATATGAGGATATTAGTTTCTCTTTCATCATACTACCAACACTACATTTTTTTTATAAATCACTTTTACTAATCTTTTTCATTGGTTTGACTTTTATTATTCCCTTAATAAATTACCCTCAATCCAAGCATAGCCTAAATGAACGTTGTTACTTGAAACGAGCTGTAAATAAAAACTGCGATCAATAAACAAGCCAAACCTAGTCACGCACAACCATGACCTAATGAATGGGAAAACATTGCTTCGTAGAGATTGAACTTAGAAAAAATTGATTGTGTTTATTCCTAATACGGAGTATTCAGTCGGTCTTGCTTGGTCTGATAGAATATTACTCTATGTGAATATTTATGCACAAAATTACAAGTATAGCTATGTACATAAGCTATCAGATAATCACACATAGTCACATACTAATACTAGTATATTCTAACATGTACGATGCGCATCCCTTAATGTTAACTGGTAAATTTTTGAAATATGCTGTGCTTAAAGTCTTAATTCAAACCTTGATTTTATCTACTTACAAAGACAAGTTACACTTACAATTTTCGGCTTTGCCTCTGCTCTTTGCCTCTTACCTTTTCTCTTCAAGTTCAAGAAAAGAATTACCGAGTTGGTAAATAATAATGCAAATTTAAAACTCCGTATTTGTATTCTAGCTTTGAAAGAAATTGGCTGAGGACAGACTTCAACGTGATCGGGTTTGGATTGATTGGGTGGATAGCTCCATCAAGTATTCCGGCCATCAATGGAAACAGTCTCACAGGTCTCTTCTTCTCAAGCATTGGAGAAGAGTTGTCTCACTTTCCCAATCCCCCTGCCCTTACTTCTCAGTTCTGGTGAGCATCTTCTCTATACTCAGTTTTTCTTTTCAGCTAAATTTTAGTCTGTCTAAACTTTAAAATATCAGTCTACCTCCCCCATCCATTAATAATAGAGTTGAGTTATATTCCATTAATAATAGAGTTGAGTTATATTATTGGATAGGTAAAAAGTAAATACTACTTTTTCAGATACCGATATAGGAATAAGTAGTTTAGATTAATTAGGATACTTTTTAATGACTTTGACAATGCCAGCATGGGTTAAAAAAAAAGCACTTACTGCCCCTGAAAAGTAGAGTATATGAAGTTTAATGACTTAAAATACCGTCTCCAAAGCACTTACTGCCCCTGAACAGTATAGTATATGAAGTTTAATGACTTAAAATACCGTCTCCAACCATTACAAAATAAGTCAACATTAGTCTTTTTTTACATTTTCGGCCGATATTATCTATTTATCTTAGAGAATATTCCGTACTATGCTCTGCCAACTTATGACCAGGTTCTGAAATGTTAGTAATGAGATTATTGTACTACTTTGAGCTTTAATTGGTTTATAATCTATTCAATGGAATAGGTTGTGGATGGTGTTGTGGCATCTGGGGCTGTTCTTGTGCCTTACTTTTGGGCAGATTGGCTTTAAGGGGAGGACTGAGGAATACTTTTGACTTAATTAATTTGAAGAGATTCAGCAGAATGCGTTATGTATGCCTTATTCTGTCTATCTCCATATCATGAAATCACGTAGTCATGTACTATACTTATATATAACTTATCAATTGTTTGTTCAGTTGATCAACACCCCCCCTTTTCTCCAATCCCCATGCAAAGAACTACATTTGTCTATTTTTTGAAGTACTGCATACTTCCCTCCCTTTTCTCTTTGTTTCTAAAAATCTATTTGTCTTCCTTTGATTCTTCATTCTTGGCAGTTCGTAAGTCCAAAAAGAAAGAGTAAAGGGAGCCCAATCATAAATCCTTGATTAGTTGTTTTCTTTCTGTTATTCAAATGTTGTACCAGTATTAGCTGATAAACTAGAAAGAAGAATTAGGATATAATATTTTCTGTGTGACTTTATTAAGGGAAAAATTCCAATATATATATACAAATAACTTCAAGAGTTATATCAAAGATAGAATATAACTCACAAAAGACAAACATCATATAAGATATATTATAAAGATAATTATATCATATTACTCCCCCTCAAGTTGGAGCATATAAGTCATAAATGTCCAACTTGTGTATTAAGTAAGCAAATTGTTGACAAGAAGCAATCAAACTTTTTAGTTCATGAATACGAGGACCATTACGAAGGGAGTATCACGTAGATCATCCCACAAGGTTTTCACATCACGAGAGCACTACAAGGGAACCCTCATAGCAAAAACTTACAGCAGAAACTTGACAGCAGAAACTTGACAGCAATGCAACACAAAACCGACAGCAGAAACTTGACAGCAATGCAACACAAAACCGCACTACACCTTTGATTTTTGTGATTAGAAGCACTGCAATCTTGTTTTAGTGGGGCAACAGTAGCAATTGAAGAAGATCACAGACAACATACAAATTTTAATAATACTTACAGCAAGCAAGCAGATTATGCACGTCACCAATCACTAATCACCAATCCCTGCTATCACGTACCACCGCAATCACGTAGCACCACACTCACGTACCGCCGCCAAGAATCCACGCAAAGCACACTGATCAGATCACACAGTTCAGATCATGTAGCACCACAAGACTCAAATCACCGCAGATCACACACACAATTCGCCAACAATCCACGCACTGATTTAATCAGAAGCACACGCCAAGAATCCACGAAATTGATCAGATTCGAAGCACACTAAATATTCTCGCAAAAGAGGAACAACAAAGCAGAAGCACAACACCAATAAGAACAATACACGCACAGCAAAAAACATAGAAAAAAAAACGGCTAGAGAGGAGGTAGGGTTAGGTTTTTTTTATGGCTTTTGATACCATGATAAACTAGAAAGAAGAATTAGGAGAGAATATTTTCTGTGTGACTTTATTAAGGGAAAAATTTCAATATATATATACAAATAATTTCAAGAGTTATATCAAAGACAGTATATAACTCACAAAAGATAAATACCATATAAAATATATAATAAAGATAATTATATCCTATTATTATCCTTTGGTAGAAGTGCATTTGATGATTAGCTTAACTTATGTGCCGATCACTTTTTTTTTGCCAACCCGATTTTGATACGTTTAAACCTAAATCTTTAATTTTATTAGCACTTTGCAACATGAAGTATATTTATATGGACCACTGACATTATGATCAAAGAACAAAGCTAAAAATAATCAAACTCAAAACTGATGCATGTTGAACATGGTCATGCCGTCAAGACACTTTCTTTTGTGAATATGTAGGTCTATTAGACCTAAAACATCGCTACTTTAATTAGTGTTAATGTGGATTATTGTACTACAACACTATGAACTCCATTGTTCAATCAGAGTCAAATAAAATTGTTCACTTAGAGTCACTACACTAACCTTTCGGTATTCAAGTACAATAATAAAATACTACACTCAAACTTCAACACATAGGCAAGATTATTACACCTCCAACAAGCTTATCTCCAGAACTTCTCATACAAAGGTTTACAACAAACTAATAAAGTTAAGTAAACAAAGAAGAGTGAAGAACCATCCCAACATGACCAAGTCATCAACTTTCCATACTAACTCAACAAAGTAGGGGCTAAAACATGCTTATAAGGGATTCTATAACCCCAAATTTAAGAGAACTACACACACGTTATGAAAGAAAACACAATTCTCAGATAAACTAACACAAAATATTTCTAACCAAAAGTGGTAAAGAAACTCAATCTCATATGAAGAACATGAAAAAATTACCAAATTAGGCTAAGAACATCAACCAAATATACGAACATAAAAGGTCACATACTCACATGTGTACGTGAAATATCATATATTTTATTTGAGAGATGAAGAGTCAAGATATCTTTTATCCTTCTCATTTTAAATATCATATATATAGGTAAAAGTTAAAATAAAAAGGTACTTAAAATAAGAATAATGAGAGACATCTTGACTCTTCATTTCCTAAATCCAACGGATGATATTTTACGCATACATAGTGACCCTTTTTTTAACTCATAGTGACCAAATGAATTTTTATTATATATAATGACTCTTTTTATTGTTATAGTGACTCTTTTCATTATTATAGTGACCCTTATTTATTGTTATAGTAAATATTTTTTTTACGTGAAATCTCTAGTGTTGGAACTTACCATTTAAAGGCTAAAATCTCTTCTTATATTTCTTATAATCGAATATTCGTAAATTCTAAAAATACAAAAATAACAAGCAAAAAAGAGTAAAAGAGTATAAAAGAATAAGTATTGTAAAAACACAATATCTGTTGTTATAACAATGGATTCGAAGAGTAGAAAAGAATAAGCATTGTAAAAAAATAATAAGCACTGATATGGAAAAGAATTTGACTATATTGCAATTTGAATAAAGAGTAAAGGGACAATATAGAAACTACTGATTATTATGAAATATGAAGAGGCATTTTGGAAACTACCCCAATAATTATGGACCGAATCTTTCTCAACTACCAATTAATTTCTGACTTTTTGATATTTACAACTTTGCCATTAATGCAGATTTAATCACAGCCACATAAATATACAAAATTAACGATATTAGATGAGTTTTTATATAAAAAGGATTCTTATATAACTAAGGGGTTCTCACATGATCCTATATATATATATATATATATATATATATATATATATATATATATATATATATATATATATGTGTGTGTGTGTGTGTGTGTGTGTGTGTGTGTGTGTGTGTGTGTGTGTGTGTGTGTGTGTGTGTGTGTGTGTGTGAGTGTGTGTGTGTGTGTGTGTGTGTGTGTGTAAAAGTTGACATAAAAAAGGTACTTAAAATGAGAAGGATGAGAAGATATCTTGGCTCTTCTTCTCCTAAATCAATGAATATTATTTTACGTACGCATAATGACCCTTTTTTAACTCATAGTGACCAAATAAATTTTTTCACTTATAGTGACTCTTTTTTATTGTTATAGTGACGCTTTTTTTATTATTATAGTAACTATTTTTTATGTGAAATCTCTAGCATTGGATCTAGCCATTTGAATGGTTAAGATCTCTTCTTATTCTTCTTATTTTAAGTACTCTTCTCATTGGATCCCTCCCTTATATAAGAGTAAGGGCAAATATTTATTCTTATCCTTCTCATTTAACTTAATAAGAATATTTTTAAAATAAAAAGAATAAAAAGAGATTTTAACCATTTAAGTGGTCCAATATAATGTGAGAGATTTCACATAAAAAAAGTTAATATAAATATGAAAAGGGTTATTGTATAGGGAGAAAATAACTAATATGTGAAATATTATATATTGATGCTAAGAGATCAAAATGTCTTATCTTTCTCATATAATTAACTACTATTAATAATTGTTATTCTATTAAATTAAATGGATCTTATTCTTCTTTTTTATTTTTTTTATTTTTTTTGAAAACTATTATTCTATTTTATTTGATAGCATGTCAATAATTAGTTCTTAAATTTTTGTCATAATCACATCCATTATTTCTTTCCTTATTTCACCTTTCTTCCCTTTTCTCTCTTTTCCCTCCTTTTGTCTCTTTAGTTTACCCTCTAATATTTGTTGTACCTCCTCGCAACTATGCTCAATCTTCAAAATTGTGCTCTAATCAGCCAAAAAAGTATTACAGAGTAAGAATCTCGTAACATGGGTTTTTCATATCTTTATCATTTTGGTTTCTATTTTTAAAAATTTGCCTGAATCTTAGAAGAGCTTGAATGTAGGATTTGCAATAATTTCTGAAGATTTTCTAACTAATTTCTTGCTAGAATCTCTGAATTTATCGACAATTTTGATGATTTTCTCGTAACTACTTTCATCGATGAATTAGAGGTACTTTTCCTTGATTTTTGCACTTTTTTGGCATTAATCTTCGTGATTTGTCAATTATCTAGTTGATTCTTAATGCTTTTTGGTTGAACCATCATATTTTTTGAACTTTTTCATTTGATTTTGTAGTATTTTTTAACTTTTGCATTATTGGAACCCGAAAATATTGTCCAATGTTCGTTTAGTGCACTTCATGGACATAGGTGTGCATTTTGAGGTTATTGTGATTGTTGCGTTTATTATGCATACTAGTTGAAACTTTTGATTGTTGTGCTCAATAGTCAATGTCATGCTACACAAATGTTAACAAAATTGTCTTGAGCTATTAAGTTGTACTATCGACCGAAATTGTTGAAGTGATTTGGATTTTTTGAGGTCGATGATGCCATACTTGCATTTCCTAGTGTTGTATTTGAAAGTGCATTTTGTTGATTAAGGTACCATAAGGTTGGAGAAAGATATGTTTCTATCAAATGAATCAATTGTTGAGGAACGCTAGTCCTTGTTATCATTCTTTTCTTTTTTATTTCACATTTTTGACCTAGTTTGTTTGATAGACACAAGCTAGATATATTTAAACCGTAGATCCACAATAGTTCGCCAAAATATGGAGAGGAAGGAGACTAGAAAGCTCAAAGTTTTACTTCATAAGAAAACTTTTCATTACGTGTTTCTATTGTACAAGAATGTAAATCTAGAGCACTTCTTGGACATTCTTGATTAATTTAATTTTCATTGCACTTCATGGACATTCTTATAAGACTTCATTGCTACAAGTTTGAATTGTGTTCCTTGTTGTTGATGAGTATATGTTGTTATTTGATTTTGTTTTTGTACGGGAAAGTAACAAAGGCTTTCGAAGATATTATTTGTTTATTGTCAAAGAAAAAATATAAAATTTTCTATTTTTAAAATTATCAAATGTAAATTTTCCATTTTGTCAAATGGGAAAGTTTAAATTTATCCATTTGACAAATGAGCCAATACAAATTGTTCACTTGATTCATGACTTGATAAAAGAACAAGTAATATGAATTGCAATATATATTTCTTACCTTATGTTGATTTCCATCTAAGAAAACTGAGTAAGTTATGGTATTTTATTTAAAGGATCAATTTTGTTTGTGTGAGTGTTATCTTTGTGCAAGATGATATATGAGATTATTCAATAGCCCAACAATACTCATATAGCTTGTGTCAAGTTTTAATTTGGATATTTTGAGATGTTAGTATAATGTTTAATATAATAGAAGAAAAATGCTTAAACTTACACTCATACAAGAGATATATTTTGAAGAGTCAACTACTTGTTATGCTCTATCCTTCATCAAATCAAGCTTTGTTACTAATAGATTATGTCTTTAGCTTCGTGTTGTGATAGTTTATTAAAGACTAAGGATTATACATGCTATATGCACACTCTACACTAGGAGTGCTAAAAAATCCCCAACCCAAAATACCCGACGAGTTATTATCAGGTAGCAAAATAATTTTTTTAGTTATCGGATAGGGTATCCAACCTGTCATAAAGGTGTGTGAATAGGTCGGTTAATGGGCCATAATAATATATAAACAGGTTCCTAATAACTTTTTTTCTTTCTTATTTTTATTGAAAAGAAAATAGAAATAGAGAGATCAAAGGATGGGGTTTCATCATCATCAACCTCAACAGAACCAACCTTCCTCCCTCTCCAAAACCTAATAATCTCTGCTAATTCAATGCCCAATGTTAGCATAATATTTCCGGTGGGTATTTCGACTAATGGGTTGTTTTTGGATCAAAGCTTAAAACCCCAAACCCAAGCAATGTTCTCAGCGAAAGCCAGTAAAATCATGCAACTTCCCAAATCCCCCACAATTTCCATGCGTCACCTTTCACCCTCACTCGCCCTTTCCTACGTCAATCACAACCCCAACAATCTATCCCTAAGGTGGTGTAAACTTACTTGATCAAATGATACTCCTAAACTAGCCCAACACTCACGCACTTAATTCTGCCCATTTGATTCTTACGCTAGAAAGGAAGTTTCAAGCTAAGTTGCTACTTTACACAAACCCAATGATGCTAGGTTATTTTCCCTTGACTTCTCTAGCATTACCCAGGTTAAATAGCTTAAATGAAGACACACCCATTAGTATTTTCCCAGCTCAAAAATACTTCATTCAACCTCCAGCAAACTTCTAGATTAATAGGACTATGAATTCACAAACTTTCCCACGAATTATAACCAAGTTTTCCATATTTTAATCAAGAAAGATTCGTGAATTTAAGAGTCAATTCATCCCACAAGTAAACAACAATTCAGCAATCTTATAAGCATGCAACCACGCAACAAAAAACACAAATCCCACGCAATAAGGCTTGTATCAAAGGATGAACATAATTCAACTTAGTCCAATATGTTTCTAGATTTGAAACCATGAATTATCAAGCCAAAGTATCAAATTTCCATGCAAGGATTATGAGCATATATATAATAGGTTAAGTTTTGGTGGCTTAAACATTTAAATTAGCATGCCAACTCACACCAAATTCAAACCAAGTAACAAGTAATCAAAGATAGGCAAAGAACCCAATTACCTTACAATAAACCACCAAGTAATTGACTTATTTGGGCTCTACTTAATGGCTTAGGATAAATAATTCACCACCTAATACACTAAGGCTTCCAAGAACACCATCCAACATGATATTGATGGACTAGCAGTGGATACTCCAAGCTCTCACACTCATGTGTAAAACCTCACAACAAGAAATGATTTTTTTAAATATTCAACAACAGCCATTAAAGAATTCGATTGTCCCCTTTTAAAGGATAGCCTTTGCTAAGTTCATTACAGAAATAAAACCTAAAGAAAACCCTAGCCACAACTCTAAGTTCACAATGCAAAAAGGGTCAACAAAGTCCCCTTATTCCATGCCTCACACTAAGCTAAAAATCCGAAAGATTTAAACTACTTCACTTAATAAAATCTGATCAGAAAATAATCCCCAAAAATAAGAAATTTAAACTTAAACAAATTCTTAATAAAATAGGAAAATCAAAGAAAACATTAAGCACATAGACTCTTTAATCATTGGTTGCACTTAGGACTCTTTCAAGCTTCAAATTCACGCCTCTTAGCCTTAATTTTCATGCCATTTGGTTTTTGGATCAGCCCATTTCACTTGCCTTTTCCTCCTTGATCTTACATGCTTCATAAGCCCAATTCCTCTTGGTCCTTAGTTTCCATGCTTAGCCCATTCATACTTATGACCCAACCTCATGGAAGTCAAATCCAAGGTCAAGATCCAACCCATCAAGGTCAAAGTCAAGGTCCAACTTATAAAAGTCAATTCCAAGGTCAAACCCAACTTTAATCAAGCCCAAGTAAATGGGTCAAAGTCCAAGTCCAAGCAAGTCCAAACCCAAGCCTATATATGGGCCTAAGCCCATTTTTGAGCCTAAACCCAAAGTTCAACCTATTTCCATTTTAGGCCCATTTTCAAGGGAACCTTGGCCCATAACTTGCACATAAGATTTTCAAGCATTGGGAACACGAATCCATATATAACAAATAGGAGACATCATTGTCCCATAATAGATAGACCATTTATACTATCAAAGGCAGAATTAATCACATTTGCTCGCTGCTTCCATGAGTTTGGGATTTTTCTTCTTCTTGGCTTTTGGCCTATTATTCAACATTCTCACTCCTTCCCTCCCATTGTTAGTTGTATGTGTTCCCCCCTTTTTTCTCCATTTTTCCTTATTGTTGTTCTATTTTTTATGCGATTTCTAAATATTGATGAATTTTGGGAGTTTTGATTGAGAAATTTAAGCACTCTTTTCAATTTAAGGATTTTATGAATGGGTTTTGCTTTTGACTTTAGCTTTATGTACTATAATTTGTTTTGATTGATCTTGTCCTTGTTCCCAAAATAGTGTGATGGAATTTTTTATGAACTATATTATGTGATCAATAATTCTAGTTTCAAAGATTATGTGAATTGGGTTGCTTTTGATTTCAACTTTATGCGGTACAATGCCCCCTTACCTCGTTCTATGAATTCCATCATAATACTCTTTTTCTTCTCTTTTTTTCAACTTTTCAATCACAATTTATGGATACCCATGACCCAACCCAAAATATCCAAGTAACCGTTGGGTCATGTACCGTGTTTTGCACACCCAAAAAAGTAAATACTTCAAAATCTGAGTACCCGCTATTGAACAAGTCTACATTGGTTATACATAAGGAATTGCGAGTAGATTCTCTAGTGATTCGTATTCACATATGTATGTATTCATCGTGTAAGGCTTTTCTCCTACATTTCCTTGCTCACCTTATATCTGATGAATATTTCTCATGTTTTCTAGGGATCCCTGATTTTTGGGATTTCTTTTTTTTTTTTTTAGTTTTTTCAGCTTCAATGGTGTTAGGGGTAAAAATTATCCGATCTAAGCAACGTGACATATGGGCAACTCAATGTGTTGGGAAACTAGATGTAAAAAGCATATGGTCATATTCGCAAAAGGTAGTACATGGTGTTATGGGTAAAAAAAACCGTCTAGCACACCCGACATGACATGAAGATTGTTCGACGTGTAAGACATTTAAGCGTTAGGAAGTTATCAGTCAAACCATGGTCTTTATTAGATATTAATGAGTAGTTACAAACTTGTAGTGATTGTAACCGACCACATGATTATAGGCGTTAGTTACGGGAAGTACTAGGTCAGCATATACGTGTAGCGAGAATATCAGTAAACGGTTGAGAAATGGCATTTGAACAAGTCAACGAGAGAATATCGGCTATGTAGTTGAAACAGCTGCAAGATTCCAGGAGTCAACCCCATGTGTCCGAGATTATAGGCGTCAGTTACAATTGCCCGAGATTCTAGGCGTCAACGTTAGTAAGAGTCTAGGCAACAAACGCTTAGACATCGGGAAGAGTAGCGATTGTAACTGAGCGATCGAAGGTCAACTTCAAGATATATGAGTACCAAGAAGGCTAGTTAAAATATCAACTCAAGGTCATGACGGATAGCTAGAGAAGACTAAGTCAATACGCACATGAAACTAAAAATCAGGAAAGCAGTTGCAGCAAGATTAGAACGAGTCAATCATGCTTGTTGCCCACAACCAGAATATATAAAAGGAAACTTAAATCATTGAGAAAGAAGGGAACACATACCGATGTCCATTCATTCACAAGCCAAGATTAAAACACAACCCATTATCATTTACATATCTCTCACTAGCTTCATTAACACTTGTCCCCTACTGTACTTTTCTATTCGTTTACTCTCAAGCTTTTGCTACATATCTTATATACTTAATGAAAACACTTTCTTCAACATAGTGGAACGACAGCCTAATAAGCCCTCACGGTTTTTCCTGAGTTTGAGTTTTTTGCGTCACCAATTTGTTGTGTCGTTTATAGGGGTCAGTGGCACTTTGTACCTATGTACTAGTATTTATCATTGGATTCAGAAACTATAGAAATAAGGACGGGAACTTATATACTGGCCGTGAAAGGGTGCCCTTGCCTGCCTTTTGTTTATCTTTGGACATGATAATATGTAACTCAGATGAGCGAATGGTTTCATTTTCTCATCCTCATAATGATTGCAAGATGTTGAAGAATATAGTGTGAGTATACTCTCTAAATAACCACACCCAAGCATTGTGTTTTACAAGAATTCATAACAATAATATATACATATCTTTCTCTGATTTCTCTTTCTCTCCCAAACCCATTTTATTCACCTTCAACCTCAACACCATAAACATCACAACAATGACTATTCACCACTTTTATCATCCATAATCACTTATTTTATCACAAGATTAGTGTTTGGGATTTTCTCATGTGTATATTTTTTTTATTTTTATCTGGTTATTTTATACTTTTGCTACTTCTTGAGTTGGACTTCTAGTTCCTAAAAATCTTGTGAGTTAGACTTCTTAGCAAATATTATGCAACTTAGAACTAGTAAGATCTAGAGCCCTTAACACCTAGTTGATTTAGGTGGCTTTTCAAATTAATTTCATAGTTTTTGTCTCTATGTGCAATAGATGATGCTTCTAGTTTGTTGGATTGCTACATCCAAGAACTATTTGTCCAAAATTCATTTGGAGTTAACAAGAACCATTAGAAAATTTTTGCGGATTGAGGATGTAGTAGGATAAAAGTAGAACATGGGGGCAGTGCCCGCTAATGAACACCTCTATGTTCTAATTGTATGAAAATAATGTTAACTCTAGCTTTCTTATGCTGCTACTACTTTTAATTTCAAGATCTCTCTCTTCAAGCTTTTTTTGTTATTGGCTCAATAGATCGAACACTCTATATATACTTGAAATGTATACATGATGTAAGTTCAAATCTTATATAGATTAGCAATTTTTTTTGGTCATTTGTCATACAAGAAATTTTATTTTTCTCATAACTTGAGCAATTTTATTTTTCTCATCACTTGAGAAATTATATTTTTGCGTAATGCTTATTTGACAAATGAAAAAATTCTTTTTTCTAATTTGCTACATGAACATTTTTTTTTTCTCTTTGGCCATTTATTTTTTCTCATTTTCCAAATGAACAATTTTCTTCAAAATTCATCCATTACAGATGAGGAATTTTTTGTAAAAAGTTGTATGAAGAGAGAAAAAGACAATAAGTTTGAAAATAATAAAGATTATAATAATTATTATATTACCACTACTAAAGATGATATCAACCATTATATTTTGTGTAATATAATAGTTATATCTCACTTGAATATATATATAGGGGTGGGTTCATGTGAGAACCCCCCTAATATGAGAACTCTTTTAAGGGTGAGAACACATCTAATACCACACACCTTGACAGATCTAATGGATGACATTTAACTGAACATAATGGCAAATTCGTAATTAATCCAAAAACTGACAAAAGGCAGTTGCTTAAAAAGTGTAACTGACACTTGGGAAAAAGGGAACACGCATCACTTTTCATTCACTACTTCAAAACTTCTTTAGAGCCCTTTCATTTTCTTCTGCCATTTCTTCTCTCTTCAAATTTTCACAATTCCTCCATTTCGTACCACTTACTTCGTCATCTCAAAACCCACAAGTTCGTACATTTCTTTCGCAACAAGTATATAATGTTCTTCATATTGCAACCATTGTTATGAGTAGATTGGTAGTTTGTTTTGAGTAGATTGTTCGAAACAGGTTTGTGATAGTTCCATAGTTTCGGTGTTTTTTCAAAATAATGAGCATCATGTTCTAAACCATTGAACATAATGATCTAAACCAATGAACATGATGTTCTAAAGTAATGAGCATAATGTTCTAAGCCTAATTTGTCATAATATCAAAGCATTGGACCAATTAACATGATGTTGTAAACCAAAGAACATAATGTTCTAAACCATTGAACATAATGTTCTAAACCAATGAACATTATCTAAAGTAATGAACGTAATGCTCTAAACCTAATTTGACATAATATCAAAGCATTGGACCAATTAACGTGATGTTCTAAACCGAAGAACATAATGTTCTAAACCGAAGAACATTATGTTCTAAACCAAAGAACATCATGTTCTAAACTAGTGGACATCATGTTCTAAACTAGTGAATATCATGTTCTAAATTATTGAACTCGATGTTCTAAACTATTGAATGTAATGTTCTCAACCTAATTTGACATAATGTTCTAAACTATTGAACTAAATTTTGTGTTATTTCGTTAGAATTAGTGATTAATGCTCAAAATTCTGTATATACAATGAACATTATGTTAACCAAGTAATGAGCATAATGTTCTAAGCCCAATTTGACATAATATCAAAGCATTGGACCAATTAACATAATGTTCTAAACCGAAGAACATAATGTTCTAACCCGTAGAACATTATGTTCTAAACCAAATAACATCATGTTCTAAACTAGTTTACATCATGTTCTAAACTAGTTTAGATCATGTTCTAAACTATTGAACTTGATGTTCTAAACCATTGAACGTAATGTTCTAAACAATTGAATAGTAATGTTCTAAATTGATGCACAATAATGAAGAAAAGGATGAAACACACAAGTCTAATAATGAAGAAAAGGATGAAACACGTAAAAATGAAGAGCATGACTTGTAAGTCTAATAATGAACAAAATGGAAAACACGCAAAAGTCACTGTGCTAACAAAAGAAAGTACAAACTTGTTTGAAACACTCTGCCAGCCAAAAGATTTTTAACACAATGTCTAGATATTTACAAATTTGCCATCAATTTCTAATGCATTTTCAGCCCTAGATCATCAAGCATCCAAGGGTGTAAGATGGGTTCTCACCAAAAAGTAGTTCTCACATAAGGAGAGGGTTCTCATATATATATATATATATATATATATATATATATATATATATATATATATATATATATATATATATATATATATATATATATATATATATATATATATATATATATACATACATATACATATATATATATATATATATATATATATATATATATATATATATATATATATATATATATATATATAATAGAGAACACGAGCTATTTCACCATCCCACTCGTTGCTTGCCACGTTGCCATTGCCTTTGTACTACCACCCATTCTACTCACTCATCTAAACATGCTAGAGTGCTAATCCATATTCAGTCAATTATATTTGACTCATTTTATTTATAAAGTTAAAATTTAAAATTTTTTATTAGAAATTCTCATCATATTACAAAAAATAATATATTTATTTTGCATCTTGTTGGATGCATCTTAATGTAAATTTTTTAGAATATCAAGTTTTTAAAATTTTTTGTTTAATGGATTTTTGGAGATAAAAACGTTTTAAGTTGTATCTTGAAGAATATAAAAAGTCAAATGGAGCAAAAATTAGGACGGAGATAGTATTAGTCCTTGCTCGTTCTTCACTATTTGAATTTCACATTAATGTTACAGTCTTACATAATAATGAGAATTTAATACTATAATAAAAATGAATATAAGTGTAAGAAAGTCTTTAAAAAAATCGAGCTTAATAAGATAAAACCTCGATTAATTAATGTAATAATCTATGATAAGAGAAAATAAAATATTTCAGAATTATTAAATTACATTTTATCACATCTTTTGATGCTCGGATATGATTGACTAGTGATATATGTTTCTGAAGTATGACTAGTGGACCGGTAGACAAACACCAGAACGAGATGTATTATTATTATGCAACACAAAGTATGAGTATTAATTTTAAAATAGTATATAATATAATTTTTTATTACTTTTATGTAATACCACTTGTATGAAAAATATTTCACTAGTCTAATACAGGAAGAGAACCATGAGAATGCCTAATGGGATAGATTTGCAATAACTTAGGGAGATCTCTTATTTCATGAATTAAATAAAACTCATGTATTAGACACATCTATATTAAAAGTTGGATATTATAATGGTAAGACTTAATAAATTCACGACTCCTAAATATATCTCAATCCATGTAAAGTGTTTGGAATGAAAATAACATATTTTTACTAGAGGCATATTACATCTATCTACGGTCGGAATAACAATGATGTTTATAAACCTATATGTAGAATATATCAAAGATTTGCATTGAAAAGTAATAAATAATCCTCTATTACATTTAATTATACTCACCAATTATCATGTAGATCTATTGATGATGATTATGTTCAAAAACCTATTACTTTCACCCAGTCAAGAATTAATAAAGTATTTTAGCCTTTTAGGGTCTAGCAACAATGTTAATTATTGACACCATGTTGCTAATTTGGTATAATTCATGTTATAACACTTTATGAAGGCCGATAAATGTTTGAAATGTCGCTTAGCTTAAAGTCACATTATACCACAATATATTTTAAAAATATTATATATTTTGCCAATCAAATATTGGCTTAATCATTTTTTTATATTTATATTCTATATAACAAATTAACTAACAATTGGAGACATCAAGACAACAAATTATAGTACACTGTTTGCTAATAAAGTAAATATTATTATTGGTTATCAACCATCTTATACTATAAACTTTGCAAATAATGTAAGTATGCAACTTATCAATTTCATTATGATGAATATAATGAATAAACCACATTCTTTTATTGATGATTAATAATATGGAAATATCTTTATATAATAAGAAGCACGAAAAATATCTATTGAAATTATTCACATTTATTTTACATGTTTTAAGATAATAATAAGTGTCGCGGTAATTCTTCAAAACAAATGGGAGTAATAAGGGAATTATTTAAAGCAAGATATCAACAATTTCAAATCGTCTAATTAGTCATTTTGTAATTTCATTCAATTAACCTAAAATTTTATTTAATCATTAAATTTCTATAGGTTTATTCACCAAATATTAATAATTTGAAACAAAATAATTAGTTTTAAAATTTTTAAAAAGTACCATATTATATTAACGGCATATGCTAATATATTATTTTATAATAAAAATTTTAAAATTCATTTTTGTGACGTATACGATGGAAATTGTTCAGGTATAACAATAGTGTGTTAAAAATGTAGAGGCATTGGGTCTGGACAAGAAAGGAGGCGACACTGACATCTGGTTTCCAAATGTCACAAAACAGTGGGGACTTTGGTGATGGAGATGAATGTAGGGAAGCTGACACGTAGAAATAGTAAAGAGGAGAGAGAAAGTGATAAAGCCTTGATCATGGCGGCAATAACACAACAACTTGACACGTTACTACGCAATGCTATATTGCCATAGCCATCGAATAAATCTCAAATGGAAGGCGTCAGCAATGAGTAAGCGTTTTGACCTACCAACTATCCATATGATCTCCATCGATCCACCCCTTTTGTAGCCGCAAATGCTTGAAGGTCTGAAAAGCGAAGGTAATAAAGCAGATAGATAGATAGATATAGTACATAGTCCGAAGTGCAAGTCAGTATGTAATGTTGAATATCAGCTTTTGCGCGTCCCATCAAAGTGGGCATGCATAAACTAATGAACGACTAGTTGTGCAATTACAATAAACACCGCTTGTAGAATTGTAGATGCATGAAAGCTTGAAATAGAATATAGAAACAATCACACATTCAAAACCTCAGGCAACAAGCCAAACACAATCCTCACCTCAAAGGATTCTCTCTCGCTCATATATCATATCATTCAATTCCCCGCCTCTTAATTATACAACAGATCCAAATTATACTGTACTAAAACCAAACAAAAAATAAAAAAAGAGAAAGAAAGAGAAAAATGGATGGGATATCCATTTCAAAAGAGGCAGAGCGGTCAATCGCAGCGTCGTCCATGTTTCCAGGGTTCAGATTCAGTCCAACAGACGAAGAGCTTATTTTGTATTATCTCAAGAAGAAGTTGGATGGCTATGACAAATGCGTTGAAGTCATTCCTGAAGTCGACATCTGCAAATTCGAGCCCTGGGATCTCCCTTGTATGTTTTTCCTTCCGCCTTTTCACCTCTTTCTTTTTTCCTTTTTATTTATTTATTATATATATATATATATATATATATATATATATATATATATATATATATATATATATATATATATATATATATATTTGTATATGAATAGAACCCGAACTTAATCCAGGTTTTCCATTAACGTAATCAAGGTTAAATTTATATATAAATATATATATATTATAAATCTATTTAAGGCCGTCTATGCATTTCATTTGTTTATTTATTTATATTAATTCGATGCATATGAAAGTTATTTAGCTAGCTAAGTTTTTCTTGTTCTAAAATCTTGATGTGGTAGAAGGGCAAGGCATGGCCGGTTTTGCCAGACAAGTTAAGGTATTATTATTCAGTACCAAATTACCAAGTAAGGAATATCCTTGAGACGTTATACATTTATGCAATTATGCTATGTGGACATGTAGTATGACCCATAAATATATATATCGCACTGCACCTTTATATTCAATATTCAAGAGTGTAACCCAAGTCTTAATACCACCTTCTAGCAGGAGCTCAAAACAGAAGAGAGGTGTTGTAAAAAGTGGGTGCCATTGAATGAGTTATATAAAATGACTACTTTTATTAAAGTTGGTGGATTAAACTTCTTAAATGCAAGTATAACATTCCTTCTCCCAAGTATATCAAGTACTTCGTAATCCGTACTAAGAAGAAACAGAGTGAGCCATCTACTCCGTACTTCATATGCTTCTTTAATTTCGTTTTGCACGTGTTGAGGCCATAAGTTTGAACTGTCATAAAAGTACACTTTGTTTGAATTGGATGTTTGTTACTAGAATTTGTTTGTTATGAGCGTGCTTGGAGACTGATCAGTGGTATTGAATCCCTTAATTTACCAGCCAAGGCTATTATCAAATCAGATCAGGAGTGGTTTTTCTTCTCCCCTCGCGGCAAAAAGTATCCAAATGGTTCACAAAGTAAGAGGGCAACTGAGATTGGTTACTGGAAAGCCACTGGCAAGGAACGTGCCGTGAAATCTGGTTCTAATGTTATTGGTACAAAACGGACTTTGGTATTCCACATTGGCCGTGCACCAAAAGGGGAGAGGACTGAGTGGATAATGCACGAGTATTGCATGTCTGGAAAGGGCCAGGTACTCCCCCCCCCCCCCCCTCCCCCCAAAAAAAAAAAAAACACACCAACCCTGATAATTGAAAGATTATGTTTAAATGATGAAATAGCTGTTTCATTGAAGTTCAATATTACAAAAATCTTACTGCAAAAATATGTGCATCTATGCATGTACAGGATGTACTGGTTGTGTGCCGCCTTAGGAGGAAATGGGACTATCATCCCATGAATGTTCCAGATGGTGAGATTCGATCCCCAGATCCATCATTGTTGATGGCTAGTAGTGGGACCTACTCAGGCTGTGGTATGGAGGTCATAAGTACATCGCGCGGGGACAAGTTAGCTGAATGTTCTTTCAAGAAGTCCAGCAGCAGTCATGATTCTCATTCTGTAGAGCAGATGGATTCTGCATCTCAATCGAATTGGAAGGCCAAAGATGAAATAGTCCAGCCAGAATCTACAAGCAATAATGTGAGTGTATGCATTTCAATTACATGCTAGTATTTCAGATCAGCTGCTTGATTATTTTGGTAGATCTCATATGGATTGTCAAACTTTTTTCCGGAAGTTCCTGTAGGAGGGATGTCATAGTAATAGAAGTGGTTGAGCTTGAATTCTTAGGAAACACACGACATGTGTAATTATGATTTTATTACTTAGAACAAAATAAGTCAAATAACAGTGATCATCAGACAGTACATCTCTCAGTTTAAAAGGGGTATTTTAGTAACTGTTCATTTTCAAGGATGAAAGTGTATTTGTGAGTTAGTTGGGACTGATAGTTGCACTTCCACAGTTGTCCCGAGTAATTAAGAAACTTCTTTATCTTGATCTAATATACGGGTTTAAGTAGTCATCTGAATGTCTTAGAGGTAGTAATGGTAGCTTTACCAACTGAACTCTTTTCACCTGATACCGAAGGGTCTTTTTTAAAACCAAGTACTTGCCTCATTTTCACACAAGATCAAGGTTTATTTACGTGTATGTCTGATTGAGAATGATTATTGGCAGCATGTTGGAAACGAAGATGACTTATTTGCTGAGATATTGAACGATAGTATCATTCAGTTGGATGAATGCCTACCCCCTTCGCCATTAGGTGCTCAACCTATGGTAACCAATAACACGACTGTACCCATTGTGCCACGCATATATAATACTTCACAACAGCCTGTTGTTCAACGAGTATACCCTTCTCAAGGAACAGCAAATAGAAGAATAAGGCTACGAAAACTAAGGAGATTCAGTCCTCGCAAGGAAGAGTTGGAGGAAGGCTTCGGTGAGAATATGGTTTGTTCCAAGTCAAAGCGGTCACCCAAGGGTTCTCAGGGATGGGTGAGGGTACCCAAAAATTGTTCTCGTTTATATGTTTTAGTCATTGCTGTGGCTTTGGTGATTTTGATGATGGTCTATGCCAGTGGTCCTGCTTATTATTAGTAAGCATTTGGGTGAAACCGTCACTTATATCCTGATTAATATATCAGTTTATTACAGTGGAGAAAGTTGTGATCACTAAACCGTAGATTATTTCCGGCTCAGGAAAGCTTATGACTTTGAGTTATGAACTGAAGGATTTGCTGCGGTTGGACCTATACATGTTTGATGCATAGATCTTTTCTATGCTAAGGATTTGATCATCAACTTCAACTTGTCTTCCAATACTTAAAAGCATCAAAAAGCAAATCAGCACACGAGCCAATGAATATACTTGGATGTCCTTTGGTAAAACAAGTGATCTTATTTGTTGCTACTAATTGATGGGGGTGTGAGGGGTTCAATAAGTCTAGTAAATATTTGTAGGTTACCTCTTCAGAACTTTGTAAGTCATCCATGGATATACATCAATAGTAAATTTTTAAATTTACCCAGCTATTAAATTATAATTAGTGAGTATCCCTCATTTGGAATATAATTCTAAATTCTAATGGACTTTTGATTCCTACAAGAAAAAGTTCTTGGCATATCCATGTCTCATAAAAATGATTTAAGTTGATAAAATTGGTTGCTTAACCTTTTCAATTTTTAAAAATTTTTAACTATCGTTTGTATTTTTTGGATCTTTTACCAAAATTTATCCTTATTTCATATATCTTTTATTTGTTTTTACTTCCACTCACTTTCACTTACTTTACTCACTTTCATTCGTTAAACGCTAAATGTCACCCGTAAATTTATCATTAACGCCCGCAAATTATTTATGGTCTTGCCTTATTTTATTTTCACTCCTTTTACACCATCACTTTCTCTCTTTAAAATTGCCTTTGTCGTTCTTGTCGAACATCAATCCCGAACATGTCGACGCCTCCTATTAACGTAAAATTCACATTCCTCTGATCCTTATACTATTATAAAAAAAATTTGATGCTAAAACGGACTAAAATGCCTAAAATGGATGGTTTGACCATAGTAGAAAAGCTACAATTGGGCGGTTTGACCTTGGTACAAACCCTAAGTTTGGGCGTTTCTACCATGGTCAAAACGCCTAGTTTGGAAGTGAGCATTTCTACTATGGTCAAACCGCCCAGTCTAGGCATTCCTACCATAGTCAAAATGCCAAGTCTGGACGTTTCTACCATGGTCAAACTGCCCATGTCGGGCTTTTTAATCTGTTTCATCGCCAATATTTTTTTTATCATAATATATAGATTTGAGGAGCGTGAATTTTACTTTAATCAGAGTCATCGACATGGAAAATGCGGTTTTAGAGAGAGAAAGTAAGGGAGTTAAAGGAGTGAAAATTAAAACAAGGGCAAAACCTTAAATAATTTGCGGTTGTTAATAAGTAATTTATGGGCGATGAATAACAACTCCCCTAGTTCGGGCATTAGATTGATGTATTTTTTAAACTCCTTATTTTAGGCTCAAGTATGTATCCGAAAGCTGCTAAGTCGTTCGATTCACAGAACATGATCTATTGAATAAATTTCGAGGGGATATAACTTTAGTTACAGGGCTTCGAACAACGCGATTTTTTTAAACTGTATATTTGAAACTTGTTTAAATATACAGTTCGTTCGGATGTTACGTCTCCTTGAAGTTCATTCAGTAGGATCTCCTTAAATGACTTAGCGGTTTTACGGGTACATATAAACGCCTAAAATAAGGGGTTAGAAAAAATTCGTCAATTGGATGCCCGAATAAGAAGTTACACCATTTGAGCTTTTTGAAACTCTTGAAATGCTGTCAATTTCCCTCGAGAACCAACTCAATATCCTTTCATAAGCATCCCTTGGTTAAAACTAAATAAATAATATCAATTTTATTTTATATTTTGAATCATATAATATTTAATTTATTCAAGTGTTTTTACATTTTTTTTTACTAAAATCAAAAATAAGAAAAAATGTTCAAAAGAAAAAAGATTTGAAAAATCTTTAAAAATTTCGAGTAATTTCATACAAAAAGTACAATCAATTTTAATAATTGCAAGTAACATGCAAATGAGTACACGCAGAGAAAGAAAGAGGGATCGAATAGCAGCTTTATTATCGCACATGAGTTTGCAGCTTTCATTAGGGGAAAATCCTAGCTCACTCAATAGCTTCTGTAGCCATAGTATTTTAGTAAGATCTTTGGCTATGCCCCTGAATTCAGCTTCTGCACTCGAGATTGCCACAACATTTTGCTTTTTGCTTCTCTAGGTCACCAAACTTCCTCCTATCAAGGTGAAGTACCCTAAAGTTGATCGTCTTCTTACCTTATCTCCTCCCTAATCTGCATCAGTATATGTTTTCATTTTTAGTTTCCCATTCATCCTAAAAAGTATCCCAGTACTCGCAATTCCCTTCAAATTCCTTTTTATTCTCTAAACTACTTCAATGTCATTGTCTTGAGGTTTATGCATGAATTGGTTTACAACCCCTACTGCATATGTGATGGCAGGTCTAGTATGAGAAAGATAAATATGTTTTCTTACCAACCTTTGATATATGTTCTGGTCAGTGATGTTTGCTTCTTCAGAAATTTTTAGGCCATGATTTACTATCATAAGTGTATCAGCTTGCCTGCAATCCAACATTCCCATTTCTGCCAGAAGATCATGAATGTACTTCTTCTACAATATAAAGATTTCCTTTTTCGATCTTAGGACCTCGATTCCTAAGAAATATTTCAGCATTCCTAGATCCTTCATTTCGAGTCCCTTAAATAACTCCCTTTTTACCTTCTTGATTTCTTCTATATCATTACCAGTGAGGATCATATCTTTCATTAACCATACTTTTTCATTGCTACTATAAATCTCTCAAACCATGCTCTTGGAGAATGCTTCAGTCCATAAAGAGCTTTCTTTAGCCGACATCCTTTTCTAGCTAAGAAACCTTCTAAGAACCCTAGAGGAGCTTCCATGTAAATCTTTTCTTGAATTTCTCCATGTAAAAAGGCATTCTTCATATCAAAATGATATAAAAGCCAATCTTTGTTTGCTGCTACTGAGAAGAGTACTTTCATGTATCTACTTTTTCCACTTGTGAGAAAGTCTTTGCGTAATCAATACCATATGTTTGAGTATACCCTTTAGAAACTAGCCTTGTCGTATATCTTTTATGGTACCATTAGCTCTGTATTTGATGGTAAACACCCATTTACATCCAATTGGACATTCTCCTGATGGAAGACTGCTTTTTTCATGTACCATTCTTTATTAGTGCTTCAAATTCAATTTCCATGGCTTTCTTCTAAACTTCATTATGTAATGCTTCATTTACATTCCTTGGCAGTTTTTTTTGAGTACAGAGAATTATTAAATGCATTTGCATTCCTTTTTAGATTTCTTCCTTTGGAGATGTTGGCTATTGGATAGCTCGATCTCCGAGGTTCATACTCAGGTTCATACCTTCTTGGGGGAACTCCTCTTGTGCTTCTAGGAGGAAGTTTGTATATCTCTTAATGATTACTTTGTATCTCAAGATGGTCCTCTTACCTCTGGTCTTCTTGTGGGATAGTATCTATGCATTCAGTGTTAGTCAAAGAAATCGGAAGGTTTGGAGTGTAATACCCCATATTTTAGACATTATATTAAGAATATTTTAGTACAAAAAATAAATAATTTAAAAATTATTTTGGCACCAATCACAATTATGGAACTTCATTTATATATTTATTTTATAAATTTATTAAGAAAATTATTTAATTTTATAAATAAATATTTAATTCCTCAATTATTCCATTAAAATTCCAAAAAAAAGCCCTCTAAAATATCCCAAAAATATCCAAAGTATCCACTTTTATTCTAGAATATTCTAAAAGATTTTAAAATATTATTCTTAACAAAAAAATATAGTTTAATATATTTATAAAGATTATTTTTAAATTAAAATGGATAATGTTGAAAATTTGATATATTTACCAAAGAAAAAAATATATATATATTTACAAATAAAAAATTTTGACTATATCTAATCATGGTCAGCTATCATGATTAGAATTTTAAAAAAAATTATTATTATATATATTTAACCCTAATTTAAAGGATAATTTTAGTTGAAAAGATAATTTTAAATTAAAAATAATAGATTTTTAAAAAAAAAATAATAAATTCTATCCTTATCCTATCCTTTTTCTATGATTTATATTTCAAAAAAAAAATTATTATAAAATTTTATCTTTTTTAACTAATTCTAATTGGTTTGTTTTGAATTAAATAATTTTAATTGGTTAAATTATTTAATAATTTAATTATTTTATAATTAAAAGATTTTTCTGAAATTTTGAGGATAATTATCAATTTAAATTCATATTTATCTTTTAGTGTTTTAAAATCCTAAAATTCATCCTAATTTCTACTGTAAATAGACCCTTAAATCTCACCTAATTCTTCACACAAAAATCATTAAACCCTTTCTCTTTCTCTCAAACTTTCTCCCTCTCTCTCAAGCCACTCTCTGCATCTCTTCGGCCATCTAGTGCCACCAACAACCATCAGCCTCCGTGAGCATCCTATTTCCCTAACTATTTAATTGTTTTAATTATTTTGCAAACTATTTAATTCTTAAAACTATTTCTAAACGTAATTAAAGTTTCAATATTATATGCATAATTATTATGTTGCATTGTGTTGATTAGTTTATCTGAAATTGATAGGAGGATCAACTTGAAGTTTAGTATAGAGTTGTTAGAAAGTACTAGAATTTAAGGTACGTACATGCGTTAAATCTTTTTATGTGCAATTGAATATATTATTTTGTGAATTATATTGTGCTAAAATATTTTTAAATATATGTTTATATATGGATATTTATTTGAAATTTTGATAACAAAAAAAGGGTGATATACATTTACCTTATTTTATTTAATATGTATCATGTTTCAAAAGGGCCGAATGGCATTTGAGATTTTATAAATTTCAATGAACTTTAATAATTAAAGCAAGGTATTTGTATTTAAAGGAGTTATAAAAGGAGAGTTATTATTATTATATATTACCGCTTGATTTCATAATCAAGAAGGGTTCATGCTTCAAAGCCCACTTGTTGGCAAATAAAAGGAAACTCCAAGGATAGATCCGTGATGGGATAACTAACTTGGGGGGTGTGCACACTTAGGATCAAGGAGGGGATATAAGAAGAGGAAATTGTTTTTTTATTAAGTGTTTTAATAATTCCATTTGTATTGGATTATTATAAAGAAAGGTTCGAAGTTTATTAATATATAAGAAGGCAAGTTTGAAATGAAGGAATTTAAAAGTCAAAGTATTTCTTTTATTATGTATACGTACACAGTGTTTTTACACTGACAAGTATTTTCCTATTTGTTTTGGTTCGCCCTACTTATCATTTATGGTGAGTAGGTTTGCAGGAATAAATATGCATGGGAGCATTACATCAAGGGGCACATACTAGTTAGGAGTTTTATAATTTTTCTTAATCAAATTTTGTACCTTTGGATAATCAAAATTATAATTCTTTTTAATAAATAAATCGAGTTTTTCTTCCGCTGCAATATAGTAATTAGTTATTACAGCCGAAGCGTGGTGACACGTGGCGGTAATACCCCTAAGTTACTAAAATTACTATCATTGTTATTATTATGTTAGTAATTTGGGGGTGTTACATGGAGTTTTTACCTCGAGTTGATACTCAGATTGAGTTGGTGTTGGAATGGTAATGCCGGGAGATTGTACTATGTTTTTTGTTGTATGCTCGGTGGATCTGCCTACATGTTCTTTTGGGACAAGATAAGTTATGATTTAAGTAAGGAACTAGCTTAGAGTGTTATATGGTGTCTCCCCTTGATATTGAAGATGTTGGTTGTAAAAGAACTATGTTTCCAAGAAGTCATGGTCTAAGGTAGTATAGACATGCTTGCTTTCAGGATCAAAACATCCGTATTTTTTTTATTTATGTCATATCTAATGAAGACATACTTAATGGCACAAGGATCCAATTTTGATTGATTATGCTTTGGGATATGAACATACACAGAACAACCAAAAACCCAAGGTTAAAGAGATTGGTGATGAGGGTTTGATGTATGTTTGGTTAGGTAGTCGAGAGGATTTTGGTAGTTTAAGACTTTTGTGGGAAGATGATTTGAGAGGTATGTAGCTTTTGCAAGGGCTTTAGGCCAAAAACTTACTGGTACTTTTGAGTCAAATAAGAGAGCTCTAGTAGTGTTTAGTAGGGTTTTATTTTTTCTCTCGGCTACACCATTCTTTTGTGGGGTATATGGGCATATTATTTGATGAATGATTCTATGATTCCCACAAAACTGCGACATTTGGGTATTAGCGTATTTCCCACCATTAATAGATCAAAGGATTTGAATTTAAGATCCATATTGAGTCTCAATCAAGGAATAGAATAACACGAATTTATCAAATACTTCTTTTTCCTCAAGAAATAAATCCATGTCATTCTTGTGCAATCATCAATAAATAGCAGAAAATATACAAAACCATGATTACCCGTTTCAGGAGCAAGACCCCAAAAGTCTGAGTGTATGAATTGAAATGGAATATTTGATTTAGTTTTGCTCGGTTTATAAGGCTGTCTATGACTTTTAGCCTTAATAAATGTCTCGCAAACAAAGTCTTTATTAAATTTAGATAAGGAAGGGAATAAATAGTTTAAATACCTGGGGGAGGGGTATCCTAAACGCCGATGTCATAGCCAGTCTTGTTAATATATCGTTTTGCAAACATACAATGTTTTTCCTTGCTGAGCTACATCATCGACATAGTACAATCTCTCATACTTAGTGCCACGCCCAATCACCTTCCCACTTCGAATATCCCGCACCAAGTAAAAATGAGGGTAAATTATAAATGTGCAGTCTAATTCCTTCGTCAATTAACTAACTGAAAGAAGCGTATGAGACAAATAAGGCACATAAAGGCAATTATTTAGTGAGATATTAGGGGAAATTTTAATTTTCCCTTCTCTATCTACCGAATATAAATCTCCATTTGCTGTCTAAATTTTTATTTTTCCTATTTTATAAATTTTAGAAAAATCCGAGGAGTCAAAAGTCATAGTATCTAAGGCTCCACTATCAAATATCCATTTTTCATTTTTCATTGAGGCTGCCAAGCTGTAACCACGAGAGGGAGAAATGAAATGATATCAGGTTTTCTTGACACCCCAAAGCCACTTTCAATCCCGGTGTTCTTTGGTCGGGTGTCTTCGGGAGATATATTGCCCCTTTGAGCCACTTCTCTTCTTAGGGCCGAGTATGCCTCTTCCACCGATGGTAAGATTTCTTTGTTCACCAGCTCCCTTCAGCCTTTATCAAAGGTAGCATTTAACCCACCAAGGACTTGGTAAACTCTCATCCTTTAGTTCATTTCATTTTAAATTGTCTTCTCTTCGGAGTAATTCATCGGATTAGGTGCTATCTTGTCTATTTCTTTCCATAATGCAACTAATTTTCCATAAAAAAGTTTGAATGAGTCATTACCTTGCTTGATTGTGCTTACCTTGGTCATGAGATTAAACACTTGTAACCCATCTTTGCCACTGCTAAACAAGGACTCTAGTGCACACCATAAATCTTGGGCTGTGGGATAATCTAGAAACTAATTTACTAAATCAAGATCTATATTTTCCAACAACCATGTGATTACAGCCCATTATGTGTACTCTTGGTCATCTTGGGCAGGGGGTAAGGCAATGATGTGCTAGAGCCTCCCCCTCCCATTGATGGCTAGATGCATAAATTTTAACCACTTCATATAATTGTGATAATCGATTTTCTTAGACATATTGAGTGGTTTATTGTTAATATTATCTGAGGGTGGATTTGTGGAGTTAAACTTTGAAAAAAGTTGCACAAACTGCTCAAGGGTATACATGGGCTTAGTCTGGTTTATTGTGAATGATTTTCCATGTAAGTTTACTGGTAAATGATGAGCAAAACTAGTGCCCGCTCTAATACCATGTGAGATTAATTGATTAACTTGTGTTTCTGTATTTGTGTGTATTCAATAGACTGATTACAAAGAATTTAAGTACTAGAAGAACTTCCTAATCTATTTAATTAGATCGATTTCCTAGTAATGCAAAGAGTAATTGAATCTTGATTTCCTTTATTAATATCATTGCCTTCTTTAACTAATTTTCTCCTTGAATCTTGTAGATTCTCATCTTCATTAGTTAAGGAAGTTCTACAGAGAAAAGATGGAAAACCCCAGTTGGAACGGAGTATGCTAGGATTAGGGTAAGTGGGGATGGAAAACGATGTTAATTATGAGGAATAGAGATTTCGAATTTGAGATGTCTCGGCCAATGCTATTGGTATTCTTCCTTGTGATTCTAATAATAACATCTCAGTACGAATGGAGGCAGCAACTAGTGACCGATGTCGTCACCAATCACAACTTAACATAGAAGCAGCTTAATAATTCTAAGAGAGAAGAGGTCGTTAAAGAGATTTATAATCATCAACTAGGAATCTAAGGTTTAGTGTGTTCCTTAGTTTCATTCCACTCATCATTCGAAGTAGGGGTGTCAAATCGGGTTGTCAGTACGGGTTTGGTTTGGTACTAATGGGTTCAGAATTGTCGGGTCAGGTTGGAATGGGTTGTTAATTATTTTTGGACCAATTCGGTTTTGGGTTAATAATTAGATCGAGTTTAATCAGTTATTTACTTAATCGGTTTGGTTTGGTTTTGGTTTGGGTTTGACTAGTTTGGGTCTGACCGGTTCGGGTTTGAACGGTTAAGGTTTGATCGGGTTAAGACGATTTATTTCAGGTTTGGCTTGACTTTGGGCCGAGTCCAGTTTTGACGAGTTAAGACAGTTTATTTCGGGCCATTTTGAGACAATTTGGTTCGATTCATGATTATTTTACAATTATGATGTAAATCGCATTTTACAAGTTAGCTTAAATTCATGATTATTTAGTTTCTATAATGCACTTGTCAATTCTTTGACAATAAACAATATTATTAAGATCATTATTTTATTTTAATATGATGGGCTTGGTAGGATTCAATCGAATCTTATAATCATGCGATCCTTCATAATAATGTATTTATACTTATAACTCTCAACTTTTATTAACAATATTCCTAATTATATTATTGTTTTGAAGAAAAAAAGGATAATTTATAAAATTATAAATTGTTAAAAAATCATAATCATCAACTTATTGGAAACCAGTACAAATAAAGTATAAATGTATGAATTTGTTAGTTCGATAAAAATATCAATCATCATATCCAAAAATCATAATCTTATTCAAGATCGTTAAAACTAAGGGTGTGCAAAATAATCGTAATCATTACTTGTGTATAATTGATTCATATTAATGGTTATTTTATTAAACCATTAATAATTAATGGTTACGGCTATAAATTTTTTGTAACGGTTAACTATCGGATAATCGATATTATTATTTAAAAAAAAACTAAATTTAAAAGGCTAAAATATGAATGAATGTCATGAGTTTTTTATGCATGATCAAACCTTGTGTAAATATGTGTTATTACTGTTGTAGAAGATCCAAATGAGCTAAGAAATCATACAAGTAGTTTCACAATATTAGGTGTACAAGTGCATAAAAATGGAATGAAATTGTTAGCGGTTAATTGTTAACCTTACCTATGAATATCGGTTAACCGTTTATCAGTTAGCATTACTTAAAGGTATGGTTACAGTTAGCCTTTTTAAATAATCATTATAACGGTTAACCGTATAGGTAAGGTTTAACGGTATAGTTAACCATTTATGAACACTCCTAGTTGGAAGGGTGAAAATGAAAAGGAAGATGGAAGGTTGAAAGTCTTAAAAGGAGTAAATGCCCGACAATTCAACGGGAAGGGACATGTGACAGAGTGAGACTTTTTTTAGGGGGTACTTTTTTTTAATATACAATCAGATTTGATATTTGGGCTTCTTTTATTGGGCCCTTAGGCCATTGCACTCCACGCCTACCCTTAAATTCAGGCTTGGTTGTTACAGCTAATAAGCTAGGAATCTATTATCGTAACTAACTTCTAGGTTAATTGTAACCACTTCTTGCTGAGCTGGCATAACTATCTTTGTTTAGACATAAACCACTATTACTAACATCCCCCTGCAAACTTGATATGGGACAATCAGAGACCATACAAAGTTTGTGCAATAAACTCTGATGTTGAGAAGAAGGCAGGATTTTTGTCAAAACATCAGCCAATTGATTGTGCGTGGGAAGATAACTAAGTTGAATAAGGCCTTCAAGAACTTTATCCCTTGTAAAATGGAAATCGATCTCGATATGTTTAGTCCTTTCGTGTAAGAAAAAATGTTGTATCAATCTTTATTGTTGTCCGTCACATTATATTTCTGACTCTCAAACCTCCACTTTTTTTTTTTGGCAATAACCTCCACTATTTTTATTGCATAGCTTATTACAGTTTCGTTGCGTTTAATGTTAATGCAGTCTTTGGTATTTTTTGCTTCAATTTTATTTTATCAAAATGCCAATTAGGGTTTTCTTGTTTTGGCTTCTTTCACTAAACGCAACTATGCAAATTCTCATTTGGCTCTCTAACAGAGACCATAAGTAATGAGCTCTAAGAGGAAGGGTAGAGACTAAAGGCTAAAGGAAACCATAGTTCTTGCTGTTAGAATGTACTTCCTCTGTCACATAAAAAAATTTGTAGCATATAGTGTGAATTAGAAGGGTTATTAGTGTTTTAATCCTATAACTTCTCATATGTATACCACCATGGATTAAGACTTTCTTGAAACTGAGTACTTTTATAACCCAAGTATCAACCACCTTAGCAGTCAGGTGGAGATAGTGATTTACTAAGTTGGTTGATTAGTCCAACAGTTATGTCAGATCATGTCCCTCCAAAGCAAGTAAGCCAAGCCACTAAGCCCGCTGATGACATAGTTCAACCCAAAATGTCAGTCACACCATTATCCTCGTCCGAAATTCCTTAGTTAAGTACTTATAAGATTGAGACTCCAACATGATTTAAATGTCGACACAACTAACATTGTACGGGAACAATTACAGGAAAGGTATAAGCTCCCTCCTCGAAGCATACGGGGAGTACCTTCAAAACGATATGAACCCGAGTAAGAATCTCATAACACAAGATATCAGTATGGATTTATTCAGAGTAACTCAAATTATATTTTATTCTTTAGAAGAAGAGGAAAATATATAACCTATCTGATCATCTACATGGATGACATAATTATCACTTACAGTAATATAGAAGAGATAGAAACCTTGAAACAAAAACTCTTAAAAGAATTTGAAATGAAAGACTTAGGAAGGTTAAAATACTTCCTAGGTATTAAGGTGTAGAGATTGAAAAAAGGGAATTTTTATCTCTCTAAGAAAATACATCATGGATCTACTAGCTGAGACTGGAATAGTGAGTAGAAACCCCAATAATAGTGAATCATGGACTTCAAAGGTGAAGAGTTAACCAATTAAGAGTTATGCCAAAAATTGGTTGGAAAACTCATACACCTATCTCATAGAAGGCCAGATATTGCCTATGTCGTTTAGTTTATAAGCCAATTCATACATAAGCCACAAGTAAAAACATATGGAAGTAGCTCTTCGGATAGTGAGATACCATAAAGGAACTCCCAAAAAAGGAGTGTTGTTCAAAAGAATGGTCACCTAAAAATACAAGTCTATATAGATGGGCAAGAAACACTAATGATAGGAAGTCTACCTCAGGGTTAGAGGGAATCTAGTGACATAGCGAAGTAAGAAGAAAAATGCAGTAGCTTTATCAAGTGCAAAAGTAAAATTCAAAGGTATTGCAAGAGGAGTTGTGGAGATACTTTGGATAAGGAAGCTACTGAGTACTGACAGAGATAGGTTTTCGTTCGAGAGAAAAGTGTAAAGTATCATGTGACAATAAGGAAATAATTAGCATCTCTAATAACTCTATTCAACAAGATCGAACTAAACATGTGGAGATTGATAGACATTTCATCAAAGAAAAACTAGAGGATTAGACTAAATGAGTTCCATTCGTCATAAGATCAATTAATAGACATCCTAACAAAGGTCGTGTATGTTAGAGTAATCTATGATGTAAAAATTGGGTGTGAAAGATCCCATAGCTCAAATTGAGGGGAGTATAAATAAGAGTCAAAACAAAATCAATGTAAACAAGGAGACTAAATAAATCAGTGAGATTGTATAGAAGATTTAGGAGGCCAGGGATTGCAGAAAGTAATTAAGGAATATTTTATAAAACAATGCAAGTATTTAAGCCATGTATTGTTGTAGATCGATCAGCTTATTCTGTCTTATACTTTGATGCTAACATTGGTAGAGACTAGAGATCACGGACCCTATGTCGACATGCTAACAATAGTGTGGAGGAAGTGGAGGATACGAGGAATTCTTCAGCTATTATTGAATTTATGGTTACAAAGGCTACACTTTTCCCTCAAGAACTAGAGGAAGGCACTTGACCAGATGATTACTTCCTTCTGATCATGCACATCTCAAAGTCGAATCCGCTTTAATAATGTCATGTAGGTGTGTTGTATGTTGTGCCTTGTGCTTGATTAATGGAAAATTTCCCTAGTTACTGTTGGACATAATCAATTTCCACCAAAGATCAAGCTGCAAGTCAAACCAAATCGGTCCAAAAATAAAATAAATCATAGGAATTAGTAGGTTTCCTATGTTATACTTAACATATTTAAGAGTAGCCATATTTTATGAATGTAAGTTAGGAAACTAAGTATTGTATATAAATAAGGCATGTAATCTTCAGTAATACATAAGAAAAACCATTAAAACACATACACAAGACTTGTACTTTACATGGTATCAGAGCGGGAGAGATCTTACTTCATCATTTACCTTTAAAACTAACCTGAAATCATGGAAGAAAATGATGCTCAATCATCAACAACCAACCAAACAGATTGTCCTTTCACTGCCAAACAGTTGTGGCAATTTCTTCAAAAATTAAAACCCAACAAACCATTCACAAAAAATATTAACAATCAATCTCCAAGAAAAACTCAATCATAATAACTTTACCAAATGGTCGAAGTTCATGAAGTTGGCCATAAGTGGGAGAGGGAAGCTCAATCACATCACTGCTTCCCCTTCATCCCATAATGATCCAAGTTACACGAAATGGGTCTAGCAAGATTCCTAAGTTATTACATGGATCTTGGAAAACATCAAATCGGCCTTAGTGAATCAGTTTCTCAATTATCCGACAGCCAAAGAGTTATGGAGAGGACTACAATCTCTTTATAGCAACGGTTAAGATAGGCTACAAATATATGATCTTATGACAAAGGCAAACACCCTAAAGTAAGGAACCGACAACCTAAAGGTTTTTTATGGAAAACTCATGGCCATCTGGAAAGAGATAGACCGGAAAGTTCCAAACCCGATGGCAGGCTCAGATGATAAAAATGTATACAATCAATTAAACCAAATGATCAGAATGTACCAGTTCTTAGAGGGGTTGAATGAAACCTTCAACAAAGATTGAAGAGACTTGGTAAACAGGGAGCCCTTACCTACACCTGGCAAACCTTATGCAACCGTCCGGAGAGAAGTCGCTCGGAGGGAAATCATGCAAAAAAACCACTCACCTCCAAGCACGAATCAACGAGGCATTGAAAGTGGGTTGGCCACGACAAGGCCTCGATTAGGAAGGAACATGTCATACCGGAACGAAGAAGACAAATCTCACCTAAGATGCACCCATTATGGAGGAACAAAGCATACCCGTGAAGGATGCTTTAAGTTGATTGGGTACCCTGATTGGTGGGGAGAAAAGAAAAATAAAGGGAAGCCTCAAAATGGCAGAGCAAATTCGGTGAAGAAGGTTGAAGCACCAAAGACCGAGGAAGAGGAAAGGACTGGCGTGGCTGCTGTGGCCTTAGCACCGAAATAAGGTAATGAGAATCTAGGGTTTAAAACCCTAGAGTTCCCTTTTATCACACAAAATGAAACGCATGTCCAACCCAATACAACAAATACGAATATGGGCTTTCAATAACACGCGGGCCTACTCAAAGTATCTAACGGATTTGAACTCTTGGGTAATTTGGAGGAAAAAATGGCCCTTATAACAAAAACCCAAGATAAGGAAAGCCGATGGATACTCGACTGTGGAGCAATCGATACAATGACATTTGATGCTAGAGATTCTTAGAAAATTGATAAATTAGAAATAAGGCATATTGTTGGGTTCCTTAGGTTTTGAATGATGACAAACAGCTAAGGGAAACAGGTTCTACATAAGTGTTAAAACAGTTGGTAGGAACCAGCTGACTTCAGTATACTGTTACCCTAGACAAGTTATTATTTACATGAGTTTTTATATTGAACTAACTTGTCTTTATACAGGAAACAGTTTAATAATAATTATGCTATGTACTGGTAGGGAACCAGTATGTACTGTTTCTGTAATATACTTGATATTGTACCTTAACTGTGTTACGTGTGCAGTAATTGAGTTTGTACCAAGTCTTGAATCTTGAAGTCCTTTGAAGCTTATTAAAGAGCCATTATTCATGATGAGATGATTCGAAGGAAGCATTCAAAGACTTGAAGTTTACATGAAGAAAGATCCACTTCAAGAAAGAGTGTTTTAGGATTTTCATGTAAATGCTCCGTAGTATGTTTTATTAATAGATATATAAAGTGCTTTGAATATATTAAACATCGTTGTGAAATTTGGTACAAGGATTGGAACAAATTTCATAACATGTTTAAGACAGGGAACCAAGTCAGGGGACCAGGTTAACTGTTCTGATTATTAGAGCTGCGATTTTAAAAAAAAAAAAAAAGATTTTATAAAAAGATTTTATTTCGAAAATTAAGTTTTGGAAAATATTTTGACAGCTATTAACTGATTTGATATAATCTTTTAAGTTACCTAAATTCTAGAGTAATTATCTTAGATTGATTTTATCTTATAATAAAATCAATTTAGGATAAATACTTACCTAAAGTCATGTTTATCCTTTTGGCATGATTTTTGGTAACTAGGGTTTCGGTTACTTAAGGGTTATAAATAGGATCTGTTTAACTAATAATCAATCACTTCTCTCACGCATTATTAAGGAGCAATACATTGAGAGAAAAGCACTAAGTCTATTGATATTTCATATACACGAGCATCTTAGATTAAATAAGTTTCTCTATTTTCACTTATTAAAGAGTTTGATCATTTAGAGAGTGTTGATCATTGTAACGTGAGTCTTTGGCAAGGGGGCTGAAGGCTAGGTGAGTGTTTGTGAGTTCAAACACGTTTAGGACTTACGAGTGTAGGTCTTTAGCATACTCGGAGTAGAGTGTGGGGTTGTTGGTCCCGGAGTAAGGGAACAGCAGAGTGTTCTTTGTCTTTGTTTTTCGGAGTAGATTAATAAAGGACTTAGGATAGGAGGACGTAGGCCAGAGTTGGCTGAACCTCGTTAAATTGTTGTGTTCTTTATTGTTTTGTTTTTAATCCGCTGCTCAAGGGAACCAGCACAACTGGTTCCTTAACCATAATCCGAAAAGAGTTAAAATTTACCAACGATTGCTAAACACTCAATTCACCCCCCCCCCCTCTTGAGTGCCCATAGAACCTTCAATTGGTATCAGAGCCTAAGCTTCTCGAAAGAGTAACATCTAGAGGAGTTAAGAATGAGTACTCAAGAACATAGTGCAATCGGTTATGACAACAAGACTCCCAAGTTTAATGGAAATAATTATGCTTGGTGGAAAAATAGAATTAGGAATGTTATCATGGGTATTGACTATGAATGCTGGCTCGTAGTTAAGAACGGTCCAAATGTCATCCTCAAGAAAGATGCCGAGGGGAACCAGGTACCTAAAAAGGACAGTGAGTTGGACACGGCTGATTACAAATTGCTGGAGAAGAATGCCAAGGCAATGTCTATACTACAACAAGCAATAGGTGAGACTGAAACAAACCGTATCTCTGGATGTAGTAGTGCTAAGGAGATATGGGACACCCTTGAACTTGCGTTTGAGGGAACCAGCGAGGTAAAACGGTCTAAAATTGATTTAATCATGTCTAAATATGAATTATTTGCTATGAACAAAAATGCGAAAATCAATGATTGCTTTCGTAGGTTTATGACTATTGTTAATGATCTTAGATCACTTGGTAAAAGTTTTTCTGACGAAGATCTTGTGAGAAAAATTTTGCGTAGTTTAACAGATGCTTGGACAGCTAAGGTAACAGCAGTATATGAAGCAAAAGATCTGTCTACATTGTCTCTGGAACAGCTGATTGGTTCCCTCATGACTCATGAGATGCTGATTGACTCCAAGTCCGAGAAGGAACCAGCTAGAGGCATTGCACTGAAGGGAACAGTAGAAGAAGAAGAAGATGAGATCAGCATGATTGCAAGGAGATTTGAAAAATCTCTTCGTGATCAAAAGAGAAACTTCAAAGGTAAGAATTTTAAAAATTCTAAAAAGTCTAACTCTTCCTCTTCATCAGGTTGCTTCAAATGTGGAGAAAAAGGACATCTTATTCGAGATTGCCCTAAATGGAATGACAAACAGTCTAAGACCGTAGATAAACGAGCATACAAGAATGCCATGATAGCTTCCATGTGGGGAGACACTGACTCAGGATCAGAAGATGAAGGAGGATCACCTAACTCGGATGTTTGCCTAACTGCCTTCACAAACATCGAGGAGAACAGCACTGGTCCAAGAACCAGAGGGGGAACCAGCACACTCGAAAAATGTCTTATGGCAAAGAAGGATGTACTACTTGAACGCAAGGTAAGTTTAGAACAAATTAGAGAAGATATGCTTGAATATGATAGAGATAACTTACTTGCATGTATAAACTCTTTGTTAGATGAATGTTATAAGCTAAGTGAAACATACATAACTTGCAAAAGAGATTTAAAAGAAAAACGCAGTAAATGTGAAATTGCTATTGCTAGTTGTGATCACTTAGAAGGTGTGTGCCATGAGCTCAAAGATCAAGTGGCAGAACTAGAAGTTGAGTTGGACAAGTGTAAGGTGGAACTAGAAAGGACAAGATCTTCTAAACCTGATTACTCAAGTGACGGTGAAGAAGATCTGACCTCCTGGTTCCCTAGAGACTTATCAACTACTAATGAAGCTCTTGATCTTTCAGCAGTTGTGAGTAAAGCAAATTTGTGTAGTAGAAACTCTTTGTTGGAGGCTTTTGAAATACTAGCTTCTAACCTTGAAACTTCTCACAAAGAAATTGCTTCACTTAAAACTGCTCAGCTCACTGTTTCCCCTACTGGAACCAGTATAGAAGTCAGTAATATGATTGATAAATATGAAAGTGATATTTGTTATTTGCATGCGGAAATCAATCAATTGAAAAAGGACAAGCACCCAGTGGTTGTTGACATGTCTATTGACAATATGGTTTCAAAGCTTAATCAACAATTCGAAGTTTTAAAAGGTAATTTTGATTTTCAAATTTGCAATCATATCTTTCCGTTTTAATTGCTTCAACCGGCTATAATTTTGAACTTCCTTAATTGTGCAACGTTGATATAAATACACTAACCCATTGCAGAGTTCATTCATCACATCATTCAATTCTTTCTCTCTTCTCTCTCGTGCTTATGCCCTAAACATTGTTCATCCGAGTTCAATTTCGCTTCTTCTTCAATTTCTCTTGGTTGTTCTTCTCTCAAATCTCATAATGGGTAAGAAAGCTATTGCTGCATCAACTAAGAAAGGCAAGAAGAAGAGTAGTGCTTCCAATTCATCACAATCAAAGGTGAAAGAGACCTCGATTCCACCTGTTTCTATAACCGCTGAACCATCATCTCCAAAAACCGTCTCTAATACTTCACCACCCACTGAAACAAAACACTTATCACCAAAATCATCATCATCCACAAAATCCCCACCTTCTCAACCTTCCACAAAAGTCCCATTACCAAAATCCCCTGAGGTTGAGGAGAAGATTGTGAAGGAACCAGCCTCTTCACTAGGGGAACAGCCCAGAAGCACGGAGGAATTCTTTGATACTGAGGGTGGAAAGGAAGAGGAAGAAATTGTGAGCGGGGAAGAGGATTTAAAAATCCTCGGGTCTACTGAGAAAACACCCAAACCCATGGTTCGTAGCAGGGCAACAAGATCTTCTCTGAGGAGGATCAAGGAGGAAGTACTGGAAGAACAGTCCATTGATTCTGCTGCTGGTTCCAAAAGAAAAAGAGGAACAGCACGAAAGGCAACAAAAGGTATGTCCTTAGAATCACCTTCTGGTGGTTCCACTGACTTAAGCTCTAGAGTAGTTCTTTCTGGGTGTAGAACTGGGGATGGTTACTTTGATGAACGTGCTTTACATGAAGTGAAAAGTCTGCTGGAATACCAAGGATGGATGTCCTTATTTAATGTCTGTGATGCAAACACCGCTGGTGTTAGGTCTTTCTTTTTGAACTTGAAACAGCAGCCTGATATGTCTTTAAGTTCAACTGTTAATGGTGTGGAGGTTAATATGTCAGTAGCTAGCCTGTCTGTTTTGTTGAGTGTCCCTAGAGATGGGTTTGATAAGTTCTCTGGTGATGGTTGGCCAACACTCATTGGGATAACTCCTGATGACATTCATGACTTTGTGTTTGGAGGAAGAGTTCCAAAGAAATCTGGAACATTCAAAACTGTCAACTTGAAGGAACCAGTAATGCTGGTCCTTCATTCCATTTGCAACAAAATGTTATTACCTAGGGCCCAAGGTAGAGGAATGGTACGCATCATGGAAATGGTGCTAATTTACTTGATTATGAAGAAGATTAAGGTCAATCTTCCATCTCTTATGATTGACCATATTATGTATAGTTACAATTCCTCTCACCATTCTCTTCCATACGGTTCTTATATCACCACGCTCTTGAAAGAAAATAATGTTAGTCTGAGTGGATCTACTGTTCCTGTTGTAGTATTCACCAAAGCAATCCTGAAACAGAAAGGATTGGACATCAGCTCTGGTGAGCTAAGGTTCAGGGATGAGGAACCAGTAGAGGAAACCCCTAGGCCAGCCAAGAAGAGGAAAGAGGAACCAGCAGGTCAGTCGGTTCTCTTACAGAGGCTGGAGGCTCAGGAGGAAATGTTGCATAAGTTGATGGGTTTGGTTGAGGGTTTGTCTGCTTCCTTTACTATCAGAATGAGTGCTGTGGAGAAACAGGTTGCTGGTAGCAGTAAGGAACCAGTTCCAGTTGAGGCTCAGGCTGCAGGGGAACCAACAGCTGAAGAAAGTGAGGATGAGGCAGAGGAGGACCAGGATGCAACAGCTGATCCAGAAAAGTCCGAGGAAGATGACGAAGAAGAGGAGAATGAGGATGATGAATGAGCTTGATTCTTCCTTATTTATGCCTGCCTTACTATTATTATTTCTCTAATAACTGATTATGTTGAACTGTTTTTAATTCCACCCTATCCATAGATTTCTTTTGGTTATGGATTTGGGTCCTTTTGGTTAACTTTTGCTTGGTATGTACTAAACTATTTTATTCCTGTTGATGGTTTGTTTTGATTTTGATTGATCTTGATTATCTTTGCAGCATATTGTTTGTATAATGGTTGGTACCATTGATTGGTTTAGCACATTATCTTGTGCATATGATTCTACTATTGCATATCTTTTTAATGATGCCAAAAGGGGGAAAATAGTTGAAGTTGAAGCCTAGAGTCTTTACTAGTTCCTAGTTTAGGTTGAGTAGTTTGAGTCTTAGTTTTTGAGTCTTTTTCTCTTTATTTTATTTGTTCTGTTTTAGTTTTTGAGTCTTTTTCTCTTTATTTTATTTGTTCTGTTTTAGTTTTTGAGTCTTTCTCTCTTTATTTTATTTGTTCTGTTTTAGTTAGGGAACCAGTTGGCTTAACTGACTCGTTCCAGTGTGTCTCGAGTCCTTGAAGTTTTTGACGATTTTATTTTGAGTATGATAACAGGTGCAGAAACTTCAAAATGTTTGTCATCATCAAAAAGGGGGAATTTGTTGGGTTCCTTAGGTTTTGAATGATGACAAACAGCTAAGGGAAACAGGTTCTACATAAGTGTTAAAACAGTTGGTAGGAACCAGCTGACTTCAGTATACTGTTACCCTAGACAAGTTATTATTTACATGAGTTTTTATATTGAACTAACTTGTCTTTATACAGGAAACAGTTTAATAATAATTATGCTATGTACTGGTAGGGAACCAGTATGTACTGTTTCTGTAATATACTTGATATTGTACCTTAACTGTGTTACGTGTGCAGTAATTGAGTTTGTACCAAGTCTTGAATCTTGAAGTCCTTTGAAGCTTATTAAAGAGCCATTATTCATGATGAGATGATTCGAAGGAAGCATTCAAAGACTTGAAGTTTACATGAAGAAAGATCCACTTCAAGAAAGAGTGTTTTAGGATTTTCATGTAAATGCTCCGTAGTATGTTTTATTAATAGATATATAAAGTGCTTTGAATATATTAAACATCGTTGTGAAATTTGGTACAAGGATTGGAACAAATTTCATAACATGTTTAAGACAGGGAACCAGGTCAGGGGACCAGGTTAACTGTTCTGATTATTAGAGCTGCGATTTTAAAAAAAAAAAAAAAGATTTTATAAAAAGATTTTATTTCGAAAATTAAGTTTTGGAAAATATTTTGACAGCTATTAACTGATTTGATATAATCTTTTAAGTTACCTAAATTCTAGAGTAATTATCTTAGATTGATTTTATCTTATAATAAAATCAATTTAGGATAAATACTTACCTAAAGTCATGTTTATCCTTTTGGCATGATTTTTGGTAACTAGGGTTTCGGTTACTTAAGGGTTATAAATAGGATCTGTTTAACTAATAATCAATCACTTCTCTCACGCATTATTAAGGAGCAATACATTGAGAGAAAAGCACTAAGTCTATTGATATTTCATATACACGAGCATCTTAGATTAAATAAGTTTCTCTATTTTCACTTATTAAAGAGTTTGATCATTTAGAGAGTGTTGATCATTGTAACGTGAGTCTTTGGCAAGGGGGCTGAAGGCTAGGTGAGTGTTTGTGAGTTCAAACACGTTTAGGACTTACGAGTGTAGGTCTTTAGCATACTCGGAGTAGAGTGTGGGGTTGCTGGTCCCGGAGTAAGGGAACAGCAGAGTGTTCTTTGTCTTTGTTTTTCGGAGTAGATTAATAAAGGACTTAGGATAGGAGGACGTAGGCCAGAGTTGGCTGAACCTCGTTAAATTGTTGTGTTCTTTATTGTTTTGTTTTTAATCCGCTGCTCAAGGGAACCAGCACAACTGGTTCCTTAACCATAATCCGAAAAGAGTTAAAATTTACCAACGATTGCTAAACACTCAATTCACCCCCCCCCCCCCCCCCCCCCCCCCCTCTTGAGTGCCCATAGAACCTTCACATATTTAGACAGCTAATGGAGATTTGTCAAAAGTTAAAGGATCTAGGAATGTTCAAATTTCTCCTGAAAATGCATTAACTAATTGTCTTTATGTTCCAACATTATCACATAAGTTACTTTTAATTAGTCAATTGACAGAGGAATTAAATTTTACCATACTAATTTATCCTCGGTTTTGTTTGTTACAGGATATTCGGACAGGGAGGATAATTGGGTGTGGTACTGAGCAAAATGGTATGTACTATGTTAATGAAGTAGCTCAACAAGGCAAATCAGCGGTTGCTCATGGAATGATGGATCGACAATTGTGGTTGTGACACCGACGATTAGGTCATCCCTCCCCTGGCTATCTAGAGTACTTATTTCCATCTTTTTCAAAACATTTGAATAATTTTAGTTGTGAAACATGTATTAAACCAAAAAGCCATCGACAAACTTTTCATCCGAATAATTCAAAAATTGAAATTCCTTTTCAACTAGTTCATTAAGATGTGTGGGGTCCGGCACCTTAGATTGGAAAAAACGGGTTAACATAATATGTTACTTTTATTGATAATCTGACTGCACAAGGATGACTTGGGTATATTTTTTGGAAAAAAAAATCTGAGGTACTTGAGAAAGTTTTGAACTTTTATACCCTTGTTCAAACACAGTACCGGAAACAAATCCAAATTCTTAGAACAGACAATGGTGGGGAATATGTGAATGCCGATATAAAGGATTTTTGTGAAAAAAGGGAATAGTATATCAAACCACTTGTCCCTATACACTACAACAAAATGGGGTGGCTGAGAGAAAAAATCGAACCCTCCTTGAGATTACTTAGGTAATGATGATCGAATCTCAAGTACCAAACTAAATCTGGCCTAAAGCAATTGCAACTGTTGTTTACCTCACCAACAGGTTACCCTCAAAAATCCTAAACTTCAAAACACCCCTAGATCAGATAAGCCACTATGTACCTATCTCCACCCCACTTAACCTTCCAAATCGAATCTTTGGGTGCACGGTGTTTGTACATGTCCCTAAATAAAATCGAACCAAGTTTGACCCATGTGCTATTAAATGTGTTTTCTTAGGGTATGGACCACATCAAAAAGGATATAGGTGCTTTGACTCAAAGTCTACTCATGTCTATGTAACAATGGACTGTGATTTCCTAGAATTTGAATATTTCTATGGTACCCCTCACCATCTTAGCAGTCAGGGGGAGAGATCAAGTGTCTTACTAAGCTGGTTAATCAATCCAATTGTCTTAGATCATGTTCCTCCAAAGCAAGTAGGTGATGCCACCAAGCAGACTTCAACAGACATAATAGATCTCCCTAGCTCAGAACCACACTTACAATCTTCTCCTTTCAAAGATCCCGATGTAAATATCTCTCCAGTAGTTGATAATATTGAATTAATTAATGATGTGTTGGAAAAAACAATAGAAGGCACTTAGGGGAATTCTGAAGGCTACAAGCTTCCTGCCTGAAGCACAAGAGGAATTCCTCCAAAAAGGTATGAGCCGGAATATGTGCCAAGGAGATCAAACTATCCAATAGCTTAGGTTAGAAAGGGAAAATTATCTCAAGTAGCTGTAGCATTTAACACTGCTCTATACTTCGAAAAAATCCCAAGAATAGTAGAAGAAGAAAAAAGGAGTGAGAATTGGAAAAAGGCAAAGCAAACTGAAATGGATGCTCTAATGAAAAACAAAACATGGAAGAAACGAAAGCTTCCTCAGGATAAAAAACTAGTGGGCTGCAGATGGGTATTTACAATTAAAATACAAGGCAGATGGTTCCATAGAGAGATACAAAGCCCAACTTGTGGCAAAAGGCTACACTCAGACATATGAGATTGATCATTCAGAGACTTTCTCCCTAGTAGCTAAAATTGATACAATTCGAGTTTTGTTCTCTATTGCTGCAAACCAAGATTGGCCCTTGCATCAGTTTGATGTAAAAAAATACCTTCTTGCATGGGGATCTTTAAGAAGAAGTCTATATGGAAGCACCCTCAGGTTTTACCAAAGGATAACAAAAAGGAGAAGGTTGTAGATTATTGAAAGCACTATATAGTTTGAAACAGTCCCCAAGGTCATGGTTTAGAAAGTTCACTATAGCCATGAAAAAATATGGGTACACTCAAAGCAATTCAGATCATACGCTGTTTAATTTCTCAAGAAAAGGGGAGAGTTGGTGACATGTTTGATTATTTATGTCGATGATATGATTATAACTAGGAGTGACAGAGAAGAAATTGGGAGCTTGAAACATAAGTTATTTCAAGAATTTGAGATAAAAGATTTAGGAAGACTAAAATACTTCCTAGTAATTGAAGTACTAAGGTCAAAGACTGGTATCTTCATCTCACAAAGAAAGTATATCCTAGATCTACTAGCTGAAACAGGGATGATTGATTCTAAGCCGAAGAAACTCCAATGGTGGTCAATCATGGTCTCCAAGTAAAAAGAGAAGCTAAGGAGACGAATAAGAAGTAGTATCAGCAATTAGTTGGGAACTGATATATCTCTCTCATACCAGGCCAGACATTGCTCATGCAGTAGGAATCGTGAGTCGATTCATGCATAAACCTCAAGAAGAACATATGGAAGCAGCTCTTAGAATCATCCGATATCTAAAGGGGACACCTGAAAAGGGAGTGATGTTTCAAAAGAAGGGGCATCTCAATATCAAAGCCTACAATGATGTTGATTGGGCAGGTGACCAAACAGATAAAAGGTCTACTTCAGGATATTTTACCTTTGTTGGGGAAATTTAGTAACCTGGAGTAGCAAGAAACAAATCCAATTACGAATATACTCTAAATCTTTATGACTTGTGAATGAAAAAAAAACAATTACATTTTAATTTAAAGGTAATTTCAAATATGATTTTGGCTAAAAGAAACATGTACTAGTTTTAAAGGGTTGATTCCATAAAATATACTGGATAATACTTGACTAAGCCAGCAAATTGAGCATTAGAGCTCGTACATACAGACAGAGTTCACACTCCTATCTTGTTTATTTTACATTGTTCCATTTTGGATGCAATGTTTCCGTGCATGTTCATGTACATCAGTATAGGGGTGTCAAATAGGGTCTAAGGGTCGGTTTTGGATTGATCAATTACAAGTCGATTCTTATCGGTTCGGGTTAAAACTAGTCAATTTGACCAGTCGGGTCGGGTTGGGTCAAGTCATTATCGGGTCAAGCCAAATTGGTTATTTGCTTGCTCGGTTTCGGTTTGGATTCGGGTCAGGTTGTATTTAGTTCGGGTCAAGGTCGGTTCCTGAATGGGTTATAGCGTATTATTTCGAGTTTGGGCAGATTTTGGGTCAAATCAATTATGGTAATAGGTCATCTCGATTTCGGTTGAAATCCGATTTGAGCTTTATCGAGTGCGCATCGGGTCATTTATGAAAAATGTTTGGTTTCAAGGTTATTATAAATTGGGTAAAAAAAAAAGGTCGTGCAAGATTAGATCACATTCACATATATTCAGATTGTTAACATATCGGGTGATTTCGGGGTACGAGTTGTTATAAATTGAGTTATATCGACTATGTGTCGGGTTCAATTGATTTCGGGTTCTCTTTGGGTCGGGTCCGTAACGGGTTGGTTCCCTAACGGATCGAACATGGATCGGTTTCGGGTCTTCGAATATCAGGTCAAATTGATTTCGGGTTGACTTCAGGTCAGGTTAGGTCGGTTTTTAGGTCTCACTTTTTGGGTTATAATCAAGTCGAGTTCGGATCGGTTTTGGATAACTTATCGGGTCGGGTCTGATTTTGACAGCTCTACATCAGTATATGTATGTTAGGTCGGGTAGATTACCAAGACAACCAATAGTAGACTCATGCCTTTCCACTGTTTTGATCTTGCAATCAACACAATTAATTATCCAAGGAGTTATAATTTGAGATACCCACTTTAATAAATTACTCCTAGTTTATCTTGCTAATCATTATGCATACATTGATACAAGTCATAATTTCCATATGAATACGGGATTATATTATTAGGAATAAAACAAACATTTAATGAGAACATTAATCATATCACCCTTGATAGTCGAACGTGGACGTACGCCGTTACTTTTTTGCTTGGGATCATAGACTGTCATGTTTCAATTTCATTTTGAAAATCGAAATTTAACCAAGCTAAAATCATAACTAACCACACCAAAAAGAAAAGTCAAATTTACAGTAAGTAAAATTCGGTTGGTCATTGAAGTCGTAGAATATACTTTATCATACACCTTTTTAATGGCTTTACAAGATTGGAAGAAAATTTGTTTAGAATTAAGATATCTTGCTGGTTCATTGGATTCTAAAGTACTGCAAAAATAACTTCGAGGAATTTTTTTTAATGGTTGTTTACTCAAGAGGCTTTCGAAATTGTGTACAGCGAAATATTTCTTTGTATATTTAACAGCAAAATACAAATAACAGCAAATAAAACAACTAATTAGCATGGCATTGTTTAGTCTCTACTTATTGTAACACAAATTACAGATGTTTGATGAAAAATAACTAACGCACTCTATTATTAGGAATGTATACAAGCATTTAAGACATTTTCAGATACTATACGGAGCAATAATAATTCTAAAAAAGCATCTAACTAAATACATGTCGATGTATGTAATAATATTTAATTTTTTTACTTCTTTAATTTTAAACTTATAGTTTTTTTTGTGTGTAAAGAGAGTTACAAGAACTAATAATGTATACGAAATTCGTTTTCAAGTTTTAGATATCACCTTTAAACTTCTAGCAGGTTAAGTAACTTAAGTTAATTGACATTTAATTTAACTTACGGTTCTTACACTATCAATTGTTTGTATAATATTCGTTTATATATTTCCAAAAGAACGATCAAATGGAACATCAGTATAGTTTTTTAACACGTTAGCTTATATTTTAGTTTGATTTCCCTCAAAATTTGCAACATATTGGACATGTCACAATTCAATGGATTAACCACTAATGACTGGGACTCTGGGAGCCGTTCGATGGACTGATCATGATATCATTCCACGTTTGATGATGTTGTATAGGAGGAGATGACTCACTTTGATCCAATTGATGTAGTTAATACTCGTAATTAATACAAAGACGTTAGCTAGTATTATTACTACTGTAGTGTATCATTAAAACCATTTCGGAGAAGATCCTTCATCAATACTCACTTCAATAAAGTTAGTTGAATTGAATTGCATAATAAACTCCATAACCAATTTATCGTATTATTACTATTATATGTAAGTTATGTACATTCCTTCCTCAATATTCACAAATTTAGCGTTAGATGGGGGTCAAATTATGATAAGGCATCTTTGGTAGCCATCTCTAACATCATGGATTCATGGTGGTCAAACTACCCCGGTAGCCATCTCTAACATCGCCACCATTGCAAATAAATATGACCAGACATAACGATTGAATGCAGAATATAATATAAATGACATCACATACGAAGAATTGTAACATTAACCATGTGTAATTATACCATTAACACCAAAACGTATATATATATATGAGAACCTTTTAAAATATGAGAACCCATCTCCCATAATTGACAAAAAGATCTGATGGCTTAAAATATTTTAGTTTTTATGGAAAAAGTGTAATTTATTAGAATTTGTTTGTATTTTCACTGTCAATGTACAACACCTTTTCTCTAACTTTTCAAAAGTCATGATTTACGTACAGTACCTCATTTTTCGTGATATTTAAAACTTTTCATAATCTGATTATTTATACTATTGTTCTAAAAATTAGTACAGATTGTTCCAAACATTTATTCTGTTGTTCTAAAATTTAGTATTAATGTTCTAAAAATTTTGTTCTATTATTTTAAACGATTGTTTTAATATTCTAAGCTTCTGCATATTATTCTAAACTTCTATTCTAATGTTCTAAAATTTTGTTCTAATATTCTAAATTTTTGTTCTATTGTTATACAGATCTGTTCTATCGTTCTAAACTTCTATTCTATTGTTATAAACTATTGTTCTAATGTTCTAAACTTCTGTCTATTGTTCTAAACTTCTATTATAATGTTCTTACTTTGTTCTAATGTTCTAAATTTCTGTTTTATTGTTATAAACTATTGTCCTAATGTTCTAAAGTTATGTTCTATTGTTCCAAACTTCTGATCTATTGTTCTAAACAATTATTCTAATATTCTAAACTTCTATTCTATTATTCTAATGTTCTAAACTTCCGTTCTATTGTTCTAAAGTTCTAAACTTCCGTTCTATTGTTCTAAAGTTCTAATGTTCTAAACTATTGTCCTAATGTTTAAACTTATGTTCTATTGTTCTAAAATTCTGTTATATTGTTCTAAACTTTTGTTCTAATGTTTAAAACATCAGGATTAGACCTTAGAACACTAGTATTAAACTTTAGAACATTAGTATTAGACCTTAGACAATCGAATAAATATTTAGAACATACGTGTCAATCATTAGAACAGTAGAATAGAAGTTTAGAACAATTACATACAAGTTTAGAATAATATAATGAAAGTTTAGAACATTAGAAAAATAGTTTAGAACAATAAAACAGAAGTTTAGAACATTAGAATAATAGTTTAGAACAATAAAACAAAAGTTTAGAATATTAGAACAATGGTTTGGAATAATAGAACGGAAGCTTAGAACATTAGAACAATAGTTTAGAACAATTGAACAATAGTTTAGAATAATATAATAGAAGTTTAGAACAACGAAACATATCATTAGAACAATATAACAGAAGTTTAAAACATTAGAACAAAAGTGTAGAACATTTGAACAAAAATTTAGAACAATAAAACATACATTTATAACAATAGAACAGAAATTTAGAACAAATGTTTTGGAGAAAATACAGCTGAAATGATGTCAGAAAGTACAACTTTTTTTTGGGGTCTTGCAAAAAATGATTTTGTCTCAGTATATTTATGAAAATGGGGAAATGTGTGTCAATTTTTTCTTAAAAATTAAAGAAGCGTGTCAGTTTTGTCATTATTTACGCTTTTACCATATTTTTCAGTCAACCTCATCCACCTCATCCGTTGGATTTTGGGATTGTATGGAGTAAGATTAATTCTTATTTAACAAAAGACTTTCATATAAGGGATTCTCACATAAATCCGCCTTATATATAAAGAAAAAAAGAAAGAAAGAAAAGGTAATGAATGAAAGAAGGGTCGCAGCAGCTTACCCTGACCAGATGCCAATAACTCAAATTGAAATCATAATGGTATAGTAATTTCTAACTCATTATTATTACCTAAGGAATGAGAGCTGAGAAGCGAAGACTAAGTTAGCTAGCTTGAGTTTTCTTATTAATTTAATAAAACAAGAATAGATATATTCCCAACTCAAAACATTAAAACTTTGTAAACGCATTAAATAGTCGTTCGTCTCGTAGCTCTTAATAAGAAGTGGTAATTAATTAATTTATTTATTTATTTTGAGAAAAGAAGGCTGGGTTGGGTTAGTTCGTTCCTTGTATCTCCAAAATTGAATTCTCTGTAAACAAAATTTCTCTCTCTTACACTACAATTCCTATCCATAATAAAAATTAAAAATAATTAAAGAATAGCACACTCCTCAAATCAACCCCTCTATATAATGAGGTTCACATGAACTGACTATTCCCAATTTACTCCCTTCTCTTATCATTTCTTCCTTCTCTCTTTCCCGCTTTCATCTTTCTAACACCAAAGTAAGTCGCCTTTCTTTTGATTTTGTTTGAAACTATGAACGCTTAATTGGACTAATTCAGTCAGGTTTGTGTTTCCAGGTGACAAGAATGAGTAGGAGGAATCGAAGAGGCAACAACAGCAGTCAAGAGCTGGATTTGAAGCTAAACCTGTCACTCCCGCCCACGGGGGTGGTTGGGGGACCAGCTATTCATCGTAGGATGTCAACATCATCAGAGGAAGATTCTCCACCAAGGTCTTGCGTGTCTTCAGAAGAAAGCCTCAAGTACGCAAGCAGTCCTGAGACAACATCGATGGTGCTGGTGGGCTGTCCGAGATGTCTAATGTATGTCATGTTGTCTGAGACTGATCCCCGCTGCCCAAAGTGCAAGAGTACAGTCCTCCTCGATTTCCAACCCAACAACAACAGCAACCATCGGCAGTGAAATAGTGAACTCTATCTCCATATGTTCATCATATCAACCAGACCAACTTATCTAGCTCTCTCTTTCTCTCTTCAATTCTATGAATTCTATGTCCTTTTATATATATATATATATATATATATATATATATATATATATATATATATATATTATATATAATGTTGCTAGAAAGGTATGAGAAAAGTAGGCCTCTGCTTTAGAGTTTTAGATAAACCCTGTTTGGTTGCCCATAAGACGGGAATTAAGTTTAACCCAATTGGCTCTCAGATGATATGAGTAGCTTGTAAATCACTTTTCCGTCTTCTCTGCAACCAAATGCTATTTTCATCCTTTTCTTTCCCTTCTCTTATTTTAATGATGAAATTATGACTGAGCTGTTGCCCTGTTTATTACTACTCTTGAATCTTCGTTTTGATTATTTTGCATTAATTAGAGGAGTAAGTAATATAATGAGTAGTGTAGTAGTGATTATCTTCAATTTTAGTTATGTTGTTGGTTCAATGTGGGTGCATAGCAATAGCAATAGCATAACCCCCGACCCTCCTAATTACTCACATTTAATTTTATCATAAAAAAGGGTCTCAAAGTTTGCATGAATTGAGGGTGACATAAGTGAACCCTTTGTGAAGTCAAATATGATCATCATTTTTTTTCTTTCTAGTTGGGATATTTAGTTACGTGGGTGGGGTAGGGACCATATCATAATCAAATTTTTACTCACTGCTACATCGTCTACATGCAATTGTAGTAGCGCTCGTATTTATTTTGCAGATACAAACAGAAACTATATTAATTAATTAAAAAAAACCAATAAAATAATGCAACACTACACGTGAAGCCTTATAAATGTTTAACTAATTTTGCGTCATTGCTTAATTAATGGCGCCCAATTAGCCTACGCTCTAATTACTGTTCGGCCCGCAGTCAAGGCCACTGAACCCGTTAACTATTGCAATTAATCACTAATTAAAAAGGGGGCCCGTCCCGTTTACAACTACGAGTAGTAGACTAGTATTAGTCGCCATTAGCCAGTATATTAGGTTTCTCTGCATGGATGATGAACCATTCTCATGAAATGATCCAATAACTGGGTCTATCTAGTAGGCCTATTTTAACTATTGGAAGTCATGGAACTTGGTAAGTTGTAAGGTAGAAACTTCTAATATTGGCCTTCTTCTGTTTCCATTCTCCTTCGGTTAAATGTCAATTAATTCAACTGCATAAGACACTCTTACAAGAATATTTAAAAGGGCTTGTTTCATAACACACCCTACTTTTGGTTTTGGTTTTCATACTAACAACAAAAAAGAACAACAACAAACAAGTACAAGTAGATTTAACTAGTTTATAATTTGATATCAATCTCCTTAGGTACGATTTTAGTAAGAAAGGTCCAAGATAATGAAAGACCATTATTATATATGACTGAATTTTATTTAAAAAAGTAGAAGTCTAGGACTAGAAATCAACAATGCTCTACTCTCTATCACTCTATGCGCCACTCTTAGGTGCTTGTGAAATATTTTCTAACCTAATGCTTTCTGTTGCTTCGACAACTAAAACGTTTGAAAGTTTTTAATGTATGAAATTTTCGACCATCTAACAATTTTTTTTAAGTAATCTTATCCTTGAATAATCAAATAACTTTTCCAATCAAAACAAAATCTGAACAGGTAATAAACCAATTGCAGTGGGCCAAACAAATTGTCTTATTAAGCAACAATTATCAAATGAGTTGAATCCTACAAGATCTTTTCTTAATTGATAGTGGCAACCAATCAACATTATGCCAATTCATAGGAAATAAGTTCTTTTGAAAACTTCTCCCAAAAAAATCTCCCGTGAACAATCATTACTTATGTTAACCAAATAATAAATACGTACGAAACGTCAAATGTTATGAAGTCAAGTTGTCAACCATCGTTGCCAAAATAAAAAATTTATTGTCGTCCATGATGAGTACATGGAAAACTAATTTGTAGGTAAGATAACAAAGAGTAGTATTGAAGAAAATGTCCTTCGCAAAACCCTGTAAACAATAGACAAATAAATAAAGGTTGTTCGGGACCTATATATTCGTAAAGAAGGTTTGATAAATGAAAGCTTTTGCTTGAAAATTGCAAGGTCGGTAACAGGTGAATAAAGAACAAGTATTAAAAATTTTCCCCCATATAGTTCCTTTCAACCATTTAATTAGCAATTAATTGAATTTACTAGTTGAGATGGAGTACTATTGAATGGATGTTAATAGCCCTGCCATTCCTCTGCTTTATAGCATTGCATCTTAAATTCATGAATACATAACATTAATATCATCATTACTTTGTGACCCCTTCCTCATGCCCTCTTCTCCCCTTACAGCTGCAAAACGTACCCACCTCATTATAATTATAGATATTACCCATTAGTATCAATCTATCAACACCCACCCAAGAATACTCATCCTATCTAGCACACAGCTGCTTTCTACCTCCAACCTTCAATTTAACCTAATGAATTAAAGCTCCAACCAAGAATATTAAATATTGAATTCAAAGAAAGCACTGACCTTTTCTTTTTCATCACCCCCTTCCAATTCAATTCAACTCAACCCGATCAATTGGCCTTCTTTCTTATACATAATTTATACTACAAATACTAATATCACCAGTACGTACGGCGAAACCATTTTCTCCATTGTCGACATTGTTCCGAGGAAAGGAGATGGTTTCAGGGCATAACACCACACCCTAACATAACATAAGATGATCGATGCAGTATAATCAATAACAACTGCATGCACTTGTATGGTTTTTTGAACTTAACAGTTATAAAGTAAGTTGTATCGTACAGCTCCCTCACGGTACCCATTTTATAATCATCAATGACTTCTTTTAAATTTACTACGCCATCTCTTTGTATTCTAATAACTCTATGCAGTGCAGTGTGTACCACTTGCTTCTGTAATTTTTAGAAATGCGCCTTTCTTGATTATTCTGAGATGAACAAACCAAAAAGAGAAGTCATGTTGTTTCTAATTTCTAGAAAGCTCCTACAGGCCATGCCTGAATAATTTAAAACACGAACACACTTAATTTATTATAAGTACATGAAGTTGGACTTTCTCACAATCATGATTCACGATTTTTAGCAGTCGCATGCTGACCTTTGTTGTTGTTAATGCTACAGGATAGTACGTAGGAATTTCTCACAATCATCATTTAAGATGTTTAGCAGTCGCATGCTGGCCTTAAGGCCTTTGTTGTTGTTAATGCTATAGTAATAGTACCTACATACTGTGCTAGCACCTTGACAGCTTTCATCAAGTTGTACTTGGTGTAGTTGGTAACGATCTCACCTTATGATCTTGAGGTCTGCATTTGATGATAAGGCAATAGGGTCTATATTTTTACTTTGAAAAGAAAATATATTCAATCTTCTTTTTTAGGAAACCCTATAGGGTGAGTTCATACCAGCCTCAAATTAAGTTGATATTAGCACGTGTTACCCCAAAGTTTCAAGCATAATATTCAAAGATACGAAGTTTATATGTCTTAAACATACAATAGGCATAATAACAGAATATACTACTCCGTATTATGAGAGTTATCGTCTAATCTCCTTCAAAAAAAAAAAAGTTATCGTCTAATCTCCTTCAAAAAAAAAAAAAGTTATCGTCTAATCTCCTTCAAAAAAAAAAAAAAGTTATCCTCTAATCTGCTTGATTAAAGTATTTGTTGTGAGGCAATCGATCTCATTTACATCAATATTTACCCTACTCTTAACTTTTTCTCTTATTTTTTTTAACCTCAGCTTGATTGAGTTTTAAGGATGCTTAATCGCTTAGTCTGGTCATGGCGTGAATGGGGTGATGGAGGGAACATTATTTATATCACTCCATGGCCCCATGACTTTGATGGACCGGATCCTCGTAAGACGAAGAATTATGAGCCCAAATATAAGCATTTCTAGCCTAACACTTGCAAAGTATGAGATCAACTCTCGTTGTGGGCGGCCCCAATAGGCAACAGGCCAACCAATAGTATAATCATCCTGCCCCACGAAGGCCACCATGTTTACATACTCCGTATTCCGTACAATGGAAATCTCCGCCAATGAGACCTGTCAAATTCTTCTATCAATTTGTTTCCAAGGAGATAACTAGTGTGAGCCCCACCTGTTGTTCCAGATTTTTTTTTGGTAATTGTATTTTTATTTCATTTCATTTAGATTTATTGTCAAACATTTTATTTAGTAAAGTAATTCATTTAAATTTATTCTTGCATTTTTTTTCCTTTTTACTTCTTGTTTATTATGTTACATTCTCCTCTTTAAATTGCTTAATCTCATTTGAAAAATAATGTATTTAAAATATTATTTTGATAAATTTTAATATATTGTGACTTGTATATGTTTATTTTTTTTATACAATAAGAGTTTGAGTTTATAATTTTTCTAGGATTGGACTATTGCTTTAAAAAGTGAGATTGGTATAATTATAAATAGTAAATTACTTGTGTACATGTTCCTTTTCCCATTCCCTTTTTTCTTTTCATTTATCGTCAATATAGTCATAATAGGTCTTACAAGTAATTAAAACCATCTACTTTAACTTTAAACGTCTATTTCAACTAATTAGCAAAATACATACGTGCATGTTCTAAACTAAACTCATTTTCAAGCATTTATTGAACCAAAAAAATCAATAATTGATTTCAAACCTCTATACAACCATATGAGGCATCTAGTAACTTTCATTTCAATTTCGCATATTATTCAAAAATGTTTCAAAATTCGACCATTTTGGAATAATTTGCTATTATTGATTCTACTTTCATTATTCTAACATTCATTTCAATCAATTAACAAAACTTTAATAATTGGTCCTAAACTCGTTTTTAGGTCTTTACAAACTAAATAACAGGCAAAGATTGGTTTACTAATTTCTTGGAAAATACTTGTATTAAATATAATTCTTGGAGAAATACATGAATATTATTACCACATACGAGGTATTACTAAGTGCACACTTTCATCATCTCAAATTCAATATAGAACAATTAATAATAATTACATAGTTTTCAAAACTAAGAAATAAAAATAATATCATTGAAACCATTAAACCATGAACTCTCCTCTCAAACTCAATGAATATGTCCACATATTTGGGATGCAAATACAACCTATCAATTTATTCACATAATTAATAGAGAAAAGCCAAAACAACAAAGAATATGTACAAAGTATTGGTATAAAATAGAAGATATTCATGCAAATGAATTAATTCCTTTCAAATGCGCTTGAATAATCCACAATATTCAACTAGGTTTACAAAACTTAATAAAGGCTCTCAAAATATTCAAAGAGCAAAATTAAATAATCCAAAGTAGGTAATTGATCAACCAAATCCAATAATAATAATAATCAAATCTCAACAAAAGTGAGGAATTAAACCAAGTCAAATATAAATATTTTGATTTAACTTTTAAAATATTCCTAATATATATGCACATTCTCAAACTAGTTGAGGAAGATCCTAAATCATACAAAGTTCACAATCTCAACAAAAACATACTCTAATATAGCGAGGAGTTCAAAAATCCTACTAGACATAATTATGTCTCAAAAATTAGGATCCCCTTAATTAACAAGGTGAGTATCAAACCGTAACAACTCCGTCCATTTGATAAATCCAAAGACCATATAATTCGTACAAATAAAATTTCAATTTTAATTTCATAAATTGATGAATTAATTCAAAAACTTAATTTCCAACCTTTGAAAAATTCGTCCAATATCTAAAACTAAGCCAAAATAATCCAAAAAATTCAAAATTCACCAATTAATTTAATCAAATCATGAATAATATTTTCAAAATAATAATTTAATTATTCAATAAATTGGTTTTGGAGTTGAGATAAATTGTTCCATGTTGGAGATTAAAATGAAGGATATTCAACATATAAAACTACTGAGATAATCCTCATATTGACTAATTAATTTTTGGATAGTACCTAGTATATAGTGTGAAGCGATATGCCTTTAGTCTTGTGCATGATTCTCAGGTGAACTATTCAAGTGGAATTGCAGCAGAATGTCAAACTTGGTTAATATATTAGTATGAAACCACATATATTAGGTACACGCACAATAAGTAGGTTGTTTCCCATTTGCCATAAAACAAAAGATTTGATAATAGTGGAAGAAAGTGATCCTTTGATCCAGGTCGAAAACGTGCTTGAATGGGAGTAAAATGAGGGCAATACCTTTACACTTTTTTTTTATTCATGCTGGAAGAATTAATTATTGAAGTGTTATTATTAGAGTAGAATACTAGAATCAGAAGAAACAAGTTGAAGTTGATGAGTAGATTGAAAAGAATAGTAAGAGTGGACGAATTCCATACGCTAGACAAATGAAAATGGTCAAAGGTCAAACGCGTTGAAGTATTGACTTCTATGATTCAACAATTACAAGGTCTGTCCGAATTGGCAACTCAATACTATCTTACATATTCTTGTCCCCTTCGTAGAAGCATGAAAGCAGCCTCCTCCTCTTAAATCTCAGTTATATAGAACTCTACTGCGTTGTCTAAAATTCATCCTCATAATTTCTTTCGTCTCTTCTCTCTGCAATCTTTATCTAACCCAACACTTGCATAAAGACCAAGAGTTCTCAGTTACAACAATGTTTAGTGAAGACCCAGTAAGACGCAAAGCAAAAGCAATCGTGATTAGGGAAGTATGGGCTGCTAACTTAGACTCAGAAATTGAACTAATCAGTAATCTTATCGATGATTACCCTTTTATCTCCATGGATACTGAGTTCCCAGGGGTGATCTACCGCCCACTCACTCCCGAACGTGGATTCCGTGGCTCTTCACCCTCCGATCTCTATGGCTTCCTTAAATCCAACGTTGATGCTTTGAATATCATCCAAGTGGGCCTCACCCTTTCCGACTCTTCCGGTAATCTCCCTGATTTGGATACCAAAAATTCTTACATATGGGAGTTCAACTTCTCCGACTTTGACGTGGAGTGTGATCCACACGCACAAGACTCCATTCAGCTACTCACCCAGCAAGGAATTGACTTCCACAGGAACAAGAAGTATGGTATTGACTCCCTTAAGTTTGCGGAGTTGATAATGTCATCCGGGTTGGTTTGCAATGACTCTGTGAGTTGGGTCACTTTTCACAGCGCCTATGATTTTGGATACTTTATCAAAATCCTGACTCGCCGACAGTTGCCCTCCAGTTTGGATGAGTTTTTGATTATGACAAAGATGTTTTTTGGGAACCGAGTCTATGACATTAAGTACATGATGAGGTTCTGTAAGAGCTTGTATGGTGGTTTGGACCGGGTAGCTAACACACTCCAAGTGAAGCGGGCTGTTGGGAAGTGCCACCAGGCTGGTTCAGACAGCTTGCTCACGTTGCAGGCATTCCAGAAGATGGTCCAGCTCTATTTTGTAAATAATGTCCCCGAATACCACGCTGGTGTCATCTATGGATTAGAAGTCTACTAGACTCGATCGCTAGACTCAGGAACAAGAGCTTCCTTAGCTTTACGCCTTTACTTGATTAATTAACCACACTCTGCTTCTCTTATCAATGTATATCCATTCACTATTGATTAATTCTTTGTTTAGTCAATGTATTAAACATGTGAGTACATTAAATTGGCTTACTTTGAAACTAAGAATCCTCAAGACCCCCGTTTATATATTGAATTAACTTGTTAGGACTGCTTCCAAATCCCTGACTATGACAAGTCAAATAGTAAATGAGTAAATAATTAGCGCACGAGCGACCATACTCGATCATTTCCAACACACAGCATGATACACCTAGCCAGCTAGTCCTCGATCTTGTAATAATTAGTAAATGCACAATTCTGGATCCTTCGTGTGAATCAAGCAGAGAAATCCATAAGAAGATTGAGAGGAAGAGCAACAACAGAACGCTCTGAATTTTATTATGAAAAACCTCAAAATACATTCAGCACATGCATTTTCTATTTATATTGTACTTACAGCTGTCTAACCAACTCTATTACAAAATAATCTAATTTTGTTTTAACAGAAAAGCATAAACCTCAATCATTCTCTTGAGATAGTGGATTGTTTCTTGGACTTTCAAGAGAGTAGTGATTTCCCAAGAGTAAGACATACCCTGTACCAGAGCTCCTTGTGTTTGGACAGGCTGCCAAATCAGAATATGAGAATGCAGCTAGTGACAGTTGCTCAGTAGCATACAGTAGTATTCCTTGTCCAGCAGTATGGGCAACATATCTAGCTCAATATATGTTGCAAGGACTTCATATGAGATTCTCTTGGACTCAACATAAACTGGCTTAAAGTTTGGATAGAGAATGAAAGATCTGGTCTTGTGTGTGATAGGAAGTTTAACTTCCCTACTATCCTTCTATAGTGCTTCGGATCAGAGTATGAATCATCCTCATCTGCTATAAGCTTCACATTTGCTGGTAATGGAGTTTTTGCAATCTTAGACACATCCATGTTGCAATCCTATAGAAGCTCCTTAGTAAACTTCCTTTGTGTCATAAGTATTCCATCTTGTAAATGAGATATTTCAATTCCCAAAAAATAATTTAGTACCCCAAATTCTTTGATACTAAACACTAAATGTAAATGTTACGTTTCTTGAACTTCTTTACTTCTGCCTTGTTTGATCCAGTCATAATAATGTCATCAACATATATCACAGCTATTGCGATTCCCTTATCTTACCTCTTTCTGAATACTGAGTAGTCATTTCTTGAATGTTCATAATCCATCTTTTGTAATTCATTTTTTAATATTGCAAACCACTGCTTGGAAGCTTGCTTTAGTTTACAAACAACGTTGTTTGGGTTTGGGACACCTTGAGGGACTCTCATATATACCTCTTCTGAAAGATATCCGTGTAAAAAGGCATTATTGATGTTTAATTGATGCAATATATATCCACTTCTTACTTGCTGCAATAAACAAAAAACATCTCACAGTTGTCATTTTAACAACTGGTGAGAATGTTTCTAGGTAGTCTATCCCATATCTCTATGTGAATCCCTGAGCAACAAGTATAGCTTTCAATCTCTCAACACTTCCATCTGCTTTAAGTTTTACCTTGTACAACCACTTGCAACCAATAGGCTTCTTATCCTTAGGCAGAGTGACCAAATCCCATGTTTCATTTTCGTTCAAGGCCTCTATCTCCTTTTACATGGCTTCAGCCCATTCTGTATTCTGAGCAGCTTTAAAGTAACTCACTTGTTCAATGATCCGTGAGCTTCTGTTTATCAAAGCTTTCATTGAAATTGAGAGTTTATCAAACTTAACCATATTACACCAATGATTAGATGCCATACCAGCTGCACATACTTTTCTCCCTTTCTGATTGTCTCACTTGATGATTAATGATGCTGGTAGTATGATTATCTTCTGAAACCTCGAATGAAGTAGGAGCCTCATTGAGTTCTGATGTGTGCTGATCAAGCACAATATCATCTTGAAACATGATTACCTCTAACACTGTATATTCTGTATCAAGATCAAATGAAGTATTTGATGGTAGAAAAATAGGCTCAGGCTTATTTGTGCTGTTGTTGTGTGTCTCAAAATGGAAAGGAAGGTGTTTCTCGTAGAAGATGACATCTCTGGATATAAGGATCGTCTTTGATTCCAAATTAAAGACTTTGTAATCCTTTTGATTAGGTGGATACCCCAACAAGACACAAGGTGAAGACCTTGGATCAAACTTCGACCTTCCTCCTTTTAAGGTTGAGACATAACATAGGCATCCAAAGACCTTTAGATGGTCTAAGTTAGGTTTCTTTCCATTCAATACTTCATAAGGTGATGCAAAATCTACTGAACTCAATCGCATTTCGTTTATCACATGCGTAGCTGTCAACAAGCAATCTCCCCAGAACCTTATTGGAAATCTAGACTGAAAACATAATGATTTAGCTGTCTCCAATAAGTGTGTGTTTTATTTCAACTCTACCATTTTGTTGTGGATAGTCTTCACAAGATCTTTGATTCTTTATACTATGCTTTCTATAAACATGAGCAATATCACCCTCACACAACTCTTTAGCATTATCAGTTCTAACACATCGAACATTGTCATTGTATTGAGTCTTGATGAAAGCTAGCAAATCAATGAAAATTTGTACAACATCATTGTTATTGCTTATGAGAAAAGTCTACGTGTGCCTTGAGAAGTCATCTACAACAGTGAGAAAATAACTAAAACCTTCTCCGATTTAAACATACTTGTACAAAAAGTTTTCCTAGTATATCTAGCTTTATGACACACTTGGCATATCACTACACAACCTGAATTGCTATTAAAACTAGGACAAACTAAATATAGCTTATTAAATGGCATGTGTCCCATTCTAAGATGCCAGAGTTTCACATCTTCATCATTATTGTTGCCTGTTCCAGAGTCCGCCACAGTCACTTTTATTGCTTCATGTTCTTGCTTTTCAAGTGTGTTATCATGAACATATAATCCAAAGACCAAATTACCAAGAACCAGAGAATGTTTCGATGTTTACCCCTAAATTAAGCACTTGTCATGAGTAAAGATGATTTCACATTCCATGTCTTGACACAACTTATGAGTTGAAATCAAATTAAATTTTAATCCTGGTACATGAAGAACATTGTGTAGCTCTATCCCATTATCAAATGATATTGTTCCAATATTTTCCATAATTACATGCTTTCCATCAGCAATTGTTATTGTGTTAGGACTTTTATCAAAGGAATTGTATGTTTTGAATAGATTTAGGCTTGAACAAATATGATCAGTGGCTCCACTATCAACTATCCAGTTGACATTGGAGCAAGTTAATAAGCATGTACCTTCCATGTGATCTTGAGGAACTGAAGATCCATCAAGATCTTGAGATTGCAAGGCCTTGAGAATGTTATTGTATTAATCATTTGATATATGAGCTACATTTTCATGTGTATCTTGTTCATCCACTTGAGCAATTGCTACTATCTTCTTGCCTCTGCCTTCTGCCAAATCTTGATGGATAGCCATGAAGTTTAAATCATTTGCCAATGGTATGGCCAAGCCTTCAATAGTGATCACAATAAGGCCTTCTTCCATTGACTGTCAGTTTGCTGCCATTTGGTGATTGAAAAGTCAACCTACAGCCTTGAGAATTATTTCTCAGATTTCTTTTGTAATCTGCAGCAAATGCCAAGGTCTTATTGTTCAACTCTTCTTTTATCATGATTGCTTGCCTCTGCTTCTCTTCTTGCACAAGAAGTTTATATGCCATGGAATTAAAAGGTAAAGGATGCATCATTAATATGTTTATCCTTACTCTTGCAAACTTGTTGTCTAACTTCATCAATAGCTAGACTAGTCTCTCTTTTTGTTGTTGTTTTAGAAATGTCTTAGTACATGTACATCCAGGAATTGCACAAGATGACAAAGGATTCATTTGACTGATTTGATCCCAACTAGCCTTGATCTATGTGAAAAATTCTATCACATATATCTATGTCCCTTGTTTCAACTCTACTAAAGATTCCTGTAAGGATTATAGTTGTGGCCCTGAATTCTGAGAGAATTTTTCCTCCAATTCCTCCCGGAATTCTTGAGAATTGCTTAAAAACAACACTCTCCTAGCAATTGAACCCTCCAGAGATCTTCAAATATAAGAAATGATAATTGCATCCCTTCTTTTTCACTACACATAACTTGGATCAATTTCATCAGGTTTTGGTAGGCTTCCATCCACAAAATATAATTATTTTTCGTATCCAAAGCTAACATCATACAACACCTCCATTCTCTATACGCTTCACCATTGAATTTCTCATATACTAATGGAACAATAGTATTTTCGGATGGATTGATGTATAGAGGTGACAGAGGATTTGGAATAATTTGTGCTATTTGTGCCATGATCAAGTATAGAAATATACCAAACCTCAATAAGAAAATTCAGAAACAATATAGAAAAAATTATAGTTGTGATCAAACAACAGATTCACTAAAAAATCAATAGACACCAGATTGAAAGAAAGAATTTAGAAATCTCAATTGAAATCACGATCATGCAGAAATGAGAAAATTGATTCTGCTCAAAAAAGAAAGTTCTAATATAGAAGAATGATTAAATGAAAGATCTTATAATAGAATTGAGTAGATGTTTGATACCTGCTCTGATACTATGAAGATTTTCCTGAGGATCCTTCGTGTGAATCAAGCAGAGAAACTCATAAGAAGATTGAGAGAAAGAGCAAGAACAGAATAAACTGAATTTTATTATGAAAAACCTCAAAATACATTCAGCACATGCATTGTCTATTTATATTGTACTTATAGCTATCTAACTGACTCTATTACAAGAGAATCTAATTTTGTTACAACAGAAAATCATAAACCTCAATCGTCCTCTAAGCTGGCGCAACCCTTATCATTGACAAATGCTTTAAACTTCATGGCTATCCATTAAGCTTTGGCAGAGGCAGAGGCAGGAAGATAGCAGTAGTTGCTCAAGTGGATGAAGAAGATACATACGAACATGTAGCTCATATATCAAATGATCAATACAATAACATTCTCAAGGTCTTGATGGATCTTTAGTTCCTCAAGCTCACATGGTAGGTACATGCTTATTAACTTGCTCAAATGTCAAGTGGATAGTTGATAGTAGGGCCATTGATCATATTTGTTCAAGCCTAAATCTATTCAAAACATACAAGCCCTTTAAACTTTTAACTTTCAACTTAGTTTCGTAAATAACTACTCAGATGCTTCATTTGTAATTTGTAAGTCATTAGAACGTAACATGGGTTCACTACAAGTTTAGAATTGAGACTCTCGAATCTCGATCATTAAGAAGAGAAAAAATTTCCAGTGGTTCCAACGGAAAGAAAGGGGAGCACAGATACCAATTAGACCTGTTCAAATGGGAAGGGTCCCGTTAAGGGCTCTTGACCTTCCCATTTGTAAAAAGGTCTAATCAATAATGGGCCTAATGAGTCGATCTCTTAAATAGTCATGTTTTATTGGGTCTTTAATGGGTCAATAGTTTCCAAGACTTTTAAATATTATCAGGTAATGAATTATTTCCACGTACTTGTCGATGGTCCACTATCAAAGATTGGAGGTGATAATGTAAACTAACACCCTCTATAGATAAAAATTATACTCTATTTGGACAGCCCGATCCGTTGTGTATTTCATTTGGCTCGGCCCAACCCGTTTTGCATATGACCCATCCCGACTCTAACTCGACCTAATACACAAGTCTAATACCAATACTTGTAATACAAAATTACTATACCTATGTATTGGGTCACATCGGGTCAAGTCGGGTCAAGTCAAGCCATAAACCTAATGAGGCGAGCCAAGACAATCCAATCCGACTCATTAATACAAGGGTATAGGTCAAGCAATAGGCAATTATATAAAAATAACCATACTAATTGAGATTCATTAACCGTATATATCATATAGATTACAACGTGATCACCACTAGAGAGTTCTTATTAATTAAAAAAAAGTGAAACAGGATGATAGCGCGTTATAATGTGAGGTACTCTGAATCTCAAATTAGTAAACTACTTCACACCAAAAAAATAGGGCATTGTTAAACGTCGCCCGTGAATCTCCAGCTACCGCCCGTATTTTGTACATGAAATGTCAATTTTGCCCTTATTTTATAATATATACGTTAAATGTATTTTTACTTTTACCACTCAATATCAGTTAATTTTACTCTGAGTTTTTGGTGATTACTTTACGTATTTAAAGCTTCTACCTCAGTAACATTTCATCTTTTAGTAACATATTTCACCTGAGTTATATATGACCATAAACATTCCAAGTACCACTATGTGGATGATTACTTTACATATTTAAAGCTTTTACCTCAGTAACATTCGGTTTATTTCATTTCTCACATTCTTCTTCTTTCATTACATATATTTCCTTTGGTTCCTTCAGTTCCTTCAGTTTGATTCCTTTAGTTCAGTTTCTTCCATTTCAACCCCTTCAATTCCATTTCTTATGGTTAATTTGACTGGTTGAATTACTACAATGTCGGATGAGGTAATTCATTTCATTTTGTTGTATATTGAACTATATGATTAAGTTAAAATACGTGTATTTTTGTATATTTATAGTTATATAATTGTGTGATAAGTGTTAGCTAGTGTAGAATTAGGTTAGTTAAGATGCTAATTAAAGAGAACCATATGGTTAAGACGTTTTTATGGGTGTTTGTAACCGTAACATGTAGACGTTTTTTAGGAGATATTTGACCATCCTAATTTGCCGTTTAATGGACCACCTTAAACGTCCATTTTGGACGTTTATATGCAAAACAAACATCTATTTTGGACGTTCTTTTGGTCTACACAAACGTCTAACATGGACGTTTCTTGGGGCATCATTAAACATCCAACATGGATGTTGCTTAAGCACGAATAAACGTCCAACATGGACGTTCCTCATGCCTGAAATTTCAGTTGGATGTTCTTTTTCTTAGGGCACGAATAAACGTCCAAAATGGACGTTCTTTTGGTCTACATAAACGTCCATTTTAGGCGGTTATTACTAGGTTTAACCGTGTAAAATACACAGTTTTGGCTTCTCTACAAAACGTCCAAGAAGGACGTTTTCCATAGCACTATAAACGTCCACTTTGGACATTTTCCATAGCACAAACAAACGTCCACTTTGGACATTAAATTTGTCACCACAAACACATTTAATATGTCATAAAGAACATTATTATAATTAGTTAAAATTTATCACTACAAACGTCCAAATTGGAGGTTTCCCTTGCCACAAAGAACATGCACTTTTGATGACATTATTATAATTAGTTAATAATTATTTAATATTTAGTTTATTATAATTAGTTAATAATTATTTAATATTTAAGTAGTTAATAATAGTAGTATTTATTAATAATAATACTCGTAATTTATTATATTAATGACATTATCTTTTATTAATAATAATACGTATAATTAGTCATAATTCTACATATTTTACATGTTTGTATATATTAATAATAATAATTACGTCTTTATTAGTTAAATTTTGTTTAAATGTTAATAGTTAAATTATATTTATATTAAATTAGTATTAATTTATATTTATTAATTACTTATTATTTATCATTGATATAATGGACTAGGTACCTGAAATCCATAGTGAGGTGATTTAGGTCCGAGACATCCCCGAGTTATATATGACCATAAACATTCCAAGTACCACTATGTGGATGATATCAATTTGACTGGTTTTATTTGATATACATTGCTAGTCAATTGTTATTAGAAATATCAATATACAAAATTTGCTTATTGATGTTAATTATGTATTAGAGTTACATGTCTAATATAGTAATCTCTATATGAAATTTCAGGACTTTGGCGGGGATGGAATTGATTATAGTGGGGTTTTCAGTCACGAACAAGATTTTGCTACGTGTATGGATGCTAAAGTATGGGCTCAAGAAGAAGCCATGAGATATGAATTTATGTTGGTTTTTGCAATACATAAACCTTAATCTGATGGTCGTCTGCATAAGTGGTTGTTTTGCGATCGATATGGGAAGAAAAAGGATCAAAATCTTTCGAATGCACAGAGGTTTAATACGAAGAGAAAGGGGTGCGGTTGCAATTTCAGGATCAAAGCGTTAGAGCGTCCAGAGCATGATGGCTGGTATATCGAGGGTGTTTCAAAATGGGGGTTTAATAACCATGAATTTGTGGTGTATCCAGTGGGGCATCGACAAGTGAGTGGCTTAAGTCCACCTGCTAAGGAAACCGTAAGGGGAATGAGTGACGCACATGTGAAATCGAAGAAGATCTTAGCATCAATATTAGACCAGTATCCAGAAGACAACCCTAACGTGCGACACATTTATAACGAGAGATTTAAGATGAGTATGGAAAAATCTGAAGGAAGGAATGCAATCCAACAAATGTTTAACTCAGAAAAGAAATATGAATATGAATTTTGGTTCGATATTGACACTACGACATTTCAACTGACTCGTGTGTTTAAGGTTCATCCTGAATCTAGCTTGATGTTACGTACCTAGCCATATATGATTCTAATTGATTCAACGTACAAAACAAACAAGCATAGATATCCGCTGGTTGAGATAATTGGGATGACTCCGATAAATTCAAACTTCGTGATCGGCTATGCAATCATGAAGAATGAGAAATCAGAGAGTTACTGGTGGGTGTTAGATAAACTGAGACATCTAATTGGTTTTGAAGTACACCCTAAAGTGATAGTGACTGATTATGAGGGAGGTCTATTTCGTCCCATTGTGGAGTTATTTCCTCAATAGCGCCATTTACTTTGCACATGGCACATCAACAACTGTATAGAGAAGAAAGCGTACGACATTTTGAAAGACAAGAGGCGCGTTGCTGATGTGAAAATGGGTAAATGGAGTAAAATTATGAATGAGAAGACAGAAGCGGAGTACAACAATGCAGTGATACAATTCCGAGATTCATATGCGTGGTGCCCTATTTTGGTGTAGTATATAGAGAACCAATGGCTGCCCCATGCTGAGCGTTTCGTGAAGTACCATACGAACCAGTTCTTTCACCTAGGGAACAGGACGACATGCAGAGTTGAAAGCTCACACAATTCCTTGAAGGATTGGTTGGATTCCTCCACCAGTGCTCTGGATACGCTATTTGAGCGTTTCCACAAGCATTTACAAACCCAGCGACAGAACGTTCAATACAACCTCGAGCAGTCACGTAGTCGTCATGGCACTCTGTACCAAGAGTTCATATATAACCAGCTTTATGGTCGTGTTTCTCATTATTGTTTGTCATTGATTAAGGACGAGGTAGATCGAATGAGGAGGCTTGGTGCTATAGTTGAGAGCAGTTGCAGGTGTGTTGTAAAAGCTACACATGGTATCCCGTGTGCTTGTGCTATATATTGAACGGCTGTGGGGAATTCATCACTGTTTTTAGTTGATATTCACCCGTTCTGGAGAATGTTAACCATTGGCGCACCGCATTTAGACTCCGACTACGTTGACCGATCCGAGCAAGCAGTGAATGAATTACGGTGTACCTCATGCGCACTCATGGTGTCCAATTGACCCCGAAATTCAATCAGTCGCTCCAGAGTCTTCTTCTCAGCTCGAATTTCCCATAACTTAGTCCTTGGAAATTGGGTTATAGCAAACTTCGGGTCTCTATGGGGCCAAAAAGATGGGAAGTACTCATAAATCCAAGCTTGCAACAATGTCATGCACCCAGCAATCTCCCGGCAATCAATCTGGCTAGCAACCCCCAACTGGCGATACATGTTCGCTAGGACTGCCGATCCCCAAGAGTATGTAGAAATAGAATCTGGCTCCAAAGCCTCACACAGACAATGATTCCTAACCCTATCTCCACTCTTATCTACAAACAAGGTGCAACCCAATGCCAAAAATAACAACGCTGATAACTGTGTATTCTCTACCCTATTTGCTACGAGACATCTCTTGTATAAAGATATAAGTTTCACACCACCGTTATGGTAGATGCTCTCGGGATCTTGTCCTCCGAGAATAGCAGGGTCAAGACATAGAAGTTCACTCAGTGTCGTGGAGGAGATATCAGTACAATCATCTACCAGCTTACCCTCTACACGAACACCAAAATTAGCCTCCACGTCATGCAATAAGATAGCCATCTCACTGAATGGAAGGTGGAAGGAATTCATATCTGGTTACCAACTCTCGACAAAAGCAGATATCAGTGGCGCATCTATGTGATCGAACATCATACTCGGTAGAAAAAGAATGCCAGAATTCAGCAGTCGTTGTTGTATTGGACTTCCATCAAGCTTAGAACGGGCCCATTTATCGAGAAGGGAGAACATCTTGTCACGGTTTTGACACTTCAATACACCGTTTATGCGCTCCTTCCCAACCCAAATGTTGGTTGCAATGTGACCCAAAAAGCTAGGAATCACGTTCCCATCGATAGGGCCGCCAGGAACTCCACCCTTCACAACCCAAGAGTCATCTCCCTTCTTCCTCTCTTACTACTCAGGCCAAAAACAGTTGAAGAAGAACCCGATTCCGTTGCACTAGCAAATTTATCCATGCCTTTACGCAATCTAACATACTGATCCTGTATTTGTTCCTCCGGCATAGCACTAGCACCACCCAAATCATAGTTCGGAATATCATCATCATCTTGATCCCGATCCTCATCCTCGTCATCTATCACGTAATTATCCAAATCATCATCATCGTCATCATCCTCTCCTGCCTCATCTACCGGATCCTTGTGTAACCGCTGCAATCGTACACCCTCTCTCTCCCTACGTGCAAAAGCTGAGATACCACGGGATCGGGGATGTCTCGGACCTAAATCGCCCTCACCATGGATTTTAGGTACCTAGTCCATTATATTAATGATAAATAATAAGTAATCAATAAGTACAAATTAATACTAATTTAATATAAACATAATTTAACTATTAACATTTAAACAAAATTTAAATAATACAGACGTAATTATTATTAATAATATATACAAACATGTAAAATACAGTAGAATTACGACTAATTATATGTATTATTATTAATAAAAAATAATGTCATTAGTATAATTAATCACGAGTATTATTATTAATAAATACTAATATTATTAACTAATTAAATATTAAATAATTATTAACTAATTACAATAAACAATATGAGATGTTTGTAGTGACATAGGAAACAACGTCCAATGTGGACGTTTGTAATGAGCTAGGAAACGTCCAATATGAACGTTTATATATTGAGGTAGGAAACGTCCAATGGGGACGTTGTTGAGGACAAATTAAATGTTCAAAGTGGACGTTTGTTGCTGATAATTAAACGTCCAAAGTGGACGGTTTATAGGATATGGAAAACGTCCTTCTTGGATGGTTTGTAGGAAACACAAAACCATGTGAAATACACGGTACTCATTATATATATATATATATATATATATATATATATATATATATATATATATATATATATATATATATATATATATATATTCATCTTCTTCCTCAAACATAAATCAAATTCAGAGAAATCGACAATGGTGAACAAACAAGCCATTACTATAATCATTATAGTCCATTAACATACATACAAATAACTTCAAATTACTTCAAAATCAAAATAACACGCATAAGAAACTATAAATTACTAAAAAAAACAAATTAATATATACTTTTGACGATGAAGAACCCGTTAATCCTCTTAGAGTTTTACTTGCAACTCTACTTATTTTTCCACTCAAGCTTCGACTTGGTTTTTTACCGCTCTTGACATGGTAAATTTTTGAAAAAAAAATTTGGTTTTATGAAAGAGGTTTCTTAGGAGAGAAATAGGTGTTTGAGAGAGTTTGAATGAGTAAATGAAGGAAAAGTATTGAAAGAGTGAAAAAAATAGGTTTATAAGAGATAGGAAAAGAAAAGAGTACAATTAGGTGAATAAATGGATTAAATTAGGTCATTACATTTAAACATTAGTAAATAGGTTAAATTAGATTAGTAAATTAAATTATTAAATTAGGTTAGTAAATAGGTTAAACTAGATTAGTAAATTAAATTATTAAATTAGGTTAATAAATTAAAACCTTAAATAATTATTATATATGTTTAAATAAGGTTAGATTAAGTATATAATATATAGGGCAAAATCGTAAAGAAGGTGTAAAATACGTATAAAATGCAGGCGATAGCTGGATAATCACGAACGGTGTTTAGCGATCCACAAAACATACCATTGTAATCATAAAATTTGGAATTACTAACAAGTGAATAATCTTGATAACTTATCAAAAACTTTGTCCATGTAATGCTAAATCCAGTATGCCTGTCACATAAAATATATTTAAAGAGAAAATACATTCTATATATAAAGCTAAATCCAGCACTATCATTAACATCTATAAGCATCTTAACAAGCTTACAACATACTCACACAATTTTTAATCTGTACATCAACCAATCAATATCAAAAGGAATCGAAGTACTACACTTAAATCAATTCCCAATCATACTCAGACATTCCCAACAGAAATTGTAAGCTATATACACTTGTGCAGACTCAAAGCATTTGTGAATTAGTAGTTAAAAGGAGTCAATCAAGAAAACCCAGCAAAAAAATTCAACAAATAAAGCTAAAGATACAAACTTTGAAGTGAGAAAATAAAGAAAGAACCCACCTTGAATTGGATATGCTAGCAATATATGCTTGAAAAATCCAATAAAAGAAATATAATTCGATCAAAAAAAACTACTGTTGAGATCCAACCCAATTCATTCACATCAGTGTTCACTATCCATTTCAGTAGAGTTGAATAATCTATGTAATTATACTATTGTATTTGTTGGGGTTGTGTTTGTTTGATTGAGGATCGATGCAGCAACAAGCCAACAACAATGTAAATGACAGGAATTTGTGGTAACCCCACAACTAATTCGACTTTTGAGGAGGAAAAATAGGAGAGATGAAATATAGAAAAATAAAAGAGAATAAAAAATGCATGAGTTAACATAAATTTTTTTTAAAATCTGATAACCCTTTTAAAACCCATAAAAAACGTTAGCTATGATAAATTAAATTCTTTTATTAAAATGTTAGCTAAAATTCTTTAATGGTGCATTGGTGCCTCTCCCGTTTAAACAACCATACAACTTAATGCACGCGCGCACTTGTTTGATTTGTGAAACTCTACACAATATTTTAATTTTAAAAGGGATGGAAGCTGGGGGATTTCCTCGAGATAAAATAATGTGTCTATTCTGAAATACCAAAACAGTAAACTTTTGACAGGGTTTCGTGTTTCCAAATTAAGCTACTTGGTCATAAGGCGGTCATAAGCCTAGGCATAGACAAAGAGTGCGATCACCTAGAGTTTAGGGGTTCAAAAGGCCCATAAAATAATTTTAAAATTAGTGTTTAAATAATTTTTAAAAAATTTTTGATTAAATTTTTAATAATAATTGGTTTAAAATATTTATAACATTGAATGTTTTAATTTTTGATGAAAATGTATACTTTTATTCCTAGTTTTAATTATCATTCTCTATTTTTTTAATTTCTAAAATTATGCTTAATAAATTATTTAGTTTATGGAGTCTTACAATGAATAAATAAATAAATTTACTCTCTTGTCAATCTAATTGTGTCATATAACTATACCATATCTCAAATTTAAGATTTTTATTTTTTAGTTTTTTTTATATAAAATGCAATTAAAATTTTATCTTGATGGATATTAAGTATAATGATAATGGTAGATTTGTATATAGTAGTATTTTGGGTATTAAAATATATATTGTGTACTGGATATAAACTCTTTCTGGTATTAAAGTTGGATTTTTTGAGTTTTGCAATTTTATTATTTGCTAATATATCTTTAGTATTCAATGGACACACCCAATTATTGGAGTTTATAAGTATTCTATTAACACTTATTTAAAAATATCATCAATAGTCTACTCTACTTGATTAGTTTGCTTTTAAAAAAATATTATTTTATTAGTATATCTTTTGTGTATACCTTTTTTTAATAATTTTTTCCAATTATTTTCACAATGGTTAAATTATTTTACGGATGAAATTAGTAATACAAAATAAAATAAATATACTCTATATAACCATACATTTACTATCCCGAAATAGATAAGGGAAAAATTTTCGCGTATAACATAAATGATCCATAAATATTATTACGCCTAAGGCATCTAAAACGTCGGAAACGGTGATGCTTGGTCCTCTTCCGTCTTAAGCCACGCACTGATCAGTTTATCAGTCTATGCACCCCTCGTTGGGTTGACAGCAAATATCATTAGACAGCATTCCGTCTTTGGGCTTATTCCTTTGAATCAATTTTCAGGTACACTGTCATATATGCTAAGGATGGTCTGATCTTATCTTAAGTAATTGGTAAACCAAGATCAGATTTTGTCCCTTCAACAACTACTAATAACTAATAGTGGAGAGAATTCTGTTGAGTTTAGTTGGTTTGTTTAAATGACTAGCTTGGGCCACCAATAATCATCATCAAGTAAAAACTTGAACACTTTTTTTCTTGAAGAAATCATTAGGACATTAGGTGTAGTAATCTAGCAACAATGGTACCCACGCCCATCACCAGTTAAACCTCATCATTACCCTTGTCCCTCTAAATCGTTCTTCACCCATTACCTCAAAAAAATCATTTAATCATCAAATTTCCAACAATAGCAATACTATTAAAAAAAAAAAAAAAAACTGCACATATAAATCCATCTATACCGTATTATTTTTCTATCCCTAACTTCGTTCACAAATACTCTATCTGTATGTCGTAATAGCTAACTAACAAGCACGTTGGCTGATTACTAGTACCTGTGGAGTATTTATCATGAATCCATCAAATTATGTTGTCTTTTATATGAATATATACGGATTACGGAGTATAGCTTGATAATTGATAATAACCTGGACTTGAGAGGTCAAGATCATGACGAGCTCCTCAATTTACCTATCTTCCATTGACAGGACGTACACACAATGTACTATACCTTATCACTTATGTTAGACCCGAACATACAGTATAATATATACAAAGTAATTTTAGAATGTGAGACCAGTGGACTATTTATGCATGTTTGTTTGGGGGACTTAAAATACAAGAAGCCAAGAATACAACATGGGGTAGCACTAACCACTTCTAGATCCAGAGCAAACAATGAAAGAAAGAGGGATTGATGTTCTCTTCCATGATCTCTGTTTAATCATTTCTTTTTACAATTTGATACTGATAAAAGGATATATAATATATAGCTGCATAGCTTATGTTTGTATTTGATGATCGATGTGGGATATATGTTTTACATATAGGAAGATTGATGTATGTAGGAAATTCAATTTGAGGAAGAGAGGATGGCGTACTGAGAAACCTGGAAGAAAGCGCTAAGGATGAGATGATGATGTGCAGGAGAATTAAGGCGTAGGAAACAGTGAAGGAGTTGAACAAGTTCTTCTGCACAAAATATCTGATTCTCCATTATCATTTCCAACATTGACTGTTGGAAGTCCTCGTAAGGATTCTGTGACTCCACAACCACCGCTCTAGTGTTCTTCTGACTCCCCGTTTTCCATCCTTTTGAGGCCGAAGTAGAGGGCAATGCCAAGGCAGAAGCAGTCATTTTCTTCTTCTCTATGATCTCATTGCAGTTGGGCCAATTAGATGGTCCAAAAGAGATTATGGAGGAGGCGAACTGGGAGGGGCAATTCTCTCCATCGTTGCAGGAGGAAAAGGTGGATGAAATGGTATTAGGGAGGGGTTCGGGATCATAGACGAGGGAGGGAATATTAGACTTTGTGGTGGAGGCACAGCCGCATCCTAAGCCAAGATGGGTAGAGAGGTTCTTGAGAAGTTTGTGAACCTTTAACTTGAATGGAGACGTCATCTATTGATGTAAATTGTGGAAACATGAGACAAGAGGAATACAGTTTATTAGAGTTATAAGAGGTGGGAGGCAGGAGTTGGTTAATGTTGCTGCTTCTGCTGTGTAAGGAAAACTAATCTGATGTTGAGTACTGAATGAGAATGTGAAAGACAGGACAATAGGAGTGAAGAGGAAGGCATGATCATGAGGGACATTTGACTCCTTTAAAACTTTTTATGAATTTACTACATGACATGACTACATCTATTGTTAATTGATTTGGCTACAATAAAAGTTAAAGCAAGTGCTGCTTCTAGTTTTACGTCCACTTTATTTAGAGTTACTTGGTATATACATCTCTTGAGGGTTTTGTCCTACTTCCCATGTGAACTTCCATCTGAAAGGTTCTCCGACTTTAATTTGATAAGGACTTAAACATAGTTGCATTTTTCTAGTCCATTGTTCATCTATCTCCTCATACTGTGACTCTGTTGGTGTATTACGGTCAATTTGAAAGTATTCTATCCGGTAAACCACAGTTGAGAGACTGAAGAAAAGCATCGTACTTCGAAAACATATAACTCCAATAGTTACGTGCATGAATTTTATCTACTTAATCAAATTATAATTATATTTAACTTGGTTGATTATATTTCCAAGTATGAGTAATTACTCAGAAATCTTGATTTTATTTATTTTAAGTCAATACTTTAATAAAAGAGAGAATTTAAGATTTATAAACTTAAACGATTTGGATAACTAGACTTTTAGTATGTTCAAGTTATTTACAATTTAAGAAGTATAACTGATTATAAATCTTTTACTTAAGTTTAAACTATCTATCTGCTTATTTATTTTCAATAGAATAGTTATCACTTATTTATTTTGTGACATTAACTATTTTTTTTTCCTTATTCAAAAATTTCCCATTAAGTTTTGAGAGCGAAAAATCATGAAACCGAGCCCCTTAGTTACTTTCTTTTCCTCTTTCTCATCTCCTCTCCTTTCCTTTCCATTAACTTTCTTTTCCCCTTTTCTTCCTTCCTTCCTCTCCTTCCCAGTTTTCCACATGCTTCCTCTCCTTTTTCTTCTTCCTTTTTCGTGCTCCCTTCCCCGTACCTCCGTTCCCCACCTTCCTAAACCATCCTCAACTTCGCTCTCCTCCCATGCGTGCACATTTATTTGGTTTCTAAAAGATTATTTTGCACGACTTCTAGGGTCTTATAATGAGATTTGGAATCAATCACTATCTAATATTTGATTTCTAAAGTTTCAAGATAAAATTTAACACTCCATTAGAGGAGTTTAAAAAATCATTTGAAGTGACTATTGAGAGTTAAACTAGGTAGATAAATTCCTATCTTACATAGATCGTAATATAACTCTATAAGACTCATGATAAGTATATCGAGTTGTTCTTTTTTAGTTCGAAATTGTTTAGAATAAATGTATTTTGTAGGTTATGAGACACTGTTCTTGAGATATTTTTAAAAAATTGTTTGAATTTGAAATAAAGGAATTGAATTCCTTCTTGGATCATTTAAGGAGGCTAGAATCATTTATTGTCTATTATTCATTTTGCAAAGGCCATAACACATGTCTATATCTCAATTAGAAACATCTTTAGATATAGTTTAAATTAAAGTTTTGAGCTAGTTGAAAGGTTTTCAATCATTCTTAAGTCATCTAAGGTTTTTTTAGGATCCATAGAAAGCACTTTGAGGTGTTATAATTTTGTGACTGAAAAACTAAAAAATGTCACATATTGGAAAGCTGTAAGCCTATAATACATTATTTTAGAGTAATTTTAAAAAATATCCATAACTTATCTAGTTATATAGGATGCCTCCCTTGATCATAAAAAGTGGCTTAGTACCATTCATTGTTTAATTTAGCCTCTAAAGGCCTGGTATTAAATTTTGTACCTAAATGTGGTTGAATTGGCTATTTTGAGGTAAATAAGTAGGGTTTCATTCACCTTTAAGGCTTCTTAAAGTCCTCGAAGTTGGTTTTCCAACTTATATATTTTTGATAAAGAATCATGAAAATATGAAATTGGTTGTGTCTTTAACTTGGAATGATGTATAACTGAATCACTAATATGCTAATTCTGTTGTTTTTTGTCTTAGTGTTTTAATAATCATAAAAACAGGTGGTAATTGCATCAAGTGAGGATAATTTTTTTAAGTGTTTTATTTAAACTATTTTTAAAATTAGGCTAGCTCATTTTGGTTTAGAAAGAATTCGCTACCAAGGGCACCAATTTAAGTTGGGAAAAATCACTGTCATGGATAGCAATTTAGGCAATTTTGAATTGGGCTGGAATTGATTTAAGGAACAAAAAAAATTCAAACGGATGAAATCATTTGAATTTTTTTACAAGAACAACAACGACAACAACAACAACAATAATAATAATAATAACAACAATAATAATAGTGATAGTAGTAGTAATAATAATAATAATAATAATAATAATAATAATAATAATAATAATAATAATAATAATAATAATAATAATAAATGTGAAGGAAAAGTTTCTAAACTTAATTTTAAATTTTTCTTTAGTAAGGAGGCCACACAACAATTTTACTTCAGGCTAAACCATTGTCCACGAAAACGATTTTCTTCAAACCTATATAAGCTTATTTTTGAAATTCTTTTGACATAGAACCTAAATTTGAAAAGAGTTAAAAAAAAAAAAAATTCTCAAGTGAGACCGGTAAGAGAGTAGGGATTATTGCGTTGCCACATGCAGTTCACAAGGCCGCATCCCTGATAAGGTTCTCCTCCCACGGGGCCACCGTTGCTCTTACTCCCATTGTTGTTTCCTGGATTGGCAAGAAAGTAGATAAAGATAACTGATCTATTCTCATCACTATGTTACATCTTTCAAATATCAATTTGTAATATACGCAACGATATGGTGTTTCCTCTCAGATCAAACTTTCTGACAACATTGCTATTGTACAATACCATTACTTTCGTTTCAGAAATGAAACCCCTTTTGGCCTTTTCCGTCGTCTTCCCAGAAAGTTCTATAGACAACATCAGCAGATCATAAAGTGCTTTGTTTTACATCTAACACGACTACATGAACTAATCAGTAGACAATCACCCATTGTTACAAATCCTCACCGGAGAGCATGCCAACATTGCTATTTCCTTCGCAAATTGGCATTCCTTGAAGGATATAACTCATGGTGTTCAACGCCAGTTCAAGACCATTCTGGGTCTAGAAAGGGAATTCAACTTTAAAAAATTAAACTAGAAAAACGATTTGGCCTTTCTCAAGCATCTCTATGCAAAGAGAGAACACTTAAATCTAACAATCTACTGGTCAACAACTGAAGTATGTAATGAACTGCTTTGTTCCATCTCAAACCAATAAAGTAATGTACATGTTACAGCTACAGACAAACAGCTAAAGATGCCCCAATTATGTTCGATGTTCAGCGTATCTACCAGTTGGCTATACAACAGATCACAAACAATCTCTCCTGTCCAAGTCACTTTACGAACAGTACAGTAAAGCTCATGATGTTGCAGCATCCACGGAATGATTTTAAACCCAATTTGCAGACTGAATCAGAGAAGGCAAGAAGCTCTGATCAGTCCAAGCAATAGCAATCAAGATGGAGAATGCTGGCAAGTCTATCAGAATTTCATGACAATTGAGAATCACCTCCCTATCGTGTTAGTGGGAAGAACCTCTGTAGCACTCGGTGATGGGCTTTGTGGCTGTGGGGGGCCAATATTGACCACATCATAGTTTTCAGGAATAGTCCCTAATTCATTCCATTCAACACCAGCTATTATTGAGTTAGGGATTCAAATTCTATGTTTCCAAAAACTTGGGATAAACAATGGAAGGAGACCTAACTTCTATCCTAGTGTTTACTGTAACAAAAAAACGATTTTCTTGATAGGGGGCTTGAAAGATTTTTTGAAATAACCAATAAAACATTAGTAGCATAAATTTAAAGGATACAATCTGTTCTCCACATGTCAGTAATGCTAACATCAGCATCTGATAGCAACCAGTAATCTGCATCACTCTGTAGAGGAAGCAGAGGGCATACAAATATTAGTCACTTTTCTATTCAAGCTCATGTAAAGCCAAACTCAAAAAATAAAGATTGGAAGATCTATGCATCATTAACAAAAGGCAAAAATTCAGACTGAATATCATTCAACTATTTAAAAAGGAATTAGTGGGAGGCAAAAGGAAGTCTCTGCATGCTTGTAAGATCCAACAATAAATGTCAGAATACAAATTAGAAATAAGATACCATGCTTATGGGTGTTGAAAATTTAGTAACTTGAACCAAATCTACAGACATTGAAAAACTATATTCTACAAAATATAATAATACCAAACTTACGTCAACTTCAGGCACTATCTTCATGATTCCACTGACAAAGTCCTGCTGAGCATTGGCATCTGAAATTCTATGGGTATCTTGTCCTTGCATATCAATCTCATCGTCTCTGCTTTCAACCTTGGCCGCAGCTGATGTGTGCTCGTCATAACCTGAGGTACTTGGTATATTTGGTGGAGGCTCAGCACCACTAATCTCCTCGAACTTCTCTTCAAATTGACTAGAGAAAGGGCAAACAAAGCAGGTTGATGAAGCAGACTCCAAAAGCACAAGAAATCAAAGAATGGAAGGCAGGGAGAATGCCTAGATGAAAAACTGGGAGACCGCTTTACAAGTTACATAATATGCATGCAAGTTGATTGAAACATCCAAAGTCCAAACCAACCATTGGAGAGGCCAAACAAAACCATCAGCAAGGAAAAACAGATGGTGTAAATGTGCGAAACAAGGAAACAAAAGGATAAAAGAGCTGTGTGGGTAAACGAATTTCTATCCCATGTCGTAACTCGTTTTACTTCCCTCCCCAAGCTAAGAATAAAAAGAAACGGAAATACCTTTTTAGTTTTTTCAGAAGCACTTCATCTTCACCTTTCTAATAAAATTCTGACTAGATAACTCTTTTAATAAAGTACAATATAAGTGTCAGAGGCATACCAGATACAGAATGTAGGAAATCATACCGAACTAAACGAACATCTATAGGCACACAGAACACCATCAAAGACAAACACATCAGACAACAATAATTTCTTTCAGTTGAATTTAAGGAGTGCATGATGGGAAACCTATGCACCAGAGACATAAGAAATATTCGAGATCATACCTGACAAGATAAACATCAATAGGGCCCATTGTGCTCCGAAGAACAATTCTGTATCTTCTTTGTGGATAATCAACAGCCTAGTACATATAACATTAAGGCCAAGGATATCTCAGTAATTATCATAAAGCACTATCTAAGACATATACAGTGATTAACCCTTACACTTGCCTCATCTGGATCTGGAACCTCCAAAGTTGTGCCATGCGGAGCTTTGATTGCTATCAAGGTTTCATTCTGTCATTAGCCACAATTACAAGTTACAAAAAGCAGAAAAGAACATTATATTATTAGCAGCAAAGTACGAGACAACAAACCTGAAAACAGGGTAAGCCCTTTATGTCTTCTTCGGTTACAAAGAGCCACCTAAATGATGCCACAAACAAATGGTGAACAAGCCAAACCCAAAGGTAGTTTCCTGCTATATGAAAGTGAATATAAAGCGCAAAAAATTGAGGGGTATAAGGAGGTTAAAAAATTACTTCTGATTATTTTCGTCTTCACTCATATCCCTCAATCTTTCTTGCATTTCTCTGCAATATGGAAATGAAGCATTAGTATTATTGTGGGGAAAGGAAAAGGAACATGAAAGGCTTCTCAAGCAGAGTCACAATGGACCGACCTTATTTGTTCATCCATTCTGCGTTCTTCCACTGAAAGATTTTCAACATCTGCCTGCAAGAGAAAAATAATGAGTAAATTAACACCAAAGACAGATGATATATAGTAATTTTCTACAACAATGCAAACATCATGGCTAACCCAAAAATTGTTGGCTTACCTGTATACTAGTAACACTATCATCAATCTCGCCAGGTCTTGAGACATCGAGTCCCCTGATCATTTACTCAAATTTATTATACACGCAGTAGCTCATTTCTCCCAAAAAGAAAAGCCCAAATAAATAAAGACAAAAATGCAAGAAAGTATCCAATGCTAAAACACACACAAACACACATGTAAAAGCCATACATACTTCCATTGTATCCTATTCTTCAACTTCTTTTCTATGAGACCGATGCCCTCCAGAACATTGGTAATATCATAAATACGCCTCTTTTGGACCTGGAAGCACATAACATAATTATCAGATCACTTCAGGAAAAGCAAAGAGCCACGTTGAAGTACATCACAAATAATAACCTCTAGAGTATCAGCAGCTTTGTTAAGATCAAGAATACCATCTTCTGCATGTTTGATTAAATTAATGAACTTCTTTGTCAACAGGCCTGGATCAGGAAAAGGAGAATAATTACTGTGGGTGACAGCACCAAATAAAGATCATATGTTGCAAATCCAAGCTAGGAAATCAAGTGCTGTGAATGATGAATAATGATAAGGAGATGGTGTGAGGAATCACCAAGGGAGCTATCATAACGACAAGGACCAACTGGAGTTAGGTTGTTTCCCGGAGAACCTGCAAAATTGATGTTGCCAACTACTGTAAAATATACTGGTAATTTGATTCCATATCACTTTATATTGCAAGCAAGACATGCGGTGAAGGCCTCTTTAGCTGTTAAATCTAGCATATATGAAGGATTTGAAGCTGAACACTGACCAACATTTGACATGGGAGTCTGAGGCCCAGGTCTATTGCACTTGCTTATCCTTGACCCTCGTCCCTTGGCAGTTTTTATAGATACAGGTGTCTGTAGAGGGCTGCTAACGATTTCATTGTATCCCGGACTAGTTGTCCAATCAGTAGAGTCGGCGTCATATTCAGGTGTATCACTCTTGCGCTTCATCGGCTGAAAACCAGGAAATGCAGGAGTCAAAAGCGGAGATAATCACAAACAATACAGGAATACGAAACATGCCGGAATGAATATAGATGAGCGGAGAGAGAACATATTACAAGGTTTGACTGGTATCGGATAAAGGGATTAGAAGTGAGAGAGAAAGATTAATTAGGCAAGTATGAGAAGGTAATACACGAATGTAAAAAAGCACAAGTGGGTGGATGAGTGGGGTTGTAGAGTAGTGAAGAGTGATTAGGTAATACAGTAGGTGTTTAACTGATTCCAGCGCAGCTAGATCAACATAAGTTACAATGATGATGAAATAAATACCAGGAAATTGAAAACTGATTGATACTGCTTAAACCCCAATTTAAGACCTATAATTGATCATCACATCACATTATAATAAAATACACACAGCAACCCTAATTAGAGTTACTAAAAAATAATAGTAATTAAATTAGTCTCAACACATATAATTCAATCAATCTCAAAACATAAACAGCAGCAAGATCCCCAACTCACTCACTCAATTGTTCCAAAGATAGTATTCAATACAAAATTAATTAATAGGGGGGGGGGGGGGGGGGGGGGGGGGGGAGTGGTGGAAAGATAATTACAGGGGTTTTGACGACAAGAGCTTCGGGGTCAGCAGGAGCCATGCGATTGTCCGAGAAGCGGTGGTATTCTCCAGGCGGCGGAACAAACGGTGGCTTCATCGATGTAAACGGAAGCTGCCTTTTTAATGCTTGCTGGTTGGGGGCACTAGGTGTCGACATCACTCCTTTCCCAATTACAAACCGATCCAAAGTAAAAGTTCGGGGTTTTTAGGGGGGTAGATGGAATAACGAGGGTTTTTCACAGATAAGTTAAACTATAAAATGAACTATACATAAATTTAATTGATTTTAATGACAAAGAAAAGAACAAAAGATCGGAGGAAGGAGATCTGAAGGGCGGTAGTGGTGGTAGAGTAGTGATGGGTGGGTTGGGAGGGTGGTGGGTAAAGCGGAGGTTGAGAGAGAGCAGGAAGAAGAGGAAAACGAGGGAAGGGAGTGAAGGAGGGAATTTGGTTCGGATATAGATGTGGAGGGAACTTCCGATGACCAAACCCTTTTTCATTTTCTTTTTTATTTTCCTTAACACACAAACAGACCCCCTTTTTTTTTTTATTTTTAATATATTCCTGCTAGGGCTTCTACAGTCGTACCTTCTCCCTTGTCAGCCTGGAATGGGTTACAGCCTTCATTTTTTTTTTTATATATATATTTGGGTTATCACTTTACAGTTTCTTTCTGTCTTATTCAACCTTAGCTTTGAGTCTCCACGCTAATCTTCAACTTTATAGTTCTAATTTCACTTATTGAAACTTGTCTATTTAATCTACTACATTATCATGGTTTGATATTTATATTCAATGTAGTTCAACAATACCTTAAAAATATGTGATAATTATTTGAACCAAACGCAAAGTGTGACTATTTGGAAAATATTGGGGGGTAGAGATAAATGTTTGTTTGTAGATACTTTAGATGTTTAATATAACTCCCACAAAGATGATTAACCTCAATCAATACAATAATTATACCAAATCTACTGTACAATCGATTTTCCGATGCTAATATGCATAGCCTTCATCTCCTCTTTCTACGCTTCAAAATGTCATTCTTTCACTACAATTTTAATAAGGAGAAATCATTCATATTGTATCATATCATCACATTAACTTGAATTCAAAAAAAAAGTGCTCATGTACTTCTGAAATAGACGGAAACATCATTTTACTTGTAATGTTCAAAAACAATATTATATTCGGCGATATATATGGAGAAAGTCCAAAGTACATAAACCAAAATAGGAAAATTATGTGTCCTTTCTATAATGTGAAAATAAAAAGTCATTGTGATGAAATTAAACAACGGCTAACACATTTACTATAAAATTTTTGAGCCACAAATAGAAATTGATGTATATAGTATTCAATTTCAAGTGAGACTTTAATCAATTAAATTATATAATAAAATTTAACTACTCTTCATCTCCCCACAACATCGCATGTTCATAACAAACACCATTCGGCACCAACTTAGGGTGTTTGATTGTAGATACTCATTGCTGCACCTTAACTATATATTGGACCCGGCCTTCTCCATTTCCTGACAACCATTCTCTATTTATACAAAGCGGGCCTAATTCTCTATTCCTTTGATCGGCCCAGCAAAGCCCTAATTGTTAAAAAACGGTCAAACATGTTAATCCTTTAAGGCCTGTACTCATTCTTCCTTGTTGATTGACCTGCATTGTTGCCTGATCTAAGATGGAGCAATTTATAAAGTCAAATTTACATGAAGCACTTGCTTAGCTGCTTCAAATCACACAAAGCTCCTAATATTAATCTCGAATCCTGAATCAGTATCAGACAGTAACTTAAATCTACACCTCCATAATCAACAATTAAGCATTTTGGGCTATTTACTCAGAGCTACAAACTGACCTTTATTCGTTGTCACAGCAATCCTCTACACTGGCCACAACTGAGGAGCCAAAATGTTTCCTTCATCTCACTTCACCAGAAGGAGGGTGTATCCCAAATCTTGCAAAATTCGGTTAGATCCATCTCAACATCCCAACGCCATGACTGTTCAGAAAATGATAAGTAGCTTAGTTCGGTTTAAGCAATAATCAATCAAGTTTTTGAGCCAACGCCCAAAAGTGCTTGCAACTCTACATCCACAACCTTCATCTCCTTGTTATATCAGCAATAGCAGGAAGCACTTCCACTGTACTTGTTAATGATAGTGGTCTTGCAGATGCTAATGTGGGATGATATCACCCACAGCATAGTCTTCAGGAACAATCCCCAATTCATCCCAATCTACTCCAGCTACGTTGGGTCAAGGAATTGCAAGCTTCTACGAAAACTCAGCGATACCAGATGACAGATGAACAACAACATCATTCAATACTTAACACTCATTTTGTAAGGATTCTGGGCTTAAACTTTCAAGGGGGTGGGTGTGTGTGTGAGTGGGGGGAAGATTTGTGAATGAATAAGCTGAATTTTACAGAGGTCACAAAATTTGAAAGGATACATTCTGCTCCCCACATGTCAGTGATGCTAATGTCTGCATCTGAAAGCAACCAGTAATCTGCATCATTCTGTAACCAAAATAGGAACGGATACATGTATTAGCTACTTTTCAGCTTACGCAGGAATAAAATAAAAAATAATCTTCACTAAAACAGATGAAAGAGGTCCTATCCAAAGAATGTCAAAGAACCTCAAAAGATAATCATCAGCAAGACTGCTAAATGAGTGGGAAAATTCGTATACGTAATAATTGGATTTACTAATATCATAACCAATTACTCTTATACCAAAGCAGTTCAAAATTTCATTTTTATTAGAAGCAATAAGCTCAAAGTTTTAACGTACAAAAACTTCAGGTACTATCTTCATAATTCCACTTAAGTCCTGTGGGGCGTTGCCATCTGAGCTCATCCTTTTAGCTTCTTCTTGTCCATCCATTTGTATCTGATTACCACTGTTTTCATTATCTGCCATTGAATTTGGAATATCATTACAACCTGAGGTACTGGGTAGGATTTGTAGTGTATCAGCACCATTGATCTCCTCATCCTTCTCCTCAAATTGACTGAAAATAAGAAAAAATAGAAAACTACGTGTATAGATAGAGATTTTAGTGCAGAAGACAGAAAGAAGAAAATAAACATGGAGAGTTGGGGGCAGAGAAGGCCAAGATGAAACCAAAAGCGGAGACCACTTCTTGAGCAAAAGTTTTACTCTGCAAAGCTGAAAAGTCTTCTACTCCAAAATTCTAATAAATAATATATAAAGAGACAATAAAAATAGAGGAGCTATATGCCTAAGCTAAAGTAAGTTGAACATGAAATGTATGCAGAAAATCTGAAATGTATTTCGGAAGCAGTTTATAATCTCACCAACATGAACACATTAGATACCACTACTTAGACTCAATTGAAAAACTGACCTAAGGCAGTAAACCTATAGGGCCTAAAAAACCAGTTGGAAATGATACCTGACAAGATACACATCAATAGGACCCATAGTGCTCCTAAGTACTATTCTGTATCTTCTTTGAGGATAATCAACAGCCTGAAACATACAATGCAGAGCAACCAAGTCACAGAATTATAACAATGGAATTTTTTAACAGATGTATTGTTGTTACACAAACATGAACATACCTCATCTGGTTCTGGGACCTCCAAAGTTGTGCCATGTGGAGCTTTAATTGCTATCAAGGTTTCATCCTGTCATAACCACAAGCCAGGTGTTGCTTTATCAGGAAGCAATATCATTTAGAACTTTGAACAAACACTAATGTAAAGAAACTTCAAGGAAGTAGCTGTGTGAATAATAAGAGATTAGGAGAAACCTAAGACCACACCTGAAAACAAGGTAAGGCCTTCATATCCTCTTCACTTACAAACAGCCACCTAAAGAATTCACATGCAAATCATGACATCCAAAGAAATGGATCCTAAGGTCCTATCTAAAATGTTAAACAGAAGCGAAGTTTGAGGGCAGCAAAAGAACAAGAAAGCCTAGTTTCCTACTTTTGATAATTGTTATCCACAGTAATGTCCCTCAATCTTTCTTGGATTTCTCTGCAATAGTTTGAAGAATCAGCTTTAGTTTAAAAGACTATAGCTATGTGACGAGGGATCTAAAGCAGAGTTACAAAAATATAACCTTATTCGCTCATCTAATTTGTGCTCTTCTATTGAGAGGTTTTCGATATCTGCCTGCAAAATTGGGAAAAAGTATGCATGCAACTAACATCAAAAACTGACCACGCACTTGTATAAAGGAGACTGATAAGTAAATATTTTGTTCATTCATGTCTCCAGAGAACAAGCGATGTAGGATATAAAAAAGAGGACAAACAATATAAGAAACTCGCAATCTCAACATTCAGCTGGGCATACCTGCAGACTAGTAACACCATGGCCGACCTCACCAGGCCTTGATACATTAGGACCCCTGATCAATTGATCAAAATGTTTTAGTGTAGAGATAATAATAATATTGGCAGAATTCACTCAATAAGAACCATAAAGCAAGAGGAATAAGAAAAGTAAAAATAACAGTGTTGGAGTTCTTTTATCTATCCATACTTCCATTGTATTTTATTCTTCAGCTTTTCAATGAGCCCAATGCCCTCTAGGACATTGGTGATATCATAAATTCGCCTCTTTTGCCTATTCTGGACCTGATAGTCATAAATACAAATCATGAGGCTAATTCTGAAAGAGAAAGACCAGAAGCATGTTGCAAATATTACCTCTAAAGTTTGAGCAGTTTCCTTTAAATCAAGGATCCCATCTTCAGCTTGTTCAATTAGACTAATGAACTTCTTTGTTAAAAGCACTGGTAAAACCAGAAACATAGTGTCATCCGCTTATCTATTAAAAATCAGGACTTAATACACATACATGAATTCAAGTCTGAAATAACACTATTTGGTATAAACAGTTATAGACGGTATTGTGTATTAGTTACCAAGAGAGCGACCAGAGCGACATGGACCGCTTGGAGTGAGGTTTTCTCCTGGTGAACCTGCAAGCAGATGTCAACTGACATAAAAGATAGTGATGATAACTCTCTTTACTTTTTATAGAGAAATTTTTAATCAGACTTTAAAGTAATGCCTCTATTGCTTAAAAAGTAAAGACTTGGATGTTCACCATTGATTAAAACAGGAGTCTGAGGATGGACTATGTCACTTGTAGAAATCCTAGAAGTTTGTTGTCCCTTACCGCACTTTTCATATACACCAGTCTGAGAAGGGGTGTTAAGCACTTCTCTAAACCCATGAGTGGTTGTTCTAGGAGTAGAATCTGTGGTATAATTTGTTGGTTTATTCTTTCGCTTCTTTGGCTGATAAACATCACGCACTCAAAAGTTAGAAGATTAAGGCAGGGGGGTCAGTTAAAAACAAGGCTAGCAAAGTTTGTAAAACTAAAACTTAAGTGGACCAAATAGATCTGTGTGATTTGCAATGCAAAATATTATGAACATTTTTCATCATAAAAGTATGAAATGCTAAACGAAAAGCAGCTCTAAAGTGTCCTAGTTAAAGTGTGTAACAGACCCCCATAGCAAGGCATGAAGAGATAAGCTAAGACTGATTTTGGTGAATGCAGCACCCCCATAGCAAGGCATGAAGAGAGAGTCCAGATGAATGGTGAATAAACATCAATTTGAATCCTGGTTAATAACGCAATACATTCTGGCAGATATTTCAAGGAAGAAAGAAAAAAGACAACGAAGAAGGTATGCATCAATATGAAGATGCAAATAATTGTGTAGCACCAGAAGCACGCATTAGTTATAATGATGGCACGTTAATAATGAGAAATCCACAAGAGGAGAGTACGAAGCAGGTCAAACTAAGCAAGCAAAACCCAATTAGGTGGGGGAGTGGATACCTGAGCAAGAATATAAATACTGTAACAAAAAAAAGAAAATGGAGAAAATGCGGCGCTTACAGTAAAAGAATGAAGGGGGAAATCGCAACAATGAAGAAGAGCAATTAGCAAAAGAAGAAGGAAATAAAGATCCCCTAGTCAAGAATAGGGAAAAAGGAAAGAAAAAGAAACTGACAGGAGTCCTGACGACGATAGCATCGAGGACAGGAAGAGGACGATCTGAAAAGGAATAGTAATCGCCAGGCGAGGGAGCAATGGGTGGCTTCATCCGCGCCAATAACACCGTCTTCCGCTTCTGAGGAACCGCTTGCTGCCGATCAGTCCGAGACGCCATCTATCGAGGAGAGAGAGTGTTTGTTTTGAAAATGACATTACAAACCAGCTTTAAAAATAAACCGTCATGAGAATAGAAGCCAAGAAAGACAAATTCGAATTCTTGAAGAAACCCAACAGACTTATTTAGATCAATGAGCAACTCTTAAACAATATCACAGCTTTGATCGCCAAATATGGTTTGTTGTACAAGGAGAAATGGATCTTAAAGCATGAAAATGTTGTTTCATATAGCCAAATTGTAAATTGGAACTTATGATTTGAAGCTCAAGTTTCAATCTCTGCCTAAGTAGTTGTTCCATCAGAAATGACACGGAGTTCCAAAGTGAAACTTCTACATTGAAACTTATGAGGAGAAGCAAAGAGTGAAACCGTAGAATGAGTTTTTCTATGGTGATAATACTAGTACAATAGTCTCCACAAATTTTATAATAATTCAGCTTTATTACAGTAAATCTATTTTGTAGATTATATTTTTGCAGAAAATCCAAATGAAGAATGATGGTTTAAACAAATTCCCATACAAGCATGTTTAGTTGATTGCACACGCAAGTGGCCTAAACACTTAAGTATATTGTACTAATTCATTTTTGGCGGCAACCAAGCAGCTTGATCTAGTATAAAAGGAATCATTTCTCACTTAGTTATTCAACCTGACATAGTTTTACAAAGCTACAATTCTATCATGTCAAAGTTCACTCAACGTATGCTTTTTTCCTTGTATCAAATTTGTAATCCTTTTGTACATCACTTTAACTTGTATTCTTTGAGAGTTTAGTACTAAGAAACACTAAGGGAAGGGTTTGAGTGAAAATTGTAAGGATTTGGAGTAAAGTCTAGGGAAGGAAAGCAAGAAAAAAGACTGTGACAGTAAAAGGGAGATGTGTTCTTAGTGGAACACGAGCAAATGAGAGGAAGAGAGAGTTCCTAATAATATGTATTAAGATTTTCCCATTAGTGAAGAGTTCTAAATCCCAGAGTTGGATCGTGGTTTCACTTTGTGTTGGGCATAAATTTTTTACGTAAAAATTCATGTGTTCCTTTTGCTTTCATTGTTCCAGTTTTAAATTTCGCAATCTAGGGCAAAAAATTTAACTTCCAATTCAACCCCTTTTCTTGTAAGTTTCATCCGTGTAACAGAGAGGGAGTTAACGAGTCGGTGATTGGTATGGTGTTAGTGGGAGAAAGCTTCCTAGAGAGAACGACGGGACTGGGGTTGGGGACTTGGGTATGAGACTATGAAAATGGGGGGAAACAAGGGAAGGAGGGAATTTGGTTCGAATTTTTGATGTGGAGGAAACCCCCTTTACTTTCCAACTCTTGTAACTGCCCCCTCTTTCTTCCCTTCCCCCTCTCTTTTGTTTTCCTTTTTTTTTCTGGGTACGTGTCCGAAAGTCCTTTTTAGTGAACTTGTAGAAAATAGAGTACATAAAATTTTTGCTGGGGAAAGCCAAAGAATTTATCTATCCTATGGTTGAGAATTGTGTTTCAAAAACTCAAATTCGAATCCAGCTACAGTGCTCTCCATTTTCAGAGAATGGAACGGAAGGTGTTCACAAGTTTTGAATTTAGAAAGGAAAAATGAATCAGACCTAGTCCTAGCTCCACCTATTATTTGCTTTTGGCTAATGATTTAGCAAATAGGTATTCGAATCTTAACATTAATAAAGAAGAAACTGACATTGTGGACTATGGGGCAATTAAATCTTCTGATCATGAATCTAGGGTTTCACTCATGCTAGTGGGCAAACTATTGACAGATGGTGGAATAAATTCCGATACTTTTAAAAGAACGATGACACAATCTTGGGCTTACAAGAGGGATTGGATTTTGGTGGAGAGATGTCAATGTTAACACCATTTCTTTCTCTCCAAATCATGTTGCAGTGGATGTATTAGATAATAATAATATCCCAAGATGGAGAGCGGTAGGCATTTATGGTTGGCCAGAAAGGGCGAACAAATATAAAACGTGGCATCTGATGGAAAACCTTTATAGGGATACTACGCTTCCAATTTTCTTCTTTGGTAATTTTAATGAGGTTCTGAGTGAGGAGGAGAAGATGGGAGGGGTGTTAAGGAGCAAAAGATGCATAGATTTGTTGCATCTGATCAGTGGTGCGAGTTATTCCCCTGGTTTGAAGTTAATCATTTCTCGATCAATGTGAAGAGGTCGGACCATGTCGCAAATTTACTTAAAGTAGGTAGAAGGGAGGAGAACAAAAGGTGGAAGTGAATCTTCAGGTTTGAAACATACAGGTTATCTTGATAGGATTGTGGGGAAGTGGTGAAAGATTCATGGAGGGAGTCGCTAAGTGAACCAGTCCACGTAAGATTAACTAAGTGTGTAGAGGCGTTAAGTGCTTAGGCTTAGAATTCTTTCAGGAATATCAAGTAAAGAATAAATACTGTAGAGGGAAAACTTAGGGCGGAACAAAATGGGGTAACGGACAACCAATCCCTTGCTCGATGCAAGGAGATCTATACGGAGATAGATGAGCTCCATCTTCTAGAGGAATCTTACTGGCATGTTCGAACTAGAATGAATGAGTTAAGGGATGGCGATAAAAATACAATGTATTTCCATCATAAAGCGAGTGCGAGGAGGAAAAGGAACAATATTAATGGGCTTGAAAATGGTTCGAGTCAATGGGTGCAAGACAATGTGGGTGTCGAGAATATAATTACCTCTTACTTTTCAGGCCTTTTTACTTCGGATGGCGTTGTTAATATAGAGGAAACGGCTAGTGGTATCCGAAATACAGTTTCGGATGAAATGAATGAAATTCTTTGCAAAGAGCCTTACTAGGAGGAGATATATTCTGCTTTGTTCGAAATGCACCCGAATAAAGCCCTTGGTGTTGACAGTATGCATGCTCTCTTTTACCAAAAATGCTAGTATTTTCTTGGTAATGATATTATAGAATTTATGATTAATTGGTGGAATGGTCTGTTAGACATTTCGGATATTAACAAAACATATATAGTTCTTATTCTGAAATGTCACGAACCTCACAAGATTATCGAATTCTGCCCAATTATCTTATGTAATATTATGTATAAATTCATTTCCAAGTTGTTAGCAAACCACCTGAAACACCTATTAAAAATCTTATATCCCCTCAGCAAAGTGCTTTCGTCCTTGGGCGTCTTATTACAGATTTAAAGTAATTCACGCTATGAAAAGGAAGGGGGAATGGAGACATGGAACATTGGCTCTGAAACTTGACATGATGAAAGCTTACGACAGGGTGGAATGGGGGTTTTTTGGAATGTGTGATGCGGAAACTTGGTTTCACTGATTTCTGGTGTAGAAAAATTCTTGAATGCATTTCAGGTTATTCTTTTACGTTCAAGATCAATGGGAATATTGTGGGTAATATTACTCCTTAAAGAGGATTACGTCTAGGGGACCCAATTTCTCCGTATCTTTTCTTAATGGTGGCCGATGCTTTCTCTTGCATGCTGTCTAAAGCAGTTGATGATAATGTGATTCATGGTGCAAAAATATGTAATGGGGAACCTCATATTTCTCATCTCTTTTTTGCAGATGATAATATTTTATTTGCCAGGGCAAATACAATGGAATGCTCAAAGATTGCAAATATTCTTCAGATTTACGAAAAAGCTTCGGGGCAGAAAATAAATTTTAACAAATCAAAAGCTACGTTCAGTAAATTTGTTGCCGCAACTGTTAGGAATGATATTTGTAGGATTTTGGGCGTAAAAGAAGTATTAAGGCACGAGATATACTTGGGTATTCCGACTATCATAGGGAAATCGAAAAAGGCTATTTTTGCAAGCTTGAAGGAAAGAATATGGAAGAAACTGCAAGGTTGAAAGAAAAAGTTGTTGTCTAAACCAGGGAATGAAATATTGATAAAGTCGTGACCCAAGCTATTCCGAATTATCTAATGGGAGTCTTCAAAAATCCTGAAAGCTTGATTGATGAAATCCGCTCAATTCTTGCTAGGTTTTGGTGGAGTAATGGAGGGTAGAGGGGAATGCATTGGAAGAAACGGGACTCCCTTTCTCTCCCAAAATCAAAAGGGGTAATAGGATTTCGAGACCTAAAAATTGTTAACCAAGCCCTACTAGCAAAACAAGGTAGGTGGTTGTTACAAGGAGGCGACGACTCTTTTCTTTATCGTGTGCTAAAAGAAAGATATTTTTAAAATTCTGACTTTTTAGAGTCAAGAAGGGGGTTTGATCCAAGCTATACGTGCGAAGTATTTGGGGGGGGGGGGGGGGGGGGGGGGGGCAAAGTCATTATTGAAGGAGGGTCTCTATTGGAGGATCGGTAATGGGCATCAAATTCGGGTTTGGAGGGATGAGTGGATTTCAATTGGGGTAAATTGGGAAGTACAATTCCCTCCTCCTAATGGACTCAATGAACCCGATTTAATGGTAGCCAAATTAATGGAGCCCAACACAGGGAGGTGGAACTTAAGAGCACTAAAAATCCATATTCGCCAAAATGATATAAAAACATCCTTTTTATCCCCATTATTCAACATGCTACACCAGGCGCTATTTTTTACGGACTGACAAGCGATGGAGTTTTCACGGTAAAATCGGCATTTTGGTTAAGGATGCTAGGGGTCAGAGAGGAGACCGGACGAGTTATTATGGAAGCAAGTCTGGAGCATGGATGGGCCACCAAAACTGAAATATTTTTTTATGGAGGGCTTGTACAAACTCACTAGCTGTCAAAGATGAGCTTTATAGAAGGCATATCACTTCTAATAATTGTTGCATACATTGTATTGGGGTAGTGGACTCATTTTTCCATGCCCTTTTCAGTTACAATCTTATTGCTCAAATATGGGAGAGCTCTTCATTTTGGCAACAAATTTTTGAGAGAGCATAATCAAGCTTCGCGGAGCTCTTTGCATATATGACTAAGCATTATACGAGGATTGACGTTAAGTTATTCACCACCCTCTCCTGGGCTTTATGGACAAGCAAGAACGAGAAGATTTATGACAATTCTGATCATGACCCTACCTCACTAGTTGTTGGCTTTGTCAGGTACGTACATGATTATAATATGTATGTTGTGCATGTGCACTAGGGTTCAGTAGGATATAGCCCATTCATAACTAGTACACGGCGTAAGCCTTCAGCTAGGGTCGTAAAAATCAATATGGATGATGCATGTTTTATGATGGATGAAGTGGGTCTTGGCACTGTGGCTCGGGATCAACACGGAAAAATTATTTTTATAGGGGCTATGAGAAGATTGGGCAAGTGGGAGCCAAGGGTGGCAGAGGTAGTAGCTTTGTGTTATGGGATAAAGATTGCTCTTCGGTTTGGCTTTTCAAATGTATGGTTGGAATGTGATGAGCTCGAATTGGTTTAGAAGGTAAAGAAGAGGAAGGAGGGTTATAGCTATGAGTTTGTGTTCATTGATAGAATGAGGAGTCTAGTGTTGTGCTTTAATTCCTTTTATTGTAGTCATGTTAAAAGGGAAGGCAATGCGGTAGCCCATTTAATAGCTAGATCATGCCCGATTGGGTTAGTGGAACATATTTGTTTTGAACCATTTTCGAAAAGCATTTTAAAGCTTGTGAATGGATATTAATTAATGAAAGATTCTCCTTGACTGTTAAAAAAATGCATATGGATAAGGAAATTTTTACGCGTAGAACATAAGGGTCCCATGAATATTATTATGCCTAAGGACTCTAAAATGTCAGGAATGGTGCTGCATACTATGATCTAAAGGGGAAAGCAAGGGGGTATGTTATTTTGTGGACTCTAAGCACTTTAGAGAAAGCAAGGGGGTATGTTGAGCGAAGATGCATCAATGAATAATTGTGTCTTTTGTCAGTTATTGAAAGGAAACCAAAAAAAAAAAACTAGTAGAAATTTTAGTGAGAGAAAGAGAACAAAGTATGTGGCAAATTAGATGGGATTTGTTTAATATTAAAATTACAATAGTGCATGCAAGGTTTGTTGTGCCCATTATATCTTACAGTATCGAGTGGTCTAGATTTATCCTCATATATGCTCTCAGATTGGACAATTTAGGTTTTACTTGCAACACATTAACTTTTAATTTGAATTAATAATATAAGATAAAAAAAATATTATGCTTTCATATATAACATGAGTACTCTTTAAAATACCTCTATCGTCTTTATCCTTTGTCTCATTACCATTATTGAAATTCACTTTCTCAGTACGATATCAACAAGAAGTAAACTTCTTCCAAATTTTGTATTTGTCAGGTTTCATTTCCGATTCATCAATTTTGCTAGTAGTGTTTTTTTTTGTTTATTATTTTGTTGATAATTTGATCGACTTTATCTTTTAATTTTTTTCATTTGTTTGTAAGGGTTTCAGATTGGAATCCACGATTCATACTTACGTTAAAATTTTAGAATAAATGTTAATTTAGGTAATTAAATAGTCCCTTAAGAAATATAGAAGTATGGAGAAAATCGTTAGGAAAAGAGATAATAATATTTTATACATTTATCATAACTACCAATTTTAGTAATTATTAAAGCTTATAATACTGATTTATTAGTTTTTATAAACAAATATGTAAGTTAATTATTCTCTTTATATAATAGTATTTTATTACTTTTTACACAATATTTAACTTTCTAACTTTATAAAAATTTTGTATATTAGCATATGCACATAATACTGGTAATTAAGTTACAAGTCTAAGGGAAGTATTTTTGAAATTTAATAATTCTCTGTCATAAGAAATAAGTGAAAAAAACGGTATAGGGTATAATGTTTTCATCAGTAGACTAGGTAAGTTTTCAAACAACCAATGGCTAAATTTCATGAAAGGAAAGTTGGGTTTGTGATGTAAAAAGATCCAAAACTCTTATGCCCTCCAAAAATAGTCTCTTTACCAAAGATAGGTTGGGAAATTAGCTATTTATCTCAATTTGAAAATGACATGTTTAAATGTAGGCACAAACCATGTCGTGCTGGCCATGGGCCATGTCGGTTCATGTTTGGCCTCTTGGTGGGCCATATCGTGTCATGTTGTGCCTAATTGTGGTAGTGTCGTGTCAAGTCGTATCATGCCATCTTTCCCCAAAATTCGGCCACATGCCTAGCATGTCGTGTTGTACCTCATGTTGGCCCAATATTAATAACCAAAAAAAAAGTCACACAATAAAATAAAAAAATCAAACAATTTTAATTATTTATAAGAATATAATAGTACTAAAAATAATTGTAATAATAGTAGTAGCAATTAGACTATAATAATAATACTTATATTAATAATACTAATAATTTATAATAATTATTATATAAAATAATAGTGTGCTTCACGTTATGCCTACGGATATATTGTGCCCCTTGCCAAATTGACAGGTCACCCAACATGCTCGTGTCGTACTCATGCCCTGAAAATATTTTAATGTTCAAGGCACAACCCTTGGCCACTCCACGAGCAGCTTAATTGTTAGGCGGCCATGGTCATCCTCGTGCCACATCAAAAGCATAAAGTGTTGGCTTGGCCCAACCCATGCCGAACCCCAGATTTTTAACAATTTGTTTGAGATGAAATAACATTAGGTTCGTAGTTCATAGGCACTTGCATAATTAAAAAAAAACAATTTCTAGATTAGGTGTGTGTGTGGAGCCTTAGAGGTGATTTTCAGGGTTAGGGTATGCTATTGTGAGACATGTGAGTGGGTTTAATTAGGGGTGTCAAATCGGGTCAACGGCTCGGTTCTGGGTTGACCCATCGTGGGTCGGTTCTTATCGGGTCAATTTTGCCTATTGGGTCGGTTCCAGTTCGTGTCAGGTTAAATCGGTTATTTGCTTGGTCAGGTTTGGGTGGGTTTTGGTCGGGTTTTATTCGGTTCGGGTCAATGTCGGTTCGGGTTGTATTCGATTCGGGTCAAGGTCGGTTGAAGTACAATCGGGTCGATTCCTAAACGGGTTATATTGGGTTATTTCACATTTGGGTCAAGCTCGGTTCTGGTAAAATCGGGTCAGTTCCTAAATGGGTAATAGCAAGGTTATTTTGGGTTCGGGTCAAGGTCGGTTCTGGTAAAATTAGATCGATTCCTAAACGGGTTATTTCGGGTCAAGGTCGATTTCGATAAAATCCGACAATGATGATGGTTACTTCATAAATTGGACAATGATGATGTCGATAAGTCATTTAAAAACAAAATATTTATGAGGTAATGATTATTAAATGCGTATTATCCTATCAAACTAGTCTATAACATACGATGTTAAATTTATATATACATAAGAACTTGTAATATGTTTAGTTTGAATCGACAATGACAAGTTTGGTTTCAAAGTTATTAGATATTAGGTAAAAAATAGGTCTGTTAAGATTAGGTTATATTCATGTATATTTAGATTATTAACACATCCAGTGAATTCGGGTAACGAATTGTTATAAATCGGGTTATATCGATTATGTGTCGGTTTTAATTGGTTTCGGGTTCTTTTTGGGTCGGGTCTGTAACAGGTCAGACACAGATCGGGTTCATGTCTTTGAATATCGGGTTAAATCGGTTTCGGGTTAACTTCAGGTCGGGTTAGGTCGGTTTTCGGGTCTCACTTTTCGGGTCATAATCAGGTCGGGTCCGGGTTGGTTTCGGGTAACTTATCTGGTCGGGTCTGATTCTGGCAGCTCTAGGTTTAATCTCTTTGAAGGAGAATTAGGGTTGTTTAGAGCTGAGGAAGTAGCAAGGATAGAAGAGCTCTCTACCTCTGAGTTTTGACATTTTTAAAGGTGATTAAACGTATGGATTAGGGGAGGAGGCGGGAAATACATTCTTTTTCTCTTCATTTTCCCCCCCCCCTACAATATTACTTTTTTTTTATTTAGAAGAGGTTACAAAGTACCAAGAAAATTAAAAAAAAAAACAAACAAAACACAAAATAGCTACTGCCTAGGAAAAGGGAGGAACTAGGCGGGGGGTAGAGACACCCCTTAGATCTTCGGTAACTATGCGTTGAAGCTTAATAGGAATGGGATCCAAGATAGTAAAAGGAGGCATTTGGCCCACACTAAGGTTAACTAATCAAATCTCTCTGTATTAGCTAAAGCTTGGACACAAGCTTGACTGTGCAGCTAAAGTTTGAGCTTGGTGCATGATTTAGAGTTCTCTAGTCAGTAAAATGCCTCTTCTCAAGACAAGGCATTCGACTCAAAATGCCATGTAAATTCCAAAATTTGTTAAGTATGCTAATATGATGTCTTCTTGCTGATTTCTAATGATTCCCCCTCCACCAGCAGGACCAGAACATCCCTTCGCTGCATCATTAGTATTGAGGACATACCATCCCATGTCTAGGCTTAGCCATCTCTCGTTACTTTCCCTTTTCCTAGCTCTTGTATCATGCTCCTCCGATTGCTATCCATAGAGCCTTGTCTTAGTCTTTCTGCATCTGATATGAAGGAAAGCGCCTATATCAGGAAGAATATCTTCCGGGTCACCAAATATTGTACAATTCCTCTATTTTCAAATCCACCAAAGTGTAATGCAGAACATGGAAGGCCACGGATTTATACCTTGTACTTTGCTTAAATCTACGTTTGCTGTAAACCACAATCTAAAATCATGGAGAAATTTTTTTTGAGTCCGAGCAAGTCCTCCTACTTTGACCCAAATTTTCTTAGATTTGACACAATTTCAAAACATATGCAACACATCGTCCTCTTCCTTCCTACAAAGCGCTCAAATAGGACTAGGTTCCAACTTCTTATATAACGATTTTAATTGGTCATTAGTCTGTTGTGACAAGCAAGCCAAAGGAATTTGTGGATCCATTGTTGCATCAGTCCCTTCCAGGCCCTTCTCCAAACATCATTATCCAGCTCAGAGTTATGCTTTTGGATTATGTTTATCACTAACTCTATGGTGAAGATTCCCCTTTGAGATTGAAATTCTTTGATAGCTCTCTTGTTTTTATTAGTCTTTTTCTGTATCTTAAATTTGTACATTGTTGCCCTATTTATACTTGTTTGGATACCTTGTATTTGAGGTATATCCCAATACTACTTCCTAAACTCTTATCTTTTATGTCTTTTATACTCCTAATACAACTCTACTTATACTAATCTTAACTATTCTACACTCTCCCTCAAGTTGGTTGTGGGGTCTTCAACACCCAACTTGCTTAATACATCGTAAAACATCCTGGCTCCTACTGCCCTGGTCAGGATATCGGCCATTTGATCAGCGGACCTTATAAATGGAATACTTATTACCCCAGCTTCCAAGTTATCTTTTATGAAGTGCCTATCAACTTCAACATGCTTCTTTCGATCATGTTGTACTGGATTTTCGGAGATACTGATCGCAGCCTTGTTGTCACAATATATCTCACAACTGGTGTTGGGTGGAAAACCAAGCTCGGATAATAGCTTCCTTAGCCATAGAACCTCAGTAATTCCTTTTGCAATGCCTCGAAACTCTACTTCAGCACTTGACATGGCAACAACTTTCTGCTTTTTACTCCTCCATGTTACAAGATTTCCGCCAATTATAGTAAAATAACCTGACGTAGATTTTCGACTGTTTCGATCCCCTGCCAATCAGCATCAGTGTACGCCTTTAAATCTAAATTTCCGTTTTTCTTAAATAAAACTCCTTTTCCCGGTGACCCTTTCAGATACCTCAAAATTCTATAAACTGCTTCCATGTGAGGCATTTGAGGTTTATGCATAAACCTGCTTACCACTCCGACAGAATAAGCAAGATCGGGTCGAGTGTGAGATAAATATATCAACTTCCCCACCAGCCTTTGATACTGACCTTGATCCGCCATTTTATCTTCTTCAGTTATTCGTAACCCGTGATTGACCACCATCGGAGTATCTGATGGTTTGCAGTCTATCATTCCAGTTTCTGATAGAAGATCTAAGATGTATTTCCTCTGAGAAATGAAGATACCTGATTTTGACCTAAGGACTTCAATACCGAGGAAGTATTTGAGATTTCCCAGGTCTTTCATCTCGAATTCTTGGAATAATTTTGATTTCAGTACCTCAATCTCCTCTTTGTCATTTCCTGTGATAATCATATCATCTACGTAGATGATAAGACACACAATTAAGTTACCTCTCCTCTTTAGGAATAAGGTATGGTCAGATCCACTTTGCTTATACCCGAACTTCCTCATAGCCACTGTGAATCTACCAAACCAAGCTCTAGGTGACTGTTTTAGTCTATATAGAGCTTTCTTGAGTTTACACCCTTCTCCCTTAGAAAAATCTTGAGAGAAACCTGGGGGTGGTTCCATATACACTTCTTCAACAATTTCTCCAATCAAGAAGGCATTTTTTACGTCAAACTGATATAGAGGCCAATCTTTATTTGCAGCTACCGAGAACAGTACTCTGATTGAGTCAATCTTTGCCACCAGTGAGAATGTTTCTGAATAATCAATCCCATATACCTGGGTGTAGCCTTTAGCCACGAGTCTTGCCTTATATCTCTCGATACTTCCGTCTGCCTTATACTTGATGGTAAATACCCATTTACACCCTACAGGTTTTTTCCCTTTCGGAATAGTACACTTGTCCCATGTGTTGTTTTTCTCAAGTGCATCAATTTCGTCTTGCATAGCCTTCTTCCATTTATTATCTTTGAGTGCCATATCTACATTCTTAGGTGTAGAAGCAGAGTATAAGGTTGCATTAAAGGCTGCTGCATTGTTAGATACCCTACTCGGGTTGAGAATAGGATATTTAGACCTTTAGGCCTCGAAGTCTGGATCATATCGCCTTGGTGGGATTCCCCTGGTACTTCTCGGAGGCAAATCATACCTGGTAACTAGGTGTTCCTCCTGACGATTATTAGGTTTTTCCTCCTGAACAGTATTATTAGGAGATACAAAATTATTGATTTCAAGAGAGTGGGTTGGATTTACCTCTTTTGGACCTTCAGCCGGGAGTTGTATTGGACACAGTATTGGTAGTTTTGTGGTGGCAGTGGTCTCTGTGGCGTTGCCTTCATGCTCTTTTTGATCTGTCGCAACTCCCCCTAACTGGGTTAGCCAACTTAGACTCACATCTTGGTTCTCCCCCTGACGGCTAAGGTGGGTGAAGAAATATTGATCTTCGAAGAAATCACAGTCCATGGTAGTGTACATGTGATTAGTGACAGGATCCAGACACCTATAGCCTTTTTGGGTTACGCCATATCCCACAAGAACACATTTAATTGCCCGAGATTAAAGTTTGGTCCTATTCCTCTTTGGTAAGTGGACATATGCCACACTTCCAAAGATTCGAGGTGGGAGGGAGTGAGTTGAAGGTATAGGCATATGGATCCTAAGGGTGTCCAAAGGTGTTTTAAACCCTAAAGCTTTAGAAGGTAGTCGGTTAGTTAGATAAGTAGCTGTAGCCACGGCCTCAGGCCAATAATGGGTTGGTACGTGGGATTCTATCATCATTGCCCGAGTCATCTCAAGTAGGGTTCGATTTTTCCTCTCGGCTATACCGTTTTGTTGTGGGGTGTCGGGACACGTGGTTTGGTGGATAAGCCCATTTTTAGAACAAAAATCCTTCATATCAGTATTGACAAATTCCCCTCCATTATCAGATCGAAGACTCCGAATTCGGGTTTGAAATTGGGTGTTAATCATATGGTAAAAATTCAAGAAAACCCAAAAAACATCGTTTTTGTTTTTTAAAAAATAGACCCAACTCATTCTTGTACAGTCATCAATAAACATCACAAAGTATGATAATCCATGAGGTCCCAGATTTGGTGCTGGTCCCCAAACACCAGAATGTATAAGCATGAATGGTTTAACAGAACGATTAGTACTAGGAGAGTATGAATGTCTATGACTTTTAGCTAACACACACGATTCACAGTTCAATTTTATTTTTGACCCTTTAAGCGAAGGAAAATACCCTAAAGACGGATGTCCAAGTCGGCGATGCCATTTCCAGAGTTGTTGTTCACCTGATCCATGAGCAAGTATCGCATTGCCTTGTTGAGACACCGAGTCCACATAGTATAGGCCTGATTTTTCAATACCATGCCCAATAGTCGTCCTGGTCTGATGGTCCTGCACAGTACACACACCAGATTCAATTAGAACATTACATTTACGTTCCCGAGTCAATTGACTAATAGAAATTAATTTATGAGATAATTTCGGAACTAATAGACAGTTTTTAAGGGTAATGTTCGGAAAAACATTAATTTCTCCGGCCCCCTGTACTTCGACATATTCGCCATTAGCTATCTGGATAAAGGTCTTGTCACTTTTTTAATTGACAAAAAATCTCGGGGGTCGTAAGTCATCGTGTCTGTTGCTCCGCTATCGAGTATCCAATTCGAGCATTTCGGCCCATTTAAATGCTTCTTTGTTCGGCCCATATCACGCATCTTTGAGATGCTCTCCTTTACGGCCTTTAGGTTTTTTTGGTGAGTCAAGCAGATCAATGGTGAAGATCTGCTTGTTATATCGTGTGGTTCCCAAGTCTCCTGGGAATTAGAACCCCTTTCTTGGTTCTTGAAAGCATGGGGAACACAAGAGCCGGGTCTTCTGGCTTCTTGTGTTATGTGCGTGTCTCTTGTGTTGTTTTTTGAGGTTATATTTCCATTACCTTGGTTCTCCTCCAGGGTTTCTTGAGTTGTTTCCTCCTCTGGCACAGCTTCGTCTTCTACCCCTGGTGGCGCAGCCTCGTCTTCTTCCTCTGGTAAGCCCCTGCTCACATACATCCCTCTACTGCTCCCACCTTCTTCCTTCCTCCTTGGTTCCAATGCCGGGTTCTTTCCGGTTTGCCCCTTCCTTTGTGCTTGTAATTCGGCCCACCAATCTGGGTAGCCGATTAATTTGAAGCACCCACTCTTGGTGTGCCTCTTCCCTCCACAGTGGGTGCACTATAGCCCGCTCTTATCTCCCTCCTCACGCCGGGCCTGTATTTTTCCGGGTCGGGCCTTTGTGGGTTGCGCCTTCACGGTAAGTCCACTTCCTACCCCTGTCATGGCCGGGCCTTGCGAGCCTTCTCCGGTAAGGATACCTCTTCTTGAAATCTCTCTTCTAATGGAGGCATATGCCTCTTCTACAGTTGGTGTTGGATCTTTGTTGAGTATTTCTCTTCTGTCTATGTCAAATGTGTCGTTAATTCCAGATAGAAATTGGTAGAGTCTGTTTTTCTGGGTCATTTGGTTGTATATATTGATATCTTCTGTGTGCATGGGGTTTGGCACACGCCTGTCAACTTCTTTCCATATTGTCAGTAGCTTGCTGTAATACAGTTCAATGGAGTCTTTGTCTTGTTTTAATGTATTGGCTTTGACTGTCAGATCATAAATCTGGAGCTCGACTTGTCCACTGCTATATAGTAGTTTTATTCCTTTCCACAACTCTCTTGCTGTGGGATAGTCAAGAAACTGATTTACAAGGTCTGCTGATATGTTTTCTATAATCCAGGTTGTAACCATGGCATCTTGTTGTGCCCATCTGATATAGTCCGGGCTATCGGGTGATGGTGGTAGGGCTATGATATGTCTGAGCTTCCCCCGCCCACCGATAGCCAAAGATATCAGTTTGGACCACTTTGTGTAATTATGGTGATTCAACTTCTCGCTGAGATTCACCGAGGTCTGATTGCCATTGGTGTCCTGGGTCCTAGAATTATTTAATTGCTGCAAGATTTGCACCAGTTGATCCATGAAAACCAATTGGGTAGTCGGTTCCTTGGGGTCCTTCGAGTCGTTTTCCGTCGACATGTTTCAGGTGAGATCTGGTATATGATGATGGCTGTGTATGGGTTTTTAACCGAAAAAACCTTCGGCTCTGATACCATGAAATTCTTTGATAGCTCTCTTGTTTTTATTAGTCTTTTTCTGTATCTTAAATTTGTACATTGTTGCCCTATTTATACTTGTTTGGATACCTTGTATTTGAGGTATATCCCAATACTACTTCCTAAACTCTTATCTTTTATGTCTTTTATACTCCTAATACAACTCTACTTATACTAATCTTAACTATTCTACAAAGATAACATTCCAAAATAGAAGGTCAACTTTGTCTGGGTCCTCATGCAATAAATTAAGTAAAGGACATTATGGTCTAGAAGGTGAGCAAAGATCTCCCATTTCTAACCTTCTCTAGCCTCCCACATGTCTTCAACTTTGCTGCCTATTAACCCTGATGTGGAATTTGTTCTATCACCACAAAACTAAGAGTAAAGTCCCCAACCCATTTATCTTCCCAAAAATAAATGCTCTTCCCTTTTCCTAAGGATTTCCTCATACCTTCCCAAAGATTTTTGGCAATTTTGGTTATCCCATTCCACACATTAGAGCTTCCTTTCCTAGGGATTAACATACCTAAAGCGCATTTGCCTTGACAATATTTATTACAAATAACTCTAGCACATATATCATTTGGCTTTGTTAGGAGCCTTCATCCCAGCTTTGAAAGGAAAGCAACATTAAACTGTCTTGCCGAGTGTATGCCCAGTTCTCCTTGCGCCATTGGAAGTTGTAAAGTTTCCCAGGATATCAAATGAACCTTCTTTGCAGCCTCACTTCCCCCTTAGATAAACTTTCTAGTTTTTCTATCCAGTTCATCACATATGCTTCTAGGGATTTTGGTCGTTTGCATGGAGTAGGAGGCTAAGGTATTGATGGTGGATTTTGTGAGAGTAATTTGGCTAGCCAAGTAAAGATATATTTTCTTCCACCCTATAAATCTCCTGTCTATTTTTTCTCAAAGGTATTTAAAGGTATCCTTAATAACTCTCTGAGAGAAAGTGGGCATACCTAAGTACCTTTCGAAGTCTTGAGTGATTTCCATGCCCAGAATTCTGCCAACACTCTCTTGAACCTTTAGGTGGACATTTTGGGAGAAATAAACACTGGATTTTGAGAGGCCGACTTTTTGTACTGACGCTGAGCAAAATCTAGTAATGCAATCTTGAATCACATAGGCCTGATCAAATGAGGCTTCAACAAACAAAACTACATCATCGGCAAAAAAATAAATTGGACAAAAGAGGACCGTTTCTACTTGTTCGAATGGGTATCCATTTGTTTGCAACGATAACTGTCTCAATGACTTGGTAAAATCGTTCCATGCACATAACAAATATGTGAGGAGATAGGGGGTCTCCTTGTCTAATGCCTCTAGAAGGAGTAAAGCCATCATAAGGTTCCCCCATTCCATAAGACCTTTAAAGAGGTTATGCTGATGCATTCCATGATTACATTGATGAGAAGAATAGGCGAGTTCATCTAGAGAAGAGTATCTTTGATGAAGCTCCATCGTAGCCTGTCATAGGTCTTTTCAAAATCAATTTTTTAGGCCATGAAACCTTTGCTGCCTTGCTTGCGTTTCATAGTGTAGATCACTTCTTGAACAATAATTATATTGTCCGTGATTTCCAAAACTTTATCGAGTATTCGAGATTAAAATGGGGAAGATTGGTTTCAGTCTATTAATAATGCATTCGGTGATGATCTTGTAACTAACATTGCATAGACCAATGGGTCTGAACTGTGTAGCATTTTCAGGATGCTCAACTTTTGGAATTTGGAATTAGTGTTGTGAAGGTTTCATTGATCTACTTAGGCAACCCTTTACCATCCATTACAATTAGGACAAGGTCATAAACATTATCTTTGATGAGTTCCCTATATTTCTGATAGTAGAATGCTTGGAATCCATCAGGCCTTGGTGCTTCTAGCATCCTCGTCATGCTCTTAACTACTTCATCAACTCCCCCCCCCCCCCCCCCCCACAATATTACTGACTAGACTCATTGTCCTTTTTACCCATTTCTCAATTACCCAACTTTTCTTTCGTTTTACCTACATCTTTGCCTTGCCTTTAGCTAAATGCTCCAGGTTAATATATTTTAATTTGATGCATTATGAGGCATTATCCATATTTTAATAATATAATGTTTAATTGTAGAATAATATTTAAATCATATAGAAAACAACAAAATCCTAGTATGATGCATCTCATTTCGAATTAATCAAAGCAATTGTATTGTTAGATGTTATGGCTCGGTGCGTTTCACTTTAATTTTGATGAACTCAAAATATTTATATATATTAATATAAATGGCTTAAATTATTTTTACTAAACATAAATAATTTTAAATGATTGACATTTGTATTTGATCTTTAAAGTTAGTGAATTTTACCGATTTAAACTTCAATTTATTGAAAAGTTATATATATCAAGTTCATTTTCTTTCCACTTATTTAAAGAATATAAAATTTCACGTAAGTTCATGTAAGATCAGATTATGAAAAATAAAGTTTTAATAAAATCAATTATATATGATAATATTAGATTATATCAGATAAGTTAGATAAGGAAAAAAATGTAAAAGCCAGGTGAATAGAATGCATCCTTCTTGCCGAATAAAACTTATTTTTATTAAATTGATATTATTTTTATTATATATTATAGCAACATAACTTAAATCCTAATACTGGCAATTGATTTAATAATTATGCATATAAATGTACCCTTAGTTCGATTCATAGATGGTAATAAGTAGTGATTATGGTAATGGTTTGGGTGCAAAGTGGTAAAGAAAATCTCATACAACATTGATAGCAATGTGAATATTAGACAAATCTTCTTTTACTATCCATTTCTTTTTGAGGTAAATGAAATACATTAAGAAAATTACTTGTTTGGAAGGAGGCCTAGATCCCATTACCATGATAAAAAAAAAAAAAAAATTGAGGATTTTCATTCCTTACAAAATTATACAAGAATTCATAACTATTTCTGCGATACATAATCACTTACCAAAGGATCCGTCAATACGGTGTATTCGTATGAAACCGGATACAAAAAGGGGGCAGCAAATTGGGCTACCAAATCTATAAGGATGATCCGAGCAAGTAGTGTATGTATTGTGGAATTGGTCTGGCAAAATGGCAAAAAGTGAGGACTTTGGCGTCGATGAGGCAGAAAAAGAGAGCACCCACACCTAACTCCAATAATTTCAGTGCTGCCACGTGGTAACACATTTGTGGCCTTGTCACCATCGATTTGTCAGGCCATGATCTTCATATCCACATTTACAATTTGCTATTACTCCGTATTTTGCTTTTCGGTTAGCGTAGTCATACTTAATTTCCACTTTCCGCGGCAATATTTATAACCTATAGATTTTACCATTCTCCAAATGTAGGTGGTGGAATAATAAAGGTAAGATCTTAGGTTTTTACCAATTCAGATACGTTGGCTTGACTAGTACTCTGAGATCTGAATTTGGCACACCCAACCTCCAAATGATGTGTCATCCATGTGAGATGAAGTTACACACCACCTAACATTGCGTACACCGTTACATCGATGAATGAAAATGATTCCATTATAGATAGACATATAGTACAAGTACAAATATGAATGAGGTTTGATAATAACACTTAACAGGATGCTTTAATGAGTCAAGACAATAGTCACCTAGTTTTATACTATGTTTTGGATCTAATGACAAATAGTAATTAAAATTGTCTACATACATATATATTTGAATAATAGGTATACTCCATTTCAAGTATGTGCATGTACAATCCCCTATTTATTCCGCCGTATATAAACACCGAAAAATGACCACTTATAACTTTTAGGACTTACGGCCAGGTGTGTATAATGTGAATAAGCATTCGAGAAAGGGTGGAAACGTCAACACCGTTAAATGTCAATAGAGCAAGGAGCATGATCCCAAGGATACGGATCCAATTATGTGACCACGTTTTCATTTGAATTCGAGGACTCTAATTCTCTGCCTCGCTACAAATATACCATGCCTTTTAGCTAGCTTATTGTTTTAAAAATACAAGGGATCAAAGAGGAGAAATGTATATAGAATTGCGAAGCACATGGATTGAGAGCATAGGGCCAAGTTGCCTAACGAGTTTTTTAATTTGCTGCTACTGCAAGGAAGCTTCTCTTCTCGTAATTATTACGGAGTACGTACTCTCACTCCACAGTTTGCCGACACTAAAACCCAATAATGTTAGTTCGGCGAGAAATTGAGGCGGCATTTCATATTTTTGGAAGATTTGTACGCAAGTATATCGTGATCTGAAATGAGTGGTTTCACTTGAAGAATTAAGGTGGAACTGTGGAAGAATATAGTCTTTCAAGTACAAAGCTATCTAGAAGCGTCGTTGCTTTATGAGATGATGAGGTGTGTATTACTATATAAAAAAAAAGGTTGACGTATGGGATCGATCGATGGGAGAACTGTACGAGTTAGCTTTTTGGAAATGCGTCACTTAATTTGATCCTTACAAAACATACGAAGCTAGGACAATCATATCATTCTGATGCATCATCTGATAAACTAGAAAGAAGCCAAATTCCTAAAGATCGAGGACCATATATATCATTAGTTCATTACACTCCACAGCTTATAAGTAATAACAGGATAATTATTTCATTAATTAGGGGAGCTCGGAATGGATGTTGGAATTTAAAGTGATAAGCTTTTGCTTAAGAAATGATCTCTAAGGGATTGAGAAGATTCATTGAACCAAAATTTAATGAAAAGTTTCCCTTTTCTTTTAAACACTTTTTAAATCATCAATTTATAGACATGTAAAAATATGCCCACACGACTTCAAATATATGGAGTAGTAGATTTCAGTTATATAATTGGCTATTTCCCCAAAAGCCAATGCATCTCTATTGACTTGCTCAGTTATATAATCGGTTATTTTATCATCATGCAAATTCATGAGCCCAAGAAGATATTGAAAATTAAATTGAGCAAGTTCAACATGACCTAGCAATATTGGCTTGTTCCAGACTCTCACTCGCATCACACCGATCTATAAGATTTGAGCATAAAATTACTTGAAAATATTTACCGAAGCAACCTCATTTAAAAATAAATTTAACTATAATCGATGGAAATCAAGCTAAATTAGTATGTAGGAACTGATTAATTTATACTTTCTACTATCTACTTCCTAAAAGAAAAGGTACTGAAATATCTTGTTCTTCATTCTAGCATCCATCAATATATATAAGTTTTATTCAGAAAAAGTAATTGATACATAAATGTTAACAAAAAATATGCAGTCCATCCGTAGACATATTCTTTTGGTCATTACCATCCTAGAAAAGCCGAAAGAGAAATGCATGACAAGAGAAAGGGAAACAAATGAATGGTTCATATGCGAATCCAATCCAATCAAAAGGCAAAGTAATTATCCAATACTCCTTTTTCTCTCACTTTATTACAAAGCGAAGCATATATTAGAAGTGGGAAGAGTATACTATGATCATCATCAATAATATAATTTACAAATTACTCAACTGTACGTGTGCTGAACAGCCTTACCAACCCACAATTTACCTCCAACAAAAAAGAAAGGATAATCGTATAAGAGAAGAGGGGTCGAGTAACAAGAGTTACAGGTACCTCACAGCGAATTATTAGCTGAATAATAAGAGAAAAGAGTGGTACAGCCAAATGATGGGCACGGGTTTAAATTTTAAACAGCGACTTCAACCTCACAGCTACTCAAAAGCTGAAACTTAACAGCAGCTGAACCAACGTTAAAGCCATTAGTGTTTCCTCTATTACCAAATGTAATATAAGCAGGACAATTTGCATTGAGATGATACTTCCCAGAAATCCAAGTTCCAACCTTCCACTTCACTCTTCCATTTATCTTAATATTCATGAGGACCAAGCCTGCGTTCTGATCCTGCTGAAGTGACATCCCTAAGTATGGGGCGATTGGGACGGTGTTACCGTACAGAAATGGAGACCATATGGTGATATCCTTGTGACCCTGGTAAGTGAAGGGCAGCCTTGTAGGCAGAGTGATCTGCTGGTTATGGTAAGAGGCGTAGACGTCGAGGCGTTCGTAGTAGACCCCGATGCGCTCGTTGGGATTGCGGGATGACAGGGTAACTTGGAAGGTGGCTGTTAGGAGGTTGGGTGCTGTCACGTTGAAGGCGTAGATGGTTGCATCTTGGAGGACAAAGCGTGGCTTGGTAGGACGCAGGACTAGCCATATTATGAATACCACCAAGAGGACGAGTACTATGAAGGTCAGTATGCCGCCTACTATGCGCCGGGCTGCATCTTTACGATCGTCGTCGTCGTGGCCGCAGTCTTTGGAAGTCATTTTTTTGGAGTGTTTATTAGTATATAGATTGATGAGCTACAGCCTAGAGATGGTTCATGAAGGAGGAAAGTAAAGAGGGAGAGGGAGAGAGAAAGAGTGGGGGTGATACTTTGTGGAGGAGTAGCGTTTTTTAGCTGTGTTAGTGCGAGTGTGAGATAAGAGTGTTTCTTTTATGCGTTGGGTAGCTGAGTGCGTAGTGGGGATACGAGAGGGTCTAAAAGAGCGTGTAAATTAGATAATGTACCCGGGTGTATGAGAGATAATGTGCACTTGTTTTACGTGGCAAAATAGTCACACATAAACTGAAAGAAGTGGTATCGTAAGAATGGAAATGGTGAGCTGACCGAGGAAGAAAATGGCAGCACGCTCAGAAAAGAAGAAATAAATGCTCAACAAACAAGAAATCTGACATAGGGTAATAATTACATTAATTTTCGAATTTGAAACAAAATTTCACTTATTTGAACAGGAGTCGACTTATGTATGCAATGTACATACTTTTGACGTGAGATTTACATACTACTAATATACAATGTACATATATTTATCTTAAAATGTATGTTTTAATGCTTATGTATGTAATGTACATACTTATGACGTGTAATGTACACTACTAATATGCAATGTATATATATTTATCTTAAAATGTATGTAGGAAAGCTTATATATGCAATGTATATACTTTTGTCGGAAAATTTACATACACCTGATATGAAATGTACATATATAAATCAAAAAATATACACATGCAATTTCTGGACCAATAAACTCACGTTCTTTGAAGTTAATTATAATGTACATACTTATGATATGCAATATACATACTCCTAATATAAAATGTACATATATAGATAAAAAATATACACATGCAATTTCTGGTCCAATAAACTTATGTTCTTTAAAGTTATATATAGTGTATATAATTATGATATACAATATACATACTCCTTATATGAAATGTACATATATAGATTAAAAAATATACACATGTACATTGGAATATAATTCAAATTTGAGGGAAGGAGAAGAGAATTTATTTTCGAAAAAGTTCTGATTTGGGGAATGATTGTCTGTGGAAGGCTAGTACTAGGGTTTTAATAACTTCTCTTCCTCGTAATAATAGGTTGGCAGTTGCAGTTAGAGCTTTCCGAATCAGACCCGACCCGATAAGTTACCCGAAATCGACCCGGACCCGACCTAATTATGACCCGAAAAGTGAGACCCAATAACCGACCCAACCCGACCTGAAATCCCGAAATTGATTTGACCCGATATTCAAAGACCTGAACTCGATCCGTGTCCAACCCTTTACAGACCCGACCCATTACAAAACTGACCCGTTAAGAACTCAACCCGTTACAAACCCGAACTGTTACGGACCCAACCCGAAAAGAATCCAAAACCCATTGAAAACGACACATAACCGATATAACCCGATTTATAACAATTCGTTACCCGAATTCACTAGATGTGTTAATAATCTGAATATGACATAATCTTGATAGACCTATTTTTACCTAATATCTAATAACTTTGAAACCAAACATTTTTATTAATTTAATTATTTAATAAGTAAATTTATGAAAATAAAAATTTTAAAAGATTTACTAAATATTCAAATAAAAGCAAAACAATTATGTTTATGCTTATGAAAAGTGAGATTAGAGCCTTCCAATTTGGGGTTTCATAGTTTCATAAATCTCATTAACGTCCTTCTTATTCTAAAATGACAATCATTTTCCTACAACCTACTTTTTAAATTACATTAAATAAAAAACTAAAATATAGTTTTCATAGAATTCAGCTATAACTCCTTCAGGAACCGACCAGATTTTACCAGAACCGACAATGACCCGAATCTAAAGTAACCCACTATAACCCGTTCATGAACCGACCCGATTGTTCTAGAACCGACCCGATTGTTCTAGAACCAACCTTGAACCGAACCGAATACAACCCGAACCGACCTTGACCCGAACCGAATACAACCCGAACCGACATTGACCCGAATCGAATACAACCCGACCCAAACCCAGCCTGAACCCGACCAAGCAAATAACCGAGTTAACCTGACCCGATAATGACCCGACCTGAACCCGACCCTATTCGATAGGCAAAATTGACTCGATAAGAACCAACTTGCGATGGGTCAACCTAGAACGACCCGTTGACCCGATTTGACACCCCTAATAGTAGTGTGAGAGGACAATTCAGTTCCCAATTGACGGTTATGTGGGGACCTTGCATTTGGTTTCGTGTTGTAACTGATATATACTATGTACATTTTCAATGCAAGTAATGTACGTTTCCAATTGCGTTTCATTCCTTGCAACCTGCGTTTTGGAGCGGGTGTACCATACTCATGGTACACCTGGGTACACTGTCCACCCATTGCTAAAAGTGAGGTTGTAGATGAATTAAATAAGTAACTGATTTTGATTATTCTTTGTACTCCTTTCGTCTTTATTTACTTGCTATATTTTCCATTAACGACCGTCTTAATTTACTTGCTACATTTCTATATTTGGTTAATTTGCTTCCAAACTAACCTTATTACTTTACTAAATTTATATTTTACCCTAACAACTAACCCTAAAGCTAGTTACCCCCTCCTAGTCCCACGTTGCACTCTATACTCTAACTCTCATTCTCTTGCTCTCTCTTCATCGACCTCAGTTCCCCCCCCCCCCCCCCCCCCTATTCAAAACCAAGATATCTCATTATTTGCGAGCAATTTGCAAAAATTCTCACCAGATTAATACTCTACTAGTCTTCCCAATAAGATTGATACCCATTTGTTGTGTGTCTGGGGTTGCGATATGTTTTAGGGTTTAGGGGAATTAGGAGCTTGTTGGAATTTGATCATGGCACATAAAATGTGGGTGGAAAATCTTTTGGTAAGCCTCTTTATTTTCGTTTTGAAGAAGATCCACTGCTTCCCTTTGAGATGGAGCGTTCGCAAAAAATTCTTGTCAAAATTGACAGAGAGAATCATAAAGCCAGTATTCCTAAAAATAGCAACCCTAAACCTTGTCATTGTGATGGTGATTGGGCTACAAATACTCCTAAAACACCAGATCTAAGTGGGTCTAGACCCCCACCAATATGAGAGAATGCAGGTGATGTTCTTATCACTTTCAATTGGTTTTTATTTTCATTGCTTTAGTTGATATGTGTTCTTATGATGTAGTTTAGGGTTTTTTTTGTTTGTTTAGTTGATATATTGGTTTCTTCTTTCAATTGTTGTTTAGTTAATTTCTGGTTGATTATTATTATCGTGGGGTTCAGTTCTCCATATGGATCTTATTTTGCGCAAATATTTTCGATTTGATGCTCTTGGGTTATAGGGTTTGTTCTTGGGTTGCTATTTTTAATTGAATTATATGTTTTGGGAAAATATTGGTCTTGGGTTACTCTTGGTCTCTACTTCATGTTTGTGGCTTTGGTCTCTTGGTCTTGTCTTGCTCTTGTTGCTCTAGCTCCGTGGCTTGGGCTTCGATTTATTGCTCTATGGCTTTGAGTGTGTGACTTTGGGTCTGATTCCCTTGATCTATGGCTTGGGTGTGTGGGTTGAGGATGTCATTTGTTGCTCTATGTCTCTATTATGTGGGTGGGGTATGATTGTTGCTCTATGTCTCTACTCTGTGGCTTTAGGGTCTGATATGTTGCTCGGTGGCTTAGGTTTGTGTCTTGGGGGTGTGATACATTGTTGTAGGTCTCTAGTCTATAGGCGGGGATTTGATTTGTTACTCTATGTCTCTAGTCTATGGCATGACAATATGAATTTTTGCTTTGTAGCTTGGGTCTCTGGATTGTTGCTCTATGTCTCTAGTTTGTGGCTTGGGGGTCTAATTTGCTACTCTATGTCTCTAGTATGTGGCTTGGGTCTCTATCTAGGGGTATGTTTTGTTGCTCTCTGTCTCTGGTATGTGTCATAGGGGCCTGATTTGTTACTATGTGGCTTAGGTGTGTGGCTTGGGGTGTGATATATTGGTATAAGTCTCTAGTATGTGATTTTAATTTGGATTTGATTTGTTGGTCTTTGCCCTCTGTTTTTGGCTTGGGATCTAATTTGTTGGATTTGTGGTGGGTGTGTGGCTTGTGATCTGATTTGGTGCTATCTGCCTATAGTCTATGAGTTGGTGTCTAAATTGTTGTTGTTTAGCTTCTGTTTGTGGGTTGGGATATGATTCACTTGCTTTGTGGCTTGGGGTCTGTTTTGTTGCTCTCTGTCTTTAGTCTATGAGTTGGGGTCTAATTTGTTGGTCTTTGGCTTCTGTTTGTGGCTTGGGATTTAATTTCCTTGCTTTTTCTATGAGTTGGGGTCTGATTTACTTGCTCTATGTATGATTTCTTGGTCTTTGGCTTTTGTCTATGGCCTATTATTTGAATGATGCATGAGTTATTGACAACAATATCAATATTCATTACATGATTACTTGTTTATACATAATATTCATTACTTACTTATTTACATAACATTCATTACTTATTTATTTACACATATAAAATGAGTTGTCTAATTACATAAGTGTCATTACATGTTCATTTAGATCTATTTCTTCATCTTCATTGATGTGACTTCCTTCTTCTTCATGTGCCTTTTGTTTCAAATCTTCTATCCATGCTTCATATTCTTGAAAGAGGTCCTTTGAAATATGAATGGATGTGGGTAGCTCTCCTCTTGTTTCCAATGATTTCTTGTTCATATGTAGTATGTGATGCTTGTCGTTGCCTTTGACCTTCATTATTTCACCCCTACATTGCTGAAGATTGAGAAAAATATGATTTATTAGCTTGGGATCATAATCATTGCATGCTTGCACAACCACTTCCTCTAGTTTGTCAATAATTTTGGGTGTTGTTTGGTTTTTGAGGGGCTGAATTGCCTTGAAAAACCCTAGGTTTAGGACATTACAGTCTAGGCTTTGAGCTAGCTGGTTCACTAGGTTGATAGTAAACCCATCTTTGGTTGCCTCTTGGATAAAATCTGGATCATCTTTGCTAATATGTGGCTATTCATTGTCTTGAACTATCCATATTTGCTTGCTCCCCCACCCTAGCCACCTGTCCGTAATTGCCGATATAATGCATTGAATTAACTTGGCCTTAACGACTTTCTTTATGACACTTGCTATAGCCTTAATTTCTAGTGTTCTTGGGGTCTATTTTTATATCATCTTCTTGTTGGGACTGATTTAGTAAAGGGAAATATCCCTATTTTCCCATCAATACCACATCCTCATTTGGGGTGATATATGGCCTTGCCAGTGCTGCTATGAACATGACTTTTATGATAAATCTCTTGTTGTTGCATGTTTTGTGTGGCTTTGTCTCATCTGAAGCTAAGTAGTACCTAGTTTTTATCCTTGATATATAGAACCATTTTTAATCCACGTGTATGTCATTATACATGTTTGAGAATCTTGGACATGTTGTCACTGATGCCGGTACTATTACATTTAAGCACCACATTACTCTTGTAACTTTGTGTGTTTCTGATAGCTCTAGTTTGATTACATATGTGTGTTTCTTGATGTCACCCCTTTTGATAAGGTTGTGCATGATTATTTATATGTATGCCTAGGCTTGCTGCTGATGCTCTAATTGATGTTCTCTTCCTTAATGGAATCATCTTGAAATCATCTAGGTTGACTTGGATTCTTTTCCTTCCCACTCTACCTGTTTTTTTATTATGTACATTAATTGGTTGATTTTCTTCCATTTGTGCTCTGACTATATGCCATAGTCTATTGATTGTCCATCTTGATACTTTGTACTCTTGAGGTAGTTGATTGATGCATCCTGTTGGTAGCTTCTTGTATATTCTTTTGGGTACATTATCATCTTCTTGACAATGTTGTTGCAACTTTTGAGCAACATGGGCTCTATCCTGATTGCTTAATACACATACCCTGTTGGAGCCTCTGGCTTCTCCTTATTCTTGTGATTCACTACATTTGAAGTCAATGGCTTTTGGTTGTAATTGTGGGTGTCTACAGTTAGAGCTAGAGGCTCCTGCTATGACTGCATTTAAAGTGTGTGCCTTCTGGTTCTTCATATGGGTGTTTGTAGTTGAAGCCATTGGCTACTCCTGCTTGTCCTCTGCGACTGCAATTAAATCTAGAGACTCCTGCTTGTCATCTGTGACTATAGTTAAAGTGTGTGCCTTTTGGTTATGCTTTGTGGGTGTTTGCAGTTGAAGCCATTGGCTCCTGCTGGTCCTCTGTGACTACAATTGAAGCTAGAGGCTCGTGCACTTAGGTTTGGGTGTCTACAGTGGAAGCCATTGGCTCCTATTTGTCCTTTGTGACTGTAGTCGAAGCTAGTAGCTTCTGCTTGTGGCTCTGGGTGTTTGTTCTTGAATCCATTGGCTACTTCTAAGTAAATGCAGTCCATTGTTGCTTCTTCAGCTGGTTCATTCAAGTCAATTATCATCCTTGTGGCTGATGAGGAAGCTTTTGGAGGAATCTAAGATGCTCTGCCAACCTCAATTGTGCTTGACATGATGCAACTCAGAAAAACGCAACAACTTCTAGAAGTGAGGTTTGATTATTCCAGGAAAAAAGACAGATTTAATGGTAAGTTAATCACTCAATGATGATCATTAATCTGAGAGTGATAATACCCCTTCCCTTTTCCTTCCCTGACTTTTAGAGCAATGGAACAGAAACGTGAGCATTAAATGTGAAGTGAAAACTCTATTTTTGAGCAATAAATATGCCATGATAGTTATAGGCATCAACTAGTTTGACTCGGTGAATTTCAAATTTTGGAGCCAAAAAAAATTCACTTTTTCACTCATGTCCCCGTGGCTTCGGAAAACTTTGTAAAAGTTGTTATTTTTCCCTCCAAAGTGTATTGTTGTACATCAATCATTTTATTTATTATAATCTTTTTTTATGTTACCAATGTAGTGGTCCCCTCCCTATTTTTACTCCTCCTAAAAATTGATAAAAATGGTCATATAACATCTAAATAAAGACGGAGAGAGTATAATTTTATCATGATTAATTAAATATTAAATATAATTTAAATTGATTTTATTTAAAACTTTTTACAGAAATACCTTCACATACAATAAGAAAGAGACCATCATATTGTATCATTATCTATTAGAAAAAATCATTTATTTACAACGATGCTAACTAAAGTAAAACTATGAATATAAATTCATATTCTATTTTCAGATCACATAAAATATAACAATCTAATCTAAAATGTAGGCTAATTATTGTGAAGGTACTTATCCTTGAAATTCTTAAATAATTCTAGCTCCTACGTGATTATTACCCGACCAAAATTGCAATAGATAATAATATGACCCAATTTAGAAATGATTTTAGTAGTGGCTAGTGGATGAAGGTCTAATATGTGTAAGTCACCACTCAGAATTCATGCATGTCAGTGTAGTGGTGGAAAATGTTGGACATGTGGGGATGCCCTTATCGTCGGTTCGGACCGCAATTTTACTCATTCTAATCCAATCCTCCACTCCCTACAGCCTACAGGGCTCTACAGACATCCAGGTATTGGACATTGAACTACTCCGTATTTTTATTCCTCTTCTATAAACGACATTAGTCAATTCTACAAGTACGTTGAAATTTTGTTGACAAAATGTATAAACCGACCATTATTTTCATTCGTGGGCCACAGCCCACAGCCCACAGCTTTCTACACGTTTCCAATCGTAGAGTGTTTTAGTGGATGGATGACTACGCGTGTAGGCCATCTTCCCCTATGTTACAAGCTAGTTATTTTGTTAATCTCTTTCTCATATAAAACCACTGTAATCTTTCTGTAGTCTACAGCTAGCAGTTCTAATTACGCTGTCTTGTTGAATGAATGCCAAGAACATGTTTGTTGAATCAACCGATGAAATTACACACAGTACATTTCGTTGTTCAGAGAGGGCGAGTACGTAGTAAATCTTGTAATGGATAGGATATAATAGAGTATTGTGGTATAAAATGTACACATTATATCAAATATCTCTAATAAGTTAATATCGATCAGCTCGAGAGGTTTGAGTTGTAATTTCTATAGTATAACTTGTGGTCTTGGGTGTAGTGGATGAACGTCGTAAAGGCCATATTCACCATGAAGAAAGAAAAACTGAGTTTGAATAGATTGAGAAGAATATTCTCTCGAAAAAAACATTTAAAATTGGCAGAGAAACAATAGCCACTAAATACGGCCAAGTCGTTGGAGCAGTTCTCACGCAGCAAATCTAAATGCATGCGAAAATACAAGGCTTAGCTGTATAGTTGTATGTAGCAGTAATTTTTAAATAGTAGTCATCACATGTGCCATTTAATGGTACATTTTGTTTATTACTTGTTCACCGAATTTTAATGGCCTAATCGTAGCCTCATCTGATGAAATCCGCACCATCCACCAATACATTGTAGGTTTAATCGGTAAGTAGTTAGCTATTTTTTAAGGAGGGTCTTGGAATCGAACTCTTCCATACGCAGGAACCCCCACTGAAAGACTCCCCACAAGTTAGATGTGCAATTGCCAATTGGCGTCGAATCCAGATATAGTGGGGGGTATAAGTTTTGGTGCATCGCTTGAACAACCTTTAAAAAAAAAATATCCAACTACGAATTACGGAGTAAAAACCAGTCATATTGTTTGGATGCCAGTTTTCGGTAATTATGGTATGATTCAATCCAACATATAACGTCAAAGGTCCCACTTATTTGTAAAAAGCGTAGTACGTGCTTAAATCATTAAGCAAGAAAGTTTTGGGTAAGGCTTTAGAAGCAAGAACGTAAAGCTGTCAGCTGAAACTTGTATAAAAGCTAGCTAGGCAATAACGTATAGAGCAAAGCAAGATAGTAAATGTAAATAACACAATGAATTGGGGACGGGAAAAATCCTAAAGACAGGAAAAACCGCGAGGGCTTATTAGGTTGTCATTCCCCTATATAAATGGGAACGAGACCTTCTCGTGATCCTTTTTGGTTACAAGATCGACTAGATGTGGTGCAATAAAAGGAAATAGCTGTACAATAATGAGTGTATATGTTTAATGTAGTAGTAAATGTCGAGTTTTTGTTCGTAAGTTAGCTTGTGCCCAGGCTTTCTATCTCTCTTTCCTTTTATAGCTCCTTCTCAGTACTTGTAATATATCTCTTCAACTATAAGTACTGTTGCCTTGAAATTAGGGATCACCTTAACTACTTGATCGTGATTCCAACGCTAAACCGTCCAAACTTTCGACTACGCGTAGGTGCTAATGTGCTATCCTTGTCTTCCTTATAACCGCCCAAGCGAACCTTCCGGGGAATATTGTTCAACAAAATTCTGACGCTCTCCTTTCAGCAATCATTGATCGGTCCCAGACACAGGCATATTGCTTCATGTTTCTATTCATTGATGCTTGGGCTGGTCATGACGAGTGGTTTTTAACATAACAATCATGGTAAGTAAATGCTGCTATCTTGCTGCTTTTGAATAGTTTTGTAAAGTGTATATTAAACGTACAAACTTGGCAGCCTGAGGAAGATAAAAGTTTGGGAGGGATAAACTCTCATAATATCTTCATCTAAAACAACCCTAAGTTGTAAAGGAGCAACATCCAGAAAAGAGAGCCTTAATTGTTGCAACACCCCTTGATTCACATATTATCCTCTCGAAGCACATGGATAGCCTGAGTAGACCATGTTAATCATAAAGCGGCATATATTAACAAGAAGAGCGCATTCCTCACAGTTTACAAAGAATATGTTACATTATTCAATGAATTTAGAAGATAAAGCTCAATCATATGCCTATTTACATTTCTTGATCCTCCGGTTTCCCTTCTTTAATCACTATAACTTTATTGCTCCTTTAAATCAGTCATAACTGCTGGACAACATTTCACCAACTTGGGCTCCAATAATCTATTAGACTCCAGCTCAATTCAATATATCATATCATGATCAGTCTATTACAATAACTTTCCTATTTTTTAGACCATAACGGATAGTAACATGTTAACTTACAGCAGGCAAATAACGTAGGTAATACAAATTATGAATTTGAGCACTAAAATCCAAAAAATAATGGAGCGAATACTGATATACTCGTAGATACAGAGTATCAAGGAAGAAGCAGTGGTGTGAATGCTTTGAAACAGAACCTCAGGATGGAGGAGAATATTCAGAGCATTTCAAGATATATCAGCCAAATTTAGACTGATATTAATAGCAATCTAAAACATGAATGAAGGAATTGGCAGCTCTAGAAGTGCAGAGTATTTCAAAAGTACATATGGGAAAGAGGAGGGATGAAACATTCAGGGTCACGAGATCACACTTAAAAGTGTGGAGTCCATGTAGTGGAAAGGAACAATCAAACGCCTACAAACTACAATCAGACTCTTTTAGTAAAGAACATTGAGCATTTTCTAACCCATTTATGATTTCCCACCAATTTGAATAATTTTCAAGTTTCAAAGTTTGATCCTTTACAAAAAAACGAAAAAATATACACCAATAATCCCAGCTATCACTAACCTTCTCAAAATAATCTTAACTTCCAGTTAACATATACTAATCCCAATAATTGTATTAGCCTTCTCATATTAGTCCTAGGTTACCTGTAACCCATTCAAGTGGTTAAACCTTTCCTTTTCCTTTTCTATTACTTCAGAATAAACCTCTATCCATATTTAACCCTCAAAGTTCTCAACCGCCATCTGCTCAGCCACCTTTTCAGCCAAGGGCACCAAGGCTACCGGGCACCAAGGCTACCAGGCACCCACATACTTCTAGCCTCTTCTCCTTAATGCGTTAACAACCGCCAACCACCTCAACACCACCAAGCCACTCATAACACTCATTATTCTTCATTAAGATGAGGAAATCATATATTTCAAACAAATCAAAGCTGTCCTGTTAATCCCGCCATATAATAATATCATACCAAAATAAACTCCTGACTTTACCATTTTTACATGCACAAAAAGCATCTCATTAACTATATTATTAATGTAGGATAAAACTTTTATTTAAGAAAAATGGGAATGTATACTATACCTAAGAGAAAACATAAGGGTGACTTAAGATTTAGAGTTGCGACATTTCAACTACGAGAGTAGAGCAAAAAGCCTAGAGGCCAGAATAGGGTGGCAGATGATGTCAGAGACTCAGAGGTCTGAGAAGGATGGAAGAAGAAGAAGGTGGCTTGGGAGGGTCATAGAACGAGGAAGGGTGTTCTAAATTTAACATAAACAGAAAATAGAAAGGCAAGCCAATGAAAAGTAGACATATCACCTTTCTTACATGTTGAGCAGGTTAATAACAAAAACTAATGTGTGAAGCCCAACCAATAGTTGAGATTGTTTTGGGTTAACCAAAAGTGGGGATTATTTTGAGAAGGTGAAGAATAGATGCGATACTTGGTTTTATTTATTCCTAAAAAACACATACGAAGGATCAAACAGGACCAGGCCATATTTTGGTCTCAGTAATACGAGTATACGCATACACTAGCTCCAGCCAGCATGGGGTTTTTGATTAATCATATCTCCGGGTACCACATTTAATCATATCCACAGCACATTTGGTAGCTAAGCTTTAAGAAGGCTAGAAATAACATTTTCCTGGTCCGTTAATTGCAATTGCTTGTGTACTACAGTATAATCCAACACATCTGTCTTTCTACACTTTCAAGTTTCAACTGAAAATTATGCAGGTAGAGTCTCAATGTCAAAGACAAAGGAAATCACATCAACCGTAATAAACATTATCTTTCCAAAAGAAACAGAATGGAGTTAAATAGGTTAAAACCTCCAATGCATTGAGTAATTTACTTACGACTTGACACACTCCTAAACTTCACGGCCCAAAGATATCATATTTTCCAACATAAGCAGTTTTAGACCTTTAGCACTACATTTGACCCAGTTGTGATTGCTAAATAGCCCTGGCATCGATACATGCAAAAGATGACCACAGAATGAAGTGGCACACAATCACTACGCCCAACTGCACAACCACTTAGAAACTCATGGAACATAGTTGACATAAGCACACATCCAAATCTTGAATTATCTAGCTATTTCAGTCAGCAATAACAGAGCATTACCAGACACCACGCAAGAAACAACATTGAGAACTCAGCTAAAACCATGCCCTAAACATGCAATGATATATGAGAGGAGCACAGAAACTCACCCAACCCAGCCTCTTTTCCCACACAAAAATATACACCCCAAACACAAAGCCATCATCTAAAGAAGGGAACATAGAGTGAGATGATACCAAAACCTATCAGAAGCTAAATGGAAACATTTTGGAAATCAGGACAATCTTTAAATTTACCCATGATAGGTGACACCATGTAATTGTATTATTATTGTGTGGGTGATATTAGGCAAGATATTCCATACAACCCCATAAGCGACTTATAGTTCCCTATTATATCCCAGACATGTAACCACTCTGTATTGTTCCAAGTCTACAAGGATGCTGCATCGCCTTCTCTACCATAGTTACTAGATAGATGCACCAAACAGTATAGTATAGGCACAATAACCCAAAGGCATGGTACAATGAGTAAGCAGAGGCACAAAGGTGAGATTCCTTGTAGGTCTTGCTTGCTGTAAGTGTAGTTTAAGTGAGTCCCATCCCAACATAGAGAGATCATAGAGTAGTATGTACATAAATATGAATGTAATTTAACCTAGTAATAATGAGAAAAATGGGGGTCATCGTCGCCCAATAGGCTGGTGAATGGTGATAACATCTAAACATGGATTTGGGGATAATATATATTAGCATATTCTGTGAGTTCACACTGGCATCCCCTTGAGAGGAGAGTGGAGATTGTATGGCAATAATATGTACCCTACCGAACAACATTGGTATAATGGTATATCATCCAACACACGAAATCATAATTAAGCGTGAGATTGGGGTATGATAGAGCATAGTAATATACAATTCCAACCGTATCTACAGAACGCCATTAATCCATAAATCATAACAAAATTCATAAGTAGATATACACCCAAACCCAACACAGCCAAAAGAAAAAGAAGATTGAAATGACCTGTGAATTAAAGAATCAGATGCCAACAGCACATCGCTTGGGTCCACCGGAAAGCGTTCCCTTGGTACTATTGCTTGCAAATCCGAGAGGCAAGTCCTCGCAGAAAACCCTAAGGAACCTTTCTCTGGCTCTCCAACCCCCGGCCTTAAATCTGACCAAAGCCAGCACATGAACATCAAACTTGACGGTTCCTCTCGAAAGCTCTCCTTTCAATTTGTTGCCCAAGTCGGAATCGATGTACGCAGAAGAGGCAACCAGCTCCGCATCCATGCTGGTCGTGTTCTTGGTGCCCTGATCGAACGGCGGCAGCAGGTTTTGCGTTACCAATAAATTACTGTAGAGCAACCGCGCCTGGATTTCGTCGTAGTACACGTGCAGCTTGTGGTTAGGGTTCCACACCGAGAAGTGGATGTTCCATGTGCCGGAGATCTGGGACGGCGAGGTGGACACATTCAGAGAGGAGAGAGTCACAGATTCCACCGTGAACGACGGGATGCGGGGGCGGAGGACAAGCCAAACGATGAGGAGGATCACGCCGAATATAATGAACACGGCGATCAGGGCCGCGAAGAACCGACGGAAGAAGGTGGCGCGTGGGGATGCCGGGTAGTATGCCTGCTGCGCGTTGTAGTTGTAGGGGTTGTGGTTTGGGTAATAATAGTTGGACTGTTGGTGGGGTGGGGGGGGAGGGGGGTAACCGTTTTGGGGTGGGGCAGGGTACCCGGTAGCAGGACGTGATGGGTCGGTCATCGGAGATGCACAATTGGAAGATGGGAAAAGGAGAGTGGAATGGGCTTGAAATTGAAACAAACCTTCGAAGGAAACCGTATCGTTATAAGTTGAGATGCCAGGAACATCCTCTCCTCTCCTGCCCTTCCTTTTCCGCTTTTTCTTCACTTTGAAGATTTCAACCCCACATTTACTTTGCTGCTATTTTTTTTTGGTTGGGGGGGGGGGGGGGGGGTGTCAGTGTGTGTGTGTCAGTGTGTGTGTGTGTTGGGGGATGGTGGTGCCATTACTTTATCATATACCAAAATCGATCATAAATTTTTACTAATGTTGCCCTCTTCACACCAAAATGTAATAGCAATAACAATCCTATTTTTGGATTGGAACTTTGTTGTGCAGTCAGTGTCTGCCCACACTAATGTCTTATTTTATTTCCTTATCAGATCACAACATTCCCCTTAATTTCAACCTTAGTCAAACCACTACTCTTAACAATCTCTACACTCTCAGCGTTAGCTTCAGCATCCAAAGAATAGTGAACAAAAAAGCAGAGAAAAAAATTTGGGTTCTCTTCAAAATTTCTACAAAAGGGGAACATGTTTTTTTCTTCTTTCTAAGTACACAAAAGAAAAGACAGAACGAAAATGAGTACTATTCCCCTCAAAAATAAAAATGAATGAATACTATGGACAGAATGCTGCTGGAAACACAGTATCAGTAACTTTACAGCAGGAACGTGGAACTAAACTCAAGAAGCACGACTTCTTGCCAACCAGATGGCTGTCTGTCTCCCTGTCCTTTACACCGGATTGAGACTCCACTTGCAGTGAGGTTTTTGACTTTTCCACAGCGGGATCTGAAAGGCCTGATCTCATGGGAGAAACAGATCTTGGAGCCACAGTCTGCGAACAGTCTTGAGGGTTTCAAAGATGTGGAAGAAATCATGTTGCTCTCATCTCTTACATCCATCTTTCTCTCAACAGTTTCAAGAAAAGGCTGATCTCTTCCAGCCCGGAAACTACTGCGCTGAGTGATATGCACAACATTCTCAAAAACCGAAGGCAGACTGGGAGCAGGAGCTTTTCAGGTGCTGTACTCTCTAAGATGATTTCATGTACTCTCTAAGATGATCTCATTATCTTTCTGCAGATTCTTTTTGGACAATACCAATTCGAAGCTGCTTTATCTCCTCCCTCCGTTAACAAGAATTCCTTCACTGTGAACTTGTCATCACCTCGGGACGGAAACACAGGATTGAGCAAGGCATAGAATCACATCTATCATTTGACCTGCGGGGAGAAAAGTAATCCTTACATACCGACATTATGTCAGGACTCCTATGTGGGAGCTTCAACAATGCATTAGTTTCACTATTCACAATATCAGGTCCAGAGTCCACATCCAATATTTACTGAGAACTACATGGACGATTCAACGATGAATGAGCTTCAGTAATTACAATACCAGAACCAACATTCTGATATGTGTTTCCATCTGAACCTGAGGCATAAACATCATTTAACAAAGGCTTACTACGGTCATAACTATATCTCTGTAAATTCTTGATGGAGAGCTAGCAGAGAAGGAAAATGTCTCAACAAAGCACAATTCAGATTCTCTATCATGTCCTTGGAATTTCCTAGAAACATTTTCCGGCATCTCAGGATACACATAGGAAGAAGATGCATTGCTTGGCTGACAAGATTCTATTTCAAGCTGCCTTCCAATCATATGATCATAATTAGCTTTGCCTTATTTATTTTCAGGGATCTCAGGGAACAAGTAGGAAGCAGAAGCACTGCTTGATTGATGTAAATCATACCGTTGGGCATGGGTCACTGTATCATGACAATGAGTAGCCTTGCGAAAACTATTCAGGCATATGGAAGTGCAGAATGGATGCCGAAGCACAGCTTGGGTGATGCAATTCATAGTGTTCAGTGTCACTCACTTCAGGCTGACGAAAAGTATCATTGCTGGAATTATCTTCTCGCATCTCAAAATACGAAATGGATGCAGAAGCACTGCTTGACCGATGAGAGCCAAACTGTTCCAAGTGACTCGTTGCCTCACAATCATGGGTAGCCTGCTCCAATAAGCTCTGGAAAGGAGCTGTTGCATGATCAGAAAGTTCAAATGATTGCATGGACAAAGAGGAAGATACAGAATTGCTGCTATCAGGTCGAGTTACTCTTCGAGGTACCTTCAAAACTCTCCCGGATTCATGCTTGACCTCTTGTGGAACATGAGTTGGAGGGGTCTTTCCCATCAAACCAATGCTCTCAGACTCTTGAGCCATCTCACCATTATCAATCTTTAAGGATTCAGCTACCGTGCGTACACTATTAGGATTTGCTTGCCTTATCCTCCCTGGAAAGGAAGATCGTCTTATAACGTCGGAAAGAGGAGTTTTTTGCCTTGCTCTAGCAGCATTTCCTTCTTCAGTTACTTGTTTGGTGGGACCAGGAGAAGGAACAACTTCATATCTAGGCTTAGTTTTAGGCGAGGATTCAATGATAGGCAACTGCCAAAAAACAACCACCAATTATAAGCAAACAACACAATTACACAAGTCTTAATTAATAAAATAAAGTGGGAATTGCTCAAAATAACAAATGTTCGCCTTAAACAATTAATGATTAAATAATACAATACTCAAACTAAAAAATAAAATACATATCAATTAAAAATGGGTAATTTATAAGAAATTATCACGTTAAACATCATCTTATGAAAAACTACCACATAAAAACAAACTTGTGAAAAACTACCACATAAAAAATCTAATTGCACAGTACCACCATTAGGTTGTTTTCTGACCTTTGACCCAATTTTGTGGCATTGACTTCCACGTGGATGACACTAGCTTTACTTTTTATTTTTTTTCATCTCCTTTAGTTATTCTACGTGGACGCCACGTGTTTGGGCATTGATTTTATTTTTTCTTTAATAATTGAACCTTTGCGAGGATTTTGGATAATTTTTTAAAGTTGTTGTCGAACATTGAATACATAAATTTGGTAGGTAAGCATAATACCTTCAGGGAAATAAGTACCATTAGCCTTTTTCATCAACTCGGCCCTGAGTGACAGACATTGAAATACCAATTAAAGAATGATAGTGCTCTTAAAAAAACAAAAATGAAGGAATTAGCGATTGAAATCACAAGAAAATCACGTATCGCCACCTTCGCAGTAGCCCGTGACAATACAGACATAGCAGCCCTTCAATTATGAATCGCATTTTGAACGATAAAGTTGATGAATCAGGTAGTCATAAAAAAAAAAAAAAGAACCTTCTCGACCCAAGCTTCTTTGAATTCGACAATGTAGGGATGTCGAATGCGGGGGATGACAGTGTCCAGTTTAATTAAGAATAGAGTGACAATGATTGAATTAGAGAGGAGACTAAAGAAAAAACCTCTTGATGAGCGGATCGGCGACATCACTCCGTCTGTCGAGCAAGCCTAATCTTCTTCAAAACATATCTGCATCAACTCCAAATCCAAAACATAAGCAATCGGAGCAATATGGATTAAAAAGGAATACTGGGAAAGGACGGAGACTTTTTCTTCTCTGATTTATGATTGACGGGAATAGTAGCTCCGAAGGCACCGCGACCAATCTGCTCCATCATCTCGTACTGATCCATTCTCGATTCCATTTACTATTCACGCTAGATTTTGATCCTTCTCATACTTCAACTCTCCATTTATGCTTCATTCATCGATTCATATCACTGCTCATTAACGGAGGATATAGCAAATATATTGCCTCTTCAGATTATTGATGCGGATTACTCTATCAAACTTGATTTCCACATACGGAGTATATGTGCAACTCCCAACAACAACAACAATTATGCGATTCCCAACAGCGGTCGCTTCCATAAGCTTGCATTTCATCGATCTATTGCTCTCCTCTCTACTCTTTCCTCTCCAAGCCCCGGTCTCTCTCACTCTCTCTTCGATTCAGCCTCACTTATTAAAATTAAATAAATATAAAAATAAAAACAAGCGTTATTGTTAAATTGAATAATTCTTCTTGGAGCTTCTCATTAATCATATATATATATATATATATATATATATATATAAAATCTGTACATGATAATATTTACATATGATTTATCATACCCCCAGTCGAAATGGGAGGAGGAATAACGCTTAGACTGAATCTGAATTCTGTAAATGATTGTCGAGATAACCCTTTCGTAAAGATATATGCGTATTGATAAGAAGAAAGTATATGTTGTACTTTGATAAGACCAAGTGCAACCTTATCGCGTACAAAGTGTATGTTCAGTTCAATGTGTTTGGTACGTTTTATGATGGACTGGATTGCACGACAAGTATATCACATATATATTATCACAATAAACCAACGAGGCTCGACTCATTGGGCAATGAAGTTCCAAGAGTAGGTTTCGCAAAAACAAATTTCGACAACAACATTTGCGACCCCACGATACTCGGCTTCGACACTAGATCGAGACAAAGTAGCTTAGCGTTTAGCAGACCAAGAGACCAGATTATCACCCAAATAAACACAATAACAAGAGGTTTCACTGGCTTAGGACCAGGTTATTGCGTGTTTAATATTCAGTATCTACATGCCTCTATTTTTAAAGCTAAAACTTAAAAATTTTAGCTTTAAATTTTAATTATGTTATAACAAATAATATATTCAAATGATCTTGTTGAATACATGTCAATGTAAATTTTTATAATATCAAATTTTTATAAATTTTTTTCTAACCAATTTAGAGAAAAAAAAAAAAAGGTTTTAAGTTGTCTTTTATAAACCATGAAAAGTCAAATTTATCAACTAAATTAGGACAAAGGGAGTAGTATTTACTCCCTCTATTCTTTATTGTTCTTCCTATTTTCCCTATCCGAAAATTTTAAAATGTTGTTCTCATTTTTCATCTTTCTAATTTGGTTTAATATTGTGATTGTATAGAAAAGTTTTGTTTGGATCACTATCCATGTGATATATAGCCCATTAGTTGATTTTTTTTTATTGTTTAATGACATTGACTTTAAAAATTACACTACTTATTTAATGCTTAAGTCACTTGCATAATTTTTTAATAGAATTCATTCTTATTTTTAGATTAATTTAAATAATTATATAGAATATTAATGATATTTAATATTATCTTGGTTTCTTTTTTGATTCCAAATGAAAAGGGAATAAACATTGAAGGGGGTTGTATTTAGTAGTTAGAAAACTTCTTTACAAAAAAAAAAAAAAAAAAAAAAAGTAGTTAGTAAACTTCAAATGCACCCAAGTGATATGGAGTACTCCATATTTTAGAGATAATCAGAATTATTGCCTAAAGCAAGCTCCGCTAAGTCCCAACTACTGCTTATCGTGTCCACGGGTCGGTTCTGAGTTGACCGATCGCGGATCAATTTTTATCGATTCAATTTAAATCGAGTCAATTTGACATGTCAGGTTTGGTCAGTTCATTGTCAGGTCGGGTTAAATCGGTTAGTTACTTGCTCGAGTTCGATTTGGGTTTGGACCAGGTTGTATTCGGTTCGTGTCAAGGTCGATTTAGTTAAAATCGTGTAGGTTCCTAAACGAGTTATAGCGGGTTATTTCGAGTTTGAGTAGATTTCGGGCCAAGTCAATTATGGTAATGGGTCGCTTCGATTTTGGTTGAAATTTGGTTTTGGCTTTCTCAGATTCGCACTTAGTCATTAATGACATGTTATCATCACTAGTAGAAAAATGTCTATTTGCTGCAGTTATTTAACCTTATTTGTTGCGGTTATTATGACGCATCACATATAGGCGAAACACATGAAAAAACAACAAATGCTGCGGTTTTTAGACGCAGCAATAAAAACATCAATTGCTGCGGTTATTAGAAAAACCGCATCAAATATATCTATTATTTGATGCGGTTTTACCAAAAAACCGCAGCAAATATTTTTAAAAAATAAAATATGCGGTTTTTTGGTAAAATCGCAGCAAATAATAGATATATTTGCTGCGTTTTTTCTAATAACCGCAGCAATTGATGGTTTTCAGAACAAAATAAAATTAATAGGTCATTTTATGTCTTAATTAACATGCATATAAAAGTATATTATTAATAATTAATATCTCTCAAAAATTTTATATACTATTACAACACAACACATTTAATCAAGAACATAATATGATCTAAGTTAAGAATATCATGCATAATGTGTTAAATAATATGTCATAAAATATAAGAAAAGCTAAGAAATGATCAACCGTGAAGCATATAAATCGAAAATTCTATTATGACCACTCGTTTTGCCATGCAAAATTGCGATCTATAATATTTTATACTCAAAATAAACAACCAATTCATTCTTCATAGATTTCGGGTGCTATTCCGAGGTTTCGAAAAGTTTGAAGAGGCATATCTCTTAGCTCGGTAGTCCGAATGGTGTAATTTTTTTTTTTGAAACCCCCTACTTTTAGAGGTACTACACAACTATGTTACCCTTTAGCGGCCTCGGTGACGTATTATTTAAGATATTGAAAAAAAAACTTTGAGAAGCCATAAAATTGGCTACGGGACTCCGAATAAGACTTATAATATGTGTAAACTGGGTATTTTTTCGAGATCTAAAGGGGATTTGTCCACTCATTATCTCCAAAAAAGGCCTCAATCCATGAAATTCAATTTTTAAGGCTTATTCCTTCATAAGCACAACATTAACATACAGATCTGAACATATAAGAGTTTTTCATCTTCGCATTTATATATTAACAAATTATGGACAAAAAAATTTTAAAAAAAATATATACTAGAGTTCAAGGCATATATAAACCGTGATTTTAAGCTTTAGAGTATGTAGACTTCTTCAAAATGGGAGAGATAAGTAAGTTTCAAAATGCATATACATATCCATGGAGGCAACGAGAGGAGAAACTTATGTAGTGGGTGTTATAAGATTAGGGTTAGAGACGAAATGGCCTGGGGAAATAAACTTAGGTAGTGGGATGTTAAGTTATGGGGTTAGGGTTTGGTTTTTTTTCGTGCGCTGAAGTGTTGGGAGTCTGGGAAAGTTTTTCGTGTTTTGAAATGGCTTGGAAAAGAAAAGGTTGGGTATATATATTAATGAACAAATGCTGCGGTTATTTAAATAACCGCAACAATTATAACCACAAGTGATGCGGCTATTTAAATAACCGCAGCACTTATTCATTAATATATTGACATTTTCAGGCCATGATTAAATGCTGCGGTTATTTGAAATAACCGTAGCACTTATAAATTACAAGTGCTGCGGTTTTTGTAAATAACCGCAGCATTTAATTAGTCATATATTATATTCCTGGGGGAAGATTAAATGCTGCGGTTATTTGAAATAACCGCAGCACTTGTGATTTATAAGTGCTGCAGCTTTTTAAATAACCGCAACACTTGTAATACATGTTGCGGTTATAAAAATAACCGCAGCACTTGTGTTATAAGTGTTGCGGTTGTTTGAATAACCGCAACACTTATTATTATGTGCTTCGAAATATATTTAACCGCAGTAATTGAGGCGAAGAAATTGAACTGTTTTCTACTAGTGCATTTTTTGACTCGGTATTTGACTATTTTGTTGTATTCATCCAAGGTCATATCGGTCCTTTGACTCATTTCGAATCAGCTCATGCGATAACTTATTTTTATATGATGGTTAATTCATAAAGTAGACAATGCTGATGTCGATAAGTCATTGTAAAACAAGATATTTATGAGGTACCGATTATTAATGTGTATTATCATATCAAACTAGTATAGGATATGTATCTTTAGTGTATTAATGTATGATATGTATCATTGTATTACGAGTATTTTCTCTATCAGTTATCTACAATAACGCATATATATCATAATCAATTTGATAATTGAATTATTCAATCAAATACGAACAAGTATCAAATATCAGATATAGACATATATTTCAAATACTCAAATTTGGATAATCAATTAAGTATGATATATTTAATCGAATCAAATCAATAGTGAACACTAAGTAATTATATATATTTACAAATGTATAATTTTTAATATATACTTAAAAGTAATAGCATATGATGTTAAGTTTATATATACATAAGTAAAGAGTTTGTAATATGTTTAGCTTGAATGGGCAAGGACAAGTTCAAAAAACTAAAGTTAAATCATATTAATTTAAATTAGTTAAAATAAATTGCATAGGTTCGCATCAAATATGATCTTATTTATCACTAGACCTTAATGATATAAACTATGATGACAATGACTTTATGATATTTTTTATTTTATGACTGGTTTAGCTAATGACTTATGGAAAGCTGAAAAATATTGATAAAGATATAAATGCGTAATTATTTGTTTATAAGTTATAACATAATAATTAAATTAATAAAAATGTTTAATTTCAAAGTTATTAGAAATTGGATAAAAAAATAGATCGAGCAAGATTAGGTCACATTCACATATATTCATATTGTTAACATATCGAGGGAATTCGGGTCACGGGTTATTATAAATCGGGTCATATAGGTTACGTGTCGGGTTCAATCAGTTTTGGGTTCTCCTTAGGTCAGGTTTGTAACTGGTCGGGTCCCTAACGAGTCGAACACGGATCGGGTTCGGGTCTTCGAATATCGGGTCAAATAGGTTTTGGGCTGACTTCAAGTCGGGTAGGTCGGTTTTCAGGTCTCACTTTCGGGTCATAATCAGATTGGGTTCTGATCAATTTTAAATAATTTATCACATCGGGTCTGATTTTGACCACACTACTCTTTACTCTTCTTACACATCACCATCTATCAATCAATGCCTTACACTTATTACTATTTACTAGCCTACTTTTCTAAAACAAACTCTCAAGTATCAATTATATATATATATATATATATATATATATATATATATATATATATATATATATATATATATATATTACCTGATTACCATAGTAAGCCACTCCTGTTTCTTATAAGGTACTCCGTAGTTTATTCGGTTAAAATTTAGGATCATATTCCAAATAACTTCATGGCCCAATTAAAATTTACTCGGTTAGCCATATAAATTAAGAAAATGGTAGTTTGTACATTGGAGAAGGTCAAAATCAAATATGTAAGTAATTGATGTAAAATTGAAATGGATATAGCTAAATTCGCTCGTATGTTTACCCTTTGAACTGCTTTGAAAAATCATTAAAGACCAATTAATTAGGATACCAAAGTTGTCAATGCATATATTTTACTATTGTTATCTTTAATTACATATTGTAATTTGTAAATAGTTATAAAATTTTTATCTAATTCTGAATTTTATCAAATAAAAAGAATATAAGAGAATGGAAGAAGTATAAATAAATAACACTGAAAGAGTAAAAGTACCAACTATGTATGTATGTATGTGTAATTGGGGTTGCTTAATTATTTGGTCGCCGATAATTAGATTATACACCCGGGTGTACCATACTCATGGTGCACTCAGGTCAAACTGGTAGCACATGCATTAATATTTTAAATAAAAGATGAAGTGTCTATTTTCGTTGGAAAAATAAGAATAAGACACCTTTGACTTTTTATTTATTTTATTTTTAACATGTGAATTGAACTTAACTTATATATACATTATAAATATACATCATGTACATTGTAAAATCAATATGCCTAAACAATATAGTGGTCCTCAGATATCATTTTTAATATGTACATTATATGATATGGATATGTATATACCTCATCAAGAAAATGTAAATTACATATATATACGATGTATATCATATTCATTACGAATTTAATATGAAAAAGTGCATTACTAACAATTATATCATATTTCCAATATTACTCACAATTTAAATATACATATCAACCTTAGAAATGTACATATATATTTTACATTATACAAACGAACTGAATATACATAAATATATGTCTAAACAATGGTCATCAGATATCATTTTTAATATGTACATTATATGATATACATATGTACATATCATGTTCATTATGAATTCAATATGCAAAAGTACTCTATGCCTCGTTGTATATCTTTATTTAAGAAATACAAGCTCCAGAGATCTTCGTCTGCTTATTAGGAAACAATCCTAAATATCTTTTAGACTTTCCAAATAATAACATCAAATCTACAATATTTATATCACTCAGTATACTTTTCTTTATTTACCCATATCTCATATTATCACAATATATATTTTTCCTCATATTAGTGGAATAGTGGTATACACATCTTTAATAATTCTTTAGAAACTTCAGTTTTGGAATAAACTACATGCAGCCGAGAAGTTGGATTTGCTGGGTTCTTGTTCACCATGAGAGATATAATAGGGAGGAGATTGGGACTTGGGAGATAATTTAAACAATTCAAAAAAAAAAAAAAAAGAACAAACATGACGGCGTTGGACAGTGTAGGTGACGTAAAAACGGCATATATGTCATTCCTGTAATCAAGTTAAGAGCATGCAGAAGATTACAGATTTGAGAATCACTTCTTTTTGTAAATAAATCCTCTCAGATGATCCCATGTAATATAATCATCCCACATCAAAATAGATACGGCAGGAATGCAAAAAAAATAAAAAAGATATGGCTGCACTATGCAATCATTCTATACACATACCATTACTTTCCAATTATTTTCTGATATTGATAAGAATGTGATCAGGGTGGATTGATTAACGCTTTGACTTCCCATAATCATAAATATTAACATCCCTAGCTCCTTTGGCTCCCTCTATAAATACAATGTAGAATGCCTGAGCCTTACTCACCTCCTCCATTCCCTTACGGCCGTACCTCCTACCATATACTGCATTCCTCTGTTTTCTCTGCTTCTTTTCTTTAGTTTTTCAAAACCAAAATATGGCTGCTTTAACTAGTACTAACTCTGCTGCTGCTACTTTTATTGTGAGCTTCATGCTACTTTCCACCCTTATCGACATGCGTGCTGCTACTGCTTCTGCTCTTGGTCTCAATCTCTTGCATAAAATTCTGTTTCTATGTTTTTGCTTAAGAACTTAACATATTACAGAGTACTTGTTGATGGTATATAGATTGTATGTATGTATTACGTACTGACGTAAATGTGTATGCATGTCAGATTGTACACCTGGATATGAATGCTACTTCGCACAGAAGGCGGCCAATGGCATTGCTGAAAATGGGTACTACCTTAACAGAAAGGTCAGTAGGTCACTCCTTGTGTTACATTAATGCTTCTCTAATCCTACTTCTTATGAAAATATGAGGGGCAATGAGTCCAATCAATATGAACAAAAAACAAGATTATTAGTTATAATCTGACTTGCATGTTGATGTTAATTTTGAATTTCTGATGTTTTGAATGCAGAGTTTGAAAGTAGTATCAAATCCTGGTGATCTGAATTCAGAAAGGCCGAAATATGGTGTGGGACTGAGAGTGGTTCCTTCTGGACCAGACCCATTACACCACAGTGGTACTCCTCCGAAAAGGTCCAGGACCAGTCCATGATGCAAGCGAAGGCATACTTGAGCGAGTCTTCTGCACTAGATTTTGTTTTAGTTGACTTCATAAAATTCCTGGAACGGGGCAGCTCTGTTTGTGCCATGTAAAGTGCTAGTATTGGTCTTCTAATCAAGACAAAATCTAGTGCTTTATGTTATATTATAGTAGAAATGTTCACAGGATTTTGTTTAGTATCCTAAGCATGTTTGTATGATATGACAAGTAAAAAAAGAAAAAAAGAAAGCATGTTTGTTCGATATATCTTCAACTGCAATTTATTTTTTTTCTAAAAAAGAAGAATGTCCAGAGCAAAAGAAAAAGCTTATGTTTTCAATGTAAAACAAGAGCTAAAGAATTGTTGCATGGAAAAGGAAAGGTGTGGAGACAAGAGATTATAAAATGTATAGTTAGATAATTAAGATTGAGTTTGGGAGTAGTGAGAGAGAGAGTCTGAGAGACGATGATTATGCTGCGCAAGTGTCATAATCTAGTACGTCATGGTTGTACAGCCTTTTGGGTGAAATTGAAGTTGACATCTTCCATATCTATCACTTACACCGCCTGTAATTACGTCATTATTGGATTTGGGCATACACAATTCTCCTCCTACTCATAGTCATAGGTACCACATTTATGTTTTAGTCCCGGTTTGCTCCCAACTTGGGTCACGGCTCGCAGGTCCCCATATTACTCGTAAATAAGAAATTCATTATTTATTTCACAAATAATTAAGAAAATATAAATAACGAAGTATGATAATTATTTATAGACATTGTGTTTGAATAAATAATAATAAACTTAAGAACTTGTTAAAAAAAAAATATCAAATTTCTCGTGTGCCAACAGTGATTCTAAGACGATTTCATTAGGCTTCATTGGCATATTATATAACTTATAAGGAATCCAACAACGTCCCTGCATGGCTGCATAGAGATAAAATATTCGAGGAGAAAGAGGGTAAAGTCTCTGCATATGATCCAAGTAATTGAACCCTTAATCTACAGAACCAACGTGACTGCAAGCATAAGAGCTCCGGTGGAACTTATCCCATCTGGCTTTTATGCTTCCATTTGCATTCTACCAAAAGCTTTAAATACCTCTTCAGCATAGCCATTAGCAACAAATCCGCATATCATTGAATAATACCTATTAATCAATCCATAATCTCAAATTAAGTGCACCCAGATTAGCATTATACGCTAAAAGCATAGCAATAATCTTATTGGCCAGCCCCACAAAGGCACAATAAGCACCCCAAAGCTTCTTCCCAGGTCTAAGAAATGGCATTTTGTCCACTAGAAAGATGGAGCGCATCATGAACCTTTCCATTTTCTCATATAGCTATCGATCACTTGAGAAAGGTTGCAATTTTGGCACTGGCGAGAAATGGTAGAGGTCCATGCAACAATGGGGTCAATATGTTTGTGGAATCAGGTGAGAGATCGAGATCGAGATAGATGTTATTATGCCTTGCACTTTAGCAGCCCATAATGTGTTCGACTGAGACTGTGGGTTAAGGCTTAAGCCTTAAGGGTCTTCCTGCAGTTGACTTTCAAGGGAGAATATAATTGCCCTCATCTTTTTCAGCTCTTACTATAAAAACCTCATTTTTTTAATCAAAATACACTTTTAGAGCAACCTAAACAAATTCTACTAAACTCAATAGAAATACCAAGGACAGTAAATAACTAAACTTATTTCCGAAGCTTAAGTAAAGGAAAATACATCCCGTCTAAGAGAGAGAGATACTACTACTACGGAGTATATGCTTCTTGCTGCGATAACTAAGGCTTCTATGTGAATACACGTTATAAATTTTTAGAGATAACGCCTTGGAAATTGGAATTGTTGATGATCCAAACTCCTCTCATTCACTGGTAGCTCAGGGCAATTTATACCAGAAAAGGAAAGGTTTGCCCTCTTCAGAGGGCGCTAATTTCTGGATCCTAGCACAAACACTGCCCAATAGCTCTCTTAAGCGTTTCCTAAACTATTATTAACCGCAATTTTAAAGCGGTCTGTCCGCAGAAATAAAACATCAAAGAGTAAACAGAATCAAAACTGCTCCTAGCTGATTTCCTTCAGAAACGGAATTTTTGTGTAGTAATATTTCTTCATACGATCAATAATTTTCACAGTGAACTCTTCATACTCAGGGTAATAAGCGTTGGGATCAGATAATAGAGGATTTCGAAGATTTAGCACACCTTCAAGTGTTGCATGAAGACAATAGGCTGCATATGTAATGTGATAGCCGCCTTCCTGAACAATAAGAAGCTGGCCATTACAATGCGTATTCGCCAGGTCACGGATTTTTCTTCCAATGGCCCTGTATCCATCCATTGTCAAGCACTGCCGTCCATTTGGGTCAAACTGAATGTACAGAAGAAAACACCATAAGAGCAGATATTTACTTCACATACATAAACAGTTTAAGCATCTGCCCTAGTATAAAATCTGAAATAACAAACCAGAAACAAACTAAACGAGTACAACAGAACTAAGGAATTCTTATGAGATGTAGATCATCAGATAGAGACTAAACTAAGAAGTTCTACATAAACCATATATTCCAGTATGATTCGTGTCGTACTCAAAGGTGACACAAAGTAGTAGTCCAAATAAATCATAGATATACTTTACCAAAGGCACTGGCAACATAATTCTATAATAATGGGAGCTCCCAGGAAGGAAAAACAAACTGCAATTCTTGACAGGTCTTAAGTACCATAAAAAACCAGATTTTTTAAATCTAATTTCCCTAGAGGGGCAGCTGTTTCAATAATTTTCAGTCATATTTCTATTCCATGCTCTGCAGCTATCAATATCAAGAATCATGAACTGAAACCATGCAGTATTTCCACTTTTTATGGCTAATAAATTGAAGCATGAAGCAATGAATTATATACCGACTCTTCTTACACTGCTTTTGGTTACTACTGTGATACCGAGTTCTTTGACATCTTCACGATACTCAACCCATCCGGAAGTCAGGTGGGACGTAGGGAAGCAGACAAGGACACAAATAAAGTGAATATGTCACACAGTAATAGTGATCTCAACTCACCAGTGCCAAACTTTTAATAAATATCTTCAAGACTCAAATAATGACTTACTGCACTAGAATCCTGTCCAACAACCAAGACGATCATATCAGGTTGAAACTTCTGTACAGCTGGAACAACAAGCTCCTCCACGGCATACATATATCCACGATCCCCACTTCCATTAGGCAATGGTACGTTAATATTATATCCAAAGCCCTCTTCGTTGCCAAGCTCATCAAGGGCACCACTTTGTGGATGTGATGGACCCCAAGAACTATGATCCATATGAAGCGAAATAGTAAGAACTTCATTTGAACTATAGAAGCCTTCTGCAGTCCCATTTCCGTAATGAACATCAATGTCAATAACACCAACTTTAGTACGACCAGAATCTAATGCTAACTTAATGGCAATACCAGCATTATTTAGGAAGCAATATCCGTCCGCTTGAGTGGGCTGAGCATGATGACCAGGAGGCCTCACTAATGCATACACAATGTTTCCCTGACCATCTAATATATACTTCATAGCTGATAGCGTAGTTCCAGCAGCAAGAAGAGCAGCTTCCCAAGAGCCCCGATTGAGAAAAGTACCACAACAGATCATCTTCCCTCCAGCTTTATCAGCTTCTTCCAATTCTTGGATATACTCTACAACGTAATGGCTAATATCAGTAGTCTTTTAAGCAGCTGGGAAACCGAAAACAATATTATTCGCAAGTTTACTGACATAATGAGTAACAGAAGCTAGTAAATAGACCATGCACCTGGTACAAAACGCAGGATAATTACATATAAAACGCAGCCAACTTTACATGTCTGCATAGGCAATGAACATCTGTGTGTAAGGCAATGATCATCGTCAATTTCAAAATTTCCCCCACTAAGTGCAATGATTACGGTTGGATTTTCCACTCAACATGACTATTTCGATTTCCCACGCAACATGACTATTTCGATTTCTCATGCAACACGTTCCCCAGTTCTCAGTAATTTTTTTTTTCTTGTAATTCATGGAATTTTCTTGGGAAGTGTATGTTCAGTGCCTTTGAACGTAATATTCATTTCCTTTGAACATTATGGTCATTGTCTTTGAACGTGATGTTCATTGCAAATGAACGTAATGTTCATTGTCTTTGAACGTAATATTCAATGTTCATTTTAATAAATATGTGTACAGTGCGTGTACATTCTCAATGCAAAAGTTCAGATTTAAAAGTAATATTACAAAATCCCCTGTGAGTATATTTTCCCACTGCACGAATTATGAAACACTGATGATGATTTCACATAGGAAATAATGAATATTACGCATCTCAAATACTTTGTAAAGAATATTCATTCTGTTCAATTCGTGTGAAATATGTTAATGTTCATTGCCTTAGTACAGAATTTTCATTCATGTTGTATATAATATTCATTTTTGCAATACATAATGTTTATTTTTGCATTATGTGGTATAAATAACGCCAGTAAAAAGAATAAGGAATTTAAGATTGCCTAAGTTGGGTTTCATCCTCGAGTGTTTATCTGCTGGTATTCATTTATTTCCACAGAGTTTCATCTAGATTCATGGACACAGTGAGAGTCTGAGACTCGATCGACTAGCACAATTGAGGTTTTTATCATAGTGTACAGCAAAGACATCCGACAATAACATAAATTATGGGAAAGTCAGAATTTTGTTAGCCTGAAAAGAATCACAAAACCATGCCGGATTTAGTGATAAGTTCAAGCTTGTTACCCTCTCACAGAGAATGGCAATGGAGAGCAAAAGTGATGATGAAAGCAGTAAGGTGCTGAAAAATATTTTGGATAAACAAAAAATTAGGCCCTACCACATCCTTGAGCGCAACTAAGTGGTAGAGAATAGAGAAAACAAACACAACAAAAAGCTCAGTAGTAGTGAAGTAGTGACTAGCTAAACAAGTAAGCATAAAAAGCTTATAACATCAATTACCAAATACTGAAATGATACATATTCAATCATAGATCTATATGAGTTACTGCGGACACTAATTAGAGTTGAAGACAGAAATGGAAAAAAAAAGTACGGAGTAAAGGAGACGGAACCTGAAGTGTGGAAAGAGAGGAGCTCTGAAACAGAAGCTGCCCTTCCCTGATGCCAATTAATATATTCTGAAATGGGGCCTCGTTTCAGAATCGACACCATGTTCCGGATCCTATCCCCGTTTTCAGGGTGCTTTTCGAGGACGTCCAGGAAACCTGGGTCCATCCCAGTGTCGAACACTCCCCGACCCATGTCGTGCTTCAACATCCCCTCATCCCAGAACACCTCTATTTTCTCTGCGTCTGCCATGGATCGAAACTTGATTTTTTATTTTTTTTTTGTTTTTTTAAATTGTTGTGTAATAGAATGTGGAGTTTCGTTGTCGGACTTGGCTCGACTGGACTTAACAATTTACACAAGTACATAACACGGTCTCCTACATTTTTTGTCATCCGATGGGTGTTAAATTGGGTTTATGGATCGGTTCTGGGTTGACTCATCGCGGATCGGTTTTTATCGGTTTGGGTTAAAGTGAGCCAATTTGATTTGTCGAGTCGAGTTGGGTTGAATCGGTTATTTGCTTGCTCGGGTTCGGTTCAGGTTCTGGTCAGGTAAAATCGGATCGGTTCTTGAACGAGTTATAGCAGCTTATTTCGATTTTGGGTAGATTTTGGGTCAAGTCAATTATGGTAATGGATCGCCTTGATTTCGGTTGAAATCTGGACATCTGGTTTAAGTTTTATCGGGTTCGCATCGAGTCATTAATGAAAAAGGTTTGGTTTCAATATTATTAGAAATTGGGTAAAAATAGGTTGGACAAGATTAGGTTATATATATTCAAATTGTTAATATATGAAGTTAATTTGGGTCACGGGTTGTTATAAATCAGATCATAACGGTTATGTGTCGGGTTCAATTGGTTTAGGTTCTCTTCGGGTCGGGTCTGTAACGAGTCGATTTTGTAACGGGTCAGACACATATCGTGTTCGGATTTTCGAATATCGAGTCAAATCGGGTTCGGGTTGACTTCAGGTTGGATGGGTTGGTTTTCGGGTCATAATCACTAATCAAGTCGGGTCCGGGTAAATTTCGGATAACTTATCAGGTCGGGTCTGATTTTGGCACCTCTATATATATCACCTCCATCTCTCCGGGCCTGAACGCTACCCTGTTTTACTAAATGATATCCTTTTTTTCATACATTGAATAATTGTAGATGATATTGGATCACCCTTTTCGAGCCAAACAAAGAAAATTATGCTCTTACATGAAGTGTGCCAAATCCATAATTGGTGTGTCAATATCAGTCCCCGAATTACCTCATAGATAAAGTCATAAACTAGACGTAATGTGCTAGCTATTTTGACCGTAGTCTACAAACTACAATCTCAATGTAAATTACGAGGATGATTAAACTATTATCGAAAAGAACCTTTTATAGTCTAAAAAAGTTTAAAATGAATAAAGCTCTATATTGTTTTGGCCTTTCAGTTCTACTTATGTTAATTTGAAAGAAAAATGGTAAATGAATATGTGTAGACATGTAGTATTTATAATAGTTGAAATTAAAAAGAAAGGAAAATTTTCTTCCATGTAAATGAATTTGCTATTACTACAGTTAAAAATAAAAAATAAAAAAATACTAGTCTTAAATAGAAAGAGCAAAATGGTTAGATTGGTTATATTGTGCACTCTTAGAATCATGAACTTCTCATAGGAGTACTTATAAATTACTCTGTTGATGAATTAAAAATATCAATGATCTCTCAATATCTCAAGGCAAGTGCGACGCAACGTGGCTATGACGTCGATTTGCATCTGGAAAATGAACAAGACAACAATCAACATATCTTTGGAACTGGCAAGATGCAAGGACGGAGTATTATATGATGCGCAAAATGTGGTTCATAATTGCCAAAAAAAAAAGTGTGGTTCATTATGTATATGTTGTTAGAATGGTATATGAATCACTCCATTTGAAGCAGTCTGATGACACAACTAACCACTAATAAGTTTCTTTGGTTGTGTGCTCCTCCATTTCATTTGTCCATTTTATTGCTTCCCTTCCCACTATCCTTAGCATATCACCATTATAGTTTTGATTATTGGATATATAGTGTATAGGTCTAATCATCAGTGGGCCTGGAGCATTAGTCCAACACTTGTCATCAACCCTTAGTTGCTCCATTTAAGAGAATAATATGTGCTGAGATTCATCTTTTCGAAGTAAGGCCCAAACTAGGACAATCGAGCCTGATTCACCAATCTTTAGTCCCATAAGTACCAATTTATGGACCAAAGTTAAATTAATTCAAGTCATTTGATACAATCTACACAACAATAACTACACAGTTCCTTCTTCCAAAGCAAGTAACAACACCCTCGAGGCCAGTAACTTCGTTCTTGGTACATGCTATTTACTTGATATATTTACGAAGTTCAACTGAAGAGGACCCTTAACAACACACTCTCTCTATTCATTACTTGACTCACAAGAAAAGGTTTCGTTCCCTCAAAAAGAAACATGCATGTCGTATATTTTTAACATCAACTAATCAAAGTGCTTGTTTTATTATGCATAGAAGTGTAATTGCCCATAAAATTTTTAGAATCTAGAAAAGTGTCTTAAAAATGAGGAAATGTTTGTTTGAATATGAAAAATATCATTTATTTAGAGAAATTTGGGTAAATAATTTCTTCTATTTTGTGGAAAATTAAGTTTCCTAGGAATTGTAACTTCACATAATTTTGGCAAACTATAACATATTGTATTATTTCTTCTACTTTGTATTTTCTTTCGCTTCTAATGTAAATTTATGTCAACTTAACAAGGGCCAAATGTTCATATAGAGATAAATATTCAGTATAAGTATGATTAATGTTTCATATATTTTGTATGATTTTATTATTTAGGTACTCTATAGGTCTTATCTCATGCTACCTTAGTCTTCTTTATCAATTTACCCTTTCTCATTAAATTATTTTTAATTATCAATTTTGACTTTTTTATATAGATAGTGAGAACAATGTGGTGAAGCAAAAATCAGCTTCAATTGGTAACTCCTTTCTCATAGTCAATGGTAGTGTATATATGGGTAGTAAGAGGGTCAAAGCATCAATAACCTTCTTATTTACACCATACCCAATGAAAACACACCAAATGGCCCATGGATCATGTTTAGTATGGTTAGGTTTAAGGACGACAAGCACAATACATCCAAAGACCCAAGGTGGTAAAGTGAGGGTCGAAGAAATGGGAATGTGAAGGGCTAATGATAACACGATATTACTCATGATATCTTGCTTGACTCATGTTTGAAGTATATGCGTTGTTTAGTAGCCTTGATTCGGGATTTTTGAAGACCTATTGCAACATGGCTTTAGCTAGATGTTGATCTACCCATATAAGGTGCGACAAGTGAAGTTTAGCAAGCAAATGATGAATTTCGCAGCATACACCGCACCTCGATAGCGGTCCTTCACCTCGCGCTGCAACTCTGTCGCGGCCACTTGAGAGGAAAATTTTTGTAGCCCTAAAACCTAGTCATTAGTACTAGCTAGGTCTTAGTATTTTGCTAGGCTTGGAGACTTCCTTTTGGGCTGAAATTCACACGCCATTTAGGGGTTTAACTTAGGGATTTTCTGATTTTCTTAAGAGAGTTTTTAGTTTTCACTATTCCTGTTTTTTATTTATTCATTAGTTTAGGTTTTGGGTGTTTTCACTTTTGGTTCTTAGTTTTTTCTCTTTTGCAACTATAGAAGAAAGCTTTGGTGTTCAACAATCTTTGTTTTAATTCAAGTATTATTTTCTCTTCTCTAATCTCTTATTATTATTGTTATTATGTCTTCTCTTATTCATTATTTTGTTTATTTAATTATCATATTTAAGTAGTTTCATAATCTAGGGTTAGGTTGAACCCTAACATGGATTAATGTGCTATTGATTCCAAAATCCCTTTTTCATTAGTTTACAATTCATTTATTTTAGGGTTGGTTTTATTATCAATGAATGACAAAAATAGTATTTGTTGAATGTGATTAGGTTACAATGAAAGTTGATCCTTAATTGAATCTAGAACCCTAATTTAAAATAAAGGAAATCACTATGAAAGTATTGATGAAATTTTTTAGGATGTTAAGATGCTTTCTTAAAGTCTTTGAATTGCATGAGTCCATGAAAATAGGTATGATTGTATTGTTGAAGAAGTCATTGATTGATCGAAAGAAATCATTGGTATTGATTAGAGCGTATCTATCCTATGGATTGCTTATTAATTGAATAAGAGAAAAAGGAATTGTTATTGCATTAGTTCATGCTAGCGGGACTACCTAATCCTAGATGTATTTAGTTCGTACTTTATTAGTTAGTAGTAGTATAATCAATCTTTTTCCTTTTACTCTTCTAGTTTTACCAGTACTAAATTTAATTAAATTTGAATGTTGTTTTTATGTGGGATCAACCCTGACTACCCTTCTATATAGTTAGGAGGATTAGTTAGAATTTTATTTTTGTTAGGTGCGCGACACGCCTATTAGCTAACGGGTTAATAGGTGTTAAAATGAATAATTTTTATAGGTAGCCTAATTGTGATGTAAGTTGCAGTTACCACAGCTTCAAGCCAAAGGATTTTGGAGAATGGGATTCAATCGTGATGGTATGAGTGATTTCAAATAGTCCTTCATTGGATTTGGCATCCTTCTATTGCTCCCCTTCCATATAGCAACCAATTTGCTATAAAAGACTTTAATTGAGTCTTTTCCTTGTTTGATGTTGTTTACTTTAATGCTGAGATCAAAGATTTGTAACCCGTCCTGTCAACCATTGTACATGACTTCTATACCTTTTCATAAGTCTCGTGCAATAGAATAATCAAGGTATTGATTAACCAACTCAGGTTTGATATTCTTTGTGATCCATGAGATCACAATTGAGTCTTTTTGGGTCCATTTTGTGTATTTTGGGTCAGTTGTAGCCTTATAGGCGGAGGTATGGTTGTGATGTAATTGAACTTCCCTCTTCCACTAATGGTTAAGTGTAAGAGTCTGAACCTTTTTTTTGTAGTTGTGGTTGCTTAGCTTATCGGTTATATTTAATGTGCAATTGACAATTTTTGGAACTAATTTGTTGGTGTTTGACTTTTGTAATAGTTGCAACAATTGATTCATAGTGATTGGTTGTTCGGTAGACGACGAATTTACTTCGTCAGGTAAATTAATAGTAAAAGATGAAATTAACCTTAAAGAGCAAAACACATCGCTCGGCTCTAATACCATGAAAATTTGAGATTTTTATTATGGATTTTCACTATATTGTATTTCATATGTTGAAGATGAAACTAGTACATCTATATATATATGGAGTACACTTTGAGATATTTGATTCTTTCTTATATATGTAGCTAGCTAGTATATGAATATATGGAGTACACTTTGAATTTGTTAGTGAGAACTCTTCGTCGTCCCTTTAGGATCTGCTGTGACATGATTGTTCTGATCAACAATAATAATCAACTGGGTGAGCTCTTTTCCATGGTTTACTGCGCTGTCCGTGGACTTAAAATCTGCCATGGAAGATAATTCAACTACCCCTTCTATTATACTTTCTATAGAATCTACAATATCTATTAATATCGAAGCTACTGTTGCTGCCGGTAAAACATCCAAGATGTTTACTTTTTCCCATAAACTTGTTTGTTGAAGCAAGTTTTTTAGCTCCTGAGCTGCTTTTTTGGCTTCAGCCAACTGTGTTTTTGCTGTTTCGGTCTTCTTCATCTTCCTCAACCCTAAAGCTACCTCATTTAATACTTTGCCTGATTCGCTGCTTAACTTTTTGCACGCTTCTTTAATCTTCTCTTGAATTTCTGGTTCTGGTTCTGGTAACAGATGGCATGTATTCCAAATACATACTTGCTGTTGGGCTTCATAGTTGAGGAAGTTGTTGAGTGCATCAATTCTGTAAGCACACTGTCGTGTTAAGGATCCAACCTTTAGGTATTGTTTCCATGGATGACAGAATTTGAACTTCCCATGGCTAGGCTCCCATGAGGCTAAGGTTGCCTACAAATTCATAAACTATTAGAAAGTGGATATTTAACAAGCTAAGACCCCAATTCTAAGGATATAGTAAACAAAATACGAGAGCTTACCATTGTCTCTTCGGTGCTTTTGGTACCTAAGACACTTTTGTATTGTTGACGAAAAGAATTCTCTTTCGGCTTTTCATCCTTGGGTTTCAGATGTTCACTTCCAATTCCTACGTGTTTTAAGTCCCATTGAGGATGATGATCTAGTTTAGAACCACTACATATAGTTCAATTTCGAAATTTGTATTTTCATAGTTCTAATAATGTACAAAGTATAATTTTATGATAGCAACGATCACAAATATTAAATTATTATCTGGAACAAAAAAGGAGTGCACCTTCTAAGAAATTGCCAAGCTTCTCAATGTTGGAAGCAATTAGATCGTGGAATTCAGCCCCCGTCCAAACAGGGGAAATTACTATGCTAATAAACATGGCGATGCAACTTCCTATGATGATCGTCGACAGCCTTTGCTGCGCCATCTTAAGCACCTCATCGTCTCGGTAACCCGATACCGCCACCAAGGCAAACGTTAATATGAAGATCATTAATCCATAATCATATTTTGCCTTCAACTTTGGAAAGAATCTCATGAATGTCATTGTAGAAGCTGCGTTATTCTTCCAATTTTAGTTGCTAATACTCGTAAACTGTATGATATAATGCATACACGAAGTAATAGTGTAACTAAGCAACGAATGCCGGACGGAATAAATACGAAAGTACGTACCTACTATGAAGCCAAAAAGAGCAAGTAAAATAGGCTCCCCTGTCTTCCCTGAAAGATCAGCCAAGTAATGAGCTACCACTCCTAGAAACCCTGCTACACAAGTTGAGATCATCCTATTTAAACCTTTCCCCAAGGTTGCTCCTGCATGCCACACATACACGAAAATTTTAATACCTCGTACTCATTACATCATTACCGGTTATATTATTAGTCAGTCTTACCTATCAGGTCATTTAAATCTTATTTTAAAATAGGTAGTGCATGTAGTAAACATTTCCTAATCAATTACCTACGGTAAACTCCAAAACGACGACAACAGTTATAACAGCCCACATAGCGGAAACACCATCATAGAGAGGTTGGAAGTAATAGAACAGGGAAACAATTGTGATTGCAAAGCCAACTTTTAAGGCATGGAAGATCCTTCTAGGATCATCTTGTCCTAACTTTTTAGCCTCCAGGGCAAAGTTGACAACAGTGTCATTCAATCTCTTAGGCAATGATGTTAGATATTGGCATGCTTTTTTTTCAGTATTTGGCGAGGAAATGACACTGTTGTCCATTCCGTATTTTGTTCGCTCTGTTGCTAGCTCTCTGATTTTTTTTAACGACTGTACTACTAATACTAGTTATATGTTTTAGGAAGACAGAGGGCTTGAGAAGTGGAAGGCTACTGACAGCAGCATTTAGTCACCTGTATTTATAGAGGTATACACTGGAATGAAATATGACTTAATTTTATCAAGCAAAGTTATACTTGTAAAATAAAGTAAAAGGAGGGTGCTTTACAATTACAATATGATAGCCACTAATTGCTGTCGTTTTGAAAGTAAATTGAAAGCGTGTGCAAATGGTGTATGCTAGGCTGCGCTAGCTAAAAACCGAGGGACGAGAGAGACTGAGAGGTGAGTGGTGTCCAATGTGATGATGAGATAGGTGACATCTAGCCAATGGTATTAATTAGTACGGGGGCTGCAGAGCCGCAGAGGTAGCTAATGCAGGGATTAATGTTAGGTTGATTATAATGAGTGAGTAGCGCTCCGTAGCCCATATTAATATATTGTTCAAGAGCGTTGGGACCTTTGGGGTGGCGACTCTGGTGAGACAAAAGTTGCAGTCTTTGGTGCATCGTCAATCTATCATACTTCATAGTCTCAAGAGCTAAGATAGGCTATTCGGTTTATCATATATCACTTTAAAAAAAAATTTATAGTAAAATTTATTATTAAGTCATCACACAACATTTATAATAAAAGTTTGAATCTAAGAAAAATATAATAAATTAAAAGATAATTTGCAAGAAACTATCACGTAAAAATATCATCTTGTGAAAAAACTACTATATAAAAACAAACTTTTGAAAAAGTATCACATAAAAAATTCAATTGCACGATACCACTACAAGGTGGTTTTCTGACCTTTGACCTGGTTTTGCGACGTTGACTTTCACATGGATGACATGTGTTCGCCTTTTTTTTTTCTTTAAGTATTCCACGTGAATACTACATGGATGACACGAGTCTGACTTTACGTCATAATTTGCAAGAAACAATCATATAAAACTCCATCTTGTGAAAAACTACCATATAAAAAAATCTTGTGAAAAACTACCACATAAAAAAAATCTTGTGAAAAACTACCATATTAAAAAATTTAATTGCACGATACCACCACATGGTGATTTTCTGCGCATTGGCCCGGTTTTGTGTCGTTGACTGTCATGTGGGAGGCACGTGCAGCCGATTTAATTTTTTTTCATTTTTCCTTTTAATTATTTCCCTCTTTTAATTTATTTAGTATAATTTTGTTCAATGGCACACTTGAATACCTGATACCACTCAAAATGTGTATCTTAATGTGATGCTTAATATCTCGCATTATGATGTCTAGATGCCGAGGAGATTGATAAAGTTCTTTGAAGATGGTGATAGCAATATAATTAGGGCATCCTATCTGAAAATGTTGTATATTGGTTGAAGTTCTGCTGAGAAATTTGTGTGAGCCCCCTCTTTTGCCAAAATTGGAGGATTTCTGTCCAAAATTGTTGAAAACTTTTTCACCTAGACAGTATCCTGTATCTGGGATGATAACAATAGTCGTCATATAAGTGAAACTGAAAGACACGTTGTACTGGAAATAGGATGAGAAAACTGAAGACTTGTACGAGGTATTGGATAAGATGGTGTCTTCTTAGAGATGGGTAGAAAAATAAGTAACAAAATTATCCAAAATCCTCTCAAAGGTTCAATTATTAAAGAAAAAATAAAATATAAATTAAGCCACCCACAGGTGCCTCTCACGTGCCAATCAACGCCCAAAAAAACACCATGTGGTGGTATCGCGTAATTGAATTTTTTAATATGGTGGTTTTTTACAAGATTGTTTTTATGTGATAGTTTTTCACAAGATGGTATTTTTATATGGTAGTTTCTTGCAAATTATGACGTAAAGCTGAACACGTGTCATTCACGTGGCATCCATGTGGAAAGGATAATAGAGAAAAGAATAAAAAAAGAGTAAAGTCAGACACGTGTCATCCACGTGGAAGTCAACGTCACAAAATTGGGTCAAAGGTAAGAAAGCCACCTTGTGGTGGTATTGTACAATTGGATTTTTTTATGTGGTAGTTTTTCACAAGATGGTATTTTTACGTAATAGTTTCTTACAAATTACCCTAAATTAAATCAAATAACACTCTTTCATTAAAAATTATAATAGATGAGTAGAATTTGCACTATATGTCTATAGCATATTTCTCGCACATATCGATGCAATATATATAACTTTTAGAGAGAAAATCTAACAATTTAGTGTACTCTTAAATATGATTTCCATTTTATTTGTCTAAGTATATCTTAAAAATTGAAATATGTCGCGATCTTTATAAATTTTCATCACTAAACCAATTTCACGATTATCCAACGGTTCTACAATCTTGAAAATTAGAGGGAAAAACAAGTGCATTTCTCGAATGAGAGGAGAAAAATTATTTTCTTTAGAGGGAGAAAAAATTCTTTACACAAAGAGGAAATATTATTGCAGCCTTAGAAAAAACAAACAACGTACTAAAGTAATACACAAATTAAAAAAAACACACAAATAAATATGATATGGAAGCCCTTTCAAAGTTTAATATTGAAGGCTAGCATTTGAGACTTGGAGAGAGAAGGGGAAAGAAGAGAGTAGAGCACACTTTCCCATCAGTTATCAATAAAAAGTTAAAATTGTCTTTATGCACTGTGAAGAATCAATATGAGATAGTTAGGATCAATATACTTTAGAAGGGGGGTAAATAGAGTATGGTCGTTTTTCGAATTTAGGCTTTTAAAACTTTGAAACAGCTTTTAGATGCAAAAATATGATATAACAGGTTTCAAGGGCTTTGAAATAATTCTCAGGATTTTGACTTGAAATAAATACGTATAAGATAAAGTAAATAAAGAACGTAAATGCAAATATAAAGGAGACGATTATTTGTTAAGAAGTTCGGCAATGTGCCTACGTCTCCGCCTAGGGTTTCCTATCCTTATGATTTAATGACTTTTATTTCTTCCCTTAGAGACCTAAAGCCACCTTCAAAGATATACACCTAATCTTCTATACCGTAGCTTTCCCTAGCTACACTTTAGTATCTCAATTCCTAGAAATAAAAATCTCCTTTCTTTTTCTGAACCTTTGAGAATTATTGATTTACTCAAGGTATATCTCTCTTTTTCTTATGATATTTCTTTTTCACACTCAAGATATACTTTGTATTCTTTTCTCTCAAATCTAAGTTATAATAAGGTAGTAAGCACTAGAGAGAAAAGTGTTTAAGTTGTTGTAGCTTGATTGTTGTATCACGTTTTTAAGGCTTGTATTTTTCATAGCTTCAGCTAACTCTTTTATAGAGGGCTTGTAACGGATAGATCAGATCTCTTCAAAGTATCTGTTGCTTTTGAATCGGAGCTTAGGGCTTTTTGACTGCTTGCTTCAAAGCCATTTCACTTTTCTAACATATTTCAAAATTCTGTTAAACCTTTGAAGTCTTCATCAGAACTTAGCGAAACTGATTCCATGAATATAGGAGAGTTGTTGCATGGCGTTTTGACTTGATTCAAATACGTAGAAGAGCAGAAGTTTGAATGAATTCAAACACTTGTTCATGCTTATCAACTCACGAATATATGAAGCTGAGGTCTTCTTATTATCCACGAAAATAGGACTTAGTTTGGACTTTGAATTTCAGCAAACAATACATCCTTAATATTATCTTGCTTGAATATAGAGTAACTTGAAAATTAGCAAAACAACAACAACATTAGCAATACACAATACGTAACATTATGCATTTGATGTAGTATATAATATATGACTTATATGACTTCCATCACCTACAAAATGAAACAAGTTAGTATAATCGAGGTGGAGTCTTCACATTGGAATATTTATAATCGTATATATTATTTACAATAATAAATCATTCATGAAATATCCTCCCTTCCTTATCCGTCCTTTTGAAAGGGTTAAGAATGGTGCATCACTATTACTCCGTATGAAAGAGGTGGCTCTTGTCTGATGCATGATGATGATGTTCTCCAGCGTATTACAAGCTAAGCTTTGGTTCCATTTCTGTATTCTATCAGTACGTCTATCTGGAAGGTTGGTCATTGGCCAATGGATACGCATAGATACGCATACAACACTTGAGAAATCTCTGAATTTAGTATTCATAAATGTTGCCTTTCCGTCATTTGATTTTATTAAGAGCCTACTTAAAATCCAATCATAATATACTTACGTCAAATATTGTTCCTTATGCTCAAAGCCTCTGAAAAACTTCAGTAAAACAATCAAAAATATCTAAATTTATTCTTTCTCAAAAAATCATCAATCATATAAACAAACATCTACTTATTATACTAAATGTTTAATTAGATTTACTTTCGTTTGTAAAATATAAAAAAGACAGTGAAAGATGTTTATCAATTATCATGCATTGTTCTGCTTGCTCGGCTATATTTTTCACACTTGGGAGTTGGCAACTTGGCACACGGCAAGCGGCAACACACGTTCATAATTCTTCATCTCTCCCGCCCTTCATAGCTGAGAAGCAGCGAAGGTAACTAGGCCTAAAAAAGACAAAAGTACAAGGCCCGAAATCATTAAGAATCCAGGCCTGACCTTTGCCGTAACAAGGCTAACCTAATCCAGGATCGACCCAAGTATGCAGTATCACACTGTCACATAATGCGGCCTGACAAGCCTAAATATCTCAGGAAAGAACATAACAAAACTGCATAACCACGACTGGTTTCATGAGCAGAAACTTAATCTTGGATACACCTAATTTGGAAGGGTAAAGATCAAATGATCAACTTATTCTACATTAAGTTATTAGTCTGTAACATTAATGGAGTACATCATACATCCTACACAAAATTAGTAAGATGGTCAGACCAACAACAAAAGTTATCTGGCGAACAAAATTTTGGAGAAGATCAGATCATGCCATAAAAGATGCCTTCTCAATATAAATGAAGCATACGGAGTGATGTTTGTAATACTACTCAGCATTTTGCTGAGCCAATGCCAAGGAAGGCGGATCTCTAGGAACTGAAACTCTTGGAGAAGAAGTTGGGGTCGAAGTCTCAATTAGTACCACATGATTGGCAAAAGAACGTCGTTTTATGGATCCTTGATTCGCCAACTTGGTTTTTTCAATTTGAGATGCTACCTTACCATCTTTACCATCCTTAAATTTGGCAATGGATGCAAGCTCTTGGACAGCCTCACTAATTTCCTCGATACAGGCTACCACATCTGCTAGTAGGTTGGCTACTGTAGCCACAGGAGTTACATCCGAAAGATTAAGGTTTTTCCATATGTTTGCTTTTAACAATTGATTGAGATTTTGAGTTGCTTGTTTGGCATTTTGGAGGTGGGGTTTTGCCTTGGAGGGTTTGGTCATTTTCTTGATTGATAATGAAAGTTCATTCAAGACGTTGCCCGATTCTGCGCTCATCTTCATGCAAGTTTCTCGGAACTTTGCCTTCACTTCACTTGGTGCCTGGGCCTCAGTATATAGGTAGCCGTGGAGGGCTTCAGCTCGAGAAGCACAGTGTCGAACTAACTCACCGATTATCTGGTATTGAGCCCATGGATGACCATATTTAAAGCGTCCATGACGGAACTCCCATTTTGCGAAATTTAACTACTTGAATAAAAAACATATGAAAATCTTGGGTGGATCTAAAAGGAAGGGATTTCCAATTCAAGACGAAACAAGAAGCATAGAGAAAAACATACCAAAGAATCAATGTTGTTTTTGGAGTTGAGTATATTTTTTATTGCATCTAGTGATTCTTTCTCGATGTCATTCAAGGATGTATCCGATGAAGCGTTGAAGTATTCGATTCCAAATCCTGTGAGCCAAATGATTTAGTCAATAGCACAAGCTAATCAGCTTATGTGTGAAAGTGATATGCGAGACACCAAAACAGCAAAGGCAAGGAATAAAAGAGAGATGAAGGATAGGAACAAAGCAGAGTACCTTGAAAGAAAAGAGAAAGTGTAAGAATATTGGTGGCAACAAGATTGTGAAGATCAGTACCAGCCCAAACAGGGCATATGACAACGCATACAATAACAGCAGTTGAACTCCCAATTAGAATGGTGGTTATCCTTCTGTGTGCCATGTCTATCACCTCATCATCTCGGTACCCGGATACACATATTAAACTGAATGTTAATATGAATACAAGCAACCCATAATCAAATCTCGCCTTCATCTTTGGGAAAAATCTCATAAATGTCGTTAATGCAGCTGCATATACATTAAGTAACACTATCATTCAGTGATCACCAAAATCATCCAAGACTCAAGAGAATTGAAGTAGCTAGTGTACCGTACCTATAATGAAGACGAAGAAGCTCAGAAAAAAGGGCTCCAATTTATTTCCTGAAAGACAGGATAATTTGTGAGCTCCAAATCCGGACATACCCCCAACAACAGTTGCCATAGTTCTGTTAACCCCTTTTCCAAGAGTTGCACCAACTGAGAACTCGAACACGACTACGACAGTGAGAACCGCCCACATTGCATTCACGCCCAAGCCTTCATAGAGAGGATCGAAGTAGAAAAAGAGGGAGACTAAGCCGATTCCTAATCCCACTTTCATGGAATGGATAATCCTCCTTGGGTCATCTTTAGCAAGCTTCTTTGTTAGTTGGCTTATGTCACTGACATCAGTCTTCATTTTCTCATACTTAGACATCAACATGTTGCTCAACAGCCCCGATTTTTCTTCCGATTTTGGGCTCTCCATGTTTCTTTCTCTATTCTAACGATGCTTCGGCGTACGACTGCGGACAAAATAATTTAGTAATCTGAGTTTTAAGACAGATGCTCATGTGCAGATGTGCTTGGCTTCGATATTGGTGGGTACTTTTATAGATGCAATTTTTTGTTTGGACTCTTCTAGTGCCACTGTACAATATTTATTCTTTTTCTTTTTGATTCATTTTTCCAAATTGATTGCAACCGTTACACTCCTAACCTATTTATGTATGTATTTCACATATTTTGATTGCATATTTTAGTCTAATTACTCTTTTTTTTATTGGTATTACAAATTAAGTCATTATTCTTTTCATAGGTTAATATACTCATAACTTTGCAATAAACCCCTCTAAAGTTACAAAATCACAATATAATACAAACATAAAAAAAAAAAAGCATATTTTCCATTGAATACATATCCAGTTTCTATAATCACAGTATAAATGTAAGTCAAATAAAGTAATTAATGTTGCAACAAATTCAAATAGGCGCATTGCTCATCATCGACATTTATCAATAACCACCTTGAAAAGTAAGATAAAGATAACTCAAACAAAAAATACATGTCTACTGTCAACCTTCACAAGTTCACAGTATAAATGTAACTCATAGAGAGTAATTATGTGTTGCAACAAATTCAAATATGTGCATTCCTCATCTGTTACATTCATTGATAAACCCCTTGAAAACTCAAATCACAAACTCATGTTACAAACTATGTGCGCGTGCCATGAGTTTATTCTATTAGTGATCCTATAATTTTGGAAAGTTTAAATCTTCTATACACTAAATCGGGATGATTAGAAACGTAATATTGGTTTTAATGAGTAGTTGAAGAAATATTTGAAGTTGGGTAAAATAGTAGTTGAAGAAGCCAAAGCGAAGGGAAGCAATTTTTTAAAAGAAAAAGAAGTTATCAAATGCTTAAAAAGTTAGAAATGTCACGTGTATTCTTTAAAAATGCTCGATTTAAGATTTTCTTGCACTGTATTACTTTTTACTCCGAAATAATACTAGAGGATAACATATCTTCCATTGAATACCTTGAAAATAATACTATAGGATAAAATATCCAGCATCTATCACTGTATTATAAATGTAATTCAAAGAGAGTAATTAATATTGCAACATATTTAAAAAGGCATATTGCTCATCAGTAATTTTCGTCGATAAATACCTGCAAGATAAAGATAACTCAAATAATATATATATGCCTATCGTCATAGTATAAATACAAGTCAAAGAAAGTAATTAATGTTGCAACAAATTCAAAAAGCCACATTGCTCATCAATAATATTCATTAATAATTAAAAAACCTTGAAAAGTAAGGTAACGATAACTCAAATAATAAATACATGTATGTCCAGTGTCTATCATCATACTATAAATATAAGTCAAAGAAAGTAATTAATATTGTAACAAATTCAAATACGCACATTGCTCATCATTAACTTGATGATGACAATAACTGATATGTCCTTAAGAAGAAGAAAAAAAAAAAAGAATCACTCCATTGGGATTTTGGAGGCTCCATACTAAGTTGCACTTAAATACTCCATAATAATATAAAATAGGATATTTTCCATTGAATACATATACAGTGTGTATCATCGTAGTATAAATGTAAGTCAAAGAGAGTAATTCAAATAGGCACATTGCTCATCATTAACTTTCATCGATGAACACCTTGAAAACCAAGATAAAGATAACTCAAATAAATAAATAAAAACATGTCCGCTATTTATCTTCATAATATAAATGTAACTCAAAGAGAGTAATTAATATTGGAACAAATTCAAATAGGCACATTCCTCTTCAGTTACATTCATTCGTCGATAAACACAATGAAAAGTAAGATAAAGATAACTCTAATAACAAACTCGGAGCACAAAGTATGTGGGTGTGCAATGAGTTTATTCTATTTGTGATCCTATAAATTTGGAAAATTTAAATCTTCTATACAATAAATGGGGATGAGTAGGAACTTTTGGTTTCAATGAATAGTTGGAGAATATTTCTCTTTGGGTAAAATAATAGTTAAAGAAGCAAGAGATAGAATGTGGGCATTGAAGGGAAGCAATTTTTTTTAAAAAAAAAAAAGTTAGAAAAGCATTAAAATGTTATGTGTACCCTTGAGTATTTTTTCGCACTGCATTGCGTTTTTCTTTGAAATAATAATTTAGGATAACATATCTTCCATTGAATAAATATCTAATGTCTATCATCATTGTATAAATGTAAGTCAAGAGAGTAATTAATATTACAAAAAATTCAAATAGGCATATTGGTCATCAATAAAATTCGTCAACAAATACCTTAGAGAAGCAATATAAAGATAACTCAAATAATAAATACATGTCCAGTGCCTATCGTCATAATATAAATAAGTAAAAGAAGTAATTAATGTTGCAACTAATTCAACTAAGAACATTGCTAATCATTATATTCGTCGATAAATACCATGAAAAAGTAAGTTAAAGATAACTCGAATAATAAATACAAGTCCATGTGCCTATCATCATAGTATATATATACATAAGTCAAATAAAGTAACTAATATTGCAACAAATTCAAATAGGTACATTGCTCATTTGTTACGTTCATCGATAAACACCTTGAAAAGAAAGATATATATAACTTACATACAAACTCAGAGTACAAAATATGTGTATGCAATGAGTTTATTTTATTTGTGATATTTTTTGCTCTTAAATAATAATATATATAGGATTGAACACACCAAAGTGATATTTTTTTATAAAAAAAAAAATCTTGACTTGAATGTCCCCGTGCCTAGCATATGTAGAGATTGTTTAATGAATCAATAATAATGTATTAAAAGTAGATTAGTATAAGATTATTAATTGTAATCTTGTTGTAATATTCTTAGCTTTTACGAGGGCATGAATTTAATCGGTTCATTTGTTTCTAAAATTTTAATGCAAAAGTTGCAAAATTTTGCTACAATTATGAAAAAGTTAAAAAATATAGTTCTGGGACTCATCTTATTAGTGTAATATATACATGTTATCCATCCACCTTTATGTCTTTGTTTTAAATTGGTTGTTTTTCTTTGTTGAATTGGAAGGAAGACATAGGATGGTGAGTAAGTAATAAAGTCATAAAATTGGTTCATGTGCAAAGAAAGTTGAATAAAAAATTAGAGATTGAATTGCCAAGATAAGAAATTTGTAAATAAAGAAAAATTGTAGTAAATACTAATAGGTTTTTGAATATTTATTTTAAAAAAAATGCATAAAATCACTCAATTGGAAATTTAGAGGCTCTAAACAAAGTTACTATTTAAAAAAGAAAATATTAGGATTCGATAATAGGTGAAGAGATGAAGGTATGAAAGGTAGGAATATTAGGTGGGGTGTAGGTGATGTTTGGTGCAATGTGGACAAATTGTTTGAAGTTAGGAGAAAGTTAGGGGAAAAAATCCATAAAATTAGTGGCAAAACAAGGAGAAGTATAGTGATTGAATATTGCTTGTATATAGTTAGTACTCGGTAACAATGAAGATTTGCCAGTTGCTACGCGCCATTTCGCTTTCACGAATTATCTGGCAAATTGTCGTTGGTTTTTGGGAAAGCACTAGCAGTTGCCAAGCGTATACGACGGACGGAGTACAAAAGTTTTCTCCATCTTTCCTTCATAGCCCATAGCTTCATTGTATTACAAGAAAATGAAATAAGCTCAGAGTTTAGCCCTGTTAATTCTATCACCTCATCGTCGCGCAGATGACCTGCTATGAGAAAAATGCACACTAGACCAAAACCATTACGAATAATATTATTCAGAACTCCATTTAGATGACAGTACTTAACAACATCATACATCAATCCTGAAACACGTCGACTAGTTTGAAATCATCCTTAATAATTACCTGCTCTACAAACCTTAGTTTATACTCCATAACCCCCCCCCCCCCCCCCCCCCAACCATCTGTGTCTACCCCTTTACCCCTTGTGTAGAGGTGCCATACATATTCAGATAACTTCCTAAACTTAATCTATATATAGGCTCCGTTAAAACTGTTTTCCCCATTTTACATGGTTTGGTTTGGAGTAAAATATAGGATGTAAAACTTGGAATGTAAATTCATTTTACACCCTATTAAAAACATTTTCCCCCAAAACTAGAAGTAAAACAATTTTACATCTATTCACTCCAAAAAAAATTATTAACTAACAAATTATTAAGCAAAACGTGGCCATATCTTGTCATTCTGGAATTCCATTACCCCCGTCTAAACTCATCTTAAAGGGCCAGCAAAAAGACCTGATTGCTCCTATCTTGTTTTTGCAGTTGGAACATCTATGTGACAAGAAGGTCCAGAGGAGATATTCCTTGAGAAGCAAGTAGTGGAAGAATTATAATATACACAGTATATCCAACTGCCCGCTCTGAAACATAGCTATGGGTCTAGGTTACTTGATCTATTCAAGGTGACAAAACTATTCTTGGCTCAACACTGAACCGTCTCGGTTTTTTGCTCGTTAAGTTTAGCCCGTTTTCAGCCCGGCCTGAATTCGAACCAGCCCACAATCTATGTCCATTATGATAGTCGAGTATGAATTTAGCTCCAACTTCTACGAGTTCTACCTTATATTTTCTCCGTCCCTTAAAAATTGTCTTATTTTCCATTTAGGTCCGTCTCCCAAAGATTGCCTCATTCTCTTAAATGTTTTCCATTTTGGGTTGTCCTTCCAAAAATTTCTCATTATATCTTTAAAAAGTTAAAATTCGTACTTAGGGGAATTTTGGGGGAACGAAGGGAATGTTGCATTAGGTTATTGATTTAATCAATGTCTCCTTTTATTATAAGATATTGAACGGGCTACAGTTAACTAATTGAATATGATGTGGACTGGATTTTGAAGATTATGAGAAATATAACCAAGATGTTAGTTTTGGGGAAAGAGTAGGATTTCATACGCAAATTCGAAGGTGCAACCCGGATGTACCATGAGTAAGGTACATCCTCTTCAAAAAAATATACATTACGTACATGGAAAATGTACATAATATACATATCAGTTATGTGATTACATTCCACATAACTGACATGTGTACTATGTATATTTTCCATGTACGTAATATACATTTTCCATGTATGTAATGTACATTTTTTTTGGAGCGGGTGTACCATGCTCATGGTACACCCGGATACACTGTCCACACGTTGGATTTCATACCCACAATCACATATTTTGCTGAGGACTTTTGTGATTCATGCTCAAATTTAAAATTCCTACATTATATTTTGAATTTATATACTTAATACGTTGTACATAAAACACTTCATGAACTAAACTACTTGAGTTCAACTCTGGTTTGACTCGATTAAAATTCGGTCAAATAGAGTTAGACTTGAGATTTAAACAAAAGAAGCCCAGCAAGTTTCGGCACGGCTCAAAAGTTTGTGAACAAGTTTGATTATTTTTATATATAAATAATAAAATCAACAAATAAACAAAATTACTATATTATTTAAGTTTAACAAATATAAGCATGATTAATACATGATACCAATATAAAATGAAGTATCGATCATAATTTACCAATATATTATACTCGATACATAATTACTAGCTAGTGGATAAGTGCTAACTTGCAAAAGTGTACTTGATGATCTATGTTAAGTTGCTTTTAGTAGATATCTTCATCTAGAAGACTAGTAGCATACTGCAGATTGGACTATTCAATAGTAAATGTAGTGGAACTCATGAGATTAAACAACATATATTTTCTACCTTCTCGTCTAATCTTAAAGAGAATTATGATCCCAATCTCATCTATTATTTTTCTTATTGTGGCTTTTTTGATGGATTTATGTCAAGTGAAAACTTATATCAGTGGCAAGTTATATTAATCGGACTAGCTAATAGCCCTTATATAAGTGGCGTTTTCCTTATGAGCATTCAATTTCCATGTGATTATCCTCTTAACCATCCAAGGTGAAATATGAAAGCTGTGTCGCGCACCTAACAAAAATAACCTAACTATTTCTCCTAACTATGTAATAGAGCAAGTAAGAGTCGAATCTCAATAGAATAATGGTTCAATTAGCTAGATTGATCTGAACTAAACTAAACTAGTAATCAAATTATAAGAAGATATCTAACCTAATCAACTAAAATAAGCAGTAACGAATCATACTAATCAAGGTTTAAAGTCTTCTAGGTTTAAGCATTCCCACTAGCATGAACTAATGCAATACTAATTCCTTTTTCCCTTATTCAATTAATAAATGATTCATAAGATAGATACGCCCTAATCAATACCAATGATTTCTTTCAATCAATAATTAATGGTTTCTTTAACAATGCAATCATACCTATTTTTATGGAGTCATGAAATTAAAAGACTTTAAGCATAGCATCTTAAAACCCTAACAAATTCCATCAGTACTTTCGTAATGACTTCCTTTATCTTAAATTAAGGTTTTAGATTCGATTATGGATCAACTTTCGTTGTAACCTAATCACATTCAACAAATACTATTTCTAGTCATTCATCGATAATAAAATCAACCCTAAGATAAATGAATTAAAAACTAATCAAAAACGGGAATTAGGAATCAATAACACATCATTCCAAGCTAGGGTTCAACATAACCTTAGAATAAAGAAAACTACTCTAACATATTGAAGAAAATAATAAAAAGCATTATAAATTGAAAACATGATTAGCAGTTACAATAAGAGAAAAGAGAAGAGAAAATAATACTTGAAAATGATGAAAATATCAATTTAATGTTGCACATCAAACCTTCTTCAATGAGTGTCAAAGAGAGAACCAAAATAAAGCTATGAAAATCCTAAAGCAAAAACAACGAATAATGATAACTAAGAAAAGAAAAAATCAGAAAATTCCCCTAAAGCTAAGCAAAGAGGCTTGCAAAAATCTGCTCAAAAAAAGTCCTCACTTTCTCAAACTCTCCCTCCTAAACTTTAGCTTTTATGACTAGGACTTTGGGCTTCTAAAATAATTCTTCCAAAGTAGCCGCCAAGGTATTGCGGCGCGAAGTAAAGGATCGCCATCAAGGTGTGGTATATGCTGCAAAATTCATCATTTTACTTGCCAAATTTCATTTGCCACACCTTACATGGGAATATCAACGTTTAGCTAAAACCATGTTGCAATAGATCTTCAAAAATCCCCAAAATAAGTCAATGATCGACTTGTAAGCTTCAAACATGAGTTGAGAGATCGGCATTACGAAATTATGGGGGCTCTTATTACATTATATTCCTACAAAACAAAATAAAGCGTACCCGAGAAGAGCAACATCGAAATATACGAAATATAAGCTCATAAAGGAGGAAAATATGGAGGAAATGTGATAAAAAGAGATCATCTAAGGCATTAAAAATTAAGAATAAAAACGTGTTATCAAAATATCTTCAATTCATAAAAAAATCTTGTCTTTCTAAGTAACTACTAAAATTTTCATTTACATAAAAATATGTGAAAATATGACATGTTGCATTCAGATACCAAGTGTACTATCCAAACACAAACAATAAATATTTGTTTGGACATCCTCAAAGATCAGTGGAGTCTTGCCCTTACTACATCCAAGGTTAATGCTAATGCCAAATAACAAAATTTCATTTTCTAGAAACAATTATGTGACCATAATAATTTGTGGCTAATGTTATTAAGGCTTCCTGAGTTAAAAGCCGCATAGCGGCATAGTCCTTGATCTCACCTTGATTACTTGTTCCCAACACTGCCGAGCTCTCTTATTGCTGTGATGAAAACTACATTGAAGTTGCAAGGATTATTTAAAAAGTTGATGACTGTCGGACTAGTAGCAGGATTACTGAAGATATCCTGATCTGAGTTAAACATCCCCTTCTTACAAAATTTTATCCCACATTGAAAAATTGAGGAGATTTCTAAAAGGTACAACTATATATGAAAAAAAAAATCTAAGTAGATCACTTCTTACCTCTTCTAGTGGGCTTGGTCTTGACAAGTCTTAATCAAGTTTTGAAATTGGCCGAGAAAAGTTCCGAATATTAATATGAGCCGAGTATAATGTTTGAGTTTCTTGCTTGAGTCGAGCCTCATTCTTGAAGGCTTGTGGAGCTTCAAGCTCGAGTCAAGTCAAGCTATAAGCAATTGAGTATGAGGTAAACTAGTCACTGTTATGACTCAACTAAAAGATTAAGCATCCCTATATGTTAATTTTGGCTTAATGTTTTAATGTAAAATAACTTACACATTTACCTACACACTTGCATCAAATTTGTAAAAATAAGTGTAAAAGATAAATGTGTGAGTTAGTTATTCCACATTGAAATACAAGGTAAATATGTAAGTATTCCACGTTGAAATATTAAACCAAAAGTAACATATGAATGAACAATCATACAACTTATTTTCATTTATATATTTTGAAATATGTTTGAATCAGACGATATCAATGATTTTCAGAATTTCCTTGGAAATAATACAAGTATTAATATAAGATATTCAATTGGTTCAAAGTAGTAAAATTGTCCTTTTCAGATAATGATCATATATGAAACTCGAAATTGATAGAGAGTTTTCACATATACGAGGTAATAGGGGTACCGGGTTACTGAGGAACTTTAGTCTCCTTCCAAAAGAGATGCAAATAGCTTCAATTTGGTGCCACATGTCCCAATAATAATATGACAAGCTACACTGGAGAACATATCCACAAGGGTGCAAATTTCTCACTTTTTGTAATTAGTTCAACCCTTCGTAATTTCTTATTGGTCAGGACATTGATATATCATATACAGCGATAAAAAAATAGTAGGGCTATATAGACCATGGATTCACACACACATAAAAGGCAAAAGGCCCATTTGATTGGGCTAAATGGCCCACCACAGCGGCACGACTAAAACGAATCTCTCTGTGGGCCAACTATTCAATGGGGGACGTAAAGCCTAGAAGTTGACACGTTTTCAGGACTGAGTCAACACTGGGCCCAAGTGGACCCACCTTGAAGCGACCCAAGTCCAACCATTCTCTCTCTTCCAGCCTAAAAGGTTTGGCACATGCGAACTACTCCGTATGAGATGGTGACACTTTCAAATTTTTTGGTTTGAATAAAAAATATTATTTTGAACCACATTTCCTCGCCAAACCGGGAATTTAGTGGCTTCATTTACGTTACGTGGCCCTAAATAAACCTAGTAACCTCCTAGACTCCTACCGTCAATATTCAATAACAGTATGCTATCTTCTGCTTAATGTACATTTATACTCCGTAATTTACTTGATACGGATTACAGAGTATATACTCTTGCTTTCTACTCGTCAAAATAAACTTGTACCTTCATACTCGTCAAAATTACAAATAAAATATGATATCAAATTGAGTGATGTCAAAAAAATATTGTGTTACTGTCATTCGTATATTTTATTAGTAGAAATAGAATCTTGAGTAAAAGAGACAAGAGACAAGAGACATCAACATCTCTTATATTCTTACTTATCACCTTAAATATTTGGATATCTTTGGTATAAAATTTTCTTTTTATATCTTTTGATTATGAATTTTTAAAGTATTAGGTTTTTACTAGTATTTGGCTCTTAGGTAGACATGGCCATGAGGTAGGGTCGGGCAGGTCTGGCTTGAAACCCGCTTAGGTGGGGCACACTGGGGTGCCTAGCCTTAAATAGGTTGTGCTGGGGTCAGATGGGGGGCGGCGAGCCGAACATGAATGGGCTGGGGTTAGGGTTTTGACGATTTATTTTTGTTTATCATATATTATTCAATTTATTCCTATATTCATTGGAATGCTATTTAATTGCTACTAAAAAATTTAAAAAACTGGATAACTTTTTGCAAGTCTAGGTTTATGATAACTTTTAGTTTAACCGCAAAGCCAAACTTGCAAAAAAAAAATTTGATTTTAAGGTGCTCATAACTTGATAATGTATGATAATGTCATAAAAACTTTATATCTTATTCATAATTTGATAAATTTATGATAAAGTCATATAAACTTGCAAAAAACTTTTAAATTCACATTCATTATATTCTATTAATATTGATAATGTAATCTGCATCCATTCAATTACTATTTACTAATAATGATGAAGTTATTAAGTTTATTTTAAAGTCCAAGAAAATATATTTTATAAATATATATTCATCAATGCATGTCTCATCAAACAAATATGAAGTATCATATGAACAGAAAATAAATTCTTGATTAACTATATCAGTACGCATGTCATCATAAAGTTGTGGAAGAACCAGTCATATATTTCCTACCTGGATGGCAAAAATCTAACGGTAAGAGATTGAATAAGCAATCAACACTGGAGACTAAAAAATCAGTCATATTATAAAACTAAAAACCCTGTACGTTATATAAATGCAATTAGACAGATACCCAAAGAAAGTACCTTTTCATTAACTTTGTGTTGTAATCTGAAGTTATAGTTAAGGTGATTTTTCTGATGCTTAAATCTCAAACCAACACTAAGACACAGTATTGTAGAAATGTATTTATAGTTTCGTAAGTGTCATTGAGTTTTATCAGAAGCGTAAATGTTAAACTTGAGTCTATGAGGAATGGGCTGTAGCTGCAGCCTGCCTAGCTAGCTAAGGAGGAAAATATCAAGTCGACAATATTCATTCATTGTTGTGTATCCAACTAAACCCATTAGGGCAAAGTGTGTGTGGGTCCATGAAAGACTTTTTATCAACTTGTGGGATCAAAGCAAGCTTTGGTTTTTACCTATCGTTTTATCCGCAATTCCCCCACCCCGGTTTTTTAGTACTTAAATCATTCGTGTGTGGGTCGTTGTTATTGTTTTTATGACGAAATTACACCCCCACTATACAACTTAGTCGAATTAATTACAACACAGCCTTTAGTGATCGAATTGCAAACTTTACTTACAGTGCTTAACCAAATATTTACACTTAATCATTACCAAGCTAAGTTTAAGTTACTATTGTTGATATTACGGAGGAACTGATGAATAAAATATTCCGTATGTTAAACAGTTCCTGCACCATTTTTTGTCAGGATTGATCGTCAACATTATCTGCTAACTAAATGGAAACATAGCTTATGATGTATGAGTATTATAATAATTACGAAGTACATATTTACGAGGCAATGGCAAGTAATCAAATCAAAAGGCATTTCATAAAAGGAGTACCTGTAATTGAGATAATTGACGTACAGCGTACGAGTGAGTAACTAACTACTCCAGTATAGTAGTTGTCTCGCAAAAAGATCCGGACAGAAAACATTAAATCTGTCCAAGTTCTCATGAATAGGAGAGCCTCAAGCAACATGCATGATACATGGTCTTATAGCCGCCACATCTGATGGCTCATGCCATTTATCGAAATGAGCCTTATTAAGGAGTAGCATGATATGATTTACTTTCGCTTAATGTTCATTCCTTTTCGATCTTCTACTTTTGAGAGTAACAAACTCAGCAAATGATAGGAACATAGGGGAACTTGTTCAAATTATTGTTGAAAGATAGGAGTTTGGATTTCCAAAGAATGGAATAGTAGACGGAGTATGTAAAATTGTGAATTTAAACTAACTTTAAAACTCAGTTGTCAAATATTATCAAAGTTGTAGTGCGCGGATAAAGCTGTAAAGTTGATAATTGGTCCGGTCTTTTGTGGTTTTATTTTTCTTGCATTGGAAGAGTGATTGCAAGATGAGCTCACTGTTCATGTCAAAGGGTAGGAATTGGGGATTAGGATTATGTGTGATGCATGTCAATATAGAATCAAGACCATCCATTAGCATTATAATAACTAATTAATCATAACGCATTTCAGCAAAGCATAAATACCTTTATTATGTCATGCATAATTGATCTTATTATAGATCTTACCTTTGAGGATCAAAATTTCAAATCCTAACTTTGATCCAATGTATAAATAATACTCCCTAATTTAAAACATCTTTATAATTACTTTACCACTTCTAAAGTAATTTAAATACTATGAGCAGCTGGGATTTGCTTCTGAGGGAGTCAATTATACATGAAAGGAAAGGGAAGTAAATAGGATAGGGGGGATGGTTATCAAAATGAATTAAACAAAGCTGTTGGGAAAGAAAGATGTTAAATTGGGGAAAATGTCATATGTTATGTGGAATCAATAGTGAAAGCACTCACGAATAAACTCTCCCTTTATGGAAAGGTAGGTAGGCCAGCAGTTACTCAGATCAATTCCTTTTTGTCACAGATCAGACTTACACTTACTGTTTGACTTAATAAAGCTTCAATTCATTCATCCACTGCCCTCTATTGACTTTAGTAAGAAGTAAGCAGTAAGCAGTAAGCAGTAAGCAGTAAGAAGTAAGCAGCAAGTGGAACTGAATGATAACATTCCTTGTTTAAAGCAATAGCCAATTCAGAGGCAACAGATATTATCCCGTCCCCGACCAATGATCATCCATTTCAAAGACTGGCACTAACGGTTCAATCACTTCTATAGTTTTTGTATAAATTATATAATTAAGAGTACGTGAGTTTTAGTGTTTTCTGATGTATATCTTGATGGTCCATGATTAGAATTTAGAAGACAACATATTTTCAGGTTGAATTTAATGGAAATTACACTAAATTTCGCATTATTAATCTATTTGAATACTTTATGTGAATCCTCTTAAGCATAAAAACTAACTCACTTTATCATATGTTCACTCTCTCCTCATAAAAATAGAAAGGTCTCTTTATATATATAAAGGTATTAGTCTAACACAAATTCTAAAAAGATAATACATCCTAATACGATAAAATACATAATAATAAAATGTTATTTACCTAAATAAAACTCCTAATATACAATTAGCTAAATAATTAATATTAGAATGTCTACTTGATCCACATCATTATCTTTGATTTATACATAAGTAGTATGTACCTCATGTAATTTAAGTGAAAATCCTTCAAATTGGATATTGATGCCATCTCCCCCTAAACCATAACTAATGCCTCCGTATCAAAAAAAAAAAAAAAACTAATGTCCATATAAATAATAAATTTTTATATTCAATACTAGTAGATTTCAATTCGCAAGCTATTTTTCTTATTACAATAAGGAAATAAAAACGTTCCCATTCCTTAGTAAACATAGATTAAAATATGGGATCAAAATTTATGTTTTTCAAATGATTGGTTTGTAGGAGAGCAAAATGATCTTTGTGTCATCCATCTGTGAATATACCATACATATGTAGTACTAATTGGACCTTACTGTTTAACTAATGGATGAACATTGACTAGAACAAAACTAAGGGGATGATGACAATTCCACAACCATAAAACTTGGGTACATTGAGGGCCATGCATAATAATGTCAGTTTGTACTGACATATTTGACGTACATAATCAGACGGTGAATTATTTCTAAAGCACGTGCATTAGCAAATCAAATGATAATTATCTATCTGTCTTGAACTACTATAGAAGAGAAGATATTAGCGGAGAAATTTCTAATTTATGCATGATGTAAATATATTAGAGGACATTTTTCATAATTTTATTTCTATACGTAAGACCATAATGTCTATACCTGATATATGTTTTTATGAATTTTTATATCTTTTGTATTTCTATGTATGATATAACAATACTTATATATGATATCACATTAATATGATATAATTTATATCAAGTATGAATTAGAAAAGTTTCAACATAACACAATACTTAGGAAAGATTATTCAAATAGTCAAAGGAATGATCCATCATGGTGAAGGAATTCCAAGTAAATAAAAAAAAACTGAAGAGAAAATGATTTAGTTGAGAATTTACTAGAAAAAAGAGGTCAGGTAATGAGCTGAAGAGGGTTTTTGTGGCAAAGGACAATATTTATTTAGTTAGAAAAACAGTGTCATAAGAGAGAGACGCACACTCAAATAAGAATAACATTCCACAGGTAGTACCGTCGTTAAGGGCTGCTGTTCTGTAGCATCCATGCATGACACAGTATTAGGAGTATATAATTATATATTTTGTCTGATGGTAGCTGGTGCTTTCTCCATTGTACTATGACAACCCTCTTCTACCCTTTTCACTCTCAGCCTTTCAATCATTCACTTTATCTCATTACTACCCTCATCCTATCAACACCACACAAAAAAGGCACAATGGAAAATATACAAGACAAGAAGATATTTGGAATTCAATTCACAACTACACAAGGGTCCCTCCTCAGCTCAACCTTTCCTAGCTTTCTATCTTTCTTTTTTTCCACGCCTATTTTTCGAGTCAATAACCTGTCTATTATATTTCTTAATATTTATCTTTAAGGTATTTTCACTCTCAACTTTGAGATCTCTCATGCATGCAATGCATCTGGTAAGATATATTCATTGAATTGACCGCTATAAGATAGAAGTCATGTGTTTTATTTTTAGGCACACCCTTGAGTTTGTTTATTTGTATAATTGTTGTATAGTGTCTAGTATGGATCATATAATAGTCTTTTAAATTGTGAGAAGAATCCTAATCTTTTAAACGGTAAGATTTAATGTGAATTTTCACATAAAATGATAAGATCACTGTAAATGGTAACTATTCGTGAAAGAATTAATTTAGTTACTGTATATTAAAAAATAAAAGCCACTATATATAATGAATTATTACGCAGTTGAATTTACGTTTTAAAGGGTATCCTTCTTCTCAATTTAAGTAAGAATTTCATTTTAATTTTGTATTAATGTGTATATAAACTCGTAGGAATTATATTACTGCCAAAGTAAATATGGTTGAGACAATATTAATCTATGGGACTAAACTCAGCTAAGCAGTGGATATATAAAAGTCGTGCAATACTGATAAAATATCCCATTTCTTTGGTCACGCTTTCAAATTTATGACCAAGGAGGAGCTTTGATAGAAGAAGACGTTTCCTAGTTATTCAGGAGTGCCCCACTATCCAGTGATTTCCAATCTCTTTCTCTCTTACTCATTGTACTGTAGATTTGTTGATTAAAAAAAGGGATTATTTTAATTTCCTTATGTATTTCAATGCTTCTGCAAACGTGCCTTCATCAAATGATTTGAAAAGAAGAGATAATAATTGTTTTCATATAAGAATAATTATCCAACGCAAGTGCCTTAGACGTAACTTTCATTATCTAACTCAGGTAAGAGCTAAGAGGTCTGTCAAAGCAAGATAATTATATTTAAAAAGAAAAAAGAAAGGCCGCTTTCTCAATCAATAGCATTGCTTGGGGTATTACTCCGTATTTTTGTCAGCCACCTCTTTGTCAGAAACTCCATCTCTTTCTCTTTCTCTTTCACATTCTCTCTCTCTCTCTCTCTCTGTCTCTTAATCAATAGTAGTTTAGTAGATTGCCCCAAATCAGTTGGAGAAGTTTTCAGTTATCAATTTCAATTCTGACAGAATCAACTACGACCAGATCCCCTCCCACTTCATATAAAGGCATGTCAGTCTTCTTTCAATTCTCTATATGTTTCTATATTCCCCTTTTATTTTATTTTTCTTTTTCCTTTTTACTAGCTTAGATCAACATCATACCATATCTACTATATATCTATCTTGTATAAACAACTAGTTAGATAGTGCCGTACTAGAGCTACTCCTATCATTTTATATCTTTTCATCACATTTTGTGTATTACAATAAATAAATTTCAAACCTTTTAACTTGGATGATTGAGTAATGAATTGTTTGCTTTCCTTGGATTGTTTCTTAATATACTTTGCTCCCAACATTTACAGGGTCGATCACAAGTACTTGGTTTCCCCATCAAACCACCAATTGAATGACATGGAAATAAACTCATAATAAATATTCAGAGAAACAATTAAGAGAATGATGGCAACATACTTCCATGGAGATTCAGAAATCCAAGCAGCAGGAGCAGGAGATCATAACCTCCAAACGCTTTACCTCATGAACCCTAACTTCATAGCTGCCTATTCTGAAGCCCAAACTGGCCAAACCCCTCCCAACATGCTCTTTCTCAACTCTGTCAACTCTCTCTCCCAGGGTAACCTCCCTCATCCACCTCCTCAGCCGTCATCACAGCAGCAACACTTTATCGGCAACCCTCTTGAAGGGCCCCATCCGTCGGAAGCTCATGGCCGTCCTTCACCTTCCTCCTCAGGTTCACTTCAACACTCTCACCACCAGAACCCTGCTGCTTTGCATGGCTTATCAGTGTCTATGGTCCATCCCAATCTCTGGGCAAATAATCCGGCCTCTTCCCAGGCAAGTCCGATCCCATCCTCTGCATCTGGGCCAGACATGGCGGACCAGATGGGTTTTCACCGGCACCTGGCGGCACAGGGTCTGTCCTTGAGCCTCTCACCCGGCCAGCAGCAGCAAAATCAGAGTCAGGTAACAGTGGCTGTAGGATCCACCGCGTCCGTTGCTGCACTAAATGGACACATCATTGGGTCCAAGTATTTGAAGGCGGCCCAGGAGTTGCTGGAGGAAGTGGTGAATGTTGGAGGAAACAGTTCCAACTTCAACAATAGAGCCAAGAACGGGGACAACCGCATTGGGGAGTCAAGCGGGGCCCACAGAGAGAAGGCAAAAGCGGCCGCAGAAGCTGCAAGAGAGCAGCCAAGTGTCGGCCTGGAGCCGAGCCGTGGTGGTAGTGCTGGGGAGAGTAGTGGTGGGGGTACTAAGAAGGCGGCAGAGTTATCTACTGCTCAGAGACAAGAACTACAGATGAAGAAGGCCAAGTTGCTCAACATGCTTGATGAGGTAATAGATTTTAGTATCATCGATTCATTTACTACTATCACTCTGGTTCTATTCCAAAAATAATAAAAGTTACTTCTTTTTTTTAAATATAGTAAGTGATAAAGTTACTTGGTAGTACTGACAAAAATTTACAGAAATTGTTCGATTTTATTGGATCAAGTATATAAATTTTCATACTAGTACTCAATTACTCAAACAATTTAAAGAATACAAGAGCAACTGAATTCAGCTATATATTAACCTGAAGTACGTAGTTACAATAGGATTATAGAAGGCGTTCTATAAAACCTTTTTCCCCTTCTTTTTACCTTACTTATTTGACTTGCTGCTAAGGACAACTCTTAGTCTGCTTTTGTTTTTTGTTGTTTAACATATAAAAATAAATGCAAATAATTGGACTACTATTCTTAGTCCTTCAAAATAGTATCGGTTCCTTGTGACTAGTGTATCTCAAACTATCACTTCCCATCCGAAAGCGTACGGATTGTTGTTTGCAAAAATAATTAACATATTATATAATCTCAATAATCTAAATTTCATTTAGAAGTATCAACTATAAGGAATATGGAGTGCTAATTATCTGACCTCATTTGTATACCTCCTTTCTTAATTGCTTGGATGTAGGTAGAGCATAGGTACAAACAATACAACACGCAAATGCAAGTAGTGGTATCATCCTTTGAGCAAGCTGCAGGAATTGGATCAGCTAAACTTTACGCGTCCCTGGCTTTGAAGACTATCTCAAAGCAGTTCAGATGCCTTAAAGATACGATTACGTCCCAAATCAAAGCCACAAACCAAAGCTTAGGAGAAGAGGAAAGCAATAGTAATGCTACAGGGGTGAAGCTCGAGGGAGGAGCTGGTTCAAGGTTGAAGTTTGTGGATCACCAACTAAGGCAGCAGCGAGCCTTACAGCAGCTAGGGATGATGCAGCACAACGCTTGGCGTCCCCAGAGAGGCTTGCCTGAGCGTGCTGTCTCCGTTCTTCGGGCTTGGCTATTCGAGCACTTCCTTCACCCGTACGTGTTACTCCTTATTACGGAGTATTTCGTATTTGTCCATCTCCTCCTCTTGCTTAGGTTAAATTTATTATATTTTCTTTGGAAGATAGCTTGAATTTACTTGAACGTGCAATTAATTGAACTTTGTTTTTGCATGGATAGGTACCCCAAGGATTCAGATAAACACATGCTCGCTAAACAGGCAGGGCTTACACGAAGCCAGGTACTTAAAATTATACATATACGCATGCGTGCAACTTCATTATCATGAAGAAGAATAGTGGACGTCTTTATGTTACAATGAGTATACACAACTAGGGACCCCTTGATTTTGAGTATATGTTACAGTACTACAACGTATAAGTCTTCTATAGTTTAATATATTCTTCGTTCCACATTATTTTTATGACTGAATTTAATTCTGAGCATTCAAAATCTTTCTTAAACGGCTAAGAGTATAAGAATGTATAATTTTCATATAAGTATAATTCCCTACTTCGTATACAAGTATGTAGAATTTTCATGAATCTGCAGTTATTTATAAAGCAATAATTTAGTTGGTAATGTCTTGTAACCTAAGAAGAATCTACCAATATAATTACGGTCGAGTACCTTAGTTAGTTCATTAATTATGGATTTTTTTTAATTCTTAATATCGTAGGTGTCAAATTGGTTCATCAATGCTCGTGTTCGGCTATGGAAGCCAATGGTGGAGGAAATGTACTTGGAGGAGGTAAAGACTCGGGAGCAGAATAGTGGGAATTCCAAAGACAAAACAACCAACACTATTCACACACACAAGAACGGCAAGTCATTGAAGAATGACCACTCCACGACTAAAGAAGCTGTTGTGCGGCAACAGCAAGATCGTGGCGCAGTAATCCAACCCCACCAACAGCAGCAGGCAAACCACACCACCAATGACATGATATCCAACTTATCTGCAATGTCCAAAACCTCATCCCAAGGCTTTACTCTAATTGGTTCATCCTCTGACATGGAGTCACTGATGGCACTAACCTTGAAGAAACAAAGAAGTAACTCCGACATGCAAAACTCTCCAAGTAGCATACTCTCTATGGACATGGAAATGAAACCAGTTGATCATCAGAGACACTCTTTCTTGATGACTAATCACGGGGATGCAAGCACTGGATTCAACCCTTATCTGGTGAATGATAGGTCAGGGAGGTTTAACCCGGACCAAATGACTGGGCACCCATACCATGGGAACGCGGTCTCTCTTACCCTAGGTCTTCCTCACTGTGAGAACCTCTCACTTGAGAATCATCAGGGTATGCAAATGGGAAGGCGACTCAACGTCGGACCTGGAGAGGCTGATGTTTGTGGGATAAGCATGGCTCAACCTTCTCACCCTAACAATGGTTATGAGGGCATTGACATTCAAAACCGTAAGAGGTTTGCTGCTCATCAGATATTACACGATTTCGTTGCTTGACATTAATTAGTTTGGATTTTTAAATAAATAGTGATAATAGCATAACTAAGCCCCAGCCCTCATGATATATTTAATTTCATCTTTTCTTGATGAGCAAGAACTGAGGGAAAAAAAATTAGCAAGGGGGATTTGGTATAGGTTTATAGCTAGGATTTTACAGATAGTATTATTCTTGGTGCGTACGTGTAGCTTACAGGGGAAGTAGGGATTGCTGAAAAGAATGAATATGCAATTCGGATAGGTGGTACCAGTGTTTATATGTACGAGTATGTTGTAAGGTAGACACAGACACAGTACATTTTGAATTTGTATATATGGGTTGTAATATGAGAAGTGTTAAAAATATAACCAAATTATAGTTATAGTTATGCATGCCATGCTTCAATTACTCTAGCGAAGTCATTGCCCATCCGTAATCCAAATCCTACAACTACTACGAGGGGGGCAAAGACGACCCCAGTGAATGCAGGATCGTGTATAACTATAACCTGAGTAGTAAGCACTGTACTGTACAACTGAGCAAGTAATACGAATAATGGAAAACATTTAGAATGGAGCAAGTAGCGGAATAGTACCTACTCATCGATGGTTGCTTAATTTAGAGTGAACCCCAATGGAATAGTACCTACTCATCGACGTGATCGCTGCTTGCTTTGCTATTCGCCAATATCACGTCGTTTGGGTTTTTGGTTTTCTGGCTACTCTTTGGTTAGGTAGGGCTTCAACTTTCTATTAAATTAAATTAAACCAAAGCATATAAACAATTTAAACTATTATGTTCTTATGGTAATGCACGTGAATTTCTTAAAAAAAAGAATACAAAATCTTGTATTAACTACTTCGTAATAAAGTTTGTTATTAATTAATTTTTTTTTTGACTTAGATCATGTTCTAGACGACCCTAAAGCATTACTTAATAAAGTTAAAGAAAATATGATTATTAATCATTCAAAACTAATATAATTATATATAGTTATATTGATATCCTAAATAAATGAAAACTATAAAACAACTGTGTGGTATACTTTGATATTATAATTATAATAACTAATTTATCAGGTCAATTTACTTTATATATTTCAAAGTATAAAAATAATAAACCTTATATTTAAACATTGTTTCCTTTTATTTATTTTGTTTATATTAGGAAATTGATTTATAAGGGGATTTTAATTTATAATTAGGATTTCTTTAAATTATGTCTCTGCAAAATTAGGAGAAGAAGGTAGTTTATTATCGTCATATCGTGGGCTAGGACGTTAGTGTGACAGTTTTTTTTGTAGCATAGAAAATGCTTGATGATGGTTTATTGTCGTGGGATTTTTTGGCTTTTATTTTGTTGAAATTTTGATTCCTTTTATTATTAAAATATATATTTGAATGCAATTAAAATTAGGAAATACAAAAATGGGTTTGGTGGTTTGGAGTTAACTTTGGCTGTTAAATAATATTATAAGATTATAGTTTAAGCTATAATTTACTATTCAAGTGATCAAAGTTTAAAGTCATAAAGAGATATACTTTTATAATTAAGAGGAAAACATAGAATTATACGTGTTTGTAATAATGAAACAAAAAGTTAACATGCTGATCGGCGAAGCATGAGAACAGTATTGTGAATCCAGGGGCTCTAGTTCTCTTCCTTATATTGGTTTCAAAACAGAAGCCGATATTGAGGTGTGCGGTAGTTTTGCAAATCGTAGGAAACGTGTTTTAGTTTGTAAGTTCCTAATATTGGAGTAGCTCAAAATCCAGTCCACATAGCCCTTTCTAAGCCCATAGATGATGAGCCCAACGAATTCTGAAAATGGATAGCCCAGCTGTCCTCTGAGGTCTGGAACACAAGGTGGAAGCCGCACAGACTCCCCTGCTCTTTCCAGTTTCAAGTCTCCGGCGTAAATCTGAATTATCCGATGCCAAGTGGGGTTGGTATTCATTGATAATCTATGTACTTACATAAATAGTTTCGTAAAATAGGCATGGACAGCAACTGGAGCAACAAAGTGGAAGACTTGGTAGAATCTGAACACACTCATGCTGCTTTTTCATTTCTTGAATCCATGGTTTCCAATTCTACGCCTCCCCAATTAGAATTAGCGTCAGCGTCAGCGTCACCACTCCCTGACTTTTCCAAAGGACTCCCCCTCAACCCCAATGCTATAGCTGGGAGTAGTTCTACCACAGCCCAGTCTTCAAATTACGGTACAGATTTGTGTTATCGATCTTCTAAGTGTATTTAGCAGATGCCAGCTTTTGAAGGGTGACCATTTTTAATGGCAGGTGATTTCTACTCTAAGTCTAAATCTTTGACAGATAGTTTAGCTCCTGATGAAGGATCGTCAGATGACGGTATAATTTCATCTCTTTATCTAATTGACCCTCTGCTTTCATGGCTTGGATTCATTTTGTCAAATTATGAATGTGTGATTTGTTTAGGTCTCAGGAAACCCTTACATCGCCCATACAATATGATATACAAACAATCGATGTTACTTTGATGTCGTCAAATGATCACAGGGATTGTGACCATAGTTAGCAAGGCCACCACTGTCATAACAAGCTTCCCTTTAGAAATCTCTGCATTCAAACAAATTACTTGTAACAGATCGTTCTCGTATGTACCTCTGTCCTGCCCCTTATCTTCCCTAAATTTCTTAACCTTTTTCATGACCCAATCTTCAGTTTTTTAAAGGGGTATTTTCTCCCGTTTTTCTTGAGGAAGATCTAAATATACGTACAATAGGCTGCTTGACGCTTCGATTTTCTCATCTTGAGTGATTATATAACGAGATGCTCCGTGGTGATTCATCGTGATACTCCTTCCTTTGTCAAAAACTCGTATTTAATTTGGGCGGCCTACCGATCTTGCAGTCTTGTGGTCTCTGATTTTCATGAGATGCGTTATCTGGGAAAAGCGATAACCATATTACTTAGTCCTTGTTTGATCTTTTGTGACATATTGATGCAATTTTTTTTTTTTTTTTTGTTTTTGCATTTCATGTATTTTAGTCGAAAGTAATTGTTTCAATTTATGGTGAATACACAATTGATAATGTTGTTGTCATGGGTGATAAGACTGGGAAGCTATGGCGGATCGTGCACCGGATGAGTTACTCTCTCCGCAATGCTTGCCAGAGGTGTCAAAGCTTACATTGAATGACGCAGAGGTCAAGAAGAAGGTCCCAAATAGACGTGGGAGGGGAACATTCACATATGAGAAACAAAGAATGTATAGTGATGAGCAAACGAGCAACTCCACAGCCTGCGACTCATTGGATGAGATTGCTCACGATAATTCTGAGAAACTTTCAGAAACAAATAATTGTGAGTGAGACTTATTTGTGAAACTTTTATAATAATTCTTGTTTTACTCAGATCTAATGGTTAAGGTTTATGGAGATTTTTGAAGAAAATACACAAATCTCAACCATGCATATTTTCAAGTTGTCTTGTTGAGCGAATTATTTTAGGCAATTGGGCTCTTTTCTGTTGACTGAATTAGGTGCCTATATCAATGCAAATCTTCTTGTTTATGCAAGCTGGATGTTCATATTGAAAAAAACTGCTTTATTTTTTTGGTTAGCTGTACATGATACACATCATGTCCTTGTCTTGGATGGATTCCACTTGGGTACTACAACAACAGATTTGGAGAGACTTTTTGAAGATTTCAGAGATCGTGGATTTGCAATTCGTTGGGTTAATGATACCCTTGCGCTGGGTGTATTTCGTACTCCGTCAACTGGTATGTTTGGCTTGTCTGGCGTGATATTGATAATTGACATGCTCTTTTCTTTGATGTTGAACCTTACTAGAACAAACTCTTTTTGTGACTTTAAAAGTAAATTAGTGTAATATTTCTTTAGTATGGCGAGGCTATAAATTTTCTTTATCTGAATTTCTGCATGAAAATTCCTTTGTATCCTATCTCTCCTATAAGGATGATCAGATTGGAAACCAACCCAAAATATGGCGTTACCAAGATCAATTCGAGTTTAAGTTTCTCAAAATCCCTGCAACTTTTCTCATTCATCTCATCATGTTTAAAAGTACTGCTAAATACTAACAAAATTGTTTAGGTAGTTAAGTCATTCCAATTTTTGCCTCGTCACTGTATGTCTTGATGAATGGCATGAAGGATTCTCTTCTATGAAATGGGCTATTCTCATTATAACGACCAGTTTAATGGTCATCTTGACCTAATATCCAAGAAATGACATTGTAGATCTGATATTTAGAACTGTCATCAGAAGTATTGGGTTAATAATGAAGAGATGAAGTTTCCTAAAACTACAATTGAACAATGCTGCTACTCTGAGAGCTCGGTGATTAAAGCATGTACCTGTTTTATGAAGACGTGTGTTAATTTTCCAATTCTTTGTTTTGTGGGATAGCTAACTGTTTGAAAAGTTTGTAGTTGTATTCTTAGATGAGTTACACACATATTAACTTGCTGTCAGGATGGTTTGGTGGATTCCCCCCTTCCCCTCTCTTTCTCCCCCCACCCCATGGCCCCTTGCTCACATTCTTCTGGCTTCTGTTGGTTCAAAATTTGTTATTCAATGACAAGGATCCAAATAGTTTAGAACAGTAATACTTTTCTTCTGAGAGTTATACAACCATATTCATTTACACATCTGCATATTTGTTACGTTTGTATGACAGTACTAAGTTACTGATAGATATGATATCTGTTTTGTGTTTTATGTTTATGTTTTGATATCTATGTCTAATCTGCTTTCTTGATGAACATAAATGCATAGCTCTTGAGGCCTGTAACAGTGTTCGTTGTTCTTTCAAAGTTCGTGTTCTGGAGAAAGATGACCCCATAATGTCCTCCATTTCAATCAAAGGTAGGTTATGCACTCTCACATTTTTGCATGCCCCATGCCCATTACCAAGGAGTGTTTTGTATATTCTAAATACCTGGTTCGCCAAGATTTTACTGTTTTTAGCCGTGCATGCTATCATACTGTAACAGTATTTAAAGTGAGGGATGATTGAGAATTGTATCGCATGTTCTTTCGGTATAAGTGCTCTCTTGTACATAGAGTTGGAGGGAAGGGGGGGATGACGTGTTATGCTGAACTGAGTATTTTCATGATAATGTTAGACTTAGACCCACCTCGGCAAAGACCAAAGACATCAGCTCGAACTGCTCAGAGGCTCATTGCTCAAGAATTAGGAGTGAAGTTGCCATCAAACTTTGGGTCTAGAGAGCTGAGAAAGCAAGAAGATGCTAGAAGGGAACGCATCGTTAGGAGGCAAAATTTGAGGGATGAAGCTTGGGGGCCTGATGATATAAAGTAAAAAGATGCCTTTTCAATTTTCATCATGCGCTTGCTTGGTAGGCTTGTGTAATGTTACTATATATTGTAAGATGAACTGGAGAGGGTTTTTTAAGAAAGAGAAGGTAGATGTATGAAAGAAGTGGAAAAATTTATGTTTCATTACATCTATTCTTTGAATGGTGGTAAACAGTGTTAGCTAGGAACCAACAAGATTTGGTTACAGTATCTGGTGGTAGTTCAGAGAGAATTTGTAGGGGCATATCCGCATGATGTAAAATTTTTTTTGCTCTTGCAGCTGAGGAAGGCTTCCTCCTTTGAGAGCTGTTGCTCATTTTACTTTCCCATATGCTTCCTTGTTTCTTTTGGAAATGTAGCCTAAATAATAAAATAGCAGGGAATTTAAGGTGATAAAAAAAGTCTGCTTAATGTTACCGGAATTAGATGGCTTTAGTGGCGAATCATTCATTACGCCTGCATATCAGTTATCAGTTTGGTGTGCACCATTTATCATTGTCGTCAACAGAAAAAAAAAAAAGGAACAAAAGAGCAATTTGCGTTGTTCATTTTGGTTACTTGCAAATAGTAATAAGAGTCCATGTAAGATGGTAAGACCCGAATCCCACATGTTTGACTTAAAATTTAAGTAGGCGGAGGAAGTGTAAGCCGTGAAGATTAAGAATGCCTTGTAGAAGTTGTCAAACGTGGAGCATAAAGCAGCGTTTACCTTTGAACTCACTAGCTTGATGACCTCTTATGCTTTCCAGAGATTTCCAATTTCATTCTATCACTGTATTTTGCTGGTTTAATACTTGGACTGACTCCAATATAGCAGCCTCCTTTTTTATTTTATTTTTATTTTTATTTTTCCAAATGAGCTTAGTTGTCCTGCTCCCTATAAACCTACCCACTAAACCTTTGTTGGTGGCCTGTCAACAATCCATCCGATCACGTAGTCATCATCCCCGTGTTTTTAGAACGCCTTTGAGATTGATCATATTGTAGGAAAAATCATCGGTCTAATGTCGCTACGTGCTTCTGGCTTGAGAGAGTTGGTGAATTCTATGAGAGTAGACTTGTTCAAATGGATGGAGGTCCGTTAAGGGCTCTTGACCGACCCATTTGTAAAAGAATCTAATCAACAATGAGCCTAATATGTCGGTCTTTTAAAGGGTCATGTTTTATTAAGTCTTTAATGAGTCAAGTCGGGTCAATAATGAGCCTATAATTTCAAAACTTTTAAACACTATCAGGTAATGAATTATTTCCACTTACTTGCCAATGATCCACTACCAAAAGTTGAAGGTGATACAAGTAAACTATCACCCTCTATAAATAAAAAAAAATATACTCTCTTTGGACGATCCAGCCAGACTCGGCCCATTATATATCTCCTTTGGCCCAGCCCGCTTTGCATCTTCTTTGACCCATCCCGACCCTAACCTGACCCAATACACAGGTCTAAATAAGAGTAGTATCCTCCCTTGAAGTTTCAACTACGTGGGTTATTTGGTCTATGTGGCTAATCTCATGTTTGATTGATGAAATTGTTTTCAGCAGAGCGTCATTCGTTGGAGTTTTAGGGTTTGATCAGCATGATCATGAAATCCACACCTAAGTGAACCACATTTGAATGATTTAGTACAATTCCTAAAATAATTCAGCACGTCCCATTTACAATACGTCACTGATATCAACAATCAAACAACTCTATGATTTATGGCATCTCTGGTCGTACTTAAGATTATGAAACAAAAATGAATTTTATTTTTCTGTACCGAATTTGTTCTGTTTTCTTCACATGATCCTATTCTAGGAAGAGTCTTTAACCAACGCCTCACCCTTTGATGCGGTGATGTGTTTGGAAAACGTTGTTACAGAAGGGCGGGGAGGTGCTTCAGCCTTCAGGTCAGAACTAAAGTTTGCAGCAACTATTACTGGAATCTCTAGTTATATTCTATAACAACTAGAGTCACTGGAGTGCTCATTCTTATGATGGCTGCTCCAAAATGCTCTACTTAGTCAACATTTCACTGCTTCCTGAAATCGTATTAACCAGTCATTGTGATTAACATGTGCAAGTTGAATCTCTGTTTCAATTTTACATGTCATGCTTCATTACTTTATTCTTGACAAATAAACCGATGACATTGGAACAAATCAGGTAGTTGTAGTTGTAGTTGTAGTTGTAGTTGGACCCCGTTACTCCCTCTGCCTGAAAACTTGGGTGGTTAAAACTTCAATCCAATCTAACTGGGCAAGATTGTAATAAACAGCTAACAGCCCACCGACTTGGACATTTTCTTGTATTATTAACAGCTACCATCTCGATAAAATAAGTTGTGATAAGATTTTCTAAAGGCTCCTGCGTTTTTAAGTGGGAGGAAATGATGGAGTAACCGGGTCATTATTATTAACTATACGTTTCTATTAAAAAATAACTTATAAGTTTGGGCAAAATGAAATCCAGCCACTTCAACACTATCAACTACATAATTCTGATCAGTAAGAAAAACTTCAATAAATTAGGGCAAATTAAGACTTATTTTTATTTGTCTTATATAAAATGTTCGATTTAAAGAGAGAGAAAGTTGAATATGATTTCTCCTTTATATGTATGTGACCTAATACAATATTTTATCATAACACATATTTATAAATAGTAAATCTCTCTTTAGGAAAAAAAAGTATATATGACAAATAAGAATATACTCCCTATAATAGTATAACAAAGCATTATCTTTGAGTCTCTAAATATGCAACATGTTTCCATGTAATTTTAAAGTAAAGTTATTAGAAGGATTGATTGCTGTACCTCATTTATTTAAAAAAGAAAGAAAAAAGAGTGAACGGAATGAAAAGCTTTGGGTTATGGTTGTTGTAGAGACCAAAACCCGACCCCATGGTTCAGGCAAAGTCTTCTAAAGGCCCAACGCCTCCCAAGTATTCTAGTATTCAAGTTTTTAAAATTTGATAGCTACCCTCCTTTTCTTTTTAAAAATGATGGGCTTGCATGAAACTGTATATATCCTTCTACGAGTAATATTCAAGGTGGGCCCAACTCAAGTCTCCAACCACGAATTGCCACGTGGTACTTCTCGCACATCCCGAAAAAGTCGGACGGGAATGTGATTCAATTCGCATGGTCTACTCTAAAACTTTGACCAGCCTGGCAAGATGAGAAAATATGACCAGTAAACACACCAATGAAATAAATCAACTGAACACCAAAGGACAGTGACATCCCCTATTTAATTATCCCTTAAATTTTGATCATTATTGTAACACTTATAAATACTAGAAATCCCCTACTTTCTCATCCATCCATACGTTACGTTCAAACCTCACCATTCATACCGAATCAAATCAAATATATTATAATCTTCCTCACCAGCCGCTTTTTCTTACCATAATACTGTTCTTTCATATATTTAGTCATACCTTGTGTTACTTTTTTCCAAGTACTACAGCATGGAAGATCATGATGGAGAAGTTGAGGTACCCCAATATTTTTTGTGCCCCATTTCCCTCCAAATCATGAAAGACCCCGTCACTGCCTCCACCGGCATCACCTACGACCGCTCTGGCATTGAGCGTTGGCTACAGGCGGCCCCCACAGAACCCGTGTGCCCTGTCACCAAGCAGCCTCTCCCTAGCCAGCATCTCACCCCTAACCACACTCTCCGCCGACTCATCCAGGGTTGGTGCATCGCCAATGCTAACCGTGGGGTCGAACGCATACCCACCCCTAAAGCCATCCTTTGTCGGACCCACATCATGAGGATCCTACGCGGTCTTAGTGTACCTCACCTGCAGTCCGCCTCACTCGATCAGCTCCTTGCTTTGATCTCCACCTCTGCCGATCAAGCCAAGTACGACGAGAGGAGGCTCATGGCGGAGTGTGGGGTGGTCAAAGCCATGGCTACTTTAATTGTCAATTGTCATAAAGAAAGGAATACAATGTTTCTAAATGAAGCCTTAAGGATTCTTACGGCTATATGGATTCCAGCAGATGTGTCCTCTGAAGTAAGGGCTATTGTGGCAGACAACATTGACCTCGTGGATGCCATCACATGGGTCCTCCTCGACGAAGATGTTGAAGGGAGGACCCTAGCGGTCAATCTCATCAATGACGTTGTCAAGGTCGCGGGCTCCAGCCTCATTGAGAGGCTCAAGCCCGAGTTCTTCAAAGGAGTTGTGGGTATCTTATCGAATCATAATTCAAAAAATGATGGTGACTTAAACAATACTAATGTGGGCCTTCTGAAGGCCGCCCTCCGGGTGTTACTGGAGGTGTGCAAACATGGGAGGAACAGGTACAGAATTATTCAAGCTAACACAATCTTCCACCTCATCGAGCTCGAGTTTGATCTGGGTCTTGCCCAGGTGGAGAAGAATAAGAAAGTGAGTGAGCTTATCTTCTGTCTCTTAGCCCAACTGTGCTCCTGTGCAGACGGGCGAGCCCAGTTCCTGGCCCATTCTGGTGGGGTCGCTGTCGTGGCAAAGAGTATATTGCGGGTCTCGGGCGTGGTGGATGATCGGGCGGTCCATATATTCGGGCTAATATCTAAGTTCTCGGGCACCAACGAAGTGTTGCATGAGATGTTGAAGATGGGTGCAGTTTCAAAGCTATGCATGGTATTGCAGGTAGATTGTGCTAAATATTTGAAGGATAAAGTGAGGGAAATGCTAAGGATGCATTCTCATGCTTGGAACAACTCACCTTGTATTCAGGTTTACCTTTTAACGAGGTATCCTATATTGCAATTTTGATAATAATATATAAATATACTCCGATCCCCATTTTAGTATGCCGCTCTTTATCAAGCTAGCTAGCAATCCTAGATTCATTCATTGTAGTGCATTTAGAAGTAGCAACGAATTGGGTAGAGTTTTCTTCTTCAATTTGTAAATTATTATCTTCAATTTGTAAGGCAAAAAATTATGAAAACTTAATAATTTCTAAAAATTTACATTGATATGCATCCAATAAAATCCTACTTAAATATATTATTTTTTATAATATGATAAGAATTGGATTGGGGCAATCTTTTAGGGACGGATGGAGTATTAATAAGATTGTTTGGAACTATATTCATATTCTTACTGTTAACTGTGTAATAGCAAATACTTAAATCCATATTTTGGAAGGAAAGTGGGAATATCACCAAGAAAATCAATCGGGTATTGTTCAGTATGTATTATAACTCCTCATAACTCATAACCGCCCTATCGTAGAACTAATGTGTGGTTTGCAACCGACACATTTCGCAAGTATTATATTTCTAAACTAATTTTGTTTTTTTAAAAAGAAATTAAACTTTTTATATAGCCACTAGATATTCATTACGGTACGTTACACTGTAGAATACTAGAATATGTATGAATTGAATGAGAAAGTAGTAGTTTGATCAAATATTCAAAGGTCGTACGTTTCCAGTCAGGGCTTAGTTTAATGCTTAAGATCATGATTACTTAATTACTACAATAATTTGTTAATGCTTTGTAGAGATATGTGGTTTAATGGACAGGAAATGTAGGTGAATGATCAATCTAATAACATAATACAGAGTACTTTATCCGTCTCTCAAAAATTGCTCAATTTCTATTTATAGAGTTAAAGTTTAAAAATTTTGACTATAAATTCTTATCATACTATATGAAATAATATATTTAAGTGAGATCTTATTAGATACATCTCAATGTAAATTTTATAATATCAAATTTTCATAATTTTTCGCCTTATGAATTTAGAGATAAAAACGTTTGAAGTCGTGTCTTAAAAACCGTAAAAGACCGTAAAAAGTCAAATGGGATAATATTTGAGAGGGAGTAACATTTTAGGTATCTAGAAGAAAGTAAGTCATTGTACTAAGGTAATTAATGAAATGTGAGGATAATAATGGGAGCTACTAGTCGTACATGCTAGCTCTTTCTTTAATTTTGTAGAATCTTGTACGACTGTATATACTAGCTAGGTGTCATTGGCTCATTGCCTTGGAGAATCATTGAATGATTTCTTTATGTTGCCATGTTCACTTAAATGTCTTACGTTATCCAGAACATAGGTGCCATGTCTAGAAGAATAAAGAAACAGTTTTGATTTTTGAACATAATGTTTGAAGCTGTATCCAATAGGGAACAAGCTAGGAGTGAGATCGATGTTTTTTTTTTTTCCTGCAATTGGTATAAAAATTGTGTACAAGTATGACTGTATGAAAGTTTATAATAACAGTGCTTAATTATTTTGTTGATATTGCTATTTGAATGTGAAGTCCCATAATTGGATGTATAAGTAAAACAAGTGCATTCCATATCAGATTAACAAACAGAGGAACAAAAAACGAACAACCAAAAGGCAAAAGGGGAATGCAAGGCAGCAGTAATAATTAACATGGGATACTGTCATATTGGACATCACATCACATACGTTAGGTTTAGTGGCGATACTATGATTTTTCCCTTATGGATTCTGATAGCGATTCAACAACAATCTGATGATAACAATATACACTATTTTGAGCATTAAAAGTACTACAATATAATGTTACAATTAATCAACATCAATACACTAACATAACTAATTGAACATCAACAACAATTCATCACCATTTCAAGCCAATTCATCAACATTTCAAACCAATTAATCATCATTTAATCAACATGATATATTATTACTTACACACATGAGATCCAAAATAAATTCAAAATAGATTATAACGAAAATAAACAAAGAAAATGTACAATACGTGCTGCCTCATAGTTGAAGCTATCTAACGGGCATCATTCCCTACAAATGTATCTAATCAACATTCGTCAATAATAGGCTGATTAACTAACATAGGAATGAACTAGTTAAGTAACTAACATAGGAATGAACTAATTAACTAACTAACATTCTAATCCCTTCAACAACAATTAATCAAGTGACTAACATAAATATTTGAAGTTTTGAACAATAACAACAACTCATAAATGACAAATTCACATAAGTCCCAAATGACAAATTCACATAAATCCCAAATCATAAATTCTCAATTCAAATCATAATTCCATAATTCCCAATTCAAATCATAATATATTAATCCAAAGAGAGTGAGAAGTAGTGCCTTAGTGGAAAGGGTGGCAATGCAACCGAGTAGGCAGTTGCGTGGGTGGCTAGGTGTTGTGGAGGAAAGTCGTCGATTGAGCAGGACTGAGGCGAGCCACTAAAGCAGCAGAGCAGCACTATAATGTCAGAAGCATTGATGCACCGTCACCGTGGCCGGTGCCGCAAGTGTAGGCGGAGTGGGGGAGTGGCAGACGGCTAGGTTAGGGCAATTGAAGATTTGAAGTGTGAAGAAATGAAGAGAAGAAGTATTGAGGGGGGGGGGGGGGGGGGGGGGAATAAGAGAGTGGTTGCTTGCTAAATTCGAACATGGGGCTTTAAAATAAGACTAGTAATGCTTAACCACTGAGCTAAGAATTGTATTCATGGTAGAAAGTGTTGCAAATGATATATACTGTTTTTTTTTCTAGTTTGGATTTAGCTGAACCCATTGAACTCATACTAGAACCGTCAATAGTTAGGTTATTATATTGACTAAAACAAATGACGAACAATACAAGCTACAAATACTACTAAGCTAAGGCAATAGCCTAAACAAGCTAAAAATAAGCATAACAATATATGTCATGATCTTAGATAGTGGACAATTATATTGACTCCGCTAATCGACCCCACTAAACATATTCAGCCTTGGTTTTCACAAACACCTAAACATTAGAAACCACAATTGTGATTTGAGAAGTACGTATATCCTGCAAAGTGAACCTCTTTGACTTTGCTTGATAGAATTGGTTATATACGTAAAGTAATTAATTAATTAAACAAGGCTATTACTTGCTTTGTACAATAACTACTCATAATATTTATTTAACTGGAAATGTTATTGATCACTCGTTGTGCAATTGTCTAAACCACATGTTACAGTACCGTCAAACCTAGTGACCGGAGAATAGCGCAACAGTCAACTATTTCTGTTTGTGTTAAAGGTAAGCATGCAATTCCACACCCAATCAAAGAGCAACGTCACCTAACTCATTTCTTAGGCCTCAGCTCAGCCCCTAGCTACTCTTTTCAATCTTCTCTTGGCTTCTAACTGAAGACTTAGCGCGTTAACCTTTTTGTTATGATCTCGACGATACAAATGGAAGAATATAATTTTGCTGTTTGACCAACTCCATCTTATCTGCCTTGGGTACCTTTGAAATTTCTAATTGAGTAATAACAAGTTTCACCTAATTTAAGGTAAGAAATAAGTGTAATCACCAAAAACACCTGATACAAAGATAGTATGCATAAATATGATCCACATATTAAGCTATAACCATATTCCCAATTAAATGAGTCAACTACATCAGTACACCGAGAATTTGGTAACAGCTAGGTAGTTCTTTTAACTTGTACCGTTGTACTTGCTATTCAATCAAAAAATAATGATCAAATTTCATATCAATTCATACAGTAACTTGGTTCACTCCTCCGTACTTTGATTGGATTGGTAAAATTATTGTATATCGAAGTAAGCCGACAAGGACAATTTATTTGGAAATCGAGAAGTAGATGGTATCCCTGAGAATGTCTGTCTGGATGGAGATGTAAAGACTGTTGACAAAAGTGAGAGATGATCGAGTAGCTTCAAGCCTTCAAGTAATCTGCTAATACTGTGGTTAGCCGTTTGAACTTTTAAGGCTGGGGAGGAAACGGTCCAGTCTAAACATCATGCGGCCGCCACTTTGGTCAAAATTTGAAACCCCACTTACTTATAGTGCTGGGTCTGCCGTTGCCTATTCCATTTCTTTGGCCCGGCCTCCAAGCCTATTCTTTCAACTATTTCACCCATAAAAAACGTACTTTGGAATTACTAACATCTAGAATGGTGCAATATATAAGTTGGCCTGGGTATGAAATAGCTACACTGTTTCATTTATCAATTTTCAATGTCTCATCCATTTTAGATAAAATTAGGTGATTATAAATAAACTACTCCTTTTATTAACTCATGGGATTTTCTGTAGATCAAAAGTTATATGCATATAAACCAACGAAATTCTTAATGATGTGTACTTTGGCAAATTCTTAATCTATATTGAATAATATATGTGTATGAACATATATATGTCAACCCAAAAATAAAAGAAAAATGTAAAAAACAACAAGGCCGCATGAAAAATAGTATAGTAAACTTTATGTTCAAATACTACCAGTTTAGTTTCTAATAGTTAAATTCACCAAAGTTTGTGGGATTTAGACCGATCAACGTCAGGTGGAAGAATTTTATCATTGGAATGCACTTGATACCTGTATTAGGGGTGTCAAATCGGGTCAACGGGTCGATTCTGGGTTGATCCATTGCGGGTCGGTTCTTATCGGGTCAATTTTTCCTATTGGGTCATTTCGGGTTCGGGTCGGGTTAAATCTGTTATTTGCTTGGTCGGGTTCGGGCCGGGTTGTATTCGGTTCGGGTCAAGGTCGGTTCTAGTACAATCGGGTCAAGGTCGGTTCTAGTACAATCGGGTCGGTTCCTGAACAGGTTATAGCGGGTTATTTCGGATTCGGGTCAAGATTGGTTCTGGTGAAATCGAGTCGGTTCCTGAACGGGTTATAGCGGGTTATTTCGGATTCGGGTCAAGATTGGTTTTGGTGAAATCGAGTCGGTTCCTGAACGGGTTATAGCGGAATTCTATGAAAACTATATTTTAGTTTTTTATTTAATGTTATTTAAAGAGTATGTTGTGGGAAAATGATTGTCATTTTGGAAAAAGAAAGACGTCAATGAGATTTATGAAACAATGAAACCCCAAATTAGAAGGCTCTAATCTCACTTTTCATAGGCATAGACATGATGGTTTTGCTTTTATTTGAATATTTAGTAAATCTTTTAAAAATTTTATTTTCATAAATATACTTATTAAATAATTAAATTAATAAAAATGTTTGGTTTCTAAGTTATTAGATATTAGGTAAAAATAGGTCTATAAAAATTAGATCATATTCACGTATATTCATATTATTAACACATCTAGTTAATTCGGGTAACAAATTGTTATAAATCGGGTTATATCGGTAATGTGTCGGTTTCAATCAGTTTCGGGTTCTTTTCAGGTGGGGTCTGTAACGGGTCGGACACAGATTGGTTTCAAGTCTTTAAATATCAGTTCAAATTGGTTTCGGCTTAACTTCAGGTCGGGTTGGGTCGGTTTTCGGGTCACTTTTCGGGTCATAATCAGGTCGGGTCCGGGTCGATTTTGGGTAACTTATCGGGTCGGGTCTGATTCTAATAGCTCTAACCTGAATTGCATCATGCACTAGTATAAGAATAATTGTTATACAAAATAAAGCAAGATTGTCACTAGTAGATTGTAACTTGGAGGTAAATGCGCTTTTAAGTTCTACTTAAATGATGAGGTGAAGAACATAAAATTTCCTACTTATACTTAGTGTGAGATTACTCAATGATCATACAGAATATATAATATTGCTTTCTTGTGTATGTGGTTATGCTAAAAATCTAACTGAAGATAGAGGGCCCGGAATAATAAAGAGAACTTTGATATTATAAACTTTTACATGTAATTGAGATTAGGAGGATCCCAAACGACATTTGTTCATATATATTTGTAAAAGTTACTAACATTTACTTAAAATAAAAAAGGAAAAATATTATGAAATCAACCAAAAGAGTAATAAACCTTTTATTATATTCACATTAGGAAGTCTTCAACTTAAAATCACTATCAATGTAGTATTTTGGAAGATTTCTATTTCCAATAACATATATACCCAACCCCAAATTTCCGAGAAATTCCAAATATATCTCTAGAATATGTTTGTAAACATATCTCTCAATTTGTCATAGTGCAATTTTTATGTCTTTTAATACAATATTAGTTGCAATATTATAACTTCATATCTAAATAGCACAAGTTTTAAAAAATAAAGGAAAAACAATAAAAATGATGAAATTATGCACAACTTTTTTCCTAATAGTGCAATTTCATATTCTATAAGTACAACTTCATTTGCAAATAGTATAATTTTCAATTTTCTAATAGTGCAATTTAATATTTTATAAGTACAACTCTATTTGCAAATAGTACAATTTTAATTCTCAAAAGTACAATTTCAAAAAAGAAAATGAAGATAAAGCTACGAGATCATGTAAAAATAGTGAAACTATGCATAACTTTATTTCCTAATAGTATACCTTCATATTGTATAAGTATAATTTCATGTACAAATAGTACATTTTCAATTACCTAATAGTGCAATTTTATATTTTATTAGTACAACTTCATTTATAATAGTACAACCTCAATTCTCAAAATTACAACGTTATAAAAAAAATTATTGATCCCAAAATTATTGATTATATACAACAAAATTTAGCGCCTATCAGATTCTTTGTACAAGTTGACAATAAGTTGTAGCAAACTAACATGTTAATGATCCACAAAATTTGTCAATGTCTTGAAATCAAACTTTCACAAGCTAGTAAATTAGATTAAGATCTAATGATCAGAAGGATAAGAAGTAGTGAAATGATGAGGGAAGCAAGGAGTATTGTTCCAAACCCTAGAATGCAACGTACCTCAACATATCTTTAGCCCTCTCCTTGGTCTTTGAACTACAATCCACTTGTATGACCAAGCACGCACAACTTGGCCACCACCCCAACTTCCATCATCTCCTAATCACCTTGGTTGTTCCTACGTACCTTGAGATTGACGACAATGCAAAATCCTGACAGCCTTATCACTGCCCACATGTGACACCCGTAGGATCATCTTAGACACTACTGCTAACCCTGCACCGTGCCCTACAAGATCCGCTCTTCTAACACCCGTAGGATCATCTTACACAACTGGTCTAACACCACCAACGCTAGCTCCGAGATTTTTCGGTCCAATAGCCCGTCTAGAAGCAACTCAACCAACACATGGACCGCCCCAGAACCAACCGCCTTGACCCGATTCCTACCCCACGGGTTCAGCTCATTAAGCAACTTCAACGCATTTTTCGTAGCCTGGTTAGAAATCTGATCCCTTAAAACGCTGACAATCAAAGATCTCATACTTAATGCTACCCAATTGAGTGGGGTTCGCTGCATTGTAAACCAATCTGAGCACCTTGACCGCCTTTTCTCTCGTTTGCTGAGACGATGATTCAGTGCGCAACAATTTACCCAAACAACCAATAAACAAGCTAGCATAATCATCTTTTCTGAAGATCACACCCTTGAGGTCTTGATCATAGCCGTCCATCTGTGCAAGGATGGATATCGCCTCTTCCTTCACTCCCCTCGTTGCATCTTTTTCTGTCAGGACAGAAGCTACATACTGGAATACTCCAGAAGATACTAGAAGCTTCTTCGTTGTTGAGTGCATAGGAAAGGACCGGATCCTCTGCAGACATGTGTAACATATCTGGGGAGACTTCTTAGCGTCGGAGATGAGCTTGCATATGTTCGAGCGGGTGAGAGTAGGAGGCTGCGTAGGAGTGGGAATGTGCTCGACGCCGTCTGATGCATGGAGGATACACCATGATTAAATTAGACGGCGGAGAGTATGATTAGGAGTGTTCATCAAGCTAAGATCATCATCATTATCATGATCTAAATTTGGTGATGGAGTGCCGACAATAAGGGATTGTTTGGTAACTGGACAAATGGTATTTTTGCAGGTAAACAGCCACTTCTCAATAGAATATCTATAAAAAATAATCCTAGAAGTGCTTATTGAGTTGAGCTACTCGCGAGAAACTCGTACTCGACTCGGTAGAAATTCAGTCAAAACTCAACTCGATTGAACTTGATTCAAGATCAAAACTCAACTCGGTTGAACTTCACTCAAGATCAAACTCGACTCGAAAAGCTCGTGAGAAACACGAATTTTTATATATAGTATATATATTTATAGAATACTTAAGATATAAAATTGAAATAAAATAAAAGATGGTTTGATATACAAACCAAAAGTCCCTCATCGGATTAAAATGAAAGATGGTTTGATAGAGTTTTATATATAAACTCAAAGTCCCACATTGAAAAAAAATGATAAATGTTTTGAAGTAATTAGTATATATAAACCCAATAGTATTCTCCACTTAAAACCAAATCAAGCTTATTAAAGCTAAAACTTAGCTTTCTTGTTGGCTCAATTTGGGTACAAGTATTTAGGCTTATTGAGCTTTTAATCTAGCTGAAAATTAGTCGGGCTCGAGTTTGAGTCGAGCTTGAAATGAGCTTTAATCAAGCTCGAGCTCGAGTCAAGCTTGATACGAGCTTTAATCGAGCTCGAGTTGAGCTTGAAACGAGCTCTAATCAAGCCCGAGTCGAGCTTGAAACGAGCTTTAATCAAGCTCGAGCTTGAGAATTGAGTTTTGAGTCGAGCTCGAGCTTCGATTTCTAGCTCACGACCTTTCGAGCTCGAGTTTTAGTTATCAAGCTCGAGTCGAGCTTAGCCAAACTCGAGCTCGACTCGGTTCATAAGAACCCCTAAATAATACCAATTGAAATTGTAACAAGATTGAGCATATGAAATGTGATGGGATCTCAATATTAACCTCCACGTCTTAATTTTACAATATAAAACTATGGAATATATACATAAATATATGCTAAACAATAATCTAGAAGACTAGAACTAATACTTGATATACGTATTAATTGGAAGCTAGTTCAAGGAACAACTTTGGTTGGGAAGAAAAAAGATTAAAAGAGAAAGCTTGTATGTGATGAGCAACAAAGTGGGGTTGATAGATGCCTGATAGGATAGAGAATAGTAATTGGACCTTGCACTTAGGTTCACAATAAACATTGTACACCCGATAAACATTGTGTACAAAGCAATGAACATTGTCAGTTTCAAAATTTCCCCCTATTAAGTGCAATTATTATGGTTGGATTTCACACGCAACATGACTATTTCGATTTCCCGCGCAACGTGTTCCCCAATCCCTCAGTAAAAAAAATTTGCTTGTAAATCATGGAATTTGCTATTTTATGTATATTTGTTACTAATGTTCATTAGAGATAAGTTAAATGTTCATTATAATTGAGTATATTGTTCATTCTGTTTATATGTAATGTTCATTATATGTGAAGTTTATTACATAATTTTCAATGCATTTGAACGTAATGTGCAATGCCTTTGAAGTAAATGTTTAGTGCATTTGAACGTAATATTCATTGCCTTAGAACGTAATTTTTAGTGCCTTTGAATATGATGTTCATTGCCTGTGAACATAATGTCCATTGCCTTTAAACGTGATGTTCATAGCAAATGAATGTAATGTTCATTGCCTTTGAACGTAATGTTCAATGATTATTTTAATAAATTTGTGTACAGTGCGTGTACATTCCTAATGCAAAAGTTCAGATTTAAAAATAATACTACAAAGTTTTCTGTACGTATCTTTTCCTAATGCGTAAATTATGAAATACTGATGATGATTTCACATGGGAAATAATGAATATTACTCATCCTAATGTTTACTGCCTTGTAAATAATGTTCCTAACACTTAGGAAAGATAATACAAGATAATAATGCAAGATAAGATAATAATATCAATACCATAAATGCACCATTGTAAAATATAGGTAGAAAGTTTGGACCTCTTATCGACCAATTGATTCATACTGAGTTACTGACGCATATAACAACATGAAAGGACTTGTTAGAATTGAGAGTTTAGATAGGAGGGAAATCAAAGAGAGGAAGAAGAGAAGCCATTGATGAGTGTTGTTTGGGCACTGAGCAGAGTGAGGAAAAGACTGATTTCATTATTGTTGATATTCACCGTTCACAGTTACAATGTATATATCTATATATACTACTACAACTAACTTTGATTAAATAATAAACTCCAACAGGACTCTACTCTCAACTCCTTGAAAGTACGCAGCGATGAAACCCCATAGCTCATAACGTACATGATTAAAGATTAGCAGCAACACATGCTTGACTTGAAGAAACTCTCTTTGTTCCCTTAAATCGAAAACCTCAAGGTACCTTCTGCTCATAGTCATATCTACAACTGATATTTCAAAGAGAATTAGTCAATACATTAGAAAGCCATATGGTCTACGCAACTACGGAGTACTTCGCATTTAATTTGAAGATGGTAGGTTTTGTTATAGACCTCTACAGGCTCAGAAATGTTCCTCTTTGCTTTAGAGGTGACAGAAATACTTGTCCGAGTCTTTCTGTTCTGATCTGTTCTTGCTGCCACATGCCTTTTGATGTTTTAAAGAGAAAAGTTCTTCTGAAATGATGTCTTGCTCAATCTTCATGCTATAGTGTTAATATTGTCTTTAGATTTTTTTTAAAACAGAGTTGTTTCTGTTGAGGGTCCTTGCCCCTTGGGGACTTTGATGGATAAATAAAATTAGGAGAATTCATCGTGACTGTAGCATCGCCAAATTTCATCATTAATGTGGTGCCGTTTTATAAGGCATGCGCTGTATATGAATTGGTCCTTTATAATATGAACATGAACATGCAGATAAGTCACTGAATTATGGGTCTCTGAAGCACATTATAAATGAACATGGAATTGCTGTGCTGTAATTGTGCTGTTTGTTTTCGTATAGCGTTGTTATGTTATTTTGGAGCTTATAACTTTACCAGGAATTCATGCTCAATGTCTCTCCAGTGTCAACCTGAGGTCTGACTTATGTTTCCATCTTTGTTAACTTTCTGTGACGATGTTGCGATTGCCAATCCCAAGTTCCATCTAAGTTTTTCAAGCCTTGGGCAAGTAGTAACAGTCTAAAAGACGAATACCTCAAGGAGAGAAGAAACGAACGAGCAAGGCTAGCAGTATTTACATGAATATTTTCCAAGTCTCCAAAAAGAAAGAAATCAAATCCTCTCTATTATTAGAACACTGAACTCCTGACCTAATAGTATCTCATATGATCAACATACCAATTTTTTCAATTATTCCGAATTCCTTGAAATCTGCCTTCACAGCAGCCATGTAAACTCCTTTTTGATATTTGGACCCTCTATATCTCTTACTAATCCACTTGCATCAATCTGAGCTAGTTTCTACATTATCTGCAATCTCTCCTTTATTGCTACCAAGTTCACATACGACCTATGTTCAGAGACAGAAAACCTATTTCAAAGTCCTGACTTCACCTTAATCTTTTGCTTAGCCTAGTGTCATTCCATTGGAAACTTCTCATATACTATTAAGGTTTTCAATAATGTTAAGCACTCTTGCCCAAGATATGCACCAAGCCAGTATATCTGTAGATGCGTATGCTCAAGCAAACCATAAAACTTGCATACTCTCCGAAGAAATCTGCATAAAAAGGTTGTTACAAAGTCGGTTACAGTAATTCCTAGAAATTAGGAAATTAGTTACAATGCCCTATTTATGAATAGAAGCAAAGATGTAAAGATTATACACAAATTGATGAAATACACAAGAAGTTCATTCTCCTCTTCTATCTGTTCTCTGATGTTCATCCTTGTCTTGGCTTCATATTTTGTGATTCTTCAAACGTCTGCTGTGCAGATTTCTTCACTTCTGACTGTAATCTAAGTGAGTGTAAATTCTCCAACTGTATGTAAATCCTTGTGTTTTGCACCAAACATATTATATAAACTATATAATTTTTGGAGTTTATTATGTGTTTGACCGCCTTAATCAACTACCATTAATTTATTTATTTTTAGTTCGGCATAAAGTGCTTCGTTCAGATTCATGATTAATCCAACAATGGCTGTAGTATTTTCTGTGGTTAAATGACTTAGACCAAAGCAAATGACATGGAAAAACAATGCCTTCATCTTTTTTTCTGCGGTTCAATCTAATGACCGCCGCAAATATCATTGTCTACGGTTTCAGAACAAGCTAGTATTTGCATCGGTTACGAACTATGACCGCCATAAATATCATAAGCATTAGTTCAGTTATTGAGACAACCACCGCAAATGATTTAAGATTAAATGCTTCGCTTATGTTTTGGTACCATATGCACAATTTATTTATTAAACTGATTCGATCTCCAACCAACCAATAGCAAGTTGGCAAACTGCTGACAGTTTTTGATATTATAAATTTAAGCTCTGACCTTATCTCCCGCAAATTTGATCATATTGAAAGCATCATCTTAGAAATGAAACTAATTTATCAAATTGTTTGACGAAAAACAAAGCAATAAGAAATAATTTTTAATGACAAAACCAAAATAAAAAAATAAAATCAAAGAGTGGCTACACAGGCATGTTAGCAACATCCAAGTACACAATTCCAACAGAAGACGGCGAGTATATAGTACATACTATATTTTCTTTAATTTATGGATAAGAAAAAAGCATTAGAAGGCCATTCTTTCGAAAGATAAACGCACTTACTACGTGCATTGTCTGCATACCATTACACATTAACAGTAGTATTTTTCAGTCAGATATTACTTGTTTTTGGACAATTATATCACTGCAATCTAGCTATATACATCATAACCGTCTATTTTCAGACTTAAAACTACATATACTAAATTATTATTTATATTACTCCCTTTCAATTAATTATTCGCAGTAGGGTTTTTTCTCTAAGATTATTACAATGTGTAAATTGTAGTCATAACGAATATTATAACTAAGAGTATAAAAACATATGTTAAATTCAGTTAGTTGGCTACTCGCCTTGTAACATGCAAATCTGATATCGAAGGTCGAACCCACTGCTGTAAGTGTTTGGGAAGTTGAAGATGGCCTTAGCATTCTCCAACTCCCAAGTTTTAAGCTCAAATAGCCAGATTACCACCAAAGTTAGATTGCCGCTATGAGCTATCTTCGTATCTTGGCGATGTCAACATGCATACATGCCCCCAACTTCTGAATTCTGATTCTCACATTCATAAATAATTAACTCTATTCACAAATGAGTTGCCCATGATGGTATGATGAGCGTTGTTCTCAACTTCTCAGGTCTCAACATGTAATAGCATTCTTCTTTAAGAATAGAGGAATTCCTTTCCATGTAGTCCATAATAACATTACTCACCTGCTCGCTCCAATCCCCTATTTGGAGTCAAAGTTCGAAAAGTTTGACTATGAATTCTCATAATGTTATAAGAAATAATATATTGAGCTGGAATCTTATTGAATGCATCTCAGTGTAAATTTTTAGAATATCGAGTTTTCATAATTTTTTATCTATACATTTAGAGATAAAAAAAGGTTTAAAAACGAAGGCTTCCAACTTTTCATGTATCATTGAATTAAGAAGGCTTCCCATATTTTCATGTGATGCCTTTTTCTGACCTATCCTATTGTAGCTAGACCCCACTGAATGTGACATTTATTACATGTTAAAATTATTTTTTTAGGAACCTAAGGAGTCAAATACAACACATTATACTGAATTGGATGCCTTACATTTCCAGTTTTGCATACAACTTTATCATCTAATCAATAAAAATGGATGCAAATTCATACCATTGCGCCATGCATGCACGAGTTAACAAGAAAAATAGACCCTCCTCTAATAGTTGCTCACTTTCCATTTGTGTTTCCCTCCCCCCAATATTTTCTATTTGTTCATATCTAATTGTCTATCTTGACTTGATACATTTGCCGCTTAAATATTAATAATATTAATTAGTGAAAACTTTATAAAAAAAATTATATATCTAACAAATTTTAAAAATAATTTTTTGGTCTATATATTATAAAAATAATTTGGTCAAAGTAAGAATATAAATAGTATAAAAAGTTAAAGGGATAAAGCTTATAAGACAAAGACAGTGTTCCATTCCTTATTTTTTTGAAATGGAAAATGTATGTATATGTCTAGTGTGTTGTTAATGGAATTTTAACGATGATAGGTGGGATCAAGCTAAGACAAATTAATTTCAGTAAATAGGATGAGAAGTAGACATTGGAACTTAGCAAGGGCCCGGTCGTATTGTTGGGTGTTGTACCTGTACAATCTATCATTTCAGAATCTAACAAAGGATATTAGTAACTAGTCAAATCACACTAAAGGAGTAAGAAAAAATAAGATACCTATTTCCTCAACTCCTAAAACCACATATAGATTATAGATAGACATGGCAATGCTTTCCTTGAACAGAAATTAAGTACTCTTTATAAAAAACACAAGTATTCTACTTATTCCATGAATAATCCATGTGGATCGCTATTTTCAAGGAATTACTTTCCTACTAATTACTACTCCCCTTCTTTTTTTATTTTCATTTCAGAGTCATATTTTGACTATTAATTCTCCTAATCTAAATGAAAAATATATTCATTTGGAATTTTAATAGAATCGTCTCAATTTATATTTTTTAAATATTATTTTTTTATAATTGTTATAAATGCACAATTAAAGATATTTTAATTTTATATTTACATTAGATTTATGTAAAAAGCAAATAGAAAGAAAAAAAAAAAAAGAATACCTAGCAAATGTGTGCAATACCTAGCAAATGTGTGCAAAACCTATCAAATGTGGCGTGCTTAGTGTGAAGTAATACTCTATAGTTGAAATATACAGTATGGATCTGGCCTAGTAAGTTGCAATATCAAAAAGATATAAATGCATAATATGAAGTACTCCGTACTAGTTAGTATAAATATAAAGAGGAAATTGTTTTTTTCAATTTTCGAGAATACTATGTATTTCGACCTCAGTAAGAATAATATGTCAAAAACTAAAAAATCAGTTGATTAAGAAAAAAGTAAAAGTTATGTAAAGTTATTAAAACTAATTTTGGAAGCATATTAATTAGTGATTTGTAGATGTAAAATTGCAAGGCAAGTGGGAACTGGAAATAAATCCAAGATTCTTGCAAGGCTGGCTGCCAAATTCAGAAAAAGGTCGAGGCAGTAGTCTAAGAGTGGAAGCATGAAGCATGAAGCATGAAGCATGAAGCATGAAGCATGAAGCATGATGCATGAAGCATGAAGCATGATGCATGAAGCACGAAGCATGAAGCATGAAGCATGATGCATGATGCATGAAGCATGAAGCATGATGCATGGGCATAGGCGCTTAGCTTAAAGAAGAGGCTTGGACCATCCAACCAACCCAGTCCCATACGTAGTTGCCTATATTGGGTTCTTTCTTTTCTCAAAAAGGAAATTCACTTGGAAGCGCGTGTCGGATGAGTGGAAATGAGAATTCAGTTCTCAACAATATTCGTAGAGTCGTCCTTCGATTCTGTACCGTCAGATCTCCTCAAGTCTCAAGAATAACAGAAAGGTGTCTTCATCAACATCATTTTTCACTAACCCAATTTGTTGGCTACGAATATCTTTCTTCCTTATGAATTCCCCACAAATACTACTTGTCTTTTTTCTATCTTTTTCATTTAATTCCTCATAGGACATAACTGTAATATACTACCACACCCCTACTATTCCCTACTTAGCTTGTGGCCTTGTGGGGATGTAATTTCACTTCCAATGTTATATCCTTTTTATATTTCGCATAAAAGAGTTGAGAGTTGAGAGTCGAGAGTTGAGATGGATGAAAGGAAACTATAGAGATATTGCTGACATATTTTTTACATACATCATTCAAAGTGGACATACTAAATTAGCGATTTCACCCTAATTTTGTTTCGGAAAGTATTTATATTTTAGGCTATTTGATTTGTCACCATGTGCCGGAAAATGAGTAACATTTGTTTCTTTATGTAGTTTATGTCAAAATATATATATATAGAATAAGAGTAATGATATTGTCCCCATCTGTTTCTGTGTTTTGAATTTTATATATTCTTGTTTCTTTCCCCATAATATTAACAATTACAAAAACAATAAAAAATAATTTTCCTAAATATCAATATAAAATAATTATGCTTAATATATATATATATATATATATATATATATATATATATATATATATATATATATATAGACACGATGGACTTCAAATTTTGTATTATATACAGGTTGAAAATACTAGGGACAGTGCGGTGGTCAACAAGGTGATGAAACATATATTCTTTGCAGGGGTGTCAATCGGTTATACGGTTTGGTTTTGGGTTCGATTGATCGGTTTTCGGTTATTAACAGTATACCGTATTAAGTGGTTCGGTTTGGGTCGATTTTAAAAATTATCGGGTCGGTTCGGTTTGGTTTTTTATCGCGGTTTCTATTTAGTTCAGGTCATGATAGGGTCGAGTTGTAATCGATTTGGGTCAATATCGATTCGGGTTGTAATCAGTTGGTTTAACAACGGGTTGTGCCGGTTTAAAGCGATTTTCGGGTTAAAAAAGTTTGGGTACTAGACGGTTTGGGTTGTAATTGGTTCTAATAAAAACCAGTTCGAGTCATAATCGGTTCAAGTATTATTCGGGTTGGGTTGTAATTAGGTCGAGTCATAATCAGTTAGGGTCATAATCGGTTCGAGATAAAATCGGTTAGGGTTATGATCGGTTCGGGTCATAATCGGTTTGGGTTATGATCGGTTCGGGTATTATTCGGGTCGGGTTGTAATTGGTTTAAGTTAATATCGCTCGGTTTGAAAATGAGTTTTGGTTCGAAAAAATTGGTAAAATTAGTTATGGTCATAATCGATTTAGGTTGAATTAAGCCGGTTTAAAAATAGACCTTGTGTAAATGTGTTTCTAAAGTATATAAGAGTAGTGAGTAAGACTTATGCGTTAAGATATACCCCAAGTGAAACTCTTTATGAATTACAAAATTAGTAAATTATACATTACTCATATAGTCGTATAGCTCGTATGAGTCGTATCATATAAGAGTTAAAGACTAATACGAGTGTAAGACAATGTTATATGAGAAACGCTTTTTGAATGATTTGAACAGTTGAACTTGATAGTGGAGAGCTTAAGACGAACCAAAACTATATATATATATATATATATATATATATATATATATCAAATATTCAAATGTGTTAAACAACACAAAATGTAGAGCGGAGGTAACGATTTTTTAACGATTCGGTCATAACGGGTTACAGGTGTAAATGGTTCGGTCATAACGGTTTACGGGTTGTAAACGGTCCGAATTTATCGAGTTTTGTCAGGTTCCAACGGTTTCGGTTTACATCGGTTCGGGTTACTATCAGATTCGGACGTAATCAGTTAGGGTTGTAACGCTTCGGTGTGATAAAAATTACAGGTCATTAATGATTTTCCAAAGTACAATTTGGTTCAATTTTGGATTTCATCTTATCGGATCGGTTCGGTATTTGGTTTTTAACAAACTGGTTCTCAACTGTTTGGTTCCTTTTCGGAAGAGTTCGATTTCACTAGTTCGGGTCGATTTTTATGGCTCTTGTTCTTTATTATAGTCGTCCATGCATTGTTACATTAGTTGCCAAGTCAAAGGACCTAATAGTCTACTAAGGACAATAGATAATAGTATGCCCGTTTTATCTCATCTTCACCATTTTGTAAACAATTTGCTTCATTATTTATTGCTATGTCGTCCATTTATGAAAGTAACACAGCTAGGTCAAGTTCGAATGATTCCTTCCAAAAATAAATATATAGCCTTGTTTATACATTGACGTACCTAATAAATACCACAAAATATGAGATCCTAAACCTATGAAGTCACAAACAACTAACAATCTATTTTCCACACAATTTGTATACTCCATAATTGCAAAAGTAGAGTGTGTCGCAAAAACTTTGGAGTTAAAGCAATGTCTAATATATTAAATGAATGTACAAAAATGAAAGTATAAAGACAAATATGCCTTGAAGATGACGATGCAATGTAAGCTGGGAGCGACATATTGGATTGAGAATCTGAGGCACCCATAGATAGTGATCGATTTGTCATTTCATCTTCTGTCGTCCACCCATTCTCATCTCATTTCACCTTCTTTTATATATTATTAAAGCGTATATGTTAGCGTTTATAATGGGATGATCGATGGAGGCATTACGTATCCAAAGTATTGATTCTGCTAAGTAGAATAACCAGTAATCCACAATTATTTAGGAGTCAACCCGGAATCGATCCATTTAAATTTGTAGTACGTACGAGTATTAATTAATCCAACTTGCTTGTATCCGAGACAAATTATACGTATTATGTATTTTCATAAAGTTTGATTTGTTTAAGATTATATTTTTTTCTGAATCCAATGCTATTAGTTCCTACATAAGGGTGGGTTATACAGTGCATTCGGATTCGATGATTTCCAAACAAAGTAGAGTATGATTAATTGTAGGAATCAACTCTACCAATTAGAGCAAGTTGACTTAAAATTACCAATACCAAATGTCTGTGTACCTTTTAGTATTTCCTTAAACAAAGAAAAGCATAGAAGACAATATTTCTTCATGAATACAAGTACGAACGCATTACTTAATTAGCTATTGTAAGAAAATTCACCGCTCTGCCAATGAAAAGTTCATTAATAGTAATTCTCCAATGTGGAATGGCAAGTATTATAATTAAAAAGATTTCTAATCCCAGTTGAATGCATGGTTGTTTTTTTTGCTTTTATCATAATTTTTCTAACTGCGTTATAGGTCACCAATACAACGGATACATAATTAAGCATTTTCATTATATAATGTACTTTCTTAATTCCTGCTGTACAAAATGTTTAGGATAAGAACCACATTCATACTTCGTTTAAGGATTGTGGATGCAATATTATACTACATATCTCTTTTAATCATTCCAAAATACATTTATGAAGTACGGAACTGAAGCTCATTAATAGTGAACACATTTTTTAAATAAATACCGTATAATTTTGTTTATTGTTGAGATCAAATTACATATGCATATGCGTGTTCTTTATACAATAAACTTTTTTTTTTTTTTTTTTTGACATCTTATACTATAAACTTTGTTCTTGCCGTACAATCTGGTAAGAATAAGTAATTCATAATTCATATAAGGATTAAGGATGCAAAAATATATCACTTGTTATGGTACCAAAATACAAATGCGTATACATGATTCGATATAACACTAAAAAAAAGTGTAAAGATAATAATTGAATCAGTTCCTTTCTATCAGCAAAAAAATAAATAAAAAAATTACATAACTATAATAATTATATTTCTACTTGTATAGAAGAAAAATGCTTACTCTTTCAGCATCCACAACCACAAGAATGCTACTTGTACAAAATGATAAAAGATCTTTTCCCTTATTCCCCCATAAAAGACGATGATTATTCTAAAATTGTCTTAAAGTAGAATCTAAGATAATTATAACCGCGCTTATTAAATTGAAAAATATATTTGAATTCATTTCTAAAATTATACTACCAGAAATTATATACAAAAAAAATCTTATTTGTAGAATTAAAATATTAGGCTTTTTATTCAAAGGACATACGGAGTATAAATAATTTACATTATATTTTTGAGTTTTTTTTAACATCGAATACTAGCAATTGCAATAATATTATGGTTAAATAATACAAAATTGTACGAGCCACGTTATAGAACTTTCCATAAATATTCACAAATCACAACTATTGCGATAACAACATACATGTAAAATAAGAAAACCAGTAGGTCGCACAATATATCATATATGAGTAGAATTCTCAAGTTGTAGCCAGAAATCTAGAATTTGGTCAAGTAGCAATCGAAATTAAAATCTTCACATATAATAAATAAATTAGATCATAATTTCAAAGTGTTAAATTATGAGGTCGGATGAAAACTTGGATTTGGGCTCTTATCCACCTAAATAAATATGAGTATAGACTAATACATATGATTAGTTAGCTATACACGGATTCATATATTAATTATTCAATTTCTGTTCTCCTTAACTTCCAAGAGATGTCGTTGCCTCGTTGCCTCATCTGTAGCTCCTTTATACGTAAAATTTATAAGTAACGTTCGACATCACTTACTTTGTGTATGAGTGGACGACATAGGAAACTTACGCAACACTACCCTACATATACTTTGTTCCCACAAAGGGACAGCATAAAAAAAATAAAAATAAATAAAAAAAACAAAGAAAGGGACAGAAAAAATAAGTGTTGTTGAAAATCAAGAAAATTTACCAAAGAAAAGTTGCAAGAACTAGTTGTTAATTTAAAAGTCGATGATGGTTAGAAGCTAAAATTAGAAATAAAAGCTAGGGCAGCAATTGAGTATATATCCCAATCAACTAAGTTAGATAGTTTATGATCCAAACAGATTGATAGTGTAAGTAGTAATTCATATTCCCTTTGATTATTCCATCTATTAATTAGCAAAGGATTACATTTAATGGTGTGATTCTCTATGTTAGGTCGTGTGTCCGCGGATTTGGGCCGCCCAATCACGTTGAAACTTGAAAGTGATTCTTTTGCTTTCTTCTTAAGCCATTTTCAGCCACTGAGGGCCTCTCTTTTTCATATCCTCTAACGATAGAGTTTGCTAATAGAGCCGCCGTGTACGTGTCTTCACCTCTTCTATTCCACTTTTATCGCATGTTTGCTCTTTCGCTTTATCTTTATTTGCTAAATTATTTTTCCGTTATGCACATCACTTTAGGAAATGAGTATCATATAGTTCAAAGAGATTTTTATATTTTTTGTTTCAAACTTTTGCACTATTTATTTTCACCATAAATTCAATTATCATGTATTAAATGATATTATTATGCTCGTTATTTATACAATAATTGAGTTTGTCTCATTTTCATTTTTCGTAAATTTCCCACTTCTCATAATTTCATAATTTTTTTTATAAAGTATATGCACGTAGAGTTTTTTGGATCATACACTAACAATTTACCACATCATTATACATAGGTTTTTATGATTGGTGTTATTAAACAAAAAATGCTTATACCGGAGACCAACTAGATTAATTATAAAAGGCATCTTACCAACTAAGCTATGTACTTCATTTTTCTCCTAATTCTAATTTCCTATAATATATTATTAGTGAAGCAAAAGTTCTAAATCTATTTGCTGCAATTAACAGGCAAAGCATTAGTTGTTACCATTTAAAGTAAGGACCGCCGCAAATAATCATCATTTGCAGTGGTAGTAAGATAGGATCGCCGCAAATAATAGTACCACTGTGCAGATTTTTGTACTCATTTGCTTTGGTTGGAATGTATGACAGCTGCAAATACTTTACTATTTTTTTCCCACTATTTTCCTGTGGTATAAATGTTCTTTCACAATTTATTTTTAAGCCTTTGGATTGCTTTTCTTTGGTCACAACTCGTATCACTATACCAGGCTAACAACTCAAGAGAGCAGGGGATACACATTTAAAATGAAGAATACATTCTACCATCAAGTGAGCATGTCTCACCAGTTAGGTATAGTTCGATTAGACAAAGTGATCTAACAAGCATATGTTTATTAAAGACACGTTAGACAACTAGCTTAAATACTTGTCAAATCGCTGCCTCAACCAGCTTGCATCTATTAAATTATATGCTGTACTTTCCGTGCTTTAATTCTTCTCAGCAAGTGCAGCATCACCCTGCCTCCCCGTTGTTGATGAGTGGGGTCGTAAAGAGTTTAGAAGGCAGTTGAACTGACAATCATGTCAATCTTCACATTTTTTACCTGAAGTACGGGCAAATTTTCACATTTTCACTCTGAATTTAAAAAACAAGTTATATTTATGGACCGTATATAAAAAAACCTCATTTACATTGTTTCTACTGATAATAATCCATAGAGAATAAGCAAGATTGAATGACAAACCTGTTAGACAGTAAAATATGCTTGAACTAGCTATTTCAGTTAGGAAGGGTTCATTTTTATTGTTGTCTTTTAGTTTCGTCTATTGCCAAAAAAAAAAAAAAAAAAAAAAAATTGCTTGAACTCATCTTCTAGTTTGAAATGGCTTCAGTTGTTGACATGGTTAAGAGCTCCATCATTACTCTTACTTAAAAACTTCATTCTGTGGCTGCTGAAAAATATGAGGATGGTTTTCAGCTGATGAATTGCGTCGAAGTAACTTTTTTAAGTAGCAAATATGTAGGTATATATCTAAAACCCTTTGCAACTTTCAAACAAAAGTGTCGATTTACTAGTCGTAGTTGTCCGTATTCTGTAAACAAGCATTCCAGTTTCTCAACCTATTAGCAAAGATGAAGAGATCAAACCATTTTCACAACTCCCTCTAATAAGCAACAAGAGAGAATGATAACTATTTTGTTCACACAATAAGAGGAAGAGAAGTGCATTGGGAGTAAGAGAATACTCATTCATCATTGCTCTCACTTATTTATACCATAACCAAGCAGATCATATCGGTGCCTACGCCTTAGTACAATGGGTGGACAGTGCACCCGGGTGCACCATTCCAAAAAAAATGTACATCACGTACATGGAAAATGTACATTACGCACATGAAAAATGTACATAGTACACATGCGAGTTATGTACATTTCACATAATTCACATGTGTACTATGTACATTTTTTATATATGTAATGTACATTTTTCATGTACGTGATGTACATTTTCCTTGTATGTGATGTACATTTTTCATATACGTGATGTACATTCCACATAACTCACATGTGTACAATGTACATTTTTCATATACGTAATGTACATTTTTCATGTACGTGATGTACATTTTTTGGAGCGGGTGCACCATGAGCATGGTGCACCCGGATGCACCTTCGAATTTACGGCCTTAGTATGTATGATTATAGACACAATTCAGATCATGGTTGACTTTTACAAGAATGGACCTATCAAAGTGGCTTTTGAATGATTTTATCGAAAGTAGTCAACATCTGCACGTCGAGATCAGATGGAAAGACTGGACTCGAGAAGTTGCTTCCGCCTTCCACTGAATGCCCTCAATCTCTCCTTATTTTACAGGATTTTGTTCATTGCAAGTTAGGGCTGCTGTTCAAGATGACCGAAAACTTATGGAATCTGTGAGCTTAAGTCCATAAACTTGTATAAATGAGAAGTACCACAGGGTTACCGATGGACCAGGACAAACTATGTAAAAAAAAAAACACGAATGTTATTGCTTAATGGCCTAGGAGCGATATTTACCGTTGTTACATAATAGTATTATAAATTATTCTTTCACAATCAATCTTTATTTTTATTTGCAGTTAATTTGCTACCCCTTTTTAAAACTAATGAGGGTTTGTTTTCTCTATCTAAATCATGAGGTAGCTGCAGAAGGATCGAGGGACCATTCTCCAAATATATATAGCTCAGACCCATAATTGTACTCCCTTACGTAAAAAATGTAAATGCTATGCACTTACTTATGCTTTGAACATGCACCTATATATATCTCTAACGGAAAGGGTCAACAAGAGGGAAGTAAAAGTATGTACCAATTAGGAGTAACAAAGTATTAACAAGGCTAATTAATATATACTTAATTGGTATTTTGTATGGTATAGTCTATCATGCTACAGTTCAATTCATCAAATTTCGTTCATACAAAATGTTGCACGAAATTACCTATATATGGACTAAATTGAAAACAAAACTTTCTAGATAATTGAATAGATTTTTACAAATTTCCACCTATTCAGAAAGGTCAGAAAAACGACATTATTTAAAACATCATACCAACATTAAGCAATAAGTTATACATTATTTAAAGGGCTAGAGTATTTAATCATCGAAAAGTCATTATCTACGTTATTACTAATATCATTGCCCTCAAAATCTCTCGATCAGTACTACATTTTATTTTTTAATGCATAGACACATAGTAAAGTTATTTTCAATGTTATACTAACACCAGAGCGCTCAAAATCTATCTGTTACTATTCTTGCTACATATTAGTTATATTGCTTAGTGAATTTCATGACGCATGGAGTGCAGTAAAATTGTCCTCGGTAACAAGAGTAGAGCACTAGAAATTGTACGACACCATTTCAATGATAATACTATAATAGCGTGGGCAGCGCAATAAATGCCAAATACTCTTATTATCTAGTTTGGCTTTCATTACTCATTACTCATTTTGTTGGAAACGGAACTGTAAGAGAATAAGAACAATGTTACCGGGAATAGGCTTAGTCTCGAATTGCGTCGCTTTTTTTAGTACATTCACAACGCTGCCTCTAAAAACGTGCAAGCGACTCACAAACCACCAAATGCTCCCTATAATAAAACAACCTCTTAAATATAGTACCGATGGAAATGCACAAAGCCACCGGGCCAACTAAACACCCAAGAAAGAAATGCTACTGCTCGAATTTTGTGAGAGAAGAGAGAAAGATAAGAAATGGTTTTTGTGTACCTTGAAAATGCTGAGTAAGGGTTGTATATATAGCCAAGTCAGGAAGCAAACAAACATTAAGCAATTAAGGTCAGAATTAAAAAAGCAGGTTACAGAATTAAACCAGAAATTAAAATATAAGTTATAGAAGTTAAGTGTAATTATGTGCCAGAAATTAAAATTGAACGTTATTCACAAAACCAATCATTAAAATGTTGACACTTAATTACATAACCGTTAAAATTAATTATCACAATATGTAATTAAACCATAATTAAAACTGATTTAAAAATAGTCTAAGAATTAAGTATATTATGTTCACTCAATAAAGACCCAACCCAACTCGGCTCAACGTGTGCGCGTGTGTTGGTTGGATTCGTAGGCTCTTCCTCCTTCCACAAAAGTAGGTAACTCTTATATCACGCTCAAGTGAGTGAACATACATCTATTTAAAGAGGTTCAACTGTACTTTTCTCATCGCACAAATGTGAGACTCTTTTGTTTGTTACAAACTTCAAACATAAGTTCCAAACATATTTCAAGCACGTTGTCGGTTGAAATCAATAGCCACCTATTTGTTATTGTTGGAATTATAATTCATGAACCGTGTACGGAGTACATACTTTTAACAATGTAAATAGATAATCTTGATTACTTGTATTATCGTTGTACTCTGTAGATTCACCTTTTTGCAGAAATATCACTTTTATATATATTACTCCCTCTCTTTCACATTTTGATCGTGCACAAATTAGTTTTTTCTTTAGTTTTTGTTTGACTGTCATTTCAAAAAGATAATGTATCATTCAATGAAATGAGAAGCTAGTTCTTTAAACAAGTGATCCTCCCACTAACATAGGCTTTCCATATAGAATTACACGGTGGCGAAGCTTACGAGCTCTGATAAATTGACAATGCATGCACTAACGGAAACTACGCGCCCAGAATAAGGATCGATATAGTTTCCTATTAGTTACTTCCATTACAGTTGCGTTCCTACATCTACATGTTCCTTAACATCCATTGTTAAGAGTGGTAGGGGGATTTTACAGAAAACCGCAGTATATTCTTCTGTTGTTAATCCTTTCTCTCACAAAGTCGCAACTTACACACTCCACACAAAAAATAAAAAGGATTCTATGCTACTAGCCTACTCCTGTTTTCTGTATACTTTCTACTCCTAATAGTATAGATTATTTAAACTAAACTACGTAGTACTTCTTTTTAATTGTTGCGTTTGGCGGGACCCTTTCTCTGACTTTACGGCCACTACAAATACCTGCTCTCCCCTCATCCTATTTCTCACTCACTTCACCTCCAAAAAAACTCCTACTCAAGAAAACAGAGCTCCCAAAATATTATAAACTGAGGTTTCTTGTTCGTTTCATCATCGAATTCTAGTAAAAGGTAACAGATTTTCACTGCCCAATGATTGACATGACAGCCATGTCCAATAATATTGTCTGACTCTAAACCCACTTGCATCTTTCTCAGAATGCTTTGTAACTTGATACTATTTTGTTACTTACTTCCCCCACTACAGTTGGCTCTCTTTAATGCTTTGCCAATATCCCAATGTTTTTATTTTTGTTGTTGATCCTCCTATCCCTCTTTGTATAAAGGAATCTGTTTTCGTGTTGCAGTGAATCAGAGAAGTTGTCCAATTCTTACATTTTTTTTAAAAAAAAAAAACTGCATAAGAAGTAGAGTCGCAGAAACAAGAGAGATGTCGCCACGGTGGTTTGACAACGCCAGCTGCCTTCTAAGCCCTTGTAAAACCATGAATGATGATCATTCTCTCAACAACCCAATTCTGAAACAGGGCATAGTTTCCATTAGCTCTGATTTCAACAACACCAACATCAATAGCATTAGAAGAACTCTTTCTGCTGCTGACATGTCCGCCCAAATATGCCTTCAATCCAACAATGATTTTCCCCTTAAGAGGGTTCAATCCTCTCTTCAGCTTCAGGCCTGTGAAGATCGCAACAACATTGATGACAGCAGCAAGGGTCAGGCATTTGAGGAAATCTGGAGCTCTATCCAAGCTGACAAGAAGACTTGGGGTTCTATTCTCACTCCTGCCAAGGCTGACGGGTCTGGGTCTGACCCGGGCCAGCTCCCCCCACCGTATGTCCACCCATTGGCGAAGCGTTCAGCGAGCTCCCTAAGCGAGAAGAGCCTTAAGATTTGTACTGAGAGCCTCGGGTCGGAGACTGGGTCTGATGGGTTCTCTTACCCGCCCTCAGAGCCCGAGGACTCAGACAAGGAGCACAAGCCCGAGGAGGAGGAGGAGGAAGAGCAAGAGCAACAACAAGAGACAGACTTGAGTAATTACAAGTGCAACAATTTGAAGGGTCCCACCATGAAGAGGTCAATGATGATCCCTCCTGCAAGGCCGTCATTCCCTCCTCCACTTCCTTCATTGGTTCACCGAGATAATGGTTCCAACCTCCACATACGGTCCCGCCGCCAAGACGGCCGTCTTGTCGTCGAAGCTGTCACTGTACCTTCTCAGAACTGCTTCCGTGCCCAACGCCAAGAAGGGCGCCTGCTTCTCACTCTCTGTAGTGATGGTGACCAAGAAGTAGAGGAGGATGAAGATCAAGATGAGATGTTCAACAATGATGAGGCTGCTATCAATGAGAACAATGTGGTAAAAGAAAAAGATGGGGTACAAGAGTTGGCACACTTGGCTGTACCAAGGCAGGTGATCAATTTGCAAAGATCTTGCACAAAATTCACGATGAGCAAGCTTATGGAGTTGACTAACACCCGGAACAAGTCCACATGGCCACGCAACTACAACACAACAGTCATCAAAACTCTCAAAGATGATGAGGAAGAGGCGAACGACGAAGGGGATCAAAGGACCGTGACACATCGGCCTAGGGTAGGCACTGCTGCGGCAGCGATGAACGCGTACGAGTACTACTGGCGACGGAGCAATATCCCCGCGGCAACAGCAGTGACAATGCTGAATCGGCTTGTTGGGCAGCAGAATAATAAAATATGTGACTCGCTAGTGGACAAAGATAGCAGGAACAAGTTGATATATGGAGCCCATAACAGAAAGGGGGTAGCATTATCACAAGAGGAGGTAGTAGTAGTGAAAGGTGCAGGAAATGGAGGAGGAGCAAACGCAGGGGAAAACACAGAGTATCTATTTCCTTTAGTGCTTAGAGGATGCAAAGAACCCAAGAGGAAGAGGTCACTCTTGTTCTTGGAGCCTTACTGCATTGCTACCTCCTAAACAGCGTAACTAGCCCTCCTATCCTTGCCTTCAGCTATCCAACCATCATTCCATCATAATTATGTCATAACCCAAAGCTTACAATTGCACCATCTCTTATCAAATTTGTTGTAATTTTTCCACCTGGCTGTGATGACTAGCCACTTAAGGAGATTAGGTTAATCTTTGTGCGTAGTGGTTAAATAAATTGCGAAATCTGTGTAAAGGAGGAGAAATTGGTTTGACCTATTACAACATATTCTTAGTCTAATTAAGATAGAAGTATGCATGTTGGTTGACAATTTAGATTCTTAATGATAAAGACATGTTGGTTGATTCACTTAAGCAGTTGGGAGTGGAAAAAAGTTGTTCGGCTTCCCAATCGCTTTCAACATCACGCTGGGAAATGGATAGAAACGGACATTTGATCAATTTGTTAGGCATATTATGTGTGAGATTGCAACATTAACTGTTGACGCTTCGCTCTTTAGAGTGGACAAAGTTGGCCACTATTAATGGCTTAGCTTAGTTTTTATGCAACTACTCCGTATATATTACAGCTTGAAACCACCTATGACTATGATGCTGATCTTCTTTTTTTTTTTTTTTTTTTTTTGTTTAAAGAAAATTTCTAATACCATAGAGCAAAATCTTAGTCTCTTTCCAAATAACACTCTATGGTTGAAGCATTAAGCATTATTACTGTCATTTCCGATTCTTATAAGTAATTCAAACATATAATTTTTATGATTTTCAATATTACTCAATTTCCTGATAAATCTTTTTAGTAACTAATTTATCCTTTTGCATCATTAATTCATAATTCTATACACCAAATTGCACTCATTCATTTTGTCAAAACTTATCTTATATTATAACTCATCTAATATATCTTGTCATATTCATTGTTTTAAATAAGTGAAATCTAGTGTTCGAGGCCCGTATGTTGCCCAGTTGTTCAATATTTTTCCCTTACAATGGGTAGCTTATAATCTCCTAAGATGGTAAAAATATAAGTCCTTAATTACTTTATCCCATTAAATATGCATTGTGATCATGTAAGCTATTTTTAAAAAATATTTATTTTATGAAATTTATAAATTAAATTATTTTTACATATGGATGATGTCCTACGTGGTTGCATGGATATCATTTACAATCAAACTCAAGTTACAAAGAAAACTTAACTTATTGACACTGTTGGATATAAAGTCTCTATCTTTTGACACTATTGATTCTATTTATTTTTTGGACTATGGTCATTGTAATTTTAAGCTGTTGCATGCCTATAGTTTCTCGTAACATTTGGTTTTTTAGTCTATTTATCTTATTATAAGATTCGATAGTTCTAAATAGTCATGTATTACCCTTGTGAGACATCTAATAGTTCCTCATGAGTTTCTAAATTATTTCCCGAAAGGTTTTGAATTGTATATTATAACCTTCATATTTGGGATAATATTTATTGTTTTCTATCATGTAAAGGTGACCCCTTAGGGTAATTCTCATAGGTCCTAGGAGATACTAAGAAACATTATGGGTCCTAGGAGACTTTAAGGACCTTCTAAATCACCTCTAAATAGTCATTACTATATTATTTCAAGATGCTGATGGTCCAAACACGTTTTATTTCTTTTGAAAAAACATTGTTAGACATTAGATGATTTAAAAATCTCCTCTTATAACAGTATGAGGCAACTTGTACTATTAAGAATACGTCGGCCATTTTTTCAAAAATGACACGAAGATAATGTATATGTTAAACTTCAAAAATGGTTCATTTTGAAAAAAATGTAATAAGGGAAAGAGCACATTGATATGTTAAACATGAGTTTTATAGGTTCATAGTGGTACCTAGAAATGATTGAAACCCTAGCTCTACATCAGACATTAACCCATTTAACCGATTTTCAAAATTTTTATAATTGAGTCGTAAACTCTTTTTTAGAGTGTTTGAAGACCAAATATAATGTATTTAATGGTTCTATTAACCCTAGGAAACATCCTTTACATTTATTAAAATTTTTTAAAAAATTTCAAAAAAAAAACAAAAATAGTGTATAATAGTTAACCTTTAAACTTTTTATTTTTCCGAAAAATTTCGAAATCGATAAGTGAATACCTTTATGTGCTTATCATGAGTTCTATAGGGTTATATTAGGCTTTAGGATTAATAATTAAAACCATATATTTTTAAAACTAATATCGTTTGGTCCTAACTTATTTTTAGGTCTTGGAGATCGAATATGAGATGTTGAATTGTTTCAACTTTTTCATATGATCTAAGAAAGCATCTATTGCCTTTATTTTAATTTTTGATATTTTTTACGAAAATATATTTAAAATAGTTAAGGTCTAACCTTCAAAATTCGATAATTTTGGACAATTTCGGACTTGTTGATGACGCCTTGATATGCTTATCGTGAATCTATAGAGTCATATTAGACCATTAGAGTGACTAAAATGGTTGAAACTCCTACTCAATCGATTTTTCAAACTCCTATAATTGGGTCATAAACTCATGTTTAAGACCTTTACAATGCAAATATAAGGTAATTAATGATTTTAAACTTTCTTATATGATCTTTGGTATAGGGGTGTTTATAAACAGTTAACCGTACCTTTAAGCTTTAACGGTAAGGTTAACCGTTATAATGGTTATTGGAAAAATCTAACTATAACTATACCGTTAAGTAATGGTAACTGATAAACAGTTAATCGATATATAAAGTATATTTAACGGTTAACCACTAACCGTTTCATTCTATTTTTATACACTTGTACACCTAATATTGTGAAACCACTTATATGATTCACTAGTGGAAAAAACCTCATGTGCTCCGATTTTTTTTAATGCTTTATGCTCTGATTTTGACCCAAAATAGATTTTATTGGAACATATTGCAAATTTATGATTTGACTTTTGAAGAAGTGGAGCATAAAGAATCTATTTTTTACCATAGAGGAATCCCACTTAAATTTATAATTACGTACAATTCGATCCAAATTACGTGTTTTGGGCCTTTGGAGGTCCAACATAAATAAATGTTTGTCTGAAACTTCTTTATATGACCCTAGGGGACTCCCATTTAAATTATATTTATTTTAGAAAATTTTCTAGAATTACCAGAAATCGATGTATAATCTTCAAAATTACGTCATTACAGATGTTTTTGAAGTCGGTCGCATAATTCTTTTAAAATTTTACCTAATTTATTAAAGGGTCATATTAGCCCACAAGAGTCATTATAAATTTATATCCATTTAATTTTACTTGAATCATCAGTTATAATCGTTTCTAATATATGTACAATTGGATTCTAAATACCTTTTTGAAGCATTTGCAGGTCTAGGAATAATAAATTGTTTATTCTAAACCTCTTTAAATTACCACAGGGGATACTCACAAAAATTATTTAAATTTTTAAACTACAGAAATTACCTGAAATTGGTGTATTATATAACCTTCGAAATCCCGTCAATTTGGAAATTTTTAAACTCGGTCGTAAAACTCCTTTAAATTTTTACCCAAGCTTGAACATGATCAAATTAGGCCACATGAGTCATTAAAACCATCCAATATGACTTGTAACATCTATTACAATATTTTATAATTTACGCAAAATTGGATCTAAAATACGTATTTAGGGCCTTTAGAGGTCTAACATATATGTTTGTCTGAAACCCATTTTTATGGCCCTAGGGAATTCCCACTGAAATTATTCTTATTTTTGAAAATTTTAAAGAATTACCAAAAATTGGTGTATTATAATCTTCAAAATTACTTTAATTCATATGTTTTTGAAGTCGGCCACGAATCTCCTTTAAATTTTTACCAAAGTTATAACAGGTCATATTATCCAGTAGGAGTAATTAGAACCATCTAATTTGACTTTAAACATCAATTAAAATTGGATTCTAAATACCTTTTTAAAGCCTTTGGAGGTCTAGGAATAATAAATTATTTAGTCTAAACCTCTTTAAATTACCACAGGGGACACCCACCGAAATTATTTTAATTTTTGAAAATCTATCGAAATTACTTGAAATCGGTGTATTATATATATAACCTTCAAAATTTTGTTATTTCAGACATTTTATAACTCGATCGTAGAACTCATTTAAATTTTTACCCTATATTTTACAGGATCAAATTAAGCCACATGAATCACTAGAACCATCAAATTTGATTTAAAACATCTATTATAACAATTTATAATTTATATATAATTGGATCAAAACTACATGTTTGGGGTCTTCAAAGGTCCAAGATAAATAATATGTTTGTCTGAAACCTCTTTATATGACCCTAGGGATTTTCCACTGAAATTATTTATTGAAAAGTTTCAAGAATTTCCAAAAATCAGTGTATTTAATCTTCAAAATTATGTCGTTTTTTATATTTTTGAAGTCGGTCGCAAAATTTTAAAAAAATTTTACCCAAGTTTTAATATGGTTATATTAGCCCGCATAAGTCATCAAAATCATTTAATTTAACTTGAAACATCTATTACAATCATTTCTAATATACCTACAATTGGATTCTAAATACCTTTTTAAATCCTTTGGAATTGTAGGGTAAATAAATTATTTGCCCTAAACCTATTTAAATGACCACAAAAGACACCCACTGAAATTATTTCAATTTTTGAAAATCTACAGGAATCACCAGAAATCGGTGTCTTATATTCTTCTAAATTTCGTCAGTTTAGACTTTTTAAACTCGACATAAAACTCCTTTAAATTTTTACCTAGCTTTAACATGTTCAAATTAGGTCATATGAGTCATTAGAACCATCTAAATTGATTTAAAACATCTATTACAATAGTTTATAATTTACGTACAATTGGAATCAATATACGTGTTTGGGTCCTTTGAAGGTCCAACATACGTGTTTATATGACCCTAGGGTGTTTCCACTTAAATTATTTTTATTTTTGAAAATTTTCAATAATTACCAGAAATTTGTTTATTATAATCTTCAAAATTACTTCATTTCAGATGTTATTAAAGTCAGTCGCAAAATTCCTTTAAATTTTTACCCAAATTATCACAAAGTCATATTAAATTAGCCCACAGGAGTCATTATAACCATCTAATTTGACTTGAAACATCAATTACAATCATTTCCAAGAAACCTTTTTAAAGCCTTTGGAGGTTCAGGAATAATAAATTCTTTGTTCTAAACCTCTTTAAACGACCACATGGGACACTCACTGCATCATGGGTATAAAAATGGCAGTCTTAGTGAGTCTATCTACAACCACCCAAATAGTATCATTACCAGCCCTTGTTATAGGTAGAGCTCCTACAAAATTCATAGAGATCGAATCCTATTTCCAACTAGGAATTTCCAATGGTTGAATCTTACCCTGCGGACGCTTATGCTCAATCTTTACCTTCTGACAAGTAAGGCACCTAGCAACAAACTCGGCTACTTTCTTCTTCATATTGGGCCACCAAAATATCTTCTTCATGTCTTTGTGCAACTTATCTCCTCCAGGATGCATAGAGTAAGGTGAACTGTGAGCTTCTTCCATCAATCTATTCTTTAAATCTCCTTTATTGGATGGAACACACCATCTTCCTTTAAACCTAATACTACCATCATCAGCAATCGTAAAGTTTAGGGTATGTCCTTCCCAGATTTTCTCTTTGATGTTTTCTAATTTTTCATCTTTCAGTTGGCTTTCCCGAATCTCATCATAAATGGATGGATGGATTTCCATGGAATTAATACATTCTTGTACTCCCCCTTGTTCCACTACCTCTAAGTTCATTTTCTGGAATTCTATACATAACTGATCAGGCAAAATTATTGCATTCATTGAATGGTTTGACTTCCTACTTAATGCATCTGCCACCACATTGGCTTTACCTTCGTGATATTGAATCTCCAAATCATAATCTTTGATAAGCTCCAACCATCTCCTTTGCCTCATGTTTAACTCCTTCTGGGTGAAAATATACTTTAAACTCTTATGATCCGTATAAATCTTACAAGTTACTCCATAAAGGTAATGTCTCCAAATCTTTAAGGCAAAAACTATCGCTGCTAGCTCCAAATCATGAGTCGGGTAGTTAACTTCATATGGTTTCAGTTGCTTAGAGGCATAGGCTATCACCCTTCTGTTTTGCATCAATACACAACCTAACCCAAACTTGGATGCGTCACTATATACCTCATACTGGTCACTTCCATCTGGTAAAGCTAAGATTGGTGCCGATGTTAACTTATCCTTTAAAGTTTGAAATGCCTCTTCACACTCCAGAGTCCAGATAAACCTACACTCTTTTTTCATAAGGCTGGTCATGGGTCTAGATATCTTCGAAAAGTCTTTCACAAATCGCCGATAATAGCCTGCTAATCCCAAGAAACTTCGAATATCCGATACATTCTTCGGTGTTGGCCATTCACTTACTTCTTGAATCTTTGCTGGATCCACGGATACCCCTTCCTTAGATATCACATGTCCCAAAAAGGATACTTTCTCCATCCAGAACTCACACTTAGAAAGCTTCGCATATAACTGATTTTCCCTCAAAGCTGTCAAGACTGTTTTCAAATGTTTTTCATGATCCTCCGTATCCCTTGAGTACACCAAAATATCATCAATGAAGACAATCACAAACCTATCTAAGTAAGGCCTAAAAATTCGGTGCATCAAATCCATGAACACCGTTGGTGCATTAGTCAACCCAAATGGCATTACTGTAAATTCATAGTGTCCATAACGAGTCCTAAACGCACTCTTTGAGATGTCTTGCTCGGCAATCCTCAACTAGTGATATCCAGACCTCAAGTCAATCTTAGAAAATACCCCTGCCCCTTTTAACTTATCAAATAGGTCATCTATCCTCGAAAGTGGATATTTATTCTTCATAGTCACATTATTCAATTCTCTATAATCAATGCATAACCTCAAACTTCCATCTTTCTTCTTGAAAAACAACATTGGGGCTCCCCAAGGTGACGAACTAGGCCTGATATAGCCTTTGTCTAGTAAATCATCCAATTGAGCTTTCAACTCCTTTAATTCAGCTGGTGCCATCCTATAAGGGGCCTTAGAGATCGGTCCTGTTCCAGGCACTAGATCTATAGTGAACTCAACATCTCTTATTGGAGGCATTCCTGGAATCTCTTCTGGAAAAATGTCCGGAAATTCACAAACAACTGAAATACCTTGCTTATTTCCATCTTCTCCTTCTCGAATTTCTTGAACACTACATAGGTATAAAGGATAGCCCTTCTGCACACATTTCTTTATTTGTAAGGAAGAGATGATCTTCAATCCAGGTTTCTTCCCTTCTCTACGATAAGTAACCCTGACCTTATTAGGTCCAACCAATGATACCTTCTGAGCTTCACAATCAATTCGAGCTTTAAAATTTCCCATCCAGTCCATACCCAAGATCACATCTAAGTCACTCATTTCAAATTCTATTAAATCTGATGGAAATTCAACTCCGGCAATTACTAGAGGTATTTTAGAATGCAACTTAGTACAACACATAACTTCCTCAGACAGTAGAGCCACGTCTAAAGAAATGGATTCTGATTCTTCTAACTTTAGACTTTCTACTAAACTCTTAGAAATGAATGAATAAGATGCTCCAGAATCAAAAAGAACTTTTGCAGGCAATTTACAGATAGAGAAAGTACCAGTTACTACTTCAGAAGTTGATCCAATCTCACGACTATTCATAAAAAATACTCGGCCTTTAGGAGGATTGTAATTTGCACCTAACGCAGGTTTAGGATTCTCGTTTAGTTGGATTAAACTAGGGTGACCATTTTGAGAAGGTTTCCCATTTTGAGTAGGGACACTAGGGCCACCAGAGGTCTTTTTATAACATTCATACTCTCAATGTCCCAATTTTTGACAAAAACGACAGGTTACAAGGTTTCCTTCACAGTCTCTCCCGGGGTGATTCTTGTCACACCTTTTGTAATGGAAAATTCTCTTAGACTTCTCACTCTCCCCTTGGTTTTCTCTTCCCTTTCCAAGGTTTCCCTTAAATTCTCTTTTCCCTTGAAAATTCCCATTGGTTTTAGCTCTTTTATCACCTCTATAGAAGTTTCCATTTCCCTTTCTCTTTTCCCCAAAGATTTGGTTCTCTAATTCTCTTCCCCTAATCCCATACAAGTGAGCGGCTCTCCCATACACCTCATCTAAGGTTTTGAAAGTGACCCCTCCTAACTTCCCTTGTAAGGTTAAGGTTAGGCCTTGTTCAAATCTCTGCGCCTTCATGGCTTCGGTCGGGACTACCTCTGGAGCGAATCTCATAAGTTCAATAAACTTAGCATAGTATTCATTAACGGTCATGCCTCCCATTCTAAGGTTTGTAAATTCCATGCACTTTTGTTTCTTAAGGTAAGGCGGATAGAACTTACTCCTAAGGGCTTCTTTGAAAGTTGACCACCCAAAATCAGGAGTTCTTTCGATATTTTCCTTAGATTGAGACCACTACAAGTCAGCTTCTTCCTTAAGATAGAGGACTGCACTATTTACCTTCATATTCTCGGAACAATTTACAGCATCAAAAAGCTTATCAAACTCCCTAATCCAGTTCTCTAGGCTATTTAGGTCTTCTTTTCCGTTATAACTCGGAGGTTTGCTACTTGAAATTCTTTTGAAAATCTCTCCAAAAGTGTCATTTATTGGCTGCCTATTCAATTGATTAGTCATTACTTGAGCTAGAGATTGAGTTAAAGCAGTTAGGTGCTTGACTGTCCTCCTAAGGCCACTTTGGGTGGTTCGAGAGTTTCGATTAAGCATTCGACTCGACATAATGCCTGAATGATCAAATAATCATGTTGAAAACACTTTGAAACATATAAATCCTAGAACAAACATTCACTTTATTCAAATAAATTTTGCATGTAACGAACTTCTCGACTAAAATACTTGGCTTTACTTGACTATAGATAGGCATATGAAAAATTGGATACATTTAAGCACATAATTCACAATTTCTTGATTTCATGCACAGGAAACATACTTTCTTCTATCCTTGAGAAAGTTTATAACCTAAATTTACAACAAGTAATCCAGATTGGTCATTTTATTAGACCATCCTTGATTGTATTTAAGTATGCTTGAAATTCTTTTATTTTGTAACTATTTTAATTTTGAAACTTTTAATAGTGTACTTGATGTCTATGCGGGTAAATCAAGCCAATGGTTTCTCAGGTAAGTTACGTACGACGTTGACGAGATCCTTTCCTAGCCAGAAACCATTTCTTAACGGAACACTCTCCCAGGTCGGTCGAACCTTCCTTAGACAGAGAGTGTTACACTTGATCACCAACATTTCCATCTTTCCAAAACAAAAATAATTTTTTGTAAAAAAAAAATACTTTATTTTATGCATGAGAATGCGAAACTCTATCCTACATGCCCATTGATATGTCTACCCACAGGTTTATTATTTCAAATTTTAATCTTTTATAACCTAGAAAACTGATACCACTTTGTAACACCCCCAAATTACTAACATAATAATAATAATGATAGTAATTTTAGTAACTTAGGGGTATTACCGCCACATGTCACCACGCTTTGGCTGTACTAACTAATTAGTATATTGCAACGGAAGAAAAACTCGATTTATTTATTAAAAAGAATTATAATTTTGATTATCCAAAGGTACAAAAGTTGATTAAGAAAAATTATAAAACTCCTAACTAGTATGTGCCCCTTGATGTAATGCTCCCGTGCACATTTATTCCTGCAAATCTACTCACCATAAATGATAAGTAGGGCGAACCAAAAAAAATAGGAAAATACGTGTCAGTATAAAAACACTGTATACATGATAAAAGAAATACTTTGATTTTTAAATTCCTTCATTTCAAACTTGCCTTTTTATATATTAATAAACTTCGAACCTTCCTTTATAATAATCTAATACAAATGGAATTATTAAAACACTTAATAAAAACAATTTCCTCTTCTTATATCCCCTCCTTGATCCTAAGTGTGCACACCCCCCAAGTTAGTTATCCCATCACGGATCTATCCTTGGAGTTTCCTTTTATTTGTCAACAAGTGGACTTTGAAGCATGAACCCTTCTTGATTATGAAATCAAGCGGTAATATATAATAATAATAACTCTCCCTTTATAACTCCTTTAAATACAAATACCTTGCTTTAATTATTAAAGCTCATTGAAATTTATAAAATCTCAAATGTCATTCGGCCCTTTTGAAACATGATACATATTAAATAAAATAAGGTAAATGTATATCACCCTTTTTTTTGTTATCGAAATTTCAAATAAATAACCATATATAAACATATATTTAAAAATATCTTAGCACAATATAATTCACAAAATAATATATTCAATTGCACATAAAAATATTTAACACATATACGTACCTTAAATTCTAGTACTTTCTAGCAACTCTTTACTAAACTTCAAGTTGATCCTCCTATCAATTTAAGATAAACTAATCAACACAATGCAACACAATAATTATGCATATAATATTGAAACTTTAATTATGTTTAGAAATAGTTTGAAGAATTAAACAGTTTGCAAAATAATTAAAACAATTAAATAGTTAGGGAAATAGGATGCTCACGAAAGCTGGTGGTTGTTGGTGGCACCAGATGGCCGAAGAGATGTAGAGAGTGGCTTGAGAGAGAGGGAGAAAGTTTGAGAGAAAGAGAAAGGGTTAATGATTTTTGTGTGAAGAATTAGGTGAGATTTAAGGGTCTATTTATAGTAGAAATTAGAATGAATTTTAGGATTTTAGAACACTAAAAGATAAATATAAATATAAATTGATAATTATCCTCAAAATTTCAGAAAAATCTTTTAATTATAAAATAGTCAAATTATTAAATAATTTAACCAATTAATATTATTTAATTCTAAACAAACCAACTAAAATTAGTTAAAAAAGATAAACTTTTATAATCATAATTTTTTTTTAGAAATATAAATCATAGAAAAAGGATAGGATAAGGATAGAATTTATTATTTATTTATTTTTTTGAAAATCTATTATTTTTAATTTAAAATTATCTTTTCAACTAAAATTATCCTTTAAATTAGGGTTAAATATATATAATAATAAATATATTTTTTTTAAAATTCTAATCATGGTAGCTGACCATGATTAGATATGGTCGAAATTTTTTATTTTTAAATATATATATTTTTTTCTTTGGTAAATATATCAAATTTTCAACATTATCCATTTTAAATTAAAAATAATCTTTATAAATATATTAAACTATATTTTTTTGTTAAGAATAATATTTTAAAAGCTTTTAGAATATTCTAGAATAAAAGTGGATACTTTGGATATTTTAGAGGGCTTTTTTGGGAATTTTAATGGAATAATTGAGGAATTAAATATTTATTTATAAAATTAAATAATTTTCTTAATAAATTTATAAAATAAATATATAAATGAAATTCCATAATTATGATTGATGCCAAAATAATTTTTAAATTATTTATTTTGTACTAAAATATTCTTAATATAATGTCTAAAATATGGGGTATTACACTAACCCTCAACTTCCCTAACCCTACATACACATAACACTTAGATCTCTACTCCTAATCCCTCGTACTTTCTCCCTATGACCCTAACTTATGTCTAAAGTCCCCATAATTCATTTTTTCTCATGCATTTCGAAGCCTACTCATCTCTCTCCCACTTGTGCCTCTATGGATATGGCGTAGTGAAGCGTTTTAAAGCCTACTCATTCCTCCCATTTTGAAGAATTCTACATACTCTAAAGTTCGAAATCTAAAGGTTTACATATGCCCTAAACCCTATTATATGTATTTTTTTAATTTTTTTTGTTAGTTGTTTTACATTAATGTAAAGACGAGAAAACCCCTTTATGTTTAGATTTGCAAACTATATGTTGTGTTCATGAAGGAACTAACCTTTAAAAATCGAATTCATAGATTATATGGTGTTAGGGGCTTTTTTGGAGAAAAAAAGTGGATAAATCCCCCGCTGGATATATCTCGAAAAAATACACAATTTAGACATATTATAAGCTCCATTCAGAGTCCTGTAGCCAATTTTATGGTTTATCAAAGCTTTTTTAAATATCTCAAATAAGACATCGCCGAGTCTACTAAAGGTCAACATGGTTGTATAGTACCTCCAAAAATAGAGGGTTTCAAAACAAAAAATTACGTCGTTCGAACTACCGGATTAAGAGTTATGCCTCTCCGAATTTTTTAAAACCTCAGAATGCACCTGAAATCTATGAATAATTAATTGGTTGTTTGTTTTGAGTATAAAATCTCGTAGATCATGATTTTATGTGTCAAAATGAGTGGTTATAATATAATATTGGATTTATATGCTTCACGGTTGATCATTTCTTAACTTTTCTCATCTATTAGGACTCATTATTTCTAACACATTTTGCATGATCTTCTTAACTTAGATTAGATTAGGTTCTTGATTGAATATGATTTAATAGTAGATAACAAATAGATTTGAAAATATAACAATTTTGTGAGATATTAATTATTAATAATATACTTTTATATGTAACTAGCACATAAAATGACCTATTAAATTTTTTTATTTGGAAACTATCAATCGCTGCAGTTTTATAATATAACCACAGCATTTAATTTATATGTGCTGCAGTTAAATTAGAAAATCCAACCCATATAAATTTCAGAATAAAAAAAAATCAAAAAACCCATTAAATGCTACAATTTTTTGACAGGGTGATATTAGCCCGTAGAATTCATTAGAATTTAATTTGAAACATCAATAACAACCGTTTTTAATATACATACAATTGGATTTTAAATACATCTTTAAAGCCTTTGGAGGTGTAGGATAAATAAATTGTTTGTTTTAAACCTTTTTAAATGACCATAGGGGACTCCCACTAAAATTACCTAAGTTTTTGAAAATCTATCAAAAATACCCAAAATCGGTGTATTAGCCTTTAAAACTTCGTCGTTTCGGACGTTTTTTTTAACTCGGCCGTAAAAGTCCTTTAAATTTTTAACCTAGCTTTAACAAGGCTAAGTTAGACTACAGGGTTTATTAGAACCATATAATTTGATTTGAAACATCTATTACAATAGTTTATAACTTACATTCAATTGGATTTAAAATAGGTGTTTGTGATCTTTAGATGTCCAACATAAATAAAATGTTTATTCAAAACCTCTTTCTATGACCCTAGGGGATTCCTAGTGAAATTATTTTTATTTTTGAAATTTTCAAGAATTACCGAAAATCGGTGTATTTATAATCTTCAATATCATTTCTGATGTTTTTGAAGTCGGTCGCAAAATTCACTTAAATTTTTACCCAAGTTTAATTTTAAAGGAGTTAAAGTTAGAGTAAAATTTTTAAGGAGTTTTATGATTGAGTTTAAACACATCTGAAATACCATCTCATTTGACGTGAAACATCAATTACAACCGTTTGTAATATACCTACAATTGAATTCTAAATATCTTTTTGAAGACTTTAAAGGTCTAAGAATAATAAATTGTTTGTTATAAACCTTTTTGAATGACCATAGGAGACACCCACTTAAATTATTTTAATTTTTGAAAATCTACTAGAATTTCCCTGAAATTGGAGTATTAACCTTCAAAATTTCGAGTTTTAGACGATTTAAACTCGGTCGTAAAATTCCTTTTAAATTTTCCCTTAGCTTTAACATAATCAAATTAGGCCAAAAGAGTCATTAGAATCGTCTAATTTAACTTGAAACATCTATTGCAATAGTTAATAATTTACGTACAATCGGATCCAAAATACGTGTTTGGGGCCTTTGGAGGTCCAACATAAATAAAAAGTTTGTCTGAAACCTTGTTATATGGCCCTAGGGGTAGGGGTGTTCATAAACGGTTAGTCGTACCGTTCAGCCTTAACGGTATTGTTAACCGTATTAACGATTATTAGAAGTCTAACCGTAACCATATCGTTAAGTAATGGTAACTGATAAATGGTTAACCAGTATTTAACAGTATGATTGACAGTTAACCGCTAATCCTTTCATTCCATTTTTATGCACTTGTACACCTAATATTGTGAAACTACTTGTATGATTCCTTAGCTCGATTGGGTTTTCTACAACAATAATAATATATATTTATACAAAGTTTGATCATGCATAAAAAATTTATCACATTCATTCATGTTTTAGCCTTTTAGGTTTATTTTTCTAAAAACAATCATATCGATTAACCGACGATTAACCGTTAATTCTTAATGGTTCGATAAAATAACCTTTAATATGAACTGGTTATACATGGTTAACGATTACGATTATTGAATTCCTACCTTTGGGAATCCCACTGAAATTATTTTTAATTTTGAATTTTTTTAAGAATTACTTGAAATCAATGTATTATAATCGTCAAAATTATGCCATTATTTCGGATGGTTTTTGAAGTCGGTTGTGGAATCCTTTTAAATATTTACCCAAGTTATAGGGTCATATTAGCCCGTATGAGTCATTAGTACCATCTAATTTGACTTGAAACATTAATAACAACCGTTTCTAATATATCTACAATAGGATTCTTTTTTGAATCCTTTTGAGGTCTAGGATAAATAAATAATTTGTTCTAAACCTCTTTAATTAATGACCGCAGGGGACAATCAAACTAGTTTAATGTTTTAAAATTTACTGAAATTACCTGAAATCGATATATTATAACCTTTAAATTTTCATCATTTCGGACGTTTTTAAACTCAGTCGTAGAACTACTTTAAATCTTTACCCTAGCTTTAATAGGATCAAATTAGGCCACAAGAGTCCTTAGAACTATCTAATTTGACTTGAAACATCTAATACAACAATTAATTTATGTATAATTGGATCCAAAATACGTGTTTGAGGCCTTTAGAGGTCCAACATAAATAAAATGTTTTTTCGAAACCTCGTTATATGATCCTAGGGACTTTCACTAAAATTATTTTTATTTTTTCATTTTTTTCAAGAATCACTAGAAATCGGTGTATATAATCTTCAAAATTACGTCATTTCAAATATTTTTGAAGTCGTCACGAAATTTCTTTTAATTTATACCCAATTTATTACAAGGTCCTATTAGCTCGCATGAGTCTTTATAAATTTAGGATAATCTAAATTTGACTTACCATGGTAAGGTCAAATTAGGCCTTATGAATGATTGGAACGATCCAATAAGAGAACATATTTAAATTCTTACCATAAAACTAATAAATCATATTAACCCTTTGTACAAGTCAAATAAAAAAATAGTTGGGCATTAGATTAGGCAATGGCCTTTGTAATGAAACATTGAAATCCAGAAAGGCCCAATAAAATGCTGGTAACTCCTGACTCCTGAGTGATAGGCAGTTCGGATCCTTTGTAGCTGGTTTCAGATAATCGCCTGGTTTGGAAGTTTGGTTGGTTGAATCGATCAAGCAAAGTTTAGAGAAGAAAGATGGAAGAGACAACTTTAGATGAAGATGCCCTTCTCAAAGAATTCTTCGCTGAAGTGGGTGAAGTTGAAAGAGATAACGAAGTCATTAGGTTTGTTTTTTTTTTCTAATAAAGCTTTAATCTTTCATTTAATTAATGAGCTATAATACAAAAATTTACTTGCTTATTAATTTAATTTCGCTGTTCTTGTGAGATAGTTTGATGTTTATCTGTATTATAATATAAAAAGCAATTGCGAACAAGGATATTACTTTGAAAATTAATCCATTAAGTTGAATTTGATCAATTAATTTGCTTTATTGTTGAATTATTGTGTCACATGAATGGTGGGGTGATATAAATTGAAGGGTCTTTCTTGAAACCAAAAAAATTTGGGGAGGGGAGGTAATGATATTATGGGTATGGTTGGTTAGGGTTTTCCGCTGATGCCTATTTTGTGTGAAAACTGATACGGGAAATTGCACTGGAGATTTATATGATTCGTCGACATTCGGGGATGAGAATATTGTAGGTTTTTAGTTAAACTGAGGAGCTGAATGTGATCATAAACCAAATAATTTTTCAATATTGATACAATATTTGCTGTAGAGATGCTGAGTGGTTCATATGGGAGGGATCAGGGACCTATTTGCATTACTGGGATCGAAACATTTTTCTTTGAGTTGCTTCATGTCTCAAAACTCTTGATAACCTAGAGCGGTTTCAGTGTTTTGACCTTGTTGCAATTTTGTACTTGGAACTCAGCTCGTCTGCTAGGTTTCGAGACTCCTGGCTTCCTAACATTAAGATTCTAGGATGAAGGATTGAACAGTTGAAAAATTTACAGAGATGTATTCACCGTACACGAGAACCAAAAATTTAGTGATACAGATTATAAAAACCTGATGAAGCCACAATTCTTGGGCATTAAAGCCATGATTTTTGAATAAATCAGTGAGCTGGTTAGTTTCAAGAAGCTTAATTTTAGATGAAGTTATATATTCAAACCGTTAGGCCATTTCCATATTCCTATGCTAGTTTCTTAGTTCTTTTTAGGGTTGCTCCTTGCGTTCTTTGAATGATGTTTTTCTCTACTGTCAAAAACCTCTTTTATTTGGAATTTGAAAAGGCTTGACCATGTTATTAAAATTGTGATCTGATCATGTGGTCCTATGTTCCGGAACACCTGACTTGGATCAGCCTCAAAATCGTACATGTGCAGGGTCCCTAGGTCTAGGATCATGTAGGATTGTTACAACCCTCCAGCAATCCAAACAATCCTTTATAATTTCTTAAAATGTGCTTACTAAAACAACTTTTTACAATCTTCAACACTAAAATGCTTCCAAAAGAGACTTCAGTTGGATCCTAAAGATAAAATTTGTTTCTTCTCCTTAATTATTCTTTCTAAACCCACAAAATTTACTTATAAGTATATCCCATGATCAGATTAACTCTCTAATACAAGCAACATGCAATTAATAATTTTTTAAAAAAAACTAGCAATTATACATTATATCAAATTTAGTTAAAATTAATTTACAAGTTTTAGGTCTGCCAAGTACTCTGTGAGAAGTTAATTTACAATTTGAAAGATGTGTGTGTTGTATGTAGAGAGTAGTGATAGATGGATCGTAACATGGACTTTATAGCTGAAATTTTATTGTAGTTGTTCTTTATCCAAATATTTCGTCTTTATGGCTTACATTGTTAGAGCTACAGGATCCTCTCATGCTTCAAGTTGAATCCGTTTGAGCATCTAAACCTACCATTTGATTCATCAGTAGAAGATGTGAAAAGACAATACAGAAAGGTACATTTAATAGTTCAAATACAGACTTTGGCAATATTTGTTTCATACAATGTTTTTATTGTTTTGGTAGATGCTCATTCATTGTGTGACATGTGTAGATATCATTGATGGTTCACCCTGACAAATGCAAGCATCCACAAGCAAAGGAGGCATTTGGAGGTGTGTTAAAAAAATGCATTGTATACTATAGTAAGAAATTGTTTGTTTTCAAATTGGTGTTCTGCTGGGTATTTTATGGACATGTGGGATTGATTATGTGCACTTGATACATCTTATATTGTGCAGGTTTACCACCCTCAAAAAAAGAGGATGAGGGTGGGGGAGGAGAGAATTAGAAAAAGCTCTCACTTTTCTTCGTAGGTTAGAGAAAAGTGAGAGCTTAAGATTATATGCATTCCTTAGTTCCCATCAAATTTATCCATATCATGGTCTTTTTTACACTACTCCATTTGTGTCCTTTTTCATTTCCTTTTCTTTTTTGGGCCTTTGCTAGATATCATTTAGTTTGACTGTGAAGATTTTTATTTCTGTGTATCTTGCTCTTACTTTGTATATGCTGATGTGATTTTGACTTGTGCAGCACTAGCAAAAGCCCAACAGCAACTTCTTGATTCACAAGAAAGAGATTATGTTCTTAGCCAAGTTAAAGCTGCTAAAGGTTAGCACTCGTTTATTACATCGACATAATGGTTTTGTTACAGTCGTGAATTTTTTTTGCCAAAATTTATGTTGGGAGTTAGTGTTTGGCTCCAAATGCTCTTTTTTTTTTTTTTTTGTCAAATAGGCTCTTTTCTTTTCCTGTAAAATTTTTGGAACATGATTCTTTGCTCTTTTTTCCTAGAATTTTTTTTTGCGTTTCTGTCTCTTTAGAGATAATATTTAACATCATTTAGATAATTTCGCATCAAAAAAGTTCAATCAGGTTAATTATTCCATTGAAATTACAGATGAACTTCTCTCTGTGAGGAAGAAACAGCTAAAGAAAGACACTGCTTCAAAATTTAAACATTTGGTTGATGAGGTATGTGCATTTGCCATTTCCTTCTAATCTTATTTTGATCAGTTACTCTTTTGAAGAAGTTGTTGCTGTTTATTTTGGGCGTGGTGGTTTCGATGCTCTCTATATTCTATGCTTCTTGCAATTGATATTACATACATATTCAAGTTGGCGGTTGCTATTGCTGATAGAGGATGGAAACCCATAATTGCTTCTTCTCAACCCTGAAGGTGTCCTTGTTATTGTTGGTCTGATTATGTTGATTTGCTGCTGGTTTGCTTGCATCACGTTAGTAGGATATACAATCTTGGATCTATCTTCCCCTTGAACCCCACAAATATTTAAGGGAATCAAAGGAAAAGGAAACATTAGTTGGATATTGTGTATGATCATTCAGGCCTCTATGCTATTATTGTAACCCTACAACTAGTAACTGCCTGTAAGTAGGATTTGTAATTGTTTTATGATTCTAGGATTTCAATGAGTTTCTCATTTCTTTATTTATCGTCTTCCTCAACTCTTGAAGCCCAATACCAGCAAGGGATAGTTTGCCACATGTTAGCCTCATTTGTTTTGGAGAAAACTAATATTTGTGTCTGAAATTGTAACAGAGTGATGTTTCTGTCACTTGCCAGTTGCCACATGGTAGCATATCCTACAACTGCTTCTCTCTATGGGAAAGAAAGGGAAAGCAGCTATTGAAACTTTTTTGAGTTTTAGTGTTGCACAAATATGAAATGTTTGCAGGAGTGGATTCACTAGAAAAGGGTCATGAGTACTATTAGTCATTATGACATGTATGTGTACGATACTTGTTGGTGGTCAAGTTTTGGACATAGGATGCTTTGTATTCTAGAGATGTCCACAGTACCCAAGTTTATAGGACTTGGTTTGGATACGGGACGCTTTGTATTCTAGAGATGTCCATGCTACCCAAGTTTATAGGACTTTGTCTAGCATTTTTTTCTCTTTTTTCGGTTTTAAGCTTTAATAAAGTCTTCTAATACTTGAGCAACTTATATATTCACATTGTACTGACAGAAATTTGATCAAGAATACGAGCAGTCAGAGGAGTTCAAGTTGCAGCTAAAATTGAAAGTACGAGTAATACTAACTGAGCAAGAATGGAGGAGAAGAAAAATGGCAATGAGGGTAATTTAAATCAGGAACATCCTATTTTTAGAAGTCTCTTATTGTTTGTGTTTCATGCCTTATTCCCTTTATGTTGCTAGATTTCTGAGGAGGAGGGCAGGCTGAAGAAGGATGAAGAGGAACAAAAAGAGGTTTGGAAAAGAAAGCGTGAGCACGAGGAGCAGTGGGAAGGAACAAGAGAAAAAAGGGTTAGAATATTTCTCTTTAAATTTGCAGTAGGTCTTGTAAATTGAATCTTCTTCAAACTTTTTACTTCAAACGTAATACTAGTTTAATGCAACAAACATAATAGATAGTCTTCTTATCTCACAAACTTAGGAATTCCTTCATTTAGAATGCTCTTTGTTTTTCGCTGCAAATCACTAATTTGAGCCTGATACAATATCATAATAAATACGACGTCACCAACTGCTCTGTATATTTTACTTGTTTACTAGATTGAGTTGCCATGTGCGTATATTTTACATTTTCCTACTGAATGGTAGGTAGATGAATAAGATCTGTTTTAATGTTTTAATTGTTACACCCACAGAAACAAATACTTTTTATGTTGTCTAATTGTACCAACCAAAACCTAACCCTCTCGTCCCTCTATTTCCCTTTGCAGGTTTCTAGCTGGAGAGATTTCATGAAGAGTGGAAAGAAGGTAAAAATTGCAATGGTTTTATTTTTGTTGTTGTGTAATGATATAAGCCCGTGGTTTAAATGTTCTTATTTACATACTGACTATGCAGGGCAAAAAGGGCGAGATTCGACCACCAAAGCTTAAAACAGAAGATCCGAACAAATCTTATGTTCAGAGACCATTAAAGCGTTAATCAGAAAAAGAAGTAACTCTGCTCTGCTGAAATTTTTTTAAAGTATTGGACTTAATAGGCTGTAATTTGTCTTCAACATGCCCATGGTAGAGCTTTGTTGAGTATCCGTTACTTTAGGCATTTCATCCTCCAATATGCCATACCTTCTTGTTGGGCAAATTATTGCAAGATAAGGTATAAAAGTTGTGAACGGTATAAGAGTTGAGCTCAAATTTCTGAGGGCCTGATGAGTTGTCTTTTGACTAGAAAGTGTGGAGGATAGTTCTCGTGATATGTGGCTTATTCAGCTGGACTATATGTCCTTCATAAGTTGGTGAACTGATATATTAAGTATTTATAGCACAGAATTAGATTATATACCTATATGATATTTGTAACCATGTACATTGGTACTACGTGTCGGTGATGTCGCCCTATTTCTCCTCCATTACGCAAAAATAAAATCTACTCTGTAATCAAATCATCCGAACTTGAATACAGTTTACCCATGTTTTGAGCTACAAATTGTTGAGTCTGTCAAGACCTTTGGACCCTAAAAAAGGATCACCTATTATACTGGAGGTTTAACGTGAAGGGATACTGAAATGGGGGAAGAACTACACCAGATCACCTTTCTCGCACTTGTCTGTTGGGCAAAAACCTTCACACCTCACGGATAAATGAACACAATTACACAAACATTACCTCTATTATACAAGGACATCTCACCATGGATTTTGTATAATGTCACCTCACCAATAACATACCCCCAACTTGTATGATGAATTCAGCCTAATAGAGGACCAAATCAAAAGAAAAAACTAATTAGAATACCCAAAACTATCGAACTGACTAAATAAATAAACCCAGACTCTGGATTTCCCACCAGCATATTTTGATCAAATGTACAAGGGCCAACTCCTAGGATACCCACGCCAGCAATTCTTATACCACATCCAACTGCAAAGAGTGAGCTGTCATTCGCACCGAAATCCATACATCTTCAATTGAAGACCTTAGATGTGTGGTTATCCCAAGCGGGTCTTCAAAATTTTCATGGCTTAATCGTTGATGAGTTCAGGACATTCTATATACAGCATCCTGCTATACCAAATGCCAAAACCCCTGGGTGGAAGCATGATCCAATGAGTTTGAACCATTTCCCGTCTATTAGATCCAAGCAAGAGAACCCCGGTCATTTGCAACTTGAGGACGACCTCTAGTTGGCGTCGGCGGTCGGTTAGCGTTAAGCTCCTGCAGCAAAACAATGAAAAAATGAATCCCAACATAGGAGACTACTATCAAGCACTCAATTTACAAGAGCAAGTTGAACAAAATCACCAAACCTGCATCCAAGTATCTTCAATATGACGATCTGGTGATGTCTCCGGTGATGATATTGCCGGAGGCAAGGGATGAATGAGTTTTGGAACCACCACTAGATCCCTCCCTAATACAAGGATAGCTCCAGCATTATTTGCAGTACCTAGAAGAGAGAAAACAAAGTGTACAGCAGGCTAGTTCAATATCAGAAAAATGTACTTAGCATACTTCCAGAATGACGTGAAAAAATGGCTTTCAACATACCACAGTAGTTGGTAGCTGAAAACAAAGTTATTAAATGCCCTTGAGCAAACCGCTCAAAACCATCCATGACACATTCATGTGCGCGTACAATTAACTGAAGATCATTGTTGTTACAGAACTCCATGACACGATCAGGCTGCAAAATCAGAACCATCTTAGCATCTTTGAGAAAGACTCAATATATAATTATATGAACATAGTTCATCCACATTTTTTGCTCATGAAAACTAACATCAAGGTCCCAAGCTCCGAAGAACAGATTATCAATAAAAATTAGAAATTCCATTTTTACACTTGTGTTGACAATGGCCACAAAGTCAGAGGTCCTATGAGGTAAGATTATCTAAATCAAATGTAGGAGTAAAGCCCCAAGTGTTCTGTAGTTTTCTTCAAAATTAACAATATCGTTGATAAAGTCCCCTTGTGACAAGCACTAGGCTTCAAATGAACTAGAAACAGACTTTAAAAAAAAACAAGTAGAAATTTTGATCCCATACAAAAATTCCAAGTACCATACCCAAACAATATTCGCACTCCAAAATCAGACATACTATGCACTTACTTGAATACAACAAACTTTTAAGTTGAATGCACAATCACAATTCATAATTCATACAAGTCAAATTTTGGGAAAGAAATTCCCACTCACTAGACCATGTAAAATACATCACCCAGATAACATATGAACTGAGTATGCTATTCATAATTGAAAACAGCCTACAAGGACAAGAATGCGGCAGAGAGAGCATTCGTTGAACATTGACAGACAGAAAATAACCAATTCTAAATGAAAGTCGAAATAAAAAAGAAAAAACATGTTTGCAAGCACCTGATCATAAATCAGTTATGGCACATTTGAATAGGAGCAATCACCTTATCACCCTGAGGCCTACCCAACCAAAATACAGAGACGGAGAGGAGACTAGGACAGAAAGTAAAGCAGAGGGAGGTGTGTGTGTAAAAATATAAGACTTGAGCTTAGAAACTACATTTGCTTCCCTCCATTATAATAAATCTACTCAAGCAACTTAAGAAAATCACTCACCCCAAATGTGACTAATCCGGGACCTCTGGCATTTGGACGCAATCCTTCCACACTGTCATTTTCTGTAGGATCCGACCTGCAAAATTTCATTTCATCATTAGCTCTCCTAGCCGAAGAATGATCTGAGGATCATACTGATAAATAGATTGGTATGCCTAACCATAACAGATCCATGAGAACGATGGAGCCAGCTTCCATAGTAATAGGGCGCTGAATGTTCTCAATTTGTTCCACGTGATTAATTGAGCGTCCAATGCCACCATGCATACATATAATTTTCTTCTCGATAAGAGCTGCCAAAGGAAGCCAATTGAACAATCTGTTGAACCGATGCCATGCCCAGATACCATCTCTTTCACCCTATTCAATGTATAAGCATATTGAAAACCTTGACTTTGGGAAAAAAATCATCATACATAACTGATATTAAATATTTACTAATGACTTACCATTCGTTCAATGCACTCAATCCTGAAGCCAAAAAGGGCATTGATATCAGCAGCTTCATGATTTCCTCGAATTAAATGTACATTATGAGGATACTCAACCTGATAATTATAATGAAAAAAGAAAGTACATATTAGATGAATTCATATCTTCCACCTGGCCCACCCAGCAAAACCCCTTCTCCTGACTCCAAAGAGAAGGGAAAAAATGTACCTTCAGTGAAAGTAGAAGTGTAATAGTTTCCAAGCTATGTTGTCCCCGGTCTACGTAGTCCCCCAAAAAGAGATAATCTATGTATCTGGAAACAAAAAAGGAGAATAATCAGCATTTCATCACCAATACAAGATATGAGTTTTACTTGCATAAACAAAGAAATAACCACATAATATAGAGACTATGTCGACATTTTAAAGTAATCTTCTTATATCTAGACCAATCAGCTAAGTTTCAACAAATTCTAAACCACATTTTGCATCATCAACAAGTTCATCTATTTTTCTAAATAACAATTTAAGAGCCAGAGCGAGCCAGTTGGTGGTGGGCAGGCGAGGGGTAACCTTGTTAATCCTAAAGCTCTACAGGTACAAAGTTGCTGCAAGATTAGAAAAAGCAATATTTCAAACAAGATCTTTTACAACCACAACCATGGAAAATCAATGGGTCCTCTTTCCCATTCCAACCCCCACCCCAAAAAGGGAAGAAAAAGATAAAAGGAAAAAGGATTTGCAGCAATGGAAAACCAGGCAAACATTGGAATTGCATTCATTAACATGTTTCAGGCTGTTTTATCTCCCGACATAGATGAAAGGTATAGACAATTTTAGCTGATATTAGAATAAAACACAACATTAACTCTTACGCTATGTCCCCAGCTGTTGATGGAGCACCATATTCATCAAAAAGTCGCATAAGATCCCCAAACTGTCCATGCAAATCACCAAAAATTTTAATAGGAGCTCTAAGTTGCAGGACACTTGGTTCACTAGCAAAAATCCGTTCTGCACTGTCACAGAGATCAGCTATGTCATTGCAGTCCAAGAAAAATTGTCGGCGAACAGGAGGCTTCCAACCTCGAGGTTTAAGAAGATGTGCCACAACCTGAAAGGAAAGATTAAGGTGAAACGGATACCCACAGACTCTTGAAATTTGAAAACATTTAGAAATCTTAAGTTTGACTGACATTATAGTACAACTGAAAGGAAAAACCTTGCAATGCAAATAAATCTATATGAATGTTTAAGGTAGTTTGGTATTGACGTGGGAAGGCAAACAAGAGGCAGTGAATATATATTAGTACGAACAATATAGGGAGCATGGGAGGATAACAGTAACAATAAACAAAACCAATGTTATGATGGAGATAAAGAAGATTAAAGGTCTTACTATGGCCCATGCTCTCGAAACACAACTTGGCACAACACTCAATCCTTTTCTAGAAAATGTCTGACAGTTTTTAAAAAACCTTTCACAGATGGTACAAGCACTCCTATAACATATTTGTACGCAGACTACGGGCCGTGATTCACTAAATAGGTGCATGTAAACAATAAGACAAGAAACTAAGACATGTATGAGCCTAAAACTTCATGCCCCTAAGACCCAACTAAACTCATGAATGAATTTTCTCAACAATGCGTCTACATAATACATATTATCAGCATCAAACTATATAACACTTCTACACATCATGATTTATAATAGCACGTACACGGAAATATGTATAGATGCATACCCCAACATTCACCATATAGCCACCATCTCATTCTGACAATTAAACACAACAACACTATCTCACAAACTCAATAGCTGCTCTCACTTCACTAGCTTCTTTAATCAAAACTTGCAGTCTGTACAACTTTCATAAAACAACTCTCTACATTTATGCATCTTAAGTGACAATAGAGCAGCAGGAAAATATCCATATACCTTTTTTGGGACACTGTTGATTGACATTTGTCGATCAAGTAGTTTCCGTGCAGCAGTAGCATTCTCCGGTGTTCCATAACTAACACGCCTGCCTTCATTCTCAAACTGATCAATCGACAGCTGCCTTACCATGCCACCCAAAGCACCACCGGTCTCTGCAGCTACAACTACCTGTAAAATCCAAAAACGTCAATAGATCATCAAGTATACTGATAAAGAACCGCAAGCAGAAACATTATCAGGGTTATTTAAGCACCCATTCTCAGTTAAAAAATATAACCGCTCTGTCCAGAAATAAAGACCAATATTGCATCTGAATGTCTGAGAAAATAGTCACCTTTCCTTGCATCATAATGGATTATGCTTAAATTTACCAAAATAACACAAACTTAAATTAAGTGATGGAGAGAAAACAGAAAAGGTCCACCTACTGTAACAGGTCTTCTTGTAAAATCAGGTTATATGTGAGTTAGAAAGAGGGGAAAAAATTGTTACACAATCGTCAACAGATATTCACTCAGCAAGGCATCTACTAATCCTACTCTTCTTCTCACCCTTCTTATAAAAGTATTGTTTTTGAATAATTTCTTTTTCAAACTTAACTTGATGAAAAATCATTAATGTGACACTTGAAACAGCTTTAATACTAAGTACCTGAGTACATCATGCAGTGAATGGGAATGAATTTAATACTCACAGCTCGATGATGAAGCCTGACCCCAGGCGGAGGGGTACTGATTGGTGCTGATGGGTCAGGCTTGATCATAGTTGGTATCGGCTTTCCACTAGGTGTCGCCTCAGCACCACGGTCACCCCTATCAGGGAGTTCTACTTCACCATTATTTTGGCGTGCTTTTGCAGCAGCCAATGTCGCACTGATAGCCTCTGCTTCTGCTGCCGAGGCTTCAACCAAATACTCAACTCCTTTGCTGAGCCTCCTGCAAATAATATATTGTCAGTATATCTCTGAAGCTCACAAAATAATATGAGGCCATCCAACAGTGATGTGTCAATCCAGTCTTAGTTATTTAACATTAGCTCACCGGCTTCCCTGCACCATGACATTTTCATGGCTTATGTCAGTGTACATGTCACCATTAACAGGGGGGGCAACAGGGTTCCCCAGCACAACTGCACCATCAGGAACTGATTCAGGATCGTTCTCTCGTAGTCTGTCGTCAGCAAAACCATACCTGCCAGGCAATCTTCCTGGTGGTGAATTGGAAGCAGCAGCTGCAGCTGCAGCATGTGATGCTGCAGTTGTGGTCTCAGCAGCAGCAAGATCTTCAGCGACAAGTAAGTCATCAAGTAGCACACCTAAAAAAGAAACCAGACTCCACCATTCAACTTACAAAGAATAACAGAGAAATGATTTGACAAAAGGGGTAACCCATCAAACAAGAAAACAATGAGAAAGCAGAGAAAGTAAAGAAACAACCCAAAACCAACAGAATATGGACAAAATATTCGGAATTTTCAAAACTATCGACGAACAACAACCACGCCTTCATGAAGACAGCAGAGGGTCTCAAATATCAGAAATAACTAGAAGTTAAGACATATTCATGAAGACAAGCATATACACATGATATCCAGATAGCCACATAGGGAGTCCCTTGAAAAAATCATGAGTGTAAATACATGATAACCATAAATTTAGAGCTTTTAAATGTTATAAAGACCACTCATAAAAGCATAGCCAATACAACAACAACAAGCCAAGCCTTAATCCCAAAAAGATGGGATTGGCTACATGAACCAAGAGCCTATTTCACGTGACCATCCAAAAAAAATCTTCCTCTATCCCCTCCTAAACCACGTCATCTTAAAAGCCCATTTTCTCCAAATATTTGTTAACTCCATCCACGTCATTTTTGGCCTACCTCGACTGTGTTTAAGGTCTCCACTACCCCAACCTCCACCTTCCTCCCTGGTCAGCATCTCATATGCTCAAACCATCTTAACCAATTTTCCTTTATCTTATCCTTAATATTCACTACTCCAGCCTTCCTTCGGATATCCATATTTCTAAGTTTGTCTCTAGTGTTCTTGCACATCTACCTTGTGCATAACCAATCCAAAAGGAAAAAAAGAAGCTACATCCACTCAGTTATCAAAAAACTAGAAACCAACAAGAAAAGCTTCAAAAATAGAGTATAGAAATAGTGATGAATCGATAATTACTTTGATGCTCAATTCAGTAGAAGACAAAGAAACACACCAGCATAATGACTAAGATGTCTTACCACCACGTAAACCACCATAAATAAAAATCAAGTCACCAACTGCAGCGGCTGCATGTCTGCACCGCCTTGTTAACTCAACAGAAGCATCTCCACCAGCAGCATCAGCACTGTACCGACCAGTTCTTGGACTACTAACTACAGACTTTGTATCACACCAAACGCCTGCTGCTGTATCCAACACTGGAATAAAAGTATATGTTATGAAAGACAATGAAGCAATGGAAACAAATACATCTGCCAGTAGTATGCCAGAATAGTATTTGAGGAGCAGAGCTGACAAAGACTAAAGCAACAAATACTTGAATTCAAAGAATCCAAATATAAATTTACACAATCAAATATCCAGATGTATATTATAATAGATAGATCAATACTGCAGTTTAGTCAGATTATAATAAATTATATAAATATTTACTCCTATGGTAGAAACAGGATTACCATGTAAAATCAGAATATCAATTTTCGGCACCAGAATAAAAACATAATAAGTAAAAACAGAGTATGGTCCAGTATAATTAAGAAGGCTCAAGTGCCAGCCACAAACTAATATCAAGAGCAGCAACTATGAGAAGCATATATACCTGCAACACTGGACGAATCTTCTACCATACGCCCCCCACCAAGTGCACCTCCTGACACATGCAGTCGTGCATTGACAAAAACCTATAAATGGTAAAATTTAGTGATTTTTTTTACATGATAACGAGATAATGTCAGCAATTCTCTGTAATGAGTAGGAAATGAAACCCACTGCAGCATGCTGATATCTAGAAGATGGTGAAACTCCGGGAGCAATAGCCCATTCCCACCGACCATCTCTATGCTTAGCAAGTCCATATGCACTTGCCAATGGCTGCACACAAACGTGAAAAGACAAAAATAAAGATAAGGTATAAAGAAAGTAAAAGTAACCATGTTTTAAAAAGGTTTTGCATGTTGCCTAACAAGTAAAAGCAGTAATGACGCAAAGCTTTCTAAAACCCTATATCCTAAGCCACAAGTATCACAATCCACGAAAGATCCCTCAACAGTAATAAGAACATACTTTATGATCTTTATCATTGTAAACATATATTACAGTAAAGTAGACAAGTATATTATATTAAAACTAAAAATTTTAAAAAAAAAAGAGAGAATGAAAATTACAATAATTATTCTACATTCTAGCACAAATTTACAGGGAACGTGCATCTTCGTACTCTTTACCACAGGATGGAACATACATGCTACATCGCTGCTATGAACATGCAATGCAAGAAAAGTTTCATGGAGTTAACCAAATTTGAACAAGCCTGCTATATTTAAAGCTATAGTAAAGAGAAACTAGTGACCAGCCTAGACGATGCCCCATGTAGCTATTTATTTTGGTACATTTGTACAAGTTCTCTACACAAAATATTTGTTGTGTTGAGAATTTATTTACATAAATAAAATGTACACAGTATGTACTATTTTTTCTCCAATTTTTAATCTAAAATCATATATTAGTATATTATATTTTGATAAATAATAGAGTATTGTAACATTTACACGTGTTTAGATTGACATATTCAACTATTTCATTTTTAATGATAATTAATATCAAGGTTTCCATAGTATGATTTGAATTGTGTGTTAATATATAATTTACATGAATTTTGTATGATGAAAATGCATGAATCATTGAAAGCTGAGATAATAAAACATTACACTTCACTTTGGTTCATTAAACATTTTTGTTACTATAATGGTTAATTGATTGGTTAATTGGATGATGTGGCATATTGCATGAGATGAATGATACATGAGACATATACTTGACAATGAAAACTTTTTAATATATTATACACTCCCTCCTTCATCTACAAAAAACTTTCCTGTATTCCTTTCTGGGATGTCAGAATATCTTCCTATTACTTAAAATGGAAACTCTACTCACCCAACTCACTTTATGTGGACTCCTCTACTAACTATCTTCCTTCCAAACTCTCTATTCTAATATCATGTGATGTTGCCCCCTTTCCAATGACACTTTCTATCAATTATTTTACTTATATTTCTCCACTATCTACAAAAAAAGCTTGACCCACTATACTAAAATTACGAGCCAAAACCTAACCAGAAAGTTTTTTGTGGACAGAGGCAGTAGATAATAGTATAGGACTAGAGATGTTGACTTTGATAAGCATGGAGCACATTCCCACAACTCCTTTGATGCATTTAAGTGAACACTCTTCCCAAAAAATACTGTTCACTTTTCTATAATAGTATGTCCTGTATTTTCCTAGGTGATTAATTAGCATATTAGTCAACCTACTGTCTCTGTTCTCAGAAAAGTAATCCATATTGTACTATTAGTTACTTTGTACTCAATAATTGAATTCATTACAGGTTGCGAAAGTTAAGATGAAAAGAATCTTAAATCAGAAGTTTGACAAACATTATCCTCATGTTGCACTCTCTTAACACCCATAACAATGAAAGTGAAAAGTGCACTTGATAGGTAATAAAACACATTCCTCAACTTTACCATTTCAACTTACCACACTATTCGCATCCCTCCCTCCACATAGTAGAAGAAGACCATCAGAACGCGCACTTGCAGTTGCATACCTAAGCAATATTTAAAATTATTAAAGTGAACAAGGAAAAGTTGAAAACCCCAGAGAAAGAAGGGGTGCAACACTGAAACAAGTAAAAGCAATAAGTCTAAGGAAAAAAAAGCCGCGTAAAATCAAGGAAAAGGAAAACAGAGGTACTTCATCATGGAAGGACATCATTAGGTGTATGCAGTGTATACAGTAAAAGCAATAAGTCTAAGGGAAAAAAACGTAGACTTAACATACATACAAGTAAAATCAAGGAAAAGGAAAACAGAGGTACTTCATCATGGAAGGACATCATTAGGTGTATGCAGTGTATACAGGCACTTGTAGCCAGCCAAGTTCTTAGTTCATAGCTGATTCAATTTGTAAAAAGCGCAACTCATGAGGTCTCAGGAAGCAAATTCTGATGATTTTAAAAAATCCCATTTGCTTCCTTTATTGGTTCTACTCACTGTAGACTCGCAAACCATGTGATTTGAAAACGATGGGTGGATGTAAGAAGATGGTAGATAAAGTAAGATAAAGTGAGTGAAAACATGGAAATATTGTGGAGTAAGCGGGGTAAGAGGGAAAGGTGCTTGCCAAAATAGCGTAAAATAGATGTGGTACCAAAAAGAAGCCCTTAAAATGTGGGTAGAACAAAAGAAAAACAGAAGCAATAATTTGAGTGTCCCTAACCCGCTAGTAGAACATAACAATATCTAAATGCCAAATTGGAAGGCGCATTACAAATTCCAATGCTAGAAAAAGGCTAGTATGACTTCAACATCTTCTAACCAATAGGTCAGTCCTTTAAGTCCACATCACACTGTAGCACAGCACTTTTTCCTTAACTCAATATATCACCTCCAATTTGCATGAAATTAGCATAGTCAAAGGACAAGTTAACACAAGGCAACGTTGCAGTAACAAAATCAAGGAGCAAGACATCTAATTGGCAACAACATGGGAAACTAACTCTTTTACACGTTCCTTGTAAAAGTATTAGCAAAAAGAGGTTCATTGTTCTTAAAAAAAGACAATGATCAAACCAGCTACTGAAACAAGTAGTTAATGCACACCTTTTGGTTATCTAATAAGCTCAAATCAAAGTACCATAATGTAGGCTTATCCACATAGTTAACATTGCATCATTGACTCTGATACAACATATGACCATTATATCACTACCCACTACATGGTGAAGCAAGGGAATGAAAAAAATAAGAACATCTCAAGCACATTAAGGACAAAAATACCCATTGTTCAAAGAGGTGTACACCTCAGGTAGCCATGCTAGAAACAAAGCACAAGGCTTCTGTTGCTTAGTGAGCACAAGACAAAGTTGATCTGAGCACTTAAGAGAAAGAAGGGTAAAACTAGAAGAAAGTGAAATCTCAAACTTCCAAGGCATCAATTATTCATCAAAATTGCCTAGAGGTGGAGCTGCTGGGATTGTGGCAAAGGCACTCCGACTTCCGATTGCATTATATTTCAGATGTGCGACACATTCATCTTTACCTCAAAGATCATACTACATTCCTTGACATGGGGGACCTTTTGTCCTTCCAAGGGCCTTGCATAGTTACACATTTTGGAAACGAAAGTACTCTACTTGATACATAAAATTGCATTAGAGTCTTAGATCAGCACATTATTGATACAGTAACAATCAGTTTCTCAAATTAAATCCATATGAGTTATGCATAAGATATGTGCATCACTCACAATGTTTTACTTCCCAAAAAAAAACCACTAGGACCATAACTTGCCTGACACGACTTTGTTTCCTCAAAACATTCAATATAGCTTATCAAAGAATAAGACCAGCCTCACCTGGAACTACTTTGTTGTGGACACTACATATTCCATGAGTTTGAAACCAAAAAACATTCATTATTACTGCTTTAGCAAAACAGCCAGTAATGTACATTGCTGGTATCCTGATTACAGACCTGTACTCTGGCAATGACCTTTCTTGACCTTGGCATCATCCTCCTGATCATTGCTTAGGTGGTTTTGCAACCACTCTTCCAAGTGACGGCTTTTTCACTCATCATTTACACAATATCTTTCTTATTCGTTTCTAAAAAACTTTAAGGAACTAATTTGCATTAGAAAGCCTTAAATGAGGATAGCCTTTTTCATTTCTAGACAACATACTCAATACCCTAATAATGCATGAAATTCTCAAATAGCAGACCATAACTCTTATTGTGATCAATCCACACATGGCAAGCGTTTTGGCCCACACGCAACAACTTCTGCCGTCCCAAAAGCATCACCAGATGCCTTTTTTTTTTTAAAAAAAAAATGGATCTGCTAATGATCTTTTGTATTGTGTCAAGAAGGTAGCACTATTAAAGAACATGCAGCAACAACCTTTTATTACTTAATCAGTGAGATACAGATTATAAATTAAACTTCCTATACCAACATATACACACAAATGATATCGTCAATATTAACAGACTTCTATGAATATTAACAGCTAAATTATTCTTTTGTCCCAATAAAAAGTGATCAGTTAAATGACAAGTAAATTACCCTACAATCCTACTTACATGAGAATTTACCAAGCTTCCAAAATAAGGTTATTTCCATCCTACCCTCTCAAGCACCTAAAAGAAAGGAAAGAAGTCATCTTGGAAACAATAATGTCCACATATATGAATAACAGAGCCCAAGTCAACCAATGCCTTGACAGAGATCAGTTCTAATTGACAGTTATCAAGCAGGTCTCACAAACCGTCACAGCATTCATGAAAAGATTGCAGGAAAAGATGAGAAAAGAGGATCTTACATGCATGGAGGTGGACCTTCACCTTCAGGTTCCAATTTCCTCCATTCGTATGGTTTTGCTGCAGTGTCTAGTGCCCAAACATCAGCCAATGGTCGCTTCCCTACAGACAGTCAACAATTTGGGTTGCATGAGAGCTGATAAAAAGATTTAGAGAACAAAGTACCTTCTACAAGAGCAAACGTGGAGGAAAAAGATTGAAAAAACACTCACCATCATTTCCACCAATGCACATAAGATATCTTTGTCCAACAAGAGCCATAACATGTCCGTAACGTGGCCCAGGTCCAGGGCCTTGAACAACCACCCTAGTCAAAACTCCAATGTGAGTCATGGAAATTACATCTGCTTCCAGGTAAACAATATAGCAAAATTTAAATTTAAAAAAAAAAAGTCATCATTTTTAGGCATCAAAACCTATGCCAACGTGGCCTTTGCTGGGTAAGGTCAAGAACATGTAGATCCTCTGCAGACAAACCAGCTGGACCAATGCCACCCTATACGAGATCACAGGTAGAAGTAGTCAGTAATGAGAAAGACATGATATGTGACCGCAACAGGTGAAAGCTTTAAATTACAACAAACCTGTATAACCACCATAGTGCCAACAGCAGTGGCTACATGAGCTGCCCTTGGTGTGGGAGGCTCTCCAATGGGAGTGATCCTGGAAGTTAGAGCACACGAAGTGAAATTTCGTCCATATATGATCGTTATTGTCTCCTGATTCTTTCTCGCAAATTGATCATAAACGAACCACAACATAAAAGAGACTGTAAACGTGAAAAATAAAGCTACTAAAATCTCCCCATACCTAGACCATTTATTGGTTAACACGTCGTAACAGTGAATATCAGCTGTAGCACCTGCCAGCCCTGCCATGTGCAGATACAAAGTTTCAATCACAACAGGGTCATCAGAAGGCAAGTTTTCAAATTAAATAACAAGAGCTCGTAATCAACCCTTTCTCAACCAAGAGCATAGCCAATCACACGAGGAAAACAACACTCTCAGCTAGTAACTATTACTAGAAGAAAAGGTCCAAAAGAAAAATAAACTGCATTGGACACCAGCATTGCTCCATGAATGGCAAACAGTAAAAACATGTAATAGACCCCTCAGCAACAATCAATAGGTAGAGTCATCAACATCCTATGTTTTGCTGGAATCCAAAAAATAATAAAAAAAAATAACTATAGAGACCTCTAAGGTACTAGATAAACATGGTGATTTCCGGCTCCAATCGGAAAGCCAAGAAACAATTTATATTTTAATAACTAGTTAAAGGATGAAGCAGCCAGCAAGCCAAAGTGGAATCCAACACCATAAAGTAAAGAAAAAGAAGCATACTGATGCCAGCACTTCCAGCAGAAGAAGGAGTCCCAGCAGCAGCAGAATTCCCTTCGAGAGCAGTAGCACCCCCAAAAAGTATTAACCTGGGCCCAATATAACCAGGACTGCCTTCTTCCCCAACCGCGGGAACCGACGTCAGAGTATGGCCACACCTTGGGCCAGGCCCATCCTCTTTGTCGTCAATAATAGCATTGACGAGCGAATAAGCGGGCGCACACCTGGGCCCAACTATCTGGGCTTGCTGGGGTCTATGCTGCAGCTGCTCTGAATCCTTCTCCATCGGAGACGGAGAAGCAGAAGTAATTGTGGAGGCGTCGTTAGGAGTAGAGGAAGGATCTTGATCGTTGTCAATGGATGAAGACGAATCAACCTCCATCTTCGCAGAGATTGCAATATTTTCTAACAAAACCCTAATTCAAAAGATCCACATAGTAGCAATACTAATAATCACCTGAATTTCAATTGATTAAAGACAAAAAAGACGGAAACCCTAGATCGTTTCTGGATTCAAATTGAGGCAAATGGACTTAACACTCTCTCTTTCTCTTTCTCTCAGAAAGAAAGAAAGCCTCGAAACACGAAAGTGAATACTAATCTTCTTTTGTTTTCGGTTTCTCTTTCTTCTTCGCTGGATTTTCTTTTTACAACTCTCTCTCTCTCTCTCTCTCTTTTTAAATCTATTTTTCACTGTCTTCAAAATTCAAATTTTTTTAATGAAAGAATTTGTGTCCTATGGGAGGAGAGAGAAAGGTTGGAGGCAGGGAGAACGGTTTATTCACGGCCGACGGGAGAATGGACTTTAGGAGGAAAGTGTGACGGTGTCCGGCGTCAGGCGAGTGAGGGTGACGCCGTGGGTTCAGGAGAATTTTGGATACTACCCTTTTTTCTCGGTGAATCCTTCAGTTTTCCTATTTTTATCTCCTTTTTTTATGGGAAATTCACTCGCGTTTTGATGCACGCGCCGAGTGAGTGCATGATGAAGATTGCTGCTTCTGCTTTTTTTTTTTTTGAGGAGAAGATTGCTGCTTCTGCTTTGTGTTTCTTGTGTCGTGTGAATGTGACTTAATCACCGAGGGTTTCTTCCTCGTTTTTTTTCCTCCGTTTTCTTAACTGTTTTTCTGTTATTTAATCATGTGGGTGTTATCAATGTTGGTCCTTTTCAAGTTTTCTTTTCTTCATAATAAATAAATGATTTGAGCATAGGATGCTATCATTGGTCTAGTAGGTTTTCAAAATAATTCAAATGTGTGTAGTTTTTTTTTTTAAACTTTTAAAGATATAGACACTTTCAATTAACGTATCTAAATTCAATATATGCAACAGAGTTATGATTATGGAACTCATGTTATCATATCCTTTTAGAATTTTTTCGATACACAAATATAAAGCTTAAATATATCATTATGATTAATTATAAATACTCGTAAGTTAAAAATCATTACACAAAAGGGTTAGTGAAATGTCATTTAGTGCAAGAAAATAAATCATTAAATCATAAGATGCATGTCGTTAAGAGTTAGAATAGTAATAAGAACAAATAAATTATCTTTTAATTTTAAAGTTTTTAAAAGCATAATTATCTTTTTTATTTTTAGAAGAACAAAAATACAATCATTTAATTGAATTTATTTTAACTCTATGACCTCATTTGTTAGATTTACTTGTGTAGCACTTGAATTTTTTAATTTTAAAGGGAATTGTTAATCTTTTATCTTATTAGTTAGAATATTCCACAATCTTATTCGTTAGATTTATTTTATGTGGCACTTGTATTGTTAATTCTAATATAAATCGTTATTAATCTTCTATCGTATTGGCTAGATAATGATATATGCTTATGCGGTGTTCTAAAATTTCACATAAATCAATGCCTACTTTAGTTATAATTTTTTTTATGTTGAGGAAAGAAAATCAGGGTTCCTAATTAGGGGATTCCTAAACCATCCTTGAGGACGACAAGGGGAAAGAAGGGTCAAAATTGAAGAATAGATGGACGATAAAGGTACTCCATTCACCTCCCAGTAATAATAATTTATGGTAAAATTGTTGAATTAGGGGATATATGCTTATTGACCATCTTAAAAATTTATTTTTTTCTCCCACGGAATCACTCGCGTACACTTCAAATCCGTTTATCACCATCAAGTTATCTCCCTTAATAGCAAACTTCTTGCATCCCATTATGCGGGGGAGCTTACTTTAGTTATATAATATATTAGATGTTATTCATCCAATCATGTGGAAAGACAACCATGTATATTCACAAATACGAGTAGGAAGCTTCATTAATAATACATCCTTAGTTTAGGTGAAATACATTCTGTTGAAAATATGTAGAATTTGAAAGTAAATAAATTATACTAGTGAACTAATATTCAGTCCATGTTAATTTCATAAACTATTTTAAGGTTAGTACGTCAAATCACATGGGTTAATCCATTATGCGCAACTCCCTTGTACAACACAATAACTATGTTGAGTTCATTGAGGAAGTTAAGTTGCATTAAGTTTCAAATAGGTTGTAATATAGGGTTGCTAGTGAAAGTTGAGTTGAAATCGTAAATGAGTTTTGGTTTTAATTTTCTTATTTAGTTCCTTTTTTTATTACTTGTACAATACAATAACTAGTGTATACTGTGTCATTTTGTACTATAATCTTGTCTTATTGTATTATTTAGTTATTGTAGTGTTTCTCTAGTGGGATTCGACTTTAAGACCACATCGAATTCCAGACCAAATCTATCGTAGGCCAAGGTATGTAATTACCCACTTAAAAATGTTTGAAACTTGAACATGCATGGCTATTTTGACTTTGGTTTTGGAGTGTTTGTTGCTGTCAAATCTTGATTTTGTTGGATATGTCATGGATTTTGGTGGCTACTTGGGAAGAGTTATTGCATGAGTTATGGCTGTGTGTTTAAGGGTGCATTGTTGTCCAAAGGTTAGACAATTTTGTGTGTGTCTTGGTATGCTATTTTTTATGGTGGTTACTGGTTGTTTAGGGAGGTTTTGGTGGGGTGGCTGGGTGGCCATGCCATGGTGGTTCAAAGTGGCAAACTGGAGGGTTGCATTGTTGGGTTTTGGACGTGAAATTCAAGGCATTTCATTATGTGGGGATGAAAAAATCTCTCTTGTATTTTATTATCCATTCCGCTATTATAAAATCATTGTTATTATGAGTAGTCAAACGCCCATAATCTAGCTCATAGTGTCACATTAGTTTTGGGATAGAAACGAAATGTTCACTTTACAGTTTACACCCAATAAATCCATACATTTTTTTGCATCCATACTTAACTTAAGAATGGTTAGTAAAGCCATAGTTGGTAAATGAGGAAACAAATTGTGTGATATGGATATAAATGAGCCAAATTGAGATGAATAAGACCATGTTCATTTATTTTACCCACGCACGTATGATCATTTCCTCGACGTTTGTTCGTTTATACGCGGAGTGCTATTTGTTACTCATTGTATTTTTGATATAAAAAAAAAGGGGGTTAGACAGGGAAGGGCAGTAAAGTAAAAGCGGCTATGAGAAAGCCCTAAAACAGCGAAGTCTGGAACACAGAAAATAAGCATCACAGTTGAGTGAAACTCCATTACCATTTCTGTGATTGAGAATTCTAAAAATCTCGAAGTCTGTCGCTGTTAAATAAGCAGTAGCAATCGCAGTGTGTTGGGTGTGAGTAAAAGAAAAACAGCGGGGAAAGCTAAGATGTCGCTCCAAATGCTAAACCCTAATGCGGAAGTGCTCAACAAATCACAAGCACTTCGTATGACAATCAATGCCGCCAAGGGTTTGGCCGATGTTCTCAAGACCAATCTCGGCCCCAAAGGCACCATCAAAATGTCTGGTTTATCCCTTCTCCTCTTCTCTTTTTCTTCTTTTCTTAGTCAAGCTAATGCTCTTTCACTTGCAGGCTTGTTGGAGGTGCTGGGGATATTAAGCTCACCAAAGACGGCAACACTCTCTTGAGAGAAATGGTATCTTCTTTTTTTCAAAAAAAATATAATGAAGATATTTGATGGGTTTTAGATCCGATGGAGCGCTTTGTTTGTTTTAATCGTGATTGTTTGACGGATACCTTTACAATAAATAATTTTTGTATATTTGATAACTGGGATGGATGAGGGTTTTATACTTTTATGGGTGTAGTCCATTGTTATCTTCTTTTGTTCAGTCTTGTTATTTACTAATATTTTGACCTAATGCTTATTAGCGTGATACTCGTCAGTAACTACTATACTAAGTAACTCTTGCTCTGATCTTTCCTATACTACTGTTTATCATCCAAACTTCCAACATCATAAGAGAGTTAAATCTTGTGGCTTTTGCATCTTCCTCTATCTGTTAATTAGATTCCAACCCTACTACCCTTCGTGCTAGTCTTTCTGGAGAATTGTGCTTTTAAAGAGACTAGTTCGCTGTATATCCTCAAAGTTTCATATTTTGGATGCCAATTCTTTTCTGTTGCTTTACGACTGCGTGGCTTTTGGTTTCTTGCTTCCTTGCACTCAGGATTAACTTTGCTTGTCATCCTGCTTTAAGTTTTAAGTAACATCTAAATTTGAGTTTAACCAATAACTTTGATTCAGTTACTCTGGTCATAGAACTTAAGTTTTTTATGCTGACGAATATGCTCACTGTTGCAGCAAATCCAGAACCCAACAGCAATAATGATAGCAAGGACAGCAGTTGCACAGGATGATATTAGTGGGGATGGGACAACTTCGACCGTGATATTTATTGGAGAACTCATGAAGCAATCAGATCGTTACATTGATGAAGGTAGTTTGATGAGTACAATGAAGTTGTATGTGTGTGACATGATTCGAATTTTATGTACCAATTGGTGACCCTGCATCTCTCAATGTTTACGGGCCAAATCCTAGATTTGAATGTGTTACCTTTTGAGAATGTTCATGTGACTCGGTATCTGCTTTCCAATTCCTTTCTTCCATTCATTGTCTATATGTCTTCTCCATTGTCTAACTACTGCTTTTGCGTTTTATGCGACTACTCTGACTTCCGACCCTTGGATTTTTTTTTAACAAGCCTATGGTACATACTTTTCTGCTAATATTAATTGGTTGGGGGTACAGATAAGGCAGATATACATGATCTCTTGAATCTACCAGTAGGAAGTAGAAAAGTAGCTTTCCATTCTAGCATGTGTTGTGTCTAACTTGCCATTGGGTATTGTTGTTATATTTTTGCTTACATTCAATTCGGATTACCAATGCACAACACACTTATGAAGTTGCTTCATGTTTCCTCAGGAATGCATCCACGTGTTTTGGTTGATGGCTTCGAGATAGCGAAAAAAGCCACTCTTCAATTTCTTGAAAAGTTTAAAACTCCTGTTGTAATGGGTGATGAACCCGACAAAGAAATTCTTAAAATGGTTGCAAGAACGACTCTCAGAACCAAGGTTTCCTTCATGAAATTCTCTCTATATTTAGGTTGAATTATTTGTTCATCTTTGATGTCAGATTCTTTGGTTGAACAGCTTTATGAAGCTCTAGCAGATCAGCTGACAGAGATAGTAGTAAATGCGGTTGGTGCATTTTCTTACAATTTTTTTACTAGATTGACTGTTCTTGGGTTTATGACAAGAAAACATAAATTAACCATTTTTCTAAATGCATAATTGCAGGTGCTTTGTATCCGCAAGCCAGAGGAACCAATTGATCTCTTTATGGTGGAGATAATGCACATGCGCCATAAATTCGATGTTGACACAAGATTGGTATGTCATGCCTATTTCCTTTTTTTCTAAATCAAATTATTTGTCATATGAACCTGATATTCGTAAAAAAGTGGGAGTAGTGAATATAAAGGATAATATAAGAGGGAATCAATTATGAAGGTTTAGACTTGTAAGATGTGGAGCACTAGATACATTGGTAAGTAAGGTAGAAAGTTGGGGTAATGGAGACTTTTAATGGAAACGAGATACACCATAAATTAATTGGATGGAGGAAGTTGAAAAAGATATGGAGAAAATGGGTTTTACAAGAAAATATGATTTAAAAGGAGGGAATATAGGAGGGGGGTTTTGTAGATGATCACATGACTTAGATTCTTGGTTCATGTAGCTGACCTCATCTTTTTTGGATTAAGGCTTGACTTTGTATTGTATCTCAACCAAATTCCATGGGCAATTGTTCCTATGATAGCACTCTTCGTCTGATATACTACTATAGGTAGTCGTATAGGTAGTTTGAGATTAGCTCCAAGTTTAGTGAATATGTGTGTTGGTAGCTTGTAAGCTTTGTCTGTTCATTTTTTCATTGCCTTGCTTTATATCTCTCTCATTCGATTATGTGATGTGGTTACCAAGGTGTGTTAATGTTCTTATAATAGCAATTTTTCTTCTGATATAGGTAGTTATTTGGGATTAGCTCTAGATGTTGTCCCTATTTGTGGTGGTAGCTTGTAGGCAGAAGGCGTTTGCTGTTTATGCCTAACTTTATCTCTCTTTTATTTGAATATATGGTGTGCTGTCCATTTGATTGTTTCATTGATCTTTTTTGGAAAATGTCGGAATTTGAATTTCTGAGTCCCATGTTCATCTCTTTAGGTTGAGGGCCTTGTCCTTGATCATGGCTCGAGGCATCCTGATATGAAGCGGAGAGCAGAGAATTGTTACATATTGACTTGTAATGTATCACTGGAGTATGAGAAAAGGTATACCTCCATTCTGATGGATTCCTGTAGCAATGTTGGGTCTTAATTTTGTAGGTTATGTTGTTGAGTCTTAATTTTGTAGGTTATGTTGTTGAGTCTTAATTTTGTAGGTTATGTTGTTGAGTCTTAATTTTGTAGGTTATGTTGTTGAGTCTTAATTTTGTAGGTTATGTTGTTGAGTCTTAATTTTGTAGGTTATGTTGTTGAGTCATGCATTAGATGTGATGCTGGATGGATTTCTGATAATGAATTGAAGTAGAAATATTTTTACCTTTAAATATGTGCTTTTGTATCTGTGACATCCTTTTTTTCTTTTCTTTTCTCTCATTTTTTTTCATATTCCGTTTGCTTTAGGGATTGCTTTTGGTTTGCCTGTAATCAGTTTGTGTAGTGGTAGCCTGGTAGGTGCCCTCCTGCACCTTGAGAATTATGGGGTAGAACTGGATCTTATGATGCCCAACAGATGGCGGTGTTAATGATTTGGTCCTTGATGGATGATTAATAAATTTGGGATATGCATATTACTATAGATGGAACCTTCATGGCTGGTTACATTTGAAAGGTTGAAGAACTAAGAGCTCTTTGGGTATCTCTGCAGTGCAAGGATTTTTAAGTGCTTATTGATTGTAAAAGGGCTAGTATAGTTTGACTTCTGTTTCATGGATTTCGACAGAAAAGTAGTTCCTCAAGTCATTCTGATCCCACTTGAATTCAGTGTTATGTCATTTGTGATCAGTGTTCCTAGTTCATTGCTGCTCTGTTTTTGTCTTTTTGGGCTTAATTTTTTGAATGCATTAATAACTTAGTTATTTTTTAGTAGTCATATTATAGAAGCAGGGGGCCATCTTTCTGACACTTTGTCCAACTTAATGTAATCCAAAGCTAAAAAGTGGCCAACAGTCGTTCTTTGTTGGAAAATTGTTTTTTAAAGATATTGTTTCTCTATACTTTCGTAATTTCTAATAGTTTATATGTTTAAATGCTAATCTTTTTCTCTGTCTTCTTTCGTGGGTCAAGGAGTTACACTGTCTTAAGAATTAACATGGTCACCGTTGGTTGTCTGTCCTTATCTGTGGTTGTCTGTCCCTATCTGTGTTAACCAGCAAAAAGTGATGTTTATGTTCACATTATTTTCATTGTATGCCATATACCTATTTTATGATCTTTTTCTTTGTAATTTTTTTTTAATCATTTTTCTCCCTGCTGGTTCTTTTTCCCTGTAACTTACAGGAATTGTTTTGTATGCAGTGAAATCAATGCAGGCTTCTTCTATTCAAACGCAGAGCAGAGAGAGGCTATGGTTGCTGCTGAGAGGCGCTCTGTTGATGAGAGAGTGAGGAAAATCATTGAACTGAAAAATAAGGTAAACATGTTTTATTTTATCAGCTTTTTACATGCAATTTGTTGGTTCCAATTTGTGTGGTGGCACACTGGCTTTATTCTTTGTAGCTGGAAGAAGTGTCAAGTCTACAGGATTGCTTTGGTAGTTATTACCTGTGATGGATTTGGGTATAAATGTTACATTTCTTGTCTATTTTAGGTTTGTGCTGGTACTGCAAACAACTTTGTGGTCATCAACCAAAAAGGAATTGACCCCCCATCTCTGGATATGTTGGCAAGGGAAGGAGTAAGTGTTTTACTGTTTGAATTTATTTTCGTGTTTCTCTTTTTCTGAGGTATACTTCTCATAGTTTGAATTCTGCTGACATATTGATGAGTGGCCAATATTCTCTCTGCATGGATCAATTTTATACTTTCATCATGGATTTGCTGCTACTATTCTGGTCATTCTGTTACAGAATTATGGTTGATTATTGTTTATTGATGACCAAGTTATTACAAAGTTATGCATAGACTTTGGCTGTGAAGGATTATGCATGTCCTAGGACTTTTACTGGCCACTTTCACTGTTTAGGGACTAGGTTTATAAGATCTACTTATATTTTTTTTTTTTTTTTTGCATAAAACTAGGTTCTGTAAGTTTTTGTTATCTGTGTATGATTGCATGCTTGCTTGTGCAGATAATCGCTCTGCGTAGAGCGAAAAGAAGGAACATGGAAAGGCTGATTTTGGCTTGTGGAGGGGATGCTGTCAACTCGGTTGATGACATGACACCAGATGTCCTTGGATGGGCTGGATTGGTGTATGAGCATGTCCTTGGAGAAGAGAAGTACACATTTGTGGAAAATGTTAGGAACCCCCATTCCTGCACAATTCTTATCAAAGGTTTGTGAATTTCTTTCATGTCATCCATCTCCTTGATTTTATTCTTTCTATGGACATTGTAATTGCTTTATGCGGTAACTTTTTGAAAACTTCTTAAACCAACTTCTATGCAGATTAAACTGATTTCTTTTCTTTTCTATGGACATTATATTGTTTACTTCGTGCTGTTGGTTATGAGGACTTATCTGACCTATTTCTGAGCAGATTTCAATATTCAACCTTTTTCTCTGTTGTTTCACGCCAACAGGACCCAATGACCATACAATTGCCCAGATAAAGGATGCTGTACGTGATGGTCTCAGAGGGGTAAAAAATACTCTCGAAGATGAAGCTGTTGTACCGGTATGTTATCAGTAATTGTATCCATTTCACCTAGAAACTTTATATTTGGCATTCTCAATACATGTCTGCCCATCCCCGGTTGTTTGCTTATCCTAGTTACACTTTGTTCATGTACTCTCCTTTTTGATTGAGGAAAAATGTGGTTTATTATCTCCAGGGAGCTGGAGCATTTGAGGTCGCAGCAAGGCAACACCTAGTTAATGAAGTAATGAAGACTGTACAAGGGGTAATATAATTTGGTTGATAAAATTTTCTCAAGTCTTCTAGATGTGTTAATATTAGGGGTGTCAATTGGTTATAGGTTTTGGGTTTGGTTTATCGGCTTTCGATTATTACCGATTTACCGTCTTTAGCAGTTTGGGTCGGGTCGGTTTTAAAAATTATCGGGTCGGTTTGGTTTTTTTTTATTGCAGTTTATATTCGATTCTTGTCCTGATCGGGTCAAGTTGTAATCGGTTCGGGTCATTATCAGTTCGGGTTGTAATAAGTCGGTTTGAAAACGGGTTGTGCCGGTTTAAAGCGGTTTTCGGGTTAAAACAGTTCGGGTACTAGACGGTTTGGGTCATGATTGGTTCGGGTATTATTCGGGTCGAGTTATAATCTGTTCGGGTTGATATCGCTCGGTTTGAATTAGGTCATACCGAGTTTTGGTTAAAAAAAAATTGGTAAAATTAGTTTAGGTCATAATTGATTTAGGTTGAATTAGGCCGATTTGAAAATTGATCTAGTGTAAATATGTTTCCAAAGTATATAGAAGTAGCGAGTAAGACTTATGCGCCAAGATACACCCCAAGTGGAACTCTTTATGTATTACCAAATTAGTAAATTATACATTACTCATATAGTCGTATGACTCGTATAAGTCGTATCATATAAGAGTTAAAACTAATAAGAGTGTAAGAACACGTTACAATGTTATATTAGAAACAGCTTGAGTCACTGATAAGACTAATAACATAGAGTAACTTTTAACTTTAAGTCTCATAGATCAAATGCTATTACCGAGTAGTCTAGTACACTATTATGTAACTATGCTCATATTAGTCACATACTCATATGAGTCACTGATAAGAGTCATAAGACTAATTGAGTCACTAATAAGACTAATAACATAGAGTAACTTTTAACTTAAGTCTCATAGATCAAATGCTATTACCGAGTAGTCTAGTACACTATTATGTAACTATGCTCATATTAGTCCCATACTCATATGAGTCATATCTAATTAAACAACACAAAATGTAGAGTAGAGGTAACTGTTTTTAAACGATTCGGTCATAAAGGGTTACGAGTTGTAAACGGTTCAGTCATAACGGTTTACGGGTTGTAAACGATTCTGTCATAACGGTTTACGGGTTGTAAACGATTCGATCATAATGGTTTACGAGTTGTAAATGCTTCGGTCATAACGGTTTACGGGTTGTAAACGGTTTGGTTATAACGGTTTACGGGTTTTAAACGGTTCAATCATAACGGTTTACGGGTTGTAAATGGTTTGGATTTATCGAGTTTTGTCGAGTTTTAACGGTTTCGGTTTACATCGGTTCGGGATACTATGGGGTTCGGATGTAATCGGTTCGGGTTGTAACGATTCGGCTTGATAACAGTTTGAGTCTAACGGTTTTCCAAAATACGATTCGGTTTAGTTTCGGATTTCATCTAATCGGGTTGGTTCGGTTTTCGGTTTTCAACAAACGGGTTCTCAACGGTTCCGTTTGTTTTTGGAACAGTTCGGAACAGAACGATTTCACCAGTCTGGGTCGGTTTTACAGCTCTAGTTAATATGTTTGATTTTTGTGTACAGCGTGCCCAACTCGGTGTGGAAGCATTTGCTGATGCTCTTCTGGTGATCCCCAAGACCCTTGCTGAAAATGCTGGTCTTGACACTCAAGATGTGATCATTTCCCTTAAGGTATACCCACCTCATGCTTGCAGGTTGCAGCTAGGTCAGTTTTTCTATGATAAGTTGATTACATAATAGGGCAGCTGAAATGGTTTTGTGTCATATATGTTTTCAGGGCGAGCATGATCGAGGCAATGTTGTTGGATTGAATCAGCACACCGGGGAGCCCATTGACCCACAGATGGAGGGCATATTTGATAACTATTCTGTGAAGCGCCAGATTTTAAACTCAGGGTAAACTTAACTCACTTTTATGAATGAATTGAAAGGTGTCCTCCTTAGGCTCGTAGCTTTCTTTTTAGTTGATTTCTTGATTTGGTTCTTGCAGACCTGTAATTGCATCTCAATTGCTGCTTGTTGATGAGGTGATTCGTGCTGGACGTAACATGAGAAAGCCTACTTAGTTTGACTCATATGTGATTCAAACCCAGAGGTTTTTGTTAAAATTGTCTTTGGATAAGATCACCATGAGGGCTTGGGATTGGTTTGTTCTTGGCAACTATGTGGTGGGGAGAATTTTGTGTGGAATATTTGTATTTAGCCTGGGAGATTAAGTAGGGAATTTTAATGTAAGATGTTTGTCTGAAATGAACCTATTGAAAAGGATTACATCTTATTACAGAAATCATGCATTGTTTCAAATTATGGAAAGAGTGGTTATAAGATTGAGTGAAGTAATAATGAAGACATAACAAGAGAATGGAAATTAAGTTTATATAAACTTTATCATCAAGTATTCTTTCAAAATTAAGAAGCATTGTTGCACTTCTATAGACATGATTAGGGAAAAGAGTCTACTCATGCATCTATGATCATTTTATGAAATGCGAGTGTTCAAATTTATACCCGCAATATCATAATATAAGCAGTAGGTTTCACGAGTGAGAAATTCGGGACGCTATAACGTTTTTTGGATCAGAAAATCACGCACATCTGTGATATGTGCGGATATCAACTTAAGTTTCTCTGACCTCTCGTTCATCAAGCTACAGAAACAGCAGGAAAGGGACGCATAATATTTTTCAGTTTTGCAAACATATGGGCGTAACGTTAGGCGTAAAGAACAAATGAAGTACTTTGTATAACTTTTTGTCTACGAGGAAAGAGAAATGGGTTGAGCAAAGTCCCAATCAATGCATCATGAGGATGAATTACATCAGCATCGGACATAAAGAATGACAAGAAAAGAGAGCATATACAAAAACTTAGCCCCTATGTTTGAAATCGGTTGAGCAAAGGTTTGAGAGGATTCGTGAAAGTCCCTTAGAAGGAAGACAAGGAAGACATCTCCGATCTCGCACAATGCATCCGGAGCCTTCTATGTGATTGCCATTTGCCGCAACTTCACCACTTAACGGTGGCTATAGTAGAATTATCCTTGAAGTTGATGAAACCTCCATGAAAACCCTTCAAAGTAGAAGTCTTGACACCCTATGAACAAACGTCAAGAGAGAAGCCCACCATGAAGAAAGCAATTCAGTTGATGCAGTAACATTAATAATTTGGATTCAATTCAAACCAGTGAAAAATTTAAAACTCCAAGTCCTTTTGCATGTAAGAGGGGAAATCCAACTGAGGCAATTGAGGGGATGAAAAAATAGATAAATGGATTTGTAAGAAGATGCGGCTTTAAATAGGAGGGAATGGAAGAAGAGGATTTTTTCGATGATCACGATAGAAAAACTATTGGATTATGTAGCACACTCCATCTTTATGGGAAGTAGGATTACCTTTGTTATTGCATTATTCACCATTTTTACAATATAGAGTATTTAAAAAAAATTTAAAATTAAAATAAAAGTAATGGATGTTTTTAGAGGTTATATAAGAAGGTTTGAAGTCATTAATTACCTTATATTCAATCTCCAAATGACCTTAAAACGAGTTTATGAACAAATTGTAGGAGTTCTATCGATTGAAATAGGTTTTAGAGTCAAAGTAGATGGTTATCGTGTCTCCTATGGTCATAACCCTATAAGACCATTGTAATCATGCCTAAGCGTTTTATCAGAAGGTTTTGATTATCTAAATTAATTGAATTTTAAAGGTAATAAGACAATACTTTGGAGATATTTACGAAAAATTCCCTAAATTGAAATAAAGGTAATAGACATTTCATAAGGTCGTACGAGAAGATTTGGAATCACTAAATACCATATTTTCGATCTCAAAAGTCTTGAATACGAGTTTATAGCCCTTTTGAAAATCAGTCGACATTAATGATTAGGGTCAAAGTAGATGGTTTCAATTAATCTTAATATCTAAAATGACACATGAAAAACATAGCAATGTGCTATCTCATAGCGCCCTTAGTTGTGCATAATGATTGAATTTTAAAATTTATTATATGCTATTTTTGAAATATTTTAAAATTTAAAACAGTTTTTATGGATTTTTCTGAGAGTGGAATCAGATTGCAAGGGACAAACTGTTATGTTCACAATAATTGAGGTTGTAGAAAGAAATATGATGACATAGATTGATGAAATAATTTATATTAAATTTTTTTGTAATAATAATCATTCATTTGTAAAGCAAATCAAAGTTTTCAAACTTTGTACCCATCTGTTTGCACATAGTTTTTAGCCCTTTCTGCAATACTCTTCAAGAGTTAAATCTTTTTTCCTTCTTTATTGCAGCTATCCCCTTTTCTTTGCATTAGCCTTCTCTGCAGCTAACCCGATTTCTAGATCAAAGGACTCAAGATCATTCATTATATCCTCAAGATTAGGTCCATTTTCAAGTTCAACAGAGTCATCAGAGGAATCAGATTCGTCTATCTCAGACAAACCGGAAGCAGAAACAGCAGCAGATTCATTGTTATTCTCTTTGCTCTCCTCACTCGACATTCCAGGAGGTAACTCGAAGTGCATAAGCTTCCCCTCGATATAGTCCTTCAACATTTGACGGGCAGCTCGTGTTTCATCAGGCAGCCCACTTGAAGCTGTATATCCACGAGAAGCACAATAAGCTCTCAAAAGCTCCGACGCTAATGGAGGGCGAGACTGAGGCTCATATGGCTTGGGTTTTGGCAAAGTGATCTTATATACTTCTTCAATTACGTGTCTCAGAACTTTCTCTGCAACCACCTGTACAGCCTCTCGGTGAGCAGTCATTCGATCTATAGGTAAAACCCCACAAGCAATCATCTCATATCTTGAGCTCGTAAAGGACGGGAAAACAAGTCCCGGGCAATCACACAAGGTAAGCTTGTCAGTTATTTTCAGGGTCTGGAAGTGTTTTGTCTTCCCAGGAGTATTAGTGACTCCTGCACGCTTTGCTCCAACCAAAGCATTGATTGTCGAACTTTTTCCCACATTTGGGTAGCCAACGAACCCCACAGTTACGCTATTTGAAGCAGTATTTACTCCGAAATCTCTATCAGGGGAGCGAGAATGTGAGGAATCTGTAGCTTTGGGCCCTGATTTCCTCAATTTCATGATCACCTCTGCCTCAAACTGTAAACGAGCCAAGAGTTCATCTCTGCCATAAATCTTTGTATCAACATCTTCTGATTCTTGCGACGAGTCTTCTTGCATATGCTTTGCAACACTAAACATCTTGCCTTCAAGAGCAGCAGAAGCAGCTTTAGCTGACCAAAATACAAAGAGAATTCCATGATCACGGAAGTATTTTGCCCATTTCAGCCTGCACATGACACAGCCGTTTCTGTCATAAATGCAATCAAGAGGGTTGAAAAAGCCAACAAGTTTTATGAGATAAAAACCTGATAGAATAAGGTAGAAGGTCAGCCTTATTAACAAGCAGCATTGTTCTTTTGTGCTCATCAATCTCCCGCACATACACCTAAAGCATAAGAAAACATATTCAGCTAAGTAAAAAAATAATATGTAAGTGAAAAAAAAGCATGCACTCTTATCCACAAAGATGGATGCTGAAAATTTTTCCTTGCCAAAGCAAAGGACATCATAGAATGGCACAAGAGGCTCATGATATGTTCACATCATTACTTTGAGCTAGTAAGCAGCTAATATTAAAATGAGAAAAAGGGAATGATACCTCAAGATCTGGACAACGGTAGAACAGAGGGTCTCTTGCATCAACGACCGTGACAAGCTGAGGACAATTAAAAAATAATTACGTTAGATCACTTACAGAAATCAATAGGAACGGGGGGGGGGGGGGGGGGGGGGGGGGGGGGGGTGTTGTTGGAGGGAGGGTAGCCTGGAACAATTGCTATATACCAATAGGGTGTCTCATACACTTACCAGATCACTACGTTCAACCACTCGCCATAGCTGCCTCCAAATATCCAAATTCTTCTCAAATGGAGTAAGAATAAGCTTCCCATTTTCCTCAAGCCTACAATATTTTTTCCACAAGAACTTGTTACATTTACATACGTAGTACCCCATAAATTCAAATAAACTCCACATCCACCAAAATACGAGCCAGCGACAAAAGTCTGCTGTAACTTTTAAAAATAACTGAAACCAATTATGTTGATGCGTAACCCCCTGAAGATTCTTCATATTTGAGAATCTAACAAAAAAGACTATTCACGAAATATATATTAATAGCTTGCTCAGCAGATCGTGAATCATTTTTCATTCATATCCCAAACAATAAAAGTAAAGAATTGAGCGGTTTGTTCTCAAAACCCCTTTACTTCTTAATGGCAAATTCATATGCACGATTGACTATTAAAGACCCTATTTAATCCTTAATCCAACCCAACCATCACCAATAATGTCTTAATCTGACCTTGTTTCTAAGAGGTCCAGTACACGAAGCTTGTGGCATTTAATGGTGGTGTAGGGAGAAAATTTGGGCCTATTGGGTGTGAGGAAGGATATTTGGGTGTTGGAAATAATGCTTAGGAAAACTCCTTGTCCCACGTTGGTGGGAGAAGGAAATTTTTCTTGGTTTAAATTTAATTGTGTACACTTGGTTGTTTGAAGTACATACCCTATTGTTGTGGGCTAGAAAGGGGCATCCCCACACGTGCCGCAGCCGTCCGGCCGGTACGGTTTGTGTTCGTGACACGTGCCAGTGTTACGAGATTGTGCAGTTACGAAGTCCGCAACATTGTTTTGACTCGGTTTTTAAAAGTCTGTAACTGCCGCTGATTTTAAAAACCGTTTTATTTTCGTGGCTTGATTTTCTCCAACGGTTACTCTTTTTCATCTTTAAAAACCGCTCTTTGTTGTTCTTAATGCAGTCACAGAAAAACGTTCTTCTTCTCTTCTTCCAGTTTTCCTCTAAAATAATTCTAAGCATATTGTGAGTTCCTTCCTCTCTTTTTGAGTGCACATTAAGAGAGTTTGCTGTGTTAAATCTTGGGGGGCAACGCCATCTCCGATTGCACCATAGTCGGGGCGAATTTGCTTCTAAGACAGTGTTCCTAACACGTCACGACATTTCATTTTCATGGTATTGTTTTTCTTATTTTACAGTGCCTTTTCTTACATTGGGCAAAATTATGGCAGAAATATCAAAGGGTGTGTTCAGGAAATAGAGGAAGAAGGGAAGGAGATGGCATGATACCTGGAGTGGAAAGGGGCAATATGGTCATTTGAAGGCTATCAATATCTTAGGGACTTATTAGTTATAAGGAATGGACGTATGGCACTGGAGGTTGGGGTGGGATTCAGGATCAGTGGTAAAAGGTAAATAAAAGGAGCTGGGGATGGTTACCTATGATTACTTCAATGCGTGGTTTGAGCGAAAAAACCAAGACTATGCATCTTGGTTTGGACTCTTCCATATGAAGTACTGAATTTACAATAGTGAATTGAAGAGAATAACATCAAATATACATATAGCACAGGAATAGAGCAACATTTTCAGGGATGTAAACAAGGCACAATTCCTTTCTTTTCCTAGATGAGAATTCAGCGATACAAAACCAATATGTTAAGAAACATAAAAATCAGTAAAAAGATGTTACTTACTTGGCAAGGCCTCTACGCCATGATAAAAAGGCTTGTTTTTCATTGACATCAAGCTCATCTACTGTCATAGTAACATTCCATGGTGGCCTATAGAGGAAAAAGACAATTAACTCAAACTCAATCACTTATAAGAATAATAACTAAATCTGAGTTACAGTATTTGCCTTCGAGGAACACGAAGGCTGCCAGCGTGCAGTGCCTCCTCTTGCATCTGTTGCTGCCTCCTTCGATTAGGTATCAAGGCATTGGTACTTGAACTGGAGTCCCTATATACAGGATCACAAATAAGTTTCATCGGGGGAAAATCATCAGAGTATTAGTGGCACAAGCAAGAAATTGGAATTGGTACATTATTGGCTGGATGCTTGTCTAGATTTCTTAAACGTGACATGATTGCAGTTCAAAGATAGAGATCAACAGAGCAGTTTTCCACATGGCAAACCTTGACAATCAAGATAATAGTACTAGTAGTGGACATAGAGGAGATGATAGTGAAAATAATTAGCATATTAATAATCAATCTTCAAGAGTAAAAAACTATAGGAGAACATGAATGCAGTTCAAAGGTAATAAATAAGTCTCCACTAATAAGTAAAACGGTAACTTTTTCATGGAGAGATTAAAGAAACGAGTACAAAATATATCGGAGAACAGCATCTTCAATGATTACATCATCAAAAAAATCTTATTGCTCACATAAAACATACACGGTATTCATACGTCAACTTAGGGTAATTATACGGAGCTAATTCGACTTTGCAAACACACATCAATCTCTCAATTGAAGTTACCAGAAGCTCTGAAGCATACCAGAATCTCTGAACCATACTTACAAACTAAACAGGTCTTCATTGATTTGAGGAAACTAATTAATCTATGATTCTATCCAACCTAATATGCATTCAAAAGACAAAAGCTGTTCGAGAGTATTTGTTCTTCCTTGTTCAAGGCAATGATAAAGTTCACTAGTATGGAAAGAGAAGCAAACATCCCATCTAAGACAACCCAGTGACACACAAGAAAAAGCATTAAAAAAAATAAATCAGCGAAGTACTCTTCTTTCCAGTAAACCCTCATTAAACCTCTAACAACAACATCAGCAACAACACCCTTAAACCTCAAGATATAATCTTTACTAAGGACAAAACCCCATCTCCTCCAATTCCCTCTTACTCAATTGAAAACAAAAACAAAAATAAAAAACACACAATTCAAAGATAATTTAATAAGGGAAAAACCAGCAATAATAACAGTGTATAATAATAAAAAACAAGGCCTACTGATCAAAGAGTAATTGAGGATCAGGGTTGTCAGCGGAGAAGACGTCGCGTCTTCAGATTGCTGAATAACAGCATCAATGTCGGAGACATCTGTAACTGATATAAGAGCTTTTTTGTTGTGGGTTTTGTAAAAACGACCCTTTTTTTTGGTTTGTTGAATCATTTGATTATGGTACTTAAGAAGGGCTCTTCCAAGATCAGTTTTCTCACCCCTACCCATTCTCTAAACTTGATTACTTAACAAAACTCTTCTTTTGATTTCTATTTGATGGGCTGAAATCACGGCATTTAGCATCCTATTTATATTGGTCTTAAATTGTGTTTGAGTCGGTTTAAGACTCTTTTATTAAGTTTAGGACTATTAATACTCCTATTTAGGTTAGGATTCTACAGCTCCTAACTTTCCTAATCCGACTCGAATTGACTCCGAAATCTCTAACAGGGGAGCGAGAATGTGAGGAATCTGTAGCTTTGGGCCCTGATTTCCTCAATTTCATGATCTCCTCTGCCTCAAACTGTAAACAAGCCAACAGTTCATCTCTGCCATAAATCTTTGTATCAACATCTTCTGATTCTTGCGACGAGTCTTCTTGCATGTGCTTTGCAACAATAAGCATCTTGCCTTCAAGAGCAGCAGAAGCAGCTTTAGCTGACTAAAATACAAAGAGAGTTCCATGATCACGTAAGTATTTTGCCCATTTCAGCCTGCACATGACACAACTATTTCATATTCATAAACACAATCAAGAGGGTTGGAAAGCCAACAAGTTTCATGAGATAAAAACCTGATAGAATAAGGTAGATGGTCAGCCTTATTAATAAGCAGCACTGTTCTTTTGTGCTCATCAACCTCCCGCACACACCTAAAGCATAAGAAAACATACTCAGCAAAATAAATACTCGTTTCGCATCCAAATTAATTGTTATATTTAACTTTTTACGTTCTCCAATACATTTAAAACGTTTTTTTTCTAAATTTGTAAGATAGAAAATTATAAAAATTTAATATTTTAAAAATTTATATCGAGATTCATTCAACAAGATCCCATTTAAATATATTATTTGTTAGAACATAATTAAAATTTTGTGGTCAAGGTTTTTACACTTTGATTTCAATAATGGAAATATAGCAATTAAATTGGGACAGATAGAGTAGAAATATGTATAATGGAAAAAAACACGCACTCTTATTCACAAGGATGAATGCTGAAATTTTTTCCTCGCCAAAGCAAAGGACATCATAGAATGGCACAATAGGCTCATGATATATTCACATCATTAATTTGAGCTAGTTAGCGGCTAATATTAAAATGAGAAAAAGGGTTTGATACCTCAAGATCTGGACAATTGTGGAACATAGGATATCTGTATATTAGATAGTGTATCCGGGTGCAAGGGAAACATGGTGCACCTGTCCTAGCTGGCCATGGATGCACATGTAAATAGTAAGAAATAACATTGGGCAAATGAAAAGGGGTGAAATGACCACAACCCCGGGAAATGAAAAGGGGTGAAATGGCCAGAGCAAACAAGGAAATGACCACCCGGGGATATGTCAGCAACATAGTGTAATGGTTACAATATATTTTCAAATTTAAAACAAATTTGCACTTATTTGAAAAGTTCAAGAGAGAAGAACAATGACAAAATGTACATCTTATTTAAATTTAATATATATCGTATATAAGTTCAATGTACATTTTATATAAGTTCAATAACAGAGTGAGTCACTGTTTACTAATGTCAATGTTGATACAATTTCAAATGTACATCTTATACAAGTTCGATGTACATTGTAAGTAATTTCAATGAGCATAACTTTCTTTATCCATAACTTATATATAATGTTTAATGTATATAATACTCAACTTTAATGTACCTAATATATAAAATATTTAATTTACATAATACTCAACTTTAATGTACTTTATTCAGATTTATAATGTTCATAACAATCAAATTCAACGTACATCTTATATAAGTTTAATATACATCTTATACAATGATGATTTGCTTTCCAAAAATGAAAATTTCAATGTTCATCTTATATAAAAATAATGTACATCTTATATAAGTTCAATGTACATCTTATATAAGTTCAATAACTGAGGGAGTTACTGTTTACTAACGTCAATTTTGATACAATTTTAATGTACATCTTATATAAGTTCGATGTACATCGTATGTAATCTCAATGAACATAAATTTCTTTGTCCATAACTTATATAAAATGTTTAATGTATATAATACTCAACTTTAATATACAAATTATATAAAATATTTAATGTACATAATAATCAACTTTAATGTAGTTTATTTAGATTTCTAATGTTCATAAAAATCGAATTTAGTGAAGACGTAAAAAAATTTACCTCGTAAACCATAAAGAATTGAAAAATCAGCAACTTTTAAATGTACAAGTTGTATAACTGCAACTTTTAAATTTTTGTAACTTATTTTTTTTAGGGTTTGAACTCAGAGTTTCAATGGAGGGAGAAGAGGATATTTTTTTAAAAAAAAAACTTTGGAAACAATGAAAATCTGAAGTATACAGTGCTATGACCATAATTATCTATTCTTTGTTGAATTATCGCACTGTATTTGGGTAGTTAAATGATGTTTATGTTCTCAAAATAAATAAAAAAAATTGATGGGTTGCATGTTGTAACCTTTGTACATTACTCAGACAAGTAATTTACATTTCTTCTTGCGTTTTATTCTATAAATGCTGCGTTTTATTCTATACATATTGCGTTTTGGACTAGGTGTACCATGCCCATGGTACACCCGGTTGCACTGTCCACCCATTCATGGTACACCCGGTTGCACTGTCCACCCATTGGAGGATATCTTTGCACCAACGGCTTTGACAAGTTGAGGACAATTAAAAAGTAATAAGTACCTTAGATCACAATTTATAACGAATGTCATTATGTGAATATAAACGTTTAATTATTTTCAAAACAATTAATTTCTTTAAATTTCTAAATGACATTATGTGAATTCAATTTGATTCGATTTGATTTTTTTATTCGAATCAATTTGTTACAGGCTGAACTCAACGAGCCCAACCCGTAAGCGCCTTGGCCTGCCAGCACTATTGGCCCGTATCTAGTTCAGGCCAGCTAGGCCAGCTCTGACTAGCACAAATCGATGGCAACCACTAGTCACGGGATCTTCGATGTCCAACTTGCAATACGACAGCCAACAACCTTTAGTCAGAATATCGGTTATTTGTTCACTTAACCAAATAAATGGAAGACTAATTACTTCGGCTTCCAAATTATCCTTGATGAAATGCTTATCCACCTCCACGTGCTTTATTCGATCATGTTGAACCGGGTTATTGGAAATGCTAATCGCAACTTTGTTATCACAAAAATATTCACAACTCCTTTATAAAGAAAACCCGAGTTTCGATACAAGCTTTATCAGCCAAAGTACCTCGATAATCCCCTTTGCAATTCCTCTAAGCTCTACTTCAACACTAGATATGGCAACAACCTTCTGCTTCTTACTTTGCCAAGTTACCATATTCCCTCGTACTAGGGTAAAGTAACAAGATTTAAATTTCCTACTATCTCGATTATTAGCCTAGTCTGCATCAGTATATGCCTATAAAGTCAAATGACCATTCTTCTTAAACATTACTCCTCTTCCTAGGTTCCTTTCAAATACCTCAAGATTCTTTAGACGACTTACAAATGTTGAACATAAGGTCTATGCATGAATCTGCTTACCACTCCTACCGCATATGCAATATCTGGCTGAATATGAGCTAAGTAGATCAATTTTCCTACTAGATCCTGATATAGAGTATGATCAATTACCCTTCCATCTTAAGTAATTCAAAGCCCATGATTCACTATCATTGGCATTTCTGCTGATTTGCAATCCAACATACTAGTTCTTGATAATGGGTCTAGAATATACTTTCGTTGAGAGATGAAGATGTCCAATTTCGACCTAAGTACTTTAATTCAAAGAAAATATTTGAGCCTCCCTAAAGCCTTCATTTCAAATTCCTAAAACAACCTCTTATTTAACACACCTATTTCCTCTACATTGTTCCTTGTAACATTCATGTCATCTATGTAGATGATAAGGCACCCTATCAGATCGCCTCTTCTCTTTGGGAATAATGTATGATTGGAGTATAAATCTTTTCAATGCTAATGTGAATTTTCTAAACCAAGCTCTTGGTGACTGCTTCAAACCATACAATGCCTTCCTTAGTCTGCACCCTACAGTCTAAACCAAGAACGATACACTATTCCCATGTTTGATTCTTTTCAAGAGCATCAATTTCTTCTTACATGGCCTTCTTCCAATGATTATCTCTGAGAGCATCTTCCACATTATTTGGGGCGACTAATGAGTAAATCTTAGCATTAAAGGCCAGGGTGGTTTCAACTAAGCTAGAGCTGATTATGGGGATGGGATATCTCGACCTCAAGGCTTCATATTATGGATCATATCTTTTTAGAGGGACTACCCTTGTGCTTCTAGGAGGCAATTGATAACTAGAGCTAGAAATAGGGAGCTCTTCTTCGCTAATTTCCTGAGTTTCATGGTTAGTGACTATAAAATCAGTGAATTCAATAAGATTAATTACCTATTAGGTAGGACATTCAGACAGTATTGGTTCTGGCCTTGAGGATGTTTGCACCAATATAGGAGAAGCATTCTTACTGGCATTGCCTACATGCTCTTTTAGGTCCATGTATACTTCCCTTGAATATGATATCCAACTCAAACTCTCAGTAGTCTCCCCTAGACGTCTAAGGTGGGGATAAAAGAAGATGGTCTCAACGAAGTCACAATCCATAGTGGTATAAATATGATTGCTAACTGGATCAAGACACCTATACCCCTTTTGACGTACCCCATAACATAGAAAAACACATTTGATAGACTTAGATTAAAAAATTTTCTAATGTCATTTTTGAAGGTGAATAAAGATTGAATACTCAAAGACCCTTGGAGGAATAGAGTGGAAAGAGGGAATAGATACATAAGTAAATAGGCAATCTAGTGGTGTTTTGAAGTTTAAACTCATAGTAGGAAGGCAGTTAGTCATATAACTCGCTGTAGCGACTGCTTCTGGCCAATAATGGGATAGAACACAAGATATATTCTAACATAATAGCCCGATAAATCTCAAGTAAGGTTCATTTTTTCATTTAGCTACACCACTTTGTTGTGGAGTGTCAATACAGGAAACCTGATGAACAAGAGCATAGGTAGAGAAAGATGTTTCATTTCTAGGTTAACATATCCCCCCCCATTATTGATTTAAAGGATACAAATTATAGTATGAAACTGGGTTAGAATCATTTTGTATACACCTTGCTTTTTTGTTTTAGAAAATATACCCAACTCATGCGAGTGCAATCATCAATAAACAACATATAATAAGCAAAACCATGGGATCTAGTTTTAGAGGCTGGACCCCAAATATCATAATGAACTAACATAAATGGTTTCATAGCACGACTCAAACTAGGAGAATACAAGTGTTTATGACTCTTTGCAAACATACATGATTCACAATTTAAAACAAGTTTCGAACCACGCCAAGAAGGAAAAAAAGATGTTTTAGATACCCTAATAAGGATGTCCTAGCCAATGATGCCACATCCAAAGTTGTTGTTTCGCAGACCCATGAGCAAGCGACGCGTTACCTTGTTGAGACACCTCATCTACATAGTATAGATCATCCTTCTTAGTCCTATACCCAATAATCTTCCTTGTTCGAACGTCCTATACAACACAAATATCGAAACCCATTAGAATAGTGTAGTCAAGTTCCTTAGTTAGCTGATTAATAAATAGTAGCTTATGAGATAACTTAAGAACAAATAAATAATTATTTAATGATATGGTAGGAAGAATATCAATAGTTCCTACACCCTCAACCTTCACGCATTCCCCATTGTTTGTTTTTTATAAGACTTTTATGGGGATTTTGTTTGGAAATAATATTTGCTCGGGTAATTACATCATCGTATCAGTCACCCCACAGTCTAAAATCATTTCAAACTTTTTAATCCCATAAAAAACACCTTTTTTTACCCGTGGCCCATCATACCCTTTACCTAAATTAGTTGGGATAAGGCTAAAGTGTTTTGCAGATGGGCTTTGATTATTTTTGTTGGACCACATATTGCAAACCCTCAAGCACTCCACTCACTACAAGTTTTGAAAAATCGGAAGATGCCTTAACTTTGTGAAGATTAGAGGACTCAGTTCTTGGGTAAATAAAATCCATGGAACTCGAGTTTGCATTGGAAAGGTAAAGGCACGTGAAAGGGTGAGGCACTTTGGTTTTTAGGGTATTATCAATCCTTTTCCCTTTTTCATCCTCCTCTTGTGCCATTTCTCTCGCAACTCCCTTTCCTTCAATTTTCTTACCTTGCTCACATCTTGAGATCTGATATTGAGAAACCATTAAATCTTTTTCTTTGTGTCCTTCTTCTGGTAAGTTGGTGCTCATACACATGATGTGCTTCCTCTCTTTCGTTCTTTAAACTTTTTAGGGTCGAATTTTAGTGCTTTGCTGTTGGATTCTCTTACTCCCTTCTTCTTTTCTTGAAACTTGGACCACCATTTGGGGTATTCAACTAATTTAAAGCACCCATCTTTCTCATGGTGAGCGCCACCATAGTGTGTGCAATGAAGATGAGCCTTATCTACATCCTCTCGTCGAAAATGGATTTTTTTGTTTTGTGCTTTAGTGGCTAAATCACTACCAATGCTTGAGGAGCCTCCCTCCTGTGATGGTTCTATGTCTCCATTAATAATTCCTCTCCTTGTGATTTCCCTTCAGATCGTGTTGTATGCCTCCTCTGTAGAAGGTAAGGGTGTTTGTTTAATATGTCTCTCTAATCTCTGTCATAAGTGTCGCTGATCCCTGATAAGAATTGGTATAATTTTCTCCTCCGTGTTTATTTCATTGTAAATTGTGATAACCTCTGCATGTTTCAATGTGATTTGGTAGCCTTTGGTCAATTTCCTCGTAGATTGTTACCATCTTCTCATAAAACGTATCTATCGTATCTTTTCCTTGATTTAATGAGTTTGCCTTAATTGTAAGGCCATACATTTGTAATTCGTCTCGACCGCTATTGTAAAGTGTTTCAATCCCTCTCCATAAATCCCTTGTTGTCGGGTAGTCAAGGAACTAATGAACGAATTCTAATTCAATGTTCTTTGTAATCTAGGATATTACACTTGAATCTTATTGCATCCATTTTTGGTAATTCGGGTCATCAGTTGATGGTGGAGAGGCAATAATGTGGTTAAACAATCCTCGTCCACTGATGGCCAAGTGCACTAGACTCGACCATTTCATGTAGTTTCTATGGTTGAGTTTCTCACTCGAAACCACGGTTGATTGATGGCTAGTCTCTTGGCTAGGCCTCATGGTGTACATGTTCAACTATTGTACCAGTTGCAACAGTAGATTAATTGTGACTGAATTTTAGTCAAATGTGTGTTTTGGATGGATCATCGAAATACAACATCTCAGGTAAGTTTGGTAAATAATAATGCCTTTATTCAAGTGTGCTTCTCAATAAAACAATCTTTTGGTAATATATATATATATATATATATATATATATATATATATATATATATTATTCAATATGGCTACCTCATGTACAATATATATAATATGATGCTTAACAAGGGCTCTTCCAAGCCCAGTTTTCTCACCTTTATCTAAACTCTAAACTCAAAATACTTTCCTTATTTCTTACCAATTTCTAATCTCTTATCCATAGGAGTTTCAATGGAGGTTGAAAAAAATAGGCGCCTTTATGTGCTGACTTATGTGCAAATCAGTAAACAAATTTTTAATTAAACTGATTTTCTTGTATTGAACCACGGTGATATACCGCATATTTATACTACAAAGGTGCTAAACCTATTCCCCTTTAATTAAGGAATCTAAGTACGTTTCTAACTCTATCTTTACACAAATTGTTGTTATCTTCTTATGTTGTTAACTTTATCTTTATTTTCTACATTCTGATTCATGCTTCTAAGTCTCACTTGCCTTATATATATATTTTTTATCTTTGATTTTTGTGGATTCTTGGTACTTTTGTAACCTAATAGTGATCACCCGTAGAGTTGGGTATTGGTCAATGCCTTCATGCTTTTGGCACGACACAACACATGCACGGTCGTGACCTAACACAACATGTTGTCCGTGAAGTGGGCCACGAACAGCAAAATAGGCATGAGTATGACATGGACACGTGAGCGGCACGCTAATTTGGCATGAAGCACGATCCATAGGCACGAGCCCGAAGCACACTCTTATGTAGTATTATTTAATACTATTATTATTTAAAGTAGTAGTATTTTTACTACTATAATTAATATTACTATTATTAAATTCTTATAATGTAATTAGAATTATCTAAAATTATTTTCTTTGATTCTATTACACACTTCATTTTTATTTTTTGTTAAAAAAATTAGGCCGGTATGAGGCACTACACGGCAAAACACAACAAGACATGCTAGGCATGGGGATCGCATCAGGCCATAGGTCAACTTTTAGGGACTGTGTCACCTCGGGTCTAACCTATTGTCGTGCCTGAATGTGATCATGTCGTACCGTGTCCTGACACGATCACATTCAGGCACGACAATAGGTTAGACACGAGGTGACACAGTTCATAGCAGGCACGACAAAACCCATGCCCACCTCTAATCACATCTTTAATATTGCCAATTCCGTATGTTTAATTCCCAAACCTTCTCTTATTTTGTATAATTTGAGAATTTGTGATCCAAATTTGCTTTTATTTATTGTATTAATATGTAATTATTACGCAATACTTTTCTTCCTATCTAAACTAAACAAGTATAACTTCTTCATTTTCCATTATTCTAGTTTCTTGTATTTTAAATTTGTTAAAATTTAAATCATCTGAATGTTTATAGCAAATGAAATCGTTGACATTAAGATGAAAGTAACGAAATCAAATCTATAGAATCCAAAACTTTCACCAAACTATGCTAATAGATATACTTTTTGGGTATTTTGTATTGAATAGTCATTGCTTAAATTCCTAACTTTTTCACTTATATTCGTATGTTGTATATCTTTACTTTATTAGATGAAATTTCATGTAAAAAGTAATACAAAAATTAAGTGGCTTACGAGAAATTAAAAATATATATTCTAATTGATCTTGAACCATTCATCTATAACAACTTATGCCAAGCTTATTTTTTTTATAGGACAAAGTTCTTCGATTTCAAGCATATTTGATACATAACCCAATACAACAACTAAGACTCGACTACTTTTTACATTTACATTTGTACAAATTCATCGAATTCAAATTATGTTAGATCTCGTGTAGAAAAAACTTGCTTAAAATCTATAAATCTTGTTTATCTGAATCAATTGTATGTATTTCATTGAATATTTGTGTACAGCCTTGCCCTATTTATACTGTCTAGTGTAAACCTCTTCTTTGAGGTATACTCAACGTATAATTCCTAGTATTTCGTATATTCTTGTATTTGACTCCTATTATGACTCTTTAAATACTTATCCTATTTTACACTCCCCCTCAAGTTGGTTGTAGGATTCTTAACACCCTACTTGCTTAATATATCTTCAAATACTTGAGCTCCTACTGCTTTGGTTAGAATATCAGCCATCTGGTCACTAGACCTTACAAACAGAATACTTATCACTCCTGCTTCCAAGTTGTCTTAGATGAAATGTCTATCAACTTCAACGTGTTTTGTTCGATCATGTTGAATTGCACTGGATTTTCAGAGATACTGATGGCCGCCTTATTATCACAGTACACCTTACAACTATTTTCTTGAGGGAAGCCAAGTTCAGATAATAGTTTTCTTAACCAGAGAACTTTGGTGACCCCTTTCGCAATACCTCGAAACTCTGCTTCTGCACTGGACATGGCAACAACCTTCTGCTTCTTACTCTTCTATGTCACTAGGTTGCCCCCAACTAAAGTAAAATATCTTGATGTAGATCTTCTACTGTCTCAGTCTCCTTCCCAATCAGCATTAGTGTATGCTTGTAGGTCTAGGTTTTCGTTTTTCCTAAACATAACTCCCTTGCCTGGTGCTCCTTTCAAGTATCTCAAAATTCTGTAAACTGCCTCCATATGAGGCTTCTGAGGCTTATGCATAAACCTACTAACTACTCCGACTGCATAAGCAATATCTGGTCGAGTATGAGACAGATATATCAGTTTTCCTACCAGCCTCTGATATTGACTTTGATCTGCCATTTTATCTCCTTCTGTTATCTACAATCTATGATTAACCATCATTGGAGTTTCCGTTGACTTATAGTCTATCATCCCAGTTTTTGTCAAAAGATCCAGAATGTATTTTCGTTGAGAAATAAAGATTCCCAACCTTGATATAAGGACTTCAATTCCTAGGAAATATTTGAGATTTCCTAGATCCTTCATTTCGAATTCCCGAAAAAACTTCAATTTTAGTAGCTTTATCTCCTCCCTGTCATTTCCTGTGATAATCATATCGTCTACATAAATGATGAGACATACCACCAAGTTGCCTCTTTTCTTTAAGAACAAAGTATGATCAGATCCACTCTGTTTATATCCGAATTTCTTCATGGCTACTGTGAATCTGCCAAACCAAGCTCTAAGTGACTGTTTTAGCCCATATAGGGCCTTCTTCAACGTACATCCTTCGCCTTTAGAAAAATTCTGAGAAAAACCCGAGGGTGGTTCCATATACACTTCTTCAATAATTTCTCCATGTAGAAAAGCGTTCTTCACATCAAACTGATATAAGGGTCAATCCTTGTTTGTAGCTACCGAAAAAAGTACCCTAATTGTGTCAATCTTTGCCACAGGAGAAAAAGTTTTCGAGTAATCAATTCCATATACCTGCGTGTAGCCTTTGGCTACATGTCTGGCTTTGTATCTCTCAATACTCCCATCTGCTTTATATTTGATGGTGAATACCCACCTACATCCTACATGTTTTTTCCTTCTGGAATTGTACACTTGGCCCACGTGTCATTTTTCTCAAGTGCATCAATTTCTTCTTCCATAGCCTTCCTCCATTTATTATCTTTAAGTGTCACCTTTGTATTCTTTGGTGTAGTATCAGAATATAATATAGAATTAAAGGTTGTTGCACTTTCTGATACTCCACTATTCTCGGAAATAGGATATTTAGATCTCTGGGCTTCAAAATCTGGATCGTACCTTTTCGGTGGAATTCCTCTGGTCTTTCAAGGAGGTAGAACAAATATGCTACTTGTACCCTCTTCATTGATTGAATCTCTTTCTTGAACAGGGGAATTAGGCAGTACAATATTACTCATATCAAGAGGGGAATTCGGATTTACCTGTTCAGAACCTTCAGTTGGAAGTTGTATTGGGCGAGGTATTGGCAAGTCTATAGTGGCGACAGTCTCTGCAGCATTGCTGACTTGCTCTCTCTGGTCTGTAACAACTCCCCCTAGATAAGTTAGCCAACATAGACTCAAATCCTGATTCTCCCCCTGAGAACTATGATGGTTGAAGAAATAGGTTTCTTCGAAGAAGTCGCAATCCATAGTGGTATACATGGGGTTAGTAACCGGTTCAAGGCACCTATACCCTTTTTGGTTTACCCCGTATCCTACGAACACACATTTGATAGCTCAGGGTTGAAGTTTATTCCGGCTTCGCTGAGGTAAATGTACGTATGTGACACACCCGAACACCCAAGGTTGGAGAAAGTGGGTGGATAGTATAGGCATATGTGTGTTTAGGACATCCAAGGGTGTATTAAAATCCAAGGCCTTAATAGGGAGACGGTTCGTTAAGTAGTTAGCTGTAGCTAATGCTTCCGGCCAATAATGGGTTGGTACCCGGGACTCTATCATTATTGCTCTAGTTATCTCAAGCAAAGTTCTGTTTTTCCTTTAGGCTACACCAGTTTGTTGTGGAGTGTCGGGGCACGTGGTTTAATGAAGAAGCCCATATTTAGAACAAAATTCGTTCATATCATGATTAACAAATTCTCTTCCATTATCGGTCCTTAGACTTTGAATTCGGGTTCCAAATTGGGTATTAATCATGTTGTAAAAATTTAAGAAAACCTTAAACACTTCATCTTTATGTTTTAGGAAGTAAATCCAGCCTATTCTTGTACAATCATCAATGAATAACACAAAATAGGACAAACTATGCGGTCCAGGGTGTGGTGCCGGTCCCTAGACATCAGAATGTATAAGCATAAATGGTTTAACAGCATGACTAATACTAGCAGAGTATGAATGTTTATGGCTTTTAGCTAACACACACAATTCATAATTAATTTTTATTTTCGAACCTTTAAGAGAAGGAAAAATATATTCTATGTAACCTAGAGACGGGTGCCCAAGTCGCCGATGCCATCTCCAGAGTTGTTGTTCGAGTGACCCATGGGAAATCGTCGCATTGCCATGTTGAGACTCCGTATCCACATAGTACAAACCAACTTTCTCAATACCATGCCCAATAGTCCTCCTGGTCTGATGGTCCTGCACAGTAAATACACCGGGTTTAATTAGAATATTATATCTAAGTTCCCGAGTTAAATAACTAACAGAAATTAATTCATGAGATAATTTGGGGACAAATAGACAGTTTTTGAGGGTGACATTCGGAAGAATATTAATTTCCCCGGCTCCTTGTACTTCAATAAATTCTCCGTTAGCTATCTGGATAGAGGTTTTATTACTTTTCTTAATCGACAGAAAATCGCCGAGATCATGTGTCATCGTATCTGTCGCCCCACTGTCAAGGATCCATTTGGAGCCTTTAAGCCCAAACACGTGTTTTCTATTCTGGGCTACATTACACGTTACTAAGCTCGTGGAATATCTGGCCCTTAGTTCTTCCATTCTTGCTTGGGCTTTACTCCCCTTGACTGAGCTTGTGTATGTGGCAGCCCCTAGGGTTTCCCTTAGGGTTTTATTGTCATAGGTGGCACAAAACAACGGCCAAGATCCCTCCATTGTTTTGTGCGGTGTTTGTGCTGCTTGGGAAACATCACCTCTGATTTCTTGGTTACTGGTGTCTCGGGGAAATGGAGGATAGTGGGTAATAAGTCTTTGTGTTTTGTGCATGCTTTTATTTACGCCTTTAGTGGTTCTTGGTACCTACTGGTTATTTACTTTCTTTCTTTTACCTTGGTCTTCTTCCATGGAGCCTCGGTTTCTCTGAGCATTCGCTAGAGCATCACCTTCCTTTTCCTTTGGTAAGTCTCCTATTGCACATAACCCACTGCTGTCCCTTTCTTCCTCCTTCTTTGTTGGTTCGGTTGCTGGATTCCTTTCGGTTTGTCCCTTCTTCTGTGCTTGTAAATCGGCCCACCATTTTGGGTGTACCCGATTAGTTTGAAGCACCCACTCTTGGTGTGCCTTTTTCCTCCACAGTGGCTACATTGTAGCCTGCTCTTGTCTCCTTCCTCTCGTCGGGTCTGATTTTTTCCGGGCTTAGCTCTCATGGCTAAGCCACTTCCTAACCCAGATGATGTTGGTTCGACTAATCCGGGTCTGGTAAGGATCTCTCTTCTTGATATCTCTCTTCTGATGAAAGCATATGCTTCCTCCACCGAGGGAATTGGGTCTTTGTTGAGCAATTCTCTTCGGCCTGGGTCAAAGGTGTCGTTAATTCCCGACAAGAATTGGTAGAGTCTACCTGTTTGTGTCATTTTGTTGTATGTATTGATGTCATTGGTGCAAGACATCAGATTTGGTATGCGCTTGTCCAGTTCCTTCCATATAATGATCAGTTTACTATAATAAGATTTGATTGGATCTTTCCCTTGTCTCAGCTTGTTTGCTTTGACTGTTAAGTCATACGTTTGGAAACCATCGTGCCCACTACTGTAGAGTAATTCAATCCCCTTCTATAAATCCCTTGATGTAGGGTAGTCCAAGAATTGATTTACTAGGTCTGCTGATATATTTTCTATGATCCAGGTAAAGACCATAGAGTCTTGTTGCGCCCAGTTGATGTAATCAGGACTATCAGTTGCTGGTGGTGGGGCGATGATCTGGTTGAGCTTCGCCCGCCCGCTGATAGCCAAGAACATCAGTTTGGCCCATTTTGTGTAATTATGATGATCTAGCTTTTCGCTCAGATTTAGCGAGGACTGATTGCCACCGATTTCTGGATTTCTGGTGGTGTTTAACTGATGGAAAAGTTGCACCAGTTGGGAAGTCGGTTCCTTAGGTTCTTTTGCATCAGTATCCTTCGACATGGTAAGTCAGGTAAGTTTTTGGTAGATGATGGAGGCTGTATTTGAGTTTTCTTAGATCAGGAAAACCTTTCGGCTCTGGTACCATATAAATCTTGTTTATCTGAATTAATTCTATGTATTTCATTGAATATTTGTGTACAGCCTTGCCCTATTTATACTGTCTAGTGTAAACCTCTTCTTTGAGGTATACTCAACGTATAATTCCTAATATTTCGTATATTTTTGTATTTGACTCCTATTATGACTCTTTAAATACTTATCCTATTTTACAAAATCCATTGAAGAGATCGGATAAAGATCTATTATCATATTTTTTTTTTTGGGGCAAGTCCAAGTGTATCTTAGGGCTTGTATAAAGTGGGATTCAGATACTCCCAGCACCAAAACGGGATAGTTTAAGGCTTGTATAGAGGGATTCAGATACTCACAGCACCAAAACGGGAGGAAGATATGAGAAGTGGGAAAGCCCAAGTAGAAAGAAAGAGACAACTTCTCCATACAATTTAACCCAAATACCACTCCAAACAAATCCTCCATCCCACCTTTTCTCTCATTATCTGTCATCTCCTTCAAATTCTGCACTGCAATTGTTCTCAATATTTATTTTGGGGTTCCAACTCTTTCATGGTTATTGTTGCACATCATTCATGGGAGCTCAGAAGAGCATCCATGCTGGTAAAGGTATGCTATTTTCCCATTTCGACTCTCAATTTTCTTAATATGTGATTGAACTTGAAATGGGGCTATTCAGCATTACATAGTTATGAATGATTGAGAATTGTGTTAATGTTGTGTTCAGCCAAGATTGATGTCAATGTAGATTTGACTCACAAGCTATGCGCTGCTTTGATGCTCTCCCCTTTCAGGTGAATTCTTCCTCTCTTAACTGTATCTCAATTTAGGTCAATGCCATCAAGTTTAAGTCTTGCTAATTATTCATTATGTTTAAATATTTGCAGTAGGAGTTCCGGGGGTCCTCTTTCATTAGTTATTGGGAGGTAAAATTTTTTTTTTTTTTTTCTTATAGCTTTTTGTATATATGTTGATATTTGGATTGTTACAGGTTAAAGCTTTGATTTTATTTATCTAATGAATTTGTGTAATGAGGCAGTTTGTGCATCAAGCACCCTAATTTATTTGGTGGGAGTGAGAAGCTTGATGTGTTTTGGGACAAGGGATTGTATGATACGAATGTCTTGTTGGCTTATAGGAGGCCCAAGCCTGAATGGCTTCCTCAGCAGTCTCTTGTGCTTCAGGTTTTTGTTCAAGTTGAAATTCTTTATTACCCTTCGTCTAAGTAGCAAGTTACTTTCTTCCTTATCGTCTATAGTTTGACTCCTCTGAAGAAAACATGATGTTTTATATTTGTCTCATTGTAACCTAATTCGTTAATCCCCCACGAACTGCAAACTAAAAAAAGGCAAATTATAGTGCTTGTTGCATTTTTGTCATTATCTTTCTATCATAAGTAATACGAGTAACAAATAAGTCCAATCTTCTCATTATTTCAGAAATGAACTATGTGGTTACAACTGTAAAAACATAGTCTAATAAAAAAAATCAAGAATTTTACTCTTCTTAGATAAAAAAAATGAGATGAAAGCCTCAAAAATCCTTAAAAAATTACAATGAGGAGCATAAATACCAAATACTCTGGAATGAGAATTGTAACCCGTACCTAGTCTCTAACAGGCTAATTAGGACACACATCTTTGTCAATATTTAAACATCTTTTTGGTGGTATCTCTTATGCAAAGTTATTCTGGTGAATCAGCATTCTATTTCACCCGAGATCGGAGTTCATGGTTTGCCAGTCGATAACTTCTCACAATCAGGGAGTGGGGGTGTGAATCTCAGTCGCTCTTCTGTGGGTTTCGAATTGAGTGAGCCAGCTAGTTCCAACTGGAGCAGTACTACCAGTGTAAAATTTGAGGTAACATGCCCCAAGTTGAAACTTCTGCTTCTGGCATTTGAGAATTGAGTCATCTGTGAACTGAAGTCCGAGCTTTATGTTGAAATTATGTGTAAACTTGTACCACATGCAGCATGTACGCCCAACGAGTGATGAAGGACGCCCCATAAATCGAGATCTTGATGGTTTTCCAGTGACTTGCAGGTTTCTGATACTAAATATCTTCTTTAGTTTGTTTGTCAACTTGTTTTGGTGGTCTTTTTTCCCAAGGAATTTATCCTGATTTTGTATTTGTTCTTACTTACCCCCTGAATGTTCTGTGTGCAGTGGAGGTTCCCATGATAGTATGGTGGTGTTAAAGCAAGAAACTCGATATGCCCGGGCTAATGATAATTGCTTTAGTCGTGTAATATTCTCTTCCTACGGTTTAAGATGTGAACTTCTCACTGCAAAGCTTTTTTTAGAAACGAGATATGAAGTCTTACCGCATGTCATCTAAATCGTTCTCGTTTTGATTTCAGTTCCGCTTGCAGATAGAACAAGGAATCCCAGTTTTGTCTAAGTGGCTTGTTTTTAATCGATTCAAATTTGTTGGCTCTAAAGGCATCAAGCTCGGGCCTTCTTTTCTACTGACAAGGTGAGGATTTTCATCTAGCATATTCGTACGATGTTTCTATTTCTGAAAAAACACTAAAATAAATTGGATGATGAGTTCTTTTTAAAAATGAAAAGGGAAGAAGAGAGCTAAAATATCAGCTCTCAACAGTTGAGAGAGTGGGAGTCTGATAGCGAGGGACAAACTGTTATGTTCACAATAATTGAGGTTGTAGAAAGAATTATGACGACATAGATTGATGAAATAATTTAATTGTCAAATTTTTATGTAATAACAATCATTCATTTGTAAAGCAAATCATAGTTTTCAAACTTTGTACCCATCTGTTTGCACATAGATAAGTTTTTAACCCTTTCTGCAATACTCTTCAAGAGTTAAATCTTGTTTCCTTCTTTATTGCAGCTATCCCCTTTTACATTTTTCTTGTCCTATGTTGGCAATAGAAATTAGTGATTTGAATTTAACGATCCCTCTATGACTGATAGAATGTTATCTCTTCTCTCGGTGAGAGATCTGTGAATCTGGAGCAACTCATTCAAGCTTATGTTGAGCTTCTTGCTTGATAAATCTATATATATTGTTATGATCATGACATTTGCACTGATTTGTTCGTATTTCACATAGGATTGCTTCCCAGTTCTGATTAAGTTTGAGCGAGATGCCTTTATTTGAAACCAATTGCGTTGTACTCACTTCAACAACTTCTAACATCAGTATAACAATCACATGGGACAAACCATTTCGGCAATCAACTCTTTGTTCAAGTTTTGGTTCATGTTATTGCTATGCCCATCCTGGAATACTGAACATGTGTTGCTTTGTTTTTGCAGTCATCCCTTGAACATGTTCATGTGTTGAACTAATATTATTCTTTTCTCATCTTTTTTACATGTAATTCTTTACAGTGTAACTGGAGGTTCGATTGTGGGGGATATGGCTCCTTACCAAGCATTTGCTATTGGTGGTCTTGGCAGTGTTAGAGGGTATGGTGAAGGAGCTGTTGGAACTGGAAGATCATGTTTGGTTGCTAATAGTGAATTAACATTCCCATTGGTATGCATTTGCTTTATGCATAAATAAGTGTTTATTCGAGATGTTTCTGTATTCATTTCTTCAAACCTGTTACTGGCAATCGGCAAAATGATGCTCTGGATGAATCTGGTTGTCATAGATTGGTATACAATTCTTATTTTTTTCCTCTTCTATGGACTTAAATATTGTCATTATAGATCTGTTTAGCACGTTTATTTGATAGTATAGATCTGTTTAGCACGTTTATTTGATAGTATAGATCTGTTTAGCACGTTTATTTGATAGTATAGATCTGTTTAGCACGTTTATTTGATAGTATCTTAGCAAAATTTTCTTTATACAAGCTAGTGGGCATGATCTTTGTAATCTTCTCCCCACACTTCCAGAATTGAAGTTTTCTTCTTAATCCTGAAGTTAATAAAGGATAATAATTGATTTCAAGGCTCAACTCTTTTTAAGGGGTTCCTACCTTGGATGTGGATGTCTATAGATTGAAAAAGATTATGAATGGCGCCTTGCACTCATTCTATTTATAAAAGTTTAGAGTAGCTATAAATGCTTTTGGTTGGAGGAAATTTGCATTGGCTTGATTACCAATGCGCATAACTTTTTTTGGTGATGGCTACATCTTTCTTGGAGCCAAAACGATGTAGAATGCAAAATGTTGAAATGATCAACTAGAAAGGATCCTTTGTTGATTGTAGCATGCTCTAGCCTTAGATATTACCAGATGTACCAGAAGTGCATTGGATTAAGGCTACCACTTGAAAGTGTGAAACCAAGTCGATGAACTAGCCGTCAAGTATTCATGTTGCTTGAAATATTTTGTCTGCTGTATGATAGATCAATTGATGTTTGGGAGCATGATTTGTTACACTACTTTGTAGTTTTATCCAACGCGTTACTAGTTATTCTCCATGTAGTAAGGATAGATATTATAAACATTCCGAGCTTCTTCTCTGTTGGGTGTCTGCTTTCTTTTCATATGCAAGATCTTTTTTTAACGGTGTCATATATTGGTTTTAGGAGAAGATTCCTGATTTCATGCTTGAAGTTTAATTTAAATAAAACTTTTTTTTTTTGTTCTATATGCAACATATGTACATTCTGTCATTCTGAATTTTGTCTGAGCTCCTGGCAATATCTGCAGTCCTTAGACTTTTCCTTTTTGTCTCCAGAGCAAAATGTTCGAAGGTGCTATTTTCATAGATTACGGATCTGATTTGGGTTCTGGTCGGCTCGTTCCTGGTATGGTCTATCTATCTGAAAGTCTGAAGTATTTAAAAAATTTACTATTCTGAGCTTGCTTTCTGATATAAGATGTATTTGGTTGGAGTGGGTTGCTTTTGTCATCTGCATACTTAAAGTCTCAGACTTTGCTGTCAACTAAATCATGACTTCTTTGGTTGGATATGTCAGGAAACCCAGCATTAAGGCAAGGCAAACCAGGAAGTGGAGTTGGGATAGGGTATGGCTTACGCTTCAAATCTCCATTTGGTCACTTGCAAATTGATTGTGCTATGAATAGTTACCAACAAAAAACTGTCTACTTTAACATCACCAATGTATCTTAATGAGTGACTCCTGCTACAAGACTTCCCTGACTAAACTTTAGCTGAGATTACCTGGAAGATTCAGAATTCTTTAGAATCCCTTGTATCATCACCTACGTTGTACAAAATGTACGGGGGAAGACCATTGGTGATTCTGACCTGAAAAGCAAGATTTGTTTTGATCATAAAAAAAAAAAAAAAAAAAGACTCTTGATATTTACAAAGTGGTCTGATTTTTATATGAATCTTGGACGGACGGACGCATGAAACTGAAATGGGATGCTCCTGTGTGCTTCCCGGTTTCTCTCTCCCAGTTTTGGAACATGTCAAATTGGAGAAGATTCAGCAGTAATAGAGAATCCAAGGCTCAACTTGATCTTTAATGTATTAGACGGATGTACATTATACATATCAGAATAGAATGCTTTGAGGATGTAATTTCCATTATGAGTTCTTAGTTCTTAGTTCTGTTGGTGGCTTATCTGTGTTATTTGCACGTCTTCCGCTTTATTTTTTGATCTCCCGGATTTCCTGCTCTTGAACTTTGAGAAGGGTTAAGGCCTCTAATTTGAGTGCAATGAAAATAGTAACCTTTTGTGATCATATTCCAAAACGCCAATCTTATGTTGCTCAACGTTCCACCTTATATTATAGGGTTCGAGCATTTGGTAATTGATATGATCATGTTGCTTACGTAAAATTCCAAGTATCAGCAATACATATTTTTCAAAAACTAAATCTTTTTTACTTATCCAGAGACGAGAGATTGAGAGAAGCGTATGAATCGAAGAAATGCTTCGGGGATTATCCATTAATGACAAAAGTTAAAAGGGGGAAGAAGGGGTTGATAACTAAGCGGTGGTTCGTTCAAAACTTATAACAAACCAATTAAAAGTCTAACGATTTCTAAAATAAAGAGGGGACTCTGTAGTGCGAGCAAACAAAACGATGATACACAATGTTTCATCAGCAAGAAAATTACTTTATTTTACGTACAGGTGAGGTAGGTGGCACCATATCTAATTACTATCAATATCAAACATACAGAATACTAAAATTTAGTTCTACTGAATCACTCTTTATTATAGGTGCTCAATTTTCCCAGTCTTTTCCTATTGCTTTCACTTGTTTCTATTCCTCTTTTCCCTCTTCATTCAATCCCCACTCTCATCTATATGCGTGAAGACACAAATTTTGCTCCCATTTTTCACCTATACTTGTCAATTTAGATCAATCAAATTGTACCAATCGTATATCTCAAATAAGCAACATGTGCTTTTTTTTTCTTTTTTTTTTTCCTAGTTGCAGATAAGGAAAGGAGGGAGGTGAAGTATTGTCTTTCCTAGTTGCAGTAGAATGGGGTTAAAGGAATAATATTTAGGAGAAAGTAACGAGTGAGATAAAGAAATTGGTTATTGAGTTTACAACTTTAGAAGAACATTCAGAACACAATATCAGAGAAAACAAACCTTTATAAGTGCAACAGTTATTTCTCATTTTAGATTATCCTAACCCTAATTTTGTAGGTGTATTTGCATAAAAAAGGCTACTTTTTAACATCATTATTTCTGTAAACGCAAAAAAAGTAGCGCTTACAAAAACAAATGTCCACATACTACACACCAATAATTGACAAAAAGCAAACATCCCAAAGTAGGGTGGGTGGGTATGTTTGAAGTAATTATATAAGCCGACTCATTTGGTGAAACTAATGAGACTAAGAAAAGTGTTTTCATTCGACATCTTACATAAACATCAACTACCAGCAACCATTGGACACGAGATCCCCACACATACGTCAATAGCTGTTGAAACGGACAGAAAATAAGGGTCAAATGAAGATAGCCTACTAACAAAAAGTAAAAGAAAACCAAACGAAGCTCGCTATTCAAAAGAAGACGCCTTGAGGCATCTTTCCAACTCTGATTAACATTTTCTTATGGAAAGTCATATGGAATTTTGAATTCTCTCTACCCCTACATTAAGCAGACAGGCTAAGAGCAAGGGGCACTCAAATTCCACTACATATTAACAAAGGTCCATAGCCCCGTCCTCATCGAATGATCATGCTACTTGATATGATATGGTACAGTGTCATTCTTTACCATATATGTACAGAAAAAATTAGCAATTCTAACAAGAAAACGCATCAAACTAACTCTTATTGTCATGATATATTTCTGAACCAACATATCAACAGGGTAGTTTGGCTGTTGGCAGCTGATTCTCTGTTTTGACAGCATCAAGGTACTTGACAACTGGCGGCTCGAGGGAAAGCATTGTAGAGGTGTTTGCTACAGCAGATCCTTTCCCCATTCAAAAAGATGAAGTTTCAGACCTGAAAAAGATTGACCAAAACAAAATCAGGTTTATCAGACCAACATGAACATTTAATGCTTTGAAATAAAAAGCATGTTATATGTCCGTGAACAACCAGTTGGTAGGCAGTACTGCACTAAGGTAATGGAAATGAGATAGGGTAATCTGTAACGCCATTCTAATTCAGTGTCTATAGTGAATGGTAATACAATTTCACCCAAAAACGTGTATTTCTTAATAAATTTCCATGGTGAGTACATTGCCAGGGAAATCATAACAGAATTATCCCATACAACATTACAAACATATGAAAAGAGGAGTGAATACATCATTTGTCTGTCAGCTTGCAGGAACTCCATGCCTGTTGAGCATCCAATCTAATGGACCACTATATTCCCCCTCTGCTATCTCACTACAGCTATGCTACTTTGTCAGCATTGTGATTAAGCATCGTTAATTATTGAAAGATGACAAGCAACCTGTACAATCATAATCCAACGCAAAGAAGTTCAATTTGCTCAACGATGAAATCCTCAAAACATTATCATCTAAGAGGTTTTTTTTTAACCTTTTGATAGGTTGATCGTGAAAATGGAAAAAGTGAGGTCAGGATCGAAAGCTCAAGTAAACTAGAAAAAGGAGTATAATAGTCATCAGTTAGCATGCAGGAACCTAGAAAAATGCAACTGCACGTATTGTTCACATCTGATGGACCATTATGCTCTGCTTAATATTCTTTCTACAGTAATATTGATTTGTTGTATACTTTTTTTCTTTTTTTGGTACGCAAGAGGAGACAGAAGCTCCAAAAACTGATTTGTAGTATACTAATGACTAAGCAGTCTAGTTTAGCTGACTATTGAAAAAGGACAATTGACAACTAGCAACCTGCCCAACCTTACGCACAAAAGAAAATATTGTGGTCACCGACACTATCTAAGAATTCCACAGATTTCAATCATAAAACCCTCCAATAAAATCAATTCGTTATTGGAACAATTGAGCTATTGAACATTTTCAACTTGGAAATACCCCAATGTTCACAAGACAATCATTCAAATTCACTAGGAAAGAACCTAATGTTCATGCTCCCAAACACTCTAAGCAAGAAGAAACCTGAAGCTTCCCTTAAAGAAGTCGCATTTTTCAACTTCTCAACATCATCCACAACAAACTCCTCAAACTACAATAAACCAGGGCGCTAGTGACATGAATCTACTACAATAAAACTACCTGATTCAGAATCACAAACAGCAGTATCATAATCTACTAAAAATCATCCGAATAGCATTGATTATCCTTCCTTTTCTGTCACTGAGAGATACACATTGAATCTGCAATCTAAGAACTAACTAATCAAATAGATAACTGATTCCCAACATCTAGATAGGAATAAGATCAAATGCAACAATTCCAAATTTTGATGCAATCAAATTAAATCTTTTCTTTCTAACACAAACACAAGCACATGAAAAGGACATCAAATAAAAATAAAAAGATGAGTTCTTTAAATCTCACCAGACAGCATAAGCAAGGTCCTCAGTCATTGAAGATAACACTATCAGCCATACTCATCAAGGGCATCAAGCAATCCGGCGAGAATTTCCTCGCAAACAAGTAATCATGACTGAAACTAGACTGCCTAAGAGTGTAAATCAACTCCGGCGACACCTCAGGCGGTCGATACATATGGGGATGCCCATTAACACTATCAGTCCAATTAACCCTTGTAAGAGTATACTGAGTACATCCATTAGGATCCTTCATAGACAACAATGTAGGGAAGTAATGCTCCTCAGGGTAACAATTCTCAGTCTTAAAACAAGGAAGCCTAAACTTCTTCCACAATTTCCTATCTTTCAATACCATCAAAGCATGTTTCTTCATCAGTACAAAGAACTGGGACCCAACCCGAAACTTATCAAAGGGGACCTCAGGCATCATCACATCCTTTCCTCGAGCACCGTATCTCGAAGGTAGGATGGTCTCATTGTCAAGTATCTCAATAAAACTCTTATGCCGGATATGCCGGAACCCGAACCCGGCACCGCTTCCACCTAGGAGCGTCTTGTAGACGTAATCGAAAGAGTGTAAGGGGATGCAAGATTGAGAAATAAGAGCAAAGTAGAAGTTGAGAGGATCGTCAAGAATGGCGGATGCCATTAGTCGTTTGGCAGCGGAGATGAGAGTGGCGGAGGATCGCTCAGTGTGCTTGCTAGGGATGAACCTGGCATTGAAGACCCCACCAGGGTCCCGGAGATGGGAATCCGGGTCGGCGTGGATGTAGATGTTGAAGAATTTGGAAGAAGTGGAGTTGAAGAAGCGGGCCCACAAGGGAGAGAAGAAGAGATCAGTGTGGGTGAGGAAGAGGAAGGCGATCTTGAGAGTGGGGTTGTGAGAGCCCAATCTGGAGAAGGAGAAGGTGGAAGAAGAAGGGGATGAGAAAGATGAAGAGATGGCTCTGTTGAAGAGAGACAGGTCGTCGAGTTCGTCGGGCTGAGGGATGGGGAGTTGGCTGGGGTGTGGAACCAGGAAACCCGGGGCGAAGATGAGGATGATGGCAAGGGAGAAGACAAGGGAGAAAATCAGAACGAAGTGGGAATGCAAAATTGGGATCATTTTGGGGTAGGATTGTAAGATGATTAAGAAAGGGGGGAATTCATGATTCAATAGACCAAGCAAAGTAGGGTATTGAGGGTAGGAGTGAGAGTGAAGGGATGAACACAGACAGAAGACAGAAGACAGAAGACAGAAGACAGAAGAGGTGTTTGGGATTTCTGAAACCAGGAAAGAAAGGGGTGGATGTGGATGGAGAAATTGGTAAGACACAGTCACAGATGGGGATGCCCATTCAGGAATACTGAGTACATCCTTATTTGCTTCCTTTTCCCTCTTTTTGTAATTTTCAAGATTTACTAAAGGAATAAGAAAAGGATGGAGAATTGTCGTGTAAGGTAGGATGATTTACGTATTCTATTTATTGGTTTTGAAAAGACATTTAATAAGGAACCCAAACAAGTACTTTGATAGGCAACAAATAAGAAAAGCATAATTACATGACAAAATAGGATATATATTTGGTGGTTACACTAAATGTTTGATGTTGTGGTTGAGTGACATATGACTTCCTTATTACAATTGTGTTACACTAACTACCTCTTTCCTTTTCGCAACAGTCCTTAATGAAGTAACAAAATCAATATAAGATAAGATGTTGTGGTTTTTACAAGTTTACAAACTTTATGTGGAACCAAAGTATAATTTTTTAAGTTAATATAGTCACTATAATATTGGCCCAATTTGGCTTCCGTTAAAAGTCACTATTGCTCATTTTACTTGGTCCCGTTTTAGGGTTCTAATTGTATATTTGTGTGATTGTACCTTTCAACATTTGTATGTATGAGTCGCTGAGTGTTGAAATGTACAATCACACAAATATAGCTTATTGATGTTGTAGTCCTTAATAGTTGATGTTGTAGTCCAACATTGTATGAGTCAGAGTGTTGAAATGTACAATCACACAAATAATCATTTCATAAATACAATAAGTACGTTCAAATCAAAATGTGTTAGAGAAGTAAAAAAAATGCAGCCGATCAATAAAGAGAATCCGCTTTTGATCAAAATAACAAGGAGCGGAACCGATTATGTGTTCGTTAAACAGAAACGTTATGTAGATTATCATTAAGCCTCATTGCTACTGCATAAAAAGTTGCCATACAGGATTTCATGCTTCATAAGTGTAGCAGGAATAATGAGACTGATAAAAAAATAGAAATACCTTACAAGACTTGCTGAAGAGGTTTAAGGCTCCGTTTAGTAGGGCGTATAACATTTTCAACTGAAAATGGTTTTCCATGGAAAACCTTTTACGGTGGAAAACTCTTTTTCATGGAACTTTTCCGTTGTTTAGTTGCATAGAAAATGATTTTGCATTTAAATATTTTCCGTTGTTTGGTTGAACTGAAAATCAATGACTCCTATTAACTTTTCTAATTGTATTCTTTTGTCATTTTTTAACTCTTTTTTCCGTTGTATTTTCTAGTTGTCTGTTATTAGCTAAATTTGTTATGCTACAACAAATTTTAATCTACAATATATTTCTCTGATCTATTAATAACATATTACATAATACAAAATATCGCCATAAAACTAGAGATTCCTAAAAAAATCTGATTCAACATTATAAAAAGACCTTAAGCTAACTATAAATAAGTATTCGCAATAGAATAAGCAAATCAATCAAACAATTAAATGTATTCGCAATCAAAGCCTATCAACTGGTTGTAATATAATAGTTTATACTTTTACATTTTAAATTCTAACAGAAATAAAATTCCTACTCTAATTTCAAATAAACTGTTGATTGCCCATATTTCATGAGAAACTTTCATGGTTCAATAGAATCAGGGGAAAATCTAGTTTTTTTCCAACTAAAATGGATTAAACTTGTTCAAATTCATGATATAGTACAATAATTTAATAATCAAGACATGAGATTCGAAGAAAACAAACTGAATTGATGATATTCGAATAAGATGAAAAGAAATTGTGGTTTTTTTCTCCAATTTTTAAGAGAGAGAAAGCGTGGAGCAGAGAGATATGCTACCAAGAAGATGAGAAATGAAGAATGCGTGAGTAGAGCTGGGCTTGGGTCGGGCCGGCATGCGGGCCGAGCAGACACGCTTTTGACATAGTACGACACGAGCACGATTATGGCACGACACTACACACTGTTCGTAGAGTGGGCCGCGGACTAAAAAAAATTAGCCACTAGTACGCGAGCGGCACGCCAATTTGGCCTGAAGCACGCTATTATTTAGTATTATTTAATACAATTAATATTACTATTATTTTTTATATTATTATATTCTTATAATATAATTTATATTATCTAAATTTTTTTTTCAATTCTATTATATATTTTATTTTTATTTTTTGTCAAAAAATTTAGGCCAGCACGAGGCATGGCACAACACGCTAAGCACGTGGGTTGTGGTAGGTCATTGGCCGAGTTTTAGGGAAAGGTAGCACGACACGACCACAATTAGGCACGACACGGCACAACAAAAAGCCAGTCACGAGCTGGCACGGTTCATGACGGGCACGGCACAACCCGTGCCCACCTCTATGCATGAGTTGGTAAAGCGTGAATTGTTTGTTAGTTGATATATTTTTTTTGAAGTAAATGGATGTAAAATTGGTTTACTTTCAATTTTGGAGGAAAATGTTTTCAATATAGTATAAAATGAATTTACATTCCAAATTTTACATCCTACATTTTACTCCAAACCAAACAATATAAAATGGAAAAATAGTTTTTAGGAAAAATGTTTTACACCCTACTAAATAAAGATTAAGTCTAACAAATGACAGACCGGAGAAGTGCAAGACTTCAGAGATACGGGGAAAAAAGTTAATGCTCAAGGGCAGACCATGTATGTATAAAGGGACTGCTGGACACCAATTGAGCATATATCAGTAATATTATTACCAGGATTACCAGCATGGCCTAAAGATTAATGTCACATTAACATTTTAACTGCAAACAGTTCTGAGTTCAAAAGAGAAAAATAATAGTTACTGCTCCCTATATGGGAGTATGGGACATGGGGTTAGTATAACATTTCCGGATCTAGAGCAAAAGCCTATTTCAAGTCTTGGTAAAAATATTACTAGGTTAATACGTTGAATCATGCGCCAGCTCTCTAGCGAACACGCCACAAAAGATGTATGGAGCTATTAATTCTGGAACATCTCTCCGGAAACCTCCTTGGCTAGGTCATATGTCAATATAATTGATGTATGGAGAACCCTAGGCCCAACTAGACCAAGGGTTACTATCCGAGTAGCACTTGAGGGTCATCGTTATCACAGAGATGGATCTTCATCAACTAGTACAGAATCAGAACAAAGTACTTGGATCTTAAATTTAAAGAACGCAACATTTTCTTTCTTTTTTCATGTTCGATTATAAGTTACTACTCCCTAGTCAAAATCACTTGGTCCATGTAATTAGTTTTCAATCAACTCTACATAAGTACGTAACCGAACGTTAAAAGGTATGCATAATGTGCATGTTGCATAGCTAGAGAAACATGATTAGAGATATTGAACCAGCATACTCCTGATCAGAGATACTGATGCAGGATTAGAAACCCCGGGAAATGATTATACGTGTGTGTCTACATATATATATATATATATATATATATATATATATATATAAGTAAATATTTTAATAAATCAGGTGGGAGTGGGAATTGGAAGGCAAACATTGGCAAAGTTGCAAAAAATGCAGAAAACACCACGAGCTAAATAACAGACGGGGCAGTGTCAAAGGCTAATTTCCCCCATATTACAAGCATAAAATTATACAACAATCACAATTAAAAAGATATAACCCCTTCCAAGTCCTCCCCAAATTTATTCCAATAAATTGAGGCATGAGCTTATATTCTCTATATACTGCAGCATCTGCAGGTTAGATGTACAAAAGCCTCGAAACAGCTCACCGATAGTAGCACGATCATCTTCTCCTTTCAAGCTCCACGCCACTCCATATTTACATCTAAAGGGAGAAAACATGATAAATTACAAGATGGTTTTCGCCTTTCATATAGTGCATTCGGGCTAACCATCGATGCCCTGCTGTTGGGCAGACTTTACAGGAAGTCCATCTGACTTGGATTTATCCTTGATCGGCTTTTGTATGCCAGGATTCCTCTTGACAGCAGTTTTAGAAAGTGTCTTGGCTGATTCTGCCCCTTGTTTTCCTGGTCAGATGCATCAGCAACACTCATGTCAGTGAGTAACTAAAGAGACCAATCTGTATGTACTTCCCTCCAACTTGAAATGACAATTTTGTATACAAACTATGGTATGAGTTCCCAAAATGTATACCCTCACATCCCCACTGAAGTCAAGTAGTTGAGTGTGGAGATAACCATTAAAGAGGTTAATTTACTGAAACCAAAGGAAAATTCTTGATTGTAGAATATCAAGCTAATGTAACCATTTTCTTTCAGAGAGAGAACATCTTTACGTTAGCCTTCCTCTGAAGCACATATAAATAAATACTATATTTAAGTAAAATAAAAACAACTCTCTATATTTATGTACTTCCCTCCATCTTAAGATGATGATTTCGTATACAAACAACGGTATGAATTCCCAAAAGTCGCAGCCCCATTGAAGTCTAGTTGAGAGTGGTAGATAACCATTAAAGAGAGTATTTTAGTGAAATCAAAGGAAAATTGTTGATTGTAGCATATCAAGTTAATGTAAACCATTTTCTTTCAGAAAGAGAACATCTTTAGGTTAGCCTTCCTTTGAAGCACATATAAATGAATACTATATTTAAGTAAAATAAAAACAATTTACACAAAACACATGCAGGTAAGTCAGCTGTTAAATCCCCAATAACATATACTCTAATTTCTACTACAATGATACTGGGACTAATAAGCCTCCCAATGGATCAAAACAAATAATGCCCTATAAAGACAAAATTCATCACTATTGCCATTTGTATGAGAGAGGATATGGTAAGATTAAGGTGGGGGACAACAACCAGCAAGTTTGAGGCAGGCTTGAGTATTTGTGGAAGGGGGACAAGGGTTCCAGAAGAAGTGCAGATTGGATGCTAAGTCTGAGGCTGATCACTGAAACAAAAAGGCTTAGTGTAGATTGAAGTTGACTTTCTTCTTCATTTTAGAAAATTCCCCAGGGCGGGTTGCTTGTTAAAGGCCAGATACATAGGATTTTAATCTTCTGCAGATGATACTTCATCCACAAGAGCATCTCAAAAGTGTGAAGATTGTCATAGTCTGGGAAATAACATTAAAGATAGTGGCAATCAAGTTTCTATATACAACCATTCTAATCAGTAATCACAATTCAAGGCAACAAAACCATTTAAAGAGATATCTTTTCCTCGGCGGTGATACAAAGCCCAAGTTCAAAATGACATCGACCCACAGAAATTTAAGTTCAAAATGACAAAAATATATACACATCAACTTATGAAAGAAATTGCAGGCAACATAAGAGATGAAGATTGAGGAAGCACCAACTAACCATTATTAGGTAAAGACAAACGTTTTTGAGACTTTGCATCCTGTATTACCACTCTTTCTTTAGGATTACTGCGGGACCGGGGCCCAGTGGCAGATCTTGAATTGCTATCTTCGATGGCACCTTCACGAACTTGTTTGGATTTAAGCTTGGCTGGCATCGGGTTGGATGCATCTTGGGTGCTTGCAGAATTGCTAGGTGAAGACCCATCAGAGTTAGATGGGGAAGTTTTTTGTGCAGGGAGATTTGCTGACACAGACTTCCTCACAGAAGATTTCGGTTGTGTTTTAGTTTCACTTGTACCTTCAGCATCTTCATTACCTAGTATTTTCACACCATCCTTAAGATTTATGTCAAGTAATCGGTTTTCCCACGGACGTACAGCCATCCATCGCTCCAGCCAATTCCAACCCCAGCTATTTTTGTCTGGCTCAAAGCCAGAAGAAGCAGCAGCTAGCTGTCTTGAGCCTGCTTGCCACTAAAAACAGATACCAAAGTCAGATTCAAACCCAAAAGAAACCTAAGTTTTCTGTGAGCAATCATAATTCGCTAGTATAATTGTATAACTCCAGCAGCAAGGATAGTTTCACCCTCTCCCCCCCACCTCAGAATTTTTATTTTATATTTCCTTTCTGATCTACCAATTCTAGTTGTTTGTCTTTCTTTTTGAATCTATTTTAACAGTTTGTCAGTTTTCCCTAATATTTTGCTATATTTAAAAAGTAGTAACTTAATACTCTCTTGTTCCTAAATAAAACTATCACATACTTTGAATAACTGGAGCAAAATGGTTTTGAAGGGTACTTCTCAAATTAGTTGGAACATATTTTATTTCAAAAAATGATGAGATATACATTTAACACATTCATATGTTCAAATTTCAAATACAGTAGGCCCACTAGAGGCCTGCCAGAGAACATGGTTGGTATCCTTAAACTAAACATTTGGAGGCGGAATAATATTATTGAAACTATCATGTAACATTGATTTATACTGTCTACTCTCATTCTCACAAGACAAGATCTTTTTCACATCCTAAGCAATGAAAGCAGCATTTCCATATTATCTTACAAGGCTAACCGATCCAACAGGGAAACATCACTAAGAATACCAGGAGCATGCATCACTGGAGTTATACCTGATGAGCCAGGGCATATGCCATAGCTCTCTCACGCTTAGCAGCAGCCTCCTGCCTCTTGAACAACTTAGATTGTATTTGTTCTACAGAACCAACACTGTCACACCATCCTTCCTGAATAGAAGTTCAAATTACTTTGTCAGGCTTCAGTGGTGAAGTGAAATTGAACATCCTATTTCAAACAACTTCATGCTTACCAAAATCCAAGCATTGATTTCAAGATGTCATGACTAGTGGAATGAAAATAATAAAAATTTGGTCATAATTTTGTAAGCTGCTGCCCTCTTCGCTTATGATGCAGCTTTGTTGTAAGATGGAGACTAACCAACCATGCATGAGGATACCATGTACATGACAAGAACATACTGAAATCTCTCTGAACAACTAAAATAGGGCACTATAAATAGAAATTTCTCGAACTGATTTTTATAATTTAAGCAAGAAATAATCTACAAGGTTACAAGGGTCTCTGAAAGGAAGAACTAAGGTTTCAAAGGTATCACTTGTCTCAGTAAGAAAAATTTGATATAACTAGAGCATGTCCCAACCAAAGCAACAAAAGAGCTAGTAAATTATTGAAGATGGATCAAGTAAGCACCTCTATTTCTCGAACACGTGCCTCTTGTAGAAGTTGTTGCTGAGTTTTTTGCTGTTCTGTTTGACTTTCTAATGACAAACGCACACGCCTTGCTCGTACTCGAGCTTGAACTCTCACTAAAGCTTGCATACATCGAAGAGTTATAGCAGCTTGCTTTCTAACAGCATGCCCTCTGACAAGTGCTTGCAATCTTACCAATCCTTTCAATGCTCTCAAAGCTCTCCTAGCCTGACATGAGGACACAAAATTCCTATGAACCATGAATTATTCATTTCTACATTCAAGCATTAAAAGATCAGCATGATAACTATGGAGAAAAATAGGATTCTCTTTAAAAACAATAATCTTTTTATTATTTTCTGCAAGCCCTCATGCCTCTATGCGTACATACCAGGGTTCCTGGTACAGCTTGTTGAAGATCAACATTATCAGCTATCTTTGTATCCAACAATGTTAAACTACAACATCAACTATTAAGGACTACAATTTGAGCTCAAGGTAATGTTAGAAATATAAAAGCATAAGTATTAACGTTTCATATATATTAAGTAGTCTTAGATGGTGACAGAATCAGTATGTACCCAGTTGCAGTGTACCAAGACAATGACCACTCCACTACTATCTTGAAAATCATGATAACCAGAACATCCTTTAGTCACCCACAATCTTCATACATGGTCTACACCCAAGCAAGTGAATAAATGAATTCTCATTTTATTACTTTTTTTGGATATAGGAGGTCACTTGGTTCATGTACATCAAAATGCAAGAATATGAATCATCAAGGAGGCATATTTTACCAGAAATCCACGAAAAGCAGTCTGAATGTATGTGGCTGCACATACTTCTCTGATTCTCCACTGCTCTTCAGCTTCACACAACACTTTTATAGAGGAAGAGGGAGAGGCAGCCATATCAGAGACCGGCGTGACATTTGCATCCCCAGAAGGCTCATTATTTTCGCCTTGCTCTTCTTGAGGTGCATTATCATGATTTCTTTGATGTCGAGACTTACTGATAGCTCTTGCTCTCTGCAATATCAGTTTCTTATTAGATAAAAAGAAGAGAGGTCAAACTCCATTGCTTGTGAGAGTAGATGGACGAAATTTCTTCCATAAATAGCATCTGGATTTGACCATACAGCAATCATTCATGTCATAAATCAGACACCATCTTTTCATTATTACCAGATTTGGAAAGTTAACTGCCCATACCTTTAGGGTAGTGCAACTCAAAGTACGCATCTACCAGAACAGTTCCAATGAAAAACCATAATAATCCTTGCTTTTAAAGTCAAATTTATTTCATTGTGCTACAGATAAATCATAAGTTACTATATGATGTACAATCCGAGACTTGGATAAATAAAGACAAAATCAAATGCAGAGAAACAATTTGCATCTGAGGTATGCCAGAATCAGTTATCAGGGACCTTGGTTGCAAGTTGTGGAGTTTTCTCATAATCACTATAAATCCTACTTTCTGTACTATGAGTTTTCATTTAACAAATATACATTGTTAGAGCTTGTGGAATTCACCAGGATTATACAAATTTATGGAAGTAGGTGCTTGTCTAAACTATCCAATACTTTCATGAACTTCTCCAAGTTCTTAACTCAACATTTTCTACCCTAACTTCAAACGAGTAAAATTAGGTGACGGCATTGGTCCTTAACAGGATAAAGATCTCCATCTTTAGATCAGAGGTTAGAAAAGGAATTAATTACTCAAACAACAATAATATGCTCTCATGTGCAAAATATGATTCAAATGTTTTCTAAAGGAAGGTAGATACACGCAAGTTACCCAAAAAAAATAGAGAAGCTAAATCCAGAATAGAGAACAAGAGCTGCAGAGGGAAAAAATAAAAAAAAAAAAACCCACATTTTCATCCTTCTCAGAGGATGGAGACTTTTCTGACTTTTTGAAACCAACGAACGCCTTGATCCATTTCCCAGGCACACCCATGCCACCTGCTGATTACTTGCCCTCGACTCACCTGCAAAACAGAACTACAAACGTAATTATTAATATATTAGATAGCATTTGACGGCTAATACAGACATTCAATTCGTGCATCAAATGGCAATCAAATAAGCACACAACATAGAAGAATCGAGCTCTGAATAAAAGTATATGGGCTACGGGCCAAAATGGAAGGGAGACATTTGGAGAATCGAGGGAGTTTATGCCGAGCTTTCTTTGCATTATCTCTACTTACACCTTTTGGGGATTGAATTCATCTACAACTCATCTACACAAATTGTTCAAAGACTTCTATAAAATTTAATCACACCCACTAATTCAAAATGGTAAAGATGGGCAATTCAAACAAACAACCAAATTGCATTTGTTAGCAAACTTCAAAATACTCTCTAAAAAATATCAACCAATAGTAATCGGACAGTAACTGCGACGAGAAAGCATGACACTTTGAGTGAAACAACAGTTGACATAAAACACAAATTCAGTAAGAAAAAGGAGAAAGGTGATAAGAATCAGCAGGTCCCATGAATCTACTCTATGCACTAGTGAACCGCAAAGTTTGACATTTCACACAACCTAATCCAACTAAAGACGTAGATCGACAGATCCCAGAGCTATAAAATGAGGATGAGTACGGAAATCGTCAAACTTGGAAATCACTCAAATCATTCTTTGTCAGTTACTCTCACATGCCCAGACCTCAGTCACCTCCGCGTAGTATTCATTTTAAAACAACAAGGTATCTTTCTCCCCACACTCTCATATCCTACCTCTAACAAACAATGAACCCACCCAGAAAGCTTACGACGTCGTTTGGTTGGGGAGGTGGGCTTACGAGAGAGGGGTCGTTTTCAAAAGTAAGCTACCCCCAATTGAGTTAATCACGGGATTCCACTTGAGAGCCTCTGCCTGCCTGCCTGCCTGCAGTACATTTTGTCCCAAATTTACCACCCCCACTCTTTCATTATGGAATGAACGTAATAGTGGAAATTACTAACCCTGCCTATATAAAACATGGAAGTTACCATCGTTTATTAGCATGGCGGAGTAATGACTGAATTGATCTTCATACACCTTATAGGCCTATACTATTACTCTACTCTATGGAGTGGAAAACTGTACTCTTATAGAATGTTTGTTAATGACTTAAAATTAAATTTGGCTTGGCCTTCGGTCCAATTAGATTCAAATCCATACTCTTTTTTTCATAGTAGACTAATATCCGTTTGATCCTAAAAATTTGGACCTGATCCAAATCCATTGGGTTTGATGGGTCTCGGGTATAATATGGGTCCTTAACATATATTTTATGTGTCTATTTGCCAATTATTCTCTTGTTTTGTAATTAGATGTATTTTCTCAATATATTTTTCAAGTCAAAAGAATATAACTAAGGTAACTCCTTAAGAAAACTACTAATTGAAAGAAAAGGTATCAAAAATTACAACTCAACAAATGATATGTAATATCCTAATTTTAACTTCAAAATATTAGAAATTTACGACTAACAAAGCTACACCGAATAAGATGATGGGTTGAGTGAACTTTAAAGTCTTTCACGTCTAAATTAAATATTCGATTTCAAATTATTTTCATTGCATGAGTCAATAGGTTGAATTTGGGTCTAACTTTTTTTGACCTACAACCTAGATTCGACTAAATGACATTTAGATACACATCATATCCAAGCTCAATATATCTTATAAAAATTAGACTCAAACCCTAAAAATGGATTGGACCTGACTAAATCTAGGTCGATTATTGGACTCATTGTCATCCTTATTTAAATCGAGTTTGATAAGAGAAAGAGTAGACGTCGAATTGAGAGTTTATGCCTCTATCCCCCGATAGGGCTTAAATTAAAGCATTTCATGTAAGGGCCTCGACTAAGGGGAAAAAGAAAAGAAAAAAAAGGGTCCTATGACACAATTCTATTAGTTATTAATCATGTTGACTTTGGAAATAACTTTAATTGCTTGCCACAAAATCTAATTATAATTGTGTTATATCCTAAGTGTCTTGCAAAACACCATTGATCTATATAAATCTAATCCATGGTGAATCATCGAGTTGCATCAAGTTTATTTGGGGTTGGGCATGGTTGAAACTTGATTCCCTAGGTTTTCAATAACTGAAGACCATGCCAGAACCTTTAGTTTAATGCATTTAATTCAAGTATAGGATTAAAGCGATCAATTCACTTTTCTAACTTTAAACCAACTTTATTTTATCAATTTACTCTTTACGAATATCATGTAATGTGTATAGATATGATGCCCTCAGGTCCATCAATAAACGTATAAGGAAGTTGTTTTAGTTGATAAACTTAGAGTGGGTTAGAATTAGGGGTGCTTATGAGCCGAGTCGAGCTCGAGTTTGGCTAAGCTCGACTTGAGCTCGATAACTAAAACTCGAGCTCGAAAGCTCGTGAGCTAAAATTCGAAGTTCGAGCTCGACTCGAAAACTCAATTCTCGAGCTCGAGTTCAATTAATGCTCGTTTTAAGCTTGATTAAAACTCATTTCAAGCTTGATTAAAGCTCGTTTCAAACTCGACTAGAGCTCGATTAAAGCTCATTTTAATCTAATGTGGGACTTTTGGTTTATATATCAAACCATCTTTTATATCTTAAGTATATTTTTCTATAAATATATATTATAAATAAAAATTCGAGTTTCTCACTAACTTTTTGAGTCGAGCTTTGACCGAGTTTTTCCGAGTCGAGTCCGAGTTGCTCATGAGTAGCTCAACTCAATGAGCAACCCTAGTTAGAATAGAGACTCTATTCATAATAATGCTTGACAGCACACTTTTCCAGTGAATTTTAAATGTTAGGAATGTTATACCATCGGTCAACCCCGATCATCAAGAATGTCATTGTTGGCAACGACCACCAATCAATACATCTAATGCCTTGTCATTTTTTGTGGAGAGAAAACCTATACTTATGAATGACTTTCTACCTTAATTTGTAATATTTTGTCCCATTCGATATTTTATGGTATAAAAAATATAATTTATAACGATTTTATTTCAAAATCCATAAAATAAAAAATATTAAAAATTGAATATTTTAAAAAATTAAATTGAGATATATCCAATAAAATTTTACGGAAATATCTTATTTTTTATGATCAACGTTTTACTTCATAAATAGAAATAAAATAAATATAAAGTACAAAAGAAGAGATGGAGTATAAAAATCATATTAAACTTCTGTAAATTTAAGAATCTCTACAGGTTGGATCTTGGGCCATTTTCCTCAAGTGTAAGTGTTTTGGGATGGGCCGTTGGGGGGAGGGGATGACACTTGACACAAGTCACTCACACAAGTAATAATATACGAAAGTAGTTAAAATTGGAATATTTTTATTTGAAGTGGGAAGTGGGAACAACCAGGAAGGAAAGCGAAAGCACATTGGAGAATGCTTAGAAAGTGAGGTGGAATTTCCAAAATCCAAATTAAGGGAAGACCAAGACCTAGACCTCTACAGAACTCTCTAGAACCCCATTTTTCAATTATAAAAATGCAAAATTGAAAGGGGTAATTCTAGACCCTTCGTTACTGTCCGAAATAACCAACGTCATTGCAGCATCAACGGCCTGAAAACCCTCCTCCTGAACACCCACGCAAATCCCACCGTTCAAAAAACAGAAATGTCTGAAACCATAAACCCATCCACCCTTTCCAAGAGTCCCTATATATAGATACAGAATTCTAGCGTAATCCACAATCGACATAGGGGTTGGGCTGTTGAAGTGGTGGTGTAGGTGAAGTGAGAAAAAAGAGGAAGAGAATGTTTGGAAGAGCGCCAAAGAAGAGCGACAACAGCAGATACTACGAGATCCTTGGTGTGCCTAAGACTGCTTCTCCTGATGATTTGAAGAAGGCTTACAAAAAAGCTGCCATTAAAAACCATCCTGACAAGGGTGGTGACCCCGAGAAGGTACCTTTTTTTTTTTTAATGGATGTTGCTTCTTTTTTCAATATTTCATTTCTTTTTTCTTTTTATCCATATCAATCACGACTCCTTATTTCTCGGGACTTCCATTTTATGATATTTGAGGATTGATTTGGGTTTTCACTGGATCCTATAGTTGATTAGCTTTGATATTCTTTGCTTTTCTCATTTATGAGAATGGCCTGATGTGTTGACCACGTTTCCTACTCCCCGTGATTCAGGATATTTTTGGAAGGGTTGAGATGACTTCCTGTTTTCCTAGAATTGTAGTGGCTTATGGTTGTGTGTTTATGATCCGGCTACACTAGGGTTTATGCGAGTTGATCAGCACTAGGGTTTTTAAATTTTGATGATCTTTTATGCAAGATCAATTCAGTGTTCTTGGTGAAGTATAATTGTGCGTGCTTTTTATTCTTTGCAGTTTAAAGAATTAGCTCATGCTTATGAGGTCCTGAGCGATCCTGATAAGCGTGAGATCTATGACCAATATGGCGAGGATGCCCTCAAAGAGGGAATGGGAGGCGGTGGTGGCATGCACGATCCATTTGACATATTCCAGTCATTCTTCGGAGGAAGCCCATTTGGTGGGATAGTTTGGTTCTGAGTCATGCTTGTTTCTGTTTGTTTGAATGCTAGTCCTGTACTAAGCAGCGGTTATTGATTTGATGATTAGGTGGCGGTAGTAGCAGAGGAAGAAGGCAAAGGAGGGGAGAGGATGTAATTCATCCTCTCAAGGTATCACTTGAAGATCTCTACACTGGCACGACAAAGAAGCTCTCCCTCTCTCGCAATGTGATATGCTCAAAGTGCTCTGGGTCAGTACAGTTCTTGCTTGGTTTGTGGTTTGTGTTTCTGCCTCCCCATCTCTAGTCTTCTGCTAACTTGGTTAAGACCTTGTGCTTTTAACAGCAAAGGATCAAAGTCTGGAGCTTCCATGACATGTAATGGATGTCAAGGTACTGGTATGAAGGTGTCCATTAGACAGCTCGCCCCCTCGATGATCCAGCAGATGCAGCACCCTTGCAATGAATGCAAGGGTACTGGAGAGACAATCAATGACAAAGACAGGTGCCCTCAGTGCAAAGGTGAGAAGGTTATGCAAGAGAAGAAAGTCTTAGAGGTGGTTGTGGAGAAGGGCATGCAAAATGGACAGAAAATTACTTTTCCAGGAGAGGCTGATGAAGCTGTATGTCATGGATTTTCTTAGATTGTGGTTTAAAATTTAACTGGTATGGTTGGCTGATGACTCACACACACTCTTTTCTCTCTGCAGCCTGATACCGTCACTGGAGATATAGTATTTGTCCTCCAGCAGAAAGAGCATCCTAAGTTCAAGAGAAAGGGCGAAGATCTTTTCTTTGAGCACACTTTGAGCCTCACTGAAGCACTTTGTGGCTTTAGATTTGTGCTCACCCACCTCGATGGAAGGCAACTTCTAATCAAATCAAACCCTGGAGAAGTTATCAAGCCTGGTTAGTATTTTTGTCTTGAATTATCATTTCAGTGAGATTCACCCAAGTTTGATTCGATGACGCCCCCATTTTTTGAGCACTTCCATTATCAATTCACTGAAAATATCAGTCTCCATTGTGATCAACCCGAATCATTATCTGAGTGTCTGATATAATTGTATAATTGTACTGAGCAGATCATTTCAAGGCCATTGATGATGAGGGCATGCCTATCTACCAGAGGCCATTCATGAAGGGCAAGTTGTATATCCATTTCACAGTGGAGTTCCCCGATTCTTTGAACCCTGATCAGGTTAAAGCTCTGGAAACAATCCTTCCCCCTAAGCCATCAATGTCGCTCACGGACATGGAGTTGGATGAATGCGAAGAGACCACATTACATGATGTCAACATTGAAGAAGAGATGAAGAGGAAACAAGCCCAGGCACATCAGGAGGCATACGATGAAGATGATGAGCCTCATGGTGCTCAGAGGGTCCAATGTGCTCAACAGTGACTTAATTGATCTGATGACTATTGTATGTCTTGAAATGTTGCAAAATATAGCTTTTGAATGGAAAACTATAAGGTCTTCACTTGTTACTATCTGTCATTCTCCTATGTTTGAGTTTTTTCCTGGGTGGAGTATAGTTGCTGCATAGTAGTTCATAATACATCTCTACTCGAAACATAGCAGATACTAATGCTAATCTTAAATCTTTTGTCATGTTCTAAAAATTTGATTTGTTTCTGGAGCTGCTTATGAAATTTCTTATGCGACCTGATAACTTCAATTTAGCGAACTCTTTACTTCAGTATGTTTGAACCCTTGATTCCAGATGATAATGTCCTTCAGCTGTTCATTTGTCATGTTGCTGAAGGTGAAGAGAATGCGCAAAGAATAGAGTGCGTAAGCTGTTAAATTGTTAGTACGAGTAAATTATATCATGAACAATATTCTCCGCAATTTTACTAAACATTCCTTACTACCATTGATACCAGTGAAATTGTAAATGCAATCTGAATATATATTGACATCAGTCTCGAACTCAACCCCGACACAGATATATGATGCATACTACTCCGTAGCATTATCAAACCTCATCTGAAGAAACCAAAAGATGCGAAATAGTGAATGCTTGTGTGTTGTCCATTTTATACACAATCTTGCTACTCTCAAAAGGTCTCTCAGCTCTTTAAAACTCTTAACTGTTAGGAATGACAATTCAATCCGAGTACGAACCGAGTACCGTGATCCGAAGGAAAAAGTCTGATCCAAACCCGTTTAAAAAAACGACTCCGAATCCGATAGAAAAACTCCGACTCCGAATAGGAGATGGATCGGATTCGGATATTGTATTACATTTGATCCAATTGTGATCTGAGTCTGATTGTCCGATCCGAATGAGTAGTATTAAAGATAGTATTAAAAAAACCAAATATAATAACCCAAAATAAAAAAATTAAATAAAAAAATAAATAAACCATGGTATTTGCTTGTGTTGTATAAATTTTTTTTAATTTACGATATATGTTATAAAGGAACTATAATATTAGTAATGAAATTAACAAAAAAAAAGGTAAGAAAATATTTTAATTTTTGGATCGAATTCAAAGGTCCAATGGATCGGATCGGATTTGGAGTCGGAGTTTGCGGATTCGGAGTTGGATTTAGATCTAAAATTAAAATCCGCAAACTTGTCGGATCGGATTCGGATTTTGTTGGATCCGCTCCGGACTCCAATCCATTGCCATTCCTACTATTTCCAAGAATTTTTTTTTTATTCATAAGCTTTTAAAAAAAATTAAAAAATAAGCCACGTTTGAAAGTAATTTAAAAAATAAGCTAATTTTGCTTCAGAGTGAAAACGTTGCCTCGGACAACGTTTTAGCATAAGCAAAATCGTTGCCCCATACAATGTTTTGCATGAAACTGGAAATATAAGAGTGAAATTGGGGCAGAAAAAAACGTTGCCTGAGGCAACGTTTTTGGTCAATTAAAAAATTAGAATATTTTAGTAATCTTGACAGAGAATCAGGCCAGTGGAAAACTAAAAACGTTGCCTTTGAGTCTCACTATCTTCCTTTGAGCCTCACTATCTTCCTTCTCTCTTACCTTCTCCAGACTTAACTCTAAGTCCTTACAATTTCACTCAATGCCTTCCTTTAAGTACTACTCAGTACTAAACTTTCAAAAATATAACTCAAGATGATGTACAAGAGGATTACACATTTGATATAAGGCTAAAACATAAGGTGGAAAAACAGTGACTTGATTGAATCTTTGTAAACTTGGCCAGGTTCATAAAACTAAGTGATAAATGAATTTTTTTATACTAGTTGAAGCTACTTGCTTGCTACCAAATAGATTGGTACAATATACTTGAGTATTCTTGCAACTTGCGTGTAACATCAACTAGTGTCAGAACACCAAAGCATGCTTGCATGGAAAAATGTTAAGCCGTCTTCATTGGGATTTGCTGTAAAAGTATCATCTTGTAGAAAGATTTTCTGATTAAAGCTAGATTATTTGATGATTCTTTTTATCTATTAACTTAAACAACTTTTTAATGATGATTTCTAATTAACTAGTGGTTATTAACCAATTACCAACTTATGCCTAGATTGAATCAAACTTTGTGGACCCGCTTGTACTTACATAAGGACAAAAAAACTTATTCTAAGGCTTCCCACATGCTTCCACTCAAAAGCTTCAATCGAGAATTTCACTTAGGAATTCCGTGCTATTGCTCTTGGAATATCATTAAGCAGAGAGTGGAACTCGAACTCTAGAGTTCCAATTGTGACTCTTATTCAGTTTTTGCTTGGCTTCATAAAGTGTGTTACACTTGACATTTTCATGCTTAAGAACGATTTCTCCTTAGACATTCATGCTCCTACTCTGTAACTCGTCTTTGGACCTTCACGCAACTTAAAACAATAAACTATATCAAACTTGTTTGTAATGTCATCCCCAAAACATTAGGTGGAACAACAAGAACAATAAATTTCGGTGTTCTCATCTTTAAGACCACCTTCCCATCCAAATTGATATTGCTTGAATTCATAAAGATGTGATGTACTGGTGGCTCACAGAAGAACAGCAGGTAGTCCTGTATCGTACAACATGGTGATGCATGGACAATATTAAAAGGTTCACAATCTGATTATCTAAACACAGTGCTTTACCCTAACCTCATGTCTACGCGGGGAAGAGGATTGGATTCTGCACAAACTAAACCCCCTCCAATTCTTCCTGTCTGTCTTTCCTGAATTGTTTTTGGTTAGTCCAATGTAGCCCATAGCTGAACTACTGTCAATAACTTTTCTTGTCTCCATCCACGGTGAACAAACCATCCACTTATTTTTTAGCTTATGCATTCCATTAACATGAAGAAACCCAGAGGCCCTTTCAGATATTAATCTAGTAAAGCGAAAAAAAATAAAGGCTAAGCTGTGCAAGTATTTTGAAACTTTCATCCTCAAGAACCGAAGTTGCGTACTGGAGCAAAATGCCGAGCTTAAAAAGCCAGTGCATCAGCTACACTGATGGCTATTTGTACTCTGGTGTTCCGGCTTAAAGGAGTCCTCAGGGGATCTGTTATGTTACGGTATAATCATAGTTGCAAGAATAATTATACTTTGACAAAATGAATAAGGATTGAGATCAGACCTCCTACAACCCACAGTGTACCCTCTTCGTGCTACAACAAGTCGGTGATACAGACTCCCTACAAGATGCTATTCCTTGTTGAAGACCTCATTTCCTTGATCAATGTTTTTTACTCATTTCACAATAGAAACTGAGATGTCTTGAAGTTTTGCTTCGTAGGCTATGCTTTGAGGGTCACAGGTAATGATTCTTCGAAATCCATCTGTTGCCCTATCTAGCTCCTTGAATGAGACGCGCTTCATAAAGTTCACTTGCCCAGTAACTAATAAAGAAGTTAAGAAGAGCACTCTGATCAAATGAATGTAGCTTGAAACATTCTTCTTTTAGAGATGGTTCTCTAAATCTCAAGTAGTGTGTCAGGGATGGTTTACTCGGACACCACCCTCGAAATCAATAATTTTGTTTGTGTATCACTTTTAGAGATTAAAATGAACTCTTCACTAGGCTCAATTCAATTGAAATGAACTCCTGTCTCCGGACTGAAACAATTGGTAATTGGGTATAGCAATCTTAAAGTTAATTGATATCATGTTTCAGCCAGCAGAAGCATGTTATGTGTTATAATACTCCCTGCTGGAGAAATAATATATTGCGTGAGTTCTTGAGTACCAAGACCCTCCTCTTTCCCTATTCAAATAATCCACGCACCCTAAATAATCACTTGACACAGTTTATTAAAACACATTATAATTATACGAAGTATATAAAATTTCAAAATTTCCTGCACATTATAATTATACGGACAGTAAAGAGAACCAACTGTGCAGGGAGTATTCAAGAAAAAGTCGGTTATCTTTTTAACATGTAAATATAAATTAATCCTTACTTGGGTCTTCAGGAGCACAAAACACAGTGATTACACATACATGATGACAACTCATTTCACAGGCTGCTTTATCAAGAAAGTACTAAGCTAGTTTCTATTATTATACTTAGTCTCAATTTCAATTCCTTCGGGGGTTTTCAATCCTTGTCTTCACTTACAATCTAAGCCTCACATCCCACTATTATAAGAAAAAGGCATCCATACTTATGACTCCGGATATAGCATGCCTATCTAAGGTCCAGGAAAGAGAGAAAGAGAAAGGATGAGCTCAGTGTGCATCTCAAGCTGTATAGAGGACGCAAGGGTGCCTAGAGCCACCTATATGAACCTCTACAAGTGGCCGGAATCCGATGCCGAGTTTGTGAGATCAGTAAGCTTTCGAGGCCCAAGGGCGAAGGTGGTGGAGAGTATATCATGCAGGCAGCTTTACTTGAAGAGCTACACCTTCACAAGGAAAGAAAGCGTGAATGAAAAGACAAAGAAGTGTATTGGGAGAGTGAAAGAAAGAGTTGTGAACGGTGGTAAGAAGAGGCGGCAGGAAGGTGGAAAGCGGGAGAAATCAGTGAGAAATGTCAAGGAAGTGTCATGCGCAGCTCTCAAGATGCTGTTGTGTTCAACTAGTGTAGATGTTGCTGATGGGAAATGGGAATGAATGACTTGTAATATATAGATAGTTGCTGTTGTGTTCAAGTAGCTGCTTTTTCAAGATTCATGTTTTATGTTTGATTTTTATGCGCTTTTGGTTGTTGACTTGTAATCAAGCTTAGGTCTCAGATTTTTATTCGAGTCTTGCTGATTTACAATTTCACTATAATCTTTGCCACGTCATATAGTACATCAATACAAGTTTTACCACTGTATCTAACTCCAAAGAATTCTTTATAATTAAGACATACACAAATTGTTGCACCAGCAAACGATGTTTGAATGAGAATATTGACAAATGACCAAGGTTGATGGAGTAGTTGTTAATGCATCGGTAAAATTGAAGATACATACTAATATACTATTATGGTTGACTTGGTCAATAATTGATTTGTATCTAATTCTTTATTATTTTTTTATTCCAAGTATAATAATTGACTTGATACGATTTAAAAATAAAAAAAGGGATGATTATCTGGCAATAATAACCGTAAATAGGGAGCAGTGGAGCAGCCAGAGTTGAGAACCGCTCCACGTATCGACAAGAGTTGAATAGTTGGTTCGAGAAGCAGGGAAATGATGGGAATAAGCAAGCTCCAAACCATCCTCTTCCTGTGGCTTGCTTTGGCGGCCCCTTCAATAACAGCCAAGCCCGTTCGGAAATGCAGTAAATGTTCTTTCTAAGTTTTAAGTATTCTTCAAGGCTTGGATGCGACGAGGATTTTTGTTTATTTGGTTTGAAATCGATGTAGATAAGAAATCAAAGTATGCGGTGGATGTGAGCGGAGTAGAAATGAAGCCTGATCCAGTTGTGCCTGGCAAGGAAGCCGTCTTCACCATCTCCGCCTCTTCTGGTAATTTGATTTCATGTTGGGTTTGGGTGTTGCCTATTATATTAATTTTTAAGGGGATTAGACTCTGAAATACAAATTCTGTGAGCCCTTGTATGTTTGTTTCACCACACCACCGATTAATGCAGCCGGAGCTATCTCTGGAGGGAAGGTGTTGATCGATGTTTCATATTATGGGATACATGTGCACAGAGAGACTATTGATCTCTGCAACGAAACATCATGCCCCATATCAGCAGGGGACTTTGCGCTCTCTCACAAACAAACCTTGCCTATTTTCACCCCTCCAGTAAGTCATTGTAATCTCTCTTTCATTTGAAGTTTCATTCGAGAGCTACTGTACTGGAAATGGAAAACGTGGCCTATGTTTTCTCACAACATTTCTTTGGACTGCAAGGGCTCATATACTCTCAGGATGAGGATTCAGGACCGTGCCGATCACTTGCTTACTTGCATCAATTTTGGTTTCACCATTGGCTTTGGAGATTCTGCTTATGATAGCTGACCACCTTCTGTAACATTAATACATTATGCTTTGTGAATTTCTATTTTCTCTAATCAAACTTCTGTATGGTACAATGAATGAGTTTCACTCTTATGTGGCACTCTGGAAAATAATGTACTTTTGTTGAAGCTTTAATTAGCTGTTCAACTGCGATAGTGGCATTGACATGTCCATATGGATCATCCTGTGTGATTTTTTGTTGAAGCTTTAATTAGCTGTCCAACTACGATAGTGGCATTGACATGTCCATATGGATCATCCTGTGTGATTGAGTAGAGTTGCTCTATAAACAATCTTTCAAACACAAGTACCTCCTGTGAGCGACTGTCCAAGTGTTGATTGTGCATGGTTTCTGAAACATTGTGTGTTCCACAGCAGTGGGCACAAAAAAAATTAGCTACATCGGGACTTGATGTTTTATCTAGAGCCATATGTATCCTTGAGTTGAGTCCAAGACATACTGTCATCCAAGTATAGAATGTGAGACACATCTCTTAAAATTTGATTGTGCTACTTAATTCATTCTCAGTGTAGGGCACTTTGGATGAAGTATTGTCACTCTATTTAGTTATGTGCATAACTTGTACCTTAAAATTTCTATATTCAGTAATGCCACCTTTCAATGGTGAAGAATCAATAGGAGATAGGTTAGGATCAATATACTCTAGAGGGGGGTGAATAGAGTATGGTCGTTTTTCGAGTTAGGCTTTCAAGGCTTTGAAACGGGTTTTGAGATGCGGAAAATGATTAAATCAGGTTTCAAGGTCTTGAAGTAAGTTTCAGGCTTTTGAGCAGAAGAGGTTATCACGAGATAAAAGAATTAAGTAAAGCAAACGAATATGCAAATGCAAATATAAAGGGGACGATTGTTTGTTACGAAGTTCGGCAATGTGCCTATGTCTCCGCCTAGGGTTTCCTACCCTTAGGATTTAACGATCGTTATTTCCTCCTTTAGAGACCTAAAGCCACCTTCGAAGATTATCACCCAATCTTCTATACCGTAACTTTCCCTAGCTACACTCTAGCGTCTCAATTCCTAGAAATAAAAATCTCCTTTCTTTTTCTGAACCTTTGAGTATTATAAACTTTACTCAAGGTATATCTCTCTTTTGATATTTCTTTTTCACTCACAAGATATACTTGATAATCTTTTCTCTCAATTCTAAATTACAATGAAGAGTAAGCACTAGAGAGGAAAGTAGTTTTGCTGTAGCTTGAATGTATATCACGTTGGAAAGCTTCTTATTCTTCAATGCTTCAGCTTCAATCAATTTATAGACATACGAACAACGGATAGGCTTCATAACCGATTTATTCAAAATGCCGTTGCTTCAGGGTCTTGACTGACTGCTTCAAGGTCTTGAAATGTAACAGATTCTCCGGATAGCTCGCATTTCGGTTGTTGACTGATTTTCTTTTATGAGAGCACGTCCAATGAAGTTGTTTAACCCAGCATATCTTCAATTCAACTCCTTAAGCTTAGGAAGACCACTTTGAATATTGTTCATCCTTATCTTGATAGAGTTTGAATTTAATTCAAATACTTGAAGTCCATGAAGTAACAAATTCCTTATTTTAAGGAACCTATTTGAATTTGCTTTAGCTGAAAGACATTTATCATTATCCACTTACAACAATTTATCAGATGAGCCGTTAGTAACTGATTGAAACATAAGCATTAGTATAGGAACGTATAAAGCAACATGAGCGTAGGAATACGAACACAAGTATTAGACACATATCAACTTCAACGTATAAATTGCATGAATATATTGCATGGTATGAGACAAGTTACATGAGTTTATTATAGAATTTGTAATTCCATTTTGACTTCCATCATCCATACTTATATTAAACATATACATATACATAAATATCAAAGTAACAAGATGTATTCATCAAGGTGGAGTCTTCAATTGGAATAGCATTTGACTACTACAGCAAGTTTGGAAAAGCCACACTAATTTTTAGTAACAAACTAATGCAAATGACTTACTATGTTAAAATATATCTAATGTAAGTATTCATAGACACGTGACCTGAATAAAATGGCTTATCATAACAGATTGATTACATCTCTAGAGGATCATGTCAGAAATCAGGCGCCAAATTATGACAACAAAGCAGGCTGACGATACAGCCTTTCTAAGTCCATCAAACTGCTGTACCAAAAGCCTAACAATTACAACATCTGATCAAAAAGTGCGGTCCAACAACAGTAAATACAACTCTCAGCAAAAACAAGGCAAAAGAAAACCCGAGTACAAAATAGTAACATTGAACTAACAAGGATGAATCTCAACAACTAATTGGTTTAGATTCATCAGGTTCCTGTGCAGCCCCATCGGATTTCACAGGTTGATTCTCAATAAGAATTGCACCCTCCTTCTCCCCATTAGCAGTGTTACTATCTGGCCCAACTTCCTCCAAACTGACTTTTTTCTCTGGCTCCTCCAGTCCCTGTTTAGATCCCTCAATTTCTTTCTCGACAATTGCAGAGCTGCTTTCATTTGAACCTTTTTCTGTATTCACTAAGGAGACATCAACCTCAGGCTGAACAAAAGTTTCAGCTGGTTTCTCCCCAAGCTCCTTTTTGTTTTCCACGGGCTTTTCTGCAATTGCATTATTGTCCACAGGATTTCCTTCTGTTCCATTATTGGCGTCTCCAGAAAAGTCAGCATCAGAAGGATTTATAGCTGCTTCTGGTTTATTTTTCTCAAGCTGCTCTTGCCCTTGAATAGGTGGAGTCTCTATTGCTCTTTCCACTCTAATATCTTCAGGTTGCTCGTCTATCTTACTCTCTTCTGGTACTAGAGAGATTTCTTGTTCAAGCATCTCTTCCACTTTACTTTCCCCTGCCTGCAATTGCCTCCCATCAGGGAGACCTAACCCGTGAGCTTCATCAGCTTCCTTAGCCTTCTCCTCCTCAGCAAAGTTTCCTGCTTCTGCTTCTTTCATCTCCACATCTTTTTCATCCTCAGTCTTATCATCCTCTGTCCTATCAGCAGCTGTTCCGTCATCTGCAGACTCACCTCCATCAGTCTCTTCCTTCTTTGGTTCTGATTTCTTCTGCCTCTTCCTGGAGGAACCACTTTGCGGCATGTCTGTTGAATTTGGTTTGCTGCTTAATCTAGCAGAACGACGGGGAGTATCACCTATTTCAAGGAGAAGCTAAATGTCATTGATAGCGTCTCTCAATTTGATAGCAAGGAAGTAAAGAATAGCTACCTGTGCCCCAGTCAAACTCTGAGAATGGAGGACCATCAGGATCGGTTTTCAGATATTGGTCCAACTGTCTCTTATTCTTGATCTCTTCACCAGTTGGTGCAATGAATACGATCTCATTCCTTCGAGGGGTTCCTGTTCCACCCTTCTTGGGAATGAACTGCACATGGGAGAGAAGATATTTCAACTAGGAAGTCAATAAGACAAGACCAGAATAAGGAAAAAGGACAAAGGTGGAGCACCACAATCATTTTATGCAAAAACTAAAACCAAAGGAAACAAAAATGTATTCTAAAAGCAATTAATTACAAATGAATATATCATGGCCTTAATATCGGAGAGAGAGAGAGATATATATAAAGAAGACTGAGGAGCTCCCCAAACATTAAAAGCAATGTACTCAGCAAACAAATCGACAGTGGAACAAAAGCATTTCACTTGTCAGATATTCAGAATGTCAAAATAAATAAATAAAAAATTAGTTCAAAGTTGATAAAGTGATTGAAGTAGTTTTAACTAATTAGTTAACTCCTGTTGCAGTGACCTATGAGAAAAATCCAAAAAATCACTGACAGAACCTATGTCCTCACAATGAAATAGATCAATCAAGAAGAGCTGAAAGTTTGTTGCCCCCTGCCTAGATGACTATATATATACGATACATGAAAGAAAGAAACAACAAACACAATTTCTACAATTCTACCCGTCATAAAGAAGTTGAATTTCAAAATTGGGCAAAACCGATGGCACTCATGGCATACAATTCAGCAGGACTAAACAAGCTTCCATACAGAACAGCCCTTGAGACTTGGAAATTCTAAAGAAAATTATAGCATGTTCACTTCCAAAAAAGAGTCTGTCTGACTGGACTCTTATACGTGCTTTTACAGAAGAATAGACAAAATGAGCTGTGAACACAATTCAGCAGGAACTAAACAAGCTGTTAATGGGGGACAGGACAAAAACACATAAAAATTCAGCAGCAGGAATCAAACCAAATTTATACTGCAGAAAAAAGCTTGGCTAATGTTTCAATGCATATTCTCTTTATAAACAGCTTACTAGACACATAAGCTAAATATGTAAAATTCAGATTGCAGGGGTTGGGGGGTGGGGGTCAACAAAATTAACGAGGGTATTCCCTTGAGTTTGGGGAGATTCAATTAGATTAATAAAAAAAAGGAATGAATCCACAGTAATGGACAAGGAGGAATATAATCTAAGAAGCAATGCCAATATCCACAAAAAATCTGTAGAAGATAAGAAGCAAAGGACCAATAAGCTTAATCCACAAGGAAGAAAATAGGAACCAATGTTCAAGATTTTGTTTTATGCAAATGACATAAAGCTAAAGTAAGTTCATTAGTTCACACATGTTGAAGTTAAATACAAATCAAAAAGTGAAAAAGTTATGTGGATTAACTGACGATAGATTAGTACTCAATGTTGGATATATTGGCATGTACTTAATGTTTCAGGTTGAAGTTTCAAAATTTTCAGTCTCAGGGGCATAGATGGAAAAGTTTCTTCTTACACATTTACTAGTGATGCTTTGAGCCTCATCATATGTTATTGACTGATGTTATTTGCTAGAACAACAAATTCACTAAATTATAACTCAAATTTCATATGAATAGAGTAATTGACAAACAGAAGTCACAAACACAGAAAGCCCAGGCTGAGGCAAATCTAGAAAGGAAACAGAAGTCAAGAATGATTCCAAAAACAAATGCCACGTGTTTGTAAGTTAAGTCTAGTCATACTCTCTCACACAAGTCTTCGACTACTGAAGCATCTTGCTCCATTCCTTATGTCTCAATCCCTCTGACATAGACAAAATGGATATTCTTTATAAGCATCCCAATTTCTCTCTAAAATATTCAAAAGTGTTCTCAAATACTCCAAATATGCTTGTGTAAGTCAAGTAACAACATTCTAACTATGCAGAACTATTCAATCAAACTCCCCCTTTTAAAAAAACTTCATCTTTTTGATCCACCATCCCCTTATTCACGTGATAATAAAGATGGCCTGTGTTCTCTTGAAGGAAACCCAAGAAAAAGCTGGGGAAACACTCTCTAACTTCATAAAAATAGGACTAATTCTTTTTGGATTCTTTCACCTCTCTCTATTACATTTTTGGGCTATCATCTAAGTGACTGGAGAGCAAAAAGAAATTGCCCTTACAAGGTCATATCAACCAACAACAAAGTGAGCAAAAATGGCGTTTCTATAACCAAGTCATCCAAAGCTCCAAACTCACATCCTTCCTCTATCAACAAGACAACAACATCCACCCTTCATAGATCAAGTTTGGAGATGTCTAGTATCTTTAAACTAACTAATCAAGACCTATAAAACATTTCCGTATACTAAAGGCTAATTTCTACTTCCTACGAGCAATTCATCATATTGGAACGCTCTTCAATCAATCATCACCCCACTTTGTCAAAGAAATTTCTGAAACCATATATCTAACTAATCATAAAAGACGGAAATGTCTGAAACAAGCAAGCAGTGTCACTCACAGTCCCACTCTTCCTTGGCCTCCTATCATGTAAGCTAAAAACACAAACTTTATTAACGCAAATTTGAATGTTAAACTTGACAAAAATCAAACATAAGAAAGCTTGCATTGCTTACAACAATCAAAACCCCCTAAAACAAACGACTCGTAAAACACTTCACTGAGTAACAGACAGCACCGCGTACAAAGCCAACAACAATAGTAATAAATGATAATTTCTCCCTCGAATTAGCAATTCAATTCAGCTGAATAGCACTAACACACAGGGAACACGCAAGAAACCCTAGGAATTAGCACAACAACTTACAATAATAATAAGAATAATAAGAATAACAGCATGAATTGATGAATAAAAAACAAAATCAGTAAGAGGAGAAAATGAAAAAAGAAAGCATAGAATAGGGAGAAAAAAAAGGAGAGGAATAAGTGAAGTAAAAGGGGACCTTCTTGGACCAGCCATGAGGAGCTGGAAGTTGGATAGTAACAGCTTCCACATCTATCAAACTAGGAGATGAAGCTACTTGTACTCCCAACTCCCCTCTATCCGCTTCTTCTTCCCTACTCTCCATTTTCGAAACCAATCTATTCCCGCTCTACTTGTCTCTCTCTCTCCCCCCTCTATGGATATGATGGAGTGGACGTCACTTCAATCTAGCGAGCTGGATTGGATTCTTGCTCTTTTAAGTCTGCCTTCATTATGTGGTGTTTATATATTAAACTACTCCGTATTACTTTGATTTTTTTTTTTCTTGGAGGACTGATGACTGATGGGTGATGGGTGATGGGTGATGGGTGATGGGTGATGGGTGATGGGTGACGACCTCTTCTCTTCTGATATCATCCTTCAATTATTCACAATGCCCTTTTTCGGTCTTCGAATGATCTAAAGTTTTATACAACCTTTTGCGTTTGTTAATGTATGCATATCCTCGTATTTCTTGAAACTACTCCGTATATATGATATGACAAAACTCTCTTAAAATATGTCAAGCATTGTTTGAAATGAGGTCATATGAATTTAAAATAACTACATAATATGGTTACTTCTTTACTTAAACTAACATTAAACTTTAGTCAATACGTTTTAATCGTTTTCAAAAAAGAAAAAAAATGTAATAGTATAATTAACCATAACTACAATAATTCAATTGCTATAGGTAGCTTATTGAGATCATCGTTGGTTACTCCCTTCTTTTTTACTTATTATATTTTTATTTTGAGAGTTAAATTTCATAAATTTTGACTATAAATTCTAATTATATTATAACAAATAATATATTTAAATGAGATTTTGTTAAATTCATCTCTATTTAAATTTTTAAAATATTAATTTTTTTATTTTTATCTTATAAATTTAGAAAAAAAAATATATTTTAAATACCATAAAAAGGCAAATATAACAACTAAAAAAAGTGACGGATAAACTAATACACTATGAATCTATGATAGTTATTTTAAAAATCACCTAGGGTTGCCGACAATGAAAAGCGATAAAACAATTAAGCATGAATAGTTGAATAGGAGTCCATACATCTCCAGCTATCGCCCATATTTAGTACATGAAATGCCAAATTTTCCCTTAGTTCATATTTATATACGTTAAATGTATTTTTACTTTTACCACTCAATATAAGTTCATTTTACTCTGAGTTTTTCAGTTTAGTGATTTATTTCAGTATTTATACTTTTGACTCCTAATAATATTTTATTTCTCACATTTCAACCAATTTCTACTTTTCCTTTCATTCTTCTTCTCTCATTTTTTTTTACCTCCATTTCCTTCAGTTTAGTAGAATCACTTGCATTGCATTCCTTCAGTTCAATTCCAACCATGTCGGATGAGATACACATTGTTTTTATGCCCATTTCAATGTCTATAGTTCACTTCATTTTGTTATTTTAATATTAAACTATGTAATTAGGTTAAATACATGCATTTATATACGTTAATTATAGAAATACACATTATAATTCATGTTTTGTATATTTATAGTTATCTAAACGTTACTAAGTTTGCTTAACAACGTGTGATAAATGTTAGTTAATATAGAATTATGCTTAAGAAACGTGTGACAATCGTTACTTAACATGCAAATTAAGTTACTTAACATGCAAATTAAGAGAAATGTATATTTTGGACGTTTATACCATGTATTTGTTGTCCAAAGTGGATGGTTTATCAGTGTTAGTAACCGTAGAAGGCAAACCTTTGAATGATGGATATAACGTGAAAAATAGAGGATGATTGCACCGTTAAATCGTCCAATTTGGACAGTTTTTGTGGGTTATACCCACTTCATGACTGTTCAATTTGGGCGGTTTTTTGGGTAAGAATTATCCAATTTGTTGGACAATTTGTATGGTTATAGTACATTCTGAATTAAGTATTATTAGTAAGCATTAAATTAACATAAACAACAAATACTTACATTTATAGTATAATTCGTATATCATAGTTGTAACACCTTTGATTTGATTCGTTGTTTGTATTCAAATAAAATCCAAAATTATTTATATCATTGTATTAACATTAAAGTTATTAATATGAATTAATTTAATTTGATATACATTGCTAATCGAATATTATTAGATATATCAATTAGAAATATCCATCGCTAATGCCGATTTATATGAACATTGCTTATTGATGTTAATTACGTATTAGAGTTATATATCTAATGTACTGATCTCTATATGAAATTTCAGGACTTTTGCGGGAATGGAATTGTTTATAGCGAGGTTTTTAGTCACGAACAAGATTTTGCTATGTTTATGGATGCTAAAGTATAGGCTCAAGAAGAAGCCATGAAATATGGATTTATGTTGGTTTCAGCAACACATAAACCTCAATCTGATGGTCGTGTGCATAATTGGTTGTTTTGCGATTGATATGGGAAGAAGAAGGATCGAGACTTTTCGAATGCGCACTAGTTTAACACGAAGAGAAAGGGGTGTGATTGCAAATTCGGGATCAAGGCGTTGGAGCATCCAGAGCGTGATAGTTGTTATATCGAGGGTGTTCCAAAATAAGGGTTTCATAACCATGAGTTGGTGGTGTATCTAGTGGGACATCGACAAGTGAGTGGCTTAAGTCTAGCTGCTAAAGAAATCGTAAAGGGAATGAGTGACACACATGTGAAACCGAAGATCTTAGCATTAATATTGGACCAATATCCATAAGACAACCCAAATGTGCTACACATTTATAATGAGAGATTTAATATGAGGATGGAAGACTCTGAAGGAAGGAATGTGATCCAACAGATATTTAACCAAGCGAAGAAATATGAATATGAATTCTGGTTCGATGCTGACACTAAGACATTTCAACTGACTCGTGTGTTTATGGTGCATCCTGAATCTAGTTTGATGTTACGTACGTGGCCATATGTGATTCTAATTGATTCAACGTACAAAACAAACAAGCATAGATATCCGCTAGTTGAGATAATTGGAATGACTCGAATAAATTCAAACTTTGTGATCGATTACGCAATTATGAAGGATGAGAAATCAGAGAGTTACTAGTGGGTGTTAGATAAACTGAGGCAACTATTTTGTCCCATTGCGGAGTTATTTCCTCAATCGTGCCATTTACTTTGCACATGGCACATCAACAACTGTGTTGAGAAGAAGACATATGACATTTTCAAAGACAAGAGGCGCGCTGCGGATGTCGAATTGGGTAAATGGAGTAGAATTAAGAATGCAAAGACAGAAGCGGAGTACAATAATGCAGTGATACAATTCTAGGATTCTTAAGTGTGGTGCCTTGTTCTAGTGCAGTATGTGGAGAACCAATGGTTGCCCCATGCTGAGCGGTTCGTGAGGTACCATACCAACTAGTTCCTTCACTTAGGGAATAGGACGACATGTAGAGTTGAGAACTCACATAGTGCCTTAAAGGACTAGTTGGATTCCTCCACCAGTGCTCTAGATACGCTTTTTGATCTTTTCCACAAGCATTTACAAACCCAGCGATAGAACGTACAATTTAACCTTGAGCAATCACAAGTTGTCACGACACTTTATACCAGGATTTCATATATAACCAGCTTTATTGTCGCGTTTCTCATTATTGTTTGTCCTTGATTAAGGATGAGACAAAACGAATGAGAAGGCTTGGTGCTGCAGTTGAGAGCAGTTGTGGGTGTGTTTTAATGGCTACACACGATCTCCCATGTGCCTATGCTATATATCGAATGACCATGGGGAATTCGTCATTGTTTTTAGATGATATCCACCCATTCTGGAGAATGTTAACCATTGATGCACCGCATTTAAACTCTGAGTACGTCGACTGACCGAGCCAGAACTAAATCAATTACGGAGTCTGTTCGATAGAGTATCTTCTTCAACCCCTTCCCTAGTACGTGATGCATCGTGCTACCTATATGGCATGTTGGAGCCTTAGGGATCGTACCTAAAGAACCAAAGTCGTTGGCACAAACACGAGGTTGACCTTCATGACGTGACCAATGTTCAGGGGAGTACGCTTATGGATGTGACTACGTCAAAAACTCGTTCAAGAGAATCAGGGCAATCATCTCGTTGTTCGTCAAAATTCGTGAGCATGCCTCCAATAATAGGTAAGTTAATTAAACCTTATACCAATTATGTACCATATTGTGTATCATTTTGAATTCTCTATGTTGAATATGTGTTTTTGTGAGCTGCAGGTAGAACAAACATGGAGAACTTCCCATACAAAGACAAAGTTCCAAGCATTATATTGAATTACGTTGAAGGGTGGAATGATGTCAAGGCTGATGGAAATTGTGGCTTCCGACGTGTTGCTGATGCATTTCGCAATGGAGAAGACAACTAACCTCTTGTACGTAGGCTCATGTACAATGAAGTGGTAGCAAACTACTATAAATACACTACCGTCTATTTCAACGAAGTGGATTGAACTCTCCAACGTATTAACTGGGAAGGTGGATGTTGCGAGGAAGATCACTAGATGGAGGTTAGCGCAGATTTGTTATGAGATATCTCTTGTGCACAGACATAAGTTTCATACCACCGTTATGACATATGCTCTCAGGATCTTCTCCTCTGAGGATAGCAGGGTTAACACATAGAAGTTCACTTAGTGTCATGGAGGAGACATCAGTACAATCATCTACTAGCTTACCCTCTACACGAACACCAAGAATGGCCTTCACGTCATGCAGTAAGATAGTCATTTCACCGAATGGAAAGTGGAAGGAATTCATGTCTGATTGCCAACGCTGCACAAAAGTAAATATCAGTGGCACATCTATGTGATTAAATATAATGTTCGGTAGAAAGAGAAGTCCATAATTTAGCAATCGTTATTGCATTGAACTTCCATCAAGCTTAGCACGAGCCCATTTATTGAGAAGGGGGCACATCTTGTCACGGTTTTGACACTTCAATAAACCATTTCCACGCTCCTTGCCAACCCAAATATTTGTAGCAATGTGACCCATAAAGCTAGGAATCACATTCTCTTCGATTGGGCCGCCAAAAACTCCACCCTTCACAACCCAAGAGTCATGCCCCTTCTTCCTCTTACTACTCGTCCCAGAAACTGTTGAAGAAGAACCTGATGCCATTGCACTAGCAAATTTACCATCCACGCCTTTGCGCACTCTAATATACTGATCCTCTAATTATTCCTCTACATAGCACTAGCAGCACCCAAATTATAGTTTGGGATATCATCATCATCCTAATCCTCGTCATCTATCACGTAATTATCCAAATCATTATCATAATCCTCATCTTCATGTAACTGTTGTAACCGTACACCCTCTCTCTCCCTCCGTGCAAAAGCTGAGATACCACGGGATTGGGGATGTCTCGGACCTAAATCACCCTCGCCATGCCTTTCAGGTACCTAATCCCATTTATATTAATGATAAATAAAAGTAATAAATAAATATAAATTATAACTAATTAATACTATAATAAACCTAAATATCAAACTTCAATATAAAGTAGTTAATAAGCTAATACTCTTTATTTAACTATTAAACATGATTTAACTATACTAATTTAATAATCAAATAATAAGTATTATTATTAACTAATTAAAAATTAACTACTTTAATGTGCTTAGTTATAATAATTTAATATTAACTAATTTAATATGGAATTTTATTTTCTACATTATAGCTTTACACTAATCATAAATATCAAAATCATAAGCATAGTAACTAAGCATATTATATGCTTTAACTATTTTAACTATTAAACATAATTTAACTATAACATGAAATTACGAGTAAGTATTATTATTAATATAAACATAATTAATATGGAATGTAATTAATACAATGGAATTACGAGTAATTATATGTATTATTATTAATATAAATTTATTTAATATAGAATATAATTAATATAATGAAATTACGAGTAATTATATGTATTATTAATAATATACTTATTTAATATGTGAATAATATATTATATATAGTAATTATATATATTATTATTAATATTATCTAAACAATACGTATTATTATTAACTAATTAAATATTAACTAATATATTATGCTTAGTACGTAATGTAATATTAACTAATTTAATATGGAATTTTAATTACTATTATATGTAATATTAAATATCAATTAATTAATAATTAATATAAATGTATCTATACATATTATTATTAATATTAATTAATAAATATTAACTAATAATATAATAAATCATTTATATAAAAAGTAAAAAAAATTTGGAACCGTCATGGTTCTATCCTCCTCCTCCTCCTTCTGCTGCTTCTTCTTCTTCTTCTTCTTCTTCTTCGTCTTCTTCCTCTTCTTCCTCTTCTTCCTCTTCTTCCTCTTCTTCTTCTTCTTCTTCTTCTTCTTCTTCTTCTTCTTCTTCTTCTTCTTCTTCTTCTTCTTCTTCTTCTTCTTCTTCTTCTTCTTCTTCTTCTTCTTCTTCTTCTTCCTCTTCTTCTTCTTCTTCTTCTTCTTCTTCCTCTTCTTCTTCTTCTTCTTCTTCTTCTTCCTCTTCTTCTTCTTCTTCTTCTTCTTCTTCTTCTTCTTCTTCTTCTTCTTCTTCTTCTTCGTCTTCCTCTTCTTCCTCTTCTTCTTCTTCTTCTTCTTCTTCTTCGTCCTCTTCTTCCTCTTCTTCTTCTTCTTCTTCTTCTTTGAAAGAGGTGAATTTATTGGGAGAGAGACTAATTTTTGAGAGAGTTTGAGTGATAGAAAAATATTTAAAAATAGATAGTAAATGAGTTTATAAGTGATAGGAAAAAAGAGTTAAATTAGGTGAGTAAATGGATTAAATTAGGTCATTTAAACATTAGATAATTAGTAATTTAGGTTGGTAAATAAATTAAATTAGATTAGTAAATTAAATTATTAAATTAGATTAGCAAATAAAATGTTATATAATTATTAAATAAGGTTAAATTAGCTTACTAATATATATAAAGACAATATCATTACAAAAGTGTGAAATATGTATAAAATACGGACATTAACCATCTTTTTTGTCGTTTTCCCTTTCTCCAACTATTAATAAAAAAAGCAATCCCCCACATCTCACTTCAGGTCTCCATCATCTCATCTCCTCTCCTCTCCTCTAAATTCACTGGACTCCATCTCTGCATCTTCCACCGGAAAACATGGAAACCCGTGCGGCGGAACCTTCCTCCGCCGCACCTCAATCCATCCCCAACGACGAACTCCGGGTTTATCTAGTTCCTCTCAGGTAATTCTGTGCTCCGTTTATTTCATATCAATTCCTGCACTTTCTAGGTTTAATCAAATCAATTTGGGGGATTTTAAACGGAATGCGTGTCTTTGAAGGTGGTGGAAGGAGGCGCAAGATGCAACCACATCAACGAGTAAATCAAGCCAGAATATAGGGGTTTTATACAGTGCATCACCCTCATCGTATTTCGGAGGTCCGATGAAGATAATCAACAATTTATTCGGTTCTGATCTTTTGTTTAATCTACGGAGAGAGGAGGGTGGCAGCGACGGCAATGCTGATGTTCCAGTTTCTGGCCGTGATTACGCCTTGGTTTCTGGAGAAATGTGGTTGCAAGCTCTCAAATGGTCAGCTTTCTAATTTCACTACTACGCTATTTCCATTTTGATGATGTTGATCTATATGCAGTTTCACAACTTATGATGTGGTTTAATGCGAATCTTCCATGTACTGTAATAAATGTTTTTTTGGTGCCGTCATATTAAATATGCGTAGTACGATAATCTATATATATTTTTTTGTATTCGTACATGTCATATCTGATTGCTGCTGCAAGTTCATGGTACTCACTTTAATGTGTTACGATTGTTCCACCTAAATGTGATGTGATTTTATTGGTTGATGCTTATTTGTATAGTAGACATTATTACATGGGTCACATTTAAAAAGCATGTTAAGAAAATTAGGAAGCATGTTAAGAAAATTAGTGTAGTAGAGATGTGTATGTTAAAATGCATGCATAGGTGAGGAAGGTGGTGGGATGGGATAATGAAGATCTCAAAGAGGGTTGGGGTAGGCTAAAATTGACTTGAATGGAGGGAATTAACAAAGATATGGGAAAATGAGCTTGCAGGAAGATGATGTGGAAGCCAATGATGAAACATCTCTAATTCGGTGGAGGGTTGCTCATGTAATTCATCCAATAATTCATCGATCACCGGAATCGGGTATTTATCAGGGACGGTGACCTTATTCAAGGCCTGATAGTCAACAGAGAACCTCCATGACTCATCCTTCTTTTTGACAAGTAACAACTGGCTCAAAAAGGGGCTATTAGACGCCTGACTTACTCCAACTCCCAACATATCGCGAATCAAAGTTTCAATCTCATTTTTTTGTATTTGTGAGTATCTGTAGTGTTTAGCACTCACAGGGTGTGCATGCTCCTGCCTGTAAAGTAAAGTAATGGAATGCTTGTGGCCTCTCCTCAGTGGCAACCCATCAAGCAGGTCGAATACCTCCTGAAACTTATGTAATATAGCAGCCAAATATCTCGAGGCTTCTGTCTCTAGTGGCAACCCATCTCCATTCAAATCTAATTGAATAAATTCCAACAAGATGCTCTCACCTTCCTTCCTAAGAGCTCTAACCATTGCCTTCAGTGAGATTAAGGTCCTCCCTAGAGAAGAATCCCCTTGAAGCGTTACAGTCCTTCCCTCGACCTTAAAACTCAACGTATGAGTTTTCCAATTAGTTGACATAGTTCCCAGAGTTTCCATCCATTGAATACCGAGAATCATGTCGGAGTTACCCAAAGGCAATATCAAGAAATCTTGTACTATTCTCAGGTCAGGAAGAAGGAGCTCTACATGCCTTCGCTCACTACATCCTTCCACTGCCTCCACTGTCTAAAAGCCTTGACTCTTGTCACCGGAACCCCAACTCTCTCTGCTGTGTTAATGGATAAAAAGTTATGTGTTGCCCCATGGTCTATCAACACTATCACCTCGTGGTCATTCACTTTACCTTTCAACTTCATTGTTTTAGGGTTAGTGAAACCCATAACTGAATTCAGTGATATTTCGAGGTCCCGCTTTTCTGGATCAATTGACCCTGACTCGTACCTTTCCCCTTGAAGATCCTTTGAGCTTCCATGGTCGCCTTCCTCCTCTTCCTCATAAGCGAGAAGTACACTCAATTCCTTCGTCGAACCGATCATTTCTCATCACATCTAAAACAGAGATCCAACTCCCTTTTTTCCCTGATTTCCTTGTCTGAACACCACCGCTAAACCTCCCTTCCATTGGACCTCCCCGGCGGTAGTTGTTAATATAGCCCCTCAACGAATTATGGGAAAAAGGTAAGGTGTATGATGAGATCGAAATGAGGGAGAGTTAGATTAGAAGCTTCTAACCTCGTCAACTTGCTGACTCACGTTGGATTTCGATTAGTGGAATGCTGGACCTGGGTTGCTACTCTTAGGCCCAAATCCCCCAAAGTCCTGTCCTTTTCTTCCTGCTGTTCTCTGCTTTTCCTTAACCTTTTGGCCAGCTCCATTGCATGGTCTAACGACTTGGGCCAAGGAGCCTTACCTCAGCCCTTATGATCTGTTTTAGCCCACTCACAAACTGTCTCTTAGCAACCTCTTCCCCTTACCATCTCCTCAAGAGGAGCCATTAATTCGATAAACTTCCTTCGGTATTCATACATGCTCGAAGACTGGCGGTCCAACCACTGTTCATGGAGGGTCATTGCTCTGAACTGCTAAAGTATGAGGCTCTTCATTTCTTCCCACCGCCTTAAAGGACGCCGTCTGTGCTCCCATTGATACCGTTGTAGTGCATCTCTATCCAAGGATACTACGACGCCTCCATTTGCTCCTCCTCGGATAAACGGTAAAAATGGAAGTACTGTTCTGCTTTTAAGATCCAGCCATCCGGGTTTGAACCACTAAGCAAGGGTAGATTGAGTTTTTTTGCTCTCTATTGTTGTTTGTGTTTCCCATCCACCACCTGTTCTTGCTTGCTTCCACTTCCTCTGACGGTGGTGGTCGCCATGGTGGAGCTTCATCCCGCAACGATTGTTGGTCGGCTCTCAATTGATTCATCAATTCTTCCTGAGATGTTCGCGATTGCTGAAGACTTGCTATGATTTGAGCCATTGAGCCACTACTTCACCCACTTTTTCAGTGATCTGGATCCTCAACGACTCCACGTCCTCCTTGAGCTTGTCCATCTGCTGCGAGTGTGTTGGCGCCATCGTCAGTCTACTCCCCACGACCGTCCGCTCTGGTACCAGTTGCTGGGAATCAGGGGGCGATAATGCAAGAACGAGACAGACAACAACCTATGCACTCAACCAAGAACCCTAAACAACCCTTCTGCTTTTCGAGAGGCAGAATTCTCTCCCTATGCTCACTGTAATTAGATTTCAGATACCCATACAAGGGTGTGTGCACGCCTATTTGTATTGCTAGCTCTCAACAAACTTTGTAACAAACTACTACTGTAATTATTTATATCTATTTACTATATTCCTCCTTATATTCTCTCTCAACTGATTTTATTCCTTCTTTGCACACCATGCTGTGCCTTCTCTGCTGTAATTAATTCCCCTTGGTTGCTCTTGTCTTCCTTCGTGTGTAAACTTGAGTGACTGGTGGTTTGAGCTGATTCTGAGCAACTTGAAACAACTTTTAAGCAACCATCTTTGCTTTCCATTAAGGTGGTTGTTTCTTCCATGCTGGACATAACATTGGAAGGTTTTATGCTTAGCTTTATTATTTTATAGTAGTCTATTAGCTGGTTTTTCCGCTTGTATGGCTGTATATATTAGGCCTCTATGGGTTTCATTTCATATCTTTGTCATCTTTGTTGCCTGTATATCATTATATGTTTTAGTAATGGGGTGAAACGAATTTAATCTGTTTGAGTCAAGGTGCTTGTTCCCCATATAGAGACAATTTATACCAGTCACATACTCACATTCTTTTTGTGAACTTATGGTAATAATGGTATTTTCAGATAATAAGATTGATTAAATCTTCAACCTCAATCTAGTTTATGTTTCTTACAGATTGGAAAAGTTCTGATTTCCCTGTTTACCGTGGGTTTATCTTTTCTATGCAGGCATAGTGATTCTAAAAATGCAATGAAGCGTGTTGGAAGTTTTTCAGCTGGTGACATTGATATAGCTGATGTCTACCCTTTACAACTCAGGCTCTCCGTTTTGCGAGAAGCAAACTCATTAGGAGTTAAGATCAGCAAAAAGGTATTTTCCGTGTATCTGTTCTCTCATTTCGTGATGATAGATAACTTGATTGTTATGTAGCTTGCTTGAAATATATGATGTATATGTATCCATCTTCTATGTTTATTTAGCTGTTTCTTTTGTAATGACATGTACCCCCACTTGACTGTATGATCTGTAGCTCAATAAAAATTACCGGAATTGGGTTCTCTTTGCATTGTGTTATCCTAGTATTGTTACCTGTAGAAAGGATTAAAAGGTTTTGATATCCTACCTAAAAATTATGCCTGACACATGCATGCAGGGAGGAAAATAGTTGTCACCATCTTTTTAATATTTAATATCTCTATTTTTTTATCACCTCAAACTTCTTCCTTTTAGTGATATAATATTGTCAATGCCTAGTAATTAAGGATTTATATTTGTTTCTTAAGATTTTGTTTTAATTACACTATGAGTTCTGGATTGTAGAAGGTAGGATCTCATTCCAAGCTAAGGAGAGTTGTTAAATAGGTCTCAGAGAGTTCAGGCAATGGTAATTCCGATGCTTTGTTGCTAAGTGACAGGTCCAAGTGATCTGCTTATGTATTTGTTTATTTGTACAAATTTATGTGTGCTGTTTCATCATGCTGTTTGTTTTATGCTTTGTTCAGGATAATGCTGCCGAACTCTTTAGACGAGCCTGTAAAATATTTAATACCGAGGCTGAGTTGGTATGAAGTATACTGTTTATTTTCTCTTCTCAATATAAATGAAGCTGTTTCTGATATATTTTGGTTGGGGCAGTTGCGCATATGGGACTTCTCTGGCAGGACAAGCAATTTTTTTGTGAATGACAACAGTTCACCTCCTATGGATATTCAACGTCAGTCTGATCAGGAGGTTAGCTGTTGATACTTGTGGACTTCTTGTACTTTTTTAGCTATTTGACTGCATTAGTGCATTTATTGAATTCTTTTTATTGTAGGATAGCATTTAGATTTCCCACGCATATGCTGAAACTTCTAAAGCCGGTTCTGGAACTTAAATCTGCTTCATAACTCAGAAAGCTAACTCCCAATCCTTCCTTGTACTGTGTATTTCCGCACTGAAAGTAAATAACAGGAGAAATGTTCAATGACAACAGTATGAAAGGGATTTATGAAAAGAGAGAAAAGGACTGTTGTATCTGGTTGAAAAGATCATATGGTGCTTAAATAGTCATTAGTAACATGGTGCATGTCAAGTTATTAGCATATCGTACAACTAGCCAAGAGCAATCAAGTACCACTCTTGTGACCACAAAGTTGTCAGGTTCACATGCCAGCAGACCTTAACTAGCATCACACCCTTTGATGTGAAAGAAACCATGGGATGAAATTATGGTGTACAACGTTGCTTTAAATGATCAGTCCATATCCCAACTAAGAGACCATTTGTGCGATGAAGCTCACCTCGATGCAAACATTCAACCAAAGCTCAGAGGCATCGGAAGGTCATGGTTCAACTATGCATAACTCGTTATATATGTAACGAAGCTATTAACGTTAATCCCAAGTCCTTGCCATCAAGGTTTAGGGATGTTAAATGGGTTGATTCGTGTCCTTACCTGATTACCTCACCTCTATGAATGAAATGGCCAGAGCTAACTATGATAAAATTGGCTTCATGTCCGCTGTAATTCAAATTTATGATTACAAGTTTCGTGTGATTCCCACCACGGCTTAATCTACCATCAATCAGTAGAGGCTTATTCTTTAAAAGGTTTGTTTTTCAAGTATACCCTCAGCTAAGTAATATCATAATGACCCAAAAGTTTAAAACACATAATAGTGATGCCCCTTTTTGATGATAGATTTAAGTATAAGTGATAAACTTCATTAATGTTATTTTTATACTCCCTCCGTGATATTGTGGTCTTCCTATTTGCTTTTGGATAAACTCCAAACTTTAAAATCTTAAAGTTATGAATAGATTAATAAATATATATTGTGAAAAATCTATCAAAATCTCACATAATTATGTTTTTTCTTATAGATCAAGGAGAATTCATAGTTAAAGTTTTACTTAAATCCTAAAACATTCTCAACAGAAAGAATAAAAAGTAACAGGGGGAGTATTATTTTTTGGAAAATTTTTTATTATGTAGAAAAATATGTGAAAATATTGGAACTCAAATAAAGTGTTTTGTAAGAAAGTAATTACAAATATTTTCAAAAAATCCCCTAAAATTGGGAAATATAGTTATTTGTGTGAAACATGTGTAATGGTAGATATTCTCATTATTTACGTTTCAACATTTGACGATTCTATTTGTAAAAACCTCATCATTTCAGTTGTCTATTTCTATAAGAAAAGAAATGTTTTTGCCTAAATTAATGATTGTTTATGATTTTTACAACCTTTAATGACCCTATGTGACATCTAATAGTTCCCCATGAGCTTTCAAAACATTTCACCTAGAGGATCCAAAGTTGTGTATTATAGCCGTCATTGAACATGATCGACTTTTACGGGCATAGAAAGATAACACCATTTTCGGGCTTCCCATGGGTTTTATAGGACCTTAGGAGGCCTTAAAAGTTATTGAAACCGTCTTATTCACATCTAAACTATTAGTTCTATCACACTTTCTATTGCTTATATTTAGAGGCTGAATATTTGGCGATGAATGTTACAAAACCACTTTTTCTTTCCAAGAGGGGCATCGCATCAAGATGAGTTTTAGATTTTTTTGAAAATTTGTTCAGAATCATGTATTCTATATAGTCTCTAATCTGGGACTTTTTAAAGATTTTGCACATCATGGAAAGGAAACACTCTATGACTCCTTATGGATCATTGGAACCCTCTCAACCCTTTTCAGTGCTACAGTTTAATACTGCTCCTCATTGTTCAGGTAGGATTAATAAAAATTTATGAGCTATTGTTTAGGCGGGATCAATAAAAATTTATTGATGCCAGAAATATCTCCCCATTGGTCGTCGTTCATATTTTCCCTGTAAAATTCCTATATATCAGATATGTCATGTTGACACCTTATGGCTGTTCTGTGGCTTTTTTGTCACCTTGCACAGATACTTCTGGAATTGCAAATCTATGGATTGTCAGATTCTCCAAAATCTAGAGATGGAAAGAGAGATGAGTTATCAGACCTGGCTAGTGCTGCAGGTTCTTCTTCCAACGCTTCTACGACAATGAATGGTAGCACTGGGAACAGTTACCGTTTTCCTAGGACCAATTCATATTCTTTCAGTAGCAGTACTGTGGAATCAGGTTCTTTGGGCTTAACTGGATTGCAAAACCTTGGAAATACATGTTTTATGAATAGTGCGCTTCAATGCTTAGCACATACACCAAAGCTTGTGGACTATTTTCATAGAGATTACAATAAAGAAATTAATCATGATAATCCATTGGGCATGGATGTATGTCTCTCTTTCCTTCATCAGAGTTCTTCATGTTGTGTGTTCTTTGTCTTTATGAATTTAATAAAAAAAATAATATTTCTACCTTTTTGTTAGGGTGAGATTGCTTTGGCTTTTGGTGATTTAATAAGGAGGTTATGGGCTCCCGGAGCGACTCCTGTAGCCCCACGGACGTTCAAATCAAAGCTCTCTCGTTTTGCTCCCCAATTTAGTGGCTTCAACCAGCATGATTCACAAGTTAGTACCTTTCTTCCAGAATTCTGTCTTCTTGTCTTGTTGTCATTTTTTTACCTTTATGTGTCCTGCAGACTTGTATATGTTAGGATACCAGTAATACGACTCATGTAAGTAATATTTTGAAGAGAGCTTCTTATTGAAAGAGGAATTTTTTTATTTTTTTTTGAACATATAGGAACTGCTTGCTTTTCTGTTGGATGGACTTCATGAAGATCTGAACCGCGTGAAGTTAAAGCCCTATGTAGAAGCTAAGGATGGAGATGGTCGACCAGATGATGATGTAGCTGATGAGTATTGGCGTAATCATCTGGCTCGGAATGACTCCATAATTGTTGATATTTGTCAAGTAAGTTTACAAAGCTCCTATTTTTTTATGGGAACTATTTTATTGAGCCTTTTTGTTGTAGCAGTAGTATATGTCTCTTGAAGAAAGAGAATCCAACGTTACATTTTGTTCCATTTAGATGGTTTAGGGCTGTAGGATTAGCTTGATAATTGAAGTAGTTGACCAAATATGAGTTGTGTCTCTCAGGTTGCCTCCCTTGTATGAGTTTCTTTTGCGTGGGGGAGCCCTATAGTCTTTTGCTACTTTGGAATGTGGCAAAAAAAAAAAAAAAATGAAAATGCTGTGGTATTCTGTATTTCAGACATTGCATATGTATGTAGAGGTTTATGTTGGAGGAGAATATTCTGGTATTGTATTTTAATCATTGCCTTATGCTCCCCCTCGCTTCTCTTTTATGGTATGTAACTTTTATCCTGGAGCAACCTGTGAAAAGAATCCAAATTCACAAGGAGTCCTGGGGATTTCAAGTTAAATGCAATGCTTAACCAAACATATATGTCAGCAGTCAGCCAAAGGCTGTTCAATATTTTCTTAAGAGCAAGTTTATTGGTGATCAAGTACTTGGCTTGAGGAGACAGATATTTCTTGGATGAAATGATAGGTAGGAGGGTGACACTCGAGAGAGAGATGAGTCGAATGTCGCAACGAGGTCTTTTTTTTTGGCAAAATTGCAATGAGGTCTTACTTTAATTCTAACATCTGTTATTGAAACCCAAACATTTGGTCATTTACATATTCTTCATTTTTTCTTTTCTCTCAGACACAAGACAATTTGCACTGTGGTGTGGATCGGATGAAAAAAGTTTGGAATTTTTTTTTATGTGACTGACAAGCATGCCATAGGTCCTTTTCTTTTTTCCAAAACAAATATCAACCATTTCAAGTCGGTAATTACTATATTTTCAGTTTTTTTTTATCTTGATTAATGGAGTATATATATCAACAGTGGGATCTGTTTTGGCTCTCCAAAGATCCGTTTTGGCACTGCTCCTTGTGAGTAAAGCATATATAACCGTGTTCTCACAGTGACAGTGCCTAAATCAACTTTTGGAGAGCCAAAATCATTTCTCACCAGCAATTTAGTTATATCTTTTTTTGCTATATAAATCTATCTTTATGAAAACCCAAGCAGATTGCGAAGCCCGTATACTTTGTGTATATTAATTTTATTTCCATCCTTAGAATGTATGTGGAACCAGTCAGGGTCAAATTGCAAGTTCAAGACTTTTACCCGCTTTAATATGAATAAGGATAAGAGTAGGCACAGGAAAAAAATATTTTTTGTTAAATGTTCATGAAGAATATTGGCTACACATATACAAAGTATGAGCAAAATTCAAAGAATGATAGAAATTGAGGATATTGCTTTCAACATCACCAATTAGGCAATTATTGATGTATTTGTGCAAATCGTTGGTGGACGGTTTCCTCTTTGAATTGAAACAGCAAAGACGAATTTATATTAAAATGAATAATATAAAAGTGATGGAAATAGCAAATGATCATGAATTTGAGGCATGCAAGGGGACTTGGAGAGTGAGGATTGGAGGAAATTGGGAATGTTTTGGATATTGGAATGGGAGCTTAGATTGTGGGTTGAGGACGATGGGGATGGTGGTGAATTGGAATTGGATTGTCGCAGGTGGTGGGCAGTGTGTTGTTGGTGGTGGTTGTGGAATTGAAGGGAATGGAAAAAGGGTTTTTTTAATTAAAAAATTGGTACTTTGTATTTTCCTGGAAGATTATTTCAAGAAATTCCTCATATTACTTTCCACAGATCTCATGCATTGTATAAGTGTAATCATTACATTATGTTGATCAATGAGCCATTTTGTGAGGTTTAAGCAGGTGGTTGAACTCTTGTTACTTTGAATAATTAATTGTCTTTCTTGAAGATGCTATGATGATGTAGAGGCTCATGATATGGGTTATGGCTGTATTGTTTCCAGCCCTCTTGAAAGCATCCATTCTATCCATAAGACATAGGTGTTATTCTGTATTCGTAATTCCCATTCTGAATCCCTCTCCCCTCTTGTTTCCAGAGCAGGGTTGAGAGGTTTAAGATTTTGCAAGGTCTGGGAACACATAAGAGATATTGAAGTGTTTTGGATATGGGTCTTGGTATACAAAGTGAGCCAGAAGGGAGAGAGAGAGAGAGAGAGAGAGAGAGAGGAAAAGGATGACTTTTGTCAGCTTAAAGGATGGATGGAAGATGAGGGTGAACTGAGACCGGGTGGGTGGGGACCTGGGAATAGAGGATTTTGAATGCTTTTTTTAGGACATATGGGTCTAGCCTCAAGGATTAAGCTTGTCTCAAGGATGTCTGGGAAAATTTTGGTTTTGTTCAAAATGTAGTGTGAATATTATTAAAGGTACACTTCACCAAAGTGTCAGGCTGGACCGCTGGAGAGTTGATGATATGAGCCCTCCATATATTCTGCTCTGTCGGATGTGTCTTAAATTCATAATTTGGGAAGGCAAAAGAGTGATGATTTGGGTCAAAGGAGTTAGGATGATTTGGGTAATATTTCGAAAAAATATATTCATCTACAAATGCTTTCAGTGTGGTGAACAGTGAACTTGCAGTTTCTAGAAAGGGAGATAATGGAGAAATCATTTATATAAGCGTGCTTGAATTTTGTATGGCTGTGGCCTGTGGGTATAAATATATAGCTTAATTATGAAGCTAAAGATGATGAAAATTTTGGATCTCTCTTTTTATTTTGTTAGAAAATGGATGGTTGCATTTAGAATTATTTGGAAAATTTGCGCCACAATATTATTGTGAAACTTTGCAGCATCTATGTGGTAATACCGAGTAAAACAACTTTTGTTTGTTATGTGGAGCTTTTAATATGGAACATGGGGCAGCAACTTGAGTTTGTCCATCAAAACTGTCTTGTTTACTGGAGTTGCTTGGTGGTAGGTAACGCAATGCTATTAACATCTTCTAATAATTGTTGCAGGGTCAATATAGATCTACATTAGTTTGTCCGATTTGCAAAAAGGTGTCTGTTACTTTTGATCCTTTCATGTATCTGTCATTACCTCTACCTTCAACCACAATGCGGGCGATGACCTTGACCGTCTTGAATACTGATGGTTGCTCCATGCCAATGGTGGTTACTATTTCTGTGCCCAGGTATGGGAAAGGTGAAGACCTTATCAAAGCCTTGACCACTGCATGCTCATTGCGAAATGATGAGACACTGTTGGTAGCTGAGGTATTACTCAATTTTGCATCATCTGTTACTTAATATGGATACTGAGTTGAAATTGTTAGTATCTCCATTTGCTTCTATCACTTAATACTCATATTTGCAGATATACAACCACCGTATTATTCGTTTCTTGGAAGATTCAGCCGACTCATTGTCCTTGATTAGAGATGAGGACCGTCTAGTTGCTTATCGGCTACCAAAACCTACTGAGAACGAAGCTACAGTTGTGTTCATGCATCAAGAAATGGAAGAGTGAGTATCATGCTTCTCTTTTGAAAAAAATTGTATCAAAATTGATCACTTGGTACTAGGTTTATGTGGTCAAGCAGAATCTTCCTTGATATCAAAATATTAATGAATAATGTTGTTAGATAAAACATTGCCCATTAATTGGCAAGGTATTCATGCTAACAGTGTGGTTTGTGTGTGCTTTTGTCTCCATGCATAAACACATGTCTTGTTTCGCTTTTGGAACAATTCTTTTTCGTATTTTCTGATAATGAACTCTATTACAGGCAGTATGTCCATGGAAAACTTGTTTTTGGATGGAAAGCATTTGGAATTCCTCTTGTGGCTAGGGTCTGCAACAATATTAATGGATTAGATATCTGTAACTTGTATATGAAGTTGCTTCATCCATTTCTTCTACCAAGCGAAGACAACTTACATGATCAAGACGCCTCCAAAAGCATTGCTGCTGATTATACAGAGAATACCACAAATCTCATTGCTACTGAATCAAGTGGTGATTCTCAAGTTGCTAATGATGAGGGTGATAACTTAGCAGTTAATAGCGAGTTCCACTTCTACCATATGGATGAAAAGGGGATTCTTCGGAACTCCAAAATTGAAATGGCTGATCCCTTGATATCTGCAGACTTACCTAAATTGTTGAATATTGCTGTTACTTGGCCTGAGAAGAAGACTGAAAACTTTGATACTGTTCTTCTTAGCAATCTGCCTGAAATATTCAAGTCTGGCTTTCTGGTGAAAAGGCCACAGGAGAACGTATCTCTTTATAGATGTCTTGAAGCATTTTTGAAAGAGGAGCCTCTTGGACCTGAAGACATGTGGTAAGTTTGTGTCATTCTTTGCTTTAATGTCTATCATTATATAGCTCACTAAGCTATTTAGCAAGAAATATTTCTCCTGCAACCTATCTGTGTCCAGGGCATTATACAGAAGAAAATCTGGTTTTGTTAAATGATTAATTGTTATTCTGAATAATTTTCTTGAATTTTTTGGCAATTTCACAAAAGGTACAAGAGACCTATTCTTGTGTATTAATCAATGTTTTCTGTCTGGTATTGATACTAAAGAGACTTAGGTATGGTTCAATTATTAAACCGTATGCTTGTTATCTTTTATTGCAACATCCCTTATCAGATCTGGAGGTTTTGGTTTTGATATAACTGCTTCCTGATCTAAGGTAGCTACTGCCGTTCTTCAGATCATGATGAACTCTGAAGCTGTTTGAGCCACATTCTATTCTTTTGGCATGAGTATGGGTCTAGGTTTATGCTATTCATCTGCTTGCCTGCTTCTACATGGTATTTTAGTTATCATAGAATCTCCTCTCTTATTCTTGCCTGAATGCCTTGAGTGCCTCATAGTGAGCTTTTTGTTCTGGTAGCTGATGAGAAGCTTTTATTTTTACTTTCCATTTTTTATATATGTAATAATGTGGTAAAACTAAGATGGCTCTCTTGTGGTGGTCTGTAACTCATCCTTGCATATTCTTTCAAATATTTGAATAGTTTCTTTTATGAGCTTTGACCCTGTTGTGACTCATGATTTATAGAACACGATTTTTCTTAGTTAGGCATTATTTCTCCTTCATTGGTTTGAATATGATTTCTTCTTTTGCAAGTGTTTTGAATATGCTGTTGTAACTTGTGGATTATGATGTGAATTTCACCTCGTTTTGGTTACATTATTTTTTTTTCTACGCCAACCGAATTTTTCTGTTTTCTAACTTAGATTTCTTGTATTTTGTACCAGGTATTGTCCAGGATGTAAGGAGCATCGTCAGGCCACCAAAAAGTTAGATCTTTGGAGACTCCCTGAAATTCTGGTCATTCACTTGAAAAGGTTTTCATACAGCAGATACACAAAAAATAAATTGGAGGCATATGTTGACTTCCCAGTTGATGATCTTGATTTGTCCATTTATATTGCGAACAAGAACTCCCACCCATCATTCCGCTATGTGCTTTATGCAATCAGCAACCACTATGGAAGTTTGGGAGGTGGTCATTACACTGCTTTTGTCCATGTAAGTTTTGTCTCACATTGGTCAGCTTCTATTCATGCATATGAAAAGGTTTCTCCAATTTGACTGGTGGAAATGGAGGTTGGGATATGTTTCTTCCTATCAACTTAATCAATGTCTCAGCTTTCATGCACTATACTATCAGCTGTAGGACTTTTTTATGTCATTCCTTTTAAGGCTTTAACATACTGCCTATGTCCCTAAAAATCAGGACACCTATCTCAAAATTACAGGCCACATCTTAAGTTAAGTTATGGGTTGAGCTGTGGAGGGAGTAAAATCAATTTTGCATGTATGCTTGTATCGTGTCTCGGTAAGCACCTGTACTCAGCCTAGCTATTTAAATTTTGTGATCTTGTAGCATGGAGGTGGGCGGTGGTATGACTTCGACGACAGCAGTGTATACCCCATTAATGAAGAGAAGATAAAGACTTCAGCCGCTTATGTTCTCTTCTATAGAAGAGTTGCGGATTCATAACAGGCAAACATCAGCTATCGATAGTCATACTCTAGAGTTGCTTATTTTAGAAAGCGTTCAAGCATTATTTATTTTTTATTCATTCATTCACAATTCTGAGAAACATTCGAATTGAAAGGTAGAATTTTTTGTTCTCTGGCATCATTTTTTCGGGATGCTCGGGATTCCTTGACAGTCCTTGAAACTTGAAAGACAAATGTTGACCTTGTTGATCATGCTAGGATTGACAGATTGCTACCACAGTGCGCACCTTTTGCTTTTGTAAACAGCTATAGAATAAATTCCTTTAGTAGATACTAACCAATTTGTTTTCAGGATTTACAATTACCTGATGTCAATATTTCTTGCTCTCCCTTAAAAATCAGTATATTATTTTTTGTAAGAGATGTAACATACCTTGGATCAGTTGACAAGCAATTCATCACATTCTTCTTTATGGAATGATATTGGTCATTGTTCTTTCTGTTCTTGCTTTTGAATATCACCATACAGTCAGATCTTATACGAGTAAGGTGACATTGACCACTTGAATGCATTCGTCTCATAAATGGAAGCCAAAATAATTTAGGATAGAATAATTGAAAGAAGTGTATATGGAATATCGGTGAGTTAATAGTATATTTGAATCAAATTTTGTCTATATTAATTGTTGTCTTACCATTTGTGGTTCTTTTTACACGCGTGCATACATGCATTGCTCTCGCCCACACACTCACATATATACATATATGCTTGAGATTTCACGTAAAAAAATGGTTATTACAACAATGAAAAAGGTCATTATATGTATGCAAAATGTTATGCATTAGATTTAAGAGATAAGGTCACGATTATTTCTCATTCTTTTATATATATATATATATATATATATATATATATATATATATATATATATATATATGCAAAATGTCCAGGATGTACTTTACACGAGACGTACAATAGGACGCCTAGAAAAGTCCTCCCAGCTTCATTTGTAAGTTATTTTTTGACACTAGGCTAGACATTACACAGGGCCTTATTCAACATTTACGAAAAAGGACTTTCCAACTTATAAAAATTAAAAATGATTACCTACAATAAAAGGCATAATAAGTATAAAATAGGTACTTTTAACTCAATAGTAAAAGTTTTACAAATCAGTTAAAATAGGAACTTATAATCAAAGTATATACTTTAATCATTGGGCCTAATGTGACACTATAAACCTTGCATATAAAAATGTTCTCTGACCGAGTCCAAAATTATCTAAAATGACCGAGTTTTAAATGTTATTATACACTTTTTTTGAAATATTTTGAGGAAAAATTTATATTTGGAAAAAAAAGTATAATGTTTCCAAAGGTCATAAGGAGGTTGGAACTTTTAAACATTGACTATAATTTAGCTTTTTAACGTAAAATGGCATTCTAAATTATCTAAAAGGCAGGGACTCTTCCGATAAGTTAAGAGTGGCGATGATTCTTTGGTTCTCAGTAACACAAATAATGCTCATATTAAGATTGACCAATTATTCTAAAGGAGAAGAAAGCTATTCCTGGGGTAGGTACTAGGTACTACTGCTCAATTGCATTATATTGTTGTTTTTCCTTTCCCGGCCTTGAAGAAGCATAAACGAACTTGTTGTTCGAATCTCCAAGAGAAAGCTAGTGAATCCTGAATTTTTCTTTAAAGTTGATTCTTCAAGCATCAACCACTTTCTATGCTTAACATGAGCATACTTTTCAGAAACATGCAACTCAACATAGATTGGATTCACTTGAATAGCAGATTGAGTGGAGTCCAAATCAGTTCTAGCACTTTCAGTTCCCTGCTCTATATTATTAAACTCCTTATGCAACTTCTTTAGATTAGACTTCGATTTATGACGTTTGCCCACAGTTGCTAAATAGGAGTACTTCTCATAGACCTTACCCAAACATCAGTAACAATATGCGCAAATTCAAAATGAGAGGACAAGTTACTGAAAATTTTAAAAGGTCTTCCACCACTTTTTGTGTCTACAGCACAACAGATGAGAAGTGGAGTACGATCTAAGATAGTCTCATTAATAAAATCAACTTTAAGATGACCCTAATCTTGCATCCACAAATTATTACCCAAAGTTCTATCTGTCCAACCTTCAAAATTATATCACAACCAATCCCTATAAGCCTTAATTGCACGTGTGTTTGGCAACAGAGGTTTCATGACTGAATTTTCAAAAGGGGCAACAATCTTGGACAAAGTAGTAGTGACATTGTGACAATGAATCTTTAAAGGAAATTTCATAAACATTTTTTAAGGATTCAACAAAGGAACAAACTGACAAAGGGACATATCCATAGCAAATGTTTCTCATTATGAATCCTTAAGGTACAAAGCTCCATAATGGTCTTGAACCAAAGTTTGGTTCAACACAGGGATGAGATATTGTTTAGGCCATGATCCATAATCCATTTATATATGGCTCTACTCAGATTCAACCATGTACCAAGTTGTCTAAGACTTACAATCAACATACAAGATTAAGAACACTAATTATACACATAACTAAATTCTAATAACTAAATGGTGGGTTAATTTATGTACATAAAAAGACTAAATATTTGTTGATTACTTCTTAACAATCAAACTACAAGGTCCACAAATAAGTTGTCTATAATTGTTTATTAAACATGATTTCAAATATAAGTCTTATTCAGTGGAAAGGGTTTCAGAATTAGGGTAGCAATCTAATGGTTATAATTAAACGCCCTTTTCCACAGAGTACCAAATCTTTTAATTACTTTATTTAAATTTTTAATTTTAACTCTATTCTCTAAAATTGCTATAATATCCTCATTTCTCTTATGCAGATGACTTTGTAGTTCTCTAAGACCCCTTATATTCCAACTTCCAAGTACCAAAGATCATCAGGTAGGATGTGAAGTAGATAATTCACCCTTTTCCATATCCTTATCCCCCTTGTTATTATGTTCCTCATTAATCATAGAATTATGCAGAAAACACTGAAATGTGCTGTGAATGGTTGGTTGTCAATTTTTCTACTGTGAGTCAGCCCCAAAAGACTTATCCTTATACTTCTCCTTGTTGTTCTTAGTCGCAACTTTCCACCCCACATCATCATCTGAGATCACCATAGCAGTTGTACTAACTAGTATAGTATCAACAATTTGATCAACTTTAGGCACTCACTTCCTAGCTACCTTCGTGACAGGCTTACCTAATTTAGGCTTAGCCGGAGCCTTCCAATAACTGTCGAAGTTGTGACAAACCACCCTATATTTGGTATAGGATGATGGCATTTAGTCATACATGACTCTTTGTTCAACAATCAGCCCATCAGTGTCCTCTATCCATACAATCTGGTAGAGGCTTAGTAAAATCCATTTCCACCAAGACTGGCAAAAGACACACTAAGTCGTTGAATGGAACACTCATCAACATATAGTGAGTGGCACACCAAGCAAATTATCCTACTAAGTGACTTCATCCCCCAAAAATTCCAAAGGAGGCCATTTAGAAAATCACTCACAGTGGAATAACCTTGAACACCTAACTTTGAAAAGCTGATTGCTTAATCACTGTTGGCTTCCATATAACATACGTGGCTTAAAAAACAAGATCTCATTCATATCCTCTATGCAAGCAAATTTAATGGTTGAAATAACCATCATAATTTATCAACAAATTAGGTTTAGTAACATAACCTATTAACAAATGCAATAGTAGGCACTCTTCACTCACAAGTCACAAACATCACAACATCAAACTCCCATTTAACCGCGAGATTATCATTTCTAAACTTCTATAATGGGTCCTCTAATTTACCCTTTTTCACCACAGGAGCTACAAACCATTGATCATGTTAGACCAAGATTTCATCACCTTTTGAGTAGAATCAAGATCTTAACGATGGCTGACAGGTCTTTGAGAATGATCAGAAACAGTACCTTGATTTGTAGAATTAGAGTTCAATGGAACAGTAACTGGGGGGTACTACTCCATTACGGAGTATATTGTTGTGGAATTCCTTCAATCAAGAGCCGAATTTACTCTGCAATGACCTTCTATTGACTTTAGGGAATCGGTCCAATACCCGGATGCACCAATTTCAAATCAGCCACGGAAATTAGGTCATCAAGATCTTCAAAAATAGATTTCTTTGAATTCCCAGTGGAACCCTCTTTATTTTTATAATCACTCACCATCAGCTTTAATCCAGCATAACTAGTGCATGTTTTTAGCATGTTTAGATGCATCGAAGAGTTGTTTTCGCCATCAATGGTAGTTGGCGTACAATAGAGAAGACACGCACCTTATGGTGCTTTGGTCATTGAGAAAGTTTGAAGCTATTCAATATTCTATATTTGGTTTTCAAATACGCTAAAAATGAGTTTAAGATTTAGTTGTAAAAGGTTGGAAAATCAATTAAAATAGGTGTTTATTAAGGGTGTACAAAATAAATGTAACTGTTAACCGTGTATAATCGGTTTGTATTAACGGTTATTTATTATTTTACCGAACCATTAAGAATTAATGGTTAAGGTTACCGAATCGTTAACCTTAACGTTTAACGGATACGGTTATGAAATTTTTGTAACGGTTAGTTTTTATTATTATTTTTTTAAAAAAAACTAAACTTATAAGGCTAAAACATGAATGAATATCACAAATTTTTTATATGCATGATCATACCTTATATAAATATGTGTTATTACTATTGTAGAAGATCCAAATGAGCTAAGAAATCATACAAATAATTTCACAATATTAGGTGTACAAGTACATAAAAAGAGAATAAAACGGTTAACCGTACCATTAAATACCGGTTACCGTTACTTAACAGTACGGTTACGACTAGCCTTTTTTAATAACCGTTATAACGGTTAACCGTATAGTTAAGGCTTAACGGTACGGTTAACCGTTTATGCACCCCTAGTGTTTATGATTCCAATTACCCCTAGTTTATAATATGACCTTATAAAACCAATGATTTTAGGGGCACTTGGGAGGACGGGGACACAACCTTAGACAGTAGTGCTTTTTTCTCTCCTACACTGACCCCGGGGCCTACTGATAATATTGTGATTGATACATCTCCTTTTGTTGTCGTTGGTTGCGGTCACTGTCAACGACATCCTCAGGGATGACATTGTGACTATGTCGCACATACTGTTTTCTTGAGAGTCCATCTACTACCTCATCGTCTCCTTTGTGCTCCTCAAGTACTCTCTATCCTTTAGCACATTATTTGAATTATGATAAGTTTTTCATCCCGCACTGTATCTTTCTTGCAGTATTAGATACTAAGGTCAAGCCTCGTACTTTCAAAGAGGCCGATAAAATTGCAGGTTGACGAGAGGCTATGTAGAAAGAGATTTCTGCTCTTGAGGATAATGCCACTTGGGAATTAACACCTTTACCACCCGGGAAGAAAGCTCTTGGGTGCGAATGGGTATACAAGATCAAGCGTAATTCTGATGGCTCAATTGAGAGATTGAAAGCTCGCTTGTGTGGTCATTCTTGGTAATCATTAGGTTGAAGGCATTGATTGTAATGAGACCTTTGCTCCTGTAGCTCAAATGGTCACAGTTCGTGTCCTTTTGTCTGTTGCCGCTGCGAAAGGTTGGGATTTGCATCAAATGGATGTGCATAATGCTTTTATTCATGGTGATCTTGATTTGGAAGTATATATGAAGCTTCCTCCTGGTTTCTCTAATGCTCAACCTGATTTGGTGTGTCGACTTCGAAAGTCCTTATTTGGTCTCCGTCAGGCCAGTCCTTATTTGGTCTCCGCCAGGCCCCTCGTTGTTGGTTTGCCAAGCTTGCTACCTCTCTCAAAAAGTATGGCTTTACTCAGCCCTATTTAGACTACTCCCTGATTACTCGTAGTCATAGGGATGTTCATCTCAGTGTTTTAGTATACGTTGATGACTTGATTATTGCGGGAAATTCCTCCTCTTCTATTTCGGAATTCAAGTCATACTTGAGCTATTGTTTTCATATAAAGAATTTGGGCGTCTTAAAATATTTTCTTGGGGTCAAAGTCTCTAGAAGTTCGGAGGGTATATTCTTATGTTAGTGTAAGTATGCTCTTGACATTATCTTATAAGCAAGCTTATTAGGTGCGAAACTGTCCATATTGTCGCTTGAGCAAAGTCATAATCTAGCAAAATTCGATAACAGTCTGCTTGATGATCCTGAGATGTATAGACGACTCATGGGTCGTTTAGTTTATTTGTCCTTCACTCGCCCAGACTTGGCATAATCAATTCATATCTTGTCCCAATTTATGCAGAATCCTCGACATGATCATTGGGATGCAACTGTTCGAGTGGTGCGATACTTGAAGGGTTCTCCCGAATAAGGACTTTCAATGCGTTCGGACTCTGATTTTCATTTGACAGGATGGTGCGACTCAGATTGAGCTAGATGTCCTCTTATGAGGCGATCTCTATCTGGATGGTTGGTCTTTCTTGGTAATTCTCCAATCTCTTAGAAAACCAAGAAACAACACATTGTTTCCCGCTCTTCTACTGAGGTTGAATACTGTTCTATGGCAGAAGTTACTTCTGAGTTGAAATGGTTAAAGGCACTACTTGGAGATCTAGGTATTGACATTCACATGCGATGAGTCTATTTTGTGACAGTCAATTGGCACTACATATTGCACATACTCCAGAGTTTCATGAGCGTACCAAACATATCGAGGTTAATTGTCATTATGTTCGAGACGTGGTTCAGGAGGGTCTGATTAGCCCTTCTCATGTTCAGACTACAAATTAACTAGCGGACATCTTTACGAAAGCTTTAGGTACAAGACAATTCATGTTTTTACTTGACAAGTTGGGCATTTGTGATTTGCATGCTCCAACTTGAGGGGGAGTGTTAGTCTTGGGCCCAAGTTTATGGCTTATAAGCCAAACCCTAATTGTATATATATGACATGCAATACATCAATATAACACACAAGAATCATTTAACCTAAATTTAACACGAGAGTTTACCAACAAGTAAGCTAGTCGATATCTTCTATATTGTTAATTTTGTAACGCACGTTTAAAATTATTGATAAAAACAATACAAGATTTGATATCGATGGATCCACATATCATGTATGCATATACGGTTGCAACTGTCATGCATGCCATAATTGTACTAGTAAACCTGGAAATACCACATACTATATATGTGTATCTGGTTTGGATAAATTACATCTTTCTTCTCCCTTTCATCTGTAACAGTATCGTTTAATTTTCTGGCCTGAGAGGGGGGACCCAAAATAATTAAGGTCAAGCATGCATGCAGAATCTGTAACGTCAAATCATGCAGTGTTTGGGTGTAAATGAATTGTACTGTCATATGAAATAAAAAACTTAAAAATGAAAAATCAGCAGATCATCATAAAAAAAATCTTTGCTTTTGTAAACTTAAATAATTTAGAAAGAGGGATCTGATTAGGTCTGCCACTATAAACAGCAGCCCCCTCTAGTGTAAGTATATGCAGATGTCACTGACATCCTCCTCTCTCTTTCGGTCTTTCCCACTCTACAGATAGCACACCAGCAAAAAAATGAAGAAAATAAAAACAATAAATAAAGGCATTCACAAAGTATTTTTTTGATATAAACAACATATTTTTTAGAAAGCAAGGCATAAACTATATAACAAAACATATTTTTACAAACAATAACTTAAAAAACGATTTGTTTTCCTGTAATAGAACGGTTGAATTATTTTACTTTTACAGAGTTCTGAATCCCATCAGTGCTAGCAAGCCCTGTGTTGCTAGCAGTTACGGGGTATCAGTTTTTTTTATCACTATTATGCGTGCACAAAACAATGTGAATGTTTGGGGCGAAGTCTTTACATATGACGACTTCGGACCCTCAACTGCATACAGGTCTAGCACAGTAAAGAGATCAAGGGATGATGAAGTATACCATGGTGCCCTCTACTTTAGGGCACACACTATTCTCCTGAGCATAGACATAGTAGGAAACCCGCTCCCTTTATCCACGTACAATACGTTTGATGTTTTCATGCCAAAAAAACTAGCGTATTACACTTGATCTGATTATTGGGAGCAATCTGCACGTACTCAACATTTAAATGCTCACTTGCTTTGACCGATACCTGAGTGACTTGTGAAGCACAGTTCATTTCACTAAATGTGTGATCTGAAATGAACTTATTGACTACAATTCATCTTGCGATGCACAGTTAACCTCCGAAACCTATGAAGTAAGACTCTCCCCAAGAAAAAGGACTATTTTACTAGCACAAATATTAGGTTTCCAAATTGCTCCCTTTTATTCAAAGTTAAGAAGAGAAGTGTCACACACACACAGCAATCATTAGTCGCTAAAAATTGCTCCTTCTACTCAATATTGCTAGTTGCTTTCGTATTTTTAAAGTGAACTACCACTCAAACAGTCAAACCTAATTCACTTGTGTAATGGCAAGGAACAGACAATAAACGTGCCTTGAAAAGGTCAAGTAAAAAATACATATGTGGAACTGTGGAAGAAGAGAGACTATTTTCACCTCCGATCCTCTTATCAAAAGTAAATGATTCGATGTTGCCAATACGTTCACATAATTCATATTTCCATAAGGTCACCTCCATTTCCAACAAGATATTCACAAAGTCACCGTAGAGGGTCTTTTCTCAATTTACTATACACGATCTTTAATATAAAATAAATATTCATATTTTTTATGAGTGTATGTATAAAGTTACCAGTAAAAGAGCACAAATTAGTTCTTAAGTTTTGACTTCACTTTCGTGACTTCCCGGACTTTACGCTAAATCTCCACATCTAGACATGATTTACACGGTTTGAGGTCATCGATACTTCCTCTATTCTTTTATTTTTGCTCTATTTTTCTTATAGAGTCAAGATTAAAAAATTTGACTATAAATTTTAATTATATTGTAAAAAAATTATATACTCAAGTAAACTTTTAAAATATCAAATTTTATAATTTTATCTTACAGATTTAGAAATTAAAGTATTTTAGTTCGTATTTTGAAAGTTATGAAAAGTCAAATGTGGAGGAAAAATGAGCCGAGGAAATAGAAGTTAAGATTTGGCAAATTTACAGTAAAATTTAGTGAATACTCCGTTTGAAAAAGCTGAGATCAAAGATAGGTAGGCACAGTAACAATGGACGAAGTAGCATTAGTAATAACGGTGAAAATGCTAGGAAATGAAGTACAAACAGGGGCATGCAGCAGCAAACAAATGTTGGGACGGTCCATAAGTCAGTACAGTTAGTACTGAGGTACAACTCGATAACTCCAGTATAAATAAATACAAATTATAAGGCATAAATAGTGAGGAAATACTTTAATCAGTGAAATAGGAAGAAATTCCGAAGAATTTGTTGGGATGTGTGAAATAATTATGCCATACTCCGTATATAAGCTTGGTGAAATCATGTTGCTGTTGTCGACGACTATATGGAGTAATATCTGATGGCCAAATTAGTTGGGACCTGGGGCCCGGTCCCACTGTTTGCTGATAGTGACCACTGAGTACAGCATCTGTAACTATCAATGCCCATATCATTCATTCATTCATTCATTCATTCATATTTCATTGCTTAGCCTCCTCGATCTGATATGATCATCTTTGATTGCTTTTCTAGTTTTCTCTGCCCCCAACTAATTTCTTATTCCACTATACTCCGTATGTCTCTTTTTCATTCCTTAATCCTTAGCTTGTTTTGTGAATAAGCTAAGGGTCATTAAGTTCATATGAGCTGAGTATAAGTTAACTAGGGTTGCTTGCCACGTTCGTTGAACCAACATTTAATCAACTAACGGTAACTAGGTAAGTTCAAGTAACTGCAAAATATGTTATTATAGGAATAACAAGTTGCATTTCATTTAGTTCGGATGGCTAGTCCCTGGTCTGCGGAATGCACTAAAATCATGTTTCGTTAACTATTGTGCCCGGCCCTTTGATTTCGTAACAACATCATATGCCTTGGTTGATGGCACAAACTAGTCTATAACTATCAATAAAATAAAACTCCTACTCACATCATACTTATCACGTGTCAAACTTTTGTAAAAAAATTTCCCATCTTTTTTAATGATGGTATCATATATTTTTTTCTATTTTCCATTAATATTACATAAAAAAAATATTATATATAGAAAATTGTATGACTATATAAATTTTTAAATCATTTAAAACTACATTTATTTCTTCCTTTTATTTCATGTTTCCTTTTTATCTTTTTCTATAATAAATTTTTCATTTAATATGATAAAAAATATTATGCCAATTAATTTTTCTACAAAAGTAATTTATTATCAAATCTTGTATCGCACGAGACTCACCTAGTAATCTACTGAGCATAGACAATGTACACCTTCATTTCCGTCATCCTTGGAATCGTTAGTTCACACAAAGGGATCGGAAGACCTATCTATTCCTCCCATAATATTAAGACGAGTGTTTGAAGACAAGATTTAATGCCAATTATTAATCCTAGATTTATAATGCAAGTATGCCTCATCAGATATCCAATCAAAAAAAAAAGGTTCTTCCCCCTATAATAATTTGATAAACAATTAAATTTGGACTTTGGAGTGATAGGAAAAAAGAAACAGCTCGACAAATAAGGATGAAACCTTTCAAATCAAATTAAGAGAAAGTAATAGGGAAAAGATGTCAAACCCATACGAAGTATATGAATAAATATATTTCCACTTCTCCTACATACCTGGCGAGTCGTGAGACTAGTTACATACGAAGCATATATTAGTTACAATAACTATTTGTCAATTTACTTATGGTGTACATATTATATATATAATATAACGTAAGACATAATTCATGGACAAAACTAGCTTAGCTAATTGAAATGCCATGAAAAAAGGTAGAATAAGAGTACGTAGGTAGATCAATTCAGTAGAATCCATGGGACTTGCTAGTCCCTTCCCCGGCAACTGCCTGGTCCAACCTTGCTTGCCTTTGCCCATCCAGATTTAGACCGAAGTGAATATGAGGAAAATGTGCCCACTGCCAAACCAACCCATGGAATTGAAGCACATTATTAGCTTCTACATATTCTCGGATTACATCAGAGTGACTTGTGTATGAGATGAGTGTAATATTTTGGTCGGGTGCATGATGAAGACATTGGTGATCTTACGAATGACAGCTCAAATCATAATCTAATACGGAGTAGACTTATCATAATTCTTATTCATGCACTGTACTATATATACTATATATATATATAGTGGAACACCTTGATTAGGATAAACGTACAGGAGACAGCGAATGATAGACAAGAAAAAAGTGAAGATAACAAAACTGGAAGAGCATGCAGCATAATTATCGGAACATAAAGCTTAGTACTCACATTCTTAGCTGCTGCACTGAAGGCCTCTCTATGGCTAATTTCAGGGTTGCTGGCTTTTATCCTTTGGATTTCCTCCCTTCAACATAGAAACCAAACAAACAAATAGAGGATACAACAAATGTAGGCGTCAGATTCCCAATTCAAGTACTTCTACAAGATCCAGGAATTAATTATTGATAGGAGTACACTCGATATTAATTGTTCATTCTTATAGTCGGAGTTGTACAGTTAAATATATATTCATTTTCTAATATTTTGAATTTATTCCGAGTTCTTTTAGAAAATTCTTGGATTGAAAAGATGAGAAGTTACATTATATTGTATAACTTTATTTTTTATTAGTATAATTTACTTTTCAAGCAGTGCAATTTCGATCAATTTTAAATAGCTGGACTTGGACATGATATAAATTATAACTTATATCGGATATATTTTTTTCAGTTCTCTTTAGTCATACCATAGTAAGCTGAACCTGATGTATTAGCAGGTTTATTAGTAATAATTTACAAAGTGGACAGCAATCTATTTTGATGCATACTAGAGAGTAGCAAGAAAATTATTTAGTTTGTAATGAAACTAAGCAATCCTTACTTTATAAATTTGTTATAAGCTGAAGGAACACGTTGTCTCTTTTCTAGGGCTGCACAGCAAATACACATAAGAAAGTTAGAGCTTTATGCTTCAGAGAGAAATAACATGACTTTGTATGAAGTACAATTTATGCAGCTGTGTATTTTCTATTGCCTTCTCAGTACTTTAATTTTCACATTCACAAACTTAGATATGCATCTTATATAGACAATATAGTACATAAAATTATGCAAATGTCTTTAGGAAAGACGTGTATGTACAGTTATACGGAGTATACCTTATGAATAAGATTTTGTGATATAAAAAAAAAATCTAATCAATGGCAATGATGAAGCACTTGTTAAAACATGAATGACACATTATTAGTTTTGAATAGACGAAATGGCAATTGAATTATCAAGTGAAGCTTAGGTAGAAAAATCTTAATTAAGCTATTATCTTTGAACATCATCAAATGCAAGTACCTTATTTGAGTACTCATACCTTCATTGGATGAAATCAAAGCATGAAAATGCGGTAGTCATCTTCTCTAATCCAACAGAGTATGTTGCTCTGTGCCTAAATAAGTCAATTCTTAATAGAGTTTTCCTACTTAATATAGTCATAATAAAATCGAGACCTAACTAATAATTAATTTAAAGGGTTCTTCTTCGAATCTTTTTATGCAAGCAAGTGAGTAGATAGAATTCTCCTTTGAATCTATAAACTTTTTCTTTTGAACAAACTACTTGTTAACCCGAGAGATATCCTGAGCAAGCTAGACTAGACTGTAGATATGGTAGTATATGCTCCTAACTATCATAAACTTTAATTTTTCTGAATGAATTAAGACTAAAGTCGAGAAATTAAATACTCACAACGAATGGGTGGGGGTCGAGGCTTTTGATCATCATGCTGATCAGAAGCCACTGTAGTTACAGTTGATGATGACGAGCTTCCTGAAACAGTACTGCTATCTTTGCTCACTTCTTGATAATTATAATGCTGCCTCAACAACTGTATGTATATTTACAGTAACATAAACTTAGCAACCTAAGATTAACTTTAGCCTTGTGCTAATGTAAAAATATTCAAGTTGTGTAAATTATACCTGTAAATTATCTTGATGAGGAATAAATGGAGGGGAAACTCCTATGTTAACAGAGAGAAGGTTGGCACAATGGCCGCATCTGACTGTTACCAAGTTATACATGCTGCAGCAAGGCACACTTACCTGCCATGTATTAATCAGCATATATAAGGAATATATATTATGGTAGTAATATTGCAACCACATTTATCAATAGATACAGCCTCCCTTTGGAATAAATAGACAAACTTTTAGTTAGAAATTAATGTTCAAACAGTAGGACTTGTAGGAGTACGATGAGGTTCATAAAGGAGGAGCATTTCGACGAGAAATATACTCAGATTTCAAAACTTTTTTTTTTTTTTTTGTCTTAAAATGGGGTTCAAAAAATTTATGGTTCAATTAATAACTTTATCTTAATAAACCTTAATTAAAATCCGAGATCTCCAATTAGAACTTGAAAGCACTGAGATTTTCTAAGTGGTACACCATGAAAAAATAAATCAATCCCCATCCCGAGTGGGAGAAGATTATGAGCATTTGACACTTCATATACACAAGTCCTGCATCATAAACAAGGACTCACACCGTCACACACACCCCACGTCAATAGCCATAAATCTATACTGTAACGTACATCACCAATAATTTATACCCCGAATAATGAATATCATTTGTTCGAGAAATATATATGTAGCTTACTTAAAACCTTGATATTTGATTTACTCAAAACTTTCATAGGATCAGCCCTCAATGAGTAGGATGATTGTTGTACAAGTTAACCAAGTTTGAGCTCAAATATCAAATTAGTAAATGAAAAAGATCAAATAAAACCATTAGTACAATATGTGCTTCAAGGCTTCGTTCAAAGTAACATGATGAGGTACAGTACACAATATGAAAAAAGACAACCCTAAATGAGAAATCTCTTTCCATTTTTGCTGCAACTCCTGGCCAGACTGGGTTCCCAAACCCTGACATCCCCCCTTTTCTCCTCTTAAAAGTCAAGTAACAAACAAAAGCTAAAGTGAAAACGATCTCATTCATTTTATTATCAAAAGAGAGATCATATCATATAATCTTTTTTAAGGGCCTATATATTTTATGATTACATAAGGAAAAAAAAAAGAGGGTAGATTCCTAGTACGAAGACGTATTTGTAGAAGACAAGTATTAACCAACGCAGTAAATAAATTTTTGATAAATAAGAAAAATAGAAGTGGCCATTCTCTATTTGTACAATTGTACACTGTACAGTGAAAGAAAGGAATATTGCGAACACAGTATAGATGATGAATCATAAGTCACTGAGGTATGATCATATCATCTCAACACCTCCAAAACCCCACCAAAAATACTTCATAAAACCAGGAAAAATAAAATTTATTTACATTGCATACGCTACTAAATGCATAAAGTTCTTTACTATTATGCGAATACAAATTAATACAAAAAAAATACGAAGTTGTAATTTTGCAACTCATACAGCTGGACAGTTTCTTTGAAGATGAACCCTAATCTATATTTTAACCCTAAATGCCGTTGGTATAAACTGCATAACTCTGAATAATCCAATAACTTAAAGTCAACTACTCCGACATACTAAGGAAAATACGAACATATATGGTTAAAAAAAAAACTTAAAATTTAAGTAGTAGTTATTTATATTATTAGCAAGAAATTAAGGGAACACATAGTTTTAGAAAAGAAAAAAAAAGGTTATGATCTTCAGAAAACTCATAGAAAGATATATAAAAGCTAAAGATGTAATTATTTAGAGTATGAATTGGAAAAGGAAGAAAAGGTAATAAGTCTCCTGTAATAATAAAGAAAAAAGAGGGGAGGGGGAAAGGAGTAGAGCTAGCTAGTACCGCTAAAATGGTGTTGCAGAAGGTGCAGTGCACATAGCAGACGCGCTCTGTCGTGCTACTCAATTCCATTGATATGATGTTACTAGGTTTTTGTTCAGTTATATTGGATAGCTTCCTGAATTTTGATTATGTGGATCAATCTTAGATAGAGGGTGAAAGAGATAGAGAGGGAGAGTTAGATATATGGATTGTGGGAGAGAGAGAGATAATGTAATGAAAAAAGTAGTAATTAGCTCTAACACACTATAGTCCATAGACTCTGGTCGGTTGGGAAAGGATCATGAAAGTGGGAAGGAGTCGTACGATTATCTTATGGCTACAAATTAGTTTTATCGGATCCGAACTGGATCCGGATCCTCTCCATTTTCTTAACATATATGAATATGGCTGACTGTTGGATGTGCATGATGGATTAATCGAACAAATGGATGTACATGAAGGAAACACTCAACAAATGTTTTGGAAAACCAAGCAATTGGATCGGACTTGAAGCCAAAAATTACAGGTCGAGATAGAATTATTCTCAAATAATCGATAACTTAGTTTCAAAATTCTTGTTACTGAACTGTCAAAACATAATTTGCACTTTTTTACATAACAAGTTGTAATTAATCACATTCATTACGTAAACATGTATGTACTTGTTTGAAATTACCAACATTTGCAGTCACTAAAATCTCTAATACTCCTGTAGTCCTATAAATTCACTTTCAAGGGTACTCACTACAGTGAAATAACGTATGTGCTAAGATGTTTGAGGACAATCGTGACCTACACGGATGGACCACTCCAATTTTTTTTTGTTCTTGTTTGGAACAATATAACGGTGAAATAAATTTAAACATCCTTTATATTATGCTGACCTTGGTGTGGATTATATCAGGCCTCATGAACATTATGTTTCTTTCAATTTCACAATGGTTGTCCTTATACAATAACTCAATAAGATCGATAGATCCATCTCTAATGGCCGGAGTTGGAACTAGATCTTTCATGAAATTTAATTTTGAATCGTCCATGCCATACTTGGCCCAAATAAGTTATTTGATCAGTACATTTCACTTGAAGACTACATACCCCCACCAATAAATTAGGGCTCCTTGTTGTGGATAACTTCATTAGGTAAGGAAAAAAAATGTATGGAAAGGCTTGATTAAAACATCCCCACTTAATTATTAGTAAAAGCTTAAATGAGATGGATCAAAAATGATTTAATGTGATATTGAGGTTACTTTCATATAGAATTTTTCCTAATTCATACTTGACAAATTATATCAGGATATTAAGATATCATATATAAGTATTGTTATATAATATATAGCTATACAAAAGATATAAAATTACAAAAAAAAAAATGTATATCAAGTATAGACATTACGATCTCAAATATAGAAATGAAATTATGAAAATGCCCCTAATATATTTATATTATATATAAATTAGGAATTTCTCCTTTCATATATGTTAAGAGATTTGTGAGTTCTTACTATTGTTAGTGGAATAAGTGTCTGATAGTAGAAAAACATATTGTGAGTTTGCCTTACCTAAACCTTGTATGATAATACATCAATAATAATTACCCCATCCTTGATATAGACGAGAACATTGGCGTAATTTAGAAGTTGGTGGGGGTGGAATAAGCAAAAGGCATTATACTATAGGAGGGAGAAAAGGAAAGGAAGAGGCAAGGGGGTATCGTGTTTATTGCTAAGACCTCTAGAATGGGGTCATTGATGGCTAGTAGGGATGGCAACGGACCGGATCTGGACCGGGTCCTTATAGATTTAGATCCGGACCGGATCCTTATAGATTCAGATCCGGACCGTTTTTTAAGGATGGATCCAGATCCAGATCCGCTGGGTATGAAAAGTAAGGATCCGGGTCCAAAACGGGTCCAAAACGGATCTTGCATATTTAGGTGTATTTACCACCATAAGGGATAATTTGGGCGGGAAGACATTTTTTGTGCTATTATATTATTGTTTATAATACTCCGTAACTAGATAAATGAATTTGTAATTGAAATTATGGACTTTATTATACACATTAGAACATTTGCCTAGACATTAATGAGAAAAGAACTTTATTTTTCAGATTGAATTATAAAGCAAATTACAGTATTTCAAATTAGACAAATTAAAAAAATATTATCAAAATCAATTTTTCATTCGTTTTTAATAGATATCCAAATCGACCTTATTTGAATACTTCTTACTAACGGTCGAACTTTACCTCATTATCATTCTCTCCTTTTATTTGTTGGTTACTGGTTTGTAAATATATTAGTATCACAAAAAAATATTTCAAGACGGGTCCAAAACGGGGATTATGGTTGGACCCGTACCCGGATCCGTTTTTCAGTCATAGGACTCGGATCCGTCGGGTCTAAATTTTGAAGACCCATATCCGTAAAAACGGATATGGATCCACAGATCCGGGTCGGGTCAAATACCCGTTGCCATCCTTAATGGCTAGTGATGGCCACCGGGCCGCTTCGGGCGGGTTAGGCCGGGTTGAGAGGGGAAGGACCAGGACCGGACCGGTCCGGGTTGGGGTCGAAAAATGGGATTCGTACCGATTCGAAAACTAAATTACAAACCGAATCGAACCGAATTCACGAATCGAATCGAATACACGTATTAAATCGAACCGAATCAAACCTAATCGAACTGAATTCATGAATCAAATCGAAACAAATCAAACTGAATCGAACCGAATTTCATATACTGACATTTAGAAATTAGAAGAAATGAATTGTTTCAAAAGTAATTAAACGTTTATATTCACGAATCACATAATGACATTCGTTTTAAACTTTTATAGTCGACTAATCACATTCATTTTTCATTTCTTTTGACAATATTTTTCAATTTTTTACTACATATTTACATAAATTACATATAGTACATATAATCACATAAAGATATATATATATATATATATATATATATATATATATATATAGGAGAGGGATCATGTGAGAACCCTCCTCTTATGTGAGAACTACTTTTTTGTGAGAACCCATCTTATACCCTTGGATGCTTGATGATCTAGGGCTGAAAATGCTTAAAAAAAGGATGGCAAATCTGTAAATATATAGACATTGTGTAAAAAATCGTTGGCTGGCAGAGTGTTTCAGACAAACTTTGTACTTTTTTCATTCTTTTGCTGGCACTTTTCCCTCTACAAAACTATTGTACTTTCTTTATCATTATTTATTTCTTTATAGTTTCATCCTTTTCTTCATTATTGTGCATCAATATCTTATTTTCCTAACTACTAAACATCATGTTCTAAACTAGTGAACATCATGTTCTAAACTAGTGAACTTGATGTTCTAAACTAGTGAACTTGATGTTCTAAACCTCAACGGACTGAATTCCTAAATGTTTTATTTCCGTAATTCTTGACTAATGTTCTAAACTAGTATACATAATGTTCTATAAGAGTAAGCATAATGTTCTAAACTATTGAACATATAATTGTACTCGTATAATTTTATAAATTCACACATTTCAAAACCACCATAATATACTATAATGATTAATTTAGAAAATATTTAGTAATCAACATAATATACTATAATGGTTAATTTCTAATTCTAAACGCTAGGTAATTAGTTCAAAATAGTTTGGTGATCATTTCCAAACTACTTAACATCATGTTCTAAACTAGTGAATATCATGTTCTAAATTAGTGAACTTGATGTTCTTAACTAGTGAACTTCAATATGAGTATAAGACACTTCAATCACGAGTATAAGACACTTCAATATGAGTAGTGATGTATAAAAGTGTTGTTTCACCTAGTATTTTGGAGATGATCTCATTGCAAACAAGCTTAACAAAATTTGTATTTTAAAGATGTGTGAAGGTCCAAAGACAAGTTTCAGAGTCGGAACGTATAGGTTTAAGGAGAAATGAGTCCTAAAGCATGGAAGTGTTAAGTGTATCACAATTCACGAAGTCAAGCAAAAGTTGAAGGCAAAATCGCAAGTTGGAAATTGTGATATGAAAATTAAGTTCCAATCTCTGCCCAAGTACTTGTTCCACAAGAAATGGCAGAAGTTTCTGAGTGGAACTCCTGTATTAAAGATTCGGAGGAGAAGCAAAGGGTTAGATCGTAGAATGAGTTTTTGTATGGTACTAATGCAAGTACAAGTAGGGTCCGCAAAATTGGTATAATTTAAACATTGTTGAGACCTTGGTTAATAACCATAAGATAAAAGGATATCATCTTGAGTAAAATGGTTAAAACATAGGACAAAAGATCTCACAAATAACTTAGCTTTGTTATAGTAAATTTGTTATGTAGATTATGTTTTTGCAGCAAATCCATGTGAGGAATGACGGTTTAAATAAATTCCCATACAAGCATGCTTAGTTGATTGTACACGGGGGCCATCTAGGCACTCAAGTGTATTGTACTTCTTATGGTTTTGATGGCAACCAGACAGCTTGTTCAAGTATAAAAGACATCATTCTTCACTTAGTTATTCAACCTAACTCAATTCTACAAAGCTTTAATTCTATTAAGTCAGAGTTCTCTCAATGTGTGCTTATATCCTTGTATCAAATTTGTAATCCTCTTGTACATCACTTTAATTTGTATTCTCGAGAGTTTAGTACTGAATAGTACTAAGGGAATGGTTGAGTGAAAATTGTAAGGACTTGGAGTAAAGTCCAGGGAAGGAGAGTAAGGAGAAAGATTGTGAGAGTAAAAGAGTGTAGTGTTCTGAGTGGAACATGAGCGAAGGAGAGGAAGAGATAGTTCCTAATAGTCTGTATTAGGATTTGCACATTAGTGAAGAGTTCAAAATCCCAGAGTTGGGTTGTGGTTTTGCTTTGAGTTGGGCATAAAATTTTCCACGTAAAACTTCATGTGTTCCTTTCGTGTGTTCCTTTTGCTTTCACTATTCTAGATTTTAATTCCGCAATCAAAAATTAAAAATTTAACTTTCAATTCAACCCCCCTTCTTGTAAGTTTCATGTGTATAACAAAAAGTATGATATCCAATCATATAACACCTAAAACAGAAATCTGAATCTAACAAATACATAATAAATTGAAACAAATTATGGCTTCCTTCATCAAAAGGACAATCATTAAGTAGATCTTACTTTAATATCTCTTCCACACATATCATAGAATATATAACCTTTTTGGAGAAATTATCTAACGAATTCTTTCTTTCATTGAAGATCCTCGGAGAAGGGGAAATATTATTAAAGCCACGGAAAAAACAAACAAACTATCAAAATAACATGTAAACCCAAAAACAATAAAAAATTAGAGCTTTTCTTCGTTGAATTGAGGGAAACCCCTTCAAACTTCAATGATGGAGGCTAGGATTTGAGAGAGAAAAGAGGAAGGGAGAGGAAAACGAAGTGGTTTAGGAGAGTGTATGCAAAAACTTTCAAGATATAAGGAAGATCCTTTTGATCTAATTAAAACTAATTTGAATTTATTTTTGATACCTTTAAAAAGATAAATAAAATGAATATGTACCACCAAACACTGCCATAATATAGTAAGACAAACAAGTTTTCCATTGTTGGGCCATGTTCGGTGTATATTTTGGCCAAATTAGCTAAAATATATGTCATTTTGATAGCATGTAAGTAAAACCATTCGAGACACAAATATTGTCATAAGAATTCTACAATTTGAAGTTATTATCTACCCACTACTTTAATCTTTTTTTACTTCTGACTAAAGATATCCTGCCCAATTTTGGTAGAAAGCGGTTGAGTAGAATGCATCAATGTTAGGGAAAATTTAAAGCTTAGACTAAAACTATATCCCTCCTCTATGTATTATGTACATATTATTTCGTAAAAACGTCAAACACTCAAACTACGTATGATATTATCAAAACTATATCTCGCTCTCGGTGAGATGAGCATAACCTAGGGTGATAATTTAGCAATATCATATATTTTTTTAAAGTTTGCACGAGTTATAATGATATTAGTATTCACAGTGTACCACAAATATAGAATTAAGCAGGAATGAATTTTTAAAAACGAAAGAGGTCAAGAGTGGCAGGGTCGGGACAATAATGTATATTATTTATGGGATTTATATAATTTCTCAAAATTGGACCCTCTATTTAATAAATTAAATATCTAATTTTTATTTGATTGAAAAAGTCATGTCAGACTGTCTAGTTTATTTATAATTATTCAAACACTACTCCAACATTTTTATGTTATTATACAAAATTAATATAAATATATTTGAATTTAAGGCCATTTAAATTTAAAAGTCAATGTTTCCTTGAAAAACCGCCTATGAAAATGACGATGACAAAGATGCAAACTATGCCATTCGTCGATGATACGATGATGAAAGAGCGATCGAGTGGTTAAAGTTGAAGTGACATTTTCGGCTTCACATTAACACAGACAAACTGATGATCATCACAAACTCTTTCTCCTCTTTACTACTCTTTCTTTTCTCGAAATTAATTGCATAGAATATTTTAGGGATGTGAGATTTATAGCATACAAAACTTGAAAAGATAACTGTATTGCTAGCCTAAGGTTTTATCTAACGGAAAAAAAGGTGCCTTAAAATAATGACTGATGTCATAGGTACGGTAGTCAACATTTTCAGTCTTTTTCTCGAGAAATTGATTCATCAACTTTGAAATTTTCCAAGTGCTTTGCTATAGCGCCCTACTTTGACTAACGTCACACCTACCTACCAAACTGTTTCTTTTTCTTATGTAATTATTGCTATTTTTATTTGACTAGCAACTAATAAGGTTATCGATATATTTTGCTACCCTTATATTTTTATAGTTAAATTTTATATTATTTTAATAATGTTATAATAAAGTATAATTTAGTAAAGTCTTGTTGAATGCTTTTATGCAAATTTTTAAAATATCAAGTTTTTATAAATACGAAGAAAAAAGTTATGTTTAAAAAAAAAAAAAAAAATTCAAAGGAAGGAATGAGGTTTTGTATCAATAGTTTTATGATACGAAAGATGTTCACTAGATAAAGATGACTGTATAATTTTGTTAAAGGGCACGATGAGTTCCAGGTCTAGTGTGGTGTACAGTGTACAAGTACTGATATAGTTGCATGCAAAAACCACAAACACTAGCAACCTGCCTACCTTTTGTCCATTCAGTGTCCAAATACGCATTTTGGGAGATGGAAATTCCCAAAACAAATAAACCTTCCTATGTGGCTATGTGATCAACAGTTGTTCTTCCATTAATTTGCTATGTGACCATCAAAAAGTATACGACCAAGTTTTTATGTTTAGCTTCTCCACTATATCATGGGCCACCATTTGAAAGTCCCTTAATTAGCTTTGTGCAGCATCCCAGGTATATGTGTGTCTAATTTAACATCACTAACACATCTCAAGTTTCAATTCCCACCCTTAACTGTTTACTTGCTCTTATATATATGGAATGATTTTGATAATAATAAGGTACTTCATCTACAACTTTGTAGAGCTTAGATTAAAATCAAGACCCAAACTTTCAATTTTTTCACTGTTTGGTACCTGATACTTATTTTTGCATCTTTTACTACCTATAATGAATTTTCGGTGAGGTTTTTAACCATGGTTAAGTGGGGGCCCACCAACATCAATTAGATAGCAAATCCAAAAAAAGTAAATAATCTAATTTAGAAGCATGAGAACAAAACGACATTTCTTTTGCAGCTATATACTTTGGCGCCATAGCAAGAATTCTCCTTTGTTTTTCAAGCTTAACTCTTTTTAGCCATCTATAATTCTTAGTAAGAAAAACATATCAACCATTCTTTTATTTTTCCTTATGGATATAAAATCATGAATCTCAACTTAAAAGTTCACAATCAACATGCATAGTAGAACCCATTACACTAGTAGATAATCACAATCAGCCACACTTAATTTTTATTTAAAAAAAAAGAAGAAAATGAAAGGAGAAAATCAACTTTTTAAGTAATACTTCTTTCATTCACAGTTATCTGTACTTTTTCACAATTTTTCAAAGAATACGTTTAAGTCTTATAAATATATTTTATATAAATTATAAAATATAAACTATATATCATACAAATTCAATAAAATTTTATATGAATAATGAAAAATCCACTTTAAATTTCACTCTTTTTAGATGAACATTCTAAATGAGATAAATAAAAAGAGCGAATAAAGAATATGTTTTCAAATAAATAACATTTTCTGAATAAACTACCTTCAAGTTATCTTGCTAATTGAACCTCTTTAAGAAGTTGTCCTCGGACACGTAAGGGGAAAGTAGTCTCTGAAGCCCTCCAAGCCACTAACACGGGGCTAGCTCATTTGGACATATCTCTTTAACCAAGCCCATTAACAACTTGTGAGTTATCAGTCATTAAGACCAATTAACGAGTATAGGTGGTGAGGCCCATATAAAACTAGACCCAAACAGGCAACACAGTTTAACTAAAATTTAAAAAAAAAAATTAAAAAAAAAAAAAAAAAACACTTGATTGCCTTAACTAATCAGAAGAATTGAAAAGTCTCGGGGAGCATTTCACTTGGATCAAAATTCAAAACGACCACTACTTAAAAATTCAAGCTAGGATTGATTAATGGGCATCATTTACTAAACACTTCATTATTCCACAATCCACATTCATAACTTCATTTGCTTTATGACTTACCCCTTTCTTTCATGACTCCCACAAACACTAGATTTACTCTTAATATTTGCTTCATTTCTATTTTTAGAGTCAAAGTTTAAAAATTTTGACCACAAATTCTTATCATATTCTAAGAAATAATATATTCAAGTGAGATCTTGTTGAATGCATCTCAATATAAATTTTTAGAATATTTAGTTTTTCATAATTTTTGTTTTACGAATTTGAAGATAAAAACGTTTTAAATTGTATCTTAAAAACCGTGAAAAATTTAAATGGGGCAAAAAGTTATAGACGGAGGTAGTAGTCCCTCTATTTCTTTTTGTTCTTCCCATTTGTTTTTGCATAGATATCCAAGCAGACATAAATTTTAAATATTTCAATAGTGTATTTGCAAAAATTATAAATAATTGATATTTGAAAAATACATATTGGGACGAATATTTTAAGATCCTGTATGATTGTGTTTTTTATGTTCCAAATTTGACTCTAAAATATATATTCAAAACGAGATGGAAAAAAACGGACAAAGTATATGATAAGATGTGATTACTAATAGATTATAATATTTAAGATGGTTATGAATTTTTCTAAGAATAGGACACTTGTATTTATGTATTATGTATTATGTATTAAGTATTGATTACTTTTACAATGTACGCTTTTCACGAGGATAATTTTCCACCCTCTACATAAATCTTGTAGATGACTATCTATAATTTCTCAATAATTGTGAGAAAGCCCAAATCCATAAGTTTGGTGTTTCCGACCTAACATATTACTCTATTCCAACTAATTCTCTAAATCCCTAATGTGGATTGTTAAATACCGCCCGTGATTATCCAGTTATCGCCAGTATTTTATACGTATTTTACACCTTCTAACCTTATTTAAACATATATAATAATTATTTAAGGTTTTAGTTTACTAATCTAATTTAATAATATAATTTACTAATCTAGTTTAACCTATTTACTAACCTAATTTAATAATTTAATTTACTAATCTAATTTAACCTATTTACTAATGTTTAAATGTAATGACCTAATTTAATCCATTTATTCTCCTAATTGTACTCTTTTCTTTTCCCATCTCTTATAAATCTATTTTTTTTTCACACTTTCAATACTTTTCCTTCATCCACTCACTCAAACTCTCTCAAACACCTATTTCTCTCATAAGAAACTTCTTTCATAAAACCAAATTTTTTCTTCAAAAATTCACCATGTCAAGAGCGGGTAAAGAACCAAGTCGAAGCTTGTGAATTATTTTGATTTTGAACTAATTTGAAGTTATTTGTATGTATTTTAATGGAGTATAATGATTTTGTATCAGCTTCCGCCATTGTCGATTTTGTATCAGCTTCCGCCATTGTCGATTTTGGTGAATTTGATTTGCGTTTGAGGAAGAAGATGAAAAAAAAAAATTATAATGAGAATCGTGTATTTTGGGCGGTTAAACCTAGGTCTAACCGTGTATATCACACGGTTTTGTGTACCCTAAAAACCGTCCAAGAATGATGTTTCTATTGACTATACAAACGTTTTAACTTGTCCTTAAAAACGTCCACTGCGCTATTGCTCATACAAACGTCTACTTTGGACGTTTATCATCTCCTCAACAAACATCCACGTTGGGCGGTTCTAATGCCACATCAACGTCCACGTTGGACGTTTCCTATGCACTACCAAACGTCCACAATGGACGTTTCCAATGCAATATAAACGTCCAAATTGGACGTTACCTTACCTCTAATATTGTTTAGTTAATAATTATTTATTATAATTAGTTAGTAATTATTTAATATGTAATTTTTTAATAATAGTAGTATTTATTAATAATAGTACTCATAATTTATCATATTAATGAAATTATTATTTATTAATAATAATACGTATCATTAGTCGTAATTCTACTGTATTTTACAAGTTTGTGTATATTAATAATAATAATTACGTCTGTGTTAGTTAAATTTTGTTTAAATGTTAATAGTTAAATTATGTTTATATTAAATTAGTATTAATTTGTATTTATTAATTACTTATTATTTATCATTAATATAATGGACTAGGTACCTGAAATCAATGGTGATGGTGATTCAGGTCCGAGATATCCCCGATCCCGTAGTATTTCAGCTTTTGCACGTAGGGAAGGAATGAAACCGAAGGAACCGAAGGAAATAGAGGGAATGAAAGAAGAAGAATATCAAATAAAGTTTGGAATGTGAGAAATGAAATATTATTGAGAGTAAAAACTATAAATACTGGAAATAATCATCGAAAACTCATAGTAAAATGACAGGTAAAGTTTTGAATGTGAGAAATGAAATGCTACTGAAAGTAAAAACTATAAATACTTAAACTTACTGGAAACTCAGAGTAAAATTAACTGATATTGAGTTATAAAAGTGAACATACATTTAGTCATATATAAATATAAATTAAGGGCAAATTTATGAGATTCACGGTTGACGTTAATCCTCAAACTCAGTTTCAGTAACTTGCCACATTCTCAACCTCTCAGACTCTCAGTATCTCTGATAATGGGTAGCTCAATCTGCTGCAGAATTCGGAGGTTAAGTTTTTGGGTCGAATTCAAGGACCCGAAAGCCTTGCTTTTGACCCGCATGGTCGAGGCCCGTATACTGGCGTTGCTGATGGACGCGTCCTCTTCTGGGATGGCAACAGCTGGACCGATTTTGCATATACTTCTGCTAATAGGTGAGCCTTCTGTTTTTTCGGTTGTGTTTGTGATAACTGTTTTAACTACTCCGTACTCCGTAATAAAAAATATGATGGGAGTATTGAAACGTGTTTTTGTCAAAAATTGGTATCCCGGAAAATTCTTTTTATAAGTGGATTAAAGTGAGAAGTCATATTCATTTCAATATCTTAAAAATTATCAACACAAGTATGTTTGGAGACGTATTAGCTGGATTTTAAAATATATTGTTGGAAATATGCTGCTTTTTGGACTCATATTAGATGATGACAAAAGGGGGGGGGGGGGGGGGGGGGGGGGTCTTCAGAAAGTTTGACCTGACAAAAACTAGTATCGTAAGTGAGTAGATTATAAAATTGATAACTACCAAGTATATGAAACGAAAAGGGTCATGGAAGGGATGGAAGTAGTCCATAATGTTATTACAATCATGAAAAATGTAAGACCCATGGATCATTATATGGTTTGCAGAATAGGCTATTTATTCTGGCATAGAAGAGGGACGGATGAGATCCAGCCTGTGAAGTGAAGTGGAGGAGAAACAACTACTCCTCTGTTTTTACTATGTCAGATAGTTGATGTTGCTTTTTTGGACTTCTGTCATGCCATTAGGTTGAGAATATTCAAGTTTAATTAAGGTTCCAAAATTTGAAGATTTTTATTTCTTCTTTTGTTCTGTTTGTCCGTTGTATATATCCGTATTAGATGAAATGTAAAAGGATCAAAATCTTTCTTCTAGCTTTTGAAATTTCGATAATTGCTGGTTGATCGTATACTCAGACTCACAAACTTATGTCAGCAAGAGTTTATCCATTTCAACTTATTGATCTTGTGAAACATTTATCCCACATGAATACAGCTGGATTTAAAACCATGTAACCTATTTGCGTCCCAAATCTGTTCTAAAATTCATGCTTAAGAAGTTGCATTTTTGAATTTTTCTTAAAATTCAGCTCGGTATGTGATCCACAGCCAAACCCATTAGGTCACTTGCAGAACGAGCATATATGCGGCAGGCCGCTAGGCCTTAGATTCAACAAGACTGGGGATCTATACATTGCAGACGCATATTTTGGACTGATGAAGGTAGGGCCAGAAGGAGGTGTGGCAACATTACTTGCAACAGCAGCAGAAGGGGTGCCTTTACATTTACATATGACTTGGATATTGATGACGAGGGGAATGTGTATTTCACAGATAGTAGCCCTAACTATCAGAGAAGGTCAGATTCTAATGGATAAAAGTTTCTCAAAATATTCGTGATGTGCTTAGTAATTGTTAGAGTTGGAAAATAAGGTTTGATTTCAGGTTCTGTTAAATCAGGGGCTGAGTCATTCAGTTAGGTTTTAATTCTATTGTCAATTAGCTTGTTATGGTATATGAGTCAACTTGCCCACATAAATGTTCAGGTTGGGTGTTATTAGGTTGTGTATTTTGGATCGAGTAATTCGGCACGTGTCTGGTGCATTCTTTAGTACCCTCTTATCTGATTATCTCAGCAGTCTAGGATGCAATTTCTTGTTTACAAAACATTTCTTCTGAAATGAACTTGGTTCCAGGAATTAGATTGATTTCTAGTCTGTTTAATTCAAATTGTGATACCCCAATTCCTGCTCCCTAGAGCTCGATGCCATCTCTATATTCTAATGCATCTCAGTTTATTTTGAAAATATTCTCTTGAAGTAATGTTGATGATTTGCTATTCATTACCTGTGAATTGGATTATTTTCTATCTATTGTTCATCTATCGGTCTACGCCTTGACTTCACCACGGGCTACATTTTATTTATGCACTGACAAAATGATTCGGTGCCAGGAATTTCATGCAGTTGGTTTTCTCAGGAGAGGATACCGGCAGGGTCTTGAAGTATGATCCAGTGACGAAAGAGACTATTGTACTTGTGAATAACATCCAATTCCCCAATGGTCTTACACTGAGCAAAGACGGTTCTTTCTTTCGGTTCTGTGAGGGTGCCATTGGCAGGTGAAGTGCTATTTCCTCTTGTTTTCTATTACCATTCATGAATACACAGTTTTTTGCTTGTTCAGACCATCCACCATCTTTCTCTTTTTGTTGGCATAATTTCGTTGGTGTGAAAGTATCTTCCTCAACATTTTTCTTGATGATCCCATGTTTTCACCCATACTTCTCAAGTTAATGTATAGTGTTAATTATTTTGTATTTGTTGGATCATTTGGGTATATTGTCTTTTCCATGTCCTTCCTTTCAAGGCCTATTTTTTAATTCTTTCTGTTGATCTCTAATCAAGATGGAGCTGGAACCCCACAGAAAAGACTATAGATTTCTTGCATGATTGCATGAATCTTTCATGATAGCACCCTAAATCTTTGTATGAAATGACAATCAGGTTAAGAAAATATTGGTTGAAAGGAGAAAAAGCCGGAACTTCAGAAGTATTTGCAATTCTGCCAGGATTTCCTGACAACATAAGGACCAACAAAAACGGTGACTTTTGGGTGGCATTGAACTGTTGCTGCAGCTGGACGAACTACTTGTTGGGAACAACCCCAAAATTATGGGATTTCTTGCTCAGGCTCCCAATCAGTGCAAGTATCAGTTCCTGTTAGTCATTGGAGGCTGGCCCCATGGAATTGTAGTGAAGTATAGCCCTGAAGGTGAGATCCTACTGATTTTGGAGGATCGCTCTGGGAAGGTTGTGAAAGTTGTGAGCGAAGTTGAGGAGAGAGAAGGAAAACTCTGGCTTGGCTGTGTCATGATGCCATTTGTTGCGGTTCATGACTTAGGATCGGACTCCAGTTCGAGCTGAGAGGCTGTCATCCGCTTATCAGACATAATCTAATAAATTTTGGATTTTTTGTTTTCAATTGTTGAGTAGTTCTTAAGCTGACTAGGAAAGGATGGGCTCTCTTCTTTTTTCTGGTTTTGGTGATGTACATTTCTAATACTGATGTAGCTTCTTAACCAAATAAATTATCATTACCACCCCAATAATTAAATTTATATATATATATATATATATATATATATATATATATATAAATCCATAAAATCCACACGTTTTACTTAATCAGTAATGGTATATAATCCATGGTCAAAGTCCGTGTTTTGTCTGTGTAAGTTAAATGCGACTCTGAAGAGAAAATGCCTCAGCATCGAATCATCAGATGAATTTGGTGTGGAATCTGTACGTTTGAAATAAAAATATCCTGGTGAGATGAGAGGATGTAAGGCTAGAAGAGTAGCACGCTAATATAGTCTCAAGTTTGTTTATAAAGAAAAGAAGAAACTTAATTCCAGCTGCCTCTTGAACACTAAAAATGCAACTTTCTATGGCCTGTGCTTAGCTTGAATAAAAATTCTGGTAAACACATTCAAGAAATCTTACCATATGCTCGACAAAAGCACTGAAATCTATTTCATGGGTAGAAAGCCCACATAATAGTAAAACATTATAGAAATACCATAAACTATTAACTCCAGCTAAGCAATCAAGCAATGAGGTAGTCAAATATTTATTTTACTCACTTGTCCGCGGCTGCTTCACTGGGTGTTCTAGTAATCATCTGGTCAACTGCATGCACAGTGGTCTGAAGCTCTTCCCATATTGCCTTGTACACCATTCTCTGCCTGTTCACAGCTGATTTTCCCTCAAATATTGAAGATACAACATCAATGCTGGCAAGAAAAAAAGGCACAAAAACTCCGTAAGTGCACATGAGCAATAATTGATTTAATGATATCCTGAAGTATTTTTGACATATCTGGAATGGGAGACAAAAGAGATAACAGACTTTTCTCGCCTCTCAATCATCTTTCATTTGTAATCTTTTATAACTAAGTAAAGGTTGATCAATACGTATAGTATGCTGAAAGATACATGGGAACCCAAAAAGAGAAGGAATAGAAAGGCAAAGGCCAGTCTTACTCCTGAATATATATTTTTTATCAATATGTGCGACAGTTGAGATAAGGGGGAGGTTTTGTTAACCTTGACCTTATGGAGTACTTTTAATCACCCCATCCATCCAAGCAACTTTCAGTAACTAGACCAGGCAACAGCTGAAGATTTTGACTTTTAAACCTGATTAGAGGTTTCAGAACATGGGAAGTGGGATAATGGCATCAAACATTGGATGTGTATTACACTGCTTGTTTGCCTCTTTTCTACTAAAGATTAGAGGGTTCCGCACAAACATGAAACTATATCTAATTATCTATTGCAGAGTTCGAGTCTGATAATTTTCTTCATATAAAGGTCATTCCTCCTCATGAAAAGGAGTGATTTTGAAATCTTATCTAGCAAATGAAAGGTTGGGAAAACCTTTGATATAGATAACATAGTCCAGCACTGGTCTGGCATTTCAAGGAAAGAGTTCAGATGACATAGTTTTAAGGCATGAGGGAAAATTTTATATGGACAGTTATCTAAGCAAAATGCAAGGCAAGTCACAAGAGTACAGATAGCTTAAGAATCTATCAGAGATCAACTCTTTTGAGGTCTAGCTTAAATTCTCTAGAGCACAACATTAATCTGCTCTATACAGTTTATTCAAGCCTAGAGCGTTCACATCTCTTTCTTAAAACTCAGAAAACTACTACAACAAAGTACCCTCAGCGCTTGTCCGACCAATACATATGAATATCACTATGAAGGAAAGTGGCAGAAATACAAGAAATAGACCGTCCTACATCCTTTACCATGAAAACAGCATAATGAATTTAAGATTGTCAAAATGAAGATGACATACAAGATGATAGGTAAGTAAACTTGGACGATGAAGCAATGTACAGGCAATCAGTGAAGGATGAACCATATACCAACGGCTACATGTGTGGTAAGAATTGAGCTGCAGAACTGAGCTAATTTAATATGCTCAGTTCCATTGTAGAGATGCTGCTTTCAATATTCCGTAGACTGATACATCAAAAAGCTACAGAACTAAGCAAATCAAGATAACGTATATGCAATTCACCTGACATGGCGGCCATCACCATAAGCATCTTGTACAGAAACAGATTCAGCATTCAGCTCATCTTTTATCTGTTTAAACACATTTTCATAAAAAGGGCAACAATATCAGACAACAGATTCCACATTCACTAGGGGAAGGTAACAATGCAAAAGAATAAGAATCCGGTAATAAGAACAATAAAATGCAAAAAGTAAAGACTTGCAAAATACTTGAAAATTATCCAGTTAGCTTCCTGGCTTAGCCAACAAATACAGACTAATCCAAAGATTCCAAACTATGCCCAAATCCCAACTCAAAACTTTAAAGGTCTAGACTTCAGACTTTTAGAGTGCTTAACTAATTTAATTTCTAATCATTCTTCAAAAGGATTCTCCCAATAAGTACTCAATTAACAACAATCAATAAAAAAAAACATATTAAAAAAAAGAGCATAAAACTGCAATCCACTAAGCATCCCAATTGAAGAATTAGAGCTTAAAATTACATGGAATCAACAAAAATCAAATGGGAAACAAATTCAGAAGAAAACCCATCTCAAATCAATCATTAGTTTCAAATATATACATAACAGAAGAAATTAGAAAGGAAAAAGAAAGGACCTTGTTTTGCATAGATTGCATCAAAGAGGAGTCAATGGATCCCGAGTCGTTGACATGATGAGGAGTGGAAGCCCCACTTGAAGTAGTACTCAATCTACGACTCTTGTTAGAAATTACGAGAGACAACCCAGAATGTTCCAACAACGTAGGGAGACGAACAAGGGTTTTTAGAGAAGTGGGGCATTTGGGTGCACCCAAAGCTAGGATATGGTGGGAACGATATCGGATGGTGGTTGCGTAAGCCATGTAAGGCCGGAATAGCTGCTTCACACTCATTGCAAAAGACACGATGAGGGAGAAGTGGAGAACACTTGAGAGTAGTGTTTTATTGGTATTTTTGTGGCTTCTATCAGATGATCTTTGGAAGATTTTGTCAACTGTTTTAAGTATTGTTCACAAAAATGAGCCAATTGGCCAAAATTTCCAAAGTACTTTTATTCGAAGGACTGTACATTTTCTTTGATTGCTAAAATGGTTTAACGAATTGGTATTTGAATAAAATAGATCATAATGAAATCAAATATGGACGAGGAGAAGGGAACAAAACTATTTAATACGAGGGAAAATCATAACACCAACTTTAATTATGATTAAACAAAATGATATAAATGATCCTGAATTCCCTACTTATAAATGTTTGAAACTAAAATTATGGTATTGTATGTATTGTATGTTTCTATATAATGAGGTTTGAAATTACAGTGTCATATATTCGATCTCTAAAAACTTAGAACTGATTTTTTTTTAACTTAATTGTAAAAGTTTTAGAAATCAATTGGAATATTTATTTAATGTACCAACTCGTATTTTCTAGACCAACTTTATGAAGGTGTGGCAAAATGAAAATCCCACTATGATTAATCTATCCCAAACTATTATAATGATACTCTACGAACTAGATTAGAGAGCATCAAATTCAAAACCCAAACCTAAATCGAATTCACTAAATTTTTTTTTAATTCCAACAAAACTACACTAAATCGTATTATACCAGTGTGGTTGTTTTAAAATTGACAAAAATAAGTGGTACTTCATTATTAATCATTTTTTTCCCAATGCTATCAAAAGACATACATTTCTTATTGTTTAATTATAAGACATACATTTCTTGTTGTTTATTTATAAGACATACATGTCGTAATATCTTATTATAAAATGAAATTTATAGAAATATTTTTTGGTAGTGAAAAGTTTAACGATAAGGTTCAGCTTCTCTTAATCCCAATTATCAGGAAAGAAAAGGTAAGCTTCACTTTACTTAATAAATTATTAGGTTAAAAAAAAAGAGAGGGGGGGGGGGGGTGGTTAGTTGAGAGGGTCAGGAGGCCCAAGAAGAGAAAAGTTGTGTTTCAGAGTAGTTTTGTTGGGTAAAAAATCGAGGAGACAAAGGGCAGCAAGATTATCGGTGAAGAAGAGAAGGGCGGAAGATGGGAGAAGTTCCAAAGGCTGGCGAGTCATCGAGTTCATACCTTGGAGGTATCAAAGGCTTTGTGTGCGACAGATTTGCTTTCCTCGAAAACTACAACAGATTCGTGAAGCGCGAAAAGCCACTGCAAAGTTGGTGTGAGTCCGATGTTCAAGACTTCATCGCCTCTGATCCGATCCATGGCCCCGTTGTAATTCTCTCTCTCCCCTTTATTGGGTTTTGCTCGATTTGTTTTCGTTGAGTTCGTTTCCTATGTTTCCTATGTTTTTTATTCTATCTTTACTTTATATTGCTTGTTGAACTTTTGCAGTTTGATTTTGTTTTTTTTGTCAATCTGCAGCGTGTTGAGGTTGTTTAGAGGTTTGGAAAGGGTAGATTTAGATAGTAGTAAGAGTATGGCTGGCAGTGATTGTTTAGGTTGTTCTCAATTTCATTCTTTGGTAAACAATAAACATATTATGAATCCAAGGGTGAATTTGTTTAGATAGTTCTGCAATAGAGCATACTATATCTCAACTTTTCTCTTAAATAAGCGCTATTTGTTGTTCCCAATGAATCAAATGGAATCAAACTCTAGCGTCAATGTTGCGGAAGTTTACAGACAACAGCCTTATGAGTGTTGTTTTCATTAGGAGGACTTATTTTGAATCTAGGTTCTTCTCTCAATAGTTTGATTCTGGATTTTGGAGTAGCTCAAAATTCTCCTCTTATGTAACATATGTGATGCATCTCCTTAATCTTTACTTCTACCAGCTGCAAACTGCAAGGGACGCGGTAAACTATGGTCTTGTTGGAAGTGCTGTTGGAGCAGTCACTACCGCTGGCGTTTGTTGGAAGTACTCAAAGAGTCCCCATGGTATTTCTTTGCTACTTTGCATATTTTTCCGTTTTGCTTGTTGCAAGTATATTGTCTGATAATGTTGTCTAGTTTGAGCTCACATACCTGATGTTGTCTGTTTGGTATACTTACCTAGTGTTTTAGATTTAGAAGAAGTTTAGCTCTGATTATGTAGTTCTAAATCTTCTTATCCTACGATTTTGGTGCTTTGACTTAATCTCATTGCTTTTTCCTGGAATCCGATACTTACTATGCCTCTTGAAAAATTTATTTCTTGCTTATGGGCATTAGCATATCGTATGTCTCTAGCGGCTTTCAACTTGTTGCTAGATGTCGTGGCCAGAAGCTGCTATGATTTTTGCGCAACTCGTTGTATCTACTCTCTCTTGTATAGCCTCCTTCGTATTGATAGTTTGTTGATATTTCTTCACTCACATATTGCCCATGTTTTTAGCTGAGGCTTTGAGATGTGCAATTTGTTTCCTTGGATTGGCTGATGTGATGAACTTCTTTAGGTCCATTTTTCATGTGAGTGAGAAGGGAGATTGATACCGAGTGTTTTTTGTTTTGAAGGATGAGATAGTTTTACATTTGTGTGGTTACAGTATTTCCTAATGCGATGTTTTAGTTACTAAGGCTCTATTTTCCTCAGCTTATATTATTAAGTTTCAGCAAAAGATTAATGTAGAAAAACAATAAGTATAGCAAAAATAAGTCGAGGAGGAGAATGGAGACAAAAATAAAGAAGAAACTTATTTGCCATATGCATTGTACTTGTTAAAGGGAAATGGATCTAAGGTTTGTGTGGCTTAGAAGCCAAAGGCTTATGATTGAATGGTATGAGGGAGAATGGGATGGGATTTCCTTATCGTAGATATGATGGATTCTTGACAGATTGCTTGTAATTTTTCTTGCCTATTGACTTTTGTTTATACTTTTTTAACTATCACTAGATAATGCTTTTAGTACTTTGCCTAGAGTAAGATGAAAGGTTTAATATCTATGGAAATATTTTAGAGGCAAGGTGTGTGATGAGGCTTAGTGTCTGTTGTTTTTCTTCATTTCTTAGAGTGGGCTATAAAGTATAAATCCATAAGATTGCACGTTTCTGTGACCCCAAGCATAATTGAAGGTCTACCTGCGATCACAAAAGAGGTTCCTGAACAGGACGATCATGGAGGGTGCAAAGAAAGTTTGGAATGGACATCCGTAATCTGTTGAAATGGAGCTTATCAATGATGTTGGTTGTTGAAGAATTCACTTTTCATGCAAAGTACTCCTAGAATCTAGTAATACCAAATTGAAAGCAAAATTCTAAAGCCCAGCTAATCTACTAAGATTTTTATTCAATAATCTAGCTGAAGGATTGTGAGGTTTCAGCTATAAGCTATGCCACTAGTTTCTGATGACTGTTCTTTGAGATTTCAGTTGCCAGTGCCGTAACTCCATGAAAAGCATTGCCTCTAGGTAATCATGAACCACGTAATCCATGGAAATCTTCTGCCGACGAACATGGTGTTAGACTGTTAGCTATTTTCTGGTGGGTTCTGATACTATCAAGTCATACAAGCATTGACTTGTGTCCAAATAGATGCTTGGTTTTCGCTGAAGCTAATATAATTTCTTGTTTTCTCCTTGACGAAGGGAATAATTATTTACATTTCTTTACAGTCGTTATTAATTCAATCACCTAAGATATATTTTTTTTTCCGTTAAAAATTGAGTTCTTCGAACAAAGCTCGTGAATTTGTCCTAAGCAGTTGCTTATTATTGTTGAATTACTGTTATTCAAAGTCTTACATTTTTGTATATTTTGCAGGTACTATACTCGCCCTTGGTGCTGGAGCAGCTTTTGGATGGACATTCGGAGCTGAAATTGGGAACCACGCACTCCAGCTTTACAAATTGGACACTGTGGCTGCGCAAACTAAGTTCATGGAATGGTGGGAAAAGAAAACCGAGGGAAGGTCTTAGAAAATGACTTTCAATGCGATGTTTAAAACCTTTTTTTGCTTTACAATAATATGTTGGGTAACTGTGAGTTGCGAACTGTAGTTGCTCAGTTTTTCCAACTTATATCACAATGCTTGGTGGGTTTTCCTTGTTGATATATAACATAAGCGTGAGCAATTGATTTCGTGCAATGTCCTAGTTTTTTGAATTAATGAGTATAATTTTTTCACATTATCGATTTGATTTTCTCTGAATTTTTAAAAGTTGTCTGTCGTTGCCTCTTTTATGGTCTAGAATTAATGTTAAGAGAATGCATCCTGAGTTCATCTTGGAATTGCTCAAGCAAGAATTTGAGTAGAAATATTTGATGAATGTTTTATGTATGTATGATGAAGTTCCAAATAGGGGAAAGGGTTAGGCTAACACATGAAAATGTACGACAGTGTTATGCATATTGCAGGATGTGTGTTTGAAATGAAGACTCCTAGAATTACTCTATTGCTACATTCTACATTTCTACAGCCATAATATTTACGTACTCTACAATACTCCTACGGAGTAATATCCTGAGTGCTGCATTGGTCTTCGATAATGGGGACTTAAGGCAAAATACGAGGCATTCACTTTAATTTATGAATTCAATAGAAGTTCTCCTCGACTCATGTTATAAGTTGGACGGCAAAAAAAAAAAAAAGGAAATACGTGTCGTACGGTGTGCTAACAAAGAGAGTAAAATCCAAGAAAAGGGACAGCACAAAACGGTGGGAGTCACAGCTTGTCGATGGAAGATGTTAAAATTAGACTAGATTTGATAAGTTATTTGAAATTTATTCGGATCCGATCTGATTATGATCCGAAAAGTGAGACCCAAGAACCGACCCAATCCAACTTAAAGTCAACCCGAAACCAATTTGACTCGATATTCGAAGACCCGAACCTGATCTATGTCCGACCCGTTAGGAACCCGACCCATTATTCTGATCCCTTACAGACCCAAGCTGAAGAGATTCCGAAATCTATCTGAACCCAAAATAACCTGCTATACTCCGTTCACGAATCGACTCGATTTTACTTGAAATAACCTTGACTTGAACATAATACAACCCGAATCGAATACAACCTGACCCAAACTTGGACCGAACTTGAGTAAGCTAATAACCAAATTTACCCGATTCGATAATAACCCGACCGGACAGGCCAAATTGACCAGATTTAATCCGAATCGATAAGAACCAACCTATGATGGGTCAACTCATAATTAACTCGTGAACTTAATTTGACACCCCTATAGAAAGCAGGAAGATGATTGAAATCAAGAAATTTTTATGGCATTTATTATTATTTTTGTCTAGATGAAAGTCGTCAAAGAGCAGCCCATTTTAGGTATTAATTTATTTCAGTATTTACATGTGCGAACATGCTTAATATATTGAAGGATTAAAGTAAGAGTCGTCAATTTATCTTTAAAGGAAAACTTATAAACCTTTATCAAGGATTTACTGAATAGGTATAAACCAAGGGAATATTTCATAGCAAACATTTTCCCGTTATGAATCTTGAGAGAAATAACTCTATTAAAGGTCTAAAACTAATATTGAATCGAGAGATGAGAAATGAGAAATGAATTAGGCCTTAAGCCATAATCCACGTATAAGCAACTCTATTTTCATTCATTAACGAACTACATAATCCAAAACTTATAAGCAATGACCATTTCATAAGCTCAAATGTTACACATAACTATATTATATATATTAATAATGGATTAAATTTAATGCAAAAAAAAATAGATATTTTATGATCAATTCTTTATAAAATCACATTCAAGATACCAAGTCAAGTTATCCCTAATTATTCGATTTAGTCATGATTTCAAGTACAAGTCTTTGATAAATAAAGATGGAGCATACATACATACTTATATATATATATATATATATATATATATATATATATATATATATATATATATATATATATATATATATATATATATATATATATATAATCAAACATGATAAAAACAATTGAAACATGAAAGAAACATGAATCGTGCAAAAGCAAGCGATATAATGATAGAAATAATGCCACTGCAATAAAAAGGTTAAATCATGATATTAACATGGTAAAATTCATGCCTTTATACAACAACAATTTAAAAAAAATATATATGTACGTGTGTACAAGCATACTCGAAACTCTTATTCATGCGACTACAAGACAATAAACAATTACAACAAGTTTAATCAAGATTGTATGCATAAAATTTCGAGAATTGGGATGGGTGAAAGTCGAAGAGAGGTGAAGAGAATTGATGAAAATCAAATTGGCCTTGCATATGAACATATAGGGATTAGGAGGAGAAACCTAAAGGATTTGAATATCTATTAGGAATCGTTGAAACGCAAGACATTCATGTACTACGCAAGAAATTTGTGTAATATGCGAAATTGTGTGTGCTACACAAATTAAGTAGTCAGCGTACCACTTGTATATACAATTGTGAACACTTGATTTTTTGCGTGCTACGCAAAATTTGGATTTGGATGGATATATGACTAGATGGCGGGTTTATCCGTATTTCTTCTATGTTATTGGAGATGAATCCATATTTTCGAGATTAATGTGATTAAGTCCTATGAGCTAATAACCTTGAATTATGCCTAAATATAAAGTTAGGCTTAATAATTGGGCTAAAGATTGTATTAATGATTTTAAGCAATTGGATTTAAGTGATAATCTTAACATGTTTTAAACAATAACTCATTAGGCCTAAAAAGAACGATTTGATTTAGGTGTCTATACATAGACATGTATTTTATAGTTTCAAATCAAGGAGAGGTATGCAAAGTATTTGTCCACTAAATTAGAGAGCGTACACGAAATCAAACCTATAATTACAGTACTCCGTAGCGTAATAGGTAGTTATATACTCCGTAGCAGAGAGAAATCCCTGGTTCACTCACTCTAAACCAGTAAGCACGAGTCCATCCATGGTGCCCTACACGGGGACGGGGCCTATGGATTCACTAGTTTAGTTCTCTCGAGTCTCAACTAATTAATTTGTTGAAAGAGTTAATACATACAGTGGCCTAATGTAGTGATGGATTCCCATCATAATTGTACGACAAAGTATGATTGTTGGTTGAGGAATAAGGGAGTTTATGTACCGTACCATCTTAAGTATTTGAGAATCAATAAGGACAAAGCCGCCACCAACATGGCCAAGCAAATTCAGGAACTTTCATTAATACTGATTACTGATGATGCCCGGTTGATAGGGACTCGGACTCGGACTTGGGTTATGCTCTGCTACTGCCTAGTGGCCCTAGTGGACTGTAACCCGGCGTAGCTCATGTCATATGTTGGCGTTTTGTTTTTGTCTTTTATATTCCCTCCCCTTTCCTTTACTAGCAATTTTTCTCAGCTCCTTTAATTTATTCGGTTAAGTTCTGGGTTCAATTCTTCGATTCAATCTTCACTACGGAGTACTCCATATTTACTGCCCTCTTACACTAAAATGAGGGTTCTTTATTGCTACTTAGTAGTATTATTTGAGTGAAAGATAAACATTTTACGGGGTATTTGTATCCCTTAATATTTGACTCATTTGATCATTTTTTTTGTTGACAACTTTAATAAAGCAAACATTAAAAGATTTAGGAAGTACATCTATAATAAGTGGTTACCTTTTCAAATTTTAAAATTATTTGAATTAGGAGTTCATCCTAGATATTTATTTGAATTTGAAAGAAGGCTTTGCCACATTTATGAGTGAGAAAAACACATGATCGTCATAATTCATGGTTTTGGCTTTAAAGATTATTTCATGTATTTATTACAAATAACTAGCATGACATAGAGTTAAGGGCTTCGATGAAGGATCTGGTAATTCATAGAGTAGACCCAGATCCAGATCCAAGGAACCAAGCCTGGTTAAGGTATATAATAAAACTAAGATTAAATACAGGTGATAACGAATGAATAAGAAATCAGAAGTTTAGTTATACAAAAGCGCGTAATAAGTTTACAGGTCAAAAGAATCTAATGGTTATTATTATATACCTAACAATCATGTCCGGACAATGAAATATGAGCATCCGGTCAAAGAAAAGAAACACACCTTAATAACAAAGAATTGCCCCCAAAAAAAGTCAAGTAACTGTTGAAGTCTTGTATTAATAAAGTGTTGATTTGAGAATGTCATAGTAGTTAAAGTTGTATGTAGTATCAGGTAACCACCCAAAACACTTAGTAATGCCCAAGAAAATTGGCCAGTGAAACCCCGGACACTCCCTAAAACTTATTTTCCTGCGTTTCACCAAACCAATCGACCAGTGAATAAAAAAATAAAAAAAGAGTGCACATTTGGTTGAACAAAAAACAAGGAATACTTCGTAGTAATAATAAATAATAAATGGGAATGGGAGGTACAAAAAATGATATTATGCACACAAAAGAATCAATGAAGGTTTTATTGAAATGCACAAACTATCTGGCGTTATTAAGTAAGTAAAAGTAGTGGGGACAAAAGCCACCCTTTGCCCCCACCAACTCCCCCCCTTCACACAAAATTAATCCCCTCCAGCCCCACTCCCACCACCGACACCTTTCACCATCACCAACAAATATCAATTTTTAAAAAAAATACACTTCTTACTTACTTGACTCTATATATTTATAACTACAGTAGCTTCTCTCACTTTCCTGGGGGAGCTATGCAGGAGCCTTCACGGTTCTAGTAAGGGAAATATATTGCACACCTCCTGACCAACATTATCCTCTTTTACCCCTTTAATATATGGTAAAAAATATATCAAAAAAATAAAACTGTATTAACATCACTCTCTAAAGGCAGTGATCATCTGAAGCTGTTCACTTTTTTCAGCAATTTTACATCTGCCAAAAAAAAATAAAAAATGAGATGAGTTAAAACAATACTTTGTTTTGGAGCAAAACAATAATTAAAAAGGCAAAGTCCTGAGGCATAGGAGACTTGGGGATGGATAGTAAGGACTAAGGACAGCCTTACCCAAAACAAAACATTAGAAACAGTAGAGTTGTGGGTGACAAGCTAATGAAGGTCTGTGATGTGAGTGTACACTCCTTTTCCTGATACTATGCTTAAGCATCAAACCAAAAAAGAATAAAAATAAAATCCAGAAAGATTAGTCTGAAAATGAAGCTTTCAAATGAAGAAATACTCCGTATCTCACTATCACCTCCACCCACTCTCTTTAAAGCTTAACAAATACAAAAGTAGGGGAAGGAAAAAGGAAGCCCAAGTATTGCCTTCCGATGAACTCCACTTTCTTAGAAAGTTTAATGACAAGAGAATAAATCAAATCAATGAAATAATTGGGTTGGAAAGGAACTAAAACATGTAATTTAAGAAAAGGAGGCAGTTAAGATTGTCAAGTGAAACCTTGTGGTTTCTTGTGATGCCTAACCGTCAGCCCCAAGGTGTGTCCGCTCATGAGCAAGCATTGAAGCGCTTTCCCATTGTGCCTAGCATCCAACATGTTGTTTCCAGCAATTTCCCTGCTCCCATTGACGTGCATATTTGTTAGATACAACATACAACAGAAACCGTATCACAAAACTTGACTCCCACGACATATATTAGAGATCAACCGGCTAGGTTCATTTTAGCATAGCATATGATTCTAAAATTCACCCCTTTTATTCTACAACACAATACTTCAAAATTTAACACAAATGATTTCGTAGAATCTTATTCTTTATATGATGACACAGTATCAACTGACATAACGAATCATCGGTGTAAGATTGAGACTAAAAACTACATATATACTGTCTGATAAACTAGTCAATTTTATTGTATATAATGAACTATAATGTACTATAGTACGTCATACATGGATTTTCAACTCTCCAGGCAATGACATATCATATGACTAAAATTCATTTCGAGACGAAAATGGAGCTAAAGATTGGCTTGTCTTGACAATATAGCTCAATCGTCATTAAAAGATGAAATACAAACCACTAGAGTGTAAATCTACAAATTTTGGTAATATGGGCTGCAAACACTTAAAACATACTAATAATCTACAAGGACAAAACATCGGCATCAAGGCAACAGCTGGAAACTTTAGCTGTTTCCTCAAGTAGTACTAAATTACTTATTGACTACCCACCTGTTCACAAGCAAAGTAGTTGACCTTCCATCACCCTTATAATTTGCTCTTCTCAATACCCTCATTTCTTAGGGATACTGAATTAACATGGTGCACCCACAAGTACTTAGAAAGGTGGAATACACCAGCAGAAGCACCGTTCTACACACTCCACAGTACACAATATTCGGAGTATGTATTCATCTACAGGATTTACAAGAAAATTGTGTGCCTCGTGAGACAGTGGGGGCCTTGATAACTTTGCTAGTGTTGTTCTACAAAAAGAAAAATATGGTAGGTTGAAAGGGTATCACTTTAGCACGAGGTTAAGTTCTGACTTCTTCAAATCTTCCTAACCAAATAATTGTTTCACCTTGAATTTTCTACAGACAAAAAATTTTATCAACATCTTAAAGTAAAAACTTGACCAATTATCTTTTTAGTGCCAGTGAAGAACCATCTCAATAATAATTACTCCCAATACGGCTAATTAAAAGTATCCATCATTATTGTGAGCCTTCCCCCCACTAATGATCTATATCGTTTTCCCAAGAATAGGTCGGGGCAACCAACAACTGTCGAGCAAAACACTCTCTTTCAATTGCATATAAAGCCATCCAGGTGCATACTTCTTCATGGTTATCTAAAATATGGTTATCATTAGCACATTAAAAAAAATATATATATCAAAAGTATAAAATAAATGAACTAACCTTACTTGGTCGTCAGTAACAGTATACTAAAAAATTACCCCATCTTAAAATATAGTAGATTAGACATGAACCTCACTCTTTTTCTAATGACTCAATCAAGGGTGAGGTATGTCAAAACATTTGAAAATAGTTAGTCTATGTAATCTTATATACCAACTACGTTCTGTACCTTACGTTCCCAAACAATTGAATTTTTTTAATAATTCCAGGCAAGCATAATTGGATCTTGAAAACTACTGACATCTTATACCGAGTATAATGAAACAAAGGAAGTATCACTTTCCCATACGTGGTGAAAAATTTATACCAATACCTTAAACTAGCACTTTGCTAGGTTAAAAAAAAAAAAATACCTAGCAGAAAATCTAGTCTAGGTTAAATTGCAATAAAAATTCACACTTTTTTTCACACCCAAATGAACAAAAACTCTATACCATTCATACTACTCTTTTGAGGCTTAATATATTAAAAAAGTTACCGTCAGAAACTCAGAATTAGTGCCCTTCCCTCTCATTCTTGACCATTCACCCAAAAGGCCATAATTGTCAAGGAGAAAACACTTCTCTTAATAGCCTAAGTAAAGACGCTCTTCCCCTAATCCAACAATCACTGCATTCTTAACACCAAAGCCAATTAATACAGCCATCCATTTTAAATGAAACCTACACCATAAGCCTTTCGCCCATAGAGATACTAAGCAAAAAATTATCACAGAAATAAGCTATTCTAAATACATCTAAAAAAAACATCAAAAGATTTCCTCTTGGCTCATATGATCACTTCCTTTAACCATCTTTGTCCAACTCCGATTGATACAATTCAATCAAAGACGAGTAACATCAATACATGTGCAAAAAAAAGTAAGCTTAGTCATCTCAACTATACGTGTAATTTAGGTTATCCGCATTCTACTGGAGTTATCTCTATCACACATCTCGCTACCCAAAACACCAGAATTTAACCCAAAAGAACAGTCTTCGAACCATCATCCCCTTTTTATGATCAGCATTTTCTTTTACTCATGTTCATTGCCCCCCCACCCCAAAAAATAAAAATACCCACCACTTTCCAGAATAATGCCACCTCAAAGTCCACTCGCCCGTTGCTTTGCCCCAAAATTTGGTATTCCAGTGAGCACAATTACACTTATCATCCGAATTTCCTTAATGTCGCGGTTATTTGTAATATTCATCTTTCTAAGTGATCGCTGTTTTAAGCTAAGAACAGCAAAACACAAACCTAAGACCATGTAATCACTATTTTTAAGTTATTTCAATCAACAGTTGAGTATTTGACAAGAGGAGTGAGGAAATTTTAAAAATTAAATACAAACATCACACAATCTTGATTAAGCTATGTATTTTCTTTTTGTTCCAATTTAGCCAAACTAAACGATAAAATCACATCACTTCCCATCCGCTTAAGTAAATTAACCAGAAACCCAGAAATTCAAGAAATCAACCGCCATCAAATAAACAAAAATTACCTCTTCTAGATTTGGTGACAACCTTGGCAACACGAGTGGACTTTTGAAGAGAAGCGATTTTATCATCTTTGTCCTCCAAAGGAAACAACACCCCATCAATCCCCTGAACAGAGATCCTACCATCCGTATAAATATCCGGGTCAAATAAATAAGCCGAACCCTCCCCTTGCCCGAACTTGACCGACCCGTCCGCCTCTTCTGCACTCACCTTATGAGGTAACCTTAAAGTGTCATACTTAATCTTCCCAAATCTTCTGACTGCATTGTACATACTTTCTTCAGTTTGATATTCCGGTATCATATGGTAGTACATGATCTGCTCCGGCGCACCCGGTTCCGATAATTGGTCCGTTGTTAGCTTGGCCATCGCCTCGTCGTTGGGAGCTAATACTGTTATCACATATCCTTCTGATACAAGTCTTCCCATTTCGGTGGCGAGGGAGGTCAGGTTGACTAGGATGTCGGCAAGCTCGTTGTACCCTCCGTAATGTACTAATGTTGTGATGAAATCTTTGACTTGGGCTTCGCCATTGAAATGGTGGTGAGGCCCGCCTGGCCCCGGTGCGGGTGCTGGGGCCAGGCTGGGACCTGGGGCCATTGCCGCGTAGATGGGTAGGGCCGGCGGGGCACCAGGGGGTGGTGGTGGACCCGAGGACTTCTTGCTCTTTTTAATCAACTTGTTAGTCCGCGGGTCAACCACGGGTGCTCCCTCGGGGAGCACAGCCGAAATCGATCGGAGGTTACGGCGGCGATTGAAGTCTTCCAAGACGGATTGTGGGACCAAGAGACGTTCAATACCATGGATTACACCGTCAGGCCGAACGATGTCGTTTGGGAGGATAACCTTGGCGAGATCCACAGTCATATGCCCGGATTTCTTATTCTGATGCAAATGGAGCTTATCATTGGAGAGAGTGAGATGGTGGAGTCCACTGGATTCATGACTCGGCCATTCCTTTGAGTTGACTCGGGCAGGGATAAAATGGAACAAAAGTAGAGTCTGAAGAGAGCGAAGATTCCCGGGTTCGAGAAGGAATCGCTTGAACTCGGGGTCCAACTCGCGCTCCAAAGCCTCGTTCTTGGGGGCGAAGATAGTGATATTCTGCTTTCCCACCACATCCTCAAGCTTCTGAAGAAGCAGAGCTTTCTCAACTAACTCGGCCAGCTCAGTGTAATGAGAGTCAAGTAACGCAACAAGGACCGAGTTGGAGTTGATTTGATTAGGAGAAGTAGTAGATGAGGTCGGGGATGAAGTCTTGGCAGGGCGAGCAGGCAATGCGGTGGAGAAGGAGAGGAGAGAGAAAAAGAAGAGGCAGCCATAGATGTGAAGGCCACCCATGGCAGCAGCAGCAACCCAGAAGATGGAAAATGTGGGATGGGTCGATCTGATTAATTTACAGACAAAAATACAAAAATAAGAAGTGAAGAAAAAAGGGAACGAATGAGAGAGAGAGAAGAGAAGATGCAGAATGAATGCAGTGAAGAAAAGGGAGGGAGGAGAGAGGCGCAGACAGAGACAGATAGAGAGAAAGGGAGTGTGCGAGTAACTATGGTTTGGTGGAAGAGTGTCGGCTCCGTTTAGTTTTGTGGTTCTTTTAGAAAATGAAAATGAGCGGGGTGTTGACGTGGACTGAGACGATTGGTCTGTCTTAGGGGTGAGGTGAAAGGGTTGAGGGTAATAGGGGAAGTTTGAGAAGAAGGTTCCGACAGCCTGGAGGTGGGGCCACACGGCTCCGTAGTTATGTCCAGTGGCGTGGCTTCAACTTTGAGCTGAGCTGCGCTGAGTTGGTAATGTTGTTGTTGGGAACAAGAGAAGAAGGGGGTGGCTTTGTGTTTAGGTGGGCGTGGGTTTTCTATAAATGGCTTTGACCAGACAGTTGTTACCCATTTCTTCACTTTGCGGTAAATACAATAAGCTTCCTTGCATGGCTTCTTTGTCCTTGCAAAACATTCAAGTAAAAATCAACTCACCTCAAGATTTCATCCCTCAATAGCGTACATACTATTAATAATAACCTCTGAGGCTCTAAGTCCATATAATTTCTTATACACTTACATAGAATTATATATCTTTACTCTTTTTGATATTCTTATGAAGAAATATTTATAATCTACCCGGGTTTGGATTATATATTTGGTACAAACTGGCCCAATAGAGCTTCATTTTCTCTTCCAAAACATTATTATTCTTTAGTTATTAATAATAAAATGAGAAGTTCTTTGCTTGATGAACCTGTTACCAAACCCTTTCACATTTTCAATAGATACTCTTTTTTTTTTTTTTTTTTTTTTTTGGCCTTTAGCTTTACTTTGTGTTTAGAGTAGTAAGCTTTAGTAATGCACTCGTATGGCTTAACCTCAAGAGTCAAGCCAAGGCGAAGGTTTAGTAAAATTGAAGCCGTACAAAGAATATCACAAGCGGGCCCGCCTTCTGTTGAAGATGAGCTGTCTGTGTCTACAACTCTACACCGCAGCACCAAATACCAAAAACAAAAATACCCACAAAATCAATTAAAGTAAGAAAAATTGAAATGCTTAAAAGAAGCACTTGTGAGAAACCGGCAAAAGGTTTGACGACGACGTATTTTCTCCCGGGAAAGTGGTAGTCTCCGTCAATTGTGACCTCTGTAAGAAGTGTAGTATTCTTTAACCGTAGCCTATACTCAATAGTTAAGCAACACCCGAAGCCATAACTTTGTTGCCTCTTTTCATTTGTGTCCCACATTTTATATGTAGCCTACTTTGGTAAGCTATTAAAGGTGACACGATTCATCAAAAACTTAAGGATTAAGGCGTACCCTAGTTGAATTTATCATATTATCAGGTCGATAAGTGACATTCAAATTGTGAAGCATTGAAGTATCGGATAAAGTACTAGTATCCAACCTACCACACCAAATATCAAAGTGTAAGCCACAAGAGTCGAATGAAGAAGCACAATTCTAACTATAATTTCGTACTCAACCAATCAACCACTAAGTAATTAATGTGGTTACGCACGATGAAGGTAGTATCAACCGAATTAAGAAGACGGGTACGTACAGCTACTAATAACCAATATAATCTCGCCCAAATGGCCAAATGGTGTACCAACCCCATAATCTTGATATTGGTACGTACTAGTTATTAAGCATGAATTAGGTCAAAGTTCCTGGGCTCTTGTTCCCTTCTCTTTCCCTCAATAAAGTATTTAAAATAAGGGCTGAGGCGAAATATAATGGGGCATTCACTATACTTGATATTTTTGTGAGTTAGGTGGGTACTATCTGTTCCTCTGGGGCACCCCTTAACAGTTAACACTGGGGTTACAAGGTATATAGTATGAAGGCTTCTGTCGGTGCAATCACTTAGGTTGTAGTTACATATTGGCATACTTTGCCAAATATTATTTCTTCCTTAGCTTTGTTATACTAACACAGGTTTATGAACTCTAATCATTTTCAGCAAATGGATATTCATTACTTAATTAAGGTGGGCCAAAATAATCATATTAGTTATATTGTCAGGTTTTATCACGTGTTACTAGTAAGGACTGCTCCTGAACAGAACAATAATCAGACCCAATATTACATGGTGGTTTCCCATTTTTCTAATTAACAAAAAACAAGTCAATTCCTACCAAAGTTTAGACTAAATAAACAAAGCAAAAAGAAATTAAAGGGGAAACAAGAACTGGAAAATGATTGGGTTGGGACTTAGGAGCATCTATTCAAAGTCCAAAGTCCCATGTATGTCCATGGTTATGATGAATCTCTTAGTTATCAAAAAGGAAAGCAAGGCTGCCGACAATTTGTTACTACTAGATTACCAATATCTATTGTAGAGTAAATGCGTTGCCGATACATCAGATTATGAAATGATTTTAATCTCAACTAATTATCTCTTGGGTTAGTTGTGTTTTTCTCCCAGTTGAATATAAACTTAGTAAGAATCAATAAAAAAAACCAAAATTAATAAAAAAAAAAGTAGGTATCATACTATTACATTATCATCTCTCTAGTAGTTCAGAGTACAATACATATATCATACTATTATGAATTATCATCCGTCCACTAATTATAAGTACTATGTACATTAGAACACTCTCTATTCATTTTATTTTATTTTTTGTTATGGACTTATGGTATGTTTGTTAATAGACGGCTTCTATATGTAATTGTTTATTATTATACAAAGTACAAAATATAAAAGAATGAATCTGATTACCTACTTAATTAATTAATTAAAAAAAAGGGGGTTGCTTAGAATGATTCATGACCTTTTTTAGAAACTCTTTAATTTCTCAAAACATCCTCGATGCGAATGGCTTCATGCATGAGTCTCCTATGGAACTTAAGAGCCAACCCTACAACTCCAAATATTGTTATCGCTCCATCACTTGAAAAATCAAGTTAAATCTTGTAGGGCAACAACTACATTAAAATTTTACATGTCATAGCATAATGAAACGAGACACTCTATTGTGATGAACACCACGAAGTAAGGAGAAGACAGCCGTACAGAATTAGTTAGGTAGGAAATATTGGGGCCTCTCTATTTTGCACAGCAAAAACGTAGACCTTGCATATATATGTATATAGAATGGCGAAGGATTGACAAGAGTGCTACCGTTTCTCACTTGTACTTTCTGATTGCTAGGCTGCCACCAACATTATTCATTTATTGACTACAATTTTCATATGTATCGAATTCGTTTTCATTCAATCTCTCACACATTACTCCATAGCTAAGTACATTGCCGACACTAAGCTACAGAAAAGTAGTCAAACTAAGGTCTTGCAAATTATTTGGCCGCCGGTTTACAGTGCTACAATCGGTGGACCATTAAATTAGGAAGATCTAACTCTTGATACTCCAAAAATAAGCTTATTACATCTTTTTGTGGTTATCTCACCTTCTTTCCTTTATTTCTTATTTACAAATTACGACACCCAACCTACCAAAAAATGCATTCCCCCCTTTAACATGTTGAAGACTAAAGTAAAGGATCCTTTTTTTCTTGTTTGTAGGCATCGTATGCTGCATACGAAGAAAGCAAAAAATATAATGGTAATATTACCATATATATTGTACTCCATATATTCCCTTTTATTTGTCTTATTTAGAATACTTTGTTCGAATACTGAGAAAGTTAAATACAAATTTTCGTTAATATATATAAGTTAAAACATATTTACATGAAATCTTGTTAGATTCTTTCTTAAGTATAACAATATGTGCTTTGAAACTTGTGCAAAAAGCAAATGGCACAAACAAAATGAAATGCATTAAGTATATACAATAAAATCTAATATGAGGCGAACTCACAATCTATTGTAAGACTTGACTAACATTGACTCATTTTAGTTTGTATTGGTGGATACTTTTTATATATCACAATAAACTATCACCTATTGTAAGATACTCCCATCCAAACTTATTGTTAACTCCATCACCTTCCTTTTCCTGGTCACTCCTTAAAGAGTACAAAGTAAAAACAAAAAGTTACCACTTCTTTCACGAAACGTGGAGAAAATATACGTTGATGAAAACAACTACAAATTTTTTAAGACGGCGTAATAGATACATAAATGCAATCCCAAAGCCTTGCAAGTTGGTTAATTGGTGGTCTCTGTGACAGGTAACCAAATTCTGGCAATGACATAATGTCTGCTATTTTGTCATCTAACATTAAGAGCATCTATGGAATGATGGAGCATCAAAAGGGGCTATTGTTGAAACGTTAGCCACCAATCCAGACTTTCAGTAGCTATTCAACTTTCAGTGCCTCCACGTTTCTGTCTACATAATGATTGACAGAATTCCAACAAGAGTCTCCAGCTATTACTTCATTTTGTGCGATACAATCAAGACAATGATCGTAAAAATAGAAATTTGTGAGAAGGACCAATACAGTAGTTCTAGTATCCAATGGAAGATGGCACTAATACAGACTGTAAATCTCCATCTCCTCCTAAATACAGTCATCACATACCAATTCCACCGTGAACAACTCAACCAGGCAAGCAGTTCAATGGCAAAGTGAAGGGAACCAAGGCAATGGCGCAAGCTTTGGCTTCACCCCTACTAACATTCTTCCTTCCACTAGCACAAGCATCAAAGTATCAGAAAAAATCTTTGAAAACGACGTTGACCCACTAACCATATCACCAAACATCTCATACTCTGCAAATTGCAATAAATACATTAAAACTAGAATATGTAATCAAATATCTTGTCCACCCCCAATCGCTTAAATAAATCATCTATGATCTGCTAGAATTCTCTCTCCATATATTCAATCGAAAGAAGGCAGGACCTATAATGATTCGCATCTCTACAGCACACAAGTATGATGCGTGAAGCATGACAGAATTGTACATCAACCCCATTGAAGCCATCTGAAGTAGTGCACGGCCAGAAAATATTTTCATAATTAAGGTCAACATACAAACATATAATTTACAATCAGGTACTTGAGGTGCCACGATCAGCAAATATTTCTCCAAATATTTTATTTTCTCTTCGGACCATAATTACAAATGACGCTTACCATACAGGGAAATTACCTAGTACTCTAGTAGCCTGCTATTGAGGCAAAAGCATCAAAGTCACAGCATCCACCCAATTGAAAAGGGACTGCATCTGAGACACAAGGTAAACAATCAGACTACGTTTGCAGAATGAAAATTATTGTATGCAAAAGCTTAAACATGACGTCACTTTTCTTGTAGTTTCAATAAAAAAAAGAAGTAGAAGAATGATGAGTGAGATAATGAATCGTTCCTCATAATGCCTTTCAACATGAATCAAAATATTCATACAAAACGGTAATTCGAATCAAACATCTGATACCCTAAAATTTGAAAGTCTAACATTCATATCACATATAAAATTTCTGGATTGAAATGCATCAGTTATAAAATATCAAATAATATACAAAGCTTCATTTGGGAGGGTGGGGATGTTTGAGGGAAAATTTAGCAATTCTTTAATTTTCCCACAAAAATAGAACGCCAAAACTGACAACATTCAATGACCATCAAACTCTCATTAAGCAGAACATGAAACTATTACATATTTAATGACCAAAACCATTATAAAACTCAAATCAGTTGCAAGCTCTAGCAAGAAGGTTCATCTTCAGATATCAAACCAGACATTTAGTACCAAATACAAAATACCAATGTACGCACGGTATTTATCCATCTACTCACTAATCGCATTGATACCGGAAAATTTCAGTTTGGGTATCCATCAATAATCAATTGCAAATCAAGTATTTCAAAACTCCAGATCAGTTATTGGTCTATAGGATAAAATTTCTAGGATTTCCAGATAATTTTGGACATATTACCCTCTTATGATATGCCATTAAAGGGAAGTGCTCATTGAAATTAAAGATATCAATACACCAGAGTTTACCAAGGAGAAAAGCCGACATGGTAAAACTAGCATCAGTTCAGCTCCTTGAGCTCAATAGAATGGACGTATAAAATATTACATGGATTAACCTCAAAGTTTTAACTATCCGTAGAAAATATGTTATGTGTCCTTGGATAACATACTTTTCAAGCATTTTATGAAGGGGAAAGTTTTTAAAACTACCTCAACAAAACCCCTTAAAGAAATCCATGTGCAAATGTGATAAACCTGGAAGCCCTACAATCCACAAAGTTAATAGTTTCAGGCTGCATGAAGGAACCTAGGATAATGATCCTTCTCAATCTACTTTAAGGAGCAGCACAAAAGAAATATAAACCTTCATAAGTCATATACACCCCTCTGGTATATTTCTTATAATTTTCCACCTTCACAACCATATCTGGAAAGCCCCAGCCAGTAAGGTGTTTAAGTTCAGTTTCTTTCTTTGCAAGAAAGGGAAGCTGCTAATATAGAGTCTAGACCAGCAAGGGAACAGTGACCACAAAAACAAAGAGAAGAATGAAAACATAAGCAATACCAACAAGCCCACTTGAAATTTCCACAATGTGTACTGCTATCAAGAGGCCTAACAATTTATCTTTCCAACAAAGCCAACATTGGTAACACAGCATGAGTAAACAACCAGTTCTTTTGATGCTGATGGTTCATAACTGCCAAGCATATCCAGAATGTGTATTACTTGTATCACATTGTTTTAGATCTTAAATACTCTTGTTACATTCAGTGTTAGAACCCCCTATACCTTTAACATTAATACATCATCCAATCACAAGAACTTTCTATGATTCAAATCACATCATTTTCACGCAAAAACCTAAGCATGTGTCAAGGGGTAGAAAAAGGTAATTGTGATGTCTGAAACCAGAATCCGGAAAGCCTTAACTAAGTATACTTTCCATCACGAGAAGCAAAGGAGAGGAATCCTTTCAATCACGAGAAAAGGAAGGAAGAAATTATAATTCCTCCATTACGCAATTTGGGAAGGGCAGGCAAAACAATGTCTATTCTTAATTTTATGTCAGTATAAACATCAAAATCAAAACCACCTCCCTTTCCATTCCCCCTCTCCATAAAACACCTACAGAACTGTTTCCACAGCCATTTCTTGCTCTCCAAGTCCAAGCTCACTTGCTTTCCACTACTCTAATCTCTGAAAACACATAACCTACAAAAATAGCTAGATCCAACCATGAGATTAAAAAAAAAAAAAAAAAAAATTCCTTAGGAGCCAAGTCCAAGCATAAAAGGGTGTGATCTTGTGCATCCGTCACAAAATATAGTTGGCTGTGAGTTACAAAAGGAGTCCAATTGCCCGAAAAAGTTAGTTTATAGCTTTCCACAACCTAATCATCCCCTAGGCACTTTATTTACATATTTTTCTCTTCCATTGCTTTGTCCCTTATTACTGACAACTAACACACTTCATCCCCTGTTTTAGTTCATACATCAATCCATTCTACATAGCTGTGACTTTGATTAGAGGATAAACTTAAATTGTACAATTGATGAGCTTTTACAACATGTTGAATAAGACACTGATTTCACCACAAGGAAAGTTCTCTTTCGATATAGTAATAAGCCTTCTAGTTTACAACTTCTAGGAAATATCACAATAAGGTGCAATTCTACCAAATGCTTAAACCTTAATATTAAGTGATTCTGGTCAACCCAACTTCTCAATGGATAATATTACAAGAGAATGGAGTGTTTTCTCCTTGGAGAGGCTCGCCATTGGCAACATTAACAGTAGAAGTCTTCTCTAAGTAATTCTGCTATGTCCTTTAGCTTACGCCTAGAAATCATCATGTGCTTCCCTTTGATTGTTTCAGTTAGACACTTAGGAGAGTAGCCTTTGTCAAGTTAATAGATAAAAAATTAATCACAAATTTGTGCATTTTCATTCAAAAGGATCAATTCATATAACCAGCACAAGGCCTCCATAATGTTTAAGACAGACCTGCTGTTTGATAATGAGCTTTTATAACAAATTTGCCTCCTATTCTCCTACAAGGCTACAACATAGATAAACAATTCACATTGACTGCATACATTGACAAAAATCAATGGTGAAAGTCCAACCTTGAAAGCACATTTAAACACCAGGACTCAATAACCATCACAATGAAAAAAGACAAGGTCAAGCAGGAAAGCACATGTTAAGAAAGTGAGCAACATCTTATGTAGTGTTTGGCCACTAAAAATAGATTGAAGTTCCATTGTGATACATTTATCATCATTTGCATCAATTTGCTCTACATCAAAGGAGTCTAGGCCTTTTCATATTATATAGGAATCAGTTAAGGGATTCACTGGTCATATTCCAAATTATTTGATACTATTTTTAAAATACATAAAGCCAGCCATAGGAGGAATAGTGGAAGAGACAGGCATGGAAAATGGACTACGGAATCTACAAAATTATATCAAGATTGTGGGAAGGTCCCGCAATCAAAGCACGATATTCTGTAGCAAGCTTCTTTCCCAGGAAAGCTAACAAGAAAATTATATCCCTCCTTTACTGTAACCATGCACAATTTCCTAAGAGGCTTTTTCATGCAGCTATTTAATAAGAATGAAGTAATTTAGGCTCCAGGATTAACCTTCAACAATAAACACTATGAGTTGATGCAATGGCCAACATGATGATCAGTCAGAACCAGAATGAGCAGCACATGGTGCTTGCGTCATGTTGTCATTCAAATGATTCTCTTCTGGAGATATGACATTATCAGCCCCAACTTGGGTATCAGGGTCATGAGCTTGACTGCTCTCAGAATTGTCAGGTACAGAATCATTGCTGGGTATTCCATCGCCCCTAGTTTCTAGATGCTCCATCATTTGGGACATAGTTGCTATTCCAGCATTAACTTCTCTCCTTACTTCAGAACCAATATCAGACATAGGAGAGCTGCGGGAAAACCATCTTTCTTTCCACCCTCTCGTGCTCTTGGCTATAGACTCTTTGTACCTTTTCACAAGGTTTAAGATTGTTATTAAAAAGTTCAAAAATATACCATATGTAACATCTATTCTAGGGGTCACCAGAAATATTCACGTGTATCGTACCTCATAGACATTGCATTAAGCCGAGACTTCAGAGTTTCTGAAAACGTTTGGAGGTCCGATGGGCCAGCTCTATCTTGACTTCTTGGAGAAGATTGACTGGGAGACCTCCTAAAAATATGTGACAGCAAACAGACACTGATTTATGATGATTGAGTCAAAAGCAAAGGAAAATAGGATATGATTCTTCTAAAGGTAGCAACACAAACAAAATCTATTTGACTTCTGCTTACAAATTCTGTATTTATCATTATTTTATATTATTTTTTTGTGGGGGAGGGGAGGGAGCTCCATGTAAGGGAGATGTAAGAGAACTTACCCACTGTCTGAGGGTGATGCATGACCAGCAGCAAAGGCACTAGGTTCATAGGCAGAAACCGTATCTGCATGGCCAGAATAATTTGGTAAAGATAGATGCGGAGATGCTTCTCCCCCAAGTCTGAGCAAAGAAGGTGCCACGGCAGAGCTAGCTGAAGTAGATTCAGCTTGTTCTCCTTCAGGAAACGAAACAGAGCCAGCCTGGGCATCAGGTTGAGCGGAGAACACCAGAAAATGTGGACGACCTTGATTGGATGATCTGCCCCTATGGCCTTCTCTTCGAGCAAAATGGCGTGATCGGCCCATTGCAGCAGCAGCAGCTAAGTGCTGAATTATGCGCTCCTCCAGTTCAGCATCATTAACACCAACAGGCAACTATATTACACATAGACGAGGGTGAACAGAAGCACAAGGAAAAGGTTATCCCAAAAGACGAATGTCAAGAACGAAATAATTGAAAGAATTACCCACTTACATGCTGTATCTCGAAATTTCCCAACGCTGGATGGTGAAATATCGCTGCATTTCTCGGTGGATTTAGCCTGATATTTCTCTCCAACACTACAGCATCTAATAATTCTTGGCTGCAAACAGAACTTGCAGTAAGAGTCTGTATAACCAATCAACAGCACCATTCGAAATAGAGATCAAAAGATACTACTGTACAAACCTTGTAGGGTCCTTCAAGTTGATAGGCTGCCAACACATTGGGCACTGAGAACTCCTCTGGCACCTGCAAGGTATAAATAAGACTTAGAAATCGAAACATCATAGTCTGTCAAAACTGCTTGAGCTCAACCAAAAGAAATCCCAATGTAATTAGTGATGAGTCCATCAACAACTGCATATTCAACTTCAAGACATTGAAGACTGGCATCCTCACCAGAAACATATAACACAAATACATTAGCTTTTTCTAGCCAAAACACTTGATGACAGACACGCCCACAATGACAAATGCTGTGCTTTGGGAATAAGACTATGGCACGGCTGGTTTGTATGTTCGTATCACAGGAATGGAATAACATTGATCAAGGAGAAAGACAGGCTTTACAGGCAGATTAACTGCAACTCCAAAAACATTCCAAGTGATCCGACAGAAAAAAGATAGAAATCAGGCACATTCTCTAAAACAACTATTTCAAACTACATTTCTTCACAAAGACAATGTCAACAAAGTGGGGTAGAAATCAGCTATCATAACAGCCAAACAATTAACATCCAATCTCATCCCAAAAACGCACACACTCAATCCAGTAAGGCTTAGTGATACCCAAGCTATAACTCGATAAACCCTGAAAATATAGGAAGATTCTCCTTTTCCCCCTTCCCTAAAAAGGAGCACAGACTTTTATGAATAAGAGAATTCCTAGTAGCATTGTTCGTAATTCATGCAACAGATAGCACCACCACCACGCCTTCATTTCTATTATTCCATAACCGGACCAAATAGGATCCTAAGCTAGAAAAATGGAGCACAATTACCATTCCAGAATGCACTGCAGATGAAACTCATGCTTACATCCCGTCACCTGCAAGCAAGAAAAAACCAGTAGTCAGTAGTGACATAAACATTGTGTGGCTTGCAGCTTGCAACCCAATCAAAAAAATAAAGTGTAATACCGTGGAAGGATCGCTATCGCAGAAGTCCTCGAGGCAAATACTACAAGCATCATCACAAGCATCTTGAATGCCACCCTCTACGAACGCGGCTGCCGATGTTAATTTTGCCTCCTCCATAACTGGACCCACCTATCAAAACCCCCAAATTTAATCCATCTTCTATTTTGCACATACAAAACAACTAAAATAACCCAAGAGTCAACTCCAATTATCCATCCAACCCAACCACCCAAAAAAAAAAAAAAAATTACCTCCATAACATAAGCACTTAAGACAGTGGATTGAAAATACGGAATGGATCCAACGTCGCATGAATAAAGAGAGAGGGTTAAGGAATTAGGAAGGGAAAGAGTTTGGGAGGAGAGCAGAATAATATGGAGAGGATGAATAGTGAAGGAGGATACTCCAATTGACTTATTCTAGGCTAACGCGCTGAATATTGACTAAGCCAACGGAGCGTCCTGCTTATTCACTCTGCCTGCTATTTTGTTTCATCTAACAACAGTCATCTTCTTTTCTCATTTTCTGTGCATACCCCACAGTCCCACACCCACACTTATGGACTACGGATTTATGGATTTTCCTTCACTTGTTTTCTATTTCAACCGTTTTTGTCTATCTTTGCCTTTGTATTTTGAAGCCTAATTCTTTCGTGATTCAGCATTTCAATTTTACATGGCATCACACCATTTCTCATATCTGAGTTTTTTTTTTTTTTCTTTCATTTGTCTTTGTAATATTATTGTCTTTATAATAGACGGTCAAGTTTGCATGATTATATATTCATCATTATATGTAGTGTATAATCATCTAATTAGTACTCCCTAAAAAAGAGCTCCTAGCCTCCTACAATATGCTGCAACAAATTAGTAAAGTTAATATTTTCCTACTAAAACATCAATTGTATATCACTAAAAGTTTGCTCTACATAACTTCTGGAGATATCATTATTGATCTCTTGTATCAATAAAAAAACAAAAAAAAAAAAACTAATGTCCATTGTGGACAGGGGTGGCAAAAACTGACCCAATTTGAATCTGACTCAAAAATAGCGAATTAGAGTTGAGATTTTCGACACAAAAACTTAAATTGATTGACACGAACCCGACTTGAAATTAAATGGGTTAGGTTCGGATTGAGGTTTTCAACCCAAAAATTTCAATGAATCATATTCGGATTGGAGGATAGCTAACCCGAAAATAGGTAATCCGAACACGAACCCCACCAAATCCATTTTGCCACCTCTAATTGCGGATATGACCATTATCAAACCATTAGCTTCGAATGCTCTAGAAAATGGCTCTTAGAATAGTTGAAGATTATCCATTGGGATTTTTTATGGGCCTTCTAGAATAAGGCCTCACATGCTATGCTTAGGTGACCGCAAATTTAAGAGGCCTACATCATTTGCAATTTGTCGAGAAATGACTAATCTGCAATATTCGTTTTAATAAGTGTTGCTTATGTTGGATATTCCCATAATATGGTGCCTTCAATTTGATTAACAGTTGCACGATATTTGTAGACTGGGGAGGTAAAGAAGGAACTAGCTTTGGCGGCTGGAAAAGTTTCTGTTTAACAGAAAGGGGCTGGACAAGTTGATTAAAGTCAGAAGAATAATAGGTAGATTGAGCCATAGAAGTTCAAATCCAAGCTATATACTAGTATATATAATGCGACCAAGCGAAATTTTAGAGAATAATTTTCTTACCTGAATCAAGTTAGATAGAACCCCAATCGTGATTGGATCCCTTCAAGTATGCCAACTAGAACAAGAGAACACTTTTGATTTTTACGAGGAACACAAACCTTAGTATTATGACTACTTGAATGGTTGTCTCAAATATTCTGTCTGTTTACTCCTTCAATCCCTAAAAGATTGCTCCAATTTGACTTTTACGGTCTCCAATACACACCTTTAATCTTTTTTATCTTTAAATTCGTAAGGCAAAAAATTATGAAAACTTGATATTCTAAAAATTTACATTGAGATGCATCCAACAAGATCCCACTTGAATATATTATTTTTTATAACATGATAAGAATTCGTAGTCAAACTTTTCAAACTTTGACTCCATTTAATGGATTGGAACGATCTTTTAGGGACGGAGGAAGTATATATCAAGTAAAAGATAGATGAAAAAAAGTCCTTATCCTAATCAAATTGGGTTTAGTCAAACTTATAAGCCTTTAAGGACTTTGATCCCATCCATAACTTTATAGGATTTAGAGTTAATTCATAATTATCGTAATTGGTTTTAAACTAAACATTATAACTATCTAAATTAATGAGAGTTAATAATGTCTATAATTTAATCCTAATAACCATTAATGAGTATAAATGCCTGATTATAGGACACTTAATTACTTCACTTGTGTTGTACAGCGAGACTTGTACCCCTCGGGCAGTCGGGCCCATTGGGTTCATGGCTCATGGGAGTAAAAATGTCCGAAAGTCGAAGATACGCACAACTTAATTCCATGGTTGATGTTTTAAAGATGGAGGAAATTTTAAAAAGCTTCATCTACATACCATAATCTTAAATCTTTAAAAAGTGAAATTCTTCTCAATACCTTTCATGAGAGAAGTAAGAAGACGAAACATTGAACTCTAAAACTGAGTCATTCCCAAAGTCAGCTGGCCCACTTTACTCCTATTTTCCTTGGATGTCATCTCCTTCTCTTCTCTCATCTATTTCTATTGCTATCAAATTTCTGGCCTCTTCTTTTGACAAAGTCGTAGACATCTTTATTGTGATATAAATATCAAGGATTATGTTCTGATTTAGGTTGTATCTATTCCTATGTGATGGAATGTGAAGACTGGAGAGAAGAAGATGCACTAACATTCTTGGCTTCAAATTGGACACAGATTCTTTTGACAGTCATTTATCAAACATCGTGCCTTTAATTTGAGAAGGGATCCCTCCCGCATCTCTGTGGAAACATTAATCAACTCAAACTCCTTCCAATCAAAGCCCCACGCTAGATCCACAAATCCCTCGCCCGCCCGTTTCTTCTTCTTCGGACACAGGCCACCTCGAACAAAACACAAGGACAACAACATGACACCACACGACTTTCTCCGAATCATATCACAAGTCGAAACATCAGTCGAGAAAGAAAAAGGAGAGGAATAGTGTGGATATCTGGCAATAACGTCTTTGTTTTGATTAGTATTTCTGTGATTTTTTTTGTGGAAGGAAGTTTAAGGGGAATTGGTAGTAGCTTTTGATTTGACCCGTGAGAAATGATTTTTTTAGACGAGTAGACAGATAACATGTGGCAAGGATAACGGTTGATTTTGGAGGATGGATAAGGACGTGTGTATTGGCAATTTGGCACCTGTCATTTTTTTTATTTGGCTTTGGCGGTAAGTTAAAGTACATCTACAGACTACTCGTCATCCGTCAACTATGTCTTTGGTAAATGAGAACCTCCGTGGCGAAGATGACTTATAAAGTTAATCATAGATTGTGGAACTTTATTTCTAGGGAAATTATTCTTGTATACGACCAAAAACAAGGCATTTTTACCTTGTTTTATCTTTATTTCTTACTTTTCAAGCATAAATGTTATTTTTTGGTATACATGTCTAAATACTCGCATTGTTCAACTTATTTTCACTTATTCCAAATTTTCAATAGATATAAAACAAGTTCAGATTAAATAATTCAAATAGATTCGTGTTTTAAATACATTGTTTTGTGGAGTTGTCTTGCATAAATATGTGTGGTTATAATTTCACGAGTAATTTTACCACTTCACCTTCAAAAATGAAAAATGTCATATCATGTTAAATTTGAGGATACTTTACACAATACTTTTAAAGTCATCCTATTTTGTATAGCTAATAGTATGAACAACTATTTCTAGCTCCATTTAGAATGACTCTTAGATACAAAAGGGTCGATAAGGATCTTTTGGTAAAAAATAATGGTGTCTATCTTATTGGCAAAGTGGAATGAGTGTAATGGCTATGTTATCCACTTTTTCAAATGTAGACATGTGGAGCTTGATTCTTGTATAAAATTGAATCCTTCACTTTTTATTATTAAAAATTAAATAAAAGACATTTATTAAATATAGTGATATGAAATAAATGTGTGGTGGAATACCTATAAATAAGATAGATAGGAAAATTGAATGGGAAATGATTCTATTGGAAGTTATAATAATTGAAGAATGAGGATAAAGATAATAGAAAACGAGGTGAAAGAATGAAGGTAATATACTAAAAGAAGAGAAAGTTTGAGCGAGCCAATGTGCTCATTCTCCTGTTCTATCATGCCCTCATAAGATCGAGTGTAAGTCTATTGGTGGATTTTCTTATTTACATGGGATAAAGCCATAATTTCATGTATAGTCCTTGAAATATTTAAAGCTTAATATAAGTTTCTTAAGTGTAACTTATTTCATACTTCCTCTATTTTTTTACTTGCAACACTTTTTAAAAATATGTTTGTCAATGCTTATTATTAACCGTTAATATTTCTTTATTATTAACCGTTAATATATCTTATTATACATATAAATTTAATATATTAAAACTATATATGGAGTTGAATTTAATAGTATTCCTATGACTATATTTTTTAACGGAGGAAATACCACATAAGTTTGAATACTGTAATTTCTTATCAATTTTGACAAAATAAGTTTAGATGAATAAACTAAAGTAAGTTATTTCATAATCATCAAAGTTCAAAAATTACAAGTCCAAGCAAAAACAAATTAAATATGATAGACCCTATGTCTACTTAAACGGCCAACATAACTAAAACAAAGTAATATGACTACATACAAAGTGTCACATAACAAGACTATTGATCATGGTTACACCTGTGCATTAGGTCAGGTTGTGATGGGTCACATGTAAAGCGGGTCAGATTGGGCTGGGGTAAAGAAGATACAAAACGAGTCGGGTCGGATCAAAGAATATACAAAACAACCTGAGTCGAACTGCCCAAATAGAGTATAAATTTTATATATATAAGAGGATAGTTTGTCCATATCATCTTTCATTTTTGGTAATGGGTCATTGCCAAGTAAGTGGAAATAATTCATTATTTAATAGTGTTTAAAAGCTTTGAAATTATTAACTCATTATTGACCTAACAAAATATAATCCTTTAAAAAATCGATCCAATTAGATTCATAGTTAATTAAACATTTTACAAATGGACCGATAAAGGATCTTTAATGAGCCCCTCCCATTCTAACAGGTCTAATCATGGTTAAACCTTTTTTTTATCTAAATATTTTATACTTCTTTTTATTTTGTTTAAGATTTATATGATAATGCAAGTAAGTCTTTTATTTTTTTTTTAATAAAAAAGATTAAAAAATGTAAAGATAAAGGTACTATAAAATAGTTAACACAAATTCATACTCTATCTATCGGAGTCAAATTTATAAACTTTTACTATAAATCTTGTTCGATGCGTATTAATATAAATTTTTAAAATATCAACTTTTTATAATTTTATATGTTACAAATTTAGATAAAAATTGTTTATTAAAGACAATGAAAAGTCAAATGTAACATCTAAAGGTATTGGAAGGATAAAAAGAGACAAATCGAGTATAATGAAAAACCGTGTGAAAACGTAGGAGACAACAACCTCGTGTTGAGGTACGAGTATATTATTAATCAATTGTGTGTAGTTCTAAAAAAATATACGTTTTGTACAGAGTATTATATACACAGAGAGTATACGGTTGGTATCCCGGAAATCCAATGAAGGCTGAAGGCCCCACTACACAATATCAATTCCAGCGTTCCACAACAACGTAACGGCGTGGACAAGCGCGCATTCATTCCATGATTCCATCATCCCATCCGGATTCCGGAGTTGACAACTTCCCAACCCCAAATTAAACAACTGGAAAAATGAAAAAGAAATCAAGAATTCCTTTGAGAAGAACTCCTCCAAAAGCCAGCATCATTGAATTGTTCCCACATCTTACGGTCCAACTCAACCGCTGATCCATCCGCCGAAACCTTTATCATCTCCAACTCCTTCCTATACATGTCCGTCAAATCATGAACAGACCCAGACCCACCCTTCTTATTGTACACCTCACTCTCACCAGATTTCCCTTCCTTGGCTTGTTCTAGAAGCCCCTTCTTTTTCCTCTTCTTCGTCATCATCTTACTCCGTTGCTTCCTCCACACCCGACGCCCAAGATTCACCGGTACTTTATACACCGCCAACAAAATAAACTCCACCAGAACACACGGGCAGCAGCAACAGACCACGAAGCAATTCGCTGTTGTTACTCCGGCGACTTCTCCGATATTTGATGATGATTTTCTTGCCGGTGTGAGGGTTTCGGCGAGGAGTGGTTGACGGCGGCTTGACGGCGTTGGCGATGAAATGATATCAAATTGATCGGACATTGCGACCAGAGGAAAGTGAAAACTTGTGAAGACTTGGACTGAGAGAAGAGAGTGAAGTAGTAAAGCGGAAAGAGACAAATAAAAGGAAGTGGAATTAAGGGAAGGGACTAGGGAGAGAGAAAAGGGTGGGATTATGGTGAATATATAGAGAATAGAGAGAGTACTGCGTGACTGCGTGAGTATGACTTTGCTTTCGGTTACTCTCCCACTTTATCACACTGCTCTCCTCTGTTGGGTTTTAAAAAATATCAGGGCTCTCATTGTCTAAATAATTATGTGGTTCAGATCTTCGTTTGTTTATAATTATATCTAAAAGGCATTGTCCAACAAATTCTAATTAATCTTTGGGAGTCGTTCCCCACCATTACCATACCACTATTGGTTAGTTCAAAACATCATTCACAGTGATTGGTTATGAATCTTATGATCCAACAGTTTGTTGCATGGTTCTTTTGATAGCTATACATATATTCATTGAGAGAAGATTATTACGTGGCTAACACAGGTTAATTATAAGAAATATAATAAAAAGTTACCTCTTTATCTAAGAAATTTAATAAAAGTCATCCATCAATACAATAAAAATTTATCCTTACTATAAAAATGTCACAAATTTCAATTGATAAAAAATGTGATATGTTTGAAAATTAAATATTAGATATATTGTATACAAATCATCCCTTGATAAAATTAAAATCACCTTTTTCAATTCTACAGTCTTCTAGTCACTATAATTTATATGTCGAAATTTACTAAAGTTTATGTCATTCACTATATATATTTCTTAGAGTACAATATAATGCAACATGGGCAACATTTTAAGATATAAGCATTTTTGTTATCGTATATCATTCTATAATATACTCTAGATATAATCATTTTAGTTATCAATAAATCATTCTATAACAAGTAGAGTAGGACATTATAATTTACACATTACTAAATACTCCAACATAAGGAGTCCACTACATTCTAAGATACTTAACTTTCAAACTTAGGGTAAATTCAATATATAATTATATTTCCTTGTACTTGTTGTAAGTTTTAAATTTCATTTAAAACTTTAAATAAACTAAAAATGAATTTTCATTAGATGAGTTCATGATAAACCTATAAACCAATTATAATAGATGGAACTCACAATATATTTCTCTAATAGCAAACTACTTTCTTCAAATATTTAATGGACTCAAGCAAAATTACATTGATATTTTAAAATTTACTTTAAGATGTATGGAGTATCAAACAAAATTCTATTTAAATATATTATTTTTAAAATATAATAAGATTTTATGATTAGACTTTTTAAATTTTAACTCTATAAATAAAAGTGGGATAAAAATAAAATAGGGATGGATTACGTTCCCTTGTAGAGTCAATATTATTAAAACGCAAATTAGATTATACACTTGGTACATCCATGTTTAGCTGGGAGCATGCATTAATATTTTAAATATAGATCTAGCTAGCAATATGCAAATATAAATGATGAAGCGCATGTTTTCGTTGGGAAAATAAGAATAAGAGATTTTTTACATTTGATCCATTTGTTTTATTTAAGTGGCGCATTACATGATATGAACATGTGCATTGAACTTAACTTATGTATACATTATAAATATACATCATGTACACTGTGAAATTAATATGCCTAAATCATGGTCCACATATATCATTTTATTATGTACATTATATGATATGAATATATACATACTCCATTAAGAGTGTGTACATTACATATATATGCGATGTATATTATGTTCATTATGAATTAAGTATGTAAAAATACATTATTGATAATTTCATCATACTTTCAATATTATTCATAATTTATATTAATCATAATTTAAATATACATATAATTCTTAGAAATATATATATATATATATATATATATATATATATATATATATGTTTTACATTACACAAACAAACTTACATAAATATTAAAATGTAAATCTTGTACAATGTCAAACTAAAATGCATTTTATTCATATTTCTAATGTTCATAATAATCAAGTTCAATATACATGTAAAATATTTGATTTTAATATCATATGTTAATAATTTGAAAATAGTGAAAAAACTGAAATTCATTGTAGTGTATGAAGAGATAAAAAAATATGTTTTGCAATTTAGATTTATAAAATTGACGATTTGGTTTAAAAAATTAATTATTACAGTTAATGAATCCCTACTTTTTAATGGGATTTTTTTTATTTTTTGCAAACATTACCCGACAACATAAGATATATTATGGGTAAAATAGTTAAGGCTTCTCGGACTACCCGGGTGCACTATACAATATATAGGCATTGCCGCATTGGTTTTAAAATGAGTGGGGCACAAGAAATGAAGGTAGCGGTTGTATATAGGAGGATTGGAGGAACATAGAGGGATCCACGTAAGTAAAAGAAGTGGTACATATCTGGTAGGTCTGTTGTTATGTTGGCTTGGGTTTGACTGCTTTGGTGCTCTGCGGAATGGCGGGTTTGTATGATTGTGTGGTAGCCAGTCTTTCTGAGGATTTCAGGGACAGGTCTAATCATCCACCTCCCCAATTGTTGTCAATGTAACATATGTGCTGCCAGCTATCAATTCCTTGCCCTATCTCTTTTTCAATCGTCTAATTTAATTTAACTCCATTCATTACCTGAAAATGCAATAATATATTCATGATTATTGGAAAAATACTCCTCCGGTTTCAATTTCATATTAATTCTCCTCAATTACATTTTATATTCAGTATGGTGAATGTAAATACACCGAAACTTATATTGGACGTGCATATATCTATAAAACCGTGCATGCGAATCAAATAAGTGAATAAAACATTACAAATATGGTAAAAGATGAGAATTGAATTACAATCTAATTAACTAATTACTGTGTTGTCAGTTAGAAAGCTGGCTAGCTCGTTGTTCATAACGTGAAAACCTTCTATATGACCTATCGGAATAATTTAGTGAAAGTAAATGTTTCCCTTGAAAAATATATACTATTTAATTTTAGAATATATCTTTCCTTATAATTGTAATGTCCAAATTTTTAGTGGTGGTTCTTATTAATGTTATTCGCGCTCAAAACACAAACAAACAAGCTAAAGTCATGTACGAGCCAGTTTTTTTTTCTTAACGAGTCAAGCTTAATTAGAAAAATTACAAGCTTAATTACTCAATTTCAAGCATGTTCAAACACAAGTGTTAATTAAATAGTTCAATTCGAACACGCAAATACTAGCTCGATTTGCTCATTTGCACCCCTCTTCGGCTATACACGTCCAACACAATTGTTAGATTACACTTGAAATGATTTCTAGAAGACTAGGAGTAGACCTTGAATTTTACAGTGCACTCCAGTGGCCGTATTGTAAAGTAGTAAGGCACCATAATATATTATATACAGACGCAATGCGTTAATTCAAACACCTTGGTATACCTTGAGAAACATCACTGACGCTATCTTAGGCTCCTAGGTGGCTCAAGCATGACACGATCGATCACCTAATAAATAATATACGCGAGGCAAGTGCAGGCATACCATAGCAGGTATGAACATACGCAGGCGACACGGCACTTGTTAACTAACTAATAACAGCTCCGAATCATTGAGCAAGTTCGTCTTAAGGGTAGGCGTAAAAGCTATGAATGTGATCAGGTCATCAACTCAGAATGCATCATCACCACAGATTTAGATGCTGACGAGACAACAACTCATATAATGACATCTATCTAAGTATATTATTTGTTTTGAGTAATATAATGCACGTCCTGATGTCGACTATGGTCTACTTCGTATTAGAAAAACCAGCACAGCAGTCCAATACTTGGGATTATTAGCAATGCATAATATTAAAATTTTCTGTTGACATTTACATTTCCAACTTTCTCAAGTATGAAAAAAAAAGTAGCCCAATTTGGAAAACATATACGGACCATGGAATTAGTATTTAGTATGAATATTCTGTCAATGCCGAGGAAACTTGAAATTTCTCCCCTCCCTTTCCAGAACTGTGCAAGCAAAGGCTCCAAAATTCTTGATTTACTTGATATAATTATTTAGCTTGGAAAGGAGGGTTAATGCTTCGAAAGTGAAGGATAGTATAGTATTAAGAATTCACCAATCAAAACAACATGGCTTTGGGGTTAAATTGTTCACTGGACCAGTAAGTAATGATGTAATGAGGTCATCCAAAATGGCATATTAGGTTGGGTTATGTGGAGACAATAAGTGGGAGGTCATTGCCTAAAATAAATTGGAAGTGGCAGGTAAATTAATCATGAAAACAAGGACTACTACCTATTTATCTATATTTTTAAACCTCCTAAGAAAAGGCTATAATTTTCGTTCTTCCACTATACTATACATGCACTATGTATTGCACTTGTCGCATTACCAGTCAATGACTTTAACCTTCTCGATATTCTCTTTAACTTATTTTTACAGCTTATTTATTTCTTATAAGAATTAGACCTAGCCATACCGCATCAAATTAGATTTTTTTTTTATTTTTTCTTGCTTCATAAAAATATCTCAAATATTACATTGGTGAAAATATGAAAATTATATATTTGAATAGGAATCATTGGGGCAATTTCAATAAGATCCCACTTGATAAAAGGTTTTTTTCCATATATTTTTAATATATAAATACAGTCAAATCAAATGAGATTAGACTAAATCAAATAAGACTAGATCTATCTTAAAAAGCTAGTTTAAATCAGATCAGATAAGGTAGAGAACACATAACTTAGTGCACACATAAACCATTATTAAACTTTGACAATATGAGGTCTTCGCAATTTTATTAGATGGCGATGAAATGGGTATGACCTATAACAATAATTATTATTTAATTATTGTTTATTAGTATTATTATTAATTTTTATTAGTTAATATTATTTAATAATATTATTAATTATTGTTTATTAGTATTATTATTAATTAGAATATAAAATTTAGTATTAATTTGTTAAAATTATATATTTGTTGAAGGCTTGGTGATCGGAAATTATAAAGTTCATTTTTTACGGAAAAGTGAATTAGGAAATAAAAATTAAAGGGTAAAATGTTCGATTTTATATAAATGCGTTAAAGGGCAAAATCGTCAAATATGAGACGAGTTGAGTGAGTTGAGGGCGGCGTTTAGCGCTCCACACGTAAAAAAAAGTAAAGTCCTTGTGCATATATAATTATATCTTAGAGCAAATATTTATGCCAATAAAAAAGTAAAGACCTAATCATTTGTCCACGAGAAGAGGAAAGGACATTATCATAAAAAAAAAAAAATACTCCGTAAGAGAAGTAGAGAGGGCAAGCGAATACTCCGTATATAATAGTTAAACTATAGTCAAAAGGTGAAGTACAAAATTAAAAATAGTTGAAGCCCACAAAAGTTGTTAATAGTAAAAGGTGACGATGGGATATAGAGGTGTCAGTGTGATGATACCAACGGTGGCTCCATTTTGAAAATGCTGAAATTCCAATTTGATTACGATAGCAAGTCGCATTTGGCCGGCTAAAAAGGGCCGCTCTTCTTCAATGAACGACTGGTGCTCGCAGAATGGCTGATACCAAAATGTGCATGGACCCTCAAACTTATTTAATGAACTAAGGTTGATACTTGATTGATTGAATGGCTTATAAGGCACACGATAATTTTATTTCAATTTTGAAATCCCATTAAAAATATCTCAAAATCGTTCTTTATCAATAACTTTTAAAATTTAGTCATTTCAAAGAATTCAGATCATGTGAAACATCCACTATCTTTTAAATCAAATTTGAAAATTTTTCAATATTATCTCAATTCTCAATACCTGTGTATAATACCTTTTAAAATTAAGCCAGTTTAAACAAGTAAGCAAACACCTTATTATTACCATATAATTTATAATTAAAACCATCTAAATTGATACTAAATATTCATTTGACCCGATTTACATGTACCTACAATTGGGAGTCCATATACCAACTTTGTACACTGGTACTTGTGCCTCTAATTGTGAGATCATTACCTTCGTGAATCGTGACCCTTGGATCTTGAATAACCAAAGTTAGCAACGGAGTATAACAATTTACTTTAAAAACTAATTAAAACTGTTAAAAACATGCCTGATTTTACAGTTAAGACAAAATCTTCCTACCAAGATTTGTCCTTCAATGGGACATTTTTGCATGGCAAGAGCTCAAGAACAACAAAACGCCACCTAACACAAATATACTTGCAGGAAGTCACAAGAGCATTCGCAGATTATTCCCGTAAAATAACATTTAGAGAAGGAAGTGAAACAGGAAGTGAAACAGGAAGTGCAAGTCTCAAGACCTTATTGACTGGATACATATCACTGTGAATCACTAACTGGCTTGTACATCAATTCAATTATAAGAGCCACAAATGCTTCAAATTAATAACAAAGAGCCACAAAAGACAATGATGGACAACGATTGAGTCACAATTTCAAACGTTTTAAAATCTATTTTCATCTTAAAAACCTAGTGATCATTTCAAGCAAAAAAAGTTGTCTAATTTCATGGCGACTTCTAAAAAGTATGACAACATAACAACAAAGGACTGCTATTTTGCATGTATACAATGATAAATTGAATCACCTAAAAAAAAAAAAATTCATTTCCCCTGCAATATAAAGTACAAATAAACAAGAAAGAAAAACAAAGCTATTTCCTGGCACATACTAAAAAGTCTTCTCAAGTACTATTAATCTCCAAAATTTACAGAAAAGACTTCTCAAGTGCTAATTAATCTCCAAAATTTACAGAAAAGACTTCTCAAGTGCTAATTAATCTCCAAAATTTACAGAAAAGTCTTCTCAATTGCTACATATTACTGCGTATCAACCAACTAGCCTATTTCTCAGAGTTAGGGAGAAAAGAAAACGTACAGAAGATCTAGAAGATCTGAAGCTAGTGAACAACACTACAGTAATACAAAAGGCTAAATAGATCATCAAAATTTAAGACCCCATATCTTTCATCAAAGAAAAGTGTTTAGGGGTTACAACAAATAAAAGAATTTCTTACTTCTCTTAAGATTTACATACCTCTTTCATACTATAAATTGGTGTCGGATTCACTGGCATTGAAAATTATAAGCCGAAAACGCGAAGGATGATAGCTAAGAAGAGCATGCATATTGCTAAAATCACTCCCGGTCTACCCAGTAGCCAGTTCTTTGTCTTCTATCAGCCCAACGCATCTAACAAAATTCAAGGGAGATATTTCAAGTGAGGCAATTGCAATATATGATTGACATTGAGCATGTAAAATATTACAGGGTAATAACAGATATATTTTCACAACTTCAACAGCAAGCATTTTGTGGATACTACAATACAATAAGTCAATAACGTCAAAATCTAGGCGAAGTTTTTGACACAGAACAACTGGAGAAGACGTACAATATATGAAAAGCACACATCCAGATGGGATAGATGCAAGTAAACAGTATTAAAATGAAAACCATATTAAGCAAACCAAACTAGAGACTGAGATTCCGACACATGAACAAAAGGCAGAGCACAAATGGATAGTCCAAACTGTGGCTTCATTCGCTAGTGTAGGCAAATCTTCTAAATGATTGAATTGGAGTAAAGAATTCTCTAGGTCTTCCATAACAAAATTTCCAACAAAATCTTGGCATCTCTTTAAGATGATGTTATAAAATAGTGACTCGATAAGACAAGGTATACGGAGTATAAACAGAAAGTACCACTTTATCCAGAACTTCAGGTGACAAAGATGCCATAGCTTGTTGAGCTTTTACAGCGTCTTCTTTAGAAAGATTGAGTCCAAATTGCTCACTCATGCTGGCCATCATATCTGGGTTTATATTTTTCATCATTGATGAGAACATCTGATAGATGCCAAAAATAAAACAGAACGCATCAACATTATGAAGGCATTAAAGACCTCATCTTGAATTCTAAACCAGAGTTGCACATAAAAATATTGACAAATATGTTAAATACAATGCAAAAAGAACAATAATAGCTAGCTCACTTGTTGCATGGCGGGATCCTTCATTTGATTTCTCAACTGTTCTTTCATATCACCCATTGATGTAGGGAAAGTTGGTTGAGAAGTACTTCCAGGATCTGAAAAAGAACAAGAAGATCTGCTACTCTCACCAATAAAATTATTTCTATCAATAGGAACATCCCAAGTTGAAGGGAACTTAGAACAAGTCTCTGAATTCAATTTCCCACATGAAAAATCTGATGAGCTATAAACCAAGTCCTTCTTCAAAGAACCAGCCGTCTCAAACATCCTTTGAATTTCCTCGGGTGACATCTTACCCATCATATCACTGGCTGTTTTCAGCATTTCTGGCGACAAATTTGGAGGAACTGAACCAGGTCCAATATTATCATCACAAGGGGAACCATTAAAGGGTGAATTTTCACCCTGCAACAGGGAAGCCATTTTCACCATATTTTGGAGTTCCTCAGGTGACATTCGTTCGATCATATTTGATGCTGTCTTAAGCATGTCAACGGGAAACTCTCCACTATTTCCAGAGCTCATTCTGGATAGAATTTCAGGATCAGCTTGGGAAACGAAATTCTGGAAAGATCTGCAGACAGGCAAGAAAAAAGAGACCAGCCAATTTATTACATGTCACACAATAAGTCTTATCATGTCTTTTCCCTTTCAAGCAAACAGCAGCAAGATATTGAAACTTAGAATTGAAATTTCATAAAACCTCGTCAATAAGAGAGCCTACCCACAAACTGATTAAGAAGATCATTATGAAACACAAGCAAATAAGTCTTTGGCATTTACTGCAGGTCCTAACCACTTCAAATCAACTAAGAACAATTTTTTTCTAATGAGCCAGGAATAATGCAATTCTAAACCAACGTAGGACAGAAAATTCCACAATTGATCAGAAAATAAGAGATACTGAAAGATAAAAAGCCTTGCCTGAGTGTGTCAGGATCATCTTTCAATGCCTGCAAACTTTCTGATTCTGTAGTAGGTCTCTTACTAGCAGTTTCTGATTGACCTTTAAGATGACCACTGCTTTCCTCAGGGTGAGTCAATGGACAATCTAGAGTTGTTTTCTTATCATTCACAGCTGACACAACCTCAACATCTTCAGTTATTTCTTCAATAACCAATCCTGTAAAACCGACGAATATAAGAGATTCCAATCAAGGCCAATTGACACCAAAGGTAATGAGTTTTATTTAATATACAAACTAGTCATTAATAACAACACCTGTAGAAGTTTGTGTGACACCTTTTCCTAGACTTACTTCGGCTTCCCTGTAGAATAAATCGGAAAAACATAATTTCAAATATGATCTTTCTTAATCTCAAAAAAAAGCTCTTCAAAAACTTTTACTTGGACATGGATAAGAAGGTTGGATTAGTGAATATACTATCTAAATATGCAGTGTCAAAACATTAGACAGGAAAACCCCAAATTACCTTAGAACTTCAGCGATTGTGTCATCACCAGGGGTAACTTTAAGAGCCTTTCTCAGATCAGAAACAGCATTCTAGAACATATTAAAACAGAGTAACCAGATAAATATCAGCAAACAATTTACAGAGCGACACACACTAAAGCCCTCATTCAGTAACAAGGTGAAGGTGATCTAAACTCTACCAAACCAAAAAGAAATGAAAGAAAATAATCACCTCTAGTTGTCTTAATTCTTTGTATGCTTGACCTCGGCGGTATAAGGCTTTGACATTCTTTTCATCATAAGCCAAAACCTGAAACACAAATTTACAAAGCCAACCATCAGAATAACATTTCCAAATGAAACAACAGCAAACTAACTGTTTCCCATTTCCCCCCATTTCTCTTAGAACATAATGAGAGAAAGAGAGGGGGTCAAATAGCTATCACTAGTTCTTTCATAGAGTGCAGCACCTGGGAATATGGGGTCTGATCATTGGAACAATAAGTGGTGTTCAGGAAGAATATTATTCAAAAAAGTACCTCTCAGCCTTCTTTGATGCAGTTGTGAAATTGCCCTGTTTTTAAGTAGCATGACATAAGATTAAGTGAGCATGCTGACTGCAGTGCTCTACTTCCGGCAACAGGGGCCCCTCGTAAATTGTTCTTTGCCTACAAATAAAGATGCCAACTGATGAAGATCACAAACCAACATATATCTAAACAGAAAAGAAAACAAATACTAATATCAAATACTCACTCGCAAGTATTTTTGAGCTGCGTCATGATACTTTCCCTTACTGTGAAGAGCATTGCCCTGAATAATTGTAAAAGTTATAAGTGCAAGCAAAATGTGTAAAGTTTTATGATTTCAAACAAAAAAATGATTCAGTTACTATAAACAAAGCAAGTTCAACTCACAGTAAAACTCCAGAAATGGATATTAAGTATAGTAATATGACATGCATGGCCATCATATGTAACTCCTGACACAAAACGATGGTTGCAAAGCAATGCATTTGCAACCATCAAACAATTCAGAAGGTACTCTGTTCTAGCTCATGATTATCACAGTCAGGAAGCTAATGAAATTGTTTAAATCATTCAATAATCACTAAGTACAGGCGATGCAAGTTCAACCAGGATAGAGCTTCAAAACACCATGTCAACGTACATTATGTCCATCAACATGTACATCAACAACGACAGGAGACAAATACGACACACAAAAACATTGTTCTCATCATCAATACAAACACAGCTTTCATAACATGTACCAATCTTTTCGTAACAGAATATACAATAAATGATAGCATGAGCTCACCTGTTTCTTGAGTAACTCAGCTTTCAAAATGTTATGAGTACACTCTCATTTATGTATCAATAATGGATTTTGGAAATTTAAGAGTGTAAACGGAGAAAAGAGAGGCAACCCCTTCGACTTTATGGGGATGGTAGTCTATGGAGGCAATGTGGGTGGTGCTCCATTGGATTTGATTGGTGGTGCAACCAAAAATTGTGAAATGCACTTTCTTGATAGAAGGAACTTGGGAGTCCAAGGTTACTATGGTTGACTTACTTTTAACATTTTGACTAAAGATTGAATTATTCTTTGCAAATTTTCCAACAAAATTTGGTATTGATTAAAGTTGATTTTTGAAGAGGTGCAAATATATCACGTGAAATCCCAACATGGCCTAGCCTAAATTATAATTGACTAGAACTAAGTTGCAATACTTAAAACCTAAATTCCATATCAATTCAAAATTTGACTATTAAATTGTGCAAATGAAGCCTAATTCTCCTAAATCCCTAAATTCATATATTATACTCCGTAAAAATTATAACTCAAAGTAAATTATATATGGCAAAATTTAAAGAGAAAATTCAAAAATTTATGATGATAGATCAAGACCTAATTACTTGGGTAAAATAATAAAATTATGCTAAAAATAGAAGCCTTGAGCACCACGGATGGATTAGGGATTTACCGTAAGCATCCATCAATCAAAAGTGAGTACCTTCAGACATATTGTTGTAACTTCATTCATTAGAGACTTCCCTCCCAAAATCAGAAACCCTAATCCCCAAATTTATCTTGACGATGGAATCAGAGTCAGCGCAAGAGCAGGTTCGGAACATCTGCATCCTTGCACACGTGGACCACGGCAAAACCACACTCGCCGACCATCTAATCGCAGCTTACGGTGGCGGAGTGTTGCACCCTAAACAAGCTGGTAAGTCCCGATACTTGGACTCCTTAGATGAAGAACAACGCCGCGCTATTACCATGAAAAGCTCCTCTATTTCTCTCAAATTCAACGACTACTCAATCAACTTGATCGATTCTCCGGGCCACATGGATTTCTGCAGTGAGGTCTCAACCGCTGCTCGACTCAGCGACGGCGCGCTTGTCTTAGTCGACGCAGTTGAGGGTGTCCACATTCAGACCCACGCTGTTCTCAGACAAGCTTGGGTTGAGAAGCTTACCCCTTGTTTGGTTTTGAACAAAATTGATAGGTTGATTACTGAGTTGAAGTTGACTCCTATGGAAGCATATGAGAAAATGCTGACTATTGTTCATGAAGTTAATAACATTGTAAGCGCGTATAAATCTGAGAAGTATTTGTCCGATGTTGATTCTATCCTCAACGTGCCGGTGTCCGGTGAGATGGGTGTTGATCAAATTCATGACTTGATTGAGGATGATGAGGAGGACGTGTTTCAGCCTCAAAAGGGGAATGTGGCTTTTGTCTGTGCGTTGGACGGTTGGGGTTTTACTGTTGGGGAGTTTGCCAAGTTTTATGCTAGTAAGTATAATTTTAAAGCGGAGTCTATGATGAAGGCGTTGTGGGGCCCTTGGTATTTTCTTCCCGGTACTAAGAAGATAATCGGGAAGAAGGGGTTGAGTGAAGGGAATAATGTTCAGCCTATGTTTGTTCAGTTTGTGTTGAAGCCTTTGTGGCAGGTTTATAAAGGGGTACTTGATTCTGATGGTGGTAAGGAGGTGGTTAAGAAGGTGATGTCCAGTTTTGAGTTGAAAGTGCCTGACCGTGAACTTAATCACAAGGATCCTAAAGCTGTTCTCCAAGCTCTTCTAAGACGTTGGCTTCCATTGTCGGATAATATTTTGTCAATGGTGGTTAAATGTATGCCGGACCCTGTTATTGCTCAGTCAAACCGAATCTCCCGTTTACTGCCTAAGAGAGAAGTTGTGGACGAGGTTGCTCAGTCTGAGGTGTTTTCAGAGGCTGAGTATGTGAGGAAGTGTGTGGAAAATTGTGCTTCAAGTTCTAATGTGCCCACCGTTGCTTTTATTGCTAAGATGTTTGCTGTCCCTAAGAAGATGATTCCTTACAAGGGTCCAAATGGGGAGATTCTGGATGATTTTGCTGATGAAAATGGGAGCAATACGGACTCAGATGAATGTTTTCTTGCGTTTGCTAGGATTTTTAGTGGAACCCTCACTTCAGGGCAGAAAATCTATGTTCTGTCTGCTTTGTATGATCCACTGAAAGGAGAGGCACAGAAGCATATACAGGAAGCGCAATTGCAATCTATATATCTTATGATGGGCCAGGGTCTAGAGCCTGTTGCTTCTGCCAAGGCTGGGAATGTAGTAGCTATACGGGGACTGGGGAATTATGTCTTAAAAAGTGCCACACTTTCATCAACGAGGAACTGTTGGCCTTTCTCGAGTTTGATGTTTCAAGTTTCACCCGTGCTAAAAGTTGCCATTGAACCCTCTGACCCCGCAGATATGGGTGCACTCATGAAGGGTTTGAGGCTCTTAAATCGTGCTGATCCTTTTGTCGAGGTTTCAGTCTCTTCTAGGGGAGAACATGTGCTTGCTGCTGCTGGAGAGGTGCATCTTGAGAGATGCATAAAGGATTTGAAAGAAAGATTTGCTAAGGTGAGCTTGGAAGTGTCTCCACCTCTTGTCTCCTTCAAAGAGACTATTGAGGGTGAGGGACCTAATCCATTGGATAATCTGAAAGCATTATTTGAAAATACAGATTATGTTGAAAAGAAAACTCCTAATGGAAGATGCACTGTAAGAGTACAAGTCATGAAGCTTCCAAATGCACTTACGAAGTTGCTCAATGAGAATTCTGACACACTTGGGGAAATCATTAGTGGTAAACTTGGTCAGACTTATAAGAAGTTGGAATCCCAGATTGGTTATGTTGCTGAAGAAGATGATGAACCACTTGAAGCATTCAGGAAACGCATGAGGGATGCCGTGGAAAGCGATATTGTATCTGTAATGGGGGAAAACGAAACTGATAAGATTCAAAAGTGTAAACTTTTGTGGGATCAACTTCTTGAGAGGATTTGGGCTCTGGGTCCTGGGCAGGTTGGACCTAATTTGCTAATTACCCCTGATTCTATAGGGAAAAGTGCAGAGGATTCCATAATTGTCTCTGGATTTTCCCATGTGTCTGCAAAACTGGGTTTTGTAGATGATACCAGAAGTACAGATAATGTTGATGAGGCAAATGAAGCGCTCTTTGCTGAAGCTGTTAGTCTGGCTAGTAGCGTGGTCTCTGGTTTTCAAATTGCTACTTCATCTGGCCCTTTGTGTGATGAACCTATGTGGGGTTTGGTATTTATCGTTGAGGCTTGCATTTTTCCTGCATCCATTCAATCAAGTGACTTTGAGAGTACTCAACAGCAAATGGAGCAATATGGAATGTTCACTGGCCAGGTGATGACTGCAGTAAAAGAGGCTTGCAGAGCTGCTGTGCTTCAGAAAAAACCGCGTCTTGTCGAAGCTATGTACTTTTGTGAACTAAACACTCCAGTTGAATATCTGGGGTCCATGTATGGTGTGCTTGGTCGTAGGAGAGCACGAGTTGTGAAGGAAGAAATGCAAGAAAGTTCTCCCTTGTTCACCGTGAATGCTTACTTGCCAGTTTCTGAAAGCTTTGGTTTTGCTGACGAGCTTAGGAAATGGACTTCTGGGTCTTCAAGTGCGCTTCTTGTTCTTAGTCACTGGGAACAGCTCATGGAGGATCCTTTCTTTGTTCCTAAGACTGAGGAAGAGATTGAAGAGTTTGGAGATGGTTCCAGCGTCCTTCGAAATACAGCCAGAAAGCTCATTGATGCTGTGAGGCGCAGAAAAGGACTACCTGTGGAGGAGAAAGTTGTTCAGCATGCAACTAAGCAGAGGACTTTGGCTCGGAAGGTGTAGGACATGCTGCTTTTGTATGTTTTTTATTTTTTCAACTACTTCAATTTGATGCCCTATCCCCTCATTTTGTTGAATACGCGTATAATAGTGGTTACAAGAGCTAAGTTTTTGTATGTTTTTGCGGCTGGAAGTTCTTACTGCAAAGTTTTAAATGTAAATGACAAACTTTGTTTTTGTTAATGTGATATCTTAATTTATCTTGTTCAATAATTCTGATTGAGGTACTTTTTCAAATGACGAATAGTGGACATGACTCGTTCTGTTCCCTGACTGTCTTCTCAAAAAAAAAATAAAAAAAAGGCTCGCTGAGTGAATATTTAGGGTAAAAAAGGCTTGCTGAGTAAGTGTTTAGGCACAAAATATCAGTCATTACATCCATAATTAAACTTGACATGCATACGTTGGTAACTTTGGTTATCTTACATTAAAAAGTTGTTAATGTACGTGCTAAATTGAGTAATAGCTTTAAAATAAATGATACATTAATCACTCAGTATTTGTCAGTTTCTGAAATGCCAGTACAACTTGAATCTTGAACTTTGTTATCTGAGATGAATCAGAGACAGGTTTAACGTAGTACAAACTCTAAGCCGTTTCAGTATTTTGAAGGTCCTACGGGGACTGGCAGGCAAAAACTACTGATCAGTCGATGTTTTCGCTAAGAGTAATGAATTGGCTTCTAAAATTGATTTCTGGACATCTTCAAGCTCATCTCGCATTCTTTTCGATGGAAGGCCTGTTTCTCTGTACAAGAGTAGTGTTGCTCTCTTTATCGCATCCATTCTTTCACTTTTAAATATGGCTGATTTTATTGACAGCAGGAGCATTTCTTCTTCAAGCATCATCATCTCTTCTACTCTTAAATATTCTTCAAAGATGCCTTGCTGGTATTCTACTATCATGTCATCAATCTCGAGCTTCCCATTCTCTTTCAACTCCATAAGAATCTCCTTTTCATTAGTGACATTTTGAAAGGCGAGTTCCATTTCCTGCATCAAATTTGCAGACTTCTGCATTTCTAAATTCCTGATTTGGATTTGTGTATCAAGCTTTTGACCCTTCCTATTCAAATCGTCAACTTGCTTTTTTATGACACCAAGCTTTTCCTGGGATTGCTTGATCTCATTATGCAGTTTGGTTTTTTCTTCTTCAGATTTGAGCAACTCAGTTGCCTTGCTGCAGATCAGGGCTGGAGCTTCGGTTTTCTCAATGTTATCAATGGCCAAGAGAACCCTTTGAGTTTCTTGTCTTTTGTTTTCTTCCTCAAGTTTGGATTTTAGGCGCCACAAGCTGTTCCTTAGTTCCACTTCAGTTTCTTGAATCTCCCTTCTTCTCACGTTGATTTCATCACTTTGATCCTGAAGACAGGCTAGATTTTCCTTCTGTTGGTCCAAATATGACTTTGAGGCTTCCACCCTTGCCTTTGCTCTATCTTCTCGCTGTTCAAAGTAAGCAATAGATGATGAAATGCTGATGAGAGAATTTTTAAGCGCTGCAAACTTTTTAAAAACAAGAGCACTTCTAGCCTGCATCTCTGATGAGAGAGGTTTAACGGAATCATTCTTCTGTTGCTTTGATTGCATGACGCCATTTAATGTGTCAAGCTCCCTAGAGACTGCATCCGCGAGAAGTACTGCTTCCTCAATAGTTTCAAACTCACCAACAGAGTGGGCAGAACAAGAAAGCCTTTCTCGAGCCTTTTCTAGCTCCTTCCTCACTAGAATAAGTCCCTCCTCTGTAACTGTCTCAGAGATAGTTCTGGCATGCACACTAGTATATATATCATCCTTAGAATCACCAGGATACTGAAGGGAAGTTACCTCATCCACCATACTTGTGATGCACTCAGGAGCGTTTTCCATGACATTACTCTCATATTGATCCTGAACACTAATTCCAAAAGCGTTCTTTATGGTTGAACTTGGTTCATCAAAATTCTGGAGTTTATCTGACCCCATGCCCCTAACTTCATTTGTAAGTGGATTGGGCGTGCAATGGCCATGTGTATTCTGCAGGTTCCATTTGGACGAGTTACCTTCCCCTAAGACCACTGAATCAGTCGATAGAATTTGCTGATCTAACTCCATGCTGGTGCTACTTTCAGCATAACATTTAAAAGACTCAGAACATTCTCCTCCATCAACCTCAACAAGCTTTTCTGGGCACTCAAATTCGCCTCTCTCTTCACTTTTGTGCACCGCAGATGAAAGCATTTTTTTCAATTCATCTCTCTCTTGCATTGCATTCTCATACAAACTCATCAATTTCTCATTTTCATCATGCATTTCCGCAAGTTGATGCTCTACATCCTCGAGCCTTTTCAACTTTGCATCTTTTGTATGAGAACTAGCACCCGGTGCAGTATCTTGGTTGTGGTCGGCATCACCTTGAGCACCTACATTAGTGAATTTATTGATCTCTGCAGTTGCCCTTTCATACAATTCTATCAACTTACCATTGTCCTCAAGTAGAACCTTGATCTTAATTCGTAATTCATCATTCTCTTTAGCTAGTGTAATTGCCATTTCATGTGCTTCAGCTTCTCTTTGACTTGCAGCTGCGATGACATCAACCATAGCTTTGAGCTCCAGCTGATCATTGTTGTTAACATTATGTGTCACAGTCAAAGGATCTTCATTTAGCAATTTATGGCATTCTTCTTTTGTGTATCTGGAAGATCTATTTTTCTCTAACTCTGCCTCCAAATCCCTGACGTTCCTGCAAAATGTGAGATTCTGGTCAGCCTGTTTGATCAGGTCACAAGACTACAGAAGAACAGACTGAACTCTGCAACGCATTTATCAGAATTCTAGAACTTGCAATATTATCCACAGATATAGGATCAGGTAATCAACAAATGCACGGCATATTTACAGGAAACCTCAAGAATAAAATACCAAGGCCGAAGTAATTTATGGGAACAACCACCTTTCCATTTTTTCTCTCGCTTCCACGTATAAGTCGAGCTTCTTCCTGAGAGAGTCTATTTCTGCCTGGTTTTGGATGGCCTAAGGAAAAATAGATGTGACAACGAAATAAGTCAAAGCTTAAAAAAACCATGAAATCAGAAAATCTGGCTTCAAACTACAGTAAAAATTGAAAGACTTTCCCGTGACCTGCACTCGAAGAAATTCATTCTCCTCTTTTATTGTTGATAGCCAAGATGATGCAGATTCCTGAATCAATAAATATACAAGAGATATGAGATTCAGATTATCAAAAGAGCATCATGTTAATCTCTTTTCCATTTGTTTATGATAATACCCAAAAGTTAAAATATCATAGCTGTACTCAGAATGATGTTAATGCATAAGAATACAGTTAAGAAAATTTGACATTGAAGATGCTGAACAATGAAGCACAAAGTGCTGAGAAGCAAACATTCATCATATGGAGCTACGATTATGTGCTTATAGCTTTACAAGGAGCACTCAATATTCCAAAAGTTAGTTTGTTGAAGCAATTTTTCTGGGATGTTGGGCAAATTATACCAAGAGAAATGAATGAGCCAAGATTTTGCCACGACAATTTGATTTCGAATGCATTATTATTAACAAAAGCCTATGGTAGTGATCATACAAAAAATCCCAGTTGATCAGTATGACATCCATATATTGCATGTAATTACAACCCTCATTTATTCTCCAGAATATGTATATAGAAACAGGATCAGCAGCTATAATATACTCTATCAATTATCAATTTCTTTCAAATTACACTATGCACAAAACTCCAAAATTGAACATGAGATGATACCAGGTACATAATGGATTATCTACAGGTTGCCTACGGGCTACTGGAAATGAATGCGACACCCTACCTTGTTAAAGTTGAGTTGGTCCTGATCGCTTGGACTGTCTGTCAACAAACAAGGACTTCTTTTCTGCCAATCCATCTCCAAAGTTTGCAAGTCATGAGTGAAAATAATTCAACACGGTACTTGCAAAAATCTGAAAAGTCATCGAGTTACCTGAGAATTTGATGGTTCTGATTCATGCATAAGCTTCCAATCAAGTGCTTCAAGTAACTACACAGTTTAAAAAACTGTTAATCCTGCTAGTCATTTACAAGCTGCAGAGAGCATAAATGTAAGTGATCAATTAGAAACCTTGTTCTGTAATGTGTTTATCTGTTCGTTCATCCTCTCTCTTTCACCTTCCTCACAAAACGATTGTAATCTGTCAATGAAACATACATATTAGCATTTGGCCTAATATTTACTACAGTGCTTTCCTGAAACATGCAAACAGGAGTGCAATTATCGGTGTTGGAACTACTCAAGCCCTAAAGCAGTGAATACCCTTCTGGATATCTGTTGTGACTTAACAGTATTTACTTTAGTATCTCTTCCAAATTCATTGTCGTTGTCTGATGATTAGAACAAAAGGACATGGCATGCATAGTTCTAGAGCATAAAATTTTCTTGAACTTAAAGACATCACAGGTGATGGCAGAAAGGACATACCTTCTAAGTTCTTCTTTCAAACGCAAATTTTCCATTGCAAATCTTGTCACCTACTGATTTTTATTGACTTGAGCACGCAAGACCTCTATCTCTTTCAAGTGCTCTTCTTTTTCCTTCAATAAGCTGGTCTCTGCAGAGATCTTCCCAGAAGCCACTGCTTCCAACCTCTTTATTCCTGCTTCTCTGAACCTGAGCCTCATTTTCAGGCCTTGTATTTCCTCTTGTCTTTGTTTTGCCTAATCAGAATAAAAAAATCATATTAAGGTCATCCATAAAAAAATCATGAATGAATGCAACTAGCAACTCTGAAAACATAAAAAATTTCACATCTCAATATTTCAGTTGAAAATATGGTGACTAATGAATAAAGAATTTTGATATGCAATGAGACATAATGTATAGCATGCCAGTTTGCTGGTTATTATACAAATATTACTACTAATTTTTCACGAACTTGAACGTCTCCAACAGAACATTTTTATTTTTGCTTCATATAACAGAGTGCCATATCAAATGTCTCACAGGTGCTGTAGTTTTTTTTTTTTTTTTTTTTGCTGTGAAGTACTAGGTTTAAGCTGCCTGTTAGTAAGGGTAATCCCATCTGACTACTCCCCTGCCCTGCTTTAGCAAGGGCTTTGTAAGACGAATCGGAATGATGATAACGGCAAGTTATGGTACCACACCAGTAATAGGGGACTAAAAAATGGATATTGAATAGGTTCACAAGTTACAAAGCAAAAATCACAAAAATTAAGCGGGTGCTTTCGGTATATAAGGAATTTTAGAACATCATAATACAATATAGCATTCTATATTTCTATGGCAACATACCAGCTGCATAGCTGCCTGATTTTCAGCGGTAAGTGCTTGCAATGCCATGTCTTTGTCCTTTTCTCTTTTAAATGCCCCAACAAGTGCAACCTCAATCTCTTTCTTCTGGAAAATACCATTGAAACGTGTTAAGATTAAAAAATGTGTAATTGTATTAACCAAGGTAAGGCAACAAAAACACAAACCTGGGAAAGCCTTTTGTTAGAAGCCAAGGGACTCAGTGTACCATTAAGCCCTTCCCATTTGAAAGCTCCAGGCGATCCTAGCAAACCCAATGTCCTACCACCACTGTCCTGACTCCCAGCACCACCATTGAGTAAACTACGCAGATGAGACACTTCTTTCTGTACCATGATGAATCAGATGAGTACAAACAAGCGCACTTAAACTTGCAAGGCCATTCTTTGAACCATAAACAAATTTCATTTTCTTTCAGATACTTTATGTATAATTGCCATTTATCAATCCACCAACAATATTTTGGGATGGCCCAGAAAAGGAAATAGTGAAGAGTAATTTGGGACTGAGGAAGTATTACAAAAAACTTTTGACTATCACTGGAGATATAAGATACTCAGGAAGTACCTTCAGATACTGAATTTGCATTCTCATGGAGAGGACATCACCAGAAGCATCTTCGTTTACAATAGCCTGATAGATTGAACAAAAGGATAAAAAATTTAATTACTGATCATGAAACTTATCGTTATGTGTTACTTGGAGTCTTTGTTTCTCAAGTACCCGAGTTAGACACTGATACAAGTTTAGTCCAAGTAATGTAACATAGCAGCAATATGACTCTTTATGAAGAAAAAGGTATATAGGTAAAATCAAAAGTTAATTAATATAGCCAGATGCAAAGCAGAATCAAATTTCTTGACAACATACATTGTTCTTTATAAATTTTGCACGCTGAGCAAACTTCAGGGTGCTTAAAGTCTCCAGTGAGCAGCTGCAAGAAGCCGAAAAGTTATAATGGTAAACAGAAACAGAAAACACAGACAAGATTTATTTACCATAAGAAGACGACTAGAATTCGAAAGTTGGATAAAAGGAAACAGGAAATAACTGCTTAAGCAACATTTAAAACTTAGCCAACACATCATAAAACAGAAGAGCAATACATAGAGAAAGCTAAATCTCCACTAGCATGTATAAGATCTTAAAGCTGAACCCTTTGCCCTGTGCATATTCCTGATAAATTAGAAGATAAGATGACAGAGACAAAAAGAAAGGTATGAAAGAATCACTAACCAAGTGGACGGACTAATATTGGCAATTATAGATGTTTTTGCATTCCCTCCAAGTGAGTCCTGAGTAAATTCCAAAGTTTAGCTCAAGTCAGGCTTGCAAATAGGATTCCACGGAACGAGATATATGTTAGCAAATACCTTTAGCAAAAACGTTAATTTTGAATCACGGTACGGCACATGATGAGATTTTCCATTAGATATGCTCACGAGGTTCATTATCACAAGCCTGAAGCATAAAAAATAGTTTTGATAAATGAATCAGGAGTTAAACTTTCTGCAGTGACTAATGCTATGAAACAGTTAATTGAAAAGATGGAAACATACCCTAAAGTTGACAGCGACTTATTGATGTTTGTGGCTTCTTTAAGACGGTCACCTTCTGCACCAGAACTTTTTTGCCTGTAAAGATAACTTCTTGATGTGGGTAATACTAGAAATAGACATCAGTAAAGCACTGAACAAAGAAGTCTGGAGCAATAAGTGCACTCTTTATTATCCTTTTTTTGCATTCTTGCGCATTAAGTAGATTCATTCTAAAGTCTGGTACACGCAGCAAGTAGCAACTAGTCACTATACCTTTCAGAACCAGCTAAATCTACAAGATTTAGTCGAGCAAAGCGATGATGTGTTACACTCTGGGATTCCCACTGCAATTTTCACCACCACAAATTCAAATCACAAATTCAATTTTGCAAGAGAATTTTTTCTGCACTATAACAGAGCTTTTTCAACTTGGATCCTGGAGATTTCTACAGTAAAAAACTTACAGTGCTCTCAATAACACATGTAAATACACTGTGAGAACGACTACTTGCACGATTCATGTTAGTGGAAGCCACCTTTCTGTTTGTAGCACCCTGACAACCATTAACATTCCGACATCAGGCTCTAGTATATAGAATTCATAAGAAACATTTTGGCAGTGGAAGCATCTACTTAAATACTGGTAACCTCAGAGACCTTAAAACTTAATCCGCTTCTATCACTTCACCAATTCATGTTGGAGTTTTGAAATTGGCAAATCTTAGATATGTGAAATAAGTGTCAAGGTTGCAAGCCCAACAAGTCTAATGTACCAATGAAAACAAAATGAATGCCATCATAATTGATTAGTAATATCATCACAAAATTTAGCGAGTAAAAATGCAATCCTAGAGGCCCATAGTACAATCATATGACAAGTTGAGATCAGGTTCCTTAACTATGTTCATAATATTTAGTGCCGTAAATTTGACTTTTAAAGGGGCTCCATTTGCGTTCTCTAGTTCATTCATGTGGGGAAAGGTATGCAGCTTTGCAAAGAACTAAATATTATCTCTCACAATGCAAACTTAAAAAAGCACGTGCAAACTAGTCAAAGTTCATAGCAGGTTAAGTATGAGTTTAGTTTGATGGATAATTACCAGAAGAAGTTGTTGCATAACTTCTCGAGCACTAGTAACCTCTAACTCAGTTAGGTTTTCAACATGAACGCCTTTCTTCAAGTCTTCTCTTATCTGGAAAACAGAAAGGAGCATAAGCACTCAAACCAACTATTGATCCTGGAGATTAGATACTAGTTATCCTACCAATAAGCTCCCCAAAGAGTTATAAGTTTATGACCTCACAGCTACAAGCCTACAGTGCTTACTAAGGCTCTAGAAGTAAGGTCCAAAGAAGAAAGTTGATGATAAGAGTGATCTCATAATTTGTCAATTCATTCATGATCTGTACCTGTAAGTTGACAGAGGATGGGTTCAAAAGATCAAGTATCTGTTCATTATAGATTTCCAAGAACGAGCATTTACAAATGAACCGGAATTTTTCTTCTCGCCGAGCCTCTTTTTCCTGTGACATTACAATTACAGTTCCTGAGTTTATTGCATTTCAGCACAAGTACAGAAATAGGAGCACAGATGAAATATGGACAAGTAGATACTATACTCAGGTTTCACAATCTTCCTCACCTAGCAACTACATGGACTTATCTATCTAAAGAGTGAAACAAGCATGCACAGCTGTACACTACGCCTAAGTCTGAGCAAATATTAAACAGCCTTGGAAGACTGATATTGCATAATGATACACATTAAGCAATGGTTTTACGTTTGTGGTAAGTTGTCTATAATCTGAATCAGATATGTTTAACTTTTGACTTCATAGAAGTCTAAAATGAGATCCTTATGGTCATAAACAATGCAAGGGAAACTTCCTCAAAGGATCTATTATCGATGAGATGATATGTCATAACTACTCATTAAACCAGTTAGCTAACAATCCTTGGTTCAGAAGAGAATACCTTTTGGATCCTTGAAAAGAGGTGCTCAAACACTCTAGGTGTCATACCACAATCAATACTATGTTGTTGAGCGCCACCTTCAATATCTCCCAACATTGTGTGCGTCTTCCCACTTCCAGTCTGGCATAAAGACAAGCAAACATACGAAACCAATAAGGACAAAGTTTGAGGTAGACAATCCAGAATACAAAACCTTTAAGAGTACTATGGCTTTAGTTATAAACAGAAGCCTTAACATTAAAACATCAAGTACGCTTTTCAAATTCCCAAATTAATAACATAATGAAATGCGATTTTACATATTCTACTGGCCATCCAAGCTACAATACATTTAAACGGCTAGACCAGTTGCGATTAAAACAGCCATGAGCCTCTTATATGCAATAATCACTGCAGGATAGTATGAAAAGAAGATGAGTTGTAAGTAGATACATAGACATAGTCAGGCATAATGGCGTACTTGTCCATAAGCAAACATGCAGCTGTTGTACCCTGCCACACAGTTTTCAACCATAGGCACCCCAGCCACTTTGAAAAGTTTCTCCTGTTCCATTACATAAACAGAATTCATCAGCAATTTCCAGCAGATAATCAATTGAATAGTAAATAGAGTATGAAATATGGATGAGGAACAAGACCTGTGTAACATTTTCATCGGCCACAACGTCAAAGGTGAAGCGTGACTCAGGATGTCCAGTCCATGTAATGCTCTGGGAACTTTCTTGCCTTACACATCTATTGTGGCCTTGCAGTGATATCTCGGAAGTGTTGAGAGGGCGAAGTCTAATAATAACCTACACAGTGGAAGTTGTAACATCCAAAGTAAAATATTAGCTAGCCTTAGGATATATATTACACTTATCATTAATATTTACTTCAATTGCTCTCATTTTCCGAGTGCTCATTCAAAGCGAGCATGCTTTGATCATTACCACATTACAACCAGATCTTCAATTACTTAAGCAAGCTGGTATTCAAAATTCATCCTACTAAACTAAGGAGTCACCATTACAAAACACCACTTGATAACCAAACAAATATTCTCGAGATTCATTGAGGTCTTTAGGCACTCAACTATCCATCTATCTCTTTCCCATCAGCAGCTTTCGCAAAACCTTGGCCTCATTGTCCGGGAAACTATTAATATATGATTAGAAAATTAATGTACATATATAGACCATTGATTTAGCAAAAAGTATCAGAAAGACATGATGCTCCATTTTCACAAAACTATCAAAATGATTGAAGAATTCCCCCATCTTCTAATTAGAAGTCGAACAAGAGTCGCGACCAAGCTCGATGTGAAAAGTGATAAAGCATCAAGAATTAACAAACTTGTCCACCTTACTTAATCTCAGCAACTGAGCTGACTTTGCATCAGAAGTTGAAACTCTAATCGAGTCACAAAAAACCACATTTATTATACAAATTCAACTACATAAAAAAAATGAACTGAAAAGTGAAAACCCTAGATTCTGGAAATTCAAATGAACAAACCTGAACATTGTGGTCTTTCCAAAAGGAAGGATCCTCGGGCAAATCAACGCTCCGAACTGCCAACGCATTGTTAGCAGAATCGCCAAATTCGTCTCTGTCATTGAAATTACAAACAGTTGAAGACTGCAACAAGTTATCGCGGGAAATTGATTTCGCGACGGCCGGAGTCGCCCGAGCTGACTCAGGCGGGTCGTGTAAACCGGTCCGAGTCTTAACTGAACTCGGCGTCTCGGAGAAGAAGGGGAATTTGAACATATCCGATATAATTACTACTTCTGAGTTAAGGGTTTGAGAGTGGGAGTGAGAGTGAGAGTGGAAGATGAATAAGACGATGATGGATGGGAGGAATTAAGTGAGCAGAAGTGTCAACGAGAAGGAATGAAGGATCTGAATCTAACGGTTAGTTTTCGGGGTTTTCTTATTTAAAACTGGGGTTACCGAAGTTTGAATTGGGAGGAGACCATTTGAAAGGTGCTCTTTTATTTATTTATTTATTTATTATTGTTTTTCTGAAAATTGTGAAAGTGGGTGACTGGGCTGGGCCATGGGGTACAACGTACAAGCTCTAAAAGCCCACAAATACATTTGTAACAATATTCCATGGATGAGTGAGTACAATATGATAACAATAGACGGAGAACGTATATAATTGTTTACTAACTAATCAGTAATCACACTTTATAAACACAGTAAAACTAAGTAAATATAATTGTTATGTAATTAAGAAGTTTAACATTTAGGGGTATAAAAGTGAAAACGGTATAGGGCACTGCGGCAGAGGAATGGGAGAAAGGCAAAGCAAGACAGTGGCTAGGGAGGCGGCAAGGGGTGGAGGGAGATCGGAGATGAAGCATAGCAAGAGAAATAGAATAAGGTGAAGGAAGAGGGGTGAATGAGGAAAGATGAGAACTGCAAGGGGAACATGAGAGAAAGGAAGAGGTGGTGGGATTTGTTATCAAATTTTGAATTTATTGTTTTGGGTAAATACTTCATTCATTAATTATGGAAACATTATTATTTTACTATTTTAAAAATATATGCAAAATTATATTCTATTAGTAATTAATTGAATAACAACAATAATTTTAGTCCCACTCTTCAGGTTACAATAATTTGTTCTCGGATTGCGTCCTTGCCAAATTCCAATACAGATTTATTCTCGGACACTGACACTATGACTCATGCTAGTGAAGTGCAATATGACGTTTAAGATATTCTTGCGCTCAAATAATAACGAAGAGAATAAAAGATAAATTCAAAGATTTTGAAAATTTATTTATACCTCGTAATATTGAAGGAAATTATTTATCATCGGATAAAAAATACCGGTGCCATGTAAGATTCCTCATGACACGCTCTGATTAACTCAAAATTACGAGAATTTACAAAGAAAATAATCTGTAAAATCTTTAATCATTATGACTCATATACCTGACAAACTTGTTTTACAGGGAAAGCCCAAGAAAAAAATGGGGAGCTGAATAAGTAACACACAAAACTACTACTCCACACCACCTCAAAAACTAGACATGCCTAAATTAACAGAGGAGGTGAGCAAACGGAAAAATATGGCCGGCCCCCCAACTATACTGTGTACACATCCCTAAGGCCAAAATCTCATTTATGTACTATTTTCTTTAACTTACAACTGAGGCTGAGTACCGAGGAAGAACAAATACTACAGCAGCATTGAAACCAACTCCATTAGAGACAATGGAAGATTAGAAAAGCTTGACGAGGGTTTCAAACTTGTGGTCAACAAGAAAATCATATGCCAGCATTAGAAAACGATCCTCCACATACACACTACAAGAAAGAATTATACAGCTAACAAAATCCATTTTAAATCGTCACCGATGGCATCCGAGAACAATTGACCAAGGTGTCAGATCTGCTTACGTGTTGGGCTTGCTCTGGATCAATGAACTATGACGGCAACTTACAGAAAGCATTGGAGACCCTCAATGTTGTCAGAATCAGACAATGCAAAGAGAACTTAATCTCCCCAAGATCACCCTAATTGTAGATTTTTACAGGCTTCTCGAATGTATGACGATTCTGTAAAGTACAATCAAAAGTAATTAATTGGCCTACACTTTTCAAGTCAAGTGCTTTTCAGAGCCTAGACTTGCAACATCTGAACACTAGAAAAGTAACAATATACTTATGTAATTCCACCCCACAAAACCAAAGTAATGCCACCTCCAGATATTGCAAAATATCATCTTGAATTGGATTCAAATTCCAGGCTAAAAATAGGGAATAATATTTCAAATAGTAATATGGTCTATGACACCCATCCAAAGTTGATCATTCAAAGTACAGAATTAATCACGTAATAAATCTTCAACTTCATATTCGACTCACCAAACTGGATATGCCCCTCATTGTCTGAGTTGCCAAATCAATCCACATTTAATCCAGTTATAGAAGATTTTTACCTGATTTGCCGTGTAAGTTCTTTTAGGAGCTGCGTCAGCGTGTTCTAATCCAAGGTACTGTTCCCAAGCACCATAAACATCTCTTCTCTACAAGGCAGACAGAAGGAAAGAATCAATAAGCTCAAGGAACTAAGGATAAAATAAGTTAGCAGGCAGACAATACTTTTACCATAGAAAAGAGGGAATGAATAAAAACCTGAAAACGATTAGACACGACATCTGTCTCCTGGAGATATTCTGGACGACCTAATGAAAGGAATGCAAACTTCCACTGGCCAAATAGAACAATATTTTCATAAGCAGCAGTAAATACAACCTGGCTTTAAATTAAGGTAAACTTGGAAATAATACCATGAAACACACAGTAAACAAGTAATCAGCATACCTTGAAAAATTCTTCATCCGGAACTTGCAATTTCTTTTGTATTCTCACCTTCACTTCAGATAAAGTTTCTCCTTCATGGATCACCAAGAAAAAAGGCTCACCAAAATTCTGTATTTGCTGTTAGGAGGGGAAATTTGTAAGGATCCAAATATCAAATAGAAAAAGGTCAGGGGGGCAAGTGTAAGGTAGCTACCATTTGATTCTGAGCCGTCTCCTTAGTGAAATGGTACACATGAATAAGTCGATCGTGAGGACCCAGGTTCTTCTCTTCTTCAGGAATCTACAAAACCAAAATAATGAACAAGCACTTAAGGAATAAGAATCAGCACAATGAGAAGGCTAGCGATAGTAGATCTCAACAAAACTCTGGGAATCCACTAACAGAAATGGTGGTTTTTTATAGAAGGCCCATGGAACAAGAATAACAGTTGAGTTTAAGGAGGAAAATGAGTCTTGTAGGGCAGCACAAAAAATCATACTGAAAGAACAGGAAAAATGACATGAAGAAGTGGTGAGGGGAGGGGGGTGTTATTACAGGAGAATACTGACCTCTTCTGCTCGTAATGTCCAATACTGATCATTTATATTCTCAATCTTGTCATTAGGAGGGAAAATCTGGAAGTAACACACACAAATGAGTTAGTGTTTTGTAGAAACTTCCAGATTCAACATTTGAGCTTCTTAAATTGATTTTTTTTTTTTCAATCTAACTTTCTGTCAGAATAAAGACTAGAACCCCAAAAAGCAGCTCTGTTCATTGTGAATGAAAACAATATATCAATCAGATAATAAGATACAAACTGTACCTTATAAATCTTGTGATAAAATACTTCAAGTAGCCTCAGCTCAGCTTCCGGATGTGACAATTCAACCTACTCCAACAAAACAAAAGAATAAAATAAAACAAAAGGAGCAAAAAATCAGGATAATAATACTCCTTTTTATAGCCCCCAAGTTCTATTTTTACAATCAAATGGAGTATTAATAAAATGAACTTGAGTCCACAATAACAAAAATGAGGGTCTCCAATAGAGAGAATTAAGAAAGGAGATGCACAGTCACTAAAGTAACAGTGATAAATGCACAATCATACAAGATGCATACATGCATACAGTAATGCACAAGACTAAGTCTGTACCTTTGTCTTCAGATCATTAAGAACATCACCTACTGTACTCTGTTTAGGCAGTCTTATAGTGTGAATGGTCACCTGGAGAAAAAAAAAGGTACCGAAAAAATCTTATAATAAGACATCAAAGTAGAAAACAAAACAGTAAAATAGTTTTCCCAGCTAACGCACTTCGTCTTTCGTCGCATGATGAAAAGCAACTTTCAGAGTTTTTAAACCTTGTAATTCTGGCAAAGGTATGTCCAGAACTTCATAGTACAGTATGTCAGAAGTCTGAAATTCAAATTTTAAGTAAACATGAGATTGAAGCAATGATTATAAACTTGTAACATAAAACCAGCACCTGTTATGAACTAGACTGAAGTCCTGAACTATTACCTGGTTGTAGTGGACCAGCATGTCCGACAAATGATCCACACCCTGATACTTAATGGGCTGGGGCTTCGGTTGCTGAGAATAGCAGTTGTGAGAAGTAAGCCTAATTTTGGATGGATCATCCAATCCAAGCTGAAGAGCCACTCTTTCCACCACATCATCATATGTATGAAGCCTAGACCTGCAGTTCATCAAAGAAAGTGAAAAAGGTAAGAATTACAAGAGCAGACAATGCCATTGACAAACAGAACCTTATAAAGAGAAAGTTTTGAAAAGAGGAAGTGGGTAAAGGAAGGTCAACTCACAACTCTAGACAAAAATCATCTTCCTTCGGTCTCTCTAATGATCTGAAATGTACAACCTATGAAAACAAACAAATACATAAGGCAGATACACATCCAGCAGGAATACAAAATTTGACAGCACAGGCAGAAAAAGTAACATATAAACAGACTATCATATCCAACATCAATAGCAAATCATCTTGTAACATTAATGGAATTTAAGCATGATAGATCAAGACGTACACATGATTGACCCACAATCACGAAGACTATAAGATGGGCCAGATGGCCAATTCTGGAAGATCTAGTAAAAGCATTAAAGGAGGGAGCATTGCTAGTAATTCATAGCTCAAAAGTTTTCAAGTAAGAACATGGAAAAATGCAAGCCAACACCAGGGGCTGGGAGAGGAGAAAGGGTGATACTGAGAGACGAACACCATCTACCAACTTTGAGCAAATGCTGAAAGGTTACCACTAACTGGATTCTGGAAGATAAATTCTAAATAGCTATGAGTCTACAACTCTACGAAGGTCCTCAGACAGCTCTAGATGGACAGAATAAATCGATAATGAGAAATTATCAGGAAACCCATACCAATTTCTTTGATACTGTACAGCCATCTAATAACCTATTGACTCCAAAGTTCCACCCTATTCATGAGATCAAAATGAAAGAACTTTGACAACATAGATTTATTTAAGCGTAATATAAAATGACAAGGTCATTTTAGATTCTTTTTGAAAAAAAAATTCTTATATAATTTCATAATTTTTAGTAAAATGCTACTTAACATATTAATGGCCAAAGTTGTGTCTTAGAGACTGTGAAAAGGAAAACAAGAACTATGTGAAACAGAGAGAGTATGAGCTAAGATAGTGCAAGACAAAAAACTAAAAGTACTAATTTAGTCATCACAATAACAACCATAGTAGATGTCTTTCCATCACTACTTGTACACACTGATCTTTCCATCACTACTTGTACACACTGAAGACCCTTGGGTCAAAATGGTACTCGCTTCCATCTCCCAAGGGTAAACCCGGGTTTGAACATGGGAGGAAGCAAAATTATGTAAGGGCGGGAGGGGAGGTTAGTGAAAGGACTTTTGGGTTGGGCTGAACCCACTGATGGGGAAGAGTAACCTCCCATGCTTGTGCCTTGTAAAAAATAATAATTCACCCTTTGTACACATTCCAGACTTGTGAACACTAATCAGATCATCCTTGTCGGCACATGAAAGGTTGTTTAAGTTAATGTCAAAGAAGAAAGCATACTTGCCGATTGTGCACATAGTCCAAGAACGAAGGAACATCAGGAAAACGGCATTTTTCTGCACTTTCAGCAGAAAGGGATTTCTGGAAACATACTATATCCCCATCTTCAAGCTGGTAAGCAAAGATCAAAATGTAAGAAAAGGAAATGTGTATCACAAAGTTACAAGAAAGGTTGAAAAAAGTATTAAAAAGCCATACCTGGCTACCCCGGAATGTGAGTTTCCAGTCAATATGTTCACACATAACAGTGGGTTCAAACTTTATTTCCTGAAGGAAACATCCTCATGTAAGTAATCACTAGACACAACTTTACAGTTTAATCATCCTTTTTAAGTAATACAGGCATATAGTGATACAGTTTACAATAGCATGTAGTGCTAAAACAAGAAAAATGCGCCTGAGCATATGTAGATTGCATAACTTGATCTTTTTTTCCTTAAGTTTTATTTTTTTTTAAAAAAAATTAAAATAAAATGCCCTCCATGTCACCATCAGAGATAGCATGTTAAGTGCACAACCGGAGAATATTTCCAAAAAAAAAATGTCCAACAGAATATATATCAGACAAAATGAATATCTATTTACGACAAATGTCATACAAATAAATAAAAACTATAACCACAGACGGACAACAAACCTCATATAGTTCAATTTCTTCCTCTTCAGCATAACCAGCTAATTCCTTCAACTTTCCTAAAATATCTCCAGGTTTGCCATTGGCCTTAACAAAAAGCCTTCCAACGTAACTGAAATGATGGAGGAAAAAAGGCATAACTTCAAATAAGATTACATTCCAAGATAGACACAGCAGGATATTTAGTTTCTCATGCACTAAGAAGATGATCACACTTAAGACTAGTATAAATACCGCATCTCTTCTTTCTCAGGATCATAATGCTTGAAGAACAATAGAATTTCATCCTTTGTCTTGTCTGGAGATGGAATAGGTCGTAGATCCTGTAAGAAAGCATACACTAATCATTACATAAAAACTGAAATTGCTAAGTAATACAATCATGCTACTTCAGCCACAAAAACTTACTATTCCAAGCTCTACTTCCAAGAATAATTTAAGTTCTGCATTATGAACTTTATTAGATACTTCCCTTAGCTGTCCAACCTACAACAAAAATAAAGAGACCAATACCATGAGAATAACCAATTGAATTGGAAAAGGCATGCTTTCTTGTCACTATTAGCTTCAACTCAACCAACTGCTTAATAATGCAGAATAAACAACTGAACAGATGCTCATCACATTGCAAAAATCCAAGGTAAAACAGTTGGAAAAAAAGAAAAACCAAAACGTATCCCTTAAGGATAGCCATCAAAACAAAATTCACGAGGTAACAAGAAAATCTTCAACTTCTTCAAAGACTTGGTCAAATTACTTGGAAAAAAGAAACAAGAAGAGTTGGAACTGAAAACATACAGATTGGGTTTCTTCCAGAGGTGTCAATGGTCGATTTGGCCGATATGTATGGTTTTGGCGTTTAGCCCACAGCCAAAACCGCTGAAATTGTACTGGAATGCCAAATTCTTTAGCAACCTCTTCCTGCAAAGCAAAAGTCATAAAGCACATATGAATCAGTGAAACCACTCAAATCATTCACTAGTCTTGTTAGACAAAGAAAAAAAATCCTCAGATTCGTTGGGTGAATAGACAGTACAGTGTTGAACAGCAAATGTACTGTCCAGTCTGTGCCAACTAAAACAGCGCCTAAATAAGATGACATCGACAACCCAATCACCTAAAAGGTGGCCTAAGGACTAAGTAAGAAGTGATCTAACAAAGATGGAATATAAGACATCTAAAGATAATTTCAATATAACTGCTGTAACACGTGTTTAAGGATATCCGTCTACAAAAAAGTTGTACCAGACCATATAGGAGTAATAAATATCTGCTTTTAACAATTGAAGGAAGATCAATTCCATGAATTATGCCTGTTACACTATTTCCAGAGATATAGCAAAGAAGATTGATTCACATACAAATGATTAGTTGAGAGATATGAAGGATAGGTAGGAGCAATACCTTGAAAAGATTAAATGGCATCTGTTTCTGAATACGAAAAGATTTGACTTTGTCGTGGTCGACAAGATCAAAAAATATATCTTTTCCTATCTGTTCAGCCAAATCATTGTCTCGGGCAACCTAGAAATATAAAGTTAATATCAGAACAAACGAAACAAGAGAGGAAATAATACACATGCCAAAAATAACTTCCACAAAGACTTCTATAAGCAGTGACCTTAATAATGGTATAGAGGTGTGCCTCTGCCTTCTCCTTCTTCTTATGCTCTTTTTCTTCTTGTTCTCTCTTCAACCGTTCCTGAATATAGCAAAATAATTTAATTCTTTGAACTTGACATATTAAACTTAAACGCAAAATTAGAACCACGATAAAGTCTCACCCTAAGATGTTCTGCAATGTCCTTTTCGTCAACGTTACACATAATCTTCTCTTTGTCACTTTCACGTATATAAACAAGCATATAAGCATTTGAATATTTAGTAAACTTGAATGGAGTGTTATTGAACCCAGGATTAGTCTGTGGCAACTGTACGTAAAATATGAAGTAAGATGAGTCAATTCACCACACACAAAAAAAAAAACACTGGTCACACAATAAAGATTGAAGTATACCTCCTCTTCACCACCATACTGCTCCTCCAAAGCTCTCTTCAAATCTTCCTTAGTAACACGTTCATCATCGAACTTGTACCTGGTAAGCACCATTAAGGGTGTATCAAATCTAACAAAGAGATAAGGAGGGAAGCATCTATTGTATTACACATCATTAACCATCAAAGACAAAAATCAAGGGACAACAGAGATCACTTAATGAATACCAAAATGGCAATAGCAATGAGGACTGCAGGTCAAGGGGGTGAGGAGCTTATTGGTGAAATAACTGCCTACTAATGAATCAGAATAGATTCAGAGATGGATCGAATGAGCATCAACCCCAATAACTGTTGTTATCAGTATACAAAATAAATTCTTCGTTTCTTCTGGGTGTGGTGGGGGTGTGATTTGATGTGGATGAATTATGGGTAACTCCAGTAAGGAAAGTGGAGGAAGAGAAATTAAAATGTGGCCAGCAAGGGAGATGTGGAGCATTAATTACCTATTGCCCTTTTGTAATAAAACATGCCAATAACCAACTTCCCCAGACCACTCTGACTACTCACAATTCACAAATTTAACTTCCAAAACTAACAGATTTTATGATCTAATCTTTAAAACTAGCACAATTTTATTATTGAAAAATAAGAATTTTGAGCTAAAAGCCGTTTCATATTTGATGCTATTCCTTAACAGCCATGTTTTCTGTCCTCTTTTATCTTTTTATAGGGTAATTTTAAGCTAAAAGTGAAATGACAACAATCCAGATTTGAAATCAATTAAAAATAACTTGTTTTAATGTTATTTCTCTTATATGAATGGAAAAAAAAAAAAACCCCTCATGTATAACTCTGGTTTGTTCTTTGTCATGACTCCATAAAAATTTACCCGTCACAATACTGGACTGACTAAACCAAGTCAAGTGAGTCAAATCATCACTCTGAACATTGCGGTGAATATTTTTATCCATAGCAAAAGAAGAATATCACAGAAACTGTAATAATATAACTACACAAAATATTCACAAAGCAAGAGTATACAGCATATCCTCGCATGTGCTATTATTCATATTTCAGTATATACTAATACAGAACCACAATAGACCACACAATAGAAAATGCTCAAATGCATACCACTGATCAGAAAGAGTTGGCCGAATAAAGGCATAATAATGTCCACCATGTACCCCACCACTGTGGACCAATACACTGCAAATAAGATAACTAACATATTAGAAGAGTCATCCTTACTTTTAGCAAAGAAACAGCATAACCCTGTTCCAGATAGATCGTCTTCATGGAATAAGCACAAGGTTACAACATAATGACAATTAGCAATGAACATGAATGCCAAAATCCAATGTTCGAAGACATGAAAGCTCAAGAGGCTAACAGCCTTATAGTAAAACACTGAAAGAAATAAAACTATCAAGAGACCCATGACTCCCTCCCACACACTACAGAAAAATGTCCAATTGAAAGTTTCATCCAGAACATTGACCACGTATTATCTCATCTAATCCTAACAAACGAAAAGATAAACACACACAATGTTGCAGTAACAAAATCTCAACATCCAACTTAGCTCCACACTTTTCACCAAGAAGAACGTGGAAGGACAGTATAAAATACTTCGGAATATTCGTACCTGTGGAGTGTGTAGAGGTTGCGGACACTTCTATCAGCATCAGGAGATAAATATTTCCCATTATCACGATCTAGATCAAGTTCAAGAGGGAATACATAGCGATCATTTATCTGTGAGTGACAAAGAAGAAAGATTATAAGTTTGCCATATTTTTATTACACAATACTCTTCAATGATCTATAGTGCAAATACTTTGGACTACTTATATACGAATTGCTGGACGAAAATTTAGGAATGAACCAATTTGTAATGTGGACAAAATGCACAATATTCAACTGTTCATACTTCCACCACTATATCCTGACCCTTTCATAGCAAACTTCTTAAGCCAACTTGAAAGTATAGTAAAACAACATGGTAAGATAGGGACTTACAGTCAAATAAATTAGATATATTGTACAGAAACACGGGCATTATGAGATAATGTGGTAAAAGGCAAATACAAACTCTCTACTATGGAAATATATTAAACTTTGGAGAGATGGTGCGCAAAATCAGTGCTATCCACAACACAAGCTATTTGCCCAACAGAAGTAGAGAGCGAGTGAGAGATTATGGCAGCATGTAGAGCCATCAGATTTGCACCCAAAAAAATAAAAAATAAAAATCAGCACTTAGCCAGAGTATCAGCACCAAGAGACTGGTTGAGACATTAGCAGAAGGCTAAAGATTCAAAGACACATATCCAAAAAATTTCACAGAGATCAACCAAGTGCGCGACTGAAGCACTATGTTCTGCCTTTACCAAGCTACTCTTGTACATGGTCTCAAGATTACTTTTATAGAACAAGTTGCAGGACTTACAACTTGCAATCCAGTCATCATACCACCAATGTATGAATGTTAATCAAAAATTTAATGAAGACAAATATGCATGGTAACAGATATCTCATGGCAAATAACAACTCAGGAAGACATGGCAATATGTCATCACACATTCCGATCCATGATAAAATCATCAAAATAAAAGATAACACATGAGATGACAGCGTCCAGCTAAATGAAACAATCACTAATACGACCAAAACAGATGTAGATCATTGCCATATCTAAATCAAAGTGACAACAACATGACAGAGGAGACATACCTTCACCATGGTATCACGCATAAAATCGTATTCAAATCTTTTGAGCTGCAGCTGAAGAACTGGAGGAAAATCAATGAATAAGACACCCTTCCTAGCATCCTGGAATTGCCATAGATAAGCAATCAATATATAATAATGACAAACAGAATCTTCTGGAAAATATATAATAAGTAAACAAATAAGATTAAATTGGGAGGGGGGAGGGATAGGGGATCCAAGCCTAAAAAATGAAGACGTAATAAATGAAAGGGTCACCCAAGCTATGTAATCAATAAATAAAGATATTTAATTTGGTGCACTCAAGAAGGTGGATGAATTGAGGGTTCTTCAATACTAACCTGTAAACCATACTGTTCAGCATGATACTTGTTATCACCTTCCAGTCGTTCAACTTCCACATACTTATCAAAAGAAGCATAAACATCACGACAACCTTTCACATCAAGCTGAAGATCTGTGACAGAAAATGCAAGAAATCTAGATCAAATAAATACCCCAGATTTTAACACTCCAACAAGCTTGTCTATAGGAAATTGCCTGATAAGAAGAGCATACCATAGAAGGACTCTTTTCTTGTAGATTTGTAATTCACATTTACACATTCAATATAGTTCATGTGATGCCCTTCAAATAATTTCTGAATCGTGCCCTCAACAACAGTGCCCTGGCATCAAAATATTAGGAAACTATGAACTCCCCTAGACAAACAACAAGATAATTCCATTCAAAATCCTACCTTCATCTTGTCTTCAAGCTTTTCACAAAGAACCCTGTTAAGCTCCTGTACATCATGCTGCATGAAAGAATCATAAGTATCCCACCCAAAAGATTTGGTCAACTCTTTTGTTGCAACACTGCTGTCACTGTATTGAAGCTTGTAAAATAAACTTTGAAGAGCCAAGGGAATGCTAGCAGTTGGCATATCATTCTCAGTTGTGGGCATATGATACACAGCCTATACACCAAATGCAAACAGAGTTAGTTTGCCCAACAATTTGGACCTTGAGTATCAAAAGACTAGCTGGGATTATAAGTGACCTTTCTGAAATAAGGAATATGAAAAAGTGTCTGAAGCAGAGAATTCATGTAGCATGTAGCTCCCTGATTCTTAAGTCCAACATACCCAGTCTCTTTTTTAGAATCATAGGACCAATAGTCTACAATCTTACGAACAGCAACCTCAGCCTCCACAAGAACAGTATCATTTACAAGATATCCTCTGATGGGGTCATATAACTCACTTAAAGGCATGAAAGATGTAAACCCCCAATCACTTTCCCTATTATTGAATTGGTGCTGCGTATCTGCAAATTCACACAAGGTAATATAAAAGGCAAAATAGAAGTATTATACTACAAAATCAATATAGCTAACTAAGACCTGGATTCGCCTTCTCTAAGAATAGAAATTGAAAGTACTTTACTTTCAGCACTAATAAATACTCAAACGACATGCTTCACATGCTTTGGTTAGTTGGAAAGTCCATAACAACCAACTAGTTAAAAGGGGGAAAAAAAACTAGTTTGTGAATATATATTATTCACCTAAAAACTACCATTGCACACAACAGGTGTGACGCAGAGCCTAAATGCCCAAATTGCAAAAAAAACAAGTAACACAATAGCATTAATACAACATATTTGCCTCTCGTGGCTTTAAACTTTGATATAGTAGCTATCATTATCCATCTCCAACAATGCCTTTAATATAACCAAAAATGAAGTCAAGTTTAAACAGAATATGCAATTTTACAAAAATTAAATCATCACATCCAAGAAGAGAGCTCACTTATTGCAGCCAAATGAATGATACAAAGAAAGATGGGTAAAAGCATTTATCAATTACTAAAGACGATACCTTTTCTAGTGGAATACTTGTTATGAATTTGATTGACCACAGCTAAGCTGAACTGTGCATACCTACTCCACCCATAAGGCAAACTAGATGAATCAGCAACATCAAGATACATAGACAGGAAGTCCACATTGTTTCCTTTGGGGAAAATTAGTATCCGCCTGCATCAAACGTTGCATACTGAGTGCACATGCCATCTCCACCGGTAGCAAAAATAAAAATAGATACACAGCTAGTCAATATTACAGTACCATTTGTAACCACCAACGACAAATGTTTCCGAATAGTGCTTCTTGGCATTCAACCGAGAAAAATTCTCAATTCTCCAAGTAAACCTGGACGATGGGGGGTCCTCTGCTGGTTGATTCTCGGGATTATTAGCAGGCTCGGCTTGAGTAACGACTAAAATGTGAAACAAAACAATACAATTAGAACCCTAAGCAATGTGAATGACATAATTAGAAACTCAACCAGAACAAATCAAACCCAAAATGAGATCAATCAGTCAGTCAGTCAATCAATGAAAAACAAAAACCAAACCTTCCATAGGCTGCTGATTGCCGGCTGCGATATCGGAATGCGGGACGAGCATCTCATCATCTTCTTGCTGCAACAACAAAAATCCGATCCACGTTACATCAAAGCCCTGATCAAAAACCCTAACAAAACGATACCGTATACTAGCTCCACTGCTCCAGATAATCGTGGAAACTCCAATTACAGTAACAAAAACTCAAAAACAAGCATCGCAGAAAAGCCCTAGAACGTACGACACGCCAATCAAAATTCAATTTTTTGAACAACATTTCGGTGTTTCCGAATCAAGCACATTCGAGTTCATCTATTGAGCAATGGAAGCGCGAAATAGAAAGCGATGAAAAATGAGAAGTTTCCAGAAAGCGTACGTCAATAGGAGCCGGAGTCATTACAGTCATTGAGAGGGAGGGAGTATAAGGCGGAAAGGATAAATTAATGGCGTCGGGAGACGGAGTAAGGGCGGAGAATACGGAGGAGATGTAAGGATGGGGTAGTAAGAGAGGGAGGGAGATGAGAGGAAAGGTGGGAAATTGGGCAGTGTAAATGAGTGCAAAATTAAGGGGAGATCGCCAGAAGGTGGTCGATGTTCGAGGAGGAGAGAAAAGGGTTCTTTTTTTTTCCTCTCTTTTGGAGGATAGGCATTTCGGGAATTGTTGCGTTATTTGGATTAATGAATTTCTATGAGTTACTAAGCATGTCTTAACTAAGAGAAAAACTTTTCACTAGTACAAATAATGGTGTAAAAAATAATATCTCAGTCTTATATCAATAAGAGGAAAAAAATCATTGCTGAGAGAAATGTAAAACGCGCACCAAGTGATCATTGCTTGTGTGGATGGGGAAAATTAGGCGGAAATTAAACTTTGATACACACGTGGAGGGACATCAATTGAGTGGTTTCAGTAGTCTAAATGTTTTTTTTCCTAACCACCGGTACTATACACAAATGGGGAAGCGACATGTGGATTGTCCACTGAGCAAAACCTGCGCATCAGTGAATGCAACGGTACGTGGTGCGTGGCCTCTCGCTGACCAATGACAATTTTTGCAACGGATCTATTATTTAAAACAGTAATATGACAGTTTAAACTATAAAAAAAATTACCAAAGGTCATAAAAAATTTTCCTTTATAAATAGACATTCATTTTGTTATATTTTGATATACTTTCATAAACCAGAAAAATCTCCTATATTCACAAATTTCTCAATGTCTTATATTATTATTAGGCACAACTATGTTTGAAAAAGTTGGATTTTGACATGAAAAGGGAAAGGAGGAAACAAAAATAAGTTGAAATTTACCAAAGTCAAATTGACATACAAGAGATAAGGCTCAACTTTGAAATGCTGCAAGGTCTAATTGCAAAATGTACATACCTAACTCCCAATGAAAAGGCCTACAAGGAAGAATTATGTGCACGACTCTATGGTAGAAGGAACATGTAACTACTATTATTGCATATGTTTTATGATCAGCTTATTGTATTTGCTTATGTTAGACCTGATCAACAATGGCCCGGCCCACTGGCCCGGCCTGATCTGACGCGAAAAATGTACGGGCTTGGGCGTTAAAACTAGCCCAAATGGTTTGGACCAGTTGACTTTGGCCCAAAAATTATTGAAAGGGATTTGGGTAGTGATACATAGCTTGAAACCCTGCCCGACAAGCCTGAATTTTAATTAACATCTTAAGACTGTAGTAAGTTTGGTTTACTTTGCTGAATGTTTTGATTGCTTTGCTTACTAACTCAATTCCACGGTCTCATTGCTACTCTACCACTCAAATGGACCATTTCACACTTTTTCCTACTACAAAACACTTATTAACTTCTTCCAACCCCATTTGTCGTTTGTATTCCAAATCACCTATGTGTATGAATAATTGAATGATATTTTCTACATACATCCATGTCTTTAAAACTTTTAAAAGCTACTCTTGTAGACCATTAGCCCAGTAGCCCATTAACAACTTAATCTTTGAAAAGCTACAAGTTGCAAATTGCAAGTAATATTTGCTCAAATTCAAAGAATAGTAAAATAGTCCCTTAAAGCCCGTAAAACCCTAAAAGCCCAATTTATACGGGATATGGCCAGCAACTTTAAGCCCTCTAGCTTATGTTTTATTTAGTTAGTGTTAAATCTATACTTTAATTAGTTAATATAATCCTTTTTATTTTAAGTAATGTTTAACGTAATCCTCTTTATTTTAAGTAATGTTTAATGTAATTATTTTTATTTAAATTAACGTTAGATGTAATCCTTTTTATTTAAAGTAATGTCAAATGAATTATGTTTTATATAATAATAATTATTCTTTAATTATTTAATTTAATAAATTTATTTTTAATAATATTCACATGCATTGGTAAATCATGCATGCACGTAAATATCTTTGGAGCTATCACATTCAAATCATTCAAAGCATATCACATTCAATACATTCAAAGTTATCTTCAGAGCTACCTTGTATATGAATTTCATACTATGTATACATGTGTTATACTAAACATAAACAAACACCCTAAACACACCAACTATCAAACCATAACCAAAAGATGTCTTTATTTCCTCCACCTCAAGCTCAAGTTCTTCTGATTTCTTAAATAATGTTAAATTTGATCGCTTAGTTGATGCTTTTATAGCAAACCACCTACCTCATATTTTAACTCCCCAATATTCACCACAAGAATCCCAATTTAATAATGATATTGAATATGTCTCGGAGCCTAAAAGGGATAGGGAAAGAGAAAAGGGGCATGTGCAACTATATAACGATTATTTTTTCGAATAATACAGTGTATAACGACAACCAATTTCACCGTAGATTTTGTATGCAACAGTCTTTGTTCTATCGCATTATTAACAAGGTTGATGAAGGGGATCAATTCTTCCAGCAACGTCGTAATGAAGCTGAAAAGCTTAGTTTATCACCATTGCAGAAATGAACTGCTGCAATAAGAATGTTAGCATATGACATAGCCCCAGATTTTTGTCAAGGGGTTATTTCACAATTTGAAAGTGAATATCTAAGAAAACATATAGATGAAGATTTAAGGAGAATCCTTCATCAAAATAATTTGCGTGGTTTTCCAGGCATGATTGGTAGTATGATTGCATGCATTGTGAGTGGAAGAATTGTCCTACGGCTTGGAAAGCACAATGTGTTGGTTGTAGCAAAAGTGCAACCCTTATTCTCGAAGCCGTTGCTGATCAAGATTTATGTATTTGGCATGTGTTCTTTGGAATGTCTGGATCATGTAACGATATTAACGCCTTATACTGATCACCGGTGTTTAATGATGTTCTACAAGGTCATGCACCACCCATAAATTTTGCGGTGAACGAACATCATTATGAGTTAAGATACTACTTGGCCGATGGAATTTACCTAAAATGGTCAACTTTGATTCAAGGTATAACACTTCCTTAGGTTCAGAAAGATAAGTTGTTTGCTGATCAACAAGCAACAGTTCGAAAAGACATTGAACGAGCTTTCAAAGTTTTATAAGCTAGGTTTGTTATACTATGACAACCAGCACTTGCACTCGATGAAGTTATTCTGTGTGACATTATGAAAGCTTGTATAATAATGCACAACATGATCGTCAAGGATGAATGACACAATTACACACGTGCAGAAGTTTTGAGACGATACTATGAAGAACGACCACAACGTATAGCAGTGTGAGCAGGTTCGAGTACAAGTACCACGGCGACCACCCAACATTGATTTCAAAGCGTATAACACGGTTTCTTGATTATTTGGTGGTATACAATGCAAGATGCTAATCACGTTGGATATGAAATGATGGATATAAAAATGCAGGATATTTATCAAACCCTCAAAACTTAAAGTCATAAACTATCTATCTATTCACGTTTGGTGATACTGTAATATCTTGGAAATTAATAGAAAGATCTTGACCACTACATAATCAAAACATGGAGAATTTATCACTCTAGATGAAGTTGGATGATGATGTGTAAGCCTCAAGTCAATGATTATCAACATTAAAATATAACGCGTGATGACCAATGTGACAAAAAGCCCTATGATATATCGCCTATGAAGATAATACTATTTGTATCGCACAAGTTCCTTAGGGGTACATCAAAAATATTAAGACTAAGTATACATCATTTAATATATTCTCCATGCACTAGTAGAATTTATAAAATATGTGTCGAGTTTATTAATATTATATGTGGCATCAAAAGGCTAACAACAAATAAGATAGCAGTAAACTAGTATTTTAATTTGCGGTGTAGAAAATATGCCGCAAAACATTAATTAATATGCGGCGGGTCTAGGATAATACGCTGCAAATTAATAGCAGCATTAGAGATAATATGCAGCAGGTTTGGAGATATACACCACAAATTATTATTTGTATTACAATTAATATGTGGCAACTCTGTGTCATATAAGGCACAAATTAATATTCAGGAGCATATAAAATGTGGCGGTTGTACTTGTACCTAAGACCCGCCGCATATTAGTAACTTTTTTTTACCCATATTTTGGTTTCTATTATGCCAAATCTGCTATATTACCAAAACATAATATATTACCAAAACCTACTATATTATATTGCAATATTACCAAAACCTACTGTACATTACAATTACCAACCATTTATACATATTACAATAAAAAGATATACATATGATGATCTGAAATTCATTTATACACTACTAGGGTCATAAATTACCCATTAAGGGATATCAAAATTACAACCCAATAAATAAATAAATTATACAAAAAATACAATATTATCATCATGATAATACACAAAAGGCAAGGTAATTTTAAAAAAATTTATCAGTGAAATAATTGGCCAATTTATTACGGACCACATCGATTTCTTCTATGGAGAAGAGTTGCTCATTGAATCATATATATATATATATATATATATATATATATATATATATATATATATATATATATATATATATATATATATATATATATATATATATGAGATCATGTGAGAACCCCTTAGTTATATAAGAATCATGCATATATAAGAACCCGTCTATCATCGTTAATCGTGGATGGATTGATGGCGATGATTAAAGTATTAATAATGGAAAAACTGGAAATGTCTAAAGTCTAGAATTTTACAATATCTAAAGTCTAACAGTTGAGAAATTTATGGGAATTCCAAAATTTGATAGTTTTCAAAGTGACTGTTTATATTCTCTCCACTAAATTTATGTTTGTGTAATTTCCATTTTTTTCTTTTGCTTTTATTTTGCTATTCTCCTCGTTTTCTTTCCGTAGTTTCCATTATACTAAATAACAACTCTATTAGAACATTATAACATAAGTGTAGAGCATTAGAACAAAAGTTTAGAGTTTAGAATATTAGAGTAATAATTTTTAACATTAGAACATTATTAGGTAACTACCAAATATTAAATTGTAGTACAATGTGTTTAGAATTAAGGTTAGTGTATTGGATAAATATAATACAATAGAATGAATGTTTATAAAAATAAATTATAGTATTGGAACATTAGAACACTAGTGTTAATATTTAAAACCAAAAAAACTAAATATTGTAAAAGTTTGGAACAATAAAATTAAATTTTAGAACAATCGAATATATTCTTAGAATAGTAGACTTAAAATTTAGAACATAGTGTAAATTTTTAGAATACTAGTGTTAATATTTAGAACAAGAGAACTAAACATATAAAAAACAAAGTTAAACTATAGAATTGAACATTAGAATATATAATCACTACTTATAACAAAACAATTAATATTTAGAACAATACATTTAATATTTAGAACAACGTATCAAAAATTTAGAACAAAAGAATAAATTTTAGAACAAGAGATAACAATGTTAAATAATAGACTTATTATTTATAACAATAGTATCAATTTTTAGAACATTAGAGTTAACATTTAGAACAAGAGATGTAAACTCTAGAACAATAGAGTTAAACTATATAATTGAACATAAAATAAGATAATCACTAATTAGAACAATAGAGTTAATATTCAGAACAATATCGCAAAAGTTTGGAACAATAAAATTAAATTTCATAACAATAGAATACATTATTATAACAACAGTGTAAATTTTTAGAACAATAGAATACATTATTATAACAACAGTGTAAATTTTTAGAACAATAGAATTAGTATTTAGAACAATAGAACTAAACATACAAACAACAGAGTTAAATTATACATTGGAATATATAATCACTGCTTAGAACAATACACTTAATATTTAGAACTACGTAGCAAAAGGTTGAAACAATAAAATAACAGTTTAGAACAAGTGATAAAAACCTTATAACCATAGCCTTATTATTTAGATTAATAGTGTCATTTTAGAACAAGAGATAAGAAGTTTAGAACAATATAGTTAAACATTAAAATTTAACCTTAGAATAAGAGAATCACTAATTAGAATAATAGAGTTAATATTCAGAACAACATTGCAAAAGTTTGAAATAATTTAATTAAATTATAGAATAATATAATATATTATTAGAACAATAGACTTAATATTTAGAACACTAGTTTAACTTTTTAGAGCACTAGTGTTAATATTCATTTCATTGTGTTAATCGATATATTGGAAGTATAGAGAAAACACGCCATTTTCTACCCAAAGTCAAGCTTTTTACACAAATAATTTCTTTTTTTACCTATTTTGACTTAAATCAATATGTTTGAAGTGTTTTGGGCATGTTATAGGGAAAATACGCCATTATCTACCCATAGGCCATAACCACTCTCATTTAACCTATTTTTGACTCAAATAAATGTATTTAACAAATTCAATCATGCAATAGTTTAGTTGATTTGTTCACCCAATCCCTTACAGCCAATAGATTTCAGCAACAAGTCCAAAAAAAAAAAAAAACTGGTATGCACTCTTTTTTTTTTTCCTCAGTCATGTTTTATCCCACTAGATATTTCCAACAAGGTTTTTGGTGAGGCAGTACATATAATGAAATAATATTACACACTTTTTTTTTCCTACATATGGTTTTTATCGTATTGGATTTTACCTATTAAGGTAAGGTTTTTACTGAAGCAACTTATACCTAATTTAAGATGGTCATTGAAGGGGGAATGTTATGATGTATACATGAAAATAGGTAAATGCCACCTTTTATTGGTTATATACCATGATCATTACTATACTTGTATTTATTGCCTTATGTATGAACTAAATCGTCTATAATTGGAAAATGTTCACATTTGATTTCTATACAACAAATTTGAGCCTTAATCCCAAGAAATGGGGTTGGCCATAAAAACCAAGAAACTATCTCGTGTGATCATCTACAAAATTACTCTTCCTCCATTCTCTCATAATTAAAGCTACATATTCTTATAAACCCATTTTTTCCAAATTTTAACTCCCTTCATCCGTACCATATTTGGGTTGCCTCGACTGCGTTTAAGATCTCCATAACCCTAATCCTCCACTTCCTCACATGTGCATCTACTGTTCGGCTTTTCACATGCCTAATTGTAACCAATTTTCCCTTATCTTATCCCAAATATTCGCTACTCCAACCTTCTTTTCGATATCCTCATATTTAGTTTTGTCCCTTAAAGTATTCTCACGCATCCACCTTAACATACGTTAGTCTTCTCATTCATCTTCTTAATATGCTCCTTCTTGAAAGTTTGTCTCTCCATTTCATACAATAATGTCACCCTGATTGCCATCATTTGGAATTTTTTTCTTAAACCTTAGGGGTACACGGCGATTAATGTTTATTTGAATAACCAATTCCAAGTATTTGATTTGTTTACTTACAGATAACTCCTTGCTATCAAAAGTCAAATTATCTTCCCTTAGCCTTCTCCTAGTGCTAAAATGACATTCTATAAATAACTCACTCTAACTCTTTTTTTTTAAACCACTTAACCCGCCCTAACCCATGAACCGTCCTGTGACCAACCCATGAATCTGCTCGCATGAACTCGTGGCCCAACTCATTATGGGTTGGTGTGTACTAATCCATACCGTGACCTAGCCCACCCATCTTCCCACCCGGGCCGGTCACGATTTATGGGTTCTTGACCCCATAACCTTATTAAATGTTAAACTAGGAGTCCAGGAGTATATTTTTCAATCAACCGCAGTGGATTGGATTTGGTTTTGTTCAATACCCTTGATTTTTATGTCTTACGGGCTTTGAAAAGTAACTTGTCCTAGGAATTAAAGAAGCGAGAAAAGAACAGACTACCACACGCGCCACACGGCCACAGCAGTGGTAGCGCCTGGCAGGCTCACAATAACTTGGCAGAAACCCTAGTTTAGCGTAGTCTCTAAATTCCACCCGTCTCCCACACTAAAACTCAAAGGCAAGACCGTTCAATTCAAACATCAATAACCAAGTCAGGATTTCTGTGAGCGAGTAATGGGGCGAAGATCAAAGTCGAAAGCCAAGTCGGAGTACTCTGAAGAGGAACACAAATCTCATCGCAAATCCTCGTTCGTGTTCAGTGGCAGCGACGATCACGAAGAGGCTAATGAAGATTTGAGCCTCAAAATCGTCGAGAGAGCAATGTCACGTGCCTCTCACGCCGCCAATTCGAATTTTGCGGGCGGTGACGATATCGTCACCTCCGAGTTGGTAACGTCGGATAGAGTCAAGAAGAAGGAAATGAAAAGGAAGAAAAAGAAAGTTGAGTTAGATATTCAATTGGTGAGCTTTGTTTCATTTTTCGACTTTATTTTAAATCAAAAACTAATTATATAACCAGTGCATTTTTCTTATAATATAGTGATGACTTACTCAACTATGTTAGTATATTGTTCTAAAATAAAATTAGCGGTGTGCATTATATCTTATGGTTGATTTTATGCAGCTAGCATTTTAATATGAAAATGTGGAATTTGTTAAATTTGTTGAACCAATGGAAGTTGAAATCTCGAGGCCTTAGCTTGACTGTTTATTGCTTTAAAATGGTAAAGACTTGAGTCCTTGAAGTAAACTTTGATGTTCCGAACAACTGATGTGGCCTGTTGGTACTGATACGTTTTAGAAATGTGAGGGGTCTTTATAGATTCAGTAATTGATTGTGGATGGACGAACAGCAGACATTTATGTTATAGCTGGCCTGGTATAAGTTAAGCTGAAGTTGATAATAATGTGTGAATCACTTGAGTTTAGATATAAATCGTGGCTTCGTGGATATTCAGAAGACTTGTTATAGTTGATATAGCCATAGGATCTAAGAAAATGATGTGCTTGAAACTTTGTGATCTTGATATGTAAACATTGTCTACATGAAATGTATCTGGTTATATCTAGGAGATTTTAATGCTTCTTTCTGTTTGATTGATTGCTTTTATGATTTTAGGTCACTCCAATGAAGGAGGAAAATAAAGTGGACAGAATCAACGCTGTGGAAGTTGTTAAGTTATCCGAATCTGATGGTGACAACTCCAATACTGATAATGTTATTTTACGAAAGCTTCTTGTGAGTGTGATTACTGGCCCTCAATGCCCATTTTCGGAAGTACATTTTTCTGTAAAGGCTTAGTTTCGTATCTCTTTTATCCCCTCAGCGTGGACCAAGATACTTTGACCCTCCAGATAAGAGCTGGGGAGCATGTTTTAATTGTGGGGAGGATGGTCATTCAGCTGTGAACTGTACATCAGCTAGGAGAAAGAAACCGTGCTTCATATGTGGGAGTCTTGAGCACGAGGTGAAACAATGCCAAAAGGTCTGTATTCATTGTCTTAACTTTTTGCTTCTACCCATTTTTACTAGCCAATATGATGTTTCACAATATTCATCCATATATAGTTAAACAGTCTTGATTACTGATGCCTTCTTTTAGTATATTTGATGTGCGTGCCTGGATTAGCCTTATTGTTTGCAATTTCAGCATTTTTTATCGCTGTCGTTTTTTTAATCTTGTCTTCTGTTTTTTTCTTGGTCGGATACCATGTTTGATTGACTGCTTTAATGTTTTACAAAATCCTTCTGTACATGTTTAACTAGTCTTGTTTACTAATGTGTGTAATGCCTGAGTTTTTAAAATATCTGATGTGCCTTACTTTACCCTAATGATTGCTATTTCAGCATTGTCAGTTGCTGTCCTTCTCTTCTTTTCCGTTTTTATTCTTGGTGGGATTCCTTGTTTGGTTGTGTGTAACATGTAAGCTTACAGGAGGATTTCAAGTTATAAAATGATCAAGAACTTACACTGTTTGGTTGGTATGCTTAACTGGAAGATGATGTTTTCTATGCAATTGATTTCTGCTGAGACTTGGGAGGTTGCTCACACAACCTTTTACCCATCATAATCATTCTTGTTAGGGGCTTGGAGGGCATACTTATCCTTCTGCGTACAGTTGCAAGCTTCATGTATGAATTAAACAAACTACCTATGTAACTTCGTAACTTCAGAACTCACACTTTCATGACTTTGTCATATATGCTGTTACAAGTGGAATCAAATCAATCAAAGGTCATGACTTTTGTCTTGTATGCTGTTCCATGGACTACTTTCACTTGTCTGGCTCCATTTTTTTATAATATGTTTGAGTAGTGCATTTGTCCTTTCCAGAGCTGGGCATGGTTTTGAAGTTTACAAGCCTATGTTAGTAATATATGTGGTCATTGATGCAGGGAAAAGATTGCTACATATGCAAGAGAGGGGACCATCGTGCTAAAGATTGTCCAAAAAAGTTCAAGCACTCTTCTAAGGCCTCAGAGTTGTGTTTAAAATGTGGTGCTTCTGCTCATATCATGTCCTTCTGCTACAATGATTACGTACCTGATGATCTAAAGGTCCTCTCTCTCTCTCTCTCGAAGTTTTGCAATATTTTAAAAGGTGTACTAAATTATCTGCTTATAGAATCAGGTAAATATACCCATGGAGATCTGCTGTCTCAAGAAGGCTCAATGAAGTTTTTAAGGAGGTCTTGGGGGGTGGGGTGGGGGTACACAAAAGAGATTAAAGTTTGCAATAAGCCAACCGACTTCTTGCAAGTGTTATACAAGTACATTAATGTGGAAATTGGTGGTACTTCTGATGAATTTTCCATTTTTTCAAAATTTTTCAGGCTTGGTTTTTGAGTCCAGCTGTTTGGCCCTCTCTAATTTTTTTAAGTAATCAATTTAATTGGCCCAAATAATTTTACTTGGCACAGTGCAAAATATTCCTCCTGTTTGGCATAATCAAACTTTTGCAAAAAGTATTATTTGATCTGTAGCATAGACAAGTCAACACCATCACATAAATGTCGTGTTGTTTAGCACAATAGATGACAGATTTTCAGAGCTGAATGCAATGCAAAGTATAAAGGATTGAATTTGATCTCCAAAGAATTGAATATGAGTATTCCAATCCAAAATTTGTAAAATCTTAAATTAATCCTTAAATCTCTGACGCTCAGCCCAATGTAGTGATTGGATATGATTTGTATTTTGAATTTGACACTAAACCTGCATCCCTTTTAAATATGTACCTAGGGAGGTTGAAAAATCGAATCATAATGGCATAGACGAATGCACATATTTGCACATTGGGGAATCTTATTTGATATGGAGTATGCAGCTGTTTAGATAGTATGTTCTTGATTAATTTTTCTTTTTCTCTAAATATTACCAGGAAATTCAATGTTATGTTTGCAAGAGGCTTGGACATCTCTGCTGTGTGGACTATTTTAGTGCTCTTCTGAGTGAAGCTTCATGTTTCAAATGTGGTCAATCAGGACATAATGGACAGGTTTGGTTCTTTTCTTTTTATCCATGCCATGTATGAGGCTTTTTTTTTTTTGCGTAACTGATGGATTGTGTGGATAAGTAATGCAGGCTTCATGACTTCATTGGACATTATTTCGAAATTATTTATGCAATATCTTATTATGCCAATTTACATTAGTTTCTGATAAGCATGTCCTGGTCTTATTTGCAAAGTCAAGGAGTAGCAAACTAAAAATGCTTTATACTATAAAGAAGTTTAACTTGTAAGCTTCTGGAGTTATTTTGCTTGGTTTTTTATAACTTGTCCTAAAGTATTGTGTTTTGTTTTTTAGATCTAGTTTGAATCTAAAGGAGTAACAGTGAGCTTTCCTTTAGCCTTTTTTTGAATTTTCTGTGCACATTGAATGGGTGCATCCTGTAAATATGTTTGAAGTTAATTCTACTGACCGTATTCAGCTTTTCTGGACGAAAGTGCATCCATTACTCAGTGTGGATTACCTTTTTTGCAGGAATGCAGAGGATCACGGGGCGAGACATCTTCTATAGGTACACCATCATCATGCTATAAGTGCAGAGGAGAAGGGCACTTTGCTCGTGATTGTGCAAATTCTTCTAAGGTACCTTCTTTGGTTGCATTTCCAGGTTCAGTATCTTTATTTTAAAAACATACCTGTCCATGGATTTTGTACTACTTTCTTTGTTTTGTTCTACAATCTGCAATTTGTTTTTTTTTTTTTTTGTTTTTTTTTTCACCATTTGTACATTTATATATTTTCACATCTCATATGCCCACAGGCCAAGAAAAGAATCCGTGATTTATCAACTCCAACAAAGAAAAACTCGAGAGACTATAAGGCCGGTAAGGGATTTGAGTCTGCACCAAAGAACTTTGGCAAAACTCATAAGAGTTTTCAGTTTGATAATAGAAGTCCTAACTGGTCAAGTAAATCTAACCGGAGGGGCGGCTGGACTACAGATCACCCTGATGATTTCTCCCCTAGAAAGGGCTGGAGGTCTCCTTCTACACCAAACAAGAAGAATAAGATATATGATTTGACTGCCGGTGGTCAAGGTTCGAAGTCGCATTCTTCAAAGAGATGGAGTAAGTCCAGTTCTGGAACTACAAGTTCACAAGGGAATGGAAATCCTTATCACCATAGATTTTCCGCATCAAGGTTTGGCAACTCCAGTAGTGATGGAATGAGGAGAAACTATGATTGGTGGTAGCAGGCTGTGTTGGCCTTCAATTTTGATTATAAAAGCACTTGACGTGTATGTATTGATCTTTTTTCCCCACCCTTCTTCCAACAGTTAGCGAAGGGTGCCCAAGCAAAGTGAGTTGTTTCTTTGCTTGACAGGAGCCCTGTTATTATGCCGCCTACATGATCTTCTTTACGGGCCTATCATGTTTCTCTCGACCTTCTACTGCTGTCTGTTTCTTTTAAGTTAAACTGAGGCTAAGAATTGCTTCATCTATACAAATAAAAGAAACGAACATATAGTTTTATAAACTTAAGAAATTAAATAAATCAGGAAATAATTTGTACATATAGGTACTACGTGTGTGTCATGGCTTTTGGAGCATTATTGAAAGAGTTTTGAATTTATTTTTTTTTTAATGATTGTTGGAATTATTTATGAGATGAACTCATATTGTTTATATATTCGTGGCAAATGATTGGAAATTACATTTTAATTGTCAAAGTGGATTTGTTATTACTTCCCACTAAGTGGAAGTTGATTCTTATGATAGGGATATTAATTTTGTATGTTTTAATTCTTTCCTCAAATATAAACTATATTAAAGAATTATTAGATTTCGGGGGTGTAAAAGGTTTTTGAAAAGAAGTATATTACATTCCACAAGTTTTTATTAGTCACTTTTCGAGTTCATGATTATTAACCATTGCTTATTTAAGTATGATCTTTGAAATGTTTCAAGAACCGTGAAGCCATCTAGGAGATTTATGAACTAAAACATGTTTTAAAGGAATTGAATCATGATTAATTGCATTCCATATCATAAGCACGAATGAACTCTATTTTTACCGATACATATTTTGGCCCTGCCTTATTACTTTTGGTAAATAGATTGTAAGTTTGCTTGCTTGCAATAAGAGGATATCTTCAGAAAAAAGGTTTAAGTGTATAGCGTTCACCCGTTATAAGCCATAGATACTAGTTTTAGTTTATTGATTTTTAGAAACCTTGCTATTAATCATTATTATTACTATTACTATTAATTTATTAAGTACTTACACCGTGTATAAAGTTGAGTATTGAGTTGAGAAGTAGTAGAAATTGCCTTGTGTTATCACCGGATAATATTATTATTATGCTTCCTTAATTATTTTGAGTAAAATATTGAAGATTCTCAATGAAAAACTATGGGAGTGTTTCATCTCTTTCTATTAATATTTATTTATTTATATTCCCTAATCACACATTCTTTGATAATTTCACCATTTAATTTGCAAAATTTGTTCATTATATTGATGAATAAGACAATGCTCTCGTATAGTCAGTATTTGATACTCCGTATTCAGTAGTAGAATGTTAAAAACAGCAAAGAGCTTGAATTTACAAGGGGGTACACGTACACCTCGTACAGAGAGTTCAAAGACTACAAAATCCACCAAAAAATTCCTCCAATTTTTTTCGCTGAAAAGAGTTTTCCCTCCAATACCAAAACACAACGCACCAAAGAACCTCATTTCGTTCACTCTCGCCCAATTCGTCCTATTCTTCCCGTTTTTCAATCCCATCAAAACCCTAATTTTCTCAATCATCAAACCCTAATCTGTTCAAATTCATCCCTTCTTTCCCAATAATCGTTTGTCACGATTTCATCTCATTCACTGATTTCTTCATACAATACTCCATACTGAGTAAACTCTCTTACTGTTTCCTCTACTCGCCGTTTCACAATTTCCCCCAAATTGCTGAAATTAGGGTTTCATCGACGTCGTATCCTCGCTGTCAATGCTGAGATTTCATCGCAATAGCAAAAATATTGATGACTGCGATAATTTACTAGTCCCATTCATGCTTATGATCAGCTAACCCACTTTATTTAGGGTTTTTTTTTTTTTTTTTGGTTTGTTGTTTACTTGACTCGGTAGTTTCTGTGTTGCTCGGATCGAAAATGTCGGATGATATGTTCATTCATTTCTCTTCCAATTCGTCTAATCAGTCTGATAATTCCTTGCCTACTAAAATTGCTAAGCTCGAAGCTCGTTTGGTCGGCAAGGGTTCGGTTTTGGGTTCAGGGCCTAGTTCGATGCCCTTGCCTACTCAAACTGTTTGGCCTTCTGCTGGGTCATCAAAGCTCGACCTTGTTGATAATACGGCTGAGGCTTCTACTTCAAGTGATTCTGATGATGATGTAAGTGTTTATGGTTGGCTGTTTATTACTTGTTTAGTGCGTATGTTGAATTCTGAACTTACATTGGTGCTGATTTTGTTTTCTTGTTGCAATTGTGATATATTCTGAACTTAGAATGGTTCATTAGGATAATGTTAGAACAGGCAGTGTGGTCATTATGGAAAATTAGGTTGAATTGATGTTTATTGCATTGTTACTAGTTTTATTTGCTATGCATTTGTGACGTATCGAACTTAGACTGATTCTTGTAAGTTGTAATTTTATCAGTTGAATTCGAACTTGAAAGTTGGGAAGTCATATTTATAAGAATGTGCATAGGCTTGTAGATCCTTGAGAAGCAAACTTCTTTGCTCTAGCAACTCGAGAATAATTGCAAAATAGAGAACCAAGAGTCCCAAAACAGAACCTTTGGTTGAAAAATGACTTTTGTTGGACATCAATAGGGCAAGTGCATTAGAAAGGTCTTGTGAACTCAGAAAATATCCTACAAACCTTTAATTGTATTGAAACAAATAGGTTAGAAAATTACACTGAGGTATTGAACATTGAGGGTGCTTTGAAATACTGAAGAATGTGAGCTAGTTCAGTGTGGAATGAATAGGATTATAACTGTATTCATGTAAGTTGTTATATTTTTTCATATTGTGCTATTCAAACCATTGCTTTATTTTCTTTCCAGGACTCTTAGCTAGAAAAGACCCTGTGACATCTTAGTAACTACTTTAAAGCTATATTTACTCTGTCATGTGTATTACACTAGTGCTTTTTCATTAAGGGTGTTCCTGATGTTATTTTGCAGAGTGGTGGGGAGTTTCTCATACAGGCAAAGCGCCAAAAACTTCAGGAAGACAATAGGTCTATTTTAGATCATACTGAGGTAAGTCTTCTACACTTTGTTTAGACTTGATAGAGAAGAGCCCCATAATGTGTATAGTTTTAAATTTTTTTTGTTTTTCTGGTCATTTTTGAATCAAAACAAACTGGGTTTCAGTAAATAGACAATTAGGAAGACAATTGGTTATATGCTAAACTTCTGAGAGTTTTCTGTTTTCCCAATTTCCATGAAAGGGGAAGGTTTGAACCAGCCTGTCGTAGAGCTTGGGGCTCTGTACTATCAGTTCAAACGAAATTGTCAGAAGCTACAAAAAATAGAATAGTCACAATGCATGATGTGGTTGATGTCAGTATTGAGTTTTTACTCTGGCAATTTATGGTCTCCAATACCATAGGCTAAGATAAGGTATATGTCTAGTGATGTATTTACCTTTTCCTGAAATGCAAGAGATTTTTTTTTGTTGCCAATGCTAGTTTTGTAATCTTGCAAATCCTTGAGTAAAGGTCATTTTTGTTTTTTAGAGATACTTGGTATTTTTACAAGTTTTTGACATCTGCAATGTAGGTTGAATTATTTTCCATGAGATTCATAATTTTGTATTTTTTGTGTGATTATTTATAGGTGGATGACTAAAAATACCATCATGTGGTCACAATTTTGTGGGTTTTTCTTCTCCCATGTCAAGTTTTCTACTCTAACCTGATCTTTGAATCTTTGATGAATGTTTAAGGTTGTCAGTGATGGAAAGCCAAAGATTGTGGAAGAAAACCCCCCCAAACTCAGTGTTGAAACAAATAAGAAAAAACAAGGCCGTGGTAGGCCACAGGGATCAACTGGACGAGGCCGTGGTTCAAGGTCAAATGATCACCCTAAAACCCAGACATCACCTTCAACTGTTTCATCTGCAAATGGTCACATGGATAACTCATATTACAAGGTAATATTCTCTTGCACATCCTATATCTAAAATCATCTTCCTCATTTAAGTGGCTTCACTTACTAAAAGCAGGATAAGTTCACTTACTAAATATTGTCTTGTACAACTTTTCACTATTAATTTGAGTCACTTTGCAGGATATGAGAGGTAAAGAGTTTTTTGCAAATGGTGACCGCCCTCAATCAGAGGTACAGTTTTTAGTGTCAACTTTTGTCCAGACAATTGTTCTTCCAACCACCTGTTGACATGACACAATGCAGACAAAAATAGTGAAGAGGGGGGGTTACGTTGAAGTGTCAGTTGATCTGTCTTTTTTGTAAATCATAGGATGAGCTTGGCTGCTTGCGAATTAAGGTTGCCTCTCTTGAAGAGGAGCTGCGCAAGTCACACAAAGAGGTTTTGAATCATCAGAATCAGTGTCACCAATTAGAAAAGGTGAATTATAGTGTTTCGATGTTTATGTTAAAATTTGTTGATTCAATGTATGAGGAACTTACGTAAAATTTTCATAATTTATTAGGAGCTTAAGGAAGTTAAAGATTGTGAAGAATTAATGAAGCCAAAGGTTTGTTCTTCTGGTACTTTATTGAATCATTGCCATGTCGGGGCATAACATTCAGTTTTGTTATTTGTACTTATTTGTTCTATCTGTTCATCCTAATGTCAGCAAAGATAGAAGCTAGATTGTGAACAAGAAGAATTGTGCTTTCTTGATTTTTTTTTATGTGTCATAGTCAAGAATCTAGCCTGGATATGTTCGTTACATATTTGGTATTTTGTGCTTATTTATGCAGCGAGCAAAAATCATATCAGATTTGCTAATATCTGTTTCAAAAGCTGAGCGACAAGAAGCAAGGATGAAAGTGCGTCAGGATACGTTGAGACTTGGCAATGTCGGAGTGATTAGGCATGTAGTTCCCTTCTGAAGTAATTCATTTCTTCATGTGTGTGCAATGATGTATTGTAGAGAAATGAAGTGATGTTTAAGATTTGAAACCAAAAAAAAAAAGTAGTCTTTAAGATGCTTTTGACCTCATCTGTCAATTTGTTCAGTGTTGAATGTGGTTTTGAGAATGAAATGCGTATGATGGTCATGCAGTCTGGTGCATGAGTAGGCATGTTAAGTTGTTAGACAATCGATCTTTGCCCATTGGTATTTATTTGGCAAAGGAATGTAATGTGACTTGTATCACTGAGATGTTCTCTTGTCCATATAGATGCTAGGTCAGTGAGACTTATTTTGTTATCAAATGAGTAGTCCCTTGTTCCTGTGCTTAAAAATTTTTCTCTACCCTCTAGATTAACTTGATTATTTCTCTCTTCATCCTATGTTGGAGGTCCAAGAATGACCTTTTAAGTATTTGCATATGGCCTTGTGCTGACCTACGCTCTCTTTTTGTTTGGTACATTCTGCCAAACCTTGTGAAATATGTGCTTGTGGTTTATGGCAATGTGTACATATCCTTGCTGGATAAGCTATGAAAGTTTTATCTATCAATTTTCTTAAAATCACCTTTTGAACGTGTTCTATTATTTATGAATAGGACAAGCTCTATGCAAACTAGAGAGGGAGCAAGAGAGCATGCAGAGCATACAGTCTCATCATAATTTATTTTATTTGTTTTATATTGTTTCAGGGCAGGACCAGTCATATCTGAGACATGGGAGGATGGGCAAGCATTGAAGGACATTAATGCTCACCTTGTAAGTGATATGAAATTTCTTCCATTGACTACCTTGATTCCCCTATGCCCTATACTAGCTGTAGGATATTGTTTGCTCTTATGCTTCACAAGATACTTATGCTAAAAGTTATTCCAGAAACAATTGTTGGAGGCCAAGGAAACGGTTGAGAGGCAACGGAAGTTGTTGAGAAAGAGACAATCTGGTATGAGTTTATTTGATTAATGAGTTTTGGTCGATCAAGTCTTCACTTGCTCTATTATGGGTCCTACATTGAATAGCTCGCCCCAAGAGTATGATGTAGAGGCAAAAATATTTTGAAATGTGGCATGGAAATGTACAACGGTTTAACAGCTTGTTAGACTCGCATGGAGTGATGGAGGCAATTTTTTCTTACAGATAAGAGTGATGGAGGCGACATGGAGTCGGGTGTCCAAGAGGAAGACTTTTTTATTCAGGATGAAATTTACAAGTCTCGTTTAGCAAGTATCAAGAGGGTACTCTTCTTTACGTGTTGTCTTTGAACTTTATTTTATCATTCTTCTGTGATGGTTTCAGCTTACTCTATGCTTGTCTGAAGGAAGAAGAAATGATATTGCGGGAGAGAGACCGTTATGAGTTGGATAAGGGTAGACTTATACGTGAAATGAAGCGCATAAGAGATGAGGATGGCTCTCGTTTTAATAATTTTCCGATCCTAAATCGTCGATATGCCCTTTTGAATCTGTTAGGCAAGGGTGGATTCAGCGAGGTTTTCAAGGTGTGAATCTTGATAATAACAGAACTTTGTATCTGCACTGGATTCCATGATATTCTTATATGAGTTAAATATGGAACCTTTGGGAAAAAAAACTTTGCCTTTATGGGCAGTGACACTGTCTATCTATTTGCTGTACTTTAAAGTGAAAAATTTCCTGCAGGCTTTTGATTTGGTGGATCATCGGTATGTTGCTTGTAAGCTTCATGGCCTATATCCTGAATGGAGTGAAGAAAAAAAGCGAAGCTACATCAGGCATGCTATCCGAGAATACAACATTCACAAGAGTTTGGTACATAATAACATTGTTCGTCTTTGGGACACTTTCGAGATTGATCAGAATACATTCTGCACTGTCCTGGAGTTTTGTAGTGGTAAACTTATTGCAATTTCTCCATTGTTTAATTTCAATTATAATTTACCTCATTTCTAGTTCTATATATATATTTTTTTTTATTTTAATGAATTTACACTTTTGTCAGGCAAAGATCTTGATGCAATTCTCAAGGCAACTCCAGTATTACCAGAAAAGGAAGCAAGAATAATCATTGTGCAGATATTCCAAGGCCTTGTTTACTTGAACAAGAGAGCACAAAAGATTATTCATTACGATTTGAAACCTGGCAATGTTCTTTTTGATGAGCTTGGAGTTGCTAAATTGACAGACTTTGGCCTGAGTAAAATAGTGGAGGATGATGTTGGATCTCGGGGCATGGAGCTTACTTCCCAAGGGGCGGGTACTTATTGGTGAGTCTTGCAATCCAGATTTCATTTACGTTAAAAATTATTGATTTGTGTGGGTTCTATTTGATAAGATAGGACTGTTATACTACTGACATCATGAAATGTGTGTTCTAAGTGCTTATCTCATGCTTATGGATTTATGACAGTCTCATTCTTTGATAAGTTATATACCCATATTGATTGTTATCATAGAATTGACTACATAATTTTGCAGTAATTGATACTTAATAACTACTATAATTTGTAATTGCATCAATTAACTGTAAAATTTCCTCTTTTTTCTTGCACTCGGACTAGTTGCCTTCAGATTCCACTGCTGTGGCATTCATTTTTTAATGCCCATGGGACATAAGTATTTATTCTTCATTCGGAAGTATATATGATGTGGTCTTGTGTCTCTTTTCATGTGAATTTAAGTGCTTTTGTTCTCTTCCATCTTGTTAAAATATCCATTTATCAACAAGATATACCAGTATAATTGTGATCTTACATAAATTTCAAATCCATGATATTGATATTTAATGCTTAATAAACTTGAGCTTGTAGTTCAAGCAATCTTGATTTTTCAGCTAGGTATCTACGTTGTTACTGAATTTTGGTCTGTTAATTGAGTACTTTGGTTGGAGATTGGAGATACATGAGTAGCATGTAATCATGCTACTAGGAAATTGTTGATTTGTTTTCTGAATGAAGAGAGCTGGACAGTTCTTATTTCACTGGCAGAGCAGGAAATTTAAGCTATTGTTTTTGTTTCACTCAGGTATCTGCCTCCTGAATGCTTTGAGCTCAACAGGATACCGCTAATATCTTCAAAGGTATGCCTCTCTTTAATATGCTCGGCTGTTGATTCAGCTATGTAGTCTATCTATTTAGTTCTCTTCATATTACAGACTTGTGTGAAGGGCTTCTCATTACTGAAATCATAGGTGGTACTATGGTTTTTACGCTAGTAGTTTAATTTTCCTACTTGGAAGATGATCATATGATTTTTCTTTGACTCTCATGCTATTGAAACAGGTTGATGTTTGGTCAGCAGGTGTTCTGTTGTATCAGATGCTCTTTGGAAAACGTCCTTTTGGCCATGATCAAAGTCAGGAGCGAATATTACGGGAAGATACTATTATTAACGCAAGAAAGGTGGATTTTCCTTCTAGACCTAGTGTCTCAAGCGAGGCAAAAGTAAGACCCCATCCTTAAGCCCCCCTCATCTGACATGAAATGTTCTGTTCGTAGTTATCCACCATTCTATTTATTTATTGGAGTTCTTATTTTTGGAGTGGTTTCTTACTCTTTTTGGAGGGTGATTTTTAGTGCCTGTTGATAAAGCTAGCGTGAGGTGATCTCACCCTAGACTTTCTCCTCGGTTCATTGGGGGGTATCGTTCTAGTGATTGATCTTTTAATTTATCTTCTGTTTGAAGATAACAATTTATACTTTCTAACAAACTGTGTTTCTTTGTACGACAGGAATTGATACGCCGTTGCTTAATGTATGATCAAGCTGAGAGGCCTGATGTTTTAAGTATTTCTTTGGATCCATATTTAACCTATTCAAAGAAATAATTGGCAGAGCGAAGACAATTTTGTGGAGCATGTGGCCTAAGATTTTCCCCACTCTCCCTTAGAGTGATTGCCATGTCTCACAATCTCAGTCATCTAATAAGCTGGAGGCTATTTTCTGTATAGGATGTAAAGCTTTTGTAACCTGTATAGTTGTTTCCCCACTCACTCTTTTCTCTACCATATGGATACCATTCTTCTATTCGGCCTTTTGCAGCTATAATTTTGGCCCCAGTTTACTGGTGGAAAAGAGAAGAAAGTTAAAGTCATATACTAGGAAAGATGAAGTTGGTCCATGTCAATTCTTCACGATTTCGCCCTAGATTTTTTGTATATCTCTGCAAATAGATGTCAAATTTTGGTAAGATATTCCTTTGTGTCCTAAGTGTATTTCGCAGCTTTTTAAGGTATTTCAGGGTCATTTTTTTTTATCTCGATTTGACTTTTTTTGAACAAGTTTTCATGGAAAAAAACGTACTACTTGAATTTCACTGTTAAAAAAGACATATATGCTATTTCTAAGGTTGTCCCAACTTTTATGATTAATTATCAATCATCAAAACTTGGGATTAATTCCGAACAACTAAGCTATTTGATTTATGCAACTGCTTGTCTGCTTCCTTGTTTTCTTAAGCAAGGTAATGGGTTATCTTTATTATTTTTTTATAGTTTGAAATGATGTGATCCGTGAGGAACTTTTGGCTGTGGTCCATAAGTCATAACGTAAAACTCAAAGAATTCCACTCGTACTGTCCAACATCATCAAAACTATACAAGAGCCACACAAAAGTTTTTGTTCTCTCTCTCCGCAAACTATTCTAGTGCTCACCTATGTCACAGTCTCTATCTTCCATCCTATGCAAGCCATTCCCTAATCCTCAAAGCTCTTCAATGTCATCGCTTTTGCAACCGATCTTCGGAATTCGAACTCAAACTCAAACTCAAGGTTTTGCATCCAAGTGTACGCTGAATAGACAATCAATTCCTGCAGGGACTACAGGGAAAGATGCATCCAAGTTGAGCGTAGGCTCTCCTATTATTATTACTGAGGCTCCTCAAATGATCAAGACTGCTGCTTCAGTTCCTTGTCTAAGAGTCAATAGTGGCTTGGTTAATAGCGGTGATGTTGGAAGGCAAGCCTTTTCATACTATATTTTGCTTGGTTAATATTCTCGAGACTACGGATTTGTAAATCATGCAGCCAAGCATATCCCACACATCTTCGAGTTCTTACTATTGCATTTTTTTCTTGTTATCATTTCCATGCTGATATAACTGTGCACGTTTGTGTTTATTTGCAGGATTGTTTCCAGGAAACCCATGGATGTATGGGCTATTCGTTTGAGCATTGGAACATATCTTATAGATAGGAAGTATTTCAAGCCTCTCGAATTAGATGAATGATGGAACTTGTCTTTTGTCTTTCTTCGTTTTGGATACAATAGGTTGCTCATGGTCTTTTAAGTAGTACGAAGCATTATTCATATCAAAAGTTATGTTTATGAAGTGTGCAATTCTATAAGGAAAAAAAAAATGTGATTTCAATCGTGCTTTACTGTATACTATTACTGGAGAATATACATATTATCCAAAAAAGTCTGTTGTTATTTATAAGCTACCCTTCTAATCAAAGTTCTAAGTTCCTAACTTAATATATATGGTTGTGCGGATAAAAAGACGTAGCAGTATAAGAAAATTTAGAGTTCAATAGTGAACTATATTTAGGAGATTTAACACCGAGTGTTGATAAATCCATTTATATATCCCATACAAATGATTATTGCTTTAATAATTCACAGTGTTGATTATCCAAAAATACCCATAAGTTCTAGAAACATTTGCTTATTTATAAGGTTACTATTACCTATAGGCTACAAATTAGAATGTCCTTTGCACGTATGAAATACTCCGCATTGAGTTTGTTGTGATAATATATAGTCGGTTCAATAGCTATAATAGAACAATACCTTTAGTAGGTGAATCTAAAACAAAGGTCAAATTAGTAGGAGATAAGATAAATGACAAAATCCCACCTTCAAAGAATATGCTAAAGAGAATTTAATTCCATGACTGTGAGAAATATTACGCCAATTACTAGTAGTAAAAACACTATTTAGTGGACTTCTAAGTGTACGCGTATCTTTATTTAGCTCTCCCAAATGAATTCTATTTTAGACAATTCTTTAGATTGACTTATTATACACAGAGCAAAATGATTAAGATTACTTGTGCCAAATTACCAAGATTATTAAACAATGGGTTAGAAAAGTAATTAAATTATAACTATCTTACAAAAATAACAATATTTACAGGTTATTAAATAATGTACTAGATAAACGATTGAGTTTTAGATAGAATATTTTCTTACTATAAAGCAGTATATTTTTTCCTTTAAAATAATTACAAATACGATTAATCATTTCAAATTTTAATCATAGAAATACCACTTGTCAAGCGAACAGTAGGGGAAAATAAAAAGGGGGGAAAACTAGGCGATGTTCAGAGCCCGGGAATTTTGAGATGTGCATAATGTTGGCGACACCCAATAATTCCTGAAATCTTTCACCGCACACTTCTAATTTCCTCGCAGTTTAGCAGTTAAACTCCCTCACTCTCCCACCTTCTCCATTCTCTCCAAACTTGCGGGCCGATCTACTACCAACTGCTGCAACTGGTACGCTTACTCAAACCCTAGAACTCAAATTCACACTCTTACTCTTTATATTCGCCCGATTTCTCTTCAATTTTAGGTTTAATTCATGCAATTCATTTTCTGCCTCTTTGATTTGTGATTTTAAGTTCGCGTTTTCGAGTTTGTTGCGATCTTTTTTGGATTGCGAAATTGTTGCGCATATCTGACGATTAATTGTTAATTTCGTTTGCATAGGTTGCGTCATATTGTAATCATGCATATCCATCAGGTGATTCCTCAAATTTATGATGTGTTTTTGGTTCAAAACCCTAATTTTTTATTTAAGTTTTCGCGTGTTGGATTGATGAGTGTGGGTTTATGTGTAGGTTATTATTGAAGGTTTTAAGAGCTACAAAGAACAGGTGGCCACTAAACCATTCAGTCCAAAGGTCAATTGTGTAGGTATGGTCTTTTGCTCATTATCCTGCTGCTAATTTCCTCATACTGTGCTCTCGCGACCACTTGAGAATCGTTGAAAACTCCAAATCCGGAAAACTTGTCTGTGAAATGACATGATATAGATGGTTTACGGATGATAATATAGCCATATGAATGCCTATTTTTTCTTTTGCTGTCAAACTAATAACCAAAGCTTGAAATGCTAACTGTGCTATGCGTTTTTGACTTCTGAGGTTGTATAATAATTTTTAGGAAAGTGGAACAAAAATCTAGCAAGTGCTAATTGTGCTGTTTTTGATGGTTATCTGAGGTTATATTATCATTTTTTGGGAGGCAATTAGTTGAAGGGAGTGAATCGTTGTTTTACGAATTATTATTTGTAGTCTTTTTAAGAGAAAAATACAATTATTGGATGATTGGTTGGACTATTGATAGAGTTTGATTGGCAGCATGTTTTGTTCATTGGCGTGTCTAACTGTTGAAGTGTAGATATGTTTGATTAGGTGTATTTTCACAGCAAAAAATGGTGCTTTTTTTTGGTGTTTTATTATGTACGTTCTTGCTTGTACTAATGATGTGTGTATCTGCTGATGTGGGTGCATGCAGTTGGTGCTAATGGTTCTGGAAAGTCAAACTTCTTTCATGGTAAGCTACTTGCACTTTTTGCTGCTTGAATATATATATATATATATATATATATATATATATATATATATATATATATATTGCAAAGCATTAGTTTCTTTGTTTAACAAATTTCTTCGATGTAGCCATCCGTTTTGTCCTCAGCGATCTTTTCCAGAACCTTCGCAGCGAGGATAGGCATGCATTACTTCATGTAAGTTTTTATTACTTATATTTATGTGTTCCTAGAATATTATAATTTGTTAAACCCTGGTTTACATTAACACTTAGTGCTCTCAGTTTTTATTATATGATAGATATATTTCCAAAGTGAGGATTTCTTGCAACTGCTCTGTACTGCTAGCCGTGCCCAATTTCTTACTATATTCCCATGTTCTGGATTTTAATGAACAATCTTCTAAAAACATCTTTTCCGCTAAGCATTGCCAACTTCATAGGGTTCAACTCTCTCTCACACACACACTCAAAGGATCTGCCTGACCCTTTTCTGTGTGTAGTAGAATCTTTGAAAAGAAAATATTTTTCTATTTGTGCATGTTGGATCATGACAATTGGTTAAATTACTATAAGGGTTTGAAGACCTTTTTATTCCTGGCACTGCTGTTTGCTGCTGGTGTTGTGCATGGCATGTCTTTAATGACGTGTCAAATTGAGAGTATTTATATGGATTAACTATAGATCATGAGACATTCCCCAAAATTTTTGTTGATAAACTTGACTATTGTTGTTTCTCTCATATGTATAAATTTTGTAGGAAGGATCAGGACCTCAAGTTTTGTCTGCATTTGTGGAGATCGTGTTTGATAATAAGGACAATCGAATCCCGGTAATCATAATTGACTTGTTCTCTTGTGTGACACTTTTTCCTGTACTCCTCTGGTTCAACGTGTATCTTTTCTGCTCACCAATCTCAGTCATTGACATCCTACATGAAAGTGATCTGCATCCTTCAAATGCACTTGTTGAGACATTACACTGTACTTAAGCTTGTTAATACATTCTTTTTTCTTCTAAAAACAGCTGTTGTTTGGTGGTGGTTTATAATTTGGCTTTGTTTTCTATCTTCAGGTTGATAAAGATGAAGTTCGCTTGCGGCGCACAATTGGGCTTAAAAAGGATGAATACTTTTTGGATGGGAAGCATATTACGTGAGATCATTTCCTAAGATTAGTCATGATTTTCTTCCTTATCTGTTCCATATAATTTATGTCCTTTGCATTGCTTTAATAAGTCCTTGTTGATCTGAATTGGAACTTCTGTGTTTAGGAAGACAGAGGTGATGAACCTTCTAGAAAGTGCTGGTTTTTCTCGCTCAAATCCTTACTATGTTGTACAGCAAGGAAAGGTGACTGCTGACATGCTAATGTCATGTGCCTATATGTTTATGTAATGGTTCTAACATGCACAAATTTTTATTGCTTATCAGTGATCTGATATATCTTACTGCATTGGATGTTCTGTAGATTGCATCATTGACACTTATGAAGGACGCAGAACGACTTGATCTGCTCAAAGAAATTGGAGGTACTCGAGTTTACGAGGAGAGGCGGCGTGAGAGTTTGAAAATCATGCATGAAACTGGTAACTCTCTACTAATTGGTTCGCCATTAGCTTGCTGTCCACAGTTTATGAAAAGATGCTGTGACCACCTTCGTGGTTCTTGGTAAGTTGATGTTTTAGAGAAGCATTTGGAGCATCCTAAGTGATGGATAATTACGTGGGACACCTTACAAAGTCGTACCTATGGAATCTTCTATTATTGATCATTTTGAATATTTACCTTCAGATGATATGTTCATACTTTGAATAAGCATGCACGTGAAATCTTTTATTCTTGAAAATCGTGAATATTTCATTGTTATGATATGTGCGTAATTTGCAATAGCTTGGACCTATACTTTTTATCACGTGCTAGCCTACTTGGGCTCCAGGAACCCTTTTACTTTAATGTACCTCATATCTCGTATAACTCTGATTTGTCCATTTTGCTAACGGTTTTAAAAATATTTACTGATAACCAGGTAATAAACGAAAACAGATAATCGAAGTAGTTAAATACTTGGATGAGCGTTTGAAGGAGTTGGATGAGGAGAAGGAGGATCTGAGAAAATATCAGCAGCTTGACAGGCAGAGAAAATCCCTGGAGTATACTATCTATGATAAGGAACTCCAAGATGCAAGACAGAAGTTAGCTAAGGTAAGCATTTTGCCTGGAGTACTTATATTATAAGAATACTTATTGATCAAAATCTCAAACATTTATTTGATGAGTTCAGGATTTGAGAAAATCTTTGTTGTTGTGATAGTATAGATATTTTATTTCTTCATTTCTAAATGGATGCGACACACCATTTTGCTAATATTTTGAAAAAAGTAGATAGTGTTGAGGGGTAAAATATCAACAAAAAAAGTGCATGTGGGTTGGTCCCCACAACATGTTAAGGTGATTATATGAGGGTAATAGGGTAATTGTTCCTAAGCATAGTGTTCATTTGGGCTGTGTTGCATCTATAAACAATGATAGTATATTGCTAAGACTTGTAATTTTTCTCTTCTTTTTGGCTATCTGATGGTGCACTGGAGTATGATGAATAATTCTTGTTGTCAAAGGTTGTTTGGGGTTTGTCGGAGTTTTGATGTGAAACTCTTATTATGCTTGTCCTTCTGTCAGTATTTAGTTGTTTCTCATTTCAATTTTTTTGTTACTGCTTGGTTTGGTAAGTGTTTGTGCTCTTTCAGGTCGAAGAAGAGCGGGACAAGGTCTCTGAGCAGTCAACTACAATGTACAATGCTGTTCTGAAGTCTGAAGAGAAATGTAAGAACTTGGACAAGGATTTCAAAAGGCTTTCCAAAGAGCTTCAAGTGTTAAGTAAAGAGAAAGCAGCAGTTGAGAATTCTCGTACAGAAGCAATAAAAAAGAAGACACAGATTGAGCTTGATTGCAGAGATCTGAAAGAGAGGTTTTCTAGATGCTCACGTGCCAAGGTTGTATAGGGTTGACTCTACTGTTGAAAATTTATGTTTTTGTCTTTGGAGAAACTACTTATCGAAGGTCTTTTCTTTCTTTTTTTCTTTTTAAATATCAATTCTTTTTGGATATTGTAGGATGGTGCTGCCAAACAGCTCGAGGTTGTGAAGCGGGAAATTTCAGAATCACGGAATGAGATTGAAATTATCAAGCCTTCTTATGATGCTTTAAAGATGCAGGAGGATGAGATGACAAAAGGGTAGGATTGGCAAAGCCATTGATACATAGATCTCTGGATATACCTGCAAATATTTGAGGCTTTCCCTGCCTTTTCCTTATTTATTGATATTTTTTTTGGTGTTCATGCTGAGGAATCAGTATGAAAGACATTGTGGTGTAACAGACTTGATTATCTCCCCTCTTGTAACATGCAGAATAATGGAGCGTGAAAAGAAGCTCAGTATTCTTTATCAGAAGCAAGGTCGGGCCACCCAGTTTTCCAGTAAAGCTGCTCGTGATGAATGGCTTCAAAAGGAAATCGATGAACTTCAGCGGGTTCTTTCTTCAAACTGGACACAGGTACTGCATTGCTCGTTTTATTACAAAAACTAACCTTAGCTACCCAAGCGAGCTAATGGTATGAAAGTATGTAAATCTTTGTTACTTGCAAAGTTGCAATCAATAGTGAGTGTAAATAATTTATTGTATTGAAAGAATTAAAAAACCTCCAACAAGAGCCTCCCTACTGCAACAATGGTAGGGGATGGGAAAATTGTTTCTAGTGGGAGGGGGAGTATGCTTTTGGGTGGTGAGGCAACGGTCACAGCTGTGACTGGAGATTGACTAGGGTGTAGGGTCATATATAACACCCCTGATTTTTGTTGTTAATCTTTGTGTATGCTGGTTCTGATGGGAGCATGTTGTTTCTAGTGGGAGGGGGAGTATGCGTTTGGGTGGTGAGGCAACGGTCACAGCTGTGATTGGAGATTGACTAGGGTGTAGGGTCATATATAACACCCCTGATTTTTGTTGTTAATCTTTGTGTATGCTGGTTCTGATGGGAGCATGTAGATATACTTTTTAGGAAGAGAATGAAAAACCGGTGACTTGAATTCGCCTGGTTCACTGCATTTGATGTTAGGGCTTAGTATTTGCAAAACTTTGTAAACTGAAAAAGTTGGCATCTTTAATGGCCATTTTAAAAAGTTGATGATCATTCTTAACAAACATTTTATTGCTTGAATGTGGCTCTTCTGTTTTCATTAGCATGGAGATTGTAGTATTCCCAATATTTTCATTTGCTTTGTGAGCTTTATACATTATCAGTGGTCCATTCTTTTTTATTTGATCTCCTATAAGTCTTTTTCTTTAGTGTTTATTTTTTCTGCTGTCTTTGGCTTGTGTATCTTCAGGAACAGAAACTCCAGGTTGAATATGATAATCTTAATATCCAGCTCAAGGAGAGAGATGAGTTTATTGCATCCCGAAAAGCTATGTTGGCAGCACTTGAAAACAACATTAACCAATCTAACGATGGGTTTGTCACATCCAAGGGACTAAGAGACAGGCTACAAGATGAGCGGAAGTGAGTTCTGTTCCCTAGCCTTTAAATCTTGTGCTTTGCTCTATTCCTCTCTTGTTTCATCCGTCCAGATTGTTGCATTATTTCTTGTTTTGAATTTTCTTTCATGTCAGGTCTTTGTGGGAAAGAGAAAATGAACTGTCATCTGAGATTGAAAAATTAACAGCAGACGTGGTAAAGGCAGAAAAGAACCTTGACCATGCCACTCCTGGTGTGAGTACTTCTTCCGTGTTCTTAACTTTTCCTAGTGAAAAATGTGTGTATTATATGTAGTTTAGGGAGGGCCGGAGGAGTTTTGTTGATCAATCAGGATTCTTTGCATCTCTTTCTGGTATTGTAGTTGTGGAAATGTGTCTTGACCCTAATATTCTATATTTTTACCTAATGCGGGAGTTTGAGGTCTTGTCCTTGTACCTCTTTCTTTTCTTTGAAACCTTTGTTGAATTTGTTTTGTTGATGATTTATTTGCTTGTGTTTGTTCTGATTAAGCAATTAGATGAGGCCATAGTGGGGCATTAAAAGAGAGGAGTTGATTTGTTGTTGCAGAGGAGGTGTTTTCTGGGATCTAGCTTTCTGCTTATCATTTAGTTCAACAATGTACTGAGGGAAATTTGTTTGTTATCATACTTTGCCATCCTAAAAGTTTTTACATCTGTTGGCCTTAAAATCCCGGATATATTCTGGATGAAAGTCTGGAATTTTCCGATTTTTAACGTGCCTCTTTGAATACATTTACTCTTTGTGTGGATGAAATATTCTATTTGCAATTTACTGCAGAACTACTCTTTCTGATGAAAATTTCATCAATTTTGTACACTACGTATCGAGATTCTTTGTTAGGGACACTTTATAACGAGTTAATCTCTTGAAAAAGATCATATGTGCATATATCTGAGCTACTCAGATTTCAAATGAAAGTGGTTTGGCCTATAGAAAAAGTTTAAGACTCAAGGATGGCTATCTTTAGAATCTCAATACGATAGCTTAATCTGATATTTTGATTTTCTTACAAATATTACCTTTGCTTTGAAAGATTTGCAGTGCTGGACTCTAAGAATGAAAGTTGAAGCAAAGGTTCCTGCTGAAAACACCTTCTTTTAGAAGTTTCATTTTAAATTTGGAATTTTGATCTATCAATAACATACTTCTTATCAACGGCTTGGAAAGGGGTTCATATGATGTAAATCTTTTTTGGAAATATGATTTAATTCCTATATCCTGATTGTCGAGGTCATTTCATCATTCTATAATTTATTCACTCAGTGGTTTTGCTGATTACGCACTGATCTAAATTTTTATGTTATGAGATCCATGAGACTCTACTTCATAATTGTAATTATGCCCTGGTCAATCAATGCTGACTGCTAGTGAATATAATCTGAGTTTCTTGTGTTGTTTGAACTTTGAAGTAGATTGTAACCACTGATTAATTGTGGACTACCAGTTGGTCCAGTACATCTGAGGCTAGTTGGTTCATCTTCTTCTAGTCTTTTAAGCCAAAATGACCAATTTGTCTCAGACCACCTTCACTGCATGGCTATAAATATCAAAAGGGAGAGTTAGATGACTTTCTTCTTGTATCTTTTTATTTATTTATTTATTTTTACCATGTATCAGTGATCTTGTTGATTGACTGTTGTGGCATTAGCTTACCTTTCATTTTATAAATGTTCTATTCATTGAATTTACAGGATATTAGGAGAGGACTGGCCTCTGTGAAGAGAATTTGTGATCAATACAGGATTGAGGGTGTATATGGGTCACTCATTGAGTTATTAGAATGTGATGATAGGTTTTTTACTGCGGTTGAAGTTACTGCTGGAAACAGGTATATGTTATACATGTCATTTATTCTGGGATAGCTGTTTTCATTTTGCTTGAAGGCTAAATCTTTCATATGTTTGTTGCTCTGAATTGGTCTTTTTCTCTCATTGCATAGCTTATTCCATGTGGTGGTTGATTCCGATGAAACCGCTACAAAGATTATTAGGCATCTCAATGCATCAAAGGGTGGACGAGTGACATTTATTCCTTTGAACAAGGTTAGGCCTCCACATGTCACCTGCCCACAAAATGATGATGTAGTACCTTTGGTGAAGAAACTAAAATTTCAAGAAACTTTTACCAAAGCATTTTTACAGGTTAGCATCAATTTTTGTATTTTTCTTTTCTTTTCCTTTCCTTTATATTATTTTTTATCTTTTGTTGTCATAATATCAAGGTTTGTTCATGCTTTCTCCATTGACCATTTGTAATGTCTCTATAGTCTAATGAGGGGATGAGACTAGTCAGACTACTGCCTTTGGTGTCAGACATGTTGCCTTATCTTTTTAACTGCACAAAGGCTCTTTTAGTTTTGACCCTACAGTTTGCTAGGAGGCTGTACCTTTTTGGGCTTTGATCTTGGAAGCAACTGATAGCCTTCTATTACAAAGCAATTAACACTTGAAGCTTCTTATATTTTGCTGTGATAGTTGATTCAGACTGTTGTAATCCAAATTTGGAATTTTTCTTAATGCTCACTTTGTGTTGCTAATTGAGAGTGGTAAATTGTTAAACTTGTGCCATTATCTTTCCACTGCTAATGATCTTGGATGTTCAAAGGATTGATATTCGTCCTTTATTCCTCTCATGTCAGCTACCTTTTAGTAAGTGCAGCGTTTGGAACTTGAATTTGTAATATGTTAGCAGTATCTTCTGTGGCCATAACTAAAGCTATTACTTATTTTCAGGAGATGTTTTTAGCCATATATTGAATCAATGAATATTGAATTTTTGTTTAGATTTTGTCTTCCGTCTTATTTGTTTGTTTCCTTTAACATGGTTGAGCTTTTGTTGCTGTCATTAAATTGCTCAAGGTATTTGGAAGAACTGTGGTCTGTAGAAATCTGGATGTAGCTGCAAGAGTTGCTCGTACTGAAGGTTTAGATTGCATTACTCTGGAAGGTCAGCTAAATCTCCTCTTGTCATGCTTATTGTTGTTTCTGTTGTTGATACTTTTTTTTATTTCAGTTTTATATTGGAACAGGTGATCAAGTAAGCAAGAAAGGTGGGATGACGGGAGGATTTTATGATCATAGACGTTCAAAATTGAAATTTATGAATATAATTAAGCAGAATACAAGGGTCATTAATATGAAGAAGAAAGAACTAGAGGAAGTTAGGCTCCAACTTCAAGATATCCTTTTCTCTAAGGCTTACAAAGTGCTCATCCTTTTTCTGCAAACTGTTTTTCTCTCTCATAAATATTAGGGGTGTGCATGGGTGAATAAACCTCAAGAGTTCAAGTTCATGAAATATATTCTGCTGATAAAATTTTGTACAGGTATGATATTTGTTTTAAATAATTGGATGTCTGATTTTTTTTTCTTTGCTTTTGGTTCAAATCTTGTACCATCAAGGCACCTAACCTTATAATTTAAGACCTCTTATTTTTTGTTTCTTATTTTATTTTAATAATGTGAAATTCACTTGATTTAAAGTTTATTCATGTAAAGTTATTGTGCTGATATATCTTGAAAAATTCTGAACTTCAAATTCTTGGTCTCTTCCTGGATAGTAGTTACCAAACCCATCAATTTTTGTGACCCTAGTGTTTGGTTTTATAGACATAATACCCATCAACTTCTTTATCAAAGTATCAATGCACTTCATATGTAATTTGAATCTATGCTACATAATTTTATTTTCTTTATAGCCTATCTCCTTTGTTCTGATTTAAAGCTTTTTGAAGTGCATATTTGTACACGCAGAAGTCTATTGTAGAATTAGTTAGTTTGTTGCTCATCTGTTATGATTTTTTACCCTGGGAAGAAATGTGGCCCGACTGTTTTGAATGACTCCTGTGGTATTCTATCTGCCACGCATGTCCTCCATAGCTTTGTAACTCCTCTTTTCTGCCTAGTTGTCGCTGTGATGTAAAGTGTAAAGTCGTCTGTGTCAGCACTGTTTTTTGCTTAAGGTGGGTAAAGATTATAAATGTTAAATCCCTAGCTGAACTTCGAGCTTGGGATAATGTACTAAGGGAGAGGGGACCTTGACATTTTATCTACTGCTTGTTCTCTCTTAACAATCCACACATATTGATCAGAAAATTACTGAGAAAATTACAGAACAGCAAAAATTAGACGCTGATCGCGCTCATCATAGATCAGAAATGGAGCAGCTTCGTCAGGATATTGCAGATGCTAACAAGCAAAAGAGATCAACTTCCACTGCTCTGGAAAAGAAGGTATGTGCCAAATGAAGCTTGTATAGCGAATTATGATATTAAGTTGTTTTTCACATCTAGCTTGTTGCTTGTTTGTAGGAAAAATTGCTTTCTAATGTGCGCACACAGATTGAGCAACTTAATGCTAATATATCACTGAAACGGGCTGAGATGGGTACAGACCTTGTTGATCATTTGAATTCAGAGGAGAGGAATCTTCTATCTCGTTTGAACCCTGAGATCAAGGAAATGAAGGATAAACTCATGGAATGCAGGACAAAGCTTGTTGAGGTTGGCATGAACCAAAGCTCTGAACCATGTATTTATCAGAATGGTGTTATTTTTTTTTGCTCATTGTCTTTTATCTTGCCGTTTACAGATTGAAACAAAAAAATTGGAGCTTGAAACCAATCTTTCCACGAATCTGTTGCGTCGACAACATGAGTTGGAGGATGTGATATTATCAGCAGAAAATGAAATGTTGGCTGCTGAGGCTGATTCAAATCTCAAAGAAGTGGACAAGGCTGAATCTTTAGTGAACGAAGCAACAGAGGAGCTCAAAAGCGAGTCTTGGTTCATGTATTTTTTGTAACTTTCTAGTCTGAATGTGTCTTCTAATTCTCTATATTTGTTCTGCAGGAGTTTCTGTGTCAATGGACAACATTTCAAAAGAACTCAAGAAAATTAAAATTGAAGAGGATAGATTGCAGGTGATGGTTAAAACACACATCTATGCAGTTGATGTTGCTATTTATTTATTGGTAGTGTAACTAATATTCAATGCAGAAATTAAGAGCAGACCATGAGAAGCAGCTCCAGAAGGAAGCAGAAGAACTGGAGCAGTTAATAAGTAACAAGAACATGCTTCTTGCTAGGCAGGAGGAATACTCAAAGAAAATCAGAGACTTGGGTCCTTTGTCATCGGATGCTTTTGACACGTAATATGATTTCTGCACTGACAGATTATACTAATGATTTGTAAAATATTGCATATTTTTTCTTAATTAACAGCTTTGTATAGCTTGATTGCATTGTTTGCTGCTAGTTGGAGGAATTGGTTTAGCATAATGCTGTGAATGGTTAGGGACTTGGGGAATTAGTTTGGCCAGAAGTATATTGGAAAATACTGCCAGGTTCTATATTTTATCAAGTTCAAGTGGACTTAGGGCTGTATTAAGCTACAAGCCAGAATTCTAGTTGTTATGTTGCATCTATCACTGGATTTTTTGGGATATGGTTCTTAAGTTTAAGAATGGATGTTGCAGATTCTGTCTGTTAAATTGTCCTCTTGCTTTCTGAGTATGTTCCTTTTCATGATCACTTTGGTGGCACTTACCTTCTTTTTTAGAGATTTTTGCATTTTGGAGGTGTAAGAAACAAGAATTATAAGGAAGTAAGGAGATCAGTAGGTAGCATGGACATATTGGTTCAAATAAGATGAAAGGCTAGGATTAGTGGTGTTCAAATGGGAGGGGCCCTGTTAAGGGTCCTTGACCGGCCCGTTTGTAAGAAGGGCCTAATCAATAATGGGCCTAAAGGGTCACTCTCTTAAAGGGTCATGTTTTATTGGGTCTTTAATGGGTCAAGTCGGGTCAATAATAAGCCTATGGTTTTCAAGACTTTTAAAAACTAATAGTAATGAATTAATTCTGTATACTTACCAATAGTCCACTACCAAAGATTGGTGGTGATACATGTAAACTTTCAACCTTTATAGATAAAAATTATACTCTCTTTGGACGGGCCGGCCCGTATCTCCTTTTGACTTGACACGACCCGTTTAACATTTCCTTTGGTTTGTCTGGCCCGTTTTGCATGTGACCCATCCCGGCCCTAACCTGACCCAATGCATAGGTCTAGCTAGGACATGATGGTTAATTAACTAAAAGCAGTTGATGTTTCAGATTTTGAAAGATAGTGAGAATCATTATAATTATTTTAATAATGGCCTGTGTTTCTTCAGCTAATGTTTTATAAAAGTCCATTCAACTGATCTCTGTCACACTCATTATCTTTAGTTCTCTTTATAAGCTCCATTTTACAACATGCTTGGGTTTGAACTGAAACAGATATAGACGGAAAGGTGTTAAAGAATTGCATAAGATGCTTCATAAGTGCACTGAACAACTCCAACAGTTTAGCCATGTGAACAAAAAAGCTCTGGATCAGTATGTAAACTTTACGGAGCAACGAGAAGAACTCCAGAAAAGGCAAGCTGAACTAGATGCAGGTGATGAGGTATTTGATGCTGCTGCCATCTGTGGTCTTTCAGCTTGTTGAATAGTTAAATATGATCAAGTGACAATTATTCTGGGTTCATAACATTCTTTTGGCCTACTTTTTAATATGATGTGGAAAATTCCACTTGTTGCAGAAAATTAAAGAACTAATAGAAGTTCTGGACCAAAGAAAAGATGAGTCGATAGAGCGCACTTTCAAGGGTGTTGCCAGGAACTTTCGAGAGGTGTTCTCTGATCTTGTACAAGGAGGTCATGGATTCTTGGTTATGATGAAGAAAAAGGTTAGTTGAGTTCTTGATACTTTTCACAGCTTCTTGTGTTTCGAGGGGTGCAACAATGCTAAATGTTAATCCGTAAGTCACTACTAAAATAGTCGATACTTGACCATGTACCAATTATGTTTTATCTTTCTGAGTTTCATACATGTATGACCTAAAGGTTTTCATTTTGACCTTCCTGGTTTTTCCATGACAAGTGGGTAATGATCTTCATTAGGTACTTTCTGCGTCTTCTACTGCTTGATGGACTTATGAGCAGCAAAGCTATTGAATCCCTTGTTGCTCCTCAATCTTTGTCTTTATAGATACCTACCATACCATTATCCGAGTGAATCTATTGAAACAAAACTTACTGCTTATTAATTAACACAAACAAGTAGGGATTTCCCAAGGTGTTTGGATAGTTCTGCTGCTATACAATGTTAATGGTTCTATGGCTTCTAGTATGTTGAGACTTTTGTAGGATGGTTGGTTGATGGGGAGCTATGTTTCCCGATTTTTATCTAATTTAGCCACTTATGCTTAGCCTTAAGATACACCTTTACACCTATATTTTTTTGGCCAAGACATGTGGAAGTCCCTAATTATTAGGTAAAGTGCTGATGATCCACATCTACTTAATCTTTGTGTTTCCAGCCTGAATAACCTATCCAATAGCCCAGGAAGGAAGGTGGCTCTTGCTTGTTTGTTTATTGGTTTTAATTCCTTTGCTTTGCTTTTTGCTTGAAGCCTTGAACTAATATAAAGGTTAACCTGGCTTGGGATTTTTCTGATGTAATGGTTCGACAGGATGGAGACAATGGCGATGAGGATCATGATGAAGATGGGCCTCGTACAGCAGATGCTGAGGGAAGGGTTGAGAAATATATTGGAGTAAAAGTGAAGGCAAGTATATTATAGTTATATTATATCCACGTAATGGTTTTGTCCACTTTGCCTTCTAGATTTCTCTCTAGCTAATCAAAGGAACACTATTTGGAATCATCAAAACATATACTGATATACTGAATTAAACTGTCAGTTTAGCCTCCGTCTATCTTGCTGACACCTGATTGTTCAATATAAAATTGAACTCTTGTGACATCAAGGAGTTTAAAGGGGAGTTTGGATACTATCGTTCCAAATACTCTGTATAATACATGGATTTTCATATCTATAAAAATAAAATATTGGAAGAGGAGACCAGGGAAGGACAAGAAAGAAAATGTAAGATTATTTATAATTTATTCATATATGATTTACCTGAAGTAGGATAAATGGATTGTTATGGAGTGGAGGGAATAGGTGTCAAAGAATGACTTAGTTGGCGGAAGAGTTTGAGGTTATGGTAAATATGGATTTTCCTTCATTTATTATGGTGTTTTTTCTGGAAGTATACCTAATTCAGCAAAAGGGGTAACCTGAATGAGGTATGTAGAATTGCTTATGGTGGTAGTATTTTAGTTCTGTCAAAGCTAAGTTTCAGATTGACTAGGACATTGATGATTTTTTATTTTATGATATTATTGCTTATAGTAAATTTCTTTTTTCTCCGGCCAAACTTTATGTGTTTGATTCTGTTCCTCATGGTGATTTCCATAACAGGTATCATTTACTGGACAAGGGGAGACGCAGTCTATGAAGCAGTTATCTGGGGGTCAGAAAACAGTTGTAGCATTAGCATTAATATTTGCCATTCAGCGATGTGATCCAGCTCCCTTTTATCTCTTTGATGAAATAGATGCAGCACTAGATCCTCAATACAGGACAGCTGTTGGAAGTATGCTAAATATTTCTTGTATTGTTTGTTGCAAAAAACTGGTTGATTTCATTATCTTGTTTCTATCCGCACTGATTTGTACGTGATGATATTAATGATGATCAGCCAAGGATCTTACATTTTCTTTTGATAGGAATGATCCGTGGGTTGGCCGATCAAGGAAACACGCAATTCATAACTACAACATTTCGACCTGAGCTTGTGAAAGTTGCGGACATGATTTATGGAGTGATACACCATAAACGTGTGAGTCAGGTGAAAGTTATCTCTGAAGAAGAGGCTCTGAAGTTCATTGAGCTAGACCAAACTCAAAATGCTGATAGTTGAGGTTAGCATACATTATGGATTGTTCTTCTACTAGATGTGGTGGCTCTCATGCTTTTGTTCTGACACTTTTTTCTGCTTATCAGTGATGCTCCATTTATCTGTTTTGAGATGATTTTATGGGAGAAACCTTCATTGAATCTGTATATATTTGGATTGTTTAGACACGAGGTTTATGTTGTACATAGATGGTTCTAGGATTGATGTTAATTTTTCTGAATCCAGTTTAATTCTTGGTGATAATATAATGTAAACTCTTAGGATAATGGTGTAGTTTTCTCTATCTACTCTTTCTGGTCAAGTTCATTTTTTATTGTGCAAGTCTTTCTTGTCAGTTATCATTTCATGATGATCGTATGTGGTCCAGAATGTTGAAAATCTTAATGTTATATGTGACTGACCATTTCTAATTAGCTTAATATACATCTGTCAAAATTCAAGATTGTTATCTAAGAAAGTTGATGGTAATACATATAACTCTATTATACAAGGGAACTCCTAAGGCGACATCAATAACGTGAAATCCAATTTTATACGTCAATATTCAATTTTTTCCAAAAAATAATAATCCATAGAAATAGGAAAAAATTAAGTAAATCAAATAAAATATTTTCAATTGCTTTTATTGTAAATCTTATAAACTAACCATTATTTTACTAATATGCATTGTAGATCCACGCACGGGGATCGTTTGCACTAGGCGCTATAGTACAAATATCACAATTATCTGTTGGATTTATATTATTAAGCTTATTCAATCGTGGAGTCTACAGTTCAAAAGAACCTGAACATAAATGAATCAATAATTTGATACAATTTCCAGAAAACTGGTCAATTGTAACATAAATGAATCAATAAATTTGATAAATATCCAGGATTATGGCAAACAGAATGCTCTTAGCTTTCACCCAACCATAAAATAGCTTTGGGTGTCAAGTTTCATACTAAATACCATATCACTACCACTACTTATATATTTAATTTTCAGTATCCTTTTGTAGCTTTCGTAGTAAGCCCAAACCCAAATGGAAACAGTGGGTTATAATACGGGTCACCCACATTCATTGGTAACTGATCAACAGACTTGAACCATGTTCGCGCGAGCTTGCCGGTAAATCCGTAGTCACCAAAGAGCAGATCAGTAACACCTTGCCCTTCAGTTCCAGGAAGCCAAGCAGCAACAAGGGCATCAATGGTTGCCACGTAAGGTTCGATAACAACAGGCCTGCCTGAGATGACCACCACCACACATTTGACACCCCCACATACATTCTTTATCGTGCTTGGCCCGGGCTCTGTAATTGTCAAGTTGAGGCTATCACCATTTGTTTCGGCATAGGGAGGCTCCCCTACAACTACGATGGCGTAGGAGAATCCACCTGACTTGACAAAATTTGCATCTGGATTTTCGTTGAAGACTACTTGGGTTGTAGGATCAACGGACTTCTTCACAGCATTTAATATCGTTGTACCTATAAATAAATGCAGCAACACATGAGATTATTTATCACATTCTCAAAACAAGTTTTTGAGGTTGGTTTGATGTTAGACCGAGGTATTTCACCTGTGGTAAGGTCATTGCCGTTAACACCTTGCCACTCAATGGTCCATCCACCACATTGGTTACCCAAGTTATCAGCATGGCTTCCTGCTACAAGAATCTTTGGTGCCTTCTTGGGAAGTGGAAGTAATGGTTTGTTAGCTAATTTACCATTCTTCAAGAGAACAAGGGATTTCCTCACTGCTTCTCGCGCCAACTCCCTGTGCTCCTGCTCAACAGCATCAAAACTTTTGAGTATAGAACAAAGGGTCTGACACATATCAACAGGAAAAATTAATATCAGAATAACAGATATACCTGGCTGCCAACTTGATTCACAAGACTGAGGTCTGCAATCGGGTTTTCAAACAAGCCCATAATAAATTTCACCCTCAGGATCCTCTTGACAGCGTCATCAATCCTCTTCATGGGAATGACGTTTTTCTTCACCAGTAACTTAAGATCGTCGATGAACTCAGTGAAGCTGTTTGGAACCATCACCTGCATGACATCTTGAAAGATTAGGACAGTGACTTCAGACTTGCAAAACCTTTTACATTTCAGCTCATACTGACCATATCAATCCCGGCTAGAACTCCAGCTTGGACAGAGTAAGTATAGTTTGCATGTGGAGGACTGGTGATTCTGTCAATTCCTTCCCAATCTGATATCACAAAGCCCTGGTGAAAAATCGACAAGAGATCAGCACAATGTTGTCCACATTTCCAAATATTTGTTCAGATAATATTTGACTAGGTCTGAAATTTATTAGCTTACCCGGAACTTAAGTTTGTTCTTGAGGAAACCGGTGACAAGATTGTGATTAGCATGCATCTTAACGCCATTCCAGCTAGAGTAAGAAACCATAACTGTTGCCACACCCTTTCTAATGGAGTCAAGGTATGCTTGCATGTGGATATCAAGAAGACCCTTGTAGGAAATAACGGTGTTGTTTTCATTGATTCCCTTTGTTGTGCCACCGTCGCCCAGAAAATGCTTGGCACAACCCGCTACCTTATTCCTAAGCAAATTACCAAACAACCATCAATAAAGACAATAGATTACACCCTTTCAGTTTGATATCATTTCAAGATTTTCCTATAGTGTCTCAGAGGTTCACAGGGAGATAATGACAATATTCGAGTCACAACAATATATTCGACTAAGAATCTGGATCAGGTTATGTCTGTACATGTCTTAGATAAAAATACATCACTTTGATCAAGAGGAAATCTAGATTCGCAGGCCTTTATATTTTCTATGCACTGCAACACTTCAACACTAAGACCAAGTACCACAACGTGCTTCAAACTAATAAGAGGTTGTTCCCACGTTACCTTTAACCAAAAGCGATAACCATTATACCTGACATGCATATGCCAGACTTTTTAAATTCACCCCTTAATCCACATGTTAATTGCATTGTAATCCATGTCATATCTTCAAATGAAAGGTATTTCTGTCGTCAAAATTCATGAATTCACGCTTAAATTATGGGAAGATCTCTTCAAATTATACACGATTAAAATTAAGGCTTCATTTTCTTCACCTTAATTACTTGAATATATAATATAACTCATTGGCTCTTAGACGGACTCGTTTTTATCCTTTGAGGCAATACTCCGTAAGTATTAGGTCTATACTTGGTAAGACTTAGAATCACATAAAGCAAATATATACCCTTTCAAAGAAAGGCACTGCCAACACCATTACAATATTACACATTAAAACATCATAGTCGTAGTTATCTACGAAGGAAAGAAACTGTAAGCGTAAAGGATACTTACTTTCCACTAACATAAGGAAAATTTTTGGGATAATTAGCAGGAACATCCCCTTGTAACCCTGGAATGATTTCGGTCATCATTTGGACTATCTTATGGTCTTCACTGTAGCTCTCATAGCACCGTCCCCATCTTGGATCTCTACAGACCGCGATACATGGGGCGAAAGCATAGGGGATCCCAGTTGCTCTAACTTCAAGTGCAGTGGCAGCTCCAATCTTCTTAACAAGTTCAGGATCTCTGATCAAAGCCAATTCACATTTAGAGCAGAAACTAATTAATCTCAAATAACATGTAACATCTGATCAAGAAATTCAACATGAAAAATGGTGACCTCATTGGTCCGTTGCATAAGTTGATCTTTTCTATATGTAAATCTTGTTAATTACACATCATCTTAGTTATCTATCTCACAACGCATTTTCATAAACTTAATCATCTCAGTCAAGAAAATTAATGACTTTGCTAATTGAACACATGTGTACACATCTTCAAGATGGATTCTGCCTTGGACTATACACGTTTAATTTGCTTATCCTAGGTGATCAAATCATTGAGCGTAAGATGTCGGTCAAATATCAGAAAAACAGACAAACGATAAAATAGGACTAGTAAAGAGCAAGTGCTTGCCTTGTGACACCAAGCCCCACATTGTGTGGGAAAATGGTGGCATTGTAGACATTGTTGTGGCCATGAACAGCATCAATACCATAAATCATAGGTATGCTGAGACGGGTAGACATTGCACCCTTCTGGAATTCATTCACCATATTCACCCAAGCATCAGCAGGTGCTTTAGGAGCTGGCACACTGCCTCCTCCACTCAGCACACTCCCTATTCACAAAACAGCCCCAGTTAATTAAATGAAAAATAAGTATCATTTATATCGGTTACATAGGTTCAATGCAGTTGGCCTTTCACAAATGACAACGATGTAGAGGGGATTGAACCCCGACTTCACTATGCTCCACTACTCTACGACTTTAACCAATAAAACTAAACCACGAAAAGTGGAATGAGTTAAAAGAGGATTAGATGACATACCAATGTAATAATTTTTCATAACATCAGCAGTAGCAACTTTGCGTTCAATCTGAGTCATTTGACCAATCTTTTCATCCAAAGTCATCCGAGATAAAAGGTCTTTGACTCTCTTATTAAGAGCAGCTTTCGGGTCTTTGTATCTCATATATTCTGCTTCTGCCAATCCTACAACAATCAACAACACTAGAAACCCCACATGGGGTGCTGTCATCTTCCCCATTTTTGTCTCTCCTCGGAAAATCTGGAAAGAAAAAACAGACAAACTAGTGATGAAAATGAAGAACAATTAATAAAGCTGTAAAATTTGATAAAATGACAAGTATTTGAGCATTTTGACTAAGATAAAAGTGGTGAATTTGGCAAGGACTTGCATTGGAATTTGTAGGGAATACCAGAAATTTGTTGGAAATGGGGATAAGATGAGCAAAAAAAAGGGGGGGAATAAATACAGAGGAGGTTGGGGGGAGAGGGAGTCGAGGGGAGGTGTGAAGAGAGAAACAGGGGATGGATGGATGGAGACTAAGGCTCACTATCTGCTGCTTTTTATAGGGAATGTTGCCTTCATTCTCGTCCAAATTTGGCTTCTTTTATACTTTTAAAATTTATTTTTATTTTTGAATTTGCTAGTTGTAAAATTGTACCTTTTAGTGACCTGTACTTGGAATTGGGGGTGTTAATTGGAACGTTAACGCCTCATCTGTAGGAAATAAAATAGAAAAGTATGTACTGTAATCTGCTAACCGAAGATCTAATGCAGATTTCAGAGTTTCAGTAAATATGTTACCGTTGCACATGAACGGTCGCATTCCAATGCCTTGTGCTTTTTTATTTGTATGCGATAGAAAAAGAACAAGAATGGAAACCCTTCGCATACGCAACACTTCCGTGGTTCGAGGACTGATTGGTTAGCCAAGTCCAGCTATAATAGTACGGAGTATTACTTTGACTTCAATGCTAGACAGTATGAAACCCTTCTCATGTACGTACGTAGTACTTGGTAGTTGGTACTCCGTAGTAGTGTGTTAGACAATAGGTTAACATTGTTAGGGAGGTAAGTCAAGGACTACTACTTTGATTTGAATTTACCTTGACAACTGAACGAGATAGATAGTTGATGTGTGTGAGTCGATCTTTCTTAACCATTACTTTGGCTTAAGTTAGTTAATGTTGTGTGTGAGTATCAATCTTTATTAACCATTACTTTGGCTTGAATTTACCTTGACAAGGTAATGTGAATATGTGATAGTTGAAGTTGTGTGTGGCTATCAATTCTCATTAACAAATAATGAAAACTTTGGCGAGAGTATTTGAAGCATAAATCAACAATGTTGTTGGAGTTGCAAGCAACATATAGTTAATCAAAGTGACTTGATCCAACCCGAAAAATAAGCAGGATGGAGCAGTAAATTTGGGCCCCACTTGGGTCTCACCCGAATTTTTAAATTAAAACGCCTTTTAGGCAATTCAAAACCAACATTTTAAACCAAAATTTAGGCCTAATTGATAAAAATCAGGTTTTGAGTCCAAAATTATAAGTTTGGGCCAATAATCAGACCAGTCATAAGCCCAATTTGGCTTGATGCTTTGGCCCAAAATGGACAATTTTTTTGGGGCAAAGCCCAACCCGACCCGACATTTAATCACCTATACAAGCATAGTCCTTCGAGCAAGAGCAACCTAAAAGGGACACAAGAAAGGGAACACTAAAACTAGAAATAGTGGCAACATATTTGTGTTGTGTTCCCAAATTTCATTGGCACGTCTATGCCATCTAGCGTGACTCTCTTATGATTGGTTGTAACCTATTATAAATAACTCGTTAGCCATTTTTACTCATCAAGCTTAAAAGAGTAGCTTTTTAGGAGTTTTTCCAAGCTTTTGGCATTGTTGTTTGGTTTTCTCCTCTTCTTCCTTCTTTGTATTTTTCCTCCATTAAATTATTAAAGCAAATCTCGCTCCTGAATAGTGGACTACTAGACAAATATCTTATTTGATCAAACCACATAAATACATGTGTTCGTTTTACCTATATATCTTCTTTACTCTATCATCAATCTTATTGATTGAACACATTTAATCAAATCTTGTATAACCCTCTCATATTCATAATAATTGAGTATATATTAAGATTTTAATAAGATATATTATTAGAGATAAATTAAGGGATAGAGATGGAGAAGAATGATTAAACGCTTTCGTATCACACTATTTCTATACCTAGAAAGGGAGTTACAAAATAAGGGGAGGGTTAGGAAATGAAGATGACAAAATAAATCTAACCTTAGTAAAGAGGATTAAAGGAAACAAGAGTAATGGAGTTAAAAAGATTAATTTAATAAATTTTTCAATAATCTAATGCACTACTCATTCTAAATAGGGAATAAGGATAAAATTAAATAATTCCTCAGGATAATTTTATTATCCTTATCCTTAATTTATCTTGGCATTTTCCATCAAACATGCACTTGATTTTTTTGTCAATCCTTATCGATTCGGGTTGTTAAATTGAGTTCAATTTGGTACTAACAAGGCTAGTACTAATTGGGCTTCGTTGAAACTGGATACTACATGCTTTTGGATCAGCTTGGATTAGGTCAGTAATTGGTTTGAGTTTAATTGGTTATTTGCTTACTCTAGTTTGGATTGAGTTCAATTTTGATTGGATGTGGTTTAGGTTATAATTAGTTCGGATTATGATTAATTTGGTTTGAATGAGTTAAGATGTTTTATTTCACGCTTGTTGAACTTCAGGTTGATTCTATTTGTGTTAGGTCAATTTGGTTCATGTTTGTACGAGTTAAAATAATTTATGAGGGGTTAGATAGATTTGAGTCATTAATAAAGATAAGTCATCTTAATCACGATTGATAATTATGGATTCCTTATTCCTTTATGCTCTTCTCCTCGTGACAAAAGAAATCCATTTAAGTCAACATTAGTAGTACTTTTTAAATTCCATTTGACAATTTTTCATCATTAAGTAACTTCTTTCTTGCTTCAAGCACTTTTCAAATACATTACATCTATCATGAAATTAACTATATAGTAAATGAACTATATAAATCTGCCAACCTTGATTCAGTGATAATATTGTTACATTGCTTCATTGCTTATAGACAACAACTTATTGCTTCTATTCAGCTCATACGAGATACAAAGCAATAAACGCCAATAATGCTTATGCTAATCAGTTGACAAAACACTCTTATCGTAGTAGGAACATCTCATTTATGACCCGATAATTGATCAGCTCTGCAAGCAGAGCTAGAGCGGCCTAATAGAAACACAAGAACATGAACACTGAAAATTGGAAATAGTGGCAACATATTTGTGTTGTGTTCCCAAATTTCATTGGCATGTCTATGCATTCTCGCGTATGCGTTAAATCCTACAACTCTCTAATGTTTGGTTGTACCATATTACTTAGCCGTTTTTACTCATTAAGATTAAAAGAGTAGCTTTTTAGGCGTTTTTCCAAACTTTTGGCTTTGTTGCTTGATTATCTATCATGAAATTAACTATGTAGTAAATGAACTATCTACATCTACCAACCTTGATATAGTGATAATATTGTTACATTGCTCCATTGCTTACAAACAAACACCTTATTGCTTCTATTTAACTCATACGTTATGGGATACAATGCAATAAACGCCAATAATGCTTATACTAATCAGTTGACAAAGCCCTCTTATCGTAGTCGGAACATCTCATTTATGAACATTATATAATTATGCTATTGTCTTATATAATTCTGCGACTAACTTGAATTAATCCAATCTGGAACATCAAAAGACAAAGGGAGTTGACATATATGTTTGTCGAGTTGAATCAATTTGAGTTGTTTATGGGCCAGTTTAGCATTATAATTATAGTGGTATATAGAAGAAATCAACTCCCAAGTTTCTAACAAATCGGTCTTGATCATGTCAACTTAAATCCAATTAAGGGTTGCTATCAATCGAGGCTTGTCGGTTTATTGCCGAGTTGAAACGGTTTCACGTCGTTACATGTTAGTTTATTATCGGTTCGGGTTGTTAATGTTTAGCCAATTTCGGATCAGGTTGTCTTCGGGTTGATAGCAAGTCGAGTTGACTTCGGGCTAAATCGGTTTTTGGTTTGGTTTCACGTTAGGTCAGATTGGGTTATTAATTTTACCTTTTGAATTATAAAGCATTTTGAGTTAGTACAAATAGAATTGGTACAATCAGCTTAGAAATTCAGGTAGCAAACTAATAACTTTACATGTAGTTGCCCAAACTAGTAGAATATTGTCAAACTTAATAATATTTGGTCGGCCTTACTGTTGCGGCAAGCCAGTCATATAGATCCCTGTACCCCACTATGACGGTCTGACCCACTTTGGAGGCCTCATCAACAAGCACCAAAAAGTCCAAAACTTCAACCACTCAACAAACCAACCTCCGCCACAACCAACAACAGAAAAAATCTACCACACTCCCTCCACGACCACCCACCACCATGCACGGCCACGTCTAAGAAACAAAAAAGAATCTAAGAGAGAAATGAGCTTAATGAAACACTTAATGCTCCTGAGTGTTTCATTGCCTTTACTTATCCTGTCTTAGCATCTTAAACCACCCACTAATTACTCTTATAGTAAAAACTAAAAAGTATATCCAAACACTTTATACAATGAGAAGAAAATTTAATTGTCAAGTGAACGGTACAAACAAGCTTATATTTGGTTTATCTTTATACAATTATCCTCGTGATAATATATTTCACCACTAAATGAAGTAGACATACTGAATTACTGATTATTATCTTTGACAGAACAAATATCCCACATATTTTGAAGATTACAATTGCAAGTTTATTAGTTGCTCAGATCAATCAACCTCCATCTTCTCTTATCCTTGAACTTTCACATGCTTCTTGATTGATTCTTCTCAACGTCTCATAAAACACCATAAACACCTCCTTATTGGCATCTCAATTTATGATAGTGTACATTTCTCAGTAGAATCTGATTTGTAATATCATCATAATTTACACACAGCTTTATCATAAAAACATCCCATGAATTGAAGCTTCTGTACGGAAACCAGCACAAAGGCTATTGCTTATCAGCTACTTTGTTGGCCAGTGAACTACTCAAGTACCTTTCAATAATGTCAAGGCCACAAAGTTCCTTGACAACAGGCATGGTGGCAGGGACACCTAAATGGAACATGGAATCATTAACATGGCCATTCAAGCCACCCCAAGAAGCAAGCTGCCTCCTGGCGTCTTTGATAGCCGCTCTAGTTGCACAGTGAACAGATGTTGCTAGCAGCAACGGTGGCTCTCCAGAAGCTGCAAGCAAACAAAACAAAAGAGTTCTATTTTATTTTTCTTAAACTCAAAAATATGATCAAGGAATGCTAATCACACTATTGTTTATTCACGTTATAGAGAATTATAATTCTGAGACCTCTTATTTTCAACTCTTATCCATCAGTAAGAACATGCATTTTTGCTTCAAGAATAGCAAATGGATTGTGCAACTTGGCATAAGACAAGGTTTCAAACTTTCGACAAATCTCTCTGTTTTGGTGGTGGTGGTGGGGTGGGGGGAGAACTATTTTATGAACACACCTTTAGATGATAGAATGCGCTTCTGATGATGTCCGCTGTTCATAATTTCAACATTTAATTGTCTTGGTACGGTATCAATAGTTGGGATCTTATATGTCCACGTGCTATCAGAAACTACCAAACCATCAGGATTATTCAGGTACTCTTCCAGCATGAAAAAGCCAATACCTTGAACAAAAGCCCCTTCTATCTGTAAGAAATGCCACACCAATTTCACACTTGCCAATCATATACTAATAAGATTGATGATTATTATTTAAAAAAACATAAATGAAAACTAAAATGTATTAACATATTCGGAGTATTAAGATTAGTTGAAACTATTATCAAATTGCTACTGTGAAAAAGATAAAGGAAATACAAAAAATTAATTAAATGGAGAGGGCCACTGCCAAGGAAGGAAGTGAGAGCCAGACTTAAAGACTTGGAAGAAAATAAAACAATCGATCAGTGAAGGGAAAATCAAGTATTTTCACAACTAATATAAAAATAATACTCCGTAAATGTTTTTGTACAAAAGGTCAAGACTTCATTATTCACACTTTAAGAAAACAAGTTTTAGGAAATTGATAGTACTTGGGCAATTGAGTTTAAGGAAAAATCAGTTCATAATTAGCATTATCTTCAAACAGAACTGTAAAATATAATGAAGGCTAAATCCTTCACATGAATTAGTTCATATAAAGTTTCAATATCATAAGCTTTAGTAATGTAAGGTTGCCTCAAAAATAAAAAATAAGTCCGTAGTAGTAATGTAAGGACGCTACTAAAATCTACCTGTCCCAAATCAACAGCAGGATTTAGACTCTGCCCACAATCATAAATGATGTCTGATTGCAAAACAGTAGTTTCTCCAGTGAGGAGATTCACTTCTACCTGTTGAATGCAAGTACTATCATAAGAAACCGACCTCACCAGAAAAATCTTATTCTCTCCTGGCAAGATGAAAGTTGCTTGAGAAAGGCAATTGTGTAACAGTTACTAAACCAAAACAAGAAAAATGCTCACCATACAGGTAAGAGTTAAACACGGCTGTTTTTGATAAAGTTTACCTCACTTACAGCAGCTCCATAGTTTAGATATCGCATGGAAGTCAAATCGGGTTTGTAATAAGTGCTAGCAGATAAATGTACAGCTTGTAAGCCTGCCTGCAGTTAGAAACTGTGAGATTTGCATTCATTTTCTACATCATATATAAGAAGTTTTGACTTCACATTGTGAATTGATTTTATTATGTTTCTCAATACTTGATTAGTGTGTGTTACTCGGTACAAACTAAGAAGTAATATAGGTAGCAGTTCATAAAAAAAATTTAGTCCTATTTTGCTAAAGTGTCAATACAGCAAAATAACAAGGAGATAGACTAACATGATTCTGATGGAAAGGGAATAACAACTTAAAAGCTGCAGTTGTTTATTACAGCCTAATGATGAAAATCCTACTTAAAGACTGCCAAAGGATATTTAGTGCGTCTGAGGATATCATGGGGGACCTTGAACAGATGCATACCTGAAAAATAAGGGTTTCCCAGTTAATAGTTCCCAGGTGTTCCTGCAAGCTCTCCTTGAGAGGGGTTAATCTTTCAACTAATGTATTGCAGCAGATCCGAACAGCTTCACAGCTAGACTCTGAAGTAGTGCTCCCAGCAGTAAACCCTCCTTGTACCATGCTTAACGTATCTGCTTGTATTACTCGTACCTTATCCAAAAGATCATCACTTCCAGCACACTTGATCAAACTCAGAGCAAATGCTGCCATCTGTTTTACTTTGGTCCAAAGACCCTGACCAAGCTCAATCCCTCCTACTTCCACAGCAATTGACCCATCTGGCAGTATGCTGACTTTACCAGGAGTAGGTCTCAGTAAAACACCATGCACGATGGGTAACCTGGAAATCCCCTTTTTACGCCATATAGTAGTATTGTTAAACTGTTTTACCATCTCTTTTCTCTGGTAAAAACTTGAAGATGAAGCTAGCTTATCCCAAATTGAACGTAAAGTATATTCACCTGGCTCTCCGGCGGCTTCCTGACAGAACAAAGTCAAGCTGTTGAATGTGTGGAAGTTTTTGTCTCTAACAACATCAACATCCATCGAAAGGGCAGAAGCTACATGTTCAATCACAGCTTCAGCAATAAATGATCCTTGTAACTCACCAGGAGCTCGCATTGCAGATTTACTTGTATGATTAGTCTTGCATAATTTAATATCGAGTGACATAGCACCCCAGTCATATTTCTTAAGTGCATTCACTATGTTTTCAGGCATAATTGGGCTGATATCTTCAGATATACCTGCATTTAATAAAACCTGAACGTGTAAGGCTGTGATTTTCCCATTCAGTTTGAACCCCACGCTATAGGTGATTTTCATCGGATGTCTTCCTCCTGCCATTATCATATCAGTCTTGCGATTGAGATACATCCTCACAGGACGACGAAGCTTGTGTGCTGCTAGTGCACAAGCTGTTGCAACCTGTAAGATGTTAAATATTGTGTCATAATAAAAAAAGAGGAGATGGTGAAATATTAGAGGTAATCAGTACATAAATCCTTGAGTAAGTGAAACGCCATACTTTCTGCCTTTTCAGAATCATATTATTTTTTCAGCATTAAATGTCTAATATATACTGAATATATAAGGAAAATCAAATTTGGGTAGCTTAAGCATCCTCCTGCTTACAGGATTAAAGCTTACTATTCTCTGATCACCCATTACATGGTCAGAGAAGCAAGATATCTATAAATAAAAGCATAATAATCAAATAAATTCTCTGATGAAAAACTTTATCCTCATGGAAGGGATTTTTTTAATAATCACAAATTTTACTGTCAAAACACTCACAGGCATAGCTTTTATTGCTTTTCCACCAAAACCGCCTCCAACCCTTCTTGTGATGACCCGAATGTTGTTTTCAGGAACTCCTAGACATTTTGCAATCACAGAATGTGCAGTTTCTGGAGCTTGAACAGAACTATAAACCACCATGCAGTCATCTTCATCTGGAATTGCTAGGGCAGTTTGAGTCTCCAAATAGAAATAGTACTGTGATGGGAGTCTAATCTACAGATACCAAAGTGTAGACATAAGAATTCAAATTTTTGACATCAAAATACCACTGGTTAAAGTCAAACAACACATTCACTTCCTTAAATAAGAATTGACACCAAATGCATGAGAGGTACCTCAGCTGAAAGAATTTTCCTATCTGCTTCGGACATTCCTTTGGCAAAGTCACCAACTGGTCTAGGGCACAAAAAAGGCGGGATGTCGAAAAAACTACTCCTCTCAACTGCTTCTTCAACCGTCAAAATTGGTGGCTCTAAATGTTCCAAGTCATAGTCAACAATGACTTTAGTAGCTGCAACGTCTGCATGCTTCTGCGTATCAGCAACCTATAATTTTCTCGGGTTATTGAGTATGCCTCGAAATTTCAACTCATAGAGAAAGCAAGACCCATGAGAGAAAAGACACCTAAAAAGGCTTTAACATGAAGATTGACTTACAACAAGTGCAATACGTTCACCAGCAAACCTTGTGAGATCATCAGCAAATAGTGAATCGTTCCCAAATACTGTTTTGGCTCCTATATTCTTTCCCCCATGAGGAATATCTTTATGGGAAACAATGGCAACAACTCCATGCGGAAATGATTCGGACTCGTATCTCACACAATTTACCCTTGCCAATGGCTTTGTGCTATATACAAATGCTCCATGAAGACAGTCTTTTGGAGAAGGAATGTCATCAACGTATGTGGCCTCACCTGCAAAAAGTAACTCAAAACATTAAGGAAGATAGTATAATGCTGCTGAAATAAGAAATAAGGGTAAATCAAGCTGGAATGTGAATAGCATTGTGATTATTATTGAAGAGTGGTAAAGAGAGGACACTTTATTAAAGTGGAACACCGTATATCATTCAAGAAAATCCTTATTTGCTTGCACGTCCTTCATTTTAAACTAAATCACAAATTTAAATCAAGAAAACAATCTAAGCCATAAGAAATTATGCAGCAAACTAAAACGAGATAAGGTTTATATACATAAGACTCCACAACTAAACAGCATAAAGTCAATCGGTTGTTACATGAAAGCAAATAGTAGATTGAACTTTAAAGCAGTTGGTAAATCGGTATAAGGGATTACAGATGTCACTATACAAAGGAGATCATTAAAAAAACATGCAGGCTAGAGATTAATTTGGTTAAATCAAATCCACAATGAACAAGAGATTAATTTGGTTCAATAATATCCACACAGAACCAGAGATCAAAACAATCCATTGACCTTAGGTCTGACAAGGACATCAAAATTTGGGTAACAAAAATGGAAAAACATAAAACTTCAAACAAACCAGATGCCTGGAGAGCAGCTCCTATTTTTTTTATGGGCTTTCCGACAGGATGATACTCCCTGCTGGGTACAATTAACTGCTTTGCTGGTAATAGCAATGGTTGCATACTGTTCTCTTTCAGTCTATAATCTGCAGCCGACTGAGGATCAATTTCCAAGCCCAAACTAGAAACTCCAAAATTGGTTTCAACCAAAGTGTGCAGAAACTTGAAAACAAACGCCTCAGCTAAGCTTGTCCTGTAGGAAGCATGTGAAACGCCATCCTCAGGGACCACAGTAGTCCGAACTAAACTCATTGTTTTCTGGAGAGCTTCAAGGTCAATAGCTCTGCCAACCAAAAACTCTTCCGCTTTCCTAGCCCTCACTGCATGCCTAGTTCCATAAGCGCCAAAAACCAACTTAATCTTGTTCACCATGACACCATCAGCAGATTTGGAGGGAGAAACTTCAGCAAAGAAAGCAGCATTTAAATAAGGTAATGCATTCCCTAGAGGGCGAGGTGCTGCTCTATAGGTTTCAAACATGAGCTTACAATTTAAATTTGACGAAGGTTCCCATATTGGAATCTTGACACACACGATTATACTTTTTGTATCTAGAGGGGGCCTCTCCAAAAACTCCTCCAATTTTATGATCTCCCTCTTTGAGCTTCTTATCATCTCTACACTAGAATCTACAGCAAGGAGAACAGTAGTAATGTCAGAAGGAAACCCACACCTCTGCGCCATAACTAAATTTCCACCTATACTTGCTGAGTTTCTGATTGATCCAGAAGCAATTTTCTCGAAATGGGCAGCAATTTTCCGTAGCATTGTTATACTGCCTTCACTCAATCTATCTTCGCCACCCTCTTCCAGTGCAACAATAGCCTTGGAGATCGACACAGCTGCCCCAATTTGGATGCATTTAGAATCTCTTTTTACTAAAGAGAGTTCAGGAATGTACCTTAAATCTACGTATGTGTCATAGCCTTCTAGTTCTTTATAGTAACCTGTACCTGTATTACTAACAACTAATTTGACACGATTCACATTGTTAGCTTCACTCCATTCTAGCTTGTTGTGGAGTTCCTCAATGCTCAAAGGAGTATACCAAGAATATTTTCCCAAATCCAATAACATTTTGAGCTTTATTTCATTTTTCAAAAATTCAGGAAATGTTGATATTTGACAACTGCTATCGTAAACAGGTAACCTACTGACCTTAAGTTCCTTTCTCTCATCCTTTTGCCAAAAAGCATTGAATCCTAGATCTTCAATATCCACATCTCCAGCAAAGCTCTTACAAGCATCAGCTATAGGTCGATAACCAGTGCACCTACAGAGGTTTCCAGCTATGGCTTTCTCTGCCTCTGAAACACTAAGCTTTGAAAAACCAGGAGATGATTCTGTTCCATCACTCTTCTCAGCATTAACAAGAGCCGAGAAGAGAGAAACGCACATTCCAGGCGTACAATAGCCACACTGAGAGGCATGAAAGCCAGCAAATCTTTGGTGTATTGAATGAAAACCTTCTTTTTGATTTCCAAGGCCTTCACTTGTGGTAATAGAACAACAGTGTATACTACAAAGAAGTGTAAGGCAGGAGTTAAGTGTAAAATCCTCCACCTTATCGTGTATAGGATCATACTTAGATAGAAGCACAACACAAGCCCCACAACCACCTGCAGTAATTGAAATTGAACTATAGTCACTAACGAATTTTAACTCCAACATAATAACATATCATCATCTTGGAGCATTTGACCACAGAAATTTTCACAAAGATCCAAATTTTGCACTGATACAAGCAATATAAGCACCTCCTTGTTCAATGTACAATTTAAACCAAAAAATCAATTGAAATTATTTGCAATAATCTTCACCTTCTTTGCAATAACACACATATATGGAAATCAATGATGTATCTTCAATTGACATTGTTGTCTCTTAGAACACCTAGTGAAGCTAAGCCATCTATCAGTAAAGAATATTATATAAATTTTATTCCTCAATTAGCCGAAGTAATTCTAACTCTCAAGAAACACTACATCCAGAATTCCTTTCCATCCGTAGCAAAGTATTAAGCTTTATTATTTATGAAATTCAGTCTGTCTTTAGACTACTTATTTCATTTTTCCTGCTAACAATATACTATATACAGATACCTGATGATATTTCATCTGTACATTCAACATAGATGCTAAAAACAGGTAAAAGAGCGCCTGAAATTCAGCAAATTGACTCCTAAACCCCGCACGCGCGCGCGCGCACACACACACTGACATGATAGCACCAGTAAAAGCAGCTACTGACATGATAGCACCAGTAAAAGCCAAAACAGTTACTCATATCCTAAACTGTACAAAGGACGAATATCTGACATTGATCAATCTCACACACAAGAACAAACAGTAATATCGCGAACAAAATCCGTGGTTTCGAGTTACAACAATCTACAGAAGAGAAAAAGAGAACTGAATCGAGTAAAAACAAACCTTCACCACACCCAAGCTTGACACTTTTGAAACGAGTGCGAGTACGCAAAAATTCCAGCAAAGTAGTAGAAGGTTCAACAGTGGTGGATATCTCAAATCTCTCACCATTAACAGCAAACAGCAAATTCCCACCTCCCATTTCACTGTCTATCTTCTTCTCCATGTTTTTTAAGCAGTCAACAGTAAAGAAGTATAGATGTAACTCAAGTTAAGTACACCTACTGCTACCACTAATTGTTATATGATAAAATTGTTGACTCACGTCACTCATTAGTCATTACTAATATCTAATACAAGAGTAAACTATTAAATTCAGTACCCCACCATCACAATGACGACAGAATCATAGTACAACTTTTTCAAAAATAATTTCCAGAAAAAATATTGCATTTTTTGAGAGATGAGGAGTGGCTGAATTCGAGGAGATATATCAAATCATATAACTATCCCCTTTAAAGAGAGGAGTTAGCCTGTTTTGCTAAAAGGGGAGGTGGCAATAAGTGTTGAACTCTTCTGCATCGTTGTAAAAATATGGGGATCTTAGAAAGGGACAAGTGTTGGTCTTTTCAAATGGACGGCTTTGAAATGGTTAAAAAAAAAAAAAAAAAAAAAGTGACTTTTGTTGGGGGAACAAAAAATTGCCACTCCTTAATTCTGTCAGGAGAGGCGTGTTATTAAGTAAAATCCACTTTGATCAGAAGACCTACACATTTATAGATCATCGGCGTAGCCTTTGATTAAAAGACTGATTCCACGCAATAATCAAAATTAAAATCTCACAAAATTATGAGCTTTTTTTTAGAAAAAAATTGAAAAATAAGCTACCTTATATAGTAATTTAAAAAATAAGTTAATTTAACTTCGGAGTGAAAACGTTGGACAACATTTTAGCATAAGCAAAATCGTTGCCCTATGCAACGTTTTGCATGAAGTTGGAAATATAAGGGTGAAACTGAGTCAGAGAAAAACGTTGCCTCAAATAACGTTTTTAGTCAATTAAAAACATTGCTCCATGCAACGTTTTTATTTAGAATATTTCAGGAATCTTGGCAGAGAATCAGGTAAGTGGAAAACGTTTTCTCTGGCCCAATTTCACCCCCATATTTTTAGCTTCATGCAAAACGTTGCTTGTGGCAACGACTTTACTTATGCTAAAACGTCGTCTCGGGTAACAATTTCACTCCGAAGCAAAATTGACTTATTTTTGAAATTAATTTCAAGCATGGCTTATTTTTCAATTTTTTTAAAAAAATCTTATAAATAAAAAAAATTCCATAAATAACCTCAAATGCTCGTATTAGAGCCTCAAACTAGTAAACTACACATGTTTGAGTGCCTTCAAGTCTTTGACAACATAAATAACCATAAAGTAATAAAAGTATACATTTGTTGCAGATAAAAATAACCTTTGTTTTCTCTGAACCTTAAATTTTACAACATTCTTGATGGATTCCAACTTATTCTTGGCGTCTTAGAAAACTTCATACTCACCTCTTTATTTGCGTCTCAACTTGGTGTACAGATTACTCCACGTAACCAAATTTGTATCATCAACCAACACGGCTCGTAATGTAAACCAAGACAAAGGCTATAGCTTATAGGTCACTTTGTCGGCAAGTGAACTACTCAAGAACCTCTCAACAATGTCAAGGCCACAGAGCTCCTTCACGACAGGCATGGTCGCGGGGACACCTAAATAGAACATGGAGTCATCAGCATGCCCATTCAAGCCACCCCAAGAAGCAAGCTGCCTCCTAGCTTCTTTGATGGCTGCTCTTGTAGCAAAGTGAACCGATGATGCAAGCAGCAATGGTGGCTCTCCAGAAGCTACAAGCAAACCAACAAACTTTGTTCAAATTGGCTTCTGACGAGGTTTTCTAGCTCTTTTTTACTCATAAATGTGATCAAAGAGTGCTGATCACATCTTTGTTCATTCACATTCTAGAGAATTTACAAGTCCGAGACATCTGATTTTCAACTTTTCATTCACACGTATGTCCACTTCTCTTATCCATATGTTAAAGGCCTTGGAGCATGCATTTCTGATTTGACAAGAAAAAAAGAGGATTGAGCAAATTAGCACAAAGGGATCGTTGTATGAACACACCTTTAGATGATAGAATGCGCTTCTGATGAGGTCCGCTGTTCATAATTTCAACATTCAGTCGTCTTGGTATGGTATCAATTGTTGGGATCTTATATGTCCATGTGCTGTCAGCTACTACCAAACCATCAGGATTATTTAGGTACTCTTCCAGCATAAAGAATCCAATACCTTGAACAAAAGCTCCTTCTATCTGAAAGAAATGCCACACCAATTTCATACTTTAAATATCAATTAGAGAAGGTGAATAAGGTAAGATCACACCAATCCAAAATATTAGAGTGTATATGTGCAAAAGGTCTCGACTTCATTCTTCACGCCTCAAGAAATTTGAAGTCTTAGGAATTGAAACTGTTAGTTTGGCAGTATAAAAATTGCTTTCAAATAGTACTGTGAAAATGACAAGCTACACATGAATCAGAAACAGAAATGAACTTTATATGGCTGTATATCGTAAGCATTATCTTCAAGTAGTACTGTAAGTATGCTACTAATGCTACTAAAGTCAACCTGTCCCAAATCAACAGCAGGATTCAGACTTTGTCCACAGTCATAAATGATGTCAGACTGCAATATAGTAGTTTCTCCTGTGAGGAGATTCACTTCGACCTGTAGAAAGAAAGTTAAATCCATAAGAAACAGACTTCACAGAGTAACAATTATTTTATTTTATTTTATTTTATTTAAAAAAGCAGCTAATTCTTGAATAACACACTTTACCTCGCTAACAGCAGCGCCATAGTTTAGATATCGCATGGAAGTCAGATCAGGTTTGTAATAAGCGCTAGCTGACAAATTTACTTCTTGTAAGCCTGCCTGCAATTAATATGGCCTTCTCGTAATGAAATCCTTATAGAAAGACAAAAAAAAAAAAAAAAAAAATTGAGGATACTTTGTGTATGAGGATATCTTATATTCATATTTCATAGTTGGGGGGTTGAACCAGCAATGATGGACAGTGCACCCGATGGTGCACCCGCTCCAAAAAAATGTACATTACATACATGGAAAATATACATTATGTACATGAAAAATGTACATAATACACATGCGAGTTTTGTGGATACATTCCACGTAACTCACATGTGTACTATGTGTATTTTTCATGTCCGAAATGTACATTTCCATATACATAATGTACATTTTTTTGAAGCGGGTGCGTATGTACTTACCTGAGAGATAAGTGTCTCCCAATTAATAATAGATCCCATTTGTTCCTGTAATTCCTCCTTGAGAGGGGTTAATCTTTCCACCAGTGTATTGCAGCAGATCCTGACAGCCTCACAGCTAGACTCAGAAGTAGTGCTTCCAGCAGTATACCCTCCTTGTACCATGCTTAACGTATCTGCTTGTATAACTCTTACCTTATCAAAAAGATAATCACTTCCAGCACATGTCACCGAACTCAGAGCAAATGCTGCCATCTGTTTTACTTTGGTCCATAAGCCCTGACCGAGCTCAATCCCTCCTACTTCCACAGCGATTGACCCATCCGGTAGTATGCTCACTTTACCAGGAATGGTCCTTAATGAAACACCATGAACAATAGGTACCCTAGAAATTCCCTTTTTACGCCATATGTTAGTGTTGTTGAAATGTTTCACCATCTCTTTTCTCTGGTCAAAACTTGAAGACGAAGCTAACTTATCCCATATAGAAGGTAAAGTATATTCACTTGGCTCTCCAATGGCATCCTCACGAAACAAAGACAAGCTGTGGATTGTGTGGAAGTTTTTATGTCTGATAACATCAACATCCATCGAAAGGGAAGAAGCTACATGTTCAATCACAGCTTCAGCAATAAATGATCCTTGTAACTCACCAGGAGCTCGCATTGCGGACTTACTTGTATGATTAGTCTTGCATAATTTAATATCGAATGACAAGGTTCCCCAGTCATACTTCTTAAGTGCATCCACTATATTACTAGGCAAAATTGGGCTGACATCCTCAAATATACCTGCATTTATCAAAACCTGAACATGCAAGGCTGTAATTTTCCCGTTCAGTTTGAACCCAACGCTATAGGTGATTTTCATAGGGTGTCTTCCTCCTGCCATTATCATATCAGTCTTGCGATTGAGATACATCCTCACAGGACGACGAAGCTTGTGTGCTGCTAGTGCACAAGCTGCTGCTACCTATAAGAGGTTTAATATAGTGTGATAAAATAAGAGAAAGGTGGAGACGGAAGAGTGGAAGACCCTACTAGAAGTAACAAAGATATTTTCTTGAATAAATGAAATACCAAATTTTCTGCCTTTCCAGAAGAAAATTATTAAAAATTTCGCCTTTACAAAAATAATTTCAGAAAATAATCAGAGTATAAATGATCAGATGAAAGTAAGCTTCATCAAAAGGAAATTTAATCACAAATTTTACAACCAAAATACTTACAGGCATAGCTTTTGTTGCTTTTCCACCAAAACCGCCTCCAACCCTTCTTGTGATAACCCGGATGTTGTTTTCAGGAACCCCTAGACAACTTGCAATCACAGAATGCACATATTCTGGATTTTGATTGGAACTATAAACAACCATGCAGTTATCTTCATCTGGAATAGCTAGGGAAGTTTGGGTCTCCAAATAGAAATAGTACTGTGATGGGAGTATAATCTACAGATATCACCAATGTAAAGTCATAAACATTCTATTTGTTGACGAATAATACCAGAATTTTAATCAACTTTTGCACTTCTTCAAACTTGAAATAAAATGGACATCTAATGCATGAGTGGTACCTCAGCTGAAAGAATTTTCCGATCTGCTTCGGCCATTCCCTTGGCAAAATCACCCACTGGTTTAGGGTGCATAAAAGGTGGGATATCGAAAAAGCTACCCCTCTCAACTGCTTCTTCAACTGTCAAAATTGGAGGGTCTAAATTTTCCAAGTCATATTCTACAATTGCTTTAGTAGCTGCACTGTCTGCATGTCTTTGTGTATCTGCAACCTATAATGGTCTCAGCTAATTGAGTGTGGCTCAAATATTCAACTCATAGATCTTAAAGGCTTTAACAGGAAGAATGACTTACAACTAGTGCAATACGTTCACCAGCACACCTTGTGAGATCATCAGCAAATAATGATTCAATCCCAAAAAGTAATTGGGCTCCTATATTCTTCCCTCCTTGTGGGATATCTTTATGGGAAAGAGTGGCAACAACTCCATCTGGAAATGATTCAGACTCGTATCTCACACAACTTACCCTTGCCAATGGCTTTGTGCTATATACAAATGCTCCATGTAGACAGTCTTTTGGAGAAGGAATATCATCAACATATGCTGCCTCACCTGCAGATAAAGTAAAATCATTACAGAAGTGAGAAGACAGCACAATTCTGCTTGAAAAGAAAAGGGCAACGATAGCTGGTTTGACATAGCGTTATGATAATCATTGAAGAGTGGGAGAGTGAACACATTTTATTGAGGCTGGGCACCATTTGTAATTCAAGATTATCCAAAACAGTTGCATGTCCTTCATTCAGAACTTAAACATAAATTTCAATCAAGAAAACATTATAACCGCAGCTTTGCCTTTACTAACGCCGCATAATAGATAGAATATGGTCATGCAGACCGAGTCTGGCCTTTTAAGCTACAATTTGGTTCAATGAATTCCACATAAAATAAGAGATTAAACCAATCCATGTCTAGGTATCCAACAAGGACATCCAAATTTGGGTAAACATAATTGAAGCAAAAGTTAAAAGAACAGAAAGTTTTAACTAACCAGATGCCTGGAAAGCAGCTCCAATTTTGCCAATGGGCTTCCCAACAGGTTGATACTCCGTACTGGGTATAATCACCTGTTTTGCAGGTAATAACAGAGGTTGCCTGTTGTACTCTTTCGCTGTATAGTCTGTTGCCGACTGAGAGTCATTGGCCGAACCTAAACTAAAAGTTCTAAAATTGGTTTCAATCAAAATGTGCAGAAACTTGAAAACAAATGCCTCAGCTAGGCTTGTCCTATACGAAGGATGTGAAGTGCCATCATCAGGCACCACGGTAGTCCGAACTAAACTCATAAATTTGTGTAGAGCTTCAAGGTCAATAGCTCTGCCAGCCAAAAACCCTTCAGCTTTCCTAGCCCTCACTGCATGCCTAGTTCCATAAGCTCCAAAAGCCAACTGAATCTTGTTCACCACGACACCATCAGCAGAATTGGAGGGAGAAACTTGAGCGAAGAAAGCAGCATTTAGATAAGGTAATGCATTCCCTAGAGGGCGAGGTGCTGCTCTATAGGTTTCAAACATGAGCTTACTATTTGAATTTGACGAAGTTTCCCATGTTGGAATCTTGACACACACGATTATACTTTTTGAATCTAGAGGGGGACTCTCCAAAAACTCCTCCAATTTTATGGTCTCCCTCTTTGAGCTTCTTATCATCTCTACACTAGAATCTACAGCTAGTAGAACGGTAGCAATATCAGAAGGAAATCCACACCTCTGTGCCATAACTAAATTTCCACCTATACTTGCTGAATTTCTGATGGACCCTGAAGCAATTTTCTCAAAGTGGACAGCAATTTTCTTTAGCACTGCTATACTTCCCTCACTAAGTCTATCTTCACCACCCTCTTCCAGTGCAACAATAGCCTTAGAGATTGACACAGCTGCCCCTATTTGGATACATTTAGAATCTCTTTTGATCATCGAGAGATCAGGAATGTACCTTAAATCTATGTATGTGTCATTGCCTTCTAGTTCCTTGTAGTAACCAGTACCTGTATTACTAACAACTAATTTGACACGACTCACATTGTTGGTCTCAATCCATTCCAGCTTTGTGTTAAGTTCCAAGATGCTTAAAGGGGTATACCAAGAATATTTTCCAGAATCCAGTAACATTCGAAACTTTATTTCATTCTTCAAAAAATCAGGAAATGTTGACTTCTGACAACTGCTATCATAAACAGGTAGCCTACTCACCTTAAGCTCATTGCTCTCCTCCTTGCACCAAAAAGTGTTGAATCCTAGATCTTCAATATCCACATCTACTGCAAAGCTTTTGCAAGCATCAGCTATAGGTCGATAACCAGTACACCTACAGAGGTTTCCAGCTATGGCTTTCTCTGCCTCCATAACTTTAAGCTTTGAAAACCCAGGAGAGGACTCTGCTCCTTCACTCTTCTCAGCATTAACAAGCGCTGAGAAGAGAGAAATGCACATTCCAGGAGTACAATAGCCGCACTGAGTTGCATGGAAGCCAGCGAATCTTTGGTGTATTGAATGAAACCCTTCTTTTTGATTTCCAAGGCCTTCACTTGTGGTAATAGAACAACCATGTATACTACAAAGAAGTGTAAGGCAGGAATTGACTGCATAATCCTCCACCTTATTGTGCACTGGATCATATTTAGATAGAAGCACAACACAAGCCCCACAACCACCTGCACTTATTCATTCCTATACATTATTCTGCTTTGAACGGATGATAGCACAAATTTTCATAAATATTTGAGACCAGAAAATTCTACAACAGGCAAAATATGCTACAATCTTGTCCATGTATTTATTTGAATGAAAATCCATTACGTATATAGCTTTTACGCTGTTCACATACAACTACTTTGATCATGTTTGTTCTACTGACTTATAAAAACTCATGTTAGTTTGTAAAACGTTGTTGGAATAAATGCTGAATAAACAAGTAAACAACTAGAAGAGCGCCTGGAATTCAGAGAAAAAACTCTCGAATCACAAACACATACGAAGGACGTTAAAGTTCAGTTAATATCCGTATTGATCAGTCTCACATACATAAAGAATATAACTGCAGACAAAATCATTAGGATAGAAAGAGAATGGAGTGAAGCAAACCTTCACCACACCCAAGCTTAACACTTTTGAAACGAGTCTGAGTCCGCAAAAAGTCGAGTAAAGTAGTAGAAGGATGAATGGGGACGGATATCTCAAACCTCTCACCATTAACAGCAAACAACAAATTTCCACATTCCATGATGTTGTCTTTCTTCTAGCAGTCTAATAATTAAGTTAGAGGTGCCACTCATCTATGTTTTTTAAGCAGGCTAACAAGGTTAAGAGGAGTCCCTTCAATTTAAGTACATTGTATTCCTGCTCCTACCCACTAGGCAGCTAGGCTACCCTATCACAATCATGTCAGAATCACTGAATTCAAAGCCTTTGAAAGTGTCAATACTTGACTAATCAACATACTTATGCTATCATTATTTGTGTTATAACAAAAGCAAGATTTGTTAAATTGTGATGAGATAAAATCCATCCAATATTGGCCTCTTTTGGCGAAAAGGGAAAGTGGCAATGAAAATTTTGAACTCTTTGTGAATTGAGGGACCCTGGAAAGAGACACGTGTTGCCCTCTTTTTCACAGGCCCGCGTTGAATTTGGGGAATGGGAATCACGAACTAAGTGAAAATACAAAGTTGGGATCAAGAGATTCAAGGATTTCAATTTGTAATTGTCACTTCGGGGGACTTTTGAGTTACGTACTTAACGGATTAATGTGCCTTCTTGTGAAAGCTCGTGTCACTAAATCACTAAGCTAGACCGTGTTAATAAATTATCCACACAGGAAAAAGCATATGCCGACATGCCGTTACTAGTACGGTTACCCTGCTTTCTTTTATGAACTTAAAGAATAAAAATATTTGCGATTTTCTCTTTTATGAACTCAAAGATGCATAATAGGACTTTCTTTCAATCAAACGAGTAGAGGATATGCTTTGAATGAGTAGTTATTGTTTTAGACAGGTGTGCTTATGAGCCGAGCCGAGCTTGAGTTTAGCTAAGCTCGACTCGAGCTCGATAACTCAAATTCGAGCTCGACTCGAGTTAGAAAGCTCGTGAGCTAAAAAATAGAAACTCGAGCTCAACTCGAAATTTCTTTCGTTCAAGTAAGTAGAGGATACACTTTTAAGTTTGAAAGTAGTTAATGTCTTAGTCTCCTAGAGACTACAACTCCCTTTTACCCTAATAATAGTCTTTTGTTTACTTTTCTTCCCCTTGCGCTTTTTCAACCCACCCTCAATGATCTTCTTTCAAGCAATATGCATGAAAAGTCTTTATTTTTTATGTGTACAAAAATAGCACATATCAAAAAATTTAATTTGTCATATTGAATAATTAAATTCAAAAAGGTGCGTAAAAGTTCTTCTTTATTGGTAAATTAAGTAGGGTTGATTGATAACTCGCTTATTTTTTTAATATAAATAATATAGGGGGAAATCTTACATAATTAACATTTTATTTTTGTCTAATCATTGGTTTTATAAAATCTTAAGTCCATTTATGTAACACCCCCAAATTACTAACATAATAATAATAATGATAGTAATTTTAGTAACTTAGGGGTATTACCGCCACGTGTTATCACGCTTCGGCTGTGCTAACTAATTACTATATTACAGTGGAAGAAAAACTCAATTTATTTATTAAAAAGAATTATAATTTTGATTATCCAAAGGTACAAAAGTTGATTAAGAAAATTATAAAAACTCCTAACTAGTATGTGCCCCTTGATGTAATGCTCCCATGCACATTTATTCATGCAAACCTACTCACCATAAATGATAAGTAGGGCGAACCAAAACAAATAAGAAAATATGTGTCAGTGAAAAAACATTGTATACGTATACATGCTAAAAGAAATACTTTGACTTTTAAATTCCTTTATTTCAAACTTGCCTTCTTATATATTAATAAACTTCAAACCTTTTTTTTATAATAATCTAATACAAATGGAATTATTAAAACACTTAATAAAAACAATTTTCTCTTCTTATATCCCCTCCTTGATCCTAAGTGTGCACACCCCCCAAGTTAGTTATCTCATCACGGATCTATCCTTGGAGTTTCCTTTTATTTGCCAACAAGTGGACTTTGAAGCATGAACCCTTCTTGATTATAAAATCAAGCGGTAATGTATAATAATAATAACTCTCCTTTTATAACTCCTTTAATTTAAATACAAATACCTTGCTTTAATTATTAAAGCTCATTGAAAATTATTAAATCTCAAATGTCATTCGGCCCTTTTGAAATATGATACATATTAAATAAAGTAAGGTAAATATATATCACCCTTTTTTTTGTTAACGGAATTTCAAATAAACATATATAAACATATATTTTAAAAAATATCTTAGCACAATATAATTCACAAAATATAATATTCAATTGCACATAAAAATATTTAACTCATATACATACCTTAAATTCTAGTACTTTCTAGCAATTCTTTACTAAACTTCAAGTTGATCCTCCTATCAATTTAAAATAAACTGATCAACACAATGCAACACAATAATTATGCATATAATATTAAAACTTTAATTAAGTTTAGAAATAGTTTTAAGAATTAAACAGTTTGCAAAATAATTAAAACAATTAAATAATTAGGGAAAAAGGATGCTCATGGAGGCTGGTGGTTGTTGGTGGCACAAGATGGCCGAAGAGATGCAGAGAGTGGCTTGAGAGAGAGGGAGAAAGTTTGAGAGAAGTAGAAAGGGTTTAATGATTTTTGTGTAAAGAATTAGGTGAGATTTAAGGTTCTATTTATAGTAGAAATTATGATAAATTTTAGGATTTTAAAACACCAAAAGATAAATATGAATTTAAATTGATAATTATCCTCCAAATTTTTAGAAAAATATTTTAATTATAAAATAACTAAATTATTAAATAATTTAACCAATTAAAATTATTTAATTCAAAATAAACCAATTAGAATTAGTTAAAAAAGATAAAATTTTATAATAATTTTTTTAGAAATATCAATCATAGAAAAAGGATAGAATAAGGATAAAATTTATTATTATTATTATTATTTTAAATATATTATTTTTAAATTAAAACTATCTTTTCAAATAAAATTATCCTTTAAATTAGGATTAAATATATATATATATAATAATAATAATTTTTTTTTAAATTCTAATCATGGTAGCTGGCCATGATTAGATATGGTCGAAATTTTTATTTTTAAAATATATTTTTTTATTTCTTTGTTAAATATATCCAATTTTTAACATTATCCATTTAAATTAAAAATAATCTTTATAAATATAAAAACTATATTTTTTTAAGAATAATATTTTAAAAGCTTCTAGAATATTCTAGAATAAAAGAGGATACTTTGGATATTTTAGAGATATTTTAAAGTGCTTTTTGGGAATTTTAATGGAATAATTGAGGAATTAAATATAAAAGTAAATAATTTTCTTAATAAAATTATAAAATAAATATATAAATGACGGTCCATAATTATGATTGGTGCCAAAATAATTTTTAAATTATTTATTTTTTACTAAAATATTCTTCATATAATTTCTAAAATATGGGGTATTACAATTAAAATATGATAGGAAGATTATTTTATGTAAATGAGGATAGATGTTGGTTATTTTCCTTCCAAACTCAAGAAATTACGCACCACAAAATCTACCGATACTACATATTTTCTCTATCCCTTAATATTTGCCCCATTAAACCATTTTTTTTATGAGGTTTTTTTGGTAAAAATGGTACACTCGTTGGGAAACATATTAATACAAATTAGTAACGAAAACAAACAAACAAACCGAAGTCCTGGATTTGAATCCGATCCAAGTTCAAAGCAAAAAAATGATCAATCAATCAGACTAAATCTTTTTTTCCTTAATTCAATTTAATTAGACTTTATTCAACCAGACTTACGAAGCCCATATTGAAAGAAGAATGGGCTGTGGGCCAGTGGGCCTGAGACCCGAGTACAGACTTACAGACTCTGCACTCTGCAGCTTTTGGTGAAGCTTTTAAAAAACAGAGACACTCCGTAGTCCCAGAATTCCCCCCGCCTTTTTTTTTACAATCTCCGAGCAGTCTGTGACCGTCCTATCGTATCCAGGTCATCGAGGCTCATCAATCCCCATATCTTAGAGTTACAGACATAATGCAGAATTCCAAGTATTATCAAAGAGTGACAAAACCCTAATTTAGAGCACATAGTTGGGTTTTGGGGTTGGAAAATGGCAGTAGATTTTCATTTCAAAGAGTCGTTGCTTCGTGAATTGAAGCTAGACGAACCCTGCCTTCCTCCTACACTTTGGGACTCTGTCCCTTCTGTTTCTCTCTCCTCAAATCATCCTCCCTTCTATGATATCTCCTCCGTCTCTGTAAGAACATTCTTCACTACATTTTCTGTTGTTGAGTTGTATGCCTTTTTCGTGTTCATTTCTTGAAAATATGTACTACTTTTTCTCGGTCTCTCCCCCCCACCCCCCCATTAATTCGATGCATCCAGAATGTTCAGTTCAATTGTATTTATTTTATTGGCGTGGTTAATATGCTGTAGTATATAGTTTTGGAATTTAGATTTCTGAAAAGCTAGTGCCGTTGATGTTATCTAGAGATTTTGATATGAAAATACTGCTCTGAATTGGAGCTGATGTATGTCAGGAGGCGAGCTTGGTGCGGTTGGTGTTGAATGCATTGCAAGGTGTGCAGTCGGCAGTTTTTAGCATTGAAAAGCTCTCAGCGTTATTATGCGCGGATCCTGCGGATAGATCTGGTCACCGAATCCCTACTCTTTGGCATAGATCTTTAAGCACATGTGCACTGGGAAGTATGCTCAAATCTGTTGGTTATTCCGGTTCCGTGGTTATTCTTCTCCAAAAGTTTGTGGATTATTTTACCAATCCTGATTTGGCGGACGTAGAGCAAGCAAATTCTAATAAGAATGAAGGTGATGTTGTGGGGCATCCTCCGCTAAGCCTTGTTAATCAGGCATTTGCAGTTGCTGTTCGAACAGTAATGGAAGGATACTTGGGTGCAATGGATACATTACATGCGTCTGTGGAATTCAGGCGTTCTTGTGATGATGTCAAATTGGTTTCAGAGGCTTCACGTCATGGGAGCCTTACAAGCATCTCTCATTCTCAAGTCACCCTACTGGAGACTTATCTGCACACGAAAGAATTGAGAACTCGTATTGAGGCGCTTGGCTATCTTTGCCATTTAAGTCATTCGGCTCTCTGCTTCACAGTAAGTTCTTTTGAAGATGCGATTGCCAAAGCAAGTGAAGAAATCGATAACTTCCCTAGGGGAGGAAATTTGCTCACTTTTCTTTATAGACAACTGCAGGTAAGCCTCCATATCCTGTCTCTATGTTTCTTTATTTTCTGCTTATAACTGCGACAATATTTTTATATGGGTGGATTGAGAAAATGGGAGGTTGGAGAAGTGCATATATGCATGACATTTCGTAGTATAAGAAATCATGGGTTCTTGAATTCCAAATTAGCCCAATGATTTTCAGTTTTATTAAGTCGTATGAATTTGTACTCATTTGCACCTTTTGTGTTCCAAACTTTGTGCCCTCTGATAAACTTGACTTTCTATCTCAAGATGTGTTAAGACCTGATCAGTTTTACTTTGTGCAATCTGGAAAAAGGGTGACTTGTATTAGTTGTATATCTGCAGGCCTACAGTTCATTATTTTCTCTTCTTAAGGTGTTTATTTGGACTCAATGTCCTGTAATTTCTTATAATTCTGAATATTCCACACAGGCTGTCGATCCACCTCACAGCAGTCTGCTAAAGTTCCTATTTCTGCGGTCACTTGAACCTTACTGCAGATTCATTAGATCATGGATTTATGAGGCCAAGATTAGTGACCCATATGGCGAGTTCGTTGTTAAATATTCTGCAGATCCTCCACCTAACTCTCATGGTAAAGCTGGCATCCCTGTTGACTTCCCATTGGCATCTGCTAGGGTAATAATCTCTGAAATTGTTCTATATAGTTGTTGGTTGAACATAGGGGAGTAAAATCTCCTAAGAAGATGCTTTTTCCTTGTAATTTCATTTCTTAGGATGTGCTAAAATTTTTTTTGCTGGCCATGGGAAGTAAGAACCAAACAACTCCACATTCTTCCACTAATTAGGAGATTCTACTTCCCATGTATTTTTGTTATTAATATGTCAACCAAACAAGCACTGTATAGTTGGATTTGTGATTGTCGTATTCTGGCTCTGTGCTATTGATGCTCTTCTGGCAATGTTTCCAGGAACAAGATGGAGTTTCTATTCCTTGTTTTCTTAAAGATGTCTTAGTTCCATTGCTGAGAGCAGGCCAACAACTGCAAATGGTTATGAAATTGCTTCGACTGTGCAATTATGTTCATGCCGGAGAAGATACATTTGAGGATGTCCTTCCATGCTCAAGTGACTTCTGCAGTGGTGAAATTTCTGGTTACCTATTAAGTTTTGATAAGGCAGAAATAGAAGCCATTTTACTCTCAAGGAAGCACTTCTACTGCAAGATGCATGAAAAACTTGATAAATTTGTGGACACTTTGGATATAAAGTATCGTGAGGTAATATTCATCAATAGGTTATTGGCCAGTATCATATGTGAAATAGTTTCATTCCATCTATTACCCACACACTTTATTTTCCTTGAGTCAAATCAGAAAGAGTAGTACAAGAATTTGTAATGTGTCATATTTCTTTTTGCTTGTGCTATTGCACTCGTATCTTGTCTTTCATGCATGGACTTATGTGCCTTGTTTCTACCAGAAAAAGCTGTTTTTTTCTCTGTTAGTTTATGCTTCAAGCTGTCAAATTCATTGTTTGAAGTTTCGGGTGATTTTTTTGCAGGTGGTTTTGTATGATGCAGTCTCTGTTTGTACCAGTTATATTGGAGGAAACTTAGATATTCAATATCCTTCTAATTTGGATGACGCACTGGTTTTCCCATCAGCTGCAGATAAAAGAGATCTAAATCAGTATCTTCCTTCTATATTTCTCTTGCCTCTCATCTATTGCATCTCTCTTTTATAGACAGACAGGTTGATTTGTGCAACGTGCACTTGGTTATTGTGGCATCTAATGAGAAGTTATTATCTTGTTTTTCTCGATGAGTTTTATATTGTCGAGCATTTATTCTGACTTGCTTTCATTCCCCCTCCCCCCAAAAAAAACCACCACTAACAAAATATGAAAATTTTCAAGTCTTCAAAGGCTGTACCCAATGCATAAGGCTTCTGCTACAGCAAGGTTTGAGAAAGGTTCAACTGTACACAACCTTACCATTATATGGAAAATTTTAAAGTTGAACCTAATAAATCTAGAGGGCAGTTGCTTGGGTATAACTTTTTAGTAAAAATAAGGGAAAAAGAAGTGTACCTGATTCTTTGTTAAGCGATTGAGTATGGGTATGCAGTTTGCTAGAAATTAGGTCGAAACGAACCACTTTCACTATTATTTGCCTTTTTCCCAATTTGCAAGGGGATTAGTGAATTAGGTAACAACAGGACTAAGTATCATTAGTTAACTCTCCTTCTGTCCAGAAATAATAGTCACATTGTCCCAATATCTCATAATTCGTTATGACACATTTTAGCTCAATGACACTTTATGAATAGTTGGACCATTCCCATACGGATCTTTCTATTATTCTGTCTTAGTACTTTGTTAAATATTTTAATTATAAAAAAAAATTTATTTATTGGTGAAAAATTTATAGGTTTTATAGAATTACCGTAGAAAATTTAATTGGGATAATATTTTTTATCACATTAAATGAACAAATTATTATAGAAAAATGTAGAGAGAAAATATGAAACGAAAAGAAGAAATAAATGTAGTTTTAAATGATTTAGGAATTTATATAGTTATACAATTTTCTATGTATAATATTTTTCAATCTAATATTAATGTAAAGTAGAAAAAAAGTAGATGACATCATCTTTAAGAAAAGGTGAGAAATTTTTTTATAATAGTTTGACACTTTGACATGTGGTAAGTATGACGTCAACAAGGGTTTGCTTTAGTAATAGTTATAGATAAGTACAATAGTCCCTTCAAAAAAAAAAAAAGGTATTAGTGCAATAGTTGGGAAAGATATGGAGAAAATGGGTTTGGGATGGGAGTTAGGAAAGATATGGAGAAAATGGGTTTGGGATGGGTGTTAGGAAAGGTATGGAGAAAATGGCTTTGGAAGAAAAGATGGCTCTAAATAGGAGAGAATGGAGGAGAAGCAATTTTGTGGACGATCATGTGAGATAGAATATTTGTTCATATAGCCGACCCCATATTATTGGGATTATGGCTTGGCTTTGTTGTTGTGAGTTCAATAGTAGAACCAATCACCAGCCATCACTATTTCCGGAAATGTTGCAACTTTTCTTTGATATCCTAAAATAGCACAATGTGACTGTTTTTTCTGCTAGAAAGGGAGTTCATTTTTTTGAAGTGTAGTCTCCCAGTTATCTTAATTATTTTAATTGTTTCACAAAATAATTTTTCTCTTCAATCTCTCTTAATATTTTGATCTTTCCAATGCAGGGATTCAGAAGTGTCTAGCATGGAGGAGGATTTCTCTTTCGTATTAGATCCTCTGGAGCCTTCTGAATGTTCATCGACAGACGATTCAAATGAGCAAGTTGATGCTGCACTTTCACTTGATCTTCATGACCATTTGTCATTTTCTGAACAAAATCATCTATCTTCATTGTGTTTCTCTACCCTCTCCTCTGGCAAACCTTCGGAAGAGATTACTCAAGTTCTGCAACGACCCGCAATGCATAACGACTTCGTAGATCCTTGCTCTGGGAAAATTGTCATTAGGAAACATGATGCTTCAAAGTCAGAGCTAGGTGAGACCTTGAGACCTTGTATATCTGATATTCAATACACAGGTGAAATGCCTCTTCTGGGATGGCCTCTTGGGGGTCTCCATGGAAATCCTCTTAGCACTGATCAAACGTGCATAGATGACAGGATTCCGTGTGTTAGTGGTAGTGATCAGTATATGATCATGCCAAGTATTAGTAGCCAATCTGTACCTGAGACTACCTTGATGCATAAAGTATGTCAGGGGCATGAATTTCCTTCACCAAGTTCGTTTGTAATCCAGTCATGGAATGCTAAATACTCCAGCAATGTTCTCAGTATGAACCCCGTACTGACAAAAAACGCTTTCATTCATGATGTAAATAAAAACAGAGAGAACTTTTCCAAAGTTAGCAAAAACTTCCCCTGCTTTGAGTTTTTATCTACCACTGACCCTCTTAAGGTCTATGAAAAAAGGTTTTCTGTTGGCCGAAGGCACCATATTGAGCATGGACCTCTTTCCAACATTGATACTGAAACTTCGACCGTGGCCTTCTCTGGAACGACACAGAAGGCAAAGGATATTCAATTGGTTAAGGATCATATGAATCATTCTGGTGCTGCTTTGAACTTAGAGAACAACTTGGAGGTCCATCTGAAAAATCCTTGTGGAGGGGGTAGCTGGCAAGAGTTGCTCTGTGGTACACTGAGAGTGGACCAGGATACTAATAGAGAGCATGGCAAAGAAGCTATGTTTGAAATGCCACTTGACTTTATTATTGACAAATGTCTGATGCAGGAGATTATGTTACAGTATCCTTTTTAATTTGGTTTTTGAAAAATTGGTATTTATTTCTTTCTAACATTGAAGGCAAGATGCTGGAAATTCTGCATTAATCAGAAATCTTTGTTTTCAAATGGTGCTTTTCCTTCAGTGTATCAGATATATCTATGTAAGCAGGTTGAGTATCAAGCTCCTGGAAGGAGGTTTTGATCTGCAGGGGCATTTTCATGCTCTGCGACGCTATCATTTTATGGAAATAGCTGATTGGGCTGATTTATTTGTTACCTCTCTTTGGCATCATGTACATCCATTTTTTCTTTCTTTTCTATCAACAGGAAAAAATGATTGATCAACATTTGCTTGTTTTGTGCTGGCATCTTATGAATTATACATTCCATCTTATGCAGAAATGGTATTTTAAAGAATCAGATCAAAAAATTCCAGAAATTCAAGGGCTACTTGAGTCATCAATCCAGAGGTCTTCATGTGAGAGAGATCATTATAAGGATTGCTTATATGTTTTTGTGAAAATTCAGAATAAGACTCCTATTTCTACTACTACACTTGGTATCCCTTTATCTCAGTATTTTCATTAATGGATCTGCACATCTTACTAGTGGCTGCTGTTTGTTCTTTTATCTCTGAAATGCTTAATTTCCATTTGAATTGCAGGGCTCCATTCATTTGATTTTATCGGGCTTGGTTATAGAGTTGATTGGCCAGTCACAATTGTGTTGACTCCACATGCATTAAGAATATATGCTGAGATTTTCACTTATCTTATACAACTCAAGCTTGCTGTTCTGTCTTTGGCTGATGTGTGGTGCTCTTTGAAGGTATATTGATTATCATGCTTCTTGTAGTTAAAGTAGATGATGTGTTGAGACAAGGAGGACTGTATCAACTGTTTTTTGTATAAGTTTTTAAAATTATGTGCTGACTCCAATTTCCCTACCAGTCATGGAGTCAAGACTCAATTATTAAGGAGTAGGCTATTTTCCCCTTCCATTTTTTTGTTAGTTTGTTAGTTTGTTTTTGTTTTTTCACATCTGATCTAATGGTGCCAATTCTTTTGGGTTGTTGATTTTGGGGATATGTGGTATTATTCTGGTTTTCTTGTTTATAATAATTAAAACATAGAGGTCTGGACATTCGAAGATTTTTGAAAAAGGCTGATTGCTGTTATATGGAGTTGTGGTTCATCTGGTTTTCTTTTTTGTGATGTGTAGTTGTAGATGTGATGTAGACACTTATAATCTGATTACTAATTTACTTGCAGTGTGATCCTCACAATACATCACCAACCTTGGATGAATTACTTTTATTGCTTCTTTTTGTAGGCTTTTAAGCATCTAATCAATGAGACAGGCCAACAGCATGTGCTGGCAAGGACTAAATTCAACTGCATCGTAAAATTGAGGTAGCTTAGTAAATTGAAATATCCTGGAAAACTCCTGTGTTAGCTATTTTTGGTTGTCAGTCCTTCTGATTAGCATTTATGTAAGCCATAAATCTGTGTCCGTGGAGGAGCCTCAGAAGTATGTGTTATCTGAAGTGACTACATTTCTTAGTATCGGCATGCAGATGCCCCTTGTTGACTTTGTGCAGTTACTAGTAGTTGATAGCTAGCTTTATCTCCAAAGTGGCCACTGCCCATTGTCATTGGGTAAAATGGGGGTGCATGCTAAACGTTCAGCTTGTGTGTGTGTGTGACCAAAAGGCCTCTCACCTGGTCAACTTTGGTGCTCCGAAACCAAGAGCTTGGTCATCAATGTGACAAAATTGCTGTTCTCAGCATTTCTAGAAAAATTTAAAACTGTCTCTTGTGGTCAACTTTGGTGCCCCAAAATCCAAATTTGTTACTTGTGCTGGTAATCTTTGTTAGGGAACTTTGAAATTTAAGGTATTTGCGTTATTTGGTCGTAAAACAAGAAGTTTTACTGAAGAAAAAGAAATTGTATTGTTTGGTTTTAAATGAAGCTTCATTTATTTTGTGTAAATAATTTCCCGTGAGACATGGAAAACTGAGTACCTGGGAGGTTAGCCTCCCATGTGGTACTTGGTATATCAGTGTTTTTTCTTTCAATAATTTCTAAAGAAGTTGATGCTATGGACCGAAAAAGACTTTCCTTGGATGTGATGCCTTGTAAGGAAATTTGAGTTCTGTAACTTCCTTGATAATATTAAGTTGGCCGAATTAAAGGAGGCCACAATTTACAAAGAGATGCACACGAAGTTGTTACATGAGAAAGTTGAAGTTAAGGAAATTCCCGCCAAATAGTGTACTTTCTTTGTCTTCCATTTTATTTTAATCCTATGATTAGCTTAAATCAAGGACACTGGTGACAGACAAAGGTTTTCAGTCAGTTGTCATTAAAGAAAGGAAAACATAAATTAATTGGTTCAAAGTAGGTCTCTTGTCCATAATTTTTTATGAATTTTTTTTATTTTTATTTCTAATGGATTCATATTTTCTAGACAAGTTAATGTACATGTGCTTATTATAGCTCTAACCTGAGAACCAATTTCTTAACTTTGATTTGGAGAAAATAAGAAATCACTTGGTAGCTTTTTTGCGTGTGCTTGATCTATATTTTTATAGTTCAACTAGCAATCAATTTCCACATTTTATTTTATGGTGACTATGCTGGTGTGCAAGCGCAATTGACTCCACATCATTGTGAGTTCATGACATTCAGTTGTAAATGTGTTTCAGGCACCAGGTTAATCATTTTGTATCCACGTTGCAGCAATATGTGCTTTCGCAGTTATCGGATGTATCCTGGAGTAGATTCTGCTTCTCTCTTAAGCATGAGGTACGAGTCAGTGCTAAGTCTACGTTTTTTTTTTCTGGTGGTGTATTTTACATCTTATGTCTCTTGGCTCTCTTTGATGTCATATTTCTTACCAATTTGGTACCCTTCACCTTCCCCCTAATAAAGCCTTTGTTCTTCCTTTTTGTGAGGCTTGGGTGGCATTAAATAAAAGACATATTTGTAAAAAGGAAATTTATTGAAACATTCCTATCAGTTTTTGTCAACTAAAATGCTCTTTCTACAATGAAACTGATGTAGGCTGAAAATTAGAAAGAAAGAGTCTATGTGATTATAATAAATATCTATCGATTATCTTCCCTGCAGCAGCTCTCTTTGTTTTATTTTTATCTACTCGTAAGATATTGTGGAATTGTTAGTGCCGCTTAGTTGTTAAAATGGCTAGTAAATTGGAAAGTGACACCAGTTGTGAATTTAGGGATATAGGGGTATCCCAGTTGTTGTCAAACTAGTTTGAAGGCTTCTTTGTTTCTGATGACAAGACTTCCATTTACCCATGCAATTTAGCTAAACTGAAAACCAAGCAACAATATTGGTTTGGAGAAAAACATATAATATAATGATTTTTTTTATTCACAATATAAGTTGCAAAACAGACTTAAAATAATCATTACGTAAAATTTAACAGAAAACTGAAAAATGGATAGGCCAAGGGGCATGGGTCAAGGATAAAGTTACCTTTAGAGCCAAGTTAGATGGTTCTAACCACTTATTAGGCCTCTCTAGGTCCTATAAGACCCATAAGAAGTATATCAAGATCTTACCTCATCAGCTCTGGAAATGTCCAAAATTATTGAAATTTGAAGGTTAGTACGTGATTGCAGAGAAATTTTTATGAAAAAATTCAAAATTTAACGGGTGGTACAAGATGCTCGCCTAAAGTCATAGAATTCATTGCATACTAAAAGCCATATAGAAAATTGATTGGACTGGTAGTTTAGAGCTAATAGAGAGGGTTCTAATCACTTAAAGACCTCCTTGGGTCCCTTGGACCTATGGGAAGCACCTAGAGGTGTTACCTTTGTGAGCCTAAAAAATTCGTGCTTTCCAAATTTGAAGATAATACACAATTTTGGACTATGATAAGTTTTTCTATAATGAAGTGGTGATGTGAGATGACTCCTCGGTCATAAAAGGTAATTTTGAACCATAAACAAATCATAAGTCGGTTCGACCTCTAAGGATCCATTCAAAGACAAGGTTGGAATACCACTAAACTTTAAGCCAAGGGGCATGGGTCAAGGATAAAGTTAACTTTATAGCCAAGGTAGATGGTTTTAACCACTAATTAGGCCTTCCGAGTTCATATAAGACTCATAGGAAGTGTATCAAGAGGTTACCTCATCGGCTCTAGAAATTTCCAAACAGATTGAAATTTAAAGGTTATAATACATGATTTCAGAGAAATTTTTATGAAAAATTCAAAATTTAAGTAGTGGTATAATATGCTCTTCCAATGCCATAGAAGTGGTTTGATACATTGCCTACTATTGAGGCTTGAATGACCCAAATTGAGTTTAGGACGCCATATGGAAAATTTATTGGATTGGAAGTTTAGAGCTGAAAGAGAGGGTTCTAATCACCCAAAAGACCTCCTTGGGTCCCTAGGACCTATGGGAAGCATCTAGAAGTGTTACCTTTGTGAGCCTGAAAAATTTGTGCTTCCCAAATTTGAAGATAATACACAATATTGGACTATGACAAGTTATTCTATAATGAAGTATTGTGAGATGGGTCATAAAAGGTAATTTTGAACCATAAACAAATCATAAGTCAATTCCACCCCTAAATATCCATTCAAAGGCAAGGTTGGAATACCACTAACCTTTAGGCCAAGGGGCATGGGTCAAGGATAAAGTTAACTTTAGAGCCAAGGTAGATGGTTCTAACAACTAATTAGTAATTAGGCCTCCTGAGGTCCTATAAGACCCATAGGAAGTATATCAAGATGTTAGCTCATTAGCTCTAGAAATGTCCAAAATGATTGAAATTTGAAGATGTTACATGATTTCAGAGAAATTTTTATTAAAAATTCAAAATTTAACTAGTGATACAAGATGCTCTCCCAATGACATAGAAGTGATTTGAAACCATTCATTGCCTACTATTAAGGCTTGATTGATCCAGATTGAGTTTAGGACTTAATTGGAGCCAAATGGAAAATTGATTAGACTGGTAGTTTAAAGCTGAAAGAGAGGGTGCTAATCATTTATACGACCTCCTTGAGTCCCTAGGGGTCTTATAAGACCCATAGGAAGTATATCAAAATGTTACCTCATATACTCTAGAAATGTCAAAATTGATTTAAATTTAAAGGTTATAATATGTTATTTTAGAGAAATTTTTTATGAAAAATTCGAAATTTAACTAGTGGTACAAGATGCTCTCCCAATGTCATAGAAGTGGTTTGAAACAATTCATTGCCTACTATTGAGGCTTGAATGGACCAGATTGAATTTAGAGATTGAATTTAGGACTTAATAGGATCCATATGGAAAATTGATTGGACTAGTAGTTTAGAGGGTTCTAATCACCCAAACGACCTTCTTGGGTCCCTTAGGACCTATGGGAAGCACCTAGAGGTGTTACCTTTGTGACCATTAAAAATTCGTACTTCCCAAATTTGAAGATAATACCACTAAACTTTAGGCCAAGAGGCATGAGTCAAGGATAAAGTTAACTTTAGAGCCAAGGTAGATGGTTCTAACCACTGATTAGGCCTTTCGAGGTCCTTTAAGTCCCATAGGAAGTATATCAAAATGTTACCTCATTGGCTCTAAAAATGTCCAAAATAATTGAAATTTGAAGGTTAATACATGATTTCAGAGTATATTATGAAAAATTCAAAATTTAACTAGTGGTACAAGGTGCTCTCCCAATATCATAGAATTGGTTTGAAACCATTCATTGACTACTAGTGACACTTGAATGGCCCATATTGAATTAAGGACTTAATAGGAGCTGTATGGAAAATTGATTGAAGTGATAGTTTAGAGCATAAAGAGAGGGTTTTAATCACCGAAAAGAACTTCTTGGGTCCCATCGGACTTATGGGAAGCACCTAGAGGTGTTACCTTTGTGTGCCTGAAAAATTAGTGCTTCATAAATTAGAAGATAATACATAATTTTGGACTATTGTAAGTTTTCCTATAATGAAGTGGTGATGTGAGATGGCTCTTGGGTCATAAAAGGTAATTTTGAACCATAAACAATTCATTAGTCGGTTCCACCCCTATGGATTCATTTAAAGGCAAGGTTGGAAGACCACTAAACATTAAGCCAAGGGGCATGGTTCAAGGGAAATGTTTACTTTAGAGCCAAGGTAGATGGTTCTAACCACTTATTAGGCCTTTCGAGGTCTTATAAGACCCATAGGAAGTATTTCAAGATTTTAACTCATCGGCTCTCGAAATGTCCAAAATGATTGAAATTTGAAGGTTATAATACATGATTTCAGATAAATACTTATGAAAAATTCAAAATATAACAAGTGGTACAATATGATCTCCCAATGTCATAGAAGTGGTTTGAAACCATTTATTGGCTACTATTGAGGCTTGAATGGCTTATATTGAGTTTAGGACTTAATAGGAGCCATATGTAAAATTGATTGAAGGGGTAGTTTAGAGCTGAAAGAGAGGGTTCCAATTAACGAAAAGACCTCCTTGGGTCCCCTATGACCTATAGGAAGCACATAGAGGTGTTACCTTTGTGAGCTTGAAAAATTCGTGCTTCCCAAATTTGAAGATAATACACAATTTTGGACTATTGTAATTTTTTCTATAATGAAGCGGTGATGTGAGGTGGCACCTGGGTCATAAAAGGTAATTTTGAACCCTAAACGAATCATAAGTCGATATCACCCCTATGGATCCATTTAATGGCAAGGTTGGTGAACCACTAAACTTTAGGCTAAGTGGCTTGGGCCAAGGATTAAGTTAACTTTAGAGCCATTGTAGATTTTTTTAACGACTGATTAGGCTTCCTAAGTTCATATAAGACCCATAGGAAGTATATCAAGATGCTACCTCATCGACTCTAAATATGTCCAAAATGATTGAATTTTGAAGGTCAATATATGATTACAGAGAAATTTTTATGAAAAATTCAAAATTTAAATGGTGGTACAAGATGCTCTCCAAATATCATAGAAGTGGCTTGAAACCATTCATTGCATACTATTGGTGCTTAAATGGCCCAAATTGAGTTTAGGTCTTAATAGGAGCCATATGGAAAATTGATTGGACTGGTAGTTTAGACCAGAAAGAGAGGGTTCTAATTACCCAAACGACCTCCCTAGATCCCCTAAAACCTACGGGAAGCACCTAGAGGTGTTACCTTTGTGAGCCTTAAAAATTTGTGCTTCCAAAATTTGAAGATAATACATAATTTTGGACTATGATAAGTTTTTCTATAATGTAGTGGTGATGTGAGATGACTTCAGGGTCATGAATGTTAATTTTGAACCATAATCAAATCATAAGTCTGTTCCACCCCTTAAGGATCCATTCAAAGGCAAGGTTGGAATACCGCTAAACTTTTGGCCAAGGGGCATGGGTCAAGGATAAAATTTACTTTAGAGTCAAGGTAGATTGTTCTAATCACCGATTAGGCCTTCCGGGGTCCTATAAGACCCATTGAAAGTATATCAAGATGTTACCTAATCGGCTATAGAAGTGTCTAAGATGAGTGAAATTTGAAGGTTAATACATGAATTTTTCAGATATTTTTATGAAAAATTCAAAATTTAACAGGTGGTACAAGATGCTCTCCCAATGTCATAGAAGTGGTTTGAAACCATTCTTTGCCTTTGCCTACTATTGTGGCTTGAATGGCCCAGATTAAGTTTAGGTCTTAATAGGAGCCATATGTAAAGTTGATTGGACTGGTAGTTTAGAGCTGAAATATAGGGTTTTAATCACCCAAAAGAGTTGTTTGGGTCCCCTCAGACCTATGGGAAGCATCTAGAGGTGTTACCTTTGTGTGCCTGAAAAATTCGTGCTTCCCAAATTTGAAGATAATACACAATTTTGGACTATGACAAGTTATTCTATAATGAAGTGGGGATGTGAGATGGCTCCTAGGTTATAAAAGGTAATTTAAACCATAAACAAATCATAAATCAGTTCCACCCTTACGGATCCATTAAAAAGTAAGGTTGGATACCACTAAACTTTAGGCCAAGGGGCATGGGTCAAGGATAAAGTTAACTTTAGAACCAAGGTAGATGGTTCTAACCAGTAGTTAGGCCTTCCAAGGTCCTATAAGACCCATAGGAAATATATTAAAATGTTACCTCATCGGCTCTAAAAATGTCCAAAATGGTTGAAATTTGAAGGTATAATACATGATTTCAGATAAATTTTTATGAAAAATTCAAATTTTAATTGTTGATTCAAGATGCTCTCCTAAGAAACCATTTATTGCCTACTATTGGTTTGAATGGCCTAAATTGAGTTTAGGACTTATTAGGAGCCATATGGAAAATTGATTGGACTAGTAGTTTAATTATGAAAGAAAGGGTTCTTATATCCTAAAAGACCTCCTTGGGTCCCCTAAGACCTATGGGAAGCACCTAGAGGTGTTATCTTTGTGAGCCTGAAAAATTCATGATTCTCAAATTTGTAGATAATACTCAATTTTAGACTATGACAAATTTTTCTACAGTGAAGTGGTGATGTGAGATGGCTCCTGGGTTATAAAAGGTAATTTGAACTTTAAACATATCATAAATCGGTTCCACCCTAAAGGATCTATTCAAAGGCAAGGTTGGAATACCACTAAACTTTAGGCCAAGGGGCATGGGTCAAGGATAAAGTTAACTTTAGAGCCAAGGTTGACGGTTCTAACCACTGATCCTAAGGTCCTATAAGACCCATATGAAGTATATCAAGATGTTATCTCATCGACTCTAGAAATGTTTAAACTGATTGAAATTTTAAGGTTATAATACATGATTTTAGAGAAAGTTTTATGAACAATTCAAAATTTAACTCGTGGTACAAGATGCTCTCCCATGAAGTGGTTTGAAACCATTTATTTTCTACTATTGAGATTTGAATGGCTCGTATTGAGTTTAGGACTTAATAGGAGCCATATGGAAAATTGATTGGACTGGTAGTTTAGAGATGAAAGAAAGGGTTCTAATATCCCAAAAGACCTCCTTGGATCCCCTAAGACCTATGGGAAGCGCTGAGATGTGTTACCTTTGTGAGTCCAATTTGAAGATAATACTCAAGTTTAGACCATGACAAGTTTTTCTATAGTGAAATGGCGATGTCAGATGGCTCCTAGGTTATAAAAGGTAATTTTGAACTTTAAACAAAGCTTAAGTCGGTTCCACCCTTAAGGATCTATTCAAAGGCAAAGTTGGGATACTACTAAACTTTAGGCCAAGGGGCATGGGTCAAGGATAAAGTTAGATTTAGAGCCAAAGTTGACGATCCTAACCACTGATAGGCCTTTGGAGGTCCTTTAAGACCCATAGGAAGTACATCAAGATGTTACCTCATCGGCTCTAGAAATATTTAAAATGATTGAAATTTTAAGGTTATTATACATGATTTCAGAGAAATTTTTATGAAAAATTCAAAATTTAACTGGTGATACAAGATGCTATCCCAAGAAGTGGTTTAAAACCATCTATTGCCTACTATTGAGGTTTGAATGGCCTAGATTGAATTTAAGACTTAATAGGAACTATATGGAAAATTGATTGGACTAGTAGTTTAGAGCTGAAAGAGAGGATTATAATCACCCAAAAGACCTCCTTTGGTCTCCTAGGACCTATGGGAAGCAACTAGAGGTGTTACTTTTTTGAGCCTGAAATATTCGTGCTTCAAAAATTTGAAGATAATGCACAATTTTGGATTATCATAAGTTTTTCTATAAGGAAGTGGTGATGTGAGATGGCTCTTGGGTCATAAAAGCTAATTTTGAAGCATAAACAAATCATAAGTTGGTTCCACCTCTAAGGATCCATTCAAAGGGAAGGTTGGAATACCTCTAAACTAAGAAAAATAGACAGGGATAACTTAGCATTTGTTTTGGTTTCAAGTGGATGTTTAGTTTTCACAATTAGCCATCAGACATTTTCCATAAAAAATACAGTTTTTTTTCCTTAATTCAGGGATTTTGTATTTTCCATATTCTTGTTTTTCACTTCAGAAATATATACTGGAGACCAATAAAGTAAAAAAAAAAAAAATTGAAGATTCCCTACTTATACATTTCGGGTTTGTATTAAGTTGTGCAATAGAGCAGTATCTGACATGGGAGAGTAAAAAAGGGGAGTGTAAGGCTTTTTATTTCCATTCTTTTTGTAGCTTAAGTGTTATTCTGGTTGTCTGTGATCTCTGCCTCACCTCTGAGTTGTTTACTGCAGGTCAAAGATATGATGGATTTAGAATCTGTGCACATGGCATACCTTACAGATTCAATGCGCATGTAAGCAAAGATTATGTGCTTGTAGTAGTTCGTGAGAGATTTATTTATCAAATAAGTGCATCAACTTAGACGTTTTGAAGATGACACACTTTAAAGATATCCCATCAATATTTAGTTGCATATACCTTGTAAATCTCCCATGGCAGAATGACCTCCTTTTAAAATATAATGTTTGCTTTCTAAAAGAGTACAGCTTTCACTTTCCTGTAATTCTTGCGTTTTTCCTTGCCATTTTACTATTGTACTTGTACTTAAATTGAATGGATCCTGTTGAAATCATTGTTTATTATTAACTGTAAGGGTTGAGGTTTATGTGAAATGTTCCAGAAGGGGTACTCTTCCAAAGGATGATTGTTCTCTGATAAAAAAAATATAATTATGTTGGAGTGGCAAAATTTCTACCTGTTAGAACAAAAGGAAGCCAGGATCTCGGAGCGATTCACCTTTTTATCTTTTGTGAACTGATCATTACGATGGAATTGGTTGTCGCTTCAAATGCTCTTGCTTAATCTATGCTATCGTTTCCATGAAAATAGTACTTGCTACAAGTCTATATGTTCAGATTTTTACGTGTTCTTGGTACATTTGGCGAGTAACCTGTAGATGACAGATTCCTTTTTCCCCCTTTTTCAGATGCTTCCTATCTGATGAAACTCTGTCCATATCAAACAACATTGAGAGTATTTTGCAATGTGCCCTAGATTTTCGATCATGCCTTGTCAATGGACTGGGAGATGTTAAATCTGGCAAACAGGGTTTGATAGACCGTATGTCACAGATCAATATTTCTCAGGTAATAATAAATAGACAACAGCCCTGTCTGTATCAGCTCATGTTTAGCCCTGCCTCTTGATGGTTCATTATTCGTCTTTGATTTACCTAAGATTCTCTTGCAGCAGTATGTTTTCATTTACTTTTGTGAACAAGGAACTAAAATGGTGATGTGATTATTGATTACTTTTGTTTGACTTCGTTTTAAAAAATGTCTCCTAGGATTTATATTTTCAAGGATTGGTCAATTAATAACCAATTTATCCTTATGATTATATTATGCAGGCAGTTTTGATAAAGAAAAAATTTGATAAAAACCTAAAAGAACTGCATTCGTCTTATCTAAAGTCTTCCAAGCATGGGGAGTTTGGCCTTCCTCGGTTTTGGACCTGCCTGGATTACAATGAGTTTTACTCAGATGAATATGGTGATTACGGCATTTCTCTTGGTAAAATGTAAATGAATGACTCGAACAAGTTGGCATGCTTTTGGTAAATGGCAGTGCAGTGTGTTTGTCTGTATCCTTCCTGGGGTTGTGTTGTAAATTTATTCCCTTTTACTGATTCACGTGGCCTTGAGTTCATAACTACAGTTCAGTTTTTCATACTGCGAGTCATTTTCAGTTTGATGGTGTGTAGTTAAGTTCTACATGCATGTGCCATGTATGGAACACTAGAGTCAATCAGGATATCCTTGTTGACAAACATGTTCTCGTGTTCATTTACTTAGGTAGGAAAATCGACGCCTACAATATATCTTGGAATGTCTTTCGATATGTAACTCTTATCTCAAACATGTATTTTTCTTTCTCCAAAAGAAAGTGTTTCTTCATAGCTTTTTATCTTTTCAATGAAAAGTGTTTCTTCATAAATTCCGTGTGAAAGGTATTATCATTTTTTTTTTTGAATAATAATGTAATTTGCCAATGTAAACCTTGCTTTTCGTGTTGGGATTTGATGATGAAGAGATTCTTCCTCTGAAGTCTGGATAAAAAAGGAGAATGAAAAAAGACAAGAATTTCCTATTTCTTTCCCTTGTCATAGAGGTCACATACTAGTTTAATTTCATGAAGAATAGATATATCCATTTTTGAAGGTAAAAGGGAGAGAGAGACTAAAGCCTCTTCCATGCATATATTTTGACAAATATAGCACACATAATTTTACATTGCAAACGAAACCAAACTCAGATACTCAGAAGCAGCCAAAGATGGGCAAAGCTGTTAATCCTAACCGCATCTATGAAGATTATGACCATCCATTTGATTTGGTTACAGAAGAAGGATGTAACACCATCCACATTTATCTCCCTGGTACTTGAGATTTCTTATATTTTAGGTCATAATTTGTTTGATATGTAGCTAAACAGACCCTAAACTTCTCTACATGCAGGGTATAAGAAGGAGCAACTGAGAGTTCAAGTATCAACTTCACGCATTCTCAAGATTAGTGGAGAACGTCAAATTGGTTAAAACAGATGGAGGCGTTTTAAAAAAGGAATTTCGTGTCCCAACAAATAGTGACACAAAAGAGATCACAGCTAAGTTTGAGGGCGGCATACTCTACATCAGACAGCCAACAATTACCCCTGCTAGAGCACCTGAACAGCCTGCAGACAAAGGGAAAGCTGCAGCTGAAGCTCCAAAGCTTCCATCACCACAACAAGCTCCTGTTGTACCACCACCTCAAATGCAGCAACAAACTCCTGATTCGACACAAACCCAACCACAACAACAAGCTCATGATCTGCCACAGCCTCAAATGCAACCACAAGCTCTTGGAGTCGTGATCCACCACAGCCTCAAACGGTTCCACAAGCTCCCTTGCCACAAAATCAGTTGGAGCCACAGGCTTCTCTGCCAGAGCTTCAAAAGGGTTCAGAGGAGGTCAAGATGGAGAGAAAGGAAAACAAGGAAGATGCAGTTTCAAAGGAGGAGAGAGGCAAAATATCTAAGAATGATGAGGTAGGAAGAGATAATTGCGAATTAACACCAAGGCCAAAAACAAATAATACAGAGGTTAAACAAAATAAATGACAGCATTGGTAAGTAAGCAAGACCATTAACTTTCCCATACAAAAATATTGGAGTATAAACAAGCACATAATTACAGATATCAATAGCTTTGAACTTAGAAATGACTGTGAATTGCAGGTTTGTACCTGAAGATGGACTGTATGGTGAGCGAGCAGAAGACAGAGAGATGAAATGAATCAAGGCAGCCTCAGCAGCTTTATTGTGAGCCTCTTTCACTGATTTGCAGAAGGGAGGTGAGTCAAATGTGCTGCCATTGACGAAAAACAAGGCTCTGATGCTGGGATCGTGTAAGGACCATCCTTGATGAACGAATATTTTGGACATGTCCTGACTTCATAGCACACATCTCCTGTAACTTTGACTTATACATAGTTGTTTTTCTTGCTTATCTACTTTTGTGTTTCAGTATTGTTGAAGGGACTAGCAGAAAGGGCTTGACACTTGAGGGACTCTTATCGAAAGCACTTTGTTATTATTATTTGGTTTTCAAGTGAAGGAGCGGAGCAAAATGCTTTGTGTGATTGTATTTGCAGAGTTGCATTTTAGGCCATCTGTGAAATGTCTGAATTACAACATATGTCTATCTTTTCCTCGCTTATACCTCAAAGCTATAGAGATATCTCTCCAAAAACAAACATGGGTCTATTGGTTCCTGATATTTATTACTCCGTACAATATACTTTCAACACCAGTGTATTAATATCTCATGAAAAATGATAGTGAAAGACATTGCAGCCCTAAGCAATTAGAACAAGATACAACATTTTTACTACATATAGGCATACCAAGACAAAATTACATCCGGGTGCACAGAAGTACAGAACATATATACCTTCTTTTTTTTCTTGCTTGTTTTCTTTTTCTATGAACGAACAAAAATAAACAACTATTTTTACAATAGAGAAAATTAGCAAGGTTACTGCTTGTTTGGGATTGGGTGTACCTAAAGCAAGTCTACAGGTAGGTGCACTCACCACTAAGCACTAGAATAGACAAAATATTTGGATTTATATAATCTAATCCCAGTAAATTTGAAGAGCTCAAGAGGTGCCTCGATTTTATCAAAAAAAATTAAAGAACAGGACAGGCAAGAAAAACAAATTAAGATACATTAACAAGCCTGCAAATGAAAAGCGAACTCATCAAAGTTGTTGTGAAAACCTTCTTTCCATCTGCTCATGTTTTATTTTCTCAATTGGCCGGGATGATGTTAACTATTCAGAGCTGGCAAGCAGGGTGCGAACAGCCTTGGCAGCTGCAACCATGTTGCTCAGAGCCGGCTTGACTTCAGCATACTTCCTTGTCTTCAAGCCACAATCAGGGTTAATCCAAAGGATATGAGATTCAAGGACTGCAAGCATTTTGGTGACACGGTCCACAATTTCTTCTGTGGATGGGATCCTTGGGGAGTGGATGTCATAAACACCTGGGCCAATGCCAGCACCATATTTGACACCCTCACGAAACACGGAAAGGAGTTTCTCATCTGATCTCGAGTTTTCAATGGTGATCACATCAGCGTCCATTTTGATAATTGAGTGAATGATGTCGTTGAAATTGGAGTAACACATGTGAGTGTGAATCTGTAGATCCATGGAATAAATTCCAGAGGAAAACAAAGAAAAGACATACATCAAATATATGTAAATAATAGCAATCCAAAGGGCAGAATAATTACATATTTGCCTAAGCATTAGTCAAATTGAAGTTGCGAGAGTAAAAAACTGAGAACCTGAGTTGTGTCTTGAACCCCATAATTGGTTATCCTGAATGAGTGAACAGCCCAATCCAAGTAGAAAGGCTGTTCAGACTTCCTCAAAGGTAAACCCTCTCTCAAAGCAGCCTCATCAATCTGGATGACAGTGATACCAGATTTCTCAAGATCCTCAACCTCATCCTTGATAGCCAAAGCAATCTGATAACAAGTTTCAAACCTGCAACAGGTGGAAAAATGTGTGTGCAGAATAAAAATGAGACAGGAACAACAGTACAGCACTTAGTTTGGAAAATGGAAAATAAAGAAAATGCATGATCAAAGCAGTATGGTTATATTGTCAGGACTACATCAGTACCTAGGTTGATCATTTCGGACAAAGGACCAGTTCAAAATTGTAACAGGGCCAGTAAGCATTCCCTTCATGGGCCGTTTTGTCATGCCCTGGGCCATTGTAGACCAGATGACTGTCATGGCATTCGGCCGACTCACATCACCATAGATGATGGGAGGCTTGACACAACGAGACCCATAAGATTGGACCCACCCATTAACAGTGAAAGCGAAACCAGAAAGTTGCTCACCAAAGTACTCAACCATGTCATTCCTCTATATCACAGCAAAGTAAGCAGCAGCCAAAATAATCAAGTTTTAACACAGGAGAACTGCAAGAACAGAATTTAAGATGAGATCACCTCTGGTTCTCCATGGACCAACACATCTATGTCAAGCTCTTCTTGGAGTTCGACAACCTTGCGTATCTCCTCCTGAATAGCCTTTACATACTCTTCCTCAGAGATCCTAACACATAAAGGTAATATCAGTTGGCAATGAGCTCAATTACAATAAATTTCAATCCTAGGCTTCAAGTAGTTTAACTCACTTATTAGCCTTAAATTCACGGCGGACTCTTCTGAGATCTATTGTTTGAGGGAAAGAACCAGTTGTGGTGGTAGGTAAAAGTGGAAGGTTTAACTTCTTCTGTTGAACCTCTAACCTAGCACTAACATTTGTGGCACGACAATGATCAGATCCCCTCAAGGTGGCAGCCTATGCAACAAATAAAAGATCAGCATGAATAACAGAACACACTGCAACTGCAAATAAAGACAGAGGATTAATGCACTTACTGCCTTCTGAACTGCCTCATTAGTCACTCTAGAAGAAGACTTTCTTGAAGCCAGAGCAGCAGCATTTGCTGAAAAAAAGGCCTGCAATGGGAGACATTTGTTAAATGAATCAGGCCTTCAAACAACAGAATTGACAGAGAACAGCCATGATCACACATAATTAAAAAAAAAAAAAGTTAAGATTTGATATTTAGGAGCTCTTATATTTTCCTAGATTAAATTTTCTTAAATAACGAAATAATATTTAAGACAAGTACTGTTAACTGTTAAAAACCCCCAAATTAAAGTAAAATCACAATAATTCACCTCATCTTTCTTTCCAGACAATGCCTTAGCCAAGGCATTCACCTCGACAATTTTCTGAGCAGCAAATGCAAGCCATGACTTAAGCTCTGAGTCCAACTTAGTTTCATTCACCAGATCAACGGCAGTGTGAAGAAGAGAGCATGAGGTAGATACAACAAGCTTGTCTGCGGCACAAAGCAGATTAGCATAAGCAGGATTAAGCACTGCAGAACACAACATTGAATAAAAAATCATTTGCAGCAAACCTTTTCCAACAATGCCCTCAAGAGCTTGCAAGCTACTAAGAGAAGCTGCAAGGTCATTAGCCCAAATGTTCCTCCCATCCACTACTCCGGCAAAGAGATACTTTCCAGAAGGAAATCCAACCCTGACCAAATCAAGGGTCTTTGTGCCACGAACAAGATCAAATCCAAAAGCAGTTACACCCTTCAAAGAGGTGATAGTTTTGTATGCCTCAGCTGGAACATCAGCAAAGTAGGTCTCAATGAGAACATTCAATCCAGATAATGAAGACTCTAGCTCCGAGTAGGCTTGAGTGAAGGCTTGCAATTGATGAGTATCAAGGTCCATGACGAGTTTGGGTTCGTCAAATTGAATCCATGATGCACCAGCAGCCTTAAGTTCAGAGATCACTTCCCTGTAATGATCCACAATCAGCCTTAGCTAATAGAAGTACACAACAACAGAGGGAAGTGTATTAATTGGAGCCTTACTTATAGACAGGAAGTATTTTATCCAATAGAGAGAGAAGGGGAAAAGACTTCTCAGTTGCCTTTGATGGCTTTGATGACAGCAGGTAGGACACTGGACCAACAATCACTGGTACAGTCTCAACTCCAAGCTGCAGGTAAAAAGGAACAAAGCCACATAATTTAGAATACCATCTTTATACAACTATCTATAGCTCACAGATTATGTTTCCTAAATTGCAGTTTATATGACTTGCAAAGTGGTGATTATATCAAGTTCAATCAGTTAAATGTATCTCACAAAAACTTGTCACGAACTGAGTAAACAACTCACAACAATTTAATAAGGAACTTACAGCCTTGGCTTCCTTATACTCATCTACTGCTTTGTGAGAGGCATATGTAAACTGCATGTCAGGACCCAATTCAGGGACAATGTAGTGGCTGCAACACCAACCAAATAAATTGAACATTCACAACCATGACGAACATAGAATATCTTTTGAAAACGACACACATATAAAAGTCGAGATCACTCACTAGTTGGTGTCGAACCACTTAGTCATCTCCATAGCGGGGACAGTGGCATTACCCCTAGCCATCGAAAAGTAAACATCGAATCCAATCTCTCCACCATTCCATCCATACCTAGGAGGGACAGCACCAAGCATTGCAGTGGTATCCAACACTTGATCATAGTATGAGAAGGTGTTACTAGGAATATACTTAATCCCAGCATCTGCCATCTCTTTCCATGTCGAAGTCCTTAGACTATGTGCAACATTTTGCAATTCCTCTGCATTGATCTTTCCATCCCAAAAGGATTCCAATGCAAACTTCAACTCCCTCTTAGGTCCCATACGAGGGTACCCAACAATATGAGATGCCATTGTTCTTGCACTACACAAATTTACCAGCCAAACCACCTCAAGTTAACATCTTTTCAACCTTAGTTCTTTTGCTATTAAGCATACCATTATCAACCAATGCAGAACATGGGCCATATATAGAATTAATAAATCCCACTGTGTAAACCATACAATCGACCATTGATTATAATCTTTAACGACACTAACATGATAAAAACTAAATGCCAAACAAATTTGGAACTTTCTAAAAATCAAACACAACCAACAATTTATTCAATCAAAATTAAAGGCCATAATCATACAAATTAAAAAGGGTACAATACGAGATCAAATTTTGACAAAACCCCATTAAAGCTAATATGTCTAAAACCCAAATTTACTAGTTTATGGATTGAAATGAAAGTGGGTTTGATCTGCTTTTAACAAAAACCCCAATAGAATCAACCAATTTTATCAACAAGAACAGCAAATAAAAGAGAGTGTAACTGAGAGTGAGTCCCGTACCTGGCACGAACAGTGAGACGGAGATATGAGAAGGAGAAGCAAGGTTTCGTGGACGAAGGAAAGGGGACCGACAAAGAACGGAGTGAGATGAAGGATAGTGAGGAAGAGAACGGCGCCAATGAAGAGACAGAGATTTGGTTCATTTATACGGCAGTCTCTCTCCGCTCTCCACCTACTGCGGCAACAGAAGTCGGCACTCCTTTTTCAGTGCAATTTTCAGCTTCTTGTTTTCTACTCCTACATTTTTTTTTACTGCAGCTGTTGGTGTTGGATCGATTGGCCATACTCTCTCTCTCTCTACCTTTCTTTGCCCGATTTACTTGTGTTCGATTGTTCGTATTTGTTTGCTCCGTTTTCTTATGTGGTATATATTGGGCCATAATTAAGCTCACTTAAACACTATTGCTAGCAGCTCATTGCATTGCTAATACTTTCCTCCACTCCCTAACCTACTCACTCCCTCCCTCTGACTTCCTTCTTCTCGAAACCTCCATCGTCTCCGGTCTTCTCTCATTACTAAATCCTAGATCTACTCTTGATTATTTGTCTTCCTCTACAATAAACTACACCAAAATTTATGTCTCCACTTGCTCTTCAATTTGGAGTGTGTTTCGTTCGTGGCTGTTGGGTTTCTTTTGGGTTTTCTTTGTTGCTCTTGTCTTCTCGAGTTTGATTTAGGGTTTGAAATCGTTGTGGTTTGGTTGCTGCACTTGGTTTTGCCTTTGGTTAGCCATGGATGATGAGATCTTGACGGATTCTTGTGACCAATGGTCTAAATTCATCCCAGACAATCCCCCATCTCCAACCAACGACGAATCTCCTACGGTCCCGGCTAGATTCGTGTTTCCTGTACCCAACACTCCATCAACCACTCCAATTCGCCCTCCTTCTCCGCTTCCTCGTACTCCTCCCCTCCTTCTACCCTTACCAATTCACACTACTCCTCTTCCATTTCAACCACCTCCTAATTTGGTGGTGCCGAAGAATCCCGAGGAGGTGTAGTTCACCCCTGAGTACAGAAGACGGCAGAGGAGGAGGGCTGAGAGGAGATTGGAATGGGGGTGTGCTGAGTTCATTATAGGCCTTAACTTCAATGCTTTGGCGATCAATGAAATATAAGAGAAGCCTGAGGCCACCAACGTTGGAGTTGTTGGTGAGGAGCCCAAGTGGCTACCGTTGGGTTACTTCCCTGGAGCCAGTCACGACATGCTCAAAATGCTCGTCTCGCTTTATTTCATGAAGCCTGAGTGAAATTCTCTTGATCTTGTTCTTTGTCTATGAATTTTACATATTTTTGTGTGACTTATGCTTATTATTTTGGCCCTATTCTGTTAACTTATGTCTTGTTTATTATAGTTGAATTATGGCTCTATTTTTGTTGATTTATGGCTCTGATTTTGTTCATTTATGCCTTTGTCTTGATGATTTTGTTTTCTGTTGATCTATGAATCTTGTTTTGTTGGAGATTAGTTGCTTTATGCCTCTGTTATTGTTGATTTTTGATGACTTATTTTTAGTCACTAATTATAACCGCAAGTGCACGACTGTTGCAGTATAATCACGAGTCGTCCTCTAGGAAGCTAATATAAGGTCAACTTAGTTTAATTTAACTAGATTACACTAGAAATGAGTTGTTTAATGAAACTAATAACTAAAATTGCAAAGATTAAAATGTGATATCAATAAGAAAAAAAACCTAGGATATTAATACATCCCCACTAACATGCATTAACCATCATCAAATACACCACCATCAATGATCAAATCAACCAACCCTTCAATTATCCTAACCTCAGCTTTTGCTTATTGATTAATCTAATTGTATTAGGTGTAGCTCTCTTAATCTCAACTCTCGCTTCTTGGTTAATTAGCAAATATCATTAAGACAAAAGAAATAATTAATCTCAACCGTCGCTTCTTGACTAATTAAACCAATGAATTTAACCTAATGATCAATTTTAACAACCTAATAAACTAACCTTAATTTGACATTGAGTTGGTACTAGAATCCACTTAACACATCGTAGGGTTTATATATTAACATCCTAGAAAGGAAATTACTCACTAATCATAATTAAAGTCATATGAACAATAATAAAATCAAGCTTAAATATAGAAATCATAAAACTATAAGGAAATTAAATTAAATAACAAAGAGGCATCAATAAATAAGCAAAAATATAATGAATTAAAGAAAAATAGAGAAAACTTACTTGAGATTTAAATTGATGATGAAACTAGGAATAAAATTTGATTATTCAAAAGTAACAATATTTTTGAGAGAGAAATACCTAAGCAAAACCATAAAACTAAACCCTAGAAAAAGAGAGAGGAGAGTAAGAAGAGAGAATAGAGAAGATAAGAAAAAACTGCTTAAGAGTTGTTACCTAAAAAACTTAGCCTAAAAAAATTACCAAAAACTAATTGCTAATTCAGAAAATTAAATAAAAATCAAATAAAAAAGCCTTTCACCTCCTTCAATTCAATTGTTACGTGCAATTATTTAGGTCCATTTAAGACTCTTGCCCTCTTTTCCACCCTTTTTGCCGTGAGATTCCCTTTCTTTTTTTTTTTTACTTTTTTTCTTTTCAACTCTATTGGGCTAATTTCTTATTTCTCTTTTCTTGGCCTAATTTTCACCATTAAATCAATACTAGCTCCATCATATTTTTTTTATTGATATGTATTTATACTAAAAAAAAGTCTTAAAAATTAGCAATTGTTAACATGATTAAAGCTAGATTATAATTATAGACTTTTAGCATAAATAAATCCAAATAAACCCGAAATCACTCAAAACTCACCCATAAAAGAGTTTGAATCAACACTGAAAAGTACAAATAAATGTACTTATCAATTTTTATTGTTTAATCGTGTTTTATTGGACATAAGTTGATTTATGCCTCTATTATTGTTGATTTTTATTGTTGACTGTTGTCCTGATGGTTTTTGTTGATTTATGTCTTTGTTGATTCATGCCTCTGTTAGTGTTCATTTTTATTGTTAACTCATGTATGAATGGTTTTAATTGATTTATACATGGTTTACTTCTCTACATATTGTGTTGATGCATTTTAGTGATTCTATTGTGCTTGGTTTTAGGTTCAGTACTGTATTATTTGAATTTTTAGGGGTGTTGGTGGGCTATTGTTGGGATTTAAGGTCTGTTGGTGTCCTTATGCTAGTTTGGGGTCTAGTTATGTGCTGATTTTGGAGTCTGGTTTTGTGTTGGTTTTGGGGTCTAGCTAGTTGTATAGGTTTTGGGTTCTGGTTGTACTGGTTTTGGGGTTTGGTTTTATGTTGGTTTTGTGCTGGTTTTGGGGTTTGGTATATTTTGTTATAATATTTAGGGTGTTTGTGAATTGTTGGGGGAATTTGAGGTTTGCTGGTGTGCTTGTGCTGGTTTTGTGCTGATATTGTTGGGTCTTGTTTATGTTGGATTTAGGGTTTGGTTGTGCTAGTTTTGGGCTCTGGTTTGTGTTGGTTTTGTGCTAGTTTTGGGCTCTAGTGTATTTATTTTCAATTTTTGGGGGTGTTGGTATTAATGCGGGGGGGGGGGGGGGGGGGGGATTTGAGCTATGCTGGTGTCCTTGTGCTGGTTGTGCTTGTTTTTAGGGTCTGATTGTGCTTTTTTTGGGGTCTGTTTTGTGCTGGTTGTCAACCTATTGTACTGGTTTGGGGTCTATTTTGGCTCTGTTGATTTATGGCTCTGTTTTTTATGATGCATGGCTCTGTTTTTTATGATGCATGGCACTGTTATTGCTAATTGTTAATTGTGCCTATGTTATTGTTAATTTATATTGTTGAATCTTATTTTGTTGGAGATTACTTGAATTATGCCTCTATTAATTTTGGATTTATTGTTGGGGTGCATGTTGTGTTTGGATTTTTGTTGTGTGCATATGGGTTTGGAGTCTGTGTTATATCCTTTGTGATGAAGGAGTGTAACTTGAGTAGCATTGATCATGTTTTGTTGGACAGTAGGTCATTTATGTTATTGCATATCTACTTGATGAGGCATATAGGGTGGCAATAACATAGGACAACACACTATGAACATGTGAAATAAGATTTTAACTTGAGAGACCTAGTCTCAATTATGAATGGGTGGTCTATGAGTAAAATCATGTGTGTTCAATGGTCTTGTTATTGAAGCCATATGCCACCAATAGTACATTGCATGTATAGTTTTGTTTGCGTAGCTATCCAATTGAACATGTTTATGATATGAGTGAGGAAAAAGCATTCACTTGAGGGGATACACGATTCCAAATCATGTAATTTATTGCTCATGATGGCTTAACACATTACAAAAGTGTCAAAAACTTCAACTGGTTTCCAAAAAGTTTATAAATCCTAAAACCATTTGAACATTTGATAAGATCATGTGTTTAACACTTACTTACAACAGATTCATGCATGAATTACAAGTTTATGTTGAGATCTACCATATTATGCTCTACTTCTTGTGCTCCTTGAACTGCAACGTAAGCTCCATTGTTATTGTTGCCTACTTCATTTGTATCATTCTTAGTCACTATGGCCAGTCCATTGATGCTTAAATATTGATGAATAAATGACGTTAAACACTCCTCTATCAATGGTGCTGATACTTGAACTGAAATCGGAAGCTCTCCCTCTCTCTAGTCTTTGCCTTCCTACATGTGGTATTTTGTAGCTGTTACCTCCATGTCGCTTCCTTATTTCTACCATTACAGGTTGTAGAGTTAAGAACACATGGTTGATAAGTCTAGTTCAAATACTTCATATGTATGGTTGACAGCTTCAATTAATTCTTGAATTATCCCGGTGCTTACTCATGTTGTATTGCTTGAATAGCTCTGAAAAACCTAAGTCTATCACATTCAAAGCAGGGTTGTTAGGTGGCTATGACATCCATTGTATGTTAAATTTATCTGTGTTTGATAAATATTGGAAATGAATATCTGATTGAAGTATGTGTGGTGTGGCGTTATCTTGTTAAATCTTGATGTTACCAGTTGCACAGAATGACCATTTGCACTTAATAGATGGTATTACTTTGTTGATGAACATTTCTTTAATCACTTCTTTTGCGATGTTCTTAATTGGCTTCACTTCCGATGTTCCTACCTCCCTATATACACTTGTTCTCTATGCTGGCATTTCTTGAGTAAAAGGCCAATAACCAATTTTGCCATTAAATAGACAGCTTCCATCCTCTGAAAACCTAGGCCTTGCAATTGTTGTGAGAAACATCACTTTGGTGATGAATCTTTCTCTTAGACTTTGTATGTCTGTATGGCTATAATTTAGATGGAGATAAGTAATATTTTTGGCTTGTTTTAGACATAAAAACCATTTCTCATCACACATGAACATAATTAAATATGTCATCAAACATTGGCAAAGTATTGGCATTAATTAGATGAGACCTACATCACTTTAATCTTTGTATGTAGCTTGTTCTTTAGTGTGAGACTTGGCTTCATTACATTGATATGTCTTCTTATCATCCCTTTCTTGATGAAATTATGGATTGTGCTCTTGTTTATGTTGAGTGCCTTTGCCAAAGAACGTATATTTATTCTATTCTTGAATGGAATAGCCTCTAGTTGATCAACAAAGAGGCTTATACCCTTTCTGCCAACCTTCCCACTCAAATTTTTGGTGATTTTCAAGCTTTGTTGTTGTCTGACATTCTTTTTTACTTCTCTTCATAACCTTTGGATGGTCCATCTACTGCATTTAAATGTATTGCCTACTTCTGATATGTAACCCCTTGGAAATTTCAAATTTTTGCTCTTTGATAATAATTTGGTGATGCATTGAAATCTGTGTTCCTCGGTCATATTTGTCCTTATTTATGGCTGATTGACTTCCTGTGAGTCTATGTTGGCTACTTGCTATGTGGGAGTCTGTTTAGTACCTTCATTTGGCTCCGTTGTCTGTCCCACTTGGTTTGTAGATCTCTGTATTATTTGCTAGTGTGTTGGGTGTGTATGTATTGTTCATGGAGAGTTGTCATTACCATTGTCTTGAAGGAAAACTCCAAGGGACAACTCTTCTCCGTGCTATTCTAGCTGGTCCTCTGTATTTGTTGATGGCTGGTTGTGAAAGGTGTACTGACCACTATTGGATGGAAATAGAATCCCAACAGCTCTTGCATTTCTCGATGATTATGTTATGAAAGAATGACGGGAATCTTGTAAAGTCAGAATCTTGGAATCTTGTACAAATTTTTTTTGGTTGTATTCAATGCTTGTAAAGTGCGAATGTTGGAAAAACTCTTCCCTTTTGAATGCTTTTATAAGGCCTCCAAAATGGGGTCTTCTTGGCTGGTGGGGTTTTGAATCTCAGTGGGAAATTTGAGAAAGGGTTTAAAAATTATCCTTTCCTTATTGCTCATTTTACGTGATTTTGTGAACAAGGACAACACTTGGGCTCACACTCCTTTTTTCTTATTGTTGAATAAATAAAGTTAACTGTAAAGCTATCATTAGCATTTTTGGTTGAGTCTTAAACTTCATGGAAATGGGGCTAACAAAGATGAACAAAGAGAGTATTTTCGAGGGGACCAGAATGAATGTTGTTCTTAAGAAAAAGGGCAACACCCCTTTATCATTAAATTGATAAAAACTTAGTATCAAATAGAATTGAACCAATAATTTCGGATTAAGCATAAGAAATGGTTACATACTTACATAATGCTACAATAATGCGTAAGCCATAAGAATTAAATAAATCCTAACCCTATGAATTAGGGTATTGCTAAACATCACCTCTAAATTTCTACCTATTGCCCTTATTTTGTAAGTTTTTTACTAAATTTTTCCTTGTCCCATATAACATTTGTAACCTTTATTTATGTTACTTTCACTCACTTTCAGTCTTTCACTCACTTTATTTATGTTACTTTCACTCACTCTCACTTTCACTATCTTTCACTATCTTTCACTCACGGAACGACGTAACTCCTAGTCCAAACATTCGACTGACGCATTTTTAAAAATCCCTTCTGCAAAGCCGCTAAACCGTTCGATGATGATTATGAGATCTATTGAACAAATTTCGAGGGGACGTAACTTAGCTAGGAGGCTCTGAAAGACATCATTTTTCTTTTTTTTGAAATTGTATATTTTTTCGAGATCTACAATACCCCAAATGGCCCACTAATTTTGCCAAAAAAAGCTCCTAAAAGGGAAATTGTGAAACTTTTCAAATTTTATCTACTATTAATTTTAAAAATAGTTAAATCATACTAATTAATTGAACTTGTTCATTACTAATTATTACTAAATACATTACCATTGGTATCTTGAAATACAAAATACATTATATATTGGTCGTATCTTAAAATACAAAGTAGATCCTGTTAAAGTAAGGTCGTAACTTAAAATACAAAATAGATCATGTTCAAATAAGGGCGTATTTTAAAATACAAATACATTGGTATTACCATGTTAGCCTAAAAATCTCCTCGTTCCCTAGCACTGTTTCAAAATACTCCATACAAAAATGCTCCCACATTATACACGATTTTGTTCTTATAGTGTATCTACTAGTTATATTTAATTGAAAAGTGGAAATGTTGATGGACTCCTTATTAGGCCTGATTTAGATCCTTGACTAGTTATCCATTTACATGACTTTCTCCATAACACATCATAACTTATTAGGCTAGCCGAATAGGCATGAATTGTAATTTCCCGTAAAATTATGAAATTTTGATTACATTCTTATCAAAAATATTTTTTTATACATCAATATAAATTTAGAAATTCATATACTTTCCATACATATACATACTTCCTATATTAATAATATACTATTTTGTAAGTATGTAATTACTTATTTAAATCATAAAACTAATTTTATTTTACGAAAGATTTTTTTCTAAGAAACTCAATAAGCCCAAAATACTTTTAAACCTAGTACTCCATATTCTAAATCTAAACTAAGTCTAGTAAATTAAAACAGTTCAACACAAAGAAAAAAAGTTTGCAAACCTAAACTCCTAAACCCCCTTACGTGAAACCCCCTGCTTGCTACCCTTGCTGCTGCCACCCATTGCCACCCCTACTGTCGCCCTTGCACCGCCACAAGTGAGTCATCGGCTGCCCGCCAGCCTCCCCTCCCTTCTTTCTCTTATTTTCTCCCTTAAATTTATGCCTTAGTATGCTTGTTTGATAATTTTTTTATACGATGTTTGTATTAATTTTTATGGGTAAAATTTTTTATTGAAATTTCATAAGTTTTTATGTTTTATAAATTATGTTATACATCCTACAAGTTTTTAGAATTTTCTATGCATAAATATATGGGCTAGGCATACTACTTTCATGATTTAGGATTTATAATACTAAGCTCTTTATTTTTGCATGACATAAGTATTTTGTGAGTCATCTATGGTAATTTTTATAGAGTTGTAGTTTAAAAAAAATTTCAGACTTAATGATCATATGTTTTTAGCATAAAAGTGTTAGTTTTCATGATTTAAGTCTTAATTTCTTATACTAGTAATTGTTTTATGAAATTATGATATGATTATAATATGATATATTTTGATAAAAATTAATACTATGATGTTTAGAAAGAATTTTCAGAATATCATACATGTTAAATCATATTTTAATTAATGAGATTTTCATGTTTTAAAGTTTGAAACTATATACTATTAGTACTTATATCAAATTAAGACTATTTTATGATATAATTGTGAGTAATTTGATTATACTATATTAAAAACAAATTTTCAGATTTGTTGAGTCATAAGAAATGAGTCTTATGACAAGTATTTTGAGGATTTTCAAAGATTACTTTATAGTATACTAAAGTAAGCACTATACTACATGCATAGAACATGAAAATCATACTTTCGTACATTTTATAAAATTTTCAGAAATTAGCAATCTGGTTTTATAGTTTCTTGTGAGTTTAGGTGTTAAAAAGGAAGGATTTAAGTATATAAATATGTTTGGATTGATTAGTAATACAAGGCTACAAATTAGAGTTTCAAAAATTACATAAACTAATAAAAATTAAAATTTGTAGCATACTATATTTTAATAAATAAGTTGAAACTAATTAAGAGATTTCTATTTTAATGAATTTTCAACTATTACTTGTAGTATTATGTTTGAACTACTAGAGTACGTTTTGGAGAGACTTAAAAATATGTTTTGCAATAGTTTTAAAGCCTTAGGAAACTTGGTATGATTGTTGTAAAATTTGGGTGTTGGCCTGGTATATTGATATAGGTGGTATTATTTGATGTAGGAAAATAATTCGTAGAAGGTGCATAATTATAGTGAAAGTGGTCTCTCACTTGGGTTTACTCAAGGTATGTATGTATTACAAGGCCTTGACCTAAAAGCATGTGATATTATCGAAAAATGGAAGGTTTAGTATCCTGTCTAAGAAGCTTTAGAATATTATTGATTATGCATTAATGAGTTGCACTCTTTACCTTGGGTTGCATTGAATCACTTTCTGGTATTGATGTGTGATGATTGATGAGTAAACATTAAATTCTAATTAACAAGGATGTGATTATGTTTGGTTGATGGATCTCAATTGATTCAAGTGGAATTAATTTGCTAATTAATCTATTAGGTTATTTATTAACTCTCTTTCATTACTAATAGTATGAATTGAGTAAAGGTGAATTTCAAGTCTTAATGACTTCAACAGGTTAAAATTACAATATAAAAGAGGTCGATTGTGTAATTATGATGTTTACATATGTAAGCATTATTGGTGATTTGAAAATCAAGTGTTAAACTGTAAATTACGTAAAGTGAAAGACGGATAAGCAATAAAACTCTAGGCTAGTGCATGTCTCGAGTATTAGGGGTTGGGGCTTCACGGGGTATTATCCGTGGCTTTTCATAGAGGCCGTGTGATCTACGAGTCTCTCTTTTATAATGTTTTGTATTAAAATTGGGTTAGTTGAGATTTCATCTAGCTATGGTGACGGAGTTGCGCCCGTCTACCTTCTGAATTTACATTGTATTTTGATGCCCTACGACGGGAGTGCATGGCTTATTTATAATTTTGATGTCCTAGTCAGGACATTGAGGAGACAACCTTGTCTATTTCTTAATCTAAGTAATTAATTAATTTGTTAGTTTATTGAGTAAACATTGCGTAATACGCTCTTTCATATTATACTTATTTTTGTTTAGATGTTATTTCAGTTGCTTATACTTTGTAATTTCGTGTGTACTCATCTTGCTGATTACGTGCTTTGTGTGTGTTTTTGGCCATGGCCTTTACCTTTCAATGACACTGTGATGATCCAATACCTGCTATTATTGGGGAGCAGATTTCTGACAGGTATCTAATTGAGCATTCATGCACGGGTGGGTTGAATGGAGTGTTGCTTTAGTTTAGTTCAAAATAATTACGTTTGCTATGAATGAGTTTAGACTGTTGGTATGGAATTAAGGTGAACGTTACATTGGTACTTTGCGGTTTGGGCCGTAACGGTTTCACCTTGTAGCATGTTAGGAGTTTGTTTTGATGAATGGTGTTATTTCGAAAAGTCTTAATGTTTGAACACGTGGTGGTAGCACACATACTGGTAGTTCCCTAAAGGTTTTGGTTTTCGGAGAGGAAAATTATCGGGGTGTTACATGAACCATAGCACAAAATAAGTTATTGGGCTAGTTTATAACTTAACCATATCTAACCCAATTGGATGGCGGGCACCACTATCACATTCATGAGTAAGAAGAAAGGTAAATAGGGATTGTTAGTTAATACCACATTAATTATAAGGAACAAAAATTCACATTCGTCTAGGATGGTTTTCCTTACAACAAGTTCATCGGCTAACTTAGGTATCGAAGTGGGTTTTCTCCGACGCCACCTTGAGGCCAATCTCGCATAGTATGTGCAGGTTTCCGGCCACAAATCCGGTAACCTCCACAAACCCTTACTTCCACGTACGACTAGTCATTGATTCCAGTTTCAAAGATAGATACATAGATATTTCCCTGATCTGATAGGTACGCAACTACTATATTTCAAAATTATACTCAAATGAATGAAGTCAATACAACTTTGGTTAGAATTATAACTAACAGAATTTTATTTTGCACTCAGGTTGGGTACGTCGTGGGTTATAAAAGGATTGGCGATTGAGACGGTAAGAGACTAAGGGGCTGCCGGGCTGGACATCTAATTCCAAGTTACCAACCGGAAAGAGCTTTGACAATGATCTCATCATTTCTCCAGGGAACCCTGCCTCCTCCTAAGTAGTCTTGACGTTATTCTTTTCAACTATATGTCTTACCTTTGCCCAGTCCATTTACATTAACCACAACTAGCATAAAAAACTTAGTAGTAGCTAGAACAATGAATCTATACCATGAGGTTATCCTGAAGTCAGGCCATGTATGCAGCTATATTGGGGCAGTTGTAAAAATAGCCGCAAAATATTATTACCGCGTAGTGTAGCAGTTAGTTACTATCCAACTTTTCACAATTATGCAAGTATAATTCTGCTAATTTAGTTCTACAATCAACTGTTTAATTACTATTGATATCTTATTTTAGAGCTATAACCTCTGGCAACAAAAGAAGTTAACTGAAAAAGAGCGCCGAAATTACAACAAACTTTATTTAGCCTGCATTACCTCTTCTTATAAATAACTCCTTTTTCCTTCACAATTCTTCATCACCCAAAACAATAACGAAACACCCTCGAGACGGCTTGCTTCTTACCCAAACAGACATGGATAGTAAAATTTATTCACTGCTCATGATCCCTTTTTTACTAGCCATGGAACCAGAATCATGTTTGGGTAAGAAGCCTGGCCTCGCAGCATTCAATTCCATTGATGTATGTTGGCGACGTAACCCCAATTGGATGAACAGTAGAGAAGAGCTAGCAAAATGCTCAGCAGGTTTTGCAGGTAAGATGATAAACAACATGGGCAACGGCATGAAGAAATATGTAGTCACTGATCCCAGTGATGATGCAATAAATCCTAAGCCGGGAACTCTTAGGTACGGAGTGACCATGTTACCAGTGAAAGTATGGATCTCATTCCAGAAAGACATGGAAATTAAACTTGAAAGGACACTGGTTGTTGGAAGCTATACGACTATCGACGGTCGAGGTGCTATTGTTCATATTACTAATGGATGTCTCTTGCTCTACAAGGTACATACATGCATATATACTCTTCGGGAATCTTTGCCATATTTTTGAATGATCAAATATAAGATATATGCCTATCTTCAGAGCAATCAAGTCTTATCTGATCTCAAGCCATTAGAAAAATTTAAACGCAGGCATCAGAATTGTAACATATATCTTCATGGCATTTTTAGGTTACTAATGTGATCATCCACGGGTTGCGAATCCATCATTGTCGATCCCAACCAGCAGGCTCAGTTATGGGACCTGGCGCGAAGTTGTTGCCTATGAACAAAATGGATGGGGATGCCATAAGGTTACTTGGCTCAACAAAGGTGTGGATAGACCACAACACCCTCTACAGGAGCGAGGATGGCCTAATTGATGTAACCCTTGGCTCCACCAGCATTACCATCTCCAACAACTGGTTTCGTGACCATGACAAGGTCATGCTCCTGGGCCATGACGATGATTTCAAGGACGATAAGAACATGAAAGTCACTGTTGCCTACAACCGTTTTGGACCCAACTGCCATCAACGCATGCCAAGGTCTAGTTTTTCTCCATGGTTTTGCTACCATTTTTTTTTTTTTTGAAGAGATGGTATTGCTACCTTTAACTTCATTGATTTTTGTAAAAATAATGTGTTTTCTGATTTTGCAGAGTACGCCATGGTTATGCCCATGTAGCTAACAATTTATATCTTGGATGGGAAGTTTACGCCATAGGAGGAAGCATGAGCCCTAGCATAAAGAGTGAATCTAACCTCTTTGTTGCCCCCAAATCTGGATCCAAACAGGTAACTACATATGTGCCCTCTAAAGTATTCTTATTAAATCATGCCACATTTCAATTACTTAGACAGTAATTAAGTTTCTTACTTATCAACTTGTCTGATCTATTATAAAACTTTGGACTAAACTTCTAAATAGCTTCAATCAAATCTTCAAAGTCATCACCTTGAACCATATCAAAACTTCTTGTTGTCGGTCTTTGCCACGAATTATCATATATACATAATTCTATTTTTAAAAAAGTGAATTGGGTCTTGAATCAACTCTATTGGTGAAGAGTGTTTTAGTATCACTGTTGTCCTCTGTCTAAATTCAGGAAGCCTAAGCATTAGAACTCTACCATTTTACACTATTATATATTCTTGTCTACATTTAATGGCAGATTATAAGGAACATGAACGACAAGAATAATGGAAAAGGATTATGGAATTTCAAATCAGTGGGAGATATCTTGGAAAATGGAGCTTCCTTCAACGAAACTGGATCAGGTTTTGTAAAACCAAACTACAACAACGAAGAAAGATTTCCTGTGGAAAGTGGTAAGTTCGTAAGACAGCTAACAAGATCAGCTGGGGCTCTACGTTGTCGAGGAGGATCAATATGCTAAAAAGACTCACTAACCTAAGTAAAATTTTGTTAAATGATCATGAAGATCAGTACTACTACAAAAAATTTGTGAAACAATACGAAGAGGAGGTTTGTTAATTAACCGCTATTAGTGTGTTTAATCACTTGTATGCGGTACGAAATATTCAATACAAGAAACAAATTAATCAGTACGTAGAAGATCATCCTTCAATCTTTTTTTTTTTTAATATGTATAAGCCTTAGTATTTTACTTTGAAGTTGTTGAAACTCTATAATATCAAAATAACCTTATAAATGACTAGTGACAATATTTTTGTCCAGAATAGTATTTGCGAACTGCAATGCATTTTGAAATCACAAAGCATGCCATGATAAAATAATGCAAATCTTCAATGCCTTTGCCTTCATAAATGAATCGATCCCTCTTTAGTCTTTGTGTAGGAGTGCAACACCCAAGCACCTACAATCACCGAAGAGAGATAGATCAACTAACAGGAAACAATACAAATTGTAGCGTTTAAAGATAAATAATGAGATATAGTTTACATGCCTGTTTATTATCTTAGTGTGAAGTGTGAACACGAACAGCCAGGCTCCTTTACGATATTGGTAGTGGCTCTTCTAGTGTTCTGTAGCTCTGTTCCCATGTATCCACAGCTGCAGCCTGACTGCCTGATGAGCATGAGGCACATGACGAGGGTGCATGCTTCCAACCATCAGCTACTTCATATGGATTGCCCGGAGTGTTGATAATCTGTATCCGCAAAATTCAGCAAAATACACGAAATGGTGAAAACTACAGCGATCAATGAGAAAACCAGGAGGTCAGAAAAAGTAGAATACACAGAAAGAGGAAGCCAACGTTTTTAATTGTTTATGTTCTTTATTTATAGAGCTATGATTCGAAAACTTTAACCTCAAATTTTTATCAAGTTATAAGAAATAATATATTCAAGTAGATCCTGTTTAATATGAATTTAGAAATAAAAACGTTTAAAATCATATCTTAAAAACCGCAAGAAGTCAAGTAAAACAATTTTTATAGGTACACTTTAATAAAGCTATTATATATAGATTTTAAAGTAATCCAAAATTAACATTTTATACAAAAATTATGTAGATTTAAATTAATTTTTTAATCTTGAACAAATAAAAATCTGACTGATATTAAACCTGACTGGAGACCTAGACTAGACCTATGGACAATTTTTTTAAGATAAAGCCCGACCAAACCGACTTGTCCCCACTACGATAGAATGATAGATCCGTTATCACCATCAAATAAAAAAAAAAAAAAAAAAAGAGGACTCTCTCATTTCGAGAAATCTCCCAAGTCATCGTCGTTTCATTTCCCATTTTACCCCAATAGTAAACCCTAATTCCATTCTCTCTCTCCCCTCAAAAAACCCCCAAGTTGTTGATGAGTTCCTCGAATTAGCCCGAATTGCTCCACCTATTTTCCAATTCTTCTACCATGTCGGAGCCTTTGGCGGCGGTGATCTCTCCGACGAGCTCGCGAGTGGTGACGGAGACCGTGAACGGGTCCCACAAGTTCGTGATCCAAGGGTACTCGCTGGCGAAAGGGATGGGGGTTGGTAAACACATTGCGAGCGATAATTTCTGCGTGGGAGGGTATCAATGGGCGATTTACTTCTACCCGGATGGCAAGAATCCCGAGGATAATTCGGCTTATGTATCGGTTTTCATCGCGCTTGCGAGCGAGGGGACCGATGTTCGGGCATTGTTTGAGCTTACTCTGGTTGATCAAGGCGATCAGCAGAAGCATAAGGTTCATAGCCATTTTGATCGCTCCTTGGAGAGCGGGCCTTATATTTTGAAGTACAGGGGGAGTATGTGGTACGTCAATGCTTTCTTGATTTGAACTTCATTTGATTAATAGCGTTTGATTTAGTTTGTTGATTTCTCCTCTTTTATGATTGCTGATTGATTATATGTTTCTAATTTTGGATTATTCAGGAAGAATGGTAGATTAGTTGCTAATTTTGGGGTTGATGGTGGAGTTCATGTACTAGTACTTGTGCCACTTTCATTTAAGTTCTTGGTATAAGAAAACTTGGCTAAAATCTCCCTCCAAACCTCATCAACCGTTTTTTTACTTAAATCCCTAGACAAATTAACATTAAAACTGGACTGTCGCTTAAGAGAACCCTCTCCTGGAGGACCATGATTAAGATTCTAAGCACCGTTATCACCCCCTCTAACAGACTGATTAGCTACCACTGTCCACACACTCCTAAGAAGCTCATCAAGATTCATGCTACTCAAGGGTTTCCCCATATTTCCCAAATGATTTTGCACCTCATCAAGAGTAAGGCTATATAAAAACCCTTGTCTAGATAAACTTAGAGTCAACATCTTCAAATTCCTAATATTTCTTCCAGATTTGGGTTCTCATTTGTAGAAATTAAGAGAGTGAGAAGGGGTAAGGCTTGAAGAGGACACATTGGCAAATAGATTGCAAGAGGGTAAGGCATTTATCTTGGTCGTAGTTGGTATCAACCACGCAATGCAGCAAATCCAATGCTTCCTTCCCACATACTGCTTTTGCTACTTCCATTTTTGCAGATTCTTCTACCAATTGCTACTCTTCTAAATACCCAGAATAATTGAATTGATATGAATCAATTTTGGGGGGGAAACGTGGTTTGTGGGTTTAACCGGAAGAACTAAAGTTCTCGTAATTTCTAGAAAGGTCGTCGATATGTGGGCCGAACCAATTTGGAGGAGAGTGGGGTTTGGGACGGGGAGAATGAGTGGGGTTTGAGGGTGGATTTGGAGAAGAAGACGGAGGATGAGAAGAAGGGATTGATGTTGCAGTTAAGACAATGACTTCAACCTTAGAGAAATAATGCCTTAAACATGGTTTAAAAAAAGGGAAGAAATTTCGAAAATTTGTGTCATTAAGGCCACGACAAAGAATAATAAAGAGAATAAAGAATACAGGGCTACTATTGAGAAAGTATTTTTTTGAGTCAACACATATAAAACGTAAAAGTATAGGGTTATCATTGAGAATTACCCTTAAATTTTTCACTTTTCTTACCTAATATTATAATTCCCTTATAATATACAAAGTAAAATAAAAAAAAAATTATACTACACAAGCATAATACCATTGGTCCAAGAGTTTGACCATATTTAGCCTAGCATCTAAGAAACAAGCTTTGGTTTTTACATACTGCCTTGGGTCGTCATACTTCCCAAGATCTCGATGGAGCCATTTTACCACACATCCATACATTAATATAGTAGTAACAAATTGTCTTCCAAACACAACAAAATGCAACAATAAAATTGTTTTCAAAATACAACCATATTATAACATCACAAACTAACTTAATATATTACCTGATATTATTCTAGTGTATGTGAGTAGCTCTAAGTAGAAGAGAAGAGAGAACTATGACGCTTAGGAGAATGGGAGCAACCAAGAAAGAGAAGAGAGAAGGGAAGGGTAATAGGGCAGAGTGCGATGTGGGAAGGGTCAAGGGTATTAGAACTTTCATTTTGTTTCATGATTTTGGATTTTAGATGGTAGTATTTGGGCTTTTTTTTTTTGTTAATGCTGGTCGGATCGGATTCAAATCATATTTGGGTCGGATGTAATATAATATCCGAATTCGACCCATCTTTTATTCGGAATCGGACTTTTTTTTGTTGGATTTTGGAGTCGGAGGTCTTTTAAATGGGTTTAGATTGGATTTTTTCCTTCGGTTTGGATTCGAATTGAATTGTCATCCCTAATTGGGTGCACCTTTTGCAATCAACATTCTTTTTTTTTTGTTTTTTTTGGGGGGGGGGGGGGGGGGGGGGGGGGTTGGTAGACTTCCGGTGGTGGTGGGGGAAGTTGTTGACAGAAGACAAAAGAAAAAAAACGATAGCACGCAACAAAAAGAAAGCACGAGCCTACTATTCGAGAAGTATGAATTCTCCAAAATAACTTTGTAATATTTTTTGATAATCTGTCATGAGTTACATTCCCCTTCTTATACACCCTATAACAAACTTTGTAACAAATTGTAATATTCCCTTCCCCTGCTACTAATATTATTGTTTACAATATTCCCTTTTGTTGTTACTAATTAAAAGTGATGTAACTAATTATAAATGCTCGTCCTCCACTTCATTTCACTGTTCCATTGCTTTAATGCTGTTGTATTGCTTTAGTGGTCTTCTGCTACCCTTTCCATTTTTGCTTCCTAATTGTTGGCATTATTCCTCCTTCTGTATGTGATATTAATGGGTAAATTAGTACGAGACCTATCATTACCCACGACCAAAAATCTCACCTTGTCCTCAAGGTAGAAAGAGGGAAAACGCAGGTCCAATCCAGTGAAATCCTCCCATGTTGCCTCAAATTCATGTAACCCCTTCCACTTTACCAGCACCCCTAAACTAGCAACCTCATTGCCATTCCCATTCCTTCCGAACATGATGTACTCGGGTTCCACCTCCAACACCAATTCCGAACTTAGCATATCAGGAAGACTCGAATTAACCGACAAAGTCCCAATAGCAGCCTTGAGTTGAGACACTTGGAATACAGGGTGGATTGTTGCTGTAGGAGGAAGGTTTAACTTATAAGCTACAACCCTATTTTATGAACAATTTCGAAAGGTTCATAGTACTTGGGGGATAGATTCTCAAAGGGCCTTTTTGCCGAGGAACGCTACCTATAAGGCTGAAGCTTCAGATAAACCCTAGTGCCCAACTCAAATTGCACTTCCCTCCTATGCTTATTCGCATGAGATACCATCCTTTGTTGAGCACAACTGAGCTTTTAGTTCATCTATCATAGCATCCCTTTCAATAGTGCTGCCTTTTTCGAACTTTAAGGATAGTAGGGGGCTCCCTTCCATACACTGCCTTAATAGAACAACAACCCAATAAAGAGTGAAAAGCCGAGTTATAAGATAGTTCAGCCCAAGGAAGCCACTATGCCCAGGTTCGCGGTGCTCCATTGGTAAAGCATCTCAAATATGTCTTCAAACCCCTATTAATGACCTTTGTTCGACCATCTGTTTGCGGGTGATATGTCGTGCTTTTGAGGAGTTTGGTATCTTGAAGCCTGAAAAGTTCCAACCAAAATACACTCATAAATACGCGATCCCTATCTGAGACTATAGATAAGGGAAAACCATGTAGCCTAATGATTTCCTTGGTAAATAGTCTTGCTACTGATTGGTCAATGAATGGATGCCTTAACCTAATAAAATTGCCATACTTTGAAAATCGGTAAACTACAACCAACACCACATTCAAACCCATTGACTTCGGAAGTCTCTCTATAAAATCCATCGAAATATCCTCCCATATAGAGGTTGTAACAATTTGGCCGGAGACAACGTGGATTATTTATGTTGCTGACAGATATCACACTCCTGCACATACACTGTGACTTTCTTCCTCATCCCCGGCCAAAACCAGTCTAAGGCCAGCCTTTTGTATGTTTTTAAGTCTCCAAAATGCCCACCCACAGGTGAGTCATGGCATTCCTCAAGTAAGGATTTTATGATGGCTGAAGAAGGAAGCACTATTCGCCCCTTAAACTTGGGAATACCCTGATCCAACGCATAACCCTTAGGCACATGTTTGTTTTCAGCTAGACACTTCTTTAAACCCACGATGAAAGGGTCGAGGTCCATACTCCTCTGAATTTCCTCCCATGCAAAACTTCTTGGCGCCTAAATCCACCTGATAGCATATTCTCGGGAGAGGGCATCTGCTACTCTATTCGAAGGCCCCGATTTATCGCAAATTTCAAATACGTAGCCAAGTAGTTTGCTGATCCACTTCTGATATTCCGAGACTACTTCTCGTTGTTGCATCAAGTACCTTAGACTTTGTTGATCGGTTCTTATGGTGAAACGCCTCCCTAACAGATAGTGACGCCATTTTTGAACTGCCATGACTATAGCCATGAGTTCCTTCTCATAAATGGAACGTGATCTGGCCCTCACCTTAAGTACTCCACTGAAATAAGCAAGAGGATGCTCAAATTGCAGTAGAACTACACCTACTCCATAACCACTAGCATAAGTTTCTATTAGAAACGTTTCTTGGAATTCCAGTATTGGAGCTTGTGTCATGGCCTCTTTAAGCTTGTTGAATGGATGGTAGCTTCTGTTGACCACCCAAAGTTATCCTTCTTCAACTAGTCAGTGAGAGAGGCAGCAATTGAAGCGTATCCCTTAATAAATTTCCAGTAGTACCCGGTTATTCCCAAGAACCCCCTAAGCCCTTTGAGATTCTTAGATACGGGCCAATCAGTCATGGCCTGTATTTTGGTTTGGTCCACATACACTCCATACCTTGATATCACGTGACCTAGGTAAGCCACCTCATCCTTGCCGAATTCACATTTTTTCCTATTACCATATAAGGAGTGATATGCTAACATATTTAGGACTGTAGCTAGACGCAGGTGCTCAACCATGCTCTTGTTGTAGATCAATATGTCGTCAAAGAAAACTAATACAAATCTTTGAAGGAATGGCTTAAATAACTCGTTCATCAGAGCTTGAAACGTGGCTGATGTATTCGTAGCCCGAAGGGCATTACGAGGAACTCGTAGTGGCCCTCGTGAGTGCAAAACGCAGTTTTTGGAACATCTTCCTTCCGGACCTTGATTTGGTGCCCCGATTTAAGATCAAGCTTGGAAAACATTATGCACCTCTCAACTCATCCAATAGTTCTTCAATAACATGTATCGGAAACTTGTTAGGTACGGTCGCTTTGTTAAGGTCCTTGTAATCGATACAAAACCTCCACGACCCGTCCTTCCTAACCAACAAAACACCACGACCCGTCCTTCCTAACCAACAAAACAGGACTCGAGAATGGTTGGATGAGACCTGAGTTATTCCTGCTTTCAACATATCATGCACCAGTCGTTCAATTTCGTCTTTCTGAGCATGGGGATAGCGGTAGGGTCGTACGCATATAGGGTCGGTCCCTTCTTTGAGTATGATAGCATGCTCGTGTCCTCGAGATGGGTGAACACCCGAGGGCATATTGAATACCTCCTGGTGACATTTCAAAACATCCCATAAAAATTCTAGAAAACATTCTTCAAGTTCTCTTGTCTCCCTACCTATGTAGTTGAACTTAATCAAATACCCTTGTCGTTCCTTATTCAAGGTCTTCACCATAGCCTTCAAGGATATGAGGGTCCTCCCAAGCGAGGGGTCCCCTTGCAACGGAATTGTTTGTCCTTCCACTTGAAACCACATAGTCTGGTTTTCCTCCCCAACTTTTCCAATCATTGAATGCCGAGTATTAAATCGGAATTTCCTAAGGCTAACGGCAAAAAATCTTCCACTATAATAATGCCTTGTAAATGGAGCTCCAGTGCCCTATACACTCCCGTGCCTTTGACTGCCTCACCTGTACCCAGAGACACCCCAAACGGCTGAGTGTTTGATACCTCCACTTCAAGTTCCTCCACCGCCGTCGTAGAGATAAAATAATGTGTCGCCCCGGGGTCCACCATTACAACGCCCTACGTTTTTACCCATCCCCTCATCTTCAAAGTCTTTGGGTTGTTAATATCCATCACTGAGTTCAAAGAAATAGCGGGTTGGTGACTCTTGTAATCTCCCTCAACTCCTACAATCAATTCCTCTGCCACCTCCCTATCACATTCCCCATCATCTTCACCGTGAGCCATTAATACACTCAATTCTCTTCTACTACAACAATGATTTATGCTCCATTTTCCGTCGCAACGGTAACATAATCCTTTGGCTCGTTTCTCTTGAATTTCCTTCTCACTCAGTCGTCTAACCTCACCTGGTTTCTATAAGCTGCTCCCAAAATTGAGTTAGTTATTGATTAAAACCGGTGAGTTAGAAGAGGAATGTATATTAGGTTGAATGTCCACGTGCGTTGATACGAGAGAGGCGAGTTACCACTTCTGGAGCCCATGTTGACCGGTTGAGGTATTGTGTTGAATCGAGAGACTCGGGGCCCATTTCCCCCAAACCCCCTTTGGTAACCTATGCCCAATTTTATCTGGTCTTCTAATTTCAATGCTAGTTCCATTGCCTGATCTAAACTCCTAGGCCCAAGCACCCTTATCTCAGCTTTAATCTCCTCCTTCAACCCCGTTATGTATTGCCCCTGAGCCACTTCTTCCGGCATGCCTTCCAATGGTGCCACCAACTCAATGAACCTCCGAGTATAATCTCCAACACTTCCGTTTCGACGATGATCCAACCATTGCTCATAGAGTGACCTCGTAGAGGTAACTCAGAATTACCGTAACAACATCAACCTCAACTCCTCCCAATTCTTTAAGGTCCTTCGCTTATGAATCCACTAGTACCAAAGCAAGGCATCCCCCTCGAGTGATACCACCGCCGATTCTAGCTTCTCCTCATTCATTTTGTAAAACTCAAAGTATCTTTCAACCCTCAATATCCATCCATTCGGATTCACTCCTTCAAATAATGGTAATTCGAGTTTCCTAAACCTCCAATCTCCTCCAAAACTATCCCCCTCTTCTCCCCTATTCGTCATTTTCACTCCTCCCGTATGTCTTCCTTGTTGGGGAATCGAATGCTCTCCTTCCTTGAAAGGATCTGCTGAATGAACTGGGTGAGACCCAATTTTCTCCCACATCTCTCTTTGCTCCACCCTCAACTGGTTAATCATCGCCTCCTGTTCCACCTTACTTTGAACCATCTTCCCTTCCATTCTCTCTAGGCTCTCCACAATCTTTGCCATTTGTTCTGTAAACTTTGTTCGCATAGCTTCGGCATCACTCTCAATTTGCTCTATCCTCTCCGAATGATTAGGTGCCATTTCTACGTATATATATTTTTCTAGTATTTCTCGCGATCCCCACAGCCTCAGACCTTGCTCTGATACTAGAAATGGTAGACTTTCGGTGCAGGTGGTGAAAGAAGTTGTCTGTGTTAACAGAAGATAAAAGAAAAAAAACGATATTCTGCAACAAGCAACAAAAAGAAAGCACGAGCCTACAATTCGAGAAGTAGGATTTCTCCAAAATAACTTTGTAATATTTTCTGATAATCTGTCATGAGTTACATTCCCCTTCTTATACACCCTGTAACAAACTTCGTAACAAACTGTAATATTCCCTTCCCCTGCTACTAATATTATTATTTACAATATTCCATCTTGTTGTAACTAATTACAAGTGTCGTAACTAATTATAAATGCTCCTCCTCTGCTTCATTTCACTGTTCCATTACTTTACTATTGTTCCATTGCTTTACTAGTCTTTTGCTACCCTTCCCATCTCTGCTCCATGATTGTTGGCATTTTTTCTCCCTTCTGTAAGTGATATTAATGGGTAAATTAGTACAAGACCTATCAGGGCCAAAGATGAGCACTTAATTAAAAAAATCAATAGTTTTTTAGAAGTTGATTGATAGATAATGTTCATACAGGGGGATTTCCCTATTATTAATAACAGCATTGGCTGTCCAACAATTCTCGGGGTAGCATCTGCAAACTTGTTCTGTTCGCGATTGGGAAAGGAGATAGCAGCACTCTAAAAACCTGTTCTGCAGCTTTCTACATTGCTGCAATAATTTTAAGACTGTAAGTCAGGGACAACATCTTGATTGTGCAGCTCAATTGCGTTTTTACTGTCCAAGTAAATGGCAATGTGTGACATATCATTGTTCTTTGTTGCTAAAAGCCTCTCCTTGATACTTATAAGCTCTTCATGCTGTGATATAAGAGCATGGCTGTATTTTCTCTATGATCTCTACGGACACCTGTAATACCGGTATGATCTAGGACATGTACAAGGGATGTGGACCATGTAACAATCCGGAGAGTGGGATATAGTGTAATCTTGAGCTTGACAAGGGGTTGACGGAGTTTTCAGGAAAGGTATTGGCTTTGATGAAATTCATGGCTTGGCAGGTGGTCTTTTGAATAGGGGTCGTCTCAAGAAGGGGTGTCAGCGTAAGCATTGAAGACTTGAGCATTCCTATTTTCCAAATCTGGTGGCACAGAATAGTACTCTCCATACGATACCTCTATTCCAGAAGTTAGCTATTAGATTTTTTTTTGGCCAATGAATTAGCAGTCCTTGATTATGGTCTTGGGTGATATCTTTGGCATTCCACACATCTAGGGCCACAAGAAAATCACTGGTAAGATATGGGAATCCCCAAATCTAATCAAATAGACAGGGCAGTAATCGCCATCTACATTGTTTCTGATATTCTTAAGCTTTTAATAAGGTAGATGGAACATTTCTTACTAGAAGAATATTCATATAGGAGGAACTATGGGAGTAGTCTACTTTTATGTATTCTTTGCTGGTAGTCACTTAGTAATCACTTGTGCATTGGATAATCTGTCTTGGTCACATTAAGTTTCCTTTGCATCTTCTCCTGCAGTACAACACTGGAATATAGATGGCGAAAATCTTTACTTGTGTTTAATGATTTTGCCTGTAGAACTTTTGTTTCTGTGAAATCATGGAAGGCTTAGGATCCAGGTCAGCATTCTTGTAAGTCACCTGTTGGGTTGTTTAGAATGTGTTGTTTCGATTCAACCCTGCCTGCTATCATTAGATTGCCTTGTTGGGTTCTTCGTATCCTGTTTTTTTGTTTGATTTGTGTTATTAGATTGCCCTTTTTTTTTTGTTTGACTTGGCTTAGGATCCAGGTCAGCATTCTTGTAATTCACCTTGTTGGGTTCTTCGTATCCTTTCGTGGAAGGTTTTTATTCCTATCTTGCATCACAATCCCTGTGGCTGGCTGGTCATGAATTTTGAGATTTCTAATTTGTCTCTCTGGTAACTATTTTATTTTTGTGGGAAATCCTTTTGTAATTGCTGAGAAGCTTGATACTGTATATGTAACAAGGGCTTTGCTTCTGTGAAGTGTGGCTTATGGTTGTTTTTATTTTCGTGCAGGGGATACAAGCGCTTCTTCAAGAGGAGTATGCTTGAACAGTCGACTTATCTTAAGGATGACTGTCTGAAGATTAATTGTACTGTTGGTGTTGTAGTGTCTTCAGTAGAATGTCCTAGATTGCACCTAATCCGGGTTCCTGAGTCTGACATGGGAATGCATTTTGGCATGTTGCTAGAAAACACAGAAGGTTCAGATATTGTCTTCAATGTGGCAGGAGAGAAGTTCCATGCACATAAATTGGTCTTGGGTGCTCGGTCACCTGTATTTCGATCCGAATTTTTAGAAAAATTAGAGGAAGGCCATGAAGAGATTGTTGTGACTGACGTGGAGCCTAAAGTATTCAAGGTGACAAAATTATTCATTTTGGTTACGACTTCCAAACCTCTAATCTGTCATCTAGTTTTGTCCTCCTTTCACTTGAAATAAATAAATTCGGGATGATGGTGTTAGCGGCTATAATGGATAAACACAAATATTAACAATATACTAACTTTTTTGCATGCTTTTCAGGCTATGCTGCACTTTATTTACAGAGATACTCTTGTGGAAGAGACTGGCCTTGCTTCGTTAAGCTCCTCTTGTGAGTCCCATATAGCTGACTTGTTAATTGGTAAGTTGTTGGCGGCAGCTGACAAATATGGACTGGGGAGGCTCAGACAGTTGTGTGAATCTTCTTTGTGCAAGGGCATATCTGTCAATACTGTTTGCGAGATTTTAGCATTGGCTGATTGCCACAACGCCACTGAATTGAAGGCTGTCTGCTTAAGATTTGCGGCTGAAAACCTTGCAGGTCACGATCAGTTTTCTGTTTGTCTGACATTTCTTTGATTTATTCCTTTTATTGATCTGTATGTGGGTGGGATGGGGGTCTGCCTATTAGCTATTGTTTGAAAATGAAAAGCTTATATATGTAGTTCTGCCAATTTACTGTGTTTGTTTATTTGTTAATTATGTTATTGTTTCCAGCTATTTGTGTGGGCAATATCTGATTTTGTTTTTCTTTGTTGATTCTATTCAGCTGTTATGCGCTCTGATGGTTTTGAGTATCTCAAAGAACACTGCCCATCATTACAGTCAGAACTTTTGAAGACAGTTGCTGGATGTGAGGATGATTGCAGTAGCGCAGGTGGAAAGTCTCGGAGCGTGTGGGCCCAACTATCTGATGGCGGTGATACTAATGATAGAAGGGTTAGGGCAAGGATATGATATATTTGTGTATTGAATGTACTAGTGATTCATGCAGTGAAGTATATGATGTATCAGAAGCAAAGATGACAGCATAGTTGAAACCTGCATTGTTCTAGTGGGATTGTTGTGACCTGCATTAACATGTCTGCAAGTAGCCTTGAAGTTGTTCAATATAAGCCATGCTTTAAACTGTTCAATTTAAGCCTAGGGTGCTGTTGGCACCAAAGTGTTTTGACTAGTATGAGCGTCTGCAAATGTTTGTGCAGAGTGTCCTACAACTATCAATGTAAATGAATCTCATTTAGGGTTAAATTGCAATATTTGTCCTGTTCAAAAGTTTTCTTCCTTTGTTTGCCTCTCTCATACTGGATGATCAGGATCCCATTTATTTGTTTACTCAACATATGATAACGGCCTAATGACCAGATTGATATTATTTCACAAGAATGACCGCCTTATCAAATTGATGTCTAAATAGTTCGGTTTGCCACAATTATATCAAAACCTCGGTAATATTTTGGCATATCAAAATGGCAAGGAAAACAGATTTGGAAGAGAGAAAATTCGGTAAGTAATCACACCTGCCAAATTTTAGTGGTATTTATAGCTGTCACATTACTACAATAAAAAAATCTCACCGACGTATTTCTTTCTTTCTTTTTCTTTTTTTTTTTTTTTGATGCAACGTATATCTTTAAGTAATACCTATCCTTTATATTCATTTATTGTAATAATAACTTAGCCTAGTTATATCTAGACTCGATGTTTTTTAGCACATATGTTTTACCTTCTTCATTTCTATGTTTCAACTCTATTTTTCTTAAAACTTTATTGAGCTACTTGACTTCACCTCCATTTGTAGAAAGCAAAAATTTTCCCTACATATTAGTATATTAGAACTTCATTCATATATTATTGTTAACCAAATCGATGCACATACATCTAAAATTTCATTGAAGATAAGGCAAATTGGTCCATTGAAAATGAAAAGGAGCCCAAGACCCTTGGACAGTTAGACCCCCACCCCACCCACCTCCTCCAAAACACTGGTCGTATTCATGGCTTCTATTAGACCTTCGGGTGTACACACAGGATGCATAAATCGTAACCAAACAAGCAACTCCAGAATACCACCCAAATCAATCAGTCAACTGACATGAGGTTCGATCCTTGTCCAGGTAATGCCATCATCTCCTCTTCATTCAATCTCACAATCCCTTGTTAGGGTCCAACTTCATGTAATAGCCTGCAATTTTCTGCTTTGACACAGGAAACTCTTGGTTCTGCATCCTCTATCCACCGATTTTTGAGGTATTCTCATATTTTCCTCACCTTTTCATCTCATTATCTGATTCTTTTCTGATATCCTGTTCTTCTCATTCTTATGCTGCAAATTAATATGTAAAAACTTTAGAAGAAGCAGAAATAGTCCAAAACAGTAAGTTTACTTCATTACCAAATGTCTTGATGATAATGCAAAGACTGTTTGTTTGTGTTTAAGCTTTTGCTTATTCTTATGCTTTACCAGACTCTGAGAATTGTTTGTGTTTATCTCTTGGAGATCTTCCAATCTCCAGACCTTAAATGCGAAAACTTGCTCTTACACTTATCGAAAACAGACGTACAGAACTAATCTGAACCCTGTTTTTTGCTAGTTTAAGAATGGGGAGCTGTGCTTCCTTCTTTTAAGGATTGTTGCCACTAGCTGCTGCACTAGTTCCTGCACCCATTGCATCTCCAGAATCACCTGCAAGTTTCTGAGAGCGTTAGGTTTCGTCACGATTATATAGTTTTAGTTACTGGTATTGTAGTTTACAAGGTAACATAACTTGTCGAACATACCGTGGCTGGAAGTAGACACAACTTCACGACATACTGAGCTCTTAATCGTATTAAAGACTCTATAGGCGAAAGTAAACACAAATCCGTAAATAGAATAACATTATGAACAAGGTACACTTACTAAAAGAATTTGAGCAATCTAAGGATCCGTGTTATAGTTGAATGGAAACCATTTTCAACCGTGAATGATTTTCCATGGAAATTGCATTCAAGATTAATGATTGTGTAGTTCAAGAGAAAAAGACAAAAATAGAGGACAGAAGGTAGAAGGTAAAGAATAGAAAAATATGGCATTCATTCCAAACAAAAGGAAAATGATTTACACTCTTGGAAAGAATTTCCACCATTTTGCAAACCAAGAAAAAACATTTTCATTTTCCTAACTTGATGGAATTTTGGTAATGAGACAAAATTTTCAACAAGTGATCATCATGGCAAACCTATTGGAATAGAACAATCAAAATGCCAAACTCCTAAAATTAAAAATGGAAATTTTCTAAGTGTTTTGTTTCTCGAATTTGGGTACTCATTTCTAGCAGTTTTCCCTTGTTAGTATGTTGAGGATCTGGCACAGTTATTTGAGGTGAAATGTAGAATTCAAGTAACACAGACTACTAGTGTGAGGTTATTTGTAAAAAGGGTATCTTGGCAAAAGGATTAATGATACGTCATCTTTATTACATTGTCATATTCAAATGTTTCTACAAGAAGTCAAGTGAATTACAAGTGTATTTTGCTAAAGTTTTTGATATGATACAAGATCTTGTTTTCCTATCTGCACCCATAAATATTTATTATGAATTAACATTTCTCTCTTACAGTACAGAATCTCTAGGAAAGCATGTTAAATTGCAAATACAAAGTGCTACATTGATGTACTTAAAACTACTTTGCCTTCTACAATGCACCTATTAACATGGAATGATGGACAAAAGGTTCTCCAATTGTTTAGAGAGATGGATTATGCATAAAATTCTTGGTGAAGGAGAAAAACTAAGTTTTTCAGAGGTGATTTCATGTAAATTTTGGAGCAGACTTGCCCATGTTTTCCATCCTTTTTGCTAGAGGTGCCTCTTTGTTTAAGTTGATGGATTCATCAACGTCTTGCTCAATGTTTTCTTCATCTATTTCTTCCTTCTTTGGAGGGTTCTCATTGCTGTTTTCATTGTCTGCAAAAGATGCTCACCCCGAATTCTCAGCATAGATAAGGAAAGGTAAAATCTACTCCTTCCGTTCCTTGTTAATGGTTTCATCTTCACTATGAGATCCACACCCCCACCCACCTCCCTCTTTTTTCTCTCTCTACTTTTTCCACTGTCCTTAATTTCCATGCCAGAAGGATATGTATATCTTTACTTTGGGACAGAGGAATACGATTAGTAAACACATTACCCTTTTCTTTTTCTGTAAATTTTGTTTTCTAGTTTTTGTTATTGTCTTAGATTACAGTGACTGATTTCTCTGGTATACAGATGATTTAAAATTCTGGAAATTTAGCATATACCGAAAGATCCCTTAATGTGTATGTCTTTATGGTCCAAAAGGATAGATTTTCATAGAGTAAAAGTATAGTTTTTAGATGTATGAAATTCTCCTTGGGATGGCATTCAAATTAAATGTTTAATTTTATTTCCTCAGTTGTCTACTATAAAGTTGGACTGAAATCTAGTGCAAGAGAACCATCTTTCATTTGATAGTGCTAAAATCTAAAAAAGGATACATAACATACCTTCTGGTACAACGATGAAGTGTAGCTTATTATTCATCAACCTAAATCTCAGCTGTTGCCCTTCCCTCAGTTCCCTGGTTTGGAGAACATGACCCCAACTGATGGCTGAGTATCTATGGTCATGATCAACCATTGTCAGAAAATGCTCTAGGCGGTTTTCATCATCAACAACCCATAGATTTTCTCTTCGGTCTCCTCTCAGCCTAGTTACCAAGTCCTCAGGCATGTGTGGAACAATGAATTCCTCAACAGAATGCCGGGGCAACACTAATTGTGATGTTGTCATATCAGACCTGGTTAGAATTTTTGTGACTGGGTACTGATCTACTGGTGCACAGTTCAAATCAAAAAATTGCCTCATGGTGAGCAGATTTGGATAACCAGAAAGAGGGATTTGTGTTACAATACTGTAAACAGAAAACAGAGAAAAATCAATCTATAATCAAGTGTTTCAAGTTGGCTATTCAACTTGACAGTAAACTGTTAAACATTCAAAAGATATTTAGCGACATTATTGTTGGGCTTTAGTTGCCTTACCCTATAGCTCAATGCATTTATAAAAATGTTAATCATTAGTCACATATAAGGTATGAAATATGTTTCCCTTGATTTGAATTGTATATCTTACCTTTTGTGGTATATTTCATCAATCAATGATCATTCTTATATTTGTAAATGTATTTCATTTGTGCACAAACTCAAGAGTTCTTGGTGCATAGCATAAATAAAATTCAAGTATGATTATAGGATCGTCTACTAGTTAATATTTGACATGCATCATCTTGATAGTTACACGAATGCATTCTAATGTCCAAATTTCTGGCTTCCACATGATCGTACAAAGAAAAAATAATTTATTCTAGATCTCATGAATTAAGGCAGATCAAATTAATTGAACTGCCTTGGTGTCCAAAGTATGTTATGTCGAGGTAACTCTTATGAGCAGTGCTTACAAGGAGTGACTTTCAAAGAGCTATTCGGGATGACTTTTTGATGAGAAGTGAGGTAACTTTGACTGTCATTGTTTGTATCTATTCTAGCATTTGCAGTTTTCATTGTATAACTTGAAGTTTGTGAATAAAATGGTTGAACTTAAGCAAAAGAAGTAAAAGATTGATGATTAATACAAGGTAATTATCTAACGCTGCAGAGATACAATGTTTAGAAGAGGTATGTTGCTTGGAAGACAATTTGTCACTGCAGAAGACATGAGAAGGCTCATTGAGTGCTGGCTAGTGTTTGTCAGAAACTAAGAATTCTCAGCTGCTCCAGTTTTATCTGCACATCAAATATCTGCAAGTTAGAACCAGCTTTTCTGTGCTAAATGGATATATAATACCTGCATCAGGGTATGATACGTTGCTCCTGCCGCCTGGATTACTAATCTGATACTCTGCCATCTCAGACTTCAGGGAGAAGTTTCTTAATTTCTCTGATACTCTGCCATCTCAAACTTTAGTCTTGGCAACTTTGATTTGTATGTTTCAGTGTCTATAAATTGTGTTCTTAGAATTTTATCTTTAAATATATGTGCGATGCAAAGTTGTGAAGATAATGTTTTTTGTTACAAGTAATAGAATGACAGTTCAAGAGATCGGATACAACAGTGTTAGCTAAGGGTACAGGATTCATTGTATTTCCCCATTTTGAAGATTTGGAATAGGAATTCTATGGACAAAGATGTATTTTCGTGATGACAAAAGTGCATAATACGAAGTATAACTAAACTGCTTCCGATCGATTTACACACAGTGCATTCCTAAATGTGTTTTGAGGGTTTGTATCCTGGTTGTGCACTTCATGGACTTCAATTCTTTTCATACTTTCTGCTTGACTGCAGTCAATATTTTTGGCATGACAAGATCCTGACCAGAAAGGGTTCAGACTGATTAGATCTATTGTGTTTCTTTTAATGTTTCTTCTGCAGAATTATTAGCTCTGAAGTGTGATCTTATAATCTGATATTTACCATGTTGCAGTGGGGAAGGAAGAACAACAGGAGATTTGCAGCTGGGAAGAATAATCCATGAAGGGTCTTTCCTCCGGCAAAGCTAAGAATAATTTTCATAACAATATCGAATTGACAATAAGCTACTAACTTGAGAAATTCAGTCTTTGATTAACATCCAATATTGACGTATAAAAGGCGTACTGTCTGAAAAATTCTGCTTAAAAATTTAAGATTGACAGAATCAGATGTCGATTCTATTAATTTTTCAGGACATTTTTTTTTTCATTTGTTTTTGATAGATCTTTGTTTCAAAAATATGTTGAAAGCACAAGTTTTCAGTTCCAGTTGGGTTAATGTTAGCCACCTTTAACATTTGAGTTACACTAATTGGCATAAGCTTGATGTTAGCCACCATCAATGTATCGCAGTTTACACTGCACGATTAAGTTGTTTTTTGTAGAATTTTTTCTAAAAAAAACATTATACCTTATCATCAGATTGCCCCTATAGCTCAGTGGTAGAGCGTCAGTCTTGTAAACTGAAGGTCTGTAGTTCGATCCTGCATGGGGGCACAATCCTTGAGTATTTTTTTTGGCTCAGCGGCCTAGAGACTTCTACATTGCAACGAGATTAGTGTTTGACCTAATTTTATCGACTTAATGTTCCATTTAATTTGTCCACTTAAATTAATTTTCATCTTTCATGTTATAAGTTACTCAATATACCCCTTAGGTCATTACGGAATATTTTAAAATGTCTGTGTATTTTTTTTATTATTATTGTTAATTGTAGAAAATATTTATTGTTATACTTACCTTGCAAGAAATTTATTATTTCATATTAATTATTCACATTTTACTCAAATTCTTGTTGGTGATACCGAAAATATAAGATAAAATCTCATTTCAGTCGCTACATATTTTCTCTACATGCCTCTCTTTATGGCAAAAGAAAAACCTAGTAGTATTTCCATCATAAGAGCCTAATTTTTAATCAAATCCAACCAAATTGCAATGGGCAAAGATCAAAAGATTTGTTGACCATATCACTTTCACAAGCAATACATGGTTGCCACATCCCCCAACTCATGTGCCAACTTAACCAGAAAACCGAAGCAGTTGCTCCTGCTCAAACTCTCTCCTATGCCAAGAATTCCAACTTCCGAAGCAGTTGTTCTTGCACTTCCTTCTACTTTCACTTCTCCCTCTTTTTTACAATGTAACACAAGCTTCTGCCTTTGCTTATCAATCTGCTCAAAATCTGGGTTTAGGAGGCAAAAATTATAAAGTGTCAGAATCATCAAGCCACTCCCACTGAGGAAGTTTGGAGTTGACGGTTCTGAAGGTGGAACTTCCCTTGCTGTTGTTCAGGGTTAGCTCCTTGAACCTGTAGGTCAGTACTAGTACTTCGTTATTATTCCAGTATACGCGCTTCAATGTTTAACTCAATCTAGGAGTTTAATTAATGAGAAACAAGGTGTTCCTGGTTCCATGCCGTTGTAGCCCCCGAGAGCTTGCTCACATTTGGTAATGTATATGATAACTAGTAACTGATTGTGTTTGAGCTCTCTTAATTGAGTTGTGTACATTGCTTGAATGAAGAAAATACATCAGAATTTATAGTACACGAGTTTTCTAAACTATAGAAACATAAATATGGAAATTTCTGATTTTCTAGCTTTGTTATCTCTAATTGCCTTAATCTTTTTTATTCTTTTTGCCTTATTGTGTAGGTGAATATTTACCTTCCTATTTTACACTCCCCCTCAAGATAGGTATTGAGATCCTCAATGCCTAACTTGTTTAGTATTTCTTGGAAGGATTTTGTAGACACTGCTTTTGTTAGTATGTCTGCTAACTGTTCTTCTGATCGAATATATGAAATGGTTATGATCTTGTTTTCCAGCTTCTCTTTAATAAAATGTCGATTAATCTCGACGTGTTTTATTCGATCATGTTAAAATGGATTTTCTGAGATGATAATTGCAGTTTTATTATCACATAGAAGTTCACAACTTTTCTCTAGAGGAAACCTAATTTCACAGAGTTTTTGTAGCCATAGGATTTCTGTTTTCCCTTTTGCTATACCTCTAAACTCTGCTTTAGCACTTGAAAGAGCCACTACTTTCTGTTTTTTACTTCTCCAAGTAACCAAGTTGCCTTCTACTAGTGTGAAGTATCCTGAAGTTGAACTTCTTCTTACTTTATCTCCTCCCCAGTCTGCATCGGTGTAAGTTTTCATTCCTAGGTGAACATTTTTCTGAAAGAGGATATCATATCTCGTAGTTCCTTTTAGGTATCTAATGATTCTTATAACTGCTTCCATATGCTCATTTTGTGGTTGGTGCATAAATTGACTAACTATTCCCACAGCATATGCTATATCAGGTTTGGTGTGTGATAGATAGATTAGTTTACCTACCAACCGTTAGTACTTTTGTTGATCTGTTAGTTCTCCTCCTTCATTCACTTGGAGTCCATGATTCACTATTATGGGAGTATCCGCTAGCTTACAATCTATCATTCCTGTTTCGGCAAGGAGGTCTAGGATGTATTTCTTTTGTGATATGAAGATTCCTCTTTTTGTCTCAAGACTTCAATTCCTAGAAAGTATTTAAGCATTGCCAAATCTTTCATCTCAAACTCTTTAAATAACTCCTTCCTAATTTTTGAGATTTCCTCATAGTCGTCTCCTATGAGAATCATATCATCAACATAAATAATCAAGCATGTTACACGATTTTCTCTTTTTTTCAGAAATAGGGTATGATCTGAGTTGCTCTAATGATACCCATACTTTTTCATTGCCGTTGTGAACCTCCCAAACCAGGCCCTTGGTGATTGCTTGAGTCCATACAGAGCCTTTTTTAGTCTGCATTCTTTTCTTGTTACAAAGCCTTTAGTAAATCTAGGAGGAGCTTCCATGTATACCTCTTCTTGAAGTTCACCATGTAAAAATGCATTTTTTACATCAAACTGATACAGAGACCAGTCTTTGTTTGCTGCTATTGAAAAAAGTACTCGTATGGTGTCAATTTTTGCAACTAGAGAAAAGGTTTCTAAATAATCAATACCATAGGTCTGAGTATACCCTTTCGCTACCAACCTTGCCTTGTATCTTTCTATGGATCCATCTGCTTTGTATTTAATGGTAAACACCCATTTACATCCTACTAGGTTTTTTCCTGAAGGCACTTTACATTTTTCCCATGTACCATTCTTCTTCAAAGCTTCAATTTCGTTTCCCATGACTTTTCTCCATACCTTATTCTCCAATGCTTCCTTCATATTTCTGGGCAATTTTTCAGAGTATAGGGAAGTTTGAAAGGCTCTTGCCTTCCTTGACGTCTTCCACTCACTAATTATGTTGGCCACAGGTAACCTGAACTGTTGAGGCTTACACTCAAGTTCCTACCTCTTGGGTGGAATCCCTCTAGTGCTTCTTGGAGGTAGCTTATATGTTTCCTGAGACTGTTCTTGAGGTATCTCTGTGTCATCTTGAGTATTTTCAAGGTTAGTCACAAGAGTAAAAAATTCAGTTACCTCATCAGGACTTTGAAGTGATAAAGAAGGCACAAGTGTGTTGGATTGTGCTATGTTTTCAGATTGTTGCTCGATGGATCCGCCTACTTGTTCTTGTGAGACAGAATCACTTATAGGGCTAAGTAACCAATCTAGATCGTCATAGTGTGTCTCCCCCTGACAGCTAGAGTGGTGTTTATAGAAGAAATCGGTTTCAAGGAAATCACAGTCTAAGGTTGTATGGACGTGTTTGGTTTTGGGGTCATAGCACCTATATCCTTTTTGATTAATCTCGTATCCCAAAAACACACATTTTATAGCACATGGGTCTAATTTGTTTCTATGTTGTTTAGGGATATGAACATAGACTATGCACCCAAAGACTGTAGGATGTAGGGATAAAATAGAGGGAATAGAGGCGTAGGTTTTAAGATGATCAAGGGGTGTTTTGTAGTTGAAAATTTTTGTGGGAAGTCTATTAGTGAGGTATGTTGATGTTGCAATAGCCTCAGGCCAAAAACTTGTAGGAACCTTAGAGTCAAATAGAAGAGCCCGAGCCATGTTTAGGAGGGTCCTATTTTTCCTTTCAGCGACACCATTTTATTGTGGGTTATAAGGACATGATGTTTGGTGAATTATTCCTTTTTCAGTGCAAAATTGACTCATAAAATTATTAACAAATTCCCCTCTAGTATCAGATCGAAAAATTTGAATCTGAGATTGGTATTGGGTTTGAACTAATGTGTAGAATGACATAAATTTGTCAATAACTTCAGATTTATGTTTCAAAAAATACACCCAAGTCATTTTAGTGCAGTCATCAATATACAAGAGGAAATACCGAAGACCATGCTGTCTAGAATGTGGAGCATGGCCCCATATATCAGAGTGAATAATTTGAAAAGGAGTATTATCTTTGGAACTACTAGGTTTATATGACTGTCTATGACTCTTAGCCAAAATATATGTCTCACAAACAAAGTCTTTATTAAATTTTGCAAGGGATGGAAATAGATGATCTAAATACCCGGGAGAGGGATGACCTAAACGATGGTGCCATAGCCATACTTGTTGATCAATTATCCCGCGAACAAGCATTACTTTTCCTTGTTAGTAGCGTCATCAACATAGTACAATCCTCCACGTTCAGTGCCATGCCCAATCACTTTCCCAGTCTAGATGTCCTGTACCAAACAAAAGCCATTGTAACTGAACAATTAAATTCCTTTGTTAAGTGACTAATAGACAAAAGTTTATGAGATAAGTTAGGAATATAGAGACAATTATTTAGTTCATTATTTGAGAAGAAATTAATTTTCCTAATTCCATTAACCGGGGATATGTCGCCATTTGCCATTTGGATCTGAGATGTAGTCCCCTTTTTAATTTTCATGAAATCTGAAATATCATGGATCATCGTATCTGTAGCACCACAGTCAAATATCCATGTATTATTTTTTTCAGAAAATAACCCATTTTTCTATGACTTAGGTTGAGCATAGTTACGGGCATTCATTGAAGCATGCAATTGGGGCTTATCAATTTTGTGAGAGGGATGGGTCGTGTGATTTGGGCATAAATTCTCTTGTTCCTTTGATACCCTAGACACAAAAGCACAAAAGTTAGGTTTAGGTTTTTTAAACCTAATCCTACCTTGAGTCATGCGGCTGCTACTGCCTTGCTTCCCTCTTGTGATGGCGGTTGTTGCTCTCGTGTTTTTCCTCTCTTTGTGCTTCTCTTCATGGCCATGGCTATATTCTTCTTGCTCCATGGTCTCCTTAAAGACAGCTCCCCCTATATTCGTGTCTTTCTTCTTTGGATCTTGCCACCAATCGGGATAACTGATTATCTTGAAATACCCATCCTTTGTGTGGTGATTTTCACCACAGTGGGTGCATTTGAGATGGTTTTTGTCGGGCCGAGATGATGACCCACTTGATCAGCTGTGGTTTTGAGCAACAAGGCTACTACCGATTCCCAAATTTTGGGGATGGTTTGCCGGAGGTAAGGTTTCCTGATTCACGATGTTTCTCCGAGCAATTTCACACCTTATGGTGTTGTAAGCAACCTCAATTAACGGTAAAGGTTCTAAGTTCACAAGATCTTTGCGATCTTTATCAAGGCTTTCATCTAGCCCAACTAGAAATTGGTATAGCCTTTGCTGCTGTGTTATTCGGTTGTATACTGTCTTATATTCTGCACATGACATCGGGTTAGGCATTCTACGATCTATTTCTTTCCATATTGAAATCAACTTACCATAGTATGATTCAATTGTTGTTTGGCCTTGTTTGATTCGGTTTGCTTTGACGTTGAGATCATAAGCTTGCAATCCATCCCTGCCATTGTTGTATAGTGCCTCGATGCCGTGTCATAGTTCTCTAGCTGTTCCAAAGTCTAAGAATTGGTTTAGCAGTTTCAGGTCTATGTTGTCAATTATCTAGAAAATAACTAACAGATCTTATTGAGCCCATTGTATGTATGATGGGTCATCTGGCGGTAGAGGATCGGCAATGATGTGCCTAAGCCGACCTCTTCCACCGATGGCTATCTACGTCAATCGTGCCCATTTTGAGTAATTCTGGCTATGTAATTTTTCGGATACATTAACTGTAGATGGTGTGGAATTACTATTTTCTGGGGTGGTTTTGTTGGTGTTTAACTCCTGTAGGAGTTGCAACAGACTACTCACAGTGATGATTGTTTTTGGGTTTTTAGGTGGAGAACTCATGGTTTACAGGAAAGCTATGGTAAATGATGAGATTAATGGATCTTGGGTTTTAGGCTTTTCCCAATTTCCCGCTCTAATACCATGATTGTGTTTGAACTCTGTTAATTGAGTTGTGTATATTGCTTGAATGAAGAAAATACATTAGAATTTATTGTACAAGAGTTTCCTAAACTATAGAAACATAAATATGGAAATTTCTGATTTTCTAGCTTTGTTATCTCTAATTGATACTATTGCTTTAATCTTCTTTATTCTTTTTGCCTTATTGTGTAGGTGAATATTTACCTTCCTATTTTACAGTAACCAGTGTGAAACACTAGCAATGCACTAGAGATAATAACGAGTTGAGCCTCATCGTAAGCAGCTCGAGTTCAGCTAGTAATCCAACTCCAGTCTGAATCCTACTCAAACATGAGCCTTAACTCTCCAAACCTGGTAAGTTGAGCTTAGTAAAACTGAACTCGGCTTAAACGCTCACGAGCTCAGCTTAACTCATTCCCATGATCCCTCCTACAAGCAACGAAGGATAGTCCCTATTGAGTACTCTTTCTAAAATCATAAGCAAGTGTAGTAGGTTACCTAAATTAATATTAAATTCATGAATCGTTTTTGGCAGGCAATACTCATCTTGCAATATTCCGGGTGTTCGTTTAGGATTCAGACTGGTAGGTAAGTGAGGCAACCATTCTGTTTCCATTTTCTCGACAACTTAGCTTGTTTGGTTGTTCCCTCTCCTGCACATTTCTTGTGTTACTACTCTATAATCTTCGCTAAATTGGAAAGATAGCATGCTGAAAGCACTGCATAGTTGTGCTTCACTAATTTACACCTCATTGATGCATTTATCAAGGATTATGGCATACATACACATCAAGTATAATCCTGTAAGAAGGGTCTGTGAAGCTCTACTGAGTATGCACTACCTTTCTGAAGCTCTAGTAGTATTCAGTCTTGTGTATTCTATTTTAGGTACGTTTTGTTGTTGCTGCTGTTGTTGGTACTAACCCTTGAACCCTTTAATTACCTGTGGACATTTCACCCTAAATCATTCTTAGAGATGCCAACAAGGTGTAAGGAGGGTTGTTATTGTCGGTATGTTGAAAAGATGTGTTTTCATGTTGAAACCAAGGATTAATACTTGCTAAACATAAATAGAAGAGTTTTTAGCTTTTCTAGTTCACGAATGTTTTGTCCTCCTCAGCCACCTGAAGATTGGAGAGGTGGAGTTGGTTTTGAGTCTGCCAAAATGATACAAGACCATTGACCTGACCTGCCTATGATATTCAGGTATACCTTTGACTATCTTTGTCACGTCTCCTACCCTCTTGCATTTCAACCGTTTAAGACTAATGGTAACAATGACATTTTTTTGTCATCAAGTAGGACAAAATTGTTGCACACTGATGATCATCTTCTGGATGCTCATTGATGCAGGTTGTCCCAGGTTGAACCTCTTAAATCATATTCTTCTAATTGTTATATCATCATTTCTAGGTTGGCAGATCTCGCTTTGCTTGCAAGTGCTAACAGAGTGACAGTCAGACAACCTTAGATTTGATGGGCTTATGAGGAAAGATTGGCTGTCACATTTTGGCAGGACTATTGACTACTCAGCATGTATGTGTTGAAGAATCAAGGATCCTGAACACTCATTTCAGTTCACGTATCTGGATTGTCATGGTTGATCCCCCCAATTTCTCGGCCCCAAATTTTAATGCCCAATTGTCCTCAAAAGTTGTAGGAAATATAATGATAGAGTATAATACTATGTTGTTCAACACTGATCCATATCTCAAAGAAAAAAAACACTAATCCATATTTCATGGATGCAAAAGACCAAATTTACAAAAGTAGACTGGACCAAATTAATCTAGCTCGATTACTTCTAATAATCTTATCAAATATTGTAATATAGAAATTGTTATGACTAATACTGATTGACTATGAAAAACATTATCAATACAGTGAAAAATTAACCGGAAAAGTACCTTATTCTTACAACTCCTTTGCCACCTCTAAGAACATAATTATCCAATTCAATTTTTGACACATCACTTTCTTTTTCATCTACATCATTTTCCACTATCTCCTTCCTCATCCCAATCCTCTTCCTTCTATTTTTCCCACGTCAATAAGTATCTTTATCAATACTCTATTTTCAATTTTACATTACCATAAAAAAATTCCATTTATATTATGTAATTTAATTTTGGTTATTAATTATTAATTAACGACTTATTAGGATTATAAAAAACTATGTTAATTTATATTTTAAAATACATAAAAATGCATGAAATTAAAATAAATATACATTAAATTACCTAAAAGTACATTAAAAATAAACTTAAAAATATATTAAGTGCATTCAAGAAAATTATAGAAATACATAAATAAAATACTCATGAACATACAATAGCATTTAAAATATATTCGATCTCCCAAAATTTCCCCAAATGTGATCAATAAGATCGTTCTTCAAAGACGAATGCATTTGTCTATCTCGTACATCATTCCTTATTGCCATAAATCTTCTTAAATTTCGATCTTGAAAACGACATGATGTAACGGTGGACGACATAGAGTCTGTGCTAGAAGATCCAGCTATATTTTCCGGTTGTTCTCCATCAAACTCCTTGGGATCTTTATAATTAGCATAACTATCGCGCTCATCTTCCACGATCATGTTGTGAGTGATAATACAAGCCATCATAATTTTCCACAATATCTCGACACTCCATGCCAAAGCATGTTTTCGTATTATTGCAAATCGAGCTTGTAACACTCCAAATGCACGCTCAACATCCTTTCTAACACTCTCTTGTTTTAAAGTAAACAATTGTTGGTGAGGAATTTGTGGAACAGTTATAGCATCAATAAAAGTTGCTCATTTTGGATAGATTAAATAATACCCCTTATTGTAAGTATGCCCATTTACTATGAATTGAACTTCGGGAGCTAGACCATTTAAAATATCGTCGAAGACAGGAGAACGTTGAGTACGTTTATATCATTGCAACTCCCTGATGTCCCAAAAAAGGCATGTCAAATCCACAAATCATATGAAGCAACAACTTCAAAGATGACAGTTGTTGTTCGAGATCTTCCTTGATACATTCCTTTCCACCCAGCCGAACAATTTTGCATTTGTCAATGCATGCAATCGATACTCCCAATCATGTTAGGAAAACCATGTTCTTCCCCTATTCTAAGGAGACGGAGAAGATCATCGACTTTTGGCTTTTGTAAGTACTCTTGTAAGTAATTAGCAATCACTCCATCTACAAAGTGGATAAGACATTTCCTTGTCGTAGTTGGACCAAGTTTCAAGTACTCGTTAACTTGATCGGCAGCACAATCGTATGCTAACATCCTTATTGATGTCGTGCATTTTTGTAGAGTTGAAGCCCGAGGCATATAGTGGCATCTGGTAATTATTGAAAGTAGCGGTCATTTGCACTCAAGGTATTCACAATACGAACGAAAACATGTTTACACATGCAAAACCTCTGGTGAAACATGCCTTCTCCATAGAGTGGAGTGTCACTAAAGTAGTCTGCAACCAAACGATTGTGTGCTCCTTCACGATCTCTAGGTATAACTATCCTCTTTTTTCTATCACGTTTACCGTGATTTTCAATTTGTTGAACTGTAGAGTTTACAACATATTTTATTGTATCCTCAATCACTTGGAATTCATCATTCTCTTTGAGAAAATTCATTACCATGTGGTCGTATATTTCATCACTTGAAGTAGATGAGCTAGACTCATAGCTCATTTTGTGATTGAAAAATGGTTAAGAAAACTATGGAGGAAGTTAAAGTTCAAAATGGAGATGTTGGATGTATGAATTGTAATATAAAAGAAGGGAGTAATATATAGGTCATGTTCTTCACCAATAATTCACGTTCATTGATTAAGGTAAATAAGATTTGTGAAGATTTCAAGACATAATTGCAGAAGATAAGATTTTGGCTCAGTAGATAAGGTTATTGCAAAAGATAAGATTGTGAAAAAAGGCATTATAACTTGCAGAAGATAAGATTTGTGAAGAAGACATAATGGGTTACATTAGATAATATTTGTGCTTAGTAAGGTTATTACAGAAGATAAGATTTATAAATAAGACATAATGAGTTGTAGAAGATAAGATTGATAATACATTGAATAAAACTGGAAATTGATAAATGGGTTAGATGTCATAATGAGTTGATTTTTCGATGGCATGATATGACATTGCAATGCAGTCTTTTTTCTGACAAAAGTTATGATTGAAACTAAACCTTGAATATAATATATATATATATAATAAAAGTTATTAATTAATAATTTTGATAATATAATAACTTCAACAACACAAAGAAAATACAACATTATATAAATATACAAATTAATATTACAATAAAACATGAACTTAATAAAAACATTACATTAAGATAAAAACTAATACTACATTAAAACACGAACTTAAAAAAAATATTACATTAAGATAGAAACTAATATTACAATAAAATACAAACTTAATAAAAGATATCAATAAGAACATAAACTCATTTATAACATTACATTCAAAACATGCTGCCAAATTCCGCTCTGAACTTCTTATACAATTCTTCCTCATATTCATCATGTACAAGTTTAGCCATCAACGTGCCAAACATCTTGAATCTTGTTTCAAGGTTCTTTTGCCTCTTCCTTTCTCCAGTTCGCTTTCTTATAGCTTCAATCATGTGCTCCCTTTACTGGTACCTTATGTCACTAACCTCTTCAAGTTTTGTGTTGAAAGAGTCAAGGTTTATGCTCATAGACAATGTTGAAGAAGTAGCAGATTCCTTACCTTTCCTCTTTGTCTTCTTTATGCCATCTGGTCTTCTTGAAGTTAAACCCTCCCAGTTGGTGTATCCGGTTTAGATTTTTTAGAACTGCCATCACCTTCAGAAGGTAGTACCATGACATAATTTTGGTCACATTTTGAGAATTCTCTCATAATCTCAAAACAATGCATAAAAGGAAATGTGTTATCGTTATTCACCTCCTTGTAACTGTCATGAGCATTCTTTATCACATTGTGATCTGATTCACCACTCTTTTTGTGTCGTTATTGGAAACTATACACCTCTATCCATTTTAAAACTTTCTCGTTAATTTTCTCCCAATGGGTTTGCATAGATGTAATCTCCCTTGAACGTATCTCATCGGGATTGGCAAGTTGTGATTTTTTGTATAATATTGCTATTTCTCTCAATAATCCATCTCTTTTTTGTTTGTATTTCTTTGTACTTCTCCTCCCTTATTGATGTATGCTAATACAAGTGCCACATCTTCAGCTGCATTTCATGACACCTTGGTTACTTTTTTTTGCATTGGCGAACACTTCTTGTGGAACAACTTTGATGTCATCCTCAATAATATCTTCAAGGTGTTGTGCCTCCCTTAATTCTTCGGTAGGAGTTGCGTTGTTTCCTCCATCCCCTCCCAAAGATTGCTCCATATGTTGAGTAAATTGTTGAGGTACGAAAAAATTTGGGTTATGTAGAGAAGGTATTTGGTAGAATTGATTTGGAAATAATTGTTGAGGGTTGTTTGGTCTGGGTTGATTGCTCAACAATTGTAAAACAACTTGAATTTGGGGATTATAAGTATATTTGTATCAAGTGGAGGATAATTTAGATTGTTTGGATCAAAGGGAGGATTACTTGGATTGTTTGGATTCATAATTCAGTAAATAAGTATATTATGGAAAGATACGATTATTTAAGGCAATAATAGTATAATAATTGAGATTAATATAAGGTAATTTTATAAAGAGAGAGAGAAAATATGAGAAATTTAAAGTGAGAGAAAATATGTCAAATTTAGGTTCAATGTATAGAGAAAAAAAATAAAGTCGTTGGTAAAATCAAATTTTTTTAAAAAAATGACCTTTTTTATAAGCCGTTATACAATATTTTCATTGAAATTCAATCAAGAAATTGCAGCCAATAGGAAAGTGACACGTGTCATAATTTGGTGCTACCAAAATTATAGGTATAAACTCAAATCATACCATGTATCAAAAGCTGATTTAATATTGAAGTGAGCCCACTTTTTGGGACAAATCAGATATTTTTTTTAAACCACCGTGCATTTGTGTAAAGAGGGTATCCTCTTCATGGAGAGGATATTCCCAAAATTTCTTCCATCCCCTTCACGAGAGGTTACTCTCTTCATTTCCCACATCAATGGGGATACTCAAAGTCTCCTTAAAGCTTTCCATGAGGATGCCCATTCCTCATAGATAATGATGCTCTAATATTGTTATGCATATTATATTGACATGTAAACAAGCTCATGTAATTTATTTTATGTTTACTACTACATAGTATTACTATTTAAAGTCATTTGTGTACTTTTATGCTTGAAATTGAAAGTCAACAATAAATCTAACGAGCAAGCTTCAACTTGAAATTAAAAAATAAAAGTCAAAAAATGACATTTACGGTTTAACATGAAATTTTGTAGTTTTGTAAAGAGTTTGTTAGTCTACCAATGTAAAGTTTTTTGTCATACATTGAACACTGTAGAACATATTGATATTATTATACACTTAACACATAACGAAATTTTTTTGTGCTAGCTTATATGGTGTATGCTATATTTTGAATAAGTGATAATTAACTTAGTAATAGTGGCACCAGTGTTGTTGGTTAGTGGCTTCTTAATTTAGTTGAAGTCACTTGTGATTTGGTTTAATTGATAAAGTTGTTGAAAAGAGACGTTTTTTAAAGTGCAAAGAGACATGGAGTATTCGTTTATAATAGTATGGAATCCCACATAAATGTGACTCCAATGTTTTACAATACTATGGAAGAGTTTCATTCTATCTAACTTGTTCCTTCAAAAGCTTTTTGCCTTAGAAGCCTATGTTCTATCATCACGAGTTCGCTGAAGTTATGCATCACTCCCTTATTTATTCATCCGATATCTCCAAAAACCATGCGGTACTGCTCTCGTTAAAAAATGTACGAAGGATAGCCTATATGATTATGGGTATGATGTGTTGTGTGGTACATCTGTGCGGGTCGGGGGGCGGGCCATGGGCACGGGCATGGGTGAGACTTTGAAAGTCGATGATCAATATCCAAGGCTTAAAATGCAGTTAGGCACACTTGAGTTTCCATGTGAGTATCAATCAAACATCATCCTCTTCCTCCTACCTCTCTCCTCCATAGCCATCTTCAGAGTCAATAATCACGCCAATGGCGTCCTCAAACTACCACAAATTCCCCTCTTCTTCTTCTTCAAAGTCATACATCCCACTCCACAAAACCCAACTGCCACCACGCCTGCAACCTCTCTCTCTCTCCCCTCCACCGCCACCTTCAAAACCCCACCACCGCAAACTCAAGCACCTACTCCTCATCATCTCCCTCTGTCTCCTGCCTTTCCTTCTCTACCTACTCTCCCTCTACCGCTCCCTCCACCTCCCCCCTTCCTCTTCCTTTGGCCTTGTCATCCACATTTCCCTCTCTCGCTCCCAAATCCTCGTTTTCCGATCCCTTAACGAGGTTTCTGCCACTCCCTTTTCCGGCGAGAGCTCTGACTCTTTCCGGGTTGACGTTGGAACCCTTCAATTTTCTGGGAAACCCGAACTGGCGGGGCGGGTGTTGTTCAAATTGATAGGTTTTGCGAAGGAGAAAGTCCCGGATTTTGAGTGGTTAGATACCAAAGTTCAGGCTTTGATTACGGGTGATTTGGTGGGTGGGGTTGAGGAGAGGGAGAGGATTTTGGATGAGTGTCGTCGGGTTTTGAGATCATCTGGGTTTTTGTTTAAGGATCATTGGGCTTCTGTTTTGAATGGTATCAACTTATTTCTACTTTATTTTCTTATGCTAATTTGTAGCTTTGGGATCATGCAATCGTATATTTTATGCTCAATTGAAGATGCTAAGTGTTGTCATTTGTGATCTAGTTGCTTGAGGATGAATGCAATTCCATAGTTTGATTTGGGTTGCTTGATTTGCTGTTGGGTTTTGCTTGATTGGATTGATATTTTTTTGTTAGTGTGAGATGCATCATTTTTGAATTTTGATCAACTATGAATCTTAGGTTGCTTACCCTAGATTTTTAGTATTACTTCCTCTAATTATTGGATTTAATATTGTTAGTTAGCACTTCCAATTAAATTGGTTTCTTATAGAAAATCTGCGAAGATATAAACTGTTGGAAATTGCTGTTCTTGAGTTTAAGCAATGAGATATTCATGAGGCACGCTGATTTTGATTGTTAAATTTATGTGCTTGACTGCTCTTTTCTAGTGATGAGAGTTAATAAACGAATGCAATCCTATGGTATTTTCTTCTTCACTTGTAGTTTATGACTTTATGAGTTAAGGGTGTAGTCATAGTGGCTTGTTGGATTTACTGCACATCATCAGCATTTGAATGCATTTATGATCATTTTGTTGGATATCATCTTTTATTTACATTTTTGCTATTGTAGCCAAGTCTACAGTAGAAGAGATCTGGCAAACTACCAATTTTTGTAATAGGTTCATTTTGTGATTACTCTTCACGAGTTGGATGCATCTTACAATCATGATTTACACTTAGGAAGTCTCTTTAAATCCTTTTATAGCTCAAAGTTGCTTGATATTTCAAATCTCTTTTTGTACCTTTAGTCTGTAACCTCTTTAAAAGTATTTTTTAAACTGTATGTTGCTCTCTGAGTTGTATTCAGAGTTTCCTAATTCTTTCATGTGTTTTGAAACTTCGATCATTCTTGTTTAGAAAATGAGCATAACCACTTATTAGGCTTCATATCTAACCAATACTCTTTCATCTTTGTTTGAAATGACAGTAATCCGATAGCTTCTAAGTCAGTGTTACATAATCTGATTGCAGGTCAAGATGAGGGTCATTATTCTTGGCTAGCTGTGAATTATGCTCTTGGCTACCTAGGCAAGAAACCTGAAGAAACTGTTGGAGTAGTATCAATTGGAAGATTTGCTATGCAGGTTTTCCCTATTTATCCCTCCTTTCTCCCTCTGTATATATACTCTCTTTCGTCTCGTCTTTTGATCTGCCTCTTTTTTATGTGTGTGTGCTTACTGCTAAGTAGCATGTGGATAGCACTGTTCTGTTGAAAGTAGGGTGCTTGCACTTGATGTGTGGTCTTTGTAAAGAACCATTTACTTGTCGCTTTGCAAAATTGCAACTCCCATCATTTTATTACTACTAATAATTGTTAAGTGTTCCTCAATAAGAGTTGTTACCGCTGAGTCTGGGGACCCTGTTTTTCTAATAACCTTAATGTTTGTAATTTTGGGAGAATGTAAAATGTTACTCGGTGTAAAGCATTGTTTGTCCCCTTTCAGTGATAATTTTCACTTTGTAGTATGTTCTACTTGTTCAGTGTCTTCTGACTAAAATTTTCAATTTTCTTAAATCAACTGAGTTAAAGATGCTTAGTGTACCAGCACAAAAAACTGGTTATGTGCTCATCTTAATAGTTTTTTCTTTTTATTCAAAGAACTGGAAATTCATAACATTACTATGAATATAGATAGTAAGCTATGCCACATAATATGTATTTTAGGTCTTGCTGCATTGTGTTTGAACCAGTTAGATTTGTATGCAGGTCTCTTTTGCTAGCCCTGAGGCTTCCCTATCAGAATCCTCAAGAGTTATCAGGTTTGCAGGAGTTCCTTACAATCTTTATACTCAAAGCCTGCAGAAGTTTGGTCAGGTGCCTTTCATGGAGATTTTTCATTTTGTAATAGAAAGACATCTCTGAAGTTAACGACACTTTTTCTTTTCCTGTATGCTCAATTTAATTTATCTGTCAATGGTTCGATATTCTCTGGTTAGATGAATTCTAGAGGCATCTAGTTAAAAGCTTACAAAAGTCCAACAAGATATCATTGAAGTTGCTATTAAAAAAAAAAGAAAAAAAAAAACAAACTCTGTGGTCTAATTTTCTTCTGTGCCTATTTCTTATCTTTCACTTAGGTTATAGGCTAATTCCACGTAGGATAGGAGATGGAAAATTTAAATATTATATTGACTATTTCAGTAAGGATACATGATTCATCTATATATTATATTAATTTTGGACTACTGGAAACAGGATACAGTTTGGAAATTACTTCATGAGTGGAATACCCCAGACTCGATTTCATGTAAGTTTCAGGTTGATTCTCTCTTGCTTTATGTCCTAATTGTGTCCAACCCCTCCCCCTTCTCTCTCTTCCCCAACTTTCCCCTGAAACTGCATAAAGATGTTATCCTTTTAAACAGAGATGAGAGTGTCTCAAGTATGGTATTTCTCAGTGACTACATCAAATCATGGATTCAATGACTAAACTTAACTATTGGTGTGTTTGCACCTCTTAGAACCAACAATTCATGCCATACTCCTGTGAACCCGTGGTCAATTACTAAGCAATAGCATTAATAAAGGACAAGTCCTCCTTTATTTACCCCTCAAAGGTTAGAGGATACTATAATAGAATGATGATATCAAGGGAGATTATTCATCTTGGAAACCTATGAGTCCCATTTTGTTTGCGTAGATAGAATTCTTTTGGGCTCCCAAATCCTAATTCATGAGAATCCTTTTAGTGTTGTCTGATTTCCAGATTGGCTGATGACATTAAACCTAGTGTGGCTTTGGGAAACCCCATTTTGAAGGTTCAGAACAGCACTATTAAAACTCTATTGACACGAGTTTAAATTTGAGAATAATTTGGTGAACGTAATATACCTTATTTGGAATGCTATAAATCATATCTTAATACGTCCTCTGGGTTTGTTTAAACTTTAGTGTGGCCTTCAATGTTCACTTTATGACCATAAGGTCAATATATGACAAGGTCAAAGGCCTTTACTTGTCTCTACAAACTTCAGGTGTCAGATTACGAAGGTTGTATTACTTTTCTATGGGTCTTATGCACCAAAAATGGAACAAGTACTGACATCTCTCCAGAGAACCCCTATGCAAAAGCTGTAAAGTTATGTCCATAAGATATTTTCTATGTTAGGTGAAGAATGTTGAAAATGATTTGGAAACTTGTTAAATCCACCTCACTTCCTAATGGTCACCTTGTCCTATATTTGAGGCCCTAAGTTTATTGCCCTTCTTAAGCCTCTTGATATCATCCAATTACTGCCTGATTTGTATACAGTATCATGCCTACTGTTTGGCTTTCAGTAAGTTAAATATTAGCTTTTCTAGGCACCAAAAACTTCAAAACTAGTTTGGCATTATGTTAGCTATTGTAATTATCAAATGTGTAGAGTTACCCGAATATGTTAATGTAATTATCCTAAATCTCAATACTGTGGACATAGATTAAAATTGTATCATTATTGTGGAGGCTGCCATCAGTCAAGGTTTTCCCTTTTTAGTTAATGAAAAAGAATCTGCTACATTTTGTGATAAGAATCATCAGTCTTTGATCATATGCATGGTTTAGTGTGCTATTGATCAATATTTGCGCTTTACTTTGTACTTGGTATTTGACTATTCGTTCATTTTGCAGCTTCACGAAACAGTGGAAGTTCCATGCTTAATCCTTGTTACCCCAGGGGATATGAATTGGCATCACAGGCAAGTGATGAGAAACTTATGAAATCCCATGCCACAGGAAACTTTGCCGCTTGTAAATCTGAACTTACCAAGTTACTGAATGGGAGGAAAGGTACTTGTCCTGCTGTGCAGCAGATCCTTAATCTTGAGGTCTTCTGATTTTTCTGAAATATGTTGGTGTCTATTTAATAAAAACATATTGAAGCTGAAGTCGGTTACTTAAACTTGAAATCTCCTCTTGTGAGGCAGTTGCATCCTTTGTCCTTGGCTACAGTTTACTGGTGGCTTTTCTTTTTCGAACTGCTTGCTAATATTCCTCAATGCTTCATTGGAGGTTTGACTTGGTACTTTAAGACTCTCAGAAACTCAAATCTTATGTTCACAAGGGTCCTTGAGTAGATCCCAGAGTTGTCTGTTGTAGTCTGGCTGCTAAAAGCCAATGAACATTTTGTAGAAGCCAATTCTTTTTTATTGTTCTTTGATTATAGGTCAAGCTGGCCTTTCCATCTGCAAGTTATGTGCACAATTGACCACAAGGTTACTCCCAATTTCGTCATGTCTGTTTGATAATTTAAGCTGAATGGAAGTTCATACTTCTATTTGTTAGTGAAGTAAATTTGTGCATCTCAATATTTCACTATGTTGAATTCATGGTTTTTAAATGTTGTATAACATAAAACTTGCTAAATAACTGAATCTCTTTCTTTGAATTTACACAATACTAGTGGTTGTTTCCCAATAATTAAGGCCTTATTTGTACAGTTATGCTATTGTGTTGTAACTAAATAATTTTGTTTCCACTTCTCATAATTTTCCAAATGATCCTCTGAAGTATATTTTGTTTAATGAGGGTTGGAGATTCAATACAATCTCTTCTCTAATGTCCTGTGGGAATGTTTTCTTTTTGTGTAGGAAAATGTGCACATGCACCGTGTGAGATAGTGCCTTCCATTTTTAGCGAGTTGGAAAATAAACCTCATCCTAGGCAGAGGTTCTTTCTTTCGTCGCAGGTTGGTATTTGACAAATGACTATGAATTGCTGAGTTTTTTTTTTCTTTTGTTACACGGATGTCAAAATGTCTTGTTGGACATCTCAATCACCCTCTAATTTCCCCACATCACATTGCTTGGAACTAAGGACAGCGAGACCGAAATCAAGCTTCTCGAGAATCAGTACTTTGTTCTGCCTTGAAAACAAAATCACTGCAGAAACTTGCTTTGTGCTGTAATTACCATATGTTGCATTGCATTTCTATTGTTGTTATCAGTAACAAACACTAAACTTGAAGCTCTTTTATGACCAATCCCAACTTTCCACTATTGAGTGTAAGGATTAGCTAGTGAGTAGAATTATTTGCACATGAAGATGTTCAGTGCATCACTAACCACACACAACCCCCTCCCTTCCCCACCATCACCACATAAGATATGTTTAAGAGTCAAGATCCTAGTGTAGCCAATTCCTGATTAGTGTGCATAGAGGAATCATCGGGTAGCACTTAGCACAATAAACTGACTTTTGCATACCTGTAGCAGATGCTTTTGCTGTTTTTACCTATGTAAAACAATATGGAAAAGACAATAGGAAACAGAACTTATTTCTCTTTCTTTTTTGTGGCTAACAGCTTCGAGGCTTAGTTCCTAAAGCTTCTATATCGGAACTGGAAATTGTTGCACGCCATTTTTGTGAGGATGACTGGGAGAACCTTAAAAGACAACATGATACTGATGATGTTGATTTGTCAAGAAGTTGTTTCTCACATGCATATATGGTGATCTTGTTACACAGTAGTTTTGGTATTCCATTTGATGAGAGGAGGTATACTTCCATTTCTGTGACTTCTTTATGCTTGTCAGGCTTTTTTCTTTTCACCTGGAAACCATTATTAGAATTTGTCAATTTATCGAAACTGGTTTAAACATATGTTTCTCGAAGGTTAATTTTCTAAAGTGAAAAGATCAGTGTCTTATTCTTCCACGTTCTCTGCTGATCAACTTGGATATTAGTGTTGTGAAAGTTATATCAACTGTTAAGCTCCATACGCAGTATGTTTTTACAGGGAAATGTAAAGTGTAGCCCTTAGGGCTGTTGAATTGGTAGCTATAAGGTAAAAAAATAAATCTATGATGTGTGATTTTGTCATCACCAATCGATACCATTTTGGGAAAAATTAGGAAGTACCTATATTTTTATATGTGTGATGATCCCAACCCAGTCTTCTTTCGTGATCTAGGGATTTGAGGTGATGTAATGATGTTTTTAATTTACATATACTGGTTATACAGAGTTGAGTATGCAGCAGGGAGCATGCCTGTTGATTGGAGACTTGGAGCCTTCATTTCCCAGACAATGATGGAGCCCTTTGACAGTATAACCGAACACCATGATGTCCATATTGTCGAGAATGAGTCTGTCACCTTCTTCCTCTTGTTTGCCATTCTTATTGTTCTTCTGGCTACATTCTTTGTAATGAAATTGCGAAAACCTCAGTTTAAGACAATATATGACCTTGAAAATGGTCGCTATATTGTTACTCGTGTACCTAGATAGATACCATTTGTTCCCATTCTTGTAATTGATGTATCAATTCAGTTCCTTGTACAGTTGGCCATTGATATCAAAGCACTGAGATTTTCAGATCAAGTCCTCTTGTCACCCATGTACCAGATACTACTGCTTTCTCTTTTGGTTGTTTCACATCTATCTATGCCCTACTTCAACAGACAAATGTTGACTGAGGGTACGAGTAAACATCAGTCAGGTGCAGCATTTGGTGCTCCGGTATTGGATGGGCCTCCACCTTAGAGACACGTGGTCACATTTGAGGAACACCCAGCCGTAAAAGTTGGGTGACACGTCATCACCCACATACATTTCAGCAAGATCTTTATAATACTCCATCTCCTCTTCCGGCAGCTTGATCCAATCCTGAAATGCCAGGGCATACTCAATAGTTCCCAGCCCCGGCTGTGGACCCCATCTGCACCTACAACAACATCAACCGCTAACGACTTCTTGGACCCGCCAACGTTGTAATGGACCACGTAAAGCCACCCCGGCAGCTATGTTTATGTCCCCTCGCACCTCATTCCTGCATTGGATTTCCCATTGGTTGATATGATATCTTATTGTTTAAGTGATTTGATTGTTGTTCCTATCCTGTTGGCTTTGTTCACTGAGGCATTTCAGGTTTGGCATTTTTATATATGCATTTAATGTAAGATTTGCAGTGACCATTGATAATGATGAATTAGCAACAAATTTAACATAATTTGCAGATTTTATATATGATTCATTCATTATTATACTAGAATTTCCAACTACCATGCTTGTCTTGTAATGACTTTTTTTGTTCTGTCTGATGTAAAAATTATAACTATTGAGTACAATTATCAGTTTTATACTTGTATAGTCAGGTGCAGCATTTTACCCTCTTACATACATTTGCATTATTTTTATTTTTGTATTTTACAATTTTAATAAAAATGTAATTTAGCATTCCCAATAATAAAGTTGGGCTACACAATCCTAAACAGTCGGCAATAATCGTTGAAGTCAGAACCTTCTAGATTAGTCAAACTCCAAGTTTTGTTCATTTCTGAGCTAACAATGTTTGCAAACAACAAATATAGTGAATTTTCTAGGTCCTGCTTATGAGTGTGATATACTACAAGTTGCACGTGGATTCCCTCCTCGCACGACATCTTGATCATCTCAAACATCATATTTAAGCGATCCAGCCCACCAAACCAGCATAGAGGAACCTACAATGAATCTACAATTTTATTTAATCGTTCGTCATTAAATGCCCTATTCCATTGTATATATAGCCTAATCTACCATGCTAACCAGCTATCATCTCAAAATGGCTCAAACCAGCGCTCTTCTTCGAAGTATAATAGTCCTAATCCTCCTAAGTTTTTCATTCTTAGTAGCGGAGGCTAATGAGCTTGAGACCTTAAACAACGTCCCCAACGAGGACGAACCTCGTAAATTCGGTCATCATGGGGTCAAGCCTCACGACGATGCACACTATATTAGCCCAAGCCATGCTCCAGAGAGTCGTGATGGTGTAAATAAGCTTCATGAAGACGTCGTTGGTTCTTCTGATGAGACGACAAGCAGCCATGAACATGAACTAAGTCCACATCCACGGGTCCATTTGAAGGATGCGCACGCTCATCATCACACGGATAAATCTGTTGTAGGGGGTGGTGTCATCATTGTCTGTCTAGCTACTGCTTTCGTTGTATCAATATTTTGCTATATCCGAGCCACTAAAAGAAGTCGTCAACAGATCACGAGTAAGGAGCAGCTAATCTAAATTTGTATCAGTACATATAGCATCAGCCGGTCTAGTGTACAACGAGATTAGCCCCCCATATTTTCACTTTTAAGGTGACTTTTTATTTTGTTTGACTTTTGGGGGTGACATGCTTGTATAAAATTTGAGGGTTAGTAAACTCGGTTGTATACAAAACGTGCACATTGTATACAAGTTATTCGTATAATTTCATTACATATAGTGATAAAGCTAGTGATTTATGTCTTCCACTCTTGATGTTACTGGTTGACTTGATCTTGTCTTTTTCTGTGATCAAGATTTCTCTTGCTTTTTCACTCTCCAATCAGCACTTTATTTCACAATTTATGTCTGGCTCTTCTAGAAATTGTTGTCGTTAATAATTCGGGACTGGACAGAATGATTTAAAGAGATTTTTAGGTGATTTACGTCAGGTTTGCCTATCCCAGACTCGAACTGAAGAAGTGTGTTAGACTGACGTGATAATCACCAACTACATCACGAATAAGAAAGCTAACCAAAATGTACGTATAAAACTAGAAAAAGATTGATTTCTGCTACTCGGTAGTCCAAACCACTATAATATTTGAGATCAGATCTTCCTGCAACTTCTCAAGAAGGCTTAGTCGAGAATCCCAAAGGGGTTAATCTATTCTCGCATGGTCCATTGACACATATCCTAAGTCCTGAAACCACCAAGGTGTCAACGACTTCCGACTGTAATGGTCCAGAAACAACAATGCGTCCTTGATCAAACATGTAATTTGCTAAAAAAATCAAAGCTAATCACCTCGATGTATCCTCCTTGGTGTGTTGCACTAGCTGAGGAACTCCACAGACTGACTTCCTCCTGACACTAAGGCCAGGCATGAAATCATTCTACAGGTTTGCACTAAAGAGATGGGCAAACCAATGGTCTCGGATCATTTGCTTTCCTGAAGCAATGATGTTCGACCGATAGCATCAAAATAGCCAAGGGAACATTCACCATGGTCCCAACATGCAATGATTTTGTGATTGATGCTGGAAATCCATCACGATCAAGGCAAATGCCAACATATAGGAAGCTACGAACATAACTGTATTGTATGTTAGTCGGTGATTTCTACTCAAGTTGCTTAGTGAAGCAATTATAAAGTCAGGAAGTAAAAAAGGTTTACATAGAGGGCAACGGCCAAAGAAAAAGCAGGGGGGAGGGATGAAAACTTACTCCAAACATATGATATCTGGATTCCTGGAATGAGTAATCACATCAATTTATAAAGCTAAGCAAGCAAAAAAAACACTAATATAATTGAATTTGTGAAGTACATTACAGGATTCGTGCCTTTTTGTACTTCAATGTAACGAAAAAGATTATCACCAATATATTCAGAAATTTAGTAGGTAAACCTTGGCTACAGATTTTCTGGTATGCCATCACCTTCCATTAACACTGCGTTTACTATGCCAAATGCCATTTCGATCTCCATAATTGGGATTCTTCTTTGCTGTCATCGAACAAATATCTGCCTTGCCATTCTTGGCATTCATCTCAGCTTGGAGCCTACGCTGCCTCAACCTGTTCTCCAACCGAATAGCCCTCTGAGCACGAGATCTCATTTCTCTCTCCAAAGCATGAGAGAAGTCCCACAACTTTACGACATGATCTTCTCCTCCACATACTATACGATCAGCACCAATGGCCACAGAAAACAATCTTGCCCCCGAACCATGCAGCATCCGCTGAGGAGGCTCAACAGTTGCCTCCTTCCTGTTCCAATACTTCATCAGACAATGCCGGTTGGACTTCAACAATTTCCTTACATCAATCAGGGAGATATTTCCATCACTAGAAGCTGATACAACCCAGGGAAACTCGAATGCAAGCGAATTCACAGGTCCTGAATGTGGGACCCAAGTTGCCACCTTAAAGAAACCATTGTCAGCACATCCTGAGATTTCAAACATGTGTATCGATCCATCTTCTCCTCCAGTGAAGAGAAAGTCTCCTGTATGACTCCTTGCTAAAGCATATGTATTTCCTGCATGAGCATGAGGAATGATAGCAGCTAGAGTTCCATCAGTAGTATCCCAGACGTAAACATCAGGACCTGCTGTACTGGCTATAGTAGTGCCATGAGGTGCAATATTCCATACCCAATCACTATGCCTTAAGATCATAACACACTCAAACAATGCACGATCCCAAATCCTCACAGTCATGTCCCATGATCCACTATAGATCCTTGAAAGATCCAAAGCAAGAGAAGTCACTGGTCCCTCATGCCCCCAAAGTCTAAACTCAGAGTCTTGACCCAGAGAACCCTTAAGATCAAACAAGTGAGGAACTCCCTCAACAGCTCTCCAACATTGAATAAATTCATTAGTCACCCCAGCAACCAGCAGCTTTGTATCAGCAGCAACAGCACGAATCGTGCAACCAAGAGGCCTCGAAGAAGCAACAGACAAACCTTCCTCCACATCCCAAATCCGAACTACGAAATCATACCCAGCAGTGAAAACAAGCTTAGCAGAAATTAGCATGAAAACAGAACACAATGGTTCCGTGTGGCCAGTCAAAAAATCACGCCTATACTTCCCTAGAAAGGTCTTGCTCCTAAAATCTCTCTCCACAAACAGTTCCTTCCACGACCTCTCCTCAGACAATCCAGGACTCAGTGGTTTACTTATCGGAAGACCCCATCTCTCACAATAAAAATCCTTCCAGACATAATGATCAGATGCAATCTTATACAAAGTAGTCGAAACACACGATACAATCCCAAGCTCTTTGGGGTCTAAACAGAACAGAATCTCCGCAACCAAAGCCGGAGGAAGGTCGGTAATCGACCTACGACAATCGGCGGAATCTCCCTCATCACTTGTCTCCGATTTCACAGGACCAACTAAGACTCCAACAAACTTGTCAGTACCACCAAACTCTAATCTGGGCACTAAAGAATCAGAGCCTTGAGCCTTCTTCCTCCAAAAACCTTTCTTATTGTAAGAATGAACAGATGTTTTGCCAATTTGAACACGACCCAGTTGTTGTTTCAAAGGGTTATGAGCAACTGAATTCAATAGCTTCTTCGACACACAATCCTCAGATGTTTCTTGGCATTTAAATGCCATAAAATAATCTTTATAATCCTCTTAAACTACAGCACAACCCAACACCCAAAGACCCCAACTTTCTCCAATTATCCAACAATTCTCAAACAAATTAAACCCTCTTTCAATTTACTTCTATAGAGGGGGGAAAATCAAGGAAACCCTAGAAATAATTTCTAACCTAGATAGCAATAAAAAGCTAAAATAAATAAATAAATAAATAAATAAATAAGAACCCTAAAATTAATCGGAAATATTGGGGCAAATCAAAAATTAAGGAATTGGGGTAAAAAATTGAATGGGTGAAACCAAGTGTCACAGAAAATAAGGAAGATTTTGAAGAAGATTACCTTACAATAAAGGGATAGAAGTAACAAAGATCGAGCAGAAGGATGGAACGCAGGAGAAGGAGGTCGAATTTGTGAGGAGAGAGACTGAGAGGGAGAAGGGGAAAAATCAAGGATCTAGGCACCATCTGATTACTGGTGATGATAATGCATTGATGAGCCCATCAGAACCGTCCGATTTCGTACGGTACTTATGTTACAGTTGAGTAGGTGTTGCGTAGCGTAACCTCACGATACAGAGCACAGACAACAGATATGAGACATACAGTGAAAAAGCAGTAGGGGACTAGGGGTCGAAGGGGTTACGGAATTTGGACTCACCACATAAATTCTCATGGATTTTTTTTATTATTGTTATTATTAATTTTTTTTTGGAAATTTATTGGCATGACAACTTGACAAATTGTAAAATCTAGCTAAATCAATTACGAAGCTAGCTAATAAGGAGTAGAAAGGATTTGGTCATAATCACAATTCACAATTACCTAGTTTTAAATATCTTACTAGTTAATATAAGCGAAATTAAAAATGATAAGGATATTAAAGTGAAATTCCAACTAATATACACTTGTATTGTATTGTGTTGTGTTAGCTAATGTTAATCAAAGTAGAATTTCATAGGATAGTAACTTCATTTAGTCATAAGTATCCTAAGTAAAAACAAATTTAAACTCGTTTTAGACTTTTTTAAGTAAAATTATTACACTCCTAATTAGGACGCTAAACTAATTTTCAACTAATATTAGTGTATGAATCTTTCCTACCAAAATTGAATTTTGTCTGAATATTTTCAAACTGATAATCATAGATTCATAGGACAAACAATTAAGCAACAATAGTTTTAAATACTATAAACATACTTATAGTAGTCATTAAATTTCAATTGAAAGATTATGCACTAGACTTATTGTCAAGGATATGCCCATGGGCCGGTGGGACCTGGCTTGATCAGTAGGCCATAGATCCCCAAATTTCAGATTCTTTGCGTAGAGAATTTACTTGGCACATTACTCCATTTGTTGTTTGAATACTTGTACATCTAGGCTTCGTTTAGTAGGGCATAAAACGTTTTCAATTGAAAATGATTTTTCATGGAAAAATTTTTACGGTGTAAAACTCATTTCAATGAAACTTTTCCGTTGTTTAGTTGAATGGAAAATGATTTTACATTTAAACATTTTTTGTTGTTTGGTTGAATTGAAAATCAATTACTCTTATTAACTTTTCTAATTGTATTCTCTTGTCATTTTTTAACTTTTTTCCGTTGTATTTTTTAGTTGTTTATCATTAGCTAAATTTGTTATGCTATAATAATTTTTTTTATAAATTCTATAGTATATTTCTCTGATCTATTAATAACATATTACATTATACTAAATATCTCCATAAAACCATAAACCCCTAAAAAATTTGGTTCAACATTATAAAAAGACCTTAAGCTAATTATAAAGGAGTATTCACAATCGAATAAGCAAATCAACCAAGCAGGTAAATATATTTGCAATCAAACAGGTAAACCAATCAACCGGTTGTAATGTAATAGTTTGTACTTTTACATTTTAAATTCTAACCAAAAGAAAAATTCTACTCTAATTTCAAATAAATTGTTGATTGCCCACATTTCATGAGAAACTTTCATGGTTCAATCGAATCGGGGAGAAATCTAGGTTATTTTTTTTATTTTCGACTAAAATGGATAAAATTTATTCAAATTCTTGATATAGTATGATAATTTAATAATCAAGACAAGAGATTCAAAAAAAACGTACTTAATTGATGATATTTGAAGAAGATGAAAAGAAATTTTAATAGAAAGAAAGTGTGGAGCAGAGAGAGAGAAAGGTTACTGAGATGATCAAAAATAAAGAATGCGTGAATAGAGCTAAGCATGGGTCGGGCCGGCACGCAGGTCGAGCAGGCACACTTTTGGCACAATACGACATAAGTACAATCATGGCACGACACGACATGCTACATATGACAAAAAAAAATTTAAGCACTAGCATGCGAGCATCACGCCAATTTGGCACAAAGCACGACCCAAAACACGCTATTATTTAGTATTATTTAATACTATTATTATTAGTAATATTATTACTACTACTACACTTAATATTACTATTTTTTTAAATATTATTATATTCTTATAATATAATTTATTTTTTCTAATTTTTTTTTTCAATTCTACTATATACTTTATTTTTATTTTTTGTTAAAAAATTTGGCCAGTACGAGACATGACACGATACACCAAGAATGTAGGTCATGCTTGGTCATTGGCCGAGTTTTAGGGAAAGGTATCACAACACAGCACGACACCACTACAATTAAGTAAGGTACAACACGACAAGAGGTCAAGCATGAGCTGACACGGTCCATGACGGGCACGGTACGACCCGTGCCCACCTCTATGCATGAGTTGGTAATGCGTGAGTTATTTGTTAGTTGGTATTTTTTTTTTTGGAGTGAATGGATGTAAAATTGTTTTACTCCCAATTTTAAAGGAAAATGTTTTCAATAGGGTGTAAAATGAATTTACATTATAAGTTTTACATCGTATATTTTACTCCCAACCAAACAAAGTAAAATGGGAAAACAATTTTTGAGGAAAACGTGTTACACCCTATTAAACGGAGCCCTAGTTAAACCATAATTGCAACGTTTTTCCCTCTTGAATTCTTAATTCATAAGGTAATAGCTCACAGCCTCACATGCAATGATGCAATTAATATGGTAATACAGCCGTTAAGAAGGTGTACAACAATAAATCTCTTGTAAATTTGGTGAGAAGTTGAAAATGGAATATGAATGGGTGAATCCTTCTACATAATAATTTGAAGAAACTGAACTGGAAACTAAATTCAAGTAAAGTAGTACCATACTTCAGCTGATCAGCAGCACAAAAACAAATGTGGATGGACAAATAAAAAACTCTTAGTATAATTAAGCTACAAGGTCATCAAAGGAGAGAACATATGGTGACTCTTCAAAGTTTCAGTAACAATGCCATTGCTGAGCCAGTAACAAGATAAGCTGCAATGAAATGTGCACTTGAAGCTTCCTTCTTCCCAGCTGATGCCTCTGCTGCCTCCGGTGTCATCCCTATTGCCCCGGGCGACATCCCAATTGTATAAGAAATCATTAATTTTGCATCAAAAAAATCTAATAAGGGTTTTTCTTTTAAATGAGCAAGCAAGAAGGTGGGGTTTAGTACCTGATGATGCTGAAGAAGGTCCTTCACTTGATGTCGGTCCTCCTGCTGATGGTGCTCCCACTGGTATCCCAACCTCTGTAACAGTACAATTATTTTGAAGGCAACACATAGTTTCAGATAAAACTCAAACGAAGAGAAAGTTCAACTTTTTATATGATCATACCAAGCTCAAATTTTGAACAAGGAATTGGCATTTTACACAACATAGTCGAGTTATAGGAATTGAAGTTGACTCTTAGCATATGGTACAGACGTATAAGTCCAGCTTTGTTAAAGTTTGTGGTTCGGTGGTGACTATTAGAGTGTTAGACAACCTCAAAAAGACGTTTTAAGTTTTAACCCCAACCCAAAATCCCAATCATGACCCACTATATCAAGTCTTGAACTCAAACTCAACCAGACCTGACAAAACATGGTTTGACCTATAAGCAACCCCAAAATGAACCTATATTGAACCCCAATATGTTGACGCAAAAACTAATTTGACTGATTCGCTTCACAGGCGGAGTGTGTTGGTGAATGCAGGTGACACTGACATGGAAATATACTTTGTGAGAGTATTCTCCTGCAAAACTCTAAATTGCAGCTTTGATGGCTCAACTTCCCCATCCCTATCACCCTATGTACTGAAAGGCATGATAGTTGTCATGAAATAAATGCGAAGTTAAGAGGTAACCATCTTTGTCGCATGTAGTAATGTTGAAGCAGATTATGAGCTGGAGTGAAGCACACTTTTCAATGGTCCATGAGACTATAGATTAGATTTGGCTGGCTAAAATATGTAACTAGGGGTTGAGTGTTTGATTAATATTAGGTCTTGAGACTGAATACCCATTATTGTGTTCATCGTGGGAAAAGGGAGCTCATCGTCAAAGAAAACCTACATATTTTATCATATTAACGACTGCATTGATCACACATTGTCCTACTATTACAGCAAAAACACCACCCTCAAAGAATCCAACTACCTATATAACAATTAGGCAACTAACTAGACTAAAACATCAACAGTGACCTCTTAATTCTAGCCTAATTAATTTCAATGACTCATTAAGAGTGTATAAGACATTTCACCCTCAATTAATAGCCTAACTAGTTAGGCATAAAACTTTTTCTCTCCTAAATACCTCCAAAGATCTCCGTGATAATTAACAACATAGATGGTATATCTAATTCTACAGACTCTTAGAACCAAAACCCAAAGATATTCAACTTCACAATAAATACAAAACACCTACATACCAATATATGAATCATATAGAACTAGATGAACAATATCATAGTCATACAACATATACAAGTAAACACCACATTTTATGGAGTAAGTGCCAACCAAGTTGGTTAATTCTACTTGCACTTACAAATCAATTGTACTAGTAATCTCGTAAGCCTAGTTGTCGAGCAGTCTAGTAGTGGAAACTTTTTGTCTTTTTGCTAAGATTTGTACCAGTACTAGTAAAGTTGGTATCTTTGGACTTAAGTTCGACGCACAAGACCACCCCAGAACAAGAAAAAATTTCTAAATTTCAGCAAAAAAACAACTCACCCAAAATAAGGTAAAAGCAAATTCAAAACATAAGTTCAGCATCATAAAGTAAAGATGTATCGTAATCACCTGAGCACAGACTAACATCAGGAGCTTGAAGGCCACAAACAGAAGGCAATTTGATAGATTTCCTGAGATCCAAGTCAATTCCGAAATCCTTACTTTTTCCAAGCAATTGACACAAACATATTGGGTTTGTATCCAACATGGAAGATAACTCAGGGCAACAGCTTTTATCAGGCTTTGCTAATTTGCTCCCTTTCTCAACAAATGTCAAACAATCGGACGTATTATATATCAATGTCATGCAGTCAGTCGCCGACGTTCCCGGTCCCGGCGCCGGTGCCGACGTCGGTGACTGAGCCTTCACACTCAAGCTTCCAAGTGTAACTAGGCCAAAGATTACAACTACCCACATCGTAGTTTTCGAGGAAATCGCCATTTTCTATTATCTCCCCTGCTTTTTGCCCTGTTTTTGGTGCTTTTGCGGTGAAAGAGTGTGTGTTCGAACGTTGTTTGTAGAGTTAAGAGAGGACTGTGAAGAAATGATTTATGTTGGTTTTAAAGGGAATGAATAAATGGGGGTGTATTTTTTAATATTTCTGTAAGGTAAGTTGAGAATTTAATGTAGCTAAATTTTATAATAAATGTGTATACACGTAACTTCTAACAAGTAACAATCGTATTGTTTTGAACATGAATGTGCTCACACCTCACTCTTGCCCCTCCCATGATAGATGCCGTGACAAATTATATCATACTTTTCCCTTTTCTCACTTTCCCACCATTTTCATTTAGTTCAGAGTTTAGGGCCAATTAATTTATCATCAAACATAAACAGTGCTTGTTCATAGGACTACTTCCTTTTAAGCTTTTGATAATATTTTTATATTTAAGAGTAAAACCTTTTTCAATTCAATCTCCATAAATTATATATAGTTTTATTTAATTTGTTTTTTTTAAAGCAAGTGCATTGTCTTAACTAAGTTTTGCAACATTTGGTATAAATATCAATCGCCATGACATTTAAAGTCATGTAATACACTGTTAAATTCTACATAAAAACTAAATTGTATGATTATCTTGCTTGTTTAAGAAGTTACTAGTGTAACTGTGCAAGTACTATACAATTTACATAAATCATTTTTCTTATTTCTAAATGAGATGTATCCTATAAACATTTACAAATTCAGTTAATGTTTGATCTTAGATGATGTCCTGAATATAATTGTGGACTTAACATGAATTTATGATTAGATGTTTTCTATTAGTCTAGTAAGTACCATTTATTACCTTTTTATCTTAATAAGATGAAATGAGAATTGTGCATAGGTCAATGATTAGGACTGATAGACTCTATGACTTACCGAATTTGACCGAAATTGTTGGTGGTGGTTAACTAGATATAAAGAAGTTGTCATTCAATGCGAAGAAAAATACGAAGTATTGCATACCTAAACTTTTGAGAGAACAAAACACCAATACACCATCCAACCACCTACTGAACTCCAATGCAGAAGCCCAGTCCACATGCAATTATTTGTTGTCCACAAGTTATACCAAGGTATGGGTAGGCAGGCAGGCAGGCAGGCAGGCAGCTAGCTACTTGGCTTTCTTCTTCTTGAGGATATGTACGTATGTTGGAACTTGGAAAGTCGAGAGCTTGAGAAGACATTTTTTTTTTTTTAAATAAACAACCAACGGAGTAGTTATTTATTAACTATTTATTAACAATAGAAAAAACAGTTCTAACTTTTTTTCACCCAAAAAAATGTAGGATAGTTGTTTCTGAAACTTTCATGTGATCACTTCTAATTTCTTTCACAGCATAGAAAAAAATTCCTTAGAATGCTCCGTAATATAGTGGTTAAAGGACTCTTTAGGACGTCCACGTCGAGGGTAACTATTTTTCTTTTAAAATATGGTGAAATGTATAGAATTATATATATGACTTATATGTTATATCACACATACATGAAGAACATTAGATTTTTAAGTGATAGATCATACATACAAAAAGTATTGTATACACACGAAACACAATAAAATTATTGTGTTTCCAATAAAAGGAGCCCCTCAATATAATAAAGTTATTATATTGAGAATTCACTTTTACTGATGACACATTAACTTTATTGTACCACATATATATGCAATATTATTTGTTATGCATATAATAAGATTAAAACATTTATAAGGTAACAAACTACATGCTTCAATTGGTCATTCTTAGTAGGGATGTCAAATCGAGTCCACCGATCAGTTATGGGTTGACCCATCGCGGGTCAGTTCTCATCGGGTCAAATTGAAACAGGTAAATTTGATCTTTCGAATCGAGTCAGGTCAGGTCGGGTTGTTATCGGGTCGGGTCAAATCGATTATTTACTTTGTCGGGTTCAGTTCGGGTCAATTCGGATCGATTTCACACAGTTTACAGCGGGTTTTTTTTGGGTTCTGATTATGTTCGATTCGGGTCAATTCGAATCGGTTCCAGACGGGTTATAACAGATTGTTCCGGGTTTGGAACATGTTCAATTCTAGTTAATCCGAATCGATCCTTAGATAGGTTATAGCAGTTATTTTTTGTTCAGGTAAATTTCGAGTTCGAGTCATAGTTGGTTCGGGTCGATCCGGATCGATTCCTAAACGGGTTGTTTCGTATCACGGAGATTTAATAATATAATCAATTTCAAAATTGAAATATTTTATCAAATATCATATATAAAGTATAAATTGATTGAGATATAGAGTGATAGACTCATAAACATATTATAATTGAAATAAACTGAAAATTGGATAAGCAGTTGAGCTATCTAAGCAAGATACATTTTATCAAATCAATAGTGAGATGAAAGTGTGAAGTAGTAGGTAGTATTGATATATTTATAAATGCATAATTGCTAATGTATACTTATAAGTTATAAGCCGTTAAGTAATTAAGTTCACGTAAATATATAAGTTAAGAAATTAAAATGTATATAGTTTGAATGGATAAGAACAAGTTTATATACTTGAAGTTTACTAATACATTTGAATATATGAATGAAGTTTAACCATATGCATAGTTTAGTTTCATAAAATATACATTTTGAAATTAATAAGAAAGTGTAGTTTTAAGAATATCTCAAATTAGGTAAAAAAAAATAACTCAGTAAAATTAGGTTATTCATAATTAGATTGCTAACAGGTTGGTAAAATCGGGTTACCAGGTTGTTATCAGTTATTCATCGGGTCTAATCGGTTTCGGGTTATCATCGGGTTGGTCATTAACGGGTCAGAGTGTCTTCGGGTCGGGTTGTTAACGGGTCAGTTTACATTCGGGTCAGACGCAGATCGGGTTCAGGTCTTGAAATATCAGGTCTAATCGGTTACGGGTTGACTTCCACGTCGGATTGGGTCGGGTTACGAGTCTCACTTTTCGGATCATAACCAGGTTGGTTTTAGGCAGTTTTGCAGGTCGGGTCAGATTTTGACATCCCTAATTCTTAGGATGAAATTTGACTTGGACAGGAAATAACAAAATTTTATGGGCTTTTTTAATTTATTTTGAAACTTACACTGTAAATTTGGAACCTATAAATTGATTTTGTAATATCTGTTATAGAAGTTTTTTTTTTTGAAACTTTATGTTTTTTTTTGAAACTTTTTTTTTTTTTTTGAAACTTGATTTAGTTATATCTGTTAAGTAGGTTGAGATCATTTTCATATTGCTAGAGGACAGCATATATGTGCGGTATTTGGGCCTACAATAGTATTGTTTCCCACAAATTTTGAATGTGGACCTTCTTTCCTTTAATTTCTTGGTTTGATATAATTAGCAATACAAAAGTGCTTGTCGTGAGTCTTGTGGCTCGTGGTAGATAGCTAGTATTGAATTTAATCATATGAGCTGTTGTGTGTAAGAATGTGGATGCATTAATTGAAAGGTCTCCCAAACTTTGAATTGAATCATGGAGCAGCAAATTTGCAACGCCGACCATTATTGTTAAGTACACAAACAACCAGGGCCGCTTTTAATATGGATTATGTGGTAACATAGATCATTATATACCCTTTTCAACATATTTTATCATATGTACAACTCTAGTTCACTGGTAAGCCCCTTTTCTTATTATCTAAACCACCAAGGTTCGAATTTCCACAATCACTCTTTTCTTTTTTCCCTTACCTCTTCACGCCTTCTTCAGACTTCGACATTTCACATTTCACCAGACTATCCGAGTTAGAAACTCTAGGTTATCCTACCCCTTCACGTCGTGTATATATATATATATATATATATATATATATATATATATATATATATATATATATATATATATATATATATATATATATATATATATATATATATATATATATATATATATATATATAGGGGATGGATCACGTGAGAACCCTCTCCTTATGTGAGAACTCATCTAAGACTATTGGGTGAGTGAAGATCTATGGGTGTAATGACATTAAAAATCAATGGCAAATCTGTAAATATCTAAATATGGGGATGTGTTGCTTTTTGTTTGGCTGGCAGAGTTGAAGTCAGACGAAATGTCAGTTCCTTTTGTTCGGCTGGCACATTTCACTCTACTAAGCTATTACACTTTTCTTCATCAGTTCCTTTTGAAATTTTATGAAATAATAGCTTAGTTCATTTGAAAAAATATAGAAGAAGACGTTAGAATAATAGGAGCTAAGTTTAGAACAATAGTAGCTTAGTACAATTGAAAAAAATATAGAACATTAAAATAAGACGTTAGAACAACAAGAGACCAATTTAGAACAATGCAAACTTTTGTTTAGAACAATATTTAGTAAATTGCTAGTCCATTGAGGTTTAGAATATTATGTTCATTACTTTAGAACATTTTGTTCACTAGTTTAGAACATAATGTTCATTAGTTTGGAACAACCCACCAAACTATTTTGAACTAATGAACAAGCGTTTAGAACAACCAACTAACTGTTTTAGAACATTCAGTTTATTAGTTTAGAACAACCTACCAAACTATTTAGAACAAGGGATTCATTATGTAGAAGGACGGGTTCTGAACCACTTAGAACATTAAGGCCCTGTACAATTTAGAACATTAGTCACGATTTATGGAAATTAAACAATATTTAGTAAATTTCCAGTCCGATGAGGTTTAGAACACTATGTTCAATAGTTTAGAACATTATATTCATTAGTCTTAGAATATTAGAAGAAAATTTTAGAATATTATGGTCATTAGTTTATAACAAACCACTAAACTATTTAGAACAAGAGATGTATTATGTACAACGAAGGAAATATTAGTTAGAACAAGCGTTTAGAACAACCAACCAACCGGTTTAGAACATTAAGTTTATTAGTTTAGAACAACCTACCAAACTACTTAGAACAAGCGAATCATTATGTAAATAGCATAGGCCTTGTTTGGAACAATATAAGTACAATTTAAAACATTATACATTGAATTTAGAACATTATTCACAAATTACGGAAATTAAACAATATTTAGTAAATTGCTAGTCTGTTGAGGTTAGAACATTATGTTCACTAGTTTAGAACATTATGTTGATTAGTTTAGAACAATATTTAGTAAATTGTCAGTCCATTGAGGTTTAGAACATTATATTCATTACTTTAGAACATTTAGTTCGCTAGTTTATAACATAATGTTCATTAGTTTGGAACAACCTACCAGACTATTTTGAACTAATGAACAAACGTTTAGAACAACCAACTAACTGTTTTAGAACATTCAGTTCATTAGTTTAGAACAACCTACCAAACTACTTAGAACAAGGGATTCATTATGTAAAATGACGGGTTTTGAACTACTTAGAACATTAAGGCCCTATTTAGAACAATATAAGTGTTCTGAAGAACATTCTACACTGAATTTAGAACATTAATCACGAAATGTTGAAGAAAGACAGAAGAAAGGGCAATAGAAGACGAAAAGGCAGAAGAAAGGGTAGTAGAAGACGAAAAGTTTTTGGAGAAGTGAAGGAATGATTTGACAAATTAGAAAAGTAAAGTGGGTTATCATATACCGAAGTGTCAGTTATTTTTTTTGAACCAACTGCTTTTTGTCAGTTATTGTGATAATTACGAATTTGTCATTATTTTCATGTTAAATCTTATCCGTTAGATTTGACAAAGTGTATAATCTTAGATGGGTTCTCACCCACAAAAGGGTTCTCATATAAGGGGGTTCTCACATGAACCCACCCATATATATATATATATATATATATATATATATATATATATATATATATATATATATATATATATATATATATAGTTTTTGTTTGTCTCAAGCTCTCAACTATCATACACCTTATTAGTCTTAACTCTTATATGATACGAGTCTTACGACTATATGAGTAATGTATAATTTACTAATTTTGTAATTCATAAAAAGTTCCACTTGTGGTGTATCTTAATGCATAAGTCTTACTCGCTACTCCTATATACTTTGGAAACACATTTATACCAGGTCTATTTTCAAACCGGCCTAATTGAACCTAAATCGATTATGATCTGAACTAATTTTACCAATTTTTTTGAACCAAAACTCGTTTTCAAATCGAGCGATATCAACCCGATCCGATTACAACCCTACCCGAATAATACTCGAACTGATCATGACCCGAATTGATTATGACCCGGACCGTCTAGTACCTGAACTGTTTTGACTCAAAAATCGCTTTAAACTGGCACAACTCGTTTTCAAACCGACCGATTAAACCTGAACCGATAATGACCCGAACCGATTTTAACTCGACCCAATAAAGTCCCAAACCGAATAGAAACCGCAATAAAAACCAAACCAAACCAAACTGACCCGATAATTTTTAAAACCGATCCGAACCGAACCGTTAAAAACCGACCGGGTCAATAACTGATAAACCAAAGCCAAAACCGAACCATATAACCCATTGACGCCCCTTGATGTGATTGATCTTTTCACTGTAACCTTTACGAGGGGAGAAAGGGTCACTAACGGATATGTCAACGGTATTTCTGACTCGTTATCCGTTCTATGCAATTTGGATTTGTCGGTTTGTCCTATTAAAAAATTCTTCACTTTGATTCAGCTGATCATGAATTACATGTAGCAATAATACAGATACGGGATAGCTGCATACCACTGTCAGTTTGTCACTATGATTACTTAGATTAATATAAAATGTATTAGTTGTAATGATTGTCATTAATTTCATGAAAAAGTACACCCAATAGTCCATCATAGCCGTGTACAGTGTACACCCAATAGTATTTCTTTGTTTTCTACTCAAAAGTCAAAAGTCATCCACTCTTAACTCCAAATTTTAGACCAAAATGGCTTCCAAACAAGAATATGAAAAGTAAAATACAGACACTTCTATGTTCAATTATATATAAGCTTCATAATTTGTTTAATCAAATATTTATTGGTGGCAGGGTTGCAGTGGTCACTGGAGCTAACAAGGGCATTGGATTCGAGATTGTCCGGCAGCTAGCGGATGCTGGGGTGACGGTGGTTTTGACGGCCAGGGACGAGAGGAGAGGAGTGGAGGCCACCTCTAAGATTCATAACTTAGGCCTCTCAAATGTGGAGTTCCATCAGTTAGATATCACAGATGTCAATAGCATCACCTTGTTAGTTCACTTCATCGAGGCTAAGTTTGGAAGATTAGATATCTTGGTATTCTTTCTTTGGTTGCCCCCAACCCCAATCCCCCACCCTCCCTTTTCCTTTTAATATTGTTATGTATGGAGCTCATACATTCAACATAGTAGATGGTTATTGGTCGCAGGGGGTCATTGAGGCCACCTAGATGTTAAGAAACTGAACGGATAGAAAGTTAAAAACTTTACGGAAATGGATCTAAGTTGGTGAATTACATGATCTCTAGCTCGCCTAAGTAAAAGAACAGATAGAAAACTTACTAATAAACCAATAACTATGTGGAACTATTGGCAAGTAAACTCAGTAAGTCTGTTTTCTACCGTCGTTTATGTGGCAATTTTAATTGATAAACAAGACGATATCACTTCCTTGTCTATTTGTTTGCTATATTTTTCAAATATGGTTGTCTCTAATGTTTGCTACATTTTCTAAACTAGATATATTTTACCTTAAAATTAAGGGTCCACACAAATTTCATTTATATTTTCTCATTATTTTAAAAAAGTGAACTAATAGGGATAGAGGGAGTAGAAAACACGAATGAACACAAACCATCAAACATGTGGAGCTTACCAAATAATTTGGTCATTTGGACTAGGACCAGGGACTAGCAGGGGCTTAAAAATCCTGACTGAATCCGCGGTCAACTCTGGACTGGTAGTAAGCCTCTGTTATTTATGCCAACAGGTGAACAACGCAGGTGCATCTGGAATGGAGGTGGATGATGTAGGATTAAGAGCCTTAAATATCGATCCAGCCACCTGGGTAAGGTTAATACATACATTAATTATAGTCACCCAGCCAACAAGCTAAGTGGTGGTATTTGTATTTTGCCCCCTAATTAGATATCTGGAAAAGCAGCCAGTTTGGTTCAAGGGGTAATGAGAACCACATATCAGAAAGCAGAAGAGTGCTTTAATACAAATTACTATGGCACGAAAAGAGTAACTGAAGCTTTGCTTCCACTGTTAAAGGTCTCAAACACCGGTGCAAGGATCGTAAACGTCTCCTCTATTAGAGGAGAATTATGGGTATGATTTTAAGCATATAATGATCAAGTAACCTGTACTTCATCAAGAAAGGTTTCGCCCCTGTTTATGAAGTAGTCAAAAATTCAAAATACTGATGCAGATAATAATTCTACTTGTGCAGAGAATTCCAAATGATCAGATAAGAAGTGAGTTCACTAATATTGAGAGCCTAACAGGGGAGAGGATTCATGAGATGCTGCAAAATTTCTTGCAAGATGTGCAACACGATGCATTAATAAAGAATGGCTGGCCCTTGATGTTGCCTGCATATGGCATTTCCAAGACAGCACTTAATGCCTGCACCAGACTTCTTGCCAGGAAATACCCAGAAATGTACATAAATTGTGTTCATCCGGGCTATGTTGATACAGATTTATGCTGGCATACAGGAACTATGAGTTCAGAAGACGGAGCCAAAGCACCCGTCCGGTTGGCCCTGTTACCTGAAGGTGGTCCTACAGGGTGCTACTTTGACCAGACAAAAGTATCTAGCTTTTGATCTCAGCAAATAGAAGAGGATCACGGATTGAAGCCTGTTTGCTTCCAGAAAACAAAATATCATTTGGCTGTTTTGCCTATGGAAAAACAAATTAGTTTGTTATGATTGTGATTTATTTACCCACGTCTTACATAGTATATGGTTTACGACAATTATTTCTGGATAAATAAAGTAATGTGCTTGCCACATTATAAGTACGTACATAATTGAAATACTAGTCAGAAGACCTTAAGAGAAGCACCACCAAACAGTAGGTTCACCCTGGAAATTCTGAATATAAATCCTACTGTGCATTATAAAAGCATCCGTACCGCATTAGTTAGAGTTAGTACACAAAATTTTCTGATTTAAGGAAATCCTGAATGTCCAGGATATCAGCAAAAACACAGCTCCGGCACCTTGGATGATCAATGGTTGCTCACTATAACACCTGCTGTATACTTCTAACTGCATTAATGTAACACTCACGTGGTCAGAGCATAGTGGTATTCAATCACCTCACAAACTCAAAATACAATTAAACTATCAACTTAAACATATCGATCACAAGCTGAACAAGCATTAACAAAAGCTTAGAGATGCCACGTAGCCAGATAGAAATGTTATCATGAGGCACGACCTGTGGGCTTTACATTAGTTTATTGCAAGTCAATATAATTTTCATCATGATAACCAAGTTTGACACTTAGATACATATTCGTGTGAGCGTGTCAGTCAAAATAGGGTCCGAGTAGCATAGAACAAAAGCCATATCCAATAAAGAGAATACAGCCCAGCAAATTCAATGAACTGTATTATCTTTACATCTTTAAAAGCACTACAAAAATTTGCTGTTACAAGGGGATCACATGTAGTTGAGCATTGCAAAACTAACTTGTAGATACGTACTACAATGTTAGTTCCTCTCAATCTTCCCAAGACAGAATTTTTGGGAAGCTCCTGTATTCCAACATAGCACAGTTGCACCTGCAAAAGAAGAGAGCAACAACACCACATAGAATTACATATACACGTTTAATCTCCAAGCTATTACAGCAATTATACATAGTTCAGTACCAAGTTATCCTAAATAGAGAAGTATAATCAAATCAAATGTGGCCTACTTCTAAGAACAGAGGGAGTAATTCTTGTTAAGTGTCTGTCATCTGATCACTGAAACAGTTCAGTACCAAGTTATCCTAAATAGAGAAGTATAGTCAAATCAAATGTGGCCTACTTTTAAGAGCAGAGGGAGTAATGCTTGTCAAGTGTCTGTCATCTGATCACTGAAAATTTGAATGCTTAAATCTTTTTGCATCTACAGAATGCATAATCAGGACATAAGAAAGAAAGTGCAATAATACCTAGAGGCTAGAATCCACAATTACACAAACATAACGAAGCATTTTTCCATTTGAAGCTGCTATATCAACTCTTTCCGCAAGATAGTTATCAAGTTGTGGAGCACCATTAGCAAGAAAATCTTCCACACTCATAGCACCAGGTCCCATTTCAGCAGGATTTAAACTTTCCACCTATAAGAATACAGGATTTAGAAGCACTGTCATGCTTTGGGAAAAAGCATAAAAGGTTAAATTCAAAAACTCATGTTCCGAACCTTAATGTTGTCCATATCAATTTGTTGTTTGAGAAGCCAAGCAATGATCAAAGCCTATTTCTACCCATAAAAAAAATTCAGAATCAAAATACCTACAGCTATAAGACTATAAGCATCAGCAGCTAATGATGAAAAACACAGTGGCCAACTTAACATTTTTACATGATAAATCAATATCCTTGAGACACAGCATGCTAGTACGAATGACTAGTAATTAAAGACTAGCTTCAAGCCCAAAATATCATGTCAGTTTAGCTTGTGAGCACGGTATAGATTTTTAAGCTAGAAAATTGACCAAAGGCCATTCCCTATAAGGATACCTAAAGATAACAAACGCTCAGTATACTGTATACAACAAACCTAGCAATATAGGATGGCTTAGCAACTTCTTTAGCACCCTTAACATTTTAAGTTCCATTTTTAGTGCATAAGTACTGAAAGACAAAAAAAAAAACATGGAAATAAAATCAACCAATAATCCCAAGTGATAGCACAAACCTTTCTAGCAACACCAATACCACCCAAGTCATCACGAGGATCTGTAGCCACAACGCCCACAAGAATCGAATCAGTCACAATTTACGCGTGCTTCTGGGAAAACACATGTCTCAATCAATTTCGAAAAGATGAGTTTATCATCTCTGGTCAATCCTATCATGAGATATACAATGGCTTATCGAGTCAATCTAGAAAAAATTAAATACTACTAAGAGCATGTATTCTGGCACCATATGATCATAGTATAGTAAAAACATGACCGACTTTGTTTCAAACTATAAATAACAATTATTACTTCTTGTTGTTGAACAACGGAAATCAACATGGTAAAACTGAATATAAGTAGAATTGGCCACAGCGCACAGGTATAATGGTAGCTACATAATTGTGATAAGCATAGACTTAAGTTTCTATTAGTCATGATGAAAGGAAAAACACCAAACATAGAAATTAGACCAAATGTTTCCCCATTCATAGTTCTATGCACAAGTCATATTACTCATATCTACTACACTATATATTATCAGTTCTAGCATGCCAAATCCCTGAAGATGAGAAGAAAATGGTAAGAGACTCTGATCAGATTCATGGAGTGTCATGCCCTAGATTATGACTCATTTTGTATTTTTCTCATCTTAATAAAAAAACAAGATAAATCCTAGCATACAGCTATACACTAATAAACTTTCCACTAGTCATGCTATAAATGACCATCTAGCTAATGAGTGATAGCTATTAACTCCTATGCTCAAAATTTGCTCTAAATCAACATATTTAGAAACATCATATTTCCCCAAAATTAGTACACCACAGGAAAACCAAGAAGTTTCTCTGCAGAAAGCATTAAAACACACCTGGTTCAGTGTAACCAAAAGCTTTAGTGGTTTTCAGGACTTGACTAAGAGGCTCCCCAATGATCCTGATAGAAAGAGAAAAGATGTGATTGTAAGACTTCCAGCACTAATTCAGGCCTACAGAAAATTTATCCAAGTTGAGAAAATTGCAGACTGATAGTCTTGCATAACAAAATACCACTCAAACTGCCTACAATACGATTGATAGTGTCCCAAATGAAATCAAACGATTAATGGACACTATCACTGGAAGACCAGCACCAACCTACCAGAAATACAAGACCCCCTTGACAAAAAAAAAAATTCCACCAATATATTTCATAATAACTGAAGAACAATACAACATACAAGGCATTACAATTTGCCAAAAAAAAAAAAAAAAGGCATTACAATATGAATCATAGATTATCTAGGTTGAATTAGAGAGCATGGTCCATATCATAACATACCATGACAGATTAATATTAAGGAAAAGGAATTTCAAAAGAAATGACACGAAGATGAGGCAGAAGAAAAATGATGTAAAGCAACCCAATAGCATGCAAGATAGCGGAATAGACTTGACTATAGGAAGTCCAACTCGGGAGGGTTGGATTTGCGAGTTAAAAGCATAAATATGAGTACAATAATGGCAGGAGTCGGAGAGGTAACTAACAAACGATATTACCTCAGTCTAGTCAAAGTTAGCCAAGAAATTGTTTTCCACAAAACGAAGCGAAAGAATGGGGGAAAAATTATTCCCTCTGTCCAGGAATATGTCCAATTAGACTTTTCACAACTATAAGAAAAAAAACACATTTCTATACATACCACATTCATCATAAAAAAAAAAAAAAAAAAAAAAAAAAAAAAAAAAAAACACACTCAAAGGTAAAAGGAATACCTAATACAACTTACAGTTGATTCATTTCGACGACGATGTGGGTATAAGACCAACTTATCATAGTCCTCCTGCATTTCAAAGGGGATTCTAATTAAATTGGACTTGATCAGTTACACCGCACAGAGGACTAAAAGTACGAAGTCAAACATAAACCAAAAGGAAAATTTCTAAATTAGGATTTCAGGAAATAGGGTGCTCAGAAAGAATACGGAATTGCAGATACCACAAAGCAAAAGAGAACTTGGACTATTTGAGGAATTTTCTGGAGATGGCACTTTCACAATATCAATGGAGGATGACCTGTAAAAAATTAAGGTCCATAAGGAGAAGTTAAAAAGCATGATTTCATTCTGCTTGGTTGAAGAAGCAGTTTGCAAAGTTCCAAGTCTAAGGAGGTGAGAGGAAATGTATGAATCAGACAGTGATAGTAGATCCCAATCCCATACATCGACTTGTTGAAAAAAGGGATGCAAAAGGGATAAAAAGAAGTGTGGGAGTGCCAAGAGGAATCATTTAATTTAACTTGTTGGAAGTTTTTGATATAAAAATGATTGTTAATATAAGGGCGAGAGTCTCGTGTTGGTGGACGAAAATGATTTTGTTTTGCTTATATATTGTAGTATGTTAGTACTACCTAGTTGAGTTCCTTGGAGGTGGGTGTTGTGCCACACACACGCGCGCGTCGAGCCGGGTCGGGCTCGGGCCTCGGGACTTGGGGAATGCGATGCGCGGGCGTGGGTCCTTCTATCTTTTTGGAGGAATTTTATTTGAGAAAGTTCAAAACGTTTTTTTTACTTAGTCCTGCACTGTGCCAACCGTTTTTTCTTTTGACCCAGTCTTTTGCTCACTTATGCTGACTGATCGTGGCCTTATTGCTGAACGTGGCATTGACCACTTCCTCTTGCTAACCGTCACCTTGCTGCCTATATATATGATCCCAGTCTCACTTCAGAAAAGGCAGTAACTCGTACCTCTCCCTCTCCTTTTCTCTCAAAATACCAAACACTTTCATTTTTCTGGCAAGTATTCTGAATTCCAGTCGGGTTTGTGAGTGCACATAAACTCCGGCGCCGTGCTTATCCTGGAGGGCGACCGCTTGTTGTCTACTGCACCAGGAGGTAGCGCGGAATCGTCTTTTAGGTCAGTGGTTCTCCACGACGCGACTATTGTTTCTTCGGTTCACGCATCAACAGATAAGTATACTGTTTTTATAGCCTTAAGTGTCATATCAGATAACAGTCTAAAAGACGATTATGGCTTCGAAATTCATGATTCCTGATATGTTTAGGCTAGAACCTCTTGATGGCAAGAATTATAAACGTTGAGCTGTTAGAATGCGTTTCTATTTGGAACAGATTGATGTTGCATATGTGCCTGATGATGTTGTTGAACCTGTTCATGAGGATAATTTGTCTGAAACTGATGTTAAGTTTGCTAAAGATGATAGAACTTGTAAGGGCATGTTGTTGCATCATATGTCAAATAATCTATTGGATATATATATGGGATTTAATCATGCTAAGGACATTTGGGATGCTCTAGAGAAAAAATATGGGACAGATGATGCCGGTACTAAACGTTACTGTGTTAGTAAGTGGTTAAGTTTTCAAGTTGTTAATGATAAACCTATTATTGATCAAATTCATGCTTACGAGAATGTGTGTATTAATATGGCTGCTGAAGGTCTGTCCATTTGTGATATTACCCTAGCTATTGTTTTGATTGAGAAACTCCCTCCCTCTTGGAAGGATTTCCGTAACCAGCTAATGCACAAGAAGAAAGACCTAACGTTAGAGGAGCTTGTAGGACACCTCAAAATTGAGGAGGAAAACCGTATCAAAGACAAAAGGCCATTATGTTTTCCCTTCCTTTTCTTCTGCCAAAGCCAATCTTGTTGAACCTAAACCAAACAACCGGTTCAAAGCCAAAAACAGTTATCTTAAGCCTAAGGGGAAAGTTAAGAAGTACAAGTTTAAGGGTACTTGTTTTGAATGTGGGTTGACAGGTCACAAGGCCAAGGATTGTAAGGTCAAGAAGAAAAACAATGGACAAAGTCAAGCGAATCTTATTGAGGATTCTAACATTATTGTTGTTGTTGTATTAGAAGCTAACCTTACAAGTAATGCTGCCGAGTGGATTGTTGACACTGGAGCAACCAGGCACATTTGCGCCAACAAGGACATGTTCACCACCTATGACAAGGTGGAAGGTGAAAATGTCTTCATGGGCAACTCAGCTTCTGCCTCTATCCAAGGCAAAGGGAAGATCGTTCTCACTCTTACATCTGGAAAACTGCTTACTCTCACTAATGTTTTGCATGTTCTAGAGATGCGCAGGAATTTGATTTCTAGCAGTTTACTCATGAAGGCTGGGCTAAAGCTCTCTTTTGATTCTGATAGATTAGTTCTTACTCGCAATGGGGAATTTGTGGGGAAGGGCTTTTGTAATGGGGGGCTTTTTACTCTTGATGTAAAAGTTAACACTATGAATAAAAGTGCTAGTACTTCTTCTGCTTATATTGCTGAGTTTATTGATTTATGGCATGCTAGACTAGGACACGTTAACATCAATTCGATTAAAAGGCTTAAACATTTAAATTTGATTCCACGTTTTTCCAATACTAAATTTTCGAAGTGTCAAATTTGTGTTGAGGCCAAATTCTCAAAAAAGCCATTTAAATCAGTAGATAGATAGACTGAAGTACTAGAACTTGTTCATAGTGACTTGGGTGATTTTAATAATCACGAGAGCAGAGGGGGTAAAAGGTATTACATCACCTTTATTGATGACTGTTCACGCTTTTGCATGATTTATCTTCTCAGGTCTAAGGACGAAGCTAAGGAAATGTTCCTCAAATATAAAGCTAAGGTAGAAAACAATTGAATAAGAAGATTAAGAGAGTTAGGAGTGACAGAGGTGGTTAGTACAGCCCTGATACTCTTAAGGCATTTTGTGAGCAACACGGCATTGTACATGAGACGAAAACTCCCTATTCACCCGAACAAAATGGTATAGCTGAAAGGAAAAATAGAACTTTAAAGAATATGATGAATTCTATGCTTATTAGTTCTGGGCTTCCTAATAACATGTGGGGGGAGGCTATTATTTCTGCTAGTCATGTTTTGAACAAGGTTCCTCATAAGAAGCTTGACAAGACTTTGAGATATGAAAAGGTCGAGTACCAAACCTGAAATACTTGAAAGTGTGGGGGTGCCTAGCAAAAGTAGGCATACCTAGTTTCAAGAGGGACAAGATTGGTCCTAAAATAGTTGATTCTATTTTTGTTGGCTATTCGTATCAAAGTGCAGCTTATCATTTTCTTGTTAAAGGTACTAACAACTCTTGTGCAGGTGGCCATATCATTGAGGCAAGAGATGCAGAATTCTTTGAGAACATTTTTCCTTGGAAAATGTCTCCCTCTAATGATAGTGAATTACTTAGTAGTAGTTCAGTTAGTTTACCTATTGCCAATGTCCCTATTACTAACGATGACTCTATTTCAGAACTGAGGAGAAGCAACAGAGCACGAAAGGACAACAGTTTTGGTCCTGATTTCATTACTTCCCTTTTATCTGAATCTACCTCAATTGATGATGACTTTGTGCATATTTTTGTTTTCAAAGATGATCCAAGAACCTATGATGAGGCGATGAGGTCAGTTGATGCTGTATTTTGGAAAGAAGTAATTGATAGTGAATTGCAATCAATTCTCAATAATAACACTTGGAAATTGGTTGAACTTCCTAGGGATTGTAAGCCCATTACTTGTAAATGGATCTTTAGGAAAAAATTGAAAACCGATGGATCCATAGACAAGTATAAGGCAAGGTTAGTGGTAAAGGGTTTTACTTAAAAAGTTGGAATTGATTATTTTGATACTTACTCCCCTATCACTAAAATTGCAACCATTAGGACTTTAATTGCTCTTGCTTGCATTTTTTATCTTGTTGTTCACCAAATGGATGTCAAAACTGCGTTTTTAAATGGTGACTTGAATGAGGAGATTTACATGGTCCAACCTGAAGGGTTCAGTGTTCCGCGCCAAGAGAACAAGGTTTGTAAGTTAGTCAAATCATTGTATGGGCTTAAGCAAGCTCCAAAGCAATGTCATGACAAATTCGATAAAACTATGACTGGTAATGGTTTTCATGTTAATGAAGGTTATTCTTGTGTTTATTCTAAGTATGATAGTTTTGGTTATGTGATAATTTGTCTTTATGTGGATGATATATTAATTTTTGGGACTAACTTGGATCGAGTAAACGAAACAAAACAGTTTTTGAGTTCAAATTTTGAAATGAAAGACATGGGTGAGGCAGATGTGATTTTAGGAGTAAAAATCCAAAGGACTCCAAATGGCATTTGTCTTAACCAGTCACACTATGTTGAAAAACTTCTTAACAAGTTTGACTCATTTAATGTTGATCCAGTTAAGACTCCATATGATCCCAGCTTCCACTTAAAGAAGAATAATGGTGATCCAGTTGATTAGTCTGAGTATGCTAGAATTATTGGTAGTGTTATATTTCTTATAAACTACACTATACCTGACATTGCTTATTCTGTTAGTAGGTTGAGCAGGTACACTCATAACCCAAGCAGTGATCATTGGGTAGCTCTGAGGAGGTTGCTTACGTACCTTAAGGGTATTATGGATTGGGGTTTACATTACTCCAAATTTCCAGGAGTCTTGGAGGGATTTTGTGATGCCAACTGGGTATCCGATAATGATGAAGTTAACTCCACTAGTGGCTATGTTTTCACTCTTGGGGGTGGAGCCATATCCTGGAAATCTTGTAAGCAATCTTGTACTACTATGTCTACTATGGAATTTGAGTTTATTGCTCTTGAATTGGCAGGTCATGAGGCAAAATGGTTGAGGAACATGCTTGCTGATATTCCACTGTGGGGGAAGCCAGCTCCTTCAATTGCACTTTATTGTGATTCGCAAGCTGCGATTGTTGTTGCTCACAACCATGCCTTCAATGGAAAGAAGAGACACATTCGTCTAAGGCATAAGGCTGTTAAGTCCAAAAGAAACATTGTAAATCCATTAACTAAAGGCCTATATAGAAAACTAGTTTTGGAAACATCAGAAGAGATGGGGCTAAAGCCTGTTGTATGAATTGTGAAATAGTGAACTCCTACTCACCATAAGTTCAAAGGGGAACATTATAATAATAATTCGGAAGCACATTTTTTTTCTCTCTTGATTGTCCATCTCTAGATGTTTGTTTTGTGCTTAGCTACAAATGAGAAAGAGGTTGAGCATATGGCTCTTAATGAACCCATATCCATATTTTTGGTGGTGTGTTGTAGTTCACACTTGATGGGATTCACCTACTTAGGTGTGGAAGTGTGGCCACTTCTCATGAGTATTTCGTGGGCTTATACTCTAGAGCACCTATGAGCATCCAGGCTTGGACGTATGGCCAGTATAATGCGTCACCTTTATTCACGGAATTTCAGAATATTATACATGTTCAATTGTGTGGCTCAACATGACGGGTCCCTAACTCCCTATTGAGTTCAAGACGAAGGTCACTTGGTAGATGAGGGATCATAGCTTGATGTCCGCTATGTGTTAATTTAAGTCGCAAGACATTGACACTTATGCAATTGTTTTGTTTTTCCCATAATTGTTTTCTTTTCTTTCTTTTTCATATCTTTAAACCTGTGGGGGATTGTTGGAAGTTTTTGATATCAAAAAGGAGTGTTAATATAAGGGTGAGAGTCCCACATTGGTGGAGGAAAATGATTTTGCCTTGCTTATATATTGTAGTATGTTAGTACTACCTAGTTGAGTTCCTTGGAGGTGGGTGTTGTGCCACACACACGCGCGAGCCGAGCCGGGTCAGGCCTCGGGACTTGGGATCTTGGGGAATGCGATGCGCGGGTGTGGGTCCTTCTATCTTTTTGGAGGAATTTTATTTGAGAAAATTCAAAACGTTTTTTTTTACTTAGTCCTGCACTGTGCCAACCGTTTTTTCTTTTGACCCAGTCTTTTGCTCAGTTATGCTAACTGATCATGGCCTTATTGCTGAACGTGGCATTGACCACTTCCTCCACTTCCTCTTGCTAACCGTCACCTAGCTGCCTATATATATGATCTCAGTCTCACTTCAGAAAAGGCAGTAACTCGGACCTCTCCCTTTCCTTTTCTCTTAAAATACCAAACACTTTTATTTTTCTAGACAAGTATTCTGAATTCTAGTCCCCAAGCCCTAAACCTGCAAAGACACCGTAAAAAAGCATCATTAGTTCACTACCATTGAGGAGGTGAGAGGCTTCTTATTTTCCAGTACAATGCATCCACTCATTTCAGCTACCTTCCGCAATATCCCTATAGTGTCCTTACTAGCAGAGCAGTCAACAAGAGCCAATCCTGTCAAGCCAAGTTTGAAATGCCCCACAGCTCAGACTTGGTATCTAACACAGACACAAAATGTGTTCAAAGCTTTAAACAAGGTATATATCATGAAAAGATACAAAGACCATTAACTTCATTAGTTCTACTTTAGGAGTGTGATTGACTACTTGACTCCTTATATGGTTTCTACTTTATAGGCAAGTATTACATTCTGGTTCCTAGAAATCCATGACATGAATTACAACAATGGAGGTAAACCTCAGTTTATAAATTAGAGGGGAATATCATTTTTCTTCTTTTGGTTAATGCAGGGAACTTAGTGACTCCACCAGTGTTGAAGACCTATGCAAGAAGACAGAAGCAGAAGCATAAGCACGCTTTGGTAACAATAGATGATCAGGGAATGAAGAGAACTGTTGTGGTTGATCAAGTTGATGAAAGTGATGATCAAGGAAGGGCTAGACCAGGGGACAACAGTATAGCCTAAATATAGCCTAATTGTTTTCTGTTTAGAGGTTAATAATTGCATAAGGCGTTGTGCTCGGTTGTAGGGAATATTCTGCATTAAAGCTTTAACAGCATATAATCCATGAAATTTTTATATTTAAGGGTTAATTGTACATGAATACAACATATAATATGCAAATCTAAACACAACAAATGTATAACAACTTACGAAAAATAAAAATTAAAGATAATTTTGATTTCATCATCAAATAATTTAAAGTTTATTTTGATTTCTAAATAATTTAAAGCTAATTTACATGGATTTATATTTTATATTTTATGTTTAATTAGAAAGATTATGTGTGTATTTTGTGTGTTGTTCTGATTTCCATATCTAAGTTATGAAGATGGATTGAAATTTGAATAAATAAAATAGGAGAATAGTGTAAAATACATGGTAGAACCTTTTTTTTAATTAATCTAATTATTATTATGTAGTTTTTTTTATACCCTTATTATTATGTAATTAAATCATTGTTAAACCGAGACAAATGATTAATTAATATTACGTATTAGTTATGATTATATATTAAATTAGTTAATATTTATTAATTAATATTAATAATAATACGTATAATAATATTTGTTTTTGTAGCTAAATCATACACTATGCTTAGTTAATAATTAGATGTAATTAAAAATATTAATGTTATTAGGTTAATATTATTATAGTTAGTACTAATTACAATTCAATTTTATATAAATTAATCTATGTTGGTTAATAATAATATAAGATTTATATTAGTTAATATTACGAAGTATACTGAAGTGCAAAACACTGAAAACTGAGAGTAAAATTGAATGAAGTGAAAAACTCATAGTAAGAAATAAAATGAACTTATATTGTGTGGTGAAAGTGAAAATACATGTAAAGTATTTATATACAAAGTAAGGACAAATTTGATGATTCACGTATGAAATACGGGCGATGACTGGAGATTTTAGAGCGATGTTTAACAATGCCCTTAGTTAGTAAGGACTATACGTAGATGACTTGAATATGACCGAGGATTGCCGGAGGAATGAAAAGTTTGGATAATCTCGTTTGGAAATTTGTTTTTTCAAGTTAACTAATAAATAATGTACTCCATATATGGATACCACCCAGTAAACTTTAACTAAATAATAATATCTCCATTGACAAATCTGTTGTATATTTACCATTTTACTTGGTGGGTTTGATTCATATGATTTAATCCTTTAGATCAACTAGTGGTATATGTGGTATAATAAGTTTTCGAAAATTAGTAGGTTATTAATGAAGATTAATATATAGTGTCGTGACATTACAATTGAAATAAAAGCAGTATTAGTTATTACGAAGTAGTACATTTTTTGATATAAAGGGAGCTACAAGCGGCAAGACAACAACTACTATAGAGGGGATTTGATCCAGGTTTTGGATACCACCCTTCAAAACTTTAACTAACTAAGCTAGCTGACATCCACTACTAAGTAGGACATTAGTTACATTGTAATCACATCATTTGATGATTGTAATCTTCATAACTTCAAGAGTATCACAACTCACAAGTAATGATCAATGGAAGTAGAGTTGGTTGTTAGGTAGCAAACACATGGAGTACAAGAATAACTTATGCAAGATCTTAGTAATGTAGTGAACCAGTGTTCAAGATATCATATGGGAAAAAGTCATAACTATAATATCGTAATAGGCTTATAGCCACCATGTGCTTTGATCATGAAATATTCCAGACTTTGATTTGTAATTAGAATGAAATGTGCAGCATGTTACGTACCCTCAAGTCTCAAGAAAAAACTAGAAAGGCAACCTCAGGGTCCAAGATTCGACTCTTAGGGTAAACTTGTACTATAACCATAAATAAATAAATAAATAAAGAGTAATTGCACCCAAAACAGAAACTCAAACTGCACCAGGTTTAATTGTGATGAATCCAAATCCGAACAGTTCCATTATAAACAGTAAAAGAAACTTTGATACAAATTTTAGATGTCCTAATTCTAAACAATCATTGACATATACTTGTAGTTTTGCAGCTTATGAATCATTGTTAATTATCCAGGGAAGGGGGATACATCTATACCCATAGTCTTTATCAGTTTATCTTCTAAATCATAGAGGGCAAGTGTTGCATGCTGCATCTATTTACAGTTTGCCAGACGAAACAGGCAAATCATGCTCAGCAACTTCTTGGACTAATCTGCCAGGATGGTAGAGTAACATCAGTAACTTAAGGGCACAGAGCACTACTCAAAACAAAGAACGTCTAAATAGCATTAAAGAAACAACCAAAATGAAATTACATCCACCCCTAAGTCCCTAACAGGTACAATGTCTTAAAGAAGTGCTATTCTATCTATTCTTCAAGACATCAAATATCCTATCCTTCACAACATGTTACAATTTCTAACAGAAGTGCTACTCTTTTTTTCCATTTCTCCAGGATCCCCCACCCCCCCCCCCCCCCCCCCCCCCCCCCACACACACACACACACACAAACTGTGAAGGAGTTTAATCAGATTCAATACTTCACATCAAATAACTGCAAGGGAAAGATAAAACTGATAGATTTCTGAAAAAATTCAAATCCATTCTCCCTTAGCCCAATCATGAACAGCAACATACTATTAACATCATTAATATTTCATTGGTTGCAACATGCAATGGACTGCAAAAAATTAATGAACAGAAAATAAAACTTCCATACCACTGCTGGTTTTTCTTGAACTCCGAAAGCACTGGATATATGTTCTCAAAGGCAGTGTAAGTCTCTTCTCTCACCTGCATAAAATCAGACAAAACAAATTTATTTGAAATGACCAGTAAAAGATAAGCTTCGCTAACCAAAGCTTGACTTAAATCATTCCCAGAATATATAAAATCTCACCTTAGCTCCTGTCAGCACTATCTTTCCTGACACAAATATCAGCAGCACAATCTTGGGTTGTTTCATTCGATAGATCAAACCAGGAAATAGTTCTGGTTCATACTGTAAGCCACAACATTTCATGGAATTCCTGACATTGTTAATACAACATTTCATGGAATTCCTGGCTTTGTTAATAATACTTTTTGTTAGCCGTATTACAAAGGGTAGGAGCACACTTTAACACCAAATGCCCAATACTTCCAGCCTACCACTCCACAAGCTAATTAGGGGACAAGTCAAATAATAAAGAGCATCACAATACCAGCACACTTTATCCTACCCTAAATCACCAGCCAGAAGGAAAATCTGTCAAAGAAAAGCTACATAAAGATAGCTTGTTTTCCAATACTTAGTATACCAAGTCAGGCAAGCCTGACAGATAGAGAGAAGAAAAGGCTCAAACAGAGATGATATTACTCACACTAGAAAAGGCATTATGAGAGTATGCAAGCCCTTCCAGTCTGATAGGAAACTTTACATCGCAAGATGCCACTATGTTCTGGATTCTGAAATTCTGCAAAAGGCAACGTAATAGTGAGATTTAGTAGCATACAACGAAACAAGTATCCTGCTTCTTGAAAACAATAGATTTAAAAAAAAATGCAGGAATAAATTGAATGGAAAAATAAAAGAAAAAAGGATGCACGAACAAGGAACTAAGCAAAACCTTAAATGTGGCAGGAAATCCCAGCTTCTGAATAATTCGAGCATACTGAAAGAGAGAAAGACATGAGATACAGTAATTACACAAAATAGGAGCAACCTCTCATCTTCATAATGATTTACCTTACGAGCGGCTAGTTTTGAATCCTGCTCACTCTTAGCTCCAGTACAGACCTAGATTGCCAAATTTCATCAGAGAATGAGCATACATTATCTAATCACTTAATGAGAACCTTCTCAGAATCAAAATTTTAGAAATTTCTTAGGCCAACAATATGAATAATACAGATTAGGAATAAGGTAGCCAAATACTGGCACCCTCAATGTTCGTCAAGCACAGAAACTCATAATCAACCGGCATTAGTGAACACAAGACAATGTGATAGTCTTATAAGACACTAGCCAGAATCCTTAATGGAAAATATAATGATCCATCTTCCACAATACAAAGAAAGATAAGGTAAAAGCTCACCATTTTACCCGAAGCAAAAACTAGAGCTGTAGTCTTCGGCTCCCTTATCCTCATGATTACTGCTGCAAAACGCTACAGATCAACAGAATAAAAAAAGGTAATTAATACTTCAGGTAATTTCAAAATTTTCAAGCAAGGAGAATTTTGTGAATATTTATCAAACTATAGCATGAACCCTAAAAATTAGATACCTTAGGATTATACTCCGCATTACGAGCTTGCAATGCAATGGATTTAAGGTCCAACTTGCAGTCCAAGTTGACAGTAGATACGATGTTCCTGTAAAAAGAAACATGTCAATATGAAAATCATGTTCAGATTTAGTAAAAATCAGCAGATATAAGAGCTTGCTTCCCAACAACAAAGAGTGGAAAGACCAAATCAAGGAAAATAACACATACAAGGAAACATAAAGATAACCCCTAGATAATCATATCTTATATATATTGCTTCATTCACAGTACTCAATCCAGGACACAATATCCCTCATAAAATAGCAACTGCATCACGATCTAGCTGCTTCAACCACTCATAAATAAAAGTGACACATCACACTCCCTCCATCTCTCAGGTCAAAAGTTCAACTTTGACTGTAAATTAGTACATGAAACACAGAAATCTTGCAATATTAGCTTCAACAAGTTTTCCTTTCTAAATAAAAAAGAATTTAATAGTATGTAATACTCCATAAACAAAATTGTAAACAAAACCATATAAAGGGTGTAAAGCAAAGAGAGAAGAGGAAACAAGTATAAAGTCATGTCAACGTAAAGGAAGTATATATATGGTGACTTTCATAATGAGTAAATGAATCATTCTCCGTCAATTTCAAACAGTGATATAATGTCACGCACGCACATTGAAAAGTCAATACAAAACTACATAGGTCGTTGTCCACTACCATCAATACAATCCGTCAATTCACATTACTAATGCAATCTTAACTAACTTCTCGTATAACTCAAACCAAGTTTCAAAGAACTGAGTACGATTCAATGAAACTTACTGAAGAGTAGGAACGATGCCAGATGGATGCTTTGACAGATCCACAACAGGCTGCACACTTTCCAAACCTTGTTCTTCCATTCTTCCTCCTGCTCAGAGCCAATTCGGGTCAAGACTCTAACTTTCATTGATCATCAAATTCAATCAAATCCCAAATGACCAAATTCCCTTAATTTTTTTTACAATCAAATAGGGGGAAAAGCCCTAACTTACATTAATTATCAAATAACTAACTTCCATTCCCATTATATTAAAATTAAATCCCAGATTAACAAATTCGCATGTGTTTTGCTATCTATTAATCTTATTTTAGTTTCTTTTTCGATATTAAAGATAAAGTACCCAGATGATTATAATGCTAGAACAAACTTTATCTGTAACAAAAAAAAATGGTATTTCAAGAGACTGATCAAATTCGATAAATATGATTAGAGTATAATTTGGAAAACTAATCAATATAGTGGAATAATTTGGGATTATCAATGCTTTAATATCGTATTAATACTTTGATATAAGTTATCTGGTGATCAGAAAAAAAAAAAAAAAAAAAAAAAAAAAAAGTGGAAAGAATTCGAGATTATAAGAGAGCTAACTCACTCACTCACTCCTACAACGATTGCCGGGAAATAACAGATATATTCCGGTGATCGGTAATTGAGGATGCAGGGTCCGCAGATCTGGATAATCGCCGGTGAAGGAGATAGAAAGAGAAAGGAGGGTCAAAGACAACTTTAAGTCTTTAAGGTTTGAAAATTTGCTGAATTTATAAAAAAATTTCTAAATGATCCGTTATTAATAATAGAAGGTGCCAATAATTAACCCCTCCTTTTTCTATTTATACTCGGATTTCACAAACCGACCTTTAATTGTAAATTTCTTTTTGATAGGGGCATTTATGTAACGGTCAATCGTAAGCTTATTCAATTCTTGGATTAAGTGGGATTTCATTTGTCAAATATTAAATTGCAAACCACTTCTCTTAGCTTGTAGAATTTACCTTAATCTTACTAAATTTAAAATTATTTTTCCTCTAAATAACAATTGTATACGTTATTTTCATCAAATAATACTAATAATTATATTGGTCATCATAATTATTGATTTTTTCTAAACTAAGTTTTTTTTTTATTATTGTTTTGATGTGAAGTAAATACAAGGTCAGATCTCTTGAAGGGAGACACAACTTGAATCTAAAATTACATAGTAATAAAATAATAAAGTGGGAAAACAAGCCCATTATAAATATGAGGCAAGCTAGTGATGATCATACTTAGAGATAGATTTGGTATAATATCATTTAAGTATTATAAAAATACCAAATTTATCACTTACATTTTGATTGAAACAAGTACTTTTCTTTTTAAAGCCATTTACTTAGTATTAAGTAGTGCCTGAATGTCAAAAGTTAGATTATCGTAAAGACAAAAACCTACAAGTTATATTTGCCAAAAAAAAATTATAAACTTACCCCCTTTCATCCCAAAATTGCGTCATTTTGACTAAATTGTGGTGGCAAGTGGTTGATCGGAAAGATATAACAATTATTGATATTAGTACATTTGTATGAGATAATATTATTTTTGGCGCTTTATTATTAAAGAAGAGAGACAATAATTAAATAAAAAGGTATGTTAATATGGGTTTCCCCGATTATTATAAGGAATGAAAATATCCAACGATTAGTCATACAACCCAATTACCTGGATTAGATTAAAGGATGAAATTCGAATTAGTTGGATGAAAAACAAGTGATGGGTGATGAATTGATCAAATTGGGGTGATAATTTTTTTATTTCCATCACTTGTTTACCACCAGATTCATCACTCATTTATAAAAAAAAAACTAATTATTTTTGTAAGATATGCATATTTTACAAAAGTTTTGTTACTTTTAAAATTCCACAATTATGGTCATGAAAAACAACTACTTAAATTGAAATTAAATGTAGAAAACTTTGATTTTTTTTTTTCAAACTTTACGTCAAATTAAATATTTTCACAATCATTTTATCACTTAAATGTATATCACTTGATCTATATGTTTCCCTTATAAATAGCGGATAAATAAAATTTGTGTCATGGATAAACCACGTTAGGAATAGATTGTGTGGAGCGAATAAAATTGGGCGATAAATGTTTATGATGTTCCATCCGATCCAAACTCAACTTATTTCTATCCCTAGTTGTTAGTAGTTACCCATGTTGGCGACAGCGCTTGGACCCTGTACCCGGGTGCATGATGCGCATCATGCACCCAGTTTAAAATGAACACAATTTAGTAGATTAATTAGATGTTCAGTGAAATTTATCATATGTTCAGTGAGCAAATGTTCACTGAGATTTAGTAAATGGTTATTGAAATGAAAGACATGTTCATTGGAGAAATGGTCATTGAAATGAAGGATATGTTCATTGGGCAAATGATCAGTAAAGTTTTGTAAATGATCATTAAAATAGGAGAAATGTTCAGTAAGCTTTAGTAAATGGTCGTGAAATTAATTCGAGTGCATCCTTTTGGGAAGAAAAGAAGATCGGAGCAATTTAGTCGAAAGTGTGTCAACGACTAGAAATTGTGGGCTGCATTTAGCAATCCGCTACAAAACAATCCATCACATGACAATATGACATCAGCATTATGTTAGCTCGAACTAGGTGGCCCTCCTCATCTCTCGCTCTCCCCCCTCTCTGTAAATTGTCCCGGCGAGATATCAAAAAAACCCTAAATTTCCGATCATCTCAATTTCCAACATTGTGTTGGAATAATTTTAGCATAAAATAAGATTGGAATAATAAACGTCAAACAGTTCCTCTTCTTGTGGAAATCCCCGGTACTCTTCTCTCTTTCCTAATTTGTATTATGGCTTAATTTAGTAACTATATATTATAATTTGATAATTAAGTAACATGGTATAATTTGATTAATTCTCTTATTATATGCATTGGAATATTAAGTTTGAGTCTTTTGTGATTTGATTGAGAAATTTGGTTGAACATTTGCTTAATGAAGCTAAGCTGTTGATGAGTAGTTTCCTGAAATTGTTGAAAGTTTATGAATATAGGTGACTGAATTGTATGCATGAGTCTTTGATAGTTGGGCTTAATCATTTCTCTATTTATTTGATCCGGTTTGTGTACCCTTTTTCAGTTGGGAGCTGGTTGTGTACTGTGTACATGCATGTTGTGTTATTGTTTCCTGGGATTATGGAGTGGATTTTTAGGTAGCTTAGAGGTGTAGATGTTTTGGCATTAAGGTATGAGTTTGTATGGGTTCTGACATTACTGATGTCAAAGACGGGAACATGAAGATCCCTGCATCGACAGAGAATGGAGATGCTGAAGCTGTTCAGGGTGGTGAGGTGACTCCGACTGGTGTTTATGTGGTTCAGGATGAAGTCCTTGTACTTGAGCCACATGTGGGTATGGAGTTTGAGACTGAAACTGCTGCTAAGATATTCTATGATGAATATGCAAGTCGTGAGGGTTTCAGCACCAAAATCTGTCAGACTGGTCGTTTTAGACCTGATAGTGCTGTCATGTCCAGACAGTTTGTGTGTACAAAAGAGAGGTCAAAAAAGAGGCCTTCTGACGTATGTGAAGCCATGCTGAAGATAGAGTTGAAGGGTAACAAGTGGGCTGTGACAAAATTTGTCAAGGAGCACAACCATGTGCTAGAGAGCTCTAATAAGGGGCACAGTATTCAGCCACAAGGGCATTTTGCTGGTTCTGTGAAGAATGTTGCTGATGCTTATCAAGTTGGAATTATGGTGCCAAGTGGTGTCATGTATGTAACTATGGATGGAAATCACGTAAGCCAGACATCTGTGGAAGCAATCTCCCCTGTGGAGTGTAGCCGCCAGGTCAAATGCTCTAAATGCATAAACTATCCCATCAAACCTGCTACCCCAAAGAGGACATGGGGTAAGGATGCCCAGAATATGCTGGATTACTTCAAAAAAATGCAGGCAGAAAACCCTGGGTTCTTTTATGCCGTACAACTTGATGAAGATAATCGAATGGCTAATGCATTTTGGGCAGATGCAAGGTCAAGGACAGCTTATTGTCATTTTGGTGATGTGGTTACTCTAGACACTTCATACAGAGTGAATCAATTTAGGGTGCCATTTGTTCCCTTCACTGGAGTGAACCATCATGGTCAAACAATTTTGTTTGCTTGTGCATTGCTTCTAGATGATTCTGAGGCTTCCTTTGTTTGGTTGCTGAGGACATTTGTTACTGCTATGAATGATCACCCTCCAGTGTCTATTGTTACCGATCAAGACAGATCCATACAAGCTGCAGTCAGTCAGGTGTTACCAAAGTCCCGCCACTGTATTAGCAAATGGCATGTGTTAAGAGAAGGTCAGGAGAAGCTGGCACATGTTTGTCTCTTGCATCCTAATTTTCAGGCTGAACTGTACAATTGTATTAATTTGACCGAAACAATAGAGGAATTTGAATCTTCTTGGACTTTTATCATCGATAAGTATGATTTGAGGAGGAATAATTGGCTGCAGTCACTATATAATGCTAGAAGACAATGGGTACCAGTATATTTTCGAGATTCATTTTTCGCTGCAATTTCTCCCAATCTAGGAGCAGAGTGTTCCTTTTTTGATGGTTATGTTAATCAGCAGACTACATTGCCTATGTTTTTCAGACAGTACGAAAGAGCTATGGAGTACTGGTATGAAAAGGAAATAGAAGCAGATTTTGACACAATTTCCAACACGCCAGTTTTAAGAACACCGTCTCCTATGGAGAAGCAGGCTGCTGACCTTTATACGAGGAAGATCTTTGCAAAATTTCAGGATGAGTTGGTAGAGACGTTTGTATATACCGCAGATAGGATTGATGGTGATAGTGCGACAAGCACATACCGAGTTGCAAAATTTGAAGATGACCATAAAGCATACACCGTGGCTCTGAACATCTCTGATATGAGGGCAAGCTGTAGCTGCCTAATGTTTGAGTATTCAGGCATCCTTTGCAGACACATTTTGACAGTTTTTACAGTAACAAATGTTCTGACCTTACCTTCACATTACATTTTGAGGCGTTGGACCAGAAATGCCAAGAGTGTGGTCACATTAGGTGAGCCAGGTGCAGATCATGCACAGGAGTCAGCTCTGTCAAGGTATAACAAACTATGCCGAGAAGCAGCTAGATACTCAGAGGAAGGGGCGACAGTATCAGATACCTATACTGCAGCTTTATCTGCTCTAAGAGAAGGGTTGAAGAAGATTGCTGCTGTGAAAAATAATGTTGCAAAGGTTGCACCTCAGACCTCTCAAAAGTCTGCTTCTGGTCATGATGTTAAGAAAACTTCTGCAGCTGATACACCTTTGTTATGGCCTAGACAAGACGAAGTTACCAGGCGGTTCAACCTTAATGACTCTGCTATCCTTCCTCAACATGTTAGTGATATGAATGTTCTGCACATGGCCCCCACATCCATTCAACGGGATGATACCCCCTCAGACAACATGGTATGCAAGGGGGAATATTACTGCTCCTCAATGCATCAATTACAACATTCAATTAACTGATTGTGCTCCTTCTATCCTCATGACTAGGTTGTACTCCCTTGCCTTAAATCAATGACATGGGTCATGGAGAATAAAAATTCAACACCATCAAGTAGAGTAGCTGTAATCAACCTAAAGGTTAGTATATTCTGGTTATGGCTCTCTGGGAACTCTTGAGTCCTCTCATATTTTAAGGTACTAAGATGCTTGCATTGTGATGTTGTAATTTGGTGTAACAATGAGCTGAAAAGTTGGAAGAGGTATTTCATACTGGTACTCTTAACTATTGTCTGAAACAAAGAAGAAACTTTGCATGTCATATCTATTTTTCCTGTCCTCATAGCTAAACATTGGGGTAAGAATTTATATTATTTGCCTTTAATTTTGGTGGAAAAGAAGGATTGCACCCTTGTACATACCCCATTGAAAGAAGTCTCCCTTTCTTTGAGTATTTTTTTAGGTTATAATAGGTACCCTCCCACTTCATTGGCTTATGAGCTCTTCATCACGTAGGATTGATTTTGGCAGAAAGTGATTAATTGAACATGCAAGATGGTAAATTGGGTGGTTACTCAGGCAAACCAGTCTACCGTTCTGAAATTTTACTGCTATCATTGGGTGTTTGCGAGAAACTGTTTTTTCCAGGCTGGCAAGAATTTTTTCGGTTGTGTGCAAGCTTGGGTTGGTAGATATTTTGAGAATTACTTTATAGCTTACTGTTTGTCACTCTAGATGCTTTCAATGAACTGGATGGAAGTGGGATGGGTCAAAAGACACAAAAACTTTTAGTTTATGCTTAGGACAAATTTTGATTTGACCTTCTACATACAGTTCCATTATTTTACTGTTTGGGATGGAAGATTTTATCAATGAAAATTAACATTTTAGTTAATCTTTCTAGTTTCTGGGTCTGGCTAATTTTATAAGTTAAAAGAGAATACAGCAATTATTTTCTGTTGGAATAATAAAAGTCAGATTTCAAAGCTCTAAAAGTTTGTTTAGTCTTGCATTAATCTGAACTCTTTCTTGCATTTGACATCATGTTCCCATCCCCATTTTTGGAAATAAAACTAATTACATTCTGAGTGCTAACATTAACTGTCTTTTCATCCTACTACATTCTGCTTGTGCAGTTGCAAGATTACAGCAAGAGCCCTGCACTGGAGTCAGAAGTGAAGTTTCAACTCTCCAGAGTTACATTGGAACCTATGCTTAGATCAATGGCTGACATCAGTGAACAGCTGTCCACCCCTGCTAATAGGCTTGCTGTTATAAACTTAAAGGCATGTTTCTATGGTATTTTTGTTTGGTCAGAGTATTGTTAAGTTTTTAACCTGAGTAATCACACATCTCTATTATGTTACTTCTTCTGGTCTATTCTCAGACAAAGAAAAGCATAGCAAAATAAGAAGTTTATGAATTCATAGCCTGTTGAAAGGTTATGAATACACATAGTTTATGCCTGCCCAATCCTTTTGTTTCCTTTGCAGCTGAAAGGTATTTTCTGCTAGGGACAGAGTTGCCTAGAAGTATCTGTAAATGTCGGACTACTAACCTACCTAATTAGACAATGTCTTGTAGGCTGAGTGTGTCATGGAACAATGTCATAGTTTAGATAAACCTCTCAAAGCCAATGCTTCTCCCTTTCCATTTTTCTCTACTGAGTCTTGTGTGCAGTATGAATTTCTTTCCTAAATAAAATTATCTAGGTTCCAGTATGATTTGATGTAATATGGCCAATACTAGATGTGCAAAATATTGAAATGCAAAATAAATTAAACAAAATTAGACTTCTGTGCAAGATATTGAAAGAAAAAGAATGTTTATGCAACTGATCAAGACCAAAGGAAATAGCTGGAAAGTGGAAGTATGCTGGCTTATTAAGCCCTATAATATCTTTGTGCAATCTTTTTTACTGAATTCTAGACAACTCATTTCTTAAATATCCAAGTGATTGGAGGAGACTACTGGACTTCATTCTTCTCTTCATGGACAATTTTTTAATGAATTCTAGTATTCAATCTAAGATCTTGCTTAAAAAACCTGAAGATTTGCCAGGTTGCATACATCTTGTTATGCATTACTTAGCTTCAATAACGCGGTGTATGTAGTAGAATCATTTTATTGTTGTAAAGAATAAAAAATCCTCACTCTTTTTGGATTAGGTCCAAAAATATGTTGCTTCATAGATAGTTAAGCATCTTATGGATAGAAATTTTTCACTTGATCCTTGCTAAAATTTACGGAAATCGTTGATTTTTTTCATGTGCCAGATTTGGGGATACTTAGCTTTGTTTGCCTATGCTTTCCCCAGAAGTAAATGAGTTGTAATAGTACCTTTCGATAAAGACTGAACTTCCCTCTTCATTATAGGATAGCTATATGGATATAACTTTGGGAAGTTAGGAAGGGTGATATGGGTGTCACGAGATGAAGACAGAGATAGATATGTGGGAACACCTTCAGGGATAGTCGATAGATATAGGAAATAAGATATTTGGAGGAAGGTTGGAGTTGTGGGATTGAGGGTATGATGAGGGAGATTCAATTATGTTGTTTTAGTATATGAGATGGCATCCAAAAGATGTACCAAAAAAGGAGTTTGGGGTTATGGAGATTGTAGCAGTCATGGGAGTCAAGAATGATATGAAGTAATAGGATCACAATGGCATAAAGCAATGGAGGGCGAGGATCTTTGTTAACGACCTCTAAATACTGGTAAATGGAACCGAACCCCCCCCCCCCCCCCCCCCCCTCCCCATATTGAGATTAAGGCTTTGACATTGTTGTCAAATAACAGAACAATCACAATTATTACGCAGACTTTGGATGTTTGATTTTGTTTGTTCCTTTCAAATCAATACAGAAGCTTCTGTTGCTTTAATTTTCAAATGTTAATTAATTTATTATGTGCCAAGTCAATACCTAGTCCATTTTTTTTTTCTTTAGAAACTTTATGCCTGCTAAGTATATAAAAACTTTATTGACCTTGTGTTTATTATGAACCTGAACTCTATGCCGATGTTTCCTTATCCAACACATTATGTAAAGATAGTTGGGATTTGGCTAAAAAACATAGTAATAAAAAATAGAAATACTTGTCAGAAATGTCTCACACATTCTTATGAAAAAAATTATCTTTTTCCAAATTTGATTGACAGCCTGTGACAGTGTGACCTATATATATATTGGGATTTGGACTTTGGAGAGTTAAATTTGTGTGAAGTTCATGTGCATCTTTCTGTGCAAATACTGTCTAATTTCTTGAATTCATCAAGTGCTTTTAATGATAATTTCATGTGTTATTGCCTGTTCTCTCAATTTCTATGCATTTTATTGGTCAACCCCAACTATGATTAAGTACTCTTTTTTGATTGACATTGTTCTCACATTTTATAGCTCCAAGACACTGAGACAATCTCTGGAGAGTCTGAGGTGAAGTTTCAGGTTTCCAGGGATACATTAGGTGCCATGTTGAGATCTATGGCCTATATCCGTGAGCAATTATCAGTAAGTGTTATTTGATCTCTTTATAAGTTCTTTCTTGCTAATTTTATTAGAACATGTTACTGTTGGTACATGACTAACTTGCAATAAGACATTACAGCTATGCACCTCCTTTGCTTTTCATTCCTCCTGGGAAAAATTGGTTTCAAACCTTTTGTTTGATGTTTATTACATTAGATATCTTAATTTTATTGGCATACTTCCACCTATCACATCATGTGTAAATGAATTATAGCAAGGAAGATATAGCAAGGCTTGTAACTCAAAACCCATAATCTTGCCTGCATTTTGCTTCATACATTGTTACAAAAGTTATTGGTGTAAATTTTTTTATGAAAACATGGGCACACTTCAAAGATTATCACGAGTTATTAACCTATTAAAACATTAATTATATAATGGCCAATGGGAGAATAGGCAATACAATGAGGAAGTTTTCCCATGAGTATTGAACAAGGGGTGAAGTCAGACAGGTATCCAGATATGTGTAAATGTCTAGCATTACTGATGGCGAACAGAAATGAAAATATGAATATGCTCATTTGTCAATTTCCTAATCACATACTCGATAAAGAACTTTGATGAACCAGTGAGAGTTGTGCTTCTGTTGCTTTGACTTGTGCAGTTGTGCTTCTGATCTTGTTAATTGTTCACAGAATACTTCGTACGACTTATATTTGTTTCTCTTTTCTGAGATTGTGCCTCATCTTTATTTTATGAGATATGACTTAGAGAAGTATATTTCCTTTTTTTGAGATCTTTGTAAGTTTGTAAGATACGGATTTCTTAAGTTTGTATATATCTTTGGACTTTGACCATGACACGTAATCTTTTCTTTGGCAGGCTGAGCCAGAACATCCATCAAAAAAGCAACGGAAATAACAACTTGAGTTTTGTAATTTCAAGTGTAGGGTTAGGTTTATTATTTGTGGCATACATCAAGTGTGAATCTCATTGATTAGTTAGGTTCTCTTTCTTTCTTCCCTTCTAGTCTGACAGTCCAGTCCAAGGCCCTTGGTACATATTACAGTTTGCCGTTTGTTGAACAATTAGAGTGTGGGTGGGGAGATACTAGTTTTGTTCCTTTGTGGGCAAGACCCTCTCATCACTTTCTTCTGACAGGGTTTCACAGAGTTGTACATGTTTTCTTTTACATTACCATGTAATCATATTATTGTTCTTTGGTGTTTGTGTGCTCCAAAAAAACAGTTACCGGTATTTCAGAGCTTTAATCATCGTGAAATATTCTGTGGCACTTGTTGTTTATTTGAGTCGAAGAAAGATGACCGCCTCTTCGGGCGCTTGTGATGAAAAATGGATGAGGTGGGAGGAGGGGCCCGTTTCAATGCAGGTCAATATTGTACAAGCGCTAATAAACTAGGGTGTTCAGAGAAAAGGAACATTAAACTTGTTTTGCCGTTATAGAATTTTTTGTTGGCTCTTTTATTTCTGCTTCATCTTCATCTTTGCCTATTCACTCTTTCTCTGATGTTAAAAAACTGGAAAATAAGAATAATGTGGGAAAGATTCGAAAAAATGAACAAAAATATGTGGAAAATATCAAAAATTAAATAAAAGCGATTTATAAAATTGTATTTAAAAAATCCTGAACAACGCTACTCTCAGACTTTGGCTGATCTTAAGCAAGGGCCAAATGCCTCAATTGCAGACTTCTTCACTAAGATTAAATCAATATGGGATGAAATTAATCAGATGAACCCTATTCCATTGTGTACTAGTGTTGGATGTACTTGCACTCAAACTTTCTTGAAGCAACAGGAAGAAAGGCTTGTTCAGATGTTAATGAAGCTGAATTCTAAATTTGTCACTATAAGGACTAGTATTTTGATGATGCAGCCCCTACCTTCTATTCCTATGGCATACAAATTACTAGTGCAAGAAGAGAAGCAAAGAGAATCATGTGAAGCTGATGCAGAAGAAGAGAGAACAATGGCTTTTGCGGTGAATCACAAGGGATATCACAAGCAGTAGTCAAAATACACACCTAGAGCTGCTAACACGTATAAGAAAGGCTTCGAGTTCTCTGATGAAGCTACTATAGAACCACCAGCCTCATTCCAATTCTGTAGAGTCTCAAGTCCATATGGCAGGTACATGTTTCATAATTTGTTCAAACTCTGGCTGGATAGTAGACAGTGGCGCTACAGATAATCTTTGCTCGAATCTGGAATTATTTTTGAATCTCCAAAAACTATCACGATTGTTGATGGGAAACAAGTGATAGTTGAACACATAGGGACTGTGAGAATTGATAATGGAGTTGTCTAGCAAAATGTATTACATGTGCCGGATATTAAGTTTAATCTAAAATCCACATATAAACTCTATCAAGATCTGAAATGTGAAATAATTTTCACTCATGATAAATGCATTATCCAGGATCCGATAAAGAATCGATCATTGGTTCTTGGTAAGCTGACTTCTGGGCTCTATGCTGTGCAAGATGGATCATCTAATGCGCAACAAGAAACACATGCAGAAAAGACATCTTTGATTTGCAAGGAAGAGTTGAAGCTATGGTATATGCGACTTGGACGACATATGCCTTTCAATAAAATGCACTCTATTCACTCAGAATTTGATAATAAGGCAGCACATGATGTACTTTGCCAGGTTTGTAATAAGGCAAAGCAAACTAGACTACCTTTTCCTACTAGTATGTCTAGAGCTAGCAATCGTCTTGAATTGATTCATGTAGATACTTGGGGACCATTCAATTCAAAGACTTATCAAAGGTGCTCTTACTTTTTCACTATTGTGGATGATTATTCAAGGCATACCTAGACTTAGTTGATGAAAACTAAGAATGAAGCTGCTACTATCATCACTGAATTTTTTAAGCTGGTTGAGAATCAATACAATAGCAAAGTGAAAATCATAAGATTAGACAATGCCAAAGAGTTGTGTGAGGGAGACATGCTGCGGCTGTAGAGAGCAAAAGGCATAAGGCACCAAAAGTATTGCCCCAACACACCACAACAGAATGGTGTGGTTGAGAGGAAGCATCGCCATCTGCTAGAGAGAGCAAGGGCATTATATTTTTAGTCAAGAATACCTCTGACCTTTTGGGGAGAGTGTCTACTGGATGCTACTCATAATAAACAGAATGCCAATGAACAATATTAGCTTTATATCACCTTATGAGAAATTGAACTGATGTAAACCAAGCATTGAACATTTACGTGTTTTTGGATGTCTCTGCTATGCAGCAACCTCCAAAGCTGGAAGATCCAAGTTCAGTCCAAGGTCCTCTGCTTGTGTATTGTTGGGATACCCACCAGATCAAAAAGCATACAGACTTTATGATCTTGAAGCAAGTAAAGTCATAATCTCTAGAGATGTAAAGTTTTATGAAAAGCACTTTCCATTCCAATATGAGACAGAGCACAGCAAGTCTAAAGTTCAGATTTTTCTTCCATTCAATACATCATGTGATGAGTATGATACTCTCATGATTCCTAAGCCTTTCATCATCAATTCATCTACTGCTCACAATAATGATGTCTCAATGACAGAAGGCACTGAGTCACCTTCTGATCTCATAGATTCCATCACACATTGTTCTGATGATCCTATTAACAATATTGTATTGACAAAAGACAATGCTCATGCTAATGTGCAGAGAAGATCTGGGAGAATAAGAAGAACCCCTGCATATTAGACAACTATGTGTGCTTCACAAAGATGGAATCTGGTCATTGGTGCAACATAGTTCAGCTCACAAGTATCCCTGCTCATTCACATACCTTGATCAACAATATTTCTCGGGTAAATGAACCAGTAAGCTATTTAGAAGCATTTCAACATGAGGGATGGAGAGAAGCAATGAAGAAGGAACTTGATGCTCTCATTGCCAACCATACTTGGGACCTTGTACCTTTGCCAAAAGAAAAAAGGGTGATCGGGTGCAAATGGGTTTACAAGGTCAAGCTCAAGTCTGATGGAACCATAGAAAGGCTGAAGGCTAGATTGGTTTCCAAGGGGTTCACTCAAAGATATGGGGTCGATTACTTGGAGACATTTTCTCCAGTATTTAAAATGGCTACCATTCGGTGTTTACTATGTATAGCAGCCAGCAAACGTTGGACACTATGGTATGCAGATTTAGTTGATGTTAACAACGCGTTTTTACACGGGGATTTAGTGGAAGAAGTGTATATGAAGCCTCCATCTGCCTTATTACACTCTCATAATATGGTTTGAAGCAAGCTTCTCGTCAATGGTTTGCAAAATTAGCCAAAGCATTAAAAGATCTACACTATGTGCAGTCAAAGAATGATTATTCTTTGTTCATTAAGAAGTCAGAAGTGCATATAACAGTAGTGGGTGTTTATGTGGATGACATTATTGTTACTGGATCAAATGAGCATGAGATTGCAAGTTTTAAAGATCATTTGCATATAACTTTTAGTATCAAAGACTTGGGAGTACTAAACTACTTCCTAGGCATTGAGGTGACTCACTTAAGTGTTGGGATTGTCTTAACACAAAAGTTCACAAAAGAACTTCTACAAGACTGCCAAATGGATGTATTAAAAGCTGGCAAAACTCCATTGCCTGTGAATTTGAAGCTACTGTCCACAGAAGTAGAGTTCTACCAGGATCCTGAGCAGTATAGGAGAATTGTTGGCAAACTAAACTTTCTCTCACTCACAAGGACAAATATAGCTTTTGCGGTTCAAACATTGAGCCAATTTATGAACACTCCTAGGCTCTCACATGTTCAAGCTTTGCACCATGTTCTGAGATACGCGGCACATACACCGGGACAGGGTATACTCCTTCATGCTCTACTAATGCATTAACTCTCCAACTATACTCTGACTCGAATTGGGCATCTTATATCCTAACACGAGGAAGTCTGTTACTTGCTATATACTTCTCCTGGGCAATTTCCCGGTTTCTTGGAAGTCAAAGAAGCAGTCTACGATTTCAAGGAGTTTCATTGAAGCAGAATACAGGGATATGGCAGCATCTGCTTTAGAGACCACTTGCCTGGTCAGATTACTTACAGAATTGGGACTAAACAACCTCAAACCAATTTCACTTAACTGTGATAATCAAAGTGCAATCTACATTGGCAAGAATCCAGTATTCCACGAGAGAACGAAGCATATTGAAATAGATTGCCACTTTACTTGAGAGAAAGTACTTGAAGGGTTGATTGAATTAACTTACCTTCCTACAGCATAACAATTAGCAGATATTATGACCAAGGCCTTATCTTCTTCTCAGCACATGAACCAAGCTCGGGATGTTTGACACCAATACATCCTCTAACTTGAGGGGGGATGATGATATATATGATGATGATCATAGCAATGATGTATATGATAGTAAGTAATACAATAGCACAGTGTACATTAGCTTACACTAGCATTTCTTAGAACTTTCCTTATTTCAAGGAAGTTAGTTAGGAAAACCCAGTAATATAAAAATGTACTCAGCTCTCAATACATTATTCAGAAATAAATTCTCTCAACATCCTCTCCAATTCTCAGCATTCTCTTTGTATCATTGCATTGCCTTGCATGTATGCGCATCCACTGATGATTGCAGCATTGTTTAGTTCCGCAAACTTAAACAGACTTTTGTCAAGGAAAGTATATTTCTCATCCGTTGAAATTATTATACATTTGAAACATCTATTTAAATAACTCATCATTGGAGTTGTTTAATTCTCCTATTAGATTAGTAGGATTTCACCCCCCAACATAATCAACCGCTGATAATATTTTTGACTTAAATGATAGTTGTTTTGGTTTTAAACGATTTTATATGATCCTATAAAATATCTAATAGTTTCCATAAGTTTCTTAAATGTTTCACTAAAAAGGTTTGAATCGTGTATAACATTGGAATTTAGATATTGTTGAGTTTTTTGGTCACGGAAAGGTCCTGTAGGTCCTAGGAGACAATAGGAGGTCTAAATTCCTTTGCTAATTAGGTCCTAATAATATCTCTACCTCTTCCTTTTCTTTTGTTAACATGTGCTTTCTCTATAGCTTAGCGTTGGAAGATGGAGATTTTAGAATACATAACAATTAGTATTGGTTGAGGGCCATCAGTGAAGTCGTTTTCAAATTTTCAACAGCAAAAGCTTCTCCAGATCACGAGCAGAGTAAAACTACGAGTTTTGAACGTCATATGCAACCCTCAGTGCTCCAAATCAGTGCATGCGGTTTATCTTAGCCACATAAACCCGATTGCTCTTTGATGGAGAACTAAAGGAAAATAATTTGGCGCAAGCAGTAACCTGAAAAAGTGAATAGAAATAAACGGTGTTTGGGTTATAACCTTTCCCCCTTCATTGCTAATTTAACAACTAACAGAGAAAGAGAAAGAGAAAGACATGTTGTCGGCACAAAATGTGGAAATTAAACCGAGGCTCCTCTCATCAGATGCTAGTAAACTACACACTTGAAAAATCTAAGATCCACCTTAAAAAATAACGAATCGTTCCAAAAATACTGACAAATTGGAGACATCTGGAAGCCTAATTAATGTTTTCTTTATACTCAATTTATCCAGTCTTAGACTCTCAGCTTCACTTTCTCTCAATTTCAAAATAGAAAGGCTTCCCGTTTCCACAACTGGCTTTGAAATCAAATAACATGCGAAAGTGACAAACTGCCTCCAAAAATGACTACAGCGGTCTCAATTTACACAACTTATCAAATGTTCTGACCAGAATTCAACCTAAATCACATACAGAGGACCCTAACCGATATTTAAGTGAGGGACAATCATGGAAAATGCTAATTTTATTAATCCTGACGACCTAACCGAGCTGAAAGACGTATTCTGAAAACACAACAGTCGTATGGAATCACTGCCTGATTCTCAAAACCCAGCATAAGTATGGACAGTCAAACAGTGGGCACACCACAAACTTTTAGAGTGGCAAAGCAAATGATGTCATCAACCTCATAAACTTCTGTAGTCGATCACAGTGACTTCATCTTCTGGCGCATCCAAATCTTGATAGCTGCACCAATACCATATAAAAAATAAGTTAAAACTTGTCAGAAAACATCCTACATATTGAGAAGATTCAAATAACAGAACAATAGAGATGTTTACGTGCACTGTATATGACAAGGGCTAGCAGACAACATGTAACAAGAATAGACATGACCTCACTCTAGTAACTCTAGGACCTGCCCATGTACAAGTCTCAAGAACTGAAGAACATCAAGAGAATTCACACAAGTGATATTTCATTCAGCAACACCTCAGCCAAGCTAACAATGATAAGATCTATTTTGGTCGAGGATTGGTAAAAAGAAGATTAAAATAGAGAAATCATAAACCTCATAGTCTACTTGAAAAAAAACTTAAGCCAAGGGTGGTAGAATAATTACCTTCGCAGACGCCTAGGATCCTGCCGAAAAGAAGGTGGTAGAATAATTGGAGGTGGACCCATCCCATTTCTCCCTGGCCCCTCAAAAGGAGGGGGTCCACCCTGCTCCCGCAGCATTCGCATGGCAACTTCAGGAGGGGCTGGCACAAAAGGCCCCAATGGACTGCATTCACAAACAAAATTGTTAATGCTGAAATCCCAGACATGGCAACTCTACCAAGGATTATGCTCATTAATTTCACACACACAAGGAAAAACTAGATAACCCATACATACCCAGCACCAGGAACAGGCATCAATACAGGTGGGGGTGCAATGTCAGTGCCAAAGGGAGCAACATGCATTCCCTGTCCACTAAAATTATCAAAAATTGGTTCATCAGAGTTGCCCTTGTCCGGACCGTCTTTGTTGGATGGAAGATCAGCCTGAGGATTCTCTGGTCTTTCAAATCTCTCACCTCCATTTCGGTCTCTTTCTCTACGGTTGCCTCGATCATCTTTCAAACGGTTGTCTGCACCAGGTCTTCGTCTCTGAAACTTGTCCTTCTACAAGAAGCAAAATCAGTATAGAAGGCCAGGCCTAACATAAGAGAACTAGGAACTGTATCAACTGTGGAAGCTATTAGGGGAGGCAACCTATGCAAAGGTCCTATCTAAGAATCAAATTGCTTGCCAGGGAAATGATGTATAAATTTGATCAAACTCCAAAGAAATGAATCATAATGTCTAGAATGCCAAGATATAGAAGTTGATCAAACTCCAAATAAATGACTTGTAAGGTCTGACATTCTAGAACAAATATTGTTCTTATCTGCTTATGCTTCACCTAGGACTTATTACCATTATGGGCAAAGGCTACTTTATTTAACTTATACAAAAAAAAGGTATAAGATCAAATGCATCATGATTAACTCTAAGGAACATACCGGTACAAATTGCTGCATGACGGGTTGCCCACCAGGGGCATCTGGGTCACTGCAGAAAGAAAAATTGCAGTCTATTCAGAAATCCTGCAATCAATATAAACCCACTGGAAAAAACAAGAGCAAGACATACTTCATGTAGTTCTGGAAGTAAATATCCTCTTGTACTTTAGATGTAACATCCATTGAGAGTTCTGGGTGTTTAAGTTTCAAATGCTTGTGAACATATTCAGCAGCATGGAAGAGCTTTGTGCAACTCTTGGCACCACAACCATACTTCCACCCATACTTTTCATCCCTAATTTTTCTTACGAAAGGATCCAAAGCTTCAATAGCAGCAGCATCTATCTTCTCCTTCGCAGTCATGACCTCAAGTGGATCCTGACTTTGCAACCTCTCCTGCCAACGTGAATCAAGCTTCTTTTCCCATTCAGCAGCACTACTGGAAACATCAGAGTTCTTCCCCTCACTTCTCACATGCCTGAGGCCCTTAGGTTCAGCTGTTTCAACCATCCCATAATAATCTACCCCATGAACACGCCACAGGTAAGTTGCAAGAGTATCTAGAAGCTCGACTCCCTCAAGGCCCTTAACAGAAGTTAATCCACGTATAATAATAACAGGACCAATTGATCCACCATGTGATCTATCTCTACTCATATTGTCAGCATCATCTTTGGATAAAAGATTGTCCTCAATTCCCTTTTCAGAGTCTAGTTTGGTGACAAGTGCCTGAGCTAGTTCAATGTCCATTTGAATTCGCCTGGGCTCAGAACTAACAGGATGAGCCTTAGGAGCAGCTGAAATATCACCTTCCTTTGCTTGGGCTCGACCATGCCGCTTCCGTTTACCATTAACATCTGTCTCGTCTTCAGAGTTTGGTTCACTCGTCTGACCTGATTTATTTATAGTTATGGCATTTGCTCCTGGACCCCTGAATAGGAGTATTGGCAAATAGTAAGTATCTGATTGCAGTATAAATATTGACAACATGAAAAGAATGGAGATCTCACAAATCAAGGCTCCCACTGTGCAAATCCAACAAAAAATCCTTCGCAACTTTGCGTGCAAGTTCATTTCTCCTACAACAATGAGTATGAATGTCAGAGGCATAGAGATAAACGTTCAAGAAAGTTCATTTCTCCTATAACACTTTGGAACAGAAATTTGATGAAAGAGCACACATTGGCAACCTGTGAACACCACGCTCCACAAAGAAATGCAGCATACCTTTCAATGACAGTCAACAAATTAGTGGGATGGTATTTATCCTTCAACCTGAATGGGAAATTAGAGTTCAATTAGCAAATTACAAACTAATATCAATATCGTCTTTAAGAAGTTAAAAAAATAAGTACCATTCTTCATCTTTGTGAGCCTCAAAGTATGTACGCTTCTGAGTAGAAATGTACTCTGACTTGTACTCTTGGTACCTGAATATCATCAAATGACACATCATATATCATCAGGTGCAAAACTAATGCCAATGTCTTCATTTCTGTTAGACAAAAACACAAACTAAAGCTTCCTCATACCTACGCTCAGCTTCCGCTGGTACAACATCATCTTCAAGTTCCTGAATAAATTGCTTGTAGGTCATCAAACCTTCTCTGAAAAATAAAAAAAATAAAACCCAAATTCGTCATAATTAGTGAAGAAAAAATAACCTAATGCACCTATTGATTAACAAACCCTACAATGCTGCAACTATAACCAGCCACTTCAACAATCTAAAAACTGAAAAAGGCGGAATGGTTTGTATATGGAGTATCCCACAATTAAAACATTGACAGCCTCATCAACATCGCAAAGTTGTTCGTTGAATGTCATTAAAGATGCAACCAATCATCAGGATGTGCATGTCAACAGAATAATGATCTAAAAATACTGTGAACATATGTCTACAACCAAAACGATACTCTTGACACATCTGTGATAAGGGAAAAAGACAGGACCCATAAACATCAGCACAATGAGACCATATAACTACTAAGTAGACAAATAACTTTCAGAAGGATGAAAGAAAGAGAAAACGCAGATGAATGTCTTATAAGGTGCATAAGGATATTAGCAGAGGACAAAAGTCACAAAACACGACACCAATCACAAAGACAACCAATTCAATCTTCTACTATCAAACTGAATCAGACTATGTTTCCAATAACAATTTCCTTCTGTCCTATACTATAAAAAAAATCAGATTGTGCAAACTGGGTCAAACCCCACCCCAGAGAGAGAGCACAAGAGGCCAACTGGCCAACCATAAAATTTCAGCAGAAACCAAAGGGGCATATCCTAACTTCAAATTTCAATTAAATTCAATGTCTGAAAAATGCATGAAAAAATGCACCATGTTTCAAATGATATTTGTAAAAGGATTCAAAAACACATGTATGCAAACAAGCCCCAAAATGTGGATAGTAGGTTAGTTGTGAACAGAGCAGTACTTAAGAAACAACAACAAAAGCAGCATATAAGCCAGCCTCAACATCCTTAAAATCATGTACTTTTTCCCCTTGTATCTCAGGACATAGACGAAGCCATGCATATGATCAGTGACATTTTACCACCCCAGTTTAGAATACAAGCAATACCTAAAGAAGACTTTCACCTCTTCTCCCCACCTACTTGTCAAATAATATCTGTGTTAACCATTTTTATAAAATAGCACTAGGAAAATTGAACTTTTGTGACAATATTCATAATATCCCCATGTTTTTTACTAAAAGCTGAAGCTAAGTCTTGCTTTCACCAAATCAGCATCATTAAGAAAGCCATAGTACAATACCAAGGAAGTCAAAGGTTTGCTATTCATTGGCTTCTAGTTTAGACAAAAAAAGATAGCTAATTAACTTGCCTGCACTTCTTTAACTGTGAAATAGACATTGGGGTCAAATAGCTCAACAGCTACCCATCTGGAAGGCTGGGACATGTAGAAGTTTAAGGAGACGTAGCCCACTACATTATAGAAGTACTATCAAAGGCTTTCCAACTTCAACATGTAATATACTATGGTCGTATGGTAACTAGTGTGCACACTGAGAAAACCGCAGAAAAAACCATACTAATATACAATCACAACATTTCAAACAGATCAGGATAAATTTCAATTCAAAACAGGGTTCAGATATCACCTACAAGCTCTGAAGTCACCAAGTAAAGAAATACCGTATGCAAATGAGAAGCAATCATATCGACATAAATAATTATCAGACGCTAAAATACTAACCTCTGAGCATTCCCTGCATTTGATGAGTCCCCATAGCCACCTCGTCCAGCCTCCCAATCTAGCAGGGTAAAAACAACTTATTCAGAACAAATGAATAATAGTATGTATATTCAGCAACTAGAATAAGAACATGGAGGCAATGGCCAAAAAAAGGCATGATATAACAAAAAACAATAGTCAGTGTCAGGCATGCATTTGGAGCTTTAACTTAATAAGCACTATGCCTGAACAAGAAATATGGCTGCAGACAAGGGTGGAAATAAAATAGGAGAAAAAGTGGGAAAAGGTTTGAGAAAAGACAAGGGAAAGAAGGGCCATTAACAGGATGGCACAACTAAGCAATCACCACAAACAAAAACAGAAACTTCTGGCCCATTCAAATTGGTCATACCTGTAGCCTTTTATTACAATCACTTGAATAAAAAGGGAACTTTGATTGTATATCACCAAGAACAATGACTAGATCTGGCCGATATGGGCAATCTGGACTCAGCTTGGAAAAATAGTATCACAAATGGTTGAAGAAGAAAACCTCAATCCAACCATTTAAAACACTATTTCTTCAAGAACTGTCCTAGCCCAAATATTATTAGATATCCTCATAGGTGTCATAACAAATCAGCAGCCAGCATTCAACAAGGGTAGATCTATGTTTTAAGAGACAGCAGCAAGATGCAATCTTGTCTCCAACCAAATGCAGCCTTGCAAATTTGATTAGGGTAATAAGGGCGGGCAGTGTCATCATATATAAAATACCCAAATATTCAGAAGCCAAGCTCAGCAGCCCAGGATGCATCAGAGCAGCATTCGTTAGTTTCACTCCTAAATTCAAGGTCTATTTCTTTGCCTCTTCAAAGGTGGCAGTGTTCATAACATGTATGCACTTGATGACACAATCAAAGTAATCCCAAAGTCAAACAAAACTTCACTAAAATAATAGTAGGCTGTACCGCTTAACAGCCCTCCATAGACATAGCTAGCGCATCCCGACAAAAAATGAGGGGATTTTTATTTTCCAAGTATGGAGTAGAGAGAGAATAAAGCTGTCCAAGAATCGTAGATGCACTTCACTTCCTCATGTCATAAGCAAACAATGTACCCCCTCATACTTAACAAAAATAAACAGTCAATTTGTTAAGATGTATGACATGTATCAGAAAGAGCAACTAGCTATGAATGTAAAGTAGTCATCCATCCATGAAAAAGGAGTTCTTTCAAAAGCAATGCTTGGCTAAAATATCAACAAATTTAAGGAAGGGACAACCATCTTAATTAAATATATTTAACAAGGCCTTCAAAGAGTACTATATATCCTGTTTTTTAGAAGAAGAAAAAATATAGTATTAGACTCCTAAGAAGAATACTTCAAATTTCACAATATTCTTTGTTCTTCAAATGCTCATTTTCAGGGAAAAATGGAAAACTACAAGTCAAATCCTAGCAACTTCATGAAGATCAAACACTTTAGGTATAATCATTGGGAAAGATAAAAAAACAACCTCAAACAACCATCCTCAAGGGAAGCAAAACTAACCCATGAAACAAAAATGCTGTATTTCAAAACTAGGAAGCGCCAAGTAGATAATTACCAGATGGACCACCAGGATAGCCGCCACCAGAGCGAAATCGACCATGCGGCCTATCGTCACCATAACCTGGCCTGGCTCCCATTTCACGGTCATATCCACCAGGGTGATCATAGCCAAACCTGTACTCAAAAAAATTGGCCTATAAATAACATCATTGAGACAGCTGATTTATGGATGAAGGAAAGAGTAATATCAGTAAACAGGCAAACAATAATAGAACAAACAATAGAAATTTAACTAAATACAGCCACACTCTATGATGATGGAACGAACCAATGCAAAATTGAAAGATGTATGCATAAGTAGCCAACAGCTGCATGACCTGACATACACTCTTCTAGGCACTTGAGAAAAAGGATAATTTTTCTAGCAATCCCAATAGCTTACCCCAGTCACAGTAAGCACTCTACCAACAGAAAGGAACATTTATGGTTAACTCAAGCTTGTAGTAAAATCAACAGCTACAAGGAGATAGAAGGAAAGTGCATGCAAAATTTTCTTAAAAAGTCACAAATTCTATACTCTGTGTACTTTTGTAGTTCAACTGCTACATAATGAGTTGTATGTATGATGATGAAAGTCTTGCCCCTCACCCTCACTCTTTGTAATTAATTTGCTAATGAATGAGTTACATACATGTAAGAAAGTCATGCTCCCAGCCCTTGATCTACAAAGACAACCCCTGTCATTACTAAGCTAATCAATGAATCCATAAGAACAAATATTGTTCAAGCAAGTAGCCAAACCAACTACTCATTCATGAATATTCCCAATCAATTCCAGCAGGTTGCAGCACTTATCTAATATTCCTTTCTGCTACAGCTGGCAACCCATTAATGGACCAAAAATCGTGAACTATAACCAGAATCAAACATGACAATTTCCAAACTTCTGCTTGGTGATCGAATTCAACCAAAACCCTCAGGATAACGCATGTAATTACATTAATCAGGTTAATTTCAAGTCTTTTCACCAGTCATCACTCGAAAATTCAATCCAGCAGCAACAAAAACTAACTAATAAAATCCAAATTCATTCAAATAAAATGAAATTCACACTAAAATTTTGTCCAATCCCACTTGTACAATCAACAAAACATCGTGGATAACCAATTCAGCTGCAACGGTCAATAAGAGAGATCGATTAAAGCAAACCTTCGATCACCGGGACCGTAACCGCCTCCGCCACGGGGGCTCCCTCTTCTACCTTCATAACCAACACCATCATCTCTCCGAGAACGCTTAAACGGAGGATAATGAGGAGGAGATCGACGCGGAGGAGGTGAATAATTGTTGCGCCGGTTATCTCGGTAAGGAGGAGGGGGGTGAGGAGGGCTTGGGCTAAGACCTCTACCTCGCTTATTGTACTCTCTGTCTCTTTCTCCTCCACCGCCTCCTCCTCGATTGCTACGATCGTAGTAGCGATTGGGAGGAAGACGATCGAAATCTCTGTCGTCGCGCCTCTCTCTAGAATCACGATCTCGGCGGCGGAGTGGTTGTGGCGGTGGAGGAGGAGGGGAGGAGTCAACGGGAGGGTCGTCGGGTTTGTCCTTGTTGCGACGGCGACTGTCATTGGATTCGACGGGCATGTTCATGACTTCCGCCATTGGAGAAAGAAACTGGGAGAATCGAAAGAAGACGAAACCCTAGGAGAGAGAAAAATTCGATAGTGAAGAAGTGGGGGATGACGCGGATGAGGAATGAGAGCGCGTTAATCCGAATTCTAAAAGTGGGTTTTGCGGGAACAAAAATGAGAAAATTTGGGTGCGGGTTCTGTTGGAATTGGATTGGTACAGTTTAGCTTGTGACCCAGAGGTTTTGGCTGTCTTTTTGCTTTATGATGGTGCATTCTGTGTGGATATTATCATATTCGACAACACTAATGGTATTGTTGTGTTAGGAGCAATCATTTATCTTGGCTATTGCGAAATCAACCAGGAGGATATTAGCGATCACCTCATAGTTTTAGGTTTGTATAATCCATATGGGTGATCGCGGTCGTGTAGATCGGGCGCACTCTCGTGCCCACTTAGCTCATGTTTCTTTATTTATAATGTTTAATTTTTGTATCTTTGCTGAAGGTAAAAAAAATAGAAACTATGGATACGTAATCTAAAATACTATGTATGTTAAAATACCATGCCTTTAATATACTTCATTTACAAGGTGGATTCCTAATGGTAAATTTCAAAGCCTTCATTTTATATATTTACATCTCCCATGGTTACCAAAATCCTAATCCGATCATACGTTTTTAGGACTTTGTGATCCAAAAATCTTAAATAAGATCTTAATGTTTGTAATGTATTACAATCCTATCTAAACATATTATTATGAAAGTTTCTTATTGCAATCCTATGATCTTATGGTTCAATAATTTGATCCCACATAAATGATAATTTGGAGTGATGAATTATTCTTATTTATATTTTTATTACTAAATAATTCAATGCCCAAATACAAATAAGATACCCAATCATTCTTATTAACATTTGTTAATATTATAAAACGAGTGAAAACATATATTGTAGTATTTTTATATTGTAGCATTTTTCTCCTATTTAGTTATATAGTAGTGTTAGAGGTAAAAATCTATATGATCCAAGCGACATGACGTGTAGGCAACTCGACGTGTAAGACAACTAGATGTAAAAAGCGTATGATCAAATTCGCGGAAGTTAATATATGGTGTTATGAGTAAAAAAAACCGTCTAGCACACCCGACATGACGTGAAGATTGTCAGACGCGTAGGACAGCTAGGCGTAAGGACGTTACCAGTCGAACCAAGTCCATTATTAGATATTAATGAGCAGTCACAAACGTGTAGTGATTGTAACCGACCACGTGATTCTAGGCGTCAGTTACGGGAAGTACCAGGTCAACATCTACGTGTAGCGAGAATATCGGTAAACGGCTTAGAAATGTCATTTAAACAAGTTAACGAGAGAATATTGGCTATGCAGTTGAAATGGCTACGAGATTCTATATGACAACCCCACGTGTCCGATATTTCAGGCATCAGTTCCAACTGTCCGAGATTCTAAGCGTCAACGTCAGCAAGAGTCTATGCCACAAACGCTTAGGCGTCGGGAAGAGAAGCGGTTGTAACTAAGCGTTTAAAGGTCAATCCCAAGATGTACGAGTATCAAGGAAGCTCCCAATATATTTTTTACGGCTAGTTAAAATTTCAACTCAAGTTCATGACAGATAGCCAAAGAGACCGAGCCAAAACACACGTGAAGCTACATATTCGGAAAGCAGTTTGCAACAAGATAAAAACGAGTCAATCATGCTTGTCGCCCACGACCAGTATCTATAAAAGGCAGCTCAAATCAATGAGAAAAGGAAAAGAGACATTGAGGTCCATTAATTCACAAGCCAAGATTAAAACACAACCCATTATCATTTACATATCTCTCACTAGCTCCATTAACACTTGTCCCCTATTGTATTTTTCTACTCGTTTACTCTCAACTTTTTGCTATATCTCTTGTATACTCAACGAAAACACTTTCTTCAACATAGTGGAACGACGGCCTAATAAGCCCCCGCGTTTTTTCTCGAGTTTGGGTTTTCCACGTCACCAATTTGTTGTGTCATTTGTTTTATTTTCTTGCTTTGTTCTATATGTTATTGTCTTCGCATAACTTAACTAGTTGTAAAAACGTCCCAACCTTAAATTGTCACTAGGTGACGATTTTTGGCCGAAACAAGTAGGATCTTATAATCCTACTATACAATTCCATTCATTTGATCATGCTTTTCTCATCGATCCAAAGGATCTTGATCCTAAAAACCATGACATCTCCATAAGTTTACGCAGAGTAATTACTAATGTTTTACCACGCAAAAAATGAAGCAATTGGTAAGCAAATGTGATAGTAAGTGTAATTATTTACCGTCTTTGTCTCAATATCAACAATAATTGCTATGATTACTGACATCCAATCAACCATAAAAGAGTGGAGTGGTTCACTCTTGCCAACACTCCCAATACAAATTGCACTCAACCAAATTCTCAAATAAACTTAGTAGTCATGAAAACATAAGATTAATTCCCAAATTAATTTATACCTAATATCTCAAGACCCCATCAATGCATTCAAAAATACTAAATATAGACCTTTGGCTATGAAAGGGATGCTTGCCTTAATATATTGTATACTTTGTATAAAAACTCATACACTTTATCGAGATTTTATCAAATAATAAATGAACTAAAGGAGTATTTTGCGCGTTATTTAAAAAGTGCATTTGGGTATACAGTATTCATGGTCCACCTAAACACTAAAAAGAACATACAAGTAAATTAAAAAGAACATGAAATTATTTTTACACTATAACTTTGAAAATAAAAATAAAGAAATTTAGAAAACCTAAAATTATCAAGAGAGGAGAAAAATGGTTAGAATGGCAAATGACTTGATGGATGTGGTAAAATTTTGGATTCGAAAATCTAAAAGAATTTTTTTGAAAATACGATGTCGAAATAACTCCATGTTCATTTAAAATAATTACTATACTCTTTACAATTGACTAATATATTCATTTAAGTGTATAATGAGGAATATGCACTCCGGTACATAATCCACTAATTGTTATTAAAGTTTCATGTAAATAACCAAAGCAATTTTGCATTACTCAATTTTTATGATGTATTGACAATGTTTAACATCTTAGTTTTTGATCATTTGTATTGAGATGAAACCATTAAAAAGGGAATGTTTTTAAAAATGGGATTGCAACTCTTGTAGCATTTTAATGGATAAGTTAACATAATGACTTGCAAGAGTGACAAAATCCGGAAATAAAAGAAGGGTAGAAGTAAATGAATAGTAGTAGTGTGAATGTGCGATCCAATATAAAAGTATAATTTTTATTTCTAACCTTTCTTTCACAAATATGTCGAAATTTAACCCCTGTTCAGAACAATTTAGAAAAATAACCTTTGATTTAGAACCACTGTCACTGACAACGATTTTAATCCTAGTCAACATTTACCCTTTTACCCAGTCAGCATAAAACCGCTGTCAGTGACAATGGTTATAATGTCAGCATAAAACCGCTGTCACTGACAGCGGTTTCTCTTTGGGCAAGTTACAACTAGAGAAAATTGGGGATGGAGTTTGGGAAAATGAATAGGGCGAACACGGGGAAGGGAGGAAACTGGGAATATATTCACAGGTACTGAAGAACCGCTATTAGTGACAACGGTTTTAACTTTATCTGAAACCGTTGTCACTGACAGCGGTTTTATGCTGACTGGGTAAAAGGATGAATGTTGACTGGGATCTAAAACCGTTGCCAGTGACAAATATTCTAAATGAGAGGTTATTTTTCTAAATTGTTTTGATCGAAAGTTAAATTTCGAAATATTTGTAAAAAAAAGGCTAGAATTAAAAATTACAGAATATAAAAAGCATGATTCAACACAAAAACTTCTCAATCATGTTTGATAAATGACTCGACCAAAACTTAACCTGACATGTTCTAAACCCTTACCCGTGCCGAGCCAACCTGACCCAAAAGTTGGACGCATTACATATGCGAATGAGATACCCGGCCCGGCTACTTCAACAGCTGGAATGTTTATGGCCCAATTAAAGGCCAATCATAATCAATGTTTGTAAAATGGGCTCGTCACACAACAGCCGATGTCGAGCAACCATTAGAGATCCTCCTATAAAATTAGTAATATCACTAAACCCTAGTTCCCCTCCTTCATCCCCAGAGCCCCGAGGCAGCCGCACCCCTCTTCGTGTGAAGCTCTCTCTCATCACTCATCGTTCTACGCCGCCATGGCCCCCTCCAAGAAGACGGTAATCTTCCCCTTTCTCTCTCCATTTGCTGTCAAATTTGTGTTTTTTTTTTCAGTTTCGAAAAACATAGATTGAGGGTTGTGTCGTGTTACAATCTTGCAGAAGAAGACACATGAGAGCATCAACAACAGGTTGGCTCTTGTCATGAAGAGTGGCAAGTTCACCCTCGGTTACAAGACCGTCCTCAAAACCCTCCGATCTTCCAAAGGTCTTCATTTTCTATCAACTTTTTACTCATTTTAGCTCATTTATATTGATTTTATTAAAGCTTTAGCCTTCTTGATTTTGACGGGCATGAATTAGTTTTGCTGGTTTGAGGTTGTGTTTGCATTAATATAAATACTTTGTATTTAGCTGCATAATGCGGTGAAGTTGTGTATATGGATGTGATTCTTGGTCTTTCAGACGTACAGTTGTGTCTGTCATGGTGTTTTAATGTAGGGTTGCACTTGATAGCTTCTGTTTGTTTACTCTCACTTATGGGTGCTTTCGTTTGACCTGTTATTTAACAATGTATGTGTGTCGTTTCCTGTGGTGGTTATTCATTGATTCTGTATGAGACTCAAGAGTAGTGCTCATGAAATTTTCTGCTAGCAGTCGTATGCGTAGTTTGTGTTGTTGATTTCATAATGTGTTGGACATGATTGTTTCAATTTCCATTCTGCCTGCCTGTTCTTACAGAGTATGACTTTGTTTGGTTTTAATTTACTTAGATTTTGTGGTACACTGTTTCAATTAGGTGTTTTGTTCGTTTTTTTCGTTTGTCAAATTTCGTTATGAATAGCTTGAGAATGAATTCTTAGATGTGTATTTCTTTTGTTTTTAGCCAAGTTGATCATCATCTCGAACAACTGCCCACCCCTAAGGAAGTCTGAGATTGAGTACTACGCTATGCTGGCTAAGGTTGGAGTTCACCATTACAATGGAAGTGAGTATATATATCTCGGTATCTTATATGCTTTTAGATCATTCTGGAAAGACTAGTCAACTATAACTAGATTTGGATGATGACGCAGTACTCTGTCCTCTATGTTATACTCTCTGTAGCAGATGACTGTTTAACTTCAGTACATATGGCTGATATGTTGCCTGTAATCAAATATCGAGCTTGTAGTATGTTGTGCACACAGACCTACACACGTGTTTCTCGTAGAGTCAATAGTGTATAGAATTCAAGGAAGCCCTATAACTTGAATTCTTGACTGGAAATATTGGTGATTGTATTGATCCATGATGTGAACTTGTGATCCTTGCCTTTGTAGACAATGTTGATCTTGGAACTGCTTGCGGAAAGTACTACAGGGTGTGCTGCCTCAGTATCATTGACCCCGGTGACTCAGATATCATCAAGAGCATGCCTGGAGACCACTAAGTTTGCAGTGTTTAGGGGGTTTAGTTGGATGTCCTGCAGAAAGAAGTTTTGAGAGTGTCACTACTAATAGAAACTTTTTGCTATTTCGGTCTTTGGTCTTGTTTCTTTGTAGACATATATATTTGGTTTTGATCAGTTGAATGAGGTGTGACTTCTATGGATTCATCTATTCTGTTTAAACTTGCGCTCTTATAAGTTATAATCTCAGTGTTATGGGACTCTGTTCCCTTGACCAGTTTACAAATCTGCTCAGGGTAGAGTATCAAAATTCACGTCTTCTTGATGAACTCTTATTGCCTTGCTTTCACAACCAACGAACAACACCTTCTAAACATAACATACGAATTTCTAAGTCGTATGAATATTTTTGAATCAAGAGCAAGATTGGTTTCCTCAATCAGTTTGATTGTATTGGATTATGCAGCAGTGGAGTTATTCAGGGATTTACAGAGAAAATGGAAAGTAGATAAGGGATAAGATTTGGGATTAATCTCAAAAAGACGAGTTGGTATATGAATCAAGAGTTAATTAAAATCTTCTTCCATTCTTACGTAGAGCCACACTGGTAGTCTTATCATATCAAACCCTAGTAATTGGTTCTCCGTTACCCCAACATCTAACTATCTCACTGGTGTATTTATAGCTCAATGTTTCACATTCTCAAACCATAATAACTTATTCTCCATTATTTTATCCCTCCTAATGAAGTAGTGAACCAAAATGGGAGCAATTTATTTTTATAAGGTAATAGAATTTGAATGTCCCATTATCATTGTCCATCATGTGTTGCAATTAACGAAAATAAAAAAAAAATAATAAATGTGCAAATAGAAATAGACTACGAAACTTATTAATGATAGATTGTACTATGTCCCATTATCAATGTTCATCTTTTGTTGCATATGAAACGAAAATTAAAAAAAAAAAAAAAAATAGACTACACAACTTATTAATGTAGAAATTCTAGATTGTTCGTGTCAATGCATGGGAATTAATGATTTAGAAGCTTAAGTGATTTTGAGGAAATTAAATTATACGAAGTAGAATGCGGAGTATATAAGTTGGTAACTTTTTTTTTTTAGAATCCAATCAATTTTGTAAGAATCTCCTATCAATAAGGACAATAACTACTCATATAACTAAAACTATAGGCCTATTCAAATTTTTTACTAGAATTGAGTAGTTTATTTTTTGCTGCACTAATTGTTCTAAAACTTATGTATTAAATTTTGTTTGAAAATCCAACACCTAAGTGACTCATACCTCTCCCCACCTAGTTTTACCACATCCTGTATTACAACCTACAATTAGATGTTTAAGAGCTACGAGTAACCATGATTAGAGTAGGGACGTGCAAAATAACCGTAATCGTTAACCGTAACCGTTAACCGTGTATAACTGGTTCATATTATCGGTTACGGTTACCATGAAATTTTTGTAATGGTTAACCGTTATTATTATTTTTTAAAAAAACTAAACTTAAAAGGCTAAAACTTGAATATCACAAATTTTTTTTTATGCATGATCAAATCTTATATAAATATGTGTTATTACTATTGTAGAAGACCCAAATGAGCTAATAAATTATACAAATAATTTCGCAATATTAGGTGTACAAGTGCATAAAATGGAATGAAACGGTTAACCGTTAACCATACCGTTAAATACCGGTTACCATTACTTAACGGTACGGTTAACCTTTTTCAAAATCGTACCGTTAAAACGGTACGGTTAACCATTTATACCATTAGAGTATATTGTTGCTCAATTATCAATTTACGCTTTTTTATAGATTGCCAAATGAGAAATAAATACACTTTTGCACACCTAGCAGTCTAGTAAATGTGAACGTTACGAAGTAAAAAAAATCTATCATTTTTTTGATACTCTTTTGTCGAACTTTGGCGAAAAACCTTTTTAAAGTAAATGAACAAAGCTAGCTAGTTTTATCCAATACCCAAATATTCATGTTTTTTCTTCCCACTTCATAAGATATTCATCTTTTGATCTATTGCTTATTTATATCTTGCTAATCAAAAATCCATTTCTTGTAAGACAAATTATTAAAATTTACTCAACCAACCAGAACCATAAGAAAATTTAGTTTCATGCAAAATTCTATCTTTGTCCTTCTTACTTGTTGAGAATTTATAAACACTATCTGTTGTCTCAGGAAATATTAAGATAGGTCGTATCTTTTTTTGAATCAGTAGCAGGACCACCCAACTTGTTCAAGATAGGCCAGATGCTTGAACTTTCAACGAAATGTGGAAGAAACAGAGACAAGCTAGGGGTGTATACCACGGAGGGAAACGGGATATTTTGATCCGAAATATAAGCTTCGTTTAATAGGGCGTAAAATGTTTCAATTGAAAATGATTTTCCATGAAAAACCTTTTACGATGGAAAACTCATTTTCATGGAGCTTTTCTGTTGTTTGGTTGCATGAAAAATGAATTTACATTTAAACATTTTCCGTTGTTTGGTTGAAATGAAAATCGATTACTCCTATTAACTTTCATGGTTCAATCAAATCGGGGGAAAATCTAGGTTTTTTTATTTTCGACTAAAATGGATAAAATTTGGTCGAATTCATGATATAGTATGATAATTTAATAATCAAGATATGAGATTCGAAAAAAACGTACTGAATTGATGATATTAGAAGAATATGAAAAGAAATTGTGGATTTTTCCCCAACTTTTAAGAGAGAGAAGTGTGGAGTAGAGAGAGAGGCTATCGAGAAGATGATATAAAGAATACGTAAGTAGAACTGGGCATGGGCCGAACCGGCACAAAGGTCTAGCAGACACGCTTTTAGCACAATACGACACAAGTAGGGGTGTTCAAAACTACCCGACCCAATTACTTGATGATCCGAAAATAAACAGTCGTTTTTAAAAAAAATTGATTTTTCTGGTCGAGTACCCGATCCGGTAAAAAATCGGGTACTCGGGTCTGGTCGGGTCATGTGCCGGATAAAAAATGTAATTGGGTACCCGAATACCCAAAATAATTTTTTTAAAATCTAGTTTTGCTGTTTTAGTAGGGTTTTAGTCGGGTATCTTGTGATATGACCTGATTTAAGTTGGTACTCGCTAAGTAAGTACTCTATTTAAGCGGGTACTCTGTGACTCGACCCGGTTTAAGCAGGTATCTTAGTGAGAATGAAAAGAGTTTAGGAAATAAGCAGTGTACCCTGTGCCCCAACCCGATTTAAACGATTACTCTTTAAGTGGGTACCCTCTTAAACAAGATCGGGTCACAGGCCGATTTTTATACTAATGGAAAAAGCGGGTACCCAATTTACCGTGTAGCCGAAAACCTGAGTACTCGATTATGAACACTCCTAGACACAAGTACGGTCGTGGTACGCTATTAGTAGAGTGGGCCGCAGACAGCAAAATAAATTTAGGCCCGAGCAAGCGAACAACATGCCCATTTAGCACGAGGCACGACTCGAAGCATGCTATTATTTAGTATTATTTAATACGGTTATTGGTCATAATATTATTATTACTACAACAATTAATATTACTATTATTTTTAATATTATTATATTCTTATAATATAATTTAAATTATCTAAAATTATTTTATTTTCAATTCTATTATATATTTTTTTGATAAAAAAATTAGGCTAGCACAAGGCACAACACATCACGCCACGCTAAGCACAAGGGTCGTGCTAGAACATAGACTGAGTTTTAGGAAAGGGTAGCACGACACGACCACAATTAGACACGACAAGAAGCCTAGTACGAGTTGGCACGATCCATGGCGGGCATGGCACGACTTGTTCCCATCTCTATGCGTGAGTCGGTAATGCGTAAATTGTTTATTAGTTGGTAATTTTTTTGAAGTAAATGGATGTAAAATTATTTTACTCCCAATTTTGGGAGAAAATGTTTTCAATAGGGTGTAAAATGAATTTACATTCCAAGTTTTACATCTTATATTTTACTCAAAACCAAACAATGTATAATGGGGAAAACAGTTTCCAGCGAAAACGTTTTACACCCTACTAAACGAAGCCGTAGTTCACACACAGACACACTTGGTATTTCTTCTTATACACACCATTTATATTTCCTTAATCTGTAACAAATACACAAATTTTCACAATGAAGAGCAAATTAAAGATTCAGAATCTTCCTGGACAAATGCTCTCTCGCTCCATCATGGTCGTGATGATGATGATCATGGAAAATAAGCGTCAAGATTCCTACCAAACACAGAACAGAACCAACAAGAAGCTTGTCATAGCGCTCCACCCAGTGAAACTTCAGCTGACTTGCACCATAGAAGGAGAGAGCTACCAAAGAGGTCATCACGGTAATAGTGCTGCACAAAAGCCCGTAGGCATCATTATCAGATATCTTAAACCTCATCCTAGAATTTGACAGGTCTCTATGGGGTTTCTTACTACAACTTATACTGAACAAAGTGAACATCTTTATTATCCATGCCCTATTAAAGGAAAGGAAACAACTTATTCTGGGCATCTAAAAATAATTGTTGCAAGTAAAAGTGACTATTGATTCCAGATGGATGAAATACAAGATTAAAACAGACACGAAAATGATGAATTGTTCATGGCCGCTTACTACAAGATTATTTCCAGTTGGCAAAAGTTGGCCAGAAGTAAAAACTACAGAAACTGGTCAGAGAATATGGTACATCGCAAGTTAGGAACCCAAAACTAGCTAGAATCTGGTCGAAGCTCAGAAGTTACTTTAAACTAAGAACCAACTCCAAATTTTGGTAAGGTTCATACTCAATTTGGAAACTGATATGAACCTAATCAGGAATTTACAGTACTGACCACACAATGACCTTTCAGCACAAATATGACAATCTGAATGCAAAGATTCTATCTATCCGTTACTATTTACTAAAAGATAACTGGAGCGAGAACCTGGGAGTAATTTCTCTTTTTTATTTTCATTTATAGCATAGTAAACCTCTATAATACAATTCAAAATTCCCCATTTAACAATATACATAGAACCAGATAAAAGGAAAGTCTCCCATCAAAACTATGAGGATACATATACATATAATTTTTTTTTAATACTATGAGGCACTTTATTTTTTAACAAAATAATATTTTTTTTACCATAATGGTCAAATTATTATTATACATTAAAAGAAAACTTTCTCACTAAAAATGTTTTTCCTCTTGTTTATATCAATTCATGTAAGGAAGACATACACAAACAAGACGTAAGTCTAACCATTCCTAAAAAAATTTTGTACGAAGTAGTATTTTAAGAATAACTTCTTTTATACTTCAATATTCTTTTCAAATATTTAAGTTTTGGAAAATAAAGAGTAACAAAAAGATGTTCTCATATTTCTTTTAATTTTATATTTCAATATGAATTTTTTTTCAACTTCTTGAAATTTGTTATACTATATTTATTCTATCTCAGAAAAAATTAGATCAACTCAAGAGGTCAGGTTATATCGGGCTTGATTTCACCCGCTTACCTATTTAGAATTAGTTTAATTAAGTATAATGTCCTAATAAAACTCAATATCATTAAGCCGGTTTTAGTAAAATATGTGTTGCACGGGACACAAACAGAGGTAGTATATAAAGAAGTGCGAGGCTGGAGAAGGGACAATCACCATTAAGCTTTTGTGCTAATACCGCCTAAGAGCACCATTATATATGATCTAAAATAGATCATGGTTCATGAGTCTCACTTCCATCACCAAACAGGAGAGGGAGGGGAGAAATTCATTCAGCCCATAATCAATTCTGCGTTTACAACATATCCTCTCAAATCCTCTCAAACCGAATCTTAACCACACATAAAAAATCCTTTAACCCTAGAAACACCCAAGCATCCAAAAAGTAGCCACCAAAATCATGGTAATATAAAGTCATATAACGAAATAACCTTGAAACAAAAAGGTATACTTGCATCATTACTTCCAGTTCTTGGTTTTAAAGAAGCCCCATATACTACTAAAAAAAATTGGCATTATACCTGAATAACAGCACTATGATGGCAAGGATCATCATTGAGGATGAATTCCCAACAGCCAGAAACACAGGAAGTGTTGTTGCACAAGGTGACAATGCAGGCACTAGGATAAGTCCAGCAACAGCCATTTTCTCCATGGGTTGATGGTGAGAATGGCTATGACCACCCTTTCCAAATAGAAACAACAAGATGTAACTTCCTCCAAGAATCACAAGTAGCAGAGAAGCAAGCTTGTGCACAGTTTCTTCCCCCGCAATGGTATTGGCCATAGTCACAGCTGTGATGCCAAGAAGTGCAGTAGATATCACATGCAAACATGCTCCAAATACAGCTGCATGAAGAGAAAGCTAACTGCAATGAATTTCTTGCAAAGCCTACTTGGTCTAGATGAAACAGTAGCAAATTATCAATAGTATGACATATAATAGTGACACCTTTGACGCCTTTGAAATAGGTCTTTATTACTTTTGGAAAAAATAGACTGGAGAAGATTATACTATGGACTTATTCAAAAGTAGTATAACAGTAATCTACTCGCATACAATTAACAATACCAGATAAAGAAGGATTGCTCTCAAAATCAGGAAACCCAGTATCTGGAGACTACACTAGTTTAAGACTTTTAAACCTTCTTTACTACAAAGACTCCACCTTCACTTGAAATCTTGATGATGATCTCTTTCTCTACCGTGTCACACTTCATACGAAAATCTCCATTGCATTGCACTCCCCTTTAGTGTCAAATTCCAAGTGAAGGTTAAGATATCTTGTTTCCTTATCTAGAACCAATTAGACTCAACATATTAACAACTTGGCCCAAATTCTCATATTTTTCTTACTCTTTGAGTCTTGAAACATAACTGCAACATAGCAGTCAACGATAGCCAAGTTGGATTCAGATCAGAAGGTCGACACAGTACAGTGGCTTGCCCTGCCCAGGACAGAGTCTGCATTTACAAATCAGCTGACTATTTTCTACACCATTTGATGGTAAAGCCTATTTCAAATCTGTCAACCTTAGTAAAAAGAAATTGTTAACCATAACTTTGCATCAAACCAAATCTCCAATACTGATCTTGCAAGGTAAAAACTACCAACCTCTTTTTTGGCAGAAAAAAAGTACACAAAGATGAAACATGGAAGAGCTAAAGGAAGTAGAAATAACATTCCTATACATTGCTACTCGAGTATCATGGGCCTTAGATCTCTTCTGATTTGTATAAATCCACATTAGTGGATTAGCCAAGATCTTACACTAGTTGCTTCAAACCATGATTGACAAACCAAAGCTTGTGTCAACTTCCTACATCTCTGTCAAACTATGAAACAGTTCCAGTGAAGTAGTATCAAGCAAAACAGAAGATATGTTATTCCAGATAGCCAATCAAGTAGCTGGCCAGAATGCAAGCAAGGATTTGTTACATAAGAGAGCAAAATATTAAACCTTCAAAAAAAGGCCTATTACACTTCTGCAAGCCCATCCTACTTCATAATACCGAGCCTTCTTGAAAGCTTCATCACACTGAACAGGTCCTGCTGATATCACGAAATATGATGCAACCAAAGCACACAAATAAGCAATGATCACATATATGAGAATATTGTCCTTCCTTCTCGATGAAATTTATGATTCTATGAATTGATGATGAAGCCCTGTTAGATCATCACTTCAGCAATCATCGCCTCTGGATTTCTACTCTCATAAAAACTACAACGCTATTTCTAGGCAACCACAAAGACAGACATTATCCACCATACAACAAAGAGCGCCAGTAAGCATTCATACTCAAACCTAACTTACGGACAACCCAATTTTTTTAACTCGCTTACCATCCACTGTAAAATCAATCCATTAAAAAAAAGAACACATACCTAAAAATAATGTATAAAAAAAATCCTACCAGACCAAGCTGGTAACACAAAGAAAGCAACATAATTGGCAAATCCTGCCATATACAGCAACTTGCAAGAACAGATCCACGTGAATTCAACACAAAAAAACAGAAAAAGGAGAGATGGGGGCTTACTGACAAAAAGGGTGCGAGAAAGAGTCCATTTTTGGGCACGACCGACAATGGAAAAGGGTAGCCAATGAGTAGGGATGAATGAATGGAGAAGGGAAACTGTTGCGATCCCTCCAATTGTAGAAAAATCTTCAGCTCCAATGACTTTCAATTTCATTTTTTCCAATGTTCTTTGTTTCCCCTAAAACCCAAAGTTTCGACCTTTTACATACCCAGAATCTCTCTCTCCCTCTCCCTCTCCCTCTCCCCCGCAGTTACTCACTGCTTTGTCATTAGATTGTCCGTCATAGGGATCGAACCCAGCTATATGGTGTGCTTTTTAATATGTTTGTGTCAAATGCAATATGGCACCTGTCACGAATAATAAGAAAAATTAATATTACAGAGACCTTGTTATTTTGTTTCAAGAACTTCGGACTAAATCAGTCAAATGTAAAGTTGGCTGTTATAGTGTTATCCCTCAAGTTTTCAAAGATGCTTTTTGTTGGGAGTTCTGCTAAATTCTAAGTTAATTGGTGGTGCTAGATTTTGCTAGTACAATCTTAGCTTCAGTTTTCGCTTGTGGCTAAGCCAACTGTATTTAGAGCATATATTATCATACAGTGAATCTTTAGTCTACCAACTGTTGATCATTCTACTGAATGTTGCTGGACCTGCTAGTTATAGTCCAAACTTTGTTATGCTTATGGTCGACTTTGGTTGGTTCTTTTCAAATTATAAGGATTTAGGGAAGAAAATGTCCCAGACTTGATCAATTTTGGTTTTCTTGGAGGACTGTCCTGCGAAAGTCCTTGGTACAAGTCTTGATCCTTTTTAACAATCACAAATAATGGGAGAAATATGGGGAAAATGTAGAAAATTATTGACCATCAAATAAAAAGGTTTTGTAGATAGTTATTGGAAACAACATTGACAAAAAAATCTCAAATATGGTTTCTATTAGAAAGAATATATCTCATTATTTGAAACATTTGAGTTATTAATAAATAAGTTGACATCTTTTAACCATAAACTGAAACAAATCTAATAACCTACCACACTTTTGTAGGAGTAAATTTGAAAAGAGAGAACATAGTTGATCAGAACAATGATGATGTCTAAGTGATACAACAATAACAAAAATAGCGCAACACTCTTCGGCTAAGCTTTATAAATCATTGTCAAAGGCAATAAACAAAGGTTTGATGTCAAAAAAAAAATAAAAAAATAAACAAAAGTCAAGTCACACCCCTGCTCCAGTATACACACACAAAGCCAAGAGTTCCAATACCCACACCAAGATCAATGATGAGCATTTATTTCTTATTAGGTTAGGCCACGCCAAAGCCTAAAGACAAGTAAACATGATGAAAACACCCCAACTGACTGACCAAAATATCAGCTGGGGTAGAGCTGTTCTGGTACTCCCCAGAGAGTAACGGTTGATAACATAGGTTCAGACTGTGACAAAGATAAATACAACGTACGTGGATAACACACAAGAGACAAATGCTAATCAATCTACCATCACGAAATCCTCTAGTGAGGTTTTTGAATATTTAAGCTTGCCAGCCCAACAAGTCAATTACTTCGATTGATAATCAGTTTTGTTAGTGTATCCATGGATTTTTTTGAGTAATATTCTTCATACCCAAAACCTTCAATCAATCAACTTCTATTCCTTATATAATATCCCCAAAAAACAGGTCCAAAACCGACGTGGCCTCCCATCCATCAAGGCTCAACTGACTATCTCCAAAAGTGTAATGTGTGCTGATATGGCTACATTCTTTCTATCCACTTACAAGTTGGATAGGCCCAGAAAGATATAACGCTATGTATAGCCCAAGTGATGTCCAGCGAAAGAGATTTCTCCCTTCCAGAAGCCCATGTCATGTTGCAAAACCTATTGGGCCCAGCTGCCATGCCATACTAGTTGGAGTTCCACCTTGCATCTAACACAGTACCACTCCATCTGCTGCTGCTAAGTGTTAACTCGTTGTGTAGATTGTACTCCGTAGTAAGCTGAATAACATTGGTATCACGAGTCCTTCGCAATAGTACCTTACTCCTTTGATCCATGATTAAGTTCCACTTTTTCATCCAAAGCCAAAGTTTGCGTTTGACGTGAAATTTGCTTGGGATTAATTTCTTAATACATACTCTTCCATCGTTTATTTTTAATTGCTACATTTGACTTTGAACGGTTTTTAAGATACAAATTAAAATATTTCTATGAATTTGTAGGATAAAAATTTATAAAAACTCGATATTTAAAAATTTATATAGAATTGCATCTAACAAGGTATCCCTTGAATATGTTATTTGTTAGAAAATAATTAAAATTTATGGTAAAAGTTTATAAAGTTTGCCTTTCAAAAAATATTGCAAGTAAAAAAAGACGAAGAGAGTAATTATATAGAGGTTCATAGAAGGATCAATAGAAATATATGTGTATACAAGTGTTATAGACGTTTGATTATCTGTTATAATTTCACTTTTACCTAATTATTTGTAGCTTGTAGGATATATATATATATATATATATATATATATATATATATATATATATATATATATATATATATATATATATATATAATTGAATGTGTGGATTATCTAGAAAAGAAAAGAGGAAACAGTGGAACAACAATTTGCAAACAAAACGGAGCAAATAATAGAATAATATCTTAAATTGCGTGGAAAGAAAAGTGAACAACTCTTGTGGATTCCACTTTTGTTATTGGACTATTTGAGATACTTGTCTGGTAATGTCCTATATTTATCGACTTCTGAAGAGATAGGCAAGTGAGGACTAGCTCATAGGCATATATAGCCTCGTTCGGATTCACTAGCAAACCTAATGTAGAGGGCAGAAGTATAAACTCAGCAAACGCATATGAAGTAGTCTATAATATTGATCTAAATTCATAGAGATTAATGATGCCATATTCTCATGTAAATACGGGTCATTTAATCTACTGTCCTAGACACCATGACATTAGTAAAAGTTTTATCATGCGTTTTCTCAAAATCACGAGAATTTTTATCATTCAAGTACCAAAGCCGTGCGTTTTAGCCAACTATATTATATATCATCCTCACTAATCACTATAGTTTTTCAACAGTCACTAACCACTATATGAAATAAAATAGTAAAACCTATGGTAGAGTACTAGGAGTAAACTTTTTTCCATCCACTTTATAATCCAACAGATCAACCACCATCTGTGAAAAAGATGTAAATTATTTTTACAAAACCCGTTAGATTAGGCTCAAGCTGATATCTTGTTGATAAAATAATACACTCTAATAAAGGAACGCAATGTGTTGAGTTTTGATGTATGGAAATACATTATACTTTGTGTAACTTTTTTTTTTCAGGTTGTCATCTGCATTCGACTCTTGTTGGCACCAGATTTGTAGTGGGTGATCTACTGATCTGAGTTTCCAAATGAGAATTTCTACATACGATAGGGTTTGAACTCTAGACCCTTTTTAAGCGGTATCAATTATTCGCTTATCACTTAAACCAATCCCCATATTGATAATATAGTTCGTATAATATTATAACATAAATCGCAATTTGAAAAATTAATTAAGGAGCCAGTTATAAAGGGAATTTGATTAGGATAGGAGATGGGATAAGAATGTGTACATGTTTGGGAAACCAGCCGAAGATGCGACCAACAAGTGTTCCTTTGTTTCTTGACCATGCATGCCCCCCATCAAGGAAGCGACCATCCAAATCAAAGAAATAATCAGTTATTTCTTGAAAACGTGTTGTTAAGCAATGAGGGGTGGGAAGGAATTGTTGAGACCCCATCAAAGACACGAAATGTGATCTAGAAAAAATAGGACTTTTCTATTATTAAAGATGTTAATATAAGATGGTCATGTTTTCACATAGTTCTAAAATTTGGTGGTATGTAATATAATATGTTATACAGTAGCGGATCCAGGATTTTCTGTCTGGTGAGTCACAATTAGGGGTGGCAAAAATTGACCCGATACGAAAATCCAATTTTAACCCGACTCGAAAATAGCGGGTTAGGGTTGAGATTTTCGATACAAAAACTTAATTGACACGAACCTAACCCGAAATTAAATGGGTTAGGTTAAGATTGAAAATTCTAATCCGAAAATAACTTGGATTTATTTTCGGGTTAAAATCAGGTCGGGTCAACCCAAACTTAACCTTATAACCAAAATTTATTAAGTGGATTAAAAAAAATTACTTGGTCAGTCATCCACTCAGCCCAAACCCCAAGCCCAAATTAAAATCCTAAAAGACTATTAAACTACTACTGTCAACTTGTGAGTCGTTCTATCTCAACCCTAAAAGTCTTATTTTTCTTTAGTCATTCTATTGATTAACCATATCTCAAGGGTGGCAAAAATTAGCCCAACTCGAAAACCCGACTTGAACTCGACCTGAAAATAGCGAGTTAGGGTTGAGATTTTCAACACAAAAACTTAAATGGGTTGACACGAATCCGACCAGAAATTCAATGGGTTAGGTTTATGATGAGGTTTTCAACTCGACAACGTAAATGGATCAGGTTCGGGATGAGGATAGCTGACCCAAAAGTAGGTGACCCGAACCCGACCCGATCTGTTTGCCACCCTTAGTCACAATCGATAATCAAACATATAATATATATATATTTTTTACCAAACAACCAAATAATAATACTAAAAAATACATCCAAACTTTTTTTATAGGCAGATTGGTGAGTCATTTAACTCACCAGGCTACATGCTAGGTTCGCCAATAATGTTATGACTCATGAATGGTTGAAGTAAATAAAGTTAGATCGGGTCTATTTTTCTCGTTCAATTCTAACTTGGTCAAATAACAACACTTGCTACATCGATCCAATCATAAAACTAAATTGACCTCAGACTCACATTTGTTTTATCGGGTTTGATATAGATTTACTAGTCTACACCTTGGAATCTGCATGACAACCAACATGATCTAAGCCATAATCAACTTTATGATCAAATATGAATATATGAACGTGTACTAATTATATTATGTGATAATAATTCTATATTTTTACAAATTCAAATAAATCTTAGTAGTCCATTTCAAATCCATTGAAAGGAATGAAATCGGAATATAGGTAAAAAAAAAAACGAGTGGCTTTGGCAAAAGATGCAAAGAAATAAAAGCAAAAGCATAAGAGAAAAGGATTTACTAGGGAACCAGAGGCATGTGAAACAAAGAAAGCAGTATTTACGTGGCTAGCTGTTGATGAACCAGATTGTACTGTTAGGCAACCGAGTAAACCACACCCCCACTGATATCTACATGTGATTATACCAAATTAAATTCAAGAGCGTAAAGATATAAAATCCAAGTCATAGCAAGCTTTTTTGTGTGGTTGAATATTGACTTGGCTACAGGCTACTTGTGCAGCTGTGCACTTGGCGCGGGTCTACTCATCACACCCAACAGGCGACAGCCACAGCCCATTACTTCAATTCTCTCATAAATTAAAGCCTCGTTTATTTAATGTTTACCATATTTCAAGTTTTGCATGAGCTTATTTTATTTATTGTTTTAGTCGTTAGTGGCTGCTCTTTGCTTTCTACATCGATCATTTCAAAGTTCCAAAATGCTCCTAACCTAGTACTCCGTATGTTTTATTGGATAACTGGATAAATATCTAACTTGGTCAACTTCTTTGTTGTTTGACTTCGCTTAGGTAGGCTCGTTCAACCATTATAATTCCTACTATTTCATCCATTTGGGTTAAAACTACTACATGGGTACTTTCGAATTCGTAGCATACCTACTATCCCATACTGCTAGCAACCACAATATCTACCATTTTCTTGTTTTCTTTTGCCATCTTAGAACACTGCACGTTACTTTTTTCAAGCTAAGGCATTCAACCTACTCAAAACTACCTCAACTATTTTATCTTGTTACACAAGCTCGTCATTGAGTCAGTCTTTTTCTCTTCTAAAGTGTAGTATTTTATGTGTTCACATTGAGTTTACTCCGTATAATTTACTTGAGTCTTCTTTGACTTCTTTTTAAGCTCTACTACTTCTATCTTATTTATTAATTTTGCTAGGAATATTCCAGTGGTATTTTTTACAAGATCGTTCTCATACTATTGTTGAAGACAAGTAGGTAATTAAGTTTTTTACTTAAATTTTGAATTTGTAAACCTGAATTGTCTATTAATTGTGAAGTTTTTCACTTAAATTTTGAATTTGTAAACCTGAATTGTATAATGTATGTTAATATTCGTATTAATTAGTTAAATTAGTACCTTATTAGTGTATTTTGTGGTTTGACTTGTTGGATTATATATATTATTTACATGGTTTTTTATACGAGATGTGGTTTAATTTGTTGGATTATGTATATTATTACATGTGGATTAGTTTTCTATTTTTTTTTAAAGTTTATAAAAAAAGTCCAACTATGTGATATAGTTTGACTCAGTGTTGACTTTTGATTAGTAAACGCTTTAGGAAGCCATGTAAGAACTTCTCGAAATTACTACTTTTTACTTCACCATTCCAACTTGACATATAATAAACCAGAAATATAAAACTCTGAATGAATCCAATGAAATATTCATATTCACTGATAACTTTTTTATTGCTCAACGAAGAGTACATAACAAATAACAGAATCAGCGACAATGATGCTGATAAATTTAATACTAGTACTGATACATCTGTTCGAGTAATCTCTCTCCTATCCCCACCATTTAAATCATCGTGACCGCACCGATCAACGCCATCTACACCGCTAATACTGCTCTCATCATCATCATTAACATTATCAGTTATTAAATTTATCCACGTGGGATCATCATCTTCTTGAATTCCCCAATTTGCCCTTCTTACGTTCTCCTCGGAATATTCCCAATTTGTTCTTGATGAAACCTCTTCTTTATCGTTTCTCAAATTTCTTACTTCCACCCATCCGTCACTTTCCCAGTTTACCCCTGACGTGGTTGCCAATTTATCAATCGTATCCTTGGCGGAAATTTCATCAAATTGACCATTTTCTTCATATAATGATGATGATGATGGTTGTTGTTGATGACGATGATAGTAATCGTCATCTTCTTCGTCATCAGAGAAATCGAGATTCTGCGTATCAAGGATGCTTCTTGGAGAAGACTCGGTGATCTTGGAGGCGGGAATAGGGAGTAAGAATGGGTGTTGCAGCAGCTGATCACAGCTCCACCGTTGCCCGGGGTTGCGACTCAAGCATTTGTCTAAGAAGTCCTTGGCGAGCTCGGGCATCTGAAGAGGGTACTCGGGGAGGTCGTCAGAGTACCCAATTTGAAACAGAGTGTGGGGCCCGCAATCCTTCCACGCTGGCACTCCGGTGAACATCTCAATCACCGTGCAACCCAGAGACCAGATATCGGACTCGCACCCTTGTGATTCTCCGCGGACGGCCTCAGGAGCCATCCAAAGAGGACTCCCACGAGGCACAATCTTCATCGTTTGGTCATCATCAACAAGTCTCTTTGCCGAGCCAAAATCAGATAGCTTAGCGACTCCGTTAGTGGAGCCCACCAAAACGTTACTCCCCTTCACATCACAGTGGACAATCCCTTTTGAATGGACCTCCTTCAAGGCCATCACCAAACACCACGCGTACGATCGAACAAGATCCACATCATCACCGAGTCCACCGGATTTCGCCATGTCACCTCCGGGAAGGTACTCCAAGTGAAGATTCTTGTGCGACGCCGTTTCATCGTCTCCGTAATACTCCACGACAAACGGAGAAGAGATAGAGCGGAGAATTTCAATCTCGTTGTTTAAAGCTTCTATACAGGGGAAAGAATCTTTCGCAGCAGACTTCACTGCAAAAAGACCACCGTCGGATTCTCGGACTCCAACACAAACCGAGCCGTAGGATCCTTTCCCGATGAACTTCCCAGGGACCCACTTCAAGCTCTGCTTCTGTTGAACTGCCATTCTTGCTTAAAACCTAAGCTTTCTTGAGTTATTTCGGCTGTGTTTGGGTTTCTTTAATTTCTTTTTGGGTTTTATTGAAAGATGTGGATTTTTGACATGGACCTAAAAAGAGAGCAGGGCGTGTGGTATATATAGAGGTGTTTAAAAGGGCAAAAAAAAAATAAAAAAAATAAAATAAGGAAAGTATCCTTAATTAAGGTCTTCTCAAAAAAAAAAAAAAAAAAAAAAAAAAAAGAAGAAAAGGAAAGTATACTTAAGGCATGAGTGCATGACGTAAGGAAATTTCGCACCAAAGTTGGTTAAGAACTTTCGTTGACGTAGAAGGAAATTAATAAATTCTTGATATTTAACCGCTTACTAATTGTATTCTTTTACTTCATTAGTTGCATCTGCCTACTTGTCAAATACCTGCTCTACACTTGTACTTTTAACAATCCTTCATTAATGATGGAACCCTATTAAGATATATGATACCTTTTTTTTTGGCAAGGAATACGATAAATCTTATCAAAGATATCTTTTAGTACGAGTCAATCTCCTATTCAATTTCCACATACATAATTCATAATCCCCTATTTATCTTTTTAATGGGTATTATAATTCTAAAAAGATAATATTTTTTTAATAGATATTATAGTTATAATATTTAATTTGAAAATTTTGTAAAAAATAAATGTGACAAATAAAAAAGAATATCACATTAATAAATTAATGTATTGGATATAAATGATTAACTTAATTTGATTAAATCAATGTTTTGGATATTAATGATTAACTTAATTTGATGAGATATTATGATCCCTAGAAAATTGTTTGGATATGTTTCTAGAGTGAGGGTTTTTACCAGAAATATTAGGAGAGGAGAGTCAATATTGGTAGGTTGGTAAGCGTTAGTTTACGTTTCTTGAAAAAATTAGGACGCGTGTATCAAAGAGGGACAACTACCAAGCAAGATCACTTCGGATTTACTAGAAGATATTTAAATTATTATTTTGTAAATTTATGGGGGGGTTGCATGAAATATTTTGAGTGACATACAAAATCTTAGGCCTATTATTCCCCTGTTTCTAATCACAGTCCGATCGAATTTTAATACTATTTTGTGGTGTAAATAAGATATTCCTAATATTAATACTAAATCTACTAGTACTTGAATATTATAATATTATTCAAGGCATGCAAATGTGCAATCAAGGTAGCAACTACAAGGATCGAGTTTTAGCTTGTGGCTGAAAAAGATTATTTTCTTAGTTGTGTAATACAAAGATCTATTACTAGTACGAAAAAGATTGAATTTCGATCTTCCATGACATTCAATTTTGTATATCACAAGGTTTGACTTTGATTTCATCAAATAGTTGGAGTATGATACCACTACATGTCATGATTCCTCTCATCTGTCCATTCAATCTTGCTAATCCAATGTAATCATTAAGATAATTGATTATATAAGTTTTTTTTTTTTTTAATATCTAGCTAAGCTAAATCCTCCTTCAATCTAGAAGAATCTTTGTTGAAAATTAATATCATTTTATTCTTCTATCATATTTTTCAGCAATTATATGTTTTGTTTGTGACTTCGAATTTTGGTACATCGTAGACAAGACTAAGAAATCGGTCTTTTCCATATTTTTTTTTCAAGACTAGTCCACCTTAAATTGTATAGAAAATCATTTTAAGTTTGGATTTGTGGCTTTAATAGGCCTTGACAGTTGCTTGAAAAACAGAGAGTGCTTTAAATTAACAACCCCCCTCCCCCTCTGCGTTCAGTACCCATATGGATATGATTGACTACATTGTTGTAGTTTATAGTTTATAGTACTTTATACAGGTAATTATGATAATGATAAATAAATAAGATAGTCAAAGTTTAAGAATAAAATGTGATTCATATAGGCTCTAATTCCACCTTGGTTTTGAATTGACCCATGACTAGACCCAGACCTTAACTTATGGTTATTTAAATAATACTAGCACTTTGTCGAATAAGAACTATCCCATAATTACATCGACTGAAATTATCTAGAGCCTTCAAAGTACCTTTTCTAATATAGATAGGCTAAATGATGTCCATCATTTAATAATACATCCTACTTTGCAAGACAACACAGCACAACAGCATTATATGGCATACACTCGATCTAATCACATGTAGCTTAAGAAATGCGTCAAGTAATTGAAACCAGGAACAAGATGGTGATCTGATAACCATTCAAGATATATTCAAGCTTATCACATAAGAGTGACATGTATTGCGGCACTCTCTCAGCAGCAGTAGTCCAATCAATATACAAGGATCCAAGAAAGAATGTATGATCTACTGACCAAGCTTATTCTTTGGATTTATCGAGAGTTATTTTAAATTTTGTACTGGTAGTATTAAAACTTAAAAGAGAGGTGTCCAACTTGAATGAAAGAAGATCTGAGAGGTTAACTGTGATCTGGAACAGCTGCTTTTTGAAATGGGGTCCAGAAAGAGAGGAGGGAGGTTGACAATCTTGACATGTAGACCACAACATAGGGGCAAATTATAATTATGCATGACAAGTGTCATTCTATATATTTTTTTAAAGAAAAAACATGAAAAATGCTAGAAAACTCGGAGGTGGAGTAATATGGTTGGCTAAGGGGAGGCCACAATAGAATACGAGGCTGGTAATAAGAGAGAGAAGGTATCTGAATAAGCTGATTGGTTGGGAAGTGAGTAGTGAGTAGTTGTACGTTGCGTTGACGTGCAGCAGTTCTTCACCGTAGTCCTTTTTTATACTCCTTTTAATCCTATTGCAGACTTGCACAAGTGCCAATTGTCACGCCCTAACACTACCACATCGAACCCTCTCTTCCAAATCATATGCGTAATGCGTTGGGGTGTTTGGTTGCGTAGATGTCGCTTGCCTTGCCGTAAACATGCGGTTCATGACATGTTTTCCTAAAATTCTATACAAAGTCATTGGCAGGCTGCATCTTTTTATTGACAATTAATTTACTACTTCTGTATAAACTCATAATCGGGTATTCTGCTAGCCTAGGGAACCGTGACACTTGGTGTTAGCAACTAGCTACCAATACCTTTGCGTAGATGCCCACTACTTAAGTGGATAAGGCATGTGAAGCAGTGAAGGATCACACTATGGGGAGGCAGGAAGCTTACTGAATTGCTATTGTTTCTGAGCCTTAGCTTTACTTTGGGGGATGAAAAATGAAAATACTTGTGAACGTTCAAGACTTTACAATGTTTATATTTTCATAAGGAGTAATACCAAACCATTTTACAAGAATTATCTTCATTCTAACGTACATAATTACGTCATAACTTGTACGAATAATGAAGTTTAGGTATCTTAATTTTGATTATAATTTTAAATTACAAAAAAAGTATTCGTATAATAATATAATAAGGAGTTTAGAATCTTACAAACTAAATAAGATGCTTGCTCAAAGAATTTTATGATTAGTATATTTGTGCGAATTTTTTATGGACGTAGTCAATTTCAAAGTTTCTACTTTTCTCATAGATGTAGAAAATGTATGTGATGAGTTCCAATTAACATACGTATTTATTACACCATGGATTACTTTTGTCGATTTCTTAGATGTGTGCTTGTATACACTTTATGGACACGATGAACATAAATTATTTAATAATGGTGGTATAAACATAAACTAAAATAAGACAGCTTTGTTTCATTTTTAACTAATACTCCATATAAAAATTAAGAAGTTGATTGAAGTTTCCTTCTTAAATTTCAGCCGTTTTTCCAATCCCTTTATTCAATAAAATATCTTTCTTCATTTCCTAATGGCTACGTATTGTAGAAGGTAGTATGAGTAATTATATTTGTCTTATCATGTGCATTTGGCTTGTGAAATCCTGAGTATATAATTAGCTAGAGAATTGATTATGCAACCCTGGGAGTAGACTTGTTCAAATGAAAATGGTCTCGTTAAGGGCTTTTGACCGACCTGTTTATAAAAGGAGTTAATCAATAATGGTCATAATGAGTCGGTCTCTTAAAATGTCATGTTTTACTGGGTCTTTAATGGATCAAGTCGAGTCAATAATTTTCAAGATTTTTAAATACTATCAGGTAATGAATTATTTTCACTTACTTGTCGATGGTCTAATACCAAAAATTGGAAGTGAGACATGTAAATTATCATTCTCTATAGATAAAAATTATATTATCTTTCGACGGTTCGGCCCATTATAGATTTCCTTTAGCCCGACTCGTTGCCCGACCCGACCCGTTTTTCTTGTGACCCATCGAGGGTCTAACCCGACCCAATACGCAAGTCTGCCAAGGAGGATAGGTTTGACTTTTGAAATTAAAAGGAAAATATGTAAAGATATTCTACTCTTGCTACTTTCTTATACTAACAATTGACAGGTAACATCGACGTATACAATCTAATTTTCCGTACCTAACAACGGATCATAAATCTTAGCCTACAAGAAAATCCCTCAATTTTATTTTTCCAATAATTTATCATGACAAAATAAAAAAAAAGCATACATCATGGATAATACTAAAATGTGAGACCGTATTCCAACATAAAAGCAACAAAAGTTCCAGATGAATAGGATAAGAGGCCATTTAATCCTATCCACCACTTGTGGATCGGACAAAGGTCACAAAGTGTTCAATCTTTTGATACTTTAAAGAGCTACTTTTTAAAACTCCATTCTTAGAGGATTTATCTTTTCAGGAATTTCACCCGTCTTATGATTTACACAGATGATTTCATCTTCTTATATATCCGCACATTACTTTATATCTTTTCTAAAAGAAGATAGAAACAAGATTTTTAAGTCACCTTCACGTACTGTGCAGAGATCAGATAAATAGTGCCTTTTAAGTTGTACCTTCATTGCATGGCTGTTATTTTGTCACGTTTTCTTTAATCTTTGGTAAAAATTAAATCTTCCCTCCTCAATCTATCTTTTCTCCTCTCTCCACCTTTTCTCCTTTATGCATGACTCAAATATTTTTTGTTCAAAAAAGTAATCATATTATGTAAAAGGTGATCGATTACATGCATTATTATTAACATGAAGTATACTATTCCCCCATCCCAATTTTTGTGTTACGTAGCATATTTTACGGATTTTAAGGTTTGTAATTGAGTAGTGATGGACTACCTTTAATTAGTACAAAATAAAAAAGTAATGAAAGTGAATTAGAGATAGTTAATTTTAGGTGGGAAAGTTTTGGCCCCACATTTAAACAATTTTGGCTCCAAAATATTTCATCCCACGTGAGAAAGCCTAACTTTGGCTCCAAAAATTTGCCTCCAAGATTTTGACAATATTTATTGAAGACATAAGGCCTTATATTTACAATCTCATTAATTAATCAACTACCTCATTTCCACGATTAATAGAGCTTTAACTTATAATGTTTCATTTAGTATAGAATCTCATTAATGAATCAACTACCTCCAATATTGTGAAACATTTAGTATTATATATGTAAAGCAATCACGGGGTACAAGAAGCTAGGTATAGTCACTATTGGTTTCATATAGTAATGTTTCATTTCATAATCAGTTTTAACAGTCACCTTCTTTACATAAAGTTACCTTCTTAAACATATAGTAAATTTTGTTTTGATATAGCTACCTTTTCATGAATAACATGTTTTCCCAACCGGCCACAAGACACATAAATTTGTTTATAGCACTTGAGCTACAATGATGTTAAAAGATTTGGCTTACTGAAAAGTACTTCTATTTACAAGTTTGACTTTGATATTCTCTCGTGAATTATTGTTAATAAAAAATATAGTCACGTAAAATCTTATTATACTAATCAATATATAGTTTTAATGTATCAACTTTTTAATTTTTAAATATGTTTAGTTAGAGATATTTTTACCGTAATAGGCTTGGGTTATTTATTATATAGCACAACAAATTTATTCAAAGCCCTTGAAGGGGACCCTCCAACATCACTTCAACAAGACTAGTGATTGGCCCACCATAAATAACACTTGCATGATCATGTACAATTTATGAGGGATAGTTCCTCTTGTTTTCACTTAGGTTACCTCCATCAGTCCATCATCATCAACAACTTGGATCTTTACAATTAAAAAGAAGCCAATTATCTTCAATAAAAGAGTCATTAATGTCAACAATATTTGTAGCATTCACTTCTTCGTATGTGAAACATAAACAAATAGTAGAAGTAAATGCATAATCAAAATGGCTGGAAAGGGGGTAGGTAGAACTTCCTTTTGAACTCAAATCCATTGGCTTGGGCCTTCTTATTTACAATGGTTCATAATACGCTTCATGTGAACTTGGTCTACTATTAACTTATACAAATATTTACGAATCATATGTATTTCTAAATCTTCATGGAGTATTGGAGTATGAATAATTGCATTCGTGAGCACATGAAAAAACTCAAGTTATGAGATATCAGACGCTATGACCACATAAGTTGCAAATTAGTTTTTCCTTTTTTCTTTCTCTTCTGTTTGTATCGTAATTGCTAAATTTAAGTGGTGCTTAGTTAAACTTGTGAAATATTAAGTTGGAAAGAAGAACAATAAATATTATTCTAAATTATTTTGGTAGGTCAACGGTTAATCCGTCCCACTCACTTACCCGCAATTTAGCTACTCATTGTAATTACAACCGTTCTTAGTTTCTATTTAGACATCCGAACAATTGTACACTCAAAGATCAGATTATATTACTTGACAATAGATGGCATAAACAACAACAATTGTGAATATATTCAAAACTATCAAGTACTTACTATAAAAGATTTGTTTGTGTTTGTGTTTTTGATTTGTATTGTTATTTGTAGAAATAATAGACAATGAATTTAAGATATAAGGATCGTCGAGATATTATCTCTCATGAAATAAACAAAAAACTTTATATTTTAATTTAGAATATATCATTTTTTATAAGATAAACAAATTTTAATCTTAAATAATCAATTATAATTTATTTATCTCAATGAACTTGTCTTTTGATCGGGTTACCCGTATCTCATTTCTCTCTTCTTCTTGAACTTAAGCAATAAGATAGACGATCGTACTTTTTATCCAAGAATGTATATCAAACGAACATGTTACAAGTGTATAGTAGACTTGGGACTTATCAAGCACACTTGCTCACATAGCCATAGCACATAGGTAAACAACTAAACAATAACCACCATTTCTACTCTTCTAGAAAGGATCATTAAATTAGGGGAAAACATTAGTCACAAGTATAGCTTAAATTGTGGCTAACCTCCACACTAACCCACCGTACCAGCATTAATTCACTAACTTGCAAGGAACCCACTTTATTAATATGTTAGTGACTTTAAGCATTCAATCAAAATGAATGGATACAAAAGAAATTCAATGACTTGATACTTAATTACAGACCTACCCCGCAGTCATCTTTACTAGTAATATGTTAGTGACTTTAGTGGGTATCCATAAACTTGGTCTCTCTATATATATAACAGTAGTAGACAGCTGAACTCAGTTGACAATGGAAACATGGGCGGGCCCTTGTCCAACATCATTAAGATCCCTTAATTAAAGAAAAAATAATTGAGACGAGGGCTTTGCAATTGGAGTACGATGGTTAAAAAAGAAGTTAAGAATCGTTTTCTCTTGAGTTGCTTGTTGTCCAGACTCCAGAGCATGAATGACAAGCTAGCAATATTTTTGCTACCTAATTGGCTAATTACGTAATATTTTAACTGATTTTTGAAAAATCATATTATCCGTAACAAGCTTATATGAAGCATATGAGTAGACTTGTGCATTGGGTCGGATCAAGGTCGGGATGAGTCACAAGCAAAACGGGCCGAGTCGAGCCAAAGGTGATACATAACGGGCCGAGTCGGGTCAACCCGTCCAAGGAGAATATATTTTTTATCTATGGAGGGTGATAGTTTACATGTATCACCTCCAATCTTTAATAGTGGATCATCGACAAGTAAATGAAAATAATTCATTATCTGATAGTGTTTAAAAGTATTGGAAACTAATGGCCCATTATTGATTCGACTTGACCCAATAAAATATGATCCTTTAAGAGACTGATCCATTATTGATTAGACCCTTTTACAAATAGACCGGTCAAGGGCCCTTAACAGAGCCCCTCACATTTTAAAGTTCTACATGTGAGTCATCTTACATGAAGAAAGAAATTTTGAAGGCATCATTACTTTAATGTGTGAATGGGATGGAAGGGGGATCCATTTCTATTTCTTGTCTTGAGTTCATCCCATGATTCAAACCAATTACATTTACAGTTAAAAATATAAATTTTAACAAAAGTATAAACAAATATTTTGTACGAGTATAAATACCCTTCCAAGTTCCAACTCAAAAGAAGAAGAAACAGTGGACCGACAATGGAAAAATGTTGTTTTACAATATTAATCACCACAATGTTGCCTATGTTGGTTAGCTAATATAAACAATATGCTGCTCCATCACTTAATTTTAACAAGTGAACGTAGTATAAAATAAAAAAAGGGCCCAAGCCCCCAATTGAATGACCGATCATGTGTGACAATGAGCAAAATATTAAACTAAATGAAATAAAACAGCTCCAATACTAAAGGAATAGGAAGTTGCAGAGGGACTGGAAGGAATAACATGAGATGAGAAACTTTGGTCATTTGGTGGCTAAGCATCTATCCTTGTCTCGCTTCTCCACAACGAAGGGAGCACATGGGCTGCCTATGGACCAACGAAGAATACCCGAGGGGTCAAGGGATGGCCAATTTAAAGAAGCTCTTAATAGTGAATACTGCCCTAACATATAATGAATGCTCTGAATTTGTCCTATAAATTGAATACTGCCCTTACATTTCAACTCTATGGTTGATCGTTGATTGGAATAGTCCTAAACAGATCAAGTTTACATAATTATTATAATATGAAGAATCCTCATTGCTTCCGTTACATTGCTCTTGATTTGATATGGTATGGTATGGTATGGTCTCCATAGAGATTAGTTAACGTTTGACTTTTTATTATTTTATTATTTTATGTTGACATTAGAATTAAATTACTTTTTTTACTTTGAATTGTGGGACGTTATGGTTTACCTTATCTTCCTACTCTTAGCTACTATTTGGTATTCAGCTACCGTTTACTTACTAATACATTTTTCAGTCGTCTTTTCTTAATTTATTCTACCTTTTCAATTCGACTTGTAAATGCTTCAATTATTTTACTTGTTCCATTTTACGTACTAAAATTTAGCATATATATGCCCCGTCGTTTGTCTCTACTTTTGGTCTAAACAATTGAAAACGTACATAACTTGATAGTTCCAGAATCATGTATTAGTGTATTACCCCATGTCCTAATGTCCTATATAATGCATAATCACTGTACTTCACATTTTTCCTATATTTTAGAGTGTTAAATTTTATATATCACATGTTTAGTATACTTATAGTCCTTTAATACCTAGAAATACGCACACAAAAAAAAAAATCAAAATTTAACTCATAGCATTCGTAAAATATCGTGGCTAAAATTAGGTCGGTTCAGGCCTGTATCCATTGAGTCAGTACTCTCATTCTCTAAATCAGATACAGAACAATCAGATAGTTAGTTTTAGTTTAGTTTTGCATTGTTTTGTTGATTTTGTGTGGAATAATTGATAGGTGTTGAAATGTTATTCAAACAAATAGATTGATTCAGTGTGCTTTAAAAATTTACCTGTATTTTAAATTTTGGCAGAATGAAGATGTGATTGCCGCCAAAAAATAGTTAAACCGGCAACTTTAGCAAGAAATCATTGTAGATTAATTTAGTTTGGCTCACTTAGCTGTATGATTTTAGATTAATTTTGGCAAAATAATGCTAGCTGTATGGTTTTAGATTAATTTTGGCAGAATGATGCTAGCTGTATGGTTTTAGATTAATTTAGGCTAATCTGATTTGACATCAGAGATTGAAATGTGCCATCTTTGGATTTATTAGGGATTAATTTGATTAATATTTGCTTGTTTGAGTTCCAAGATTCAACATTTTTTCATGAATTGAACAACCAATTTGACAATCAAATGTTGAGGAAGGGATGTAGTATGTACGGAGTATAATGGAACTAGAGTGTCAGAAAGGAATAAACCTGAACGAATTTGCTGTGAATGTCATTGTTTTGGGATGAAATGCCAACAATTATTTGTTAAAACAGTGCAACTTTTATGGGGTTTACAGTTTTGCACTCTTCATTCTGGCTAGTAAGTGAAAGTTGCTATATCTGAAAGCGTCATGATTGTCTACCTTTTTTTTGTTATTCAAGCATGGTGCGTGGTGGGGTTGAGAATCATAAACACCTTCTCAAAGAAGTGTACATTCAACAGTAGATGTACAGACAGTGTCCTGAGCTGGTTTGGCATAAGGAGAAGGAATGGTAAATTGCCTAAGTAAATATGGTTGAGGATGATAACTGGATGAATGTAGGCAGGATAATATCCTGTGTGCGGCTTATTATGTATGTGAAGTGAGACTTGATGCGTAATATTACATGGAATCGCTGATTTTATTACGTTTGATGCAATGCAAGCTGAAGACTTAAAAATGTTACATACATGTCTACAATTATATAGTGATCGAATAAGACTGTATATACTGCGAATGAAAGTATTGTGAAACTTTCCACGGTATATACCATCATATCTCAAACACCATAAAACAAGCAATTTATCTGACCCGTTTTGCATTTTTTTTTTGTGGCAATACAACCTGACCCGTTAGGTAAGTAAACCGACTCAATACACATTTTGAAGTATGTATGATTGAAATTATCTTGTCAAATAAGGCAATTATGTATATTATTGTTTTAGAGAAAGTATTATCAACCAAAAATACTTAAAAATTGTCATTAGTTGTTTCACACCCTCATATAGACATAGGTATCCCCTTACTCTAGAATAATCACTTTGTTGAAAACAATCGACAATCCTTTTGAATGACACTATCTTCCACAAACTTTATTGGTTTAGTGATATAATATTGATTGGCAAATTGGCATGCCTCATGTAGTTTGATTCATTTAACACACCGAACGCATTAATTAGTTTGATTTTTTTTGTAATAAGAAGTCAGTCGTCTTTTGACACTATGCGTTCACATTTTTGAATGACACCGTCACCGAAAAAAATTCAAGTTTAGGTTTATCTGCAATGAAGTTCTGCAAACATAACGCTATTTACTTGATTGCCTATTGTATAACGATAGACATAGGAAGTGCATGAAACAGCTACATATATAGATAATCATATACTTGATTTTTATTTTTTTTTAATAATAATTTGACATCAAGTGTATGTGTCTTAGTGTCTAGAAAAAACGTGTTACTACTTACTACTAAACATAATTTGCCAATTATCGATCTGCAGGTTAGATTCGAGATACAACTTTACACTAACTTTCTAACTAAGAAGTTTTAACTTTTAAGAATAATGCATGAAGGCATGAAATGATCAGTTTAAATCTTAAATATTATCAAAGGAAAAATCAGACCTTAATAAGAAATTTTTGAAGGAAATGTAAATAAGTTATAATCAAGAGATGAACTTAACAATCATAAAGCTATCAAGGTTGAACCATTAGCAGCTCTTTGTACCGTAAAGCCACCAACTTATATTAGTACGTCGCCTGTGGTCAGGATTCAAACGGCTGGTGGATAATCCGAGATTGCCTTAGTACATTAGGGAATGAATATATGTCTAAGTAGATCCCTTAGAGCTCTCACACTCAATGTATAAATTTATAAATTTTCAATAAGTGGAAATTTTTGGGTTTCCAAAAGTTTCCACGTAAAATAAGTTTCATTTACATGCAGCCAAAAAAAATAATCAATGGAGTATTATTTGTATACCCCACCAGTGTTGATTGGGCCCCTCGCTTGACAGTGTCCTAGTCAGAATTTCTGATCCTAAAAATTGCAACGGTTATTTTTTTTACGCTAATTTCTGATATATGATCCTCGACTTACAGTATCATCCGAGCATGTGGCCCCATATTCATCCTCGACAGGCGCAACTACCAGGAAATGGCTTCGTTCAGCTACAAAATCATTTCCACATCCACCACTATCATAATTGAAGAATCAATAGAAGATGGGATAGGATCAATATATTCTAAAGGGGGTGAATAGAGTATGGTCGTTTTTCAAATTTAGGCTTTCAAAGGCTTTGAAACGGCTTTTAGATGCGGAAGTATAATAGAACTGGTTTCAAGGGCTTTGAAGCGGGTTTCAGGATTTTGACCTGAATAGGCTATTACGAGATGAATGAATTGAGTAAAGCAAAACGATATGTAAATGCAATAAGTAAAGGGGACGAGTATTTGTTACGAAGTTCGGCAACGTGCCTACGTCTCCGCCTAGGGTTTCCTACCCGTAGGATTTAACCGATCTTTATTTCCTCCTTTAGAGACCTAAAGCCACTTTCGAAGATTATCACCCAATCTTCTATACCATAGGTTTTCCTAGCTACACTCTAGCGTCTCAATTCCTATAAATAAAAATCTCCTTTCTTTTTCTGAACCTTTGAGTATTATAGTTTCTACTCAAAGTATATCTCTCCTTTTCTTATGATCTTTCTTTTTCACACTCAAGAGATATTTTGTATTCTTTTCTCTCAATTCTAAATTACATTAAAAGAGTAAGTACTAGAGAGAAAGATTTGTTGTAGCTTTGAATTGTGTATCTCGTTGGAAGGCCTTGTTTTTCTTCAAGCTTCAGCTCACTCTATTTATAGAGTTATTCTTGCAACGGATAGTCTTCAACTTCTTCAGAAATGTCGTTGCTCTTGAATCGGGTATTAGGCCTTTGACTGACTGCTTTAATGTTTGTTCCATGATTCTCGGACAGTTACTGAGGTTAGCTTCAAAGGTCTTGACCGATACTTTAGCTGTTACAGATTTGAATTGTTGTTGAGATGTTCTTGTTGATTGAAGTTCTTCTATATAGGCACGTCCAACAACTTGTCAAGTCAGCATGTCTTCCATTCAACTCCATAAACTTAGGAAGACCAATTTATTCAAACTTATCTTGATAGAGTTTTGAATCTTATTCAAATGCTTTAAAGTTCATGGCATAACAAACTCCTTTATTTAAGGAACCATTTTAAATTTGAATTGTATACCTGAAAATTATTTAACCATAATCTACTAACAACAAACTTATTAGATAACAACGTTAGAAAACATAAGTGTAGGAACGTGTATAGAGTTGCAACATCAACTACATACATACACATATTTATACATTTGTTCACGTAGGCTTGTTGATAGGGTTTTTGACTTCCATCATACATACATATATAAATAAGACTAGATACATCAAGGTGGAGTCTTCAATAATCAAATAATCATACTAATTATTCGCCTCAACAAATCCATTGGAGAAGTGATGCAATATGAAAATGCCTATTCTGCGCGCGCGCGCATCCACACCCTTAAACTTTGAAGCCCCTTTGCATGAACACAAATTAATGTCTGCGTATTTAAAAAGAAACACCTATAAATCCAATCCACAGAATATCTAGACATAGAATCAAAACACGGAAGGAAACAAATTTCCAAAGAAAAACAAAGCTTAGCTGCGATAATGCAGAAGAATATAACAAAGCATGTATTCGCTTAGAGTCAAAAGAATCTGTTAGTGCAACTTTAATAGTTATTACAATGAATCAGACCAAGAACTGGTCATTGTGCCTACATCATGAAGGGCGTGAATACACCCAAAAGAATAGTAATTACACTAACTATAACCTCCTACCTACTAATCACTGATTATTTCTAAAATCTATATAACTTAAACACAGAAGGAGGTTACAGCTCATGCATCAAGCCAACTCCAAGCAAATGTAACCCAGCCATCTGTATAAATGTGCCATCTTTGTTATAGAGTTACAGCAAGTACTGCGGCAATTGGATTATCATCACGCTAACGTCATCAAGAGAGCCTCGAGATACAGATAATTCGACCAGTTTCTTACAAGCTGCTAATGGCTGCGTTTTGCTACTTCCTGTGCACAAAGACTGGGCAAGATCTACAGCTTCTTGATTGGTAACCTGTAGCATAAGATAAAGAAACAAGAGTTAGTGAATGCTTAGATAATATTCTCAATATTACATGTCACGTCTAACAACTCTATCGACCAAACAATGCTTGAGACGCGTTACCTTATCCCATAAACCGTCAGATGCTAGGATCAAGAACTCATCATCTGATTTGATTTTAAGAACTTTCGTCTCAGGTTCAGCAATCACCCATTGTTTAAGCTGCCTGTCTCCAATACCTCTAGACACAGCAAGAGATCCTTGGATCCTCCAAACACCATTGTAACTATCAATGTATCCACCCTATCAAAATAATCAATTTTGCATACCGTCAAATTCGCACTCAAACATTTCATAAACAACTTCAACCAAAACCAAATCAATTAGTGTGACTTCTTACCAATGCTTCAATTCTATCCTTCTCGTCTTGCCTCGAGGGTCTTTGATCGGTCGTGATTGCCTCAGCCACACCACTCCGGCTCAACACAGCCCGGCAATCACCAGCATTAGACACGATAAGGTCACCCTTTGTGATCAAGGCAGTAACACAGCACGAACCACCAAGCAGCTCTTGATCCAAAAACTCAGAATCTGTTTTTAAGTACCCATTCTTAACTGCCTCCTCAACAGTGTTCTCATCCTTCCTACCAACTTCAGCCATAATGTTTTTGCTGAGGTTTTCCGCTGCATACTCCGCAGCTTTAACACCACCATGACCATCAAATACACCAAAGAAAGCCTACGCAAAACACAAATTATATCAAAACCTGTCAGATAATAGATAATAATTCAATATCTTACACAATAAGCTAAGCAACTAGCCGTTATTCATGAATTTTACTTCAAGTTCCTAAGCCATCAGTTAGATCAAAGTCATTAAAATTCACCCAAATTCCAAATTCCATAAAGTTCAAATTTTCAGATTTTCATCAATAAAGTTACAAACTTTAACACATAATTGCTACTAATCTAATAAATATCTCAACAATAACCCACAATTACTCATCAAAAACACAAACTGGATTTCGACACAAAAGTCAATCAATCAATCATAAAAAATTTACTTCTTTTTTTTAATCAAAATTCAACAAAGTTAGACACTTCTTCATTTTCTAACTCACAAATTCAACAAAATTAACCAAAAAAATTCAAACAGATTTAAACAATAAATCTGAGATTCAACAAAAATTACCTGTTTAGAGTCGCTTCGAATATCAACAACAGCAGAAAAGCGATCCTCCATAACAGCTCTCCTACCTTTCTTACAACAAACAGAGTAAACTCCATCTCTCTCCTCTTCCACAAAAGATTCCTGCACAGGCCTTGGCGTCACCGGAGTTCCAACACCCATGTTCATGATCGGAATATCCAACCTCGCAGGCCTCTTCCTCTTCATAAGAGCCGACGAAGGCGAAGATCCCGAAGTTGATGGGCCATCTCCGACGAAACTCGGCCGGAAAGTGGTGGATGATGGAGAAATGCGTGATCGAGGAGAGAGAGTGGATGATGAGAAGATTGATTTGTGATGTGATGGAGAAAATACAGGGGAGTTTGACACGACTACGGACATTTTATATATTTTTTGGAGAATTTGTTGTGAATATTTGTTCTTCTTTTTCAGAGATGGCTTGCGTTGTGGGTGTGTTATAGTTAGTGCTGTGAGAAAGGTGGAAGAAGAGAAGAGAGGGGGTATAAAAGGGCGGAAGAAAAGGAGTCAAAAAGGTGGGGTCAAGCTGTGAAACTGCATATGTGTAATGGTGTGTGCGTGTTGATGGAGTGTCGATTGATTTTGATTTAGAAAATTTGACCCAATCTATCAAATATGAGCTCTCTTCTGAAGAATAGTATTCATCGTAGAACTTTCCTATATATGTCCTTGGTGGGGTTGGAAAGTGGTGTACTGTTTTTCAGGAAGGATCTCATTGGGATCTGACTTTTATCCTAAATTGTATCTAGAAATCTTTATTACTGAGACTAATTGGAGACTGTTAACTGTTAAGACTCTTCTAACTCCTAAATCTTAAAGATGAAGGTTGTTAAGTGAGTACGTAAGAAAGCAAGACCTAATGGAGGGAGGGGGTCAAACACGTTTAGGACTGTAGTGAAAACACATACTATAACATATTAGGAAGCTAAAGAAGAAGTGGAAGTCCACTTCCGTAGGAGATAGGGAATAAATACATAAAGATTTGATATTGTCATGACGATGTTGCTGGCACCGACTGTATTGTTGGCTGTTGCCCTCGACGTCGGATGGATGGGTGGATGGCTTTATTTTGTGTTGTCCTTTTGATTCCTGTGATTGAGGGAGGATACATCCCTCCCTAAACCCAAGAACTTGCTTAGAACTTACCGTTACATTCAATTCTCTTTATTTGTCCCTTTATCTTGATATTTTATTGCCGTTGCGTTTACATCTCAACTACTTGTACTGCCACTAATTAGACCCAACCCCTAACACGGGATTAGTTGTTATAGACTTACAGCTAAGACTTTGAAGAGCCCAATCATGTGTATAAATGAATCGTACAAACTATGATATATACTAGGGCGTATAAATGAAGTCGGATGGATGGGTTTATTTTGTGTCGCCCTTTTGTCGTATTGTACCGTACCTATTTGTGGTGGTGTCGTAATACCTTTTCCTAAAACTCGGCCAATGGCCTAACACGATCTACGTTCTTGGTGTACCGTGTAGTGCCTCATACTGGCCTAATTTTTTAACAAAAAATAAAAATAAAATATATAGCAAAATTGAAAAAAAATAGATAATATTAATTATATTATAAGAATTTAATAATATTAAAAATAATAGTAATATTAATTGTAGTAGTAATAATAATATTACTACTAATAATATTAAATAATACTAAATAATAGCGTGTTTTGGGTCGTGTTTCGTGCCAAATTGGCGCAGTGCTTAAATTTTTTTGTCATCCGTAACGTGCCGTGTTGTGTCATGTCATGATTGTGCTCATGTCGTATTGTTCCAAAAGTGTGTCTGCTCGACCTGTGTGCCGGCCCGGCCCATGCTTAGCTCTATTCATGCATTCTTTATTTCTGATCGTCTCGGTAACCCCTCTCTCTCTACTCCACACTTTCTCTCTACTAAAATTTGGGGTAAAAATCCATAATTTCTTTTCATCTTCTTCGAATATCATCAATTAAGTACGTTTTTTTCGAATCTCGTGTCTTGATTATTAAATTATCATACTATATCAAGAATTTGAATAAATTTTATCCATTTTAGTCGAAAATAAAAAAATCTAGATTTCTCCCCGATTCGATTGAACTATGAAAGTTTCTCATGAAATGTGGGCAATTAACAGTTTATTTGAAATTAGAATATAGTTTTTCTTTTTGTTAGAATTTAAAATGTAAAAGTACAAACTATTATATTACAACTGGTTGATTGGTTTACCTATTTGATTGCGAATATATTTACATGTTTGGTTGATTTGCTTATTTGATTGCGAATACTTCTTTATAATTAGTTTAAGGTCTTTTTATAATGTTGAACCAAATTTTTTAGGGGTTTATGATTTTATGAAGATATTATGTATAATGTAATATGTTATTAATAGATCAAAGAAATATATTGTAGAATTTATAAAAAAAAAAGAAGTATTTGTTATAGCATAACAAATTTAGCTAATAACAAACAACTAAAAAATACAACGGAAAAAAAGTTAAAAAATGACAAGAGAATACAATTAAAAAAGTTAATAAGAGTAATTGATTTTTAGTTCAACCAAACAACGGAAAATGTTTAAATGTAAAATCATTTTCCATACAACTAAATAACGGAAAAGTTTCATGAAAATGAGTTTTCCACCATAAAAAGTTTTTCATGGTTTTGAAAACGTTTTACGCCCTGCTAAACAGAGCCGTAATACTCGTGGACTAGCAAAGTAGCATACGCGAGAGACATCATTCGTGTTCTGCCTAATTCGTACAAACCAGTAGGAAATACTCCGTAACGCGGGACTTAAATGTAGCACATACTTGAGAAGTATCAGCATAAAAAATAAAAAAATAAAAAAACCTGAGAAGTTTAACATCGACCTTTTAAATTTCTGGCAATTCTTGGCTAGTCCCTTAGATCACCCTTTAAATTTACAAATTAGAAGTGTTTAGTTAGCATTGACACCATGCTTACCACATTATAAATATCGGTATTAGATTTATACATGGCGTCGTCTAATCATTTTGGAGTCTTAGAGTCGAGAATCCGATTACTCAAGCTTAATGTTCACTCCTAATTTTTAAAAGTAAAAAGAGCAATGCCGTCAAAGGCAGCTTAGTAATCACCTTCATACAAGTAAAACACAAGCACTTCCATAATCATACACAAAAAACATGACTTCTTATCTCTGTCACTGCATGTTGTCCACCCATAGGCGACCAAAGCTTCATCATTTTGATGCACACATATAATCATCGGTGGGACTGTCGCGTCCCTGGTAGTCTCTAGTCTGCAGGGTTGTCATGTTCAAATCATTAGGTAAGTTCCCTCCACCATTGTAATTGACATTTTGAGCAGCCGGTCCCATGTTATGCTGAAATTTGCTGTTCTGCATTGCCCTGGGCATATCTTCATACTTGTATTGTTGACCCCGCACTCCATGAGACATGGGCGTGTTAGGGGAGACGTTCTGCGTAGAAGGGTTACTCTGGTAGTTCCAATTCTGAGGTGATACTGTTGCACTTGAACTCTGGAGGTCTACATAACTGTTCTGGTATTGTTGATTTTGAAATGTATGTGGTGGACTGCCTGGACGAGCTCCTCCATTTTGAACACGGTGTGCAATATTTCTGGAGTAATCATTCCGCTGAACCTCAAGTGAAACATCCCAACTAGGGTAATTTGGGTTTCCCATGTGAGAGGGCATGTCCCTTGAAGAAGCTGATGGTACCAAATTTTCATTCTGAAAGTTTTGTGCACTATGAGTTACCATCGACATTGAGCTTTTTGTGTCTCTGTAAGTTTTGTGAGTATCCTCATATTGCTGCTGATGCAAAGACTCTGAAGGATAACCATTTGAGGATTCGCCACTTTGAGCGTGATGCGGGCCCCTGTATGAGTAATCATTCTGATGAGCACGAGATGACATGCTTCCACCATGGAAGTTCGTGTTCTGCATGTGCAATGGCATGTCCATGGCTGGAGCTGATGGTAAGACATTGTCCGAATAATTATTTGAAATTTGGGGCTGAGGGGATCGATTTTGGTAAACTGAGGCTGGACCCCAACTCTGTCCTTGATATGGAATGTTACTTGCAGGAGCTGAAGGTGGCATATTGTTGTGAAAGAAATTGTTGTTTGAAATTCGGGGTTGTGAAGGATGATTCTGGTATCTTGTGACACTCCCCATACTCTGGCTCTGAACATTCTTTGATAGATCAGATGGGTTCCATGCAGATGACGGTGGAGATGTTTGGTTCAGCATATGAGATGGATGTCTGTCTTGCATAAGGTGTTGAGGAGCCTGATTTTGAGAATAGTTTGGAGTAGCTTGATTTTGATAATAGGTTGGAGAAACTTGATTTTGTGGAGGAGCCTGATTTTGAGTATAGGTTGGAGGAGCCTGATTTTGAGTATAGGTTGGAGGAGCCTGATTCTGAGAATAGGTTGGAGGAGCCTGATTTTGAGAATAGGTTGAAGGACCCTGATTTTGAGAATAGGTTGGAGGAGCCTGATTTTGAGAATAGGTAGGAGGAGCCTGATTTTGAGAATAGGTTGGAGGAGCCTGATTTTGAGAATAGGTTGAAGGACCCTTATTTTGAGAATAGGTTGGAGGAGCCTGATATCGAGAATAGGTAGGAGGAGCCTGATTTTGAGTATAGATTGGAGGAGCCTGATTTTGAGTAAAGGTTGAAGGAGCCTGATACTCTGTGTAGGATGGATGTATTGGAGGAGCTTGGTTCTGAATCTGGTTCTGAAAGCGAGAAGGAATCTGCATTGGAGATGATTGTGCAGCTTCATTTAAAGAGTCAGTAGGAGGTATCCGGTTTTGCTGTTGATTACCAAGATCTGACAAAGATGAAGGTTGAGAAGCCTGGTTTTGCACGTTTGAAGAATGTGGGGCCTGTTTACGAAGATCAGTAGCAAATTTCGAGTTTTCATTTGAATTGTCACGTACATATGCAGATGTAGGTGGTCTTGATCTCAAGTTTGGATCCCTTTGCCTTCTTGAACTCCTGTTTTTACTTTTCTGAGATTCTGCGTAGTTCCTCACCCATGTTTCATGATATTTTGGGTCATATGGAACTGGCTGCCCATTGATGAAAGGCTCACCTGAAAATGGAGCATATTAGATAAGAAAGGAAGGGTGACAGGAACAGATATACATGGAGTCAAGTCGCCTATTGGAAGCCAAATAAAATCTTCATCTCTGAGCAACTATTCCTCTGCTATCCCTAACTTGATATCTTGTGGTTTGGCCTCTTTGTTTTTGTGATGAAAAGGGTTAGGGCAGTAATTTGCCATGCTTACTCATGCATTGAATCAAAGCCAAGTAGAATCATTATGTTTAGCATGGCATTAAACTAGGCCCTAGGAAGAGAGGGATGGGAGTGGAAAGAAGAAAGTGTCCACAGGAAACGAGGCACAAATTGAAACAGTAAATACAGCCCTTCCAAGGGGAAAAGCTATTAGAAGATCAGGGACCAAGAACGGTTCAAAGTCCCACCATTCAGGTAATAATTGAGTTACAGGCCACAAATACTCTGGCAATGGCTGGATATAAACGACTTACTAATGCATCAATAGCAATATTCAACATGTCTACCTATATTTAGCTAGGTCTTCTAAGAAATTGATCAAGTTTACTTTCCCACGGCCAAAGATGTAGTCATGCAGTCTAAACAACAAACAAGGCAGCAGAACAGGAGAAACATTGAAAACAAGATATAAGTAGTACAACTCCGTACCATGTTATTGTTGAAGAAAACTAGATCATAATACATCAAATTAGTGACAAAAATTTCAATCAGTAATTCAACACAGCAATCTCATGACATACAGTACTTAACTGTAAAATGACAATATCTGATCTTACCAGCATAGGTTTTGTTCTTCACATCCATGTAAGAATCTGGGAGAACCCATCGAACATTCGGCAGTTCTGATCCAAATGAAAAATAGATAGATGGTTAGCATCACCATGTGCTACAAAAAGTTCCAAAAGTGAAACAATCAAAAGATATGCAATCAACAAAGTAGACTCCACCAACCACCGCGATTGAACACAAGTTGGTTTCTAGCAATTCATTTTCAAACGCGTAGAATAACCATAAATCTGCAAGTAAAACATAACATAAAGCATATAATGCCGAAAATTATCAACATATAACAAGAGGCCTAACTAGGATTTCAAAGGATTTAACATGATTATACTAACTCTTGTTATTTCAAAGGATGTGTGACTCTCTAGCTCTCATCCTCCTTCACTCATTCTTATAGATACATAATTTTGGAAAAAAACCCGATCTTGATTGATTACCATTTTAGAAAATGGAACAACAGTTCCTGACAATATAAAATAGTACACATCACAATGTAGCTTAAATGATACAAGCTAGTTTCTAGTAATTATGCAAACCAATGACCAAATTCAGCAAGGTGTTAGAATGATACAAGCTAGTATACCTAACATTCTTCGATTCGTCCCACTGTTATCATTGATAAGCACATACATATTCATAATCCAACAAATTGATTTACCTTTGAGCTTAATACTGAGCTCCTCAGAAACCAAAGCACCAAATGCAAAGTAATGCCGAGTCGAAACCGAATAAATCTTCATCCTAGCTTCTTCTTCACTGAATCAACACCAAAAAAAATCATTCAGAATCACAAAATTTCATACACCAAACCCTAAAACTGAACCTCAATTCAACAGAACTCAAAGGAGCAACCTTCCAAGAATACGAGCTAGGGTTTTGACATAACCATCAATAATATCATCGCGAGTGAGCTGAGGATCAGGAGGTTCCACGACAACGAGCCAATGCTCGAAATCGCAACCTTCGAGCATAATCGTCTCCTTGGGTGGTCCATTGCTTCTCGAAGATGACTCCGATAGTCGAGTCGCGAAGGTTCGGACGCCGTTGAAGCTGCTTCTGAAGGTCCGATCGTGAATCAAAGGAGCCGAATTGAGAGATGCCAAGAATTTCAAGAGCCCCGAGGATGAAGAAAACGGAGACGATTGAAGATGAATAGGAGGTGAAAATGAGCGATGAATTGAGGGATTGGGTTTGGGATAGGAATTAAATGGATGCCTAAGAGAGAGAATTCGTCGTCTTTGAGAATACATCGCCATTGTTGCTTCTTCTTCCTAAAACCCTGCTTAAACCTGGAGCTTGAACATGGGAGGGGCTGATGAATGAATGAATGAATGAACGAATGAATTAATTAATTAATGGGTTTTCGGAGAGTGGGAGTTCATGTCTTATTTTTGGGCCGAGCTTAAGGACGACAAGTCGACAATACTCTAGAAAGGCCCAATACTAAACTTATTCTTCAATTCTTAAAACCCAATCCCATTTTTTAGCGTGTCCTGTATAACTGTATTCTGCAAAAAATTTCCATTTAATACTCCGTATTTGGAATATACATATATTAAAATACATAGCCTAATGTAGGGTGTTAATTTGGGTTGTCGATACGGATTTGATCCGATATTAATGAATCCATTACTATTTGGTCGAGTTAAAATAGGTTGTTAATTATTATGGTTTCGGGTTCTAGTCAATAATTGGATCGGATTCAAACGACTTTGGTTAAAATGGGTTAATACGATTTATTATGAGTTTGAACATTTTGTGTTTAAATAACTAATAGTTGCTTCGCTCATACAACCGAAACAATTAAGCCGCACTTTTTTGGCTTCACCTACATTTGCTTATTCTCAATAACCGAAGCAAATAACTCATTTTGACTGAAGCAAATGAACTATTTTCTACTAGTGTCATAACTTCAATGAAGCAGTGGTTTGCAATAATAAGATTTTATGTGATGTATTTTAATAAATTATCTTTTGAGAGTTATCTAAAGTTACTTTCAAAAAGTGTTACTAAGAAGTATATTTCGAATTAAATAGTGTGTACACGCTCAGTTCTCACTAATTTTGTTCTTTAAGCCTATCCTGATGAGGGTAGACATGCTAAGTGGTTACGCAAGCTAGATTGTCTCTAGTTATGAGAATCTCTAAGAGGAATTGAAGAGTATTTAAGTTTTTTATATTTTTCTCAAGGTCAATTATAGATGTATTTGAAGTTTCTTTTTGAATTTAATCAGTGTTTTAGGATATTTAAGAGGAGTTATAAATTTATGGTTATATGCTTGTCTTGTAATCATAAAATTATCTTTTTGCTAGGTGATTTGATAAGTTTAAATTGAGCATTTTGGTTTATTTTTTGTATTATGTTATAAAATTTAACTTATTTGTAATAAACTTATTTTATCTTAAATGAATTTGTCTTATTTTTTATGAACTTAAGTCAACCAAAAAGGTATTAATATAGTTTCATTTTCTTAATGAAAAATATATCTAGTTTTATTTGGGTACAAACTATAAAAATTATATATTTGAGAAGTACATATTGAAATGATTTTAAAAAGATTCCATTTGATAATATTTTTTGTGCATTTTTAACATATAAGTATAGTCAAAGATCTAACCTTAAATTACAAGCGGTCTATCTTCCTTTTTTTTATGTAGTGGGCGTCAAATAGGGAAGTCAATGGACCAGATCCTTATGGATCCAGATCCAGATCCAGATTCCGTTTTTCACGGATGGATCTATATCCAGATCCAGATCCTCTGAGTATATAAAGTAAGGATCTAGATCCAACAGATTCGGGTCCAAAATGGATCCTAAATATTTTGTCTATTTTTTTGTGACAAAAATAAGTTTCAAATTTATAAATTTGCGTTTTACATTAACGACAACAGTTTAACGAGAAATGTAAGTTCAATACTTGAATACAATTCATATAACTACTCAAATATTACAAACACAACAAAGTACAAATGAACAAAATCAAATTTTTACATGTTTTTTGAATAGCAATATAAACAAGTACAAATGAGTAAATGAAAAAACGGGTAACAGATCTAGATCCGGGTATTATGGTTAGACTCATACCCGGATTCGTTTTTTAGTCACAGGACCTAGCTCCGACCCAGGTCCGTCGGGTCTAAATTTTGAAAACTCATATCCTCAAAAACGGTTATGGATCCATGGATCCAGGTCGGGTTCAATAATCGTTGCCATCCCTAGCGTCAAACCTACTACGAACTATTTATCAATCTATCTATAACTATTACTAAAGCAAAACCTCCGCTGATATCATATTAAACACGTGTTAAGCTATTACTAAAAAAAAATTGTCTTTTTTTTATTTTAGAGATGATGTCATCTAATCTTTTTTTTTCTACTTGGCATTTTAATAGATTGGAAATCGTCATACAAAGAAAGTTGTGTGACTACATGAATTCTTAAATTATTTAAAACTACCTTTTTTTCCTTTATTTCATATTTCCTCTCTACCTTTTACTGTAATAATTTTTTCATTTAATGTAATAAAAAGAATTAACCTAATTGAATTTTCTACAGTAATTCTATAAAACCTATAAGTTTTCACGAATAAATGAAAACATTCATATAATTAAAATTTAATAAAATAATAATTTACTATGTATTATCAAACTATGCATAACATGAAACTTACCTAGTAAAATTTAATGTAAAAGTGTGAAACTATGATATGTCAATAACCCTAAGAAAAAGAAGGCTCTTAGTTATTGACATATCATAACTAGGTTGTCAATAGTTAATGTTACTTCCGTCTCTCAAATAAAGTAAAGCGATAGAGCCTAGTTTTTCTTAGGGTTATGGTCATCCATGCCATTCTTTATTACTATTTGTAGTTATCCAAATACTACTAAACCCCAATCTTCTTTTAGGCCATGTTTGGATCGAGGGAGATAGATTAAGGGAGTGATAAATGTCAAACTAATGAAAAATGAAAGTAAATAGAGGTGGTGATAAGGGGATGAGGTGAAAAGGAAAATATTATAGTAGTTATATGAGAAAAAAGAAAAATTGGAAGATTGATTATTATCCTCATCATAATATTAACACTACATTTACCTTACAAACTAATTCCACTAACCTTGTTTTTCATTAATTTGACTTTTATTACTCACCTAGTGTATTATCTCGAATCGAAACATGCCCTTAACGTAACTTGTTCCCTCTCTTACAGTCTTACACGTATTATTTTCTTCCAAGTTTACAGCCTACAACAGGCATTAAATTGCAGTGGGTTTCTTTAATTGGGGTACGTGCATTCAAATATGGCAGCAAAGCTTGCTTGATGAGTCACTGCCCACACCACTATACAAGGCTAGAAGCCAAAGATAGGCAGGCTTGCGTGTCGTTGATATCACTTATTGGTACCAATATTAGCTCCCCACCTGTTACTTGCGTTGATCGTATTGGTACTTCATTTTTTTTTATGGAAGAATGTTGCTTGCTGGTTCAATGTATGTAATTGAACCTGAAAAAGTAGGGCAAAGACGGGTCTCTTGGAGTTGGAGATTCGCATGCTTTGTGACGCCCTTTTATCATAAATCTATGTATAGAGAGTAGCCAATTATCCATTCAATCATGGTTCATCTATGCTAATCCTTCAGCGTGAATCCAAGTTTGAATAAAATCCGTTTGAACGACACAATGACGTCCATGAATCAAATGCAATTTCCAATACGATATTGTCGTTTTGCATGTGAACGAAGCACATGCGATGTAAATAATGTTATTTTTTTCTGTATAAATTAAAATAGTACTATGATGTCACGTTGTTTAGTGCGTGTTTTGCTATCAAGTTATGAGAAGCATGTAATCCAATAATATATGTATGGCCTCAAATTGTAGATGCTAGCTGCCAATGCACGGAGTACTGAGACAACATAGTACAGACTACAGAGTACCACTCTCTTCTGTATGAAATTAATCATTTCTTTAGTTTTTTGACATTCCATATTCATTAATCCTAACTTAATCATTACTCTCTTCTGTATGAAATTAATCATTTCTTTAGTTTTTTGTTATTTTATATTAAATTAGGACTAAATTGTGAAAACGTGACTTATTATTACTTGTACTTTAATTCGTGAAATAACATTATTAATTTATTTTATTTTATTTTTTTGTCAAAAAGTACCTTGCCTTTTCGTTTTAATTAAATTCAACACCTTAACTTCATTTCTTAGTGAATAAGTTAACTTTATAGTGGTTAACATCAATTTTTTCTCTGTTTGTCGGTAATGTAAATCAATTTCCCCTCCACGCCGAATTCGACTTTCCCGCCGTCTAACAAATTTGGGAAATAATTTAGCCATTTTACTCATTTTCCAATCCTAATTCCTACTAATAATTCGAATGCATCCTATCAACAAAAACTATAGATGAATTGAGAAATTGAATATATATATATATATATATATATATATATATATATATATATATATATATATATAAATCTTCTCATACCTCATAGTCATACGTATTAAGTAGTTAGTTTGTTAAGGGTCATGTACCTCATGGTCTTGCTATTGTCTGGGTTCATCCTCTAGTCTATATGTTTCCCTCTTACTTTTTTTTTTTTTTTTTTTGGTAACGATGTTTCCCCTGTACAATGTGTAGGAGGAAATATTTTTTATGATTTCCTCAAATGACTTTACATTAAAAATGGAGTATTGGCCTAATAGCCTAATAGGGTAGGATGTTAGGCTGAATGGGCCTATCAAAGGGTTGTCAATAAAAGGTTCAAGTGTTTAGAGGTAGGAAGGCGGAGATTTTTTTTAACCTTTTTTTTTTAAATCGAAATATAACCTGTATTAAAGTATTTTAAAATATGACTTTGGGGTGAGGTTCGATATAAAATCGTTGTCCAAGACAACGACTTTGTATTTAAAAGTCGTTGTCCGAGACAAAAACTTTGAGTTTTTTATATTTTTTATTTTAAAAAAGATTATTTTATTAAAAATAAAAAAAAATTTAAAATTTTTTTATTTTTTATTTTTTTAAAAAGCTATTTTCATTTAACAAAATATTAATAAGAAAATTCGCTGCCATGACACCGAACCTAGACCCAGGTTCATTTTTCGAAATAGTTTGTTGTGAGGGTTATATTTCGAATTTTTTTAAAAAAAAAGGTTAAAAAATAAAAAAAAAAATCTAGGAAGGCAAACCTTTTGTGTACAAATCTATTATAACAATTTTTTTTATAAGACTATTAATTATACGAATATCCTATGATGGTTTGATGCAGACTTCACAAGATAAAAACAATGGAGAAAATTCTTATTAAATTTCGACATTATTCTTAATAGTAACGGACATTTGATTTTGTTTAAGAGCCAAAGTATGAATTTAAAATGCTCAAAATAATGTTATTCTTCATCAGTAATGGTAACTAAATAGGTAAGAAGCCATTGATCTCCAATTCAATATTGTCTTCAACAAAAGGATAATATTTGCTAGAAGTGCCATAATTACCCTTAGTAAGTTGTATAATGGTTAAAAATAAACATCCTGTTACAAATGCATGCATCCCAAAAATTTAGTAGCCTTAAGCCCTAAATGCCTAATGCCCTAATGAGACAAAGGGGAATTAAAAGGAGTATGCCAACTGATGATGAGATCGAATCCAAAGTCGTCCAAACCCCAATTAAGGTAACTTGTTCCCTCTCTTACAGTCTTACGCAACTTGGAACTAAACCATGCAACGAGAACTCCTAATGTATCTGTTGGATAATAACTGCCAATCAAGAAAAAAAAGTCGGATGATAAGCATTACGTCCTTGTCATGCTTTAAGAAAGAAAGTGTCAAACTCACAACTTTTTGGGACATTTTATGTATATAATTGAGTTTTCGAGTTGAGCTCGAGTTTGGTTAAGCTCGTGAGCTAAAAAACCGAAGCTCGAGCTCGACTCGAAAACTCAATTCTCGAGCTCAAGTTTGAGCTCGATTAAAACTCGTTTCAAGCTCGATTAAAACTCGTTTAAAGCTCAGGCTCGATTAAAGATCATTTAAAGCTCGAGCTCGATTAAAGCTCATTTTAATCCAATGTGGGACTTTTGGTTAATATATCAAACCATCTTTTATTTTATTTTAATTTTATATCTTAAGTATATTTTTCTATAAATATATATTATAAAATTAATACGAGTTTCTCACGAGCTTTTCGAGTCGAGTTTTGATTTGCTCGACTTGGCTCGTTAACTTATCGAGTCGAGTTCAATCTCGAGTCGAGTCCAATCGACTCGAGCTTTGACCGAGTCGATCCCGAGTTTCTTGCGAGTAGATCAACTCAATAAGCATCCCTAATTGTGGATGTAAAATTAACAGCTATGGTTAATAATCGTCAATACTGTTAAATGTCGTTTGGCTCTAAACGACTATTATAAATTGAATTAGGTCGTCAATATGTAATAGGTATCAGAATATTCCCTCTTAAATATAGCGAATATTACTAGTTGGCTAATGAGGTCAATTAAATTATATCATAAGGCATGAACGAAATACGTAGGTTGAAACAGGCCAGGTATGAATGGGTCAAGGAGATAGTTATGGTCAGGATATCCCCATATAAGTAGCCATTATCAAGGGCAGGAAGACTACATTAGCTGTGCAGCCAAGTTGAGCAACCCACTTTTAGGGGTAAGAATCTATCCGATCCAAGTGACGTGACGTGACGTGTGAGCAACTCGACGTGTAGGACAACTAGATGTAAAAATCGTATGGTCATATTCGCAGTAGTTAGTACATTATGTTATGGGTAAAAAACTGTCTAGCACACCCGACATGCCGTGAAGATTGTTAGACGTATAGGGCAACTAGGCGTAAGGAAGTTAACAGTCGAACCAGGCAGTTATTAGAGAATATTGACTATGTAGTTGAAACGACTACAAGATTTTAAGAGTCAACCCCACGTGTCTGAGATTCTAGGCGTCAACGTCGGGACGAGTCTAAGCAACAAACGTCTAGGCATCGGGAAGAGTCGTGGTTGTAAGTAAGCGTTTGAAGGTCAATCCCTAGATGTATGAGTATCAAGGAATCTCCTAGTATATTTTTTACCACTAGTTAAAATATCAATTCAAGGACACGACGGATAACCAGAGAAGACCAAGTCAATACACACGTGAAGCTAAAAATTAGGAAAGCAGTTGCCGCAAGATAAAAACGAGTCAATCATACTTGTTGCCCATAACCAACATATATAAAAGGCAGCTCAAACCAATTAGAAGGGAAGAGACACACATAGGGGTCCATTCACTCACAAACCAAGATTAAAACACAACCCATTATGATTTACATATCTCTCATTAGCTCCATCAACACTTGCCGCCTGTTGTACTTTTATACTCGTTTACTCTCAATCTTTTGTTACATCTCTTGTATACTCAACGAAAACACCTCCTTTAACATAGTGGAGCGGCGACCTAATAAGTCCTGCGGTTTTTTCCGAGTTTAGGTTTTCCGCGTCACCAATTTGGTGTGTCAATTGCATTATTTTCTTGCTTTATTCTTTATATCATTGTCTACGCGTAACTTAACTAGTTGTAAAAACGTCACAACCTTTAGTTGTCACTAGGTGACGATTTTTGGCAGAAACACCCACGATATTTTACATAACCTTCGACTCTCATTCTAATTCTCATTCCAATTAATAATTACAATCAATTGTATTTACTCTTAGTCTTAGGATAACCTTCTAAACGCTTGAATGCACTACAACTATACCCTTTTGGCTTAGAGGAATGACGGCCTCATAGCCCCCAATTTTTCATCTCATGGTATTTCTGGTTCACTAATCATTTGCGTCCTTTAATATCTCATACTATTTTTCTTGTCATTTTACTTATTTGTCGCCTAACTTATTATTAAACATCGCAACCTTAAATTATTTCCAAATAATTTTTGACATAAACAGTAAATCCACGAATTATTAGTACTTTATATGCCTTTTATATAGTTTATTTTGTGTGTCACCATCATTGTTTGCAAGATATTACTAAAGAAAGACAAACAACGACTTCGATCGATATTAACACATGTGAAACATAGAGTATGAAAATATCGCCAATTTAAAAAGTATATGTTTTATCTAGTTTATCTTTTTGGTCTAATGTTTTATTTTATTTGTTGACAAATTGACAATAAAGTATAAGCATTTCTGTCTCCTTTTACTATAGCTATAAAAAAAAATTGAAACTACTTTGACAAATCACCGTACGACACTTTTTTTATTTAACCTTTTTTTAAATTTTGAAAAATAATCTTATGACGTAATTTACTAGTATCATGTGAGGACTCCTTTTATCATGAAAAATCACGATTTATAAAATGAAAAGCTAAAAAACGATATTATTTTTACTTTGATATTAAGAGAATCTCGAAGGTCATTTTTATAATATACCATTTTATAAATCGTGATTTTCTATGATAAAAAGAGTCATCGCATGATCCTAGTGGATTTATATGTTACAAATTATGTCATTTTTTAGTTTTAAATATACTTTAATTGAATTTGAAATATTTATACATAAAAAGTAAAGTATTATACAAAAAGTTAATTGTCACAATTGTTAAGGTGTTAGATATTAGAAATGACTCAAAGGTCAATTGTTTGATTTTTGTCGGAAGCATATTTTAGTTATTTTTGGACTTGTGGGTTGATGTTTGGAATTGAGCCAAAGAAAAACATCTTCTCTTGACAACGATTTTTACCCAAACCTATACAGAAGATTATTTTTCGATTTTTAAAAAATAAAAAAGTCGTGATTATCAAGATTGTCACATGCTGCACATGGTGGTGACATATTGAGCTAGACTTCCAACTACAAATGAGGTCATGAGTACACTGTACATCCTTAAACGGCATCTTGGTGCATTTTGTGTTATTTTCTTTGTTCTTAAATATTGTTTTAAATACGAATTTTAACTTTTTAAAATAAAATGAGAAATCTTTTTGGGGACAACTAATAATGAAAAATCCTTAAGAGAATAGGGCAATTTTTTCGAGATAGAGAAAAATGAAAAATAAGACAATATTTAAAGAGCGGATGGAATACTTATGATGCAACTATGGAGGAAGATACATAAAGTTTACTTCATCAGCTGAAGTCAGCATATATAGGAAACTTAATATTAATAAGAAGATACTTCAGATTGGCTTTAAAAAATAAAAAGATAATTCAGATAACTACTCGGTATTTATATTATCTATATGGCCCGTAAAAAAAATGAAAAGTTTATCCAATAGTAAGCAAATAAATAAGCTTCACGTGGCACAACCGCAGCAGGAGAAGATCAATAATGTGCGTGGGACGTGATAAACAAAAAAACGTAGAAAACGACGTCGTCCTGTTAGAATTCGGTTGGTAAAAATGGTCATCTTGGTCTTGGGAAATGGTTAAGGTGAACTCATCCAAATCCCAAGTGCTTATAAATACACGTCTTATTTCCAAGAATCTTATTCCCCATAACATCTGATGCCATACAGTTAACGGTGAGGTCAAATATAAGCCTTAGAATTTCAATATAATACATGGGCAGCGTAACCTTGTAAAATTACATCTTTATATATTATCATTCATCAAAATGTGTGGAATACTTGCTGTTCTTGGTTGTTCTGAAGATTCTCATGCTAAAAGATGCCGTGTTCTTGAACTTTCTCGCAGGTAATCTTGTCTATGAACCTGCGCAATATTTTTTTTTTTTTTTTTTTTTATCATCCAATCTTACATTAGGAAATATAATGAATTATCCTTTTCATGAAAGTTGATTATAATACCTTAATCTTTAAGGTTGAAATTTGGTCATCATTAATCATTATAAAGGATGAAGCATAACCCTGCAGGATTTTGTAAGATTATCTCTCCAAGTAAAAACTTCAAACGTAACACTTTTTGCTTATTTCAAATATATTAATGTTTAAATTGATGTATTTTTCATGAAATAGTAATAATTAATGAATTATTTTGTATATATTTTCTGTTCCTATTATGTGGGACTAAGCTACCACATTATTTGTGGTTCGGGGAATATACGTGCAAACAATTGGATAATAGTACGTTATTACAATCTAAATTTAGTAGTTGTAAGTTGCGATGGATATTTATTTGAGGTGACAACTTTTTTATTTTATTTTTTTTTAAATATAATAACGTAAGTTCATACTTGTATATGCAAACGGCACCAAATAAAAGGAATAGTTATATACGGAGTAATATATGTGCTAATGATAATAGAAATTGGAAACAACTAATCGATCTTGTGTATGGGTGGTTTGTTGCTGGCTTTGCGTAAAAATGTATTGAAGATTGAAACACCGTGGTCCTGATTGGAGTGGTATCTATCAGCATGGAGATTGTTATTTGTCGCACCAACGCCTCGCTATTGTTGATCCTGCTTCTGGTGATCAACCTCTCTACAATGAGAAAAAAACTGTTGTTGTAACTGTAAGCCAATTAGTTTATACATGTGATCTTGTACTAGTTAAGTAGCTTAGTTAACTGCTTTATTATATTAAAATGTTGAGCAGGTTAATGGTGAAATTTACAATCATGAGGAGCTAAGGAACAGTCTTCCAAATCACAAGTTCCGTACTGGAAGTGATTGTGATGTTATAGCGCATTTGGTGGGTAAAGGCGCTATTTTGTCTTAGAAGTTTATCAGTGACATTCTCAGTTTTTAACACAACTTGTTAATCTTTCTGTCCATGATTAATCAGTACGAGGAGCATGGTGAAAACTTCATTGACATGCTAGACGGAGTGTTCTCTTTCGTGTTGTTGGACACACGAGACAACAGCTACATTGCTGCTCGTGATGCTGTTGGCATTACCTCCCTTTATATTGGTTGGGGCCTTGATGGTAAGGCTTTTTTATCTCCATCTTTACGAAGATCAGAAGTTCTGTTGTTCTTTGTTCGTCATGTAATGTAATTGTACTAACGTATGTGTGAGCCTCTTTTGGCCTTCAGGTTCAGTTTGGATCTCATCAGAGCTGAAGGGCTTGCATGATGACTGCGAACATTTCGAATGCTTTCCTCCTGGTCATTTGTACTCTAGCAAAACTGGTAGTTTACGTCGTTGGTACAACCCTCCTTGGTTCTCTGAGACTATTCCTTCAACCCCATATGACCCTCTATTACTAAGGCTTACCCTTGAAAATGTAATTTTTATCCTGATCTCTGAACTTCTCATGATTTTAAGCTTAAAATTTACCTAGTTTATGTTGTTTACAATTTACCATTTCTACAGGCTGTTATCAAGAGGCTTATGACTGACGTGCCCTTTGGAGTGCTATTATCTGGAGGCTTAGATTCGTCGTTGGTTGCCTCAATTACTTCACGTCACTTGGCAGGCACAAAGGCTGCCAGGCAATGGGGATCGCAGCTCCATTCCTTCTGTGTCGGTCTTGAGGGATCACCTGATTTGGTGGCTGCTCGAGAGGTGGCTGATTATTTAGGTACTGTCCACCATGAATTCCACTTCTCTGTTCAGGTAATTCTATGTTCTTCTGAAATCCACTTCATGCTTTTCTGCAGTAACTACATAATCCCAAATATGTCTGATTGGCGATCATGAATTTGTGGCAGGATGGTGTTGATGCTATTGACGATGTTATCTACCATATTGAGACTTATGATGTCACAACCATTAGAGCTAGCATTCCTATGTTCCTAATGTCACGCAAGATCAAGTCACTTGGGGTCAAAATGGTTATTTCAGGAGAAGGGTCTGATGAAATCTTTGGTGGGTACCTCTATTTCCACAAGGCACCTAACAAGGAAGACTTGCACCAAGAAACATGCCGCAAGGTATTGAACATGTGCACTCCCATTTCCATCCCTTCTTTTTAACATCACGAATAATTTGTTTTTTGTTTTTGTTTTCTTTTCGATAGAAACATCATGAATAATTTTGAGTGTGCAGTTTTTCTGATAATTAGAACTAATTTTTTTGCAGATAAAAGCCCTTCACCTATATGATTGCTTAAGAGCCAACAAGTCGACTTCTGCCTGGGGTTTGGAGGCTCGGGTTCCTTTCCTTGATAAGGAGTTCATTAATGTTGCCATGTCTATCGATCCTGAGTGGAAGATGGTACTAAACTAGTATTCATAATACCTATCATGTGATACTCTTCACTTGTTTTTTTGCTGATTCACTAGTATATTTCTGTTTGCATTTTTTACTAAAAATTTGTCAGTAAGTTGAAGTGAACAAGATCAAACAAAAATCACACATTTTCTTAATAGTTTCATTATTTTTTAATGAGTGTTCATGAACTTTTTCTAGATTAAACCTGAAGAAAGACGCATGGAGAAATGGATTCTGAGGAATGCTTTTGATGATGATAAGCAGCCTTACTTGCCAAAGGTAAACTAGTTCCATTCCACATTAATTAAGAGTCGCTTAATATGTTGATTTTCTCTGCTAATATCTCTAACTTGTAGCTTTTTTGGTGCAGCACATTTTGTACAGGCAGAAGGAGCAATTCAGTGATGGTGTAGGATACAGTTGGATTGATGGACTCAAATCACATGCTGAACAACAAGTACTTAATACGAAACACTATAATGATCTGTTGTCTAATGCAATGACAAACTTAAGTCCACCGATGCATTTATTTTACATTCCGAATTGATTTGTTCTTACAGGTGACAGATAAGATGATGCAACTAGCTGAGCACATTTTTCCGCATAACACTCCAAACACTAAAGAAGCCTACTACTACAGGATGATCTTTGAAAGGTTATTCCCACAGGTGATGAACTTGTGCCTAAAACCCATGTTATTCACAGTATTCTATCACATTCCTGTAAGAAATATGCTCAATATGTATGCTTGATACCCTTGTAGAACTCTGCTAGGCTAACTGTTCCTGGAGGCCCTAGTGTCGCATGTAGCACAGCCAAAGCTGTTGAGTGGGACCAATCTTGGTCGATGAACCTTGATCCCTCGGGTAGGGCTGCTCTCGGAGTTCACAACTCGGCCTATGAGCGTCAACCTATTATGGCGAAGAATAATATACCGTCTAAGATCATTGATGATATGCCTCGGATGATCGGTGTTCCTGCCCCAGGACTTGCCATTAGCTAGCTAGCTGGTGATTCACCTTGCCAATATGTTATAAATGCGGCATTGCTGCTAGCTTTTTGGCTTCTTCTCCTACGTTGCCTTTATGCGCATATTACACTGCCTAAGAAATGTTTATGTAAAGTGAAGAATCGTTAAGATGGAGATGGTTTTAGCCTTTTAGGTTCTGCAAGTAATGCATGCTTTGTGTTTTAATGTGAAGAAATGCAAATAAACTACCGAGTACTTTCTTTGTACGCTAAAATCTGTAAACTTCAATGTGTATTTTAGGGTCTTAGGCCATCGGCCGCAATACATGAATAAAAAGACTCGCTTTGGCTTTGGCTTCTTCTGAAAATAAAAATAAAACATGAATAAAAAAAACCATTATGTTTTATATTGGTCCAGAGATTTACAGAGAATCATGCATGAAGACGAGGGCATTGTTGATGAAAGGTTCAATTTATATTTTGCCGGAGGATTTAAGCATGAACATAATGTTTAAATAAAAAAAAAATATTAATTTGGAGGGTTATACCATGGTAGAACCGTATACCATGGTAGAATCCTCCAAATCGGAGGATTTCTGGTTGGAATAATCGTGTGTTTTACACGGTTCTAGAATTTCAATTTATTTCTTTTTTTCCCGATAAAACCTACCATTTTCAACCTAAAAATGGGAATCGAGTATACAAACACAACCAGTAATGACCAAAACAATAATAACAATACCCGAAATTTTTCCTAAAAAAATACAAAACATACATCTATTTAAATAAACTTTAAAGAATTTAAAAACTAAAATATATACATACATGAAGAACCAATCAAACCTCTCAAAGTTTTAATGGCAACCTCGCTTAGACTCTCACCCAAACTCCGAGAAGTTTTTTTGCCCGCTCTTGACATCAAGAAATTGCTGAATTTTTGTGAGGAAATCTGATTTTTTGGAGAGGTTCGGTGAGTTTAAGAAGGTGGGTTTGAGGAGGGTGAAATGTTGGGTTTTTATGTGATAGGAAAAAAAAGATAGATAAGTGAATTATGGGTATAATTAGGTGATTAAATGAAAATGTTACATAAATATGTAAATTAAAAAGATAAGGGTAATATCGTCAAAAAATGCAAAACATGTATAAAATATGGGAGATAGATAGAGAATTACAGACGATATTTAGCAATTCACCACCTATAAACACAAAACCCAATTCTCACCATTGCATGACGATTTCATCCAAAAATCAAGAATCTAATCAAACCCATACCAAAACTCAAAGAATAATCAAAAGGAAAAATTGATGGGAATAATCTAATATTTGCTCGATTTACAGTGATAACACATTTTTAATACTCTTTTCTATATGCATTAGTTGCGGGTTTTCATTATATTTTCTCCATATATCTAACCTTTTAGAGCTACTTTGCTTTATGTTTCGATATTGCTCTCCTTGGACTTTTCTCTTGTGATTTTTGTAGGAATTGAGCTCGATTTTACTATAAGTTTGCTTTGATCGTGGTTTGGCTTGTAAAAGGAGCAAGTATACATATAAGACAAAACATGACAGCCAACTCCACGGCTCACATGTAGACATACAACTCCCTCCACAACCACCCCGTGGCCAATTTGTTAAGCAAAGATACAAAAGGCATTGGTAGCTAGCTCCACGACTCACCCGTGGACATATGACTTCCTCCACAGGTCACCCGTGGTGGCCTCTGTTACCCAAAAAATGAAGACGAAGCAAGGCAGCGAGCTCCACGGCTAGCCCGTGGCCGAAGGCTACTCTCCACGGCCCACCCGTGGAGGTTGCTGATTTGCCATGTTTTGGGCCATAAGATTTGATTTGTTTAGAGTCCAAAACCTACTAAAACTCCTAGGTTAAATGTAGATTAGAGAGGTTATTAGCAGTTAGCTTTTTTATTATCGCATTTTGGGAGACTTTTATGTTCTTGTGCTATCTAAGGCTCCTCCAACCTCGTTCCATTAAAGATTCACCAAAGTTTCTATTAATTCAAGTATTTTTTTTTTACTTTATTTTCTATTATTATTGTTATTATGTTCTCTTTAACTAATTATTGCGTTTATCTAATCAACATGTGTGAGTAGTTTTATAACCATAGGGTTTGGTTGAACCCTAATATGAATGAATGTATTATTTGATCCTTAATCTCCTCTTTGATCAATTTATAATTCCTCTTTATTAGGGTTGGTGTTATTATCAATAATTAACTAGAGATAGGATTGTTGAATGTGATTAGATTTATAGTGAGAGTTGACTCCTAATTGATTTTAGAACCCTAATCAAAAGTAAGAATAATTATGCATGAGAATAGCTAGTTCTTCTTGCTAGGACTCATAGGATGTCATTATTAATGTCTTTAATATGTTTGATTTTATGAGAATAGGTATGATTATATTGGGGAAGCTATTAGTTGATCGAGAGACACTCTTAGTACTTGTTTTAGGGAGCATCCGTCCTGGGGAATATTTATTGATTTGAGAATGGGAAAAGGGGTTATTTTGGTGCATTGAATAATATTAGTGGGGATTCCTAATTCTAGGTGTTTTTAGTCGTAATTGTTTCCATACTATTTTTGTTGCTTAATATTCCGTACTTAGAAAATTAATAGTTTAGATTCTTCATCATTGAATTGGTTACTTGTTTAGTGATTACTTGAGTCTATTTAACTAGTTAATTGAACTTTAGTCTCTTGGAATTCGATCCTTATTTGCCCTTCTACATAGTAGTGGTCTTGTTAGGTTTATTTTTGTTAGGTGCACGACATGCCTATCATACAGATATTAATCCAACGTTTTGTTTATTTATGAATACACCTACTTTTAGCCACTGTTCGCTTTTACTAAGCCAGTTTACAAATGACTTGATAGCAAGGGAATTTTATGTGATGTGGCATAGACAGTTCCATATCCCATGTAAATTAGCTCGTGCTATCCTAATGTTCCTAGAATTAACTCCCTCTGCTGCAGTGCTTGCTAAAGTTCCTAAATTAAATCCCCTTGAAGTTGACTTTCTTGCTTGCTTGGTTTCTTAGCAGTTGTTCTCAATCCCTTTTACCATCTCTATCGCACAGACTTTGAGAATGAATAAAGGCTCTTGATCAAAGACCTTTCCCTAAAATATGTTGACGACTTGTTTTCTGGCTTTGTCATTATACAGACATGGACTGGCATACAAAAGCAAGTAATCAGCTCTTTGGTTAGCTCCACTAGTAGTAGTTAAGACCGGCAACAGGATAGAGGTTACCAATCTTCTTTTGTTAATAATCTCTTCTGGTATATTCGCCCGAAAGTCAGCTACCAAGCAAGCTTGCCCTCTTTCAATTCGGTGATTCACTTAAACGAGGAGACCGGGGAACTGGCTCTAGCTTATCCTTTCCTCTAAATACTCTCTCGACTCCCTTGCTGGCATGAAAATAGCTCGAGTCTCATCTCTCTAAGCATGAATAAATCTTACCTATCCATAATCTATTTTTTCAATCAACCAGGTCTTGCAGGCGGGAGCAGGATTCGATATCCGAGAAGGATGACATTTTCATCCATAGAAGCAAGAATGAGTAATGGGGAAGAGAGAACTAGCTCAAAGCAAGAATGAGCGATGGGAAAGAGTGAACATGAGAAGTGAAGCCTAACACTGAGTAACAATAATTAATACCGGACATTATTTAAAAAAGGAATTTCATCAATTACTTGTTCATAGCCGTCAATTGTAGGTCACATTTGAGAGTTGCTCAATGAAAGCAAACAATTGTTAAAGATAGGTGTATTCATAAATAAACAAAAAATTGGATTGATATCCGTAAATTGGACAAAGATAACCCATGAATAAAACCGTAAAAGGGTACTAAAAAACACGAAAAAGTCCGCAAAAAGGATCCTGCACCCGGGTGCACGATGCGCATCGTACACCCGGAATAATTTCACTGACCATTTAGTAAAGCTCACTGAACATTTCCCCTATTTCACTGATCATTTACAAAACTTCACTGACTATTTGCCCAATGAACATATCCTTCATTTCAATGACCATTTCTCCAATGAACATGTCTTTCATTTCAATGACCATTTACTAAATCTCGGTGAACATTTGCTCACTGAACATTTGATAAATTTCACTGAACATCTAATTAAATCTACTAAATTGTGTTCATTTTAAACTGGGTGCATGATGCGCATCATGCACCCGGATGCAGGGTCCAAGCACCAGAAAAAGTCATCCTAATAAGACACTCAATAATTCAAGAACCAATTTTGAAAGAACAGAAAAAACAGGGGAAACAAGAAAGCAAAATCAACCCAATATTGTAGAATAAAAAGGGAAGACATTGATAAGAAAATGAGAGTGAAAATCACCTCAACAGAATGATTCAAAGGAAGCTTTTTCTTACAGTGTAATCGCCTCCTCTTTCTGTGGTTAGCAGAGTCCGCCATTGAAGTGTTTGTACGGCTTTCAGCCGGCAGAAGAAGGAAGTGATCGAGAGATTTACACACTTAACAAAAAAAAAAACTCGGTTTAGAAAGGGCTAAAAAGTACTAAAATAATCTGATTAACGAAAGGAAGTCGGTCTACTCAACGTTAGTACTGTACGGAGTACATCACTACTACTACAATCTTACACGGTCTACTACCTTCTTCATTCTCCTAAACCATGAAACCCCTCAAAGCCCCGCTCCACTCCGCTAGACCCACCTTTTAATTTTTCCTTGGTTCTCAGATTTATGCATATTTTACGCTTCCAATTTATGTGAATTTGTAGAAGGTTAACTTTAAGTGTTAGTGAATTTTTGCTGTAATTGATGTGCATTAGGTTACAGTTTCTGGGTTCCTTTCAATTTCAATTAATTATTATTATTTTGAAGAGGGTCAAATCTTAGGGTTCAATTTGTAATTAACTTATTGATATGCTTTTGATTCGTTTGCAATTTGCGCCAATCTGACGTTTTCGGAAATTTATTTGGAAATATCATGAAAATTGACTCTTTAAAGCTAGTTGTAGACTTTGGTTTAAATCGTTTAATGACTTTAAGCATCATCTTCCTGTAGGAGTATTTTATATTTCTGATAACTAGAGAATTACTCGGTATAATTTTTGTTGTCGAGAGAAGAGTTTGTGATGTAATGAACTCAGTTTAGCTTCAGTCAGTAAGGTTAGAAGGTATTCTAAACCAATGGCCAAATTTTGGTAGGCAAGATCTTTGGCTGAGGCCTTAGAATTTGAGATACAAATCATGCGAGTGTTGGCAGTTTATTTGTTCCATCTTCCATTATTGTCTGTCATAATTGGGTTTAAAGCAAATGTCTGGAGCACCTTGTATCATTACATTGACCTGTTTCTTGAATACCTTTACTAATCTCCAACTTTTGAATCTTACTTTGCATTTTTAGTTGTGGGTTTCAGTTCTCATGTTGACAATGTGCTGTTTTCGTAAAACTACTTTAGGATACCAAAGTCTTTGCAGAAGCCATGGCAAAGCATGATCGTGATCTTATCATGCGCAGGAAGCAGCCAGGCATTGGTATTGGACGGCTTTGTGAGAAGTGTGATGGAAAATGTGTGATTTGTGATTCATATGTTCGTCCATGCACTCTCGTACGAGTTTGTGATGAATGCAATTATGGATCTTTCTAGGGGAGATGTGTGATATGCGGAGGTGTCGATATTTCAGATGCCTATTACTGCAAGGAATGTACTCAACAGGAGAAGATTGAGATGTGTGTTCGAAAATTGTCAATTTAGGAAGTGCCAAAACAGATATTTTCTATGAACGGAAGAAATATGGTTTCAAGAAAAGATGATAGAGTATGCAACCACTTTGCTTCTTTCAGAATGCCAATTAAGATAAAACATACAGGTTTGTATTAGCTGACTTAACTTCTTCTGGTACTTCTGGTATAAGTAGGGCAGTCGCTCTGTAACTTTGCCTTACCCATCAAATTAGCTGACTTAACTTAAGGATCAGGAATTAGACTTCATGCACTTGGGAATTTGGCATTTCACGTCCGAGATGAAGACAGAATTTTTTAACTTTTATTTTTTGGCCTGTTGAAGACATAGAGATTAAATTTTATGGGCCTTGTGGCCGCACATTATACGCTGTATGTGTGTATTGCACATTCTAATCTTGCAGTGTGCTAATAGGAATAAGGATGGTAGACTCTGGGAATTCAACTTGTCAATAATCTGCATGCTCTTCTAATTTAATTGGTTCTTACATGCCTCTTCTGAACCTTATTATTCGAGCCATGACATATAGTAATGGTTTAATGTACTTCATTTGCTATCTTCCATATGTTTGAGCTCTTTTCAGATAAGATGCATCATACATACGAATACTACAACTGAATGGTTATAATTAATGCATACATATGTAAATCTTATGCAAAGGGTGGCTTAATTAGCTTGGAAAATTAAAATTGAAGCAATGGTTTTAATGCATAAATAAATAAATCTCATGCAAAGGGTGGCTTACTTAGCGTGGAAAATTATTATGAAGTAATTTGTAAATAAAAAAGCATTGCTCTTGATATGTATTGTTAATTTGACCAAAAAAAAGAACTATTGATGGCTTTAATTGGGGGAAGTCATTAAACTTTATATGTAGCACCTGAAATCACAATATATAAGCTTAACCGACCCTTTTGTAAAAGGGTTTAATCAACTAAGGGTTCAATTGGATCGTTTTTTAAAGGGTCATATTTTGTTGGGTTTTTAATGAGTCAACTCGGGTCAATAATGGACCAATGATTTTCAAAGCTTTTGAACATTATCAGGTAATGAATGTTTTCAACTTACTTGTCAATAGTCCACTGCCAAGGATTAAAGGTTTTACGAGCAAACTATCACCCTCTATAGAAAAAATTGTACTCTCTTTGTATGGCCCGGTCTGACTTAGCCCGTTTTGTATCTTCTTTGGCTTGACTCGACTTGACCCGTTTTGCATCTTCTTTGACCCGATACGGCCCGTTTTACATGTGATCCATCGCGGCCCTAACCCAACTCAATGCACATGTCTACTTACATGCATCAACTTGTTGGCCTTCTTTACAGTTAGGCGATCACTAGTCACAAATCTCACAACGTAACTAAATTAATTTGCTGGTCACTCACGTAGATGGAAATTTATTACGCTAATTGCATGGAGTGATCCCGAAATCTCCAGAATGTGGAAGCAAAATAAAGCATTGACCTTGTCTGAATCTAACTTTACTTAACATCTGAAGTTCTGAACATCTTAACACAAAGCATTGCCTGTTACCTTTATTAACAACAATTCAACACAACTCAAGTGAAAGATATAGAAATGATAACACGATACTGCAGAAGAGCACCAACTGCACCATTATTATTTAGCTTAGGGCTCTTTTGACCTTAATGAAGATTGAGGTAAAGCTTTCAAACTGTGTCTCCTAAGTTATACGAGGCATAGATTGAATTCAGAAAATATGGATAATTAGTTCAAACCTCCAGTTACTTTGAAACCTAAGCAACTGGAATTTTAAAAATGATGATAATTTTACATGAAAAAACCAAAGAACTCAAAATGAATTACACTCAAATCGTCACATACTCAATAAACTCTACTTCACATTTCAGACACTTACATACATATACTCACAATTCAATATTTTCGGGTATTGAATAAAGTCAACTTCTGACTTCTGTAGAATATGCCTCACAAAATGTGACAATTAAGACTCTCATAAGTATTCTTAAGTGTTGCACATCTTTACTTTTTACTCAGTAGTTTTTAATACTATTACTATAAGTAGGTTTGTTTGTTTGTTTTTTTTTTGCAAGGTATAAGTAGGTTGTTGTTCATGAAATTAGGAAATTTCACCAAATACTAGTCAACTTCTAGATAAGTCAATGGGTGGCCTAGTGCCGGGCCCGTACTCGACTTCTGTCAAAATTATTGACTCCTTTACTGAACCCACCATCGATGGTGGATACAAATTTCATAATTGTTCTTGCATCTGTGAGTATAAATCTAAGCCACCTATCTTCTATACCCGTCTTGTATCCGCCGTCAAAAATAAAGAAAAAATATATGCTGAAACTGATAAAATAGAAAGAAGAATTATGAGAAAATGTTTTTGTGTCACTTTATTAAGGGAAAAATTCTAATATATATATATATATATATATATATATATATATATATATATATATATACAAATAACTTCAAGAGTTATATCAAAGATAGGATATAACTCACAAAAGATAAACATCATACAAGATATATCATAAAGATAATTATATCCTATTAAAAACCAAATGATGAGTATTTATGCCTACATAATATTACAAAAAAGCAATGATACATAATTAACACATAAATAATACAAATCCAAATATATAAAGCTTTTAAACTAAATCAATTAAATCACAAGTCAAATAACTCAAAGTTAATTCACATCTTGTTTTGCATCACATTATTGATTGATTTTCATTTCTAGGCACAACAAAAATTATAAAGTTAGGGCTAACCTTGAAATTTAGTTGGATTTGATATCTGAAATATATGCATATAGGGGATTTTGCGGATATGGACAGGATTAGGAGGGGATGGTATGGTGGCAGGTGGACATAAAATCTATTACTTGACAAAAAATCCATAACGGATATTCCTTTTGTCCTCATATCCATCCCATCACCCGCCAATAAATTCATAGTCGCACACATCCTATAGCGGGATAGGACGATGGTGTGGATCTCCTATTTAACCCGCTCTACTGTCATTCCTAAAGGTAATTCCGATGTTTTAAAGACACGTAAGAATCTCTTCAATTGTAGCTTAATTTAGTTATATAATACTTTCTCAAAAAGATTCTCCTTTTCAGCATATACGTAAGGTGTTACTTAGTTGTTAGTTGTTGAGTTTACTAAAAAGTGTGTTAAGCATAAAATATAAAGCAAAAAGAATTAATTCGTATCTTATTTCTCGAGGAAACTCCCAATAATACGACGATCATCATTTAAGGGTGTACTTCATGTTTTTATATTGTATTGAAGGTACTTTTGTAATCACTAGCAATTTGAAACATTAGAGATGATACCTACGGAAATCACCTAAACTATACCCGGGACAATCCACTAAATTTGAATAGTCAAGGATCAATCCGACGCCTAAACTATAAACTTTGTATAATGTGTTTGGAATAACTAAGAAGCCGGCCTCTCTTTACATAGGGGACACAAAATATTCTGACAACTTCAGCAAAAGATACTTACAGAATGAATCCTCTCAGCTTATGTATAAATGAAAAGTCAATAGTATAATCGATATGATCTCCAGATAATGGACCAACTTCAATTTGATCAATTTAGAAAGTCAACGACTTCATTAATTAAGGTGATAACTCATTCACAGAAGATAGGAGAACCGGAACCCTACATCATCTATTTCCATGTTTTAAGATCAAAAACAATTTTTTGGCAAACTAAGCATCGTTTAATTTTACTCGAAGAAAATGTTAGTAAGCCTAAAATAATTTTATGGGATTTGATTCAAATGCACAAATACTTTTCTATGTCTTACTGAGTACATTTTTAACACTTGATCTTTTCTATTTCATACTCAAATTCGCATATTTTTATAATTGATTGACTAGTTGAGATTATATGAAGATGTATTTGGCCTTATCTTATACATGCATGCATGCATGCATGCATGATGCATCTTCTATGTAGGAGTATTTTTTTTATAGGAATATTATTAGAGATAGTTACGTATATAAATAATATCTGGGGAGCAACCAATTGAGGCGTTGACATTATTGAAGCTTCAACAGAGAACCAACTACGTTACTAAAAGTTTAAATGCTTCCAAGTTTACACCCTGAAGAAGAAAAGGGAAAAGAAAGAGAGTAAAACAAAATTAGAAGGAAACATGGAAACACCCTAAGACTGCAAAAGAAAGCAAGTAAGATCCAACGGCTAAGATCTCACACCGGTAGCTCGGATCCCAAACGTGCCATCCACTTATAATATGAGCAACTTGGGCTAAACGTCAACACCTTCTCCCACTGCACCCTTTCTTATATGTGTCCCCCTCCTTAAATTATACGGAGTAGCTTTCACTCTTAACTACGGAGTAGTTCACTACAAATACTTGTACTGCTGGTCGGTTGATTTATTCAGCTGTGGAGAAGAGAGGAAGAAAGAAATGGGGATTGAAATTGGAAGGAAGTGGTTGGTGTTGGTGTTGGTGTTGTTGGTTTCAACCGTTGTTTGTGCTTGGGCTCGTCCCTCCTCCTTCCTCTCAGGTATTTGTCATCTTTCTTTCAGGCTATCCAAGTTACAAGTGTATAATAGAGATGGACGTACGTTAGCCTCATTAGCTATTTTAATTTGCATGCCACCGATTACCATCTCCTATTTGTATTCCACTTTACTTCGCTTGGAAATCATTCATAGAATAGTTTGGCAAAAGTTGGCTACATAATTAATATATGATCGAGCTGGATAAGAACAAGTAAGAACGAACGAACTGAAATGACTTTGAACGTTGGAAGGATGGTCCTTGAATTAGAAGATATTAACTAGTTGATCGTATCTATAAAATTTGCTAAAAATTAAAGTCCCCTAGAAATATCCTATTAATCCGTATTGCTTTTCTACATGCATATGCCCTCAAATAGATGTCTTTGGGCTTTACAAAAAATAAGGTAGAAATTTGACTAGGATATGATATTTGCTTTTTTAAATCGATAATCTAATTGGTTTAACACTAGCTTAACTTAAGCGGCTAGCTGAATTTAAGGGGGGTTAAAGACAAGTTTAATGTCATATGCATCGTAACAAAGTCGCATTGCTCTAGGAGCTCTCGCGTCTTATGTATTTATCTTTCTTATACTTTTTTATATGACTTGGTTAAATCTTGATTATTTCGCCCTATTTCAGACAGAGTTACAGATCGACCCGTCATAAATTTGAGAAAGCTTGCACTTAAGATCAAGACTTACTCGAATATTTTGTTTCATATGGACAACATTCTAAGTCGTCGTATGTATTTAGCTATATATCTTATAATCTATGACTATCTGAGAATTCAGAGGAATGAGGGTTTTTTTTTTAGATACTTGGATAGGTTTGATTAGAGGATTAAGATCGAGAGCACATAGCTGATTATTCATGTATATATAATAAGTATGGAATGCTGCCAATTAAGTAAAAAGAATGATATAATCATATTGTATAAGTAGGCTACCTGGCTTTATCTTTAATACAAAAAAGTACTTGTATTGCAACTTAATTAGAACATTTCGATTAACTCTATGTTTTTGTGGAACGAATAGAAGGGGCAACTGTTGCAGAGCCAAGAATGTTGAGGACTTTTTTCCTGAATGATTATGGCAAGCCATCCGCCAACCGCGGGCATGATCCTGGAAACCGTATGGGCGACCATGGGGGTGGCAGACGGCACTAGACTTTTGGTTAATCAATTTGATTCCTTATGATCCTTAATCAAGCTGTTTATTTAGTTAAATGTTTTCTTAATCAACTTTGTAGTATGTATTCATGTATCCCGTTGAATAAGCTATTGGTAAAGCAGTTGTAATTTTATAATGCATGATCTCATGGCGTGATGTACCGCTAACCGGTGGCTATATATGTTGCAGATACTCGTCGTCTTATTTACAAATAATTAAGTACTTGATCAAAATTGCACTATATATAGCATGTGACTTTGACCGTGTATAACTATGTTACTGTTCAAAATTCGTCACCTAGTGACAAAAATAAGGTTGGGACACTTGACAGCTAGTTGAGTTTCGAGTAGGTTCGATATTGACAATAAAACAAGAAATAGATAAAATGATACAAAGGATTGGTGACGTGGAAAACCCAAAAAAACAGGAAAAACCGCGAGGGCTTGTTAGGCCACCGATTTACTATGTCAAGTGTTCTTTTGTGTTACAATACGACTATAGAAATAAAATGCCAAATTGAATACAATGAGCAAAGTTGTTTGATGAATCGATGAACTAGCTTTTTTCTTAAGTGTGTTCCACTTTGTGAAACTCTTCCTCTTGCTTAGACTCTTTTATATCCTCCCCAGCTGACTTCAAATTTCAAATTGATTCCACTTAGATTCTCTTGTCCTCGAATATCGGCTCCCTTTTGAACCAATCAACCTTTATCTTCTATCCTTTTGTAAGTTGTATCTCGTTTGAATCGGTCAACAGTTATGGGCTAGTCATGCGTCTTGTTCTGCGGATTGACTAGGTCTTCTTGTTATCTTCGCCGCTCATGTATAATTTCACATAGTGACATTTAAAAATTTGAACAAATGAATTGTTTCGAAAGTAACTAAAGTTTATATTCACGAATCACATAATGACATTAGTTGTAAACTTTTATATTCGACTAATCACATCATTTTTCATTTCTTTTGTCAATATTTTTCATTTTTCACTACATATTTACATATATTACGTTTAATCACAAAAGACATAATCATATCTGATTCATATAACTAAACTATATTTAATTAAACTTACATTATTCATATAAACTAAACTAAATTCAACTAAACTAGCATTTATCGATTTATATAATGAATAAACTAAATTATATTCAACTAAACTAACATTCATTAATTTTTATAAACCAAACTATGTTCAACTAAACTAAGATTCAAAAAGACTAAAATTCATTGATTCATCTAAATTAAACTATATTCAACTAAACTAACATTCATATAAACTAACTAATTCATATAAACTAAACTATATTCAACAAAAATAACATTCATTGATTCATATAAACTAAACTATATGCAATTCAACGTAACTAAACTAATATTTATTGATTCATATAAATTAAATTATATTTAACTAAATTAACATTCATGTAAACTAAACTATATTTAACTAAATTAACATTCATTAATTCATATAAACTAAACTATATTCAACTAAACTAACATTCATTGATTCATGTAAACTAAAGTATATATGATTCAACTAAACTAACATTCATTGATTCGTATAAAGTAAACTATATTTAGCTAAACTAATATTTATATAAACTAAATTATACTCAATTAAACTAACATTCATATATAACTAAACTAATATTCATTGTGTCATATAAAGTAAACTAAATTTAACTATACTGACATTCATTGATTTATATAAAATAAACTAATATTCTTATAAACTAAACTATATTAAACTAAACTAACATTCATTGATTCATAGGAATTAAACTAAAGTATATTCAAATAAACTAACATTTATATAAATTAAATTATATACAAATCAACTAATATTCGTGTAAATTAATTTATGTTTAACTAAACTAACATTTATATAAACTAAAATGCATTTAAATAAACTAAATATTACAAAATTAGAAGATTTTAGGTGGGCCGGTTCGGTTCGAATCATAGGTCGAGTCGATTTTTCTCGAACCGAATTAAATAGGATCAGGGTTAGAAAACTTGGAGTCGGCCCATGTACTTTAACGGGCCAAACCGGGCTTTGGCCGGGCTGAACCTTCGGTCCAATGGCCACCTCTACATTATCGTGATCGAAAAACTAATATTATTCACTTCCGACGCTGCAAAGTGAATGGTGCATTTGATGATGAGAACTACTGCAATCTTCGAGTTTCTCTTGTGTCGAAATCCTCTTGAAGCACAGGGAGGACTAATTTAATTAAAAAAAAAAAAAAACTACGGAAAACGGAGTAGTGGATAACTTTGCAGCGTCGGTCCATATACTAATATAAATTTTCTGCCTCCTCAAAGTGTTGTACTTGGATGAGTAGATACTAGAGATTCTCCTGGATTTGCTAGTTAACTTGAAAAAAGCCTCGAGTATGAAAAAGGGTCAAAATATAGGCTTTTTTTTTACTATAAATTCCTTGAGAAATGATGGTAAATTTGAGAAAGATAAAATGGAAGTTCTGAGATATCTTACAACTGACGCATAGAAAATCTATTGCATGTCATTTTCCCCCCTAATTTACATTAACATTATAGTAAAAAATATTATATATAAAAAATTATGTGACTATATAAATTTCTAAGTCATTTAAAACTATTTTTATTTATTTTATGTTTTTTCTCTGTCTTTTTCTATAATAATTTTTTTATTTAATGTGATAAAAAAACATTATCTCAATTCTATTTTCTATGGTAATCTATAAGTTTTTACCAATAAACAAAATATTTTTATAATTGAAAAATTTAACAAAAATAGCTTAATTTAGAATGTTAGTAGTCCGTAATGAAGGTAGAAGCTAAGTTTAGGTTCAACTAACTCCTACTTGAAGCTACTCTACATAAGAAGTTGAGAATCGGGAAACTGGCAAGTACGCGATTTAATTAATATTCCCAACGAGTATTATATTAGCCATCCATGTTAGTTAAACAAATCCGAATACAACTAATGTGAAGAGGTCAAAATAAAGCAAGTTATTCTAATTTGTAAGTGACGGTGACATATATATATTACAAAGTAGTATGCGAATCCACGAGGAAGGATTTAAGGATCCCCGAACGTCATTCAAAATCGTCTCTAAAATGGTACCAACTTTTCATTTGCCCTTTATTTTTCATCTAAAGCCATCAACTATACACATAACAATTACCAGTTTACCACCACCTAAGATATCAAGTAGATAAAAACAGAATTGGTAGCACCATAGGCTGCGACGGTGGACCATCTCCCAAATTTTTTTTATTTTTATTTTGGTGTAACTTGCATGGTTATTAATTTATTGATAATGGTTTGTATGATAGGGTAAGTCTTAATGTTAAAATGTGGTGGCATTAATTTGTTTTGTCACGTAAGATTAAGAGTGTAAAATCACGATTTATGAGATGATATGTTTAAAATGAGGGAAAATTTAATTCTTGTATGAAATCGAGAATATCCCGAGGGTGAGAGTAAACTCAAAAGGGCATATCTTCTAACTCGAGAGTCCAATTGAGTAATTTTTCTTTTTTGAAAATCATTTATTTCTTAGGGTATTATTCAGTCATGTCGCCACCATTAGTGTAAAAAAACTAAAACTTTTTGGAAGACATGTCCTCTGCCCTCGAAGGGAAAGATAGGGGTCTGGTTATCGTCAACGAGTCTTCCAGAAAAAGCTCAGAGATAAGTGCAAGTGTATTTCGCTTGCTGAAAGGTACGCACCTGTTATGTTCACCATTCCTAGGGATGCTAGCTTCAGGTGGTTACCTCAATGGTCGTCTTCTCCTGTTAGGAGCCGCTGGCTCCTTTTTCCGGTTTTCTTGACATCTTGGATGGTGGTGATTGTTTTATATTGGTGGATTTAGATGAAAGAATGAAGATAAGGGTAAAATGAAAAGTTTCAGTGCCATTTTTAATGACCCTTTAACAAATAAACATTGTTATATTTGACAAGTCAATTTACTTTTGGTTACTACAAATACATTATGTTATCTTGTCCTGAAATTTTTGACAAAATTATAGAGTAAACGACACGTTGCTATCCACCGTTAATTTAACAATTGTGATTTATGGCTAATACACCGCTAAAATCATTTTACAACCACTATAGTGTGATTAAGTTGGAGAAGTTAATAGTCATATGTGATAACATAATCCCAACTAGGAAAAAGGTATACCCAATACCCATCATTCATTAATTAACTTGTAGACTTTTACATCGCTAAAAAAGTTATACCAAGGCGCTATTCTTCCTCCCACCTTCCATGGCCGCAATTCGCAAATTACCTTCCCACCCTTTCTCATTATTCCATCGCAATCACACTCGTTATTAACAGCTTCTGTTATTCAATTACATGTTCCTGTCTTCTTCCAGATTATATTTTTTATTGTTTCTACTAGTAGCACAAATCATTTATAAAACATTACCACGCCTTCACGTCGTTGAATTGCAGAGGCTGCCTTTTTTTTTTTTTGGGCTAGAATATTAAAACCTCTGTGTAGTAGTAGAGGATAAAACCTCACTTATTCTTTTAAATATTTATGATATTCAATATTCATATCATTTTAAAAAATCAAATGAAAAAATAAGAAAGAGATATTAATAGGATGGACTAGAAGTGAAAAAGATGAGTGACTAGACAAGTGCAAGTGTGCAACCCCTCGTTTTTAAAGTATTATTCTGAGCAGAGGCGGTGGGCATATATGCTTCTAGTTGAATTGGACTTGGGATAAAGCAATTAAATTAAACAACAAAAAATAGAGAACAACAAATGGGGTTGTTATCTTTGCATTGGATTTATGGAATTAAATCCCCTTCCACTCTTTCTATCAATCGTCTTTACTGGCTGTAGGGAGGAGGGGATGGATTTCATCTTTGATGAAGTGTGCTCCAATAATTTCCCATTATTTTATCGATTTTCCGAAATTATATTTTTCGCCCCGTCAGATATATCATATATGAATAAGTTGTGATGTAACCCAAACTCTAATAATTACCTAGGTCTCTACGTACTAAGGGACACCTTTGTTCAACTTGTAAAATTTGCGTACACTCACTGGGTACTAATTTTCACAATTACTTCAAAAAAATGTTTTAAACTTGTCTTTAAATTCCCTTTGAATTTAGGTAAAATTGCGAAAAATAATTCTTACTTCAAATATGTTACCTTGCAAAAAAAAAAAATTCACTTTGTACGAAAGGTACCATAAGGTGATTTCCGACGCTAGCTCAACATAGATTCCGGCAACCACAATAAAATCCTCCACTCACATGAACCCTCTCACCATTGCAGCCTTGCCACGGTTCTAACCCAGCCCACCCCGTTCTCTCGTAGCCACAACAACCCCACCGTTGCGGCCGACCCTTTTCCCAATACTTGCGCAACAATTGCGTAATTTAATGGAGAAATTGAACTACTTATGTATGAATTTGGATCAGATATCAAGTTTGAATTTCATTAAATTTGGGCTTTGGGTAGATTAATTATGAAATTTTTTGATGTTTCATACTAAATAATCGAATTGGAAAAAAATTAGGGTTTCGGATTTCAAGTGAAATTTGGCTATGAGTAGTTCGAATTCATAAATCAATGACCATCAAATATCAATCCAAAGTTAATCCGAACAAGAACTAGCAAAGATTTTGTAATTTATTCTCTCAAAATCGAATTTCAAGTTTGAAAATTTTGAAACATTATACATAAAATCGAGTCAATTTCAAATTCATCTAACACAAAGTAATAATCTTACTTAATTTCGAATAGAATAAGGGAATATTTTCAAATTAATTCAAGAATGATTCAAGCATTAATTCAAATAAAATGTGGCAAAGTGGCCAATGAAAAGAGCAAACTTTTCGGATTATAGGGCCTTTGAGACATTAGGAGAGTTTTGGATACCAAATCAGAAAACTCCCTATGACGAAATCCCTGTCAATGCCGAAAAACCACCTTGTAATACCTTTATGCAAGATAGAATTATTATATGGTAATTTTTCACAAATTTTTTTAAATAGATTTTTAAATTGTAATTTTTTGCAATTTTTCATTAAATTTTCGAATATTAACTTGAATTTTTAGTCATGTGTTTTGCTATTATGCATATGATTTATGTTATTCTTAACATTCTATGTTATTCTTAACATTTACTGTTTAGTATCAAAACACTTAAAATATATAGTTTTCACTTGAAATAACCTAGCATTATCTTCGTAATTGAATTCTTCACCTTGATGATTGCTTCTAATGTTTTTATTTATGATGGAAGTCAAAAAGGTTGGTTCATATCAAGTGCATGGAAAATAAAGTAGGGATATTATTCTATTATATTATGCACGCATTGCATGATCTAAACAGCAAAAACAATGCAAAATTTCTACTGATGATATCTTCTCACGTGGAGTATTGTTGCATGGAAAATTAATTCTCCTAAATTCATGGATTGAACTAAAGTAGAAAAGACCAAATCTAATTTTATATTCAAGTAGTTGTTGGATAAATGCATGTGTCAACAAATATCCTTGATTGTTGGAAAAGAACTCTCCTTAGTTTATGGATAGCACGGGTGGGCCAAAGAAGATGTTTTCTCTAGTTATACGTGAAATACTAAGTCATTTTTGGGTTCCTTATTTCATGGCATATATCAAGCATAAAAGACTTGGTGATGGTGTTGCAAGCTTTATTTGAATTTCTTCAGTAACAACCTATGCGTGGAATATTTTTGGGATTATTTGAAGAAGTCAAATTGTGTAACAATATTTTTGAAGCTCCAACAAATATTCAAATAGTAATGGCTAGCATTATTCGTCCAAGTACATCCATGAGCCGTTAGTCTCTCTCCTATAAATACTAGTTGAGCTACAACAAATAATGTAAAAGCTCTCACGTGAAAATTCTATCAAGCTACAGCAAAATATTTTTCTCTCTAGCTCCTTACTACTTTAATGTATTTTTAGATTAAGAGAAAAGAAAAAAAAGAGTATATCAAGTGTTAAGAAAAGTGTGATAAAAAGAAAGAGTGATATACTTTGAGTAGTACTTATAATACTCAAAAGTTAAGAAAAATGAGAAATCTTTTTATTTTTAGAATCTGAAATGCTAAGGTGTAGCAAGGAAGTTACATAGTAGAAGATATGTGTGAGATCTTCTAGGGTTGCTTTAGGTCTCTAAAGGAAGAAATAAAAGGAGTTAAATCATACAGGTTTGACACCATATGCAGAGACGTATGCAAATTGCCGAACTTCGTAACAAATTTTTGTGCCTTGTTTCTTTTACTTATTTGTTTTTCGTACTTACATTTTATTTGTTTTGTTAAAATGATAAAATAGTTATAACAAAGTCAAAGTTCAGAAACAACCTTTGGAACATACTTCAAGGCCTGGATAATCAGTCGTTCTCAAAGTATCAATTCCGTCCTTCGAGACTTTGAGATCCCATCTGCAAAAAACAGTCATACTCTATTTAACCCCCCTTCTGTAGTATTTTCGATCCTATTTTTGTCTCCTATTGACTCTTCGGTAATTTGTAAGCTAATGAAATAAAATGTAACATTAGGGGTTGTCAATTTTAAATGATTTGATAGTCAATAAGTCAATTTTTTTAATCTTTGGTCCTTCCACGTGGAGGACTAGAGGAGAAGAGGAAGGGATCGAATAAAGAAGAGTTTCGAGATAATCCTTGGATGAAATGACCCATCCCTCATTGCATTGACGTTAATGTTTTTTTCGTGGCGCATCGCATCGTCTCCTATCAATTACTGTATCTTCTTTTACAGTAAGTACAACTTTACAGGCTTATATCATGTGGTTCCCCGCACCTCCACTTTTTTTTTTTTTTTTTTTTCTCGTTCCAGAAAATATTAGTAACGTACAGTACATTGACATGATCGGCAAACTAATGTTGTTCACTTCCTTCCTACACTAGCCAGTAGCCGCATGTCGATTTTCAGGCTTGCTTTCCGCCAATTAATTATCTCCTCAGTATAGAGAGGATAATAGTGAAGGAATTATTTGAAGGATAACTCAGTAAATTCGTGTTAAAACTTTATTATTAGGCTATAAATCATGCAAGTACGTGACACCCAAGACTAATGTAAAGAGTCTCATCACATAAAAATCAAGGATATTTTGTATGTTTACTGTCAAGGGAGGGCAGTTATCCAACAATTTTAGATTATGAAGTTTTTCAATGCGTGGTGCCAAAAACCACTGCGATCTTAATATGATAATGTGCCTTAATTAAGCCTCTTATCGCATGGCTTAAACTAGAGTATTAACTGTCATTTAAGCTAACAGAATAACATATATTAGTAGATAGTTGTTTACAAAAATTATGAAATAATTTTCTGCTTCTTCTTAATGGCGTAGTTGCTTAGCGGTTGGAGGTTCTCATTAATTAATTAGCTTAACCCTAGAAAAATGGCTTGGAGTATGAAAAAGGCTCAATACATATAAGCAAAACCTATTACCATAATTTTTTTGAAATTATTGACACTTTGAGAAATACAAATTGAAGTTTTGATATATCTGATAGATAACGCTTAGAAGATCTATTGGTGTTTAACAAGCTACTTGAGTTCAAATCGATCAAAATCACATTGAGTGAGTTTCAACTCGATTTGTACATCTAAAATTATCAATGATCTCATTGAGTAAGTTTCAACTCATTTTGTACATCTAAAATTATCAATGATCTAAACATAGTTTGTCTTAAATTTTACTCCATAGTTTGTATTAACTTAGTAATATTCTTGAATTTATTAAAAGTTGAGTATTTAGGTATCTCACTTATCTAATCATGATATAGTCGAGCATAACATACTTGCATTGATTTGACTCAAACGTGGCTTAAAATTATCACTAAACAACAAGCTTGGATATTGAGTCATATGTGAAATTTTAGTACTCGGTAATAATTGTTGCATTATTGACTGAATGAACTCTGATTTCTTAATACTCAACTTACAAAATTCACCAAATGTTAAGTGACAGTATTATAAGTGAAAAATGTCAATCATTTAAAATTGAGTCAAGCTAAGTAGCAACTAGGTCCAAGACTTGGTAGTTCCGTAGTTGGTACCACCGGTCCACCTGAACCTATTACTTATCCACCATTCTAAGTTGTTAGACATTCCATAAATTAGCCATGGCTTTCCAAATTGACGACATCTCGAACCTATGAGTGGCTGAGTGCTATGACTACAACCTACCCGCCGGTTCACCGTTCAACTATCTATCACTGACCAGCTGATCGGTTTGATCATTGCCGTCCGTTAAAATAAATCTTGATACCCTTCACTATGATCTTAATCCACGTCACCACGCAAATTCACGGAAATGCCAGAATGCGAAAAGAATGATATTGAGTCGATCCAAAAGCCGGTGACTGTAGCAAAGGAACCACCGAAACGTGTCATTTTAACACTCGTAGGCAGGGTCCCAGTGTCCAACGGTCCCACCTCAGGAATTTCCCATTTTTCTCTTAATTTCATCTGCATTTGCATTTGCATTTGCATTTGAATTCCAATTTCATGTCCTTTGCATTTACCCAACATAATTAATTGGAAAAATAAAAAAAGGTTTTTTGACCAATGCAAAAGGAGGGAAATGTAGAAAAAGAAAATCATAGACAATGCTAACAAAAAAAAGGAAGAAAAGTCTTGCTTTTGCTCTCACTTTCTTCCTCTGTTTGTGAAAAAAATATCAGTGTCTAACAAATCGCTTTCAAATGTGGGTTTGGTCTTCGTCGTTGGGCGGACATAAAAGGCAGGGAAGGGAGGGGCTCTCAGCTTTGAGTTGGTGAATTAGTTATAAAGGGTTTGTATTTTTTCCCCATATTTTCCATTTGCTCTAATTCTTCCAACCAAGACAACCAACTTACAATTCCTTCATTTCAACTCGTTCTTCAGGTATGTATATTTTTTGTCTTCTTATTCTTGAAATTTTTATCGACTTCTGGGTTGATTTCCTGCTTTTATTGTTCATCTTTGTATGGGTAGTTGTGAAACTGATTGAAGTTTCAATCTTTATGCTTGTGTGAAGTTTGTAAAATTTTAAAGTTTCAGTCTTTATACTTGTTTGAAGTTGTGCAAGTGATAAGACTTTTAATCTTTATGATTGTTTCAAGTCGTGAAAGTGTAAAGTTTCAATCTTCATGCTTGTTTGAAATTTGGACATTATTGAAGTTTCAATCTTTATGCTTGTTTGTTGATGATTATTTTCAGAATTTTTTTGTCAAGATATGTTGTTTGATTGTGAATTTTTCTGGTGGTTGTTTATTTTCATGAATTTGTAGATGAATTATGCTTTGTTACTGTTTTGTGTTGATTTTGGTTCTTGAATGGTGAAAGCTTTGAGCTTTTCAAGTAATTGCAAACTTTGGTTAGTTGTTGAAGTTAAAGAATGGATGATATGAGCAATTATTTAGTTGCCTTTTTGCTGGGTTTTACAGTAGAATGTTAGCTTCGCTGACAATCTGAAATGTTGTACTCCGTACTCGTATTTGATTACATGTTTATGATGTCTGGAAGTGAATCTGAAAAGGGTTTTTTTTTTAAACCAGAAAAGGGAACGTTTCATGTGCAGTGGCTCAAAGGGGAAAGTTTTTACTGCTGAGGAGGTGATGGAGGGTGAGGATTACAAGAAAGATTCTGTTGTGGATCACCAAAACTCTTCACTGTTGCTTGAATTATCAGCAACAAATGATGTAAGCAGCTTTAAGGATGCTGTGGAGAAAGATGGTTATGATGTGGATGGAGCTGGCCTTTGGTATGGGAGGAGAGTTGGGTCTAAGAAGATGGGTTCTGAGGAGAGGACACCTTTGATGGTGGCTGCCATGTTTGGCAGCAGGGATATCTTAAACTATATCCTCCAAACTGGCTGTGTTGATGTCAATCGAGCTAGTGAGTCCGATGGTGCCACCGCCCTCCACTGTGCAGCAGCTGGTGGATCTCTCTATTCGCATGAGATAATCAAGCTGTTGATTGAAGCATCTGCTGATGTTGACCGAGTTGATGCTAATGGTAATCGACCTTGTGATGTTGTCACTCCTTGCTACTATTTCTCCTCGAAACTGAAGAGAACACTTGATATTTTGTTGAATAAGGGTGATGAGGGTGGAGAAGCTTGTGATCAGACAGAAGAGGGACAGCAACAACAACTGGAGGGTTCATCACCCAAATCAAGTGATGGAAGTGGATTAGAGAGGAAAGAATATCGTATTGATCCTTCTCTTCCTGACATAAAGAATGGAATTTATGGAACTGATGAGTTCAGGATGTACACCTTCAAGGTGAAGCCATGCTCAAGGGCTTACTCCCATGATTGGACTGAGTGCCCCTTTGTACATCCTGGGGAGAACGCTAGGAGGCGTGATCCACGAAAGTATCATTATAGCTGTGTCCCATGCCCAGAATTCCGAAAAGGCTCGTGTCCAAAGGGGGATGCTTGCGAGTATGCACATGGTATTTTTGAGTGCTGGTTACATCCTGCCCAATATCGAACCCGTCTCTGCAAAGATGAGACTAGTTGTGCACGACGTGTGTGCTTCTTTGCTCACAAGCCTGAGGAGCTCCGCCCCCTGTATGCCTCTACTGGCTCAGCTGTTCCTTCTCCAAGGTCGTATTCATCTAGTGGTCCTTCATTCGATATGGCTTCACTGAGCCCCCTTGCCCTTGGTTCCCCTTCTGTGTTGATGCCCTCAACTTCCACGCCACCAATGACTCCAACTGGTTCTTCTCCCATTGGAGGGGCTGCTGCTTGGCAGAACCACCTTAATGTGACAACTCCTCCTGTCTTGCAGCTTCCTGGTAGCCGGCTAAAGGCAGCACTAAGTGCAAGGGATATAGACTTGGATACTGGTCTGCGCCGTCAGCAGTTACTGGATGAGCTTACTGGTATTTCTCTCTCCTCCCCGTCAAGCTGGAGTGGAGAGTTGGGAAGGCTTGGTGGTCTCTGTGTCTCTTCTCCTACTGGAGTCCAGATTCGCCAGAACATGAACCAGCAGCTTCTTTTGAGCTATTCTTCTGGCATGCCTTCCTCTCCTGGGCAAGGTATATCCTTTGGGATCGAACCCAGTGGCTCACCTGTTTCTAACCCAAGATTGGCTGCTTTTGCTAAACGAAGCCAGAGCTTCATTGAAAGGAATGCAGTCAATGGGCCTTCATTGCCTGCTTCTCATTCTAGTGGGATGCCTTCTCACCTCTCAGATTGGGGTTCACCTGATGGTAAAGTTGACTGGGGTGTTCAAGGGGACGAGCTCAATAAGCTGAGGAAATCTGCTTCTTTTGCTTTCCGAAATAATGGCAGTAATATGGCAGGAAATACCAACTCAAAGAGAGTCACTGTTGATGAGCCTGATGTTTCTTGGGTTCACTCCCTTGTGAAGGATGCACCGCCTGCAAAGTCTGCTCAGCTTGGTTTTGAAGAGCAGCTGAGAGAGAAGTATCAGCTTAACAGTGATATGTTAGACAGGATCCCGCCTTGGGTGGAGCAATTGTACATGGAGCAGGAACCAATGGCGGCTTAACCACCGATCCTAACATTCAACTTTTATTTCGTTATTATTACTACTGAAGATTTTAGTGCTTCTTTCGCTGATTAGTAGGTTGAAGAAATCGAAACAAAAGGTTCGAGAAGGCACCCGGAGGGGAGTATAAACTGAAGAATGGGCAGAAACTAAAAAAAATTCTGCTGATAAACTCAATAGAAGTGACTGGATATTACAAATGGAAGTATTCTTTTTCTGAATTAATTTTATTGAAGTTATTCATATTGTTTTCTTCTTTTGGTATATTGGGAGTCTAGGAGATGGATTATCATCAGAAAGGTTTTCTGCTGAAGGTAGTGATCAGTATCTGCATCCCTAGCTCCCTCCGATGATGGTTTCCATTGGGAAAGAAAGATGTACTGATCGATTGATTCATACAGTTTTACTATTATTTATTTTCTCCTTTTGGTTCATAATATGTATCCTATCGATTGAAATTGCTAATATTAAATAAATTGAAGTTAGTAACTGTCTGCTTTTCAAGTTTCTTTGCTTCCCACAAGTGGTTAACCGATATTGGTTTGTTGATGCATGATCGCATGAACCATGCCGAAGTAACCTATCTCTACAAAAAAATACCTTCTTTCTAGCAGTGTTAATGCAGGGTACTGTCAAGTGCAAGGCTGGTCCTCTCGCGTTCCTCACCTGTCTGCCATTGGATAAGCGTGTCTCCTCTCACCAGCATTCATCATGCGCTAGGATGGAATTATTCAATCTGGAAAAGTCGCTCTTTCAATATATACAGCCTGTTGAAGAAATTTGAGGTTTCAGATAGGATGTGCCAGTTCCCGTAACTTAAATGTTTCTTGTTCCTTGAACAGTGCTTCTTATTTGATCACTGTACATGTGCTAGTGTCACTAAACATTCCTTTTGACACCCAAAAAGGGTATAGCTTTCATATGTATCTTTGTTGTTAAAGGCAAACAATAGATCATTTAGCACCTAAGTTTAACTTATGGACTTCATTTTTGCATGCCCAGTTTTTCTGATAGTGGGATGATCGCTAAATGCATTAATGTTTGGTTGAGAAGAATCCCACATTTAGATCACTAAAATTCCTTTTTCTTTTTTTTTATGACGATGTAATTATGTGGAACAGCTGTTGTCTCGTACAAAATAGAAAAGGACCGAGATTACAAGTTTGACAAAAAAAAATTCCTTGGCTAATGGCCTTGGTTTTATGTTGCCTATGCTGTGGATATATTCAAAGTTATGATTTGTGATCAATAAAGCATAAAGCAATTTTTCATACTTTCGGTTTTGTTTTTTTCGCAAACCATTTCCACCCTTCCTTCAAATCTTACAACTTCCGGCGATGAGTGATGGGTTTACCTCCTTAAAAAGTTGATAAAGATTGACATATATTGTATTGTGGGATAACTTTTAATAACTATATTATGTCTCGTGTGTATATAATATTTTTTGATATTTTAAACCACTAGTTTACCACAATTTATGGACTTTGAAAAATTGTTAACTTAGGCATTATTTATATTCTTATTCATGAATTTGAACAATCAAAGTCATTACTTAATACCAGAATATGAATTAATGAACTATGTATATCCAACTGTCTGTCTATTGACACGCATGCCAGTTTGAGAATGAAATCATCCATCAGTAGTCTTATATCCGATAGATATTTTTTAGGAAATTTGTAACTGGAAAATGAATTAATACGACAGACAACTATTAGTGCTTGTAATTTGATGCATCACCATCATAACAAATACTCGTAGCAAAATTAATATTTGGTAGTCATAAGCTAGATCTTCAACAATGATGTTGTCTACTTTTAAATTATATGTTTTTCTAGCTAATTTTTTAACTTTTTTTTTTTTTTTGGAAATTCTAACTAGTGTACTGTATCTTTCATAATTCTTGATATCCTTTGTTATTTTTTTAATCTCATCTATACCATGTGATTTTTAAATTTTCTCGATTGTACCACGGTCATCAATTTTGGTAACTAGTCGTTAATTTACAGCGTTATTTGCATGTTAAAATAATATTAGGTTAGTTAGTTGCATGTTAAGTTTTCAACCTCATATAATTAAGCAACTAATAACTAACCTAATGCTATTTTAATATGTAAATATTGCCTTGAATTAACGATCAAATAACAAGTGTTAGCGAAATTGATGATGGGTACAATTGAAGATATTTTAAAACATAAGTGTACTGTGGAGATTTTTTTTTTTTTAAAAAAAAAAACCATAGAAAATACCATTTAGAATTCTAAAAATATAAGGACACTAATGAAAATTTCCTTTTTTGGGGACATATGGCTTGGTAATGTTTCTACTGAAAAGAAGTGACCAACATACAATGTTGATAACTAACTAACAAAAAATATTCTATGAAATCATATAATTTTGACAACATACAAATTTGATGTCTAATTACTTCCAATAGGATCTTGCATCAGTTTTTTTTAATTTAATTATCAAACAAAAAATATGAACAATCTTCAAATGATGACGAGGTTATGTTCTCTGTCAATGGAGTAATTGGACATCAGATTTATGAAGGTCTTGTCTGCATTACGCATGCAAAAAGTGCATGGAAGTTAGTCTTGACAAACTAAAGCAAGAAACACATAATTTGACAAGATGCTTCTCACGAATAAAAATAGAACTTTCCCAACACATAAAAATAGAACTTTGAGTGTAACTTTACTTATACGTATAGTTTAAAATTGAATTCGAAAACTGTATAAACCAGTCAAATACACCAAACAACACTCAATTTAAAATTTACTTTCAAATATAGTAATTAGTATGATTAATACACTTTACATGGTGGTAAATGAAGATTGAGTGGGGCCCTCCCCATCCTAAAACCTAGAGTTAGGAGGAGTTAGGAGGACTTAGGACTCTTATGAGTCCAAGTCTCCTACCTAGAGAAAAATTTTAAATTAGAGAAAAGTAACAAAAATTTGATCTAGACATTCAAGTAAACAAAGCTGAAAATAGCCAAGTTTTTTTCAAATTCTATGACATTCAAGTCCTACAAGTTGATCTATTATTAAATCACTTACCAACTGGTCAAATATCCCTTGACCAAAATCTACTGCAGTATCTTGCAACTCATCAGCCCTCAACATTCTCCTCCTGTACAACTCATCAGTCCAATGTGCATTGTTTACATCAGCCTCAGCCAGACTGCATATTCTCCTCAACATTTCTCTGTGTTCTTGCTTTTTGTAATCCCTTCTTTTTAACCCAACATTGCCATCTTTTTCCCTCTTACACCTTTCGTTACTTTGAGATGTACAACAATCTTGGCAAACTGATTCAGACCCTGCCAATCTTGCATCTTCTTCTATTTAAAAATAATAAAATAAAATTGAGAGAGCTTTAGAAAAATTAATCACAAACACAAGAACATATGCTATAATTTGAAATGCTAATTATGATTATAAAAATATTAACCTGATGTCGTAACTTCAGGATCACTGATGAATTCAGTAGTATGATCAAGAACAGAAATCGGGCTTGAGTTCTCTGAGTCACTCTCTGCTTCATCCTTACATTCTCCCAAAAATTTGTCTTTTCTTGCTGTAATTACATCAAATTCCTCTTTTCTGCAACTAAACTTATCTTCGCTAGTAGAAAGCCAGCAATCTTGTTTTTGATCATCAACTTTTGGGGGATTTTGGGGTGACAATTTCAAAGTAAGCCTCTCTTCATTTGAATACACTCTGTTCATGATCTGTTCGTCTCTGTTTCTTCTCCCACGTTGGTCTCTCCTCCTATGCTTACGTCCTTCTGAATTCCCAAAGTTTGATCCTTTTTTCTTATTCTTGCCTCTATTATCAAAATTGAGAACAAAAAAATCTTCGTCATCAAGCTCGAAAAAACCCGGCGTCTCCCTAAATGAAACAGAGGTCTTCACTCTCCTGTGCTGCCCTTGCATCTCCACTGCTTCTACTCTGAAATCCTCTGAGTCCATTGATTTACTCCTCGCAATCGAACATAGAAACATCTGGTTCGAGTTTGAACTGAATTCCGGCATTGAATCCAAACCCATCAGCCTAGCTACTACATTAGGAGTGGCTGAGCCATCTACTACTACCTTTTCAATATTCGACAAATGTCGGGTTTTGTTACACTCAATTGGGTCAGTAGAGTGAGTTGGGGGATTTTTGGAACAGAGAATTCTGCTCAAAACACCTGTGAAACAACCAAAGGCATTGCCTTTACCTTTGCAGAAGTTTCCATTAAAAGAAGTAGTTGAGGAAGAAGAAACAGAGGAGGGAGGAGTGAACTTCATTTCAAGAGGGAGAGTATTATTAGAGAGAAGGGCTTGTTGATTAGTTTAAATTATGCTTTTGGTGTTGAAATTCAAGCTCTGTAAAGAAAGCAAAAGGAATGGGAACATGCAGAAAAGCAAAGGATTAAAGACAGGAGAAATTTGAATGAGATAGTCATCATAGAAAAAAGGGGAGGCAAAGGGAGTAAAAAAGCAAAGTATGACGTTCGATCAGTAAGAATGGTCAAAGAGAACTGGGATTGGTTTGTCAATTACTAGGGTTGGCAAAAAATAGTGTAACAAAATTATAGGCTAAAGTAGTTGTAATTACTATTAGTAGGTGCTTAATTAATTGAGTTGGATGAAAATGGGAAAAAAAATATAGTGAAGAAAATTTGAATGTGGTACAACCTGACCTTTTTATGTTTAGTAGTAGTACAATGATAGGGATGCCATATGTCAAAAAAAAAAAAAAAAATATTGATAGGGATGGCGGGTAGAAAGATTTGAATATAGTTATGTATGCAAAAGAAGAGTTGTAGTGTGAAAAGGAAAAAAGGAAATTTGAAATTAAAATTGTACAGTGTACAAGTAACTAAGTAAGTGTACATCCTTACTATTATTAGATGGTGTTTTTGGCACAGGAAGTTGTCCCCTTTAGCTTTATAGGTAGGACCTGAAGCAATTATATTTATGAAATGTACCAATTATTTTACTAGTTAAAATTAATTTGCATTTGATTGGTTTTAGCCTAATCCTAATGTAAGGTCACTAAGGTGAGATATGAGATGACATGGGGTTGCCACTATTGTTTACGAGATCTTGGTGTTGTAAATGAGTACTGCCCATATAGAGATAGATGCATGAAAGAATGCAAATGTAAATGAATTGATTTCTGAGAAACCGATTTATATTGTTTATGAACAACTAATCACACAAAGCTGTGGGTTTCACTAAAACACACCCACTGACTGTAAAATTACAACAAAGTACAACGAGAAAATAAACTACCTCCAAGAACGCATGGGACCAGAAATCTTCCCACTAGCACCAGATAGCTGCTTTAAGTTAGTAAGAGCGTATTGAGCAATTTTTTTCGTGTTACCATTCCCAAACTTCAAGGCTTCCCCTAATGCCCTAACTAGAGTCTGGTTAAGAGCAAATCTTTGGCTCGTGCTTTCCCCTCTTAAGAGCCTCTCAACCATACCTATAGTTTTTTCTTGAAGCTCTCCAGGCCGCATTTCAATGAAAAGATTAACTACGGCATCTGCTACACCCAGGCGATCAAGCTCATCAACAGCACGCCTGAAATTATAGACAGTATCCGGGATGAGGGAGGAAAGTGCCTCTACAGCAGCAATTTGAACATCAGTCTGCTCATCGAGATCAAGGAGGAGATCAACCAAGGGTTTGATGCAGTTGCTTTTGAGCAAACACAGTTCAGTGTCTTCCTCGCAAGGAGCATTGTGTATTGGACATGTTGAGAACTCGGGTGGTGATCTTCTGCACAAGAATACCATGGAGGAGCAGAATCCTTGTGGAGGTAATGGGTCTGATTCTCTGTCAAAAACAAGTACTCTTCCAGATTCTGACAAGTGCTTCAATCCTAGGACTGCCAGTTGCTTACATCTAGGTTGAGAAAGGAAACTCAGCTGCTCACGGAAAATAGCAATAAGGTGATGCTCCTTATCCCAAGAAAGTGTTTGTGTGTCTGTACTCTTGGCAAAGTGGAGTAACAAACCGAGAAGCCCTTCTAGCATAGTTGATGATGATGACCTTGAAGTTCTTCCACTGGGAATCCGCTGGTGTTCTTTGAGGGTCATAACTGTCCATTTCAAGAAACCAGCTCCTAGAACTGTCCTAACTTCATCCTCTGACAGGGGAAAGTTTGCAAGTACACAAGCAACATCAGATCGTTCACTACTTGTTGACTGGTTGTCTAATAATTTCTCTTTTAGAAGGACGAGTTTGTTCAAACGTCTGAGCTCATCAAAAAATTCTCTATCAGAACTTTCTGATAGTATTCTCAGAAGCTTGATAGCGTAGATTCTATGGTCGGTTTCAGGGTGTTCAAGATATTCCATAATGCTTTTGATGCCATCCCCAGACTTTATCGCAGCTGCTACCTGTTCTGATACAGAAGTGAAAATTTGTTAGTGTATGCATAGTTGTCTATCAAAGTACAGTCACGCTAACATGCCAAACTAGTCCTGAGTGATAATCAATAATCCATTTTCATGCCACATTTCACCAATTATAACCTATGCTTAATCTACTAACTAGGTAACATCATCCATCAAAACAAAAGTTAGTGCAATCACATCACCAGAACCATCTTCAATCCGAACAAACTGAGAGTCAAAACATTTAGTTTCAAGGAATGACTCATAATGAATTCCATTGATCATATAAAACAGAGAAGCCCCTAGACCACAAGTTGGAAGTTAATTTGTAATAGCAAGTTAGCAACTTTCAAAAATAGAGCTTAAGACTAGGTAATATTCGAGAATTCCGAAAAGTAGCAATGCTGCCATGGGAACACAACTTGCTTTCCAAACAAAAGCATGATGCTAAATTGGCAAAATACTGAAGAAAGAAGAAGTTGCATGCAACATTCAGGTTGAGAGGATTTCTAAAACAATTCACAACTTTGTGCATGAGAAGTCAAGAACTTACCAGACGCCTTAGGGGAAGAAGCTATTCCACAGAGGATACGAAGGACAGACACTTGGCACTGAGGAGTTACTAAAGATATGATTTGCATCAGGTGAGAGACAAAGAAGGATGAAAGCATAGAATGACCTTTCTCGTTTACCTCTGCCAATTCCCAGTGCCCTGGATTTGACACAATATTGGCAATTATTGCAGCAGCGAGCTCTTTTTGCTCAGGAAGGGAATCCTGGGATTCAAAAACTATGTCTGCAACGGCTGGAAGTACAGAGGCCTCAACTAGAATAGTTGCATTGTCATCCAAAGATGAAAGATTGCACAATGCATGAAGGCCAGCAGTCCGAGTTCCTGGTTTTTGCAGCATTCCAACAAGAACTTTTGCACTTTGCCTTGCAATTTGTTCCTTACTGCCATTTGTCAAAGTCATATTCCCTAACAATGATGCCATCTCTATTTGGATGTCATGAGAACCTGTTAACCATAGAAACAAGATTTGATAATGTGAACAGGGAGCATAACTTATCTGATATATAATAGGGAATAGCCTCTAGCTGATATGTAAATAGGTTGAGCAAACATGTACTCTATATATAATGACTGTGAATTAAGCAAATATTAAACAGTTATGAGGGGCTTAGGACTGAATTGCCTGCGTACGTAAAATATATTTCCTCAAATCGTATTAGTTAAGGGATCAACAAATCATGTGTCAATCGATGTTATTAATGCTTATTCAATGTTAGATGTATCTATTTTTAACTTTTTTTAATTAACCCTTTGGACTGTGTACAGACCATTCAGTTTCTTATAGTTAGTCCTTAGGGTTTTGTCTATCATATGCTATTATTGAAAGCCCTCACAAAATGTACAGGGTGAATTGAACTCAATAAACAGTAGATCTGGAGAAAACACAACTCCTGGTTTCTAAAGATGAAATGTGAAATGAGATCTTCCTAATCACACCTACCTTCACAGAGCCGACTGAGTAGAGGTTCAAATCGTCCTGCTGCAGCCAAGTGCTCAACATTTTCATCGTTTAACTGTAGACGTTTTAGCACATCCTCTGCTAAGTTGGACAAAATTGGAGACTCCAAATTCTCTGCCAAGCTTGAAAGAAGAAGAAATGCCCCTTTCTCAGATGCAATTTTGGCACAATAAGCTTCATTGTTCGCAAATTCAAACAGCAACCTCAGGGCAATTTCTTTCTCTCTCTCTTTCTCTTTGTCTGTACATCCCACAAGGCTATTGATTGCCAATTTTGTAATTCCTTCTCCAATCATAATTGTCTAGAATAGTGCACAAGTCAGAGGATGAGACATCATAGATGACACAGAATTTCAACCGATATTAAAAGAGAGTGAGAGAGAGAAAGCTGTTGGAATAATTTAGAAATACAGTGAATAGCATGCTGGAGTTCAGACAGAGTTAACACACAAGTATTCAATCACACCACAAGATTACTGAGAAAAAAAAAATCATAGAGAGACAAAACCAGTTTCCTCACAGAAATATAAACATCACTGACCTTGCTGTCTGCATCATTTGACATACTAAGTAAAGCCATGAGAGCTTTGGTTTTCAGAGCAGAACTGATATTCTTAGAGAAATTTTTGAGCATCTTAATGATTAGGACGACAACACCAGAATTTCTAATCTTATATCGGCTAGATGGATGCTCTTCTGATATCTTATAGATGCTATCCAAAACCCGTTCAACACAATCCATAGATGGTGGATCCTTGCTAAGATGTTTCATAGCTGACTTAATATGAATGTCAACATTTCTATTAACCCATTCTTCGATAGCCCCAGCTAAGCCAATATTTGGCTTCTGCTCAAATGAGCTCAGCACCTGACCTGTGACAGGGCAAGTCGGATCTCGACCATCTTCTAAGCAACGCTGAAACCAGTAATCAATAGCCATCCTCTCATAAGTTTGTGCTGACTCCAACACCACAGGGTCCTTCATAACTTCTTTGGTTAACGGACATAGAAAATTTTTGAAAGGCGAAATCTGAGATTCATCTTCCAGATCAAAATCAAAGCTTAGAGTGGATATGTTTGGCTCAGCAGACCAGCTGTCAATAATTCTCTGCAAGGACATGAGAATCCGCCTTTCAGACACTGAATTCGACCTAGCAAGATCATTCTTCAATAGCTTAACATGTTCCAATAACTCAGCATGATTATGGGGGCAAATCCCAAGAGCCCTAGCCAAATCCATTATTATAGCACTCTGAACTGGTTTGGTAACTGGCCTCCCTTGCCCTTCTTTTTGTAGTGTGCAATATACTCTCGCTTCATTCTCTGTCACCTGAATCATAAGTTTGAAACGCATCACACACAACACAACATATAAACAAATTCCAACTTATCTGAAAAATTATTGGGAAGATACTCAGGCTTCATTCACAAAGAGTATCCATTGCCGATATACCAGCTAAAGTTACATCCTTCGGAAATTAATTTCATACACAAAGGGATACGAGCTAAAACTGACGACAAAACTGAAGGTACTCCGTATCTGAGACGAGACAACTACCAAAACCTTAAGCTTCCCCCAGACCCCCACATTCTTCTTACGCTAATTAAGAAAAATGTTATCTTGACGCGCCTCGAAACATAAAAATATGATATCTTGACGCCAATGGACAATAATTAACTCAATTGGAAGTTGGAATTACGCAAAATGGGACTGACTAATCATAGAAACTCAATTTTAAAACTCAAAATGTTATGACAATAAGTCGATAATTTCACACAATCATGAAGTTCAGTAAATTAAAAAAAATAAACACATTCTGCAACATACTGGGACTGACTAATCATAGCAACTCAGTATTAAATCTATTATCTATTTTTTCAATAATAATAATAATAATAATAATAGTAATAATAGTAATAGTAATAATAGTAGTAGTTGTAGTAGTAGTAGTAGTAATAATAATAATAATAATAATAATAATAATAATAATAATAATAATAATAATAATAATAATAATAATAATAATAATAATAATAATAATATCCACACAAAAATTGAACATGTGAAGCACAAAATCGACAGTTCTAACTCTCAGTGCACAAAAACAACGTTAAGCTTAATAAACATTAAATACGCTTCTGGAGATGTACGACGAAATCATGTGCTGATTTGTATAATAGTTAATTTCCAGCTTAATTAACAAATCAAATAGAACAAAAACCAAAAAGAAAATCTGAGGAAGAGAGAAATTACAGAGAAGTGAGCGAGCTTCATGTCTCTAGAAAGATCCGACACCATCTTCCTTACATCCGGAAAATCCTTAACTCCAGTATCAAGCAACGCAAGCCATCCACCAATTCCAGCCGTCCGATCCTGAAGAGAAGAACACAACGAACGGCAGTTGATGAGGACGTAAATCTTGCTCCTTTCTCTGTAAACCGACACCGTTTCAGCAGCTTTAGCTAGGTCACCGGAGATTCCTTTAAGAGCAGTATGAACAGACGGAGACGAGAGAATCTCCGGCGAAAGACGGAGGAGTTTAGTAATAATGCGATGAAGGCGAGCGGCGTAGGAAGTGAAGCGGCGATAGGAGTCCCATGGGATGGAGTCGTCGGAAGTAGAGAGGTCTTCTAGTTGACGAGTGACCGTCTCCGCCGGGGACGGCGCTGGCGCTGGCTTTTCCGTCATTTTACATTAGGGCGAGGTCAACGCCGTAATTGACCGAGTGAGTTGAGACGTTTGTATTTGAGAGTGAGAAAAGGCCGTGCTTGGGAGGTGACTGGGAAAGTGAGAGCAATTGGAGGTTTTAAAGGAGAGGAAATGACAGCTGAGTTTTGAGGGGTGAGAAATATATAATACTCCGTAGATAAAGAGTCCAAACATTACATCGACTCGGCAAGTCATTTTAGGTAAATTTTTATTTAGGATGACGGGTGCTAACATATACACTACTGTACTATGTTAATTTTTTCAAATTTATAATGTTTAAAGTTGTCCAGGTTTAGAAAGCACACATGGATGTGATTAACTTCTCAATTTTAAGTTAATTGATTGTTGAATGAGAATGTAGGATTGGGTCTTGTTATGAATTTTTTTTTTTTTTTTTGAGTTTTAGCGTTGTTGAATGCATGCACACGTAAAGAGTTATTACCCTCAAGTATGGTGTCCGAGTAAACTCTTTTCAATACTTAAGTCATAATATTTGATGATATTCATCATGTTGGATTGACATACTTAAGGTGTTGGAATTAGTTTAATGACTTTCTCTTCATGTACTAGATAAATCTCTTTTTATGATTGTTGGTCATGGACCCCTAAATAGACACAACATGGCTTCCAACCCATGACTCAATAACAAATCTATATAATTGCCTTAAACCTATTAGCAAATTGAGCATCGACCTTACATCTAAAGCTTATTTGGAAGTTGAAACATCCGTTAAAGTATTCAAATTTTGCAGAAAAAGTCTGAATTCCAACTACTCACTTATCAAAGTCATAAATTCTGCAATTTTCTACTTATGTGGGTTTAATGTCATAATTAATTGAAATCAACTGTCAATTATCCTCTATAAATACGGCCCTTAGATGAAAGTTGAAAGTCACAACTCAATACTCTCTCTCTCTCTCTCACACACACACACACACACAACTTGAATTCCACTGAGTCTCACTTTTGAGCATGTAGAATTCAATTCTGTCAGGTTGTTTAGATCTAGCTTTTAGATACATTTTCATTCATCAAGATATTCCCTTCTTTCTCTTGGGAATTCAATTTGGGTGCGACTAAGAATACTCATCGTCGATTTTTGTGTCTTGATAGCGCTCAAGTGTGTTTTAAATCCTCCTCTTTTAGGAAATATGAAATTGTTCTTCCTTATTCCACAAAATCTAAACCAGAAGACTATTGGTCAACAAAGCTTGATGATCCTACTTCATATGATCTATTCAAGGTCCCAATAGACTAGATACCCTTTAAGTTAAGAGAAGAAGTTGCGACTTCGCGACGATGCTTCTCTACCTAGGCTAAGCGCAGATTCGAATAGGGAGTGGCCAGTCTGAGATAATTCTGCAGCCAACAGAAACCTAATAAACAAAAAGTTCCTCCTAGAGCATTTAAACAACTTCAAGGCCAAACATACAGACGAGCTATTCAGGTAGCCTACAGGATCAACCCTTTAAAAGGTCATTGGTGTATCCTGACCAGGATGCTTTTTCTACCCTTCTCTCTCCAGGTTGTATAGCATTCCTATCTAGACTTTGTCCCACACTTTCCCTTGCATTGATTTCTCCAAGAAATCATTAGGTTTATTAGGAGTTAAATTGATCATTTATGAGAATTTAAGTTGAGATAGGAATGGATAACTTGATGACTAAGTTAAAAGAATTAATTAAAATTAATTAATTTAGAAACAAAACTAACTCCCATTATGAATACCAGAATGTAGTTTTCAAAAATATCCCTCTAAATATTTTTTTGGATTTTTATAAGAGGATTAAGTGATTTCGGATTTTTTAATTAAAATAATTATTTCAATCACTTAAGATCCTTAAAATTCAAATTTGATTCCCTCCAAAAATCATTTAACTTATTTCATTTCATAAAATGACCACTCAATTATTAAAATATCTTAGAAATTCATATTTGATTAAATAAATACATTAATACACTGAAAATACATGGTAGTGCATAATGTTTTGTTGTAACTTTTGCGACATATCAAGCCCTGCGACCAAGGATGGTAGTAGATATTAAGCATGAACCGAGAAGTGCAACTCCAATATTATGGGATAATAAAGCTACTATTGCATTATAAATGTAATTAAAAAATCCATCCCTTTATAATCGTAAGAACCATATTGATATCTAATATCATTATGTTGGAAATCTTACTACAAATGGAGAGAAGGATCTCAAAGTTATGGCACAAATGTTGAGGTAGTTGTGTTTAGAAGCAAGGAGAGTGTTGTTAATTATGTCCTTCAATATTATTGTTGATTAGTTCCTATAAACATTCCCTAAATAATGAAGATACAAATCTGAATATTAAGGCAAAAGAATCTGCTAAGAAGTGCAAGAAGATCAATCAGCTTAATTTAGCATCAATCAATACTTGTAATCATAGGAAAGAAGAATATGTACATAATTAGTTTAGGAAAGATTTCAACCTTAAATACTCTTATAATTAGTTCAATGAATATATGAAAAACACAGTTAAACCAACAAACATGGTATCATAGCCAGATCTGTAAATCTGGTTCATCTACCATTGAAACACTTATGGTACTCATCCATGGATACTGATGCTAACCAATCATCAACCACAAACCAAACCGAACCTTTGTACACTGTGAAGCAGTTTATGTAAATGTTCCAACAATTCAACATCACAAAATCGCCCACAGAAAGCCCAAATAATCAGCCAATAAATTTGGCAGAAAAGCTCAACCATCACAATTATACAAAATGGTCAAAATTTATGCATCTGGCCATTAGCGGGTGGGGGATGCTCTGTCATATAATAGCCTCAACCCCTGCCAAAAATGACCTAGAGTACAATCGATGGGTTCAACATGATTCTATTGTGGTTTCATGGATTCTGGAGAATATAGATTTGAACTTAGTCAATCAATTCTTCGACTATCCAACTGCACGAGACTTATGAAGGGGATTGGAGCAATTATTTAGTTGTGGCCGAGACAACCTCCAAATATTTGACTTAATGATAAAAGCAAGCATACTCAGGCAAGGGAATGAAATAATCGAAACATATTATGGGAAGTTGGTTGCTTTGTGGAAGGAAATCAACAGGCGAGTTTTGAATCCCATGAAATGTCCTCAAGATCAGATATCACAATTTACAATGAAAAAATTTAAGAGAGTTAGGATTTAATAGTTTCTCATAGGATTAAATGATACATTTAACAAAGATCAGCCGGATCTTGTCAACAGGGAGCACTTACCTACGGTGGAGGAGCATACTCTGATATACAAAGAGAAGTAGCTCGAACGGGATGATGTCACTGGAGGACATCACACCAAAGCCATCTCATATCGGAGTCGGGAGCGGCTTTGTGGCCTCTAAACACCGGACAAAGCGACCACCACACCGGCGATAGGATGACAGAGCAAACCTCAAGTGCTCATTCTGTGGTGGGACAAGACACACACGTGAGGGATTCTTCAAATTGATTGGCTACTAGGAGTGTTTTCTTGACTCCAAGAAGAAGGGAGCAAAGGTGGGAGGCGTTGTCACTAAAGCGACAGAGGAGAGCAGCCGAGAAGAGAAGAAGGAAGAAGAATCGAACAGAGAAGGCCAAGCCATGGCTGCGGTGAAAGGAAGAGAGCATGGTAAGATAATGTGGGAGTCTAGGGTTAAAACCTAAATGCTTTCTCCTCTTTCACATGGCCTAAATATAATGAGGCCTAAGTTTGTGCAAATGACCCAAAATCGGATGCTAAAACCCGTAAGAAAACCCGATATAGTTTGGTCTCATTGATAAAGAATAAAAACTGGATATTCAACTATGGGGCTACAGACACTATGACATTTGATCGTTCAGATTTTTCTGAAATTAAAAAAACTAGAAAAATCCAAATCCAAACAGCAAATGGTGATGTGACTTTAGTCCATAGAGAAGCAAAAATCCAATTATCCTCATAAATATCCTTGAATAATTGTTTATATGTTTCTAAACTGTCTCATAAACTTTTTTATATGAGTCAATTAACAAAGGAACTAAATTACACTGTACTAATTTACCCTGGTTTTTGCTTGATACAGGATATTCGGACTAGGAAGGTGATTGTGCGTGGAACTGAAAATGAAGGATTGTACTATGGTGATGATGTAGCTCAACAAAGGAAAGCAATGTGTGTTCAAGGAACGATTGATCAACAAATCTGGCTATGGCATCGATTTTAGGTCATCCTTCTCCCGAGTTATTCCCTTCCCTTTCTAGACTAAATAAATATTTTGTTTGTGAAACTTGTATTAAAGTGAAAAGTCATAAGGAATCCTATAAGCCTAGCAAAGAAAAATCAAATATACCTTTACAATTAGTGCATTCAGATTTATGGGCTCTAGCCCTCGAACAATGACCGTCATGGTTTCAATTATTTCTTATTATTTATTGATGATTGCATTAGAATGACTTGGATTTATATTTTGAAAAAGAAAATCGAGGTCTTTGATAAATTTACCCTTTTTTGCTCTCTAACCCAAACATGGTACCAATCTCATATACAAATTCTTAGGTCTGATAATAGTGGGGAATATGTAAACTCTCAAATGATTAAGTATTGTGTTTATCATGGGATATTAAATCAAACTACTTGTCCCTATACTTCACAACAAAATGGGGTAGCTAAAAGAAAATATCAGACTATGTTAAACACTGTCTGAGCTCTCATGTTTGATTCTAGAGTCCCAACAAGTTTTTGGCTTGAAGCCTTAGCAACAGCCACATACCTTACAAACCATTTACCCACAAAAACCGTGAACAATGAAACACCACTCGATTGCTTAGCCTCTCACACCTTTATTCCACATTCTCTTTCCCTTCCACCTTGGGTTTTTGGTTATTCATTTTTTGTGCACATTCCTAAATAGAATCATTTAAAGTTTGATCCTTGTGCAATTAAATGTGACTTTATTGGTATGGAGTGAACTAGAAGGATTATCAGTGCTTTAATCCTCATAACCATCACTTGTATACTACCATGGACTGTGATTTTCTTGAAACAAAACTGTACTATTCCCACCATCTTTAATGTCAGGGGGGAGAAATAGTATAACACTTTAGCTGGTTAACCAGTCATATTTTGTTTGATCTTGTGCCACAAGAACGTGTAGGCAGACCTACCGAGCAGACATTAGAATACATAGTACAATCAGACTAATTATCTTGAGGTAAGTAATTCACTACCTACTCCCAGCATTAACCTTGATTGTACTAAAGCTGGTTCACAAGAGGAGGAACAGGGAGAAGCTATTGAAATAGAGAAGGATGCCAGTTAGGATCAAACTGATATCCAATAAATATACATGTTACCTCCAAGAAGTACCAAAGGAGTACCACCAAAACAATATGAACCTGAGTATGAACCTCGACAGTCCAGATATCCCATAGCAAACATTTGTAGGGGGAGGAATTCGACAAAAAAGGCAAGTGCCTATCATTCAGCTCTTTACTCTGAGAGACTACCCAAGAATGTGAGTGAAGCACTTCAGAACAGGTTATGGAAGAAGGCTATGGAAGAAGAGATTGAAGCACTAATGAAGAATAACACATGGGATAAATGCAAGCTTCCACTAGGTAAAAGAGCTTTAGAATGCAAGTGGGTGTTTACTATCATATACAGAGTTGATGGAACTATAGAAAGGTACAAGGCAAGGTTGGTAGCAAAGGGATATACTCAAAACTATGGTATTGATTATTCTGAGACTTTCTTGCCAATTGTGAAAATCAATACCATACAAGTACTATTCTGAATAGCAGCAAACAAAGATTGACCGTTGTATCAGTTTGATGTAAAGAATGCATTTTTACATAGAGAACTCTAAGAAGAAGTATATATGAAAGCTCCTCTACGATTCTCAGATGGTTTCTCTACATGAGAAGGATGTAGACTAAGGTAGGTTCTTTATGGTCTAAAACAGTCCCCCAAGGGCTTGGTTTAGGAGATTCACAATGGCAGTGAAGAAATATGGCTACCATTAGAGTAACTCTAACCATATACTTTATTTCTGAAGAAAAGAGGAGAGCTTCTAACATGTCTTATCATCTATGTGGATAATATGATTCTTACATGAAATGATACTAAAGAAATAAAGAGACTAAAAGAGGAGTTGTTTAAGGAATTTAAAATGAAAGATTTGGAAATACTAAAATACTTTTTAGGAATCGAAGTCCTAAGATCTCGGGATGGGATTTTTATATCACAAAAGAAATACATCCTTGATCTTTTAGCAGAAACAGGAATGTTAGATTGCATAGCTGATAGTCCTATGATAATGAACCATGGACTTTAGGTTATTGAAGGAGCTGAGATGACTTATCAAAATACATACCAGAGGTTGGTACGAAAACTCATTTACCAATCTCACACTAGACTCGATATTGCTTATGCGATTGGAATTGTAAGTCAGTTTGGTGCACAAACCCCATAATGACCATATTGAAGCAGTTCAGAGAATAATCAGATATCTAAAGGGAACTATGAGCACTAGAATACTCTCTAGGAAGAATGGCCACTTAAAGATGAAAGCATACACTAATGCAGACTAGGGAGTAGATAAAATGAGCAGAAGGTGTACCTCAGGGTATTTCACTCTAATAGAGGGGGATTTGGTGACCTGGAGAAACAAGAAACAAATAGTAGTAGCACTTTCAAGTGCAAAAGTAGAATTCAGAAGAATAGCCAAGGGTATCACAGAAGTACTATGGCTGCAGAAGTTGTTATGCGAGTTGGGATTTCCTCTTAGAGACAGTTGTAAGCTAAGTTGTGACAACAAAGCTGCCATCAACATTTCTAAAAATCCCGTTCAACACGATTGAACAAAACATGTGGAGGTTGGTGGACACTTTATCAAACAAAAGCTTGAAATCAAATTCATCACTATCCCGTATGTTCAATTTGAAGAACAAGTAGCTGATATTCTTACAAAGGCTTTGCTCACAAAACCATTCCAGGAGATTCTTGACAAGATAGGCATTAGGAACCCCACTGCCTATCTCGAGGGGAGTGTAAACATTCCTAAATAATGAAGATACAAATCTGGATATTAAGGCAAAAGAATTTGCTAAGAAGTGTAAGCAGTTCAATGATTCTATGAAAAACACAATTAAACCAAGAAACAGTTCCTATACTAGTGTCAATAGGATTACATCGGTTAGTGTTAGTCAAATAGCATGTGTTATTAAGTGGAGATTTTCTGGTGTGAGTGGGTCCATGTTCCCGACTTAATCTGTTTGCATTGCCCTTGATTCTAGCAAGTTGTTGCGACTTGCGAGGGTCAGCGTATGTAAAGGTTAGTAGTTTCCTATAAAGGCTTGAAAAGTTGGCACAACTCACCACATTTTTCTAACAATGATGAGGACCATCTTTAAGCAGAATCTTTGCTTGAGTTGTCCTCTGTTAAAATCCACTTTGATGATGGGAATACATATTTCGACAATTATGGATTTATCAGTCTCAACGATGAAAACGGTAATGATTCAGAAATGCCAAGATGTCTTCTACCGTAAATGTAATGATTCGGAGACTGTTGTTAGGAAGGACAGCTAACCCGCAACCCTTAATAAATCGTTACTTGTGAGTCCTTGTTGGTTCCCAAAATATTTTTGGTTCAAATTGCGTCTCAAGGACAAGATTCAAGATGTTATTGTCGACGATTATTATGTGTTCAATTTATTTGAGGAACGACAAAGAACAGGAATGAAAGAATTGGTGTTGGGAGGGTCACTGTGAATTAATCAAAATTCCAATGTGCAGGTTTGGCTTCTGTGAATTTATCAGTTACATAAAACGGTGGAAGGGACCATAGAGGTGCTCTATATGCTGCTCAAGATGACAATTTCAGTGGTGTTGGCGTTGGCGTTGCAGTGAGGTGTACTATTTCTGCTAGCTCTGCGGTGAGGAGCGGGGTGGATATTTCACGTGTGGTGTTTGATATGGAGTTGAAGGGCACAAATAAGATTGTTACTCCTACTAATATCAGCTTCGTCTGAGCTTATTCCTTAGTTCCTAAGAATCAAAGTAGACGTAAGAGTTGGAAGGCCCGAGTATGCTGAGAATGAGGGGAGAGGCCAGATTCATCCCTGAGAATCCTACAACATATTCTGAGGTCTCGATAATCGAAGGACGAACGATTGCTTATCAGTGATCAAGGACCGTGGAGTGGGGCAGGCGATGTTACTACATTTGGGCATCAACTGCTTTAATCAAGAATCCTCACAAGTGTAAATATTTTGTCCGAGAGTCTAAAACAGTTTGAAGGGACTAGATCGTGCAGTGGTTTCAGCTAGTTTTTGTTATCTCTTTATTCTTGTGGTTTTCTTATAGCATTGCGTTGGTTATTTTGATTAATATTACGGAATGGCGGATACTTGACATTAAAGTCCATATATTTTCAGATAATCCAAGACTGACAAACACATTAAGCACACCGGATGCTGACATTATCCCGAAAACTCCTTCAGTGAGTGATCTGAAGACGTAATTGCCTTGCCTGTCCTACTATCCACAAGTTCAAGGTCACTGGACCAAACAAAGAGATTGAAACTCATAAAAGTGCATAATCTGAAGTAACTCACCGAATTAAGACATTCCAACTAGATGTCACAAGTCCCATTGCTGAGGTAGGTCAATAGCCTACCCTGAACATTTTCTATAGAATCTGCTTAATTTCCAAATCCACGACCAAATATGAGAGAGTAAACCAATGGCCTCATAAGTTATTCTCAAAAAAAACCAACAGCGAAGGAGGATAAGCCTGGCTTATGGAAACATATACATACTCCGTATATCTAAAGACTAGCATAGCTTTATACATTTTTTTCTAACTGTGGTCAAAAGTACAGCACATACAATATATATGCAAAAAGGACCCAGGAAAAATATATATCAGATCACGTAGCCAAATCAAGGCTGTAATCTGGGGCTCAAGGCTAAAAGATAGATTTCACTAAATCAAAAAGCTAAGAGAAAGGAGGGAAATCAAATACCGATATTAATTCTCTTGGGAAGACAGATGCCAGAAACCCATTCTTTGATAGGAACACCTTCACAGGAGCTTAGTCTGACAACAGATTCAGCAGATAAACAATACTTTTGTCGGGCTTCAGCAAAGCTTGTACACAGAACCTGTTCAATCCAACGCTCAACAGCCTCCTTGTCCGCAGACCAAGCTGCTGCAAGGATTTGTAACATTACTTCATGGTCAATCTCTAGCAATATTCTTTCCCCTCTATATGTGTCCTCAAACTTTGACCGCACCTTCCTCAGCAATTTATCCGCAAGAGCATCAAAATCAAAGGGCTTAAATACCACATTCCCATCCACTTGGCCAAAGAAACCTTCCAGCCAAGCTTTCTCACAGACGTCCATCTTAATGTCCTGTTCTACATCTTCTAATGGAAGATTTAAATCAAGAGAGCTTTTTGGGATTTTGTGGGCACGTTTTGCTACCTCAAAGTTCTCCGAGGTGTAATTGACGATGTGGGAAAGCTTTCTCTTAGCTGGGGATTCTCTGTTTGAGGTACATTTTGAGGGCAAAAGTGAAACAGTTGTCTCGTTACTTCTGCTAGCATCAGATAATACAGTTCTGGTTTCTAGCTGCATCTGCCAGTTTTTAGCTTCCAAGACCTCCTCCTCTTGAAATTTGATGAATTCCTTCCTTGGAGAAAGACTTCTCTCATCCTTAGTCACAGTAGAAGTTGTAACAAAAACCACATTATTAATCCCAATTTCTCTACCACGTGAATCCTGAAATTTACCAGTCTGAATGGCACGGGACAAGCTATTTTGCACCACTAAATCTGCCTCATCCACATTTTCAAGGAACACAACAGAGTGTGGCTTCTTACACAACTCCTGGGCTATGTGATCCACAACAGTCATTCTGCTCAAGTTTATGTCATAGTCATGTGATCCTTGACAAAGAAATAGGGAGTTAACCTTGTTGATCTTATCTTGCAAACAAAAATCCACGGAAATTAAGCGGTCTTTGCTTCCAAACATTGCATCAGCCAGTGCTTCAACAATCCTCTTTTTTCCGATTTTATCAGGTCCAAGAAAACTGAGCCATATATTCCCCCTGATGCATGCAGCCCGTTGACATCCATTTCCACTTTTACAACTTGACACTATTTCAGCAATTTTTCTGATGGCTTCACCTTGCCATGCAACCACCTCAATCAATTTTTTATAAAGTGGCTTGTAGTCACCAGGGTCCAGTCCATGGAAAGAAGGTTGAGCAGTTTTTGCAGAATCATTCTTGTTGAAGATGCCTAGATTAGTTGAAATGGGGCCTGGAAAGTGCTGCAACTGAGGTTGACGATCATGCAAGAAAGGCTTCTGTAGCTCACATTTAGATGCATAGATTGTCCCCAAACCTAAATCAGTAGTGACAGAAATAGACGTGATATTTTTTGGAGGCAGGCTTAATTTTTCAACGGGATACACTAGGGGAGCTATATGTTCTCTCTCAGTTGGAAGGCCCTGTGATACTTCTACCAAGACTGGCTTTGGGAAGTCGGATTTTGTAGCCTGCTGTTGATGAGGAGATACATTCTGTGCCATAATCTGCATGCCCGAACTGGAGCTTGAGCATGCTCTCTCATTCAAAGAAGAGTCTCCACTGCTGCAGCTGCCGCCCTGCACATTATCTGCCATGAATGGGAAACCCAGAGGCTGGGGAACTTGCAACCTGGCTAAAGAAACTCCAGGAGCAGCAATCATGGAACTTTGATGAACTTGCCAACATTGATCATCCCATTTTTTCTGAAGGTGCTTGATTTTTTCATTTGATGTTGTCACATCCTTGACCTGCTCTAAATGGACGGGAAGGTTAATATAAAACTTCTACCGACAATTTCAACCAATATTGAAAAATCTCATTAAAAGAAATCATACATTATAATCTCAAATGCCCAATTTCCCTAAGCAAAGATAAAGGTTTGGCGCAGGTTTTCTTGCACGTATTAAGGTGTATGTAAGTAAGGTAACAATGTAAGAGTGAAAAACAATAAAATATACTTAAAAAGGATTTACACACCTGTGCAGCAATATCTCCTCCCTTGCTTAAGTCTGGTTCTGATCCCTGCAGCCAAGAAGGCAAAGCTGCAGAGTGTTGATCAGCAAATGAAGCAGATGATCCTTCTCCCAGGATAGCACCAAGCTCATGCTCATACTTTTCGTTGCATGCATTACAACGAGTAAATGAGGGTCGGACAGCGGTTAATGGAGGCCTGTAGTCAGAAGGTGTTGGAAAGAACCCGCCAAAGGGAACAAAGGACCCCATCAAGCTGTAAGTATATCATGCACATGCGACTGTCAGATTCAGTAGCAGAGAGGTCAGAAGCTCAAATCGGCATACATTGGTTAAACGTTTTGGTGCATCAATCATGTACATTAGGGATCAACAACTTGAGGTTACAATTTTCAAACATTTACAACAAGCCAGTATCATTAATCATAATTAAGTACTTATTTGTGATCTAATCGTCAGATCATAGGAAAGCTAGAAACCAAGTCTTAGCTTATGGTTGGAGAAGAATGAAAGGAGGAATTGTTAGGAACAACCCAAAAGAATTGGAGAAAATGATATAAATTATACAGCTAAAAAGTATAAAATGTTAGTCCAATAATTTTTGTTCCATCCCTCAAATATTTAACAACAATTACCAAAATACCTCGACAACGGATCGCTTCTTCCACTCCCAGAGATTAACTTGTTAATGACTTCCCAGATGAAAAGCCCAGAAAAACAGTCATCAACTTACATAAGACACAACCATATTCAACACTTCCTCATTCTGCTCATCATGTTTAAAAAACATAATAATGATAATATGATTCCTCTACATGTCACACTGATACCATAATAATCGATAAAATCCCAAGAGACAGGATACAACTTGACCAGTCTTATTTTACTATTTCCTTATCATCGGACCAAAAATACAATATTATCCAATTCATTTTCCACCAAAAACATGTGACAGCATACATACCAAAAAAAAAATAATAAGGTAGCCATAGGAAAAACAACAACATAGTACAAGTATATAGTACTACTGACTAATTAGTCCTATACAGCAAGCACCAATCAATAAGAAGCGCAAACACATTAAAGAATTAACACATGTTAGTAAAGCTTCAGAGTGGTACGTACTCAAGGCTCAATAGTCAAGACATGAGATCAGTCCCGACTACATCTTGCAAACAATAATAATAATAATAATTAAGATCAACACATGTACCCAAAAACAAACGATCAACACATGTCCCCAAAAAAAAAAAAAAAAGGAAACTAACCTGGATTTAGAACCAAACCCATCAAATGAAGATCTAGAAGAAGTGATAGGCAGAGGATGAAGATCCCAATCTTTCTCAACAGTTGGAAACTTAGCCACAAAATTGGAGTAAGTTTCATAATTAGCAGCAAAACCAATCAACCAAACCTTATCCACACTAACCATATCACTCAACTTGGCAACTACTTGATTCACATTCTCATCATCACTAACCAACACCTTCAACTCGCCCAAATTAATCACTATTCCACAATTCTCCACCTTTGATCTGACCTCCTCAATCTTCAAATCCAACCCTTGATTATTATTACTGTTCTCCTCACACTTCCCGATGACAAATTCCTTAATCTCCTTCTCCAAACAAACTAGCTTCAACCCAGGAAACCCATCAAGCTTCTGCTTTAAAACGCAATCTTTAAACTTTGCGAGTGCATCCTTAGCGCATACACCCACAAGCAGAGGATTCCTCTCCTTCTTCTTTGACATCACATCCCCTATCCTCTTACAATTCTCATCATAGCCACTGTTGTTACTGCCACTCTCCCCAAAATACCCCGGAAAATCCATCAAATTACAGAGGAATAATGGAGGACATCTCGATCCTGGGCTCAGACTTGGGCTTAAACCTGGGCCCCATCTTGGTGGATGTAGTACTGAAAGCTTAATCTCGGTGCTCCGGAAACCCGCTTCCCCGAATACCCTACTCACAATCGGGTCATCCAGGATTGATAACACGAAATGCTTCAGCTCCACTTTTATTGAACTGATTGAAATATTATTATTGTTGTTGTTATTAATATTATTGTTTATAGTGTTACTGTTGTTGCTACTGCTAGTACTGCAACTTCCACTGCTGGTGACGTGTAACTGATTAAAGCGGTACATCTCAGGTTGGCGCCTTTGGTTAGCCTGCGAGCGTTTGATGGCAGCCATGAGAGAGTTAGAGATAGGAGGGGCAAAATCGTCACAATCCTCTTTACTTAGAGGGATGTTTTTGGAAGAAGGGAGTCGATCCAGTGAGACGCCCACACAGAGCTCGAGCGCGCGGAATTGGAGACGTGGCGAGTAAGCAGAGCTCCGACAACGCGTGAGGGAATCTCGGAGGAGGGAGAAGGACGGGGAGAGTAAAGCGGAGACTGCATGAAGCGACGTCGTTTGCGCGTGGTTCCTTCGCTTAGCTACTGATACTGCGTCATCTAACGCCTTTGCTGCTTCCTCTGTTAAGCATTGCCTCGCCGTTGTCACCGCCGTCGGCATCCTCTGCTACGGTGACTCTCCGGCGAGCTCACCTCAGCTCACTATTGAAGAATATAAAAATTAAAGGATAATATATGAAATGGAAAATGAGAGAAGAAAGGAAAAAAGAAAAGGGAGGGGGTTGGGGGGGGAAGAGAGAGAGAGAATGGAGTAGAGGAAATGTCCAGTGAGCGGAAAACGCTTGGTGAGCATTAGATCCTTCCTCCATCTCCCTGTGTAAAAGATCTTTCTTTTATTTATTTATTTTTTTTATTTTTATTTTTATTTTCTCATTGTTCATTTGTTCCCCCACCTTACTTTTTGGGTGATGGAACATTTTATTGATATTCATAAATTCTGTTTCTAGTTGACTTTCCACTATTGTTTCACTCCTCATTCCCCTAAATATTACGGAGTATACCAACCAACTTCTACGTACTTGTGGATTTACTTACATACTCCGTATGTTTCAATAATATTCATCCATACTTAAGTTAGCTACCCCAACAAAATTAATTCTATATATCACTTTTACTGTTATGATTTTTATATAGATTATTATGACGTATAAAATGGACTTTACATAATGATTATAAAATATAAAATTACACTACGTCTCATTGAATTGTCTACACTTATGATTTTCATAGGGGATTGAAAGTGTTGGCCAAAATTATACAGAATAATTGCTCGAAGAACATTAAAATGATTTATTTAAAATTCTAATGCAACTTTTTTAATTGCTAAACTACACAATATATAGAAGTAATTTTAATTTACTTATAAATTGATTTATATACTACTCGTACATACGGAGTACTTCATATAATTTGATTTTATATGGAATAACTTTGTACTAGCTAGTTTTTTCAATTATAACATACACATAGCACAAAAATATTGAAAATTTCAATATCTTAATTTGATTGTTTAAAAGTCAAAATGCTTATTCTATCCCATGCTTTTCCCCCATAAAATTCTTGTGCTATCCATTATTATTTAGAATCAAAACTTTTAAAAGTAAACTCATTCCAATTTTCCATATTGCTTAGTCAAAATAAGGCATAAAATATATTTTAAAATGTAAACTACTTGTATATGTATATAGGAGTATTTTCTGCTCTGTTATTCAATAATTATTATTTGACATGAATTTCTCTTATTTATCTCTTCGGAGATATACGATAAATTGGAATTCATGTATGTAAAATTGCTATATTTTCGTTTTAAAATAGGAGGTTTGTGGAAATGGAATAGAAACTTCACTATAATAAAAGATTTTAATTTATTAATTATCATTTTTATATTAGTTGTAAAATTAGACCATGTTTAATACAAAATTCGACACTATTTTTGAAACCACAATAATTCCAATTTACTATGCAGAAAGAAAATAACGGGAAAAAAAAAAAAAAAAAAAAAAAGGATTTGAAGAAGTAGATGGCAGATGCCGTGTCCACTTAATTAGTCGGGTGGGCCAAAGGAAGGCACTTGAGTCGTTGTCTACCTTTTGGGCGTGAAAATGAAACACCTCCTTTCAGAGAAAAGCCATCAAATCAAATCATGAATTTGTAAAGACTAAAAGTTTCATTGCATGCTGATAAGGGTAGCATCCGCTGGGTCCGCTTTCCACCACCACAAATTCCCATCTTTTCCACTCATGTCTTTGGAGAAGAGTTAATTTCATCTTTCATCGTCCAAAATTAATCTTGCCCCATAAGTGGAGTTGTCAAAATTTTATGATCCGATAAATTGTCCAAAATTGACTTATACCTAACTTAATTATGACCAGTGAAATAAAATATGCAAACCGATCCCACCCTATCTGAAGTACACTCAAAATCCATTTGACTCGATATTCAAAAACTCGAACTTGATATTCGTCTAACCCGAATGCAACTTGACCCATTATACACCCAATTCAAAGACAATTCGAAAGCGATTTAATCCAATAAATAACCAATATAAAATTTGATATTATCCCGTGATCTGATTTCACCCGACCAGTTAATAACCTAAATTCATGTGACTTAATCTTACCCATACTCGTTTGATACAATGATACACATTTAATAATCATTACCTCAAAAATATGACTTATAAAATCATCATTATCTAATTTATGAATTTATCATCATAAGAAAAAAATTATCATGTGAGCTAAGCGAGATTACCTAACATGATACAAAATGAATACAAAAAATAGTTAAATAAAATTATAAATCAAGAATAACATGTCATTAATGACCCGATTCAGACCTGGTAAGGTCCGACCCAAATTTCAACCAAAACTAGTGCGACTCATTAACATAAATGACCTAACCCAAAATCTAACAGAACCTGAAACAACCCGCTATAACTCATCTAGGAACCGATTGGGATTTACTTGAATCAACCATGAGCTGAATCAAATACGATCGAACCCGAACGCGAGCAACCAAATAACCAATTTGAGTGATAATGACCCAACTCAATCGAAAATACAAAATGGGGCCGATTGAATCTAAACCAATAAGTATAGTAACGCGAACCGACATATATCTAAATTGACACCCCTACCTATGAAAGTGTTTTGGGATGAAAATCAACTTAGCTATAACTATTGGTTACCTAGAATAATTTCTAACGTAGGACGGAGGAATATATGTTACTTCGTACGTAGTTCACTTGATTAACCCGAACTGTAGACGTCAATATTCGATAAAGTTGCAAGTTGAAATAAATTGTAAATGGGCATTAGTCAACCGTAAATAGTCCATTGCAAATAAAATAAAAACAGTAAAATGTCATTATTTGAATTAGGATGTTGCACACTTGCAAAATAACATTATATTTTGGCTGAAAGTCATCTTTTCCATCAATGGAAGGGTCATTTACTATTAAAAGTTTACCGAACATAAACATAGGATTGAATGTATGAACTCCATTAGTAAAATCTAGATGCCAACCCATAGAAAGGATATACACCATTGTCAAATGTCAATGATCCCCTGTTAAGTTGATTAGCGTGAGACTTACACTTTACTATAACTTTTTCTAAATAATTTCAAAGGAGAACAACTTATAACTAAAATAAGATTTAAGAAAATTAATTAACAGATATCAAACGTGGCTTAATATATACAAAGTTTAACTCTTTTAAGTTCAAGTTGTCTTTACGATCATATGATGATTTCATTCGTCTTTATAATATCATACTATCATATATTTTTCTTTAGAATATGATAAATAAATTTAGGCTTAGAATAAATAGGATTATTGGAGTGGCGATGTAAAATAGCCTAAAAAAGCACATAAAGCAAAGAGCACTATGAAAAATGAGAGTTTTCAGGAAAAAGAGAAATGGTCGTCACGAGCTACAAATGCTTAGCTAAGCCATTAAACGTACTGGACTTAATAAAAATAATACAAAATCACTCTTAAAAGTATGTGAAAATGAACTGTTAGCATTGCCATCATCCATATCCAAACCATATCTTACGGTTGATTGATTTTCATTTGGGCCCAGTTGGGCATCTAGATGGTCTTTTGGTCTTTCGTTATTGAGCTGCTCTAATCTCTATTTCTCTCTTATATTCCGTATATCACTAGTCTTTTGGTTCCATTTCACTCCACAAATCCTTTTGAAAGCCTCTAACCTATTCTTACAAGTTTACTTACAGGTTTGCCTTCATCTAACTTATGACGTTCTAAAGGATACTGGATACGAACTTATTCAAACATTGGTCGGTCACTATCAATACTCCCTACAAAATTTCAAAGCCTATTACATGTTCTCATACTCTCTCCATTTCTAATCATTTACGCATGAGACAATTTTTTGAGGATATCTAATAAGATAAATAATTAGGAATAGAGGTAGTAATTTTCATCAATATTTACAAAGTACGAAAATTGTGCCACAGTTATCTTTGTAACTAACAAAAGGCTTATTTCCTTGTCCGCAAAATCGAAGATAAAACGCTTAAACTAATCACACATGTTAGAACGTATTACTTTAGCATATTGGTTCACAATCTTTGAAGGAAAGAGACAAAAAAAAATGTAACAAATAAGAGGGGTACGTCGAAGAAATAAAGAGAAACCCTTGCATTCCCAAGATTAATCCCTCAATCATATATAGTAAGATAAGCGAAGTGATAATGTGATAATCTCTTCACGTATTAACTTGTAAACTTATTTACATTACATTTCTCATATTTTCTCCCTGGAGATTATATTTCTCAAATTTTCTCCATGGAGATTATAAAAGACTTCCAAAGTTCTGGTCTTAGGCTCCGTTTAGTAAGGATGTAAAACATTTTCCCTGAAAACTGTTTTTCCATTTTACATTATTTAGTATGGAGTAAAATATAGAATGTAAAACTTGGAATGTAAATTCATTTTTCACCCTATTGAAAACATTTTCCTCCAAAACTGAGAATAAAACAATTTTACATCCATTCACTCCAAAAAAATATCAACTAACAAACAACTCACGCAATACCAATTCATGCATAGAGGTGGACACAGGTCGTGGTCGTGCTTGTCATGGATCGCGTCGGCTCGTGTCTGGCCTCTTGTCGTGTCGTGCTACCTTTTTCCTAAAACTTGACCAATGGCCTAGCACGACCCACGTGCTTGGCGTGCCATGTCTTGCCTTGTGCTGGCCTAATTTTTTTAAAAAAAAAATAAAAATAAAGTATACCATAGAATTGAAAAAAATAATTTTAGATAATATTACTTATATTATAAAAATATAATAATATTAAAAATAATAGTAATATTAATTTTATTAAATAGTACGTACAAAAAAAATAGCGTGCTTCGTGCTAAATTGGTGTGTCGTTCGCGTGCTAGTGCATAAAAATTTTTTGTTGTTCGTGGTCTGGCCTACGGCCCACTCCACGGACAGAGTGGAGTGCCACGACCTTTCTTGTGTCGTATTGTGTCAAAAGTGTGCTTGCTTGGCCCAACCCATGCCTAGCTCTACTCACACATTCTTCATTTCTCATCTTCTCGGTAGTCTCTCTCTACTCCACACTTTTGCTCTCTTAAAAATTGGGGGAAAACCCCACAATTTCTTTTCATCTTTTTCAAATATCATCAATTAAGTACGTTTTCTTTGAATCTCATGTCTTGATTATTAAATTATCGAACTATATCATGAATTTGATCTAGTTTTATCCATTTTAGTCGGAAAAAAACCCCCTAGATTTTCCCCATATTCAATTTAATCACGAAAGTTTCTCATGAAATGTGGGCAATCAACAATTTATTTAAAATTAAAGTAGAAATTTTCTTTTCGTTAGAATTTAAAATGTAAAAGTATAAACAATTACATTACAACCAGTTGATTGATATACCTATTTGATTGGTTGGCTTATTCAATTGCGGATACTCCTTTATAGTTAACTTAAGGCCTTTTATAATGTTGAACCAAATTTTTCAGGGTTCTCTAGTTTTATATCGATTTTTTGTATAATTTAATGTGTTATTACTAGATCAGAGAAATATATTGTAGATTTTATATAAAAAAATTATTATAGCATAACAAATTTAGCTAATGACAAACAACTAAATAATATAACGGAAAAAATTAAAAAATGACAAGAGAATACAATTAGAAAATTTAATAGGAGTAATTAATTTTTCAGTTCAACCAAACAACGAAAAATATTTAAATGTAAAACCATTTTCCATTCAATCAAATAATGAAAAAGTTTCATAAAAATGAAATTTCCATGGAAAACCATTTTCAGTTGAAAACATTTTATTTACGCCCTACTTAACGAAGCCTTAATGTAAACGTAAAAGGTTTATACTACAGGTTTGTGGATATTCAACATATAACAAGAGTGATAGTGTTAGCACATTTAAATGTTAGTTATATACTTCCTTTATCCTTTTATATTTATTTTATTTTTTATTTATATAGTTAATTAAAGTTTAAAAAGTCTGACTATAAATTCTCATTATATTATTATAAATATTATATTCAATGAAATATCATTGAATACTTCTCAATATAAAAAAGGCAAATAAGGTAAAAAAAAAGTATAAAGATAGAAGAAGCCTTCAATAACTATAGTTCTTGTGAAGCAAAAATAAAAAATATTGATATATTATACCCTAATATAACCTCATCGCGAGTCTCGACCAATTTCAAGTGAAGTAAACATGGCTTATATGTTATGCCATAAATTTGATGAATTGTTGTGAGTTTTATAATAAAGGGGTTACTATGAAGTTCAAACACCACGGAAATAACAACTTGGTTTATAGATCAATGGATACACTAACTATAATAGGCAGTCATAGGCACATATCCTTTAATTTTTTATTTTTTATTTTTGACAACCGATATCCTTTAAGTTTTCATCAAAGTTATATCTCTTTATGATTTTCAAACCCGTGATCACTTGGTATATATCCACATAACAAAACTTTGATTATGAATGCGAATAATATCTATGGAGAAATTTAACCTAAATTGCGTATGACATCCTCTTACTTGGAGTTTGAACGAGCAAAAGGTGTTTGATTTGACGTGCTTTTTATCAATTTGTCCTTTTCGATATTCCTAATTATCGAAAAGTGGCTTCTTGAGTTGAGGCACTTGTGGTTTTAAAACATCGTGCACTAACATTTTACGCTTGTTACATGTTTCACCTCACAAACTATAACATGCCCTTGAAAATGTCGTGATATTTACGCCTGTAGGCTGTAGCCAGAAATAAATAATTCTTAAAAAAATTTCATTTTTAATTATCTTTCTAAAAATTTCCCTCTATATTTAAAAAAAATTATAATTCATACGTACCGTTTAATTCTGAAAAAAAAGGAGCCTTTAGAGATTCGTTTATATGTACGGCTTGATGATGTATAAAGTACGATCATATTATAAATTCTCCAGGGCCCTTGTCTGCAAGGAATCTTATCTCCCTCATCCTACTGGGAAAGGGGACCTCTAGAAGAGGGGGAAACCTGTAATTTTATATTGCTTTCAATCAGCTGCCGATGAAAGAAAAATATTTGGATGTAATATATATACGTAGACCCATAGTTTAAGGTAAGTTGGTGAATGAATGCAGTAACATATACTTATAGGTCTGTAACTTATTGTTATGTGTAAGTCTAACGGATGTTCTTATCTTGTCAAGCAGTACTTGGAATGGTATTATTAAATTTTGATTTCTAGCTAATAGTTGGGGTTATTAAAGGTGTAAATTTTTTTTTATTCTTTGTTGGTAAGATGTAATCTAAATTGGTTTACCAAAGAGATGTCTATTCTGAAGAGAAGCCGTAAAGAAACACACATATATATTGCATTGTTAACAAAATACGGAGTTATAATCTATTCATACTATGTCGTTCGATACATAAAGAAGTATATCTCGTATATATAGAATTAAGATGTTGAGTTGAGATAGAGCCTCTTGTAGTCTTGCTGCTCATGTATGTTATACATATGGATAAGTATGCCAACTTTACACCGGAGTGGCTCTTAGCCTTTAGAATCGGAATTTGATGCCCTAACAAAATTCACGATTTTTTGTGGCTTTGTTCGAGACAAACATCCTCTGTTTTTTCATTACAAGACACTAGTTAGGTTAATGCTCTTTTAAGCTTCTACAGCTATCTCAGCCAATACCTTCAAATACTACTTCTAGTTAAATAAATCAAAGCTAAAGCTGGACCTTTTGAAACCATAAATTAATGATAAGGTTTTAAAATTATTTTGTATAAATATTTATATTGTTCTTCATTAAAAGATCACTATATAGTGGATATATGAAAATAAGTTTTTAAAATAATTGAAAAATCTAATACGTATAAATATTCATTCCATTCAACTTAAAGTTATTTAATTGGAATAAGAAAATCTAATTATTACATATTTAAGAAGATGGTAAGACTTTTTATCCTTAGCTCGTTGAATTGGTTCCAAGTTTGAATCTTTAATTACTCAAACATATTTTTTATTTAATTACTGTATAAAGAAAGTAAAATCATTTTTTTAAAGGTAAACTTTATAGAATATAAAAATTGAGTGGCTAAACCATACTACTATAACACTTTGTGTTCACTTAGTTAAGTATTGACAATGCATGTTTATAATTTGCTTTTATTTATTTATCATGTATTATAGGAATACATGATATGTATTTCTTTAGTAAGGAACATTTTTTTTTAACAATAGTACACGAAAAGTAATGACAATGTTTAAGCTTAACTTTTTGTAATGATATTATTACGGAGTACTTGATATCTATATGCAATGTCATTGGGTAAATATATATTTGATATATTCTAATAACCTTTTTCAAATGGCTTTACTTGCCAAAAAATTCTTGATTGTTTTTCTTCCTATGTACTACTAAAGTGAACTATAAGATCTAAACGTAATTAAGTACTACTAAAAACATTAATGATAACGAACTTGTTGCTTACTACTTCCTTAGAAGGAATATGAATGTAAGTGATATTAAAATTCAAACTCGCTTTCCATACAAAATTGTAAGATTAGCTGTTAAAACGAGATTCTATTTAAAATGACATATATTTTCAAACGCGGCATACCTACAATATCAATATTTTATCTAATAAACTTTAGGTGAATTATATAGGAACGTAGTTGTGTTATGATTGTCTTTTTCTACATTAGATTAGTTTAATTTGCAATTCCATAAGTTTATCATTTAATTGAACAAAAGTATATAAGCATTTTGTTGGGGTTGTTCATCCCAAGTCCCACGTGGAAAGATTAAGGAAATTAAGAGCTCCTTATACGTGAAAGCATATTCTAATAGTATGAGTCCTTTTGGAAAGGTATCAAAAAATAAATCCGCGCGGACTAGGCCCAAAACGGACAATATCATACTAATGTGGAGTGTAGTGTGCGTGTGACTTGTCGAGAAGTAAAAAAGAAGTACATGCTAATTAGTTGGACTAGTAATTTGAAGAATTGAAGACAACTATTTAATGGAATATAATTTGAAGAATAGGAGAATTGCTCGATCTGTTAATGTGTATTCCACTTTTCATCTAAATTATAAGACATTACCAACTCCTTACTTTTTATTTTTATACTAATGTTTCAAATATACTCCCTCCGTCCTATTTTAATTGCTACAATTTCTATTTTCGGCCGTCCCAAATTATTTGCTACATTTCAATTATAGCATAGAACTATTTACTACTTTACCCTTACATTTGTCTTTATCTTACTACTAACCTAAACCATCCCACTAATTGACTAAAATTACCCTTTGAAACCCAAAACTAACCCCCCCTCCCCCCCACACTAAAATCTAACCCAACCCAAAACTAACCTAAATCGCTACTCTCATCTGCGTCCCTCTGTGTTCTGCCTCTCGTTAACTCCCTCCCTTTGACACTTGAAATCTACATCTCTGGAAGCACAAATCCCTCAATTTTCCACGAGATTAATACATTACGCATCTTCCTCGTCATTTTAATACCCAAATCACAATAGTTCGTTGCAGCTGAAATTCTAGGGTTTGTGAAATTGGGGTTTTTTGGGGCATTTTCATCGATAAAGAAGGTGGATCCGGTGGGAAGAAGCCTCAATACTTCAGGTTTGAGGAGGACCCATTCCCACCACATGAGTTGCATCGTCTCCAAGCTATTCTTTGTAGTATGGCAGCGAAATCCTCTCTAAAACCGGTGCCTGCCATTGTTTCGTGTGCGTGTAAGGCATCTGGGTCTTCTTTTACCTCAACTCCTTCGAATATCCCATCAAAATCGTCTCCGAAAACCACTCTTGAACCACCACCTTTGGGTTTTGCCTCTTGGTCTGCATACTCTTATTGGTTCTCCAATAAGAAAGAGTAATCTCTTCACCCTTCCTTCATTTGTTTTCGGGCTTGTTGGATTGATTTGTGAATTCGGTTTTGTTCTCGTTTTTTTGGCATGATTCATGAGTTTCATGACTGTTTGAGTGTTAGGGTTTTGTTCTCGTTTTTTTGACATAATTCGTGATTTTTGTTAGGGTTTACTAGATTCTTGAATTTTGTTTGGATGTACTTCATTCGTGAATTCGTGATTTTTGTTGGGTGTACTAAATTATGCCTTGATTCGTCTATTGGTCGTGTTTGTCTAGGGTGTATCATGTTTGAGTTGAATTTGCTGATGTGGATTCATTTGTTTAGCATTGATTCGTTTGAGTTCACTATTATAATGTGGGTTTGTTTTATTTACCCTTGATTCCTTTTATTTCTAGGGCTTGCTTAAGGTTTATCATGTTTGAGTTCATTTTGGTGATTTAGATTCGTTTATGTAGCCTTTATATTTATTTTTCTGGTTGGTTTAGTTTGTTTGTTGTGTTTGAGTTCATTATTGTGATGTGAGTCTGTTTATTTAGCCTTGACGTGAGTTTGTTTATTGTGATGTGGGTATGTTTATCATGCTTGAGTATCATGCTCATCCTTATCATACATGCTCATGCTCATTTTGGGTTGGAAATGTGTAATAAATGTAGGAAGAGTAGTAATGTTGGTCCCCATTATATTTATAGTGGACATTTATTGAGGAGATCTTCAAGTATCGAATTTTTTGGAGGCAAATGCTCAAAATTCTGAATTTTGGAGCCAAAAAGTGTAAACACTGAAAAAGTATTGAATTTTTTGAGTCAAAAAATTAACTTCATCTAATAGCGTTATGATTACTTTTCCATTTTGTACTAATCTTGTGTGGATCATCACCGCTTAATGATAATATGAGACGGAGGGAGTATTAAAAATGTGATATTTAGTTTTGAAATCAATAGTATTATTTATTTTATATGAGTTGTGCCAAATACTACATTACAGACTTGCAATGATAATGATAATAATGCTGATAATATGGGATGAATGATGAATGTAAGAAACTAAGAATAACCCAAAGAGACAGAACACGAGCGCGTGGGTGCACAATCACATCAAGAGCGAAGGGTCCTTGTCAGCCATAATCCCAAGGCAGAATTCAGAGATTTCGAGATCTTTAAAAAGCAGTACAAGGTCCACGAAGCCATGAACAAGAAGAGGAAGACAAACGCCACGCGCTGCCAAGAAGCGTCAAAAAGGGTCCTACAGTTGAAGGGATTGTATTTGTACACCCACCGAAATTAAAGGCTTTAAGTGGTGAAGGGTGTACCTGTCTTCGATAATGGCTTATGAGAGTGAGCCTCACTTTCTGCAAAAAGTTGTACCTTTCTTCAATGATTTAATCAAAAGGTTTTATTTTTATTTGCTTGAATTGGAATTTTTTAAAAAGACCTTTTTAGTCCACTATATTTGGTCATCAAAGAAAAAAAAACAATTATAATTCGCTCTATTGTTGGCAGACCGAGGGAAAAATAGACCTATGTCTGCTTTCTTTTTTGGGCTTTACTATATGAGGGTACTACATGGCTTTTAGTGTTGCTGTTTCCAGAGTTTTGAAACATCTGTACACTTTAATTACACCATTTAATACCTATCTCTATGCTATTAATATTTTCTAAGGAGTTTTTTTTTTTCCAGTAAAACGCTCCAATAATGAGGAAGAGGATACAATGTTTGGGTGTCGGTATTTATACAATATACCCACGCCATATACTTCAACACGTTCTTTTTTGTTCTTCCCATATTTCCCATTTGGAAATTTCAAAAAAAAATTTCCATATATAATCATTCTATTTTAATCTAATTTATTATGATTAAAATAATCTCGATTGAATAAAATTATTGACAAAAATGATATCAGTGTCCACCTGAATTATTAGAAGTACCCCCGTTAAACCTAAAAGTTTCTATCAACATTTACTCCTAAAATAACTCGGTTACAAATTTCTATAAGTATTTAATGCATGTCTCACTTATAGCTTCTTTTCAAGGGAATTTAATTTTTTTTTTAATTATTAAATTTATTTTAAGGAATATTACTTATATTTACAAATATATTAATTTTTTCCCTGATTCTAAATACGAAGAACAAAAAAGATTAGAGGGAGTAACTTGTTATAGAAGATTTATATTCACTCGTCATACACAATCACTTATATATGTAATATTCAATGCAACTTGCAAACTTTGACATGTTTTCATGGTAGTTACTATCAAATTAAGGACGTAGAGGATATATGCCATTATTTTCAAAAAAAATTTATCAACATGTTCTGGTATGATTAGAGATACTTATGAGCCAAGTCAGACTCGAGTTTGACTGAGCTCGACTTTACCTCAATAACACAAACTCGAGCTAAAAAAACTCAATTCCTAAGCCCGACTCAAACTCGATTGAAACTCGTTTCAATATCGAGCTCGAACTCATTTTCAACTCATTTAATGCTTAATAACCCTAAGTACTTATATCCGAATTGGCCCAATAAGAAGACTTAGATTTAGCTTTTATAAGCTTGATTTCGTTTTAGGTGAAAAACACTATTGGGTTTATATATATTAATTTTTTTATGCTGAGATCTTTGAGTTTATAAATAAAACTCTTTCTAACCATCATTCATTTTAATTTAATATGAGACTTTTGGTTTATCTATCATAATTATATTTTTGGTTTATTTCAATTTTGTATCTTAATTATATTTTTCTATAAATATATATACAATGAATAAAAAATCAAGTTTCTCATAAGCTTTTCGAGTCAAATTTTGATATGATCAACTTGGCTCATTAATTTATCGAGTTGAGTTCGATATCGAGTCAAATCAATAATAGCCCGTGAATAGTTCAATTCAGTACGATGAGTCAATGGACCTCGTATATAGCGGCGTTAAAGTAAAAAAATGCTAGCAGTATCTTCCCACATAGGCAGCAAATATTAATGATCTAATGTGTAACTACTGTTTTACACGGAGTAAGCTACGAACACCAACAACCAAACTAGTACACTTTCACAGTATCGAAAACAGACAACCTGTATAATTATTCTTAGAAAATAATTCTTACTATCTATTACGTCCAATATTAGTTGTTACAACCCATTATCTCGTTATGCTAACAAATGGGACACAATGTACAATATCCATTTTTTTAGAAAACCAAATGTATTTTTTTTTATTCTTAAGCAACATAAAGTACTTTTGGAGTTTTTTTTGTGCAGTAATAATAATGATTATATCTTAAATAAGATAATTTAGAATTGAATTGAGATAATTTAGAATTGAATTGAGATTTCAAGCAGAGAGTTGGTATATTCTACTTTCCTTTTACGCAATTGTCATATATTGCCTCAAAAATCAATTTTGAGTTAATTTGGTTTTTTCGTGATATTTTTTTTTCCAAAAAGTATTGTATACATACGGGACATAATAATGCGTCCCCAGTAAAAGTAAACTGTCAATATAATAAAAGTTACTCCTCAACATAATATATGTCAATCTTTATTAACTTTAAGGACAACTTTTATTATATTAAAGGATCACTTTTAATTTACTTTGTGTATATATATTTTTCTATCTTAAAATACTTATTGACTAAAATACCGAGGGTGGAGAGTTAAGAAAATGGGGATTTGGTCTCCATAAAATAGAAAGCTAGATAGATGGTGGTGGAGTTGATGATCAAAGAATGAGGGTATTTTAGTCGTAAATTATGGCTTAATAACCTATTCCATGGACACATTTGATACGTGGCTAGCTCAATCAGACCATATCAGTCTAGTGTGCATTGTTTTTTTTTTTTTTTTTTTCAAACAAATGAGGCCTACCTCGATATGATGGCCAAATGTATTTGTCCCAATCTGGTTATGGCCTGCTCTACTTTCAACCATATATATATGTTTCTCTTAGTTGATATTATTCAACTTTAGAAAATGTTGATCGATTGTGTCGTGAGTTTTATCTTTTCGTTTAAGGTGAAAATAATAGGGATTAGCCAAAACTAAAACGGACGACTTTGAATGTGAGAAGATAAGATGTCAATGACAAATAATGGGGAATCGAATGTGACCCTTGAGGAGGGCCAACACCTTTTACCTTTACAATGATAGCGTCACATTTCACCATTTGCCACTCTTTTGATGCGTATTCGTCCTCCTTCGCTACGCATCTCTTCAGTATTCAACATTCCACTTAATGAAAACAGTTTTTTTTTATTACCTTTTAGCTAATTTAAGTCCCATCCTTTTCCAAATGAAACACTAACTAAGTTTTTTTTTTTTTTTTTCTGTGGCAGAGAGCATATGCATATTTATATTAAAAGATAAAATATTCACGCGCAAATAATGTACTCCTACGTAATACTCAGTCTGTATTTTTTACTTGCTATATTTTTATTTTGGGAGTCAAATTTTATAAATTTTGACCATAAATTCTCATTATGTTATAACAAATAATATATTCAAGTGAAATCTTATTGGATGCATATTTATGTAAATTTTTTACAATATTAAGTTTCTATAATTTTTTATCTTATGAATTTAGAGAACAAATCGTTTTAAATCGTGTCTTGTACACCGTGAAAAGTCAAATATAGCAATTTAAAAAAAATGAAAGGAGTAATTACATTAGAGTAAAATTTTATACTTCGTACAATTTAAAGATTGTTAATAAATATCCCTATTTCTTAATATTCTAATTAATTGAAAAATGTATACCAAAAGACATAAAATATTGTTATTAATGCTTTACTTTTCCCTTTTAACTTCTGTTTTATAACCCTTAATGCTTTAAATATCATTTTGCTAACTTGCAAAAAATAAGGAGTTCCTAAGGAAAGCATACTGTATAAAAAAAAGGTGCATATTTTCATGCTTTCCTTGCATTGACTATATGGCGTAGACATAAGCCTCTTACGTTTTGCTTTTATAAGTTTTTGCTACGGAAAGTTTTATGAAGCATGAAATTGAGCATCCAAAATTTCACACCATCCATTTCTTTGCCTTGTTTCGTTCCACCAAAACTTCACATGTTCGCATCAAGAGTAATATATTCCTAAAGTATCCTAATAACTTCATATTATGAATAGTACTAGTAATGTACTGCTAATTCAGGTATTCATGAGAAGCACAATGTTGATTGTACAAATGGTATTAGAAATAAGATTTATAACACCCTCTCCAACCTGATTTACTTATGAAATAGACTACTTGTTTGATTAAGGATGGTAACTGTTTCGGGTAACTGATTGGGGGTTGGATGATCCCAACCCTTTGATCTTCTTGTATTGGCTACAGTAATTCAAAGAATATGCACGCATTTGTACACACGTGACACTTGGAGGAACATGTTGAACCTCTTTGAAAGTGTTGGATGTACATAAACCTGCATATACAATAGCCTTCAGCAAATGAACCTAAAAAATCCAAGAAAGTTGGAGACAAAGATGAAAATGGGTATGGCGCATGCCAATGAGGCAATGAATGAATCCTGCGACTCACTCTAAGATTGGGCCAACCTATGAAAAACTGAGGCCCAAAGTTTCAATTAGACCATTCCGCCATACGATACGTCGTTGGTGCATAATCTTGATGGTCTGGCCGTCTGGGTCAGTTGCACAAGGATCATCTTCAAAAGATAAAAAGAGACACACTTGGAACTGTTAAGAAAGGGGTGTGTCAGTGTGACTTTCTTCTTCAACTTCTTTGCTCCTCTAAGATTTGATTCAAACTGGTATCTTGTTGGTTTAATTTTGTCAAAGATTATAGCTTTATAATTTATGGGGGTTTTGCTCATTTATAGATTACAATTTCAGGAGCAAGAGATGAGGCTGATTCGGGCAGCATTACGATCTGTTAGTGATGGATTGTGTCATTATCAACTCTGTCAGAAGCCTTTCCACCGATTTCAATTGAAATTGAGAGGAATCAAGATTGTGTTGAATTTAGATGGCACAGTGTTGCTTGGCATGGAATATGAACATAGTTGATTATATAGACTTTTGATATGGCGTTGGGTGTTTGTGGAGTAAGTAATCTAGCGATAGTGTTTCCTTTCGAACAACAAAAAGCAATCAATCAAGACCACATCCTGTTTTCCCAGCAAGGAGCTCTAGGATCTCTGAGGACTGCCATTTAATGCCGTGTTGTGATGGTTATGGATTGCCCTGATTTATTAATTATAATGATGGGAACAAGACTGCCAATTCATTTGAGTCCAATGATGAGTTAGGCAGAGTTGAGAAGGCTCGGTATTGACAGGGCGTGGGTTCTAGACTTCTAGATGACGATAGCTTCAATTCATTGATGGATGGGATGGAAGGGAGACTCAAGGAGACATTCAGTTTTATGCTATAGTTTGTCCAGCTTCCTGATAGGATGTGGTTGATTCTGATGGTTGTTAATCCAAGGTTGGCTCTAAATCTTCTAGTCTAAATTAATTGTGCAAACACCCTTCAGTGTAAACATACAGAAAATTAGAATTTTAATAAATGGCTGTTCTGTAATCTTCTGCCTGATTTAGGATTTCTTCTGACCTTTTGTTGTTATTTTTTCCAATGGTTCCAATGGGTCTGCACTCATCCCTTTCATTTTCTGTCTTTCTTGTCCGATTATTGCTCTAATTCGAATAGGTGTTTACATAATTACATGGTCCACACTGCGCAAGTACCTCTTGACAGGAAACCCAAAGGTGAAAAAAGATAAAAGAGCCCAGTTTGAATACAAACTATATTAACAAAAGGCCCATATAGTAACGCTTATTGGGCTTGAACCCAATTATTGGCCAAAGTCCACACTAGTAATCCACTACTCCGTGTAAGTAAAGGTTCAAGGACCTGATCCACTCAGCCTACGCTCAACTTGCAAAAGTGCGCGGGAGCAACCTTGCGGCCTTACCGTTTACCAACATCCCAATGACGCTCTGTGAAGAGGGACAAATGAAGAAAACCGGACGCAAAACAGACGCCATAAACGCTTACGGGAGCTAACTAGCTGATAGCTACGGAGAATCAAACTACGAGTTACTAAGTGAGTATCAAAGTAAATATTGTCCAAAGTCCACCTATATTCATTGAGGAGCAAAGATAATAGGAGGCCAACTGAGATGCATCCAAACTGTAATTTGCACGTTTGGATCCAACAATTATGGTAGGAACATCCGATCACACACACAAACTACTGATAAAAAATGAACGACCCATCACAGATTAAGAAAAAAAAGAATCTGCGAGATTGTGGACGGCAAAGCGAAACGCTAGTCACCACATAGATGCAAGCTGACTGGTGTTCATCAAAAAACTTCACACAACATAAACATCACTCAAAATTTAGATAAAAATACATCAAATGGAGATGAACTTGTGCCACATAAAGTCCGAACATTTCCTGGAATTATCCCAGCTAAGAACTGAAACACCCATGAGTAGAGTTTAATATTAAACAATCCAACCAATACCAACGGATTTTAATTCTTCCAAATATGAACAAGTTAGTAGTTTACATGCTATAAAAAACATTCCAAACAATGACAAAGCTAGCACAGTAGTTAAGTATCAGACTGAATAGGATCAGCATATTCAAAATCAAAACAAGTTACAACACAAATGAAAGCATCATGAAAGTCATCCATCACATCTCCATCCCAATACATGAGAAATGGCAAATTTGACAATCATCAACCATATTTCAATCCCACCACTTCAAAATGCCGAATAGAACAATGAATTCAACTAGAAAAACCAATTCATTTCATTAGCAAAATGCTGAACAATATGACATGTATATGTTTTTAATAATGTTTTGCCCACTAATACTATATTGGATTAAACCCAGACCCAAAAACAACATAAACCCCTAAGCCCCCCACTACAAACTTGATAAAAGCACAACCTTTGACAAATCCCATATTCTATGAATAAAGAGTACTACTTTGACAGACAGACAGACAGACTGTAGTTTGGTAGTAACTCACTCAGAACGAGCAGCATACCTCTCAACCTTATCATCATTCAAATTAATCCCAACCATAGCCTCACCCAACCCAGAACTCACCTCCGCCAACATATCCGGGTCACTATAATGGGTCACTGCCTGAACAATCGCCCTTGCCCTCCTCGCCGGGTCCCCACTCTTGAACACACCCGATCCCACAAACACCCCATCACACCCAAGCTGCATCATCAGAGCCGCATCAGCCGGGGTCGCAACCCCACCAGCCGCAAAGTGAACAACCGGAAGCCTCCCAAGCTGCTTAGTTTGCATTACAAGATCATATGGCGCAGATATCTTCTTTGCAAAGGTGAACACCTCATCATCATCCAAGTTACGGAGCACACGAATGTCCCCCATCACGGACCTCACATGACGCACAGCTTCAATGATGTTCCCAGTGCCGGCCTCTCCCTTGGTACGTATCATAGCAGCGCCTTCTCGGATACGCCTCAAGGCTTCCCCTAGGTTACGGCAGCCGCACACAAAGGGGATCTGAAAGTTGTGCTTGTTGATGTGGTTTTCGTCGTCGGCGAGTGTCAAAACCTCGGATTCGTCGACATAGTCGACTCCGATAGCTTCCAGAATTTGAGCCTCAACGAAGTGGCCGATACGGGCCTTGGCCATGACGGGGATGGTGACGGCCCGTTTGATATCCTTGATGAGTTGCGGGTCGGACATGCGGGCGACGCCGCCTTGAGCGCGGATGTCGGCAGGGACACGTTCAAGGGCCATGACGGCGCATGCACCGGCTTCTTCGGCGATGCGGGCTTGTTCGGCGTTGACGACGTCCATGATGACGCCGCCGCGGAGCATCTGAGCGAGGCCGACTTTGACGGAGAAAGGAGATTTCTTGTTGGTGGATGTCTCGGTAATAGCGCCGTTTCCATAGACGGCGACGACGCCGCTTCCTGACATTTTGTTGTTTGGAGCCTGGGAGGAGAAATGAAAGAAAGGATGTAACCTCAAGAAACGATGGAGGAGAGTGACTGCAGAATTGCGGGGATTTTATGGATGGGATTTTCGGGGAGCTCACTTTTACTTAACACAATTAGCCTATCTTTATCGATTTTGTTCCACTGCTTTATTTTATTTTATTTTATTTATTTTATAATTATTCAAATTTTATTTGGCGTCAAAGGATACTTATCTTCTTCATTTTTTGTTTTTTCGCATGTTCTATTTTTCTTTTTCAATTGTTCTTTGCTTGATTTTGAATATTCAAGCCTTGATTGCCAATCAAATGGTTGTTAATTTATTAGCAGTAAACATATTTGCCCAATTAGATATATAGAAAATATTAGTTCATACTACTTACATTTGACTTAATATTCTATCAAAAAAAAAAAAAGGAAATTCAATTATATATGTTTAGGTTAATTAGATTGATGGGTTTATGGTTAATATGCTCAATTATAAAGTACACCCTTTGTATCTATAGAGTATTGATCGATCATGTTGTACAATTTGATCAAAACATACTATCTTTCATTATGGATTTATAAATTATGATACAAAAATGAATAAAATATCAAATGAATCAAATTAGTCCGAATGTCACTCAAGCTTTATATTCAAAATATGTACTAATATATGAGTACTCGTTTTTCATTTTATTGACTTCACAACCAAATGACTTAAATTCATAAGGTTTCAATTCAAAGAAGTTGTTTACTGCCTGGCCTTGTACACCTAATCTCCAACTATAGTCGAACAGAATGTGGGCGGTTTGAGGCCCGGAGGCACCACAATATCTAGAACAAGCCGCAACGACTATACGTAAGTGCTTTCCTCAAAAGTCCCAGACTCCCATGTCCCATCCCAGGGTAGTCATTTTAATGGTTGCAGAAATGCTTGTAGAATAATTTTGTCTAATACGACGGATACTAGTCCGTGTATCCTAAAGGAAAGGTGCAAGCCGCTAGTTTGCCATATCTTCCAGCATCCACAAACACGTAGAGGCGACTGTGAGTGACATAAAATGCACCTTTTATATTAATCAATTACGGAAGGCCAATAAATATTATGACAAGTGGAAGTGGAAGTGGCTGGAAGAGACCAAAAATATGGATATGGTCGTATGGCCACATGAGAATCATATTATGACTCGTCTCCTCGTTTTAAAAGGTAGTCATATAACCTTTATTAACACCACAAACCCAAAAGTAGTGAAGGAGATTGTTTTGTCAGCATGCTCTTCCAACTAACCAAGTTTTGAAGGCGCAAAGATGCTACTTGGCCGCCTACAAACCATTTCCAATTCAAACTCGTAATTGCAACCATGATATCTCTCAGTCCAGAAGATTGCATAGGGGTAGTCTTGCCAGACATTCCATTCCGTTCAGACTCTTTGGATTGATAGAGTTTTTAGCATCTAAAGCCTTCGCATGTGTGATTGGACAAAATGTTTGTACACCATAAGTCCATAAGCACCTATCTTAAGCACGAGGAAATCCCAGTTGGTCCTCTTTATTGGATTAACAAGTTCAATCTTTTGTTAAGGAAACCCCAAATACCTTATATGAGTTACATACCCAAAGTATACAAAAAAGAATAGCATCAGGAAAACCCTGAAGATGTGTATTTTATTGCTCTTATGCTCTCCAAAACCACTAACAAAGAGCTATGTACTTGTGCAACATGATCCACCATCAAATAGGGAGAAGAGCATGTGAAAAAGAATGCATCAAAATTCTGTTTTATGTTGCTATTTTTTGTCAAATCACTGTTCAAAGGTAATCAACAGGTTTCTTTGATAAGATCCCCGGTAAGTTATGTCCTGCATATATAATACCTCAACAGGAGCCAGTTTGCTACCTTTGTAACTTGGACGATGACTGGAACGAAGCATCTCTATTATGTTTGTTTGATGACACCCTTCATCATTCTCTCCTTCAGCCTTTTCCACTTCTTCAATATCTTGCCATCTGCAATAGGGAGGATGCATGGAGGCATAGATGCAAGAGATGTAGCTGATTGCTGAAGAAACTGCCTCTGCTTTGGCTCTGCAAAGCAAAGCAAAGATTCAATACACACTTCCTGAGCTGATGAAGGTGGGACCGGCTTGAAGTCCTGTAACTTTGAATATTCCATAATGAGATGAAACATGTAATCATAAACACGGTCCATGTTTAAGGTGTCCATAGAATCTTGGCCAGCTTTCCCCATAGACTCAGCCTGATTTCACACAAACTTTTAGTTATGAACTTATTACTGTCATGTTGGCAGTAGATTGATCGATACAAGCAAAAAATATTTAGAGGTATAAGGTCACACTACCTCAGCAGGGTGTGAATTACCCCAATCGACAGCATCCTTGATGTGAGGGCATAGATCAGTACCGGGTACTGGCCAGTAGTTTAAGTTTGGCAGAAGGCCACGGGTAAAGAAATCTTCATACCGAGGAGCAATTAGCAGCGTAAGAGAGCCACAAGATAGTATATACTTGAGACTTACAGACCAGGCATACCCTTCAGCATAAATTTTATACCTGAAATATGAGGAGTAATTCACTGATGTGTCATGCTACCTCAAACAATTACATGAAAAAATATTATGATTCATTTGACTTTGCTCTTTTCACCAAAAAATACATACTTCACCTTGTTTTCCTTGTACAAAATATGAATTCATTCCTTATACATAATTCACTTCTATCTTGTTAATATGATATCAACAACTGCTTCGATCATGATATCAATGGCCAACGGTCTCTTAAAACACAGACTCCTATTCTTAAATGCCAATAGTCTGACTTTGATTTTAATGGCATATACTCATACAAACACTCAATTAGAGCAGAATTTTCTATGAAATGATTTTGAAGACGAAGTTTAAAGATCGAAAGAGCAATGCAACTTACCTATGATCACACTGACTGGATAATTTTGACTTCTTGTACCCGGCTCTAGCCTCTTCTCCCCAATCCTACATTTTACAACAAGAAAGATTAATAAGGTACTATTAATTAACTCATTTTTGTTTGATGGAAAGATAGGTAGGGCATATGTAATATGTAGATTTTCCCACCTGACGAAGAATTTGTGCTCTCCATTGCTTGGTATCATTACACTGCAGTAATTCTGTGCGAATGGGAGAGCCAACATCCGGGTTTCCTTTCCAGTAGGCAAAGGGCCATTTCTTCGTCCAGCTTCTAGAATGAGAGCCTCTTTTTATATCTATGAACTCTGCATCCCAGGGGCCCACGTTCACCTCAGGCCTGCCAAGTCATATGCAACAACAAAAGTCAGTTTGATACAAACAAGAAGATAGTTGAGTCATGCCTAGTCCACAAAAGGGAGACATTGTTAAAAAAAATCCTACCATGCTTCCTTCAAATACATTATCAGTTAGATAACACAATGATAAACAACAATACTAGAGAAGTGAAGGTCTTTTAGTGAACTCTCCAGCATTTGTAAAGACTTATTTTCATGCTTGAAATTTACAATATTATTACGGAGTAGCTAGTGTATCAAACATAACTAACCAGTAGACAAGAAAAACTCATGGAACTTGCAGAAGATTTCTATGTTATAAAGCTCCTATTATTAAACGAGGTAATTGCTTGCTGTAGGAACCCTATCTCGAGGCTCGAGCCCTCCGGTTTTCCTAAGATCAAAAGGATGTAAAAATTGTAGTCTGTTTACTCTTAAATGTGATCCACTGAATCAAACCTATCAAATCATCACATACTCAGTGATTTCCAACAACCCAACAGCGAATTCTCACATCTTGGAAGCATTGATCAGCTAACAGAAAGTAGAAAGACAGAAAAAGTCAATAACCAGAAAACCATCCCATAATACTACAAAATGACTCGTAGTTTCTCAAGCTGTGCAGTGATTTGATAGAACGACTTGAGAAGATCCAACATCCATATAGTATCTACCAAGAACTTCCATGCATAAGTTTCCATCCTGAAGTCGTAATGAAAACTAGCCAACTTTACTGTTAGAGCTGGCCGGACATAAATAAAGCTCAGGCATGTCGAGGAAAGGAGAGGAAATGACAGCTTTTCTTAGCTGTAGAATTGAACTGTTTCTGGATTCAGACAAGTATATGAACGTTCTCTGATCATTTAGCAACATATTCACCAAGTAGGTTGACTGATATACATAGTCAATTTCAAAATATTAAATGCTTCAACATCACTACATTAAACTAATGGCAGAAACTGAATTCACTGAAGACTTGATTGAAGTAATCCAATGTTGCCAATGAAATCAGGTACAATAACACTTAAAGAAACTTACCAGCCCCAGAAAGACCAATCAGGAAATGGGATGTCAAAATGGTCACTAGTGGTGCAATAACGGAAAAGTGGCAAGGGCCTAGAACTATGCTCCGTTCTATTGACTGAGGGCTTGTCCATACAATCGAACATCAAGTCAACATCAGGAACCAGCCCAGGATATCGTTTGAGAAGTTGCAACAATCCCCAGACTGTAAACATCATACGACTTTGTACACAAGCATAGTAGAAGTCCACAAATATTCGACCCCCCATAATTACAACTCGAAAAGCTGCATACTCCTTTGCTTCCAACACATGGGTTAAACTTATTCTGCTTTTCGACCATGGCTCCAAGTCTTTGTGTATGAATCTGAAAATTTCTGGGCACGATGACGTCTTAGACGAGTAAAGCTGAGGGAAAACAGAGTTGATATTAGAGCGACACTGAAAATATTGGCATTGTACAATCTGTGAAGCTCGAGAATAACTCGTTTCTTTCACAAACAATTTTGGCTCAAATAAGTGCCACGGTGTAGGCTTTAAGTTGTGTCCAGCAACCGTCTTTGTTTGATATGCAATGTCATCAACCTGTCCAACCAAATGTTTCTCATTAGAAAATTGGCAACGCAAAATCAATGAAGTGGCTGAATCTTTAGATAGTATTCATGCAACATCAGCTCGCATGCAAATATGCAATAGTGTACAAGAAAACAAACCTGAAAATCAGGTAGCACATGACCCAAACAACCCCATATTTTAAATTATATTATACTTTAGAATATTAAGATTCTTCTGAATATCATGCACTTTTTTCCATAAAATGAAAGAAAACAATCAATAAATTCCAACTGAGAAACAGAACAAGAAGCCCAGAAATTGCCGAGTCAAAAAAACACCAGGAAAAAGGGGATCACAACTCAACAACATAAATCAAGCTTTCCCCTCTTCGAATCTCAAGATCTTATCTTTCAGATCATCAAAGAAAAATTCATTATTGCATAATCTCATCAATCCAATATTACAGTTGTTTGAATTCACTTTATCTATATGAATCATACATACACAAGAAGATTATAAGGTATTCCCAGAAATGATCCAAAAAATCAGAACCCAACTTTATAATAATCTTACAAGTCTTATAAGTACAATACCCATCTGATTAAAAGGTGAAGTATGAACCCCCATCACTCAATTTAATCACTAAATATGTGAAATAAAAATAAAAATAAAAATCAAAGACCCGATCACCAAGCAAGTGTTCGATGAAATGCCTGAATGAGATCAAGAATGAGGAGGTGGGGTGTAAAGAAGGAGAGGTAGGGAAAGGTAACAACCTTGAGGACGAGAAGGGCGGCGAGGGAGAGGAAAGCCAAGAGACAGACAGAAGAGAGGAGGTAAGGAGGAGAACGAGGGAGGGAGGAATGGCCATGACTGTTGAACTTGGAGCGCAAGCCCAATGCCATTCTTGTAGAAGAAGATGAAGGAAATGAGAAAGTGGTAGCAAATGAAGCAGAAGAAGAAGGCAATGGCAAAAGAGGTGCCACTGAAACTCATCATATCTCGCGGTTGCCCTCTGACTTTTCTGTTGCATAAATTCGACATTTGTCAAAGCAGAGAAACAACGATCCAATAATGTGTCTAGGAGGAAAGTTTGGCTGGGAAAGTAGCCACATATACCTTCTTGTAGAATTAGTTAATAAATAATTTCTGCATTGCAATAATTCAACCGCCAAAGATGATAAAAGAATGAAACATCTAAGAAAGTTACCAAATTTATCCATGTCTATTGTTCCTCGGGCATTTACCACAAATTTTGTACTGGTTATTTACAACAAAGCTTGGTATTACAATGTTATCATCAGACTTCTGATAGAAGTGTTGGAACCAATCGAAGAGGCTCTTAGCTCCTATATCAATTTATGATAGTAAAGGCTAAAGAGGAATATCGGATTCCAAGATCAAGTAATCTGTATGCTGTTGCACCTTTTGATGGTTATACAAGACTAGTTCTTCCTTGCAACCAAATCTCTCTACATGACAACATGACTCCAATCTAGAGTATAAGTTCTGGCCAAGAATTGGTATCTTGTGATCTCAATTTGGCTAGCTGTGTCCTTATCTCTTCCATTTCTTTCTCGTCATCTGCACCTTCAGCAATTGGTTCCTTGTCCTATAGAGAGCCAAGCACCCAAATCTTAAGCCAAAATGTAACAAAAATCTAAAAATACTCGGATGGAGCAAGATTTTAGGCTCACCTGTATGCTTGCGCTTTGTGCTGGTGCTTTATTATCTTCTCAACGAAATAGGAAGCTGTGTAGCAATCTTACTGGTCATCTCAGTCTGGACTTTGTCAAAACCTCTTCTTCTGTCTCCTCTTCTATGTCTTCAGAATCTAGTGCATCATCAACAGCTTCATTAACAAAGTCTTCAATCACCCCAGCCTGAAAGCATGACACAAAACGTGTGATTTTTTGAATTAAAACATCAGTGACAATTAAGCTATACCCTTAATATAGGAAGCCTAGCATTTTCAACAAGAAAAGCTGATACCTTGATAATCTCTTTGCTGAATTCTTGCATTGTAACAGCAATTTGTGGAACTTTCACGAGATTAATAACAAGTTTCATCACCTCTACACTCTTTTGTAGATGACCCACAGCTCGAGAAATAACTGCAAGCATAGAAAACTCGAAATGAATTATGGAGTAGTTAAAGATGATGCATAGTTGCATACGTACAACATAGGCGCTTGAAAACAGTAGGTCGTGCAGTTTCATCAGGAAAAGAATGCTCTACTAGTGGATACATATATATGCGAAGTACTACTTTGATACTGAATTTAGCCGAGCGTTATTCTCACACGGACGGTTCACTGTTTTTCAGGACCTCGCAATTTCCTTTGCAAGTGCCTCAAGGAAACAGAAACATGCCAACATTGTCAAGTCACTTCTGATGGCAAAATCTAGCAATGGGGTGGCCTCTACTTTATTTAGAGGCAACTTAATTTTTCACGATTATTTTTTCATGTATAACATACTTTCACAAATTGATCAATTAACATACGGAGTGTTTTTGTTGAGAACATCAATCAATCAGTCATCTTAAAATAGGGATTGTTCAATGTGACTAATCAGTCTGATGCACATTGCTTAGATTCGGGTAAATTATGTTTAAAGTGTTGTCAGTAAGTCTTATGGAACACCGAAAATAACTTAAACCCTTTACGAAGGGCAACAAATTAGAGTCGAATATTAGCGCAACATGTAAAATTGGTCGTAAATCGTATTAGGTATGAGTGTATGACTATGAGTGTAGAGATTGGAGACTAGAAGATTATTGGCGTTAAATTTTCAAAATTAAACCATGGAACGTAACAAAAACTTTAACCTTCAAGTTCTGAAATTCCTTGCTAAAGATGAATAGAGTTCTATTCTACTACTACAGCCCTTCAATATGATAAAGGCTGGATAGCAAAATGTTCGAACCAACCTAAATTGGTCTAAATTACACCGAAAATATTTTCCTCACTTTCTTCATCTTCCTACGGCATATGGGGCAAGTACCTGCCTCTTCAGCAATCCTGCAAATTTGATCTCCACAGATTAAGTATAAATCAATTGGTAAGAAATGGAGGTTTTTACGCCCTATTTTGTTTAATTTACCCATTTAATTTAAATGATATCTTTTTTAAAAAGTTGACGAGAAGAGGGGGCCTAGAGTGCAAACCATCAGGCAACAAGAGAAACTTGCCTTGATCCACAGCTGAAACAAGCTGCACAATGACCACAAGGTAGGAAGAAACTGTCTCTTGGGGCATCGAAACATATAGCACATAAACGACGAGTATTATGGCTATGGATTTCTCCTTCTTTGGAGACTTTACCTTCCAGAGAGCCCTCCCAAATCATATTTTCATCATTACCCTGCTCCTCATCGCTGGGAATTGAGTCGTATGATGAGCCCCAACTCGAGTGATCATTGTTCTTTGGGGAAAGCAATGGCTGTCTGTTAGTTACAGTTTCGCTCTCTTGGTCTTCAGCTTCATCGACAGTGGACTGGCTTAGGTATCTGAATAGTGCTAAAATGAGTGCTGCCACTATACCTGCATTCCATGTTTAATGACTTACGCAAGCAATTCATACACTAGCATGAGCATTTAAAGCAACTAAATTCCTTGGTTGGTATTGAGATTCTGAATTCTTACATGATCCACCACAATATGTCACCCATTGTGGTCCAAATGAAACTTGGACATACCAATTATCATCAGTCTTAACCTGAATGCAATTCGGAGACATGAATCACAATATTGAATTCAAGTACTTGTTTATAAAACTAGGCATACAATGATACCAAGAACTGAAGAACGTCGTACTCGGCCATCTCAAATATAAAAGGACCCACATAGATGAGCAGTAAAAGGACCTACGCTAATAATACTATACAAACACTAGTTAACAATGCATTAAATATAATCTCAATGTAAAACAATAAGTATGGGACGGAGTCATGGAGGGAGCAATTTTAAAAAGGATGGCTAGATTTTTGGCTAATTTGATACAGTTACTCTGAGCTGTAGTTTCAGTCGTTACAGCTTGCATACCTTTGCTGGACCTGGAGAAGTTAGGACGGCTGCATTAGGCTTCAGAAGAATAAGCTTGAAGCTGCAAACGTGATTTCTTAACAAGCATTTGAAATAAGCGTTGGTAGTATTGTAGAGTAGAGACATTATTGTGATGTTCAAATAAACCTGTTAATTTATAACTTGTCAGTATCCTCAGATTCCTAGTTTTATAGAACAGATAATCTTAAACAACTAAACTAAGTGTTTTCTACCACACTCTAACAAGCCAAAAGATATATATAGATGCAAGTTTGAATCATATACCTTATAACCCATTTGTGAGCCTACCCTAGGTCTTTTTTTCCTCATAAAAAAAAGTAAAATTATGTCATGTAACCCAGATGCCAGATGTAAGAAAGTTTTCAGTGACTAAAACACTATTTCTGCAGACATTTGACGGGTTAGATAATCGAGAGAATTATTTTGATAGTAAGTATAATCACCTCTGATGTTTCCAAGTTAAAGTTACCGACTGCAACAAAGTAGGTATCGGATTCTTTGATGTCTTGCGCTATTCTACCACTTCCTGCACAAGATAAAGTTATGATGTACTGTGCATGAAACTGAATGAATCAGAAGTAATCTAAGTTGATAAGGTTGGTTTGCTTTCATCAATACTATTCACCATACCATAGATAATGTTCCAAGACAACGTTGCATTAGGATAGGAAGGGGACTCTATCCACTCAACTAAACTTCCTCTACCTGCAGGTTAAAAGACGTAAAACAGATCACCTGAAATCTCTAATCAACTGGCTCTTGCTACTACTAGAAAGTAGAGACCTTACTTCTTTATGCCTTTTCAATCAACTGCTTGTAACATCATGGTAGGACGATAGATAAACTTAATTGAGATCACAGGCTATAAGGCTACATCAACTTATTATTTTTCACAATAATAATGAGAGATGTCGCATACCTCGGGCTATTACAAGAAACAAAGAGGTAGAACCAGAGAATTTGACATCGTAGGATACATCAACTCTAGATCCAACATTCAGATAATATGCCCACTCCTGCATGACATGAGAGATGACATTTGGAATAATAAGAAAAGTACAAAGTAATAAATGTAATGATGAATGAAGAGAGGAGAACCTACTTTGTGAAATTCAGGTTCTATAAATATGTTGTGGTTTTGTGACCAAGTGGTTTCAACATCAAGGGAAGGAGACTCATGAAATCCGTAGAGCATTGGCCCAATTGTTTGATCATCTGTTTGTTGGGCCTACATATCAGACACAAGTCAGAAACTAAGTTACAGAGTATTCCAATAAGAGTATACATATGTTACTCAGGATCCAGTACTAGTGACAATTGACAAACATAATTATGTGTCCAAGTTTCTGATTTATAAAAACTTTCTACGTTTACAAAACGAAATAAAGTTTCATATACTCTTATTCATGTCAGATAACAAGGAATATACTTGTGGCAAAATGAAAAGTTGTATCATAGAAAAAAAATATGAAGAAATTCTTTATATAGGCATATAACCTTGATGGAATGCACAAAGAATGGATTGGTTTCGATCAAGTATGAGCAGTTTGGTCCCAGTTGTAAGTTAAATGTTCCGTAGAATCCAAGAATCAGAATCATAGATGCTGCTGGGTTAGAAATTCCAAAGATTTAAGGAAATTAACCCCGAGTGAAAATTATCAGCTTACAGCTGTTAGAAGAACCTTAAAAAGGAAACAAATAAGTAAATTTACTGAGAGCTAAAAAGTGACTAACCAAAAAACCCAAAAGTGAGAAGCACAATTAAGCAAGACCAAAAATCATTGTTAACATCATCTGAACCCAAAGTGGTGGCAGTTATTCGGAACCATTGGAAAACAAGACTCGGCTGCCTACGCCAATGCCGTGGGCTATCATTAGGCTGCTGCTGATCCTCTTGTTGAATGTGTCCCACTGTTTGCTCTGATTCTTCTAACTGTGAAGCAGGGGTTGGAGAAGAAGAAGAAGAAGCACAATCATAATTTATTGGTGATTGTGTTGTGATGTGACCTTGTTCATCCATTTTATGAAAATTCAGATATTTGTCTTCGATTCGCAGGGTCCATTTACTAAGGTGAAGAAAATAGTGCAGAAGATTGAGTCTTCAGTTGGCACTTGCCCTTCTTATTCCTAGGACTAGTAGTTGGAGACAGTTAGTTGGAATTGCACTAATCACATCACCTTTTTTTTTTTTTACTAAAACAAGTCACATAACTGTTGCATGAGGAATATTGTTATAATTGTTCTTTATAATTATATTATAGTATAAGGTGAATCCTTTACCCTAATTTGGCTCAATAGGAATTTCTAACTTTCTAGCAAGCTGTAGACTCAAGCTGAAGACTCAAGCTGACGAAGATAGACTTCACTACAAAAAAATATATGGACTGAGCATGGTTTTGACTGTAAACTTTTGGTCGTTTGTGGATAAAAAATTTCTGGAATGAGGTTGAATGGTAGTTTTGAAGTGAGGGTTGAATGGAAGTTTCTAACGTGAGGGTTGAAATTTCATTTTATCTCTAGTCATTTAAAACAAGAAATTGACAGTGTGCAGATCCTATATACAAGTCTAAAAGTACAGTTATTAAAGGACATGATGAGATATACTTGAGGATGATGAAATTGATCAATCATAGCAGCAATATCAAAGAAATGAATTATCTTTTCATAGAAATCATAGCTAACTAACCATACTCCAAGGACATTAACATAGAAGAAGACTGCAGCAGCCTCTGCACCGCAAGATTTGTGATTTTGTGAATAAGATTACAAAGAATCCTTCGTATTGTGCCAAAGACAGAAGCTTCATACAGTATACAGATTAAAATATTTGCTTGAGCAAGATACGAGATAAGGCAATTTGCCAAGTAACTGAGTCAAACCTCCAGACTAGGTTTTTGAAATGGTTGATCAGTTCATGTCTTAAGTTCTTAATAATATTTGGAAAGGCAGACAGACGCACAGACTAAAATATTGCACTTGATCCAAATTACAGGGAGGGTGCACCAAGTTTCTGTTCCATTGTACCATCTCGTGTATAAAAAACATAAGCTTCAATATTCAAAAGGTACTTCGGAAGATTTCAGATTTTCCACATCCTCAACAAGCTCATCAAGCAGTATGAAGGTAGGTAAGAGTTTCCTCTCTCGACAAACTGTTTCCATCAAAAGCAACCATGAATTTGGCTCTGGTTTGAATCCAGCCTCTAACAGCTCTGACAAAGCTGTAACTGCATCAGCTGCCCGTCCAGCCTCACAAAAACGAACCAATAATTGATTGGAAGTTGCATGATGAGGCACAAAACCCCTGCCAAGCATTAAACTCAACAGCCAGGCAGCTTGCTCTAAGTCACCAAAACTGCAAAGAGAATTCAATGCGATTCTGTAACTAGCTTTGTTTAAAAAGACACCTTCATAAGGTAACATCTCAAGCATTTGAAGAGCTTCCTCAAACCTCCGCTGCCTACATAGAGCTCCAATGACAATGTTGAGAGTTATAACATCTGGTTTGCAGCCTACTTGTCGCATTTCCTTAAGCAATAGCAATGCTTCCTCAAGATTCTCTTCCCTACCAAAGAAGTTAATCAAAGTAGTATAGCCAACTGTATCAAGCTTTATTCCTAAAGCCTTCATCTCCTCGACCATTTGCATGCACTCTCCTATTCTTCCCTCCTTACAATATCCATTCATAAGAACAGAATAATGGAACACATTCGGGGAACATCCATTTTTCCTCATGAACTCCATAACTTTCTTTGCTTGATCAACCTTCCCACCTCGGCAGAAACCATTGATCAGGGTGTTGTAAGTCAAGGCGTCAGGGACAATCTGATCCTTGGATATCATCTCTTCAAATAGATCAACCGCTTCCTTAAGTCTCCCACTCTGACATAGACCATCTATAAGTGTTGTATAAGTGACCACATTGGGATAAGACACACTAGCTTTCTTCATCTCCTTCACAACCTCATAGGCTGACTCAATGTTCCTATGTCTACAATGATACTTAACCATGATATTATAAATACAAGTATTAGGCCTCAGTTTATGATATTTCTTGGCATTCAACAAAAGAGTTCGCGCCAAATCTATCTGGTTCGATTCCACAAGCAAATTAAGACAAGTGCTCACAGCATTACGTGAAGGGCGGTCCCTTACATAAGGCCGAATCAAGTCAAACATTTCAACTACCTTTTCATGCATTCCACACTTGGAGTAATGCTTCATGAGATTAGTAAAAATGCTTTCATGAAACCGGCAAGCAGGCTCATACTTCATTTGATAAAGAATGGCTTCAACCGCATTAAACTTTCTGGCCTGAGCGAGCTTTTTAAGTATAGTAGCATAAGTAGCATTGTTGTGATCAAAACCAGGTTGCGTCGCGACCTTGTTGAATATATCCAAAGCTCGTTGAGGATCACTCTCATGTGTGATCAACTCTACTGCCCGTTCATGAGAGATAAACCGCGATTTCTTCTTAGACTCATGCTCTGGTGGTGGCGGGGCTTCTGACTGTGAGGGGCTACTTTTGGGATAGTGAAGTGGGGATATCCATGGCAATGAAGATGATGACGTAGAACAGAAACTGCGTGATTTTTGTATTATAAATCTCATTCTATGGCTTCAACCTAGTGTGTATTCTCTATTAGACAATTCATCAAACACTTTATCTGCATTCTAACAAACAGTGATCATTCTCTAAGTATAACACACCCAACACTAAACAGCTCACCCATAGCATTGAAGGAAGGGGATACAACCACCGGATCGAAGGAGGAATAAGGTGGAGACCACGGCGGAGGTACGACTAAGAACTGGCTTTTGGAGGGGGGAGGAGGGGTGGTGGAGGGTGTACGACTGAGAACTTTGTTGGAGCGTTATGAGTAAGATTTTAGCAAATATTCGGGTCCGGGTTAAGTTTATAGTTGCGGGTTATATCTAGTGATGCCAATTCAATCCGAGTATGAACCGAGTCCGATTCGATCCGGAAAAAAAAGTCTGATACAAAACCGTTTAAAAAAACTCCGAATCTGAATCCGATAAAAAAACTCCGATTCCGAATAGGATTCGAATGAGTAATATTGTATTACATCCGACCCGATTGTGATCCGAGTCCGATTGTCCAATTCGAATGAGTAATATTAAGGATAGTATTAAAAAAAAGATCAAATATGATAACCTAAAATAAAAAATAAAATAAAATAAATCATAATATTTGCTTGTGTTGTATAAATTTTTTTAATTTATTATATATGTTATAAAGTAATTATGTATTAGTAATGAAATTAACAAAAAATAGGTAAGAAAATATTAATTTTTGGATCGAATTCGAAGGTCCGACGGATCGGATCGGATTCAGAGGTCTGATGGATTCAGATTCGGAGTTTGCAGATTCGGAATCGGAATCGGATTCGGATCCAAAATTAAAGCCCGCAAACTTGTCGGATCAGATTCGAAATTTGATGGATCCGCTCCGACTACGATCCCGACTACGATCTATTGCCATTCCCAATTATATTTTGCCTATTTTAAGCCCAACGGCGTTCCAACCAATAGGATTCACCTAAACACCATAAAAAGCATACGTGTCATATTTTGGTTGGCTGGTTCGAACACGTCACTGTCTCCCCTGAAAAATAAAAAGCAAAAAATAACGGTGAGTGCACTCCACAGAAGAGAGAGATGGCAAGTATGAATTCAATCTGCGTTGCTCTGCTGTGGAGTTCCGTTCTTTTGAGAACCCTATCGCAAATTCAGGTATTTAATTGATTTCGAGTATTTTCTGGAAGTTTCCTGAAATATCTGGATCATCCTGATTGATTAATCTAAATGATTTTGAATTGGAAAATGAAATAGGCGAAGAAGAACAAATCATTGGAAGATCTGAAGGAAGTGACCAACAAAGTGTACTTTGATGTTGAGATTGATGGAAAACCGGCTGGTAATCTCTCATTACTATTATCTTCTTACTTTAGGTTTTTCTGAGATTTGTACTTTGATTTTTATTTTATGTGATGATATATGCTGTGAAGTTCATTCTATTACAAAATGTGCTGTGAATTCTTGCAATTGATCAAGTGATAAATATGCATTGTTTTTCATCCTTATGATGTTCATGAATATGAAAATTTGGATAAGGCAGATGTGTTAATGATGATTTGTTTTCAGGTCGAATAGAAATGGGTCTCTTTGGCAAGGCAGTTCCGAAAACAGTTGGTAAATTATTGCGATGTTACTAAACACTCCGTACTTTGTAATTGGTTGGTGTTCACTAAATCTTACTGACTTTTGCGTTGTTTTTGTCTTATGTAGAGAACTTCAGAGCATTGTGCACTGGTGAGTTTAATATCGCACTCCTTTATTTTGTGTTCCGCCCTTCTTTTCATACAAAAATGGGATGAACTTAGAGCACGAGTAAAGTAAAGGGAGACCTTTGTGAAGATATCAGCATAATTTGAGAGATAAGATAATGGACTTCATAGTGTTCTAAAACAAATTGGTAGTAGCTGCTATTTGTTTCCTGTAGTGAACTTTTATGAATTATTCTGAGTTATTCCACTAATTTGATAATGGTGTTGTTCGCTGTTTTAGGGGAGAAAGGTATTGGGAAATCTGGAAAACCCCTGCACTACAAAGGAAGTACATTCCACAGGATTATTCCTAGCTTCATGCTTCAGGGAGGTGATTTCACTCTTGGAGATGGAAGAGGTGGAGAATCAATCTATGGAGAGAAGTTTGCTGATGAAAATTTCAAGCTAAAGCACACTGGACCAGGTACGTTGGTAAATTCTTTTGAAATATTGTTGTTCTGTTTCAAATCTAGCTTCTCTTTTGTCCGAATTTTCTGCGTGAAGCATCAATGGCGAATCCAGTAACTGCAAGTCAAGTACTCCATTAATGAAAAAATATAGAGCTAAGACTGATGTTTCTTGTGTGCATTTTCTGTATGAAATTTTCAGACTGAATTCCTGTCCGATGTGCAGGGCTTCTGTCAATGGCAAATGCAGGCAAAGACACTAATGGCTCTCAGTTCTTCATCACAACAGTAACAACCAGCTGGTGAGTAATAACAAAATGATCTCCCTCACTCTTACTTTTCATTTAATGGTGTTAACGTTAAAGGGTTGTTTGTGAATACAATCGATGGATAAGGAGAATGAAAGTAGATTAAAAAGCTATTTGGGAATCGAGGTCTAAAATGGGAAATTTTGGGATTTAGTTGTGCACATTTGGCTTCCTTATGGGAGAATTCCTTCTGGAGATGGATCTACTTGACTACACTCTATTAATTTGTTCCATGTAGAGATTGCAATGGTGAAGCGTATACCAGAGTTTTTGAGGTATCTAGTATAGGTAGTAGTTATTTCCTGAAACCAATGTTAGTCTTCATTGATATCTTGTATCCTAGCTTGCCAAGTAATCCTCTCACTTCCTTACTTGAGACAAGAGAGTAAAAGAACGATGTCTATGCATGTGGCTTCTTTGGCTGTTTTTGGTTCAAAGGAAAACATTTAGAGTTGAATTCTATTTTCATTGAAATTTAAGTTTCAAACTTTGTTTTCAATTGATTGGTTCCTTGCTAGGAGTAACAGAAAGAAGAAAAAAAGTAATGGAGAGGAGATCAAAAAGTTGAGTTTTGGGAGGGTTATGATGTCATATGCCTTCTCCCTAAACAGAGAAATCTTTTGCACATTTGGGATTAGTATTTTCACTCTAAGCTACCCAAACAAAGGAAAGTAGGAGAAGTAGGCTGTGTAGAAAAAGATTTGCTGTCTAACTCTGTTTTACTCCCAATTGCTCTATCCTACAATTTAATCTAATTCTTTTACTTAGTTGCCCCATGGAAAGAAGTTGAGATGGAAAGCTATATTATTTTGCATTCATCAAATGAAACTATCTTTATTCAGTATAGTAGACTTGTTCTGAAGTATTGGTGAACTAATTATTTATATATGAATCACAGGTTAGATGGCAGGCATGTCGTATTTGGCAAGGTACTTTCTGGAATGGATGTCGTCTACAAGATAGAAGCCGAGGGAAGGCAGAATGGCACTCCCAAAAGCAAGGTTGTTATAGTAGACAGTGGAGAACTTCCTATGTAATCTAATCATTTCCATTCTTCTTACCTGAAGAGAGGTGTATTAGGAAAATCTGTAGTCCTACACATGCAGCATGTATCAGTTTTCATCTTAGATGTTGCTAAATCTTGATACAAATCATGTAATCCTCATTTCCATGTTAACCTTAGATCATATAATATGATCCCATGTGGTGTCATTTGTTAATATGATCCTGCATAGGAAACTATAAGTAAAGTGGAAAGCTCACATAGAAACCTTAAAGCACGAAACATCCAGCGAAAAACACATTGTAGCAACTAAATATCTCGAGTACAACTCACAACTTTTAAAGTTCCAGTGCTAGAGAATGAGCAAAACCACTTGTAACCTTTCAGCTCAACCTTCTATTCAATCACCCATTAGTAAAAATCAGATCAAATTAGTAAAATCCACGGAAAGATTAAAATAAATTGTCAAATAGTCCCAAACATTTCTTCAAAAATGGTCAGCACCACTATCTATGTCGGTTCAACTGGTGGTGAACACCATACAATAGGCGGAATTGGATGTGATTAACATTAACACAGGCGAAATTTTAAGGTTGAGTTAAATGGTGTCAATCGTTTTGTTTAATAAATTACCAAATTTTGTAGATCTGCAATTCCAAAATGGAGGGAAAGAGAAATAGAAAATGGTAGCCGGTTATGATGGAGGCGATAAAGAAGCGGTGGGAGAGGTTGAGGAAGGAGACTGACAATGAGAGAGGTTGTGAAAGGACTGACAATTTAGATTTGGGGGAATGGGAATAGGAGAACGTATTACCCTTAAATAAGGGAGACTCATGCCTTGCTTGGTCTAGATCTTCGCTGGAAATTAATTACTCGACTACTTATCCTATGTTAGGCCTTAACTAAGACAATCATAGTGAGTTTTTTCAGTTTATTTCCGGATGGGACACCTGCATTGCGCATCTTTGCACCTCTCTCTGGATTGACACAACAAACTGAGCAAATATCCAAAAAACTCTGCAAAACCCCTTCCAACAGTAAACCAAAAAAAAAAAAGGTAATTAAATCAATGGACTACATATCAAGTAACAAATAGTTGTCCATGATGGCATATTTAACGCATCAAAGGCAACATATCAATTATATGACAGAACTTGAATGTATCAACATTAGCCTGATAATTTTGTACATGAATTTCAAATGCTGGATAGCTGGAAAAATAGTAATCACTAAGACTCCTAAAAATATAATCCTAACTCTATATTCCTGCCATCCCAAATAATAAATACAAGTTTAATCTCACACCCAGCGTTTGCCAGGTGAGTATCCTATAGAGTTAAACAACCAGCTACTGTTAGTTTTTTCAAACCTGCTCTAGGAATTGGGCATTCCAGCTCTAATCAGATTCATTGTCACTTTCTGAGTCGAGGAAGCTGAATTCTCTTGGTCCATCAAGTCTAACAAGCACAGTACCTTGGTTCTCTTCCTTCCACTCAGTTCCTTCATTCTTGAGAAGGTTGACAACCTGCATTTATATCAATTGCTAGTTGCAATGTTATAAGGAGAGAGAAATTTTCGCACAAAAAAGATAAAGTTCCATTTGATGATTCAACACCTACAGAAATTGTCATTGCTTAAACAAAAAATGAACATCTTGCATGGTCTTTAGTGCCCCCCCATCCCTTAAAACTTTCATAAGCCCAAGTTTCTGACAAGTGATGATAACTAAAGCTTGATAATTCAAAAATAAGAGAATAGATAATCTAAGTCCAAGGGAGGGGGTACAAATAGTCTCATAGAAGCTCAGGGCCAAAGACAACACGACTGCAGCCCCTAAACTTTGGGTCAAATACCTAAACTTATTTGTCAACTAATTTCTCTCAGGTCTCAACTGCAAAACATCTCATCAGTGGATATCTATAGCAAAATCCGTTAACAACCTTCTACATACTTACATTTAAGAAAGATTAAGCTTCATCTTAAGTGTAAAGAACAAAAAACAAATATAGCATTACCTTCTCCATTTGTTTAGAAAGATTTAACTTTGCCATATACAGAGAACTAGACGGCCATTTGCAAATAACTAACAATCTGTCTAACAAGCCTTTTTCTTCATTATAAAGAAATTTGAAAAAAAAGAAAGATAAAATGAGTATTTCATTTTTTCCAGTCACTAATAGAACATAGTATAACTATTCTCAACCTTTCTTTACAATACCCGCCCCTAAAACCCAACAAGTATGTCATGTAGATCAAGGGCAGACAACTACTCTTACTAAACAAGCAGCCAATAAACAATTCAAACATATAAATAACACAGATAAGAAGCTGTGAGTCCATACCGATTGCTTAAGCATTGACTTCCCAACACCACTTGACCCGCATCCCGTGATTATCCGGATATATTGCACAGCTAAAGCAGAATTTAAGAATGATGATAAAAATTGATTTAAGATAACTAAGAGCAAAGTAGAGAATTCTAAACGTAGGGGAAAAACAGAAAATGCTCACAGGATATGTATGTTCCAAATAACAGATGCAGCTTTACAAGCTTCATGGCTGGCTTAACATGCTGCCCATGCAAATCAATTGTCAAAATATTTTCTATCCCCTTATTCCTGCAAAAATAACAATGGTTTAAATGTGGAAATAAGTTAAAAAAAAAATTTAATGGTTTTATTGAAGCTGTAATGTCCCTGATGAAGCAACCTGGCCTTAAAAATTTGCATGCTTGCTTTTTCATCTGCTTCTCGAGCCATTTTGCTGCACAGTTTACCCTGGCCAAAATATGATGTGATGACATGATCTACCAAAAAACCACTAGCTACAAAATAGATCTCAAGCCGACCCCATCTTTTTGGGATTAAGGCTTGACTTTGTTGAACAAAATAGATCTCAAGTTTATATCATGATATAATAACAATATTCTGTTCATGGATTCACTAAAATAGACAGCAGGAAAAAATTAGCAGCCCCAGTTAACTGCATCTAAAATAGAGATAAGCAGATCCTTTCAATAGGAGGTAACAGTTCATCCCCCATTCCAAACTTATCACCCTACCTACACACAGGAATAGAGTAAGGAGTTCAAATAGCCACTAATATTCAGGACCATTTGTTTTAACCCCAGGACAAAAAGTGTAAGACCAGATTAGACTGTAATAGGTGACCGCAAAGAAGAAAAGCACAATTCTTATTGAAAAACTTATTAGGATAAGGTGCACTCACACAATACAGATATCAGAACTTAGGAAGACAAGAGGCTAAGGCACACACCTAAGCAAGCAAAGCTCATTTTTTTTTGGTCAAAAAGATAAATCATTAATAGAGTATTACACAAATAACAAAGTAAAATTTTGAACCTGTTAAACTTCAAAATTTTCCTCAGCTAAGAACATCTTAATTCCTAAATAAATTGGAAGAAAAAATTTCCAACTATTGGCGATATGAAATATTAGTTCCAACTTCAGAATTTCAGGGGAAAATCTAAACATCAAAGTGTCATTAAAATAAAAAAAGAGCAATATGACGTTTAACACAAGGTTACCTCACCTTAAAGATTCAAAAATACAACATACCCACAATAAACAAAAGGGGGTACACCTAGTTAAAAACTTTCCAAGTTTTTAGCCCAATGTAAAATCCAAAGCAAGGATTTATAGCAACCACAAAATTATCATTAACTCCTTTACACCTCATATCATATACCTGTAATTGAAGACACTTATTTGGGATTGAAAGGGAGGGAGAGGGAGTGGGAGTGGCTAAGAGAATTGAAGGGAGAGAATGCACCTGCTCAGACATGTACGAGGCATAGTTCTTTTCTCCACTGGAATATGCAGCAGCAGCCTACACATAATGCTCCTTAGTAAGTTATTCAGTGACAACCATCATCATCATCTCGCCATCACGAGGTGATCTAGTAATACACACATCTAACACAAGGATTTCTAACAAAACAATTGAAATTTTGTCAATGACCTCCTTCTAAGTAACACATTCACAGAAACATTCCCTGAATTTTCACTAAAAACTATTACAATTAAACCAATGACCTGATTTGACCCACAAATGATCATCCTATGACTCTAATTTGTTTACAAAGGCCAGTAATTATGAATAATCACTATTTTGCCTGGGGTTAACAAAAAGTTGCATTTTAGCTTAAACTTGCCGTAATTTAGAAAAACTCTAATGAGAAGGTTGTTTGCAAAAAATTCACGATAGCTGTTTACAAAGAGTGATATTCTGTATATTAAAGGCACACACCAGGTTTGCTCACAGACTTACATTGCAACAAAAATTTGTCTGACTAGAAAGAATGAAAAAATAGGTTCTTTCTAGCACTTTCTTTTGATCAACAGTTTTCATCAGTACTATGTCCCCTTATTGTGAATATTATGGTAAATTCTCAGCTAGAAGATCATTCTGCATGTTAATAATCCTTCCCAATATAATGTAAGCACCCCCCCTCCCCCCTCTCCTCCCCCCCAACAAAATAAAACAAGAGAGAGAAAAGATTCAGAAAGAGAAAACCTTTTGGTAACAGGTTTTCATTTTATTCCATTCCTGTCGTGCTGCTTCCCTGAACACCAGATATTCAGCTCCTTTTGCTAAGTAAATGGGATTAGACAGACCAATCCAAAATGACATCAGTAAATCCAGGTTCAAAGCAGTGAGATCAATACATTGGATGGCAAAGAATAGACAATATAAGTGAGAATTGAGTAGCACAAATCAAATATTAACAGTTTCCATTCAAGACAAAGGCAAACTGGAGCATGTGCAGATGTTGACTAAATACGTACCCCAACCACTGCTCACAGGAAATTATAAGTCACAGAGAAACTCTAAGACCATTAAAAACTTCAGTGGAAATACGCAGAAAAACATTGAAAAAAAAAATGGAAGAAAGAAGCTGAGGCATAAACTTGGTGTGAGATAATTTAAATAAATATATTCCACTCATATTAAAATCAGGCAGAGATACAGAAGAAGATGTGGCCCCAAAAAAGCTAAACAATTGTTTTTTTTTTTTAAAAAAAAAAAGAGGAAACCAGTAAGGTATTAATTAAACCATTACCAACACGTCCTAATCTACAAACAGAAAGGTATAGAGGACAAAGGACTCACTCTTCAGAAAACAAAAACCAAATAGCTAGCAGTTTATATACCTTGGGTGTTCAACTCTTTAGCAATAAAGCTAGAAGGACCAAGTTGCCCTCGCTTCTGAGCAAAAGACTCCATTTGTTTGACAACATTCCTCCAGTTCATGGTAGTTGGATCCTGCTTTGAACTCTTACGGACATCAAAAAGAGATTCTAAAACTTCTCTTGGCAGCTCAGGCCTGTCAGTTCTTAAACTAGCTGCAGTTGACTTAGTTGAATCATCAGAAGAGGAAAGAGCTTCTGCGTAACTCCTGAGGTCATAACATATAATCTCAATCAAATAATATTTCAGACCTGACGACAATAGGACAGAATATCTTCATATACGTAGCACTACATGTTAAAGAAATGTACACAAAAAGAGTCCAGATAACGTATCACAAACTTCAATGTTACTCTATCATTCTAATTCATTTTTATTTTTTTAAAGCAGATTTTGATTATATATTACAGGACATACACCCAGATAAACAAAACCATAAAGACCACCAACCCTGCCATCAAATAGAAACAATCACCAAATATTTGGAAACCATAAGAAGCCACTACCCCATAAGATATTTTTTACCTTATGGGGAATGCATTAATCAGCAGGAGCAGCACAAGTACCTGCCATTAAAGTCAAGATACCGCGCATTATCCTGAAAGTCACCCTCAGAGGAATATGAATTAGAGTCAGATCCCCTATCAGTTGGCTGCCAAAACTATTAAGACAAGCAAACAGAAGACCATATTAACAACTATTGGAGAGCAGGTGAAAAAAATAAAAAGAATATATGTTAATAATAAATTTGCAAAAGAAAAAAAAGGTAACATGTATAGCACACTAAAAAAATGCTAAACCAGACAGGCTCAGGCCAAGATTAAGGTAGGGTTCAGAACTTGGAAAAGCGTGAATGACAATTACACTTTTCCTTTTCTTTGTTTTGTGTATAAAAGTGAAATAATAGCATTCTCATAAAAATGATACTACACCAAAATAATTATAACAATGATAATAATAACAATAATAACAACAACAGCAACAACAAGTTTATTATTATTATTATTATTATTATTATTATTATCATTAATAGTACTACTAGTATTAGTATATAAATAGTTACTACAAAAAAAAGTACTTTCACCATAAAGCGGAAAAAAATACAAACATGTGACAGGATAGGGGCTAGGAAGCATTTACGTCTGGACATAGTCAGATCCTGCTCTAGCAGAAAATGTAATAAGTAGCTATGGTATGGTAAAATTTGAAATGAACAAAAAATATGAATAAGAAACCAAAAGACCACCATATATAGACTACATCGAGCACTTAGCGGGATCTACAAATGTCAATACATAATTACTCCTACCTGCTCAACATTAGTAGAATGGTGTTTCCCAAAGGCTGACAGTGAACATTTTTCAAGATGAGAAATAAGAACGATATAAACAACGTTAACACTGTTCTTTGCAATGAGAGGAACAGGAAGGGAAAAGGCTAGCACACCTGGTCAGTCCAATTTGACAGATACAGTACAAAATAAATACTCTGTAAGAAATACAAAATATCAAGACATTACAGGCCACTTCCATTAGCTACTTCAATCCATACAAGCAACAAAAACAACATAATCTATTTTCGGCTACCAAAACAAATAACATAACCAAGGTCAACATGCAAGATTGTACAAAAATATCACAGTTTCTTTAGAAATGAAGAGAAACTTAGGTAATCACTAATTAATAAGTACAAATAATAATTACAAAAAGAAAAAGAAAAAAGTAAAGACATGATACTTCTATTAAAGATAGAGAATGCAAGACAAAATTACTCACATTATCAATACAATCTATATTTCGTGAATATTCAGCACAGCTTGAACTTGAGCTAGAATATTTATCACTACCAAATGTTTCGTAATAAGATGCAGATAAATCAAGCAACACTGCCAGAGCCTGCAAAAGATTAATATCACAAAAAATGTAGAAACTTAGTCATATATGTAGAATAACAATGTATAACATATGTAGAAAAACATAACAGACAATGTATAACATATGTAGAAAAACATAACAGACACTGTATAACATATGTAGAAAAACATAACAGACAATGTATAACATATGTAGAAAAACATAACAGACAGAAACGACAAGGAGAGAAAACAAAGTCTATGTGTTGTGATCTGGACTTGAGCTACCAATTTTCATAAACCCTTGGGGATTGCCAGATCTTGCAATTTTATACCCCTTCCTCAAAAGTTAAAACAAGCGGCAACCAAAAAATTTAGTGCTTCACTAATACTCCAAGTTAATACTCCAAGTTAAAAGCTAGAATATACTCCCTAACTCCTGAAAGAAACAAATTTCAGTTTAGATAACTAGTTGAACTTGAAAATGTACCAGCAGAATCAGATCTCAACTACCATTGGATTCTAGTAACAGTTAAAAAAGATTTATAGCTTCTAGAAGTTGACCTGATTGGTTTACTCCAAAAATAACAATACATCAGAACTCAAATGTAAATCACTAATTTAAGAAACACAGAAGGATCTAAAATATACAATTATACACTAAGTGATAGGATTAACAGAGGTAAAAATAATATCTTTTGGTACTAAGAACCAGAAAGATTAACATGGAAGTAGATGCTATCAATTTTCTTTTCCCAAACGTCATATAAAAAAGTAGCTGAAAATTTTCTAAACATGGTTCTCCCATGATAAGGAGATGAGAAACAGGCCAAGTATACCAATATGTAACTAAAATTATATTGGAATCATCCATATTATACATGTGAATGATAAAAGTAATCCTACATTTGTACTCTGTATTTTCACAAGCTAATTCAGCAGTGCCGATTGTCAGCAACATTTAATGCATTAAACACCTCAAAAGTTAAACGTCTAAGTCTAAACTCTAGTAAGCTATCACAATCAGGCCTGAGTAAATCAACATGTAGATATGTGAATTTCATTGGGGTCATAAAAGATGACAGATTGACAAAAAAACAAAAGGAAAAAATTCATTCAAAATTTCAACTAGAATTTCCGCATTGTATCGACACGGACTACCAAGACATCAGCATGCAGACAAAGTGCAATTAAGTAACTGCACAAAAGATGGCCACAAGCGTAGATATTTTTCAGAATTATGATGCTTTCAATACCTTCTCAACATCAAACCCACAGTTACCTGCAATGAAGAAATTACCATTCTGTCAGTTTAGCATTACTTAAGACGTCCCAAGGGAAGGCACTAGTATAACAGTAACTTGACATCACATATGACATGCCCCATATTTATAAATAGCTTCAACAACAAACAACAAAGAGATGGAAGTGAAAACATAAAGGCTTTGAACAGAAAAAGGCTACCTTTCATAATAAATATTCAAGTTTTAAGATAAATATCATTAAATATATCCAATGATGGATCTCAGGAACTCTCATAAATATTCAAGTTTTAAGATAAGATACCTTTCATGTTTTCATTATTTAGGCATGCATTATAACAAAAAATATCGCAAGCCTCCTATCTATGTTGATCCACAAACAGAATCAATACCTCACCTCCTTTCCCAAAGAAACAAAAGTAACAATATTGGTCGAAGAAATGTGAATCAAATAATGACTTCAATTTAAGAGCCTGGAAGAATACAAGGACAAAAACATCAAAAAAAAAAATTCTGCAATATGCATAAATATTATATCCCTTCAATTATTTGAGATCTGCATTAGGACAAGGACAGTGACCCATAATAGGATAAGTGAAAATGTCAGCTAGAGTAATCTAAACACTAATGACAATTTGATGCCCTAAAAACCTGAAAATCCCTCCAAAGATGCTTGCAACCATGAAAGGAGGGTGAAATGGTAAGGAAGAAAAGAGTGGTACACAGAAATAGAAAAAAAAATGTTTACATCCAATGTTCAAGTACCAGGCAGTCAAGATACCGTGACTCACAACCAACCCATGCCCTTAAGTAGGTAAATTTATGTCCACTAACAGCATTTACTCCCTCTGTCCCTAAGCCACTATCTAAATTAATTGAGTTTAAATACACATTAAACAAAAACCCTTAAATAAAAAATAAAAATTCCAATCAAGACTAACTTGCAGCATGGTGGGGAAATCAAAAACAAAATTGTAGAAAAAAGATAGAAAGTGACGGTAATATGACCCAACTCCTCAAAAAAATTGGCCTAGGAAATGTGGTCTGCAATATGAAGAAGGAAGGAGTAATATCTAAGTATTCACCATACTCCACTAAACTGTGTTGGGGCTAAAGCTACAAAAAATCAACCTCCCCAGGCAACACATTCCGAACAGTTCTTATTATTGATGCATATGGATCATCAAACACGAGGATGCTACAAAATCTAGTCTCTGCCCCTTGTTCACATCACCAGTTGTCACAAATTTCCCTCTATTCTTTACACAAGCTCTTACACCAACCAGCAAGTTAAACAAATAGTGAAGGAATAGGCATAAATGTAACATGATAACCAACGCAATTCAGGGGTAATGCTGCAAAATGCAAACAGCCAAAACTCCAAAAATCCTTGATAGGATGATCAAGGACAATTCGCGCATAACAGCCAACTGTCATCCATCCAGATTCATAAACCAACATTGTTATGCACACAATCAGATCAACAATTCAGTAAAAAATCAAAAAAATTTACGCAAACGATGTCAGCAAGTAGAGCATCAACAAATATAGCATAAAAAAGTTCAGAAACCTCACATAGCACATCTCTCACAACACCCATGTTGAGCTCACAATCATCTCCAAGCATAGAGCACAGAAACTGCTCAGCGTCTTCAACAATAACCTTACCATCAACCAACCCCTTCTCCTTCATAAGATTCTTCCTCGAACTCGAACACACGTAATTCTTCCCAATAACCGAGGAAACAGTACCCGTAGCAGCCACCACCCTCTTCCCTCTACACCCCCGGGAATTCCTACAGGTAGTGACATCAGAAACACCCTCAGACGACGTGGAATCCAGTCCATAACTCCGGGAGGAGCTAGAACAACTAGCTAGGAAACTCTCTGAAGTATCGGATAATCCACATAATATCTCGGCCGCCTTATTCGGGTCACCATTCCCCTCCTTGTAAGCCGCTTCAGCTTCTTCGATCGACGCCAACGAAAACGCTTCCACTAAGCTTTTGATGATCTTCTCTTCCTCACTCTCTGCATTTGGGTTGGAATTTCCAGACGATCTACTACTTTGCTGATGCGCTCGCCTCCTCCGCTTCGAATTCTTCATCTCTTACTCTCTACTCAATCAATCGATTCAACGCAGAAAGCAATTCAAATAATCAAATCTACTTAATTTTGGGTTTGCAACAACTAATCGAACTTGAAATTTCAACAAAAGAGGACGAAAATTAGGCTCTTGACCCGTCAAAATTGGGGGAAATCGAAAACCCAGAAAATGAAGCAAACAATGAAAACTAAGGAGTTAGCAATCGAAAGGTAGAAAGGGGGATTGGAAAAGAGGGAACCCTAATTGAAAAGTCGAATTGGGGAAAGTTTGGGACAATCGCGAGATATTTGACGGATTCGGGGAATTGGTGGTGATTTTGCGGGCTCTGAGGGGGAGATGTGATTAAAAGTAGATTTTGCTAATTGCCTAATTGTGGTTCAGAGGTATCCCGCGCTGCTCCACAAAATATATATATATATACTCTGTGTCTTATAAGTCAACTAGAATTAGAAATAGCATGGATTGGACTTCGATAAGACTCGACAAAATCCAACCTCAATCTAACAAGTTTTTGGTTCTTAATATTGGATCCGAGTTTGGATTTGTCAACTTTAAATCCGATTCGATTAATGGTTTTCAAATCCGATTCAATCCATTCTTCGTCATGATCCGAAATTTGCTTTATTTTTAAATTTTGCATTTTTCTTAACTAAATTTTTTGTTAATTTCATTACTAATATTGTAATTTTCTTAAAAGTTATATAAAGTAAAATAAAAAAACATTACACAAACATAATAGATGATACATGTAATTCATATATATATGTAAGTCTGAAGCATGAGCGGGTTTTATATTTGGGTCGGACTCGAATTTATTCGAACTGAATGTAATACATGATTCGAATTCGTTTCGTCTCATATTTAGATTCAGACTTCTTTATCAAATTTGGATTCGAAATATTTTAAAATGGGTTTGGATAAGAATTTTTATTTGGGTTGAACCGGAGTCGATTCAGATTCTGATTGAATTGACGTCCCTATTTACAATTGGAATTGTGTTATGTACATAATGTGTGCTATTTTAGAAACTAATAAATAAATAAAGGAAAACAGTAGTTGTAAAAGATAAAGCAGATGAAATTTTTTTTTAAAGAAGAAGTAGATATTAAGTTTTATCATGATAACATTTTATTTATATATAAATAGAGTTTTAATTTACTTGCAATTGATTAAAAAAATACATAAAATAAAATAAAAAAAACTTGCAATTGTGTGGATTGTAATATTATTTCATATAGTGGTCGATATTGATCATGGTAAAATTTTAGTATCAAATTATTTGGCTTAAATTTCCTGATTTAGCTGAATGTTATTTAAACTTATTTTAATTGATTGCCTTTCTATGTCACACTTCTACATGGACCCAACCAAAGTCCTTGGATCAGATGATTACGGCCCGAAATTTTTCCCAAGCCTATTGGCCAATTGTTGGCAATACAGTAATGATGACGTCTAGGTTTATTTTAATTTATCACCGTAATAACATCCCAAGAGTAAGACAATGTACAAAGCAATTTCTAAAATTATGTTTAAGCATATGAGTAATGTGCTCTCACACATTATTAGTCCTTTTTCAATGTGGTTTTCTCTTTGAACGATTAATTCTGGAAAACCCTATTACGACTAAGAGATTTCTACACATGTTTTACAAGAATAAGAGGGGATAGTTTGCTTTGAAACTACGACATGGAAAAGGCATACAGTCATGTTGAATGGGACTTCTTATGGCACTGCTTATCTGAATTTTGTTTTTATTTATTGGATTCAAGTCTTTTGCTACATTTAATTTGTATTCGATTATCAATAATATTAAGACTTGAAACATTCCAAAACTCCACAGACCTTCCTATATCCTAGCTACCTTGTGGCATCTTAGCTTGCTAATGTTACTCATCTTGTTCGTGATTCTATGTCCATTGATGGTTCACTCTGTTGATATTGTAAACAAGGATAAACTAGGTAAAAACCCTTGCTAAATTCTCTTCATTACCATTTTTTTAATAGCCAATATGCAAACATTACAATGACAAAAACAAACAATAAAAGGCGTTGAGGATTAACATTGCCAATTCTTTTTGGTTTCCTTGAGATGTCACTAAAAAATCAATTTTTAGTGGCAAAGATTTCTTCCACGCAAACTTAATTGTATATATATATATATATATATATATATATGATTGCCCTGCATCTTCCCATCTTATCTCAAATTACATAGTATATCTTGGGAAGGGGGCGCTCGTGCACTACATGCCGGAGGGTAATTAAGTGCAAGAAGCTCACGCAAACCCCACTCCACGCAAAACCATACCCATGGTCTCCTGGAGACTGGTTAGAAAAGCACAGTGTATCACAAAATATCGCCATTGCACAATACCAACTATATAAGCATAAAAGCATACCCTGCGAGAAGTCAAAACCTGGGTTCTGCAGCAAACCCTAATGAATTCCACCCATGAATGTTCTTGGATCTGGACAGTTCCCACTAAAATCAGCTTGTGAGAAGTCAAAACCTGGGTTCTGCAGCAAAAACACATGAAATTAAGAGAATAGAATAGAGATTGCACAGTGGACCACAACTCACAATTAACCACCCAAATGCTCTTATCAGTAAACTGAAAGATAGACAGGGCAAGAATCAACAAAGCATTTAAAAGTCCCACAAGACATAGAACAATCAAAACATACATAAGTCACACTATTATACCTAGTGTATATAGGTCTTTTCAAGTAGGGGTCATGAACGGAATGAAACAATAACCAAATGCAATTACAGCCACCCTAACTCACTTCAAAGACAAATAATACTCAAAACGGTAGAGCAATTTCCTGAAAAGTTCTAAATTGTACTAATTCTGGACCCAATGATTCCATTTTTGTATCACATAATTTATGCAAACTCCAAGTATAACAACCCAACTCATCTCAAGCATCACAACTGGCATTTTGGTCACACATGGTTCATCTCATGTTGTTGATCAATACCATTGCTAAGGGTGAAGCTTTAATGTGAAGGCCAACTTATTTTATCTCAATTGGGAAGTCTTTAGCCACTAATAAAGAAAGCAAGAAAATATAGAATATATCATCCATCTTAGAGCCCTTTCAATCTAATGATCACTCTACTTGATTTCAGACATGTTTTAGAGCATCATTGAGAAATGTAATGAAAAGGTTGATACCCCTAATGATGGACACATCATTTAGTCGATATCAAAACTTCAAAACATTAAACAACTAAAGGCCAATGCATTCTAACTAGACATGGCCATGGGGTCGGTTCGAACCAGTCACCGGGCCGGTCTCGAAAATTCGGGACCGGGATAGGACCGGTTCTAGGGGCGGGGCGGGCTAGTCTGATTCTGGGTTGGGGTGGGTTGATTCGTACCGAATAACGAACCGAATCACGAACCGAATTAACGAATCGAATTGAATTCACGAACTGAATCAAACCGAATTCACGAACCGAATCAAACCGAATTCACGAACCGAATCAAACCGAATTCACGAACCGAATCAAACCGAATTCACGAACCGAATCAAACCGAATCACGAAACGAATCGAATTCACGAATCAAACCGAATTCACGAATATAATCAAATCGAATTCACGAACTGAATCAAACCGTATCATACCGAATTTTACATAATGACATTAGAAATTAGAAGAAATGAGTTTTGAAATTAATTAAATGTTTATATTCACGAATCACATAATGACATTAAATGTAAACTTTTATATTCGATTAATCACATTCATTTTTCATTTCTTTTGTCGATATTTTTCATTTTTCATTTTTCATTACATATTTACATATATTACATATAATCACAAAAGACATAATTATATTTGATTCAAATAAACTAAATTATATTCAGCTAAACTAACATTCATTGATTCATATAAACTAAACTATTTTCAACTAAACTTACATTATTGATATAAACTAAATTGTATTCAACTAAATTAACATTTATTGATTTATATAATGAATAAACTAAATTATATTCAACTAAAGTAACATTCATTGATTTTTATGAACCAAATTATGTTAAACTAAACTAACACTCATATAAACTAAACTAAGATTCAATTAAACTAAAATTCAACTAAAATAAAATTCATTGATTCATCTAAATTAAACTATATTCAACTAAACTAACATTCATATAAACTAAACTATGTTCAACTTACTATATTAACCTAAATAACATTCACTAATTCATATAAACTAAACTATATTCAACGAAACTAACATTTATTGATTCATATAAACTAAACTATATACACAATTCAACTAAACTAACATTTAATGATTCATATAAATTAAATTATATTCAACTAATTTAACATTCATGTAAACTAAAATATATTTAACTAAATTAACATTTATTAATTCATATAAACTAAACTATATTCAACTAAACTAACATTAATTAATTCATATAAACTAAACTATATATAATTCAACTAAACCAACATTTATTGATTCATATAAACTAAACTATATTCAACACATTCATATAACTAAACTAATATTTAATGAGTCATATAAACTAAACTAAATTTAACTATACTAACATTCATTAATTCATATAAACTAACCTAACATTCTTATAAACTTAACTATATTCAACTAAACTAATATTCATTGAATTATAGGAATTAAACTAAAGTATATTCAAATAAACTAACATTTATATAAATTAAACTATATGCAAATCAATTAATATTCGTATAAATTAATTTATGTTCAAGTAAACTCACATTTATATAAACTAAAAAGTTGGGAAAACAGGATTCGGATTCGGCCCACTTTTTTAGCGGGCCGGTCTGGTCCGGGCTAGAGGCGGGCCAGGCTGAACAGTGGCCATCTCTAATTATAACTTAGGTATATTGTTTAACATCTGACAATCATATCCATTGACAGTTAGATAAATTCCTGGTAGTTTTCTTTCCCCATCCCATCCCACCCCCCTTTTTCTTGAAAGAAAAAAGTGGATATAACATGATCACTAATCAGCAATCAGGATACTAAAAAAGCAGTGAAGCAAATGGAAACCCAATTAACAGCATTGCCAATTAGTTTCAAAAGATTTCCACATCACAAAAGCACAAAGAACTCATTATTCTTAACCCCAAAAAGGGGAAATGTGAACTCCTTTATCCAATTGATAGCTTTCCAAAACATTCTCAGTTCACAAAATTTCTACTAAGTGTAACTTTACTTGACAACCTTTAATAATGATTAAGTAATTCACAATTTGATAAACATAGTTGTAGCAGTTACTCAAATCTAGTGGTCTACAACTTGAAAAAATGATATAACAGCAACTGACCTCTTCTTGAAATCGTTGGAGCATCAAACGCTTCTGCTCTTGGTCTGTAGCGTAAGGATCCAGCTGACCTTGACCCACGATAGGAGAAGACCATGTCTGGCCTTTGTCCCTCTTTTGCAAGGTTATATGCATAATATCATCCTCTGACATTCATAAAGATAGATAAGACACCATGAGCTAAGTGCAGATCTAGCACTCAGAAACTCAAACAACACACTGCACTGATTGTGTATATCCATAACAGGTTTCAAAATGACATAGTTCAGCATCAAAGATCCTCCAGATAAAGCACGATGTACCTTGATGCAACACGTATTTTAGCCTATATATTGTCATGCACATAGAACCAAGATGGCACAACTGAAAACATAAGAGAGGCTAAGATAGAGTGAAGTGACCCCATGCCCTCCAAAAATCTAAACACCTCTCCAAACCACACATTTACAAGGGTGTGTTTGCCTTATTTAATGTGTCATCTACTTAAAAATTAAAATGGTAGGTGTTTAGACTTTAGACTATTTTCAAATCATATATATCAGAGTTTTATCATGGAGTCCATCAGATAGTTTAAGCCCCACCCACACTAAGTCAATCAGTCTCATTCTTAGATTCTGCCAAAGAGCTTGCGAGATTTGGGAATACAGGATCAATGGATTCTGCCAACCTCAAAACCTTGGCTCAAGGAGAACCTTAACAACGCTACCCTTTTCATCAACAATAAAACTAGGAATATCTTCTTTATTTACACCCAATGGCAACTTTGGACAAGGGATGACTGGGTCTTCAAGTCCTAAAATACCCCAATCATCTCTACTTCAAAAGCTATAACCTAGGTGGTAAGCTTTTCTGTTTGCAGGAACTGTATAAGCGATTGAATGCAGTGATTCATGTTCAAAACCTTTTGCACCACACCAATTGAAGCAGAAATAGTGGCCATTCATCAATGAACTGGGCAAAATGGTCAAGTGCATGATTATCAATCAGATTTATCAATGCAGGGAATTCATTGTCAGGATTCCACACACAAGTCTACAGTTTAAACCAACAGTATAGAATATGGTGGTGGATGTTTGGGCCAACAGAGTATCTGCTGTTAATTATGTTTAAGTTATGAAACTCTTTTCAAACCCGAACAAAGAAGTTTTAAAACGCTATCAAGATAACTAAATTGATTTAATTCCAATATTTGATGGAATTCAATTGGCTAAATAATTTGTGTCCCTATTCATGTCAGCACCCCTTAATAACGCCATCGTGCCATAGCTTCAAAAAAGTTCTGACAGCAATGAAAACATACCCAAAGTCCAAAAAGAGGAGTCAGTCTTGATAGGATGCTGCAAGTCATGCTGAAAAACCGCAAGAAATTCACATCAACAACAATTAAAAAAAAAATCAAGAAGGCAAATAAACTGGAAACGGTGAATGAATGCAAAAATACTAACATTTAGATAAGGAGGATTTCCTTTGATCCCAACTTCAATATGCTTCGACTGGATTTTGCTGTAGAATTGCTTAGTTGGCACATTTGGAGGCAGTGCTATGTACATGTTTACCTCATCTAGGATTTGATCCCATTCGAACACCTTCTGACCTTTATTATTGTAATTATAAATTAAATTAATTGAAATGTCATCAATTGAACTACTCATAACTGATTGATTGAATCAACGAGAAATGAAGAGAGAGAGATAGAGAGAAAATGATACCGTTGTGGACAAAGGCGTGGCGCTTTTCGGGCGCCAATTTTTCGGCCATGAGATTGTCGGGAATTAGGGTTCCGGCGAAGAGACGAAGTATGAATAAGGGGTTTCCGGGAAAGTATTCGCCGTATAAAGGCTGGGGGCGAGTGAGAATCAATCGCCACTTGACTATTTTGAGTTCCTTCCGTTTTTGAATGGTCTGAATTCTCCGAACTCCAGATTCCCGACAGGGAGTATTTTAACCCACTAAAGTGAGCCCGTAACAAAAATGCTATAGCTAATTAGTTACTCCGTATTAGTTAAACTAAGACTCATTTGAGCTGGTAAATAATTTTTTTCCTATAAATAAGCTACATATGAAACTTATAATAACAATATGGAGTTCACTTCATAAGGCAACTTACTTTGAATTTTTGGTTGATTTACTCTATGTAAGAGATGTGGGAACAATTAGAATAACAAATATTTTGTGTGATCAAATATTCAAATAATAATGTTGTTCACGTCGAGCTATGCTCTAAAATATCCAAATAAGAAATGAAAATCTTCAAACAAGTCACTAAGTTCTTCGAGAGGGATATAGAGAGGACGACCAATACTATAATTACTACGCGACTCCAACCTTTAACAATATGTCAGCCCATTTATCCTGTATTTATTTTGATTGATATTTCATATGACTATTTGAACAGTGAAGAAAAACACATTTTTTGCTTCATTTGTTAAACATATTTAGTTTTAAACGTAAGTCGGTACTTTCCTTTTTATGTCAAATAAATGTTTTTTTCGTTCTAATATGAAGCATAGACTGAGAGTCTAGATTACGTAATTGAGGAGAATCTAGGTAATTAATTAAACTTTTACAATTCGACTAATTAAACTATATTAAAAAGGTGTAAATTATCGGACAATTACACATGGATTCCGGTGAATATGGACACAATCTATTGCTCCATATTAGAGTATATCATCATTCAAAAGCTATGCATTATTGGGTAGCAAAAAAAATTGAAACAACCCCATCAAAATAAAATCCTATATGCATCGGAAAAGAATATCCAACAAATTACTCCCTCTATCCATAAATATTTGCTCCATTTCTATTTATAAAGTTAAAGTTTAAAAAGTTTAACCATAAATTATTATTATGTTATAAGAAATAATATATTTAAGCGATATATTGTTGGATGCATTTCAATGTAAATTTCTAGAATATCAAATTTTCATAACTTTTTGTGTAGCGGATTAGGAGATATAAATATTTTAAATTGTGTCTTAAAAATCGTAAAAAAAAATCAAATTGAACAAAAAATTAGAGACGAATATAGTAATAAGTAGGAGTAGGTCCAAACACAATAATTGGACCCTGCACCCGGTACAAAATGCATGATCATTACACATAAAACGCAACCAACTTTACACGTCAACATAGGTAATGAACATCGGTGTGTAAGGCAATGGACATCGGCAGTTTCAAAATTTCCCCCACTAAGTGCAATGATTATGGTTGGATTTCCCACTCAACATGACTATTTCGATTTCTCACGCAACATGACTATTTAGATTTCCCATGCAACACGTTCTCCAGTACTCAGTAAAAAAAAATTTTGCTTGTAATTCATGGAATTTTCTTGAAAAGTGTATGTTCAGTGCCTTTGAATGTAATGTTCAGTGTCTTTGAACGTGATGTTCATTGCCTGTGAACGTAATGTCCATTGCCTTTGAACGTGATGTTCATTGCCTTTGAACGTAATGTTCATTGCCTTTGAGCATAATGTTCAATGTTCATTTTAATAAATATGTGTATAGTGCGTGTACATTCCCAATGCAAAAGTTCAAGTTTTAAAAATAATATTACAAAGTTCTCTATGCGTATCTTTCCCCGATGCGTGAATTACGAAGCACTAATGATGATTTCACATGGAAAATAATGAATATTACGCATTCCAATGTTTATTTGTTGGAACAAATGTGAATTTTGTGAAAACTTCAAAGTCCCACATTGGTGGAAAATGGAAGTTTTACTTCCTTTATAATATTGTGTGTGGGATAGTTGGATGTGGCCCTTGGGCTACCCACATTTTGTGTAGAGGGAGGACCTAGGAGGACCTACCTTTAAGCCACTCTATCACACACGTGCGCGCCGAACCAAATCGAGCCGGGCCGGGTCGGGTTTGGGTTCTTGACCAAGCTTATTTTTTGGTAACCGTTTTGTTCAGTTTCTGGCAGTTTTGAATGAATTCAGTCTTTAAAAAAAACGTTTTTGCATAACTGCTTTACAGTTTTTTAGTATAACATTTCTTTGCCACAGTTTTCTGTACATACGAAAAATAGAAACATTTTTTACCTTGAAATTTTTTTTTCTCTCTTCTTAAAAGACTCAAGCAGTTCCATTTGTGGTGTTTCATTGCCCGGTGGTATAGTGCAAAATCATAGGTATTTCTATACTTCTGAGATACTGTTTTATCCTAGGGGACATCTGATTACGTACGATATGCTTGCACAAATTTAAGGCAGTACCGCGAATGTTACATTCTAAAGAGAGCGACATAGTCCGCGACTCAGTCTCATTTCTGGTAATATTGTTCATACTATTTTCATCTTTGCAAGTATCGGTAACAACAATTTTAGAACAATTCTTATTCTGCCTTTGTTAATAATATGTCTGCCGAAGATATGACTATGTCCAATGATTTAAACAAGCTATTCCGTTTTGAAGGCGCTCATTTTAAAAGATGGAAACAGAAAATGCAGTTTTTCTTAACTATTAAAAAGTTCATCATGTATTGATTGTTCCTAGGCTTGTTATTCCTGATAATGCCGATGAAGGTGAAATTGTTCGTTTGAATGCTGAAATTGAAACATGGACCGAAACTAATTTCGTGTGCAAAAACTACATTCTTAATGGTTTGTCTGATAACTGTATGAACATTACAATTTGGAAAATTCTGCTAAGGACTTGTGGGATGCCCTACAAAAGAAATACGATACTGAATAAGCAGGTGCTAAAAAGTATGTTGTCAGTAGGTACCTGAAATTTCAGATGACTGATGAAAAGTCCGTGAAAGTGCAATCCCACGAGCTACAGAAAATTGCCCATGAGATCATTTCTGAAGGTATGATCCTTGATGAACAATTTCAAATTGTTGTTATTATTGACAAGTTGTCTCCTTCTTGGAAAGATTTCAAAAATAATCTTAGGCACAAGACGAAGGAATTATCCTTAGAGAGTTTGATCACTCGGCTCCGTATAGAAGAAGAATCCAGAAAACAGGACCAGAAGGAAGAAATCTTACAAGTCACTGCTTACAATGCTCCTAAGCGATCTGTTGCAGTTCTCAAGCCTGCTGGTAAGAGTTTCAAACCTCAGAACCGGAAGAATAACTTCAACAAAAGTAATCAGAATGTTCAAAGGAACAATGGAAAGCAACAACCTCAACCCCCTAAGAATGGTACTTGTCAATTTCTATGCTATAAGTGTGGAAAACCAGGCCATATGGCACGAAAGTGCAGGAACATGCCTAGCACTGCGCAGGCAAGCATGATTGAAGAGCCTTTTGTGGCTATGATTACTGAGATCAACCTTACTGGTGGATCAGATGGGTGGTGGGTAGACACTGGTGCTACACGCCATGTCTGCTATGATCGTCGAATGTTTAAAACATACTCTGAAAAGACCGATGATAGAAAGTGTTATTGGGTGATACCCATTCCACTAATGTCGTTGGTATTGGTAATGTTGAGTTGAAGTTCACTTTTGGGAGGACTCTCATTCTGAAGGATGTACAACACACTCCAGAAATGAGAGAGAATTTAGTTTCTGGTTTTCTTCTTAACAAGGTTGGTTTTATACAAACCATAGGTTCTGATTTGTACACTTTAACAAAGAATGGAATATTTGTAGGAAAAGGATATGATATTGCATGTTCAAACTGAATGTCAAAGTTAATAAAATTTCTGATTCTGCTTATATGTTGTGTTCTTCTATTAATGTTTGGCATGCTAGACTTTGTCATGTGAACAAAAGACTCTTAAAAAATATGAGTAATTTAGACCTTATTCCTAATATTTCCCTTAATGACTTTGATAAATGTGATTTTTGTAGTCAGGCTAAAATTACAAAAACGCCTCATAAGTCAGTGATTAGGAATTCAGAACCATTAGATTTAATTCATTCAAATATTTGTGAATTAAATGGAACGTTGACCAGAAATGGACAACGATATTTTACCACCTTTATTGATGATTATTCTGATTATACTTGTGTTTATTTGATGAAAAATAAGAGTGATGCTTTTGAAATGTTTAAGTTGTTTTCGACAGAGTTTGAGAATCAGTTTAACAAGAAAATAAAAAGATTACAAAGCGATCGTGGAACTGAGTATGATACTGATGCTTTTGTAGAATTTTATAATTCACATGGTATCATACATGAAACGTCAGCCCCTTATTCTCCAGAAATGAACGGTAAGGCTGAAAGGAAAAATAGAACCTTTACAAAGTTAGTAGTTGCTATTTCCTTAAATTCTGGTGCTGCTGACCATTGGTGGGGTGAAATCCTTCTCACTATTTGTTATGTCTTGAATCGTATTCCAAAGACTAAGAGTAAGGTTTCGCCTTATGAGATACTTCGTAATAAACAACCTAACATTTCTTACTTCGGAACTTGGGGTTGTCTAGCATATGTTAGGATTCTTGATCCTAAAAGAGTTAAATTAGCTAGTAGAGCTTATGAATGTGTATTTATTGGATATGCTATTAACAGTAATGCATATTGTAATCCCTCGAAATTCTACAACTATTTCTTTTATCTATTTATTTTCCTAAGTAATCCGCTAAGCCTAAACTACCGAAATTATATCCTATTCAAAATTTTACACTACCCAAAACTCTATCTTACTTAAAGTTTCCCTAAACCTAAACTCTCTCACAAAACCAAAAATACAAAATACCTTAATACTAAACAAAAAAAAAGAAAATAAATCTACCCATATAAACCTACCCGTGAAACCCCACAAAACACAATTACACAAAGTCAAAAACAAAATTCCCCAACACCCCCATAACCCCGTAGAACCCCAAAGCAAGAAAGACAAAAAAAACAAAACAAAGAAAAAAGAAAGGAACATCATACATCCCAATATTCATTGTATGGTAAAAAAATATTCATTCATTTTATTTTCTATGACTTTGCCTGCGTTTTATTTGTAATGTTTGTGCGTTTGGCCCGAATTTGGCCCGGGTGCACGATCCTCACTTGGTCCATAGTCTTATTTGAAGTCCAAACATGTGAGTGGAATAGTGGATGCATTGTGCACTAGTGACTCGGTACGCATAGATGCTAGAAAAACTAAAAATGGGGCATCAACGGCACCAATTACCATATTTAGAAAGGCCCAATTGAAACGTGGGCTTTGAAGCTTGACAAGTGACATACTCCCAAATTATCCACCGCACTCCGTGAAACTGAAGAATTCACAGACAGCAAATCGTCCTCAAAGCAAACTCTTTGGATTCTTGTTACCAGCAAAATGGAAGCTTACTCGAGGTTGATCATCGGATATACTTCCCCCATCATTATCTGACGTTAATTGTAAGTAATCTATTAATTCTTTGATTAATTGTTCTGGGAGCATAATTAATTTTTGCTCTTTAGCTGCTTATTATTATTGTTATTTCTCTCCAATTGAATGGGAAGCTTCATGTCTTAAGGCTTAAACAGTAGTACTAATTCTTCTGTTGCTGACTTTTATCATAACTCATAATACTAACAAAAAAGTGAACAGTGTTATTGTTTTTTTCCCAGAAAATTCTTGGAAATTTCTCATTTTGTAATTGCCATTGCTTTGTTATAATATATGTACAAGAAAAACGGGTATCACTTTAAAGACGCAAGCTTTATAATGTGAAAAGGGTATTTGAAGATTTTTACAACTGATGCCCCCACGTCTTTAGTGCAACCCCTAAATATGAGCCCGGAATTTCAGAATTGTGATTAATAAAATGTTGATGCTGAGAATTTGAGATTGGACGTGCTGTAACACATTAGATTTGTTATAGTTATGTTTTAATGATTCACTACTTTGTTTGGGTTTGTTTTGGTGAATTTAAGTTGAATTTTAAGTGCAATGTAACTTATAAGTGACTTACTATGAAATGATATGAGACTATGAGAGTGCTTTTGTGCTTTGTTATAAATCTTGATTTCGTGTTATTGGTGAAATCGATTATGAACTACATATTGTTATATAGCTGGCTAAAGCGTATGTTATAATGTGATGGGGGTACTTTCGTTATGTATGATGTACTCATTCTGCTTGTAGTTACTACCTTGTTTGAGCTTATCAAAATCAAGGGTTTAACATGATTTTGTTAAGATATACTCTGTAATAGCCGTTTCCTCTTTCCTTATCACAATTGTTTATTTTAAGTGGGGGTATATCTGAGAACCTGACCTTGATTTTTTATGAATTTCAAAAATGCAAGGTTTTTTTTCTTCTTTTTTTTCTGAATTTCTTAAAACAGAAACCTACATGATTCAGTGATTGTTCTTTGAGAATAAAGTGAGTTATTAAGTGGAGGTGGAAGTGTTAGTCGTAGGCCTCATAGCCTTCTAGGAAATGTGTAAAAATATGTTGCGAGGACATGGAAATGACAACTTATGTTTAGAAATGCTGCATTGCTACTTGTAAAAATGTAATCTGTATGTAGTACTGCATATCAGCATATGAAATGACTATATGATTGTAATAAGTAATTATGTAAGTTTAGAGGCTCTAAAAATTTGTAAGAAGCTTATTAAGTCAATAATTGCTGTGTAGAAATTTGATTATAGTGTCATTTTAACTTCTATAATAGAGAATGATCACATTGGTGCAAGAAAAGGGAAAAGAGCGGATGCTTTTGGTCCATTATTCATGTTGATTTACGCAGTTGTTCCTTTTAAGTGTTCTATTAAAAATTTTGGATCAACACCTTGTCTGGCATTTAGACTACATGAAGTGGGCACTAGAAAAAAATGATCCATATATGGATAAAACATACATATCAGCTTTAAAACATTTACCAGTGAATTAGTGCAATATAGACATTTAATAGAGAAGTTTTGCAACTACCTTTGAGAGAAAAAGGAAAAAGAGGGAGGATCCATTTTGGTAATAAATGATTTTAAGCCTGAGAAAACGCAATTGCGATGAGATTTTCTACCTAAAATTCATCCCCAGGAAAGTTCCTGGAAATTACAGTTTTGTCTCTATACTGGTCTACTTTAAACCACACTAGCTCAAACCAAGTGATTATACTGCTTGCCTCACTGTCGAAAAAAAAAAATACTGTTAGCCTAATTTACATAGTGTAAGTGTGTAGGGATAGTCAGAGAAATGGGTTCCAATGAGGCATGGGATGTAGAAAATGGAATCGTCAATGACCCAAGCAACGAGCCTAGACTTATCAAGACAGCACATAGTTTGTCATCTTCATTGCTTAGGAAAAAGTCTGATTTGGCCCTGGGGTTGAACACCAGGTCTTTATTGCTTAAGGGGGTTCTGAGAAATTTTCAGGAGGTTATCCTCGGGACCAAGATTTGTATCCTCTTTGTCGCCATACCCTTTGCTATTGTGGCCAAATATTACAATTTTGGAAGAGTAAGTGCAATTTCTTGGGTAGATGTTAGATAAAAGTTTGGATAATGCAAAAGCCACTCAATTTCCGTTTTCAATTTTTAGGTTATCGGAGTCAATTTTCTTTCTTGATCGATGTTATCTTTCCACTATCTTTTTCAATAGTAACTTTTGCGATTTTGCATCATAACAGCCCTGGATCTTTGCTTTGAGTCTACTCGGACTTGCCCCTTTAGCAGAGAGAGTTAGCTTTCTAACCGAGTATGTTACTGTTTCAATATCTAATATTATGTGTATATATATTCTGAAACTTAATGTGATTGACATTTTCTGCCTATGTCTCCTTTTGCATGTCATATCCAAGACAAATCGCATGCTATACTGGCTCAACAGGTACTGCTTGGTAATTAGCAAATACATCCTACATTTTGCAAATTTTGTAGTTCAATTAATAAAATCTGTAAAGTTGCAGTTGGGAGTCTGCTAAATGCAACTTGTGGAAATGCAACGGAACTCATTATAGCTATATTTGCACTCCACCAAGGGAAGATAGCTGTGCTGAAATATTCTCTTTTGGGATCAATTCTTTCGAACCTTCTTCTAGTTCTTGGTTCTTCACTGTTTTGTGGTGGCTTGGCTAACCTTAGCAAGGAACAAAAATTTGACAGGGTAGACTTTAAAAGCTCATATGAAATGCAAACCAACGAGAAATTATATTCATGCACTTTGCCATCTTCTTACCCCAAAATAGCTTATTATCCTCAACCTTTTATGATTACAGAATCAAGCTGATGTCAATGTACTTCTCCTCTTGCTTGGAGTTCTTTGTCATGCACTGCCATTGTTTTCTCAATATTCCGAAGAAGCTGCAGGAGCAACATCCTCTGCTAGCTCCATACTCGTGCTGTCAAGAGTGAGCAGCATTGTTCTACTCCTGGCTTATATTGCATATCTATTCTTTCAGCTGAAGACCCACCGACAATTGTTTGATTCAGGAGAGGTGATTTTATTGTTTTTACTTAATAATTTTACTTTTTGTGCAGAACTCCTTGTTTTTGGCAAGTGATGTCTGTCCCTATTATATGTTTTAAGAAGGTGCCTGAAAACCATCAGATACTGTTCTCCGTTTCACTGTACTGTTATTGATTTCCAATTAATTATGACTCCAAGAGATTTGTGCACTACTTAATGTTGGCTTCTCAATGCGATAATATGCAGGAACCTGATGGAAAAGGTGACAATGAAGAGGCAATGGTTGGTTTTTGGAGTGCATTTGGCTGGTTGGTAGGCATGACTGCAGTGATAGCTTTGCTCTCTGAATATGTTGTTGGCACAATTGAGGTACATATGTCATGAAGCTTGTCCAAAACAACCTCTGTACTCCTCTTTTATGCATAAGTTTATTACATCCAATCAAATTCTTAATCCGGAGTGTATTGAAACAATGAAACAGGCTGCTTCCATCTCTTGGGGGGTTCCCATTAGCTTTCTCAGCATAATTTTGCTTCCTATAGTTGGGAATGCAGCAGAACATGTGGGTGCAATCATATTTGCTTACAAGAACAAGCTGGTGTGATCCTGAGTAATTTTGAATTCCCTTGAAAATTTTGACATGTTTAGTTCTTCAATTATAATTTTGAGTTAGCTAAAAACTTCTTCTCTGGATTTTACTTGCAGGACATATCTCTGGGAGTTGCCTTGGGCTCCGCCACCCAAATCTCAATATTTGTGGTAACGCTCAAGACTTAGATATGAATAACAACCACAATTTGTCTCATTCCAGTATTTCATTTATCAAATGGGAAATGAATTCCTAACAATCTAGTACTTTAGGTTCCTTTGTGTGTGATAGTTGCTTGGATAATGCATATCAAGATGGACCTCAGTCTTAGCATCCTGGAAACCGGTTCTTTGGCGGTTTCTGTACTCGTTGTAGCCTTTACTTTGCAGGTTTGTTATCAATTTTCTTAATTTACTTTAGTGCTTTGGATAAGACATTGACCACAATTTTACTATTGAACAGGATGGATCATCACATTACATGAAAGGAGCTGTTCTTCTCTTTGTCTACATGGTTATTGCTACAAGCTATTTGGCCCTTCCATCTAAAATCGGTAAGTTGATAATAAAATGGGCAAGAGAAGCACCATAAGTAAGATTTTTACCTTTATTTATTTAAGATTTTCCTTCTCTTAACTTGATGTTCCAAAACAGACTTGGTTTGTGGTACTACGAATGCTACTATTAGTTAATTCCAGATGGAGGAAGAAGTATATTAGTAGTTAAACACATAAGACATTAGTACTGACATACTCTCCATGAAATGCGTGGTAGATCAAGCAAATCCCATTGGATCAGGACTTGAGTCGTCAGTTGGATTTTCTGCTGCTTGACATGTCAACTCTCATGCCTCAAATAAAAGAGTACGAGTATCCTTGTAAATTTTTTAATTCTTCGAAAAGATAGATCGAATCTGAGAATTGCATGCGGTAGATATTCCTGGGTGCCAACTAAATTTGAGTTGCAAGGTGTGATTTATCTGCTGTGGCCTGTGGCCTGTGGGTAAAGGTTGATGGGATGTGTATCAAACTGTCAGATTGTACTACTCCGGAAGTCCGTATACTCCATCTGCTACAAGAAGAGAAACATGTTTATTGTCTTGTTTAATAAATGTTTTTATTTTTCTTACAGTAAATGTGTACATTTATTATTCAAGGCTATTTGACTTAATTATCCATGCTTGTGGATGAGCGAACCAAATTCCGTAATACGGAGTATATTTTAAAGTAGAAGAAATTATTACTCCTACATTACAAATTTACAATGATGTCTGTCAACAAGTAAGAAGGTTACTAACGCGTATAAAGTCAAAAACAACACAAGGTATCGTATAAGATGGATGTTTACAGATAATTGGGTAGCTCATATACTATTAAAAGTTGTCCCCTCCCCCGCAAAGATCACTTGACTTGATCACCTTCATGCTATTCTTTTATGCTTATTAAAAGTCAAAGAATGCAATTATTGACCTAATTTTTACTACTCCAGCTTAGAGCTTCGCTCACTGTACGTGATACGCTTAGTGCCTATTTATGGAGATCCTACCCACATAACAAGCCCTGCAAATTAGAGAAACAACTCATTCCAACAATTTCGAAAACCACGCATATACCTCATCCTTTCTCCTTGCGATTTTTGGAGTTATAGGGCTAGTAGGAAAAGAGCTGGGATGATTGCATCAAGGCTAAGCTCTAAATCTTCATGGAAGGTTTACAGCATTGCGCGATGAGAAGAACAAATAAATTCCTTAAGAGTATGGGCTATAGTATTTGTAAGCATTTGAATCGGCCATTTGTATTTGGAGGGTTCAAACTTCAAAGGAGTGTTGGAAAAAGGCCTGGATGCTCGGTTAAGTATCCTCATGCCATTGACGGGGCTTGTTTCCCATGGAAAGCGATATGGCCGGCCATAGGGAGTAGGTTCAGCCCAGAAGTTCTTGTATTCCAGAGCAATCTGGTTTGGTGGAGACGGAGGGGAGAATTGGCCAACTGGCATTTTCGATGGCCCTTGAAGTTATTAGGAAGGCCAGCAAAAGCTGATCGCATGGGGTTTCGGAAACAGAATTTGTCTTGTACTGGATAGATAAAACGAGGGAGAAACTAATACCTTAACGTCCTTAAGACAAAAATCTAGCTTTATTTTAAATTTGCATATACTCCGTAGTAAAAGATTAAGAGACGGAGCTCTAGTTTCCTGCAAATATAATCTGTAATATTCCCAAAGCATAAATTGATGTTGTACAATGTGTATACAAAGAACATTCATTTTTTTTTTTTTTTTTTTGCTTTGGGTTCGGCTGAAGCTACAAAAGGCACTTACGGAGACGCAATGGGTCCAAGGTCTCAAACACCAAAAAAAACACATACTCCGTAGTAACTAGGCTATTTGACTTCTGCAATTAACATGAGATCCTAAAAATTCTCGTAAGTGCCACATTGCTTCTATTTATGTCAGGCAGAAGCATCAAAAGTGCCTGTTCTGAAATTCTGCAGAAGTGGTGAAATACATAAATGGAAATTGGAAGGTGAATCCTCAGGAATCCAGATATAAGCCCATCCATAGATTCGATACAACATTACTGTATTATGTATCGCTTGACTTTTCTCTTGGGTCTCCCATTCTTCAGTGACTAGTAAAATTTGGATCTCTTCCTCGTTAAATTCAATCAACTTGCTCTTTCTAGCTATCTTGTCTGGAAGTTGAGGAACCTGAGAGAAACCATGAAGGCGCCAGAAAAGAAGAGAATGAAGCCAATAAGAATAACAGCTGATAAGCCAATCATTTCAGATCCAAATCCATAGTGGAGATCCAAATACTCTTTCACTGGGCCCTTAAACCCTTCTCCAACGATGACGGTCTCAACATCACCAAGTTGTGATGCTATTAGTCCACGTACTGACCATGCTACAGGGCAGATGTAATAGAACCAAAGCCACCAGCCAGGGATAAACTAACATACGATTGAAAAAGCAATTAGTGCAAGTTGCATGAGTGTAAGCAAATGCCAACCAACTTGATGATAGTAATGATATTGTCCTCAGGTTCGATGAACATTAAAACTGTAGCAGCAGTAAGAAAAAGGAAACAGAACTTACTCTCTTGGGAATAAGGAAACCAGAAAAAAGATTCCAAAGTGAGTAAGATGCAGAAGATATGACTGCTGCCAAATGCTGCGTAGGCGTAAGTCCAACAGCCATCATTCCATAAAAGGTGAAGTAAGTGAAAGTAAGGAATGAAAAGACAAGGTAGAGAATGAATTTCCCTGTAAAAGAAACAATACAATTATTGAAACTATTGGAACTCCCAGTTACTACGAACAATTTTTGAAATAATGTACACAGATTGAAGTCTGCACTATAATTTTAGTTACAGGTATGAGGTAAGTGTTTTTTTATGGTATTACAAAAGCTAAAAGGTGGTTCTTATAATAAGTAAAACAATTTCAAAGGTTTTAAGCAGCCAAATTATAGTTTCCCGCAAAGCAGAACTCTTATCAGATACTAGTCTTATCGGATGATCTTTCCCTAACGATCTCAGACAATAATATAAAGAAACAATCATATAAAGGGCATATTATAAAATAAAAAGTGAACTTACTTATCGTCCTTTCAAAACCAATCATGAAGTAAGTGATGATTGCATACAATAATGTCTGTGCAGCAATATATGGAACTTCCACAAGAGCCTGAATCAAACAACAAATGGAAGCAAATCATTCATTTAATCAAAAAGGTATATTCCTAAAGTAAAAAAGATAACACATATATATATTAATATACATACATATATTGGCAACAATAAAGTCCCATATTGTTAAAATATATAGATGTATGATTCTATTATTGGTCCATGGACTGTTAGACCAATCCTAGAGCCCATGACTAATTATCCCTTTTGAAGTTTATCCTAGTATACGGAGAAAGGAGGGAATTAGACCCCGTTCAATTTCTTCGACCCAATTTCTTTGAAGAATTGGACCCAATCCAACATAGTGGCATGTATCTACAGGATTAACTCACTCCACATCTACCTTAATTCTTGGTATAAATACCTTATTTATGACTCATGTTAAAATTTGTTCATTATCAAGGTGCACATACTAGGCTTGGAAGATTCTTTTGATATTGAGCTCTTGATTGAATTAAGCACGGGAGAGAATTTTCTCAAACACCACCTCTAATGTTAGTAATCTTATTTGTGCAGGGATTCTCCATCATTAAAGATTAAAATAAGCTGAGGCCAATCCAATAAGTCTTACAACAGCTCATTAGTCCCTATTTCCAAACAGAAACAATAGGTTTTGATCTTTTTTTGACAAGTAACATGCAATGGCTTAGGCATTCATGATATGTCAACTCAAAAAGTCGTGGATTCTAAATCTACTGCCTCTGTAGGTAAGGTTATGCTGATAAAATATGCTGTCATATCAATGTCTGGTACTTACGTTCATGTATGTGATTGTGCAGCTATACATCTCACATAGGCGATTATCCTGTTTTCTTATTACAGTGCTCAATGCTCAGTAAGTATACCAAAGCTTCAGCCATGTGAAGATAGAGATGATCTATAAATGTTTACCTGAGCAGCTGCATAAGCAAGTGGAGAGTACATTCCTGCAGCCTTTTCTCTGTAGAACACTGTTCTCTCAATAGATACAACTGGTTGTACTGAAGAAGCATTGCTAACACCCAGGAAAAAACATGCAGAATTGAGGGCTCCAAGGATTGTAAACAAGTTGATGATTGAATCCCTTACAAGAACAAGGAGCAGGATAAGTGTCCAGTTGTGTGGTATAACAGATTAAACGCGTTTAATGTAAAAAAGAATCATCATTTCTGGCAGCAACTTCCATATTTGTTAACAAAAGAACCGGGAATTGGATAGCTTTATGTGTTCAATTAGAATAAGGTTACCAGATATTCTTAGAATGGTCTGTGTATACCAGATATTTATATTGAAATACCTGTCCTTATTTTGCACGTAGGCAGGTTGATAAATTGTAGTGGAGAGTAATCAAACCTGAGATTAACTCATTAAAAAGTCTTTCAAATTAAGGTTTTGTGAAAAGATGATATACGAGGAACCTACCTTTTTGAGCCAACATCCCAAAATATGGATCCAAGTACCACAGCACAGACGGTCGTTAAAAGGAATCTCACAGCATTATATTGTGGAGATCTCCAATATACAAGAAGTTGCTTATGAAGACAAAGCAAAAACTGTGATTTGATATCTTGGGAAAATGTTGTATCGAAATGTAATGGTTTCGATCCAGGTAATGGTGAACTTCTTTTCTCTATGTAAGCTTCTACCTCTCTGGAGTTGATAAAATTGAGCATGCAAAAAAAGGTATGAGTAACACAAATGAGCAAATGAAAGAGCAACCCAAAAAAATTACCTGAACTCATTGGAGTTTCTGTAAATGTCAGCAAAATCTCGACCAAGTCTCTCTTCAGAGGCTGGGGTAGTAACCTCAAGCATCCACGTCGCAGGATTATAGCCATCAGGAATGGGAGGGATTCCACTTATGCCCTTGGCAAGGAAGAAACCCGATTTTCAGTTCAAAATAAACAAGCCGTAAGACACAAGTAGTAATTATTTTGTACAATATTCAAAAAGGGTTTGAAATCATTATCACCTGAAAATAGTCTATCATAATGCAAGAGTGAAGTCCAAGCTTTCCTCCATATATAACTTGTCCACCGCGTTTCATAAGAAGCAACTGTGCATATTTATATGTGAAAGCTAAGTTAAAAAGGAGATTGCAAGATCTTTGATTTTCTGATACTGAAAGTGCATAGCCAAACCTCGTCAAATGCTTCAAATATGTCAATGCTTGGTTGATGTATAGTGCAGACCACTGTTCGTCCCGTGTTAACAGTATTACGGACTGTTCGCATCACGATAGCTGCTGCTCGTGCATCAAGCCCTGATGTTGGTTCATCCATGAAAATTATTGAAGGATTTGCAACAAGCTCTACTCCGATAGTCAGCCGTTTCCTTTGCTCAGTTGATAGGCCGGTATTGCCAGGCAATCCCACCAATGCATATTTAAGATTATCAAGCTCTACGAGCCTCATCACTTCGTCAATAAACTCCTGCAATAAAACAGTAGCTTACAAAATGATTCCATGTACTACATAAAATACTAGAATGGCCATAGAAATAACAAGCCTTGTGGAGTAATATCTAACCTTTTTGGTTTCTTTGGTAATTTCTTTCTGAAGGCGAAGTGAAGAAGAGAACCAAAGAGACTCCTCTACTGTCACTTGAGGAGAATGTATATCGTTCTGTTCAACATATCCTGAAATTCTGGCAAAAGTATGCTGTTCTTTTGGATAGCCTGAGATCCTAATATCTCCTTCTATGTATCCACCTGTTTTTCTTCCAGAAAGCACATCCATCAAAGTGGTTTTTCCTGCCCCGCTTGATCCAACTAATGCAGTAAGAACTCCTGGCGAGAAAACTCCACTAACATTAGACAGCAGCTGCAATTTTGTTTCTGGTATACCTTTCGCCTTCATTTCCTACAATATATACGGCTAGAAAATATTAATTTTCCCAATTTAAAAAGTACTTTTACACCAAGCATAATAGGATTGGAATTGGCTCATTACTTTTGGCATGTTAACAAAGTAATTGACATTATGAAATGTCATACTCAGTGGTTCAAATGGAAGAATCATTCCCTTATTTTCCGCATTGGGAGGCGTTCCATTTGAAGTGATCCCCTCATCTTTGCCTGTTTTAGAAGTAAACACTTCAAGGGACTGCAATAGATGTTCTAATGCTTGCCAGGCAAAAGCCATAGAGCGAAGCAGAACAAAGAAATGATAGGGTCATTTGGACGTTTGAAAGAGTAGATGACTGACCTTTGGGTGCACCGCCATCTAAGACATTAACTGGGATCACAGTCTGAGATTTCTTTAGAGCTGGGGAGAAATATATAAAAGAAGCAACCGAATTACAAACAATTCTTCTACTTGTTAAGAGAGCATATTTTTTTCTTTCAGAGCATTCAAAATATAACGCATCCCAAGTTAAAGAAAATGGTACATTAGGTACTTACGGTTCAGGTAGGCCAAGGCTAGATTAACTATGTTATTGAAAAGAATTGCATAAAATAACAACGCAAGAACTCCAATCCAGTACCAACGACCATCTGTTGGTATAGCATGTTGCTCGAGGACATTCTCCCCAACCGTAGAGTTTCCTGAAGGCTGGGGAATGTATGAGTTGAGTTCAGTAGTCCCTTACACAGCAATAGACTGTACAGGGGGATCGGGAAAAAACAAGATAGAGAAAGGGAGTAAAAAGGGAACCTTCATCCATCTAGTCGCAGAGAATTCATTTACAGAAACCGCTTTTTGCGCATAGGATAGGGGAGACATCCAGTATGCCCAAATCCACCCAGGTTTAATCATATCTGAAATGTAAAGAAGCCAGTAAGGGTAGCTATCCAACTTATTACGTATCTCATATGAAATGTAACGGCTTACTTTTTGGAAGAATAAAACCCCCCATACAGAGTACAGCAAGCAGTGAAGCTGAAGAACAAGTGTTGCCGATGACTATATCTCTTGCTAGTGCACCCATCATCCGGAAGAGACCAACTGCCATTTGGTGGACCACAAACAGTAGCAGCATGAAACGGAAAAACCTGGAGAATAATAGAAAGACATTATCAAGACTTATTATTTTAGGGTGTGTTCTTTCTATTAGTCCTGATCAGATTTTATAAGCAAGATATACCTTCCAGCTTCAGGGGTAAATCCAACCAAGTAATATACAACGCATGACCAAACAACAGCTTCAAGGATCGAATATGGAACACGCAGAAGCCAGCTTGAAAGTGACCATGCCCAAGCAGGATAGAAGCAATTGTCTCTTTGCTTGTAAAAGACTGGGAGTCTAAATATCATAAGAGGCAGCTCGGAAAGTCCATTAAACAGCATATGTACAATCCCATAGAAAAGGCAGGCAAGATAAAGATTTCCATTAGTCATGTCTGTAGAGTGTAGCCTTGTTCTTATAAAAGTTGTTCCTGTAACAAATCCCACAAATGCAACCTGCCACCAATAGAAAGGAGACAAGTGAGCCAAAGGAGATAATCCAGCACCAAGGAATTTCAATGGATTATTACAATTTAAATAAGTGAACACAAGGTCCCTTCATGCTCAATTGTGACTAAATTATTATATCAACAATGAATAATTTGATGCGCTACATAGAATAAAACATTTTATGTTCCCTTTCCCCAAAAAGAGAGAGATAGAGACAAATGTACTAGTTAAGAAACTCATTGGTATAATGAACTGAAAAGAAACTTTAGATGTTCTTTTATGTATGAACGTCCTCCACAGCTCCATGTTTAGTCATGTTTATTATGGAGCAATCATAATAAAGAAAAATAAAGGATAATTATCAGTGCTATCATTATACATTTGATTTTTATAGATGATACCATTTGATCCTTTTGAACTATCACCGGTATCACTCTACTATTGACCTTTATCAATGCTATTACTCGATCTTTTTGACTTCTCTCAAATACTTCTCCACTATTGACTTTTCTCAATTATTCTTACTCTTTTTCAAATTCTCATTAAATTGACTTTTTTATATCAGTATAAATTAGTAAAAACTAGTTCAAATGAAATCAGTTTCCATCACTAAAAATAAGTTTCAATCAATAAAAATCAATAGAATGAGAAATTGAATAAAGAATATAATTGGTATAATTGAAAAACGTCAAAAGTAGAGTAGTATTTTTAGAGAGAAATAAAAAAGGTTGGATGGTATTATTGATAAATGTCAATAGACAGTGGTATCAATGAGAGTTTAAAAATATTGAACGGTACCATTGAAAAAAAAGGCAATAATAAAATGGTACCAAACAAATGAATGTTTACACTTGTTAGGAAGCAGTATTCTATTACAGTAAAGAAGATTAGCCATACTTGACAGGTTCGGAAAATGTACAGGAAACTATGCCTGCGGATCAATAAAACTTCTCTTAAGAAACAAGCCTTAAAAAGCTCCCATTTTGGTACAGCGAACAGCGTTCTAGACAGTGCTGAAGGATGACTCCGTGATTTTTCATATGGAACAGATAGAATACTTGCAACAGTCTTCCCAGTTCTTGAATTTCTAAATGCTTCAGCAATTTGTTCCGAGGAAATGAACCGGTATGGTGTTGAAGGATCTGCCCAATATTGCTCTTGATCCTTCCTAGAGGTAACCTAGAAATACAGACAGATTGAGGGATGATTATCGTAATGAAAAACGAAAACATAAAGAATATAATTTTAAAGATAATGTACGAAATTAATTGGATAAATACCTCCTGTAAAAAGTCTGCTACACCCTTACGAGGTGGCAACCGAAAGCCTATAGATTCAAAAAATTCCAACACATCTGCTCGAGGACCATGATAGACCATATGCCCTTCTGATAACAATATCAAATCATCAAAGAGTTCAAATGTCTCGGGTGCCGGCTGAAGAAGAGCCATGAGTACAGTTCCTTCCATTTGGTGAGCGAAGTTCCCCGTGCACTTGACTATCCGGAACGTTGTTGAGCTATCTAGTCCAGTGGATATTTCATCCATGAAGAGTGTTTTCTTAGGCCCAATAATCATTTCCCCTGCGTACATTTAGAATCAGAATATTAAACGCAAAAGAGTGAAGTGTTGAGTCGAAAATAGTTGGAGTAATTTGACATCACTCTTCTAATAGTCTATTTCATATGTGAAGTGTTTGAGTAAAGTGTTATTCGACTTATTGCACATAGACTTCACATACGTCGCGAACTAGTAATAAAAGAATGCAATTTACTGTATACGAAGTATAAATTATTTTAATTAATTTGTTATTATTAACATACCAGTTAGTTGCATGCTGTCATAACTTCTTAAGTTCAAGTTTGCTATCAAAATTGTGCTACCAAGGGCAGATAAAACAAGGAAAAGAAAAGAAGAGTGATTATTAGACAACCTGTGGTAACTCTCTTTCTTTGACCACCTGAAACCCCTCGGTTCATGTCGTTACCGACAACTGTATCAGCGCATACATCAAGGCCTAGAACTTTGAGGATGTAATCTGTTGCAATGCTGTGCCTTTTTCCACCAACGGATACTGCCTGTACAATTTGTTAAATAAAGTACGTCTAAAATTCTAAATATGTTCTATACTAGCTCTTTGCATGGGGCACATTAAAAAGTCTCAAAGACAAACCTTCATGTACGCATCAATTTCTGGGTTTGGACTTGTATTTGTTTGTTTCTCAAATCGATCAAGTTCCTCCATATATCCTGCAAAGTAATAGATCTACATTACTAACAGGTAATAACAATTCCCTGGGTTATCACTTATCATTATCTTAGAAAGGTCATAATGAATATATAAAGCATTGCAAGTACAAACAATGTCAAACTTGAGATAAACCAACATTTTAGCAAAGAACTAGTACATCGCAAGAAGTTAAATTCATTTTTAGAACCTCACCACTAACTACAAGCCAAACACTTTACCTGAAAAGGATTCACTTGCACCTTGGCATCTAGCAGCAAAATCAAAAGTCTCTCTCACTGTTAGCTCTGCAATGTGATTATCTGTTTGACTAATGTACGAGGAAGTTCTTTGCACGCAAAATTCGCTCAGTTCATGGCCATTGTACGTAATTGTTCCACTTTTCTGTAGATGTAAAAGCCAAAAAGGCATAATATTTCACACTGACGACCTTGGAGACCATAGAACCGTGATTAAGGAAATGTAAAGTACTGTGTTATGTAAATTCAGGAGGATTAGGGAATTGAAGAAGAGGCTATGGCATAGTTTGAAGCTATAAATTTACAAGACTACTTCCATCTAAAACTTTTAATCTTGTCTTAAGCTCCAACTATTATATTCCATATCACAGTTGAAGAAAAGATTAAAACATACGGTGTACATATTAAACTGTCTCCCGATTTCTGTAAGTTTATTCAACTAGATAGATAGGAGAAAGGAACGGAAGGACAAAAAATAGAATGATCAACAATCCAAGTCAATGGATGTGAATCAACTCAAAGAGAATATGAAATACTAGAACAGATAAGCAAGTTTTGATTAACCTATAAACAAATGAAGCTGAGCAAGATGTCTCAAGGGATTACTTAAATATATGACAAACAGGTGGTTTTCTCTACTTCACCTTTAAGCTGTTGTCAAGCTTTCCTGCAAGAGCTAATAGCAAGGTTGATTTGCCAGCTCCAGGAGGCCCTAGAAGCAATGTCATCCTGGAAAATATACCAAAGTATTAATAAGAATAGCTACCACCAAAGACCACTTTGAATAAAGATGGCACGTCATACTTAATATATATGTGTAGTTATATCAATCTATATTAGCTAGGAATCTAGGATTGAGCAAAACATTTGGCCAAATCTCAGGTAGTATATAATGAAACTTTAGTAATATCATGAGGCACTATGAGGTTTCGACTTTAAAGATGGTGTAGTATATCAAAACAATTAAGATCGGAAAATTTCGGAGTGGATGAGAGAAACTCTTTAGATTACTCCGCCAAAAGCTAAACCTAAAAGAGACAAGGTAAAGTTGGTAATTCTCATGTAACATGGGATACATTCTTAGGTTACCTTCTTAGGAAGTAACTGGTGCACGTTTTCAAGATGGTTGACTTATTTTATTCATGTAGCAATTGTGCTCAGCGACAATGTTGCAAAGCATAAAGTGCAATTGTTAACGACTATTCTCTAGTCCTCCAACTTGAGCAAAACGACCCGTGCTCATGCACACATGCATACAACTTTCCTAAATGTACCTAAACATCTCTAACACATATGAAATCCATCAACTAAGCAATCAAACCTCCAATTAACATGTTCATCCAAATTTACGTGAACAAATGCCTATTACAATTTTAGTACTACGACTATACTTAAAAATAGTTAATCACGAGAAGATTGATTCTGTTAATTACCTCCCAGGCTTAAGATATCCGCTAATATTATTCAAGATAGTCAACGTTTGTCTTCTTGGACGAGATAACCTCAACAGTTTTAGAAGGTCCTGTCATCATAACAAAATTACAAATTAATATAATTATCTAAATATTAAGAGCGTTCAATAAAGATAACCAGGTCATTTAACGTAGAGATAAGAAAGAAAACCTCAATTTTATCACGAGTGTAGTTAATTAAGGTAGGCAAAGCTCTTTTCCCAGACTGCACATCCGCACTAACGTTTAGGTCCTCAAATCTCACTTCTACTGTTGGTAACTCCACTCCAGCTCTACATTCCAACACAGTGAAACAGATTTACACATTCCTTAACTTAATTTAGCGGGAAAAAAAACATGAAAAACCATCTCGATTAATTGAATTTGTCCGATGTTCGAACATTTTATTCACTGCGAATTTTTAGCAATATCATAAATTATCTGACGTTCAACATCATGATAAAATTCATTCGCAAATTAAAATTATCACTATTGTGAAAATTTTGAAGAAGAAAAAATCGATGATCTGATCAAAATATGTTCTGATTTCAGATAATTCACTAGAAAAAATCCTACAAATATGGTGAGATATTTGTTGAACGAGAAGCGTACAAAGAAAGCTAAATCAACGATTGATCATCGAAAGTATACCTTCTAAAACGCTCTTTAACGCCAGAAATAAGTTTGTAGTTATCCTGTTCAGTAGTATCAAGAGCATTTAGAACAACCCGCTCGCGGTGGTTCCGATCGAGCTTAGTTACATCAACGGTGGACGTCACTTTCGCTCCTCTGCCGCCGCCATCACCCTGGGCAACAGCGGTGGTCGAGCGTGTGACAGAAGGAAGCCGCTCAAATGCGGCCCAAGCGAGGTCTTCTTCATCTCTAGCGACTAATTCAGCGTTTGAAGGCCGAGCAAATGAAGACCCTAACTCGTTGAGCGCTAGGTCTAGCTCCAAGAATTCGCTGCCATTAGAGGCCGCCATTGGAATCACCTTCTAGCTCTCTCTCTCTCTCTCTATTTTGATGATTTGTTGATGTTATTTCAGTCCACGTGTGAGAATGAATGAGAATGGAAATTTGGTGAGGGAGATGAACAAGAGACGTATTTATAGGGAAACATGAGAGTTGAACTGAACGATTTGAATGTGGGTACGTGTGAACTCGCTTTCTGGTATCTATTCATTTGTTATTTGTTGGTACCAGTGGTTCCGGAACCCGCGAATTTTTGAAGGGTATAACAGAATTGCGCAATAGTTTTGGTGAATATTTTTTTTATATGGTTTTTTTCAAAAATAATTTGCCGAATAAGCTTAGGTAGAAAATTTGTTTAAAAATTACAGGTTTGGACCTTTGACCTTAAAGGCATATCTCCCATATATTAATCTCACACGTTACCATTCTATTAACTTAACTATCTTATAAAAATAAACTCTTTTATTTTTATAGATACAATCATTTTTTTGGCAATAAAATTGATTAAAATTATAATGTTTTATTTTTTAAAGGAAAAAAAGTACTTGGACAAATATACAAGGGTCATATAAGCAACAATTTTGTCAAACAAAATCGTAGCTACGAGCCTACGAGGTGATACGCTTTCCTTCAATTCCTTTTTATTTATCCTATTTAGAATATTTTATTTGACGAGTGAGAAACTTAAATATAATTTTTTGTTGATATATATAAGTTAAAATATATTCATGTGAAATTTTGTTAGATTCATCTCAAAAAATATTTTTTTAATATGTAAATTTTATATTTTTTATGATATATATTTATACATATAATATGTACATTAAAAATTGTACAAAAAGAAAATAAGACAAATAAAAGGAAACACAGGGAGTAATTATCATTTGACATTAGGGACTCAGAAGAGCATATCTCTTAGCCTGATAGTCTGATTAGAGTTAATTTTTTTAAAAATCCCACACACACACAACCCACGATTCCGAATATAGGGATCTTGATAATTTTTTTTTAGAAGACTTAACTTCGTCTCCCAAACAGGATGACTACTTTTAAAATTGTCTACGCCATGACAATTCCCAAAAGTAATTTTTCAAAACAAACCTCTACGATCTACAAGGAAAATTGAAATTTTACACAATTTTAGTGCTTAAAACGTGTTTGTTTACATAAAAATAAAAAGTGAATGTACTCATAACAAAGTTGAGTTGCACAATGATAAAGGTATGTGGCCAAGTTAATCTATGGATGACTCAAACAACAATCTTACTCCAAAACTAATAAAGACTTATTTTTTAAAACATTTTCGAGCAAAGCTTGGCAAAATTATTTAAAAAGGTAACTTAAAAGAAAATATAACTTTAAAGAAAATATAACTTAAAAGCAAATTTTTCATAACATTTGGTGTTGATATTGTTAGAACAAATAGTAATATATAGTTTAACACAAAGTATTATATATATGAAATACAATAAAATTATTATGTCTTCAATAAAAATAATCCTTAATATAACAAAAATTATCTCTCAAAGTTGATAAAAATTAACATATGTTGTGATGAGTAATACCTTTTGTAACGTTATTGTGTCTCATTTGTGTACAATAATCTGTGATAGTATAAACTCCCGATCCAAACATGAGCAAACGCCAAAAATTGCTTATAATTAAGATATTACTTTGAAACTCTTTGGTGAAATCAGATACATAATCTTACATAATAGCACGCGATCACATAGGGCGGAATTATGATAGCTTTCAACAGTTCTAAAAAGAGAAGTTAAAATGAAAGTTGGCAACCTTGTCACATGTCTACACCATGTAAACGAAACTGACCATTTAAGTTGTCACCTCCAACCCATGTTATAATGTTTTGCCAGTCGAAAATCCAATATAATTACTAACAAGAAACTTTGACAAATTACACGACTGTTTTATTGTATACCATTGTATATGGTTTTAAAGAAAATCCATTTGGCGTGTCATCACAAGATCCATTGTTTCACTAGAAAATAGTTGGTGCAGATAATGACATCAGTACGTTAACAACAAGTCACGGTTGAGTCATAAAAACAAATACAGAAATAATTAGCTGCATGGACGCTCATATTCTATATATTCACCAACAAGAGTAACACTAATTTAAACATGATGGTGTTGAATATAGTAGTGAATTATCCCTTAAATACACGGCACGAGGCCCGAAACCTCCTCTACTCCTCAGGACAGTCAACGCGTATAATTCATCCAAGTTCAATCTAGAACTTGTAGTTGAACTGAACGCTGCTTGATTTACGTAACAACTTACTAAGCATACCACAATCTAACAAGATAGTTCCCTGGTTCTTAAGAGGTTGAAACCTGCAAGCAAATCCATTTCTAGAAATGGCATCCTGTGTATTTCTGACGCAAGTCAATAAAAATGAACATATGCCAAGATCTTCATCCACACTTCTAATTACACTATATATTTATATCGACATGCAAGCTCAAATCGGAAACTTTGAGTGCATACCAACTACAGTTGCTCGGAGGATTTTCCCAGATTTATTCTTTGGGTAAATCTGCTTTCTGACAGACGGCTTCTTATGTTACAGCAAGAAGGTTAAAGTACTAGTGAAACGCTACACGAGCAAATAATGTTGACGCCTTTACGGCAGTAACTGTGATTTTGTGAAGTGTAGAATCTGAATTTTTTTTTCCAAAGTGAAAATTTATGGGTGGTTAATCAGAACTGATGCAAGTTAAGGATTACAGAACAGAAAAGTTGAAGACAAATATTTAGTTATATACAGAATTACAATCCTCTGCTGACAAGGCTGTGCAATAAACCTAGAAGAGTAATTCTAACTATCCCATTAAGGTTTGGAGTACATTATACAGCATACCTAAGATTAAGGAACTAGTTTCATCAAACAGCAAAATAGAACTAGTTCTCAGAAGAAAATGCGAATATCACATTAAAAAGGTCAAAAGGAACATGTTCACCCAGTTTCAACACCATGCAAAAGGTTTATGCATCATGCATTTCATCTTAAATCACGTTTTAAACCATCAATTCATTCCTTTGGGAATGAGAAGATCATCAGGAATTCATTCAACTCTTGACTTTTTTGATGGCAGATGTCTTTGTTTTCAACCTCTTGCCCTTTGATTTGAGCAATTCATCATCCGATTCATCACTTCCATCCCCAAGCTTCTTTTTTTGTTTACTGTCAGCCTTTCCACAGAAAACCATCGTTTTCTTTTCATCCTTCCGATGAACATCCTCAGATTTATCCTTAGGCCTCCAAATAAATAGAGATCTGCAAATATCAAGAATAAAAAATTGCGCCATGCTAAAACAAAAACAATGTCAATGAATTTTTTTTCATGAAGAAACAGCAATATTTTAGGGAATCATTTCTTTTTCTTTTATTATTCGTGCAACTAACTTCCGAACAACTTTACAGGAAAAACTATTACATGGAAAAAAACAGGAAGGTAACAGTAGAATCCAAGGGGAAAGACTGCTTAAAACAAACCTTGAACTACCAGACGCCAGAACATCATCCCAAGGATGCAGTTTATTCACAGGACTGATGGTTGTGATATTTGGGTCAATCACCTCAGCAACTAACTGCCCGGTGCTAACATCTATAAAATCAATGGGATGCAGAGCAACGCCGTTGTAGTTCTCACTTATGTAACGACCAATAACAACAAGAGACTCCGATGAATCCTGTAAAAGGGAAAAAGTATAAGGTTACTAAGCCAGAAATGCAAAATGAAAAATGAAGTTTTTTCCTCTAAGTCATCCACCTTGGGATCCCATTCAGCTCGAAAAGCAGTCAAATGACGGTTGAAATCATGGCTATGTACAATTTCACGGCTTGGTGACTCCAAATTGACAAATATTGAATCCCAAACACGGATGCGATTGTCTTGTGCCGTAGTAACAATTTTGCTCCCTGTATGCGGAGAGAAATAGGCAGAATTCACTACTCGGCGATGAGCCAGATTACCAAGAGAAGACCCAGCTTCTAATCGGCGGAGATCCCATAAACGAGCCTGGAAAGGTGCCAACATACAGAAACATAAGTATTATTATCTGGATGATTGATAAACCACTCAAGCCACTCCACATGTACCACAATGGCTTCTCACAGTACGCATTTAAAAGCAACATGAAAACCCAGTCCACTTGATAACAAACTATTAAAATTTAAACCAGTGTTCATGTTCACAGACCAGAGTGCAGGTGAACAAAGAAGTCGACAATTAGAAGATGAAGCAAATACTTACAAAGTGATCATTTCCACAACTCAAGAGAAGATCTGGTTGGACAGGGTTACAGTGCAACCCTACAACCTTGCTCCCCTTCTTATGAATCAAGACAGCCTCACTTACTTTATCCTTTGTGCGTGTATCCAACCTATAAGCATGACAGAAAAAGAAAAAATATATTTTATTGCAAATATGCAAAAAAAAAAAAAAAAAAAAAAGTTCAATGCATACTCAATAAGTTAACATACATGTACAAGTAGCAAATAAATTTACTACAACTCAACTAATCACTTCCATTTTTCTTTTTAGAAAACTACATGTCATAACTGCGTCTGTTTCTTCACTCCTGCCATAATTCATTCAAAAGAAAAGTAACTGATATACTTACATGTATAGGAAGCCAAAGTTATCAGCAACTAGAACAAGCCCCTTCTCTGAATTAATATCTAAGCCATAAAGCATCCGCCAACTGCTTGGACCCTGCAAGTGATCATAAATCCCATAAATCATAGGAGTTGGATGAGTAAAGCACATAGCAGGAAAGAAAAGGGGAAAATTAAATGCTTAGACATGTAGTGACATCTCATAGAAGCCAGAATGTCATCATCGTCAAATACAAGCACCTACTATCAAACTAAAATGACCATCAAACATTGGCATACCTGCCATCCATTAGGATTGAGGTCCATCAGTGATTCTGAGATTCCAGTTTCCAAGTCAGTGCAGCTAATAGTTCCATCAGAGGATGCACCAAAAATAGCCCCATCATTCACTGAACTGAATCTGGAGGACAAAAAGACAACTGTCAACCACAAGACTCCAGCAGAGCAGGGCTTACTGATCATATAGCAGACCACTAAATCAGAGGAGTGTCGACACTGAAGTAGAATATCAGATTGATGTCGACAATGAACTGAATCAGGAGGACAAAAATACAACTGTCAACCAAAAGACTCCAGCAGAGCATGGCTTACTGATCATATAGCAGGCCACTTAAACAGAGGAAGTGTCGACACTGAAGTAGAATATCAGATTAGATTATGAAAACCAACCTCATTGTGTTAAGTAAGCAAGAGTGGATATTTGTGTAAACTCTCTTTTCATATACTTTATCAAAGTCCCAGACTCCAAGTTGACCTTTCTGAGGGATAAAAAGATAGAAGACCAAACAGCAGAGATGTCAATGAAACAACCTTGCAGATGCCATTATCTACGTATTAGATAATAAAAAATAAATATGATGAAACTAACCTTATCCCCAGATAAGAGTATATTATTATTGGTAGGGTGGAATTCCAAACATGTCACTCTCCTACTATGGTATCTAATAACAGCTCGTGTCACTTGATCCGGAATCAGAAATCCAGGCTTGATCTAAATCAAACCCAAAATGGGAAGAGAAAAAAAAAATTGACAGTCTCAGAATGACAATCTTTAACAATTAACCAATCATCAAAGCATACAATGTAAACAAATTCCAAGTCCTCTAAGACCCAACAAGTAAAACCGATAAACCATCAAAATTAAGGTAGAAAGAACTTACATCAGGAACATGTGGCCTAAGCTGGCGTTCAAAAATATAGTCTACTGAATGACGAGTACTTTTACGAGGTGCTGGAACAACACCATGCTCAGTAGCTACACGGTGAGGGCAATTCATTGTTGTGTGCCCTTCATCCAAACAAAAAATGAAGGGAAAAAAACATATCAGAATCAACAAGGTATGACTCAACCCCGCTCCTCAATGCCAAATCAATCAAAAGAAACAGAGATGCAAAAGGAATAAATGAACATGGCAAAAGAGCAAACGAAAAAGCCATGTCAATACTCAGTATGTCACTCAAAATTTCCATTTCAACTCAAATACCTAAGTAAACTTTTGAGTTTTGACACTCCATTTAAGATCAAATAATTAATAACATTACCATTCTCACTTTCTCAGACAGTGGCAGGACAAGAGGACAACCCACGCATTTGAACTCATACTCATGTGCGACACAATAATCCAACTCAACACTTCAAACGACACTAGAAAAATGCAACTTCCTAGTTCAAATGCATACCAAAAGTTCTCTGGCTACAAAAGTATCAACCCCAACAACTAATCCACACATTTAAGTATTTAACAGCCATTCCACATTAGTGTGCGCTGCTGAACAAAATTTTGAATTTGTTTCAAAAAATCAAATACACATTGAAAACCAAACAACATTATAAGCTAAGACCTACTTGTATACTAATTCAATCGGCTACCAAAATTATCACATTCACATAACCATAAAAAACCACTTTCACTCTAAAAAAAAATTTGCACAATAAAATTAAAAACAAAACACTAACCAGGCAATTTACAAAGGAAACAAGGCTTCATTGGGCAATCAATGTAAGTAGCCCCTCGAAACCCCGCTTGATGTCCTGACTTCTTGCATACCTATACCACACAAAAACTCACAATTAGGTAAAGAACCTCAATTCAATCATAAACCCTAATAAAAAAAAAGCATACTTTGCAGACTTTTTTGAGAGAAATAGTAATGGGTTTTTTCTCTCTTTTCTTAGTTTCTCCAGTTTCTTCTAATTCTCCTGCTTCGTCTTCTTCATCATTATCTACGACGACGCCGTTTAGTTCATCTTCTGCATCTTCGTCTTCACCAGAGGAGCTTTCCTCAGAATCTTCATCTCTCTCAATCACAAATTTAGGCAACGCGGCTCCTCTCGTTGTCGGAGGCATTTTAGTTGATTCGATGCTGCTATTAGTGTATCTTCTCAAATTAGGGAATGGAGTTTCAGAAGGAGGACAGGGAAGAGGGGCATAGGAGAACACCAACCGCCTTTGCTTAGAGATTTTACTGCTTTGCCCTTTAGTGTCTGGATGTGATGCCGGTTCCAAGAGGGGTATAGGGGGAAAATGTATGTAGGAATTGGCGGGAGATTGCGTGGCTGGCTACTAACCATGGACTGTCAGTTCAACGACCCTCAATCTCACGTCAACCGACGCCGTCACATTTGTGACCACATTTGGTATTAAAGTCTTCCCAGTCCGGACCTTTGACGACGACGTTAGTCATAATTGTGTGTTTTTTTAAAAAACAATTAGTCGACATTTTGTGGAGGTGAAAATATTTTCATTTAGGTAATGAGGATTTTACTCCAATCCCCAAAATTTTATTGGTTTAGCTGAATTCATTTTTAGGTTGAGTTGAAATGGAAATTTGATGAGAGTCAATCATTGTTAAGACACAAATTGATTATTTCTCCCCAATGCGTATAACTATCAAGGACAAGTACCTATGTAAAGAGTTCATTTGCTATTACACTCCTTTTCCTAGATATGAACACGTATATATTTGTAGTTGGTATTATGCGTGACTTGTCTCACAGTATCACTCGTGAGACATTGAATACATAATCTTGACCCTTTGTTTGCATGTTTAAAGATGAAAATAGGAATTTTTCGAAAGGCGATGATTGGAAAGGCAATTGCGCTGCAAGAGTTCATCAATTCCGCCATTGTTGATGCTACAATGGTGGAGGAGGAGGAAGAGAGAGAGAATCTGATTAATTAGTTGTTAACGATGATATGAAAAAGCTAAAAGTTTCTAGAGAAATTGACGAGAACGAAGAAAATTCGGATGAATATAAAGAAAGCAAAGTCTAATGGATTTGGTTAGGAAAAGGTAATATGTCAATGATTCAAGCGACATGCCAATTGAAAATTTGATGAAAATTGTTGAGGAAGCTATGGTTGATGATGATGTAATGCAAGTTGAAAAAGTTGCTACTAGTGGTATTGATGATGCTTGGAGCCCTGGAGTGTGTGGGAAGAAGAAACAGAGGATCGATAGAAGTTGAATGTCTTAGAGGGAGGTGAAGATGTTGATAATGGAGGTGTCCAAGATTGCGAAGAGAATAAAACCTGGGTGAAAGGAGCAGAGGATCTTTAGTTATATAACTGACATAATAAATTCAATACGTAAAACATTTATTTAAATAACTGAGATAACAAAATTAATATCAGAGATCTTTATTTGTGTATCTGAGATAATAAACTCAATACATAAGACATTTATTTGTATAATTGAGATAATAAATACAATACATGAGATCTTTATTTGTATATATGATACATTTATTTGTATAACTAGGATAATAAATACAATACCCGAGATCTTTATTTGTATATCTGAAACCTTTATTTGTATAACTGAGAGAATAAATTTAATACCTAAGACCTTTAATTTTATATCTGAAATCATAGGTTGTATACGAAGGATCATAACATAATTCAATACTTGAGACATTTATTTGTATATTTGAGATAATAAAAACAATACTTAAGATATTTATTTGTATATATGAGATAATAAATTCAATACATGAGACATTTATTTGTATATTTGAGATAATATATATAATACTTGATATCTTTATTTGTATATCTGAGATAATAAATTCAATATCCGAGTCATTTATTTGTTTATATGAGATAATAAATTCAATACCCAAAACTTTTATTCTATAACCAAGATATACCTAATTTGAAATGAGCGCGGGATGACCTTTTATACTCTACCAATATCACACAACTCGGCTAATATAACGGTCTCAGCCAATATTTATACATATATTTGTTGTTCTTACAATGATTGGAGAACAAATTAACCCTTAATTTGAAAGGTTCACATTGTTCATTGAAAACCTAGAAAAACATGTTAGTCATTTAAAAAAAAGTAACATATAAGCTATTTCACAAGAACATGAAGTTATTTAAACACCAATTTTTTAGAAAACTAAAAACATGTATACTAAACCCAAAATTTTTTACCATAAAGGGAAAATGGATGAGGAGCAAATGACTTAATGAATGAGCCTAAAATTTTACGCTAGTGATTCACTATTAAAAAATAGTGTCAAAATAACATCATGCTATATACTATATTTTAAGAGACTGATATGTTCTTTTAGGTGTACCACGAGAACTATGCATCTCGGTGCATAATCCACTAATTAAAGCTAGTCTCTTACTCAATCTCTTCATCAATGTTTTTTATACTTTCTTTTTTCACAATCTCCAATATACATGTTTAATTATAATTATCTTTAGTTTCATTTATGTAAATAATAAGATTTAACATAATAATATTCTTTATTATTATTTTTGGAGTATAATCAATTTTTATAGTTTGAACAAACCAATTAATAGAAAAGTAGAAAGAATGATAACAAATGAGAGGAGCATTTTGAATTTTCTTACATGTTTTCCAAAATTACTTGTCACATGAAAAAATAATAATAAATTCTCATGTATCCATATTTTGTGATAAAAAATATAAGATATTACGCCTAAACATTAGAATTGTTGAATTGGAAATGGCTTAAGTTTTTATATATCAGTTATGGGCTATAGATTATTGGCTTTTTTCTAATAACTCTGTTTGTCATTAATAAGTCTATAACTCATAGAGACAAAATGTTTGTTTTTTACACCCTCTAAAGCCCATTTTTATGGGCTTGTCACTTATACTCATTAGAGGTTTAATTCACACCCTATTTTTCTTACTAAAAAGGTAATTTAGTGTCAAAAAGTCAAAGATTTGCATCAAGGATGATGTAGTTTATAGAGTTAAGTGATAATATTGATTATGTATTGTCTTGGGTTAAACTGAGCCTCATATGACTCACATCTTGGGCCTAAAATTCGGAATTTAAAATTTTTTATACATTTTTGGAAGCAACTAGATTTTAAAATACTCTTTCATATAAAAAAAATCCTCATGATCTCACGTGTCAAAATGCAAAGTATGTGAGTTGTAATATATTAGAGGGTGCACTTCAAATTTAGATGTTCCTTAATATATGTTAGATGCTCTACCTAGAATTTATACTCTTATATATACACTCCAAGTTCTTATGAAGACGGTAAAAAAACTTGGACTTTTGTATGTTACTACGTACAAAGTTGTAAAACGTATTAAGCTGCTTATATTCCTTGTTAATTATGAGAATATGTCGAACAAAGATCAATTTTAACATGGTAGCAATTTGTACAAATCAATGTAGGTTAAAATTGTAAAAGGTCTATGACACCCATGACTTTGGCTCAAATAGAGTTCACATTATTATTTTCCCTCATAATTAACCTTATGATATTTTACATTAGAAAATTTCCCTCAATTTTGATTTAAATTTGATTTGGGCCACATATATTCCTAATAAAATATGTGGATATGAAATTTAAAGTTACAAAAGTGTCTCACTCGACTTATGAGAGATCACATTATAATTAAAAAAAAATTAGCCACTTAATTTAAGAATTTGAACCAATCACGCAACCACAACGCCCTCATTTGACATTGACGTGCTATATTGATTCGTTTAAATGTAGCGGCAAAATGAACCAACTAGGCACCGAGTATCCACTATAGTTGCAACAAACAACAAAACAGAGCCCAGTGTGGCAGTGTTGTCTTCCGAAGCCAAAATGTTGTCCCTCCATCTCCCACCCACCTCCCCTCTCTCTCTCCCCAAACCCAACCCTCTTAGACCCACTAATCAAGTCTTCTTACACTTCAACAACCCATCTCTTTCTGCTTCTTCTTCCTCCAAATTCGAGAAGCTTCCTCTCCCAGCGGGCCCCACTGCCTCCAAAGTGGGACCCACAGTGGCGGATGAGGAGGTGGAGCTGCCAGAGGGGCTGCAGCGGGAGTCGATGCCGCACCACGTGGCGGTGATAATGGATGGAAATGTAAGGTGGGCCACGCAGAGGGGGTTGCCTGGGGGTGCGGGCCATGAAGCAGGGGTGAGGTCGTTGAGAAGGATGGTGGAGTTGTGTGGGAAATGGGGTGTCAAAGTTCTCACAGTCTTTGCCTTCTCCTATGACAATTGGGTTCGCCCACAAGTCAGTAATTCCTTATCCGTTCTCTTTTTTCTAGTCATCCAGATATTTTACTGATCGAGACTATCTGTTTAATTTGCTATCTATCGAACCCCAGCCAAAATTACATTAATTAAGCTATAGTATAAGTTTATTTATATCTTGAGCACCAGTAATTTCGGATGATGTTCCAGTGAGATTATTACAACATTCAATTGTCTCGGTGAAAATCCGCATGTGTGGTTGTGCACTTGTGTTCATTTGTCTCCCTTTGTTCCTTTACTTTTATTTTTCTTTTTATTTTTGGATCTATATTTTTCAGATTTTGCTGCAATAAATAGTGATAATAAAGTCAGTGGGGTTTTTCAAATGAAGGTGGAGGTTGAATTTCTGATGAGCTTGTTCGAGAGAGGAATTAAATCTGAATTAGACAATTTTATCAGGTACGTTTTGGTCATTATTTTTCGTGTACTTGTGAATAATTTAGAAGTCATACCAAGTCACTAAGACCTTGAAAATGATTTTTTTTTTTTTTTTTTTTGTTTTTGGTTCTGGATAATCTTAAGTTAAATTTGAATATGTAGACAATTAACAGATTAATGACTCAACAAACTTAAATTGGGTGCGATCATACGTATATGAATAAAATTGGGTTGTTTTCTGTGTTGCATATTGTGTGTATTTAGCTAAATCGAATCCATAAAGACTTGTGTTTCATTCTTGTATCATCTTATCTGTACTATTACATCATTCTCCAACATTGAAAATTTACAGTCAATTACTCCCTTCTCGGTGCACCCTACAGGCTCTATGAACTCAGAACTCCCATAGACGTTATAACTTATAACAGAAGTGGGACACGAGATAAGACGTCTAGAGTCGCATAAAAGGTCAAACTGTCAAAGTATTTATGAAGCTTAGACGATCTGTTCGAAACTGTTCTAAATTAAGTTAGACGCTTGTAGTTTTAAGGCTTATAGTTTTATATTTTTCTCGTATTTTAAAGTTTTTAGATTTCTTATTAGCAATGCCCCACAACTTAGTTGTAGCGGCTAGTTCTAATTATTCACTGCATAAATAAAAAAAAAAAAAAAAACTTTTCTAAAGTCTATGTTGAGCGAGACAAAAGTCTCCATGTAAGAGAAACGGTTTACCTGCATCCATAGATCACGTTAGCTTCCATGTATAAATCTTTGGAAGAATCACTTTCATTTCACTTGTATCATTGTAAGCAAAAACTCTGACTGTTTTTCTATTGTAATTTCATTGGGTTCATTATTGGTCTCATGCACTAGTTCAGCGTAAGTTGCGTAGGCTAACAATGCAGATTAGTTTGGGGCACTCATATTATCCTCAAAATATATTGTGGCTCACTAAAAATGCTCCCAATTTTTAACGGAAGCATATTTGGCTCTAGAGTATCCTTTTCTGTCCTCTACTGCTCCCACTTATTACAATAAAATTGTGAATCTTGACCCTTTGTTTTAGCATCTAAATGACAAACCACTGGAAGTTTCTTTTCCTTCTTGACGGCCTTTCCTTTTCCATTAATTGCCATCATTGTCAACTTCACGATTATTCGTAGACATGACTGCTGATAATTCTCAAAATTTAACACCACGAAAAAGAGAAATGATATCAGATAAGACTTTGTTTGGCTAACAATGTTTTGGTTGAACAGGCAAGGCATCAGGATATCTGTAATTGGAGACGCTTCCAGGTTGCCCACATCCTTGCAGAAATTGATATCTGACGCTGAAGAGACCACGAAAGATTTCACAAACTTTCAACTAATTGTCGCAGTTAGCTATAGTGGGAAATATGATATCATACAAGCGTGTAAAAACATAGCTCAGAAAGTGAAAGATGGTGCAGTGGAAGTGGAAGAGATCAATGAACAGTTGATTGAACAAGAACTCGAGACTAACTGTACCGAGTATCCTTACCCTGACCTGATGATAAGAACTAGTGGTGAGCTGAGGGTCAGTAACTTCTTGCTTTGGCAACTGGCTTACACTGAGCTGTTTTTTGTGAGGGCTCTTTGGCCTGATTTCGGGGAAGAGGAGTTTGTTGAGGCCTTGAGGTCATTTCAGCAAAGAAATAGACGTTATGGTGGCCGAGACTTACAACAGTCAAATGCTGCTAATCGATAACAAATAAAAATGAAGCAGGTGAAAAAAGCCATTGTCCTGAAACTTTAAGTACCCTGACCTGAAGATTGTTACAGAAATATGGGTATATACAGTTACTCTGGAAGGAAGATATATTTCTCTTCCCAAGTATACATAAACATTGCACTAGATGTAAATCAGAAATAACTATATCTCGCCCTGTCCGAAATTTTTACGTATTCTTTCCGTCTCTATTTGTTTGTTATATATTACTTTTAACGATATTTAAGACATGACTTAAAAGTTTTTTTCCTCTAAATTTGAAAAACAAAAATTATAAAACTTGATATTCTAAGATAAATTGAGATGCATCAAATATGATCCCGTTTAAATATAATATTTATTATAATATAATTAGAATTTATAGTCAAAATTTTTTAAACTTTAACTCTAAAAATAAAAATGTAGCAAACAAATAGGGACGAATGGAGTATATAACATAATAGAATAAATTATATCCTAAGGTTTCCACCAATGGTAGAAATATGGAATTGTGAGCATGGGTTGGGCTTGCAACTGGCCGTGCCATACTAGCTTTTTTGAAAAGTGCACAATAAAACCAAAATAAATATTTTATACTTTTTAGACAATATTATATTATTATTTTAAAGACATAGTGAATGTGAAGCCTCTAAAAGCCAAACGGAGTTTTGTCGTCGATTCAGGTGGAAAAAAGTTGCTTCAAACCACGTCTTAAAAAAGTTGCTTTGTTTTAATTTTTTTTTTAAAAAAAATATAAACATTAAAAAACAGGTAAAGGATAATCATTCATAACTGAATTCAGATACTTTGAAAAAAATTATATAAAAAAAGAAAAGGATAATCATTCATAATTGAATTCAGATATTTTCAAAAAACTTATATAAGACTAGCCTAGATTCTCCCGTATGCAACCGTCATTCAATTCCTCACGATAATCTTCTTTAGGGAGGACGAATATAAAAAAAATTAATATTCACAATAATCTGTTGAATCATAAAGGTTTGGTTATGTGCAGCCCCGCTAGAGATGGCCAGTGGGCCAGTTCAGCCCGGCCCAACCCCAGCCCGGCCCGTCCCCAGCCCAGCTCGAACCGGTCCACCAACAAACCGGGCCGAGCCCGGTTCGGTCCAAATAATGGGCTAAATACGAATCCCGATTTTTCAACCCTAACCCGTTTCGATTCGGTTCAAGAAAAAATTCGCATCGTCCCGGAATTCGATTCGATTCGGCCCATTAATTCGGCCCCGCCAGCTGGATTCGGCGAATTTGAACGTTGCAAAGTAGCCGTTAGTTGACCGTTGGATTTGCCCTATAAAAACACCACAATTCGGCTTCCATCCTCACCAAAATCTCTCTCAACTCTTTCAATCTCTCAATCTTTACTAATTACAATTAGCTTAATTATTAGTACTAATCTTCTTCTTAAGTACTCTCTTAATCTTCATTAGTTATCTTAAATAGTTGGTTTATTATTCTTAATTTCGTTGTTTATTACTACAAATCCTAAGAGAAAATGGATTCAAGAGGTAGATTCAGTGTAAGCAGTTCTTTCGATGATACTACGGAGTTTGCTCAAAACTTGGAGCAACAACTTTTCGATACTCCGGGTACTCAAATTCCTCAAATTCTTGAAACTCCAACTTCTCAGAGGCGTCCTCTTTCTTCTACTGCACAAGGTAACTATTAAACTTCTAATTAATGAATGTTAGATTATTTGATTATGTTAGATTGAGTTCTTGATGTTTAATTAGTTATGATATATTTGGTTGATTATGTTAATTGATTAGTTATGATATATTTGGTTGATAATGTTAATTAATTAGTTAATTAACTAATGAAGGCAAAGGTGAAGGTGATGGTGATGGTGATGGTGATGACGATGAAGGAGTACCTGAGTCTACTCAATGTAGAAAGAAATCTTCCAAAGTATGGCCATATTTTGAGAAGGTCCTAATGACCGATGCTTCTTCCAAAGGGAGGAAATTCATGTGCTATTGCTTGGTATGCAAGCAATTAGGAAAGAAGCCAATAGCCGCTTATACATGGAAGACCGGTTATGGGACGGGGACCTTATCCCGTCACTTGACCGGGGTACACGGAATAAACCTTGATGCAACTGAATCCGTTGGAGCAGCTGAATCTTCAAGTCAGACACAACTACATGGGTATATGGGTTTCATGCCCAGAGGAGGTATGCCTTTTATGTATAATCGAGATAAAATGATTGATGAAATGACTAATTTTGCCATTGTTGATTAATTACCTTTTAGCTATGGTGAGAGTCTAAATTTTGAGCATTTCACTAGAACCACTTTACAACCTGCTTATAGACGTGTCCCTAGGAACACGCTTAAACGCCATACCCAAACTGCTTATTATAAATATAGAAGTAGTTTAATAGAAATGTTTCGCACTTTTAACGATCGTGTTAGCCTAACTAGTGATACATGGACCTCTTGTTTTGGTGAACCTTTTCTTTGTATAACCGCCCATTGGATTGATGATGAGTGGTATATTCAAAAACGAATCATTTGTTTTCAAGCTATGGAGGAGAGACATACCAGGTACAACCTTAAGGTAAGGATAATAGACTGTCTTAAAACCTTTCATTTACTTGATAAAGTTTTCTCACTTTTATTAGATAATGCTTCAGCTAATACAAAATGTATAGATTATTTGATATCCAAGCAAAGTTTACAGTTGATAAAAAGTGGAGAACTATTACATGTTCGTTGTTGTGCACATATTATGAACCTCTCGGTTCAAGAAGGTTTAGCTGAGTTAACTGACTTGCTTAACCCTATTAGGAGTGTAATTAAATGGATTAGGATTACAGCCTCGGTTAGGAGGAAGTACATGGCCTTGTGTAAGGAAAGAGGCCTTAAGAAGAAGCAATGGAGTCTAGATACACCGACCCGTTGGAACTCCACATATAAATTGTTAAAAGAAGCCATTAAATACCGTGAGATTTTGACAATTATTTATAACGAAACTCGATTGACTCCCGATGACCTTATTACTGATTTCCATTGGAATACTGCAATTCACATCCGTGACATTTTAGCAGCTTTTGACCACGCAACCAAAAAATTTTCTTACGTTTGTGACCCTAACATCCATTTAGTTATATTAGAGTGTGTTACCGTAGTTAGCACTCTTACCGAGCATTTCAACATCGTTCAAGTTAGTGATGTAATTACTAGTATGCTTAGTAAATGGTATAACTACTTCAGTGAATTTCCCGTCATATATGGTATAGCTTCTATTCTTGATCTCTGGGTCAAGACTGTAGGTTTAGAAAACTGTTTAGAATTTTATTATAACGCTTTAAGTTTACAATACGATGTCAATGCATATATAGAAAAATGTAAAAATGTTTTAGCTAGTATATATGATCATTATGCTTCTGTTTATGCACCGTCCGAAAATGTATCTTCTTCTAGTGGAAGTTCCGCTACGCGATGGCAGCCAATACTTGGTAGAATTTTAAAAAAATCAAAAACATCGGTTTCTTCTTCTTCTTCTTTACTTTATAATATTAATGAATATCTTTCTTACCAACATGAAATCGATTCTAATTTTTCAATTATTAAATGGTGGCGCGATCACGAACGACAATTTCCCATTTTGGAGAGAATTGCAAAGGATATCCTTGCAATTCCCACCTCCTCTATTGCTTCCGAGTCTGCTTTTAGTGCAGGTAGACGTGTTCTTGACGAGAAGAGATCCCGCTTATCTCCCGAAAGCATAGAAATATGCGTTTGTAAGAAAGATTGGGATCAGGCGAAGCGTAGGACCCAAGGATTGAGGGAGGAGGACAACGACGAAGACCATCCTTGGATGATGATGGACACAATAGAATCAAGGGACAACCCAACAGGTAAAGGAGGTTCAGGGTCTGTCCCTAATTAGGCTAAGCACAACCGCACAAGCACCCCTACAGCCCTACAAGTACGTAACAGAACTACGTGGGCTTTGATTCATTCGGGATACGTAGGCAACTTAATTTTGAAAATCAATATTTAATTATTTAATTAAATTTTGATTTTCTAAATTAAGTGCAAGCCCTTTCTTCTTATCCCAACCCCCAAAACATGTTTAATTAAATTTTAATTTTCTTAGAAGTGAAATATGGAATATGATTTTAGTTTACTTATTTTAGTATATGAAATATGAAATATGAAATATAAAATTTTGATTTTAGTTTACTTATTTTAGTATATGAAATATGAAATTAAATTTGAAATATAAAATGTGAAATATACTTTATTTGATTTTCTAAAAAGTGAATTAGTTCATTTATTTGAAATATTTTAGATTTTCTAATACGTAAATATAAAATTAGGTAAATATACGTAATTAGTTTAATAATACTTAATAAAGAAAAAAAACGTAATTTGGTTCGATTCGGTTTGATTCGTTTCGTGATTCGGTTCGATTCGGTCAGGATTCACTTATGATTCGGTTCGATTCGTTTATGATTCGGTTTGATTCGTTCATGGTTCGATTCGGTTTGTGATTCGGTTCGATTCGGTTTGTGATTCGGTTCGTGATTCGTTTTTGATTCGGTACCGAATCCCAAAACTCCAACCCCAGCCCGCTTCGGACCGACCCGCCCCCTAGACCGGTCTGAATCCGGCCCCCTTCCCCCAGCCCGGCCCGGCTCAGCCCGCCCGGACCGGCCCCATGGCCATGTCTAAGCCCCGCCCATGGGGTGGGGCGAGTGGGGCACCTGCCCAAGGCCCCTCGTTGTAATTAATTTGAAAAAATACTTTTGAATAATTATGATGAAAAAGGATATAATAATATCGAACAATTGTATTATAAGAATATATTTACTTTTCGATAACCTAGTTTTGAATAAAAAGTAAGAACAAAATAAATCTTAAAAAAATTTCATTAATTAATCTTTATCAATAATACAAAAATAGACATTATTTATGATTGATAATAATTTCATTTCCTTTTTTTCAAGGTCATCATCAACTAATTGAATTGATTGGAAATTGTGGAAGTAGACGTGTTACCGTTGTAGTCGTATTATGCATTTGTGTCATCTATCCTAAGAACAATTTCAGCATCCCACCAGTCTTTAAAACACACAAACATCAAGTGTTTCGTGTTTTAGACTTGTTTTTCTATTGTTTAAAACACTTCCAGACTTATTAAAATTAAAATTTTTTGGAGACAATGAAGGAGACATGGATAGCGAAAATTAGAGATGGCCATTGGGCCGGTTCAGCCCCAGCCCGGCCCGCCTCTAGACCCTATTCAATTCGATTCGAGAAAAAATTCGATTCGGCTCGACCCACTAAACCAGCTGGTCCTATGGTCCTATTCGGCCCGCCTAAATTTTCTAGTTTTGTAAAATTTAGTTTATTTAAATGTACTTTAGTTTATATAAATATTAGTTTAGTTGAACATAAATTAATTTATACGAATATTAGTTGATTTTCTTATAGTTTAATTTATATGAATGTTAGTTTATTTGAATATACTTTAGTTTAATTTCTATGAATCAATGAATGTTAGTTTAGTTGAATATAGTTAAGTTTATTAGAATGTTAGTTTAGTTTATATGAATCAATGAATGTTAATATAGTTAAATTTAGTTTAGTTTATATGACTCATTAAATATTAGTTTAGTTATATGAATGTTAGTTATATTGAGTATAATTTAGTTTATATAAATGCTAGTTTAGTTGAATATAGTTTAGTTTATATGAATCAATAAATGTTAGTTTAGTTGAATTATATATAGTTTAGTTTATATGAATTAATTAATGTTAGTTTAGTTGAATATAGTTTAGTTTATATGAATTAATAAATGTTAATTTAGTTAAATATAATTTAGTTTACATGAATGTTAATTTATTTGAATATAATTTAGTTTATATGAATCATTAAATGTTAGTTTAGTTGAATTGTATATAGTTTAGTTTATATGAATCAATGAATGTTAGTTTCGTTGAATATAGTTTAGTTAATATTAATTAGTGAATGTTATTTAGTTTAATATAGCTAGTTGAACATAATTTAGTTTTAATTTAGATTCGATTTGATTCTGTTCGTGAATTTGATTCGATTTGTTAATTTGGTTCGTGATTCGGTTTAATTTGGTTTTTGATTCGGTACGAATCAACCCCCAAAGCCCAGCCCAAACTAGACCGGCCCGTCCCAAAGATTGGTCCGACCCCAATCCCCATTTTCCCAACCCAACTCGCCCGGACCGGCGTTGTGGCCATCTCAGCTCGATAAGTACTACGATCCCTTGTCTAATTGGTTGACAACAACTTGGCAATCTGTCTCAATTATCACCATCTTGATGTCATACTAATTAGCTAGTTTGGTGGTGAAAAATGCGTACTTATATCCTGCGATATTAGGTGGCCATCGTCCTCTCATCCAGCTTGTTCTAGCTAACAAGATATTTTCCTTATCACCCATCCTTCTTTTTCAGATTAAATACATATAGATATGTTCATATGTCAAGAAAAAAGAAAAGAAAAGATGTAGACGAATATTTATACAGGTAAATCAAAAAGCTTATGAAATTCAATTCCTTCATTCAAAATATCCGGCCAACAATTAAACTTATAAAATATCTCTAAAAACATATTAGAGAATTTCAATAGTTTAAAGAAATTAGAACCACTATGAGGAGATAATTTTACTTAACAATGCTGCAATACACAAACACTCTCTATTCCTTTACGACTTTGAACCTCGCTAAAAAAATAAAACCTCCACCCACCAATGCCAGTATGCCACTAATGATTCTCATGACACACAGTGGCCAACATTTCTTATCGCACTATGTGCACACGACCTTCTCCTTTAGCTCCTTACCCCTTCCCTTTATAAAACCAAAGGTAACAGAAGCTTGCTTACCCTTTAAATTAGACAACATTGACGATAACATAGGGATGGAAAGAAACTAACTACTAAGCTAACATTTAATCTTGCCCTATGAAAAACCAGGCCTATTTGCATACGAGGATGACTTTTGTTAGGAAAACTCCAAGTTAGAGTTTATTATAAGCAAGTTTAATATTTCGTCTGAAAATTGGTTAAACCAAATCCAAGTCGTTATTTATCACAAAATTATAGTTGATCATATATAACCTAATTTATAAAAAGAACCGATCCAACATATTTGACCTATCTTATTTATTATTTAAATTTTGGGCTTTGAAAAACTATAGAGCGAGAATTTAGACAATTATTTGACTAAACTTAAAATGCTCTAAAAACCTGATTTGGTGTATATATATATATATATATATATATATATATATATATATATATATATATATATATATATATATATATATATATATATAAATCAAGTTCAAAACGCATGGAAATGTAACAGAAATTTTTACCTTAATAAGACCATTATCCTTAGTGAGGAGAAAAAAATAAACCTCTCAATCTCTCTTTTCCCACTTTCTAACTCTTCTCATCCAATTCCTTTTATGAGTGATTTTTTTTTACCACACCAATGCTGAAAAAAAAAACTCTTCTTCACTCTTTCCTTCACTATTTTCTATACCCCACCATAATACACATTATCTTATTTATTTTTAATGATGTTTATGCTACATATTTATTTTTTTAATACAATTAAAATGGTTTCAAATTAATAATATTTTATTTTATTAATTATGTTTTTAATATAATTTAAATTTTTTTATAATTTTTTTAATTACACTTAATATTAATAAATATATTCCAGACCAGGACGCGTGTGTCTATTTTATTAATTATGTTTTTAATATAATTTAAATTTTTTTATAATTTTTTTAATTACACTTAATATTAATAAATATATTTCAGACCAGGACGCGTGTGTCGGCATGTCATTCGTGCTTTCACCATGTACTTGGCCAAAAAAATTAAACAATGTGGGTGGGTCCCACGTATGAAATCCCCCGATCACATTTCTAAAATTAGCCAACAACATTTACTCCATAGTGGGGCCTCGTCTAAATCAGCCAACAAAAATTAAGGGGCCCACTCCACTAAACTATATACACTTGAATTTCTCTCACGCCTTAAGTTAACTCGGGTAATTTTCCTCTCACGGGTGTAAAACTTGACTATTTATTTTACCCTCTTGCTTTCATTCATAAGTTTGGTTTTTCTCTCAAGTGATCTAAGTACTTTGAGGACAGCAAAAGCTGAGCTGGGGACTCAAATGTAGGTGAGCAACTGAGCAATCGCCAAGTGTCCGATTTAACTAAGTAAAAAAAATTCAAAACAAGGCCTTTCCCCTTTTCCCACTCTGTTTCGGTTGCATTATCATTGCACTTTCACCGATTTTTTTGACTGCACTCCACTTAATTTCCCCTCTCAAAATATGTACTATTTGTTGTTCATTCTCTCCCCTCTTTTAGGGTTCAGGTAATCCGATTCCCATCAATTCTAGATTGAAACTTGAAAGAATTGTCAACAAATTCTGGTAATTCTACTACTTTACCACAACTAGCTAGTAATTTTTTCAATTACGTTATTTATATATTTTTGTTTGTTTGAACTTCATTTAATTTTGATTTGTATGCAGCAACGTTTATAATGTGGCGGTCTACATAACTGCATGCTTTATTTGTTTATTTCATCAACAAATGAAGATGTGGTATTAGGTCTAATTAGAGAAAGGTTTTCAGTTATGGTAACCGGAATCCTTGAATCAATGGGTCTAGCTCCGTTGTTGTGCATTGGGTTATGTAGCTGTTTGGGGGTGATGATGGTTACCTATTATATTAATACCAGAACTGAATGGTGATCCATGCTGTTAATGATGGTTGTTTCCTGCCATGCAGCATTCAAGTGTTGGACAGATGGCAGTTGAGGAATTTGGTGTCTGAACACATAATGTCGCATTTTGCTGAAGACGTAGATGCTGCCTTTCTGGGTGCTGGAGCCAAAATGTATCCTTTCGTGTACTTGATCATTTCAGTTCAGTACGCCTGTCAAATGGAATTTGGTGTTATAATCCTTGGCCATGTGTTATTATGTATTCACTTAGTTTAGTTAATGCATCCACATTCCGATGTGCTTTCCATCTAAATTCAGGGATAATTGGATTTTTGGCTTGCCTCCCGGCCTGTGCTTAATGTGCTGAAGAAAATAACCCTTGTTGCTGCTTTTAGATATCACCAAGTTCGACTCCAGAGAAACCTTCTTTACCGAGCCTGCCTACGATTGAACTTTTTGTTCATATTACAGTCCACTAACTTTGTATATGTATGCTATTTGGTAAATATCTGTGTTCTGCTTTTGATTTCCTTGACTTGTATCTAGTGGTCTGGAGATCTGGTGCGTTGAGAATCAAAGCTTGGTTCCTGTACCAAAGTCATCTTGTGGCAAATTTTTTTCAGGAAGTGCATATTTGGTTTTAAATGTAAGCTCTTGGCTTTGACTGATATTTGGGACTTCATATTGGACTTAATTTCTATTTATATGCATTGAGTGTTTTTTGTTTACAATTCCAATTAATGCTATAGACATATAGAATTATATAGGAGTGTATTTTTCCTTCTTCCAGGTTCACTTTAAGCATTGAAAATTTTAGTTTTAGGTTGAACTAGTTGAAACTTAAGATTTGCTGATTTGTCACTCATAATCTTTGGTTTCTCACTTGAAGCAGACAATATTGCTGAAAGATGGAATGCTTGGGCATGATGTACACTACTGGCTTGGAAAGGATGCAAATGAGGTTTGGGCAACTGATGTTGTAGCTAAATGATTTCTCAAGTCTCAAAGAACAACAATTTACACTGTGATGGTATCATGTAGGTGGATTCGCTGATGGTCTCAGATAAAGCCCTCGAATTAGATGTTGCCTTAGGATCTTGCACTGTGCAATTCCAGGAAAAACAAGGTCAAGAGTCAGCAAAGTTCTTGTCATACTTTAAACCTTGTATAATTCCATGCGAAGGAGTCTATACATCAGGGCCAGAGAGGTCTGATAGAGGCACATACCATATCAAATTGTTGGCTTGCAAGGGTGAACATGCCATTTCGGTTAAAGAGGTAAGACTTCCTGTGTTTTTTATGCTTGACGTAGACAGTAAAGTGGCTTACTTAAACATATGCTTGTTTGCTTGGATTGAGTGAGCGGGTTGTTGTAAGTACTCTTAACCAGTTATAGAACTCAGGAGGGCTGCGCTGTGTCTGATAGCCTTAGAAAAGTATAATTATTGATACAATTTAAAGTCAATCAAAATGCAACGATATAATTGGTCAGCAGCCAAGCTTTCATTAGTCGTGAATTGTATTTTGCTTCTCCCTTACAATTTAGATTGTTAACTTTCTTTGCTTGTGTGGGAAGGGGAGGAAGGAATTGAAATTTGCTATTCTTTCTTTATTTGCTCCCTTTTGCAATGATGCTGATTGTGAAATGCTGTGACTTGTGACACATTATGGTTCAGGTACCTTTTTCACGGTCATCTTTAAACCATGATGATGTTTTTGTTCTAGACACAGAATCAAAAATATATCTCTTTAGCGGTCAAAACTCTAGCATACAAGAGAGAGCTAAGGCTTTGGAGGTCATCAAGTATATCAAAGAAGAAAAGCATGGTGGAAAATGTCAGGTGGCTACAATAGGTAATTAAAATGGTTTTCTTTTTGCCATATAATTTCTGTATATTATGTCTCCTTTATGATTCAACTTTTAGCTAATTGTCATAGAAAAAAATTAATTGAAGCTTTTTGTGTGTGGAACTTGTTATTCTGCTAGTGCTAAAAAATATCTATGTAGCTCTACCTATTTAGTTAAAGTTGATTTCCTTCATTGTTGTTTGATATTAGCTGTTATCTTTTGAGTTGGTTTTTTTTTCTTCCCCCCTGATTTTCCTCCTCCCTTATTTCAGAGGATGGTAAGTTTGTTGGTGATTCAGATGCGGGGGAATTTTGGAGTTTTTTAGGGGGTTATGCTCCTATTCCTCGTGAGTCGTGCTCTTTTTTCAAGAAGCAACATGATGTTCCTTTTGTGAAGTTATTTTGGTAAGTTTGAGTCTAAGTGATTAATCCATGTGGTTTCATTTTCATATACTCTTTTGTGAATTCTGAAGAACATTATATCTGAGACTGCAAACATAACATCCAAGTATTTTCTGTTTGCCTTAACATCAAAATCTCTCCTCTCTATTGTATCTGAAATGCTTTGATGTCCATTTGTCCCTTATCCTCTAGTTGTTCATTATTTTTGATAAATGAACATTTCAAGGTTCTCGTGTAAACAGGATAAATCTCCAGGGTAAACTGTGGGAAACTAAAGCTGCTCTACTTAGTAAGGAAACACTATCTAGAGAAAAGTGCTACATGTTGGACTGTGATGCAGAGGTATATGTTTGGATGGGAAGGTGTACCTCAATCACAGAACGTAAGACGTCGATTACTGCAACTGAAGTAAGAATTTTTTTTCTTTCTGTCTGGTTTTATGCATGGATCTTCAACACAATAGTGCTATTTACACTTGCTTCTTTCTCTACTATAATTGCAATTACATTTTCTTTTGTATTAGTTCCAATTAGCATGTACATCCCTTTCCCTGGTCCTGCTATGTGAATCATTTAAACTGTCAAACTATCAGTTATGGTTCTCAATATTCCCATAATTCTTACAAACAAAAGTTTTTGTGGAAAAAATAAGCTAGTAAAGAATTTTCAAGATCATAAAGTGGGAAGCTAAAATCTGTTGCATTTGCTAATAGTCCTCTTGTTTCCGAATACGTATCATTGTCTTCCTGATCATTTCCAGGATTTCCTCAGATCCCAAGGCAGGTCAACTAGGAGCCTTGTAACTGTTTTGACAGAAGGCTCAGAAACTACCAAATTCAAATCACACTTTGTTGGCTGGCCTCAAACTAATAACCCCAAACTTTATGATGAAGGCAAAGGGAAAGTAGCTGGTAATTGTCAGTGAAATGACTCAAAAGAGAAACCAATTTAATATATGTTGATGATCTATGTGCTTTTTTTTTTATTTGTTCAGCAATGTTCAAGCAACATGGCTATGATGTAGAGGAGCTTCAGGAAGAATATTGCCAACCATTGATTAATTGCGGGGGAAAGCTCGAAGTACTGAAGTTTATGTCTTGATATTTTGGCTTTGTTATTAGTCCAAGTATTCTTATTTTGTATAATCTTGATGGATCAGGTTTTGGGCGTGAGTGGTGATCAACTGGTTATTGTGCCTTGTGAAGTTCCTATAAAGCTTTTTAGTGGTGATTGTTATATCATAAAGTATACATATCCAGGCACTCAAAGGGATGAAAGCATATGGTACGCTTGGCTTGGCATTGCAAGCACCAAGGTAAAGACCATAGTCCTTTCCCAAAGTTTGCTTACTGTGAATAGAATTTTTTTGATCCAGACTATGAATGGATTTGGATGAATGTAAATTAAGTAATGATGCTTGCTTCATTAGAGAGTCTTGAGTGTAGATTATATTCTTTCATCCTCCTTATGTGCCTCTGTATTGCACCACACTAGATCAATATAGTGTTGAATTCTCTAAATATTTGGTCTTTCTGAGTTGCTGATGAATTTGCAACTTCTATTGTAGACATTATGAATTCCCATTCTTGCAATATACATGGAGCTAGGGTTCAAGACCTAGTCCTTCTATAGAATTTCTTAGTTCTTTCATAAATCTGTCCATGTTTGAGTTATGCAAAAAGAAAAATTTGCCTTCAGTTATTTGGTTTGTAATCCACTTCCTGATAAAACAATTTATCTTCATTCCCTGTTGCAGGAAGATAGAGTTGATGCAATCTCCCATATGATTGATATGGCTAACTCCACTAAAGGAACTCCTGTTTTGGTGAGCTTCTTGTGTGTTTTCCATGCTTCAATTCTTTTCATACTGTTTGTGCTTGACAGTTCACTAATGAAGTCTATCATCCTATATCTTGTTGTCTAAAAGATGCTGAAACTAATTCTTTGTCGCCAATTTTGTGATATTGTTAATTTCTCGTCACATGTTGAATATATTCCTGCTTCTATAGTGATCTGGGTTCTTAATTCATGTATATTATTGGTATTAGAGTTGCATGAGAATCTGGTGAGTGTGCTGATGCAAAGTTGTTACCATGCTGCTGAAAATCTTAGGCTTATGTTTGACTCTCTTATTGGTATTGACCATTTTTTATGTTAAATCAGTAGTTCACTTATCTTGTACTCCTTATAGAGAGATATGGTGCAACAGCAGTATTTAGATCTTTGAGCGCCATAATATTGGGATTTTTGGCTTCAGAATACACTGATTTCTTTTCTTTTTGATTTGTAAACTTTGGTTTCAGGCGCAGATTTATGAGGGTAAGGAGCCAGATCAGTTTTTCTGGGTCACCCAGAGACTAGTAGTTCTAAAGGTTTGTGCTCTAATTGCTGTCTTTTCATTCCATGCACATCAAAAGCTCTTAGTCTTTTGTTGTTTTGGCTATTAAACAGGGAGGTATGTCCACCAGGTTCAGAAAATTCATTTCTGACAAAGGATTTTCTGACCACACATATGATGCCAGTAGCACAGCACTTTTCCGTGTTCAGGGATCAAGTTTCGAGAATATGCAAGCCATTCAAGTTAAAGCAGTAAGAACAGATAATTTGCAAAAACTAAGTTCCTACAGTTTTTGTGGCGGTAATTTGTAGTTAGTCCTGTTGAACTGAGGGTGCATCAGCTACTACTTGGAATTCTGTCCCAGGCTATAAAATTAAGTGCATATTGATCCAACTTGTTAAATTTGTCATTTACAAGTTAAGCAATATGATTGCTTATGACTGATTAGTATTATTCTAGATGCATTTCATATAAACCAATGATGTATCTTAGCTCTTTGCGAGACTGGTGTCCACTTAATTTTTTGCTGCAGCCAATATTAGTTAATAATTATCTCTTTTGTGCTATAATGACTGGTTTACTATGATACAAAGATTTTAATTTGGTTTGAAAAACATAATTATCACCCAATATTTTTTTTTTCCTGAATATGCTTGGAGAGGTAGTATCCTGCTTTCCGTTGAGACCATTAACTCTTCATGGTCAGTACTTATATGAACTGTTTTTTTTCCCTCTACTATCTGTCACATTTTATTTTTAATTTAATGATTCCTTTGCTTGTAAAGAATTATTACATTATCTCACCCCTCATAATTTATGAAATGATAGAAGTAATTTCACTAATATGCCTTGATCTTTTTCACACTCAGCTCACAAATTAAGTTGGGATTAGTGGTATAAAGTCAAATTTGAAACTATATTTAATTTAGCAAAGGTGACGATGTTTATGGACATCCTAAAATAGTAAATGCGACAATTATCTCTTGAAGGAGGTTGTCTTGTACTGCCCATTCTTTTATGTTTCTAAACTTCGGCTCAAGATACTAGGTGCTCTGTGCTCATCATTGTATTTCGGTGCTGAGTATGTAAATAGAAACTCCATTACTTTAGCCCGTCTTTAATTTTGTTCATATATAATCTAGGTTGCAGGATCTTTGAATTCATCGTATTGTTTTCTCTTACAAACTGAAGAAGCTGTTTTCTCCTGGATTGGAAGTTTAACTTCGAGCAGAGACCATGACTTACTTGACAGGATGTTGGAACTGCTTAATGTATGCAGAATACCAACTTCTATCTTCTGTTCACTACATATCCTTTATTTCTTTAGTCCATGCTAGGCACAATCCTAAATTTTGGTGACCAGTTGAATTCATATTTGATATTTTTTCATTTGCAGCCAATTTGGCAACCTAAATCCTTGAGAGAAGGGAGTGAACCTGATGAATTCTGGATCGCTCTTAGTGGAAAAGCAGATTATCCAAGGGAAAAGGAAATCAGAAAGCATTTAGAAGAGCCACATTTATTTGTATGTACTTGTTCTGGAGGTAATTATAGGCCTTTCTCTTTTTATATATTTTTCCTCTGTGAATAGATCAAGTTGCTTGGTTATAATGCAGACTTATCCAAGTTACAGTTGACTTTAATTAGCTTCATAGTGGCTGATGATTCTTCTTCAACTTGATTGATTTTTCTATGCAGATGCTTTCAAGGTACATCTTTTATTGTCAAGATGATTATCATTTTATTGTTGCATCTATTTTTTTTAGTGTTTCTTCTGTAGCATAAACTTTTTTTAGCAGCTAGTTTCCCTAAAGAAGGGATATAAGAAACTTGTATAGTCTACCCTAATCCTTTTATTTGAAGTATGCCAAATACCATAGATTTATTGTTTTTTACATTTTTCTCGGGGAAGGCAACCATTTCAGTTCAGATACTTTCCTGCTTACTCTTTGATGATGCTCACTTTCCAGCGAGGTAAACCTTTAATCTTGAAGAAAATCATATTCACCAACATGTTTTAGAAGTTTGGTGGTGGAATAAACTTGTTAACAACTCTCCTCTACTGGAAAAACTGGGATGTACAAGTTCTATGTATTCGTGGGTTCTATTGAACACTATGATGACAAGCCTAGAGTTGGTAATGTTGTCTTGGCATCCTCTTGGTTCCCATCAACAATATGCTACGCAATTACACATAAAATTTAACGGTCTGGAAAGTGTAGCAAGCAGTGAGACGTACTCATGACATGTCCTTTTACAAAACAATGACTGTAAAACATTGTTTTTTTAGCATTTTGTCATGACATTATATGTTTCCTTCACATGAGAAGAAATTATTTCCCTCAAATCAGACATATCTGCCAGTCTGGGGCCTTTACTCATTTGACAAAAGGTGGAAATGAATACATGACTACTCAAAGTTCATATGATATGTTTCGTGCTTAGACTTCTGTTGAATCTCTGTTTTTATGAACTATTTCCGAAATTTAGCTGTACTTGAAAATAATTGAAATGTAATAATTTATTGTGTCAAATTATATGAGTCACTGTTTATCACACCATAATGTTCAGGTGAACGAGATCTTCAACTTTTCACAAGATGATTTAACCACCGAGGATGTCTTCATTCTAGATTGCTGCAGTGAAATCTATGTTTGGATAGGTTCCCAGTCAAATGTCCAATCAAAGCTACAGGCTTTACAATGTGGCCTGGTAATTTTATTAATTTGTATTCCAGTTATGTTGTGTACTTACATATCCTCCTCTTTACCTTTCCCCAAAATGAAACTATTTTATCCGTGCTTTATTAGTAAATTACGCTCTAATTTTTACCAATGTAGTGCTTTATCTCAAAGTGTTGTATCAATTTCTTTCAAGGGAACTTATGTCTCAGCTCATATAATCTTTCCAAAGATTTGCACCCTCTTTGGTTCTAATTTGGACTAATAATTTTTAAAATTCTTTTAATTGACCCTAGAACTCGGTGTAACTTCTTTCATGTATCATCTATTTATGCAATTTTGCATAACAATGGGAAGGACTAAGATATTGAGGCTTAGGTTTAAAGACTTGATCATGGTAAGCACCAGGAAAAAGTATCTTATAACTAGACTAGTCTTGAATGTCACTGTGGTTCAATCAAATACTTCAAGTTCCTCAATGTTCTGAATGTGCTTAAACATACACATCGAGCTTTCTTGGTGTAGTACCCATGGCACTTTTCATGGAAAAGACAAATTGAAAGTTCATGATCGTGCATTTTTTATGAATTTTGATTATTTATAATTTATTTTCTCCTGATTTTAATCTTTAGTTTTGAGTATTATAGTTGTTTGTATTATCCTCTAGGATCTGAATATGCTCTCGTTGGATGCACACTGGTACATATATTTTGTTGTTGTTTTCCCGTATACTGTGGCAGTAGTATAATTAACTGATATCTCTTTGATCTTTCCATTTTTCTAAAATATTTCACTAATAAATGCAGAAATACCTTGAGGTAGACACTTTGGCTCAAGGACTATCGTTGGAGACCCCATTGTACATGGTTACTGAGAGACATGAACCTGAATTCTTTACCTGCTATTTTGATTGGGATGTTTCAAAATCACATGTAAGGGAATATTCTTTGACTTTCTAATATTTTTCCTCGTGTACTAGTTTGTTGTCATCTCACTGGTCTTAGACCTGAAGTATAAGAGATAAAATTTTGGCAATGTTTGTAGTTTGCTGATACAAAATGTGCCAGATTGAAGTACTATTAGTGTGGTACCGTAACTTTTGAATTATAAGTTACCCAATGAATTACTTAAGTTGTGTATGACAATTTTACTTTATTTCCTCCCTTTCAGATGGATGGAAATTCATTTGAGAGAAAGCTTGCACTACTAAAGGGAGAGAAGAAGTTGGAAGTAAGTGTGTTCTTAAACCTTCTGGGATTATCATTTAAGCATCTTTCAGATTGATAAGCCCTAAAAAGTGGTGTATTAGTTATGTCAGCTTAGATTATTCACAGCCTAAACTAAGATTAGTCTTTGCTTCTATAATATATCCTTTGTGTAGACACCTCCAAGGACCTCATTTAGGGCATATTCATCTGAATATTTCCAAAGTGGTTCAAGAAGCAAATCTTTAAGTTCCAACGGAGTGTCAAGAAGTGCATCTCCATCGAGTCTTTCTGGATCACTGTTCACTTCAAATGGTGGGACATTTTCCAGCGCTCCTGCAATTGCTAAGAAACTTTTATTTGAAGCATCCATCAACCACAGCACTGACAGCAGTACTATCTGTGAGTAGGAAATTTTAATTCTCTCCTGTACTTATGCAATATTCTGCAACTGTGAGGGAAGAGATACTAACCATTCTTTACTTCATCAAGCTATTAGTTGAAAATCAAGGTTTTTGTCAAATTGGCTTGGTTCTCTGCTGTTGTTGAATCTGATTAGAGTATCTTCATTTTGAAGCTCTCACATAATGGAATGCATGTTTTCAGGTCTCCATAAATTGGACTCAGGTCATTCTGCTGAGAATGTCAATTTATCAGTGGTTGCTGACATTGACGTAGATGATGTTAACTCATTAATATACCCATATGAACGGTTAAAGCTGAATTCTGACGAGCCAGTATCAGGCATAGATGTGACCCAGCGCGAGGTAACCTTAATCACATGATCGTTGAATTCCATGTAGGTGATGAAGTTTCATAATGCACTCGCACACACCCCCACCCTCCCTCCCAACCAAAAGATAACACTACAAAAACAAAAAAGGTTCATTTTGGAACTAATATCACCACAAAACATCCAAACCTTATTTTCTTAATGCTTTACAATTGTCCTATTTTGAACAAGATTTGATATGTTATATTGCTGGAGCCTACATTTCTGTGCGCCAACAACTCATTCATTTATAACCATAGTACTCATTGTTATGTCCCCATGATTCTTAGGCGTACTTGTCCATGGTGGAGTTCCAGGAAAAGTTTGGGATGACTAAGCGAGCCTTCTACGCACTACCCAAATGGAGGCAGAACACACTAAAGATGTCTCTTAATCTTTTCTAATGCGACTGTCCTGATAACTGAACCTCGGCATATTCTACTTCAGGCATCCATTTGTGTTTTCTTTAATCGAGAGATGAATTGAATATATTTGTGTGATTCTTGTCTTGGTTTTAATCGTTATACAAATGACTGGCATGGGTGACCAATTGTGGCTTCTTCTCAGAATGTGTTGCACTTATTAATAGACAGACAGACCTGATGGCAATACCAGATTAATGATACATCTGATCAAGTTCGGGAGAATCACTACTCAAGTCCCTCCTTATGTACTTATGAACTCTTTCCCTTAATACACGAGTCTTCCCCCTGAATAAAAATATAAATAAAACTGAATTACTATATTCGAAATTAAGTATCCAAAGTTCTAAACTAGTAACGTGGCACAAAATTCACATGGAGGTAGTATCATTATATGTTTGCTATCTTAAATTATTTCTTACTAATAGTGTAGGCATCCAATTATTCATGAATGCATCCAACTTGGTGGTACTTGTTTGGTTAGTCATCTAATTATTACATATGTACTTCCCTATAGTTTCATCACCACTACTTACTGACTTTATAAATAAAGTAAATTAGTATGTTTTTGTGCTAATGTATGGGTTTCTTACTATATTAAAAGTTAATAAAATTGTGCTAAAAGTATTACATTTACTATTTTTAACAATAAATTTAAATAGGTAATTACAATACTCATAAATTAATATTATAAATTTTAATTATTTTTAAAGTTAGTATCATGACAAATTTATAAGATCCTAATATCCTCTCCCAACTATAAACATTTCACCATTTGTAGACGACTTTATATTTTCAATTTTCTCAATCACAATCTTGTTAAAACAAATATATTATTAATTTTCTCAAAATGATATGCATATTATGAAAAATATCATGAGTTTCAATAGTGGGTTTGGTGGATAATTTTTTTGGTCTAATGTACTTCACGTTTCTCAAATTGAATTAAGATCTTTTGGACTAATGTTATGTGGTTGGTTATTTTTGTGTATAATTTTTGTTTCATTTTTTTACTTTACATGGTAAATTAAGATTTTTTGTTTTTATCCCATTGGTTATTTTTTATGTATAATTTTTTTTTTCATCTTTATTATACATGTCAAGAAAAGGGTTTTGTTTTTAAAATTTTAAAAATAATTTGGAAAATTTTCATTATCTTAAATTTAGGATTTATAGGCCTTTCATTAACCATTACTCCTAGATAATAATATAAGATTTAGAAATGGCTCCAAATGATCGCGTCTTAATCCGGCCTATTGATTTTTAGGAAGGATCAAGAGACAACTTTTCCATCCTTGATGAATATTTGGACTGTTCAAAGGTTGTCTTTGTTATATCGTAGTATCTTGGCTTATCATGCTATTGCTTCAAAAAGGCATATCCATTAGTATTTTAGTTATGCTTGCTGCAAATTTTTTCTCCTTTTTTAAATTATGAAATGGTAGGATTTATAAAGACTAAAGAGTGAGCTACCATCTTTAAACTCAACCACCCCCCATTTTAAAGAAAGGAATTCGTAGACACCAGTTGATCACAAGTTCACAACAATAATTTCGAATCAAAATGGAGATTTGACTACTTGGGGATGTTTACAAAATAGCTATAATCTTACTATAATAATTACTTGTATTTGTTTACGTCATTTAGATTAGATTTTATATTTCATTTACATAAAAATTTAATGTGTGAACGTTGAAATCAATCAAGTAAAACAATATATACTAAGTAAATATCGAGGCTATTGGGGTTGTAATATTCATAAATTTATCCTCTACTTCCATCAAGCAAAGTGACACTTCGAGTCTTTGATAAATTTTCTTTTAAGGACCATCGCCCATTCAATTCAACCTTCAAAATAATCAAGCCTCATAAACAATATTGTATAAAAGTCATAACAAAATAATAGTCAATGGTGGTGTTTCTCGTTCTTATGGCCTCCTGCTGGGTGCTCAAGTAGCCGTTCTCATAGTTATTGTGAGCTGAGTTAGAGTAACTATGATCCCGCTATTCTATGCCTTGGATAGATTGAAACTATTTAAAGATATTCATTGATGAAGTAGTTGCTGATCTTGGCATATCAAGCCATGCATGGAGGCTATTCTTAATTGCCTACCATTATGGCGACCAAGAGGAACGCCCGCGTCATTTTAAGGATTACTTACAGATGCATAACTAGCATGAACTTGATCTGCCATGAAATCGGGTTACAAAAGCGTATTGGTTGTCTTTTGCATCAATACTGGCCAGTTGTTCACGTTATATTTTTAAGTCCTGCAGTTGCATTCTGCGCACCTGCTTATTGTAATTGTATATAATAATGTTAATAGTTGCCTTGGGAATGGAGATGCTTAATGTGTAATAGTGTTTTACATCCATTCCTGCATAGAGCCTTTGGTAATTACACACATTGTAATATTTGCATTATTAAATTTAGGAATAGACCTAAATCAAAGATTGGATTAAACAGATCAAATAACAAACCAAACTAGAAACGCTGAATAGTGAATGTTTATGTATGCTGATATGATTGAAGGGGCTCTGGTTGGTGGAAGAACTATTAGGGTTGATCATGTTTCTAAGCATTGACATATTAAAAGAAAAAAAAGAAAAGGAGGACGAAGAGACCCTGAGCCTTAATAGGGAAGAACGTGGTGTTTGCCGTGCTTTTCAGTTATCAGAGGAGTGACTGGGCAAAGTCTCTCACCTGCTGTTTTCTATAACTTCAGTACTGGTGTTGGTGAGTAGGATCAAGCTTGATTATTTTGTACTATGATGTTGGTGGTCTGTTGGTTTACGGACACTAGAGACGGGGGCAGGCGATCAGAATGCAAAGAAGATAAAGACAAGCTAAGAGTTGAGAGAAGGTATGAATCTGAATCAAAATCTAGAGATGATTATGACAGCAGGGAATCAAGGAGGCACTCGAGACAAGGGAGGGGGACAGGGAACAGCATCATCCTATGTGTATAGGGTCATAGAGACAGGAATGACGGTAACCACCATTGATGCAGACATGATGAGGAATGAGGATTACCGTATATCTCGGAGATCATCCTATGCTAGCCCTAGGGAATAATTGTAAGTAATCTGTACTCGTACTTTGTGAAATTAAAATAAAGAGGCTCATCTGTAATCTGTTAGGTGCATATCAACACCAAGCGAATTCTCACTGAGAACCTACTTCTAATTGTCATTTCCGAAATCTTCTTCAGAAGATGATACTAGCAGAGTCAAGCCTGGCACGAGGACAGGACCTTCATCTTCGGTAATCAAAATTCCTTCATCTTCTTGTGCAGCTGAATATTTATCTGCCTTTGCCTGTCTCCTGCTACCCATTTTGTTTCTCTGGGGTTTTCCGTCTGTATTTTTTTCCTTCTTGCCTCCACTAGAAGAAGCATTCTCTGTCAGGTGATCCTCATATTCATCCTCAGCACTAGCGTCGTCAGACCCTAAATCTCCTTTACGACTGTACACTGCAAGGGCATGTTCCTTTATGAGATCCCCATGTGGAGCAAGAACAGATGGTTCCACCAATGTTTTGGGCATTAGCTCCTCTTCAACTTGCTCTTCACTTATCTTTTGTGCTTCTGCATTTTCCCATTCTTCACTCACAGTTATAACATTCTTGGTCTCCCATGCTTGGAAACTCCTGTCTGGACCAGGTTGCCACAATATTTCACCAGTGCTTTTTTTGAGAAAGACTTTGTACTGTATTGACTTTTCAACTGGCAATTCCTGACAAAACGCAGGGAAGAGAATGATAACATGAACCATACTTTTTTTATGGCTAATTTGCACAGGCTTATCCAGTTGCTTTTCCAAGGAACTCTTACCAGCAACAGACTCCAGATATGGCCTTCCGACCAGTTCAACGGTATGGCATCTGATGGATTCCAGGATCCCATAACTGGATCATCTCCTATTATGAGAAAACGATCACCAAATTGACACTCTTTCTCCAGCTGAAATTTAACATATGCCGCCTTGTTGAGCCCGGTTTCGGTACCTATCCCGACCTATGCAGTACGAGTTCATACCAGTTTAAGATTAAGTTCGTCTCTCAAAATTAGTCTGCTTTTATTTCTCGATAACAGAAAATGTAAACATTAATCTCGGGATCTAAGGTACATTGAAAGTAAATTGCCGAATCTACTCAATCCATGATAAGATGCATATAATCGTTTAAACATACAATGTCTTTAGCTGGTTGGAATGCATTCTTGGGTGAAAGATACTTTGTGTTAGTGTATATGCCTACTAATTTCAACATCTTCACCCTTGGAATATGTCAACACAAAATTTTCTCACTTCTCAACCAGATGACTTCAATCTTACACAGTTACAGCTGACAGGTATATACGGGATAAGGTAGAGAGAGAATTGGAGAAAAACTGACCTCAGACTGTGAGACTGGGAGACAGTGGATCACATTTGTAGTTGGTGAGAAACTGAGTTGAGAAAGATTGGCATAATATTGCATCTTTCTGATACTATCATATGACACGAATTTTGTGGCAAGTTTGACTGTTTTTGGCAAGAATAGGTATGTTTTAGAATCTGCCCCCAAAATCTTGGCTAAAGAAGCAGTTAGAGTCTCCATCACTTTCGTTTGCAAGTGGCAGAGAAGGGGTTGAGGAGAAGAGGGGGATTGGGCAGAGGTTGCTTGCTATTAGTTCAACAGTGGCTGCTTTTTCCTGGCCAGGAATTTTTTGAAGTTTGTAATTTTACTCCACGTCTTGGATAGGAATTACAATGTCCAACAAAATCCGAATCCGATCCGTCGGACGTTCGAATTTAATCTAAAATTTAATACTTTCTTATCTATATTTTTTGTTAATTTCATTACTAATACTATAATTCATTTATTAAAATAAAGTAAATTAAAAAAATTTATACAATAAAAGCAAATACCATGGTTTATTTATTTATTTGTTTATTTTCTTATTGTAGGTTATTATATTTTGTTTTTTTTACTACTCATTCGGATCGGACTATCGGACTCGGATCACAATCGGGTCGGATGTAATACAATATCCGAATCCAATCCATCTCCTATTTGGAGTTAGAGTTTTTTTTTTTATCAGATTCGGAGTTTTTTTTAAATGGGTTTGGATCAGACTTTTTACTTCGAATCGGATCAAACTCGATTCGAATTCAGATTGAATTGTCATCTCTAGATTTGGGGTGATTTGGGGTGGAATCTCGGAGTACAATTATTAACGTAGTTTTAACTTTTAAATACTAGAAGAGTAGGAGGCATTATAGGCCTAGTCACCATACTAGTCCTTTCGATTCCCTTTATGAATTCTAAACCACTAATACATATTTTATGACCTTAAAACCCATTAGGTATTAGTCATTTAGAACCTCATCATACCTTATAAGATGCCTAATATGACAACTTCGCACATTTTATCAAAAATAACTGGAAAAAAATGTATGCCTTCAAAATTGGATTATTTTGGATACATACAAACATAAAGAGAGCACATCTTGATATGTTTCCTATAAGTCTTAAAGGATTATATTATACCCTAAGAATAATTAAAATCATTAATGAACTTTGACTTTAAACTTCCACTTTAATCGTTTTTAAAACTTCTATAACTATGTTAAAGTCATTTTTATAACCTTTGGAGACCGAGATTAAGGTATTAATTGGTTGGCAACATTTTTATTTGACCGCATCAAACTATTAATTACTGTTCTAAAAATTGCATCTAACCTGATCCGTAGTCGACAACACACACCCAATTTGACAACTCCACTACATGTTTTGAGTTGTAGCACAGCCCAATCAGTGATTGTAATGCAAGTCAAAACAGAGGAGGCCCAAAATTTATAGACAGCCCAGTTAAATCCAAGAAGGCCAAAGCTAGGGTTTCGCCAGTCGTATATATTTACACAAACCCCAGCTTAATTGATTTCCTCCAGAAACTTCCCTTCTCTAGCCTCTCACTGTTGCCCCCCATCGATTAGGGTTTTGAAGTCGTAGCCAATTTTCGTCCGATCATCATGAGAGCCAAGGTTACACTTCCTGCTTTTTCATTCATTCACCAAGTCTGGTTATTTCATTCTTATTTCGACGAATTATTCCTTAATTTGTTTTCTTTATGTTGTTGAATGATGCAGTGGAAGAAGAAGCGTATGAGGAGGTTGAAGAGGAAGCGGCGAAAGATGAGACAGAGATCCAAGTAGAAGACTGTCTTCATCAGCTGCTGAGTTCGCTTTTAGATTTCCCTTGTTTTATCTTTTGTCTTCGTATTTCGTCAATCCATCAGCTATTTTTGTAGCGTTTTGACTGCTTCGTAGGTACTCAGTTTATTATTATGTATGGTACACTTTGTTAAAGATTATATTTTCAGTTATATTACTGGGATCTTTTACATAATATCCTACCTTATTATATTCTTTTTTCATTTAGTGCTTATGCAATCATATGATGTGTTTAATCGATGAATAATATTACTAGGATCTTTGATATGATTGTTGAAAATGTTGAAGATTGATTGGGATTGTTTTGTTGTGGATGAATGTTGAAAATGTTGAAGATTGATTGGGATTGTTTTGTTGTGGATGAATTTTTTTTATCGAATCTATTCCAAATGGTCAGTTGGTCATGAATTAAGCTTTTTTTGTGGTGAAATTGGCTGCATGTTGTGGTAATCAACTGAAAATGGCTTAGGGTTTTCTTCTTCCTCTTCAGGATTCATTGTGAGTAAGGACATAGTAGTAATTGCGTTTTCCAGTTTGAAATACATGATTTTTATGTCAATTTGAATGGGATTAATTGAGTATCCGCTGTTTGGTCACCGATTCCAGAGGAAAATAGGTGTGATTGTAGGTGTAGTAGAACTATTGGTTATAGATGTTTTGCTAATAGATGAGTAGATTACTTGTGGCATGTTGTGTTTAGTGTCACTAAGCTGCAATTGATTGCGAGGGCTGGAATTTGGGAAGGCTTGGTCATGAAATGTAAGCTTGTATGAATGAAGGGGGGTGGCGGGGATATGGAGTAATTGTTGAATGCATTGGTAGGAGACGATGTAGATTTTAAGTTTAGCTCTTACGACCATTATACATTAAGGTATACTACACAAAAGCCTTAATGTTGAATGCATTGGTAGGAAACTCATGTATTGTGTGTTTATTAAGTGGAGTAATTTCATCAAGGGTGACGAGCTCTAAAAACAGAGCAGAAAGTGCTTTGTAATTTTTTTGCATTTATCTATGCGAATGACGCTAGTGTAAGTTGAAATATATAAGGTGCGAATGACGCTGGTGTAAGTCGATATATACAAGGTTCGAATGACGCTGGAATTGTTTCAGAGACTAGACACTAGTACTATACACTCTAAGAGTCTTAGTACAGAAACGTGCTACAAAAAACAAACTGAGAGCCTCATCTTAATTCCACCTAAAAACTACTTGGCAAGTGACCAATTAATTTAAACTTCTCAATGTAGCGAAAGCAGTAAATTAGAGAAGTAGTTCTCAAACTGATGCCTTAAGCAGTAGTAGTATAGTATAAATTTCGTGGACCTTCAATGAGCGAGAAGTGGGATTGGAACGAGAAGTGATCAAAACCTCTAAATCCAAGTTTTGTCGACTGTGCCAAAATCTGCTGAGAGTATTCTTTCAAAGTGAAGATTGAGCATTAGGCTATCTTAAAAGAAATTGCAGTACAACAAGCATGGCAGCAACATCTATAATGAAAGTAACGCAATTATGAACTAGGGGGAAAGATGTAAGACCTTTTGCAGATTGAATTGCCAAAAAAACTAACTGCATGAGATTACATTAATCGCAAATGCAAACAACAGCTTGTAACAACGAACATACAACGCAAAACTAATCCCTCTTTCCCTAAGTTCAGAGCACTAAGCCACTAATGCCATGCACAATTACAAAAATGCCAGTTAGCTATGACAAGGCCTTGACTGCAATGTATTAAAACAAAAACAAAAAAATCTTCATTGCTATGGTTTCCATCAATTTTTTTTTCAAAAAATACCTACCTCTGAAGTCAATACTTGTAGTTACTGTTTCAATATCAAAGAGAAAAAAATAGACTTAACTTTCTAATCCCTCTCCAAAAAAGATGACTCCGCTAAATCAATTGCACGAGCAAGGCCAGCAGCTTTATTTTCACACTCTCTTTGCTCATCTGTAGGGTCACTATCAGCAACAATGCCAGCCCCAGCCTGAAGGTGGGCAACCCATTCTCTTCTCTTATTAACATCGTTGTATGAATACATTGTATCATATCGTGTTGCAGTTGAAAATACCATAGTTCTCAAAGCAAGAGCTATGTCCATGTCACCGGTGAATGAGATTCCACCAAAACCACCACTATATGGACCTCGTCTATTGACTTCAAGCTGATCTATCAACTCCATAGCTTTAACCTACATGTATTAATCATGTCAATGGAGAATAAACACAGTGGAAGCCTCAAAATACTATATAAACTCGAGAACCAATGAAAGAAGCCAAGCACCAACATATATAGTTGAAAGAGTAATCTCAGATGGAATGCCGTTGTGGCTTGGGATAGTAAACATACCTGTCACATATACCCAAAATACAAACCAGCTAATGTTCAGAATTTTATGTAGGGAAAAAGACTAGTGCATATTAGAGTCCAGGGATCTTGATTCAACCTTCAAACATCCAAATTCTAAAAACAGACTATACTGTTCAATGACTTCTATCCTTAAATTATCACCTCCCAACTAAAAAATTTATTTCAATTAATATATATTACTATAATTTATAAATTATAAACTTAAACAGACTTGAAGGATAGTACTCCGTATCACTTTAACGGGAAATCAGTTGAGAAATAGAAAGGGTAAGAATATAAGGCAGGAGCACAGAGTAAGAGGTGCACCTTTGGCGCTCCACTAACTGTCCCAACAGGTAATGCAGCACGCAAAACATCCCAACTAGTTAAATCATCAAGCTTTTCCCCAGTCACCTGAGAAATAAGAAAATGGTTAACAAAACAGACAGCTCTGAAAGTTCCTTTCATGATGTAGATTGCAGGGTCATGAGGGCTACATAAAAGTTCAGCAACACATTCATACATTACCCCAAAAAAAATGACAAAAAGATGTACTCCATTACATACTTGATGTGTGGTCCTTCCACGAGACAAAGTCCTATGAATAGAAAGAAATAAGTCCTTTATAAAGACAGGCCTTCCCTCAGCAGTTAGCACCCGCAAATACAAATAGATGCACTTTTGGATTACAAGTAAAAACACTCATGGTAGCATAAGAACATTCCTTTCCTTTTCAAATTTCGGTATGGACTAACTGAAGCAGAAAAAAAAAGCACAAATCATCTCTCCCTTGCTTAAAGATTATTCACAAACAGTAATCCCTTCTCCTGAGGCCCAAGGGTTTAGCCAAAAGAACGTTAGTAGTGCAGTGAGAAAATTTTTTTTTTTTTTGGGGGGGGGGGGGGGGGGGGGGGGGTGGTGTTGAATAACCACTCACAGTAGAACTGATATGCATCACATGAGAATACCGCTCAATATTCATAAGCTTTTCGACTTTCACAGAACCAAATTTGGAAACCTGCATACGGGGAACAGAAAACAAAAGTAACGTGTTATGCCAAATAATTAATAGACATCTAACAAGGGAAGCTATAATGTTGTTAAATGATTCACTGTGATTCATACAGAAATTGGAAAGAAATATTATCAGCGGGGTTATAAAAAAACCTTTCCAACATCATTTCTCCCCAGATCAACCAGCATTATATGCTCAGCACATTGCTTTTCATCATTCAACAGCTGGTTTTCCAGCAGGACATCTTCTTTTGGTGTTTTTCCTCTTCTGATAGTGCCAGCAAGAGGTCTGTTAGTAATTTTTCCCTATAAAAGGCACAGATACATAAGTATGGATATTAGGCTACAAAGATAACGATTTGATCAACACAAGCAGATTTGCATGTTGTTTCTAAATACTAAAAGAAGGGATTGATCAAGTAAACAAATATGTAAAGATCAAGAACATTTGATTATGGAAGTACATCAACATTTTAGCAATAACTAAACACTTACTTTATGGACATGAGTTAAAATCTCCGGGCTTGAAGCAACCAAAATACACCCTCTTGCCTAATATTTGACAATGAATGAGACGAAAGTATAAGCGAGGCCCACAAAGACATATCAAGCAACAAATAGAGGAACATGCCTGTAGATATCCCATATATGGGCTTGGATTCACAATTCTCAATGCCCTATATACTTCGAATGGATCTGCAAACGTGCGTCTCTCAAATCTTTGACTTAGTACAATTTGAAAAATGTCACCAGCCAAGATATGTTCCTTGGCTTTCAAAACAGCTGCTTTGTATTCTTCACTAGTCATATTTGACGTCTTTAGTGAGCTGCCAAAGAGGCGGGTCTGTAATTTAATGGAGCCAGAGGGCAGCTTGGGGCTGAAATATACAAAATGTTATCTCAGCAAAGAAAGCTAGATAAAAAAACATTTGATGTAATGTATAACATAAGACTTGAGAGAAAACTCACGTTACTATGTCATGCACCCTAGACAGAAAATTATCTAGGCGTTCAATTCCATCTTTGTAGGCCTCCTCTGCAGAAGAAAAGCGATCCACACGAACCCAGTGTATCACATATGCTTTCTGAGTACAGAGTACGCCTGTGATTACAAGGCAATATTGTGGAAGTATACAACCATACCTAAGGAAGGATCCTTTCTGTCCTAATTTATTTATATGAAAATCCTTATATTTGATTGCAATTTTGGTGTGATTTTTTCTGATATTTACATTCTTTCAAAAGAGTAATAGAAACAATATCAAGGCTTTCACTTAATCATCATTACACCTAGAGAATCTTAGCTTATCCTTGCTAATATGTCCATTACCTCTGTTCAAGCCTTTATTTTCTTCCAATAATAGCAAATTATGCTTTTTCATGACTAAAAAATACAAGAGAATTGATGTGAATGCATGCATGGAATTCTTACAAGCTAGTTGAATCTTATTCCCTCTAGGATTCACCATATCTTTACTAATCCCAGTCCCTCTAGGATTTGTTTCTTTTATTTTCGGTAAGAGTCTTATCCATCGTATTGTAAGTGGAAGCCATGGAAAAGAGCATTGGGAAAGTTTTCTAGTTTAAAAATTCAATCTTGAAGAGTTTCTTGAAAACTGAAAATTTTGACCAAGGAGGAAAAATTGTAAGATAAGGGGAGGTGCTTATTACATCTTGTCAGTGCATATTACATCTTATCGGTGCTTTTAGTGACATGGCAAGTGACATGACATGGGCATGGACGTGGCTACACATATGTGATTGGATATTTAGTGTTTTACTTTAAATAAAATAGGTTAAAAGTAGTTAATTTGTAATTTTATCTTTTAAGGTAGGATAAAATTCTAATTAACATAAGATAGTGTTAGAGTTTTGGTAGGATTATGTAATAAATAGGTGGCATTATCCTATTGGTTATTAGGTGGTTTATTAGGAGTCCTTTTAAAAGTAGGAGTCCTAGTCTTAATGTGATTGAAACTCTCAAGCTAAGGGTATAAATAGATGTGCACCCAAGCTAGGAAAAATCAGATTTTGTACTTTCTTATTCGTTTTATGCAATAAACTTCGAAGAGTTTATTATTCTTGGTACGTAGCAAAGATTGTGAATTGGTGTTTCTTTAAGTTCACGTGAGTTAGTGAAAAGAATTGAGGATTTCTTTAATCAATTCTCCAAACTTTCGCCCTAGATTGTGAGCCTTTGGTGCATTGCTTTAGAAGGTTTCAAATCTAGTTCTATCACTTCGTGTGAATTAAGATTCTTATACCTAGATTCGCATCAAGAAGATAACGGGAAAAAAAAAACTTGCGCGCTAATCGTACAGAAGGAAAAGCGTAACGTTATACCTTCTCCACGTGATCAAACACAATCACATTGTCATATAAGCCTAGATGAACATCAGGAAGGTTCCTGTCATCTTGAGGTGCACTTGTAAAAGGGAGCTTTTTCTTCTCCACATAACGAACAGTGTCATACGAGAAATAACCAACCCATCCTCCTGACCAAATAAGAAAAGCAACATAAGGCAACACATCCTTGCAGAAAGTCGCACACAACTATCCATGCAATAGGATCTAAAATTTTATATCAAGGTTCTACTCTCACTACTAGGTTACAATGCCATAAGGGAAAAGATGCTCTAAACAACCAGAGTAAAACTATGACTCAAGATAAGATCACCACCGATATATATACAACATACAAACATGAAATCATGTAAACATAGAGGGTTTAGTGCTCTGATGTTGTTTCTAGAAGTATGTAAACAGAAATATGCTTTAACTAAGGTACCACAAACCAAGAGCATAACAAAACTCGACAAAAAGGGATCACTTGTCGTTTTATAATTCTAGGCACATGTAAAGAAACAAATATGTTCTTGTTCTCTAATACAACTACGCCATACTACAATTGGAACTACATGGATTATCTATCCAGGTAGCTCACCAATATATTAGTTTTGACACATCCAGCAAATCAGCTGCATGACATTGTAACGTGTTAGAAAACGGAAAACCAGCACCATAATTATTCACAGATAACAACATTATTTTTCAATCTAGCATAATATGTTTGCCAAATAGCATGTAAAAGTTCATTACTAGACAAACATCATAAAGTAAAAGCATGCATACACACATCGGCATCACTCCAAGTAAACAAACGACATCATGCATGCACATAACATTTGATACAAGTAAACAAATGCCGTCAAGCATGCAAGTAAAAATTGCTCTAAGTAAACACACGCCATCAGGCATGCACATAACAATCAATGGATGGTTGCACATATTCACAAATAAGCATCCAGATGTCATAAGACCTTAAACCATGGAATTCCCACTTAATAGCAACCTAAACTCAATAATCAGGGGGAGGCTCTTAATTTAAACCTGAAAAACTCTTACCATCAGAATTTAGAAAAACACAGCCTTTCATGTGCATAAAATATCTCATACTAACATCAGAGCCAAAAACATACAACGAACTATCAGTGTGAAAAGCGAAAATGGTAAGCAATCGGTATAAAATCAAGTATATACATATCAAAAACACCAAAATGAAAGCAAATCATTCAGATTCTCTCACCACAAAACACATCAGGAAGCTCATCAATCAGCTGGGGCTTCCATTCCTCCATCATCATCCTCGGGACATCCATTGGATCTTCAACAAACTCCTCTGTCCTCTTCCCTTCACGGTGATCCATTACGGTCACCAAATTCTCTTTCGCCACAATTTCCATGCTAGGCTGCGCCCCAACTATACTGTATCGCCCCTGCAAAACTCATCAATAAAATAAATTAACCTCACTAAAACCATCCTCATTTTTACCTCCTGTCTTCTTGTACCCCCAAGCCACCACTTCATTCATTTTAACGTACGACTAAGTCTTTCGAGTAAATTTACTCGAGTATAATTTTTGAAAACAAAATTTTTATCTCTTAATACCATTTTCACTATTAATCATGTACTAGTAAACCATTGAATAGTATTACAAATAAAATTTGCTGATCATAATACATACAACAGTTCAATTGTAAAAAAAAAATCCAATTTTGAAATTTACAATTTACTTATTCTACACAAATTAGCTCTTCAAAAGTACAACATACACCACAATACTCATAATATTATACCAAAATTCAACAACAATAATGATAATATGAAAAGTGAAACGACTAGCATAGAATGGAGAGAGAGAGAGAGAGATGGGCATACCACATGAGAGTTCAAAACACCAGGCTCAACAGCCTCGAACAAAAAACTGGGAGCTTCTCTGTCATCCTCCTTGACCAAACACCGATACGCCAACACCGGCGTCAGATGATCTGAGAATATGCATCTGTATAACGGAATTAAATTCCCGTTCTTCGCCGCTTCCACGAATTCCGATGAATTTTTCACTGTATTTTCCAATCAAATCAGAAACAAACAGAAAATCGAAAAGCAATGGACATTGAATTGACGAATCAATAAAAGGATACCGAACGAAGGAGAGGAGATGGCGGAGCACTTGAGAGAGCGGCGAGGAGAAAGGAGAGGTTGTTGCGGTGGTGGTTTGGAGGAGTGGAGATGGACTGTTGGGAGTGAGAGTGAGCGAATCCGATGGTGGTTGTGAGGAGAGAGGGGGATGCGAGGTGTAATGGCTAGGGCTTCCATCGTAGAGAAGCTCAGAAGAGCATGAGACACTGAATCAGAGGAAAGAGCAGAGAGGTTGTGAGAAAGTGAGAGATTCAGAAAAAGAGGGGAGAATGAATGAATGAAGATCCGACAAGGAGGGGGTTATTTATTTATGAATTATGATACAAATTATAACCAGAACAGATACTCCGCAAGTAATAACTCACACAGTATTAGTGTATACGTGAACAATTTATGCTGATTTTCTTCCTTAATATCACCCTTTGACTGTTTCGATTATCATTAATTCATTATTCATAGTTCACTTCTCCAATTATCGGGAATTTTTTTAACTAATATTATTACGCTAAATGGTTAGACATGTTAAATCTGACTTTATTGATCGAGTCAATAAGCATTTCATTTGTTCTTATAAGTTTTTACAAAACACTTTAGAATCAAATAACAACTTAAATCCCTATACAGGCAACATAATTCTAATATAATCTAACAAAGCACTCCGATTAAAATTAAACATCTAATAGCTCTAGATTAATAATAAGAATAAAATTCCTATAGATTTAAGCCTGATTGAGTAACAGACTCCTTAATCATCATGTATTTCTGTTCCACTATGAACACCTAAATCAATATCTGAGTTTTCTCTTTTTATGGCTCAATGACTTCAATATATAGTTTCGCTTATTTGGTTTAAACTAACATAAAGTGCCAAAAGATTTCTTAAAGTCTAACGAGTTCACTTGATCCAAAACTTCTAAAACATTTCATGAATGTCCATATAATGGGCTTATTGCTCTTTAATAGCTAAATCTGCCCATATGAATCAAAATTAAGCTTTATGAATCAAAATTTACTCATATATTCATCCCTAAACCTTATTAGGATGGATAGCCTTCTTATCCTAGAGTTATGAATGATTTTGCAAAATGAAACTTGAATCAATTATATTTTATTGCATGGGTTCATACTTTTTAATTTTTTTTATCAAAGATCGATTTGATTTCAATGTCATCGATTAGTTAGTTACCTTATATTTCCATTGATATATTATAGGTTTCGTACGAGGTGTATAGCTAAACTTAACTCTGTAAACGGTCATAATTTCAACTGTAAGCGCAAAAGGGCGAGTGAGTTGTGCGAAGACTTTGCATGTTGCCCAAAGCTATTGCGTGTTGCACAAAACTTTTGTGTGATACATAATCTTACTTTTTAAAAATTATCTTAATGCACCCAAATTCTTCCCTAAACACTATAAAAAATGCATGCCCTATTTGGTAATCATCAATTATCACCAATTCTCTCAAATTCTCAACCATACTCTAAAAGCTTTATACACAAAATACGAAGCACTCCTCATTGTCAACATCTCCCAAACAATTTCAAGGTGTGTTCATTGGTTCATATTAGATCAAGGTAATCAAAGTTTAATATTTGAGGGACCATAATTAATAACTTATACTTTCTTTGTTGTTTATTTACAAAAATCCAATCCATTTATTGGAAGGGTTTGAATCAACTTAACAACAAACCTAAATCCATCTCAAATGGAGTAGCAAGCAAACTGAGAGATGATTAGACGAATCACTGGAACATGGGCCGTTGAGTCGCATTCCACTTGAAGCCCATTCCACCTCAAACTCAAATGGCACTTCCTTGAGCCCAAAGTCAAACGGTAAGTAAATTCAATTATACCTGCATTGCTGGATTTGCTGCACACAATAAATCTCCTGAAATTACAAAATCAGCACGTTTACTCCTAGATAATCCTAACCGTCCATCTCCATACCAAACAAAAAGCCCTACATATAAAATTCACCCCACTTCACATTTCCCCATTTAACTCTTCTCATCATTTTTTGACCATACCCTCCCTCCTATCTCTCCTCCACGGTTGATCAAAAAATGGCGATCATGAAGAAAGCAGCGAAATCAAAAATGGAGAAGAAGGAAATCTACAGCGCTAAACTCAAGAAACTCATCGATGAATACTCGAAGGTTCTAGTAGTTTCTGCTGACAACGTGGGGTCTAATCAACTACAGCAAATCCGTCAAGGTTTGAGGGGTGATTCCATCATTTTGATGGGTAAGAATACTCTCATGAAGCGTGCTCTCAAAACTTACGTCGATGAAACTGAAAACAAAACCGTTTACCCTCTCATCAACCTTCTAGTGGTAAACATTTTATTATTTTATTAAAACTATCAAAGTTTGATTATTATGAAGATGGGTGTTGATTATTTTTAATGTGTTTTTCTGGGTTTATGTTTGATTTTGCAGGGGAATGTGGGTTTGATCTTTACTAAGGGTGACTTGAAGGAAGTTCGCGAGGAACTTGGCAAGTTCAAGGTTAAACCTTTTAACTACTCCGTTTAAGCTGGAAGCAATGAATTCATGTTGAATTTTTGAGGATATATTTGTTGCAGTTCTCACATAAAAAAAGAATACTTGTTTAGAGATTTGATATACCCTACAGCGTATGGAGGACGCAACATTACATGGGGGTATTCCTTGTGTTACGTTGGTTGACAAATTTTGTTATTACTACTCGGTATGATTATGGTATCTAGTGTAATAACGGGATTAATTATACTGTTGATCTTTGTTTAAGCCTGCTTATTGTTCAGATGAGATATCTTCGATTTTATGTTTGGAATCATTTGGATGTTTTACATACATAATATTAAGTGAAAGTATAATGTTCAATTCTATAATTATGGACGCATCATTTAGGATCTGATTCTCTTCTTTTTCTTTTCTTTTTAAAATGCGCTGGTCATTCATGCATCTATAGTTATCTCATATCTGTGGCATCGCCGTTACTTTAATTTGGAAAAGTTGGAATTGACATCCACTGGTAGGAAACTAGTAAAAGGTAATCCTTGTATTTTATTTATTTATTTATATAGAGCTATTTTTATTGTCATTCACAAAGTGCTGGAAGAACGTGATGTGACTATTGTTCTCAAACTTGGACACAGTCACACAGGGAGAACTCCGTATTGTAAATTTGTAATGTCATGTAAATGGACTTTTGACAGCTTTGACGTAATTTTGTTGCACTGTTTAGTTTGAAGATGGATCATTAATCATTATATTGCATTCACGTTATAAGCTAACTTAGTGCCATACACTTTTTTTACGTTGCTTTTGCTTTCTTTGAGTAACTGGTGTGGGGGATATTATATGCTCCACCGTGCCTTAGGTTATAACATATTGGGTCATGTACTGAACCTTCTTTTGAAGCTCAGTCATTCATTAGATTATGTTTTCAAAGACTTGTGCATCTCCGTATTCATTTTTAGTAGTCTAAGTTATTTAGACCCGTGGTCTAAATTTAAAATTAGTTTTTAAAAAAAGTTCTCATACTTTGGTAGTTTTATCCTTGAGTTTCTTTATTTTGTTGATTTTTTTATGAGTCTTGGCGTCATATCAACGATGTGAGTTGCTTGAGGGAACTTCTTCATTTGTGGTCTAATATAATGTCTATGGTTATAGGTTGGTGCTCCAGCTCGTGTTGGTCTCGTTGCTCCAGTTGATGTTGTCATACAACCCGGCAACACTGGACTTGATCCCTCCCAGACCTCCTTTTTCCAGGTCATTTCATTCTTCTTTTCCAATTTATTTGACTTCGCAGCTGTTCTAAATTGCCTCCACTGACATATTATAACCTTGGGCTTTGTTTATGCTTAATCAGGTTCTGAACATCCCAACTAAAATTAACAAGGGGTCAGTGGAAATCATTACACCAGTGGATATCATTAAGAAGGGAGACAAAGTGGGCTCATCCGAGGCAGCGCTTCTTACCAAGCTTGCAATTAAACCCTTCTCATACGGTCTTGTTGTCAAGAAGGTTTACGAGGAAGGATCTGTGTATGACCCTGAAGTGTTGGACTTGAGTGAAGATGATCTCGCTCTTAGGTTTGCTTATGGGCTATCTAATGTCACCTCACTCGCATTGAGTGTCTCGTTCCCTACCCTTGCAGCTGCTCCTCACATGTTCATCAATGCCTACAAGAATGTCTTGGCTGTTTCTGTTGCAACTGACTACACATTTCCACAAGCTGAGAAAGTCAAAGAATACCTTAAGGTTGGTCGGCTTGTTTTTCTTCTTCCATATGCATTTTATTGTTTGATTAACCTTAAAACATATTCGTATTTGAGAACTCTTAGTTGATCCCCGGGTAGGAGTAAAATTTAAACTCTAATTTTATCGTACAACTCTCCCGTTCTTATTTGATATGAATTATTATTTATATATCCGAAGGTAAAATTAAACAAGTATTTTAATTATTTATATTTGATTTGAATTACTATTTATTTATATGAGGTTAAAACGAGTATTTTAAATATATTGTTCACGAAGTTAAACTTGCAATGTTATACAAATACTTATCAGACTAATTAGTTGACTTTTGACACGTTTACCATTTATCCTTTGAGCATAATATATGCTATTATTTACATATATGAACCATTTATCCTTTGAGCATAAATATGCTATTATTTACATATATGAGATATAAATTCAGCACTTTTTATATTCATTCTTTATCCCCTTGAAAAAGGAGAACAAGTAAATATCCTTGTATCATCGCTCGTAAATTTTTCGCTTACAGTTTTACTTTTATCTGTGAAGGATCCTAGCAAGTTTACTGCTGCGGTAGCTCCTGTGGTTTCCCCTTATGAAGGTGGTGCTTCATCTACTGGTGAATCAAAGGCGGAAGAAAAGAAGGAAGAGGAAGAAGAGGAGGAGGAGGATGGAGGCGTCTTTGGCTTGTTTGACGATTAGAGTGGTTAATATCCTTGCCACGGCCACGGGGATTGTTTCATAGTTAAGTATTATGTGGTTGTATGCTTTTGGGAGCTGAACATAGCTACTGTTTATTTTCGTGTGCTAGTTTGCATATGCTAGTGACTATAAGTTTTCTTTGGCAATTTTGATAAAGTATGTCGTGGTTACCCTACTTTTTTGAAAATGAATTGGCAGTAAGGTACAATATTTTAGTAAATGAGTATCAGAAGGCCTCTTGTTTTTTTAATTTTATTTTCGTAATTTTATTTTTATATCTAAGATGTGAAATCTTAACAATAGCTTTTTGATTTATTGCTAGTTTTAGTTACAGCAATAGCCTCAATTTAATGCTTGTTTAGTTGACAAGAAAATAAAAAAAATCCATAGAAATTAAATTGGCACATCAAATTCAATTCCTTGGAATATAATGTCCCTTAGATTGTTTGGTTAAAAAATGAGAATTTGCAATTTTCATAAAATTAATTTACATGTGTTATTTTCAAGAAAAAAAACTTTATGTTGTGTTTAATTACCCATGAATTCATCTTGTTTTATGTTAATGTACTATTTGACCCAAAAATTTACTTCTGCGGATAGTTTAGACTTCTGCATATCTTATATTTAATAAATTCTCTTTGCATTGCTGAATAAATAGGTTCTAGTACCAGAGTTGATATCTTTGATGTTAGATGTGATCCCTTTTGCTGGCTTAGTATTATTGAGCCTCCAAACAACTCTTTTTCTGAGCTGAGTGTAAGGCTTAGTTAAAGAATCTTATATGAGGACCTCAAAAGGAGCATGAGACTTGAGAAGAAAACAGGAAAACAAATATATGTCTGCTGATTCTGGGGAACAGAGTGTATGATCTCCACAACAGATCTATGGGTCTTTGATAAAGCAACTGCCATATGATGGATTTGTAGCTACGATGAAAGATAGGTAAAGATTATGTAAATTGACATGGTGAAATTGGAAGATGATATCAAACGTTTTTTTTTCTTTTTCTTCTATATGTTAGCATGAAAGCTATATATAACTTACTATGTCTAACCCCCGAGATACAGGGGTTGCTAGAACATTTTCTTGGTCAGAGGGTTCGTTCTCAATAGAAAACTTATCAAGATTACTTGCATTTTCCTTTATCTCTGATTCATTAAGTTGACAAAAAATCAGAAGTCAAGATGATACAAAATAATTTACGCTGGCACAAAGTTCCAAGGCTTGTGACTGAAACGGTGTGCAAGGAAGTGCAAGCTCAAAAGAGGGAGGTTTTATGTATTTTAAATGATCTATATTTGAAACAAATCATAGCAAATGCATATATGGCAATCAGATGCTACAAAAATAGATATCACTAATGATTAACCACAAGCCTCGTAAGTATATGGCTCTTTGAATACGCACGGAATGTCAAAGCTGAAGGTTTACCAATAACCAGGCATCAGAGACAAGTATTATTATGAGCCAGACACATAAAGAGGGCAATTTCTCTTCATGCAGTAAATCATATGAAAAGGCCTTGGCTTTTGATTTTTATACAAGACATTATTCAGAGCTCGTGTTCCATGTTGACAGAACAATCAGTAAGGAGTAATAATTCAATTGGGTCCTCTGAAGTTTCGTGTTGGATACCACCTACGCCAACTATGTTTTCTTCACTCTTCTAAAGAAGTAAAGAGAGCTTAGAATACTGCTCAATGAGATCCTCATCCATAATTACCAACTAATTCCACATTTCCACTGAAAGCAAGAAGACCCTTACTTACGCCAAGAAGGAACTCAATCTCTGATACGATGAGGTACGTTTTTGAGAGGGGGATCTTTTGTCTGTCTTTTCTTTTTTAATTAAATACAGGATGACGAAAAATGTTCTGGATTGGGCCTACAAATTTGGGCCTTAAGTATTTGATTGTACATTTGGAGGAAATCAAGTCAACAACCTCAAACATATACTCCGTATTGTGCTGCTCCTTCTAGTGAGCTACTAACTCAACTTTATGAATTGATGGAAGAGTAGCCTTTATTTATGGATATGGCCTACTGAAGTATGTATGCTATCTCTGTCCCTTATTTTTTTGTCTCATTTGTCTTTTTACGGTATTTAAAATATAACTTAAAACGTTTTTAATCTCCAATTCCGTAAGACAAAACATTCTTAAAATTTGATAATCTAAAAATTTACTTAGAGATACATCTAATAAGATCCCACATGAATATATTATTTCTTGTAACATAATGAAAATTTATGGCCAACTTTTTTAAACTTTGACTTTATAAATAGAAATAGAGCAAATATAAAAGAATAGGGAGTATAAAGTACGGAGTATTTGCGATTCTTTATCTTATATGGATAATTAGCAACAATTTTGACTACTTGTACTTTTTTTTTTACCTTTTTAACTTGTGATTTTTTTTTTAAAAAAATGTTGTATTTATTTTAGTGTTATATATATATATATATATATATATATATATATATATATATATATATATATATATATATATATATATATATATATATAACCAAAAGTGGCTTATTTTTTAAAATAGTTTGGGAACCAACTAATTTTTTCAAATATTTTTTTAAAAAAAGCTTATAAATAAAAAATTCCATAATTAAAGCATAATTACCTATAGAAAAAGAGGAGCGAAATTATGGTTTACAACTTTAAAACATAACACAATAGCTAACAGAAAATAGGAGGTAATTCATTATGTGCATCAACTTACTAAACACAAAGGACAATTATATTTGCTTGAGTTTTACCAATTCCTGGAACACCAACTTTGTCATCCGCTTGCCAGAAATAGGTCAATTAATATCATTAACTTTGCTTTTCTGTTTATTAGTAACTCAATTAGAATGAAGCAAGAAATGAAATACCATAGTTCTAAAAACAATTACACAAAATAAAAAGAATCATTAAAACAATAATCACAAATAACTCAAAACTTAATATACGAATTAAAGCAGTGCCAAAAACCAATTCAAATTCAGAACCAAAAACACAAACCAAAACAATGACAAAAACGAGAACAATAAGATCTAATTCCCAAGGCATCATTAATCATGCGATGAGGAACCAATGGCACACCATCTCAAATGCTTGAAGGATATTTGTGATGATAAAAGGCCCTTCGGAGGTAAATTAATTGTAATACACTAGTAGAAAACACTTCAATTGCTTCGTCTCAAATGCTGCGGTTAAATACATTTCGAAACACATGAATAGGGAGAGCATATTTTTAACCTAAATACTGCGGTTATTTAAAATAACGCAGCACTTATAACCACAAGTGTTGCGGTTATTTTTAGAAAATTGCAGCATTTATTCCTGTCATGAAATGGTCTGGCAAAAAGGAAGTATGGGAAAATATCATTGAATAAGTCCTGCGGTTTTTTAAATAACCGCAACATTTATTCAATGATATTTTCCGAGACTTTCCCTTTGCTAGGCCATTAATAAATGCTGCGGTTTTTTTAAATAACTGCAACACTTGTGGTTATAAGTGATGCGGTTATTTAAATAACCAGAATACTTTTTCACTAATATATTACCCCATACTGCCCTTTTCCAGGCCATTTCAAAACACGAAAACTTTTTCTCAGACTCCAAACACTTCAGCACATGAAAAAACCCTAAGTATACCCTCTTCTTCTCTAGCCCTAACCTTTGTCTTATCTAGCCCTAACCCCATAACACCCACTATCTAACTTTCTTCTTCACACAATTTGAAACCTACTCCTCACTCCCACTTGTGCCTCTATGGATATGGCGTAGTGAAGCGTTTTGAAGCTTACTTATCTCTCCCTTTTGAAAAAGTCTACATACTCTAAAGTTCAAAATCTAAAGGTTTGTATATGCCTTGAATACTAATATATATATTTTTATTTTTTTTCCGTGATTTGTTAATATATTAATGTAAAGATGAAAAACTCTTGTATGTTCTGCATGTTATATGTTGTGTTTATGAAGGAATAACCCTTAAAAATCGAATTTCATAAATTATATGATATTAGAGGCATTTTTTGGAGAAAATAAGTGGACAAATTTCCTTTGGAATATTTGAAGTCTATAATCTTGAAAAAAAATACCCGGTTTAGACATATTATAAACCTCATTCGGAGTCCCGTAGCTAATTTTATGCATCCTCAAAGATTTTTTTAAATATCTCAAATAAGACGTCACCGAGGCCACTAAAAGGTAACATAGTTGTGTAGTACCTATAAAAATGAGGGTTTCAAAAAAAATTACGCCATTCAGACTACCAGGCTAAAAGATATGCCTCTCTGAAGTTTCCGAAACCTCAAAATAACACCCGAAATCTATGAAGAATGAATTGGTTATTTTTTTATGTAAAATATTATAGATCACGATTTTGCGTGCTAAAACGAGTGGTCATAATAGAATTTTGGATTTATATGCTTTACATTTGATCATTTCTTTACTTTCCTTATCTTTTATGACATATTATTTAACACATTATGGATGATATTCTTAGCTTAGATCGGATTATGTTCTTGATTAAATGTGTTGTGTTGTAATAGTTATAACAATTAGATTTGCAAATATAACAATTTTGAGAGATATTAATTATTAATAATATACTTTTATACGTAATTAACACATAAAATGACCTATTAATTTTTTTTTGTTTTGGAAACCATCAATTGCTGCAGTTTTCTAATATAACCGCAACATTTAATTTATATGTGCGGCGGTTATATTAGAAAACCGCAACACATATAAATTTCAGAATAAAAAAAACCAATTAAATGCTGCAGTTATTAGAAAAACCGCAACAAATATATCTATTAATTGCTGCGGTTTTCCAAAAAACCGTAACATATAATGATAAAAAAAATCAATTTTTTTATTTTTAAAAATATATGCTGCGGTTTTTTGGTAAAGCCGCACCAATTATTGGCTATATATGCTGCGATTTTTCTAATAACAGCAACATTTCTTGTTTTTATTGCTTCGTCTAAAAAACCACAGCATTTGTTGTTTTCCATGTGCTTCACTTATATGTGTTTCGTATCAATAACCGCATCATTTAAAGCTAGAAAACTGAAGCATATAATTCTCTAGTAGTGATAGGTTGAGATTTTAAACAAATACTTCATTTAATTCCTAATGAACGTTGAGAGTCAACGGTCGTAGCTACCTTACACCGATCTGAATTATGGAGGATATTTCGATCAATGCATTTAGGAATAAACATGTGTTTATGTTGTCAAGAAATATCGATTCAAGAGTTAAAATGTAAACAAGAGTTTGCAAATTTGGTATAATTATGTGAACGACACTTCATTAAGGTTAATAAATGCTTGAAATGACAATTAACTTGAAGCCAAATCGTGCTACGGTGTATTTTAATCGAAGTAAATGAATATTATATATTTTGTCAATCATATACAACTTTATTATTTTTCATTAGAGTCCCTCTAACAGTTAGTGACATCAAGGCAACAAAGCCTATTATACTATTTGACAAGGACACAAAAATTGTTATGGGTTGTAAAATTTCATATATTAAAAACTTTGCAAATAATATAAGTGTACAATTTTTCAATTTCATTAAGTTGAATACAATAAATTAAACATATTCTTTTAATAATGATTAGGAATATGAAGAAATCATTATAGAAGAAGAAGTATAAAAGCATCTAATGAACTCAATTACATTTATTCTACATGCTTCAGGATATTAGTAGTTCAAAATAAATGAGAAGAAAAATGTTATCTAAAGAAAAATATAAGCAAAGTGAAAATCATCACATTAGTCATTTTGTATTTTCATTTTTTCAAGCTAAAATTTTAGTAAACATCAAATTTCTACAACTTAATTTAGCATATGTTCCTACATTCATAATTTTAGAAAAATATCGTACTTTAACACGGGCACATGCTAATTCCTTATTATTTATGAAGTAGTAATACTTGACATGGGCACATGCTAGTAATACCATGGTTTAGTTTTGATTCAAGTTACTCCATGTGGCAACTTATGGTGACAATTTTGCCTAACTTAAAATAAAGTGACAACTAAACAGTGGTGGATATTGGGTCTAAAATTAGGAGGGCAAGTCTCAACCTCTAATTAAAAAAATTAGACGCTTAATTATTAAAATATATTGTTAATTTTGAACAATATCTTTATATTATGTAAAGGTTCAGAAAATTTTAAAGGGCCGAACTCCCTTCAAACTATAAAAAAGATCAGCCAATGACTAAAAAGACATATGTTTCATGTGGAAGTGCTTATTGAATGAGCCCTTTTCCTTCTCCCATCCAATAGTTTTAATATGCAATGAAAACCACAACCCATGCCGTACACTTGTAAATAAGCCCAAAAATAATACAAGTCCTTAATGATGTAGGCAAATAAGTATACCACCTACTAGGAAGTCGTTAGATACACAAGTATGGGAAGATTACAGGGATCACATGGTGTATGTGAATTTGGACCGTCAATCACCCCTTTCACCTGTGAGATTGTAGTCATACGGGGTTGATCAATAATGGAGATTGGAATCATGTGGTTAAAGTACGGTTCATATCAAACGGTGCAGTGAGTGTGGGCGCAGTAAAGCTTGGGGGCCAATAGGCCATATGTCGTATTCTGAAGTCATGTTACTCATGTATAGTACTTCCGTATAAGTTAATTGATTTGTACTCCATTTTTAATCTACGTAGGTATATATCACACATGCGTTAGACCGCTACACTAATTAATAATTCATGAAATTGTTCATGATTTTATTTATTTTAATGTTTTACGTTAAGTTACCATGTATTTTGTATCTTTTGAAGATGATCGTGTATTGAAATTATGGGTTTGGTTGATTTTTTTTTTTTTAATTTTTTTGTTTCAACCATGCAATCTGTTTTTTAGAATCAAATAAGATCTTGTCTTTGTGATGGTATTTTATTTTTATAATATAATTCCCGTTTTAAAAGGTTAAAAAAAATCAAAACTCCTAAATAATAAAATAGGATAAGATATAATATGATAGGAATAGGATAGGATATGATATGATTTGATTGGATTAAGGAGTTATATGATCATTGCTAAAAAAAGGTTAGGTATTATGCTGCTTTTTATGGTTATTATGGAATTAAACCAATTGGAGTAATACATAATATATGATGCATTTTAAAAATTGGACCGATCTTTTCCCTGTTTCATTAGACCTTTAGACTTAGCATAAATAAGAAAGACTTATTATATAATAATGCAGAGGGGGATTGATCAATTATTCAGATATTATTGCTCTAACTTTATTTTTCTCTCGAACGCAACTTATATTGCATTGAAGAATCTTGATTTCCGAATCTTAATTCATAAGTACCCTACTTTTCTCTCTAATTTATCTTGTTTTATATCTGAGCATGTCTCTTTGATAAATTAGGTACGTTGTGGTTATGCTCGCAATGTTAAAGTAGTTTGTTAATTTAGGATGTATTGTATATCTCCTAGTAATAGATCTAGGTATGTGATTTCTCTATTTACTACAATGTTAGATTAGGATGCATTAAACCATGTTAGTTGTGATATTTGATTCGAGATATTTTTTGTTCATAAATTAATTCATTAGACCATGGTTTACTCAACCCACCATTCAATTGATTAAGTAAAAGTCAAACTCTAACTATTAAACTACTTTAAATATCGTACTAAGGAGTATTAAATAAGATATTTGAGTAATATAAAATTCTAGTGGGGTCACTTAAGGCAGCTCCACCACACTAAATATAGCTTGTTATATTAAACACTAATCTGCTCTTAACAAATACGGGATGAGATAGCGTCATTTCGGTAGAATTTGATTGTCATATAAATAGTACATCAAATTGGAAGGGGAGAACTTCACCATGGAACCCTAAACATATTACCTACAGCCACACAAAGTACTTCGTAATTTCTTATTTCTAACGCCCTATCGTTTGTGGTGGAAGGTTTAGAAGTGCAAGTATGACACAAGGAGTAGGGCAATATAACTATAAAGTATGGACTATGGAGTTCACTTTCTGTTTGATCTCAAATATGGACCTAAGTTTTTGGTTCATAGCTCTCTACTATGCATGTACCGTACATTTAAGACTATAAGTTCTACATTACTATTTCATTCCAATTAATACAGCAAATTATTGTTTAAAATTAATTTGTAATGTGCATAAATAAAATTCATTAGTACAAAGTAGATCTGTCAAAATGGAAAGGGACCTATTAAGGGCCCTTAATCGATCAATTTATAAAAAAGTCTAATCAAGTATAGGCATAATTGGGTCAATCTCTTAAAAGAACATGTTTTATTGGATATATAACGAGTCAAGTCTGATCAATAATGAATGATTACCCTCCGTATATAGAACTATACTCTCTTTAGATCGGCCCGGCCCGACTCGACCATTTTGTGTCTTATTTGGCTCGGCCCGTTTTGTTTCTGTTTTACCCAACACAACTCAACCCCTTTTGCATGTGATTTATCCTGACCCTAATCCGACCTAATGTACAAGTCTAGTACGAAAGTACTATTTGTCGAGTAAACTTCATCTAGTGTACCTTATTAATCTTCTCAATTCGTTTTCATAAAATCCAGTACTATGAAGCATATAGTTTTTGGTAGATCTCTAAGGACTCTTAACTACTTTTTAATTTTCAATTTTTCCTTGCTTAGATTGAAAACATAATGAGTGTGGCATACCTATGATTGTTAGCTACTTTTCACCTTACTTTCACACTCAATTGCCACTTGAGTCAACTCATCTTTTAATAGGCTTGAGTTGATCTTCCCAGTAGAATCAACAACTCTAATCTCTATTGTCCGATGTCGCGTAGAATTCTATACGGGTGTCACTACTCACTGGTTCCATTTTCTAGAGCTGTCAGAATCATACCCGACCCGATAAGTTACCCGAAACCGACTCGGACCCGACTTGATTATGACCCGAAAAACCGACCCAACCCGACCTGAAGTTAACCCGAAATCGATTTGACCCGATATTCAAAGACCCGAACCCGATCCGTGTTCGACCCGTTATAGACCCGACCCGTTAAGAACCCGACCTGTTACAGAGGCGACCCGTTACGGACCCGACCCGAAAAGAACCCGAAACCGATTGAAACTGACACATAACTGATATAACCCGATTTATAAAAATTCGTTACCCAAATTCGCTGGATGTGTTAATAATCTGAATATACGTGAATATGACCTAATCTTGACAAACCTATTTTTATCTAATATCTAATTACTTTGATACCAAACATTTTTATTAATTTAATTATTTAATAAGTACATTTATGAAAATAAAAGTTTTAAACGATTTACTAAATATTCAAATAAAAGCAAAACCATCATGTCTATGGCTATGAAAAGTGAGATTAGAACCTTTCAATTTGGGGTTTCATAAATCTCATTAACGTTCTTCTTTTTTCCAAAATGACAATCATTTTCCTATAACCTACTCTTTAAATAACATTAAATAAAAAACTAAAATATACTTTTCATAGAATTCCGCTATAACCCGTTCAGGAACCGACCCAATTTTACCAGAACCGATCTTGACCCGAATCCGAAATAACCCGCTATAACCCGTTTAGAAATCGACCCAATTGTACTAGAACCGACCTTGACCTGAACCGAATACAACCCGAACAAACCTTGACCCGAACCGAATACAACCCGACCGAACCCGGCCAAGCAAATAACCGATTTAACCCGACCCGATAATGACCCGACCCGATAGGCAAAATTGACCTGACAAGAACTGACCTGATAAGAATCTGACCCGTGATAGGTCAACCCAGAATCGATCCGTTGACCCGAATTTACCCCCCTAATTGTCCATACTAAGAATAAAAATAATTACATGCAAAGCGAAGAGTTTAAGGTGACCACTTCTGTAAGCAGCTGATTTACTGCTTATGAACGTAGTTCAGTCAACCGATAACAATAACATGGTCATTTGTTCGTCATTTATCATACTCCATTATACCCCGTACTATGCAATTAAATGTTTTGACCAATTATATATGGACTATGGAGTATATGTTTACTCTTTTTTTGTTGTTGTTGCTTATTTATTGCGTTGTTCTCAAATGTGTCTGGCTTTGGGTATTACCCCACGATTCTGAGCCTGACTTACCAGTTACCAATCAATTCTGCACCGTTAGTTCATTAGCAGCCAGCTGCCTAGATATATTTAGTTCTTTTATATAAATCATTCTGTCTTTTTTAACTGGCGAATATTTTATAATTTCAGTGATCATTCATGGGAATACAAAGACAAAACATTAAATTAACTCATATGTATATGATTAATATGAATGGGAAAATGGTACGAATATTATCGAGATTTTTTTTTTTGCCGTTGTGTCATGTTCTTCAAGATATTATTATTTATTGGTTCAGCATAAGTTAATACTTAACTGTACCACTCTTAAAACAAAGTTAATAAATTGACTTTAATTAAGTATATGATAATATGTCCAACATTTCAGTTCACCTAATCAGATTGATCGTCCTAAGCTACATACTCCGTAAATTGTGGTTTTCAGTTGTACATCTACTTGATATGAGTTTGGATTTGCTAACTAATACCATGAGTAAGAAATTAAACCTACTCAGAAAGTATTGTTAAAAATAACTATATACAGAGTGGATAAATATTCATGCAATATTAAAAGAATATATATTTAGTTTTCTTTTATATAGATAAAAAAAAAACATGTTAAAGAGAGAGCGGTTTCTCTTCCGTGTGATTTGGTTTTTGCCATTTTCAACCCGAATTCAACAATAAATTATCTTAATAAATCTCGGCTTAATACAACACATATTGTGAAAAACTACTCACACTTACTCCAGAAATAGGGAATTAAAAGAACTCATCCTTGTACAGGAAGAAAGAATCAGGGATGAAAACTCAAGTCGGACATGTTTATTTCCAACAATAATTACTACTACAGCTGCAATATTAACCTTTTTGTCGTTGCTAAAACAAACCAAATTGACGTGGATCTCATACTACATAGCAGAATCAGAATTCAACAACAGAGTATCAAAGCTACATGCAACGTTAACTGTGCCTTTATATTCTAAAAATATTAGGTTAACAAATCATACATTCCAAGTAAACCTTTATTCTTCCACTTTTCACGTCCTTCACCATGGTAATTTAATACACGTACGCTTGATTACGGAGTAATGTAAAAGGAGCCACCAATCAACTTTATTAAGAAAACATGTTAAATGTATTTATTAATTCACTTTATTTCACTTTTAATTTGGAACGTATTTATCAAACCGGTTAAAACTCAGGAATGTGAAATGCAAAAAGTTCTTTTTTTTTTTTATTAAAAATAAAAATCGACTAACCTGTTAAAATCAAGTCATAGTGATTGATTTCTTTGGTTCTCATTAATTAGGTAGATTATACTTCTATACATGCAAATTGAGATTGTAACCTCAGAATTTCGACCTGCTTTAGTAAGGTATTATTTTAATAAGGTATTTTGACGTGCGTTTGTTGACTTTAGATTGCAGAATGTATAATGTAAACGAATGCTTCCAAAATCATATAAAGGTAGGTACACTGTCATGATATATTAATACTACGTACAAAAGTATCAATTAAATTAATATATTAATACTAAATACATTCTAATTAAATGCAAAATAATGTCCCTAAAGAAAAATAATGATGGATGACACTTTAAAAAACGTATTTTTCCTATTGTGCGTGTCTTGTTTTACAACTTCTGTCATGAGAAATTGTATAAAGTAATGAAATATATATGAATAATCTCGATTTGCTTGACTTCAATTCTTTGGTAGTATTGCCGTATCGGTGCCATCTTGTCTCCCATCTTCATGAAGCGCACTCTCTCTTGTTTTCGTTCGCATCTAATTATACCATTTACGGAGCAATAATCTATTATTATCAGAGAAATACTCTGTAATTATTAATCACAAGTGCAAGGCCAATTGTAATATAATGAACTTAATACTTAACTGCCTATTAAGGTATGGTTCTAAAAAAATAATTGACGAAAACCAAATGCAAATTCGTCAATAATCAAATAAGTTTTTCCTCGACAATGTATTTCAAAATACAACAAAAAGCCACTATTAGAGTTTCCACGGAGAATCACTAGTAGGGGTGAAATTTATTTGGATAAAAACAAATATCTAGTTCAAACATAATTGAATGAATAATTGGGATTGGATTTTTCTATAATTTGATTTGGATCAGATTGAAATTTTTTTAAAAAAATTGATCTTGGATTGGATTGGATTGGTTTGAGTATGTTTGTAACCAAATAAATCGAATAAAACTAAATTTTTATATTGGGCTACAATATACTAGACCCACTTAGAGTTTTTGATATTTATGATTTTGGATATAGTATAATTGAAAATAAAATATCTTAGACCTAGTATAATTGAATATTTTGTGTTTTTTATTTTAAGAAATTATATTGAAGTATTTTATTTACATGTGATATTTAAGCTAATTGACTTTATAGACCACTTAAAGGGCTAAAATACATGATTAAGTAAAAATATAGTCTGCCCACTAATAAGCCAAAAAGATTTTGGATTTCGCTATTTCGATTTGGATTCAAACTAATATATTGGTTTGGATTTAGATTAGGATTTAATCTAAATCAAAAATTGGAATTTCTCCCCTAATTACAAATGCAAATTAAATGTTACTCATCATTCAAACATGCACTATGAGAAAAAAATTAGATAACATAACTAGACAAATTAACCAAAATAAATTTGATCATGTTGTATTTTTGGGTATTCAAACCAAAAAATACAAGTTATAAATGCTAAAGAACTCGCTAATTACAAATCGCCACAAATGGATTGGAATACAGTTGTGTTTGAACGTGTTTTAGGATGTTTTGTGTGTGAATGGAACAAAGTAAAAGGGATAGATTCATTTATTAGCTTTAGGGATTGTTTGAATACATACTCACCACCAAATAATTCGAAAAGTTTCCTCAGAACACCATCAATTTCATCAACGATTGAAATAGGCTAGTAAAGGATGAACACACTAAACTTTAATCCAAACGCTTAGGGAATTTAGAAAAGTCACGAAGACAAAGGGTTTAATTCATCAAAATACGCTTTTATTCAATGCAAATGACCCCCTTTATATAGTAGGATGGTCATAGGTTTACACGAAGCATAAATAATTTAAATACTAGCTTAGAATCCTAAGTTACCGACTAGGGTTTCAAGATATACGAAATTCCCTAAGATAAAACTAGAAACATTTAAGAATCAAACTTCCTAGGATAATTAAGCATGAAATCCGAAATTCCTATGATAGGCTAGCTATAGTTACATAATAAGTGAAAAGACTTCAAAGGTCATAGGTTTACACGAAGCATAAATAATTTAAATACTAGCTTAGAATCCTAAGTTACCGACTAGGGTTTCAAGATATACGAAATTCCCTAAGATAAAACTAGAAACATTTAAGAATCAAACTTCCTAGGATAATTAAGCATGAAATCCGAAATTCCTATGATAGGCTAGCTATAGTTACATAATAAGTGAAAAGACTTTAAAGGTCATAGGTTTACACAAAGCATAAATAATTTAAATACTAACTTAGAATCCTAAGTTACCGACTAGGGTTTCAAGATATACGAAATTCCCTAAGATGAAACTAGAAACATTTAAGAATCAAACTTCCTAGGATAATTAAGCATGAAATCCGAAATTCCTATGATAGGCTAGCTATAGTTACATAATAAGTGAAAAGACTTTAAAGGTCATAGGTTTACACAAAGCATAAATAATTTAAATACTAACTTAGAATCCTAAGTTACCGACTAGGGTTTCAAGATATACGAAATTCCCTAAGATGAAACTAGAAACATTTAAGAATCAAACTTCCTAGGATGATTAAGCATGAAATCCGAAATTCCTATGATAGGCTAGCTATAGTTCCATAATAAGTGAAAAGACTTTAAAGGTCATAGGTTTACACAAAGCATAAATATTTAAATACTAACTTAGAATCCTAAGTTACCGACTAGGGTTTCAAGATATACGAAATTCCCTAAGATGAAACTAGAAACATTTAAGAATCAAACTTCCTAGGATAATTAAGCATGAAATCCGAAATTCCTATGATAGGCTAGCTATAGTTACATAATAAGTGAAAAGACTTTAAAGATATAACTAGCTAACAAGATAAAACTTCTAATGCTCATTCTTGAAGAAGTTGAACCGTTGTTGCTCTCTTATCCTTGAAATTCGTGCTTTATCTCCAATTCTTCATCCTCCATCAAACTCTTCAAGTCTTCATATTACATCCAACTTTTCAAGAGTGCAAGATTCATCCAACTCTTCAATGTCTTAACTCACGCCCCTTTCTTGGATTGTAAGAAAATGGACCAACCTTCTTTGGTCAACCTTTGACCCTCACGCTGACCAACTTTAGAGCAACTTTGACCAAGCCCGGATTCAAGCCATACTCCTAAAGTTCGAACCTTTATGGGTTCAAAACGTTTTATTTACTCCTTACTTCTATTTTAAGCCAAAATCCAATTTTCCTAAACTACCACTTTTTCAAAGTAGAAAGTTTCCCAAATTAGAAAGTTTCCAACTCATGAAAGTCAGCTCAAGTCAATGAAAAGTCACCCAAGTCAATGCATCAAAATATCATACCAAGATAAGTATGTTATTCTGATGATTCTCCACCATGTTTGCCACACATTCAACCACATTCTTAAAGGTCAAAGGATCTCTCGTGATCTTCAATTGCATAGCTTCTTGATATACAACAGATCATATCAACTTAACTCTTTCTTCTAATTGATGATAAAACCTTTTTAGCTAATTTATCCATTGTCCTTATCAAATTTATTTCCTAACATGCAAATCTAAATGTTAAATTGCATATATTAAAAAATATCAAAAGTATTTCTCTTCTAATACTCCCTTCGTTTCTTTTTATTCTTCCTATTTGTTTTTAGGTAAATTCTAAAATAAACTTAAATTTTAAATATTTTTAATTATGTGTTTGCAAAAATTATAAAAAATTGATATTTAAAAATATTTATTATAATAAAACTTTTAAGGTCTCATATATTTATATTTTTTCTTATAAATTTTAAAAAATTTATTATTAAAATTTAACTTTAAAATCTATATATTCTAAATAAGTGGGAAAAAAAATGTAAATACAATGCTTTTCCAAGGTCGTACGGTAACGTAACTACGTAAGTGTACGATGGGTTGATATGATACTCTTGTACACTGTACTTATAGACTTAATTTTACCTTTTTTTTACCGTCGGTATTTTTATTTTGTCCTCAGCCTCAGATTTTTCAAATCGACTATGCGGTTGATATACCTTCTATATATATATATATATACAAAGATTCTTCCACTCGTCGTGTGTTCATAAATAAAAAGGGAAAGATCCCTTCCTTCTCTCTCCCTTCCTCACCGCTTCACTCCCTCGCCGGAGAATTCTCGCCGACCTAAACGATATTAACCGTCCTCTTCTTCTCTTTTTTTTCTTGTTATACCTCAAACTCAAAACATTTTCAACATCTAATTTCTCCTCTTATAAAATGCAATTTATGATTTTGAATATTTCGTTTTGTTAACCGCATTGAACTTTTGCATTTTTATCCGAATTTATTGGCTTAACTAATGATTAAAGTGCCAGTAATTTCTAATTTGAAACTTTTCTGAATCTCACTCTTTTTTGTGTATCTTATTCCTCTTGTCTTCAATTTCTTCTCTTTAAAGTTTTTATTTTTTGGTTGTGAATTTTCGACCAAATTAAGGAAGGATGGCGGTGGCGACGCCGTGTTTGCAATTTCCTCATTCTCCGATCACCATCTCATCTCCTATAAATCCTTCGTCAAATGACGCCGTTTTGCTTTCCCGATCTACCTTCCTCGGAACGACGTCGTCTCCCAATATAACCAGAACTCGTTCATTCGAGTTTAAGCCAAAACAGAGACCTCCTTCTCTCCCCCCCATCCGACGAGTTGCTACTTGCGCAACCATGGATTCCTCCTCTGACGAAGGATTCTCTAGAAAAATTGAGGAGTTAGCCTTCAAATTCCAAATATACGACGAAAGTAGCGTTGGAAATCTCACAAATATTAATTTAAGTGACGATGATGGCAAATTCGACGATGAAGAGGAAAAGTCGTCGCTAATGGAGATTCAAAGCGTCGAAATGAAGGCGAAGAGCTTAGATCTCCCACTCTCACTCCGAATGATCAAACGGAAGAAGAAGCTATTGCAAGAGAGTTTCGTAGAAGCTGGTGAATCCGCTTATTGTTCGGTGAAAAGAGCGTTTTCATCTGTGGTGTTCATAATCAGGGAGCTTCACAGCTATACCCTTCAGATGAGAGAGATTTTGTACTTGGAGGATTTGCAAGGCGCTTTGGGGAGAGTTCAGAGTGAGATGCATGCTTCCTTTGTGTGGCTTTTTCAACAAGTGTTCTCTCACACTCCTATTCTCATGGTCTATGTCATGATTCTCCTTGCCAACTTTACTGTTCATTCCATGGCTAACTTAGCCGCCATTGCCTCTGTTGCGCCGCCGGTTTCCACGGCGGGAGATAGGGATTTCAGTGGTTCTCGTTTCGAGTTCGACGCCTCGGCGGTGAAGAGTTTTACAGTGACTCCTTCGTCGTCGTCGAGTAAAACGACGTCGGTTGGAGGAAACAATGGGGGTGGGGATAATGTGAGGCCGGTAGGGAGTGGGATGGATGGTGATGGTTGGATGAATAATAATCCCGGGATTCTCCATAGTCCGATTGTTTCAGGGGAGGGCACGCAGCAGAAGGAGGAGGAGGTTGAGGCTTGGAATTCGATTGTTGATGAAGCTTCTAGAATGCAGAGGCAAGTGAGGGATGAAGCTCTTGATGATGAGACTGTTCAGAAGTTCGTTTCGCCGGTGACGGCGAAAATCGAGGCGGATGATTATGTTGATTACTTAAAAACAGAGCTTCATTATCAAAGTGGTGTTGCTCAAGAGCCTAATAATGTCTTGCTCTTGACTAATTTCGCTCAGTTCCTCTACCTTGTTGCTCACGACTTTGATAGGTATAAATTCATTTCTGTTTTGTTTTAGGTGCTGTATGTGTTGGTATTATATTTTGATTTACTATTTCTTGGATTTGATCTATTTTGATTGACGTCATGACGTTATTAGTTAAGTTTGTGAACATGGTAATGGAGGACGTACACAACATTTACTGCAGCTAAATGCTCTACATTCACGGCTAAGAATAATTGTGGACATCCGTGAATTGATATGATTGAGTCATGGTAATTCATTGTTTGCATAGTTTTGCATTAATTGTGTGATGATTGATGAATCTGAAAGTGTGTGAATTTGTACTAATACTTTTGTGAAAGCTCTTGTATCTTTTGATCTCTTTGTATGAATGTTTTGTACAAAAGTACAAGTTATTTGTCATATACAACTTGCGGCTGTAAGCTATAACTACTTAATCACGGAATCATAAAAGGTAAAACTTGAATCAAACTAACCTTAATTAGGTTAGGAGATTTCACAGTTATAATTCTGGTTTCCTGTTTAATTAGTAGTACAAAAATCTGTGCAGTACCATACTAGACTAGTACTAACAATCTGCAAGTTTGTACTGTTTGTAACAGAGCTGAGGAATACTTTAAAAGGGCTACAAAGGTGGAGCCAAAAGATGCCGAGGCATATAACAAATATGCCAATTTCTTGTGGCAAGTAAGGAACGACTTATGGGCAGCTGAAGAGACCTTCTTAGAGGCTATTTCTGCTGATCCTAGTAACTCTTACTATGCTGCCAATTATGCCCATTTCCTGTGGAACACTGGCGGCGAGGACACTTGTTTCCCTCTTGATGATGAACCCCTTGATGCCTAAAAATGGAGAAATAAAAAGCGAGTAAATTTGAAAAATAAGGAATATTTATTAAGAATTATAAGCGTGTTGATCCACTTATGTACAGTCCACACAAGGCTCAGCCCGGGTTGGCTTTATACTGCCTCGTTACTTTAGTATCAGGCGTTTGCACCCACCACTTGTTGAAATAATTGGATTTTTCATTTGGAGAATGACAGAAGTTATTGGTTATGTTGGTGTTGGAAGAATTGCCAAGAAGAGGAGAATGTGGGTTAGGTCATTTGTTGGTGGGTGCACATGGTGAAGGAAGTTGAGATTTGAGCATGAGACATTTGTAAGAGATGGTAATCAACAATGGTGGAGGAAAAAAAGGCTAGATTTGCTCAAGTATGCTTAATTGGCAACAGTGTCTTCTGTCGTCTTGAGATCTACATGAACCAACAAACTTTAGCCTCAGAGTTAAAAAAAGAGGACCAAATTTTGTTGCACATAGACTTTTTTTTTTTTTTTGGCCTCGTAAATGTTCACTAGTGAGTAAGTAACTGAAATTTCTGCTGGTTTTGTTCGTAGAATACTATAGTATATGTAATGTGACCATGGAGTAGTAGTTATTCTGCTAATCAGAAGCAGTGTTAATTAATTACGAATTTATATGATAAGGAAAGAAAAGAGTTTTGGAACATGGGATTGATTGTATACTCTATAATAGAATTGTCTCTCGAATTTTCCACTTTTGACTTATGGGTTATTGGTTTTGCTTAATGCATGCCTAGTGGGTGGGATTGTGAACATCCACTTTTTTCTGATGTTTTGGGGTTAAAATGTCAGGAAAACACTACTCCGTACTATTCAACAAGTTGAACATTGATTTGACTTGCAATATTGGCCGATCAAGGAACTCGTGATTAAGATGGAGTACTGAGGTTAGGTCTACGTTTGATTACTACTTGTACAAATATAGTGAATTGGTTAGTTTCTTTTTGAAAGATACACAAGTACAAGGTAATAAACTAGTTCCTTCTGTTTTGGCTGATTTTTACGTCATCTAAAAGCTTTCGTTTATGCGTTCTTGTAATTGTTTCAATACGCAAGCTATATGTTGCACGGTGTAAGAAATCAGATTGGTAAAAATTTTATTGATGTATATTCTTATTAGTATGAAACTGAAGTTAGAAGTTACATATGCACTAAAACAAGTGTCAATGATAGAGAAATGCATGTAAAAATTTGGGTAGCTAAGTGTATTTAAGAAATTAGCAGGACTTACCAGTATACCACACACCACAGACTCAAGAGTAGTACAATTTGGACCCATTCAATTCTTGAGAATTTCCTTCATGTAAACATCCACTGTATCCAGGCCAGTAGTCATTTTTTGCGTCTGTTGCAAGATCAATGTCTGCCCCACCAGAAAATTTCCCAAGTAAAGTATGTTTACCTGATAATGTTCAGTCAAAGTTATTAACCGTTGTTAATTTGGGCCTTAAAAGTTCGAACCTAAGATTTGATCTTCAAATCTAAATGTCTAAATAAAATTATATTGGTAACTTGTTGAAAGGTGACAGTGACAATTTTGAGGTTGTCAAGTTTTACTTGGACTTTGCTGGGAGATACGGAGTAGTAAATACATACTATTCTCTTAGCTGGCTCTCTCAGCTCGCCGCTCCATTTATATATATGGCAAGTTGTTCAATTGAGATAATATGGAGATAATGCAAGTTGCCGGCTTTATAATCTTTGGACATGAAAGAAATTTTAATACTTCTCCATTTGATCAAGTTATAATCTTTGGACCATGATTTATATGTAATTTATGCGTGTTTTATATTCGGTCCATTTGTACCTCATTTATTATCCGTTTTCTTTTCACCCCTAAAACATAAATATAAATTTACATGTATCTTGAAGTAATAATCTTTGGATTTATCATTTTGTTTACATATTGAGAATCTCATTTCAATTACATGTCCATCGTGTAACAAAATTTGTATGGTTTGACTAAGACCATTCTCATCTTTCATCACCAATTTTTTTTCTAATTTTCCCTCTCATCCATATTACTCTGTATATTTTTTGTGAGTAATGTTATTTCAATAAGTAATTAAATAACATATAGCAAATTAAATAACATAAAAAGTGTCGTATAAGAGTATGTTTAGGCTAACACAAGTAATTTCATATTGAAAAATCATGCTCGTAATAATATTGGAGCAAACTAGTTAGTTTACTTTGTTCCGCAGTTGTCTAACAGTTTTGTAGTATTTGGGGGACAAACCATATGACATAATGTGCAATACAGTTTAAGGAGGTATATCTATAATTCTACTAAAGATGGAAGACTTACGACCGTACCAAAAACAAAAGGAAGAGGGCAACGAGAAAACGATGCATGATCACGTGAAGTATCGATGGAGTTAATTCAATCCCTTAACCCTTATCACTTCATCAGTGTCTCCATTCTTCCTCCCATGCCTGATTGCCACCTCCATCTTTTTCTTCTGCATTTGAGTTGATAACTCATTTGCATCACCAATTCAGCATAGTGTGATGTCAATATATAGTTACCGTTGGTGTCATTAATACTCCAACGAGGAAGCTTGATATAACTCCAAGCTAAAGCCCATTTGGCGATACATCGACTTCACTAATTGCTAGTATGGATTGTTTACTTTGCACTCAAAAGTTTTAGGACAACTATATTTCCATATTTCTTAACAAAGGAAAAGACTAGTAGTTTAAACATTCTTGTTTATTGTGTGCGTTTGACTCAAATTATTATTAGGATGCTTAAATTCACTAACTTTTGTTTATGCAATATTCATGTTTATTTTATACCTATATATATATATATATATATATATATATATATATATATATATATATATATATATATATATATATATTATTTACAAGAATGCTCACCTTTCTGTATTGCACATTTGCACTTGATCAAGACTGGTAGTTGAAAATCAAGTTTAATTAGATAATTATGAAAAACTTGTTTTAGGACCCTTTTAAAATATGTTTTAACAAAGTGACCGCTAAATATTAGTCTTTTATGTGCATTAAAGCTAATCCACCTTTAATAATTTTTAATTGTGTGTATAATTAGTATTTAATATGTTGCTCGTGCAAGTTTTGGATTATTTAATATATAATTGAATATGAGTATAGTCGCTTAATGACGAATTATGGATCATAGTCTAATTCATATATCATCCCTAATCTTTTAAGAGTTCACAATGGGAAAAATTTGCTTTGAAATGTCAATCTAATTAGTTCCCATTCATTGAATCCTTGGTAAGATCTATGAATCTTACTTTAAAAATTCATGAGTGACTCCTCTTTTATTTCTCTAATTTTCTTTTCAAGAGTCGATCATGAAACCCCCATTGCCAAATACATTCACACATGTAGTTACAATTATTCATATTGTATTTATTAAACTCTTAAAAGAAGACTTTTGTAATCTACTTTTTAATGATTTCTGAAAAGTTTAACTTTTTATTATGAAATCAAGCACATTGTCTCCAAGCACAATATCACAGTTTTTATAATAAAATCACAATCCTATCCACTACATACTTACATAGTACTAACAAAGAATATGCTAGAATCTTCAAGCACATCGTCTTCTACTATTGTACAGTACTCCGTATGTAACGTTTGTTACAGCTTCAGAAGAAAAACTACTTTATGTATATTTGTTTTGCAATTAGTACATGAGCATTTTTTTTACAATAAAACAATAGGAATATGTGTGTAATTGGAACACACGAAAAAGCAATGATGAGACACAAAGTGAAACCACGATTTTAACTAGCTATTTTACATTAATGTTAGAAAAAAAAAGCAAGAGTCTATTAGCAATGTTTTCTAAAAAAAAAAAGACTTTAAATATGAACTTTTTAAAGCTTTTTAAAAAATAGACTCCATACCAAAATATTTTAAAAAATAAGCTTCTGCAAGTTCAGATAAAAATCACAATTTTAGGCAACGATTTTATTACAAACCTTCAAAAACTTATTTTTAAAAATATTTTGGTTTGAAACTTATTTTTGAAATAAGTTTAAAAATAAAGCTTAAAAAAATTATTATAAATTATAATCGTTTTCTCTGTTTTATCAAAATGTAATTGTTTTCATTTAATAAAAAGAAAAAATTATTTAAATTACATAAATTGAGACAAAACTTTGGGTCGGGGCAAATTAAGGTGCACTTTCGGTCAAGTGGCATTTTGAATAGGGCCTGTATAATATAAAAGAAATAGGCTTATCAAAGAGCCTAAGAAGCCATTGAAAAGAATACAGCCCAAATGAATTCAAGTTGCTCAATATTGCACATTGGGACTTGTGTGGCTTGTGTCACGGACAGTCTCACACTACTCTCACAGGACTCGCACTATTCTATTAGTGGTACTCCTTAGCTGTATACATTTTCTTAGCTAGAGTATGTTACAAAACGACTAATAGAATAGTAATACTATTCTCTTGTCTCTTTATTTTTTTGCCACATTTTTGTTTCTGCATTTAAATTTTAAAAATTTTGAATACAAATTCTCATCACGTTAAAAAGTAATATATTCACATAAGATATTTTTGGACGCATGTGAATGGAAATTTTTGAGAATATCAAGTTTTAGTAATTTATTTTTTTCTTACAAATTTAGAGATAAAAGTGTTTTAATTTGTGTTTTGAAAATCGTGTAAAATTAAATTGAACAAAAAATTAAGGACAGAGGTAGTATATGCAAGACAGTGTGACTATATGGGTCAAGGAATTGTGATTGTAATAATCCATCGGTTCTTGAGCTAGTTTGCCCTTGATAGCATGCTCCATTTATTTGTCCCAATCCCTGATCCAAAGGGCATGTTGTGAAGACTAGTCAACTGATGTTTTCCCTCGATGATCATATTCGTGCATATTAGGGTAATGTTTTAGGAACCGAAACATCTTGCCGAAAAATCAAATTGTCGCATAGCTTAGTTTGAAAAATCGAAAATCGAATTGTCCCAATCCTTTATCCAAACAACATGCTGTGAAGACTAGTCAACCGACACTTTCCCCCGATGATCATATTCGTGCATATTAGGGTAATGTGTTAGGAACTGAAATATCTTGCCGGAAAACTGAATTGCTGCATAACTTAGTTCGTGAGATGTATCTCGACTCTTTTAAAGCAAATGAATGAACCAAAAACACATCGCTCTCAGTAGTTAGCGATATCAATGGGATATGGGTCCAAAATCATTTTTAGAGAGAAGAAATCACACCATAGAAAATAAATGAATAACATAAAGTTACCAACTCATTATGCATCATGTCAAACAAATCTCTGTATGCATTAACCTAATGGCCATGCGAATACAACTGATCCTCTATATAAGCCATCTCGCACCATATGCTCCCTTTCCCTGGGCTACTTAAAATGAATTTAGATCAACAAGGGTTCTTCATCAACACCACATTAAAGACGTGTAGGAATGCATGGTTGGTCAACAAAATGCAATATGCTTCCATGCCCATAACTATCAAGGTATATAATCAGACTGATACAATGAAATTAAGAACATACAAATTGTGAAAACAAATAAAGTAGATTGAGAAGAAACTTGAAGTATCCCCAATGGAACGATAATCTCTAAAGGTATGGTACCTCCCTTGACCTTAACAACACAACTTGGATTCTTAGACAGATATTCTAGTGCAACACTACCCCAACTATAAGATCAAAAAGCATCTCAATCCCTATCCAATATTTGCAAGAAGATGGTCAAGACCTCATTTTTAGACTTGTCACCAAATAGAATATAGGTGATGAGTAACCAACAATACACACGAGTATATCTCTAAACTGTAGCATCATCTACATCATCAGAAGGAAGGCAACCAAACTACTCTCACAACTCAGTCAACTTTACTGCATATTCCACAATGATATCAGCGGGGGCTGGTGCTACTCTTAATGTCTTTTTGAATCTATATAGTTTCTTGAAAAAGAATAAGTCTTGTAACTACCTTGTCATGGATTTGCAAGTGTGTTAGTATCGCAATATCTCATAATATGATTGTCGCCTCCCAGACTGGTAAGGTGAACAAATGTGTCTCACATCTCTACTACCCAATCAAATTTGTGATCAATCCTTTTTCGAGTTGATACTACCTTGTTTTTATTCACATCAATATTTTCCATAATATAAGTAAAATTTTACACAATCCATTGTCTAGTAGTTTCCACATTTATTAACAAACCATTTTTCACACAATAAAATGATAAATAAATAATAATAGCGACAATAAAAATCTAGCACCTTTCTACACAACATTGAACATTTATACTATGTTTGTAGTTGGATACCCATACCTATGCCCACCGTCATATGCAAGTAACCATTTCTCAAGGACCATATCATTATATATGAAGCAGCTTCATCAGATAGATTATGTGCAATGTATTTGAGACTTTTGCTACACTTTCCAGTTTTTTACTGGAATGTTTTTCTAACAGTAAAGTTCTTCACCATCGTATTCAAATTTGATGCCACATGTTAAATGCAGAATTGATGAAATGCTTGTGGCAACATTCACTTCCTAGTTTGTTCACTTAAGACATATATGATTCCAACCCGTGTGTAAAAAATGACACATAGTCCTCATCATCGGGAGGCACGATGCCTAATACAAGCCATAAACCAAGACCAACTATCTCTATTCTCTTCTTCAACAAATGCAACTGGAAACAATTGATTGTTACCATCAATGATTAGTGTGGTAAGTAGTTTCCTATGTACTTCCTATAAACATGAATATCGTCGATAGCAATGTTGGGTATATAATGTTCAAACCCATCAATACTGGTCTTAAAGGCCTTGAATACCCTCTTGAATACATTAGCACTTGAATTCTCTGATTATAACTCCATTCAACAGAAATCAAGGATAAGCATGTATATAATCTAACTTTTTTGTGGTTAATTAAGAACCTTAATACTCGAATGAACCTAATTAACCTTAAGCAAGGAATAATATTACAATAGTATTATTTGTTTATAAATCAAGATTATAATTTTAGGAAAAACTTATACAATTCGAAATAACATAGGAAAAAGAAATGTAAATATATCGGCAAAGACTACGTTGAGTTTCAAAACTAAAAAAGAAAAAGACATAGCGTTTACTTCCTCCATAATTCTTTCTATGATAGGAGCTTTATCCTATAAAACCAACTCACAAGTCTGTCCCCACCAAGGTAGGTTCAAAGAATAAAATTAATGAAAGCTGAGTACAAATTGTTCAAGCCTAAATACTTTCCATTGGCATTTTCAAAAACAACCCCAAGTAATAAATCATTCAACTATCGGGCTATTGCAAAAACACAGGATATAAAAAGCATACAAATAGGCATCAGTCGGATAACATAATAAACTACAATTGTTTAGTTCATATAAAGAGATCACGTCTTTTAATATCTTTTAGGTGTTTCCATGAATTTTCACTTTCTCATGGAAACTAAGACCATCATCTCATTTAACTTGCTTGCAATACTCTGTCGTTACCTGTACTTGGATGAAATAATCGAATGTGCCCTACCTAGCCAAAGTTAACCCAACTGGGAAAGCTCAATAAAAAAAAATTTGATTTTTTCAAGTGACACCGACTACTAGTGGTCTAGTCTACTCAATCTTTTGCGAAATTCATCACTTTGTTATGGTGTGCATAATCAATTATTACAGTTGAGGAATGGGAAATTATTTCACTTTTGTCTTTTTCAACCAAGTTTACTTATTTTATTTAAAGAAGAAAATGGACTTCTAACAATTATCTACATTTACCGAAAGATTCTAATAAAAGGTTCGTGGTCAATACTCGTTGATTCAACCTTTTAGAAGTGGCTTATCAGTTCCTAACCTTGTTTTAGGAAGAACTAAAACAAATTAACATCCACAACAAAGTTGCTTAACTAAAGATCTACATAAATTTCAACAAAGTTTCCTTTGTAAATTGAATAAGTTCCTTTTCAAAACATAAACCAAAGGCATATACAATCACAACTTACAACTAGCAATACATTGACATCCTATATTAATATTTCAATTAACATCGATCATAATAATTCCATCCTCCTCTTCCCACAATTCACAAAGTAATAAAATAAGATTGAAGATTTACATTAAATAAACCAAGTCTCAATAATCTATTCAATGCATCTTTACTTCGAAACACTTCCATACGTCAAACTAATCATGACTTAATATTTTATTAAGTGCAAAAGTACAATTTGACTTCATTTCTTAACAATTACAATATTCATTCCATACAAGGTGAATGAACATATGTGTACGTTCGCTAAGCCAACTAGCTCTTGCTCTAATTGGTCTCGATGGTTTGTCCTTCGTTAGCGGTTTTGAAACTTGAAAGGATGGAAATTGAAGCTATGCATTAGTAACTAATAGATTTTGCTAAATAAGGAGAAATATTTTTTTTACTATTAGTTCAGAAATTTAACTTACTCCAAAGTTCTTCACATCCAAGGTAGCTTACCGTAAGCACCCGAGGATGCGATTCGCCATGCTAAAGCTGCATGGCCCTATTTGATTAGGAAAATAAGGTTTTGTTGGAACAAGTTGAATTTTGTGAAAACTTCAAGTCCCACATTGATGGAAAATGGAAGTTTTACTTCCTTTATAATAGTGTGTGTAGAATAGTTGGATGTGGCCCTTGGGCTACCCACATTTTGTGGAGAGGGAGGACCTACCTCCTACCTCTATCACACACACGCGCGCCGAACCGAGCCGGGCTGGGCTGGGTTGGGTCGGGTTTGGGTTCAAGTTTATTTTTTGCTAAACGTTATAACTGTTTTATGTTTACTTAAAAAAAACGTTTTTGGCAGTTTTAATTTCTGATTTAGTGGGATTAACTTCTTGACAGTTTTAATGTAACTTTTGAAAACGTGAAATAGTTACAACAGAAATATTTTTTTTCTCAAGTCTTCCTTTTTCTCTCTTCCAAAAAACCGAGCAGTTCCAATCCTTCTGTGGTGTTTTCGTTGCCCGGTGGTACAGTGCAAGCCATCGGTACTTGATATTTCTGAGAGGCTGTTTTATCTTGGGGGACATCCGGTGGATAACAATCTGTTTGCACAATTTAAGGCAGTACCATGAATGTTCTAAAGAGAGCGATATAGTCCGCGACTCAGTCTCATTCCCGGTAATATTGTTCATGCTATTTTTCGTCTTTGCAGTATCGGTGTCAACAATTTTAGAACAATTCTTATTCTGCCTGTGTTAACAATATGTCTACCGAAGATATGACTATGTCCAATGATTTAAACAAGCCATTCCGTTTTGAAGGCGCTCATTTTAAAAGATGGAAACAGAAAATGCAGTTTTTCTTAACTATTAAAAAAGTTCATCATGTCTTGTCTGTTCCTCGGCCTGTTATTCCTGATAATGCCGATGAGGGTGAAATTGTTCGTTTGAATGCTGAAATTGAAACATGGACCGAAACTGATTTCGTGTGCAAAAATTATATTCTTAATGGTCTGTCTGACAATCTATATGACTACTACAATTTGGAAAATTCTGCTAAGGATTTGTGGGATGCCCTATAAAAGAAATACGATACTGAAGAAGCAGGTGCCAAAAAGTATGCTGTCAGTAGGTACCTAAAATTTCAGATGACTGATGAAAAGTCCGTGGAAGTGAAATCCCACGAGCTACAGAAAATTGCTCATGAGATCATTTCCGAAGGTATGGTCCTTGATGAACAATTTCAAATTGCTGTTATTATTGACAAGTTGCCTCCTTCTTGGAAAGATTTCAAAAATAATCTTAGGCACAAAACAAAGGAATTCTCCTTAGAGAGTTTGATCACTCGGCTCCGTATAGAAGAGGAATCCAGAAAATAGGACCAGAAGGAAGAAATCTTACAAGTCACTGCTTACAATACTCCTAAGCGATCTACAGCAGCTCTCAAGCCTGTTGGTAAGAGTTTCAAACCTCAGAACTGGAAGAATAACTTCAAAAAAAAAATCAGAATGTTCAAAGGAACAATGGAAAGCAACAACCTCAACCCCCTAAGAATGGTACTGGTCAATTTCTATGCTATAGATGTGGAAAACCAGGCCATATGGCACGAAAGTATAAAAACATGCCTAGCACTGCGCCAGCGCAGGCAAGCATGATTGAAGAGCCTTTTGTGGCTATGATTACTGAGATCAACCTTACTGGTGGTTCAGATGGGTGGTGGGTAGACACTGGTGCTACGCGCCATGTCTGCTATGATCATAGTATGTTTAAAACATACTCTGAAAAGACCGATGATAAGAAAGTGTTATTGGGTGATACCCATTCCACTAATGTTGCTAGTATCGGTAATGTTGAGTTGAAGTTCACTTCTGGGAGGACTCTCATTCTGAAGGATGTTCTACACACTCTAGAAATGAGAAAGAATTTAGTTTCTGGTTTTCTTCTTAACAAGGCTGGTTTTATACAAACCATAGGTTCTGATTTTTACACTTTAACAAAGAATGGAATATTTGTAGGAAAAGGATATGCTACTGATGGCATGTTCAAACTGAATGTTGAAGTTAATAAAATTTCTGATTCTGCTTATATGTTATGTTCTTTTATTAATGTTTGGCATGCTAGACTTTGTCATGTGAACAAAAGACTCTTAAAAAATAAGAGTAATTTAGACCTTATTCCTAATATTTCCCTTAATGACTTTGATAAATGTGTTTTTTGTAGTCAGGCTAAAATTAAAAAAATGCCTCATAAGTCAGTGATTAGGAATTCAGAACCATTAGATTTAATTCATTCAGATATTTGTGAATTAAATGGAACGTTGACCAGAAATAGACAACGATATTTTATCACCTTTATTGATGATTGTTCTGATTATACTTGTGTTTATTTGATGAAAAATAAGAGTGATGCTTTTGAAATGTTTAAGTTGTTTTTGACAGAGTTTGAGAATCAGTTTAACAAGAAAATTAAAAGATTACGAAGCGATCATAGAACCGAGTATGATAGTGATGCTTTTGTAGAATTTTATAATTCACATGGTATCATACATGAAAGGTCAGCCCCTTATTCTCCAGAAATGAATGGTAAGGCTGAAAGGAAAAATAGAACTTTTACAGAGTTAGTGGTTGCTATTTCCTTAAATTCTGGTGTTGCTGACCATTGGTGGGGTGAAATCCTTCTCACTGTTTGTTATGTCTTGAATTGTATTCCAAAGACTAAGAGTAAGGTTTCACCTTATGAGATACTTTGTAATAAACAACCTAACATTTCTTACTTCAGATCTTGGGGTTGTCTAGCATATGTTAGGATTCCTGATCCTAAAAGAGTTAAATTAGCTAGTAGAGCTTATGAATGTGTATTCATTGGATATGCTGTTAACAATAAGGCATATAGATTCCTTGATTTAAATGCACGTGTAATTATTGAATCTAATGATGCTGAGTTTTATGAGGACATGTTTCCTTTTAAATCTAGAAATAGTGGGGGTTCATCCTCTTCTATTATTCCTGAAGTCAGGTCTAACTCACAAGACTTGAATGCTGATCCTGAACTAAGAAGGAGAAAATGGGCTAAAGTAGCAAAAGACTTTGGCACAGACTTTGTGGTTCTCAATGTAGAGGAGGATCCGGCTACCCTTCAAGAAGCCCTATCATCTGTTGATGCAGATTTATGGCAAGAAGCCGTAAATGACGAAATGGACTCACTTGAGTCTAATCGAACTTGGCACCTAACTGAGTTACCACCAGGTTGCAAGACAATTGGTTGCAAATGGGTCCTAAAAGGGAAGCTGAAAGTTGATGGGACTGTTGATAAGTATAAAGCCCGTTTGGTAGCTAAAGGCTTCAAACAAAGGGAGAATGTTGATTTTTTTGATACCTATTCACCTGTAACTAGAGTAACATCAGTGCTAATGTCTCTTGCTTTTGTTTTTAATCTTGTAGTACATCAGATGGATGTAAAGATTGCATTCTTGAACGGTGAATTGGAGGAAGAAATCTACATGGATCAACTAGAGGGATTTGTCATCCTAGGAAAAGAGCATCTGGTATATAAGCTAGATAAATCTCTTTATGGTCTCAAACAAGCACCTAAACAATGGCATGAAAAATTTGATAACTTAGTTATCTCACATGGTTTTAAGATAAATGGTAGTGACAAATGCATATATATAAAGTTTGAGAATGACATTTGTACTATAATTTGTCTATATGTAGATGACTTGTTAATTTTTGGCTCGAACATTCATGCCGTGAATGATGTAAAGCTATTGTTGAATGCTGTGTTTGATATGAAAGATCTAGGAGAGGCAAATATAATCCTTGGAATTAAGATTACTAGGACAGAAAATGGAGTTTCTTTGGATCAATCTCATTACATTGAGAAAATCCTAAAGAAATATGGTTACTTTGATTGTAAACCTACGAGTACACCTTATGATCCTAGTGTAAAATTATTTAAGAACACTGGTGATGCCATAAGGCAATCTAATTATGCGAGCGTCATTGACAGTCTTTGGTATGCCACTGATTGCACTAGACCCGACATTGCCTATGTCGTGGGATTATTAGGCAGGTTTACTAGTTGTCCTGGTAATGAGCATTGGCATGCTATTGAAAGGGTCATGAGATATCTTAAAAGGACCATGAACCTAGGGTTATATTATGAAAGGTTTCCAGCTGTACTAGAAGGCTATAGTGATGCTGACTAGAACACCTTATCAGATGACTCTAAGGCTACTAGTGGATATATTTTTACTATAGCCGGTGGAGCTGTATCTTGAAAGTCTAAAAAACAGACTATTTTGGCTCAGTCCACCATGGAGTCAGAAATGATAGCACTAGCTACAGCTAGTGAAGAAGCAGGTTGGTTAAGAGACCTGCTAGGTGAAATTCCCTTATGGGAAAAACCATTACCGACTGTCTTGATCCATTGTGATAGTACCGTGGCTATTGCAAAAATACAAAACCGTTATTACAATGATAAGAAATGACAAATACGTCGTAAGCACAGCACTGTGAGAGAATATCTCTCTATCAGAGCTGTTAGAGTGGATCATGTACGCACTGAGAATAATTTGGCAGATCCTTTGACAAAAGGATTAGCTAGGGAGAAAGTCCACTTTTCCTCTAAGAAAATGGGACTATTTCCATTAAAATAAATCACACATAATGATAACCCAACCTATGGACTGGAGATCCCAAGAAATAGGTTCAAGGGGTAGTAACAAGTTATGGAGTGATATGAGTTGAATATGTTCAAAAGACATATATTTCTGAAGTGATCAAGGATGAGTTAATAGGAACTCTTAATGAAATCTATACTTCATTTTGGAGTGGAGTACCTAGCTACAGGAGTACTCTTGATAGATTCACCTATGTGAATATGGAAGTGAGACCGCTTCCTATGAAATGTGTGGCAGCATTTCTAGAGCGTTCACTATACTGGGATGTACGTGCATGGCCGTAATGCACGGGTCTATAACAACACCAAGAGTAGTTTGTGTGGGGTACATTGTCAGAGATAGGGTTCAAAACTTCGAGTTACCCTTGTTAAATCTGAATCGTATTCACTAGCAGAAGTTCAAGTTGAAAAACACTTCTGTTTATGCGCAATCTATATATGCAAGGATTCTGCTCGAAAATGTTTTCAAAAAATTCAAGTGGGGGATTGTTGGAATAAGTTGAATTTTGTGAAAACTTCAAGTCCCACATTGATGGAAAATGGAATTTTTACTTCCTTTATAATAGTGTGTGTAGAATAGTTGGATGTGGCCCTTGGGCTACCCACATTTTGTGGAGAGGGAGGACCTAGGGGGGCCTACCTCCTACCTCTATCACACGCACGCCGAACCGAACCGAGCCGGGCTGGGCTGGGTCGGGTCGGGTCGGGTTTGGGTTCTTGACCAAGTTTATTTTTTGCTAAACGTTATAACTGTTTTATGTTTACTTTTTTTTGGTAGTTTTAATTTCTGATTTAGTGGGATTAACTTCTTGACAGTTTTAATGTAACTTTTGAAAACGTGAAATAGTTACAACAGAATTTTTTTTCTCAAGTCTTCCTTTTTCTCTCCTCCAAAAAACCGAGCAGTTCCAATCCTTCTGTGGTGTTTTCGTTGCCCGGTGGTACAATGCAAGCCATCGGTACTTGATCTTTCTGAGAGGCTGTTTTATCCTGGGGGACATCCGATGGCTAACGATCTACTTGCACAATTTGAGGCAGTACCGTGAATGTTCTAAAGAGAGCGACATAGTCCGCGACTCAGCCTCATTCCCGGTAATATTGTTCATGCTATTTTTCGTCTTAACAGTATCGGTGTCAACAGGTTTTAACTCTCATATCCATATTAAGAATAACTCATAAGCTCATTTAGTACCATATAGGTGTATATAAAGCATAAGGTCTTAGAAAGTATGTATGAATACGAAACTACACTTACTTCACCTTCTAAATCGAATTTAAATAAATCCGATAACAAAGATCTTCACATTTAAAAAATAATTAATATATTAATTGTTCTAGACACGCACCGAATTATGTCAAGACACACACCGGATTAGACGGCTAAAACCAGTTTGAAGCATGAGCTTGACTGGTTTTGACTTTTTATCTCATTTAACTATTTCTACAGTACGAATATGTTAAAAAGAAAAAGAAAAAGAAAAAATTATGAAAAAATAACTAATTATTGCGTTAACAAGAAAGCTTACAATAAAAAGAATAAAATCTTATTTTGTCCTGTCAAGGAGAAAAGTAATCATTTTGATTTTATACATACTTTTTAATTAAAAAAGGTCTGATCCAAAATTCGATTTTGGACTAGTTTAGCCGGACTAGAAAATAATTATTTTTTTTTCAACTCGGAGATCGAACCTCGGTTTCAAGTGGTTTGGACAAGTTCATTTTACTAGTTAGACCGGTTTTTGCACACCCCTAACTAGCTTTTATGTACACCCCTATTGTAACGTGCGTACCACATATTTACCTCGAGATTTTTATGCTGATTGGGAAAAAAGTAAACTATATATGGAAGTATATCATGAATATTTGTTAAATGTGAAAAAGATCTTGTAAAATTAGAAATGATTTGACTTGAGGAGATAAAACAATATTTTTTAATTGGGAAAATTACTGAATCACCTCTGCATTATTCACACTTTTACAATCTATTTGTAGTCTATTTACACCAAAAATTGTCTTTTTTTTTTGTAAAAGCGGGTGATTTCAGATCTACGGAACAAGTGCGGGTTAATTCGTGTGTCAGTACTTTTCAGATCTGGTTGAAACGATTGGGTCGAGTAATGATCATGTCGGGTACAATCGTAATTCGTCCACTCGGGTTTGGGTTGGTTCATATTCAGTTTGAGTTGGATTATTCAAGTTTAGGTCATATTTCTTTCCAGTTAGTCTGGTTTCGGTTTATATAGGTTAAAGGGTCCATGTTAGGGTCAGATGAACTTTGGGTCTGGTCATTGATTAGATCAAATCGGTTTCTGTTTGGATCCTATTTAGTTTAGGTCAATCCAATTTTGCTTCGGTGTCTGATTAAAAAACGTTGCAAAAATATGAGATAGGTGTATTGCCTATAACTCTAAGAAATAAAATTGAAAAATTATCTTCACACAATTATATTAAATATTAAAAATGCGTCAATGAAACTACAAATGTTTAGTGATCTTTTATCGAAACTTAAAAAATATGGACCGGGTTAAATTTCATATCGAATTGGGTCGTTTAGGGGTTTCACTTACTTGATTGTTAACAGGTCAGATTCAGATCAAAATCGGTTTAAGAACAACCAAAATTTAGTTTATTTTCCTTGCAAACTAATATTATCACTCTTCTTTCTTTTTCTTGTGAATCATTAAATGTCCTAAAAAATTATGGCAATATAACTCAATTATTCAGATTTCAATTTATTTCTACTTTTCTTTTTCTAATAAAGAAGACTAGGAGTTGCATCCATATATCTAAAAATATTATCCACCAACCATTGGTCTCTCTATATATATAGATGATCAAGTGACTCAATTAACAAGCTCACATATAGCCTTGTCTAGCTCTCCCCTCTTCTTGCTCCCTAATTTTTTCCTTTTCCTTAGACCTTCTTCCCTTTGACATCATTTTCATTACCAAAATCATGGGAGAAGAGGAAATCGGCAGTTCTTTCAGTAACATGCTAGAAAGTCCAAACCCTTCACTCTACTCTTGCATCTCCCCTTTTATTACACCAAGTGCCATTGATAGGTTTTTACTCGGTGGAGATAACACCACCATTTCTCCCGGTTCTACTGTAAGTAAATCGGAAACAATCACTCCCATCACCACCACCAACATTCCGGCCACCTTCTTTTCACCATTCTATAATAATGATTTTTACATTAGTAATAATCCTGATCATTTATATGGTGTTGGGAATAATAACATTTGCCCAACAACCAACATGCAAGATACTATAGACTTTGTGAACGAGTTGTTTGTAAAAGATGACGAGTTATACGAGTCACAAAACAGTGAAGTCAGCCATGTTGAAGAACAATCTAAACATGGCGAACTTTCTCGCTCGTTCGAGGGACGGAAGTTTATGGTGAAGGGAGGAAAAGTTTATAGCAAAGGGCAATGGACTAAAGATGAAGATATGTAAGTGTGGTGTCATATCCTGTTTTCACTAGTAGATGAAATATATGAGTACATTTTTTTAAAATAATTTTGTTTTTATATTTTTCTATTTAATTTGATTTTTTAAATAAATGGATTTTTTTGTTTCTTAACAAATTTTTTGTTATAAAAAGACTTAATTATTTTGTGAATTTACCCACCATGTTTATGTTGTCCTTTTTTAATGCTTAATGATATAATAAGTTTTTTTTCCCTTTTGTTAGGGAAATGACTTTTTTTTTTTTTTTTGTTTACGCTATTGATACAATAATGCTTTATTATTATTATTATTATTATTATTATTTACAATGTTTTTCCTTTTGTAATTTTTATTTTGGTGATTTTACGTAGTATTTACTAATGAACACTTATCAATTAGTTGTGTAGAGATTTTTCGTTTTTCCTTATTCCTTTTTAATGTCAATTTCTTAATGTATTTGTATCTCAAAGAAATGATTTTTTCTTTTGCATTTGTTTTGATGTATTTTAATGCATGAAGGCTTCTGAAGATATTGGTGATAAAATATGGAGAACAAAGTTGGGCTGAAATCGCAAGGATGATGGTGAACAGGATAGGGAAGCAATGTCGTGAAAGATATAATAATCAATTACGATTTAATATCAAGGTATTTTTGCCCTTTTTTTTGAGTTTATTTGCACCCGCTGTATTGATTGTAAATTCAATCATGAAATTGATAAATGAATTTAATAGCTTTCATTTTAGACCTTGAGAGGTCTTTGGGAAAATTTAAGCGTAATTTTCAATATGTTCTCAATTTAATAACATTTGATGGTTTTCTCTTTGCTCAAGTAGATCAAGATGTGATCAAGCTAAGGAGAAACAATAGTATTCACATGAAATCGAATTCACCATTTAATTTACCTTTGAGTGCACATACTTTTTAAATGCCACTCTTATATTTTCTTTCTAACCTGTTTTGTAAATATGTGATTGTTTATTTTATGTAAAAAGATGCACCATATCCTTGGGTCAATTTCTTACATATTGCATCACTGTTTTATATACCAAAATTTATAATGGTTAAGAGCCTTGCCTTACTACTTAGATATTAACTTATTTTCTCGTGAAACAGAAACAAAATTGATCATAAAATGATTAATATTACCTTAGGCTATTAAACAATTTTTATTTTTAAAAAGTTGCAATTAACAATACATGAAAATCATATTGACTATGATTTTCTTCCATATTAGTTAAAGTTCTTTCTCGGGTTTTTAGGGCATATTTGGTAAAATAAATATTGTTGTTACGCGTTTTCATGATTTTATTTGTTTCCAAAACAATGTTTTTATAAATAAACTAAAGTAAGTAATGAATAAACACTATAAAAGTGCAAACTTTTCAAGTATAGGAGTGTAATGCAAATTATTAATTAAATCTATCAAACAACATTTCAAAATGACAAATGGCTGTTGCTCACATTTTTCATAAACATAGAGCATGTTTTTTTTATTTATTTAAATACGAGTACTTTTGTACATACATTATCTATGTTTATATGGAGTACATAAAACTAATTAGTAAAAGAAATGTCAACTTTAACTTATTTCTCTTCGCTTTCGGTTAAATGAATTTACATGGGACACAACCATAAATAGGATAATTTTTTTATATACTCGATTGTTTTTGAAGTGATTGTCTTTGAATGAGTGTTCAGAGAGAAGCATGGGATGACGAAGAAGAGAGGGAACTAGTCGCCGCTCATGAGCTTTATGGTAATAGATGGGCCGAAATTGCCAAGCGAATTCCTGGAAGAACTGAGAATGCAATTAAGAATCATTGGAATGCCACCAAGAGGAAGCTATTATCAAGGAGAAGGAAGAATAAGGTCGAACCTGAGGCTAGAAGTGACCAAACTTATCTGGAATATTACATAACCAGCAGATTCCTGAACACCAACACCACCCCCCTCACACCCACCTCCGTGCTCAACACCAACAATATCACCCCCTCAGCCTCGCTTAGCTCGGTGTCCACCATCACCACCACCTCGGGGGATGTTGGGGAAAGCTCCCACCCCCATTTCTTCTTAGATGATTTTAATGAGTCATCTCCATCATCCTTTCTAAACCCTTTTCATGAATATTTGATGTTCATGCAGAATCAATCTTGGTGTTATGATGGACCATCATTTGGTAACATGAGTGTCCTTGGGAATGATCAGGTGCAATTGCAGCCAACCATGGTTCCTGAAGAGCATGCACCTAGGATGAACCCACCTGCTCTTTCTACCAACTGTTACTATGATGCATTATTATGCAATGTTCTGAATGAATTTGCACCTCAAACTGCACCTATTGAGGAGATGATGATTGACAACAATATCCAACATGATGATCCTTCTATGATGGAGAATCATTTGGTGGGAGATGCATCCTATGGTTCAACTGGGCTAAGGAAGGATATGGACCTAATTGAGATGATGAATTGGTTTCTCAAAGAGTAAAACTTATATTATTTCTGCAAAGCAAGTGCACAATTAGCTTTTGTTTGTTCTATATTACATATTGCTGTATCACCAAAAAGGGTACTGTTTAAGTGTTTGTCTTTAAATTATATCTCCTTTTGTTTGTAATCTTAGACAAGATCATGAATGTTTCTTTAAAGTTCCTTTCAATGCAAGTGTTAGTTACTCAAAAATAGTGCTATTATATATATTTGTTGGTAATCCTTGTTTAGATCATGAGAAGTTTTTAAAATTCCCTTTCAATTTAAGTGAAATTGTAATTAAGAATGATCAATTTTTCTATTTGAAGTGTCTAAATTATTACTTTAAATGATATATAGCCTTATACGTTATAATCGTACTATGGGTTAGAAGTTATCTGGGCCTATATAGAAGCCCATGATTAACAACCAACTTATAGGTTAAGTCTAGAATATAAGAAGGAGAAATTGGTTCTAGTCCAATAGTTTTAAGTAATTAAACATCTAACTTTATTTCACACATAACTATATAAGTCCATCAACCACTCACCTTCTCCTTGGCTATAAAATACCTCATCTATGGTAAAAGGATAGGATACATGATTATTTCTCTTAAGCATTCATTGAGAAAACTACAATTATACACTCCTTTTTAGGAAGATCTCACTGACTTAAGCATTAGAGCGAGTTTGCTGAACACCACCCCGAGGCTAGTTAGCATCGTTTGTGCAGGCTGCATCAATCTAAGTTTACGAAAAGCTTTTCTCAAGACCTAATCCACCATATTTCATCCACACCTCTTTATTTATTCGATATGCAATTAATTTATAGTCTTTATATCGAAATAATTTGGCGATAGCAAGATGACCTTTTAAAAAATGAGCCAAATTTCTTAAATTTGTGAAACATAGTGCACAAATGCACAACGCACATGTAACAACATTAACACCTAAGGATCCAAACGACCCTTTGGTATTACCACTCCGCAAGTGATGCCAAAGAAAATCATTCCTACAACCCATTAAGAGGGTGAGCCATCCACTAGGAGTGGCCAAATCAAGAAGGCAAAACTGCCTTAATGAGACCCTGGGCATTTTTGCCTCTCCGCTCTCGCTAACATGACTTTATCGATTATTCAGTTTGACTCCTATATAAAAAGTCAAAATTTTAATAAGTTATGTAATGTGAAATTTTTTTATCGATTTGTTTTTTTTTTCTACTAACTGATTTATTCCGTACAACCCAACGAGCTTTACTTAGAGCCGTTAGGATCAATAAACGAGGTAATTTAGGCTATGTTTGGCATTATTGATTGAAATGGATGTGAAATTGAGAAGTAAGCTGAGTGAAAAGGTAGTAGCTGAAAATGAAATTGAAAAGGTGTCGAGATTAATAAGTTGTTACTTATCTACTTTAGTAGTTGGATCCTTTCAATTTCTATGATGAATAGCTCAATACTAGAGAAATAGGTTACTTATAACTTCACCCAAAAACTCTCCTAACACGCTGCCCAAATCAAATGAGAAGTTTTTTGTGAGAAGAACTATCCAATTGGTTCTTTTTAGTAAAAATCTTTTAAATTTCCACTAATTTGGTCAACAATAGTTCTAATTCTTTAACAAACAATTAAACATTTAAACTCTCTATAAATATGGCATAATGGACGATATTGGGGATCTTTTTCGCACCAAACAAATATCCTTAAGGGTCTAGCTAATTATGAGAGATTAGTACTCATAATTAATCCAAATCAATATACACACATAAATACCCAAATTAGAATTACATTTATCTAGTGTATAATTTCTTGCGAACTTTGAAAACCAATGGTACAGAAGATTAAAACTAACCAAAAAAATATATGAAAGAAACAACCAACTTTCTGAAATATAGAAATGTTTGGTTGAGAGTAATAATTGGACGAAGTAAAAATATGAGCTTTAAAACTATGCTAGTCAAACTACAGAGATCAGCATTGTTGATCAAACTTCCCGGTGACAAAAATGATCAATCAACTCCTTTCATACTACTAACCATCATATATGTAGATTTAGAAGCCAATATTATAGATCAAATTACACTATCGATGTGAAAATTGAAACCGGACAGCAGTATCTACATCTGTGCTGCATTTGTATTGCAAGGAAGCTGTTATGGCCTTTTTTTGTTTTGGTTTTTGAAGGCAAGGAAGCTGTTGGTCTGTTATGTCGTATCGCTCTGTTTGACATAAGTGCTCTAACAGAAACCAGAGAATCAGGACATCTTAGCTCTGGCAAAGAATACCCCAGCAAATAGACCTGTAACATGCTTTCTCGTCAAGCTAATTACTTGAAAATCACAATTGGTGGAAGAGAATAGAACTGCTACTTATTCTCACCAAATAGTATGCTGAAGAGATTTGGTACGCTCAGCTGAACATTGAACAACAGTATTCCAGAAAGTGATACAGGTACCTTGTTTAAGGAACCCACCAAGCTGTAAACATACATAAACGAAGTTCAAAAGTAGATTTCATTATATCATTAGAAAGAAATCAGACTCTGCAAACTATACGATTTTCGGTACACCATGGTTGTGTTTGGTTGAAAAAAAAAACAAGAATGTCCTCCATCTGGAAAAATTTTTAGTTTGAAAATAGTCATATTACTTCGTATTTATTTTTATAATTCCCTCTTGTCCAATTCCCCTTCGTTTCCCTTTTTCCTTCTCTAAAGATTTCTATCAGAGGACTGTAAAATAGGAAGGTAAATATTCACCTAAACAATAAGGCAAAAAGAATAAAGAAGACTAAGGCAATAGTATCAATTAGAGATAACAAAGCTAGAAAACCAGAAATTTCCATATTTATGTTTCTATAGTTTAGGAAACTCTTGTACTATAAATTATGACGTATTTTCTTCATTCATGCAATATACACAACTCAATTAATAGAGCTCAAACACAATCATGGTATCAGAGCGGGAAATTGGGAAAAGCCTAAAACCCGAGATCCATTAATCTCATCATTTACCATAACTTTCCTGTAAACCATGAGTTCTCCACCTAAAAACCCAGAAAGAACCATCACTGTGAGTAGTCTGTTGCAACTCCTACATGAGTTAAACACCAACAAAACCACCCCAGAAAATAGTAATTCCACACCATCTACAGTCAATGTATCCGAAAAATTACATAGCCAGAATTACTTGAAATGGGCATGATAGATGCAGATAGCCTTCGGTGGAAGAGGTCGGCTTAGGCACATCATTGTCGATCCTCTACCGCCAGACGACCCATCATACATACAATGGGCTCAACAAGATCTGCTAGTTATTTCCTGGATAATTGACAACATAGACCCGGAACTGGTAAACCAGTTCCTAGACTTTGGAATAGCTAGAGAACTATGGCAAGGCATCAAGGCATTATACAGCAATGACAGGGATGGATTGCAAGTTTATGATCTCAACGTCAAAGCAAACCGAATCAAACAAGGCCAAACAACAATTGAATCATACTATGGTAAGTTGATTTCAATATGGAAAGAAATAGATCGTAGAATGCCTAACTCGATGTCATGTGCAGAAGATAAGATAGTATACAACCGAATAACACAATAGCAAAGGCTATACCAATTTCTAGCTAGGCTAGATGAAAGCCTTGATAAAGATCACAAAGATCTTATGAACTTAGATCCTTTACCGTCATTTGAGGTTGTTTACAACACCATAAGGCGTGAAATTGCTCGGAGAAACATCATGAATCAGGAAACCTTACCTCCAGCGAACCATCCCCAAAATTCGGGAATCGGTAGTGGTCTTGTTGCTCAAAACCACATCCGATCAAGTGGCTCATTATCTCGGCTCGACAAAAAACATCTTAAATGCACCCACTGTGGTGGAAATTGCCACACAAAGGATGGGTGTTTCAAGATAATCGGTTATCCCGATTGGTGGCAAGATCCGAAGAAGAAAGGAATGAAGATAGGGGAGCTATCTTTAAAGAAACCATGGAGCAAGAAGAAGATAACCATGGCCATGAAGAAAAGCACGAAGAGAGGAAAAACACAGGAGCAACAACCGCCATCACAAGAGAGAAGCACGGCAGTAGCAGCCGCATGAATCAAGGTAGGATTAGGTTTAAAAAACCTAAACCTAACTTTTGTGCTTTTGTGTCTAGGGTATCAAAGGAACAAGTGAATTTATGCCCAAATCACACGACCCATCCCTCTCACAAAATTTATAAGGCCTAATTGCATGCGTCAATGAATGCCCGTAACTATGCTTAACCCAAATCACAGAAAAACGGGTTATTTCCTGAAAAAAATAATACATGGATATATGACTATGGTGCTACAGATACGATAACCCATGATATTTCAGATTTCATGAAAATTAAAAAGGGACTACATCTCAGATCCAGATGGCAAATGGGGACATATCCCCGGTTAATGGAATTGGGAAAATTAATTTCTTCTCAAATAATGAACTAAATAATTGTCTTTATGTTCCTGACTTATCTCATAAAATTTTGTCTATTAGTCACTTAACAAAGGAATTTAATTGTTCAGTTATAATCTATCCTGACTTTTGTTTGGTACAGGACATCAAGACTGCGAAAGTGATTGGGCATGGCATTGCACATGGAGGATTGTACTATGTTGATGACGCTACTCAACAAGGAAAAGAAATGCTTGTTCGTGGGACAGTTGATCAACAAGTATGGCTATGGCACCATTGTTTAGGTCATCCCTCTCCCGGGTATTTAGATCATATATTTCCATCCCTTGCAAAATTTAATAAAGACTTTGTTTGTGAGACATGTATTTTGGCTAAGAGTCATAGACAACCATATAAACCTAGTAGTTCCAAAGCTGATACTTCTTTTCAAATTATACACTCTGATATATGGGGCCCTGCTCCACATTCTGGATAGCATGGTCTTCGGTATTTCCTCTTTTTATTGATGACTGCACTAGAATGACTTGAGTGTATTTTTTGAAATATAAATATGAAGTTATTGACAAATTTATGTCATTCTACACATTAGTTCAAACCCAATACCAATCTTAGATTCAAATTCTGCGATCTGATAATGGAGGGGAATTTGTTAATAATTTTATGAGTCAATTTTGCACTGAAAAAGGAATAATTCACTAAACATCATGTCCTTATACCCCCACAACAAAATGGTGTTGCTGAAAGGAAAAATAGGACTCTCCTAAACATGGCTCGAGCTCTTCTATTTCACTCTAAGGTTCCTACAAGTTTTTGGCCTGACGCTATTGCAACAGCAATATACCTCACTAATAGACTACCCACAAAAATTCTCAACTACAAAACACCCCTTGATCATCTTAAAACCTACGCCTCTATTCCCTCTGTTTTATCCCTACATCTTAGAGTCTTTGGGTGCACAGTCTATGTTCATATCCCTAAAAAGCAAAGAAACAAAATTAGAACCATGTGCTATAAAATGTGTTTTTTTGGGATACGGGATTAATCAGAAAGGATATAGGTGCTATGACCCCAGAACCAAACACGTCCATACAACCTTAGATTGTGATTTCCTTGAAACCGATTTCTTCTATAAACACCACTCTAGCTGTCAGGGGGAGACACACTACGATGATCTAGATTGGTTACTTAGCCCTATAAGTGGATCTGTCTCACAAGAATAAGTAGGCGGATCCATCGAACAACAATCTGAAAACATAGCACAATCCAACACACTTGTGCCTCCTTTATCACTTCAAAGTCCTGATGAGGTAACTGAATTTTTTACTCCCGTGATTAACCTTGAAAATACTCAAGATGACATAGAGATACCTCAAGAACAGTCTCAGGAAACATATAAGCTACCTCCAAGAAGCACTAGAGGGATTACACCCAAGAGGTATGAACCTGAGTATGAGCCTCAACAGTCCAGGTATCCTATGGCCAACATAGTTAGTGACCCTGACCCAACCCCGGTCTGTTTTACATATGATCTGACTCGTGTAGCATTACAAGCTTGCCAACGACGGAAATAATGTACTATTAGAGGCCAAAGGTTGTTGAATACATTCTTCATGCATTTTCGCTGCAACTTGTAGAATAAAACAAGTTTTCCATGTTCTTGTTAGATTGCACTCTTGGTATCTGATGCTTGGTTGAAATTAACAAGGGAGTGAGGTAGAAACTTTTGGTAAACTTCAAAGATAGAAACAGGCTTGAAAGAAGGCACAATTCTTTCAAATAAACTAGTGGGAATAATGAAACTGTTCTATTATCAAATTGTAAAACACAGGGAGTCACATCATCCCCGTTCCTAATATCACATGAGCTCTATGAGAAATAAGAGTTATGTTCATCTTTTTAAACATATAAACTTTATTGCAGCAGAAAACTACCTAAAACTCGCCGATTTGAAGGGAAATAAGGGTCGCCGGAAATGGGAAAAGGAGGGAGAGAATGCATTGTAGAAAATTGGGGAAAGGGGATTGATGTCGCTGTTGGGAATTGGGGGCTTAAAGTCGTCTCTGCCCTTGGAAATGACTTTCAATTCCAATGGACCAATCCAAACTCTGCGATCAAAACAAATCAATTTCAAATCAAGCCCAAAGTTTAGCACCAAAAAAAGCCCAAAGTCACTGCTATTTTTTTAAGTAAAGTCGTTGCCACTTATAGCAGTTTTCAACCGAACTTGAAGTCGAGATTATTTTTCGAATAATTTTGCGAAGGTAAAAAATTTGATTGAATTAGGTGAGGATATGCTTACTCTATCTATTCTCTGCTTTAATTTGAGGCCCAAAAGCAACTCGCCAAGAAACTAAAGTGAGCGACGAATGCTTAGGCCACCAACTAATCGACTTGGGTGGCAGCTGGGATTACCTTAGGGTTTGGGTATTTTTTGGGTTTCCTTTTTATAGAGAGAAAGTAGGGCCTTTTCACATCGAAGGATTTGACATTATACAAATATACAAGTCTTGCATGGTTTATGCTATATCATCCACAATGATAATTTTTCCTTTTATGAGTGATTGTGATTTCCTCCTAAAATGAAATACATTGAGGTACTTTACACACATAAGTGTGTAGTATGTTGTCAATATGTTATCCTAGGTCATAGGCAGTGTATACGGTATAGCATGATCAACATCAAATTTGGTAATTGAATCACATGAAGGTAAATCTGAATCTAAATCAAATTAGTACTAATATTTGACATATTATATTATGGTTGTACGAACTAATACTCGAATATTAGCTAATAGTGAGAAGGTAGTGGCTCAAGAAAGATTAGTACTATGCTGACCAGTACAACATGCAGATTTATGAGTGGTTAGCAAATGTAGGGTGTATGTTACATCTTACTCCGTACGTGCCAACCCAACATTACCTGCTTAGATATTTCAACATGTATGCAAGGTTAATTAACACACATGTTCTAGTCCACATTGTGTGGACAAGGTTGACCAACTAATTATGTATAATGAGAGAGTTAGTGTCAGAATTAGAATGTAAATATATGCTTCAGTGACTTCAAATTGTTAGATTGTACGTATTATTGTAATTAGTGAATGAATATCACCACCTTCATCACTTATTTACCACCACTTAACCGATGGAAAATGCCTCCAACACCAGTGTAGTTCACCAAGCCACCACCAACCACCACACCTCGCACCACCCCAATAGCACGACCACTTAATCACTATGGACAGCACACACTAACACAACCACCATTATTATTTATATAGTTACCAGTTTACCACCACTGCATAGGCGAGTTCATAAATGTATTATGTATACTATATTACCAATAACGATATATATATATCAATGTCTATATATCATCATGGCAAATCTGATCATGTTCTTAGTCGTAAAATTGATACAAATTGCCTTGACTTACTTCAGACAATGTTCTCAACCTTTCCACTTTTCATTCCTAATTATTGGTGATGCTCACGGATTAAATACTGTTGGTGCAAACTAGAGTTCAAAGTTTCAGACTGCTTTTTGAGTAGTTCTTCCCCCGTTAATTAAAAAAATCATGTTAAATTAAGCACACATATTAAAAGTTATATAGGGTGAGTTTAATTTGTAGGTAGAGAGTGGAAAAATAAGATTAAAATAGTTGATTGAAAAAAATATTAGTAAGAGAACCCACATTATATAAATATAAAAATAGAGTGAGAAAATTATAGTAGTTGAACTTTTTGTTTTAAATAATAGGATGATTATTTATTAACCACCAAAAAGAATTACTCTCTCAATTTCTTTTTGTTAAGTTCTTCCTGTTTATATTTACGTAGATTTTAAAGCAAACTTAAATATTAAATATTTCAATTGTGTTTGGAAAAATTTTAAAAAGTTAATATTTGAAAAATATACTTTGATATAAATCTTTTAAGAATTTATATGATTGTGTTTTTTTATAACTTAGAGAAAATTTATATTTAAAGTTTGTTTTTATAATTTATTGATTGCAAAAAAAATGGAGAGAGTACATAACATTGTTGCTCGGACTCATAGGGGATCACATATGGAGGGAAAACAACATTACAGTTGGATTTTCGTAATTTTATTTATTTAATTATTTAATTTTTCCACCAAAAATAACGCATTCCTACTCTTTTTCATTCTCAGTCAAAGTAGATAAAGGAAGGTGAGATAATGATGTATTGAATGGAATGGCCTACCGGGGTTAGTAATTAACGTTGATTTGGGAACCTTTTTCTCTCCTGATGAGTGGTTGTATATCATGCTACGGTAATTTGTCATACATGTACACGCATAGTCGAATTGTTATAGGGGTCAGATAAAGTTTTCATTGATTTGAGGAATCTGCTCTTTTATGCATGGAATTTGGATCACGGTGTTTGAGTACCACATATAATCGAGACAATTTATAATCATGCTTGCAGCCCAAGACCTTGAATCACGTTGGTATCGAGCCGATGTGTCTACAGTCTACGCCACAGTAGCTAGCAGATACGATGCACCTTTTTAGGGGTGTGAAATAGGGTCAACGGGTCGGTTTTGGGTTGACCCATCGCGGGTCGGTTCTTATCGGGTCAATTTTGTCTATCGGGTCGAGTCGCGTTTGGGTCGGGTTAAATTGGTTATTTGCTTGGCCGGGTTCGAGTCGAGTTTGGGTTTGATTGTATTCGGTTTGGGTCAAGGTCGGTTCTAATAAAATCGGATTGGTTCCTGAACGGGTTATAACGGGTTATTTCGGATTTGGGTAAAATCGGGTCGGTTCATGAACGGGTTATAACGGGTTATTTCGGATTCGGGTAAAATTGGTTCGGTTCCTGAATGGGTTATAGCGGGTTATCTTGGGTTCGGATCAAGATTAGTTCTAGTAAAATCAGATCGATTCCTGAACGGGTTATAGCGGTTTATTTCAGGTCAAGGTCGATTTTGATAAAATCGGACAATGATGATGTCGATAAGCCATTTAAAAACAAAATATTTATGAGGTAATGATCATTAAATGTGTATTATCATATCAAACTAGTCTATAATATACGATGTTAAGTTTATATATACATAAGAACTTGTAATATAATTCCTCTATTTATACCAATGTGTATTACTATTTAGTTGTCGAATATAGATGATTAGGAAAGAATTTGATACCATAAAAGAATAAGAGGTTAACTTTCAAATGTAGAGATAAGTAAATATTTAGCAACTTAACATATAAACGATCATATATTCACATTAGTATAAATAGAGGAATTATATGAAAACTATATTTTAGTTATTTTATTTATTGTTATTTAAAGAGTATGAAAATGATTGTCATTTTGGAAAAAGAAGGACGTCAATGAGATTTATGAAACAATGAAACCCAAAATTGGAAGGCTCTAATCTCACTTTTCATAGGTATAGACACGATGATTTTGCTTTTATTTGAATATTTAGTAAATCTTTAAAATTTTATTTTCATAAATTATAAAATAATTAAATTAATAAAAATATTTGGTTTCAAAGTTATTAGATATTAGGTAAAAATATAAGTCTGTCAAGATTAGGTCATATTCATGTATATACAGATTATTAACACATCCAGTGAATTCGGGTAACGAATTGTTATAAATCGGGTTATATCGGTTATGTGTCGATTTCAATCGGTTTCAGGTTCTTTTCGGGTCGGGTCCGTAACGAGTCGGGTCTGTAACATGTTGGGTTTTTAACAGGTCGAGTTTGAAATGGGTCAGGTCCCTAACGGGTCGGACACGGATCGGGTTCGGGTCTTTGAATATCGTGTCAAATAGGTTTCGGGTTAATTTCAGGTCGGGTTGGGTCGGTTATCGGGTCATAATCAGGTCGGGTCCGGGTAACTTATCGAGTCGGGTTTGATTTTGACAGCTCTACACCTTTCACACTGCAGTCAGCAGGTGATGCATACATATATAACATGGTGCTTACTAAACTAAGCTAACGAACTTATTGGATACGGGGTACGAGGATTGTGAAACATAATTGTGAGTACAATCTTCATATAATCAAATCTATATAGACTAATTGTTTTGGAATAGGCCGGAGACAGAGTAGGAATTTAGATGTGATTATAATTGTAAGAAATTTTTTTTTTAAATCTAAATATGATCTCAAGTATATAATAATTTTAATTTTCAATATAAATATCATAACCTTGTAATTCCACAAAACAAAGGGTAAGTCTTTTCACTTGGAGATTTTTATAACGTCAATCGTTTGGTTCACAAGTAATTATCAGACAAGTAATTATCAGATTTTCCACGAGTGCTAGTTGGAATCAGGAACTTTTTTTGGGTAGCTTTTTAGAGTTTTAGATATGTGAGAGGAGGCAAGATGAATATGGAAGAATTAAGGTTAAGTTTATATATAAAACTAATAGGGTTAATGAAATGACCTAATAAGACTTAATTATTCTAATTAATTGTATAACAACTACTCTTCACATTACCATATTAATTTTGTCTACCAATCTATTGCTTATATATTAGACCCCATAGGACTCGATTAAAATTAATATTACGTAAATCTCATTAAAATACAAATCATAGTCGATTTCTACCAAGTGTAAGTATACCGCACTACCATACATATTAGCACATGGAGTGTACATACGGGCGGTGCATGGTATTTGATTATTAATAAGCGTATATAATACATGAAGTTTTTATTAAAAAAATAAACTTAAAGAAAACTTAGTACTTTCCTCTGCCTTTAATCAATGCCTCACTCTTTCCATGTCTTAAAGAAAAGAATATTAGTAGTACTCTGTGGTAGTCTAATAACGGAGTACCTAATGAACATAAAAACAAATTGAAAATACGTTTGTTTATTTAATGCTTCCTCGTACAGCCATTAAAATCCGTAAAATCTAATTAACCAGCAAGGCAATGTGGTGATCAATATACAAGTGTCTTTTTCAACCATATGTATGTATACCCTCGTTAGCTAAATAACTATATATTGAGCATCTCTTACAGAATCGTGCCACAAAGATCAGACGGTTCAATCTCATACTATTGACTCATGATCTTGGCGGAGTTTTGTTTGCCTATATTATTTATTAGGATGGGAAAGTTTGCTACGACAACAATTTATAGTGTTGCAATAATTATCACACATAATAAATGCCTCTAGAGATGATACATCAAAATCATATTCCTTCAATCTATATTAAAAAACCACTCAAGGTTTTGACTCCTATATCCTTGGCAAAACTCGACCTTGAAATGAAACAAAAACTGCAATTTTCTAGTAGCACACAACCGACTCACGTGATGACACCAGATAATTAGGACTAGTAAGAAGTAAAATATTTACAAGTTTGTTTAATTAAGTTCCAATTAATTTACCATCCAACGACCAACATCATTCATATAACCTCATGTGCCCTCCGCATGATACCATGCATCAGTGAATACCTCGAATTATCCGACTCAATCCCACCCTTAATCCACAGGTTACACCGAGTACACGATTACAAAGCAAGGGAGCACAGCTTGCGGGTTCAAAACAAGGAGCTCCTCGTCATCCATCTTACCCAAGCCTGCTACACTTCGCCCCACCAATGAGTCGAATCCTGGATCCTCCTTATCAGCTACCATCGAGTCACACCCGACCCTCCCTGCCACGACCCGACAAACGAGCATGGCACGCTTGACATTCATGTACGCGAACTCAGCCTCAACGTCATCCGGGATCGCCTCATGAGCCCGCCAGCTAGTGGCAAATGTGGATATTCCATCTAATTTGGGCGAAAACCCGGACCGAATAATCCCACATGCGTTACAATAAACCTGGCTGCACAATACGGAATTACCATGTTGCCCCAAATTACATAGAAACGTCGTGCAATGAAACCTCAGCAGCTCATTACCGTCCGCAATGCACCTCTCGTCCCGCCGCGTTGCAACACCGCCAATAGCGCGTGAAACGTCACGCGCCGCCTTGGACTTCACTGCCTCACGAAAATCCTCGAATTTCCGGAGAATCTTTTGGGAATTATGAATCTTAAGAATACGGTAGATTTGCGGGAGCTTATTCTTCTGGGTCCACCCAGTGTTGAATATGATCCATACAATATTCTTACCCGAATCACCATCTCGGAGTTCCGAAACAGCGTGCTTGATAGACTGATGTTGTTCTAGAAGGCTCTGCTTCTGGAAAACTTCTCCACAAGCAGGGCAAGGGAAGATATCATTGCGCAGGGGCAAAAACGGATTTTCACACAGGGAATAACCAAACTCAGACCTTGACCTGGATCGCCGCTTACGTGATAGAGCGTGGAGGTCGGTGTCATGAACCGGAATCACAATAGAATGTTGAGACCACCTCGGTGACGTAAACGACGTCGTTGTTGATGAAGTATTAGTAGAAGTAGAAGGGCGTGCTTGGGTGGTACGTTTAGTCGTGAAAACTCGCTTAAGGAAGCACCAAGAAGAGGAAAACGCTTCTTGAGGAGAGGCCTTATTACGATTAATAGAAGTTTTTCTCTTTTTTGATGAGAAATGAAACTCGTCATTATTATTGTTACTACTTTTGGTGTAAGAAGAGGGTGAGAAGAAAAAGCAGCCAACATGAAGGAGAAGAAGAAGAAGAGAGTAAAGGAGCTTATTGAAGTGAGAAGTTAAGCGTGCTGCTGCCATAGTTGGAGGTGCGAGAGGAGTAGAGGTTTGTTAAGGGATTGTTTGGTTCAGTTCATTGGAGGGAGATCAAAGGGTGAATGGTTTGAGAGAGAGAGGAAAACGGGTAGGCCGAAGCTTTAGAAGAAGAAGATACGTAGAAAGGGAAGGCAAGGTTGGGTGGTCAGGAAAGTTTTAGTAGCTGAGTAGAAGTAAGATTTTAAACTTTTTTATATTTAAATCGTGAAGGTAAAAAATTATTAAAATTTAATATTTTACAAATTTATATTAAAATGTATTTAATAAGATTATTTAAATATATTATTTTTTATAATATAATAAAAATTTATAATCAAAATTTTTAAATTCTATGAATAAAAATGTAGAATTTACAAGAAAAGGACGGAGTATGTCATCTTTAATAGCATTTTATGTATGATGCTACAGTTTGGTGATTGAGAGTAAGTAAGGATATTTAATTAATAATAGTACACTTAATCCAATATTCAGTGTTGTAGAGTTGTAATGTGATGATGAATAGCAGAATAGGGTTGGGACTTGGGAATGTGGGGGAGAGGAATATCATATCGCATATATCATGTGATGTATTCGGAAGTGCTGAACACTGATCCAAGAGTATTATTACTGATTAATTAATTTCTAAAAAGGAATGGAAATTATATCAAATAGAGTGTGGGAGGGCTTTATGAAGGATACAATCCATATAATGATCCGGGCGTAATTGAAAAATAATGTAAGGACACTTGCAAGTTGCAAGTAGATTGATTTCTAGGATGCTTTTGGTTGCCAATTATAAATGCATATATTGATAATACATACTGTTGTCAAAAACTTTGTCAGTGAAACTCTTGGGACATGATATTCAAAACTTGGATCAAAATTAATACTTGTGTGCATCAGCAACCTTCTCTCTCTCTATATATAATCTTTTTTTTTTTTAACAATATTAATTGGAAAATGTACAAGTGATCTACTTCGTACATATATTTGCTAGCTAGAGGCTGTTTGTGATAAAATTTATGATAATTTTTGTAGGACAGCATATTACAGGCAATAATGCGGTAGATATATAGTACGTTCGTCAAAGATGTAATTCTTCAAAAATCAAACACTACCCTAAGCTAACTCCAAATACATCTGATCTTCTCTTTTAATGGTAAATTTATCATCATCAGTTTGGTTTTACTTATGTGCACAACTACTCATTTGATTTCAGTTGTTTTTGACGTGACAACAATAACAAATATCAAATAAAATAAGAACAACTTAATTAAATTGATTTTTGGAACTTCATGGGACGGGTAATATTCTCCTAAAAATGACACCTCCCTAACCAACAAAGTTAACTGGGAGTTCATAATTAAGTTTACTTAACCAGGATTTATTAAAGAGTCCAGATTATACTCCGTATTAATTATATAGTTCTAATCATCGAAATTAGAGTTTTTTAGAGTATCAGTCTTGGATTTTATTTCTAAAATCCAACCGGAGAATGTATGTATTATGTGTACGTAACGCCAAATATATTTCTAACTCTACCCTCAATGCGAATCCGATGCTTCCTGCGTGAATCATTTTTTTAATTTTAATTTTTGTACTCATTGTCTGTGTCTCAAAGTGGATTAGGAAACATACATTTAGGGATTCTCTCACATTTATACTTGTAAATTAAATCAATCACTAAAAAAATCCTTAGTATTAGAGAGTTCATTTAAATTATAGTATTATCTTACAAAAACAACAAAGTTAAGCATTAATTGCAAAAAGATAGGTTTAGTTACATGAAATAATAAATCATCTCTTGTGAATCATGATCATTCACAAAAATGTTCTTCCTTCATTCTCCCCCTAATTAGAACCACATCTTTTTTCTAAACTAATTTTCTTCATACATTTCCTAATTCCTTCCGTTCAAGTCATACCTCAATGGCATTTGAGGTTTCTATTACCCCAATCTTCTACATTTCTCACTAATCCAGGCCATCTATTGTTTAATTGGCGTCTAACGTGTCCAAACCAATGCAACCAATTTTCCTTAACCTCAATATTCACAACTCCAACTTTCTTTTGGATATCCATATTTTTATTTTTATCCCGTTCTACATACGCATCTTTACTATATTTATTTTCTTAATATGTTCCTTCTTGAAAGCCCAACACTTCAACCCATACAATAATGTTGTTATAATTGTCATCCTATTGAATTTTTCTTTTGACTTTCAAAGTACAATACGAACACACAAGAGTCTTATAATTGTTCTTCATTTGAAGCACTAAATTTTTAATTCTATAGATGATATTTTGATCAATGTCTCCATTCCATAGGAGAATTGATCATAGGTATTTGAAACATTCACTTACAAAATTTTTCTTGCCATCTAAAGTTACACTATCTTAACTTGGCCTCTTCACAATATTAAAATGACATTTCATATACTCTGTTTAATCCTACTAATTCTAAAACCTCTAAAGTCCACTAACAGTGATACATTAGCTTTGATGAACAACTAGGTCATAAATACGCAAATAACCAACCTTTTCCCATGATGCTAAATAATGGAGTGTTGGACTTGGAAGGAGGTTTTAATAATGGAGTATTATATATCTATAGTTCCAAGAAGTTATTAACTCCCAAATTTGATCATCTAATAATACCGTACTTCGTTTGAAGTAAATTAGTATAAAGTGACAAAGTTTGTGATCAGTAGTATAGGCTTTATTGTAAATCTGACAAAAAAAAATTAAAATCTGTGAGTAAATTTGTTTAATGATCATACTACCAAGAATTCAGGATACAATATATGAACTCTTAAACTCTTTGGAACTTGGTGTTTAATCTTAATATTTACCGTTGGAAGGATGAGTAGGTGCAGTGAATTTGGTTATGAATTTGTGGGTGTGCACATGACATCGACAGAATGTTACCCGTGGTTTTAGGATTATTCACATGACAATCCCGAATTACCTTGATTTAATAGTTACTTCTGAGAATTAATTAAGGGCATATTAATGAAGAACAAATATACGCATTGGAAGTAATTAACAATAGAATTCTATCAAAAAATAAAGAGTAACAATTGAAATTCATGACATGGTTTAATTTGTACACTACGTATATGTTTGTTACTTTAGTTGTTGCTTGCTAGATGAGGCCAAATCTTAATCTCTTTAGACTATTGAATAGCTCTCCTAACAAGCGATGCCAAATTGTATACCGTATCATGCATGTACTCCGTGCATAGTACGTGGTTGCTTAGTCTTGCTAGCTGCTACTTCAATTTTTAAGATCAAATTACATATTGCTATTCATATTTTCATAAAATATCAGTCATATAATTCTATGACAACGTAATGGTAGTCCATGAAGTTAATATTAACTTTAAGTTAACTTGTTTTAAGTCTTAAGAATTGCGACAGCTAAATGAGACATCTTTCTGTCTAAAGATGAAGACCACTCTTACATTCAAGATTTTTCTTTTGTTAAGATTTAATGGACTTTTATCTTAAAGAAATACACCAAATATAATACGTAGAAATTAACATTGTTAAGATTGGGCGAGTTTGGATGCTACTAGACCAGGCCGGTAGTCCAAGACGCAGAGAACGAAACAACTTGCTACTAAACCTGTACACTTGGTCGGGTCAGGGCCGAAATGGGTCACAAGTAAAACGGGCCGAGTCGAATCAGATAAGATCTAAAACGGGCCAAATCGGGATGAAGGAGATGCATAACGTTTCGGACCGTCCAAAAAAAGTATTGTTTTTATTTATAGAGGGGGATAGTTTACATGAATCAACTCCAGTCTTTGGTAGTGGACCATTGGCAAATAAGTAGAAATCATTCATTATCTGATAATGTTTAAAAGTTTTGGAAACTATTGACCCATTATTGACCCGACTTAACCCATTAAAAACCCAATAAAACATGACCCTTTAAAACCGACTCATTAGACACATTATTGATTAGACCCTTTTTACAAACGGGCTGGTCAAAGGCCCCTAACGGAGTCCCTCCTATTTGAACATGTCTACTTGCTACTAGATCAGTCCATTAATTACCTACCTAATCGACAGGCAAAATTGATCATGCGTGCTTAGCATATGTTTTCTTTCTTCAAATTATAGCATACTACCTAAGGACGGAGTACCTAAGTTACTTAGCAACTCATATTACACGGTCCGTAATGTTTACTTTTTTCCCCCCCTTTCTATAGAAGTCGGTCCATAATATTTACATGGCAACACAGCCACTAACTTTCCTGCTAATAATTTGATAAAATTTAATTAAACTGGAAGACAAGTGGGCATTCAAAGCTTATGAACTATAGTAATCCTTAACTTTACGGATGGGCCAGCTGGCCCATCTCCATAATATCCTTTTGCTCCAAATAATATTTTGGGAGCCCTATGTGTCTCCCCCGTGCTATAAACTGTGCAAAAATGTAGCACCATGAAAGTATATAATCAAATACCCATAAAGAATTTGATAATGCTCGTCAAAAAAAAAAAAAAAAAAGAATTTGATAATGGATATCAATTAAAAGTAGAATATTGTTTGCTTTGTGTAAAAGGGTGGGAGCACTAATTAGAAAGTTGCATGTGGGAAGGCAACTTGGCATCATCTTTTAAGCTGAATCCTTCCAAGTTTAATGCTTGATTGAGAGGTTTGTGAAGATGAGCGACTTTTGTAAACCTTCATGGATGTTTATATGCGAAATCAAACAGCTCCATTGCAGAGAATTCTTTATTCTAATTTATAGTTTCTCAATGAAATTATTTACATTTCTAAAGTTATCTTTCATAACCAGGGAAAAGCTGGCCTACATTCTAGTCATCAAGATATAGCCCCTCGGTACTCTGAGTTATTGCAACTCTGACTTCATTTTTAAAATACTTTTAAAAAGCAATTTGCACAAGCCGCCTTTATTTCTGTAATGATAAACGTGCTCTTCAAATCTTCAAAGCTAGTGTTTGATAAGTTTTTTAAACTATCTTCAGGGGATCTTGTTACTTGTTAGGCCTTTCAAATGTACTGTTGGAGTGATGGATATAAATTACAGAATGGCTTGTTCTCATACCATACCCTGTTGTTGTGGTTTTGTGTCGTATAAACGTGCCCTGATTCTAAAATTCAAGGGAATCCAGTGATCAAATTATCAATTCAATGATAACATAGCTCAATATAGTGAGTTTTGGCCATGTCAGAGCAGAACTGTTAACCAAAAGCCCTTTGTGGATTGAGTGACATTGCGAATTTTTATAGTTACTAATGTAGTAATTTTTTCATGGCTTTATAGTGTTGTACGTGACATGCATAAAGTACCGGCATGATCAAATCAAGTGCAGCTTTCTGATATTTAATTTGTTACTCTCAGGATCTTAGGATAATGTGTTTGAGGTGTCCATAGGGATGTATTTGGTTGGAACAGTGGTCTAGAACCTCTTTTCAACAAGGGAAAAGATCTTGGATTGAATCCTTAGTTTTTTTTTTTAACTCAGTTTTACTTCTGCAAGGCCAGATTGTTGTCCAAATCAGTAAGGAAGGTCATCATAAAATGATGACAGTTCGAGGGAGCTCCTTATCTAGCTCAATCTCCTTATGGTGATCAATCTAAATTGAATAATATGATTTTGGTGAATTTGTGTTTAAGTTTGATTGATTTAATTCTGTTACATGTACAATGATATTTATAGCAACTAAACTTTAACCACCTCTTTGTATTTTAGTCCTAGCTAAACTCTATCTTCCTGTAAACAAGATCAAAATTATCCTATCTTTAGGTAATTCCTTCTAGCTTTATCTTATTTTTTCTACACTCCCCCTCAAGTTGAATGTGCTATCTTACACATTCAACTTGCGCAATATATTCTCAAGGACACTAGTACTCACTACTTTAGTTAGAACATATGTCATCTGATCACTCAAACGCACAAAGGAAGGCTAATTATTCCACCATCTAAATTATCCTTGATGAAATGCCTGACAACCTTCACATGTTTCGTTCGATCGTGTTGAATTGGATTTGCAGAGATACTAATTGCAACTTTATTTTCACAAAAAGTCTCACAACTTCCTTCTTGTGGAAAACCAAGTTCAGAAAGAAGTTTTATGAGCCACAATACTTATGTTACTCCTTTTGCAATACCCCTAAATTCCGCCTTTGCACTTAATATTGCAACTACTTTATGCTCCATGCTTCTCCACATAACAAAATTCCCTCTAACTAAGGTAAAGCACCCTGAGGTTGACTTTTTGGTGTCCCTATCTCTTGCCCAGTCTACATTAGTATAAGCTTGAAGTTTCAAATGACCATTATTTCTGAACACAACTCCTCTTCCGGGTGTTCCTTTTAAGTATCACAATATTATATACACTGCCTCCATGTGTTGTACCTGCGACTGATGCATGAACCTGCTAACCACTAGATGAGCAATATCAGGTCGCGTATGAGCCAAATAAATTAGTCTTCCTACAAGTCTCTGATATTGGTCTTAGTATGTCAGTTCACTGCTCTCATTCAGCTGATGACCATGATTCACCACCATAGGAGTTTCAGCGGGTTTGCAATCCATCATACCAACCTCTGCTAATAGGTTAAGAATGTACTTTCTCGGAAAAATGAATATATCCATCTTTCACCTAAGCACCTCCACCCTTAAGAAGTACTTGAGTCTCCAAAAATCCTTCATTTTAAATTCTTGAAAGAACTTCCCCTTTAGTCGGCTAATCTCCTCTTTATCATCTTCTATAATGATCATATCATCCATATCAATGACGAGGCACGTCAACAACTTCCTTGTCTTCTTCAAAAACAAAGTATGATCAAAATTACTCTATTGGAAGTCAAACTTCTTCATTTTCAGTGTGAATATGCCAAACTATGCTCTAGGGGTTATTTCATCCCATATAGTTCCTTTCGCAACCTACACCCTTCTCTTGACAAAAACTCTCGAGAAAACTCTAGAGGGGGTTCCATGTATATTTTTTCTGTGATTGCTCCATGTAAAAAGGCATTTTTTATATCAAACTGATGTAGGGGCCAGTCTTTATTTGCTACAACTGAGAAAAGTACTCTGATATTGTCCATCTTTCCAATAGGTGAGAAAGTTTCAGAGTAGTTTATCCCATAAACCTATGTATACCCTTTTGCCACCAATCTCGCCTTATACCACTCAATACTTCCATCAACTTTATACTTGATAATGAATATCCATCTGCAGCCTACAACCTTCTTTTCTTCAAGAATAACACATGTATCCCACGTTTTAATGGAATTTATGCCTTGCCTTATGCAATTTGCCCTGACTTTGAGATCAAATATCTGGAGTCCATCTTCTCCACTATCGAATGTAGCTTTAATACTTTGCCACAACTCTCTCGTGGTAGGAAAATCTAATAATTGGTTAACCAATTTTGCTCCAATATTCTCTATGATCTATGCCTTGATTGTGGAGTCATTTTGTGTCTATTGGTTCTACTTTGGGTTGTCTTTTTTTTTTTTGTTTTGGGAGGGGGGGGGGGGGGGGGGGGGGGGGGGGGTGAATTTGTGTTTAAGCTTGATTGATTGAATTCTATAACATGTACAATGATATTTATACTACTGAACTTTAACCACCTCTTTGTATTTTAGTTCTAGATAAACTCTGTCTTCTTGTAAACAAGATCAAACTTATCCTATCTTTAGGTAATTCCTTCTAGCTTTATCTCATCTTTTCTACAGATTAACATTAAGCCAATAGCAGCTTTGAATCGGTTCCATATGAAGATCTAAATCATTACACTAGCAGCGCGAGCTCTCTCAATGGTTTGTCACTACTCACTAGCCAAATTATTCTTTCAGAATTTGTTTATACCGTTTCCAGTTGTTTTAAGTGGTGGTTACTTGTAATTATGAGTATATCTTTGGACTTAGAGTCTTAGATCAATAGATTCCACCAATAACAAAAGAATTAGAATTTGTTTATCCAAAATTAGCTATTATATTTCCCCTAGTTCATATTTAAGGATGTGATATGATTTTATACTTAGTTTTATACCCGTTATATTGTTTGTCTTAGTTCTATTATATAACCTTCACTTGATACACGTTTTATGGGTACATATACATACAATATAGTGACTAAATAAATTGACCCAGTCCCTATGGAGAGAGAATTCGGAATTACCCTCTGAAAGGAAGTGAGTTGTGGCTACTGGTTACCAAAAAGAGTGAGGACATAGAAGTCAATAAAGTGGTGGCTTTCCATGGAAAGCTATGCTGGAATTTAAGTTAGTGCTATTGCCTTATTGGTTGGGGTAAAGGATTTCTTCTGAAGTTGGACTACGACTTTTATTACCCCAGTTTACAAGTCTCAAATTATATTTTCCACTTCCCAGAGAACAGCTTTCAGTGTGTCTCTGAAGCTGTTAGTTAGGTGCTTTAGTTGCGGAAATTTAATAACTCAAACTTTATTCTATCTGCTGCTTGGACTAATGCAGCGGCATACAAAATATATGGGTGAAGTAGTCTGTTGACTTAAACTAAGCCTGAAAATGATGTTAAATTATGTAACTTCTTGAATCTGCTAACCTTTTTTCGCTTAAATAACTGAAACTATTCTTGTAGAATGATTTGCAAGACTTACTAGAGCCATTTGATATTAGTACTACCACAAGGCGGTATCACCAGAACCAAAGGACTGAACTAGCATGCACCTATATTAAGCGAGGTCTCCCATAATTTTTATTTTTATTTTTTTATTTTTGAATCAAATGTGTGTTGAATAAGATGCTTTTATTAATTTTTGAGTACAGACTACAGAGGACATTGAACTCTTTAAAGAAGAAACTGTGAATAAGTAGTAAGGATCCAATATATATCAACAAAAGATCTGCCTTAAACAACGAAGTTCTGAATACATATTAACCTCGTATTATGAAGTTCATATATAAACTACATTACAAATCAAAGGACTGTAGCATGTAACAAACATGAATGTAAAAATCAAAAACAAAATGCACAGTTTATGAGTATAATTAAAGTAAACTTCTTTGAACAGTTGAATAGACGAATATGCATGCCCCCATTCTTGCTACGCACAGTTGGCTACACCACCAGCACCACCCTTGAGCTCTCTGGGCTCAACATAAACCTTTAGTCCATTCTTCATGAACAGAGTCAAGGACATCTTCTGCTCAACACGGTGACCGGGCACGGGGAATAGGCGATACCGGAGCAGCACTGCAGAAGCCACAGATTTCATCTGTAGGTAAGCCAACTCTTTCCCTAAACAAGTCCTGGGCCCTGCATTGAACGCCACAAACATGTATCCATCCTTTGGCGGTTCAAACTGGTATCCTGAACCGGCCACCGATTCACCCAACCACCTCTCCGGCCTAAACTCCATGCAATCTTCTCCCCATATCGTTTTCATTCTTCCTACAGAGTAAATTGAGTATGTAACGGTGGACCCCGCAGGAACTACAGTCCCATCTGGCAAAACGTCGTCGTTCACAACGTACTTGAAGTCCTCCGGAACTGAGGGATATAGACGTAAAGTCTCTGCCAATGCTGCTTTGAGATAGACCAGTTTATCAGCTTCATCAAACGCAAGTGGTTCTTGCACCCACCTAGCTGGATCTTCGCCACGTGTTAGCTTCAAGACCGTTGATATTTCATCAATGATTTTTGCTTCAATCTCAGGGTGGTTCATCACAAGCCAGAAGAACCAGCTGAGGGCGACTGACGAGGTATCACGTCCAGCTAGGACGAAGTTCAAAGCGATGCGTTTAAGCACATCATCAGCGAAAACGCCGCCGTTTTGATCCCTCTTGTTCATGAATCTTGACAGCAGATCATCAGAAGGGTTTTCTTTTCGTGCATTAAGAGCCCCTGACATGTAATTTTCCACAACTTGAAGGCTGTTTTGTAATCTCTTCTCTGCTCCTATCTGAAATATCTTTTTCAACCTCCATAAAAACCCTGGGTATAGTAGCCTCTGTAGGGTAGATTCAGTAGCTGAGTCAAACGCGGATGCAAACGGGTTGTCGGGTAAATCCGGTGACAAAGTCATTGGGTCTTTCCCGAAAGTCAGCCCACAAATGTTGTCAAAAGTAAGCCGAAGGAGCAAGTCTTGTAAATCAACCGGTTTTTTCTCATCTTCAGCGGTTTCCAAAATCTTCCAGAGCCGGGTTCTGATGGTCCGGTTCACCCACCGGTTCATGGCTTGACGCAGAGTCCTCGTAGTGAACTCGAGAGCCGCCGTCTTACGTTGAATAAGCCAAGTATCACCGTCACTGTTAAAAATACCCTGGCCTAGCAAGTCGTGAAATGCGGCTTGCCACTGTGGGCCCTTAGGATAATTGTCGAACCGGGTGCGGAGAATGTGCTCTATATTTTTAGGATGGCACGTAACAGTATAAAACCCTTGCTTGTATGCCAAGAAAGGCAAGGCTATGGTGCATGTTTGGTACGTGGCAGCACCACTAGTTCGACGAAGGTTTCCGGCTATCCAATCATGGAGGCGATGCCGGTTCTTGAATAGATATGGGAGGCTTCCAACTAGAGGCCAGAGGTTTGGACCTGTACTCAAACGTCGACACAGGTTAGAGAACCATATCATGTAGGCCGATAACACAACCACCATGCCTAAAAAGACTTGCATTTGGATGGCGTCCATTGTATGTGTGTGATGTTTGTGATATCTGTTTAATTATAAGATAAGAGATTCGAGGAGCTGAGTTTGAAGTTATGGTTAGTTTTTATATAGGGAAAGAGGTAAGCTAGAGAAGCAATATAATGGTGTGAGGAGTGTGAGTGAAAGGGGGGTTTTAATATATAGGATGGGGTAAGTATGTTGTGAAAGGTGTTTAGGAAAAGTTGTTGAGAATTTTAATTTTGTGCGACGTAGGGGGTTTGGGGTTAGTGATCAGGACACTGCATAATATATACCATGTGTGAGTGTGAGGAAGTAATGCTTTTAATCGTGTTAGAAAAAGACATGCAAGTAATGGTAACTCAATGAAGTGGGCTCTATAAGTTAGATAAGCATCGTCAGAAATAGTGGAATTTTGGGTGACTATAACGTTGCTAATTATAAATTAGATAATGAAGCATCAGTACTGAATATCTATCGCTTGTATTTAAATTTATGTGCTCAACTTTATTTGAAATATTCGTTCTCCTTCGTCTACAATTTCTGATTTAAAAAAGTTTACAAGTATAGCTGAACTTTGGCCTTGTTCGTCACTTCATCTGCCCTTTAAAAAATTTATGAGAATTTCTGTGTTAAGGTAAATTTTTTTCAATCAGGATAAAAATTACGCCGTAGACAACAAAATTTCAGTAGTTGTTATTCATAAAATTCATAATGTCATACTATAAATAACACATGATAATTGGAAATCAGTTCTGAGTAAAAATGGTTTCTGGTATCTTTTCTTACAGCATATGCTTCATCATTCTATTTAATCAAATACATACACGAACTGTGGTTAATTTAGAATCTGAAACCCTTGTCCAATTACAGACCAACGTAACTGAAGCAATCTAATACCCTGACATTGTAACAACACTCGGAATAAGAATAATATAAGTGGTTCAATCCATCATAATTCAATCCGTATCACAAGGAGTACTACTCATCATAACAATCATCATCGCACTACCTTAATTACTTTTAACATATTGTAATTTCCAAAAAATTAGTGAACCGTTAAAGATGATACAAAAAGATTAATTAGGAGAAAAGATATTCTCCAAATTAGCATATCTCTAAAAGCCGGCCCATATAACATTACATGTAAGTATCTCACATTGTCAATTTAATAAAGAAATATCTACTGTATAAGGTTGATGGACTACTCTCCTTATTGTCATATGTTTTAAGGTGGAACTTTCTTAATAATGTAAAGTGAACTATTTTTTTATGAACAGGTGTGTCCCAAACTTATTTAACATGGTCTCAGACCTGGGCCTAGTGACTTGATCCATTATTATACTTTGAATTAAATGAAAAAAATGGATCTCATATGTGAAGGGAGCGAAATACTCTGGGCCTCATGACACATATGAGTATTCTATATTGACAAATTAATAAAGAAATATCCTCTATATAAGGTTTTCTTATTGTCATATAATTTTAAGGTAAAACTCTCTTAATCATATAAAGTGGACTATTTTTTATAAACGGACATGGTCCAAACCCGTATTTAACAAAATGAATTTAAAAAGGTCCTACATAAGTTTATATAAGGATTATGTCCTTGCAACATAAGATATATATTCATTGCAAGGTAATATAAACATAAAATATATTGAAGGAAATAGGGAGTGTTACTAGGTGAAAATGTACAAGCTAAAAAGAAAATAATTCTACTCAATCTACTCCAGTCCTCTCCCCTCCCCTCCTCTCCTCCTCCCCAAATAAAGATTCCAGTAAATCTGTAAAAGACAGCAATAATTCAAGGTCCAAAAATCATGGAGACAAACGAAGTTCCTTCAAATTAAGAATAGTAATGATAATTCTATCACCAGGCATGCATCTCGAATAAAAGACTAATTAAGGCAATCTCCAACCCACCGGCCACCACCACCATGGGTTTCGGTTACCATACGGGTTATATGTACTACGTACTATTACTTTTCGCACTGAATCGGAGTATTATTGTATACAAATAAGAAAGAAACCTTGCTCTTTCATATAAAAAAGATTGAATTTAGCCGTATATATTTATAAGATTTAATTTAATGAGATTATATTTTTGTATTAATACCATCTTTTATGTGATTCTTTATTCAAGTAATCGACTCTATTTTTTTGATATTTAAGACTTAAGACTTGACTTACTTTATCAAAAAATCGAGATTTAATGTTGACGTAAGAATTCCATAGCCTTATAGGCGACGAGTTATTCAAGAACTGGTACTATAGTCAGCTACATGCAACTAAGATCTCATATATTTTGTTGGTTCGTTTACGCTAACCATTGTTTATATAGTTGTTTTGTCGATTTCCTGTCGTGTACCAATGGGCAATGGCCAAGTAGTAGATTCACACTTTATAGAACTGTACTAGTAAAACTAGTAACACATATGCGAACTAACTATAATATTAACTACACCGTAGTAATATTGGTACTTGGTGTGCAAACATAACACGGCTACTAATAATTGGCCTGCAGGAGTTCATCACTTTCCTGTATAAATTAATTGAGAAAAGATATCATATCAGGTAGTTAGAGATGGTGTAACCATGCTGGGAAATCAAGGTTGATGAAAGCAAAGGGAAAACATTGATACTTTCAGAGTAGAAAATAGAAATTAAGTGCAAGTAAGGTAGAACCAAAACTCATGTCACCATTTCATTTAATTGTCCCACCAAACTAAATTGCCTACAATAGTTAGTAAGACTTGTTTAGTCATTTGGCTTATTTGCTGTTGTTAACTTGTTATTGCAAAATAAATCGTAAGCACACTATCAATTGAAGATCAACCGCTTCTTAGCTAACTTTGTATCATGGTTTTTTTTTTTTTTTTTTTTTTATCTAATTAATATTATCTTTTTTTTTTGACATTTCAGATATTAAATTATCTTGTTCTTCATGAGCTCATGCAATATTAGTCGTATCTTCAACAATATGTGATATGCGGAAAAAAACTTATCATATGTGATATGCGGAAAAAACTTATCATAGAATTTGGATATTATAAAGATCTCCGAGTCAATTGAATTGTATACCATCTTATGGATTGATGTATATGAAGTTATAAAAAAAAAATATAAATGGTCATATATCTCTATTACAACCCCCTAAAACTCTATATGAACAATTATCCATGGATTGAGTCATAAACTCTACTTAGTCATAAACACTAAGTTTAATAGCACTAATATCAAGTAGAGCGTAAAAAAATTTCAATTGAAAATGATTTTTCATGGAAAACCTTTTATTGTGGAAAACTCATTTTTATCAAACTTTTCCGGCCGTTATTTTGTTGTATGGAAAATGATTTTACACTTAAACATTTTCTGTTATTTGATTGAACTGAAAATCAATTACTCCTATTAACTTTTCTAATTATAATCTCTTGTCATTTATTAACTCTTTTTTCGTTGTATTTTCTAGTTATTTGTCATTAGCTAAATTTGTTATACTACAACAAATATTTTTTTTTATAAAATCTACAATAGATTTCTCTAATTTATTAATAAAATATTATATTATACAGTAAAACCAGAGAACCCTAATAAATTTGGTTCAACATTATAAAAAGACCTTAATCTAACTATAAAAGGGTTTTCGCAATCGAATAAGAAAACCAATCAAACAGGTAAATGTATTCGCAATCTAACAAGTAAACTAATCAACTGGTTCTAATGTAACAATTTGTACTTTAACATTTTAAATTCTAACAGAAAGAAAATAAATCTACTCTAATTTCAAATAAACTCTTGATTGCCCACATTTATTGAGAAACTTATATGGTTCAATCGAATTGGGGAAAATTTAGGATTTATTTTATTTTCGACTAAAATGGATAAAATTTGTTTAAATTCATGATATAGTATGATAATTTAATAATCAAGACATGAGATTCAAAGAAAACGTTCTAAATTGATGATATTCGAAGAAGATGAAAAGAAATTGTAGATTTTTTCCCAATTTTTAAGAGAGAGAAAGTGTGGAGTAGAGAGAGTGAGCCTATCTAGAAGATGAGAAATGAAGAATGTGTGAATAACGTTGGGCATGGGTCTGGCCGACACTGTTTTGGCACGGTACGACACAAGCACGGTCGTGGCACGATACAATACGTTGTCCGTGGAGTGGGCCGCAGGCAAACCGCTAACAGCAAAAAAAAATTAGGTACTAGCACGCAGGCAACACGCTTATTCGGCACGAGGCATGACCCGAAACACTCTATTATTTAGTATTATTTAATATTATTATCAGTAATAATATTATTATTACTACTTCAATTAATATTACTATTATTTTTAATATTATTATATTCTTATAAGATACTTTATATTATCTAAAATTAATTATTTTCAATTATATTATATACTTTATTATTGTTTGTTAAAAATTAGGCCAGCACGAGACACGACACGTCAAACACGTGAGCCGTGTTAGGCCATGGGTCGAGTTTCAGGAAAAGGTAGCATGACACAGCACGACACGACTACAATTAGGCACGACACGACAAGAGACCAAGCACGAACTGACACGGTCCATAACAGGCACGGTACGATCCATGCCCACCTTTATGCGTGAGTTGGTAATTCTTAGTTGGTAATTTTTTTTTTGAGTGAATGGATGTAAAATTGTTTTACTCTCAATTTTGGAGGAAAAAGGTTTTCAATAGGATGTAAAATGAATTTATATTCCAAGTTTTACATCTTATATTTTACTCCTAACCAAACAATATAAAATGGGGAAAACGATTTTTAGGAAAAACGTTTTACACCCCACTAAATGGAGCCTCAGTTCACATTCAAATCATTAAATTCATCTAATTTAACTACAAGTTCAATAACACCAATATCACCAAGTTCAACAATTCGTTAATGTAATTAACACTAAATTAAGTCCAAAAGTTATGTGGCAAACACGAAAACAAGTTTAATAATTCACTCATGTCACCAACATCTCAAGATCAATAATTCACCAATTCAATTAACTTAATTACATGAATAAACTCTACCTTAATCAATACAATGATCACCATAATCCACATCTTTTACTTAATTCAATGAATCACATCCACAAACTAAAGCATTCTCTAATTCCAACATAATTCCAATCAGCTAAACATCACACACCTCCAACTACACATTATAATACTTTTTGTTTGATTACTAAACCAAAAATAAAATCACCAAAATATAAAGAAGAGGGAAGAAAAGGGGAAGAAAGAAGAAAGGGAAAATAGGAGAAATTTGAAAGAAAACTGGTGACTTCCTAATCAAGGGAAGTCAACTAATTTCTTAAACCAATCTAGCGTTCTAGCCCAAAGTTGCTGTTATTTTTACTTAACGAAAATATATTTTATGTGACAGCATTTTATAGCCAAAATTGAATGGAGCTCATTTTTGTTAATTTCATTCAAAACTTAAGTTTTTTAATCATAATTTAAGAAAAGTAAAAATTGGGCCTTGGAATGTAAAAGGCAAAAGAACCCACATTGTCATACAACATAAATAAGCCCAAACAAGCATTCAAATTACCATAAAGCCCTTTCTTGAACAACAAAATATCTCCCGCGGGCCGGGCGCACATCACCGTAAGTCTGTAACATAATCCATACGCAAATCTCATCGAACAATCACTCTCTCTCTTGGAGGCGCATATTCTCTCTCTTCGAAAACCCCAATCACCAAACCCTAAAACCTCCCAAGCTTTTCAACAATGGTGTCGGGCGAAAAAACGGTACTTCAATTCGGAGGTTCCACTTCTCTGAATGTGAAGGTTCACCCGTTGGTGATATTCAACATCTGCGATTGCTATGTCCGTCGACCCGACCAAGCTGAACGGGTCATCGGTACTCTTCTCGGATCTGTTCTACCCGACGGTACTGTTGTTGTTCGCAACTCCTATGCTGTTCCTCACAATGAATTTTCCGATCAGGTTTCTCCTTTTCTCTCCCTTCTTCCCGATTCCTTTTTTTCCCCGATTATTATTTTCAGTTATTTTGATGATTTTTATATTATTGTAGCTGTACTCTTGGCAAGAATTTTATATTGTTTGATTATTTATCTATTTATTTGTGTGAATTTTGATTAAATTGGGTTAATTTTTAAATTTTGTGTATATTGGTATCTTTTGCTTTGTCCTGCTTAATGATTAGGTTTGTAAGTCTATAGCTGCGGGATTGTAAGTTTTTGGGTTGAGAGTATCAGTGACTCTAGTTGTAAGTTCTATTGTCGTAAATAATTGTCGCATTGTCCTGACTCTTTGTGATTTCGGATATAGCATGATTTCACTGATAGACCTAGGTTGTAATATATTATTCCCCTTTAGTCCTCATTGCTCAATTTTGGTAGTTTTGTGCTAATTCAATTACAAATAATAGCTAATATTAGAGAGACGACAACATTTTGAGTTAGTATTGGTGGTGAGAGGTGAATGATGATATGGTTCATGATAGACTAACTGTTGGAGTTGGTGATATTCATATAAGGATGCTGTTTGGCTGAGAGGAGTTTGTTTGATGTGAAGTTGTCGTGTTTGTAGAGTGGCTTTGATGATCCTCTACTTGACACTTCCTAATTTGTTATTTAAGTTATTTGTATTTGACTCCACAAAATTAGTAGATGAAAAGTCAATTTGAAGATAGCAAAAAAGGATAGCTCTAAGTCCCTTGTTTTAGGGAAGAGTTGAAGAAGTTTTGGGACTAGAAATCACATGAAAGATAGAAGCTAGAAGATCAATTGGTTGCCATCAGTGAAGATCATTTTCTAGTGAAATGTATCTTCCTAGTTTGGTAATGATTTGCATTTGTCAAATATTTTGTAATGAATTGCACTCACCAAGGATCACATACACAACAGAAAATTAGAATTGCAGAAGAGAATGAACAAGCGTAGAAGGTAGCTGAATTTTATTAAAGCTAATGAACAATAGCAGTTGGCTTTCGAGAGGTTAGGACTCTCCCAATGTAAAAGTTTGCACAATGATTTCCATACTCATCAACACATTTCTCATTTGTATTTAAGTTACCCTCACCCCTATAGAATATTCTAGCTGACACATTAGCGCACACATTCATGCACCCCCTAATAATAAGAGAAAATGGATATGCGTGCACTCATAACAGAAAATGTCTATCATTAACAGAAAATTCCCCAAACAACTTCTATAGTTTGTGCTTGCCTTGCCACGCTCTTGTAAGTATGCAGGATGGTTTGTGCTGCTTCATTACATCTTTGAAAAGCATAGCACTTGAGCATATTGTGTTTCTCTCATTGTTACCCGGAACATAGTTCATTTTGTTACATGGTAACTGAACTGGGATGCGGGACGTTGTCTCTCTTGAATCCAGAATATTTAGTTCTCTATCCTTTTTTTTGTGTGGTGGTTAAATTTATATAATTAAGTTTGATTGAAATTTACTTGGAAGTCAATATCTTTATTACTTCCCATTAAGCTCTTTTCCTAGTGGAGAGCTTAAATAAATACACACAAGGTTAAGGTTGCCATGATGCTTGAACCCTATGATTTTTGAGATGCTCACCGATACAGCAAAATCCAAATTTTTAGAAACGAGTTTGGCAAAAAAATATAAATTTTTAGAAAATTAAAGCCATTCAAATGTAACTACAACAAATCAAAATACATCATAATTTAATGTCTTAAACTATATAAAACAATGAACTAATGAAAATAAAGCATGCTATTCTTCAACAAGTAACTCACTCTCCAATGGATATTTACAAAATGAGATGAGTTATATTAAATGTGTATTTACACTAAGATCAATCTAGCTAAACCAGTGACGTTATTGGAAATATTAAGACAAAAAACGTACGAGTACTTTTGTAAATTGTATTAATATAACTATATAAAACTCTAAAACGATATGAGATATATGAAATACTTTGTGGTTATAAAATGTTTAGGGAATGAAGTACAATAGCCAACATACATACCAGACCTTGTCAAAAGAAAAAAAACACTAACAGTTAGTCTAGCTTCAGTGGATACTCCCTTTTATAAAGGGCACATTATTACATCAACCATCTCTCACCCTAAAAATAAAGTCAAGAAATACAGCCTCCCCCAGATCCTCCCTAATTTTCGTCCTCTCACTTTCCCTTGTCTCTCCCTCACATGTCTAAAGATTGGTACACCTCCACTCTCTCTTCTTCCCATTACCACTTTACTCCTATTCTCACTCCTCCACCGGCTTCACCGCCAAACTCTCTCAATCCCAAGTAGCAGAGTCACCTAGAGAGTTTCTGTGGAAGTTTCGCCATTTCGAAGAGGAGGACTTCATTGAATGGGTACGTTCACATTTAGCCTGCTTGTACTCACCCATATTCTTGAACAAAATGCCAAAATGGGCTAAATGTGAAAGAATTTGGCTTTTTCTTTCTTTTTTAATTTATTGGGCTGTAAAAGAACATATATTTGGAATTATTGGTAAAAGGTAGGGTTGTAAATGCTTTTTTTTTTTTGGACTTCACCGAATGGGTACGTCCACATTTAGCCCGCTTGTACCCCTCCATATTCTTGAAAACGTTGTGGGGACGTATCTTGGTCGTATCCTTACCTTAACCAAGTTGTATCTGTATCTTGTACGGAAAATGGCAGTCATACGGTGTACCCGTGCTACATAGCCGATAACATTCTTTGTCTTTAGCTTTCTTATTACGTATGTGGAAGAGAGTTAACTTTTTTGCACATGGTGCTATCAATGTAGCCTTTATTTTGTGTGTTATATTGCATTCGATATATACTGTGAAGCTATGTTGCACTGATACGAATTCGAATACCAATACAGATACGAGTACGAAAAACTGCAAAATTATTTAATTGCTAGTGAAATATTGTATCGATACAAATACAGATACAATTATGAGTACGGAAAATGGCAGGTTATACGTGAATCAGATCTTTTCGATCGGTGTCTTGAGCACATGTTAAGTGATTAGATGTTTTCAGAACATTTTGTAGGACAAGTCAGATCTTGGTATTGTCATAAACTCATCTTGGTATTGTCATATACTCATCTTGGTATTGTCATATACTCTATTGTCGCTTTCTTGACTCTTGAGTCAGTGTGGAGTGGTTAGATGTTTTTAATACATTCTGTAGGACAAATTGGATGTTGGTATTGTCATATGCTCTATGTTCTTTGATACATTGACGTTTATGTGTATTAATTTTAACTTTTTTTAAAAATTAGGACTGGGCTGTTCCAATTTGACATCTAGCCGTATATAATGCCAATATGGACAGTTTATGTGCTTGAGTAGGGATATTCTGTTAAGTTTCCAAGAAAATTTGGACAGTCATGCATCAGTACTATCTTTTGGGCTGTGTTATGCTTTGTACCGGTGAACAATTCTTGTGTAATTACCCCTTAACTGCGCTACAGTCGTATTTCTTTATTTTATGATTAGTTACCACTTCTTTACTGTTTCATCTGGATTTTGTTGTAAACCAACGGTCTGTGGAAGCCAACCGCACATTTTTACCTGCTGCAGGTTGCGTTGGACATTGAGTACCACCACAACATGTTGACATCACATCTAAAAGTGAACCCAAAGGAAGCCATTGTTGGATGGTATGTTTTAAATCAACATTTATATTATCTTGGAAGCCTTTCTTGTCAGGACTTGTATCTGTAGCAGTGGTTACCTATGTTAATTTTGCAACAAAGCACAGTTTCCATTTAGTTTACTAGTGTAAAAGTTTGTTCTGCTGTCATAATGTCTACTTTGGCACATGCATTTATATGGTTTGACCATTGTGGATTTGAATGGAATTTACAAAATTCTAGTTCTTGTATTCATTTGAGTTCAAGCACTGCTCTAGTGCTCTTATATTAAGGTTGCTGCTATCACGTCAAGTTGTCCCTCTATTCAATGTAATTGAGGAATTAAATTGATTAATCCACTAACTGCACAGGCTACTTGTAAGCTTTTTGTGCAAGGAACTGTACTGTGCCTATTAGGAAATTCTATTTCTTGTTCACAGCTTTCATCTATAGCTACTAGACTGGGTGTACACCTTATTTTTTTGGTAAAGCAATTGGTGTAGTTTGCCTGAATATATTGATTTTTCCTTTTCCATGCTCAAAATCCTTTTGAAGTGGAGCTTATCCGTTCTATTTATATTTTGTGATCCTCTGAACTCTTGTGATTTTATGTTTTCAATACTTTATGTTGTGGAAGAGAAGATAGTGCAGTCTACATAGTAATAATTGCAGTAGGCCCATAGCTGATACTCGCTGGCTTGTCAATCTACGTCTTATTGGTGTTTTAACTCTCCATATTATGTGCTGCAGGTATTCTACAGGATTTGGTGTAACAGGAGGTTCTGCTTTGATCCATGAGTTCTATTCTAGGGAGGTTACAAATCCAGTACATCTAACTGTGGATACTACATTCAGAAATGGAGAAGCTACAATGAAAGCCTTCGTTTCTGTTAATTTATCGCTTGGTGACCAGTCGCTTGCTGCGCAATTTCAGGAACTTCCTGCAGAGCTTCTGATGTCAGAAGCAGAGAGGGTTGGATGTAAGCACTAGTTATTATTTTCTAGATAATTTACCCTTCCAATTGACTATTCTAGTTTGAGGTTACACTTTCAATTTTAATTTTATAGGAAAAATAATGCACTTTATTATTGTTGGCAGATGAACTTTTGAAATCAACCGTGGCAGACAAAATCCCAAGTGATTTGGAAGGCATGGAAAGAACTCTGGAGAGGTTGCTGGCTCTTATTGATGATACCTATAAATATGTGGATGATGTTGTGGTAGGAACTTGAATACATTTGCACCCTTTTTTCTATCATTTGTAGGCTGTTTTGTTCTTAAGCTAATGTGAGCTGTGGGACTATATATCTCCAGGAGAACCGTGTTTCACCTGACAACAAAATCGGCCGGTTCCTAGCAGATGCGGTATCTTCCCTCCCGAAGTTATCACCTTCTGCTTTTGATAAGCTTGTGAATGACAACCTACAGGTATTTTGATTCTTTCTCAATTTAACACCTTGTAATGTAGACATAGAGTTAAGCTCAATTGAAGAATTGTGGGAATGACCTCTTTTTCCTACCATTTTTTCTAAGCTTTTATTGTGATGGAGGAGATATCTGACTTCTTTTTCTTTTTTAATCAGGACCAACTGGTATTAGTCTATTTGTCAAGCATCACAAGGACACAGTTGAGTTTAGCAGAAAAGTTGAATACCGCTGCTCAGATTTTGTAAGCATAGTTTGAGCACTTAAGACAACACATCCAACATTGATTCTGCACGCTAGCGATGAGTGTTGAGCAAATCTTCAGAATAGCTTTAGGTAATTTTGTTGTTGATTGGTTTTCTGTATGTGGAAAATTTTGATCTCTAGATAATGTATTCCAGAGATTATACAGTGTTTTTTTTTATCCGAAGTCGTTTGTTGGATCCAACGCTACCGAAAGTTCTGCTCACAGAACGTACTTTGCTTGTCAGGGATACAATTTGGGATAAGAGTAAATGATAGGCAACTTGGAAATAGTTCCCAAATTTAATCTCTCGATTGACTTGTGTATATTTCCTCGAGCCTCAAAATAAATGTTGGTTGAGCAATGCTGGTTGAGCAATATTTATTTCGTAGGTTGGGGCCAACTGCGTTTAGATTTGTTTAGAACTTTGCAATTCTATATAGCTTAAGCTAGGTATAATCTTTGCAAAAAGTATCATATACATACGGACACAATAACGTTATTGCGTTCTTAGTAAATATGACCTCTTAATATAAAAAAAGATTTGTTATATTAAGAAGTCATGTTTACAGGGTATATAATAACTTTGAGGTTGGAGGATCCAATGTTGTTACTATGTGGTCGAGGTTTAAACCAGACTCGGACTTGGTTTTTCAAGTCCAGAAAATAATGATTCAATTGGACCCGATCTAGTCTAGTCCACTTACACTCCTACTTGCATAGCTTATAGCTATATAAGAGAAATAACTTTGGTGGCATTAATGTAATTGGCATTGGTATTATATTACTTCCTCCTGCTCTAATTGTTTGCTCTATTTTCATTTTTAGAGTTAAAGTTTAAAAAATTTGACCACAGATTCTAATTATATTATAACAAGTAATATATTTAAGTGGGATCTTATTGAATTCATCTCAATGAAAAATTTTAAAATATCACGTTTTCATAATTTTTTGTCTTACGGATTAGGAGATAAAAATGTTTTAAATCGAATCTTAAAGACCGTGAAAAGTCAAATGCGGTAAACATGGGGAATATCTTGTATAAGTATGGTTACATTTAATTGCTTCCTTTTTTTTGACACGTTTTATTTAGAAACATTTGTTGATGCATGATCTTGAATGTTAATATCTTTAATTATCTATAAGAAAAAAATTATAAAATGTTTATATTTGGAATATATACATAGAATAAATCAAGTAAGATTTTATTAAATTGTTTTTTCATATGTATAGATTTTAAATGGAAGTCAAAGTGAAGCGGGTGAACAATACTCAAAGTTAAATCATGTCTAAAGAAACGAACATGTTTCGAGAGTGAAATATCATACATATAGGACATTGCAAGATGACAACGGACAATAAACTGAGACTTCAAAAACTTTTGGGCAGTGAATTGTGAATACAAGAAATGGCAGAAAATTGTAGAGGGGCTAAGAGGATGCCCCAGAAGGGGCCACGTTTCAAGCACACGACCATACTCAATTATCATGATTCTCTTTCTCACAAATTTTCACAATTAAAATTCCAATTCCAAAAAAGAATGGAAAAAAAAAACCCAAAGGGCTGAAAATTTCATACACAAGTTGCATATTTTATCCTAAGGTTTTGCCACAATAGAACTGTTTGTTCTAGAGCACTCTTCTTCCCCTAGCTTCCCTCTTCCACCATTATCTAAACAAACAGCAACCAAAGCTTAAGCTCAACCAACTCAAAGAGGTTACCATGGCATCATTACCCTTCATCTTCGGCGCAGCTGCCAGTGCGAGAGTAGTCACTGCAAGAGCAGCCAAAGGCGCGGTAGAGACTAATGAAGAGAAGAGCTTTGTGGACTGGTTCCTGGGAAAATTAACAAAGGACGATCAATTCTTTGAAACGGATCCTATCCTTAAAAAGGTCGAGAATAAGTCGGGCGGCACCACCAGTGGAAGGAAGGGCACAGTAGCAGTGCAGAGCAAGAAGAAGAATGGTAATGGAGGTGGCTTTGGAGGTCTCTTTGCCAAGAAGCAGTAGTTGATCATTGCCTACACTTACGGAAGTGGTATGATTTTAATTGAATACTCTGTTAATGTTTTACTCCCATTGTTATCATTCGATCTTCATTTGCTACTCTTAGATCAATTTATTGGTATATGCTTTAGAAAATTCTGAAACAACTCTATTGTTTCTTTAGCATAGTACACTCTTCACTTGGATTTTCCATGCTCAATCTTTTGAAAAATTCTAAATTCATATTGCTAAGCTACTTAGATGACCCAATACGGAGAAAGTTAATATTTCCGGAGTTGTGGCTAATCACTCTCCGGAGTGTTGGGGAACTTGTTCGATCTCGATGATTTTCTTAAATCAAGGGGTGTGTTTGGGGTTTCTTAACTTAATCTATTATCTATGGACAGTTTTGGTATAGAAACACCCATCCTAAAGAGTGAAAAGAATTCCTGCTCTATAAGATGAAGCTGTCCTAATTTGTAAAGTTATAAGACATTTATACTTATAGCAAGGGCATTGATGATACTTCAGACAACATAAAAAGACTAGCTTACCATTAACAGTTTCAGTAGAAGAAATTTTAACTATTTAATAGAGGTTGGTTTCATAATTCTGACTGCTGTTATGTTTAACAATTATGTGCTTGGATTCTTCAAGTAATGGATGATAGTTGCTAGGCTGTGTTTCAGACTGAGACTCAAAAGGGTCTGAGAGATACATCTCAGCTTCAGAGTATACTAAGGTCACACAGAATTGAGTGGCATGAGTTATATGAAAGGGTGAGTTGGGGTAACACTGAAAGAGACTGTCTATTAATCAATTTCTTATCCAACAATATACCAATTCTATAACTGATTGTTCTCAAATTTCAAATTTTGAATATTATCAGAGCAAGAGGAATCAGAAATTTGGTGTGCATAAAGAAGAGATCAAAAGTTCAACAAGTCCCAAACAGAAAAGTAATCTATGGATAGTGAATACAGGAGAATTGCGGACATGAAAATTTTAGAGGGCAAGGGGATGAGAAAAGGCATAACAATTGCTTTCTTTTTGTTGGTGGAGGGTCTCAACAACACTGATAAAACAAAATAAATAAATAAAAACTTGATGTCTCAATGACATCATCTCCTGAATTTTGGATCCCTGCAGAAGCAACATTCTGGCGCTGTCCCTTCTCTGACTGCAACCAGCAGTCAAAACCATGTAAGTTAACTAGACGCTACAGCTCCGACCACAATGTTTTGGGACAGGAGGTGAACAAGACTTAATGTAATCGATGCAATCATCTAAGGCTTCTCTTGAATGAGCTTCTATCAAATCTACTGAATTCATGCAGCCTAAAGATGCTTTCTTAGATGAACAGGTACTTTTATTTGTTACAATTCTTAAGGTCTTTCTGATGCCTATACCAATCCTCTTCAAAAACCGCATAGGTGGAAATGAACTCTTATTATTCGTCGAAAAGACTAACTCATGACCAGAATGACCCTTGCTTGAGTTCTGCCTATTAATTACGAGTTCATTACCTGCATGTCTGGAGAAAAAATGTGTTTTTGTATTACTTCTTGACATCTGAACAGGCAAACAACACCTAGAAGGGAAGAGTAGGGAGGGAAATTTTTTTTTTTTTTTGATGGAAGTGCAAGAAGTTTAGGCAGGGAAAACTTGCAACAATTGGTTACAGGTAAATGGGTGAAGTCAATAGTTAAAAGTATGAAGAAGAATTACTTGTATGAAATTTTGACGGAATTTATTCATGTACAATGAAATTGATATTAGCTGGCACTTTACCCAATAAGGTAACAAATCACCGAAATGTAGAAAAAATTTATGGAAAACAATCTTGAATAGAATATAGATGTAACTGAAGTTGCATCAGTTCATCTTCTATTCATCTCATAGAACAAAAGTCAGGATATGTTGGAATAAACTAATTCTTATACGAGATGGATGTATATTTTAGGAGATGAGGTCCAAGTCACTCGAGCTCCATAATAGTCACCTTATATGTCACATAGACATGGCCATGGGGCCGGTCCGGGCCTGGCCAGCCCCCGGGCCGGTCTCGAAAATTCGGGACCGGGATCAGACCGGACTTGGGGGCGGGTCGGTCCCGTTCCGGGCTGGGCTAGGGTGGGTTGATTCGTACCGAATATCGAACCAAATCACGAATCGAATCGAACTGAATCGAATTCACGAACCAAAACAAACCGAATCAAAACTGAATCAAACCGAATTCACGAACCAAATCAAACCGAATTCACAAACCTAATCAAACTGAATTTCACATAATGACATTAGAAATCAGAAGAAATAAATTGTTTTAAAAGTAATTAAATGTTTATATTCATGAATCACATAATGACATTCGTTGTAAACTTTTATATTCAACTAATCACATTCCTTTTTCATTTCTTTTGTCGATATTTTTCATTTTTCATTACATATTTACATATAATCACAAAAAGACATAATCATATTTGATTCATATAAACTAAATTATATTAAGCTAACCTAATATTCATTGATTCATATAAACTAAACTATATTCAATTAAACTTACATTATTCATATAAACTAAATTGTATTCAACTAAATTAACATTTATTGATTTATATAATGAATAAACTAAATTATATTCAACTAAACTAACACTCATATAAACTAAACTAAACTAAGATTCAACTAAACTAAAATTCATTGATTCATCTAAATTAAACTATATTCAACTAAACTAAATTATGTTAACATTCATTGATTCATATAAACTAAACTATATACAATTCAATTAAACTAACATTTATTGATTCATATAAACTAAATCATATTCAACTAAATTAACATTCATGTAAACTAAACTATATTTAACTAAATTAATATTTATTAATTCATATAAACTAAACTATATTCAACTAAACTAATATTAATAAATTAATATAAACTAAACTATATATACTTCAACAACTAAAGTGATATTCATTGATTCATATAAACTAAACTATATTCAACTAAACTAACATTTATATAAACTAAATTATATTCAATTAAACTAACATTTATATAACTAAATTAATATTTAATGAGTCATATAAACTAAACTAACTTTAACTGAACTAACATTCATTAATTCATATAAACTAAACTAACATTCTTATAAACTTAACTATATTCAACTAAACTAACATTCATTGATTCATAGGAATTAAACTAAAGTATATTCAAATAAACTAACATTCATATAAATTAAACTTTATGCAAATCAACTAATATTCGTATAATTTAATTTATGTTCAACTAAACTAACATTTATATAAACTAAAATACATTTAAATAAACTAAATTTTACAAAACTAGAAGATTTAGGCGGGCCAAACCAGGTCGAATAAGTGGGCCAAATCAAATTTTTTTCTCGAACTGAATCGAATAGGGTTTGGAAAAACGGGATTCGGATTCGGCCCATTTTTAGCGGGCCGAATCGGGGCTTGGCCTGGTTTGTTGGCGGGCTGGTGTGGTCCGAACCAGAGGCGGGCCAGGTTGGGCTGGGCCGGGCTGAACCGCCTCAGTGGTCATCTCTAATGTCATATTAAGTCGTCCATCCATATATGCAACTATGCAAGTCACTCAAGTCACCTCCGCTCCACTTGCTCATAAGAACTAGTGGTAATCCATTCTAACTTCAAAAAGTGTTTACCCTATGAAAAAGTAGAAACCATACATGGAAAAATATCCCACGAGAAAAGGTCAGTAATTCCTAAGTTGCATAAGGTTGTCCAAGAATCATCAAACTTGTAAACTCATACAAGAGAAACAAAAGCAGCACACCCCTTAGGCTTTACTTTATGAATCACAAGACTATAATACTGCACTTTCCCTTTCCATTAATTTTCAACTCGAAAGAAGCATAACTATGAGGCATATCATTGATTAACATATAAGCAGGCATATAGTATAATTGTACTCGGGGCAGAAACTTATTTTGCACAATCATGAAATCCTATGCTTTCACTGTTCACATTCTTTAACAAACTATGAAATCAAGAGAAACTTGAGAAACTTACAATAACTTGCGATTCTGTTCTTTATGCAAGATGTAGAAAGCCAACTGTGCACATTGAAGAAAGGAAAACAAAGCACTGACCTGCACAGTAACAATAGAGCCTGTATCATTGGAAACTCTGACAATTTATCATAATAGAAGCTTAAACAGATTATGGTGAGGCTTAAACACAACAATAGAGCCTGTACCATTGGATACTCTGACAATTTATCGTAATAGAAGCTTAAACAGATTATGGATCATCCATATTCAGTTCTTCAGCAATCCTATCCATATCTGCCCGGCTTAATGCATCGTTCTCCTAAAATAAATCAAAACCCTTAATTAATTCACCCAACATTGAACCATAAAGATGCAAGCTTTATTAATTTTTTTCATCATTCAAGCACAATTTTCAAGATATTAGCAATAAAATTGATGAAAGTGGGAAGGTGGGGTTACCTGAAATAGATGTTGAGGGCATGAATGAGGCAAAACTGCAATCTTTGACGTTCATGGTATACTTCTGACTTGATTTGGCCTTTCATTTTTTAACCTTCAATTTTAATTCTTTCTTGCTCTTGGAAAATGCTTTTCCCTTTCTCCATCCCTCCATGATCACTCCCTCTCTCTGCAACGGATAAGCCCCTCACTTCCTACTCTCAACATCTCCTCAACCTCTAACAATGGCGACTTCAACATCTTCATCCATCTCACTATCCTTCTTCTCATCCACCCTCTTTTCCTCCAAATCCATCCTCAAACTCTCCTCATTCTCCCCTTCCCAAATCCCACTCTCTCTCTCCATCCAATCCGAACTCACCACCCTTCGAATCCTCAACGTCTCCGGCGAGAAAACCGGTGAAACATACCTCAACCTCAAAACCGCCCCACCTGAAATGGCCCGTGTTGTCGCCCATTGCGGCCTCATCACCCACCTCCAGAACAAACATCGTGGGACCGCCTCCACCCTCACCCGCGCTGAAGTCCGGAGGTGGTGGTAGGAAACCATACCCACAAAAGAAAACGGGTCGGCCTCGACCTGGATCCCAACGTCCACTCTTAGGCCCGGTGGTGGAGTTATCTTTGGCCGAAAGCCCAAGGACTGGACTATCAAGATGAACAAGAAGGAGAAAAGGCTGGCGCTTTCGACTGCAATCGCGAGTGCTGACGGAAATGCGATTGTGGTAGAGGAATTCGCAGAGAATTTTGAGAAGCCGAGAACGAAGGATTTCATAGCGTTGATGGAGAGGTGGGGCCTGAGCTCAGCTGAGAAAGCCATGTACTTTTTGATGGAATTGAAGGAGAATGTGAAGAAATCTGGAAGGAATATTAGGACTTTGAAGATGTTGACTCCAAGAAGCTAGAATTTGTTTGATGTGCTTAATGATGAAAAGTTGGTGTTTACTCAAGGAACTGTTTATTTGAATCATATGTATGGGGTTGTTGATAAAGAAGATGGCGGTGAAGAAGTTGATGATGCTTAGGAAGCTAATCCATTATAATCTTGTGCGTGCGTGTGTGTTTTTTTTATGTTTTCTTGAAGTAGCAAGATTTGGTTGATATTATGACGTAGGTATTTGAGCTGAATTGACATTATGGTTATTTGGAGTGTTTCTGAAAGAATGTGGGTGTATTCCATGAGAAGTGTACGAAAATTACCTCATACAAATGAAGTTGTGAGCTTGATGTTTCCAAATCGATTATGTAATTGCGGTGATTGAAATTGTTTTGAGTTGTGGTGGTGGCGTTGGCGTTGGGGGGTGGTATTGACGTGGAAATGGTTGTCTTTGTTGCTAAAAAATATCCACATGCCATGCTTCCTCAGTTTGACCCTTGGAATTTCGGGATGCTTCAAAAATTGGACTGGTCGCCGAAGTAGCGAACAAGAGCAGGTTGCTTCAAAAATTTGGGGTTGCTTATAATATTGAACTGTTTGTATTTAGTGGTGTGTTGGATGGGGAAAATCTTGGCAGAGTTAAAGATTAGTCCTCTTATACACACACCTGAATAAACCAATGAGCTTCGTAGGTTTCATTCTTCTCCTTGCTAGTAGCTAGTAGTAGCTAGCAGCATTAGCCAGTTGTTTCAGAATTCTCCCCATGAATTCGACGTACCCCTTGTTAACGACCATTTATATTTCTGCTTGGATCTTAAAACCGTATAAATTCTCTTAATCGAGACTTGGAGAGATAAAAAGCACATGGCTTGAAATAGGCTTTCAACTAGCTCATCTTATTGTATGCACTTATTTTGTGATCTCTCAGAAGGATTTATGAAAATTCTCAAAAGGAGAGGGACTGATGTGAATGCATGTATGAAATTCTTACAAACTAGTTGAATCATATTTCTTTTAGGATTCATCATATCTTTACTAATCCTACTTATATTAGGATTTATTTCTTTTATTTTCGGTAGGAGCCTTATCCATCGTATTGTATGTGAAAGCCATGAAAAAGAGCAGTTGGGGAAGTTTTCTTAATTAAAAGATTCAATCTTAAAGAGTTTCTTAAAGATTGAAAATTTTGACCAAGGAGTAAAAATTTTAAGACAAAATTGGAGGTGCTTATTATATCTTTGTCGGTGCTTTATTATAAATTCAGTGATATGGCAAGTGACATGGCATGGGCATAGACGTGGCTACACACATGTGATTGGATCTTTAGTGTTTTACCTTAAATAAAATAGGTTAAGAGTAGTTAATTTGTAATTTGATCTTTATAGGTTGGATAAAATTCTAATTAACATAAGATAGTGTTAGAGTTTTGGTAGGATTATGTAATAAATAGGTGGCATTATCTTATTGATTATTAGGTGGTTATTAGGAGTCCTTTTAGAATTAGGATTCTTAGTTTTAATGTGATTCAAACTCTTAAGCTTAGGGTATAAATAGATGTGTACCCAAGCTAAGGAAAACCAGATTTTAAGATTATTTTCTTTGTATTTTTCAATAAACTTAGAGTTTGTTGTTTTTCTTTGTGAGTAACAAAGAGTTGTGAATTGGTGCTTAAAACTTTAGATTCACGTAAGGAAGTGTAGGAATTGGGGATGTTTTGCTTTAATCAATTCTCAAATTTTCGTTCTAGATTTTAAATCTTTAGTGCATAGCTTTAGAGAGTTTGATATCTAATTTTATCCCTTCATGTGGATTAAAGTTTTCATACCTAGATTCCAATCAGGGACCTTGTCATGTTTAGGGTGGGGTAACTATAGGGAATAGGATGAGGAAACTGCGGGTAATTAGATTGAGCTTGCCTAAACTGTTGTAGATATCATCAACCCCTAAAATTCTTAGTTTTCTGTATATAAAAAGTGTGGGCATTACGGATTGAACCTGTGGTGTGATGGTAGTCATGTGAGGTCTATGCCAAATTGTTAAGTGAGTTTGAAAGAGGAAACTCCACAATGTATGTTAATTTTTAAGAAATGGAAAGGCGTTTCACGCATTTTGCTCTAGTTGCTGGCCTTTCTGCTGGTGTGGTTATTGATGTGATGGTGCTAAAGATTAACTCTAACTCACCAGTTTCCCTGTGGAACTTCTTTGTCACCCTACGGCACTTTGTTAACTTGAATTGGTTAGTTTCTTTTTATTCGAGTATGGCATAATTCTCCTACCTTGTTTTAATTTGGTGCTCTGGCAGATGACACCCCTGAAGCTGCGGAGTAAACAAGCAGAAAGAGTGTATAGAACAACAATCGTGGGGAGATCAGCAGACCCCCTGACTTAATACATGCTGCTAGTGCAAAAGATTTTGGTACAGGTGTTGTATTTGATGAGTTTTGTTCAATTTAAGGTATACAATGGTCACACTATGTAATTAGAGATATTTGTACGTTTTACTTGTTCATATTGTCTAGTAGTAAGAGTAATCCATTTATTGTAGATGGTGCTCAGCTCTATGTAATGGAGGAAAATGTGTTTTGCTTATCCATGTTGACTACATGTAAGAGCTTCATTCTACATCAGGTTGTACATACCCACAAGCTTCTACTGGGAAGTTCACTTCATCAGTATGGTTAAATGATTTCACTGTCACATATGGGTTGTTCTTTCTACCCTTTTATCTTTGGACTTGAGCTTCTGAGGGGATTATTTGTGTTGGCTGGTGAGTGTTTTTGATGGAGTGACAATGGATGTTCATTCAGCATATCACCTCTAATTCTTCTCTAGTTTGAGGCCATGACCATTGTCTGACGGGATACTAGCATGCCGCCAAGCTAAATATTGCTATTGGCGCAGGTGGTTGAAGTTGATCAAAAGCTTCAGTACTTCCAGATAAAATCGGCTTTGAACGTTCATTTTCAGTATACTTGTAAGAGGGATGGTATCTTGGATAATGGGGACCAAGCGAATCTTAGTACACTGTACACCCACTTGGTAAACGTTTAAATATGCTATTGTACAACTGCACAAGATTCTGTGTTTAATTTTTTTTCCTTCAAAATTGAGGTGCTATATTTTAAGTTGAAGACAACTTTATCACAAAGACGGTTTGGCCGAGTGGTCTAAGGCGCCAGATTTAGGCTCTGGTCCGAAAGGGCGTGGGTTCAAATCCCACAGCCGTCAAATTCTTTTTCCAACACAACAACGATTCATCGGGGGTCTGTAAAAACCCAGGGTTTTTATATGTTTACAATTAAATAATGGCGAATTTAATTTACTAACAATAATATTTAGTTCATATTTTGCGGAGTTATATTATTATTATAATTAGGGCATTTGGTCTAGTGGTATGATTCTCGCTTTGGGTGCGAGAGGTCCCGAGTTCGATTCTCGGAATGCCCCTTTTTATAGAGGGTTGCAATAACTTGAAGAAATACCCTCTTTTCATCTCTTACAATTCTGGATGTTCTAAGATAATGACAATACTTCACAGATCTCAAATCAACAAGGTGGGGTGTTATTTTTTACTCTCATCAATCTATGGTTCAAGGAAAACAGAGTAAGATATAGAATGAACAGGACTGTTGGTCTGACATATCATCAAAATACTTCCCAAGTTCCTATCCTATCCTATCCTATCATATCCCTGCTATTTTCAGTAAGCCTATTTAATCTAAACTTTTCAGATTCTTTATCTGTTTTTCCGCTTTTCTTTGATTGTATGATTACTTCCTATCAAGGAATACATGAATTGTTATGTAGATTGCAAAAATTACAGTATTTTAAGTTCATCTGTTCTTAGTGCAAAATTACTCCACCTATCTATTTGCTTAAGAGTTTTTGTGTCCCTTGCAACTTATTAGTACGCTTGATTCTTATAGTTATGTTAGTGCTGATTAAATGGCAGTTTACTAGTATGTACAAGCAAATATTACTTCAAATATCCTTATGCTTATAATAAGTGGGGTTTTGGGAACAATGTGCAGAAGTTCAAAACATGGAGAAAGTAGCAGCAGCAGAAGTGGCTAACTTCGGGAAATCTCTTATAGTGCCAAGCGTACTTGAGCTAGCCAAGGAGACCATTGCCCAAGTCCCTTCAAGGTATGTGAGGGAAGATTTGGATGATCTGGATTGATCAATCGTGGTCGTCCTTCGTACCCGTGATTGATCTTCATAGGCTCCTCCATGATGATTCTTTGGATTCTGAACTAGACAGGCTTAAGTTAGCTTGCAAAGAGTGGGGGTTTTTTCAGGTAATTTTATTTCTTCCTAGAGATTTATTTATTTTTGTTCATCTATTACAATCCATAATTAATATTGCACAATTGTAGTCCTTGACTGGAAGACCGTAAGTTTAGAGTCGTGCAACGTTTTTGGTAGGTATTGAACCATGGTATTAGTGCTTCATTGTTGGAAACACTCAAAGAAGACGTCATAGAGTTTTTCAAGCTTCCGATGGAGGAAAAGAAGAAATTATGGCAACAAGAAAACAACCACCAAGGGTTTGAGCGACTATTTGTGCTATCAGAAGACTAGAAACTTGATTGGAATGATATATTTTTCTTAATCACTCTTCCTCCTACATCGAGAAGCCCTGAACTTTTTAACAAGTTACCTCAAAATATCTGGTCTGTCTCTTTTTCCTTGTTGCTTAGACTTCTTTTATGGTTACGTGCACTATGCTAGCTAGATAATTTTGTACTGATTAAGGATATTGTTACCTGATATGCAAGACAGGGTAACACTAGAAGCTTACACAGCAGCAATGAAGGGCTTAGCTCTAACTCTCTTGAACCAGATGGCTAAAGCATTGGCAATGGACGAGGCAGAAACACGAGAGTTGTTCAATGACGGGAGGCAGTCGATAAGGTGGGTTACTACCCTCCATGTCCAGAGCCTGAAAAGGCTATAGGTTTCACACCACACTCTGATGGAACTGCCATTACCATCCTTTACCAGCTTAATGACACCCCAGGTCTTGAAGTGAAGAAGATGGCGGTTAGGTGCCCATTGTGCCCCTTGACAATGCTTTTGTGGTTAATGTTGGAGACGTCATGGAGGTATACTTAACTACTTGCCAAATACTTTTTTTTGAAGATTGCTCATAATTCCTTAAACTAGTATTAGTAGTATATAGTACTAACTAGCGAAACACAATTAGAGAATCTTGTTTCTTTAATAAGACCTACATGCAAGGAATGGGGTGATCCAGTTCCATATCAGATTATGATTTTTAGCTTCCTCATTGGTTCATCTATATTGAGCAATGGATTATTTAGAAGTATTGAGCACAGAGTAACAGTGAATTCAGCAACGGAGAGACTGTCAGTTGCAACATTTTACACCGCCAACATTGATTCTGAATTAGGACCAGCTAAGAGCATTATTAGTCCTGAAAGCTCCATGGAAAATCATATCTGGATGTTCTAAGATTACAACCCGGGGAGTCCAACACCGCTTGACAACGTACTCCTAGTATCTTGGCGGATCTCTGTGTGGGTAGCACATGGGTCATTTTGCCTATTGATTGCCTAGAGAGTTACAATGTTAGTTTGACTATGAGTTGAACCTCGTCTATTAAAAATTGGAGCTCTACCATTGCTTGATTGATATGAAGTTTATATTCATGTTAGTCCATTGAATGAACAATCAGTATTCTGTTTGAACTTTAGCTCTACCACCCCCTCTGTCCCATATTATTCTCTATACTTTGACTGGACATTGCAAATATTCACAGTTAAAAGTTCACTAACTAGTTATGATCAGTGAACATTGCAAACGTTCGTCCATATTACCAGGCACTGTTAAAATTTCACTAACTAGATCATCCAGGTTAATAGTTTGAAATGGGTATTGGAATATTAGTGTACGAGCAGTGCATTAAGCATGTCTTTCCTTGCTGTAATGATAAAATTTCATACAAATGTGAACCCCAAGGGAAGGAGAAACGTCATACACGGCAAAGAATGATATGAATACTCAAATTATTCCACTTGAATCTCCCTGAAATTAAACTACAGCAAATTGGGAGCAAAAGTACCATCCTAAATCTGGATTGGAAATATAACAGCAGGTGGCAGCTATACTTAACAAGAGGCTTTAACAGAATCTTTCACTGATCCTGGCAGCTGTTTTCATGATTACATAATTAATGAGCAATTTATTTTTATCTAGTGGGGTCCTAGTGGCTAGTGCCAGTGCCAGTGCCAGTGCCCAGCATACTGCGTAGCATATGTTTTTAAATTATACAATCTTATTGAAAGGGCCTAAGGAATTATTTCAACCTACAGTTGGCTGTTACCAACCTGATTCTGAGACGAGCTTGGTCAAGGTACTGAACCACTTATCCCAGATCAAGCTGCCCCTTATATAGGAAGCCCTCTCCCCTGTTAGCACGCAAAGAAAAACAAAAAAGAAACCGCACACTCCCTACGCAGGCATTATCCTGTTCAGGTTCAAAGGGACTTTCTCAGCCTGTCTTGCCAGCATCTGAGTGAAAATGACTGAGATGCTTTAGCACAGACAGACACCCCTGGTGCCTTTGTCATGTCAATAATTGTAAAAATTATATAGAGAAACCAACGAGAAAGAGTTCATTGATGCCATAGTTACAAACAAGCATACGAATATACTTCATACTAGTCTATTCTTTATTTGTACATCAACCTCAAACTTACCACCTCAGGGCAAAAGTCCATGAATATATTAATCTGCTTCCACTGAGGCCACAAGGAGGGCTGAGCTCTGCTATGCCACTGCCTCGACTTCAAGTGCAGGTTTCTATCTGCACATACATAAAGTTTAGATTAATATAATTTGTCCTCTTGTTTGGAAGTATACCAGGTTTTATGAAGATAAACTTGTTTTTTCGCAACTCATAAGTGCATATGTGCTATTTTACCTCTTGAGAGACTCTACATAACTCTGAAGCAAGTAGATCTCTCCCCCGGCTTCACCATGTTGCTCTCCACTGATAGTTTTCTTAGCAGCCATAAACTGAGCGCTCATAGCCTCCATCCCTTCTCGTACAGCTTCCTCAGCATTGCCATAGCCATGCTCCTCAGCATACTTGCGGACATCCTCAGTTATCTTCATTGAGCAGAATTTGGGCCCACACATAGAGCAAAAATGTGCAACCTTGGCACCCTCTGATGGCAAGGTTTCATCATGGAAAGACATGGCGGTCATGGGGTCGAGTGAAAGAGCAAACTGGTCCATCCATCGGAACTCAAATCTTGCTTTACTCAATGCATCATCCCATGCTTGAGCATGCGGGTGGCATTTAGCCAAATCAGCAGCATGAGCAGCAATTTTGTATGCTATAACCCCAGCTTTTACGTCATCCCTATTTGGTAATCCAAGATGTTCTTTTGGTGTCACATAGCATAGAAGAGCAGTACCAAGGGCTCCAATATTGGCAGCACCTATAGCAGAGGTTATATGATCATAACCAGGCGCAATATCAGTAGTTAGAGGACCAAGTGTGTAGAAAGGAGCTTCATTACACCATTCCAACTGCTTTTCCATGTTTTCAGGAATTTTGTGCATTGGAATGTGTCCAGGTCCCTCATTCATCACCTGAAATTTTGAAATCACATCAGTTCTCTTAACATGTAAATGGAAATCAAAAGAGAAGTTTGCAAAGAAAAATTAGCCATAGTAAGATTATGCTATTTAAATGTGCAAGGAAATAAGACATACATAAACCTAGAAACATTCACAGGATTGTACCTGCACATCTTTTTCCCAGGCTCGTCGTGTAAGTTCTCCTTGTGTCAAGAGCTCGGCAAACTGGGCAGTGTCATTGGCGTCGTAGATTGATCCAGGCCTGAGGCCATCTCCTATTGATAATGCTATATCATATTGGTTGCAAATATCGAGAATATCATCCCAGTGTTCATAAGCAAAATTCTCCTTGTGGTAGGCTAAACACCATTTTGCATGAATGGATCCTCCACGTGATACAATCCCAGTCATGCGCTTGGCTGTTAGAGGGATATACCTTAAAAGAACACCTGCATGGATGGTGAAGTAATCAACACCTTGCTCGGCTTGTTCAATCAAGGTTTCCCTGAATACTTCCCAGGTGAGATCTTCAGCAATGCCATTCACCTTCTCAAGTGCTTGGTAAATAGGGACTGTACCAACCGGTACAGCAGAGTTGCGTAGGATCCATTCACGGGTTTCATGAATATGCCGACCTGTTGACAGATCCATTATCGTGTCTGCACCCCACATTGTTGCCCACTGAAGCTTATGGACTTCCTCTTCGATTGAACTTACCACCGCAGAATTTCCAATGTTTGCATTAACCTTGACCAAAAAATTTCTCCCAACTATCATAGGCTCCAACTCCAAGTGTTTCTTGTTAGAAGGGATGATTGCTCGTCCACGAGCAACTTCAGACCTCACAAATTCAGGATCAAGGTTCTCACGAGAAGCACAGTACAACATCTCTTCAGTTATCATCCCCTGCTTAGCATAGAACATCTGAGTGTATCGCGGTAGACCTAACTTCTCCCTCCTGTCAACCCAATCCTTGCGCACCTTTGGGAGACCTGTTTTGCAACCACATAGATTAATAATCAAGTTAGAAGCCAGTTCGAATTCAATCTTAGCTAGGCTGATGAACGCAAGGCTCATAGCCTCCCTCACATATGTGAGCTACTGTGGGAAATGCGATCAAATAGCTCTGCAGTTAACTTTTCACACACAGAATTAAAAAGGATATTGTACTTTATATTTAAATTGCCAAAAATGGGCCAAATATTGCTATGTTACCATGGAGCAGTTATTAAGGAATTTATGCGAGTTATAACTAGAATCAGATAAAGTCAAATCATTGTGCAGGCTCGCAAGCAATGCAAAATAGATGGAGATAGGACGAATACACAGACAAAAAAAATATTGCTGCACTGATTCATAACCTTTTGTGTTAACAGTATGAAGAACCTTTTACCTGCAGATATATTGTGAGAAAGGGAAGGCAAAAGGGATTCATACCAATCTGTGGACTAATGTTCTGTGGACCACTGGTGTCATAGGTGTCAAAATGGGGTTCATCGCCAGATAGATGGATCCGCCGGAAGGGAACGTAAAGTACATGACCTGATTCCTTGTGAGTAACTTCCCTGTATGCATATCATTCATATAAACCACTATAAAAAAACACAAGTATATATGAAAACAATCTAACAGAATTTTTGCAGCTCTGACATTAACAAGCAAGAACAAGTAACGATTTATAGAACAAAAATTCCAATATAGAAGATCATGTACTCGTAAGAATGAAATATGTAAATTCATGTCAAATAGCAAAATTAAGAGTTTAATCAAATGAAAATCCTGGAAGACACTGGACTTATAAAAGTTCAGGCATGACCAGAAGCACCTGATTTCTTTTGTGCTTTTTGGGAAACATTGTTCAAAAGATGGGAGTGGAAGAAAGTCAGGGGCAGATGGGTCAACTGTATGCTTCTTCTGTGTAGTTTTTTTTTCATTTGTAGTTGGTGGATCAAAGGTCAAAGTGGCCTGAGGACCTGAACTCAAGGCACTAGGATTAAAGTCCTTGCCGTGAGCACCTGCAACATTTCCTAGCAAATCGAATCTAGGTAAGAAAGAAGTCTTGGGCAGCATGGATTGAGTAGAATAGTTGTCATTCTTGAACCATATTGTTGTCAAAGTAGCATGAAGCGATGCCATTCCTGACCACGAGATTTATCATCAAAACAGTAAAACAAAACGGTAAATGAAGACAAATTCACAATTCATAACAGTCACTTTCAAAGCCAAAAATGTAAGAGACACTAGATGCTTAGACAAACAAGCAGTTGAAAATGAACTCAAAGTGACCCTGACCACAGAATATACTCTGCTTTCCAAACAGAAACTTCGGAACCTAGGAAACTTAATAAATGCACAGAAAACCAGTTAGACTTACAGGCTTACATTGCCAAGGCACACTATATACAACCACACAAGAAAAGAGTAGTCAAATGAGATAAAAAATTATTGCCATTTACATCCATGCAGATAGTAAGATAGGAGTAATACAAGATTAGCAAAGGGGAAGGACAGACTGCTGAGGACAGTCTATTATGTTTTCACCCCAGGAAAGGTTGGGCACATGCCACTCTATCTACACTCGATCGAATAACCAGTGAGAAGTCAAGTTTATGTAAAAGAAGGAATATACACAAACCAAATAAGAGACAAGAGTAAAGAAATCAGCTCGATGAAAGTAAAGACTTTTCAGGCAAAAGAAGTACAGTTCTGGCAAGCATTATTATTCAGGGACCAGGGTGGAGCATTTTTATTGATCCAAGGATCAGACAGCCTATAATCAGGAAATCAGTAATAAATTGATTAGTACATAATTTAAATTACTCCCACTAATTGAAAATAGTAGTTAAACTGTGCCAATCCTTCATAGTTAAGGATTAAGGAATAGTTGGGATAATCGCACTAATCAATACATCATCACCCATCACTTTATTTAAGTAGCATCTTGCAACATATAATCAAAAACCATCACCATTTTAGAAAGGTGACAATTTTTCTGAACATCCCAGAATTTGATATGTGACTAATATTTCGGGGTGAAAGGGATCAGTTGAGGATCTGATGCAAATGATGCAATTGGAGGGAGAAGCCCAAGTAAAAGCACTCTATAATTCGGCTAAATTGCTAAAGCACCCTTTTTTAAGCGAAGAACTCATTCCTCTTTTACAAATGTTATACATAGTAATTCGTATTTAATTATCATAACACAATAACTCAAAGTCCAAGCATCATTCTAGTATTCTACAACGATATGATTATGCTCCTCTTCCTCATTTTAAATCCCAGAAGCACAACATCATAATATCAATAAATAAATAAACTTTACTGTAATTTGCAATCAACATTACAATTCAACCATCTCAAATTATCGCTTACAAATGAGTATTTAATCCAACCTGTCGCATGCATGTATTCCTCAACACAGATTAATCATACAACATAAAGACAAAAAGAATAGACTAAGAATATGAAAAATTCAGATTTACTAACCGAAGAAGGGCCTGGGGATAATGGCAAGTGAGAAGTGAGAAGTGAGCAGTGACAGTTTACAAGAAGAAAGTCGTAGAATGTGGTGATTTATAAAGTGTCAAATAAGTACCAGCACTTGTAACAAACTCCGTACAGATGTTAAAGATTAAAAAAAAAAAATCTGAGCTGACGAGAAAGGCAGAACTAAAGCTACTTTTTAGATATTTATAATCAATTATTATCAACTTCAAATACCACAAAATAAGATTTGCTCCACAAGTCGGTTTGGAAACGTGGAATACCTAATAGACTAATAAGTGCATGAACTTGACAACTCAAAGCCAATAACCCTTGTTTTGCTGGTATAACATTGGATCGTAAGAAGACATTGAGTCTCACAGAAGATGTGTGGTATTTGAATCGTAAGAAGTTTAATGCCCCTTCCTTCATATTTTGGTGTGTTAGTTAGACTTTAATAATTTAAATTTACTTAGATTTTGTATTAAGTCCATTTAAAATCATAAGTTTATGAGATGTAAAAAGAAAATAAATTCTAAACTTTAAACTCGAACAACTCTTTTTAAGTTATGAAAATAAGTCAAGTAAGATACTTATTTTTGTATATTTGGTCTATAGTTGACACTACCTTGTATTATTTTTGTATATATTTGTCCATAGGTGGTTTTTTTACATATTATCAACCATTTAAATGAATTCTTTGTGCTTTTAGACTATGATAAAAAAAAGAAAAAGAAATTGTTGTTTGATTCAAAAATCCAATCTATTCGTCAATGGATTACCATTTGGTCAATACGAAGCCACAATCAGCATTTGTATAGATGTAATTTGTTGTTATATCATGGATACTACACTACCAATCCAAATTTATAATCAAGATAGTTGACATTTACAAGACCACATAGCTAAAAATTAATATATATTAAAACTCTTTATTTAATTGCTCTAGATCATACTCCATAAACAATCAGTGGCGGATTCAGGATTTTTCGTCTGATGAGTCACAATTGATAATCAAATATGTAATAAATCTTGTTTACCAAACAACCAAATAATAATACTAAAAAACACATCCAAATTTTTTTTTTGGGTCGACTGATGAGTCATTTGACCCACCAGAACAACAACTACATCCGCCTCTGTATACAATACTTTAAAATATTAATAATGAATCCGCCTGTGCATATTATATCATGAGAAATTTGTCATCCATCTTTCCAAAAATAGCATTTTCAATTAAACATATTTTTTGATCTTTCTATAACAGGACAACCTGTGGGACTGGAGTACAAAATTAAAGCAAGCTACGAACTTGAGATAAATTATAAAAAAAAAAAAAAAGAAAAAAACTAGTACTGTTTTGTGTGACATAAGACAGCATTCAAAACTACGATGATAAGTTGATAACTAATACTCCGTAGAGCAAAAGAGGGCATGACATCAGGTGCACTATATATTAGTTTTGTGAAATGTTGTCATGCGAAAATCTTTGGCATATACTGTCACTTGTGACTTGCAATTGAGATATTAAAATCTATAAGTGAGTAGCAGTTTTTCTACTTTAAAAAGCTATAGCCATAGCCCATAGTTGTTCTGAAGAATATACCAATTATGTTATCTACAAAATAAGTAGTGACAATTGAAATTTAGCTATTGTCCTCATTACTTGGCAATGTTTTTTTTAAAGTGATTATTTGTCAATTTAAATTGTATGCCTTTTTCTTTAAATGAACAAAAGATGGACAAAAATCACCAGAAAACGATATGCAGTGCAGTGCTTGGGTTATTGATTGCTTTGTCTCCACTTGGCCAAAGTCCATAAAATCTAGTTGTCAATGCAGTTTTCATATTTTCTTTGAAATTTATCAGTTGATGTAGGATTACTATGCATTAGATATATCAAAAGTTATTCTTGGAGATAAATTTCTTCGTAACAAATGCATCATTTAATCATCAACCTTTTATCGATATACAATTTCTCGGTAAAGATGTCATAAAAAGAAAAAGCCACTTTCTTAACTTAGTGAATTAAAGTTTGAAAAAGAAAAAGTCCAAATCCGAAACAGAGAAAGCACGTTTGCTGTGTATATAAAGGTGCAAGAAAAAGACTAGGGATGATAAATGTATTAGTGGCCCGCAGCTCAGCTCATTGCCTTCAGGTCCACTTGTTGCTTCACTACATCCATAAACACCACAACCACTATTGATGATGATATAGATTTTTTCGCCCCCATCTCCAATACATAAAAATCAGCCTTCTTAGATCAACATAATTTTGATAACAAATGCTCCATATTAATAAAGCAGAAAAGCCGAAAAATATGTGAAACTGATGTATGATTGATATTTCCATGGATGGGCCGGGTATATACAAATAATCACAGGTTACAATCACTATATATTTCCTGAAATAATGGTTATATGTATAGAAGAATTTGGATATTATACAAAAGTTGATCTTGTGATTGAGAACGCAGCACTGTGACACTCAAGAATTTAAGCCTTCCATTTTCACCCTTTCACTATCTACGCTATTGCCGGTCCTTCAGATCCCCCATTTCCACACCTTAGATTGTCAAAAGAAGTAAGTTTCAGTCAGGTTTCAAATTTAACTGAAATTTTCACTTCCCTGAAATCAGGGTGAAGGATTTACAGGAGCAAAACTGGCAAATACCCGATTATAATTTCTTTCAGGAGAAGTAATGCCATAGGATTAGAACCTAATATGTCGGATGCCAGATAACATGCTATGTAGCTCTTCATTCAGGAACTTGTTCAAGTTGTAGAAAAGCCTCTTGTTTGCCTTGAACAAAAACTGAGAGTTCAGCAGGTGCAACCACCAATTTTAACCACTCCTCTAGTTCCTCACCTTCCAACTTCTCTTTCTCTTCACAGGACACAAACTATTTCAGAAAAGACTTTATAATGCAATGCACATACAGACACAGGCGATGCTATGGGCCTTTAGCTTCATATTACTCCCAAGTTCCATAATATCATGCCGCTTTCAAATTTAGGTAGTAAAAGTTTGAATATTACCCTTAATGATATCCCTAATTAAAAAAAAAATATTCAAGACAGACTATCGTACATTGGTATGGTGTATATCCAAATATTTGAAGAGTGAAAATGATAATACGTTGTAGTATTATTAATAACCAACAGTTCAACAGTTAGGACAAAGTAAGGTCCTGATATTCAATACTGCCAATCTTTTGGCAACTTCAGGGTTAAGATAAGCAGTAGTTCACAAATATTACCTCCATTTTCTTAAGTTCTAATAAATTTCCATTTTCATATGTTTTTTAAGTTCTACTCACATAAAATTTATTTCAAATTTTATCATCTACAAATCCCTTTCTATCTCTCTACTCCTAAAATGAATGAACCCACATGAGTGGTCCCCCTGTTGACTTCTTAATTTAACCGAAGCACTCAAGGAAACGAAGGTAGTAATTGTTTTGACTTTTGAAAAGTCCCTTAAAGGAAACCCATCTCATAGTTCATGATATCATTCAAGTCTCCAAGTTAGGAGATAACAACCAAATCAATGTGCAAAAAAATATGGATCAATTAGACATCAATCAGAAAGAATTTAGTTACTATGCACGAGTATTATTGTTCTTTTTTGGGTTAGTTTGTCCTATTAATTCTAGTCCTCACCGAATACAAATAATTTTTCAACATCTCCTTTTTACTTGCTTTTCACTGAGTCGTTAGGTAGGAGGTTGGAATTGTTTATAATTTTCTTAGACACTAAAAGTAAAACTCTCTTTCACCTAATAAAAACACTATCAACTGCTCCGTATTTTGGCAATACCATCTGAAATTTATAGGAGAACCAAATATCAGAGGTAAGCAAATCTAAGTGGAGATCAACAGATCATACCTTCTAAATGAGCACCCAGACCTTCCAAAACATTAGGATTAGCACGCACAACACATAATGCCACGTCAAGAGCTAACTGCAGGAGTGCTTTTACCTCTCCTTGAACAAGATCAACAAGATGCCCCTGTATTAGATTCTTAGGTAAATGCAAAGGCAGATAGACAAAGGATTCTGCAACTTCAAAAAGAGAATGCTGCAAACCTGATCCCTTCCCCAAGGAGCAGCCCCTGATTCGTCAATTCCGCCACCAGAGAGTGTTGCTAAGGATACTGGGCCAATGGTTTGGCTAAGACCATACTCTGCAATTGTTTTGTATGCCATATCAGTTGCTTTCCTTATGTCATCAACTGCACCTGTTGAAACACGTCCTGCGTAAGCGACTTCTTCCGCAGCACGCCCTCCAAGAAGTGTAACTAGTCGTCCACGCAGTTCATCCACAAAAAGAAGATATCTATCTTCATTCGTGGGAGGCGAGTAAGTAAAGCCCAAAGCACCTCCGGACCTTGGCAATATACTCAACCTCTGAAAACAGAAACCCCAGAGAGCATACCAAAATTATCATAGAGGGTTTATTACTTTGAACATCTGTCCTAACTCAAATCCCCCATGAAAGAACTTAAAATAATGTATGCTAGTTATAAAGATAAATAAACACCCATTAGTTGATGCAGATTTATCAAGTAGTCAATACAGAAACTTGCACTTCATCAGCCAAGCTCAATTGAAAAACAAAGACACTGTTCAAATCCTGGATTCTGAAACCTCAACCAAGACGCAATTTAAATAAGACATCTGCTAAGAACACAATTAATGCTTACTATCCCTTTTGACATCTAAAGGTAGAGTAGAATGATGTGATGATGTCTTTACCTCAACTCGAGGTTGGCCTGGAAGAAGATTCGCAATAGCAGTCCCTACAACCGCATGTCCAGCTTCATGACGTGCAACAACAGCCTTCTCATTTCCCTGTAATTTGGCAGTTTTCTTCTCTATCCCCTGTTCAACAAAAAATTTCCATAAGCTCATCAAGAATTAACCACACAAAAATATTCGTACAACTGAAAACAAATACAACACATCAAACTGAAGAAAACAAAATACGAAGTATAAAATATGCACATGCAAGACCTAAACCTTCAAACTCGTAGGCAAAAGTCTTAAGAGCAAATTGGCAGACATTTCAGAGGGAACTATCATTTAATGTTCAGTTTAGCAAAGTCAAAAGTACACACCTGCGGATTTCAAATAAATAACAAAGATAAATGGACACTTAAAAGTTACAACAATTGAAAAAAATAATTGACGCCCTAGAATTAAGTACAGAGTATATCTTAATTTTATTAGGTAATCTCACTCAAGCATAGCAACGTAAGGTATTGAAATTATTCCCTATGCACGGTAAAATACTCCCTCCAAGTTCCGTCTCATATACATATCCTGTCTCATGTTTCAATCAGAATAATTTTTTCATACTAGGACAAGGGAATAATTGAAATTGATTATTAATTTTATAAAACCAGCCAGTGACTAAGAACTATGTATGGATTAAGAAAACCGATAAATATTGTGCATCTGAATGGCTGTATTTTACAGTGATGAAAAACAGAAATACCAGCAGCAGCAAAAACATCATCAAAGACACAAAAGACCATATAGTAGATTGATGTTACTATAAGCAGGCCTTTCCAGCAGGTCAGCCGGATTCAAATTTGAAACACATCCATTGAAGTCCATGTCCATGCATGCAAGCATACGTATAAGGGAACCCAGGCTAACAAGAATGCACACATACTGCTATTGATCGCTCAACTGCTTGAATAAAATCTATTTTCTCCACAACAGCTTTGTTCTTTCTACCAGCCAACAGGGCAGCTTCATTTACCAGGTTAGCTAGGTCTGCCCTGCAACAAGTATCATTAAAATGCATCAACAAAAGGACATGAACAGGTCCAAGATGAGATAGGAAACAAAACATATAAATACCCTGTGAAACCTGTGGTCATCCGAGCAATATCATTAAGATCAACATCATCCCCAAGGGGAAGTTCTTTCTTCGAAACATGCACTTTTAGTATAGATTCCCTTCCAGTCTTATCTGGCGTTTCCACCTATAGATCACAACATATAATACAGGCAAGCCTTTATGGTGAACAATATTCAACATAATACAGATTTACAACCACAGCAAGGAGAAAGCACGGACCATAACCACTCGATCAAATCTACCAGGCCTACGAAGAGCAGGATCTAAGACATCAGCACGATTTGTAGCCCCGAGAACAATAACAGCAGAACTGCTGTCAAATCCATCCATCTCCTGCAAGACACACAGTTATTTTCCAAAAGGCGATGCATGCAGAATTGCATACCACAACAAAATACTCAATAGAAATATTACAGTCAGCAGCTGGTTCAACGTCTGTTCTCGCTCATCATTGGTCACAATTCGAAATTTGCCATCTCGACTTTTTGCAACAGCATCTATCTGAAAAGAACCACAAATTGGTCTCAACAAACAATATAGCACCAAAGAATATTCATAACTTCCAAATTATGTTCCATTAAAAAGCAGTGATACTAACCTCGTCAATAAATATAATTGATGGCGCTTCTTTCTTAGCTCTAGCAAAGAGATCTCGCACCCGTGAAGCTCCCATTCCAACATAGAGTTCAACAAATTCACTAGCAGAACAACTAATGAACGGAACTTCTGCTTCCCCAGCAACAGCCTTCGCCAGAAGAGTTTTACCCGTCCCTGGAAGACCAACCTGCAGGAAATACAATCAATACTAAAAGACTTAATATACCTTAACAACAAAACATGTGAGTTTCTTAAATCAGAAAAGTATGTTTCTGCAAGTCAATAACCAACATGAAATGAAGGTTCTTAAAAGTAATTCTTTGTACAATGTTGACACAGTCCCTTTTATAGCAGTCTAGTTTGGAAGTTCTTTAAACGAGCAGGTCCATATAACAATATCTTCTCTTAAGTATCAAAAGTCAAAGCATGCTCACCAGTAAAACACCACGAGGTGGTCGTGCTCCAAGTCTTACATACCTATCTGGGTTCCTTAGGAATTCCTGTCCATAAAAAATAAGCCAATCAGTTTCGTGTAAAAAAGAATATCTCTGAAAATTTCAGCCTAAACTCACAACTTGTACCACAATTTCTTCTAATTCCTCCTTAGCCTCATCGACACCTGCTACATCTGCAAAAGTGACACTTTCTCCTAGCTCAGATACTTTGGTGCCACCAGAAATCCCAGATTTACGATTTCTAAGTTGCCCTGATGTCTGCTGCGTATGTAAAAGCCAGTTAATACACCGAAAAGGCACTTCTGTTTGCAATAACCATGCTCTGTGTGTGAGTGTGTGTATGTGTGAGAGGGGGGAGGGGGTTTGAAATATTAGCACACCTGTGAAAAGCTAACTGGGAATCTCTGAAGAAGTCCAGCCAGAACAGCAACATAGAACAAAGTTATCTGCAAATGGAGTTGAAATCAGGAGCATGCAAGTGCTAGCGTCTTACAGCAGACATGCCAGCATATAACATGTAAATTAGAGAGCATAGTAGAGGAAGCTCATCTTTGTAGCACGGAAACAGGAAACAAAAATGCAGTAACGAAAATGATAAAAACCAATTTCGTACAATTAAGAAACCAAGATATGCAAAAAGTGAAACTAATAATCAATTACATTAGCAATAGTGTAAAGACAAAAATATATGTTTCAGTTCATTTAAAGAGATTATTGAAAAGGTTATTTTGAGACCGTAACGATAAAGAGGGAAAACTTTCAGAGTTGCATCCACTGCAGGTCATCTTAAGAAAAGAATTCCCATAGTATTCCACTAGCTTCCAGTACAAGAAACTTGACTGCCATGAGAGTTTGGTGTGCCAAAGAAGGACATTGTTATAACCCAAACAGAGCTCACCTTGGCAGAAAAGGAAGCTGAAACAAAGCCCATTCCACCCCCACCCACCCCCTAACAGCCACCACCAGCTATTAATAATTCTGACTCCATATGACAACGGGGCCTAAGACATTGATGGTGTAATCTATAAGGAAAAGGAGGGTTCAGGGAGAGCTCCATAAAATAGATATATAACATTCCCCAAGCCTTTTTTATTCCCCACTTATGGGAAAGTGACTTTTGGTATCATTAGGGTTCTTTGATTGGAAACATGGAAAGGAAATCAAAGACTATATCAACCAATGCCAACTTAAATGAGAACAAATAATAATAAAAAAAAAAAGTATGTTACACATCTCGGTAGAAAACATGAGAAAGAATGAGAGTCGTCCTTTCGTACCAATTCCAACAGCCGAAATACTTCTTATCCTAATTGGTGAGATAATCCTTCCCACTTTGAATTCTGTTTTCACACATCATTTCTTTTTGACTTTTGGTATAACATTAACCCAGCTTGTTTCCTCATCCTATCATTGCATTTAATGTGCTCACAAGGGAAACCCCAATTAGGTGCACTCAGTAGCACACTCTTCTAGATGATATGAAAGGAAATCAAGGGAAAAGAAGGGTCTCTCCCTTAACGTCCCCTTGCATTGGTGCCACATCACCTCAAAGCACCCGCTCCGATGTACCCCTAAATATTTTACTGGTATTGACAAGCATGAAAAGACCAACGTTGTATTAAAGTATTAAACGAGCTTATAATCACAAACATTACAATGAATAAAAACTTCAAGCAAGCTAACAAACAGCTGTTATATATGGAGTTCTCATCAACTACAAATACAAAAACTGTATCATATTGCACGTTGATCATTAAGCATACTAATCAAACCAAAGTCATCAACTTACCAATGCTGAATTCAAAAATCCGCCAGACCGCTTATCAGGTGAACCAAACTCAACACGATTCTCAAGCATCTTCTCATAAGGGGTCTTAATATCAACAGGTCTTGTAGTAGTATAAACAATCTTCTTCATAGGCACGACACTCCTCAACAATGACTCCGAATCCTGAAAATTAATCTCACTGTCCCTAATTTCAACCCCCTCATTCTTCAACTTAAACAAAATACGAACACCATCAACCTCAACCTTCTGAACCTGATCCCCATTAATCTTATTCAAGAACTCACTATACGGCACACCAATGAACGTCGTAGCCGACCTCGGTTTGGACCCAGGTAACGAAATCCCCGGCCTAAGAAGCCTCATTACAAACATAGCAATCCCTAATTGCAATAGCAAAACCCCAATCTCTTGAGCTTGTATCAATGGCTGCCACTTCCATTTTCCCCCACCGCCACGCCTAAACCAGCTATTCCCCTGTTTCTCTCTCCTCGGCGGTTGCGAAGACCCTGAACTGGACCCACCTTTGCCCCCTTGTTTCGCATCATTCTTTTCAGACGAAGACGAACTGGGTGTTGTGGAATCCGTATCCTGCTCGCACGAACTATTCGCGCGAAATCTGGTCCCACCACTATTCCATGAATACGAGGAATTGCAGAAACCCCGAGGAATTGGAACCTTAAATTGTCTAATTGAATGGTTGAATAATCGAGAAGAGGCGGAAGAATTGCGGATGAAATTGGGGACGGAAACCCTAGAAGAAGATGAGGAAGAGGGTGAACAGAAGTAGCTCAATCCATGGCAGTAATAGCTGGGTTTGTAGCATGGATTTGAAGTATGGATTAGACGTCTATCAACAATTGCTGACATTTTGGGTGAGAGTTTTAAACCCTACAAATTTGGTATTTTTGTGAAATTTTCAATTCAATTGTTTTAGAACCCATATGATGATGATAGGTTAGAGTTTTTTTTCCCAAAATAAAAAAGATGAATACTTTGTTCTTCACTCTTCACTTCTTCAATCTTCAATAGTTCAATGGCTATGTTGTTTGGACTTTTGGAGACTTGACGTCTCAATAGATTCTGGAGGGAACCGTGCCGTCCCTAGACAAATACTGTATGAGAGTAACGATGTTCAAGCAATACTGCATTACCATAAAACGACTTTATTCACAGCTAATTTTTTATTCGATGGTTAAAAACATTGATATTTTACTCAAGTCTTAATATTGATACTATACTCAATTTTTAGTCTTACTAGTAGTTTGAATTATGTAAATATTGAAATAAAGTCTAAATTTTAAATAATTTGATAGAATTATCTAAATTTAACTCGCAAATTTACAATTATAATAACTTCTCATCCATTCAACATACATTCAAAACTATCATAGACAAATTGAACAGTCTCACCTTGAATAATACTAACAAGGAAGACTATCTAAACATCTCTCATAGTCGACGACACAATATGATGTAAACAATTTGTCTTTAACATTGTACTAATCCTTTTAACTTGATATAGTCTTTTTTTTTTTTGCCCTAAATAAAAAAATTTACTTTTAAAAGATATAATGAAAAATATTTTATAGGACAACTCAAAATAGAAAGTTTTGAAGGAGATAAAACAATTTTTAAAGCACGAATCAAAGTGAAAAATGAGGCAAAAGATATAAAAAAGAGAGTACTCAATAGTTAGTGCGAAACAAATGTAAATAATGATATGGGCCCATTCTTTCCAAAGAAGGTTTAGATAGCCCCCTGTGTACGGGGTGGTGGATCGTTTTCGAGGATTACCGTTATCCAATTGATTGATTGATTTGTAGTAGATGCGAGACTAGCAGTGTCAGAGAACATTTGTTTATTTAGTTATCACCAGATTTTGCAGTTGCATCTAATTGTTTGGTACACATAATTATGTAGAAAATCATGTTTTAAGGTACAATAAAAATATACGAGTATTTGATAAGATTAGTAGTGCCCAACCACTCTTTGAATCACTTGAAAAATAAACTCAGGTGGAGGACAAATTGATCATGCATGCATTCTGTTTAATAATTAAAGTTTCGGGGATAACCTTTGATTGGGTTGGGATCAGCGTCTGATTAAGTGATTACGACCATAATTGTTACTTTCTACAAGTCACAACAATAATCATAAGTCCACTACTACTAAAAATACGAAAAAATTAGACTAGAAATGTAATGCACACACCAAATTTACCAATAGTCATGGTTTCGCAGCAGAATTTGCTAATTGTTTCGTGGTCCATTAGATCATCCTGTTACATTTGTTTGTCATTTCAATCCGAATTCTGAATAATGCAGCGCATCACATTCATATGGGCCATACATCCATGCCCTGATTTTTTATCACAGAATCTATAACCAATTTCCTCATCCCTTCAAAGTTCAGCCAATCCCTTGTAAATTTGACCAAATCATCTATCCTCAAGGAATACCCCCACGGCCCCACCGTATTCTAATGTCACGTTACATTGATGTCGCCCCATAGTAATTAGGTTAGATCATAAACATACCCAATTCACTCAGGAGAGTCATGTCCGTTCACCAGTATAAAATTACTCTTCCTTGCGATTTTGTGCAGCCAGCTTATATGTGGAATTTTGGCGCAACTGAGGGCTTCTAAGTGCTGCGACAACAGCGGCAGAAGACATCCAAACACAAGTAAAGCAAACGAGAATGCATTCAAAAGCAATAGGGGAGGGTGCAGAGAGATTGAGGGAAGTAATATGGATTAACATTTTAAGCAACTGGAATTTTAGGTTCTCCAAGATTCACAAAGGCCTGTGCTCGAGCAAGACGTGATGTTGCTGCATGCCATGATACAAGGTGGTCCATGAAAACATTTACATATTTCGCTCTATCATTCTGTGTTGCAGGGAGAAATATATTAGCACCATGACAAATCGGTGAACGGATTTTGGAATAACACAGCAGGGTCGGTCTCTTACCTTATAATCCAAGTAGTAAGCATGCTGCATGATGACAGACATGGATGAATTAGATTTATTCGAGAAGTAATAATATTTCTTTCATCTCAATATAATAAGCCACAATTCTATTGTAAGCCGCTTCCGAAGAAAGGCTCCTAAATTTAGCATGTTAAATTACTTACTTTCCCATATTATACTTAAGAATTATTATGGTGGAACTGTTAACTCCAAACAGTGTACACTTGTGGTATTAACAATTTAACCCAGATCGTTAAAAAACAGTACGCAAGAACATTGATGGAGATCTAGAGAAAACAAGAATTACCTCCCACAAATCCAAGCATAAGATGGGCTGCAAAAGGAAGGAATTTGAAGTGTATTAAGAGAAATCACAAAGGTAATCCTTGCAAAACAGAAACTAAATTATTCTATCTTCAAGAAAAATATCTTACGATATCATCCCAGACAATAGGAGTCACTGCGTTTGATGTCTTAACCACTGCAAGCTGCTTCTCCTTCTTCTTCACTTAAAAACCAAAGATGAATGACATATCAGCAACTAATGATTGAAGCACGGCAAAACTACAATAAGCTGATTAGCTAATGAATCTTTATTCAGTCTGTGAGTAAAAGTTCGCAAAGGGAGATAGTTGATGGCCAAAATAAGTGAAGCTTCAGTATGTCAGAAGACTTACAAACCAGCCAAACCCATCCAGAACCAAATAGTGTCATGGCGGCCTCAATAAATTTCACTTTGAAGTTTGTAAAAGAACCAAAATCTTTTTCAATCTGCTGAAGAAGACCGAGTGTAGGAGACTCCCCACCTCCAGGTTGCATGGACTCCCAGAAAAAGTCATGATTCCAGACCTGCAAATGTATACAGTTATAAGACTTCCACATATTTAAAACATATCCTTCATCTCTTTAGTTAAAGAGTTGCCCTAAATTGAAAACTACTCTAAAATGCAGGAAAAACGAGACCCTGCAAAGGCTTAGCTATGCCTGAAATTCAGGTATTTAAATTATTTCTGAAATTGTGCACCCATATAATTGCCAAAGCAATTAATAGGAGCAAATGTTTCTCAGTTTCTTCAGTCTCTCGCAATGTGAGAGGGTTTGTTTCCTACATATAAAAAATATGCTATACTGTATGTTTCAGTTATTCACTCCTCAAGGGAAAGAAACCTTTCCAAGTTCAGTTACTGTGCGTAATGTCGCATGTTGAAGTTTCTGAAAAAAAGTTCACTTCAAGGAACAGACACTGCCAATTGACATGAAGTGTCATCGGAACTTCTCTATCTAGGTACTTTACTAGAGTCAAACAATGGTGTTATTTGGAAGTTTATTGGAGCTAAAAACAGAGTTTGAGGAATATTGATGTAAATGCCTCTCACATTGAAGCAAATGAATAGAAAACTTAAAGATACAAATCTTCCAAAGATGAAGGCTGCTATATAGCATTCAGAACTCTGGCACTATTGAATCTAACCAGGAAAGCTTGTAACTATGCTGCAAAAAAGTAACATTGCAAATCCATGAAACCAGAAGAATATGCATGCTGAGGCTGTCTTCATAACTATGACAGAAAAACAGAGGATTGAATTTTATACATCTTTGTACTAATCTTAAAGTCAACTCTGCCAATGGGTTTTTTACTTGCCGCTGGTCCCAAGCCCAAATAAAGGAGAGTTGCGATAAACTTGTGATGGCCAACATAAAACTTTGTCACAATGACAAGCATGAACCAAGATAATATTTTTGTAGGAGCTTTGTCACTGCACTTCTTAAAACTAGGCGTAAGGATAAGTATGCGGGGGTTGCTAGGTCGTCGTCCCAAAGCGACACACCACAATGTCAAAGTGTGGTGAGAAATGAGCAAGAGTATGTCGTTTCTAGAAAAGAAGTGGGAAGAGGAGTGTGGAGACTAAACTTTGACTCGCATCTTCAAACATATGGCCTCTTATGATAAAGTTTGTGGAGCTAGTAAAGGTAATGAAGATAAGTATTGACATTTTGTGTCTTCTAAGAAATAAAGTAGGTTGGAAAACGAGCTAAAATTATTAGATTTAAGGGTTATAAGTTAGTGATACTCAGGGTAATATAAAATAGAACTAGAGTTAGGTTACCGTAAATAATCTACTAGTTAATGATGTTGTTGTAGTATATAGAAAGGGTGTTAGGATTTTGAAGGTAAAGATCATTTTTGGAAGAGATTGTGAACATCATGAGTGCTTATGCACCCAAAGTAGGTGTTGAGAAAGTGGTTAAACATTTGGGAGGACCTAGATGAAGTGGTAAAGGTATTCCCTAGGAAGGTTTTTTTGTTGGATGACATTTAAATGGTCATGTGGAGATGAGTCAAAATGGGTATGAAAATGTTTATAGAGGTTTTGGCTATAAAGGAAATGAAGAGAAACCATCCTAGACTTTGCTTACCTTTATAACTTGTTTTTGGCTAACCCTGGTTCAAGAAGCAAGATTCCTATTTTGTAACTTTCAAAGTAGGGCAAATGCAACCCAAATAAACTATTTGTTGGTGAGGAGGATGGATAAAAGTAAATATTTGGATTACAAGACAATTCCAGGGGAAAATGTAGTCACTCGACATATACTACTGGTCTTGAATATTTACATCAAATCAAATCTTGAGGAAGAATAGACCAAGGGAGAAGGTTGGTTAAAGGGTGAAGTTTAAAGGGTGTCAACGTAGAAATTGTGGTATAAAGATTGGTTAAAGAAGTCAATTGGGATTTTGGAGGAGAACCTTGACTTTACTCGGCTATAGTTGAAGACATGTATTTGAAGTGTAGCAACGAAGGTGCTCGGAGAGTTAAGTGGAAAACCACCGGTGCACAAGGACACATCATTATGGAATGAGGACGTCAAAGTAGCAGTCAGACATGGGGAAATCTAGAGATGAAGAACTATTGCAAGATATAGGATGAAGCTAAAGTTAATGTAAGAAAAGTTGTTTAAGAGGCTACAAACAAGGTGTATAGAGATGTTTAGGACAAATTGAATTACGAAAGAGAAAAGGAAATATATAAGATAGCCAAGAGAAGACAAATGTTTGTCAAGAATCTTTGCATAGTTATGTGTGTAAGAGATAAAACTCAAATGATTCTTATCCAAAATGACGAGATCAAAGGCGGATAAAAGGAATATTTTGAAAAATTGTTTAATGGAAGTCAAATAGAGCATATAGGTGACACTATCTTTGGTTCATGTAGCCAACTCTATCTGTTTACGATTAAGGCTTGGCTTTGTTGTTTGCACTAATCTTAAAGTCCAAAATGATATGAGGATTGAAGTTAATATATCTTTGCACTAATCTTACAACTTTCGGTTCTTAGGATCATCACAGGGACTCTAACTAGTAATAATCCCAATTGCAAGTTAATTCTAGAAAAAAATCATCTAGTGATAATGGTACATCAATTTTCAGGCATCCCTCTGATAACTTGCGATCTTTATAATGCACAAATTGTTAACATTAGAGCCTACACAATTTAACAGATCATTTAACCACCCTACAATTCTGGCTTTGCGTTTAAGGTCAATTAATTCACCATAAAAAGCATGTCAACACACTCAACAACAAAGCTTGTAAATGGGTTGAAGTACAAATACAACAAATCATAAAGGATCAGCTCCTTGGAAACTAGCTACGAAGTAAGATTTCAGAGAGAAAGTGCTGTATAAGTTCACCAATTTGCAACATCAATATTCAAAACAAACCTGTGCAGCATCATTGAATTCAGGTAAGGGGTTTCCATAATTGTAGGTTACTTTCACAAGTTCATCCATTGTATAGCCATATAGTATGTCACTTCTACTTAAATGTCTATTCAAAGCTTCCAGGTAACCTTTATGATGTTCTCCCCAATGTGACTCCAGAGTTTTCTTGCTCATATATGGTTCTAATGCATCCTGCAATAAATGGGAAAAAAAAAAAAAAACAGGAAGGTATTAGAAAGATATGAACACATAAAAATTGATGACATAATGAGAAAAAAGATAGATACAGGACAGACAAAAACAAATTAAGCCTTATTAATTCCGATTAGTTGATTACTTGGGGTGATAAGGAAATAATTATAGCAAAGGAACAAGAAGCAGATAGAGAGAAACTGACGAAGTTTAAGCATAAAAAGAAAGATATGATAGTAGAAGAGAAAGAGTCTTTCTCAAATCAGTTTTCTAAAGCTTTAACGTAGTAAAATCATCATAACAACATCAAGATTTGCAAATTAGTGGGGTTCCATTCTATTTCATATGCATAAACTTGGTTAAAATATTGGTTTAAGCACCAAAAAAAGTGATTCGTCGTCACAAGGCAAACCCAGCAAATCGGAACATGCTTAGCGCAGCCAAATCTTCTGGTATAAATACATGAACATCCTAATAAAAAGCAGAAGCAAGCTTAGCAAGTGAAAAGTTCACCTCTGCATTGTCATGACTTTAAATTCTTAAGTTTCTACTCCATTGATAAAAGAGGGTTGGAGGCAAACGGGATAAAATATACAAAAGTAGGAATGAGAATCCAAAAGGATAACTTACAAGGTTGTACGGAGGCTTTTTCAGCGCATAGTAAGCAACAACACCTGCCCTTCTTTTCAAAACTTGTTGCATTCGTTTCTGCTGCAGGGAAACACATCATTGGAAACAAAAAACAAAAAAAATACTCAATCTTCATAGGTCACACACTCATATCTCACTGTAACATAAACATCCTACACTAGATAAACATATTGAGTTACTAAATATATCAATAAGCTGAAATTCAAGACAACTTCCTCCAATACAATAAAAAATAACCAAAATAGTTATCAAAATTAGTCAGTAAGCCATTAGCTCAGAGATGAAAGGCGTGACTAGGGAATGCAGTTATTCTCGAGTTTTTCATAGCATATCCAAACCTATTCACAGCACACCCATATACCCCAATAGTTTCCAAAGGAAAAATCACCTAGGCTTTGAGTCTACACTAGCAAATCGTGCGTCAGCTGTCAAGCTTACCCCTCGCATACCCATTAATGTACAGTACATACAAAGAAGCGAAAACAAAATTCCACAAAAAAAAATGAAAATACCTGACTAGAAAAGGTTAGCCCTTGAATTCTACAAGTCAATTCATTGGAGTGAAGAGGTGAGCTAACAGAATTTATGGCAGTTAAGCTTCCCATGTCAAAATTTCCAACTTATCGGAGCTTTACCAGTTTGCAGTTTGGAGGTGGGGTTTTGGGTATTGGGGGCTTACTATTTTCGGAGGAGACTGTTATATTTGTTTTTCCTTGGGAACTTGTTATTTCGCGATTGCCAAATGCCCAATTGGGCCGGTCCATCCATTTTTTATGTAAAGTGACCCAATTATACAAGTATAATAATTCGGCCTAAAATTAGTACTCCGATTCAATTATTAATACTCCTTTCGATTTTTTTTTTTTTTTGTATTTTCTTTCAGAAAATTTTGAAAAATTCTTCCTATTTAAAATAATTAATTTTTATCTAATATTTTATGACATAAATAATCTCGGTCTACTATTTACCCATTGGGTGGTGTAATTTTTTATTACGTTTATAAGTGACCTTTTCTATTCCTAAAATATCAATAATTATAATTATCCCACTTGTATTACTTTTGATGGAATCTCACCTCTCACTTTCTTTATGTTTAACGCATTTTATAGAATTTTTCCCTTCTTAATTACTATATTGGGTTCTTCCTTGATTCCAAATCAAAAGGGAAAAAAATAAAGGGAGTAGCTTTTAATTTTTAAAGCCACCTTGAGACTTGAGATAAATTCCATATAGAATTATAGAACATTTACTCAATATAGTTTTATTATTTCAATGGGTACTCCAAGAAATTTTTTTATGAAACTTTTTTTAAAGGAAGGATAAGTGCCAATTAATATCATTAATAGAACTTTGTGGACATTTTGATCCTTAATTAATGCATTAGCATGAATTCCCCACAAAAAAAAAGTATGTAATTGAGACAAAATAGGGAGAAACATAAAAGGAACACAAGAAAATTGAAAAGCCTAAATTAAAGGACCGTGATAGGCTACCGCAAGCCAAACATTTTTTGATTAGTAACTAAAAATGAAAAATCATTGATCAAATTGATCTTCTCTCAAACAAATGGACCTAATGAACATCTATTACGAGCAATTATTCTGTGAATCCCTCCTCCTTCATTTGCTTTCGTGTTGAAAGATTTCGAAATTTTCTCAAATATCTTATTGACATATCTATCTATCTATCTATCTAACTGCTTCATATATACACTTACCCGCATGAAAAACCTGAAGTTCTACATCCACGAGATGGGGATTGACATAAATGATGTTAAAATTTTGATAAACGCATGTTTTAAATATTTGATGAAAACATGCTATCAATGGGCAAAAGACCACCCTCTTGTTTCTTGTGTTATGTTATTCTTCTATCTTTTGTACATTTTCTTCCCCTCCCTCTTTAGCATTGTCTTCTATACCTTCCCATTGGTAATTTGCCTCGCGATTCTTCTTGGAGGACCCCAACTTAGCCTGGAAAACCATCGAAACAACCAGAAGATTGACAACGTAGCCAACTCAACAAGTCTATGTGATTTCACATCGGTTGTTCATAGTAATAACCGCCGCCCTTATCTCCAAACCCATAATTTGAGTAGAAGAGCATTTGCAAGACTAAACAAAAACTCAAAGAATAATAAGAAACTTCCTGATATTACTGAAGAAAAAACACAAATCTGTACGAGAATTACTTGTAGTCGTTCTGACTCGAAGTCACAAAGTGAAGACGATGAGGCACAGGAACAGGAGAAGAACAAGCGTGTCGTTGAATGGACAGATCATGATCAAACAAATTTAATGGATCTTGGTACATCTGAGATAGACAGGAACAAAAGACTTGAAAGCTTAATAGCGAAACGTAAGGCACGTAAGATATTTACCATGCAGCCTAGGAGGAACATTTTTTACTCATTTGATCAACATGATCATACAGAACACCAAGTTTTGGGGTCTACTCTTGTGTCGAGGGAAGACATTGTTGATGGTGATGATCTTCAACCGGGGTCAGCGCCTTCCGTGTTGCTTCCCACACGAAATCCTTTCGATCTTCCTTACGATCCACACGAAGAGAAACCTGTACTTACAGGGGGCGGTTTTGATGAGGACTTCGTCTATGATGAACTACAATATAGAGATTTGTTCAAGGATCCTTTTAGCAGGGGTCATGATAATCATGATATTAGCTCAATGGAAATGCTTGAGGATTATCCTTTTCTTCCTTCAGTCTTAACCAAACCAAGGGAGGCATCAGATATATCCGCAACAATAACGCGATTTTGGGGAGAGTCCGGTAATGATGTTTCGAGTTTTTTTCTTGTAAATGTGATTTCATGGGTATATGTTGAGTAATTTTCATTCAAATTTCTATATGCAGAAGAAAACCTTAAGGAAATTGCAGACGAATTATCCATGAGAGAAGGTAACTTTTTTTATTATATGGATCGGTAATTTTCAAGTTGTTTTGGCCTAGTTTGTACTCCTTTCATTAAATCTTGACCATGAATTCTTTCGAATCTATAAGAAAATATACAGTCATATGAGATTTTAAAAGATTTGTTTTGATGTATATTTTTTAAATATCAGCTGTTTATAAATTTTACAAATGCACAATTAAAGATATTTAAAATTTAAGTTTGTTTTGAAATTTGTACAAAAAAAAATGAGAAGAATAAAAAGAACGGAAGGAGTAATTAAGTAAATTCCAGGATGCTTCAAAAAAGAAGTCATCAACCCATCATGTACTGTATTGGTTTTTCAGAAAAATCACTGGTGAAATTTTCTACAACCTAAAAAAGCTAAAAAATGCATTATAACTTTTTCTGTAAAGAGAGAATGCTCAAATAATATTTTATTATATATGAGAAGTTTCTAATTTATACCTGATATAAATATATAATGAGGTATTTTATAATTTTATTCTATACCTGATATATGTTTTTCTGTATTTCTATATTTGATATAACAATAAATATATTTGAAATCTCAATACTCTGGTATCAATTATATTAGGTTTGAATTAGAAAAGTATTTCCTCTTGAAATTGTTACAAAGTTTGTAACCTGCTTGTAATATATTTTCTATTATTGTATTCTTATAGTTGTACCAAACAAAATTCAGAATGAAAAGCATGATGAAGCCTCCACATCGCAACCCAAAGAAGAAGAAAGCCCTCAAATTTTCGAAAATCCTTTCGCCAGCGATTACGAGTTCAAAAACTCAGATCACTTCATAAGCTTACCAGAACGGAAAATGGAAAACATATTACGTATGGAATCAAAGACAATAATTGTTCCAGCAAGAGATGAGGCTAGGCAAATACAAGACCATGTCGTGTTGTTAGATTGCAAGCGATACAACGACGACGATGAGGATAGTTCATCATCATCTTCCATTGAGATCAGGACTGGGTTTAACGCAACCAAGAATGAGGCCTTTAGAAACTCAGTAAGAAAGGTCCTTACATGTTTGGCCGCATTCCCAAAGAACAAAGGCTTAATACCCACAAAGATGCAGGTACATTACGCAATCTTCTAGCATGCAATTCTAGCCCTACCAATATGATACCCACAAAGATGCAGGTACATTTTTACAAGAATTCTTTTGCAGTAATTTCCTTAGATTAAGTAGATTTTCCGAGAGCTCGCAATTTTAGGCACACCTAATTTTCCAATAGTGTTTATACACAATACTATAGTAGTCTTTATATATACAACACTTACTCTATTAGTTTAGATCCCATACAATAATGCACAGATATTTCTAATATCATTAGTTATTTTCAACGTAAGTTATAAATGACCCAAATCTTTAATGAAATCTTATAAATTTTAGATTTTTCATGTGTGATTAGTAAGACATGACAAAATATGAAAATAAACGACGTGAAAGTAAGGTCTAATGTCAAAAAATCAACTCAAAATTAACCTATTAAAATTGGAATTTAGCACTATTTTTGACTCAAAAAAAAAAACCTATTATAATTGGACATAGGTGAGATGATATTTAATTTGGGTTTAGTCCACCTGACCCAATTACACTCAATATAATTTTTTTATATATAATTATTGTAGCTAGAAGGTTATATAAAAATTTATTTAATAATTTATTCTAACAAAAAAATAACATGAATATAAATTTTTATTTTCTTTACTTGTATTAACTTTTTTTGACTTTAATGATAAAATAATTGTTTTATATCTTAACGTAAAAAAAAAAAAAAAAAAAAACGATTTAAGATATAAATCGCCACTGATGTAGGAGCGATCATTTTACACACAAGCTTCTCATCTTTCGTCCAATTTCTCCATTGCGTCCGACATGCAAGTTGAGGTCTCAGATTCCGGGTCTCCTCCGATGGCGGCGGTCGAGGCAAACTATCCAACAGACCAAGAATCTTACGATGGAGACGTGGACAAGGATGTTAACTCAGTAGATGACGAAGATTTATGGGGTACCTCACCTCATCCAACCAAACTAAGGGAGTTTGGAAAGAACTTTGAGTTAAAAAATTATAGTGATGAACTTGAAGGAAAGGTACATAGAGCTTCAAACTTGGGTAATATTGTTCAAAGAACTGAAAGTGATCTTAGTCCTACACTCTTGCCAAGGGTTGTAGAAGAGGGAGATGTTCAACAAAACACAATTACAGGGGCAGTTTCGTCATTATCTCCAAGGTCCATATTGCCTGATGAGGGTAAAAATGAACTTGAAATAGATTTACAGAGTACTAATGGGACTATATTGGAGTATAGATCATCATCATCATCATCATCAGAGAGTTTAACATCTCAAATGCAGAGTAATAAAGCAGAATATCTTGCAGAATATTTGGCTAACCTGACTCCTAGCGAGTGTGGTTCTAACCTTATAGAGGTACTCCCTCAGTCCCTAAAAAATTGCCCCACTTTGACTTTCACGGTCTCCAATACACTTCTTTAAACTTTTTTATCTCCAAATCCGTAAGGCAAAAAATTATAAAAACTTGATATTCTAAAAATTTACATTGAGATGTATCTAACAAGATCCCACTTGAATATATTATTTCTTATAACATGATAAGAATTCGTGGTCAAACTTTTCAAACTTTGACTCCAAATAGTGGATTGGGGCGATCTTTTAGGGACGGAGGGAGTATATGCTAAACAAAACTTTATCCAAAAAAAATAGTTCTTGCCAAAGTGTTAAAAATGAATAAATCTTGGTTTGAGACTTTCCTAATTCATACCCAACATAAGTTATATCAAAATATTGAGATATCAGATATAGGTATTGTTATATCATATATAGTTATTGTTATATCAAATATATAAATATAGAAAAATTCATATCAGATATAAACATTATGATCTCAGATTTAATATAGAATGAATAAAATTGTCATAGGAAGGGGAAAGATCATCGTATGTTAGAGAGCCAAGTACAGAGACAGTTCAAGATGAAAGCAATCCAATATTTGAGAATGATGAACACAAAGAAGAGTCTAGAGAAGGATCTGAAGGAAGTAGTGTAGAAAGTACAAGTACAAGCCAAGTTAAAGCACCAAAAGAGACAAGCTCATCTTCTAACGAAGTTCAGGCATATGATCTCAACAAAGAGCACGTGGATCAAACTCCATCTATTATTGAGCAAAATGATCACCTGAGAAGTGGAGAGGTATATAAGATATGCACCAGATGACCAGAGTACAAAGTTATCTTCATTCTTTTTGTCATCATTTATAATATTACTGAAAGAGTTCACGACTTGGAGGTATGTTTATATATGCTTACGGAGTTGACCTTCACATGCAGGATGAAGATGAACCTTTGGTAGGAGACGAGAATGAAGTGAATTCTAGTTCAAAGGAAGCAATTTCTGATTCTTATTTTACTATTTTTCAAGAAGATATCTCTAATCAATCACGAGTGGGAGAAGATGTGTAAACCGTACCACATCACAAAGTCAGGTCCAAAATTAAGTTATAGATGGAGTTACTTAATTAATAGCCAAATTATTCATGTAAGTTCCTTCATTTACTCCACTTAGCAACAACAGTTTCTAACGTAAATATCCGTGCTTAGGCATGTGGTTTTATGGGCCTAGATTTAAAATAAAACTATGCATAACTTATAACTTTATACTTTTATAAAAATTACAATATTTTTACTTTTTACACTATTCATACATTAGACTAATTTTTTACTCATGTGTACAAAGTATTTGGTATTAAGTAAAATGGTCTCGGATTAATTTCAATGAATACTTTCAAAATATAATTTTTTATAATTTATATTATTAACAAATTAGAGATATTGGTGGTCAAAGTTGTGAATGTCAAATGTGGTAGTCAAAGTGCAATAATTCTTATGAAACAAAAGAAGTTCCGGAGTACTTATTTTGAAGTTAAAAGAGATTCATTAAAAATATAGCATTGAGTATATCAAAAGGGAGTAACTCTGTTATCTTTTGTTCTTCGTGTTTATTTTTTACGTAGACCTTAAGGCAAATTTCAAATTTAAAAATTTTAATTGTATATTTGTAAAAATTATGAAAAATTGATATTTATAGAACATACATTGAAATGAAATTATTAAGATTTATCGCACATGATTATGTTTTTTCTTATGGATAATTTATGATCAAAGTTTGCACTAACACCTAATCATTCTAAATAGAAAGAAAAAAAATTAATCGAGGAAATATGATCGAGTACTAACGATCTTAAGCTACATGACATTGAATAGGATGATGAATCTACTTCAGCGGGAGGCTGCCATAGCGACAATAGAACAAAATGCTCAAGAGATGATATTGAGATTAACTGAAGTAACTAAGCAAGGAGAGCATTTTTTTTGTTGTTGTTGTCGTCGTTGCCTTTAAAAATTAAAAAAAACATTTAAGATAAGCATGAGGACCTTTGTCTTGAGCCAAACAATCCATTTTATGAAAAAGAAGAGCTAAAGAGGCAATTCCCTAAAAAATGCTTGCTTGCTTGCTCGCTCGATCAATGGCATGATAACTAGGAATAGTACTCAAGCTCGCTTAATCGCATTGATTAGACTAAAAATTTGATTGGCCATTTCAATCTGCCCAACGAATTAGGGTTCTGAAAGCGGACACTTGTAAATTGTAATTGACTGCCCAAATCCATATGATCTTTTTCAGAAAATGATTTAACAATTATACATCGAAGCCCAACAATTCCGCCAATAACATTATCCCACAATCTTCATCAGAGACTACTGCATAAGTTTAGAAAACCAAATTAGTTTAGGGCCTTGCCCCACTCTTGCACCCAAAGAAAAAAAATTAAAATGTCTTTACTCTTTACATATACTCCATCATTCTGGCCAACTTTATCCAGCTCTTAATGTTGGTGTTTCATATTATAAGTCGTAACTAGCTTTTAGTATAGCGTTTAGTATACCTATAACCTATTCCAAATTACCAATACGCAAATTCGTCCCGTCATTCTAATTTTTTGTACTACTTTTAAAATGACCTTTTCTAACTAGTAGCGATAATAATAATAATTTAGCATACATTGAATTTTATTTTCTATGGTTTTTTGGGCTTTTACAAGGGAATATATTATTTACGTTGAGATGTATCTAATAAAATCTCACTAAAATATATTATTTTTTATAACATAATGAATATTTGTGGTTTACTCTAAATTGGGTAATATTAAAGAAACATGAGTAATTTGAAGATATGGAGTAACAAGACTAGTACAGCTGTACTTCCGAAAAACAAGTAAATCTTATTGTGAATTAATAAGAGCTTTTGTAATTGGTTAATAGTCTGCGAATCTGTCAATTATCCTTCCACTTCAATCCGCCTTTGCCAGTCCGAAGTAGCACAAAATATGAGGTTGATCCGTTGATACAATACTAACAACAGTACTCTTCCATGGAATTTGAATTATTCTCGCCCATCATCTTCGAACTCACATTTATTGGCTATGATTATATCATGTCTTTGCGAGTTATGGTGTAATCCGAATCGTCAATGTCACGATTCCAACTATGTAAGCAAAAAGGCTTGTGAAGTCTATCATTGTTTGGTATTTTAAGTGGGCTTCCATTAACAGGTTTAGATATGTACCTCTTTTTCTGTTCTTTAACATTCTAGATGATTCCTTCATTGTTGTTTTGTTTATATGTCTTTTCCCTCTTTCACTTTTGTGATGTGCAAATATATTGTGATGAAGATTCATGACATATATGGAGAAATATAAAACCAGTGTTTAGCCTTTTGAGCTCCTGAGACTGAAATTTTATATCTTGCAGTACGTAGTTTCCTTGATTGAGTTTTCAGATGTCGTTGACAAAAGATTTAGAGTGTTTGAACTATTTTAAAGTAGTGTATTGGTTTGGAGAACTTGCGTAAGAAGAGGAGTATATAATTGCAAGTCTATGCTTCTGATTCTTGTACGTGATTTTCATGCATCATGTGAAAAGTGCATTCTTTGAAGATGTAGTGTTGAAATGTCTTTGCACTTACAGTAAGGAGCTTTGATAGGTTGTTATTACCTCTGATGCTTAAATATGAGCTAGCCAGCTAGTTTTGTATCCTCGGAGAATAGCTGCTACTTACCTTATCCATTGACCAAATATACCCCCGACTACTATCATAATCTTGACGGAATCCGAGATCTAAACCTTGCCTAGAGGTTAAGTTGGCATAAATTTAGACTTCTCCACCAAGTTCTGTATCTCCAGATTGATGTCTTTAACGGGACTTGAATTAATTAGCGAAATAAAAGACCTAGGAATTACTGATCATATTGAATATGTTTTGGTTTATATTAGGGAGCGTATTTGGCTTATCATCTGAATGGCTCATAAGATAGGGTCCTATGTTCTTAGTGCTGTTAAGGAACCCACTCTTGTGAATAGACTAAACAAACTACATTGGTGAGAAGGCATGATCACGATGATAATTGATAAAGTAAAAAGCTTTTTGCTTTGCCTCCTTAAACAATGTCAGTTTTTGAGGCCTAGAGTTGAGCCATTAGCTTATGGCCACTTTTGTTTTTGTAGATCAATTGCAAAAGAACATTGAAAGTGGATTAAACTCCTTGATTGGAGTGTTCTGCATTAATCAACAAGAGTAGTAGCAAGCTTGCAGTTATCCATATGAGATCAATAAATTATTTCTTCAGCATACTTTCGCTGACAAAGAAACATATTATGCGGAGAACGAGTGACAAAAATGCCCAAAAAATAGCTCAACTGACCAAGATCTGTCATTGAGAATTCGGATTTAAGCATAGTAAGATCTGTCATTGAGAATTCAGATTTGAACATAGTAATGATGCTATTCTTCAAGGATTCTGAAGAGGCAGTAAGGACAATGCCATCCACATAGAGTAATAGATAAGTTGATATTTTGCCGCGACGGAAAATAAACAGGGATGAGTCACACGTGCTGCAAGAGAAACTGATATGCAATAGGAATGTGGCAAACCACTAATACCAGGCTCGGGGAGCCTGTTTTAAACCATAAAGAGATTTTCGAAGACAACACACAAAAGACGAGGCTTTTGGATCAACAAAACCGAGAGGTTGATGCATATACACAGTTTCCTTCAAATTACCATTCAAGAATGCATTCTTGACATCCAACTGATGAATCGGTCAATTATGAGCCATGGAAATACTGAGAATTGTTCGAACAGTGGTTGGTTTAACAACTAGACTAAAAGTCTCATCACAGTCCACCTCGACTTCCTAAAATTTCCCATTAACAACCAGTCTAGCTTTATGCCGCTCTAGATCACAATTGTGCCTAAACTTATGCTTAACCAACCACAAACAATGAATAATATTAACACCATCTAGTTTGGGAACAAGGTCCCAAGTGTGTTGTTTAATAAGAGCATTAAATTCCTCATGCATAGCCGCATTCTGGTTCGGGTCAAGCAAGGTTGTTTTTGGGCTCTTGGGTAATGGAGAAATGGATTTGGTAGAAAGATTGAATGGTATTTTGGGCTTGTAAATCCCGTGTTTAGCACGAGTTTGCATTTGTGGAGAGGAGGGGAGTTGGTGTTGTGGTACAGGGGAAAGGGTTGGGGTGGGGAAGGAAAGGGAGCAGGCGGGTCTGGTTGAGGGGAAAAATGGACACTCGGATCCAACAAGTGATAAATCACATAGGGTAACCCATTGTCAAGGAACGAGTAGGTGGAGTCCCAAAACTGTTGAATATTAGAAAATGGGAAAATATTTTCGACAAAGGTGACATGACGAAATATGAGCATCTTATTTGTAGAGATGTCATAACACAAGTAACCTCAATGATTAGACGGGTACCCTAGAAAGATGTAGGGTGTAGATCTAGGAGCTAATTTTTGAGAGGAAGGAGAAGAAATATTTGGGAAACATAAACACCCAAAGACTCTAAGATGATCATAGATGGGAGTACGATGTAAAAGGATTTCGGTGGGACTCTTATTGCTAATCGAGGTGGAGGGTAAAATGTTAAGGACATGACTGACAATAGTCAGAGCATAAACCTAAAAGGAAGGAGGAAGAGACACATGGATAAGAAGGGAGCGAACCATGTTGTTGATAGTGCGTATCATACGCTCGAATTTACCATTTTAAGAAGTTGTGTTAGGGTAGGAAAAACGAAATCATAATCCGTGGTTCGCATGAAAACTGTGGAAGTAAGAGTTGTCAAATTCTCGTCTATTATCACATTGAAAAGTTTTAATATTTTTCTCAAATTGAGTGTTCACATAGACTCAAAATTGGAGAAAAGTATCAAAAACCCGTGATTTAAACTTGAGAGGATATACCCAAAGAAAATGAAAGAAGTCATCAAGCAACACTAAATAGTATTTGTGACCTGATTTACTAACAATAGGGGAAGTCCATAAATCAGCATTAATTATATCAAAAGGAGAAAACGGTAACTGAAACAGAAGGTTTGAAAGAAAGTCTAATATACTTCCTACTGAACAAAAATAGCAGTATTGAGATTTAGGCCCATTATTACAAGCAATTAATTTTCTACTAAGTACAAAAAAACTGAAACACCAGGATGGCCAAGACAGTTGTGCCAAACAGTAAGAGAAATAGCAGATAGGGATAAATGATTGTTAACAGACGGAGCGAAAAGAGTGAATGGATAAAGGTCCCCTACACTACTGCACCTCGCTATGGGTTTTCCCGTACTGGGATCCTTCACAGAGAATCCAAAAGGGTCAAATTCAACAGAAATAGAATTATCAGTAGTGAATTTGCAAACATAATCAAATTTTTTTTAATATTAGGTGTAAAAAGGACATTTTTAAGAGTGAAATTGGGATGAGGTGTGGGTATGTTTATTGTGCCATAACCGTGAATCGGAACACGTGTACCATCGCCAACTAAAATAAAATGAGGATTGCTCGAATTAAACAGTTTGGAGAAATTATTGGAGTTGTGGGTGAGATGGGAGGAAGCACCGGTGTCCATGTACCAGCTATTATCAGGTTGTTGGAGAGTTAAAGAACTGTAAGCTTATCTCAGATTTGTAGGTGACATTAGTGGGCCAAGTGACGGGTGTTATTGAGACGGGAACGAACTGATGTGGGCTTTCTGGGCTTGGGCAGGATAGCGGCCCAAAAGTCCCTGATAAGGACGGTTAGTGTTAGAGGAGTAGGGAGTTATTGGGCCAGTGGGGTATGGACATAGGGGAGAGGCCCAAGCATGAAGAGGGATTGTGTTGTTGCCACGTGGGAACCCAGCTGGACTGATTAGTCCATGCGTGATAATGAGGAGCATTAACGGGGCTTTGTGAGATTTGGGGAAGACCCAAATTAAGAGAGGCTACTGCGGGGGTTGGGAGCCTCGACCACCACGTCTGCCACGTTCCTTGCCACGGTCGGTTCGCCCACGACAAGGATGGCTGAAGAGTGGGAGTGACCTTCTTGTCGATTTTTCCTTGTTTCTTCAAGAATAAATTGGGATCTTGCTTTGTTGAAGGTGGGCCTTGGATCATATTGTTGAACCATCATAGCCAGAGCATCATATTCACCCTTTGGTAAGCCTTTGATCAATTCAAGAACCATGGATGTATCTGACATTGGCCGATCAACATTAGAAAATTGATATGCTAAATATTTAATTTCTTTGGTGTATTCAGTCATGTTTGCATAATTCTCTAGACGAAGATTTGTGAATCGCTTCACCAAATACATAGCTCGTGTATTCTTGTTGTCTTGAAAGATTTCTTTCAATCTGTTCCAGAGTTCGTTGGCTGTGGCTCCAGGTTTCATTATTGTTTGAACCAGATCACTAGAAATTGTTCCATATATCCATTGTTTTACAATGGCGTCCAACCGGGTCCAAGAGGCTTCATCGACTTCTGGTGAACGTGGAATTGAATCCTCAATGTGATTGAAGACATTGAATACAAAGGTGTGAATTTGAAACAATTCCACCCAGGTGGAGTATTGGTCATCATATGTGTCTAACGTTATGGGAATTTGGGATTTAATGTTGGTGACGACATAGGCAGGGTAAAAGGTGGATGTTTTGGATGACGGAGGATCATTGTCGGCCCTAAAGAATGAAAGGAAGAAAGGTATATGATCGAGTATAAAGAGAAAAGAAAAACATAGTGAAGACTCCACCTTGATGTATCTAGTCTTAATCATTCTTATTTTTATATGTATCTATGATGGAAGTCAAAAACCCTATCAAAAACCCTACGTGAACAAATGTATAAATATGTGTACGTTCGTAGTTGATGTTGCTATACACGTTCCTACGCTCATGTTTCGATCTTATACTAACGTGTTATCTAATAAGTTTGTTGTTAGTGGATTATGGTTAAATAATTTTCAGGTATACAATTCAAATTTAAATTGGTTCCTTAAATAAAGGAATTTGTTATGCCATGGACTTTGAAGTATTTGAATTATTTCAAAACTCTATCAAGATAAGGTTGAACAAACTTCAAATTGGTCTTCCTACGTTTATGGAGTTGAATTAAAGATATGCTGAGTTGAACAAAGATTGTTGGACGTGCTCATATGGAAGAACTTCAGTCAACAACCGAAATTTAAGTCATACGGACATTCTGTTACATTTCAAGCCCTTGAAATGGTCTTCAAAGCGGAAAATGTGGAACAACCTTGAAATGGTCAGTCAAGAGCCTGAAGCAACGGCATTTTGAATAAAGTTGTTATGAAGCCTATCCGTTGCACTTGTGTCTATATAAATAGATTGAAGCTGAAGCATTAAAACAACAAGAAGCTTTCCAACGTGATACATATTCAAGCTACAGCAAAATAACTTTCCTCTCTAGTGCTTACTCTTTATTGTAATTTAGAATTGAGAGAAAAGATTATCAAGTATATCTTGTGAGTGAAAAAGAAATATCAAAAGAGAGATATACCTTGAGTAAAGTTTATAATACTCAAAGGTTCAGAAAAAGAAAGGAGATTTTTATTTCTAGGAATTGAGACGCTAGAGTGTAGCTAGGGAAAGCTACGGTATAGAAGATTGGATGATAATCTTCGAAGGTGGCTTTAGGTCTCTAAAGGAGTAAATAAAAATCGTTAAATCCTACGGGTAGGAAACCCTAGGCGGAGACGTAGGCACATTGCCGAACTTCGTAACAAATACTCGTCTACTTTACTTTTGCATTTATATATTCGTTTTGCTTTACTTAATTCATTCATCTCGTAATAGCCTATTCTTATCAAAAGCCTGAAACATACTTCAAGCCCTTGAAACCTGTTTTAATTATTTTCCGCATCTTAAAACTCGTTTCAAAGCCTTGAAAGCCTAACTCGAAAAACGACCATACTCTATTCACCCCCCCTCTAGAGTATATTGATCCTATCCTATCTCCTATTGATTCTTCACATAGAAATTCTTAAAAGGAATCTGATACCACGAAAGGTGATTAAACTCCTTGATCGGAGTGTTCTGCATTAATCAACTATATATAGTAGATTACAAGTGATCTATTAGAGTTCTAATGAATATGGTCTACCAGAGTTCTAATGTATTTAGACTTCAAGAGAGTCTATCATCTGTTACAAGATAATGTTAATCCTATTATCTATCGATCATGATGTTTTCATCAACAATAAACTCTACTTTATTGGTGTCCCTAAACATAGAATGACTTGTTTCTTGAAAAACTATATTTTGTTGCTCGAAATAAGAGATTAGTAGTGTCTAACCCCATTGATTTCATCAAAACCCGAGAACTAGAGTGAGTGACATCTTATACGAAGAACGGAGGTAGAGATTCTAGGAGATCACTGGAAATTGTTTGCGTAGGGGCAATGCAATCTTTGGGTTCCTGATTTATAAATTGTTCCAATGTGTGCAAAAGAAGAGTAAAAGGCAACAAAACTGGAATCTCATATAGTGCGTTGTGACAAAGCCCACCACTCTCAAGTATCCAATGCCATGGGTCCATTTCTTTCTTTTAAGCTTAATGTCTTGGGGATGGACATTGCCAGTCAGTTTGAGGCTTACAGTTCCTATCAAATTCTGAGGAGATCAAGAGATGTATTGAAGAATGAAATATCTCCAGACAGTTGTTTAGCCTAGTACGTCGCGCCAAAACTGACGTAGATGCAGATATGAATATGACATATACAGGGGTAAAACTGATTATTTGGGTACTAGAAGCTATGGCGTATGTACCGCCATGCCTGAAACTTATTGGATACAGGGCACATTACTTTTTAGAGTTGTTTGTGCACTTGCATGACGACGCCTATACTAATACATTCAGATAAATTGCTGCTTCACGAAATTTCAGAACTTGGAATATTATAATATAATCCGGAGTAAAATTTTATTTGTAGTTGTATTTAGGTCTCCATTTTTGTGATTAGAATTTAGACCAAGAACTTTATGTCTTTTAAGCTCCAAATTCTCAGATTTTTTTATGGTAATTTTTTTTAAGTGTAGTTCATGACGAAGGATATACTCCATATATATTTCATATATTATTTCATGATATAGTTTGTTGCTAATCCACTTTTGGAAGATCCACTTGCTCTTTCGTCTTTGACTCATCTACGTATATATTTGCTGATGTAATTGAGCCCTTTTTCATCGTATATAAGTATGTTGATAATCTTAATGCTTGCTAGACCAAGTAATCTATGAATCTTGAATTTTGTGTAAGATTAATGTTTAGAATTTCAAAAACAGGGAAAATTCCGTGTGTGTGGATCTTCCTTGCTGATACAATATACTCCAATTTTTGGATATCATATTATTATAATAACTTGTCAACTTGATGACTCTGCCTTAGAATTTGTTGGATGACCAACTTCTGAATGACATCACCACTCGTGCCACACCGCCTCATCAAATTGAAGGACAATCACGTACATGAACTATGGCCTATGCTAGTAATTTTTTTTAGAAAATAATAAGCATCGTAGGTGAGAGAAACTTCCCTCTCGCAGAGGGGGAGTTGATCTAGCTCACTATTATCTTGTGAAAGCTGGAAAACTTGACTTCTCTTTGAGCTGATCTTGTTTGGTCAGAATTGAGCAAAAGGTGACCCTTTTCTCTTTATGGCCTTGTTTGTAATCTACGCGTATCAAAATTGTATATTAGACTGTGGATCAACTGCATAGAAAGATAAACAGTTGTCTTATAAAGTTCACGTAGTTAAATCTCTTGAATTCACCTCTTCCTCCCGTGTCTTGATGAGTTCCTGATAATTAAATCTAGCGTGGAAGGTTTGTGGTTAGAGCTGGAAATTTTATATAAGACGAAGTTACTGACAAACAAGTTTCTTTTGAAGCAGCGTCCGTTCATTCTGCGGGTGCAATCTTCCTAGCCAAGTACCAGGTTCATCATGAGATAACCGAACACATTGATATCAGGTATCATTTCCTAAAACTGAGAAAAGAATCAGGGTGAAGAAAGTAAGGACTGCCGACAACCCCAGAGACATGTCCCCAAAGTCTATTCCCGTTAGCAAGTTTCAACATTATTTGAAATTATTGAATGTTTAATGAGTATTCTCCTTAGAGAAAAAATATGGGAGTAGAGGAAAAATTGTACATCTGCCCTACTATGGAGCATCTGGTACAAATTGATACATCCTGTAATACTAGCGTATATCTGGTACATCTGTTTTATTATGAGAGGATTCAAATCAAGGTAGAGATTTGTAAGAACTTGCCATGAATCTGTTCAGGCTATTGCACACCAATGCAAAACGTTGTAGACCCTATTTACAAACCCACTTTGCGTGCTTGCAGACAATGACTAACCGCAAACATTACATACAGTCAGCTGGGTCTGCAAAGGCTCCGTGCAGATTGTCTGCAGTAATGTTGAGCCTCAGTTATGTTGAAAATAGTTTTTTGGGCCAAGCCCATAATCTGTTTATGGAATTTAACTATGAATATTCCATCTATAACCTAGTTGACTCACCTGTCTTGGTAGTTATTTGGTCAATCTATGTCTTCTCCTCAAGATAAATAAATTTTCCCCTCCTCTGCTTAATAGACGTAGCTAAAAAGTTAGTGAACCACGCTAAATCTGTGTGTTAAATTTGTAAATTGCTCTTCATTCTTACTTTCTTGCGTTCCGTAGAATATTAGTAAACTTACTGTTGCAAGTGGAATGTGTGGGTGAACGAAAATTCTTCAATTATACTTTCGAAGTGACTAATTTGAAAGGTTCTGCTGTTCAGGGCCACTGGAACCAGAAGAATATGTTGCAGTTCTTCTCAACTAATTCTTTATTGAAAGATGACACATATAAAGCAACAATTCAAATCTTAAGTCAATATCTTGTGTATATGGCATAGGAGAGTACGTATTTGATCCAACTCATTCCAGTCTATTAAGAAGAGTTAGTGCTGCAAGAAAACCACTAATGATTGGTGTTGGTGAAAACTCTAGCTCGTGAAGTTGGCAATTGTTGTGAAACATGAATTTTTCGGGAGAAGGTAATGCCTTTTTTTAACAGTTGAGGTCCCAATTATGGTGAAAAAGGTTCAGTGACTCGTTCATTTAACAAATGTCGTACAGTATTGCATATAGTGGAAATAACCCGGTCTAGGACTTTAATTTGGCTTTTCAACAGCATTTGTATTAGCTTTAGCCAAGTGAACCAGCCAACAGTTAATGGAGTAGTTGATTGCCAAACAATGCATATACTCGAGCCTTGAGGCTGAAGTATTCAGACAAACAGAGTACTAGAGTGCCAATGAAGTTTCAGAAAAACAATGATAGTTACTGATGATTAGATAAAAAGAAGCGGATCCTTTTTTCCATCTAATGAAAAGTTGTTAACTTTTGCCTCCTTGCGCTATGTCAGAATCTAAGGTTCGGATTTAAAGAACTGGACCACACTTGAAGAAAAATGAATTTAGTGGGTACTATGCATTAAACTGACACTAATCATGATGTGATTCTATAATATAAGAAAAGAAGACAGCAGTCGCGTGCCAATACAATAGTCTTACAGTGTATAGTACGTGAGATTGGTCTAAAGAATGAGGTGTAGGCCAAAGTACATAATATGCAATGTTAATCTAACTGAATCTTAAATGTCTTTCTTATAGACTTTTCGAAGTTAATAATAGCTATAGTGTTTGCCTTTACCATTGAAAGTAACCCACTAATCTGTCCTCCCTTCTTTCAGAAAGGGATCTCCTGGGAAAAGATCTTGGTTGAAAGATTTGGAAAAGATTTGGGAAGAGTGGGGGCAACTGGGCAAGGAGGGAAATGAAGCATATTGACTGTGGAATGTGGACTCAGCTGTGACCTTAGTTTAGGTCAAATTACCCAGCAAAGTAGTCCATTTTGGGGTAATGAATACCTTGGCTCAAAAATAGTATTTGATTCAAAAGGGCTGGGAAAAGAAAGCATGAACTGGAACAATGTGTTGCGGAATAGTACCAAAGAAGTGTTCTGTGACTCAGCCAACTTTCAGGAAACCAAATAGTAAAATATCTGGCTTTGGGATTAGGCTTGATGGTTGCAAGTTCAAGATTCAAGCAAAGAATAATTCTGATCGAACAGAGAGTGCTGGGAAGTGTTGCTACTTTTGTTTAACTTTGCAGAAGTATCAGGAAGTTGGGATAGCAAAAGAAAATTACACAAAACTCGTGTCAGAAACCAAGAAATAATTGTACCATGCATATGTTGGTTTCAATTATTATCATATGTTCACAATCTACTCCGTATTATATATAGTCCTTGAAGAACATACCCATGATTGGGTATTTCTTTTAATAATCAAGGCCGTACTAGCTCCTTTCTTTCATGAAAATCCAAATCCTGTACTTATCTCTGGTGAGTGAGGAAACTTTAGCTAAATGCGACACTTGCCCTCTATTATTTGCCCAATTGTTTGCGCTATTAGCCGGCTCCATGAGTCTATGAGTCTGTGATACACATTCTGCTAAGTGAGAAAATGCTCCAACAGTCGGAACTTCTAAATGAAGTTAATGAATTGGAAATGAAACACAAGGGGAAATTCAACCATTAGAATTAGTGCTACAAAATCCATTTCCATATTCTAATCCGAAGTGTAATTCTATTGCGCCTCTTTCGCATTTGATCTGAATATCATGGACTATTAATATTCACATAGGCAATACCAACCAGAGACAAAAACACAGCTATCTTCTAGAAAATAATAAAAATTAAGAAACCCCAAAAACAAAGATGCAAACAGTACAAACTACTAAGATTACGACAACATCCTCTGTTAAACACACTAATTAAGAGGATAGTGCTGCGTTGATTGGCTCTGGAAACCCGTGTTTTGATTTTGAGCTGCAACAACGTTCTCTAGAAAATCACCCCTCAGCAAATTCTGTCCTTGCTGCTTCAACCCGTAAGAGCCAACTCCAAAGGGTGCCATGAACAAGTTCCCCTGCATCGAGTCGAAAGCAATGGCTGTTCCGTTGCTCGAATGGTCCCATTGGAAATGTGCTTTAGGCATGGCAATTGAATTTGCCTGCTGTTGGGTCTGCACTGTCATGGTGGGGCGCTCTGTTGAATTAGACCTCTTGCTGTTATTATCTGGTGAAAGAGCTTCTTTTTCTAGATTAACAGTAGTTATGTCATGAATACTGGCTCTTCTCCTGTCCTTCCCTCCTGATAGCTGCCTTATGAAGTATTTTTGTGCATGGCTAGCCACTTGGGTTGGAGTCCTTGTTACCACAAAATTTCTTGCAATGTTCCTCCAGTCTCCCTTCCCATATTTCTTCAAGCCCATCAAGAACAACCTGCAAATATCACATCATTTGTTGGCATCCATGTCAAACTATGCCATGAGATTGTACTAGTATATCATACCAACTGGATTTCGGAAAGTCAAAACAAACAAAAACACATTATTCAAAATAGTGCAATTTTTTCAAACCAAACCATTCCTGTCTCTTAAATATTAATAAGCTCAGAAAACTACACCAAGAAAATGATCCCCCAATTGACCAAAGAATTCCGAGTACTCAAAACACACAGTTCACCTAATGCCGTCTGCGGAGGAAAATCAGCACATTGAAGTCAAGATAGAAACTTACTTATGCTCTTCCTCAGTCCAAGGAACCCCCTTTTTCCTTTCTTGATCAGGGAGCCGAGCTCCGGGCGGCCCCCGCTTGCCACCAGGGCTGTAAGTGTGCTTGTAAGCATCATAGCCATTGTGATTTACCCACTCTAAGGTGAAAGTCGAGGCGGTATCATAGCCGGGAATAGGGACTAAGCCAGCTTCTATGTTACTCACATCATCTTCCAATTCCTTGTATTGTTTGATAACATCCCCCACTGTTTTCCCTGGGAGCATAGCTGCCACCTTTTGCCAACGATCTGGAGTGTCTTTATCAAAAGTTGCAAGGGCATTCTCAAAAATCTTGTTCTCTGCTAGAGTCCATCTTGCGCTCCTACTTTCATCAATCAACCAGCTAGCACTTGAGAGGTATGATGATAGAACTTCCATCTCCCACTTCATCAAATTAGCACACAATTTGACTAATTTTTTCCAAAAAAAAAAGTTGCGGTTCTCAAAGGGACAGCTTTGACTTCATTTTGAGTAAAAAAGTGAGGGAGAGGGCAGAGAAAGAAAGAGAACCCAGAAAGCAAATGCAGAGGTTGAGATGTTACAATGCCAATTTCAGAGACTTAAAGAGATAGCAGGGGCATTTCTAAGGAATCAGAATAATCCCTCCCCTCTTTTTTTTCCTCAACTCTTGCATAATAACAGGCCTACCCCCTCTTGAGGAATCTAGAAAAAGACCCACCTACTGCCAATATCTTCAAAGAAGATATATCAAAAACATCCCAATCATGGGAGATTAACATTAGAAAACTTAATCATCAAAGTAAAAAAAAAACCCTATTGATTAGCAGGGTAGAAGATGAACATAAATTGCAAGACTAATAATAAAATAAATACAGAATAAGGGAAAGATTAAGTATTTAGAGAAATTTCAAGACAGAAGGTAGTAGTAATAGTAGAAGAGGGAAATCTGAGAGCTAGCTTCACTTTAGGGTGCCATACCCAAATCAGGAAAGTCCGGAAGAGTGATAGAGAAAAAAAAAGGGCACTGAGATTTTCGAAAGAGCTGAAATTGGAAAGACCCAAGTGAGGAAACAGAGTGATTCTGGAAGCAGATGAGCTGTAGGAGTGACAAAACAAAGCTTAAAAAAGGAGGCAAAAGAGAAAGATGTGTTCTTTCTTCTTTACGGAGTGTTAATTTTATGTTTTATAGAGGTTTGAGTAGCAATGTAAAGAGAGGGGAAGTAAATAAAGAGAAGGGCCAAAAACCTAAAAAAGCAAAGGTAAGTGAATAGTGAAGTTGAAGGAATGAATCTAAATTTTAGCACATCTATGCACAGCGAAAGAGGAGGATTAAACAATAAATAAAATTCAATGAAGAAGGGAGATCTTTCAGAGACAATGGCAGGGCAGAGCAGAGACAGAGAGAGCTGGAGATTGATAACTCTGCAAGGGTATTGAAGTTGGTGGGTTTTGATTGGCTAGTTTTGGTGTTTGTGGTTACTACTACTATAATTGTACAAGTTCAATGCTTATTACGGATCGGAGTACCTGTGTTTCTTCAGCTTCTACGGTGTATATGATTATTCTACTTACCCAAATCAAAATTTATTCTCTGTATTATATTAATATAAGTGTCAATAAATAGTTGTAGAGAACTAAAGATATATATATTGATAAATAATTAAATTAGATTTATGAAACACTCTTTAATGGAATATATAACGGAGAGTGTATTATTAAAAAAAATGATCAATACATCCCTAGTTTGTTAATAAGGAAATGCAATGAAAATATTTAATTTAATTAATCATTAATTACTTCTATCAACAAACAATTTTATTATGCATTCTTAAATTAATATGGAATCCCTAATTAAAAAAATTTATATATAAATGTTGTTTACAATTGTATAGCATTACCTTAATATCAACAACTAATGCTATAATAATAAGGTAATGTCACATATGAATCTCATAATTACAAATAAGTATTTAATATATTCCTTTATCTGAAGATGATTTAGATATTTAGACAAAATATGCAACCTAATATGTTTTATGCAAATTCTTATATAAGAAGGTTTAAGGGTTGACAATTACATTATATGACCATATAATTTATTTGTTTGTTTGTTTACGGAAAGTATGTAATTTGTAACTTGTCTTCCTGCCTATTATAAGCTTACTATGGAGTAAAATTTCACAATTATGTTATTTCCTACCTTAATTAAAGGCTAACTATGAGTATCTAATAGATATTGTTTAAATAGTATAATATTAGTTTAAAATTAATGACAATTTCATGCATCACCCGACGTGTCATCTATGTTAATTTTATTTTAATGTTTCTACTTTTTCGACTTCTTATAATTTTCCTAAGAATGACACTTTTCCATTATTTTAATGTGTTCATTTTTTGTTATAATATTTTGAAAAACAAGATCAAGCTTAAGAAAGTATTATGAGAAGTGGAAAGAATTGAAAGCTATAGTTTAAGAAAAATGGGTGGGGAGAACTTGTATTTGTTTAATAATTAGGTATAGGATTAAGATAAAAGAACATAGGATGACACCTCGTGATGGATGATGGATGATGGATGATGGATGATGGATGCTCCACCTTCCTACCTTGGCAACCACCACTCAATTAGAGACTCGTTTTGCGTTTTGCCGAGCTATCATTAGGGCGTCAAGTGTCAACACCATTTTTATTTGCCTTTATTAAATCAAATTTGACTTGCTTCTTTTCATAACTCCTAACTTCTTGTCACCAACGACCAACCAAGCTCAGGATACGTTATTTTCAATTTGAAAATAAATAAATAATCCTATTTTGAGCGACATAATTCTTAAAAAAAAAAAAAGAAACTTTAGAGATGTTTTAACAAAATAAGTGCATTTCATTAATATTTATGTCATCAGTTAACCACTACATCAAATTAATGAGAGAGGAAAGGAATAATGTATTTGTAATTATTATTAATAACATTATTTTGGACTTTTGGTGCTTTTTTATGTAAGATACCCCTTTTCACTTACTCTTGAGAAAAAACTAGGTAAACACTTTGAAATTTGAATGATGATTATCATATTGTAAATTTAGCAATATTTAGGCTTGTTTAGTTCACCTTAAATATTAATCAATAAGTAAAAATCAGTTATAATAAGTAAAAATAAATATCAATAAAAAAAATTAACTTTACTCAATAAAAATCAATAGTTTCATGCATAAAAATCAAGAGAGAATAAATAACAAAAGTTTTGAATCAATAAAAATAAGTTTTAATTAGTATAAATAAATTTTTTTAGTAAAATTAGTTTATTTAAAAAAATAGGTGAACTAAATAAGGTCGTAAGCTCTGTTAATATGTTATGTTCTTCTCAAAATATTTTTGTTTAACTTATATTACTATGATTTAACTAATTTTATTTTGCTAAATTTAAATTATTTTTGTTGAAAATATTTAAATTTGTTGAGAACACTAGAGCCTTGAGTTATCATCCAATCACCCATGCCATGGCATTTAGAGCAATGTAGTAATTAAACGACGACATGTCGCATCTACATATATAGTTACTACACAACTTGTTATGTTCTAATTATAGAATACATTCCCGATGTCAAAAAAAAAAAATTTATAAAATACGTTTCATTTTTTTCGTATGCTACTTCTCAAACTCCAATTATTTCTTAGTTTTCCAATTTATTAGTGAAAAGAAACAAAATGAATGAAACTATAGATAATACTGTAATGCAAAATAAAAATTGACGTTTAATGCTACAATTTATTTTAATAAAGAGAATTCAGAATAAATCTCAATGTTGACCTTACCTATGTCTCATTAAGAAGTCAATTTAAATAAAGTACTGCTCAAATAATTTGGGGATTCAATATTAACAAATATTTCTGCATGTACTAACACACAAGTACACAGGTAACACTACCATTAATGTTGGACTTTGTTTTTTTCTTCTTTGTTTTTTTTTTTTTTTTTTTTGGTTTTTTTGAGACAGCCAATAACTAATACTTGTACTCTATAATTCATGTTGAAAATTTGTGATTCTTTTGCTTGAAGTCACATAATGTATCATTTTTATTTTTTTTTATTTTTATTTTTTTTGCGCAGAATGTATCTCGAGATATTTTATTTGTTTGTCATATAATGTAGTCAAGTTGGTACATGCACTATTTGTAACAATTATTTAAACCTGCTGATTTAAGGAGTGACCTCTAGAAGATTTTTTGAAAATTATTCCAGAAATAAGCTATGTATTAAATTATTTTTAAAAATAAAATATTTTAAGGTTCAGTAATAATCGATCTCTAAGACAACAATTTAACTGTGATTATTTAGTATGATTTAATATTATTATTATTTCTACTATTTCTATTATTTTAAATATTATCATATTCTTACAACACGATTTGAATTGTCTAAAATTTTCTTTTCAATTTTATTACGTAATTCATTTTAAATTTTTTAAAAAGAAAATTGGGTCAAGCACGAGTTATGGCGCAACATGCACGCAAGACACATGGGCTATATCAGGTCATGAGCTGTGTTTTAGAAAAAGGCGGCACAAAACAACCCCAACTAGACTCGGGGCCTTTCCCACCTCTATACTTGATAGGCATGAAAATTTGCAAGTCTTATCATGATATAAAGGGAGTAAGTATTAGAGTATACTCGTAGTAGTAACTCCAGAAGAAATGGAGAATTGGTGTAATAGAACATTTAAAAACATTGGGACAAGAAAAGGCCAACGGCCAACAAACTTATGGGGTTTTTTGGTTGGGAGTAATTAAGAAAGGGAAAGGAAACGGAAACGGAATTGTCGCCCTTCATGCATGTTTGGTCCTCTTTTTTCATTCCCTTTCTCTACTTAAACTGATTTGATTTACCCCAAATATCTTGATCGTATTCTCCCATGCATCTTGGGACTTGATTTCCATGTTTCAGACTTAACCTTCAATTAGAGGGGATTAAAGGTCTAGCTCAAGATCCAAAAGACTTTTACTTGTCTAAACCCACACTTTTAGGGTTAAAAATAAATAAATAAGACTTTCGGGTCATTTTCAAGATGAATCTAAATTTTGGTCAAAAATATTGATTTTGGGTAACCCAAAACCCATTTTAATTTTAAAATTTTTGAGTCCGAATCGATTTGAAATTTCGAGTTCAAATTTATTCCTAAAATTCGCTTATTTTTCGAGTAGGACCACGCCACTTTCATCAACTCTACCTTGTATCACCACCCACAACAAAACAACGACCCCCCAAATCACTGTCACCCATGAGATTGACCACTGTTAGTCATTAGCAATTTAGCATTGCTCAAACCACCACCGTCTGTCACGTCGTATGTGCCATCACACTGCTTTTTACATCAAATCACCACCGTCAGCGATACAAACACCTTCACAACATCACTACCATGAACTTAACAACCTACCACGTCGGCAGCCCTACCAACCCATAACTACCACAAGGTCACTACATAACATTAAGTCTCAATTTTATAACTTCAGTGGTTATTATTGACTCCAGATACTATAAAATTGGACTCCATGGTACATGCAGATGGTGGAGATGAGTAAGGGAGCAACACAGAAACAGTGGTAATGATCATCATAAATTACGAAAGAATGAAGCAATTTAAGTGGATGAGTAAAGGCTAAGGGGGTACTTGACAGAAGAGGAAAATATGTAGATTATTTATGAAGTATATAGGGGCTTTAAACTAAACAAATTGTTGGAACAAAGTGAATTTTGTTAAACTTTTGGAGTCCACATTGGCGGGTGAGAACATGAAGGTTTATAAAGGATTATATTCACGTAATTAGGTGTGACCTAAGGGGTTACCCATTTTTACGGAAGACTTAATCAACCCAACAATATGTCGATACGCATATGCTCTTGCATCAGAGATGAGTTGCTCTAGGTTAAGTTGGTTTAGATTGGGTTGGGTTGGGTCAGGTTTTTATAGAATGAATAATTATTTTTGTATCAATTTTTGTTAAAGTTTTGATTATGTTTTTAAATACTAATTTTATGCTAAATGATTATGCGATTACTAGCCTTTATTTATGCTTAAACGTTTTACGTGAAACGACAAGTAAAAGTCATTTAATTATGTCCTTAATGCTTACTAATCTTCTTTCATTCAATGCTCTATATAGACTTTCTTTTGTTCAATTTTTTTGAAAATACATCATATCGCAACTCTTTTATTTTCTCGCTTTTTTCTTGTAGACTAATAGTTCTTTTTTCGTTTTTGGATGTTTGATCGGCTAATACTTCTGTGCAATACCACTAATACAGTAATATACATTTATGAGGCTGTTTTATTTTCGTAGAAATATGATGATTTATACGAGCTGTTTGCGCATATTCAAGACAACACTATGAAAATTTTAAATAGAACATCATACTCCATGGCTCGACTTTGTACCAAATATCATTATACTTATACTTTTGAAATACCATTTATAACACAAATAATAAACAAGAATTTATTAATTTTCCATTTCTTAATTCTTAATTCTGTTGTTTCTTTTTATATTCCTTCCCTTTTCGTTCATAATAACCAAACAGACCCAAAGATGGTAGGTGTGGGGCCCAGGTGGTATGGTCTCATAAGAGGGTTCCCAAAAGAACAGCGGTAGCAGTTGAATATTAACAGTAAGCCACTTAGGACTTAGGAGTGCCCTATTTCGCAGGAGTGCCCTTTGGAGTAGGATTAGGACAATTGGTGAAGGGTTAATGGGTCAGGTTGTGGCAGAATTCTACCTTATTTTTTTATTCTAAAGAGTGGCAGAGTTATTATAATTCGTCCAAAGCAGATGGAGCCAATCATTCAACTTGTCCAAGTAGTTGCTGCCACGTCATGCTCGGCTGATCATCAACCTTACTATGATTCTATTTAAATTACGGAGTCTCTGCTTCTTTCCTAACAATCTCCTCAGCATAGGCTTAGAAATTTAGAATCCCCAGTGTGATTATTGCAAGTTTGCAACTGTGAACTTTAAACTAAAACAGTGTTCTTGCGTTCTCTTTGCATGTGAAGATATTTGAGATCTTTTCGCATAAATATATACTCTCCGTATCTCATTTTATTCGTTATATCTGATTTTTACAGTTTTCAATGCACAATATAAAACGTTTTTTTCTATAAATTTGTATGACAGAAAATTATGAAAATTTGCATCGAAATGCATCTAATAATATCTTACTTGAACATATTACTTTTTATAATTTAATAAAAATTTATTGTCAAAATTTTTAAACTTAGACTCTAAAAATAAAAATATAACAATTAAAATGGGAAAAATAAAGTATTATAAGTGAAGGACTCTTATTCAAAACAATCCAAATTTACTTAAAGAAAACAAATAGCATGGTTTAAATTATTGAGTTTATTTTAATTTTGAATCTACACTTAATTTTCATTAAAAGTAGACTCAAAATCATGTATGGTGGTATGTAGCTCTACATAATTAGTTCATTCATCATAATCCATCACATTTTATTCTGAAGCTATCTTATCATATAAATGCATACTCACCTTCATCAGGAATAGTTGGTTTCAGGTTATATTCTTTCAAATCATTTGTTACCCAAGTAGTACAAGTCATATTATAAACATAATAGACCAAGTAAGCCATTCCTGTGAATTACTTCACTAATATAAGTCTTGTAATGTGAAGAATTACTGCTAAACTCCTACTCTAATCTTACGTCAGTACGATTGTATGGATTGTTTCTCTTAAAAAAAAAAAAAAAAAAAAAGGCCCTGTGCTTTTGCGGCGTCTTTCTGTCTTTGGCATGTGCCCATTGCTACTCGACACGTCTAGCGGTCGACCCCTCCAACAAACAACCTTCCTTAGTTCCATATCATAAATCATACGGAGTAATTGCCAAGGAACCCAATTCTGACCCTATTTTCTCCCAACTATGTACTTCCAAGAGTTTTGTGACATCACTAAATAGTAAGTGCGTTGTGCAAAAGGAAGACTGGTTGAGATAGCGTGAATTGCAAGTAGCAACTAAGCAACAGACACGCATTCAATTTTAAGTTTTACTCTTAAACTTTTTACTCTTCGAACCAGTTATTTGACGCCTCCATCTCTTAGTTTTGTTAGAATATAACACCTTCGTTGTTAGTTTGTTACAAATTTATGAGATCCATCCATTGTATGGGATGTTTGAATTTTTTTTTATTCTACTATACGTAAATACTGTATAATATACTCTCTTTATCCCTTTTTTTTACCCTAAATATAAAAATTAATTTTTTAAAGATACAATGGAAAATCTTTAAGGTGAAAAAATGGAACAATTTTGTAAGACAGACCAAAATAAAAAATGGGGCAAAAAAAAGGAGACGGAGTATTAATATAGTCTTAATGTAAGTATTTAATCCCAATATTTTATAAAATTTGTAAATAAAATTATTTTATACATGAACGATGTCTCATATTGTTGTTAGAACTTCCTTTTATGACCTTTCAATGACCAAAACAAATGCATCGCACTTACTCGACAAAAATATTTTTTTATACACCCCAAAAGTTTAAAAATTCACTGCTAGGCAATTCACACGAAAGGGAACCACATGTAATTTTTTATTTTTTTATACACCCCAAAAGTTTAAAAATTCACTGCTAGGCAATTCACACGAAGGGGAACCACATGTAATTTTTTGGATCGTAATATTCCAAATTATTTATCTTTTGACTCTGTGACCCTACTCGATTTTTTGCATTATGTAGGATAATTAAAAAGTTATACATATAGTTGTAATTGTAAATTATGAGTTATAGATTTCCTTTTTGATTAACTATTTTTTTTTGTCCATGATGATATTCCAAAATTTCCCAATTTATATCATATCACAATATAAAGGGTAAACTTGTTTCAACTTTTACTAGAATTGCAATCTCATTATAATCTTATTCAATTCCACTATGACCCCGTCAAACCCTACTTAATCGTATGAGTAGGAATATTGGATGATTAGTTTTACTAGGGTTCTTTTTTCTATGAAAACATTATAACTTCATTCGCTAGAATGTAGAAATATATGTAAAAAATAGAGACTAAATATAAGATATTAAACTGTTCTAAACCTATTCATATGAGCCTAGAAAATAACTAGTACCTTTATTTAAAATTCAAATTTTTTCTGAAAGTATCATAAAAATGGTGAATATTGTCATTTTAGACAATTTTAGAATCCGGTGAGAGAACACCTTAATGTGATTATCTTAAGTTTTTTTAGGGTAAAATTAGGCCCCAAATGTGATTGGAATAGTTTAATTTGAACCTTAAAACCGTCGATTTCCAAAAAATTTATAGTAGGCTCTTGAAATCTTTTTTAAGGTTCTAAGAGATCAAATATATCATATTAAATGGTTTATTTTAAACATTTTCATATGACCTCATAAAGTATCCAATATATTTATTTTAATTTTAAAAATATCTAAAAGTATTGTATAATAACCTTTAAAATTCGATTATTTTCGATGATTTTACACCGGATGAGATGTTCACTTAGGTGTGATTGGAACCCAACTACTGTGAACCTACATACCTATTTCAATCGATTTTCAAAATTTCTAAAATTGGGTCTAAAATTCGATTCTTAGGGCCTTCAGAGACTAGACATATTTGTGTGCCCAAATTTTAAAAGAAATGAAAAAGAAGATAAATTGGAAGTGCTGCACTGATTGATTTTTCATAAAAAGTATCAAGAAAAAAACGAAAGTAGAAGGTAAATGGAGACTTTAAATGCATTAGTGAATGAATAGCGGACTGCGGTGCAAAGGACAAGTAAATTGAAACATTCTGAAATAAAATGGAGACGTTGCTTAAAATTCTAGAAAAGGATATAAGGTATTGTAAAGCCAAGCTGCTCCATTTTACATAGGACACTTTGGTTAGGTAGAAAAAGGTTTAACTAGTAATCATCTGGGCCCATTTTAGGCCCTTCTTTCCATTTAGATCTAACCTAATGAGTTGAGGGACTACTCATTATTTTCCATTTTGGGAAAGGGACACCAAATAGGCGGGGCATGTTTAAGGGTTTAAGCAACTAATCTTGGTTTCTTCTAATTAGATTAATGGATAAAAGTTGGGTTAGTTACGAAGGCCCACACCATACTAATACTTAATAATCAAAGTTTCAAAAGAGAGAATTGTTGGGTTGTCCAAATCACGGCCTGTCTTTTGTTTAATTGAATTAATCAAATTTATTGCTGACCTGTACGTATTTCCTTGTATGTTTGTGCGTGTACGAATATACTGTGAAGTGTTAACACATAGAGATCGATATATGCACAGAATTGTTTCCATTATTTGTGGCGTAGGTCTGCTCATATTTGTTGCGTTGGAATCAAATTTCGACAAATGAAGGAAGTAGTACGTTGGGTGGGGCTTCTATTCCTTGGGAAGGGATAACTTAAAATTGAAACCAAGTTCTAACTCCATACAATGTAATAATTATATTGCATGGACAATGCCAATGGGATACACATCATATCGTAGGAGGAGCTGAGAATCCTGATTCTTCCTTGGTTTAATTTGCATATACTTGTGAAGAGGCAACCATGTCATTCATCCACCATAATGCATGTGATACTGCGGAATTCGCCTGGCTTATCAAGTGAAAAATGCCAGCGTAAAGTTGGCTAATAACGGTGAATATAAATAAAGATTGGAGTAAGCAAGAACAAAAATCATGGTGAGGGATACTTGGGCTGGGTAGCATGGAAACAAAGAGCGAAAAGTAAGCAAAAAGATTCTTTGGTCACATGTAACATGTTCTTCATTGACTCAACATTATATTATGCCATTTATGCCCATGCCCATCCGTCTACCATCCCCACTCCACCCCACCCCACCCCACCCCCTTGCTTATTCATCGGTTCTCGCTATACTACTTGCGCCACCCCCACAATTCATTTCAGTTAGAGCTGCGTTTCCCATTTAATACATTTGTTGCTTTCATGATTATTGGTCAGTTGAAGAAATAAGGGGGGGTAAAGGCTAGGCAGCTGGGGGGTTATGATGTTTTATTCGTGTTGATAACTTGAAATTTATTCCAATATGATTGTGTGGCACATATATACTATTATCAGATCAGCGTCCCTGTTGTTTATGAAATGAAAGAGAATCCTACACTATGTAGTATCTTTAAAAGTTTGCCTTTTCTTTACTTGATTTGGGTTTTTGGTACGCCAGTTGAAGTTTCCATATTGGGGTAGAGCCAGAAACACGTTAAATCATTTGGACGCGTCTCATGGCAAACCCATGAGCTCCAGACCATCTAGTCCTTTGCCTTTTCCATTATTTTTGCTTCTTTTTTTTTTATCCCAATTTTGTTAGCGGTGTGTCAAGATATATAATTTCGCCAGTTGTCCAATTCTACAATGTTCTGCAATTATATAATAATGTCTATTATAGATATAGCTGATAAAGTGACCGGTCTGCTGGCCAACCCCGTAAAGGAGGGGATTTGGACATTAATTAATACTGCCGATTTATAAAAATAAAATTGATATTGAGATACATAAAACTAACATTTTACACTAAAGTTTAAGGTTCAATTGAAAAAAAATAAATAAAAGCCCGAGTTTTAGCTTGAAAATGCAAGTGTGAGCCAAAGAAAATAGTTGTGTATTAGGCTTCATCCATAGGTTGTGAAATGGGCATAATATTTAGATAAAGTCTGATTCAACCTGCAATAATCACCACTAATTTCTGTATAGAGTATGCACTTGAATCAATTCGATTGCCTTTTTTTTTAGGTCACTTCAAAATAAATTATTATATATTTAGGCTGATTTCCATCTTCTTTCTTAATAGTGTTAATCTACTTCATTTAAGTATGAAATTTAATCAAGGGATGGATCTTCAAATACTTTTTAACAAGCATGCATGTGCTAATTAACGTTGTAACTTTTTAAATAAGGAGTAGATTAAAATCATTTCTTTTAATACGTGTAGGGTTGATGATGTTATAGCAATGACTTGCGCACAATTGATGATATTCGTTTTGTAAATCATGCATAGCACGCATAATATACAAGTGTTTGGAAGAAGGAAGAAAAAAATTGAAACAATAGAAGAAATCATTGCCTGAAAAGTGAAAAGTAAAAATACAAAAAAAGTTGGACAATAATTGAATAATATGCACAGTCAAATAGTACTTCATAGAAGACGCAATAAGTCGTACAAGAATGTCATTGGACTTAAAGAAAGGACAGCAACAATAATAATATGAGAGACCTAATATTGCACACTTTGACGTTACACTGCCAGTCCATTTTACTTCTCACATCAAATGATCAGCACCCACTTCTAAATAAACTATAACTCGTACGTCGTTATTTATTAGGAATTTGTTGATACTAAGACGCCGCCATAATATTCAAAACTAACGGACAATGTCGTTTTCAAATAAAATACTAGAACAACCAGCAATAACGACGGCTCTATAGAAGAGATACTTGTTTTTGGTTGATTTGTTTCGTATATTCCACTGTGCAATAAGAGAAGTATTTATAGTTGATTTGACTATTTTATAAACGGACTGATAAAGGGCCTTTAATAAGATACTTTCATTTGAACAGGTCTAGTTCTGACACTCTTATTCCGTAATATAACCATTTGTGATGTTTTGCATCAACGATGATGAGCTATATTTTTGTAATCTTATAAATGTCAAAATTTGTGACCATGTATTTTATAATAGTTGGGCCAATTCTTTCTCTACATCATCACTTAATTTAATATAAGCGATTAACTTATTCCAAAAATAAGGAACCTAGGGGAGTTATTTAGATTCAATTTTAATAAAAACTTATAATTCAATGAAAATCTTTTTTCTGAACTTAATTTTAAATAGTGTACGCCAGTGCTTGCATGTCTTAAACTCAATCGCCTTTACAGAATGAGATCCAGGAAATGTACTTGATTATGTTCTTTAAAAAAAAAAAGGAAATACTTGACTAATAATAGGATTGAGGTCAGAGTGCTCCAAATAACAAGGAGCTGATCCACTGTCCTATTTGATGCGACTTTTAACGTTAAGACTTAAGACCGATGTTCATCATTAGACTTGGAGACCCTATTGATGTCCATTTGCAAGAAATACTAAATACTCCGTCCATCGCAAATTGTGTAGAAATTAATTAATTTTCTGTTAATTAAGATTTATTTTTCTAATCTAATCTCATCTCTCCTCCAATTATCCTAATGATTATTCCCCGTCGCGGCACTCACGTGGTTTTGTGGTAATCAACTAGCGCGAGGATATGTCCAACAAATTGATAGGTTACTTACAATTCTACAACTAATGGGCTTGTCTCATACGCCTTATATTGTGGACTGACACTAAATAATTTCTACATTGCATGCGGGTCTTCGGGTGTCACTCGTATCAGTAATAAATTCGTAGTGTACGCTTTATTTCGAGCGCCTATATTTCTCACAGATTTGACCCATTTTGTTCATAAAGGGCAACATTTTTTTATTTCTAAAAAAATCTCACATTTGCATGTTTTGTATTTTAAATAAGTTAATAAAAAAAATGACCGATTGCCAAACATGTCATTGTGATGACGTGGTGCTTGATGACCATTTCTTTTGACATTCCTCTGTTTAATACCCAGTCCCTCCCCTCTTTTTTTTTCTCTTCAAATGTTCAAAGTCTTATCTACTCCAAATATAAACTCCTCTTATTCTTCCTCTTCTACTTTTCCATCTGATGATTCATGATTTTCAATAGGCAAATCACCGGTTGTAGCCTCTAAGGCCTTGAAGTCGTTTGCACTTACTCTAGTATTAGTATGAGCCATCAAAGCACAATGAGAAAATGAAGCTCCAGATATCTTCATGATGAAAAAGCATTACCTCACACGTAGTCATTTGACCTTTCATTTTCTGAGACTCAACTGCATGAATGCACCAACTTGAATAATACAGATAAACTCTCCTCGATTTGTCTCGTCCAGGAAGAAAGGTAAAAGGCACACCCTTTGTTACACAAAAATAAGAACCAAAAGATTCCCAAACCCGATGACCAATTACATATTCTCTATCGCTGCAGAAGAAAGGGAACTTGCATACAAATGCTCCTAGTAGTCTAGAAAGGGAACTTGCGTATATATGTTCCCAGTAGTCTCAATTTCAAACACTAATCTCTATTGAATTTAACAAAGCAGAAAATTACACTAGTCTTTATTAATATTATCACATCTTTCTCTACTAGCTAACTTTTCGTGCAAGCAACCGAACAATTAAAACTATTTGACAATGGTATATTTGACCCCAAAAATGTCTTTCTTCAAACCAAATCGAGCCTACAGTAGACCAGTTTCCAATCCACCAATATTGAAATACTATTCAATCAAATTAAATTCAAGAAATATGATAAGTCAATTAAATGACTCAGCATTACTCAGTAAAAAAAAAATTACAAAATCATACACTTAAACAAATTAATATCAATTGAATTTCATGCTTAGTCTAATTAAAGAGACTAACCAAGAACTTGCCACTGTCAACATTATTAAAGGGATATGCCTAAGCTAGGAGCACAAGGTTAGGGTTGTTGGAGATAAAGAGGGGGGGTTGAGAGGTCACCGGAGATGGTGGAAGTTGGGCGGCGAGAGGCAATGCATACTTGAGTTTCGAGGATTTGAGGTTTTTGGGATTGTTTTTTTGTTTTTAGTAGAGAATTGGATGGGTTTTGGAGAGATGTTGGCTGCTTAGCTGGTTGGTTCACGTGAAATTGAAGTGTAGAGATAAGGGGGAGCAAGTTGACAGAGATGAATAGGAACAGTCAACCGATAGAAGTGTATTAGAGTATACACGGGGGAGCTTGTGAGGAACATGAAGATATGAAGGGGGAGTTACCGGTTCAACAAGTAACCAGTACGTAAAGGATACCTTTAAAATACAAAACGTGTCAAGGTGGGATTTTTCAGAAATAAAATAAAGTGTGCCCTTTATGGACAATATGGGTCAAAGGTTGTATATTTCATTTCAATTTTTCCATTATAATTTTGACCATATGTTTTTGGTAAGCTAATATAACCTGATACTACCAAGGATGGCAATAGGTATAAGACCCGATCCAGACCTAGTCAACCCTAACCCTTTTTAGGGTTTGGGTCTAATTTTTTAGACCCATTGAATTCGGGTCGAATATGGGTCTAAATGTTCTCAGGTCAGATATGGGTCTGAGTCCAAAAAAGTTAGATCCAAATTCGACCCATGAACACGCACATTTAAAAAATAAAACTAAAACATAATCTTCATTTAGAACTAAAACTAAAAATTTCATTCACATTGCCTCGCCTTCTTCCTCTTTTCCTCTTCTCTTCTCCATTCTCCATTATCCACTCTCAATGTACTGCATGCTTTCAACTCTTTCTCGTCACCATTCACTAGGTAACATATTCATATAATTTTGATGTATATTTTCCTGCATGGTGATATAATTTATGCTTTGTGATTACTAGCTTCTCGATGCTACGCCCTCGCAAACATATTCTAATGAGTTAGAGATTGTTAACTTATGTACGATTTTAAAATAACGAATAGCGATGCGACTGAAATTAAAAACATTGTAACAGAGTATTGTTGAGTTTAGGAATTTTAATTCATTGTTGGATTTTAAACTTTAGTGCTTAAATGTTTTCCACTCACTGAGCTAAAGATTGTTTTGCAAGTATTTCAATGGTACAAATTGTGTGCTTAAGAAAGGATTGATTAATTTCTCTCATTTGATATAATAATGCAATTTATGTTCCTTTATAACACTTAGTCGATAAACAATTCTAAAGTTTGGAATGCGAAAATATATCCAATTATAAAAATAGCACATAAAAATAAAATATGTGCTAAGGATCTATTTTAGACCCGAGACCCATTCGATCTAGTGGATTTGGGTAAGGGTCTAAAATTTTAAGACTTAGTGGGATTGGAGTGAATATGAGTGATAACACGTTTTTATACTCTTTTCTATATGCATTAGTTGCGGGTTTTCATCATATTTTCTCCATATATCTAACCTTTTAGAACTACTTTGCTTTATGTTTCGATATTGCTCTCCTTGGTCTTTTCTCTTGTGATTTTTGTAGGAATTAGGCTCGATTTACTATAAGTTTGCTTTGATCATGGTTTGGCTTGTAAAAGGAGAAAATATACACATAAGACAAAACATGACAGCCAGCTCCACAGCTCACATGTAGACGTACAACTCCCTCCACAACCACCCCATGGCCAATTTGTTATGCAAAGATACAAGAGGCATTGGCAACTAGCTCCACGGCTCACCCGTGGACATATGAATTCCTCCACAGGGCACCCGTGGTGGCCTCTATTACGCAAAGAATGAAGACGAAGCAAGACAGCAAGCTCCACGGCTAGCCCGTGGCCGAAGGCTACTCTCCACGGCCCACCCGTGGAGGTTGCTAATTTGCTACGTTTTGGGTCATAAGATTTGATTTGTTTAGATTCCAAAACCTACTAAAACTCCTAGGTTAAATATAGATTAGATAAGTTATTAGCAGTGGATTTGGACAAGGGTCTAAAATTTTAAGACTTGGTGGGATTAGAGTGAATATGAGTCTAATTTGAAAAAAAAATTATATCAAGTAAAGTATTATTGAATTATTATTTTTTTATATTTTTATGATTCAAGTTAATCAATAAATTGAACATTACAATTATCAAAGTTTTATCTCAATAACTTTGAAATTCAAATGTTACAATTTTTTTTAAATGGAGATTGGTATTATTTACTCTATATACAGATATTAATTAATATTATAAGCAATTAGGTTTTTATTTTTACTAAACTGTTATTTTACAAAATACAACGGATAGTGGTGCAAACCCTTTTTTCCAACACCATCATCTTTCTAACCTTTTCTATAATTTCCTCACACTGTTATTTAGTAATTTTCAGCCTCGTCCCTGGGGTGGGGCGAGCAGGGCAGGCGCCTAGGGCTGCATTAAATAAGGTCTTTTTTTAATGATAAGATAAAAAATAAAAGGGATATAAATATAATGTGTATAAATTTTATCATATTAATTGAAGTATCTCAATGGTAAAGGGTCTACTTGCATAAAGTTTTTAATGTAATTTGACATGGGTTCGATTCCTTTTACTTGCATATTTTATGATTGTCCATTTGATTTCTTTTTACTCAACCCCATATTATATATATACTTCACATGAACTAAAAAATAAGCAACAACCTACTAAAACTAAATACAACATACAAAATATTATTGTCACCAAAATAGCTATTTATGTCACCAATAAAAAATATAAGAAATTCAACTAATTATTTTATTTATTAGTTGTACACAATTATCATTGTTCCTCATTTTGTTAATGCAATAACATCTTATTAATTCATTGTATTTAGAATGTATACTATATTTATTAATTTGTGAAGAGAACTATTTACAATATTATAAAGAAAAATGACCATAATAATAAGATACTTGGTAAATAAAAACTTTTATAAAATGGATTGTTCACGATATTGTTTTTTTTATTAATGATTTATGTGATTATAATGCATAGTATTATTTTTAATCATATTTTTAATAGTTTATTTATTTTGTGAAACCACTATTTAATTTTTTTATATTTGTTAAACAAGAAAATAAAATAATATGAAATATATTATTAAATTTTAGGGCATAAATTTTTTATTTCGTTTTAGGCCTCTAAAATGTTAGGAACGAGCCTGGTAATTTTGAGTGCAGGTAATGTAGACATATACGGCGGAGTATGTTGCGACATTTTCATACTAAAGATATACATATATAGTGCCTTGACACTGATTCAACCATTAAAGTTAAGGAATGATATGATCATACCAATCACTTGATGTCATGACAATGGTTAGTATTGCTGAACCATTGAACCAATGCTTAATTATAGAGCTATAGGAGTATAGTGAAAATATCAATTTGGAAAAAATGTTTTGCGTCTGATTATTTGTTGTGCCAATGTTCATTTGTGTCAATTCATATTATACAAATACTCCGTGGGCTAAGATCGAAGGGTTGAAAATTGTAAAAGCCTTTTATTTGGTTACATTGAATCAAATTTATAATCAATGTTTGAATTTGAAAGACGAAATCAACCCGCATCTTAAAAATAGATTAAAAAAATTAAATAAATATCAACTAATTTAACTAGTTAAAGTAGTATTCCGTAGAACGTAGTATTAAAGATATAAAATTAATTTCCGTGTATATAATTTATGGGGCTTCTGCTTATGACTCTCTTTCACCCAGAAGAAAATAAAAATAACAATAACGAAACGGATTAAGGAAGCTATGATCTTATAAAGTTATAAGTGAATATATAACAAGCAAGTAAAAGTGATTCCATTAGCGATGTATTACTACCTTAAACAAGCACCAAATGAGACAGAATATTCCCGAATCCCGATACAGCTCCATCTAATTAATCAACTGTATTTGTTTGTTTTCGTTTACTTTGGAACGGAGTTGACAGACAATTCCAGTTCCGCCCATCATAACCTTTTAAATTCCCATTTTTATTAGTGTAATAGGGTATGGATCACTCACTAGTTACTCCATGTTTATTTGTTGATCCAATTACAGAGTATTAAACATCCACTGAAGGGAGTACGTTATATAATTTATTTAGAGTTTATGGTGATTGGTTAAGTATTTATTAATGCCTGAAAATAATTTAATGTCAGTAAGTGAGTAACAGGTTTTGTCAAATTCCACCCATATTATTTCCATTAAAGGAAAGACTCCTACGGTTATTTCCCCTTTTCATAAGTCGTACGGAATACGGAGAAGAAGTCTATACGTATACCATAACCCTTTCAACTCACACGGGGATAACCATTTATTGGGGGCCATTATTCATTAAATGATACGAGTAGCTGTAGTAAAGTATGAGTTTACACGATAAGAAGATTTTTCTATGAAAAATATCACAGTTCTATTTTCCTTGATTTTTTTAAAAAAAGTTTCTAAATCCAAAAATTAAGTTAAAGTTTTAAGAATATAAAGATGAGTTTAGCAAAAAAATATACTAATGTCAATCTTATCTAAACACTCCATCCGTTCTTTTTTGTTCTTCCAGTTTTCCCTATTCGGAAATTTTAAAATGTTGTTCTCATTTGTAATAATTTTATTTTAGTTTATTATTGTTATTGAGTAAAAAAGTTTTGTGGGGATCACTATTCATGTAATATATAGCTCATTGGTTGATTTTTTTTATTATTCAATGACATGAACTTTAGAAATTCCACTACTAATTTAATGTTCAACCCACTTGCATAATTTTTTAATAGAATCTATTCTTATTTTTAGATTAATTTAAATTATTTATAAAATTCTAGTGATTTTTAATATTGTCTTGATTTATTCTCTGATTTCAAATGGAAAGGAAAAAAAAAACGGAGAGAGTATGAATAAGCTAAAGTAAGTAAAGGAACACAAAACTCCATACATACTTTTTCATAAATTTTTTTGTTATTTCCTTTTGATTAAAGGTAAAAGGTTAATAAGTTTTTTTCAAAGAATTTTACATGTCTAAGGGACGAGCAACTTGTGAAGGCCTTAACATTTATTTGAAAATTGACATAAGACGTTCTTTACTAAGTAAATATCATTACCAGTGTAGCACTACTACTAATATATATTTTGTGCATCAAGAAACCCTACTTTTTAAATGCAACTTCAACCATTATTTTTAAATTCAGATGAACACATACAATAAACTCTTATTCTAATTTTTATCAAGAAAGAGGGTGAACTTCTGAATGGGAGATTCAGTATTGATATGAAAGAATCAAGGCTCTATTTGTTTTGGTGAATAATATTTTCCTTACAAAAATCATTTTCCAAGGGAAATACAATCTTAAAATTGTTTTCCTTTTTTTTTTTTTGCTTGCATACAATAAAAGTTATTGAGAAAAGGGAAAATAAAAGAGAATAAAAGTTATGGAGGGAAGGAGAGAAGAAAAGAAGTAAGGATTAGGCAATAGAAAGGAAAATATGGCATACTTTCCTTACCAAAGGAAAATATTTTCCAAATAAACCCACTGTTAAGAAATGGGGTGATAAAATGAGAGACATCGAATTTCTTTTGCACCTAAAAATGACGTATAGGACAAGTTTACAATAGCCTACATATATTTCAATAGGCTAGCATATAAAGGACTGTAAATTGTTGAATTTTCATTTTGAGGACGGGCCATAACGGGCCTACATATAGATTGGACCCACTCTTTTTTACATGCATCATGCTAACTAAAATCGAAGTGTAGTTGCAGCAATGCAATACTTAGCAATACAGAACTCGAATGAAAACTCTCAAAGAATGGCAACATTATTTATAAAAAAAAAAGACTCCGTATATTAGTAGAGGATAATGTTGAAGAACAAATTGCATTTGGTTTCACTGTTACGTGTAAAATAGGAAGGTAAATATTTACCTACACAATAAGGCAAAAATAATAAAAAAGATTAGGCAATAGTATCAATTGGAGATAACAAAGCTAGAAAATAAGAAATTTCCATATTTATGTTTCTATAGTTTAGAAAACTCTTGTACTATAAATTATGATGTATTTTCTTCATTCAAGCAATACACACAACTCAGTTAATAGAGCTTAAACACAATCATTACGAATATGTAATTATTATTGGCTGAAGCTGTTTGTTGATCTAGCTCAAAAATAAACCAAACTCTCTTTATGAAAATTTGCATACATGTATAACATTTTGATGTAAACTAGCGAACTCTTCTTGTGTTTACCTTGGTTCCCCTGCGTAAGGACCCGAAAAAAAAATGAAAAATTATGATAAAAGAATTTAATTATGCAAAATGATGAGTTGATAATTAACATTTAGGCAAATCCTTAGGAGGTGGTAGTATGGATTCATTTGGCCCTTTGCCATTGTCCACCAAGAATGCCATTTTCAATCCCCATGTTGTGTGAATCTCCAAATGGCAATGCAAGAACCAAACCCCTGGGTTATCGGCTCTAAATCTGATAGCAGTCCATCCACCAGATGTCACTCCAACAGTGTTTCTCTCAACAGGATCGACGAGATTAAATTTCTTTGGATCCGTTTGAGGATTGTAGTTCCCTACACCTCTGCCAATAACGAAGAAGTTGAATCCATGTAGATGGAATGGGTGGTTCTCTGGTGCTATCATCGCGGTATCTTGCAAGACTAGTTGAACTGTTGCATTGTAAGGAAGCCTGTACACTCTAGTCCCCGTTGTGGTTCCCAGATTTGTTACTTGATTTCCTGTGTAGTTGAATGTTGTAGGAGGATTGGCTGGAAAATCAGCTGTGAAAACTCCACTTATGTTAGAGTGATGTGCTTGGAGGAGAGAAATATTAGGCATCACAAACGTGACATTGTTGATAGCAGCCACGACCCTAGACCCATTGACACAAGTTGAGCAAGGGTTAACCCCTAACCCAACTGCGAAAAATAAGGAGTGATCGACTTGTTGAGGGACTTTAGCAGGGAACTCTTTTGTGTTGAGAGCTCTAAGAGAATCGGTAAAGCTATCAGCCACCTGAGTAGCATTAATTGGTGGTGGAGCTGTGAGGGTGGTCGATAGGAGAGTGGGCTTAGATGTTGTGTAACGGACAGTAGCAAGGCCAGTGACATTATCCACTGCTATAGGTGCATCCATGAAGGGTGACACTACCACCAAGTACTTACCCGCCTTATTATTGGCTTCAAGTACTACATTGGTGGTTTGACCTGGTGATACCACGATTGTGTCAGTTTTGAACGGTTTAACATAGGTAGCATCGACTTCCACCACTGTGAGGTGGTGTTGAGCTATCTTGAAGAAGAGCTCTTCATTAAGTGCAGCATTGATGATTCGTAGCAAGTATTTTTTCCCTGGTTTCACATGCAAGTCGAACGATTCTGCATGGTATAGGAGTACACATAAAACAGAGGTTAAACTAAGTTCCATAATAGTGAGTGTACGTACTATGATAATTTCATTTACCTTGTGAGTTGCAATTTTTTTGAACAGGTCCAGGATATCCATTGATTGTATGCGCATCGGAGACGTTGGGTGCCAAACCAGATTTTAGTGCTTCGTTGATCACAGCTTCAACATCTGATTTCCACCACTCACCTATGTATCCAATTTATCATGAGAGGTTACAACGCAAGGAAGATGCATAACTTTCTACGTAATTAATTGTTCTAATGCCACGGGAAACATGTCCTGATGTATGATGTATCATCATACCCCAAAATGTTCTTCATAATTATATTGATAAATGTGATGATTAATTATAAAAAAAATTCATTAATTGACATTAATTAGAGAAGTATGTGGTGAAAAGAGAGATTATACCTAGGACGAGGATATTTTCTTTGTGGGGTTTAGGAAAAGGATAAGGGACACCAAGTTTGGGCAGGATTATAAGTGCGCCATGGACAGTGGCCCTTAGCCAGAGGATATGGGCATGATAGAAAAGGGTTCCTCTCTGACCCGTCAAAGTGAAGTTGTATGTGTAGGTTTGGCCCGGCTGTATTGGGCATTGTGTTATGTACGCTGGCCCATCTGACCACCCTGTTCTTATTTGCCTGATCCCATGCCTGCCAATTACACAATCAACCAAAAAATAAATATAAGCAAACTTAAACTTAAGTTTGTATTGTAAACTAATCCTCAGTAGGTGATGAGAAATCTAGATTATCTATATGTTTATTTTCTGTTTTTCTTGTATTTGAAGAATTTAAGTTTGGGATACTGAATTACTCGGTGAATTTGAAAAGAAAAAAAGACTAAGATAATTGATTTATGGACATGAAATAAACTTTTTCAATTGAATAGTTAGGACCTTATAGGAGTATAAATGTAGGATCATGATTTCTCGACATAAAAACTTAAACAAATAATAGTCACTTTTATGGTTATCGTGATCAACTTTTCAAAGTAAACTTTATGAATATTTTCAACAAAATCTCCATGATTATAGTTTTAGAATTTTTACACTTATTTAGATAATAACCTAAAGGTCAAGTAACAATATCTAACCATTAAATAAAACTAGCCCTATTTTCCAAAGGAAGAATGTATAGTTCTCTTCTCATTAAAGCTCATGTCAAATTCTCGAGTATTTTAACTTTTAAGAGAATGATATAAGATCAAGTACTTACCAATGAATACTAAGATTGTATTTGACATGGTTCACCACCTTTACTAGCACTGTATCATCCTCCCTAGCAACGATGGTAGGACCTGGATACTTACCATTGATTGTCACAATAGATTTTGTTGAACACAATCTCGTATGATTCATTTGCACCACCTAATTAATAATCCAAATATATAAACAAAAGGTCTCACTAATCGTTATTTCTACATAGAAACAACATTATTTATGCATGCAAGAAGCAAAGTCATCCATACACGCACTTACATTGAACTTGTAGTGACGAACTCGAGACTCCACCAAAAGTGCTGGCAATAAGCAACCCACAATCACCAATACCAACCCCCTCTCAAGCCAAGTTGCCATCTCTCTTTATCTCTTGGAAAAGTTTTTTCCCCCCCTTAAACTTATGGTCTTACGTACGTTGAGCTATGTGTAAAATCAAGCTAGTGAAGGATACACGATGAATGAAGCGAGGGAAACCTAGCTAGCTTATATAAAGGAATATTCAGCAGAAGATTAATATATTGACAAGGCGTCATTGTTTTCCAGTTGGTAAAATGAAAAGGATATATGAAAATGAACAAGCTGGAATATCGCAATACAACTTAGCTAGCTACTAGCCTACTACCAATGACAGATGCTTTTCTTGTAGAATACACCAAATTAGTTATATTGTTGTGCATGCATATATCTCAAAAAAGTATAAAGTGCCCTGCTTTTGAAGCTAAGGTATATAGAATGTGCTAGTTTCACTTCTCTTTCATCAGCTACTCGATTATTTTTATAATCCCATCACAAAGGTATATGCAAAAAGGGTTGGCATAACACTCTAACTGATGGACTGAACCCTCAGCTACCAATAACCAAACAGAATGAACCATGGATTATTTCAATTCAACTTCAGTATTACTAATTAAAAACTGCCAGAGCTAACTTCTTTACGGTCAAATTGACGACTTAATTAACCAGCAAATCAGATGACATTGAGAGTTTGATTCTTGGGTATTAGTTGGTAGGATTGATGGTCTCATGGAGAAATGCTATATTCATTTTTTTAAAAATATGAATCTTTAAAGTTATTATATTCATCATTTTATGGTATTGGAGTAGTTAATATATTCATCATTTTAGTAGGTTGGAATCTAGTAGTTAAAAGTTCGATAAAAGCTCAATTGGAGTGAAATCGAGTCAAACTCAAACTCGATATTAACGAGTTAAGTTGAAATACCTAAAATTTCACTCGGAACCATGTGAGAAGCTCGTAAACCAAGTTATGTATACTATAATGTGCAACATGCCTAAATTCAACACATATTTTTACACGAGAGTAGAAATAATTTATGAGACACTCGATATCAATTCAGTCAAAATTCGAGTTCAACTTGATATTAATAAGTCGAGTCAAGTTAGCCCAAACTCGAAGTCAATTTTACTTATAAGCACTCCTAGTGTGAGCTTTGATTTAGGGCATGGAAAAGGGCATATATATTTTTTGAGGAAATAAAAGGAATTTTATGGTAGAACTTTACTTTTAGGATACTTAAGTCCAGCCCATGATATAAGCCCTTAGATATTAAACAAACTACGTAGTATAAAACTTGAAATTAATTGCGGAACAACGATGAAAAATGAATTAAACAAACTATAAATTTGAAATTTTATTGCTCGTTAATATACCTATTTGTTTGTAATTTTCCTTATGTCTTGGACAGTCGGACTTCTTATATCACTCAACGAGGTTTTCTCAAAACGGTCAAATACACACTTATCATGTGTAGTTGCGAAGGATACTAGTCAAGACTTACGGATTATGCGAAAAATTAACGTGCATATCACTTCAACTCTTTCTTATATTTCGTACTTTATTTTGGGTTTGACATGACATTTTTGGATGACCTAAATTATTGATTGCTAAATACTCCTTGCATTAACAACAGTAGACGTGACATGCCATTGCTAGCTAGCTAACACGCCAAGATAGGTTTTGGTTAAGATGTTATTTTCGTGATTATATAATGAAAAGTACACAAAAAATCTAGATTGATATTGGATAGGATGTGTAACTACGATTATATCATCACTAACTCATGCGTCGCTTGCCGTCCAGAATTTCCTTTTTTTTTTTTTTTTTTTTAAATCTAACACCATTGGTTTCATTATTTATTTGTGGCATAGTCTTAATCTAGGTCACAAATCATAGCCTTTCTCATATTCAAAATTAGTACAAATATTCTTTCCTATCTTGTAATTGAAAAGGATTATTGATGTAAATGATTGGATTATTTAACGATATACACCATACTGAATAGATATGGCAATAGGGTTAGAATTCGACTTAGATTCGGTCAGACCCAATCCATTTTTAGGGGTTTGAGCCTAATTTTTTTAGACCCATTAATTTAGAAGTAGAGGATTTAGAAATTCACTCAATCCGTCATTTATTGAATTGTAATTTTAGAAAATTTTCCTACAAGTAGTAGTTTTCTCAATTGTTAACTTTGTTATATTCATTTGACTTATTTTTTTTTTGTAAAAATACATTCAATTGCAAAACTAGAGAATAAGAGGCTCATTTTGAATCCTATATTAAACCCGAGATCTATCAGACTTGGCAGATTTGGATAAGGTTTTAATTTTTAGGATCTAGTGAATCTGAGGGTGAATATGGGTCTATTTTTTAAAAAAATAAATATGAATCTAGATCTAATTGAATTTGACCCAAATTCAAACCATTATCATCTCTAATATTGAACTAAAGATAACAAGACATCAAGTTTAGTTTGGATTAGTCATGTATTATAATAATCTATGTTCAATTATTTCTTAGGACTAAAATCCAATGAAAAATTATGGAGTGAAATTTCCTTATCAAAAACAAAATTTGAAAAAGTTATTTGTGTCATAGGTACACATGTTTTTACTGAACTATAGAGAGGATCTGCTTGTGGATTATGTTAGCTACCTTTTAACTAGTTTATCAACTTAAGTTCTATTTGTTAAACAATTTATTTAAGTTATTTTAGTTATTATATACTCCATACCCCATTATTCTATTTATTATAGAATTCAATATTCAACCATTGCCATCTCTCAAATTTCAGTGCTTGGTTGGTCGGAAGAAATTGGAGTGAGCTCAATCAGTTGGGCCTTACCAACTACGGAGCAATAGTGAAGGGGGAAAGGGATAGGGATTGGGTTCACCCACTCAATCCACTAGGGTATTGTACAAGGTCGACTTAAATACAGTAGTTGAGTACTTGGTTGAAGATTTGAAGTGCCTTATCACGTCATCACTTGCAAAGTTGCTAAAAGTGGATTAAACTCCTTTATTGGAGTCTTCTTAATTAATCAACTATTTATATTAGATTATAACTTAGTATTAGAGTTCTAATGTATATAGGCTACTAGAGTTTTGATGCAGAGTTCTAATGTATATATAATACAATAAAGTTTATCATATGTACAAGATAATATTAGCCTATTATCTATCACACCCCCGCAGTCGAAATGAGAGGAGAACGAACATTTAGACTATTCTTGAAATCAAACAACTGTCGAGGAAGACCCTTCGTAAATTTATTTGCATACTGATATGATGACGGAACATGTAGTTAGGGGTGGCAAAAATTGACCCAACCCGAAAACTCGACCTGAAATTTAATGGGTTAGGTTAAGGTTGAAAATTTCTAACGTGAAAATGACCCACATAACCCGAAATTATTTTCGGGTCAAAATTAGGTTGGGTCAACCCAAACCCGACCTTTTAACCAAACTAGCTATATTAAATAGATTAATAAAAAAATTACTTAGCCAGTCATCCACTCAGCCCAAACTCTAAGCTCAAACTAAAACCCTAAAAGACAATTAAACTACTGTCAACTTGTCAGGCGTTTCATATCAACCCTAAAAGTCTTCTTTTTCTTCAGCCTTTCTATTGAATAACCACATCTCAAAGGTGGCAAGAACTGACCCGATCCAACTCGAAAACCTGACCCAAAAATAGCGGGTAAGAGTTGAGATTTTCGACACAAAAAACTTACATGGGTTGACACGAACCCGACCCAAAATTAAATGGGTTAGGTTCGGGTTGAGGTTTTCAACCCAAAAACTTAAATGGATCAGGTTCGAGTTGGGGGATAGTTGACCCGAATACGAACTCGACCCGCCCTGATCCGTTTTCCACCCCTACATGTAGGACTCGTACATGGCCCAAAGATACCTATTCACATACGAAATAAATGTCCATCTCGATATGTTTCGTACCCTAATGATTCACCAGATTTCTAGATAGGTATACTACAGACACATTATCACAATAGACCAAAATAGCCCTCTGAATTGGGCAATGTAATTCTAGAAGAAGGTTTCAAAGCCAACATGATTCAGCTACAACATTTGCAACTCCCTGGCACTCTGCCTCAACACTGGATCTGGATAGAGTGTCTTGTCTCTTAGCGAACCAAGATATGAGATTATCCCTAAAATACACACAGTATCCCGATGTCGAACAATAGGTGTCCGGGCATCCAACCCAGCCCTGCATCCGTATATGAAGTGAGACTATTAGCTTTAGAAGGGAAAAGATGTAATCCATGATCAACAGTACCTTTAATATACCTGATTATGCGTTTCAGTGCATTAAAATGAGGTTCTCGCGAAGCATGCATAAAAAGACATATTTGTTGAACAACATATGCAATGTAAGGTCGAGTAAAGGTAAGGTACTGAAGAGCCCCTGCAAGGCTGCAGTATAAGGACGGGTTTGTAACTAGGTCCCCTACTATAGCATTGAGTTTGTATCTACAAGAGTAGTAGTAGGCTTGTAGTTATCCATACGAGCTTTGTGAATAATCTTTTCAGCATATTTTCTCTGAGAAAGAAATATGGTATATGGAGAGCGAGTAACATAAATGCCCAAATAATAGCTCAGTTGGCCAAGATCTTACATCAAGAATTCGAATTTAAGCATACAATGATGGTATTCTTCAAGGATTATGAGAAGGAAGTAATGACAATGTCATCCACATAGAGTAATAAATAGGTTGTTATAGTGCCACGACGGAAGATAAAAAAGGATGTGTCACACGTGCTGCAAGAGAAATAGATCCGCAATAAGAATGTGGAAAACCATTGATACCAGGCCTAGGGAGCCTATTTTAAGCCATAAAGAGACTTTTGAAGCCAACATACAAAAGATGGGGCTTTTGGGTCAACGAATCTAGGAGGCTAATGCATGTACATAATTTCTTTTAAATCACCATTTAAGAATGCATTCTTGACGTCCAACTGACATATCGTCTAATTATGAGTCATGGAAATACTAAGAATTGTCCAAATAGTGGCTGGTTTAACAACTGGACTAAAAGTCTCATCACAGTCCACCCCAACCTCATGCGATTTCCCATTTACAACCAGTCTAGCTATATGATGCTCTAAATCACCATTGTCCTTAAATTTATGCTTAAACAACCACAAACGACGAATAATATTAACAATATCTGATTCGGGAACAAGGTCCTAATCCCAAGTGTGTTGTTTAATAAGAGAATTAAATTCCTCATGCATAGTAGCATTCCAATTAGGGTCAAGCAAGACTATTTTTGGGTAGTGGTGAGATGGTTTGGACAAAAATATTAAGGGGTGTTTTAGGCTTGAAAATCCCGTGTTTAGCACGAGTTTGCATCGGCGGAGAAGAGGGGTGCACAAGGGGGGTCATTGTTGTGTTACAGGGGAAGTGGGGGTGGAGGGATGAAGTGGGGGTAGGGTGGGCGGTGGAGAAGGCAAGTGGATAGGTGTGTCTGTTTGAGTAGTAGGATGGAAATTCGAATCCATTAAGTAAGATATCACAGGGGGTAACCCATTATCAAGAAACGAGTAGGCATAGTCCTGAAATTGTTGAATGTTAGAAGATAGAAAAATATTTTCGACAAAGGTAATATGACGTGATACAAGCATCTTGTCTGTAGAGATTTCATACCACATATAACCTTGATGACTAAACGGGTATCCTAGGAAAATACAGGGTGTGGATCTTGCAGCTAATTTGTGAGAAGATGTAGAAGAGATATTGGGAAAACATAGATACCCAAAGAATCTAAAATGATCATATGTGGGAGTACGTTAGAAAAGAATTTTGGTGGGACTCTTATTACTAATTGAGGTAGAGGGAAGAATGTTGAGAACATAACTGACAACCGACAATGCACAAACCCAAAAAGGAGGAAGGGAGGCATGTATAAGAAGGGGGCGAATCATGTTGTTGATAGTGTGTATCATTCGCTCGGCTTTACCTTTTTGAGAAGATGTGTTAGGGAAAGAAAACCGAAAACGTAAGCCGTGGTTCATGCAAAAAGTGTGGAATTCCTAAGAAGAATCTGATACCATGAAAGTGGATTACAACTTAGTATTAGAGTTCTAATGTATCTAGGCTACTAGAGTTCTAATGTATATAGAATACAATAGAGTTTATCATATGTATAAGATAATATTAGCCTATTATCTATCATGCACCTCTAATTCTAAGTCGAAGTGACAAAATTTTGCCAACTAAAAACATATTTAATTTTGCATAATATTGTATGCGTCTGCTACTGGATTCGCAATTCTGGAAAATGTTCAAGAAGATTAATGTTGTAGTGATTGTAATATCAAATCACTCTATCTACAAACCTCCTATAAAGTATTTTTTCTGTAAGAGTAGATAAAAGGAGAATGATGTTTGCTTTAGTACTCCATTATATTACGTAGTTCAATCTTATAAGATTAATTCGTACTTCCTCCCTTTTCTATTTGTTTGCAACATTTGATAAAGTTTATTCTTTTTAAAAGAAAGGAATAATATAAATAAAATTTGTGCGGAGCTTTGATTGTGTGAAGTAATATATGCCTAGTTTAAGAAATATGCCAAACATTTAGAGGCAACCACATTTAAAAAATGTAGAAAACATATAGGGACGGATTGAGAAATGGATAACTTGCAAAAGTCAATTCTAATGTACTTAGGAACCCAAATTTTCGAAATTATTGGGACTAGCTTCAATTCTTTAGAGCCAGTGAATTCCTGCAAGATTAGATAGTTTCTCATCCATCTTCAAGCATGAACTATATATGCACCCTGTGCTTAACTATTCATGGTTAAACGACTCCCCCCAAACAGCCAAACCCCTCGTATGTAAAGACATCATTACATCAATAATATCCTGATTACTTCACATCTATCGTTGCCCAAAACAACCCATAAGAGAAGAAAAATAAATAGCCCTTATCGTGTATCATAACATAATTTCATTCCTCGCTATATAAACATTCATATGTAGTAAGATTTGTAATAACTAGCTAGCACTTGAATGGTTCGAAGGTGCTTGATTCCCAGTAAGCTGTTGCACAAGATCCCTAAATTCTTCTGGCCTGACCTCTATGATCTCTGGCGGAGTCATGTACACGATCAGTGGACTGTGATCTTGTCCCTTAAATTGCTGTACTTTCTTCCTCGTCTTTTCAGGCTTTCCTTTTGTTGCCTGAACATTAGTATCATTGCTGCCCATAATATTTTTGTGGCTTAAAGACTTAAAATGCAATAATCTCTCAGAGTGATTTCAGCAGTAAGTTGACTTTGCAATTCTATGAGCAAGCAAAGTATATATATGTGTGTGCGCATGAGAGAATTGAGACATTCAGAACCATAATTCTTGGGTCAAACTATAGAATTAGTCAATAAAATTTTGAATATAAAGACGACTAATATTGTAGACTTTTTAGAAAAGGCAGGTGAGGCGACTTGCTTGATCTTTTATTACTTGATTTGTTTGTTTTAAACTGAAATGACAAAAGAAAACTTGAAAAAAGTCAAAACAAGAACTAATCAAAATTGAGGCACATTTGTCAAATCATTCAGAGATTAAATATGCAATTATTTTATAAACACCGGCATTAAATTCCAATTGTGCGTATATGCAGCCAGTCAAAGTCGCAGGTAACAGAATAATATCGCCATCTTTGGTTGCCCGGAGATTATTAGTAATCAGTAGTACTTTCCCATCTCACCCACTAATTACGTTACAACCAAAGGGAAGTTTATGATAGATCTTGAAACATGGCTGTCGGGTGGACTTGTCATATGATAATTGATAATTATTTGTAAGGAGATATGTAACGGGTCGCGTCGGGTCGGATCGTCCAATGATAGTATAATTTTTATCTATAGAGCGTGACGGTTTATATGCATCACCTCCAATGTTTGGACTATTGACAAATAAGTGAAAATAATTCATTACCTGATATTGTTTAAAAATCTTGAAACCTATTGGTCTATTATTGACTCGACTTGACCCATTAAAAATCCAATAAAACATGACTATTTAAAATACTGTCATTTTAGGCTCATTATTGATTAGACCCTTTTATAAATGTGAAAGGCATGTCGCGCACCTAACAAAAATAAACCTAACTATTCCTTTTAACTATGTACTAGGGCAAGTAAAGGTCGAATCTCAAAAGACTAATGGTTTAGTTAGCTAGAATGATTTAAACTAAACTAAGCTAGTAATCAAAATAGATAATGATGAACTAAACTAAAGGCTAAAATGAGCAAGATTGATATGAAATAGTCAAGGTTTAAAGGCTTACAGAGTTAAGCAATTCATAGGATAGATAAGCCCTAATCAATACTAATGATTTCTTTCGATCAATCAATGACTTTTTCAACAATGCAATCATACCTATTTTCATGGAGTCATACAATTCAAAAACTTTAAGTATAGCATCTTAGCATCCTAACAAATTCTATCACTACTTTCGTAATATCCTTTATATTAAATTAGGGTTCTAAATTCGATCAAGGATCAATTTTCGTTGCAACCTAATCACATTCAACATATACTATTTCTAGTCATTCATCGATAATAAAACCAACCCTAAAAATAAATAAATTAAAAACTAATCAAAAACGGGAATTAGGAATCGATAACACATTATTCCATGCTATGGTTCAACCTAACCCTATAATAAAGAAACTACTCTAGCATATTAAATGAAATAACAAATGAAATATTAACTGAAATCATGATTAACAACAACAATAAGAGAAAAAAGAAGAGAAAATAATACTTGAGATTGATTGGAAACTTCAATGGATTGTTGTACACCAAAGTTTTGCTTCAATAAGTGCCAAAAGAGAAAGAGCAAAAATAAAAGCTATGAAAAACCCTCGAGCTAATGAATAATGAAAAACTACGAATAATTAAAACTAAAAACTCAAAAAAGGAAATCAGAAAATTTCTCCCCTAAATGGCATGTGAATTCTACTCAAAGGAGTCCAAAACTTCTTAAATTCCCCCCACCTAGCTAGTATCTAATGCCTAAGTTTTAGGGCTAAAAAAATATTCTTTCAAAGTGGCCGCCAAGGGGTTGCGACGTGATGTGAAAGACCGCCATTGATGTGCGGTGTATGTTGCGAGATTCATCCTTTTGCTTGCCAAACTTCATTTAATTTGCCACCCCTCACCTGGAAAAATCAACGTCTAACTAGAGCCATGTTGCAATAGGTTTTCAAAAATCTCGAAACAAGGCTACTAAACAACGCATATATTTCCAATATGAGTCAAGCACGATATCATGAGAGATTTTATTGAATTAATAACCTATAAAACAAAGCAAAGCATACGTGAGAAAAACTATATCGAAATATATGAAATGAAAGCTCATAAAGGAGAAAAATATGGAGGAAAAATGATAAAATAAGATCGATTAAGGAATTAAAATAATTAACAATATCGTGTTATCAAAATGAGCCGATAAAGGTCCCTTAACGGGGGCCCTCCCATTTAAATAGTTTTACTTGTGTGCTCTTAACTAGAATAATTATGTTTTGTCAAGATCGTGCATTAGATTTAGCTACGATATCAAAAGAATTAGTCTATATAGTCATTGGATTGCTATTGCTTTATCTAGTCTTTCAAGTATATTGTTTCTTTCTCCGATTGTATTGGAAGCCTTCAAATAGGATTTCTGTGATACTTAAGTTTGATTAGTGGCGTAATTCTTTGAATTCTAAATTAGGAGCACTTTTTTCCAACTTATCTTGTATAAAATCCTATCTCATTAAAGTTTCCTGTGACTAAGTTATCTTTATACTCTACTCTAGCAAGCGCATATAGAATTATTAGGCAAAAGTCCGGCTCGATCCAGAAATTTTGGGTTTGGGTACCAAAAACCAGCCCAAAATTTGGGTTTGGGCTACTTAACTTTTGCCCAAAATTTATTGGGATGGATTTGGGTAGTATTGCCCGACCCAAATTGGGCATCTACATACGTGCTTGTTAAATATGGGTCTGGGTCACACCCATCACCTAAAGATAGTCCACTTACAAGGTGCATGAGGGTTCTACCCTAAAACCATATGGAAATAGGAGGAGTCGTCAATTAGCTTTAAAAGTGTTTAACTCTCACTCATTTAATCAATGTGGGACAATTGATCTCAACTCACATGTGGGTTTTTTTTTCTTCTCTTAAAAGTATCTTTATAGAATTGGGGAAAATTTTTAACATAACTGTTGAGAATGCTTTTTGATAAGTTGCCATTCATTTATGCAATTGCCAAGTGGTTTCTTTTTTGGCGCCTTGGAAGATATGAACTCACTAGTTTTTTTTTTTTTTTTGCTGAATGGGATATTTTTTTTTATTATTGACTCATTACAACTGCCCATGCTAGTCCTCTTAGAATAGAAATCTCAGTATGTTTCAAGTAATTGCTGGCACTACTAGTATGATTGTTGCACTTCTGGCTTGAAGACGAAGGAAAAAGGGTCCAACACGGTAACACCTAGTAATTTGATTTGTCAAAATTGGATTTTGAAATGCAAGCGTAGTAAATAGGCCAGTAAAGCCCAAAAATCGCAATTTATATGGGATATAAGCAACAACTTTAGGCCCGAATATCATCTCGATCCGAACGCGCTAAAAAGAATGGGTAATAAACCAACCATTCGGCTTGACCCGACCCGCAATTTGATCCTGCATAATCTACTCCCACTGCCCCTATGTGTTTGTTTTATTTGACTTTTTATGCTTTTCAATACATGACTTACAACGATATAATATAATTAGAGTTTATACAAATTTTTAAATATATTGAGATGCATCTAACAATATTCCATTTGAATATATTATTTGTTATAATATAATTAGACTTTATAGTCAAAATTTTTAAACTTTGGTATATACACATGATTTATTTTCCTTTTTTCAAAAGTATTTTTTTTAGAATCCCCACATAATGCATTTAGGATTATTGATTAGCAAAAGGTTTCAATAAAAGGTGGGAAAACAAAAAAGCAAAATAGAAAAAATAATTAAGAAAAAAATGGTCCCTCTCTCCCTCCCTTTCACCCAACCATCTTAGGCCGCTAGCCTCCTCCTAGCACCACCAGTCCACCATCGCCAACTCCGCCGCTACCCCTCCTTCCGCCTCCTCCATCCCATTTAACCCACATCAAACTCCATATTTTTCATTCCCTTCTCTTCCTCCCACCTCTTATTGATCGAAGGAGGCGAGTTCGCTGGAGCTTTGGTGCACCGAGCTTGAACTCTAGGTTTGTTTTCTTGAATATGTTTTTCTATGCAAATCTGAACTAGGTTTTATATTTTTCTTCATTTTCATTCGATTTTGTTGGGGTTTTCGGGTTGCAGAGTTAATGGGCAGCTTAGATTTAACCCAGATAGATTAGTTTATTGTATGTAAAAAGATTATATAATATGGTTTGAGATTATATTTTGGTTATTTGGCTGGCTGACGGTTTAGGAATCTTGCGAGGATTTAGTGAATACAATTCAATTGCGGGTTCGTCGGGAGCGGAATGATTTTTCTTAGATGTACTTATGTTTATTTTTTTTAATTTGTATGCTTGCGTGCCTATAAATTCAAAGGAATAGTTAATTTCTTTGTACTTGACAATTCTTTTCTGAAGCATTTTGAAAAAGTGTGTGAGATGCATATCAGGCCTTCAAAACTATTGAGAATGTTAAATGTGGCTAAATGTAATGGGCTGATGGTACTCCGGTTTTTAGCAAGCTGGAGAAAGAGTTGTTTAGTCGGAAGGTGTGCTTATATATCAGAATTTTACATTATTTTCGGGGTTAATTTGGACTATTCTAGTTTATGATATGTGTGTATCCGAAGAGGCAAATTGAAGTAGACCATCACTGTATTTGTCAAAGTCCCCACTCTCAGGAGTCTCAGCATTAGATGAAACTCATAGGGGGACTATTTGGAAAATATTGTTACACGTGTATGAAGTATAGGTGTTGGAATCTTTTGAAAATGTCATGACATTCAAGATGGCTTGAGATCTCTAGTAATTGTCATGGTGTCTTGCAACGCATGCGCATACATGTATCCATGTATGTAAGTATATCGTTTTCTCTGTGATGATTAGAAAAGATCTGTCACAAACACATAAGATAGTTCCATAGTGTATTATCAAATATGGATGGACAAATTCCCATGGTTGTCATTAATGGACCTACATGATATTTGATCCATTCCATGGGAGTCATTCTTTGGTTATTGGGTTTGATGGTGGATCTGATTGGTGTAATGAGATTGAGTATAAAATAGTTTTGTGACAGGTTCTTCGATTTCTCTGTACGGGTCTTGAGTCTCTAGACAAATGACTACATGCATCGATTTGCTGGATAGTTGAGCTTATTTTTCCAAAATATAATTGGATGAATTCTTTTTTACTCTACGCATATCTGATTAAATAGTTGTGACTGGGACATGTATGCAATTTCATGCACTATTAACTTTTTTTTGGCTGTATTCCATCAAAAAATTAGAAGTGTTATTTGGTTGTTGGTACTTTGGATCATATGGTTCCTGTGATGAGGTTGAAAACAGAAACTATGTTGTACCATTCGCACTCTGTGGGAAGCAAGTGGAGCTACCTTGCCTCCAAGTTTCCCAAAGGTACCTCTAGTTCATGGCAAGGTAGTGTTGTGTAAATGGAACCTTTAGCCCTTGTCCTTGCTGCATTAGTGAAAGTGATGCCATGTATGATACTTGCTCACTTATCAATGGTACTTGCTTACGTTCCAGCTTTGTTCTTATCACCTTAAGAAAATAAAGTTTAGGAAAACTAAATTCAGATAGGCAAAGATATACCCTAGTTTTATTCAAAACTAAGTTCAAACGAGTTTTGATATGCTCCAATAAAGATAAGGATTTTTTTTATGAGAAAAGATGTTGCCACACAGGGTCATCACTCTTACCAGAATGGTCTCTTGGATGGAGGAAGCATGGGAGCTAAAACTTCTCTGCTTCTGCATATTTTGCATATCTTACCAGTTGGAGCCTTTTTTGCTGCTGTTTGTTGAAGTTGAATATGAAACTTTGACTACTTTATTGCTAAAGCTATCATTCGTTCACTTCATTTAACATGCTAATTTTTCCTTTAGATTTTCAGACAGGTTGGATCAGCTGATCCTGAGTAATTGGTTAAGAGCTGGTGGATCTGGTCTACAGGCTACAGCTGAAGGCTTTGATAATCATATTGTGTGGAATCAGAAACATTCTCTAGCATTGAAGTATTGAATCTGGTACTGTTTTCTTTTTTACTTGAACTCAACAAGATTTATCCATTTGATTTGACAACGTGATGGGCAGACATCAAGGTTCTTGTGAATATTGGAAACCAGCAAGTTACTCCAATTTACTAAACATTTATCATCTGGGTATCAATGTTTAATAAACTAGGCAACAGTTTGATACATTCGCCATGCTCAAGCCAAAGAAAAGAAATCTTCAGTCGCCTCAGAAGTCGAAGGACTGGTTAGAATATATTGACGAGTGTTTGCCTGGACTAGTAATACCTGTTGGTCCTCGATTCCAAGCTGATGTGCCAGAATGGACGGAAGCAGCTAATGATCGGCATGTGAATGGTGATTTAGATACTTCAAGGTGGTTGGGGACCAAAATGTGGGTCTATGAAGATGACTGCACAGACTTGGGAGGTAGAATTGGAAAGGGAAGACCTGATTCCTGTTCTTGCTCTTCTCTTGGTTCTCTGCAATGTGTACAGAAACATATTTCAGAAGCAAGAGCAAGGTTGCAATGTGAACTGGGTCCTGCATTTGTGAATTGGAAATTTGACGAGATGGGTGAAGATGTTGACAAGTCTTGGACGTCAAAGCAGAAAAAGAAGTTCAATTATATTGTCAAAACAAATTCACTGTCAAAGAATAAGAGTTTCCTGCAGCCAGCTGAATCATCCTTCCCATCTAAGACTCGGAAAGATATCGTCAGTTATTATCTAAATGTATATGTTCCTAAGCGCATTAGCATGATAACCCGATCGGGATGTAAAGTGCTTGATAGTGATGATGATGATGATGTAGAAGAAACCCAGGAAACCAAAACTTCTCTGAAAAGATCTCAACCTCGTAATGAAGATAGTGCAAAACTAGCCAAGTCCCATTACTTGACTGGGAGAAGATGACTCACCTGGTATCTTACTAAACTACTCTTCTCTGGTTTCCTTTTAGGTTCAGAGGATACCCTTTGTTTTTTTTGGGGTTTTTTTTTTTTGCCTGTAAATTTTGCGCGTTACAGTTAGAAATATCTATACTAGGAATTGCAAAATTTAGGCCTGAACACTGTGCTTATACATCTTCATGGGAATTTTCTTGCAGCAAGCTTGACTTAATGTTGAGAGGCTGTGCATATAGGAAAATCAAATAGCTGTGCAATTTTGTCAATCAATTCTTTCTGCTCATATTGTGTTTAGGTGAGAGATTAATAGACACTTTACATGTATCAAATGCAATTTTATCATCTACCCAGTGGCGGAGGGGGTTATTGACATGGTGAGTCACATGACTCACAAGTGGGCAAAAAAAAAACATGTATCCCTCAGCAATGGTAAAGCTGAGCTACTTGTTTCAACTCCCTGTACACATACCTCTTATATCCTTCTCCTTCCCCCATTCTCCTTCCCCCATTCCCCTTCCCATCCTCCTCTTCCCTCGTTTTCGACCTGTCTTCATCTTTGCTGTCGCCTTTTCTTTCACCTCTTGGGTTGTCGAACTTTCTTTCTTCCTGCCTTGGATGGGCCTCTTCTCTTGGCGGGGTAGCAATTTTGTCAACTTTTGGTTCCTCAAGAAGAAAATCGGGCCCTTGGGCTCGCTTTGTCACCTTGGGCCTCGTCTTCTTTATCTTCTATAGGAATGGACTTGGTTATTGTGGAGGTTTGCTCCTTCATACGTTAAATAACTTCGGGCTGGGCTAGGGTTTGGTCTTGGGTTTCTTGTGACCCTACTTCCACGGTTTCTTTTACAACTTTGGTTGTAGTCTTCACCACCTTCCTCCCTTTTTTTGGAGCCATTTTTTTCTTTGCCAAAGTTTGTTTTTCACAACAATTTGTTATAATTTTTTTGCTACTTCAACTTGTTTGTAAGTATGAAGTCGAGAAGCTTGAAGGAGAAGTTATAGTGGATTGAAGGAGTGTATAAGTAATGGTGAAAAGGGTGTTCTAGAGGATGACACATATTAGACAGGTGTCACAATCAGCACCGTTCCTGATATTTTAGAGGCTCTAGACGTAATAATATTAATGAGCCCTTTATGTTATACGCGTAAAATTTTTCCTTATCTATTTTGGGATATTAAACGCATGATTATATAAAATACATTTATTTTATTTTATATTACTTATTTTATCCGTAAAATAATTTAACCATTGTGAAAATATTTGAAAAAAATTATTAAACAAAGGTATTCACAAAAGATATACTAATGAAATAATATTTTTTTAAAAGCAAACTAATCGAGTAGATGAGAATATTAATGATATCTTTAAATAAGTGTTAGAAGAATACTTATAACCTCCAATAGTTGGGTGTGTCTATTGAATACTGAATGTATATTTAGCAAATAATAAAATTGCAAAACTCGAAAAACCTAACTTTAATACCATAAAGAGTATACATGCAGTACACATTATATATTTTAATATCCAAGATACTACTACATACAAATCTACCATTATCAATATACCTAATATCTATCAAGATAAAATTTTGAATGCATTTTATAAAAAAATTAAAAATAAAAATCCTAAATTTAAGGTATTGTATAGTTATATGATACAATTAGAATGACAAGAGAGTAAATTTAATTATTTATTCATTGTAAGACTCCATAAACTAAATAATTTATAGGTCATAATTTTAGTAATTAAAAAAATAGAAAATAATAATTAGAACTAGGGATAAAAGTATGCATTTTCATAAAAAACATTTTTAATGTTATAAATATTTTAAACTTATTATCGTATAAAAATTTAATTAAGAGTTTTTTAAAAATTATTTAAACACTAATTTTAAAATTATTTCGTGGGCCCTTTCAAGCCTTGGGCCTTAGACGGTCGAAACTTCTTGCCTAGACCCAAGGATGGTCCTGGTCACAATAGTGTTGCTACGTGGGGGTAAATGTAAAAGAATGAGATATCTCTAAAGGGGTGAGTGGGTGACTTTGTAGACTTTGTACATCACAGCTAAATTTTTTCTTTTACGTTACACAAAAGCATACTTGAATCTAGCTCCTTCGTAGAGATCGATTTAACTCATGTAAAGTGATAGCAATAGAAAAATGTTCCATAAGACGTAACGATTTTTATCTACTTGGGCAACTCAATTATTCGGCTTTGGAATTTGACTATGACGTTAGTTCTAGTATTCTAAATATATATATTCACCCTATGGATAGAGCTATCAGAAACAGACCCGACCCGATAAGTTATCCAAAACTGACCCGGACCCGACCTGATTTGACCCGGACCCGACCTGATTATGACCCGAAAACCGACCCAAACCGACCTGAAATTAACCCGAAATTGATTTGACCCGATATTCAAAGACTTGAACTTGATCCGTGTCCGACACGTTAGGGACCCGACCCGTTAAGAACCCGACCCGTTACAAACTCGACTCATTACGACCCGACCCGACCCGAAAAGAACCCGAAACTGATTGAAACCGACACATAACCGATATAACCCGATTTATAACAATTCGTTACCCGAATTCACTGGATGTGTTAATAATCTGAATATACGTGAATATGACCTAATCTTAACAGACCTATTTTTACCTAATATCTAATAACTTTGAAACCAAACATTTTTATTAATTTAATTATTCAATAAGTATATTTATGAAAATAAAAATTTTAAAAGATTTACTAAAATTCAAATAAGAGCAAAACCATCATGTCTACGCCTATGAAAAGTGAGATTAGAACCTTCCAATTTGGGGTTTCATTGTTTCATAAATCTCATTGAAGTCATTTTTTTCCCAAAATGACAATCATTTTCGTACAACCTACTCTTTAAATAATATTAAATAAAAAACTAAAATATAGTTTTTATAGAATTCCACTATCACCCCTTCAGGAATCGATCCGATTTTACCAGAATTGACCTTGACCCGAATCCTAAATAACCCCCTATAACTCGTTCAGGAACCGACCCGATTGTACTAGAACCGACCTTGAACCGAACCGAATACAACTCGAACCAACCTTGACCAGAACCGAATACAACCCAACCCGAACTCGACCAAGCCAATAATCGATTTAACCCGACCTGAACCGACCTGATAGGAAAAATTGACTCGATAGGAACCGACATGCGATGGGTCAATCCAAAACCGACCCGTTGACCCGATTTGACACCCCTACCTATGGATATAACTTGTCTCCTCGTACTCAGTAAGATGTAGCTGTTATTTTGATGAGTCAAATAACTCACTGGTCGGCCATCAAAAATTCGAATGTATTTTTTAATATTATCAATTAATTGTTTGGTAAAAAAAATTATTACATATTTGATTCTCGGTTGTGAATCCCCAAACAGAAAATTCTGGATCCGACACTACATCTAACACCCGAGTCCTTGGTACTAGATAAATCGGGCATAATAGTCCACAGTGACCCATCTTCACTGATTTAATTTTTCTTGTTTAGTACAATTCTCTATTGCCCTGTGACATTTTGTTGAAGCGAGAATAGCAGGTCGATTTTAAAGCTAAAAATGAGGCACCTCTTCTCATGCTTAATGTAGTTAACTTATTACATTATTGGGAATAGAGGGACTGAGGGACTATGTCTGCCCTCTCGGACAAGATTAGAAAAATCGACGGTACTGTATAATTTGTAAACTAAAAACCAAAGCAAACAATCAACTGGTAACAGTGAGCAGCTTTATGTGATTTTATGTAGAATTAGGAATCTAGGACTTGCAAGTTGCAAGGGCTCCCTAATTTATTCTCTAGATAAACTTCACTTGCATATCACAATCTCATCATAATTATATTCAGGGAAGAAAGACAGTCAACTGTTTATCAAATAAAGTAATATGCTTGTTTTACTTATCTTGATAAAATGGTACACTAATAAACTTGGACCTTCCCACGTCGTATGCCCCCAAATTTGCACCTATTGTCATATACAACAACCAAGTAAAACAATCAGTCAACTCGGGAAGAATTTTGAGGCAAAGTATTTTAAATCCAGGTTCAATTACCATGTCGTATTGCCTACACTTGCGCCTCTTGTACTTGGATTCTTGTCAAGTTGTCATATGCTAGTTATACTACAATCAATTAACTTGCACAAATTATCTTCATAATCTCTAAACGGGAAATCTCCTCTCAAAATTATACGGTACAGGGAGGGGTGGCAATGGGTCCAAGATCCGTTCCAGACCCGACCCATTTTTTAGGATTTTGGTCTAATTTTTTTTAAGTCCGTTAGATTCGGATTGGATATGGGGTCTAAATGTCATTGGGTCGGATATGGGTCCAGGTCCAAAAAAATTTAGACCCAGATCCGATCCGACCCATGGACCCGCACACTTTAAAAAAATAAAATTAAAGTCTAATCTCCATTTAAAACTAAAACTAAAGGTTCATTCACATTGTTTCACCGCCTTCAACTCTTTCTTATCACCACTCGTTAGGTAACATATTCATATAATTTTGATGTTTACTTTGTGATTACTAGCTTCTCGTCGTCACGTTTCTGCAAACATATTCAACTGAGTTTGACATTACTAGCTTTTGTACGATTTTAAAACTTGCGAGTAGCGATACACTTGATCTTAAAAACATTATAAGAGTATTGTTGGGTTTAGACTTCTGATTTAGTATTGAATTTTTAGTTTTTGACTCTAATACTTACTTGTTTTCCACTCACTGAACTAACGATTGTTTTGCAAGTATTTCAATTATACAAATTGTGTGTTTAAGAAAGGATTTATTAATTTATCTCATTTGACATAATTATGCAATTTATCTTCTTTTATAAGATTTAATCGGTAAATAATTTAAGGTCTAAAATGTGAAAATACATCCAATTATAAAACATATGAATAATGAGCACATAAAAATAAAAATATATTAAGGATCCATTTTAGACCCGAGATCCATCAGATCTAGTGAATCTGGGTAAGCATCTGAAATTTTAGGACCGAATGGGTCTGGGACAGATAAGGGTCTAATTTGAAAATAATGGATATGAATCCGACCCATTGCCATCTCTAAGTACAGGCATATAGCTCGGTGCGGAAGATTGCATACACAACTCTAGATGGTTGAAAAAAAGATGGAACTCTAGCCACTAACAGTATAAAGTTAAAAGTAACCCCTAAAATGTAATGAGCAGGATCAGAGAGGTTGAGGGGGGGGGGGGGGGGGGGGGGGGGGGGGTAGGCTGACAGACCAAATCACCATATTGCTAAAAATGCCATCCCCATATCAGGAAAGATGTAACCTGCCTGACGATAAACTTCGGTTTATAAACTATATTTGCTCTTTAGCTACAAAAGTATATATGTAATATGTTGTCCAAGGATGACAAGTGATAATTACTCTAAAAAGTAAAAACTCCAAAATATGATGGACATCTCAAAAGGAAACCATGCATAAACAAAGAACAATCATTAGCGTAATCGAGATCTTGATCATGTTGTTTGAATATGCATGTGTTCTACAAGGTAAATTACCACTAACTTTCACGGTAAGAGCAACATGAAAAATGGTAATAAGTGTCTTTATAGAATGCCCTCAAACAGAAGATTCAAATCAACATTAACCGCTCTATAATTCAAATTTACAATCTCAATACACTTCTAGCCAAGGAGGTTTTCAACCCACTTTTTCCTAACCTATTTCTCCTGCGGCTCCTCAATGGCGTCAAATAAAATCGTAACAAGCCATTATTGAGGTGGTTAGGTGAGTTAGACTACCTAGCGCTTTGATTCCTCTGTAGAGCAACAGGTTCCTGCCTACTCCTAACAATTGCTTTGGATTCATTCTTACAAGTTGTTCCACCAACTGAAGTAACTACTGTGGAAGAGGCCCTAGAGCTTGAAGTGCTATGGCTTCGTGTAAATTTCCTTCCACTTGTCTCAACAGAATCAGCATCAGGGCTCTCTAACTTTTCTCTCTGGCTCTATTCCCATTATTGCTGCTGGAGACGGGTGCAAGGTCTTTAGAAGCCGTCTCATAGCTCTCCAAGCTATCGTCCCTAAGAGAATTCGTATTTGACCTCCACTAATTCAACTCTTTCTCAGTTATAAGCAACTTAGTCCCATTAAAGATCCCAATAGCAATAGGGGAAACCCTAGCATTGGATAATCCTCTTGCTTCACTATCCTCAATCATTCCCATATTCCTCTTGACCGAACAAGATTGATCAAAACCATTCCTCCACCACTCTCTATCTCTCCCAATCTCCACCTTCATCTTTCCTTCACCCAACACTCGACTATCAAACCCATAGAATGTAGCCATAGCATTCTCAATAACCAAAATCATATGAGCATTCACATTCCCATGAGGCAATGCCGCCCTCCCACCAAGCAAATACCCATCCCAAGATGCCCTCGGAGCTTTAAACTCACTCCTCTCTACTTTATCCACCTCTATCCTACCACAATCAACTGATGCCCTCCCCAAATCAATCGAAAACCTAGGATCCAAATCACAAGACCTCCTCCTAAACCCACCACAATATATGGACGCTCTATCTAAATCAATTGACCCTCTTGGGTCCATATTGCAAGAACGCCTTTTGAAACCGTATTCTCCCACCTCAGATTGAGTATCCCTCAACCTACCTCCCCTCAAATTCTCTAGCTTCATCTCCCCCAAACTAACATTGGTTCCTAAACACTCAGTTCCTCTCCTATGCTTCTTCCCGCATTTTTGAATCTTCTTGCTAAATACAGAAGCAGCAATCTAGAAACTTCCAGCAATTTCTTTGAAATCCTTCTTATTATTTTGACTAACATTACCTTTACTGTTAGCTTGAAATTCAAGATCTTCTTCTCCTTCTTCTCCTTCTTCTCCTTCTCCTCCTTCTTCTCCTCCTCCTCCTCCTTCTCCTCCTCCTCCTCCTCCTTCTCCTTCTCCTCCTTCTCCTCCTTCTCCTTCTCCTTCTCCTCCTTCTCCTTCTCCTCCTTCTTCTCCTCCTTCTCCTTCTTCTCCTTCTTCTCCTTCTTCTCCTTCTTCTCCTTCTTCTTCTCCTTCTCCTTCTTCTTCTCCTTCTCCTTCTTCTTCTCCTTCTCCTTCTTCTTCTCCTTCTCCTTCTCCTTCTTCTTCTCCTTCTCCTTCTTCTTCTCCTTCTCCTTCTTCTTCTCCTTCTTCTTCTTCTCCTTCTCCTTCTTCTTCTTCTTCTTCTCCTTCTCCTTCTTCTTCTCCTTCTCCTTCTCCTTCTCCTTCTCCTTCTCCTTCTCCTTCTCCTTCTCCTTCTCCTTCTCCTTCTCCTTCTCCTTCTCCTTCTCCTTCTCCTTCTCCTTCGTCATCTTCTTCTTCTTCGTCATCTTCTTCTTCTTCCTCTTCTTCTCCTTCTCCTTCTCCTTCTCCTTCTCCTTCTCCTTCTCCTTCTCCTTCTCCTTCTCCTTCTCCTTCTTCTTCTTCTTCTTCTTCTTCTTCTTCTTCTTCTTCTTCTTCTTCTTCTTCTTCTTCTTCTTCTTCTTCTTCTTCTTCTTCTTCTTCTTCTTCTTCTTCTTCTTCTTCTTCTTCTTCTTCTTCTTCTTCTTCTTCTTCTTCTTCTTCTTCTTCTTCTTCTTCTTCTTCTTCTTCTTCTTCTTCTTCTTCTTCTTCTTCTTCTTCTTCTTCTTCTTCTTCTTCTTCTTCTTCTTCTTCTTCTTCTTCTTCTTCTTCTTCTTCTTCTTCTTCTTCTTCTTCTTCTTCTTCTTCTTCTTCTTCTTCTTCTTCTTCTTCTTCTTCTTCTTCTTCTTCTTCTTCTTCTTCTTCTTCTTCTTCTTCTTCTTCTTCTTCTTCTTCTTCTTCTTCTTCTTCTTCTTCTTCTTCTTCTTCTTCTTCTTCTTCTTCTTCTTCTTCTTCTTCTTCTTCTTCTTCTTCTTCTTCTTCTTCTTCTTCTTCTTCTTCTTCTTCTTCTTCTTCTTCTTCTTCTTCTTCTTCCTCTTCCTTGGATAGAGGGCAGGTTACTTGACTCAAAAACCCTATGTTACTCGATTGGACCAAAAATATGACGACTCCGTTGTCGTCATCGATGTCAAACAGAGAGGAAAAATATTTACGGCCACGAACATCGCAGGATCTTCGACGAGGCTTCATGCCGACGACAATGTCGCAGTTTTTCGCCGAGAAAGTCTTGCAGTGCCGCAACTCTGGCAAGGCTCCAATGGAAGCAGAAGTGGAGGCTTCTCCACATGAAGAAGAAGAGGAAGGGTTAACGAGAGAGAGTCGCTCGCGGAGACATGGCGCGCAGAGACCTATGTTAGTAGGGAGGTTAAGATGACTTTGACATGGAGTGAGGCGGCGAGGCTTAGGGTTTGGCGGTGGTTGCGCCATTTGGGAGTGGGAATAGGTTGAGAAAGTTCACGGCATTTTGAGGAGGTGGTGTAGTGTACTGGTGTTGTGGTTTGGTACTTTGGTCTGAGAAAGGAGAAAATCCGAGAGTTGACATGACTTTCACTTACTTAGAGGTTTCATTGGATTCGTAAGTGTGAGATTCTTTGGGCTATTTTTTGGTGCAGTCGTTTCTTTGTGTGTATCTTCTTTCTGTGGTATTTCTGACTATCTCTCGCATGTCTCAATTGTTCATTTATTGGTATTTTGTAATTATGGGAGATTATGTTTTTTTTTTAACTTCTAAAGTCTAGGCTGCCTAACTTGGTATCATCAATTGCGCAATTGTGCACGAATGGCTTCGTCAAGACTCATGAGTAAGGACTAACATTGGAGATTTGATCAGGTTTCTTCTTCTTCAACAGACATATAAAACAAAAAAACGCTACTCTTCGTTTCTAGCCTTAATGGCCCAATTGTGGGCAGATGTAACAAGACATCTTCTTGTGTTATACTCCTTATGCTTTAGTGGAAATTTCTTACTACTAGTTATAGTATAGTATTGGACAAACTGAATAAAAGTATAAAACATCCAAAAGAAGAGTATGAGCTAAGTAGGATAAAATGAGTACTATTATTATATGCCCTTTATCATATTCCTTTGTTTTATGGCGATAAGTCATTGTTTAACATGTTAAAGCAATATGCTTGGGTTTTATAGAGTTAGAGATTATGTTGAGACAAATAATTTTAGGGTGTCTTGTTTGAACTATGTTCATACAGTAATTGATTAGCTTGTTTGTGGTTTGAGTTTAATACAAGATGAATTTGAATTAAGCATACAACAGTAACAACGGGTAACTTCATACTTTTATCACTATAACAATACGAAGTAGTAAATGTTCTTAACAATTTCAGAAAGATTTTAAAAATAAGCTTTGTTGAGTCCAAATGGAATCATAATGAATATTTCTTTGACCCATAAACAAATGATTAAGTTTGAGAATATAAATGAAATCCTTGAACTCCAAGTCATTGACAAAAGGGTATCTGTTCTGTGTATATACATCGACCATGAAAAGTTTGGCGGGGCAGAAACTTAACGTGGTCTCATTTCCAGCGGTCCAGCCCAAATATTTAAATAGTTGGGCCAGCTTATTATTGATCAACTGTACTTAAAGTTTTAGACACTTAAACAAAAGCAGAAATTTGTTGTACTGTACAAACAATCTGAGCCTAACCCATTAGTCCAAAGAGCTACGATGGAGAAAGCCAAAGAAATAGTGGGAGTGAGCAAAGAGGAATCAGATATTGTATCCAAACTCACTGTTAAACTTCACCGTCCTAACCACGAGTTCAGCTTCTATGAAGACTTCACCTTACGTGGTATCCGAGTCGACCGAGTTGAACCCCAACTCGTCGTCTGCTCCTTCAAGGTCCCCCCTCGTCTCACTGTAAGTTTAATCAAACCCCTCTTTCTTTCTTACTCAATTTCGCCTGATTATAGACCTTGAACTTGTTAATCATGATGTATTTGCTAATTTTGTGGATTCTATTTTTGGGCATTTCAATTTATAAAAAGTAAAGAATTTGATGGCAAGTGCCCAAAATTTTAGTTGAAACTTGAAACTGTTGTTGACTCGTCTAAGATGATATAAATGGATGTTATTCATATTCTAGATCTACGCTATTGGCTAAAAATCTATTCTTTTCAATTTATGGGAATCCAATTATGATGTGTCAGTGATGAACTAAATTTTTGGAGGTTTTTCAAAGTATATGTTAACGTTGGTGTTTGATGTTTTGACAAGTAGTGTATCTCTAATTGCTGTTTATGTGGGGGGGACTGTGGGGTGCAGGATAGGAATGGAAATATGGCATCCGGCGCGATTGCGAATCTTGTTGATGAGATTGGTGGTGTGGTGATATACAGAGAAGGACTTCCAATGAATGTATCTGTTACCATGTCTATCTCCTATGTCTCAATTGCTAAGGTTGATGTAAGTGTGCCTTCAATTCTATATTTTCATGTTATCAATTATCATTATTAATTACTCCGTATATGCTCAGGTTTGTTTTATATTTAATGTCAGTGTGTGAGGACTAGTGAAGTTTTTACTTTGTTATAAGTGCTGTTTTGTAAATGCTTAACATGGATTATGGCTTGGAAATTCGCTCCCCTATCCTACTGGAATCGAGCAGGGCTGGATCAGATTGATCAGCCAAAGACTGAAATTTAGTTCTCTGAGAAATGCTTAGACTGTGGCACACAAAAATGCAGTGTCCGGGACAGATATCTGTTTGATCTGATTGGGACAAGTGAAATGGGTCAGAGTAATTGGATCAACTCTTTCTTCTCCTTGCTGTTATTGCTGACTGCTTGTATCACTTGTTGCTGTTAATGGTGTTGGTCTATTGAATTTACTACATAATATTCCGCTTTCTCTACGAACAAATTCCACATTAGTTGTGACTCATAAGATTATTAGGAAGGCTTCTTGTTATTGTTTATGAATGGAAGGATGTTGTTAAGTATTGTGTGACAAAGACAAGTCAAATAAGCAAAACCTAGCACTCTCAAAGTTTGACATATGCAGTGTTTATAGGTTTGAAGAATTCTCATCCTGTTTGGCATTGTTCAAGAGATGGTAATGAGTCTTTGCTGCATCTTATCTCTAAGTGCGAATGTTTTTTGTAAAGCATTGCCTTTGCGGGTGCTTCCTTGGTTTTTTGGTGCCGTTAAATATCCTCTCTCGTGGTATTATGAATCATTGTGATTGCCAATGAAGAAAATACTAATTTTTTTATTTATTTAAGAAATAAATACTATGTTGGAATACGGAGACACACATCAGTATGAAGTATGTGAATCAAAACAAATTTAAGGCCGGCACCTCAGTTCATGACCACCTATAGAATGGACTATTGATGCAAATTTCATTCATTTGTAACAGCCTAACCCTCTTATATACTTGGTATTTGATAGGATGAGCTGGAAGTAACTGCAAGACTTTCGGGACAGAAGGGGTCTATTTTTGGAACTATTGTCATGCTCAAGAATAAAGCTACAGGGGAAACTATTGCTGAAGGTCGTCATACACTTTTTAGCAAACATGCTAGCAAAATTTGATTGGAATCTGTGTATGTTGTTTCATGGAAACGAAGTCAGAGACTCTTGAAAGAGATTGCTACCATGCTAAGCATTGATTTGGCAAGTGGGCAGAAGACTATATTTGGTGAATTGAACCCGCTTTGGGTTCAATAACTTGATAGCTGAATACTAATGTGCCCTATAGTACGTGGTGAAAGACTGTTTCTCCTTGTCTTGTAGACGATTATTGATTTTACTTTCTGTAAAGGGTGAACCATGGTCGATAAATAAAATAGAAGAAACTTTTTCTAAATTTCTTACTTTATATGTGAATTCTACACACACACACACAGTATATAGAGTTACTAAAACAAATAATCTTAATTTGAAAGAAAAATAAATATATAGAGAAAGCTGCCACATTAGCAGGTAATGTTCCATCAAGTAACCAAAACTACCCTCCACTACAGCAAAGATGAACAAGAAAAAAACACATCATCATGAAAGTTGTTCTGCAATGCAAGGGTATCTATTGTTTACGGAGCTTCTAAGTCATAAATAAGCATAAAGCAGTCAGAACTCACCAGGTCATCAGCTCAGCTCCACTGCACTTCCAAATCTACTCGAGTGTTGTTTACCAAGGTTGACATTTTTTCCCTTGACATTCTGAACATGTATCATTGGCGAAGAAGTAGGGTCGAAGGTTTTTCTCATCTTTAATTTGCATGCCTCGCATTATATACCTGGCCTGGAAACTCAACATGCAACTCCACCTCCAAAATCAAACCATATTTTTCAGCAATGGTATGTCAAAACCCTCAAGATCTATCTTAGGCCCTTTTCAAAAAGCATACTACTATTATATCCTGTCGTAGATGGTAGAATGCCGAAAACCCACTATATTAGCATGGATGTATGCAAACGTTTCGCGGAAGATTGCGTAGTGCATGTAACCAAAACCCTCTTTGCCCAGAATAACAAAACAGATCCGTTCATTACACCATTTGATGGACAAGTAGCTATTCCATGTCACATACATTTACGTAATGTAAAACAACTTGCTGTCAAATGCATATCAAAACATGCATCCTTGGCCTTGTGAGTTGTGAGTCGGGACAATGAGACTTCAACAGTCATTAGCCAAATATGATATTTTCTATGTTTAAATGATACATTGAGTGCTAACCATTATTTTTTTTTTCCTATAGCTAAATGTTACATTGAGTCCTAACCATGAAAGCAAGTTTGAACTTTAAACGATACAATATTAAATGTTTTTTTTTTATTTTTTTGTAAAAAAATTATTTTCATTTAACAAAATATTAATAAGGAAAGTTGCTCAAGCGATTTTATACCGAGCCTAGACTCAGGTTCATTTTTTGAAATAGTTTGGGTAAGGTTTATATTTCGAATTTTATTTAAAAAAGGTTAAAAAATAAAAAAAAAGTTCACGTAACGACGTCGTTTAAAACTGCGTTTGCAAAACGCTCCCCAAGTCGGAAAGCCCAAACTAAATCGGCCCATATTAAGGCCTGAATTTGGATGGTGCCAATGTGCCATATTGATGAGCGTTTTGCAAACGCGGTTCTGAAATCAGGGTGTAATGGAGAGAGCGAAACAGCTTCTTGGGTTGGGCGGGGACGAGTCAGATAGCGTTTCCCTACTCGTTGTTAACCCACACGAGTTCCAAGTCGGACCCAGTTTCTATGAGGACTTTGGTCTTAGAGGCATCCGAGTCGAGCGAGTCGAACCCGGTATGATCACCTGCACCTTCAAGGTCCCTCCTCGCCTCATTGTAAGCTTCCTTACTATTCTCCCCCTTCACTATCTTACTGAATTTTAGTGGATTATAGTACGATCTTGCCACTATATTACATACCCAGTTTATGAGAATGATTCTCTCGTTATTTTGAGGCAACTGTGAAATTAGATCATTTACATTGGAATTACTTTTAACAAAAAGTTTCAATTTTTGCTTAAGTTAATTCATAAGCTTGTATAAATTAATGAAATTGGTCATAAATTTGAGTGGAATTTAAATTCGTTGGAATCTTAGAATGACATGGGAGAATGATGGTTTTAATTTTGTTGAAAATTTTCACAATTCGGGGTTTGAAGGAATGCTTAAGCATGGGTTTACAATTCTTGAGTGAGTTAGTTGGTGGGATCTCATTTTCAGATTAATTTTGTTATATTTTTAAAGTTGTAGTGGATCATAATTGGTGAGTTTTCCTTGAGTTACTTATGATTTGATGATGAATCTCTGATTGTGTTATGGTGTCTTCCTTTCTCTTTTGGAACTAAACAAAATACCACATTGGATTTATGGCTGTCTTTTGCTTTCGTTTAGCTTTGATGGTAGTGAAAGATGTTGGTTTTGATGATAAAATGATCTCGCCAGTGGTGAGTGGTGTTTGTAGCTTGGTAAGGTAATACTGAGAATAGATCTAGGGAGTACAATGTAATTGGCGTATGACACTGTGTGAGGCATAAAGGTTTGATCACTTGATCATTACGAGTTCTACTAGCGGCTGCTTTAGCTAAGGTTTTCTTTTATGATTTATGAAATAAATATACCAGCTGTGTTTTTAGAATAATAGACTACGTTTGACATTTTACTGAATTCTGTACTTGTAAGATTAGGGGAGACTTGAGAGTCAATATTCAATAGTGAAGGCTATTAAGTTTGTGAAAAGTCAGTATATTGAGACAAAAGAGAGCACATTTTCTTTGCCATCATATTTTTGAAATTGAATGGTTCTTTTCTAAGTGACTAGAGTTACATCAACAGATTAGAAAATGATGTTTGAGGCTGTTGGACGAGCATGTGATTGGCTGCATCGGGCCATCTGCTATGAGATTAGTATATGAACTAAGATTAGTACGTAATTATGTATCTTGACAGTGATATGTTTGATCTCATGGATGATACTGTTTTCTCTTTTTCTATTCATGATACTTGTGCTTGTTATAAGTCAGTGGAGCGAAATGCAAAAAGATGAGACTTTAGGTTTCAATTTTTGGGACAAATTTGAAACATTTGGGATAACCTTGTATCATAACCCTTTAATCCTGATAAATACAATGTCTAATTTGATTCGTCCTGACAAATGATGCCTTGCTTGCAATGTCAGCTTCTTTGTGCTTCGCTACCTTAGGTTTTGTCAATTTTCAAATCTAACTTTTAGAGATCAATTAAAGCTTTAAAGCACACTCATCTAGCATATCTTACTCGAAGCCATGCTTATCTTGTAGTTGAAGTATGATCTTTAATTATTGGATTCAGAATTCCTTTTTGATCCTTGCTTAGGTATTCTTATATAATATTTTTTTAGTTTCCTTAGGTCTAACTTATTCAGTTTATTGAACAACTCGTTGCAGGATAGAACAGGAAACCTGGCTGGTGGTGCAATCGCCAATCTCATTGACATAGTTGGTAATGCACTAATTTACCGAGTTGGCCAGCCTATGAATGTATCTGTCGACATGTCCATCTCGTTTTTGTCAAATGCAAAGCTTGATGTAAGTAAGCCTTGCTTTTGCATACTCCATTTAGTGGTGACTTCTTGATGAATTTAATTATGAACTTATTAATCTGTTAGGATAGAACGAGTTCTGTAAAACTGAAATCGAATTCTCCAAGTATCTTACTTTTCCTGGGTACTTACTGTAAACATGTTTGGTCTAAATATTGGCAGGATGAATTGGAGGTTACATCAAGACTGCTAGGGAAAATTGGAGCTGTTTCTGGAACTTCTGTTATCATTAAGAAGAAGGCTTCTGGAGAAACTGTTGCTGAAGGACGGCATTCATTGTTTAGCAGATTTACGAGTAAAATTTGATGCTCATACCATATTTTTCTTCTTCTTGCTCTATGAGATACTATGGTTCTGATTCTAGAGGTATGATTATAGCTGTTGTGGATCTTATGGTCACTGATATCACTGATATAGTCACAATTAATCATAATTTCGAATTCAAATGAATTGATGTAGTTCAATCGTTTCTACTGGGGTTGGAAACGAGCTGAGTAGAGCCCAAGCTCGAGAAGCTCGTGGCTCGGCTCGCTTAAGACTCATAAAGCTCGGGCTCGAGCTCGTGACTCGCCTAAGTTTTAAAATTTGAGCTCGGGCTCGGCTCGACTCGGTATAAGCTCGTCATTTAGCCTAAATTTGTCGAATGCTTATTCGAGTAATTAAGCTCAATTCTTTTTAAAAATTGGTTTCAACTACGCCCTTAATTAAGTTCGACTCGTTTAGGTTCGTCGAGCCCTCGAGCCTAAATTGTTTGAGCTCGAGCTCGCCTAATTCCGAGCTCGAGCCGAGCTTTAGGCAATCCGATCCCGAGTAGCTCGCGAGCTCGCTCGGCTCATATCCAACCCTAGTTTCTACATAATGAAAAAAGTGATTTGGTAGAGTCATAAATATTGAATACGACCCTAAATGAAATAAATTATCTTCCAGATCCCCTCAGTTTATGAAAGTGTCTTGCATATATTTGGAATTCAGGTTTCTTAGTTTTCAAACATCTTAGCATGGAGAATATTTGAGCTCAATAGCTTATTTGAGCATGAATTCATTCTTGGACTGTAAGTTATGAGAGTCATTGATAAAACTGATTTTCTTGGGTCTTTGGAAGCATAGTTCATATACTATGCTGGATCATTCTGTGCAATCAAAGATATGCAGGAACCCCATTCTGAAGCGTGTATTTCAGTATATTCTTTCATTTCAGAAACCAACTCAGGAAGTCAACAAGGCCATCAAAGTAAAATTGGACACCAATCAATCATGGGAGTTGTATTCGAACCTTGAACAAGTCTTATAAACGATGCAGTCTAAAAAACAAAAATATTGTTTTATAAATTTGGATAGCTGATATCGTAAACATGATAACTTCCAGAACCATGGATTGAAAGTAATATAAAAAAATTACAACTATGCATGACTTTGATAGGAAACCAACACTGGGAAACTGAAAGTAGTTCGTAAAACTTAACACTAGATGAAACCACTCAGAAAAATAAATACCACTTGTGAAAACTCCCAAGAGTAGTAGGTTGATGAGAATTGTAAAACCCATGGTAGCAAAGACGCCCCACTATCTCAAATTGATATCCATTTTTTGTATACCAATCATTCAAATACTATAACTGATAAAACAACCAGAAATATCTGAAAAGGAACTGATGAAACAACTGACATGCAAAGAATGAGTCACGGTTTACAAATTAATTCTACTATCAGCATCATTCTCCAAAACTATCCGCACTAAGACTTGTACAGTTTTATGATTTGTTATAAGTAATTCTCTTTATTATGCGTTTGTCAATTACTTTTGTATATTCAGTTTCATTTTTATAGGAAAGTGCTTAGATTGATTTATGAGAGTTTGAAAAAGAAAATAAAAATTAAGTAGAAATGATAATAAAATCATAACGTCAAGTTTTTTTTTTTTTTTATGTATTTTTTCAAAATACAATTGCTTGTAAATTGGTATCTACCAAAATAGAGATTTTATATACTAGGACTTTTCTAAAATTTCACCTAAAAACCCTAAAACGTCAGGATCAACATTGTCTACTTGTATCACAAACGTTTTGACTGCCACTCCTTTGTTGTGTATAGATTCTCAACCTTTGGAGCCATTTCGAGTTCAAATGTGTCTTGTTTTAATATAGTTAATCAATTCCGGAGTACTACTCCGTATTTCTTTCATTTTAACATTCATTACTTGAACTTGTAATAACTTTTTATTCTTCAAATAAACGCATTATACGCTGTGAATTTAACTCAATATTATAAAGTTTGTAGTGCTTTAAACACCTCCTCCAATTTACTCAAACCGCCCTAAATATGTCGATTTTGCCCTTTCACTCATTTTAATAAAATCGAATATTTTACACTTCAATTCTTATTTCCCACTTCACTCTCCCATAAATACGAATCTTACTACAATTCCCGACTCCCACCATCACGCTTAGCAGTCGACCACCAGCCCCGTCGGAATCCCATAAGCCACGACACGAAACTGTCTTTCTTGACGCCAGAAACCACCAAAATTATGGATGAGCTGTCAATGTCAATGTCGCATGTAAAATATGTTAACCGGAAACTTTAAAAAAACGGTGGGCTAGCTGTTTTTATTGGACGACTAGCCCACGACAACTCATTTTTTTTTAAAATTGTTAAGTAACAATTACTTTTGTTATTATAGGTTCCGCAGAAGATTTTAGCGAAGATGGTAATTATTACCCTTCTCGGGGCGACGACTCATGTTTTCGGCGAGGGTGGGCGGCTATTTCGGTGTAGATGTGAGTTGGGGTTTGAGAGAAGTGAGTGTTTGAGAGAGGGGTAATATAGTAAACTCAAGAGCGGTTTAAGTAATTCGGAGGCGGTGTTTAACAAGCCCCTAAAGTTTTTAAACAATTTTAAATAATGAAAACCTTAATTAGGGCAAAGAACAAGGGATAAGTACCGTACTCAGTGCTCTATTTTAATCCACTTTACTAGCCTAGTACAAATGAAGTTTTATCAATATTCTCTAAGAAAAATACTTGTACAATTGAGTGGACTACTCAATAGTCACTAAAACTGGGCACGTGTCGTGTCGTGCCGTGTCCGTCATGTACAGTGTCATCTTGTATCTAGTCTCTTGGCGTGTCGTGTTGTGCCGCGCTACCTTTTCCTAAAACTCGGCACATGACTTACAGCCCACGTGCCCAACATATCATGATGTGCCACGTGCAAGCCTAATTTTTTTTATAAAATAAAAATAAAGTAATAGAATAAAAAAAATAATTTTAGATAATTTAAATAATTATAAGAATATTATAATATTAAAAATAATAATATTATTAATTATAATAATAATAATATTGATAATATTATTAAATAATACTAAATAATGACGTACTTCAGATTACATTAAAATGCTGCTACACGGCCTAAATTTTTGGCTCTTCGCGGCCCAACGGTGCTCTTCGCGAATAGCGTGTCGTAGTGCGAGTGTGTGACACACGACCTTATTTATATCGTGTCGGGCTATAAGAGCACTACCGGCAGTGAGTAAAATTTTTCCCACGAGTAAAAATGGTGAGTAAAATGAGTGAAAAACGCATCCTGGCAGTGGTCACCCGTGAGAAAACTCACCAGTCTCCAAAAAATTTCAGGTGGGCCCCATATTTTTTAATTCTGTTTTATACTTCAACGGCTATTTTCGACATTTAAACAATTTTTTAAAAAATAAAATAAAATTACCAACGGTCATAAAAAAAATTTCTCTATAAAATGACACCCATCTTGCTATATTTTTCCACAACTTAAAAGAATACATTTTTCTAATTGAATTCGTTTTTCACCATTATCTACTTCCCAACTGTTATTATTCATTTTTTTTGCAAATCTTCGTTAAGGTAAATTATTATGCTGTTATTTTCATAAAAACGACAATAAAGGCGTTAGTTAAGACGTTAATTTAAAACGATTATCAAACGTGATAATTATTAAAAAAACGCTACTGTTAACCGCTAATTAAAAACTATAATTATTAAAAAACGCTAATTAAATGTGATAATAAAGTAAGTGATAGTTTAAAAAGGCAATTAAAAACTGATTATGAAAAACGATATAAAAATGCGATAATTAAAAACGATAATTAAATACGATAATTAAATACTGTAGTTATGAACGATAACTATAACCGCTAATTAAATATATTAAGTACATTACAAATTGATTGAAACGCTAACTACGCAATAATAAAATAAATTAATTAATAATGATACAAAATTATTAATTATAATTATACATTAATTAGAAAATTAAGTAAAATTGGTGAATATGGAAGAGAGATAAAGTATGGTGGGGTATTGGAAAAAGTAAGAAAGAGATTGGTGAGGTGTTTTTTCTACTCATTGATGAGATGGTATTTTACACACAAAAAAAACTCACGAAAATAATTGAGTGGGATGATTGAAAGTGGTTAGAGAGAATTAAATGACAAAATTTTGTCCACTGCTCATAGTGGTATAATAGTGCGGTAGCTACTTGGACCGCGCTACCTCTACTAGTCACTACTCTCTCCTAGTGTGATACAGTGATACACACCAACGTCACCAAGAACGCTGCACGCACACACCCTGTCAGGCGTCAGCCCGTCCACTTCTCCCCTCTCAATCTCTCTCCTCTGCCAACTCCAGTCTTCGACAACCAACCATGACCACCTTCCCCTCTCCTCCAACTTTCACCAACACTATACGTTTCCGCTCACTTTCCCCTTCTCCAAACCCTAATTTCATCTTCTCCGCCCAATCTACTCCACCTTCCATCATCAGACTCTCGATTCTCCCTCCCTTCCTTGCCACCGCTCCTCCGACGACGATTTTTCCAACACTCAAGCTCCGCCATGGCACTTCGATATTACTCGGGAAACCTAGGGTTTTGTCCGACGATTCTGACTTCCTCGCAGGGCAGAGAATGGAAGCGCCGAGTTTTGTGGAGTTCCTGACTTCTGAGAGAGTGAAGGTGGTGATGATGTTGGCTTTAGCTCTCGCTCTCTGTAACGCTGATCGTGTTGTCATGTCCGTCGCCATTGTTCCGCTTTCTCTATCTCATGGTTGGGGCCGAGCTTTTGCTGGTGTTGTTCAGGTTTATGCTCTTTGATTTCGGAATTATTTTTTCGGAAATTTTGTTGAGTACCTTACACTGTTTGAATTATCGAATTATTATTGTGTTATTCCTGTTCCTGTATTTTGCATATGTTTGTTAAAATTTTCGGCATTGGGATAAAATTTAGCAATTCTGTTAATCATAGAGTGAATGCAGTTGACGTTATCTAGGTGTTTGTCCTGCTCCTGAATTTGCTTATCTGCAGCTGTGATCCGCCATTCCGGTGTTGTTTCGACTTGTTTTGATGCTCATTTGGTTAATTATGGAGTGATGTTGCATTTATATATGGACTAGTGTGTGTCCCTGGACATTCTCGGACTTGTTTTTAATTAGAGACATATTCATATTGTTTCAAATTATATCTAATTGACTATTCATAGACAAACGGATATTGTTTTAAAGTATTTATAGATACGAATCTAACGATGGAATTATTAAAATTTTATAAGTTACATTGCTTACGCTGTTGTAGATTTTATGCATAATTAAATAATATAATGCCAAAAATTTCATGATAACAAAACTCTAATAGTTTCTATGTATTTAAAAGTCTATACAAATTAAAATTTTATAGTCATTGTTATGACATCTTGAGTGGCATTTCTATGCTTAGTTAAATTATACATGCCGCGACATTTGTCGAACATTTGTGCTCCCCAGGTTCTTTTATCTCGGACTAAAAGCATCTCTAGTCCTTATATGAGATATTTGTCAAATACAGTATTTAATGAGTGAAATAGAATACTTCATGTTATAACCTTATCTTTTATTTCTTATGTCCTTTTATTAGTTAAATAGCATGAAGATATTATTGTATGTAATCTTAATTCCACATTTTTTTATTATAAATGTTTTTTTGTTTAGCTTAGATGTGGCTTTAATGTTCCCTTATAAAAATAAAATGTACCTTAATGTATTTTTAAAATAAAATTATTTGTTGTTTCCACAAAATAATTTATATGCACGCCTAAAGATTCTTGTATGTGATTTCTGTAAATGAGAATGACTGGGCCTGGGCCTTGCTAGCATTGTTATGACATGTTAGAACTTTTCGAGAGCAAGGTTGTAGCAATTTTTGATAGATTTATTTAAAATCAATTCCTGATTTAATGTATAACTAACATGATTCTATAAGTTTAGGAATAAAAACCGACTAGAACTAAGAATATGCTGCTTATTTCTACTGTTGCTGATCCTAGTAGTTGTTGGTGGCAGTCATCGTTTTTGTGGGGGTACCTTATATCACCAATAGCTGGCGGGGCTCTAGTGGATTACTATGGCGGTAAGACTGTTATGGGATGGGGTGTTGCTTTGTGGTCTTTTGCTACATTTCTTACTCCCTGGGCCGCTGAAAATTCTCTCTGGGCTTTGCTTGCGATGCGAGCTTTCCTTGGCATTGCAGAAGGTGTAGCTCTTCCTTCGATGAACAACATGATATTAAAGTAAGGACACCAGATCCTAAGTCTATGGATATGATTAGTTTTTCTTGTTTGTCGCTTTGTAAACTCTATTCTATCATTTGTGAACATATATAGTTTTCTAAGTTTCAATATTTGAACCCAATTTTTTCTAGATGGTTTCCTCAAGCAGAACGAGCAAGAGCTGTTGGAATAGCAATGGCTGGATTTCAGCTTGGTAGTGTTATTGGATTAGTACTCTCTCCAATCCTTATGTCAAATGCTGGTGTGTTTGGACCATTTGTAATTTTCGGTTTATCTGGATTTCTTTGGGTGGTGGTATGGCTGTCTGCTACTTCCAGTATTCCAGAGAGAAGCCCACAGATCTCGGCATATGAACTAAATTACATATTAACAAAGAGGCAACAGTCTCCTCCGGCCAATGCTGGGAAGACGCACAAAGCTAAAGTGATCCCACCTTTCAAGAGACTACTCTCTAAACTTCCTACTTGGTCACTTATGGTTGCCAATGCTATGCATAGTTGGGTAATGATCTAGAACTGATCCACTCATTCTGGCATTTTATTTGTCATGGATTGCTTCACCTAAGAGAGCAAAAATTATGTTTCAACTTATCTGTTAAGGCATATATCTTTTTTCTTGTGCAGGGTTTCTTTGTCTTTCTTTCCTGGATGCCCTTATATTTTAATAGTGTAAGTATCATATTTTTGTCTTTTCACATCTGAATTCACTTACAGGATGCAATTTTTCTTCTATTGAATGTCCATTTAAATGTGTTCTGCAGTTATATCATGTTGATCTAAGACAAGCAGCATGGTTTAGTGCTGTTCCTTGGAGTATGATGGCGCTTGTTGGATATTTTGGTGGTGCTTGGTCAGACATGTTGATCCAGCGTGGTTTTAGTGTCACTTTGACCCGAAAAATCATGCAGGTCGTTGCTGATTTGATTTACATGTCAATCATCCTGTGTGATGGATTTCCTTTCTCTTTTTCAAATTATTGAAACTGAGTGCATATCCTATCTTCTTATCTAGTTGATTTAGTCCTTTGCTTGTTTCTTAAATTTCTATGTAGAGTTTTGCCCATTCGTGAAAATTTGTTACTGTAGAGTGTACAACTATGTGTATTCTTATACATGATCTGTTGTTGTTTTCCTACTAGTCTTCTCTAGGATTTGGTACTCATAGGCACTGGCACTTTCAACTACTGAACTTGACTGACACTTGTGGCGATCCTGTACTTAATTGTATTCCCTGTGCAAGTGAACATTTGAGTGTTGAGCTGTTAAAGTAATTAAGCTTGGTGCGATCAAATCCAGTTACTAGAGTTCCATAGTTTTGTCAATTTATTCCCCTTTGTCTTGTCATGTTTGAAATTTTCTCTTCTCTGAAACCATAGATTGAAATTGTAAGGGTGGTTGGATTCTGATATGGAAATTCTTGATTAAAATATTTGCGATGATCCTGTTAATTTGTTTTTTTTTAAAAAAAAAAAATTGTTTAGGCTGTTAATACTCGTTTATTGCTCTGTGTGTTTGATTGATGGGCTCTCTTATCTGAATTGAATGCATTGATCCGTTCATTATATGCAGTCAATAGGATTTCTTGGCCCTGGTATAGCTCTTATTGGCCTGACTACAGCAAGTAGCCCCTCTATAGCTTCTGCTTGGCTTACATTAGCAGTTGGACTAAAGTCATTCAGTCATTCTGGTTTCCTTGTCAATATACAGGTTTGTTGCTTCTTAAACTTAAAAGTGAAGTATCACTGTGATATTCAGTTTCTGTGCTCTGTTTCTATTGACCTCTTATTCTTGCTTCTGATGCTAGGAAATTGCTCCACAATATACTGGCATATTACATGGTAAGTTTTGATATTATCTTTGTTTTGCTTTTATTTTGATGTGTACTTAGGAATTCCAAGTCACACGTGGCAAGATTGGATCATGGGAGTTAGTTTCAGTTAGTGGATTTCTGGATTCTAGCTTGATGGAGTTAATATATGCAGGGTTGGCGAACACAGCAGGAACATTTGCTGCCATTCTAGGAACAGTTGGGGCTGGATATTTTGTTGAACTCTTTGGATCTTTCAGAGGGTTTTTGTGGCTGACATCATTCTTGTATTTTTTTGCTGCTTTGTTCTGGAATTTATTTTCAACAGGAGAGCTTGTAGATTTCGATGCATCCAGTAAGTATCTTACCGTTCATGATGTAATTGTCATGATTCCACTTTTCACTAAGATTGTAGATCTCTAGATCAGTAGTGCTTTCCAATTAGTGAAGGATGGTCTAGTTTTTTTTATTAAGCAGTTCTGCATGGTGCGTATGAAGCAAATCATTTAATTGCTGGACCTCAATAAAAATTGCTGTTGAGTGGATCCTTGCCATTTCAATATGCTTTTGTGCTCTTCAAAGTGCAATCAACAATTTTGCTCACCACATTTTCATTTCTTTGACGAACTTTATAAAATCTTTGAATCACAGGTTCTTGAACCAGATTATGTACAGGTGGTGATACCTATCTGTAAATTTCACAGACGTACAAACAATTGATGAGGCATATGAAGGATGGTAGAAACAAACAATTGAAGAGGCATATGAAGGATGGCAGAAATAGGTTCGGCTGCATCTGTTTTCATTCCTTGGCACTGAAATGTCTAGAATTCTAAATCACTCATACTGTATATAACGAATACATCACTCATGTATTGAGCAACTGTGTATAAATCACTTTAGCTGTGTAGATAGTCTAGAAAGGATATCTACAGTGACTTTGTGTCTTGTAAACTTTCTCAGCTTCCTTCGGAGTCAAGAAATGATGAGACTCAGGAGTGGACAAATGATCAACGTTCAGAGGTATTTTTACCAGTGGTTAAAAAGTTGAATGATAATGCCTCAAACAGTTCGGAACTTGCCAAATTCCCTGTTAAATGTGTAATGTTTACACTTATCTAATTCTCTTGTTCATGCAATATCTATGCATAACTAGATTTACAGGGTTCATTTTTTGTTCCCTATTTGATGGATAGTGGACAATTTGTGGTGGATGATTGTATAAAATTTTCTCATCCAAATTAAAGCTAACTGTGTCCAAGTTAAATTCTAACTAATTTACCTCATGCCTAGACGATGATCATTTCGTAGAAGTAAAAGGATATACAAAGTATGTTATATTTTCTAAAACCTGATAAATTAACTCATATAACTTGAACTATAGAGTGTGGAACTGTGGACAACTGTTATTTTGATTCACCTTGCTCCCTACCGCCATATGTCGTATGTGTTTTTTATGTATTGAGAGTTACAAATGACAAGGTAACAATTGAAGTTTATCGGTCGGTTTTAATCTCAGTTTTTGGATATCACATTTTAATACTTTAATCAACTAAATTAATTGATATAGCATCTACTATGTCATATGTGATTAACCGGTTATGGTTATAGATACAACCATACAACTTTTCATAAGATGGTGGCATTCATGGAAAACCCTGTTCATTTTTAACACAAAAAACAAAGAAAAATAAAAGTATTAAAAAGAGATTTGAAAGAAATGGGAGTACTTATTTACTTAATATAGCAGTGAGAGAATATGCGATGATGTCCACCCATCTCCCAAGTTGATGGAATAAGACGATGACTTGAATTAGACATTTTCAATTAATTCCTAAAAATAAAAAAAAAATATCGCAAGGCGCGCTCTATTTAAACCCTCCACGTGTCCCACATCACTACTTCTTCAATGAATTCTCGTGAACTGAACCAACGATAACGCATTGAAGCAATCAAGATCCCTAAAGTTTGCCAAATCTCTCTTTTCTTTCCGTATTTCATGTGATTTCAGAATTATTTTCGAAATCTGCCACAATTTCAATTTGTCTGCATTTTCTGATGTCGTTTTCCAAACTTTAGGTGGCATATTCCATTTCCATCGTTCTCTAAAGTAATCACAAAATATCTTTGCAGTTTGCAATCTTTTTTCACTTTTTCTACATAAACTACGCTTCATCTTGTATAATTGCGTCTCATTTCTTATAAAATATATTATTTTTCAGCTGGTGCCTGATATTCTGAGGAATCGCTAGTAAGTTACTTTTCCATTCACTATTGTGGAATCTGATTACTTTTCTCTCTTTCCTATATTGCTTGATTTCCATGTTCCTCGTATTACAAATCTTGTTGCCATTTGCTCCGTCTCATATCACTAGCTACGTTTATAATTTTTAATTTAATAGTTATAATTTGAACTAGTAATGTGACTATTAAATTTCGGAAAATATTGTTGAATGAAGCTTAATCTTAGGAAGTTTTTGTCTAATTCTGAACATCGTATTAATTATCTGGCTCATTTTAATGTTAATCCCACGTCTTGGACTTTTCATCATGAAATCTACGATGTTTTTGTGTGATCTTATTGGATTGGACCGGAAATCTGGGACCTTTACTGGTTAGTTTTGATGAGGGATGATGAAGATATGTGTGGTTTCACTATTGATTTAGAATATTAGGGAGATTTGAGAGTGAATATGGAAGCATATATATGCAGGAAGGGATCGAGTGGTGCAAATGGGGACAGAGAAAGCAAATGGTGCGTCAAGGGATGGAAGCAGTTGGAAAATTCCAGCAGAAGCGCATCCTTTGGCAGAAGAATCTAGTAAAATTGCAAGTAACATAAAGTACCATGCTGAGTTCAGCCCTCATTTCTCTCCACTCAAGTTTGAGGCAGAGCAGGCTTTCTATGCTACTGCTGAGAGTGTTCGGGATCGTCTTATTCAGGTAACTCATCTTAACATTCATGCTATCATTTCCCATTTCCTCGGTTGAAGGATCAATTGCTGATTAAACGGATGCGGTTCACTATTATGGTTTAGCTGATCTGACACTTTTTATATACCCTTTGATTTCAGTTCTTCTTTTTCCCATTTGGGCTAGCATTGCTTGTGACATATGTGTTCCGTCTTTGACTTATGTGGCTTTGCATTCTTGAATCAATAACTGCAGCAATGGAATGAGACCCATTTACACTTCCACGAGGCTAATCCAAAACAGACATACTATTTGTCCATGGAGTATCTGCAAGGACGAGCTTTGACAAATGCTGTTGGAAACTTGAACATCCAAGATGCTTATGCTGATGCTCTGAATAAACTTGGACATCAACTTGAGGAAATTGTTGAGCAGGTAATATTAGATGACTAGATGTCGGTCTCATCATCAGAGTGGTTCCTACTGTTAAATGTGCCAAATAAATGCTTCCTATATATCTCTTAAACTGCTGCCTTCCACAGGCTTCTGATTCTTAGTGATCATGTTTGCAAATTGTGACATATGTTGATCCAAGTTTTTTTTAATAACCCTGACGTAGTCACATAATACCAACTTAGCCATTTTCATTGATAACCACATATCTAAGTTGCATAGAAAGAAGTCATTCTGAATTGTTGAGGGAATTTTGTTATATTCAATTCAAATCATAACCCCATGCTGAGATGATATTAATGGTCTTTTTAGGAAAAAGATGCAGCACTAGGAAATGGGGGCCTGGGGAGGCTTGCTTCCTGCTTTTTGGATTCCATGGCTACATTGAATCTTCCTGCTTGGGGATATGGTTTAAGATACAGATACGGCCTTTTCAAGCAGCTAATAACCAAGGAGGGCCAATCAGAGATTGCTGAAGATTGGCTCGAGGTTCCAGCTAAATCTTATATCATTGACCTTTGTTTTTTTCTTGAAAGATATTATGAAACAAGTTTCATATCTTACTTATACGCTTCTAAAATTTTGCAGAAGTTCAGTCCTTGGGAGATTGTCAGGCATGACATTGTATATCCTGTCAGATTTTTTGGTCATGTTCAGGTTAATCCTGATGGATCGTAAGTGTCCCTCCCTGACTTACATATTGTATAATTAGTGTTTGGTTGGTCTAGGTTGTGGAATTTCAATTATGGCAGGCTATTGGTTTGAAACTTTGTGAAGTCCATGAATATCAATTTTCCTGTTTCACATCACCTAGTGACCTGTGAGAAACTCAGCGTTACTATAGATACAACCTCTTATTTAGTTACTTGACCCCACATGTGTGCTTTCTCTTGTGCATTTCAGACGGAAGTGGGTAGATGGTGAGGTCATTCAGGCTCTGGCATATGATGTTCCCATCCCAGGTTACAAGACCAAGAACACCATCAGCCTTCGTCTTTGGGAAGCAAAAGCTTGTGCTGCTGACTTCAACCTGTTTCAATTTAACGATGGGCAATATGAGTCTTCTCAACAACTTCATTCCAGAGCTCAGCAGGTAAGTGTTATATCACAAGCTTTTGTAGCTGTACTGATGTTATGCATGCTTGGAGGTTTGAGGGTAATTTTTGTGCTTCTGCAGATCTGTGCTGTTCTCTATCCGGGAGATACTACAGAAAGCGGAAAGCTGCTGCGTCTGAAGCAACAGTTCTTTCTTTGCAGTGCTTCACTTCAGGTAGAATCTTAAGTTTCTAATATTATTTCAGTATTTCTAATATTAAGCACAGTTGAACTATATAAGCTTTCAAAATTATTGCAGTATTTCTAATATACTGTGAGGTTGCCACTGCATTATCTGATGTCAGCTTTAAATTATTGCATTAGATAGGGAGTAACTCTAAAAGATGTGACGTAAGAAATAGGTCTATAAGCCAGAATTCATTTGGTATTGTTTCACATCATAACATGTTACTTTGATCTTCATAGCCATAGCTTTAGTACTGTATATGATATGGCTTCTGGTCTGTTAGACACCTTGACCTCTTATCTACCATCACAGGATATCATTTTCAGATTTAAAGAGAGGAAAGGCGGAAAGATCCCACTGCAGTGGTCTGATTTTCCAAGCAAGGTTGCTGTTCAGCTTAATGATACCCATCCCACTCTTGCTATTCCAGAGCTTATGCGTTTGCTAATGGATAATGAAGGGCTTGGCTGGGATGAAGCTTGGAATGTGACAACCAGGTGATTTTCAATTTTGTGCGAGTCTTGTTGTTTCCATATCAAGTATTGTGTTCCATAAGTATAGTGAAACTGACTAGTATATTCTAAAACAGGGCCATTGCTTACACAAACCACACAGTTCTTCCGGAAGCCCTGGAGAAGTGGTCGCAATCTGTAATGTGGAAGCTTCTCCCCCGTCATATGGAGATCATAACTGAAATTGACAAGCGGGTAGGTCTATGTGTTTCTCATTGTTATGTCAGTACTGTCAAAAAGTTGAACTTTACTGGTCCTACTGTGTCGCTTTAGACTACAATATCACTTTTTTATTATTATTTTTTCTTTTGAAGGACGACATTTCCATCAATATTTTTGTATTAAAAAATTATATGTACTTCTGAAGGTTTTATGTGGAAAATCTTGCTATGACGTATACGAACTAGGTTTAGCATATTTCTTATTAGCAAGTGAGACGTGTATTTAGAGCTGAATTTCAAGATGCTACTTGGCTTTTTTTTTTGTTTTTTTTTGCAGTTCGTAGAATTGATACATTCCACAAAGCCTGAGCTCGAAGACAAGGTTAACTCTATGTGCATCTTAGATAATAATCCTCAAAAGCCAGTAGTGCGCATGGCAAATCTATGTGTGGTGTCTTCTCATACGGTGAGCTATAAAATCTGACTAGCTTTGTGAAAATCAACTGTGGAAAGAGAATTTAAGTAAAATGGATTGAACCAACTATTCACCTGGTTCTTTCTGCTGTTCTGCAGGTGAATGGTGTGGCACAGTTGCACAGTGACATCTTAACCTCAGAATTATTTGCAGACTATGTCTCAGTATGGCCTACTAAATTCCAAAATAAGACAAATGGTATTACTCCTCGACGGTGGCTCCGATTTTGCAATCCAGAGCTCAGTAATATAGTCACAAAGTGGTTGAAAACTGATGAATGGGTTACCAATCTTGATCTTCTTGTTAATCTGCGCAAAGTAAGTACTAGAGAAGTTTGTGTTGCTAATCCACCTCTTAAACTTCAATATTTGATGCTGAACTACTTATATTGGTGAACAGTTTGCTGACAATGAGGACCTCCAAGCGGAATGGGCTTCTGCCAAAATGGCAAACAAAAAGCGCTTAGCACAATATATACTTGAAGTGACTGGTGTAAGCATAGACCCCAACAGCCTTTTTGACATACAAGTCAAGCGAATTCATGAATATAAAAGGCAGCTACTAAACATCTTGGGTGCAATTTACATGTACAAAAAGTTAAAGGTATGTACAAGCTACATAAATAAACACAAGTTAACATATTGTTGTTGAGATTGTAGCAGATACTCCAATGCAGTTATTGAATTTTTCCATGGCAGGAGATGAGTCCAGAAATTCGTAATAAAGCAACACCTAGGACTATCATGATTGGTGGGAAGGCCTTTGCAACATATACAAATGCCAAAAGAATTGTCAAATTGGTAAATGATGTGGGAGCTGTTGTTAACACTGATCCAGAAGTCAACAAATATCTCAAGGTAATGAACAGCTAGATATTTCACTTTCTTTGACATTGCACGTTGAATGGAGAATAGCCACTGAAATGTTTTTGTTTCATTGGTTCTTTCACTTAATTTTCAGGCATCCTTTGGTATTTCTTCTAAAAGTTGTTCTAATATATGTCTGGGTGGGACAAGTTCACAAATTGTAATAATTTCATACTTGTCTTCATGGAAATTTTTGTAGCTATATGAGGACATAAGTTTCAAAGAAGTATTGCACTTTCCTGCACTTCTTAGTGAACAGCTCTCTGACCTAATTCGGAACTAGTTAGTAATGCAATGGGTCAGATTTGTCTCATGTTTAAATATGATGTGATCCTAACTAGAATAGTTTTTCTTTATAAAAAGTACCATTGTGTACCTTCTTCATTGGGTTGAGCATTCTTAGAATGAAAGAGAGTAATCAGTGTGATGATATATGGACAAATATATGATAAAAAGGAGATATTCTTCTTAAGATGCTTACTAGTGTCAACCTTATCATTATCATAGTAAACTCATTACTACCTTCCTTGTATCTCAATGACATTCTCTAGGTTTTTACCTGTATATATAATTTTTTTATCTTTTCAGGTCGTTTTTGTTCCCAACTACAATGTATCTGTGGCAGAAATGCTTATTCCTGGAAGTGAGCTGTCACAGCATATCAGCACTGCCGGCATGGAAGCCAGTGGAACAAGTAACATGAAGTTTGCCCTCAATGGATGTCTCATCATAGGAACACTGGATGGAGCCAACGTCGAAATCAGAGAGGAAATTGGAGAAGAGAATTTCTTTCTCTTTGGAGCAACGGCAGATGAAGTACCAAAGCTCCGCAAGGACAGAGAGAATGGATTGGTATCTACCCATATTTATTGAACAAGTTTTTTGGAACTGAATATACTTTGTATCTACATGCATTATATTTGGAGTGCAAGCATGGATAGCTGATGACATACCTGTTTAGACCAGACCAGTTAGGTTTAGATTTTAGTTTTTGTCTTATTCAGATTCATATGCATGGCCCTAATACCTAATATAAACTAAAAGGAAATGTAGATCGTAGATAATATATGGAGATTGAAACATGATGCATATCTATTGAGTAAACACTTGGCAGAATTTCCCCCAAAATTGGTTTGTAAAAAATTCCATTCCATGCTTAATATCTTGCTTTTGACCTACTATGGTTTTTGATGGTGCAGTTCAAACCAGATCCTCGATTTGAAGAAGCTAAGCAGTTTATAAGATCAGGAGCTTTTGGAAGCTATGACTATAATCCTCTCCTCGACTCTCTTGAAGGCAATACTGGCTATGGCCGTGGAGACTATTTCCTTGTTGGTCAGGACTTTCCAAGTTACATGGATGCACAGGCTAAAGTTGATGAAGCATACAAGTAAGATTCCTTGAATTTTGTTTCTTACTTGATCCCATGTTTAAATTTGTGAAGAAGATAAACCTTCCTGACTATAAGTTGTTAAGGTCCAAAAATCCAAATCCTAGCTTCCTAGCTCTTCATTTACCATTACTATGATCCTGAGGGTAAAGATAGCCCTTGCAGCCCTGTTGTTTTGTACATCAATTTTTCATAATGTTCACCTCATGGCAAAGCCTTGCACAGGTTGACTCCAAAAACGTTAATTCCTCATATTGCTCACCTCTTGTCAAAGCCTTGCTCTTGTAGACTCCTAACAGCCAGCTCATGAGCACGGTGCCGGTTACTTCTATCTATAATAGATCTGCTTCTTAGTACTTAGCTTTGCTGAGATCTTAACGTTAACTACAGGGACCAAAAGAAATGGCTGAAGATGTCTATATTAAGCACTGCTGGAAGTGGCAAATTTAGTAGTGACCGGACAATTGCACAATATGCAAAAGAGATATGGAACATAGAAGAATGCCCTGTACCATCAAAGAGGGTACCTATTTCTTGTTTTGTGAACTCATTGTTTGGTTTTCTTATCTTCTTCTGTGATGTGTTCTGATTTATCCTCATTACTGCAGGGATGAATTGGCTGAAGATGTTTAATTTCTGCAAGTGTAATTTAGCTAAGGAAGCTGCATAATGCATTGATACATTGATTTTGTGGCACCATATAGTGCATGAACTAGTATTACGTCATAGAAAATAACGCCAAGCCCAAAATCATGTACGGTTAATTCATGTATTAATTCCTTTTACACACTTCCTTTAATAAAAATTTTGATTCAAGTGCCATATCTGTCTTTCTGTTAGCATGGTCAATCAAAGCAAATGTCTTCCTGAGTATAAACAATTCATTCAACACAAGTCTGACAGTCTCTGCTATGAGCTTGCTCATTTCACGTAAGAGTACAGTACTGTTCGAGAAAAACAACATATTCGAACTGTCATTAAGAAGAGCTGACTTATAGATATAATGAAATGTATCGGTCATGATATGATCATAATTCTATTCCAAATTCGTATAATAATAATATAAATTTCGAAAAGGAGAATTTTACTGTAGCGCCATGTTTGTGATTATTCCGAGTATAAAAATGTGATGATTTAAGAAAAAATTTAGAGCTATTTTCATTAGAATTTACACTTCCACTTCACAAATAAGTAAAACCACATTTTTCTTCAGCCTGTAATAGCAAAGAGTTACTGACAACCTGCGCCACAATACAACTGAAACAAATTCAAGTTTTTGATTTTCATTAATACAATAGCATTCATCAAGGTTTCTACAACGAACCCAAAGTCGACGGAGAAGGAGACCTTGGACTGGCAGATTTTGACAAAGACCTGGATCTGGACGGAGGACTGTTGATCATGCTTCTTAGGGGAATAGGAGAGGCTCCTACTGGGGCTCCTCGATTAACTGCGAGAACAACTTCTCCTGGAACTCTTCTTAAGCATTGGTGAGTAGCTCCGCCTTGAGCTTCTCCTTGGCCAAGGAGAAATAACTCCTCGAGCTTCTCCTTGGCCTAGGGGAGTAGCTAAGAGAATAACTCCTCCTTGAGCTTCTCTTTGGCCTAGGGGAGTAACTACGAGAATTACTCCTCCTTGAGCTTCTCCTTGGCCTAGGGGAGTAATTAGGTGAGTAGCTCCTTCGCCTTGGGGAAAAGCTTCGAGAGTAACTCTGGTGCTTTCGTCTCTAGTACCTTTCATCAGGAGAATAATCATAGCGTCGCCTACCGATTTGTGATCTCCTGCAGTATGGAGAGCGAGACCTCGAGCACGATCGACGACTCTGGCGACTATAATAGGGAGAATATGATCTATCATGCCGGGAGCACGGGGAGTAGGACCTCTCACGATCAGATGAACGACGAGATGAGTGCCTACTAAAAGGTGAATACGTAGAAGGACGGCGGTGACGTACCTGAAAGAAAGAATAAAATTAACACAGCTGACAAACTGATGGATACAGGCTAAGCTTGTTGCCAATACTGAAAAAAACAATTCAGAGACAGATAGACGAGCTACCTTGATCTGGACATGTACATGGGACCTTGACCCATATCCAACGTACCCCCTTCTGCGTGAAGATGCCCAACCATCTTCCCCCTCGAGTACTTCATCTTTCTCTTACTATATTATGCTTCTACATCATTCACTAATCAAATCAATTATCTCATATACTCATCAAAATCCAATCGAAATTGATCGAAGATAATCTCAGGAGCGGTGATTTGAAGAGATGAAGAAGGTGATCACGTAATTCTTTGACTCTATAAAATGCGGAAGTTAGTGGAAATCTGGAAATTGAGGTGAGAATCCACTTTATAATGTCATTTTTTTTTCCTATGGTGAAATTCTCGCGCACGTTGATGGTGATGCTCTTTTTAGGAGTCTTTCATTTTGGGTTGGATTTGCTAGTGCTGCCAAAGTGCCAATTACGAGTAGCTACTAGACGGGCCACCCAAAAGAATATTTGGAGCCCATGAGTCAAAGATTAGTCATCTCGAGTCTGGTTATTCGACTTTCACATATAATCTTAGTGCACAATGCCAAATCTAGAAGTAACTAGCCATACAGATTTCCGGAGAATATTACAGACTACATACAAAAGTAAGCCTTAGGGCTTGTCAAAATGCTAATATGTCTGGTACATTTTCTACATGAGCACCGGCACTTGTCATGGCTACTCAAGTGCACCAAAACCTTTGACATAAACCATTCACAAGTACAAAAAAAGGCTACTGAGGAAGAACTGTAGAAGTGCCAAGATTATCCCATGTAGAGAAAGTTGCAAAAGCATGAGTCTGTATACCATCAGTGAGAAATTTTGCCAGCGGATTTCATCATGTTTCGCCATTTATCTTTCAAATCAACCTCTGTTCTCTCCTTAAATACGTCATGATAAAAGCGGTGGATATCTTTCCAATTTCCTATACCATACTTCTTAACCCCAGCCTTCAACGCGTTCACTTCAAGTGGACTCCAAAACCTCTTTTCTCTTCTCCTCAAACTGCTATGTGAGCGAGGCTCAAGCGATGAATCTTGGCCATTATCAATCGCATCAAACTCAAATATATCACTCGATCCATGGCCCCCCATCAAACTACGCTTACGTGTATGCAGTTCCTGTGGTTCGCAAGTTTTGTTGCCTTGGGAATCCCCTTTTGATTTCTCTTTCTTCCATACAAACACTCGAATCCGAACCCGCAGCTTGGATATCAGCCAACCAACGGGTCGAATCCTCTGAAACCAAACCCTCCATTATACAAACCCTAGATTTCCACACTCTCTCCACTGCCTCTAAATACTTCACATTCTCCTCTCCGTTTTCATCCAGAAACCTAACCGTGCAATCCACTGCCACTGCACAATAAGCTTTCTGCAGCAAATCCGACGCCGTTTTGCCCCTTCTGTGGTTCAATTCCTCTATGAATTCTAGAAAATCGAGAAGCTTCTCGGAGACGGAACCGGTAGAATTGATCTCCGATTCGATTCGTCGTAAAAGTATCGTCTTCTTCAAGAGACAGTCGTGGTCGGAGAAAGGGAGACACGAGAGCGCGGCATTGATGATTTTGTTGTCTACTGGTTTTCACAAGAGGAAATTGAGGATCCAATTTGCGATTCTGGAGTCCATTTCATCGTCCAAGGAGAACCCTTAATTGAGAGGATTCTAGATTTTAAGGACTTGGGAACAGTCAGGCTGACAGGTTTCCAGGTGGGAAGTTGAGGCGGGAAAGCGTCTTATATACTCTTTCTTGCATCATTTCACGGAGTCTACACCCTAAGTTATTGGGTGGAGTTCATCCGTCCTTTATTTTTGCTTACAATATATTTCTTATAAATCTTGTTTTCATAATTTTTTTTATCTTACAAATTTATATATAACAATATTTTAAATCATACATTGAAGAACGGGAAAAATCGAATGTAAATGATAACACCTTTCTTTCCAATTGTCCCAGAAAACCTGATCAATTATTATTTCTTCGCTATTTGTATTGTGGAGTATGTAAAATAATTTTGAACGAAATTATGAAATGTTGATGTGCTTCTTCTTTACAGATGATATCTCCAAATTCCTAATTATCAATAAAGTATAAATGATTTTCATCACTCTCTTGTTCCTATGGAGATAAAGTGAGTAACAAAACTTTTGAATATATAACATAAATACAAAATATAATAATGTAGAAATGAAGCTTTTAATAGTCTTACATCTTTATGCATTAACGCTTAGTGTGTCCGCGTTTGTTTCTATAATGCTCGTTAACCTTCCAATAGCATGCGTACTATCTCATGTTTGTTTTTGACATCAAAGGGGTGACGAATGGACTTGATACATTTCATATATCCATTTGTTACACATGAGTACTTCAAGACCATAATAATGTCGTTATAATTATTGTATTTATTTATCATAAACAAATTTGAAGAATTGAAAAAGTAATGAAGTATATAAAAAAAAAACATAAAATAAAGTATAAAAAAAGCTCAAAAACAATACACATTACAATGTCTTAAATAAATATGACGCTTAAAGAATGTAAGTAGTATAGAAACTAAAGAATTAAATGTTTTCGAGATGACAATGTTTAACACTTAAGTGTACACAATCTTTTTATTTTTTTAGTTGCATTTCGGAATAATTCTTACTTATTTTGTATAAAGTATATCAGATTCTTACGAGATAAACTCTTGATACAATCACATATAGCTTATCATGACTAAACAAAAGCATTGAAAGACAATCCATCCATTAATTTTTTTTTCCTTTCCACTTGAAATCGGGGGGAGGAAATAAGACAAGTTTAGACAAGCATTTAATTATAAACAAACGCAAATGGATAATCCATTAATTTGTGGTCATTAATAATAAGTAAAGTACAATAGTTGTCTAGTAAAAAAAAAAAAAAGACAGTGTTACCCGTAGCATGATCCAGTAAAAAAAAGAGGCAAACCAGAAGCACGATTCAAGAAAAATGAGTGGATCTAGCAATGTACTAGTCGTATATCATCATAAAAATGAGAGTGGATGAAGCCTCGTAAGTAGGAAAAGGTGAAAGTACAGTAATGAGTTTATCAATTTATTAATCATCAAAGTTTTAATGCAATAATAATGGTGTAGCCCATAAACAGTTAATACAAGCATGAACAACTTTGTATAAATGTATAATATTGCCAATATTTTGTCCCATTTGTATTACACCCATCCCACAAATTCCCCTCCTTCACTTCTCACTTCCCCTTTCTCCACTCTCTCTAATAATGGCAAAGAAGGTGACTAACTTCTCTGATCTGATCCAAAGAGTGACTGCTTCTTGTTTACTCCACCCTTTAGGAAGCAACAGGTTTAACCAAGTTGACATGACCCCGGATCGATTCTCGCAACCGTCTACAACCCAATTAAAAGCAAAGCTCTCTACCCCTGAGGACGATGATGAAGACTACAAGTCAACTTCATCCGACGAAGAGCAAGAAAGTGGGGACATTTATGAGGATGCGAGGGAAACTGAGGAGGAATTGCAGAGCAAGAGGTTCAATGCGACTACTGCAATTTGGGTTAAAGAGGAGAGAGAAACCGAGGTGTGGACGATAATGGGGCAAGTGTTTGACTCGATTTCTGCTATGAAGAAGGCGTATGCGAAGCTACAGGTGGCGCACAGCCCGTGGGACCCGGAGAAGATGAGGGTGGCGGATGCGGAGGTGGTGGCTGAGCTAAGGCGGATGGGGGTGTTGAGGGAGAGGTTTAGGAGAGGGGGTGAGAGGAACAGGAGTAATGCTAATGTGGGGGCGAGGGCGGCGGAGACGGTGAGTGAAGTTGTGGCGCCGTATGAGGCGGCGATGGAGGAGTTGAAGAAGGAGGTGAAGGCTAAGGAGGTTGAGTTGGAGGGGTTGAGACTAAAGATGAGTGCTTTGAGTGTGAGTGGGAGTGTTAATGGTAAGAAAATGGGAAGGTCTTCGTCTAGAAAGAAAGGCGGTAATTTCATTAATCACCAAGGTAATAATTCTTTGTAAATTCACTCTAATTACCCGTAAATATTTCAATTTGTTGTGCTATTGATCATGTTTAGTGTCTTATATTGTGTTAATTCGTGTAGAATTAAACTGAATGTACCAAAGTGAAATTAAGTGAGATACTTGGCATTAGATATATATTTTGTGAGTTGTATTTGGTAGAAAAGGAACATTCATAGTTTGGTAATTTTGTTGAGCTGTCATAATCATTCAGCTAAATGTGTCAATTTATTATGGTTGGAGATTATAAATGAGACATTACCTTAGTTATTATCTTATGAATGCGTGGAGCATGAGAAAACCTAATAATGGAGGAGTTTGCTATTTTTGTGAGTGGCAATTTGGCATATAGAGCATGTTTCATCAGTATGTAGAAGAAATTTTCGCTAAGATAAGCTAGATGATGATGGAGGTACTACAGTGTAGCAGTTTAATTAAGGCCTAATATAATTTGGATTATTTGATCAAATCTCATACTCTGTATGTTTGTATTCTAAAATTAACCCCTATATAAGTCAACATATGACATGTCGTCTACTTTGGACAAATCATGCCTGTTGAGAAGAGTAAGAAATAAGGATCTAAGAGCAATAACAATGGTGGATAAAGTTGTTGACCTTTCAAAAGGGTTCAATCATCAGAAGTGAAAGCATAAAAGTTCCTACAATAAGCACCAACTTTTTCTTTTTTTTTTTTATTTATTTTGATTTCCATGATTGACTGTATAATTAGCTCCAGCTGAAAACTGGGATTTAGTTAAGTTTAGAGGGATAATTAAATGATTTACGTTCGTCCATTTTTGTTCCATATGCAGTTCCAACTTCCCCAACAACAGATATGTTTGAAGTAACAATGAAGCAAGTGAGGGAAACGTCGAAATCTTTCACGTCTTGCCTTCTGTCTCTCATGCGTTCTGCTCACTGGGACCTCTCAGCTGCTGTCCGATCCATTGAAGCTGCTATTTCTACCACCGGATCAACCCCCATTTCAAGCACAAACCCCCACCAACACCAAACCAAATACGCCCTTGAATCCTATGTCCTCCGCAAGATCTTCCAAGGCTTCGATCATGAAACTTTTTATATGGATGGTACCCTTTACTCTCTCCTCAACCCTTCCCAGTTCCGGAGTGAATGCTTCTCCAAGTTCCGGGATATGAAAGCAATGGACCCTTCTGAGTTGCTTGGCATCTTACCCAGTTCCCCGTTTGGGGTTTTTTGTAGTAAGAAGTACCAAGAAATTGTCCATCCTAAAATGGAAGAGTCCCTTTTTGCTAATTTGGACCAGAGGAACCAGCTTCTGAATGGGACTCATCCGAGGACCCCATTTTACTCCGAGTTCCTTGGTTTAGCCAAGGCAGTTTGGTTGCTCCATTTGCTCGCTTTCTCACTTGACCCACCTCCAAGCCACTTTGAGGCAAGCCGCGGGGCTGAGTTTCACCCAGTTTATATGGATAGTGTTGTGAGATACCCTGGTGGAAAAGTCCCAGCAGGTCAGGTTGTCGGATTCCCAGTAAGTCCTGGATTCAAGTTGGGCAACGGGTCTGTGGTGAAGGCTCGAGTTTATCTTGTTTCGAGGAAGTGAAGTGGTTCATGAGATTAAGGATATTTCTCCATAGTTTAGTTAGCCTGTACAATGCAATAGGACTGAATATGAAGGGACCCTATTACTTTTTTCTCATTTTCAGCTGTAGTAGAGTGAACAAGTTCAAAAGATAAGAGATGATTTTCTGCCAAATTTGGTTTCTTCGTATTTGCATAATTTGTACTCCATACTTCATTTTTGAGCAACCCTTTGCTTTATCGTTGACAGGTGACTTTGGGTACGTATATTATGTAAGGTGACTTATCTTAAAAGGGGCTTGAAATATGACTAAGAGGTAACTTGTTGCAAGTCTAACTTGGGTCTCATCCAAGACCAATTGGTTAAACATACTGAAGGATTTATTGAAACATGACCACGCATAAAAATTGTTAAACATTGAGTGCTCTTCAAAACTGATGCTATAGCGTGCAATTCCTTGAAAATTCAAAAACAATACAAAGGGAAAGCGAACATGAGCGAGCTAGCTAAATGTTATACAAGTATAGAGGGTGACAAAAGAATGTGGTGTACATTCTACCTATAAACTGCAAAATTACAAGGCAATTGCATACTAATGGGGCTGTCATCAACACAATGAATTAATATATACTTTGGACTTATATCACTTTCGTTTTATCGACTTTTGGCCAGCAACTGTACAGTAGTGTATACTCCGTATATGCTAACAAAATCAAAACATATAAATATCTTGGCATGGATGCGCTGACAATCAAGAAACTGGAGGTTGTAATACACCTACCCTCGCAAGATCATTTTGACCTGTATCAGAAATGCAATGATAAGCAAGCAAATCTTCATAGCAACTTCAAAGTTCAAAGATCCAACGATTCAACTCTGGCACGATTTCCGAGGAAATTTATGATATCAACTAGAACATAAACACGATATCATGCTAGGAATGTTAGTATGACTGGAAGTCTGAAATTGATAGAGTAAGCTATTTGACATCATACAAAAATCAAGTTCTATATTCTTCAACAAAGTAATGACATGAGAGTAAAATCCAAGTAATTTCGTATATCGAGTTCACATCTAAAGACTTTCACGATGATTACATGTCGCTAGAACTCTACCTACACATACTGATATAAATTCACTCAGACATCTTATCAAGTAAAGCAGGGGAAGTGAAACCCTCATTGTCTCCTGAGTCTCCTACTCTCCACCACTTCTCCCTAAATCACCTATCCATATAAGAGCAACTTCTAGAAATATTCATCACATGCACATGCCAGTCCATTATGTTTCAAATCGCTTTAAGATACTTTTAATGCCAGATAAAGATTAGAAACTGGGGATATAGCAACTTTTTCAGTATGGTCATATAGATTTATCTCAAAAAAATTTCCACAGATTGCATACAAAACCCCAGTAGGTGGTGATGCTGTGTACAATCATAGAGGAAGGTACTTAAGAAACTAGGGCATATTAAGCAAATACTTTTTAGAGCATAGAACTTGATATTATTTCGGCAAAAGAACAAGAATTAGCTTATAAGGTAGTATTTTGCTTTCAGAGATAAAGAGAGGTATCAACAAAACCAATAGCTAGTTTTGTGAATATATGCCAAATAATCCAACTTCCCAAACAACTAAAAGAAGAGCAGACGACACCAGCTGCAAGATATACAAGACATAACACTATAACAGGTAAAAATGGTTTTCATGCAGTTTAACTACCAATCCCTTGCCAGGTAGAGCCAAAACTACAAAAGAAAATGCACCTTACATTACATGGACCAATCAGTCCTGGGAAAACATTTGAAAGTACAACACGTGCCCTGCCCAGATAAAAAAACTCAGACTCAATTTAGGCTCAGTGAAATTCTAGGCCTTTGTCTGGGCTGGGTCCAACTCACTAGCCAGATCTTCTGTCCGCCATAGATCTCTTGTAGATGTGATAAAAAGAATATCAATATAAAATCAAGGGCATTGAGATCCAATTTCACGAGCATATAGTTGGAAAAAAAGTAACGACTCCAAAGTTTTAGTGGCCAATGGTAAATATTGTTGAAAGCATGTGGCAGAAGGATATATAAAGAACTTTGCTACAGCATGAAGTTTAGAAATTGCCAGACCAATGTTCACATAACAAATTTGAGTTCTAGAAAAATCCATCATAATCGAATAGATAAAGCCAATTCATAGAACAGATTTACCCTAAACTTGGCAAACAGGCACTAAAAGATAGAAATCTTACTTGTTCCAATGTCAAAAACATGATCACATTCCAAGATCCTAATCTGACAAAATTTAGGAGAAATCCTTTATAAAATGCTAATGGTCCCTGCATACAATAAGGTAAAAATGTAAGCACAAAATCTGTCAAAAACCAAAGCATCTCCCACAGTGAGGAAGTAGCATCATTTGAACCATCTGCCACCCCCTTATGCTGGAAACAATAAACTAGTAGAGGATACAGATCAAACTCAAGCACTCATTTTTATAAAGTTTTTCTGTAAGGCCATTTTACTACCATATGGAAAGGTAAAGAGTACGAGCACTATGTACCTCATTCTTCAGTGTCTTGATGAAACAATCCACCGTGCTTTTATACATTGAATCTCCCATCATTCTGGATTTCACCTGGTAACATTTACATTTTGTAAGAAAAGCAGACAATTCAGACTTATAGTGAGAGTCGATCCCTTAATAAGTCATCATAATGTCTAGACAGCAAAACCTCATCATAGACTGCAGTACGTTATTAGAAACCTTTAGACGCAGTTATGTACTCTGCACATCAACAGAAAATGTGAAATCTATAATGACTAATATCCTGCAACGGTTACAATAATGTTACTTATGATAAATAGCATGAATTTTGTACTTCTGTTATGTTAAGTGTAATTAGAGAAGCACTTTGACACATATACTGGGGAGCTATTTTCCTACTTAAATAGTCACTGGAGAGTCGACACTGTCATGATCCATGTTTCATATTTTAACACTATCCACCAAGTAACCCTGAGTTTATATCAAGTGGATGAAACTATCAGAGCCCGACAAAGAATCCGAATATAATACAAAGTATCATTGAAGTTACAAAAATGTACACAATGCATGTGTCAAGGAAGCTCACCACATCCACAGGAGACCCAATGCAGACTGCAAAAAACCCTGCACCTAAACCAGCCAGGATGTGAGTAATTGCATTATCTGTGAATCCTGGGATCGCCAATATAGTCTGCATAAGCATATATAAACTATAAGAGAAACATAAACGAGTAGGAATCTCAAGTTGCTAAACCTAAGATGACATAGTGAATGTACCAGTTTCACTTGATCATAACTGGCTAGCTCAGCAGCATTTATGATAGCATTTCGGGCAATGTTGGGTCCAAGCCCAGTCCAAAGAGCCAATAGTCCTTCCTAGTAAGCATAAGATTCATAAGTCAAGTTTCAAGTATCGAAAACAATGGCTTGGATAAGTAAACCCTCACAAAGAATTAAGAATTACCTGTCTAGTTATGGTGCTATAAGCATTAAGGGCTCCTGAATAACGCCTAGGCACTCCAGGGGGTAATTTTCCTTCAGCCTGAAGTCGAACTTTCACTAGATCAGTTGGATTGGCAATAATGATGGCAATTGCACCTGTGTCAAGAAATGGATTGCCAGTTAAGACACTTGGAAAATGAAGCTCGCAGCGCGCTCTAGTTTAGCAAAGAGTCATAGATGTGTAGTACTGCCAGCAAGGTGATGATCTGACCAGTTAAGAGAGCAGCTAGAATATTTTGGAAAAGAGGGAAATCTCCAAAGAGAAAAGCTCCAATGAAGAACATCTTGAACTGCAGGGTAAGAGGATGAAGGGATACATCATACAAGAATATTATGAGTATACGATAAATAAACGCAACCGAGCAACGAAAACGATCATTCTCGAACTCACAGGACCATACAGGCCAATTCTCAAGCCTCCGTAGAGACACTGGCGATGTAACCCAGGCACAATACCCTTCCAAAGAGCAGGTAAACCTTCCTCCCTTGCAATGGTAGCTACGGTTCCCAGCATGCCTCTATACTTGGCTGAAACAGCTCCATCGGCTTGAGATGCCTTCCTTTGGAGCTGAAGCCTCACTTTAGCGGTGTCTAATGGCAACGTACAAAACTGCATATATTAGTCCGACCACACCAAAAACACCAGATTAATTAGAGGAAAAGTGCCTCAAATATGGTAGATTAAGGTTTAAAGAACGAAAGGAAATAGCCTCTTCGCGACTGCAAAACCAACATCAAACTTAAACCTCCCTCCAGGCTCCAGGATCCAGCCACCCAACCAATCACCAAATAAGTAAATAACTGATACAATGAGTATCTGACTTAACAAACACGCTTAGTCTGATACGATGACACCCTTCATTGACCAGCCAACATGGGCTCACACTCAAATAACACATCATCACAATTCGTAAATGAAATACTACCTCCGCAAAACAAGCAGCAATAGCACTGCTGACGAAAGTGCCGGCGAAAGAGATCTCCGTTGAAGGAACGACACCCGGCATTGCAATTTGCAAATCAATTAACCACACTAAAACCCTGAATTCTGTTGTTCAAATTTATTCAACACTAGTGAGTAGTGTGGTTTAGGGGCAGTGAGATTGGAGAGAGAATATGGACCTTAAGCAGCCTCATCCGCCTTCTTTACAATAAAAGTGGAAACTGGAAAGAGATAGGAAATGGGTTCATTATGCGGAGCACTCCGTAATTTATAAATGTGGGGCATGTTGTTGTTCAGTCTTGCATCTCATTAATTTTACCAAATTCTAAGGGTTACGCTAATTTATTATTTATGCGGCTTAAGATGCTTTTTTCAACAATTGCTCCGACTCTCGGAGTATTTGGTATTTCTGTTGTAGGGAATAGGGATTGGCTATAGGCCTATAGATCTAGTTTCATACTTTCGTCACCTTAAACAAATATACACCATTGAGTTTTAAATAGATGAACACATATTTCTTTGGAAAAATTGACGGGAATAATCTAACATTTGCTCGATTTGCTGTTATTAATCCAATATTTTGTTTTTTTTATAATTAAACCTAACTTTACCCACTTTTTGTTTTCATTGAGCAACATCTGATTGTGACCTACAATTGACGGTCATGAATAGATAATTGATGTAATTTCCTTTTTTATATAATTTGTCAAACAATCTAAATCAAAGTCGAGAGTGTGGTACATCTACAGCATTCCAATGGTTCTAGTATGTGTCGCCATAGAAGTTCCTTTGGCATCTTTGTTTTGCTCCTCGGGTTCTTTCATCTTGTCATCGAGGGTAACTAAGCCGGCGAGGTAGGGCCAAGATCTCCATCTTCAGGTGGGGCTAGAAGTGGCAGTATAGTTAATGACCCATCACTTTTTAAGAAAAATAACCAGCGCAATCAACTGCACAATCTCCTGTGCATTAGAAAATTGAGTGTCGTATCGATTGGTAGAGCACCGGACAGTAATATTCATAACGAATAAAACACAACGCTAGAATCTCAATGCTAGTAAAATCAACACAAATTCTAATCAAAAGAATGAAAAACAATCAAACATCTACAAAAGCGTCTTGATTTCAAAACAACAACAAGTAATGCATGGCGAACAAACAACTTCAATCCAATTGGAAACCCAAAAATATCACAAGTTCAATCAAAACCGACAAAAATTAAAATATATAGTGACGAGATGTAGCGTGTAAGGGTAATTCAGAAAACTCATATGATGATAGTAATCAATTGGAAGTATCTGAGTTCAAATCTATGTAATTTGGGATAATGGCGTTTGTCGACAAACCCAACAATTTCTTTAGGAAGGAGAACCGCTTGAGATAAGGTTTTCACCATTTCTGGCCTTTTTGATCTAAATTAAATAAACCCTAGCCTCCACTCACCAATATCCACCCACTTACATTTTAGTATCATCAAATATTTTAAAAATTTATATATGCAATGTTCCCAACATGTTTGCTTTCACTGTAGCGGATGGAGTTAATTCTAGTAACATTAGGACACCACAAGTAAATTAACAAGGAAAATGAAACTAGCTACCTATGTCACGTCACATAAAATTCACTTGTTATTCAAGTCACTTGTAAATTGACTTAGTGAAAACAAACAGTGGTTAAAGTTAGGTATAATCATAAATAAACAGAAGGTTGGATTAATAATAGCAAATTGGGTAAAGGTTATATTATTACCATCAATTTTTCCTATTTCTTTTTCATCGCATTTATTTTGAGTGAAGGAAATTAATTTTCTCTGTTACATATATTCTTTAAATTATAATTCATTGAACGTACCTCCACATTTCCAATGGCATGATTCGCAATACATTTACAAGAGTGTGATCCAAGCTTTGGTTTTTCATTTTCGCGAGATATATTCATTTGTACTCTCGCTATTTTCTATTGTTCTTACTAATTGAATTTGGGGAGGAATTAAGGTAATGATAAATATTATTAAAATTCCAATTTTTATAAAAGATACAATTTAAAAAATAAATATTCATCTCTCGTATAATCCACTAGATATTATATTATATTATATTATATTATATATATATGAGCGGGATCATGTGTAAAGCCCCCTATATAAGAACCTTTTGCCAAATAAAAATCCATATTACACCATACAATCTCCAAATCCAACGGATGAATTATGAGTAAAAAAGAATGGCAAAGCTGGCAAACCAACACACTATTTTTATTTTTTTAAAAACTGACACATGTTTTCCCACTTTTGGAAATACACTAAGGCAAAAATCACTTTGCAAAACCTAAAGAAAAAGCTATTTAGTTTCTTATACACTTTACATCATTTAACATCATTTCAGCTGTATTTGTTCCTAAATATTTGTTCTAAACTTTTGTTCTATTATTCGAATGTATGTTCTATTGTTTTAAACTTTTGTTCTAATGTTCTACACTTTTGTTATAATTTTTTAAACTTTTGTTCCAATATTCTAAATATATGTTTCATTGTTCTAAACTTATGTTCTAGTATTCTAAATTTATGTTCTATTGTTCAAAATTATTGATCTAATGTTTTATACATCTGTTATATTGTATTAAAATTATGTTATAATATTCTAAACTTTTCTTCTAATGTTTTAAATTTTTTTTCTATTGTTCTAAACTTCTATTCTATTATTCTAAACTTATATTATGTTGTTCTAAAAATTGACACGTATGTTATAAATATTTATTATTCTGTTATAAAGTCTAATATTGATATTTTAAAGTTTAATACTAGTGTTCTAAGGTCTAATACTGATGTTTTGAACATTATGACATAAGTTTATAACAAAAAAATATAAGTTAATTTAGAACAATAGAACAATAGTTTAGAATAATTGAAAAAAAAAATTAGAACATTAAAACGATAGTTTAGAATAATAGAACAATATAACAGAAGTTTAGAAAATTAGAACAATAGTTTAGAATAATATAACAGATCTTTATAACACTAGAACAAAAGTTTAGAATTTTAGAACAATAGACATAAGTTTCGAACATTAGAACAATAATTTAGAATAATATAACAATAGTTTTACATCAGTATTAAATTTTAAAACAACAAAATAAATATTTGAAATAATCTGTACTAATTTTTAGAATAATTAAATAAATATTCAGAAGATAAAAAGTTTCTAATATCACATAAAACGAGGTAATGTACGTAAATGATGACTTTTGTAAATATAGAGGACATGTGTTGTACATTGACAGTTAGAGTACATAAAAGTTCTAATAAATTATACTTTTGCAATAAAATGCTAAAACATCTTGAGCCATTAGATATTTTAATCAACGGTAGAAGATGAGTTTTTATATAAACAAGAGTTTTCATATAAGAGGAGGGTTATATATATATATATATATATATATATATATATATATATATATATATATATATATATATATATATATATATATATAGGGGTGGGTTCATGTGAGAACCCCCTTATATGAGAACCTTTTGCTAAATAAGAATCAATCTTACACCATATTATTTCCAAATCCAACGGATGAGATTGAGTGAAAAAGAATGGCAAAAGCGTAAATAATGACAAAACTGACACACTTCTTTAATTTAAAAAAAAAATGACACACATTTTTCCATTTTCAAAAAAATACTGAGACAAAAACTACTTTTTACAAAACCCTAAGAAAAAATTATACTTTCTGACATCATTGCAGCTGTACTTTTCTCGAAAACATTTGTTTAAAACTTTTGTTCTATTATTCTAAATATCTGTTATATTATTCTAAAATTCTGTTCTATTGTATTACACTTTTGTTCTAATGTTTTAAACTTCTATTTTATTGTTCTAAACATCTGTTTCGTTGTTCTAAACTTCTATTCTATTTTTCTAATGTTCTAAACTATTGTTCTATTGTTCTAATATTCTAAGCTTTTGTTCTACTAAACTATTGTTCTAATATTCTAAACTTTTGTTCTATTGTTCTAAAATATTGTTCTATTATTCTAAACTATTGTTTTAATGTTTTAAACTTTCATTTCATTGTTTTAAACTTGTATGTAATTGTTCTAAACTTCTATTATATTATTCTAAAGATTGACACGTATGTTCTAAATATTTATTCTATTGTCTAAAGTCTAATACTGATATTTGTTCTATTATTCTAAATGTCTTTTATATTATTCTAAACTTCTGTTCTATTGTATTACACTTTTGTTCTAATGTTTTAAACTTCTATTTTATTGTTCTAAACATCTGTTTCGTTGTTCTAAACTTCTATTCTATTTTTCTAATGTTCTAAACTTATGTTCTATTGTTCTAAACTATTGTTCTATTGTTCTAATATTCTAAGCTTTTGTTCTACTAAACTATTGTTCTAATATTCTAAACTTTTGTTCTATTGTTCTAAAATATTATTCTATTGTTCTAAACTATTATTTTAATGTTTTAAACTTTCATTTCATTGTTTTAAACTTGTATGTAATTGTTCTAAACTTCTATTATATTGTTCTAAAGATTGACACGTATGTTCTAAATATTTATTCTATTGTCTAAGGTCTAATACTGATATTTTAAAGTTTAATACTAGTGTTCTAAGGTCTAATCCTGATGTTTTGAAAATTATAACAAACTTTAGAACAATAAAATAAAAGTTTAGAACAATATAATAGAAGTGTAGAACATTAGGACAATAGTTTAGAACAATAGAATTTTATAACAATAGAATGAAACTTTAGAACATTAGAACAATAGAACAGAAATTTAGAACATTAGAACAATAGTTTATAACAATAAAATGAAAGTTTAGAACGATAGAACAATAGAACAGAAGTTTAGAACAATAGAACAAAAATTTAGAACAATAGACACTAGTAGAAAAAGGTCTATTTGTTGCGGTTTTTTAACTTTATTTGCTGTGGTTAACCCAATGAATTATATATATACAACTAACTTAACCCAATGAATTATATATATACAAAAATAATGTTTAATCTAATGAAAACAATGAATTCCTACTACCTTTTATTCTAATGTTTTAATAATAACAAAATCGAAGAAGAAGCTAGCTCTACCTATACATATTGGCCGGCCCCAATGAAGTATTCCACCCATAATTCCTTAATCTCCATCAGCTCTTGAGGTGAGTATGTCGTTGTTCTTTGAATCACCTGAAAGGGTAAGAAATGATAGTTTTAGTATATCTACAAAACAAGAGACATAACTCCAAGCGTAAATTTCGGCAGAGTTTCCTCTGTAATTAGACATTTTCCCATTTTTTAATAGTACTTGTTTTCACAATGATTATAATTCAACACAATCCATCCAAAATTCACAACACAATTGTGTGTTCACAACACAATTGTGTGTTCACAACACAATTGTGTCTTCACAACACAATTGTGTATTCTCAACACAATTCACAATACAATTCACAAATCCATTGTGTGTTCACAACACAATTCTCATACACAAGTAGATCTCAAAACAATTCCCATATATGTAGAGTTATCTATATCCTAGATCTCAAAAATAAATTACGGAGCTCATGAATACGTTCCGTTGAAAGATCCTCACAAGTAGCATGGTTATGGAGGATTTCAAACAGGTAACGCATAAGAAAGTAGTCACACTCAGTGTTTTCAATCTGTTGAGGACACTGCATTTGGAGACCAAGTAAAATGTAAACCAAACAGATCTAATACAATTCTAAGGCAATAAAATAGTCATATGATTGAAAATAGGGTTACCTGAGCCGAAATCCAGTTCAACTTCAATCCGTTACGGAGGCCGGACTGAACTTTAAAGCTCTTGAAAGCACTAGATTTGGAAAAAAAAATAGATGTCAATAACTATACTTTAATCTGTTACTCTTGTCAGTGAAATAAAATTTGTAATTACCAGGAACTTACGTATTTAGCACTTCCTTAATCGCTAAATTACGTTTTCATTGAAGAGGATCGAAAATGTATACTGTCCTCTTCTCTAAGGACAGAACAAGGAGTATCCAATGACGCCTACAATATGATTGGTAAATGGTTAAAATACGAACATACATGCTTCTCATAATTCTGTAGGTGAATAACTTCTATATCTTCTTCACATATCGGGCATGCAATCTTCTCTTTCATAGCATAACCAGAAAGATTTCCATAAGTTGGGAAATCATTGATTGTGCAGAAGATCAAGGCACGCATAGTGAAATTTGAGTTAGAGTAAGCATCGAAAACCTGGACACCTTCCTCCCACAACAATCTCAAGTCATCGATAAAAGGAGCAAGATAGACATCTATGTCATTACTAGGTTGTTTAGATCCAGATATAAGAAGCGATAACATGATGTACTTGCGCTTCATGCATAACCAAGATGGCAAATTATAAATAGTGAGAAGAACGGGCCCAAGTATTGTACTGAGTGCTTAAGGTCCCGAACGGGTTCATTACATTAGTGCAAAGACCTAGCCTAAGATTCCGATTTTCCCCCCCAAAACTCGTGAACGTCCTATCGATGTTTCTTCATTGAGGAGAATCAGCAGGATGCCGTAACAACCCATCTTTCTTCCTCCCTTCAGCATGCTACCACAACAATTTTGCATTACTTTCATCTGAGTATAGTCTCTTAAACCTCGATATAATGGAAAGATACCATAAAACCTTGGCCGGTATCCTCTTCTTTCTCAAATCGAGCTCATTGTGCTTCTTTTTGTAATGGGAAACTCAACATATTGGGCATTCATCTAGATCCTCATACTCATTTTGATATAGAATACAATCATTTTGACATGCATGGATCTTCACATAATCCATTCCCATAGGACACATGAGTTTCTTGGCCTCGTAGGTAGAAAGTGGCAATTCATTGCCCTCAGGAAGCATACCTGATATAACTTCTAACAAGTGTGTGAAACTCTTGTTAGTCCAATTGTGGTGTGCCTTTAAGTTGAAGAGCATCATGACAACGCTCAATTTAGTGTGTGAAGTACAAGAAGGATATAAAGGCTTCTCTGCAGCTCTAAGGATTTCATCGAAGATATGGGGACGATCGGTGAAATCATCCTCAACATCATGCATCATCTCGTCTATTCTATCCTCTTCCACTCTATCCTAATCTCTAACATCGTCATATACCTTATTAACATTCAACCCATCTTCATTGCAAGGTGGCTTCTCCCTACTAGGAAACTTACTAACGCTTGACCCGAACTCTAATATTTCACCATGCCAATTCCAAGTCCTATAATCTGCTCTAAAACCTCGACAAATTAGATGATCTTTGATTTCATTAATGTCACGATAACCCCTAGAGTTGTTATAGTCACAACACGGACACAATAATATCTTCGATTGATTGTCTACTTGATGTCTAAGTGTAACCCTAGCAAACTCCTCAACCCCTTGTATGTATTCCATTGAGGTTCGGTTACCGTACATCCAATCCCGATCCATTCTGAACTTCAAAGAAATAAACTAAAAAACTTGAGTTGGTAGTATATATATTAAAAGAAGTCTTGGAGAGAAAAGGAAATTAATTGTACATCGAGAGAACCCCCAACGGTTTAAAAAGTTTCTTTCATTAGCTTTACATAAGGAGAGGATCACAGTCCCTCCATTACCAAGGCAGGCAGTTGCGTGGTGAGTGGTGCTAATGTAGACGTGTAGGAATGTAGGGTGGTTAGATCATGAGAACTTAAGAAGGGAGTTTTGTGTGTCTCTAGCTTTGTTGGGTTTATTCATTGAGCTCTTAAGGGGTTCTTACTTCTTAGAGTATTGTTTGGGGGTTTGTGAACTAGTGGTTAGATGAGACCAATTTTGAACCTACTTCTTAGAGTAAGTTCAGGGCTAGATCCATTAGGGGACATTAGGTATAATCACAACAGAAGAGGATCACTCTTGACCTTCCTTATTTCTCTGTTCCATATTGTTCTTGAAAAACTATAACTTGAGTCTTAGAAAACTGAAGTCTTAGAAAACTTGACTAAATCATTCACTAATCACTATTCATAAACCCCCGATGATACTAATAAAGTATGTACATAGTACACTTTATTATGGTGAATATTGTCGTCTTCTACAAGTGCAAATTGGTCATTTAGGATTAACATGACTACATGAGGTTCACTAATCACTATTCATGAGTTTTTCCATGTTGATCTTGTAAAAGGAAGGATAAGATGATTTCATGAATAGAAGGGAGAAGAATAACATGTACTAGTTGAGGACTGTTAACCTAAGGATTACCAGTCAGAATCTGGCCAAGAAATAGTCCACAAAAATTCCAAACCAACTAGGCCAAGATTTACTTATAACATCGACAAGCAGATGTAACATTACAGTAAGTTATGGTTCAGTAGTATTGTGCCTAAAATATGTTCAAATGAGGAGATTGGGATGATCATGGAATGACACTATAGATCAGCACCAAATACAAACTATTGTCTATATTTCAAAGGAAAACATCTTATCTGCAGGATCAGAATGGGCAACCTCAGGTCCTCAGCAATAACTGTGGCCATTTCCAACAAACCTTCTATTCTAACAAGTAAAAACTAACAACTGAGCTAACATCAAGGCTTAGAAAGACCATTATAATACAATAGTATCTCATATGGTTGTATACCACTATATCAAATTTTAATAATTTCTAATTTCCAAGTAGTCTAGCACTCTTCCAATTAAGCAAGAGTATGGCTTTATTCTTTCCTCTGGCTCAAAATTACTTGTAAGTTTTCAGGGCTGGACTTTATTATCTAACAGAGCTTTATAAATAAGGATTTCTAAGTTCACACAATAAAATCCAACCTCTAATGGACCACAGTAGCTCATAATAGAGGCTAAGTCGTTCTTATATCTACATCCTTTCACTTTTAATAGTTTACTTAAAATACATGTAAATAAGTCTTGAGATCTTTCATCATACCATCTTTGATTTTTCAGCTTCTTAAGAGAGATACGTCCTAACCTAATTATTAGAGTTATGTCCAGATACTTAAGAAAAGTATATATTGCATTTCCAAATTATACCAAAACTATACTACATTATCAAAAAACGAAATGGGAAAGACATACCTCAAATCTCGCGAAGAAGAAGACGAATGCCTAGCACGAATTCTTCGAAAAATCCCAAATGCAAACTGAAGCTTTTTCGAAGAGAGAGAGAAAAATTGTAAATGAATAATGGGGTTAAACTAGAGAAGGAATGGAGGACTAGAGAAGACGAGACTACATTATAAAAACACGAAATGGGAAAGACGTACCTCAAATCTCGCGAAGAAGAGGATGAATCCTGGCACGAATTCTTCGAAGAATCCCAAATGTAAACCGCAACTTTTTTGAAGAGAGAGGAAGTTTGTAAATGGGTATAATGGGGTTAAACCAGAGAAGGATTGGAGGACTAGAGAAGACGAAGTTAATGTTGGGGTTTTTTTTCGTACGCTTCAGTGTGTCTGGGAAACTTTTCGTCTTTTGAAATGGCCTGGAAAAGTGAAGACATGGAAATAAATGACCGAATAAGTATTGCGGTTATTTAAAATAACTGCAACATTTATTCAGTCATATATTGTATTTTCCTGGGCATGAATAAATGCTACGGTTATTTGGAATAACCGCAGCACATATAAATACAAGTGCTGCGGTTATTTTTAGAACAGAAGTTTAAAATAATTTAGTACATTAGAACAATCATTTAAAATAATAGAACAGAAGTTTAAGAACATCAGTATTAAATTTTAGAACAATAGAATAAATATTTGGAACAGTGTGTACTAATTTTTAGAACAATAGAATAAATAATCAGAAGCTGAAAAATTTCCAATATCACGAAAAACAAGGTACCGTATGTATATCATGACTTTTAAAAAGTTAGGGGAAATGTGTTGTAAATTGATTGTGGAAGTACGAAAAAATTCTAATAAATTACTCTTTTGCCATAAAAAAGCTGAAACATTTTGGGCCAACGGATGATATTTTACTTATACATAGTGACCAAATAAATTTTTTTCACTTATAATGACTCTTTTTATTGTTATAGTGACTTTTTTATTATTATTATAGTGACAATTTCTTATTGTTATAGTAACTATTTTTTATGTGAAATATTTAGCGTTGGATCTTAACATTTGAATGGGCTAAGATTTCTTCTTATGCTTCTTATTTTAAGCACTATTCTCATTGGATACCTTATATATATATATAGCAACATTTTTAGTAGTGTACTAATATTAGCCTTATAGATAGATATTGGAAAAAAAAATACTAAATAAAATGAGTATGAGAAATAATATATTGAGTAAAAATATGTAAGATCAAATGTTCCCTAGGTCACAAAACAAAGGATTATAAAGTTATTTCTTTCAATTTTATTAGACTATGTATGAAAATAACTTTCTAAAATTTCTTAGTAGAGAATTCATGAACAATAAAAGAGAAAGGAGAGCATAACTACTAACTTGGAAACAAATTTTGCTCAATTTGGGTAAGGGAAGCATCAAATTGGACTTCATTCTTGTTTGTCTATTGTATAAAGTAGTTGTGCTTAATATGTTTTTTCATAAACTTATAGGTCATATTAAGTCATATGAGTGTATGAAACTATCTACTTTAACTCAAAATATCTATTACACCTCGATTTTTAAAATTCTTATAATTGGGTCATAAATTCGAGTTTATGGCCTTTAGAGGATGATTATAGGATATTAAATAATTACGATATTCATCATATGAGCCTAAGAATCATCAAGTACTTAAATTTTTATCTCTATTTTTAAAACATTATGATATAAGCAGTGTATTAATACCCTTTAAATTTGGTTCATGGGCCTTATATGGTTGTAATAAGCCTTAAGAGCTATTTAAATCATTGTCTCTAAACACCTATTTCAATCAATTTTCAAAATCCCATACAATTAAGTAATAAACTTCTTTATATGGCCATTATTTGGAGATAAAATATAAGGTATTAGATGGTCCCCAACCTCTAAGCACCTATACCTTTATTTCAATTTCAAAAAAATTTCAAGATATATGTACAATAGTGTATATAACATATGAAATTTGGTCCTTTTGGACAAGTTTAAGCCTAGTAATAAACTTGATATACTAATTATATGTCTTATATGGTCATATAACTATGAGTGATTTGAACCATATAATATGATTTTAAATACCCATTTCAATCAATTTAAAAAAAAAATTCTAAAATTAGGTTAAAAAACTTGTTTTTAGGATACTTGGAGACAAATACAAGGTATTAATAATTATAAGCTTTCTCATGCGACCCTTAAAATATAATGTAAAATAAATTTAAAAATAGTCACTTTACACAAATTTTAACTCGATAAGAGAAAACCTTAAAGTCTTTAACACGAGTATAACAACAAGTCATGTAATAAACTAATAATCATAGTAATGTGTTGTAAATTTGTTATAGACAAAATAACAATGGTTACAATTATAAAATCTACACTTCTATACACTTATTAAAAATGAGTATTAAATAATTAAAGCTATATTATATATTGCTGAAAAAAAACACAGAAAATCACTTATAAATTATCAAACAGACCCAATCGATGGACCATGGTACATTTAAGATCAACCAATTCAGCACATCCATGATCCATCATTTTTCAAGCTCCTACGAATTTCAAACTAGAAAGTTTTCCCCCCAAAAAAACGTGTTCAAAATTTGTGACATGTTACATTTACGGATTTAGCGTCGCACAGTTTATTCTTGTACACTGCCAAAAAAAATAAAAATAAAAGTTTATTCTTGTACACATACGCGGGAAATGAAACCGCGGTATTTCCCAATATCCCGCCAATACCCCTCCCCATTTTCAAAATTCAAGAGTACCCTCCTTCTTATAAATATGTATTAATGGGTCCGACCCGGAACCCGAACCAGAACCGCCCCGCTTCATATAGTACCGAAACGATTCCTCTCCCATTTCCTCCTCTTTCTTCCCCCATTTCAAAACCCTAATTTCTACGCTAACCCTAGAAATCCAGCTCGCAAAAATGTTGGAATTGCGTCTAGTTCAAGGAAGTCTGCTGAAGAAGGTGATAGAATCGATCAAAGATTTGGTGAATGATGCCAATTTTGACTGCTCAGCCACTGGTTTCTCTCTCCAAGCCATGGATTCGAGTCACGTCGCACTGGTCGCACTGCTTTTACGAGCAGAGGGGTTCGAGCATTACAGGTGTGACAGGAACATCTCAATGGGGATGAATCTGACGAACATGTCAAAGATGCTTAAGTGTTCTGGAAATGACGATATTATCACTATCAAGGCTGATGATGGCAGTGATACTGTCACTTTCATGTTTGAGAGTCCCAGTAAGTTTTGAGAAGTCTCCTCCTTTTCGATTTCTGGGTTTTGGTTTGGTATTTTTTTTACTTGCGTTGTCTGTGTTAAGTCGTTGAGATTTATGTTGGGTTTTGTAAGAGAGAAATCGTTAGGTGATTCTTGAATGACATATGAGGAGATTTGTGGAAATTGTAGTGAAACTAGTATTGGGTTTGGATGTTGGATTATGTTGATTGAATTTTTTTCAAAGAAATTTGAAGAGAATTTTTGTGAAATTAATGCTGGGTTTGAGTTTGCTCAAGATGTGTGAAGCTGTGAATTTGACATTGGTCAAGAAAATACAATAGGTTGACTGAAAATTGTGTTTGGGCTGAGATATGGGAGAGTGTTGAAGTTGGTAGAAAGTGATATTAGTGATTCATAGTGTTTGATTGTTTTGTACTCCGCTTTGTTTATCAACTGAGCTGTGTATTTAGGCGCTATTACTTTAAATGGGACGGAGGTGAAAGTTATGACTTATGACTGAATATTACGAGGTAGTGTGATTTGAGTGAGTATTGGGACCAATGAAAGAATTTTAAGTGATATACAGTTTTTGCTCATCTTAAGAGGTATTGTGATTTTTTTTTTTTTTGTAATTTTTTTGGGTGGCTAAAACGTATGTAAACCTGGTATATATGTGATAAGATGTGGTCTTGTTTAATATAGAAAGCAAACTTAATGAACATCCTGAATTTTGGTAGTGAAAAATGGGTAAGATTGTTGCTTGCATATTTCGTTTGAGATGATTTACGCGATTATTTGAGAAAGCTAATCTTTGGAAAAGTTGAGCACATGCGTGTTGCCTTGGATTTGAAATGAAACATTGATGAATTTGGGGCTGCAAGGAATACTACTTTCGATTGAAATATGGGTGCCATATGCCAATTCTGGTTTTCGGCAAGTTTGTGCTGATAGTTTTGTTGTTATTTGCTCTCTGTATGCCAGACCAAGATAAAATTGCGGACTTTGAGATGAAGCTGATGGACATTGACAGTGAGCATTTGGGAATTCCTGAAGCTGAATACCATGCCATTGTGAGGATGCCTTCTGCTGAATTTGCCAGGATTTGTAAAGATTTGAGCAGTATTGGTGACACGGGTAGTGTTTCAATCCCCTTCGTAATTTCCTGTTCTTGTGCTTGATATGAAATGCTTCTTGTTCTGTTCGTTTACTAATTTTCTCACAATGTTTTTTTTGCAGTGGTAATCTCTGTGACTAAAGAAGGTGTTAAGTTTTCCACTCGGGGTGACATTGGAGCTGCAAACATTGTCTGCAGACAGAACACTACAGTTGACAAGGTATATTAGCTATTAATTTGATGATAGCTTCCCGTTGCTGAGGAACCTGATGATTCGTGTTTTGGTAGTTCAGTCTTTTTTTTTCCTGATTGTAATGACTTGATTGCAGCCTGAAGAAGCCACTGTTATAGAGATGAATGAGCCTGTGTCACTGACCTTTGCTCTAAGATACATGAACTCTTTTACCAAGGCAACACCCCTCTCGAACACTGTCACACTCAGCTTGTCTTCAGAGCTTCCTGTCGTGGTTGAATACAAGATTGCAGAGATGGGTTACATTCGGTTCTATTTGGCTCCCAAGATTGAGGAGGATGAGAACGAATAATAACTCTGGAATTTCGTGTATTAGCTCTTGTTCTTTGCTGGAAGGCTTGTTCTCAATTTAGGTTGATGATTGTGTTTACCAGGATATTCTCGGGCGTTTTCTTGCAAGAATTTGTTAAAGCAGTGAAGACTCTAGAATACTTGATTGCTGTTTTTTAGTTATTGTTTTCTCAAAGTTAGGCCATTAGATTGTGTGATCAACTATGCTTAGCAGCTTAGAATGTGTTTACTCACCGTTTTTAGTGTATGTAATGAAATTTTTACCTTAAGCTCTACCATATTGATGATGTTCTCCTGTACTTGTTATTTGTCTCAATATTTTGCATTTATGCTACATCTGACATCCCTGTTGTTCCAGAGTCAAAATCAGATTTTGGTTTCGTATTAATTAATTTTTGAGCAATTACATGATGGCAGAAAGGTAGAGCCGTAGAGAGTGAGTAGTAGAGGCTGAATGATTTGATAGTTTGTATCTAGAGCTCCCAATGGATTGGGTTAGGTTGAATTTAGGCTAATCTTGATTCATTTCGGGTTAAAATTAGCTAATCTAAACTCAACCTGATTTCTTTTATTGGTTGGAATTTTTAATTCAAGCAAATCTGATATGATTTGGGTCAAACTTGAATTCAAACTGATTTGAAAAGTGAGAAATGAGAGCGGATGGTTATGGTGAGAAAGGAGAAGTGAAAGTTGGATATAATTCACTTAGTTAGGACAAAAATATTTCAAGTCATTTGGGTTAAAACTTTTAATTTGACCAACCCCTTTTTTATTGGGCTGCGTTGTGTTGATCCATTTAAAAAATTATGTTGAAATTTCCAACACATTCCTCTATTAATGAGTTGGGTTAAGTCGGATAGGCGAATTGAGTTACTTCTTGCTAGCTCTACTTGTATCTAGCATTCAATTATTCATATTGGTCTATATAATTTTTTTGCTTTCAAAACGCATACACTGGAACTAAGAAAGTATAATACTACAATTATGTACATGTGTACAACCCTTGATTTTTATGCGCGGAATTGTAATTTGGAATCAGATTTCAGATACATATAAAGATAAAACAGAATAGTCTTGAAAGTATTCTAATTTCGAACAGCATGTTTGTTGAAAGTACTGAAGAACATAAATCATTATAAAACCATGGAAGCATGTCCATATCCGTTAAAACCTTGAGATAATAGCTCTCAATGCACACGACCCATGCCTAATCATAATAAGTATAATAAGCACAAGCAATAAACACACATTGTATTCAGAAAATTTCTGGGTCACCACCTCATCGGTACCAATATCATCGTCTGATATCATAAGCCTGCTACAAACTCTAATCACTTCCAACATTAGTCAACAACAATGGGTTGATTCTGTATTAAACTGTATAAGCGTCTCCGGAAATCCATAGTATTATCAAATGTAATTGTTGACCTCTATCCGTACACGAAATAAGCACATCAGAAAAGGAAGGGAACAAACAAGGGTAGAGGCGTAGAGCAGTTGTTAATCTTGTCATACCAGAAGAAACTTTAGGGGGTTCGGAGGGTATGCAGAATGAATTGTACTGAGAACTTAATCCGCAACATCCGACTTTACATGAAATCAATAATTCCTGTATAAATAATCAAACGCTTTTTGGCATTTCACAATTACGAGAACTGTGATTAAGAATATCCAATGTTCTTCCCTAAATAAATTACTACACATTATGACAATGATAGTAGATGATAACAGAACAAATTCTAACAGTTGTAAAAGTCATGATCCTGCGCCATAAATCTCTGCTTTTACAAATTAGTTGAATTTTAGGTCTTCAGATTGCTGGGCTTTTAACTTGCTAGCCAACTTTCCCACAAATTGCACCTTAATTTTATGACTGCAGAATGGCTGGCCTAAAACTTGTCTACAGATGTGTATATGAGAACTCTTTATTTGCTTCGCTTTTTGGCTTCACTGTAAAGAACAACCCCTGTTACAGTGAGACAGTAACCGAGCATTCCTGTCACTGACACAGGATTCTTAAATATCAAAATTGAGATAACTACGGCAACAGCTCCCTTGGCGTTTCCCAAAACCTGGTTGAAGAAGAATATTTAGATCCAAGCACCAAACAGAAGTAAGCCGTAAAAGGAGGAGAGTAGTACACTATCGTACAAGCTTCTAAATGTTGTGTTCTTTAACTTCATCATATGAGCTATACCAGCTAAGAACACTTTGTGACAATCCATACTAGAATTATCTCTGCATACTACTTAGTAGTATCTTCCAAGGGATCAGTGATCCGAGATCTGGAATAAACTTGAACATCCAAGGCATCGCACTAAATCTAGCCATCTAGGCCGACATTAGTTATACGCAGAACTTCATTCCAGATCATGCAATTTTACAATGAATAAGTGGTCATCTCTCTTCACACAAGAATTTAATCCTTCCATTTTGGCATAACAGATATTGGGGACAATCTAACTAATCACGACTCCTTGGCTTCCATTACACTCATACCTTCATAAAAAAGGGGTAATCGAACAAAATGAAAATATGCAAATACGATTTAGTTGGGAGAATTACCACAGAAATCCATTTCATTCTAATCATGAGTTTATCATACTGCAATTTTGCGATCAACCTTCATATTTTAACAGTATTACCTCATATGTGAATCAGTGAATTGTGCAACAAAAAAGAGGCTGTGAATGAGTGACACAAGTGAACAATAGGCAATAAACCATTAGTAGTAAAAAATTGACAAATTAAAGGTAAGAAGAAAAAGTCCACGGGGTTGGTAGTGGAGGCAAAAGAGAATTGAGTGTGATTCATAGACCATAAACAGCAAAGATTTCAGGAGTACCTGGAGAGTCAATGCACTAGTGTGGTTGGTCACCAAAAAGTTGGTCAAATTCACAAAGTAGGCCAATGCAGAATTGAAGAGCAGATACCAAATAATGCTGCGGTCTTCTCTTGCAAGAGCTATAGTGATACCAACAACATTTTCTTCCATTATGAGTGCCGCGGGAATAAGAGAGACAACAGCTATAGGAGCCATATACATAAGTAGGTTCATAGAATTCAACTTCTCCCTGTCAAATGTAATGAAAATCAATCAATACAGCTTCCTCTAAGGTAATACCTGAAAAGCGTAACTCAGTATCCCACCAATCTGTAGAAAGTAAAGATCATTCTTACCCTTCAGAAGATAGTAGGATTCCTTGAACCACTGTCTTAAGGGCTCGTGCAGCAGTTGCTCCAACACACATTATAAATCCAAACAAATTAAACATGGGTTCTCCCTACAAGCAAGCATCACATTACCAACATAAGCAACCAAAAATCAGTATCAAGCATATGCAACATAAATAAAACATCAAAATCCCCACTTGACACCAGTCACTAGAATAAATGACCAGGGTTACCCCATTCTGATTAGCAGAACAAAAATGGGATTAAGATTAAACAAAGCTAGGACAGCTATTAAACACTCTTTACTCTTCATTTATTGAAATTCCACCTATCAGGCCTCTCCATCCATGATACTAGTACACTACTAAAACTCTTACTTGGGAGTTATCGACTATACAATGTGACAGGCGAGTATCTGGACTCATCTCAAACCCCATATAGGTGGAATTCAAAATGTTGCTGCTGCTTTTGTTTAATAGAAAAGATCATGGCATAGCACATCATATTCAATAATGTCCATTTTACCAATTCAATCACAAAAATATCTCATCTCCCATCAGTCACTATTAACTATTTCACCCATTACAAATCACTAATCACTGTAATCACCAACGAATCTCTAAATGACCGACAAAAATATGACTATACCCAAAAGAATCCTCGCGGTTAGAAGAATCAGCTACCAATTATGACAAAAATATGTAATGACTAGTGCTTATGTTCATACCAACTCCTGTACAGGGTACCCTACCGGCTTATTAAGTATGAAATAAAAAGAATATTCCTTCCCTCTCGAAATAATTGTTCTCGTCTCACAAAAAAATTAAAATGAGACATACGGAATCAACACAATAGATTCACCAAAATCCTGAATATCAGAAAGCTAATAATAGGGGTGTTCATTACCGGGTACCCGATATACCGGGTAGTTCAAAAATCGGCCCATGACCCGACCCGGTTAAAGCGGGTACCCGTTTAGCGGGTACCCGCTTTAACCGGGTCGGGTCACAGGGTACCCGGTTTATTTTTATTATTTTTTTTACTAAAAACTTGTGTTCAATGACTATTTTTTTTTTTGCTAAAAATCTAATTTTGAATAGTGAGAAGCACTATACGTTTTTTATACTTTGAAATCAATTTTGTTGAGGCCAATAGTCAAGAGTCCAATATGTCAAGTACAACAGAAGTTTTGGTATAAGATTAAGGCTAATGACTCTAGGACTAGAGTTTAAGAGACGGATAAGTTTTGGTGCAGATTTTGTATGGATATTTTAGAGGAGATTGTCTATATATGAGACATAGTAATGTCAATTTCTTTATAAAAGCCTTTCAACCATGTTTTTGTATTTTGGAAAACTTGTCTATTTTTAAAAAGTCAACAAAATTGCCCTTATATGGTATGAATTGAAAATTAACGTACAAAAATATGAGGTAAAAAATCAGTATACTCTTATCACATATATAAATACACTTGAGACTTCTGGATGGCATGTCACACTGTCACAACCATGTACCTGGCCTCTCGGAAATACAACAAACGTTCTAAATCAAAACAATAATGTTTTCCTTATACTTCATATAAGGTCAATTCATCTGTTGTCCTGACGTAAAACTACCCAACTTTAACCCTTTTTTTATTAATAATATAAAAAAAATATTAGTTTTTGCTAGCTTGAAATTTTCTGTGCTACATCATCATTTTAAATAACCATAGTACTGAAAGTGATGAGCAACTCCAAAACTGTCGAAGAAATATCCCCTTCTCTGCCTAATATTCCTTGTCTTCTTGCAAAGTATCAACTTGTCCAATTAGTAAAAAAAATAAAGTACAATGTTCAACAAAAAATTAATTAAAAAAAATATATATCGGGTACCCGGGTACCCGATTATAATTTATCCGGCCCGTGACCCGACCCGATTAGTATAATTCTTACCGGGTCGGGTACCCGACCCGAAAAGGCAAATTTTTTTAAAAAAAAACCCGACAGTTTTTTGTCGGGTCATCGGGTCGGGTCAACCGAGTCGGGTATTTTTGAACACCCCTAGCTAATAATTTTCAACATTATAATGCAAAAAAGAAAAGAAGAAAAATTCATTTGAATATTTATGGAAAAAGAAAGGAGATTGTAAGATTGACGCATACCCCACTAGCAATGATGACGCCAGTAACAACAGGAATAAGAGTGACATAAGTGAGCCAGCTCTCCTTCTTAAACGTCATCAAATAAGCAAAAATGGCAGTGAAAAACGGCGTCGTAGCACCGACAGCCTGATTGAACGAAACGGGGAGATAGCGGAGAGAGATGTTGCCGCTGACGACGGAGGTGCAGAAGATGGCGGAGAGTGCGGCGATCTTGGCGAATTGGAGACGGGATCGGACGGTCTGCATGGGAACAAGCTTGAACCATACAATGGCGATGTAGCTTAGGAGTGAACATGCTGTCATGTGACACATTGTTAGGAATATGGGGTACTTGAATCCATAGTTGGATAACAGATACTTGTTCAACAAGATTACGCCGATGTTGGAGGAGTACCACAATGTGATCAACCCGATCGTGAAGAGTTTTCCACTCGCTTTCATTGGATTCACTTATCTATGGATTGGGATTTCGGCACGGATTTAATTAGGGTTTCTTTTGAATAGGGGGGAAATTAGGGATGGAGGAGAATTCCAGGATATTAATGGCGGAAGAAGTGAAGGCGTATGAGGAGGTATTGGTGAATGGTGACGTGATCAAGATGGAAAATTAGGCGCCAGCTTTGAGTGTCTTCAAGAACTCCTCCTTCCTCTTCCCTTTCTTTCTTTCTTTCTTTTTCTAATCTAACTTCTCTTTTTATAGGGGGTGAATTTCTCATTTTATATTTATAATAAACTACTTACTCTACTGTTTATGTCATATGACTTTTTATCTATAAACTAATTTCATTATTAACTCATAATTATTTCCACAGTCGTCATGACGATCAAGAGTCGTCTAGCGACAATCGACAACAATCACCAAGGCCTTCTCGCCAGCATTTGTCGATGTCCGGGAATATTGCAAGTGCGGTTGCTTAGTGGAAACCAGATAAAGGAAGTAAGAGCACGGAAGATAGTTTAAACGAGGCAAAAGAAGATCATGGAAACAGCTGAAGTCGTTCTTAGGATTGTGGGAGCATCTTTACTTCTTCTGGTCGTCGTTCTTCTTCTTGTGGGAGCATCTTTACTTAATTTTGCATTTTAGTTTCAGTCACATGAGAGGGACGGATGCAAAATTAATGTTGATTAGAGAAAACGTGTATCATTTAATAGAAACGTTGTTGCAATTCGTAACTTATAATGTACGGGTCATTTATGGTCTGTTTATATTTTGGAGTATCTATTAATTACTTTGTTAGGAAAAAATTTCAAAAGAGGGAAAAAACTGCATGAATGGCATGTTTGATCTTTATTACCAAAGGAAGAATTTGTCTGAAATGCAAAAGAAGAAGAAGAATGCACTTTTGCTGGAATACTGAATATTACAGACTGAAAAATAAATCTCTTTTAGTGAGTAATAATTTACCGTCATACTAGCTAAACAAAGAAAGAACGTGCAAGTAGCTACGAGGTCAAAACTCAAAAGCCTTAGTTTAAGAAATACTCCTAAACTCTGAAAGCTTTATTTATTTATTTATTTTATTAAAAGACAAGTCTTTCATAAAAAATTATGATACATGCAAAGTTAGTGAGTACGCATTGCTTTAGGAGCAATTGATAATACTAGAAAAGGCAGCGTGATAATGTCACGGTAGAAAGTCTCCCTCATTTCCTCATGAAACAATTAGGCGTCGGCACTTATTCACCGAAGCATGGTGAAAAACAAGATACGCAATTACAATATTGTAAAATTGCATGTCAGACGGCAAAAATGCATCTTTAGTTTACATATCATTTCATTTGGCACTAGAGACAATCTGATCATCTAGCTTATCTCCATAAGTCAAATAAAACAAAGGCAGCTAGGATGGTAAAGAGAGTGACACTGTGACAGTGAGAAAAAATATAAAGGCGAAACAACTCAGACAGAAAATGCAGGCAGACAACTATATGCTACAAAACCAAAATATGGACACGAACAATTTACGATCAGACATGAAAGGAAGATGTTCATGAAACCCTCCATCCTTCACCAGCAAAGTTGGCTTGGTCGCCAAGCTCCTCTTCAATCCGGAGTAACTGCAAGAGAATCGAAACTTTTTAGAATTGCAAGACACTAATATTTGAACTACATTCGGGCATTTTCAGCATAATGCTTCCAAACGTTTTTACTACACGACCATCACTAGCGCTAAAATTATCTGGGAAAATTAGAGAAAAGAAACAAAAAGAGCACATATCCATGCAACAATAAAGGCAATTACTTAAACTCTCTAAGAATAACAGCAGATAATATGAATACTTCGTTCCCATACTACTATATAGCTACAATGCCCTGTTTTCTATGGTCTCAATCTTCCTATCCTATGATGCACGGATTCGTCTAAACAATGCCGTATCCCATACCGGATACAGATACGATACGGATACGGCATGGATACGTCCCTAGGACCCCGGATACGGGCTGGATACGGCTGGTAATGGTCAGATACGGTTGGATACAAGCTGGATACGTATCGAGTACGGCTGGTAATGATCTGACGAAAACAGGAGGAGAAGGAAGCGACGTCATAGAAAGCACATTCGGCATGGTTCAAGGTCTGAGGATTCTAGCTGTGGTGAAGATGCTGCTGTTAGGAGATCTCACATGAGGCACCACAAACACCACAAGAGGTCTGACGCTGACGAGAAGAAAGGTGAGAATGATGAAGTTATGTGTAGATGGACAGTGCTCCGGGTCTTGAAAGATAAAAGCAACAGAAATACGATTCCCAAAACACTACCACTTCCCAACACTGCCATATATCTTCCCAAAAATCAGAAAACCGAGAAGCCTTGGATTTTGCTTCTTTGATTTCCATAAATGAATCAACGTTGTTGATCTATCCAAATAAATCCACACTCTTGATTGTGCAAACCCTAAAAAAAATCAGTCTTTCTTCCGGGTTTTGGAATTTAGTTTGGGCCTTGGACCCAATTTTTTTGGGCAATTAATTGATCCAATTATTTTTTAATGTTTTTATTTTTTATTTAAATTATGTTTTATTTTAATTATAAGAGTTACATTTAAAAAAAATTACTTTTCTATAATTATTGTTTTTTTTTTTGCCGTACCCATACCGTACCCGAATGTAGAAATTTTGATTTTGCGGTTTTGCCGTTTTCCGTACTCGTATCCGTATTCAGATTCGTATCTGTGCAACATTAATCCTATCTATCTTCAATCCTTATTATTCAGTTTATAACCTTTTCCTTATATCTCAGATATTCAAGTAGAAGAATGTACAAAGTGATTATGCCTTCAACATCATCCTTGATAGTCTTGAATCTCAATCTTACCAACATACCATGGAGCAAGTACAAATTCATTATATTAAATTCAGTTTTAAGATTAATGAAACTAAAAATACAAACCTGATTATACTTGCAAAGGCGCTCCCCTCGGCATGGTGCTCCAGCTTTGATCTGACCACTAGCAAGGCCGACAGATAAATCGGCAATGAAAGTGTCCTCAGTTTCACCACTCCTGTGAGATACCACAACACCCCAGTGAGCATCTTTAGCCATCTTGACAGCCTCAATTGCTTCTGTGACTGTTCCAATCTGATTCAGCTGAAAACAAGTTACTCTAGTTAGAAGTCTGATGATTTAACAGGAAAATCTGGATAGCAATCATCTATAATGGTTTAAAGGCTACGTTCCTAGAACATATCAACACAAATTCCCGTGTGAGATCCTTGACAGCCCAACATGGGTAAAGACACTTGATTCTTCAGTTTGGACCAATAACATGGAAACTTTTCATAAATAACCAAGTACTTCAATTGGGCACATTATTCGTATCCAAAATGAGTATTCAACACCATACAACATAGGCAAAAGGGCTACTTAAGTCTGATAATCCTAGTCACTAAAACCATGTTAACACAGGTTTCTCCTGCTTTTGAATTGAAAGAACAAGAAATTTACGTAAAATGGTAACTAGCTGAGCAGGACGATGTACCATCCACAGCTTCATATGTGCAGACACATTTTGGTGCCACAAGTCCCAGGAGGGCTAAAAGTTAGAAGGGGAATAAATCCAGCAGATACAAAAATTAATACAATCAGCCTCAATATATACACCAATCAGCCTCATTATATATACCTTAAAAAGTTCCTTATCCAGCAGCAAAATAATAAAAAAGGCAGAGAGCATTTGGAAATCCAATAATGCCATGGGAGCCAGTTTCAGTCCCAAATGCAAAGGGGGAAATAGTCCCAGGAGCAACTCAATTTTCAATCTTGAGAGAAATGGTCCAGATATATCCACAAAGAAGAGTAAAATAAGGAGGATATTATACTATACCCACCAAAAATGGAACAGAAGGTTTTCCAGTTGGAACCTAAAGGAGGGATATTTGGCACCTAACTAACAAAAGCTATCACAATCACTCATTAAAAATTACAGCTATAACCTAATTACCTTAAGCAGAAGAGCATTGCATGTGGACTCCTGAATGGCTTTCTCAATTCGTTTTGGATTTGACATCAATAGTCCATCCCCAACAACCTGCACGAATGACATCCAATGATCCAACAGAACAGGATGGAAAGCTAGAAAACATCTAACAGCAAATGATTTCTAGTATATGCTTAGACAAACAAGCAAGGTTTTGTAACACAAGCCAGATCTTCGGTAGCAACAATTGCTTATTCACTTTCCATAGAAGATAAAGAAGAAATATGACCAATTATTTGAAGCTTGTTCCAGCCTACAGGCAATTGTCAATTTAATGAGGCAAAAAATTCAGAAGCTAACCATAGAGCTCCATTTCATCTATATAAGTGCATATTTTGAATTGCCAATCATGTATATTTGTAAAAGCATTCATAATGACAAAGGACATACACAACAAACCTGCCCAGTTTGGAGAGTGGAGAAGTGTTTTGTGAGTTCCCAGTCCTCTTTGTCAAATGGATCCTCGATTGAGACAATAGGGTAGTCTGCAAGGTGCAATAGAAAAGGTAACCTCCACAAGGATTTTCAAATGGTAGAGGAATAAAAGGACCAAAGCAAAACAAGAGTGGAACAATAGCACAACTATACCAGAGCAAAGTTGTCTATACATTTCAATCATATCCTCTCCAGTCTTGAAATTTTGTCCTGACTTATTTGGGGTCTTGAAGTCTAAATCATACTTTGTTCCTGAATTCAAGCAAAAAAAGGAAACCTTATGTTAGATACATGCAAAAATCATTCCTTAAAACCCATCCTTGGATGTAGAGACATGAACCAAGTGAAAATTCTAAACCTTTAAAAATAATAACCCAACTTAACTAACAAATCACATTTCGTGAGTGTTTGAAGGATCATTAAGAGTATGGTCAACTTATTAGCTGAATATTAGTACTCAAGCCAGTAATACCTATGCAAAACTCAGTTGCAGCTACATCAATTGCAATCTTTATCTTCTCATTATGTCCAGTTCTACCAATAGCCTCCATGACTAGATCAAGGGCTTCTTTTACACTGCATTATACAAAAAGAAAACAGAAAATCAAGTGAGCAGCATACAGCAAAATGTACATGGAAATAGACTACACTAATTTTTTACTCATAGTTGAAATTTAGTATCAGTTAATGGAAGATAACAAAACAACAGATAAGGTACCCCCCCCCCCCCCCCCCCCCCCCCCAACAAAAAAAAAAGTATAATAAACAAGATAAAAAAAAAAAAAGAGAGAGATATCTGCTTGCCTTGAAATATTTGGAGCTAAGCCACCATCTTCCCCAACATTGCATCCATGTATGCCAAACTTTTCTGTAATAACAGCCTGCCCTTTCAGTTAACAAAAATCAAATTAATATTTTGCAAGAAAGCACACTGAAAAAATGTGTATTTGAGGTATAACTATCTGTCAGAAGGGGTCAAATGAGGCTGAAAGACAATATGTTTTCACATAAACACTAAGACGAGTGGCAAATTTCTTTCAGGTTTTTATTCTAACAAATGAGATGTAGAAAGGCCAAATATGATGCAAAAAAATTAAGTACACAATACCTATGTAACTCCAACTTTTCATTTTATATCAAATAACAGAGTGGCCCTGACAGATACTCAGCACTCGGACATGGTACATACACTTAGATACTTTGTTCTAGAAATGGCCATGACTAACACATGGTCACATATCCATGTCAGAAAATTCTACACAGGTCCTAGTAATACAGCACATTACTTTCTTTTACAATCTTGGAAACATTTCACTTCGATTTTCCACGGGAGTGTTGATACTGGATAGAAATTTCATTCAGAACTGGAAAATAATTTTTATTTTTTTGTTTTTGAAGATAGTTTCTCTCAGTCTATAACTTCAAGCAATATATCTGGGTATTTGCTTTGTGAAACACATAAGTTTAGATTGGGGGAGTATTTATAGAATTCAAAGTACAATGTGTTCTATGTATTGATACTGAAGCAAGGTTGTTGAGATCGTTACTCTACTTTGGATTGAATTGGAAGGAGCTATCAGGATCAAAGATTGGACAACCCTACAAATTTGACACTTACGAACATAATTCATGATTATGAAACATAAGGTTCAATTTTTGAGTGAAATTACACTTAAAATGCAACAATGGAGGAAAATACTTGTCAAATAACCGACGCTTAACCAAATTACCGATCCACAACGAGACTTTTAAAAAAAATTGAAGAAAATTTATAAAGAATTAAAGTTTTGAAAGACATCTAGCTAGCTAAAATGGATTTACCAATTTTGTTCAATACTTAATCTTAATTTTTCTAAATCTATATGTCCACTATTAGCAATACTCTATACCTTAGCTTCATAACATTTTTTGCAAACTAATGAATGTCAAGATTTGAAATATTGTCATGTCAATTGAACAGAACAAAAGATAATATGAACTGGGTCGTTAAATATTATGACTCATTAGTGCCTAACCTGCCAGTGCCAGTGCATTATATTAAAAACAGTGTCTCACCCCAAATTAATTATGATATTTGTAAAGTATTCCAGCTATTCATATTTTTTATCCAATTTAATTCATTTTGAGAACAAAAGAATCAATATTAAAAGCAAATATTTTTCCCCAATCTATGCCAAAATAAAGAAAGAAAACATATGTAAGAGAGCAATGAAATATGAACAAAATAAGGGGCGAATTTTTCAGATGAAAGAATCAAAACTAGTAGAATAGGAAGCATCAACAGTCAAATAGAACTTTGAAGGAGCAGAAAGCAGTGGATTAGAAGCAGATATAATCTGAACAGCAACATCGCAGGAGAATTTGAACAGTGAATATATTTAGTGTTCTTGATTTTTTACTTTCTACAGAGAGTATGAGTGGGTTTTGTCACATGAGAACAAAAGGATTAAGGAGAGAGACAAATAGAGTTTTTTTTTTTTTTTTTAAGGTTTGATGGCTATTAGTTGAAGGATTGGACTGTCTCACCATCTTAGAATTAAATGGGCCAGCCTAATTTTTTGTCCAGCTATGATAAAACACCATATTAAGCTGAAGGAGGATTGCGATCCTATCAATTCTATGACCGATTTTACAGAGATTCAATCCTACGTGCGATCCAAGTTGATGGTGATATCTGGATCGTATAATCATACGATTCTACAATCCAGTTTGCAATTTCAACGACATTATATTGAAGTAAATTATTCCTACTAACAGGCCTTACACTATGAGTATATGAGCATATATTTGATACTTGATGAAGTAAATTACCTTTAGGTGATGATAAGTTTCGGAACCCATCTGCACTGCTTCCTCAAATGTTTTTGCACCAACAGGTAAAACCATAATTTCCTGAAAAATAATTAATAAAACTATGAAGATCAGAATTAAATTTGGGCTCCCTATAAGTTAATAGATGCAATTTCATGGCAATGTGTAGTAATATCATCACAATACCTGAATAGCCAAATTGTTTCCAGCATGTTTACCACCACTGAGAACTGTGAAGGAAGGAACAGGAAGCAATGTATTGGTTCCACCAGATATATTAGCAATGTGTTTGTATAGAGGAACCTGAAAAAGATATTCTTTTCAAAGAATGGTCGAAAATGGATCATATTTATGTAATTGAATTACTATCACATTCAAAGGCCAATGTAAAACATGCCTCTTTCTCAGCAGCTCCAGCTTTGCAAGCAGCTATTGAGACAGCTAAAATAGCATTTGCACCAAGTTCTCCCTGCAACATTAGATGAAGCAAGGAGCATAAATGCCAGATCATTGTAAAGTAAGAGCACTAAAAGTCTGCATCTTCCACATGCAAGCAACGACATGTTTCAAACATAACATTGTGACAGTGGGAGTGGGAGCAAACTAACTACAATACATCCTCACATTATGAGATAATAACCTTCTTCTCTGTCTTATCTAAGTCAAGCATGACTTGATCAATTTGGGACTGAAGAGTAGGATCCATGCCTATCAACGCTTCAGATATTTTCTCGTTTATATTTCTCACAGCTTTTGTTACACTGTTTCCCAGATAGATCCCTTTGTCTCCATCACGCAACTCAATGGCCTCATACCTGCCAAAAAATATACCACTATATTGACAACAACACAATATTTGCTTTGGAATTGGAATAAAAATACATAAGCAGCCCCACGATATATTTATAAAAGAAAAACAATTAAACTACAAAAAATCATAACAAGATGGAAACAAAACAATTACCACAAAACAAGGACTGGAAGGCAAGCAGTGATTCATACAAAGAGAAACGCTACGTAATCTTAAAGAAGTCCACAAGAATGGATACGAACTAACAATCATCAGTGAAATAAGTATATTTACTCAAACACTGTCATATGTATCGCTGACTTGAACAAATGATTTTCAGGCAAATACCTAGGAATCAGGAAATACTTCATGAATCTTCTCTTGTAGTCCTTTAACAAAACTCGTAAAGGTCCCCACATCCATCATCTTCATTTCCCATTCCATTTTTATCAATGAATGTCTCATGCCAGATTATTAATGCTAAGTATATTCTAACAAGTTGTCTGTGTAAAAGTCTCAATTCTCGATCTTCTTTGTGTCTAAAGAGTGATATGAGACTCGGCATCATCCAACAATATACCACAAGTAGATTGTTGGAGAAATAAGAATCTAATGAACTGATATACAAGCTCAATAAATATCGAATAAGAACAGAGACCGGAACATCCTATAGTCCTTAGCAATTGCATTGCATTCCTGAGACTCAAACAAACATGAACTTAAACCTAAAAACAGAAGTTCCTACAATCAATTGCAATTACACCGTATACCTTAAGCTAAAAACACATATAAACTTACCACCTCAACTAAAGAGGCAAACCTAAAAACATAGACTCCAAAATCTAGTTTATACACATACCAGCTGATTTATAAATAAAAACCTAAAACTGAATGGAATGGTTCAGAAAAGAGGAGAGAGAAAGAGACGAACAATCCAGAAGAAGGACCGGACGGAGCAGAAGCGCGGAAAGTGCCTTTATTAGTTGATAATTCAACTTCAACAGTCGGAATTCCTCTGCTATCAAGGATCTGCCTCGCTTTCACCTTCGTTATCACTGAATGCACCGATTTCAACATATGATTCGCCTGAAATTTGTTTTATTAAAAAAAATTGTCAAAATCACAATAAATAAAAAAAGTCAAGGATTATATTGTAGAAATTAACAATAATAACACAACAATCAGGTGGAAAATTGGGCGCGATAGCTTACAATGAAGAGGACGGGATCGTTGGTTTTGGCCCTAACTGCGGCATTGACGGCGTCTTCAATCTTCCGAGAGAGCATATGCTTATCCAAATACTCTTGCACAGACATTTTTATATAGTGATGCACTTCGACTAACAGAGGAATGATCTTCAGGACGATGGAGAGAAGGGAGGAATCCAGGAGGAGGAGAGACAATTTTCTTTGATCCAGAGAGGAGAGAGAATTAATTGTCGTGGATGTTTGAATTCTGGAAATGAACTCTCAAGGAAGTCGGACTATGTGTTTGTTTGTGTGAAATTCAGTTGGTCTACATTTTTGCTGATTTTAGCCTTTTAGGTGGTAGGGCGTAAATTGAAACGGGCCTTGGGGTTTTGCCGGATGGGCTTTACTCATTCTTACGCATGAATCTACGACATAATTTGGTTTAAATTTTAAAAGTGGTACTCAATATATTTGATTAAATATGACTCTTTTCATATCGAAAAATAATGAATAAACGATAAATTAGTGACATAGCGACCAAACAATCAAATTAATTACAAAGGAAATGGAGGTTTATGCCCGATATTCGTTATTCTATGCAACGTATTGAGAATACATAGCTCTGTTGACCTATTATAATAATAGTACTAAAGATAAAATATTATTTGAAGATACACAAAGGGTTACCTATTGGAAAACGTAAAAATTGGAAGTTTAACAAATTAGAAAAACTAACATCTTGGTAGAAAATTAACATAGTAGGTGAAGGACTACATGAAAAAAGGATGATGGACTGCCAATCGCAAGATCTAGATTGGGAGTATCGAAGGTTGCCGGAAAAAAGGATCGTGTATGTGAAAAAACTTTAATCAAATTATTATTACCGAGAATGAACTTATTCAATCACAGTGTTAAGAAACAGTTCCTAGGTTGATTTCAAAACGTAAGAAGCTAAAATAAGTAATACATTTAATTAATTTTAACAAATACTTTTCATAATAGAAACAAATACAAATAAAATCTAAATTTAGTGTAATTTTAAAAATAAATAATTCTAATAAATAAATAAATAAATAGCAATAACCAACAATAAATAATAATATAATAAATTAAAAAATAAACATGAGGAGACGATAAAAGGCGGTGGCATATAAGAGGATAGGAGGGTAGCCGGTGGTGGAAGTGGTGACAAAGAGGAGAGAGGGACGAAGGACATCTGGATAAGGAAGGGAAGGATGAAAGAGAGGTCAAAAGAATAATTTTATGGGGCGAGGTGATATTTTTAGGGTGAGGTTTTATTCATAAGAATTTGAACTATATGAGTTATACCCAAGTTATCCGAGTCAAAAAAAACAAATACACGTGTTTTATTTTAGTTTTGTAAAAATATAAGCTAAAGCATCAATCTAATTTTAGTTTATTAAAAACTAAAAATTGAAAACGAATGTTGATTATAAACGAAACCTTAATTTTTAAGTTCATACTTGATCTTGATATCCGGTTCAGTCAATAACTTAAGGCACATCCATTGGGACCATAAGGCCCATCATCCATTGACCCTCAATAGGAAAGCGCACCAATAGAGGTGGGCAACGTGCCGGGCTGACCTGGCTCATGACTGGCTCAGGGGATAGACAGATTGGTCCAGGTCTAAACCCAAGCTGGTGCAGGATGGAGTCGGGTTAGGAGGCTAAAAGTTTTCGTAACAAGCACAAATTTTAAGTAGGTTAGGCCTATTATGAACCGGGCCAGCCTAGCCCACTAGCCATTTGTAAGCCAAATTTCTTTTACGGGAATACGTGAAACTCTGACAAGAAACTTACCAAACACCCCGGTCCCCTCTTACACACAACACACGCACAAAAAAGACGTACAAAAAAAAAAAAACCGCACAGAAATTCACCCTCCCTTCCACCTCTTCCTCTACCCTCTTCACTCCTCTCAAACCCTAATTCTCTGATTCACTGAACTGATTGAAGACGAACCAAATCATCTACATCTGCCAAATAACTTGAAGCTACTCTTGCATCAATTCGTCTTTGAATTAGGATTTCAAGCAGAGGACTATTTTCTTAAAATTAATTGCTTTTTTGCGGCGCTTGATTACATTTTCTGTAAGATTCTACCTCAATCGCAATTTATTGGCTTCTGTATCCAATTCGTGTACTTGTTTGTCGAATATTGAATTGATGGGCTGACATTTTGATTTTAATTTTTCTTGATCCTTGCAAAATCCATCCCAATTCATAATTGTATAGAATGTGAATGAAGTTGATGCATGTCAATCGTACATGTAGCTGTCTGTTGAGTGAATGATCGGTGTTGTTTTATTTGATTCTTTATGATGTATCAAATTAATTGATGTTCTACTCTTCATTTTGCTGATTACGAGTTCCACATTTTGTTGATTGAGGTGAGTGATTGGTGTGGGATTTACGTTCATTTTAAAAGTAATTGGCGTGGAGTTTATGTATTAAGTACACTCTTATTGTAGTCGTCGGTGATGACCTGCTTGTTCAAGTGATTGGATTTTCTGTTTGATGCTATCTTTAATTGTTTATTAGTACAAGGCATTGACCTCGGAATTTGTTTTTTCGATACATAGCAGGGATTGTTGCCGAGTTCTTTAAGGTCAACATGGGTTTTGACAATGATTGCATTTTAAATATTCAATCACTTGCTGGAGAATACTTCTGTCCTGTGTGTCACCTTCTTGTCTACCCAAATGAGGCTTTGCAGGCGCAATGCACTCACCTTTACTGCAAACCTTGTTTGACTTATGTTGTTAGCTCTACACATGCTTGCCCTTATGATGGATATAGGGTGACTGAAGCCGATTGCAGGGTATAACACCTTACTTGTCTTAATGACACTTGGTTTCTAGCTGGTTGTTTGGGGATAATGACGTGTTTATATTGTCAATTTGTTTTTTCTTCTATCACAGCCGCTTTTGGAGTCGAATAAAGCATTGGCAGACACAATTGGAAAAATACAAGTTCATTGCCTCTATTATAGGACTGGATGTACTTGGCAAGGTCCTTTTTCCGACTGCATGTCTCATTGTTCTACTTGTTCATTTGGTGAATCGCCAGTTCTCTGCAACAAATGTGGAGTTCAGATTGTGCATCGTCAGGTGCAAGAACATGCACAAAGCTGTCCTGTAAGTTGAGATGCATATCATTCGCGTTTATATTGTGTATTTGTTGTCTTTTATCCTGTTGCATGGTTTACTAATGTTTCACTCTCAACTTCCCCTAATTAGGGTGTGCAACCTCAGGGACAACAATCAGGTACTGCCCAGGGAAGCACATCTACAGGAGCCGTAGCTGCTGCAGATCAAAGCCAGACTGCAGCTCAAACAGGATTATCTGCTTCTCAAACTCAGACATCACAAGCTTCCGCTCCGCTTGTAACTGGTCCAGATAATCAGACAGCCAGTTCAGCAGGGCAACCACAAGCTGCACAAGCTGCCATGCCCACTGCAGAACAGTGGTATCAGCAACAGCAACAGTACCAGCAGCATTACCAGCAGTATTATCAGCAGTATCCTGGATATGATCCTTACCAACAGAACTATCAATATTATTATCAATATCAACAAGGTGCTCAACAGTTTTCGCAGCAGCCTGTGCAAGGCTATCTTCCTCAGGCACATGGTCAAGCTCAGATTCAACCCCAACTTCAATCTCAACAACAGGTCCAGCCTCATGCTCAGCCCCAATCCCAACAGCAGCCTCAAGCTCCACCAGGAACTTTGCAGCTTCCACTGCAGACAAATGCGCAACCAGTATCCAATGCACAGTCCCAAGTTCAGTCAGTGGGTCAAGCGCAACCTCAAATGCAGACTCAGGGTCAAGCACCTCCATATAACCAATCTCAGTCATTACCCCAGGCTCAACCCTATGCTCAGCCCCAGCTTAGTACTCAACAGCAGACACAGGTGCCTCAGTACCAGCAAACTCATCTTCATAGCCAATCTTATCCACCATCACAAACTCAAACCCAGCATTATCCCTATCCACATCCTCAATCTCAGGCACAACCCCAGCCCCAATCCCAACCGGTTATGCAGGCACATGCCCACCCACCTTCTCAGCAAAACCCGCCTGTTAATCCCAATGCCCAGCTTCAGGCTCAGAATGCTGTAACTGGTTACCAATCATATTCGCAGCCACAGTCTCAGCCTCAGCCTCATCCGCTAGCTCAGGTGGGAGCTGGGCATCCAATGCATGTTTCTGGTCTTCAGCCACAGCCTCATCTTCCAGGACAAATGCAGGGGAAGTTTCCTTCGCAACCTTCTCAAATGTATCCTCAACCTTACTCTAATGTGGCAACTCCACAACAGCCAAATATGTCGTCTGCACAAGGTCAGCCTCCAAGTAGGCCTCCTGCACAACAGCTCCCTGTTTATGCTCATCCCCAGCAATCTGGGTATCCATTCACGCATCGTCCTGGAGTCCTGGCTGCACATCAAGCTGCCCCTCAGCAGTATGGGCAACAGCAATCCTTCCCTGGGTATGGTCCAATTACACAGCCAAATCCCCCTATGACAGCTCAATTACATTCCCAGGGTCCTCAAATGCTGCAACATTCTCAGCAAAATTATGCACCAGGGTATGGCGCTCAGCCTAATATTGCTCAAAATTTAGTAGCTAGACCAGCGGCAGCACAAGGTGCTGGATCCCAACCATTTGTCCAGGTTGCTGGACCTTCTGGTGCTGGCCAGGTTAGGCCTCCGCCACAAAATCAATATTCTGCTGCCTCTGAACAGCAAGCTGGCCATTCCCAACAATCTTCAAGAGCAATGGGTGGTGAGAAGAATCGTGATCAAAGTTTTCCTAACAAGGAGTCTGGGCCATTATCTGAAAACTCCTTGGATGGTTGGGGGAATGAAAATAAATTACGAGGGTCCAAGCTACTAGAAAGTGATGTTCAAGAAGGCAAGCAAAGGATAGAGGGAGATGCTTCAGAGGGTGTATCAGAATCCTCACATGGTAATAACACAGCTAAAAATGGTTCTGAGGACCATAAAGATGCACAAAAGAAGGCTGAAGTACAGGACTTGAAGGATAAAGGAAGTACGGCTGCTCCAGCCCCCAATTTTCCTCATTCACATTTAGTCCCCCATGTTTCTGGTACAAATTCATTTCCTACTGTTGACCAGGGGAGAAATCAGCTGCAGCCAATGCAATATGGGGCTTCAGCTCAACACAGACCTAGTGCTGCATCCATGCCTCAGTCGACACCTCAATTATTAAACTCTCAGCAGCCTGGGTTGGATCAACCTCTTGGTCAACTGAGACCACAAGGACCTGGACAAGTTCCCCCAAGACCGCCTTTCCATACAGCTGACAATTACCAGGCATCTATTCCTAAGCACCCTCATGGTCCTATCCCTCATGAAAATGCATCTGGGGGGAATCTGGGCCCTGGCTCAACAGGACATTTTGCTAGACCTGGTTATATGGGTTACCATCAAGGTAATATGCTACCTTACCGAGCTGGACAACCTCAGAATCCACCAGGTGAACCTTTTGTTGCTGCTCAAAGGTCTGGTGTATATGATTCTCATTTTGGTGTAGGGGGGAGAGAACGTGCTGATGCTGAAGATTGCCCTCCATATCCGGTGGAGAGTGAAAGGCTTCAGGCTGATAGGCTTGGTAATTTTGATAATAGGAAGCCAGAATCCATTTCTCACGGATCTACGGATAGAGTTCCTCATAGGCCTGCGCAGCCTGTGGCTATGAAATTTGGTGGTCCTTTAGCTCATGATTCTATGTCATTTCCTGGTATAAGAGATGAAAGAGTTAAGCTGTTTCCTGAGGAGCATTTGGAACCCTTTCTTCACGGGAACCCTGAAGAAAATTTGAGGAAATTCCCAAGACCCTCTCATTTTGAAGCTGGACCTTCATCAAAACTCGGGCCATCGTCACTTGATCGAGGTCCTCTTATGTTTAGTGGAGATGGAATGCCAGGTCCCTTTGACAAGAGGCCACATGGATTTGATCATGATTCTAGACTGAAAATGGATTCTGGTGTTGGTTCTGGTCCTTCAAGATTTTTGCCTCCATTCCATCCTAATGATGCTGGTGACAGGAACCGAGCTGCAGGCTTTCCTGATGATAACATGGGTAGAGGGGATTTTAGGCATCATCCTGATTTTCCTAGACTAGCTCCTGGTCCTGGGTTCAGCCACCCCCAAATGGATGGTTTGCCACCTAGAAGCCCAGGTAGGGACTTTTCAGGTTTTCCTTCTCATACATTTGGAGCCTATGGGGATGGTGAGAATGATTCACAACCTTTTGAAGGTTCCAGACCCTACAATTTCCCAGCAGAACGATTTGGGAAATCAATCAATGAGAACAAGTTTCTTGTTCCGCTTAATCACCTGCAAAGAGGTGAGCTTGATGTTCCTGGTAATTTGCGCATGGGTGAGCATTTGTTTGGTGGCCCTTGCAATCAAGATTTGCTGCCTACCCATTTACGTCGAGAACATATGGGTCCTCAGAATTTGCCTTCTGGGGGTCATCCACGGATGGGAGAACCTCTCCAGGCAGGAAATTTTCCGCATCATCTGCCTTATGGTGAATTTTTCGGAGGTGAGAAGCCAGGGCACCCTCTGGTAAGAGAGCATGAATTCAGGGGCAGCTCTGGTTTTCAGCGTCATGCACGTGAAGGGGGATTTTACCCCGTAAGTACTTCTTTGTGTTGCTCATATTGGTTTTAGATGATTGTTTGCGAGATGTATCCTTTTGGAATCTCATTTCTCTGGTGAACTTTTCTAGGAGGATATGGAGCCTTTTGATAACTCAAGAATGCGGAAACTTGGAAGCATTATGTGTCGTATTTGTAAAGTTGAGTGTGTAACTGTGGAAGGTTTGGACTTGCATTCACAATCAAGAGAGCATCAACGGAGGGCTAGGGATATGGTCTTAAGTATCAAGCAGTCGAATAAGAAGAAGCTGAAGTAAGTCTCTGTGGAAGTTGTCTTTTATGCTCTATGCTATTCCCCAAACTATCCTTTGCCTCCTGCTGTTTGTTTGGTTTGGGTAGAGGGTAGTTTTGCGGTTAGGATGTAGAGGGTTGAGAAGGGGAGGGTAAAGTTCCTGTTGTCAGGCATAATTTGTTGGCTTTCTTTATTATTTAGGATATCAAAAGATCTGGCTTCATTTGAAGGAAGGAATGGAGGCAGGCCAAAAATTTCCAGTTTCCAGGGCCGGGGAAATAAGCGTTAAAGGCTTGATGGTTGTATTAGCTGACAAGCAATCCAGTGGTTTTGTAGCTGACAGACTGCATTTCTACGTTCAGTTTTTGCATTTAGTGAAATAGGTGACGCAGCTTTCTGTATCTCTTTCTTTTACTGGTTGGTTTATGCCAGATTTGTCATTTCAGGTTGCTGCTATGTTAGTGGAGATGGTATTTTGGGACTGAAGTATCAGTGGCAGTTAAGTTACTTTTGTTTGACTTTGTGCTTAAATATTTTGGAGTTGATATGTTTAGCATGAATGAGTACTTGCCCAGTTTCTCCCTTGTTTAAGTGGTAATTCTGTAATTTCTATCTCATAAACTATTTAAGTGCATACTCTTTCAGTGCAAGTATGTGATGCCTTGCAACTCTTTCCGATATTTTCTTTTAGCCTATCTGAAAAATGGTTTTTAAGCAGTCTCTCTTTTTGTAGTTTTCTTCTTTCGTTTTCCCTCTATTTTTTTCTCCACTTGATTAGTATTTAGTTCATATCATCCTGCCATTTCATCCCGCTTTTTAAAAACAGTTTAGTTTGTGTGTGTGTTTTTACACTGTAGGCTTTTAAGTCCCCACCACCATCTCATGTTTCCTTGCTTTGTAAGAATACCCGAGTAATCAGTGTCAGATCGTTTCATCACATATTTCTCTTCTGTTACAAACTCCTTTCCTCACTCCCCCTGAAAAACGATCTGTCTTTGTTGCCTATATATGGAGATCATGACATCAAGAGTAACTATCAATTATCAACTTTGTTTTGTCTCAGAAATTTTATTATTCTATAATTTGGAGTCTAGAGTGTTGCAATTGTACTGGTAAAAGGAATGAAGGATGACCTTCTGGAGAAGAGAGGAAACTGGGAATAGATCCGAAAACTTTTATGTAATGTAAGGGCTTCTTGTCTTATTGACATTTCCTCTTATTGATTCTGAGTAATAGTCTTGAGTAGGTAGCTTTTGGAGGTTCGAGGAGCAATATTTTGCGTAATTTGTATAATCCCTGGAACTCTCAGATAATTTTTTATTTCTTGATGAAATGCTAGACTAGAATGAATTGTATTCTTGATGCTTAATGCTGGGTTTAGCTGAAGTTGGCTGACTTATTCCCTTTGGAATTGTGCTATTAGTCTTGACATGATTGTCCAATTATATCTGATTAGGAAAAGGTGCTGTGGATGCGATGCAATTAATACTATAGGCATAATTTAGCCTACTTGATGATAGTGTGAGCCTCCATCCTGTGATTTCCAAGAAGATTTGTTTATCAGTTGAAAATATATAGGTGGGTTGAGGATTGAATTTTGTAAAGGCTTCAATGAGTTCACTGGGCGCACTGTGTTCCCTTTCTTCTCAGGATCAGGTCTAGAAGACTAATAGGTGTTTTTACACAGTGAAGTATTTATGGTTTACTCTTGTTAATGTTGTAGGATAGTAATTAGAGCTCTATGGGGTTATCTGTGTTTTGCTTCTTTCTCTATACCTTTGAAAGGTTTTAGTCCTTGTAATGATATTACTGATTAGGTTGAGTGGTATATGTCTTTTTGGACTATAGTATTAGGAGTATATATCTGGTCTTAACTTCTGATGCCCATTTATCCATTGAATTTTTCTTGAATGTCTCAACTTTTATCTAAGTTACTCTTGAGGAGGTGTTGTATTGTTTTTCGAGTTATTGGCATTAATCTTGCTACATTGCCGTCTTCATCAATTTGGTCACCACACTGCTTAGATTTGTAAATCAATCTTTTTGCCCTTACTATATGCAGAGTTTTCTTATGGGATATGGTACTTCTTTCAATAAGACTTGGAAGGGTTAATGCTCACTTTTCATATGACTTTATACTTTGCACTTATTCAACTCAATTTTCAGTTTTCACAAACTGAAAGCTTTGAACAAATTCTTCTGAATTGTTGATCTTCGTAGTACTCCAGATTTGACATCCTAGGCTTTATGTGTCCTTATTGAAGTTTGTTTAATTGGTTAGAACTTTCTATTTTACTTTTAAAGGTCAGAATTGATGGGATGTCTCAAATGGTCATGCCAACATAAAATCTTATTAGTTCTATTGCAAAAGAAATTGTAAAAAATGTGAAAGGCTATTCTCAGTTTGTACTGTGTGCTGTTGCAGAGAAAAGTCTAATATACCTGCTTCTGAGACTTGATGGCATGTGCTTTATACTGATCACACTGCTGGCTGGAGAGTGAACGCCTTATATTACAATCTGTTCCGTGAGTAGATCTAGGATATGGAACACTATGTGACAAAGGAACGAAAAGTGAAGGGGTGCTAAATGCCTTAATGAACACAAGTAAATGGGACATTAGGTCCTTGGTATGCATATTCTTGATGATTTCTTGTGGTTTCTGATAGCGTTTTGACTGTCAAATGACATCCTTACACGTGTGACTATCAGTTGGTGTGTTATAATTCAGAATATGATCCTGACGAAAATCGGGCTTTGTGTTTGGAAACCTCGGTGTGTGCTTATTATTACCAATCTTGTTATAATATTTAACTTTAAATGAACTGACTAGATTAATCATTTGTTTATTTATTACATGAAAGCCCTGTAGTTATTTTCCATTATAAAAAATATTATTTACCTAGATGCCTCTGCAAGATAAAATCCTAAAAGCAAGTATCTGTTTCTGGAGTTGACATGGAGGCAATCCACAATAGAATCCTTTTGCTGTCCTGACACTGAGAGGAGATGACACTGGAGTGGCACAAAATCAAGTTGTTTCGAGTTGTTTGGAGCATTAACTTTTCAGATCTAGTATTCAGTTGTAAAAATTAGCAGTATACAAAGGTGAAGTACATAAAAATATGGGGATATTGAGCTTTACAAGCATGCGAAGTACGAAGCAGGAGTCTATGAATCTCAGGATTTGAAATGTTTGGTCCCTGATAAATTATGGGTTAGTACATTCAGATAGTGTGTAAAAGCTATGATTTAAGCTTGCTTTTCAGCTCCTGTATATTCACTTTGATACTGACTCTCAACTTCCATAAAAGTTTGTCATCCTTTAAAAATTCTTTTATCTGGGCTTATGTTGAAACTCTCCATGGAAGGTGCAGTAAAGACCAAAATCCAAATCCTTGGTGGATTGTTGTGCAAAATTACTATGCCGTCACTCAATAAAAGCGTGATAAACATTGTTGGACAGAGCTATTAATTGATAAAAAATGGAAAGTTTGAAGATTTTTTTATCTTTATACATACGAGTATTGATGGGTTTTGTCATTTCCTATACCATGGCTTGTGACTTGTGAGTGAGGTGTTCTTTTTTGAGATTCTTGTCTTTTTTATTATTATCTCATTCTGCCTTGTTTGTGGCCTACATCAATAAGTTTGTACTTCAAACAATATGTTTTGGAGTTTATTTATATTGTATTTTTAATATATTATAAATGTCTTATGAAATTATAAAAATATCTTTTACCCAGCGAGTAAGAGATAGATCTCCTTTTAATTGAAAATTTGGGACTTCCACTGAGGGGATGAAAAGAATGGAGAGTGAAGTGCAAAAAGCAGGCGTGACTCTGGGAAGCTGAAAAATTCTTTTCTAGCACTCCCCTTCCAAGATTTATTCTTTTTGAAAAATACTAGGGTATTATGTTGTTTTTCAAAGAACAAGGAGGGTTTGAATATATGGGAGCAAAGGGGTGTCAGTGACGTTACAATTGAATTATTTCATTAAATTGAAAAAACCCAAAAGTAGGATTTTTTCCCCTTTAGAAGTTGCAAATTTACTAATTGATGGTTGGGAAATAAAAAATCCCAAATGTATGTATGTATGTATGTTTCGGGAGTCTAGGTAACATGGGGGAAAATATTTAACTGAGCAATTATGATGTGTGATTAATAAGTTATAGGTTGTGTAGGAAAGGAGAGAAAAACATAAATGTAGAAAACCGAAGTCAATGATAGAGCAGCATCTTGTTTGCTGAAATGAACAATTATTGTTGTTGTACTGTTCTTCTGACTGGAGAAAGTGTGATCTCATGCACTGCTACAAAGAAAGAATGCTTGTAACTTGTTGCGTCCTGAATAACAACTCCTGAAAAGAAAAAAGAGTTCTCAGGCGTGGACAGTATTCAGACCTGTAATATCATGGCACAGGCTTGATGATTTTCCCATTATCTTGTTCTGCCTCTTCTCCCGTCTGATTTGTATGCATGTATAAGAATCAGAAATGTTTCACAAAAATGGACTCCCGTTGTTGGACCGAGAAAGGAATGGAAAATAAGGTCTAGAATATATACTGACTTCCTACTCCGATTAGAATGGAGAATATGTTATCTGAAATGAAACTAGACGTGAGATTTGCGTACTGGGTTTGGTATGGGTTCCGGTTGATGAAAAAAATTGTTGTTATAATTGGGATATTGTTTTGTTTTTCAGTTTGTTATTTCTTGGAGGGTTGCTTTAAATTGTCAATACTCAATACAGAAATTTTTTCTTTGTTTCAGTTTAAATTATCCATTTTACATTCTAGGTTTGATAATCCCATTGTGGCATTTTACATTCTTTGAGGTTAGTGCTAAAGTTGATTTATTCTTTCTGGCTGAATTTTTTTCCTACCATAGATATTTTGCACTGAACCCGTCTTTTTTCGGTGATGCTGACAAGGGAAAAGCTGAAAAGAAGAATGGTTTACCTTGCAGTCGTCTTAAGAGTGTGGTAAGATCATGTCCAAACCTCAGGTTTTTATAAAAAAAATCCCTGCTCTTTTTATTTCACACATTTTTATCTGCTGTTTATGTAAGGTCTATATTTTCAATCTTTGATTTAGTTTCTAATTTTGTTGGATTTTCTAAATATTTGGGTAGCCTAACTTTAGATATGTATATGCTGTTCAATAAATTTAAGTTCCCTTTGTCCTTGATAATTGATATGTAACTTATGTTAATGATCATTTGTGAGTGGGACTTTAAATTATAAGTGGTCATTCAAAGAGCTTATTTGGGGGTCTATCATTAACTTGTTCACTATGGAATCTGAGTTTTGGTAATTTGAGATAAGGAATTGCTGTTTCAGGATCAAAGATAAATCTGGATCTAATTGCTGCTGTTGATTGTGAGTTGATTTTTTCAGTGATACTAGATACATTTTTAATATATATTTTGGGGATCTAGAGGGCTTGGCCGCCAGGGCCATAGTATGGTTTTAATTTGGTGTCGTTTGTGCTGAATTTCATGATGTTCAAGTGAAGTAGTTCCATAATATACTTAAGTTTTTCCATAGCTAATTTTGTTAGATCATATTTTTCTTGATTGTTCAAAATATTCTTTTGTGCCTTTTATTTGTTATATTGTTAAGATCTCTCTTTCTTTTACAAGAACATATGACCTTTTTGGTCGATTGGAGTAAATATTTCATATAATTTTTTTTAGGAAATTTCGCATATAGCAAGGTCTCTAGATTGTTTGTGGTCCTTGATAGATTTAGATTTTTTATAGCTGATGTTTTATGGTAGTTTGAGCTGTAGTGATTGGATTTCAGAAGTTCTTTTTGTATTTGGGATAGCAGAAAACGAAAAGTTATGTTTAACAGAAGAATAACATGAGTGATCCTGCTACAACTTGGTGTGAGGTCGAGATGTATGTTATTTCTGAAGGAATTGGAAAGACAAATGATGAGAGACTCTAACTGTAGTATGGTCACTTGATGATATGGCAATAATAGTGGGCTGTATTTGGTTCATGCTGGTTATTGAACCGGTGGAGGATAATAGAAACATTCAGCTACGTGATTATGAAAGTTGCATATGAATTTCTTGTAAGCCACTTAGTGATTATAGGGAACTAGAAAGAAGAAGCTGCATAATCAAGGTTTTGGCATAAATTTGTTGGTTATGTATATTTACTACGAAAAATTTGAAATGGCTGTAATGATTCTTTGAATCTAATATCTTGACCCTAGCATCTATTATTCTCTTTTAATGGAGTTGAGGGTTTAGCTGTCAATTTTTCATCTTGATGATCACTAGGAAAATTGGGATTTTAGGCTTATAAAGCCAAAATGTTAATTTTTTGCACTCTAGAAAGATTTTAAAGGGGGACGTTCCTAAGACAAAGAGTTAATACAATATTTGAACAGACTATTGTACTTTCATCAGTTTCCTGTTTTGGAATTATTCTGAGCACAGGATATTTTAAACAGCCACAACGATCTGACCTGAGTATGCTCAAGAGAAGGCAGTTGTTTCACCATTGTCGAACTTCCTTTTGTAGAAATGTTTAAAGCGATTTTATTATACCTTTCAGCTCCTTGACCTCCAAGTTTTACTGTATCTAATACTGGTAATATATCCCAATCACTAGGCTAGACAATGTGGTTCAGGATGATTTTTTGCTGGTAATTGTTTGTGTGTATCTCATGTCTGGCTTGCAGAACCCATAATTTGATGCAGATTCGCTTTGGAAACTCCCTTTGTCCCTAGGTGCGTCGAGAGAAGTCATGTGAGGTATTATCTTGACATGTGTATCATTATCTTTGTCACCTTTCAAAACACATAAGGTATGTGTGCTTCGTATGATGCTTACTGCTTTAAGTGACCATAGAAAAGCAAATGGGTTTAACAACCAATTTCATTTGGGGTGTTTGACTTGGCTTATGATTGATGTAAAAGTATCAACTAGAGAATTGACTTTATGCCAGTGATATTTGTTGATTTCCACAGTGTCTTATTTGTTTAAGTACTGTTGAATTTGTTGATTTCTATTTTTAGAAATTCTTAGGATATTATTTCTTGAGATAGATCAAGAATTTAGAAATGCAGTTGAACATGTATGCTACTATTTGGTGTTTATGAGCTGTTTTATTAGAAAAAAAATCAAATAAAGTTACAGAATTCCTTTCAACTATTTGTCCTTGACATTGCTTTAACCCTTGAGTTCATTGAGCCCTGTGGAGGTTCTTGGCTTCTTGCTTTCTAAAGAATTTTTGTCAGTAGTAGAATTCCTTACATATTTCCTAAAATTTTCTTAGATATCCTCCTTGCCTTGTGGTGATTATTTCTGTTTGGTTCTATTATATTTTTTTTTTACTAGTATTGGACGTTATTGTTGTGTGTGATCTTATCTGCAAGTACATTCCCGGATATTTATCTACTTATCTGATTTTTTGGATCTTGGAACTATTTTCCTGTAGAAAATGTACTGATTATGGATTATTAAGAATATAGAATAATGTTTGTTGTAGGCAGTAATTTATGTATCTGATTGAGATTATAGCCAACATCCAGATTTCAAAAATCCTTTAGTTGGGGAGAGCTATGGTCATGAAAAGCCCTTTGTTTGGTTCTTGTCGGGATAAGCTAGGAATTGCTTTCTTGTAGGAAACGTTATAGGTAACACCGTAACAGTATCAATCACCTATTCATGTAGGTTGTGCGTTGTTGTGGCATGAAGGATAACAATTGAGGTGGGTTGAGTCTAATTTTTTCTATTAACTCTTGCTTTCTCAGACTAGATGGTTTGAGCATTTGCTTGTTGGCAGTATCCGTTATTTGTCCTAAATGTTTGATGATGCTAATACTAACATTTATTTTGCTGTGTATTTTTTTGGTAGGGGTAGATAACTGAAACCCAGCACTTCTTTGTGGAGTGGCCTCTTGGTTTTCTTGATCTACAGCACTTGTTATCTTACGCTCAATTTGCAAAACTCTTATTTGCTTATCTTCTTTTTGATTTCCTTCTGTATTATGTTTGTATATTAAAAAGTGAGGATTGATGCGGAAAGGTGTTGCTTACCTTGTTTGTTCCTTTTTTTTTTTTCTTCCTATTATTGATACATATACTTATTTTGACTATTGTCATATTTCTATTTATAGAGTCAAAGTCATGTATTAGCAATTCTACCCTGACACGTTTATTAAGTTTCTATTTTTTCCTTTTTAAACTGTCATGTTGTTTGTATTCTTGTTGCTAGGGACTGAAATACTGCTAAATATTGTATTTCATTAGGGAAGAACTACCTCATAAGTTGTCCTCGTGTTAGTGTTGTCAATTAGTTTTTGGCTTGAATGCGAATGAAATTACTTTGTAAGCAATTGGAGTGTCGACATAGTTTTAGTGTTTCTTTTTCTCGAGAATCTATTAGGTGTACAACGAGCGTATGTGATAAGTGAACTGGCAACAAATGAGGAGAGAGAGAGAGAGATACACACTCTTAATATCTACTCTTGGATTATTGTCACGTTATCTTAATAGGTCCCTTCTACCGAATATTTGATTAAATAAACTTATATTAGGTGTTCCCAGCTAACCAAGAGTATACTTTCATGTACTCATGGCAACCATCCAAAAGAGATAATGGACGCTCCCAATTCTCTTGGAATGCTGTCACATTATTTTATAGCAAAGGCTTTAGGTAATCTCTATAGTAAGAAGGATAACCTATTAGGTGTATTTGACAGTATGTGGTAACATTTGATGTGGCAACAAATGAACTGAATAAAGGGTGGTTTATCCTTGACTCTGGTGTTGAATTATTGTCATGTTCTTTGTGAGCATAAAATTGGGTGCACAGAATGGAATGATTTTGTGTTTCCAAGATTATATGCCTGCCCCTTGCAGTAACCCGAGGGAAAATAAGAGTTTCTTCATACGGATAATAAGAGTTTTTTGAAGATTCATGAATTTGGTTGGTTTAGTTACTAGATTTAGATGAGGAGAGCACAAGTTTGCCTTGATATCCTTTTGTGAACCTTTTAGGTCTTTTTTTGGTAATGAACCAGCCCACGAGAGAAAAGGTAGGATATCTAACTTTTGGCTAATGTGACAGACAACATATGAAACCCACATTACCCCTAATAACTAACCTCTGTTGGCTAGGCTCAAAACATGAGCATTCTGATGCAATTGCTGGTTCTTAACGAATTGAAGTTTGATGATACTAGTAAATACAAATACACAATGACTAACAATTTTGAATGGAGTGGTTACATAGCTACTATGGCTTCAAGTTCACAAATCACAAGCCATCCTTTCAAGTAAGTGGTTTGCCTTTGTCGTAATATTGCAAAATTACCTATTCAACAGTTGAACCCCATTCTTTATTGTTTCGGGCCATTCCCTAAAGCCAAACCACCCCCAAAAGATATTTCTAAACTATTAATATCCTCTTCTTAAGCAAAAAATCTAGGTGAGTGGAACCCAGAAACTGAGCAACAAAACGACGTCGCATTATCCATCCCTTAACGTCCAAATCTCCAGCTGTCTTCTCTTACAACGTTCAAATTTCAAAAATAACCCCAAAAATACGAAGAACATAGAAATGGGCAATGAAGTAAAATCCAGGCCGTTGCTTTGAATCCGTAGCCTCGAATCTTGATAATCCAATTTCAAAATTCAAAACCCTAAGTTACTCCAGATTCCAGTAAAAAAGTAGCCGTTCCCCACCACTCCCACTATATAAATCCAATCCCTCATTTTTGAACTCCCTCACTTCAGTCTCTCTCCTCCATAAGCTCACCACCCCCATCATTAACCAACCCTAATCCCTTTAAAGCCATAACCAACCCAAGATGCGTGAGATCCTTCACATCCAAGGTGGCCAGTGCGGTAACCAAATCGGGTCCAAATTCTGGGAAGTCGTGTGCGCCGAGCACGGCGTCGACACCACCGGAAAGTACCAGGGTGACAGTGACCTTCAACTTGAGCGCATCAATGTCTACTACAACGAGGCTGGGTGCGGGAGGTTTGTTCCTCGTGCTGTTCTCATGGATCTTGAACCCGGTACTATGGATAGTATCAGATCCGGCCCGTACGGTCAGATTTTCCGACCCGACAACTTCGTTTTTGGACAATCCGGTGCTGGGAATAACTGGGCTAAAGGTCACTACACTGAAGGCGCTGAGTTGATTGACTCTGTTCTCGATGTTGTGCGCAAGGAAGCTGAGAATTGTGACTGCCTTCAAGGTATCCGACGAATTTCCTATCTCACTTTTGCCTTACATTTTTAGCGTTTTATTGCATTCCGGGTATTCGACGAGATGCCTCACTCAAATTTCCTTGATTTGTTCAAGTACTATTGTTGATTTTGGTGTCGGATCTGATTGTAGGGTTTCAAGTATGTCATTCGTTGGGAGGAGGAACTGGATCTGGGATGGGAACACTGTTGATTTCAAAGATAAGGGAGGAGTATCCAGATCGTATGATGATGACTTTCTCTGTATTCCCCTCACCTAAGGTATCGGATACTGTAGTTGAGCCTTACAATGCTACCTTGTCCGTTCATCAGCTTGTGGAGAACGCAGATGAGTGTATGGTGCTTGATAATGAAGCTTTGTATGATATCTGCTTCAGGACTTTGAAGCTCACTACCCCCAGCTGTATGATTTTGCTGCCTTCCACAATTTATCCAGTTATCTTTGTTTGTATTCTATGGTGTAATTTTGAGAGTTTGTCAATGTTTTTGCTTTGATGTGTGATTTTTTAGGGTTTAATGGTCGATTTTTTGAAGTTTGGGAATTTTTAGGGTTTAATTGTGGGTTCAGATATTTGGTGAAGTTGAGGAACTTGGTTTGTGAATCTTAGTGTTAGCTATTGCTGTTATAATGATGTGGGTTGTGTGATGGTGATTATCTGTGAAATGTGTGTTTATGTTATGTTATGATTTTCGGGTATTTGAGTAGTGTGATTTTGTGATCTGAGAACGGTTCAGATATGGGTTTTGGTTTGATTGTAAGAAGTGTAGAATTATTTCGTTTGACAAAGTATATGTGAGTCTCTGATTTGGGATTGTTTCAATGTTTACAGTTGGTGATTTGAACCATTTGATATCGGCGACAATGTCTGGAGTTACATGTTGTCTAAGGTTTCCTGGTCAATTGAACTCTGACCTTAGGAAGCTTGCTGTTAATCTTATCCCATTCCCTAGGCTTCATTTCTTCATGGTCGGTTTTGCTCCTCTTACGTCTCGTGGGTCTCAGCAGTACCGGTCCTTGACAGTCCCTGAGCTGACCCAGCAAATGTGGGATTCTAAAAACATGATGTGTGCAGCAGACCCTCGTCATGGACGTTACTTGACAGCTTCTGCTATGTTCAGAGGAAAGATGAGCACCAAGGAGGTTGATGAGCAGATGCTTAACGTGCAAAACAAGAACTCTTCCTACTTTGTTGAGTGGATTCCCAGCAATGTGAAGTCTACTGTCTGTGACATCCCACCTACCGGTTTGAAGATGGCATCGACATTTATTGGTAACTCGACATCTATCCAGGAGATGTTTAGGAGGGTGAGTGAGCAGTTCACTGCTATGTTCAGGAGGAAGGCTTTCTTGCATTGGTACACTGGGGAAGGAATGGACGAGATGGAGTTCACTGAGGCTGAGAGCAACATGAATGATTTGGTTGCTGAGTACCAGCAATACCAGGATGCCACAGCTGAGGAGGACGAGTATGAAGACGAGGAAGAGGAGGAGCAGTATGAATGATGATGTGTTTGGTCGGTAGTTTTTAAGTGAGTAGTAACTATGATTAAGTGATGTTTAAAAGATATTTGTCAGCGTTGGTTGTAAACCTCAACTTCCGGTTGTTGGAAACTGACTCAATTTACAAGGCTGTATTTTCATGACATTTTAGGAATTTGCAAGAATGGGAAAGCTTTATGTTTTTGTTAGGTATGGCGCCATTAATTATACTGTTTATGCTTGATTTTAATGGGTTACCCCTTCTGTCTCAGAAGATTACTGTATCTTCTATTTTGGGTAGTTTTCAAAATATGGTCATATTTTCTTTTTCGGTTAAGTCCGATGTTCTTTACTTTCACAATAATTTCATTTGGTACCTCCCAAGTATTTATTTCGTCTCAATCAATTCTGCCGACTTAGTTGAGGATACAGTAATCTTCCAGCAATCCATTTTGAAACCCCACTCTTCCAGTATGGGGGTTGTAATCGTTCGTTTCTAAAGGCACTCTGTACAAACTTGTTCATGTCACATATCCAAAATAGATAAGTGAACAGTCTAATGACATATTTGGGATGAGACTAATAATAACTAGGGTAATAAAAGTCAAATATAAGAAAATAAATGTGAATACAAGGAAAAATGAGAGAGTTGTGGTGGTGTGTTGAGAAGTAAATAAATAGAAACTATTATCCTCATTTTGGGGGAAATAGTTACAATAGAGGGAGGGGTGAGTGCCTATTATTCCCAAAATAAGGGTAATAGTTCCTTTTCTTCTACCTTTCACCAAACCATTAATATTTAATCAACTTGCAAATAGATATCACTTTTTTTATTTTTTCTTAGATTCACATCCATGTTTTTAAGTTTGACTTTTATTGCTATAATAATACATTACCTTAATCCCAAGCATGCCCTAAGAATGAATTGTTACTGCCCCAAGTTTTCCTGTCATCAATCTTTGAATAGTGAACGAATATGCTATTATATACAACTAACTAAATAAGTTCATACGGTGCAAGTTTTTTGTTGAAGTGGTGAATTGGTGCTGGTGCTTCTTAGATTCTGGTGTGACTCTTCAGAAGTTTCAACTGTTGCTGAATTTTTTCTTCAATTATAGAAGTGCAGTTTTAGCTAGACTTCCTTTCTTGATGGAAAATGTATATGGGTTTTTACTAATGTAAATGAAGCTCTACCATAGTCACTCAACTATCGGAAAAAAGAGTCCAGACAAACATATTGCACCCTTCTATAATTGTTTTTCTTAATTACTTGATTATAGCATTATGCAGTATGTTTTTTTGCTTCTTGAGCAACGATTATAGAATACAACTTAAGATATATTTTTATATTGAGATATATCCAATAAAATATATAAGATTTTGTTCAAACTTTGATTCGAATTATGAGCTATGAAGCTTATCTATCATATGCAAGAGGAAGATCTTCAAGTGGACGATTATGCTATCATAACTGTCTTAGTGCATGCGAATATGTAGAATGGAATACAAAGCTTCTCAATGAACAGGAATAAGTTAATCACTTTCTTCTCACTTAGTTGTACATAAGTTTGTGGATGACTAGTTGTATCATGTAATTGTTCTTTTTCACTCGTAATTGTTCTAAAATTGTTCACAGGATTCAAAATGATTCATTTTGTCTCAAACGATTAGGTTTATTATTTTAAAAATTTGATCATTTTGCTCAAATTTTTTTATTCTCTAAAATTTCTTGTTTGACTAAAAATTGTGTATGTTCTAAAATTGCTCATTTGACTCAAAAAATGTTCATTTTTTCTAAAATTGTTATTTTCTCTCAAAATTAATCATTTTCTCTTAAAATTACTTATTTTACCCCATAAACACCATCATAAAGTGTAATTCTAGATACAAGATAGACTTTCTAGTAAATCACCAAAGTCATTCATATTACTTTTAACTTTTATAATCCAAGTCTAGATTGAAAACCAAACTTTTATGGTTTCACCTTTACATATATCAAAACATGTTTTCCTCCAATTAATTTATATCACCACGAAAATTTAATTTAGAAAAATATTGATTGTTGATTTATTTTATTTGTTAACCAATATTTGGATGACCATGTCCTATTACTGATGTATTTTTATCTGACATTTTGTATTTATACATTTTGAGGTTGGGGTTTGAATTTTTTTTTATAAGCTTTTTTAAAAAATATTTTCAAAAATAGATTTCGGACCAAAATATTTTTAAAATAAGCTTTTTCAGATTAAGATGAAAATCGCTGCCTGAGGCAACTATTTTCATTAAATAAACTCACTACCTGGGGTAGCGATTTTAATTAGGCTTGAGATTTGGGTTAGAGCTGACACTGGTTTGAAAGTCAAAGCTGTGGGATTTCACGAAAAAGAAAAAAACTGCCACAACGATTTACCTTCAGTAAAAAAATAACAGGCAACGATTAAACTTTTAAAAAATATTTTTTTTAAAATCTCTATATGTGGCATCTATTTGGTTAAAAAAAATTTAAGAAAAATCTTTAGGCCAAGTCTAATTTCATGCAATCTGAAAATCACTGTCTTAAACACCAATTTTATTTAACCAAAATCTCTACCTTAAACAACAATTTTCACCCAAAGTTGGAAAATTTATTTTTGAATATATTTTGGTCGGGATACTGTTTTTGAAATAAATAAAAAAAAAAAGCTTAAAAAATTCTGGGGGTTTAGCCGTTAAGGCAATATAGAGAAGGTGAGTGAGCAGCCAGAGCGAGTGGGCGATGAATAGAGAGACAATGGCTTTTGCAAGCAGGCTAGTGAGCGACAAGGCAGCAACAAGCTTACTATGGCGGCTCCCATCAAATCTTCTTCAAACCTTCAATTTCAGCAGCGCATCACCTGCTACAACAGCTGGTGCTCCTGCTGCTACCACTGCTACAAGTGAGGCATCAAAGAATGCGAAGCGAAGGAAGAAGAAAAAGAATCTGTTCGAAGTAGCGCAGTTCTTGCCCAACTGGGGTCTTGGCTATCACATGGCCAAAACCCATTGGACCAATGTTTCTTATGAGATCACCAAGATTAATCTTTACAAGGTTCCTTCTCTCTATCTTTCTCTTTTTCAAGTGTTCTTTTCATTCCGGCATTTCGTCGAACACCTTGCGATCGACTTCTTTTTTTGTTCCTTATGTATTGTTGTTTCGTTGATTTGATTGTTGAGGTTTCTGGGTTTTGATTTTGTACAGGATGGTAGGCATGGGAAAGCTTGGGGGCTTGCTTACAAAAATGGTTTGTCTCCAACTTTTGCCCCGTTTATTTGATTTAAAGTTTATTTCTTTTCATATTATTGAGTGTTTCTAGTTTTAGGTTTTAGTTGTAACATGTGTCCCATGCTATAATCAAAATATCAAATGGGGTTTGAGTGTGAGTTATAGGGTTGTTATTGGGGTTCTGAGATTGTGTCATGTATCATGATTTTGGTTTTAGGTTCTTAGGTTGAAAGACTCACTATGTTTTATCAAGGGTTTATCCCCTATAATTAGTGCCATTGTGTTTTGTTGTGTAATGGAAATCTTGATTAATTGTATGAGAAAACATACTTTTGATATCCATTTCCTGCTAAGTTCCTGTATTAGCTATGTCTGAATTTTATTGGCTTATGCCGATTACCTAGTTTGACTTCTGATCTGAAATTAAGGCTGTGCGTCAAGAGGCCCACCATGATTTAAATTTTCTGCTAGATATGACAAAACCACACGTCCACACTAGTTTCCTGGAGCTTGTGGATTGTTTTGAAACAAGCAATATGGCATTATAGAACTCTCCTCACTTCTTCCTAGTGGTCCCTGTGGGAAACTGGAAACCATCTAGCTCAATGGTTAAACCATACGTTTTGTATGGATTTTCCTTTCATTTATCCTGATAATGTCGATACAGATGTTTAATCTCAAAACTAAGGTTGTAGATTAGTCTATTATCTGCCAAATAGATCCTCATTTGTGTAACACCAGGAGAATGTACTGGCCATCTGTGTGAGTCTTCAAGGGTGATTCTACCTGTAGGAAAGATTACAGAATTTATAATTTGAGTATTGTCTTTCTGTATTTCATTCAATGCTCTGTAACGTTACAATGCTTTGCTTTATATACTGCTCTGCCTACTGCTATGCCTAATCTCTTCTCCTTGGTTTTAGGAGGATAGGATATACTGCTCTTATGCTAAACATTATCTTTTGTTAAACTCTATCCTATCTTACTTCTTATAATCTTATCTTTGTAATTACTTTGTAATCTAATCTTCTTATAATCTAATCTTTCTACACTCCCCCTCAAGTTAGTTGTGGGGTCTTCAACACCTAACTTGCATAGCATACTTTCAAACATTCTCGTTCCAACTGCCTTTGTTAGAACATCGGCCATTTGATCACCCGAGCGTACAAATCGAAGACTAATTACCCCTGCTTCTAAATTATCTTTGATGAAGTGTCTATCTACTTCAACATGCTTAGTTCGATCATGCTGGACTGGGTTTTCTGAAATGCTAATTGCCGCTTTATTATCACAAAAAATCTCACAACTTGTTTCTGGAGAGAACCCAAGTCCAGTAAGAAGTTTCCGAAGCCAGAGTACTTCTGTTATTCCTTTAGCAATTCCCCGAAATTCTGCCTCAGCACTAGACATTGCAACAACTTTTTGTTTTTTACTTCTCCATGTTATCAGATTTCCTCCAATAAGGGTGAAGTATCCAGAAGTAGATTTCCTACTATCTCGATCACCTGCCCAATCAGCATCAGTATAGGCTTGCAGTTTTAAGTGACCGTTTCTCCTAAACATAACTCTGTTTCCTGGTGTTCCCTTAAGATTTTGTAGACTGCATCCATATGTTGTGCTTGAGGTTTATGCATGAATCTACTTACAACTCCAACTGCATACGAAATATCAGATCGAGTATGTGATAAATAGATGAGTTTTTCCACAAGTCTCTGGTACTTTCCCTGATCCACTGTATCTGCATCCTCTTCAATTTTCAGTCCATGGTTGACCATCATTGGCGTTTCGGCTGGTTTGCACTCTATCATACCAACCTCCGTCAGAAAATCTAGGATATACTTCTTCTGAGATATAAAGATCCCTTGTTTTGATCTTAGAACCTCAATTCCAAGGAAATACTTGAGATTTCCCAAATCCTTCATTTCAAACTCTCCTGCTAGATTTTCCTTCAGTAGTTGAATCTCTTCTTCATCATTCCCAATAATGATCATGTCATCGACATAGATAATAAGACAAGTAGTCAGATCATTTCTGGTTTTTAGGAATAATGTGTGATCTGAACTGCTTTGCCTATATCCAAACCTCTTCATAGCCATAGTGAATCTCCCAAACCATGCTCTCAGAGATTGTTTCAATCCATACAATGCCTTCTTGAGTTTGCACCCTTCTCCTTTCAGATATTCTCCTGAAAAACCCGAGGAGGTTCCATATATACTTCCTCGGTTATTTCTCCATGCAAGAACACATTCTTCACATCAAACTGGTGTAATTGCCAATCCTTGTTTGTTGCTACTGAGAATAATACCATGATAGTGTCGATCTTTGCTACAGGTGAGAACGTCTCAGAGTAGTCGATGCCATACACCTGGGTGTATCCTTTTGCCACAAGTCGTGCTTTATACCGTTCAATAATTCCATCGGCGCTATATTTGATGGTGAATACCCATTTGCAACCAACTGTCTTCTTTCCCCTGTGGAACTCGGCATTTGTCCCAAGTTTTATTCTTTTCTAGTGCTTTGATTTCTTCCTCCATGGTTGTTTTCCATAATTTGTTTTTAAGAGCTTCTCCTACCGATTTTGGGATGGTGTCTGAGTATAAGCTCGTGTTAAAGGCTATGGCAGCTTCAGACAGATTTTTAAGAGGATGTTCAATCGGGTATCTTGATCTTTGTGCCTCATAATCTGGATCATATCTTCTCGGAGGAATCCCCCTTGTACTTCTTTGAGGTAACCTGTACCTTAATTCCTCATTCCACTGTGAGACTTCTGTATCACTATCCTGTATAGCATGGATAGTGGATATAGGATTACAAATACTTTCTACGTTTACCTCTTGTTCAAGATCTTCAGACTCGACAGGCGTGGGCATAGTCTTAGAAGGCACCTGTACTCCTGTATGGGCAGTCTCGGTGGTATTGCCTACCTGCTCTTTTGGGTCTGTTTCAACTCCCCTTGGATGGACGAGCCAACTTAGACTCTCAGTTATCGTCTCCCCCTGACGTCAAAGGTGGGTATAAAAATAGGTGTCCTCAAAGAAGTCACAATCCATTGTAGTAAACATATGGTTTGAGACAGGGTCGAGGCATCTGTAACCCTTTTTATGTATCCCATACCCGACAAAGACACATTTGACAGCCCGGGCTTGGAGCTTGGTTCGACTTTGGGAAGGAAGATGTACATAAACAGTGCAACCAAAGGATCTAGGGGGAAGAGAATGGGTGGGGGGAGGGGAGAAAAAAGTGTGGAGTGTATCCAAGGGTGTTTGGTATTTTAGGCTTCTTGTAGGTAGGCGATTTGTCATGTAGTTTGCTGTGGAGATCGCTTCGGGCCAGAAATGGGTGGGGACTCCCTATTCAAACATCATTGCCCTAGTCATTTCGAGTAGGGTTCGATTTTTCCGTTCCGCGACCCCATTTTGTTGTGGAGTGTCGAGACAGGTGGTTTGATGAATCAGACCATGGGTAGAACAAAACTGTTTCATGTTTAGGTTTAGATATTCTCCACCATTGTCAGATCTGAGTATCCTAATTTTAGTCTGATATTGAATGTAAATCATATTGTAAAAATCGGTGAATATATTAAATACTTCAGATTTGTTTTTCATAAAGTAAATCCAGCTCATGCGAGTGCAATCATCAATAAACAAGACAAAATATGCCAAACCATGAGTTCTAGAATTTGGTGCGGTGCCCCAAACATCAGAGTGTATTAACATAAATGGTTTTTCCCTACGATTTAAGCTATAAGAATAAGACTGTTTGTGACTTTTAGCTAAAACACATGCTTCGCAATCTAACTTTATTTTTGAATTTCTAAGAGATGGAAAAAGATGTTCTAAATAACTTAGGGAAGGATGACCTAGACGACGATGCCACATCCAGAGTTGTTGTTCAACTGACCCGTGAGCAAGCGATGTGTTACCTTGTTGAGACACCTCATCCAAGTAGTAGAGGCCATCCTTTTCAGTACCATGTCCAATAGTCGTTTTCGTCTGAAGATCCTGAATCAAACAAACATCAGATTTAATTAGAACAGTGCAAGTATGGTTTTTAGTAACTGGCTAACAGAAAGTAATTTATGAGATAAGTTTGGAACAAGGAGACAGTTGTCTAGTATAAGGTTTGGGAAAATTTTAATAGACCCGACTCTCTCCACCCGAACATATTCCCCATTCGCAGTTTGTATAAGGTGTTTTTTTGGAATGGAGAAAGAAATAAAGTCGTTCGGGTTGTAGGTCATTGTGTCAGTAGCACCGCAGTCCAATACCCAATTTTTATCTCCCCGAGTTAGGTGACTCTCTCCAATATTCGCTTTACATCCCGGGTTTTCTCTCATGATATGGGTCAAAGGCCATTGCCTTGGGTCACTCACGCAAGCCCAATCATCACTCGTGAAATGGGTTAATGTCCCGGGGTTCGGGTCATCCGCGGACTCGGGTGGGTTGGGGCTCGTGTTTAAAATAGGTGGGGAGGTTGGGAGCTTTCTAGGGTTTCCTCCTCCCTTTTCTCTCTCACCCCGCAGCCTACCTCCTCTTTCTCCCACTTTACCTCCTTCGGTTCGCTGATGGCTGCTCTCCTCAGAGGGCCTTCTTGTTTCGCCGGTGCTTGACTCTTGCTGATGGTTGCTCTCCTTACTGGGCCGTCTTGTTTCGCCGGTGCTTGACTCGGGTGCTCCGAGTATGTTGAGTGCCTTTCCTCTCTGATCTTGGTCCCTCTGTACCACTGTCCTCTTGTCGGAGACCTGAGTTTTTCCGGCCTTGGCTCCGGTCTTCCTGACTTGCATCTCGTTCCACCATTCGGGATATCCGATCGATTCAAAACATCCCTCTTTTGTGTGCCTCCTTCCCCCACGGTGGCTACAGCGTAAGTTTGCTCTTTCATCCTCCTTCCTATGTGGTTTTCCCCGTCTTGATTGGGTGGCGAAGCCACTGCCAATCCCTTGTGCTTGTTTTGACGGCTCCTCTGTCTCAAGGATTATCCTCCTCCCGATCTCCCTCCTGATGATGCTATATGCCTCCTCTACTGTCGGTAAGGGTGTCTTGTTTAGTATGCTCTGCCGATCTTGGTCATACGTATCATGTATTCCTGATAAGAATTGATACACTTTATTTCTCTGCATTATTTCGTTGTATATCGTTATATCCTCTGGGTATTTCATGGGATTTGGTACTCGGCGATCAATATCTTTCCATAGGGTTACCAATTTTCCGTAAAACACCTCTAGTGTGTCGTTGCCTTGCTTCATTGTGTTTGCTTTTGCTGTTAGGTCATAGACCTGTAATTCATCTTGTCCACTACTGAACAGGATTTCAATGGCTTGCCATAAATCCTTGGCCGTTGGGTAGTCAAGGAATTGTTGGACCAAATCAGATTCAACGTTTTCTATAATCCATGAGAAAACAATTGAGTCTTGTTGGGCCCACCTCATGTAGCTTGGGTCGTCGGTTGTTGGCGGGGAGGCAATGATGTGATTGAGCCTACCTCGCCCACCAATGGCTAAGTTCATGAGCCTGACCCACTTGGTGTAATTCATGTGGTTGAGTTTCTCACTCAAGCACACTGGTTGATTATTGGTTTCTAGACCAGTTTTGTTGGGAGTTAACTGTTGTAGCAGTTGACACAACTGGTTTACGGTGACCGGTGATTCAATCACCTCTGTGGTCTAGTTCTCGTTGTCGTTTGACATTTGAGGTAAGCTAAGGTAAGTTTAGGATGGTAAATGATGATGCTTTGATCAGTGTTTTCCCAGATAAACACCTTTGGCTCTGATACCATACAGAATTTATAATTTGAGTATTGTCTTTCTGTATTTCATTCAATGCTCTGTAACGTTACAATGCTTTGCTTTATATATTGCTCTGCGTACTGCTATGCCTAATCTCTTCTCCTTGGTTTTAGGAGAATAGGATATACTGCTCTTATGCTAAACATTATCTTTTGTTAAACTCTATCCTATCTTACTTCTTATAATCTTATCTTTGTAATTACTTTGTAATCTAATCTTCTTATAATCTAATCTTTCTACAAAGATAACTGTTTTAATAAAAGTAAAGCAAAGAGTTTGGTTGGCTTCGAGTGGTACTCTGTCTCATAGTTTTTTAACTACTGATAAATGTATATTTCCTGCCATTCTTTCTGATAATTTGTTTCAAATGTTGGAAGCAGCAGAGGAGCTGATCTGGGACTCTGTATTACCTTGAAAAAGTGTATCCAACTATCCACTCGATATTTTTATGCTGTCTGAATTTCTGAAAGACTTCCATATATGGAAATAGATATAGGTTGGGGTTGGTTCCAATTGCAACTTTAGAAGTTAGGATGAATACAACATGACATGCTGGAGTAAATGCATATTTATCTGTTTCTGGGTTTTCTATACTATCTAAAAATGAACTTTTGAGATAGTAGCTTAGATGATAATCAGTGTTGCTACACTGCATTGACACCTGAATTTTGTGATTTGAGACGATTTTTAAACGTATCGTGTTTGTATATCAGGTTTCTCCATGTTACTTGGTTCAGTAAGGGCTTTAGAGTTGGCTTGATTTGCGATTCTCTTGCAGGTGTTCCTGCTCCTTCTCCAAAGAAAATCAGTGGAGTTCACAAGCGGTGTTGGAAATACATTTCGAATCCAATCAAAGCAGAGGCCGAGCCAAAGCCTGAAGCTGAAGCAGCTTAACCGAGGCTCTACATATGTCGTCACTTCATGAATGCCCTTTCATTTATTTGGGACTGAAGACTTTCGTATGATGCTTGCTTCATCACTCATAGACAGAGATTATGTAGGAATTACAAGTCTTGACAACAGATGATGTCAAACAGTTTGGCAAGTTCTGTTTTTTTGACAAATATGGTCACATGGCTTTTTTCCGGTTAGATATCCCTTTTTTCATGAAATTATAGCTTATATCCTTTCATTTGAATGGCCATTCTTTGTAATCTTGGTAATACCAGCGAAATGGCTTATTTAACTACAACCGCAAAAAGAAAAGGAGAAACCTGGCGAGGTCATGATCATGAGCCCCCTTTGAGACACTATTGAAAAAACATGTTGCTTACTATTTTAGACCATCTGAAATCAATAAGCCACTTTCTCAATTTAGAAAGTAAACTCTAAACTTGCCTATATAACCCTTAGTTAAAACTAGGAATTTAGAAGACTGCATGGATAGTAGGTTATGTAACATTCAATCCTATTGTTTCATGTCATTAAATTCCTATTATTGTGATACTAATTATAGTTTTAAAATATAATTAACACTTATTTGAGGACTTGTACAAATTAGGTTTAAGTGATACATATGATATAAAATAGTGGATATGGTGGATAAATTATATATCGATAAGGAAGGATATTTGTAGATGACAACTAGCTCTCGCCATTATCAAAATTTTGGTCAATTTCTTATAACTTGAAGGTGACTTCTAATTGATAGTGGCCAAATTACTTATGGAGAATATATTTGGCTAGCGCATGCGGAACCTATGTAGTGTTATTACTAGTATGTGTTTGCAACAATGACAGTGACAGGTTGTGGCTCCATGTGTTTATTTCCCCGGGAAAAGACATACTCTTGGTCCTGATCTTTGCAAAACAAGAGAGAAATATCTGCCAAGAATGAACTATTTATCAGTAACAATTCTTATGCAAGACCATCCTAACCATGATTGTGGTCTCTAGCAAGACTACTAATACTGCTTCTACGACTTCTGTTCAGCTACTATTTGAGTCAAATTCGCTGACTGATCAATATCATCTCATGGACTATCATCCCTGGAATCACTAGCATTGTTGCTTGAAACTTGTCAACTGCATCATCAAAGGTCTTTCTCACATGCTCACACGTATTAATCAAATTCGGACAACCATCTTTCAACACCTCAACTGCTAGACCACCAAAGAAGTGAAAAGACACCTGATTTGTTACAAGAATGAACACGAAGACAGAAAAGTAGCAGCAAACAACTGCACACACAAAAGAAAATCAACTGATTTTCCTCAAAAGACTATGCATGAGCCATATAAGCAAGCTATCCTTTGCACCATACATGAAAAATAAGAGGCTTGTCACAGATATATACGGCACCTGATAAGAAAATATAATCAAGGCACAGAAATCTTGCAGCGTTACAAAAGTTATAAACTTAGACTACAAGTCATAGGCTTCGACTTAAAACCCTAGAAGCTGATTAGGGTTAACAAGGCAGATACCAGGGGACCTAAAATAAAGGTTTCTCCAGGTGTAAGAAAGCAGAAAGATGATGACAAGGCTGAAACATAGCTTTTGGTCATAAGTTCACTCATTGACTATGGACTTTAGGCCTCGTGAACAGTAAGTTTTAGCCCGCTTACAGCATGTGAGGGAGCCTTTTAAGAATATTAACGGGCATTAACTACATGTGAATATGTGATATGACTATATGAGAGCATATGGACCTCCAAAGCCATCTACCTTAAAGAGTTGAAGTTTTGACCTCCGAATACAACCCATTTATAAAGGGTTGAGTCGAAATTTTCAATTCGATCTGACTTGTTTATTTTTTAGTTTGATTTTTATATATGGGTCGAGTTTAATTAATATGTATCATAATTCAAGTCATAATTACCACCGGTCAACACTAGCTTCTACTTTCTATTTGCATTATGCCGCTCAGCCTCTTCACTCTTAGTCTTCAATTTTTCATTTTTTTCATCTCTTTGTGCCTTCTTCATTTCTCAGTACTCTATCTTTTCTTTACTTCTAAGTGCTCTCTATCTCTTCTTAACATATTGTCAAACTTTAATTTAAATGTATTAAAACTATGTTAAGATTTGAGGTTTTTATTTTGCATTACTTAGAACTTGAAAAATTAAAAACTCAAATAACTTTTACTTATTAAACAAGTTGGGTTGAGTCAACTTGAACCCATAGCAGGTTGGGTTAGGTTGAAATTTTCAACTCATTTAATAAACAAGTTGGATTTAGGTTGATATATTTCAACCCGAACCCAAATGGGTTGAACATGAATCCAACCCAACCCAACTCATCTCATCTCATTGCCACCTCTAATTGCAAGCACAAGAATAATCATTTTAACAATTAATTAAAATAAAAGAGGACCCACATGATATATAAATATTGCAAAGGATATATAAGTTTTTATAGTATGAGTTTAGCTAAATCCACTGAACTTATACTAAAACCGTCACTATCTGAGTGGCCGAGTATGATTTTCATCTGTTATTTGACAATGTTGATGCATTTGGATTTTGATGCCATCCTTTTCTCCATTTCTGCATTATTCAATCACTATTTTCTCCAATTTTTTTAGAAAAAAGGCACAAACCATACTCGCAGCTTGGACGCAAAATTGCGGACAATTGAATGAAAAGCATACCTTATTATTATATTTTTATAGGTGTTCCTAGAAAATTGAGGCTGAAGAAACTGTGTGTGTTTTGTTAGGGCTGACCGCCGACTGAATAATAAAATTTGAGACACTAATGACGCACATTAAGGGTCTTCAAAAGTGGGAAATATAGTGTAATGTCGAGGGTTATTTTGTAATCTCATTCCTTACTTAAGAATCAAAGGTCAAACGTAGGGGTGACAATGGGTTGGGTTGAGTTGAGTTTGGGTTTAACCCATTTGGGTTCAACCTATTTGGATTCAGAAGTGAAGAAGAGATAGAGAGTATTGACAAGTGTCGAAGGAGGCATGGAGAGAAGAAAAAATGAAAAATCGAAGAATAAGAGTGAAGAGGTAGAGTGATATAATGCAAATTAAAAAGTAGAAATTAGGGTTGGCTGGTGGTAATTATTACTTGAGTTTATAACCCGCATTAATTAAACCCGACCCATATATAAAAATCAAACCTGCTAATAAACAAGTCGACTCAGGTTGAAATCAAGATGTAAATTTCAACCTAACTCAACCTGTTTATTAATCAAATTGGGTTGGGTTAACCCATTTAATTAATCGGGTTGAAAATTTCAATTCATCCTTATATAAATGGATTGGATTCATGTTCGATTGGCACCATGATCAATTTTGGCCACACCTAGTCAAACGAAAGATATATTAGTAGGTTAAAACCCTAAACCCAAAACAAACCTCACTTCTTCGATCTGTTCGTCGCATTCTCTCTCTCTCTCTCTCTCTCTCTCTCTTCTTCAGCACGAAATCAATTTTTGAGGCGCGAATTGCAATTTTGAGTAATTCATTGCTTTCATTTTCTATTAATTTCATTCTTATTTGCTCGAATTTGTGGAATAAATTGTTTTTTGGGACGGATTTTGATTGGAATTAAGTGGGGGTTTCTATCTGATTTGTGAAGTTTTGATTGATTATTGTTTTTGGATGAGTTCCCTGAAATTAATGGTTTTATCTCTTGAGAAATTACTGATATTTTTTGTTGATGATTTTTTTCAGGTTGGAAATGGCCAACACCTCACCACCCAACTTGGCAAAAGAGCAGGTACTTATATTATTCTGCATTTACGTTGGTATTCAGATTATTATTTTGATTGCGTTCTGTAATTCAGAAATGTTATGTCAATTCAAGATGTTGAGTTAATTCGTATTTTCTGTGCATTTGTCGTGATTTTGGTCGGATTGAGGATTAACTAACAGAAGGTTGTCTATTCTTTTGTGGGTAATAAGCTGCAAACTTGTAGATGCTTTCGCTAAATACATAAAATAACTGTTAGTAGCAACAACGTACAAAGTTGCCATGACTCATGAGTACAAGTATTTGAGCACCTCTGGGATATTGGTATAGAGATTATGTCTACTAAGTAGCAACAACGTACAGAGTTGTACATTTAACTATGGATGGAATGCTGGTTTCTCTGAGTAACATAGTTATAGATTGTGAATAACATACATTTTCATGGCTGCCCTTTTGTTTTATCTTCGAGTTTGATATTGCTGTCAAGTGTTATAGTTAAATCTATCTTGCAAATTTGATCAGCATTGTCAAGTGTGAAAACCCACATTGATTTTTTGTTAAAATTAGTGCCGTATTTATATTTTCCTATGCATGATTGATTATGGTTTTGATAACTTTCTATTTATGCAGATCATGTTTATGGCTGAGAAGGAGATGGAGTACAGGGTCGAGTTATTTAACAAGTTGGTAATTTTAACTTTGCAATGATTTGTTGCTACTTGCTAGAATATATATATCTGTGCTTGATTTCAGTGCCTTTGTGCGAGTATGCGGTCAAATTTTTTGCATATCTTCTGTCATGGGTTTATATAATAACTTTACTAGGGCAAGAGTACCCACTGGACGGATATTCATGTTCAATGGTTTGTTTGTTTGCAAAATGAAATATGATGGCTGGATTTGCTCTGTGACAATAAGATTCTGACTTCTTGTGACCTTATTATCTGCTTCAGGCTTACTCAGACATGCTTTCGCAAATGCACCGATAAAAGGTACCGATGACTGAAGCAACATTCTATTTATCTTTCTCAAGTGCTTGTATGTGTAAAACCTGAGAGAGACATTGTTAATACCCTCCTGTCTGCTTTCAGCTACAAGGAATCTGAGCTAAACATGGCTGAAAACAGTTGTATTGATCGCTGTGTTTCAAAGTATTGGCAGGTAATATCTCAAGAGTTTCAAAATATTAAGCAACTTGATCTCTTGCCACTTCAGTCATAATTGTTCTTTAAGGATCATTAATTTTTTTTTGAATTTTATTATGAGTCATAGTTGTATGTGATTGATTCAATTTATTGCTTTTAATTGCCTGCATATTTGGAGTATTGGCATACATTTTTTATCATCCCTTTGAGCAGTGTGCCAGTGTACTCTCTTTTCTGATTCTGTGTGATTTGAACTTGATTTTTCTAACCCACTAGATTGAGTAGTTATTTGTCAGCATATTTTTTATTGGAGCTTCCTCACGCTTCATGATGGAGAAAACTTACTTCACCTAGTGGATTTACTTTTGGTATATTATTTTTATGCACTTCGATGTAATCCTTGATGATGACTACAGAGTGCCTCTAGTCTTTTAGTCACCTTACTTCAACCTTTGCCCTTTCGATTAATTGCCATAGATAGGCCACGCAAGGCACAGGCCAATAAAAAGCATCTTCTGATGGACATTATGCAAGACTTTATGTTCATCTGTAAATGACATGTTGGTAGCAGACTTATGGCTTGGCATTGCGCAGTTTATATTGCATCCCTGTCTTGGATATGCACTGGTGCAGGGGTTGGCCAGGATGGTTAGAGGCACTCATTTGTGAAATACATCCAACATTTTGAAGGTTTTATACCTTGTGGGAGTGCTATGTAACTTGTCCACTAATTAAGGCTTTTATGTATCTTTCAGGTGACTAATCTTGTTGGCCAGCTGCTCGGAACAAATCAGCCTCCTATGTGAATGTTGGTCGCCCTTTTTTAGTGCTACCTACCTTTGCTTAGACAAAGCTGTTAGAGAAAAAAAATGATTGATTACTGATGTCAATGTTACTGTTTCCTAAAATTTTTGCTAGTTTTGAACTGAATTGTTATAGTTCATATGCCAAGCGACGGCATAACTCCAAATGATTTCAGTACGAAATGGTAGATGACCGCATTTGATTATGCTGTGGGTGTCTCTAATCTTTATTCCCTTAATTGGAAGTTTTATGTTACTATATGATTACAGGAGGCTTAAGTTTGATTCAACTTAAATTTCCATTGTAAATGGTACTCAATTGAAAACGTGAAAATCTTATCACAGCTTGTGATAAGTACAGCAGCTGTGATAAGTAGAGGAGAGTGATTTCAGGAAGCTATAACAGTTCCAGCTGGGTTATTACTGCTTCTATTTCTAGATACGGAGTCATTCGTATTTTAAGGAACTGAAACTTGGCATTAACTAACCTTTTTTGTTTAAAAATTGAAGGTTCTTTGTTTCAAATTACTCTTTATACTTTACTATTTTTAAAATTAGTTGGTGACACACTCCACATCTCACTTTATTTTTAAATGCCCAATTTTTTTTGTAAATTTACCAATTCTACCTTTCCTATTTAGTATTTACTCTCAAATCTCTCTCTCTCTCTCTCTCTCTCTCTCTTGGCTTCTCCACTTCACACCACCTGTCCTCCCATGGCACACTCCACTGCCCCTCTTCTCTCTCTCATCTTCCTCCTCTCTCGTTCCATCTCCTCCTCCCTCTTTCTTAACCCCCTCTTCCATCGTGTCTCGCTCTTCTCGACCCACTAGTGGCACCCCTAGCCATCACCGAGCCGACCACCTACCAAGGTCACTTCACATCACCAACATTAACAACCTGAACAGCAGCTAACAACAGCCACGCCTAAATGTCCAAATTTTGAAGGGCTATATTATACCTTTTTGTGATATTTAGAGTAAAATGTTTAGAATTAAACAAAAATGATTTTGATGCCTCATAGAGTCATATAAAGATATTTGAGCCAAATTATTGCCTTATATTAAGCCTATAAAGCCAAAATTCAATTTTAAAATCCAATTAAAGGAGTTTTGTTATCGATTAAAATGTATGTAGGGTAAGAAATAATTCCAATCAATTCTATAGTTTAATATGACTTTAGGTTCTTGAAAAAAATCAAGTTTTTAAATTTAAAGAACTTTCACTATTTTTTAAATAATTTGAAAAATATGAAAGGCTAAAGATTGATTTTAAAACCCAATTGTAAGTTTTTTTTTTTTGTAAATCGGTTGAAATAGTTGTTTAAAATTGAAATATATGGTTTTAATCACTTTTAAGATTTAACATAAATGTATAAAGGGTTAGAGATTTAAAAAAAAAACTAACAATGAAAATGAGACTCCTTGCTTGGAGATTTAAGTAAAAATTGTCAGTGAATACAATTTTTGTATGAATTTATGATTCTAATTACGAATAACACTCACCAATCGTAATAATTTCAAATAGTTACAATAATTATGGAAGCTTTAAAACCAGAAAAAAATAAGAAAGCTCTATACAAATTTAGTTTTTCTTCCATTTGGCGTCCAGCGACGTCCCATCTTTGAGTGTCTCATGGGCATCATTGTCCATTCCGAGACTAAAGAGAGCAGCTGCTTGGAGATAAAACGCAGTGGGCCACTCAGGAGAAACTACTTGAGCTTGCATAGCATCTGCTAGTGCTTCTTGTAGCATATTGCTCATCAAGTAAGACAAGCAACGTCGAGCAAACACAGTTGGTGAAACCATTGTTCCATCATCAATAAACTACCAGAATAGCAGAGAAATAATGGATGTTAGACCCTTTGTACATTTAAAATACCTTATAGTAGTAACTTATGTTTCTAGTCTTTCGACTGAAAACCCAAGCGCCTGACACTAAAACATCTCAGTTATGAATGTGAATAGAGCTAGCGTAAGGAACTTTTTGCACTGACTATAAGACATCAACAGGAATGACTATATGCAACATTGCCCAAATATATAAGAATAAGAAGAGATCTTTGTCTTTCAAATAGTAAGATCCAACACTAGAGATTTCACGAAAGAAAATAAAATTATTACAACAATAAAAAAAAGTCACTATAGCAATAAAAAGAGTCATTATAAGTGAAAATAAATTACTTGGTCACTGGGTTAAAAAAGGGTCACTATATATACGTAAAATATCATGCGTTGGATCTACGAGATGAAGGACCAAGATGTCTTCTCATCTTTTTTATTTTAAGCACTATTCTCAATTTAACTTCTACATACCCATTCAGTCTAAATTTATCTGAAGTCTTAATTCTTAGTAAGAAGGAATCAAGTGGCCTAAGAACAATTACCTGAGTGTAGGATTTTATGGCAGTAGCAAAATCCTTAGCTCTAAAAGCAGTGTCTCCATGTTTTTTGCAGTTAAGTGTTTCTTGAATTTGACTTGTCCACACTTGGAAGGAAAGCTGAAACAAAGTTTACAATCGCATCAGCTATGAAGGGGATTACATGCTCAGCTATAAACTATGCTAATCAGTTTATAAGTTTTTGTCATGTCCTACTTCTTGGGTAATTTGAATAAAAAAAATAAATCATAGGTTGACTTCTGCCATGACTGTCTAAGAGTCTAACATGCTATTAGCCCTGCCATTGTCAGTATTTAATGTCATCCTCATATAGGCCGATAATGTGAATATTATAAGTTGGAAAAAAAGGAAGTTACCAACAGCCATAGTAGCAATTATAAGTTAAGCAGTACCCAATCTACGTGTAATGGTAATTTGCAGCAATTATAAGTTGTGCAGGAACCAACTAATCAATTTAGACAATATCATAATGATAATTTTGCTGTAATCATTAGTTATGCAGGACCCAATTTGTTCTTTTATCTAAATTGATTATGCTGCACCCATTATCCAAGACATGTGAAAATCTGAAAAACAGCAAATCAGGAACTATATGATTACATTAAGCTTTTGAAGGTCCCATAGGCCACAGCCTAGTATTTTGAGTGCCTGTTTTTTCTGGATGAAGACTGGAAGATAATGAATTAAACTGCATATTTCACTCAATCACAGGATAACAAGCCACATTCGTATTTCTTCCCAAAATGATAGGGCAATTTCTAAATGTAGTAAGATCAATTCTGTAATTTCTCCATTATCCTCATAACATTTGAGGAAAAAGACCTTAAATCTCAATATGAAAATTTCAGAAGAAAATATAGCATTTATGAGACTAAAAACTCATTTCTTATAATGACGGTAGTCCTTAGATCAAATGTGACCTGGTATTAGGGATGGAGTACATAGATCTCCAAAAAATTCAATAAGAAAATAAACCCACTAAACCCCTGCTCTCAAGCTTCATCAGATGTAGAGACAAATGAACTCAGCAAAAAGCATGTCATAATGAATTTAGACACAATGACAAGTGCTATTTTATTTCATATCCTGCTTTTACACCCAAACATCCACCCAAAAAGATAGAAATAAATGACATAAGACCTACCTCATTTGCAATTCCCTCATCATCCTTGTATCCAACGTCTTCTAATATTTCATGTATGGCAGTAAGATCGAGCCTAGAACAGGCTTCACCAAGAGGAGTTAGTGACAGAGAATCATTTGGGGATGCAGTTCCATGTGAAATACCCATCAGAACGTGAGAGGGAACCTGCCAAATTTCATGGACATACACCAAAAGAAATAAGAACTGAGTTCTGACAAATTTCTATGCCAAAATACTGTCAAAAGCATAATATAGTAACAATTACTGTCTCCTTTCATTAACATAATCTGCTATTAATACTAACTTATACTATGTTAGACTTACATTTAATATGGACCATAGTCTAAGTAGTCGTTGTTGAGTCCAAAACTAATATTCAGTAAGTGAGCCGAGTGTACTAGTCTGTTTGTTTTATTATAGACCTACCTCATTTGCAATGGTGGTAGGAACCCGATTCAATTAAAAGGTGGGGATCCCCGCGGCGGCAATATAAAAAAAACTAAGACCTCTTCAGTTTCAGATCACCAACATGATGTATATTGCGGCATAATGGAATACTCCATAACCCCTGCACTAGTTTCCCTCCTTCATCTACACTGGTGATTACTCCCATGGTTGAAGGTTAATATCATCTCTATTATCTACGGTGCTAGTAATTTATAGTAATTGATCCTTATATGTGAATTTCAGTTCTAACACTATTTCTCCAAAAAGAAAAAAAGGCAGAAAATTGAGCAAGTGAAAAGAACAAGGCATCAGGAGAGGAATCAAAATGAGGCACACCTCAGTTTCTTTCTGTAGTGGAGTAAGGGCTGCCACAAGAGACCTGGCATTAGGCCTCTCACGAGCTTCATATTGCAAGCAACGTGATGCTAATCGTACTAATTCAGTTCCATCATCATTAGAAAAATGCCCCTCCAAATTAGAGTCAATCAGCATTGAAAAGTTTTTCCCACGTATAAGATCAAGTGCCTGGGAAAAGCAATAGAATATAGATTTAAAAACATTCCTCAAGCAACATCTGAGGATCAAAAATACCAATCATCCATGTGAATGTGACATGCTAAGCCCAGATCCAAAAAGAGGTCCAGCAGTATTTGTCCATTAATTCAATCATGGAAGATTTTTGATGCAATTTGGCGTCTAATGAGTATCAAGGATTAAGGATACTTTGGTGCTTCAATATTAGGTTGTATGGCGTGCTAAATGACAGGTTATAGATAGGATTTAACAAAGTCCGAAGAGGGTTCCTCATGACACAACAATCTGAATATTTCTACCAAGACATGGAAGTTTACATGGCTTGGTGGTATATGTTTCCCACTGAGCAGGTCAAGCAGTAAGGTCCCAAAACTGTAGATCACGCTTTCTGGGGAAATTCTACCTGCCAAATAGAAAGCATAGGGTTAGCACCCTAGAGTAAGCACAAATGTAGAAAATGCCAATTAAGTCTTGATATAAAGCAGCTCACTGCAACAGCTCATAATGTTCTCTGGACACATATCTTGGGAGAGACCTCCATTATTGAATTATTCCCATCTTAAGTATCATCTATCCCCATACTATAGGTTTTCAACAAATTGAATTAGTCAGGGAGGGGTAGGTACCTGTCCTCATGTACTCAGGAGGAGTGAAAGCCAAGTTTGTACTGTAACTTTTGCCATCTCGGCTGTTTTTCATGAGGCCAAAGCAAGAGAGCCTGGGGTTACCATCCTGTCAAAAGCTCAGTCAACACATATTATACATAGGGTAAAGATGGAGACAAACGCAAAAGACAGGCCAAATTATACCTGGTCAAATAGAACTCTATAAGCATTAAGGTCATGATACAATGATCTCCCTCTACTGCTACAATATTCCAAAGCTTGGGCTAAACACAATGCCACTCGCAGCCTCATAGCCCATTTCAAAGGCTGACTTTCCCCTGATACAAATAATTGATGTGAAACTTAAACCAAAATACGAAAGCGTCATCAAACTAAACCAACTTTACCCATGAAATTGAATCAACTACAAGGAGCCCCTAAAAGCTCCAAGCCTCCACCTAAGTTGTACAACCCAAATTATTTGGTGCAAATATTGGAATAATGATGCAGTACCTTCAACATTAACCACTTTTATTTTTTCACAATTTCTTAAAATCCCTTTCTATCTAGGGTCATGAGAGGGTCGCGTCTATGATCTGCTACAGCGCTTGTTTCAGAAAGACATGATATTAGTTGATGGTTGGTCACTCAATGCAAAACCTTTCTTTAAAATTGAAAAAGCTCCCCGAGTCGAAGTCATACTAATAATGGGCATCAGTTCTTAAAATATCAGGGTAAAGTATCACATAACGTATCTAAAATAAAACAAAATGCTTATTTCAACATAAAACATACGAAGTCCAATTGACAGAAGCATAGTCAAGGTCACAACACTTTCATTTCCAAAATAAGAAAGCTGTGACTATAGAAACTCACAGTGAAAGAGATGTTTAGAAAGAGTTTCATTAGGCATGTACTCAGCAACTAGCAATCTCTCATCACTCTCATAGCAAAATCCAATCAAATTTGCCATTTTCTCACTTCTCAGCTGCCCCACTGCCCTTGCTTCCTCCTACATTCCAATCAAATTCAAATCCAACATCAAAAATTACTTATCCAATTTATTTCCTAATTAGTCAAATATAACAAAATAGAAATAAAGCTCATCAAAAATGACAATCAAAATCAGAAACCCATCAAACAGAAATACCAGAAATTGCCGCGAATCAGGCCAAGCAGACCTATGGAACCGTTTGATGGCGATCCAACGGCCATCATTGAGCTTCCCTCGGTACACAATATTAGGAGCTTTTTCACCATGCTCAGAAACAATGTTATCTGATGCAAACCCAGAAGCAGCAGCTCTCAACTCTTCCAATTTGAACTCAGTGAAACTCGGTTGCGACTCGCTCTCGTCTTTCCCTCCGTTTTCTAACAAACAGCAACGAACCAAAATCAGATTTTGAACAACCTCATCAAAGAACACATCTTTATCATGTTTTGATGTTGATAAGCTTAAAAACAAAGCTTGAAAATGAAAAAAAAAAAGATGAAACATACCAAGATCGGAGGAATGTTGAGCATGGAACTTGTGATGAGATTGCGACCACCAGCAGAATGTGAGCCTTGAGCAACGAACTCCCATGTTTTTGTCTATTTTCCAGAGAGTGGAAGGTAGAGAGAAAGAGAACTGGGATCAGTAAAAGTTGAGTCACTGAGTGGAGTGTGTAGTAAAGTTTAAGGTTGGGTCTCTCGAAACTTTTTTCAGACTGTATGTTGGTGTGTTTCAAAGAGTTTTACAGAACAAAAGGGATCACACTGACAGAGAGGAGACAAAGGGGGAGAAATTGGAGAAAGTAGTCCTAATCTTTTCGAATAGTACTCATCTCACTCAGTGACGCACTCGCCCACTCACTCCATTTGTTCTTTTAACTAAGAGGAAAAGGGTTATGATATAAGTCCGGTCAGTATAAGTTATCACAACCACATAAAATAAAAACTCTTAAGCGAAATTTAATAATGCAGTTTAGGATATATGCATGTGATAAAGTATAGAGATAATAGAAATAGTTAAAATTGGTGGTGAGTCTTTTTTCCAAAAAGTTACTAAAAGGGGTAAAAATATTGCATCTTATATTAAACATCCAAAAATGGTAAATGTTGCAACTTTTAATAATCGAATGTAGTATATGTATTATTAACAGTCTATTTGATTGGATTCGTTGTATATTAGATTTGAATTTGAATTTTAACTTTTAACAAAAATTATTATAACTTACCACAATAAAATAATATATAAAAAACTATTTAATCATCCACTTTTGGAAGGAGCAAAAATTTTACGTTTAAATTCTTTTTTAAACCTTTTTAAAAAAATATTATTTCTAATAAAAATGAACGTACTAAGTAATTTACCACATATGCTATTCCATTTTCAGTCGCACTTGACAAGTAAAATCAGTAATTAGACCTTACACCCGGGTGCACAGTGAGCATTGTGCCCTTAGTACAAAACGCACGGACATTACTCATAAAACACAGACAAATTGACACGTTAGCATAGGCAATGAACATCCAGGTGTAAAATAATGAATGTTGATAGTTTAAAAAAATTTCCCTACTAAATGCAATGATTACAGTTGGATTTCCCACGCAACATAACTATTTCGATTTTCCATGCAACACATTCTCCAGTACTCAATAATAATTTTTATTTTTTGCCTTTAAAGTGTATGTTCAGTGCCTTTGAACGTAATGTTCAGTGCATTTAAACATGATGTTTATTGCATGTAAACGTAAATTCCATTACCTTTAAACGTGATGTTCATTGCATTTAAACGCAATGTCCATTGCCTTTGAACGTAATGTTCATTGCCTATGAACTTTGAACATAATGTTTAATGTTCATTTTAATAAATATGTGTACAGTGTATGTACATTCCCAATGCAAAGGTTCAGATTTAAAAATAATATTACAAAGTTATATGTGCGTTTCTTTTCCCAATGCACAAATTACGAAGCACTGAACATGACTATTTCGATTTTCCATACAACACATTCCCTAGTACTCAGTAATAATTTATTTATTTTTTTGCCTTTGAAGTGTATGTTCAGTGACTTTGAACGCAATGTTCATTGCCTTTGAATATGATGTTCATTGCATGTGAACGTAAATTCCATTGCATTTGAACGTTATGTTAATTGCTTTTGAATGTAATGTTCATTGCCTTTGAACGTAATGTCCAATGTTCATTTTAATAATTATGTATCTAGCTTGATATAACATGTTCATTGTTATAATATACGATGTTCAGTGAAGTAATATATGATGTTCAGTAGTATAATATATAATGTTTATTTTCATAGTTTGTATACAGTACGTGACCTATTCCCAATGCAAAAAGATTAAATTTTTAATGAAACTTGGGACCTGTACTACTTTCACTTTGCAAAAATACTTTTGTTTTTCCCAATTACAAAGTTACTTGCATGGGGAATAATGAACAACACATATACCTATGTTCATTGTCTGCTAAAAGAATGTTCATTCATTTTTCATTTTCTGTGACATTGCTGCGTTTTATATACAATGTTTGTGCGTTTTGGCCCGATTGCACGATGCTCACTGTGCACCGGGGTCCATAGTCTTATTTGCGAGTAAAAATACCTACGACATTGCTAAGAGAAAATGGTTTACTCACGTACTATTGGTATTTAATTAGCTAATCTTAATCTTTTACAAATTTGCCAGGCACAATGAATCATTATATGGAGTACGCGGAATAATAAAGGTTTAGAAGTTTAATGAAGCAAAGTGTGTTAAACTATTTCATCACATTAATAAGCGTGGGAAGGAGGGACATATAATTAAGCAAGAAATCTAGCATTGAAAGTAATGTGAGTTTAGGTAAGTCATAGGATCTTCCATAATCAACTCTCATTTGTGAGTATGTGAGCATTGACAAGGGTGGATTTCTTATTAAACTATCGAGTGTGACAAAGACTCAAAGAGTTTACGAAGGTTAAAGGTTGAAACTTTTCGGAATATAACTTTTATATGCTAGCATAATGGGAGATCTCATCTAAATACTAATTGATGATCTATATAAAGAGTATATTTTATTACCAATAGAAACTCGTATTTGAGAACATCCCTGTTTTTAATTTAAGAAGTTTAAATGAGACTCATGAACCGAGATGGACCCCCACCTAGGAATCTAGATTGCTAACATTATTAATAATTCAAGCTCATGCACATCAATACACATCTAAGAATTCAAGCATGGGTAAAGGTGGAAAAAGGAATAGTTCTTTAAATAAATCCTTACATAGTAGTAAGAGTTGACCAAAATTAATTTTTATTTTCTTTCTATTTCCACCAAGAAAGGTGTTCGATTTTGTGCATTTGGAATTGAAAGCACAACATATGATTTCATAATTGGTGAAGCCCAATGCAACCCACATTATCACATGATCTAGTGGACCCTTGTGTTTTTACCATTCATCACAACTTCTCAATCCAAAAAACCTTGATTATCCTCCCATAATGGCAAGTCGGCAAATAGGGAATTCAATTTATTCCTTCTCCATCCATAAACCTTGCATTATTGGAAACTTATTGGAATGAATGTTGTTAATTTAACACCAATATAACCAACAATCTAGCTGCCTAATTGGGTCACCCTTTATTAACATTCATATGAGAAATTGACTAAAAGACCCTTTTAATTCTCAATTTTTTTGTTGTTTTAGACTTTCATAATCATGTCATGTCGGCTGTATTTCTCTCAACAATTTCATGACGAACCTAAGTCAAGTTGTCATATCGTATTAGATATTACCAACAATGTGGAGCCACTAACCATCTCCAACATGGATCAAGATTTATGTCGCACCTTAGCGAAGAAAGAAAAAAAAAAAGGAATATATAGCAAGGAAGCAACTGATATTGCTTAAAGGAAAAAAATGCCTTCAATAATGGAGCAACTCTTTAGAATTTGATACACACACTTTTCCAGCTCTACTTAGGTTACCATCTCATTAAAATCCAACGTTTATTAAGATCAAAAGGTAATAATAATAATAATAATAATAATAATAATAATAATAATAATAATAATAATAATAGATAAGAATAATAATAATAATAGATAAGAATAAAAAAAAAGGCTAGCATTACTTGGGTCATTTCAGTATCTCAATTTGTAAAGTCTACCTTTTCCCTTTTATTTAATGAATTATAATACTCTATGTTATACCTCTCTGTCTCCGTGTAAGCTTTACATTCTTTAGCAGCATTTAGAGGTCCTCTCAGATTAGTAGGTGCAGTGATTTCTTTTTTTTTTATATATATATATATATATATATAAATACTCGTAAACACTTGATTCAACCGATTCTACGTGAACTGTATCATAGTAGTTATTTTCGGATTGCAAATTAGACTTAATTACTCGTAGTAGGGAACAAAAAACAAAAGAGAAAATATGTAGCGCTTCGTAATTCCATGAATAAATAAGTACGGAGTAGTGAAAAAAAAAGGGCATAAACTGGGGGACTCCGATATGATCACGTGACACGAAGATCGATAGAGAACCCAAAATGGACAGGAAGGGTCAAATTCTTCTTCCTCTGCCACAACTTCACATCTACCCCCAAGGCCCAATTTCAATGGCTAAACTATTTGCTTTTCCGTAAAATAGCTTTGTTTTTAAAATAAAAAAAAAATATATATACTTTGCTAGCTCCTAGACCCACAATTAGATTTGTTCAAATGGGAAGGGCCTTAAAGACTCATGACCCGCTCATTTATAAAACAATTTAATTAATTATGAGCTTGATTTGGTCGGTTTTTTAAAAAGTCGTGTTATATTGGGTTCTTAGAGGGTTAAGTCGTAACAAATAGTTTCCAAAAATTTTAAACATTATCAGATAGCAAATGTTTTCCATATTCAATAATACAATCAGACTATCAACCTATATAGATAGAATTATACTATCTTTGAACCGACTTGACCCAATTTCCATCTTCTTTGGCCCGGCCGTAGCCAACCCGTTTTGCATGTGACTCATCCCGCCCTAACCCAACCCAATACAAAGGACTAACCATGAGCCTGCACTTGAGACATTGTGCTCCTTATTGTTGTTTCCTTAAACGTTTATGGGTTTTACCATTTTCTCCTGTCATATAATTGGGACTTTTTTTCTTCTATATTTTTTTTTCTCATGGACAAGGGAGCAAAAGATCTTTATTACACACCATTACACCGGTGATGCAAAATGATATGTAAAGGCCAAGACATGCCAGGAAAACTTGGTATCCTTGGCACCAGAAAGCAGGTGCACGAGCCAGGTAGCAAAATCGGGAGCCAGCAGCATCATTTTGTATCAATTAGCCCATTTTTGCTCAAATTATATAAAATTCAGGAAACCACATGTGATCATGTTGGAATCTAGACAAAATAGGTTTTTAAAATAAAACTACATTACTTGATACCATATTACCAGTAGATACTTTCCTCTCCAAAATGCACACTTACAAGAAGATAAAGCTCTACTTGTTTAGTAGTCACTCGTACAAAGTAACGCCTTTATACTATTTTACAGGATCTTATTTAACAAAAGGATAGTAAATACAAGATAATTATAGCTATCTTTATCCACCACAAGAGTTGATCCCCCAATGATCATTAGGATCCCAACATATTCTGCCCCATAAACCTCCATGCGGAACCAAAAAAAACGAAAATATATGATCTAATTACTGTAGGAAGTTGCACGAGAAAGTATAGCTACAACAATTCGCCATGCCTTAGATATCCCTCAGAAGAGAACCTAGACTCTCCCAACAGGGGAATGGGGAGGATTTGATACATATCTTGCAGGAGCTTCACCTTGATTTGAAGTCTTAGTCCGCATAGCAACCTCAAAAATGCCTGCCTCATTGGTGATTTTTTCAATGACACTAACTGGTCCTGAGAGCTCAGGTGGCCTTCTACTGTCTATAAATGATATACAGATAGCAAATGCTTGAAGAAGTGAGAGTGATGAACAGAATTCCACCGAGTAAATCCTATCCTTGAATGGAACCAAACTCAATACCGGCTGGTTATTGTGATTCCCCTGTAAAAGAGTGTAAAACTTTCAAGTAAAGCTCACTTGTCTCAAAATGGAAAAATCGATTGGCTACTGCACACTTTTATGAGCAAAAAAAGGAAAATTTAACATGAATAAAAGTCCAGATTACTCATATCAATATTGGCAAAATAAACACTAAACAAAGCACTAGAAATCCTGTTGCTGATAACCCACCATGGTATAGTGATACCCCTTATCCCTATATACTGCAGGATGCTTTCAAAATATCCTTTAAGAGTTCGTAGTGCAATTCATACAAAATATTATGCTAATGAGCTTTTTACACAGAGAAGCTTAGGGAATTGATTACCTGGGAGAAAATTTGAAACTTGTCTTTGTTCTGGAACAATCCAGGAAAACCCATTTTGCTTTCATTTTCTTCTTGATTGGTATGCACTCTCAGCTGACAACCCAAATCCCATCCACCACAATCACATGATCCACCAGATCTCCATCTCTCGGCTAGTGTTGAAATTTCTCCTTTACTAGGAATCGTATGAACACCACCAGGAAGAATGACTGTTGAGCTTATGTTCAGACTTAAGTGTGGTGGATGATGCTGAAAATTATCAGCAGAATCAGCAGTTCTCATCTCCTGGAAGTTCTCTCTGGAATCTTGTAACAAGTCTAGCCAATTATAGCTAGACCGGCTATCTTTACTTCCGTTTTCAGTAGTGATTATTGGAAGCTTAACAACAATGGCTGCTAGCTCATTAGTTGGATGGAAGTCAGTAGCATACTGATCTACATTCCCAACATCCACTGCAAACAGGTCAAATTCTCTGGTGATGTTATGATCAACAGTGTCATGCTTGTAAAAGGAAACTGGTGAATCTGAGACCTTCATTTGTGCCACAACATTTGGAACATAACCACGACCTTCACCTTTCCCTCCTTGATTAAACCAAATCCCGCTCCTTCTCTTAACTTCATGGATGGTGAAGAACGTGTAAGTCCAGCTATGATTGCCTTTTCCTGGAACACTAGACTTCCTCACAGTGGCAGCTAAAATGTTGCTTTCATTGTCAATGGCAAAAGTAAACAGAGGAAGCCCATTCTTAAAAGATACCTGCAGAAGAGCTTGAAATGATGAAAAGCCATTCTTTGATTGATGGTCAGTATCACTAGAACCTGTTTTATTACCACTGGAAGGTCTCAAATTTACTTTCATTCCATGCCCACAACCAACATTTAATGGTTCATTACATGATTTAACGGCACCAAACGTTGAGGATGAATGCTTCTTTGATGGCTCAGAGCTGTTAGATGCTTTGGGCTTAAGAATAGGATCAAGCAACCTTCTTAAAGGACTGGACCTACCTCTACTATTATCTATAAACTTATCACCGCAAGGATTATCAATGGTTACAGAAGCAATCATTGCTCCTGACCCAGATTTGACAACACTTTCTTTTGATCTTGACTGAAGAGGTGAGTTGTCTCTAGAACCAGCATTCTTTATCATCTTGCCCATAGCAAAACTTAGTCTGCGAATCGGTGATGGATTTCTTGCTTTCGGAATGGATTCTGAACTTTTTCTTCCATCCAATTCCTGAGAAGGCTTGACAACAGGTGCACTCCTAGACCCAGCAACTGGCTTTTTCTCCTCTGCATTCCTGCTTCTTGATGGATTGTTAAGTATCCTAGCAGGAAATGACAACACATGAGATACTTGCGGGGAATCTCTGACACCCTGTGCACTGTTCTTGGATGAACTTTGAGCTATCTTAGCAGAGGAAAGTGATATATTTGACTGTTGAGATGAACTTTTGACAATATCTAGATGCTGGGCACAAGATTCAGATGGCTCCAACTGCTTTCTTTGATCATCTTTAGAAGGAAGCCATGCCCCAATGTTGTTTCTCCCTAAAATGCTCTTTTGACAAGGTTCTACAGATAACCGACCATCTAGGGTAAAGCTGGGCATGGCAGTCAAACTAGAGGATCTATGCTCTGATTGATCTCTAGGCATGACAACAGCCCCTGAATCCTCCTTTCTGGAGCAATCATGATTAACAGCACTTAATTTCATTTCAGGTGGCCTTATAGTTTCTTTAGCAGATTCAATATTTTGAATCTTTGATTTACCTTTCCAAGGTGCCCCCACCTCATACTTATCGAAGTTTTGTCTTTTCCCCCTTTCTGAGACAGATTTCAAATCAGGCTCTTGCCTTCCAATCAGTTGTACTGCTCCAAAAATCCTTTGTTGCCTGCTTAAATTGTCACCAACTGTAACAGAAGAATCCTGGAACTTCTGGGCATTTCCACCAAAAACCTCAATATCTTGAGAAGTTCTTCCCCCTGCATATCCTTTATGGGGATGAGATTGAAGCACAGGGGGTTGCATTCTTTGACGAGCTGGAGAGCAGCTGCGGCCTCGTCCAGAAGAAGATTTAGCATCTCCAACATGAGTTTCCCTTGGAGAAGCTTCCAATGGAGATTGCAGTGAGAGACGGTGCAATCTTTGACGAGTAGGAGAGCAGCTCAAAACTTTGCTAGAATGGGTGGACGAGTCATCTGTTGAAAAAAGAGAAGTTGTGCTACTTGATGGAGAATACCCACTTTGCTTCTTCGTGGGCATCTGCTTTTGACTATACCGCCACTTTTCAAGGCGCCTCCAGTCAAGAACACCAACATTCAGTCCTTTCTCCTGGAAATTTTTTCCTTTCTCCAAATAATTTGGTAAATTTGACATGTATCTGACAAGCTCGTCCTCTTTAGAAATCCTTCTATCGAACACCTGACTCTGTTGGCTACCAACATATTTAGGCAAGGTAACATCTGGATTTCTAGTAATCTCGTCATGGATTTCAGCATATGACAAGTTGGGTTTATCAGACCTCAAAATATCTCGCAACTTTGTACCTTGACGAGTACGAACAGCAAAATTAGTTTCTGGAGAACTCGTGCATCTCTGATCCCTAGAGAAACTCCTTGTATTTCCGAGATGGTCCATGATCATACACGTCAGCACAAGTCAAATGCATCTAACAAGAAAGAGCATCAATTAAGCATGTCCAGGGAATAACCAGTCCCCTTCTGCAGGCATTCTCTCTGTCAATAGCTCGACTCTCAGCTTCAAACTGCCCTTTGCAAAAGAACACTCCATGAACAAAGAATGATAGGAGTAGAAGAAATAATCAAAATTCAGATTTTTATTTGGCAAAAATGGGAAATCAAAACAGCACAACTAAAACTACCCAGGTTAAAATTACTACTAAAAACAACAAAAACAAACACCTCCCAGCTCTATCATGCCTTAAAACAATATTCGAAAGACATCAGCGCATCACATCTCTTGACTTCTGGACACTTCCTATATAATGATCGCGCTATCACAGCAAGAACAAACAAAGTCCAAAATAGGAGATCAATAGTAAGGGAGTCACTCAAAAGTTTCTACATTACACCAGTTTCACTGAGTTGATGTGTTCAACAAAAAACCGTCATCATGACAATTCCAATAAGAATCTCATTAAACAACTCATCTTCACTACCTTTTGACCAAGCCATCATGATATAAGTATAGATCAACAAAACTTTAGCAAGTGATTTGGCTATTGGAAATACACCAGCCAACCATGCATTCATACCTTAAAGTAGACAAAATGATAAAGATTCCCTCACCAATACAAAATATTACTAAAGAAAACGTACGGTCCTGATTTATCCTATCTGATGAGGATGATGATGACAAAGATGATTGAACTAGTACCCTCACCATTGTTGAATACAACTTGTTGTGCAAAATGACAAAGATCTCCCTCTCCTTAAACCCACTTCAATTTTTTTTTCCTTTTTCTAAATTCCAAGAAATTCACAAACACAAATTATACAACAAAAAACAAGGCTATGTCCTAGAGTATTATCTACCTCAACAATTATATCATCATAGGTTAAAAATAAAAGGCTACATTTCACGAAAATTCCAATTTAAATGCAATTTATATGATTAAAAACTTTCATACATGTTCCCCAAATTAATCCTAATATAGAACAGAAAAAAAATGAAAACCCGCATATTTCCAGCATTTTCAGATTCAAGAACTTGAAAAGAAAATGAAGAAAAAAGGTAACCTGAGCGAAGAATGCGAAATGCAGACGAAAGTGAGGGAGTTGGGAGTGTCGGCGGAAGTGAAGGAAGAGAAAAGGTTGGATGCGAATGCAGCTTTGCTGAGTAACTGACAATGGAAGAGAGAGAAAGGAAGGAGTGAGTGTGAAATTGAGATGTAGGAAAACCCGAAGAGAGAAGAATCTGAGGAAGTTGAGGATTTCGGTTTTAGTCCTTTTTTATTTTCTTTGGTTATATTTTTTCGGTACTGATGGGAAAAATCAGAGAGGGGATCGGACGGTGTAGAATGATGGAGGGGAGGAGGAGTCTAGGATGGCGCGGGGTTTGTGTTTTGGGACCCATGGGGATGACTTTTGCCCTATATTTCATTATTTTTTATTTACTCGTACAGTCCTACTACTATTTTTTGTTATTTCCATAATAAAAATAATAAAATCTCAGACCTCAGTCAGTCCTCAGCCAGAAGGCGGATTATTTGATCAACTCCACATTGTGACCTTACTTTATATGTTTCCTTGTCACAAGGATCACTGTCATTTTGAGCTATAATTGGATACAGTAAAGGCCTAAAGGCTAATTAGTGGTCTAATGTAAGGGTATAGTGAGATTGCCAAATCAAGAGGGTGAGGGTGAGGGTGAGGGGATTTTAACCCAGTGCAAGGCTGGTTACATTATTTTACAGTCCACAATCAGTGTATGCTTGTCTTTTCCCATTTTCTGCCTCCCCTTATTATTGATTGGGCTTTGTCCTTTCTTAACAATTTCTTTGCTTAATTAATTACACTTTTATTCTTAAGCTACTCAGTGGTGACAACCATTTCGTGCCAAAACTCCCACTAATTACCTAACTCTTGATCTTGTCTAGTGTCTGTCGCTTTCATGCACGCTGTTTTTGTTTTTGCTAATGGCTAGCTATATGCATATGTACTCCAATATATTTTTTGGAAATCTTTCTATGTTACTTTGTGTGGACGCCAATCCATTTTTTTTATGAACAATCAAAAAAAATTACGCACTGATTTCATGTTGTTAAGAATTACCCATGGCATATTCTCTAAAGCGATATCATGGTCTGGATTAGTTGATTAACATGTGCTATTGGCTAATATTCAATAATGGGTGTAGTTTTCCCAACTTTTTCTATCTCCTAGTAGATACCAAAGCGTTATGTTTAAAGAACAACTAATGACAAGAACACGTTACACGACAATGATTAATTATATAGGCAGTTATTGGCATGTGCAAGGTGTTTAATGGAATATGGCCTTTAAATTTGAAAAGCATTAAAATTCAGATATAATTATAAAAAATTATCGTATAATTTAAGCCTGTGTATGGTACGCATGGTGTATTGACGTTAACAAGTAAAACAATGCGATTCTTGGTCCTCTTTCGTTTGACAGGATCAAGGATCATACATCATCTAACTCAAAATCATAATCTAAAACACAATGCATGAAAGCAAAAAGATGTGATATAAGGATATACACTTTGACCTTTTCAAAAGCTGGATCCCATAAAACTAAAGGAATACCTTAAAGTAGTGATGGGAATCTAATAAGTAAAGGGCAAAAGATAAAACTTAAGACATCCTTTTTAACTTTGACCTATGGATGTGGAAGATGGATATACTTGATCAGTGGAAAAAAATATTTATTAAAGATACTTCTATGTAGTGCTTTAACACTGTAACGAGACATAAGTAACTGGCGTTCAATAGATTGATCATTGTTATGTGTCATACAACCCACATGTTACGTACCTATATATGGAAGATTGAACTTTATCTTAATATATTGAGTATCATTATGAAAGGTTAAACTCTACACCTTTCTATCAATAAAGCCTTTTAATTAATTATTGTACGGTTTACATCAGCATGAATGTCTACTGGCCTTGATCAAATAAGAATTACTTTATCTGTTTTTTTCTTTTCATTTACTTTTTACATAAATTTCAATATAAACTTAAAATTAAAAAAATACATGGAGAATAGGTTAGAAAAGCTATTTGTATTAATAAAAACATGGTAGGAAGATTATTGATTGAAACTTTGAAACAAAAAAAATAAAGGCGGCCACATGCTATGTGTACACTTAAAAATGAAATGAGACGGCCATACCACCTACTTATACTTGGAGTCTTGGACTAATAAAATAATAAATAATAAATATTAGGGAGTATACAGTGAAGGACCTCAAGGTATTCGATTCTTCATGGCTTCGCACGGGATGCTTTTTTTGGCTACACTTTACAAGATATACTCTTCCACTAATTTATGAGATTAAAACGTTTGTGTTACTAATGAATATAGTTTAAGTTATGAATAAGACAAGATCATTTATAATTATTCCCCAATCACGTTTAAGCAGTACTGTATGTCTAAGATCAAGGAAGCGTCCTACTCCTTTCGGAACGAATCATATTTCACAAATCGATCGTGCCATGAGTGTATCGTATAAAGTGCGCTGGAATTTCACGTTAATTTTGTATGTCCAAACTCCCATTTTATAATGATATGTCCCTGTTTCTATTTTTTTCCTTCGATATTGTAAATTATTATTTTGTTTAATCTAATTAGTTATTGGCTTGATTGATGTCCCAAATTTATGTCATAAAATCCATGTTATTTTTATACATTTTATGTTATTTTGGATTATATTTGTATCCAATTATAATGTTATATTAATTGATTGACATAAATTTTTAACAAAATAAATGAAACTTTATACAGATATGAATCCAATATTATTATTTACGATTGCATATTATTATAAAAATAATGTTCAAGAACACTATCAGACAAACTTATAACCTCCACCTTCTGTTAGACCTCTTAGATGTGAGGAATAATCATAGTTTTCCGGTTTTTTTATTCGTCATATTTTCTTTTTTTATAATTTTCAAAGCTTATATTATAGATATAATATCTATAAATATGTATTATAAAAAATACAAAATTTGCATATTAAAATATTATACTTTGAAACGAATCTAACAAAATCCTATATATATATGTTTTAACTTATATATATCAACAAAAAATTATATTTAAGTTTCTCACTCATTAAATAGAATATTCTAAATGAGACAAAAAAAATGGAGGGAATTAATTAACAAAGGGGAAAACGGTAGTATAAGTAGTAAGTGGAAAGGCAGTTAGAAGTAGGGGTGGCAAAAAAATGACCCGACCCGAAAATAGCGAGTTAGAGTTGAGATTTCGACACAAATCCGATCCGAAATTAAATGGGTTAGGTTAAAGTTGAAAATTTCAACTCAAAAATGACCCATGTAACCCGAAATTATTTTTGGGTTAAAGTCAGGTCGGGTCAACCCGAACCCGACCTTAACCAAACTATATTAAGTATATTAAAAATAAAAAATTACTTGGACAGTCACCCAAATCTTAAAACCCTAAAAGACAATCAAACTACTGTCAATAGTTTTCATCTAAACCATATCAAGGATGCCAGTGAGTTTTTTTTAAAAGAAAAATGGTGAAGTATAATTAAGGACTTTGGGTCTTAGCCACGTTAGATTTGATTACATTAGTTGAAATGTGATTTTTTCATGGTACTACATGAGTACATGTAAAGTATTTCTTAATTAACTATTCTTTAATAATATTAGATGATAACTGACAATATTTATGCTTAACTTATCATAATGATATATATTATATGATAATTATTTATAATGTTTATGATTAAACCTTTTTTGACATTTCCTAATTACCTTATTTGAATTGTTTGATTTTACTTGCCAACTATTTCCTTATTGTTTTTCTTACTACACACTACTAATATAAAAGTACAAGCTCTAAACACAATTAAGTACATTAATGATAACAACTTCTTGCATATTGTGTCCTTAGAATGTACATGAGCGTGAATTATTTTCTAATCAAAATTAGCTTATAATACAAATAACAAGGTTAGATGCTAGATAGAGTTTTTTTTTTTTTTTTTAAAAAAAAAGATAAATCTTTACCAAGTGTATTGAGATTTGCGTCTGGTTCATCGAGATAAATATATATCAAGATATCTATATCGGAGGTGAGGTGACTCAAGTTCAACAAAATTCTAATGAAGCTAATCACAATGTATATGACTTCAACGATCCACCTAAGTCAATTGATTATTTTATATTTGAAATCCCATTATCAAACTACTAAGAATTAAACTAACTTAGTCTCACTAAATAGTAGCTAGTAAGTGCAAGGATCAAACCTAGGAGATAAATTAAGATGAAATTAGACCTAAAACGGATAAATAAATGTATAAGATTATACTATCATCAATTATAGGAAATGGAAAATAGAATTAAGTGAGTGCATAGAAAGCTAATTGTTGAAAATCTTGCATACGATGGCCAAGAGGTCCCTCTTTTAGCCCTCACGGTTTTTACGTTGAAAAATCAGGAGATTATACATATAAGCGCCTTCTCAGTGCTCACTCACTGTCCTCTCAAATGCTAACGATCTTCTACATTTTAGTACTACGTGGGCACTGGCCACTGGCCACTGGCCACTTATAGGAAGTGTTGAGCGCCATAGCTTTGTCTTCTACAAGAGCTCGTTAGTTATTTTTTGAGGTTCTCCATAATTCTTGCATTCCACTACTTTAAACCCTACTAACACAACAATAAAAAGCAACTAATGGCAAACGAAGAGATTTTGAGAAGACGAGTGAAGGAAAACGGTAAAATTAGACAAGAAAAAGACCGAATAAGATCTAAATTTACATAAAAGTTTCTTAAGAATAAATTAATATAAATGCTACTTATCAATAATATAGATAACTTACCATTATATAATCTCTAAAACTATGGTAGGTCGTAGGCAACTAGAGATAAAATGAAAGTCATGTTTTACCATATGCTATACGTTTGTCCAAAACATGATATGATATAGGTCCATGCATTATATTAGTGTCACATTTTTACAGAACAGTCAATACAAATTTATTAATTTTATACTTTTTAAAGGTTTCTCCTATATTAATAAAGATTAGACGTGTCATGTGCTCAAATACTACTAGCTTAAATTAGAAAGTGTAACATACAACTGGTTCTTGACGTCAGGAAATATATATCTTAGAGCCAGGTAAAGCATATATCGTTTTAAGTGGATGCTGACATATAGTATATAGTATTCCATTTGTTGTTAATTATTTGTCTCATATATAAAAAAATGATTATACAATATTACACTTTTTTTTATGACATACATAGTTTGATTAAAATTTAATAAAGTCAGCCTATAGAAATGAGATAAATCAATAAAAATGGAGGAATGAAATTACATGATCTTCACAAGGTCAACGGTTTACGGTTACTAGTTGACTACTATCAGAAACTCTGAATAGCAGCGATTGGTTCATTTGACAAAGATAACCTTGGATGCGAAAATGAAAGGCTAAACACATATATTAAATCGGGGAAAGCTGCATTTGAGTATAGCAGGTGGCTGCCCCTCGATTTCTCGACAATTGCAAACGCTACATTTCCTATCATTGCTTCAACATCTTACCTCTGACGCAATATTTAATGGAGTAGTAGTCTACTAGTCTAGCACTAGTACATCTGTACATACTTAATGCTGCTTCCTCATTAATTTTCATTTTCTTTCCTCTTTTTAGGGTAGGACGTACACTTGGGGAGGAGTAGGCGTTGCCAAGAGTTTGCATATTAAGGTGCGTCAGTTACATTTGGCATACATGTTAATGACTATTTATGGTAAAAAAATGAAGAGAAAATGGAAGGAAATAAGGGGGTAAAATGTAAAATACAAAAGGTTGCACTTGGTGAATTGTATAAAAGGTACCATTTTGGAACAAATTTTTCTCTATAAAATAGGTTTTTCCAACATTTTTTTTTTTATAAAATTCGTAGTAATTTCTTACAAAAAAAAAAAAAACATATAAAATTTCCTTAAGAATATGATATTTCCTAAAACCAGTTGTAATGATTTATACTTTGCAAGTGCGTTCTATTGATGGTTCTACTGTCATTTGAGATAATTAACCTAACTTTTTTTTTTTTATAATATAAAATTGAATATATTTAATTTAAAAATGCAGTTAAATTTAATCTAGAAACTGTCAAACAAAAGAGCCTATGTACTCCTATTACTCTATTAGTCCTATAGCCCATAGTGGAAGTTGCCAATTTGTAATTGGGTCGATTGGCCACCTTAAAAAATGTGGAACTCAAAGTCAAGAAATGGTCCATCATGCTTTATGATATCCAGAATTACGAGATTCGATTTTTAATTTTCAGTAATAAGAATGGCCCCATGAATGGTTCGATCACGTGATCCATCTGTTACTGATATATTCGTATCTAACTGAATTGTTCAATTATTATTTTTACAGTTTACCGCAACAAAATCTCAAGTGAGATAGTAGAAATGTAGAATCACCTACTTCAACTAATACCTAAAAGGAGGCAACCAAGTCTAACAACTGATTGCTGTAATTGTAAGAAGCAATTCTTCAACATTTTTCCCTTTCAATTTCACCTTCCATACCTATCTGGCTATCTTCCACAGTTCAGAGTACACAACTGGTCGCCAACGAATGGGCCTACAGATTATTGTGGAATTCCTCCCGCAGTGAGACCAAAACACTCCTATCGAACGATGGCCCAACCCTTTCCTCTAAGGGGCCCAGTCAACAATAAGGCCCATTTTATGATCTCATGTCCTTTTGCTCTTCTTGGGTTCCATTGCAATGGAAGCTAAATTTTTTTTGTTGAGATTATGATTTATTGGAATTTGGAACTACTTGTAAAAGTAAAGTTGTTTTCAAAGTTATTAATAGTCTTAGTTTTTCATTAAAAAAAACGTTTTTTTTTTGAAAGATAGGTTTGTTTATTTCACTAGCTTTTGCAGCTTATGTATTGCACAAGTCGTTCAATTATTCCTCTGCATGTGATATTTTATACTTTGTGATTGATAATTTGATCAATATGTATTACCTCGATCTTAAAATAATTTTACTATTTCTACTTTATATACTATTTTATAAATATGTACAAATAAAAACATATTATATTCAGCATTTTATTTATATGTACAAATAAAACATTATAACAGACGTGTTATTAAATAGGTTGCAGCATACAACATTTTCACTGTGTCAAAAAAATTAAAAAACATCTAATTTCTGCACAAATAATAATAAAATTCCCCGTGCAACCATCAACAAAGTGGACGTGCCGGAGTGGTTATCGGGCATGACTAGAAATCATGTGGGCTTTGCCCGCGCAGGTTCGAATCCTGCCGTCCACGCAAATTATTAATAACCTCTTTTTGCATCATTTTGGTGAAATCCTCGTCAATAGACATGACTTAACAAAGGCATATAATTCGAGATTACCTCATTACTGTAATCAAAACTGTAAGTGGAACAGTCCAAAAAATAGTTCGTCTTCCTCTTGAAAAGCAAGGAATGTTTTCTTCTTGCAAGCCATATCTATTAATTTTCCGCGTTACTGTTCTCAAGCCTCGTCGCAACAGCCCTTAAACAACTCATCTAAAGTTTTAAACAAGTGTTGCAATGTGGTTGGTCCAGCAATTAAGCTAACAAATGTGATGGTGGCTCATGTTAAATTGTTAATAGTGTTGTTTAAGTTTGGGATTTTAGCTAGGGCTTGTTGTTCTATTGTCGCTTGTGTTTTCTTGATGTTGGCTTTAGATCTTTATTCAATTTGCATGGTTCAAATCAAGTTGGGCATATTATTTGTCAATCTATCTATCTATCTATTTATCTAATCTTCGTCGTTCTGCTACCTCTGACCTTCTTGTGCTAGTCCCCTCGATCTTGTTCTTTATATTTATAACCTCTTGTGGGCTTCTATTTATCAGATAATCTGCAAACTCTTTATCTTCTTACTCTTCACACTTCACTATTTTAATTGCATATTTTACTCTGTATATAGAGTAGTAATTGTTATGTGAAATAATCGTGTAAGACCTAGTTGAATTTGTTTGGGTTCGTCTGCAAATGATAGGACGTACTATCTACCAACTGCTGAAACAAAAATCGAAACTACATCCTGCGTAGGGAAAATGTCATCTAATTTGATTCACATTATCTCTTAATTTATAACTGTTGCAGGTGTCTCACCCCCTTATTCAGGTGGATCTCTTGATGTTTTCAGAAACTATGTTTCGTTGGCTCCCAAAGATTCCCTTGGCATTCATTTTTTTAATCAACTTTCGTACATTCTATCCAGCAGGGTGATCGAACATTGATCCTTCTCTCTTCTCTAGGGGTTGCATATTTGTATACCACTTTAAGGACTCATCATTGCCAAAACAATATAGATGAAATGAACTATAGAAATACACACAGCATGCATAATTATAGTAAATCACACCCTTAATTAGCTAGAGTATGTTAGGTAATATAGATTTCTCTTATATAAAAAGGCAAGTCGCCACTTACTACATATTACAGGCACAATATGGAAACTTCTCCGTCGGGAAGCTCAGCAGTTAGAATTAAGCACTCCTAGTTTCCCCTTAAGGTCTTTTGTTATCCATTTATAAGCACTTATCCTGCAAAATGAGAGATAATAGTAAAAAGCATTAACTACAAGACCAGTACTCCTGTAGAAGGTCTACATTTGTATTCGACTAGACTTGTTTCAATGGAAGGGGTCCCATTAAAGGCCCTTAACCAACCCGTTTGTAAAAGGGTCTAATCAATTATGAGTTTAATTAGGTTGATCTTTTAAAAGGGTCTAATCAATTATGTCTTTAATGGGTCAAGTCGGGTCAATAATGAGCCAGTAGTTTTCAAAGGCTTTTAAACACTATCAGGTAATGAATTATTTTCACTTACTTGTCGATGATCTACTGCCAAAGATTGGATATGATACATGCAAACTATTATCCTCTACAGATAAAAGTTATTCTCTCTTTGGACGGCCCGTTTCGCATGTGACTCATTCCGACCCAATACATAAGTCTATATTCGATGTGCACATAGAGTAGCATATTTTATCCAATGAAAATACATACTCTTAAGTTGTTTAATAATCATATACATCTTTTTCGTTTCTTTGTGTCTTATTTGACATTCAATAACTTTGATGCATGTTTGTGGTACTAATATGTACACATATTTCATACCTATAGAAGCCATAATATTCACATTATGTACTAGTTAGCCAGCAGCTATGTCCTAGTAATAAAGTGATCCTTGCCACCAGTTTCCCCTTGAAGCACCACTTAGATCATCTCCTCCACCATCTTTCTTGAACTAGTACATTAACAAGTAAATAATAGTCAAAACGTTTATTAATTAACCAAATATCAGAAGCTGTATACTAATATTTTAATTAATTATTCCATATTAAAGTCTTTTCAATTCCTAGGGAAGTTGTACGCATCATTCTACGGATATATTCAAGTAGAGATATACTAAAATTCTAGATTTGCACATGATATTCCTGAAGAGTTATTGTACGTAAAAGGGATATATTCTTCAGCATGGAGACTTACTGTAGGGTATGAAGGGGAAGTCTGATTAGTAGGCGATTTTGAGTACATTTCTCGGCCGCCATGGTAAAGAGAGGAGCTGAGGTAGCATGGTTATGCCTCCTCTTGTTGGTAAGTCCAGCTTCTTTCTTTGTTTGCTGAGCTACCATAAGCTGCATCGCCGTGTTTGTAAGCGTTATCTAGGCGAAAACAAACACATAAACTTAAGAAGGGACTACTTTGTCAGGTGACAAGTTAACTGTCCAAAATATAACTATAAAATATACAACTAATTTATGATAAAATGATGGATTGAATATTGGAACTTGGTTCCAAATGACTCCTGCCATCCACTGGTCTCATAATAAGCTGAATTTCTTCCCATCCCCTGTAAATTATCAATAAAAATTCATATCAAGGTCCAAAAACTGTTATTTGCTTCTTTCATTTTGATCAAAGAATTATAGGACGAAAATAAAACAGAGGAAAACAGGGGAAGTGGGTTTTGAGAATAAAATTTTACATCTTTATGCTACGCAGCAGGTTTTTAACCAAAGCAATCTACTTTGATCAGTGACATACTCAATAAATTATAAATATGAAGAATAAAACCTACTGCATGCAACAATCAGTATTCAGTACTAGTTGTACAAATTAAAGCAATTTCAAGAAAAAGAAGGGGTTAATTATCCAATTTACCATAGAAGGTGGGAAAATGGAAGCTAGAACATCATTGGATGATGCTAATTACGACATTTTCACTTTAGATTGATCAAATTTTCCTTTAGCTTATGCAGGTATTTAACTTAGGCTTCGTTTGGTTTGACAAAAAATATTTTTAATTTAAAATGATTTTTCATGAAAAATAATTTTCAAGAAAAACATAGGTATAAAATAAGTTTTCTTTTATTTGGTTCATTATATGAAAAGTTATAGAGATTATGAAAATGAAAAAGGAAAGGAGAGGCTGGGAGAAAGAATAGTTAAGACTTCCCTTCTATTCGGTTTTCTACAGAGGGAGAGTTATTTTCTATATACCCTAAAGAAAATAATCTTACACTATACCCCTTTACATATAGTATTGTAATATTTACAACTAATGTTATAATTTTTATATCATTAGATTTGTGTTGTAAAGTGCTTTAGAATAAGACTATGTATGATATGTTTCAATAAGTTTTGAAAAATTCGTACTATATTGTGAAATAGTGTATATAACTTTAATTAAGACTTGCTACATAAAAGTTAATATTGTTGTCAGTTTTGAACTAGCTAGAATTAAATTTAGATCTAGGTTGTAGTTAGTTAATGTTGTGAGCATTGATATCTTACTTTGAATCGATATGATAGACAAAGGTAAAATCGATTGCAAGAATCAGATCCTAGGTTCATACAAGAAAGTTTGACAAAATGGGAAAAACACATATGAAGTTTTGAAAATCAATTCAAATGGATGTTTAGAGTCAGAAGTTAGAGTAGATGATTTCAATCACACTTATAAGGCCTTATATGACCCTTTTAGAACCATAGTAAGCACATGAAGGTTTTCCGAATCCAAAATTGTATGGAGTAATTGAATTTTGAAGGTTATAATAGGTTGCTTTTGAGTTTTTCGAAAAAAATTCTAAATTATAATAAAGGTAGTGATTGCATCTAGGGTCATATGAGAGGTTTGAAACCATTGAACACTCTATCTTTAATCTCCACATGCCCTAGAAAATGATTTTATAACCAAATTGTAAGATTTTTAAAATTAATTGAAATAGGTGTTTAGTTTAAAAGTAGATGACTTCAATCACTCATATAGCATAATTAATATGATCTTATAAGATCATTGATAAACATATTAAGGTATTATCTAATCAAGTCCGTAATTATTTGAAATGACCGAATTTTGAAGTCCAATGATTACACACTGTTTTTGAGTAGATATTTTTGAAATTGAAATAAATGAGACTAATACTTTCTTTGGTCATATAAGGAGGTTTAGAATTATTAAATATCTTATGTGTAGTCTCCAAAGACAAAAAAACAAAATTAAAACTTAAAAAATTTTAAGAAATTTGAAATATATTGAAATAAGTGTTTAAAATTGATGTAGCAATTAGTACTATGGCCTAATATGAGCCTATTAAGACTTAGAGTAAGCATATTAATGTGTTATCTTATTGTATTTGAAATTGTCCAAAATAATCGAATTTTGAAGGTTATTATTCTAATTTGTTTTTTCAAATGTTTAAAAAAATTGAAATTAAAATAAATATAATAGATGCTTTGATGGGTAGTGGAATGATAACATTCAATGATCCCCATTTTAAAAAGAAAGTGAGACTATATATATATATATATATATATATATATATATATATATATATATATATATATATATATATATTAAACAAGTAGAATAAGGAAAATGGAAAGTTATGCGTGAGACATACAAATGGAATACTACTGAGTCCTTACTGTAACACTTAGTATATTAGGGCTTAGTTATATGATACTCCCTCCGTTATGTTTTTATTTTCATATTTGGAATTAGGGAAGAAACTAATATATGATTAAATATCATTAAGATTCCTTAAAATTAATTTAACATAATATGAAAAGAAAATCATATTCTATTCAATATAAGTTGCAAGTGGGACATGCATTTGATTACCATTAGAATTTGTAAATTTTATTATATTAAAAAAAATATAAAAATCTGTCAAGAGAAAATGAGTGTTGAAACCTCTAGGGATATTGGGGGTTATTTTGAGTAGTTCATATGTAAATTGAGGGTATTGCCATAAACTTTTAATTTAATTAAGGTTATTTTAGTCAGAAAAAATTACACCAAATTAGAATGATGTTATATGAGAAGATCATTTTGAAATTTCTAAATGGGGAGTATGAAAAGAACAAAAAAGAATGGAGAGAGTAACAAATATTCCACTGAGTAACAATATTGGTCAAAATTTTGTGTTAGGACTAAAATGTCAAAGGAAAAAGTTGAATCATACAGAGGGATGAAGGGAGTGCATGCTTAGCTTAGTGCACTCAATTGATGGTAATGAAGGAGTATACATGAAATACAAAAGATTTTATATGTGTATATAAGAGATATAATAAAGTTACTGTATAACTAATAAAAGTTAACCCTTAATACAATAAAAGTTATCCTTCAATACAATAAAAAATGTCCATCGTGATTTCAGTTAATAAACATTAGCATATTTTCAAAAGAAAAATGCTGAATATATTGTAAAAATGTCACCCCTCAATTTAACAAAAATGGTTTATAAGGATTTGTCATTTAATATAGTTTATGTATACCTTTACTAAACTTGTTATGTTTGGGTGAATGTTACTGGCAATTGGTCAAGATCAGAGGCTTTGTATCACAATCACACCTCTCCGTCCCTTTTTTTGAGTAAATCAAATCAAATATAGAAATCCTATTTTTTTATCAGGATCACCAATTCCTTAATGATAATTTCAAAAGGGTCATCATATTCATATATATATATATATATATATATATATATATATATATATATATAGGGGCAGATTCTGGTGAGAACCCCTTCTTATATAAGAACCATGCATATATAAGAACTCATCTATAACCGTTAATTAAGTGTACTTTGATGGATGTGATTAATTCTTCAATAATGGCAAAATTGTAAATATAGAAAAATTTGAAATTAATTGGCAGTTGAGAAAATTCCGCACCCCGTAGTTAGTGTGTAGTTTATAAAAACGTCTCTTTATATTATTAATGAATCGGGCTTTCAATGTCAACTTGCACAATTTTTTAATAGTTTCCAAATTATTTCTATTACTTTATATTTGATTTTCACTATTTTTTTAGTAGTAATTTGAACACCAATATTTAAATTTGGAATATCAATATTAGACTTTAAAACAATAGCATAAACATTTAAAACATATGTGTTAAGATTTAGAACATCGCTACTCAACTTTAGAACATCAGTATTACATTTTATAATAATAGATGAAAATTTTAAACATATGTGTTAACCTTTAGAACATCAATATTAAATTATAGTGCATCAGTATTAGACCATAGAACAATAAAATAAACATTTAGAACATATGTGTTTAGATTTAGAACACCAGTACTTAACTAGAACCTCAATATTAGACCTTAAAATAATAGAATAAACATTTTAAACATATGTGTTAAACTTTTGAACATAAGTACTCAAATTTAGAACATCAGTATTACACATTATTACATATTACAACAATAGATGAAATTTTTAAACATATGTGTAACCTTTAGAACATTAATATTAAATTATAGTACATCAGTATTAGACCTTAGAACAATAGAATAAACCTTTAGAACTTATGTATTAAGATTTAAAACAACAGTACTCAACTTTTGAACATCAATATCAGGCCTTAGAATAATAGAATAAATATTTAAAACATATGTGTTAAGCTTTAGAACACAAGTACTCAAATTTAGAACATTAGTATTACACATTAGAACACTAGTACTCAACTTTAGATCATCAATATCAGACCTTAGAATAATAGAATAGACATTTAAAACATATGTATTCAACTTTAAAACATCAATACTCAAATTTAGAACATCACTATTACACATTAGAACAATAGAATAAAATTTTAAAACATAGGTGTTAAGTTTTAGAACATTAGTATTGTGTTTTAGAACATCAGTAAACAATGAAATGAACATTAACACTAGTGTCCTAAAAAGTTAGATTATTGTTCGAAATATTAAGTCTATTGCTCGTATTGTATTAACACTAGTGTTCTAAAAAGTTAGACTATTGCTCGAAATAAAAAGTTAGACTATTGTTCGAAACATCAGTAAACGTATACTAGTGTTCTACAAATCTATACTAATGTTCTGAAATACATACTATTGCTCGTATTGTATTTTATTGTCTTATAATCTGAATCTAATGTTCAAACAATCTATACTAATGTTCTAAATATAATTATAGTATACTTACAATTCTAAAATAACTATTTTTTATATTGTAATTGTAGTGTTTTAAAAATATATACTAATGTTCTAAAATAACTATTATCCTACATTGTAATTCTAGTGTTCTTAAAATGAAAAATATTGTTCTAAAGATTTATATGAATGTTCTAAAATTATATAATTTTGCTCGTATAATACCTATTCTTCTATATTCTAATTCTAATGTTCTAAAAAACTATACTAATGTTCTACAAAACTATACTAATATTCTAAAATACATAATATTGCTCGTATTGTACTTTATTGTCTTATAGCCTGAATCTAATGTTCAAATAATCTATACTAATGTTCTAAATATAATTATAATATACTTATAATTCTAAAATAACTATTTTTATATTGTAATTCTAGTGTTCTTAAAATATATACTATTGTTCTAAAATAACTATTGTTCTACATTGTAATTCAGGTGTTCTTAAAATGAAAAATATTGTTCTAAATATTTATATTAATGTTCTAAAAATTCTATAATTTTTCTCATATAATATCTATTGTTCTATATTCTAATTCTAATGTTCTAAAAAACTATACTAATGTTCTATGCATACTATTGTTCTATAATTACAATTCCAAAATTGTCATTATTCTATATTCTAACTCTAGTGTTCTAAAAATGTTCTGGTATTCTATAATTACAATTCTAGTGTTATAATTACAGCCATCAAAGTACAATTAATCATGCACTATATAAATAATGAATCAATTACGAAAAAAAATAAATCATTACCTTATTTTCCAATGCAAAAACAGCAAACGTATACTTTGAATATGATAATAGAGATACTACTGATTTTAAAACCTATATTGATATTTTTAAATGGATTAAAATAGGAAACTGATTATGGAGTAAAACTGATTTTTCAATTATGCGAATTTTAGTGAAAACTGCCCATTCATTAATCACGGAAACTTCCTTAACTAACAAATTCGACTTTATTCTATTTACCAATTTGCCATTAATGTTGATTGAATCATAACCATCAATCTCAACTAAATCAATGGTATTAGATGAGTTCTTATATAACAAAGGTTCTTATATAAATAAGGGATTCTCACATGATCCCATATATATATATATATATATATATATATATATATATATATATATATATATATATATATATATATATATATATATATATATATATATATATAACATGCCCTGCGTATGGGACTCGCCTACTTCCTCATGCTAGCTGTTATGTCTTTCAACGTTGGTGTCTTTGTCGCCATTATGGGCCACGCAGTAGGGTACATGATTTTCGGGTCAATCCATGAGAATTCGGATGACTTGGATTTCTTTCATTGATCATTTTTGGTATGTGACAAAGTAGATGAATAAATATGTAAATCATTTTCCTACTTAGCTTAAATTACCTAGTTTGTACAAAGGAATCCTTGGCCTTGCGTTATGCAGTTCCCATATATGGATTTGTTTCGAGAGTTACGGTTTGATTATGTATTTGTTTTAAATTATATGCATGTCTTGAAACAATCCTCAATTAAGTAATAATACCACTCCAACTGAATAGTACTAATTACAATCTCTTCAAAAAGTACTAGCCTGGTGTTATAATGGTACGTGGTGAATACTTATAATTGAGCAGGATTTGCACCGACCATTAATTACTTACAAATATAGGGAGAACAGTTTTTTTCTTTAATTAAGGTGATCATAATATTGAAACAGACTCATTAACAAAAATCTAAAGTTATGTAATTAGGGACAGTAATGTGTCCACGATAAAATTCAAATTCCGGTCAGATTTAACCCATTTTTGAGAATTCGAGTCTTATTTTTTGAGCTCAATTAAGTCTGGGTCGGATATGGGTTTAAATGTCATTGGATTGAGTCTAGGTCGAAAATTTTTGACCAAATCTGACCTATAAAACATATTTTTTGAAAAATTAAATAAAGGAGGAGTAGCAAATGAAAGATTTATTATACTTTATTATCTTGTTGTGCGTGACTTTTTAAGTTGTAAAATTATAATATATTGAAATTAAAACTAGAAGATGAGAGTAATTATTTTATTGAGTTATAATTATGATTTTCCCCCCTTCAATTAGTATTTTGCTCAAATGCTAACTTTAAGTGACTTAATTAAATTGGCACTCTCTGATTCTCTATGCTTCATTGCCAAGATGGCGTGATTGATTCCCACATTGGGCTAGAGAGGGACTATGCCGGAGAACATACCAAGGAACAGAAGGGACAAACCTTCAGTTGGTGCCTTGGTGGACTAAAATGTAACCTTTCACGGGAAGCCATCAATTCAAAGGTGGATGCAATGCAAACATATTAGGAATTCATATTAACAATTAATTCAGATAATCTCACCTTAAAATCAAAAGATAATCCCCGGTACATAGATTATGGTAATTATGGATACAAATAAAGGGCAAAAGGGTGGGAGGGAGGGGGGGTAACACTTTTAGCAGTGAAAGAAAAAGTTTATCTTCCTCTAAGTAGAGCCTTCTCCGCACTTTCCATCTCCTCTAAGATCCTAGCTCTTCTCTTGGCCGGGATTGGAGAAGTAGGTCCAAAACTGATGTAATGACCAGAGACGGCATTGAGGGCGGAGTACATATCCCGGAAAGACGGCCGCCCAAGAAGAGATTTCTCCCTCCTATACTTGGCCACCCAAAAGTTAGAAGTGGCTCTAAGGTCTGCTACAGCATCGGCTACATCAGGGTCAGTTTTGTCCTTGGTGAGTGTACTCCGAACCTTGCTGATCACCTCCTGCGTCTCCTTCACATATTCGTCGTCCGAGGAGGCATGGGCAGCGGGTGAGAGAAGAGGACCGAGAAGGGCAGCAGTGAGCGCAGTGATGGTGAGCTGCCGCCGGGTGATGGTGGAGGCAGCAGAGGCTGATGTCAATGGGGCAGCCGAGGAGGTAGTGGAGGCCGTGATAACGATGAGTTTGGACTTGACAGGCAATGGTGACTTCTTAGAAATAAGCTTGGAAGTTGGGGAGATCAAAGTAGAAACAGCCATGGTTTGGCTTAGTGTTAGGGGGAGGGAGAAAAAGAGGAAGAAGAGAAGGATATCAGCAGGAGAATGGAACAGGGCAAAAGCCTAAGGGTGAGTTGTAGTGCTACGTGGGCTTATCATCTTATCTAAAAGATTTGATATTTATGGATGAGAGAAACAGAATGTTGGATTTTCAAGTGACATGGAAATCCAGCCAGAAACCAACAGAAAATACACTCGTGTCTCTTTAAATTGAGAAATGAGAAAACAGCCTGACCCAATAACCCACAATACTCGGCTCTCTTTAAATTCCAATCACGGAAAACTTTTAACATAAGCTTAAGGAAATTATCCTAGGTCACTCTATATTTTGGGTCATTTGTCTAAATAACCCAACCAGACTAATTAACTCACATAATCCAAAATTATAATTGGACAACGTAGAGAAATTTTACCAACTACTGATCCATCATCGCAATTTTAACCAGAAACCAGCCATCCATATTTAAGTAGCTATGTGATGGTTTCATACTAAACTACATTCAACATTAGTTACAGGTCTCAGTTTTTTTAAGAATGCAACGACGTATATGCGTGGACTTGTAATTTTTCTTCCAACATTATCCAAGGATAGTCTCAATAATAATACGAAATCAAAAAAGTTTTGATATGGAGAAAGGAAAATTCCATCTTGTTCAGACAATTCACCTTCACAGAAAATTGATCATGCAACTTATCCTTTGCAAAGTTGCAAGAAACTGCATCTAAAAGAAAACTAAAACTAACCTTGGATGAGACCTGAGCTCTGACAAACAATCAAAAAGGGTATCGAAAATGACAGTCATCAGATTCAGGTCACCATTCAGCAGTTTCCGGCGTTAGGAAGTAACTACCAAAGCAATTATATCTTCGTCCAGATGAACATATATAATGCTTTCATACGAGCTTCACATTTCATACAATAAATGGTAAGAATATGTTTACAATTTCACATCGAAGCTCATCCATCTCATGTACTTCATTCTTGTGTATCATATTTACAACAGTTAATCCTAAACAACAAATCCCAAGGTTTCTCCAGTAACTTCATTAGTTATGCCATTAAAATGCCACATCTTCAAAAAGGGGAAAACAAGAGCTCTTCATTCTTCGGTTTTTAGTCAGATCAGAAACAAACATGACTAATGCATCAAGTAGATGCTCCATCGCAATTCCATCAGTGAAATCCTTCCCATGCTCATATCTCCAGCCCTATTGATATTCTCTTCCATAGCCTGCATTTGAAGGAAGACAGGTCTTTGAGATCTTATTACCCAGTATCATTCAAATAATTAAACTACATGATAACCCAACTACAGACAAAGGCCACACTGTAAAGGAGTCAATATGTATAGCTTTACATTTCCAGCAGAAAACAGAAGCTATAACAATTTCTTGTTTGCTGACAAGGGAGAATTTAAAGGGTAAAAAGATGTACCATTTTTATGAAAACAATACATATATCCAATTAGAAGTTTAGAAAACCAACATTTTGAGCAATTAGACAACCAACCCCCAAAGGGAAGAACGAGGGTGGTGGAATTCTATTAAATACAAGTAATTTAGGTTGAATTTCTAAGATAACATTGAGTCCAACAAATTTGTTCACAGTACCCTAGATATATGGCTTTATTCTTGAATAGCTTAAATGACAATGGATAATTTCAAGGTTCAGATAAGGCACAATCTTTAAAGTTAAGTACACTGAAAAACCACTGGTATCATAACTAATTACTAGCAAGAATATATAACATAAAAGGGGAGAAAACAGTAGAATCAGCTCAAAATGAAGTGTTAAACAAGAAGCTACGAGTAAAAAGAATAGGTATCGTTGGAGGTTCATGATCTCACACGGCAGAAAAAGGAGGGTAATTTGCAGGTTTAGTTTCATCAAAAGCAAATTTGAAGAATGCACATAAAGTGCAGTTTCACAATGGAGCAACAATTAATTCTGCTTGTACTTCTACAACAATTACGTTAAAGAACGGTCTACAACAATAACACAAAAACTGCTTTCATGCTTTGTACATCATCCATTGCAAAGTTTGGAGAGATGCATTTAACATGGTTTTGGTTGGCACTTAGTGTATTTATCTTTAAAGAGAAAAGGCAGCAAGATGATAAGTAGTACAAGCAATTGACTGAAATGCAGTTAGTATTTCGAAAAAAAAAATTTAAAAATCTCCCCTTTGTTTCACTCTTCAGAACAGGTGAATAACAGCAAAGTGATTCCCAGTTGTGGTTTAAACAACCAGTGGATGCATCAATCCTTATCATCTCTCACTCAAACAGTCAAATCAAAGTAACAAAGCAAATATTTAGAGCTTATTTGAAGCTACAGACAGATTCTCAATGGGATGCTAATTTTGATGGCTACAGACAGAGATAAACTAACTGCCAGATGAAGGCTGCATAAGAAGTAACTACTCAGGTGCTATCACAACTCAACTATCGTCTATGCACCCATTTAGACTGAGCTATTAGGAAAGTCATAAAATTTGGAGCCCTACAGTACATGGATAAGTATACAAGGAAACAAGTTTCTGGTTCTGACTCTAGCTGAACACTGAGCCAGGGAAAGCATTAGAGATTCATTTTATAAAGCCTTGTTTTCACATAGATATGACGATGATTGGTGAATTCTCAGTTGAACTATTGTTCTGACCAATTAAAATTAGTAATGGGTAAATATAATAGGTTTAACTTCAGACCCCATGAACCACAGGTCTCATTCTCATCCAAGATTTTACTGCCTTTCCCCATTTTAGTCCTCAGTAAAGCCACGTAAAATTATACATCGTCATCCTAATCATGTTATACGCTCATGCTTAGTCACATGAGTAGATTGGTCAAGACTTAAACAATACCTATGCCCACAATCTATCTTTTAGAAAGCCAACAAGGTCAGTAGCATTTTTCACTACAAAAATACCACACCTTTGGATCAATAATCACTAACAGGACAAAACATTAAGTCTCTCTTACGGCTTCAAACACAAACAGTTACAGCTTACGCATATACAAAGTAGTTGTAAGTGATAAAAGCTGCAGGCCAGAGCATTATACAGCAACTAACAGTAGATGAATCTGGAATAGATCAGCATGTCCAAAAGATATTTAGAGACAATTACCTGGATAACGAGTTGTGGAAGAACATCGGAAACAGCTCTGAAGGCGCTCAAAGACCTCACATGACACCACATCCAACCCAAACTCATGAGCAACACTGGTAAAATAATCACTAAGACCTCCTCCAATGGCAATGCTCCTCCAAAAGCCAAAGACTTGCTGAACAAGGCAGACAGCCCAAAACTCCCACTCAGACGTGACACAAAGATTCCTGAACGACAGAAACCCCATTGCAAGAGCAAGCCTATATACACGACTACCAACCTCTACATTGTGATTTACAACACTATGCCTTGTATGCCTATACACGAATCTTGGCCTTACATGAAACCCTATCCTCAGCCACAACCGGCTCAATTTCCATTGTTTCCCTCCCCTACTTATCAGCACCACTAATCGCACCCTTCCACTCGTCTTCCTCTTTTCTCTCCCCATCTCCCGCTGTTTCCTCTTCTTGAAAACCTTCTTTTTAAGAGCCCTCCTTTTGGCCCTCAAATGATTACTCCATATCAACTTCCCCAATGAAACCGTATAAGTCAACAGCGTGGCGCTATCAGCCATGTACAAAAGATACAAAAGCTCTCTACATTGTTTTCTACCTAGTTTTTCCAAACTTGTCCAAATTTGACGACTAAGTTCCTTTGCAATTACAACTTGGAAATCAGCGTTGTACCCCATTAGCAAAATGAATTCAGACACTGAAAATCATACCAGAAGTGGCACGAAAACGACACGAATTAACCAAACAATTGAAGATAACTTCAACAACACAACCCAAAAGTAACCACAACAGTGACAGCAAAAGAGAGTGAGAGATTGCTTACTTTTTTCAGCAATTCTGCTTTTATCTTTATCCGACATCCTACACATCTTTTCCGGCATCCTTCACCCACAGAATTACACCGAAAACAGTAAAAACTCAGGCGTTTTACTTTCATCAAAGTTAAAATTCAAAACAAATTGAAGTTTAGAGTAACAAAATTTAGTAATTACCTGAAAAAGTCGAAATATTGAGCTCAATTGCGGTTTCTCTACTTACAAAAACCAAACCCTAGAATTGAATTCCGACAAAATTGATCTAATATAAGGGAATCGGAAGACGAAGAACAGCAAAATGAGAAGGGAATTGAGCTCTAAAAGTAGAGGAAAGATCGGAAGAATGCGGAATCGAAAGGAAAGGAGGAACCCCACGAGTGGATTTTAAGGGTTTGAGTAGCTGAAATTTGCTGAAAACGGAGGACTAGTTTATTTAGCGGATAATTGTATTCCAGTTTCACTCTTACTCTCTCAGTCTCACTCACCCTACTTTCTCTCTATATGTGGGCGAAGTTTATGTGCCCGCCCTCCAGGATTCAGAGGCTATGAATGATGGAAGGTTTCAGACTTCGACTACACTTACAAAGTTACAGGCGGGACCAGCCTTTTGACAGTTTATATTTCAGGACTTGGGGGTTCTTCTTCTTCTAGAAATCAAACCTGACTCGATAAGTTAACCGAAATTAACTCGGATCCGAAAAGTAAGACCCGAAAGCCGACCCAACCTAATTTGAAATTAACTTAAAATCGATTTGACCCGATATTCAAATACCCGAACCCGATCTATGTCTGACCCATCAGGAACCCGACCCGTTAATAATCCGACCTGTTACAAACCCGACCCGTTACGGAGCCGACCGAAAAGAACCCAAAAACTATTGAAACATACACATAACCGATATAACCCGATTTATAATAATTTGTTACCCGAATTCACTGGATGTGTTAATAATCTGAATATACGTGAATGTGACATAATCTTAACAGACCTATTTTTACTTAATATCTAATAACTTTGAAACCAAACATTTTTATTACTTTAATTATTAAATAAGTACATTTATGAAAATAAAAATTTTAAAAGATTTACTAAATATTCAAATAAAAGCAAAACCATTATGTCTATGCCTATGAAAAGTGAGATTAGAGTCTTTCAATTTGCGATTTCATTGTTTCATAAATTTCATTGACGTCCTTCTTTTTCCAAAATGACAATCATTTTCCTACAACCTACTCTTTAAATAATATTAAATAAAAAACAAAAATATAGTTTTCATAGAATTCCGCTATAACCCGTTCAAGAACCGACCTGATTTTACCAGAACCGACCTATACCTGAATACGAATTAACCCTCTATAACCCGTTCAGGAACCGACCTTGACCCGAACCGACATTGACCTGAACCGAATACAACCCGACCCGAACCCGACCCGAACCCGACCAAGCAAATAAATGATTTAACCCGACCCGATAGGCAAAATTGACCCGATAAGAACCGACTCGCGATGGGTCAACCCAAAACTAATCCGTTGACCCGATTTGACACCCCTACTTCTCACTTCCCAATCGAGGTTTATGTGTAACTTCATTATATAAATGGGCGAACCATATACCCAGTATATACATTTTATCGACTCTTGGCACTTGGTCGTGTGGATCGGTTTCTCTTAGCGCCTTATCCGAGGGAAAATTTCAGCATCGGGCTTAGTTTGGACAAGTTTTGGTACGAAGACTAGTGGGAGGGAAGGGAGGAGAGGCAAGGAGAATATAATTATCTCATCATATTGAGGTTGAATCATTTTCTTTACAGCATTACCCAATACTTTTTGTACTACACTTGCGTTAAAGCCTTTCTGGCTTAGGGGTGGAGGGACTAAAAAATGAACACTCCGTACATTGATCAAGAAAAGTAGTATTAGAGACTAAAAAAAAATGTACTGTTTGAAGTTACTTACTTCTGTTTCGGTATCAAACAAGTCTTATGTCAGTCATTAACTATGAGCTCTACTCCTACACAAAGTCCTTGTACTTAGAGCTCTAGGGGCCAGTGCTAATAACCAAGACATGAAGATATTTTCTGAAATTCCACTTCTTGAGTGGCATCTTCGAGCATTCCTACTAAGTCAAGCATCGGTTGGAGCCTTAATACAACAACATACGAGCAACGGAAACTTGAGCCAATAAAGCTCCAAAGATTACCATATTCGATGGAAAATTCTTCTCATGTATGGAGACAATTAGCAGCCATCACCAGCACCAGAGTAAGATCAGGTTCAATTTGGAATTTAGTCTCCTTTTCACTATAAATGCATCAACCAGTAAGGTAAAGACTAAAGAAGGAACATACAAAGCTTTGCCAGATCGAAGATATAAAAACGAAAGAGAGCATAGGTACAACAAAACACAATAGCAAGTTTAGAACTTTCAAGACTAGGAAATACCCTCCAAATGGAGCCTTTACTCCAAAAGAAATGCCATAGCATGATGAGACTAATTGAGAGTGCATCCTCTTCATCCAAACCATAATTGTTGGTCTGGACTATTAATATTTCAATGCTATTCAGATTCACTCATACCTTAATTGCTACTTTAACAAGTACTCTGCACTTGTCATCAATGGTGAGTGTACACAGCAAAGGGTTTAAACTAATGATTGATACCCAAAGAAACTAAGTTCACTAATATTGAGATAAAATGGAAAACAATTTGTAGAGTATTGAACGATTTTATGGTTGAAGTAATTTTCTGCTATGTTATTCAACAACCTTGTTACATGTATTTATACTAATGTTCAAGCTAGTTTACTACTCCTAGAACTCTACAAAGTATAATCCTCTTATACTCCTGAAACATTATCTTTTTTAATGATCTTATCCTATACGTCTAATTCAGTCTTTTCTACACTCCCCCTCAAGTTGATTGTGGGATTTTCCACACCCAACTTGCATAATATTTTTTCAAACACATTAGCAGTCACAGCTTTTGTCAAGATATCTGCCATTTGATCTTCTGATCTAACAAATGGTAGACTTATAATTTTATTCTCCAGGTCATCTTTAATGAAATGTCTATCTATCTCAACATGCTTTGTGCGGTCATGCTGAACTGGATTTTCAGATATGCTAATAGCAGCTTTGTTATCACAGTAGATCTCGCAGATACCCGCAGGTGGAGAACCAAGTTCAGATAACAGCTTTCTCAGCCATAGGACTTCTGCTATCCCTTTTGCAATACCTCGGAATTCTGCCTCTGCACTTGACAGGGCCATAACCTTTTGTTTTTTACTCTTCCATGTTACTAGATTTCCACCAACAAGAGTAAAATACCGTGAGGTTGACTTTCTACTATCTTTATCTCCACCCCAATCTGCATCAGTATATGCTTGAAGTTTCAAATGACCATTCCTCCGAAACACGACTCCTTTCCCTGGTGTTTGTTTCAAATACCTCAAAATCCTATATACAGCATCCATATGTTCCACCTGAGGCTTATGCATGAACCTGCTAACTACTCCAACCGCGTAAGCTATATCAGGTCGTGTATGAGACAGATATATCAACTTTCCTACCAATTTCTGATATTGTGTTTGATCTGCAGAATCTGCTTGCTCATCAATCTTCATCCCATGATTTACCACTATCGGAGTATCTGCTAGTTTGCATCCCATCATACCAGTTTCTGCTAATAAATCAAGAATGTACTTCCGTTGAGATATGAAGATACCTTTATTTGACCTAAGTACCTCAACTCCTAAGAAGTATTTCAGTCTTCCAAGATCCTTCATCTCAAATTCCTGGAATAACCTCTTCCTTAGTCTATCAATTTCTTCTTTATCATCTCCAGTGATGATCATATCATCTACATAGATGATCAAACACGTTATAAGGTCTCCTCCCCTTTTTAGAAACAGAGTATGATCTGAATTACTCTGTTGGAAGCCAAACTTTCTCATAGCTATTGTAAAACGTCCAAACCATGCCCTAGGAGATTGTTTCAGCCCATACAATGCCTTGTTCAGCTTACACCCTTCTTTTGATGAGAAATCTTGGGAGAAACCAGGAGGAGCTTCCATATATACTTCCTCTGCAATTTCTCCATGGAGAAAAGCATTTTTTACGTCAAATTGATGAAGAGGCCAATCCTTATTGGCTGCAACTGAGAAAAGTACCCGGATCGTATCCATTTTTGCTACCGGCGAGAAGGTTTCTGAATAATCAATTCCATAGACCTGCGTATATCCCTTAGCCACCAGTCTTGCCTTATATCTCTCAATATTCCCATCTGCTCTGTACTTGATGGTAAATACCCATCTGCATCCCACTGCTTTTTTCCCTTCAGGAATGATGCACTTTTCCCACGTTTGGTTTTTAACTAGCGCATTAATTTCTTCTTTCATCGCCTTTTTCCATAAGGGGCTTTTCATCGCTTCTTCCACTGTCCTCGGAATATGTTCTGAGTACATTGTGGTATTGAAACTTCTGGCTCCATCGGATATATTCCCAGACTCGTTGTGCACAGGGTATCTTCCTGCCCGAGGTTCATACGATGGGTCATATCGTTTCGGAGGGACTCCTTTGGTGCTTCTGGGTGGTAACTGGTAATTTCCTCGTGTCTCTTCTTCTAGTGTTTCGGCTTCAGTTCTTTCCTGTATTATGTCATTATCATTAATCATAATCGGAGTTCCAGAGTTTACCTGATGCTCGTCCCCAGGGTGAGTCTGAGGTGGTACTGTGACGAGGTCGGGCTGAGCTGTAATATCGGGTTGAGGTGTAGTAATGATGTCTTTGTCACTGTCTCCCAACGTCCGATGTATCAACCAACTTAGGGTGTCACCATTGCTCTCCCCCTGACCCCGTAGTTTGGGAAATAGATAGGTTGATTCGTCAAAATCACAGTCCATTGTTGTATATAAGTGATTAGAGGATGGGTCAAGGCACCGATACCCTTTCTGAGTCACACCATAACCGACAAAAACACACTTTACCGCCCGAGGTTCTAATTTGTCACGAAGTTTCTTTGGGAGATGAACATAGACGACACACCCAAAGACACGGGGAGGTAAGGAGTGAAGTGAAGGAATCACAAAATGAGCACTCAGGGCATCTAGTGGTGTTTGGTAATGCAGGATTTTTGTAGGTAGGCGATTTGTGAGGTAATTTGCAGTAGCAATTGCCTCAGGCCAAAAATATCTCGGGACTTGGGCGTCGAACATCATAGCACGGGTCATTTCAAGGATAGTTCGGTTTTTTCGTTCTGCGACTCCATTTTGTTGGGGTGTATCGGGGCAAGTGGTCTGGTGTATTATCCCGTTAGTATGACAAAACAATTTCATATTATTATTAATATATTCCCCTCCATTGTCTGATCTAAGGATGTTAATTTTTTCTCGAAACTGAGTAAGGATCATTTGATAAAAAACCACAAAGGTCTCATATACCTCCGATTTATGTTTCAAAAAATAAATCCAGCTCATACGGGTGCAGTCATCGATGAAAAGAATGTAATACGAAAAACCATGAGTACCAGTATCCGGGGCTGGTCCCCATACATCAGAATGAATAATAGTAAATGGTTTATTAGCATGACTCATACTGCTAGGATAAGGATGTTTATGACTTTTAGCTAAAAAACACGCCTCACAATTGAGGACATGATTTGACCCAATAAGAGAAGGAAAAAGAGGTGCTAAATACCCTATTGATGGATGTCCTAGACGCCGGTGCCATAGTTGTATTTAGTCATCCACTGATCTACGTCCCGTAAATGCTCCACCGTTCTTGAACACCTCATCTACATAGTACAGCCCATCCTTCTCAGTACCACGCCCAATGGTCTCCCCGGTTTGAGCATCCTGCACAATACAACAGTCCGATTTCATCAGAACGTTACATCCCAATTCTTTCGTCAGACGGCTAACAGATAGTAGCTTATATGAAAGATTTGGTATGTAAAGACAATTTTGTAATGATAATGATCCTATCTTGATTGTCCCTTCTCCTAGCACATTCATACAGTCACCATTTGCTGTCTGCACAGTGATTTTTCCGGGCTTATTATATGTTCGAAAGTCCATCTTATCATATGACATAGTGTCTGTCGCACCACAGTCAAAAATCCACGGGCCACCTGTATTAAGTTGACCCGTAACCTCTAGGCCTTTATATCGGGCCACATTATTTTTTTCCCCATTTTTACAGCCCAAATCTGCCGTGCTAGCTTCTGGTTCCATGCGCTGGGCCTTGGGCTTTTTTTCCTTCTCATCTGCACCCTTGGATATAGGGTTGCAATATGCACCGTTGGATAAAAGGCATGGTTTGTGTTTATAAAGCAGCCCATCTACACCCTTAGATGTAGGGCTTTGATATGTGCCGTTGGATAAAAGGCATGGGGTCCTTCTAACACTACATAAACTCGTAGGGTTAGGATTAAGCCTCACTTTACCTTCTTCTCCTGACTCCTTTGCCTCCTCTGGTTCCTTCGTGTTCGCTATGGCCGTCGAGCTCGCCCCCCTTTTTCTCGGGTCATCTCGGTTGGTTCCTCCTCTGTTCCCTTTCTTCCTTGAGTCACTCCACCACTCAGGGTAGCCTATGAGCTTGAAACACCCATCTACGGTGTGTCGGCTCCCACCACAATGCGAGCACTTTAAGTGTGTCTTGTCATCATCTTTTCGAGATGATGTTCGTGCTGATCGGGTGTTGATGTTGAGACCACTTCCAGCTCCCTGCACCGTCGTCGGAGGTAAGTAAGGTAAGCCTCCTCTCATGATCTCCCGTCGTGCTGTTTCCCTCCGAATTGTACTATAAGCCACCTCTACACTGGGTAGAGGTTCTTGATTTACCAAGTCTCTTCGATCCTTGTCATAATCCTCACCTAAACCGGCTAAGAATTGATATAACCGATCTTGTTGTGTGAGATTATTATGAATTTGTATATCTTCGGTGCACCTCATCGGGTTCGGCATCCGACGATCGATCTCCTTCCATATTGTTGTTAGTTTACCGTAATAGATTTCAATTGAATCTATTCCTTGTATTATGTGATTCGCTTTGACTTTGAGGTCAAAAATTTGAAGGCCATCACCACCACTGCTAAAGGTTGTTTCTATGCTTTTCCACAAGTCTTTTGCAGTGGGGAAGTCTAAGAATTGATTAATCAATTCTGATTCTATGTTTTCTATTATCCAGGTTCTGACGGTTGAGTTCCTTTGTGCCCACTGACTGTACTCTGGGCTATCTTTGGGAGGGTTATCGGCTATGATATGGTTGAGCCTCCCCCTCCCTTCTATAGCCATATGCATCAGTTTAGACCACTTGACATAATTGTGAGTGTTGAGCTTTTCTGCTATGTGTACAGAACTGGTTGCCCCATGATCGATGCTCCTAATGTTTTGAAGCTTCTCAAAGAGCTCCATTAGTTGAGCGACGGTCACGGTGGAAGCCTCATCTGGTTTCTTGATTATTTCACTCATATTCAGGTATGTTGTTTGGTAAATGATGAAGCCCGAATTGCTGGAATTTCTACCAGAAAAACGGCTGGCTCTGATACCAAGATAAAACGGAAAACAATTTGTAGAGTATTGAACGATTTTATGATTGAAGTAATTTTCTGCTATGTTATTCAACAACCTTGTTACATGTATTTATACTAATGTTCAAGCTAGTTTACTACTCCTAGAACTCTACAAAGTCTAATCCTCTTATACTCCTGAAACATTATCTTTTTAATGATCTTATCCTATACGTCTAATTCAATCTTTTCTACATATTGCGTTGCTACCCTAAAATGACACAGAGTTAGAATATGCTCTTTACATGAAAGGCAATACTGACAGCAACAGAAGTACAACAAAGCAAAGAACTTGAGTTATCTGATGCATATCAATGAGTAGAATCTCAAAAAAGCTTCGGAAAAACAAATTTCAATACTGGAGAAATATGATTTGCAAGCGTAATTATAAGGCGGCAGAACAACGATGACTAAGCAGCAGCACCCCAATACTAATCTATAGGGGTGGTGCTTAGCTTCTTGCAAGACACTAAGCCACTCTAAACATTTGGACAGTTTGACTCTCTCTTTGCGCTATTGGAATGGAGCAACCATTCTATCTGGAGTATAACCAGCTGATGTTCTAGCTAGTGAGGATACCTTTATGACTCGTGACTTTGTGAGTTGTACATTGGTGATGAAACTAATGTTCAAGATTCTGATAGTACATCAAATAATAGAGGTGTGATGAAATATTTGATGGTGATGAGTTAACCTGGATATTACACGAAATTTTATATGGAGTATTTTGTTTGATTTAAATTCTCTTGCAAAAATATCTATTATAATATTACGAAGTAACATATTGTTATAAAATAATGACTCTACTTTAGAAGATTGGAGTTGGAAGAAAAAAATATTCAACATTGATATATAATTTATAATCTCTTGTGAAGTAAATATATCATGAAGCAACATTAACATAGTGATTATTTAATAAGTTTTTCAAAAAAATGATAACAAAGGATTGTGATTGAAGGAGGTTTTATTTGACCATATACAATAATGGAAGTTTAAAGCATTTAAATATTAAGTATTCATTAGAATACTACGCACAAACCCATTGAAGAGGTTGTCTATCATTCTATCACTCCGTCCCCCTAAAGATTGTCTTATTTTGACCAAAAAACTCTTATAAAAAATAATCACATGGAATAATAATTGGGGATGGAGAGAGCAGTATTTGCAATGACAAATACCATTGATTAAATGTATAGTATATTATGGAAAATGAAACCTGACAGAATCCTAACTCCTCAAGCTCATAACAAACAAAGAACCCAGCTTTAAATTTATCTTGTCACAACCAATAAACCTCTGGTTGATGGTATTCCCGCGCTGTCATGGAGGGTAATGGCTTCTCATCCACAAACCACAATCATAGGACTTTATATTTTTATAAATTGCAAATTATTATTGCAGTAACATTATAAAACAACAAATTAAAGTTGATTTTACTGATATAAATAAGGCCGATTGTATAATGTAATGTGGCTATAATATAAAATTAATTGATGATGTTGGAGCATTATGGTTGTAGAATAATTAATTAATCATCATAGGTTGGAATCATGGAATATAGGGGCGTGGAAGGAACTAAAAAAAAACATCCACTGATGTCTGATGATTCCTTCAATTTCTTCTTTCCCTCTCTTCTTTGCCGTTGTGCCAGTCTGCCTTTGTCAAATGACATCTCAGTGCCAGTTTATAATAAGTTACCTCACCGCATTATAATCTTGTCAACTTATGCAGCAGACGTCGCTAGGCTCCACCAATCCACCATACATACGTCATGCTAGTAGTAATTGTTAGGGATAGTTATTTTTAGTGTATAAAGTAGTTCATTTTTATGTGTATATGGTTAAAAGTTGTTCAAATTTAGAGGTGGCGTTGTGTTATCAAAGTTTCTGAGATCGTTTACAGTCTATTTAAAGTCTTATATGAATAAAGTTTTTAAGAAGATTGATGCTTGAAAGTTGTTTGTGTATGAGATTCAACGTCATTTTAACGACATTAGCTAGTTATTTATCAGCTAGTATCATAAATTTAACCTTATTTTTTATATATCTAATCTAATAGAGTCTAGTAAGTTTATACGAGAGTAATCATCGTATACCTAAAAAAAGGAGAGTTCATATAAATAATTTATAAATAATTGAATTTAACTTTATTTAATCTTGAATTTAACTTATTATACTCTTAAATATAATTGGGTTGGAAATAGTTTAACCTTATTTTTTATGTATCTAATCCAATACTTATTTATCGGATTGAATTAAATTGAGCCATTTAAATAATTGAATTGAAAATTCTAACTCAATCCTTTATAAATTAGTTGGGTTTGAGTTAGGTTTATGAATTCGATTAGTTTTTACCAGTTTTATTCAGACATATAAATTTCTTTTGAAAAAAAATAGCAAAGACACCATAGTCCAAAACAGACCGTTTCAAAGAGTGGGTTGAATTGATCATCGTATTCTCCGTTAGTGTTTTCACAAACCCACCTATCTCTTTCCTCTTTTTTCATTCCTTCCTTCCTTCCTTCCTTCCGTTTTCCATCACTACACTTCTCCAACATCAGTCCTCCTTCATAGCATAGGATTGCATAGCATCACCCCCTCTCTTCTATTAGGTAAACGATCTTTTATTGTCCCCCCCATTTGTTTTGATTATTCAGTTTCGTGGCTCCTATTATCATTATGATATGATTAGTGTGTATTATATAAATTGATTGCTTGATAATTTTGGATCTGATACAGGGTTCCGATCGCATTGATTAAATGGCGAATCGAGTAGATCACGAATACGATTACCTATTCAAGATAGTATTGATCGGTGATTCCGGTGTCGGTAAATCTAACATACTCTCCAGGTTTACTAGGAATGAGTTTTGCTTGGAATCTAAATCCACCATCGGTGTGGAGTTCGCCACTCGCACTCTTCAGGTTCATCTCCCAATTATTCACTTTTCCAACATTTTTTTCTGTGATTTAGATTTGTAAGTTTAATTATTATGTGATTTAGATTTTTAATATTTGCTCGGTTCCCTTAATTTGATATCTCAATTAGCGTGATCGTTGGTTAGTTAACAAGTGTATGATATGATTGAAAAATTTAGATTTTTGGTGTAATCTTATTGTGTTCGAGGGTCTTGGTCTGGTGGAGTCTTCCTGTTGAAGCCTGAGGTCAAGTTATTGATTATATGGTGCTATTTGGGTTATAATTTGCCAAATCAGTGTACATACCGCTTGTTGCTGTTAAATTTTCCGAGGAACTTGGATCCTGGCTTTTGATTGATGGCTCTTTTTCCATTATGATTCTTGATATTCGATTTCGAAAATCAGCAGTTTGGACTGTGTTTAGGATCTACTTTGGATGTCATCCACCATTTTTTTAAAAGCTAGGCTGAAGGTTGTGCTATACATTGACTAGGAAGTTGGAACCATCAAATGTTTTTTCCTTGGCTTTTCTTTGCTCTTTACCTTTTATGTTTCCTATTGGAGGTCAATGATGGACTTTGCTGCTTCGTCCTCTTTTGTCAATGGCATACTTGAATGAATACGGATTTACGGATTTATGCTCTATGATTGATCTGCTTTCACTTCTTGGCAATGGCTTTCAAGTTCATATTTCACCTGTTGAAAGCTAGTAGAGCTAACAGTGCATAAAACTAGAATCAGGGATCAGTTGAATGGTAGGATTTTTGTTCCAAGGAATACTATTTTTGTTGTTGTCCTTGATGATTGCTGATGTCATGAAACTGAATTAACCAAATGATTGTTGATCGTTGATTTTACATTGAAATTAGTAGGATATATATTGTGACTCTTCTTTTTTTGGTGGGGGTGGAGGGAGGGGGATGTTTCTCTTGTCTTCAGTCTATACTGCCTGAGACTAGTTGTCTCACTATTAAGGATTCTGCCTTTTTGATAGTAGGTAACTAGGTATTATACCAGAGACATTGGATTTGCCTGTACTAAGTGGACATGTGTTTTACTTGACCAATAGGTAGAAGGAAAGACTGTGAAGGCACAGATATGGGACACTGCTGGCCAAGAGCGTTATCGGGCTATCACCAGTGCTTACTACAGAGGAGCTGTTGGTGCTCTTCTTGTCTATGATATAACTAAAAAGCAAACTTTTGATAATGTCCAGAGATGGCTCCGTGAATTGCGAGACCACGCAGATTCTAACATTGTTATCATGATGGCTGGAAACAAGTCAGATCTAAAGCATCTGAGAGCCGTTGCAGAAGAGGATGGACATGCATTGGCTGAAAAGGAGGGTCTGTCTTTTCTTGAGACATCGGCATTGGAAGCAGTCAACGTCGAGAAGGCTTTCCAAACAATTTTAACAGAGATTTACCATATAATAAGCAAGAAAACTTTGGCAGCACAAGAAGCTTCCAGTAACCTTCCTGGTCAAGGTACAACCATCAATGTTGCTGATGCAGCAGGAAATCAGAGGAGAATGTGCTGTTCCACTTGAAGGGGTAACCAGATGGCAAGAGGATAGCTAGCAAGCAGCCAAGCATCAGGCGTTCTCTTTCTCCTCTGTTTTCTTTTACCAAATTTTCCCTTATTTTTTCACTTTAATTTTTTGGGGGACGAGACTCCGTAGAATACTTTCGATCATTGGGTTGTGATGACGATTAACAAAGCTTGTGAAAGTGAAATACACTAGAGTTATTGTTATTAGCCCAGAAGGTGTCCCATCATTTTGTTACTTAGTTCCTTTTCTGTTCACTTGGATCGGAACTAACTGGTAGTGACCTACCCCAAGAATTGATGTCAATGTCACTTAATTTTTGGAGTTTTGACTAAAACCTTTCCATTACAGTGAATAGGAGACACCATATCTTGTTGAATTCTTTGGTTCCTCAATGTAACAGTCTTGATTACAGAGTATTGTTCAGTTTCCTTTTGTACTCAATTGATATTACTCGAGATACTTTCATTTCTGCCCAATCTGCATTGCGACATGATAAATCCCATGAGATTTGTTACAGAATTGCCTTACCTCATGGATTATTTTCTTAGGATCTACCTCATGGCAAGACAGGGCAACTTTCCAACGGTGATGGACCAGACATGCAGATTGCGAAACTCTGAAACATCCTTCAAACTTTTGTGTCCATTTTCAAGATCGACAATGTTGATTTCCGTCGGTTCCCTCTCCATCAGTATACCCAGCGCATTCTAAAGCAAGGACAATGTGCAGATGAGATCCAGAATCACCCAGTTCGGCTTTGCCCATATGATTGAGCTGGCAATCATCACTCCCATGGACTGAATTTGATCAGCTCCCTGGAGATTTTTATTCAAGTTTTTAGTTTCTTTATGAGAATTAGAAAAGTGATGGTGAACTTTAGTCCCACAACCATGGTGAAGTTCGCAAAGAATCCAAATGCAGCAACCAAGAACATGGCTTTGCCATTGATTTTCTATCTATCATGAATAATTATGTCTACAGATTTGTAAGTCAATATCCCTGAGGCCTGAGATAAACCAGATAAGCTGTACTGATAGCAAGGCTGCTAAAACATCAATGCGGTAGAGCCCAAAGAACTGTTTTGATGTAGTTTTCCAACCAGAAGCCCACATAGCGACGAGAGAAATGAAAAACCCAGCAACATCACTGAACATATGATTTGCATCAGTTAAAATTGCGAGGCTGTTTGACTTGATGCCTCCAATAATTTCTACGGCCATTACAAGTGAGTATAATATGATAAGAAATATAAGCTTTCGAGTTGAGCTTGTACTTCCTTCAAATCTTCATTATTATATTACTGAGAAAATGTACAAACAAATCTACAGGCTGTTTCTCCTTCTGAGGCGCTCCTTTTCTCAATTTCAAATTGATGATGCTGCCCCTTGGCATGGATGTCTTTATCCATCTGTTCAAAGTGATTAGGAAATCAAGATCTCAGTCTTCTTTTTAATAAAAGAATTTTAGACACCATACAGATAATTTGAATATGAGATTCGCATTGTCATCTCTATGAAATTATCTACTGCAGATTCTGCTAGAGAATAAGTACCCCATTATGAATCAATTCACACTTCTGCTCTACGTTCTCTGGGTATTCTGCCCTGATATCAAAGCCTAAATTTTTTAGATAGTTAAAGCGTAGACTGAAATAAAAAATAGACATTCAGGAGTCACACACCCGTGAGGCCGTGATAGTGCTTCTGATCCGTCGTGTGCGTCGCTTGCTTGTACCTGGCCGGGAACAACCATACTTTTAGGTAATCCTCGATGCACACATGTAATCTAATGTTCAGCTTTTTATTCAAAAAGCTCCTGAACGTTGCTAGCACACAAATACCCATAATTGTCATCGTGAAATTTTATGCAAATATTCAATAAACAGCCCATTCCTACCAAAAATGACGAGGTTCTTAGGTTTCTCGAATGACAAGGTCTAACCGTCTAATAAGAGACAGGGTCAAATACATTTGTTAATTTGGTGGGTTAAATGACTCACTAGTCGGTCAAAAAAATTATTTGAATATTTGTTTGTATTTTACTCTTTGAACATTTGAATGTATTTTTTAGCATTATTATTTGATAAAAAAAACTATTATGTTTTGATTATCCATTGTAACTAATTAGGCAGAAAATTTTGGATATTGTCAGTAGATTATATTTAAAATAGCTTGAAGGAGCAATAATCAGAACTAAAATAAGCTTATAAAATACATACCTGGATCAATAAGATTCAATGATGCTACGATTATATAATCGTTGAATGGATTTTTATTAAAGTAGAAGAATCGGAGAGTCAGAGACGCATGTTGGAGCATTGAGAGGTGGAATTTGATATGCTAAATAATTCATGCCTTTCAAATGAACTTGGAAGTTGGAACATGCTTTGAAATTTGCAAATGAACAGGATTTAGCTGCAATTTTTAAAATTTTTTTTACATCAGTGCTATTTCCCGGGAAAGATGGTTCTTTTAAGCTTCAAAACCACCAGTAAGCTTCCAGATTTCACGCTTGTGCACCCCTCTATTTTCTCTCTCAAGTACTCTGTAATTTATTTTTTGAGTATAAAAACTTCATTCCCAAGCTGTAGTGGATCCATCCTCTTTTACACCGATAAATAAATAAAATGGATCCAAGCAACTTAAGCAAGGCATTTGCACGTTCACGACACCAAAGAATATATTGGGCATTACTCATGTGACTAGATGAGCATAATGAGATTGGGTGGATACAAATGACTAGAGCTGGGTATAGGCCGGCTGCACACCGAGCAAGCACGCTTTTGACACGGTTTGGTCGTGGTCCGGTCTGGCATTCTGCTCATAGAGTGGGCCACTAGTTGTGCTATGGATAACAAACAAATTTGGACACGAGCCTATCAATTTGGCACGATGTGGGACCTAAAGCATAAATCGAAGCACACTATTATTTAATATTAATTATTATTAACTATTACTATTATGTTAATATTATTATATTCTCATAAAGTCATAATACAATTAAAATTGTTTGAAATTGTCTTTTTGGTTTTATTAAGAACTTTTTTAAAAATATTGGGCAAGCATGAAAATACGGCACACAAGCATGTTAAGCACATGGGCGTGTCAGACAATGGGCCTTGTTTTGAAGAAAGGTGGTACAACATGACCACAACAAGGCCAATCACTTAAAATTTTAAAGTATTTTGCAATATTTATTACTATTAAAGATAACATATGTGTTAAATGATTGGCTTATCAATTATTTATGACTAAATAAGTCATATTTAGTATTTTTAATAAAGAAAATATAGAGTATATATCAATCTAAATACTCATTTTTACTGATTTAGAATTAATTTGGTACTTAAAAAAAAATTATACCATACATGGGTATCCTCATCTCTGTTTATTTGTCCTATTAAAATACAACTGATTTTTTCTAATGTCAATCTTCTACTAGTTATAGCTTGTTGCAAGAAAGGTTATGTTTTCTATGACATTTTAATGAACCAATGCCTTCTCTTTCTCATTTGATAAATATATTACCTCAAAGTACTCTATTGTTTATAATGTAATCATATATTGTAGGTATTTAGCTACTAAGATTACACGGTGTACTTTGTATATACAAGACCCTTAGTAATAACCTTGAAGAAAATAAGTTTCAAATATTTGAAATATCAAGAAAGTGGCAATTTTTAGTGTAACTATTTTACCGTCGACAAGGATAACATTGGGGATTTGTGGTTAATTGTATTGCACTTTTTTTTTTTTGTCTCCCTCAATTTTAGATAGTACCAAGAATATTTTTGAATGAAGCATAATAAAAAAAAACAACAAGGGTTAAAATTGGGTCAAAACTAAACTTTGAATATATGATTAGTAGTTAGAATGATGGAGATTTTAAGAATAGATGACATTGAAAATAAATTTTACATTAAAAATACATTTGATAAGATTTCTTATAATCGAAATAGAATTTAAGATAAAAGGTTTTAAATTATAACCCAATTTTTTTTAATACGGAGTAGAACATGAATAAAAGAATAGAAAGAGTACAAGTTAACCTAAAAATAATGAAAATATTCCGAGTTTCCGAGGAATGAGATCTTAGCGTTACAACCCAAAACCAACCGTTTCTATCTTTGTTGTTCATTCCCTTTACCCTTCCATTTCCTCTGCAACTAGAGAGAGAAACCCATCCCAATTTTTCTAGAGATAGAAAATCCGACCCCCACATTCATTACTCTATCATTTCCTCAATCCCCACTTTCGCAATCCCTACTTTTTTCCAAATTTTAATCACGTAAAAATCCTACCCTACCATCCCACCCAAAAGAGTAAATTCAATTTCAAATTATTAATTTGATTTGAAAAGGCTAAAAAAAAATTTCCATATTGTGCACCTTCAAAGTTGAGGAAATTGCTTAAAAATTTACTCCATATCTCCTTTTTCTCTATCTGGGAAACCTAAAGTTTTGATCTTTGGCGGATTCTGTTGTAGTTTTTTGTTGAAACGTTTCGAAACGGGTAAACGAGGAAAGATCCATGGAACCGGCGGTATTGGATGATATAATAAACAGGCTGTTGGATTTTCGAAACTCTCGTGCAGGAGCTGCGAGGCAGGTTCAGCTTTCTGAGTCTGAGATCCGTCAACTTTGCACCTCCGCCAAGGAAATCTTCTTGCAACAACCTATTCTTTTGGAGCTTGAAGCCCCTATTAAGATCTGCGGTAATCTCTTTTTTTAACCCCTTTTTTTGGTTGCCAAATTTGTAAAATTGTGTAATTTCTCAATTTTTATGTGTATGAGTGGTTGCAATTTTTTTTGGCTCAGAATGTGGAATGATTGAATGAAAGTTGGAGCTTTGTAGATTTTTTTTGGCTACTTGAGGATTTGGTTTTGAGCTGATTTTAGAGGGATTGTATGAGGGTAATGATCGGTGGGATTTACGGGGGGCTACTGATATTGTATGATTAGGAGAATATGCTGCTTTTTTTTGGTGGGAAGGCAATGTTGTTTGATTAGGTGTCCAAATGAATGAATTATCATGTGTAGATTTTGGTTTATGAGTTTGTGATTCTAGGCTAAACGTTTTCAACTGAAAATGTTTTCCATAGAACTTTTTTTTTGAATTTTTTGTTGTTTAGTTGTATGGAAAATTATTTTATATTTAAACTAAAATCAATTAATCTTGTTAACTTTTCTAATTGTATTATCTTGTCATTTTTTAATTCTTTTTTCCGTTATATTTTCTAGTTGTTTTTCAATAGCTAAATTTGTTATGCTATAACAAATATTTTTTTTATAAAATCTACAATATATTTCTTTGATCTATTAATAATATATTATATTATATAGAATATCGCTATAAAACTAGATTACCCAAAAAAATTTGGTTTAACATTATAAAAAGACCTTAAAATAACTATAAAAGCTTATTTGCAATCGTATAAGCAAATCAATCAAACAAGTAAACCAATCAACTTATTGTAATGTAATAATTTGTACTTCTACATTTAAAATTCTAACAGGAAGAAAATTTCTATTCTAATTTCAACTAAATTTTTGATTGCTCATATTTCATGAGAAATTTTCATGATTTAATCGAAGCGGGGGAAATCTAGTTTTTTTTTTTTATTTTTGACTAAAATGGATAAAGTTTGTTCAAATTCATGTTATAGTACGATAATTGAATAATTAAGACATGAGATTCGAAGAAAACGTACTGAATTGATGATATTCGAAAAAGATGAAAATAAATTATGGGTTTTTTCCCCAATTTTTAAGAGAGAGAAAGTGTGGAGTAGAGAGAGAGGCTACCGATAAGATGAGAAATGAAGAATGCGTGAGTCGAGTAGGCATGCGCAGGGCGGCACGCGGACCAAGTAGGCACGCTTTTGGCACAATACAACACAAGCACAGTCGTGACACGACATGACACGCTGTTCGTGGAGTGAGTCGCAGACAACAAAAAAAATTTAGGCACTAACATTACGAACAACATGTCAATTTAGCACAAGACACAACTCAAAGCACACTATTATCTAATATTATTTAATACTACTATTATTTTAATATTATTATATTCTTATAATATAATTTATATTATCTAAAATTATTTTTTTCTATTTTATTATATACTTTATTTTTATTTTTGTTAAAGAAATTAAGCCAGCACAAGGCATGACATGGCATGCCAAGCACATTGGTCGTGCTAGACTATTGGTCGAGTTTTAGTGAAAGGTAGTACGATGGCATGACTAGAATTAGGCACGGCACGACACGATAAGGCATGAGCTGGCACGGTCTATAACGGGCACGACACGACCCGTTCCCACCTATATGCATGAGTTGGTAATGCGTGAGTTGTTTGTTAGTTGATATTTTTTTTGGGAGTGAATGGATGTAAAATGGTTTTACTCCTAGTTTTGGAGGAAAATGTTTTCAATAGGATGTAAAATGAATTTGCATTCCAAGTTTTATATCTTATATTTTATTCCAAACTAAACAATGTAAAATGGAAAAACAGTTTTAAGGGAAAACGTTTTACACCCTACTAAACAGAGCCTTAAGGATAAGCGAAAACGGAATCATTCATGTTTGTTGGTGGGTAGTTTAAATGTTTGTGAGCCAAAAGAGCGATTGATTATCTTGGCCATTAATCAGATCATTGGCAGGAGTGTAGGACTGCATTTCCAATTGTGTTCTTTATTTATCTTATGATCTGTCATAGTGGCGGCTCAAGGCGATTGCTAGAGCTTAAAGAGCTTGAGGGGAGATTTTAATGTATTTTTTTCTATGTTGATGCGTGTCTTTCTGATGCAGTTCCGTAATATTAACTTTGAAATAAAGGGAATTTTTTAATTGACAAAATGGAAAACCTTTCTGCAAAAGCTGTGGAAATACTAATGATACCGTTATATTATACTTCCCAAATTATAAAATTTTAAGGCTTGTACCAATTTGTTCCTTCTCATATCCCCTTGCTACTACATATTACAAAATTTGAGAAGAAAGCGACTTCAATGGATGTTCCCTTTTTGGAGTAAAAGGCTCTTTGGTATGGTAATTTCAATCTTGAAGGTTTTTAGGAATTTTTTTGGTTGAAATTTAGGGATCTAATTCTAGTCGAAGATGTTGTATTTGTATATAATCTTTAAACATTACCACCTATCGTTATTAGATCATCGTCTCTGTTTTCATGATGTATGATTTTGTGTGAAGTGTGTTTGATTTCACAAGCAGTAAAACACCCTATTCTGCTACTGGTTTTGTACTCCATAGTTTCTATTGTATTTTTGTGCCATTATCTTTTTATTACCTTGAAGTAGCCTCGACTTCTTATCCTTTTCATCCCTTGTATGTACTGTGTTGCTTGGAATGGGTAAATTTGTTACAAATATTCTTGGGATTTGACTGATTTTTTTTGCCTTTTCTTTGATTGCAGGTGATATCCATGGGCAATATGGTGACCTCTTGAGGCTTTTTGAATATGGGGGTTTTCCTCCTGAGGCTAACTACTTGTTTCTAGGGGACTATGTGGACCGGGGCAAGCAGAGTTTAGAAACAATTTGCCTTTTGCTTGCCTACAAAATTAAATATCCTGAAAATTTCTTCCTTTTACGAGGGAACCATGAATGTGCTTCCATTAACAGGATTTATGGATTTTATGATGAATGTAAACGGCGCTTTAATGTTAGACTTTGGAAGACATTCACTGATTGTTTCAACTGTCTTCCTGTCGCTGCTGTTATAGATGACAAAATATTGTGTATGCATGGTGGTCTCTCTCCTGATTTGACCAATGTTGATCAGATAAAGAGTTTAAATCGGCCAACTGATGTACCTGAATCTGGTTTACTATGTGATTTATTATGGTCAGACCCTTCTAGAGAGGTCAAAGGTTGGGGAATGAATGACCGTGGAGTATCTTACACCTTTGGTGCTGATAAAGTAGCCGAATTCTTAATGAAGAATGACATGGACCTAATTTGTCGTGCACATCAGGTTATCAATGTTCTGTCACATCATCTGTGTTCTTCCTGTTTAACCTTTTGTGGCTAATCTTTATGGTTTCTGTACAGGTTGTGGAGGATGGATATGAATTTTTTGCTGATAGACAGCTTGTTACAATTTTTTCTGCGCCCAATTACTGTGGCGAATTTGATAATGCTGGTGCAATGATGAGTGTTGATGAGAGCCTGATGTGTTCATTTCAAATTTTGAAACCTTCAGAAAGAAGAAGATTTCTGTGATTAAAGTTCTGATGTAGTCATCATATTTGCTCAGGTTGGTGGTCTCATATTCTGCCATTTTTTTTTTTACTATTTTTCCATTGATGTTAGAATGCTAGAAAGCAGTAAGCTATTAGCTCTCTGGCTGTTAACATTTCAACAAATACATAAGGTTGTGGAAGTTCATGAGCCACAATTTTTATTTTCTTTGCAGATAGTAATCTTACCAACTTATGGCCCCCCTTGATAACAAGCTGTCATGACACATTGTTTGTGCCCTCTTTTTTGTAAATAATTTATCATTGAATCCTTTGTGCCGCTGCCTTTCCCAAGGACAGAAAAAAATTGTGGTACTTTTTTTGGCTTTTGCCACACTTCCATTCACAGAACAACCGCAGCATTTTAATTCTAAAGGTTACTTTTTTTTAAGTCACTATGTTTTACCTGTCTTGTTGAAATTTGTGATTGGTATCAGAAGTGAGGCTTGGTTTACAGATTCATCATAATTATAGACTGCACATGAGTTATGAACTCTTGCAGACAATTTTTCACTGCTTCTTCACTTAGCAATACCCCTTCCCGCATAAGATAAAAGAAAACGATGAGAAAATACCATCTATTTCTGAACGTCCATGCTCTCAGCCACTGACATTGAAAGCACTGTCTAACTCTTGTATAAAACTATGTACTGTTTGATGATGTCATCTGATATAACATTCTTGAATTAGGTTGATCTTTTCTTCCCTTACATAGGCTCCTTTTTATTAATCTCAATAATAGAATTTTGAATAATTTTAACTAGCAGGATTGTGACAAGTGATATGCTATAGTTTTTGAACTTGTTTAGGTCAGCTGCTTGGTGGAGTTGAGTGGTTATTGTCACATGTGATTTGGTGGATTTTAAATGCAAATAATTATACGGGCAGTTGGGATTACTAGTGGAACTTGAATGGTTTGGCCTGGCAAACCAATTCCTTACCTGCAGAAGTCTCTAGTCTAGTTAAGAACTGTAGTTGAGCTATCTATATATCTCTATAGTTGAAATAGTATTGCAAGTCCTTGAACAACTTGATCACCTCTGGATGCATACCTGCAGAAAACCAGTTATTTTTAAGTGAACATCTGATTACTCAATTTGAGTACCTAGGAATTCTAGAACATATGGAGGAAGACATTTTGATGTCTTACTTGTAGAAAACATAGGGTATTCACATTGGATCATTTTAGTTGTTACTGATCACAAATGTAAATGTTGAGTCTTGGTGACCGATTTTGTATGCCATCACAAACTGATGTAGTTACCCTAGTAGGACGATCTTGTTGTATAGTATTGTCCATGGCATGGCCCATGTGAATGCCCTTGACTCCTTAGCAATGTGTGGTGAATCTGGTGATGATTGAGGAGAAAAACACACTGTTTGCAAAAATCACATATAAATTCATTACTTGTGTGGCCTTGTTATCAAATTTCTTGACTTTATTGGTTGGACAATCATTTCCACTTATTTTGCCTTTCATTCAGCTTAGAAATTCATTTCAGATCCGTTCTCTATGGAATTGCTTTGAAGATGGCTAATGGCTTCACATACCTTACAATAGTTTGTTCATCTGTTTTGCAGGCACCTATTGTTGCAGATTATGCTTCGGGAGACTAGTTGAGTTTAGGCGGCACAGTTGCTTTCCATGAATGCTGAGAGAGTTGGAGTCATCGTTGATGTTTGAAGACAAGAATTTTTAATGTACTTCGAAAGCATTGTGATTGTACAAGAAGTTTCGAGGCAACGGACAAATTACTGGCAATTATAATTGTCCCTATTTCTTCATCTATTTTTCCTTAAATGTTAAAGGAAAAATTCGATCTCGTTCAAGAAAGCAAAATTTAAGGTTATATTTTAAAAATCTAACCTTTGATAGGGATTCTTTTTAAAAGTGGCAAGTTATAAATTACCGGATGGAATCAAGTGAAGATGATGATATGCGGTTAGCAACCTTTGTAATTTTGTTTTTCCTTTCTTTCTGCTCCTAACTTATATTCCTAAACCTGCCTTATGACTACCATCCCTTGTTTTTCATCACCTTTCTTCCTCAAATTCTAAAAATCTCACTACTCGGTTATAGACAAATTTACAACTCACAAACCTTAATTTCAAATCCATCAAGCCCTAATTTTTTTATTTCTTCCCTTCTTAAAAGTAGTCTTCTTCACGGCGGTGGCCTTCTTTGTAGGTAACCTGATACTCTTCATCCTCACTGATGAGGTCATACTAAGCAACATGCCTGATTCAATTCTTGAGTCAAGAGGTGAAGGTTAAAGTCGCTGAATATGGCTAGTATTATGGTTGACTAGCATTCTGTAACTGTTGAGCAATACGAGGATGATGTTCACTTTACAAAATTGGAAGTGCTTATTGTGCGGATGAAGTTAGGTCTGGCTGGTTAGGGGCTTCAATGATTTTGGGGAAATAAGGTTATGCAACCTGTTTTACAGCTTATCGGTGATTTCACTCTTTGAAAAACACCTATAAATGATTGGATTTTTATAAAATAAAACTCAAAGATTGGCTTTATTTTGACAAAAATGCTTAAAGGTTGTACTTAATGAAATCAATTTTTCCTAACTTTAATATTTGAGCAACAAAAAACCTCATTATTTTCGAGTTTGTTCAGTTGATTTGAATGCCTGATGAATATGTAATTATTCATATATTGGAAAATTGATATATTGTGATCAGTTTTCTTGGTTCATTGATGAGACTTGTATACTTTGTAATTGCATAAGAATAGTTGTTCTAATTGAGCATACGAAGTGAGATTCTGTTTGTTTGATTGATCAATTCTGTTATAATCAATTCTTGGAGAAATATGGAGTTAACACAAGATCGTAGCACAGTTTATTACATTCATCCATCTGATAACAACTGTCACAAGTTCATACCCGAGGTTTTTGATGGAGAAAACTATAGTTCGTGGAAAAGGTCTATGATGATTGGCCTTTCAACCAAAAATAAGATGGTTTTTGTTGATGGATCGCTGTCTTAACCCTCGGAGAATGATTGCACTTTTAAGGCGTGAACAAGATGTAATGATCTTGTTATTGGCTAGATCCTAGGTACTCTTGGATCTATCATAAAAAGAAGTGTGTTATTTTGTAAGATAGCATGTGAAATATGGAAGGGCCTTGAGAACATATATGAATAGATATCATCCACTCAATTATTTGCTTTGCAAGAAGAATTATTGAGCATTCATCAAGGAGATAGTGATGTTGCTTAATTTTTTGCAAAGATAAAAGAAAAATGGGATGCTCTTGATGATATAAGTCCGATTTCGGTTTGTGAGTGCAATTCTTGCATATGTAGTTTGACAACAAAATTCATAAAAATGCAACAAGATCAGAGACTATTGCAATTTTTTATGAAGCTTAATGACACCTATCAACAAGTGAGAAGCAATATTTTGATGATGTGTCCTTACCACCTTTTCATGTTGCCTATAGGATGTTGCTTCAAGAACAAAAACACAAGCAATTGAGTGATCTCAATTCTTCACATACAGATGGAATGGTGTTTAATACAGACAGAGGAAGAATGCGATATTCTGGAAATAATAATGCAAGAAATTCTCAGTTGAAAAATGATAGAAACTGGATCAATAAATCTATTTTAGGGCAGAGAGAAATTCAAACTTATTCTGTACTCACTGTAAGATGACAGGACACACGATTAAGAGGTGTTATAAGATCCATGGTTATCTTGTGAGATTCAAGAATAATCAGCCTCAACAAAGGCGTTTTGCTCATGCCACTTAGTTTAACGATATGCAAGATGATGACTCTCAACATTCAAATGAACCAGAATATGTTACTGCAACTTTTACAAAAGAGCAGTATTCACTAATCTTGAATCTACTGGAGAAACAACAAGATTCTGATACAAGAGGATCTTTACAAAAGGCTAACAGTGCAAAGGCTCAATTGCAGGTAAACTATGCATGTTTCCTTAAGTTATTCTGGCTGGATTGTTGATAGCAGAGCTACGGATCACATATGTCATGACTTAAGTCAATTCGATTCATATGAGTCATTGCAAGGAGAAGACAATGTCATTACATTTCCTGATGGGAAACAAGTGTTAGTAAAAAACATTAAGGGTCAAATTAACTGATGCTATTTTACTCAAAGATGTCCTCTATGTCCTAGACTTCCACTTCAATCTAATTTATGTTCATAAGCTATGCAAGGACCTCAAATGCAAAATAAGTTTCTCTAATGACAAATGCTTCATATAGGGTCAATATTCGAGCAAGGGGAATATTCTTGGTAAGCTGCACACTGGTCTATACTATGTTGGATCAGGTGTTATTGCTCCTCATTCTGGTAACTCTCACTCTTTCAATAATGTACATATTGTTTCTTCTGTACATAGTAGTGATTCTTCTACTTCAGAGTGTGTCAAGCTTTGGCATTTGCATTTAGGACATATGCCATTTGAGTAAATAAAGCATATCATGCCATTAGTAGGGAATAAATGCAACATAGACCAGATTTGTCAAATCTGTCCCAAGGCCAGACAATATAGATTGGCTTTTCCAAGAAGTGAAATTAGAACAACTTCTTCTCTTCAATTGTTGCATTTTGATTTGCGGGGTCCTTACAAGCATAAGACATACAATGGCTTTACTATGTTTTTAACCATTATTGATGATTTCACACGGCATACTTGGGTGCATATGATTAAAAACAAGACAGATTTTGTTCAAATTCTTGAAGATTTTATTATGCTTGTTGAGAATCGGTTTAATAGTGAAGTGAAATGTATCCGAACTGATAATGCAAAGGAGTTGTATGATGGAAGGATATTGAGCATTTATAAGAAGAATGGGATAGAACATCAAATGAGTTGTAGTGGAACTCCACAGCAGAATGGAGCAGTGGAGAGGAAACATCGACATTTGCTTGAAAGAGCTCGTGCTCTTTTTTTCAATCAAATCTTCCAGAAATTTTTTAGGGAGAATGTATTATGTGTGTTGCTCATCTCATTAGTATAATTCCCTTACCTTCACTATTAAATGTTTCTCCACATCAAAGGCTATTCAACAAATCACCAAATCTTGATCATCTCAAGACTTTTGGTTGTTTATGTTTTGTGTCCACTAGCAAAGTTCACAGAAGCAAGTTTGATGCAAGAGTTAATACTTCAGTATTCATTGGATACTCTGCAACCCAAAAGGGATACAAAGTGCTCAATTTAACTACAAATTCAATCACCATAAGCAGAGATGTTATCTTTCATGAAAGGAATTTCCCACTTCACATTCAAGATGACTCTTGTATGGAGAAACCATTTCAATTTTTTCTTCTAGGGAAGAATGATCATATTTTTATCAATCCTTTTGAAGAAGGATATCCATCAGTCGCACCAGATTCTTCACAACCTGTCTCAATTCCATCATAATGTATGCCTTCATCATCTTTCAACACAGACTTGAGTAACTCCTCTCCTGCACCTCATCTGGACAAATCTAATGGATCTGCAGTAAATTCTGTTGTGCTAGATCTCTCGATTGATTCTTTACAAACAATCAGATAATCATTTAGAGAATAAAGGCCTCCTCAATGGCTGAGTGATTATGTATGTAACAATGCTCAAGTTACATTAGAAACTCCTCATTGGTGCAACCTAGTCACCTACAACAGTATACTTGTGAAGAGTAAAGCATTCATTAGTGCTTTATCAAAGATAAAAGAACCATCTACATATAAAGAAGCTTGTGGAGATAGTAGATGGCAAGAAGCAATGAACAAGGAGTTGAAGGCTCTAACTGAAAATAAGACATGGGAAGTTGTTGATTTACTAAAGGGCAAGAAGCCAATAGGTTGTAAGTGTGTGTTTAAAGTAAAGCTCAATATAGAGGGATTAGTCGAGAGATTCAAAGCAAGGTTGGTGGCAAAGGGCTTTACCTTATAGCATGGTGTGGATTTTCACCTGTGGTAAAAATGACAATAGTTCGAAGTATTATAGCCATTACAGAAAGTAAGGGTTGGAATATTTTCCAACTTGATGTGAATAATGCGTTTCTTCACAGAGATCTCCATGAAGAAGTGTATATGAAGTTGCCAAAAGGAATTAAAGAGCCATCAAGCAAGGTGTGCAAGCTAAGAAAATCTCTCTATGGATTAAAACAGGCATCCAGACAATGGTTTGCCAAACTTGTGGCAGAGTTGACTTCTCTTGGTTTTCATCAAAGCAAAAGCGATTACTCTCTGTTGTTGAAGAAGACTGATGATACTAAGCAATTGCAGCTGTCTATGTGGATGATATCATGCTCACTAGGAATGATATATCCACAATAAATCTTCTTAAGTCTCATTTAGAAAAATGTTTTAGTATCAAGGACCTTGGGAAGATTAGCTACTTTCTCGGATTAAAGGTTAGTTATCTGACCCAAGGCATAACTCTTTCCCAAAGGAAATTCACCGGAGAATTACTAGCTGAAAGTGGGTTGAAGTCTTTCAGGCCAGCTCTCACTCCACTGCCAGTAAACCTCAAACTTAGATATGCTGAAGGTATATTATTAGAGAATGCTACTGAATATAGAAAGCTTGTGAGGAAGTTAAATTTTTTGACACACACAAGGCCCGATATTTCATATAATGTCCAGACCTTGAGTCAATTTATGTAGAGTCCACTTACTTCTCATTTTCATGCTCTTCATCACACTTTGGGATATTTGGCTCATACAGCTAGTCAAGGAATTATTCTAAAAGGCAGCAAACAAATTACTTTGCAAGCATTTTCAGACTCTGATTGGGCTCCATGTCCCGATTCAAGGAAATCAGTAACAGGTTATCTTCTTCAACTAAATGGCTCACCTATAAGCTGAAAATCCAAGAAGCAATCTACTTTCTCAAGGTCTTCATCTGAATCAATATAAAGAGCAATGGCTAGCTCTTCTAGCAATCTAACAGTCCAAGTGATCTCAAGCATTTTCAGACTCTGATTGGGCTCCATGTCCCGATTCAAGGAAATCAGTAACAGGTTATCTTCTTCAACTAAATGGCTCACCTATAAGCTGAAAATCCAAGAAGCAATCTACTGTCTCAAGGTCTTCATCTGAATCAATATAAAGAGCAATGGCTAGCGCCGCCGCTGAGATCACTTGGACTGTTAGATTGCTAGAAGAGCTAGGCATATGTGATGTCAAACTTGTTGCTCTACATTGTGACAATTAGAGTGCTATTTATATAGCAAAGAATCCCGTCTTTCAAGAACATACAAAGCATATTGATATCGATTGTCATTTTACAAGGGAGAAGGTCTTAGAAGGATTGGTCTAACTCACTTATCTCCCAACAAGATCACAATTGGCCGATGTTTTGACTAAGGTATTACCTTCCGTATAGTTTAGTTTGTTTTACACAGAGCCAAGTTTGAGGGTTGAGGATATTGCAGCAAGGAATACGCAAAGCAAGCATATGTAAATAATACTTTAGTTGTTTAGTTTGTACAGAGATATCAATATTTTGGTTCCCTCCAGAAGCTTAGTTACGAAACTCTTATATAAATAGGATTGTATCTGCACAAAAATAACATAACACACAATTTTCTCCCTCCTAACCCATTTTCTCGAATTCTCCTCCATGATCATGCTGCTTCATATTACTGTCGCAGAGGTTAAATGCACTGAGGATAGTTAAATTGAGCTGCATTTTGACTTGGTGTTGTAAATGGGCATTCACTTTGTATATTGTTGACACCTATCTATGTTTGCAGTAATGTAGTGGTGTTGCTCTCTGCTGGTTATGTTTCAAATAGCCAGGTTGCTGTTTGAAGGCTTTATCTTGCATGTCTGAATTCATCATGGCTATGAGACTGAGACTTGTTTGTGTGGTGTTGGGGACAATTAAAACTAAAATGCAAATTCGAATTACTTGATCTTGGACTTTGATCACTATACCGATTCAGTTGTTTAACTCACTAGACACTTGAGGTTCGCCTTTGTCTTAAACTACTACTCAAAAGGCAGTTTATTGTAAGATGAATTTCACTATATTAGTTGCAAAAGTTAAAGTTGAATTTCATATGTATATATATATATATATATATATATATATATTTGGCAAGAATGTGTATTTTGTTAACACCCAATTGTTTTCTACTTCGAGCTATACATGTAAAATAAAATTGTTTTCGATTTCACATTGAAGTGTTTTACTTTTTTTGCTTAAGTATGAGCTCTTCTTCTCTCCGAAACTAATTGTTATACTTTGACCTACACATTTGCTAATACTTGTATCTTACTATTAATATCATTTATCATATACTACCTCAAAGTTTTTTTTAAAGAGTGTTGCTTTGACTCTCTCTCTCTCTCTCTCTCTCTCTCTCTCTCAACTTTCTTATAACATTTACTTATTTCTATATTAGAACTATTAATGTTTAAAAATGTGAATTGACAAGTGTAATAACTTTTGAATTTTATACCTAAAAAGAATTAAGTATTAGAAGTGATCAAATCTCGAGTCGGGTCGAACTTGACCCAAAAAAGTTTGCCCATTTTGGGCTTTACAATTGGGTTGGCTCTAATGTTGGGGCAATTTAGTTTGCCCACACTCGTAATTTCAAACTTAAAAAGGTTTTTTAAGTCCGAATATAAATTTGGTCTAAATGATATTTTTGGATTACCCAAAGCCCATTTTTTAACAAAAACGAGCCCAAAATTGCTGCCTAAAAATAAACCTAAACCTGGCAATTGTTTGAGTCGGATCAGCAAGTCAGACTCCCATAATCAACTCTAGTAAATTTGTAAATAGAGTAATATCAAAATGTGAATAAATATTGATTAATTTGGAAGACAAGCAGTATAACGTTTAGTAAAAATTGCCCAAGGTGGCACAACTTGTATAGTTGTATCTCAAAATTTGTGTGAGTTCTGCCCACAATCTGACTTTAGGAATCTGACTATTAAATTCAGAAATGAAGGGTACTGTTTTTCAGTTGCCAAAAAAAAAAAAAAAAAAAAAAATTTGATAGAATCATAGTTGACTGAGGTTGTATTTTCTCCTAACTGTGTTCTCCACTTTTGAGTTTGCATCCCATGAGTCCCGTCTCTTAGCTTTGCAAATCCTAGCATTTACTACTTTGTTCTCCTTTGTTATCAAAAATGTTTTTCCACATTATATTGGAAAGAAATATGCAACTACATCCTCGCCATTTCGGTGCTCGTCTCCGCGATAAGCTTGTCTCAAAGCTTATGAAAGATGTTGAGGGTACTTGCAGGTTTGATTAATCAAAACCTGATTTTTATATCTTTTTTGTTTTTTTTTACCAACTCCGATCTCAATGTGCAATTATCTGAACTGGATTTTCTGGGTTTTTTCCAATTTTTAGTGGAAGACATGGATTTGTTGTGGCCATAATGGAAATTGAGCATGTGGGCAAGGGTTTGATAAGGGATGGAACTGGATTTGTAACTTTTCCCGTCAAGTACAAATGTGTCGTGTTTCGTCCGTTCAAGGGTGAGATTCTCGAAGCTGTTGTTACAATGGTTAACAAGGTACCCCTCTTAGTCTTAACCCCATTTTATAATTCGAGTTTTGTTGATATAATTGTGATTGTTGTTGGAATTTGGCAGATGGGTTTCTTTGCTGAGGCTGGTCCTGTTCAGGTTTTTGTGTCTAATCATGTGAGTTTTATTTTATTTTTTTGTAATTTTTTGTTTCGTTTCGTCCAATTATATGCTGTTGTCGCCGTGAAACCTTCGATCTTTGGTCATATTTTTACATATATTGCACTGGGTTGCTCATAATTTATGCATCCTAATGTATCCCATATTGGTTTTAGTTCTTATGATTTATAATTGATATTTGAATCGCAGCTTATACCGGATGATATGGAGTTTCAATCTGCAGATACGCCAAATTATACTACTTCAGATGGTTCCGTATGTGAACTTGAGTTCCCAAGATGTTTGATCATTGTTTTTGTAATTTTCAGTCATTATAGTGTGTAATTTGATCTTATATTTCTTGTTTTGGTTGCTTTTGGTAGGTCAAGATTCAGAAGGACAGTGAAGTGCGGTTGAAGATCATTGGAACTCGAGTTGATGCTACTGAAATTGTATGCCTCCCTTTATTTTTTCAAACTAAACTGTGTATGTCGTGGATTTGTTGGTTTTCCACTTCTCGGTCACTTTTCCTGATATCATGATTCATGGACTATTACTATTTATGTTTAGGCCTAGTTTGTGGTCATGTGCTCTACAAAAGCATACTCGTAATATCTGAGTGCACTAGTGTTTCCTGTTAATTCTTTCCTCTGTACTCTCATATAATTTGGTAGACCCAAATATCCAATCGTCATCCCCATAATTAGAGAGATTGAGTCTTGGACTACTATGAGTTTATGAGATAGGTTGAAAGCGTATTGAGTGAGATTCTCCATCATTCATGGAATGTGTTAAGCAGAGCTTTTCTGGTAGTTGTTGGTTAGTATGAGATAGTCTCCAAGTGTATCATTAGTTTCTGTGATAATCCAGTCCATATGTCATGAAATGTTGACAGTCGAGTGTAATGCAAGCAGTGGTCAAAGTAATGTTGGAGACATATAATAGATTTCAATTGCTGTCTTTTGTTTCATTCTAGTAAGAGAACTTTGGTACTCCTTCCGTTTCCCAAGGATTGCTCCGTTTTCCATTTTGGGTTGTCCTCCAAAGATTGCCCCATTTCCTTAAAGATTTTCCATTTTGGGTTAAAATGAATGTGTATAATAGAGTAAAGTTGTACGGATGGGGATGAGACAAACCTGTACTCTTTAGGAAAGAGGAACATGAGATCAAATACACTTTGTTGCCACCTATTATGTGCCAGTCACACAAGCTTGATCACTCTTCGTGTAAGTCTATTCATAGTTGATCATATTTGCTACTGGATAGAAAAATTATCAAAAAGCTCTTTCTGTGGTTGATTTATCTCAGTTTATTGCTGACAAGCGCTCTAGGCTTAGCGTCATTCTGTAGTACCTATTCTAGGAATTGAGGTGAATGCTTGATTGATGGTGTTCCTTTCTCCTTAGAAGTTCTGGATGATATTTACCGTTTGCTTTTGTGCATAATTTACGCTCAAGGAGGCGTTTCTTTTCTTTTTTTCGGAATATTTTCCTCACATGATTTAAGTGTTGTATGCTGCCCCCTTTTTTCTTCTATCTTTTTGGTTAAAAGGAGTGTGTATGCTGCCCCTTATCCTCTTATTTTTGTCCAACTTACCCTTTCTGTTTTGTTAATTTTGCAGTTCTGCATCGGTACAATCAAGGATGACTTTCTAGGTGTGATTAGTGATCCAGGTGCTGCATCATAGTTGGAGTTCCATTGTGATATTTTAGTCTCACCGTCATAGAAGTTTTTGTATAAACAGATGGACAGAAGTCACGGAGTTGTATATCCAGGAAGATAACTGAAACATGTTTTTCTCTGTTTCCCCAGTGCTTGTTTAGAAAAAGTACATTGGTTCTGATTTCTGTGAGTCTTATGTGCATCAGTAAAAAAGTTTATGGAATTTTAAACCTGAAATACTCTCTTGTTCGTGGGTTGGTTTTCACGTATGAATTAACTAGTACTGTTCCTAATCCCAGTACGAGCCAGGAAATTTTCCTCGTTTGTTGTCACACGGCCCACACGAGTTAGCCAATAATCACTGTCACGTTTCGATTGGACCAATGGTTGGCAGTATTACTATTCCTTGTTCTTATATCTTCAGTCTCTCCCATATCCTTTTTAAGTCCGGCTAATTGCCTGCTGGTTTGGCAGTGATTCGGGGCTAATGACAGGCAGGGATTTGGGGCGAATGATTCTAGTGCCCACACTAGATCAATGCTTTTAGGACATTTCAACTTGCTAGTTTTCTAATTATAGATTTTTGTCTTGAAAGCTGCCCTTGAAAGAAATCCAGATTAGAGTCAATAACTCAACATAGCAGGTCATAAACTCATACGGAGTTATGCACAAATCAAGATGGCCAAACAAATCAGGGAAAAGAAAATCATATAATATGTCATCACAAAAGCCACCCTAAGACAGGGGTATATATATATATATATATATATATATATATATATATATATATATATATATATATATATATATATATATATATATATATATATATATATATATATATATAGTAAAAGTTAAAATAAGAAGGGTATTTAAAATGAGAAGGATGAGAAGGCATATTGGCTTTTCATCTCCTAAATCCAACGGATGATATTTTATATACTCATAGTGACCCTTTTTAACTCATAGTGACCAAATATTTTTTTTCACTTATAATGACTCTTTTTATTATTATAGTTACTCTTTTTATTATTATAATGACTACTTTTTATTGTTATAGTAACCATTTTTTTTACATGAAATCTCTAGCGTTAGATCTTACCATTTGAATAGCTAAGATCTCTTCTTATTCTTCTTATTTTAAGCACTCTTCTCATTGGATCCCTCCCCTATATATATATATATATATATATAGGTAAAAGTTAAAATAAGCAGGGTATTTAAAATGAGAAGGATAAGAAGACATCTTGACTCTTCATCTCTTAAATCCAACGGATGATATTTTATTTACTCATAGTGACCCTTTTTTAACTTATAGTGACCCTTTTTTATTATTATAGTAACGATTTTTTTACGTGAAATCTCTAATGTTGGATCTTACCATTTGAATGACCAAAATCTCTTCTTATTCTTCTTATTTTAAGTACTCTTCTCATTGAATCTCACACACCTACAGTATGCCCGTCAAAGCACTGTAAGCCAGGAACTACTGGTAGAACCCATTAAAAATTCACTTGATAAGCAGATAAGTTGCTGGCAGAGTGTCAAGAATATGTAGATGAATCTTCCTTGCCTCTGGCCCAAATTTGAGGCTGGCATGGTGATAAGCCAAAGCAATGCTTTGTGGCCTCTGATTATTCTCTTTCAAACACTCTATCGTTGCCAACATCCCCAGTTCTATAAAGCCAATATAGCTCAAGTGCTCTCAGAATAACAATCTCAACCAATCATTTTTTCAACTTCGAGGACTACCATGTATTCTGTCTACGGAACAAATTGCAGAGAAATACATAGCTGATTCAGATTAGGATCTTAAGTTCTGAGGACTGTCGAAATACACAAACTACAGCATGCAGATAAAATTCAGAAATAACTTTGTCTTTTCGGTAGTGAATAAAAGACTTATAGAGTGTCTCCTAAGATAGAGCACAACACTAATCTAATTCATTTAAGTACCAAAACCATGCAGTAAATATGCACTGTTACAAAACTTGCATTTATGTAATTGATGTAATCATACATTTAACCTGAACAGTATGAAATGAAAGTTGTATTATCCGTGACAATTTAATATCCATTGTATTGTCTTATTTAACCAAAGATCACCTGAATTTGGATCACACTATTCAACCTTCGGTCTCCTGCTCACAGTTAACGGAGTAACAGACACTACGTTGCTTTGATGCTACTGTACCTAAATTTAGCCAACTCGAAGCTATAGATTCTATCAAACTCATAAAACTTCATATTCTTACTACATTAAGAAACTTTCGACAAATGAACATACTATATATACAGATACCTAGATCAATCAGAGGAGGACTCGATGATCATGCTATTGAAGTTATACTGACTAAGAACAATTATACAAACTGTAGATTAGACAACACTGTACCAACACGTACTGGCTCGTATCCTGATATCCATCATATCTAATCGAACCCCTGATTTACATCGTACAAGGATTACCATCTTAATAACTTTTATTAAATTAATTGGGAGGATCAGCATCACGAAATCAAATTCCAAATATGCGATAGGGGAGAAGGGTATGAAGCATAAAATTAAACATCTGATAATTCAGTGCAATAAGTAGTTATTCACCATCATTCATTAAATCTGCAAGGTAAGCGCAATCACATAGATTGGCAAGTGCATAGCTTGCACACAAAAATCAAGCAGGTCAGAATTCATAAGCTTCGTCTAGAAGTTTACATGATCTGATCAATGATCAATGAGATACACCCAAAAAACCTTGACCTGCACCAGTCAAGTCGACCTAAATAACTAATTAACTATTAAGTAATACATTAGTTTATTATAGCCTTCAATGACAATTTGTGGAAACTAAACCTAATTAATACTTATTCATAATATAAGCAAGACCTTGCAACGAGCCGCCAGTCTAGTGAATCCTTCATAATCTCTTGCTCCATTATTCCAAGCTCCTAGATCGAAGAAATATCGATGCCTTGAGCAACAAGACTCTGATCCACATTATAAAAATCGAAATTTTGAGGGACAATGCTACATTCCACTGAAGTACGATGATGAATCTCGTCAACTCTGGAAACAACTTTATTTCTTAAACCCTCTAATTCAACCTTAAACTGCTCAAGTTCAACCAACCCAAGATCATCAATTGACCGGTCCCACCAAAACCCACAATTTCTGCCATCATCGTACCCACGTGGGATACTCTCACGACTCGAGAGTTTTGCCTCTTTGTTCTCTGCGTCAATCTGAGTGAGAACATCCTTGTACTTCTGAGTAAAAGTACCCAGCTTGACGTCATTATTTTCTCCATATATTGCATCATCAGAATTGGTGCTACTTAGGTAACGATGAATAACTGCGTCAGCACTAGGATGACCAAAAGAGTACAACTTTCCAGCAGAGGAGAAAGTAATGACAGCAGCTTCAGCACCACACATGGAACACAGTTCACTGGCCTTCTTGAACAGCCCTGGGCGTCGTTTCGAGAAGGTTACTTGCATCCTGGTCTTGCTTATGATCGGTTCAATCACGATCTTTCTTTTGCCCTTGTTCACGACTTTCGGCGCTTCTGCCATTGTTGAAGATGTTGGATTGTTGATGTAATAATCAGACATCATTACATCTGTTATCTTATTTATAGAGGAGGGTAATAAAGCTTAGGGTAAAAAATTTAGGTATATATGTGACCAGGGGGGCTTGTTATGAGCAAGGTTTCCAAAAATAAATTACATGCTAACAAGAGCTATCTTAAGAAAGATATCATTGATGATCCTCAAGATTTTTTGTAACGACAATGATATTGTGTTGCTGTCTACAGCTATTATTCATTTAGAATGGAGTAAAAAAAAAAACGTACTTGTAATTTTGTAAACTATATACATCCTCTTTGTTCGATCACTTAACTGGTATCTCTATAAGTTGAATAGTTGCTAACTTGAAATCTAAAATATCAATACACTACTATAGGAAGAAAAAAAAAAAGCCTACGCAAGTACTTCACAAAAACGCCTTACAAAAAACAAATCAAAGAACAAAACTTGTGATTGTTCCAACCACATAACCAGAAATATAAATTCATTTGTCAAGATGAAAATATAAAATCACAAATAAAAATTGGTGATGGGAGTGATCAAGAAGTTGCCAAAAAAGACCCATTGTTGTCAAAACAAAAAAATGGCTCCTCGAAATCCATCCCAAACATAGTGAAATTTGATAATAATCAATGCCCACATATATATATGATAATAAAAAGGGGCAAGTAATCACTACTACTAAATTGTCTCTTAATAATATATTTCCACTTAAAATGCTATCGGAATCTAATATTGCCCTTAGTTCTTTAATGGATAGATCTACCTCTTGTCATTTAAGATTCAAGCATTCAAATTTTGACACTTTAAAAGTGTAAAAAAAAAAATAGAAAAATGGTGATTGGGCTAGCACCTATCACTAATGAAAAGCAAATCTGTGAGGGTTGTGTATATATGGCAAAATGCACAAATTGTCATTCCCAACCTTGTCTTGAAGGTTCATAGTTCCATTAGAACTTGTCCATGCAAATATATGGGGCCCTACCAAGAATTCATCTATTGGTGGAAAAATATAATTTTTTTGCTTATTGATGATTTTTCACAAATGATGTGAGTCTCTTTCTTGGAGAAATTTAGAAGCATTATCCCACTTTAAGCAATTCAAAGTCCTTGTAGAAAAACAAAGTGGGCATACAAAAAGGGTTCTAAGAATCGATCGTGGGGGAAAATTCACAAGTAATGAGTTCAACAAATTTTGTAAATAACATGGCATAAAAAAGGAACTCACAGTCAGGCGCATACCACAACAAAATGGTGTTGCGAAAAGGAAAAACATAACAATAAACTGAAATGGCTCAATAGTGTAATGCAAAGAAAAAATCTGCCTAAATATTTTTGGACTTAGAGCATTACTGGCAGTGAGTAAAATTTTTCCCACGAGTAAAAATGGTGAGTAAAATGAGTGACAAATGCATCTCGACAGTGTGTTTCCTCGTCCCATGAGTAAACTCATAGAAAAACTTTAGGTGGACCCCACATTTTTTATTCCGTTTTACACTTCAACGGCTATTTTCGACATTTAAACAATTTAAAAATAAATATTAAAAATCACCAACGGTCATAAAAAAAAAATTCTCTATGAAATGACACCCATTTTGCTATATTTTTCCACAACTTAAAAAAATATATTTTCCTAATTGAATTCGTTTTTCACCATTATCTACTTCCCAACTATTATCATACACATTTTTTTGCAAATCTTCGTTAAGATAAATTATTCTGTTGTTATTTTCATAAAAGCAATAATGAAGACGTTAATTTAATCAAAAGTGATAATTATTAAAAAAAATGCTAATTAAATGGGATGATAAAATAAATGATAGTTTAAAAAGACAATTAAAAAACGATTATGAAAAACGATATAAAAATGCGATAATTAAAAACGATAATTAAATATTGTAGTTATGAACAATAACTATAACCGCTAATTAAAAATATTAAGTACATTACAAATTGATTGAAACGCGAACTACGTAATAATAACATAAATTAATTAATAACGATATAAAATTATTAATCATAATCATATATAAATTAGAAAATTAAGTAAAATTGGTGAATATGGAAGAGAGAGAAAGTGTGGTGGGGTATTGAAAAAAGTTAGAGAGAGATTGGTGAGGAGTTTTTTTTACTCACTTTTGGGATGACATTTTACTCACAAAAAAAAACTCATGAGGATAATTGGGTATGATGAGTGAGAAAGTGGTTAGAGAGAATTGGATGACAAAATTTTGCCCACTGCTGATAGTGGTCTTACGCTGTCGACAACTATTTACGTACTTAACGGATCTCCCACAAAAGCAATAAGAAGCAAGATACCCTATGAAGCTTGGTACAAACAAAAACCAAAAGGCGAGCACCTCAGAGTTTTGGGAGGCATTGCATATGCCCATGTCCCAAAGGAGAGTTGTCATAAGTTATCTGAGTTGATAACAGGTTTTTGTTCATAGAGCAAGGTGCTTCCTTTCTTTGTAGTCTACTGCCATTCCTAACTTCTTTCTTGGCTGAATGTTTTAAATAGTCACTCATTTACAAGAGATTGGTCAAAATATCGCTCAAAATTGTGCATTGAAGCAAGGATGGCTTCTATGGGGTTGGAGTAAGTTGGCTGTAACGATGTGAATAGATTGCACATTGTTTCAGGGCCCGGTGATAGATCTAGTCACCGCCCAGAGCGTTTGAGGAGCAGTAACGATGATTCACAGCGACAAGTAATCAATAAATTCGAGAGCTTGCTTTCCATGAATTTCTGTAGAGCATACCAGGACATTGTGGTACTAGCTTTCTTAATATGTAATACCAAAAAAAATAAAAATAAACATAACAAGTTCCTTCAATAACAGCCTCGTATCTAATATTCTGGTAATGTGGTAAATGGTACATATTCTCTGCAACACTAAGTACAAGACATCAAAGATATATCATTCCCAAATTACTTTACAAAGAGCACTCCATCATGCTTCACCTTCATCAGACTGCTTTCAATATTTCGCAATACCGGTTTGTAACTGAAAATTTTAACCAAACCAACTCACATTTTTAGAGATAGGTAAACTAAAGCAAAAACTCTCATTCAGTAATTACATATAGCTTTGAAGAGAGAAGAAGTATACAGGCGTGCAAGATTGGTGTATGCCCGTGAGGTTTGTTGCAGTTGCAGAGAAAGTTGCATGACCTCTGCTGATAAACTCTCTGCTCTGCTTTGCTCCCTGAGTAGTTGACCCTACATGCAGAATGCCAATACAAACAAATTTGACAGATTAGGAAAGTCAATGACATTTAAAGATGCTATGCCCTCAGATCAAGAAAAAGTGAATAGAACTTAGAAAAACAAATGAAATGGAAAACAGAAAGAACTCGAGAAAACAGAGGGAGTATAACAGTAGCTTTTTGATTAAACTTGCGACTCATTATTACTCTTCATACTCCCTCCATCAGGAATTAGTCTTTACATAACTCAAATTATCTTTTTTTTTAATGTTTAAGTAATAATATTATGAAGGATATCCTAATATACCACCACTTAAACGAATTGCTAATAACAATATACAAAAATCACACAACAATTGGAGACTAGGGACAATGCAACAACAAATTCCAGGCTCGGGGATTACAAGATAGGGAGCAGAGAAAGAATGCCTCGAGATTTTAAGGTACACTTGAAGAAACCTATGCATCCCAAAACTGGAGTAAATAATAAGAGTGGCCACCTCTGAAGTAAAATGACAAGAAAGAGCAGCATTCTTCATGCCAAATACAAACCTTGAGGTTCAGTACTTCATCTGTATAACCAGCAGATCCAGTATCACTTTTAGCATTAGTTTTTGTCCCAGATGAGCCGTCAATCATCTTCCCCCCATTTGAAGACATAATATTGATCTGTTCTGTTCTCAACTTGTCTAGCACTCCTCGGAGCTCTTCATTTTGCTTCAGACATTCTTTGACCTGGATTATTAACGTCAGGCATATTTCTATTTCATGATTTAACACAACAAATATATATTGTAGCACAGAGACTCTCATAAAAGTCTTGTTTTCTGTTTGGAAGCTCTGAAACTCAGGAGAACTTTTCTTCAGATGGCCAACAAGTTTCCATAGAATATTTTCAATAAACCAGACCAAAGAGCTAAATTTTACTTTTGAAGTCTCAATATGACCTTTTCTTTCTAATAGCAATCCTAAACTAATTCTAACACCTTCTTGATACAGAATCCGTACATTATTTTCAATCAATGGGGCCAAAAAACTAGAGAATTCTTGGTGACAATTTATTACAGTATCACTAAGTTTCTACATTTTCCTAATTATTTGTTAATTGTTTCCTTGTTTCCCCTGTTTCTACGCTTCAGTTTCATGTTTCTGATTCCAAACAACATAATAATGTAACACAAATTTCGCAGATACCAAATAAGAAAAATTAATGTAAATTAGTATAAAAGCAGAACCAGAAAATTCAGTTAGGCTACCCTTTTAAGGGCTCTACTTGTTACATTCGTGTACTAGAGATTTTCTTGAAAAGTTAACTCAGCAATTGAAGTTTTGTGTCTTAGTTTGGTAGCAGCATAGCATCTAGAATATATATACAAAGATATGAAACTATAACCTTGGTAAAAAGAATCTAGATAAACTTCAAACAACTTATATCACCTGAGTCTCCCAGTGTAAGGCCATACCCACAGCCTCCTGATAAGCAGATGTCATATTGGAATTTTCCTCAAAGAGCTTCTCTATCTCTGAAGATTGTGAATCGATCTGCCATAAACAAAGTCTAACTTGAGCAAAGGGAAATATGTGGGAAAAAGAAGAAAAGTAGGGGGGGAGGTAATGAACGAAGCAAGAGACTAAGAGAGGTTACTTCTAACAGAAGCCTCTGCCTCCCTCCTTCTAATCTCTCAACCATTACGGCCATATTATGCAACTGAACCTCCAGCTTCTCCTTGTCTTGCTATAAAATTTCGAAAAAATAACAAACCATGAACTTAGCAGACAAATGGCATTACAAAACCACACTCAACAAGAAGGTAGTTCATGTAAGAAAATAAAGAGAAGTCCTAACATATAATCTTTTATCTTGTGCATCAATTATTAGACAATTGGGCTCATTAGTCAAAACCAAAATCAAATATCATGAATTATGCAATTAAAATCCATTCTTTGTTTTTTGAGACAGCTCAATGACCCTGTCATGTAAAAGAACGCCTAATTCAAGGAAAAACTTAAATCAACATCAAAATAATGAAGAAGCTGGCTTACCAAAGTAAATGTATTCAACGATGTCTTTCTGGCAGCATCTTCTGCAACATATACAAACTGAACTATTAAGAAAACAATCCACTAGATGATGTCAGTAATAACTACTCTATACTAACTAGCAGCTTGAAGGAAACAAAACCACTAGCTAGTACCATTGCAAGAAAATGATAAGGTCTCTACCAAACTTCTAATTGTTTATGAGTCCCCAAATTGCAAGTTTTCTTATTCACAGATTTTTAACCCTTACAACAAAACCTACCAACATCAGCAAATTGACTGAAATATGGTACTAAGTCATGAATATCCTAACAACAGTTCCTCAACGACAGACAGATGACGATGTGGTATTGTACAAAATTGAGGACAAAATATTTAAAAGATGTGGGCATTTCAATTGTAATAAGAAGTTTTCTAAAAGAATCTGCTAAATGACTTATGAAAAGAATAATTACAATCTCTAAGGGTGTTTTTTCAGAAAAAGAATCAAGGAAGATTAAATTTCCAAAGATAACCTGAGGTTAGTCTTGTCAATTCTGTAAGCTTTGATTCCAAATCCTGCTTTTCAGACATAAGAGCAGAAACTTGAACTTGCTCTTCTTCTAACCTCTGTTGTTCTTGATGCCTAAGTTTTGACTCTCTCTGCAACACGACTCATCATAAGAAAAATCCAAAACACAATACAGCAAATTGTTAACATGCTTTGTCAAATAAGTACTCACTTCTAACTCAAATTTCAGGTCAGCTAACTCCTTTTCCAATAACTGTATTTGATCTGGCGAGTTTCCCATAGCAGCCATACCAACAGTAGAATCACTAAATGCTTGTCGCTGAATGGAATTGAGTTCTGCTCTTAGGGCAGCTGCATCTTCCTCAGCCTGTAGCAAGGCAAAAATTTGAAGGAATGATAAATGGACTTCTTCTTTTTTACTAAATTAACGTAAAATCTCTCAGCATACACGGTATTGTTCTTCTTCAGCCTCCTTTAGACGCTTTTTCAGAGTCCGAATCTGCGCTGATAGATCCTCCTACACTAACAAAATAAGATTCCATAGGTAAAAGTGTACAAACCAAAACTTAAAAGGCATCCAGGCACCACAGAGTTCATTTAAAATTCCATGCATCAAAGTTCATGTAAAATTCCATACCCTTGCAACAACTGCTGCATCTTTCTCCATTGCAACTCCCCGAAGTGCTTTCCTCAAAGATGGTACAGTATTTTGCTCCTGCATTTCAAAGAGAAAATTAATAATTCTTCCTCTGTAAGCAATTCTATCCAGTTACCACCAGACACAAAACCAATAATGTGGCACTATGTTTACCATATCACTTAGACGAGTTTGCAACACCTCACAATCCATTTCCTTTGCCTTAAGCTGCATCAAGAAAAGAAACACAAAAATTCACTCGCTAACATCGAATATCCAGAGGACTGGTGTAAGATTTGAATTCTAAAACAGCAAGTTTGACTTAAAAACCGTAGAGCTAAGTCTGTTGTTCTCTTCTTCAAACTCAGCATTCCTCCTTTGCAAATCCTTCAGCTGTGCCACTAAACTCCCAACATCATTCTGTTTTACACATTAACAACTAATAATTCAATCAGCATCTACATCCAAATTTAAATATGAGGAACATGACCAAATTAATCCACCCCCCACGAAACAAAAGAGGAAAATATCCCTAAAATTGTAAAGATTGAATCTTTCTGCAACCCTTCAGCTGTACTAATAGTCATTCCATACGAGCACATTGGCAATCATTTAAAGCTTATTCCAAGCAATACAGCCACTCAACCAAAGAAACCAAAATTATAATTTTGATAAAACATTGAAACTGTACGACTTCGAAATCATAATTATAAATAAATAAATAATACAAATTCTCAACCTAAGACATCGAAATGGCTCTGAAATACCCCTGAATAAATAATATACCTAAAGACTCAAACTTAAATTGAATTTGAAATTATATACCTCAGAAAGTCTGGACACACTATCAGATTTTTTGATCCCACCAATATCAGCAACTGAATTAAGAAAAATCCAAGCTCACTATTCTAATATCGACTAATCAATCAACATTTGACAATAAACAGTGTATAATACATGATACATGATTTTAATAGCCAATAAAAAAAAAAAGAAAATAAAAAAGAATGATTACCAGGTGGGGTAGAAGAAGTGCTAAGATCGGATCCAGAGGATACTTTCTTCATCCTCTCTGCTGCTCTTTTCTGCCTTATCTCTTCCAACTGAAAAATATGCCAAAATGTTTATGATTGGGTGAAAATGTTGAATGAATTTTACAGCTTTATGAATGTCAGATATTGGGATGTTTTGAGAAGATTTACCGTTCTTCTTCCAAGAGATGCATGATGTTGCTGCCCGTTCATGCTACTTGCAGAGGACAGAGATTATGACCGGCGGGTATCACCGATGAGGTCGCAGACGGAGGTTTTTTTCTATCGTTTCATTTGTTGTTTTTGGTTCCAAACTCCTATTTACTTACGTTTTTCTTTTCTTAGATCATCATTTAATTATTGTTTAGTCTTACAACAAGTCTGGGTGGTGTAGTTGGTTATCACGCTAGTCTCACACACTAGAGGTCCCCGGTTCGAACCCGGGCTCAGACATTACTTTTTCCCTTTTGATGGATTTTTTTTATACTTTGTACGTAATACTTTTGAATTAGCAACTAGTGGGGCATTTTAGATTATTTTTGGGTTTTTCAATTAGTCATTTATGGGAGGTGACATGCAATAAGGTTTTGTGTGTTTGTTTCTTTTGTGCATGTGTGTTAGACAATTTAAATCACGAGATTGATATGAGTAAATCAAAATCAATCATGTTTGTATTCACAAGACAATTTTTGTGTTAGACAATTTAGACTACGTAAATTGGTAAAATTCAATATCATATTGAACCTCTATGCGAACAATCATTACTGTATTTGTAAGCAATCATGTCCTTGACATACAGAATTTTTATTACTGTACATAAAGAGTTCTATCCCGATAAGTGTGTCGCATAGTACATTAATTTATCAATATGAAAAGATTGTCAATTCTGTGGTGTGTCCACGTTGGCAATAATAATGATATAATACTTATGATATGATGTGTAGTGTTCTAAGGACAATCCCAAATATGAAACGATTTCAATGTCGAGTCAAATGTAGCATTTCTATACATGGGTCTTCTTTCATTTTCGTCCAATGAAAGAAGATGTGACATCAAAGGGCAATATTCATGGTAAAACTTATTCAATGTTTCATGACTATGTATCTCACATCATACTAAAGTCGTTCTTGGATATACATTGGAATCGTTTCGTACTATAAATTATTTTAATATTTTAGAGTTGGCCTTGTATAGAGAGAACTAAACCATAAAAATTGGCACACGCAAATTACAATATAAACAAACAGCTAAAATATTTATTGATATATGATATTCATCTTGATTATTTGGTATGAACCTACAATGATTGATTTTTTTATTCCACATGTAGAGGATCTATTGTCTCCTATGGTCAACATGTAAGTCATTTAACTTATGCATGTATAATATCCTGAACTGTTACATGGACATTATTTTATCACCATAAGAAACTGTCAAAATAATATTACTATTTTAAAAAAAATCTTTCTTTTATTATTTATTTTAAGTAAATTCTTGTTGGATAAAATATTTTTTACATACATCACATAATTTTTTGGATCGAAGAGTTTTTATCACTTTGCGACCTTATCGAGGAAGAGAAGAATCAAAAGGATATAAGTACCTACTTATTATTCAGAATCGAAGAAGAGGAAAAAATGATATAGTAACTTAGGGTTACGAAGTCTTTATCATTTGGCTTCAATGTTGTTACTTGAGTTTTTATACGAAGCTGTAGGATTAATTGAAATCATCTACTTTGACACTAACCACTCATTTCGATTGAATTTCAGTGACTTATATATAATATAGGTCATAAACTTATTTTTAGGGTATTTAAAGACCTAATATAATGTCCTAAATACTCCAAACCTCCTCAAATGACCCTATAAAGTATTTACACCTTCATTTCAATTAAGAAATTATTTAAAAAATATCTCAAAAATAGTGTATTTAATTTTAAAATTAGTCATTTTGGATAATTTTCAGACCGAATCAAAGAATGTATTGAAATAGTTACTATGAGTCTTATAGGGCAATATTACAACTATCTCAATTTTCGATATCAATCATATTTAAGAAGGATGAAGCACTCCATACGTGTGTTCATAATTTTTCTCAAATATACTTTTGCACGACTCCGTAAGTCCGTAGTTTAAATATAAAAATGAGAAGTGGTTAGAATACCGAGCGGGCCTCAACTCAAGTTTAGAAGTAACATAGCTGTTGAAGACGAGACAAACTAGACAAGCCCAAATCAGTAATGAGTAAGCGACTTTCTAGCACCCTGAAATACAAAGACCAGACATCTCCCACAATCGTAAATATTAGTCATCCCCTTCCAATTTGATAAACCCTAAAAGTTTCTCACCTCCTCCCGCACCCTCAATCTCCCTCCTCCTCAAGGATGCAGAACGGTGCGCAGAACAAGGTGCGATGGGGTGAGCTTGACGAGGACGACGAAAACGAGGACTACCTGCAAGAATTACTCCCACCAAAGCAGGTAATCGGTCCTGATGCAAACGGCATCAAAAAAGTGATCGAGTACAAAATCAAGGAAGACGGGAACAAGGTCAAGATTACGACTACCACTAGGGTTCGCAAGCTTGTTAAAGCTCAACTTAGCAAGAAGGCTATTGAGCGCAGGTCTTGGCCTAAGTTTGGTGATGCTGTTCACGAAGATGTCGGCGCTCGTCTTACTGTCGTTTCAACTGAAGAGATTGTCCTTGAACGCCCGCTGGCTCCTGGTTTGCCTTGCTTCTGCTTTTGCCTTTTCTTTCGATGTCCATTTCGGTTGTTGTTTTGTGTTTTTGCTGCGATTTCTCCATTTTATTTGTTTACTTGTTTTTTTACTTGTTCACTTGATGATGATTTTGTGTTATGGTTGATTGGATTTTTGTTGTTGAATGCGAAAATTGTGTTTGGAGAAGTTATTCTCTTTTTTTTTTTCTCTAAATTATGAAGTGTGGTTATTCGTTTGGTGATAAATGAGGCCGATTACTCGTTCTATAATTTGGAGGGATCCCGAGCGTACAGCCTGATTACTCAGTTGATTTTTTTTTTGTGTGTGGACATTTTAGACCTGGTATTTTGTTAAATTACAACATTTATTATGTTTAATCGAGTTTCATGTGTTGGATGTGAATCTTGTGAGAAGTGATTGGGTTAGGAAAATATAATACTGGAGAGATGCAGGTACTCGTTCGGTTTTTGTTGTCTTCTACATTCTGCAGCTGGTACTTATATGAAGTTACATGCTTTTAAGATGATTGGTTAGAATTTGGCGAGAATGGAGGTTTTGACAGTGTAAATTTGGTTCTTCATGACTAGTAAGATTCGTGCAGTTATTTGGAACTATTTTGGATGAACATGTAGTTGATCGGAGATTAGAGGTTAATGATTGTGGGAGAGTTGGTGGGACAGTATAAAAGTGTGAAGAGAATCTTGAAGTGTTACTGGAGTACTCTGTGTTGCTTGTGTTTATTGTAGTTTGAGCAGTTATGTTGATGGAAATAGTTAGTTAACGTTAAAGGGTTGAATTTGAAAGGAGAGAACTTGGGAAATTGGTGTACGTACTTAGGATGCTTGAGGTCCCAAATTTATTGTTCTAACAATTTTGGGTATGGCTTAGTTAAATCATTAGTTCCTCTCTTAGATTTTCTTATTTTGAATAGCTCTTTCCCTTTGCTTAAATGTATAGGTTGTGTAGTCGTGAGTGCTTATTGGGATTGTGGTGTATTCTAATTGAGATAATAGATTCTCAGCCTCCTTATACACGTGGCTTGAGGGAATCGATTGTTAAACAAGCTTGGCAATCTACACTAATGATGTAGCAACTTTTTGTTGACTAAATGGGTGGATACATTGGAAATATGTGTATCATGAATTGATAAGGTTTGGGGATTACATTGTGATGGCATTTAGTAAGAAAATAATGTGGAAAATTTTTGTCTTTTTACAATTGTGAATATTGGTTCACTGGAATGATTTTTATGCTTTACATTCTGATGAAAAAGATCCATTGTCATTTTGTGTTGGTCTTGTAGTTGGTGGTGAACTGGATAGGGAAGATTTGTTTAGGTGGAAGGGAGGTTCGAGTCTTGTTAGATGTAGAATCTTAAACTTTTATTCATAGTGAATATTGTTTAATTTGGTGATAAATTATCGGGAAGTTTTGAGGATAATAATTGTGAGAGAATTGGTAAGGCAATTGGATTAGGAATTTGTTTGGTACAAGTGTAGGCTTGTGATGGTACTATGAGACGACGAGCTTACTTCTTGTTTTGTGTATCTGGGCATTTGCTGGTTAATATGATCAATTAGGAAGTTATCATTTCATTAAGGTTAGAACTTGAGGGACTTTTAATGATTTGGGTTCCAATTAGGCAGTACAATCAAATTTGAGATTAGTGCTCATCTTCTTGGCTAATCTTGAAAATCCTTGTGTTAATATTCAATTTCGGTTTAGTGTTATCTTTGGTACCTCATGGAATGGCAGATTTTAAATGAAATTGTGGATTAAGGAAATAAAGAAGTTGTTTGTAATTATAGTACATCTTCTGGTTTGAGGAAGTAACTTATTTTCATAGAATTGCTTGTCTATGACATGATGAAGCAATTTCGTGTTAATAGTGTGAGTTGTTATATATGTGCGTTTGAATCCATTTAAACTTTTTAAGGATACATTTACAATGGGCAAATGTTTGTTTATGCACATTGTTTATATTCAATACCTTCATATCAAGCACAGATTGTGAAGGGTATGATGTACATGTGTGATGTGTCTCACACTCACTACCCTAGTCTCTTTTTCCGCTTTTGATATTGTCTCCTCTTCTGAGAAATTTTATCGAATTCTTTCTGAAAGGAAACAAAAATATAGCCACTTTGGCATTAGTGAGTTCCTTTCATGCAAAAAGAAAAAAGAAATAAATAAATAATATCTGACAAATAGCAATTTGCCAACTTTAACAGAAACTGTAAAATTTTATTTCTATTTGGTGGTCATATATATTGATGTATAGCAAATTTCATGTTGTGTAAAGCCATATATTCAATTAAAAGATGTTGCTAGCCTTGTACTTTTGTTTCCCCTGTCCATGAAAAAAGCTCAAATGAGCTATTGATATTAATATTGGACCAATTTTAGTGATGGTGTTTTCTTTTGTCATTCATCCTTAGTCTGCTATGCTTGGCTCTATTTTTGTTTATCCTTGCTAAATTCATGATACTCTACATTGACCTGTATTTGTCTGGTTGTCTCTACTTTTAGGAATTCTTGATCTTCTCCTTGGGACCCTTGATAACCCTCCAAGTATTACTGAAGGGGTTATATTTGAAAATTTGGATGTGAGCGGTCCAATATAGCGAGGGTCTGAGATTCTAGATGTTTGTAGAAAGGAGAGGGATGATGGGATAAAGATTCCCCAAAGACATAGAAGTTATAGCACATTCCTTTTACTTTTACATGTAATCTCTAAACTTCTATCAAATGCTTCCTCAAGTCTCAAGAAATTAGGATGAGTAGTTTGTTGCTGTTGATTTTTCCATTTAGTCTTTTGCTTCCTTTGTGAGAAGATTCTTGAGTTTTGTTTTCTACTTAATTGTTTCTGATAAGTAGTCTTGGATTGGTTGTAGCCCAGTGTACGAACTTATGGCTGATTTTGTAGGACTATATTTCTGGGATCAGTTATTGCCTAATAATTGTGTATCTGTCTATGATAATAATCTACCAGTTCATAGCTGTTTTTGTGTTTATGTACTGAATTATCAGTTGACTCTGGCTACCATATGGTTTTAAGCTGTTGAAACTTGAAAGTCAGCTCATTTTTTTTCTTTCTTTGCGTGTGTGTGTAGAGTGATGTTTTATTGTCATTCAAATTTCAGGTTTTCTTCACATTTCTTTGTTACTTGGAACCCTTAATTATTAACAATCTCCTTGCCCTAGCAGTACTTTATTCTTTTGAATATGTCTCTTGTTCTAAGAGTCTGCATAAGAGAAGTTGGGAGATCACTTCGATTATGTTATCATGATGTTCATTTTTTCGTTCTTTTAAAATTTTGTTTGTAACAATTCAAATTTTTTCCTGCGATTGGAATTATCATAATGCCTGTTGTTAACTCTGTTAACATTTGTTTTGTTTTTTTTTTTGGTCAGGGACCAAACAAGAAGATTCAAAATCTGGAGGCGATAACCCATTCGGCCAAAAAGGTGCAGTCCTCATGGTTTGTAGGACCTGTGGTAAGAAGGGTGACCACTGGAGTGCAAGGTGTCCCTACAAGGACCTTGCACAACCTTCTGTTAGCTTTGCTGATACCCCTTCCACAGATGGGCCGGCACCTGCTTCTAGCACTAGCTCCAAGGGAGCTTATGTTCCTCCAAGTTTGAGGGCTGGTGCAGAGAGAACTGTTACTGACATGAGGCGCCGTAATGAAGAGAATTCCGTCCGTGTTACCAACCTCTCAGAGGATACCAGGGAAGCTGATCTCCACGAGCTCTTCAGGCCTTTTGGTCAGATCACCCGTGTGTATGTTGCCATTGACCAGAAGACTGGGTTGAGCAGAGGTTTCGGGTTTGTTAACTTTGCTCTTCGAGAAGATGCTGAGCGGGCCATCAATAAGCTCAATGGTTATGGTTATGATAATCTCATCCTTCGGGTTGAGTGGGCCACACCAAGGGCAAACTAGAATGATGAGAATTTGTTTTGAAAGATACCAAGTTTTGACGTTCTTGTTTTACTATTATTAGGACAAGGCAGATACGAAGTAAAGCGTAATGCTAAATGTGAGATGATCTCTACGTATTATTGTTATGTTTGGGATAATTTGAGTTTGAAATTTTATTATTTACTTTCTCATTAATCCCTGTAGGATGGAGAATAGGTGAAAATGAGTGCAGAAATGTAGTTACTGGCTATCTATCATGCCTAGTCTCTGAATTTGGTAGTATACGTAAGCCTTAAACAAATGATCTGATTTTGTCGAGTAGGATTCAGTTATTAGTAGTATCCTTCATTTGGGTTGAAGCATGGTCTGTATGCTGATTAAATTGATATTCAAGAATCAACTAGAGCAAAGCTATCATGCTCCAGGTTCGGGAAGGTTTTGATGTGTGTGGTCTTAGACTCGAACAACGGACTTTCGGAATTACTTATTTATTGACATGTTTCTCCATTGTTTCTGCTTTCTAAGAGAAATTTGGCAAGCTAGTTAGTGCGACTATATGATAATGTTCAAATTGTACTCTAAATCGGTCAAACCCCAAACTAATACTCCAATTACATGTAGAGCTGTCAATTTGGATGCTTCAATCGAGTTCGGATTAGGTCATGTCAAGTTTCGGGTCATATTTGGGTCGGGTTATGTCAAGTCAAGTCTTTATCGGGTCAAGTTCAGATATATCTCGGGTTTAACTCATATCAAATTATGTCGGATTATTTACTCTTTCGGGTATAGGTCAGGTTCGGTTCTAACGATTCGGGTTAAGTTCAATTTTGAGTTCGGGTTATACAAAGTCAGATTTGAACCGGGTTTGTGGTGGGTAATTTCGGGTACAGGTCATATTTGGGTCGGATATTATTGGGTTGGATAATTATCAAGTCGGATCGTATCGAATTTGAATCAATATTTAAGACCTTTAATCAACTACTTCGCGTTCAAGTCATATTTGGCATATATGACTAGCTCAGCTAAACATTAAATTGTAGAAGAAATTTTTTCCCTTACATAAGTAACAAAATATTACAAAATATTCAATCAAAGTTATGTCAAATAATTATCAAGTAGGATGTTCTATAATGACATTCAAGTCAAATTTGGCTCAGATGACTATCTCGATAAATAAATTAAACTTAGAAAAGAAATTATGTCGCTAGCAAAGTGTTTCCAAAAACATTCAAGCAAAATATTTTAGAGTTAAAACTATAATTAGTATAGAGTAATAAATTATAGTTGCTCACATCTAACTAAAATTTTTAATTTTCCAATTATAGCTAAGTAACATTAGGTTTTTAATCAGAATTGTGATTCTATCATCAAATGGATATTCTATTAGTCGAATATATAATTTTAAAAATATTAAGTTCATATACATGTAAGGGCTATCTCAATTTATTTCATTAAGACAGTGCAAATTAGGAAAATTAACACACTTCATTTGTTTATTTAGCTTGGTAACAAAACCCTTGAAGTTCTTATTTTTATCACATTGATTATTATTTCCTCTTATATTATGATTTAAGGTAAATATATTCTTCGGATATTAATTAATTCAATCTAACAACACTTATCCGAACTTTATGAACTAAATTTATTAAATCTTATTTTGAGATACAACTTATACTTATTACGATAGTACTTGGGTTGCAACAATTAATGTAAGTCAACTAAACTTATTCGAAGTTGTTAAACCTTACTCTGTATATAAATTGTACTTGTGTAACCCTTATTTTTCACAAATAAAGCTTATCTAAACTTGTTTTTTTTTCTAAAATATAGGATCTACATTAGATTATATAACATTAGACTTTTTTATTTTCATTATTATCTTAGGTCCATTATATGTAATTTTATATACTTTAAAATACGCATTGAAAAGTATCTAACAAAATTTTTCTTTGTGATGTTTTGTCCATAAAGAAATATAAAAAATACGAGTAATAAATGATTGTATTACTCATTATTTTAATATGATTTATTTTTTCTTAATTTATCTAAACTTTTTTTTTTGTTGGGAAATTTCTTTCTATCTTATATTAGATTAATACAATATATGCCAAAGTATGAATACCTAATTGGGTGAATCTATCTAAATTTATTTGAATTTAATTGGTATAATTATATCAACTATAAATAGTAATATATGTATCATGATTATTCATAATATAGTTTATGAACGTGATTTGCTCATAAACTTCTAGTTAGCATTGTTTACATTAAAAATATATGTCCCTTAATTTTTAAGCAAGAAACTTTATTAGATTAGAATATATTTTGATGGCTCAGCCAAACTAAATATATCACTCAATGAAACACTCAACAATATGTTAACTCATAAATCGAAAAAATAAAAAATGCGCTTGGCTTATTTAAACATTAATGGATGCTCTATATTTCTCAAAATGAACTTCTAAACTATTATATGTCACCTCAAATATTAACCTATGTAGGGGTGCTTATTAGTTGAGTTACTCATACTCGACTCGGTCAAAGCTCGGCTCGAGATCAAACTCGACTTGATAAGTAACGAGCCAAGTTGAGCAAATCAAAGCTCGACTCGAAAAGTTCGTGAGAAACTTAAATTTTTATTTATCATATATATTTATATATAGAAAATATACTTAAGATATAAAATTAAAACAAAATAAAAGATGGTTTGATATATAAACCAAAAGTCCCACGTTGGATTAAAATGAATAATGGTTGGAGAGAGTTTTATATATAAACTCAAAGTCCCACATTGAAAAAAAGTAATAGATGGTTTGAAGCAATTATATATATATATATATATATATATATATATATATATATATATATATATATATATATATATATATATATATATATATATATATATATATATATATATATATATATATATATATATATATATATATATATATATATATATATATATATATATATATATATATATATATTCCCAATAGTGTTTTCCAAATAAAATCAAATTAATATTATTAAAGCTAAAATTTAGTCTTCTTGTTGGTTCTTTTTTTGGGTATAAGTACTTAGGCTTATTAAGCTTTTAATCGAGCTCGAGCTTGAAACAGGCTTGAGTTTGAGTCGAGATTGTAACAAGGTTTAATCGAGCTTGAGCTCGAGTCAAGCTTGAAACAAGCTTTAATTGAGCTCAAGCTCGAAAATTGAGTTTTCGAGTCGAAGTTGAGCTTCCATTTTTAGCTCACGAGCTTTTCGAGCTTGAGTTGAGCTTAGCCAAACTCAAGCTCGACGTGGCTCATAAGCACCCCTAAACCTATGTAATAGGAATGCTTATTATCTTAACTTGTTAGTGTGTATTTGAATATTGATTCCTCCTAGGCTCATTTAAGGAGAAATATAAAGTCTTTTTCCTAGCCTAGTTGTATCCCATGAAAGAGTTACGCCCTTCTCACTTTAAAATGTCGTAATTTTGATGTTCTAAAAAATGAAAATTATATTATATTGTTCTTATTGTTTTAAGAATCTAATACAAAATATAATTAGTAAGTTATTGATACTTAATAGTTATATATTTATACTGTAGAAATTATCTTAAATAAGTGTTGCAAACAAAATTACCAAAATGACAAAACCTATATATATCATTAATAATTTAATATGAATATATCTAAGAATCTAACTAATCTAAGTTTACCCCTACGCCTCTACTTTCTCGATGGTGAAATACTAAATTACTAAGTATAAAATAAATTAAGAAACATATAAACTTAAAAAGTAAAAGCATTAAAGCATTTGTAAAAAAAATTAAAGCATTACAACCTGACACTCTTGCAGCACTAAAGCATGATGGAATTTCAACCCCCTAAACCATTAAACTTACAGTTGTCATCTGCCCATCTCTCCCATTAAAAAAACAACATCCCCATTGAATAGCAACAGATCAAGTCTTCAACAATTTAACGGTCGTAGGCTTCAATTCCTTCACTTCGCGTAATAACCCCAAATATGTCGGCAAATATTGCTCAAAAATTTTCCACTAAAAATCAGTTATTCCGGCAATTGCTTAGACTATATAATTGAATATATTCATGTTCGTTGTTCACCCTCCTCTCACATGACTCGATTGGTAAGGACAACATAAATTTTTTTCGATTGAATTTTGTAATTCGCTTGTGTATTAATTAAAGGTGTTGGTTTTGTTGCTTGGTAGTTTGATTTAATTTGTAAATTGCAGTTATCTAAATTGGTTTCTTTTCCCAAATCTTAATTTCTGACTTTCAGTTCTTTGTGTTCACCATCATACCGAGCCTCCTAATTTTTTCAATGATTTCATGGAAAATTTTGTGAGCACCTCAAAGTTTATGGAATACTTCACAACTGTGTGATACCCCAGAATAGGTTTGTCAAGTTTTGTATTTCCTGTCATAAATAGTTAAAATACAGAGTTCTGTATTTTACTTGCATCCTATGATCACATTGCTTTTTGTCTGGTAGGTTTTTTTTTACTTAAAAGGAGTTTGAGTACCTCTTAGCATTTTTGTTTATATTTATATTGTGTTTTGTTTAGTTTATTTATGCTGATTGCCCATATGAGTTTCCTAATCTTGCTCTTTTTTACGCTGATTGTACATATAAAGTATCACATTGCTTTTATTTACGCTGATTGTAAATATAAAGTATGTGATTGTACGTTTCCAAAGTCTCGTATAATCGTATGTATTTTCCAAATCTCAATGAATAGAAGAGCGGGGTGTTGAAAATCAAAGTAAAGAGTGAGGAGTTGAAAGTAGAGATAGAAGATACGTTTGGAAAAAATGTATCAAGGCTAGAAAAATTTACACCTTCTATATGTTGGTTCATAGAGCCATCCTTATTAGTTGTAGATGCAGTAACTTTTATGATTTTGAGAAGTCCAGTGACCAACACACCATAACACCATTTTTGTGTACGTGGAAAATTGAGTATTGTTTTTTTATTTTCGATACTTCATTTATAATGAATGACATCTTACATAGCTTCCTTGTTGTCTAGAGTATAGACTCACAACAGATGCAAGGCCAGAAGAAAGTACAGGTAATTGCTTTCTGAATATGATTGGTCTAGGTCCCTCCAAGCTTGGTTCAAGATTCCATTTGGATATCGAAGTGACTGAAATGAATTGCCTGGCACCTACAACTGAGAATTTTAGTATCAACCTCCTAAGTTTTGGTAAGGTTCTATATTGCTAATGAGTGTTTATAACAAAATGGCAGAGTTGCATAAACTATAATAATTACTAATGCTTCTAACGTTTCTAGTGCTTTTAAATGCACATAAATTACAAAAAACATTGGTAAAGTCACTGTCTACACTGTTGTATGAGAATTCTCCTTATTGTTTTCTTTTTGTTTGTATTTTGGTTTGTCTATTGCCTGAGGAGAATTCCAAAGCATCGTTGGTTCCACTCACCAATATGTCACTTCCAAGCTTTAGGTATATTAACTGTAGTTATAGGTCAATTTTTGTAGAAGTTTTGTCTAAAAATTTCATTTAGACAAATGAGTTTTCACCAAGTTACTTTACCTATTATTTCTTACTGTTTATGTACATCTGATATGATACGTTCACCTCTTATTTTAAATATTTTACTTAAATGATCAATTTTTTTTAAATTTGTTTTGAAGGTTAAAAATAGCAAGTGCGCAATGGAGAAGCAAGGATAGTAAGCTTCGACATCAAATTAGCTTCCACCATATATATCTATCATTTGATCTAGAGTTATCGTTTATAATTGCACAAATTTGATATGAAAATATTTTTAATGGCTTTTTCTAGATAAGCTTATATTAAGTTGTAGTAGTTTGTTACATTTATGATCATATTTTGGACGTATATTATTAATTTTATTTAGGGTCTTGATAAATATATCTAAATAAATATCATATTGTTAATATATTTTCTCTAAAAATATTAATGAGAAATCTCGACGCGTAATTAAGTCCTGAAAGAAGGCATATATTAACTTTTTTGTTCGTAAAAAAGCATAGATGGACAATAATAGTCGTCGAGAAAGTCGACGTCAAAACATGTCAATAGAAAATTAGACACTAAAAAGTGTCGAGATTGTCGACGCCACAACATGTCAACAACAAAAATGGACACCAAAAAGTGCAAGAAAGTCGACATTAAAAAGCGTCGAGAAAGTCGACAATAAAAAGTGTCAAGAATTACTTAAAAGTGACAAATGAATGGATATTTCAACAATTTGGACAATTTTAAGTGTTAACAATGTCAGCGCAAAAAAGCTTCGAGAATTCTCGACATTGATTTTCTTGACGCTTTTTGATGACAAAAATGTACACAGATAGCACCGAGAAAACAAGGGATTTCTTGTAGTGATCATAAGTAATGCATCAAATGACAAACAAATTAAATGTTTCCTATTGGTTAGAAGCTTGCCTTTTTCATAGACACTCACCATGATTAGGAATAGCCTTTTAACGGTACAGATGAAACTATGAAAGTATTATGATTGCCATGAAGGTTTTTATACAGCCAGAAGTTACATAAAAATGTTCATTTTCATCATCCTCTTGCCTCTTTCTTTTATTTCACCTGTCCATCAAGATACCGTGTATATGTAACATCAAACATGAAAAAACCCTCCAACATCACAGTAAGTGATTGCAACAGGTCGGATCAACAACAAATCAAAATAAAACAGGTCATGGGTCACAATAGGTCGGGTCCATAACAATTTATCTCGGGTTATAATTTATTTCGATTTTAATAAGTTCGGGTGTTATTTCGGGTTTGGTTCATTGTCAGTTCGATTCAAATCGGTTATCAGTTTATATCGGGTTGGGTGCAGGATTAGGTTCGGATCAAATAATATCATATAAAGTCGGTTGTCGATTAATATAAAGTCGGGTCTAGGTCGGATTACATGTTACCAATTTCACATAGAAAACAGGTATAGATCGGGTTCAAATCATTGCAGGTTCGGATCGGTAATTCGGTTCGGGTCAATTTTTGACAGCTCTAATTACATGGATGGTTGATGTTGACATGACAGTATATTATCAATCTGCATGTGATCTCATGCTCCTATGATATACGAAGTATTAATCCCTATGAAATTAACATAGTGACATGTACACCTGTTATAAATCAACCAGCTTATAATCCAACTCGTTGGATCAGACCTGAAAAAACGTTATTTAACATGTACAACGCTAAGGTTCCTAGGCAAGCTTTACAACCATATCACGTGTTTATCCAAACCCAAATAACCCGAAAATATCAGGTCGAAAATAACTGTCACACCCATTTTAAAAAAATAAAAATAACCTAAAATTTTACTATATTTAAATTGTTATTTATTTGAAAATTTTCATTCCTTTCAAACTTAACTGTTGGTGAGTCATCTTTGTAGTATCAAGTCCTCACTATTTTAATTTATTAGTCAGTGTAAACATTAGTGTGTACATGTAGTGATGTACTTTGTATTCTAGATATGAAGCTCTCTCTTGCTTCCCTGTTAGCAAAGAAGTTTTTTTTTTTTTTTTTTTTTTTAAATAATCGCGTTAGATATTATTTTATACAATGACTTGTTAGAAATGGATCTATTAGTTTTGGCCAACCTATTAAAGGGTGGTAATTTTTTTTAATAACCTTTCACTACTTACTTCAATAAACATTACCGTTGTAGTGTATGAAAGATTGAAAGTGTCAATCCTTAGACAGAATTCATTTTGATAATGAGCCGTCCCTAACTTGAAATGAAATAAAAATATGTTAAAAATCCGTTTTGAATTCAAGATCTGTAAAATATGATGGATTTAGGTTAGTGTTTAAATTTTTACAAACCAATAAGTCAGTAACATATATGGCTCTACTCTTAAAAAAAAAATTAACAATTTACATCACAAATCTAAATCATTGTTATCCCCTTAAAAAAATATAGAGATACGTATATAAAATGGTAATAATGAAAAATAAAAAATCCAGAGAGATTCCCTGTCCCGCTTAAGACAGTTGTGTCTCCTCTATTTTTCTCAATGCTCACAAATTCTTCAATCTCCCTCTCATTTCTCTCTCTCTCTCCTCGGCAAATCGGACTTCTTCTTCAATGGCGTCGCTCCTTGAATCTGGTTGGCAGGTCTTTTCTCGAATTTTTCTACTATCCAGCGTCAACTTGATACAAATTATGTGTTTTTTAAATGATTCCCGATTAATCTTGAAGTTTCTCGAATTTTCCGCATTGCCGAATTAGAATTTGCGTGATTCGTTTTTTCGTTTGGACTAGGTCAAATCTTTTCCGCATTACATTACGACTTCAATAGAATTGATAATTATTTTGACTTTTATATTAATTTACAAAAATTATGAAATTTAGTATTCGTTGTGTTGCATGCAAAATCATGTCTTTGTTGGAAGAAAAATACTCAGATTTTCGAGGATGTTTTTTGTATATGATTCAGCATAGCTTGTTTGATATTACTTACGATAGCGTATACCTATCCATGAATGCAGGAGACGCTTGTCAATGTGAGATTTGTGATCGAATTTACATCTCGATTAGGAAATTTTTTTAATTGGACTAAAATTATCAGTGTGCTGTATTTATGCGTATCTATGATTATGTAAGGGTTAGTTTCGTATTATTAGCTAAGAATTTTGTTGTCCTGACAATATACTTATGAGCTTATCACAGTTTAGGTTTGTGATTGTGAGATAAGGGGTGCTTATGAGCCGAGTCGAGCTCGAGTTTGGCTAAGCTCGACTCGAGCTCAAAAGCTCGTGAGCTATAAAACCGAAGCTCGAGCATAGCTTAATTTTCGAGCTCAACTTGAGCTCGAACTCGATTAAAGCTCATTTCAAGCTCGACTAGAGCTCGATTTAAGCTCATTTCAAGCTCGACTCCGAGCTCGATTTAAGCTCATTTCAAGCTCGATTTAAGCTCGTTTCAAGCTCAATTCAAGCTCGATTTAAGCTCGTTTCAAGCTCGAGCTCGACTCATTTTTAGCTTAATTCAAAGCTTAATAGGCCTAAGTACTTAGACCTCAATTGGGCTAAGAAGAAGGCTAAATTTTAGCTTTAATAAGCTTAATTTGGTTTTAGGTGGAAAACATTATTAGGTTTATATATACTAATTGCTTCAAACAATCTATCATTTTTTTTAATGTGGGACTTTGATTTTATATATAAAACTCTTTCCAACCATATTTCATTTTAATCCAAGGTGGGACTTTTGGTTTATATCAAACCATCTTTTATTTATTTCAATTTTATATTTTAAGTATATTTTTTACTAAATATATACTAATATGAAAATTCGAGTTTCTCACGAGCTTTTCGAGTCGAGTTTTGATGTGCTCGACTTGGCTCGTTAACTTCTCGAGTCAAGTTCGATCTCGAGTCGAGCTTTGAGCAAGTTTTGACCGAGTCGAGTTCGAGTAGCCGACGAGTAGCTCAACTCAATAAGCACCCGTGAGATATTATTGAAGCTTAGGTGGTAAAATTCTGAGTTTAGATATGTTAGAAAGATGAGTATAGGAAACTATCTAAGCATATTGAAAGAAGGCAGAGAAATCGAATGGTGTTTAACATAGCTTGGAGGGCTATTGGCTAATTGTTTCTGAATTACCTGTTGATTGGTCATTTTTCTTCTGTGTCCTCGTTTACCTTATCTTCCTTATTAAGTGTTTCTAACTTCTCTTCCTTGTATTGCAGTATTTGATCACTCATTTCAGTGACTTTCAATTGGCTTGCATTGGAAGTTTCATCCTTCACGAGAGTGTCTTCTTTTTATCAGGACTCCCTTTTATATTCTTTGAGAGGAGAGGATACTTCAGCAAATACAAAATTCAGGTTCTCAAAGTTTGTTCTTATTGTTTCATGTTTGTGTAGGATGAGAATGCCTGGCTTCTAAATAGTTTTCCATGTCCTAATCTATTTGCTAATTATGGTCTATGCAGGCAAAAAATAACCCACCTGAGGCTCAACAGAAATGTATAATTCATCTGTTGTTGTACCATTTTGGTGTCAATCTGCCAGTGATGCTCTTATCATACCCTGTCTTTAGAGCTATGGGAATGCGAAGTAGCCTACCCCTTCCATCCTGGTATCCTTCAGCTTCTTCTGTACTGTAGCTTATTTATCTAATCTTCATGCTACCTTGTGTCTTACTGCCTTAGATATTCAGTGCTATTTTCTTGTTATAACTTGTCTTTTGGGCAATGCATGTGTCCATGCCATGCTATCTTTAGAGTGACTTTACTGCTTATTTTTGCAGGAAAGAACTGGTGCCTCAGTTAGTATTTTATTTCATCCTTGAAGATTTTGTGTTTTACTGGGGACATAGAATATTGCATACAAAGTGGCTGTACCAGCATATCCATAGTGTCCACCATGAGTGAGTCAGATTGAAGGCTTATATGCTTTTATATTGTCTGAGATTCATGCTCTTCTAGTCTGGAATGTTGAGTGTTGTATTTTGGTATGCAGGTATGCTACGCCATTTGGACTGACTTCTGAATATGCTCATCCAGCTGAGATACTATTCCTTGGCTTTGCAACAATTATTGGACCTGCCATCACAGGTCCCCATTTGTTTACTCTCTGGTTGTGGATGATCGTTAGAGTGCTTGAGACCGTGGAGGCTCATTGCGGATACCACTTTCCTTGGAGCCCATCAAACTTCATCCCGTTGTATGGAGGGTGAGCCTTTAACTTTTCTTCTTATTGTCAACTTACCTCAAAGATAGTTATTTGTCTGTATCATGTCATGTTAATCTTTTTTCTCGTGCAGTTCTGATTTTCATGACTATCATCATCGATTATTGTATACAAAGTCTGGGAATTACTCATCGACCTTTATGTACATGGACTGGTAAGCACATAGGTCCTCAAATCTTTAGACTGAAACTATTTTGTAATCCTGCTTTAGTGATAAGGAGACAAGGATATTATTTGTCACCTGGAATAAAAAAGATTGCATGTTAGTGAATGAGATTATGTTTGATGTGATCTACAACTGAAAAATGAAATGCTATCATTTTGGCCTGCTTAGTGCTTATGCAACTAGGCCAACAATTTTGCATCATCAGCTAAGGTCTTAGATCCTTTCTTAATGTATTGGCATAAATACAGATAGTTCTTAGGATTATGGTTCTGCTTCTTTGCTTTGGTTCTTCAGACTTCAAATTGTCAAGCCATTGTTATAATTGGGTGCTTTTTACATGTCACTGTTACTTCCTGTTGCAGTTCTCTTGTTCACCTAAATAGTGAGTCATGGGGCTTAGTGTTCATTGCTTTCTTGGGAAGGTTGATTTCCTTCCCACTAGGATGTATGAGCACACAAAAGATCACAGCAATTTTGTTTTTTTAAAAGTTTAGTAGCACTTTTAAGTTACGGGCAAAAGTAGCAAAATACCCCCTTAACTTTAAGCTAATGTGTAATTTAGCTCTTTAGCTTTCGTTTGCAACAAATTGACCGTGGGGGCTAAAAACCGAGAACAGATGGGGGTTTCAATGTAGCAGTGATGGTGATGATTGTAGGAGGGGATGAAGGATTGGGGTTAAGGGGTGACGGTCATGGTTATTCAAGGAGTTTGAGACTGGGTAGTGGTGGAGATAGATGTTGAGATACTGAGAAATTTATCTCTAGTTTTCATTAATGGTAGATGAATATGTATAATGTATGTGAAAATGTATTGTTATAATTATTTTATGTATTTAGCTAATAAATTTGTTTTTTAGGTGTTAGAAAAAATGAAAAATCATTTTATTGTTTAAAATTGACTTTGGTGGGTTGATTGCACATTATTAAATATAACGGGGTCAATTTGTTGCAAACAAAGTTAAAGGGTCAAATTATACATTGACTCAAAGTTAGGGGGAAATTTGCCTCTTTCACCCTTGCTTGCAAAGCGGAAGTTTGGGATAGTTTCGAGGCATGATTGTAGGATAGGTAAAAAAGTTCCCTCATAATGAATAGGGTAACCAATCGAAAGATCACCTGCAAGCACCCTTGCTTCGGAAAAGACTTTTTACCTCTTCAACCCCTACCCTAAACGAGTAGGAAAAAAGATAAGGGGAATTGATGTAGATGAATGGCAGTGATGAGATTGAGAGAAGAGGAGAAGAACGTAGCCTTAAAGGGAGAGGAGGGTTGATGTAATTGAGTAACTGCTGACGAAGGCCTTTATACCTTCAGGATCAAGATAATCAGTTCAAAGTTATGTACTAAGCTGCTGAATGATCTCGCACAACTGGTTAGGATCTAGTAGCTTGCCTGGTCTTTGACTTTTGTACTTAGTGCTTGACTGCTGTATATTGCAAGTATTCATGCCAGGCTAACCAGTCATGGTTGAATTGGTCCCATGTGTAACACGTGAGAGTTTGACAGAACTCATCTGGTAGATCAGCCGCTGATGTGAAAGTTGGGTTTACATGGCTGCAATGTTTTTTGTTGTTGCTTACCTTGTCCACTAATTCTGAGCTGGAACTCTCCATAACAACCACCCATTGGTGCAGGATTTTTGGCACTGACAGAGGTTACAGAACATTGAAGGCGCTGAAAACTGCCGAAACTGATGGCAAGAAAATGTAAGAAACTGAAGAATTCATTTTTGGAGTCATCCACTCATGATGTGGGGAATGGATCAGCAGTCACTTGATCTTAGTTCTCTATCCAATTCCTTGGATCTATGCCATGTACCACAGGGTATTCCATTCCTTTGATCTATGTTGTGAGTAGAGAGCGCAGCCCGTCATGTGTTCAATTATTTTTTGGTTTGAGGTGTGTTGACGGTTCAAACGCTTGTTCTTTTTCTTCCTTGAATGAATTAAATTCTTAGTTTCATATTAGAATTTTGTTGTGTTGCTTTGAGATAGTGTTAAAGTATTATATATGCCATGGTGCAGCAGCATGTGAGTTGTGAGACCTCCTGCAAAGGTCTGTTCAACCAAATTGTAAATCAAGTGCTTAACTTGTATAAATTATGAACTTATAGCTTTTTAATGACTCTATTTGTCACTTCACATTAAAATATAATCGCATGTATATGTCAACGGTAAATCCATACCCTTTGGATGTTGATATGAGCATTTATCAATTATCAAGGGTTTTGCTTGTGATTTATCAATAGAGCATTTATTGATATTATAAAACATATTTTTTTGTTCAATTTCATCTCTCCTAAAGCCTATTGAAAAGGTAATTTTTTTTCAATTGGTGTCTCTTGGTGTTGGTCTCTCCTCTCTAATCTTTGTATTTTATTTTATTTTCGCTTTTTGATTTAGTCTCTCTCCTTAACACCAAATGTTTGGTCCTTGATAAACATGGTCTTATGGGACACTTCATGTGAAATAATCACTTTGTTACTATTCTCATAATTTTGAGTTTTTTTTTACCATGAGTGGTTCATTAGTAATCATGATTAACTCATAACATTGTGTAAGATAAATCTAACTAAATACATAAAAGATAAATTTTTTTTTTTGAGGTTAGGGGGTGCCATGTAGGGAAAAAATTTATTGTTATTTTTTATTAATGTAATTATTTAAAGAAAAACTAAATTAGCAAGCATTTTATATATGTATGTATGTATGTATTGTAGTTCTCACAACTAATATTATAAATTATCATTTTAAGACTTATGTTAAAAAGTACATCAGAAGATTTGGAACAAGGTCCATTTATGATATGTTTCAATAAATATCAAAAATTATAACTATACTGTGAAATATTGCATATATGAACTTAATTAGAATTGGTTAAAAGTTATTTATATTGACATTTTTGTATTATCTTGAATTAAGTTGAGATTTGAGTCGAAGATAAGTTTGAAGCACATATAGAATACATATATGGTTGATATAAGAAAAATAGAGTCCACTATGCAAGTATTATGCTTACATAGTTAATATATAAAAGAAAAAAAATTATATTTATACCCTATCTAAAAGTATTTTATATTGAGTTAACCTAAAGACAAAATCACAAAACCATATCTAAAATTGTTTGAAACCAAAATTAAGGTATTTCACTTGTCTTAAGAGGTATTGAAAATAAGTTTATGATCTAGTTATTGGAGTTTTGAAAAATGATTAAAATGAATATTTAAAGTCAAAATGGGATAGTTTAAATTAACACTAAGGTATTTCCTCACTAAACCCAAATTTATCCAAAATAGTCGAATTTTGAATTATACATTATTTTCAAGATATTTATGATATGTTTCAAATTGCTAAAGTTGGACGTACATAGTATGTCTTAAGAAAATAAATTGTTCCAATTTATCTCTGGATTGAAGCCATTGGCACAAACAAAGCTTGGATGGTGGAAGATTGAAAATTTTATTGGCGCTATGTAGCCGCAGAAGCATTGATTGATTAGAAAATTGAGCAATGCCTACTCTGATAGTATGATGGATATGCAAAGAACAATAAATCGGAGAAACCCAATGAGCGTGGTAAGAAGCGGAAGTTTGGGAAGAAAACATGGAGCAAACCCGAGAAGGGTGAATCGTTAGGAAATAAGGAACATGGCAATTCTATCAAGAAACATCGATTTTCTGGTTGATTTACTCGCAAAGACCACATTTTCATAACTAGACCAAAACCTCGAAGGAAGTTGTGCATGATTCTCATAGCGAGATGAATACGGTGCCAAGCTAGGACAGCGGTTTTGACTTTGCCCAATTCCTCAATATAAGTATAACCCAAAAGTTTAAGTAAAATCGATGTATTGATAGTGGTTTATACTCGAATCTCAGTCAGAGATAATTTTTCAAATTACTTTGCTAGCAAAGTTAGTTTTCTAGTTTATTTAAAAAAAAAAAAACAATTGTTAAAAAAAAGTATGTTTAGTTCATAAATATCACTCAATCATTTGAAAACATACTTGAGCATCATTGTTCATAAATATTTCTGATAAATCATTTCTACACAATCATGCTTGAAAATAGTTTATCATCACACAATTCAATCAATAACCATTTCATAAACATGGCTTGTAAATTTTTCTATAAATATGTTGATATAAATCATTTAATTAATCACATTTTCAAAGGGATTATGGATATTAGTAATAGATAATACCTTAACCTGCAAATTATTATTTGTTCTCCTAATGGATTATTCTTCATTAGTTCCGAGGAATCTTACATTAAGAATTAAATCATGAATTACTAATTAATCTGATTAATAAATAAAATATGTATTGTGATTAATATACTCTTAGAATAAATTAAAGTTTATAAATACCACTTATAAATCTAAAAATAATTATATGATTGTATTAACTTGGAATATGAACAAAGATTATTTCTGTAAATAATTAGGTATATCTAAAACATTTAAAATTCATATTCTGAAAATAAATTGTAGGGTAAACAAATTAAACAAACTTACCCAAAAATGGTTAAAAGGGTCAAAGGGAGGTGCATTGGACTGTACTTCAGTGTGGACAGAAGCAGGAGTGTTGGCCTGTTGGGAGGTTGATTGTGATTACTGATCAACAGTATAATGAGTTGGAGATAACTATCAGTCACTCAAAAACCGTAACCGGTACAAAAATTTACTTATTACCATAACCATAAACTGTTAAGGTTAAAGGTTTAGTAACAGTTAACCGTTATTTTGCACACTTTATCGCACACTTAATCGGTGGGGGATGGATGCAAACATGCAAAACTATACCAATTTGTAACATGGAATATCCAAGATACAATATTGGGAAGTCTCTTTCAGCATTCTTCATTCGACACAACATGGACAAAGTCAGATACATCGAGGTATGACAATTCTCGGAAAATGATACCGGATAATCTAAACTGCTCATATCTCTTTGTTCCCTTCCGAATTGGAGGTTTAAATTATGAACCATCCACAGTAGCTAACAAAAGATATTAACTTCCCGATGAAAATTGCTATTTGGGGAGGGCTCTCCAACCAATATCTTGCCGATAAAACCCTTCAGGCCAGTTGATTTTCTCAATAGCTTGATAAGCTCTATCCCTTGCCTCTTGAAGGTCATTCCCCTTGGCTGTAATTCCAAGAACCCTTCCCCCAACGGCAACCAGATTGCCTTCAGAATCTAAAGCGGTTCCTGCATGAAATACTTTGACAAAAGGAGCATCTTCTTCTGCTTCTTCTACATTGCATATGACACTTCCCTTCTCATAGCTTCCAGGATACCCCCTACTGGCCATGACTACCACCATTGCAGAACCAGGAGACCATTTTAATGATACTCCCGTTAGCTTACCTTTACAAGCAGCAAGAAGAACTTGTGCCAAATCCGACTCCAAACGCATCATCAAAACCTGTTCAATACACGGTCAAATTCAATAACAGGTATGCATTATTCATTTAGTAAGATCCATACAATTCCCAACTTCTCAGTTCCTTTCTAAGTACATACACCTAGAAGTCCATAATCAACGGATAAGTAGCTTAAGTACTAATGTACATAATATAGACAGAGAACATGAATCAGTTTTTAACTAAAGTGAACGGCTCAATTCGCAGCGATGAAAAACTTTCATGATGGTAAAAATTTTAGCCCCAGTCCCAAGAAAATCATTTTGCAAAAACCCATATACCATTATCTAGCACAGCTAATGCTTGCAGAGTGCATGTTACCGGAAAAAAAAAACAAAAACAATTGAATACCCACCTGGCATTCAGGGTCTCCAAACCGAACATTGTACTCAATAAGCTTAGGAAGTCCAGATTTCTTTTCAATCATAAGCCCAGCATACAAGATTCCTACAAACTTGCAACCTTCTGCTGCCATCCCTTTAACAGTGGGAAGAACTATAGAACTCATCACCAGAGATTGAAGGTCCTCTGTCAGCACAGGTGCAGGCGAATATGCACCCATTCCACCAGTGTTGGGCCCTGTATCACCATCCCCAATGCGTTTATGGTCCTGAGCAGATTCTAGAGGTATAGCATTCTCACCATCCACTACTGCAAAGAAGGATGCTTCTTCTCCTTCCAGAAATTCCTCAACAATGACACGACTACCTGCTGCGCCAAAAACGCCATTTACGAGCATTAAATCAACAGCTTCATAAGCCTCATCCAGTGACATGGCTACAATAACTCCTTTTCCAGCAGCTAACCCATCAGCCTTGATGACTATAGGTGCTCCTTGCTCTTTGATATATTGTTTGGCAGCAGTAGGATCAGAAAATGTTTGATACTGCAGCAAATCATTCAAATAGCACAACTAAGAAAATTACATGGCACACACAGATAGACAAGTAGACACACCCTGAAAAATGAAAAGAAAATAATAATACATTTAGGCTGACAGAACTAACATCACAATGTACAGTCTACTACACTTCTTCAACTACAGTCTTAGGCTTGTGAACTTATTTTCAACATCTATTACAAGTTCAAGCCATTTAAAACGATAGAATTCATCATTAAAGTTGTTCACTTCCAGTAGCAATTGTGACATTGTGCGAAACTCATTCATAGAAGATTTATGTTTCCAGATTCCTGTGTTCATGAAACGCTAGTGCAGAGGTTCTATGACACAAACCAGTGTTAGGATTTCCTGGTTATATGATTTGAATTCTATCAAAAACTAACAAAGAGGTATTGGTAGATTTTTCAACAGAAATCAAAGAGACAAATTTGCAAGATAAATAAATCACCAATGACCAACCTTGGCAGTGGGAATGCCATACTTATAGCACAAACTCTTCATGAAATCCTTAGAACCCTCAAGAGCAGCAGCCTTGGATGAAGGACCAAAAGTTGGGATGCCAGCTTTGACAAGGTCATTTGCAAGACCAGAAACAAGGGGCGCCTCTGGTCCCACCACAACCATCCCAATGTCCTCTTTTTGGCAAAAAGATATGACAGCTGAACTATCAGAGGAGTTAATATCCGGCAGGCAAATTGCATCCCCTGATTTTGAAATTCCAACATTGCCGGGAGAACAAAAGACTGTTTTACATGACGGTGACCGTCGCAAGGCGTAGCAAAGTGCGTGCTCTCTTCCGCCACCACCAATTACCAGCACATTCACCATCTCCTCTACAATGACATCACATAAAATCAGCAGGAAACAATACATAGTTGTAACATTAAACCATTAATCAGACACTAGGGCACTTCTATACTGACCTTTCAGAAACCGTTCAAGCAGGAATCGACTATACCAAATCACAAACTCTAACATGCATCCAAACATACACCATAACAACAGAAGCATAGAAATCATCTATAATCCTTCACCCTTAATTTTCGTTCCAATGACGAAAAACAATATCAGCAAAATTCTACCCAAAATCATATCTTCAATAGTACCGACATTCCATTATTAGCAGCCTAATTGTCAAGAGCTCAAGCCGATAAGCAACCGAATGCCAACAAACATCTGACCTTGCCTTTATAATTGTCAAGAGCTCAAGACGATAAGCAACCGAATGCCAACAAACATCTGACCTTGCCTTTATAATGTCGTCTTTGTTTATATAACAAAGAAGCAAACCATAAATCTTAAGAGTCCTCCCCATTCTCCCGTCCACCACTCACAAATACCACCCATAGTAGCATCATAAAACACAGCCATTCGACTATGAAAATACATACCCAAAATTCAGTTCAAATTCAAACATTTAAAACAAATTAATCAAGCATATGAACTGCAAAAAATCAAAGCGTGAATAGACTCAAAATACCTGCACTAATCTCTCCATTGGCTAAGCAAGTAACCACAAATGGTTGCTCCTCCCTACCAGCAATCTTCGAACCCATTATCCAAAAATTAAACCTGAATCCCTTCTCATTAACTACACCAAAGTGACCAATTCTACCACTTTCAATTTTCATAAGATTCAAAATGCAACCCTTTCTCATCCCCATTGAAAAAGTTGATGACTTTGCTCTTCCAAAGGATGCCTTAACTGAGCAAAACTTCGCCTTTTGGCTGAACGACAAGAACTTGGCACTTGAAGCTTGATTCCATGAGTATGACCTACCACTGTAGGCAGCAGCAACGTAAATTTGAGCCGAACCTGACCCCATTTTCGTCAACGATCACTTTGGTCTGAAACACTGCCAAATGTAACAGATTTTCACTCAAATGGAGGCATACAATAGAATCAACAAACCCTTTAATATTTTGCAAAAAATTAGTAATTAGCAACTATTAATTGTGAAAATGAAAAATAAAAAGCAACAATTGAACTTCGCATAAATTTGAATATCGTAAGATAAATTCTTTTTAAAAAAGAGCGTAATAACAAGCAACTCGAACCCTAAAATAACAAAAGTTACTGAGAACTGAGGAGAGAGGAGAGGAGATATACCAGAACAATGAGGTTGACGAGTGACGACAGTTCCAGCCAAGGAGTGAGATTCTGGGAAGAGGGAGATGTTTATGGGTTTGGGTTTGGGTTTGGGTGGGGAATCCGGAAATTAATCGTCTGTAATACCCGGTTTGTTTGAGGCGGTGCGGTTAAAAATACTAGAGTTTAATTTTTGGCCCAGTCCAATTACCTAGCTGGCCCATAATAAAAACTAAAGGTGCATTCTAGTTTCCTAGTTCCATTTTTCCAATCCAATTTGCTCAAACTATGTAATCAAAACCTACTCATGTGTTGCAATCTTGAGAAATTAATATTAGTTTTGGTTTTATTGGTTTTCGGAAATGTTATTGTTTAAATTATTTTTATTAACTATTATTATTTTTATTTTTATTATTAATCTATTGTTAAGGTATTAAGCATTAAGTTGAATAATTAGTACCCATTGCCCTATATTACCACACAACAATAATATCAATATACTTCTTCATAAATTTTGGCTAAAATATTGTGAAAGAAGGAATATAAGTATTGTGCGAGATATTTATAATTTTGTTGTACTAAAATTCTATGAAAAAGGTAGTTTTTAATTTAGTTAAAATGTGTCTATTGTTCACAAGATTCATCAAATCCGACATAGGTTTTGACAAAAATTATGAAAACCTCGATGAGTAGAACTCGTGTGTGGCTCTGCACGCACCAAAATTCATATATGGAGGCAGTGGCAGTGTCATAATTTTTGTGTTATGGGTTCAGAAACTAACGAATGAAGCAAATGATTTGGTAGTTTGAATAAGCTAATTAACTAACAATAAACTTTCTTCAACAATAAGTTAACTAACTAACATAGCAATTGAGTGAATAATTGAAGAGTCTAAGAGTCAAGAAAGGTTATATTTTGAAAAAGTGGGGAAAAAAATAAGAGTTGAGTTTCCTGTTCTTAAGATTCTAACACGAGTCTAAGGAGTAGGAGGAGTACATATGTTTTACCACTCACTTGAGAGTTGTATAATGTTAAAAAGTGTTGCAATGTGTATATAATTTTTTTTTTTTTAATATAGGTTCAACTGAACCCATTATATCCATATTAAAGGAATGGAATAACATTACTATAACACCTACAAGTTTATTGAAAAAAAACAAATGCAAGTTTGCAAACTTTCTAACACAATTGAATAACACTGTTCTAGATAAAGAATGAGCTTTGTATAGTTGTATGTGGTCAAATTTCCCGTAATAAATACATGCATTAAGCTCAATCAACGTAGTGGTAAAGCATTAATCATAATGCTCATGTATATATTTTAGTTTGTCCAACTTACTAAGGTCTTTTCATAATAATAATAATAATAATAATAATAATAATAATAATAATAATAATAATAATAATAATAATAATAATAATAATAATAATAATAATAATAATAATAATAATAATAATAATAATAATGTATGTCTTACTCTTCCTTGCAAAATTTGATCCTTTTTGTAAAGGACACAGATCAAGGTGTTTTGTTTGATTTGAGGGCATGAGTCCGGGGTTATCCATAGGCTACGAGGTCTCTTAGCCAGATTATTGCCCTAAAACTTGATTAAGCAAATTATAATTAAGGTGTAGGCTTTCAAATATGGCTACATATGAGATTGATCCTTTTCAAGCTTTATTGTTCGAATTCCAAAGGACCCATTTACAGATATTTGATTTGACGAATCATTGCACAATTACACGTAGTAATTTAGAAATTGCTCCCCACACCTCAAATAATAAAATTATGATTTATTGGGTGCCGTTGCTTTTCAAAGCAATATTCCTTGAGATTAAAATACACGTCAACACAATCTTTGTTTTGGTGTACGAACTTTAGTGAGCATTTTTAAACTTAAGTCTATTTGTTAATTTAACATTGATTGTGCTTAGCTCAAAAATAAAAGAAAGTAATCAAGAGCATATACTTAATACTTTTATATGTATCGTGTACTATTAGTCTAAACAAAATAACAATAATGTTACCCTCTATAACTTCGTCTATATTTTCAACATTATTAATGACATCTTAGTTAGAAAAATCTTACAATATAATAAGTATATAATCAAGACATGAGATCCAATAAATCTCATTTACGTCATTGTGTATCACCTTCTTTTTGTGGAGCATGGTAAAATTATGTTGACATTCAATATATTGAGTGGTACTCTGGTATACAAGTGGGCAAGCTAGGTTTGATCGAGTCTCGTTATAAGGTGGGGAAACTCTATATTATAATTAAGGGTATTAAATCGGATGGATGGGTTTGGGTTGAAGTATTTCAAGTCGGATTTTTTAGAGTAAGTCAGGTCTATTGGATATTTTCTAGGTCAAATCAGGTTTATATTAACTTTGGGTTGAGTGTTTATATGGTCAGAGTTTGAATTTTTCGAGTTAAATTGATTTTGGTTTATTTTAAGTAGGATCCAGATGGAATTTGGACCCTTAAGTTATTTGGATCAAATTAGGTCGGATCTAGTTCAAATTATGGGGAATTTTCGAATCTAGTCACTTCTTTACACTAAAATCACACTCCAATGAATATGAAAAAATAATTAATTTACTCTGATCCCATGAAGCAAATGTATATGAATGGTTGAAATCATTTCAAATTAAAGGCAGGGATATTTTACAAGAGGAATTCTAATTTTTTTAACCTTTTTTTTAAAAAAAAAAAACCAAAAAATACCATTGGGTAGAAAGTATTCGAAAAATAACTCTTGATGCTAAGTTTAGACTAAAGTCGCTTTTAAAAATAACGACTTTCATAGGATGCTGGAAAGGTAAAACGTAAGAGGATCTTTTAGGGATTTGACTTTCATATTTCATAATTTATGAAAGTTTTTATCTAGGACAGCAACTTTCAAATTGATATACTGTGCCCTGCAGATTCTTCCTCCCCTATGAAGTGTCACTATTCAATACAACGACTTTCAATTGAAATAGGCTTTGTAAGGCAAAATAGGCAAATTAAAGTCACCATCTCAGACAAAGACTTTAGTTTGATAATCTCAATTGCAAGTCGCTATCTCAAACAATGATTTTTTTCTTGCTAACTTTTACATAATCCATCCAAATAAAAGTCATTGTTTAGTCCAAAGGTAGTCATATTTCGAAGTACTTTTGGTCTTCAATTTATTTAAAAAAAAAAACAAAGGTTTAGAAAAAAGTCTAGGAATTTTACCAGAATAGATTATTTGACTAGTTATTTTGATATTATGCTACGGTTGATGTTCACTTGAATGATTAAACTACATCTCTAGAAATATAATTATAGGCCTAAGCAGACAAATAAGCAAATATGATTAGGATGTTGTAACTTGTAAACACCTAATGCTACTTATGATTGACGCGTGGATGAAAGTTTGATAGTTTCTGTAAGCTTGTGAGCCAGATGGAACCATATGATTACCTACAGCCCTACCAAACCATATCAATAGGTGGAAATTTGAACAATTAAAGTCGTACTTTTCTTCAGAAGATGAACTTTCTATAATGTTTTTGGTTCAATGCTTACCAAGGACGTCTTTTCCTTGTCCAAAACATGAGCCTTTTATTCTAGACGTAGAGTACGATTTGCTTTCTATATTACGCAGTCTACAACCCATTATAATTTACAACGAAGCTCAAATGGGGCGAGGCAAAGAAAATGCTCATGTATGCTAATCTAATTCCTATGAACTAAATAGTCTCCATGCAGCAGCTAGCAGATGCAAGAAATACCGAATACGCCTTGGCCCCAAGTTATTTACACCTAATACAACTTCTGATGTGATTCTTGATCCGAAAACCAAGTTATCACAAGGATATGTTCTAAGCTTCGTCCTATACAGATAAATCACCAAGAACTAGGCAAGAACTGAGTTTAATTAATTAAGAGTCCACTTAATTAATCAAACCAATGAATGTTTTAACTAAAACACCCAAAACAGCAACCAACTCGCAAGTTAGCCAAAGAAATATTTAGGTAATCCAACCAAAATATCACTCAAAATAAATGTGTTTTTTGTATTGCTCAAAATCTGAATGAATGAATGAATTCGTGAATTACATGGAGTATTTATAGCAATCCTTTCCTAAGACTATTAGAACTCTAACTAGAATAAAACTCCTTCTCTTCCTAAGCATATTAGAGTTCTAACTTGAGTAAAACTCCTACTTTTTCTAAACACATTAGAGTTCTAGCTTGAGTAAAACTCCTACTTTTTCTAAACACATTAGAGTTCTAGCTTGAGTAAAACTCCTACTTTTTCTAAACACATTAGAGTTCTAGCTTGAGTAAAAGTCTTCCACTTTGCCTTGATCTCCAAGCAGCCGCCACTTTCAATTTTGAGTAGGAATCCCTCTTGAAATAGGAAACCTAACTTAACCTTGTGCGCCAAGTAACATTACACGATTCTCCAACTTAATTAACTACGCACACGTACAAAAATAATTAAGAACATAAAGAAACCTAAGGTCTAAACCAAGAAAAACCCTTTCAAGTGAAAGGTAAAAACTTGTAGACCAAAATCTAAGAAAGCTTTTAAAGAAACCTTAAAGAACTATCAAGAAGCTTCAAGAACTCCCAAGAACGCCACCATACAAAGCGTGGCTTTGTCTTGATGCCCCCGATAGTAAGTTTGACCTATTGAGGAAGCTTCCAAGTATAGATTCATGCTTTCTTGACTTTCTTGGAATAATTCTTCAACATGCTCGTCGTTCACATTTATGCACGCATCATCCTCCCCTTCTTCAAAAGAATTTGCCCTCAAATCTTCAATAGCATCATCTGGCAAATACTTCACCAAATCCCCAACATTAAATGTTGCGCTTACACCATATTCTCCCGGCAATTCAAGCTTATATGCATTCTCATTGATCTTCTCAATAATCTTGAACGGCCCCTCACTTCTTGGCATCAATTTATTCTTTCTTTTGCTAGGAAATCTTTCTTTTCTCAAGTGTAGCCACACCAAGTCGCCAACTTCAAAACTTTGTGGCTTTTTGTTCTTGTTAGCTCGTGCTTTGTAGAGTTCATTGACACGTTCAATCCTAGCTCTAACTTGTGCGTGTAGCTTCATCATGTACTTGATCTTAGCCTCGGCATCCTTATGAATTAATTCCCCTTTTGGAATTTCAATCAAATCAATGGGCATTCTTGGATTGACACCATAAACAACTTCAAATGGCGTGTGTTTTGTGGCATAAGTAGGTGATCTATTGTAAGCAAACTCGGCATGAGCAAGCTTAATATCCCAATCTTTTTGCGTTTTGCTCACTAGTCCACGTAAAAGCACACCAAGAGTTCGATTTGTTACCTCCGTTTGTCCGTCCGTTTGCGGGTGATATGATGTACTAAATAACAGCTTCGTTCCCACCAACTTCCATAGTGATTTCCAAAAGAAACTCATGAACTTTGTATCACGATCACTCACAATACTGTTCGGCAACCCATGTAGTCTCACCACTTCCTTGAAATACAATTCCGCCACTTTCATAGCATCGTCCACTTTGTGACAAGGTATGAAATGAGCCATCTTGGAAAATCGATCCACTACAACCATGATTGAGTCCTTTCCTCTTTGAGTCCTTGGCAAACCAACTACGAAATCCATAGACACGTCTTCCCAAGGTGAATCTGGCACGGGCAAGGGCGTATATAAGCCTTGATGAAACGTAGCCTTGGCTTTTTGACATGTTGCACACCTAGAAACTATTGATTGTACATCCGCTAGCATTCTAGGCCAATAAAAATGCTCTTGGAGCATAGTTAATGTTTTCGTTATGCCAAAATGTCCCGCTATCCCTCCACCATGCACTTCTCTTACTATTAATTCTCTAATAGAACACTTAGGCACGCACAAACGATTCCCCTTGAAAAGAAAACCGTCTTGTAAAACATAGGAACCTACGGCCCCCTTGGAACACTCCTCTAGGAGTGTAGAGAAATCCACGTCCCCCTTATAGTACTCCTTGATTAACTCGAAACCAAGTAGTTTACAATTCAATACTCCAAGCAACGTGTGTCTTCTAGATAGTGCATCGGCCACTACATTTGCTTTCCCCTCTTTATACTTTGAAGAAAAATTGAAAGCTTGTAGAAACTCTACCCATTTAGCATGTCTAGGGTTCAATTTTTGTTGACCATGAATGTACTTCAAAGCTTCGTGATCACTATGCAACACAAAGTGATTTGGGCGCAAATAGTGACTCCAATGGTCCAATGCTCGCACAATAGCATAAAACTCCTTGTCATAGGTAGAATAGTTCAATCTAGCACCGTTTAATTTCTCACTAAAATAGGCAATAGGGCGCTTCTTTTGAACCAAAACGGCACCAATCCCCACACCACTAGCGTCGGTTTCTACCTCAAATGGTTGTGAAAAATCCGGCAATGCAAGTACAGGTGCTTCACATAGCTTCCTTTTGACCAAATCAAATGCACGTTGGGCTTCCTTGGTCCACTCGAATTTTCCCTTGTCTTTCTTCAAGCATTCAGTCATAGGTGCAACTATCGTGGAAAAATTCTTCACAAATCTTCTATAAAATGACGCTAGACCATGAAACGATCTAACTTCACTCACATTGGTAGGTACGGGCCAAGTCTTGATAGCTTCAACCTTGGATTGATCCACGGACACACCATCTTTGGATACTACATACCCTAGAAACGTCACGCTAGGAACAAGAAAATAACATTTTTCCAATTTTGCGTACAACTTCTTCTCCCTAAGAACCTCAAAAACGCTTCTCAAATGCATTAGATGATCATTGAAATTTTCAGAATAAATTAATATGTCATCCAAGTAAACAACTACGAACCTTCCAAGAAATGGTTTCAACACCTCGTTCATCAATATCATAAATGTACTAGGCGCATTGGTTAGACCAAAAGGCATGACTAACCACTCGTACAACCCCACTTTAGTCTTGAAAGCCGTCTTCCATTCATCTCCTTCCCTCATGCGTATTTGATGATAGCCACTCATAAGATCAATCTTGGAAAATAGCTTTGAACCATGCAATTCGTCTAACAAATCATCAAGTCTAGGTATAGGAAATCTATACTTGATGGTTATGTTGTTCACACTCCTACTATCAATGCACATACGCCAACTCCCATCTTTTTTTGGAACTAGCAATGCAGGCACGGCACAGGGGCTCATACTCTCTTTCACGTAGCCTCTTTGCATCAATTCCTCTATTTGACGTTGTATTTCCTTTGTTTCTTCTGGATTACTTCTATATGCTGCCTTGTTAGGTAGTGGAGCTCCCGGAATAAGATCAATTTGATGTTCAATACCACGAATTGGTGGTAATCCCGGTGGTAATTCACTAGGAAAAACATCACAATACTCTTGCAATACCACTTCTAATTCCACGGGCCTCTTTTCTTGTTTACTTTCATTCACTTGCACATTGTTAGCCACCATAATATATACCATATTGTTATTGTTGATCTCTTTCTCCAACTCCTTTTCCCCAATTAAATATGCACCTTTCGAACTAGGGTTAATTCTATGATCAACAAGTGGTTTCAATGCATATGATTTTTCCCCCTTTCCTTTTCGAATTATATACACATTTGTCCTACCATTAAACTTGACAAATCTATCATATTGCCATGGTCTACCCAATAAGATATGACAAGCATCCATGGGGCATACATCACATAAAACTTTATCATGATATTTGCCAATTGAAAAGGTGATTAGGGCTCGCTTCGTTACCTTTACGTCACTAGCATCATTGAGCCAATGTAGCTTGTAAGGTTTTGGGTGATCGGTTGTAGGCCACTCTAATTTGTTGATCAAAGTTGTAGACACCACATTTGTGCAACTTCCCGAGTCTATTATTACGTCACACAATCGATCTTCCACCTTGCACCTTGTTAAAAAGATTTTCTCTCTTTGATTCTCTTCAACGGGCATAGGTTTAGAGTGAAGAGCTCTCCTTAGAACCAAGCTCTTTCCTTGCGTTTCACCATCAACCTCTTCGGCACTACCCTCCTCTTCTTCAAAATCACGTTCTTGCTCGACCACAACCTCCATGTCACTACTTCCCTCGCACCTAGCTTTCTCTTCTTCCCATTCTTGAGCCGTCATAGTGCGTTTTGAGTAGCAATTGCTTGCTATATGGCCAACACTCCCACATTTGAAACATTTTCTATCTTCAGTCACCTTCTTGCTAGCTTCGTTTCTGGGTTTGTTATCTTTAGCATACGAATTAGAAGAAGTCCTATCAAAGGTAGGCTTGTCACTAGCCTTTGTGAACGTGCGTGTGAACGGCTTCACACTTGAGGTCTTCTTGGCCTTGAATTGTCTTTCAACCTTAATGGCCGCCTTGCATACTTCTTCAAACGAATAGTATTCGTGCAATTCAATCTTCTCTTGAACATTTTCGTTCAAACCTGCAATAAAACGTGCTATTTTGTGCTCTAGAATTTCTTCTAAATCACACAATAAACATAGTTTCTCAAATTCACACAAATAAGCCTCCACGGATTGATTTCCTTGCTTAAAAGTCTGCATCTTGAGATACACTTCTTGCACGTACTCATGGGGCACAAATTGACGCTTCATATATTTCTGTAATTGTGTCCAAGTAGTGATCTTGGATCGTCCCTCCTTGCGTCTCTTTTTCTTGAGATTATCATACCATAAACTCGCATAACCCGTGAGTTTTAATTCAGCAAGTTTGCACCTCTTTCGTTCATCATACTCCTTGTAATCAAAGAGTGTTTCCGCTCTTCTAACCCACTCAAAATATTTTTCGGGGTCTAGCATACTACCATTGAATTCCGGAAAATCTAACCTTATATTTCGGTCATCATCTTTGGCCTTGTTCTTCCGTCTATGCCTTCTAGGTTCATCACTTGAAGATGAATCTTTATGGCGTGATCTACTTGCTTTTCTCCTTTCATATTCATCTTCACTTGAACTAGAACTTGTAACTGATTTGTTCTTCCTTGAAGATGAAGTTTTGTCACGTTCGTCAAGCCTAGCCAATACTTCTTGCAATTGTTGTGACAATCGCTCTATTTGACGATCCCTTCGCAAGTTATGCGCTTGATCAAGGTTCAAACCCCTTGGAATCCCTGGGATTTCTTCGTCACTCATTGCTCCTACACAAACCAGGTTAGTTTATGTAAAAATCTTGATTAAAAGATTGAATCTTGATTGATTCTTGAGGCAAATAAAAACCGATCTCCAGATCGCAACTCCGTGTAACAATCTCAAAAGTTTGAGGTTGCACAGACTTCGTTACGCGTCCGATTGACACGAAATTTTGACACAATGTTGATCTACGTTTTCTGAATCCTCCCACAAAATTTCAGCCAAAAATTCCAAGCCAAACGTCACCAACAGCTCTGATACCACTTCTGATGTGATTCTTGATCCGAAAACCAAGTTATCACAAGGATATGTTCTAAGCTTCGTCCTATACAGATAAATCACCAAGAACTAGGCAAGAACTGAGTTTAATTAATTAAGAGTCCACTTAATTAATCAAACCAATGAATGTTTTAACTAAAACACCCAAAACAGCAACCAACTCGCAAGTTAGCCAAAGAAATATTTAGGTAATCCAACCAAAATATCACTCAAAATAAATGTGTTTTTTGTATTGCTCAAAATCTGAATGAATGAATGAATTCGTGAATTACATGGAGTATTTATAGCAATCCTTTCCTAAGACTATTAGAACTCTAACTAGAATAAAACTCCTTCTCTTCCTAAGCATATTAGAGTTCTAACTTGAGTAAAACTCCTACTTTTTCTAAACACATTAGAGTTCTAGCTTGAGTAAAACTCCTACTTTTTCTAAACACATTAGAGTTCTAGCTTGAGTAAAACTCCTACTTTTTCTAAACACATTAGAGTTCTAGCTTGAGTAAAAGTCTTCCACTTTGCCTTGATCTCCAAGCAGCCGCCACTTTCAATTTTGAGTAGGAATCCCTCTTGAAATAGGAAACCTAACTTAACCTTGTGCGCCAAGTAACGTTACACGATTCTCCAACTTAATTAACTACGCACACGTACAAAAATAATTAAGAACATAAAGAAACCTAAGGTCTAAACCAAGAAAAACCCTTTCAAGTGAAAGGTAAAAACTTGTAGACCAAAATCTAAGAAAGCTTTTAAAGAAACCTTAAAGAACTATCAAGAAGCTTCAAGAACTCCCAAGAACGCCACCATACAAAGCGTGGCTTTGTCTTGATGCCCCCGATAGTAAGTTTGACCTATTGAGGAAGCTTCCAAGTATAGATTCATGCTTTCTTGACTTTCTTGGAATAATTCTTCAACATGCTCGTCGTTCACATTTATGCACGCATCAACTTCATAGTAGTAGTTCCTACTCAATACCATCAAGACCATCTCCGAACAAAACAAAACAAAAAAAAAAAAAATTATATTTATGTGGTCAATACTCGAGACGTAGATAATAATGCACCACAAATCACATCTACCAATTTTTGCAAAGATAATCATATTGGCTCAGTCCAAATTTTAGAGTGACTTTTACTAGTTTTAAATAACATTACCAATTACACTACAAATTCCAAACCCATAGGGTGAGTATACCATCTTCTTTCGTATATGACACACCCAATAGTAATAACACGATTTATATATATATTTGCACCTACAACCATTACTTACCAGATGAAGATGCACAATTCCATAGTAAGATATCGGATCATTGGTGATCATCATCACCTCTAATCCAGAAAACAAGTAGCAGTCCCGTTAACATGTTACGTTTCAACTTTTGGAGGTATTTCCATTCTTTCATTATGGGTATTTCTTTCCCCTTACAATATGAGATCCTTCCGCCATAAGCCTCTTAATTCTGTCACCTCAATCAGAAACTTTTTTTTTTTTTTTTCTTTTGCGTCGGAGAACTCTCACTCTTCTCTCTCAAAAAAAAAAAAACCTTGAAACCAATACCTCCAAAAGGTTTGAGGAGAGATGAAGAGCTGAGAATGAAGCAACCTACTAAAAGAAATCTCAATAAAGGATAATAAATTCCTAATAAAAAGGAGGGGCATCTTTAAACCCGCTTCAATTTCATTTTCTTCTAGCTACCTAGTATGATGATTACTTCGGTCTGTCTACGTTCATCCAACGGATGCCCCGTCTTTTCTAGATGTTCTTCCTTAGATCAATGACTACAACACTCACGTTGTCCGTGCTGTGCCTTGCTAAAGCCAACTTCGTAAGCAACATTGAAGCATCGGAGCATGCTTTATCTGCTATTCCTTCAACAGCATCAGCGAGCTGTTCGACCTCTGGGGATAATGCCGCTGGTGGCACCATGCCTCTTAAGCACATTTTAGCCACTCCACAAGCGGTGTCATTTGACACCACATCCCACAACCCGTCACTTGCTAATATCAGACAGTCGTCCTCAGCTGTTCGGTCTGTTATCGTCACCTCTGGTTCACAGCTTACGTATGGCTTCAGGTAATTATCCCCTGCAACACCACACAAAGTTTTAGACCACGCGAAAATAATATGGTACATGTACGGTTCGAATATTTTGAAAGTACATATCCCTAAATTATCGTGTCTTCTAGACAGAAATTAATGGGGAAATTACCTCTGATTACGCAGGGAGTAGTTTTCTTTCTCCGCAAAAACATTTTGGTTGCTAGGCTAACAATATTAAAACAAAAAAAAGTACTACGTACTTTCTAAAAATCTTGTGACACGCTAGTTTACGGTTTTACCATAACTTTTTTTTAGTCCATATGTTCCAATTTTACAATTTAATAAAAAAACAACTACAGTACATAGTTCGGGGTATATTGTATATATCTGGGTTATCATTGTCAACTTCACAAAAAAAAAAATTTATAATTCGTAATTCAAAACAATACAAACATAATTAAGAAAATTATTTAAATTGCAACGACAAATAACTTACCGATGGCTCTAGACATGGCGAGCACTCCAAGGACCCGAGGCCCATCCCAGTATATGACCCGCCCACCTGCTTCTTGGATCCGGCTCAACTCATCAGGCCGGTCCGGCTGTCAAATTTTTTTCCCGACAAAACAACAGGAAAAAAAAGTAAATTCTTTGTCCTTTTTCTCCAATTTTTCGAAAATTACTGTTAAAAACCGCTACTAAACATCAAACAAATTTTAAAAAAAAAAAAAAAAGAAAGCGACGCTAAAACACCAGTAAAACATTGACTAGCGAAGAAAAGTAACTGAACCTTGTGATCGGAGGAAAGAGGTAAGGCCTTGCCATTACGACAGAGAACGGCGCGAGAATCACCGCAATTGGCCACAATAATCTTTTCAGGCGTGACAATGGCGACGACAGCGGTGGATCCCACGGCATCGCACTCCGGCGTTTGCAATTCACACCTACAATTGCCAATCACTCCCTCATTCCACGCGATCGCTTCTTTATCCATCCTACTGAAGCTCCTCTCCATTGCTACCTTCCACTCTGGCACAGCCACCAACTCCTCCTTCACTAGCTCGTGCAGTCTCTCTCTGCATCTCATTGCTACCTGTACGTTAACATATTCAAATTTCGATTCAATTTCAAAAAATATAGGAGAGAGAATCAGAGAAGTGAAGAGTGTAATGTGCATACGTGAGAGCAGCCATGGCCGTCGTAAACACCGAAGTAATGCAACTCAGAGACGGTGACATCGGCGGAAGTGGAGTCGGAGTTCTCCGGGGACCGGAAAAACGAAGGATGAACAGCTACAGCATCTTCCATATCACGCCGCCGTCCACAAACGGAAGCTACGCCGAATTTAGGAACGAAATTCTCAACGTTTAATCCCGAAGTCTGATAAAGCGATGTCGTCGAAGCTTCCTCTTTGGACGACGATTTATTACTGTCACTAGAATTAGTCATCTCTTTAATATGATCGTCAGAAACAACGCAAGTCACAACCGCGTTAGAGAATTCTCTTGGACATGACGACGCAGCAGCTATTTCCATCCTTTGACGCTTAGCTCCATTGATTATCTCAGAGCCATCATCAACTGAATTATTATTATTATCATTATTATAGTCATTAATATTAAGATTTTCATTCTCATTATTATTACTAGTAGTAGAATTAGATTGAACTCCAGGAACGAATTTAAAGCGTCTGATCTCCATCCTACGGCGCCTAGCAGCTCGGGAAGAAGTGGATTCACATGCGCCAGAGAGTACTGGAATATTCTCAGCTTCACTAACAATTCCACAATAAATTTCCGCCATTGACTAAAATGTTGTTGTAGTTGAGCTTCTTCTTAAGGATTAAAATGGAGGAAAGTAATGGAAATGATAATTTGCTGGTTTTAAAGGAGTGTTGTAAACTTTGGAATGTTGTTACTCTCTTCCATGTTCTCCTAATAGTGTGGGAACTGCTTTCTTCTTTTACGTGGAAACAGAACAAGTAGGGGTGATACATTTTTTTTTAATTTTGAATTAATTTTTGGTTCGAGGGGTCGGGAAAGGGGGAGGTCAGCTGACCGGGGGTGCCCCACTTGACCGGAAGGTGGGCTTGCGCCAAAAACAGGGGATGGAAACTATGAGCCGTTGGATGAGTCTCTTTCGTAATAAAAATCGACCACGTGTGATGGCGAGGGTGTACTGGTAAAAAAGGACCAAATGCGTGGACCAATGAGGGTTTAGCAGCAAGGGAGAAGGTGGACATTCCTTTTCTGACACGATTCATGTTGTGGGACCATTTAAGGAAATTGTAACTGGGTTGGTAACTGTGACTCAGTGAGTCACTAATGAGCGCGCGAGCGAGCGAGTGAGTCCACTAAAGGAGGGCGAGGGCGAGGAAGAGGGAAGAGGGAAGAGGGAAGAGGGAAGCAGGAAGAAATTCCGAAACAAGCGGTGTTGGCTAATGTTTGCTCTTCTAGGGTGAGGGTTTGAATAAACAGACACGTGTAACTATGGTTTAGTTGAACTGTGTCTGTCTACTGATCTTGCATGTTTTAGCTTGCTACGTAATCCCTATTGTTCTTAACATTGGAAAATGTTGCCCATTTATTTCCCCATCTCGTTATAACTTCAGATGGCCTACGAACAAGGGTATCAATAAGGAAGCAGCGTGCTGTCTGCCTGTCTAGATGAGTTCGAGTTTGACTCAGCTAGACAACTCAAATTCAAGGTCGTTTGTGAGATAAAAAGTCGAAACTTGACCTCGATCAAACTCATTTTTAACTCATTTATAAGTTTAATAAGTTTAAATACTATAGAGTAATGTGTAAATTAGACTAATAAGAAGTCTAAGTTTTAACTTCAATAAATTTGATTTGGTTTTAGGAGAAAAACACTATTGGGTTTAATATACCAATTGCTATAAATCATCTATTATTTTTTTTCAATGTGGCACTTTGAGTTTATATATAGAACACTCTATAATCATGTAATATCCCATATTTTAGACATATTAAGAATATTTTAGTACAAATTAAATAATTCAAAAAGCATTTTGACACCTATTATAATTATGAACCGTCATTTATATATTTATTTTACAAATTTATTAAGAAAAACATTTAATAAATATTTAATTCCTTAGTTATTCTATTAAATATCCAAAAGCTCTCCAAAATATCTTGAGTATCTACTTCTATTCTAAAATATTCTAAATGCGTGAAAAAATTATTATATTTATTTTATACTAAAGATAGTTTTAATTAAAAAGATAGTTTTAATTTAAAAATAATAGATTTTCAAAAAAAATAATTAATCTCAAACTTATTATGGCCGTCTACCATGATAAGTTTTTCAAAAAAATAAAAAAATATTTAAGTTTTAAAATATTTATAAAGGTTATTTTAATTTAAAACCTTTTTTTTGGTAAAAATATGATATACTTACAAAAAAAACATCATGATTAGTATTTCAAAAAAATGCTTATATATTAAAATTTATCTTTGTTAACTAATTCTAATTGATTTGTTTTGAATTAAATAATTTCAATTGGTTAAACAATTTAATAATTTAATTATTTAAAAAACAAAAGATTTTTCTGAAAATTTGGAGGATGATTATCATTTTAAATTCATATTTATCTTTTAGGGGTTTTAAATCCTAAAATTTATCCTAATTTCTACTATAAATAGACTCTTAAATCTCACCTAATTCTTCACACAAAAATCATTAAACCCTTTCTAATTCTCTCATATTTTCTCCCTCTCTTTCAAGCCACTATCTGCATCTCTTCGGCCACCTTGTGTCACCAACAATCACCAACCTCCGTGAGCCTCTTCTTTCCATAACTATTTAATTATTTTAATTATTTTGCAAACTATTTAATTCTTAAAACTATTTCTAAATTTAATTAAAGTTTCAATATTTTATGCATAATTATTGTGTTGCATTATGTTGATTAGTTCATTATAATTGATTGGAGGATCAACTTGAATTTTAGTAGAGAGTTTCTAGGAAGTACTATTATTTAAGGTACGTATATGTGTTAAATCTTTGTATGTGCAATTGAATGTTTTGTTGAATTATATTGTGTTAAGATATATTTATTATGTATTTTGTTAAATAAATTATAATTGAAATTTTATCCATGCGCCATTTTTATGTTTATATATAGTTATTTATTTGTAATTTTGTTTATAAAAAAAAGGATGATATACATTTACCTTATTTTATTTAATATGTTTCATGTTTCAAAATGGCCGAATGGAATTTGAGATTTAATCATTTTTCAATGAGCTTTAATAATAAAAGCAAGGTCTTTGTATTTAAAGAAGTTATAAAAGAAGAGTTATTATTATTATACCTTACCGCTTGATTTTATAATCAAGAAGGGTTCATGCTTCAAAATCCACTTGTTGGCAAATAAAAGGAAACTCTAAGGATAGATTCATGATGGAATAACTAATTTGGGGAGTGTACACACTTAGGATCAAGGAGGGGATATAACAAGAGAAAATTATTTTTATTAAGTGCTTTAATAATTCCATTTGTATTGGATTATTATAAAGGAATGTATAAAGTTTATTGATTATAAGAAGGCATGTCCAAAATAAAGGAATTTAAAAATCAAAGTATTTCTTTTAGCATGTATATATGTACACAATGTTTTTACACTGACATGTATTTTCCTATTTGTTTTTGGTTCGCTTTACTTATCATTTATGGTGAGTAGGTTTGTAGGAATAAATGTGAATGAAAGCATTACATTAAGGGACACATATTATTTAGGAGTTTTCATAATTTTTCTTATTCAACTTTTGTACCTTTGGATAATGAGATTATTTTTAATAAATAAATCAAATTTTTCTTCTGCTACAATATAATAATTAGTTAGCGCAGCCGAATCGTGGTGACATGTGGCGGTAATACCCCTAAGATACTAAAATTACTATCATTATTATTATTTTAATAATTTGGGGGGTGTTACAAACCATCTTTTATTTTATTTCAATTTTATATATTAAGTTTACTTTTATTACATGAATGATGTGGACTCTAGCTTATGTTGCTTATGGATGTAATTGTTTTAAGTGTTGTTGGCTGGTATTTTGTGATTTAGTCCACTATATTGTTGGAATATCTTCGATGCTAATGTTTTTGTATGATTTATTCAACAATATTTATGAATTTATTGACTGTTGACTGATGTTGTGTGATTTAGTCTAGAGTATGTTGGAAATTATTGGTTCTTTGGTTTTTGTTGTTTGATTTACTCTAGAGAATAATGGTATATCTTTGATGCTATTGTTGTTGTTTGCTTTACTCCAGAGTATGAGAGTCTTTTTCCCCTAGGTTGGTGCTGTTGTTGTTTGATATATTGAACAATATCTACGTCTGTGTATATTCCTTTGCTTGTTGGTTGTTGCCTCCACGGTTGCCTGATGTTGTTGGATATTTATCTATTTCTTGATGTTGCCTGATATTTACCTCATGCTACTTGTTGCCTGGATATTTGGCTGAATATTTGCTAGATGTTGCCTGGGTATGAGTCTAGAATTTGAGTCCCTTGTTTCCTAGGCATTTGCCTTTGCTTGTTGCATGTGCCTGTTGCTTGGATATGAGTCCAGAATTTGAGTCCCTTACTTTGACCAACACGTTTCAATTCCTGATGTTGCCTATGCCTGTTGCCTCCATAGTTTCTTAGTGCCCTAACAGTCCTAATGATGAAGGGACTCAAATGCTTCTAATGTTGCCTATGCCTGTTGCTCTAGTTAAGGTATTTTACACTAACTGTCAAGGTAACATGATTTGAGAATGTTTTAGGAGGAAATAAACCCTCTAATGGACTCACATTTGAAAATATATCCAGGTAGAAAGACTTTAGTCAAATAGAACACATTTGAGTCCCAATATAAACTGTGTTTGTTGGTTGTTCATTGGTTGTTGCCTGGGTATTTCTAGCTGTTGTTTTCAGAAATCCATATTGTGTGATTTAGTGGGAAATGTTTGTGCTTGTTACAATGCATTCAAGTAATGTTATTGATGAATGATGTGTTTGTGTTGATTTGTCTATGAATATAATGGAAGAATTTGTGACAGATCATATTCTATTGCAAGATAGTTAGTGCTATATTGAGTTCCATTCTTTGGGTTGAGTCCCTTAATTTGATTTACACATTTCAGTACCTTAATTTCATTCCAAATGATGAAGGGATTCTAAACTTCTATCATTTTCAGATTATGATTTGCTTCAGTTCAAATGTTTCACACTAATTGTCGAGGTAACATGATCTGAGGATGTCTTAGAAGAAAAATCACCCTCTGATGGACTCACCTCAAAATAAAAGCAGTTAAAAATTGATGTACACATTGGAGTCCCTTACTAAAGACTTCAGACAACTAGAAATTGATTCCCATTACAAAGACTGCATTAAACTAGAAATGGATTTATACATTTGAGTCCCATTACAAAACGTCTCCTAACATGATTGCCCTAGACAATAAATTGCAAAACATAAATATACACCTAACCAACCTGTATTCAAACTATGAGTCCCAATGCAACATCAAAATGTTGGTTATGTGTGACAGTCATGTTTTGCAGTTATTCACTTCCATCTCTAGTCAACATCAACCTCTAACTCGTTTTCTCCTTGTTTCTCTTGGTTTGTTTCAATGAAATTGTTATTGAGGAAGTACACAGCTTGATCTATCAGTTCCTGGCTAACCTCTAGTTGTTCTGGTAACAAGCAAGTCTTCCAAGCCTTTGCTTCCCCATATGTGGAATTTTGTACTTGTTCCCTCCTTCTACTTTTAGAATCTCAGTCATACAACTTTGCAATATGATCCAAGTGTATTTGTTCACAACTGTATCAAATTCATAATTTGACTCCTTTACCTTTTCAACCATTCCATCCAAATTTTTAGGAAATGAATGGTGTTGTATAGATTGAATGACTATGAAAAGATCCAAATCCAACACATTTAAATTAGGTGATTGTGCAGGTTGAAACACAAATCGAATGTTGAATCCCCTTTGAGTAGTGGCAGCCATGAATTCTTCATCTTTATGCACTTGGTGTGGCTTATCATTATCCCATTGAATCACCACATCCTTTGGAATTTGTTGCGGACATTTGTCTATGATTGCTGGAATAAATTCTATTAGCAACATCTTTCTAATTTCATCTCTGTTTATGTGTTGAATGGCTTTGGATTCTATTGTACCAGCAACCCTTTTCTTGCTTGATTTCTTTGCCATTTGCTTATAAACAAAAGTAATTATCCCATGTTTCCCATCATTTTCCAAATGCCCTTATATGTCGTATACTGGTTTTCCAATAATACCCATAAACATAGCCTTGTCTTAAACCTTTGGGATTGTTCATATCTATAAGGATCCTCTTCCTTTGGTAAAAATATAAAATCTTCTCATTTATGGGTTTAACCACTTCTCATCAATATGAATGACATTACTCATGTCAACAAAGATGGGCTTAGTAGTTGATGTTGCTGGCTGTGTATGTGACAAAATCCACCTAAGTCTTGCTATCTTATGATCAAAGGCCAGTCTTGACTTGTTGGTAATTGTATGTGTTCTAAGTATGCCCCTTATTTTCAAATTGTGAAGGGTAGAACGTGAAATTATAAGGGCAACATCATACTTTCTCTCTGTTATTCTAAGGTATGATGGTACTGATTGTAGGATCTCGTCTGTGTACTCTCTTGCTTTTACACCGACCTTGCATAACTTCTTGCTCTTGAATCGATAACAGACCCTTGTTGCATTTGCTTGCATATTTCTTGAAATAATCTTGTAATTGTTGACTTGTGAACTCCAAGTTTCCTTGTAAATGTTGATAATGAACCTCTTGGTAATGACCCATTTTGCATTAGAGCAAGCATTCCATCAACAATTTGTCTTTTCCTTGCCACTGCAGCTCTAGTCTTTGTTTTTTGTGATGTTGATGAGTTTGACATTGTGTATTTAGACTCCATGTTTCAGTTGTAGCTGCCTCTTGTTCATCATATTGTACATGATCTATTGAGTTCCTTGATGCCTTATCCATGTACTCCATTTGTTCTTCTTCAAGTATCCTCTCAATGCTGAAGAAACTTGAATCATAATATGCTTCCATGAGATATCTAGTGGTTTATGTTTTTTTTTTCCAGAATTGCAAGAGTTCCTTGAAGTTTGAAGCTTTAATATTGAAGCTTGAAGTTGTAATGTGAACCCCTATAATGACACATTTAATGGCTGAAACTGTTTTGGAATATGATATGTACTTTCATGGACATATATAATTTATTTTGGAAGCATTATTGATGGTAGAATTTCATAGGCAGAATATGTTTGGAATCTGATGGGTAGCTTTAATGGAAGATTCATTGCTGTAATATTTTTTGCTTTTCTTCTGTTGTGGGATTGTATTGAATGAGCAACACATTAGTTTTCTGATTCTATTGTGTATTTATACCCCTCTACAAGTTTGAAGAAAGTTAGAAATTGTAAGAAAGTTAAATTTGGAAATTTTGACTTTTGGCACTAAGCTTGGAGGGAAAAAAGCCCCACCAAAAATTAGATTACCTTTTTACTTTACACTTGAAATCATACTCTATCTCTTGTTACATCCACCTTAAACATCATTAGCGAATTTCACTTAGGAGTCCGCAAATTTCATGGTTGTTGCATTTAATAAAAACTAGAGGTAGTAGAATGTTCATTGGTACCAAATATATTATTTATTAAACATGTTCGTGCACATTTTCAATTGGGAGTTTTCTTTATTTCAAAATTGGAAAAATTGGAAAATGAAGAGTCACACTGGGGTTTGTGCTAATAATGAGTGTGTGGGGAAATTGAAAACTAAAGGTTGTGCTTCCCACAATAATGATTAATGTTTTTTGGGGGAACTTTAAACTGCTAATGTTCATTACGTTTTCACACATTAAATTGTCCACGTGTTTCATGTAGTAATGTTTATCGTTTTGATCAGAGTACACAATCCATAAATTGCATTTCATTTCCTCGACATAGTAGCAAACTACACTCTTTGTTTCTTTTTAATTTATTTTTTTGAGTAAATTTCAAAATAAATTTATAATTTAAATACTTTTATTATATATTTAAAAAAATTATAAAAATTTAATATTTAAAAAGTATACATTAAAACCAATATATTACTACATAAATATGTTATTTCTTATAAACTAGGAGAGAATTCAAGATAAAATTTGACTTTAAAATATAATCCCCCCATTCTTTTTATTCTTCCCGTAATCCCCATTAGGAAATTACAAAAAGATATTATCATATAGAATTATTATATTTTATTCTTATTTACTATAACTAAAATAACCTCAGTTGAATAAAACTGTTGACGAAAATAATCTCAATATCCACTTAAATAACCTTAGTTTCCACCAATATTTACTCATAAACAACTCAATTACAGATTCCCACGAGTATTTAACGCATGTTTCACTTGCAATTTCTTTTCAAGAGAATATGGTTTTCTTTTTAAATTATTTTAATTTTATTTTAAGGGATTTTAATCATATTTACTCATATTTTAGTTTTTATTTCATTGATTTCAAATTGGAAAAATATAAAAGATCTAAGGAGTATAACATTCCTACGAAAAAGAAAAACGGAAGGATTTTTAAATAGCATGACGAAAAAGTAAAAAAATAAAATTAAAAACCACACAACCTTAAGTTGCTAACACAATTTCCAAATGTAAGAAGCTTTCCTACACTTTTTCTTTCATTTTTCTTTTTTTGTGAAAAAATATTATTTCACCCATTAATAAACCAAATTTATCCCACTGCCGTTTTCCTATTTTAGAGTACATTTTTATATTATAATAAATAACTATTACAAATAAAATGGTGCATTTCTTGTTGAGACAAGCAAATCTTTTTTTTATTTTTATTTTGAAACTAGCAAATCTTTTTTATCTTCCTCACTATTAGGCTATTTTTCACAAAAAAAAATCTTCCCCGTGGAAATATTCCCCGGTTAAAAAAGCTCCAGTGCATGGAAAGTCATAAATAAGAAAACCAACCCCAGCTTCCTCTCTCCTCCATTGTTGTGGATTGCCTTTCACCGCTGATGATATCTGCCACCGCTAATCACCATTGACCACCTTTGGACGACTCGGATCCTCACTGCTCCCGTCGCTGATTGGACTCCGCCGCCTCTGTGGGAGGATATAGTTGGAGCTTGGTGCCGGCTTCGATTGTTAATTTGGTGTCTATTTTTTCAGGTACATTGGTTTTTCGTTGTCAATTTGATGTTTTTAACGACTCTATATTTGAATTGATAACACTTATTGTATACTTCGGCCAACTTGCATGTCTGAAATGCATTGGGAATTTAAAGACAGAAGAGAGTGTGGGTTGCTGGGTTTTTTTTGTGAATTCGCGGTCGTTTGTTGGTTTGATTCGTGTGTACTGATAAATTATGTCTGAGTTTTGTTGGATTAGTTGTGTTTTTCACTTAGGATAAAAGAGGATGAAATTCTTTCTTCCTTTTTTGATCTTAATTTATTTGGGATATTGACATTGTTCTGTTTAATTACTGGGTTTTGAGTTTGAAATGCTTTCCGATTATAGGCATAATAGTGTGGTTCAAGGAGCTTCCTTTTGCTTATGATATTGGTTATTAGTCTTTGTCTCAGACTTTGAGTTTTGATTCTGAGCTTTTGTGCTTCAAATTCTCAAATTATGAGCATCATCTCACAATTTAGGATTACATACGACAAATAGAGTATCAATTGTTTGGCCTTATGTCTTAGATTAGAAATGAGATTTTGTTGAAGGTTCTCAACGTAAAATTTTTAATATCGAGGTTTTATAATTTTTAATATTAAGATTTTATAATTTTTTCTCATACGAATTTGAATATAAAAATATTTTTAATAATATATAGAAATAGAAAGACTATGTTCGGTTTTGATCATTACACTTCATGTATTGGATATAAAGTTTTGAGGTTGTTGTCTCTTGGGTAATATATCTCATATTTTGGAGCTAATTTCTTAGGTTTCGAAAATTTATGTACCAAATTTTAGTTATTATTTTTTGCAATTTATTTCTCAAGTTTTGGGTATGTATGATGTCTCATAATTACTATATCATTTTTTTTTATTAATGTTCCAAGTTTTGGAATATAGGTTTGGATATCTTCAGGTTATAAGTTTCAGATTTTGAGTACTATATTCAATTTTTGAGTATCATGTATCAGATTTCAGATATCAATTTTGGGTTTTATGTCCCAGTTTTTCAACCGTCCTTTTTTTATAGTCTTATTGTGAACCTAGGTTAAATGAGAAGTAGAATAATAGTGAATCACAAGGTTTAGTGAATACTTAAGGAGGAAATAGTGGGAGTATTTTTTTAATAATGAAAAGAAAACTTTCTAGGGGAGGAGAGAGGAGAGAGGGTGAAAAGGGGGACTATATTTAATGTGATTAGATTTTTAATGCTATTTTCAATTTAAATTGAGGAAAAATTTATAAATTTAATTGTTTAAAAAGGGTATTTAGTTCAAAAAACATTCTTAAAGTAGTAAATATTCTAAATAAAACTTACTTTTGGAATTACTTATTTCGAAAAGTAGGACCAGTAGAACCGAGAGAGTACAACATTGATGTCTTTCATATCAATTTTTGGAGACCAAAAACTTAAATTCTTTATTCAAATTCTGATACTTATTTTCTAAATTACAGTATTTATGTCCACAGAAATGGATTCCTTATTTTAAATATGAGACTCTTTTTCCATAACATGTACTCCTAAAGTTCAAAATCAAGACTCATTTTCTAGAAATTAGTATCACAATTTGGCCTTGTTCTTCAAATAACTGAGATTAGTCCGTCATCAAATGAGCGACGTCCTTTTTAATCTGAGATTGTTCCTTTGTAATCTGATATTTGTCCATAATAATCTGAAACTAGTCCTTTATAAACTGATACACTATAAATTGGCAATATTGTCTCAGACATTCTCACGTGTGATCAAACCAGTCCACATTTTCTTCACAATGACCTGATATAGTGACTGTTATATGCAGAGGCTATATGGTGCCGGCACCTGATGACCTGAATATGGACTTGGAACTTTGGAAGCTAGTTGACCAGGGAAGCTGCTGTTTTTAGTTTTGTAAATCCTCCTTTTCGACATTGTCTGTTTTTAATTGACCGGGGAAACTTGTCTATTAGGGTTCTTTTGTTGGGTTTTTATATTTGGTTTTTTTTTTTTTTAAACTAGCTGTTTGGATCAGACTCAAATTATATTTGGATTGGTTGTAATACAATATACGAATCCGACCAATCTCCTATTCAGAGTAGGATTTTTTTTAACGGATTCGAAGTTTTTTAAACGGGTTTGGATTGAACTTTTTCCTCCAAATCGGATCGGATTCAAATGAAATTGACATAGCAAAGCAGCTCTGTCATTGAAGGCTTGAAGCACGTGCAATAATTCTTTGGTCTTGTCTAGTGGTGCTTATTGAGTTGAGCTACTCGCGAGTTACTCGAACAAGACTTGGTCAAAACTCGACTCGATTAGACTCGGCTCGAGATCGAACTCAACTCAATTAGTTAACAAGCCAAGTTGAGCAAATCAAAGCTCGACCTGAAAAACTCGCGAGAAGTTTAAATTTTTATTTATGATATATATTTGTATAAAAACATACTTAATATATAAAATTGGAATAAAATAAAAGATGGTTTAAATTGATATATAAACCAAAAGTCCTACATTGGATTAAAATGAAAGATGGTTGGAGAGAGTTTTATATAAACTCAAAATTCCACATTGAAAAAGAAGGAAAGATGGTTTAAACAATTAGTATATATAAACCCAACAATATTTTCACCTAAAACTAAGTCAAACCTTATTAAAGCTGTTTTAGCCTCCTTGTCGGCCCAATTTGGGCATAAGTATTTAGGTTTATTAAACTTTTTAGACGAGTTGAAAATGAGTTTGAGCTCGATCTTGAAACGAGTTTTAATCGAGCTCGAGTTCAAGTCGAGTTTGAAACGAGCTTTACTCGAGCTCGAGTTCTAGTCGAGCTTAAAACGAGCTTTACTCAAGCTCGAGTTCGAGTCGAGCTTAAAACGAGCTTCAATCGAGCTCGAGAATTGAGTTTTCGAGCTTGAGCTTTGGATTTTTATCTCACGAGCCTTTGAACTCGAGTTTGAGTTATCGAGCTCGACTCAACTCGGCTCATAAGCACCCCTAGTCATGTCATATCTATTGCACCAGCAAGTTGCTCTTCAGGATCGTCATGATCCTGTCACAGTGCCCTCCGTGGTTCATCAAGAAAATGACCGTATACTCGTAACACAACTTTATCGACACATCTTTAGCAGTCATCTAAGCAAACCTATGAATCAGATGAGCTAAATAATAAAACACGCTTTACATAAGATTATATTTACACACCAAATATGATTATCTAAGAATACTCATATATACCATTATATTTATTCACTATTTAAGAAGATGAGTCTAACAGATATACGGACGTGAAGGCGGATGAGTTATATGTATAGGAATACCTTAAAGGATAAAACTATAAATGTGGATAGAAAGTTGTAGTAGCTACTATTGAGGATAAGTATCGGTTGTGCTGTTTTGACCATATTAGATGTCGAAGAAAAAATGTATCAACGAAGGTGGAGGGTCAGTGTGATAGAGAGTTCAAACGTGGTTGAGACAGATTAAAGATGGGAAGAAAAATATTTTTGTGAATAGTCACGCAAAATGGATTCTTGAATCATTTAGGTGATTCAATCTTTTTAGGATAAAAATTTGACTTTGTTGTTGTAGTTCAAAATATGAGATACTTGTCACTCAAAATATGATACAAATTGCTAAATATCTAAAACTCAAAATTAGCCACTTCTGACCCCACTCCTCCCGGACCACTTTACATCACCGTGCTTGCCCACCGGCTCTCCTCTTTGCCACTTCCGCCGCCAGCAATCTTCACCTTCTTCAACACCACTACCGGCACCACCAACTTGAATGCGACACCTGACTATGTTTTTGTTTCCGATAAATTAGCAACTCCCAGTATTAAAGCTAGTGAAGAAGATCCAAGTATACGTTGACGTTGTTGCGCCACGGTTGTGCATTTCTCCATGAACTCATGCACTGAGCCACTGATATGATGGTGCATTTCCGATGGACTACCAGTTTATATTTTTATTGTTCAACAACATTACGTCGTACACATTTTCTGATTTTAATCGGCGACGTTATTTGTTTTAAAAGGCTTTCATTTTCATTATATTTTCTTTTTACATATTCTGATTTTAATCGGCGACGTTATTTGTTGAGTTACTGATCCATTGCGTATATACATTCATATCAGACTGTTTGCATGGCCCTGCTGGGTAATTCGTAGCACTTACAGTTTTGAATACCTGGTCGGCCTTTGGCCGCACCATGTGACCAGTAATTTACGGAAGTACACCACAGCGGGCTAGGAGCCTAGGACTAGCTGATAGCTAATTTTTCGTGAATCAATGATTTGTTTTCAATGTCGAAGAATAACCAATGCTAGGCCAGATTTCTATAAGCAAAGTGATATGAAATTACACTCGATCGTAGTGAATACAGAAGTATATATAAAAAAGACTGCAAGAGGCCTGCTGATCAGCGCTCATTTTTTTTGATGTATGCCAATGAGTTTACTCAAGAGCTTAAATGTGTTTATAAATATGTTGTACGTACTATATATTGTTGAATGAAAGTATGGCTGTCAATCTGTTATAGATAATTCCAAAAGTATTACTCCGCGCGACGTATTATTGCTTCTTCTTTTTCCTTCATATATAAACTCAGGATATAGTACGTGCCAGGTGGTACTAGTTATATATACTCGAATAATATAAATTAGGTATTTACTAAATACTAAGCTAGCTACGGCGAATTAGTTTGCTGAGAAACTTCTCCTTGGATTATTCTCAAGTTCCCCTTACAAACTGCTACCTACTCCACTACCAATAAGATAAGACGGAATTATTTGAACTGTATTACTTAATGCACGTCAAATTGTCAACTGTAATAATATTACAACATATCAGAGATATTTCAAACTTCCAATCGTCTAGTCTAGTAAGCATATATGAGGGATGGACTCCATTATTGACTTGTCGTATTTTATGATTACGTTTGGCCAATTATTGGCAATTTCAGTTTGACACCCAGAGGAACTTTGGCTTGATATTCTACTTTTGGTGAATGTCCTGAAAGCTTTGGCTTGATATTTTATTTTTGGTGAAGGTCCTGAAAGCTTTGTTTTTATTTAATGGATTGTTAAGCCAAAAATAATATGTTGTAAATGTGAAAAATAGTTGAACATCTTCTTGTTACATTGGTTTATGGTCTAATATATATATAGGTCATGAATATAGTAATAAACTAGTCAAACAATATAATATGAGATATCTCGAAAGATTGTTGTTAAGTTGAATTGTTTGGTGACCTTCATGCATTTGATCCAAGGATGGGCTTATTATTGAAGTTGAAGTTTGTTATTAGATGATTGGGTTGTTTAATTTGTCTTAATTAAATAAAAAGTTCTTGTTGGAGATACGAGTATGTTGTCACCCTTGTTAAGTTGTTAGCATTATACTACGTACTCATTTTAGCTAATTTTCAAAACTTTTATAATTAGATCATAAACTCGTTAGGGTCTTTCGAGATCGAATATACAATATTGAATAATTCCTAAAATCATCTTCTCACATAATTCTAGGAAGCATCTTGTATCTTTATTTCAATTTCAATGTTTTTTTTTGAAATATTTTGAAAATAGTGTATTATAATCTTTTAAATTATGTCATTTGGGAGAATTTTGGACCCTATAAGTAAACACATTTGATGTAGTTAGTATAGGTCTTATAGGATATATAGTTGAGATCAAAACCATATACTTTGACTTTAATCGATCATTTGAATATCGTTTATTGGGTTTTTGGGAAGAATTAAATATAAGCACTGAATGATTTCTAACCTCATCAGATAATCCTAGGATGCATCAAGTACCTCTATTTCAATTTCAAAAAGAATCTCAATTTGTTACCTTCAAAATTCGATCATTTTGGACAATTTGGGATCCAATGAGGGAAACACCTTGATATGATTAACATGAATATTATATTGGATTACATAGTTGAAACAAAAAAAAAAAAACTATACACCAATATAATCCCACTACTAAAATTTATTATCTTCGCTATAATATGCGAATTGAGAAAATTGAGAATATATTTATTTAAGTTAGATCATGATTGAGAAAATTAGAAATATAAAGTCATTTATAAATGGTTATAAGTAAGGAGGAACAATAAAATCTACACATTTGTCAAAATTACCAAATTTAAAAGTAATCAAAACTTATACTATGTTTTATGAGTATTATAATCACATATTTAAGTTTATTATTATAAAATATTAGATATGCTATTTTGGCACCATTTAATTTACTTTTTCTCATTGTAAGAAATCCATACATTAATACATTGGTTTCTGAGTTTTATAATCACCTATCTACTTTATTGTTATAAAATTATAAATGTTGTTTTTGACATCTTTTATTAACTTTTTAACGAAATTCATGCATTAGTATGGGTACATACCAGTGACAATTAATTCTAAACCAAGGGATTATACGAATACAACTTAGCTTGTTTGAAAGGGCCTACATAAACTGAAACTCAGAAATTCTCCATGCAAGTTAACAACTTATCTTAGAGGATGTTGGGGTGGTAGCCATTGACAGTAAAACCTCCATCAACACAAATGGTCTGTCCAGTAATGTAAGAAGCAGCAGGCATGCATAGAAATGCGACTAAGGCAGACACCTCTTTCATTTCCCCTGTCCTTCCAAGAGGAGTTCTTTCGTTCACTCCTTTCAAAAATTCTTTGCTATTAAGGATCTGCCAAAGATCAGAGAAGAGGGTGAGATATTGTTCATCAAAACCTTTCATCACCCTAAAGAGGTACTCAGTTTCTCATGAGGGACATTCAGATCCAACCCATGAAATCTGAGGTTGAACTTTGAGTGTTAATATCTTTATAAGCACATTAAAAAATAAATCAGCATAAGAAAATAATTGTATTGAAGTAATTTTGTGATAACTGAAATGGTAGAATTTCTAATTAAATTCAAGCATACAGGGGTGAGATATTTGCAGTTAAAGTTATCTTTCAAAAATTGTGTGCTTCTTACAGAATGAAACGGAGCAAGTGTACGTTTTCTATAGTTTAAAGACTAATAGCGCATATCAAATGAACTTCACTAGATGAATATGCTTATATGCCATGTATTACTCCCCTCCGCGTGAGAATTTCTCGAGAAGTTGAGTGATACGAAGGGAGTCCTTGAAAATGTGAACAACTGTGTGTGTAGATTAGAGGGAGTGCATGATTTTATGCGGTAAATGGAGTTCCATGTTATGCCGTACCTCTTCAGTAAGAGGGGTACGGATGAACCAAGGCGCAACAGAATTTGTTCTAATATTATCCTTTGCCCACTCACATGCCAAGTTCTTTGCTAGCTGGTTCATTGCTCCTGCCAGGAAGATAGAACATAGATGCGGAGTATTAAGTCACAGTCGTTACATAATAATTCATACTTGTTGAACAAGTTGAATAGAACTCAAATACATATAAGATAGAAATACATATTAGATCAGAAGATAAGATAAATTAGAGTTAGTAGAGTATTGAGATACTAGTGTTTGGTTCCTGAAACAAAGAGGATTAGTAGTATAAATAGGGAGCAATTATTGTAACGAGATTATCATCAAAAACTAATTCAATATCAGAAAATACTATCCTATTCTTTATCTTGGTATCAGAGCCGGCAACCCAATTAGGGTGGTTTCTGCAATACGCTTCATCATTTACCAAGTACCTACCTGTTCTTGAAACCAAAAACCATGTCAGACCTTCCAGAGCCTCATGTGACTATGACCCAATTGCTCCAACTCTTTGATAAGTTGGGTATCAATAAAACGAGTTAAGATAGTCACGGCGGCTCGGTGATCGTCGCAGAAAAACTCAATAGCCATAACCACACCAAATGGGCAAAATTGATGCATTTAACAATTGGGGGTAGGGGTCGACTCAATCACATCACAACTGACCCTCCCCCCGTAGATGCACCAGTTTATGCTCAATGGGTTCAAAGGGATTCGACTATCATAACATGGATAATCGAATACATAGAACCAGAATTAGTAAATCAATTCTTAGATTTTCCAACGGCCAAAGACCTATGGAAAGGAATTGAATCAGTTTATAGCAACCGGAGAGATGGTCTCCAAATTTTCGACCTAACTATGAGAGCAAACACCATAAAATAGGGGCAGGATACCATAGACATTTAGTACAGTAAACTAACATCGATTTGGAAAGAAATCGATCGAAGGTCTCCGAATCCAATGACATGCCCATGAGATAAGGTAACACATAACAAACTCATCCAACAAAACAGGTTGTATCAGTTCTTAGCTGGGTTAGGAGAAGATCTTGACCAAGATCGAAGAGATCTTGTAAATCAAGACCCCCTTCCAACGGTGGAATCAGCATACGGAGTCATTAGGCGAGAAATAGCAAGAAAACGAATTATGAACAACACCTTACTTGACTCACCTCTAACAACCGTGCAAACAACCGGAATTGGAAGCGGTTTAGGTGCAAGATCCCGATCAGACAGAGCATCACTTCGGAAAGAAGATGATAAAACTCATCTTAAATGCACCCATTGCAGAGGAAGTCGTCATAGCAAAGAGGGATGCTTTAAGATTATCGGGTACCCGGAGTGGTGGCCCGATGCTAAGAGACGAGGAGAGAAAGGGACCGGTCGAAGGGAGGAGTCGAGGAAAAAGGGAATAGCCATCGTAGCACAGGAGCCAGATCCAAGCTCGAGCAAAGAGGAGGAAAGAAGAGGACCAACGGCTGAAAGTGGAGAAGGTAATGAGGAATGTGATGATAACCCTAGAAAACTAGCTTTTATTTTGCAGATGAAGGGCCACAATTCAACCCCTAAAATCGATGGTGGAGATTTAAGGGGGATATATGAAGGCCAAGGAAGCCCCACGCAAGAAATTCAAAGCCCAAACACCCAAAGCCCAATGCAATATACTATGATGACCAGGAAAAATGCATGCCTTGCGTACCCGAGAAGTCAATGGGTCCTCGATTGTGGTGCAACCGACACCATGACTTATGATAAAAATGATTTATTGACCTTTCAGAAAACTCATAAAGCAGTCATTCAAATAGCAAATGGTAAATGCATGAATGTTGAAGGGGCTGGAGTTATTAAAATTGGATCTTGTTTTACGTTACAAAATTGTCTTTACATACCGAATCTGTCATATAAGCTATTATCAATTAGCCAATTGACGAAGGAATTGGATTGTACCGTTCTAATGAGATCTGATTGTTGTATTGTGTAGGATGCTCGGACCAGGGAGATCAATGGGCGTGGTACTGAAAAAGACGGACAGTACTATGTTGATGAGATGCCAAAAAAGGGTGGTGCACTGATTGGGCAAGAGTCAACAGAAGAGCAAATTTGGGTATGGCACAAACGATTAGGTCATCCATCGTTAGGATATATAGAACGCTTATTTCCCTCATTAGCTGGAACTAAGGTAGTACTTAATTGTGAAGCTTGTTTTTTGTTAAAGAGTCATAAGCAGTCATATTCAAGTAGTATGAGTAGAATGAATAAACCTTTCCACCTAGTCCACTCTGATATGTGGGGCCCCGCTCCAGTAACTGGTTGTCATGGATTCTTATACTATGTTATTTTTATTGACGATTGTACTCGTATGAGTTGGATTTATTTTATGAAGTAGAAATAGAAGTGTTTAGAATATTTGTCACTTTCTATGACATGATTTTGACTCAGTTCTAGACTAAGATTAGAATACTCCGGTCAGATAATGGTGGGGAATATGTAAACTATAATATGAAAACCTTTTTTACCAAACATGGCCTCCTCCACCACACTACCTGTCTCGATACCCCGCAACAAAATGGAGTTGCAGAACGGAAAAATAGAACACTTCTAGAAATGACCCGAGCCATGGTATTTGAATTAGGTGTCCCAAGATATTTTTGGCCCGAAGCAATTGCCACGGCCAATTACCTTACGAATCGACTCCCTATAAAAAAATAAATTTTAAAACTCCACTAGCTCTGCTAGAGTCCTATATATTAGTTCCTCCGTTTCACTCCCTAACTCCTCGAGTATTTGGTTGTGTTGTGTTCGTACATCTGCCAAAACAAAACCATTACAAATTGGAGCCGAGGGCAGAAAAATATGTTTTTGTAGGGTATGGAGTCAATCAAAAGGGATATAGGTGCTTTAACCCGGTATCAAAACATTTATACACAACCATGGATTGTAATTTTGTCGAAGAAACCTATTTTTTCCCAAACCTCATCGTCAGGGGGAGAGTATGAGAAATGACGATCTTAGTTGGCTAACATATCAGGTGGTGGATAACACAGTTGAGAATATCTCAGAAAATATAATGCAATCGGTCCCTGTTTTAGTACCACACTCAACAACTCCCAGATCAGAGCATCAGTAAGAGGAAGTAAGAATTCCTAACCCATTGCACCCTGATATGAACCTACCAGTAGAAAATGTTGATGTACAGCAGGTTAATAGGAACGAGGCAACAAAATTGAAGAAGAAAACCCAAGGAGATATCAGCTACCACCCAAAAGTACAAGGGGGGTTCCTCCAAACTGTTATGACCCTTCATATGAGCCTAGAGCATCGAGATACCCTATCAGGGGTGTACCTGAAGATGGCTTATCTAACACGACAATAGCCTTCTGTACCTCAATATACTCGGAAACAATTCCATCTACAATATATGAAGCCCTAAAAAACCAACAATGGAGACAGGCAATGAAAGAAGAAATTAGTGCCCTTGTTAAAAATAATACTTGGGAAAAATGCTTGATTCCAAAAGGAAAGAAAGTTGGTGGGTGTTGTTGGGTGTCGTTGGGTGTTTACTATCAAATGCAAAGAAGATGGAAGCATTGAGCGGTACAAGGCAAGGTTGGTGACAAAAGGTTATACACAAGTGTATGGGATTGACTATTCAGAGACTTTTTCCCCAGTAGCAAAAATTAATACTATTAGGGTACTTTTTTCCGCTGCAGTTAATGAAGACTGGCCTTTATATCAGTTTGATGTGAAAAATGCCTTTCTACATGGAGAAATCTCAGAAGAAGTGTATATGGAAGTTCCACAAGGCTTTGATCAGGACTTCGCTCTAGGAGAATGATGTACACTAAAAAAGGCATTGTATGGTTTAAAACAGTCTCCGAGAGCATGGTTTGGACGATTACCGTTGCTATGAAAAAGTTTGGGTGCGAGCAGAGCAACTCAGATCATACACTATTCCTAAAAAGTAGAGGAGGTTTGATCACTTATCTTATTATTTATGTAAATAATATGATTATCACTGAAAATGACAAAGAAGAGATACGTTTGTTGAAAGAGAGGCTATTTCAGGAGTTTAAAATGAAAGATCTGGGAAAATTGAAATACTTGGGATAGAGGTTCTTAGGTCAAAATAGAGAATTTTTTTTTTCCCATAGGAAATATATCCTGGATCTTCTAACAGAAATGGGCATGATTGATTGTAAGCCAACTGAGACTCCTATGGTGGTAAATCATGGGCTACAAATTGATGGTGGAGAAACAGTAGATCAGACCAAGTATCAACGGTTTGTTGGAAAACTTATATATCTTGCTCATACTCGACCTGATATTATGTATGTAGTTGGGGTGGTAAGTCGATTTATGCACAAGCCTCAGCCTCAACACATGGAAGTTGTTTATAGAATTCTGAGGTATCTCAAGAGAACACCAAGAAGAGGAGTTTTTTTTAAAAGAAATGGTCATCTAAGACTTGAAGCTTATACTGATGCTGACTGGGCAGGAGACAAGGATAACAGAAAATCTACTTCAGGGTATTTTACTCTTGTTAGAGGAAATTTGATAACCTGGAGAAGTAAAAAGCAGAAGGTAGTAGTTATGTCTAGTGCAGAAGCGGAATTCCGAGGAATCGCAAAAGGGTTCACAGAAGTACTTTGGCTTAGGAAACTTCTTTCTGAGCTAGGGTTCTCTCCAAAGACAAGCTGCAAGATATTTTGTGAAAATAAAGCTGCGATCAGTATCTCTGAAAATCCCGTTCAGCATGATCGAATTAAGCATGTGGAAGTTGACAAACACTTCATCAAGGATAACTTAGAGGCAGGAATTATCAATCTTCCATTCGTGCGAACAGATGATCAAATGGCTGATATTTTAACTAAGGCAGTTGGGTTAAATGTGTTTGAGAAAGTTTTATGTAAATTGGGTGTGGAAGATCCCACAATCAATTTGAGGAGGAGTATTGAACAAGTTGAATAGAACTCAAATACATATAAGATAGAAATACATATTAGATAAGAAGATAAGATAAATTAAAGTTAGTAGAGTATTGAGATACTAGTGTTTGGTTCCTGAAACAAAGATGAAACCATAAGAGGATTAGTAGTATAAATAGGGAGCAATTATTGTAACGAGATTATCATCAGAAACTAATTCAATATTAGAAAATACTATCCTATTCTTTATTGACATACTGAGCTAAACCGGAAGCAATGAATCAGGGAGCATGTATATCATGAGATGAAGTTTGGTTAATACCTTTTGATGCCCCGTATAGTGAGCCAACATCGACAGACACAACGCCAGCAACGGAAGACATGAAAATGATGCTGCCAAAACCAGATGCCTTGAGAAGATTATGGGAAAGTTGGCATAAATGGTAAGTTGATTCAAGGTTGGTGCTCATTATAGTCGCATATTCTTCAGCTGTGAACTCTTCTGTTGGCTTCTTTAGGTAAGTCCCGACATTGTTTACCTACAAAGAACCAAACCAACAACGACACATTAACACATTCACTTAAAAGAAGGCAGGAAAACCCATCTCTTATGCTCAACGTTTGAAGTTTCATTGGGAATTGAGAACATTATTCACTCCAGAAATCGGAGTACTCACCAGGATATTGAGCTTGCCATTGAACTCAGAGGAGACACTTTCCATCAGACTTTCTCTCTGGGTTCGAGATGTTACATCACAGACAGAACAACTGACTTGAAGACCTTTCATCTCCCAGTTGCGTTTGCAAGCTTCGAGTTCAGAGTCGTTTCTAGCGCAAGTATGAACCTTTGCCCCTAGTCCTGCTAGTTCTTCCACAATTGCATAGCTGCAATTGAATAGAGAAAAACATAAATCAACAACTCATACTAGCAGCTATGTAAATGAAGAATTTGCTGTTACACTTCTAAATTCCTGCTCCCTGATAGCACCCATATATTGATCAAAGGCTAAACTTCCAAACAATGAGCTGGTCTAATTTCCTCAAGCTCATCCTCAGTGATACTAACTTGAGCAAATGTAATTAACATCAGCAACTATGAAATGTTTATATGAAAGAAAAAGGGGATGAGAGAAACCCGATTCCTTTACTTCCCCCAGAAACAAGAGCAGTCATGCCAAAAAGAGACCATCATTTTCTGCAACTACCACCGGAGGTAGACATTATGCTACTGCTAATGCAAACTATATGAGTTTATATATATATATATACATATATATATATATATATATATATATATATTTATATATATATATATATATATATATATTTATATATAAATGCAGATATATGGAGAAATTTTTTTTAACCTTTTTTTTTAATTCGAAATATGATAGTGATTTTGAATTTTTTTATTTTTTTTAAAAAAAGGTTATTTTATTAAAAAAATAATAATAAATTTAAATTTTTTTTCTTGAAATTGTTGTTAAAGACGGCCACTTTTTAATAAATTTTTTTTAAAAAAATTATTTTATTGAAGTCGCTGTCGAAGGGGGGGACTTTTCAGAGAGTTTCAATAAAAAAGATAAAGGACTTTGTGATTGAGGATGTGGATTCTCAAATATTTTTTCTTTGTGACTGCACAATTCAATGGAACAATTATTAAAACGGGACTTTCAATAAAAAAGATAAAGGACTTTGTGATTGTGGATGTGGATTGTCAATTATTTTTGTTTGTGACTGCACAATTCAATGGAACAATTATTAAAACGTGAAATACTTGTTCAAGTTTCATATGAATACACCGGATGTCACAATAATTATTGTCCCGTTGAATTGTACAATCACGTGATTGTGTCCTTTCAGTTAGGGATCAGACAATAATTCAGCACAATTAAATTCTCAGAGAAAGCAGATAAATGTGACAGTCTACTATTATCATAGCTTTATTGCTTAAATTTAGAAATGAAGCCATTGACAGTGTAACCTCCATCAACGCTAATGGTCTGGCCAAGAAGCCGATGAATTGATCAACTGTTATTCCATCAGCCATCGTCACGGCGATCTTCTTCACATGATAATTTTAGGTAAAATGTGATTCAACCCAGAATTGTTTATCAAAAATTTCCTCTATAGAAGCCAACAGTTTTTGAAAAGATCAACAGGATGGGTAAAGAAATAATCAATCTTTATTGTCTCCAAGAACCGAACTAAATACAATAGTACATGACCATAATCCAATCCACCATGGCCCTGGTTTGCAGTGAACACTAACTTGAACAACACACCAACTCTGTACGCTGGCCAGCCAATCAATCAACAGCTTCAGTAATATCTCAAATCATGTTTGCTTCATTCCTCTATATCCACTGAAATTATATCTTTCACCTGCCCACTGAATTATAATGTCCCCATATCCGTAATTCTAGGAGGAGAAGTGAAATCTTATAGATTCAAATTAGCAACACAGCTTATACAAAAGACACTCTTGATTTAAACACTATAATGTCCAAGAGTATATTCAATCCAAATGTCTAATCACTAGGAACCATTTTAAGAATTGCATCGTTGATCGGGAAAACTAAATGGTAAATATTACTTTTTTTCATTCAATTCTTCATCTATGTAATAAACAAGGGTGTTGAAGCCACGAATATTTTTTCAGACTAATGAAACTAGAAAACAACATGATCGACCTGATGTTATTCCATATGTTAACGGCATTAATAAACATTAAGGCTCCTTTTGGTATGGTGTACTGTTTTTCCTATTTTACATGGTTTGATTTGGAGTAAAATATAAGATGTAAAATTTGAAATGTAAATTCATTTTACACCCTATTGAAAACATTTTCCCCTTAAAATTAGGAGTAAAACAATTTTACATCCATTTACTCCAAAAAAAATATCAACTAACAAACAACTCACGCATTACCAACTCACACATAGAGGTGGGCACCGGTCATGACGTGCCCGCCATGGACCGTGTCAGCTCGTGTTTAGCCTCTTGTCATATCGTGTTGTGCCTAATTATGGTCATGTTTAGACCTGTGCATTGGGTCGGGTCCAGAATGGGTCACAAGCAAAACAGGCCGGACCGAATCGGGTCAAAGAAAATGCAAAATGAGTCGGGCCATAGGAGATATATAACGGGCCGAGTTGGGACAGGCGGTCCAAAGAGAGTATAGTTTTTAACTATAGAGGGGGGTAGTTTACATGTATCACCTCCAATCTTTGGTAGTAGATTATCGGTAAGTAAGTGGAAATAATTCATTACTTGATAGTGTTTAAAAGTCTTGTAAACTATAAGTCCATTATTGACCCGACTTGACCCATTAAAAACTCAATAAAACATGACCCTTTAAGAGATCGACCAATTAAGTCTATTATTGATTATGCCCTTTTACAAACGGGTCGGTCATGGGCCTTTAACGGGCCCCCATCCATTTGAACAAGTCTAGTCATATTGTGCCGTGTCTAATTATGGTCGTGTCGTGCTGTGTCATGCTACCTTTCCCTAAAATTTGGCCTATAGTCTAGCACAGCCCACATGCTTGGCATGCCATACCGTGTCTTGTATCATGCTGGCATAATATTTTTAACAAAAAATAAAAATAAAGTATATAATATAATTGAAAAAATAATTTTAGATAATTTATATTATATTATAAGAATACAATAATATTAAAAATAATAGTAATATTAATTGTATTAGTAATAATAATATTATTACAAATAATAGAATTAAATAATATTAAACAATAACGTGCTTTGGGCTGTGCCAAATTGGTGTGCTGCTTGTGTGCTCGTGCCTAAATTTTTTTTGCTGTTTGTGGCTTAGCTTGTGGCCCACTCCACGGACAGCGTGTCGTGTCGTGTCACGACCGTGCCTGCTTGGCCCTCCTGCCGACCCGATTTATGTCCAACTCTAGTCACGTATTCTCAATTTCTCATTACTCCACACTTTCACTCTTAAAAATTTAAGAAAAAATCCACAATTTCTTTTCATCTTTTTCAAATATCATCAATTCAGTACGTTTTCGTCAAGTCTCATATCTAGATTATTAAATTATCGTACTATATCATGAATTCGAACAAATTTTATCCATTATAGTGGAAAATTAAAAAAAAATCCTAGATTTTCTCCCAATTCGATTAAACAATGAAAGTTTCATATGAAATGTGGGCAATCAATAGTTTATTTGTTAGAAATTTTCTTTATGTTAGATTTTAAAATGTAAAAGTATAAACTATACATTACAACCAGTTAATTATTTTATCTATTTGATTGCGAATACATTTACTTGTTTGATTGATTTGCTTATTTAATTACAAATACTCCTTTATAGTTAGCTTAAAGTCTTTTTTATAATGTTAAACCATATTGTTTAGGGTTCTTTGATTTTATGGCGATATTATGTATAATGTAATATATTATTAATAGATCAGAGAAATATATTATAGATTTTATTAAAAAAATATTTGTTATAGCTGAACAAATTTAGCTATTGACAAAGAACTAAAAAATACAATGAAAAAAAAGAGTTGGGACAAGTTATTATAATTAGAATTGTTAATAAAAGTAATTGATTTTAAGTTCAACCAAACAACGAAAAATGTTAAAATATAAAATAATTTTCCATGAAAATGAGTTTGCCACCGTAAAGTTGAAAACGTTTTACGCCCTACCAAATGGAGCCTAAAAGGTTGTTTCAAACCGCACCATATTCTGGAAGAAAACATTTTTTTTCTCTTGCTACTTCCATCTGGAAGTGGTACTCACAATGCTTCCTTTCCTCAAAATTAAGATCTAAAGACTAATTACATCTATATACCCAAGTTTACTCGTTTGATCACAATTGGGCCTCATGTTGTTCTTCCCTCTTCACAGAGTTTGGTTGATGATCTCAATGTTTCCACAGCTATTGCACCATGCCACCATGTATTATACTACCACTTTTTCTCCATAGCACAAAAATATTAGTTTAATCAATAGCATTTTGTTGCCACTTTAAAAATAGATACTTTGTAGTCAACCCTTTTTAAAGGGCTCTTCTCTCCAAATTTTGTACTTCGTAGATGATACCCTTAGGAGTGTGCAAAATAATCGTAATCATAACCGTTAACCATATATAACTGGTTCATATTAACGATTATTTTACCGAATCGTTAAGAATTGATGGTTACGATTACTAAACCGTTAACGCGGTTACGTTTACGGTAATGAAATTTTTGTAACGGTTAATCGTTATTATTATTTAAAAAAAAAATTAAACTTAAAAGGCTAATACATGAATGAATATGAAAAATTTTTATATGTATGATCAAATCTTGTATAAATATGTGTTACTACTATTGTAGAAGACTCAAATGAGCTGGAAAATCATGCAATAATTTCACAATATTAGGTGTACAAGTGCATAAAAATGGAATGAAACGGTTAGCGGTTAACCGTTAACCGTACCGTTAAATACCGGTTAGCTGTTTATCGGTTACCGTTACTTAACGATAGGGTTACAATTAGCCTATTTCAATAACCATTATAACAATTAACCACACCGTTAAGGTTTAATAGTACGGTTAACCGTTTATGCACACCCCTACCACTACTTATGGAATTTCAAACACTACAGACGTGCCTTACCAAGTCCTTATTTGCAGATGCTTTTATGTTAGCTTGTGTTTGTGCAAATTTGATTGGAGTATAGCTCTGACATTGTGGCGACAAGACTGCAAGGGGGTGTAAAGCATCGGCATTTAGGGAAGGGGCACTTTAGGAAAAGCTAATAAGTTAATTACGATTAGCTTGGGGAGGAAACTAAGGCAGCAAGGAGTTGTTATATTTAGAGGAAGAAAAAGATGATTAATCTGATAAAAAAAAAAAAAATCAGGAAATTACAGAAATGGAATCGATAAGCAAGCTTTTGAGTAGCTTGTACACTCCCAAAGTCCCAAGACTAAAGCTAAACTCTAGCAAATTTTATCATTCAACAAGCCTACCTCTCTAGTCTCTACTGATGTCCAACTCCTAGCTGCCTTTCCCCCTCCCGTGATTCCTAAAGCATAACAGGGGGTCAGGGTAAGCAGAAGGTGGAAATTTAAATGGAACAGAGAGTTTGTCGTTCGGATTAAAGGAATGTGGTAGGGTCTTTTCAGAAATGCACATAGATAATTATCTCAATTAGTAAAGGTGATCATTTTTGCCATATAGCCCAACATAGAAAAGTAGCTTTCACAGTGCACTTAATATTTAAGACTAATGTAAAATATTATGCAAAATCTTAATTTGTTGATATAAAATGTTGCAACAATTGCACAGCTTTCAACATCTTCTCAGCATCTACTCCCTCTCTCTTCACTCACATACATAATGCATTTCAGACTGGCACCTAAAGGGTGCATATAGTTGTCATCAGCGATGGTTGATGAGAGCATCTGGTTCTTTTTCTTATCATAACCACCAAACACAGACAAGAGGAAAGACACAAATACAGCAAGAAGAAAGGGAAAGAGAGTTTTAGGAAATTTAGATGATGAAGAAATACTTTGATTTAATACTTTTTTAAGAAGGATTGAAAGTTGAAGGGCTCTGAAATATTGTATCTAATTCAGAGAGCACATAGAAAGGAGAAGATAGAGTCAGTCAATTTCGAGTTGCAGCTGATTGGCAAGTGAATGAAGAAGAAAGTTAGACGTTTGTGCACTTGGTTAAATTTTGAAAATTACACCACTACAAAAAAGGGGTGGCTATTGCCATTAAACCATTAAAAGTTTCTATTAGTTAGGGCAGCAAGGCAGTCGCAGAGGAAATAGACTGTATAGACATTCAAAGTAAACTAGAAGCAAACTAAAAGGAAGGATTGACACAGTTGCACATAATTTAACAGGGGGTTTAAACTTACCAGCTACTGAAAATCAAATCTGGGGTAGAAACCATTGATAGACATTCCGCCATCAACACAAATAATTTGACCAGTAATGTAGGCAGATGCAGGGAGGCAAAGGAATGCAACCAGAGATGAGACTTCTGTTGGATCTCCAAGACGACTAAGTGGTGTATGAGAATAAACTTCCTCTAGATATTCTTCATTGCTTAAAACCTAAAAAGAAAAGGAAGAAATAAATGTTGGACAAATCTATCACTATCAAATAGTTCCCTAATCCTTGCATAAGCTAGCAGGTCATAGCATTGCAGTGGAAAATTTTGAAATTTTGTGACACACAGCCTGCTTCTGCATTTTACAGAAAGGCATAGAGGGAAGAATATATACTCTCAATATTGAAGACATCCACATCTAGGCACAGACAAATATCATGAATTCTTGATTCATTTCACCAAAAGTTGAATGAAGTTGATTTCTATTCGAGAAAACCTGCAGATTTATATTTCAATTCAAAGAAGTAATGAAACAAACTAATACCAACAACACTAGGTAAACATTCTGAGGTCCCACTGACTGAGGCTCACTTAATATTTTGATCCTGAAAGAAGCAAATCACAAGAGCACATACAGTACAAAATAAACTAGTAAATCTTATAGCTACCTTTTCTACCATAGAGGTTTTGATGTACCACGGAGCAACAGCATTGCTCCTAATATTATCCTTTGCCCATTCACATGCCAAATTTCGAGTCAGTTGATTTATTGCTCCTGCAAACCAAAAATAGTTTAAATGCAGAAATTTATTGATAATGAGATAGTTAAAGTGCATAACATGGCCCGCAAACACCAATCCCCTCGTATACCTTTAGTTGCACCTTGAAGAGACATTGATTTCAACGAAACAAACCCAGAGACAGAGGAAATAAACACAATACTTCCACAGCCAGAATCTTTCAAGAGAGGATGACCCAACTGGCTCAAATGGAAAACAGATTCAAAATTTGTAGTCATCAGTGTAGAAAATTCTTGAGGAGTGAGGTGAATAATTGGTTTTCGTATATTTGTCCCAACATTGTTGACCTGCAAACCAATAATCAGACTAGGCAATCTTCAGAGTCAACTGATTAAGTACTCCCTATGTCCACACATGTTTATCATCTTTACAGAAAGAAAAAGAATTAGAAATTACCATGCATTAGAAATTTTCCACCTTTTCGAACACTTTACCTAACCAATTTTACAACACACGGTAAAATATGCTGTCGTAGAAACTAATGCTAGTGAAAAAGCTGGAGTAACTTGTCATAGATCCACCAAACAAACCCCTTGATAGAGATGTGAGGTGACTAAGTCAGAATGTCTTCCAGAGGCCAATATCAGTCATAACTACTCCTCTCTCCCTCTCTATGTCACTGGCCTATCTGTTCTGCATACTGTATGTCAAAAGATGTTTCTTTTTTGTTTCTACTTTCTTATTTTGGCCTTATTGGCATACTTCAAATTTAAGTTCAAGTTCAAGTTTATCAATTAAATAAGTTAATTCAGCAAAGTAAGTTCAACTTTGCACAAACTAGTTGAAACAACATAGCCTTTGAGGACTGTCATGACACAAAAGTTCGTCACAGACATCTTCCCAGCAGCAAACTTGGTCAGTTAGCTCATACCGCACCATCAGAGCAATCTATCTCAATATTTCAGAGACAAACTTGATGAGAGGAAAGCAAACCCGAAATACTCAATTCTCATGCAACGATATTTTAGGCAACAAATAAACAGACTGAAAAGGCAAATTAAGTTCCACAATTAATCCAACATGAGGAGGTCAATCAAATTCGACCCACAATCAACAAAAAAAGAAAGTTAAATCAATCAATAAAACAAATAGAGAAAATTTAAATCAATTACAAAAACTTACTTGACAACGAAATTACAAATCAAGACAAATTCAAGAAAACAATCTGGAAAGAAGGAAAGATGAATCAGTTTAAGGAATAATAAAAATGTTTACATTGGAATTACTAATCAACTCAAATTCAAGAAAACAGTCAAAAAAGAAGGAAAAATGAATCAATTAAAGGAATATAACCAATCAATTAAAGAAAGCTTCATAAAAACGATGAAAAATCTAAAATGAAATCATCAATCTGGCTTTGAATTAATATTATAATTGCCTAAAAGTTAAAATTTATTATTGAGTTAATAATTGAAGCAATTAAAGACGTGGGAATCCACCATCACTGGGTTTTGCAAGTTCAGATGTGTTAATGACAATAATGTTAATGAAGATATAAAAGTTTCAATCTTACTGCCATATTCAACCAAATGAAGTCATTACGAGACAATATATTACTGACTTGCTGTGAGTCTGCACTTTTGTTCTACTTATTACTGCCATTAATGATTGACCTTCCATCGGTGATTTCTTCTTTGGGAGGTTTAGATTTTTTAATTAATAAATAATTTAATTATTGCTCTGTATAAACTAAAGTAGTACATAGCGATAAACTACAGTTGTAGTATATTGCGCTATATGTCGGTTGTTGTAGATATATTAAAAGTCTCAATAAGGGTTTTAATGTAAGATGGGAAGAAAATTATAACATTTTGCAAGAAGCCATCATTCACAAACTTAAATCATTACAATCCTTTTAGCAATTTGATTTATTTTGGATTTAAAATAATTAATGTAGTTTTTTTATCATACACCTTCATGTTTTCTTAAATCGTAAAAATGTTACTTATTGATTTTATAGTTTTAATTCCAAATGTCGTATGAACTCAACATATTCATGTCATTTTTTTAGCTATACTCACTAAAAATCCACAGTAGATAATATTTTACGTTAATACACTATATAGGTTTATTAGTCTTGTCCTTTAAAAGATTTCTTGTGCTTTGGCATGGGCATAGACTAGAAGGTAGATTATACAGGGCATAGACTAGAAGGTAGATTATACATAAGTTGTAATATGTATAGGAGTTAACAAGAGAGCTATTGTGGAATAAAAATAATTCTACTCGGCAAAAGTTACCGAACGAATGCTGAACTCTCTGCAATAATAGAGCACCAGAGCTAAAAGATGAAGCTATAACAAAGGTAGTAGAAATGTCCAAGGATCGCGGTGATCAGCCTCAATGTGACATATATTATCTTTCACACTCATTGCTCTTCATACAAACAAGTTTTATTAGCACGAATAATTTTGATATATTGCTCAACACCTCTCAAAGAGTCAGAGAGGAAATATACACAACACCATCTTTATCACATGACATACACATAGACCGCATAAAAATAGTCAAAATCAACCACTAAACCTTTGATTTAACATTCCTATGAACAATCATCACAAACAGATACTACCCCAAATTTAACCAAAAAATTCAAATAAAAGCCAACAGAGTAAGATAAAAGTAGTACAGAGACTTACAAGAATGTTAAGCTTGCCATCAAATACAGATGAAACAGTATCCAGAAGCTTTTCTCTTTGGTCCCAAGAAGACACATCGCAGACAGACCCACTAACATTAAACCCTTGATTCTCCCAACCTTTCAAGCAATTATCAAGCTCCAATTCATTCCTAGCACAAGTATGCACATTTGCTCCAAAACCCAACAATTCCTCAACAATTGCAAGCCTAATCAAATACCAGATAAAATTCAAGCATTAGAAAAAGATCCCACATTTCACAAAAAAGATGACATCTTTATGGAAGCAATGCAATTACAAAAGGTAGAACGAATGAATGAATGAACTGAGAGGAGAGAGAGAGTGACAAACCCAATTCCACGAGTGCCGCCGGTGACTAAAGCTGTCATCCCATGAAGAGACCATCTGTTGTCTCTTCTGCTTGTGGGTGTGCTTTGATTGTTGCTGCTGCTGTTTGAGGAAGCGATTATTGACTGAATTTTTGGGGATATTGATGAACAAATTCTGGATAATAAATACGACTTTTGAAAAATTGCAGGAAATTGAGATGAATTTGAGGTAGGGTTAATAATAGTGATATTCATCTTTGAGGGGTTTGGTTGATCTGTAATTGTTGTTTGGTGGTGGTTTAGAGTTTCGACGTTTCCCAAGTGTGATGCTGTACAGAAAACATACTCCTTCCGTCCCTCAAATATTGCCGTCCCTCAAATATTGCCCCATGTGACTTTTATATCAATAACGTGAAAATAACACCCAGGTTAATAAAAATACAAATGAGAAGTCATTTGATGTGAATATGGTTAACATCATATAATATCATATGTGTACAAGAAGCTAATAACCCAACATACCTAGCCACCAAGCAGGCAAACACCCCATGATTCATTCATAAATCTTAGAACTAAAGTAACTGAATAAGCTTTGATACCATGATAAATTGAGTAATTTCCCTTAAGGCTTTCCTCTTACACATATGAGAGAATCTTAACACTTCTAGAATACAAAGCATATTAAAAAAAATTAATATATTATATCCACAATTCAAGCTAACTAATCGTCACTAAGCAGCCACGAGTCCACGACCCCAGCATTGGCACTATCTTAATCCAATTCGTGAATATCTCCAACAATTAACAAAAAAATCAATTTGACAAATAAACTATTCAATTATATATTGGAGAGACTTTCCATGCCCATGATCCATATAATAGGCATTCAACAATTTAATTAATCAAGCGAGTTTCCATTTATATAACCAAGTGAGAGAGACCATTTCATAGAAACATTGGCTTCCATTATCAAGAAACTGATATAAAGACAGAAATATGTTACCGAGTATGATATGTAATTTTTGTAATCTGTCTTCGGCTGTTCAGCATTCAGAAATTGGAGGCCCTTTCTCAGTGTGCGAAATTAAGAAAAGAAAATGTTGCTCCCATCATATTGGACAGCCACAAATATAGTAATAAAAAAGAAATGGATTATAAAACTAATTATTTAACAAGAGTGCATTTGATATACGAAAAGTATGAAATTGTATTTACATGCAGGGAACAAATACATTTTCTCATCATGTAGCATCCGAAACAAATCTCATTCCGATAATTTTGCCTCGATTTCTTCCAAACTTAAGCCTTTAGTCTCCGGGACCAGACTCAATATAAATACGAGAGACAGCAAAGCGATGGCTCCAAATACAAGGAAAAGGTTATCAGCTCCAAGCAATGCCTGCAGAATTAGCAGATGTTAACTCAGAGCTTACCAGAACTAGCCAAGGAAGCAATAATATATCCAGGAAAAGCATGACTTCAACTCTACCTTCAATGGTGAGAAAGAAAAAGTCACTAGAGCATTTGAACCAAAATTTGTTAAAACAGCCAGACTGATCCCTCGTCCTCTTGTACGAAGGGGGAATATCTCCGACACCATTAGCCAACTGATAGGTCCAAATGAAATCTGCAAAACCAATATTAGACCAGAAAACGATGTTAGGTGCAAAGCCATGTGGTCTCACGCACAATCTTTACTGTTTCATTGCTTACCATAAATTTTATAGGACTAGCCTTTCAGACACTACAATTCTTTCTGAATGTGTTAAATTGGTTAGAGAACTATGAAGGGAGTAATATAAAACCGGTTCACAAATTCAGAGAAAATGGGTTGTGAGCTTCACTCTAAATAAGAGTATAGATTTGATTTTAGATTACTTGATAGCTACCGACATAGAGCAGCAAAGCGGCTACAGCAACAAAGGGGAGGCCTCCAAGAAACTTGTAGTAAGCAGCAAGGAGGAACAAAGACACAGCCTGTTGAAGAGTCCAAAGAAGGAAAGATTATGTACCAAATTTGCATCACTTTTCCCCACACTAAATAATAAATATTAACAACAATTATTTGGAAAAAAGATGATTACGGATACATACAATCCCACTAACACCTCCGATTAATAAGGGTTTCCTTCCAAGATCATCAACCTTAAGAACAGCTACTCCTGTCATAAAAAACTGCAAAAAAGGAATGAATGACAAAAGCTCCATATGCAACTCCACTTTCACAAATGGAAGATAGCTACTCCTTGCTAGAATAATTAATATATACCTTAAATAGACCAATCAACACTGAAACCCGAGTGGCATCAGATGCAGCAGAAAAACCAGCACTCTATTTTACAGTCACAGGAGTAGTCAATTAAGCATCCATTAATAGAAAAGTTCTTCAGTAAACAGAATAACAAAATTGGATCAGTTCAGTCTTACCTGTAAAATTTGACCAGCATAATAAAGAACACTTGGCTGCCCAGTTATCTGAAGACAGGCATAGTGATTAGCAAAGAAGTCAAAATTTACACTTGCACGTGATTATGAGTTTTGGCACAAATTTGAATTCAAAGAAGAGAAAGTATAATACATGCACAGGGACTGGAGTACTGGACTCAATAATACACTATATTCTTTTTCTCCAAAAACACCCCCAGTTTGATAAGCAAAATGCCAACTTCCCCCTACATGTGCCATATACATCAAAAAAATGCCCCTGCACTTGAAAACTCCTGAGTCCACTCCAATGCATGGTATATCATGCTCCATTCGAAGACTCACCTGCTGAAAAAGTACTAGACCTCCACCAATAATAAAAGCTTTCAGATTCGGCCCTTGAAAAACCTCTAAAAAGCTTCCTTCTGATTCCTGATCTTGGTAAGCAGATTTCATTGAAACTAGTGTGTCTTCAATTTGCTTTTCGGACATTTTATCACCAGCAGGTCTGCCTCGGAGTTTGCTTAAAGCAGCAATAGCTTGATCCTTATACTCCAGAAGAGATCCTTCACCTTTAACGCCCTTAAGAAGCAACCAGCGAGGTGAAGGAGGCAGACTAAACATCCCAAGGCCCATAACTGCAGCAACCGGAACACTCAGCCCAAACATGTAACGCCAGCCTCCAACAACATCAATTTCAATGTTACCAACAAAATAACCTAACTGAAGAAATGCAAATGAGCCACAAATTAAATCACAGATTACATAAAAGGATGAAAAGAGAGGTTTATTATTTGTAAAAGTCAGATACCAAAATGCCAAGCACTATCAAGAGTTCTTTCAATGAAATTAGAGTTCCTCGAATCTGAGAAGGGCAAGTTTCTGCAATATATAGAGGGGCCCCGTGCATGGCCTACAAGAGATCATTTTCAGTTCAATTACAGTAATTCCAAGTTCTATCACTCATTATCAAAACGAGAACACAATAGGAGGCTCACCCAACCAATGCCAAGGCCGTAAAGAAGCCTCCCAATCAAAAGAATTCCAAGGCTAGGAGCAAATGCAGTGGTAAGGCCACCAATTGCAAAAAGAGCTGCAGCAAATAGAATTTCTCGTCTCCTTCCTTCAAGATTTAGAAGGCAGAAACATTTCTTAATAGTTAAATAATTCCAAATCCGTCTAAAGTAGACAACAGGCAAATCAACTTAAAGCGCTAACTAAAGATATACCAAGGAAGTCAGCTATCGGATAGACCACGATAGAGCCAAAAAGAGCTCCGTAAAGTGAGCCACTCACCTACATATATTATAGAGGAATTTACTAGAAATAAATGAAACAGTGGATCAACTGTATGTCAAACCAATGCAAAACCAAAACAGAAACTTACCACCAAACCCTGTTGAACTGCTGAAAGATTAAACCATGTTGTACCACTAAGCTCAGGAGACTGCAATATGAATTACTAATAATATTAAACCATGTTGTACCACTAAGCTCAGGAGACTGCAATATGAATTACTAATAATATTTCTCATGTGTATGATTCTAATATGGAATATATCAACATTAGCAGAACCAGAAGCGTACCTGCAGTGATATGGTAGCCCCAGATGTAGCCCCAATATCATACCCAAATAGTAAACCACCTAGTGCAGGAAATAGAAACCTGAAATTACGACAAAAAGAACCAAAACAACTGTAAATAAATGCTTTGTAAGTTGGGCACTAATTAACTAATAAGTAGTTACTAAATTGAAAGATGGTTGTGAGTGTAATTCAGAAATTAGCAAATTGGGATCAGTAAGCTGATTGATGTGCCCTTTTCTTGAAATTAGCAGACTTCTTGTTAAGGAGCCTAAATCCTGAGAAAACTGACCCAAAATATGACAAAGTATATACGTTCAAACTAGATTATACAATAAACCCCTCGAAATTCAGAACTTTAAGCTCATACTCATAATGAAAAAATCAACAAAAATTACTGTTCAACTGGCCAAAATACTGTATAAATTGATCCTAGATAAGACAAAGTAAACACAATTAAACCACATTTTACAACAAACCCATCAAAATTCAGAACTTTGATCATACCCAACCAACAAAAATCAACAATTACGCAGTAAAACTGGCCCAAAAACCTATTAAAATTGACCAAAAGTAGACACATTTCACAACAAACCCATCAAGATTCAAAACATATATCTCATATTCTCATACCCTGCAATAAAAAATCCCATCTTGCAAGAAAAACAAAAAATAAAAATTCACTCACGGTAAAATTACAGAAGACCAAGCAAAGACCTCTTGCTCAGCAGTCGTATCATTTTCAACAGGGTAATCCTCCTGCTGAGAATTTACCTTGTGAGGTAATAATGATGTTTCAAGACTGTAAGTTGAAGGGTATTCCATCATTGTATTCCTTCGTCTTCCACTCACTTGCATTTTGGAGAACAGATTTGTTGATGTAGTAGTGGGTTTAATGCGGGACCAGAAGGAAGAAGGTGAATATAATTTCTTGAACTGAAAATTTTGGAGGTGAGGATGGTGGATGACACAAGCACTGGTTATTGAGGCCATCTGGCTGGGGAAAAAATATTGATCAAAGCCTGACTGCCACGCACTGAATTGTAATGAATATAATACTCTAATGCATTTATGATTGTGTATAAATATCAGCAACAGCAGACAGCGTGAAGCACAAATGAGTGTATCTGCAAGAAGCCAAGAACCGGTAAAACAGTAGAGTATTGGCAATTGAAGCAGCGTCACACTGTATTTTTTTTCTTTGATAGGAAAGCTTTTAAGTGGTGAATAATTCCACATTTCCACTAGTCGGAAAATAAAAATGGAATTTTCCAGGCCGTGGGGAAAACTCACGCCATGAATTAGTAGAATTGGGATCCATTTAATTTGACTTTTTATAATTTTTTTTTAAATTCTTCTTACTCTAAAACTATGAGTTTTAAAGAGAGAAATAAAAATTTTTAACTCTAGTGGGTTGATCCTATTACAAAGCAACACATGTCAATCAGTCATAGTAGCTAATGGAATTGTTTTCCCTAAAAATGCAATGAATGTAATTTTTATACAAGTAATTTTGGCTAAATCTAAAGACATTATAAATAAATGCTCATTTTGCTATATTTAAGCACGCTTAAAAAATCTCTTTTTTCTTTAATTTATTAAAAATTATTATTTTTAATTCAAGTATTTATAATCTTATATTATTATTTAAGTGTAAAAAGTTATGTGAAACTTTCAAATCTTAAATCAAGCATTCTGAAAACTTCTACTTATTTATTTATTTTTTAATTATTTTCTTAAAAAAAGTTTTTTATCATATCTTTTTACACATGCTTCTACACACAAAATTAAAAAAATATTTATAAGTATCCATAATTTGGTAAGATCACAAATTTCGTCATGTAAGAGAGAGGGCAAGTGATGTGATTATCCTAGATATATGCCAGAATAGTTAAATGAAGTACATAATGATTTAGTGGGGGTGATAGTAAGAAAATGTGTTGAAAGGGGATGATACTTACATAGTTACATTGAACATACCAAAGTCAAAAGAAAAAGATGGAAAAACCACAAAAATAAAAAAAAAATCAACGAGACCACACTTTTCCTGTTTAACTCTCAATAACAAGTAGTACATCTAGCATTATAAAATATTTGATGAAAATAATAACACTACATATCTAAACTATTTCTATGAGATATGAAGAGGCTAAAATCAGATGATTGGGGATGATTACAACAAAATTAGATGAAAAATAAAGAAATATAAGGGCCTATGTAAGTTAAAAAAACCCAATGTCTATTATAGTATGATTTCAATTTAAAAAGAGTTTTAGAGAAATAACACACAATTTTGTAAAAAAAAAAGTAGAGAAAAATATCATAAAGTTAAATAGATTAAATATTTTTAAAAATATTATAGAATAAATATATGAAATCTGGTTGTATTTGTGATTTATATTTAGAATATCTATATGATTATATATCCTATATTAATATTTAAGAGTAAAAAGTTACGTGGAGCTTTCAAATCTTAAATTGAGCATTGTGGGAGCTTTTACTTATTTATTTATTGTTTAATTATTTTCTTAAAAAGAACCACCTTTTTATCATATTTTTTCGCTCATGGTTCTACACACAAAATAAAAAAATTATAAGAAAATAAAATAACATTAAAACTATCATTTTTATGATTTATGTTAAAAATTTATATCTCGATTCACCAAATACCCCACATTTTAAAAGAACTCCTCAAATCAACCAAAAAACTGTCTAAAGTACATATTTTGGTTTCTCCAAGAGCGGGCCGTAGAAGAAGCATTAACGACCACGGTAGCTCGTGGAGTTGGTTGTTTATGGCTCTGCAATACCCTAAAACGTTCATCCATGGCCAGATCATGGAGTATACTTATTTCCCATGACAAGGCTATGGAGTGAGCTTATACCCTAAAACTTGTACTCTAAGTTTTTAAATTCAACAATAATAAAATGTGCAACTTTTCTTCATATTTGCTCAGTGTGGTAAGACATTTTTAACTTGTGTAAAATTACGAGAAATTTGTTGCCAAAAGGATACAAAACTTTGAGTGTGATTAATATATGAAACATTTAAGGATGACATCTATTCCAAATTAATCTCTACACTTTGACAAGTCATATTCAATTAAACAGGAAAAGGAAAATGAGTAAATATTAAATAAGTACCAATTGGCTATGCCCTTGTATCTATATTATATCAATGGTCATCTTTTTTCTTTAGATGAATAAACTTAAAAGCCATATTTTAGTGCTCCCAACATAATTCCCTTTTCTCTTCATACAAACCCGAGTCGTTTCTCCTCCTTTTCTGTTTAGGTATAAACATCTCAAGAATTCCCAAGTCGAAAATAGTCAAATCTCCCTGAAAACTGGAGGCCCATTGTTGTCGTTTTTAATTTCAATAAAATAGTACGTTTCCCATTGGTGGGATTTGTCAAGTATGAGTACAAGCTTAGTAGTGGAGGAGTACCATCAAAAGAGTTTTTCGCAAATACAAGGAGATGAATATAATGAAAATCATCCTCAGGCTACAACAAATCAGAAATCCCACAATAAAAAATATATTCAACAATTGTACTCCATGAAGGAAACCTTAATTCATTATGTATTCAGATTTCTTCTATTGATGTCGTATTTCTTTCTTACTGACTAGGCTTCACAATAATAAAAAAAAATCTATTCATACTGAATCAATCAAATGGCAACAATCCAAACCCTCTTGAAACCCTTTCCTTTTAAATCCATCACAGACTCTCATCAACTTGCTCAAATAGCATTGGACAATAGCAGAACGCACGCAATGATGATCATTTTAGGAGCACGTACAGACACAAGAATTCTGATAGGCCATGCATATTTTCTAAAAGAACAAAATCAGATATTGGAGAGTTCTCATCAAGCAAATATCAAGACTATTACAAAGTACCCGTATACTAAACCACGTTAAAATGGACAACATGACGTTTAACCTAATCTACACAATCATGATTCTGAAACGAGACAGAGAGAGAGAGAGAGTGAGAGAGAGCTTTAAAAAATGCAATCTCTAGAAGATGATCCAAATGTCCCAAGTGTACAGAACTGATGGAATCACATATTCCATTTAAGAAATGACGATAATCTGACTTAGCCGTCCGCTTTAAAGGCCAAAGGGCTCTTACTTTATATACAACTAGCCAACCATATTAGTCCCTAACAGTGTATATTGATTCCTTTTTAACCCTCAACAGATCTAGCTAATGACAAATCTGAACAAGATAAGATGTGCTAAACAGCAACCCGGATAACTTCCTTCTAAGTTCCACTGAAATTCCTCAAAAGGCTTCATCCAATCATAATTAAAAGTCAAATTCTCCTGAAGCCTGAAATGAAAACACCACAGATAAGAAAAAGGGACAGATGTCCTTTTACAGTTGAATACGATGCGAATTGAACTCACCTTGTTGAACAAAATGTCCTTGTTGTTTATGTGCATTATGCCATCCTTAAGGGTGCACTTCCACCGGCTCTTGGTACGAGTCACCTAAACAATAGGGTGATAAATTGAATACTTGGTAGATGCGAGAATCGACAACTATAAACATGCAGAGTACAGACCCTAACTGACAACTTGGAAGTTGGAAGCACTATCATACCTTATCAAACTGAGCCAGAACCAAATGTTGTGTGTTAAGCTCTTCTCCTTGATCGATGTCATCCAAATCGTCATCATCATTCTCATTCAGCGGTGGTTCTTCATCACCATTTTCATCGAGATCATTCTGGACAGAGGGAGCAGGGGTACCAGCTTGCAGGTCTAAGCCAAAAATAAAGATAAAAATGTGAACATGTGAAGGAGACCTTACACAGTGCTAAACATGTCAAAGTATAGCAGAAGTCTAGAAGCTTACCAGGAGCTGGAGTGTTCACCACATTATAGTCTTCATTGACAACTCCTTGGTAATTGTATATCTTCAAGGTAAAACACAAATAGTTGAGGCTACTGAAGTAAAATAAAAAGCCCTTGCATTTGATAATGATTCTTTCAGAACACTGTCGAGACCATGAAATGTGATACACAACACTACAGCATAAAACATATGAATGTTTAATTTCAAGAGTGTTAAGTCTCAAGTTGTACACAAAAGAGAGAAACTAAAGTCTTTACAGTCTATTACTAATCAGATTTCAGACAATCACTAGACTTCTACACCCAAATAAAAATAAACTAGCATGTGCCCGTGCAATAGAATGGTATTAATTAGGTAAACGAAACTGAAGAAGTTGGATTATTAACATATAATGAAAGAATACTATGTTTAAATGTAATCATTTTTTAGTTACTTTACGCAAGGATCAAATACAGCATAACATACCTAAAAATAAATAATCAAAAGTTAGGAAAAATAAGAAAAGGAAAGGAAATGTATATTGTAGTTACAACATAAGATAATGTTTCTATACTCTAGATCTATCTAATTAAAACGATAAAATAGCTATAATGTATTAGTATGATCTCCTTCGTACTCTACATCTTCATTTACATACTCTTATCCTTGTTTAATTCAGTTTATAAATATAAGTATTGATATTCACCACAATATTCCAAAACCCAAACCAATGTGTACTATCCCTCCAAAGAAAAATTAAAATCTATATTACTTAGGAAAATTAAAAACTAAATTTATCAAATATATTTTCGGAAAAATTGTCACATTTAAGTTTGACCTTTAAATTCTGACATGCACTTGCTTAAAGACTCGGCATCCCAAAAAATAAATAATCAAGAACTACGAAAAATAAAAAAAGGGAAAAGTAGATTATAGTTAAAGCCTAAGATAATGTTTTCGTACTCTTACGCAATAAACAAAGACAACACATTATCCCTAAAAATAAATAATCAAAAGCTAGGAAAAATAAGAAAAGGAAAGAAAAATTATATTGTAGTTACAGCCTAAGATAATATTTCTGTTCTCTACATCTACACAATTAAAACGATAAAATAGGTATAATATATTAGTATGAACTCCTTCATACTCTACATCTTCATTTACCTACTCTTATCCTTGTTTAATTCAGTTTATAAATATAAATATTGATTTTTACCACTATATTCCAAAACCAAAAACAATGTGTACTCCCTCCAGAACTATTTTATCCTTCCAAAGATAAATAGTAAAATTGACAAATAAAGAAGGTATAAATTTTACCCAAACGTAAACGAACCTGCATAGGAAAGGGGTGAAGTTGAGAAGATTCCGACAATGATAACGGGGAGAACGGATTAAGAAAACACTGTGAAACAGCAAGGGGTGAAGTTTGATAGTTAACCAAGTCTTCTTAATCAGTTTTTAAATGGTATAGAATGAGTAATTTTGGGTTTGTTGGTTTAGTTTTTACTTAGTGAAGTTTATCCTCAGTATTTATATTTTTTTTTTTTTAAAAAAAAAATAATCAATATGGTAATCATGAGATGAAGTTTGATATTTCAATTATAGAATTTTATCCTTTTTTCTTTCTTTATAAAAAAAACGAAGCATAGAACTTTATCTTTTAAAAAAAAAAACAAAGCAAGGTGGTTATAGTTTTTGTTTCATCCAAACCTATAATGAAGTAGTATCCTGAAGCTAATTTTAGATTTTTTTTTTATTATTTTTCACCTGAAGCAACGACAAACCTCCATTTGGCTTTTGAAGGCCTCACATTCATTGTGTCTCTTAAATAATAATATAAGATTAACATTGCCTTAAAGAGAAAAGTAACATATGAAGATACTACAACGTCATTTTCATCAATAAAAAAAATTAAAATTAAGTTTCAAGCCATTGTCTCAGGATTTCCTATTTCATGGACATGTGACATTTGCTTTTGTCTTTTTCATATTTCCAACCTATCTCTAAACTAGATTGAACATCTGAATAGTGAAACTAACCTGAAAATTAAAATTTCAAGCCAATTTTTTCTTTTCCAAACCTAGCACCAAATATTTCACCCCCTAAACCAGACAATACTCACTCTTACTTTAAAGTAGAGTAACAATTTACAAACAAAATATTTGGACAAATGGAAATATCACAAAAATTATTTGCAAAAAAGACATAGATAAAAGTATAAAACTAAGACATTGGTATTGAGGTAACTGAAAATACACGTCTCAGCATTATAAAAACGTCATAACATACTCTCTATGTCTTTATACATAAAGAAACATAGAATAATAAACCATTATAAAAATTTATCCAGGGTTACGACAAGAATACTAAATAGCTCCAACTAGCTACAGGTTACGACAAGAATAAGTCAGCAAGAGTGCTAGTATCTGTAAACCTAGATTTTTTAAACACATAAGATTCAATTTATAAATCACTTACTTAAACTTTCTATTAGGGCTATGCTCAGTTTGTTCAGTCATTTTAAGCCATATCATACCAATTTTTTCATATTAAAAAAGACATAACAAACCAATTTACTTTAAAGACACCCCAAAAATATACACACATATTTTTCAAATTTTGAAAAATCAACTACATGCCTGGTTTTTTATATGAACAAATTATTATTCAAGCAATACTCTCATTTCTCAAACTGAGACTAGTGATAGCCAATTTAATGAGTTCTACACCAATGTCATTATAATGGTAAGTGGTATGGGACCTAGCGGCATCCCTGTCATTATTACATTGAACTATCAGTCGCCAATTTCCATAATCCCTACCCAAGATGTTTCGCATGATCTTTGTCAAGAAAGACAACTTCGACAAACTTTTATAAATCAATGCTTCCATTCAAGAACAAAATCCCTCTTGCATACACAGCAAAGAGGTCATGCAAGCATCAAAAAGCATTAGAGCAATTTGTAGCTGATCCAGAAAACATAAATTACGGCTTGGATAAAAAAAATAAAGAAAAGGATCAACAGAAAGCAGAACAGGCAAACAACAAGGGGGTCAGAGAGAATTCTTACATTAGGTGTGGAAAGCATGTCCTCATAAGGATCAGGAATTGGTCCATCCAGTTGGGGTATCCTAGAAGATCCCTTCTGCTCAGCCGATGTGTCTTTTACAAAGCCATTACTTCCAGAGGGCTTGCTCGAAATAATCTGATACAAAAACATATTAGCCTCTATATATGTGAAAAATTCATGATAAATGGAATATATGAGTTGGCTAAGCAGACAAGCCTAGGGCTTCTTAGCCATTCCCATATGAAGTGTTTCTTCAAGACCAATTTGCATGTGAACGCCTTAGTTTTAAAAAGCATGCCTAGGCGCGCCTGAGGCGGTGAGGCGAGGCGGTGGGTGGAGCGCCTTAGAAGGGTAAGGCAAGGCGAAACCAAGAGGCGAGCGCTTTTTATCGCCTTGGGGCGCCTATGTTGAAGCTCTGAAGCTCTAAGGCGTGTGCTTCATGGTGTATAAGATTGGGGACAGCTGGCTTTAATATTTGGGGACAGTCAGTGTTCAAAAGCCCGTGGCAAGCTTTCTTTGCTGTATATATTCAAAGTTTCAAGCCGACCAGCCACCAGCAACCTTTGCCAGCAGCCGCCATCTCTAGGTATGTTTTATCTTTTATTTCAATTTTTTTTATCTTCTTCCTCCTCCTTCACTAAATTTCTTTCTTCCTCCTAGTCTTCTTCTTTCTCCTCAAGTACCCACTTCCTTTTTTTCTCTATTTTTTCTGGTTTTCAATTTGGGGCTAGGGGCTTTTTTTAATTTTATTTTTCTGTACATAATTTGTTAGATCCTACTTTTGTTAGATACTAAATGATAAATGAATTTATAGGGAATGAATGGTTGGTCGTTTAGTCGGTGAATTAGCAATTTATAGGAAGTTTCGATGTGTAGTTGTGTACGTAGAGATATGGCAGTGAGTGTGTGACAGTGGAGAACAAAGTTAGAACCATTGCATGTGGTGGGTATAAATTTAATGCAATATTTTTTATTTGTCAAGTTTATTCATTTTACAAATCAACTTAATTAAATTAGTTAAATCGGTGAGGAATATTTCTCAAATGTAGTGATTGATTATTTGACATTTTGATTTGATTTTTATAAAGTTTCGGAGGAATCTATTTTTTCGAGGGTTAATCAACTTTACATGTATTGATGTGTGACTTCCAATTTGTATGTTATTAGTATTATGTGTGTTCTGTATTTGTACTCTATAAAATGTATAAAGTGCTAATATTTTGATGACGATGTGATTTGATAATTACATGATAGAAAAAGTGGAAACCCTATATAAATTAAATTGAGTCAATCATAGTCAAAAATACATGTAAATTCAGTATCATTCTAATAAAATCCAACTTTATCTTTCTTGATTTATTTTCAGGATGTCTTCAAATGAGCGATCATCCTCAGGTTCAACGGATAACTTGGATCCAGGAAGAATCTTGGGTTTTCTCTTTAAAGGGTTTTGAGTACAAAATACAATATACAAGCGTTAAATTTGATTTTTGGCATAATCGGAGCGCCTCATACCCAAAGGCTAGCGCCTAGGCTCCGGGGACCACTAGCGCTTCACGCATTTTTAAACTAAGGTGAACGCACTCAGCAACCCCAACCCCCCCCCCCCCAACACACACACACGAGAGGGAGAGAGCTTGCAAAAGTGAAACTATAATTACCATTATAAAGAACCTTGTGAGTCAACAAAATACATTACTGATGAGGCAAAAAAACAATCTTGGTGACACTACAAAAGGTGTTATTGATGCAAATTACAAAACCTGCTAATGATTGAAGTGTTTTCTCATATATATATATATATATATATATATATATATATATATGTATGTATATATATGTATGTATATATATGTATGTATATATATGTTTTCAACTCTTGGCACAAGAATGGACTGGACAGAGTGGGCTAGATGCACATAGCACAGACAAATGTGTTAATCACAAACCACACAACAAAACTGATGAACAAAATGTAGGGGCAAAGCGGATGAGCATCAAACAAGCTGACAACTTCAATCATGTCAATATGGGTATAATAGAGGAGATTGGCAAGTCTGAAATCATAACTATATATATCCAAGATCATTGGTCCCACTCAAACAATATTAAGTACAAAAGCTATATATTCTAATGAATTGAGAATTTTGAACACTAAAATTTAACATTATGATGTAAAACTGAGGATTCTATTGAATATAAAATTTTAACCGCAAGAGCATCTGCCTGCTTTAGAAAATATAACATTATATTCCCAATTTGAAAACCTTTCCATGTTTGATATATTTAAGACAAACCCATGCCTCTTTATTTAAGCCACATCATCTCCTAACATTGATGAAAATTAGCTATGATAATTAGCCAATCCAACACCAAGTCTAACACTTCTTTATTCTCAAATATTTCTTTGAGGACAGGCACCAAATGCAGCAAACATATCCTGCGAGTGTCCAACTTCTATGTGTATAAAAGGGTTTAAGCTTTGCTGAAAGTGGATACTGAGCTAAATCCCAAAGCAAATCCATACATATATTATAGCCACCAACCTAGCCCAATCAATGGTAATATCTCCATTACTCTAGAGATATGAGTTGACTGCTGGAATATTTCCCAAAGACCACCCCTGATATGATTCAATGTCAGGACTTTGAAGATTGATTGAAGCTACTAAGAAAGATTGATTGATTGAAACTTATCAATTAAGCCAGTCCCAAGGTTCCCAATCAATGCTATTTCAGCTAAATGGGAAATCCATGTCTTTGGATCAATAATGCACTTCGAAACCTCAAAATTCTTTGTCTGCAATTAACTGAAGAGAAGAAACTTTCTCATGTTGAAAACCTATCCACTACTAGCCATGCTTCATATCCATACATCATCACCTTCAGGTTTATGATGAGTTGAATAGGTTTTGACATAAGGCCTTAGATCACCAGGTCCCTAAGTGGTTTACCTAGGTAGAAAAGCAATACAGTACATAAGATATCTGTTTCTTTTACCACACATCACTCCAATAAAGACATGTATCCCAAACATCTATTGTTTCTCTAAAAGAGTAGTTAAACCATAACACAACGGTGCAAGAAAGGCCACCATAATGTTAGTGACACACTGACAAGATGACAAGAGCATTTACCTCCAGTTCAAACACATCACCAATGGCATCTCCAGCTCCATCTTGCTGGGGTATATATCCAGTTCCCTGATACTGAGGTGGAATTTCATCACGTTTTCTTTTCCCAGTAGGTCCGGTAAAGAAATCCTGGACATATATCCAATTAAGAAAATAAGAACAGAAGTACCACAAATATATAAACACGACAAGATAATCCACATGTAAATCACAACGATCATTATCACAACATTGTGAAAACATAATCCATCCAAAGCAGACATCCTTAAGCGTCCAAAAAGAAAAGAAGAATTATCCTTGCCAAAGACTAAGATTTACCTGAGTTGCTGGTTGTAAGGATCCTCTATCCACCTCTTCTCGGCCTTCCACATAAGCTACATAACAAAAACAGTGCCAGTGATTAAACATATGAGGAAGGCGAGTAGCATGACATAGTCTCAACATCTATTTTTCAAAGGAATATATCCTTAACATTTTACTCACCCACATTAACATCTACACCAAGTGGAGGCCTCTGATTCATCCAGGGTGAAGGTGGAGGCTGCAAAATCAGAAAGATTCAACTTCGATTCTTTAACCATAAAATATAAAACAGGAAGTGAAAATTTGAACCTAACCAATCAAGTGAATAATTTACTAAGAGAAGTTATTTGGCGCAAAAGCAAAGGTAGAGTTTGGCGCAGGTCAAAGGGAGTTCCAAATGAACCATGTGAATAAAGTCCACCCCCCCCCCCCCCCCCCCCACACACACACCCACCCACACACACACCCACCCACACACCCACCCACCCACCCACCCACCCACCCACACACACAAAAAACCCTAAACCATCATCAGCACAGCATAAAACATCTTAAGGAAATTTAATCCCTGCTCCAAAGGTATCAGATAATTAGCAAGGCTTGAGGGGTCAAGACGTCAAGTATTCATTTTTACAACTCTTGATAGTGAGATTAACTTCTAACAATTAGGTCAACCTCAAAGGACGAGAAAATGACATTAAGGTGAATGATAGGTGACCAGGCGACTAAAAAAATAGTAAACTGATCAAGAGCCACTAGACCAAATAGATAGCAATGAAAAATTTGAAATACCATGTATGGACTAGGCCTTCCAACATTGGGCTTTATGTCATTAAGAACACCAACACCTTCATTACTATTTGGAGTAGGATAATCTGAGGGTCCAGTAGGTATGTTATACATCGAGCTATCTGCAGTTCCAGGTAGAGGAGTCTGAATTGGGGTCTGCAGTGGCGTCTACAACAACAAAGCAAAGTCATCAAACTCAATCCGTAAAAAAACATTCTGACATAGTAATAAACAATCCTCCAGCGAAACTAATGTAAACTAAAGACACTTGTTTACCAAGATACAATGCTTATATGCTTTAGTGCCTTATGCAAAAAATTCACAGATAATACGATCATTAATTCACTGTAGCAATATAGTATTGGTATTGGTGACGTTTGTTTTGTGGCACGACCTTGCGATTATACAAGTAATTTTCATCTCTCAATTAATTATTTTCTTTCCAAATTTGGGTCAGACAATTTTTTACAGTTATAATCCAGGACAAAAAATATATTAAAATAACCTATGCCTTCTTCTTACTGGATAAATTACATCAAAGTATCAAACCGTCACATTCAAAAACAAATTACAATGCAAATAAATCGATTAATCCGGTCTCAATTAATCTAATGTTTAAAAAAATTGGACTATACAGTTACTCAACCATTCCTATAGCACAATCATAATAGTGCCGCAATCACTCACCGGAGGAAAAAGCATTTCAGCAGTGGGAGTCTCATACTCTTCAGTTCCTTCATAAGGCACATTCAAATCATGAACAGGCGTAATCGCAGCTCCTGGCGCTGGCTTCGGCACTGACGGCCTCTCGCTCGGCTGCAATACAGCTCCGGCTTGCATCATCTTCAGCTCCCAAAGCTGTCAACAAAGAGCAATAAAATTTATCAATTTCCCGAAATATCTACAAATCACAAAACCCTAGAATCACTCAGATCGATACTCAACCACCAATCTCACCCTAAACAAACCGTAATCAATCAAAATCTAGACCGGAAACCCTGATTAAACAGTAATAAAATACGTTTAATAGAAAAAATATGATTTTCATTTATTCTAATTAAAGGAATGAATACATACTCCTTGGATTTCCTGGAGAACTTTTTCACCGGGACCGCCATCGGCGACGAACTCTTCGCGAACCTTCTCGATTACATCTTCAATAACATGGATGTAAACAGCGCTAGTCGTCGAGGTCGTCATTCTCAAAATCCTAGAAAAAATTCAAAAATATCCGAGATTCGTCGGATTTCTCCGCCCGAGGTAGGCTAATGGACCGAATATGTTAAAGACTCGGACAATTCGAACAGAAACTAGTGAGTTGCACGACGTCGGGTTCTAAGTGGGATGTCGGAGGAAGTGAAAAGGGGATAAGGCGGTGGAGAAGGAGGTGGAGGAAGGAGGAGAAGGAGAGGCGTGGTGGTGGGGGAAAGCGGAACAGAAAAGAAAGATTAAAGATTGGAAATATAAATAGGTTTGCATCCGTTTATAATGCCCTGGGTCCACGTGTCAAAATCTGCAATGCTTTTATATATATATCAAGAACTAGGATTCAAGATTTTTAAGTGGATACCCCGGCGCATTGCCTGGGACAGCTGTTATTTTCTCAGTGTGTAGTTTATTAATTTTAATGTAAGTGGATGATAAAATTTGAATTATAGGTTCTGTTCAGAGAATATCATCAATTTAATACGTTTTTTTTCGAATCTCATGTCTTGATTATTAAATTATCGAACTATATCATGAGTTTGAACTAAATTTATCCATTTTTGTCGAAAAAACTCATAGATTTTCCCCTAATTCGGTTGAATCATGAAAGTTTCTCATGAAATGTGTACAATCAACAATTTATTTGAAATTAGAGTAGAAATTTTGTTTCTATTAGAATTTAAAATATAAAAGTACAAACTATTACATTACAACGGGTTGATTGGTTTACTTATTTGATTGGTTTGCTTATTCAATTGCGAATACTCTTTTATAATTAGCTTAAAGTCTTTTTTATAATGTTGAACCAAATTTTTTAAGGTTCTCTAGTTTTATGGCAATATTCTGTATAATGTTATATATTATTAATAGATCAAATAAATATATTATAGATTTTATAAAAAAAATATTTATTATACCATAACAAATTTAGCTAATGACAAACAACTAAAAAATATAACGAAAAAAAAGTTAAAAAATGACAAAAGAATACAATTAGAAAAGTTAATAGGAGTAATTGAGTTTCAGTTTAACCAAACAATGAAAAATGCTTTAAATGTAAAACCATTTTCCATGCAACCAAACAACAGAAAAGTTCTATAAAAATGAATTTTCCACCGTAAAAGGTTTTTCATGGAAAACCATTTTCAATTGAAAACGTTTTACGCCCCACTAAACGGAGTCGTAATGTAAAATAAAATAAAGAAAAATAGGAAAAGGGAAAATATATATTCCTAAAAATAGAGATAAAGGTTACTGTAACCGTCTTACTCATCATCTTCGTATTATATATCTAAATTCTAAACATAGTAGAAATTTTTGATAGCTCCTATGTGTTTCCTTTATCCTTCAATAATCTCCTTTTTTGTGATCAATAGTTAGGGTTCAAAATCGAAACACATGTAATCTTGTTTGACAACATAAAATTGCATAACTATAACATGGTAATATGCCAATTAACGCATAGGCCTCATGCTAAAAAGTGAAATTTGGTTGTATGTGTATTGTATATGGTGTGAGCTTTATTTATGATTTGATAAAATTAACAATATTGTTGGACTATACATACTCTATGTTATTAAACAGTAGTATAAAATTACTTATAATTGGTACTGGAATTATCATCCATGCATATAAAAATGTAAAGAGGTTAGATGACAATAATGCTCAAGCCTTTTAACCTATTGATTATTGGTTTTAAAACCTAATAAACTCACTTATATCGACAATACATCTGTTAAAATAAAACCACTCAAGGTCATATAAAAACCTATTTTGGTCACGTAGTCAAAGAGAAGAGGAAGCATGTGATTATCGAAGTTACATAATCCATTTATGGAAATTAATTTTGAAGAAAATTTGACACTAGTTCCGTATAGATTATTTTTATAGAATAATTATTTAGAAATAGTAGTTATAAATTTACATACAATGTATCATTTATTTTAAAAGTAAAAAGACAAATAAATAAATCACCAACTTGTGCGTTATTATTTGATTCAAATAATATCTTTAAAAGTTTTTCCAACTATTCCATCTCTAATCATGTAAAAGTTAGACACAATATTGTCAAATTTCAAATCTTTTTTTTCTTTTTCGAGAAGAACAAATATCAAAATTTTTTTATATCCACCTCTACATTTTTACAAGAACTTGTTAAGGAGAAGGAACACTTATACATAAAGAATAGGGGTGCTTGTGAGTTGAGTCAAGCTCGAGTTTGATAACTCAAACTCAAGTTCAACTCGAGTTCGAAAGCCCGTGAGCTAAAAAACCAAAGCTCGAGGTCGAGTTCGAAAACTCAGTTATCAAGCTCAACTCAAACTCAAGCTCGATTAAAAAACGACTCAATTTAGAGTTCGATTTTTCAAGATCGAGCTCTACTCGTTTAAAAGTTCAATAAGCCTAAATAATTATACCAATTGGGTTAACAAGGAGGCTAAGTTTTAGCTTTAATAAGTTATATTTGGTTTTAGTTGAAAAATACTACTGGATTTATATATACTAATTGGTTCAAACCATCTATTATTTTTTTTTTAATGTGAGACTTTGAGTTTACATATAAAACACTCTTCAACCATCTTTCATTTTAATTCAATGCGGGACTTTTGGTTTATGTATCAAATTATCTTTTATTTTATTCCAAATTTATATCTTAACTATATTTTTCTATAAATATATACTATAAATAAAAAATCGAGCTTCTCATGAGCTTTTCGAGTCGAGCTTCGATTTCGATTTGCTCAACTTAACTCGTTAAGTTATTAAGTTGAGTTTGATTTCAAATCGAGTATAAACTAGTCAAGCTTTGATCGAATTTTAACCGAGTCAAGTTTGAGTAACTCAATTCAATAATCACCTCTGGTTGAGAATACACAAGAGTAAATTTACACAATTACACATTTACACCCTCGCTCTAGGGCAACATCTTCCTCGCACTAAGAGCACTATCGGCAGTGAGTAAAATTTTTCCCACGAGTAAAAATGGTGAATAAAATGAGTGAAAAATGTATCCTACCAATGGTCACCCGTGAGAAAACTCATGAGGAAAATTTCAGGTGGGCCCCATATTTTTTATTCCGTTTTACGCTTCAACGGCTATTTTCGACATTTAAACAATTTTGGAAAAAATATTAAAAATCACCAACGGTCATAAAAAAAATTTCTCTATAAAATGACACCCATTTTGCTATATTTTTCCACAAATTAAAAAAAATACATTTTCCTAATTGAATTCGTTTTTCACTATTATCTACTTCCCAATTGTTATCATACACATTTTTTTTGCAAATCTTCGTTAAATAAATTATTCTGCTGTTATTTTCATAAAAACGATAATAAAGACGTTAATTAAGACGTTAATTTAAAGCGATTATCAAAAGTGATAATTATTAAAAAAACGCTACTATTAACCGCTAATTAAAAATTATAATTATTATAAAAATGCTAATTAAATGCGATATAAAATAAACAATAGTTTAAAAAGACAATTAAAAAACGATTATGGAAAACGATATAAAAATGCAATAATTAAAAATGATAATTAAATACAGTAGTTAAAAACGATAACTATAACCGCTAATTAAAAATATTAAATACATTATAAATTGATTGAAATGCTAACTACGCAATAATAACATAAATTAATTAATAACGATATAAAATTATTAATCATAATTATACATTAATTAGAAAACTAAGTAAAATTGGTGAATGTGGAAGAGAGAGAAAGTGTGGTGGGGTATTGAAAAAAAGTATTAGAGAGATTGATGAGGAGTTTTTTTACTCACTGCTGGGATTACATTTTACTCACAAAAAAACTCATCATAATTGAGTGGGATGAGTAGGCAAAATTTTGCCCATTACTGATGGTGGTCCAAGAAAGTCTTCATACTCATACAGTCACACACATGCTCATCAATCGATTCCCTTCATCTTCCTCGACCGCGATGCCTTTCCCGATGACCGGCGCTTAATCAACCGCCTATTTCCCCAACCTAATTGCATCATTTTATCAACAAACTCTCGAATCATCCACTCAATTCCACTATTCGCTAATCCAATTTTGTTGCAATTGACGCTTCTCCAAACCCTAGAAAATGTCTGGTGGTTTTTTCCGGGTAATCAAACTTTTTATCTACTCTATTTTTTCTTGAATTTGTTATTATGTGATTGCCTAATATTGACGATTGATGCTCTGGTTATTAATGCATCCTTTTTAGATAACCTTATTTTATTTGATATTCACTTGTATTGCAATGTTTGAATTCTTGGTTAATTTACAATCGTTGGTTGCTTTTGTAATTACAATTTTGATTTCGCCTATTGAATAGGGTACGTCTGCCGAGCAAGACACTCGGTTTTCGAATTAGCAAGCGAAGCTACTCAAAACGCAGAAGTTCGTTCCTGAACTCGAACACTTGGTTCGTTTGTTATTACAATGTTTATACTTGTGCATTTTGATGATTATGCAGATTTAACTGACTGTCATTTGTTGATTGTGTATATTGTGGATTTTGTTGGTCAGGTTGATATTTCGAAAGTGAAAATGGATGTTATTAAGCCGTGGATTGCTACATGAATGACGGAACTTCTTGACGGATTTGAAGATGAAGTGCTCATTAACTTCATTAATGGACTTCTTGAAGAGAAGGTAACCAGTACACTATGCTTTTGCAGTTTGGTACTTTATTTTATTTATTGATGCATCAAGTTTCTTTGAGACCATGTACTCAGCACGATGAGCATACATCAATTTCCATGTTATTCAGCTAAAGGCGGCGTTTCTTTTGTTTGAGACTTGGATAACTACACGTTGTGGATATTCATTGCCGTGTTGCATCTGTTCTTATTCTCATGTTCACTATGGAATACATGTTTTGAGTTAGTCACGGTGTTTGTTAAGATATACTTCATCATAGAACTCCCTTGAAAGTTTTGTTATGTATTTGTTGTGAGGTGCTCTGATACTTAGTGCTTTTTCAAATCTAGAGCCTTATAGAATAACTTGTTTGCTCGTTAAGTGAGGTTGTAGCCTATCATATGTGTTGTGGTCTTTATGTAGTTACAGAGGGATAGACTTTTTTCCTTTTAATTATTTTGTTTGATGGACTGCTTGTGTTATTAGTGACGGTATAACTTGTGAATCTGTTCTTTTTTGGTACTTTTAAGTTAGGTCTGCCTGGTTCCTGGAATGGCTGAACATTAAGATAGTGGTAAAATGGATCTATAAGGCTGGATACTTGGCTTTGGGAATGTAGTATTTTTCAATTTTCCTTGAAACTTATTTTCTTTGTTTGTTGATGTGTGATATGTGGATTTTATTCAACTCTTAATTTCTTTGTTGTAATCATCTGGCTGTACTTACCTAATAGAAACTATGCCAAATGTTTACTTTTCAAAATACTCAATAGGTTGAATTGCTTTGGCTTCTACTTATTTTGAGGCAGGTAGTCAATGGAAAGCATACGCAAATTCAACTAACTGGTTTCATGGAAAAGAATACTGTTAAGTTCATGAAAGAGCTTTGGGCACTTCTCCTCAGTGCCCAGAAAAATGCTAGTGGTATCCCTCAACAATTTTTGGATGCTAAGGAGGAGGAAACTAGGAAGAAAAAGGTTCTCATCAGTCTATTGAGGTTTGAGGTCCATATTCAATAATGTACTATTTAATGTTTTGCATGATTTGTGATTACCTTTTGTGAATCCTTGCAGGCGGAGAATGATCGTTTCTTTGATGAAATCCAGAGAAGGGAAGGGAAGGAAGCTAAAGAATCGGAGCAAGTAATTGAGAGGCAAATGATAACTTAATATGTTTCATGCAAGAGCTAGCTTTTGAGAGTTAGCCAGTTAGATTGTTTGATTTTAACCCTGTGTTTCTTGTGGCCACTCAGCTTGCTTCTGCCATTATTTGGGTTCATATCCTTACCTCAAACTACTGTAGGATTATGAGGAATCAAATAGAAGACAAGAGAGTGGTTCTGGTGTGCAATCTGGAGATGAGAATGGAGCTGATGTATGAAATGGTTTTAGAGGAAGATCCAGGTTGGCTTCTGAAGTATTAATGTGGTTTTAACTTTGATGACGTGTGCAGTCCTTTTAGTGTTGTAGAGTCTTGATGCTCTTTCATAGTTTCTTTGGCATGTGCTTATGTTTTGTGGATATAAATGACCTTACTGAAGCATTTTAGGGTGTGTTCCATAAAATATGATGTAAAGTTGCTTAGGTACTATTTTTTTTTTGAAGGATTCTAATACATATGGTATAACATGAAATTTTCATACTGTGATGGTCTACTTTCAAAAGGGATATTGAATTTTTTTCCTAGTATTCTGTATTGTTTTTGGCAGTTTAGATTGTTGTAAACTTGTAACTATGAATCTAGACCATTTGAGAGTGTGCTTGAAATGTCCTTTATAATAGCTTTCCATGTGAGCTTTTTACTATGGTAGTCAAGGAAGAAGTTCAGTTTATGCTTTACTTATGGATTCAGTCGTCATTTTCATCTCTATGCCCTTAGTGCCACAAATTTGGTGTTTTCATCCCCCTTTTTCCTAATGCTTGTTCAAATTGCGTCTTGTGGGTGCATCAAGCTGTTTTGATTTTGTTGGCAACAGAAATATCTGATAGAGATATGAGATAACCAATATTATCAGGAAATAAATGTGATAATTTTCCATATTGATATTAGTAAGAGAATAATATTTTTAGGATTATTTATGTTAAGTTATTATCTTTAGAATATTTTATTATGATAATATATCTTTTAGAAAGATTGTTTTCTATCTTATGAGCGTAAGTTTTGTATAAATTCTTTACATATTGATCAATAATCAAGTCATATTATTAAAATATTTTTCCTAAATTTGTCATGGTATTAAGAGCAGTTTAGATCTTGGGAGAGTTCACAAAAATTCCTCCTGCCGGTAGATTAGAAAATTAAACCCACCGGTAAGATGAACCTTTTGTCAAAATTACAAATTTTTTTATCTTCAATCTAGTTCCGCTGTGTATATGATGTTTTTCGTCTCTCTTTCTGTCGTGAGAGAAGAAATATTGGTTCTCCTTGTGTTTTTCGGCTCTCCTTCTATCTTGAGAGAAGGATTATTGGTTTTCCTTGTGCCGTGAGACAAAGTTTTTGATTTGAGTGTGGTTTGCTCTAAAAAAACCAATATTTGACTGGAGCACGGTTTTGCTCGGGAAAAACCAAAATACGATGAGTTCGAGAAGAAGAGACGTTCTCCTTGTAATGTTATATTTGTAGGTTCGAAAAAAAAGTAACGTTCCTGTTTGATTGATAATTGATGGGTTCAAAAAAGATAAACGTTTTCATCATAAAAAAATGAAGGCGACATCACAAGAGTAGTGTATCTCGACTTCAACAAAGAGAGGAGTTTACAATCGCAACGTTCGTGTTACTGCAGTTACGATTGTGGAGGGGGGGGGGGGGGGGTGATAGAGATATGAGATAACCAATATTATCGAAAAATATATGTGATATATTTTCCATATTGATATTAGTAAGAGAATAATATTTTTAGGATTATTTATGTTAAGTTATTATCTTTAGGATATTTTATTATGATAGTATATCTTTTAGAAAGATTGTTTTCTATCTTATGAACGTAAGTTTTGTATAAATACTCTACCTATTGATCAATAATAATTAAGTCATATTATTAAAACTTTTATCCCAAATTTGTCATATACTACTTCCTCTTTGCAAGGTATCCTTGTCATCATCTGATCATTCCCCGTCACCTCCCCAGTAACTTGTAGTTATATGTCTTGCTTGGATGATATGCAATTATATTTGTAATGCCAGGTCATCAGTTAGCATCCTTTGGCAGATATAATTTTTTGCATTCACCTGAAGCATTGGTCTAGAACACTTAGCAAGTCATATGTGCTGTCTAGGTCAATGCACATGTTACTTCAAGTTGTGAGATTTTGACATTTTCTTTTAGTAGATTGCTATTGGATGACATTTTTAAGCTGGGTGAATGGGTGGTATCATAAAATTAGTGTTGTATTCTGGCTGCTGTCTTCAATTTTTTTTACTATTGTGGTTATTCTTTGTTTGTTTCCGACAACCAACCACCACATACAATTATATTTTACTAATTTCAAATCTTTGTTTGAAATTTTTTCTTCTTTTTTTCTCATGGTTATTTCTGTTTGCTAGCTGAATAGTATCTCTTGTGCAGGAATCACATTGGATATTGGTGTTGCACTGAGCTAGCTTTTTTCTTCTCCCTTTTCCCGTAGTTGTTGAGATGATCAGTCATCATATTTCTGAAATATGCTTTGTTGAAGACTCTCTTTTTTCCAGAGAGAAGAGTTTTTCAAGAAGTATTTCTGGTACTCCTAGAGCAGAAAAAATATCAGTTTCTCCTGATAGAAGGCATCGATTACCCCAAAGAAGATCTGTCACTCCTAGGAGATGGTCTGCCCGAGAATCAGTATCTCCAAGGCAGAGGTCAGTTTCTAGAAAGCGATCTTCATCTCGAACTCATTATAGGTCTCCTCTGATGAGGTACAGAGTTCATTCTCCAGTATGTAGATCACCGTCTCCCCTTCAACGTTTGTCACCTTCTCCTTTAAGGCGTCGGTCTTTATCACCTTTACGACATCAGTTTCCTCCTAGGCGGCGTTGATCTCCTTCTCTTAAGCAGCGTCAATCTCCTTCTCCTAGGCAGTGTCAATCTCCTTCTCTTAGGCGGTGTCGGTCTCCTCCTAGGTGACGTGGGTCACCTTCTCCATGGCGTCGACGTTCACCAACCCCTAGGCAACATGGATCCCCTTCTCTTGTTCGCCGTAGAAGGAGGATATCCTCTTCAAGTCTGAGGTCTCGATCTCCTGGTCAGCTTAGGTCTCCATCTCCTGTTCGACGTCGGTTCCAATCTCCTGTCAGAAGATCATCTTTTCTCCTCAACGTAGGTCTCCATCTCCTGCTCAACGCAGGTCCCCATTGGCAAGAGGGCTCAGATCTCCATCTCCAGTGGAACATAGATCCTTGGCTTCAGTAAGACGAAAGTCGCCTGCTCTAGCACGCAGGAGATCACCAAGCAGATCTCCTTCACCAGCCAGTCAGAGTTCCAGTTTGCGTGTCAGGTATATTTCTGCTTCATCTATTAAGATGAGGTCACCCAGGATTCAGAAATCCCTGCATGGATCTCCTAGAGAAAGAAACAGTTATTTTTTGGATCAATAGTATGCACATGGGAAATATTTGTTGAGCAGCATCCTAGTTTTTGCTCTTTTGTTTTTGCCAAAGTATCAAGCAATTGTGTTCTAAGCTCAAGAACTTTTTTTATTTTTTTCTTTTTCCTTGAAGAACAATTAATCTTTCTCATTGAGTTATTTCTAAATATCTCATATTCTGGTGGTTTTGTAGGGACCATGAGCCTGGAATGACACTGTGTAGACAGCCTGTTGCATTGTTCCCCCAAAGAGATCACTCTAATAGAAAGCTTTCAGACAGAAATGTGCCATCTGTCTCACCTCCTCCCAAGAAGTCAGATGTGGCATCACCACATATCCAGAGAAAGAGTTCTGGTAAAGATAGGAGGTTGTTTTCTGCTGCCCAGTTTTAAACAACTGCTGTTCATTCTATTGGGAGTCAATGTTTAATCTGTACTTTTATTCTTATGCAGGTTGGCCAGTCCATATGATGTCCCTCGAAATGATGAAGGGGATAAAATGACTGTAAATGGAAGTCGATGTCATACTAGATTAAGGGACCAGAGAAGTCGTCACAGAAGTCCTGAAACAAGTGAAGAGAAATTTGAAATTGACAGGTGCAATTTGTTAAATATAAGCAGTTTTTTTTTTTTTTTTTTTTTTTTTTTTTTTTTTTTTTTTTTTTAAAAAAAATTGTTTTATTTGGAAGGGCCCTATTAAAAGAATGCAGTCTCTTTTTATATTTTTTTCTGAAACATTACGGTGAACATTAAATCTCCATGGGATAGGGAGTACGAGGGGGTGAACAAGTACAAATTTGAAGAGGAAAAATCCACACGCTCATCAGGTGGCAAGCAAAGGAATTCTCCTGATCGATTAATCAGCTACCAACTTCGTGACAATATCGATGCAAGACAGGAGCACAATGAAATGATTAGGTACTTTTTCTGTTTTATGATTTGTCTATTTGTTTTGCGTGGTTTCCTTAAATTATCCGTCCCTAATTTAAATAATTGATTCATTTATAGTGATGAAGCCTCTTTCAAGGAAGTTCTTGCCTCAAAAAAGTCACCACCTAGTGATTCTGTATTGGGTGAGAGGTATGACATATTGTACCATGTGGATGCTTCTAGTTTGGATGAGAAGAAAAACTCCCAAGAGAAAGATAATATACATAGAAGTCCTAGTGTTGACTTTGGTTCTAGATCTAAGGAAAGTGAGATGCACAGAACTGAAGTTTCTGAGAAGAGGAAGCATAGAAGGTCAAGGCAAAAAGAAGTGACATCGGATGATAGTAGTTTTGATTCTGAGATTGAGGATAGAAAGGAAGCTAAGAGAAGAAAGAAGGAAGAAAATAAGGTACGTAAAGAGGAGAAGTTGGCAGTGTGAGGAGCGGCGTCGGAAGAGGGAAGAGATGCGTGCAAGTAAACGGAAGCGAAAGTCAAAAGAGGCCGATGCTTTGTCTTCCGATGTAGAGAACAATGGGAAGGATGGCAATGCTTCAAATGGTGAACGCCATACGAAGAAGTATACAATTCCTGAAGAAGAGACAGAATCGCAGAAGAAGAGGCTTGAGATTGAGTTACGTGAAAAGGCTCTTGAGTCACTGAGAGCAAAGAAGGGCATTAACCGTTGAATATATTTCTTTTTTAGTATTCTGATGTTGCCGTTATTGTTTTTGTAGTGCTGAAAAACTTCTAATGGTTTTGTTTTTTCTTCCTGTTATTGTGTACTATTATTTTCAACGTAATAAATGAAATTGATTTATCTTTAATGTTGTCTGTGTTTGCTGCTGGCAGTGGAGATGGATAGTAGAGGATTTCCTGAGATATCTGTTGCCTGCGACTGTATGCAGGATTTGCTGCTATATATTCTGGTAATGACTGTTTCCATTTGCTGGTTTTTGTATTTGTAGTCTCTCCAGAGGCCATTGCTTCAGGGTTTCTCTAGTTCTGCTGTAAAACAACTGTTCTTATTTCTGGTTTACTTAATGGGGCTTGTGAATGATATTTTATGATAGTTATATTCATTCAATCTGGGGATTGTGACTATTTTGTCTGGAAGTAATACCTGATGATTCCATTATGTATTATTGTTTTTAGTGCTAAGTCAGCTTTCTGGTTAATTGATGGATCAGAATGTTCTAACTAGATGTGGTTGAGAGCCTGAGCTGGCCTACTTTTTGAGCTCATTCAGGTGAAGTACTTCATCCCTCTGAGAGTCGCTTGGGAATATGTGTGTTCTTATAGGCCATGGATATGACCCATTGGAATTTTGTAACTGAGGCGTGTTTTATTTTTGTATATCTTACTATCGTGTCATTGGCAGCTTGAAAGGTGTTCTTAGACTCTTTTAATTTTGATTGGTGCTAGCTTTGGATGCCTCCTCTCCTGATCTTGGTAACATTTTTTTCCATAAGGATAGATTTCTGATTACTGCAGTCGATAGATGTTGGTATCAGTCTTTTTTTGTCAACTCTTTGCTTCTGCATTTTATTACTTTGTGTGTCAAATCATGAAGGCGACCTATGCCTTATCTCTTTCTCTCTCATGGGTTATTTGCTGGGACTTTTTTGTTACTATTATCTGCCACTGCTTATTGTACTAAGAATTGTGTTGTGGCTTGCGCTAGCTATAAATTTTACCTATTAAATGGTTTAATGTGCCAAACTGCTTTTTGTCCTGGTCCTCAGGAAGTTCTTGTGTATCGTCAGCCATGGGATTTGATAAACATACTTCAGCGATGCTAACTAGCATGTCTACTGCCTTGTACCTTTTGCAGAGAAAATTATCTTATTTAGGGCATGAAAGGATTGATTTCATTGCAGTTATGTTTTGTGATTTCTTCTGCTTCTGATAATTCTTTGTCGTTGACTTTCATGTCGTCCTTTATAACTTGCAATTTGTTGCCTACTTTTAAGCTTTTTTGAATAGTATTACATTGTTTACATACTGTTAGCAAAGTTGTTTTGAGTTTGGTCCGATGTTGTGCAGTCAATGTTATCTCGACATTTGTGCTATGCCAGATTTCATTCTACTCGTGGTTTTATGTGTTCTAGCAGAAATTGTTTTTGTATTTGATCAGTGCGTTTTTCTTTACTTTTGCTTACCTGCTTTGTTCTGTTTGTCTTTACTTTTGCTTACCTGCTTTGTTATTCTTGAAGCTGGCGACTTCTTAATGTTTCAGTGGAAGATAGATTTTGACATAGATTAGCGTGTTTCAGTGGAAAATAGATTGCACTCGCATTACAAATCTGATTTAATGGTGGGGCCCTCAAAACATTCCACCTAATTGCCTTCTAGGATCAACATCATTCCTCTTGATCAAGAAAATGCTTAAATAATACAAATCATGAATACAAATCACAAGTGCCTCCAATTGGGTTGGAAAATGGAAACTCATTTTTGGCCGTTAAAGGGTGAAGGTAATGAGTGATTCTAAACCTCAATTTATAATCTCTAAAGACATCCACACTGTCATTCAAGTTTCGCATCACGAGCTTCTCTCTTTGCCTCGTTTGCATTATTCTATTGTGCTTGCATTAAGTACATGCTTTCCAAACGGAAGACATTGATTTCAGAAAGCTAGGCAGAAAGAAATAAAAATAATTGCTCTAATGTCATGTATTATTATATAACTTTTAAATCTTTCAATTTCTCTAGATTTGACCCGATAACATCTTAAATAGCTTCATATGCTTTTCATGGGACATGCATGTCTTGGTTAACATCTCAGATCCAACTCATTAGTTCTCTTGTCAAAAACGGCCCAAAAATGAATCTTTAATGTGTAAATGCAACTAAGTATAAGTAGTTCTTGTACATTTAAAGTTAGAGGGCTATTGATTTTTTTTATTAAATATTGTGGATGTTCATTACTCTGTTGTTAAGTTGATTAAAATGTTGTGATTTGGTTTTTAAAATATGGATCGAATATACCCACATTAGTGCTCTGGCCTCTAGTGACTCCATTAAAAAAAAAAAAACGATTTCATTTAATATCTGCAATGGCTGGATATAAAATGGATTGAAACATGTGAATTTTTCTCTGTTACCTGACCCATACAAGACTACAAGAGTATTATCTAAAAACTCAGTGGTCATCTTTAGATAGTGTTTGCGTGGCTGATGTTAATTGGATAAAGATAAGCAGATTATTGTTCTCGTTATTATGTGTACTGAACATCCACAAACTAACGCAACTGAAGTTAATGGTAAATGAACGGATCACTAGGAAGCCAAACTAGATCACAAAGTTTTCTAAGCTAACTTAGCTTTAATTTATATATATTTTTTTTGGCTAATCCTATGGCTCATACTGTCCCTTCCAATTCATTTCTGCTAACTACTACACCTCATTCTAGGCTACTGGTCTCCAAGAAACCAAGGCAGCTCACTCTCTTTGCTAAGAACACCAGCCCTTTCTCGTCTTTCCAGCTGCGAAAACCGTCTAGTATTGATTCATCATCGGAGGATGAAGACCGGTTTAAAGTCAACAGTCCCTTTCAGATTGACTGGAGTAAGATTTCTGAAGTCAATGTGAAGTCACTGATACCGGTTGTCAGTAATTCTCCAGATTTTGTGGGCTCTGGCAGGCAGAAGGATGCTGGAACTGTTTTCGTCGTGGGTGCTACCGGACAGGCGGGGGCACGCATTGCTCAGAAGCTGTTAAGAGAGGGGTTTAAGGTCCGCGCAGGGGTGCCAGACCTTGGCGCTGCTCAAGAGTTAGCTCGTTTTGCCTTAGACTATAAGGTTGTCATCTTCTAACTAATTAATCTTCCTTAACTTCTTTGCACCAAAAAAAAAAGTCTTCCTTAAGTTATGGTTATTTAGAGATGTTCATGTATACAAAAAGTATTCTCTGCTCCTAAATGATTGTGCCACTTGGTAATTTCAGTGTGTTTGAAATTGAATGTCCTAGTACAGTATACTGATTAGCCCAATATGAGCACACATATAACCTCTGAACACGATTTTGGTCGATCCTTTGATAATTTCAGAGGTTTCGGTTTAGGGATTTCAGTGCATTGTTTTTCATATATGATTGAGAAGCTAGTGCATGATTATATAGTTAGATACTTGCTTAAATTACTTCCTAAGATTTTGAGACTATACAAAATTACATCCATGCTAATTGGTCCTAATTGCTAGCATTCCTATTTTGTTAATTTGATCAACTTTGGCTTGATTCTTTCTTACAATTTGCCTTAAGTTGGGTGGTGGGATCTCCAACAACCATAGCTTCCAAGTTTTCAACTTAAGACTTGTGCATAAATTGACTGATAACCTCTACAATATAGGCGATATCAGGCCTTGTACGTGATAAGTATATATAAGCTTTCCAACCAAGTTTTGATACCATTCTTGGTTGGCACCTTCAATAATTCGGTTCCTGTGATTTAACGCCATTGGTGCTATCGTTGACTTATAATTTTTTTTTTTTTTTTTTATAAATCTTAGCACCTTAATTCTTAGGAAGTAAATACATGATAATATAGTTATATATTTGCCTAAATTACTTCCTATGATTGTGAAACTATAAAAAATTACATCCTTGCTGATAGATTCTAATTTCTAACTTCCTATTTGTTTGATTTGATTGACTTTGGCTTGATTCTTTCTTACATCCTTCAAGCATTTTCAATACGTGTTCTAGTATTGGACAATCACTATGAAACAAAGAAATAAGTGAAGTCAATGCAAAGAGTTGAAGATGAATGCATTGTGTTAGGTATACTATATAGTATATACTTACAATTGAATAGTTGGCAGATCATATCAAAGGAAGAACTGAAACGCTTGAATGCTGTTGAATCCTCATTCAGTGATGCAGAAACAATTGCGAAAGCAATAGGGAACGCAAGCAAGGTGGTTGTTACAATCGGTTCTTCAGAGGACGGCCCCAACAAAGAGGTCACCACATCAGATGCTCTTCAGGTGGTGGAAGCAGCTCAACTTGCTGGTGTGGGTCACTTGGCGATCATCTATGACAGTTCACCAGTTGCCACAACCAACAATGTACTCGATGGAATATCCTCCTTTTTCAACAACCTTTTCTCACGTTCTCAGCCATTGACTATTTCCGAGTTCTTGGATAGAGTCAGCCAAACAGATGTCAGATACACGTTCCTCAGGACGACATTGACTGAGGATTTTTCCCCTGAGAGTTCTTACAATGTTGTAGTGGCTGCAGTAGGGAGTGCTGGCACAAACGACTACAAAGTAATGTAATGTATGCGAACAAATAGTTACTTGTGTATGTGTAGAAGCTATCTTGTTTTTCAGTGGTTTTAATGTTTAGTTCCTACATGTACAGCTAGCAAGGTCAGTGATCGCTTCTCTGGTGGCAGGCCTTTTCTCAAATACAGCAATAGCAGAAAATAAGGTAAGTAGTCATTTGGCACAAGTCAGATATCATAATGATCTTACTCTTTACAACTTATCACATGATTTAATGCCAAGTTGAAATAAGCATGTCCTGAAATTTTGTTATTTGGAATGTGGATCATAGTTGAGTCTATATTTGACAAATTTGTGGAAACTAGCTAGCTGAGAGAATATTGAAGGGGTTAATGGAAAGGATAATTTATCTTGGACTTAACACGTAAAGTTCAGATATGTAATATGCTTGTTCTTAAATGAGTTGGGACTCGTTTTGCATTCATATGAGCATAAGATGCTAAGTGTACTCAAGAACCTAGAAGAAGTCTACTGATGAACACAAATTTCTAAACTTGAGAACTGTATGCTTCTCACCGAGTCAGATTTTATAATTTCTGTTATGACAAATTTCAAGAGAATGTTGAAGTTGGGTTTAGGGTGCCTAGGAATGAAAATATTGTAGTTATTTTCTCTATTCTGCTTCAATGCAGGACGATTAACCAATTAACATATGCATTCTTGGAGTTCAATATTTCCTAAGTTTTCTCCGGATAATTCGGACTTCCTTTAGGCATTCATGGAGAGTTATGTTCCAATCATTTGAATAGTTGAACATTAGATGAACTTATCTTGCTATTCACATTCTTCAGGTTGTGGACGTATATGCGGATCCATCAGCCCCATCAAAGACCTTAGATGAACTTTTCAGGTAGTCTTGTGTTCTGCAACACAAGCAGGTAGTTTTACTTGTCCGGTATGATTTTGTTCCATCCTAACAATCACATGTTAAAAACTATTGTGTTTCAGTGTCATCCCTGAGGACAGTAGAAGAAAAGAGTACGCTGAGGCTGTAGCAAGAGCAAAAGCTGAAGAAGAAGCTATAAAAGCTGCTGAGCAAGCCCGCAAAGCAGCGGAGGCTACTAAGCTGCTAGAAGAAGAAATGAAAAAGTTGACACAACAAGAGGCACTAGCTGCTAATCTAGCCAAGGAAGCTAAAGAGAAGGAAGACAAAGCAGGGGCCTCATTGGATAGCTTATTGACCAAAGCAAAAGATTTGGGCTCAGGAATGTCTTGGGAGAAACTCGGTTCACAGCTTTCAAGTGCTGTTAAAACCCCTAATATCCAGGTACCCAAAGTTCAGGTTGCTACCGTGAGAGGACAAGCAAAGGCCCGAACTTTGCCTGCACAAAGAGCTTTGTCCAAACAAAGTACTCCAAAGCCAAAATCTAGACCAAAAAATAAACCAGAAACAGAAGAGAAAAATCCTGTCAGTAAAGAGTCAAAGAAGGAAGTAAGAAACATATTGGGTGGCCTGTTCAAGCAAGAAACTATCTATGTTGACGATGTCTGATGATTGTCAGAAAATATTCTGGTCCAACTATCCAGATTAGCAAGATTTCTGATGTATTATGTTCCTAATTCAGGTCCTGGTTTCTTGTATGGTTCCAGGTTAAGGTGTTTTGTAATTTCAGTGATGTTTCGATCTTTCATCTAAAGATATGTTGTTATATTCTACGTATGTATTTCATCATCTCCTCCTTTCTTGAGCCTTAGATAATTGGTTGATAATTGTATGTGAAGAGCGAGGGAAGCCAAATTACTACGGAGTATATATTCACATATGATGTCCTGAGCTTAATTTAGCTGAGATATTCTGTTATCCTTGTTTACCAAGTCCCAAAAATGAGCAACTCTTTCTCAATACAGCGCAAGAACTCAATTTTAAGAGTTTCAGGGAAGTTACATTTGAAAATTTTTATGTTGGCAAACTGGGACCTTCTTAAAACCTGCAAAAATACAATTATAGTTGTAAAATTGCAGGGACAGTCTCAAATTATTTAGAAGGCCATGTACTAGTTTCTAAGATTGAGCCCTTAAAAATAACGATGTTCAATTAGTGGCATATAGGAAGCATATATTATTACTCTGTTATTAAAGTACATAGGCCTTGTACAACCACGTAGATCACTGACGGATATACCCAAGAGGGCTAGATCAGAGCAGCCCAGCCTAAGCTTGTGCATGATCTGTATGATTGCATCATTTAGTGGACATTTTTCATAGAGATCAACCTCGTGTTTCACGGAATTATTATTCATATTTTTCATACAAGTTTCCATTCCTTAAATGAAGTGTGAATATAAGGAAAATCCTTGCTTTTGCACACATGATCATTGTTGCCAATCGAGGCAATTGAAGTCTTGAAGCTGATTCAAGTGTGAACATAAGACTCGCTGTCAAAGATCAAACTGACAACATGATCAAGCAAAATCTGAAACACTATAAGCATAATAACCTGAGAATATTCGTCGATAAAAACTGTTGTTTTACAGACAGTGATTACACTGATTGAGATACATATGATCGTTACATGGAGGAATTGCTCTCAACGTCCAAATCAACATCAGGCGAGCACAGAACATAATAAATACAACCTGAGAAAATTCTCCGGTTAAGTACTAAAATCATCAGAAACTACATACATCAAAAACCTTGCAGAGCAGGGCTTGTTTAAAGAAGGAATACATGTGGCCATACAGTATATACTAATCTAACGACCAACTTGTAGTATGGATTCATTACTATATGAAACATAAGCAGAGTTGCCTCCAGAAGGTGTGGCTAATGAACCCATATTGTGATTGTTGAATGTGGAGTGAGCAGGTTTAGTATCAAAGAGAACCATCTCAGGCGAAGGATTATCTCCATTTAAAAACTGCATAACTTGCCTCATGTTAGGTCTTCCTTCAGGCCTAGGATGACAGCAAAGCATACCTAGTTTTAAAACTAGCTCCATTTCATTCACAATATAATTCCCTCCAAATTTAGGATCGCTTGCCTCAAAAATCACCCCTTTCTTCAAGCACTCATATACAAAATCAATTAAATTCATTTCTCCATTCGAACCTTGAAGGCTAATTGGACTCCTCCCACAAGCAACTTCAAGGATGAACACCCCAAATGAGAACACATCGGTGCTAGTAGTTGCCTTTCCCTTTCTGGTAAGTTCAGGTGCAAGATATCCTACAGTTCCAACGACATGGGTAGTCTGAGGATTGGTACCATGATCATATAATCTTGCTAGGCCGAAGTCACCTAGTCTTGCATTCATATCAGCATCTAATAAAATGTTACTGGCCTTAACATCTCGATGCACAATGACTTGCTCCCATTCCTCATGAAGGTATACAAGTGCAGAAGCCACACCGCGAATAATCTTGAACCTGGCGTTCCATGAAAGATTTGGGTTTTCATCCTCGTAAAGATACTTATCGAGGCTACCATTGGGCATATAATCATAAACTAAGAGCAACTCTCCTTTTCTTCGGCAATACCCTAGGAGTTGTACCAAATTACGGTGTCTTAACTTCCCCATACAAGCAACTTCTGCTACAAATTCTCTCATTCCTTGGCCTGAACCGTGTGAAACTCTTTTAACAGCAACTTCGAGTCTGGGGGAACGTAAATTTCCTTTATAGACCTTTCCAAAACCTCCAGCTCCCAAAACTTCCTTGTCTTTGAACCCCTTTGTAGCTCTGTAAAGATCCTTAAATGAAAATCTATGCAGGAGGTACTCTTGCTCCCAATCTTCCATTACTTCATCAAACTTCTTCTTTCTTATGATATAAAAAACTACCCCTATTGTTAACACAATTACTGATATCACAATCAGCAAAATCATGGAACCCAAACTCAATTTTCTCCCTCGATTTCCATAACGAGGAAGCCGAGGAAGCTTGGACAAATCAAGGCTTTGGGCTTCCTGCCCACCTTGGGCGAAGCTCCACCCAAGTAGATAGTGACTACTAGCCACTGAACCAGTAGAAGAAGAGAAACCAACGTACATGGTGTCTGAAACTACTTCAGAAAGATTGACATGAAGAGATAACAGAGGCCTACTTGGTTTAGGGACCTCAAGAGGAGCCATAGTTACCTGGACTAACATGTTTCTATGATTATAATCAATCCAAATTTGCATTGGTCTTGCGCTTACAAGGCTAAGATTCTTAATCAGTTTTTCAGTATCAGAAAAATAGGCTGCTGGAGCTGACGCATTTGATACCAGACTATTGATATCAATTCCAACATGGTTGCTATCAACATCAAAGAATTCAAAATCCTGAATGGTATCTAATTCTACAGCAAAAATATGGTCTGAAGGCATAAAATCTGCTGAGGAATTAAAAAGGCCAAAAAACTTGCCAGGAACACCATTGGGAAAGCTCAAGGAAGGAGATAGAACAAACACAATTCCATGACCAGTTATAGCTGGAATTTCAGGATACATGGCAAAAACATAGGTGGTGGAAAATGAGAGAGATGATGGAGTAGAGAAACTTACAGGGGTCGGGTGAAAAGCATGAGCAGTCAGCTGTTTCGAATAGTTTGTGAACTGCAACAGTCCATTAGAGTGGATTGTTGCAGCTCCATCAAGATGAAGGTTGGCTTGTTGGAAGCCTTGATATATGAACTGATTTGGACGTTGAGCAAAGATTGTGGGTGTTAAGATCCAAAAACAAGTTACTAACAATTGATGAATGAATCTGAAAGCCATGAAAAAAGTTGGACAGATTTATTCTGATATTACAGAGAGCAAGATAGAGATAATTAGACCTTTACCCCTTGTATTATAACAATTAGACTATGGTTGGAAGACTATAGAGGGCAACCAAGAAATATGGAGTGAAATTAAAATCGCATTTGTGGAAGGGCAGCAGGTCAACAAAGATGATAGAAAAATCAAAGGCATCCTATGACAGTGACTGGTCATCAAATATAAATGGAAAAGTTGGAAACAAAGACCAAGGGTACCAATAATATTATTTACAAACCCTGTCTTCTAGAGTAATTAATGCCTATTCACAAAATCACAAGGCTAATGTTAAAATGGAACACTTATTTCACCTTGCTACCAAGAGCAGGTAATCGATACTTGTGAATTATTCCTATTCTTTACAGATTGGAGACTTCAAATTCAGTTGTGTTTGGCTCAAAGAAAATTATATATGGCCTAATTTTATCTTTAATGGAAATCAAGTATCATCATTCATATTCCTTTGTTTTGGTTCTAGCCACAATAATCAGACAAAATCGGAAAAGGGAAATGGAGGGAGAGAGGAGGAAGGTTTAGTCTTTTTCTAGACATGTCCGTATCATTGTTCTCTGCGGATTAAAACGTTAACAAAACTACGATTCCTCCCCTTTTCACAAGCTAGATATGGTGGTTAACTTCAAATATACTTTAATAGCAATAATGGTATTACCGGCATGCTTGAGATTAGGGTAATGTATTACTATGGTAATAAAAGTCAAACTTAAAAACATGAATGTAAATCTAAGAAAAAATAAGAAAGTGATAATGTATTTGCAAGTTGAATGGTGTGGTGGGAGATAGAAGAAGGGGAACTATTACCCTCATTTTGGGGATAATAGTCACTCACCCTTCCTCTAGTGTAACTATTTTCCTCAAAATAAGGATAATAGTTCCTATTTATTTACTTTCCAACACTCCATCACTCTCTCATTTTTCCTTGTATTCACATTCATGTTCTTATGTTTGATTTTTGTTATCCTATAAATATATTACTCTCATTCCAAACATGTCATGAGTCTTTTTAGTACTCCGTACTATAGATTTTTGTGGCTTGCAAGACTTCCTTCTGTTCTCTGTCAATGAGTCTATCCACTGGTACCAACCTGAAAACATCATACACACAAGTGACAAAACACAGATTAAACTACATTCAGATGTACCAAAATTTGATCATTTTTTGACTTGACTTGATCTAATTTCTAATTTGAAATAACAGAAGTTGGCATTTGATATTTGACAATATTAGCCAGTGTTTGGGAGAAAGGGTGCTTTCTTTTGACTAATAAAAAGAAAACGATACGTAAGACTTCCACATTTTGGAATTTTGAATACTGATGCACCATTTTTCTGACTATTTAATTCTACTGTAACTCATAATTTTTTCTGCTAGGAATCTTGAATGTCTGTCTCTTCACTTCTTCCAGGGGTCATGATGGCCAAGATGCTCATATTTTTTCGGGACACAAGTGGTACTGTATGTGACGGTGTGAGTATAATTTCAGGTTAGAGGAAGTAACATCAGATAGTACTGCCAGAATTAATCGCATTCGAAAACCCGAATGCGGTCTGTAACATATATGAAACTCCAACAAAAGTTATACTGTAACTCTTTACTTCAGGATTCAGACTTCAGATGCAGAACATACAAAGCATATTGTAAAACCTTCATTGTTTTAAGATAGTAAGGAAATTAAAACATGTTTATCCAAAATTATTGCAATATACAAGACATCACATACTGGAGCCACGAAATTCACTAATCTAATCCTCGAATTACATCCAGGATGCTGCACATTCAGCGATCATGACGAACAATTGAATTATCAACGAAAAAGGATCCTCTGGAGGAAGCTGACACTTGAAATGAGGATGGAAATGAACCAGACATTCCCCAATATGTACCAAGCAAACCATTCCTTTCAAGATAATAATCAGATGATATATCTGGTAGAGCATTACTCCCATAAAGAAACTGAACTGACTGTCTCATACTAGGCCTTGCTTCCGGTTTGGAATGTGAACAATGCAAGCCTAGCTTTAGAATAAGCTCCATTTCTTCACTGACATATCCTCCCAGCTTAGGATCGCTTGCTTCACAAATCGCTCCCTTCTTCCAACACTCAAATACCCAATCAACCAAAACAACTTCTTCCCCAGAAATATTGAGCAAGCGAAAAGGTTGTAATCCACAAGCCATCTCGAGTACGAACATCCCAAAGGCAAATACATCGGTGGCGGGAGTAGGCTTGCCAGTTACACAGAGTTCTGGAGCAAGATATCCCACTGTTCCTACGATGTTAGTGCTTCGAGGATTACTTCCATGATCATAAAGTCTAGCTAACCCAAAATCACCCAATTTAGCATTCATATCAACGTCCAACAGAACATTACTAGCCTTCACATCACGATGAAGCACGACTTGTTCCCATTCCTCGTGAAGGTATAGCAGAGCAGATGCCACCCCCTTAATGATATTCATTCTCTGAGACCAAGAAAGGTTAGATTTGGATTCCTTTTTCTGGAAGAGAATCTTGTCAAGGCTTCCATTTGGCATATAGTCATAGACCAGAAGAAGCTCCCCTTTTCTTCTGCAGTAGCCTAACAGCTGGATCAAGTTTCTGTGTCTTAGCCGTTTCATGCTAACAATCTCAGACACAAATTCCTTCATTCCTTGCCTTGAATCATGGGAAACTCTCTTTATTGCAACTTCAGTGTTAGTAGAAGGTAGCACCCCTTTATAAACCTTCCCAAAACCTCCAGAACCAAGAAGTTCAGTGTCCTTAAATCCTTTTGTTGCTGTATAGAGATCTTTGAATGAAAACCTATGGGAAGCATATTCTTGTTCCCATGGTTCCTTAACCTCTTCAAACATTTTCCTCCGTATTGCATATACAACTCCGGCAAGGATAACCATTATCAGTAGAAAAATAACAAGAAGTGCTGTAAAAATTGGTTCCAGACTTCTCCTTGGCCTTCTGACCCTGGGAAGTGAAGGAAGCTCGGAAAAATTGAAACCTTGAGCTTGCCCAATTTGACTCCAGCTCCAGCCTAATAAGTAATGCTCATTCGCAGTAAGACCAGTGGATGCAGAGAACCCAACATACATAGAATCAAGAAATACTGAAGAAAGATTGAGATGAGTAGATAAGAGAGGCCTTTCGGGTTTGGGATACTGCAGTGGAGCTAGTGTTACATTCATTACCCTCTCATCTCCATCATAGTCAATCCAAACTTGCATAGCCTGACGACTGATGAGCTCAAGACTCCTGTTCATCTGCCCTTCGACATCATAGTATGTCACTGAAGCAGAATCATTAGACGTCAGGCCATTTATATCAATCCCAACGTGGTTACCATCAATATCCCCAAACACAACATTCTGAACAGTGTCGAATTCTACGGCCAAGATATGATTAGAGGGAAGGCCATTGTTGGAATCATTGAAAAGACCAAGAAACTCAGCTGGAACTGCATGCGCAAAGTTCATAGATGAAGAGATGACAAAGGCGAGTCCATGTCCACCAATAGCTTCCACATCAGGGTAAATAGCAAACACGAAACTCGTGGAGAAGGACCGAGTTGCATTGACTTTAAGAGGTTGAGGGTAGAAAACATGACCACTAAGTTGGTTTGAAGTGTTGGTCATCGCTAGAAGGCCATTTGGTTGGATGTTTGCAAGCCCATCAAGAAGGAGGTTCACTCCTCGGAAGCCATTGTAGATAAACTGGGTTTCATCTTGACCAAATACAACCACAGCAAGAAAGAGGAACAGGATTGTCTGTTGTACAAGTAAACAACTTTCAGCCATGAATTATACAAAGAAAGTTAACAGATTCAGAAAACGCTATCTTATAAGAACCCCCCCCCCCCCCCCCCCCCCCCCCCCCCCCACACACACACACACACACACAAAAAAAAAGAAAAGAAAACTTTTTAAGCAACCACAATCAGCTTTATGCATCATAACTCATCAGGGCCGCCTTTACCATCAAATACTAATCCCAAAATTATAATTGTACTCCGTATGACTTTCCAATGGGCTATGTCTGACCAATTTATGTGTGAAACCCACTTCAGAAAGTCAATATGGTGGTTCGAAATACATATTTTACAGCAATGTACACTTCTAATGCAAATTACAAACGTCCACCCTCAACCGTAATCACTACTCTTGTCTTGTCACCAATTAATACGAGAAGAGTAGAATATCACATGCTTTTGCGCTTTATTATATATTATTCGGTTGAATAAATTGAGGTCTTCCTTTTTTTTATTTTTGACAAAAAAGTTTAAGCGCACAAATCTTGGAGAACCAATCAACACTGGCGCCTGGCGGCGACTATTTCCTACCACACACTAGAATTTTAAGATTTAAGGAGTTCTGTCATACTCTGTTTATCCTAAATATGAATGTTCCACCACTGTTGGGCTGTGTTAGAGAACCTGGATAAAAAGTCGGTACATCAAAATGCTATTCATCACATGACTGACTGACAATATACCGAGAAAATACATATTACTTTATTACCGTTTTAAAAACTGACTAATTTCTTATCCATACAACTTACATATGAAAGCAGAGCATAGAAGGAAGATCAAACTCACTTCTGAGAAAAAGGGGAAAATGAAAAGAATAATGAATGAGAATTATCTGGACTGGTAATAAAACTACTTAAAATGTTTGATGCTTCAGTGTATTTGGGAAATATCATGCTGTACTTGGCCATTTTCATTTCAGCTCTATTTTGATGTCACAGCCACCATAAATGAGTCAGGAGAGAAACCCAGATCACCACACTAGTCTACTACTCTACCTGAGCTGCTATGCTACAATGCTAGCGTTAGAGTCCTCCACATTATGTAGGATTCAAACAGGCCTTACTGCCATGGACTGAACAAACAAGTTCTAGGTGAAGCCGTCTTACCTAATTTGTCGTGAATTTGTGAGACAACTGCCCAAATGATAACAGCCTATCTGCAACTGCAGGGTTACAAGCTATACACATCTGACTTCCCCTACCTCTCCTTTAGTGGAGCCTCGTTCCATGATAACATTGATGTGTGACTATGGAGTTTTTTTTTTTTCTTTTAAAGTAAATATTTTGATAAACTTGTGATGTCAAGATAAGGCCTAATAGGTACATAGCTTAACGAGAGCCACACACCAGTATTTTCTCTAATCAGTCTGTTGCAGATTCAGATCACAGGAAGGTAAAAGTTTCACATTATGTGAATATAGCCGAAATTAATAGTATTGGAGAGGACAACCAACTTGAAATTAGTTGTTCTCCTGAAGAGGCATATAAGAGTGTTCAGAGATGCGCAACTTAATGCGTACCCAACTGTTAAAAATTCCAGAACATTTTCTTCTTTGCGTTACACAGCTTACGCTAGCTGCTCCTTCATTCACTAAATACTTCTAGTTTAGTTTCTTATCATCCAATATTAATCATTCAATTGTAACGAGCGAGTCAAATTAAAAGAAGAAACTTGCTGGATATGAAGAACAAAGCCCCAGTAAAATCAAAGCATCTCTGTTGTAACAGATAACCAGAACAGCAGTCAGCAGGGAATCAGAAAAGCCAAGCAAAATACTGCCAATTATACGTTCTTGTGAGGAAAGTAAGCCAATCGTAAGGAAATGCCAACCGTTAGTCCATCTTGTATCAGTTCTTAAATCTCAACAGAACATTGGCTTCAAACGGAAGGAAAGCATTCTCCATTTGAGCTCCAATATGGAGCTCCAAAGTCCAAAGTGATAATATGGACACTCATTTTGGAGCCTTCTTTGGCTCAAGAGTGTCCCCTTGTTCAATGTCCATATGGACTTAGAGTCCCGAGGATAAAAAATCACACCCTAAAATTTCAACCATGTCATGGCAATTTATCTTGAAACGTCCATTTCTCCAATCACTCTAACCTTTCTTGGTCTTAGAGATTCAACATTGTAAATCATGAGGAGCGGGACAGCAAGACAAAGATTAGTATCCTTTGTAAGGGATTGCAAGGCCTTGACATGGACTTCAATGCCTTTCAAGCCCTTGATCTCTGCCTCGTCCAGCGCTTTGATTTCTGTTTTATGCTATTTGTTGCACTTTTTTTTAACTGCGGTTTTAATGTTTTTGAAACAATTTGATCTCATATTTTGACCTAATCATCACAATCAACAATAATTATTCCAAAGCTATTACCGTCGGTAATCACAATTAGAGCACACGCCCGGTAATCAACTATTATATCAAATAAAATGAATGGTTTAGATTCGTAAGACATAAAATTATAAGTAAATGGGCAAAATAAAGGCTCTTACTATAAAAATAGTTTCATAAAATTGGAGTCCATCCCAAAATAACACAGCCCTAGGCTATAGAGACGGAGGAGTGGAGTTTTGGTTACACATCCATCCACCAGGCACCAACACTGAGATTCATTGACTCAGCTCTCCTTTTTCTCTTAATTCTTAATTCTTAATTCTTAATTCTTAATTCTTAATTCTTAAACCCTTTTTATTTTTAACAGTAACAAACTCCCTCATAGCATTTCTTCTTCTCTCGCCTCTTCCTTATCCCCATTCGGCCATTTCCCTCAATGGCGTCCATCACCGTCCCAGGTGCCATTCGCATCTCCAAGTATCCATCCTCCTCCCAACGCCGCCACTTCATCCATCTCCCTCATTCCAATCCCATCCACCTCTACAATCCCAACCCCAACCCCAGCCCCAATCACATCCACTCTTCCCTCTCCTCCAACAACACCTCCATTCCCACTCCCCCCAACCGCAACCCTCTCCACTCCCTAATCTCCACCCCAATCCGCAAAACCCTCATCATCTGCTCCCCCGCCGGCCTCCTTCTATTCTTCCTCTCCCCAACCGGGGGCGGGGGCGGGGGCGGGGGCGGGGGCGGGGGTAACTTCTTCAATGGAGGCGGTGGTGGCTCCTGGTGGTCGCATTTTATCTCTCCTCTCGCCTACGCCAAAGACGAGGAAAGCGAGGGGTGGGATCCTCATGGCCTCCCTGCCAACATTGTGGTTCAGCTTAACAAACTAAGTGGCTTCAAAAAGTATAAGGTTTCCGATATCCTTTTCTTCGATCAACGACGTCGTTCCACTGTCGGTACCGAGGATTCTTTCTTTGAGATGGTTTCTCTTAGGCCTGGTGGAGTTTATACCAAGGCTCAGCTTCAGAAAGAGCTTGAAACCCTAGCCACTTGTGGAATGTTTGAGAGGGTTGATTTGGAGGGAAAGACTAACTCTGACGGTTCGATTAAGGTTACGATATCGTTCCTCGAAAGCACCTGGCAATCTGCTGATAAATTCAGGTTTATTTTTGGCCCCCAATTTTATTTGGTAATGTTGCTAAGATTTGTTTTTGTGATGTTATATGCTCAATGCTGGATTGATTTTCTATATATTGGTTAATGTGGTGAATTTATGATCATTATGACGGTCATTTCATTGTTTTAGGCTTCGGTTTATTGAAAAGGGTATGGATATTTGTGATTTGTGATGATGTTTCAGTGGCCGTGGGTGTTTTAGGTTTCGGTTTATTGAAAAGGATATGGACATTTGTGAATTGTGATGATGTTTTAGTGTTTGTCATTTCAGTGTTTTATGTTCCGTTTTACTGAGAAAGACAAGGAATTTTTTGAAACTGTTATGTTATTGGAATATCTAATATAATTCACATTCATACTGGTAGGTCACTGATTATATACATTGAGGAAAGTTGGTAACTTTATAAAACTTGAGTGCTTTTTGGTAGTATAGATAACTGAATTGGTATTGATTTTTTTTAGGTGTATTAATGTGGGGTTGATGCCACAAACAAAGCCGATTGAGATGGATCCTGATATGACAGATAAAGAGAAGCTTGATTTTTTTATAAGCCAGGAGAAAGATTATAGAAGGAGGATTGACCGGTCTCGGCCATGCTTGTTGCCACCCCTGGTTTACAAAGAGGTGATGAAGCTGTTGAGTGATCAGGGAAAGGTGACTGCGAGGTCACTGCAGAAAATTAGAGATACAGTTCAGAAGTGGTACCATGATGAGGGATATGCATGTGCTCAAGTGGTGAACTTCGGGAACTTAAATACTAAGGAAGTTGTTTGTGAGGTGGTGGAAGGGGATATTACCCAATTGTTGATTCAATTCCAGGATAAACTTGGGAATGTAGTTGAAGGGAATACTCAGTTTCCTGTTGTTTGGAGGGAGTTGCCTAAGCAGGTGATATCATTTAACCATCTTGTTGCTAGCCAATATTTATTCAATCATCATATATATTTTGTATTTGAGATTTGTTGATAAAAAATGAAGTCGTTCATTGGATACTGGATTTGTCACATGTGGAAAGAAGGTTCCTGTGTCTGTGATGACAGATGTACAGATTAACAGGTCCTTGAGTTATAATATTTAGTGATCTAAAATATTTATTAAGAAATTTAATGCATGCAGTTCATCTTTATCACCAAATCTCCTGGTCAGGGGAAGGTGAGGCAGATATTGAGTGTATCAATAGTAAGTGTATTACTGTTTTTCCAAGTCAAAATGCTAGTATTAATGAGCATTAGAGACACTGTTTAAAGTCAGTTTCAATTTGATACTGGTGTATGTTCCTTATTATTTATGTTAAGGACTTAGATCTCACTTCATATATTATCAATAGTATGGGAAGTGTGCATGGATGCTGCAATACAAACGAAAAGAATATCTCTATAGTTAACTTTGCAGTCATACAGGATTTTTAGGTTGTAAGGTTTACCAATAGAAGCTTACTGGAAAATTTAGAGGTTAATCATGCACATGTTTGTGAAAAAAATTGGTTTTGAATTTTGAACCATTTTATGTTTGGCTATCCTATGATTATGTTCTGATTATGTATGGACAATTGGTCATGCTGCTTAACAATTAAGTTGTCTGCAAATCCAATCATACATGACTTGTTGAGAGCTTTGCTGTCTTTTACTGTAGCCTAATATACATTTTGTTGTTTTGATGTCTGACATTGCAGCTTCGAGTAGGTCATGTCTTCAACATAGAAGCTGGAAAACAAGCTTTAAGGAACATAAACTCTCTGGGTTTATTTTCAAACATTGAAGTGAATCCGCGACCTGACGAGAAGAATGAAGGGGGAATCATTGTTGAGATTAAACTAAAAGAACTTGATCAGAAATCTGCTGAAGTGAGTACTGAATGGAGTATTGTTCCTGGACGTCAAGGACATCCAACACTGGTAAATTTCGTTGTCTTCCTACCAACATTTGTTACTGATCTTGCATCAAGTTCTAATTGGAATTTTTTTTCTTTCTATGAAACCTTCTCAGGCTTCTATCCAGCCAGGTGGAACTGTCTCCTTTGAACACCGAAACATCCAAGGTCTCAATAGATCATTCCAAGGCTCAGTGACCACAAGTAACTTCTTCAATCCGCAGGTTATGTTACCACTTACTCAGGTCCTCGTGGCCTTTTTTTTTCCTAAACTGGCCCAAGTCCTTATCTTAAGAGATACGATTTCGCCCTAAAATCTGTCTCTTCTCTCATCCTCAAAGGATGACTGTTCTATCAATGCTTAGTTTGAAATCCTCTTGCAACCTTCCTTTTTAATCCTTGACCTTTAATCTCCCAACGCTTGGTGCTCAGATTGGTTATATTCTGTGTGCGTTCAATTTTTTATACCGCTACTTTTCCTATTTCGAGGTAATAGGATATCAGAAATATTCTAGTTAAGGAAGATGTTTAGGCTGCTGCCGTCACTCATCTCGTGTTTTACTTCCTGTGGAAGTATTCTTCAGGTTCTAACTAGCACATTTGCAGGATGATCTTGCTTTCAAGTTTGAATATGCGCATCCATATATAGATGGTGTATATAGTCCTAAAAACCGCACTTTCCGAGCAAGCTGCTTCAATAGCAGAAAGCTGAGTCCTGTGTTTACTGGTGGCCCTGGGCTGGATGAAGTTCCTCCTATCTGGGTTGATAGGTCTGGTGTGAAAGCAAATATTACTGAGGTTAGTATATCCAATATATACTGTTGACTTTGCTGCCATTTTTTGGTTATTTTCGTCCACTCATATTTTGTTGCAAAATGATGTTAACCTTGCAGAATCTTAGCCGGCAGAGCAAGCTTACTTATGGGCTTGTGTGGGAAGAGATAACAACACGAGATGAAAGCAGCCATATCACAATAGCAGGTCAAAGGGTGTTACCTAATGGTGGAATTAGTGCTGATGGACCCCCAACAACTTTAAGTGACACCGGTATTGACCGAGTGTTATTCCTACAGGCAAATATTACCCGAGATAATACAAAGTTTGTAAATGGAGCTATTGTTGGTGACAGAAATGTGTTTCAGGTAACTCTTTTGTCCATCCTTCTTGAATAATTTCTTTAAGAATCCCAGTGTACAGTGTTTCTGTACTTTTCTAATACAAAGTACAGTTATTATGAGGATGAATAGTTCCCTTATCCATGATTTCTTTACAGTCATGATGGTTGACTAGCTAATGAAACATTGTTGCTAGTCTTGCTATAAACCCCTGATACGTCATTAGATTGCATTTTACTTATGGAGAAAAGAAATACAAGTTGGTTCTCTTTGTTTGAAAGTGGTTTAGCGCAGTTGTTTCCTCTTTTGCATGTTGTGGATTTCAATAATATAAGGATCCTATTTTCGAATTCCATTTGAGTAGCGTTACTCTCATATCTTATCATACTATTTTTCCGAATTTTTTGTTTAAAGTATAAAAGTAGTATGCCTTCAAATTGGTGGCAAATGTAAAAATTGACACTTTATTATCTATTACTCTCTCCTTGAAAGGAATGGAAAAAGTTGTTACATATACTGGACAATCAATTTGTAGTATGGGAAGTAAAAGCTACAAATGGACCCTTGAGGATATTGAGCATATGCTCTCTGATTGATGTCATATGTTGACAGATATAGGCACTTGCTTAATATGCTTCTCTAGCTTAAGTACTCTTATTACTAATCTTACCTGGCCCCAGTATGACATTTGTCAACTTGCTTGTTTTATCATTTGACTTCTCCCAAATGAGCTTTCATCTGTTTTTGTTCAAAATTGTCATTTTTCCTTGATTATTTAGTCTTTTTCTGATATGATATTCACAATCTGTCTCATAATGTTAGTTTTCTCTATAGGGAATCCAAATTGATTTGTTGACATGTAATAATTCAATGAATATTTTAGTTTGTTTACTATCTTTGTCAGATTAATGGTGGATCTTTCTTAATTAATAATTAAATTAGCTTGGATTGAAGATTTCAAAATGGTAAGCTACATGTGATACTTAAACAAATTATGGAGACATCCATAATAGAGTGTGCACCAACATTAGGTGCAGAATGGATAATACAGGGAGGTAGAAATTCCCTTACTATCAATCTGTCATTGATTGTATAGTTCTATTAAAAATACTCCTTCCGTACTCCCATGAAGTTGTTATATCACCTTGGGATATGACATAGGTATAGTATATTACGCAAGCATAGGTATAGTATATGTGAGTACTCTTAAGTTATAAAATGGTTTTATGTGTGAGTTGCGAATTGGTACATCAAGCAATATTTTTCATTTCTTTTTTGTATTTCCCAAGTGTTACCTATTTTAAGGGTCTGTAAACAGTGCTACTCTTACATGGTATTTGCAAATAAGTTTAATTATGTAATATTGGAAAATTTTGCAGTTTTGATTTATTGTAGAATTCATTAATTTTCCAAATAGTCATCCACTGTCTTATAAGATTTCGATGGAAATAGTTCTTTATAGAATTTGCCAAAATTAACCATTATGGTAAAATTGCATGTCTGAGTCTCTTTGTATATGTTGTTTGGACTAGTTTATGTTTGGGTTTGTGTATGTTGGTCTAGTATGCTGTGAGCTGTAACTAGCTTTCAATGCTTTAGACTGACAACTTCTCAAATTAGCTGGGATCTTTTAGCTGGCATGATTTTTTTATCTCGCTTATGCTGTTTAGCCTGCGTTGGTGCCTTTTTTTCCTGACTTGTATGCATCTGAATATGCAAATGAGTTCTAAAACTTGATTTTGATGAGGTTTTGAGTTATTACTATCTTCTGATTGTAGGTGGACCAAGGCTTGGGCATAGGCAGTAAAAAACCAGTCTTCAACCGTCATCAGCTGACGTTAACCAAGTTCCTCCAGTTGAAGAATGTAGAAGAAGGTGCTGGGAAGCCACCACCTCCTGTTCTTGTTCTTCATGGTCACTATGGTGGCTGTGTGGGAGACCTTCCAAGTTATGATGCTTTTACCCTTGGGGGACCCTATTCTGTGAGGGGTTACAACATGGGGGAACTTGGTGCTGCTAGAAACATTCTTGAGGTAAGTCTCTAATCAGCAGTTGTTATCTTCAAAGCTTCACAGTTTTATATGTAAGTAGCACTAAGCACAGAACTATATTGGCAAACCTTGGGGAAATGATTAGCGTACATGATACTTTCTTTAGTTTAGTAATAAAGATGTATATATACTTTTTTGACAATGATGTGTATATACTTGATAGTTGATATTCTGTGTAATACTTCGTACTGTCCTTTTGGAGAAAAATGAAAGTAATAGCTCTATACTTGAATTTGAGATTGGTTTGATATAGATGCAAAGCTTGAGATGAAAGTGTAGATAAGTGTTCTCTAATTTATCTTCTCATTTTTGTCTGCAGCTTGCTGCTGAATTGCGGATACCTGTCAAAAACACACATGCGTATGTGTTCGCAGAACATGGGAATGATCTAGGAACTTCCAAAGATGTCAAGGGTAATCCTACAGAAGTTTATAGGAGAATGGGTCAGGGATCATCCTATGGACTTGGCGTCAAGTTAGGTCTTGTTCGAGCTGAGTATGCTGTTGATCATAATTCTGGTACTGGCTCAATATTCTTTCGATTTGGGGAAAGATTTTGAGCTCAATTTTTGTCCATCTATAATTGTGTGTTAGGTTTGCTCTGGTTCATTTAGCTTTTGCCTAAGAGTTGTGTAGAATTGAGAGGCCAAATTAGTTTTTTGAAGGTAAATGGCGGATGTGTAGGAAGAATTGCTCATTGTTTTCTTGTGGGTAGGAATTGAAAAATGTGAAGATGTTTTTACTCTAGTGTTCAATTGAAAAGTGTCATACTTCTGCATATGATGTTTGATGTCAAAGAGACATCAATTGTTAGGTTCCTTTGCCGAGTAATTTTTCATTTCTGTTGATTGGACGGGTTTGAAAAGAGTCTAATAAACCAATTGTAATGATTTATGACACAAGAAATGAACAAGACACTTGTCCATGATTTCATGTTTATTCTTAGTTTTGGTAAGCGTAAAAGTTTTGGTAAGCAGTAGAATTGAGTGTTTTTTCATTCCAATCACTCGCAAGCCCTAATATGACACTATAGGACCCATTGGGAATCAAATGAAGGGTTTTCTCAGCGGTTTCAAAATCTTCCAAAATGTATTGTCAAAAATGACAATATCTTCAAAGTTATTATTAACGGTATTCGAGATGTTTATACATGAAAACAATATCTAGTTTGAAACAAAAAAAATGATATTTATACAAGCTATAAGCCTAATTCCTTCTTCAATTGAGCAAGAATAGCTTCGATGTCGTCCACACTCTCTTCAATGGTGTTTTTTCCACCAGTTCCATCTTCAGCATTTTTTCCTCTTTGAGCGCCAGAGCTACCAAAAGGACCTTCTCTAGATTCCTCACCATCATTATCTTCATTAGTAATGTTTAGTTCCTTCTCCAAAAACTCAACAAACTCTTCACCTATATCCTGTATGAGACAATGGTAGATCATCATATTAAGCTTTTTAACTACAAAATGCAATTTCCTGAATCTGAAGTATAAGAAAATGTAAAATTACCGCCAACTCTTCCCACAAGCTCTTCGGCTTTCCTTGTGATGATGCATTTGCTTCCCAGTTTTGAAATTCTTCCTGTAGATCTCTAAAGAAGTCACCTGCAAAAAACAAAGTCAGACTTGAGCAGCAACAAGAAAGTATGAAATTCTTTTAGGTCTTTAACAGAACAATACCATGCGCCAGGAGAAACAGCAGAAGCACAAGAAAAACACCTACTACTAGCTAAGTAGCTAGTGACATATGGCATATAATTATCATTATGGCCTTGCATGTCAAAGAAGATAAAGATAAAAATAAAAAATCTACCTACTGTAAGCTGGATATCCATCAAAAATCCACCTGCAACAGCAATGGGATCAGCATAAGAATATATTCCTACGACAGAGCTAGACAGGCATGACAGATCATAAAACATAGAGTGGTTTCTACTTCACATATATTGGGGAATCAAATTAATAGAACCCATATATAAATATACTTTATATGGACCATGGGCCATCATTAGTTCGTTACCATGATTCTACCAAGGCGCATGTGCAAATTGTCAGCTATTCATTTTCGATTCAGTCTGGTGCCTAACAATAGAAAGAATCACTTTCGGCCACTTGATAACCTTATATGATAACAATAACAAACAGAGATAATAGTCTATGGGGATGTACCAAATCCATAGAACTCTTCCTCTTCTTGGGTGTTCCGACTTCTTCCATAGGATGGATACGAAAAATCAGAATTGTTATTTCCAGCATCGTATCCTCGAGAATCAGCGTTGATCAATGTATTATATGCATGCTTTATTCGCATAAATTTCTCTTGAGCATTTGCCTGTACATAGAGAGGTGAACTTAGCACTATAGCAACAGGTTGGGATTTGAGAATATTGGATCTTCCATCACTAAAAAAGTCTATGCTTGAAGGAAAGGGCACGCACGTTGTTATTAGTACAAAAAGCAAAACTCGTCCCAATCAACTATGGAACCACTCAAACAAAAATGGGCTACCGCAATCATACTCTGTATTACCTTATCAAACCCTCCAGGACTCCATGTAACTCATTAATCCACCCATCCAACTTAACAAAGCCTCAACTCATCTAGGTGGGATTGGTCCGATCAGCTACATAGATGCAGTACATAAAGAGCATTATAAACTTCTGCGTGAATTCGAAATCTTATACTGGCAGATACAGGGGGGTGGGAGAGAGAAAAAAAGGTTCTTATGTATCCTAAGAAATCCTTAACATCTTAAAAGCAAGGACAGCTAAAAATAGCATAGTTGGTGGCTCTGTGCCTGCGAACAATGATTATAGATAAAGCGACTCAACTAAAATCCTGATGAAGAGACTCAACTAAAAATCTGAAATCTGTCAAAGCCCTAGCAAAATGGCAATCAGTTTGATAAGAAAGGCAACTGCCATGTGAATTGCTAAATCTAGGTCTTATGAGGCTAGTCCATTAACAACTCCATTACCATTACTACAGGCCCCTGCTTGATTACATCTAGAGAAACTCCATTAATTTTTTGATCCACAAACAGAAGCTTGCAAAAATATAACTATGACTATATGCCTTTCTCCAACCAAAGAAGGGCTTCCTTTTCTCTCTTCTCTCTTGCCTCCTTTAACCTTAATTTTCTCTTGTTCATCTTGGGGCTGCCATTCAGACGGTGATAAGCCCTTTTACTGTGATTGCCGGACTGTTTTGCTGGTTGTTTACAATAAATTCTCCGTTCTTCGGGGTATATTGACCTATATTCAGGTGTTCATCTCTCCTTGTGAGAGTTTAGGGTTTGTGTTTTTTAGGTAGGCATATAAATTGTTTCATTGATGAGGATTTATATGATGTCTCAAAAAGGTTTGGTTTTTGTCTACAATCAATTGAATTAGGTAAAAAAATCCACTTCAAAACTACAACAGATCATTAGATTTCTCGTTGAAGGTTGTATCAGACAACCATACCAAAGAGGGTATGAAGAATTTTCAGATTTGACGTACAATGATCGTGGTTTTATCAAAGTGGAAAACAACTTGATTCAATGCAATATGTATTTGTAGATTTTGATTTCTTTTGTGTGTCATATGACTTTTGATCAATTAATTAATTTTATTTTCAAAAACACATATGCTTTACTCCAACTCTAGCACATCCCTGTAAACAGAAACAGGTAAGTGCAGTATTCTGAAGGAGAAAATTGATGTTCAAACATTAACTAAACCTTAGTACTACCAATAGCACCTCAATTCATTCTTGCTGAAAACTTCAAAACAATTCCACACTGATCTCTCCCAACCTTTTCCACTGGATCAGCCAGACTATACCAAATTCAACCCAGCAACTAAACCGCCAACATCACCAAACCTATAAAAGATTTCAACTTAGAAAATACTTGAGTTATCCAAAAAAAAAAAAATTGTTCCAACATCGAGAAAACTCTGAGAGTGTCGACTATACAACTATACACCCGAGTGTATCAACAAGTACATCCTATTCTGTCGCTAATTCCCAAATTAATCACAAATTACACTCAAAAACAGGCAAATAAGAGCAAACAATTCAATTATAAATAAAGCAAAATCTACGAAACCCATCAATCAAAAACCAAAATTGAAGGTAAAGATTAAAGAGCACCTCTTTATTGACATCAGGGTGATATTTGAGAGCAAGTTTTCGATACGCCCTTTTGATTTCATTAGGTGAAGCAGATGAAGAAACCCCCAATACTTGATAAGGGGTTTCTCTAGCACTAGCTATCACTCCAACACCACCCACTTTACATCTCTGTTTCTTCCTGAAGCTTCTGGAATAACCCAACAAGAAGAGAGCAAATGAACGGTCTCCGTAACAGCATCTGAGAACAGGGACAGAAGTGAGGGACAAGATTTGAGCTTGAAGGTCAAGTGTTAAGGGATGAAGGTATGGTCTTTTGGATGGGGAGTGGTGGTTTTGGTGAGGTAGGATTAGGATTCTATGAGTTGGGTTTAAGTGTGATGAAGGAAGTGTGAATCCATGTTGCATTTGCATATTCAATGGGTTTTTTTAAAAAAAATTCTTTTGGGGTTTAGAAATCATCATTCAATGGAATTCAGGCAATTGCGAAGGTTTCGTACATGAGATGGTTATGGAATAATGGAAGTGTAGGAAGGATATGAGTTATTTTTTGCCACCAATTTAGGGACCCTTCTTGCATTAATTGGACCCTGCACCGAGTGCATAGTGAGCATTGTGCACCCGGTACAAAATGCACATACATTACACATAAAACGCAAGCAAATTGACACGTCAGCATAGACAATGAACATTCGAATGTATAGGTAATGAACATTGGAATTTTCAAAAATTTCTCCCCACTAAGTGCAATAATTATGGTTGGATTTCCTACGCAACATGACTATTTCGATTTCCCATGCAACATGTTCCCCAGTACTCAATAATAATTTTTTTTTCCTTTGAAGTGTATGTTCATTGCTTTTGAACGTAATGTTCAGTGCTTTTGAACATGATGGTCATTGCATGTGAACGTAAATTTCATTGCCCTTAAATGTGATGTTCATTGCCTTTGAACGTAATGTTCAATGTTCATTTTAAAAATAAGTGTACAGTGTGTGTACATTTCCAATGCAAAAGCTCAGATTTAAAAATATATTACAAAGTTATTTGTGCGTTTCTTTTCCCAATGCGCAAATTACGAAGCATTGAACATGACTATTTCGATTTCTCATGCAAGACGTTCAGAGGCAGACCGGGCCTTGTGCCTGGTGAGTCACATGACTCACCAGGGCCCAAAAATAATTTGAAGATTTTTTTAAAATAAATAAATAAATCATTCCTCCCCATCCCCATTCAGCATTTCCCAACCCGAGACCTTCACTAGTTCACTTCCTTGCTTCCAGACTTCCAGAAATCCTCGCCACTGCACCAGCGCACCGCATGACCTATTGTCTATCGGCCTCCCTGGCTCCCTTGCTCGGCTGCGCCAGTGAGTCAGTGACACCCCAGTCCCCATACTCCTCAGTCCCCACGACCACTAGTCCACTGTCCACAAGACCATCAAGCATCACCACTGCACCGCATCAGGGCTGACGAACACGAGCCGACGACCCCATGTCCCCATTGGCCACTGCCCCAGTGCTCCACGAGGCTGCTCCGGCCTCCGGTGCTCCCCACTCCCCAACACACAAGGTATTATAACTCTTATTTGAATTTGAGAATTAGGTTTTATTTAATTATTTCAATTATTTGTAAATTTGTATAATAAATTAATAATTATTTCCTAATTATCATTTATCAATGTGAAATTGTGAATATCATAATATGTTATATGTGAATATGTGATCATAATTTCATGAAGAAATTATGAGCTATTACCTGGAAATATGTTTGGATAATTGGATATGTTTGGATAATTGGATATGTTTGGATAATTACCTAGAAATTATCAGAATATGTTTGAATAATTTCATGAAGAAATTATGAGCTATTACCTGGAAATATGAGCTATACAATAATATAGAAATGCTTAAGAAAATTATTGATTGTGACTCACCAGACAAAAAATCCTAGTCCGCCTCTGAACACGTTCCCTAGTACTCAGTAATAATTTTTTTTTGGCCTTTGAAGTGTATGTTCACTGTCTGTGAACGTAATATTCATTGCCTTTTAACGTAATATTCAGTGCCTTTGAACATGATGTTCATTGCATGTGAACGTACATTATGAAATGATTACAATTGCCTTTTTCACGCAACACGGCTATTTGTATTCCCTATGCAACTTTCCCAATATTAATCATCATTTCCCATTTTCCAAAAAAAAACCCTTCATCTTCTCTCTCGGTAACCGAAACGAACCCCCCACTGTCACTACCATTCCAATTTAATCTTCATTGCCTTTCAACGTAAGGTTCATTGCCTTTAACCTTAATGTTCAATGCATTTAAACGTAATGTTCATTGCCTTTGAACTTAGTGTTTAGTGGTTATATATGTAATCTTCAGTGTCTATGAGAGTAATGTTCATTGCTTTTGAAAGTATTGTTCAGTGCCTTAAAACGTAATGTTTATTGCCTTTGAACTTAGTATTCAGTGGTTATGTATGTAATCTTTAGTGGTTATGTATGTAATCTTCACTATCTGTGAGAGTAATGTTCATTGCCTTTAGAAGTAATGTCCATTGCCTTTAAACATAATGTTCATTGCCATTGAACGTAATGTTCAATGCCTTTTAGCGTAATGTTCATTGCCTTTGAATTTAATGTTCAGTGTATGTGAGAGTAATATTCATTGCCTTTAGAGTAATGTCCATTGCCTTTCGACCTAATGTTCAGTGTCTATGAATGCAATGTTGATTGCCTTTAAACTTCATGTTCAGTTCCTTTAACCTTAATGTTCATTGGCTTTGAATATAATGTTCAGTGTTTTTGAACATAATGTTCAATGGTTATGTATGTAATGTTCCTTGCCTTTGGACTTAATGTTCAGTGTCTATGAACGTAATGTTCAGTGTCTTTGAACATAATGTAAAGTGTCTTTAAACTTAATGTTCATTCTAATAATACATAATGTTCGTTGGAAGAATGCGTAATGTTCATTTGTTTAAAGCACAATGTTCATTAAACTAATATGTGTACGGTGCGTATTCTCAATGCAAAAGTTTAGATTTTAAAAAAATATTGCAAATTTCTCTTTTCTGTACGTATCAATCATTGCAATATTAAATAAAAATAATAGAATTCCAATGCACTGTCAATGCATCATCATTGCAAATTAATACTCCATCCCAATGCATTTTTTTTTTTAACTGATCGTTAACATCTAGTTCATTCAATTGATACATTATGTTCATTGTGGTAATACTAAATGTTCATTGTGATAATACTAAATGTTCATTGTAGTAGTACATCATGTTCATTGTCAAAAAATTTCTTCAAGAAAGTTCCAACTTCATTTTCATAATACTAATGTTCATTCTTATAACACTTAATGTTTAGTAGATTAATATTGGATGTTCATTACTTATATACAGTATGTTCATTTCCAATATATATGAACAGAACGACTATTATTCCCAATATAAAAATTTCATATTTATCTTGATATAAAATATTCATTGTTATCATATATGATATTAAGTGCAATAATATACGATGTTCATTGGTATAATATATAATGTTCATTATCATTGTTTCCGTACAGTACGTGACTATTCTCAATGCAAAAAAATCAGATTTTTAAAAAAACTTTGGGACCTGTAATACTCCCACTTTGCAAAAACACTTATACTTTTCTCAATTACAAAGCTACTTGCATGGGAAATAATGAACACCACATATCTCTATGTTCATTGTCTGCTAAAAAAATGTTTATTCATTTTCATTTTTTGTGACATTGCTGCCTTTTATATTCAATGTTTGTGAGTTTTGGCCCGGGTGCACGTTGCTCACTGTGCACCCGGGTCAATAGTCTTATTTGCGAGCAATTCACGAGTATACCTAATGAAGTATTGAGTTTACACAATTACACATACTTCATCTCACAAAAATAGTTTGACTGGAATTTGGGCTGTTGCAAGTTTTTTGAAATTTCTCCAAATACGGAAAGCTATATATCTATTGAGAAAGATAATTTGTACTTTGTTTTGCATCTGATGAACTGATTATTGAGGATTGTCTTGTTAAAATATATTGTGGATAGTCATTCACTCATTTAGTCCAATTTTGTGAGTAATTCTTATCGTTTTTTTTTTTTTTTTGAGTACTTCACTCAAATGTTTCCAATTTTCAGAGTGGACGATGTTATAGTTAGTTTATCAGTTACTTCACTCAAATGTTTCCAATTTTCAGAGTACCCTCATTCCCAACAACATTGGATGCTTACATAAAATGCATCGAAAAGTATGCCCAAAATCGATCTTTGATGTTGGGCAAAGCGTTGCATGCGCATTTGATCATCAATGGCTTAGCTCGTTTGAACCCTGTTACGTCCAAGCTCATTACAATGTATGCCGAGTGTCGGGAACTGCCTATTGCACGCCATGTGTTCGATGAAATGCCCAAGTCAAACTATCGCCGATGGATAGCCCTTGTTGGGGCGTATGCCAAATGTGGGTTTTTTAGGCAAGCTTTTGATTTTTTATATGAAATGCTTGGAGAAGGTGTAAAACCCAACAACTATGTGCTTCCTAGTGCTCTTAAAGCTTGTGGGCATCTGTTTGCGTGGCGGACAGGACAGGAGATACACGGGTTTTGCTTGAGAAGTTCATTTGAGGATGATGTGTATGTTGGTAGTGCTCTTATAGATATGTACTCGAAATGTGGATTTGTTGGCCGTGCGAGGAAGGTTTTTGACAACATGGTTGAGGAGGATTTGGTGGCTCTGAATGCTATGGTTGCAGGGTACGTACATGCAGGATTGGTGAAGGAGGCTTTGGGATTTGTAGACAATGTGCAAGTGATGAAACTGAGTCCTAATGTGGTAACATGGAATACTTTGATTGCAGGATTTTCACAAGCAGGGGATAGTTTAATGGTGGATGAGCTTTTCCAAGTAATGCGCAATAACAAGATTGAGCCAGATGTGGTTTCATGGACTTCTGTCATATCTGGGTTTGTGAAGAATTTCAAAAACAGTGAAGCCTTCGTCACATTCCGAAAAATGATCGGTTGTGGATGTTTTCCGAATTCAAATACAGTCAGCACTCTGTTGTCTGCTTGTGCTAATGTAGCAAATACGTCACGGGGGAAGGAGATACATGGTTTAGCGTTGGTGGCTGGACTTGAGCAGGATATATACGTGCAGAGCGCTCTTATAGACATGTATGCTAAATGTGGGTGTATATCCCAAGCAGCAACGTTGTTTCATAAGATGACTAGAAGGAATACTCCTACATGGAACTCGATGATCTTTGGATATGCTAACCATGGTTACTGCAATGAAGCAATAGAACTTTTCAAGAGGATGGAAATCGAGGAGGTAGAGAAGCTTGATCACTTGACATTCACTGCAGTGCTAACGGCCTGTAGTCACAGTGGGATGGTGGAGCTCGGAAGAATCCTTTTTGAATCTATGCAAGAGAAGTATAGCATTAAGCCGAGACTTGAGCATTATGCTTGTACGGTAGATATTCTGGGTCGAGCAGGGAAACTAGAGGAGGCACATGAGTTAATCAAAACAATGCCAGTCCAACCTGATTTGTTTGTATGGGGAGCATTATTAGGAGCCTGCAGGGAGCATGGTAACATAGAACTTGCAGAAGTAGCAGCAAAACACTTGTCAGAACTCGATCCTCGGGGTGGTGGGACAAGTTTATTGTCAAATCTATATGCTGGAGCTGGAAGTTGGGGAAATGCAGAGAGATTGAAGAAGAAGACGAAAAAGAAGTGGAGAAGTTTTCCCGGGTGCAGCTGGGTAGAAGCTGCTTGATACGGAGTATACAGCTTCCTATGGGGAGCAACACTTTCTTAAAGAAGGTTAAGTAGGGGAGGGACAAGGGAGGTAGACAAGACATCATAAAACTGTTCCTTAATGGCGACAAATTTGTATTGTGTAGATTTTGTATTAATGAATTCAAAGTGTAATTTCACATCATTGTCTGGAACGTCCCCAATGACAACGCAAAAGGTCACTTTATCCACTTCGAAAACTAAATGAGGCACCAATTATGATGAGCAACTACTTTTATTTTTGTGCAAATTTGCTGACAGAAGGCAACTCATTTTAAAATTGTCACTTTTAACTTTGGAGTTTGAACACTTGCCTAATCTCTGAACAGCAATTTGCCATTCGATTTGTATAATGGGGAAGTTTGGTCGCTTGCTTAGGGCATTATTTTTTGGGATATGGTTTTAAATTGCTAGTTGTAAGAAGATATGGTGGTCCCATCCAGATCGATCTGTGGGCAAATTGGGATTGTTATTTAGGTTCTTGGCAGGGTCAGATTCCGTGGTTATATAATGGCCCCTCATCGATTGTTATTCTATGCAATTGGCATTTCATAAGAAAATAGGACGTCGACTTGAAGCTAACAACGCCTAATCACAATCATACATTTCATTAACCGTTTTTTTCTTTTTCTATATCTCCGAAAATCGTTCTTTTGCATGATCAAATAAATATTAAGAAAAGGATATCATATTTAGACTAACCATCTTAGCTTAGCCAAATAATCAACCATTGAACAAACCTTATGTGTAATAAGGAACACAGTGGGAAGCCAATTTATGTATACAATATATTTTGTTATGATATATTTCGTATTACAAACTTACAACTACTACAACGAAAATTATCAGGAGAAACTTGCTAACAATACTTCAAAAGGAGTAAACCATTTAGAGTTGAATCTCAATCTAAGATCTTCAGTTATTTTTCAAATTTTAGCAGACCTTGCATCTAGTCATTTCCCACTTTGTTACAGGTCAATCAAATACGCGGGCAATGCTCCGATTTGTACCCACCTGGGTTTATAACTACATACAGAAAGGGGGTTTGGATAGTGTTTTTTGTATGGTGGATGGGGATTGTTAGATACCAACATAGCAAATAGTGATTGAAACACTACAAGCTTGAAGAAATGGACCACCAACCACTTGAAGTTTATCTACAAGGACCACTAGCATTTTTCAGAAAAGTAAGGCCTTGGGAAAATCCTAAATGTCTGATCAGGAGTTGAGCTTATAAGAATCCCTTGCTAAAGAGCATAAAAGATAAAGTGTCACCCTCGAATTCCACCTTTAGATTTCAGTGATTTTGGTTTTAGAAACATAAATCACACTTCTTACTTTCTAGGTTCTACCCAATCTAAAGCAAGGTGCAAGCATCATATTCGCTCAAAAGACCTGCAGATTTTTTTTCAGTAGACAGACGCCTTCAAATATAACTCATCATCAAAACAGTCCCGTATTCATACTACCCTAAAATTGGAAGAGCAACCCCCTTTCCCAGTTTCTGCCCCCTCCCCCCTAAAATAAGCCCTTTTGGATCCAAACCACCTCGAAAAAGATCCTGAACTAGAAGCATTGACTCATAGCTCTCCCAAGACAGAAGAAACCCAAAATGGTAAATGAGACATAGAAAGTCTGTATTTCACAGCCTCAGAGAACACATAATGCCTCCTAATTATACCTTAAATCCTATAAATATCTAAGATCCTCAAAATGTCCCTGTGATATACATTTTAAGCATATTGCAGATCTGAAATAGGGAAGCCACCCTAAAACTATACTGTCTGATGGGCTACCAAAGAAATAGATCTAAAAAAAAATAAAAAAAATAAAAATAATAATAATAACACTAAACACGCCTCTCTCTACAAAAGTCAAAGCAAAAAGAAGATAGAAAAACAAACTCTCCGTGACAGGATTAAAGGAAAATGGGAGAGAAATACTCAATGCCCTCGTATGCCGAGCTGGCAGAAGACAGCAGAGTTGTTAGATAATCTGACGTACATCTTTGTTGTGTTGCTTCAGCTTGAATACTGAAAAGGGAAGATACAATGTTATGCTAAAATAAAATGTATATCAATCTCAAAAACATGTTCGAAACATATGTTAGAGACAGTGTTGCTAGATAATCAAAAACAGCAAACTGTTGGATAATCTGTTGTTCATCTTTTTTGTGTTGCTTCAGCTTGCTAACTGAAAAGGAAGATACAACGTTATGCTTAGATCAATTGTACATCGATCTCAAAAACATGTCAGAACACATTCTTGAGACGGTGTGGTATATATAGCCTAAATGAACTATGACAGAAATTTTTCCTCTAAACATGATGACAATGGAAAGATATACATTTGACAGGAGTTTTGACTTCTTCACAGTTGAACACGAGTCATCCAGACACTGGAGGCATCTAATCCCCTTATGTCACTTATGTGAACATCAGTTTGCCGAATTGTCTTAAACACGATGGATATGGATGATAAATCTCAAAAGATCTGTTCAATCACTTAATCTGTAAGAAATAAAGCACAATTCAATCAAAAGCTGTTACGTTTTCTGAGGCTGCTCCTCTTCATTAGCACCAAAACAAATCCAATCAAAGCAACATTTGGGAAAAGAAAATGGACAATTATGCAGTATGCTACAAGCTTCCAGATCAAGTCTAGCTACCCAATTCACTAATAGCGACCCACAATAGATTTTGATTGATGCAACAATTCAAAACAAAACACTCAAAAGTAAGGTAAAGCAAACATTATACTCATTCTCCCCTCATCAAAATCAATAACTTGACTTCATAAGAGTAGTGTACCCGATCAAAACATAGACTATCTCCAAATCCAACTTTAGTTGTACAGTAATATCAGTACAATATTAACACTAAATGCCTTGCAGTATCAATCTGACAACTAATTCCGGGGAAGATCGGGGCACAACGCATGATACATCAGTTTAACAATACAACAATTTCTGAAATCTCTATCCCTATTGCATCCTTGCTAAATTCCACATATACACTAAGGTAATCAAGCTTAAGACTTCATAACTAGTCTAAATTGTGCACAACAAACAGCATAAAATCCAACTATCAAGCATAATAATGAAACAAGCAACCAAATTTCACAATTCAAGTCAATAAAATCACACACTAAAATTATCAAAAACACAAAGATTAAGAAGAAGCAATAAAAATCAGAAAAAGATTATACCTTTCTCAAAAATAAGACAGTAACAGTCCAAGATCAACTCTTCAATTATTGCCAGGACCAACAGTAGGAGGATGATGATAAGACACCATAGAACCATACTTATTCCCAGACTGCATCATCATCCCATTCCCATTACTATACTGATGATGATGATTATTATTATTATTGTTATTACTATTATTATTATTATAATTATTACGATTCTGATGCTGCCCAAATCCATTATAATTCCCCATCCCCGTCACCCCCATTCCCATCATCGGCACTGGCATCACCGGTACCGATACCGACATCGCTCCGTTCCCATTCTCCGACGACGAATTCGACCCTCCGTCGAACGAAACCCCCTGCATCCTCTTCAAATACAGCCGATACTTCTGTAGATGACTAGCAACGTTCTCTCTAGTCAACCCTTCCACATTCATCAGCTGCATAATCGTCTTCGGCACGGCGCTCTTGATCCCTAGGTGGCCCACTACATCCACAAACCTCTTATGCAATTGAGGCGTCCACACCAGCCTCGACCTCTTCACCGTCTTCTCTCCACCGCCACCACCTCCTCCGTCGCAACCTCCACCCATCGCCGCCTCCGCCGCAACCTCCGTCGCTGCAGAATCAGCATCCTCCGGCGAATCCGTCCTCCGCTGCTTCTTAGTTCCCGACTCATCATCATCGTTCTCCTCACAAAAATCCTTGTAATTCGCGCCGCAGAGGATGGATAAAGTGTCCTCGGAAGCTTGCGTGACCTCACCAGAGGTCCGGTAGGGTTCCGGCTTGATGTTGAACGCCGAAAGAAGCTCTAACGGAATTAAGCCCTGACTTAACGGCGCTATGTCGGCGAAGTTAGGTAACCCCAATTCCCACTCGTGAACTCTTCCGTCCTCCTCTTCGTCGAAGGCGACGTTAAGTCTGCCGTCAAAGTCTCCGTTTACCTCTCCCATAGAAAAAGAGTATAAGAAAGAGGGATGATTGATTTGTTTTGAGGAAAGAGAAAGTAGGGGGAGTTGAGATGGATGGGCAAATTGTGAAATTGAGAATGGAAAGAAAGGGGGCCAAAAAGTGCACCTATTAAATATCTTCTTTGCTTAAAATCGCTTGCCTATGTGGACGGTTTCGATAGATATTTTTGATTCGCTCTGTCCTTTTGATATCTGGATAGTTTTCCACTACGGAAAGAAATTACCCGTCTTACACAAGTGCTTTATAAATAAATCCTTCGGTATATTATAATTACTCCCTGTGTCCCCATGTAAATCATCAGTACAAATAGCAACTTTACATTAACTGTAACAAGCTACCGTAGTTACAGACAAAGTGTGGGCCATAATGATTGGAGAACGTGCAAATAGTAAGCTGTCCTCAAATTTGGCTCCCAATTTTCCAGCCAAAATTCAAAATTTTAAGTTTGCCACCAAAACTGAAAAACCAAAAAAAATTCAAATACAAAGCCTGTTTTTTCCAACCGTAGAAGACCCTCTATAAAGGGCACAAGTATATCAGTAACTTCTCACTTGATCTCCCAACATTAAATTACAAATGCCAAAATAGCCATCCACATTTAATTCCAACATAAATCTGTCTTTATTCTCTCATAAATCATCACAGAGAATTTTGTTATGGAAGAGTTGTCCTTTGATGTGAGACTTTCTCATATTCATGAGTCTCATCCAGAATTCAGACAAAGTTGGGCATCAAGATCATATGAGGAGTTGTCACTTGAAGGTTTTCTCCAAGAAAGCAATGGTAGTGACCAAGGACCAGAAGCCCCAGATGGAACAGGAAGGGACATAGAAGTCCAGCACCCAGCACATGCGAATGGAACAGGAAGGGTCCACCAACAAACATCAAGACAAGAGAATATAATGACAGCAGCAAACAGAAACCAGGATGTAAGGACTCAAACAAACAGCAACCAGGAAGCAGGAAATCAACAGGACAACAACCAGGAAGCACCCAATGAAACAAAGAAGAGGACAGACATGAATGAAGAAGAAAGACAGCTATGTGTAGGCCACTTACTACATCAAAGTCGAGACTTAAAGTTACTAGTTGGTTTCATTTCAAAAATGGCTCACACATTCAAATGCAATCGATGGACAATCCAAAGACTATGGAGAGAAGTAAAGAAGAGTGTAAGATTAGAGCAGAATATCAAGGTTTCAAAGAAACATATAGGAAGAGTAGGGAGTAAACCCAAACCACTTGTAGTAGAGAATTTAATGGCTATACCTCTGAAGAATAGAACAAATATTCAATCCTTGGCAAAAGTTTTGGATGTAAGCAAGAGCACAGCACACATGTATGTCAAAACAGGATTGATTAGAAGACATTATAATGTAATAAAACCAACACTCACTCCTAGAAACAAACTACAGAGACTGAATTGGTGTATGTCACATCTCATTAATGTCAACGCATGTCCAATGTTCGATGCTATGTTTGATTATGTGCATGTTGATGAGAAATGGTTTTTTATGTCGAAAACAAGTCAAAACTATTACTTAGCACCTCAAGAAGCTATACAGACATGCTAAATCAAAGAGGTTCATCACAAAAGTCATGTTCTTGACAGCAGTTGAAAGACCAAGATTCAATGAGGATGGAAACTGTGTGTTTGATGGGAAGATTGGTTGCTGAACATTCACAGAATAAGTTCCAGCACAAAGAAGAAGTGTACACAGAGAAGCAGGAACAATAGAGACAAAGCCAATCAAGAACATAACTAAAGAAGTCATTAAAGAAATGTTTATCAACCAACTCATACCAACAATCAAGTCCAAGTGGCCACTAGGAGCAAGTGGCAATATCAATATCCAACAAGATAATGCAACACCACATATATTGAATACAGACCCAGATTTCCAACATGTAGCAAATTCAGATGGGTTTCAAATCAAACTGGTAGCTCAACCTCCAAATAGTCCAGACACCAATGTCTTGGACTTGGGTTTTTTCAGGGATATACAAGCTATACAGCATGAACAAGCACCAAGGAATATACATGAACTCATAGAAGATGTGCAAAATGCATTTCATGTTTTTCAACCAAGATTACTAAACTATGTATTCCTAAGTTTACAATATGTATTGGTGGAGATAATGAGAAAACATGGAGGTAATAATTACAAGCTACCACATGTCAATAAGCAGAGAATGGACAGAGAAGGTGTGCTGCCAACTTCAGTGGTAGTGCCAACAGATTTAGTAGAGGACTGCTTAACATCAGCAATACAACAATATGTGCACATAAGTGGGATAGCATTGACAAACAGTGAAGAAGATGGAGTAGCCATGCATAACAGTGGAGCATACATTGCTCAACAAGAAACACAAAAGATTGATGCACAAGAAGTGGATGATTTAGTACTAGATATACATTTGAACTAACAAATTGTCAATATCTCAAATGGTTTTAGTAGGAAAACAACTTTTGTAAATCATTTGAAGTAGTTGACAATATTGTAATGCTTGAATTGATCCTATTTGTATGAAATGAAAATATTTTGGAAGTACATTGTCCTCTCAGTCCCTTATAAAGAGTCAACATATATACCAACATGTGTATTAGAACAAAAATATAACATTTCAATAGAGCACAAAAACATGTATGGTGGCATATGACAACAATTACAACAAAAGAGTATTAACACACACTCATTTAGTCATAGACAGCTCTATCATCATTGAGACCAAGTCTTTCAGGTATTAGTTTCATATCACAGGAATTAGTGTGATATACTTTAGTTGATTGCTACCCTATATGCCTCATCACACAGTTTATGACTCAAAGAAATGGCAAAAATGTCTAATGCATCAAGTCAAATAATATTCCAAGCACACTACTTTATCATGGAGGACATATATGCACTTCTTACCTATGCTAGTCAGCAAATAATGCAACAATAGGGCCCTAGTACAGGGACAGAGGGATATAAATACTAGGCATGGATATAAAATCATAATTCTAGAGACATTACAGCATGTAAGTGAACAAATTAAGCTAGAAACAGACCAATCATAATTCCAGAGACATTACAGCATGTAAGTGAATAAATTAAGCTAGAAACAGAACAACAATGGATTCCAACTCAGTAGTGGTGTAAGAAACAGACCAATCAACATTGCAAGGAGCATTTCATTAAAACACAAACATCACCAAATTAAGAGTTCATAGAAACATAAAATCCAACAAATTAGGCAATAAACAGACCCTATACTTGGACCTAGACCGTGTAACTCAACAACTAAGCAAAAGACAGTCCACTAAAACACAAAAAACAACAAATTAAACAGGAAAAAATACCAATAAAACATAAAAATCAGTATTCAAGTAAGAAACAGACCAGATACTTCAACCTAGACAATGATGACCAACCAATTAGGCAAAAAAACAGACAAATAACTTCAACCTAAACCATTAAACTGAATATTACAGCAAGAAAAAGACCAATATAACATAAAAATCATTACTCAAGTAAGAAACAGTCCAAATAATTCAACCTAGACGATGATGACCAACAAATTAGGCAATAAATAGACCAATAACTTCAACATAAACCATTTAACTGATGCAATTTAACTGATACAAATTAGGCAAGAAACAGACCTTACAAACAGACCAAAAAAACAGACCACCAATTTAACAATAAACAGACCCTATACTTCAACCTAAATAATCAGACCCTACAATCAGACCAACATAACAAACCACCAAATATAACAGACCCTATAGCAATAAACAGACCACCATATATAACAGACCACCAAATATATTAGACCCTACAATCAGACCAATATAACAGACCACCAAATATAACAGACCCTACAATCAAACCAATATAACAGACCACCAAATATAACAGACCCTATAATCCTACCATTAAACAGACCCCATATAGAGGCACAAATTCCATACGGTACTCGACAATAACAACCTCCAACTTCATTGTTTAGGTAAACAGACCCTATACTCCAACTTCCACCAAATTATCAGTAAACATACCATATACTCTAACAAAGAAGCAAGAAACAACGTCCAACTTCAACATAGTTCATGTAACTGAAAGATCTACCAATAAACGCACCAATAACACACAATACTCAAAAATCAAGAGATAAATAGAGGCACAAATTCCACCGACAGCATGCATCCCAAGATTCAAGCAGTAAATATACCAAGAGAACATGGTCAACTAAGAAGCAAGAAACAACCTCCCAACTTCAACATAGTTTAGTTAACTGAAGGATTAGAACATAAACACACCAATAACACACATAACTTATAAATCAATAAAGATACAGAGGCACACATTCCACCCACAGCATGCACCCCAAGAATCAAGCAAGATATACCCCAAAAGAACACGGTACTCAACAGTAAACAAAGAACACATACCAAAAGATTGAAGTAAAGTAAACAAAGAACACATACCTCACTCTAGGTTTTTTTGAAGTACATAGACAAGAGCATTTTAAGCATGTCATGACTAGGAACCAGTTCATATCTAGGAGGTAGCCATTCATCTTCATGAACAAATTTCAGTCACAGGCTCTTCAACTCTTGTCTCGGGTTTCGACACATCAAGGTTTAAGCCATGCTCGTGACAGTAGATCCCCCACTCCAACCTCCTCTACTCCTCTCTACTCTCCTCCTTTGGCTTCGCCTATACTCAAGAGTGGACCAGATTTCCTCCAGAGTCTCCAAGACAAGCAATGGAGCTTTCACCAAAGGATGAGGAGGAGTTTGAAAACTGGGATAAGGTAAAAGGAGTGGTGGAGTAGGGAGATCAACAAGAGTGAGTGGAGTGTTTATCGGCGATCAGTAGATCAACAGGAGTTCGGTCGCCATCAGTAGGGGCTATGCCGGGGACAGAATATCCCCTTCATCAAGAGACATGTTGAAGAACCCCAAAAACGGAGGAGTGTGAAAATGGAGAAGGACAAAAGGTGGTGAGATGTCAACAAAATGTACACCGAAATGATCAGGAGGAGACGAGGAGAATTATGGTGTAGTTTTTGTTGGATTTGGAGCACAAATGAAGAGTAGATCTAGGGTTTCCATAGAGAGCAAAGAGAGAAAGAGGTGAGAAGATGGAGAGACAAGGACGGTTGGCAATTAACAGTATGGGTTAGGGTTTAGAAAAGGGTTTCCGTAGAGGAATTGATATGCCATCACAGCCCATAACCCAAACTTAGAGCAACCAATTGGGCTTAATTATATAATCCAAACAATACCACTTAAAGCAATGGAGCAAACAAAAGGGGACAATCCCAATAGGAGAATGGGGCAATTTACATGGGACAGAAGGAGTATAACAGTTTAACTTTTATATTATTGATTTTACTAAATAAATATAAACGAATGCTACGAAGTCAGATATTGTTGGATTAATTCATTGCATGTTTTTGTAATATCAATTTTTTTATAATTCAAGCTAACTGATAATTAAATATTTTAATGGTTGAAATGAATACTGATATAAAATAATCAAAAAATTAATTGTCTTGAGAAATTTGTTACTCATATTATGCTTAGTTCCAAAATAAATAAATATTTTTGACTAGTTCTTTTAATACTCATTTAGTGTAGTAGTTGTCAACAATCATTTTGGAAATTTTTTTGGCTTACTATTCAATGCTAATTAAAGTAAAGTTGCATGTTTAATGTAAATTATTACTTTGTAGCAATTAGTTGGTTTAGTTGGTTAGATTTATTGCATGATTGGTAATTTCATTAGGTTAGGATTAGTTTAGGCTTAGTATTATGTATTTTAGTGGAATTAGGAGCTTTTTTCATTTAATGTGTACCAAATTATGTGTCAAATATCACTCCGTAAAATCAAATCCCTTTTCTTCCTTTCACTTTGAATTGACATATAGTATTTTTTCTTTTTAAAATTATAAAACGAACAATTACTTTTCTCATTATTGACAAAAGTACTATGTATAATTTTGAATTTATTACCGTAAGGTTGCAAAAACTAAGCTTTCTCGTATATTTTCTTACCGAAAACAAATACGAAATATATCCCTTTAAAATTATTTGAACTTCAAATTACTTTAGCAAGCTTTGATTTGGACTTCTTATGTCATTAAAAGATTAAATAAAGTAATATTCACTTTTTCTTACTAAAAGAATCCACTTAAAGTCTTGTAAGCCTTTTTTCAAAAAAAAAAAAATTATTTTACAAATGAGGTAATTAAGGCACTACTAAACGGCTAAAAAATTAGAAAAAAAATCCACAATTTTTTTTCATTTTCTTCAAATATCATCAATTAAGTAAGTTTTTTTCGAATCTCATGTCTTGATTATTAAATTATCGTACTATATCATGAATTTAAAAAAAAAATTATCCATTTTTGTCGAAAATACAAAAAACCCTAGTCCCCCCCCCCCCCCCCCCCCCACACACACACACACACTCGTTTAAACCATGAAAGTTTCTCATGAAAATATGGACAATCAACAATTTATTTGAAATTAGAGTAGAAATTTTCTTTCTATTATAATTTAAAATGTAAAAGTACAAATTATTACATTACAACTAGTTGATTGATTTACCTGTTTAATTACGAAAGCATTTACCTATTTGATTGGTTTGCTTATTCGATTACGAATATTTCTTTAAATTTAGCTTAAAGTCTTTTTATAATGTAGAACTAGATTTTTTTAGGGTTATCTGGTTTTATAGCGATATATTGTATAATATAATATGTTATTAATAGATTAGAGAAATATATTGTAGATTATATAAGAAAAATATTTGATGTAACATAACAAATTTAGCTAATGACAAACAACTAGAAAATACAATGGAAAAAAAAGAGTTAAAAAATGACAAGAGAATACAATTAGAAAAGTTAATAGGAGTAATTGATTTTCAGTTCAACCAAATAATGGAAAATGTTTAAATGTAAAATCATTTTCCATGCAACCAAACAACAAAAAAGTTCCATGAAAATTAGTTTTTCGCCATAAAAGATTTTCCATAAAAAACCATTTTCAGTTGAAAACGTTTTACACCCTACTAAACGGAGCCTAAAACTTAGAGAGTAGTGAGGATTAAACACCCAAAATGATCAAGTTTAGGTTGAAGCTGATGTGTGATTATCCTAAGCAACAAAACGTATAATCACTAACCTGCTATCAAATCAGGTGATGACAGCGTAGAAATTGGGTGCACTTTTAAAGTTGTGTTGGATTTCAGTCGAAAAGGGTGTTTTAGGAATTCTAGTGGAGCAACACCGACCATGACGGTGTCCCTTTTGGTAAGAGACGGACCAATGAGAAGTGAGAGATTTGGCGAACAACTGTCATGAAGGAGGGAGATAATATATTGACCGTTGGATGAGAAGAAAGATTTATAAAGACGGATTAGACGGCGATGAAGGGTGCTTTGCAGGGGAGCAAAGGTAGGCAACAATTTGGTTTAGGGAAGTGACGATTTGATGACGTCAACTGATTTTCATGTGGGGCATGGGGTTTTGGCACGTGAATGTGAGAGACTGTTAAATGTTAATTGTCAAGGCCCAGCTTTGGTGAAAGCAAGACAAAACAAAAGGTCCATTTCCTTTACTGGCTTTGGGCCTTTGGTTAAACAACACAGGCACGGCTTGTCAATGTTGCAAAAGCCTTAAAGAATATTCCCTCTGTCCCTCAAACATTGCTCCATTTCTATTTTAAATCGTCCCACAAAAATTGTCATTCTATTAAAGATTTTTCATTTTGTGTTGTTCTCCCAAAGTTTTCCCATTATATCTTAAAAAAGTTAAAATTCGTACTTGGGGCAATGTTTGGGGGATGGAGGGAATATGTGGGTTAACTAATACCAAAATGACAAACCTAAACTAGCCATCAGATTCCAATACCAAAATTGATAGCAATTAACAGTATTAAGATGATTATGAAAACAAGAGACCTTGAAAGGTCTATTGAGATTTGCTTTATTTAAAAAGTGAGCTGAAATCGAGTTGATAAGGCTCATGTTCGAGCTTTATAAACTCGACATCTGACTTACTCTTTTTTAGTTACTTAAATGTCCACTTTTGTTCATTCTTGATATGTCAAAAAAAATAAGAAAATAATAGATCTAAAAAAATTGGTCCGTCTTTGATTTACAATTTTTCAATACCATGAACTTCATATGATAACACTAAAAGTGTGTATCTAATCAGTATCTAAAACTATGTACTTCATATGGAAATTAATTTTTATAATTAATCGAACAATTAACTACCTTCATGGAAAATCAAACTCCTTAAAAAATTGATATTTAAAGGAGGTATAACAAACAGATTAGACACTATTGAGTTTTGAGCATCACATATGAGGTACTTGTGTAGTTGTGTAGCCTTGTTGACGTTTAGATACGCACTCGGAATATAATAGGGGGTATTTGGGATTAACATTATTCTAATATACGAAGTACTTGTATAAACTACGTATATAGTTACAAGAGTAAAGTACAGCAATCCCAATTTCCCGAAGGGAAGAAGATGCTTGTTTCATGAGCCACAGGAGTGGGAACACTATCAGATGAATCATGGCTGCTGCTACTACAACTGCAGCATCATCTCTCTACCCATTCTCGGCACCAATTCATCATAAAAACAAATCCAACCTTTATCCCACTTCCACCCTCTTCAAATCCTCATCATACCAACCACTCATTTCACGTCTCACCTTATCCAAACACCAATCCCTCATCCATTTCCCAGCTCACCTGACAAAAAGTCCCAGATTTTTGAAAGCTTCAGCTGCTTCTTCTGAAGATGCTCCTGCTGTAATTCCATCTGAAAGTGCCCAGCAAATTGTGTCAGCAACTTCTGGGGATGATGGCGTTTCTACTATTATCTCAGTTCTGTTGTTCATTGCCTTTGTTTCCCTCTCCGTCCTCACTATTGGGGTGAGTAATTCATTCCTTTCTTGGCAAAATTTGTAATTTTATTCAACCCCGTTTGCCAATTTTATCAAGAACTGAACTTTTTTCTGTTGGAATACTTTTGGGAGCAGGTTATATACATTGCAGTGACAGATTTTCTGACAAAGAGAGAGAAAGAGAAGTTTGAGAAAGAAGAGGAGGCTAAGAAGAAGAAGGGGGGGAAGAAGGGCAAAGTGAGAGCCAGAGCTGGTCCTAGAGGTTTTGGTCAGAAGTTAGATGAATTTGAAGATGATTAGATCATGTTTTTTGAAGTAAGTCTCTGTTCATTTTTTAGTCAATTGTGTTAAACTGAAAGATAGAGGGCCATGATGCTAAAGATCTGATGGTGAAACAATTATGATAAATAGCATTTCATGTTGTTCTAGATTGATGGTTGAATACTAAGATTCAATTGAATTACTTTTCTGTTTTAAGTGTTGAAATCATATGCCAGATGATGCACAAATGTTGCAACTATAGTTGATGACATTTGGATAGGAAACTTAAGTTGTCTCAGTCTCAGTCTAACCAAATTGTCGCAAGCCAGTTTGCTTCAATAATGGGAGGATTTTCAAGAATTACCAACATAGCGACACATCTAGAAATACATGGCATTGCAATTAACAGTCTTACAGAAACTGTGGAAATACCATCTAGCAACACATACATCTTCATGCCGCGGCTTTCTGATTAGTATTTATTTGACATATATAACTTTCAAGCACCTGTGATCATGTCCGAAAAAGCGAGAGAAGGGGTTACTGAAATCAATCGAAACAGAAAAACTTTCACTGCGTGACTGTTAAAACTTGAAAGTCCGTACAAACCTGTACTGCTTAATAAAAACAGTGTGTGTTACAGCAAAGTGGCACTGACATGCTCAACTGGAACAGCAGAACATCAAAAATTCAGCTATTCAAATCAAAGGCTAAGAGAGCACACTTTCTAATTTCTATTTAAGAGGCCTGATGTTGTTGGTAATGAAATAATGATGGTCTCGTACACTTCTCGCCGCTGTTTTATCCTTAGCGTACTACCTCCTTATCTCATAATCTGAAGTTCAAATTCCCCAATCTATCCGTATTCTAAATAATAGTTAGGAGTTAAAATTAGAAAGCTCAAATCTCTATGCACTCATAATCATATGAGCAGATCCAGAAATGTATTCCCTCAATCCCTCCCCCAGTGACCTCCCTTTGATAAGCATAACTAGTTCCTTGTTGCTTTGTGAGTAATGTTGAAATTGACGCTTTGACTAGTAATTAAACATAACTATTCAGTCTATATTCATTCTTATACTTAGATTTTTAGGAAGTTTAGAGTAGACTATTGTTGAGGAAACAACTCACTATTTAGGGAACAATTTTAAATCGTGAACACTAAGTACATGTGTACAAATTATATTTATTTGAGGTTAAATGTTATGGAATTTGATTGAAAATTCCTTGGATTTTGGTTATACTTTTCTAGAGCGGAAAAAAAAATTCACGTAAAATCCTTACATCTCATATTCATTATTCTATAATTTATTTCCTCAATTCAGCTAAGTAGTTATTTGTTGATTTTCACCCCCTCTTGTGTGTTCTTCCTACCGGTATACTTGATTTTCAAGCGCGTATGGGATTGGGAGCATTTGCTCTGACCTGCCTCCTTTCGTCCCTTGGAGCTTTTTGCACTCCTAGTCACTTTGCGGCCGGCTCCCGTGCTTCTCAAAAATTTGCTTCTGAGAAGTTGGTGTCTTGGGATGCAACGTGGCGATTTGCTGCGCTCTTGCATCCCGAGGTTCTATTGGAACCGTTGTTGCATTGTAGAGAGTCTTGGCCCCAGTAATGAGTGCACAAAGCTTCCAACGTGACCCTTGCAAATAGGAATGGCAACGGATCAAAGTCTCCGTTTCGACAAGTTTACAAACTTTAATTTTGAATCCGAATCCGACTCCGTATCCACATACCCCGACTCTGATCCGTAACCTTCGAATTCGATTCAAAATTTAAAAATTTCTTTCCTATTTTTTTGTCAATTTCATTACTAATACTATAATTCATTTATAATATATAAAGTAAATTAAAAAAATTCATACAATACAAACAAATACCATAATATATTTATTTTTTTTATTTATTTTAAGTTATTATATTTGGGCTTCTTTTAATACTAGTTGAATAATCGAATTCAGATCACAATCGTGTCGAATATAATACAATATTCAAATCCAATCCATCTACTATCTGGAGTCGGAGTTTTTTATCGGATTCAAAGTCGGAATTTTTTTAAACGGGTTTGAATCGAACTTTTTCCTCGCATCGAATAAGAATTTATAGAGCAAACGACACAAGAAATATAAGGACGAAGGGGAGAGAGACTAGAAGTACTAAGCTGAACAAGATCGTACTTCCTTTCTTTCTACTGGGAAATAGGAATAGGAATAACTTTGATACCATACAAGGAAAATTTCTGAGCTTCCTAGAACACCAACAGCTCGACATGGCCACATTTGTACAGTCACGATCGCAAAAAAAAACCTACCCTCACCATCGATGTTTTTTTTTTACACCCCTGTATGCTCATTTTTATCTCTGCAGGAGCACAAGCATATTTCACATCTGCAGTGCAGCTTGCTCGATTCTATGTATAGCCTTAAAACTACAAAATGTACAATTTCCCAAGTACAAAAGCAACAACCTTTATTCCTGGGCTCCAAAACCAGATCCTCTCGGAGGATTGGCGGAGCAATGGCTCTAGATCTTACGCGAAAGAAAAAGGAAAAACTGGAAAAGATGAAGCGTAGTAGCTTCAGTCAGCTGTACAAACTCTAATTCCCTATCCCACCAACGCAGGCTGGGAAGACTGCCCAGCAATTCTCCTTTCTGCAAACACAAGGAAAGCAGTATGCAACATTATTTGACTAAAATTTAAGTAAAAATGAAACTATGGCATCTGCAGACTAAAAGCACAATCCTAAGAAATATGGAGCTCAAGAAACTGTACCTCCTGCAGCAACAAGCTTTTCTACTCGTGCAACAATATGCTTTCCATATGTGTATTTCTTCAACGCATTCAAATGAACCTTGATTCGCGAAAGGATATGCTCCCTTTGCTTATCACTGCAGGTTTCCAGCACCTTCTGTACAACATAGTTTGCGAATTGGTCTTTCATCATTGCCTGGATAAGCAAGGAAAGAGCATGATAAGTAACCAGATTCATAAAAGCTTCTCCAAATAATCATTGCATGCTTATTTCATTTGGAATTCATTTCCCTATCAGTTAAATAAGTTCTACAACAAGAATCAATTTATCCATTGAATAAAAATGTTAAAGGAAATTCCTAGTTTCTTCCCCGCGAAATTATTGACAAATGCCCAATGAGTTGGAAATAAGGCATTATACAAAATGTGGAAGAACGATTTGAGAATGAAAACAATGCACTAATGGAAATAGTGAGAGATTCGATTTTACAGACCTGAAGAGGCTCATTTTCATCAGTAGTCCCAAGCATCTCGTTTACCAGAATTTCCCGTTCTTCTGCATTGCTAAAAGTCAAACATTTTTCAACAACATTGGAAGCAAACTTCTGTTGGCTCATTTGAACTATGTTCCCAGCTAATTCCTTGATTATGGCTGTTCGTTCATGTGGCTTCCCATGTTCCAACACATGCTGCTCAAATGAAATTAAAAACTATTCAGAAAGAGGCAATATCCACAAAGTCATCAGATGTAGTCAACTTCTAGCATCCGAATGGATAAGTACACTGATGCACATAATTTAAAAGACGAGCTTCCATCTTCTGTTAACTTAGGGGTTAATTATTTTACTCAGAAGATGTGCTAAAAATTAGGAAACAAACTTCAATATAGCTCTAAGAAAATCACCAACTACAATTCTTTCCCCTTCAATATAAGCCTTGCCTTTCTAGAAGTTCAGAACTAACAGAACGTTTCCATAAAAACAGACATTCCCAAACGTTTCAAGCTTGCATGTAGAGAAAGCTAATAAACAATAATTTAAAAATGCTCCTCACAGCTTGATTAAATGAAAGATTCAAGAATGAAGTATTTATCAATAACAAATAATAAATGCAAATTCCTAATAAAGGCCAGGATGAAGACACACCTGAACCACGTAGTTTCCATACTGATCTTGCGCCAACATGCTAACTGCGCCCAGAATCTCATCCATAACTTTGCTCTGTGTCTGTGGGTCTTTGCAGTGCTCCAGAACTCTCTACATGCACATAAAAAAAACAATCAAATTAAACCACTAGAAGGTGCTTCTGAATCTAACAAAAGAGAAGACTTGAGCAATCAGCAAGTCAACCTGAATCACACGGCACCCATAAGGATGAGTTGAAAGAGTAACAACTTGATCAAAAAATGATTCAACTATGAACTGAATATGGTCTTCAGGTACACATTCAATGCACTTCTGGATTACATGGTTCCCATTTTGATCCCGCACACATCGCATTATATGACCATCAAGCTCTTCAACCATTTTAATCTTCTGATCCAGATCAACTACTTCGATGGCCTGCCAATTAAAAAACTTGAATAAATTAGAAAAATAAGTCATAATAAATAGTTGCCCAAAAAAAGGTAATAATATAGCAATTTGCAAAGACAATGTATTAGAAGTATATGTAAAGTAAATACTAGCTTTCAGATCAAACTGCATGCAGTACTCAACCAGAGAGCTACTAAGTCTGCGCTCTCCCCCCAACACACACACAGACACACAAATAAAGATGCAAATTCTTTATAAAAATATATAATCCCTCAGACTCTAAAGAGAATTGATCATTGCAGTTGAGGCTTAACTGAACTATTAACTGATACCATAAACGAGTCCGGAAACATATGACTTGAACTTTGGAAGTAATATACTATAAGAGAAGAGTAAGTATACCTAATATATTATAAGAGAAGAGTAAGTATACCTTGAATGACAAAACCAAATAGGACCAGCAGTAAAGAAAAATTACAAGATAAAAATTCTTCACAGAAACACTAGAACCAATTGACATGAAAAGGATATAGCAGTCACAGCTTGGAAGCAGCGCATTATGTTTTACAAAACAACTAGGAAATTACAATTCAATAAGAGTGTTAAACAAAATTTAAGCCACTTCAATACATCTAAAAAAAAAAGTCTGCTGAAAATATATTCCAAAACTAAAAACAAAACTCAGTACAAAACCAAAACTTTAATGACACGCAAGTCAACAATACCTTTTGGATAACACGACAACCATACATTTGCAGACTAAGGGTCAACACATGACTATCAAGCTTGATGGCAAGTTCTCTTCTTTGAGTATCCATGCCATGCTCAAAGAACTGCAAGTAAAAGGTACATATATCAATACATTGAGATGAGTAGTTAACGATAATATTAAGCAACCTATTCTATCACAGACAAAATGCAACAGTGCAATTAGTACCTGACTTGCAAGAACTCTCTAGATATGTTACAATAGGGAATAGGTAAATAGTGGCATTACCTTTTGAATAACATAATTCCCAAAAACATCAGTCATTAACGAAAGAGCTTGAGGGACAATTTCTTCAAACACCATATTCTTCTCATCAACAGAAGCAGTTTCAAGTTTTTGCTGGATGAAACGACTTCCATACTGATCAGCACTGTTTTCATAACACAATCAATTAAAAATCATTTGGCAACTTGGAGTCTTGCACCCAAGGGAAAATATAAAATTTGCATACCTGAACTCAACAACATGGCCTGCAATTTCTGAAAGCTCAAAACACTTTGTCTTATTGCTCTTAAACTCTTCCAACAGCGAGGATCCAAAGGTGCCATCCATGTGCCACTGTCCCATGACACCACCACCCAAGTTTCTCATTGAGGAAGGATAACGCATGTTTAAATCATTGTGCCTTATAGGACTATTTGGCCCACCAGGCGAGTTTGGAATAACAGGACTCGACAATGGACTTCCAGGATAGCCCATGCCAACACCGTATGCATGGTTCCCATAATAACCATGATTAGAACCACCAGATTTGTTTCCCATCGGAGCACCATATTGTGACTTCTGCGGTGACATCACAGATCCCAGATATGCTTTTTGAAATAACTCCATATAATACTTATCTGGAGACTGATCACTCAAAGCGGTTACATGTGCAGCATACTCGGCAGATCTCAGATACTGAAGGTACATAGCATCTGCAAAAGAAGCTTGCAGAGCATTTCCAGACATTTGATTCCCTAAGCGGCCAGAATCTGGGGAAGCTGTCAAATTTTGTCCAGAAACCAAACCACTAGCCATTCTTGAATCTAGTCCATGAACGCCCATAGCTGATGCCGCAGCAACATTTTCCAACAAGGGGGGCAGATTGAAGTTGGCAAGTTGATTTCCCATCATAGATGGAACAGGTGAGTTCAAGGAAAAACCACCAAAGCCATAATTGGCAAATGATGAGCCAGTTCCATCTACATGAGTATAATGAGGGGACAAGCCACCTCCATTGAGAGAGGATGGAGATGATCCCTTAGAATATGGAACACCAGAATTATAACCAGGTGTAGGACGCTCAACCTGGGGGCTCCTCAAATCAGAGCCACCCATATTACCTCTAGGAGCTGAGTGAGTAGCAGTGGGCATATGCAAATGACCAGATTCAGACTTCTTCATGTACGAATGTTGCTTACCCTGCTCGTGACCACTTGGCATATTAAACATGTAGTTATGGTTTTCAGAACCTTCTTGTTCAATCTGTAATGGCATATGATTACCATTGTCAAGATTACCATTTGTCTTGAGATTCATACCAGACAAAGCAGATACCAGATCAGAAGAGTCACTCATTCCTGATGACATGCCATTGAATGAGTTTGGACCAGCAGCACTCTTCTTTGATGCTCCTGCTCTGCCCTCACCAATAGGGGTAGGGCAAGGACTTGGAGCCCGTGCTATATGTTGAGGATCAGGAGTAGTGCTTCTAGACAAGGATGTTCCCAATGCAGCAGCATAGGAATATGAAGCAGGTGAAGGAAGACTCTGGGGAGCAGAAGAACCCTGGATGTTTGAACCTTCACGCCGCAGAAGGGCCAGCTTAGCTTCAGCCCCTAATGTATCAACATTTTCATCAAAAGCATTACGGCTGGAAGGACGAGATGGGTGTCTTGATGGTGGATTAGAACGGCCCAAATCATTCTGTTGGGATAAAAGTTCAACCAAAACAAGCAGAGAACTGTAAAATATGAAAGTGAAAAACTAAAGAAAGCAAAAATGAGAAAATCCATGACAACTAATTCAACAGATTGACTAGTATGCTTATGGAATGTGGAAATAGCAATAGGGTATTAAGTTTGATACAGAGGCAAACAGGACAATAAACTTATACATGTGAGAATGAAACCCAAGCACTGTGAACAAATCAACATCTTTTAAACAAATGGAAAAGATTTGACTCCCAATAATCACTTAGCAAACAACAGAAAGCAACTTAGACATGGACATGAGCAGCAAAATTCAAAATCTGATTACTAAGAAGGTCAGAAACAACCAGTTTCTACTAAAAACACAGATAGAAGTCGGCCATGGTTCACAAGAGTTACATACGAAAATGCCTCAAAATATACGTTAAAATCACACATACATGTCAAACTTTCTTCCAACAATGAAATGTCACCTAGAAGTATAGCACAAATCAACATCAGGATAGAGCCACATTAACTAGAACCAAGCACAAAGCACAAACTGTATCATATCATTACCTGAAATATTTCTGCCAGACTCTTCTGCTTAGCCCCAAGTCCAATACCTGGGAGTCCAGGAAGTCCATCCTTACCCCAATCAGCTGATCCTTTGACTTTCTCCGGCTCAGCCTCCCTCTCCTCTTTCTTTGAACCAAAACCAGGAGGCATCAAAAAGGGCGACCTGCCAGGACCATTCTCAGCCTTATTTGCTTTCCTCTTATCCCCAATTCCACCCAGCACAGAGTTCCCCCCTTGCAACCTCTGTGCAAACCTCCAATCCTCTTTCGACAAAAGGGGTGGGGGCAACCTAGGATTCAAGTTAACGTTCGAATAATAATACGACAAATAAGCAGGATCAGACCTAAGCTCCTCTTCAGACATAGCTCCATTACCATTCTTACTCATAACAAATTCAGAAAAAGCATCAGTACTCCCAAATAGCCCTCCTACAGCACTCAACGACCCCTCGACAGTAGGAGGAGCCGACCCACTCCGGTAAATATTAAGCTCGCTCTCGCGATCATCGGCGGGGTCTTGCTGCCGCCTCTGCTCACGTAGCAACATCCCTATCTCCTTTTCTAATTCATCCCCAAACGATCCCTCGTTCCCACCAATTACCGGTCTCCTTCCCAATTCAGATAACATTGTCACGCCCACAAATCAAAACCACAAAAATATCAAAACTTTGCAAGAATTACACCAAACCCTAGAAACCCTAGTAGCATATATATATCAAAGATGAAAACTTTGGTAAACACAAACTCTAAAACACCCTAATTTTATTTAGAGTATTTACAAGTCACTAAAAGTCCTCTAACTCAAGCACCCTTATACTCTAAACCTATAAATTTATCAAAATCAAATGATTAAAATAATAATATGCGATCAAGAACCAATCTTTTTTAAGCTAAAAATGAAAACCCAATTAACAATTAACAAAAGAAAATGACTAGGAAAAGTGAAAGATTATCTGGGTGTAAATGATCGGAGGATGATCAAGCAACAGCAGCATGCGCCATGTTTGAAAGCTTGGAGAAAAACCCCACCTTTCAACAAAATTGATAGAGAAGTGAGGGAAGAATGGAGGGGTTAAAGAAAGGATCGGAGAAGGGGTTATATCAACGGCTGAAATCAATTCCGGCGGCTAATAAACTAAAGGGCTTTGGGCTCCAAACTCCAACCCTCTTCTCTCTTATTTTACACACAAGAAACTTTCCCCCGTTTAGGGTTTTTCTTCGATGGATGACTTTTTTTCCCTTTTAAATTTTTTAGAGATTTTTAGGAACAAATTTTTTTAAAAAAAAACATAAAAAAACTTTTTTTCTTATATATACATGTATCCAAGTATAACTCAATTTTACTAAATCTTCAATAACTTTTTTTATTTTAAACCGAAATCAAGTTTATAATGTTATTGATAAGCTTATAAAAAAGGATATCCAACCAAATAATGTTTATGAACAAATATATAGTTTTATGAATGTTATATGCTCGATTTTGATTCTTTTGGATATATCTTGGGATTAAAAACCATAAGACTATTAATACTAATATTTTTGAAAATTTTAAGAGGTTTGGACCTAATGGGTCCATTAATAAGTTTAAATAATCTTTCAAAATATTATCTTAGTATAATATGATAGTCTCGATTTTGATTATTTCAACAAGTAGATCATGAGTTTAAATCTCATCCACTCCATATTTCTAAATTATAAAACATGGCAAATGAGGAGGCTTGTGTTGCATCCGCACTTAAAAGCCCAATAGAATATCATACATGGAGTACCATATACGAGTTCTGATGATATACCCTATATATGAATTATGATGATGATTATATAATTACAAGGTTGTAACAAACTTTATAATCAATGTTTTTCGATAGACTTTTTGTACTAGTCTTTAATCCAATTGAATCCTAGGGAACTATCATACTTGATCTTATTAAAACCAATAGAAGCAACTTCTTAAGTCTTGGCTAACCTTCTTCAACCCTTTTTCGTGCTTTCGAATTAATTGTTGTTATTGTGGTCCTTCTTATTGGTGGAGCTACCACTTCTATAGCTTACATAAGTAGGTTGTCGGTTCCATTTGTATGCCCATGAAGCTTTTGTTGCCAAAAAATAGGCATTAAGGTTCAATCCACCAACGACAAATGAACAATCTAAACTCCATATGTGTTTAATACTTTAATTAGAGATCTTGTCATCTAGAAGCTTCTCATTCACTCGCTTCTATGGCCAACCATTTAGCAATAAAATAATGAAAAGAAAATCTTGGGAATTATGACGAGTTAACATGTTATAATGGGTTAAGGTCAGAGGTAATGACTCTATTGTGAGGAAATTGACAATCATGTAATAGGAAGTTGGAGAGCTAATGACACAGAGCCAATTATAAGAAAAATGAAACAAATTGAAAACTTAGGACATGTTAGTTTTTGGCAAATATTATGTACTTATTTAAGATTTTAAAAAAGCTAAGTGGTGATTATTAATATTGATTAAGAAAAAGATAAATTATTAACTAATTGGATTTATAAATGATATAATCCTTATCTCATATGAAATTTTTTATTCAAATTTGTGTAAGAATTTGTTGCCCTTTGGTGTATGGTGATAGGGTACGAAGCAATAAACTCCAATTGAATTTTATATGTAATACATAATCTTATAGTTCGAGTTATATTTCAATGTTCTAAATTATGTATAGAACATTTTGTAGAATCTCGAGTTAATGGTTGAAATTGAACATATTCTTTGTCAAATACAACTCGGGTACTTTAGAAGAAGATAAGAACATGTACATGGATAGTTTATGAATGCAAAAAATAGCGGTTTTAGACAAACATCTGTGTATCCCTGTGAATCTTAGAATGTTGATATTAATAAAATATGGTCCTTTATTCTCAAAATATACCTAGAAGAATTAAAATCGAGCCTATAATATTCATACATTTATTTAGCCAAGGACATTGTTTGGTTGGATAGCCTTTCATACAAGCTTTTCAATTATATATTCTTAGCCCAGTCTCGATTTAAAACAAAAGAGTTATCAATGATTTAGCAAAAATAAATTTGATTTATATACCTTTTACTATATGAGTTCTGACTTTTTCAATCCTTACCAAATGACCATCTCCCAAAGCCACTGGTTTACTTGTTTTTTTGCTGTTTCAGTCTCCCGGTATAAAATTATGTAGCAAAAATTATAACGAGGTACCTAATTAGGCTTGACTAATCAAACATAATAAATTTTGAATTTCATTGGGTATTGTCATTACAAACTCTAGTGACTACAGGTCAAGTCTATCCAAGTCTCCATGCAAACCTCTTGGATGTGGGTCAATTACAACCCGCTATTGAATTTGTTTATATGACATGTACATCCACTCATAAAACACAATATAAGGTGCCATCATGGTAGTTTTATCCCAAATTTTGTATGTCACATGCCCTGTACGTTTAGAAGATATTCAATTAGTTGCAAATGTACTAATAAGTAGGAAGAATTTCATCAAATCTATTGATTGCAATATCGTCAAGTTATTAACCATGTAGCTTTTGTTTGATTGATGTAGGTTGATATTACAATGCCAAAGTATAGTTATTTGATTTGTAGTTTTATAATTTTTTTTTAAAAAAAGGTATTGACATCATGAAAGAGTGACGAGAATATAAACGACAAACTTTACAATTCAAAGTATAGTTATTTGATTTGTAGTTTTATAGTTTTGTAGTAACTTTTTTGATGTTTTATCAAGTTCTTATTTAGAAAAATAATCTGATAAATATCAAGGCATGGTATTAAAATTAGAACCAAATAAAATACCTCAAACATCGAAAGTTATAAAGGTAGTTTATACAACACGAGAAACGTCCAAAACCCAATTTCCAGTTTCACCACTGAAACGTCATTGCAATTCTTTCATCAAGAAATTTGTTTGAAGCTCAGTAACACGTCAGTTTGGTAATCCTCAAACATCAAAATCCCCAACATGAACATGTGAAGGAGGTATGACATTTTTGTACGAAATCTCACCTAAAAATTGACACTATTTATAATGAAACAAATAGTGGCTTTAATCACACGGTGTAGAGTTCAAGTAGATTTCAATCCACGGGTCCAAATCAACAGTACAAGATGCCTGTGAGACCCCCACATGTCAACTTCTGGAACTCTCTAACATGAATATACTGTACTCAAATCACTTGACCAAACACTCAAAAATTCGAGAAATTTGGTGGGTGTTGGCATCTTCGACTTCATCTCTATCTTCTTCATTACACTTTTAAATTTGCAATTTCTGTGAATTATAACCATCAATTTTACCACTGTAAGTAAATTTATCACTTTGATCATTCATGTTTTTGTTCAAAGTTTGCATCTTTTTTTACTGGGTTTTACTTGAATTACAAAGAAATTAGGGTAGTTTTTTGTGGGTGTTTCCTTGTTATAATTTCTGCTTTTGATATTGTATTATGTTCAATTGCATCCCTTTTTTGTTGGCTGATTGTGGGTTAATTTACATGAATTATTTCGTATCTTTTGAGTAAAACTTTGTTCTCATCTTTTGTTGAAGTACTTGATTTATGTTACATAATCATTAATTTGGAATTAAATTACCCATATTCTGAAATTAAAGGTATAGTTAGATAAGGTTAAACTTGTTGCATGCTTGATTTGTATGCTGATATTTAACACAAACTTCAAGATTTTCTTTTGCAAATTTTATGGCAAAAATTGTTAGCTTTTTGTGGTTTACCGTATAAGTATCATATGAATAATATTGACCTTTATTTGATTGTTCTAGAAGGAAAGGGAAAAAATTTGTGTGCTTTTATCAACATACAACTAGGTTATGATTATGAGATTTGTGTCAATTCAACTTTTTAGTACTTCAGTAGTTGGCACACATTTTATCTCACTGATCTATGTGCTGTTGCTGGAGACTAAATCACACGCAAGGTCTCAACTTGAATACTGATTAAGCCGTTATCTGATGTTCACTCTTTGCAGGCATTTGCTAAGTGGTAGGCACATAGGTTGTTTGCTATTCTTGCAAACATGAGTTTTGTATTACGTGGTAGCCGGGGAGATATTGAAAATGGATTGTCTGGAATCATTCCAGAAAGGCGTTCAGTAGTACGTGTTGTTGCAAGCTTGATTTCGTTTTTATGTGGTTTCTTTACACGTTTGAGAGTCCATTTGGGTATTATGTTGGAGTAAACGCATAATTTGTCTAATTCAACTCTTTTTTTTTTTTCTTTTCGTGCAACAGAGAATTCATTCGGTCCGACCTGTAAATACAAATTCGTTGGCTTTTCTTGTCACTGGTAAGGCTTATGCTGTCTTTAGACTGATGTGAGCCTTTACATTGGTGCTTCCGTGACTAATGCCACACTCTGTTTAATTTTTTGCAGTTCTTTTGTTGTTCACAATTTTGAATACCCATCAGATGTCACCTAATTTTCTGGTAATTTGTTCCAAAATCTACAAGGCTTCCCATCATTGTTATCTATATGTGATCACCACTTCTGTTTGCTGCTACTTACTTGAGTTGTATGTTTTGAGTATATGCAGCTCTGGCTGGTTCTTGGTGTATTTCTGATCGCAACGAGTTTAAGGATGTATGCTACTTGTCAACAATTGCAAGTTCAAGCTCAAGCTCAAGCTCACGCAGCAGCAGCTAGTGGCTTGTTCGGACATACGGAGTTCCGTTTACAGATGCCACCATCAATAGCGTTAGCAAGCAGAGGGAGATTACAAGGATTGAGGCTTCAGCTTGCTCTTCTGGATCGTGAGTTTGATGACCTAGGTATACTGAACATCGCATATTCATGGATTACTAACCCCTTGACCATTCTATCTTGGAAACAAATTTGACTTTTTAAATATGATTTGTCTGCTTATAAGGCATTAAGTTCTCCATTCATTATGTTGTAGATTATGAAGCATTAAGAGCGCTGGATGCTGACAATGTCTCAAACATTCCTTCAATGAGTGAAGAAGAAATAAATGCCTTACCAGTCCACAAGTATATGGTCACAGGACCAGAGAGGTAAGGTGTCATCAAAAGGGTGATGGTTGTTAGGTTTATAGTAATTACAATATGAAGCCTCAGCTAGGAAGGTAGCCTCACTTTTTTTCTAGTTGAATAAGTTTTAATTTTGTGATACTGATGCTAGTAACATATATACTAAGCCTTAGGCATGACAATTTATTGCCATAAAATAAACTCTGTGTTGTAGCTGCTAGTAAGGAATTGCATCTTCAGTTATTACCCAGTGACTCTAGAATGTGTGTGGAATGTAATCACTTATGAACTTGCAATTGAAGTTTACTTCCAGAAAAGTTAAATTTCTCTTATTATATTTTGAATCAGCATTTAATCACTTATAATGCTTGGAATCTTGGATCATGAATTCATTGAAATTTATTTGCACATAACTAAGCCCTGTATCCTTCCTGACTTCTTGAATATCCATCTTACATAGTTTCTTCGCATTCTTACTAGTGAGGTTTCACAATCGCAAGAGGCTTCATCTTCGTCCAAGTTCCTTGAGGTATCTTTTTCCTTGATTATACTACTGTACTCATGATCACATTTTTGGCTTCTGTTATCTCAATTTTCATGGTTTTGGACACAGTGATAAAACAGTTTTTGTTTTCTTTTTGTGAGTGTTCATGAATGATGCATGAGATGATTATTACTTATAAAATCCCTGCTTCTCAAGCAGAATATTGTAATACCCTGTGCTTGACATGGGCTAAAGTTGTTTGTTATTGAGATTTTGAGCGGCTATGAAGGGTTTGGTCTCTCCCACTTTGCCATTTCTTTCTTTCTTTCTTTCTTTCTGTGTGAATTTTTATGGTTTATGGTCATGTTGAGAAAATTCCAAGCTTTAGCAAAGCATATGTTGTCTAGGAAATTCAGAACAGTGGCTTACAGTGCAACTCTAATTAATTGTGTATATATGTAGAGCATTGCCTCTCCATTTTAATGTGCACTTTGACAGTTCCCTCGCCTGAAAACTACAGAAGGTTCTTGTCCTGTAGTTTTGTGGACATTAGGAAAATATTAGGAAGTCTGTTTGCAATGCTCTTTCCGAGGCATCTGAAAAGGCTCAGTACTCACAGCCTAATATTTTTGGTGTTGGGTTGGTAGTTAGGAAGGAGTTGAGAATTTTGGGAGAAGTAAAGGATGACTTGTGTAAAAGAAAATTTGATGAGATGCAACATCCATGTTCTGTGATGGTTTATTTATATTCCTATGCTTTTTTGTTGGTACTTGGAATCAAAGCTCCATTTGGAAAGGAGAAGGGAGTAAAAGAAAAACTAACTGTAAGTTAGAGAAATAAGTGTAAAAGGGTAAAGATCAAGGATTAATAAGTTGAAAAAAGGCTAGAGGAAAAATAAAGAAAAATTGAGCTGTTTGCAAAAGGCATGGCCCATGGCTCATATAGTCATATGGGTAAAGCTGTTTAAATATCAATCAGTGGTTGGTTTTTGTTAAAATACCCATTTGCTATTCATCCTTTTCCTTAATGTTTCCTGAATCCATATTCAAATAAAGGAAATTGGATTGATTCCTCTTCCTTCTCTTCCTTTCTCTTTTAGTTCTCTTGTCGTAACTCATCGTTAGTTTCTTTTCTTTCTTTATATATACTGTTAATTGTGATTGAATGAGTAAGATGCTTTGGTATTTGTATAGTAATAACATCTTGTGTCTGTTTCTGGAACAGCCTAAGCAAGATGCTAATGGTGCAAAGGTCTCTGAAGAAGATTTTACTTGTACCATATGCTTGGAGCAAGTGAAGAGAGGAGAACTCCTTCGTACTTTACCATGTTTACATCAGGTGTGTGATCTACTGATCTGGGTACACTGAATACTCAACTGTCTGAGTTATTCATGCATAAGGTTTGCTACTTTCGGGAAAGGATGTCCTCTTGACCCTCATTTCGAAAACTTCTACTCCATAAAACATTTTTCTCCAGAAATTATGTTCTTAACTTTTCATATTCAAAAGTTTGAACTAATCCTTATTTTTCATGTTGCCAAATGCTCTATATAAATTTGCGGAATGCATCCATGTTCTTTTTTGCAGTTCCATGCCAATTGTATTGATCCATGGCTGAAGCAACAAGGCACATGCCCTGTGTGTAAACTAAGAATAGGATCTGAAATGCAACATATCTTGGATAGTACTTCTGTAATCGCTGATATGGTCTAAGTTTCTTCATACTCCACCATATTATATTAGAGGTGAGATTACCTGCAGTGCCACGTCTTGGAAGCACCGCCGTTGCGGATATGGTCCAACTTGTGATATACTCAACAGTATATTATATTGGATGTAAGATTACCTGTACATGACTTTTACATCAGTAGCTCTCCTTCTATGTCCTGTGTATAGCAAGTAATATATAAAGTTGTAGAACTTGCAATTTGTGCTTTACATAAGTAACTTTTTCATAATAACGCACCATATGTAATTGCTGCAATCACATACGGAGTCTCTAGCTTGGTGATTTTCTTCTCTGTTTTGTAAATTAGAAACTTGTGAATGATGCTAATATACTATGTCTAAGTTTCTGCTTAACAAGATGAGTAGAAAGTTCAAAGCTGAACTGTGTCTGTGGCAACAGCATCTTAGTCTTTGTACCCGTCATTGCTTTCCTCAACCTAAAAGGAGAGGTGATTGGCACCAAGTTATTCATTAATTTTATTTCTTGATTGTTCTGAGCACCTTTTTCAAGAAGACCGTTGAATCTAATACTTTGTTCACCGCCCTATTATTATTTTCAAAGGTTTTATAGACCTTGTGAAATTGGAGTTATAACTGTCCTAGCTAAGTGCATTAGACATGAGTTATTTGGGGTCAAGTTTTCGGGCTGGCTCCCTACTAATAAGGCTGGGTTTGAGCTTTATAGTTGGGCTAAAATTTGGGCCAAAAAGTCATACCCTACCCACCACTAGACATGTTTCACCCGTATAATAAAAAGTATGCTTCGTATATTATTAATTTTTTTTTTTTTGACAAGAGAAAATTAAAAATGTTTCAGTGGTGTTGTGGACTTGTGGTGTATTATAAAAGTTTACAAGTACCTGAGACCACATGCAAATACAAAAAACAATTAGTATGGCATCGAAGCTGATTGATTGAAATGGTATATGTACGTGAATGAAGTAGGATTATTCCCCTCCCCAGGCTGTAGTGAATGTTTGGTGGATGGGTGGGTGGAAAAGGAGGGTGGGCAGTGACAAAATGAGTGCCGTAGTAGTTGGGCCAGAAACCCGTAAAATGTGTCGTCTCCATTCAAAACCACAAAGCACAACAGATGAGCCTGAGTTGACAGCGGGCCCAATGGTCTAATTTCCAGAATCCAGACATGCTGTAGGGTCCTTACACCCCCGACCCTCCCTGAATTTCTTTCATGTCAGCCAGATAAAGCAGAAATTAAAGCTTAAGGTAATGAATCATGATATTTCTTCTATTCATATCATTTCTCAATTATTATCCTTTTTCTTTTCTTTTCTTTTTCCCGATAACATTTTTTCCAACAGCTTTTTTTGTTTGTGAGATGATAAAACACTACAATTGATAATTAATTCAATTAAATCTGAAGCTTACACACATTGCTACAACATACAATTGGCATCTAATATTTTGAAATTATTTTCTTGTGAATATGGAGAAAAAGTGGCGGAGATATAATAATTGATGTTCTTTATATTTCATTATGATTGTGTTATTTATGTATAATAAGTTGAATGTTGAGTAGTTAATTAACTACAAATAAAAGATAACTCAATATTTTTATTATTATTATTATTATTATTTCAAATTTAAGTGTCTTATTAAAAGAAAGAATTGGGTCAAAGATATAATTAGGATATATTAGAAAAAAGAGTACTCTTACGTTTTACCCTTTTCTGCTTTGCTAATTTTGAATACATGGTAGAATTCTCATGTGGGACCCTATGATATGTTATGGGCATGTAGCTGATTATACCTCTGAGGCTATTATCTGTAAATGGGTCTGTGAAGCTACTTTTTGTAGGGCATGTGTTAGCAATTAGGTTGAAATTTCTTGATTTTTTTTTTTATGGACGAAATTTCTTGAATGTAAAAAAAAAAAAAAAAACTTTTCATTTTAGTTGAGTCATTAAAATTTTTTAATTGTACTCTTTTTTTTCCTCTTTTTACTAAAACTGACTAGTGCAGTAATTACTAGATATGAAGTAATTCTAAAGAATATAGCTGTCACATCACAGTGGTACATACTTGTAGAAATTCACCCTGAAATTTCTTTTCTGTTGATTTTCATATCTTCACTTTCTTCTGCCATCTGTTGTGTTGCACCAGAAATGGAAGAATTATTGACAATAAGAAGAAATGATTTTTTAAAAAGATAAAAAGGTAAGATTACTTTTAACTTAAAATATTATGAATTGGAACAAGGAGAACAAGACAATTTGGTTGCTCCTTAGCACAGTAGAAAACAAGTTTGTTCTTATCTTCTTGACATGTCTGAATTCTTGTTTAATGATGTTTATTTTGCCCTTGGTGTCCTGGTGATGAGATGACTAGATGAGCATATACTTCCAAGTACATTAACTACTTCAAATCATCGTACCATACTCCATTTGTCCCATAAACTTAATTCAAATAAAAAAATAATTAAATAAGGCAAATATTAAGAAATAAAGAGAGTATCAATTTAGTCCGATCTCTCGACGGTTGCGTAGATAAGACAGTTTTCCGTCCCCCTCACCCCAAAAGCCTATGCGCTATGTGCATTCCAGCTAGCATACGGAAGAAGGGACGGAGCACAGTGATCCACACTTATTTCATAGGTGAAAATGAAAATGATAATGTCGCGTAAAGATTCGATAGGAAGACATGGAATGGTAGTAGGACCAACGAAGTTGCGGAGAATTTGGGTTCCAGCTAAAGTTGGTCTTGAGTTTATATATAATGTCACACCATTCATCTCAAAAATACGTAACATGCGTCCATGCTCCCCTCCAAACACAGCCTCTCCTTTGAAATGACATCAACTGCTCTCTTCTGGAAACGTCCATCTCAATCTTATACAATGCAGATTTTCGTGATTTTTCGTTTAGGTGATATTGAGCTAACTTTATCTACAATGCTTGGTATACATTGCTATTACACACAGTAATCAAACTTTCCCATGTCATTTTCCAGCTTTTTCCTGTGCAAAATCTAATCTTGCATGTTGCAACCCTCAAAATCAAAGACTTTAAACCTTGAAAAGACCAAGTATTATGCGTTAAATTAAATTCGCTTCTATTCACTGTTTACTACTCCAGCTATTAGGATCACACTGTACGTATTCCTGATATTAAATTATATATGATTTCATTCAATAATGTGATCACTTTATATCCACATTGTCTTTACTTAGTTTGTAACAGTTAGCGAAAAATCTTTTGGAAAATGTAATAACCTTTTTCAGACTATCATACAAAACTCACCTGTAATAATGGTCACATCACTAATTCATAATACACTATCAGAGATATAGTATGTACCAACTAATGGAGGGAGGAATTTGTTTTACCTAACTTGAGGACTTTCAAATACAACCAAACCCACTTTTTCCTGCGCTTCCCCACTCCAATTATTTTTATGATGAACAAATTAAATGAGGGAGAAGGGAGGCAGCTCACATGCATTCTGGTATGCAGATCTGATTTATAATAAGCTTCCCATTTTTATTGTCCTTTTTTCTAAAATGAAAAACTTATGTAGTATCAATCTACTCCGTGTATGCATGGTTGATAATTCCAACAACTGGATGGAATCTCTGACTTAGCAAAGACAAATATGAAAACAGAATTGCAGACTAGCATGATAAAGAAATTTCCAGATCAAATTATTAAAAACTATGTTCATACCAACAATGGTCTACTCTCTCTGAGCTTTCAGTCATTGAGAGAAAAAAAAATTCTATTTCTATTTATATATTAATGTCGTTATATATAAGTACATATTTGCAAAATGTATTACACTAATAGTAGTGGCTTACCACTAATTGACAGCTAATTGATCAAAACTTAATGAAACCTAGCTTACTCTCATCATCATCATTAAAACTCCTCTAATTTTATGGCCATTGAAAAGACGATAGAAAAAAGGTGGAAAAAGAAGAATAATTACTTATCTTTTTTTTTTTTTTTTTTTAAAATATGGGTTGGTCCATTTGACATTAGAAGTACTCATTAAACTCCCACATAGGCCAGCAAAAAAAATATTTAGCCCTCATGATCTTCCATCATAAAATGACGTGGAGTCATTTAATGATAGATGTTGCATAACTTAGATGATGATCGATCTTAAGAACTTAGCTTAAGAATCGCCCTTTTTTGGCCAACTAACAAGCATGGAAACACACCTCTTCATGATGTAGAACCGCGCCTTTTGCTCCTTTGCTAAATGAGTGCATTTCTTGCCAAATGCCGAGCTTTTCTTGGAGAAGTTACGCATTAGCTTGGATTTATTCTTGGTTGACGTGGGAGAAGAAGGGCAAGAGCTCTTCATGGAGGAGCTCCTAGAGAGTTTAGAGGAGGGTCTTTGGGAGTAACTCCTAAGGAATGGAGGTGACTTTGGTGCAGAGTTTTTCTGCGAAAAACTCCGCATTAATGAAGAGTCTACGGGGATAGACGACGATCTTGATGATTCTTTTTTGAATAGTTTCCACTTCTTCTCCGAGGATGACGGGTAGAAGTCTTGATCTTCATAGGCCATTTTTGTGTATGTAGTGTGTGTATTTTGTTTAGGAAATGGGTGACTGAAACGAAAGGAATATATGGATGTGAGGAGGATGAGGTTTTATTTAGCGGTACTGTTTGCAATTTGCTAACACTAGCTTTGAGTTGGAGAGTGATTGAGAGAATTATATAAGAGGGGTAAAAACTAAAAACAATACTAGTAGTTGGGAGTAGTAGCTTAGTAGTAAATAAATAAAGTAGCTAGTGATATAGTATAATGTAGGGAAACTATTATTGGTATAGGATTCATTGGTCCCGGCAGCACATGTCCACACTGTTTTGACCGATTGTACGGGGGATTATATATATGCTTTGCTTAGTACAACGAAAAAAATTATCAAAATGTGGTAATTAAGCTTTGGGAAAACTAGTTTAAGTTTATTTATTATTATTATTTTGTGGAGGATAGAAGAAAGGTGTTGGCTAGTACTATTTCATGTAGTTACGTTCTTCTAATACCATTGAAAAAAATCTTGGGTATCTATCAATTTATGATCGCAAAATATATATTAGTTGAGCCAAAACCTATTGGTATATAACCCATATTACTACAAAATCAGTTTTTTATATTTGTAGAAGTTAAAATAAAACGAGTATCTAAAATGAGAAAGACGAGAAGACATTATTGTAGTAAATTTAAAAACATCAACGGACACGTAGAGATAATAAAATGGATGAGGTACATCATTATGTCATTTAAGATGCTGATGTGGCTTCATTCTATAGATAATTGTGCACAGAGAACATGTTATTAAATGGTTTGTTTTTGGGTACTAAAAGCATGTATTACTATATGGTTGTCTAAACCCATTTTTAAGGCCAAGATTATTGCACAGCAGGAATCTCAATCAGCTCGAAGCTTATGGTCCTTTCTACTACTACTTTGACTTCTTCTTGGTGTCATCAGGCACTTTAGAATAGTTGGTTTGTCCCATAATCTTTTTCTCATTTTATTAATCAAATCACATCCCACATTAAATTTTGACTGATCCAAAAAATTAAAACCTATGATTGCAATTTTGGCATGCCTACCTTAGGAGTGGGATAGAACATCATCAAATGATGATTTGTCGATAGATTTGATTTAAGCCTATCATAAGCTATGCTTTAGATTTGTTTCTCTTTTTGAGTTAACTTTGTCTTTTTATAATACTCTAAGAAAATAGCTTATTATATATTCTTTCAAGCCATTTTAGTTCGATACTATGTTCAGTGAATGAGATAGAATGACAACAATAAGCGAAACGAGCTACTATGTGTTTTTGTTTTTACTTGCGCTCCCCTTCACATGGGAACATACAATATACATACTGTGTGAATCTTTGATAATGTGTACTACCTAATGTTATTAACTAGTGGAAATTTTGTTCATTTATCTCATCCTTATTCTCCTCTGTACCCAAAATACTATAGTGATAGTATTCCATATGCTCATCAGGATATTGCAAAAAGTTTTAGGGATACAAAACAAAGGAAATAGAAAGTTGATTCCTAAGTGCATGTATCATCTGCAAATTTGATGGACGTGAGACTTCGCCAGTCTTGTTTCTCATCTGCTGTGAAGATAGTTAGTACAATGTCAGTATGTCACACGTACTACCAATAAATTCAACATTGATTTCACCTCAGTCACATGTAAAAATAAATAGTATTTTCCTACTTTCATCGTCCCGAATTAATTTCTATACGTGTTGTGTTGTTTTGTGTCGTATCTATATATATAACGATAATTTGAATTTGAAAAGGATTTTCTAAGTTTTACAATAACTAAGAAATCACCAATTAAGATAGAGTATATTGGAATGAACAAGTAATATTATGTGCGATCAAACCGTAAACAGTATAGTGTAATACCCTACTGCAAATACAAAAAAAGGGAGAGGAATAGTAGTAATTGAGATTTACCTGCACATGGAAGCATATGAATGAAGAGGCAAAGTTCTTGAATTTTAAAAGTCACTTAATTGGAAGCACCGCCCTAATTCAAAAATTTTCAACTCCAAGTTCTCTGACAAGCCGCTGTTGTCTCTTGTACTTGTACATGTATATTATTTTTAACCTTCTTCTGCCGATGCAATGCCACAAGCTTAGATTCAACTTTGTTATACTATGCTTAGCTTATGCTTTTTATTAATTTAATTAATAAACAAAACACTTGGTTAGTATTCATTTGTTTTCTCCCTTTTTATTTATTTTTTTTTCTTTCTTTCGTATCGAAATGGAAATTGTATACGAAGAACTTACGAAGTATATAGTAATAATGTACAGTCCTACTTGATCCTAAGTTGTCAAACAATCTTTAGTTTTGACTTGTAAAAACAGATTTCTCACCATTTTTCATCTGACTTTTCCCCCATATTCTTAAAAAAATAACTTAACAGGAATCTGTCATATTTTCTTAGGATCCAAGGAAAGTGGGTGATATTTAGTATCCGGAAAAATCTGACAGCAATTTGAAAATAAGAACCCATTAAAAGTCTTGACTGGTCAAAGATTGCAACCAAATTGCAACTGTATGTTCATGTGGATTTCTATGTTTAATACTGTAAGGTTGTTACTGTTAGTCACCAGATAATCATGATTTTATTAACTATCGTCCGCGGTTTATTATGCATTGTCCAATATTAGTTTAGCGCTAAAATTCTCATTTTACTCTAAAATTTTATAATTTTAATACTACTTGGATCAATCATAACAACCATGGCAACCACTTCTAACGTCTTATTGTCACTACTGGAACACACTGGTTTAAAATCCACCAACAACGTCGACATTATACATACAATTAACACTATCGTATTGCCGGGACATGAACCCCTATTGTTATGCACCATCATGAACCACAAGTGTCCGACGAACCACCAACGATGCCTGGAATCCAATAAAGTATTCGTATTCTGTCACGAACATAGCGGGGGCGTGGAGAAGACGCCTTTACCAGGCCACCATCTCCATCATGATTGAGGTGTCTTTTCCGGGCGCCCTACTCTATTGAAAGTATTCTTTGTTTAGTAAATTAATTAATTTTAATAATGCCTAATTTCGTATTAATTTCGAAGATCCCCTTTTTTGATTTTCTAAAAAAAAAATATTAATTTCGAAGATTTGGTGGAGACGGTATATATTACAGTTGAAGTTTTAACTTGATCGAGATTTTTACACATCATATTAGGCGATCGAATGCGCTAAAGAGGTTAAAATATAATCGGATTCTTCAAGATCTTCAACTATTATTCCAATTATTATGTTTTATTCTCTTTTTGTCTTGTACATTTCTATTATGTTTTGTTATATATTTCTAATTATGCTATAGTAGTGTTATTATTTTAGAATTATGATGAACCCTAGTATGTATTAATGCTATGATTTAATTATAATTATTAATTTAATTATTTATTGTCATTCTTATTTTGAGGTTGATTTTATTCTTATTACACTAATACAAGTAGTATGCTCAATGAATGTGATAAGGTTTACAATGACAGTTGGTTCTAAATTGACTTTAGAACCCTAATTTAAAGTATGAAATGTCATCATGACATTAATTGACGGATTTTGCTAGGAATTTTAGGATATGCTATGCTTAATGTCTCTAAATTACATAACTCTACAAGAGTAGGCATGATTGCATTGTTAATGAAGTCATTGGTTGATTGGAAAAAAAATCCCTGGTATTGATATAGGGCACATCTATCTCGTTGAACATAATATGATTAGTTAGAAAATGATTAAAGATTGCATTGATTTATATTAGTGGGAATACTTAATTTTAGACTCTTAGTTTATTGATTAGTTTATGGAATCAACTTATCATAATGGGGAGTATTCGTATGATTATTGTTTAGGAAAATCTTATAATGATGAAAATTGTCATTTTAATGATTTTGATGTGTCTTCTAGTCAAAATTATTCTAACATTTTTTTCATGAACTCCAATTATGTTTTATATGCACGACCCTTATCGTGAGTTCCATGATTATGAATGTCCCTTTTCCTCAATTTGTTCCTCAAATTACATATATACCTCGTTTATGCATCACCACCACGGGAGAGACGGTTAATCAGACATCGCCCCCAAGGCCCAAACGCTTGATCCAAAGGCCTTGGCCATGATGGAATCACCTAGATGTGACAGAAAAATGCATAAAATTGTAGCCTTTTTTAAACTTTACTACGCCATCTTCTAATGTTGTAATTAGAAGATAAAAACCAGAGAAAAGAATTATGGAGAGGATCCTAAGTCGTAGTAATGTACTTGGAAATGATGCATTCAGATTATAGTCATGATAATCTGGCAAACGGTCCTATCAAAGTATCCAGAATTCCATTCTACTGTAGTATAGTAAATCTCTCTCTGACCTGAGCCTCTTTTCACTGAAGCAATTCTAGAAAAATACAAATGTTTGACACGTTTGAATTATTAGAATAAATCTTACCAATCGTCTAGACAGGGAAAAGTAGCTTGACGCAGCATGCTTGAGAAAATGCTTCGAGATGTTTTCTTGAAAAGTTCATCATTAAAATTCTTGTCAAGCCCGGTACTATTTAGGATGCTTAAGAATAGCAGCTAGTAGCATATGATCCTCTTGTAATTTAGACAAGTAATACAATTCTTTTTACTTTAATAAATTTAAGAGACAAATAAAATACGTAACTTATAATAAATTTTGGACTTTTAACCTGAGTTTTATATAGTGAAAATATCTTAAAGTAATGTTAATGATATGATGTACTGTAATTTCTAATATAGTTAAAACACTTCATCATAGTAATGAGTATTATATTATACTAATTAAGTCAGATGTATGCAACTTTTAGTAGCTCTCAACAATAGCAAGAAGTATGTAGCAGATTGGCTAAACATATTAGACCAACAACTAACTACATGAATACATGTTACATAAGATATAGCTTTTAAAATTTTACAACATTAACCTTTAAAGTGTGCAACTTTATTTTCTATTAGGGTAAAATATTATTTCGAATGATTTAATTCACTTATTCCATCCTATTTATTAGGGCAACAGGAATACATGCATGCATGTAATATTAAACGTTGAACTGAATTAACCATTTTATAGCCTATATTTCAAATTGGGGCTGGAATCGGATCATATTCAATTATTCATAGTATATTACTGTGGTGGAGTACAAAATCATACCAAGTATATGAACGCATTGAAAAAGCCACATGCATACACGTGGGCCAAAATGAATGTTGACTAGGTCCACTGTAAAATAAATCTACTACCTTTTACAAACTTGTCCGTAATTTAATTAAGAAATATATAATAAACTAAGAATGAGTGGGACAAGGCATAAACATTTCTGATTTATCAACTTCCATACTTAGTTTTCCGCGTTGTTTTGCTAATATTTGAAATGTGTGAGATTCCTCGAAGAAGATATAAATCGAAAATAGAGTGTGGGTCCATTACTGCATTACTTATTGCTATGATTGACCACTCTTTTATCTATGGTCAAACGTTATCAAACCATATTGCAAGCAAAAACACATTTGATAACAACTAGTGGTCTATTGTAAAAAAGTTGTTTTTATTTTTGGCCTTGAAGTTCATGCATGTCCATTCTTCCGGAAGCATGTAAGCAACAATCTCATACATAAACTACGTACGTACATGACGTTGTCCATGCAACTAATCAACTTTCTTTCAGCCAATAAAGATTAAGTTTTGCGTCTATGATTGAATTGGTATCTTTTGGATGCATGATGTCTGGAGGAAAACTTAATTAATTAATTGAAGTACGTAGACATAATAGTTAACTTAATTAATATCTTTTGAATTGGTAACTTTACACTCGTGGATAATAATAGAGTGAAGTGCCAGTTTTAGAACAACATTTCACACGCTTGCAATCAATTTTAAGATATATATATAGATTTTTATGTACTGCATCATAAAATTCAAATAAATCTGACTCGCAAACACGTAAGTAATGAGCTGATGAGGACTGAAGACCTGAAGTTGAAGAAAGAAGCTAAGATGAGTGTAAGTGTCACCATCGTGATAAATGATTTGAAGGGGCGGCATGGTCGAATCGAAGGGCATTACTTGAAAGATTTGTGCGCAATTCAAAGAACTCAGAAGTAGTGATAGCATCGTGACGTGAATGTGTGTGTTAAATCTTACACGATCGATTCCAATTTAAGTGATGTGCATGTATGGCATCTATCATTTATAAGGAGGCTGGAGGCTGGAGGCTGGAGGCGTGCGTCATAAATTTTGAAACTAAACCTATATACCATATAGATCATCAATTGCTAAATAATAGCTGAATACACTTGTAGAGACTCGTCAACTGTTGTTCATCTAATATGAAAAAGGTGTAACATTTATATCCAACCTGGATGGTTTAGATGTGTTTGAATTGACCTTGCTTGCTTAGCTCTGTTTATTTACAAGTAAATCCTTTCAAGTTTAATAGGTGAAAACATACCATTTATGTATGCCTCCCTCCTTATGTTCTTAACAAGGATTGATAATATATGCAAATTTGAAGATATGATCCCGAGTATATATTATAATTTTTGGTGGATAAATGGACTAAAATAGTTGGATATGATGTTTAAGCTTTAATTAACCAAACTATTAATTACTCTGTACTCGATAGTTAGTTTTTTTTTTTTATTGAAATAACCTTAAACTTTACGTAAAAATAAATAAATAAATAAATAAAAGAACCACGTTGACCTTCTTAACAAAAAATCCACCTAAGATTTACTTCTTGTTAAGACAACGTAGATTTCCACAAGTTTCCAATTATTCATGAACAGAGAAAGTTCCCAAGTTTTCGATTGTCATTAATGGATAAATCCGAAGGGTATAAATTGCAAATCCCAAATATTTCAATCGAAACTTAGACTCGAAGACAACTCCATAAGTTGAAATGACACTTCACTGACGTGGGCTAAGTCCATAGAAGAACCCAATTGGACTCGAAAGATACAGCGTATCAGCTTTGTTGAGACTCGAGACTATACGTCTTAGACATTTAGAAGTTGACCGGCCCAGTTTATACAAACATTAATTTATAATATTTCTTATTGAGGAATTTCGAAGTTTTTTTTGTTTTTGAGTATTCACAGTGCCATACTGCCCTCACTTATATATCAATGTAAATTATTATTTTTTTTGTTAGAATTAGGGTGGATTTCTTGAAAATTTTCGAATTCTACATTGGTAGGTGAAGAGAATATGATAGAGTTTATAAAATGAATTATGTTCGAGTATTTGAGTGTAACTTAGGATTACCCACATATGTATAAGAGGAAGATAATAACTAATCTAACAACACACGCGTCTGCACTCTGTCGAGCAAAGCCTGGCTAGGTTAAGTGGGGTCGGGTCTTATTGAGTGAACATAATATAATATCAATTTTGATCATATTTTTTTGATTTGATTACATTTTAATGTTGACTTGCCTTTTAGTCTTCTATAAAAACTAGTTTTTTTTCAGCTTTGTTGGGCACACTTCTATACTTCAAAACAAAGCAATTTATCTCCTTTCTTCTTCTCTTAAATTTTCGAGCAATTTTCTGTTTTTTTGGGTGCTTTGTTTGAATGTTGGATTAATACAAATCTATCAATATATAACATTGAGAGCCTATTCTATTCCAGGGAACATCTAGTGGTGTTGGAGCTTTTACATCCTATGGTAGTTTTAAAGAAAGCGACATAGTTTGTGACTCAATCATTTCCAATAAGATTATTCTTGTCTTAGTGTAATCACGCTTCTAACAATTTTAGAATATTTTTCTGTCTTCTACTAAGAATATTTCTATCGAAGATTTATCTATGTCCAATGACTTTAACAACCTTTTCCTTTTTAAAGGTGCTCACTTCAAGAGATGTAAACAAAAAGAGGTGTTATTTTTTACTATTAAGAAAGTTCATTATGTCATAATTAATTCTATACATGTTATTCCTTAAACTGGTAACGATGTAGAAAAAGAGAAACGAGCTAAGGATATTGACACTTGGAATGAGAATATTTTATGGGCAAAAGCTATATTATTGTTAACAATTTGTGTGACAACTTGTATCATTACAACAACATGGAGAACTATGTTAAGGAGTTGTAGGAGGCTTTGGAAAAAAAGTATGACACTAAAGAAGTTGGATTCAAGAAGTATGCAAGGAGTTGGTACTTGAAGTTTCAGATGGCTGATGATAAGTCCATGGAGGTGCAATCTCATGAACTTTAAAAAATATCTCATGAGATCATTTATGAAGGTATGACTCTTGATGAAGTGTTTAAATTAAGTAGCTGTTATTATCAACAAGTTGCCTCTTTTCCTTGAAAGAGTTCGAGAAAACCCTACCCTAGGCACAAGACCAATGAATTTTTCTTGGAGAATCTCATCACCTGTCTTTGGTTTGAAGATGTGGCTTGAAAACAAGACCAGAAGGAGGAGGTTCTTTTAATGACGACTAACAACCGTAAAAAAGTACGACTAACATTAGTGGAGTGGGAGATCCCACTCCACTAATGTTGCTTGGATTGGAGAAGTGAAAATTGAAGTAAAACTAAAGTGAGGAGATTCTTGGATATTGATGGAAACAAGTGAAAAATCTGATAGAGTTGAGTCAGCACATCAAATCGATAGCTAGGCATGACTTTAGGTATGTAAAAGAACTACATGAGTTTTGATTTCTTTGTAATACATAGGTAACTTATTTATGAAAATAAAATTTAATTAGAAAATTAAATTATAGTTTTCAAAGATAACCCAAAAGAATAGAAAAAAAGAAGAAGATAATATACATGAATACAAGAAAATATATATATATATATATAGTTTGTGATTCCGTATATTTATAATTTAATTATAAATAAATTTAATGTTAATTGTTAACATCATATTATACAAATAACCCACTTAACCCACCCTAATCCACGAACCAACCCACTAACCAGGCTGTGGCCGACCGCGACAGCCTAGGGCCCCGGTCGCTATGAGTTGGTGTGTATTACTGGGGTGGTCATAGTTCACCGAAGCCAGGCCTGGGCCGGCCATGTCCACCTTTAACAAAGCTAGAAAGCCGAGTTGTGTATTTTCTGCGCAATACCACTGACGTGTGGATCTGAAAAATGGCATTGTATCCTGAGTCCTGACTGAAGGAAAATGTCCTTTGATCAAGTGTAACGATTAAGTATAACGTGGACAAATTTATGAAGATATATATAATTGGTTATTTTAGGTGATCATAGTGTTTTGCTAGAAACCGACTATGATTTGTGAACTAATTTGATTAGTGCACGACTAATAATAAACCGGTCCTATGAGGTCACACATATAAGTATATGATTGAATTAAAATACAAAAGAGGTTAAGAAGCTAAATGGTCATGCTTATGTGAAGTATGGACTAAAGAGGTTATTTGTAACATATAGATGTTACTTATAAATATGAATAAGTATGAGACATGTATGTACCACTTCAACATTCATACTTAGCCATATACTCTAAAAGCTCTCTTCCCCTCTCTTGGCCATCACCAACAAAAGCAATAAGGAATTGTTCCTTATTCCGTACTAGCATACGTGGTGTTTCAATCGTTGCTTGTGGACCAACACTAGAGGAGCAACATTTGGTGTTCTAAGGATCTCCATATAAAAGTGTGAATCGTTCTTCGCTTTGTGGAAAACACGCTTCAAGGGCATGGAATTCTAATCCTATAATTCGTATTGAAATGTGCATGAGATCCTGTTGTAGAGGCAAGAAAATGTTTCTTGAAATTCCGCTTTACGTATCTACATTCCTATACTGACAATGTTTGCTTACTTTGCCCTGCACTGCCTCTTCTTTGTAACTTGGTATGTGGTCATTCTTTTGATGAATAATATGGAAGTTGAGGCTATCCATGATCAAGACTCATGAATTTTACCACCACCGATATGTCGTCAATAAGCTACAAGGATGTTTGTTAACAAAATTACTTGTTTTTCGAGATCATTTTTGGGTTTTCATTGTTTCACTCCTCTCACTTCACGCATATATATCACTCGGCAAGGCATATTCAAAGTTTTAGAACGATGCCATTAGTTATCCATGCAAATTTGACCGGAAAAATGCACCTTTCCCTTTTATTTCGTACTAGTTTCTTGGTACACAGTAATATTTTCGTAACTGTTGAATAAAGAACTTTATCAATGTACCAACGGACCAAATATTTGGGTACTTTCAACTTTCAAGCAAGTGGTTGGGAAATACTATAAAGCTTATTAATATTTCTAGGGATGAAAATGAAATGAAATTTTATCTTCGTTACCTATTGTTTAGTATTAGATTATACAGAATAACAAATCTATTTCCTAAATATGACCATTATCATCCATCTCTTACTCTTTTCAAACACACGATAACAAAAACCCTTAATTTTCTCAATTTCGATTATAGTAAAAGTATATCCTTTCTTTAATTATACCCCATACCAAGTTTCCAATAACGCAATAAAAACGCTTAATATTACCATTGTCATTACCATTACTAGTACTCTATTACCATTACCATTATCTTTTATTTGTTCTCATTCCATTCCCTTTCTTATATTTATGCCAAAAAAATGCCCTAAATTATTTTTGAACAAATTTCAAAAAAGACGTGCATATTACAGATACTGCCTATTGCCTAAGTCATGTGACGACAGCAAAACGAATCATGTCAAGAGACAGCAGTCACCTGAAGCTGGCATTTGATTCTTAAGGCCCAATCATAAAGTAATTCCGTACGATTATGTCACCATTCACCTGATATTTGATTCTTAACGAATAAAGCAAAAGCTGTTTACTGATATTTTTTGCGTTGTCACTCCACTTAATTCATAGTTTACTACTGGCAGTGGCATGGGGTACTTCACAACTTTTCCTGATCAAATTACAGGGTATTTCAAGGCTGAATGAGTGAACTCCTACACTTGTGCATGTATGTTACATTATGCATCAGTGTTTAATACGCAAAACCCATCAGAAAACCAAAAGAACTTCAAGATACTCCGCCATTAGTTGTATAAAGAATGAAAATGAAGGATTTCTTGCACATTATACTTACTTCTGTTGATGGAGATAATATTGGCTTAATTTCTTCCCCTCAAAAACAGAAACATATGATAGTGATAGGCCATGCAATTTTACCTTTAACCAAATGACCATCTTATTTTAATATAATGCAAGTTTAAACTGTTCTAAGAGTTTCAATAGTGACTACTCATGACTCATTTTCAGCTCTCACAAGGCACAAGTCCTTTCTTGCTAGGGAACTCAATACTCCTAGCTTAGTAAATAGTTTATCTATCCCTTAATGTTTACCCCATTTTGACCAAAAAAAAAAAACTCTCATAAAAAATGATTAAATGGACAATAAGAGATAGAGAGATTATGTAGTATAACGGCACTTAGTATGAAGTAGTAAGTCAGTAATCTTTTTTCTCTAATACGCTCTACTAATTAAAATCATAAAATGTGTGTGCCTATCCTTTGAAAATAAGCTTTGCATGGTGTGAAAGCTAAGTAGTTACAAAAAATTTATAAGATTAGTGTACTCCGTATCATTCTTATAGTTGAATAATTAAATCATTTGCATTGTATTGTTGAAGGCAGTGCATGATGTCCTTGCTCGTCAATCTCTGGTTTATTATATTGTCACTGCTAATTAAGGATGACTAACTCAAACGCCTAATCATTAAACTCGGTAGGGATTCTTATAGTCTTTGGTACTTTTGTTGTTCTGGAAATGTGGATTTGACGTAGATTACCTACACTAATTTTAGAGGTCTGTTGAAGAACACTTGTAAGGTCACGCAAGTAGAACTGTCACACAAGTGACCGCACTACGCATCAGTATTCTATGATTCAACATCAGCAATATTGCTTCTACGAAAAAAAAAAACACATAAAACAAGTAAACATGTGGGACAAATTGGACCATATAATACTTCATCAGCATTCAGCAACCCACAAAGAATCTCCCGTCTCAACCATGAGAAATCTCCTATAAGGTTCGTTGTTGAAAGTATAGGTAAGAAAAAAATTATATTTTCTAGAATATTTCATGTATTTCGCAAATATTATTCTGTACTATAGATTTGGTGTTGTTAAGCATCATGAAAAAGGGCTTACATTCAGTAGGGAAACTAAATCAAGTGGGAACAGAATGAAAGAAGTTAGATGTGTTTTTATTTCTTCTTGTATGCAAATTAGGTAATATGGTGGCCTCGCCAAAAAAAAAAAAAAAGGTAATATGGTGGACAAACACAAGAACAACGAATGAGGAACACAAAAGAAAACTTACTTGAAATTGTGGAAAAAATGATGCTGTCATCGATAATAATAGTAAGGTTGAGGGAGTCTTGTTTCCAGTTTTTTATTAAACGGTGTCAGTGACTATATTAGTGCTTTTCCTAAACTTCCCAAAAACTTATATTAATTGAGTTTCTAACTTGAACGATTCACAGATCCAAATATAGTACATCCCACATGAACTAGGGGTATATTTGTACCTACTCTACATCACAAACCAAAATAGTAGAGAAACAGAAGTTTTATCCCAAGTTTCTAATTTATACCTAAAGGATATTTTAGTAATTTTATCTTTATACCTATATCATACATAATATCCATAACTTATATACGTTTTTCTATATTTTATATTTCTTTATTTGATATAAAGACACTTGTATATAAAATAACAATACTTATATCTGATATAACAATATCTATATCTGATACCAAAACCTCGTTGTTTATTACACTGGCTTGACTTTCCCCTTAAATAGAATCATAACTAGTAATCAAATCAACCTCATATCAATGCAGACTGTGTTGTAATCAATTAGTAACCATCTACCGTACCCCATTTTTATAGCCGAATAGCTAGTAATTATTCATCTCAATGAAACCATTCATTAATTTTGTTCAATATTTTGAAAATTTAAGGAGATAATTGATGAGATGATGCCTCATTCCAAAGATAGGGAAATATAAGAAATCTATATGTCAAACCAAAAAAAAAAAAAAAAATTTTGTTACTATGAATAGTAGCAAATTGAAAATTTAGGTTATTTTCGTCTCTTTTCCCTTAGAATGGACGCGAGAAAGAAAGTAATAAGAACGGAATGTTGGTGTATCAAACAACAAAAATATAATGCCGTGGATTGAAGTCATACATTCAGGGCATCTCAACATTTTGTATAAGAAAAAGATGAGGATATCAAAAGATAGAGACCTTGAAAATCTGTAGCTACCAGCTTCTAATTAACCTAAACATCTGCAAACTATAATATTATATTGAATAAGAACGGTGCCAAGTACTGAATTCATAAATATCACCTTCTAAGTCTTGAATTCATGCTTGAAGCGACCACGTACTCGTTTCTGAAAGACGCTAATGAGTCACGTATCTGCTGATGCAGCATCATCAAGATTCTCATATGAGCCTATTCAAGATCAAAATATATAATTTTGAATTGAAGCATGAACATTATTTCATCAAGAAAAGGCTTGTTTGTGAATCTTGATGATGCTGCATCTGCAAAAACCAACTATGAGTGCTCGAGAAAGTGTTGGAACTCTATGGAGGAAGGAAAGAGAGGAAGAACAAGGATGAACCTTTAGAAGCATCTAAGGGGTAAACTTAAAGTGGGGGGAAAAGGGGCAATAAAAATAGATAGATCGTTAGGGTTTAGTTTGATCAAGTACTAGGGGTAGAATTTTGTAAAATGAGCACCACCAAATCAATAGCTGCCAGCCCACTACATAAATTATTGGATCTTCATATTCTAAAAACTCACATATATATACTACGTATTACTCGTCTTGGTACAAGTATATGTTTAAAAGTGATACTCCGTACTTCAAATAAAAATAGTAAATAATATATATCATACACATGTACATCAATTACTCATTATAAAACATTGTAAAAGGCAAGGTGTATTAACTTGCAAACGAATTTATTCCCCATACAGAAAGTATTTTGATTTAGTGGTTGCAAGATAAATAATTGTATAGACCTTTAGAGTTTAGAGAACTAAGAAAAAAGCTCAAGCTAGTTCCAAGTCTGTAGCCTATTTCTTCAATAACCAATTAAGTTAGAATAAGGAGTTAAAAAGGTTGTTCAAAACTTCATCGGTCAAACAAGCTAACAGTTTATATAATTTTACTCATTACATGATATCTTCCTACCTCTTTTTAAACACCATGGGGGTATTTGTCATTAGCTTGTTATTGGTTTCTGGCTTTTAAAATTGGTGAATTAGATTCAATACTTGAATTCGTTCCGAATCAAATCATGGATTCGATTTGATTCAATTCGATTCATGAATTCGGTTTGTAATTCGGTACAAATTCCAATCTCCAACCCCAATCTGAACCGGCCCACCTCAAGGACCGGTCCGAACTCATTCCCTATTTCTCAGGCCATCTTGCACAGACCGGTCCTTTGGCCACCACTAACTGAGAGCCTCAATTGAAATAAAATCAATAAAGACTTGTTTAACATCGTTATTTGTTCTTATAATCAAATTTTTGAATATAAAAACCAGAATATGTAAACCACGAAAATTAACATGGCTAATCAAGATTGAATTAGTTAAAACTTGTGTTTCACTATAAAACCCATAACTTGAAAATTCAAAAAATCAAAAATAAAAAACTAATAGTAATAGTACCATACTACCAAAAAACCCTTAGGAATATTTATGGACTTCCTAAGTAAACGAGTGATTTATGTTCCATAGTGAAGGCCCCCACATAAATGACCAATATGGTTCACTTTTCGTAAACATTAACACAATTTTTATTTGCATGTATCGTATGCCTATACGCATATAAGAGAGACCTTTTTTTTTAATCAGATTTATAATCAATTACGACTTTTACGAATGACAATAAAACTAGGACTAGATTGATGATTTATTATTATAATTCCAAGCATCACTTTCAAAACTTAAAACAGTAGAAAGGAATAAACGTGGAATATTAATTAATATAATCAATTTGACACCAAATCCATTAACTGATCGCATGAGTTGAAAAGCGAATCCTTGAGGCACGCTTGTACTAATGAATCTCCATTAGATTACATTGGTATAAAGTTATTCTTTGGATGTGGAAGGATGATAATTAGTCAACTATTTAGTGATAGTTGCACAAATGGCAATTTGATTTATTGATATTAATTAGGGTAATGTGCAACATTAATACTATTGATTGTTATGCGCAATGAATTACCATCTAATTAAGTCACCTCTCCATAACATAATGTAATAGGTAAGAAAACATTGAATTCCATGACCCACTATTAGAACAGAACACCTACTTGGTATGTAATATGTAATTTGGTTATATTAATAATCTAATCTAGTACCCTACTCTAGCTAGTCTTCCTAGGTGTTTTATTTTCAAATTTGTGAATATTAACAATAGAGCACATACATACTCCATATACAACTTTGATGAAACATGAGATAAAATTTTGTAATGTTTATCTTGTGGTCAATGTATTTCTTAACTTTAAGGGATTATTTAACGACATTTTATTGTAGTTTACGACTATTGTGAGGTCACTTTTACTAATGCAGTAATACTTACTTGTATTGACGAGAACTCTGGAAATTATATTGTAATCCTCATCGTAGAATTTGCTCCGGCCAATCGGTGCTACTCGCTAGTTGCTGCTTATTTCATAAGGATCCGAAGACGTTGCTCAGTGTTACATTCTGTAATGAACTAATTGATACACATTTCAGGAGGATCCAATGAATGTATTAAACTTTAAAGAGAAGGGCATCGATACTTGAAGTATATTGGAATTTTGGCATATTCCATATCTACACGTTAGCCTTCACCACGGATGTCAAAACTTTAAGAGCGATTCAATTTGTTGTTTAATATATCTTTCTGATTTTAGTTTTTGACGTACTGTTTTATTTACAAATCATGATTATGAGTTTCATTGGATCAACATTGATGAACTCTCCTATCTTGAATCTGATATAAGTTTTGTATCCTACTTTAGTATCATTTATCACTCTTATTTTTCTCCTTTTTAAGCCAAAATTTGTATATCCATAATACCCAATGAAGTTATTTGTACATCGTCATTTTATTATTTTCATCCCTCTTATTCTTACTCTTATAGAACCCTTCTTTTGAACATAAAAAGTAGTACTCAACTAATTTATCATTAACTTTTTTAATTGTAGCTTTTCTAACACTAAATCCCATAAATCTTAAATGAGACTTATATAAACTTCATAAGCTTCATCACAATTAAATATTGTTTGTTTCAATAAACATCTACCAATATTCTCAATGTCATCAAAATTGCAATAATTTTTAGTTATGAAACCCATAAATAATTATCTTAGGTAAAGAGAATTTGATCTTAGGTATTAACACATTAATGTCATATCTTCATAGAAGAAAACACATTATGACCTAAAATATAGAAATTATATATTTTTTAAACAATTATTAATTTCAGAGATACAACTTAGTCTCATATATAGTTAATATTATGTAAGATATAAATTCTTCTATTATATATAGTGATACTGTCGCATTTAGGTATCATACATAATTATATTGATTTTAGAAATACACATTCTTATTTTAAAATTATTGTTTTTAGAAAATAATGGTCTAAGAAATAGGACTTTTCACATTTGAAATAAAAGCAAAGGTAAATAAAAATAATTTATTTCAGTTGTACAATTTATAGTTTCATATATAGTTGATTGCCTGATATTATGTTCGATAAATATTCTTCTATCAGATATAGTTATATTGATTTTAGATATTGACATTCTGGTATCATATATATTGTTAAATTTGATTTCAAATATACACATTATAAACCCTTAATCACAAATATTCTTATACAAATGTTGCAAATAACTTCAAGATAGAGCTTCAAAATTCACATTCAAGATAAAGCTTGAAATTTCTGCAAAGAAACTAAAGAAAGTGTGTAAGAAATCAATGTGTTGTATTTCTACGCACTTTTAGGTTACAAATGTAAGAGTAAGATATTAAATGTGTCATTATTGAAAAAAGTAAACGAGCTTATAGGCCTGAGTTTTTTTAATTTAGTATTATAACATCAGTAGAATGGTGTAACTTATCACAAACAAAACCTTTTATATTCATCGTAAAAGTACAGGATACAAAAAGATTAAATTTTTGCTTGGCAATTTCACTTCGGTTGTGCAACAAAGCAAACATTGGTCTATACCTATAGTAAAGATTAGGACTTTTGTTAACCCTTGGCAATTTTCTGAGTCTTGGAAAGAGTTGTTGAAGTTCGAAAAAGTGTATACATAATTTGGAGGCCCAACGCCATAGAGGTACTCGTATGATGAGATTTATAGTGGACACGGGACTTGCCGATAAGATGGCCCTAATCTACACTTGACAATAACAGTTAATGTTCATCTGCCATCCAACCATAGCCCATCAGGTTTTGATATGCACGAAACCGAAGATGCCACGGAATTTGAAATGTGGATTGTATACTTTATCTTTTAGCTTAGTAGAATTATTTTAGTCTTGTACCTTCTTATTTAAGTTTCTTTTTATACTTGTCTACCACCCAACATTATGCCAAAATATACCCTAATCCATTGTTGGTGGATTGGTATATACGTTACTGGTATCAATTCAAATGAATTTGAGGTATGTAAATACAATATATAAAATATATTAATAATTTGTATATCTTAACTTATTTTCAACTTTTTGAACTCAATTCAATACGCTATTGTTTTGGATTTATATTTATCGAATTATACTCATTTCTATCTTTAATTCACTAATATAAGTTCTATCATAAAGTATATATTTAAGTTATGAATTATAGCGTGTTTTGATTTCATATTGGACTCTAGTCAAAATTTATCCTGTAAACAAATAATCAATTAAAACTTTTTAAAACCACATAATAACTGCAAAACAAAATATATAACCCTCTACATTAAAAAAATAATCAAAAAGTATTCCATTAATCCCCAAAGATTGTCCCATTTGACTTTTTACAGTTTTAAAACATGACTTTAAACATTTTTATCTTCAAATCCATGAGGTAAAAAATTATGAAAACTCAATATTCTATAAATTTACATTGAGAAGTACATGTATCCAACAAAATCTCACTTAAATATATTATTTCTTATAATATAATGTGAATTTATGGTTAAACTTTTCAAATTTTGACTCTATAAATAGAAATAGGGCAATATTTAGGGAACGAATGGAGTATAACTATGTGCCCTCAAGCTCAGATCAAATTATGTTTGAAATATCATTATATATATATATATTAGATCAAATTATATATATATATATATATATATATATATATATATGTGGATCATGTGAGAACCCATTACTTATATTAGAACCCTTCTTATATAATAACTCATCTAATACCGTTGGTTTATTGTATTCAAATGGATGTGATTGATTCTACATCAATGGCAATATTGTAAATATCAAAAAGTCAAAAATTAAATGGCAGTTGAGAAAAATACAGCTCATGATTATGGGGTGGTTTCCTAAACTTCTGTTTATATCCCCTAGAAACATGTAGTTTCCATATTATTCATATTACTATATATTCAAATTGCAATATATCTTTTTAGTAGTTTTGAACGCTGCATTCGTATTCATACATGTAATGTTTCGAATTTTTTTCGCAATTCAATTTTAAAAAAATAATTTAGATTGAATGCCTTGATGTTAATTGCATGCATATCTTATTACGTCTTCCAAATTTACGGGTGTTTTGACATATCTTATTGATTTTCTATAGATTCAATTGTATTAATACATTGAATCAGTTATGGATGTTGTATTTCATTGTAAAATTGGGTGTATTATGCTGTAGGGGGAAATTGATATTGTAAAGTTTGATGAATTAAGATAGTGAAATGTCGTAGGAAAATTGGTATTGCATTGTAATGCTTGATGGAATATAATGTAGTAAAATGCGTAGAACAATAGGTATATAAAACAATTATTAAATATATAGAACAATAGGACGAAGTATTAAAACATTAGAAATGTAATATAGAACAATAGATTAATACTATGGTACAATAGAATTATTTATTAGAACAGTAGGTAACGTAAATTGGAAAGTCTTGATTTTGCTAACATACAATAGGTTAGTAATATAATACAATAGAATAAATTTTTATAACATTAGTTAACGTAAATTAGAACAATAGATATAATGCTTAAAATAGTATGACGAATCGTTAGAACAATAGACTTTGCATTTTAAAATATTAAGTTTAATAATTAGTTTAATGGAAAAATGTGTTTGAACATACATAATATTATATTAGAACAATAGGTATATTCATTAGAACAATAAGTATAACATGAACAATGGCATACGAAACTTGTGTTGAAAACAATGGTGAAATGCGCAGAACAATAAGACCAAGCTTTAGAACAGTATTTTAAGTACATGAGAACAATGAGGAGATTTCTTTAAAACAACAGATATAGAGATACAGAAATAGATATAACATATACCTATTGTTTTAAAAGTATGGTATACCGTTCTAAAGTTTGTGCCGCTGCTCTAAAGGTTGTGATTTATATCTATATCTAGTTTTAAAACAGTATAACGAATCCTTTAATGGAATATATTTTTAAAATAGAATTTGCATTTTAAAACAGTAAGTGTAATATTTAGTTTAATGGAAAAATGTGTTTGAATATAAGTTATATTATATTAGTACAATATGTATATTCATTAGAACAATAGGTATATTCATTAGAACAATAAGTATAACATGACAATATCATACGAAACTTGTGTTGAAAACAATGGTGAAATGCGCAAAACAATAAGACAAAGTTTTTAGAACAGTAGTTTAATTACATGAGAACAATGGAGAAATTTATTTAAAACAATAGATATAGAGCTATTATTCTAAATCTATGAACCAGTATTCTTACATATCATACATATTGTTATAAAACTATTATATATTAGGTTTATTAAGAAGTGATAAAGGAATAGAACAATAAGAATATACTCAGTACAATAGATCAATGTTTTTGAACAGTAGTAAAAGTACATAAGAACAATAGAATAAATTTTAAAAACAGTAGAAATACACTTTAGAACAATAGATATATATTTTAGTACAATAGAATAAATTTTAAAAACATTAGTAAATGTATATTAGAACAATGGGGATATTTTTTAGAGCAATAGATATAATGTATAGAATGTTGTTCCTCCAAAACATTAGGAAAAATCATTAGAACAATAGATTTTCATTTAAGAACAGTAAGTGTATATATATGTATTTAGAACAATAAGTATAATTACTTAGAACAATACATATATTAACTTAGAACAACAGATATATCTATTTAGAACAATAAATATATTTACTTAGAACAACATATGTATCTATTTAGAACTATAGATATAGACTACAATAATTATAGAGATTAGTACATTTGAAAAAAAGTTCGTAACAATGATTATGAAATACAATATGATTTAACATAATATTTAACAACTTGATAATAATATGGAAGTTTTGCACCAAAAAAAAAATTTATGGAAATTTGATTTGACCAAAATTGATATTGGTGGCGGAAATCAAGGTAAATTTAAAAAATTATAGGAAAGTTGTTTTTAATATGCTTGTTAGTTATTAAAAATTATTCAGTAATTACATTTATATCATTTGATGATCAATGCATCTAAACCGTTAGATTTAATAATTTAATGACTGAATATGTGTTCTAATATATAAGGAATTATATAAATAGGGGGTTCTTACTAAAACTCGTCTATATATATATTATAATTAAAATTTAAATATAAATTTTTATCATATTATAAAAAATAATATATTTAAGTAAAATTTTAAAATTTTATAATTTTTGTATGTCTTAAAATCGTAAAAGGAGAATTTTAATTGTTTATAATTTTTTGGGTCAGAGAAAAAAAAAAAATAGGGACGAAAGTAGCGTATATAAGGTATTTGTAATTGAGCCGACCTCAAGCTGTATTTCCATAATAAACACAAGCAAAGCACACTGCAGATTATACGCAAATCAATCATTCAATCACAAAGAAATATAATCTAGTATACGATATTAATGCAACAATGTAAACCATAACTCCATAAATTACCGAATAATTTATATTAATAAGCTACTAAAGCACTAATTACAATATCCGCCTGAAAAAAAGAGGGAGGGACTCGTCAAACGAATGAAACTACCATCTTACAAAATCATATCATATGAACAAAAAATATGCCCCCAATTATAACCTTAAACCAAAACCCTTAATTATATTGGTATTACTATTATTATAACTAAGATTTATATTCATACAAAATGATCGATACGAAAAGGCTTCAAGCACAAGCTTGCGTAGTATGAGAAATAGGGATGAAAACCAGCTCCAAATCAGGCGGAATAAAGAAGCCACTCTTAGGCGAGGGGACCCGCTTCTTCCCAAAGGAGTACCTCTTCTTCTTCTTCGGCGGCGGTGGTGGCGCTTTTGATGCGGGAATCCTACATCCGTCCCGTTTCGGCGTCACACAAATGTAACTGTTATCGAACTCAAAAACTCCATGATCACACTTGATTCCCTCCTCAATCTCCATGATTTACAGAATCGACTAATCTTATGGTTTAAGCAAAATTTTAAGCCTTCTAGGTTGGGAAGAGAGAGGGACAAGAGTTTTATAAATATAATATAAAAAAAAGATGGGTTTGGCGTACTGGGGAAGTTGCCAGAATGGTATGGTGGAAGTGACAGCTAAGCATGAGAACGGAGACAGGTGGCAAGACTGGAGAAAAAGCGCGTAGTCTTACGTGGTGAAGTTGTAGAGCGTGTGGTTTGGCGCCAAAAAGAGTGGGGTGGGCATTAAAGGAAATGGGACAATCTAATTGAGGGGATATTTGGTGGGTCAGACATATGATTGTATATCTTCTTCAAGTAGGTAACTTCTCCACGGACATACACAACTGGTTCTCTTGTTTTTCGTACTGTCGCTATGTAGTTGCAATATCTGTGTCTGAAAACCAATGTGTTCTTAATATCAGTAAAGATGGATGTATTCTTGTGTAAAGATGATGTATTTTTTCATGGAAATTTATGCTTATGCTCGAATTATCCTTGTGTAATTTTTATGTCATCATAACTTTGTTAATTCTCATGTTACTTCATACTCCAATCATCATCGTTCGTATTACATTTTTTTATGTCAACACATCCAACCTATTCTTTACCATGAAAATTCAACAATACTTACTACTTCAACGTATAATCAGGTGTATAGATTGTACATCTATATCAATTTTTTTTTATGTTTTTTTTTTTAGATTGAAGTTAAGAATGTGAGGGAAGAACTGGGCCTGTAAAATGGAAGCATTATTAATGGGCTTCGGCCCTTATCTTACTATGTTATGTGGCCGAAGTGAGAACAATACTCTCTATCCACTCACCTGAGCGGGTGTCCTTTGGGTTGTCAAAATTATGGTAATAGTGAAGGAAAGGAAATCGGAATGTTGCTGACCCTGACCATACTGATAACTTGTTTCCGGATAGTTAAGGGAACACGATTCTTTTGAAGCCAAAATACAAAAGGGTTATTAAAATGTATAGAGTAATAATAAAGATTTTATCGGCTTCCCCCCCACCTACTGCTAATTTTGTACAAAAGAAGCACAACTCCTTAATCATAACTTATTTATATAAGTAGTGTTTCTGTCTGAGAAAACAAAACTATTAATTGTGGCTCAAGTAATGATATAGAGAGAGTATTGTTGAGGGTCCTCTTAAGTTGAACTTTGCATACCTCTTAGATAGACAGCCTGCATCGAAAATAAAGTTACTGATTTCGAGGGTGGTGTTTTGAGGAAACCAACTCAAATGCCTAAGTCTAGACAAAGGATCTCTTAAAAGATTGTCTCTCGAATACATAATGTTTAGAGGATTCTCAAGATTGGAAGAAGAGAGTGTGTAATTGTTGTTTGTGAATTGAATGTGATTGTCTCTCGTTCATAAATGGGCATCTATGAAATTAATGATGATACTGGTTGGGACTCTACTCTAAAAGGGAGGTCTCATCCCATACTGCTCTCCTATGTGGAGCAACCAAAGGTTGATGACAAGTATTGGGCTAATAATCCGGGCCCATTGGTGGTTGGATCTATACAAGTAGAAACGAGGAAGATGGACACAATAAATTTCCTCCCACCTACTTTTATTAGACATGGTCATGATTAAGTGTATATCACCAAAAATCATCCTTACAAAACTTAATGTCTCATTCAAAGGGAAATCTTGATAACTACCATGCGAATTATAATTTTTATTTCTCAATTGACCAAAGGAAAATCTTGATAACTGAAATGAGAATTGCCATCTTTATTTAAAATTTATTGGGTAAATCTCAATGAAAATACCATATGACAAACAACCTTCTTTGATTTCATCCTTTTCATTGCCTACTCTATTCCATTTTTGTATCCTCGTCTTATAATCAATTTGAAGGAAAATGTCCTTTGATCAAGTGTAACGATTAAGTATAACATGGACAAATTTATGGAGATATATATAATCGGTTATTTTAGGTGATCATAGTGTTTTGCTAGAAAACCGACTATGATTTGTGAACTAATTTGATTAGTGCACGGCTAATAATAATAAACCGGTCCTATGAGGTCACACATATAAGTATATGATTGAATTAAAATACAAAAGAGGTTAAGAAGCTAAATGGTCATGCTTATGTGAAGTATGGACTAAAGAGGTTATTTGTAACATATAGATGTTACTTATAAATAAGGAGAAGTATGAGACATAAGATGTACTACCACTTCAACATTCATACTTAGCCATATACTCCAAAAGCTCTCTTCCCTTCTCCTTGCCATCACCAACAAAAGCAATAAGGAATTGTTCCTTATTCCGTACTAGCATACGTGGTGTTTCAATCGTTGCTTGTGGACCAACACTAGAGGAGCAACATTTGGTGTTCTAAGGATCTCCATATAGAAGTGTGAGTCGTTCTTCGCTTTGTGGAAAACACGCTTCAAGGGTATGGAATTCTAATCCTATAATTCATATTGAAATGTGCATGAGATCCTGTTGTAGATGCAAGAAAATGTTTCTTGAAATTTCGCTTTACGTATCTACATTCATACACAATTAACTTCGTCATTTTGAATGGTGGTCTCACCTATGCATCTCACTTGACTTTCATCGAATAACTCGTCAAAATGCACCATCCATAAGCATTTGATTATGTCATTCACTTAACCATGCAATGAGTAGGTAAATCTTTATATTGGCATGACTTCTTAAAGACCTTAATAGCAAGTTAAATACACTAAAAAGGGTTTCTTGGGCCATGTATCTTTTATTTTTAAATGGATATTTAAATATCTAAATACCTGGCATAAAGAAGTGCCACACGAGGTCAACTAGCCAACTCACTTGACTTGGACATCACGAAAAGGAAAAGCTTTAAATAATTGACCGCAACATTTAAAAAAAAATATAATATGTTACATGTAAAGTAGGGAAGATTAAGATCAACTATGCATTCAACTGAATCTATGGAGATGCCGAGCATTTTTTTAGAGTAAAATATTAATAGAAGTAAGAAGGTGCAGTCCTACATTTGATTGGTAGGAGCAAGATACAAGTTAATGGAGGAATTATTCCACATCATAGTAGGAGCAAGATATGAGGAATGGGGACTAGTAAAATGTGAATGCGATTCACCAAAAATCTTAAAGAGTTAAATTAGCCTTTTTGTTAAAAATTTGCAAGAGTTGAAACTTTGGGCTTTTGATATAAAACCTATTTAGAACTTGGTTTTATTTTGACGAGCGTTTCGAGCTTGAACTGAAAATAAGTTACTGGTCTCAAGCTCAAGCTGAACTCATATATTTGAAGCTTGTCGAGCTTCGAGTTCACATTTTGAAACTAGTTGAGTTTTGAACTCATATCTTTGAAACTTGTCAAGCTTCGAGTTGAACACCTTGAAATTTTATGAAGCTCAAGCCCCTAGTTATAGAGTTAATTAATAGGTATGTGAACACTATGGGGAAGTAGGAGAAAGTGCAATTTGCTTATTTGGGCATGTTTTCAAAAAAGTTACACACTTACTTGGAAGTTATACTTCCCTAAAAATTGATGACATTATGCTTCCGTTGAGAATTAAAATTTATGTCCAATCAAACAACGTTTAGCAATTTCTGATTAGGAAATAAAAAGTTACAATCAATTTTTCTTCTCATGTTGATCCAAAACATGCACACACTATGATAAAAAACACGCAATCATATACAACCAAGCCATCTTTAACATGAAGATGTTTCGGTCAGTATTCGAGCAATATAAGCAGTATAAACAGTATAATGTCTTGGTCTAACATTTTCATCTGTGTCCGTAAAAGTACACTTTTTCTCTTCTCAATTCTTGAATCCCTCCAAGTGAATGCAAAACCCCACCCCACATGCATATTTAGAAGTTAACTACAAATGCTTACATCGAGCTTAAATAAAGATAGCTCTTCTCATCATAAAGTGTTAGTCATTGTACATTCAATCCTTTGTAAACTCAATCTCTTCATGAACTCATTTACTATATTACGAGGTGTTTAAAATCAAAATTAAACCATCTTTAACAAACATTTTCGATTATGATGAAGGAAAAAGTTCTTGTTATTACCACATAATTAAAAATATATAAAGGCCTTATTTGATAGTTAACTGTTGGCAGTTGGCTGTTTAATTTGCCTTTTTGGACTAAGTGCTTTATATTAACTTGTTTGAATGACTAATTGGTTATGACATTTTTATAAATGTGTTTAGTGAATCTAGTGGTTGGTTGTTTGGCTTATATTATGCAAAATAACCTTTAATGGCATATTATTTTTAGTTTATAATATAATAAATTTTTATTTTTTTGTTTAAGCTCCACAAAAGATTAATAATAAATAATTAACTAAACAAATCCTTAATTCTTTACTGTTAATAATAATTACTATTATAAAAAAGTTACTATAGCATTTAGTAATATTATAATATTACTATTAACTTAATTAATAATTGACAAGTTATCAATTAATCATCTCTTTCATTTTTGTTTTTCCTATTTAAAATTCATGAAGTTTAAAACCAAAATTTGACCATAACATCTCTACTTTATAAAAAAATATAATCATATATAATATATTAATATTAATAGGTTTAACTTTATTTATATTTGTAAATACTAAACTCTTATAATTATTTAAAAATATAATTAATGATATATAATTTCTAAATTTGTCTCTACGAATTGGATTAAGATGTACCCAGTGAAAACACCCCTATCTCCCTCATGAGCAATTAAGGACTGCTACGAAACCCTATTAGCCTTTGGAAAAGTTCTTCATGGCCAAAATTTCATGAAATTTGAGGCCTTTCTGTATTAATATCCTTCACCCATCAATCTTTGAACCCACCTCCCTTGTTTCATCATAGTCTCCACGTTCTTCACCTAATACTCCATATCATCAGATCTATCCATTTCCTCATCTGGGTATCTCCCAATCATCAAAATATGATCTTTTCCAAATTGGGTCGTTCAATATCTCGCTCTTCTCGTTCAAGGGTAATGATTTTTCTTCTTAATTCATTTGATATAAAAAGTGATCTTTTTTGAAAAAAATTGAAGGCTATTGGTTTTTGAATCGGGATTAATTTGTATATCATTTTTTATTTGCAGAATTTGATTAATGGGTGTTTGAAGGGGAGACCGGCGTTGCTAGATGACATTTTATTCAGAGTTCCAATTGTTAATCGATTGGACCCTAATTTAGGGTTTCTGAGGACTTACTTGGCTTCGGTTGGAGCTCAGAATAAAGAGTATTTGTCTGATATTAAATATGTGCTTGGAAGTCCTAGATTTTGTAGGTTTTTCTCCAGTGAAACCCCTAAAAAAAAGAGTAAGCTTTTTGTTTGAATTTCATAAAGTTTTGATTTTTATTGTTGCTGTTTATTTGTAGTTATTAAAGTCTTGTTTTTATTGATGTTTGAATTGAATGAATACAGATTATGAGAACTTTTATCCTAAGGAGAAGAAGGAGATTCCTAAATCGGATGAGCGGAAGTCCGAGTCAAAAGGTGAGTTGTTTTCTCTAATTTTGCTTAATGGGTTTAATTTACTTGTTTTTGGGGATGGTGATAGGAGATTAAGCTTTAGTTTGCAAAATTGTGATGTGGTAGGTAGCCAGAAACCTAGTTTGGATTACACTAATGACTCTTATTTTCAAAGTGTTGAATCCCTAACACTTATTGATTGGTTATTCATTGGAAATCTCTTGCTTAGGGAGAGCTGTTAATCTGTTATAGATTAGTGTGCTTGAGCTTGTGATTTGTGAAGCAGGATTCATTATCAATTGGGTTATTAGCTTGTGAATTTGGTTTCATGATGTGAAATTTTAGTTTTGTGCTTGTGCTATCGAGATTGATGAATTGTGGAGGTTTGACAGTAGAAGTGAATTAATGATCATCATGTCACCAAGCTTAAGCAATGTTTTGGGTAGGAATGAGAGCTAACAGCACTTTGGTAGTACTAGTTTGTGTCATTGGCGGTTTCCACTCAACTGTCTCCAGTTGTTTCTTGAATCCTCTTTATATGTTTTCCCCTAAGGCTGCAGTCATATGAGCTCATTGTGACATTAAGATGTCCCTTCTAGATAAGTTAAGCTTTCCTTAGTGCCAACTCTGTGGTAAATTTATGGGCCTCAATCGGTTAATAGTTTTGTCACTTGTTAATTATTACTCACGAGGTTATAAAGACCTCCCTTCAAGATAAGCTTTCTTTAGTGCCAACTCTGGTAAATCTTGCGGGCCTCAGACGATGAATATTTTTGTTTTAGTCTAATTAGTACTCAATAGATTTTATGATGACCATAGAGCTTCGTCAATATCGTGATGAAGTGTTTCTAAGCTTCTCATGCAATGTTTGCTGTTACAATAAACGAAGCTAGGGATTGTGATATTCATTGTTTTGGAAACTTGAGCTTGGTTAAACTGGTGTCATATGGCTTTATGAAGTGTACTTTTGTTTATTCCACTTGGTTCTATAGAAAGCAATGTGCAGTACATCCTTCATGCCCTACCTCTAATTACCTTACTCTGTGATTTAAATGAAAGATTAAATGGTTTTTTTGGGCAAGTTAGTTGAAGTATTATTTCAAACTTGAAGCCCTTACAACCTAAGTTCAGACTGTTCTTCCACATCTTCTAGGAAGGGCTAAAAGACAACAGCCCAAAATGAAAAACTATACAGGCAAACAACCTGTTCAACACAATGTGCTACTTAAATTGTAAAGATTAAAACTGAGCTCTATCACTAGCGTTGGTTTTCTTAGTCAAAAGATTATATTTCCTACTTTTCACATCATTTTTTATATACTGTGCAAGTATTTCTATTCTATCTACTTTATGGTTCTGATTCTTCTGAAGGGCATAATTCCTTGCCTGCCACAAATGGTATATAGTAGCTTGAATCCCAGTGAGAACAACACCTCTCTTAAACTTATTTCTACTTTGTTTTTTTCTAGCCCATCTGGCAATCCCACCAAAACTCCCATCCAAGCTAGGATTTTTTGAAAACATTTTTTGCTGTAGCAGCACTTATACAAAACATGATTACGAGTTTCTGAAGCAGAACCAAATAATGCATCTGTCATCCTGTCAACTTTCACTTCTGAATTATCTGTCCTTTGTGGGTAATCTTTGTTGAATGGCTACCCAAACGATGAACTTGTGCTTTGGTAATGCCATTCTCTCCGCACCGCCCAAGTCCAGTTACAATTGCGGGCTGGCAGACTTAGTCACTCATAACATTTCTTGATGGAGTAGTTGCTGTCAGGCCCTACTTGATCAAACTTTATCACAACCTTGATTGTGTCTCTAACACTAAAGATTAAATGGTTGCAGTCTGAAGAAGTAAACCTGCTGCAAAAAATGTAGGACTTTCTGTATAAAACTGGCAGCTGTAAGTGACATGGATGAGTTGGTTGACTCATGTTGCATTTTATGTGCTGATCTAATAGGTGGAAACCATGTTGGTTTCTTGTTCTTATAGAGGGGGAAGGTAGTTTAAGATTGTAGAGTGATCAGGAGTTGTGGATTAGGAGTAGCTGTAACCTGTGGTGATTGAGTGATTGTTATCTAGGTCTTTTACGTGATGCTTAATGTGATATAAAAGGAATCCAATTGGAACATGATAGTGTTGATGGGGAGAAAGAGGAAATGTAATTGGATTAGATGGAAGCTTGCCGAAAATTACTTTGTTTTAGAAGTAAAAATGTTCTATAACATGATGTTTATCATCACTCTTTTTAAAAAATTTTGGTGGACAAATAGTCCCCAAATTTAAGGTAATGAGATAGATTGTTGAGTTGCTCTATTGTTAGGGCTTCTAATACAACCTACCCTTTAACCCCCCTGACCCCACCCCATTATCCCAAGCCCTGACAACTTTTGCTCTTGCTTGGGTTTGAATCAAGCTCATTTCGTGACCTAGTGTTCTTTTGGGATAGGAACAATAAGATTTACCAATGTATGCTCTTTTAACTTCTCGATTAATCTATTATTTAAATTTTACAGAGGAATCAAACTCAAATACCGAGGATCAGGGAAATATTAAGGATACATTTATGAAGCAATTTCAAAATATGCTCACTCCTCTTCTAATGCTCGGACTGTTATTCTCTACATTCTCTTTTGGTCCTCGTGAGCAGCAGCAGGTAAGAATTTCTGAATGACTTTGTGTTTCTGATATGTTGCAGACAATCATGTCGAGCAGACATTTTTAGGCTCATGCTAGATGCTAAAACAATTATATTATGACTTTGTTCAGTCAAGAAATGAGACACGATGACCTCTGTGTATAAAATCTAAAATTAAATACTTAAAAGCCCAGTAAAATCACCTTGGCTCCTTTCATTTTCATTCTGAAAGACCAAGGCCATGATTCATCTTTGGGATTTTTTAATCTTTACCCTGCAGGCTTGCCTGCTGAAGGGCCTATTGGATGGAAAACCTGTTAGAAAAGTCTTAATGAATGTTTGATAATCATGGTGTTTACTTAAGTCTTCTTGTAAAGGCAGACCCTGATATATTACAGTTTATATACCCTTGAAAGTGTGTCCCCTAGTATAATAGGTTTATTCCTGCTAATGTCAAGGTTGCTCTTTAGTAGGCTCTGGCTTATTAATAAGTTGGGGACAAATGATGCAGATTTCTGTTGTCGTTGTCCAGAATGGGTTATTAAAACTATGTTGTTAAATGACCATTCATCTTTTTTTTTTCATCCCAACCTCCTGTTTTGTGTTTGCTTTAATTAAGTAGCATATAATTTACTTTTGCCAGATGATTGTTCTGGTTAATTCTTGCAGATTAGTTTCCAAGAATTCCAAAATAAGATTCTAGAACCTGGTCTAGTTGATCATATTGTTGTTTCCAATAAATCAGTTGCTAAAGTCTATGTGAGGAGCACGCCACGGAATCAGACAATCAACGATGAGGTACAAGGTCCTGTTAGTGGTGCCCCTTCAAGAGGTCAGTCAGGCCAGTACAAGTACTATTTCAACATTGGGAGTGTTGAATCCTTTGAAGAAAAATTGGAGGAAGCCCAGGAGGCATTGGGTATTAATCGCCATGATTATGTTCCTGTATTGTATATGGCTGAAATGGTCTGGTATCAGGAACTGATGAGATTTGCACCTACACTTTTGATTTTCGGATCACTTTTCTACGCGGGTAAGAGGATGAAAGGTGGGCTAGGAGTTGGTGGCACTGGTGGAAGAGGAGCTCGTGGTATCTTTAACATTGGAAAAGCTCAGATCACAAAAGTGGATAAGAATACCAAGAATAAGGTCAGATACTCACAAATATTTTATTGAATATGTTAGTTTCATAACTCCATATAAATTTCAAGCTATACCAGAATTTTTTTGTAACATTTATGAACACTACCCCTATTGGTGGGGGAGATGTTATTGTTGAATTTGTTATATAACTTATATAATGCATGTTTTATAAACACTTACAAGTTACAAGCTATTATTCAGGTGCACTTCAAGGATGTTGCTGGCTGTGATGAGGCAAAGCAAGAAATCATGGAGTTTGTGCACTTCCTCAAGAATCCGAAGAAGTATGAAGATTTGGGTGCAAAAATTCCCAAAGGTGCTCTCTTAGTTGGCCCACCCGGGACTGGAAAGACTCTCCTAGCTAAGGCAACTGCTGGGGAATCTGGTGTACCCTTTCTTTCCATATCTGGTTCAGACTTTATGGAGATGTTTGTTGGTGTTGGACCATCCAGGGTAAGAAACTTATTCCAGGAAGCAAGGCAATGTGCTCCTAGTATTATTTTCATTGATGAGATAGATGCTATTGGCCGGGCTAGAGGGCGTGGAGGGTTTTCGGGTTCAAATGATGAGCGGGAAAGCACTCTTAATCAGCTGCTTGTTGAGATGGATGGTTTTGGAACTACCACTGGAGTGGTAGTCCTTGCCGGCACAAATAGGCCAGATATATTGGATAAAGCTTTGTTGAGACCTGGTCGATTTGACCGTCAGATCACTATTGACAAACCTGATATTAAAGGCCGGGAACAAATCTTTCAGATTTATTTACAAAAGGTCAAGCTTGATCATGAACCATCATACTACTCACAAAGGCTTGCAGCACTCACTCCTGGATTTGCTGGAGCAGATATAGCAAATGTTGTTAATGAAGCTGCATTGATTACTGCGAGGAAGGAGGGAACAGTGGTTACTATGGAACATTTTGAAGCAGCTATAGATAGAGTTATTGGTGGCCTGGAGAAGAGAAACAGGGTAAAATTTGAGTTTTTTTTAAGTACACCTTCGCTTACTTCATAGAGGTAGGGAATCCCTGACAATCTTTATGTTTGTGCAGGTAATAAGCAAGTTGGAAAGACGGACTGTTGCTTACCACGAATCTGGTCATGTTGTTGCCGGGTGGTTCCTAGAGCATGCAGAGCCTTTGTTGAAAGTCACAATAGTTCCCCGTGGAACAGCTGCTCTTGGGTTTGCACAATATGTTCCAAATGAAAATCTTCTTATGACCAAAGAACAGCTTTTAGACATGACTTGCATGACCCTGGGTGGCCGAGCAGCTGAACAGGTACTCTTTCCCTTGTCCTAAATAACTTCTACGTGTAACTGCCTCTAGAATTGTTGTCACATTGTCCCTACCTCTTTGAAATTGGGAATTTTACAGAATAACACTATCTATACAAGTAGTCATTCCTATACTCTTCTTGTGCCTTATTTAATAGTGACATCAATCATAGAAACTACTATAGTAGGAAAGGTGGCATCCATTTCTAGCCTCCCTAAAATAGTACTTGTGTATGCGACTGACTATTACCTTTGGGGTTTTGGACTAATAGTACTTGTGTATGCGACTGACTATTACCATTGGGATTCTGGACTAAGGGATTATCATGATAGCTGAACTTAGTGTAAGTCCTTCAGTTAAGAGGATTGAATGAAGCTTTGAAATGATTTTGTTGGGCTTTTGACATTATTTTTTGAAATTCTGGTTTCTTAGGTTCTGATCGGTAAAATCTCAACCGGAGCTCAGAATGACTTGGAAAAAGTGACCAAAATGACATATGCCCAAGTTGCAATCTATGGTTTCAGTGACAAAGTAGGTCTCCTTTCATTTCCTCAAAGGGAGGACGGGTTTGAAATGTCAAAGCCCTACAGCAATAAGACTGGTGCAATCATCGATGAGGAGGTAAGAGAGTGGGTTACCAAGGCATACAAGCGGACTGTTGAATTGATTGAGGAACACAAGGAGTCGGTTGCTAAAATTGCAGAACTTCTGCTTGAGAAAGAAGTCCTGCATCAAGAGGACTTGGTTAAAGTTTTGGGTGAGCGGCCCTTTAAACCTGCAGAGCTCACAAACTATGATAGATTCAAACAAGGTTTCTTGGAAGAAAGTGACAAGACTAGCGAGAGCATTGAGAACCGGACATCAGAGGATGAGGGATCGACACCTCTTATGCCAGATGTAGTCCCAACATAGTTAGCAGAGGCATTCTTAGTTTGTGTTGTACATGGGTCTTGTGTTTCTATTGCTTTTTGGTGAAAAAGTGTATAGAGAAATATTACGCATTTTACACTCTTTGACATCTTATTTTTTCAATGAGATAAATCTGATGTTGGCTGCTGGCAGTCTTCGCACCATCCTCTTTGATTGCTTTATGTTGTCCTGATAGATTGACTGAATCCCAAGCAGAAAAAGAAATAGCTGCTCTTGGCTGTGTAATATGTAATGAATAATCAAGTTTCTTTTATATGTTGCTGGATTGCTACTAGTGGTCCGGTGCACCTTCTAGAAACCATAGGTTGTTTACCTGTGCTTAGAAAAAATTTATAACATTTATTAGTCTTGGGATTATATGTTCTGTTGTTTCTTGGATTACAGATATTGGCAAGGCACATCTTGATATTTTGTAAGTTTTTATTTATTTATTTATTTATGAGAAAGGAAGATAATCTTTGATTGACTGAAACAAACTTTCATTGAAATTATATATTTGTATCTTTTTTAGTTGATATATTTGACTTTAACACTGTTTACATTTTTTATTTTAATTATTTTTATAATTTATCCTTAAAAAATATAGTCAAATGAAATCTTATTGCACTCGTCCAAAGAAGAAAATAGTCTTTTTAGGATGCCTCAAAAATATGTTTTAGGAGGTCTAGTAGCACAATGGTCAAAAGTCTTAACCGTGGAGAGAATAGTCCGTTGGAGAATGTCTAGAAGCACTATCGAGTCTATATCTAAACTCTTTATGAGCAAATGAGCAGTATGCCAATATGGCTGAACTCTTGTAGAATTAAACTAAAGACAAGTGCACCAACCTGTTTTGATCCCTGTGATTCAACATAATGAATGAATTGATTGATTAAAAGTCCAAAAACCTCCCATGTGAAAGTTGCACCATCTCATTTTTAATTCTCATATTATTAGAATCCTCGTACTCTTCCCTTTAAATATTTTTTTTTTAAAGAAAAGTTCCTACAGTCATCACATTCCAAATACTTACACACGTGTAAGGGCCATTCTTTGACCAAGACACGTGTACAAACCCCATTTGTTTTATTCCTCATTTATGTTTGGAGTACGTAAAAAAAAGGGAACAAATATTTACATCCATGAAACTTCCTGCCATCCTTTTCTTCCAGTTAACGGCTAAACCCCCATTTTTCCCTCTTCATTTAATTTTCTCTTATATTTCAACCCCATTTTTTCTTTCATATTGAATTCTTGCCTTCCTTTTAAACTGAAACTTCTCCCATTATCTCTATACTCGTCTTCCCTTTTTCATTATCTCGGATCTGGTATGTTCTTCTTATTCTCTTATATTTTTTTTTTCGAGATTATTTCCCATTTTTTGCTCAATTTTCGTTCATTATCCAATGCCATTTGTTACTTACGTATAATGTTATACAATGAAGTGGGATTTTTTTTGGTGTTTGATTTGTGATGAGATTATGAAATTTTTTATGTTTGATCTGGTAAAGTTTTGTTCTTGATGCCTTTTCTTGTTCGTTTGACGCTTTTCTGCTAATTTATCGACACTTCTTGTGTGTAGGCACCATTTTTCATCATTTTATGTTTTTATGATGGATTGGTGTTAAAGTTGATTGCTTTGATATATTTGCAGTCATATTAGTTAACAATGGAATACGAATTGGAACACAGAAATCAGCCTGCCAAATATGACTGCCTCTTATTTGGTAACATTTTTATATATTCAATCATTAATAGTCAAAGTTTAATTGATGATGATTTAATTGGCGTTTTATATAAGAATGACTATTTGATATTCTGTATGATTTTCAGATCTTGATGATACCGTTTACCCCTTAAGTTCTGGGATTGCTGCTCATTGTTCCAAAAATATTCAAGGTATTTTTTGATTGAATCGTAGGTTGGTTTTCCACATGTGTTGTTGATTATTGAAATTAAATGTGACAAATTTAAGAGAATTTTGCTACTTTTTTTTTTTTTTTTTATAATTTTTCCAGATTATATGATTCAACAGCTTGGTATAGAGGAAAGTAAAGTTCCTGACATGTGTTATGTTCTATATAAGTATTATGGAACTACAATGGCTGGTCTTAGGGTATGATTTTTAATCCTAATTTTTGTGTTTTGGGGGATAGTGTTTACTATTTTGATCACGCTAATCTGAGTTCCTTGTGTCACCAGGCTATCGGGTATAACTTCGATTATGATCATTACCATAGGTACAGTTCTTTTATGTTTTGATCAATTGCTTTGATTTAGACTATTTTTAAGAACTTTCTCCATTTTATTCACGTTTTTGGCATGCTGCATGAGGAATGGTATTCGGCAAGGTAAATGGACAAATTAATTACAATAAATTAGAGATATCAACCTAATCCTTCCCTCCAGTTGGTGTTTAAGTTATTTTAGCTAACTTCTTGTTTTACCTTCCCTAATTTCTTCCTCAGACTGTGTGCTAAAGAGTTGTTTGATTGAATGTTGTGGTTTGCAGGTTGGTTCATGGAAGGTTGCCTTATGATTTGCTAAAGCCTGATCCAGTTTTGAGAAATCTATTACTCAGTCTCCCTATTCGCAAAATGGTAAATTTCTTTGTCTTCCATTAAAGTTGAATAAATTAATATGAATATAGAGAACTATATTGTTTAGTTGTCCTAATTACGATGGTGTTCACAGATTCTCACTAATTCTGATAAGTGTCATGCTGCGGAGGTTTTACGTAGGCTTGGTCTGGAGGATTGTTTTGAAAGGATCATCTGTTTTGAGACGCTTAATCGCACTGACAATGGCAAGGTTCCTGCAAGTGAAAAGGAAGAGAACGCTCCTGATGTTGAAGAGTCAGACGTGCAGAGCTCGATTTCTAGCCCTGAAATCTTCGACATAATGGAATATCAACCTAGTTCTGGTGTAACTCTTCCACCAACACCAGTTGTTTGCAAACCATTTGAAACTGCATTTGAACAATCCTTTAAGATAGCAGAACTTGACCCTAAAAGAACTGTAAGCTTGTTGTTCTTTCATCTGATCTTTTGATCTTATACGCTGAGATTAAAAAACTCATAGTATTGCTGGTATTGCAGTTGTTCTTTGATGATAGTGTTCGCAATATTGGTGCTGGTAAAAATCTAGGTCTACATACTGTTTTGGTAAGCTTATTTTACATCTGAAACGTTAACTTTGGTGACCTTTCTTGTTAAAAGTTAACTAATTGTCAAAATTTTGTTCTTTGTTCATAATGCAGGTTGGTAAATCTGAAAAATCAGTAGGAGCAAATTATGCATTAGAGAGTATTCACAACATCAAAGAGGCATTCCCAGAGCTGTTGGAAGCTGAAGACAGATTGGAGAATGTCACTTATTCACAGAAGATTGCAGTTGAGGCTTAATTTGACTTTTGGAATGAAAGATGAACTAGATTATCTCCCTTTCTTTCTGATTTTTCTAACTGTAATATCTATATGAAAAATAAATTTTGTGTATGCAGAGTAGTCTTTGCATTTGATGTCAATACAAACCTTTCTGGCTACGCCAGCTTGCCTTGTGGCTTAATCGCCTAAATGTTCTTACTCTCTTAGTTTATTGGAATGGTAACATTTTCTGTTACATTTAGCAACTCATCAGTGTTCTTTAATCTTTTATATGCAAATCACATCATTTTTATGGTTTTGCATTTGACCATCTCATTTTGACCGTGAGATTAGGATTAGGAATTGATATTGCTAAATCCGTATCTGAACGTTTTCTGTTCCTAAAAGTATATATGGATCCAAAAATGAAACGGATATGATGTTATCTCACTCCAGTGTTTGCTTATGAACATTACTCCGTATGATGTTAAAATTCAGAAATGATGCACAGAGTGATATCAGATAAGCTTTTGACATTGAATTTTTGGTGTGGCGCATGATTGACATGTATTATATGGCTAAATCAAAATATGGAACATACTTGAGATGGATAAGCATTCTTGAAGTCATAGCCCATGGAGATTTGGTTGATATAACTAGTTTTTTTTAGGTTGGGTGTATATATATATATATATATATATATATATATATATATATTTGACGTATCAATATATGAACAAACTATTTACATTTTACCCATCAATCACAAGTGAATTCTGGTCTAATGAATGAGTCATAAACTTATAGTTGGTGATAAATTGTGTGTAATGAAAAATGATTATTCATTCAAAGATATTACTTTGTATAGTTTTCAAAGAGACCATACCTTATTTTTTAAAATATAACATATAATATTTATGTGTAATTAAATAATTATTAATGTAATATATGTTTTGTACTGGTTAGTTACTAGTCATGTTGGCCTGTCTAAGAGGTCATGACTAGTAATCTTATTTAGAAACTTATCAAATGCATGAAGAAAATGGGTTATTGGGCCAAACTCAAATACCTTAAATTATGTCAATTCATTATAGTGGTTAGCATCTAAGAATAAACCCACTCCTCATTCATAACTTATGCAAAAGTATATTCATCCCGAGAACAAAAAACACTAGTCTTGAATGATTTTCTCAACGCTCTGATTTAAGCATGATCAATTTCTTGAACTATACTCCAAAACTAGTAACTTTGCTTGCGCAAGCATTCACTACCATCAGATATTCAAAGAAACACTCAGAAGGCTCAATCCATCATCCTCAGTGAACAATCAATTGACTCCTGTTTTCGAAAAGGAATAGGTTTAAATGTTAAGTCACTTATATTGCAAGTGAGAGGTTACGAGTTTAAATCTTATGAAAACATATATATTTTTTTTAATATATTATGTGATGTCATTGGACAAATGGCTCCATGTCATCTTTTGAGAGATGATAATATGTGGTTGGATAACATGTTATTTACTAGGCTTTTTAAAGATATTGATTAAAAAAATGCAAATCATTTACTATGTAATTTTTTTAGGAAGAATTATATATATTATTTGCGCATTTCAATCAAATGATTTTTTTCTAGATGTAGATAAGTTTATCAAATCACCTTATATTATAAACCTAAATATTATAATTTGTATAATCATGTCATTTTTACTTTGACTTTGAATTCTTATTTTAATCAATATCCAAAACTCCTATAATTGGGCCTTATAGTTTTCATGCCTTTTGAAGATCTAATATAAGACAATGTTACAAACCTCCTCGTAAGAACCTCTAAGGCATACATAACCATCATTTAAGTAATATATAGAAATATAATGTGCAACAACCTTAAAGTTCAATCATTTCAAACACATCTGGACTTCGATGATCTTGAATACTTACCATGGGTTTTATAGGTCATATTAGGATCTAGGATTGATTGAAACTATCTGTTTTGACTCCAATAGTCTATTTCATTGATTTTCAAGACTCTTATAATTTGGATCATAAACTTGTTTTCAAGACCTTTTGAAACCGAAAATAAGGCAATAATTTAATCCAAACATCCTTATATGGGCCTATGAGGCACTCAATAACCTTATTTCAATTTTGAATTTTTTTTCCGAATATTTCAAAAATAGTAAATAATAGCCTTCATAATTCGATCATTCACTATAATTTTGGACCCTTTTGGGAAACATTTTAAAATGCTTACCTTGGGTTATAAAGGGTCATATTAGGTCTTAGGAGTGACTTGGATTGCCTATAATCCATTTCAATCGATTTCCAAACTCTTATATTTTGATCCTAACTCGTTTTCAAGACCTTTTAAAATCAAAACTACTGCAATAGTTGGTTTTAAATCTTCTTATATGACTATATGAAGCATTAAATACATTTATTTCAATTTAAGAAATTTTTCGAAAATATCTCAAAAACATTGAATAAAAAGCCTTCATACTTTGTTCATTTTGTACAATTTCAGACTCGGTGAAGGAACACCTTGATTAACTTACCATGAATGTTATAAGGTTATAATAGGCCTTATGAAGATACGAACCATTTACTTTGACTCTAAATATCCATTTCCAGAACTCTTATAATTTAGTCATAATCTTGTTTTAAAGGTATATGAAAACCAAATATAAAGTATGCAATAACCATCATTTTGGTTGTATACATTTTTGGATCCGATGTTGGCTCTATTTTTTTTATATGCACACAAACATTTGTCTTAAATATTTGTAACACAAAGTTTGCTGGTAGCTTCATGGTAGGTTTTGTAAGAGTTAAATTATGAGGGAGGTTTAAGTTCAAGATAGCATATAGAAATTTTTTGATCTGGCCTTAAAAATATAGATTTAGCTCTTCCAGTTTCCTTGGTGTCGAGTTCTTAGCCGCTTAGAATGATGATCTCTGCCATATCTAGAGAAAAGTTGGAGTAGCCACCATAAATTTTTTTCCAAAGGTTGACTATATTCATTTGTTATGTCTGGTGAGTAACATGACCCTTTACTTTCCTTCTCAAACAACCAGACGCTACAGGGAAAATTCAGTTGTTCAAAGGTGCAGACGCTTGCATGAGCTACATGTATACATAATTTTTTATATTCAAATGAACATATTAGTAAACTAAAATGCGTTCATGCGAATGAATATGTAGATAAAACAAAAAAAAAAGAAAAATATTTTAATTTGTGTCTCTAGAGAGTGAAGATGAATTATGTAAAAAAAAAAAATCATCAAATCATAAGAACATTTACAATAATACAAAGTAAGAACATTTAAAGGAACAATAAAAACATTTTTTTTGGATTTTACATAAACAAAAGACATTCAAAACAATCGGTCACAAAATAATAAAGAGAGCAATGAGAAATTTTAGAAGAACAATAAGAGTGTACAAATATCACTTTACAGACAAAGCATTGCCTTGGGCAGCAAATGCATAAATGAACTAAATCAAATTATTAACCAAAAAAAAGAAAGCAAAGAGGTATATAATGTGGACATTTATCTTTTGTCTAGTTAAAGCTGAAATTAAGCAAACTGATTAAGTGAACACAGAAAACACAGGGTATCAAGTATTTACAGAAAAGATTTCAGAGCAGTGACACAAATCAAATAACAAAACAAAATCAGTTCCATGACTGAGTTGACATACCTTTTTGATAGAAGAGGCAGGGTATCAGCGATAACTTTGTGTAAATGACGACTCATGTCGACCATATCTGCAAGGTTAGACTGTTACAACCAAAGCAAACCCATCAATGATGGAATCTCAAGCATTTCAACAACAATGAGAGCAATAAAGCTTCAGAGATGCAGCAAATTTGCCCTTGCTTGACTTAGTTGATTAACAACAAATGAAATCACTCCAAACAAATACCCTCGAAAATTACGTAGACAATATCCAATTCTAACAACAAAACTCTAACTCCAGAATGTTCATATAAATCCACTTCTCAACAACAATGCTCATACTTCAACCCCCATAAAGTAACCAACCAATCCAACAAAAAAAAACGAGCTGATTCATTAATTAAAACGAGTCAGTCAATAAATCAAGCAACAACAAAAAAAATCAATAATAATAATTAATTATCAAGAACTTATCCTTCTTATTTTGGTGGTGATGTGTGAAGCAATGGGTTAAGCTAGGATATAATTTTATGTAAGATACAAAGATTGTTGGTGGAGTAATTGATGAGCTAATCTTTGAGCCGCAACAATGGAGTGGTTTAAATAATCTTAGAATCAAGGCTTGCTTAATAGCTAATGTTTAGTTTGAACTGTTCTAAATAAAGGATTAGAGAGAATAAGAATATTTGTGTATGCACGAGACAAAGCTAATTGGCTAAGCCCATCAGGCTCACTTGTGAACATTCCATAGTAGGACATGTGATAGAGGGTTATTAACTAGCTAAGTCTATGTATCATGGGCTGTTAAGTTTATAAGAATTTGCAAAATCAGTACCAATCAGCATGGTATCTGTCAAGACAATCAAGCACATGATTAGATCATCAAAACCAAAACCTAATAAAAAAAATGTTGAACCCAAAAAACCATTAATCAGCATTTTCTAATAATCACCATTACCGACTCTTAATCATCAATCATCACACTAACAGAAAAACCCAAAAGATAATCAAACATAAAAATGACATAAAAACCATATCACAAAAAATAATACGAAGTAATAAGCAAGACTATGAATTACCTGAAATTTCCTGATCAAATGATGAATCCGAGATGGAGTATTACTGTATTAGTAGGAAAGATTAGGGCTTTATTATCTGAAAGATGATGAGGAAAAAACGGTGAGACGAGAAGAAAGAGGATTCGGACTTCGAAGTGCATCGCGACTCGCGAGACAGCTTGGATGTTATACTTTGTCATAATTTTTATTGTGCTTCAACTCTTATACAGTGAGCCAGTTTAGGTGTTTTTTACAGCCGTTGATCTTATATTTTTAGCCTTGGTATCTACATCAGCCAATCATATTGAGTTTCACCTTTCTTATTGTAAACCGCGTAGGACTAGATAATAGGGTAAGTTTGGTAAATATATATAATCTTCCAAGTGTTCTGATTTTAATTTTTTTTGCTTGAAAAACCAAACCTTTGTTTTTTCTTGGTTGTGCAATCCCAAAACCACAAACCCGAACCTTGATTGGTAATGTTGGAGAAAGGAAGCATGGCGAAAAGGGAGATGTCTGCTACTCTCAAGAACTTGAAGGTAAACTCAACACTTGTGTGATTATGCTCGTAATTTAGGTTAATTACTCAGAGATTTGAACTGGGTATTGCTTAATTTAAAGCGGGCGTGTCTTAATTTGGTATTTTGAGTTGAGATTAGTTGTAAAGTTTTGGTCTTGGTTGGTGTAATGTACAGTTTGAGCTCATTAAGTTTTATGGGTCTGTGTGAAAAGTTTATGCAAAGGGCAGCTCAAAGAGAGGAGAAACCTAAGAAGGATGTGGAAGAAACCAGACAAGATGGGATATTTGTATCCCCTGGTAATGTTAATAGAAAATGGTAGGCCTATTTTTCTTTTGGACTGTTATTAAACTTTCGGCGTTGCTTTTTTTTTTTTTGGAATTGCTGTCTATCTTTGTTATCACTGCATCTGTAACTATGTGTGCATCGAATTGCAATGCCAAAGAAAAGGATAAGTTAAATTCTATAGTAAGCGCTGCAACTGTGGTGTGTTTCGGAGGAACTCTTTATGAACTGGTTGTGGTTTGCAATGCTATCCCCCCTTGAAAGAGCTGATTGCTAGAAAGAAGAAATTATGATTGTAGTAGTAGTTCTGACGTTAGTTTGTGAAGAGGCCTCTGTATCTAAAGTAAAGTCTGTTTGAGTTAATTGTTGAGAGCAACGACTGGCTAGAGAAGTTGCGCTCCATTGGGTGATATAGGAGGAAAGTGTCAGCTAGTTATATGTGCTCCATATCTATAATCTAGTTGATAAGGGTGGGTGAATTTCTGCTGTTTGAAGTTTTTGTTACCCTTTTCAGTTGGTCTTACTATCTGCACCTTATGTTATCTTCATGGTCTAGAAGATTTTAACTCTGTATACACTTTTACTATATCAAGCTCTATTTTTGGGTTTGGATTTTGCTGCACAAGGATTTGTTCCATAGATTTTGGTTCCATGATTATTAATCTACACAGATACTACATTATGGCAGATAAAAAAGTAGGGTCTGATGAAGTTGAATGCAACAAGACAAATATTAAACTCACTAACAAGTACTTTTATAAGGGAAAGCAAGTTTAATTTAGGTAATAGATGAACTTAAGTGCAAAAGTTGGGTAGCTACTTTCATAATCTTATAGGAAAACAGATTGGTTTGGGGACTTCAAGGTTAATAGAAGATGGTTGAATAAGCCATGCAACCTTTTCTTCTTCCATGGAACTTTGAAAGTCCTGTAACTGCATCAGGGTGGTTAAATGTTTACATCTAGAGATCCCAATATTCATACTATGTGCGTCAGGGTAGTAGTGAATTACACCTTTTCTACTTCAATTCTTTTGCACTAGCAAGAACTTTCTTGTCTGTGAAGTTTTACTTTGCTGATCAACTTATGCTGATCTTAATATGTGGGGTTAGTACCTCCATCTTTTCTGAGAAACTAGATGTGCATCAGGGATCACCTTGCTGCTAGATAAATTTATAGTTTGAATATGTTTTAAAGATTCTTAAGGAGTAATCTTTGCTAGCTGGCTGAGCAATAGGCTTTTATATAGGTTCTCCTAAGGTTATGGGATTTTTTATCATCAAACACTTTTGGACATCAGTTAGTTTTGCTGTTTTTATACCCCTTTTCTCGCTCAGGTTTGTTTGCTTTTTTAACTTATGCATTGTGTTAACAAAGAATGGTGCTTGTCTACCTAACATATATGTCTCCGAAGGCATACCATGACCATTTGACCGTCTTACAAAGTTTTCGATTTCCCCCTTTAATTTAAGTGAAGACACTAGTCTTGAGTATCTATTTGTCCATTGATTCCTAAATGCCCACCAATAAAGCCAAGCATTAATCCCAAAAAGATAAAGTTGGTTACATGAACCAAGAGCCTATATTATGTGATCATCCACAAAAAACTTCCTCTTTCATTCCCTCTTATTTTAGAGCCACATCTTCTTGTAAATTCCCTTCTTATATATCCTTAACTAGGTCAATGCATTTACGTGATATGCCCTTCTTAGTCATTGTCGACCAAAGAAATTCTTTGGGTACATTGTCATACCCACCCTTTCCCCAAATCACAATAAATACCTTTTTGTAAATTTTTCTTCCTTGTACGATAATGTTCCATAATTTGTCTAATAAGGTAAAAGTGGATAACTTCTGTGGTAAACCGACTTGGTATAAACTCAATCTAAATTGTTGAAATACTAACACACTTCCTAACATGAACTAATCTTGGATTAATAATAACTTCAATATAATCATTTATAGATACAAAAATAATTATATAAATTTGTGACTTATAAGGCTGCATCTCCTTTGTTTTTATATATAGGCGCAAAATAGGTGCAAGTTGCTTCTCCTTCAATTTTGGGGCTTTTTAATCCGTCAACCACTCAATACCAAACTTTTTTAAGTATCTCCAAATCTTGCCAGGAATACCATATGGCCTAACAGCCTATTTAATTTCATACTTTTCTATGTCTCATTTACTTTCACTTTATGTATCATCCTCATATACTCCCAATTAACTTTATTATCTTTAATAATGGCGTTACCTATACACCTCACTTAACATCCATTAAGCAACTTGTCAAAATACTTACTCTATTTCCATCTCTATCTTTGATCTTGTCATCCTAAACAAAATTCCCTTTGTTTCTATCTTTTATACACTTACCATACAAATATCCTTAATTAGTATTTGTCTCCTCTTAGCTATCTTATATATCTCATTTCCCTCCTCTATTTTCACTTTTTGTATCCTCTTCATATACTCCTAGTTAACTTTATTATCCTTAGTAAAGATCTTTGGCTAGCATGTATCTCCTCTTAGCTATCTTATATATCTCCTTTCCCTCCTCTGCTTTCACTTTATGTATCCTCCTCATATGCTCCATGTTAACGTTATTATCCTCAATAGTGGTGTTACCTATACACCCACTTAACTTCCATTAAACAACTTTTTATAATACTTTCTCCATCTCCATCTCCATCTCCATCTCCATCTCCATCTCCATCCGCCTTTGATCTTGTCTTCCTAGACAAAAATCCTTTTGTTTCTATCCTTCACACACTTACCATAGATGCATAATGTTTGAAAAAAAGTACTGACTCATAGTTTGGAATCATCAGGCCTATTACTTAAATTTGTGTACATATGTAGGTCATGCCTTGAAGGTTCCTTTGAAAAGTATGATTTTGGAGGCAAAGTCAATTTCCCTTTTCTCTCAGCCGCCACCTTCCCCCCACCCCCCTCCTTCAACACACACACACCCTTCTGCCTCTCTCTGCTGGAGGTCTGCTTGTCTAGAGCTAGATGAGCAACACCTTTTAGCTGCCATCTTTTATCCTTAGGCTCCTGCATGTTTTGACTTTTGACCACGATTGAAATAAGAGCATTTATCTGCATTTATTCTTTGCTTTAGCTGAAACAGAAGTATTTACATCACTTTGAACTATATGTACAGTGTGGTCATTATGGAAGGAGACCCACATCCTGCGACTGTAGGAGGCCGCATGTCATTTCAGAACTTCAATCCTACTATTGATGTGAGTATCATGGTCGAGTAACCTGAAGTATTCTCAAATCAATCAGCTTTTTGCTGTCCTGTTGTTTTCTGCCTTTTACTCTGAAACTTGTCTTGACAGAAACTGAAAGAGGCGGCTCATGGTCATGCAGCAGAAGTATCAACGTCGTCTAGCTTTCAGACAGGAAGAATTATTGGCAGGTACATTTAAATTTGTTTTTCCACTGTCAACTATCTTTGTAGCTTGGAATTGGGATCATTTGGATATGGCATGGAAATAGATAAGCGTATTTCCCTGAATTTGTAGGTAACTAGGAAAATCTGGAAATGTCTAAAATGATTTTAAAAAACTAAGCAAAATATTGATTGTCACCTCGTGGTTTAATTTTAATTTTAGTAGCATCTTTTCTGATAAAAAATTATATTGGTAGAACTTAAAGATTATTGCAGCTGAATTCCAAGAATTGGAGACTTGGAGTAGCCTAGTGGTATATCAGCGATGCTAGAGTAATCAGATCTTCATGAAGTGAAGTTGTAGTATTTTCCTTAAAGAAAGAGGGCTTTTTTCTCCAAGTGAAAAAACTGAAACCAATTACTATTACTTCATGTTTATAACTAGTGTGCAACATTTTCCACGTATCTGTTATAATAACCCAAAACACCCCTTATTCCCCAAATTCTCCAAAATACTCTCTACAGGTCCACTAATGATCCAAAATACCCTTTAGGATGTATGTTTAACTTAAAAGCATCTCAAAGTTCTAATTAGAAAAGCTGAAAAGTACCATATTTGGTTTTCTACAAAAATTGAGCAAAGTTTCCAAGTTAATGACTTGATATGCTTGCATTGATAGGGACAATGGCATATCAGACCGCACTGAAATGAATATTGGTAACGTTGATGCTGATGGAGATATGAAACGGAAACAACCTGAGTTATTATCTCCGAAAAGCCATCCCAAGAAGTTACAGAAAGATGGCCAAGGTAATAAGCAGCCTTCCCCAAGTGAGAACAGTTCTAGCAAGCTACCAAAGAGTGGTAAATTGGACTACAACGTATTAGTACCTCCAAAGTCGCAAAGCAAGAGAAGGGGGCGGTAGTCAGCTGGTTTTGACGAATTGACGTGTAGGATAATGTCACATTGCCCTTTTGAATTTAGAAAAGTTTGTATTCTTATAAGTTTAGTAGTCTGTTTTATCAAGGAAGCTTTTTCTTGGATGATATATAGAAAGCATTTTCCTTCTCATAATTTGTTATTTAATGTGTATGCTGTCCTTTCTGATAGCATCAACTGCCATTGCTTATATATGCTTGTAATCTCAGTCTGAACCAACACTTTCAAGTACAGCTCATGATTTCAGGTTTGTTGTCCTTTCTCAGTTGCGAGTCACGTTGATGTTCTTCCGTGAGATTTCAGTTGTATAATTTGATAATTTTGAAGAATTTCCCACCGAAGAACTCTGTTTTTTCATTTCTTGTTGGGCTTGTTTCGGTCAAGGCTGCATGGTGTTGTTGTATGGACCAAACAGGTTGAAGGACCCAAAAGGCCACTAACTGCTACGATCTGAGGTGCCCTGGCTTTCTTATACCAGTGTAACTTCTCTAAAGGCACCGCTGTGTGCCATGTAATATGGCATTAGGGATGGCAACGGGTATTGGATCTGACCCGGATCCGTGGATCCATATCCGTAAACATATTTGTTTTTACGGATATGGGTCTTCAAAATTTAGACCCGACGGATCCGGGTCGGATCTGAGTCTTATGACTGAAAAACGGATTCGGGTACGAGTCCAACCATAATACCCGTTTTGAAGTATTTTTCGTGATACTAATATATTTACAAACCAGTAACCAACAAAGAAAGGAGAGAATGATAGTGAGGTAAAGTTCAACCATTAGTAAGAAATATTCAAATTAGGTCGATTTGGGTATCTATTAAAAAAGAATGAAAAATTGATTTTGATAATATTTTTTTAATTTGTCTAATTTGAAATACTGTAATTTGCTTTTATTCAATCTAAAAAATAAAGTTCTTTTCTCATTAATGTCTAGGCAAATTTTCTAATGTGTACAATAAAGTTCATAATTTCAATTACAAATTCATTTTTCTAGTTACGGAGTATTATAGACAATAATATAATAGCACAAAAAATGTCTTCCCGTCCAAACTATCCCTTATGGTGGTAAATATATCTAAATATGCAAGATCCGTTTTAAACCCGTTTTGGACCCGGATCCGTTGGATCTGAATCCTTATTTTTTATACCCAGCGGATCTGTATCTGGATCTGGATCCATCCTTGAAAAACGGATCTAATCTAGATCTATAAGAACCCGGTCCAAATCCGTTACCATCCTATATGGCATCATCCATTTAGGTTCGGCCTCCTCCGTCTATTTACTCATGAACTGAGGAAGTGACAAGGTCCATACTCTCATCAAACTTTGTAAGTGGTCAATGATATTCTTAATGGTTTTCAAACTAAAATCCCAAGAAAACTTCGAAGATTGTGTACCCTAAAGTGACAACAGAATAACATTATACATTCATACTATTTTACACTGGGATTCTAGAATACAGTGGTGGGTGCCCATGTTAGGAAGGAAAGCTTGGGAGGTAAGCCAAAACAGTGGACCGTTCAGGTACCACGCAGTTCGGTCAACCCAGCTAGACGATTGAATGCGTCACTGTTTACGTTTCTTCGATTGTCTCAGTCAAGCGAGTGGTCAGTGCCAAATTATTGGAGTGGGTTATGCTTTGAGTCAAGATTAATGAAATTATTAGTTAATTAATCGATCCAAGTTACTCATTTTTTTTTTCTTCTGAAAACTCACTTGGCAGTAACGTGTAGGCCACTTAAAAGTCAGAGAAAGATTAATTAACCATAAGAAGACTTGATGTATTTATTTCCATACAATCACAACACCTAACAGTCTAGACTCCTATGTTTTAAATTTGGATTTTTTTTTAAAGTTATCCAAGTTATTGAACATGAGCAAGCACCAAAAACAATAAATGAACTTATTCAAGCTATCAACCATGAATTTGATGTGTTTGAACCAAGACTAATAAACCATGTGTTTTTGGCTTTACAGTATGTAATGGTAGAAATTATGAAACATCATGGAGGTAATAACTATATAATACCACATGTAGGCAAAGATTAGAGGGGAGAGGGGGATATTGCCAACTTCAAAAGAAGTACCAATGTAATTAGTAGAGGAATGCTTAATATCAACAATACAACAACATTTATAAAGAAGTGGACTGGCAATCATGGATGACACTGATGTAGATGGAGTAGCCTCATATAACAATGCAGCATATGTGGTACAAGAAGAAGCAAATAAAATTAAAACACTACAACTAGAGCAGTTAATAAGATATCTAAACATTAACTAGTAAGTAGCCTGAATTAGATCATTCATTCTTGTTGCATACAACATGTCAATATTTCAAATGATTTTATGTTTAAGAAACTCTTTGGAAATCATTTGAAGTCCTTGACACTTTTGTAAACTTTGAATTGTAAAACCGCAATGAATGAATCACTTTTGAAGATGTTTTGTCCTCTCAGTCACTAAACATATTCAACACGTATGCAAACATGTTAGATTAGAAGGGGATCTAATCAAATTTAAATCAGATTCATTACTAGTGAGAGAAGGGGGTGTTTGGTACAAATTTTGGCCATTCGTCACAAGAGTATGTTCAGATCTCGTCACACAAAGTGTGGAATGAAGTGAAAAATAGTATGAAGCCGAAGACATGGATTGTGACCCATAAACCCACCCAAAACACATCAGTAGTAGACAAAGAGGGTGGGAAGTAGTGCATCGAAAAACTCAACGAAATGATCAACAAGAGATGAGGAGAATTTAGGTCTAATTTTGTTCGAAGAGGGAGACAGAGGAGCAGCATATTTAGGATTTACTCTTGGAATGAAGTGAAAAGATGGAGAAAACGATGTTATGTTTAGGAGAGAGGAAGACGATTCAAAAGAGAGTGATTAGGGTTAGTAAAAGGGAGAGAGTTGTCACTAGAGAGTGTGTGTGATTATAGCTGACCTAGATAAGTAGGTTCTTATTTAAGGACCAACATTAGTCTAGGTTTAATAATGGCCTAAATATTGCTATTTTAGGAAATGGAAAAAAAAGAATGGGGATAACCTAAAATGGTTAATGGGGCAAAATACACGAGACAAAGTAACTAGTTGGAATAAGAAGGTTGGGAATCGTCCGGCCAATTCTCCAAACATATGCAAAACCTTTGATTTATTGAAGCTTGAAAGGTAAGTTAAAATTTTAATATAAGAAAGAAAAGGTCTTAAAAATACTAGAAAATTATTTTTATTATTATATCTTTTGATGGTACCTTTCATAAGTCATACGGCTCAAAGACTAGTAGAATACATTAGAACGGATTATCAATTTTAACATAAATGTTGAGGGCAAATTGAAGTTGCATGATGTCTTATGTTTGTATTTAGTACGAATTGGCACATGCGCACATGACCTCAACCAATGAAGATACTGAAAAATCTTATGCGGCGACTATGTACATATTTTATTCCAATTGTCTCCGACATATTAATCCTAGACGCTTCGACGTTTCACGTGCTTCTACATTGAGTTTAAGGTGACTGTAAATCAGTAAATGTCCCGTTAACTTCGAGGATGGCCGTCCATCTAATAGAAATGAAATGGTTTGTCATATGCGATCGAGCTATGGCTTAGATTTAGGTTAATTGTGTTAAGGAATATGACCAAATGTTACTCGTACGTATAACCCTTTGACCAACTTCTAGCACGTATTGCATGATGAGACAATATGCTTGATTTGTTTGTAAAATATCTCATCCCTTCTATTTGATATACGTAATTCGGAATTAGCAATCACCATGTATTATCTCCATGCAGCCTTAAGTAAATTATAGCACTCCAACAGATCAATAGACACCGATTGTTGTTATATCTACAAAGAGCCCTGTGATGAATGTGCTTGTAAAGGACTAAAGGGTAGTTGTTTAAACACATAATTGATTTGATATTATCTATTAAGTGTTTTCACGGATTTATTTATGGACATCAAACTTGACGATTTCCGTCTATGGAAATTGAAATGTATATCCATCTTATTAATACTAATTTTTTTCTCTCTTTATGTTAATGTCGGCTTTATACAATGCAGTCTTTATTTCTTCAAGACTTCTTCTCATACAGGAAGTTGCAACCACAAATTTTTCTTTTGACTTTTTTTTTTTCTTCTTTTTGGTTGACATATATTTTTATCTTCAAGTTTTCGAAGTTATCTTTTCTGTTTTATCTCAATGATAATAGATTTCCATCGGCCTCTTTATAGTTCATCACATTTCTTTAAAGAGTATGACATAAAAATAATATGTGGAAGATAGCGTTTATCACGAAAAATATCTGAGCATATATATTAGATTCTTGGTATTAAACATAATAAAATGGCCAATAAGGTACTATGTACAGTAAACTTAATGTTGGTCGTTGTCCTTGTTCATGTAAGCATGTTCTAGGAAGTTTCTTGGATTATATTGTAGACTACCATGATTCTGTGAATAAAAAATTATCCCAAATTTTAAGTAATGCTTATTTAATCCTGTAATCCTTCATTTATATTTTTACTTCGTATAATTTTTTCTTTCACATGAAGTCAACATTTTCTCAAAAGTCTAATTTTTGACATTTCTTCAAGTTCCTTTCAAGATTTCTAGTTTTCTCCCCTTTTGCTTATCTTCTTCCCCAAACTTCGAGTAATTTCGTTGATGACCTGGGTTTTTGGGGTTACTACTTCGTTGCACACCAACTGTTTGATGCTTTATCTGTTTGAAAAACTATCTGAATTTAAATTGATTTTTTTTTCAGTTGGGAAAAAATGTTTTTTGTTCCTGCAAATGGGTATCCCACCTTTTCAAGCACTCAAGACTGTGTCAATGGAAATGGGTCTTTTGAAATTTATGGTTTGAATGAAGGACAGATCTCTTTAGATAGCCCACGATATGATGCGTACTATCAAACTCAAGAAAGTAATTCAGAGATTCCTGATTTTCCTGATGCTTGCCTTAAGTTCATGAATGATATTCTCATGGAGGAGGATTTGGATGATGATAGGCCTGCTACTCTGCAGGATTATCATGCTCTCCGAGCCACTGAGAAGTTATTTTTTAATGTTCTTGCAGGGGAGACTTACCCACTGTCCTCTGATAGAAAGCCATCATCAGACGATCTCAGTGGAAACTGCAGCAGTCAGTGGGACAATGGTTGCTATGATACCGGTGTCGAGTCCAACTTGATGAACCATCATAGTCTGTCAGAGGGGTTTCAACATTCTGATGCTACTACTCATCTTGTGTTGGAGTCGACTTCTGAGTGTTCCGGCTCATGCAGTAACCTTAGGGATGGGTTTGCAGACTCTCCAGTTAGCGCACTATTTGATAATGAGCTGAGCTATGTTGTCAACTCCGGGATGAGTCGAGCATACAATGATATTGAAGGGGGGGATAAAAGGGAACAATTAGGTAATGAATCCCGGGGAAGGAAGAATCATCAAAGAGAGAATACTGCTCATCTGGAAGAAAGGAGTGCAAAGCAACTAGCTTCTAATTATGAGGAATATTCGGAAATGGAGAAGTTTGATGATGTATTGATTAGCAAGGAAGGAAACAATGATATTTCACCGTGCACTCCAATAAATGTAGTCAAGGAGGTCACTCTGAATTCAGAACAGGATGAAAATCCAAAAGGGTCCAAGAGTAAGCGGAAATCAAAGCGTGGAAAGAAAAAGACTACTACAGAAGTGGTGGATCTTAGGACTCTCCTTATTCAGTGTGCAGAAGCTGTAGCGAGCGCTGACTTTAGAACTGCAAATGAGCTACTCAAGCAAGTTAGGCTGCATGCTACACCGTTTGGGGATAGTGCACAGAGGGTAGCGCATCATTTTGCAAATGGCCTTGAAGCACGTATGACCGGCACAGGATCAGAGTTATACAAAGCTTCTGACTGGAAGCGGTTTTCATCCTATGATATTTTGAAAGGCTACAAGTTATATGTTTCAGCTCTCCCTTTTCAGAGGACATCCCATTTCTTGGCGAATCAAACGATAGCAAAGTTGGCTGAAAAAGCACCGAAAATACACATAATCGATTTTGGCATCTTTGTGGGTTTCCAATGGCCCTGTCTTATCCAAACTCTTTCAAGAAGACCTCTTGGCCCTCCTAGGCTTAAAATTACCGGAGTAGATAATCCCAAGAGTGGTTTCAAACCTGCCCAAACGGTGGAAGAGACAGGCCGAAGATTAGCAGGGTACTGTGAGAGATTTGGGGTGCCTTTCGAGTTTCAGGCCATAGCAGAGCAGTGGCATACCATAAGGCCAGAAGATTTCAACATCGAAAAGGACGAGCTTCTTGTAGTCTCCTGCCTTTACAAGTCAAGAAAGCTGCCTGATGAAAGTGTTGATGCCAATAGTCCGCGGGATACTTTCTTGAGGCTGGTAAGAAGTTTAAATCCTGATCTTTTTATCAATGGTGTTGTCAATGGCACGTTCAATGCTCCCTTCTTCATCACTCGGTTCCGGGAAGCAATTTACCACTACTCTTGTTTGTTCGATGTGTTTGAAGCTACCATGCTTCGGGAGGATCAAGAGAGGCAACTGATCGAAAATTACTTATATGGTAAAGATGCCATGAACATAATAGCGTGCGAGGGGAGCGAGAGAATAGAGAGGCCAGAGACTTACAAGCAGTGGCAGGTGCGACACCAGAGGGCTGGATTCATACAGGTACCGTTGGATCAAGGTATTGTAAATAAAGCAAGGGCAATGGTGAGGGCCAATTACCACAAGGATTTTATGGTAGAGCAGGACAAGCATTGGATGGTCCAGGGTTGGAAAGGAAGGATTTTGAGTGCCATATCCTGTTGGAAGCCTGCTTGAGAAGTTGAATACGAACATTATCATTTTTCTTTCTGCTGTTATCTAAAGCCAAAAAATTGATCAAAATTACTCAAAACTTTCTGAAATTTTGTATTCTGAAAGTCTTGCCCTTCTGAATTACTGGAGCTGGTGAATCTGAACTTCAATTCCATGAATATAATGACACTTTTCCTCGCACAGTGATTACCAGTTAATGTTGCTGTCTTTTTTTTTATTGGGTTAATACAATTATTATCGGTATTTTTTATTTGTTCTTGATGGCTCCTGTTAATGGATCAAGTTTTATTCATCTTTTTTCTTTGGGTTTTTGGATGCTGCCATCTTAAGAGTTTTTCCAGAGAGCATGAGTCCAGATGCTGGTAATTACACATTTCTTACTGTTCTCAGACAAGCTAAGGAGAAAGGAGATTTCTGGGCATTCTTCTGTGAGGTATTGACTAGAGTTTTTTAGTTTTTTTTTTTTATTTTATCAGTCTGCTATGACATTCTGTGTGGATCACCAATGTAGCATATGCATCTAATAAGTCTATCTGTATAGCAAAATATTCATATTTCAATTACAGAATGCAACTCATTTATAAAAACTCTAGAAAGCATTCTGTAAGTAGGTTGCGTGAAAAATGCTAGTATTATCATCATGGTCATCAATTGCATAATTGCATCATAGATTCTCAAGGTATGTGAAGTAGTTATAAGTCAGAAGTTCACAGATTAATCTAATCAAAAGTTGCATGCCAGCTAATTAGTTAGCTTCTAAAACGCTGCAAGCTGTTAGTACTGATAGGAGGCTGCCTCTTTTAGTCAAAAGGTTTTACAATTTGCTGATCATGTTTGATCAGATACTTTGATAATACATGTCATCTCTCGGTGAACAAGGAACTATCTTAATAGTCTGCTATGGTTTGTTCCTTACGCACCCTTGAAATAGTACACGAAAGAAAAGGAAGAGAAAAAACAAAAAAAGTAGGGTAGGCTAAAATTCGTTACTTGCGTCTTTAAAGCGCTATAACAGGAATGCAAATTTTTGACAGAAATAAAGGGTAAAAAGTTGTAGAGAAATTTTTATTTTTAGACAATTAAAAAGTTCTTGAAATTTGCACTGCGTATTGTCTTTCTTGGATAGCATTATAGTACTGAATCCTCCCTGGGCAATATATTCAAAGGATCTGTATAAATATGGAAACTTACATGACTAGATTTTAGTTTTGTTGCATAGTAGACGAAATGCCTGACATACAGTGCATGATGGTAAGAACTTGCCAAAATTCGATGGTTTTCTTGAGACTCAAGACTTGTCATCTATAAATTATGCAGTCTTTTATCCATCTTCATACTCATTAATCATTAACATTTATTTTCACAAGGTGCATATACTACATTGTCTCATTGTACAGCTTATTTGCATAATCTGTTAAATCAATGCTTATACAGTTATACTGTGTTACTATATTTCCTTTTCTTCATAATGTACGAGAACTATGATGCAGAATTGAGACCCGCGAGAAAGCAATCCTTCAGCGTCAGCACTTGCTTGCTGAAATTGAAGAGGGAAAGCTCTAAGAACCCAATCAACACGCTCGCGCACCGTGCCGAGCCGAGCTTGGCTGGTTCAGGTCGGATATCGCGGGTAACATAGTAAACATATTATTTATTTGGATCCTTGAGTATTATTTTAATAACGGTTTTAATTTGAAAAATTAAATCCTACTGTTATACTTAACAATTATGTTAAGCGTGATTTATGGCTCATAAAAACAACCATTAAACGTGATTTACTAGTAATGCTCCATTTTAAATTTTAATAGTCAGAAAAAAAATTCCTCAATTTTTTTCACGAAACATTTCTTCTTTTTCTTGATATCCTTCCTCTTTTATATGAAAAGTTTATCTCTTTTTCTGAAATTAATTTTCTGGACGAGCAGTTTCTTTTTGTGGGTGTTTGGTTCATCCAGTAGCTTTGTGCCGAGTGGTATATTTGAAGAGGTTGTTTTATCCCAGAAAATGTCCAGTTTTTACAATCTATGTGTACATTCAAGGCAATACCTTAATATTTTAAAGGGAGCGACATAGTTTAGGAAAATAAAAATGAGTATGCCTTGAATATACCTTGAATAAAAATGAGTATGCGTGTACTTCTACAGTTTAGGGAAAAAAATAAAAACACTATTTCTAGCAAATGGATTCAACACAAAAGCTCTATGATCACACATCTTCTTTACTGGAGTTGAGCAATAAGCATACTCGGTGTGCAAAATAATCATAACCGCTAATCGTATATAACTGGTTCATATTAACGGTTATGGTAAAAAAAATTGTGACGATTAACCACTATTATTATTAAAAAAACTAAATCTAAAAGGCTAAAACATGAATGATTGTCACAAGTTTTTTTTATGCATGATCAAACCTTGTGTAAATATGTGTTATTAGTGTTGTAAAAAACTCAAATGAGTTAAGAAATCATACAAGTAGTTTCACAATATTAGGTGTACAAGTGCATAAAAATGAAATGAAACAATTAGCGACTTAACCGTTAATCGTACCTTTAAATACCGATTAATTGTTTATTGATTATCATTACTTAATGGTATGGTTACGATTAACCTTTTTCAATAACCGGTATAACAGTTAATCGTTCCATTAAGGCTTAACAGTAAGATTTACCGTTTATGAAAACCCCTACTTCCAAACACATATTTAAGATCCAATTGTAGATATATATTAAAAATGGTTATAATTGATATTTCAAGTCAAATTAGATGGTTCTAATAACTTTTGTGGCCTAATCTAATCCTGTTAAAATTAGGGTCAAAATTTAAAGGAATTTTGTGACCGAGTTCAAAAAGGTTCAAAATAAAAAAAATTCTAAATATTACAAAACACCGATTTCTGGTAATTCCAATAAATTTTCAAAAACTGAAATAATTTTCATATGTGTCCCATGGGGTCATCTAATTAAGTTTAAAACAAAAAATTTATTTATCTTAGAACCCCGATGGTTTCAAAACCGTATTTAGAATTCAATTGTAGGTATATTACAAATGGTTGTAATTGATGTTTCAAGTCAAATTATATAGTTCCAATAACTTCTGCGTACTAATACAACCCTGTTAAAATTAGGGCAAAAATTTAATGGAATTATGCGAGTGCATTCAAAAGCATCTTAAATAATGAAATTTTGAAGGTAATCATTTAAGATTTTAAAAACAAAATTCAATAGGAGTCCCCTAGGGTAATATTAATAGGTTTCAGACAAACATTTTATTTATGTTGGACCTCCAAAGGCCCAATACAAGTATTTTGGATCAAATTGTACATAAATTATAAACTATTGTAGTAGATGTTTCAAGTCAAATTAGATGATTCTAATAACCCATGTGATCTAATTTGATCCTTTAAAACCTAGGGTAAAAATTTAAATGAGTTTTACGACCAAGTTTAAAAACGTACGAACTGACCAAATTTTAAAGGTTAATACACCGATTTCGGGTAATTCCGATAGTTTTTGGAAAATTGAAATAATTTTAGTGGGAGTTTCCTCTGGTCATTTAAAAAGGTTTAGAACAAATAATTTATTTATCCTATATCTCCAAAGAATTCAAAAAGGTATTTAGAATCCAATTATATGTATATTAGAAACGGTTGTAATTGATGTTTCAAATCAAATTAGATGATTCTAATGACTCATATGGACTAATATGACCTTATTATAGCTTGGGTAAAAATTTAAAGGAATTATATGACCGATTTAAAAAAATCTAAACTGACATAATTTTAAAGATTATAATACCGATTTATAGTAATTCTTGAAAATTTTCAAAAATAAAAATAATTTCTGTTGGAGTCTCCTAGGGTCATATAAAAAGGTTTTGAACAAACATTTTATTAATCTTGGACCTCAAAAGCCCCCAAATACCTAATTTGGATTCAATTGCACATAAATTATAAACTATTGTAATATATGCTTTAAGTGAAATTAAATGGTTATAATGACTCCTGTAACCTAATTTTATCATGTTAAAGGTAGGGTAAAATTTTAAAGGAGTTCTACAATCGAGTTTAAAAACATCCAAAATGACTAAAATTTGACAATTTAATACACTGATTTCAGGTATTTTCAATAGATTTTCAAAAATTGAAATAATTCTAGGACATGTCCCCTATAGTCATATTTAAAGAGGTTTAGAATAAACAATTTATTTATTTTAGACCTTCAAAGATTTCAAAAATGTCTTTAGAATCCAATTGTAGGTATATTAGAAACGTTTGTAATAGATTTTTCAAGTCAAATTAGATGGTTCAAATGACTCATGCCGGCTAATATGACCGTGTTAAAACTTAAATAAAAATTTAAAGGAATTTCGCAATCGATTTCAAAAACATAAAAAATAACGTAATTTTGAAAATTATAATACACCGATTTCTTGTATTTCTTGAAAATTTTCAAAAAAAAATTAATGTTCAGTGGGAGATCCCTAAGGTTATAAAAAGAGGTTTCAGACAAACATTTTAATTACCTTGGATCTCCAAAGGCCCCAAACACCTAGTTTGGATCCAATTGTAGGTAAATTATAAATTGTTGTAATATATGTTTCAAGTCGAATTATATGGTTCTAATGACTCATGTGGACTAATTAGATCATGTTAAAGCAGGTAAAATTTAATGGAGTTCTACGATCGATTATAAAAATTTTTCAAAATGACAAAATTTTGAAGGTTAATACACCGATTTCGGGTAATTAAGCTAGATTATCAAAAATTGATATAATTTCAATGGGCATCCCCTGTGATCTTTTGAAGAGGTTTAGAACAAAAAATTTATTATTTCTATAAATCCAAATGCTTTAAAAAGGTGTTTAGAATCCAATTATGGGTATATTAGAAACTGTTGTAAGTGATATTTTAAGTCAAATTAGATGGTTCAAATGACTCTTCCAGGCTACTATGACCCTCTTATAAGGTTTCTGACAAACATTTTAATTATGTTGAACCTCCAAAGTCCCTAAACACATGTTTTGGATCCAATTACATGAAAATTATAAATTATTGTAATAGATGTTTCAAGTCAATTAGACGGTTCTAATGACTCATGTCGCCTAATTTGATCCTGTTAAAGTTACGGTAAAAATTTAAAGAGGTATTCTATGACCGTATTTTAAAAAACTTTCAAAATGATGAAATTTCAAAAGTTATAATACAATTATTTCAGGTAATTTTTATAAATTTTCAAAACTTTAAATAATTTATGTGGGTGTCCCATGTGGTCATTTTAAGAGATTTAAAGCAAAAAATTTATTATTCCTAGACCTTCAAATACTTCAAAAATTATTTAAAATCCGATTGTAAGTATATTAAAAATAGTTGTAATTTATGTTTTAAATCTAATTAGATGGTTCTAATGACTCCTGCGGGCTAATAAGACCATATTTTAACTTGGGTAAAAACTTAAAGGAATTCTATGACCGACTTTAAAAACATCCACTGATGTCTGGTAATCTTTAAAATTTTCAAATTTTTTTTTTGTGTGGAAGTACCCTTTGGTAATATTAATAGGTTTTGGACAAACATTTTATTTATGTTGGACCTCCAAAGGCTCTAAACACGTATTTTGTATCCAATTGTACGTAAATTATAAACTGTTGTAATAAATGTTTCAAGTCAAATTAGATGGTTCTAATGACTCCTATGACCTAATCAATATACGTAAATTATAAACTGTTGTATTTTATTTATCCTGTTAAAGTTAGGGTAAAAAATCAAAAGGAATTCTACGACCGAGTATAAAAACGTCCAAAATGACAAAATTATGAAACTTATAATACACCGCTTCCGGGTAATTTCGGTAGATTTTCAAAATTTGAAATAATTTCATTGCATGTCCCCTATGGTCATTTAAAGAGGTTTACAACAACCAATTTATTCATCCTAGACCTCTAAAGGTTTTAAAAACGTCTTTAGAATCTAATTGTAGGCATATTTGAAAAGGTTGCAATTGATGTTTCAAGTTAAATTAGATGCTTCAAATGACTCATGCGGGCTAATATGACCCTATTAAAATTTGGGTAAAATTTTAAAAAAATTTCGCGACCAACTTCAAAAACTTCTGAAATGACGTAATTTTGAATATAATAAAATGATTTTTGGTAATTCTTGAAAAATTTCAAAAATAAAAATAATTTAAGTGGGGAGTCTCCTAGGGTCATATAAAGAGGTTCCGGACAAACATTTTATTTATGTTGGACTTCTAAAGGCCTCAAACGCGTATTTTGGATCCTATTGTACGTAAATTATAAAATGTTGTAATAAATGTTTCAAGTGAAACTAAATGGTTCTAATGACTCTTGTGACCTAATTTGATCTTGTTAAAGCTAGGATAAAAGTTTAAAAGAGTTTAACTAAGTTTAAAAAGTCTGAAATGACGAAATTTTGAAAGTTATAATACACTAATTTCGGGTAATTCCGGTAAAGTTTCAAAAATTGAATTAATTTCAGTGATTGTCCCTTATGGTCATTTAAAGAGGTTTAAAACGAACAATTTATTTATCCTAAACCTCCAAAGAATTCAAAAGTATTTAGAATCCAATTATATGTATATTAGAAAAGGTTGTAATTGATGTTTCAAGTCAAATTAGATGATTCTAATGACTCCTGTAACTTAATGCGACCCTGTTATAACTTGGGTAAAAATTTAAAGGAATTTCGTGACTGACTTTGAAATCATTTGAAATGACGTACTTTTGAAAATTATAATACACCGATTTCTAGTAATTATTAAAAAATTTCAAAAAGAATTAAATTCAGTGGGATTTCCCTAGGTAAGGTTGTGCAAAATAACCGCAACCGTTAACCGTGTATAACCGATTCATATTAACGGTTATTTTACCGAACCGTTAAGAAATAACGGCTACGGTTACCGTACCGTTAACTTTAACAGTTACAGTAATTAATTTTTTGTAGCGGTTAACCGTCATTTAATCGATATGATTATTTTCTTCAAAAAACTAAACCTAAAAGCTAAAACATGAGTGAATGTCACAAGTTTTGTATGCATGATCAAACCTTTTGTAAATATGTGTTAGTGTTGTTGTCGAAAACCCAAATGAGCTAAGGAATCATACAAGAAGATTCACAATATTAGGTGTGTAAGTTTTATCAATTATCGTTACTTAAACGGTACAATTATGGTTAGATTTTTCCATTAATCATTATAACAGTCATTAGTATGAAGAACAATCATCTAGAACATATATTCATTGAAGCAAAAGAACAATAAAAAGGAGGCATGGACCCTTAATTGCTGGCAAATGTGATCTTATACAAATATGCAATCTTTTATGGAAAGAAGACTTTTGAAAGACATTGAGTATTAGTTCAGAATGAATAGTTGAACACTGCAATTTATTCATTACAAAGATCAGAGCTGTACCTATAATTACATTTAAAGTCCTTAAAGTCTTATTCAATGATTTTGTTACAGCTATACAGGGAGAAGATAAGCAATAGCGAGATAAAGCTCAGAGGATCAAGCTTAAAGGAGGGACTTCATAATATGGGCATAAAATAGAAATTGCAAGGAACAAATTCAACTAGAAAGCAGGAGACTTGCACAGAAAGAAATTTCAACGAAATAAACGAAATCTTGACCACAAATTTTCAGACCATCAAATTACAAAAAATGGAAAGGGGAGGGGGGATAATGCTACATTTTACATAAACGTATGCATCAAAAGATAATTTCAACAAGATTGCCAAACGGAAAGAGCCCAAAGAGTTCTTCCTTTCCAACCTTGCAGCATCCAATTTCTATCCTCATCTACTACTATGTCCCTGTGGTAATTAGCTTTGACCATGGCCTTGGCTTTATCCATAAGCTCCCTGTCTAAAGGCAGCTGCTTAAATCCAGCCCTCGTTGTCCTCACCTGCCACTGCTTGTATGTTTCAGGCCTTTGAACCCTCTCAGTGCCCTCACATGCTATGACATTTAAAGCTTCTCTGCCATACACCTCACTCTCAATCAGCAGCCTTTCATGATCTTCACGTGGAATAGTTTCTTCAAATATATCATACATGGCAGAGTAGTGGAAAATTGCCTCTCTGAAACGAGTGATGAAGAATGGAGCATTGTAAGTCCCATTGACAACCCCATGAATGAAAAGGCCAGGATCTATCTGTTTGATTAACCTCAAGAATGCATCTTTTTGACTGTCAACTTCAACAGTTTCATCAAGTAATGATCCAGATCGATACATACAATTGACAATTACCAGCTCGTCAGCCTCAATTTTAAGATCCTCTAGCCGTATGCTGTCCCATTTCTGTGCAATGGGCTGATACTGAAAAGGCACATTAAATCTCTCACAATACCCTGCCAAACGACGTCCTGTTGCCTCAACCCTCTCAGCTGGCCGGAATCCTTGCTGTGGATAGTCTATTCCAGTGATGCGAAGTTTAACAGGGCCACCAGGTCTTTTTGCAAGATTCTGTATGAGGCAGGGCCATTGCACACCCAGTAATACACCAAAATCAATTATGTGGATAGTTGTCGATTTCTCAGCCAACTTCAATATTGAATTGTTCGCCAGAAAAAATGACATCCTTTTGACAGGAATTGCTGAAACATATACCCTGTAAGCTTTCATGAAGGCTGACGACGAGATACGAGCATCAACAACATTACCAGATATTGTTGAACCAGTCCCAGCTAAGCGTGCCTCAAGACCATTAGCAAAATAATGGGCTAGCCTTTGGATGCTATCACCGTATGGTGAAGAATGCTGCCTTATTTGCTTAAGTCTCTCATTTGCACTTCTAAGATCAAAGCTAGCAACTGCTTGTGCACATTGAGTGAGAAGAGTCCTCAGATCCACCTCTTCCACTGTATTATTCTGCTTCTTACCACGTGCCGTTTTACCCTTGGAGCCTTTCCCCTGCAACTTCTTGCTCTCTTCACCTGCTGAGGATTCTTTATTACTAACACAAAGATCATGTTTATCTTCCCTACATAAAAGTATATCATCATACTGTTTCATCTCAACATAATCTTCATTGGAAGAAGCCTGATGCTTGCTACTCCTTTCTCCCCCATTAGCGCCATCATCTCTTTTCCGGTTCTTCTTTCCCCTCGAGCGGTTCATCACCTTCTCTACTTTTACAGGGGAAACTGGTGACAGTATGCTGGCAGGAGAGGTTGCTAACCCATCAGTACAATCATCACTATTACTCAATCCTGACGGTTGCGAATTCAGAGCCAAGAAAGATTGAGACAGATCATCCAAGCACAGAAAAGGCTCTGGTGGTGTTTGATTCACCACCCAATTGGACTCAACGGCAGAGTCACCACTAGCATAACCCTCAACCGCACAACTATTATCCCCACTTCCACCTAAAGCATCATCTGGGTTCTCACGACTTTGATCCAAAGACGAGTTAACATTATCAGGTGGTGAGTATTCCTCTCCTAAAGCATCATACAAAGATTTCTCAGTAGCTCGGAGATCCTTATAATCTTGCACAGTAGCAGGAATTTCATCCAAATCCTCCTCCAAAAGAATATCACTCAAAAACTTGAGGCAAGCATCAGAAAAATCAGGCATATCTAAGGAATCTGAGCTATTGCAACCCCAGTTAAAGTCAACAACAGGGGGTATGTGATCAACTAAATCATGGCTCTCAAATATTTCACTCTCACCTTGGCTGACCCCATTTCCAAAATAATCAGGGTTATATTTAAATTCATGGACTATCAATTCAGGATCAACAACAACAGGATACATGAGAAAAACACAAGATTTTCGGACTATTTTTGGTTCAGACAAAAAGACAGATCTACAATAACAGAAACCTCTTACAGATCTGCTACAAATCAATCAATCAATGAAACAAAAGAAAAACCCACTAAACCAACCACTTAATATATGAAGAAAAATCAAACAATATTAAAAGTAGAAACTTTGACTTATCTGGGTGAATATAGAAGTTTGAATCAAGTGAAAATTGGAGAAGAGTTGTAAAAAGAAGCACCTTGAAGAAAGAGAATCATGGAAAAACATCAATAGTCAAGTATTAAGTATATTGCCAACAAAATAAAATAGTAGTAAAATACTAAAATATTGCGCTAAGGACGAACCTCCAAGGAACATGATGGTCATACAGAAATCCATTCTTATTGAGTTTCAGTGGCCCCCCTAGCCGTCATTTATCGGAGTACTGAGTATGGTGCCTCGGTTGGTAATTGGTACGTGTCTTCAGTTCAAAATTTCAAATTCAGTTCCGGTTAACGATAGAGGTTCTGCCGTCTCGTGTTTGCCATATTGCCACCTTTTTTCAAAATTCGGTAATTGTTCTAACACGGCCTGATGTATCTTGTCGTGTCCATGTGATTGATTAATAATTTGTACAATTTAAATTATATAATAATGTAATAATAATAATATATTGAGCCAAATTGACGGATCACATACAAACTCATGGCTTATTTGTACCCAAAATTATTTTTACTGCCAACGGCACGGCTTATGGTCCACCACATAACAATGTAGCAAGCCAAGCCATAGTCGTGCCTATTACAACCCAATCTATGTCTAACTCTAATTAACAATGCAATTTGTAACATGTTGAGGTTCTGGATTCATAGCCAATTATGTAATTATACTCCGTACATCACTTGAAATTGCATTGAGTTTTAGGAGATTTTATTTTGTTTGGTTTTATATTGTGCAAGTGGAAAAGTTGTTTAAACCGGAACAAAAGCAATTGGAACCATGAAAGAAAAACCATTTGAGGGAGTATAGAGTATGCTTTGTATAATTTGTTGAATAATGTAAGTAATGAAATAAATTGAATGAACTTGTTTTTTTTTTTTAATAAACTCTAACTGAGATGGAAAAAACTTGACTTAAAATCATTTGTTCCGTTCTTTTTTGTTATTCCCATTTGTTTTTTGCTTCAATTCCAATGTAAACTTAAAAGTTAAATATCTTTAATAGTACTTTTGTAAAAATTATAAAAAAATCTTATTTGGAAAATACATATTGAGATATATCTATCAAGATTCCAAATAAATATGTTTTTTCATTTATTTTGGATATAATTTATAGTTAAAGTTTGACTTTAAAATTTACAATATTTCAAATGAAAAAAACAAAAAAAAATAAAGGAAGTATTAACCAACATAATATTATCGACTTGAAAACGAAAAATGATACGCCAGTCCTCTCCTCTCTACTCCATTAAAAGTTTACTAAAAAAAAGTCTAAACATATGAATTCTAGAATTTCGGTGTTGACACTTAACCGTTGACTTCTACTAAAATTGGACGTTGTCACGTCGGTCATTACCGTGAATGTGGCTTTGGTCTTTGGATTTGTCTAGTTGCTTTTTTTTGTATCCGATTGAATAATGAAATACTTTCTGGAACATCACCAGGTTAGTGGCTAAGGTACTACGGTTTCAGTGCATGTTTCTCAGTTATCAGGATAGAACTAATTGTGTTCTACAACATTAATGACGTTGATCAATTATCATGATAGAACTAATTGTGTTCTACAACATTTTAAAGTACCAAATAATTATGTTTATATTTCACTTGTTCGAAGATCTACTTTCTTGTTTCAGATTTCATAAGTGAAGCCCTAAACACCGACCTATAATTACTCACATCGCCTCTTCAAATGACCATTTTTCCCTTTAACAAATGATCAAATAGAATATTTTATACTTTAATTCTTATTTCCCCCTTCACACTCCCATAAATACAAACTTTACCACCATCCTTGACTCCCATCACCACGATTGGCCGTCGACCATCACCCCCACACTAAAGTCGTTTTTTTGACGTCTGAAACCACCGAAACTATGGAGGAGCCGTTAACATCAACGTCGCGGGTAAAATACGTTCATCGGAATGCCGTTGACCACCACGCCCCGCCGGAATCCGATCAACCTCCACACTAAAGTCGTCTTTCTTGATGCTGAAAACCACCAAAACTATAGTGGAGTCGTCAACGTTAATGTCGCGAATAAAATAGATTAACCGGAAACATAGCAGAAAAAAAAATTCCGGGTAAGCCGTCCAAAACAACCCGCCTTTTTTTTACGGTTAGCCCTTTGGCTACCCAGAAATATTTGTACGGCTAGCCCTTTGGCTACCCAAAAAAACGTATTATATTTCGTTTCCGGTGAATTTGATCAAATTTGTTTTCAATGGAACGTATGATATTTTGTTTCTGGTGAAATTATTTTTGTTTTTATCATTTTGGAAATACGTTTCCGCGGGGTTGTGGTTATGTGTTTTAAATGTTAAAGGGAAGTGTTTAGGAGATGAAATGTAATATAGTAATTGCGGGGGTGACTCGAGTAATTTGTGGGGGGCGTTTAACAAGTCCCTTTCATAAATAAAACGACTCCATTATTTGTTTTGATACTTTAAAACCAACTCCCTACAATCCTCAAATTAATGTACACGAAGTATTAAGTATTCCCACCATCTTTTTCACTAGCTATATGTTTCATAATAGGAGTCAAACTTTATAAATTTTAACCATAAAATCTAATTATATTATAAAAAATAATATATTCAAGTGTGATCTTATTTGATGTATCTTTATATAATTTTTTAGAATATCAAGTTTTTAAAAAAAATTATCTTACAAATTTAGAGAAAAAGTCGTTTTAAGTTGTGTTTTAGAGACAGTGAAAAGTCAAATGTAATAACTATAAAGAGATAGAGAGAGTAATATATATTTCGACATAGAAAATTTTATAGGAGTTCATATCAAAAATTACATTTTAAAAGAGGTTAAAACGAGAAAACTAGGCTATCATACATGCACATTTCTCTTATATATTTTTATATGTATAAAATTAACACTCGTGGTCATTATCTTTTTCTTATTAGACTAGTATTTGGTAAAAGTAAAAACATCATGATTTGGTCATTTCGCTCTCCAAGTTGCAGATGGAGTTGCTAGTGTCAACGGATGTAACAAGCATTACTAGTGATTAGTGAATAGTTTTGTTGAAAATTCAACGGACGACATATCTTCAAACCAATCTAACACAGTTTGTTTAAAATTAATCACCCAATTAAAGACTTTTGGAGGCTTGTTCAAACGGAACAAACCAATCGACTTGTAATCTTTTCACATTGTAAAAGGAATTGGTCCCAATGATGTTCAGGAATTTTACATTTATATTTCCATATATGCATGAAATTAACAGAATATTAAATTGTTTTTTATTAGTTTTTTTTTATCATAATGTCATTTGACGTTTTTGTTTTGAATTAATCTCATATAATAGTTCAATAACTAAGTTTTTTTGCCGAAACTTGAGGTAGGGATCAAAATATTGTTCAAACCATATCTTACTTTTTAAGAATTCCTACATAAATTGCATGGAACGACGTATTAATCTATACAAGGAGTAATTCAATGAAAAGAGTGTTTAAATAAGAATGACAAGAAAAAATATGAATCATTCAAATTGTTAGATCTAACACTTGAGATTTCATATAAAATAAAAATATAATTGTTATTATAAAAAAAGACACTATGAATACATGAAATATTGTGTTGGATCAAAGAGATGAAGTTAAGATCTCTTCTCATTTTAAGAACCATTTGGCGAAAATCCATCTCCACCATTGTTTTAATTCAATCTTGACTATAGATTCAATCTCAACATTTTCTCTTGCAAATTCTCATGCAATCCTTCTTTTAGTCCTCCATACTCATCCTCTCTTTAATGGAAGAATTACCATTTTTCTCTCTTTTCTTGAAAATACCTTTGAAGAACCTCATATATTCACTCCTTTCTCTCTCATCCCCTGCACTATTTTTCTCTATTTTTTGAAAATCGTAGTAACCTATTTCAAGCATCCCATTTTTTATTAAACATCAACCTTCAATTTGAAAGGAGATGAAGAAGGTAGGTGGGGCGATGCAGGCTAAAAGCACTTCTATCTTTTCTTAGTTAATTTTGTTATTATTGATTGAATGAATTAATCTATTACAAATTGATGTATATATATACCTCTTGCCTAAGGACTCTTATTCGGTCTAGACTTGTACTAATATAGCTTATAAGTATTATACTCCTAATACAATTCTATCTCTACTGTATTTATCTTATCTTTTATACACTCCCCCTTAAGTTGGTTGTGAAATCTTCAACACCCAACTTGTTCAATGCATTCTCAAACACGTGGACTCTAACTGCTTTGGTCAAAATATAAGTCATTTGATCCTGTGATCACACAAATAAAAGACTTATTATCCTGGCTTCTAATTTTTCCTTAATAAAATTTCTATCTACCTCGACATGCTTTGTACGATCATGTTGTATCGGATTCTCAAAGATACTGATAGCAGCCCTATTGTCACAAAATATCTTACAACTAGCCTCTAGAAGAAAACTAAGTTCAGATAATAGTCTCCTTAACCAGAGAACTTCAGTAATGCCTTTTGCCATTCCCCAAAACTTTGCTTCAGCACTTGGTATAGTGACTACCTTATGCTTCTTGCTTCTCCATGTCACTAAATTTCCACCAATCAGTGTAAAGTATCCTGATGTGGACCTTCTACTGGCTCAATCTCCTGCCCAGTCAGCATCAGTGTAAGCTTTAAGGCTTAAATGACCATTTCTCCTAAACAAAACCCCTTTTCCTAGTGTTTTCTTGAGATATCTCAAGATTCTGTAAAATGCCTCCATGTGAGGTGCTTAAGGTCAATGCATAAATATGCTCACTACTCCTACTGCATAGGCAATATCAGGTCGAGTGTGAGATAGATATATAAGCTTCCCTACAAGCCTCTGATATTAACCTTGATCTACTGCTTCATCTTCTTCAGTAATTTGTAGCCCATGATTCACCATCATTGGAGTATCATTAGGCTTGCAGTCTACCATACCTGTTTCTGATATTAAGTCTAAAATATATTTCCTTTGGGAAATAAAGATACCATTCTTTGACCTAAGCACCTCAATTCTAAGAAAGTACTTGAGGTTTCCTAGGTCTTGCATTTTGAATTCTTCAAACAGTTTCCCTTTCAATGACTCGATTTCCTCCTCCTCATTGCCTGTAATAATCATGTCATCTACATAGATGATGTGGCATACCACCAAGTCACCTCTTCTCTTTAAAAACAAGGTATGGTTAGACCCACTCTACTTATATCCAAATTTCTTCATGGGCACTGTAAATCTGCCAAACCATATAGAGCCTTCTTGAGTTTGCATCCTTCTCCTTTAGAGAATGTCTAAGAGAAACCCGGAGGTGGTTCCATATATACTTCCTCAACTATCTCCCCATGCAGAAAGGCAATTTTTACATCGAACTAATGTAAGATCCATCCTTTATTTGCAGCCAATGAAAACAGCACCTGAATTATATCAATCTTGACCACTGGGGAGAACATTTCTGAATAGTCAATGCCATATACCTGGGTGTATCCTTTAGCCACAAGTCTTGCCTTATATCTCATGATGCTCCCATCCACTTTATATTTGATGGTAAAGACCCACGTGCACCCAACAATCTTTTTTTTCCTAATGGAACTATGCACCTGTCCCATGTGTCATTTTTCTCAAGAGCACTAATTTCATCTTGCATGGCCTTTCTTCCACTTATCATCTTTTAGTGCCTCCTCTGTATTTCTTGGTACAGTAGTAGAATACAGGCTCGCACTTAATGTTACTACATTGGCAGATAATCCACTAGTGTCGGGTATCGGGTATCTAGATCTCTAGGCCTCGAACTCGGGATCATACCTTCTTGGGGGAACTCCCCTGGTGCTCCTAGGAGGAAGATAGTATATGGTCGTCAAGTCTGCCTCTTGAGGGCAGTCTAAATCCTCCTTTTCCTAGAACAAGTGGTTAGGTGATAAAGTAACATATTCATTTTCAGAGTAAGTGGGGTTTACCTCCTTGATTTGACCATCAACCGGGAGTTATACTGGACATGAGAGTGGCAAGTTTATGGTGGAGGCATTATCTGTGGTGTTGCCTACTTGCTCTTTTGGGTCTGCATCACTTCCCCTCGGATGGATTAGCCAACTTAGACTCACATCATGATTCTCCCCCTGACGTCTAAGGTGGAGAAAGAAATATGTATCTTTGAAAAAATCACAGTCCAAAGTGGTGTACATATGGTTTGTACTAGGGTCAAGACATCAGTAGCCCTTTTGGTTTAACATGTATCCCAAGAACACATATTTAACGACTTTGGATTGAAGCTCATTCCGACTTTGCTTTGGGAGGTGAACATATGCTTGATAACTTGCTATTTGATATGATTTTAGGGTGTTTTGAACCTAGTTTACTTGATTAACTTGTGTTTTGGTTCACTTTTACTCTATTATTATGCAATTTTTGTGTATCTTATGCTTCACTGGTTGTTAATGTTTTTGGTTGAGATCCTAGGTCCAAACACGGCCAAATGAAGCCCATGGATTCTAAACCGAGTTTAGAAGCAAAAAGATGGTAGAGAGAAGCCAAGTAAAGTAGCAATATAGAAGAATAAAATGAAAAAAGGGATTCAAAGACCCTACACGGTCATGTCAGACCTTGCACATTCGTGCAGGAGTGCACCAGAAAGTCAGCACATTCTGCCTACGCCTGCACGATCGTGCCAGGCTTGGAACGGCCGTGTAGAAGAGGTTGCATGCCCATGCCGTAAATGGCACGTCCATGGAGGATTTCAAGAACAGATAGTAGCTACTGACTTGGTATGCACGTCTGTGCAGACCTACAGTCGAGCCCGATTCTTGTTTTCTCCTTCCTTTTTATTTGGGGGTCTTATAAATACCCCCTTTGAGCTCATTTGTATGGGATACCAAAGTTTTTAGAGATTTCTCTCCTTTTGCAATTCTAGAACATTAATTTATCAAATCATTAGTAGATTCTAATTATTAGCTTAGAAATATTCAACTTCAATCATTGTAGAAGACAAGTTTCACCATTGTTGCTCATCTTAAAGCTTCATAGTAATTATTTCTTCCTCTTACTTTCCATTTCTCTCTACTTGTTGTTAATTACTTGCTTAATTCTTACATGCTTAGATTGTTAATTAAATTAATCCTTAGTTTGACTTGTTCATGAATTGGTTGAAATCTCTATTTGCCTTAACCTCCATGGATTGTGAGTAGTCTAATTTCTAGGGTTTGGGTAGAACCCTTAATGTAGTCACAAAGAATTTGTTGCATGTGCTAATTTGGTTATTATGGGATGTTAATTAGTTGAGCTTAAGTGGTTTAATTATTTAGTTCTTGTATATGGCCATTGCTAGAACTATTTATCCAAGCTTTCTCAACGAAGGGTCGAGAGATGAACTTGAGTTAGCCCCCTTATGCTTGATTGAGTTGAAATGTCATGAGAGTAGGAATTCCCGGTCAAGAGAATGTTATGTCATCATGATTATGCTTTAACACTTATTTTATGCTATGTAACCATGAGAGTGGGTTGTATTCATGATTCAAGAAACCCCTCTAGCTTGAGAGAGTAGGTTGGTTCCTTAGATGACTTCCCCTAATTATCCCATTGATTTACCCTAAATTCGTTTCATGCTAATTGTGATTTGTGATGAAGTTGAGCGGTATAACCCGAGCCCTAGATTCCTCTAAATATTGTTATTCTCCTCTTAGTTTTAGTTGAATTGAACTAGTAGAAGTTACTCAAGACCAACCCAATTTCGACTTCATTTAGCTTATTTAAATGATAGTACTCGGTGGTTGATTCAACACCTCTCTTGGGTTCGGCCCTTTCTTACCCTTACTATTAGTTAGTGAGACCAAGGCATAAACCTTACAATTTGGTGGGCTCGACGACGGCCTATCAATTCTATGCACCCAAAAATCCTTGGTGGAAGAGAATGGGTAGATGTTATAGGTACATGGGTGCTAAGAGTGTCTAAGGGTGTTTTAAAGTTTAAGATTTTTGTAGGAAGTTGGTTATTTAAGTAATTAGCTGTAGCTACGGCCTCGGGCCAAAAATGGTGTGGAACACGGGATTCTATCATAATAGCCCTAGTGATTTCCAATAAGGATTGATTTTTCTGTTCAACAATCCCATTTTGCTGAGGAGTATCAGGAAAAGTGGTCTGATAAATAAGTCCATGGTTATCACAAAAGTTTTTCATGTTAAAATTAATATATTCCCTTCCGTTATCAGTTCATAGACTCTGAATTTTGGTTTGAAATTAGGTACTAATAATGTTGTAAAAATTGAGGAAGACTTTAAAAACTTCTAGCATGACTAGTACTAACAAAGATATAATTTTTTACGGCTCTTTACTAATACACACGATTCACAGTCCAAGTTTACTTTTTCATTTTTTAACGAAGGAAAAAGATATTCTAGATAACCTATAGACGGGTGTCCAAGTCGGCGATGTCATCTCCATAGTTATTGTTCTACTAACCCACAAGCAAGCGCTGCATTACCTTGTTGAGACATTGTGTCCATATAGTATAGACCGACCCTCTCAGTACTAAGCCCAATAGTCCTCCTGGTTTGATGGTCCTACACAATACACAAATTTGGCTTCATTAAGACGATATAATCAAGTTCCCGAGTTAATTGACTAATACAAATCAGCTTTTGAGATAATTTAGGGACAAAAAGACAATTTTTCAAGGTGTAATTGGGAAAAATCTTAACTTCCCCAGCTCCCTGGACTTCAACACACTCTCCGTTAGCCGTTTGAATAATTATTTTGTGATTTTTTCCTAGTGAAACAAAATCATCAGGATCATGTGACATCATATCCGTGGCCCCACAGTCAAATATCCACGTTGAACTCTTGGGCCTAGATTCCAAATTCGTACTATGGGTTGTTGTTGGGCTAAAAAAATTCTTAGGCCCTAGGGTTTTGTCTCGGTTTGTCTAAGGTTTGGGAATCAACAGCTATGATTCCCTTCTTTTATCACACGACTCTAATTCGTCCTTAGGAAAACAAGAATCTTCATATTGATTCTTGTTTCCTCGCGCAGTGCATCCGATTGATTGTGTATGTTGGTGTTCTTATTTTATGTGTGGGTCTGTGTTTGTGCCTCCATTTATCAGTAAGTGCTCTCCTCTCATTATTATTTCACCTTGGTTTTCGTCTTCTTTATCAAGGTTCTCTTGTTCGTCTTATACCTTTACTTTACCCTCTTCCTCTGGTACGTCTCTTCTTGCCACCATGACACTGCTCCTCCCAAACTCTTCCTTCTTCTTTGGTTTTGTCATTGGATTCTTCCCTTCCTTTTGGGCTTTCCTTTTTGCTTGTAAGTTGGCCAACCAATCTGGGTAGTCGATTAACTTGAAGCACCCACTCTTGGTGTGCTTTGACCCTCCACAGTGGCTACACTTGAGCTTGGCCTTGTCCTCTTCGTCTCGTTTGGACGAGGGTTTCCCAAATCTTGACATTGTGTCAAGGCCACTTCTAATGCCTGATGAGTTTGGCTCCTGTAACTCCCCTTTGGTAAGGATTCCTCGTCTCGCTATTTCCTTTCTAATGCTCGAGTATGCTTCTTCCACCAAAGGTAATGGATCTTTGTTGAGGATATCCCTTCTGTCTGTGTCAAACGTTTCATTTATTTCGGCCAAGAACTGATATAGTCGATTTGTTTGAGTCATTTGGTTGTAGATGTTGATGTCTTTTGTATGTTTCATAGGGTTAGGCACACATCTGTCGATCTCCTTCCATATGGTGATCATTTTACTTTCTTAGTGTATTATCTTTGATCGTCAGATCATGGATCTAAAACCCGTCTTGTCCGATCCCATACAGTAATTCTATCCCCTTCCACAAATCTTTTGTAGTGGGATAGTCCATGAATTATGTTACTAGTTCGGCTGATTTGTTTCCTATGATCCAGGTAATCACCATAGAATCTTGTTGTGTCCATCTGATGTGTTTGGGGCTATCATCGATGGTGGTTGAGCGATGATATGATTGACTTTCCCTCGCCCACTGATAGCTAGATACATCAAATTGGACCACTTTGTGTAGTTCTGGTGGTTCAGTTTTTCACTTAAGATTACAGAGGATGTTTCATTGCCACAGGATTCCGGACCTCTGGTGGTATTTAATTGATTTAACAGTTGCACCAGTTGATCCATGGAGACCAATTGGGAAGTCGGCTTCTTGAGGGACTTTTGTGTCATCGTCCTTCGACATGTTTGACAGGTGAGTTTTTGTGGTAGATGATAATGGATGTTTTGAGGTTTTGGATCAATTTTGGATTAAAGAAACCCTACGGCTCTTGATACCATAAAAGCACTTCTTTCTTTTCTTGGTTAATTATGTTTGTATTGATTGAATTAATCTGTTACAAGTTGATGTATGTATATACCTCTTGCCTGAGGACTCCTATTCGGTCTAGACTTGTACTAATACCAATAAAGTGTTATACTCATAATACAATTCTATCTCTGGAATATTTATCTTATCTTTTCTACACAGGCAACATACAAAGTGCAACAGTGGCGTGTAGGTGGCTAGGCGAAGGCATGGGGCAAGAGGGATAAAAGGAAAAAGAAAGAGGAAGGAGAAGCACTAGAAAGTTTTGAGAAAAAATAATCGGGTTAATATTAAGCATTAACTTTCAGTTTGAGAGTCTCATCAATGATTCTCATCTTTCATTGATTATTTGAATCTTAAATTTTAGACAATGTCATCGTTAAAGAATATTTATTCCTCACCCTCTTTATTTGTCAAGGTTTTGATCTTCGATTAATTATTAATGTTGTACACAATTTTGAACTTTTAGTAATTAAATGTGTAATAATATTATAAAATTTGAAAATTTTTATTTTATGCTCAACGTTGCAATTAAATTCTATTGTAATTGATGAAATGATAAATTTGGGAATGTTGATTGTGAGTTAATCATAACAAATGAGCAACACGTAAATCACATTTAATTTTCTTATTCAATGAGCTCGATTAGCATTTGTGTTGACTAGTGTTCGAATCTCGTCATATATAACTTTATGTTCATATTCTTGAATCTTAATTATTATGTTAGTTTTTTTAATCTTCTCAATTGCTGATTTTTGTTGCCTATTCTGTAAATGAGAACAAATGTTTTAACTCATTTAAATATGAATGAGTAAATTATGTAAACGAGCAAGTATATTTTTGTTCATTTGAAGACAACTAAGCAAATTTTGAAAAATGATCAAAAGAATTTGCTCATTTGCACACAAATGAGTAAAAAAATTACTGATTTTTAATTTGACCAGAAAAATTTACGTATAAAAAAGGATTAACATACTTGTATTACAGGAAGATGAACATAAAAAAAATTCCCTTCATTTGTCACTTGAGAATGTTTATTTAGTAGCTCATTTATCAAATGAGCAAATTCATAAATTTCAAATAATTTTTTTTTTGTGGTTAGAAAAAAAAATTTAAAAAGTCATATGAAGAGAGAAATAAAATAAGTTTAAAGTAATAAAAATAATAGTAATAACATTATGATCATTACTAATAAAGATGATATATCTACTAAATTTTGTTTAATCAAACATATAAAAGATTTTCATTATAAAAAGAGTCACTTTATAAAACTTCTGACTATGAGGCTTTAGATATTGCACTTTAATCATAGTGGCTAGTTGGCTACCCTTTTCTTAAATTGACCCTACAACTGTTCAAACTTCAAAGAAAATACTAAACGGACCATATTCTTATAGCTAAGGTGATGCATTGATATGCTGATAAAGACAATCTTTGACCAACACTGTCAGTCTGTCACCCTGACCCTCCCCTCTCAAAACCACCCCACCAATCTAAGTTGTTTATTTATATTTAAAGAAAAGAAGGAAAACCTTTGACCAGCCAAAGATGGCAGCTCTACCTGCTAAATCTACATCTGGTGCTGTTGACAGACCAATCAGGAGACAGATATGGGACATCTCAGAAAAATAAGTTTTTGAGCTTCGATTCGCATAGACACGCGTTCACATTTGTGTGTAAGGAGAGAGCGTCTTACTAAATCTTCAGGTGTGGTTGTGCATGTGTTTGCTGCATGAATGTGTGCGCTTGCTCGTGTATTCTGAATTTCTTTTAGTATGATATGATTACCCATCTCTGGTGTATATAATCCGTACATTCTGGCATCTACTCGTCATTAAACCAATCCAAAACAAGCCTTTTCAACCTAAAGCTAGAAATGGCTTAGAGTCAATATATTGCGATGAGATTGACTTAATTCATGGGTCAATCCACAATAAATATGACCCAAATTCCAAATTAAGAGTGTATTCTACTTTTTAAGTACTCCTATAAAAAGCCTCATTCTACTATTTAAATTCAAAATTTAAAAAGTTTGATTATAAATTCTTATTATCTTATAAGAAATAATATATTCAAGTATGATCTTGTTAGATACATCTCAATATAAATTTTTAGAATACCGAATTTTCCTAATTTTTTGTCTTACAAATTTGGAGTTAAAAACATTTAAAGTCGTGTCTTGTAGACCGAAAAGTCAAATGTGGCTATCTTATAGAGAGAGGGAGAGTAATATTTTGAATTTTTTTTATAAGTTTTTTTTTAAAAAATTGCAAAAACAAGCTATCAGCCAAAGTCTATTGAAAAATAATTCAATTTAGACTCAGTCAACGATTTAGCTAAAGAAAAATTGTTGGCTAGGACAACAATTTGTAATAAGCTGGATTAGATTTCTTACAGAAAGTTGTGCCAGTAGAAATCGTTGCCACAATTTTAGTTCAAAGAAAATCGTTGCCTATTTTTTATTTTTTAAAAATCGTTGTCCTAGGCAACGATTTTCTAAAGATTATTAAAAAAAAAACTCGGTCAACAAAGAAAAATCGTTGCATCGGGAACTAAAATCGTTGACTAGGGCTACGTTTTCTACTGGCACAGTTTCCAGCCAACACCCTAATCCTGCACACTACAAATTGTTGCCCTAGGCAACGATTTTCCTTTAGCTAAATCGTTGCTAAATCGTTGCTTGGGAATGGACAACGTTTTCCTTTCGAGCCTAAATTGACTTATTTTTCAAAATACTTTGGTTGGTAGCTTATTTTTGTAATTTGCTTATAAAAAAAATCTCTAATATTTTATCTTTTTTGTCTACAACGATGGTATAGTACACTTTCATTTGAGGAAGGAATCACAAATGAAGAAAATTTCAACATTTGCAAGATTGGTACACGTTGCACCCTGATTTCTCACCCTTGAACGCAATTTATCTTTTTGGAGTTGACGTAAGCAGAACACGCCACATTTTACTAGGACCCTCATAAGGCCAATCGCCCACGGGGGTAGGATCTCATTCGAAATTGACTAGTTCAAATGTTTCGCAGTATAAAAACTCTAGTGAGAACTGTGTTTTAGGATTAGCAATTTTTAGATAAGAGTTAACCATTCTATCTAGTTATATGAACAATAAAACACGCTCAATGAACAACATATATATTCTGTATAGCAGAACATTTTATTTTTGTTTGGCAACGGTTTTGGCAGAGTATAGTCAGACTTTGTACAGTACGAAGAATTCAGCTATGGAATATCCATTAACGTTACAGTACACAAAACATTTGAATAAGAAAAACAGCACAAAAACATTCTATTACGGAGTATGACTCAAAAGAAGCTTCAATATCAACCAAGTAGTGATAAATACCACTATACTAGTACACATTTACCCATCATCTGATTATCAGTAACTAACAAGAGCTTCGGAGCAGATTTCCAGAGAAATAGCATACAGAAAAAACCTCCTTCTACAGCATGGAGTCAGGCCTCCTACAATACCTTCCTAGATAAATTATTACACAAAAAACTCCTAACTTGGCTTCCAACAAGATCAAGAAGTTGGTTGATCCAATTTAGTGACTGAGCTTCGAATACACAAATCGTGACACCCTGCTCTTATTGTCAGCTTCGACTCTAATGGTGAGCATTTGCTGGAGTTCTGTCATGCTGTATGTTTTGGGCGCTTCGGTCCTCAAAACCTATACATGCTATGCCAATCTGCATTTGCTCATACTCTTCTTGGCTCAAAGTGTCTTGAGATCGTAGACAATGAAGCAAATTAAATGCAAATTAAGTCGCATTATGATCAGGACATTACAGCTTGACATTACAAGCATGATCACGATAGACATCACTCATCAGGAGGGTTGCCAAAGGGAGAGGGCACAGAAGATTCTTCCCTTCCAACCTTGGAGCATCCAATGCCTATCTTCATCCACAAGAAAATCTTTATGGTAATTTGCCTTCACCATGGCCTTCGCTTTACTCAAAAACTCCCGTTCTATAGGTAGCTGCCTTAGTCCTGCCCTTAATGCACGCACCTGCCACTGCTTGTATGTTTCAGGCCTTTGCACTCTCTCTGCCCCCTCACATGCTACAACATTAATAATCTCTTTCCCATACATCTCGCTCTCAATCAGCAGTCTTTCATGTGCTTCACGAGGTAAATTTGCATCAAACACTTCAAACGCAGAAGAATAGTGAAAAAGTGCCTCCTTAAAACGATTGATGAAGAATGGAGCTGTGAATGTACCATTCACAATTCCATGGATGAAAATACTAGGTTTTAAATTACTTATCAACCTTAAGAAAGCGTTCTTCGGACTATTTGCTTCAACTGTTTCATCAAGCAGAGTTCCAGACCTGAACATACAATTCACAATTACCATTTCATCACTCTCAATCTTCAAGTCTTCTATCTGTATGTTTTCCCACTTATCAGCAATGCTCTGATACTTAAAGGGCACACCAAATCTCTCACAATAACCTTTTAACCGGCTCCCAGTAGCATTAACCCTTTCTGCTGGCCGAAAACCTTGCTGAGGAAAGTCTATTCCTGTAATACGAAGTTCAGGTGGACCATTTGGTCTTTTTGAGAAGGCTTGTATAAGGCAGGGCCACTGTAAACCCAAGAATATACCAAAATCAATGATATGGATTTTGGTTGCTTTCTCAGCCAACTTAAATATGGTATTGTTGGCGAGAAAGTAAGACATCCTTTTGAAAGGAATGGCTGAGACGTAAAGCCTGTAGGCTTTTAAGAAGTCTGATGACGACATTTTCATATCACAGATATTAGTAGAAACTGTAGAACCAGTGCCTGCTAAACGCGCCTCTAGACCATTAGCAACATGATGGGCAAGCCTTTGGATACTATCACCATAAGGAGAGGAGTACTGTCTAATTTGCTTAAGCAGCTCATTAGCAGTCCTAAGATCAAAGCTTGAAACTGCTTGAGCACATTGAATGAGAAGATTCCTTAGATCCACTTCTTCCACCATGATGCTTTGCTTCTTCCCACGAGCACCTCTACTTCCATGACCCCCTGCCTTTGACAACTTCCCATGTGCCTCTTCCGCTGCACATTCTTTGGGACTAAAAGAGGAATCATTAATGTTTTCAGTACAAAGCAGTACATCATCATACTGCTCCATCTCAGCATAATCTTCACTACTAGCAGCTTGCATTTTGTTACTCCTTCCTCCTCCATGATCAGCATCATCCCTTCGACGACTTTTCTTCCTCCTAATGCTCTTAACCGGCTTCCCTGTCTCGGGAGCAGGCGATAAGAGCTTATTACTAAAGGTAACACCATCATTCACCACCTCATCCTCGCCATCCTCAGAACTCGAGCCAGAGGATTGGGGATTCAATTCCAAGAAGGAATGAACAAATTCATCGACATTCACAAAGGGGTCTAATTGGGGTTGGTTGTAACCCAATTTGGATTCAAAAGAGCCATTACTCTTACTAGAAGGACTATCATCTGGGGTATCAGAACTTTGATTCAGGGATGAAGAAAAACTAACAAATGAAGGTGGGTATTGGTTTTGGTAAGGGTATGACTCCCCAAGTGCATCATACAATGATTTCTCAGTGGCTTGAAGAGCCCTGAACTCTTGTGCAGAGGCAGGATTCTCATCCAAGTTTTCTTCATTAAGAATATCACTGATGAACTTGAGACAATTATCAGGAAAATCAGGAATATTCAAACAACTATAGTTATTGCTCTCATTCTGATCAAGTGAAAGTGTATCAAGATTAATCAATTCAGGCTCTTCTAAACTGATCTTGCTCTCATTTTGATCAAATTGAAAGGTTTGAAGATCAACAAAGTCTGGGGTCTGAAAGAAATCTCCAAAATTTGGGTTATTTCGATAATTTGAACACATATCTGGGTTGAATTTGAAGGCACAGTTCATGGGTTCAGAATCAACGAGAACAGAATTCATGGCTTCTCTAACAAGCAAAAGATCAAACAGGTGGCGGGTACTACAAAAACCCAAAACCCACCAAAAAATGTACTCAAAATCAAACAAAGAACAAGATATCAAAGAAAAAAATGAACACAAGTCTACCAAGCCGCAAACTTTATTTGAAGAAGAAGAAGAAGAAGAAGAAGAAGAGTGACTGGTACCTGCGATTTATGAGGAAATTAATGAACAGATGGTTGTGTAGTAAGGGTGTGAGTACCAAGCCTTATAAAAAGAGAATGAAATTGAACAGTTGTGCGATTTGGAAGAAGCTTCACGGAAGGAGCAACAAAAGGAGGATGAGAATACATAATGGCGGTCAAAGTGATAGAGATAATATTAGTAGAATGTGGAGTGAACCCAGAAATAAAGACAAAATGTAGGGTCCTTTTCTTTCTTGCTCCCCAAGTTCCTAAATCCTAAAATTATGTGCACGTGAAGACAAAGTCTTCAAAACAGGAAAATAGTCGTTACAATATGTTAAGGGTTTGCTAATTTACATTTAAATTTTAAATTATTAGTATGATAGTTGCTGGCGTTGTTGCATGTCATTTTTCTAGTAATGACGAGGCGAGACCAATTAGATACTTACATGTTACGAATAAAGAAGTAATCCTTATGGAAAGATGTTTTTACTTGTTGACGAGGCATAAATTGGTGGGACCAAATAGAAAAAACACGAGAATAAAGTTGTTGCTCTCGTGACATTTTAGTATGGAGCAAAATGAGAAAAACAATAATGAAAAATAGAGTAAATATTGAGGGATTATTTTTATGAGAATTTTTTGGTTAAAATGGAACAAACATTATGGGACCGAGGGAGTAGTAGTATTTAGATGGTTACTTGTTCTTATTTGTTGCTTTGATTAGTCGATTTAGTTAGCTATCTTGGCTAACTGTTTGAATAATAGTGTTGGGTAAGAAGTTGAGAGCGGTTAATTGTTTGTTTATACAAAATGACCATTGTAGACATTAGCAAAATGTATTATGCATGTAATTTTTCATGATAATATATAGGTTTATTAAGTTTTCTCAAGGTCTAACTTGTAAGATTTGGATCACCAAAGTGAGTCACTGCATTAACCTTTAAATAAAATCTCATTAATTATCTCAATTGAGTACTTTAGATGCCGCAAATTGCACCTGGTTGGTAACTTTGTATGAGTACTTGGAGGAACTTTCAAAGTGTGCCTCAGTTATTTGACGTTCCAATCTGAACACCTCGGTTTCCGGAGGATTTATAGGGAGTTGAGTTGTGGACATGTTCATATCATTTTCATTTTCTTACAGCAAACCATGAAGCTATCCTGGCTCCGATCCTTCACTTTTATTGATATATTTAATTACGGTCCAAGTTAAGTCTTTGACACTCGCACCACTAACTACATACTAACATTTATTTTTACCTTAGAATGTATGAACTAATTTATCTTAATAAAGTGATTGCATGAAAAACTCTAAAGTCAATCATCTGTATATACAAATAAAATATATATTACTTTCAATCATTAAAAATCAATATTCCAATAAAAAAAAAAGACAAAATACTAGTGGATCAACAAAATGAAAAAATAATAATTTTAATTCTTAAAATCAGATCTGATAAAAACTCAATGGTAATTAGTATAAAAATAAAAAGAAAACAAGAGGAGGATGGATGGATAGAACACAAGTTAGCAAGGTTAATGAGTAAAGCTAAAAGTGTTGGGCAAGATTCTCGTACAATATTTTATATTCACAAATCTGTTGAATTTAACTTTTGAAGTCGAACCTTCGTATTTATAAGTTTGATTTTTGCCGTATTTTGCAGTGAGTGAATAGCAAAAATATAGTATATGATCCAGTCATCTATTAAGATTAGTTGGTAGTGTATGGCGGCTAAGATTTTCTTTTACAACTCCAAAAGCCCCTATCATATCAGAGCTCTTGAAATTCTTGACAGAAGTCAAAATAGCTAATTGGCCGCATCAAAATTATTCAATTAAAGATAGAGTGGGTATTTTTCGGTTGTTGGACCCTTGTGGTCTCTGATTAATTGACAAATTCAAGCTCTGACCAAAAAAAAAAAAAAAAGATGCCAATTTAGCCGCCGTGGCGCCGTCCCCACATTTCTTTTAACTCAAATGGCCCAATGCTTTTTCATGGGAGTATTTTAATTTGTAAATCGAGGGCCGTGGATTAATCTTAGGAAAATTATTCTTCAAATGAGTTTTTTTTTTTTTTTTTTTTTTTTTTTTATCTTATTATAAACAATTTATGCACTACATTGATAGTTAGTGAAAATGTGTCCACATTCCAACCTTAAGTTGAGATCAAATTTCAATAGGGTAGATATCCAATGGATTTCTCCTCATAATATTTTGTCTGGCTGGTTTGATTTAGGTTTCCGACTTAACAAAAGTTTTGTTCTTACTTTAAAAAAAGGCATTGGCACCTTCGGAAACAAGCTTCTATGACCAGAAAAGTTGAAGAAATCAAACAAATGTGTTAACCTGCCATACTCGATCCATGGGCCTCAAGATGTAGGAAAATAACAATTTTATCTTCTAATTGTTCAAGATACTGTTTTAAGCACATGAACCATGATGTGTTAAGTGTCAGGAGTTTCTCATGCGTGTGTAGAGACTAGAGATATATGTTCCACATTGCAGATTGAAAGGATGGTAAATAGTGTACAAGTTATGTATGCTCTTTCTTTTTATTGCCACTCTGTAGACACTTAAATTGAGTCTCCTTTTGCCATTGGCCTAATAATTTAACTGTACATAATACCTACTTGGTTCAACCTAAGAAAATGGATTGAAACGAATGCTTAAAACTCATTCATGGACTCTGTTGGCTAAATGTTATGCATATGGTTGTGTCATGTAGAGAAATCCAATTGTTTTGGCAATTTTCCCCTGCTAGTTTGATTGAGGAGGAGGGTTTTGATGGGTCGTTTCTTGCGTGGAGCCTCCGTATTGTTCCCAAGTACAACGGGTATGGTGTTGGTGATGAGATGATGGCTGCAGGGAGACGCATGGATGAAGTGATCCCAGTTCTCCAAGCCGAGGCAGAGGCGATTCGTTTTGGCCTTTAACATACCTTCAATGCAGGTCTCCGCTCTCTAATGGTAGAAACTGATTGTTTGACTCTTACTAAGATGCTGCAAGTACACGTTCAGGAAAGATCGAGGACCCAAATTTTGGTCGACGACGTACTCTCTTTAGCTAGTAATTTTGGTTGCCGCAGCTTTGATTTTATTAACAAAACTTGTAACAAAGTGGCTGATTCTATAGCTAAATCTTCCATCTTGCTTGAACAAGTTAAGGTTTAGATGGAATAATGCTTGGATAATGTTCTAGCTCCTGTCCTGGACAAGAGCCTCTTGAATTATTGCTATTTGCAAATCAAAGGAAGAGAAGTACATAAGGTTGGACTAAAGTCATTAAGGGAATTATACAGACCATTCAATGACAACAACAAAAATAAAAAACTAGTGCTAAAAAATAGTGTATGAAAAAAACTTAAGAATGCCTCTTTATGTAGGTTTCCAACAAGAAATAGCGTATAAGATCCTCCCTTTCCAGCCTTGGACTACCCAGTAACCATCTACATCATAACTAAATTCTTCCGTAAAACTCCTTTTAACCATAGCCCTTGCCCTCCTCAATAGATCGCGGTCTAATCCCATTAGCTCGAACCCTGCCCTTTGAGTCCGAACTTGCCATTGCTTATAGCTTTCAGGCCTCTCAACCCTCTCTATACCTTCACATGCTATTACATTCAATGCTTGAGGTCCGTGTAACTTGCTCTCGAGTAACAGCCTCTCGTTATCTTCCTTTATCATAGTGGACTCGAAGATATCAAATAAGGCCGAGTAGTGAAACATGGCCTCCTTGAATCGGTTTAGGAAGAACGGTACACTTGATGTGCTATTCACGACGGCGTGCGTGAATATATCGGGATTAATTTTCCTAACCAATTTCAGAAATGCATCCCTAGGGCTATTTTCCTCGACACTTTCATCGAAGAGTAGATGTGCCCTGTACAAGCAATTCACCACAAGAGGCTCATTTCTAACAATCTTGAGCTCCTCAAGTTGTACCTCCTCCCATTTCTTTGCTATGGGATAGTATTCAAAGGGCACATTGTACTTGTCACAATACTTTGCTAAACACCTCCCTGTCTCCTCAACCCTTTCTGATGGCCGGAAACCACGCTGAGGGAAATCAATGCCAGTGATTCGTATCCTTGGGGGGCCATTAGGCCTCTTAGAAAGGTTCTGAATAATGCAAGGCCATTGAAGACCATAATTGATCCCAAAATCAATTATGTGAATGCTTGGTCCTTCCGTAACTAGTCCTGCTATAGTCTTGTTCATTGTGTAATAAGACATTATCTGGAAGGGCACCGATGCAACATAAATCCTATTAGCTTTGAGGACCTCAGAAGGTGATATCTCCTCATTGGCTTGAGTTAATTCCACCCCTTTGCCTTCTAAGCGCGCCTCAAGGCCATTAGCAAGATAATGTGCAACTCTTTGTAAGAAATCTCCATGGGAAGATGAATGCTCCCTAATCTGCTTGAGCATCTCATAAGCACCGGTTAAGTCCACTTGTGCGACACATTGAGCACACCGCGTTAAGAGCCCCCTCAAGTCAACAACTTGACGACCCTTACTGCCTCGCTTCTTGCTGTTCTTCGAGCCCTTAGAGGAATCTGTTATATTCTGTGCTTTGCTACTGGTATTACACAGTGCACCTGGCTTACTTCTTCCCTCAGGGCAGAGTATCACATCACCATACTGCTCAATCTGCTCAATCACATCATGGCAAGGTGCTAAATGCTTGCTTCTCCTCTCACCATTCTCTACGCTTTCCTCCCCGTTATTCCCTTCATCACCAAGCTTCCTTCTCCTAGAATTATCAGTAAAATTCTCACCTTTTCCATACACTGGTTTCTCCAAATACCCCATCCTGCTAACACTATTACCAACTATTCGGTCTTGCAGATGGGAATTATCATTATTCAACATGAAACCGAAAGAAGCCGCCTCAAAGTGGTCTAACTCTCCTCCTCCTCCTCCAGCAACCCAATTCAATGGGGCTGGAATCGAACCAGCCCCATGAGATGATGATATTGGTTCGACTAAAGGTAAATTTCTATCAAAGGTAGGCCCGAAATCATGATTAAGAAAACTATTCTGCATAATATTTTGACTATTAGAAACTGTATATTGGGGAGCATAGGAGAATGTGTTATTGCTAGAGAACATATCAAGGTAATCATCTAAGAAATGCATAGGAGACTGACAAAGATCAGGTTGAGGAGGTGGGCATTGAAGATGATGAACACTATCAGCTGAAAATGGATGTGAAAAGTTCTCACCAAGGTGAAAGGAAGCATCAAAGGACTTGTTGTGGGACATTTGAGCAGCCATATAATCTTCAAGAGTCGAATTCAAGGTATCAAAAGGATCATCTGGGGAGTAGTATTCCTCCCTTAGAAGATCACTTATGTAGTTGAAGCATGTGTCTGGGATATCCGGGACTTCTGCAGGATCTAAGGGATCATTCGGAAGTAAGCCAACCAAATGATTCGGGACAATTTGACATTCATCAAAGGGAGGATGATGAAATTGAGCAGAAGCATTAATATTGTTATTGTTGGTGTTACCATATTGATCACTATTGTAATTGTAACTTGGAAAAGATTGCTCAACATTTGCTTGATCACCTTGAGAAGTTTGACATGGTATTTCCGGAATAAGTCCATAAAAATTCATGGGTCTTTTTTTCTTGGGCTGAATGAAAACGAGACTGAACAAAACAGGGGGTTGGGGTGTCGTTGGTTAAGTTTGACTGAATGTAGCCAGGAGATTGAGGTTGAAGTTAATAAAAAGGGGGGGTAAAAACGAAGTATGTATTACCAAGAATAAATGGAAAGAAAATAGGGAATGAAGTGGCAGACAGATTTAAAGTTTAAAGGGTGTAAAACTTGAGTAGAATATTTGGGTGAAGGAATCAAGCTAGATCATGAATGTACATTAGAAATTGGATTTAATAAAGCAGATTTGACAGTCGGTACCTGCCCATGACGGATAGAATAAAGTAATAGAGCTATCCCTGTTTTATTAAATTTTTTAGAAATGTATATTACTTTGCTTTCGTCGTTCCTGACTACCCAAATAACATCGAAGGCAAGTGGCAATACAGTAATTAATTGATCATGGTGTATAGACTACAGAGGACAACAAAAGCTAAACCATTATAATTCCAATTCGTGGCACAGAAATGAGTCCTATATTCCTAGGACAAAGGAGAAAAAAGCTCGTACTTTAATTTCCATAGATCTCGAGAGATTTAGCAAACATTATTTAGGAATGGGTTAGAAAAATGAATTAAAAGCTGTCCTGAAAAGTTCAGCACTTGGCAAACTGCGCAATCTGGATGTTCTGAAAACCCGCATCTCCAGAAAAAGGGAAGTGCTTTTCGCCAAGAACCAAAATGGTGGACCAAATAGATAAAATGATTTGAATGACCATATGTTATAAAGTTAAGGAACCTTATCTTCGAGAAAAAAAGTTGTTAAATTGATTCATAAAGTGTTAACCAACCTTTTCGATATTCCAAATGAGCTCCTCAAATAAGAACATACGCTATATGTGCGACAGTGCCAGAGCCGAGAGGTGCTTAGTTGCTTACTGAATACATGCTAACTTGTCTATCGGTGTTACTGCGTTACTGTTATGTGCGTGAGGCGTGACAGAATGAAAGTTTTCCAGATGCTATAAATTTTTATGTGGTGACTGGTGACGAGGACTTTGTCATCTGGGATATAGGCTGTTTCGATGTCATGCATAGCCCGGATTAAATGGTTTTTTGGACATAACTACGATATTACTCTTAAAAATAAGATTCAAAAATTGAGATGTAAACCCTAAAATCTGAGAAATTTAAAGTAAAAATTGAGACGATAAATAAGTAAATAACAAAGGAAAGAGAAGTGAGGTGTTGCAGCAATGAACAATCTACGGTCGTTTAGCTACATATTTTGGGAAAAATCTTAATTATCAATTTTTGCTTCCAGCCTTAGTTCCAAGGTCAAAGTAATATTTTAATGTGCCTATCAGACATAGGAAAAGAAAGAGCTAAGTTTGTGCACAATAAATAACTTACACAAGTGTTATTCCGAATCTACCTTATAACTTAAAAATGTATGCCCTCTATGCTATCTTATCAATTCCCTACAGATAAGTTGCAGACTTGCTGTATCCATTCCAATATTATATTTAAGCAATTATATTGCTCTGAAGAATTAATGGTAAACGAATATTGCAACGCTAAGAATTAAAATTGTAGGTCCAAAAGATTGTGCCACTGAATTTATTGATGATCAATGAAATTGTCTGCAAGTGTACGTAGGATTGTAGGAAGACAATATAATGGAAAATGGGAAATGGCGCACCCACGATAAGCTACTCAAGTTGGAAAGACATGCAGCTAGCTAGCAGAGTAAAACTACTGCATGCATCAATGCATATGTCCTTTGATGATGAGCTACACGTTGTCATATGACTATACTCTCCCGTCTTTTGCGATTTTCAATACACGACTTTAAATATTTTTATCTTCAAATCAATAAGGCAAAAATTATGAAAACTTAATATTCTAAAAATTTACATTGAGGTGCATCTAACAAGATTTCAGTTGAATATATTATTTCTTATAACATGATGAGAATTTATAGCAAACTTTTCAAACTTTGACTGTATAAATAGAAATGAAGTAATTTTTAAGGAATAAAGGGGTATATGTTTACATGGAGCTTGCTCAAAATTTGACCTTTCATGAGTTTTATCTATGCATATATATACTGCATAAAGTGTATGTCTCAAGAAGTACAAATAAACTTGAAAGTGTTTTATTTTGTGCTTAGCTTGTGTGCAAAATAATTAAGCTTGAAAATAAGAATTTCATATCATATTGGTTCGAGTTTAAATATAGACATATAAACCTTTTCTAAATGTATAGCAAAATGTGCAAGCATCTTATATTAGACTTTGTTCCAATTTTAAATATAGATGAATAAATAGTTTTTTATAAACTCCTTATATAGTATATGAATAAGATAATGTATACACTCATAGCAATCACAAGCTTTCCTTTCATACCGGTTTGATAATATTGAGGTACGGCGGTAGGGCCTTATATAGATATTTTATAATTTCTTATTCTAATTTAATCCATTCATTCATCACTATTGGGTAGATACTAAAACTTTAGTTAATCGGATTAAAAACTATACCGATTTGATAATATTGAGGTTGGGCCTTATAGATATATTTATAATTTCTTATTCTAATTTAATCCATTCATTCATCACTATTGGGTAGATAATAAAAACTTTAGTTAATCGGACTAAAAACTAAGTCTAATAATTATTACTTATTGATTGAAGTCTAGTATATATTAAAAAATAATCAATCGGTAAAAAATTTTAATTAGTAAAAATTTGTTATAATTAATAATTTTTTAATCAATAAAAATCAGTATTTTCATGAATAAAAATTAATAGTCGATTAGAAAAAATATATTAAATTAGTAATAATAATTTTTAATCAATATAAATCAGTTTTGATCAGTAAAAATCTGTTTTAGGCTATGTTATCGTCAACTGATTTGAATTAAAATTATTTCTCTGATTAAAATTGAATTTACTAATTACAAATGGTTTTTATGAATTTGAACTCTTTTTTTTCTTCTAATTCACTAGTATTTTTTCTTTTTTGCATGAGACAACTAATTTTCCTGACTAAAACAGATTTTTATTGATTAAAATGATTTAAAACAGAATTTGTTGAATATTATTTTTTGAGGTAAAGAGAAAAATGAGTTAATCAACAAAAGTAAATCTTTTACAAAATAAGCCTCTATATGGCGCACTGAAATCCATACGTCATATACAGTGATTCCTGACTTTACTACCCATTTATCGTTGTCGCAATGTTGATGTTGTATGGCACTTGTTTGAAAGCATCCTTATTGCTCCGAAACCTCGTGTTGTCTGTCTCCCTGGTGGTTGATTTGCGGACACAAATGCCTGTACAACTTGACCTTTTGAATGTGTTGCATAGCATGCCGACAAACACCATTTTGCGTAGGGATTGCTTGCGGTAGGATTTTCGGTACGTTGAGTCATAATCTAGGGTGACAAAAATTGATCCGACTTGAACATGACTCGAAATTAAATTGGTTAAATTCAAAAATTCCAACTTGAAAATGAGCCACATAACTCATAATTATTTTCGGGTCAAAATCAGATCGGGTCAATCTGAACCCAAACATTATAATCAAACTATATTAAGTAGATTAAAAAAAATACTTCCAGTCACCCACTCAGCCCAAAACCCAAACCCAAATTAAAACTCTAAAAGATAATTAAACTACTACTGTCAACTTGTCAGTCGTTTTATCTCAACCCTAAAAATCTTCTTTTTCTTTAGCCATTCTATCGAATAACCAAGTCTCAGGGATGGCAAAAACTGACCTAACCTGAACATCCGACCTAAACTCGACCTGAAAATAGCGAGTTAGGGTTAAGATTTTCGACACAAAAACTTAAATGGTTGACAGAACCCGACCCAAAATTAACGAGTTAGGTTTAGGTTGACAACTCGAAAACTTAAATGGATCATGTTCGGGTTGGGGATAGCTGACCCAAAAGTAAGTTACCTGAACACGAACCCAACTCGACCTGATCTGTTTGCCACCCTTACTTACAATCGATAATCAAACATATAATAAATATTTTTTACCAAACAAGCAAATAATAATACTAAAAAATATATCCAAAATTTTTTTATGGGTCGACTGGTTAGTTGACTACGTGCTAGGCTACATGCCAACAGGGCAACAAATAGGTAAGAGTGCGCTGCACATTCCGGTGTTCTAAACTTATGGAATGTGTGTCATGTTGATGAATCCTCTAATATGTCAATGTATTATTACAAAATCAATGTTTAGTGCGCTAATGACTTTTGTACGAAGTTCATTTAATACACTCAATTCCAGTAAAGTTTAATTATAGGACAATAAACAGTGCAATAATATTGGAGATTAAAGTTAATAAGTTAAAAATCAACACTTTCTAATTTCCAAAAATATCTCATTGAGTTTGTCTATTAGTCTATATGTGCACCTGTCGTCCAGTAGTCCAAAGTCCATAACTCTTTCAAAAGGGAAGTGGAAGAGGATACTTGCTATACTTGGTGTTGCATTGTTAGCATTAAAGCATCAAAAGGGCATTTGGTCTAGTGGTATGATTCTCGCTTAGGGTGCGAGAGGTCCCGAGTTCAATTCTCGGAATGCCCCCTTGATTTTATCAATTTTTGTTTCCAACCTTGACAGCGTCAGTTTCAAGGTCATATTCACTGACACCAAATTATTCAACTAAATTGTCCAATCAGAATATAGACTATCAAAGCCAAAATTACCACTACTCTATCAATCAAATTATTTGCCAATATACTAGCACGATTTGCCCATTCTAAAAGCTTCAAATGTGGGTACATACTTCCATATCCGTGATTAATCATAACGATACAAAGCTAATATATGATAGGTTGAAAACGGGAACAATTTTCAAAGTTCACGATACACTATATACATTCCACAAATCAGCAGCATTATATTAAAGCACACGACTAATCAGCAGCAAGTTTACACTGCTAGGATGTTGTCATTGTGTCAACAACTTCTGAACCACAAACTTCACTTTGAAAATGAAGTGTTTTGATTCTAACGTGAAAGCTTTTACGATAAAGTTCCCGCAGAGTAGCTCCATCCACCCAACTCATTGTTACTAGAATAAACCTTCTGAACATTGAAAACTGACATCTTGTAGCGACCCCAAAGGCCCAAACTAGACCATGTATTTAATTTTCAGCCATGAAGTATCTACACTAAGCTCTAGAAAGATTTAGGCCGGAAACCATGCAGAGATTGCATGGGTAATCCGCCCCTTCCATCCATGCAATGTCCAGTTCCCATCAACATCAATGACAAAGTCACTGTGGTAGTGTCCCTTGACCTTGCACCTCAGTTTGTTGATGAGCTCTAGGTCCAATGGAAGCTGCCTAAATCCTGCCCTATTAATTCTCACATGTCACTCCTTATAAGTCTCAGGCCTTTCCACTCTTTCTGTTCCCTCACATGCCACAGCGTTCATGATTTGCCGCCCGTAAAATTCCTTCTCAAACATCAGTCTCTCGGGATCCTCCCGGAAGGCATTGATATCATAAATATCGAATAGGGTGGAGTAATGAAATAAAGCCTCTCTGAATTGTGTGACAAAAAAAGGAGCATTGTATGATCCATTCACAACACCATGCACAAAGATATCAGGTTTTACCTTCCTGACCAAATTAAGAACAGCATTCCTCGGACTATCGACCACTATAATCTCATCAAGGAGGTTCCTGAACCGGTATAGACAATTAACTGCAACCATCTCATCACTTTCTACCTTCAAGTCCTCAACTCTGATTGTTTCACATTTTTGTGCAATAGCATGATACTCTACCTTCAAGTCCTGTTGCCTCAACTCTTTCTGCTGGGCGAAACCCAGGTTGGGGAAGATCTATTCCTGTAATACATAGTTTAGGGGCTCCACCAGCTCTCTCTGACAAATGCTGAATAAGGGCAGGCCATTGGAGACCATATAGGATGCCGAAATCTATGACATGAATCTTTGATGCTTTTTCTGCTACTTTAAAAATCGTATGGTTTGCAAATCCAATAGATATCTTCTTCAATGGGCAGGTGACAATGAAGAACTGATATGCTTTTAGCATATCCGCAGCTGATGTCTTCTTGGATTTTAGAGCAGTATATATCTGTGACCCAGTTCCAGCCAAGCGGGCCTTGAGAGCGATAGCAAAATAATGAGCCAACCTTTGTGACCCATCCCCTTCAGTAGAGGAGTGCTCCCTAATCTCCTTCAGCAATTCATCAGCGGTGCTCCGATCATTCGAAGCAGTAGACTGTGCACAGAGTATTAATAAAGTCCTTAAATCCACCACACTTTTATTATTACCTTATTTCCTAGGACGATGTTTACCTCCCTCTGGTCCCTGCGACAGGCTAGCCACTGATGGTAAGCTCTTCTCAGAGCCCAAATTGCTGGAACAATGTTGCGTTGAGCAAAGGCATAGCAAAACCCTATCAAACATTTCAGACAACTCCTTTTCAGTAGAAAGAGTTGACTGCTTGCTAGTCCTGAGTTCCTCAAATTCGTCATCTTCACGATAGTGAATCTTACTACTACTTGATCCATCAAGCAAGTTTTCACCCTTCTCCTTCTTAACAACCACAGTTGAAGAATCTTCCTATGTTTCGTTGGGTAAATTGATATTCTCAAGATCAATGAGAATAACATTGTTCTTTGGAAGGAACTGACTAGCCTCCAACATCCCCTTTCGAAACTGAATTATGGATTCTTTCTCGCTAAGAACATTCATATCCATGGGTAAACCAAGGGTAGAAGTTTTAGAACTGCTTAAAGTGATTCCACCTAAAGAGGTTGATGAGCCAAATGACCACTGAGGAAGGGCTGATGGCCGAGAATATGATCCAACTGGAGGGGTTTGAGTTACCAAGGGCTTACTAAGATCAATTATATCAGCCACCACAGTATGATCCACAGAATTGGTTGAGCTTGAACAAGAACTAGAACTACAACTACAACTACAACTACAACTACTGCCACCTTTATTCCAAGGACGATCATCCGGACTATCCAAACCAAGGTCAACAAAAGGGTGTTGATCAGGGGAAGGTGGGTACTTCTGACCCAATGCATCATAAAAAGGCTTTTCAGTAGCTAGAAGGGCTAAAGGATCATGAAACATAAAGGGTTTCTTCTCCATATAATCTTCCATTAGCATTTGGCTAAAGAACATCATCGGAATCACTTTCATCCGATAACTCGGCCCCAAGGCTCGCCCCCAAGAACGAGCCCGACTCGGGTACATTATCTAAAGCGCTAGGAAAGTTCAAGGAAGTAAGGTCTTGAGATGGGATTTGTAATTGAACAAACTGGTCTGGTTTAAAGATTCATCATAACCAGGGTACATGCTTCCATGGATAGGTTGGTTCCCATTTACAACATCATCAAAAAAATTCCCCAAATTGGGAACCCATAATAGTTAATAACTAATTGAATTGATAATCAAAGGTGTTCCTGTCTAATATGTCTGGGGGTAAATTGTATGGGCATGCTACTGGAGAAGAGAATAACAGGAAAAATTAAAAACCCGGCCCTAACCCATAAAAACAACTTCCAAGGCTACATACCCAAATAAAGATACAAACTTTATCAAACAATTAACATAATTAAGTAAAACCCAGTTCAAAATTAAGTATAAAAAGATTAAAAATGATAATAAAGATTACCTCAGAAAAGAGAGAAAGAAGGGTTACAAAAGAAAGAGAGGCAGTGAAATTAAGAGGTGAAGTAAGTTAAAAAAAAAAAAAAAGAGGGAGACTTGGGGTGAGTCGCCCGTCTTTGTGAAGACTGAAGAAGAACCTTCAAAGAAGAGACCAAGAGATGTGTATGTGTGCGTCTCTTTTCAAGCTGTTGAGGGTTGATTTCATGGGACTTGATTGCTTGATGTGGGTTCCACCTTTTTTGACTCTCATTTTGCTCGAAATAATGTCCTAATGATTAGAACGTAGAAGACTTAATCCACTTCTTTTAATCTGAATGAGCATTAAACATCCTTAATCGAAAAAAGGTAATTGGAATTACTATTCCCTTATAATACTAATTGGGTAAATACCAAGTAATGTTACTATTTTAGTGTGTGAGAAATTTTCATTCATGTTTGAATGTTCATCCTCAAACAATTCAACCATTTAACTTGAAACCAAATTCTACCAAAAGGGGTATTGGAAGGATTTTTACTTATGATTTTTATGGTCAAAGAACGATGGTTTTACTAATTAGCTAGAAAATTACTCGTAGCCATAAATGCCAGTTTAATAAGAGTTTGACAAATTATTTAGCCAAATGCTTGAAAAAGTATTCATGCAACAATCATCGGACTAACTCTCTTTTGTTAATTGCATTCTTAAGGGAAAAGCTGTAATAGCCCAAATTTCTTAGCACTATATTAAACTATAATTATATTTAATTATTTAAATTTATTAAGTATGATTAATTAGTGAAAGAATTTTGATTTTTATATATAATAGGCAAAGTACCTTATACTTAAAAATTAAGCTATCTGAAACTCAAATTATGTCATCAATTAAACTTTTATTAATTTTAATTTAGTTATAATAAAAAAAGAATTTATATGCGAATCTTTAAAAGGTTGTATTCGCTTTTGTATTTATTTGCATATTTTATTTGCGAATCTTTAAAATGTTGAACACGGGTTGGATACTCGATTATTAGTTGACAGCAAAATTAATTTGAAGAGTGTATAGTGGCTTAGATGTATTGTTTATCTAACCTCAAAATGGTTAAGAAAGTAAAGAAAAGAAATATATGAACTTAGTAACCAAGTAACTAATGGGAAAGTAAATGTACTTAAGTGAACTCGTTCTTTAAGTTAAGAATGAGAAGGGAATTTACTGTAATCTCAATTGAGTATTACTTATTCTTTAATTTAAGAATTAGAGAAGTTATTAAAGAACCAAGTGAATGCAAATGATCACAATGTGATGGAATTCACAAAAGATTATTGATGGCCAACTAGTGGTAGAGGGTGTGCCGGCATAAGATACTGACATTTATTCTTTTAGATCAAACTATCTCGTGAATTAGATTTAACTGGTAGGGCGATACTTGATAAGAAGGGATTGGTAAAGTCTTGTGAGCAAGTAAAATGAGGCAATGATGTCAAAGCTACTAAGAACTTACTAACTAACCCATATGTGAACTAAATAGTTGTTAAATTATTACTGTGATGAGTTTATAATTGTTGTTCTTTAGTAAGTTGTGTATTCATAAAAAAATATTAATGTAATTTACCTTAAGCTTTAAGTTAACTAGAGTCTGCTTAAGTTAATGAGAGGTGTAATTCGATTTGTTACTTTATTTTGTAATAGTAAGCTTGATTTTACGTATTTTGGTCAAGAATTAAGGTTCTTTATTAATAATTGAAAAATAGGTTGTTACAAATTAAGGATTAGACATCTAGTTTTTTCGATTCTTCTGGGATTTGATTAGACTATAATGACCTAATTTGGTTTATATTCATGCATTTTGGGATGACCAATCTATCTACGGAATATTTCATTAATTAATTTACAATAGGAGAAGTCATTTGTCTTTTTTTTACATGTGAGAAAAAAGTTACACATCCGATAATTTTATAAGTCTGATTTACAAGAACTTTTGTAATTGCACATAGTTTGAATTCATTTCTCATTTATTTTTGTGATTTTTTCCACTGTGAATGCATATAGGCGGTTGGTTGAATTTTCATAGAATACTAACAAGGGTGGTGTAGGAGTCAGATAGAAAATTTGCCTCTTAATTCCTTTCCTGAGAGCCCACTGCATAGCATTCATGCATTCGAATGCTTCTACATGAAGTGCTAAGATTGCCAACATAGGCATTCCTCCCCCAACAAGTTACCTACGCTATTGCAGAGGCAGCAACCTACACCCGCCGTCTTGTTCTTTTTTCACCATGTCCCATCCACTTGAATCTGAGGAATGTCAGTGCTTGCTTGACTCTCTCTTCCTAGATAGGCACAGTAGTAGAAACCCGGTGGTATTTCCTCGTTAACCTCCGGTAGGTTAAGGAACTCTACATTGGCATGCGACAAATATTGAAAGCTGCTTAGTCGCCCTCTACCTGGATGAAAAATAGAGCCGTTCCTTACCTTAACATTATGCCAATAAAAAGTGGTAACTTATCTTAAAGACGAGATATTCCCATGCTTTGTTATCATCTCATCACAGTGTCATCTTATTGTGTGTAGTTTGAGATCAAACTTCAAAATGCATTGATTTACAAGTTTTTACGTGATCACTTTAGCCACATAATAAAGACTGGAGATTTACAGGAAGCAGAGCGACAACAAATGCTACTGTCGCCCCCAAGGCCCTATTTTTCCTACTAGGAGTAAATGAGTAACAGTCACCAAGTGTGGAATTGATAATCATCAAGTATCGACCTTCATTTTTTTTTTTGGTAATATTATGATTCTGCAATTGTTAACTTGGAATCTTCTCACCATATTATAACCGAATGTTATGATGATCCTACATAATTAATATAATGTCTTTGAATTGATGTAGTAGTAGTTTGCAACCTCTTTTTACGCAGGGTTATATATTGATCGTGTGTTGTAAAAAGTAGCTAATGGCATGAGTAATTACCAAACCACCAAATAAATTGACAGAACTTAATTGATCAACGACTGAGGATTACAACATCGTCATCTCCTTTGAAAGAAGAAGAGAAGTAAAAGAACTGATGAATTCAAACCTTGCCTTCTTATTAGTTTTGTTCTATTTTATCTTCTATAAAACGTTCGTTAGGATTCACCCAGATAAACCTACTGGGACTTGTAAACTTGAGACTCCTTCTAAAGATGCAACCCTCTATTTTTTTTTTTTTTTTGACATCCCATAAACTTACAAATTTAAACGATGTTCATACAAAATCTAAGTAAACTTAAGACTATTAAACCAACAAAGACAGACCCACCTTACTTATCTTGCTAAACCAAATTAATTTGAATTGAAAATTAGGAGCTAACAATTATTTGGGTCTTTGGTAGTAGCATTTCAAATATTATATAGCTAGAAAGTTAGGCATACAAGATAAGAGGCTACCCTGCCCCTTGAGACTTTGGGTGCTATATTATTAGCTTCCTTTTTTTGGGCCTCAAATAATTGTTATTATTAATTACGGTACTTATCTACCCATTTGACGTAACAACAATGAAAGTGAAAGAATAACTTTGGGTGATTCCGATGTAAATGGTCTTGCTTGATACATAATAACAGTAGAACACCAAGTATGAAGTATCTAAATATTTTTGTCAATGTTCAGGATATCATTTCCCAGCTCTAAAGAAACCATCTCATATTTATAACTAATTTCAATGTCTTCGATAATACGGAGTATAATTTCTATACATAAACATAAAAGCATATAGTATACTCAATATCTACTCTATATATGTTATGAAATAATGATTTCAATCTCACCAACATATTAAAATTTCGTCCCGTAATAAACATATTAAGTTGAGATTGCATATGCATCCCTTTTGTTGGGTTTTTTTTTTTTTTTTAAAAAAGGCTTCACAATTAATTTTTGCTGGAATGATGAATTCTGGAAAAAAATATATGACTCAAATTGGACTTCACCTGCTATTGGGTGAACGTAAAATATTCAACAAATATGCATAAAGATTATTACGAAGTATGGGCACAATATCAGATAGCTACTCTGTTGCACAAAAATATACCTTAGGTATATGCTTGGCTAAGCATAGCTAATAAGATTCCTCTCCTTTAACAGAGTAGCACGTGGAAGCACGTGTCATATTTGTTATGAGATTGTGACTTGTGAGTATTAACTAACCCAAGTTGCCCAACCTTGTTGCCAGACAGTCCTAAAATTTTAGGTACACAGTACCTTTATAAGGCACTCTGCTCTGTTTTTTGTCTCTTGAATATTGTCGTAATTACCAAAATTTGATTCTATCGTAGGAAAGATCAGGGGCCTTGTTGTCTGCAGGCTATAGCGTAGCTGATCTAGGATTTTATTTTAATCTTGAACAACTCCCATACTTAATCTTAGTGGGCTTTAATTTTATCAAGTTCTTTGTAAGCTACTGTGGTTCACAATTGTTTGGAGCGATATTTTTAAGCTTCAGGACAAAAGGTAAGCATAGCTAAGTCCCGGGTGTACTTCTCTAAGAATATGCATCCTTTGAAGCAAGCTGAGGTGAGCAGTGTACTGGGGATTGAGGCCACCGATGATTTAGACGTCTACTTAGGCCTTCATGAATAGAGTGACTAAGGGATCTTTTAGCCACCTTTTTGATATGATTGATAGTAGTAATATAGACTACTATTCTCATTAAATCGATCTTCCAATATTATCTCCTCTATTGTAGGAATATCTTATACATATTTATCCCGTAATTATAGGGATTTTTCTTAATTATAGGCAATTGTATATGTCTAGCATCTTTGTATCACTGTAAATATACACTGTATTTTACTCAATAAAAGAAATTAATATTATTTCCATTTTTCTATACGGTATCATAGCTTTTGATTCTTAGGTGAATTATCTGGCTACCTCCGAAGGCTAGACAAATAACTTTGGCCAAATCAACTCTTAATTCTTAGGAGAATTATTCAATGCAAACGGCCAAAATCCCTAGGACTGTACTATTTGTGACCGTATTGATAAAAAAATGAAGAGGTGAAGATAATAAGAAAATCCATTTACTATATATACATTCCACATAAATGACATGTGTACTTTTTACATTTTTCATATACGTAATGTACATTTTCAATGTACATAATGTACAATTTTTTGAAACGGGTATACCATGAGCATGGTGCACCATTTAATTTACGGATTTGATGAGGCATGAGTCTTATCAAGGCAAGCTCAAATTAAAAATGGATAGTCTTGTATGTATTTATGCGCTTCACAACAAGGAAAATGAAAGAGGTGAGTTTGCTCAATTAACAAACTACTATCGTTCTTGGCTTAACAGACCAACATGAGAGTTGCAAGTGATTCATGTCTATCGAGTAAGAAATTGCCGCAGATTGACTTGCTAAATAAGGAGTAACTCAACTAACAAGGCTCTTTTTTTTTAAAAAAAAAAAAAAAAAAAGTTGTTTTCTGTTTGTTTTTCAATTTCTGTCCTTTCATTTGTCGGTGTAATCCTCCTTTGAACCAGGGAAAAAAACAAGATAACAATATACAGTAGAAAACGACCAAATCTGATGAAATCAAATACATTTCAACTAAATATTCAATTACATCAACCTTACACGTGAAATGAGCCCTGCACAATGTAAGACTAGAGACAATAGATATTCCACAACCAATTAAAAACAGCTCAGTGAATCTTCTAAAAACTACTCCTACAACCAACTATTCCTATTTCCCTACAAACGTAAGCTACAACATAATCTTCAAATTCAGAAAAGAGGTGGCGAAACGGAGTGCCAAATGAATTCCGTTAGCTAAGCCCTTATTCCGTCAACCATTTACAGCGCCGAGTAAAACCCCTTTTCCCAACAGGGAAAAATGAGGATCACGGCAAATGAGCCATAGATCTATTACATGGACTCCTCAGGAACACCTTCAATTCCTCCAATGTCACTACTTTTTACATCACAATCTTTCTCCTCATCATCATAAACATAATGTCAGAAGGGAAAATTAAATTCTGGACATACCAAATCTAAACAGAATTATATGTCTGTTCATTCTATATATTTATATAAAATCCACATTATCTCCCATCAGGAGCCTCCTGTGTTCTTGAATGTTCAAAGGAGGCAAGCATCAGATGGTTGTTTAAGCTGTTGCTTGGCTTGCTGTTGAGACCAGTAAAAATGGGCAGCTAACACACGGTCCAACAGCTCCTGAGGTACAGGCTCTCCCCTCCTTTGTTGAGGGGATATTCTTGCCGTGTGCACCAATGTCTTCCACTTATCCTGATTTTCCCCAAAAAAATGATAAACCTTCCATTACGTGAGTTCACCTCAAAAGTATATAAATTGAAGGAAAAAACAAACAGTATTTATCAGTCATCTAATAAAGGCAATGGATGATGTTTAGATCTAGCTTGTTGTATTATACGGAGTGGCCAATCTGGATTAGAAGAGGGCACAGTTCACTGTCATTACTCATTAGTTTGTTAAGGAAAAAGGCAACCAAGTCTTGTGAAGGAAACAACCAAAGATTCCTAGCGGCATATAAAAGATTATATATTTACATAATGATTAGATTGTTAATACACGCAACCCAATTTGTTATTACCGACTATAATGACTCATGTGGGTCCAGATTGAAAGGGTGGAGTATTCTAGTACCCTACCAAAGAAGCCCAAACTACGACTAGATGGATCATGGATGAACAGCTAAGCAAGAAAATATTGCTACCTTCAAATCAACATAGGTCCTATGCTTCACATTATCAAAAGCTCGTAGCTTAACATCTCGCCACCTAGTAACAATCCAAAAACCATTTAATTAAAGCCCTGCCACTTCAAAGATTTCAAGCATAAGGGAGCGAGTGCTTAAATTAATGCATACCTCCCAGTGCCAAGCTTCTCAACTGCTTGGACTAAAGCTTCAACTTCAGATACAGAGAAAGGTCGACGAATTCTACGTTGAGCCAACTCAGATCTCTTAGATTTTTGGTGCGATGGAATCACGACCAGTGCCTGTGGAGTACCCTCTGGGAGGGCAACTAAAGCTCGGGAATCAACTGCGCCTTTCTCAGCTATGATCTCAGCTGGTGAAGGTGCTGAATCATGATCACTTTCCACTAAATTGCCCGAATTCGTCACTAGATAATCATGAGAGGCTCCTTGATTATTGGCACTCAAATTAGGACACCTGAATAGAGAACACAAGTCAGGGAAGCTTACCAAGCCTATAACCAGGACCTAAGAAAAATAGGGAGTAAATAGATATCCAAGAACATGTGATGACAACTACAAAACCAACAGCTTACCTTGATACAGGCTGAGGCACATCAGTGGAGAGCACATGAGAATTATCCTTGGAAGAAACTAGTGTACTAACATGTGAAGGGCTGGGCTCCAAGGTGATTCCCAAAGATTCAACTTTGTCATCATGACAGATGCCAGACTGTACTAGTGTACGGTTATCGTCTCTGATCTTTTTCCCTTGAAGCCGCACCCCAACACGCAGTCCACCTCCCAGTAAAGCAGTCACAGCATCCATAACCGTCCTCTGAAAAAGAAATGGAATTAGGACACTTCAATCTTTCATCCACAATAGAAATCGACAACAAGCCAAGAGATAGAGCTAAGTTTGCTTAGAAGTCAGAACCGACAGGGTGAGGCCCATACATTAAAATGGATAAATTTTCCACAAGTATTTTCTTACACCAAAGGATAAATCAAAACACGGGCAGAAAATTAAGTAAAAAAATGATCTCAGGCCAATACCAGTTACAAAATAAACATAATAAACAATCACTTTACCTTAAGAGAACCGATGGTAGCTGTCTCAGGCATCTCGATAAAAAGCTCCGGCACTCTGAAGGACTTGATCCTCAGTTTAACTGAGGAACATGAAAGACAATTTTTTAAAATTTTCTCGTTTCAACGCTCAATCAACTCAAAAAAGCATATACGAATGGCTCCATTGATTGATGTCATACCGTGGGATTCCCTGGATGCAAAGGCTGTTTTCTGGCCAGCGACACATGAAGAGCCATTTACTACATCGGGAGGTACAATTAGAAAAAGTAAGACACATAAGTAGATACGGAGTATAAATCAACACAAATACCAGAGGCCACAACTCTATGTCTGACTGCAACGAAAGCACAGACGATTTAGTCAATGGGCCCTATCAGGATAATTATACACACCTTTACATTTAGCATCTCCATCAGAATTCGACAATGAGCTATACAGATATTTTTTTCTCTTCTTAAAAGGATAGATCCTCTGAGATCTCTGATGCCTATAACCGACCCTCCTGCTGCGGTAAATGCAGCGCAATTCTGAAAATTAAGAAAACATAATCAGCCACCTTCAAGCAGATGATGATAGCGAACATTAGACCGTAAGCCCGCAACACACAAAAGAACCAAAGAGGGAAGTCTACCACTATCAGAATGATCCCCGTCCTTCACTTTAGAAGCAACTCTCCAGTACTTGGATGCCAACAGCTTCCTTATTCTACGATCACCTATACGTGCAGGCAACCTAGCGGCTTTTATTGCGCTAGGTTGAGTACACTCAGAAAAGTTTTCGTCATCATCTCTAGTAACTAATTTTACATTATTATCCCTACAAGGGGAAAGTGAACCGCAAGGGCAGTGATTCACGCCTAAAGACAGTTTTATACTACAATCTGAGCCGGCAACAGCAGGAGAATTTCCATCAAAAAATCCAGGACTCTCTGAACAGTGCATATCAAACCCATTGTCAGACAATCTCTCTCCTTTGCCATCATGTTCTTCCATAGATTTATTCACATTAGGAACACCGAAATCTGTGTTACCAGCAGCACATCCCTCTAAATTCCTAGAATGACTGCAGAAATAACTCTTGCCATCATTCAAATCCATCTTAACAAGAAAACCATCCTTCTCCAGGCAACGAGAGGAGGTGATCACAGATGCCGGGGCAGAAGAAGCATCATTCTGCGGACCAAAAACTTTCTTCACATGGCAATTTTGGTCCTGAACTGGCAATCCAAGCTCCAGATTCAGCTCGATGCTCCCTTTACTAAAATGCTCATCTTTTAGACACAGATTTCCCTCGTCTTGCTCCTGCATGACGACATCTTGAACACCGCTGCCCAGCTGATCTTTCTCAGTTAGCGTGTACTGAGAGCTTTCTCCCTCTAGTAATTTTCCAGCTACAGTAGCCAACAAATCAAATGCACAGAGTTGATTATCCACAGCTTTCTCTCGAACCAGACCTCTCTTCTGAAATTCATGTTAATATAACAAAATCTCAGTACTTGTGATGGAGGTCAAAGTGCACATAATAAGAAGAAACAAACAAATGGAAGTGAAATTACCCTAGCAGACCTCGCAGCTCTAGGGATGAAAGGCACCTGATATCCACTGACTCCGTAATCTAACCTCTTCTGCAACATATCGAGGAGAACATACCAAAGATGTCTTCAATTCTATGCTGTTATCAGCACTCCACCAATCCACGCCGAAATCTATTCAAACCCATGGCCAATTCTAATAAGTCATAAAGCAAACATAACACAAAATGATCACTCAAACCAATCGATGCGCAGAGTTGATGACATATGATCACAATTTCACCAGTATAGTGCAAAGTACATCAACACATCATTGGAAAGGTTCAAAGACATTCGATTTATCAGCAACAAAAAACAAACGAACCGCATCACTGAAGTGCAGCCATGTCAATTTTTAAGCAAACTTCAACTCACTCGCTACACATGTCAAATATACAAGTATAAAAAACTATCAGAATCATAACCCCCAACAAAAAATTCATGATTCAAAGTTCATGGGTCATAGGGCCCACCCCCACTTGCTTAATTGATGATGATAATGATCAAGTAAGCACAATCCAAAACACAATTTTCATGATCAAGGATAAAGTACAACATCAAACAAGCATCTTGTTCAATATTTCATCATCCAAATCAGAGAATTACGCCATAAATCAAAGCAACAAGCTAAAACCCCTGAAATCAAACCCGCGAATTTCCGACGGACCCATTATTCAAGGTAAAAACCCCTGAACCTTTCTGATGAAGATCGGAATATTCCCATCTCAGAAATTCATCAAGATCACCAAATTTCAACCCAAAAATCAAAACTTCAAGACTACGAAAAAGAACCCAGATCTTCCCGCTTAACATCAAACCCAACCTCAAAAATTCAACCCCTAAAATCTGCATTGCATCTGATCGAACAAATTGCAACCACAATTCCCCAAATCAGCCCCACCAAACCGAACCCCAAACAAAACCTACAGATTTAACACAATTCTAATAAAAATTACCTTGAAGCTTCTAAAACACGCCAAGCCCAAATAAAGTTATAGGTGGGTTTGTAAGATTTGAAAACAATCGTCGGAGATTTCGAAGAATTATTACTCAAAAGCACAACAAAATGTAACAAATTTCCTTCACGTCTTCCAATCCCTATCCATGATTGTGGGTTAGTAAATGAAAATGAAATATCTCTCTCAAAAATGATGGGTTTCTCTCTCTCCTCTATCTATCTATTCCATCTCTTAGCGCGATCGCCAAAACCCTCTGAAAACCACCCAACATTTTTGCTTAAACCCCTGATCTTATACCATTCAGTCATTGAACCTCTTTTACCGCCTTGTCCGGTTTCATTATGAGCTTCTCACCGGCTACTCCCAGTTTCCTCTTTTAAACCTTCTTTGAAGACATCTTCTTCCTATTTTGGATGACCCCACCTTTGGTTTCCTTGGCTTGCTTATGATCTAGACACGTGGCGTACATGTTTTGATCGTGTGGGCATCGCCTTCGAGAAAAACGTCGGGTCATGAATTAATTCATTTCTTTTTCATGGGTGGTGGTGTATATTGCATATTTTGGGGTTTTATAGTACGTACTCTTTTTTCCTAATTTTTTTTGTCTAATTTCGATTTTTACGTCTTTATAAGAATTAAAAACTTTTATTACTAAATTGTAAGATAAAAATAATTGTTTTAAAATTTTATATTGAGAATGATCTAATAATATCTTGTTAAAATAGATTACTTTTTTATAATATGATGAAAATTTATAGTTAAATTTTTTAAGTTGACTCTACAAATAAAAATACAACAAAAATAAAGTGACTCATAGAGTATATGGTTATTTATATCCTTTTATTATTGGAGGGTGGTGTTTATACTTTATATTTATGGTTTTGCAAGTTTTATATAGACATGAGAATTTGTAGGAGTTGTTAAAGTTGAATATGAAAGAAACTGAATTTATGCGTGTTCTTAAAACTATGGGGGTTCATGTCATTTGATTGCTTCAACTAACTAACTTTTGGCTAATTTATTTGTGCTTAATACATGTTGATTTAGAGGACACGTATCCATATATTGTGTATAAGTGAAAATTAAAGTTGCTAGGCTTTTAAAAATATATCTTCCCAAATACTTGTATACTTGCTTTTATTTTCAAATTATAAGATATACAAAATAGCACGTTAGTTTCATAGAGTCAATTAAAATTTGATAATAGGATATATAGTTGTACTGAATAGTAAATTTTTAAAGGTAAGATTGAGAATCACATCATCGCTCATCATAAAGAAGTGGATTATAATAATTAGTATTTTATACTTTCCCATCCATCTATTGTCATGTGCCGTTTGATGCTAGAAAAATACAACGGGTGATTCCACATAACTGACATGTGTATTGTGTATATTTTTTATGTATGTAATATATATTTTTTTGGAGTGGGTGTACCATGATGATGGTGCACCATCTAATTTGCGAGAAAAATAAAGTAAGAAAGGAAAGAAAACATAAGAAGTACTCATTATTCATTAATAAGGAAAGTGGGGAGAGGACATTTTTGTCACGACGTCAAAAACTACTTGTGGCTGAAAAATTCAAATAGAATGCCACATAGGCAGCCTTAGATGGCAAAAGCACCATTAAATTACGATCAAAGGCCACACATTGGCCTCTCCAATCTCCATGCTATGGTCTTTAATCGTTACCCCATAGACTTAATAAGAACAAAATAAAAAAAAGGAGGTTCTAGAATTTTGTTAGTAAGCACGTATATATTGTATACATCGGTCCACCATTAACGCATTTAGTATTTGGAAATAAAGAAAGATATATAAGGAATATATGTATAGGATATCCCCCATATTCTCTTCTCCTCTATATTTTTTCTTTCGTTCCCCCCCAAAAACGCTAATCGTAGTACGGTGAAGGCTTGAAGACCCACTCGTGTCGGGTTGGTATAAGAGAAGAGGGGGATTGGGTGGTTTTAACTTATAAACTCATCAAGTCACCTCTTACTAGGGCTGGAAACGAGCCGAACCCGAGCTTGAAAAGCTCGTGGCTCGGCTCGCCTGATACTCATAAAGCTTGGGCTCAGGCTCGTGACTCACCGATTTTTAAAATTTGAGCTCGGGCTCAACTCGACAAAAGCTCGTGGCTCGGCTCGACTCGGTATAAGCTCGTCACTTAACACAGATTTGTCGAATGCTTATTCGAGTAATTAAGCTCGATTCTATTTAAAGAGTAGTTTCAATTACTTCCTTAATTAAGCTCGGCTCGTTTAGGCTCGTCAAACTCTCAAGCCTGAATTGTTTGAGCTCGAGCTCGAGCTCGAGCTCGGGCTCGGGCTCGCTTTTGTAAAGCTCGAGCCTGCCTAATTCCGAGTTCGAGCCGAGTTTTAGGCAATTCGATCCCGAGTAGCTCGCGAGCTAGCTCGGCTCATATCCACCCCTATCCAACTTGCTTTGAAGTATTACGTGATCCTTTAGAACCTCCAAATTAATATAATTAAGGCATACACTTGCATAAGGGTCAACCTAACCTACATAATTAGCTACGGAGTATTAATAAATTTGCTAATGCAGATGGAGTAATATCAACAATTCAATTAACACTCCCAAGTTGGCTTTCATAAAATATAATTGCCAAAACAAAAACTAACTATTGATTAAGTTGATGAGCTTTGATCTGATGATTAAAGTTGAAAATGTCGAGACGGTAGCAGTACGTCGACGTCTATTAAAGTCTAGAAATGAAATGATCTGTCACAGTCTTCCAAAATGATTATTCATAGCTTCATGGACATATTGTCGCGTGGGTATGCACAAAAAATGTTGGTTACTTGCAAGTATGAATTTAAGCGGCAGTGGATATATGAAATATGAATTACAGCGTGCGTCCTTGTTCTATCTTTGAATTATCTAATGTTGGCTACTGCTTATATATGATACAGGATAAATTAAGACATACGTCCCTGATACAAATCGAGACACACACAAAATACAGTATCATACTTGATGGAGCCTAGAATATAGCTAGAGAAAGCAGACCTCAGCATAAGTACATAATAACAGTTTATGATCTGAGTTAAGAGAATGATGTAAAAGTAATTGACTATTACGGAGATGAAGCAGACATTAAGGCGATAAAGTGGTTAAAAACGATAACTTTAATTCAATTTCACCACAAATAATAACTTTATAATAAGGAGATTAGTGGGGATGGAGTAAGATATGATGGACTGTCTAGTGGTATGTCATCACATGACTGCTGAGTGCTGACCATGATCTGCATTCGGCAACTATACACTTGTTTATTGTTTCCCAACAGAAACAGATCCAGCCACGCATTTCTCAGCTGGAGAGAGAGAAAGCCCAAGAAAGCTGGAAAAAGGGTGGAAATATGGCGACTCATGCAAAAAAAGGTGGTGCACAACAGCTCAATGCGAGGAAAGTAGTACATGTATGTCTTTCATAAACGAAGCAGAGAACATTTCTACAAACATAGGGTAACAAATGAATTCAAAGACATATCATTAAACACGAATAGGGGAGAAGTGTCAAACCATGCATGCATGCAGGACACAATCTTGATATATAACTCTACTAAAGATTGAACACTAAATAACATAAAAACAAGTTTACTTTTCTTTCATTTTCCATCTATCTCAAAGGGTGATTTATTTTTACCCTATTAAAGCATAAAAAAGGCCCAAGGATGGGCTTATAATTAGTCAATCTGTTTAATAATTTTACTTAGTATAGTCAAAGGTAGGTTACTTTTCCTGATACAGTGCAAGTGCAACAACCCATCTACCATATCGACTCAATTGTACTTTGACAGTATCCTATCAATCATCGCATCTTCTTATCCTATCTTGTATTGACAAATCCAATTATTGTGTCAATCGTCAAATGGTGGCTCTTACAAGTCTTGACATAGCTGGCTGCCTTGAGATATGCTCATGTACGGAGTAATGGGGACATTATTTAATTTGGGACATGCAAAGGATTATATTACCAGTTTCAATATCTTAATGAATACTTTACGTGGATGCATCAATTTGATTTCAAAACTATGACATGCATTCTAGTAAATTACGTACAAATTATGAAGTAATTTAGGACTCCCCAACGGATAATCGAACTAAAAAACCAATATAGATTATTCTTATCGTCTCGTAAATGCCCTCTTAGTTTCCATTTCTAAATTAACACTTTATTATATCTCTTCTAAAATAAATCAAATACACCTTACATAAAAGTCATCTAAGGTTACAAATCAATCACTCGAGAAAGCGGAGTATTAAAAATCAACCAAATATCATCTCAAAGAGTAAGTATTACATTTCCTTAAAGTCCCAGCCAGGCCACCTCTATGAAAACATAGACCGAAGGAGGACATTCGAAAAAGTGTAAAGATTACGAAACAGTAAGTGATGAAGACGATGTTTCATTTCTTGACGTCTAAGCGACATTCTTATTCTGTCGCCCAATTCATCCACTCTAAGTCAAGACTAAAGATTTCTCATTTCACTAGGGGATGTAAACTGGTAACCGGTAAGACTATCAGGCTCTACAGTCATAGGTGTCGGCTATTTTATTCTTGAGCAAGTGATTCCCTTAACTTGACATTAATTCTTTTTTTTTTTTAGAAAGCCCTGTCCCGAAAATATATTACGAAACATCCATTTCCCCAAGCATCAAAATACTATCCGGAAAAGGACCAAGACAAATGTGTTCAGATATATCCGACCCACAAGACCTAGCAATAAGGTGTGCCACAATGTTTCCCCCTATTCCAACATGGCTACAACGAAAAAGAAAGAAAATAACGAAATCATCCTAACAACACGATTAATAAATAACGACGCATAACCAAAACCCACCCCGTTATTATTAACTTTCTGAACCGCCCCGAATGCATCACTTTCTAACCAAATGCTTGAGAAATCAAATCTTCTGACAATCACCAGCCCAAATAACATAGCCGCTACTTCTGCTACGGACGAATCCCACGTTTCACTGACTCTTTTCACAGCCGAAACAAGAACCTCCCCCTCAGAATTCCGAACTACTGCTCCCAACCCAATCTCCTCATTATGAAGAATGGCTGCATCAATATTTACCTTAACACAACTCCCGCATCAAGCTTCGACCAAGCACTTACTAGAGGATTGTTCCTATCCAATTTAACTCCTCCTACTTTCGCTGTATATTCCATGTAGTCAGTAACATGCTTTGTGAAGTTTGCTGCAATTATGTTGCAAAGGTTCGAGTATGTTCCTGGCCTAGCTAGTCTGCTACGTTATCAAGCATGCTTAGACAATCTACGTCAGAGACCAAAATTTTTTTTTTTTTTTAAATTCGAAAACTAACCCTTACCCGAAAGTATTTCGAAATATGACATTTGTTTGTAAACCGCTGCCAAGGATAACAAATTTTTTTTTTTTTTGTAAAATTAATGTCCTTGACAGTGGTTCTACACTTGGTAAATTAAACTCCAAACCTCATTTCCCAATTTTTTCATCATCAAAAAATGTTTAAACACCAATGTAAAACTGCTGCCAAGGACAGTGGTTTACCTTTAAGTAAAACCGTTGTTCTTTGCAGCGGTTTTACACTGGGTAAATTCAAGTCCTACAAAGTCAATATACTGACTCTCTTAAAACCGTTGTCAGTGTCAGCAGTTTACAAACGAAAATAATATTTCAAAATACTCTCGAGTGAGGGTTAGTTTTCGAATTTAAAAAAAAAAAAAGAGGTATACGTCAGAGGCTAAATGGAGCATATCACATAATAAGCTGCTCTCCCATATGCTCTTTGCGCTATCGCATTTAAATAGTGCATGGAAAGCGGACTCATCAGCACTGTTACACGGCTGGCAAACGCTAGTCGTCCTCATATGTCGCCTAACCAACTCGTTGTTTACTGCCATGTATTTTCTTCTCTTTTTGTACTGCTCCAAATCTCCTTTTTTACTCCGTAAATTATAACGCACAATTCAAACTTTATACAGAGCATGGTTCTGTGTCCGGCATGAAATACAAAGTATGTTCTTTTACTTCTAATACCCCAACTCTGTAATGCATAGCAAATTAGCAAGCATGTGAGATTAAGACTCAATAGCGCTTCATTAGATTTCATTCACATAGTTTTCCTCATCTTTCAGAACTCTCTCTCACATAAGAGGCATACATATTCTTTTTAAACAACCTCAATGAAATTGTTGTTAGACTTGTTACAGTTGTATGATTCAAGGCGTCATGGCATAGGCCTCGTAGTCGTCAGTTTCTGGTCTGGAATCGATTTGCTTCATTAATGGGGTTAAAATTTCTAAAAACAGAGTACGAAGAAAATGGGTAAAACCTGAGGAGTTATATATGGTTCGAACCTTAGTAGAGTACTTCGTATACCTTATGATAACGACAATGAGGATTAAAAATGCCAATATGTTCCGTCATTTGAAAATAAAATAATAATAAAAAGTTAATCATGGTACATAATGGCATGACATGGGCATGAAGATTAAGAAGCTTTCACAAATCCAAAAGCTAAACCTTATGATTGATTTTCTAAAGTCAAAACACATTAAGGGCTTACGTCTCCAAAGATAATTATGAGTACAAGAAATAAACAAGCAATAAGCAGATTAAACAAAAAAACATAAGCTCACAACTTATAGATGAACTCGTTATAAATACATCCAGCTCGGAGCACTGCATACAAGGCAGAGCATGCATACCAAGGAGGATTGCTTAATAGGGGGGCTCTGTTGATTCTGTCTGAAAAAACCATCTTCTTGATAATAAGTTACACAAATTTGAAATGCGGGATACATTTTTCTATCTTCCGCTGGCAGCTTTTATATAGCCTGACAGGTGAGATCATATCATCCTTTGGATGAATTCACATACCATTCCTATAATTTGCGATTGAGATGACGGCACACAAATTTCTGCAAACAAAAAAGAACCAAGTTAAAATGTAGCCTATCGTGATAGACGGAGATTTGGTATTTCAATCTATTTTCCAACCCTAAGGGAAGCATAACTGTAGTTCTAACCTAGTTTCTTTTGGCATGAGGATGTACTGGCTAGGCTAGGTACGAAAGTAAACCTTTAATGGAAGAATTATGCACTAAAAAGTATAATCAAGAGGGGAAACTTTTACCTCATGCACCAGATAAATCATTATACTGCCAAGGGTTGAATTCCTTGGTTTTCACATCTTCTAGCTCAACAATGTTGGAGCTATCTATAGCTGCCCGATGCTCGCCGTATTTTCCATTATACTGGTAAACCTCCATATCACCCCAGGGCGTAGTAGCAACATCTGCAGTTAAATCGAACCATCTTGGAGTAAATTTGTCACCCTTGGCTTCTCGATTTCTTTTTTCTGCTCTCTGCCTCTCCTCCAAACTGAAACAGAAGATAACCAACACCTTAAGGCACAAGGAGAGACAATCAACAGCACAAAATGTATTCTGCCTTGGAACAGATTATGGCTCTTTAAAGCGAAAATTGCTTGTAAATTCCATTTTCCAACTTTTCTTTGTAATGAACTGTGGTTGTGGCTTGCAAGGTTAGGAAGTTCATGCAAATTCAATAAACGTCAGATTCATGTATGTTGTACATGCTGGCATATACTAGAGTAAATCCTACTTACTGTTCTTGATCACATTCATATATGGTCCTCCCATCAACCTGGTTCTGTTAATCAAATCAATAACATGACATGATATAATAACACTGAGCAAATGTCAAAACAGGAGACTAAAATGAATGTTGTTAGAGTGTATCATGATCAAGACTCGTAACACTTCTGTCTCATTGCAAGAAAAGACAGGTGCATCAAAAAGCAGTATAGTGTTTAAAACTACATACTAACCATCAGTCAAGATTACAACAGAATTTATTTCTTGCAGGAACTTTCTACACACCCAAAATTGTGATGATAACAAGGTTCAAGTCCTTGTTGACACGTCTCAGAGAAATAAGAGCTCCCTCCATCCCATTCCATGATGAAGTTAACACTTGGGTTGGACACAAAGGTTAAGAGAAGTTAATGTAGTATAAAAATTAGGAAGCGCTCTCCATCCATCCTATAATGAATTTCACACTTGGGTGAGGAGAATGGGGAAGTTTTTTTTAAAAACATTGGAGTGGAGAGAGAATAGGGAAATTAAAATTCAAATTAAAAACTATAACTTGAGAAGGAAGTGTGAAGTTTATTTTGGAATATCTAAAAATAGTACGTGCGAAATTTCTAAAGGGGCAGAGGAAGTAGAAGAGGATCCCCAGAAATTGAACAGGCACTGATCATAACTGGGACTAATGGCATACCCATCAGCTAGCTTTTACTTTGGAAATTCATATCATGAAGGTGACAGCCTATAATAAGATACAGCTAAAGAGAGTAACCTGCTCTTTTCGGCCCCAGACTTGGATAAATCGCCCATCTCAAGAGCATATCTGTCAGGTCGTAAACGTGAATCTGACTCCAATAACTTCCTGGGGGCTGTGTCAAAACTGTTTATCTTGTGGGCAAAGTGAGTATATTGATATTTGTCGTTTTTTGGAGTATCAGCAAGATGCCAGACCTGTAAAATATTCATATTCAATAGGCATGAAGAGGGTGTGCAAACCAAAACCAATTTAGAGGAACTAGAAAGACACATAAAGGTACCTAGTCTTCTATTCCAAAGACTTTCATATTAAATATCACGCAGAGAAGCAGAAACCAATCAGCGACAAGACTTATAGAAAAAACTCATTTCAGTAGGTTAATTCACAAATGCATACAAATAAAGAAGAGTGATTTGGTGCTAGGAGAGAAGAGAAAACTTCAAAACTGACACAACAAAGCAGTCAAAAGGCTTAAAAATACACCAGTCAGCAAGTCCAATTCCATCCGTCCTAAAGCTCTGAGAATCTCACTGAATCCAGGAGAAGAACCCACAGAAAAAAAAAAGAAAAAAAAATTAAAAGAACCAGAATTTCTTAGATATGAACCTCTTTCATTTCTGTGCCAGGTAGAGGTTCCCCTTCCACATCACATGGTTGATAGCTCATTGACTCATTCCATTTGCCAGTCATCAATATTTTAGGCTCCTCATTAGCATCATATACATAACCATCCACCTCATATCGACCAGTCCTTCAAGGAAATACAGGCTCATATAAGACAGAATAGACATAAATGGATTTTTTTTTATATACAAAAACTATACTAATAATAAATCTCATAGAAAAAGCGGAGCACAGGGGCATTAGAACAGACTTCAAGCCTGAAGGACTTAAACATAGAATTGTCAGTTCTGTGACACATATAAACAGATAACACCTATGCAGGACATGTGGGTGTGGCTCGGGTAGAAGTGTTTACATATCCAAATATCAAGCACGATCATTTTATGAAAAATTTGCATGATTTTGGTCTAAATGAAGTGTCTAAGAGTCACACCCACATTTGAGTGTCGAGTATCTGACATGGGTACTTGAGCAGAAATGAAGAGACAAAGCAACATAGGACAACACTAGATATGTCATGTCAACTACTCATATAAGTCAAAATAGGAAATAGTAAATCAAGAATATCAAGCGCAGGACTTAAGCATAAATAGAAAGTACAAGTAACAAAAATACTATGGAAGAGCACGCATGAGGTACTAACTGTTCGAGCTTCAGAGACACATACAGACAGAACACCCCTGGCGGCATCATCATCTAAAGTACAAACTTTGGAATTTAGGGAATCAGAAATTACTACATACCCAAACCACCCACATGGTTGAAAATACAACACAACCTTATCTCCGGTTGTTAAATTGGTCAGTATCATCTCGCCAGGTGAATCCACCCATGTACGGCCAAATATTAGGTTATGAACTTTAGTAGGAGGTGGGACCAAATCCAACACTACACCACTTCTTTTGAGAGTGACACGTGTCCTGCATCCAAGCGAACCCCCATGAATTAATGATATAACTGTAAGAGAAATAAACAGGAGCAATCATAACATCCAAATTTAGCTAAATCACCACAATATAACATACATAACAGGATCAATTCATACGAAAATTAATGTGTTCAGAATCAAGATAAATAAAGAAAATTTTAACAATAATCTAAAATGATGTTGGGCCATCAACTGTGAAAGGAGGAACGTAAAGCGAAAGCATTAGGTCAAACTTATGTAACTAGTTAGTTAAGTTTAAATCAGTGGACTGCACAGCCCTGTTCATTAGAGGCCAGGAACATAAACCCTAAGATGCAGCAGGAGGCAAACAACACCACTTCCACACTGAACCATCATAACCAATCCTTGCCCCCTGATGCCCTTGTGCTATAGCTTCCATCAAGCATTTTTTAACAGTAGATTTCTTTTAATTATCCTCTTTAATGGTGCAATATGAATTTGTTTTCCTATACAGGTTAACGTAAGGCTTATAAGCGTCCATTATGATGCTAAAGAGTTCATTAGCTTGCTGATGATAACTAAAAGAGAAAATTCTGTCATAGTAATTCAATTTTTCTTGTATGGATCAAGAACCTTGTCTTGTGTATTGTTACTCTTCATCCGAGATAGTGAAATGAAATTATCCTTACATATTTATAATGGCATTTTTCCCTTTTTTTCTCTTATGATGCAAATTGGTATCTATGTTTTTTTGCATAAAATGTCAAACACAAAATCCTGAGAGTATCCATATTACAGCGTAATTTGGAAGATGTCGGCTCAAATCACTAGAAATCCTTCAAGGGGCCCATATGCATCAACTTTTGGTATACAAGACAATGCTATGGATTTACTAAAGCTGAGAACTTAGAAAGTACATTTCATTAAGCATAAGCTCCAGGTCAATTGAGCAAAGAACAAAGTACATTGGTGAATTTTGAGCTATCTAACCCTAAAATAAGCCAGGTGATTGAAAAGCAACCGACTCCCATTTTGAGGACACAGTTTAGTTGGCTATGAAGCTTGAGAAGCATTACAAGATTAGGGACACTTTAGCTTAGCAATTTCATTGAAGCTAAATTCAAGGTCAATGGAGTCTCAAAGACATTATTGAAGATGGCCACGTGTAAGATCCTTGTACAATTTTCATCAAAAGGCATAATCGTAAGTCTAAATGAAAAAAATCACATTTAGGATGGCCAACCAACTTTACTCCGTGTGCTTCTAATGTGCATTTTGGAAAGCCGATACAAAACAGAAGGCAACATATATTTCACACTGTAAACACTAAGCGCAAGCCAGACAAAAAAAAAATACCGAATAAGAAATCAAGAAGCACCAACCTTCCAACAGGATAGACATCAAGGGAGTTGCCTAAAAACTTTGTCTTCAGCTTTGATGTTACATCATATGTAAAATGCTCATTCTCACAATGTCCAGCACTCATAGGAGGATGGTGACTTACCTAAAATGTATAGAGAGTTAAACCATCAGCACTATTGAATTAAAATGCAAACTTAGAAGACATGGTAAAAAAGCCAAAAGTAGAAAGAGATATCCAGATTTATATCAAAGCCCAACTCCAAAAGAAGCAACAAACAAGTATTCACTTAGAAGGAAGTTAAAAGACGGACCTGCTCTGAAAGAAAAGTAATCTCATTATGATTGACCATTTCATAAGTTTCACCGAGAATAGGATTAAAAGGCTTCCAGGTGCGCTGAAAAGCATAGTACACAGATATAGCCCAAGATGCTGCAAACCAAGACATGTAAAGAGGTCATATTAAAATACTACATGAGTTAGCCTCAAATTCAAAAAGAGAGTCTGCTCACCAGCATAAACCAATTGCATATAAGGATCTTCACATTCATCAGCCTGATCTAACAGGTGGCAATACTCCATTAACTGTAACAGCCACTCACCATTTCCAGTGTTAATGCAATAACTACACCTGATTTAACACATACCATGATTGCACCCACATATCAATGATAAACAAGAGACAGCACAAACCTCTGCCATTTTCTGCAGCATAGTCATAGGCTCAAAGATTATCACTGGCAGGGTTACCATTGATGTCACATCTGATCCAATGTACTTCTGCATCATTTTCCAGTAGCTATCTCTCTCCTATAATGACACAAGGTTGGCAATAAAGGTCAACAAGAAATAGCAAGAAAACACAAATTTAAAGGATCAGCCCTGGAAAAAAGCTCAAGGACAGTACAGAGACTTCAATTATTATCCGATACGTAGTATATAGCATTCCAGGATTTCTAATTGTGAAGGTCAGCTTTAACTGATCTATTAGAAAGCTCAAGGCACACTGAAGCGATAGAGAACCTTCTGCGTGTCAGAGTGCCAAACAAACAAAAGACAGTTGAGAGCATATTTGGCATCGTCACACCTAGGCATAGTAATTCAAATATCCAGTGCTAGGACGAAATCTTTTCACAGACAACATCACTGCAAGTTTTCTTTGACATTAAAACCAAGGTTTGTCATAGTGAAGGGGATCTTTAACTGATGTAGAAAAAAGCTCACAGGCCACTGAGCCACTGAGGCGATAGGGATCCTTGGGCACGTTGGAGACCCTCATTGAAGTGAGACGCTCAAAAGAAAATATAAAAGTTGGCGTGAAAAAAGAAAGTAGAGAGCTTCTTTGAAATCATGTCAACTAGACCAAGAAAGGCGCTTGATCACTACTCATTCGAAGCTCAACCGCAGCGGTAATTTACGCACACCCGAGTGCATACAACATGAATTTAAAACAAAAATTCAGGAAAACTGAATAACTTAATAAAGCAAATGCGCGCACACACACAAACCTCTTGTTTCCACCTTCCTCTGTGAGCTTCTTCCTCAGCATCCTCCTTCCCTCCTTCTGGATTCACCACTTCCAGATTTTCATATCTTACCAACCTAAACATCACATCATAAGCCACACCCTAATCAACAAAATTAAGAAAGAATCATAAAATAAAATGAGCTTAATTTTACGAATTACATTTGAGATGATTCAATCAAACATATGAAATTCGAAAACGGCAGTACCCGTTGATGGATCGATGCATGGCGTTACTAAACACGGACAAGCTGGATGACACCGAAGCCAAGAAGCCCTTCTTCTCCATCGTCTTCGTCTTTGAATGAGTGATCAAATTAGGGTTCGGATATAATCGGAGATTCAAACAGGAAACCCTGATTTGCAGAAATCGGTGAATTGGAGAGGCCCTGATATCGCGATCAAGGCAGCGGGGGAGTGAGTATGAATGCAGAGGGTAATATCGTTAATTCAGGTGGATTGATGGGGAATTGGGGATGCAGGATGCTACTCACATTGTCTCCCATTAACGGGTGGAGTATTTCCTAATTTTATTAGAGGAAAGCTGGAAAGGGAAATATATTAGATTAGGTTTTCAGAATATTTTTGACGAGGACATATTATTATCAATTTTCTTTTAAAATCTTAATTATTTTTTAATTCTCGAATGATTAAATGTTATAATATTATATAGTAAAATGAATTACATTGTTTATTGAGCAATATTTTCACTTATAATGAATGGATTATAAATTAACGATACAAATCACTTTAAGTTTCATATAGATAATCAATTCTATACGACTTGCTAAAAAATTAAGTGTTTTTTTAGCTATTAGAATAATCAAACTCGTTAACACCATACTTTGGGTATTAAATTTATACATTAACAATATGATTCAATATCATGCCAATTTTAGTATTATTTTATACACAAGAGAAGCTTTAAACAATTGTTTTATGTGTTTACCTTGTGAACTCTCCAGAAGAAAAAATATAGTCCTTACTATTTTCATACTTGTATTATACGATTTAAGTCTACCCCTAAGGTAATATAGTTAGCATTTATGTTGAAGCAAAATTTGACATCATGAGTATAACTGCTATGATAGCTTGGTAGGTGAATATACCTTCTTTCACATAATTATCTTGTTAGGATTGCACATACTCATATGGTTAGTGGTAAGATTCAATTGCTCCTACGTCAACTTTCAACAACATTAAACTGACAAATGGATTTGTAGTCAATATTATGGATGTGTGACCCTACATCACCTAGAGTATATTCGATATGTACAAAAAATTAAGTTTTGGTGGATTTATTTTATTTTTTGAGCAATGTTAAGCATAAGTTGGATTCATGCATTTACAATTTTGTACATGCATCACGTACTAATTTTGAGGATCTTTTCACCCATATGCATCACGAGACAATCACAAAGGTTATTCAAGTTAAATCACGAAATAACTATAATCAAGAGTAATGGGTACCCGTGCTAATGCATGAGTATCAAGCATATAAAGAATTAATATAAAATTTAGTAAAATTTCGTGAAATAAACATTTACGGAATTATACGAAAATATGTATACAAATTATTTGGCAATGAAATAGCAAAAACGCCTTTAAGAGCATGTATTTTTGTGGAATAATAATATACAAATTACTGGGTTATTAGATTTTTAATAACTTTAACTAAAAATATTATGATAAGAAGTGAATTTTATATCGTATGATATATTGCTATTTAACTAACATGACATTATTTACAAACCTATGGACTTAAAGTGAAAATTTTCAAATAATATTGTCCATAATATTTGAACATTTTAAAACAACCAAAGAAAATTCAAATTACTCTATGAAAGCATAGGCTCTTTTACATGTATAAATGTATGTAAATATAACATAAAAAATGCCATCTTGCTAAAATTAATGTAGAAGTAAATTATACTTCATATCACATGTCATCCTTGAGATTTGGAACTCCAAATATCCTTGTTTAACCACCAAAGACCATTGTGTCTCCTAACTATTCTATACGGAAAAATTAAGTTGGTTTTGCTCCAATGGAACTCTTCAAATGATTGTTGATGCCTTGATAGAGATGTCTAATCTTAGACCCCTAATCAGACCTTAATTAATCCATATATTGTAGAAATCACAGTATTTCATCCATTGCTTACCTATGGCGGTATGGCTATAAAGTTTTGCTAGTGAAGGAGCAAGTTAATAACATCTATAGTTTCAACAACATGCTAATATTGAACAATCTATTTTAGGCATTCATCGCCATATTTGAATTTTTTGATATCTCTACATAAGAAAAATTGTATTATTAATTACTATTTTTGATTAATTAAACTCATAAGCTAACACTTTTTCGTACAATAGAACAATATTGTAGAAAAGTTTCATGTTTAATCATGTAATATTCTTAAGATTGTCAAGAATAAACATTTCAGTTCGAACTCTCTCATCCTAAACTCTTTTATGATCACTTGGGACGACGGTACACGAGCCAATCATAATTCATAACTAGGGGTCATGAAGCCAATCGAGGTCCCCCAATTATAGTGGGATTGTCACAATCACTCACGGAGTACCACTCAATCCCACAAGGGAACTCTCCTCAGTCCTCAGCCTCACCAATTCCCATCTTCCTTTAACACAGTCCCTCAATCACAATACACAAGTCACAACCCACCCCACCCCACCCCAAAACGCCCAACTTTCTGATCTCAACCACGTGCTTTCCTCATCTAGAATACAACTTCCATCATTCTAATTATAAAAAGGAAAAAAAAAAAAAACTATTTTTCTATATTAAGATCCAAGCTCCATGCCACCTCCTGCTTTTGTTCATTCATTACCTTCCGAATTTTACTCACTTTCTGTAAACCCTACTAAATACCTTGAAGTTTGAATCTTGCGCAAAACCCTAACAAATTGATTTGTGGGGTTTTTTTATTTTTATTTTTAGAGATGAAAGCTAAGAAACCTTCGAAGTTGAGTCAGAAGCATCAGAATGATCATTCAAATCCTTTTAAATTGGGCCAATTGTTTGATCCTGATGTTTCCTGGGATAAGGTCCTCTTTATCTTCTCTCCTTTTATTTCTTCATGATGTTGTATCGTTGGGCTTGTTATTCAAGTTTGATATCAATGTTATTGCTTTTTTATGTTATGTCAACGATTTCAGATCAACCTATTTTGCTCATCATTCATATTTGGTGGGTTTGTTGGAATGCTCATCAATTTTTAATTATTGGGATTCCTATGCTGATCCTTCTGATTTAATTGGACTGTTGGATTGTCAATTAATAAGTTCAATTTTGATTTTTGGGGTTGTATTCTAGCGTAGTTATTGGGATTGTTGGAACTTATTCGATCAGTCAAGATATGTGAATTTACTGCTTTATGATATATATGAGTGTGACAATTATTGACTTTTGAGTTGCTATCTTTTGGCTCCAGGATCAACTCGGGGATGTTCTTCATTGGACTCGACAGGTGGTGGCGCTTGTGTGCGGATTGATTTGGGGTGCGATTCCTTTGGTTGGAGGCATATGGCTCATAATGTAAGTTGCTATTCCGATTATATGTAGGACTGAGTAGTTTCTGTGATGATAATGTGATCAAAATTTACATGAATTCACTATTGAAGAAATTGCCCATTTGCATAGATTCCCTTATGTAGTAGTACTTCGTATAACAGGTGTTATCATTGATACTTGAGCGTTTGGGATCTCATTGTTGTGGTGTGTCTTGCATAGTTGTATACTGGTATGCTTTGGATTTTTCTTGGAGTACCATTTATATGATGGATAACTATATGTGATTGTCATTGTATTTGGCTGGTAAGTGATGGGTTTTATACAGATAGGAGTTTACTTACTCGAGGTTAGCCCTGAAGAAGCCTATTGGATGCATGTATTTTTTTAATGTCCTTTTAAAATTAAGAGAATTTACTGATTATGTTCTTCTATGGCTTAATCTGAAATATTCAATCCTTTATTCTTTTCACCTCAAAAGAATAAGTTATAAGCTCGGATAAGTTCAGATTTGGGCTAATATGCTCAAATATGTTTAGAAAAAGTTGGTTTTGATAAGTTGAGATAAGTTCAGGAAAGCCTACTTATGTTCAATGCACAACTATATAGGGACCGATTAGATTAGATAAGGGGTTTTCAGGTCAAAAGAACAGATCTTAAAGTTTAGTCATTAGAATTTTGTACTTGGGAGCTTCTGCTACAGCGCTATCCATCTTATTATGGGTGCTATTGTATGGACTTAACTGAAATTCTAAAATCTAGGCGGCATTGATCTTGGAATCTCTTACTCATCTTAGGTGAAAGGAACTATGAGTTCTCTTCATTATGTCAAATCATATCACACTTTTCTTTCTGATGATTGATTAACGCATGTTCTGCTATTTTTTGTGGTCACAGATTCTTGGCGCTTTCGTCAGCCATTGTGTATGGGTATTATGCACTGATACTGAAGATTGACGAGGAAGAATATGGTGGTCACGGGGCTCTCCTCCAAGAAGGGCTTTTTGCATCAATGACACTCTTTTTGGTAAGCCCCCTTTGCTCTCTCAAGATCATGTTCTAGGCATCAGTTTTCTCTGTTTGATGCATTGCTGAAAATTGTCCCCTGTTGTTACAGCTTGCGTGGATTTTAGTATACAGCTTGGGCCACTTTTGAATGACTAGGTAGCTAGAACTTTTCTAGATCGAAATTGAGTTGATCTGGCGACGACTTTTCTGATTTACCATACACAATTAGATTATTCCATTGGTATTTGTTTAAAGTTTGTACTTTCTTAGTTATATTGTAGCGAAGTAGTTCTATCTCGCATTTCAAGAATTTTCCGATTATTTGACAATATTTGGTGTGCATTCATAGAGGGTTCCAAAAAGCTCTTCCATTTTGCCTTGTTGGGATACAAGTTTGATTTACATCAAAACTGTTGCATATAATAGATTAATAGATTATGAATGATCTATAATCGTTTGGATTCTGAGTTGTATGTATTTTGCAAGGTTCTAAAAGTGATCATTGTGAATGCAGATCCTAGTTGAGAGAGAACTTAGGACCATCTTATACGTCACTAGATGGTTCACTAGTTTCAAATGAAGTAAACGGGAATCTGTTCTACTAAATTTATCATGAATATAGAAAAACCTAGTATACGCTATGCCCAAATGCGTATAATAATTATACTATATAAAAAAAATGCTATTTACCTTCCAGCAATTCATCTAGAGAAGCTAATATCGGTTACTAAACAAATTTAGAGTTTTGCGTTCCATGAGTTGGAAAAAAAATCCTCACATATTCAATCCATGTGTCAAACCACATCCTAAACTATTTTTTCCCATTATATTTGCTAAATATCAACTACAATTGTAAAATGGAGACAAGGGGTATAGACCGTATTAGTAATGACTGATGAGACACATTAATATATCATCCCTTAAAGCATCTCATACATTTTCCATTGCCAAAAGAAAGAAATGTTGAGATGACGGTCATGAAGTAGAGTGTCTTGGCACATTCAATAGCGACTCCGGATCAAAACAATCATGGAAAAGAACAGAACACTAAACACTATGCACTATATATATTCAGCAACTGGAGAAGGCAACAATATGCTCACACAAATCTCCAACTATATCAACTCTACTTGCTGTTTGCTTCAATTTTTGTATCACCAGCCAGATCTTGACTTCAATAGAATCATCCTACTTTACATGATATCAAAACTGCATTTAACTGTCTGGCCACAATTATCATGATGACGTTTGACACCAGCAACTCAGATCAGGTATACACGGCCATGAACCCATCGTCCGCCAAGTTTTGGAATGGATTGCTGCAAAATGACGAAGACAAGATATGTTAAGCTGAACACAATCTCCAAACACCATATGCCAAAACTGACATTCTATGAGCCACAAACAATCATTCTATGCGTCATAAAGATACATCATAACTGTTATGTTAAGTTTTGACATTAGAGACGTTTAATGTTTTTGTGGTCACTTGTGTGGCAACAAAACAAATAATGACATCCAATCCACAAGGTATACCCGAAGGACAACTAAATTTACCTCAGCCTTGGTGCGAAATTCAAGACGGCTTTCACACACATGACAATCTGCTCTATGGGCAGAACTATTGCTTTGATCTGACCGTACAAATGCAAAGACCTGCAAAATTTTGCCAACAGTTTCTGTGGGAAAAATACTATAAATCTTATTGATTACAGTGAGGTCACAACTTTATTAATAAAATTGCTAGAGGTGAAGCAAAAGTTCAGTTTAGCTAACCTCCTCTCCACAATTAGGACATGCTCCTTTCAATGCAACTAAATCATTCCGCCATAGACCCCGTAGTGCTCGAGCTGTACCGTGTAGACAGACATTAGATAAGAGATGATAATGTCAGTATCACTGACTATGATTGACCAAAGAAGGAAATATTGGATCTACCTCTTTCATCCTTTAACTTATCCTAACCAAGCTTGGATAGAGATGGTTATCTAATTTATTTCAACTTTCAATCCAAGATGCTTATTTTGAATCACAACATGTTACTCCATTACAGAAGAAATTAAAGCCTGTGATGATCTTGAATAGAATGGTGATCTATGTCTGTATTCACAATAAAATATCCGATATTAAATGGCAACTAAATACTATGAGGCTTAAGGTCTTAGATGATCTTACAGTTACATCAGCCTGAATTCGGTTCAACATATAGAGTAAAGCAATGGAAACTAAAAGGTTGGAAGGCAACCATTACCAGAAGCGGACGCAATAGGGCAGCCAATTACAGAACCCAGAAGCATGAACAGCACAGTGTTCAACATGCCAAGAAACTCCAGTGCTGCTGGTTGGCTGCTGTAGACTGCTTCCGAATTAAGAGTATCCTGATAGGCTAAATTGATGGTGTACAACATCGGCACAAGACAAACAGAACCGCCAAATGCAAGTATCAGAAACCAGACGCTCGCCAAAGCAAACACCTGTGAAGGGTCTTCCTGCTCTACATACACGTCAGTACATCTTCTACTAATATAGATAATAACTCACCAATTTTACAAGCCTTGCCACTCCTTCCTCCTTGGAACCTACTAACCCAATAATGTTTATGAACTACGGAGTAGTATAATATCTAGAGCTTTAGACACACATCAACACATCATAATCAGGGTGTATTCTGCCACAAAATGAAGAGGTCCTTGAAAGAAGGATTGTGACTTAAATGGTCTATCTATAGCATCAATGATTCTTAAAGTCGCCCAAAATTTCTAGTCCAATAACAAACAAAAAGAACAGGTCATTAACTTCTTTGGCGAATCTAATTAGGATCTCTTATTTTCTACATTTATACCTAATTAAATATCTCATCCAATGGGTACATTACCATACATTCTTTCTATGGAGGTCCAAATACTAGTTATCAGCTATTATCATCAGGGTCACAAGGGTTATTACTTTGATACTTCTTAACACTAGTCATACGTAGATAAGAAAATGAAAGTCGTGTTCTAGCCACCGGATACCTTTCGAATTTCTCAGCAAAGAAACCATGTAATCGAATTGGTTGCATAGTCAATCATTTCCTTAGGCCGAAGTAAGAGTTAAATAAAAGGAGTAACAAGGTCTGAAGTTTGAAAAGAAATTGAGAATAAGTTCACCTGAGCATCAGCATAGGTAGATTGGCGACGTAAACTACACCTTGGATACTTCATCACGTATTTCGATCCATACCGCCTTAATTTCAACTGCTCCACCAAAATCCCAACACACTTATAGCTTATCATCAATTCAATCATATTTGTTCCAAAAAATTGAGAGTGACAGAACAAAACTTACCTCAACTCGATCAAACATGTCATCCATTATCAAAGGCTTCCCACTATAATACGCATCTTTCGCCTACTCATTTTTTATAAAAAAAAATACTTATATTAAATCAAACAGTGATGAGCTGATCAAGTAGCTGGAGGGGAGAGAGAGAGGTACCTGGCGGTAAAGAGCCTCTAGGGTTTCTTGGCTGGCGGTTTCAATCGGACCGACAAAAACACAGGACGGACCCTCCGAAACAATCGGAGTATCCTGTGACTGGAGAGCAGCGCTTGAAAAAAAGCCACCGCCGGCGGAGGCGTGGCAGTGGCGGCTGGTGAAGGAGAATTTAAGCCGGGATAATTTACCGACGTTAAATTTGGAAGGGATGATAAAGCGGGATGGAGGTAGGGAGCTGCCAGATGCTCCGGCCATCGACGGTTAGGGAATAGAGAGAACTGGGAGGTTTGTGGATAATGTGAGGTTTACACGCGACCTTTAGCGGTGTCGTTCTTGTTAAACACACAATCAAAATTATGGTTGATTGTGAATTTGGGGTGCTAGACGAAAATACCCTTTTGTGGTCAGGATTCAAAACGATGCCAAATTTGGTTAATATCTCCGTCGTTAGTGAGTCCCACTAAAAGTGGGTTTTAGTGGTCCGCCCCACTGACCCTACCCGGCCCAGCCAAAAAATGTGGGCATAAATTTTGCGTCAGACCTGAAGCTTTAAAAAGTAAAACGGGTCTTATTATAAGCTAAAATAGCCAAGTCCGCTTTATCAACATGAAAATATGGGTGGAGCCAAATAAAAGACCCAACTTCAAATGAACAGTATAAGAGAAAGATAACGACTTGGCCCAACCATTGAATACATTTAAGGCTGAAGATAAAAACATAACATGCGTTTGCCGGGAGTCGAACCCGGGTCTATTGCTTGGAAGGCAATTATCCTAACCGTTGGACTACAAACGCTTTTGTTAACTCTATTATACCAATAGGTTTATCAATTTATCATATATGAACAATTCACTTCCAATCATGATCAACTTTGGTGATTCATTATACGAAGAATTATCGATCATTGCAAGAGAAAACATTAAAGGCTAGCAGAAAGAATTATACTCTAGATATGAGCTTAGCTAGCTTGTGAGCTATTTGGGATCGAATCGTCTAACGCTCGACTCGAGCTCAAAATTAGACGAGCACGAGCTTTATAAAAGCAAGCCCGAGCTCAATCTAAAACAATTCAAGCTCGAGGGCTCGACGAGCCTAAATGAGAAAATCTTACTTAAGGACGTAGTTGAAACCAATCTTTAAATATAATCGAACTTAATTACCTGAATAAGCTTTCAGAAAATTCGAGCTTATGCCGAGCCGAGCCACGAGCTTTTATCGAGCCCGAGCTGAATTTTTAAACTCGGCGAGTCACGAGTCATGAGCCCGAGCTTTACGAGTCTCAGGCGAGCTGAGCCACAAGCTTCTTAAGCTCAAGCTCGACTCGGCTCGTTTTTAGCCCTATACTCAAGTCAAAAAATGAAATCCCCTAGGGCTTGTTTGGTATGAGAAATTGGAATGAAATGAGATTTAAAACTTATTCCCGACTAAAAGTTGTATGATTTGGAAAAAAAAGAATGGGTTTCAAAAAAAGAATGGGTTTCAAAACCGACCTAAAATCAACCCAAAATCAATTTGACCTGATATGTGTCTAAACTGTTACAGACCCGTCTTATTACAAACTTGACACGAAAATAACCCGAAATCGATTGAACCCGACAAATAGCCAGTAGTTGACTTAACCCAAAACCTGTTATAACTCGCCTAGTAATCGACCCAAATTGACATGAACCAACATTGACCCGAACCGAATATGAGATGACCTGAGCTCAAGCAAGTAAATAGTTGATTTGACCTGACCCAACCCAATAGACCAAATTGACCAGATTCAACCCGAACCGATAAGCATCGTCCCGCGACGGGTCAACCTAAAATTGTTCAATAGACCCGAATTGACACTCCTAGATTTAATATCATGAATATATAAAAATAACACTCCTAGTTTTAATATCATGAATATATAAAAATAAAAATATTTTTATTGTTAATATCAATATCACAATTATTCATATTTGAATTAAACAACAAGTAAGTAACTAAATCTCATTCCTCCGTTAACCAAAACAACTGAAAAGAGTTTAAAACTCATTCCTGTACTTAATCAAACAACTCTCTAAAATTGATTTCATTCCTCCTAAATATCATTTATAATTTCATTTCATTCCTTTAGTGCAATCCAAACATGGCTTAGTGTTCCCTTCAAACACTATCAAATACTAAAACAGTACCAAAAAAAAAAAAAAAAAAAAAACCAAACTCATGTGTCCTACAACTAGGAATCAAACTAAAAATTAGTGAAGTTCCTAGAATCAAAAGAACCAGAGAAATAGGGATCCCATTCATGTTCCATCAACTTCCCCAGCCATCTATACTTCCATGCTTGCCTTTCATCATAACCAAAACTATCATCCCTCCCTTTTCTCATGTCTTCCTTGATCATTCTAACTCTCTCCAGAACCCCCTTCAACGTGACATCAAATGCATCTTCCAAGCTCTCTAATTTACACCTTGGATCAGCATATATTATCTTAGGGATCAAGCTTATAATCTCTTCCCGCATTTTCTCTACTTTTTGGGCAGGTATGCTCTCCAACACCTTTTGTATGCTAACTTTTCCATCTCTAATGTCATACATAGAGATGAAAACCGAGTACTTCGTAAACTCCCTAGGGAAGTGCCATAAGTACTGGATGTAAGCCGAACCCGGATGAAAGAATACGGGTATACAGCCAGCTACTATAGAGTCGAAGGTGGATCTTCTAGTGTAAGAATCCCCTGGAGGCTGCAAGCAGAAATGCGAGCTTTGGAACATCTTCATTAGTTCAGCTGGTTTATGACACTTATTCTTCCAATTATTGCAGTGTATCAACACACATTTCTTGGATTTCTCACACTGGTTGATTAACTGGTTGCGAATCGAGTCCGGTCTATCGGGTCTTGGAGCCCCGGCGAAAGAAAACAAATTGCTCCGCCTCTGTTTTTTCATTCTGTTTTGCCACTGGAAAACCTCTGCATCATTTGCTGGGTGAAAATATGTCGGGTATGGTATACCGAAATCATTGCTATTCCAAGGAGACGACTCGATTACTAAACCCGTCATGTTTCTGGATTCGGGTAGGTAAAGGAATTTGGTTCCCCAATCCGGGTCATTCTTGTTTGCTGACCTCCTAAAATCCCAAGTAATTCTTCCTGCAGCGAAGAAGTGGTCTCTGCCCCACCATCTCTTCCACTCTGGCTTCCTCTTCAGTAACCTCACTAGCTCAAACCCACTCGAGTCTCTTACCTTGGAGTCCGTATTCCACAAATGCCGAGCCACATCAAGTCCTGTGTAGAATGGTACAAAGATGGCAGATGCTATAGAAGAATCATTAGTTAAGCAATCATACTGCTTCATCCTATTATGGAAGATCACTTCTAATAAGAATTGGTTAGTTGCAAACCATCCTTGTTCTGAAAATACTCGGTCCGAGTTTGGAAGTGCCGGTCCTAGACCTGAATTCCTCACATACTGACACATATCCATCCATAAGTCGAGGGACTTGCAATCCCTGAGTAAGTCTGCATTGAATCTCCTTGGGAGAGTTTGTACAAAAATGTAGCGGCCTGAGCAGGATTTTGAGTTGGATTTTTGCGCTGTTTTGCACACCTGAGGCGGAGGCGGAGGTGGAGATGGAGATGGCGGACGAGGGGATGGTGATGGTGGTGGTGGAGGAGGGGGAGATACATTGGAATTCTCTTCGCTTACATTGTTGTCGTTGTTGTTGTTCCCTGAAGATTCTTGATTGAAGTTGGAATTCACTACTTGAGTATTAGGCAAATACTTGGGGGGTTTTCTCCTTTTTGATCTCCCTTTTCTTTTCTTCTTCTTAGGAATTGGAATTTGTTGAGACTTTTCCTTGATTTTATCCTTTGCTAATGTCGAATCTTTAACGGATTGATCTTCTTCACTCTTGTTAATGTTAACAGAGGATTTCTGATTAATGCTTTCAAGAAGATCATTGAGGTTTACATCTAAAAGCTTATCAATCTCATCATCATACACACTTTCCCTTGTTTCATCTGTTTTTGGCCCTGTAATTTCCTCTGTTTCCCCTGTTTCATCCTCTGCTTTGTCACTAAAACTAGAGTTGGTGTTGGGGTAAAGATCATCTAATATGGAACTAACTCTGTTGGTATCACTAGGATTTGATACAATGGGGATCTGTGGATGATAATTTACAGAGTACACGTAAAATTTTGCTATAGAGGCTACACTATCAACTAAAGATGAATAATTTAGGCAAATCAAAAGTGACCATATTGTGAACACAGATAGAATGAACAACCAGAATTTACTCTTACGTATTGTCATTGCTGTTTTCTGCTTTTGAATGTGAATGTCTTTGGCTCTCCGGTCTATCATCAATTGATCCAAGGTGGATCAATGGAAGATGGTGGACAAAGGATTCTACAGTAATAGTAGCAAGAAGAATCATAGGATTTTGGCTATTTGGGGAATACCGTCTGAATTTTTGATGAGAATGTTGGGGAAGGGAACTTTTCTGTTTGGCTCAAAAAGAGCAAAAATAGTGGAGGGAGCTGAATTGTTCAATGTTTCTTACAAATTAGGTCTGAATTAACCTATTTTATAGGTTTTCACATGTGATAGAAGTTGTGTTTTTTTGGAACTATCATAACCCCGTAATAGGATCAAGTATGGGTTTAGAATGTATGGGTGAAATTTCCGAATGTAGCACTTCGACAACTATAACACTTGGTATATACTTTGAATCTTTACCGAATAACTAGTAACTAATTGTCCAAGTTTTATTTCCTATAAAATAGGTTATGTCCAAGTTAAATCTTTTTCCGAAAAATTAGCAAACATTATACGAAGTGTTTACTTCTAGGTTACGTAAAGCTACATTATATTGATGTAAGGATAGTCCTTGATAATTTGATATGTATAAAAGAAATAAAGAAGACATAAACGCCAAAAAAGTAAAGAATGAAAATAGTTTTTTATTTGTTCATCTTAATTACAAGACATAATTATTTGCAAAAATTATGTGTTTCATATAGGATTTCCAATGGTAGTATAAATAATTCACATGATATAGGATTTTCAATGGTAGTATAAAGAATTCACATGTAATAACGACGGACATACGATTACACAATATACGCTTTAATCATACTCGAAGATCTTTAAAAAAAAAATTGCTTCGACTACTTGTTTTTCTAGTGTTCCTAGCTTGTTTCTTCCTCTTGGATATCACCTTGTAAAATAACTATCCCGCACATCATGATTCTCCAACTCCCGAAAAAAGTTATACTTCCAAGAAAATTCTTCATGAAAACTCTAAGATAGTGTAACATTCCCTCTTAATATGTAAAGAGACGAAAACTCACATGTGAGTTGAGACCAATTGTTCAACATTTATAAAATGAGTAAAAGTTAAACACTTTATAAGGCTAAAGGTAAACTCCTCCTTAGGGGTGTCAAATCGGGTCAACGGGTCAGTTCTGGGTTGACCCATCGCGAGTCGGTTCTTATCGGGTCAATTTTGCCTATCGAGTCGGGTTAAATCGGTTATTTGCTTGGTTGAGTTTGGGTCAGGTTCGGGTCGGGTCAGGTTCGGGTCGGGTCAGGTTCGGTTCAGGTCAATGTCGGTTCGGGTTGTATTCGATTCGGGTCAAGGTCGGTTCTAATACAATCGGGTCGGTTCCTAAACGGGTTATATCGGGTTATTTTGGATTTGGGTCAAGGTCGATTCTGGTAAAATCGGGTCGGTTCCTGAACGGGTTATAGCAAGGTTATTTTGGGTTCGGGTCAAGGTCGGTTCTGGTAAAATCAGATCGAATCCTGAACAGGTTATTTTGGATCAATGTCGGTTTTGATAAAATCGGACAATGATGATGGTTAATTCATAAATTGGACAATGATGATGTCAATAAGTCATTTAAAAAAATATTTATGAGGTAATGATTATTAAATGTGTATTATCCTATCAGAGTAGTCTATAACATACGATGTTAAGTTTATATATACATAAGAACTTGTAATATGTTTAGTTTGAATCGACAATGACAAGTTTGGTTTCAAAGTTATTAGATATTAGGTAAAAAATAGGTCTGTCAAGATTAGGTCATATTCATGTATATTCAGATTATTAACACATCCAGTGAATTCGGGTAATGAATTGTTATAAATCGGGTTATATCGGTTACGTGTCGGTTTCAATCGGTTTCGGGTTCTTTTCGGGTCGGGTCCGTAATGGGTCAGTTCTGTAACGGGTCGGACACGGACCGGGTTCGGGTATTTTAATATCGGGTCAAATTGGTTTCGGGTTAACTTCAGGTCGGGTTGGGTCGGTTTTCGGGTCATAATCAGGTCGAGTCCGGGTCGATTTTGGGTAACTTATCGGGTCGGGTCTGATTCTAACAGCTCTACTCCTCCTATTGCCATATGTTTTTAGGATGAAACCCTTTTGGACCTTATAAGTGGACCTTCTCTTAATGACGGATGCGGCCCAAACCCATATTTAATATAATCCCATCTGTTCGAATCAAAACTCCCTTTACTGTAATATCAGCTGCATCTCCATATTTTTATTAGCTAGAATTTGGATGTGCATAAAACGCTGCTGGAATCAGCTTGATGACCTCTTTGACTCTTCCCTCATAGCTACCATCTTTTCTGTAGGTATTTCTAGCTACCGCTTCTCAATGCCGAAATCCCCTTTGTTTACGTCTTCCATGAGTAGATTGTGTAATTTTTTGGACAATGCCACAAGTATTAAATGTAGTGGATCCCCATGAGTATCCAGCTATAGCCCGTATTTTATACGTATTTTACACTTTTTTGTACGATTTTCCCCTTATATATTAGTAACCTAATTTAACCATATGTAATAATTATTTAACGTTTTAGTTTACTACTAATTTAATAATTTAATTTACTAATCTAATTTAACCTATTTACTAACCTAATTTAATTTACTAATCTAATTTAACCTATTTACTAACCTAAATTATTATTTATATAATGTTTGAATTTAATGACCTAATTTAATCCATTTACTCACCTAATTGTACTCTTTTTTTTCCTATCTCTTATAAACCCATTTTCTATCACTCTTTCAATATTTTTTTTATCATTTACTCACTCAAACTCTCTCAAACATCTATTACTCTCCTAAGAAATTGACCTCTTTCATAAAACCAATTTTTTTTTTTTCCAAAAATTCACCATGTCAAGAGCAGGCAAAGAACCAAGTCGAAGCTTGAGTGGAAGAATAAGTAGAGTTGCAGGTAAAGCTTTAAGAGGATTAGCGAGTTCTTCATCCTCAAAAGTATGTATTAATTTGTTTTTAAGCAATTTATGGTTCTTTATATGTATTATTTTGATTTTAAAGCAATTTCAAGTTTTTTTCATGGAGTATAATGATTTTTAGGAATATCTTGGTTGTTCCGCCTTTGTTGAATTTCGGTATTTTGAGCTTGAAGGAGATGATGAAAAAAAAATATATACATATGGAGGAACCGTGTAAAATACACGGTTCTACCTAGGTAGTAACGTCCAAAATGGACGTTTCTACCATGGTAGAACCGTGTATTTTATACGGTTCATCCATGGCCAAACCGTATAAAATACACGGTTCTACCATGGCAGAACCGTCCATTTTGGACGTTTCTTCCTAGGTTGAATCATGTATTTTACACGGTTCATATATTTTTTTTATAAAATAATTAATTAAATTATTAGTTAATATTTATTACTTAATATTAATAATAATAATACATATTAATTGATTAATATTTAATATTACATATAATTGTAATTAAAATTCCATATTAATTTAGTTAATATTATATTACGTAATAATCATATTAAATTATTTAATATTTAACTAGTTAATAATAATACGTATTAATTAGATAATATTAGTAATTATTCATATAATATTAATAAGTTTATATTAATAATAATACGTATAATTAGACGTAATTTCATTATATTAGTTACATTCTATATTTATTAATAATAATTGGTATAATTATTCGTAATTTTATTTTATTAACTACATTCTATATTTATTAATAATAATACTCGAAATTTATTATATTAATTACATTATATATTTATTAATAATAATACATATAATTATTCGTAATTTTATTATATTAATTACATTCTATATTTATTAATAATAATACTCGTAATTTATTATATTAATTATATTATATATTTATTGATAATAATACGTATAATTAGTTGTAATTTCATTGTATTAATTACATTCTATATTTATTAATAATAATACTCATAATTTATTAAATTAATTATATTATATATTTATTAATAATAATACGTATAATTAGTCGTAATTCTAATGTATTTTACATTATATATTAAAGATGTTTATATATATTAATAATAATACTTACTTGTAATTTTATGTTGTAGTTAAATTTTGTTTAATTATTAATATAGTTAAATTATGTTTATATTAAATTAGTACTAATTTCTATTTATTAATTACTTATTATTTATCATTAAGATAATGGACTAGGTACTTGAAAGCCATGGTGAGGATGATTCAGGTCCAAGACATCCCCGATCTTGTGGTATCTCAGCTTCTACACATAGGGAGAAAGAGGGTGTACGGTTGCAGTAGTTACATGAGGATCAGGTAGATGAGGCAAAAGAGGATTATGATGATGATTTGGATAATTATGTGATAGATGACGAGGATCAGGATCGGGATAATGATGATATCCCGAACTAATTTGGATGGTGCTAGTGCTGTGTCGGAGGAACAATTAGGGGATAAATATGTTAGAGTGCGCAAAGGCGTGGATGGTAAACTTGCCTGTGCAACGGAATTGGGTTCTTCTTCAATTGTTTCTGGCCTGAGTAGTAAGTGGAAGAAGGGGAATGGCTCTTGGGTTGTGAAGGGTGGAGTTCCTGGCGGCCTAATCGAAGGGAACGTGATTCCTAGCTTTTTGGGTCACATTGCAACAAATATTTAGGTTGGGAAGGAGCGCATAAATGGTGTATTGAAGTGTCAAAACCGTGACAAGATGTGCTCCCTTCTCGATAAATGGGCTCATTCTAAGCTTGATGGAAGTCCAATACAACAACGATTGCTGAATTCTGGCACTCTCTTTCTACCAAACATTATGTTTGATCACATAGATGCGCCACTGATATCTGCTTTTGTGGAGCGTTTGCAACCAAATACAAATTCCTTCCACTTTCCATTCGGTGAGATGACTATCTTACTGCATGACGTGGAGGCCATTCTTGGTGTTCGTGCAGAGGGTAAGCTGGTAGATGATTATACTAAAGTCTCCTCCATGACACTAAGTGAACTTCTATGTGTAGACCCTGCTATCCTTGGAGGAGAAGATCCTAAGAGCATTTATCGTAACGGTGGTGTGAAACTTCTGTCTTTATACAAGAGATGTCTCGTAGCAAATAAGGTAGAGGATACACAGCTATCAGCGTGGTTGTTTTTGGCACTGGGTTGCACCTTGTTTGTAGAGAAGAGTGGCTATAGGGTTAGGAAGCAATGTGTGCGTGAGGCTTTGGAGCCAGATTCTATTTCTACATACACTTGGAGATCGACAGTCCTAGCGAACATGTATCGCCAGTTGGGGATTGCCAATCGGATTGATTGCCGAGAGATTGTTGGATGCATGACATTGTTGCAAGTTTGGATTTATGAGTACTTCCCAACTTTTCGACCCCATAGAGACCCGAAGTTTGCTATGACCCAATTTTTGAGAACCAAGTTGTGGGGAAGTCGAGCCTAGAAGAAGACTTTGGAGCGACTGATTGAATTTCGGTGCCAACTTGACACCATGAGTGCGCATGAGGTACACCATCGTATTTAATTTATTGCTTGATTACTTTATTACATTCTCAACTTGACACCATCGTGTTTAATTTATTGGTTGTCCCCGATCCTAGGTTGATTGGTTGCCATATTGCCCTAATCCGATCGCTAATTGTCCAAGGACTTCATATACGAGACTTATTCAATATAAGGACATCATAGAACCTTATATGCCTCAGAGATGCGTTCACCAACTTGGTTTCATCCAGTTTGTCCCGCCCCCTCCAATGTGGCCCGCAAAAGCCTTGCATTCAGCTAAATTAAAGGAATAGAAGGTGGAATGGCCGAAATATATAGTGAGCGCGTTTTGGGATCAATTTCCTGTGACGAGCCGTCTTGATCTGAGTTCATTGATTCCAACTATGGAAAAAGTTTTATTTATTCGAAAAGTTTCGATCCTTTTTCTTCCCATATCGATCGCAAAATAACCACTTATACACACGACCATCAGATTGAGGTTTATGTGTTGCTGAAACCAACATAAATCCATATTTCATGGCTTCTTCTTGAGCCCATACTTTACCATCCCTAAACGTAGCAAAATCTTGTTTGTGACTAAAAACCCCACTATAATCAATTCCATCCCCGCCAAAGTCCTGAAATTTCATATAGATCACTATATTAGACATGTAACTCTAATACGTAATTAACATCAATAAGCAATGTTCGTATAAATCGGCATTAGCGATGTATATTTCTAATTGATATTTCTAATAACATTCGATAGCAACGTATATCAAATTAAACTAATTGATATTCCTAATAACATTAGATTAGCAAAGTATTTCTTGTTTATGTTAATTTAATTCTTACTAATAATAGTTAATTAGGAATGTTTTAACTTAGGAAAGATTTAAAGAAAACAGGAGAATTTTTACGTGAAAAAACACCCAAAAAACCGCCCAAACTGGAGGGTGCTTCAACTTACAGGAATGTCCAATTTGGAGGGTTGTACATCCCAAAAAAACGTCCATGTTGGACAGTTGTTCCTCCCCAAAAAAACACCTAATATGGACGGTTGTGGTGCCTAGTAAACGTCCAATTAGGACGGTCCAATATGTCATAAAAAACGTCCAAATGGGACGATTTATTGGACATAAAAAAAGTCCAATTTGGACGGGTTTTTGGTGTATTAAAAACATCAAATTTGGACGGTTTGAACTGTCTATATTACGTCAGTATTTTACGGTTACAAACAATGATAAAAACGTCTCAACCATACGTTTCTCTTTAATTCGCATCTTAACTAACCTCATTCTATATTAACTAACACTTATCACACAATTATATAACTATAAAAATAAAAAAACATAGAATATATATATATGTACGTATTTAACCTAATTATATAGTTCAATATACAACAAATGAAATGAATTACTTGAAATCGTCATAAGAACGAACAATCTGTACCTCATCGGATATTATTGAAATTGAACTGAAGAAATTGAACTGAAGGAATGGAACTGAAGGAGTTGAAATTGAACTGAAAAAATTGAACTGAAGGAATGGAACTGAAGGAACCGAAGGAAATAGAGGTAATGAAAGAAGTAGAATGACAGGAAAAGTCGAAATTCGTTGGAATGTGAGAAATGAAATGTTACTGAAAGTAAAAACTATAAATACTGAAAGTAATCACCAAAAACTCAGATTAAAATTAACTTATATTGAGTGGTAAAAGTGAAAATACATTTAACGTATATAAATATAAACTAAGGGAAAATTTGGCATTTCATATACAAAATACGGGCGGTAGCTGGAGAATTACGGGCGACGTTTAACAAACCCCTAAATGTAAGCCAAAGATGGATGGAAAAATACAAATACACAACCAGCTAAAATCACGTCAAATGCTGATCTTCGAGTGTATGAATCCCCTAGTGGCTAGGTAGTAAGCATAAGATCGAGATTACCTTTGAAACAATCTCATTAGACTCTTGGGTTTATCACAATTTTTTAATTTCACATCACATCTTAGAAACCTGCAATGTTAACCTTTCGAAGCTAAACATTGGCTGATAATTGAATTGTACTTGTCCCAAATGCCTAACTTGCCAAGTAAAAAAGTATATTGTACTTGTCCCAAGGCTTTAGTAAAAATATCTTCTAATTGCACAGTTCTTGAAACATAGGAAGGATTGATGGTGCCATCCTTTATCGCATCTATAATAAAATCACAGTATGTTTCAATATGCTTAGTCCGTTCATGAAAAAGAGGGTTATGAGCAATATACAATGCCGACTAATTATCACAATAGATATGCATGCCGTTCTTATGCCAAACTCCCAAGTCACCAAGAAGTTGTTTTAACCACTTCAGTTCGCAAGTAAGCGCAGTCTTCACACAATACTCTGCTTCTGTCGACGAACGAGACACCGTGTGCTATTTCTTTGTTTTCCACAACACTGGTGAAAAACCCAATAATACGAACCACCCACTCAGTGACCATCTAGTAAGAGGGAAATTGCCCCAGTCTGAATCACACCATCCTTCTAATTGAAGGGCACTATTCGATCTCAGAAGAATCCCCTGTGCCAGATTTTTCTGCAGATAACGCACAACCCTCAAAGCTGCTTCCTAGTGTTCCTGTCTTGGATTATGCATAAATTGAGACAAGATATGCACAGAATAAGATAAGTCAAGTCTCGTGACAGCTAGATAAATAAGTCTTCCAACCAATCGCCAATATTTTTTGCCGTCTTGAAATGGTTCATTCGTGGTAAAAGCTAGTTTATGGTTCTGCTCCATGGGAGTGTTCACTGGTTTGTCATTTGTAACCCCTATTTCTGATATTATATCACATACGTATTTTTTTTGACAGATAAAAATGCCTTGTTTGTTTCGTGCTACTTCTAATCCTAAAAAATATTTCAAGAATCCTAAGTCTTTCGCCTTGAAACATTTTCCTAGGTATTCTTTAAATTTCGATATTGCCGATGAATTATTCCCTGCAACGATTAAATCAAGTTTAGTAAAAATATGTTTTATTAACTAAAATATGTTCAATTCAGTAAATATATTAAAGTTCAATTAGCATTAAAGGTGAAGTGATTGGTGATTAATTTCAGGAGTAACGAGCATAAATTATCTGATATGTATTTCCATCTTGAAAGACTATATTGCCTTCATAGGTGGAATGATTTTGAGTTAAAGAAAAACTTGGAAATATTGATCATATAATGCTAGTATCTTGTATTGGTGATTTTCCTATAAAAAAAATTGATCCTTTTCTATATCTTGTATCTATATTATTTTTACACTGGTGATTCTATCTATCATTTCAAAAAGGTTTGGAATTTTTTGTTACTGATTGGTGGAATACTAAAACATCTGAAACTTTTTTGACTAATATCCAAGAAAATAAATCTTCTCGAAACAAGCACTCCCCTTCAAAATAAAAAATAAAAATTACTCAAGCTAAAGCATATAAGCATAGCACAAATCGATTTTTTTTTGAGAGAGTAGTAAAAGATATCACTTTTTTTGAAGCCACTTCAAAAGAATAATTATATTTTAAAATTTCAACTGCATTTTGATCTTACATATAAGCATAACACAATCCGAAATATGTACTTCTTCCCTAATGAAAATGTCATAACATATTTGTCTTGGAAAAAATTTCGTATAGTAAATTCCTAATATACCTAACATGGATGTATATGTGAAATATATGTATGTAGACACCCGAGTCATGTATGTTCCTAGAAAAGCTATGCATGCGCTAGGATGGACCTTGGCCAAAGCAAAAAAAAAAAAAAAAAGGCTTCATCATCAACATTATAAGAATGGTTAGACTAATCGACTTCTCATTTGAATTACAGGCAACGATGAATTGCAAAAATATGTGTTTCTTAAGGTAAAGAATGAGTACAAAGAATTCTCAGGTTATGGTACAATAAATGTTTCCAACATACAATTAAAAAAAAGCTGTCTGGTTCTTCCCTTGGTTTTTCTTCTGCTTTCCCTATATATTCCCTTTGAATAATAAGTATCACAGTCGTGAGTCTTCAATCCCCCCAAAACATTGTACAAATACGTTCTTCCAAGAAAAAAATCTCAAGGAAAATTCTGAGATATTGATATATTCCCTTCATTATGACCATCTGTTCTAAGTTCCTCTATTCGACTCAAAACTCCCTTCACTGCAATATCAAATGCATCTTCAAATCTTTCTAATCTTGAATTAGGATTTGCATAAATCACCTTCGGAATCAACTTAATGACCTCTTCAGTCATAGCTACAACCTTTTCTTTTGGAATCTCAAGTAATCTCTTCTCAATGATGAAATCCCCTTTCCTTACATCGTCCGAGGATATAAACACAGAGTAGCTTGAATAATTCTTCGGAAAATGCCACAAGTACTGATTATAAGCTGAAGTTGGATGGAAGAAAACGGGTATACAGCCTGCTAAAATGGCATCAAATGTTGACCTTCGAGTAAATGAATCCCCCGGAGGCTGTAAGCAAAAGACTGACTCTTGAAACAATCTCATCAAATTCTTAGGCCCACAATTGTCGGCTTTGGCGTCACATTTTACAAACTTGCAAGATTTACTTTCCGAAGCTAAGCACTGCTTGATAACTTCATTCCTTATGGAGTCCTGTTGGGAGGGCCGAGGAGCACCAGCAAAGGAGAACAAATAAGACCTTTGGTTTTGCGTCATTTTTTCTTGCCAACGATATATCTCATCGTCAGTTGAAGGGTGAAAATAGGTAGGATAAGGTATTGCAAAGTCAGCGTTACTCCAAGGGCTTGATTCAATCACTAAACTAGTCATGTTCTTGGCCTCAGGCAAGTCGAACAGACAACTCCCCCAACCTGATATGTCATCGCAACCTCTTCTGAAATCCCATGAAATCCTTCCTGCAACAAGGAAATGGTCGTGTCCCCACATTTTCTTCCACTCGGGTTTTCCCTTGAGGTACTCAACTATTTCAATGGACGCCCTATCTCTGACCTTAGCTTCATGATCACCCCCCAAGTACCTCCCTATATCTAGCCCTGCATAAAAGGGCACATATACAGCTGAAGCCTTGGATGAGATGTTAGTCAAACACCGATACTGCTTCATTCTATTATGAAATATGATTTCTAAAGAAAATTGGGTTGTTTCAAACCAACTACTAGAATTGTCTAGCTCCGGCCCCAGACCGGAGTTTGTAAGGTACTTACAAAAGCTACCCCATTTGTTGACGACGTCACACTTTTCAACCAGATCATTGTTGAACTTGCTAGGAAGATATTGAATGTAGACATATCTTCCTACACATTCATCCACGTTATCTGAAAGTTTCCCCTGATTCTTATTCACATGATCTATGCTGAAAGTAGTGTTGTTGAGAGAAAGTACGGTACTAATGTTGGCCAAGTAGGACAGATTAGCACCATTCAGGAAAGTAGAAGAATCGAAACAGACTAAAAAGAGACTAAAAAGGGAACAAACTAGGAGTACAAACCAGACACTTTGCTTTGGCAGTGAGTAAAATGCTTTGTTTGAGGACATTTTCGGCTCTCTATGGAGATCAAAGTGTTGAATTCAATAGGGAAGAGCAAGAAATGAGAACGTGGGAAGTTGAAAGAAAATGAATCCCCTCGTTGTCAATTGACCATCTAACTCATCAACTAACGTTGCTTGCGATTTGTTCTCAAACAAGAATTTTAGACGCAACTCTGTCCTACTATTTGTCATTTGCGGATGATTCAGATATTTGAACGCACATCATTAATGAGCCATTTCTATAGTGAAAAAACTAATCATGAAGTAACGTGTTTCCCACTTATTTTTACATGTATCCAAATGTATAATTTGTTTTTTAGTCAACTGCCATTTGCTCTCACGTATTGCATGTGCAAGCGCAAAAAACAAAATCTTGTGGTTATATATATTTCAAGTAGTTATGTACAAAACATTAACTTCTGGTAATGCTACTAGCTTAAGCAAGTAGTTTACACACTACAGACTTCGGAGATATACCACATATTTGACCAATACAACTATATTTATATGCTAGACCGGCCCAAATATAATCCGATAATTTAATCTGATTTATTTCACGGCGTCTTTCTTATAAATCTAGTTGGAGTTAATGTGAGCATTATTAATCTATGTACTCTATATCATCATAAATATTCTATTAGGGCTCTATTCTTTTCAACTTATTTATACTAAATCGAAAGTAATTCTCCTATTCATATTCATAACTGAATTTTAGTGATTAACTAATATTTTTAAAGTATGAGGCTACTGCTATTTACTGACTAAAACTTATTGCAACTGATTTATTGTGTTTTAACAGGAGCCATAAACAGTTTTACTAGTCCTTTAAGAATTGGATTTTACTTATAAAAATAGTTTAATTACGATTTTATTAGTCTAAGTGATTTAGGATTTTTTTTATTAGTTTTTTCTAGAATTAGGTTGTCTATGTAAGGGCCTTTAGTTATTATTTTATAATATTTATGTGATTGAAATAAAATTTTAAATTTTGTGTTAAAAACTTATGAGAATATCTGAGATGCTTATTCACACAATCTACCATTTTTAGTTTGGCTTATTATTTGATCAAATTGTTAAGTTAGGTTCATTTGTCAGAAATTGAACATTTAGATTTTGTGAAACCTATTTGATGTAACGGATTTCATATTATTTTTTTATCAAATTTCAGGTTAAATGAGGTCAATTTTTGTAGTATAAATTGTAATCCTCGTTTTACTACCTGTATTCTGGAATTCTATATATTCTTCTGGTATTGCTACGGCTCTTAGCGTGGACTTGGGAATTTATTGCTTTGATAATATTGGTTTTTATCACATACTCACATATATAAATTGGTGATGCTAAAGTTTGTTTAAATTTTTCTTATAATTTCTGTGAGTGGTGTTAGTCTACTGCACATTGGTTTGAATAATAAACTTAAAGAAAAAGAAAGTGGCCGCGCACTTTTTATTTGCTGTCAGTTTTGTTTTTGTTGTTTGAATATTGATTGGATTTGCTACGCATTGATTTGTGGCTGGGAAATCCTGAGTTTCTTGGTAAGTTGTTATTTGGTACGCAACTATTTAAATTATAACTCGCATTAACTCGATTAAATAGACCTCATAAACAAGGTCAACCAAATTTTATATATATATATATATATATATATATATATATATATATATATATATATATATATATATAGGTAAAAGTTAAAACGAGAAGGGTTCTTAAAATGAGAAGAATGAGAAGCCATCTTAGTTCTTTATCTCATAAATCCAACGCATGACATTTTATGTACATATAGTGACTTTTTTTTAAATCATAGTGATCAAGGTATTTTTTCACTTATAGTGACTCTTTTTATCGTTATAGTGACTTTTTTTTTTACGTGAACTCTAATGCGTTGGGTCTTATCGCTTAAAGGGTCAAGATCCCTTTTCATCCTTCTCATTTTAAGCACTCTTCTAATTGGATTTCTTATATATTTGTCCCATTTAAAAGTTTGCAATTGTGTATTTTCTGTCCTTTAATATTTGTCCCATTTTAACAAAAAAAATCTTATAAAAAATAATTAAATAGGACAAATATTAAGAGATAGAGGGAATAGCTAGCTCCTAAACCTCCAGCATCCTAATCTCTAAAATATACATTGAAATCCTATAATCTCAATTTCTCCAACAATTACAAGGCAACATAATAGAGGTCAGCGTTAGAAGATTGGTGAATTTCTTATCCTCTACTATCCCAATGCATTGTCTAACTTCTTATCCTTTACTATCCAATGCATTGCCACCAAAAAAAATCCCAATGATATCACATTTGCATTAATCCATGATAGGCTAAACCATCCAAAACACAGTAAAACAAATTCCTTCAATTAGCTGGAAACCCAATTTTGAACAAAAAGTGTAGTACCTAATTCTCAACAATATAAATTTGAGAAACATGTAGGCGGATTTGATCCCGAATAGATTTATACCACCTTGCCCAACTACGCTTTGAAATATATATATCATCATCATAAACTCAACTTGAAAGGATCATTTGTGTCTAAGATACAAGAGTAACTTGACACCAAAATGACACATCTATGAAAATTTGGCTTCAATTACTGAATTTAAGCTGGACATCATCAGGCAACGAAATACGGATTACATGCAAACGTTCTTTATCCGCTGCCTGCATTTACACTCATATGAGCACATTTATCAGCAACTGACAACTGTTAAGGCATGACATACCCAACGCATTCCTTTGAACGTATGATTTGTTGAACTGTTAGTACTAGTCATAGTCATGCAAGGTATTGCATTGATCGTTATAAGGAACCAGAAAGATCAGAGATGTATGTTGTGGAGCTGAAGAAGTGTCAGAGAAGAAGAGAGCGCATTTTACATCAACTCTCTTCTGCTTAGTTAGGGGTAGCAGAAAACACCAAAATTGAAGAACTTAACAGGCAACTTGCTGAAGTAAATGCTGGTATTGAAGCTGCTACGGAGAAGATTGTGATGGAGGAGAAGAAGTTCATGAAAATGGAGAACAAAATACATCCACGGGAAACATATTTACATTCCACTTTTATTCAATTTTCTCAAAGTTCTTGCAGAGAAGAAGCAGTTGAAGCCACTCAGGAGAGGAAAGTGAGCAACCGCCATGATACATGAACTGGATATATTTGGAAAGTAGAAAGTCCCAAGTCGAAAGAAAGAAAGAAAGAAGGGATATAGATATGGAGTAGCTTATAAAACTTAAGATGTTTCCCTAGAGTAATATTGAAGGCTTAGTTGGCCTTGAAATTGCGCCTTAAAGCTCAACTAACTTACAACTTAGGGCCTTCTGGGTTTAGAAAAAACTTGAACCTTTGCCCATGAGCCTAGCTTTCAAGCCGAAAATCCTATTGAACTAACGAGTTCAAACTTGAGCCCAACACGATACATTGTTAACCCTAGTCATGGTATTATTCATTTGATTTGTCATTGGTAAATTTAGGAGTTTGAAAATTTGCTTATACCATGGATAAAGAGGATTTAACTCCAATTGTGAGATTAGTAGATTCAATAAGAATATGGAGAGTTTGTCGAATTCACTTTGTACATTTATAGCAAATTTTTCGGCCTCCTCTTAAATCTTCCAGGTCAACACGGTCTTCTGGATCAACTAGGTCAAAGTCAAAGTAGTATCCTAGTGAATCAAGTGGTAGAGGAGAATTAGATGTAAGCTCATAAAGAATCAGAAGACATGACAAAGGTGATGATAGAAACAATAAAATTGACTTACCTTATTTTGATGGTTAGTTCTATAGATCTGAAAAATACTTAGATTGAGAAATACAGTTGGGAAGAGGTAATAAAACTATAAAAATTTTGATAATTGTAACAAGTGTAAAGTTATTTTAAAAGTCACTACGTATGGTTAATGTGGTTGGAGAATATGAAATCTAAGAGGAGGAGAGATTGAAAGGCTAAGACTGAATCTTGGGAAAAATTAAGGAAGTATTTTGTAAAAAAATTTGTTCCTAATGATTATGAATAAGCTAGATACTTAAAGATGCAATCTTTACAACAAGATAATTAGAGCATTGTTGAATATTTTCAAGAATTTGAAAATAATGCAATTATTTGTGATCTCGACGAGAGAGAAGAATAAAAAATTGTCCGACCACTTCATTTGTGGTTTGGATCCTAATATTGCTATATATAAAAATACAAGGTTGAATAACAACCTTGTTCTACACTTTAGGATGTTCGGCTGAGAAGACTTCCAATAGGCCTAATTCGTCATATTTAAAAAGAGATTGTGAGAAATATTAGACTATAGACTAGGAGAATGTGGTTGTATAACTTAGCAAGGAAGAGGGACCAGCAAGAATTCCTAGCTAGCACAAACAAGAGTTAAATACTTAAGTGCCAAGGTAGGGGTCATTATGCTCGTAATTGTCCTAATAAACATGTTATGACTGCTTAAAAATAGCAAGATTTGGAGGATGGAGAGATGGCTGTGATGATATTTGAATGTATGGAGATAAACCAGTGAGCAGTCATAGTGCCTTCTTCATTTCTAAAGTCTATTGAAGACTCTAAATTAAGAAGGGGAGCATCCTTTCAAGTATGCAACTAGTTGAACAAGTGAACCAATAGAATTTTCCATAGTGGATCAAAAACATAACATCATTAAATATTCTTTGAGCTACTTAGTTGAAGAAGAAGAAGCAGTGAAGAAGGTCAATGCATGTTCAAATGAGCTTTCTTTTATGATTCTACCATGATTCAAACAAGGGGAGTTTATTTGATGTGGATTTGAGTATCTTTGGTCAACGCTCAAAGTCAACATCATATTTAATAAAGATGATGCTATCATGGGTTGGTTATATTGGGTTTATGGTTATGATGACGGGAGAGTAGTAGTGTGGAAATATTATCATATACATTTAATCATCAGTAATATTTTTAGGATTTCAAAGTGCTTTTCAATGGAATAATACAAAATGTATTAAAACATGTTAGGTGTGAAATATTTAACAAAAAAAGTTTGTTAAATTCTAGTTGATCCATTAAAGGCCCAAACAAAGCTAAATAATCTAGTGGAAGACATCAGATTGGATGCTTGTAATTTTTTTTTAATATTTTAAAGTGTTTCGACTACTCGTAAATTATGCCCATAAACTAGTTATCGTAAATTAATGGGAGGTTAGGTTTTTCTCTATTTCATTTACTTTGCCAAAAAAAAAAAAAAAAAGAGTTGGTTAAATAATGACATAGTGGATAATACTCTCACAAGTCATAATAGTAACAGTCAAGCCAATCTAGCAGAGTAGCATCGCCCCTCACCAGGTTATATTAGGTCCTTCAACACTCTGACAAAGGCTTCGTTAACTTCTCCACACTCCAAATCGTTCCGTAGTCTCCTTTTTTGCAGGTTCGCTCGCACAGTATTCCTCCAGATCTTTCTTAATTATCATCCCTTCGATTTTTCTTTTAATTTTCAACTTTTTTCCCTTCAATTTTTCGGAATTTCCCCAATTTTATTGATTTTTTTTTTTGTAATATTGAGGTAATTTCTGATTAATTAACAATGGAATTTGTGCACTCGATTGGCCAATTTATCATCTAGACTGTAGATGGTAAATATCTTGATTTTGATCGAATTTTCTTGTTTTTATTTGGATTTTCCTATAATTAATGTGGTTCAGATTATTTCTAAGCTTAATTAATTATATGTTTGGTGTAAAGTTTTGATGATTACAATTGATCTGTTGAGCTGAAAGTCATTTGTGAAGGTTGATAGATATACAATAGTATAGCATTGTTGTAAGTTTAGTGTTACCTGGCGCAATGGCGAAGAGGCGATGAAGTTAGACTCGTCGTAAAATATGGTTTTGATTGAGCGGATGTTATACTTTGTTGTAAGAAGTCAGGATAATTTCATTGTGTTTGAAGTGAAGGCGGAAAATTGTTCGGTTGGGGTATCTTAATGGTGTTATCAGGTCTTTACTTTTGCGCTATGAGGATTAGACGACACATGTTCATGTACGGAATATATTTTAAAGATTATCATCTTTGTATGCATTCATCTCATCATGTGAAGTGGTTGTAAATGCTGCTCTTTGCCTTGCACACTCTTTTTTTATGGTTTGATTGAAGGAGAGATTGATGGGTTACATCTTTTTGAGGATTGGTTGTGTGTAGAGAGCTTTATCTATTTCCGGGAATCACATTGACTTCATTTAGAAATCTTGACGTTTTTCCTTAGGGTAGGAATTTTGAGGCGGCATCTATTTTTGTAGGAATTATATTGATTTCAATTATTGTCGTAGCTTCTTTTCCTTTGCCTGTTTACGATTTCGGAGGCAGCCTTTGAGTTATAGAGTTCCACTCTGGGCATGGCTTTGTGCTGCTGCAACTTGCAAAGGGAAAGAATCTTTTAGCTCAATGAGCCATCTATATGGTTATATTTGATAATATTATCTTATCAAGGGTGTATCTAGTAGTTTTGAAATTTGAAATTTAGTTTATCATGATGTAAACATGTTTTTTCTAGTGTAATGTAAAGAAAGATTTACTTGTATGCGTGTAAGGAGATGTGTGCTAAGGGATATGAGGAGGTTTTCTGAAGATATTGAACTATAACACTATACAGCCATCATAACGTATATACAGATTTTCATTTTCTATCTCACTTTTTTCAGACTTCCCTTCTCTTTACTTCTTCTCTGCATTTATCCCTTCTAATACTCTGGCTCCCGTCACTCTTCTTTGATTTTCATCTCTTTCCATTCGTGCCATTAAATCTTTCGATGCGTCAACCCTTTGATAGCATGAGGTCTTTAATGTTTTAGCCCAGAGAAAAGCTTTTCTTGTTAGAGTTTAAGAAGTTATTTGACAATTTGATTTATATAGTCTCGATGAGATTCATTTATTGAAATCCTTCAAATTCCCAGAGATTGCAGAAATATTTTCCTTAAACTGGTTCCCTAAAGAGCTATTCCTTAAATGTTACATGTTCCACCTCAAATTGGTCTACTTTGCCTATTCTAAACTGGCAGTTTGATCTAAGATCATTTTGAGGCCAGTAAAATGACATTTTACCTTCGGAGGATACTGTTTGTGTTACATACTTAATCTAGGTTTGCCTTTTAGTTCTTTGCCCTATACCTTATTGTGTTTCAAATGACACAATCTATGCAAACTTAGTATGAAGTGGGAATGGGGTAACTTCATTTCTTTGGTAGCTACTACATTAATATCTACGAGTAAATATTACCATTTATAGGTCCCTTCTGTTGTGGTATGTCAGTGTTCCAAAGTTTATCCTAGGGTTTTTGTTGATGCCCTGCAGGTTAAAATGGTTGGTAGCAAAGGAAAGGGATCAAGATCAAGATTAAGATCAAAATCTGAAGGTCTTGTACTTGGCCCTGTTGAGTCGGTTGAGACTTTGAAGATTAGGTTTGACGAATCTTCTGATGATCCTTTAGATGGAGAGGGCAAAAAAGTTGATAATTTGAACTCAAAGGTGATATCACTAGAGGAGGAACAAGATGAGATAATTTCTGGCTCTGTTGTTAGTGATGAACATGATGAAAAGGATCAAAATGCACATGAAGTCCATGACAGGGAAAAGGATGTTGTGACTGAGATGAATGTTGACAGAACTGAAGATGTTTGTCTACAAGAAGAAACAATAGAGGATGTGAATTTAATGTGTGAGGGAAATGATGCAGGTGGTGATGTAAATGTTGAGGACATTGAACAAAGAACTAATGAAATGGAGCCAGAGGATGATCAAGCACTGATGAAATTTGGGCTTGACAATAATGATGCTTGTACAGAACATGAAAGGAAGAGTTCAGAGGTGACCACAGGTGGTGTGCCTTCTAATAATGAAGGTGTAGCTTCTTCTGACCACGAATTGATGGAATTTATGATAGATAATCTGGAAAATCTTAATGAACAAAGTAAGATTGACTTGGAGGAGCCAATAGGCTCTGTTTCAGAGATGGGGAAGGAAAACCAAGCAGGCATTGCAAATGAAGTTATTGAGCAGGTCAATAGACCCAAGAGGAAAGCAGGGAAGAAAAAGGTGGTTAAGAAGAGGATTATGGTCCGGAAGTCAGTGACAGATCTGGCAAGAGAAAGTGATAATAAGTTAGAGGAAGATGAAGAACCCATAAAGGTTGGGCTTGACAATAATGATTCTGGTTCTGGGGAAGAAAGAAAGATTTCAGAGGTGACCTCAGAAGTTATGCCAACTAATAATGAAGGTTTGACTTCTTCTGACCATGGAATAATGGAAAACAAGACAGATAATTTGGAAGATCACAACGAACCCAGTAAGCTTGATGTGGACGAGGCATCAGGAATTCTTTCAGACCCGGGGCAAGAACATATCAAAGAAAATTCAAGTCCTACTAGAGAAGTATTGGAAGTCACTGGACAGGTCAATCGACCCAAGAGGAAAGTAGTTAGGAAAAAGGTGGTGAAGAAGAACATGGTTAAGAGGCCTGTTGCAGCTTTGAATGAGGAAATGCCACAACCTTCTCATGTGAACAATGCATCTAGTAAAGCATGTAAACAAGACTCTAACAAACATGTAACTAATGCAGATCTGTTAGATGAAGCATGCAAAGCAGATAAAAGCGAACATGTAAATGATGAAGAGGGAGCTGAAGTGAAACCACCTGTAAAGGTCAATAGAAAACGGAAATTAATTAGGAAAAGGAAGGTTCCACGAGGAGATTCAGGTATGGAAACTGCAAAAGATTCTCCTAAGCCTCAGTCAGAACCAAGGATTCAAAAGCATATTAATGAGCCAAGTGTGAAAATTGGAGAGGTAAAAAATTCTGGGGATAGGGTGAGTCTCTTAAAGAGTGGTAATAAGAAAAAGGTAGCCAAGAAGGGTTTTCAAGAAGGAATTCCCAAAGACATTAATGAGCCCAAATTATCCAAGGAGGGTAAAGCAAAAAGAATTGATAGCATGGGGATGATATTCATGTGCAGTACGGAAACAAAGAAGGATTGTTATCACTACAAAGTCTTAGGGCTACCTTCCGGCAAAAAAGATATGGTTTTGAAAATTTACAAGGGCATGAGACTCTTTCTGTTTGATGTTGACCTGAGAATGCTGTATGGTGTCTACAAGGCTGCAGGTCCTGGAGGTTACAATCTTGAACCCAGGGCATTCAAGTCCAAATTTCCTTCTCAGGTTTGTCTGACTCCGAGTTTCTCGTGCTTTATTTCATATTTCTATTTGAGTTCTTTCTTTGGGAACCTGGAGATGTTAAGCATCATGGGGAGAAGCAGAACTTGTAACGTGCTTGTGATTGTTGTCAATAATGTTGAGGAGCTAGGTAGCAAATCCATTTTGAACTGAGGTGAGTAATTCTCACTTCATAAAGATTCATCTGCTACATGTGTTGTTACTGTGGCAGATGTGATTTGATATATACTGAAAGATATTCAGGTGAATATCTGGCCACCTTCTACCAATGATTCATTTACTCTGCTGTTTGAACTCTGTATCCCCCTTTGTGTTTGTTTGATTAGCAGTTGGTGACAAAGTAGAATCAGGAAATATTTTCAAATCATTATACAGAACCCTCCCCCCCCCCCCCCCCCCCCCCCCCCCCCCCCCCATATATATATATATACTGGCACTGGCTTCTCGTTTGGTGCATGGTTCATGTTGCTAAGTTACTGTTTTATCCGTTTACAAATTGGATCACTATGAAATTACGGTGGACATTGATCTTATAGGCTTTCTATTGTGATAATGATGGTGGTTGAAGGATAAATGGTGCATTTCATTATGGTTAGAAAGTTGAGAAATTGAATTGTGTATCAATAGGATTTTTGATAATTTTGAGGGAGTGAGGTCTCTATTGGTTTTGACTAGCTAGTTATACTTTGGTTTCCATGCTTTATGTCTATGGTGGGATGACTGGGATCTGTAATAGGTCATTTTCATTCGTTGTTTGAAGCTGATGGTCTTTGGTCTGGATATGTTTGAGAGCTGTGATTTCATCTTCCATAACTATTCAGAGTGAGATTAAGCACACTAGGCCTAGGATATTAGCTATTACAATGGTATGTGGTAACTAACATACTCAAATGTGATTTGACTTATTAATGCTAACTGAGCAGACTTGCTCTTCCTATTTTTCTTGCTTCTTTTTCTCTTTAGATTGTCCCTTGTATGAGTCAGCATTGTGTGAGAAACATTTTTAGTGTTTGTCAATTGCTTAATGAAGGTATTAGTGCAGGGATCGCTAATGGGAAACTTGATTGAATGAGTTTTAAATTCCGCAGTTGGACAAAATGCTGCTGCTTATTTTGTGGTTTGGGGATATGGCTTTAAGAAGTCATTTATTTTTTGTTCAATCTTTTTTTTTCAGCTCATTGTGTTGCACTATGCACAACTCTGCTTTGCCTCTCCTGCAATGTTAATTAGACTTGACTGATATGTAAGTGGTAGATGCATGTCTGAGCTCCTAACCATAGCTGTTTTTCACTTTTTTCGTAAAAATTGCATGTTATTATCTTTAACTATCAAGTTTCTAATGGAATGCTGAGTATTTAATTTGGGTACTTGACTTTATTTGAAGCATTTGAGCAACATGGTCCTGTAGGAATACATTTTTTTCTTTTTGTTGTATACATGGAAGTTGTGCTGTCATTTCCCCTGACAACAAATTTCACTGCAAAAAGTAATTTGTACGTTTGGTGGCATGTTTCTTTTCTTGGCTTTGCCAATTTCACTGGGGTTAGTTGTTACCCAGGTTTTGGACCTTGTAGGGGTGGGATTATGCACTAGAGCTCTCCTTTCCTCAGATTATGAAAGGGGGACAAGTGAAAAGGGAGACTGAATTCAATTTTGCTTCTGGCAGGTTCGTTTTTCCATCCTTGAAGATTGTGTGCCATTAGAAGAGGAGAGATTCAGAAAGGTTCTCCATGCTAATTACTACACGAAGAACAAGTTCAATTGCCAGCTGAACAGTGTGCAGGTTTCTGATTATCGTCTTTTCAATATTTGTGTTAAGCATCTCTAACCAGTCATTAGGACTGAACCTGCTCGCTCTTTTGCGATTAGTCTAAAACTTTCTTTTACCTCATCACCTCACCAACAGGTGAAGAACTTGTGTAAGCTTTTCCATGAGACAAAAAAGAAAGCCGAGTCCCAAGGGAGCCAAAGACCAGCTGCCTCTAGTTCATCTGCTAGACGTGATATGAAGAGGAAAAGGGCAGAGGATAGACCTGGAGGAGCCGCTCCTGTCAAGCGAGATAGTAGCCGGCAAAGGGCTCAGAAAGAAATAAGGCGTGCTCCTGTGGTCATCGGTGATAGAAGCCGGCATAGAGTTTGGGAAGAAAAGTATGCTCCTATGGTCATCGATGGAAGAAGCTGGAGAAGGGCTCCAGAAGAAATGAGTTATGCGCCTATGGACATCGATGATAGAAGCCGGAGAAGGGCTCAGGAAGAAATGTGGCATTCTCATGTGATCATAGATGATAGAAGCCGGAGAAGAGATCAGGAAGAACTAAGACATGTGCCTGTTGTCATAGATGACAGAAGCCAGATAAGAGCTCAGGAAGAATTTAGGCGTACTCCTCTTGTCATAGATGACAGAAGCCGGAGAAGGGATCAGGAAGAAATAAGGCATGCTCCTATGGTTATAGATGACAGGCATCATGGACTCCCTGTTTACGAGAGGGAAACCTACCTCTCGTCTGTGGCACCAGCAACTTCATTTCAGTCATTGCCAGCACTCAATCCTCGTAGCAGAATGTATTCCTTTGATAGAGCTGTGGGAGTTGATCCCTATACTGGCACTCAGGAATCCAGACTTTCAGTTGGGCAGTCTCACATTGACTCCTATGTGTCGTATAGAGAACCCCATGTCTACAGTGGGTCGTTATATAGCACTGATACAAGGAGAGACCATTATGATTCTAGTTCTGATGGAAGGTACGCGGAGTATTTTAGACAAGCTGAACATCGTCCTCCCCCACCTTTGTATCGTAGGTACTGAATAACTTATAGGGAACTGCAGAGTAACTGTGTTTGTCCTTAAGTTTTTCTTTAATTTTATGTACTGAATTAAGTCTTTGTTCTTGGTTTATGTATCATTCTAGAAGAACATTTTGTATGTTTTAATCACCCTAAAAGTTGTCTAGTTATACCCTTCTTTATTTTGATGAAGCATAGTAATAAACTAATAACCCTTCATATATGTAATAGTTGCCCCGCGACAACTTTCCAATATCAGGAGATTGCCGTGATTTCACCAAGACTCTTCATATCATCCTTATGTAAAGACGCTCGTAATTTCTAAATTTTATTTGGGGAAACAATTTAAGAAAATACTTAACCATTGTTCTGAATGCAGGGTATAAATAAAATGTATTACCTACATTTAAAGAAATATGTAGATCAATCTATACGCTATATGCTAATACATTTGTTGATAATATACTACCTCATTTTTAAATAATTACACCATTTCTACTTTTGGCACTATTTATATAATGATTTTAAATAAATCTTTTTATTAATATATAATATAAAAAAGTTGTTGTATACTAAGTTTTGAATTTTAAAATATAGGCTTAATGTTTTTATTTCACTAATGGATAATCGAATATATTGATAATTATACTAAATCTTCGACAAATATAAAAAATTGAAGTGGCATAACTGTTGCTTCAAGTCAAAGGGGTATAAATGGTGGTGATTAATTTAACAATAAATTCCTCCTCGACTTGCAGATGGTATCATACTCACAAAAACACAGGGGTATTTGACATTCCTTTAATGTTACTATGTTAGTTGTTGCAGCTTGCAGATCCTTCATGCAGTGCATTCTCATTAAGATATTTTATTATTTCTAACGTACATTGGTACTCCTGTTTTCAAATTAAGTATTCATGGTATATTATTGACTTTGCATCCACCGAAAGCCGAGTGCCCCCTCACTTATTCACTTTGGCATAGTGCGCTAATTTCATCCACCTATAACCTTAATTAGAATTTTGATCAATCCCCGTACAAAAAGATCCATTTGTTGGCGGTGAATAACTGGATAGTTTTAGCACACTATGATTAACTAAGTAATGAATAGCAGTTTACAATTTTGGTTGTTCTAATCAAAGTTTTTGTGTGTAAATAATCCTTCGTTTTAATCATGGATTCACATAAGTTCCTAGTTGATTCCTGATGGCAGTATCATAAATGAAGGTTGGATTACAAGGATTGTCCGTTAAAGGAGAAAATAAATGTTGTATTTTTGTTTTAATTAATAATTATAATTACCTCATGATAAATATAACAAATGAAAAAGTTAGGAATAATAGTGACTAAAGCTAGACTTGTTCAAATGGGTGGAGGCCCGTTAAGGGCCCTTGACCGACCTGTTTGTAAAAGGGTCTAATCAATAATAGACTTAATGGGTCAGTCTCTTAAAGGGTCATGTTTTATTGGGTTTTTAATGGGTCAAATCAGGTCAATAATGGGCCAAGACTTTTAAACACAATGAAGTAACGAATTATTTCCACTTACTTGCCGATGATCCACTATCAAAGATTGGAGGTGATATACGTAAACTATCTTCCTCTATAGATAAAAACTATACTCTCTTTCAATGACTCGGCCTGTTGTATATCTCCTTTGGCCCGACCTGACCCGACATGTTTTGTTTATAACCCATTCCGATCCTGGCCCGACCGAATACACAGGTCTAACTAAAGCTAGGTTGAAAATCACTTTGACAATGACCTCTATCTTTAATAATGCTGCAAATATTTATTTGACTTTTCTCTTTTAGGGAAGTATTGACTGCATTGATGTATACATGACATTTGAAAATCCATTTTTAATAAATCCTTTTCGAAATACCAATTAATATGCTTTTACTCTTGAAAGTTAAAATGTATACCTACTTTGTAAATATATATATCTATGACAATTACTAAACAACACTCTATTGATATGGTGGGCTTGAAACCCAACCAATCACATGTTTGCATATTTCTCCTTGTAAATCACATTCAATTAACAAGGTTACATATGAGATATGACCATCCAAATATTTGCATCTTTCTCGTACGGATATTGAAAAATTAAGGCAAGAAATAAAAGCCCAATTTTATTATCCCCATTCAATGTCTTTCATGAAGGTTCATACCTTCACAACAAAATCAAATATCTCGAAGGAGGGAAGCAACAACCACAAAAGTGGTTGATATTGAGTATGAGAATCCCTACAAGACAAGCTTGTAGAAGACATAGGTCATAGGAGGAGAAAATATAATCTCTTTCCTCCGTCCATTTTCTCATTTAATTTTTTGCGGTTTTTAAGACATATAGTTTAAATGTTTTTATCTCTAAATATGTAAGACATAAAATTATAAAAACTTAAAATTCTAAAAATTTACATTGATATATATCCGACAAAATCCCACATAAATATTAACACAGTAAGGCGTCATAAGAGCGAAGAGATATTCTTAGGAAGAAACGAATAGGTAGGTTAGTTAAAAGCATTGCAAAGCCATTAGGAGGGTGTTAAAGATCGAGATGGAGAAACGTGTCACGTTGTTCTTCGAAGTTTAGGTGAGTTAGGTGTGTAGAATTCCATATGTCGATTTGTAGTACTAGTCGCTACTCGCTACTCGCTACTCGCTAGTGTATCTGTGTATGTGCCCCCCCATATAATAATGTGACTAAAAGTGATGGTTGTTGTTTTTCTATTTTTTTTCCTGCCAAAAAGAAACAAAACAAAGTTGCAAATGATTTCGCCAAAGTAAATACCCAAATTTTTGAGCCAAATGTTAGGGTCTATTATCTTCAATCTTCATGTTAAAATATAACATTTCTCACCATGTCTCATTTTACACTTGTAGTAAAATTCTTAAACTTTCTTTTTATTGGGACAAAAAAGCATTATTACCAAAATTCTTTTTTTTTTGGGTAAAATTTTCAAATTAAATTCAGCAAAAAATAAATTAGGAAAAAAATTCATATCCTTTCATCTCAAATTTGCACACCACCTTTAAAGTTTTAAACCTCTAAAATGGGAAAGTCATCCAAAAAATCATGAAATAACTTGAATTTCTTATTTTTACTGATACATCTCCAATTCTGAAAGAAGAAAAGGACAAGGGCTTGGACTAGCTGCAAATGAGCAAAGGGGGAAGCTCTAATGAGGACATGAAGACACGTGGAAGGATCTTAGTGGTTTAGATCAAAGTGTTGAGGGTCCACTCACCTGCCTGGTGGATGTCAGATGGAGCTGGGGTTTGGTAAATTTATTAATTAGGGCGGGACAACTTTACCCTATTTGACCCCTTTGGGCCCAATCCAAACCACGCGGATTTACCCTCCTACTATTTTGTAGAATGCGGATGTTATAGTACGGAATGTGGATGGATCTATATGAAGAAAATCGGATGACTCGAATATGATAAGAAACGTCCCTCATCACTAATTATATATTTTATGACAAGTTAATAAGAAGTTATCTAATACGAAGTAGTCATTTTTCAATATATATATATATATATATATATATATATATATATATATATATATATATATATATATATATATATATATATATTACTTGAAATCGAAATAAGAATCCTTCAAGCTTATTAATGATGATTTGTTATCCATGTTTAATTCGAGGCGTGAAATGAAAATAATACTTTAGGACAAAGTTTTTTGATAAAAAGGTCAAAATAGATTCGTATTTGAGATGGTAGTTAATTTGAAATACAACTTCCACGAGCTTCTCCCCCCATTGCATGAATTCATGATCACAATATCAGTGAAATATATTAGGGTTGAGTTTGAGGATAAAGTAAAAACATAAAAGGATAGTTGAGGTCAAACAAGTAGTGACAGTACGTATTCATAATTCATGGATTTACACTTTGAGTGATCAATGAGTAAACATTCCACAAATTTTGCAACTTGTGTACAGGGACAAATTTAAGATACATATGGCATGCAGATTACTGTATATTTTAGTTGCAAAGTATGATTACTACCATTATTTTCAAAAGAAGCATAAAGGAGCGTCAAGCATGATGCATGTATTGATGAATAGTATCCCCTCCAACATCAGTACAACACCCCCACCCCCACCCCTCCCTAATCTAGATTTCTTGATTTTCAAACAAGATGGTATAATTAGCTACTATACATATAGAGTATTTCATTTGGAATGCCCACTGTAAATCTTTAAAAAAAACTTTATCACAAGTCATACATTCATTCAATCTTGTGACCTAAGAACCAATCCACATTTCAAAAGTAACTGATTAGGGTATACTTCATGTAGTGCAAATATCCAAGGAAAGGTTGAATTAAAAACTTGGAATCTTTGTGTAACATGTTATGAAAACACGGGCCTTATAGTCAAAATAAGCATGTAACACAGCGTTTCATGTAGTCTTAACTTGGGGTTTATGTGACTTCCAATCACGTACTCTGGCTGTCAAAACCTTGGGTCCAAATGATTCTGCTCCCTCTATTTCTTTCATTATTTTTAATCTAATGTAATTTTTTGTTCATAAATTATCATTATATTATAAGAAATAATATGTTAAAGTAAAATATATTATTAAATGCATTAGAAATAACACGTTTAATTTTAAGTTGAATTTTGAAAATCATAAAAATTAAACCGAGTACAAACCGATCAATTAGGAGAGGGGGGTGTAGTTGCGAGCAGCTCAATAAGAGTAATTGCCTAGTTGAAGCGGGAAATCTAGTAAAAGGTGAAGTAGCCGAGTAGCTGTCTTCCACACAAAAAATAAAAAATTACTGAAATAGCCCAATATTCGAGCTTTGCTTTTAAGAGCAGATTTTTGCATGGTTTTAAACCGATAATCGCGGAGATCAACCGGGACCCACCCGCAACTTCAGATTCCTCCTCGCTCGTACATACTCAACTTTGAGTTAGTTGCTTGCCGCTTAAAGCCCAAACCTAAGCCCACAGCATCAACTATACTGGCCCGCAACAACTGCCTTAAATCACAGCCGTCTGTTTGGACTCTACTTCAGATTGACGCTATTTTTAACACCCTTTTTTTATCTTACCCTACTTTTCTGGGATCCTAATTCAATGCCAAGTTGAACCAAAACTGAGGAGGTTACATCGTTACAAGGGCATTTATGTCTAACTACCCCAGGAAACTCCGAATCATCTTATGTGATATATATTTTGACCTTTTTGTACCAAATTTTATATTTTGTTTATGGGATACTCAAATCACTTTATGTTTGTCTTTGATGGAATACGTATGATCAAAGCTTTGGTCCATAGCATAAGACAAAATGTAGCATGCATCAAGCTATCAAACACTGCAACTTATATTTTTTAGGAGGTGCATAGATGATAGATCCCCCACCACATGTATTTTACACTACCTTGTTCCCAAGCAATCTGTGTCCTCCTACCTAAATATATGATTTCCAACAAAAATGTCCACCCGAATAGTAACAAAAAGATTACTATTGATGTATTTCTCATATCCCTTCTTAATCATTATCTAAAATGATTTTACGAACTGCTCTTATGAAAACTATGCAAATCCATTAGGCAAACTTAGTATTGTTCAGTAACATAACTTAGTATATTAACTTAGGCAAACTTAGTATATTATGACAATAACATAACTAAAAAAATCTAATTTTTAAGATATATAGTTCAGTAAAAATAAATTTAGTTATAAAATCCAATAACTATTAAGTATAATACAACCAACAATCTATAAAAATAAGTTAGCTTAGTAAAAAAAAATTAAAAGTTTAGAAAAAATAGTTTATATGTAGTAAGTTTTAGATAAAGGGAACAAAACTAATTTATTCATTACTATAGTATTCGGTCGGGTCAGAGTCGTGGTGGATCACAAACCTTATATGGACCCCTTCCGGATCTAGTATCTACTTTACTACATATGTTATTACTTTTCTTACCCTAACACATCTATATTCTATATATCAACTTCATGTTGACCTGAAATTGACTCTCAACTATGGCGCAACTTGAATTTAGTTTAAATTCGTACAATCGTACATGTAACATGGACAACCTTAATCCCTCACCAAGAAAAAGTTGCGAATTACAAAAAAAAAAAAAAAGAAGAAGACCTAATAAGATGACATTGGACCGCAATGGAAGTGAGAATGTGAGCTAATATGTCGTATGAACAGGAAAACAGGAGGATGGGTAGTTAACAAAGATTGGGTAAGTAAAATAATTTAATTGTGTCCTATGAAGGTATTCCTAAAAGCATAAATGCGAGTGCACACAATCTGCCTTTTATTATTCATCCTCATCCCCAGGTAAAAAAAAGAAGCTGAAAGTCCAAAATACCCCTATTTGACTTTCCCATTCCCTCCATAAGTAGCTGAGCTTCCTGCCTTAATTCCCCTCCGTATCCCACCCTTCCCACTTCTACCCTGAACCCATTTTCTCTCTCTTAAAAAAGAGCTGAGCGGAGGAGAATGGCGAAGCTGAGTGTTTTCAACATAATTTCATTGCTTACATTGTGGGTTTCAACAACAATGGTAGATGCTAGACTTCCAGGAAATTACCAAGGCGGTGTTTGGGAAACTGCTCATGCTACTTTCTACGGTGGCGCTGATGCTTCTGGCACTATGGGTATGTCCTTTTTCCTCCTTTACCCTTCATTTCTCTGTTACACAATTGTTTCAAAATAAGTTAATGATGAAATTTAGACACTCATAACACAATGTACCTTAAGAATTTGCTTCATTTCATGGGTTTCCTTGTTAAATTCGCTAACTTTTCAGTCCATTAGAAACAACTGAACGTATAATGTGGGGTGCTCTGGACATATTACTGGAGTTTTTCACTTTTTCATTCAATTTTTACCACAATGACCTTCCATTTATAGCTGCATCCTTCGAAAAATGAAAATTTAGAATTAAAGTCGTTAAATACGGGTTTGGCCCGTCATCCATAACTCAGAGAGAGTACACTTACACGTATAACATGTTTTCATCCTAAAATCACAGGAGAAGTTGTTTTTAACCTTATAAATGGTTTAACTCGTACTATTGGCGTTGGACAATTAGTCCTGGCCTTAAAAGTTTTTATCTCTCAACTGTCCTATTTGAGTCCATTTGTAATTTGGCCCAATATACTTTAAAGCCCATTAAAAAGTCTCAAATCGTGACATAGCTTTGATACCGTATTAATTAATACGGGTTTGAGCCGCACCCCTTAAAAAATATACACTTCCGAGATAAAAGAAAGTTCCATCCTAAAATCAGGATTTCAATTGGAGGATATCCCTCGTTTGTTGATTTTCGATATCCTTATATGTTTTTGTGTATAAATGAAATGCAGGGGGAGCATGTGGATATGGGAACCTGTACAGTCAAGGGTATGGTGTGAACACTGCAGCACTAAGCACAGCGCTGTTTAACAACGGTTTGAGCTGCGGTGCTTGCTTCGAAATCAAATGCGCCGATGACCCTCGCTGGTGCCACCCTGGAAGCCCTTCTATCCTTGTTACTGCCACCAACTTCTGCCCGCCCAACTACGCCTTACCCAGTGACAATGGTGGCTGGTGCAACCCTCCCCGCCCTCACTTCGACCTCGCTATGCCTATGTTCCTTAAGCTAGCTCAGTACCGGGCTGGTATTGTCCCCGTCGCTTTCCGTAGGTTGGTTTATTTTCTCTGTATCTCTCCCATGTTTTCCTCTGTTCTTCATTTGATTACCGTTTTAAGTTACTCTGATTGCCATAGTGTGGATGAAATTAAGGAAGACTAGTGGTTGCTTAAATTAAACACTTTTATACTATTGTTGAGATGAGAGAGGAAGGAGAAAAAATGGAGGTAAATAGACCATTGTGGATGCGCTCGGGGTGTTTCTGGGTATTATTAATCAATGATTTTTTTCATAAATTAGTCTTAGAAGTTAAAACTGGTCCATGAGTCGATGACTTTTTAGGTTTGGAACTTGTTAGATCTTTGTATTGCTAATTACCTAAAGAAAATTAATTATTTTGAAAAGTATTAACAATTATGAAAAGTTAAATACAGTGGGTCATACTGATGGCTAAGGAGGACTAAATAGGTAGGTCTTGTTTCTCTCTGCTGCCGCTAAAGCTACGTTTCCCTTTATTTTTTTTAAATTTTTTTTTTTCATTCCATTACCAACATACTTAAAATTTTCCATTTTATTTTCTCTCTTACTTTTTACCATATATTTTCAATAACTAATCATAATTTTTAAAATTAAGTAACTATTTCCTTAACTATGGATTAGTATAAAAAATTATTAACTTAATTACTAACATAAATTAGTGAAATAAATCTCGCTTAAATGACATTAGAGAAATAAAACAATAGTGCATAAATATTAAAACGTTGTAGAAATAAAATTAAAGTGCAACAACAGAGGTTTTTTTTTTAGATATGTTAAAATCTGTCAAAATGGGTATTTGTGTATTAAATTTTTTTTAAGACTATCAATGTAATTTTTTTGATTAAGTATAAATATAAGCAATAATTGTTGCAGCATAATTAGCCTACACACTATATTGATAGAAAAAAAAAAACTGATTCAATGCATTGATAGATTAATGTATTGATAGATTTTGATGTATAATCAGCCTACACATACATTGATTAAGCTGATTTCGTTGCAATGCATTGTCAAAAGCATGTGAATATTTACAGCTTTTTGATTCCTTGGAAGACTATAAACTCATATAATAGTACGGAGTACTATACTGAGTCTTTCAAAAAAAAAAAAAAAAAAGTACTATACTGAGTTAAAGGCTCATCGGCCGAAACTTTTCCAGATTAAAATCCGGATCCAATGTGAACCAAAGCCCAATACCACACTACTTTGTCCACAATATCGGGAGAGTTTAATAGGGTGCGGTCTTCAAACGCCCGTGTTCTCATGCACAGTCTACAATACTCCCATAAAAACAACGGTCCTGATTTCATCACATTCACACACCACACAAATGCATCAAACTTTCCCCTTTCACTTCAACTTTCATGTTATTTAATTTACTGCAGGATACCATGCCGTAAGCGTGGAGGAATCAGGTTCACAATCAATGGGTTCCGTTACTTCAACCTGGTACTTATTACCAACGTCGCCGGTGCAGGGGATATTGTGAAGGCGTACGTGAAAGGATCAAAGACTAACTGGATGCCAATGAGCCGTAACTGGGGTCAAAACTGGCAATCAAATTCTGTTTTGGTTGGTCAGTCACTCTCCTTCAGGGTCACTGCCAGTGACAGGAGAACTTCCACTTCTAGGAACATTGCTCCTTCTCACTGGCAATTTGGACAAACTTTTATTGGCAAGAACTTCAGGGTCTAAACAAAATGACCCTCACCCAGCAGTAAAATTTTTAATATTGTGGCGGTAGTTTAGTGTATTAAACCTTGGGAACCAAGTTTTTAAAGTTTTTTCCCTAAAAAAAAAGAAAACTTGTGACCTTGGAATTGGTGAAAGTGGAAGAATGGGAAGATTTGGGTTTTTAAAAAGACTTTTCTCATTCAAGTTTAAGTAAAATTAGAATTTGTTTTACTTTATTTATAATTTAAGAAAAGTTAAGGGTTGGGAGGGAAATGGAGGTGGTGAAAGTGCAATATGGGAGAAAGGCGAAGGGTATAGAGGGAAAGGTAAAAAGAAGGCTGAAGTGACTGCAGAGAGGTGTAGCCCGCAGCCTAATGATCTTCTAATTATAATGAAGAAGGAAGAAATGGTATATTGTAATAGTATTTAGTTTAGTGGATTGTAATTTGGGTTTCACTACTTTTATGATTGTAAAACTTGTCCTTTGTCTCCAACAATTTACCCACTCATTGTCAATCACATGCACTTCCTATTGTTGGGAAAATGGGAGAGGAATAGGAGCAGATAAAAGGATGGCCGTTGCCTGTTTGAATCTCAATTCTCAAGCAACAAAACAAGTTAGTTTACAGTGATTTTAGTGGAGCAAATGTAATTGTATAACCAAGCACATGGCTTTTGTGACCACTTTTACTTTTCGATTCTGCAAACTACATTCATGTCCGTCCATTTGCAGTGAAAAGTCTATGAATACATTCGATGGATGCCCTCGACAATCTTCAACTTCCACTGCACCATCGTCAAAACATCTCTTCATCTATGCCATACCTATGATATGATGTCCCTTTAACTAACAATATTTGGCTTTCTCTATTTGTTGTTGATAGATAATATTGTTATAGAAATAAGATTTTATTTTATTTACGCTAGGTTTTCTAACACAATTTGGATTCATATCATTGTAGCCTTACATATAATTATCAATGGAGTAGGGAGTTTCACCCAGTCTAATATGGTATCACGACTTAGCTGGTTTTAGTCTCCACAGAAATTCTTCCATCCTGGCTTCTCCAATATATCCCACCATTATTCCGCAACCTTTTTTTTTTCTTAATTGTGAATGCGCGCGCCACTCACCTTGGGTTTCATGTGCTAGATATCCTGTCCTTAGATGTCGTCGGCTCTCATGCCTAAGGGAGGAGACAAGTGCCTCCACCTCTACTGTTATCCGATTGTCATCTCGCCAATGCCATCAGTAATATTCACAACGAGATCCTTTTTATTCTCAATCATGAAATATAGAGATCAAGTTGAAGTGTTTCAAACATGTCAATCTTGCAAGGTTGGTTGGTCACATAGATCCCAAAATCCCTTGCCCCAAGAATCTTTCAAACGACCTTCGGGTAGAACTTGATGCTCCTGTTAAGAAGTGGATCTATGCAACAATCTCTCCTGACTAAAACGGATTACAGTAGGGTACTTTTAATGAGGTGGCCAAATGGCCAATGAGCAGTTCTAGGAGGGGAAATCAAGGGAGGACCTATCCGGTTTGGGAGCCAGTTTGAGGGTACAATGTATATATGCGTGCTCAACAGGTCAGGTTCCTTGCATAAATAAAAAATAAAAAGCTAGTCTGGGCCACAGGGAAAGGACCTGAGGGTAGGGGGGGGGTTCAGGGATCAGTCTGTGTAGTAGGGCCTAAATGTATGGGCCGAGTAAGGTCATGAACATCATAGTTACCCAGCCCCTGCCCACATTTATCTAAGTCAGTGATAGCCAGAAACAATTAGGAGGCGCAAAAATCATAGGTAAATGTCAACTAACTAGTTAAACAACTGCATAGTGGTGATTCACAAAACATCTTGTTTGCAAATCTAAGTTCTAAACACTGTCATAGGTGAGAGCTTCAAGTTGTTTCACTTAGTGGACAACTGTGGTTTACATAAAAAAAGGCATCCTTCAATTCTAGACATGCAAAGAAAATCAGCTATTTTTTCTTCCTGTGGGATCTCCAAAGGTTCACAATATACTCTGCACCTTCCCCCAATGTCGCTTTTCTGTTTTCCTTATTGTTCCAAAGCTCGGCAACTTGATATCGCCCACTGGGATTGTATTCATTCAGCTCACTCATCACTGTGGTAACTGCCTGCCAAACCTCCTCACCGTGCTCATTCCTCAAATTTTTCAATCTTTCATCCTCTTCATCGATAACCTCCTAATTAGGCAAAAAATGTACACAATACTATGAGAATAAGTAATAACAAGAAGAGGATAAACGAATAAAAATAATAGCTTAAATACGCCATCAGATTTTTATGCAAAATTTCAGCACTACTACTGTTAACCATTGTTACAGCTATCATTGGGGGATCCGCAGGACTTCAATTTGCACAAGTTATAGTAACACATTTTTCAATAGTCTTGCTAAGTTAAGAGCACTAGGATAGACAGACGAGTAGACAAAATGCATATACCTTGGATATTCCTCTCTCAGAAACGATTTTGAAAGGATGCCAGTTGGAAGTTTCAATATACTCTTTGCACGTAGTAAACATTTCTTCAGCTTTGGTACGTGCTATTTCTTTGGCATACTTCTCTTTAGCTACACGATCAAAAACTTTCCGATCAAGAAGCCCCATCACGTTCACACCAATGTTAGCACAGACAGCTTTCCTTTCTCCCAATCCCTGCAAAGAAATAGAGTTTCAGTTTTAGGCAGAATATGGCAATCTTTTAGCACAATACCAACATCAGAAATATATAATGGTACAGAAAATACACTTGCATTGATCAACTCCTTCCGTGCATCCTGCAATTCATCATTGCATTTCCTCTCTTTAACAATTAGAGCCTGAGTCATATCATCTAAATACTCCAGATCATATTCCTTATCCTTCAGCTCTCTGTTAATTTTTTCCATCTTTTTCTTGGTTTCAGCATCCCTTCCCATATGTCCCATAACTTGAGCAGCTCCTTTCAATTGCTCTATCTCCAACTCTAATGCTTGCCTCTGATCAATCTGCTTTTCTAGATCTTTAATTTTCTTGCGGAGTGCCTCTTTTTCCCTCTTGGAGCCGTATTGGAAGAATTTTGGTATAAGACATACAAGCACAGCAAGTATTTATCACTAGTTGATATATTGATAGAACTACAAGAGCACAGAGATGGGAGTTAGGGTATTAACCTCATGCTCCTCTACAAGACTCAATACTTTCTGTTCTGATCGATGTTGTTCTTTTGTTGCCAACTCGTTCTGAAACCACAGAAAACTAGTTACTTCAGAACAGAAAAATGAATAAATGCTTTACAGTTGTGAGATTTAAGGACAAATAAAATAAGGCTACAGAATTCAAGCACTACTATAACTAAAGCTTAGGTTGTAGAGCATATCATAACATTAGTATAAAGTTCTAATAAACCTTCTAACTAGCCCAATCTGTCTTAGCACAAGTCAGTAGTAAATACGACAAAGCAGCAGAGGAAAATCATCAATCACCAGATCACAGATGAGTTAAGGTTTTCAATGCTCTACATCATCCCATTATAAGCTTCCAACAGTCAGTGATTTTAAGTCTCAAGGGACAACCGTTAGTATTGCAAATAGAGGATGGGGTGGCTGGTTAAGGTAGATGCAATGAATTATCTTGTAAGATCGAAAAAGTAAGTACCATTTTTCTCAGCCGTCGCAGCTTTATTATTTTATCATCATAATCAGCTTCACGTTTTTCCAACAATTTTTCATCTTCCTCTAGCTCATGCTTCCGAGATTTTAGCTCGCGCTTAAAGTTCTCATGTTCTATCAATATTTTCTCCTTATCCTTAGTTGTCTTCTTCCTCATCATTTCCATCTCTGGACAGGAAAAGAAAGAAACAAAAGATTGCTCTTAAACTTCAGGAAGGTCAGGATATATCACCATCCACAAAAACTCAGTAAAACCAATAAGAAAGAAACTAAAATTACAACTGAAGAAGATAATATACCTTCATTGTACGCCTGTGTCATCTTATCAGTTTCCTTTATCACTTTCTCTAAAGAAGCACAGGCCTCATTGAGCTTGCTCTGCATTTCTATCACTTGCTTTTCCTTCAGCACCTTTGTCTGGTTTAGATTTGAAACTAGTCTTTTTTCCTTCCTTTTTTCTTCAGCATCAACATCAGCCATAGTCTTCAGATCACCATTGTCTCGTAGATGCTTCCCGATAAGACCGTTAGAGTGGTAATCTTTCTCGGTCGCCATCCATCCAAAGAGTTTGTCTCCACGAGCCTGAACTCTAGTTATGTACCAATCTCGTCTGCCTTGATGCTTTAACTCAAAGTCCTTGTCAAATGCATTTGCATTTGTAAATCCCAGACGATCTTTGCTGAAATCAACAATGGCAAATCCAGAGTGACCATAAGGACTCCACAAAGGAATAACCTTTAAAGGATTAAAACCCTTTTTAGCAAGTTCATCCCGCAACTTGCTTCCACTCTCCCCAACATATCTTCCATTTTTCAGTTCAACAGGGAGGTTAGCAACAATGCCTTTCCAAGGCCAGACATATTTTACATCATTATTGTTCACTTGTGACTTCATTAGTGAAGAGCTTTTTCCAGTAGATGATCTTGATACTCTTGGACGGTGATACTTGTCAAGCAAGTAAGATAGTGCTTTATGTTTCCCCTTCAACTTAACCCCATCCCGATTAGGACCTTTTCGTACACTTCTAGCATGATCCAAAAGATCATCAAATGAATACTCCCATTTTTCCTTCGCAGGACAAAATGGACACCTGAATGTGTTCTCAGATATTTTAAACTTATACTCATCTCTTTTCAACCGCCTGTATACAACCTCTACATAATCATCCAGTTCTGATTCACTTATATCAATGTAAGAGTGCTTCGTCTTTGGGTGACAATGCCAACAAAATCAGTATTCAAAACCAAGAAAAACAACGTCAAATATTCAGTTTACACCATAGAACTACTACTATAGGAATGTAAGCAAAGTCAAGGAACCATGAAGTGTAAAGATTATGAAAGTTTCAATCCCTATGAGACCCCTTTACTTTTTTCCCTTCCCAGCATCCAGTATGACTTAAATCCAAACCTAACATACTTTCTACCGATAATATTTTATGATATTTTAAAAAAAAAAAGGTTAAAAAAAAGTCCCAAATGAGACCTCTAAAGCTGAAGAACAATATTAATCAATAGTAATTATCACAGCCACAATAGAATACACCACCATACACAGTTTCACTCTCACAGTCACAGCCACTCATCTAAAAGCATTAGCATTGCAGGATATTTGTGGAAAACAGAAAAGCAAACGAGTAATAAGTTACAGTTCATTAAACATATATTACTAACTAGAAATAATCGTGATTCGCAGCACATAATAAACAAGATGAAGCCTCTTCATACATTGATACATCTTGAATTAAAAAAGTCTTTCTAAAATCACAAACAAAAACCCAAAATTATCCAGTGCCCAAGATGTCATTTTTGTGTAACATTGCAACAACATAAGAAAAACCCATCTAAAAACTGAAGCAATCATCAAGAAAAACCACAATTTTGCGTTTTACGGCATTAGAACAAAAATTACTAGAGAGAGACAATGATAAAAGGGTGTTAAGACTTTAAGTATACCTCTGTTCGCGGGTTGCGACTGCAGAGTTCAGGACGGCTCATCTGGGTGAAGGTTCAACCGTTAACTCGGAAAACCTAGCAATCAACCAAACATATCAAAAACACACACACATACCCAAAAAAATAATTAGAGAATCATTAAGAAAATGGAGAAAAACTAAAACCCCAACAAAAACCCATGTTATAAATTGTGCAAGAGATAATTTTTTTGAAAGATTACTGCTTTAATTTTTACCCTAACACTTTTGTTGAGCAAAAATCGAAACTTTATGAATTGAGTAATGGAGTTGGAGAAAGGTATGAACTTTAGTATTGATCTGACGAGTGCAACAAAAAAGTAGGGATTTTTTAGTGTGAGAACTGCGAATGTGTTGGAAGAGTGGAGAGAAAAGAGGAGAGTGAAGGACCAGGATTGAAGGATGTGTGTGTGTGAGAACTGAGAAGTGTGATCAGAAATGGTACGGAACAGGGGACGTTTGAGCGGGGAGGTGAGGAGTTTTTCTGCAGAAAATGGAAAGTGAATCAAGGTGTGACGGGTGTTTTTGGGTCCTACTTTCGAAACTTGGAAGTATAATTGATAGTCACGTCAAATCAATGGAGCCAAAGTCTGCTCCCTCGTGATCCTTACAAAATTTTATTTGATTGTGTTTATAAAAATGACCTGACATGATTAGTACTCACTTATGGAAGTTGTTGTTATAAAAAAACAGCGTTGGAAGAATACAAATAGTCCCGCCTTATTTCGGGGAGAGTTTGTTATTTGTTTATTTGTTAATCCTACTTAGTTGATTGACACGCACGCGTCCAGTCGTGTCTGGTCGGTCTCCAGGACTTGTGGGTCCCTTTTATTTTTTCTGGCCGTTTCTTCCCTTGTTTATTGCTCCTTATTAATTTGGATGGTTTTCTAGCTAAGCAAGTTTCTTCTTTTCTGTTAGCTGTTTCCCTTTATTGGCGATTTATACTTGGTTTCCTTAAGCCAAAAAAAACTAACACATTCTCGTGTCTCATTCTCTTCTCTTAAAAGCTGAACATTGTTCTCTGTTTTCTGGGCAAATAATCTAAGTTCTAGTCGGGTTTGTGAGTGTACTTAAACTCCGACGTTGTGCTTATCTTGAAAGGCGATCGCTTCTTGTCTACTGCATCGGGAGATAGCGTGGAATCATCTTAAGGACGGTTACTGTTAGTTTTGGATCACGCTTCTACCAATAAATAGTTTATGTTTTGTTGCTTATAGTATATCACTCCCCCTCCAACCTTAATACAATAGTTAAGGTAATCATCCTCAATAAAACAATCTGGCATATCCCCCTAAATGTACTGTTAGTTCATCCCCTCAATTCCTCTCTTCAACCACCCCTTTTTCTTTCTCCCTCATTCTTCCTCATTCTTCACCTTCACGCCTTCACCTTTACACTATCATATATTTTCCATATTCCAACTGTATGAACTATGAAGTGCTTCCATTTCTCAAACGAAGAGAGGAGATCCGACGACGGAGAAGACGACGTTGTTTTATCCGTCCGAGAAAGGGTCTCATGGGCTCATTCTTTGAGTATAGCTAGCAGCACTACTAGCAACACCGAGGTACGGCGTTCGGAGTTCGCCGGAGACTCCGAGTTTATCGGTGACTCTGCTAGGTTTTTCTCTCTTATAGCGCAGAATCGCGGGGTTTGCAACAACCTGAAGACATTCACATTCGTCAAGCTGAAAACGACGACGCATGGGTTTAGTCGAGGTTTGATGATCGGAGAAGGCGGGTTTGGTTGCGTTTACAGAGGTGTTATTGATGTGGATGTGGATGTGAATGTTAGGGTTTCTGATTCTGAGGATTACGAGTTTGATGAACCCGAGGTTTCCAAGGTTGATGTTGCTGTGAAACAGCTTAACTGTTACGGTTCCCAGGCATGTCATCTCTTTAATCTCATATTTTTGGTTTAAATTTTAATTTAAATAAAAGGTTGCTTTGCATTGTTAATTCTAAACTCTAATGACATTTGATGAGTTTAGAAGTTTAATTGCAATAACGTGGGCTGCTTTGGTCCATTAGATATGATTTCATTTGGAAATGGTAAATGTGTGAATTTTGAGTGATTTTGCAATTTGGGAAAATCATTATGACTACTATTCTTTCTCTTAACTTCAGATACACTCAACAAAAGCAAATATAATGTCTTTTTTATTTTATTTTTTACTTTTTTGGGGAATGGGTAGGTGTTGGTTGTGTATGAAAGTTGGTTAATGTTCGGTTTTTGGTGTTGAGATAACAAATAATATGAGTTATTTTGATGTGTGAAGTGGATTAATGTATTTGATGTGTGAAATGGATTAATGCATTTGATATGATACATAATGAGGTATACTTATAGGGTTTCTTTAAATTTCTGTTCTACTTTGCAGGGGCATAAAGAGTGGATTAATGAAGTGAATTGGTTAGGTGTAATCAACACCCAAATCTTGTCAAATTAGTTGGATACTGTGCCGAAGATGATGAAAGAGGGATGCAAAGGCTTTTGGTGTATGAACTTATGAAGAACAAGAGCCTTGAGGATCACCTATTGGGTCGGGAGCCATCTCCTCTGCCCTGGATGATACGACTAAAGATTGCGCAGGATGCTGCCCGTGGCTTGGCATATTTGCACGAAGAAATGGATTTTCAGGTAGGTACCAAATTCTAAGGTTTATACAAAGTACCTCTATATTTCAGAAATGTGTCTGGATGGCTTAATGCCTTAATGCTAATAGACTTTAGTATACAGACTACAAAAGACAGGCTCTCCCCTGTCTGCTTATGTTTAGCTATAGTTAATTTGGCTGATTTTGGAAACTGCTATTTATCTGACCAAGTTATTGATTTGTATAGCAAATTTCCTTGGGTGTTCCATTTGGATGTGCTTGAAAAAGGTTTTGATGACCTGTAAATCAAACTAATGCTACCTTTGAACTTCCATATCCTTTATAATTGCAACTATGTTCTGTTCATAATGAGCCTGTGAATGTTTTCAACATTCTTAGCCCATAGGGTATGACAATGGTGGGGAATGAAAAGAAGTATATTCTTAAAATATCTGTTGTGGATAGACTAGAGGGACAGCACAAACGTTTGATATGATCTGGTGCTTGTCAAACTTGAGTTGTGGACCTTGCGGCACACTGACGGACCTAGCTTGGTACATGGGCAATGATCTTACCCCAATTTCTTACATCAATATTAAAAAACTTGTTAAAAATGGAATGTGTATGTTTACTTTACTCAGTATTATTCTTTATAAAAAAAAAGGCAGTACTCTGTATTAGACCTGTGCATTCGGTCGGGTTAGGGCCGGAATGGGTCACAAGCAAAACGGGTCGGGTTAAAGAAGATGCAAAATGGGTCGGGTTGGGTCGGGCCAAAGGAGATATATAACGAGTTGGGTCATTCAAAGAGAGTATAGTTCTCATCTATAGAGGAAGATAGTTTACGTGTATCACCTCCAATCTTTGGTAGTGGATCATCGGCAAGTAAGTGGAAATAATTCGTTACTTGATTGTGTTTAAAAGTCTTGGAAACTATAGGCTCATTATTGACCCGTCTTGACCTATAAAAAACCCAATAAAATATGATCCTTTAAGAGACCGACCCATTAAGCCCATTATTGATTAGGCTCTTTTACAAACAGGTCGATCAGGGGCTCTTAACAGGCCTCCGCCCATTTGATAGTGGATTATCGGCAAGTAAGTGGAAATAATTCGTTACCTGATTGTATTTAAAAGTCTTGGAAACTATAAGCCCATTATTGACCCGACTTAACCCATAAAAAACCCAATAAAACATGATCATTTAAGAGACCGACCCATTAAACCCATTATTAATTAGGCTCTTTTACAAACAGGTTGGTCAAGTGCTCTTAACGGGCCTCCGCCTATTTGAACAGGTTACTCTGTATTACTTTCTTGGATTTTTATATGCATACTTTAAAATCATCTTCTTGAGGTACAATGCTTTGACATTGAATTTTCTTTTTTCTTCGTGTTTGATGGCGGGGAAGGTCTGGAAGGGTGGGGTTGCTGGTACCTGGTAGGTCCAATTCTTTAGTTATATTCAAACTATACTTTCATGCTCAGAACAATTATTCGTCAAACTCCTGATGTTTTTGTTTGGTGACTGATTACTTCATGCAACTAATATTTCGAGATTTTAAAACATCAAATGTTTTGTTGGATGAAGACTTCAATGCGAAGCTCTCAGACTTTGGATTGGCTAGGCTGGGGCCATCTGATGGATTCAATCATATTTTGACATTAGTAAGTCCACTGACTAATTTTTTTTTGGAATCCTTTTAGTGCTTATTTCTGAAATACGGAATATTATCCTATTTCAAAGGATTATTACCTACTCTTGATTAATTTGATGCAATGATATGTGTCAGTGTATTACCTATTTACCTTATCCTGGTCTCATACCCAAATTCATGGAGCCTACGTTACCTACCTGTTTGGCTTTCAGATATTTTAAAAAAGAGACTTGCAATGTACAATTGAATCTTCTCCATCCACCTATTTAATAGTTTTGAATCATCGGCATCTGTTAGTGTGATATATTTCTGAAATTTCTTACTGCAGGAGATGATTGCTAATAATTACTCCAAAGGAGAATGTGATAGTATGTAAATTACATCACCATAAACCATTACCCATTTAGGTACCTGAGTTATGGAGCTCAAGTTACCTAACTTGATTTTCTTGGGATTAGAAATGTTGACTATAAGGCCTTCTAACACCAATATTTGAATCGATTGTGTCATAGGTTGTAGGAACCGTGGGTTATGCAGCACCCGAGTATGTCCTCACTGGAAAGTTAACAATCAAGAGTGATGTATGGAGTTTTGGCGTGGTTTTGGACGAGCTCATTACAGGAAGACGAGTAATTGAAAAAAACCTTCCACGGAATGAACAGAAGCTCCTGGAATGGGTTAGACCCTATATATCAGATTCAAAGAAGTTCCACATGATTGTGGATTCACGGCTGGAGGGACAATACTGTAAAAAATCTGCTCAGAGACTATCATCATTGGCTAACAAGTGTCTTGCAAAGCAACCAAAAAACCCGCCCAAAAATGAGTGAGGTTGTTGAGGTACTGGGTAGTATCATAGAGGAGGCATCCTTGCAGGAAGAAACCGAGTCCAAGCCTGTCAAAGCAGTTGAAGACGAGAGTGAAGGACATGAGGGACAAACAGAGCCCATCAAACAAGGGAACAATTACCTAAGGAAGGTGAGGGAAATAAAAGAAATGGTCAATTTGAGGAACAAGTCTATCGGGAAACTAGATTGGAAAAATTGGACTCCTGGGTTGGTTAAAACTTTGTGATAAAATCATATGAATATGACTAGGGATAGGGGGAGGACATTACACATTAGGACATGACAACAGGCCCTTTTCAGGTTGAGTACCGTGTCAAGGTGTATTAAAAAAATTTCGCAGGTAGGTTAGGCGCTAATTTTTGTTTTGAAGATTTACTTCTTTGATCCAAATCCTCCTTCCTTAACTACATGGATGGGAAAGTGAGGGATATTTCAGTTGTAAATATTAGGTGGAACTTAGTGCAGAGAAAGACTTCAAACTTGAGGATTTACTTTGCATTTTGGTTGAAAAGAGTTATTACCCGGTCTTTTTTCCAGCATGATTTTCGCTGTTGAATGTGTAATTTTATGACCCGGTGCTATAAAACAAGATACTATATTTAATCTCTAATTTATGGTTTTTTCTACATTTGGTTTACCATCATTCCCATTCCCATTCTGTAAAAATATTTAACTGCTCTTTCATTTGTCTCGCAGCATAAGGTTCTTTGATTTTCTTCATGGGTCTATGAGAAAGAACCGAAGAATACCTACATATTGTTCATTTTCGAACCTTGTAATAGAATACTTTCATATTTTATGGTCTTATAGGGTTATATTATATTATTATATCCTAGGAGTAAGTGGAATCACCTATTTTGACTCTAAACACCTGTTTTGATCGATTTTTCTAGTTGTTTTGAAAATCAGTTAAAATGAATGTTTAAAGTCAAATTAAATGATTCCAATTACTCTTAAGATCTAATATGACCCTATTAGACTTATGAGAAACTTATTAAGATGTTTTGTCATTGGGTAAGGATTTGTTCACAAAAAGAACAAAATTTTGAAGGTTATAGTATATTAATTTCGAGCCATTTTTTAAAAATTATCCGAAATTATCCAAATGATATTGAGTACCTCTTATTGTCATATAAGAAATTTCGGAATCATTCATTTCCTTGAATTTTGTCAGTATATACAAGCCTAAAAAATGAATTTAGGACTTAATTGTCGTATTTAAAATCAGTGTTTAAAGTCAAAGTAAATAGATAAAACCAAGATTAAGTACTACAATGACTCTAGGAGACTTTATACCATGGTGTACTTATTAGGTCTAGATTTGTTTAAAATAACCGAATTTTAAAGACTTACAAATGACAAATTTGAGCCATATGTGAAATAAAAATCTAAAGTTGTTTTCATGGTTACATTGGACTCTTCTAATGTCATGAAAAGATTTAGAAACATTCAATGCTTGATTATCGATTTTCCAATCTCATAAAACATGTTCGGCCCCTTGTAAGCATTTTAGAATAGTTGAAAATGATTGTTTGGAGGTGGATGACATTACTCCTGGATATCAATGGACCCAAAAAGCCTCTTATGGTCTTCTAGGACTTATAAGAATCACCTTGATGTGTTACCTCTTCATGATTAAAAGACTCAAAACATGTCCCAAATTTAAATGTCATACACAAATTCATACCCTTTTGGTGAACTTTTTGAAATTTACGAAAAGCTATTAGATGTCCTTAAGAGTCATAAAAGATTGTTTGATATCGTAAACAATCATCAATTCATTCAAAAATATTTTTTGGAAATAATTTCATGTTGATAAAATACTTAATTTTAAGAGGAGAAATAAACAACTCAAATAATGAGTTGTTCCCAACAAAATCTATAATTTTCCCACCAAAATTCTATATATTTTCTCGATTTTCGGGATTTTTTCAAAAAAGAGAAATAAAATATTTTCTTACAATCCCCTTTTATTTGACTTCTAATATTTTTTTAAAAAAAAATTCTTGTACTTTTCTTATCTTTCCACATTATTTATTATTCTTGCAATATCTTAATGTAGTTTTTAGGGGAAAAAACATAAATGAAGCTAATCAAACAATACACTTAAATCAATAATTAAAGCCCTTTCATTTATCTAAATATCAATCCAATTTCAAGATGCATTTTTTTGGGTCCTAAATTCGATCTCAACCCTTTGGAGTTTGGAAGGCGGATATTAGGCAACAGATGGTTCTAAATCATCTTTAATGGCCACTGAACCATGAGTTGTTTCAAAATTGCTCCAAAATTATGTATATAAACCTTCAAATCTTGAACATTTTAAAACTTTTTACAACTAGTGAGATAATATTTTAATATGGTATAGGATCCTATAAGGTATATTCAATGATTGGAATGATGTATTTTGACTCCAAACTTAATAATGGCCTCGTTCATTGGCCCTTGATTTTGTCTTGCCTTGGTTTAGGCCTAGCATCTTTAGCCAGCCCTTGATTATGCATGCATTACCTTGCCTTGCCTTAATTTTCATGCATATCCTGTTTTGCTCTGTTGCATGCAGTATGAAAAATAATTTGAGATAGAACTATAATTACCACACATAAGAAAAAATTGCATTTGAATTAGGAATGAAAAATCTATATTGCTTCACATACTCTGTATTCTGTACGTTAAGAAGGGAGAGCCTTCAACTATAAAATAATGTGTTTCAATATTTAATGGATTCGAGATGAAATATAGATGGAGTTCTATGTGGACATCCTTCCCTTGTCATTTCACAAATGGAGGGGTAAACAGAGGATTTAATTGAAATATGTGAACATTCTTAAAGTGATCAAGATAGACAGAGTCAGGTACGTTTTTATTAGCTCATTTGATTTATCATTGACAATATGAATATTATTACATGGTTAATAAAGAAAAAAGACCCCTTGCATATACCGAGCAGCCCTGCAGGCAAGCTTTAGCCTCCAGCTCTCTATGCTAGGTGTACACTGTACAGTGTATCCAATGCATGAAACAGGTAACAAGTGACCCCAAGCAATGCAAATGGATTTTCTGGCACAAATCATCAATCCTTTTCTCTGGTAACCCCATGCATTGTCTATTTGTCCATGACTCCATGGTCCACTCAATATAGAAGCCATCTCTGATGTTTGTTCAAGGTCCACGTACTATCTACACAGATTATGCGTAGCCCAAGCCCAGTATCTCTACTATTTTGACTTGTGAGCAAAAGCTTACTATGTTAAAGATTTTACTTTGGATAACACTGGTTCTGCAGTTGGAAAATAAACTCGTATGCAGAATTTTGGTTATCTTTTATGAATACGATACAGAAATGCCAATTGTCATACAGCATCATGACAATTGGCAAACCATCACACATTTCAGTTCTGTTGCAAGATGTAAAGTTTCATGTATGTCATTGTAATACACATGTAAATTGTAATCTATACATTCATCCAATTTCCTCCTTTTCACAAATATGGAAGTACATTGATTTTCACTGTTCGTCTATTATCCATATAAAGGTCTTATAGCTTGGCCAATTTCAGACGTACTGAATAATTACTTACAGATATTTCTATCCAAAAATAAGTTTCTCGCTTTCTTATCTTGTTTCCACTTTCTCGTATATTGTTTTCCACTAGAAATAAGAAGGAATTAGCTAAATTACAACCAAAAGACTTCAGCATACATGCATCTCATTATATAAGATTTTTCCAGGAGACTGCAACTCCATCTTTTGCGCACCAGTTTCCAAATTTTCGGTTTAATAATATTTTTTGGGACAAGAGCTGTACATACACAACCAAAAATATTCAAGACAACTTTGTATCTAAACCGATGACTACGGCAGAATATAATTCATCCAAATTTGTGCAAAATATTAACGTACTTTGACATCTTAGCCGCAAGTTTAAGGCATGGAGCAAGGTGTCCTACAGACTAGGATACGACAGTACAGATACTGATCTCTTGGTGCTTTCTTGTGCGCTTCGTCTCCTAGCCCGTCCCCCGGTGGTGGAACTGCTACGAGCTTCCTTGGAGGAATCTTGAAGCTGATCCAGCTCTTTTACTATCTCATTCATCATGGGCCTTAGCTTGGGCTCAGCTGATAGGCATCGGAATGCAAGGCTGGACACTCTGAAGGCAGCATCCAAACTATACTGACCCTCTAGACGGTTATCTAAGACGTGGAAGATTTTTCTCTTATTCGTAAGGTAAGGACAGGCCCATTCGACGAGGTTGTGCTCTCCTGATGGTCGGTTTCTGTCCATTGCCCTTCGCCCCGAGAGCATCTCGAGGAGAACCACTCCGAAGCTGTAAACATCACTCTTAGAAGTTAAGTGACCTATACAGAAGGAAAAAAAAAATGATGAGACGATTAGAAGACGATGGTTCAAAATTTTCACAGAAATACTCCGTATATAACTAGATTGAGAGATGAAAACATCCATTTTCATTATATTAATTCAGGGTGTGGGTTAGGATGCCCTAACTATGGGGTAAACTCTCACATCCACCAACATCAAACAAATTGCATGTGAAGCTAGCCCATATGGCAAGGATAAGCCTTCTAACAAGTTGAGGCAACTTTTTAAAAAAAATATGTAATCATCCACGAATCCATTAAAAAGACGATAAAAACGATGCATAAGGAAGCAACAATGTGGAAGCTAGGTTCTACTGTTCTAGGAGCTAGCTAATCAAGAAATCCATTTGTCTAAATACAACACGTTTTGACTCCAATATTAACTAGGACGACAAAATTATTTGTATAATTCTAAAGGAAGCACGACCAAGATCCAAATATAAGAGTTGCTCCATATTCAAGAACGCCATTTGTCCATATAGGACATACTTTTACTATTTTACAGGACAGTAATACTTCCAAGGAAAAGAATCTGGCACCTAATATTGGAAATAAACAAGAAGGTCAAAGAGAAATGAATACCGAGGCATATGCATCTAACATACCTGTGGCTAGATACTCTGGTGCTGCATATCCGTACGTACCCATCACGCGAGTTGATACATGACTTTTATCACCCGTTGGCCCATCCTTGGCCAACCCGAAGTCGGAGAGTTTTGCAGTGTAGTTCTGTAATAAATAGTGGAATTCTTAGGATGTCTAAGAAATGTCTAATGAAGCACTAGATAGTCCTAAATTCTTATATAAGTGATATTAATTGTCAAACAGCCACCTACCGAGTCCAGGAGGACGTTAGAGGTCTTGAAATCGCGGTATATAACTTTAGTTTTGGCACTGTGAAGAAAGGCAAGCCCCTTTGCAGCTCCCAGAGCGACCTTCATGCGAAGGTTCCAAGAAAGAGGCTGAAAATATGAACCTCCTACAATCACATCATTAGGACGATCAAAATGATGTAAACAAACAAACACTTTTGCAATACTTGAGTTGATATCAACATAAAAAATGGGGGAAAAAAAATACTTCTGAACAGATGATTCTCCAAGCTCCCCCTAGGCATGAATTCATAAACTAAAAGGCGGTGCTCGTCTTCCACACAATAGCCTACCAATTTCACAAGGTTAGGATGGTGGAACTGTCCAAGGTAGTTCACCTCCGCCTACCAATCCAGAAGTAAGATGACATTAATAGAGTAACACTACATAGTACGTGTAAAGCTATATGCGGAATATAAAAATCTGTTAAATGAGTATTAGATATGATCTTGTATCCAAAGCTATTGATACTTTGAGATCAATCCTATTCCCAAATATCATTGCATAATTAGGCAATACCATGATGATTCTGGTGCCTGGGCCATCTAGGACAGTGGAAGAATATCCATAAACATTGTAAAAGAAAAGAATGAAACTCACCAACCACTCCCTATGACCCTGAAAGCTCTCTTGATTGAGCCGCTTGACTGCAATCACCATGCCCGTACCAGGTTTGGTGGCGGTGTACGAGTTCTCATCAATCCACCCTTTGAAAACCGGCCCAAAACCGCCTTCCCCGAGCACACTATCAGGACGGAAGTTCCTAGTGGCCGCTTTGAGCTCAGAGAAACTGAAACTTTTCAAATTAGAGGACTGCAAAATCTCACCCTCACTCCTTGGTGTTAAAGGCGCCGATGAAACCTTACTAGTCGAGATAACCGAATCATTTCCATCCCTACTAACATATTTCGAGTTTATCCCTAAACAAATCAACACAAAATTGAAATTCCAATCAGCTCTCCATACCAAATCATACATTATACCAATCATAGCTAATCATAACCACTTCTTATAATACAAGTTCAAAATTTCATAGGTTCACACAAATTTGGGTGGTATTGTCACTATCAATCCAGAAGATGAAGACAGTTCAAGATGGCAAAAATGCAAAAGGCATCAATTGAGGCACTTGATAAAATTATTGTAGAAAACTACAAAATTCAGCCAAAGATGTAAACTTTCTAGTGGGAAAATGCAATGAACACAAAGGATTCCAATACAAGTAAGAGATGGTATCAACAACAGGAAGGAAAAAAAAAACATAGAGGCAAATTCAGAGAAAAAAAGCACAAAGGATTACCATACACGTAATAAATATTATCAACAACAGCATCCAAAAATACAACAAATCAAGAAATGAACACAAGTTAATACAGTAAAAAAGACCCCTCAAAATTCATAGAAAAATAACAGAGGATGGGTAAAATTACCAGTGTGGGAAGGACTCTCGGCCTTGATTCGAGCACTGAGACAAATACCCATCAAAACCCAGTAACAAAGTCACCCAAAATCAACCAACAGCGAGTTCTTTTGATATAAGAAAAAGAACCAAACTTTGAACTTTGGATGAAGTAAAGGAGGATCCTTTGAAAACCAAGAATACAGAACCAACTTAATTACCTGGATCATATCAATGGAAAATAAAGACACGTTAAAGCTGTTAACTTAATAGCTTATGACAAAATACATATATAAACAATGGTAAAAGAAGGGGAAAATAAAGATGGAAATAGGTAGAAAGCAAAGACGAGTGGCGTGGTAAGCAGCCCAGCTCACCTGTTTAAGTGAATGAAGGTTATTCAGAGAAGAAGTTATAAGTGAAGCTTCTTGGTCATGTATTTATTTTGGGACAGTGTTCTTACTATTTGAAAGAGAGAGAAAGATGAGAATGGAAGGGAAGGTTAGGGGCTGAAGCTAATAAATGGCGGGTTGGGCCCCATCCTATTATTTTCTTTTCTCTTCTCTTTCTCTCTCTCTAAATCTTCAAACTAGGAAACCCATTATTTTCTTTTCTCTTCTTTTTTCTTCTTATTTTCGCCTACTTTTTGTACTTTTAAGTGCAAAGAACCATGAATTTGCATTACTCTTTGACCAGTTGGCCTAATTTTTAGAGGGCCTTTTGATTTTACGTTATACTATAAATAGACGTTAAAAGGTGACCTGTTTTTAACCCAATCTAACATTTAAGATCAAAATTTTCGACTTATCTATCTAAAAATGTCGTGAAAAAATCTATTTTTTTTAGTTTGAAAATGCGAGTTTAGGCAAATATAAACTGGCCTCATCTTAGACCCAACTCGATTCATCCTAGTGCCTAGATATGAAATGGACAATTTTTTTGCCAAAACTTGGTCAAATCTACCTCATGATCACCTTTACCATTAGGTTATTCTCGAATGTACTTTCTCTATTTTTTATACTTGCAACTTACCTTCTTATATGTAGTTTGAGTAACTATACAAAAAAAAAATATACAAAGCAAAAAAATTGTTTAGTTAATGCTTTAAAAAATTCTTTTACTTATACACTCCGACATACTTCTATACTGATATCAAGATGTAGTCTTAAACACTTCAAATAAATCATTATAACCAGATTTCTATCCAAACATGTAATATTACATGGTAATTAATGAATGTAATGTTATAAATCATTTAACGAGAAGTACTATAATATTATTATTGATAAATCATTTACCTCAATAAAACTCCCATATCCTATTTTATCTTAAAAAATAATTCATTCACAGGGATAAATTTGAGAAGTAGATGTTGGATCAAAATTTTCATTTCAAGCTTCCAATGGGTTTGGGTTTGGCTATCAGGCTATGCAACGTTAGGTTTGATTTTTAATCACAATTTTTCTTAAGCAAAGTTGACAAGTACAAAGTTCGGATATGGTTGCATCTTTTGACCACATTACTTGATAATCCCATCTTTCGTAGGCAATTAAAATATAAATAGTGATTTAACGCTGAATCCTACAGTTTACGAAAACCATTTCCGAGTTAAAAAAAAAAAACCCACCCAGAAGTCCACTACTTGACGAGGTAGAGGTAGAGGTAGATGTAGATTAATTCTGAATTTCGAGTAACTATGTTATGATTCTTTCAATTTTTAATGTGTTGTTTTCAATGGATATTACGGAGTACTCCATGAAATTTGGTAGAACTACGCCTTTTCAACATTACAGCACTTTTTGGGTATTAGTGGAGTTAATTAGGTGGAAAGAGCATGCCTTTTTATTATTATTGACTCTGTAATTTTATACTAGCTACACTAAAGCCTTATTCGAGGAGACATGCATGTTTAGGCCCCTTCACACTGTTTTGAAAGACGCTGAAATAATTACGAAAAACAAATCAACCTTTTATTTGATGTCCCGCAGAAGAGCACAATTAGTCAACAAATCAAGCCGCTTAAATTAAATCAACCTTTGATTTGATGTCCCGCGTTGTAATAAAGTGATATATGCGGCAAATCCACATAGTATAGATAGTCAGATTTTCTATATTATACATCAAAACATAGAATTCAAATCCATACGTGCTTCAAGTAGTAATCAAACATGATTTGTTTGTTTGAAGGATTCATGGACCTACTAATCGTAATCAGCCTGATGCTAAAAATCTTCTCTTGATTCACCACATAAACTTCGGTTGAAAATCCTAATTATATCCAATGTGTAATGCAGCGCTTTGCAAAGCAATTAGTGTATTAATACATAGTAAAAGTGACTTTTTAATATAATAAAAGATAGATTAACATATGTAGTGTTGATTGAAAATACAAACAACTATTATATACACCAATTTTTTTTTTTTTTTTTTGCAAGAATGTATATATAATTAAGGGCATGTCTATGACCACTTTACGCTGGTCTATTTTATTATATATGCTGGGAGTTATTCGTCGAGTGGAAACATCATACATGAATTTCAAATATATATATTTTTTTTAATTGTAGTGAATGAATTACGATAGAACGACAAAGCAATTTATAACAAACCTCATGCAAGACTGAATCAATCTCGCCTAGCTGGCTCCTTAATATCTGCTATTTTACATTATAGTCAATTATTTATATTTAAGAATCATTAACGTCTATAACTTCCTGACATTTTATATATGCATTAAATGATGAGTGCTTTCCGTTTTAAGTTGCTCATTTCAAAGCTTGACGATTATTTATGCCTTTCGAGTTTTTCTAATACATATTATTTTTACTTAAGTATGTTTTGGAGAGTCTTATAAAAAAAAAAGGTATATTTGGACATTAGTGCTCATGGAATAATGATTAGAGTGCCATCATTGATAAGCCTTTATATTAGGCTCAAAAATTTCGTTAGGTACAGAGTACAACTCATTTTTTTACTCTAATGTTGAATTTAATAACTAATTTTTTTTTTTAACTCATTTCAAAATCCAACTTTTCAACAATAAAACTGTTTAAAATACATAACAAAAGCATTTGAGCCTAACTTGGAGGCTCACAAGTGGAAACTACACCCCTAGGATGTGCGGGTGTAGCCTTTTTATACGTCTACATACTTGATTTTGATTGAATGTGTGGGTGCGACCCTATTTGCTACGATGATCGATCCTAGAATATGAGGGTAAAATTAACTTGCGAAAACGTTATTTTCATTTTCAAGGTAAAGTTTGTTGAATCAAAATTAAGTCCAACGGACACAATGTTTACAGATGAAGTTAAAGACTCTCGCGTGATTCTTGATGCATTTCGTTTTACAGTAGTTCATATCTTATACTCACTTACCTACACAAATGATCTTACGTTCACTCGTTAAGGCTTCATTTCGTAGGGTGTATAATATTTTCCCTAAAAATTATTTTTTCCATTTTATATTGTTTGTTTAGAGTAAAATATAGATTGTAAAACTTGAGATATAAATTCATTTTATACCTTATTGAAAACATTTTCCCCTTTGGGAGAAAAATAATTTTACATCCATTCACTCCAAAAAAATACCAACTAACAAATAACTTACACATTACTAACTCACGCATAGAGGTGGACCATGCCAACTCGTGTCTGATCTTTTGTCGTGTCGTGCTGTGTCTAATTGTGGATGTTTCGTGTCATGCCGTGTCTAATTGTGGTCGTGTCATGCTTCCCTAAAACTCGACTCATGGCCTAGCACGGCCCATGTGCTTGGCGTGCCATGTCGTGTCTCATGCTTACCTAATTTTTTTTTCCAAAAAATAAAAATATAGTATATAATTAAATTGAAAAAATAAATAATTTAAATTAAATTATAAGAATATAATTATATAAAAAATAATAGTAATATTAATTGTAGCAATAATAATAATATTATTAAATGTAACTAAATAATTCTTAGGAGGGTAAATAATCCTATTAGTTAGAGTTAGAAAAACTAGTGGCTATAGAATCCTACATGAACTAGGGTTCTTATGTTGCATCTCCTTGTACTGAGTTGTTATATCATCAGTGTGACTAGTTCCTATATCTTGTGTCATTAGCTTCATTTATATGCCTAGTTATAGTTATTGTTTTACGGCTTTACCATGTATAGCCCTATATACTATTACACTCTAAATATACTTAAAATTATAAGGATTTGGAAATTAAAACAAAATTATACGTCAATCAAAATTATGAATGTTGAATATTTATATGCAGAAATCTTAGGATTACGTTTCAATCAAAAGAAACAGTAAGTATTACTTAAGTGAGGAGGGTAAAGAAAGGCGAGAAGGGGGTGAGGTTGGGGTTAATTGATTAAAGTCGGCGACAATTTGAAAATGGTTTATGAAAGGCCAAACATGCCTCCTCAATGGCAACCCATACCAAACCACACACATTCACACTATATATAATAATTATCTGATAAATTCAATTCGGGATAAATTTTTCCATGACGACGTCATTTCTTCGCCCTTGCTTAGCAAATGAGAACCAATCATTATTAATTAATTACACTAAACTTGATCAAATTTTGGGCCCCCATTTTCTGTAGGCTTTTGACATCATCCGTTGACCTCTTGCCCTCAACTCAACCGATGCCATTTGGTGTGAGAAATAGGATAATGTTCGGTTGACGACGGTATTACTCCTTGCTTATTTCAACATATTGATACAGTTATATTATGGATTAGAATAGAACGTTGTATTCTTACAAGAAGTCATGCCAATTATAATACAAGACTAGGGTATGCTTTTAGGCCAGCCTAGGTTTAGTTATTTTAATTTTAGTTATTATATGACACTCGCTTAGTACTTTATTATTTGCCACATTTACGTAAAATTATTTTATTAATTTTTAGTTGGTACAATAAACAAGAGAGAAAGTTGCCGAAGTCAAATATTATTATTGTGCAAATAAACCTCGTTGACTAGTGTTTAGCGTTACCCAAAAAAGACAACTTCAATTAAAATATTATATTCGTCCCTAATTTTTGTCCTATTTGACTTTTCACAATATTTAAGACGTAACTTAAAACGTTTTTATTTTCAAATTTGTAAAATAAAAAATTATGAAAATTTGATATAATAAAAATTTACATTAAAATATATTTAATAAGATTTTATTTAAATGTATTATTTCTTATAATATAATGAATATTTTTAATTAAATTTTTAAAATTTAAATTTTATAAATAAAAATAAAATAAATATAAAGAACAGATAAAATATAGTCTAATTCTTGTAACATAGTTTTCGATTTGTCTCAGCCACAAAGTTGGAGTCAGAATTTGACGTACTGCACGTCTGTACTAGGGAGTAGTTTCACTTTTCACTTCGTACCAAATAAAAAGTATCGCACAATGAATACTCCTAGAAATGTGATTCAAGAATCAAGACACGTACTCCGTCTCAGTATTTTAAGTTGTCGGCAATGCATATCAGCCAAGTATAGGTGTCACATGATTATGCTTTATGTCCAATGTGGAGCCCGTCTTCCTTGTCGAGCTTAAATGGAGCTGCTGGCTGGCGGATGAGATTAGCCACTCGAACTTGGTATATTTTTTTATATACAGAATAAATATAGAGTAAATAAAGCTTGGGGATATGAACACTTACTAGTTGAATTGGTTATTCTACTATATTATACTTACTAGTTGAATTTGGATTGTTTTGAATTTCATCTATAACTCTATTTATTAGTGTGTTTTTTTTAAATATTTCAAGAATTTTATAATTGTCTTGTTAAAAGAATACTATGATTCATGATAGATTTGTGATGGAATGAAAAAATTTGAAACTAGTCGGTATTTTATTTTAAGTTGAGTATTTGCGGACCTATATGCTCCAACTAGAGGGGTGTAGGAAATAACGAGCATATGTAATTAGTTGAGTTAGGCCCACTAATTATCTAGTGTATGTTCTGGACTATGGCCTTGGCTAACATCACATGAAATCAGAAAAATACATTCCCTCAATTCTTATCAGTAGACATCGGTCTACTCTATGAGTTTTGTAGTATGTAGTAGTTGTGGAAACGAATGAATTAACATAAACCTTTCATCTTTTGGTGTCTTGGTGAGGATAGTAGTACAATTAGTTTCAAACGATCAAGGCCAAGCATTTTTTATCCTAATCCCATGTTAAGATTATGAGAAAGGAGAAGTTTGGGTAAAGTAAATGGATGGTTGACTTTGGTGATATTACAACTTGTACTTTATGTGGCTTAATAAATAATGGTACTATATGAACTAAAACCAGATGGGTGGAAGTGGAACACTGAACTCCGTTGACCTTAGACGCCAAATAATTGCATTTGTGGTATATGTTGATGCACAAGTCAATTACAGGATTTCTGAAAATATTGGAATACGGAGTATATAGTAGCTGATCCGAAGCACATAAAAAGTAAACAAGCTGTACATAGAAGTTTCAGGGTCACGTAATCTTCTTCCCTAATCTTCAATGCGTATCCAATAATGAGATGACTTGAAGCATTTACATTAGACTTTAAAGAAACAAAAAGTGAATTGATCGGTTGGGAGATTCATATGTATCATAAGGTTACACATCAATCATGTGGGTTTGAGAAAGTAATGGTTTTTTTTTTTTTTTTTTTTTTTTGTCTCATTATGGAATGGGATATTGGGACCTTATCACTCACTGCAAGTTGTTACCTTAAATTCAATATAGCCTTTGCTCTTGTTCTTGAGTGTTGACTCTTTTTCATCCTTGTTTTTTGACGGGTGTTGTGTTTTGTTGTATGGCCTCCAAAACTCTATACTACTTTATGGAACGTCAGCTAGTCGAGAGATCTCAGTAATTAATCATATTCTTGTGAATTTCTGAGTTTATTTTTACAACATTAATGGGAGTTCAATACTTAATTGGATACTGTTTACAACAATTTTATTGGTTAGAGTCGGTTAATTTCGATTCAAGATTCAACCTTAATCTATAAAAATGAAGATTAGATCGAAATATGGTAAATCAAGATATTTTAGTCTATGTTATTTATTCGAGCTTATCCAACGAAACTGATTGAAATACAGTCTATAAATACTGTTTAGGTCAATATTGTTGGTCATAGCAGATCTGAACGAAATCCACTTTAACATTGTCAATTGTACCTTTTCATAACATTTATAGTTAAATAAAAAGGTTAGAAGGCTTTTGACATAAAATCACTATGATTAGATATATATCTGCTCAAAAGCACAAGCCACAGATTTCAACGAGGAATCAAATTCATAATGTCAACCTTAAAGGGGAGAACAGCTCAAGTAGCAAAACCTGCTTTCATCCCGAAGCAGTGTTAATAAAGATGAACTTGGCAACTCTTGACTACATCTTTATGGTTCCGATGGGTAGTTGCCTACTTGGTGAGAAATTCCATCTGTTGGGTCTCTTTTCCGTGACCGCGATCTTTCATGAAAAACAGACCCCATAGTTTCATACAATGAACAAGCAGCGAATAAAGATACGCTGTCATCCATTCATAATGACCAAAATAAGACAGTGCGAAAGAAAACAGGACAATTTATTTCTAGTTATTTTCGAGTTTTGACGTTCTCTTCACGTTAACATTGCAAAAAGTCAAAAGCATTCCTAAAATCAAGAATTTCTAGAAAAGGCCTCCAAAACTAAACTAGATCAAAAATAAGTTCCTTCTTCACTGTAGTAGACTTGATGGTCTCCACAAACTCCAGCTGCATGGACAAATATGGAAAATAAGACACCGAAACTTTTACCAATCCCACCTTAAGTGGAGCGCCGCCGACCAAAAATCCTTCAACATCTGGCTGCCAACTCTTCGTAGTTACCTGTAATTACTGAGCCTGCAAGAAACCATGCAAGTTACAGCCTAGGCGCCTAATGGGAAAGATATATAAGTGTATTGAGTGCTTGAGGCCTTGAGGGGTGGAGGGTAATCTTGCTAAAGGTAAAGCAGAAAGCTGGGGCGATGACATGGAATACGTAAAGCGTTCTAATTACATATATCCATGCCATCTATCCCGAGCAAATTTTCAGCGACTAGATATGTCAGGTTAAAATCATGCAGCAAAGAATAGTTCCCAACTTTTTCAAAGTTGTATAGCGCAATTTGTTTATGTTCATAGTCCAGATACAAGATACATAGAGTGGAGACTGTTATCATCGACACCATGTATTGAACTATATCTTTTGAACCAACAACCAAATAGACAAACTACAATTAGTATCCCTCATTTAATAGTCATTCAAATACCTCCATAGATAATCCTGGTTGATTCAGCAACTTGGGCACTGACATTCTCCTTGAGTCATTTCCTCAGTTCAAAATGAACCTATAAATAATAAAAACCAAGATTTTATTACCACTTTGCATGACCACTTCAAAAACAGAAATCAATATAGTAGCAAAAAGATTTATCACTGATCAGTTATGTGCATGTCAAATAAAGTCCAATTAAACAAGCATCATTCAAGTTATGGCCAATGCTCTCTAGAAGCAGGACTTGCAACATTTCCAGTTCCAATAGCCCAGACTGGTTCATAAGCCACAACAACGTTGTCCCAGTTCATCATGCAATAATATCCTTACACAAATGTAGTTTGTTTTAAAACATAGAGCAGTGTCTTTACCAGAAATAGCTTTTGTTTGAGCAGCAACCACCTCCACTATAGTCCCCGCTTCATGCTGCTCCAAATTCTCACCTACACAAGCTCTCACTTTAGTCCTTGCGAGGTGCATAAGATATCTTGTCAGCAACAAACAGAAAGAGGAAACACAAGAGCTTTAGTGAAACGACACCAGTATATCAAGCAGAAACAAGCACCAAAGATTCCAAAGGCATCATACATCATTTGTCTCTAGGGCTCTTCTCTCTGAATGACCCAGGATGACCCAGTTAATATCCAAATTGACTACTATGTCAGCACTGCAAAAACAAATAGAGGAAACAAAAGAGTAAGACTTATGTTCTGCATCAGCAACCCAAAAAATCCAATATCATGACTCATGATATATGCTTTGCATGAGAACAAACAACTTGCAGGTATCAAAACAGGACCAAGCAAACTACACACAATGAAAAAATGTAGAAGATGATATTTTCTGTACGTAGTAAGTCAATGCTTTCGTTTCAGAATACAAAGCCAGAAGAAATTTTTTTTTTTAATAGGATAAGCGAAATCAGTGAGCAACGCAGGGATCCTAATTAACATAAATTTTACCACTAAGCATATAGACTGAACAAAATGAACCACACAAAAAACTCCCGAGTAAAATAGTAAGTGCTTCGAAGGATAACGGAGAATTAACCTGAAGCACCATATAACATAAAATGCTATATAATCCATGAAAGAACTGCGATGGAAGAAATGGGCAAGCATCTAATTTTTCCACATAAAAAATTAAATTCATATAGTGGCTAAATTTGGAGAAAGAAAGAGCTGAAATAACTAAAATGCTTAAACATGAGTGAGGAATCTCAAAATTTGGAGGGTTCGCAAAAATCCCAACAGGAAAAGACTTACAATAAGTGTAAGAGATCTTTCACATTTCATACAAAAGTTTTAACGATCACATTCAAGAATCGCCCATATCAGGTGTCAGATACTTTCTCAGGACAAGTTAATGCAGAGCTTTAAGTTGAGACTGTGTCAGGTTGATACATTCAACACACATATACATAGAGTTTTTAAATTTGATAAGAAAACAAATTTTAGTACATACAGGAAGAGTGGAAGAGATAGAATGTATTCATCATTGTTCAAGAAGACCTCAGAAATTTTAGACTGGAACTTGAGCATGTTGCCGTTAGTGAGTACAACATCCACCATACTCGATGCTGAATGAGTTTAATTAACAAGACAACGCATACATAATTTATACTACTACGCTATATGAATTATGACAACTACAGACATACAGATAATAAAGTAAGATCCAGTAGAGTAATAAAGTCTACAATCAGGGAAAAAGTAGAGCTTAGATCATTTCATACCTAGGTTCACCCGTGAAAGCACCACCATTACGCACCTGACAGTTTTGTGCAGCCACATGGCAATCAGGCCTTAACAAATTCTAGACCAGAATAAGAAATACAAATGGAAGGCTGACAACAACCTCTGCAAGGGATAAACAAAAACCTTATCAAAACCAGAGAACTGTAATTTTCTAACAATCAGAATCTTGATTGAGGTACTATAATAGTTGCATGAAGCAATAGAAGGAATCTAAACACAAAAAGAAATGGAGAAAAGCGATAGAGATGAAAATCCATAGCTCTGTATATTTCCTTTCCTATACACTAGGTGCATTTAAGGTAAATACTACTGTATATAAATGTTCTAATGTTGAAAGCCTTTCTGAAGACACGCATACTAGAGCGTAGAAAAAGACGAGCACATAAGGCCATATATGGTAATCCAATGACACCAAAAAAGAAAGAAAAAATGTACTCGAAGAATTAAAATACGAACTCTGAGTAAGTTCTTCAAGACAAATGAACTTGTAACATAATGGACAAGGAGGAATAGGATTCAGATCCAATTCACCAAGTACAAGAATCATCATGTAATCAGGATCAGTGTTTTTGCCATTCTGATACTTCAAGAAGAACTACAATGCTTCAATAATAACAAACGATAGAGTAATAAAGCATGAGCTCTAAGAAACCTGATAATCTTTCTAGTATAGAGAAGAATAAGGAAGGCGAATTAAAGCAAGAATAAACTGTTCCAAACACTAAACCAGGATCTATGCTAATCCATCATTAACTACTTAAAGCATAAACATAGATCTTGAACAGTTTTGTGAACCTCTGAATACCCAACAAATTTCCAGTTTCACACAAACCCTAAGCCATTTGAAATAACAAGCAAGCACAATCACCCCTCCAGCTCTTCCTATGGCTATTACAAGATGGATTCTGTCAGCAACACCACTTTTCAGAAGGAGCGCTTGAATGCAGCATTTGGCATCACAATCGTAAACAACCAGTTGACCATCAATTCATCCTTATGCTTATATTAGCAGCCTAACTAAAGTAATTCTCAAAATTATATCCACCTTAACAAACATCAAGTCTAAGACAAAAAAAAAAAAAAGTTTCATCTTTTTCCTCGTTAAAGCCGCCAAACTAAACATCAAGACTAACAATATTAGGCGTGACTAGCAACCTAATCAATCAATCAACATTCTGAGTTCTGACTGATCACAAAACTACTATTAGCAATCTTCAACTTCGTTTTGAAAAATAAAATACACGTTAAGACTAACAATCAACCTAATCTTCCATAATTCACATGTAATTCTGAAGATTTACTATTAACTTACACTTTCCAAAAAATAATTAACTTGAGTAAATTAAATTGAGCAATCAACAAATAAAGTGAATTAGTAAAATAAAGAAAGAGACTTTGAGAGGAGAGAAACGTACGCATTACCAGTTGCCGCCGATGAAGAACTTTCTAGTCATTTTCAGAATCTTGAGAGAAACTGAGAATAGGAAGGAAGTTGGAATTTGGACTATGAGTGGAAGGACATTCCACTGTTGTGTTACTTGTGTTTTGCTCTTGTTTTCTTTCTCCAAACCTCGTATTTTCTTTCCTTTTTTTTTTTTGAAAAGTCGTATTTTCTTTCCTTAGTGCGTGTTGTGTGACGTTTACGTAAAATAAAATTATTTAATAAAAATACCCCTTATTGTAATAAAATTATAAAAGTTATCACTCAACACAATGTATATCAATTTTTATCAACTTTGAAGGGTAATTTTTGTTATTTTTTGGAATTCACTTTTACTGAAGACATCCGAATATAATAATTTTATTATGTCTTGTGTGATCGTATATATACAATACTTTGAGTATGTCTAAATATTAAACGCGTATAATATCGTTCACTAAAGAATCCATGGTTTAACTTGCCATAGACAAATAAATATTTTTTTTATCATGACCCACTTTTTGGGATTTCTCTCTCATTTTTATTCTTTTTAAATTTCATTAATTATTAACGGTAAGATTAACAATTACTATAGTATTTTTAAAAGGAAATAAATATTTCAAAGAAACTCACAAGTCACAGCAATATTTGAGATAATAAAATTGTTTTCTAATCCCACTTATTTTGGGTCACTTGCATCAAAATGATTTTTTTTTTAAAAAAAAGTTTAATATCTATAGAGGATTATTAAATGTAATTACAATTCATTAATAGTTGTTGCTCGAGTAATATGAAGTTGATATCACAATTGCATGAAAACTTTTGGATATTTTCCATATTATAGGAAACATCTGTTCAGAAAAAATCACATTCAAAATTCTAATGCATTATACAACGTCAGCAAGTACCTGGTTTAAAAGAAGCAAAATTGCAAAGTGTTGAAGTTTAGGGTAGTGTGTTCATTCAATAAATTTTAGAATATAAGATTGAATGGGTTCATTTGCTTACAAGTTTTGCTTGCACAGTTGCACTGCTATTCCCAGTACATCATAGTTGAACACAACAGATAAAATACACAGTTGAATATTAATTCCAAAAACTTTGTGTATATAAAAAATTTGATTTAGCACAAGAAAATATAATCTTGTGACTATTACAAATCTTTAACAAAGCAAAGATTCACGAAGGCACCGACCCTAAGATCCAATGCACCATAAGACTATAATATAAGAATGTAAGGATAGAATATTGTGGTTCGCAATTTGTATGGCACATCTATAAAGATATTCCATTTATTTACTACATTTAGTTACTCATAATCAAGCCGCCATTTGCCCACTTGAACCTGCATCTCCCCCCTACAATTATGCAATCTATGTTAGTTCCACAACATTTTAAATTTAATATAATGTTATATACTAATGTTTTCATATTTCATATATTATATTCAATACTTTCTATTTAATTACTTTTCACATAACGAATCTTGATCTAAATTTGAATATACTTTATATCAGCGATTTATTCTATAAATACTTTGACGATAAAATTTTAACAAAATATAATATGTTACATCTTATAAAAATTATAAATTTTGAAATCCTTAAAGGCTTGGTCCAAAAAGTAAGGGTGGGCTACCTTGTCCTTTGGTCCTTGATTTTGTTTCTCAATGAAAATTTTCAGAGACCTAAATTTCTTTCCAGTTGGACTGGTGAATATCTGCATCATATGATCAATCGCTAAATAATACTCTGAAATTTCTTTTACATCAAGATAAATAATATGGATTAAGTAAGTAAATAAAAGATTGTTTTAAAACCTTATCAAATGTCCCCTTAGTTTTTCCATTTTTCCTCGCAGTTTGCTTGATGTGCCATCCCTCTGGAAGACCAGTGGGCTTTTCTCTGCGCTTCGGAGGCTCAATTGGTTGGGCTGCTTCATTGGCTAGGCTGGGTTCATAAGTTGGGTTGGGGCTTGTCTTGGTTGATGCATTTTGGGCTGCAAGAGGCTCGTCTGTTTGGGGTGACGATACTTCGACTAAGCTGGACTTTTCAAGCTCTTCCTCGAATTCGGACTCTATTTCCTGCAAAGTTACCTGATTGATCTCCTCAGTATAAAAGTCAGACATCAATATATCCACATAGTCACGTCGGAAGGAGTCTGTGTAAGACATACTTAGGGTTAGTAAAAACAAAGAGTAAAAATTAGATTATGTGTTGTATAGTGAAGAATGATATTACAAAATTAGGGGGATGGATTAATTTATAAGCTTTTGGAAACAGTGTGAAATGACATGCATTTGTTTTTATAGAATAAATAATATGGTTTTAGGGCTTTAAATTATATACCATTTAAGTAATTTTTTTTTGGATGAATTATTTTTTGAAGTTTATTATTATTTTTTAATTTACAAAAAATATTGGGATAGGTTCATTGGTTGAATTTAAAGTCTAGATTAGGATATAAAATCATGATATTTCAAGCTTTATTACTATAAAATGTTGGATTATATCCAACCAATTTTAAGGAAACAAACCCTTGAAACTCACGATTTATTCCTAATCTAGGAAGATTTACCCAACCCACCAATCAACCAGGTCTATGATCTTGGACGACCATTTTTCTTCAATTATTTAATAAAAATTGCTTCAACTATTTTTTTTATTTTATGTAAAGAGAGTCGGAAGCGGTAAGACAACAATTGATGTGGACGGGATTTGATCCCATGTTGTGGATACCACTCTCGAATACTTTAACCAATTAAGTTAGTTAGCATCTACACTATTTATTAAATTTTAATCAATTGTTTCCTTTTAAGTATTTATATACATAAGACATTCTAGGATTTGAATAACTATACAATATATGTAACAAATAGTATTTTAACCATCCTACATCCTCGAACCACTATAAATTTCTTATGAATAAAACTACTTCTACTTGAATTTATCTTTGATATGCCAACAATACATAATTGTAAGCCTAAAGTAAATAAGCATGATATGCTTGCAATTATACATGCGACAGATGATTTCTTTCCATATAATACCAAACTAATGTAGTAGCATATCAAATTAAGGCACCATTGGAAATCCTTAGTTTGATATTAAACTAAATAAGTTTGGGAAGAACAAGGAAATAAATCATTAGATGCATGTATAATTTGATTCATGCATGAATAATTCACTCATGCCAAACAATACTTACGGCGATCCTGGATATGTTCAATCACAGACTAGAGGATGTCGATATTACTAGGATGATCTATACGTGCCTTTGCAATATTGCGTGGAATTATCCAAATCAGCAACAATTTGACTAAGTCATGTACTATATATATTATAAAAAGAAATTCAACGTAAATAAAGAGTAGCTTTTTTTGCGCCAAACAAAATCAATACTCTTAATATTATAATATATCTCAATGATAGTGATATGTTATTACAATATCCCGATTAATAAGTTTCTTTAATTAAAATCATACTATGCATCATGTTTTGTTGATTTATTTAATCATCATGTTGCTAAACTATCAATTGGAGTATGGATTAGGGACTAAATGTGGTAACTTCCTTACTAATGTACTTGGTTTAAATTGGGTGAAAAATGAAAGCAATGTCAAAATGCTCCTATCTATTTAACTAAAACTAAAAAAAATAGATTATTCTCATCTATTGGATTCAAACAATCGACTCTCACAGCTATTCTATAATATCTGCTGATGAGGTTGTCACTAATTTATAAAAAAAAAAAATCTAAATATATCTAATACAATGTAAAAGTGTAAGGGTAGAATTCCACGGAGAAGGTGGAACAATGTATCAAATTGTTATGAATCCGGAAACGGAAACAAAGAGTTAAAAAGGAAAAGAAAACTAGCTAGATTAACAAGACATAGGGTGTCAAAAGAAGTAAATATGCAAGGACCATGAATGCCCAAATTATTCAAAAATGTGTCTCAAAAAAGAGCAAAAGGAAGTCACTATATGAACACGGTTCACTTCTGTGGTTTGTTAGTGTATGTTGTAACAATCTCTTTGCTAGGGAATAATAGCCTGTAGCCCTCAGAATAATGCTGGGCCGCCACCATTTTGCAATGTGAGGTATGTAAAAGCTGCTGCCCATTCTTGCTTAGAAGATTCAGGAACTCTATCAACACCATTGGTCAAAGGCCTCCACGTCCCTTCATATACATCCGACAAGGCCCATTTCACCTTTGATGGGACATCATCAAAATTGAAGTTCTTCACAGAATTTTTCGCCTTTGACTCAGATTTTTTCCGCTTAACGCTACCAGAACCAGTCACAGGCTGCACAAGTTAAACCCAAACCTATTATGTTCACCAGGCTTCTGAAGACCTAATTTAGCAAATCATGCAAACACTCGATTTCACGATACAGGCGAATGGAGAACATTAAACCAGAGAGCAAAAAAATATATGCCAAGGATCTACAGCGAATTATATCTAACTTACCCCACCATCAGCCTCATCTATCTTTTTCTTCTTTGGAGTTCCTGTTTCAATATAGTAGAGCACCTCCTTCTTTGACCTAAACCGACGTTGTGTTCCTGGTTCCACGTAATACTGCAAGTATCAAGACAAAGTAAATAAGCTCAGAGTTAAGATCAGCACAGGTTTGGGGAAGTGCCAAGAATGAAGACCAAGTTATCTTACGCGGTTTATTATAGGAGAAAGGGTGAAGAGAGCAATAATGTAGCACATAATTACAAAATCGTTTTGTATCACATTATTTTGCATTATCAGAAGAATTCTTGCTATGTTTGGACAAAGGACAAATTGGAGTAAATATGAAACTTGATAAGTTGAGAGCAAGTGACAAACAAGGGTATTCGTGGACAAATACAGCGAAGTGTAAGTGCCCACGGAAAACCTTGAGATAGGAATGAAAGATATGATCTCTGTTTCCTCCCTAATAAATTTCTATATGCTAACATTATTGTTTTCTCATTCACTTACTACTACTTTTTCAAGTTCTTAACCATAAAAATTATCCATGAAACTTGGCTATAAAAAAATAGATTGATATTTTCTGCCAGAGATCCAAGATGAGACTGCAGGCTGAAGGAACCTGCAATGAAATGTCTAATATGGACACACTCAACAATTTTCCATGAGATCAACCCATCCCCAATTCTATCAACCCAGCCATAAGCCAAAGTAATTATGCAATGCATGCATTAAGCACTTCTAAATAATTCTGCTTTCATTATCAAAAATTACAAGCTACTTCTCCTGAGAGCTGCTTTGCTACCCACTTTCTGAGCACTAGAGGAACATAAAGGCTTTTGTCATCCTTTCCACTAAAGATAAGGCTACAGCTCACAACATTGATGGGTTACTATTAGCAACACTCACAATTTTGGAGGTTATCAAGCCCAATCCTATCGTTCCTCACAGGTATCAACTTATGAATTGGAAAAAATGCAACGAGAAGCCAATCTCACCACAGCTGATATCATCAGTCTGAATCATATGAATTAAAAACATGAAGGTAAACTAGTTTTTCTGCACTGCCCTCTTTACAGCTTATTAAGCATTGGCTTTCCATAATACACTCTGAGCATTTAAAGTTAGTGAATACCTTTAGCATAAAATCATACCTTTATCAGCACTCATTACCTTAGACATTCAAATTCAGAACCAGTAGTTGTAAAGAAATAAGATACAAAGGTTCTACTCTTGGGTTCAAGAAAAGAGTACAAATATGTTTTCTGAACAACCAAGCATTATTTTCACTGAATTTGTGTAGAGAAAGTAAAATCTTCAACCTAATGCTTACCAAAATCCAAGTAATAAAATCTTTAAGTTTGAATGCACTTAACCAGATAGTTTATAGATACTAATCCTGAACTCTAAGTCTCAAAAGTTACACATAGGTCCTCCAGAAGCTTATCAGTTCAGGGATAAGAAGTTTGGACAAGCTCAATTGCAACCAATTTAGTTAAGAGGCCGTAAGTTGAAAATAACAAATAAATAAGTTAAGCATAGGGTAAATGCAAGTTATTTAAATAAACACAAAGCAGGAAAGTGACAAATATGAAAGAGGATTCTTAGGATAGCTATCAGATCTGAAGTTCTAAATGCAGGCTCTTACATGTATTTCTGATTTCAATCAACAACTACTCATCTTCGCGCATTGTCAAAGGGAGAAAAGGCTAATTTATTTGTCCGTCACTCAATGAAATGAACAATCCAACAACGCATTCATTCAGATTCTCCTAAGGTCATTTTAAGAATATAATCAAGGCATCAAGTTGCAAAGTAAAAAATACTAGCAGAAATCTACATTCATCACAGATCCATTCATAGTATTTTAAGAATACAATCAAGGCATTTTAAGAATACACATAGACATAGACATAGACATATTCAGCTACCATCTACATTAACTACTTTTTTTCAAATCCTTCAAACGAGAAGTTGCCTAAACTTGATTGACTAGTAAATGGGGTTAAGAAAGTGAGTTTTGGCCTCCAAGAACATATACTACCTCAGAGTTGTATATTTGTCCATTCCAAAAAGATTCAACTCAATGTACTTTATAAACATCCACAAAGAAGCTTAAAATTTCGCACTTGAGTGCTGCATTGACAAGTTCCTCAGGGAGGACCCAAGAATTTGTCCAATAAATTAAGCCTACACTATCCAAACTCCAAAGGCCTCCCTCAAAGAAGAATTAGATTGAGCTCCATGTTCTCAAGTACACATACTTCAGAAAAAATACCTCAATGACAACTCAAAGGGTCAAAATCTAAGGCCAAAATCTCCTAAAGTAAAAAAATCTTACACATACAAGTAAGACCGCATCATACAGACTCACAATTTGACAAAGAGTACTAATATAGGAAACACAACATTTATGACCATTTAAGCTCCTCACCTTGGGCCAAAATCTCTTAAAGATTGAGAAACAGGTAATGTCCAAAATCATGGTGCATCTATGCTGGATACTTATTAGTTACTAAATTAATGCAACATAGGGCTGAAAATGAATTCCTAGCAGCTTAGAGCCATAGGCCTTTTCAATCTTTGACAAGAAGTGTATGGAAAGTTTTAATGGCCAAGAAAACCTAAAGTCAAAGGGTCAACCAAAAATCACTTGCCATAACTAGATTGGATAGAAGCTCAGCAATTACCAGCCAAAAATTCACCTATCACATTATGATTATTTCTCACTGCTTTTAGGAAGAGCAACCGAACAAAGTAGTCAACCTTCAGCCATCCTGTAACTGTCTTAGGCAAAATGAAGCTTTAACTACCACAACCTCCATCACGTAGGTTTGGCCTGAATTAAGGTCCCTACATCAATTAATCTGTGGCAATAGGCAATCTGTTACCTGTATGGCTATACGTCCAACCTAAGAAGGAATTTCAAGAAAATTCCAATCATTAACACTGGCAGCAAAAGATTCTCCAAAGTTAACTTGTGGGTGTTTCTTACAACACCTCAAATCTAATATGCCTTATCCACCACAAAACAATAATCAGCATACCGGCCACAATCACCCACACTTCCAAAAACAGCAACAAAACATATATTTTTTTTTAAAAAAAAAAAAAAGAAAACTCCTTGATTAGGAAAGTACACAGCGCACTAGAAACATTGATAAGGCTGAAGGTGTATTCCTTGCAGCTTAGTAGCAGCCATCGGCCTATGAAATCCTTGTCAAAGAGTGTATCCTGAGTTATTAACAGTAAAAAAAATAAAAAAAATACGTGATACGATCAACTAATAGTAACACGTGCCTTAACAAAATTGGATAGAAGCTCAGTAAATACCGGCCAAAAGTTAACTTATCTCATCAAAATTGTTTCTCACTACTTCAAGATTTAGATTCAAGAGCAACCGGACAAAAGGTTCAAGCTTCATCCATGCTGTACACATCATAGGAGAAATGAAGCTTTAACTACCATGACCATACACCCTCCACAACTTAAAGTCCAAAGATTATCTACACTAGCAGGATCCAACCAAAAGCCAAGGTCACTTACAATGGGGATCCCTCCAATGAAGCCAATTTAAAAAGGCATATCTAATTAACTCCAATAACTAACAATAACAGCAAACTATTCTCTTATGTTTCCTCGTGGGCATTTCTTACAAATCCTCAAATCTCATATACCTTATCCATCACAATTCAATGAGCACTAAACCCATCACATTCGCTCCATTTTCAGACACAATCCCACAGAACTTTCAAACAATCCTCCCGAATCATTAACATACTAGGAAAAACGATCAACCAAAGCAATAAGAATGATCATAGCTAAGAGGTGACCGTTTAATTCCAATCACCACTAAACATGGAACTACTCACACACTACCTCACTAATAATAGTCTCTTCCACAAGAAAATGCCAAATATAACATCAAAACTACCCCATCCGTCCCAAAATGATCTTCGCATTCCTAAAAGAAAGTTTCAAATATACATTTCGAGTATAAGACAACAACTAAATTTCCCATTTTCCTCGCATGTAAATCTTTATCCCACTTCCATTACAATTATAATTTCCCAGCCGAAGTGTAAAGAATAATTTGGAACAAACAAGCTTAACGAATTAAAAACAGTAGAACAAGAAGAATAATCATGAGCAGCAAAGAGACCATCAACAATAAGCTAAATCTTGCACAATGCACCCAAAATCACAACTCCACTGCCACTTCATATCAAATAAATTCACTTAAAAATTAACCATTTAACAAAAATTAATAAATAAAATGAGAAAAGGGGGAAACCTTATCACGGGAACCAGCGGAAGCCCCCTTTGACCGGACACGCTCTATTATAGCCCAACCAGGAGGCAACCAATCAGGTATCTCCAATACAGGAACTTCATCCTTCTGATCCAACGGCTGTGAATCATCCACCGAAGCAGCAGCAGGATCAACGGTAGACGCCTTTCGTTTGGACATGACGTTCGAAGTTGCTCCTTTCTTCTTCTTATCGGGATCGACGGTGGCGGAGGATGAAGAAGAAGGGGACTTCAGTTTGGAAACCCCATTGGCAGGGGTCGGGGTGGGGTCGATGAATGCTCCCGGTTTCAAAAGCGGGTCGCGTCCAAACTGGTCGAGGTTGTTGGGTTCCTCCATGGAGGAGAGAGGAGAGTAAATTGAGGGAATCGGGAGTAGAGCTGCAATTGTACTGGCGATTCGGAGTCGTTATTTTAGTATTTATAACAAAATTAAGGGGGTTCCTTCAGGAATTATGGGAGTATAATAGGAAGAAGATGGAAGATGGAAGATGGAAGATGGAAGATGGAAGATTGAGTATTTTCATGATTTGTTCCCCTTTTTTCTTCGGATTTTATTCCTCTAATTTACACTCTTGATGGCTTTCATGGTGTGCTGTGTTCTTTTGATTTCTCATCTTTGTCATATGGTTTGTATGTTATTTGTTTAAGTTTCTAATACTATGGCTTATAATATCAAGATAACACTTTCTTTCTCGATTAAAGGGGATTTTTCAGGGAGGACGTCAACTGATATCTTCGACGATATATGTTTCATGAATTTGATTTGTGTCCTTAATTGATCAGTCAACTTGATAGGCACAGCACAAGGTATCCAAATCAATAATCATGAATTCATGATTACATGTTTGAACCTATTTCTTTCATATACTTATCACTGCTCGGAATGTGAGGTAATTAGTGATGGATTACATTTAAATAATTCCGGGAAGTTATTACGTCCAACAAATTAGCACAATTCGAATCAATTTCTATAAGAGAAGAATTGCAAATGCTTATATGGGAATTTGACACTACTTTTAAGTCTTTAACACTATACGTGAGTAAGTTCTACTTTTGTAAAATGTTTTTTACTTTTTGTCAATGGAGCATATGGAGAACTAGAAAAGAGGTTGTATTCAATAACGGAAGGGTCTCTTTTTTGCTACTTTCGCCTTCATTTTCAGTAGGTTATGGCCAATTACGACATATTTGAAAATAAGGGAAGGACCAATATGACTCCACATATCATATTAGAGTCGTCGACGAACCTCCCACCCCCATGTTTTTCTATGCTTCTTTAGGAGAGGATGACAGTCTTCCTGATGCCATCCAAGTACAAGTGGATGGTTCCTATACCAACATTAATAAGGCTTGAGGGATAGGTTGGGCTCTATGCTCTTCCAATGGAACCCCCATAGTTGTGAACCTATCAGGGGGACATCGACTCTTCAAGCAGAGGTGTTGGCATGTCTTCAAGCAATGAGATGACTTCTTTCTATAAACCTCAAAAAGGTGCAAATGCTCACAGACTCATACCTCCTAGTAAGTATCCTAATAGGACAGTCTCCAACCTCGACACATGTGCTCCACACAATAGGGTATTTGCAAGAGAAATGGAGGTTTTTTGAGATGTGTACCATCATCGAAGTTTCTAAAAGTCAAGTTCAGTTTGCTCAGAATTTAGCTTGTTTTAGTAGGAGTAATTTATTTCCTTCAATAATTTGTTTTGATTTTATATAAATGAAACACTAACACAAAACTAGATAAACATCCGGAAAACGACTATGTGGTAGTGGCGAGCAATAGGAATTTTTTTATTGTAGTTTTTAACAATATTGGTTTTATTTGATACATTTTCACAAGATGATATTTTTACATGATAGTTTCTTACCAATTATTTTTTTTATTTCCTACCCCTCCAGCTCTCCTTGGCTTACCTATTGACAATGTTCTTATTTCTAAAATCATTACCACGTATAATTTTTTAATGCCCTTGTTTTTACGGATCTACGGACGGTATTTAGTGACATTAGCAACATTGCATATCGGCATTCCCTTCACAGCCAAGCTGTCCATTCTTTTAGGAAATTTTATTCCACATGTGTCCTTAACGATTTTTTACTACGCCATCTTTAATGTTTATCTCGGCTTGTTAGCTTATACGACGCAGAGAGGTCGAGTACAACTACCTTAACAACAATAAAGTCAATATTAATTTTAAAAAGATAGAGTTAGCTACATAAATTAATAATCTAGTGATCATTTACAAAAATACTTCTTCATTCTCTCCTATTTATAATATCTTATTCTTTATCCATTTTCTTTATATTTTTCTTACCATCTTCCATTCAAGTCATATTTTATCCGTATTTGAGATCTCTACATCAACCCTCCACCTTCCTTAATGGTGCTCTATTGTTTAGTGTCTAATATATCTAAACCAACGTTATCAATTTTTTCTTAACTTATCTTCAATATTTAGTACTCTAAATTTCTTATGGATATCCACATTTCTAATTATATCCCTCAATATATTCTCACACATCCACCTTAGCATACGTAACACTTCACATCTTCTTAACATGCTCCTTTTAAAAAACTATACACTCCAACTCATATACTGTTGATTTAATTGCAGTCTTATAGATTTTCTCTTATAACCTTAATGGTACACTACAATCAAACAATAGTTTTATAGCTATTCTCTATTTGATCCACCCAAATTTTATTTTATGGATGACATCATAATCAATGTCTTCATTCCTTTTACAAATTGGTCATAAGTATTTGAAATATTCACTTACATACACCTCGTAACCATCCAAAGTCACAATATCTTTATCTTACCTCCTTTAAATTCTAAAATGATACTTTATATACTTTGTTTTACTCCTATAAACTCCCTTTTTTTTATTAATTGCATTGACCTAGCAATCAACATCTTGCTATTCTCATCCATCAGGGCAATGTCATTTGCAAAAGTAAAAACCATGGTATTTCATCTTTTATTTATATTATTACTTTGTTTAGGTTAGTTGTGAAAATGAAAGGACGTAGGACATATCCTTGGTGTAAACCAATTGTACGTAAAAAGGGTATTCTTTTATCACTCTATTACAACTTCTAATATTTGTTGTAACCTCTTAATACATATCATTAACTAGGTCGATATACTTACGTGATATGCCCTTCTTAATCATTGTAAACCAAAGTATTTCTCTTGATAACTTGTCGTATACCTATTCCAAATCAAAAACATTATGTGTGAATCTTTCTTTCTTGAAAAATAATACTCCATCAATTGCCTAATAAGATGAAAAACTTATTATGGTAAATCAACCTGGCATAAATCCAAAATGATTTTATGAAATTCCTGTACAATTCCCCAGTCATTTCTCAATCACTCTCTCCCATAATTTCATAGTGTAACTTATAAGCTTTATTCTTCAATAGTTTGAATACTCTTAAGTGTCTCATTGTTTCTTATCAATAGGCATCAAGGTGCCTGTCCTTCAATCTTATAACATCTTATTTGTGCTCCAAATCTTGTGTGGAATAGGTTTGTTAACCACTCAATATCACTTTTGCCTTGGTGTATCCAAATTTTAATAAGAATAATATCATTTAGCTCAACAACATTCCTTAATTTCATCATCATCAATGTCTCACCCACTTTCATTTTTTGTATCATCCTCATATACTCCCAATTAGCTTCATCTAACTCATGGGTTGGGTTACCTCTTATATAAGTTTTGCCTAATGGATTTTGGATTAGATGATAATGCGGTGCTTGGACTCGAGTTTGAACTTGATTTGTAGTACATGAGCTTTGAGTTTAAAGAAGATTTATAATCCTTTTATAAGCACCACTTGACTTGTTTGTACATTGAGCTAAGGTCTATTGAGGGTACTCGATCAAAAACTTTGTATAATTTGGCAATTGTGAACTTCCTTTCATCAAATCATTGATTTTCAACGAGTTTTAGCAAGACTCAATTTTTGTTTTGGGGTAAGAAGTAGAATTACATTAAAGGGTTGGTTTAACACTCTATCAGTGTTTATATGACTTGTTCTAATTTGATACTTATTTAATTACCTTACCCTTATTTAGTTGGAAAGTTTTCGACTTCTAATAATAGTTTTATTCTAAGAATTAGATAGCAAACTGATGATTTGGGCCAATAATACTAAAACACTTGATCAAAATGTGACTCGTACATTTGTAATCGTTGATAATCCCTACAAAACTCCATACGTTAACACATGCTTCCAAGTTTCAAGTCCTAAATCTAGACGATGCTTCAGCACACCACCAAAGAACATACTAACCCCCACTTCACAACTCCATCTTCGTATCAAACTTTTTCACGTGTCTTCCTCTTTATACCCTTCCCCCCCTCCATTATTGTCTTCCCATTTTCTACTCACTTTACTGTATTCCTCCCAATCATGCCGAATCTGATCCTCCCCCTCCACATCCTCCTCACTTACTCCATCCTCATCTCCACCGCCACCTCCACCTTCATCGGCGTCAACTTCGGTCGAGTTGCCGACAACCTCCCACCCGCCAACGCTGTCGCCAACTTCCTCACTTCCCAGACAACCCTCACCTCTGTCAAACTCTTCGACTGCGACCCTCAAATCCTCCAAGCCTTCGCCAACACTAACATCTCTCTCACCGTCAACATCCCCAACGCTGACATAATCTCCTTAACCGACTCCATCGCCGCCCAATCATGGGTTTCCACCAACATCCTTCCTTACCACCCCCAAACCATCATCCGTTACATAGCCGTTGGAAACGAAGTCCACTTCTCCCGCGATGAAGCCCTTATCGCTAACACCGTCAAAGCCATGAAATCCATCCACCAAGCACTCCTATCTTCCAACATACGTGACATTAAGGTTACAACTCCACACTCACTTGCTATCCTCCCACCCTTGATGTCTCCCAGTTCGGGACACTTCCAGAAGGGGTACGACCACGCATTCTTCGGCCCACTGTTGGAATTCCACCGCAAAACCAAGTCACCCTTCATGGTAAACCCGTACCCGTACTTCGGGTTCAACGCGTCCATGATAGACTTCGCCATCTTCAAGAAAAACGACGGCGTTTTGGACAAGGCCACTAGGTTGAGATACTACAACATGTTTGATTACTTAATGGATGGGGTTTACTCTGCCATGAAACGGTTGGGGTACGATGATGTGGATATTGCTGTGGGTGAAACAGGTTGGCCCTCGGCAGGTGACCCCACCGAACCGGCGGCTACTTGGGACAATGCGGTTTCGTATAACGGGAATTTGGTTAAGCATTTGAAATCTGGGAAAGGAACGCCGATGATGCCGAACCGGACTTTCGAGACTTATATTTTTGCTCTGTTTAATGAGAATCTTAAGCCAAGTACTAGTGAGAGGAATTACGGTTTGTTTAGACCGGATTTCAGCCCGGTTTACGATGTCGGTGTGTTGAAATCACCTTCTAAGGTAAGGGTACTACTGTCTTTTCGTTTTTGGGTTGATTGCTTTGGTTAAATCATTGTCTAAGCTGGAAAGATAACCGTCCGTTCGAGAAGATGCTTGATTTACAGTAAAGCTTGAGCTACTTTTTTTTAATATTCGAATTAGGGGTATATTGTCATTTGGTGCCTTTTACCGGATTTCTCTACCTGGAACGTTGTATTTACACTATTTTTCAATCTTTTAAAAGGCGGAGGGACCCGCAGGAATACCAGTAGCAGTGGCTCCATCACCGCCCGTTTCAGATCAGAAATGGTGCACGGCGAAATCGGACGCGCCAGATGATAAGTTGCAGGGGAACTTGGATTATGTGTGTAGCTTAGGAATCGACTGCAAGCCAATACAGGGAGGTGGGCCGTGTTTCGAACCCAACACCATTAGATCCCACGCATCATACGCGATGAACGCGTACTACCACATCAACGGCCAGAATGATTATGATTGTTACTTTGATGGCACCGGCGTTGTCACCTCAAGTGACCCTAGTACGATTTCTATCCTAATTACTTAATTTATTGGCAGTTTTTATTTCAAATTCTAATTTAAATGCAATGAATGAAGGTTACGAAGCATGTCAGTACGTGGCATAAAGTGCAATGGGCCAATGGTCACAGGTCGGAACACTCGTTTCAAAATTATTTAATCAAATTATTAAACTATGGGCGTAAGATGAGTGGGATTCAGCATTAGATTTGGCTTGGTGATGGTCGGCTACAGTTGCCAGAAACTATCGCTGCAATATTCGTGCAGAATGCAGACGATACGCCGAAATGTTATTGTGGAATGTGGATGTTAACTTTTATGTACTACTGAGCATAAACAAAAACATTTCTAACATGCTCAACATTTGTTTTGTGTTTATTACTCCATACAATGTGTAACGTAGTGGTCTAGTAGGAAATTGTTGTGTTGCAATAACATTGCTCGTGAAATCACCACCATACTACTCATGCTGTCATGCTTAGTATCACAGTATGTTGTTTCGTGTTAGTCCTTAGTTATTAGCAGGGTAATAAATCGGGTCCACGGGTCGGTTATGGATTGACCCATTGTGGATTAAATTGGATTAATTTGGCCGGTCAGGTCAGGATGGATCAGGTCATTATCGAGTCGGGTTAAATCATTTATTTGTTTGCTCGGGTTCAGTTTGGGTTCGGGTCAGACCTTATTCGATTCGAGCCATGATCGTTTCAGGTAAAATGAGTTAGTTCATGAACAGGTTATACCGGATTATTTCGAGTTCGGATAGATTTCAGGTCAAGTCAATTATGGTAATGAGTCGCCTCAATTTCACTTGAAATCCGATTTGAGCTTTATCGGGTTCGCATCGAGTCATTAATAAAAAATGTTTAGTTTCAAGGTTATTAGAAATTAAGTAAAAATAGGTCGAGTAAGATTAGGTCACATTTACATATATTTAGATTGTTAACATATTGAGTTAATTCGGGTCACGGGATGTTATAAATAGGGTCATATCGGTTATGTTTTGGGTTCAATCGATTTCAGGTTTTCTTGAGGTCAGGTTTGTAACGGGTCAGGTCTATAACGGGTCGGACACGTATCGGTTTCGGGTCTTTGAATATTAGGTCTAATCGATTTTGGGTTGACTTCAAGTCGGGTTGAGTCGATTTTCGGGTCATAATCAGGTTGGGTTTGGGTCAGTTTCGGCTAACTTATCGGATCAAGTTTGATTTTAATAGCTCTAGTTTTTAGCTTATTTTTCGCACTTGACTTCGTGCTAGTGGCGGATTTCCAATGTTTACTTTTGTTGAATGGGCTAGAAGGCCTAATGAAACTTTACACTTTACTTGAGACCACACAGAAAATGTTCATTATAAGTCATTACTCATATTAAAAAAAGTACCCTATTATTTTGATGAGGATTGAGCAATAGGTGGATAGTGCACCCTGGTGTACCATGCGTTTGGTGCACTTGGACTTAAACGCATGCAAGATAAAATAACGCAGGAATTAATGTACATGACATGTCTGAGTAATGTATAGAAGATTTAGGTAGTTACAAAATGCAACCCGATCGCACGCACCCCATAACCGTCAGATTTCTGATTTTGGGGAACTAAAACATCACTTCATTGAGTCAACTGTAGAGCAATAATTACGCCATGCGACGCTATATCTTCCATTTAGATTTTCATTGTTTTCAAGTTATTTTTTTGAAAAAAAAAATCCTCTTCTACCTCCATTGAAACTCTGATTTCAAACCAAAAAAAAATTTGTATGTAATTTCTGGACCATTAAAACTTATGTTCATTGAGAAAACATCTAATGTACATCGAATTTATATATGATGTACATTGACATAGTATCAAAATGGAGTTCAAAATTGTACTTGTAAATCGAATTTCATTGTTATGAACAATACGAATCTGAATCATGTATATCAGAGTTGAGGATTATGTATATTTGAAATATTATATAAATTTTAGACAGAAAGGAAATAATGTTCATTGAGATTATATATTATGTACAACGTACTTATGTATATTGAAATACTTATGTATGCAATGTACATACTTCTGACGTACAATGTACATATTTCTGACGTGCAATGTACATAATCCTGGTGTGCAATGTATATATATCTATCATAAAATATACACATGTAATTTCTGGACTAGTAACCTTATGTTCATTGAAGTTACATATAATGTAAATCGAATTTATATAAGATGAATATTAAAAAAGTATCAAGATTGGAGTTAGTAATGAATATTTCTTTCAGTTTGCCTTTGTTATTGTATTTCATTTGTATATAAATTGCATTTTATTTGTGTAATGTCAAATATTTGGGACATATATCATAATTAGATATATAATTAAATTTTGAGAATTATTTATTGTGAGTAATTAATGACCTAAGATTTGAAGTTCAAAATTGTACTTGTAAACCGAATTCCATTGTTGTGAACAATACGAATATATATCATGTATATTAAAGTTGAGGAATATGTACATTTGACATTTATATAAGTTTGGGTCAGACAGGAAAATAATGTACATTGAGATTATATACGATGTACATTATACGTATATAAAATATATATTGAAATACTTATATATGTAATGTACATACTAATGATGTGAAATGAATATACATATGATGTGCAATGTACATATTTATATCATGAAATGTGCATATGCAGTTGTTGACAGAAAAATGGGATGGAAATATGTTCAAATAAGTGCGGATATATTTCAAATTCAAAATGAACTGTAATAATTTTTCACTTTATCATTACATAAACTTTTGTCATTTTCACACTTGTTTTCCAATACACTTTGACCCCGAGCTGTAATGTCACGTTCCTTTTCATTTCCCTAATGTTGCTAACAAGCAAATTTCATCCTGCTTGCATATGCTGCATGTGCAATCTAGGATAGGTGCACTATACACATGGTACACTCGGGTGCATTTTCTAATTTGTGAGGATTGAGGGGTTAGTGGTTGGCTTTTCGGGTTTGGTAATTTTAAACACTATTATTGCTATTAAACATAGGATTATTATGGTTTAAATAGTTTGAGTAGGCCCTAAACCTAGAATAGTATGCTAGATAAAAATAAGAAAGTTTATCATTACCCAATTGCTTTGTAACCAACTAAAAAATCCAAGCGACTCCCTCAAATAATAATAATAATAATAATAATAATAATAATAATAATAATAATAATAATAATAATAATAATAAGAATAAGAATAATAATAATAATAAGAAGAAGAATAATAATAAGAATAATAATAATAATAATGATAATAATAATAATAATAATAATAATAATAATAATAATAAGCAAAGGTCATCAAAGCCTAAGACAAAAAACAATGGGCTAGTCACGATAGTACAATCTTAGAGAAGCAATATAAACATATAAAATTCGAAAATAATAAAGAGAAGCATGCACGTAAATTATCCTAGTCCGAACATTGTAATGCAGGCTAGGTTTAGATGGGCTAATGACGATAATTTCAAAATTTTGATCTCGCTCCAAAAAGGCATGGAACTATCCAAACCAACTCAATCCGAATATAACATAAACACAAATCAAATCAGTATATGTAATTCTATTATATTCAAGTATATGAGTAACGAGGAAGTTCAAGTACTCATACCACGAGTCCTGCAATTATATCATGAATTGTACACAAATAGGGCAAATTTGATGTGTGTTTTAAAAAAAAGCATGAAACTTATGCCCACATTGCTTGGAAGTTGTTAGATGTTGCTCTCCTTCCATCTGCTGGATGGTGTAAACTATCTTAGCGAATGGCACAATCCAAGCAACCTTGAGCAATTTCACGGACCTTCTCTTGGTCAATTATCTCCACAGCCACAGCCGCAGCCGCAGCCGCACAGCCACCTCCATGCATGTCATACTCTTGTTGATTTGAAGCCGTGGTAGACTAGCTTGGGTCCGTCTATTGTTATTATGGGCTGACCGTATAGAAGGACCTCTATGGCACGCAATAATCAGTACAAGTATTAAGACCAATGCAATAGCCAAAATAACTACTTACTGGTAATGCAATTGTCGAGTATTGTCGTGTGTTTTGTTAGTCGTATGTGGTAGTTTGTCGGAGACCTCTTCAAGAACTGAGTTAGATTCACTTTTATATAAAATTTGTACGAATTCAATTAAGCATGTACTTCTATATAACTTGAAAGTCTCAAACAACCGCAATCCTCGCTGATCAACTACATCAACACAAAAATAACGAACATGTTTCAGTTACTATTATTTTGTTTTTAAATCATATAGTACTTATTCTTAGATACATAGTACCGAGTATACTTTTTTTTTTTTAAAAAAAAAAAACTACTATAAATTAAACTTCAATGGTTTATAATGACCTTCAAACTTTAGGACAAGTATGGCATGCATTTAAGAACCATTCCTTTATGCTATGACTATGAAACCTATGCCGCATGGTTTCATTCATCTTCATGTTTAATCGCATTACCTACTTTGAATTGACCATCAAAACTGTCCAAACAAGCAGCACAATCCGAGAAACTTTACAATTTTATGTATGAATCTACTATTGGGTCATGGGTTGGAAGTCACTTGGACTTGTCCAAGAGCTCATAACCAACATTCCCACTTTAAACTCGTCTCTAAATACAATTGAAAGAATGTATTAGGCTCAACTTTATACAATGGGTCCAAGTAAGCTATGAAGACCCAAAACACTAGCAGGTATCTCTAATAAGCCCACTACCTTTTATCTAAGTAAATGTACATTTATTATGATACACAAAACACTAGTTTTTTAGGATTCTCTTGGATTTTGAGTTAGGTTTTACCTTAAGCGTTGTAGATGTTTTCTTGGACCCCCTTTCCGAGGCTTGTAACCTTATTTGTGAAAGTATTCACTAAATCAAATATTTAAAGAAGCTCTTTACCAGGCTCAAACCAGCATACTCGCTCAATATATAATTAGCTCCCGTTTTTAGACAAGAAGGACCTTAAGTAATAGTCAACATCTTTGGAATCTATGAACCATGGTGAAAAGCGTATGCACTACCAATACTAAATCCGAGTCATATCTGTAGCAACAACATTGTTTTGACAGTCTTGTGCAGGAAGAATTGCCAAAAAAATGCAATAAGGCTTTCTTGCGTCCCAGCCAAGCTATGGCAGCACAGTAGAGAGGCCACAAATTCCCTAGGTAACACAAGCATTCCACACTGCCACGGTGCTGCCCAAGGTGCCTTTACTTCTCATAAGTGGAGGAGCGGATCGTGGCCTAAGTAGAAGGCACTCATATGGATAATAAGTCCGTATAAGACTCACGGTAAGCAAATCAAAATGTTTACTCATCGAGTCCAAAATTGTCCAACATGATCCAATTATGAGAGTTATTACACACTAGTATACTACACTTAAGTCATTTTTTAAAATAATTACAAAATTGAGATGAAGGTATAGGTTGATTCATATGATGAGGTTTGGAACCAATTAATGTCTTATATACAGTGTTTGTAGGCTTGAAAACGAGTTTAGGACTCAATAGTAGAAGTTTTGAAAATTGATTTTGGTTTCTAACATCTCTTATGGCCTAATAGAATCCTATAACATCCACAACAAGTTGTTCAGGGTGTTTCCTCACCGGTTTTGTAGTGTCCATCGAATTATAAAGGTTTTTACAAACCACATTTGCGTCATTTTTGGGGGAAAAAAATTCAAAAATCTGGTGTAGGCCTAGGTGGCCCTTAGGGTTATACAAAGGAGGTTAGGAACTAATGATTGTCTTGTATTAAGTCTCTAAAGGCCCTAAAAACGAGTTTAGCACCTAATAGTAAAAGTTCTAAAAATTGATTGAAATAATTGTTTTAATTTAAAGTATATGGTTTTGATCATTCTTATGGCCTTAAATGACCCTATAAGACCCATGGTAAGCAGATGAAGGTGTTCTCTCACTCGGTCTATTATTATCCAAAATGATCAAATTTGAAGGATCACATACTATTTTTGAGTCATTTTTGAAAAAGTTTTTGAAATTAAAAGGCAGTAGGTTATGGTCATATGAGGTGGTTTGGAATCATTATTGCTTAATTATCTATCTTTGTAGGCCATAAAACATGTTCGAGCTCCAATTACAATAATCTTATAATAGGGTTGATATAATAAGAGTTCATAGTTGAGAGGAATGCAATCACCCATAAGGCCTTCTAGAGCATCTTAAAACCCGTGAGAGGCATCTAGAGGTGTTACCTTTATGTGACTGAAAAAACTCAAAAATGTACCAACTTTGAAAGAAAGCATACATAATGTTGGAACAATTTCATAAGATTTAACAAAACCCAGCATTCATTCAACTTAAATATTGCGAGTAGAATGTTTTAAATTTTTGATTAATGAATTGAACAAAAGTCTATATATTTCCCCTTCTCAATTTTTCATTAACATATGACTATAGACCTAGTCTCTTCAGATCCAGTAAAAAGCTAAAGATTGAAAATGATAGAACATAAAGATCGGAAAGTGATTGCAGACCTGGAATTGAGTGATAAAAAATGTCATCTATATCAGCTGGAACGGTCTAATCTTCCAACAGCCCCTTGTCCACTTGGTTTTGACAGCAAATTGTGGTGGTTTTCAATTTCTATATCCAAGCAGAGAATAGGGAAAATGCAGATCTTAGCCTTGGGCAAATTGCAGTTTCAAGTCAAGTCCTAAACTGTTCAACAAGCTTAATCAAGCTGTAGGTCTCAGCATCTGGCCTAGATCCTCCAAGAATCATTCTCTTCAAAAGATTAGGATTATAGACCTTTGCCCGAACATAAGCTTTTATTAATTTATTGTATACAAATGTATACCTTGTATAATTTGCTTGCTTAAGCTCTTCGAACAGATTCTCGGCAATCTCTACATCTCCATTTTCTGCAAACATCTCAAGAATGGACAATGTAGTCTCCAGCCATGGGGTTGATTTTTTCACCTTGTTGCTTGTGATTTGCTTTGAGCCCATTTCTATTGTCTTCATTGCTTCCTTAAACAATCCAGCCTTCAAGCAGCTAAAAGCAAGATGTCTATATGTTATGGCATTAGGTTTGCACCCATTCATCTTCATCTCTTTAAAAAGACCCGAAACCTTATCAATGAAACCATTCTTGCTATAAACAAACATAATGGAGTTATAATGTTCAGTTGATTTCAAACCCTCCTTGGACTTCAATTCCTCCCAAAGTTCCTCAGCACAATGCAGGTGTCCAATTCTACCAAATGCCTCAATTGCCAGCAAAAAACTCTTTGATCTAACATGAGGGAAACCCTGCACTATGTGCCATATTCGATCTACCTCCTTTGCCTTCCCTATATATCCATACAAAATGATGAGGACATCAAAAGTTGACCAATTATCTCCTGTTTTTGACTTCTCAATAGCCTCCACAAATGTCTCACATCCACAATACAACCTTGCAACTGCATGTGCAGTAGCCAGAATGCAGTATGTAACTTCATTTGGTTCAACGTCTGCCCGCTTCATATCCTCAAAAACTTTCATAAGTCCTTCTATGTTATGAGTATTAGCTTCGATTTTCAAAAGAATGTTGAAAGTTGAGACATGACGGGCAACCTTATCAGCCCTCATTTGAGCAAGAATTTTGGGGATCATTTTTCTACGTCTAGGGGAAGAATGAAGAATGATGAGACGATTAAAGACCAAGTGAGAGATGGGATGTCCTAATTCTCTCATTTTCTTCATGTACTCTAATGAAAGCTTGACCACTCCTTTATCCAAGCATGCAATTACAAGATTGTTGTAGAGCAAATCATTCTGGAATTCAACAGGAACATTAGTAAACAGCCTCTCCCCATGTGATATACCGTGAAGTTTGATGGTAAATTCCAGCAGATACGAATAATCCAACTCCTTTGGCCTGTATGGCCTCTCTCTTATCACCCATTCCATTACCTGTTAAACCATAAGCAAACTCAGATCAATGGAAATTGCCAGCAGCTATGCAGATAATGTGTTTCGTATTCAACTAATTCTGTAATGAACAAACACATAGATATCAGCAACTTGGTGAAAATGCATGCAGTATTAAGATCCTAAGGCCAGACTTCTGTGAATACAAGTTAAACAACGGCTTTTCCCCTCATAACCAAATTAGCGTCAGAAAAGAAAGGCATATTTAATATCATGGAAAACATAATACCTAAGAATGAAATATCACAAAGGTTACATCAACGAACATATAACATTATTTTTTTGTATACTACATTCCTGATATGATAGGAACTGTCTGTTTAGATGTATCGCTTAGTCATAGCATTATCACAAACTCTGAAAATATTTTCTCACTTTGAGATGAAGATAAAAGAAATCAGAGTTAGCTTCTCATCTTTACGCCAATGAACTTTGACAAAAAACCAGCAAGGCTACAATTAACCTTTTCAATTATACAAAAATCCATTTCCTTCGCCATTTGAGATTGCAACATCGTTTCCTTACAGTTTTCCTATATCAAAGAATGTATCCTGATTACAACATCTTTTGAGCTTGGTGGGGACCTTAATGTATGCTTGATAACACGTGACTGAAACACCCAGATCAAGGCATGGGCAGAAAATGGCTATCTTTCTAATGTTTCTAACAATACATGACTACCCCTAATGGCCAAATATCGATAAGCTTGGAGTACTAGCATTACCTCAACAACCCAAGTTATGAATTCATTTCCAAGAACAAAATTTCCAATGAGATCGAAATCAGGCAATCAACAGATAACTTAAGCAGATTTATGCAAGTCCAATAACTAATTCAAACAAAGCTAAGCCTTAATCCCAAAAGAGGGGGCCGACTGCATAAAACGATTGTCTATCTCGTGTGATCATCCACAAAGATGATCCTTCATCTCCTCTATTCAATCGTATTTTGTGCCACATCATCTTGCAAACCCATTTTAACAAGAATAATCACAAAATAAAACAAGACAAAACACAATAAACTCAACAAAATAAGCAAGAGGGAGAGAGAGAAAAGACCTCAAGAGCGCGCTTATTCAACTTGAGCTTCCTTAAACGGTTGATGGCATGAAAAATATCACCCCTATGAACAGGAAATCCTTCACCCATCCACCTCTGAAACACATACCCAACAGATTCTTCTCTTGGCAGCCTCTCTATCCTTAAAGAAAGAATCTTGGGTGCTTCTCCAACATTAAAGCTCGAAGTCTGCAACCCCAACTCAGAATTCTCACTGACTTTTTGAGTACAGAATGGAAATGTGGGTACTTTGTTGATAATTTTCAGTGGCACACCACGTGTTCGATGAAATGCCACACTGAGGGAACGCCCAGCAAGGGCGAGTACTCTCATATTTGTCAGATGTGAGCACAACCCAGTTCATTGGTAAGGTATATCGGAATCTGTACAACAAATAAACCAACAGATTTGCTGCATTTGATGTTCTTCTCCTTTTTATATGTAATCATGAATATCGTAAGGGCCAGGGATTAGGAGGGAGAAGAACTGAAGAAGTTGATAAATCAAGAAAGGTTGTATAATACACAGAATTACAGATGAGATGGTAGCAATACATGGAGTAGTGGACTACTCAGCACAGGCCCACCATACAATTGGGTAACCCAATAACTGTTATTTTTTTTAAGACAACCAATTAGTTTATGAACTATTAGGAATTTGGTAAAAAAAATGTCGATAGCCTATGGTGTAATCCGATTTGGCCTGAAAAGACTAACCCAGCTAATCCAGATTTTCAAGCAAGTTGTCTGTCTATCCCCACTTGGCTATAGACTCGATTCGAGCCCCAAAGATCAACTACTCTGAACGAACACTCGAGGCAGTCCGAAACAAACCAACTTCTAGGCCTAAAACAAGCTAACTCTTTTTTAATTTTTTTATCCTACGGTCAACTCTAAACTATTCTTAATAGTTTTTAGTATCTTACTAATTTTATAGTTGCCATAAAAAATGTAATACTCTCCGTAACAATATTTTGTGTTGGTATTATTTCATTTTCGGTATAAACACTATTTGAAAATCAGACCACATCTCTTGTAAGAGGGAAAACTATTGAGTTATTGACCAAAGTTAAATGATTGATTGACCAAAATTAAGTGATTAATTGTTACACTTACAAAATATTTGTTTACCTTAAAATTACAATTTAAAGAATTGTTAGTCAATTCTAATGTTGTTTTGACCTTGAAATCAAGTGCCTAAATCTTTTATCACAAGGCCAATTCTTGCTTGGCAATCCAATGGTTGTCAGTTGGCTTACATGAATGGTGTGATAATGTTTTTCAACTGGTAGTGCAACCTCATACATGATCGATCATCTGTATCTTAGCCACATACACGATCGAACACCTGTATCTTGGCCACATACATGATCAATTGATCACCCATTAAGACTGGATGCGGAAGAAATTGTTAGGCTATTATAGGCTCCCATTAAGACTGGAAGGGGAAGAATGATCATCCAAACAGTTTAGTTTCACAAGTCATGACTCGCCAATAGTTCAGAATTCCGGAACCAGAACTGGCATACACAATTTAATAATATTTTTCATTCATTTCAGCAATTAGTATTACATAGTAAAAAACAACAAACCATGAAACATCAGCAAATCTAGACATGCACCAGATCTCAAGATGCCATGGCCAATTTATTCAATAAACAAAACAAGCATATTTGACAGGAAAGCAAGCCACACATATTCATAATATAGGATGGAACATGCACTTAATCGCAAGTGCATGGATCACAGCTGCAGTCATCACCACAGCCACATTCATTTCTGAAGATGATCCTGCAAAAATGAATTTGAATTGTAAATATAACATTCATTCCAATTTTCAAACGCAACCAGATTCCACAACTCAAACTCATAGGCAAAACTGACGTTAGGGCAAACTCTGAGACATTTAGCATAAAAGTTTTCAGATTTCAATCATCAAGGAGTATACCTGCCGCAGTTGCAGTCATCACAGCTGCAGCTGTCACCACATCCACAGTTTCTTGGGGCCATCTTCTTTCTCAGAGATTGCAGATTATGATTGGTAAGAGTATGCAAGACAAGAGAATGAATAAAGAGCTATGTAGTTTGCAGATATTCCAGAATAATGAACATTAACACCTATATATAGGAATAGAGGAGGCAAAATAAGAAACTATCAATCATACACATCTAATAAGAACCGGCGTATTACAAAGTCAACTGACCCCAAGACATATAGGGGGACTTGGTCGGCGGAGCTGAAAGTTATCTAATATGCTGCTATACACGTTTCTTGCCATATAAGTATATTTCTTCTTTTGTCATCCTACCGAAGGCCATAATTAATTGTCACATTACCCTTTCAAATTACATTATCAACGTTCAATTCAGTCTCGGCCAGAAGATATTTTGTACTCTTAGTGACAGCTTCTTGTTATTCTGGATCTAGCAATCCTACCCACATCCAACCCTCTGATGAAAGACAGATAAGTTTAAATATCGCAAATCAGCCATTGTCAGCAAAAATTCTACAATCCCTACTAAAAGGGAAGGAGGGTTATTCACCAGATTTTTTTTCAATTTCCCTGTTGCGTAAAGCATTTCACCATTAGCAATCAATTGTATCCACAAAATTCTACTACCTAAGTTTTATTGAAGTATACCCTTTTGTTTATTACAACCTGTCTTTTGTCTTCTTTTATTATTATTTTTGTTTTATAAATGAATATTAGATGACTTGTGCAATAAAGCAACCAAAGAGATAAACTGAAGTCAGTTAGACTCCAGCTACGAGCCTACAAGTTATACAAATTCTATACAGATCCAGAAACTTCGAGATTCAACTCTAATATAATTATTGTCTGTAGACTCTGTACATAGCTGCAGAACTATAAAATGTCAAATAAGTTAAATATCCCACATATGTTATATGCAGATGGACAAACATGAATGAAAGAGTATTATATCAAATCTTCTTAGATGACTTTTTAAAACAGCATGAAGCATGCTACTTTGCAAGTTGACGTTTAAAAATTGGATACAATCTTCGAACTTAATAAAATTTTGAAAGGCTCGATTGTTTGATGTGACAATGGAATACTTCTGGTTTTAACAAAAACAAAAGCATAATCAGGTAATCCCAGTGATATTGAACTCCGCCATGATGATTACGAATAAACTCCTGCCCTTGCCAACCTATTCCCAATCCACTCTACTATGTTGAAGTAGTCAATAAATCTGTAAGGAAGTCTTGGGTGAAACTATATCACAATATACTGTAAAAACTCAGCCCCAAAACAATCTAAGCAGTCACCCTCTCTCACATTACGTGACTGTAAGACTATATAATAGTAAACTTGGCTTTCTTCAATCCGTCAAATTGTCCAGTAGATCCTAATCTTTTTGATAATTCTCCTACTCAGGAACCAAAACCTTGAGCTGTACGGTTGATTTACCACCATCAAATGCAGCTGGCCAGGAGCCACATATGCCAGATGTTGGTCCTTCAGATATGTTGCTAAAGATGTGACCAAGATCATGACATTGGTAAACATCAAGCACCTTAATGATTCCTATAAACTAAAAGAATGGATAAAAAATGAGAAGTAGAATGAGATCTAGACCAGATCTATCAACTTTGGATCCAAACCTAATACGATCCACCATGTCTCATAGTTTCACATCCAGATTCCAGATCCAAACCTTTACCTGTAAAATCATTGGATCACAAGTCCATAGGAAGTCCTCTGAATTAAAAGTTTTCAATTACATTACAGTGTATAAAATGACATCCGACATCTGCAACACTGAAACAGCGAAATTTGGCCTTTGTCAAATATTATGCAAGTCAAATGAAAGAACCAACAGAACAAAAACTACTTCAATATTCCTACACTATGAGAGGCTATGTAGTCCTTTACCTATGTATAAAGGCAAACAGGAAATATAAACTACAACCTGATCTAGCAAATAATGACTTTACAGGAGCAAACTCAAGTACTGATAAAACACAAAAAGAAATATGAACCGAGACATTAGTTTCCAAGTGCAAACAAACACTTCGAAACAACCCAGCCAAATTGTCAAATTTCTAGCACAAGCATAGTTTTAGAATGTACTCGTTGATCACAACTCCCAGAATCGCCTTAAGGTCAAAAGGTAATTACTACACCTCTACCATTACCACTACTACACCCCTACAACTAAAGATAATTCTTTCAAAACTAATCAAATTCCACATTGACTAATTCCAACGTGATCTAAGTCAACTTTAATGTAATAAACAGCGTGAAGCTTGCTTCTTTGCAAGTTGACATGGAAATTATATGCATCAACGATAAGAAGAAAGACTTATTCCATGTAGCCTTCCTTACAAGCAGAATCATAAGATGGCCTACAAAATGCAGCAAATCCAAAATAAAACAACATAAGAACATCTCAAACATTTGAGAAGAAAGACCCCTAACCCGCGGGGTGGGAAGGAGGGGTTGAAGGTGTTGTCTGATGTGTTGACCTAGAATTCAAGAAAGACATCACCTGTTCTGAGAGAAGGACATCCAAATCAGGAAGAATGGCTAGTACCCCCTAAAAATAACTTACTTCCTAATCTTTATTCCATGGCCCAACAACCCCCATCCCCCATCATTTCCGTTTCCCCCATGATGATTAGCTACCAATGTATTATCTAGCCTCAGACTAGAAGGTTCTCCACCATTACCAAGCAGTTTTAAACCAGTTTTCAGATCCAGTTTTTCCTCCTCCAATACAGCAAAAACGGGGAAGATAGGAATACCATGCACCCTTCTTTGCAGCTCTTCTAAAACACACTCGGTCCCAGCCTCATCAGTTTTATTTGTCACATCTAAAGATGGACGATCTGATTATCCTTCTTGATAATGATCCAACTAAGACCAGACCTCTGAGCTGCTCCCATGGTGGAATCCCTTTGCTGCCATTAAGTGCAGCAGCAAGATCAACCACATGCCAGAACTTTTGTCCTTTCAATGTGTCGCAAAAAAGCATGTCCCAGACCACTTTTCTCATGAGCACCCTTAATGAGTCCAGGGATGTCAGAAAATGATAGTGAGAGTTTATCTCCTATGTTCGACCTCAAAGTCATAAAGGATGACCTACAACACATTTGACCCTAGAAATAGAACCCAAGAAAGTGCTTTTGCCTGCATTAGGCATTCCCACAAGCCACATCAGCAATAGTCTTGAGCTAAACCCTGATTCTTATGTTAGGATGACTATCATCAGAAAAATTTCAAGGTTATAATTTTTATCCAAACCATGATTCTTATCTTTTAAAATCTTTAAATGATGTTTCCCAGATGACACATCACCTAAACCCCTTCTTCCCCATGAAATACAACTAATTGCAGTTGGGCATGGGTCGGGCCGGCACGGGTACGACACGAGCATGGTCGTGGCACAACACGTTGTCTGTTGAGTGGGTCGCAGTTAAGCCACGGACAAAAAAAAAAAATTAGGCACGAGCACGCAATCGGCAGGTCAATTTGACATGAGACACGACCCATAAACACGGCCTGAAGCACGATATTATTTAATACTATTAAATTAATATTACTATTATTTTAAATAATTATTATATTCTTATAATATAACTTAAATTAACTAGAATTATTTTTTTCAATTCTATTATATACTTCATTTTAATTTTTGTAAAAAAAATTAGGCCAACACGAGACACAATACGGCACGGCACGCCAGGCATCTCAGCCGTGCTAAGCCATGGCCGAAAGGTAGCACCTGACACAGCACGACAAGAGGCCAAGCACGAGATGGCACGGTCCATGGCGGGCACGGCACAGGCCAAGCCCATGCCCATGCCCTTGCAGCCCCACTTCAGTCAATTCAGCACCATTATATTGTATATCTTCCAAATCTTCTGGCAACTCCTCTTCACACATACCATTATCTTTCAGATCACTGTCATCAGCCATGTGCTTTCACAGTCACTTGCATTGTCATAGTGGGAAAAAGTACATCCTCACTACATGTTAATTTACTACATGTATGAGACAGAGGAGAACTAGTTGGAATGGATGATACCGGAGTGTGTAACTTAATATTATGAGAACTCTTAACAGTAGCATAAGTGCAAGAAGATGAGACTTGAGCTTTATCCCACACCTAATCCATATCTGGTTGATCAGATGCAAGGAAATCAGAAGTAAAAGTACCTGGAAGATCCCACGGATGAGTCACTGAAGATGGATTCTCCACTGCTGAAGGGATTCCACCCTCCACCCGACGGATTACAATACCAACAGGTACTTGCCCAACCTGTGGCACAAGATTTGAGCCATCAATCAACCACAACACCCAAACATACAGAAACTAATAAATAGATAAGACCAATAAGAATTAAAAACTCATAAATCATAACCTTGTCTTCTCCACAGCCGGCAATCTTATTTTTTGAGGCTCCATACCCTCCTAATCCTCCAGCCTGTCATCCGCTACAGTAATATCGTCAATAGTGGAAATAATAAAGAAACTATTTCTTTTCAGCATTTAATTGTTCAATGACCCTATATACAGTAAATAAAGACACATACAATATGATGCTACAGACCACGGAAGTCTCAAACTGCAGAGGTGCACCGTGGAATTACATCACTGCCTTTTCCACCATTTCCAACTGTAAAATTGAGGTAAACATATGTTGAACTATCGATCAAACTATGCTTCTAACTAAAGTCAAACCCACCATCATCCTTGCCATAGCGATCAGTTCGACTGCAATGCAAGCTATCATTGTTAGAATGGGTGGTTATGGAGGATAGAAGTGGTGGAGAAGAGGAAGGGAAGCCATTGAAGTAGTTGTGGGCAAAGCTAAGAGAAGAAGAGAGGAAAAGAGAAGAGACTTTTCTATTGTTGTTGTATAACTGAAATTATACAATTACAAATGATCAATTTATACTACTAAAAACATAAACTCCAACAGTCATAACCACTTCCACCAACCTCCTTTGACATGCAACCTGAACCGGTCATTTATTCTCCGCTCCTGAACTAAAAACACTCCTTACTCTAACAAGAGCCCCGGTAGATAAATACGATGCAACTCATTCTTTAAATTCAGTATATGATGAAATAGCAACAGGATCAAATTACAAACCTGCAAAGGAGTAGCTTTAGAGTGTCTTCCACCAACATTTGAATGCAACCAAAGAAGCATTGGTGATGTAATAAAATTTCTTAAAGATTGTTCTTAATGAAGGTCCCTTGCTTTCCATAACATCCTTGAAACTAATATTATAGTCTTCACTCTCCCTAAAAGCCAACTGGAAAATCCCACACATCGATCTTTATACCCAACTATGTGGTAATTTGCTTGTAACTGGATATAGTTATAAATATACAAAAAATGTAGGAACAAGAAACTCAAATGAATTGACATAAAGATCCATCCTTTTCTTTCACCATAGTCAAAATTGTTCTTAAAACCTCATGGAAGAGCAGATTTACAATATTACGGATATCCATAAGTAAAAGGTTTCGACTTTTAATGCTACTAATATCCAATTTGTATAAATAATAATCATTTATCACCTTTGCTGCACCCTATTCGAACTTTATATTCTCAAACAATTAACAAAATAAGAAAAAATGGCCATAAAATCCTAGAAAATAGAAAAGGAGGCGATTCAACAACGATTAAAATCGAATCTCACCCCGGAATATTCGTTTTCACCTCAACTAACAATTGATTGAAAAGTGAAAGACGATCATGTGTGTCTTCCCTCTCTCAAAGGTTCAAACTCACAAGTTATACATTTGTTTCGATAAATAAAACTCAATCGAAAAGAAAGGTTTAGAAATGTTCGATAAGAGTAATTAAACGGGCTCAAGATACTCAATCCCATCTATTCTATCACATGAACCTTCAACTACCAAGCATGCAAATAAATGAGTATAACATAAGCCAATTTTAAAGCTCTAAGACATCCCTATTATGCATTCCAAAATTGTGCCTCTACATAAATATGATTCAGTTAAATGGGTTAATTACTAAGCATTAGTTGACGCATTTCATCAAACAGTTAGTATGCATAGCCAATATCACATTAGAATCTACAAGAAGAAAACAAGAGAAGTGAAACCCAACTTCCGTATGAAAAAAAAAATTAAGGAGTATGAATCAAACACATTATGATTTTTTCTATATAAAAAAAAAAAACTGCATCAAACAGCAGAACTTTGTTGCTGAAATTCTAATGCAAGAGTGAATAGCAAGAGTCGTACTTTTCTGCGCAACTTGTGATAAGTGAACAGAAACTCCGGCCTGGCGTTGGCACCTGAATTGGGTTAACTTTCTCTCTACTCCACGATGGATGGTTCGATTTTCTGAACAATCCCGAATTCTTCTCTCTTTTAATGTCCCTCCCCTTGTTTTGATAAACCAGAGGCATTTTTTATAGTATAACCAATTAGAGTAGCAAATGGGTTTTTCGATTGGATCACGTTCAGGTGAATATTATTTAGATAGATTTTAGGTTTGGGTTACGAAATTTTCTGTAATATTCTGATTGAAAATTGAAATAAGTGGTTTCAAGAAGAGTTTGTACCAGACTTTTGAGATAATAATCATTCAAGACAATAGGTTTTTGTTTTGCCAAGTTGTGATAAAATTATAAAATAGATAATCTTTTATAATAAATTTTATTTTGGGATGTCACATAATCACATCAATAATTGAACCCTGCACCCGGGTGCAAGTGAGGTACAAAATGCAAGGACATTACATTTAAACGCCGACAAATTGACACGTCAGCAAAGGCAATGAACATTGGCAGTTTTAAAAATTTCCCTCACTAAACGCAATGATTATTGTTGGATTTTCCACGCAATATGACTATTTCGATTTTTTATACAACATGTTCTCTAATATTCAATAATAATTTTTTTTTGCCTTTAAAGTGTATGTTTAGTGTGTTTGAACGTAATATTCATTGCCTATGAACTTAATGTTCAATGCCTTTGAACATGATGCTCATTGCATGTGAACGTAAATTTCATTGTCTTTGAACGTGATGTTCATTGCCTTTGAACATAATGATCTTTGCCTTTTAACGTAATGTTTATTACCTTTGAATGTAATGTTCAATATTCATTTTAATAAATATGTATACAGTGCGTGTACATTCTCAATGCAAAAGTTCATATTTAAAATAATATTACAAAGTTATATGTGTGTTTCTTTTCCCAACATGCAAATTACGAAGCACTGAACATAACTATTTCGATTTCCCATGCAATACGTCCCCCAATATTCAATAATATTTTTTTTTGCCTTTGAAGTATATGTTAAGTATCTTTGAACATAATATACATTGTCTTTGAACGTAATGTTCAGTGCCTTTAAACATGATATTCATTGCATGTGAACGTAAATTTCATTGTCTTTGAACGTACGTTCATTGCCTTTGAACGTAATGTTCATTGCCTTTGAACGAAATGTTCAATGTTCATTTTAATAAAAATAATATTACAAATATTCATTGCATGTGAACGTAAATTTCATTACCTTAGAACGTAATGTTTAATGTTCATTTTAATAAAAACAATATTACAAAGTTATATGTGCGTTTCTTTTCCCAATGCGCAAATTACAAAGCATTAAACATGATTATTTCGATTTTTCATGCAACACGTTCCCTAGTACTCAGGAATAATTTTTTTTTTGTCTTTGAAGTGTATGTTTATTGCTTTTGAACGTAATGTTCATTGCCTTTGGACGTAATGTTCAGTGCCTTTAAACATGATGGTCATTGCATATGAACGTAAATTTCATTGCCTTTGAACGTGATGTTTATTGCTTTTTAACGTAATGTTCAATGTTCATTTTAATAAATATGTATCTAGCTTAATATAACATGTTCATTGTTATAAAATACGATGTTTAGTAAAGTAATATATGATGTTCAGTAGTATAATATATAATGTTCATTTCATTGTTTGTGTACAGTATGTGAATTATTATCAAGGCAAAAAAATTAGATTTTTAAAGAACCTTGGGACTTGTTCTACACCCACTGCAAAAATCCACATCTAAAAGTAGTCCATTTATTAATACTTTTTAGTACTCTCTTTATCTCATATTATCTTATCAATTTTGACTTTTGTACAATTTATGAACTAGCATTGACTTTATTCTCATTATATCTTGCCACAACTCTTTGTCCCATAATTTTTTTTATTTATCAAATTAGTTTCAATCTATGCATTCAAAATATCAACTTTATTCTCATTATACTCCGTAGTATTGCAGGTGAGCTAACTAAGAAACAAAACTGTTAGGAACAAATAATTTCTTCCATCAAGTGGTTAAAGATCATATTCTCCAACTCTATTGCAAGACCTTCAGTATCTACTTGAAGATTGACCCAACCATTCATGGCCTTGGATAAGTCATGAGCCATTGCAATATCTAGTGTTGGGTCAAATTCCGGCCTCCAACTTAGGTACTCCCTAACGAATTCCCAAACAATGCCGCGACTGTTCCGATTTGTCGTAGGACTAACATGGCACCTAGACGATAATGCTTTGGGGTAATGGACATAGGAACGTTCGTTAATATCAAGCAATGCCTCATTGATTAAATCAAATACGTGCTTACGATGAGAACTTGACGTGCAAATTGTATCTTTGTTTGATGATGTAGGCTCAAAAGGGCAGCAAACCTCAATCCCATCAAAAAGTGCAGGATCAAGTGGCAGAGTTTGCGAGTGCCATTCCTCGCGTTGGTTTTGTGCTGTGGTAAGGCCAACTATATCAAGAACATAATTCACATACTGTAAGTCTTGATAGTAGTCGTCCACTGCAAACTGATCGTTGGAGTCTAGAATGTCCTCCATATTCCTAGAGAATGTAGATGTCCTATTTGACACTAATGGTGATCCTGCAAAACAAGAGAATAGTGTCATAAACTTGTAACTTTTGCAATACACTAAAAAGTATGTACTTGTAACAGAAAATTTAAAATTATGATTATTTGAGAGATCGAATAACCTTCAGAAATTGCACAATCCACATTTTCAGCATCGTCATTTTGACAGCAAACATCTAGATTGGCTTCGTGACTGCTAGCTGTTGTCATTGCAACAAAATGTTCCTCAATACTCTGCCTTAGCTCAGCAATGAAGGTTTTTGCATTTTCTTTTGAATGTGATTCGGCTAAACTCTCAATTTCTCCAGGAGAGTCAGACCCTGCTCCACTCATACGTCCATAACACGTGCCGTTCCATCTTTCAAGACTAGCTTGAGATGGTTCGTTGGAAGTGAATGATGAATGAAATTCACTCTCAGACAAAAAGGATCTCTCTCTAAAAGACCTCTGGCCACGAAGATCGTTCATTAAACCGAATTCCTTGTCATTCCTCAACTTTAAGCTCTTAGATAAATGCTTCTTAATTGCTTTGTGACTGCTACTATCAAACAAATAACCATATTCGTCCAAGGAGCACTCCGCAATAGATGATGATCTTGCAGAACTTAGTGACTTTGCCTTCCGGAGCTCACGTGCATTACCAGACACAGGCCAAGCTTCATTAAACTTGTCTTCAACTTTGGCAGGTCTTTTATCAAGATTACAAGTTTGATTTAGCCCATCCTGGGAAGGAAATGTCCCACACTTAACCAACTTCAGTTTTCTAAGAGGAGTGTCATGCGAAAGCCTTAGGAACAAGTCATGATCCACCTTAAATAGCTCTAAAACACCCACATAATCATCTTCCGTCTTCGAACCATTATGTTTAGTCCTTGACTCGAGATATATATTGCTTGGGTCGTCTACGTGACGAATGCTTCTAGTCCGCTTTGGATTCGCCTTTAGAAGAGACATCAAGGTTGGAGCACAGACACCATCATCATCATCACAACATTTATTCTGGCCTTGGAACTGCGGCTCTGGAACAACCAAATCTAAGTCTCTGGAGATGTTTATGTCTTTAATCAATCCTTTAATTCTGGCTGTGATAGACTTCTTGCTGCCCGACCCATTTCTAGAAGATCTGGAATAATTAGCCTGATCATAATTCAATTCGCTAGTCAATCCTTGTGGATGGTGTAACAACAAAGCATAAAATAAATAATCATAACACAAAGAATAATAGTCACAATAAAAACTAAAATACTACACTACAGTAGTACATAAAGACAAAGACTTACAGAGGGAGGGTGCTTAAAGATAAAATCCTCCTTGAAATCATGATCATCCACTGCCTTTATTCCATTACCTACAGAGCAAGCATACAAGACATATAAGGTCCAAATTCAAAATCAATCAATCAATCAATAAATAAATAAAGATCCTCACTTTTGGTTGATTTATCATGGAATTTATGATTTTGGTAAAGAAGCCTTTTCTTGACGGTGTGCCAAGGATGATAATTAAACATTTGGAAAACGGTCCATATACATCTTGGCTGATCTTCTTCAACTCTTACGTACGTCGACCGTTTTCGCCATAAATATTTTCCCATCTCCAACTTCCGATCCCCTGCAAATTTCACAAAAACGTACATATCAAAATCAATGCAAACAATTCTGAAGATGTGTCAAAAATGAACTTTGCCTAGAAATTGCTGGCTGATCTTTACAATGGTAACCACATGAACTACGGAATAACTTTGCCTAGAAAACTCATATTCATATGAATCATCAAAACTAACCTGAGATTATGTGCTGAAGTTTACAGGGGTTTAAGAGGAGAGAGATAAGGGAAAGTTGAGATATATGTTGGGAGGAAGATTACTGCACAAATAACAGAAATGGGTTGTTAACAGAAATGGCGAGAGTTATATTTAGGTTTTTTTTGGGTGGGGGCGGGGGATAGAATGTTTTGATTAGTTTATTGCTTAGCTTCAACGTCAACAAGGATGACCTGAAACCTGTAACAATTCCCCTAGTTTGAAGTCTTGAAGAATGAAGATGAGTTGGGTGTTGGTCTTGTTTGTCTGCTTTGTTTCTTTTTCTTTCTGGGTAAGCAGCGTACAAAACTGTAAGTCGGGTTTGGGCCGTTGGGGCATAGCATACCCTCTTTACCCGCCAACACCAAGTCAGGCTAGCTCATCTCCACCCTCTTTTATTCCTGTTCCCTTTCTACTTCCAACTGTAATTTGGAAATTTGAATTATTTCCTTAAATACTTTGTTGACGCAGTACTATTTTTATTAGACGGAGTATTAATGCCAACTCTGGTTCGGATATTGTATTGACTTAATAATCCTATAGATTACATAATATATTAACTAATACTAAAAGAGAATATACTAATGAATTTTTCCTCCTAAACCCATACTCTAATTAAGATAGATTGTGTTAATGATTGCCTAGATTACATTGCAATTGCAAGTATGAATCTTAAGTTGTTGATGTCTAACATCATTATGTTTTTTGACAACCGCTCACTACTCATTCTCGTTGCTCATATACCCTTTTATTTGTAAATTATTTGGGTTGCTTGAATGCCAATTTGTTCAACCACTTTAGTATTATTAAAGTGAAACTTCCACAAAAGGGCCTAGCATTTTTGTGCATATGATTAAGAAATGTGTCTTGTTGTTTAACGACTAAGAGCCAAATATTAGGTATACACATCCAATTCAACAGTGTGCATAGCTATTAAGGAACATAATAATATAGTATGATCTAATTTATTTGTTTTTATTGTGAAAGTGCATTGTCAATATGAAATTGGTGAACTGCAAAATAAATTTAATATTAAATTTCATAATGGCAATGGATCGAGTCAGAGCTGATCCAATAAAATCTGAATCCGATTCAACAAGTTCGCGGATCTTAATTTTGAGTTCGATTCCGAATCCGCAAACTTCGACTTCGACTCGATTAGGGATTTTGGACCTCCGAGTTCGATCCAAAATTTAATATATTGTAAATTTTGCACTTTTCTTACCTATTTTTTTTGTTAATTTCATTACTAATACTATAATTCATTTATAATATATAAATTAAATTAATAAAAATATGCAACACAAGCAAATACCATTGTTTTTTTTTTTTGTTTTTTTAGGTTATTATATTTGGGTTTTTTTAATACTAGCCTTGATAATACTCATTCGAATCGGACTATCGAACTCGGATAACAATCGGGTCTGATGTAATACAATATTCGAATCCGACCCATCTCCTACTTAGAGTAGAAGTTTTATTATCAAAGTCGGAGCTTTTTTAAACGGGTTTGAATTAAAAATTTTCCTTCAAATTAGATCGGACTCGATTCGGATTGAATTATCATCCCTAATTCTAGTTAACCATCCTAACCCAAAATAACCCACACATCTTTTGTTGCCAAGTCTCAAGTTCTCATGCAACAGAAAGTCATCTCCGGGGTGGTTGTACACTCACATTGGTCAACGTATATGCGGAGTAATAACCAAGGATGCGGATTAGCAACGAGTAACTAAATGTGGCTCACATGTCTAATCTATTATGCACCAATGGCTTGTGCATACCGTAGAGACACCGTCACAACAGGATTCTTTATGAGTAGACAAGAAAATAACTAAAATCCTGATTTCACTTGGCTTCAAGCAATTATGATTTAAAAAAGAACAAGTTACGTGTACAGTACACTATGAAGAAGTTCTGAAAAACAAATACCGTGAGATCGACCTGAAAAACATAAGTGTTTTAAACATTTCTAAGGACTAAATAATATTCTACACTGCAGGTAACACTAATCTAAATATGATTCAAAATTAAGTTCAATGTTCTATTGTGAGCAGCGAAAACTCATATGAACTAACAGTTAGACAATTACGGAGTATATTGCTTAAGCTTCTGTTCAACTGAGTTTCATTTATCTTATTTGATTTTATTAGACCTTATCAGTTATAATATAGCATTTATTTAAGAAATATTAAAAATTCTTTAAACGATAAAATATTTCCAAAAATAATAATAAAAAAAATGCATAACAATTTTATTATGTTAGAAAATATGAAAGTAAAGCAATAAATCAAACAAAGCAATGTCAAAAACAATTCTCATCGTCGAATTGCTGACCTACTAACAATCATAGATATGATCAATAAAAAGTTAGAAAAGCTGCTTGATTTTAAGCAAAAATTATAGTGTGCATGACCAAATGACATAAATGCTATTATTTGGACGGAAATGAAATGTACTTAAAGTGTAAAGTACAAACAAACTACACTTATTGAGCTTTACCTTCTTCTTCTCTAATAAAAATTCTAATTTTTTACTAATCACTTAAGGCATAAGATACTATTATGTTTTTGCTTAGCTACTATAAAATCGATCAAGTGTTGTAAACAACAAACTTTGAAGCAAAGAATGGCCTTATTTATTAATTAATTCACCCCTTATATTAATTTTTATTTTCAATATCTTTCTCAAGTTATAAAGATATTTTCATTTATTATAAACAAAGCAAAGTACAATTTTTTTCAGAGAAACTTATCATTAGTAGTGATATATATATATATATATATATAATGATTAATGAGAAGTGTATTTAAAATAAGGAAGAATAAGAAGATATATTGGCCCTTCAAATGATAAAATCTAATGCTAGATATTTCACGTGAAAAATATTACTACAACAATAAAAAAAATAACTATAATAATAAAAATAGTTGTTATAAGTGAAAAAAAATTATTTGGTCTCTATAAGTTAAAAAAAAAGTTACTATAAGTATGTAAAATATCATTTGTTGGATTTAAGAGATGAAGAGTAAAGATGTCTCTTATCCTTCTCATTTTAAGTACCCTTCTTTTATATATATATATATATATATATATATATATATATATATATATATATATATATATATATATATATATATATATAAAATTAACAATTTACTCCATACTTTAGAATTTAAAAGTTCAAGTGCAACATAAGTTATTTCAAGTAATGAGATCATGAAATTAAAATTAATCTAACCAATAAGATAAAAAAAATTAAATATTTATTAAAAAACGTGAGAAGTTCAAGTGTCACATAAATAAATCTAACGAATGAGATCATATTGTTAAAATAAATTTAACTAATTTCTTAGACTTATACAAGCTTACCCTTTATTAATACTTCTTAACAATAAATTTTGAAGGAGAAACAAATATGCATAAGACCACTAAGTCACCAAGTTAACTTGTTAAACACACGTAAATCACATTACTTGTATAGTTATATGATTTACATATCTTGAACACTAGTGAAGCTCGGCGCCCATTATTTCAATGCTTCACCTTATACTCCGTACTATACATGCTTTGATGCTTTGGTCAACTTAAACACTTCACCCACAAAAAGAAAAAAAAAATGCACGCAGACACGCAGTAAAAACAAAGTCTCAAATGGTGTAACATCAATCAAAATTTGGCACTCAACTATTATGTAAATCGGATTTTAGTGCTATACATAATGCTAAAAAATCTAATGAATGGGATTATAAAGCTAAAACAAATTTAGTTAAAATTCTTAGAGCTATATAATTTTTTGTAAGAGAATCAAATATACGAAAAACCGCTAAGTCAACATACGTTAATGAATTCACGTAAATTACATTAAACCTTGAACATTAATCAAACATTCAAACCCAACTAATTTCAACATTTCAACCACAAAAAAATAAAAGCCCAAGCATACAATAAGGCTAGAAATTTTTTTTATAGTTCCGAGAGTACATAGAGAATGATGCTCATACCACAAGACTAGAATGTGCTCATACTGATCCACGAAAAGTATATAAAATTGCCATAGCAATTAAATTTATATATAATATAGAGTAGTAAGTAACAATTTCTATAAATTTTTTTTTTAATAATGTTCAGTTACTTCCCCGTTAAACAAAATTGAAATAGAGATGAGTATAAGATTTTAGCTAATTAACATTATAAACATGAGCTATAGAAGCAATATTATACTTAAAGAAAACATGATGTTGAATGAAAAAATATTATTGTAATGCATGTACGACATACTAAATAAAAGAACACTAAAAAAGATTGGATACTTTGTGATGCATATATACGGGCTGCACATTCCCATTTCCTGTCTTATATCTTAAACATGAGAATTTTCCTTAATAACAAAAGGGTAGTTCGGTTTTATAGTGATAATACCACCCAGCTCAAGTTTTCATCCGAGATTAATCAATGTAAATTCCTACATCTTCACAAAAACCATCTCATACACGAATCAATTTAATCATGAACGCGAAGTAGTAGTAGTAGTAGTAGTAATTAGTAAATGACTAAATATGTAATCCTGAACATATGAAAAAGCGAAGGGTGGAATAGATCAATAAATATTATAGTTTGATAATCCTTTGTCCAGACCACCAAATTGACTGGTGTCTATTAGTCTATAGCACATGGACAGCATCTCATTCTATCCTGATTGTGAAACTAAATTCACCAGTATTCTAGTAAAGTATGCACACCAAGTTGCACCAATCATTCATTTCTCTCTATGTTCATTGTTAAAGTAAAATCATAATTATGATTATTCATTATTAACAACACTCAATAATAGTACATTCATGTTCTCTCTTCCAACACGACCACCAACATCATCATCCATCATCACACATACACACACCTTCTTCCATTCTCCTCTTCACTCCTCTCCCTCCTCTCTAATTCACTTCACTTCACCTCAGTACCTCACCCCATCTCATCTCACCTCCTGAAAATGGTAACACTACCCCGTTATGCCCTCTTCACATTCTTCTTCATCCTCCTCCTCACCTCCTTCTTCCCCCCAATCTACACCTTCAACATCACCCACATTCTCTCTCAGTACCCAGATCTGTCAGATTTCACTTCCCTCCTCTCCTCCGCTGGTATCTCCGCCGACCTCAACCGCCGCACCTCCCTCACCATCCTCGCCGTCCCCAACTCCTACCTCCGCTCCTCCACCCCTACCTTCCCGGCGGAGTCCCCAGCCACTCTCGCTGATGTCATCCGCTACCACATCCTACTCCAATACCTCACCTTCGCGGATCTTCAGCGAATCCAACCCACCGGAACCCTAGTCACCACCTTACTCCAAACCACTGGGAGAGCCCCCGACAACCTCGGATCCCTCAACGCCACCTTCAACCCATCAAACGGCGGCGTCTCATTCCACCCGCCAAACAACAACTCAGTGTCTTGCAACATCCTATCTCTCCTCAAAACGGTGCCGTATAATATCTCAATCTTCACCGTGGATTCCCTCCTCGTCCCGTACGGCTTCGATCTGATGGCTTCCGAGACACGCCCCCCACCTCCGGGACTCAACATCACTAGAGCATTACTCGACGGCCACGATTTCAACGTCGCGGCATCAATGCTGGTGGCTTCAGGGGTAGTTGACGAGTTCGAGGAAGATGAAGGAGGCGCTGGAATTACCCTTTTTGTCCCTACTGATAACGCCTTCGCTAACCTCCCACCAAAGGATCAATTACAAGGATTATCAGCGGACCGGAAAGCTTTGGTCTTGAAATTCCATGTGCTTCACTCGTATTACCCGCTCGGTTCACTCGAGTCGATTGTGAACCCGGTTCAGCCCACTTTAGCTACTGAAGACAACGGTGCTGGAAGCTTCACTCTTAACATATCACGTGTAAACGGTTCGGTTGCGATTAATACAGGGATAAGCCAAGCCGTCGTGACCCAAACCGTTTTTGATCAAAACCCGGTAGCAATCTTTGGGGTCTCAAGTGTACTTCTACCTAAAGAGATCTTTGGCGAGCAGGGGAAAGGTAAGGATATTACTTTTGGAGGAGGGAGAGGGAGTGGGCCGTCATTTACGGCCCAAGCACCAGTGATTGGGCCGGCACCGGAGAATTCACCCGGTGATGGATATGGTGGGCCCAGCCATCTGTCGTCACCGCCCGGATTTCGACAAAGGAATACATCGGGAGGTGGTGGGAGGAGAAGCTGGAGTTGGATGATGTTTTGTATAGCATTGTTGTGTGTATTCTTATCATAAGACAGAAATTTGTTGGTTGGTTGATTGATTTTCAATCAATTGTTCTTCATTTCTTGGTAAATCATATACGAAGTAATATTTATTTGATTTTTTTCCCATAATTTATACATTTTGATTGGATTTAGTTTGGCTGCCAAAAAATATTTGGGGAAGCTGGAGCTGTTTCTGTTACATAGGGACTCCGTAAAATGTTGGTGTTGATGGTTCAAGTTGTATGAATTTTGATGTAACCAAAGTAAAAATCTACCAAGTTTCTCAACATTACATTTTTTTTTTTTTTGTGTTTGTGAAATTGATTTGTCTTTCATTTTGTATAATAGCGAGGAGTAATGAATTGCAGTTTCTAGTCATGGTTCATTGTTGTCTGGTTTTCTGTTCTTGTAATTTAGGGGTTCAATTGAATTGATTTTGCCCAGAATTAGCATAAATCTTGGTGATGTCAATGAGTATCCAACAGGATTGCTTAGGCTGACCTGTATTTTGGTTTACACATGCAAACTGAGTGGTAGAGTTGATGAAAAGCTTGAAACTTTTAAGTTCAAGTAGTAAACTGGAACAGTTTTGAAGTCCGAATCTGAGACACCATATTGTACTGTCAATGTCCTTTTGTTTGTCTCTATCTCTACTAAATTTGGTAATGCTGTTGCTGCATGCCTGCATCACCTGAGGTACAGTGACCTAACAATTCCCATGTCATTGTAAATTATGATTACAGCAAACCGGCTTCCCTTAATATCTTACTAGATTTGGTCCTGATATAAAATTTTAATTGGAGCCTCCCATCATCTCAATTTTAGGTGTACGAATTTTATTATACTGGTTACTGAAAGAAGGTTTATCCGGCAGTGTTCATGCCCTGATCAGCGTAGGCCGTAGGTGTACATGGTATGCCTGGGTCATAATGTCATTAATGAGAAGCCAAAACTTAAACACAATGCCAAAAGCTCTAGAAAATGGTTCCTCTCCAGAAGAACGAGATCATTAGGCTGGATCAACCAGAAAATCCAAAGAAAAAATCACTCACACGATTTTTTAATCAATCAAGTGATGTAGAAATGATTGAACAAGCTCATCCGTCAGAACTCAGAAGTAATGAAACATAGGGCAACCAAGCACCTCATTTCAACTTCCCCTCCTTTCCAGATCTTGTGGCTTTACCCAAGCATTGGGAAGATCTTCAAGCATCATCAATCAGGATGATGATGATGATGATGCACCACCAAACCTTATGGAATACCCAAGGTGTCCTGTAATTCTGTTGTATGAAGAAAAGAGGACGATACAAAACTCGATACATGTCTCTGATGAAAACATTTAAGAAGAAATGGGAACCTGAAGGTGGGTTATTGTTGACTGATATTGGGCATGATTATTTCATAACTCACTTATTGTTGATGGATGATTAACTCAAGGGCCTTGGATGCTACATGACAATTACCTGACCATCGAACGGTGCTTACCAAATTTCATCGCAAACAAGGCACCTATGAGGTTCCTCACTGCCTCGGTATAAATCACACACCCCCGGTTGATTGCTTTGATGTTGAGTTTCTGGAAAAAGTAGGAATTAAGATTGAGAAGGTTGGTCGCATTGATCAAACAACTGCTGCAGCAGAGCAAGGACAGTTCACAAGACTGTGTTGAATTGAACTTTTTAAACCTTTATTGTCAAAATCCTGGATTAAACTTTGAAGGTAAAATATGGAAGGTGCAACATGAATGCCTGCGTCTGATATGTTACAGCTGTGGTACATAGGGGCACAGAGATGAGGAGTGCTGTGAGCATAGTGAAGCTGCTGTACCGCTACAAGTGGAGGAAATCCTCAATGTCAATGGCATAGGAATTACTTGGCTTTGGCTCCTGGATGATAGTAAGTAAAGCATGGCTAGCAGCAGGGGACTTCAATGAAACTAGGTTTGGGTGGGAAAGAAATTCCCTAGTCCTCTACACGGAGTGCACGATTTAATGATTGGGTTGAAGAAACACAATTAATTGAAGTGGAATTTTCAGGAGCTCCCCAGTCCCCACACATGAGCTAGAGGAAACTCGACTGAGACAAGGAGCGCTTAGTTAGACCGTGCACTTTGCAATTCAGAATGGGGTTGATACTGTGAGAAGTAAGCAAGCTGCAACGGGGTTAATGGCAATCATGATCAACTTCAAGAAAGCAAATGACAGATTGAAGTGGTTATTCATTATAGCTACATCATTCATTGATATGCAGTTCCCCCTACGCATGGCGAAGTTATCATGGTGTGTGTCACATCTCCTTCAATTGAGGGTGTTGTGGAATTGGGAGCAAACCCAGTCCATTTACATCTTTTAGGGGTATACGTCGAGGAGATCCTTTCTCGCCATACCTCTTTGCATTCTTCATGGAGAGATTGAACCAAGTAATCGAGGGAGTATTGTTAGGAGGACAAGGTATTTGAGAAAGACTACTGATAAAAGAGCTATTGGGCCGAACTTAGCTTATGAAAAAGGCTTGCGCGCTATGCCAACTAGAATTCCAGTATTTATGATCAAAGGACTCACAAAGTACGCATAACGCATATTAAAATTCATACTATTTTCATTTTCAGTCCGTCATGAAAATTCATTCAAGCTAGAATATCAAAAGCATCAAGAGTGATTTACAAAGGAGTTTTCAGTCCGGAAGCTATTACCATAATGGCCTCTGTATGCTTTGTACACTACCTCTGATCTACACATTTTAACCAACCATCCCTTCCCCCAATTTTTTCATTACATAAGTCAATATGTGTCATTATCATCTTACTGTACACGAAATATTTTTTAAGGAGAAAATACACAATATATACGATACAGTCCCGACAACCCTTCCACTTAATTACAAATGCAAGAACATGCTAAATCCCACCATATATGAACTATAATTAAGTTTTAACAAATTAGTAATTATCCCTACTATAGACACCTAAACGTGTCTCTTTTCATAGCGACTCAATTAATAAAATACATCGACTGTCTACTTGATCCGAAGTAAGAAAACGAGTTGAAAGGATGTCTTAAAGCCACTAATGAACTCGCTTAATTTATAACCTTTTAAACATTTTATGAATGTTATCATTAATGGGTCACACGCCTTTAATAGCAAAGCGTGCCCAAAAGAATCAAAATTGATATTATAATACTCGATTATAAACCCATAAATAATCATTGGACTTTATTTGATTAGATAGCTCTTCTTAAAAGCTTCTCAATAATATATTATAAATTTAATTCCGATTTGAAATAAAAAAGTCGTGAATGGTTTAGTAAAATCAGATTTTATTTGGATATTTTTATTTTATGCGCCAAAACTTTTTCAATTCTTAATGAAAGGACCCAAAATTAAAGACATTAATTAGCTTGAATCTTTTAGTTTCCGTAGGTTTGTGTATGGGTTTCATGTGAAGGTATCTAGCAAGAGTTATGGCACACGTGCAACGCAGTTTTCCAACGTGCCACGCGATTTTCTTTTCTGTCATTTTTCTTGATGGTTACCCTAATTCTTCCCTAACTCATGTATAAACACATATACCCCCATCCTTCATAGCCAAGAGCCTTATTATTTTTATGTGCTCTAGCTAATTGAACCCAGAATTGATAGTTTTTAGTTATACATAATTTTAGAGCATTTATCATGTCGTTTGATTGTAAATTTTAGAAAATTGGATATATAATTGAATTGGAGTAAAGTCGTTTATGGTGAATTATGGCTCCACGTGTAATCTGTATCTCATCCTCAAATCCACTTTGTTTTAAGACCATGTAATAGAGTTATATCTCTCATGGATTCACAACAAATATTTGCTATGAATATATCCCTATGATATGTTTTTTGATTTGTCCCCATTCGTAAATTCTTAACAAAAATTCACGAGTCTTCCTTTAAAAATTCATTAACAAATCTTACTTAGCCGCTATTATTAACTCTTTCAAAGAGGCAATAATGTAAACCCCTATATATCGAATATGGTTATACGTGCAAACACCTCATAGATGAGTAGATGCATATGAAACCTTTTACAAACTAATTAAACTCCTCAAGATCCCTCAAACGAAGTATATGTACAACGCCAAAGGCAAAAAAAAGACGTGCATGTAAAACTTAAGGTTACATGCATGCAGAATGAGAGAGACTACGCACACAAATTTTCTCGTTTGACTTTACAGGTCTTGGATATGATATCGCATGCAAAATGAAAAAGGATGTATATATCATGATTTATGCGCTGATGCATTGACCTTATAAAGATCGTAATTATGCATTAATTCAAGTGATATAAAGGGATTAATCCTACCTAAAACTCTACTTTCGGGAGACGACGCGACATTATCATGAGTATTGTACATACGAATTCGAAGATTATTCAACTGTCATATGTGAATATCGATCTTGCTTAAGGGAAAGATGTTCTATTCTTTGAAAAGGATATATGCACTGATGGACATGTCAACTGATAAAGTTGATTAGTAAAGATATTTGACTTAAGCCAAGGTACGTTGTTCATATTTATTTGCCCATTTGGGTTTACATGAAATAAAATGGATAAATTAACGAACGTGACTAGAAAAAAAGAGATAAGTTTTCATTAAATCAATACACCTTCAAAGGGAGTGTATTGGCCATATTTATAATTTATGACACATGTGTTACGTTATAAACATTCCTTTTTTATATAAGCTTTTTCAGGAGTTGTAAAAACCTTTCTTTAAGTATTTTTAGACTTATATTTTTTTTATGATAATACTCTAAAAAATTCATTTACAATATATTATGGAGAGTTCATAATATTTATCTTCATATTGGTAGATTTCATTAGGAGTGCTGTGTGCATACTCATAGTTTTTTCTTTATTCAAAACTACTCTTTATTTTCAAAAAAGAAAATTTTGTTATCAATGTTATACACTTCATATTTGACAACTTTATTCAGGAATTAATTGTCAATATATCCAACAAAGGCTTATTTTTTACATCACTATCTCTATTTCGAATAAACATGTTTGGGAATTATTTTTTTATTTTTTACTTTTTTTGCAAACTAGACAAAGGAAGCTAATTGCACATATGAACATTATCTTCACGAATTTGCCAAAGTAAATATTTTATGATATTTAACTTGGTTGAATTATATAGTACGATCCAATGATAAAACAAAAATTGAGTATAAAGGGAAGTGCAAGAAAAAAAATTATAAAGGAAAGGATAAAGAAATAAATGAGGATAGCATTGAACAAGAATATACGAGCTGAGTACTATTTATAATTCAAGTTTTATATGGGAAGATGTTAGATTTAGGCTTTAAAAATAAAAATAAATATTCACAAAAATATCATATGCAAAGTACTCCATAATCCATATTTAAATTTGAAATATACAACTCTATATGATTTAGAAATAATCAACATCCTAATACTAATCAAACGACATACTCTCACTATACCATTCTCTTTTATTTGTCTCATTTGCTTTTACGTAATTTTCAAATCATATAATATAATTTTAGAAAAATATAAAATTTGCACATTAAAAAAGTATATGTTTGGATGAATTTGATAATATTCTACATAAAAATGTTTTAACTTATATATATATATATATATATATATATATAAATTCATATAAAAGAAAATAGAGTATATATTTTGTACAAAGGACCGGCAAACAAGTTGGCGGAAAAAAAAAAAAAAGGTATACACAAACCTTCGGACAATCTACAAACCTTCAAAACAGTAAACTAACTTAACCTACTCCGTAAATTGGTTGTTCATCAAGTCATTTGCACAAGAAATCTATAATAAAAGATAACCACCGTAACAAAAGAGGAAGCAAGCAATAACAATATACAACTAATACAACCGACGTCAAAAGGAGTCACAAATCACAATGATTTCTAAGAAATAAGGGGTCGACAACTACATAGTCTCATTGCCTTAAAATCACCCACCACAAAATAAATAAGTAAAGTGGGGTGACCAACTTAAGATAATCAAGTTAATTTTTCATGAAAGATCAATTATTATGAAAGAAAAAATTGGTCGTAAAATTACAAAAAAAGGGTTTTTATATAGAAAAATATAATAATTCAATTTTATTATATTTTATTTTTGTATCCACACCATAAACAATATAATATGTTAATAAAAATACCACATGCACATACTACTCCATATATCCCAAATGTAGGCCCATTCCTACATATTTTAGAGGCATAGAACAAAATAAAAAATTTGGGCCCTAAAATTTAATAGTATATTTCTTATAATTTTATTTGTTTGTTTTATAAATAAAAAAATTAAGTAGTGGTTTCACAAAATAAATAAACTATTATATGTCGTATTAGTTTTAATAGGTTGTTTTTAGTTTTTTCTATTCATGTAAAGTGTATAGATAACATAGGGCTAAGAAAGAAGGAATTGAACAAACAATTATAAAATATGCATTCAGACTAAATTATCTTAAAAAAATAAGCTACTTTAATTAAGATGATAAAATTTACTCATATTACATTTATAATCTTTTTATTTTTATCTTAACATTAAAAAGTCGGGCCTTTTTCTACGGGCTCTGGGCGGCTGCCCAAATGAAGACTCCTTAGCTATTGATATGGCTCGGAGATGTCGTACTTGCGTGTCATGCTATGATGCTAAAGTGGGATAAGAGATTAATTGGTACATGCAGGTTCGAACATGAGTCCTCACTTAACAATAAATATAACATAACATAAGCCAAGTAATTGGGATTGCAGATCTACAGATAAACAAGACAAAATAAAAAAGACAGTGGAAAAATGGAGGTGGGTCAACCCCTGTGGATTATCCGATTATGGGGATGGTGGCTGAGGAATTCAAGTTCTCCACTTAGAAATTAGAATGGGTTATGCTCGAATTCATAATGATATCTTTGACTTCTCAAATTCCATACTTACTAGCTACTAATCTACTGTTACCAACTGCGCAGCATTAACCACTCACCGCTGAATTTTTTCCCCGAATATTCTATTCTTATGAAGACTCTGAAACAGACTACCTTTGGTATTTCTTGGACACAGGACACCATCTCCCTATTGTGGACACTTTTAATTTTCTTTTCTTTTCTTTTAGTTCTTTGCAATATTCTTACGCCGTATAATCAATCATATCCTTAAATTACCACCATTACGCATGTAGGGATCGGAGTACTATTTAATCTTGTCTAGTAAATTGTAATGGCTGCCACAATTTAATGTCTTTTGTCAATATTTTTTCAGTTGTCTTCAACGTAACATTCTTACGTTGTGTAATCATATCCTTAACTACGGAGTATTATGTACCATTTCATCTGATCTAGCAGCAGATTACAGAAAGTGTGCCACTATTGTAGAACTATACAAGTAGTATGTCGGTATGTCCGTGTGATTGTGAGAGCACATGTAGGTATCTTATTAAGGTTGAATGCGTTGAGTCGTTGACCGGTTGAACTATGGGGGAGAAAATCAGTAACACTTGGGGTTTAGGATTTATTTTTACCTCTAATTGAAACAAAAAAAATTTATGAAACTGAATGGTGAGGACAATAATGACACGCCAGATGTCTATCAACAATTGTAAATCATCAAAGGTCATATAAGGAGTAGTCATTACTCTCAATCCCACGGGTGATTATGGCACGCCTTCCTATGCTATTTATGGGTGTCTTTGGAGTCTGACTTTTCGACACACCTTTTTTTCAGCTTAGGCTTATATAGCTCGTGGGTTACTCGTGATCAAATCGCTCAAAGCTCGGCTCGAGCTCGGAATTAGCTGAGCCAAGTCGAGCCCGAGCTTTACAAAAATGAGCTCAAACAATTCAGGCTCTAGAGCTCAACAAACCTAAACGAATAAGAAGAGTATTTAAAATGAGAAGGATGAGAAAAGATTTTGACTCTTTATCTCCTAAAACCAATGCATGATATTTTACATATACATAGTGACCCTTTTTTAACTCAGTGGCCAAGTAAATTTTTTTTTTACTTAAAGTGACTTTTTTTTATCATTATAGTGACCCTTTTTATAGTTATAGTAATTAATTTTTTTTACGTGAAATCTCTAGCGTTAGATCTTACCATTTTGAAGGGTCAAGATCTCTTCTAATTTTTTTTTTTATTTTAAGCACTCTTCTTATTAGATCTCTCCCTTATATATAAAGAAAACAAATACTTGAATGAGAAAATAAACCGGGAATTATAGATTATAAAACTTATAATGCTTTTAATGTTTAATAGTGCTTCAAAGTATAGCTAAAACTATGAGAAAACTACTATAGAACTATTGTTTCGTGCCCTCTAAAACCTAAAAAAGCTAGCTAAAATTAATTGGTTTACACGAGTTTAAATAAGGAAAGTAGTAAAAAATCGGCCTAGAAAAATCGACTCAGGCGAGTGCTCTATACTCATCTGAATCTCCTCTCTTTTGGTCATAAACGAGGAAATAAGCAAATTTGGCATTTCTAGCACATACTCGGGCAAGTGGTTTGCACACTCGTTCGAGTCCTTTCTCTTTCTTCACTTTTCATCCAAAGCCTTGGTTTCGCCAATTTATGCCATTAAACTCGGACGAGTGCTCTCCAATGCCTCGTCCAAGTCTCCATGCTTTAAGCTCAATGCAACCTTACTCTTTAACTCCTTTGCTTCATGATGACTTAGTCATTGATCAAAAACTTCTAAAGGCCTAAAATTGCTCTAAAATGACTCTCGAGGCCTCGTGGATCGCTTCATGACATCTTGATCTCAAATCAAAACCTTGGGATCACTCTAGTATTCCTGAAAAATATTAAAACATCCATGAACGTATTATTTAGGGATGGCAACGTATATTGGACTTGACCCGGATTCGTGGATCCATATTCGTTTTTACGGTTATGGGTCTTCAAAATTTAGACCCGACGGATCCGGGTCGGATCCGTGTCCTATGACTGAAAAACAGATCCGGGTACGGGTTCAACCATAATACCCATTTTGGACCCGTCTTGAAATATTTTTCGTGATACTAATATATTTACAAACCAGTAACCAACAAAGAAAGGAGAGAATGATAGTGAGGTAAAGTTCGACCATTAGTAAGAAGTATTCAAATTAGGTCGATTTTGGTATTTATTAAAAAAGAATGAAAAATTGATTTTGATAATATTTTTTTTTAATTTGTCTAATTTGAAAAATTGTAATTTGCTTTATTATTCAATCTGAAAAATAAAGTTCTTTTCTCATTAATGTTTAGGCAAATGTTCTAATGTGTATAATAAAGTCTATAATTTCAATTACAAATTCATTTTTCTAGTTACCGAGTATTATAGACAATAATATAATAGCACAAAAAATGTCTTTCCGCCCAAACTATCCCTTATGGTGGTAAATACACCTAAATATGCAAGATCCGTTTTGGACCCGAATTCATCCTTGAAAAACGTATCTGGATCTGGATCCATAAGGACCCGGTACAAATCTGGTCCGTTGCCATCTCTAGACTATCATATGAAAGCAAATGAGCTAAAACCAACTAAAATAACCTAAAATACATATAAACTACATACAAACGAATCTAAAACATCCCTAATTCATAGACTCAAACTGAACTTATCACTTGTCGCCATTGGAAGCTATGCTATGACATTTCTTATTACTCATACATGGACATATCTATGCTTAACCATCTCGACGATGCTTCATGAATCATGAGGCAATCCACCTGCCCAAACCCTTTGTTTCCTGTATTGGTATTGATTACATGCATACACAGGCTGACTAAAACTTGGATCCTTGTACGAAACTCAAAAACAGAATTTTACATATTTATATGAATATAAAAGACTAGTATTTCGATTTTACGGAACCTTTTCTTATTTACATTGTGAGTCTCCCATTAATTAATTAGGCTCAAGGAAAAAGTTGACTAAGCATCATCATTAAGAAGCAAGGTCGTAATCAAATCGAGGAAACGGGAAAGGCCTTAAATAGCGGCTTGAATAGAATAATTATGGAACAAGTATGCGTGTCTTAGGGGCAATAGCTAGTCAACGCTAACCTAACCAATTTGCCGTTGCTGGGAGTATCGCACACTACTCATTCCAATATGCCATTAGTCCATTAGTGTAGCAGTAGTGCTACTATTGTTTCCCACTTTTTAAATAAAGATAAATTTGACTATAGAAATAAAACAAAGCATCCACCCCCTTTTTCATTTCAAATCCCTCTTATCTATCTGATTTTACACACAAAGTCAACTCTACTCAACTTGTTTCCATTCCACTCTCCCATCTTCCACGCCTCTTCTCTTCTTCTCCAACCCACCCCCTTTCTCTCTCCTCTCTTGCCATGATAATCCCACTTTAATTTCCATTTCTTTGCATTATCATTCTATTTTATCTTTTCACACTTCATACTTTCTAAAACCCATTTGTCTGATTTTTTTTTTATTTGTACTTACAAAAAGTGCAGTAAAAATGGGTAATGGAATCGGTAAAATCGGAGTATGTTTCACGGGCTCCGGCGAGGCTCGCCGGTCTCACAAGCTTGATCCTGGTATGTACATGGACCAATACGACGAGGGATTGGGCCATTCCTTCTGCTATGTCAAACCCGATCCGGCGGCCCGGCTGTCTCACCCCTTGAGTTCTTCTTCATCAAAGATCCACTTGGAGGAGTCCGCGGCTGGAGTTTCGATATTCCGGTCGATCTCCGGTGCGTCGGTATCAGCGAATACTTCAACGCCGCTGTCCACCGCTTTTGTGGCCGACCCCAACGCCGCGTCAGCTACCGCCGCCTTCTTTGAGAGCTCTACGTCTTTCACGTCGGTCCCACTTCAGCCCATCCCCCGTGGATCCTCCCTCAATTCCGGTCCCCTCTCCGGCCCAATTACATTCGATCGCGGGTTCATGTCGGGACCCATTGAGCGAGCCGGGTTCTTATCCGGTCCCCTCGATCGGGCAGGTCCCCTCTTTTCTGGCCCACTTGATCGGAGTTTCTCAATGCAAGGAAACTGGGCCGGGATTGGGCTCAAGCCCAAGAAACGGCCGGGGTCGTTGATCCGAGGACTCAAACATGCGATCTCAAAGACGTTCGGACAGAGCTCTGTTGCCCCTGTCAAGGGAAACGGCGGCATCGGCCAGGATAATTGGGTTGTTGGTGGACCCGGGCCCGAAATAAGCGGGAGTTTGAACATGGACTCGGAGATGAGTCTAGATGAGAGTGATTCATGGGAAAGTCAGAATCTTCAGTGGGCGCAAGGGAAAGCAGGGGAGGATCGTGTACATGTGGTTGTATCGGAAGAACATGGGTGGGTTTTTGTTGGCATTTATGATGGATTCAACGGTCCTGATGCTACGGATTTCCTACTATCAAATTTGTATGCAAATGTTCAGAAAGAACTCAAGGGTTTGTTATGGGATGACAATAGTAAGTTTGATTCATCTGTTGCGTCATCAAATCTTCCTAATAATAGTTGTTCTTCATCTGAGAGTAGCAGTAATAGTAGTAGAAGTAGTAGTAGTTCAGATGCCGAAAGTTATGAGCTTTTCGATCGAGAAAATTATGCTGAAAGTAGTGTAAGTGCTGGCGAATCAATTGATAATGGTAGAAGTAGAAAGAATTCATCAAGGAGTAAGTTTAAAGGTGCAACTAAGAAGTGGGAAGAGAATCAAAGAAGGTGGAAGTGTGAGTGGGATAGAGAAAGATTGGAACTTGATAGGAGATTGAAGGAGCAATGGAATAGGAATGATTCCGAGGGTAAAACGATTAATCATAGCGATGTATTGAAGGCGTTGTCTCGTGCTTTGAAGAAGACGGAGGAGGCGTATTTGGAAATTGCTGATAAGATGGTGGATGACAATCCTGAGTTAGCTTTGATGGGTTCTTGTGTTCTTGGTATGTTGATGAAAGGGGAGGATGTTTATTTGATGAACGTAGGGGATAGTAGAGCGGTTTTGGCGCAAACTAAAGAGCCTGATCTTAGGCTTGGTAAGATTGATCAGGATTTGGAAAGGATTAATGAGGAATCAATGTTTGACTTTGAAGTATCTGATGGTGTCAAACCTGGTCTTAGATCTTTCCAACTTACTATGGATCATAGTACTTGTGTTGAAGAGGTAAAGGAATCAAATTATTTTCTTGCTTTCCAACTTTCTATGGTTCATTGTTATTTTTAATTTTTTGGATGTAACTTAGTCGTTTGTTTGTACATTCAATTGTCTTTGAATTAATCTTTTTTGCTTGTGAATTGATGTATGCGTGTTTCAGGAAGTGCAAAGAATTAGAGATGAGCACCCTGATGATCCATTTGCTATTGTTAATGACCGAGTTAAAGGTTCTTTGAAGGTTTCTCGGGCTTTCGGTGCTGGTTTTCTTAAACAGGTAGTGCATTTTGTGTATCCTATCCTTTTCAGCTTAGGAACATTGGAGGACATGTATTCATTGTCATGGTTACGTTTCATTATCGACTTCAATTAGTGATTGATTGCATGTCATCTAAAGCTGTTTTTTTTTTTTTTTTTTTTTTTTTTCACAAACGAGGGGGGATGAACACCTGACTCTAATGCAACCACCTTCTCAATTTATTGCTGTCAATGAAGTCAGACTTAGCCTGCCCAAATTACCTAATTTATCACATTTTTTATTTCCATTTTCATTACTTCCCCTTGCTGCAACTAGAAGTGTTCTGATTGTGGTCTATATTTACCCGTCCAAAAGTGGAAGTGTTGAAGTAGCTTAACAAATAACTAGATAATGTATGCATCTTGTATCTTTGATGTGATTATGGGGTTGGTCTCTTAGCCTGAAATGAGGTGGTCTTGATTGAATGATATAGTTCTATCAATGTTTCTACTGCTGCAGCCTAAATGGAACAATGCACTTCTGGAGATGTTCAGAATTGACTACGTAGGATCTTCACCATATATCAGTTGCCTACCGTTCTTATACCACCACCGATTAGGCCCCAAGGACCAGTTCTTGATATTATCTTCTGACGGTCTCTATCAGTATTTCACAAACGAGGAAGTTGTTGCTGAAGTGGAGCTCTTCATATCATTGTACCCTGAAGGTGACCCAGCTCAACATTTGGTCGAGGAAGTTTTGTTCCGTGCGGCAAAGAAAGCTGGTAAGCCTACAAATTCATCCTGGGGTAAATGTTTGGCGAGTCTAATCTTAGATCAACATCAGGCTAACTGTGTTTGTTAATGCTTTGCAGGAATGGATTTCCATGAGTTGCTAGAAATACCTCAAGGTGATCGCCGAAGGTACCATGATGATGTCTCGATCATCATCATTTCTTTTGAAGGCAGGATATGGAGATCGTGTGTATAAGATTACTAGTTGTAGAGAAAAGCTAGGAGAAAAAAACAACAATATTTAAAAAAAGTTTTTAAATTTTTTTTTTCTTTTCAAAATCCTTTTGTCACAATGTCACCCACCACATAACAGTCCAGTAGAGAAAGCTCAAGGAATGGGCCAAGTATGGTTCAGTTATGGTATTGACAGGGTGATAGGTAATGTACTGCTGTATAGACATAAAGAGGCAGTTTATGCTGAGGGAAACCCATTATCTTGATATTAATTAAGAAGAAAAAGGTGTAATAGTTGAATAAATTTGGTTAATATATAAAAATTTTGTTTGTCATCTTGATCATATTATATGGCCTTTGGTAAGTGGAAGCATTTGAAAAAACAAGGCATAAAATTTGAATATATGAGTTTACTTTTGAGATTGCATATCTGAATATGACCTATAAGCATCAGGGCATCATTATTAGGTTCTTTCTCAGTGCCCAGACTTTCAGGTTGATCTAAATATGAAAGAAAGATGCAGTGGTCCTGTTTCAGAGTTTGAAAAGTCCTACTGATAGGAATCAACGTTCTCTATAATATTTCTTCAACCCTTGGCATTCCAATCAAACCAGTTTTATAAACATACTCCGTATTTTTATAATCTTTTGGTGTACATTTGTTTTGTCGCTGTATATTTCACCTTTGCACAGTATTTTTATGGGGAGATCTCTTTGACTTAAATTAAGCCAAAAACGAACTAGTTTTCGATAATTTGATCTGAAATACTCACATAAATCCTTCTTTGCTATATCCAGATTCCAGATATGTAGGGTCCATTTAAAAGCGAAATTAAATAACTTATCACTCAAAAGATGACCTGCGAAATAGAGGAAAATAGAACTGAAGGTTGAGTAAGCACACAAAGTTTGACAATTTGTTAGCTTAGGTTCTTTGGTGAAGAAAATGAAATGGAGTTGTACAGTACAAGTGGAGTAATAAGAGTGGTAACTACCTGAAAGAGGGAACTAAAAACTAATAGTGCAAGACTTGTCATAACCAAAACAAATGGAAAGTCCTACTGCTACGCTATTGTATATAGTCAAAATCTTTCGTAATTATCTCTCTAACTTATTTTAATAACCCCTTTTGTTTTATAAATCATGCTGCCAGTACTGCCCCTGCCCCTGCCCCTGCCCCTGCCCCCTAATGGCTTATACTCTTCCTTTTGTCTGCATTCTGAAATGGACAGCATCAAGAACTTGGGTCATCCGTGAAGTGCTATGATGAATCATCAATTATGTCCCTCTCTATTCTTTCTTGATATTTTAATGTTTGTTGACTTCTTTTTTTCTTTATAAAATTTGATTTATTGTCTTGGTATTGCTCTTTTTAAGACCAAAATACTATCTACGAAAATTATTGAATACTATACTATTAATTCTTTCATACTCCAATTCCCACTCTATTATTGTTCAACTGCACTATAGTACTCTGTACTATCCTATTAATAATTTCATTGGTCAACATGTACGCTTCATCTTTGCAAAACCTAATATGAGGGGTAAAATGGGTACTTTATATAATGAAATTTACTACTCCATGTCTCCATACTACAACAATTTATATGAAATGTAGCCATGTAGGTAGGTACTATGTACTTGTGAGGAAGACTGAAAGAGGCAGAAACCGCAGGATTAGAAAAATTGCATGCAATAAAGAGAAAAGTTTACATCCATTTGTTGTCCAACTGCTAACTACCTTTGGATTGATAGTTAATGTAATGCAGTTAGCAGAGGTCATCCAAATGATAAATCTGTGCCATTTATTTTGTAACCTAAAATTCAGTTGAGCAAGTGACCCACGACTTGCAGAAGATTTTCTTATATAGGAGGGTCGAGGGTGAATGGGTGATGACTGATGCAGATGCAATTAAGGGTGGAAGGACCATTATAATTTAACTACCACTTTTTTTCATGGCTGGCCAACTATATTTTTGTCGGAATCTCATTTTTTATCTTCTCTAATGCCCACTTTTGTACTATGAAAAAGTGAAATCTCACAACCTCCCTATTTTACGTTCTTATTTCATCCCACCAAATTACTCCTGACCGTTATAGTAAGAATTTGACCCTTCATTACTTACAAGAACTCAAAAAGAACCATAGGGAATCTGGATCCCATTCTAAATTCTCATTGGTATCAAATTATTGACCCGTTAAATATCCAAATAATTACATGTAATTGTATACCTTTGTACAACAAATCTCCTCTCCGCCATAAAATTAGAAATCTCAAATTATTAATTAATAGTTGTGATTACAAAGCAAGTTTGGTGGAGTTATATACCATCTTGTAACTTTATTTGACATCTCATGCTTAAATCCCACAAATTACAAAACGTCTTTAGAAGAAAAAACAATAGCAGACTAAATTGAGATTGTGTACGGTGTACCTTCAGCAATAGGGTCTGGGTGTCTGGCTATAGACTCCCTTCATTGCAGTAAAAAAATAAAATAATGGTTGTGATTTGGTCCCTTTCTTACTTTGCATGCCCCAATTCATCAAGGACAATCCTCATTCTTACGAGCGTGACATAATTCTAAGGTCCATCAAATCTACCAGCCTAATGGTTCATGTTATGCAGTTAAGGGTTAAATTCAGATGATGGGACTTGGAAATTGGAATATGTTAGTGTTGCTTTGGTTCTCTTCAATCCTTTGATGACTTTTGTTCGGTCGTATTTAGATATGCAATCTCAAAAGTAAAGTCATATTTTCAAATTTTTACATGACTCATATTCAAATTTTTGGATGACACATATAATTTCAAATTTAAATTTTTTTTGGGTATAAGTTTCCCCACATTTGTTGTTTTTTATTATTTTGATAATTTTTTCTCATACACCACTACACCACTTAGAATGTATCAGAAATTGATAAGAGCAAGAACAAATGAAGACTCTTGCTGGGTTTATTCCTTGAGTGCAGGACTCTTCTACAAAGACTCCTACCCTTATCTACTCTACTTATGATATGAGTTATCTTCTATGTAATTATATCCATTGTAACACAGTTATACTATTATTTTGATACTTTGAATTATATCATATTCTATTTTCCTACACTCCCCCTCAAGTTGGCAATTGGGTTTTCCAATTCCTAACTTGCACAATACCTTTTCAAACATTTGAACTCCAACTGCTTTAGTAAGGATATCTGCAACTTGATCTTCTGACCGAATAAATCCAAGTGTAACCACCTTGGCTTCTAGATTTTCTTTAATAAAATGTCTGTCAATTTCAACATGTTTGGTACGATCATGGTGAACTGGAATTTCAGATATATTGATTGCCGCTTTGTTGTCGCAGAAAAGCTCACAACTTTCTTCTGTAACCACTCCTAATTCCCCGAGAAGCTTTCTCAACCATAAAACCTCAGCTATTTCCTTTGCAATTCCTCTGAATTTTGCTTCATCACTTGACATTGCAACTACTTTTTGCTTCTTACTTCTCCAGGTCACTAAGTTCCCACCTACTAGAGTAAAGTATCATGAGGTGGATTTTCGAGTATCTTTATCTCCAGCCCAATCTGCGTCTGTGTAGACTCGTACTCCTAGAGGACCATTCTTACTAAACATGACTCCTTTGTCTGGAGCCCCCTTAAGATATCTTAGAATCCTATAGACGGCCTCCATATGTTGTGTCTAAGGACTATGCATAAATCAGCTTACTACCCCTACTGCATAAGCCACATCAAGTCTAGTATGAGACAGGTAAATTAACCTGCCTACAAGTCTTTGATACTTAGCCTAATCAACTTGTTCAGCTCCATCAACTATACATAGTCCATGATTCACCATCATCGGGGTATCAGCTGGTTTGCAGTCTATCATCCCTAATTCCGTCAATAGGTCAAGAACATACTTTCTTTGGGATATGAAGATTCCTTTCTTCGATCGCAACACTTCAATTCTCAAAAAATACTTTAGTTGTCCAAGATCCTTCATTTCGAACTCTTGGAATAGTCTCTCCTTTAAGACACAAATTTCTTCTTTGTCATTGCCTGTAATGATCATATCATCTACATAGATAATCAGACAAGTTATCAGCTTACCCCTCCTTTTGAGGAATAAGATGTGATCAGACTTACTCTGTATGAACCCAACTTTCTTCATGGCCAGAGTGAATCTCCCAAACCATGCCCTTGGAGATTGTTTTAAACCATACAATGCCTTCTTCAGCTGACACCCTTCTCCTATTGAAAAATTATGTGAAAAACCTGGGGGTGGTTCCATATACACCTCTTTAGTTATGTCTTTATGTGAAAAAGCGTTTTTAACATCAAACTGATGTAACGGCCAATCTTGATTTGCTGCAATCGAGAAGAGGACTTTGATTGTATCAATCTTAGCTACTGGTGAAAAAGTTTCAGAGTAGTCAATTCTATACACCTGTGTATATCCCTTTGCCACCAGTCTTGCTTTATACCTATCAATCCCTCCATCTACTCGATATTTTACTGTAAACACCCATTTACACCCTACCGCCTTTTTTCCTTTCGGGATAACACACCTTTCCCAGGTCTCATTTTTTATAAGAGCTTCGACTTCCTGTTCCATTGCCTCATTCAGTGTTTTACTCTAAGAGCCTCATCACTCGAAGTTGGAATTTTCTCTGCATGAATAGCTACAATAAAGGAAGTTGCAGAGCGAGATAGTCCTGCCAAAGACTGATTCATAGGATATCTTGACCTTTGAGCTTCATACTCAGGGTCGTAACGTTTTGGCGGAACTCCCAGCGGATTTCTAGGAGGTAACTGATATCTTTCCTCAGTCTGCCCTTGTACTTCTTTAACATCATTATCATTATCTACATATATATCATTAGACCATAACAAGTTCTCATCTAGTCTTACCTCCTCATCTGTCTGATGCTCGGATATCAGAGGCTCAACTGGAAGTGGTAATGAGATTCTGGACTGAATTGTATGTTCTTCATTTTCTTGTGATTCTAACACTGGCAAGACTGATGGTATTGATAAGGATAGCCAACTTAGATCCTCATATGTATTCTCCCCCTGAGATCGTAGTTGGGTATAGTAATATTCACTTTCTACAAACTCATAGTCCATAGTAGTGTATACCCTATTAGTGCTTGGATCTAGAAAACTATAACCCTTTTGAGATGAACCATAGTCAAGGAAGACACACTTCACTTCTCTAGGTTCTAACTTGTGCCTATTCTGCTTAGGTAGGTGAACAAATACAGTGCATCCAAATACCCGGGGTGGAAGATTATGAAAAGAGGGTGGCAGAGATAGAGTGCATAGGGTGTCTAGTGGAGTTTTAAATTGTAATTTCTTAGTTGGGAGTTGGTTAGTCAGGTAGTTTGCAGTAGCAACAACTTCAGGCTAAAAAACTGATGGGACATTGGATTCAATCATCATAGCTCTAGTCATGTTCAAAAGGGTACGATTCTTTCTTTCTGCTACTCCGTTCTGTTGAGCAGTATCAGGGCATGTGGTTTGGTGAAGAATTCCCTGATTCTGGCAAAATTCACTCATATTTTTATTAACATATTCTCCACCGTTATCAGATCGTAGGACTCTAATCCTCTTCTGGAATTAAGTATGTATAAATTGATAAAATTCAGCAAAAATATTAAAGACTTCTGATTTTTGTTTCAACAAATAGATCCAGCTCATCCTAGTGCAATCATCAATAAACAGGACATAATATAGAAAATCGTGTTTACCAAGTTTCGGGGAGGGTCCCCATACATCCGAGTGTATCAAATCAAATGGTTTACTAGAATGATTACTACTATTGGGGTAATTATGCTTATGACTTTTTGCTAAATAACATGCTTCATAGTTGAAGGATAAATTTGTTCCAGCAAGGAAAGGAAAGAGGTGTTCTATGTACCCTAATGAAGGATGCCCCAAATGTCTATGCCATATACGAAGTTGAAATTCGACATTTTTGCTTATAAGTGTTGTCCTCATAATTTGCGACATCTCCTCCATATAGTACAGTCCATCTTTCTCAATACCATGCCCAATGGTCCTCCCTGTCCGAGCATCCTGCACAATGCAATAATTAGGGCTCATTAGCACAGTACAATTTAAGTCTTTTGTAAGTTTTCTAATGGATAGCAATTTATATGACAGTGTAGGGATATAAAGACAGTTTTTAAGGAGCTCATTTGCTCCAATTTTGATTGTTCCTGTCCCTTCAACTTTCATCCAATCTCCGTTAGCGGTCTGTATTCCTGTTTTTTCTGATTTACATAGAGACAAAAAATCTCTTTTATCATACGTTATGGTGTCGGTTGTATCACAGTCAAATATCCACGGGTTTTTGAGCCTTTTAGGGTTGTTCACTGCTAGACCATGCATTTTGGGCTGTTTAATGGGCCTTGGACTTGGTGCATTATAAAGAGAGGCCATGAGGGACTTACCCTTATGTGTGGCAAGAGAGGCAAGGGAGCTAGGTTAGGGTTTTCCTCACCTTCCCCCTTGTCAGATGCTCCCTCAGAGACCTCCGAGTCTCTCACGTTTGTTGCTACGCTTCCTCCCTTCGATCCTCCTTTACCTCGTCTCCCTCCTTTGTCCCCTTTCTTCCACCAGTCTGGGAAGCCAATCAATTGAAAACAACCCTCCTTGCTGTGTCTTGTACCCCTACAATGGGTACATCTCAGTCTTTCCTTCTCGTCATCTCGTTGGGTGGCTTGCCTCCGAGTACTCATCCCGCTTCCAATCCCGTATTCTGGTTGATCCGGGTTAGGTAAGTCCGGTAAGGTTCCAACCATTATATCTCTCCTTGAGATCTCTCTTCTTATGGCATTATATGTCATTTCAACTGAAGGTAGTGGGTCAAGATTGACTAGCTCCCTTCTGTCCTTGTCAAAACTTTCGTCCAATCCCGCAAGGAATTGATATAACCTTGTTTGTTGGACCGATTGATTATGAATGGTGAGATCTTCTGGGCATTTCATGGGATTCGGCCTTCTTCGGTCGATTTCCTTCCAAATCCCGGTTAACTTACCGTAGTATAGCTCTAACGAGTCTTTTCCTTATTTGATGGTGTTGGCTTTGACAGCAAGGTCAAAGATCTGTAGGCCATCCTTTCTGCTTCCATAGAGAGTTTCTATGGCTCTCCATAACTCCCTTGGCGTCGGATAATCTATGGTGTTAATTCCTCCGATTATCCACGACATCACGGTTGAATCCTTTTGAGCCCAGGTGATGTACTCTTGGGAAGTTGATGGAGGGGGGTCGCTATGATATGATTGAGCCTACCCCTTCCATCAATTGCCAGATATATTAGCCGGGACTAGATTGTGTAATTCTTGCCGTTGAGTTTCTCAGGTAGGTGTATGGGCCCGTGATTCTCGTTGGTTGATTTGTTAATTCCCAATTGTTGCAAGATTTGCAACATTTGTGTCATTTTAATTGGTCATTCTGGTGGACCACTCATGGTAAGTTCAAGTAGGGTTATATTTTGTTTTGTTTCGGGTATATGATGAAGCTTGTCCAGTGAATTTTTCGGTGATTTTCACCCGGTTGCTCTGATACTAACTTAGAATGTATCATAAATTGATAAGAGCAAGAATAGAGGAAGACTTGATTGAATTTTCATATGTATTGATTATTTTGATTGCTTACATTCAAATCTGTATTTATACTCTTGCTGGGTTTAGTTCCTTGAGTGCAGGACTCTTCTACAAAGACTCATACCTTATCTACTCTACTTATGATCTGAGTTATCTTCTATGTAATTCTATCCATTGTAACGCAATTATACTATTATTCTGATACTTTGAATTATATCCTATTCTATTTTCCTACATACACCACATTCCTACTTTTGATTAGTACCCTAAGTTGAAAACAAAATTGCAGAGGACATATACTTCGACCTGTAACAAGTAATATTTATGTCATTTCTTCTCTCTTTTAACGTTATTGCTTTCATTCAATCCTTCTCTATATTACTCGTGTAAGAATACTAACAAGTTTGTATTCATATCATGCAAGTTCTAAGGTCCCTGCAGGACATCACGATGAATCTGAACTACCCAACTTTCCAAATATAAAAAGTCAAACACTCTAGAACCCGTTTTTCAAACTTGACTTGCAACCTCAACTTTAACAGCAAGGTCTCCATCCTATTAGGCTGTACTTTTGCAAAACGTTGTACCACAATAGAAAAAATTTCAATCTTGTCATCTAAACCTATTTAAAATTCCCACGAAATAATAAAACAGAAAAAATGGTACCATTTGAAATCGTCAACTCTTACGTAGAATTCCTTCAATTTCCCAAACATAAAATAGTATAGTATGTAGAGGTTAAATAAGTCCACTACCCCTGTGGATTAGTTGCAAACTAAAACATAGCCCTATCTTCATTTGCTTATGTAATTGTGCTTGATCATTATCACTAACCCACCTTCTTTGTTAATTTTTTGGTCATCTCTTTTGTTAGTATGTTAATTGTTCTTAATTTTATGTCTTTATTATTCGATCATACATGATGTTCCATCTATGGAAACGAATTGAATGTTGAACAAGTATGCTAGTATGAACCTCGATCATGAAGAGTTTCTCTAAATGTTGTGGTAGATACCTACACAAATAAGGTTACTAGCCTTTGCTAATGCACTTTGTAGGAAGTAATAGTCAATGATTTAATCATACCAGTAACAAGGCTAACAACACTAATATTTTCAGTGACTAATAACAATAGATGAGAACATTTAGTTGAATGGTTCGAATATATGGAATAGAGCGAGTAAATTACATGCCATAAAAACCAATTCAATATTACCCTTATAATGGAGGTAATGCTCTAGGTTATTACATTGTACAGGAGCGTACCTTGCAATTGAAATGACACTCAGTGTAGACGACCAATAGTGTTTATCCTATAAATAGTATATACTCTAAAATTATAATTTCTTAGATTTGCACAAGAAAGGTATATTCCTTGCAGTTTCTTGCTCCTCATTTCATACATTCTTCCGATTTCTCATCAGGGGCAAAATATTCAGATACAGAGACGTATTATTGCACCATCTACAATTCTGAAAGCAACGCCTAGTTAGTTACATATCTGTACAAGGTTGAAGGATAACCTGACGTGCTTTTGGATATTCAATCAATATTTGCACAGCCATTCTTGAGCCGCTAGCCTCAATGAATTGTTCGGAGTAAGATGCAGATGATCCAGTCTCAAATTGGTCATAGGAGAAGTTTCCCGACCATTTTCTAACCATTCACGAATGGCTTCTCCCTCATAGGTAAACCCATCAGCTGCTACTTGAGGGTCACACATGATTTCCTGAAATAGAATGTTGAATTAAGCATGGCAAACATATATATATTCCGTTCCAGGTTATATAAAAGATGAGCAGCACAAATATCTTTGTGTGACCTGAAGCAGAACATATAAATTGACTCATATGAGGCATGGACATCATAAAACATAATTACGTATAAATTCCTCTCAATAGATGAGCGAGGATGAACTTGAGAGACCGATTTCTCTCTGTGATGTTTTATAGACATGACAAGCAGTTTGAGATGCTGATCACGGAACCTTTTGACAGCTTGTCTAAGATGTCATAAAGTACCACTAAAATTTTTCCTTCCAATAAAATACTGATAATAGCTTTAGCAATAAGATTCAGTTTATTTTTCCAGTTCTTCACAGGAAATTTTAGGCTCGCTGGTCTGTTTTGGAAACCATCAACTTATAAACAAGTGAAATACTGTATTAAAATGATTTATCATGCCTTTGATACAAAAGCTTCCGCGGCCATTAGTTATATGTAAAATTCAAGATAAAGAAAGGTTTTAGTGCAAACTAGGTAGTAACAAATGGTAGGCAATTCGCACTCTTACCTGAAGGATAGGACAGAGAAAGAAAGATGGCACCAGCCGTTCTTGGGAGATATGAAGCTGTTGAAGTTCTTTCACCAGAGAGGGTGTCAGCTCTGGTCTATCCCGATTATTCTGTTCACTGAACCTCAAAGCTACACAAGCCAATTTCTCTGCCACAAATGGTCCCCATTCCCCTGCAGATGAATCCAGAATCGAACCTAACTTTCCCCCTGAAACTGCTCTACGGACATTGGCTATCAATCCTACCGGAGGCTGCCCAGTCAATAGCTGCAATATAATGATGCCAAATGAGAAAATATCAGACTTCGTTGACAGTTTGCCAGTTCTATAGAATTCTGGATCTCTATATGGGAAGGCATCCTGGGGTTCAGGATAACGACTAAAACTAGGGAAACTGGGGGTATCTTGTGATATTAATTTGGAGAACCCAAAATCACCAACTTTGCAGTGTAGATCAGAATCCAGAAGGATGCTTTCGAGTTTCAGATCACCATGGATTATCTTTTCAGGATGAGAAGTATGAAGAAATAAAAGAGCAGTTGAAATCTGAGAGATGATTCTGGCTCGGTTCTCCCATGAAAGAGGTGCGGTGTTATTTTTCTGGAAAAGACGCCACTGGAGGCGCCCATTAGGAACATAATCATATACAAGAGACCAAGCCTCTGGACACGCACCAATTAAAGTCACCAAATGTGGATGTCGTAGCTTGCCAAGAACCTGAATCTGCAAGGGTAACCAGTAATTTAATCAGTTTGATGAAAAGAAATATCAAAAACACAGTTCCCAGAAAGTGAACAGCCTCTGCAAAATGGGTTTATTCCCACGGTAGAGCTCCCAGTTCTTAGTCCCATGATTGCAAGTAATATTGACTCTGGAGGTAATTCAGATTCAAATCACACAACAAAGAACACTAGATCAAGAGAAGATCTAAGCATACATGGGAAGATATCTCTGCTTCAGAACAGATCAACGGAGTAAAGATAAAGAGATCACAAATAAGATTGCAAGAGTTGGCAAGACTCCAAGCATTGCTTTAAAGGTTAATATTGAGAAGAAGATTGAATGTTTTAAGTAGTAAAGTCATTTGATTATATTGTTGTAACCCAAAATAAATAGGCTAAACTTAAAAAAGAATTGCATGTGATTACATCTGAACATGTTTTACAGATAGTAGAGGAAAGAGAAAAACCTGTCTTTGAAATTGGGATGGGCCTTGGATGTAGTGTTCCCGAAATCTTTGGATAGCAACAGTCTTACTCTGCAGTTCTCCCTTGTAGATGCTCCCATATCCCCCTTCAAATAGCTTAAAGCTATCTGAAAAATTGCATGTTGCAGTTTGCAGATCCAGTAGAGAAAATTCTACCAACTCAGGGACATCATCCAGAAGTCCTCCATATCCATGGTGGCTCGAACCAGCAGTCCGCCTACGATTTCTCCACTTCTCAAGCCAACGTTCAGCTTCCATCTTTTGTCTTTCAATCTTTTGCTTTTCTTGCTGTAGACATGCAATACAATGTTCTACAAGTTTCAACTCTCCAGCTGCCTCATCACAACGGCGGATGGCCTCCTGGATACGACTATCAAAAACAGCTTTATTCCTCAAGGTCCTATGCAGCTCTCCTGTAACTTCTAATCTTTCCTCCAATAGCTTTCGTTGTTCATTTATCAAGCTTCTCAGAGAATCTTCAACTTCCTCTCTAAGCTCAGTCTCACGAGTTTGAAAGGATTCAAAGTCCTTCACCTAAAGAGACCATATATAATATTTGAGATACCTCACAAATAAGTGGAGCGAATAGATGATAACATGAAGACTGGTCATTGACAGCAACTAATAATAGCAGCACTCAAATAATAAGGGCAACTCTTAAAGTATAAGCATCAAGCATGTCTGGTTTCATCCAAATTGAAGTTCATTCAACATATATGTACAGTTCAAACTCACAGTCCGTCCCCAATTCTACCTCCTAATTTCTCCAAAAACAATGACAACAGCATATACATAGAATATAGAAGCATCGAATTCAAACTCTATATAAGACAAATAACAGCTCCAACTGTAACAGTTTCAGGAATACCTGAAAGATAAATTTGAAATTTGTTATGAAACCAGGAAACAGTGCAATGAACTACTACTAAAGCATCAAAAAGCAGTTCGATCCCATGTTGGAATACACAATTTCCACGGAGAGGTTGTAAGACCATAAGTATTGGAAATAAGCTGATGGGAGCTGAAAGTTTCAACGATTGAGTTCATACTTCATGCTACAATGACACAAGGACTAACAATAAGTATGCTACAGAAGCCAATATTCTTAAATAGCAACCAGATGATGGTAAGAACTTATAAAATCACCTTTCTCATTGCCTTCATTGCATCAGCTTCCAGCTTTTCGCGCTTCAAAACTTCCAAATATACTTCGTTTCTTGATGTTTCAATTTCTGCTTTCGCTTCCAACAGCTGACAATACAGATTTTCTTCCTCCACTTTGAAATGAGAACCAGAGGAAACCCTTTTCTCCTTGAATGTACTTGATACAGGGCTGGTTGAGTTTTCAGCATGCCCTGAGTCCAAAGTGTTTACTGAACTAGGTGGCGATGTATCCTCATCATTTGGGTCATTCTTCTTCCATTCTTTCATCCCAGAGCTTTGAGGAGAAGAGTTAGAACAAAGATTAACTGGATTGTATAGGTGGTCACTCTTCTCGTATTGGAAAGAGTTTGACCTTAAATTATCTTTCCCCAGTTCATCTGCCTTACAAGTTGAAACCATTGTAACAATTTTGAATGCTTCTTTTGTCCACACATGCTTCCCTTTATGGATAAACCATATTTCACAAAATGCAGGAGCAATTTTGGCAGTATAACTTGCTTTATGAGAATTCTTTTTCATCTTCACGCAACTGCACATTTAGATATCTATAATTGAATGCCAATGACTGAAATTTGGACATACAGAGAAGATTCAACTCCCAAACCATTCAAGAAAATGGAAATGATGGATGACAATGGTTAAAGTGTCATAGAGATTAGTGCTGTATAGCTGAAAATTTATAGGAAACTGCATTAAACATACTTCTCATACACCAATGGAGGTAGCCCTAACGTAAAGATAACTTATACTTATCAGGAACTAACCCCATAACAAGCTTCTGCATGCCATGTTCGAGAACTAGATTCATGAGTCCCTCGTGAAACTGATCATCTTCAGTGATAATACTGCTTGCTTTTACCTGCAAAAACCAGTTACCACATCATTAAATTGTAAGGAAATACAAATATGGGTTATCAGATTTACTAGGTTGTAGCAGAACTAAGGAAATTTGTAATATTATGATATGGACCTAAAGCCAAGAGGAAAATTGAAAACGAGTTAAGCGAAAACTTTGTAACCAAAGTGCAATAGGTGGATAGGGAGAAGATGAGGGATTTGTTTGCACTTCCTTATGTGCTGAGGTAATACTGTGTTCAAGTTGCATTCAAAAACAAAACCAGTAGCTCAAGTCAATTCCATAATAAGGAAAACATTTGTTTCCTCAGAGCTCAGAAGGTCAAGTTATTATTTCACAGGTTCTAGTAAATCTTATGCAACCAATTCAAATGAAAACGAAGGGGAATTAGTTGTGTAACAGAAAATGCAAGTCCAGTCCCAATAAGTTAAAAGAGAGGGCCAACCAATGATCAAAGCACTTAGCAGAATCTAAACTTAAGATTATGATTATCCTCCTCTATCAAGCCTCAAGCATCACAGGCAGTACTCACTAGCTTGGAGTAACAGGACCCTAATTGGAACTCGAGAATTACCTTTGATCTACAGCAAAAGTCCAAGTAAGAACGGAGAAGTTTTTTCATTTTTTCTCTCTCCTCTTCCCTGTGAGCAGCCAACATAACAGCATTTGCCTGGGATGCCGGCAGTTTCCCCACTACATCACAGTGAAAAAACAAGTTACATACTTTGTATTCATATTTATCATGATCCTTGAGACAATCGGAGTAGTTTGTTCCCAGAAAACAAATTTCTGTATAAATTCATAAAAATATGAGTAACGTTCTCCATATTACCTAGGATTATCTTAAATGAAATCTTCTCCATCAATCAAATTTCAACTTACATAGTGTAATGCCAAGCTATATCTCCAAAAATAAAATAAAATAAAAAATCAAAGTGAACGACTTAGTTTATATTGCATTGATATTCCAATATTATTGAAAAATCATTCATTATGGAAAAAAAATACAGCTTTTACTAAATTGGAACGTATTAGTACTAATTCAGGAATGCACGGAAAAGATAACACTCGTTAATTTTAATTACGCTACGGACGCTTAATAATCGCGTATATATCATAAAAATGACAAACAACAGGTAACATACTAAATCAATTACGGAGTATTATGCATAATGCAATCAAATTTTACAATAAGCATGATTCAAAGCAATCATATTTCATACCACAACTGAAAAATAAACAATTTTAGATAAAATCAAATTCAATATTACTCAACCAAATTTAACCGGTCCAATTTCATTTCCTCCAGATTATTTAAAAAAAAAAATAGATGATTAAAATTAACAGCAAAAAGTATAATTGAATATTGACAAAATTGAAGCGAAGAAGGAGAGTGAAATATACAGGGAGTAGGAATGAATGGAAAGGGCTGATGAACATGAACAAGACAAAGATCGCAGCTACGGAAGTTTCCAAACGTCCATTGAAGCAAAGAAACGGTCTTCTCCTCCGACCTTCCCACTGCTACATACACTTTCTCTCTCCTCCTTCCTCCTTCGCCTTCTTCATCTTCTTCTATGTTAGACAACGTTGAGCTCAACTCGGTGCGACTCGGTCGCCGTTCAAACTGGACGTCGTAACTCGCCATTGAGAAGGAAGGTGACGAGGAGGAGAGCCGGTCAACGGTAGGGTCAGGCAGAGGGAATGGTGTAAGGAGCTCCATAATAACGCATTAGATTTGATGATCAACGGCATGAGCGCCGGTAGCAGGTCCAGAGAGCGCGGTTGATTGAAATAAGCAGAGACTTTAGGGGTTATGAAGGATGACTAATGTGAGACGTGTTCGAGAATTAAGGGGGTAACCTGTCACATTTAAAAGTAGTGTGATTTGTGTATAATATAAAGTCTCATTTTTATTTATAATTAGAGACCGAATTAAGGGGTGGAAGAAAAATATTCCTTGTGAAATGTCATTTTCTAAAGACTTGTTTGCGAAATTGCGAGGCAGGAGAGGCCTCAATTTCTTCTTCTTTCTCCTCACAACTTCTCTTCTACTTTCGTAAATCGTAATTTTGACTTGATTTTTGGGTTCTATTACTCTCACACATACCTTTTCCTCGCATTTCATTTACATATCCCTTACATTTTATTTCATTTCATTTCCTAAGTAATTAGTTATTCAAGATACATATTATCCCTTGCATCAGTACTTATAATTAGTTGTGATAAATTTAGACTCTAATCACCCATCTCTCACTTTTGTCGTATTGTAATTTGTAATGGACTCATTGATCATGTTCATTTTGTAGGTCATTTCTGTAAATATGTTGAGCAGCTTTACGTATAGATTAATGCCTGCTGTTGATTGTTGACATACAATAATATAATTGCAAGCTCATAATATCGTTAGCATGCTTAAAATAAGATCTCATGGCTGATAAATGAACAGATAATGAAATATGATTTAAACTCACTTAGACTCCGTTTAATAGGGCGTAAAATGTTTTTAGCTGAAAATTATTTTTAATGGAAAACTCATTTTCATTGAACTTTTTCATTGTTTGATTGCATGGAAAATTGTTTTACATTTAAACATTTTCAGTTGTTTGGTTGAACTAAAAAATCAATTACTCCTATTAACTTTTTTAATTGTATTCTCTTGTCATTTTTTTTTTTAACTTTTTCCATTATATTTTTTGGTTGCTTGTCATTAGCTAAATTTGTTATGATATAATAAATATTTTTTTTTTATAAAATCTACAATTTAATTCTCTTATCTAATAATAACATATTACATTATACAAAATATCGCCATAAAACAAGTGAACCCTAAAATATTTGGTTCAATATTATAAAAAGACCTTAAGCTAACTATAAAGGAGTATCCACAATTGAATAAGCAAACCAATCAAACAGGTAAACCAATCAACTGATTGTAATGTAATAGTTTGTACTTTTACATTTTAAATTCTAACGAAACTAAAATTTAACTTTAATTTCAAATAAACTGTTGATTGCCCATATTTCATGAGAAACTTTCATGATTAAATCAAATCTGGGGGAAATCTAGGGGTTTTTTTTAATTTCCAACATAAATGGATAAAATTAGTTCAAATACATGATATTGTTCGATAATTTACTAATCAAAACGTGAGATTCAAAGAAAACATATTGAATTGATGATATTTGAAAAAGATGAAAAGAAATTATTGAGTTTTCCCCCAATTTGTTTTACTTCCAGTTTTGGAGGAAAATGTTTTTAATAGGATGTAAAATGAATTTATATTCCGAGTTTTACATCCTATATTTTACTTTATACTAAACAATGTAAAATGGAAAAATAATTTTCAGAAAAAATATTTTACACCCTAATAAACGGAGCCTTAGACTAATAAATGAATAGATAAATCTGAAATGGACATTCCCACGTACAATCCCACCAGTTTGTGAGCCGAAGCCATTATGTTGTGGGCGGAAGTATTATTATGCATGCTTCTGTTCATGGACCTTACCAAATTCGATACCTCCAACCTCTTGATTGCTGATGGAGTTTAGCAGGTTAATGTCGACCAAGCATGAAAGAGGCATGAAAGCTAAAATGATTCAATGACAATGACAATATGTCTGGGAGTTTAATTAGTACGTCAAGAGAACTCAATCGTATGGAAAATTTTTTCAAGCTGTTATTAATTTCCTTGAGCCAATAAGAAAATCTTCAAACTCTATAATCCAACAGAAAAAAAGAATTTAGAAGCACTTGTGGCGAACAATGGATAGACAAGATTCGTCATATTCTGCCTTCGCAATCCACATCTGAAATACAAATCATACAGAAGAGCTGGTCAGAATCGTTGATCAATTTGAATGACACTATGACACAATATAACAACTTAAGCCTTGCTCTTTTCGCCTTGAGAAATAAGTTCATATATAACGTATTAAGTGAAAAGAAAAAAGTTTTGATCTTGTTTTATATCTAACCTACTGGAATGTGCTGAGAGATGCTAAGATGGATCCTTCAATCCAGACACTGTACTTCCTCTCAGGGGTCATGCTGCTTGGAGCTAAAGTAGTAATCTCCCTGCTCATTCTATCAGCAATTCCAGGGAACATTGTGGTTCCTCCACTGAGAACAGTGTTTCCATAATTATCTTTTCTGATATCGACATCACACTTCATGATGGAGTTGTAACTCGCAAGGGATTTCGTTAATACCAGCAGCTTCCATACCGATCATGGATGGCTGAAAGAGGACTTCAGGGCATCGAAATCGCTCACCACCAATGGTAATAACCTGCCCATTGGGCAATTCATAGTTCTTCTCCACTGAAGTGCGCGCTAGTCTTGGCACTCTCGAGCTGCAAATGAGTACACTCTTAGTTAGAATCTTCATGAGGTGGTCAGTGAGATCACGTCCAGCCAAATCCAGATGCAAGATGGCGAGTGGGAGGGCATAACCCTCATAGATGGGGACAGTGTAATGACACTAACACAATCACCAGAGTCCAAAACAATATCTGCAAATTGATAGAACCACCCTTGTAAGACATCAAAGGTGCAAATGCTTAAATATTATCAGTACACCAATTATAAAGTACAGCTGCATTCCTGTACATGCATACTCCACCATTAATTTAGCAGGACATTAATTAGTCTCAAATCAAGAGAAAATATATTTGCTAGGGCATGAAGATACATCTTAACAGCCATATTTCCAGTCTCGAACATAGGATTGAATAAAGTTCAGCCAGAACATAGGTTCATCACAAAGATAATAGCATACAAAAGCGACTTATAACCTAAATCCCTGTCAAACATCAATAACTAGGCCAAATGATCAGTATGAATTCAAGATCCTCTGTAATTTACTTGCCAGTAGTACAACCAATAGCGTATAACGAGAGGACAACCTGGATGGCAAAACATAGCAGGATCATTAAAAGTTTTAAACATAATTTGGATCATCTTCTCACGATTGGCCTCTGGATTTGGAGAAGCAAAACTGGGTGCTCCTCAAGGGCAACTCGAAGCTCATTGTAGAAAGTATGATACCAAATCTTTTCCATGTCATCCCAGTTGTGACAATACCAAGTTCAACAGGGTACTTCAAGGTCAAGATACCACTTTTTGATTGGGCTTTGTCTCCAACATATGCATCTTTATGACCCATACCCCAAATCCAGCCTAAAATCCAAAAGTTGCAAAAATTCCAGTTAGCCAATGTGGTTGCAGTACCACAACATTACTACACATAGTACATTATTCTCCGTACACAATTGTTGAATAAACTTTATAGAAAATCACTATTGAGAAGAAGCTTGCAGCGTACCTTAACAAGTCCAGTTCCATTGTCGCATGAACATCCTCTGCATCGGCCACCTTATATGACTAGCTGGAGATAGCAGAAATTTCAAACTTCTAGACACGCTAACTGACAGGCATAGAAGTGAACAAAATATCTATACATTTGACCAGGCATAAGTGATGAAACCATGCAGTACATGACATCAATTGAGAAGCATATATTATAAAGGATCAATATCATATATAGCTTTCGCACCACTCAATGCAACGAGCAGAGATAATTTTTTTAGAAAGTCATCTATAAGCTGACATCCTAGCTAACAAAGGAAAGCTCTCAAAAGAATTGTTCAATTCGCGGATAATGAGATCCTAACAAACATAGAAGCCTATCATAAGATTAGTGCACTGACCAGTTTATCATACTAGGTTTGTGAATCAATCCCGCATTCCCCACCCAATCACATTGCGTGATTACAACAATTTAAATGACGTTTGTAGAGACAGTCAGTTTGCACGTGAAACTTTGAGAAAAATAGTCTGATTTGATCATTCCATCAAACTTCAGATTTTTCTTGACCCACACATGAATACACGATACACCAACGCAGTACTGTCATCTAAGCATCATTTCCGAGGGACAATTGTTAGGATGACTAGACGTTATAGATAATGCAAAACTTTAGAACTATCCTTATATGGACTGATCAAAGGAAGAACAATATATCAATGTTCTGAATATATACACATCAAACTTGAACTTCCAGCGTACTACTACCACAAGTTTCCTTAACCAGAAAATGATGATACCTAGCTAACCATGTCATTATTGCAACCATTATTCTCAAATGCACGTGTTTACGAGCAATCAAATAGACTATAAATCATAATATTGCGAATCAATCAAATAGACTCTAAATCAGTCGCTCGTGACATTTCAATGGTCACATAACACGATCATTCCTAATAATATGCTCAATTACATCAGTTCAGACCAGTAACTTATACACTAAGAAGAAAAGATATCAGCAAAAAATGAGACCATGCAATGTAACTAATGTATTTGATAGAAAGTGGAACGCACAGTTGGATCATATCTCCAAAAAAAAGAAAGTAGTGAAAATGCACTTACCTTGAAGGAGTAGGGCGAATCTAGGAGATTTGCCGGACAAAATAAAGTTACGTTATGAAAAATACATTAGGGGCATATGACCGGACGCGTTGTAGTATATATGGATATATGGATAGAGGCTTTTCTAATTCATATATAATATAAGTTATATCAGAAAATCGAGATCTCAGATATATATATTATTTTATCAGATATAACTATTGTTATATAGATATATAAATAAAGAAGATATAAAAATGCAAAAAAAAAAATCATATCAGGCATGGATATTATAATCTCAAATAAGAAATGAAATTATGAAAATATCACTTAATATATTTATATAAGATATAAATTATTAGAAATTTCTCGATACGGATATGGTCCACAACTACCACAAGAATGAAAAACTAATGAAACCAAGCATAGGCATAAGCAGTAAGAACGTACTACAAATCTACAAAAATAGTAAAGACGAAACAAAGCAGATACTTAGCGTACTTAAGAATTGATATGTGAAACAGCCCAAGAGTCACGGTGAGGGTAGTTAGTACGTAGTAGCAAAAAGGAGGACGAGGACATTAGAAAGATTATGTACTCCACATTTTTGGGTAAAAAAAAAGAGGCTAACATAAGCTGCTAAGACTACTATCAGATCAAAAGCAATTATGCTTGTTATCTTTGACAACCTGCTTTTAAAGGGGCCATCAGGCAAAGAACTTGCTTCTATTAGAAACAAGTGTATAAAGTAATCTTCTCTTTCCTTGATACTCACACACTCAGTACATATTCAATTATTTTTTCATATCAACTCCTTACTAGTTTCTTCATGTTGAATCAAGAGATACTTTTACGCTAAATGTTCATGTTATATTTTTATTCTTCTTGGTGTCTATATAATAGACCAGAGACTTGCTCAACAATGTTGCTTATAGCTTGACTCTACTGTTAATTTGGAAACTGAGTATATACTTTGCTTAAGTGTCTGGACTTAAGTCTAATAAATTACTTTCTACTTTACAAAAACTCAAAGTTTCAATTATTCCTTGATGACTTAATTATTTGTCTTAATAATATAGTCCCTAGTGTTGTGCACCGGATTGTTGAATGAATAAAGGTAATGATGATCAATTTATCTTATCTAAGTCACAAAATTAGATGTGTAAATTTGGAATATTGCTTTCTTCATTTATTAACATTTATTTAGCTTTTAATTCTATATTTTATATTTTTAAATATTTTGATATAAGTTGATGAAGTTAGAGTTAATGAATATTGTACTATATGTACATATTTTTAAAATATTTTAAGTTTGAAGTTTTATATATTATATATATATGCAAACTTTAATATTGATCAACCCAATCAAATACTTATTTATCTTGAAACTACTTTGCGTAGGATAATATATTTTGTTATGACTTGTAAATCTAGGTCTAGTCAATTATCTTCCGTTGTACCTTGAGGGCACATTATATTTTTAAAAGAAATTTAATAAAAAAAATTTAATCATATTTTCTTGATGTTAAAAAATGACTATATATAAATCAAATAATATTTTATGTATATATGAATTATATCCAATGAAAATTTCTAAGGTTTCACCATATATGATTCAATATTTATTTTTATATTATTATATTTATTTTAATCACAATTACATGACATTCTCAAGGAAATAAGCTGATATGCGAAATATCTTTAACTATATCCAAATAAAGTTTAACTCATAATTATTTGAAGTTTCAAAACTATATTGTTTTCTTTTCGTAATAGGTACTATATTGCTTCTCAAACACACGATTGTTAATTAATTAGTACAAAATATTAACTTTGCCTAATTAAATAAAATAACTTTGAAACTTTATTTTTATGGTAAAAATAAAACTATAATACTTCATACGGAGTATTAGTTTGTAGCAGTACATGATGGATATTGGATAAAAGAAGGTTTGATGTATACTTTGTAAATATTTTATAGAATACATGACAATACTTCATGAGTCTTATAATAAAATTATATTTAAATTTTAGTAAGATATATGTAGGGTAGTCGTTCACCAAAAACTCAACTTAAAAATTAAGTCAATAAAATTTTTTATCTATAGTATTCCCTTTATTTTTTGTATGTTCTAGCTACTTATTATGACAAGTTGTTATAAAGAGAGTAAGTGAAAAGTGAATCTTATTTTTCTTTTTAATGAAGTAGCGCGATAAACTAAAAAAATAAAGGAGTAAACAGTAAATACTTTTTAGTTTAACAAAACACGTTATAAATGGATCTTATTTTAAAGTATTATTTCAGAAGAATGAAATGACATAAGGATTATATTATATATTATTTATTATATTAGTTATAAAAGTTAAAATTGATTTTATATATGCAAATCAATTTTAGTTTATTAATACATATTTGTATATATGTTTGCTTGTAAAAAGTGCCATTTTCTTATTTTATACTTTTTTTGGTTATATGTTAATTTTTCCTAATTGCTATCATACATAGGGGTAACACAACATTATATAATTAAGTTAATGGTAAATTGGGGTTCTCTTGATGTATATGTGCATTAGAAAGGTAAAGATATAAGTAAGATAATAAAAAGAGGAGGGAAATAATAAAAATAGAGTTGGAAATCATGGGTCAATCAAGTACGTACATTTGTTCATTAGTGAAGCACGTAAAAAAAAAATAGTCACTCATAACTAAGTCAAGGAGGATCCACAATGTCAATCTAATGATGCGTTCCTTTCCTTGTTAATCACTGATGTGTAACGTAAGTCTGTTTTAATTAATTGTTTTGGAGTTTAAGAAAAGAATTGTCGAAAACACTAAACAGTTTATTATCGCTACCATTGTCACTATATTGAATATTTCGCATTCGATTTCATAATAAATACGGAAAAATATACTTTCTACTTTGTACATTATATAAGCTTGAATAAAATCTTTGTGCAGTTAATAATTCTATTTCCCAGATGAAATAAGATAAATGTTAATCCACATCAGCTTGCTTCGAAGTCGTATTCAATCGCCCGATTTGAATAGAGTTGGATGAACTTTTTCCTCACCCTACAATGATTTTTTTCCAATTTGATAATCATGCAAATTATTATATTACGGAGTATTTAACATTTTTAGTTAAATATTATCTTTTCCTATTCAGTGCTCATACTCAAAATACATAACAAGTAAAAGGAGGGTGAAAGAATGCATCATAGTAAATCAATTCTTTAACTAATTCCAAAGTAATCTCTTTTATTATTTGAAATCTTGGTGTTGACATCCACCTGCCAATAACTAGACCATTAGAACGGAAAGTTATTATCCTCCACGCCCATGAATTAATCCGGTTCTATAATCTATTAAGATAAGTTAAGTTAAGATAGTTTATAATAAATTTATTTTATTTCGTATATCTGAACAATTGTGTGTTAGAAAAACGGGGAAAGCTGTGGGGAGCAAATAAGAAGAAGAAAGAAAGACTGGGAGCAAAATGGAAAAGGTGCCGAAACTTGGCATACCCTTTATGATGGTGAAATCCAATTGGGCCCCCCTCACTTTCAAGTAGCTGAGAAGCTTTCATGATATAGCGTGAATGTCAAACTATCGTTTCTACTATTTACTATTATGGCAGTGCATTGGTGGAGTACGTTACAAGGAAAGAGCATCCAAAGTACTCCGTAAGGGCCTTTTCTCCAGCAACTGCTACTATTTTTAAGGGGTTTTACCAGAAACCTTTTAACAACCCATAACTCCTACCATTGTTCACCCGGGAATCCTAGGCTACTACACTAGGCTGGTAAATAGTAAAATAGCTGGCTAGTGTCATACAATTAAATGGTAATACATTTTCTACTTTTACCAGCTACTCTAGCTTTTATGTAAAATTACATTCTTAATCTTCACAATATCTGTAATTTATACTGAGTGCATTTTATGGCTTATCATCTATGTTATATGTAGTATAAAGTTAGACATGCATGTAAAGTTATCCATTTCTCTCAAAGAAAGAAAAAAATGAGATATATTTTATGTAAGATATACTTTGTAAGTTTGTAGGTAGCTCCAATATAATGACTATAATATATTTAATATAATATGATAAAATCATAAATTCATCCGATATCTATTAAAATTTATAATTACATGTATAATTAAATGCATGACTAGTAAGCCTACAAACTCGGATTATTCAAGTGGCTTATTTTTTGAAAATAGTTTCAAAAGTTTATATATAGTTACATGTATAATTGAATATGTTGTAGTGGTAGTGATGTTTAGTGTTATCACGTATGTATGAAACCAATAAAAGATAAACCCTCAAAATATAAATCATGGATTCATGATTCACAATGCACCCGTTAAATTATGGTCGAGATGTGATTTTCTTAGTGGATTAATCTTTAACTACCAAACCTCGATATTGAATCTTTGACTTTAATACTCATTTACCTCAAAATTATGAAAGTGCTCAATTGTGAGCTTAACACCCAATCATAATGGGGGTTGAACAAACCTGTATTTGCTAAAATGCCTGGACATGCTAAATATGCAAACTAATGGTCAATTAATTCTGCCATGTTATAGGCCGGCAAGGTTAGAGACAGCTCCTAGTTTCATACCCATCTTATCCAATGTTTTTATTTTGTGCCTTGTTCATATTACATATACTCCCTACTTTTAGGATTTGATTGATGTAATTCTATCAGCTAGCAATTTTTTTTTATTCTTTATTTATTTTAAGCAATGAACTTTTTCAAATTATTTGACAATATAACTTTTGCAAATTCTTATAAAAGACAGTATCGTAAATTTCGAGTTTTTTGGTAAGTCAGCTAACAATGCTCGTCTTGCATGCATTATGGCATTATACTCGCCTAGTGTACCGTTCTTACTTTCTATGTAAGCCTTTCATAGTTTCATATATTTAGTATAAGATACAAAGTAAAATTTAGGCAACTATGATATTTGTAGGCTTGCAGCTAGCTAGCGAGTTGCAATAAACACCTGGCCTTGGCAGCCCAAGTAGAAGTCAGAAAGGTAACGGTATCATTCACAAAAATACCTAAACAAGAACGACATTGAATACTTAAATAAGGATGATAGTTCGGGTTGTTGGGACAAGTTTGGTTATGTTAAGACAGGATCGACATTAATCGGGTCTGGTTAAAATGAATTATCCATTGTCTTTCGAGTAAGGGTTAACAAGTTATTTGCTTACTCTAGTGTCGATTGGATTCAGTTCGAGTCATGATCAGTTCAAATTTGAATTGGTTTAAACGATTTTATTTCAAATTTGGTTAGACTTTATGTTGAGTCGAGTCAGATTATTTCTAGTCAATCCAATTCGGACTTTGACAGTATAAGACAGTTTATTTCACATTAAATAGATTTTGGGTCATTAATTAAGACAAGTCGTCTTAGTTATAGTTAAAATTTGGATTGGATATTGAGCTCAAATTATATTTTAAATCTCGTTTTACATGTCATTTTAGTTATGGTTGGTTTAGTGCCACAATATTTGTAAATGATGCGGGGGAAATCCACTCACGTGTTTCTAACAGATCGGTCTTGAACAAGTCTGCTGAAATGGGTTAAGGGTCATTATCAATCAGACTTTATCAATTTGTTGTCGAGTTGAATCAGTTTTTGGTAGTTACACGTCTGTCTACTATCGGGTGGGTTATTAACACGACGAGGCTATTTTAAATTAGGTTGTTTTACAGATGAGAGTAGGTGGGTGGTTCAGAAATTTTATGTTAATTCAATTACAAAATTTCAGATTGCCAGGTTACAAACTTTCACATTGGATCGATATATTTCAAGTTAGCCGTATAGATTAAAAACTGAGCGATCCATACATAAATACACAAGTAAATAACTCCACAGTAATTACTTAAAATCTAAAGATTACCCTTCACTGTAGATGCCCACGTCACGTGTATTTATGCCTCCAAGTGCGTAGAAAGAAACGCAAGAACCTAAAGCGATTGCGACTTGTTATATTCCTCTTCCCACCGTCTTTTTCTTAACTCCCCTCTCTCTCTCTCTCTCTCTCCTACAAATACAAGAAAAACAGTGGTGTGTTTGTTGATTGTTAGTCATGTCGTTTGCATCGGATCCTTCGCCAAAGTGGGTACTGTGAATACCAAATCCACTCCTCTTTGATTTTCTCTCTCCTCCTCTCAAATATTATTATTCATTTGTCTACAATACACCAAATCATGGCAAATCATAGACATAATAACAACTACAGCCAACACCACTCTTCAACCCCTCCTGTTAAACACGAACATGATGAGCAACAACAAAAACAAGGGCTTTTATGTAAATTAGACAATGTCCAAATCGTCAAGGTTGAATCTTTTACTCATGATCATCAACAAGATCAGATGATGGACGATGTTGATGAAGGGTTCAAGACTCCCACGAAGAAGGAACAGCGTATTACGGTGGACCTGAGATGTCCCCCACCTGCACCAAGAAAACCAATGTCTCAACTCATGAAACGACGTCGCCCCACTCGCCGGACTCTCTTCCAGGTCTCTCCGGACGACATTGAATTGCTATTTCCACCCCGTTCCGTTCTTGTAAAGGAGAAAGATACGCTCTTGCATATTGCTAGTAGTAATGATCCGGCTGCAAATATCACAAAAGTCAACAAGCCTAATTTCACGTCTCCTCTTATGTCTCTTAGGTGATCATCACATTTCTCACATCATCATCACTATTTTTTTTACCACTATTATTTTTAGTTAGTTATTATTAATATTCCCACTAGCTCTATTCTCAAATCATGTACTTGACTACTTGAAGATCACATGGTATATCAATTAGCCAAAATTTAGTGCAGTATTGTTTAACTATTCCAATCTTATTATCATTTTATTTTTCTTAAACTTGTGAAACAAGTTGTTCACGAAACTATATTGTTTGACATTGCGGGAAAAGCGGTGGTGAATTGGGGTTTTTGGCACGGCGAGGGTGGTGGTGGAAACCCTGACCTGGCCGTTAAACCTTAGCGGACGGTAAGGTATACAATTATACATAAAAGATGTGAAGGTGGGTCAGAGAAGTAGGATAAAAAGTCCAGATCTGATAATACATGAATCATGTGTGTTGATGTTGCTTCTAAAACACGAGTGAACATAGCACATTATACATGTTCCTTTACACTTCAACATCATACCTGTTTTCTTCATTAGTTTCCACCTTTTCCACCCTCTATCCTTTCCTTTAATTAATCTTTTGAGCATATTAGTTTGAGTGCACAAGCAAGGTTAAAACTTGGAAAAGATAAAAGTGCAATTGACTTTTGGATAGTAAATTTTACAAAGGTTTCGGATTGGGTGGATTGACTTTTTCTCATCCAAGAGACTGAGATACAAACATGCTTCCATTAACCAAAAGTTAGGGTGGCGTGCGGTGAAGGAAGGATTTTTTTCAGGTCATATGGCAGGAATTATGATATGTACAGTAATATTCCGTAATTTGCTAGTAATAAAGAAATTTGGTTGGATTTTTATATTATAAGGGTATACAATATGGCTAGTGTTGTACGGCTGATAACTTGTTAAAAATTATTAATGTTTGATGCTATTTAGGCCTGAATCACTACACTTTCGGGGGGGAAAAAAAAAACAAAACTCAGGAATTGCATAAGGTTAAATTAGGCGTAATCTTTAGCCATTTTGTTCTAAAATCATACTCCGTAGTATATAGATCTTAACGTTTACGAAAAACCTAAAAAATTAAAAGTATGACCTGAGCTTGATCCTCAATATAAATGGAGAGGTTTATAGTTGCTGTCAAGGACTCGATTATTTAATGTATTTGCTTTATCCTCAATCATACAAGAAATAAGATGGATATGAATACAATGATATCAACAGTTCTTAAAGATTAAGGTTTGTTAATGTACAGATGTACTGTTGACTATATTCATCATTCTTATACAAACAACACTGAATAATAATACAGCTCGGAGGACTTTGTTTTAATGGGGGTATCTTGAAGTGTGTCACTAGAGCAGATTTCAAAATGTTTTCGGTCTAAGAAACTATAACGGAGGAAATACTATGTACTTGGTATATTTGTTCAAGTCGACCCGAATGATCTGAATCTATTACGAAGCTGTACAATGGAGTTAATTGTCAAAAACAATGTTACTAATCTAATATAGCATGTTTACATCGTAAATTGAACAGCTAGCGTCAGTTTTTTTTAGCAGGATTAAATTGTTTTAAATTGTTTATTCAGCCTTTTCCCTACTGTGTATATATTTGCTGTTTGTTCGGCAGTCTGATCAAGTAGTATATGATACAAAATTACTAATGCCTTAAAGTCAATGAATAAATTAGTGATGTCTGGATATAACAAGGCACGCTAACTATCATGATTACCACCCTCAATAGTACATCATCCCCATAGGCCCATATTATATATAATTCTTTACGCCTTTTCCAATGTATAATGAGGCACGCTAGCTAATTGTACTAACAGAAGTAGTGTTTAAGATAAATATAATTTATTTTTTTATAATATTAAATTTAAAATTAATTTAGTTTATTAATATATAAATGATTTCCTAATTTGAGTAAAATTAGTTATATCTTAATTTAAGTAGAATTGTATATTTGCTTATAAAAGTTGTTATTTTCTTATACAGCACAACAAGTCATAGAATCATAAACTAGGGAAAACACCTTTTCTGTTAAGATAATTGAGCTTAGTATAGTAAATTTTGATTAATATTAAACCAATATATTGGACTTTCGTTCGTAGTAGAAGTCCCAGAAGCAACTAAGAGAACGTAATGACTTAAAAGTGTGAATATTATATCCTGGCTTTTAAAAATTCTTATGGACTAAACATAAAATCATGTCGCATGATAAATGGAGACGGTTTTTTCCCCTTTTAGGAGACAAATATTTTGTGACTTATAGTAGTAGTATTGTCGCTTTACATGCTAAGAACACAAACTTATTGCAATTCATAGTTTCTGCGTCATCTAATCATCTATGATTTGCCAGATTTAAGTGAGCTGCTGCAGTATTTTTGTGCATACTCATCACCCAACTCTAATCAATTTCAATAATATGCTTCCATGATTCCATCCACATCCAGTAACTATAGACGTGGAAAATTTCCAATTTCATTCTTATATCCTGCTGTAAACAAACATCTCTCACATATTCAACCCAAATTCATTCTTGATTTCTTTCTCTTTTTCTTTTTCTTTCTTTTTTTTTTTTTTGTGTGTGTGGGGGTGTTGGAGTTGCAAAAAAGTAGCTTATTATTGTTGGTAATAGTATGCTTATAAAAGCTAATAATTACAAAAGGTAAGGATATATATATAATCTTTAGGGTTGTAGATAATCATTTAATATATTTTTAATGTGAAATTAATTTGTGAATATATGACAATCTCATGTGGTAATCAGTTTTATTTAATTTTTTAACTTTTGATCTTTTATTTACAACCTTGAAGATTGTATATATATAGCATTATACAAAATTAGAAATGACCAAGATTATCAACAACAGAACAATATTTTATTTTACAATATGTTTTATGATGAGGTTGAATACACGGAGATTTCAATGCCCTTAGTATCAAGTCATTTGGATAAGAATTGAAAAACTTAAAGATACATATCGTAAAAGACACCCAAATTGAGTTCGTTTTTACTAAATCGTTCATAACTCTTTTATTTTTAATCGAAATTGAATTATAATATATCGTTGGAAAGTTTGTAAGGATGAGTATCCAAATAAACAATGTTCATGGATAAATATATGAGTTTAAGAATATAATAATCTCGATTTTGATCCTTATGGACATATTTTTGAATTAAAGGATTGTTAATCTATTAATATTGAAATTGTTGAAATATTTAAGAGGCTTTAAACCAAGTGATCCAGTTAATGTGTTTAAGTAATAATTAACAAAAAAGACACATTTGTTAATTCTATCATTATTGACAATGATGATGATGATGTGAATCTTCTGCCTATCAATAGTGTCAAGAAAAACATATAACAATGTTCCAAGAGCTTGAGCGAGTAGCATGGTCATGATGTTTCTAGTGACACTAGTGCGATCTTGGTATGTAATACATAGAAATTTAAGCATGTATCGAGCAAACAAATCAAACAAGATTTATCACTTGCTGCTTTGTGAACTAGTAGGAGTGATCATTTGTTTAACAAATATTAGAGATAAACATTGTCAAATTTGAAAAAATGTAAAATAACAGCAAGAACCTTTATTTGCTAATGACGGCAAATATAGTAATGAAACCCTCGAAATTGACAACCTTTGAAGCCCTCAAGTTGAAGAGTAATGATCGCTATTTGTCAAAGAAGACAAGACAGAAAGTTGAAATGTGCAACCGATGTAGTATTTGTTATTTATACGTGACTTTTATGCCAAGGTAGTGTATTTACTTTCCTAAGTTTTACACCAAGCATATAATATTCCACTAAGAAAACGTACTGAAAGATTGCTTAAACACACTAATTAGTTTATATAGTCTTTTAATCATAAAATAAGCCTATAAGAATCAAAACTAAGCCTATCATATTCATAAACTCTCTCTCTCTCTCTCTCTCTCTCTCTCTCTCTCTCTCTCTCTCTCTCTCTCTCACACACACACACACACACACACACACATGTTCATGAATTACTTGTTTGGATACCGTCCTTATAAGTTTTCCAACGATATATAAGCTCAATTTCTATTTCAAACGAAAGAGTTATGTACAATTTAGCAAAACCGAACTTATTTGGGATACTTTTACGATATAGGCTCTAATCTTCTCAAATTTTATCCAAGTGACCCCATTTCAAAACCATTGATCAACTCATTTCCTGCCCTTTTCGTTGATATATTATGGTCTTCGTACAAATATCCGTAACAAAAGTTACGAGCAAAATAAAAAAAATGATAGTGACTTCTAGATTAGATGCCTCCACCATGGTGGAAATGTCCATTTCAAATACCACTTCCATTTTTTTCAAACATAGGTTTTATGGTATTGGAAAAACAATTATAATTTAATTTTTATGTTAATTAGGAATAAAATGGTCAGTTTATATAAAAAAAATGCGGTTGTATGATAATTCAAGGACGATATTTAATGATTGCCTAGAAAGCACAGCGGAATATTACACTGGCAATTTGGCATTTTGCAGAGTGCAGATTATGATTGTGAGTAGTGGTATATTCCATGAGAAAGAAGCAGAAAATAATTATTTTTGTTTTTGCATAGCAGACAATACTAAGGCAAGTCATATGCGGATACTGTCATATACTGACTTGGAGGGTCACAGAAATGGGAAAATTAAACACGAAGTATGTCAATTGGTTGAGTTAGGCTAGGTTTGGGTTTAACTAATTTGGATTTAAGTTGAAATACGTCGGTCCAAATTCAACCTATTTATTAAATGAGTTGAAAATTTCAACCTAACTCAACCTATTATGGATTCGGGTTGACCCAATCTAACCTTTTAAAAAGCAAAGTTTTATAATTTGAGTTTCTATGCAAAATAAAAATCTCAAATCTTAAAATAATCTTTGTACAACACCAAATTGAAAAGTTTGACAATATTTTACAACTCCATAATAATTGTTTTAAGTTTTTAACATAATAAAAGACAGGCATTAACACTTTCGATAAAACCGTAAAATACACTTGCCGTAAGATAAACTTAATGTTTGTTGTATTCATGGATTGTGGGGGAAAATTCAACATTCAACATGGAATTTGTGCTCTCTACGAAATCTCAACTTGATCCTTCACCTTCAACTTCATGATACCTCCCCATAACTCCTCCATTCAAGGCTCCATTTTTGGTGCCAAAGAATATAATATAATAAAATAAAAGTAAATATATAAAATGTATTAAGTCAAGTAATTAGAAAGGAAGCTAGGGTTAGCTGGTTGAGTAATTATAAACCGCATAATTTATCCGATCCATATATAAAAATTAGGCAAAATCAAACTCAATAAATAAATAGGTTGGGTCGGATTAAAATTAGGTTGGAAATTTCAACGCGACTCAACCTGTTTATTAATTGAGTTGAGTTGGGTTGACACATTTAATTAACCCTTTATAAACCTTTCATAAACCCTTTATAAACCGAATGAATTTGAGTCGAGTTGACGGTTCTGTGAAGTACTGTGGTGTCACATGGAGAAAAAAAGCTCTGATCCTGACATTTAGAGACTAGAGAAATTAAGGACGACCTCCAAAAAAGATCTTAATCAACATCTCTGCATCATTTTCATCCTCTAGAAAAGACATGTGCTATTATCCGCTCATTTTTCAAGGACCACATACAATCCATGTTACTCCGTACACATCTAACCATGCATATTATGTACGAGTATGATCAATTGAGCATGGCCCTCTATGGCTCTATCCACCCCCAAATAGTGATATTCAATGGTATTAAAATGGCCGTACACTTGCAGTGCTACTGAATGGTGTTAGAATGTTGGTAAACTTGCAGTGCTTTTGGTATATGTTAAAAAAAGACCTTGTAAGGATTGTATCTCTGGTGGGCCGAAAGCCACCCGAGTTCATTCCTTATTATATACAGTATATGAGATTTGATGAAAATTGTTTAGCTCTTGAACAAGTATTTGATAAATTAAATCTTTTGTATTCATAAGATTTGACATTCTGACATAAAAGGGATTTTGAATATTTCATACAATCATAATCTCAACCTGTATTATCTGGGATGCAAAAACAGAACCACCCCTTTCCTTTTGCAGGTTGATGACACCACCCCTTATCCTGCATGCCATGCATAGATATCTCGTTTAAGGTTCAATCAGGAACTCTGAGTATCAATTGCAAAGTTACAAGGGAGTTGGGATTTAGTACTGAACCTAAAGTGCCGTTTTTGCACGTTGCTTCAAAGTAGCAAAGAGAGAGGCCATAATCATGATTCATTGGCAAGGCTAACAATGGCTATAAGACAACAATCATCATGATTCATTTGTTATCTCTGCATCATTTTCATCCTCTACAAAAGGCATGTGCTAACAATGGTTATACTGTTCCTTGTTTCTAAATCTCAATATGCATCAAGAGCATGCATTTGTTTCTCTTGGGCTCCTTGTTCGACTCTACGGAGAAGAAGAGCGAAATAATGAACCTCAGAGTGTAAAGATAAAAGCTAGGAGAAGGACGACACAGATAAGGAGAAGGGGAATTCTGATCTGGGCAACAAGTCTCTGAACAAGGAAGGGGCAGGTCCAATCAAGCAAGGGGCCGGATCATGTTGTAGATTTATCAGTACGTGGACCTAAGTCAGTCTCAAATGGAGGTTGCACAACGCATATTAAGGTTAGCATTGGATTTATACCCATATTCCGGTGCATTATATCTCTCTCTTTTTAGTTTAAGAATTAAAGATTTTAAATTTTGACAATGCAATTCAAGGAGAATCTGGCTTCATTACTAGGAGAATCTGACTTTAGTTTTATGGAGTCCATGTATTTATTATTAACTTCCTATCTTTCACTAGGATGAGAGAAGAAAGGCTGCAAAAGACGCCTGAATATGCTTGTTAAATTTTGTTTTGGGTCCATGAAAGTCGTAAACTTGAGGCAATGAGGAGTCAGAAAACGAGAAAGATTTGCAGAGGTCTAAGATTTTCGAGGAGAAGGTCCCAGTTTTTCTACGAGTTTTCCTTGTAATGTTTTTTTTGTCCCATAATATTGTCTGATTGCCTTGACTGTGGTTATAGTATCTGTATTCGTCAGGACATTTTGGATGAAGATGACGTAGATGACTTTAAAGCTAATGACAGGTACGTATTATTTCGATACCTTCAGCTTTCCTTTCTTTGGGTTTGTGAATATATTTATCTTCTGGTGGTCTTAATTAGTAACTTTCTCAAAGGAGCTTACGAAATTATGCTAATTTCAATTATTCAAACATTACTCTGCAGATGCTTTGGCAGGAGTATAGGTTTTTCTTGGGGTTGACAGAGTTTTGGAATTAGGTTCAGTTGTGAAGAATCAATAGAAGATAGTTATGATCAATATACTCTAGAGGGGGTAGAGTATGGTCGTTTTTCGAATTTAGGCTTTCAAAGCTTTGAAACGGGTTTTGAGATGCGGAAATATAATAGAACAAGTTTCAAGGGCTTTGAAATAGGTTTCAGGCTTTTAACTTGATTAGGCTTTCGCGAGATGTATAAAAAACATAAAGCAAAACGAATATGTAAATGCAAAAGTAAAGGGGACGAGTGTTTGTTACGAAGTTCGGCAATGTGCCTACGTCTCCGCCTAGAGTTTCCTACCCTTAGAATTTAACGACTTTTATTTCCTCCCTTAGAGACCTAAAGCCACCTTCGAAGATTTTCACCCAATCTTCTTTACCGTAGCCTTCCCTAGCTATACTTTAGCGTCTCAATTCCTAGAAATAAAAATTTCCTTTCTTTTTCTGAACCTTTGAGTATTATAGTTACTACTCAAGGTATATCTCTCTTTTCTTTTGATATTCTTTTTCACTCACAAGATATACTTTGATAATCTTTTCTCTCAATTCTAAATTACAATGAAAAGTAAGTACTAGAGAGGAAAGTTATTTGCTGTAGCTTGAATGTGTATTTCGTTGGAAGTCTTGTTGTAGCTTCAATGCTTCATCTTTACTCTATTTATAGTCATATGTGCAACGGATAGGCTTCATAACAGATTATTCAAAATTCCGTTGCTTCAGGCTTTTGACTGACCATTTCAAAGCAGTTCCACATTTTTCGCTCTTGAAGACCATTTAGCCGTCTTGAAATGTAATAGAATGTCTTTAGAATTTGAATTATGGTTGAGATGTTCTTGTTGACTGAAGTTTTTCCATATAGACACGTCCAACAACTTATTCAACTCAGCATATCTTTGACAAAATTGATTCAACTCCATAATCTTAGGAAGACCAATTTATTCAAACTCATCTTGATAGAGTTTTGAATTTATTCAAATTCTTCAAAGTCCATGGCATAACAAACTCCTTGAATTAAGAAACCAATTTAAACTTGAGTTGTTATACCTGAAAATTATTTAAACATAGTCCACTAACAACAAACATGTTATACGTTAGAAGTAAGCATGAGCACAGGAACTCGGTTAGAGTTAGATTGCAACAAATTCATACGAACATATCTATACGATTGTATATAGGAACGAATGCATGGAATATTGCATGGCATATACGTTTATTACATGGAATATACGTGAACATGCATAATTCTTTTATTCAATTTCTTTTAATTCACTTAATCTTTTTGACTTCCATCATACATACATATATAAATAAGACTAGATACATCAAGGTGGAGTCTTCAAGTTGTTTTGACTCCAAAGATTAGGCCGGATATACTTGCCAACAGTGACTTGAATGAAGGCGTAGTAGACTAGTAGTGGTGATAGTACTGCAGTGATTAGGAGTTGACGCTAGTAGAAATTTATTAATATGCGGTGGGTTTTTTAATATTATTTGCGGCGTTAAAAGACTAACAACATTTAGGATGACAATAAATTGATCAAATTAATTTGCAGCGTCAAAAATACGCCGCAAAATAATATTACATATATGCGGCGGTGCCGCATATTATTTATATAAATTGCGGCGGGTGTAAGGAAAATACGCCGCATAAAGTATATTTTCCAAATTAAAAAAAACTATTAATAAGCGATGGGTTAGCCTTAGACCCGCCACATATAGAGTAATTTTTTTAAAGCTCTATTTTGGTTCCTACAACGTTAATTCTCCTATATTCATTCCATATCTACTATAGAATTATAATGGTACAATAATCATGCTATTACATTTACATGTGATGAATTGGAATTCATTTATATACTAATAGAGTCATAAAATCACCCATTAAGTGACATTAAAACTACAACCCTAAAAAATGAACATAATGTACAAAAATATTCAATGCTATCGTCTTGCAAATATATAAAAGGTAAATTGCATAATCTAAAAAAAGTTATCGATCCAATATTTTGGCCAATTTGTTGCGGACCACATCGATTTCTTCGGTGGAGAATGTCTCCTCGTTGAATATTTTGCATAACACACCTTATCATCTCCAATGTTATTTAGGTGTTTCAACGCTTGTCTACAAAACTCCTCAACTCCATTCATGAACTCCAACGAAGCACGATTATCATACATCTAATTTCGATCCATAATTTGTGTTATACCCTATTTGACATGTAAGAGATAAAATAACAATCTGATCAACACTCAATATATGCATATAATATATATATATATATATATATATATATATATATATATATATATATATATATATATATATATATATATATATATATATATATATATATATATATATATATATATATATATATATATATATATGCACCTAAAGAGTCCTCAAGTAGCTCGTCAAAAATAAGATTAAGCAAACTCCACAATTACCCACAAACACTTGCTCTATGGTTTAAGTAACTAAATTCCCCTAGCGATTTTTGTTCTATACTTTGTAAATCACTACAAATTCTACAAAAAATTTGGTAGAGTTTCCTTTGTAAATCCAACATTTCCCATTTTTGAAAATCAATTTCCAAACCTATTTATATGCATTTAAATACAACCACAACCAACACACAATGCCATTTTACATCTAGCTAGGTAACCTAAGAAATGTTGGTTACTGATTACTGGCTATAATGAAAAGATTCAAAACTATAATGAGAAATTTACATATTATAATAGTGCATAGACAAGAACTTCTAAAGAAAGAATCTTGAATCAATTACTATCTTTACTACAAACTCATTTCAATTGTAGGCTCTAGGACAGTACCACAACGACACAACCACTTTAACCCAAAAATTGATAGACAAAACAATATGTTACTTAGAATTTGAGTACTTAATCTCCTAAATGCAATCAAATGACCACTTAATCTCCTAAATGCAATCAAACAACCACTTAATCTACCCTATAATCCTAGAAATTATGGACTACTCATGATGTACACCACATTCATCATCACACATTTCACAAGAAAGTATGAAACAAAGAGGACCAACATTCACATAATTTGAGCATAGTAAACCAAAGGATTAGTAAAACCATGATTCAAAGTTTTAAACTAACACATTCACGTATATCAAATGCCCTAACTCAAATACCCATAGATAAACCCTAATTTAAAGTTGCAAACTAATTAATACATTTAACAACAAAAAAAGAGAAAAGTCAAACCTAACCTCGGTGGAGGACACTACAACAACGAATGTGAGAGAGGGATTCGTTGGTGGCGTTGCTATCTGGATAGTGGTGCGTCTGGGTAGTCGCATGTCTGGTGGTGGTGTGGCTGTTGCGATGTAATGGCGTGGAGGTAATGGCCGACTTTAAGGTAATGACTACGAGCAAATGCGTGCTTGTAATGTTTACAATTGAAGTTTATGTCACTCACAATATTTTTTCAATTGAACCAACGGGTCTTCCCTCAACCCGTCGCATATTAATTGGTTTTGTATTAATTTGTTGCCATTATTATAATATGCCGCATATACATAGTCGCAAATTAAATATTTTCTACTAGTGTCAGTAAGTCAATACCATGACAAGTTGACATGATAATATAACTTTTATTTTGGTTGTACCAAATGTGGATATGATTGAAATGTCAAAATCGGGGAGTAGAAACGAAGAAGTGAAGCTTACAAAGACGAATTCAGGAGTATATGTTAAGTGATTATGGAAAAATGACACCACCCCTCCTCCTCCTCTCTGCATAGGTTTATATTCATATAAGAGAAGCTCAACAAAATCGCCCCTTGAAATTTTTAAATGACATTTGTGAAGAGTATACATCCTAAGTCCCACATCGACAAAGAAAAGAAAAAATTATCAAGCTTATAAGTGATCTCATTCCACATTAGTATGAGGCATTTTGGGAGATGCCCAAAAATAAATTCGTGAGGGCTTTGTCCAAAACAGACAATATCATATTAATGCGGGTCACTTATGACGAATGGGCCCAACAATTGGTAGCAGAGCCAATGGTTCGACGTGAATCCTTAGTGGTGTGGTGGCGGGTTCTTAGATAGTCCTCACAATGGGAAAATCTGGTCGAGTGACTTATATTGACAGTCTTCTTGACGGGTGGTCAGAGAAGTAAGGTTCCATGGGTTATCGGGCATACAAGGTAGACAGATAATCGTGGAGAGGTCATATGGTGCTGTGAGCCTTGGTTTGAGAGAGGGATTGTAGAGTTTACATCCCAAGTTCCACATTGACTAAGTAAGGAAGAATTATCAAGCTTATAAGTGATCCAATTCTACATTAGTAGGAGACCTTTTGGGAGATGCCAAAAAAAAATCCGTGAGGGTTTGGCCCAAAGCGGACAATATCATACTAATGCGGGTCACTTATGAGGGATGGGCCCAACAATTTATCTGTACAAGAACTTCAACAAAAGCGACACATTGAAATCCTTAGGAGTCTGAGTTGCAATGTCGCATCCCGAGATTTGGGAGATCTAACATGGTCAAAAGTTGCTGTTATTACAAGGATGTGTAAAGCACATTGTACAACTTACAGTTTGTTATCCTTTGTTTATAGTGAAATAGCAAGTGAGAAAGATACTCATTGAGGTGGGACTGAAATTATTTGGCAAGAGTGAGTGTTGAGGACTCGGTCATATTGAGCTTTAGGCATTTTATCTCATCTTAACTGAATCATCAAAGACAAAATTGGTTAGAGTTGTCAGAAGCCTGGATTGTCCCATTTAGGAGGTTTTTGAGCTTAAAATTAGTCAAAAGGGGTGGTTTCTTTTATGAGTTTTATCACCTCTCTCTGTTCCTTTTTGTTCTTTCCTTATAAAATCTCAATTAGGCACTGACTCTCTCACTTGCTTCTGTAAATAGAAAGAACAAAACAGTATGGAGATTGTTCTTAATTCTTTGATGGTTTTCATTAGACGGGGCTACTGTAAATTCATAGAATCAGTTTTTAAGCCGTATATGGTGAATGAAATTTTCATGAGCGTGTTTGATGACAAAGTGATTTTATTTAATTGTCTTGGCTTAATGATGAGCTTGGGGAGGAGAACACGATATGATCCAGCTGAAGAAGGGGTAATTTTTTGATTGGATTTGTATAATATTAGCAAAATTTATATGATGAAGCCATGTTGTGAAATTTGGCCTTTAATCCCATGATTTTGCTGCTTGTTAACTTTACTCTTTGGGGGTCATCTTCCTGGAGGTGGTCTTAAGATGCTGGTGGCTAGTTCACTGGTGAAGCAGAAAAGAAATTGGAAGAGGTATGAGCTAATGTCAGCTATTCAGTAATGCCTCTAAAAACTGGTTTAATGTTAAGAGTATGAACCTTGATCAGTAGATCGTTTATATGTTTACCTCTCTGTTTTTCCCCCTACTTATCAGCTTCACAAAAGGCTTCAGGGTCCTCCCATGAAAATCAAGCAGAGGATTTGACTTCATCTTTTAGAATCTTGTCAGATTACTTCACTCCTGAGGAAATGCTTCAATTCAGGAAACCCAAGAAAAGGAAATCATTGCGTAAAATGGAGAAGGTTGACTTAGATGCTCTTTAAGGTGAGCAATGGCAAATTCAGTATTTTTCGCCAAGTGAGTCACATTTAGGGTCGAAAGAATTGGCCCGACTGGAAAACCTAACTTGAACTTGATCCGAAAATAGCGGGTTATGGTTGAGATTTTCGGCACGAAAACTTAAAAAGGTTGACACAAACTTGACCCGAAATTAAATGAGTTCGGTTAAGGTTGAAAATTTTCAACCTAAAAATGATCCACATAACTCGAAATTATTTTTGGGTCTAAATCAGGTCGGGTCAATCCAAACCCAACTTTACCAAACTACATTAAGTAGATTAAAAAAAATTAATTGGTCAGACACCTATTCAGCCCAAACCCAAGTCCAAATTAAATCATGAAAGACAATTAAATTACTACTGTTAACTTGTCAGTCGTTTTATCTCAATCCTAAAAGTCTTCTTTTTCTTTAGATACTCTATTGAATAATTACATATCAGAAATGGCAAAAACTGAAACAACACGAAAAACCGAATTGAACTCGACCCGAAAATAGCGTGTTTGGGTTGAGATTTTCGACACAAAAACTTAAATGGTTTGACACGAACCAAACCCGAAATTAAATAGATTAGGTTTAGGCTAGGGTTTTCAACTCAAAAAATTAAATGGATCAGGTTCGGGTTGGGAATAGCTGACACAAAAGTAGGTGATCCAAACACGAACCCAACCCGACTTGATCCGTTTGCCACCCCTAATCACTATCGACAATTATAATAAATTTTTTACCGAAAGGCCAAATAATAATACTAAAAAAATACATCAAATTTTTTTTTTTTGAACGGATTGGTGCTACGTTCGCAAACGAAGCTGAGGCAAGATCTACTGGTTTGGGTGCTTCAGATGTAGGTTCTCGCAATGATATTAAAAGACAGGCTGCGATTGAGGAAGAAGAAAGGTTTTAGTCCGAGAGGCGAAAAGAATGCCTACCAGGCTGCGGTTGCAAAAGCGGATGAGGCATCCAATGATACATTGGTTTCTGCAGACAATGCTGAGGATCTGCGGAAGTGTTTGGAAAGAGCAAGAAAGCTAGCTTAAAAAAAAAAAAAACAGAATGAGAAATCCCTAAATAACTTCCTGAGAGGTGGTTCCACAATCTGCGGAAGAATGATAATAGTTTAGACTTTAGATAAAGTGATAGGGTCCTTGATGACAAATAAAGAATAGTGACAGAACACTTTGAGAAACATTTGCAGTAATTTGACTACGGTTGGAATTAATTGTTATAGCCCCCTAACCCTTCTTTTGGTTTATGCTGTCAAGAGTATGGCGTGAAAACTATGTTTTTCGGATGATTGTGCTGTTTTGCCCTGCTTCTAGTCATTCGAATGTCATTTTTAACAATCTGCTGTTGTAAAGCTGTTGGGGCAATTGTTTCATGTCACGTCTTAACTTTAATGCTCTGTACCCCTTAGCTTAATTTTGCGTAACTTGACTTATTTTATGCTGAATAAACATTTTCTTTGCTGAACTCAACCTATTTTTGCACTTTGATTCAAGGCTCTCTATAGACCGACTTTTTGTCTTGTTGCCAGTTACAAAGAGGCAAACAAATGATCCAAGAAATGCCTTTGCAAATGTCGAGAAGGAAGTCCTGGAAGCTTGACACCTATGCTTGGTGATAAGAAGGTTAATTTTACGTCATTTGCTGCGTTTATACTCGCTGTAGATATCGTGTATGCCTCAGATCATGCATTTCACACTTGATGAACGAGGATAAGGATGATCTGAGACCTGTGAGGGTTTGACTAGACCTTCGAAATTATGTTCAAGTTAAATGGCTTTGGGTTTGGTTCATTTTCGGGTGTGGTGAGTTTGGGCTTGGGTCATTTTGTTGATGGATATTTACAAATTAAACACGGGTGCTGGGGTATGATTCTTTAAAATTTGCACTTGCCATTTAATTTTGAAAATGTATGCATTTGCATTTTAGGTTCGCTAAATTGTATATAACTACCTCGTGCCCATTTGTGAGCGTTTTTCGTAAATTTTCTCTTCTTTTGCTCTATACTCTGTTTCTTTCCTCTCTAAGTATATACCCATGTGGCTCAAGATAATCAAGGCATCCAAGTGAAAATTGGGTTGTTGGGTACATATCTCATAGCCACATCTGAGTGTCAAAGTAAATAAACTAGTAGAATTTGACACCCAGCACAGGTATTCTACAAAAATTAAGAGTGATGGAATTAACATAGATTGGTCAATGTATGTGCCCCGATGCATTTGTGCATGTCATTTTGAAGGAATGTCCTCAACAAGTGTAACAAACTAGATATAATTAGGAAGAATCATAGAGATAATGAAATTCAGTTATTTTAGATGATTATAGTATTTTACTAGAAACCAACTATAATATGTATATTAATTAGATTAGTATACTACTAACTATAACTTAGTTCTATGAGGTCACACAAATAAGCAAGTGATTGGATAAATTTCAGATACTTATGTGAGTTGTAAGTTGATCAAATTAGGTAATTGAGTCACTTTGAGTTACTTGATTATCATATATATATATATATATATATATATATATATATATATATATATATATATATATATATATATATGGGATTGAAAACCCTAGACCTAATTGATGTACTAGCTATTGTTTTCTCTCTCACATAACTCAAAACCCTAAAAAGTAATCAAGAACTATTCTTGATTCCGTACTAGTATACGTGGGTAATTCAATCCTGCTTGTGGACCAATACTAGAGGAACGACATTTGACGTTCTAAATTCTCCGTAAAACGTGCCCATTTGCTTCGAGGAATTCACGCATCAAGGGTATGTTATACTGTTATGATAATTCGTATTATTATATGTATGAAATCCTGTTTTAGATGCTAAGAAATTATTTTTTGAAATTCCGCTAATCGCATCTAAATTCCTACACATTTGGCTTTTTAAGATCAAGAGATGGAGTGGTGGATGCTAGTTGCTACTTCCATCTCCTCCCTTGGTGTCTGAGGTTCGATTCTTGTGTGTGTGTGTGTTTGGGGGAGAGGGATTGTAATAGGAACCTATTAATATTTCATTGAAGTAATTACATCACGAATCTTTCAAAAAAAATTCCTGTGCATGTGCCAGTTTTAAATTTAAATTGCACTTTCCAGGTGAAGCACTTCTTGGGAATCAGCGGAAGGCAAAACCTGGATCTTTCCAAGGCTGAAAGGGTCCCTTAATCTCTACGTCTCTACCATAATAGGTCTACGTGACACTCGTTGCTTAGATACTGAAACGAATATTGTACATGTATGTAAATTACCTGTAGCAACATCTAGTTTTGACTGAGGTTATTGAATTCCATGACGTTTATAGAAAGTAAATTGGGCTTGAAGTTGCTTTGTTCCGTTGATTTTTGACTAATTATCTTTGTAGGCGTTATGTGCAAAGAATTACGGTCTTGGTAATTTCTCGTTTGGTATTATGTCGTTAAAGGAACGTAATTTAGGCAGCTATTGTAGTCCATATTGATAGAGAATTCTTTGGTCATACCAATCTCAGCTTTCGGGGCGCTGTATGTGTTCTCACAGTGAGGATGCTGCTCAACATAGTCTTGTACGTTTTCTTTTTCATTCTTCTCGTCTGAGTCTGATAATCCTACCCGCTCATATGATCTTTATAATTTCTGTAATTTTTTGTTTTCTATTTTTTCCTGTGTAGGAGGAAATGTAGTCCTCGCCCTTTCACTTTCTTCCGTAGAGATCTTTATAATTTCTGTAATTTTTTGTTTTGCTATGAATTAGTTGTTGAGTTTGGGAAGTATGGGATGTAATAACTAAAGCATTTCAGTAGCAGTTGGATGGTTGGTCAAATTTGTGCTTGGCCAAGGACATGGAATGGCTTTCGTTTGACCAGAACATGAGTTTAGGTAACATGCAGTCTCCCCTAGTTATTTTGTTTGTGCTAATTGAGGGTTTTTTTTTTTTTTAACTGTTTGTTTAATACGTACTCCATACAAGTTACCATGTCTATCAATTTTGGGGTTACTATTCTTTTTCTTTTAGCAAGTATTGGTACTTGTATTCAAAGAGTTTCTAACGAGCCATGAAAGTTGGTTACCTACAACCCTAGGAGGTTCATTGCAAAAATTACGAATTCGCTTCTCAATTCAAAATGATTAGACTTTTGCTAATACATGTGGTCCATATGTTCTTTTATTACTATTTGTGGAGTAAATTCTCGAACATATATAATAAGTCTAATTGGACAGATTTATACATTGTCCTAGGAAGTTGACTATATGAGCCAAACGACCATATGTAATTATGTATTATGTAAGTTGGATCATCTTTTTCACGTTGAAAATCAAGAATCCAAGATCCAGCTAGCCATATTGCCATGCAGGTATTGGTCACTGGTAGCAGTCAGTAGCAGTATGAATATAATGTCCACCGACCACCATAATATGGGAACAAAACAAAGTTATTACGGTCAAATTACAACTTCATCTTTTGGTTTTCATATTGGAAAATTAGTGAGTCATAATGTAAACAAGCAATTAATGATGTTAATAGGTATGGGTGAAGGTGCCTAAGGGAAGAATGATTCTCATATTGTCAAACGAAGGGAAGATGTTTGGACTAATCACCTGAAGAAAGTGAGTTGTTTTAATTTAATTACCAGTGAGAGGACCACCATTTGATGGTTGGGCAAGTGAAAGATGCGTTTGGTAGACGGTAGTGTGTGCATTATTAATTAGCATGGAAACGGGAGCTGAAAAAGAAACGAGAGAGACTAATCAGTAGTAATTGCAATACAGCAACTGCAATGGTGGACTTCAATCTGTTCAATCAAGCTCACCTTTTCCCTTCTTTTTTCTATGGTAGGTCCTTTCTTACTCAATCTTTGGCTTTATGCTATCCTACTTATACTTATTCCTTAACATAATCATATGGTATGTATGTCGCCCACTATAACTGAGTACAGACTCGGGGACTCGTGGCCTTTGGGTCTCCTACTAATATTCTAATATAGTGGAGTAATTTAGGATTTTACTTTTTATAATTCATCAAAATACTTCGTAATCTACGATTTGTTGGTCGATGTTTGAACTTTGGTATGACATCATTTATGAAATACTCTTGAGTTAAATGTTTTATCCTCTCATGAAAGTATTATGAAATATTCAAGTCCTTGAAATCCAGCATGTTATACGGTAGGAGTAATATTTTAGGAATTTGTGACTACATATTTGTAAAACGTTCATGATAATATAATCCCTAAGTAGTATTTTTGTACATGAACCCTACATTATTGAATAGATAACGGTATAGATCTATTGACTTATTTTTAACCCTATCTTGATGGCACATCATCTTTTAAAGTAAAGTTTTGCCAAAATATTTATTTATCAACTTTGCACAAGGTTAGAAGTGACTTTGTGTGAGTCAATAATTTTGATATTTGTTGCAATTAAGTATTTTCCTACTTCTTAGGTTGTATACGAAGGTTTAAAACAAATCATTGCATCATACTTAATCTCCAAATGTCTAGAACTGAATTTATGACCCATTATTAAGAATTTTATAAATCGATTGAAATGAGTGTTAAGAGTCAAAGTAAAGGGTTACAATAACCTAATATGACTTTATAAGACTCGTGGTAAGCATATTAAGGTGGTCACTCACCTAGTTCAAAATTGTCTTAAATGATCATATTTTGAAGATATGCACTGTTTTTGAGATGATATAATTTTTAAAATTGAAATAAAGATACATGATTCTTTTTAGGGTCATTTAAAGAGGTTTAGAACCATTAAGTACCTTATATATGTCTCCAAAAATCCTAAAAACGAGTTAAGACCCATTTTGAATTTTGGAAAACTATTTATATAGGTATGTAGAGTCAAAACATATGGTTCCAATAACACTTGGAACCTATTATGACCCCATAAGACTCATGGTAAGAATATCAATATATTCCTTTATCATATTTGGAAATTTACTAAAATGATCAAATTTAAAAAATTTTAAAATTTAATAAAGTTGCATAATGGTTCCTAATGTCATATGATGAGGTTTAAAATCATTTAATATCTGATCTTCGACATAAAGGCCTTAAACATAACTTTAGGACCTAATTATAAGACTTTTGAAAATAGGTGTTGCCAATCTAAGTAAATGTTTTCATTCACTCCTAGTGATTAAATATGACTTTATAAACCTAAGGTAAGAAAACTAAGGTATTCCCACACCATGTATAAAATAGTCCAAAATAAATGAATTTTAAAGGTTATCATACACTATTTTAAACTCTTTTTGAAAAATTCTAAAACTAAAACAAAGGTAGAGTATTCTTTTTAGGGTCATATAATATAAAGAGGTATAAAACCATTTAATACCTAATATTCAGTCTATAAAGGATCTAAAAACGAGTTTATGACCCAACTATATGAGTTTGGAAAATGACAAAAAATAAATATTTAGAGTCAAAGTCAATGGTAATCAATCCTAAGATAACCCTATAATATCTATGCTAAGCATATTTGATGAAAATCTTAATGTGATTGGGAATGTATGATCAAAACGCCTATTCTAATGTTCTAGTCAAAGATGGTCTTTTGTGAATAGGGATGACAAAGGATATTGGACCCAAACCGAATCCGTGGATCCATATCCGTTTTTGCGGATACGAGTCTTCAAAATATAGACCCGACGAATCCAGGTCCCGTGTCTGAAAAACGCATTCAGGTACGGGTCTAACCATAATACCCGGATTCGTTACCCGTTTTTTCATTTACTCATTTGTATTTGTTTGTATTGTTATTCAAAAGACATGTAAAAGTTTGATTTTGTACTTTGTCGTTTTGTAATATTTGAGTAGTTATATAAATTGTATTCAAGTATTGAACTTAGACCCTTCTTTTAACTATTGTCGTATATGTAAAATACAAATTTATAAAATTGAAACTTATTATTGTCACAAAAAAGGCAAAATATGTAGGATTTGTTTTGGACCCGTTTGGACCCAGATTCGTTGGATCTGGATATGGATCCTTACTTTTCATACTCGGCGGATTAGATGTGGATCTAGATCCATATTTGAAAAATGGATCTAGATCCGAATCCATAAGGATCCAGTCCAGATCCAGTCCCTTGCCATCTCTACGTGTGAATCATGTTTTCAACACAAGGAAAGTTTGTCCTTGCTAAGTCGTCTGAGGATCAAGTATTAGAGAGCTTTCAAGCTCATGGTCTTTATGTCCAGCCAAGGGTTCACTTTCTTAACTTCTCATTCTAATCTTACTTTTTATAAAGCTTGCAAAATTGCTATCAAGAATTTCTTAAATCCCTTTGAACTCAAATACAAAAATCCTACCTTCACCACAAATGAAACCCCTTCCTTCACAAATCCTGACACCAAAAAGAACCCTTCCCCATTCGATTTTTTGAAAAAGGTGAAAAACATATATGTTGCCAATGATGGAGATTTAAGTGACCTTGTGAGTTTCAAATGTCATGGGAGTGGGTATTGCCATTGCCATGAGAGATCTTAAGAACATGATTCATTGAGTTTCAAATGTCCTGGGAGTGGGTATTGCCATTGCCATGAGAGATCTTAAGAACATGATTCACTATTGAAAAAGAGGTGGAGGTCGAAAATGTTAGTGCAAGTGTGCCCATAGAATCTTATGATTCTAATGAAGAGGAAGAGCAAGTTGGGGATTGCTTTCCAGAGAAGAATGGGAAGAGCACTCCAAATGAAAATGGTATTTAGGACCTTATTATAAGAGTTTGAGAAATTGATTAAAGTGAGTGTATAGAGTCCAATTAAGTATATGCTTTCAATGACCACTAGGGTTTAATATAACTCTATAAGACCCATGATAAGAAAATCAAGGTGTTCCATCTTTGGGTCTGAAATAGTCCACAATGACCAAAATTTGAACGTTATTATACTCTAATTTCAAAATATTCTCATAAAAATTTTAAAATTGAAATAAAGGTGTATGATTTTTCCTAAATTTATATGAGGAGGTTTGAAATCATTTAAATTAGGTGTTTAAAGTTCAAGTAGATATTTTCAACTACTCCTAGAGTATTAACTCATAGTAAACATAGTTAAAAATGGGTATTTAAAAATCAAGTAGATATTTTCAATTACTCTTAAAGTATTAACTCATTGTAAGCACATCAAGGTTTCTCCTCAATAGGTCTTGAAGTGTCAAAAATGACCGAACTTTTAATGTTGTTATTCATTGTTTTTGAGATTTTTTTTGAAACTTTAATAAAGTTGGTGAATATTTTCCAGGGTTATATAAGGATGTTTAGAACCATTATATACCTTTATTCGATTTTCAAAGGCCCAAAAAATGAGTTTAGGGCCTATTAATAGGTTTTTAGTAAATCGGTTGAATTGAATGTATAAATTCAAAGTAGATTCTTCCCATCAATCCTAAAGCCTTCCATGACCCTATAAGTTAGACTCATGTAAATCATATAAGGTGTTGTCTTACCGAAACCATAATTGTCCTCAATAATTTATTTTTTAAAGGTTATACTAATTTGTTTTTGAGTAATATTGAAAAATGCCTTATAAGGTATGTGAAGGGGATTGGAAGTATTCATTGTTTAATAATGAGTTTTCAAAGAGAAGACAACATGTTTGGGAGCTAGATATTTAGTAATTATATGGTTGAAATGATAATTAAAGGTGATTAAGAGGGTTTATAGAGTCTCCTAAGGCCCATATGGCCTCCTTGTATCTTATGGGACCTATATACCGTGAGGCATTATATTTGCGTGATTGAAAAACAAAAAATATCTATGATATGAAAGCTATAATACACGACTTTAACCCCATTTGGTAAACTATTTTAGATACTCACGAGGAACTATCAAATAATGATAATTTGCAATTACAATTACAAACATTTAACAACTTCTAATTTTAAATAACCTTAGTCTAGAAATTGGGTCGAGTCAAGTCAAGAATTTCATAACTTTCTAATTCAAAAGATGTGTATAAAATATATATGTCCAATTAGTATCAAGTAATCTTAAATATATGATGAAATTTTTTTCTCCATTATTTTAGCTTGAGAGTTTCTTAAGGTTATAAATATGTTTGTATAACAATACGAAACATTTCAATGCGTGATAACTTAATTTTCAAATTTGATAAAATTATCAATATGTGAAATGTGGTATTCGATCTATATGTAGTTTATTGGGACAGATAACTTACATTTTGACTTTTTTTTAATTTAAAGGATAATTATAGAATATCAAGGGAAATATCAAATAATCCATGCAACACACAAGAATAAAAAAAAAAACTAGTTAAATATTGAAAATCACTTTGAACATGATTAATTAGGCTGGACACTCAAAATCAATTTGATAGGTTTGCCTTGCCAAGTAAAATTGAGTAATGTTTGCAACATATAAGTATGTATTAATTTACCAAAAATTTATGGTCTCGTTAACTAAAATATACTAATCAAATGTTGAAAATATTGGCATAACATAGGAGATTGAACTAATCTTACTAAACTAAACTTCAGTTATCCATGCTTCCATATACCATAGGCATCAAAACCTTGAATAAAGTTTCACAAATACATTAAAAAGGAACAAAATGCTAAAGAAAAAGAAGTAACGTCCTTGGCAGTTTGATTTTTAGCAGCATATCATATGCAATTCTGGCTTAACCTTTAACTTTTCACCTTCGTGGCTTTGTTCCCTTTACTTTTACATTTTTTTTGTCTGGGTTATCAAATTATTCTGTTTCCTCTTTTCAGTCAACAAATGATATGTCCATATGCTTAAATGCTTAAGCGGTTCCTCTTTTTTCGACTTGCCCTTCTTTTTATTATTTCTGAATTTAAAAAGTTTCTCACTCTCATTCGCATACTCTCTACTCCCTACTTCTGAAAGTTGCTAAAGTTTGCAACACCACTCCACCTCCACTTACCTATAATTTGTTAAACAAGAAAAGCCAAACTAAGGAAATGACAGAGATCTTCTGCACTTCATGTTGATTGAGGTGACCATTCCATGCATTTTCTACTACTATAATTCTTCACTTTCTCTCACACTCTACTTTTACAGTTATGGCTGCACACCAGGTATTTGTTTGATTCCCATCTCTTTTTCCATTTCATTCTCTTGGATTTACAAAAAAAGATCACATTTTTCCAATTGGGTTTTTCATTTTAATCATAAGGGTATCTTTATTTTCTTCTCTCCTTCGAAAATTAAGTACAACATTTGGCCAATTTTCTCTCTCATTTGTGGTTTTTTTTGGGTGAAATGTGGCTCTAACGGACTCTAAATCAGTGGGGTTTGTGTATTTGATGGGTTCAGGAAGAGGGTTGGCCTCTGGGTTTGCAGCCATTGAATGTGAGAATTGGATTAGGAAGAGCTCGAGATTATTTTGGGTCAATGTCATTCAACACTACTATGCTTACTGGGTCACCAACTTCATCTGCAGATTCTTCGTCTGATTTAGATACTGAGGTAAAATTCAAAAAGTGTAGCAATGTGAAGATATGATAGCCCTAAATCATTGGTAAAATTGCAGATTCTGCTTTTCACACACACAGCTAGGACTGAAGTTTGAGGAATTATTTTAGCTGTGAACTTCGATTGATGTGATTTTTCATGCATCTCAGTTTTATTTTTTGTTTCTTGCTGCTTGTCTTCTTCTTGCATTGATTATACTCTTTAAATAATGAGCTAAATTTCATAATTTGTAGGTTGAAAAATGCAAAATCAGGCAAAATATGCTTATATTAGTTCACCATTAGGGAGTACTAGTTTCTCAGTATTTGCTAATTATGTAATGTGATATGGTAATGTGAACAGTTTGTACAGAAAAGCAAGAATTATGCCGGTTGCTAATTTTAGTCTGCTTGAATGTGTCATTATTGAGTGTATTCAATTTCACCTAAAAAGACAAGATTCAGGCATAAATTTTGGTTGAATTTTGCATAACACAAGAAATAGAGTTCCTTGATTATAATAAATCCAAGAAGGTCTAGAAAATGTGAAATTAATGGTTTTATGTGTTGTTCCTCTGTATCCTGCAAGCAGTCGTTTTGGCCATGAACTCCTTCATACGACTCTTGTAAGCGACAAATCGCTAATGAATCTGGTCTACCGCGTTCTAAGGGGGGTTAAAGAAAAACAAATTTCATAAAAATCCTTCGTGTGTCATACATTTTGATTGAGTTTTAGCCATAAATTTAAGGAGAAAAAGGGGAGAGTGGATCCTTGAGTCTAACTCACTCAGATGAGTTATTCCTTTCTAAATTCTAATATAATAGTAAGTATAAATTAGCCTTTAGTCATGCCCATGATGAGCGATGATAGTCGATATCTTATTTTGAGGAAGTGACAAAAGAATCCGAATTCATGAACTATTTCAGTCATTTTCTAGTTAGCATATTAATTCCCTAGCCTGAGATAAGGCTTTTCTGGCTCATGCCTGAGATGAATAATTTTCTGCATATGAAACATGTAACACCATTTTAAGTGCAGATTTAGACATGGCCTTCAAGCTGGTGGGTTGGTTTGGCTGGAGAAAAAAAAATGTTGTCCTGAGTGCTAAGTGTACTGTACTGAAATGTTTTTCTGTAGCGCGGTAATTATATGTCCATAAATTGCATGGATTGCAAAGAGCTATAAATGGCACCAATTCATGCTGTATTTTTCTGCAGTCCACAGGGTCCTTCTTCCATGACAGAAGCATCACACTAGGCAGCCTCATAGGAGTTTCAAGCATTCTAGAACTCTCTAGAAGATCAATAAGGGGAAGAAGACCTGAACCACTTAAAGTCAAGAAGCCTTGCAAGGCTAAACCTTGGATATTCTCGCTTTGCTCGAGGGACAGTATTGATGTCAAGAGTACTACAAACAACACCCCATCGCTTGGCCAGTTTCTTGCAGTGGAGAGGAGGGCAGCTAATAATGATCAAAGGAGAAACCAGAGTCCCAATCTGGATGTGCCAGATGAAATTACTATGGCGCAGCCCATTCCCCAGCTCAATTCGTTATTCGTGGATGGCCGTGTTGCTCCTCCTCAATCAAGCCCATTGTCTGGTTCAGAAGGTGAGAGCGGTCACAGTGGAGGTATTGATCAAGGGAATAATGGGCATGGAGTTCCTGTACTATTTTCATGCATGTGTGGGCAGGATACTCATTGAGTTAGCACACTTCATCTTTTTGTTGATTGTGGATCCATAGTTTTATCTTCGAAATGTTGATGAAATTTCATCAGCTGGGACCCATTGATAAATTGCGTTTAGGGATGAGCGTGTTGTAGAGATAGGTACATTAGCAATTCCTATGCAGCAGTTTCCTTGTTTTTGATCATTCTGCCCTGTCAAACAAGAGTGGTTGTGCTTTGTGCATGAAGATTGTTGTTTCTCCATCCAAATACTGCTTGGTACATGCATGCATTGTTTAATGTGACGACATCAAAGATATTGTGAAGGGTAATAACATACCTTACACTCCAGAAGTTCCAGTCCGGATGACAGAACTAGCCCATTCCTAATTACCAGACTGCATGAAGTGCTTGACACAAACTCGAGCTGCACCCAAAACAATAAGACTACTTTGATCCGCACCAAATTATACCCGACCCGAATATTAATAAGACAATAGTAACAGATTATTCGTAAAGAAATCGGGCCTTTTAAACAATTTCACGTGAATATGTTGAAATTAATCTAAACTAAATCACTCATCAAATATGACCCTGTCAGGCGCGAATAACTCGCTTGTCATTTACTGCCGTGTCATGTAGGAAACCCCAAAACTTTTTAGCAATGGAGTCAATTAGTGCTGATCTCAAGTTGTGATTTGTGAACTCTCAGACATTTTCAAGTTTCAAGTGAGTCTGGTTTTTTTTTTTTTTTTAAAAAAAAAAAGGTGAGTTTGGTTTTTGGGCCAGATTATTTTTTTTTTTTCTCTCAATCCTGTAAATATGCATCCTTAAGCCTTAAAGGGCTTAAACTAGTTCATAGGCTAGGTTATCTTTACAACATTGTGGTCCTCCTTAGGTTATAGTATGACCTAGTACTCTCTTGTCAACATTAACGGAGCAGGAAACTGTTAATTTCATACTGGTCCATTTACTGCCCCAACTTGTACTCTTGTAGTCGCAGCATCAACTTGTTGAGGGTTGATAACAAGAGAAGAGTTGGAGCAATAAACGATCATGACTCCCAGAAATATGACCATGGTTGGGGAAAATTATACTAATGGCATTGACTCCATTGTTATGGTCCCCTTCTTTTGTTTACTCACCAAGTTCCACACTAGAAATTCCAGCCTCTAGCAACACAACTGTAAACAACGGATGACTATAATGGAGTGCCACATACACTGTAGTGGCGATGCAGGATTTTTATGTTAAGTTATGGGTTCAGAATTTACCAAATCAAATAATGATAATTATGCCCAAAAACTGGAAAAACAAGCATCGGACTTTGACACTTCAAGGGAGATAAATGCCAATTAATAGACCAGCTCAACTGCCTGTCTGCCTGAAAACCCTTGTCAATGGAAGCGATTACAGCATCGATTACAAGTTAAGTTTTCCTACTAATAGTAACTTCTCGGGTGATAAGCCGTGGTGTTTTATTCCATCAACCAAAGCTGAAAACTCCTTTACCATAAGAGCTTCCTGAGGAAGATATGTCCTCACAACATGCTCACTCGGTTTTTGCCTCCACTCCAAAGCCTTGTCAACGAAAAATGTTCATCCCCCTTGTGAGTAACCTTATGTTTAAGAGATACTGATGGCAATTTATTAGTCTATGAGTTCAATGCTCTGTATCATTTGTGATTTATATTATCTTTCAGCTCTATTCATCCCACTATGGACTTCAGAAAAAACAATAGCAATGCACAAAATCATGCCATACGAGCTACTAAGATAGTAAGATGAGAAAGTCAAAGCTTTTAGCTTTTAAAAAACTTAGCCAGTAGCCTAGAGTCTAATAAACAAGTGAGAGCATAAATGCAAGAGTAGCTTCAAAATTTGAAATGCGTCTACTTCCACAACGTTCAGATCAATTCACAAATTAACAAAACTCTCGATTCCCAAATCCAACAAAAATCAAAAATCAAAATATCAAGTATACACAACAATTAATCAACTAAATCAATAACAAATACTCAAGTAAATCAACATTTCAAAATTCTAAACACAATTCGCAAATTAACATAACTCCCAATTCCCAAATCCAACAAAAATTAAAAATCAAAATATCAAGTATATACGGATAAACCTAAATCCAATGGACAGTGGGGGTGGGCACTGGACAGTGCCGCAGGCCCGCAGTGACGGACTGGCGGTGGCTGCAGACTGAAGAGTCGTCGGTGGCTTAGGTTGAGTGGAGTGGCTACCGGTGTTGCTGCCTTGCTGGACTGTTGTTCGATTTCGAAGAGAGATAGAGATTAGAGGGGAGGTAGTGCCACAAAGAAACAAAGAGTGAATAAGTGAGTTGTACCCTTCTGCGGGACGGCAGGAAGAGTCAAGCCTTGTCTTGATGTAGGGTAATTGAAGTTTGCCCTTGTGTCTTGTCTCTTCAACTGTTGAAGAGAAAACTCTAAAAGAATCAAAGAGGGAGGGGGTGACCCAATGTATGGACGTTGAACCCGGGTGTACCATGCGCATGGTATATCCGGGCCAAAACGCAGCAAGTAATGAACAAAACGCAGCAAGTAATGAACAAAACGCAGGTGAAAATATACACGCAGTACATTGGAAATGTACATGTGAATTGTCAACTTGTAATGCTGAGTCAGATGCGTGTCCCCACACTCAACTGCCCCAGTTGCTCTGCCTTTCCACACTCAACCGCCCCTTTCTCTATAATATGTAATTGTCAGTTTACTTTTATGGGAAAGAAAATCTATAATAGGCTTAGTCAGCAACACAATCATTTCCATTTTAAAAAACTTAAACTTCTCCCCTACCGTACATTATATTTGCTATTGTCAGCCACTACTTTATGATATGTACATTCTACAAGTAGGAAATGTACATTCCTAGAGTAGGTAATGTACATTCCTAGAGTAGGTAATGTACATTTTGATATCAGTTAATGTACATTTACGCTATATGAATGTCTACATTCAAAAAGTTGCAACGCTTGATATACATACTAACTAGATTGATAATGTACATATAATCGATTAAAAATGTATATATTATTGATTAAGAATGTACATATTTCGATCAGGTAATATGCTTTTATGTAAAAGATAACACTGAAATGAACTTACTACTATAATGTAATGTACATATGGCAGTTGTAGAAGATCATAAATGTACATTGTTTAAGTAAGAAATGTACATTCTTATATGTACATTATGTACATATGGCCTGTTGTTAATGTACATTATATATTAGGAAAATGTACATTATGCGATTTGTATTGTTTAGTTCGCAAAAACAAATGTTGGTATAATAATTTTGGTATGATGGATATTTAATGTGATTTGTGTTATATAGACATATCGTAAAATGTACATTAGGCATATCCAAAATGTACATAAGGTATATTATAAATGTACATAAGGCTTATTATAAATATACAATAGGCTTATTATAAATGTACATGAGGCTTATTATAAATGTACATGAGGCTTATTATAAATGTACATGGGGCTTGTTGTTAATGTACATTATATATTAGGAAAATGTACATTATGCGATTTGTGTTGTTTAGTTCGCAAAAACAAATGTTGGTATATTAATTTTGGTATGATGGATATTTAATGTGATTTGTGTTATATAGGCATATCGTAAAATGTATATTAGGCATATCCAAAATGTACATAAGGTATATTATAAATGTACATAAGGCTTATTATAAATGTACAAGAGGCTTATTTTAAATGTACATGAGGCTTATTATAAATGTACATGAGGCTTATTCTAAATGTACATGAGGCTTATTATAAATGTACATGAGGCTTATTATAAATATACATGAAGCATATCCAAAATATACATAAGGTATATTATAAATATACATAAGGCTTATTATAAATGTACAAGAGGCTTATTATAAATGTACATGAGGCTTCTTATAAATGTACATGAGGCTTATTATAAATGTACATGAGACTTATTATAAATGTACATGAGACTTATTATAAATGTACATTGCGTATCATTAAATGGGCATAAAGGCTTTCATACAAATTTTGACAAAGAAATAAATGACGTTTACATAAGTGAAATCAGTTCAACTATATGAAATTTTTGATTCAAATTCAAAAATATTGGTAATCATTACTCAAGTTGCATATGAAAATAAAATCTCTGTCAAATCTTATCCTACTGCTGTCATCCCCACTTTTATGATCTCCACAACAATGTCTACACACTTTCCCCAATGCATTTCACTCGATTGCATGTGACACCTAAGCCACGTAGGACAGGTGCACCATGCGTCCCATACGCCCGGGTGCACCATCGAATTTACGGGGGGTGACCGGGTGAAGGAAAAAATAAAAAAGGAAAAAGGGTCAGGACTAGGGAATCGAACCTAGGTTTCCGCATTTGAGGTTGATGTGGCTATCCAGTAAGCTCAAAGTTGAAAACATACATATTTTTTATAAATTACTTTGGATTTTAATACTGAACATCCAAACTAAAACCACCCCCGTAGTACATTATATGAGGATACATACAACTAGAGGTGATCAAATTGCGGGTCGGGTCGGGTCGGGTTCGAGCCGAGATTATGTTCGGGCCTAAAGTTGTTGCCCATATCCCATATAAATCGGGTTTTGCGGGCTTCGCGGGTTTTGCGTGCCTATTTTACTATGTTTTGAATTTGATCATCTAATATGTGTCTATTCACCTTTGAAATAAATACATTTAGGATATCAGGTTTCCTTTGAAATAATCTTTCATAAGGAATGCAATTGTATATAATCCTCAGAGGCATACTATTGATCAAATAAGTTGCTACTGAGATGAAATCACCTTAGAATTTCATGAGTCATTTGGACTATATAAACAAATCACGTGCTATTTTAAAGAGATGTATTTGTTTCCTCTCTACTAAGGTATATCCTTTTCAAGTAAAAGATTCTCTACTAGAGATTAGAGAAATACCCTTTTCAAGCAAAAAATTCTTCATTATTCCTTCACATAAATTTGGTGCATTATCTGATTGAATGCTTTCGACATTCAAACCAAATTGATTTTTAACATAGGCTATAAACTGAATGATTAAAGAAACTAAATATGATTTTGTCTTCATCAAATGCGTCCAAGCTAACCTTAATGCCATTTAAAATTTGAAGTCTTTTAATTAAAATTCGGGATAAGCAGGTCGGGTTTCGGGCTACGCATCACTACCCAAACCCATCCCAATAATTTTCGGGTTGGTTTTTAATGCCCAAACCCGGACAAGTTTTGGGTCGGGTCGGGCCAATGGGCCGGGCCGTGTTAATCAGGTCTACATACAACTAATCAACTATACATACATGGGCGTGCACTGATGCCAAAAAAGAAAAACAATTATGGAGCACAAACTTTTTGTATTACTGAAACGGGATGAGCTTATGCACAATTACACATGGGATGTGTATTATAGATAATGGATGAGCCGATTACAACAAGTATATGTGTTATCTAGATTAACATATTAAAAAGCCTATTAGCTAGGCTATTATGAGTATTTGTTATATATTGATTGGTACTTTAGGTAAGCGCATATTGACCCTGAAATAAAATCGTAATATACCACAATGTGAACATAGTGTAAAAGAATTTTAGAGGTTCAGGGTTGTGACATAATATTTTGAAGCACGTACGTACAATCATATATATATACACATTATGTCAGCATTTGCAACCAGCCAAGTATGCTCAAGGCATCAGATATTTATTCTCAAAAATGTCGTAGATTTGACGTCTATCTGTATAAAATATCTTCTACCTTCAAAATTGTTCTCCTGTAGTTGTTGAAATTGAAATAATGTATCCGCTTTACCTAATGATTCGTCGTCTATCAGAAACCATGGAAAATTCAAAGCTTGATCTTTTTTCAAGTGAAAAAGTTTCAACTTGATTTCGCTTAATAAGGTAATAGGTCAAATTATTACAGCACCTGAGTCGGAATGGAATATTTCTGCTTAAAACACTATCTTAGTTAAAAGCATGTCCATTGTCCCTTGCGTAGAAGACAATAAATTTACATTCTGTTATGGGAATAATAAGCTTGTTTATGTTACCAACACGTCATTTAGCTAATGCAAATATTTCAATAATTACTATTTGGACGTAGAAGTTGCTTTTAGTTGAAATGAATGAATACATCAACTTTCATTTTCTGCATCTGAAATAGGAACTATAAAACACGTAAATTCTATCACCCTACTTTCTCTTTCCACAACCACATTACTTGACACTTGTTTTGCGAATCCAAAGATGTACAACGCGATTTACTCCTCTTCCCATGGCCTACCCTATTATTTTCATTATGGGAGGGAGGACAGGAGCCAGGTAGCCATCTGTGCCTGTGGCCAGCCAATATTTTAACTTAACTTTTTATTAGTGTTTGAAAACTGTTCTAGCTTGAACAAATCAAAATAAACGGCAAAGTTGATTACAATTCAAGCTAGCTGCGGAGTAGCTCGTAGAATGGGCTCAACATAGTCAAGGGACCAGTACTAGTAGGCATTCAGCGGCCTAAGTTACCATGCAACTCCTTAGCATTATATCACCCAGCTCACCGGTTTCAAATGTAATCTGATATTTTTTTTTGAGAGGATGTCACTTGGATGTCTAAACAGTACTCTAGTAGACCCTCCTCATCAATGTTTGTTTTTAGCGCGGAAGGTCAGAACTTTCAAGTCATAAGTTCTAATGGTAGATCTTGATCATGGATCTTTTATTCTTCAATGGATTATTAGGATGCTAACAGTAATAGGAAGAACAAAATACATTAATGCGTATGGTGTAGCTAGCGATGGTATAACTTTCTGAAAATTGTGGTTTCAAATTGTAATTGGTGTTATCATAAAGTTTTATGTGATGATATTATTTAAATTTGTGGGTGGATTATGAAATGAAACGTTGACACAAGAATATTTAAGTTTTACTTTTCTGATGTATAACTCTCATAGTCTCATTTATATTTTTCCCAGAACTTTTTTTGGTAGAAAAACTTATTATCCTTTTATTGCTTTAATTACTAAACTAATCATGATCTAACAAACAAGTAGAAGAGTGTCACAAAAATTGAAAGGTCGAGAGCACGGGATGATGAAAAGTATTGGACTTAAACTTTTAAATGTGCCATATATTGGTTGGTGTTAACAATAAGAGCAACAATGTCAGCAAACAAAGAAGTGGGATCTCTATAAATCTGACTAGTCACGAACTACAAATAGCGAGAGGGCATGCGTCATGTATAAGACACTGTACGGTGATCTGGTAAGCTGGGCCACAGTGTATTCTTCGCTTAAAGCAACTAATTAACGTGTACAGAGTCAGTTTTGGACCTCCCTTCTTGGCCGTCTCTTGCCCATGCGGCCATGCATCCGACCAGCCATGAGACATTGGGACATGGCAATGTTGGCATTAACGTAGGAATGAGACTTGGGGCCTGCTGGAGGGGCTGATAAGTGTGACGATTAGTAGTCAGGACTTTGGGATCCAATGAAAATTTTCATTCACTCTAAACATTTGGCAAATTTTTTGCAAAAAAGCTAGGAAAAGTCATTAGTGTACTACTTGAGGCTAAGTAAATTTGTTCAATACGTTGAATAAGTAAATGTCCGGCAATACTTGAGGCTCTCGTGTATCCGTAAGGTTAAATTCTCAATTTTGAGATCCAATATGGGCACCGTTTGATTCCTCGTATCACAAGCCTTAAACCTGAAAAAATGGTGTGATTAAATGAACAAAATTTTAAACTATGACATCTTCTATTGATGAATAACAATGACAAGTTCCCTGCAAGATCCAATGTTATGTACGAGTCTTTTTCGAGTCAATCAAAAAAAGGACTGGGAGTCGTTTTCAAGCTCAGGCAACGGTGCCCAAATGGCAAAGCAAAAGTGCCCTCATATTTTGCTGATGATGAAAGTAGAAGGACAACTACTTTGATGGGAACAAAACTGTGTGTACTTTTGACAATTGTATTTCAATCACTGATCGGCTTTTTAGTCATTTCGCGTTCATAAGAATCATAACTCATAGGTGGTTGCTTGAGAACATCATTAAATTATTAGACCAGACCAAATTTGTACACGTTCACATGATCTCTTCACCTCTTATTGATTAAACAAGTACGCCCAATGTAGAAGAGATCTAGGTTTTATTATGAACACTACCAGTTTTTCAACTATTATCACATACCAATCAATCAACCATAACGTCAACTTATCAAGTGTTCCAAATATGTCAGGATCCCACTATCTCACGCTAATTTATGACGTAGTAGGAGACATTATAGGTAATCCCCTTGAAATATATGATAAAAACGAAGTAACTTCCAAACAACTGTCTCAATTCTTACAATAGCATATACAAAAATAGGTCATATACAATCATACATCCTATTTGACTTGTAAGAGCTTATTTTATTGCAAACCAGAAGTTCAGCCTTAATGTACATTGTATTGCGCCTTTCACATCGTAGAAAACTATGCGAATGATGCATGACTTGCACATGATCACTCTTTTTCCGATGCATCATAGCAAGAACGGGAGAGGATAGAAAAATAAACGAGGAAGAGAGTAGGTAAGTCTGGTGAAACACCTCCGGCATCCTTTTAACTCTTACAAAGGGTCTACCCTATGACAATATCTAATTAAGCAGCCATGGATGAATTAAATTTTTCCACTGAAGGTAAACAAAGAATTCCTGCTATCTAAGTGACTAGTAACAGTTTCTAGTGACTCTTCCAAAAACTTTCAATGGCTTGCATCTGCACTTCATTTGAATTTCAAGCAAAGAAAGACTACAACATATCATGACCCCACACAGGAAAAACTTACCAAACCAAAGTTTGCCGTCGTAGACCTCTTCCTTCACTCCTCTGTCCTTATTCCCCACATCTTTTTTTTTTTTTGCACTTGCAGTTTCTATGTATATATATAATTGTAACATAACCCAAAATGGGTTCTTGGACCGACCACGACTGACCTGTTTAGCGCCTGTTCAAAAGCTCGGACCTTTAAACACCTTCAACTCTCTACTCATTTGGCTTATCAATCAGCTCATCTGCACTGATTCTCCCTGAACCTCGAGCGCCAATCTTTCCAAAAGCCGAGAGACCCTTAAAGCTGCTACTTCCCTCACTTAGGTTCCAAGATCTCCTTGATTTTCTTGACTTTGAGGAGCTCAGATCAATATCATCTGTTTCGGTGATCAGCTGAACAACAACTAAATGAGCAATGTTGCTCCTACAAAACGGACAAACAGGAGGATTCACACTTGCAGTTATAGGGTTTGGCTTGTTATGGCAACAAAGAGCTAGTGCGCAATGAGCACACATTCGATGCCCACAGTCTTGGACTTCAATTGTACAGACTTGATCAAAGCATATGCAGCATAGATCAGAATCACTGGCCTGTAAATATCAATGTTGTAAACTTAGTTTATCAACTCAAGAGTACTAAAACTACTAACCACGCAGAAAATTAAACATTGTTCATACATAACACAAATTTGTCAATGTCACATGCTTTTAATCAACAAACATCCCCTTGTTTGTGCATTTGAAATGATTTATGCATAAGAATGTCCATTATTTTCTTTTTCAAAACCTTGCTCAACACTATAAGAAGAATATGGAACTACCATGAGAGGATACTGTCCTGACATACAATTTGAGAACTCCATCTTCCTGATCTAGTTTGTTTCATCACCATATAACTAGAGCCTTCCAACGTTGAAAGATAAGTGAAGTATGATTTGTGCAGGGTTAGCTCATCACTAAATTTCTATCAATCAATATGAGAAGTTCAATATTGATTAAGGCTTACACATATATCTAAGGCAAAGCACAGGAAGTCACAGATTTCAGAAAGGAGTTGAAGCAGCAGCATACCTCTGACAAACAATCATCTACTTCCCCACCATCTGAATGTGATGGAGAAGCAACTGAGTAATCAGTTCCTTTCAATATGGTCTTCTCCCTCTCCCTATTGGCCTCCATTAGAGCCCGTTCAAGTAGAATTTTGGCCTCAGGGTTAAGCTCACTGATGAACTTTAATGGTGAAGGCCAGACAAGAGGCTCTGCCGATGAAGGATTTAACAAGGCGGCACATTGCCCATGTCTATGCTTCAAAGCCACCATGTAAGGTATTCTCCTGTAAATACAAGTCCATCAACACAGGCAATTAGCTCAACGACAGACATGTTATGATGATTTAACAGATGCTTAACAGGAATTAACTTGTAACAGAAACAAAGTTTTGGGAAGTTTTCTTCCAAACATAATCTTCTTCTTCCTCCAAGAAAGGGATCTAATGCCCAAACAAAAGTTTTCATATGCAGAACAGGAATTCTGGTTAACTCAAACGAATATAAATGCTGAATAATACTCCATACATGATACTACCAAATAAAGAGGTGCTCAGTATCGTGGGAAGCAATCTACACCGATTATATGAATAGTGAACACTCAACAAACAAAAGATGGACAAAATCCATACCCAGATTCATCTCTTTGCAGCCGGTCCGCACCCCATGCCAGCAATTCACGGATACAATTGAGGGATCCACCCCGAGCAGCCAAATGAAGTGGAGTGCTCCCAGGATAGCTACACCCAAACATCACAAACCGTTTTAGACAAATGGAATTTTAATAGTGTCAAACTCACCAAATTATCTACTCGACTACTCCGGATAACTTAACTACCCATTACTTACCCATATCCTCCCGTTGAAGCACACACTAAGGCCCCACAATCAAGCAATATATGAACACACTCAGGCCGTCTTTGACGGGCTGCCAAGTGTAATGGGGTAGCCCCTTTACCATCTCTAATATTCACAAATCTTGCAAATCCCCTGAAAAACCAATCAATTTCATTTATTCCTGTAATTTCAACCAAACATTCAATCCAATTTCAACGAGATACTCAGATAAAGAAATAACATTTGGAGAGTTGAAGGATCTACCAAGACAAAGCAACTTGCGATGTACGGGCTGTTGAAAGAATGAGTTTCAGACAATCTGAATGCCCATAATAGGCAGCATAATGTAGGCAAGTTCTTCCTCGCAAAGAATCAAACATCAAAATCTGAAAAACATCCCACCATTTCTCAGATTAATATCACACTAGTCAAACTCACCCAATTCAAAATCAGCCAAAAATTTCATTAAAGTCCACAATTTTTAACAAGAAAATGGCTCAAAGATTGCATGTTTCTTCAAATTTCAAACTGATTCATCAAATTTTTCCATTAAAATAGGCCCAAAAAATTTCTAAAATTGCAGGAAATTGTGGACAAGTGAAGAAGGATTTACATTGGCTCCTGCATGAAGAAGCTTCTCCACACACGAGATTCTCCCGTGCATTGCAGCCAACATTAGAGGTGTCTGATTCATTAAACCATTAATTAATCAATAAAATGAATAAACCCGTCAATTATTTCTTAAATTAAAAATACAAAGTTCAAGCTCACCTGCTTAAGACGATTGAAGGCATCAAGACGAACAGATCGTTCTAGAAGCCAAGAAACCGCCTGAAAATGCCCAAAAATCCATCAAAATAACCTCCAAAAAAAAGAGACCACATTCCAAAATCAAAACTTTAACAACTCCACAAAATATTTTCCAAAAAATTCAAAAAACCCACCTCGATCTGACCATTAGCAGCAGCAACATGAAGCAAAGAGTTACGATTGTATAGAGAGACTTCGTGTATAAGAGAAGCGTCATCTTCAAGCTCTGATTCTAGAGCACTCAAATCACCCAACTGAACTGCTCTGAATATCCCATTTTCATGCTTATTGAGTGATGCACAACTCATCCCCTGCCCCATTTCTTATTATTTTAATATATTCTGAACCACCAGAGCAGAGCACCACAGCACGACCGTGCTCTGGTGGCGTGGGAGGGGTGGGTGGCGTGGGATTGATGAAAGCGGTCCGAAAATGGGATGATTCTTAAAGTAGCCTATGGTAGTAATACTAGTAGTCGATAGAGGAGAGAGAGTCGGGCAGTTGTGGGAGTTTGGGACTGCCCGTTGATTAAGAGAGTAGAGGTGAGAATGGGTTGACCGTACTGTAGTCTGACGTGGGGCAGCTAGTCAGATATTTCCGGTCTTTTTTTTATTATTATTATTTTTAGGTGGGAAATTACTGATTTGATTCCTTGAATCGTACCCATCAATTATATTTATGTGAGATATTTATGAATGATCTTACAAATTACTGAGACTAATCAAACACTTATCACTTGTGTCCCCTTCTCTGATGGCCTCATAATTATAATTTTATAATTAAAAAAAGGGAGCATAAGACCTTCTCATCTTACCATAATTTATAAACAATTACGAGGATTTGATTTGAAAGTTCACTTAATCATAACTAATGGAGTAAATATATTTGCAAAGTGCCTGGAATAACGAATAAGTAAATGTGATTATGAGGTTCATGGGAAGGTGAGGCAGGAATACTTCGTGCCTTGAATTGGTTGCCAATTGTGTAATACTTCGTGCTTTCTATGTAAGAACCATACCCATGCCTTTTTTCAAGAAACTCTATCAGGTCAAACACATCCAATGTCTTCCATTATAGCATATACATTGCGGATTGGTGATTGGTGATTGTATTTAATTTTAAAAGGATTACTTATCGTCTTTTAATCTTTCGCTCTCCTTAAGATACGACCCTAAAAAAATTGATATGGGTAAAACACTAAAACTAGTTAACTATCTCCTCATGTAAATATAACCATCAAGCGTGAGCCAAGAAAAATAGGGATTATATGACATTTGTGATAATAGGAGTGTAGCACTCGGCCAAGAGCTACGTTGAAGTTTGTTAAGAATCAAGCAAGCCTCATTGTTAAGCAAGAACTAGCTCTCTATTATCTCTATCATTGAAGAGCTACTTAGAGAGTGAGTTAAAAAGAGCCCCAATGTACATACTTAATTATTCCTAGTAAAGGAGTCATCTAAGCTTTGTAGTAAAACCCTTTGCTACGATCATGTTTTTGGATCTTATAACAAACGGTCAAAGTTTCTTATGTCAAAAAAGCTAAGTGAACAACCATTCTCTCTATGTCCTCAAAGACAGTGATATAACGATGTTTAATTTCAACAATTATTATTGTACGTTAAAGTAAACATAGCCAAGTTACTCAAGGAGCATTATATATCCTCCCATCGAGATTATTTTAACATATTATGTGATGGTAATTGAACAGCGAACGACAAAGCCAAAGCTAGGAGAAATTAGAAAAGCCATTGAACTCTACTCGCTATGGAAGATGAATGGATACCAGACAGATTCAACATGAATGTTTTAAATTAATTTTTCTAAACGCGTTATTTGTATTTTTAATGTACGGGCAATGGAAAGCTCGTGGGACACATTGGAGCTTACATTTTGATAAGATTATTTGAGCCATTTGGAGGTTAAAGACATGCATTTTTTGGCCTTTGTTTAGAGTTGTTGGATGTTATGTACATGTAATTTGGTTTATTTTGTATGATCACCCTAAACATGCAATGAAATCCTATGAACAATACAATCTTCTTAGAAACTGGGATTTGTTCTACAACAATGTTCATTAGGTATGTATAAACACCACTGCTAAAGTTTTCGTTTTATTTTATTTTTGTTGAGCTTTCCTTTGGACTTTCAAAAAAAAAGCAGCCATTGTACTCTATTCCATTATTCACACCTTTGAAGCACCTAATTACAGATGATTTTAAGTTTGAATTTTGGTTAACTCGAATATACTATGTTTAGCTTTTTGACAATCAATTGCTTAAAGATAATCTTTTAAGGAATTTTTTTTCTTAACATGTGGTTTACCTTCAACTATTCACTTCAAATATGGTATTGTTATTCCTTTCCAACAATCCAATCCAAAGAAAGTTATTGTTTTGACCAGTTTGTGGTAAATTTTTCTATGATTATATGACCATCACTATCAAAACCCCAATAAACTGATATAATAATAATTTTATAAATTTATCTTTTATATTTCGTTTGTAATAGATTGAGCTCTAAACTAGCTCTTATTATTGAATGCTTTCTCAATTTGTGTTGGAGAAAAAGAAATCCAAAATCTAATGCTCGCCTCAAACTATTTTCATTATAGTGTCTACATAGGATTGGTGAATGCAAACCTATTTTTTTATGGTTCTCAATCTTGTATACCATATTTTTTTATAAGGGACCTTTCATACCACATATTACTACGACATTTACTAAATCCCCTACAACTAATCTAACGTCGGAAGCCTTTGGAGCATTTGGAAAACTGAGAACAAGACCGCTTTCAATAATGGAATGGCCTTCCTTGCAACTTTTCACCTCCATTTCCACCAGACTATGACAAGTCACGCCACTCTTGACAAAAAGGAAAGGGAATGTATGAACTCACATCTCATGTTGGATTCAACGGAGAGTCTCCCCCCTCTTGGCTTTTTCTACGCATCATTAGGACAGGAAGAAAGGCTTCATGCATGACGCCACCCAATTCCAAGTGGATGGGTCCTGGAGCAACGCTAACAACACTGGAGGCACGGGCTGTGCACCACCATCCTAGGGGGATGTGAACCAATCAAGGGATCTTAGGCTCTTTAGGCGGAGGCAATGACATGTCTTCAAGCTATGAGGTGGCTTCTATCTAGGGATTTCAAAAAGGTTTAGCTGCTCACCAACTCACACCTTCTAGTCAATGTCCTTAGAGGCGAGGCCACAACCTTGATATAGGTGCCCCATACAATAGGGTCTTTACAGGAAGAGGGGAAGTCTTTTAAGATGTGCACAATCAACAAAATCCCTCGAAGCCAGGTTTAGTATGCTTATAATTAAACATGTTATAGTAGATGTAATTTAATTTCTTAACTTGTTTTAATCTAACCTCACCACATTTCCATCACCTTTATGCATTAATAATTTAATAATTAAAATATAGTATATTTAACCTAAAAATTTGACTTCTTTTATATATATATATATATATATATATATATATATATATATATATATATATATATATATATATATATATATATATATATATATATATATATATATATATATATATATATATATATATTAACGAGTTCTTTTGCCAGCCCCTCTCTCTAAGGGGCTTAAGCACTTCACTCACTAAGGAATTCAATTTATTCGCTTGCATTCTTGCTAGCACTACCAAAAGCTCTGGTCTTAACATCCCTACTACTGTTGTGCAACCTTTCCTCAAGTTTGTAGAGCCGGGTTTCCCATAATTACCCGCAACGGAAGAGCAAGCCGCCCCCACTAGGCAGGCGCCACAGATCATAACACACTCTTTGCAAAACAAATCCACTTTGAAATTGACTTATTCGCTCAGGAAATTATCGGAATGACGGACGGTAAATAAAAAGTCTCTTAATTTTTCACCGCCTTCTACTATCCATGCAATCTACCCATGAACAATAAAATATAAAGATATTATAAAACAAATAAGAAAAGATGTTAGTTTTCAACTCAATTTGAAAAATAAATCCTTAAAAGTAAACTTTTGAAAGCTGGGCACCCGTAAGGAACTTTAGGTGGTGGCTGGCTTTGGTGGTGTGCTTGATAAATTATAGTAAGTGGGAAGTGTTGGCGTAGATCGCCAATGTTGAAGGGGTTTTTGCATGTGTTTTTACTATCTTGATTCTCCAGAAAAAGAAAAGAGTGAATTTTATATTTTTTTAAAAATGGTTTTATATTGTTGATATGTGAGAGTGAAAACCAAAAAATAATAATGTTTACATACTAAACAAAAAATTAATTGATTACGTGTACTTATTATTTAGATAGACAAACATAATGTATGGTTTATTTTCCATTTGTATTATTTTGTTCTATATTTTTCACACCCTCTAAACTTGAGAGGAAGAAATGTAGTTTGATTATGTAAGATATTCGAAAGATATATTATAACTATTATTAAAGGAAATCCTCTTCTGATATCATACTTAACACGTGTTAAGTTATTATTAAAAAAAATTCCCGCCTTTTTTTAATGATGATGTCATTTTTTTTCCCTACTTTTACATTAATATTAGATTGAAAATTGTTATACATAGAAAATTGGGTGACTATAACACTAGCTTTATTTCATTCTTTTATTTCTTATTTCATCTCTACCTTTTTCTATAATAATTTTTTATTTAATATTATATTAATTAAATTTCCTACGGTAATTATACAAAACTTATAAGTTTTCACGAATAAATGAAAATATTTTTATAATTAAAATATTTAACAGAAATAATTTATTATCTAATCGTGTATTGCACGGAAATTACCCTTATACGTACAATGGCGTTAACACATTTTTGGTGAGTAATGATTTTCTTAAATAGAATAATTGATGAGACTTTTTCTCTGCTTACGATATAATAAATTAGAATCACATGGTAGATGAGATTTGAGGTCCCATATTGTTTAGAATGTACACTGTACACATAATATCAGAACATAACATAATAATTCAGAAGGACAATTTGTCGGTGATTAACATAATTAATTGGTGTTTTGCGCCAAAATAGAATTGCCAAAAACGCGAAAATTGGGCCCTAGACATTTTCTATTGGTCAGTAGAAGTACGTCAGTCCAGCAATAACATTGGTGTGTGCGATAGATAATTACCTAAAACGACGGCGAGTTGCCAAGCCCCTCCTCTCCACGAATTAGATGAACTTGATGCCCAAGGTTAAAACTTAATTTCCCTGTTTCTAAAACATTATTCATATTATACATTGTTAATTTTGGGTCAAAATATAAATTTGTAATTACCATTTCTCAACCTATATACAAAGTATTTAGTAAAAATAAAAGTAGAATATACGAGTAAAAAAATTTATAAATTAGTACTTAATTAATAAATTTGGCATTTATAAATCACTACTTTTTAATTTCTGATTTTATAAGTTTATAACTTGCTATGAATACTATAACATAATAGGCTAATTAATTTGACTAGAAAGTCCAAGGAGCTGCTCCTTTTATTATCAAATATATTATTATTTCAAATTCTAGTGTGTTGTGAGAAATGCAAAAATGTTATTTTTGTTCTATCTCAACAACATAGAGAAAATACCATATTATAAGCTTCGAACACAAGCATTTCCACGTCTCTATGATTTTATAGTAGTTTCCTTTCAAGGGGGTTTTCTTCTTATTATTATTATAAGTAATACCCATTAGGGATGGCAAAACTTACCCAACTCAACCCACCAACCCAAGCCGAACCCAACCCATTTATAAATGATTGGGTTGAAATTTTCAACCCGATTAACTAAATGGGTCAATCCAATCCAATCCGATTAATAAACAAGTAGGATCGAGTTAAAATTTCCAATCTGACCCAACCTGTTTATTATTGGGTTTGATTTTTATATACGGGTCGGGTTTAATTGATGCGGATTATAAACTCAAGTCATTATTACCACTAGTCAACCTTAAGTTTCTATTTTCTGTTTGCATGTCTTCACTCTTAGCCGTTGATTTTTCGATTTTTTATTTTTTCATCTCTTTGTGTCTTCTTCGTCACTTGTCAGTGCTCTCTACCTCTTCTTCACTTTTTAGTACTCTCTATCTCTTCTTCACTTTTTAGTACTCTCTACTTCTTCTTAACATATTGCCAAACTTTTTAATTTGGTTGTATTAGGACTATGTTAAGATTTGAGATTTTTATTTTGCATGGCTTAAAATTTGGAAAATTTAAAACTCAAACGACTTTTACTTATTAAATAGGTTGGGTTGAGTCAATCCAAACCCATAACGGGCTGAATTGGGTTGAAATTTTCAATCCATTTAATAAACAGGTTGGGTTTGAGTTGACATATTTCAACCCGAATCCAACCTATTGTCACCCCTAATACCCATTTATTCGTAGCAATTAAGTTTCTTTACTTAAAATAATACATGACCAAAAGGACGTAATAATAAAAGACGGCCCTCCATAACTAAGTTGATGTTAATACATTATACGTACTGGTGCATAGTGAATGAGAATGGCTAATTGAGAAAAATACAAGATATTCCTGTCCGATCAAAGATATGCTTACTTGTAGTATTGCCTTTCCTACTGGAAGAACAATGATATCCCAAATTCCTAATCGTAACGATTCAAACCATAAATGGTTAAAGAAGCTTTTGTTGTGCTTCAACACTCTATGGAGACGTAGATGCTTACTTAAAGAATCGCTACGTATCATTAGTTTATAGTCCATAGGGTTTTTTTTTTTTTTTTTTGGTTTTTTTTTTTTTTTTTTTTGGAGGAATCCTAACCAATAGGATAGTGGATACCTTTAATAAGGGCATTCATCTATCATGAATATGGTGATACTTTTCATTTAATGTCATAATTATATTCTTTGTATCTTCTTACATATGAAATATTTGTGTTTCGTATATTAAACTATGATAAGTTTTTTCAGTAAAATAATACAGAACAATATAATTCTATCAAATTATGTCATTTTTCAACAATTATAAGATAAATAAAATTCTGAAAAATTAAAAGTTTAGATCCTAATTGTTATCTTAACTATGAAAAATAGAGGCATTCGAAGGAATTTTAATGAAAGATAATGTTGCTCAAATAGGTCAAACATTCCACCTTATTTACCATAACTTGAAATTTGAAACAACTGCCCCACCTATTGTAGTTTGTATCTTATATAACTTGGATCACTCTTTTATGTAAAAATAAACAAAAAACTCTTCCACTGTTGCAAGATAAAAGGAGATGTTTAAGGAAATGATGGGGGACAAAAGGACAATTTCATTTTGTCGGATAGCTTTATTGATGTTGCTGCTGCCTTAATTTGTATCATTAACCTCTAATTAATCACTAATCCTTTCTGTGTTCAACTGATAGCGAATTCCATCGATTAGAAAACAAAGATGATGAGTGCATTTGACGAAAGATCAAGTATATTTTTACTTAACGTGCATAGAAACAATGTATGGGCCCAAAATTGCAGGCTTAAGGAAGGGATCTCGCTTTGTGAGTCTTAAATCACTATGATACCTAATTTATGTGGATCCTTCAACAGTTGAGCAACGCAACTTGCACAAGTTAGTACATAAATTTAAGGATTATATTAATCTATCTTTATTATTTCAATGTTGAGATGAAGTTGGGGAGAGCAAATCCCCAATTATCAACTCTTATTGCTTGGGTATTTTAGGCAATAAGTGCATCAAAAGTATATCACCAAAACATCAATTCAATTCAAACCAAATAAGTCAACTTTTTATAATAATATAGAAAGAAAGTAGAATCATTAAACATTCTACATGAAATCTCAATTCAATTCTAACTAATCAAATTCAATTTATAATCAATGGAAAAGAAAATGTAGAATCAATTACTATATAATATATAATATACTTAAGATAAAATCATAACTACTGTATATACATACATATATACATGCATGTATGCATACATACATATATAGGGGCAGGTTTATGTGAGAACCTCTCATATGAAAATCTTCTGTTCTATTGTTTTATATTATTATTTTAATGTTATAAACTTTCATTCTATTGTTCTAAACTTGTATGTAATTGTTCTAAACTTCTATTCTATTGTTCTAAATATTGACACGTATGTTTTAAATATTTATTCTATTGTCTAAGGTCTAATATTGATGTTCTAAAGTTAATATTAGTGTTTTAAGGTCTAATCCTAATGTTTTGAACATTAGAACAAACGTTTAGAATAATAGAACAGAAGTTTAGAACAATAGAATAGAAGTTTAGAACAAAAGAACTTTAGAATAATAGAACGGAACTTTAGAACATTAGAATAATAGAACAGAAGTTTAGAACAATAGAACAGAAGTTTAGAATAATAGAACAGAAGTTTAGAACATTAGGACAATAGTTTATAACAATAGAACAAAAGTTTTGAACATTAAAATAAAAGTTTAGAACATTAGGATAGAAGTTTAGAACAATAGGCAGAAGTTTAGAATATTAGAACAATAGTTTAAAATAATAGAACAGAAGTTTAGAACATTAGAACAAAAGTTTAGAACATTATAATAGAAGTTTAGAACAATAGGTAGAAGTTTAGAACATTAGAACAATTGTTTAAAATAATAGAACAGAAGTTTTAGAACATCAGTACTAAATTTTAGGATAATAGAATAAATATTTGGAACAATCTATATTAATTTTTAGAACAATAGAATAAATAATCAGAAGCTAAAAAGTTTTCAATATCACAAAAAATGAGATATTATACGTATATCATGACATGAGTCTTTGTATCTTTTGATGATTCTACAGTCCTTTTTTATATACGAATTTCAATCCTATAAATCTATAATTGATTTGCATAAAGTTTAAAATAGTAAATCAACACAATTAGGATTATCAAAATTTTGTGCATTGATAAAGAATGAAGATCTTTTCATTGTTTTCCTCACCAAGACCTTTGGTGTAAGATATCTGGTTCATAATACGGAGTATATTTAAGTTTCCATCTTAAGAATTGAAATGATGTCGTAGCTTAAATTACCACATTGATATATAATGCAACCTAAAATACATGTCTGGTGACTCGGTGACCATCTTTTCATTAATTTATCTGAAATGATAAATTTTACATTATTTGAACTTGTATTATCTCAACTTATTTAAACACATCCTAACTGGGCTATTCAAGAATGCAAATAATTTAAAGGTTCTAAATACTTTAAGGTCATCTGAGGTGGTTTGGGACCAAATAATACATGTTTTTGTCTCTAAAGGCCCTATACACGAGTTTAGTATCCAATTGTAGGAGTTTTGAAAAATTGATTGAAATTGATGTTATGAGTTAAAGTAAATAGTTTTAATCACTCCTATAGCATATTAAATTATTTCTAAATAGGTCTAACTTTGTCCAAATTGATTGAATTTTGAATATATATATAATATTTTTGAGATATTTTCAAAATTGATGTGAAGGTTATGGATGCTACCTATGGTCATATGAGGAGAATTTAAACCATTTAATACCTTATATTTGGTCTTCAAAGGATTTAAAAATGAATTTAGGATTTAATAGTAGTTGTTTTAAAATTGATTGAAATGGGTATTTGTAGTCAAAGTAGATGATTTTATCAATCCTAAGGCCTATAATGAGTCTATAAAATCCATGGTAATTATATTAAGGTATTCTTTCATCGGGTTTAAAATTGTCTAAAATGGTCAATTTTTGAAGGTATTATATACTTTTTTTTAGAAATTTTTGAAAATTTTTAGAAGTTGAAATACTGGTTCTAGATAATTTTTAAGTTTATATAAGTTATTTTAGAACTATTAAATACCTTATAATTAGTCTTTAAAATCCCTAAAAATAAGATTATGATCTAATTATTATAGCTTTATAAATCAATTAAAATAGGTGTTTAGAATTCAAGTGGATGGTTTTCATCACTAGTAGAGCCTAGTATGACTCTATAAGAACCATGCTCTAATTTTGAAAGATAATATACATTTTCATTGAAATAGTTTTGAAATTTTTTAGAAATTGAAATAAAAAAATTTCATGTTATCCATAGGATCATATGAGGACTTCTGGAACCATCTAATGCCTTAAATTTAGTATGTAAGTAATTATTCAATGCATTTTGCTAAAATGTAAATTAAGTTGTGAATGTATAATAAAATCAAGCAAAAATTAGTGCTATTAATGCTTGATTTTATTTAACCTTTTCACTTTAGGCTTTTTATTTACAGCTCTAAAAATTAAATATAGCATATTCCCTTTATATAAGACATTGTGGTCGGACATGGTAACATGTACATACTTTTGCCTATATGAATTTGTTGTAGACATCCGAAAATGAAATTTTAGCATCACCTTATATTTTGGCACTAGAGAGCAAGAGGCATGACCAACGCCTTCAATATTGGGTTTCCTAGAAAAATCTAGAATGGAAATCATGTAACTAGTGAAGCAACATCATTTTTGATGCAGCTTGTAGAATGCGTTTAACCCCTCAGTGGTAGTAGATTGTTGTAGAACAGGAGATAACCTATCATGAATTATGGGCAGCAAAGGTACTGACCAGTTAGGATGGAGAAGGTATTAGAAGCTTGTAGAGAAGGAGGATATGGACTTACTGGGTCCCCAAAACTAATTTTATAAATACATTATACTATTATTATTAAAGATTAGAAAACGAAAGATATGCCCAGAAAGGTCGAGATATCTCATTGCAATCCTATATATATGGAATGGACTTCAAGTTCTTCCAACTACGCAGCAAAACAATCAAAATAAATCAGAGCAATCTCAAATCACTAAACCTCTACAATCAGCACTCAGCTTCAACAATCTTCTGAATATGTCGCTCATCCCAAGCTTCTTCGGTAACCGAAAAACCAATGTCTTTGACCCATTTTCCCTAGACATTTGGGATCCATTTGATGGCATTCTCACTTCAACCCTTGGCAATGTACCCAGCTCAGCTCGTGAGGCGTCCCAGTTTGCAACCACACGGGTTGACTGGAAAGAGACTCCTGAAGCACACATCTTCAAAGTTGATCTTCCTGGGTTGAAGAAGGATGAGGTGAAAGTCGAGGTAGAAGAAGGCAGGATTCTGCAGATAAGTGGAGAAAGAAGCAAGGAGCAAGAGGAGAAGAATGACAAGTGGCACCGTGTAGAGAGGAGCAGTGGGAAGTTCCTTCGCCGCTTCAGGCTACCTGAAAACGCCAAGATGGATGAGGTTAGGGCCAACTTGGAAAATGGAGTGCTCACTCTGACTATTCCAAAGGTGGAAGAGAAGAAACCCGAGGTCAAGACTATTGATATCTCTTCTGCTTAAGGTGCCCAATCCATCAGAAATGTGTTTAAATATGATCAATTCTGTCATTCCATTGAATAAATTTGTGGTGTTTCTGTAGTGTGCTAGTTTGTGTGTGAACTCGCTGGGATGAGAATAACTTAATATGTACATGTAGAAAAAGGTGTATATGTGCAATTTTTTGTTGTGGCTATAAGTTGCAATTACATTCGCTAATTGTTCTGCACTTGAATCTCAGTCATACACTGATCGCGGATTACAATTTTCAAGTACTTCATAGCTCAAATGCCGACGTACAAAACAAATAACCTACTTCAATAAAAAGAATGTTTTTCCAAACTTATCTAACAGAACTAATCCTTATCAAGACACAACCATCAGTACAATACGATGGACATACATGCCTCACTGCTCTGTACAAGAATTAATCCAAAATATTAGAGAAGAGCCATTAAATTATACGCTTTTAATCAAACATCTTAGAAGCCAGATATTATAGAAAGTAAAAGATTATTCTCACAACACTGTAAATTTGATGAAGGGGAAAGTTGAGAGAAGTTGAGGGTTTCTCATAAACTTGCAACATAGATCCCAAATAAAAAAAATTGCCACATTAGTTCAGAAGCCAATGGTTCGAATAGACCAATACTGAGCTACAGTGAAAGACAAAGAAGAAAACAGTGCAGAATGAAGAATGTAGAATCTACAGTATGCAGAAAACAGTAATGGCTATGTAATCCAAAGAAAACTGCAATGGTTAGGTTACAAGTTCAAGCTAGATACTCAGACGGTCACTGTCACCGTACAAGATAAAACATTAATTAAGACAAAGTGAATAAAGGACTGGGTCAATGTCACAGACTCACAGTTCCCCAGAGGTTCCTAGACATGCGCCAAAGCTTTCACAATTTTATTGCTACAAAAGTATGCCCACGTCTTTAGCAAGGTTTTGCTAACATGAACTATAGCCTTCAAAATTTTCTAAACCCTTAACAATATGGATCCAATGCCATTTTCACCGCTAGTCTGCTAGACTCCCTGCGGGCAATAGGGAATTAGGGACCCAAAGCAAAGTTGCTTGAAGACCTAGGAAAAAGTATACTTTTACTCCCAATTTTTTCTCCTTCGAGATTTTTAACTGCTACTCTGCAGTTATATGCATTGTTGGTGAATTAGAGTTTTAGAATTAAGACTGTAATTTTAGTCAGCAGAGTCATATCAGGGACCCCTACTCACATGGAAACAACACGCAAGATCCTAGTGAAATGGAAACAGTTTCAAACTTCCAATACTTTGACATGACAAAATAAATGTATAAGCAAACCTAACAAGGCTGACAGATTCCATGTACTCATGTAGATTAGATTGTTATCATATCAAATAAGTGCATAACATTACAAATTAAAAATAAGTGCAGTATATTTAGAGTTAATAACCTTAGATAAGCAAGACACCAAGCACAAACACAATCAGTGGATTCTGAATACATAAAATCCTCACACACAAATGACTCTTGTCATAAGGATCGCAATTAGCTGCTAAGCCTAATCAAGCACCAACCTCAAAAGAAAGAACTTTATGTTAGTCTCTAAGATGGTCAGACATGAAAGGGAAAAGAAAGATAAGTATTAACCTGAAGAATCTACAAAAGTTTCATATTTCGTGGTTAATGATGTTGTAGCTGTTGTAGAGTGGACAGAAGGAAAGAAAAAATAAAAACTCAAGATACAGTACAGAATACTGCATATACTGTATAGTTGGTTAGAACATTGTAAAGAGAGAGGACCAATTGCCAGAGATAGGGGTCAAGTGAACAAAGTGATACTTCAGCTACAGGTTAGGATAACTGAAATTGGACACAAGACATGCCACATGTGCTAACCAGACAATTCTTATGGCTTACCGTTATTTATACATATTTCCTACAATCATCAGTTTTGATTGGTAAATGAGTATTCATTTGGAAACAAAAGAGTGGAAAAATAAAACTAAACAATATTACTTTCGAAACTTCATATCCAAATATAGATAGCTGATGAGCTACCGATACTTTGAAAGATGTGAAACTTAGAATTTGATAAGGGATCAAGGCAGGGCAGACAGTGGACTATGACTCTACAAATACTCCAAAACTCAGAATACAAACATGCATCCAAGGAGTTGTGGAAATGCAATACATGTGATATTTTTAGTGGACTGGACTTAAAAAATAATCCTTCAAAATGAGCTAGTTGTTGAAAATGTATATCCCACAATGACAATCTAGTCAAAATAAAACCAACCTAAAGAACCACAAGACGCAAAAACTACATTTTCTAATCCAAATTACAGCTGGATGAAACTGAAAATTTAAGAAATACCCGAAGATATGAATGCATACAAAAAGATGATCCAAAACAATAAATTATTAACACTACATGAAGATCAACGAGTCATACAGATACAAGCACCTACAACTGTTGACCGATTAAATATAAAATAATTGGTCCTAGAATCTACGTGAACTAAAGCTTATCCCACCTTCTAGAATCTACGTGAACTAAAGCTTATCCCACCTTCTAGAATCTACATGAGTTAAAATCTCAGAAACACATACAAGTTACTGCACAGAATTGGAAGTTACGACTTATGGCTGATAAATGAAAGTTTTGTCAGGGGAGTACAGTATACAGCTTACCAAAGGGTTTCTGCAAGTAATGAACCATCGATCTCATCTCGACAAGAAATCCTTCAAGTTGCTGAAAATTCCCTCATCATATGGATTTCTGAATCTCATATCTGACAAGGATTGATCTAATCATGGAACAATGATAAAGTTAAGCAGATATCAATTTTGTAAGGACTAAGATTAAATTGGAAACAGGTTTTTACCATGTGAAGGCTGAACAAAGACATGGAACTCCGGATAGCTTCTCCAATTTATCTACGTAAAGATCAACACATAAGCTAAGTTACACTTTATACTATCCATAAAGAAACAAGTCAAGACAGTATAAGCAAACTACAAAATATGTATGCTAGTTTAACTACTCAATCTCTTGCATGTTTAGGGTCAGCTTTCTGTTAAATTTCCTTCAATTCTTCCTAAGTTTATTTTTGAACATGATTAAAATAAATTTGATTTCAAAATTGTATACCTATGGTTTTTTTATACATACTAGTCCTCATGTAATATGTGCTCTGTCCATATTACATGTATGAAACTAGAAGTATAAGAATATAAAACTACCAAGATCCTGACAATGAGCAAATAGTTAGCTTCTTTATCTTCCAAGTCTAAATAGGAGAAATAATTACCCATTCTTCAGTTCTAATATTGAAGCACACACAATATACATGCCATGCAAAAAATACGACCTGCATAATCATCAGAGTCTACCATCAGTATAGACAAATGACAAGCAGGTCAACCCATTTCTCATCACTGAATCGACTATTAATAAACTGAACAAACCTGCCAAAGAATTTGAAGCAAAGAAAAATTCATTGTGCTCATGACTAAGCAGTATCGAATCTGCAACAAATAAAAATCATTAACAAGCTACATTAGTTGCAATGTGAATTATATATACATGAGCCCTGGAGTTCCAGTAACCGAGTCATGATATAGTATTCTTTCAAAAGTGGACATGGAGGAAAGATTTACCTTGGAGCTAGTCTCTTTCAGAATCTGATCTCTGTTGACCCCTGAAACCCAAACAGCCAGAGGGGAACCATGATACACCATATTTAATATGGAGAGGGAGGGGAGGAACTGGACTTTGAGTAGTAGACAAGTAAACATAAAGATTTATAAATGTACAAGGATCAAAACCTAAACAGAATCAGCTCTAAGTAGTACTTGTATTACAGTTCAGAATATTTCGAAGAACATAGTTCTTGATTTTTCTGGGTACATGAACCTACCATATATTACAAGGCTACTTATAGAAATGTTCATATAGGTACATGCATAACCAATGAGAGAATGGTCTATAAGAAAAACAGAGCTTACACTGATAAGAAAGCACCGCATATGAAGCCTCGGTCATTATGAATAGAACCAGAAGAGACATAAAAAGCCCATAATTCTTCTGGCCTACAGACAAGTAGATGATGAAGTGTAAATGTATGGAGTTGAAGCAATAATGAACAGATAGAAAACATTATATACACCAAATTTTTATTTATTCTTTTTTTTAAAAAAAGTTCATGTAAATATAAAGCAGCATGCTCAACTTATAGTTTGAACCTTATGCACTGCTGTTACCTATGCAGTTCCCAAAAGCAGGGCAGTGGTGATCAAATCCCATAACATAAGCTTTGCAAATCCTACAATAGCGCACCCTTCTTGAAGATAATGAAGTCTAAAATGGGAAAAAGGCATTATAAACCATGTTTATACGCATGACAAATTGAGTTAAATTTCATCATTTAGTTGCAAATCAGTATCATGGGAAGATATAAACAGAATTGTATTTCACACAATTTAAAAAAAATTAAAAAAAACATGTAAATGGTAATAGCCTTTAGAAAGAAATTACAAAATATGCCATTTCACTTGAGTTTTGTAAGATTGTGCCTCCTACTGTAGATGATACCTCCTGTAAACATTCAATATCAAACCTGTAAGTATTAGGTATGCTGTTTCCTAAATAATAAGGGTTGTTTTCCCTGGACAACCTCCAGATGATGCCCATCTTCAGATACTGAACCCTCCACTAAACTGAGAGAGTCATGGCGCACAAAACCAGGATCACTTGATAAGATCCTGAAGCCAAACAAGTAATTGATAGTATGAGGAACACGACAATGATAAAAGTCAACAAAAGAAAAGCAAGTATGTTCCTTGCTTACTTAAGTACAAAGTGATAACAAACTCGACCTTAAAAATCCAACAAGAAGAATAGCTAGCTCCACATTGAACACAATATTTGACGGTATTGAAACAGCTACAAAACAAGTAAATCAAAACTAGTGTGAATGTGTGATAATTAAAATAACCGGAACCATTATACATGCTAAAGCATTCCATTATCACATAGCATAAACTTCAAAAGAAAATGTAATGCCTAATTCCGAAAAATGTAATAAAGCAGGCATCAAAACAAGCTTCGATGACAAATAACATTGGCCTACTACCGAAAACATAATGAATGTTATAGCACAATAGCTTACTCCTCTTTCCATTGCATATCATATATCCAATGAATATCAACAAGATTTTCAAATTCAATACATATCGTAAAAAACTCATATATGTGCATAAACTGAAGAAATGCTAGATTCGGGTTGATAAAAGCATACAAATATCAGCCCGGCTAATAACATGTTCAAGTGGGTACGCACAACAGGGCCTATATATTGGAGGGCCCCTGATTTAAGAATTCTTATGTGATAAATCTGTACCAATAATATCAAATAGTACAGTCTTCAATGGCTCTAATTCTATTTGGAAGTGTGCATTTGCATATCATTCATTGCTGTCGATTTACAATTTTATGGTTTATCCCCCATTACTACTCCTCATTTTGACAGTAATTTTTTCCTTCCCATTTAAAGTTCTTTTTCTCGCGACTGAGAACGTTGTATGTTTTACAAAAACAATTATCTCATCCTAATTAAGGATGACATTATCATCTTTTTTAATATACGTTTGATATTTGATTCCAAATGCCAATACTTCTCAATATGCCATTGCGTTACTAACTTGAAATTTTTAATAACCCTTGTAAAAAATTGTACAAGCAAAGTTATTTTCAAATTTCTTGTGCAATTTATATTGAAATTTTTTACCCATTATTTAAGGGCTCAATATCTAAATTCGAACAGGGCCCCGAAAATAGTTGAGACGTCCCTGTAAATACAACACCATATACATGAGAATAGTTAGCCGTTAATTATTAAGATTAATTATAATGAATTAGCAAAAGGACTAGGTAAGTTTCATTCAATTGTGCAAATGAGTAAAACCTAATTATTGATCAACAACAACACTCTTCTCAATAACTGATCAAACAAACAAAATAAAAGGAAAAATAAACAAGATTACCTCGTCTAATCACGCTATGATAGACAACCAAAATGAATATAATATGGAAGAAAACAAAAGCCGGAGCAGAAGCGTGAACTTCAAGTATACGCTTTATCAACTGGCACAATACAATTGAAATTGCAAGCACTACAACTACAATTATCAAACAAAAAGTAGGAAATTAGAGAAAAAATTATTGAATAAAACTAACAAAACATCCAAAATTTAATTCACATTCTCTAATAAGAGAAGTAGTAGAGAACCTGAGAGAAGCAACTGGAATAGGAGAGAGATTGATGGGAAGAAATATGGTATGAGAAGCAGGGAAAGTTGATTGATGATGCCGGAAATACAAGAGATTAAACATCGGCAAAATAGCTCCGGCGACAATCTCCGGCTGCCTTCCATCTTCGTCACCGATTTCACGAGTGTCGAGTAAATTGGAGTGGTTGACTCATTTATTTGACTTTTTAGAGAAGATGGTGTGACGGGCTTACGGCCCAATTGGACGGGAGAACATACAAGTATAGAACGTTTCTTCCGTCTTTATATAATAATATAATAATCCTTTTTTTTTTGTCTGTTAAAGCTCGAGAAGGATGTAACGCTTAATAATTATTCCGTTTTTTTTGTTCTTTAGCGTTAAATTTTGACTATAAATTCTATCAAATATAGATGAAAAAATATATTCATTTGAATCTTGATAAATTTGTCTCAATGTATATTTTTTCAAATATTAATTTTTTATAATTTTTTCAAATATAATAAAGTACTTTGTAATTTATCCTTCACTATGTATGACACGCATTTATGATTAATTTTTTGATTTTTTTGTGAAGGTTTATTGCATTCAAGGTAATATGACCAGGCTTTTAATTAGGACTTTCAAAACATTATCTTATACGCAATGACGATATTAAGTATAAGAGGGAAATGTCAAGGGACAAAAGGGGCCAATTGTCCCCATAAATCTTAATGTGGTGGATTCATCCTTTTTATCTAATGTGTCAAGTCGGGTTGGTGGAATATGTTCGATTCAATATTAATTGGGTTGTCTTCTATCTTTCGGGTCGGTTTTGTTAGGGTCATTAATAGGGTTAGATTTGATTAGTTATTTGCTTACTTGAATTCGAATTGGATTGTATTCATTTTGGGTCATGACCAATTTAAGCCTAACTCATTTTTTATTTGAATAGGTCAAAGCATTTTTTAAGTTTGAATGAGCTTTAGGTTGAGTATATCGGATCATTTTGGGTCAATTTTGTCAAGGCTTCTAACAATAAGACAATTTATTTTGGGTAAAATAGATTATGAGTCATTTATTAGGACAAGTGATCTTAATTTCGGTCGGAATTCGGGTTGTGTGTCAGGTTCAAAATATGTATTAAATCGTGTGTTATTTAAAATCAAGTTATTATTAGTTTATTATTTTATTTGACTTTTACTTTGTTGTACTAATATCATATTATAACTATCCATAACTTGTTATTTCTCTTATTTCTATTATAAGATGTTTAATTCTTAGACAATGACATTGTAATATTGTATTGATGTCATCACGACAATGAGTAATGGGGAATAAAATTTGCTAAGGATGATGATGAGTAGTATGTGATGCATATTTATATGTTATAATATTATAGTACAAACTATCTACCGTATTCTATAATGATTTAATCATTAACTTCATTATATCAAATGTATCTAAAATTGAAATCCTTACCATATTGTCTAATCACTAGAATCATATATGAAATATAGAATCGTTATAATATTTTTACAATTATAATATCAAATATTGCTAACAAGTTAGTCTTAAATATAACAGTTGAAATTGAGTTAGGACTTAGGAGTTGTTATTATTTAGGCCTTATATGTTAGTTGTCGGGCTTGATCTTCGTTGTTTATTAGTTGGATTAATGTCTGATCGGGCCTTTTTCAACTGAGAGTATATTAGATTTGGGTTCAAAATTTCGGAATAAATTGATTTTTAGATTGGCTTCAGATTGAATCAGATTCAGATTATCTTTGGTGCTGATTGATGGGTAGCTGAATATCTTTATCCATGCACAAGATTCAATACGTAACTGTGCACAATTCTCTCAGTCTCTTGAAGCATGCAAGAATTCCCACCACATATAAAACTTATTTACAGATCAACAAGTATATTTTTGATGAATTCAAGAAATAAGATATGGAGTAAGAGGAAACTTCTCTAGTTTTTAGAAAATCTATTAGTATATTCTCAAGTTGGCTGTCAAATACTCGAGAATGTAGTAAGAATGAAAGATCAAGACTACACCAATGTTTAATGAGCTGTCATACACACCAATATAATTTCTTTTGCTTCGACGGTTCCACCTGATTGATCCTAATATATATGCTAATCAATCTTCCCCTTTTTATTTCTTTATGGATTATCCATAATCTAGGGGAAATTTCATAATGAAATGGATATCAAGTAATGACTAATGATACAAACTAGAAATTACTTCCATTCGATTCATTTAAGATTTTCAACAAAGCTATACTATTTAAATTAATTGAAATATACTAATTATTATCATGTCAATATTGTACACCACCTTTTCTAATCAACTACATAAAACTTCAAACTTATGTTTTGAACTCTAACCTGTAGTTATCCAATGAAATCCAATGAATAATTATATGCCGTACAAAAGTTACACTACGAGGAAATATAAAAGAAATCAGACAACTAGCTATTATAAAAAGAAAAAAAATTGATCGCAACATTCATAATAACTATCTTCTAAAACTTTCACATTATAATTATATTTATTTATTTTTGATGTCACATTATTTTTTAAAAAAAAGCAGAAAATACTGGGAATTTTGTTATATAAAGTCCCCTTCCACCAAAAATGAGAATTAGTACGTTGACCATTTTACATTTTCTGATAGTCAATATTTTTCAGATCCCCAACTTTGGAAAACTATCTAGTCTATTATAACTGAATTCAGCTGTGTGGGTCAGCCAAGTCAGTTATCATGGGGATGAGTCGGAAGACTTTAAGCTCAATTAAGCCAAACTCTCACTTAATATGTATGCGGTTGGCCCACCTGGAACAATAGAACACTCCCTTCTCATGTGGGCCACGTGTGTTGTTAAAGATCGAATCAAAGTTTTGAGAATGGAGCAAGGAGAAGGACAACACTGTTTCAATTGAGAAAGAATGTATTATTTTTTATTAACCAACCTGCTTTACATATCAAGTACGCGCGCATACATATATATATATATATATATATATATATATATATATATATATATATATATGTATGTATGTATGTATGTATGCGCGCGTACTTGATATGTAAAGCAGGTTGGTTAATAAAAAATAATACATTCTTTCTCATTTATATATATATATATATATATATATATATATATATATAAGAGTAGTTTGATGATTGTGATTAATTCTTTATCAATGACCATTTATATAATTCCACTAAACATTTCATTTATTTCCCTGACTATTTACTAAATCATTTATCGATCATTAAGTCAATTCTACTAAACATTTTACTCCCATTTTACTGAACATTTTAGTCAATCGCAATCCCATGATTAATAGGGGTAGTTTCCAATGCTGTAACGTTTTATATTCTATCATTTGACATTATATTTGGTCAGTTCCCTTTTTTTCCTTTTGATTCTTTGATATTTTCAACGAGTATCAACATTTATTCTTCATTCCATTTCCTCTCCACTGTAATCTATTTTCAAAGTGATGCATCTGTCTTCATTCGTTTCTCTCCACTTTAATCTGGTGCATAATTCTTCTTTCAATTTTTTATCTTATTTGAATTGGCATCTACAATATAGGTATTAATCAAAATTAATTCATTTTATTTTTTTATAATAATAAATCGTGTTAAAGGTGAATTTTATTTGTGTAGTTTTATTAAAATTGAGATTTATCATTGCGTTATTGTTGATTTGGAATGAAATGTTGTACTTTAATTTGATTTGAATAGGTTTAGTATAATAAAATGCATTAGCGTATTATTGGGGGTAGTTATGATTGGAAAAGATATATTAGAAGTAAATGCACTTCACATATTTATTAGTTAATGTGCACTAGATATTCTATGTAAAACATTAGCGCATGTGATTGGAACAATATCACAACCTTTTAGAACATTATTGCAGGTTATTAGAACATTATCGCAACTATTTAGAATATCATCACATATTATTTGAAGATTATATTTAGAACAATTGTATATTATATTCAGAACAATAGAATAACTAATTTAGAATAATAGTACAGTATCTTCAGAACAATAGAATAACCAATTTAAAACAACATAATAAAATATTAGAACATTAAAGCACGATACCAATTAGAATGTAAAACACCTTAGAGCAATAATGTATTGTATTTAGAACTGTAGTATAATATAACATATTAAGAACAATAGTGTATTATATTTAAAACTATAGTAGTGTCATTTTAGAACAACAGATAACAATTTTGGAATAATAGAATTGAACATTAAAATTTAACCTTGAATAAGAGAATTACTAATTAGAACAATAAAGTCAATGTTCAGAACATTGCAAAAGTTTAGAATAATAAAATTAAATTTCAGAACAATAGAATTAAATTTCAAAATTATAGAATACATTTTTAGAACAATAGACTTATTATTTAGAACAATAGTCTAACTTTTTAGAGCACTAATGTTAATATTCATTTCATTGTTTACTGATGTTCTAAAACGCAATACTAATGTTCTAAAACTTAACACATATGTTTTAAAATTTTATTTTATTGTTCTAATGTGTAATACTGATGTTCTAAATTTGAGTACTAGTGTTCTAAAGTTTAATACATATGTTTTAATTGTTTATTTTATTATTCTAAGGTCTGATATTGATGTTTTAAAGTTGAGTACTAGTGTTCTAAACCTTAACACATATGTTTTAAAATTTTATTCTATTGTTCTAATGTGTAATACTGATGTTCTAAATTTGAGTACTTGTGTTCTAAAACTTAACACATATGTTTTAAATGTTTATTCTATTATTCTAAGGTTTGATATTGATGTTTTAAAGTTGAGTACTGATGTTCTAAATCTTAACACATATGTTCTAAAGGTTTATTCTATTATTCTAAGGTCTAATACTAATGTACTATGATTTAATATTGATGTCCTAAAGGTTAACACATATGTTTAAAAATTTCATCTATTGTTGTAATATGTAATAATGTGTAATACTAATGTTCTAAATTTGAGTACTTGTGTTCTAAAGCTTAACACATATGTTTTAAATGTTTATTCTATTATTTTAAGGTCTGATATTGATGTTATAAAGCTGAGTACTGATGTTCTAAATCTTAACACATATGTTCTAAAGGTTTATTTTATTGTTCTAAGGTATAATACTGATGTACTATAAATTAATATTGATATTTTAAAGGTTAACACATATGTTTAAAAATTTTATCTATTGTTATAATATGTAATACTGATATTCTAAAGTTGAGTAGTGATGTTCTAAATCTTAACACATATGTTTTAAATGTTTATTCTATTGTTTTAAGGTCTAATACTAATATTCCAAATTTTAATATTGGTGTTCAAATTACTACTGAAAAAATTATAAAAATGAAATAGAAAATAATAGAAATAATTTGGAAATTATTAAAGAATTGTGCAAGTTGACATTAGAAGCCTAATTCATTGAGAATATAAAGAGACGTTTTTGGAAACCACCCAATAATTACGGGTGCGAATTTTTCTCAACTGCCAATCAATTTCAAACTTTTCTATATTTACAATTTTGCCATTATTGAAGAATTAATCACAGTCATCAAAGTACACTTAATTAACGATTATATATGAGTTCTTATATATGCATGGTTCTTATATTAGGAGGGGTTCTCACCAGAACCCGCCCATATATATATATATATATATATATATATATATATATATATATATATATATATATATATAGTCTTTTAAATAACTCTATACACGTGTCATTAAGATTAATATTCTGCTAAGCTTACGCTTATTGCTCTATACATCAACACCCCCCTCAAACTAGAGGATGTTTGGATGTCAAACATTCCTAGCTTACCTTAGAACTACATGTTGGCAGGAAGGTAAAGCCTTTGTCATGAAGGTAAAGTCTTTGTCATAATGTCAGCCAACTGTTCCTAGGTTGGAAGATAAGCAAGCTCAATCAGACAATCCATAACCTTATATCTAGTGAAATGACAATCTAACTTTATATGCTTAGTTCTTTAATGAAAGACTGGATTCTTTCCAATATGTATGGCACTTTGATTATCACAGCTAAGAGTAATTGACTTTAGATCATTAACTCCCAATTCTTCAAGTAATCTAACAAGCCATGTTGTTTTCGAAGCTGTTGTTGCCATTGCTCTATACTCAGCTTCACTTGTGCTCTGAGAGATAGTTGTTTGCTTCTTAGATTTCCAAGATACAGGAGAACCACCAAGTAATAAAATGTATCCAGTTATAGACCTTCTTGTATTGGGACATGAAGCCCATTTAGAGTCTGAGTATGCTTTGAGAACCAAACTATCAGTGGCATGTAACAAAATGCCTTACCTACTTGTGTGAGATATGTACCTTAGAACATGATTAAGGGCTTCAACATGAGGAATATGAGGCTGGTTCATAAACTGACTTAAAGTCTTAATAGCATATGCCAAATTAGGCCTTGTATGAGAAAGAAAATTCAATTTCCCAACAAGTTTTCTATAGTGCCTAGGATCATGGAAAAACTCACCTTCATCTGTGAGAAGTTTCAAGTTCTGAGGCAGTGGAGTCTTTGCTGCCTTAGAATTGTCCATGTTACATTCTGCTAGTAGCTCTTTAGTGAAATTTCTTTGATTTAAGACATAGCTAGAGTTTAATTGGGTTACTTGCCCAGAAAATAGTTCAGTAAACCCAAGTTCTTTATGCCAAACAATGAACGAAGTTGTTCTTTGAACAGAGCTATTTCTTGAGCATTAGACCTAGTGACAAGAATATCATCCACATACACAGCCACTATAGTTATATGATCATCATGTTTCTTGATAAACAAAGAATAATCATTCTTTGACTGCAAATAACCCATGGTAAGCAAGACATTGGTCAATTTAGTATACCATTGTCTGGACGCTTGTTTTAGACTATATAATGACTTATTTATCTTATATACAGTCTTCTTGGATGGTTAAGACTAGAGTTGATGTATTTGCCACGTATTGCTCGCAGCTACACATAAAAGACATCTGACAATTGTCATTTTCACTACTGGAGAAAAAGTTTCCAAGTAGTCTATGCCAAATTGCTGAGTGAACCCCTTTGCAAGAAGCCTAGCCTTCAGCCTCTCTATGGTACCATCTGCTTTCAACTTGATTTTGTATACCCATTTACACCCTATTGCTTTTTTTCCTTTAGGAAGACAGACCATGTCCCATGTATTGTTAGCAATCAGGGCATCAAGCTCAGCTTCCATTCCTTTCCTCCTTGCCTTATGTTATAAGGCTTCAATGTAACTCACTGACTCTGCAACATGAAAAATATTATTAATAATCTTCTGAGATTGTGCTGGTATGTCTTCAAAATGCACCAGATTACACCAGTGATCAGTATATGCTTCAGAGGAACACACATAATTGTCAATATATGATGGAGCTTTGCTTTGTCTCTCTGATCTTCTTAATGCATTGCTACTTTCATCATGCTCCAGATCAATAGATGAAGATTCAACATTATCCATACTAACAGGGATAGATTCATTAGACAAAATATCAGATTGACCTGAAAATATAATGAAAGGTTTTAGAATAAGAAAATCATGGTCCATGTCAAACTTTGTGCTATTTGGCAGAAAAATACGTTGACAAGACTTTCTTGCTACTACATCATAATGATAGGGAAGTATTTTTCATATAATTTCACATCCCTAGAGATAACAACCTTTTTAGACTCCAAATTATATAGTTTGTAAGGTTTCTGATCAGGAGGATAGCCTATCATCACACAAGGTGATGATCTTGAGTGAAACTTTGATCTTCCATTAGATGGAGTAGAGACATAGCAAAGTGATCCAAATACACGCAGGTGCTCAATTTTTGGCTTGATTACATTCAATTTCTCAAAAGGAGTCATGAATTCAACACTGCTCAAAGGCATTCTATTGATTGTACGTGTAGCTGCTAATAAACACTCTCCCTAAAAAACTGATAGGAACATTAGATTGAAAAAATAATGCCCTTGTTGTCTCCAAGAGATGTCTATATTTTCTTTCTACCACACCATTTTGTTGTGGTGCATTAGGACAAGATTTTTGATGTACAATTCCTCTTCTTTAGTACATCTGTAACATGTCCCCTTCACACAGTTCTCTTACATTATCTGTTCTTATTTTTTGCACCTTACTATCATACTAAGTTTCCACCATGGTCAAGAATTCAAAAATAATATGAAATTCTTCACTTTTCATCTTCATCAAAAAAGTTCATGTGTTTCTAGAGTAATCATCAATAATAGTTAAGAAGTATGCACAATCATGAAAATTATAAGGACCCCATGTATCTACATGAATTAGCTCAAAGCATCTATTAGTCTTTGACAAACTAAAAGAGAATGGAAGCCTAGCTTGTCTTGCTTTGTGACATACTTTACATATTACAATATCTTCTGCCTTATTACACAAACGAGAATCAATAAGATGCAGCTTATTAAATGGTATGGCCAAAACGAAGATGCCATAGCTTTATTTCATCTAACCTACCAACTAAGGAAAGGCTGCTAGTGGTTGTTGTGACCTGTACATGTCCATCTTGTTGTTTGCAAAGACATTCATCTCCTATAGCATACAAACCCGAAGATAGCCTACCAAGAACCAAGGACTTGTTCACTCTCGGATCCTGGATAAGACATTTTTCATGAGTGAATACTATTTGACAATTTAAATCCTTACAAAGCTTGCATGTAGAGAAGATAAAAATTTTATATTTGGAACATGTAAAACATTCTCCAATACTATCCCATTCTCAAATTTGACAGTTCTTATGTGCTCAATAGTTGCTCGTTTTCCATCAGCCACTAATTAATTTTGATGATTTATCAAAACCCACATAAGAATCAAATAATTCGATATTGGAGCAAACATGACCTGTAGCACCGCTGTCAAGTATCCACTTAGAATTAGAGCAAATGGCAAGACATGTACCTGCCACATGAACTTGAGGTTTCGCAAGATACATATCAAGAGAGTGACTCTGTAAAATCTTCAATAGATTGTTGTATTGCTCAGTTGAAATAGTGTTGACAGGGATATTGTCTGTGTCATTTGATTGAGATACAGTAGCAGTTATTTTCTTTCCTTTTCCTATGCTTTCAAAATTAGGTGGATACCCATGTAGCTTATAGCATCTCTCAATGGTATGCCCTATAAGATTACAATGATCACGGAAGAATGTGCTTGACCCTTTCTTCTCATTGCTCACAAGCTTATACCTAGATTTAGGCTGCTGTTTAGAGAACCTCTTATTATTCACAAAAAATGTCGTAATCCTCTCTTCTTCTTCATCAAGAGATATGGTTTCCCTCTGCTATTCTTCTTGAACAAGAAGTTTATAGGCCAGAGATATAGAGGGTAATGACTGCATCATCAAGATACTAATTCTACAATATTAAATATGTTATTTGATTTCATAAGTAGTTGCACTAACCTTTCTTGTTGTTGCTTAATGAAAACTTGAACACAAGTGCATCCTGTACTGGTGCATATAGGTAGGGGACATACTTGATTAATTCCTTCCCAAATCGACTTGATTCGTGTGTAGAATTTAGTAATGGAAGTATTCATATCTTGTTTAATATCAGGCAAGGATTTCTGCAGCTTGTATAATTGTTGTCACGATGTATGTAAGAATCTCTCTTCAAGATCAAGCCATATTTCTTGTGAAGTAGTCAGATATATGACACTTTTTGCAATCGAAGGCCCCAAAGAACATATAATGTAGGCTATGATGATTGCATCACAACGTTGCCAAGCTAAGAAGTTCGAATCATTATCTTCGGGTTTGGATATACTTCCATCAATAAACCCTAACTTGTTCTTTGTAGCCAAAGTAATCAACATGCTTCGTCTCCATTCATCATATCCTTCCCCATTGAATTTCTCAGACACAATTGCACCACCATTATTCTCCGATGGATTAATGTAGTACGGAGATGTTGGATCAGACGTCAATGTCAATGTACCAGCCATAATCAAACAATCATACAACAATCAGGATTGTTTTAATCAAACGCTTGACATAACCAGAATTTCAAGGAAAACAAAAATCAATCAAGAAACAACTAAGAATCAAAATTGATCCAAACAACAAAAGGAACCAAAAACTCAAGCGTAGATAATCAGAGTTATGCAAGAAACACGAGAATGATCAATGCTACAGTTGATCATCAAGAGTCAAAGAATGGGTTTCAGACCCATTTCCACCAAAATACGAAATATCTGCATCAAATGAGAGAGAATGATGTCTGGAATCTATGGAGCAAAAAAATTTCTGCTCTAATACCTTGTAAAAGATCAAAGTTATGAGATCTTGTGATGTACGTATGGAGCAAGGAGAGTGATTCAATTGAGAAAGAATGTACTATTTTTTTTATTAACCAACCTGCTTTACACATTACACATATCATTAAGATTAATGTTCTACTAAGCTTACGCTTATTGCTCTATACATCAACATGTGTGATTATAATAAAAGTCTCCTTTTAATTTCCCTTCAAAGAATAAATAATTTTGATTAGGTACTAATGTATTATGTGCTGGAGGGCCCACAGTAGCTCAGCTATACTCAAACTAACGAGTTCCTCCTGTAAAATATCCCTTACGCTTGAGTCACTCTCTCATGTCTTTGTTTAATCGGTTGGATGATTTAATTTATCCGCAAACAAATATTAAAATTGATCATTTAATAACTTTTAGGCTTAGGCCAGAGATAAGCATAATTGATCATTGTAAAACCTAACATGCTAAAATATGGGGTCTATTAGCCTACTAATAAGACTACTACTTCAGTCTTGTCAATATTTGAACATACTTGCATCTCCTTTTGGAATATCAATCTTATATTTTACTATATATTTTTTTTTCCCACTGTTATATTTATATTTTTTCATTTAATAGTCCATAGTTGTTGAAGTTTTTGGATAATATAGAGTAACAAAAAAACATTGAGTATGCTTCTCCAATTATAAACAACAACAACAACAACAAAAATATTTAATAATAGGTCTAATGATCGATTATAGAGAAACATTCAAGAAATGATCAAAAACTAAAAAATCTAACTTATTTATCTAACTCAGAGGTACATACAGTATCATATTAAAAGTAATAATTTGGGACATAGCTTGAGCTATACACAATTTATATATGAGAACACTATACATGCGACATCTTTCTATAATGGATTAATATAAAAATTATATAAAAATTATATATATATATATATATATATATATATATATATAGGGGAGGGATCCAATAAGAAGGTGCTTAAAATAAGAAGAATAAGAAGAGATCTTAGTCATTCAAATGGTAAGATCCAACGCTAGAGATTACACGTAGAAAAAATGGTTACTATAATAATAAAAAGAGTAATTATAACAATAAAAAGAGTCATTATAAGTGAAAAAAATTATTTGGTCACTATCAGTTAAAAAAGGGTCACTATGAGTACATAAAATATCATCTATTGGATTTAGGAGATAAAGAGCCAAGATGTCTTCTCATCATTCTCATTTTAAGTACCCTCTTCTAAATGTTATAATATAAGTGTTCTCATATTGTAGTATATATTTATTCTAATGTTCTAATTTTTATTTCAGATGTTCTTCCCAGTGTGTGCCTATGAGCATTATTACCAGGTTCTTATATATCCAATAATCAGCTATTTTCTGGTAGGCGTATCCCGTATGCGTGTATACATGGGTATATACCATAAAATGTATTACTTTTATTTTATTTTCTGAAGTAGAGCAATACTAGAGGAATAAGGTCCATAATACACAACAATCGAAAGGCTGTAACTGTAAGGTTAATTATTCTGGGAAGCACAGCATTTCATTACCTGTCTTTGCTTTTCTAAATTAATACAAGGAAGAACAATCTTGTCAAGGTAATTATTGTTGACTTTTGTTCATATATTCTTATTACAAGTTATATTCGATATCCATCACATATTCACATTGGACTATACTAATGCGTAAATATGCATTTCATCTCAAGGATATTTGTTCGTGTAGGACATATACGAACTAGAGATTTGTTAATTTTGTTGCATTGATGTAGTGCTTATCGCCTGGTTATTTTATCATGCTCTACGCCGAGAGTTGTGCGTGTTTAATTATCTGGCGTTTCCATGGAAGGTCTTCTAATTTTGACTGGATTAAGACGATGATGGAACACAATTGGTTATTGCATTCTAAACGTTTCAATTGCTTACTGTTGATAAAAAATACTACGTTATTTCATTTAAACATACTTTTCTTTTAGGATTTTTTTTAATGTTTTTTAAAAGTATTTTTAATTGTAATTTTCGTAACAAAATAATTGTGAATAAATTCGGAACAAAATCGTTGTCCAGAGCAACAATTTAGTCATGGTGAAATCATTGCCCTGAACAGCGATTTTGGTATGCTTTGATATAGGCCTGATTTGGGGTATTAGAATGATAGAGATTTCATATATATAATCGCTCGATCCTCACTCAGATAAAAAAATAAAATAAATGAAGTGCTACATTAAAACTCTTTCCAAGCTATACAAACGAACTGTTTTCGTTAAAACTCCTTCCAAGCTTCCATATCCATACTCAAAATCAGCAGACAATTATGTCAATTTGAGATCAACAATATCGGAAAAAATAAAATTATGTATAAAAATTAACAAGACTAAAAATAGTTCGAGAAACTAGAATTTGGGAGGAAAGTACATCAACCCAAAATTTATGAATGGAGAAGAAAAAAAAATAGTTGATGTACTTTCCTCCCAAATTCAACTACTTTTTACGATAATTAGATGACCAACACAATATTAATCCCACTACAAATTCATAAAGCTTATCATATCAAACCCACAACAACGAGAAGTACTAACACGTAACACAATATTAATCAGTAACCCCAATGATAATGATATGCTACTACTTGAGAATTGGAATGAAGTCAGTTTACATAAACCTATAATTAAGCGATAAACAAACAAATGACAATAATATAAAAGTTACGTTCATCTAAAAAAACGAGCTAACTTGTGAAAGGTTAGTTTAGACGGTGGTCGGCAGCACCGTTCCTGATATTTTAGAGGCCATAAGCGTAATAATATTTATGGACCCCTTATGTTATACGCGTAAAATTTTCCCTTATTTATTTCGAGATAGTAAACGCATGGTAATATAGAATATATTTATTTTATTTTTTATTACTAATTTCATCTGTAAAATAATTTAACCATTCTAAAAATAATCGAAAAAAAATATTAAAAAAAGATACACACAAGATCTACTAATGAAATAATATTTTTTAAATGCAAACTAATCAAGTAGAGTAGAATATTGTTGATATCTTTAAATAATTGTTAATAGAATATTTATAACCTCCAATAGTTGAGTGTGTCCATTGAATACTAAAGGTATATTTAGCAAATAATAAAATTACAAAACTCGAAAAACCCAAACTTTAATACCAGAAAGTATACATGCAGTACACAGTATATATTTTAATACCCAAGATGCTACTATATACAAACTTGTCATTATCATTATACCAAATATCCATCAGATAAATTTTTGATTTCATTTTATCAAAAAACTAAAAATAAAAATCTTAAATTTGTGATATTGTATAGTTATATGTCACAATTAGAATGACAAGAGAGTAAATCTATTCATCTATTCATTTATTCATTGTAAGACTCCATAAACTAAATAATTTATAGAGCATAATTTAGGAATTAAAAAAATAGAGAATGATAATTAAAACTAAGGATAAAGGTACACATTTTCATAAAAAAATAAAACATTCAATGTTATAAATATTTTAAACTAATTATCATTTAAAATTTAACTAATAAATTTTTAAAAATTAATTAAACACTAGTTTTAAAATTAATTTGCGGGCCCTTCCGAACACTGGGCCCTAGGCGATCGCACTTCTCGCCTAGCCCCAGGGACGACCCTAGTGGTCGGTAGACTTGGAGGCGGAGACCTGGAGCCTAGAGGTGTGAGACCAAGAAACGAAAGCGGTGACATGACAGTGAGAGATGAGATTGTAAGAGACTAAGAGCGAGAGCATGAGAAACGAAAATGTTGGACTATTAGGGAATACCAGAATAGAGTAAGTGAATGAGACCGTGGAGCGCGGCTGTAGAATTTGATCGCAGCCTTTGACATTAGATAATGAGAAGTCTACTGAAAGTCAGTCTAAAACTCATTCTAAATTTTTTTGAACCTAATTTACCCTGCCCTAATCTGAATTTTGGGTCAGTTTTTTATACCCAAATCCGGACTTTTTGGGTCATTTTAGTCTTAATTAACTCTAATTTAACGTCATAGACAGGGAAAAATTTAGGTTGGTTTCTAATTTAGTTTCCTTTTCTTTCTCAATTCAATTTAGTTGTAAGAAATAAATGATTTGGTTGACATTTTCTAATTTAACTTAGTTTTTCTTTTGTGAAATCTAATTTTAATATAAAAGAAAACAGACAAGCATTTGAAAAGCTCTAACTCTAACTTTTAAAAACAGTTAATAGTTTGCAGTTTTCACAAACATTACGGGAGATTATTAATAATAATGACCATGGTTACGAAGTCAGATAGAGCCAAACCCAAGTCATCAACTCCTTAGTCCTCCACAATAAAATGCAGACACCCTGACTCAACCATAGTTAAGAATAGAGCGCGTAAGTGACAAGCTCCATCCTTCTTCCACCTGCTTAGATTGCTGTAATTCTCTCTCTTTCATGGAGCCTACCTTGTGAAGTTCCTCTACGCTCCTCCTTCACTTTCTCCTTCTCTTCCCAATCACTCTCGCCCTTTCCAAACTTTTTCTCTCCTTCGAAATCCGGACTCCTCACTTTTTCAAACCCAATTTCTCCAAGTCTGCGCTCAATTTTCTTCCACTCTCTTTTTTAAAACAAAGTTTAATTGAATGGAGGATGAACAACAAGAAGCTCTGTTACTGACCAAATTAATCCACAAAATCAATGAAATTTCCTCAATTTCTGATTACCGTACTCCAGTTAAGAAGCAGTACTGTAACTTAGCGAGGCGGTTGAAGTTACTAATCCCAATGTTCGAGGAAATGAAAGAGAGTAAACAGGCGTTACTGAACGATGTCGTTATTAGTCTCGTCGCTTTTCATGATTCGCTCAATCAAGCCCTTGATTTGCTCCGATTTGGCTCCACTGGAAGCAAAATTTATCTGGTTCGGATCCACTCTTATAACTATTTGGTGTTAGTATAGGTTTAATTTATTTATTTTTATTGAATTATACTTTCTACTAATTCGATGGATTTGTTGCGGAATTGTAGGGTTTGGGGATTTGTACAATTTTCAGGAATTGAGATTAGGAAATTTATATTTGAGCAATGATGACTTAATGCCAGGGATTCCCCCTTTTTCGTGTACACTGATAAAGCGGTGTTGGATTTGGCGAATCTTGAGCTCTATTAAACGATAGTTTTTCATGTATTAAGCTGCAGTGTGTGCTATGGATTAATAGTCGTTTTTGGCAGAAAATTTTCATGTAATTTTAGGATAGGATTGTTGGAGTAATGAGTTCGCAGTGATGAGTATTGGGGATCTTGAAAGTTTGAGCTTTAGTGGAGGCTATGATTTGAAGGATAAGAACATTAGTGCTGATAATTAGAGAATTTGTTTTTTGACTGCGGGAGTTGCTTATAGGAGATCGATTTAGGGATGTCAAATTGAATGTAAGGAACACCTAATTCTAGTATTAGGTTCAATGCTTAACTATGTTGATTTGGAGTCTTTAGTAAAACTTTAGGATCGCTGGTTATGAACAGTGTGTCTGGTTATTGCAATAGAGGAGAAGGGTCTACGAGTTACGTTGCTATCCTGTCCTGATCCCAAATGTACTAAAAATGGTGGTGTCCTGTAATTCTGTAAACTTGTATAAGTTGTATGTCCTTCTATGGCATCATTGGTTAGCAGACCCATAGTAGTCCTTCATAACTTCATTGAAAAATTGATATGAAGATTTTTTTTTTATTTCATGGCTTGAAACATTTATGCTGAGTGACTTCTGAACTGTTTGCTTTAACTGGTATTAGGCCATCTTGGATATTCCTTTTGTATGATTTTGCTTTTTGTTTTTTCTTCTTATGCACGTCAGCTAAGTGAGGTGATTTAGCACCTTCTGTGACAAAGAAAAATCATCTAGTACGGAGTAGTAATTCTTTCTACATTCATACCTTGCTAATTTTCCATGGTGCATCCTTCTCATTGTTATGGCAGGCCCTTGAACGAGAGCAAATTATGAAGAAGTTTCATGAAGTGACATCTAATTTGGAGCAAGCTCTGGATGGAATATCATTTGAGAAACTTGACATATCTGACGAAGTAAAGGAACAGGTAGAATGAACTCACCTTGAAGGTTTGTTCTGTTGCATGTCCATAATATTTTGTGTACCTATGTTACTTGAACTTTGGTAGAAGTGTCTGACATGGGCATGTGTCCAAGTGTCCGACACAACCATTTTATAGACAATTGCATGATTTTGGTTCAAATGTCTAGGTGTCATTCCCATGTACTAGTGTCAGTTAAAGAGTTGGAATAACATAATATCGTTCTATCTCTTGAACATCCTTCCGCAGTGAAATGAGGTAACTAGAAGCACTACGGTCAAGGTTAAGGGAATGATGCAAATGTTTATCCTTTCAGGTTGAGCTCGTTGTTTCTCAGTTCAAAAGAGCCAAGGAAAGAGTTGATGCACCTGATGCAGAGCTCTATAATGATCTTTCATCTCTATACAGCAGCAGCAGTGATACAGCTTTGGATCCTGCTTTTCTGAGGACAGTTGCTGAAAAGCTGCAGCTACTGAAAATTGATGATCTAACGCAAGAATCTGTGGCTCTCACTGAGATGGTTTCTGATATTTTTCAAGATCCTGACGAGAAGATAGAGAAGATGTGCAATCTACTAAAGAAAATCAAGGATTTTGTTCAGACGGAAAACCCTGATTTCGGAACTTCTGCAGGAGAGAAAAGGTTCTCATCTAGTTGTGGTGGGCAAACATCTAATGATGGGAGTCCTAAATCTATTGTTGTCCCAGATGATTTTCGATGCCCAATCTCACTGGAGCTGATGAAAGACCCGGTTATTGTTTCAACTGGGCAGGTATTGTCAGTAAATCTTTTTGTAGTAACCTGTTTCTCCTATCAATCCAGTTTCCCATATAATGTTAAAGTTAAAACTATTATGCTAATATCAAAAGGATATCCTATATTATTATGTCATTTAACAGGAACAGTTTATATATACTTCCTCTGTTTCATATAAACACTTTGACCATCTCATTTGCCTATGCACAACTTTGACCACTAATATCTCTAATTTTCAATCAGTAAAAATTATGAAAAAATTTGTATTTTGATAGTATAAATTAAGATTAAGCGAAGACCATTTTACTTGGTAGCAAATATTTTTTGTATATGAGCAAAAATGAAAAGTCAAAACTAGTGTCTAAACAGTGCAGAAAGTAATAGTGTACAACTTTTTGAAATGGAGGGGTAACTGTTTTTGCTTTGTGGTAGCTAGTTCCCTAGCACATTTACCACATTGGCTATTTCCTGATGAAATGGTAGACATACTTCTTGCACATGGATATATAAAAATCGTAGCTACTGGATTATTCCATAGTTGATTGGTTGGTGTAGTTTTATCTTGTTGTTTTGAATCTTCCTCTTCTCCAGATAAGCATAAGATAGTTGTTCAAAGCTGCTATTGTTATTAACACATTTCTTTCTGTTTCGTTTTTTTATAATAATATTCCACTTTCATATCTAAACTGCCTCAATTTTTGTCCCTTGCAGACCTATGAACGTTCGTGCATTGAGAAATGGATAGGGGCAGGTCACAACACTTGCCCAAAGACGCAGCAATCACTCCAAAACACCTGTCTCACCCCCAACTATGTCTTGCGAAGCCTTATAGCCCAGTGGTGTGAAGCAAACGGGGTGGAACTTCCCAAGCGACCAAGCACGTCTAACCCCACCAAAACTGCATCTGCTTGCTCAGCTGCAGAACGTTCCAAGATTGATGAACTCCTCCACAAGCTCCATTCAGGCAACCCTGAAGATCAGCGTTCTGCCGCAGGTGAAATTCGGCTTCTCGCCAAGCGAAATGCTGATAATCGTGTAGCCATAGCTGAAGCAGGGGCCATCCCACTTCTTGTGGACCTGCTATCAACTCTTGATTCCCGCACTCAAGAGCATGCTGTGACTGCTCTTCTTAACCTTTCAATATGTGATGATAACAAAGGGAGCATTATTAACTCAGGAGCTGTACCTGGCATAGTTCATGTTCTGAAGAAAGGTAGCATGGAAGCAAGGGAAAATGCAGCTGCTACCCTTTTTAGTCTCTCAGTCGTGGATGAAAATAAGGTCACAATTGGTGTTTCCGGTGCTATACCACCTCTTGTAATGTTGCTTGCTGAGGGTACCCAAAGAGGGAAGAAAGATGCTGCCACTGCACTTTTCAACCTATGCATTTACCAGGGTAATAAAGGCAAAGCAGTAAGAGCTGGAATTGTGCCCACGTTAATGAGGCTACTGACAGAGCATGGAGCAGGCATGTTGGATGAGGCACTGGCTATTCTGGCTATATTATCTAGTCATCCTGAAGGTAAAGCAGCCATTGGATCCGTTGATGCATTACTGGTTTTGGTAGAAGTGATTGCGAATGGATCACCCAGGAACAAAGAAAATGCTGCTGCAGTTTTAGTACATCTTTGTTCAGGGGATCCAAACTATTTAGCAGCAGCGCAGGAGCTTGGAGTTATGAGCCCATTGCTTGAGATGACACAGAGTGGCACCGAAAGAGGCAAGAGAAAGGCTCAGCAGTTACTGGACAGAATGAATCGGTTACTTGAGCAGCAAAAGCAGGCCCAGGCACAAGCCGAGGCTCAAGGACCGGCACTTCCTAATGCCGCTGTGGATGACTAAAGGTTTTTTGTCTTCTTGATTTTGTTATCTTTTTTCAATTATGTATAATTTATTTCATATTCTAATTAAACGGGAGGAGGGTGGGAGGGGCCTGTCAGTGATCTAGAGGGTGGTGGAAGGTAACAGTCCTGTGGGTGAAATTCATTGTTTTTTGCATTCTGGAACTTTCTGTATTTTGGAAGGGGACGAGGAAAGGATCTTTATATCTTCACTGGAAGCGCAAAAGACACACAAGAAAAGAAAGAATTGTCGAGCCATTAGACAAGTCTGTTGAAATGGAACACTGTAAAATTTGTATCAACGCTAATTATCCTCAATTTTTATGAAAGGATATCTTTTTCTGTGCTTCGACTCTAAGCTTTGCTTCCAGATTCAAGTTGTTCAACTTTAAAAAACATAATACTGGTTTGCTGCATCAGAATAACTGAATGAGTGACTATTTGGCTACTTGAAACCATATATTTCAGTGTTTTCTCTGCTGAATAATACAACTCTTCCATTCTACCTGAAGTACAAATTCAATCTTCCTGCCACGTGTTTTTATACGGTGACATGAGCTTGTACAACCTACTGATTTTGTATTTCTAAATTCTAACTTGTATTGGTAAAAGTTTGAATCGGTAAGGTTGCATATGAGGGATTACTGCTGCATATCAGTGTGTTGTGGGAACACTTGGAATTTAGAAGGGCATTTTTTAGCGTCTCAAGGACGTTACGCATTACTCCATTAATGGTATACGAATACGAGCAACACTTGCACTTTCTCCGCTGTGTATATCTTCAAATGTCATTCAAACCATTGCATTATTAAGCCGCGTTACAATCATAGGGAATAATTCAAAAACATAAATCCAATTCACTTTCCATGCAAGTAGGTTGGGGGGTTTACAATCCCACACACAACTGTCACTTGGATTTTACATGTGCATTAGTAGGACCCTTGATCACCACTCTATAATTCATACTCGTGCTTTCCGTGACAGAAATACATACTTATCCTCTTTATATATAGACTCGTATTTTTTTTATTGAAATATCATTTCCTTGTAATTTTTGTTGCAAGATAAGAGGACATTATTTATTAATTTTGTAGGGAGTCCAACCTAGTGTTTACGTTGTTGAAAGGGAGAGCTGACACTCTGGAACATCTATCTTTCAATGGGCATAGCCGTTTCATATTAGGCCCGCATTGACCCTCCTAAGCTCTCCCGTCCTACATGGGCCCATTATCCTCTTGTTTAAGATATCCTCTGGCCTCCATATGAACTCCAGGCTTGGGAAGGAAAATAGATCTTCCCAGTAATCTGTAGTATAGGCTTATGTATCGGGAATAATATTCTTGCTAAGTCTAAATGGTGAATCTTCAATAAATATTAGGGCTCATTTGGTATGAAAAACTGAAATAAAATGGAATGGGTTTTAAAATGCATTTCTGACTAAAAGCTGTTTGATTTTGAAAAAAAAAAAATAATGGGTTTCAAACCCTTTTAAGTTTCAAACACTCCCGAAATCCCCTTCTTATTCCTTTTGTTATAGTCAGTGTTCACCCAGTGTTCATTCAAACTCAACCGCCCTACTCCAACTTTTGAATGTCACATTATTATAATACTTATTATTATTATTAAACTTATTATTATATTATTATTAATGGTATTATCATTTTTATTCTATTTATTAAATTGATTACTATTATCATTATTATTAATATATTTATAAATTATTATTATCATTATTATCGTTTGTACTTTTTTCTATAATATGTATTTTTATAGTTATTTTAATTAGAGCTTTTAAAATCTAACCGACCCAATAAATTACCTGAAACAGCCTTGGATCCGACTTGATTATGACTCGAAAAGTTAGGTCTATAAACCGACCCAACCCGACTTGAAATCAACCCTAAGATGATTTGACCCGGTATTCGAAGACCCAAACCCGATATGTGTCCAAATTGTTGCGGACCCGACTCGAAGACAACCTGAAATCGATTGAACCCGACAAATAGCTTGTAGTTGACTTAACCCAAAACCTGTTATAACCCGTCTAGGAATCAACTCGGATTGACCTAAACTGACATTAACCCGAACTGAATACGAGTTGACCCAAACCCAAGCAAGAAAATAACTAATTTTACTTGACCCAACTTGACCCGACCCGATAGGCCAAATTGACCCGATTTAACCCAAACCGAAAAGCATCGACCCGCGATGGGTCAACCTAGAACTGTCCTATGGACCCGAATTGACACCCTTAGTTATAATATTGTGAATATATAAAAATAAAAATATTTTTATTGTTAATATCAAGATTACAATTATTCATGTTTGAACCAAACAACAAATAAGGAACTAAATCTCATTACACTGTTAAACCAAACAATTGGAAAGGGTTTAAAACTCATTCTTGTACTTAACCAAACAACTCTCTAAAATTGATTCAATTCCTTTTAGGTATCATTCCTAATTCCATTCAATTTCATTCCTGCAATCCAAATAAGGCCTTAGTTTGTTTAAGTTTAAGGAGTGATATTCAAAGTCTTGAATCTGGTCTATATCATTAGTCTGTTTGTCTCTCTTAACACCAATGAGTGAACTGTGCACCCGAGTGCACCATGAGCATGGTGCATCCACTCTAAAAAAATGTATATTACGTACATGAGAAATGTACACAGTAAACATGTCAGTTATGTGGAATGTAAAATGTACATTCCACATAACTCACATGTGTATTATGTACATTTTTCATGTACATAATGTACATTTTTTTGAAGCGGGTTCACCTTCGAATAACAAATAAATAAAATTTTCTATATGCACATTGATTGAGTGATAGTTTTTTTTATTTGATTCTTTTATTTAGGTAAGTGAGAAATAAAAGATGATTTAAAAGTTTATAATAAGCTACTTGTCAATTACTAATTAATTAACTAGTACGTAATACAATATGTGAAAGAATATATGTATACGAAGTACATGATTAATTTAGAGATTTTGATACCCTAAAAGGCTAAAACATAGGTAGGCATCTATTATTATCATCACTTCTAAGAGTAATTAGCATGTGACCGTGTCAATAATATAATTTATCATGTCCTCATCCTCATGTATTCCACTATCTGAATCAAAATATTTTCCAGTTAGGGCTCAGTGGGCATGATTTTGTCGGCAAGTTCTAATTGGAAAATTCCTGGCTTATGCTGATTATAATTGTTTCACGGAGAATTTCATTTTGTGGATTTATGAGGGTTAGAGGGTTAAGTAATCCCAACATATGGTAGGCACATAAATGTTGATTTCTCTAGTGTTGAGCTTACCCCTTTTTAAATTTGTCTTCTATAGGTAGCTAGCAACTAATATTAGTAATGTGAATTTTCCAATTAAGAAAAATTTAGTTATTAATATAAAATGAGGAACAACGTGACTAATTACACCGTGTATGAGACTGTTTTTTTTTTTTAAAAAAAAAGAGTTAGTTGGTTTAAAGGAGAGCCATCAAGTGCCGAGAATGTGAGCTCACATGCATGTAAACACCACTGAACAGCACTAAGCTTAGCTAGTGCTTTGGTTCGAGACATCTTGGCTCAGAGCCGCAATACACGCCTCGCTGAGACGACTGTGTGATTATTTTGGGAATATGTACAGCACAATCGTGTATTAATATTGTTGATAATAATATTACAGAAAAGAAAGTTATGCACACATAACCTAAAAAGGTATACTTTTTGTATCATAAGTTCATAATTATTAATGAATGAATTGCATAGCTTAAATACAACGACAACGAACTATCCCTTGCACAGACGGTATTCAGATAGATATCCCATATACCAACGTATTTATGCACTCCACAGCTAAGCTAGGATTCTAGGAAGGACACTCCCGTCTTTGAGTACAACCACTCTCATGTGTTTATTTTTTAGAAACACTTTATCTGTACTTCGTCACGATTTATAGATTATTCTTAAATATATGGCTAGTAGGTATGTTATATATTCCAAAAACTACACAAACACTCCACGCACCACCAGTTCCCCATAGATTATATCTTCTGGATTGAACTGTACGTCTCAAAACGTACTAATATATACAAGCTATGGCACCATATACGACTGAGCTTAAACCATGAAGTTTATAAATACTGCCACTGTACCAAAAGTCTGAATCATCCAAACAACTTTTACGTACAAATTACAAAAAGCGAAAGCTGCATATACATGAGATGATGCATATTAGAATAACAAATACACGCCAACCTTGGGCTGTGTGCCTGGCTATCTGGTATTCTGGCATCAAACATAGAACCGAACAAGACAGACACAACACTTGACTACTTGAGCATATAATAGCTGTATTTTATACAACAAATTTTAAACACAAACTTATATAACGGAGTACAAACTAATAACATATGTAATCAAACATTATCAAATTTGACCTACGCAATTACGCTTAGCTACTATGTGATTTGGCCTAAGGTTCACTAAATTATTTGAAGTACACTTGTTGTATACCTGCGCTATTGAATCATACATAACGGTAATAACCTTACATAGATTTCCGTGCCCCATTGATTTTGCTGCTCCGATCCCTCCCCTGAAAATGCCAACTTTCATTCAACGTAGCTAGCAACCACAAAATTCACCTACAACGACACTTCACTTTATTTTTCTGTAATTTCCTCTTATTCTCATGTTTCTCTGACCCTTTTTCTCAACCGTTTTTAGCATACAGGATTTAATTTTAACTGCTATTTCTCCCATCATCCCACTTCATCATCCTTCCCCAGGCCACAGAGGAAAGAAAGGGAAATTAAGGTAGAGATGGTACTGTCTTGGTCCTCGTAAAAGCAAAGCAAAATCCAAGATTCCTCTTCTCTTCCTTTTTAGACCATATAATACTAGACATAGCCACCGATTTTCTTTAAATATAATAATTGTGTAATTACCAATTATTTTATATTTCTCCAATGAAGGGTGTATGTGTTGTAAAATATTTTTTTAAAAAACAACATAATATGTAGAGAGTGCAAATACTTTTTTATGCTTTACCCCTATTAACTTTCACAAAGTTTGAAAAAGATTGAGTCAAGTTTGAACAGCAATGTGGGAAACATTGCAATAATTAGGCCATTAGAGAATAGAGAGAGATTGAAAAAGTTATAAAAAAAATATCTGTAAGAAATGTAATGAGCACTACATTTGGAGCTTCAGGTCCCAGCAGCAACTATAAGAGAACTTAATAATGAAGTATATGCCCTTTTTTGACGAGGAAAAAATTTATAGGATTCTCCATGTCAAGTCATCACCAATTTTTACTACTCAAAGTAACACAATGTGTCTCATGTTCAGGTAAATGAATAGCGTCTAATTATGATACTGTTCAATAACCTACATTGTTCTAAACTCTTATTAATAGTGTAATATGAACTGTAATGTTTAAACGACTGATATAAGTTAGATATATATATTCTTTTGAGTTTGAATACATAGTATATTGCAATGTATTCTGTATACTAGTGAAAGTTATCGCATAAAATACTATGTCTATATCCCAAAAATTGCTTCATTTCTATTTATAGATTTAAAATTCGAAAAATTTGATAATAAATTCTCATTATGTTATTGAAATAATATATTCAAGTTATTGTTGGATGTATTTCAATGTAAATTTTTATAATATCAAGTTTTCATAATTTTTTGACTTACAAATTTAGAGATAAAAATGTTTAAAATCGTATATTAGAAACTGCGAAAAGTCAAATTGAGCAATTTTTGAAGGAAGGAAGGAATATGAAAATTATTTTTAAGCATCATTAATTACAAAGATTTTATTTTATCACTTAACTGTCTCTTATGAGAAGATTACTCTTAGTACTTGGATATATTTTAACTAGCTAGTATGACTTGTTGAGATTATAAATAGTACTGCAACCGTAGCCAAGAAAAACACTGTAACACGATAACACTTGATAACTTTCCCTTTTCACCACGCCTTCATCCTCCTCAATCAATGCTAAATCATTGAACATTTCGCATTAATATTATATTATCTTAAACATATTGAAGAAGTCTCTCAACAGTCAACACTGACTACTACTCATTTACTTGATTGACAGTGGAAGAATAGATTTTATGTTGCATGGTTTTGAGTGAAGTTTTGACGTTTTCATCTTCGATAATCTAGTTGTAAGCTTCTTCTTCGGCTTTTACACTCGTCACCAAAGAAGAAATTAGTACTTGATCCTAAAACAACTATCATCAAATTTCTCAGTCTTATTATAACGATATTATGACACATCGCTCCATTTTTTCTTCTATCTATCAATACTACATACTTGTCCTTACAATCTCCGTACAAAATGATTAGTTATTATCTTGGAATCATCTCAAAGTCTTAACTTCACTCTCTCTTTGCTACTCCATCTCTATGGAAATTCCCCTTGAACAATGTGTAGCTATCTGTTTTCTCGGGCTATGGTTAAAGCAAACGTGATGAAATTCTGTTCTTTTTAATGAAAAAGCCGCCAATTTATTAAAGCAAAAGACGTTGATGAATGAATGAATTTGATTTAGGTAATACTGTTACATTATCTTCTACACCCTAATGATCATCTTGTTCTAGGATTGCCATATCATTAGTAGTTTAGTTACAAGAAATATATTTGTTTCCCGTGTATTTAAGTAGTCAAATTACTAGTTCAGATATCAATGTGACAAATACTTCCATAGTTCCATTCCATGCGATGCGAATACAGTACTTTGTATTATTCAACAGTTCCAAATTAAAGGTTTCTTGTTGTAATGTGTATGTACTGTGGACGAAGAGTGAAACAAGTTAGCTTAGATTAAGGAGAAGAAATTAATTTAATTGAAAATTATCATCAAAAGCTAAGTTTAAAGGATTGATTCAAAACTCTTAAACACCCCACAATCAAAATACAAGCACATCCAACAAGGAATTGAAGGAAGTAGGAAAAAAAAAAGGTAATATAATAGCATAAAAAGAGCTTAGAGTATATGGATTACTAACTTCTAGTAGTATAATCTCATCTCGGCATTGAGAGGCAGACACCAATATGAATCTCAACCCTAGCTGCTGTTATCATGATGAAAGATTGTTGACGATCATCAATCACCAGGTCGGCCATCTCGATATAATTCTTGGCTGGATCAATGGCTTGCATGCAATTAACTTACACCAAGATGTCCAATTCTTAGCTTAGTCAGATGAACAAATTAGCAATTAAGAACAAGTTGGAGAGCTAGGTGGCTAATAAGCTAAGCTACTGCCAACAACGAATATAACTCATAAGAGATGACTAGTAGAAGAAGAGTTAGGGCCTGAGAGATCAGTCCACATGCTAGTTGCAGCAGCAGCAGCTGAATTGTTTCCCATGTTAGCACTACCCCAAAATTGATGACTCGTTCCATATTTGTTTTGATCTGAAGATGACATGCCCATGAATTGTTTGGCTAGATTCATCCTATGCCCGTCACCCTCCCTCTTCACTGACGCGAACTCTGACATCATTGTTGATGAACAACTCTTTTGAAGATTATTATCCTGATCCTGATCATGGTCATGGCGATGCTGATCATCTTCGATTTCCTGATGATCATTTTGAAAGGATGACGACGTGTACAATCCTGCAGCACCACCTGAAGAGCCAGGGATTTCAAAGCCTCCTAAAAAGTTGGGAAATTGTACTTGTTGATTAGTTGAATTAGCTGGATTGAGTTGAGGAAAATCCAGCTGATGATGGTCACTTCCAACACCCCCAGCACCTCCAGACAGCCCTCCTAATCCTCCTAGAGGGTGAGGAGGCGCGTTAAGGGCTCCTCCGAAGCTAAGACCTAAATTTCCCATCCCTAGTTGAGCTATGTTATGTAAAGATGCCATGAAGGACGACATCCCGGTCCCACCCCCGGCTGAAGGGAGACCGGGGGTAGTAGGGCCAAGACCATTTGCCCCGCATAAGTCCATATGTAGAGGTATTCTTTCCCCTCCAACCATCGCGGTTGTCGAGGAAAGAGAGGACTTGGAAGACGAGGAGCCACTTCCTCCACCACCACCAGAGGACTTGCTGGAGGACCTTTTGTTCCTCCGACACCCTCCACCTACAGGAACGTTCCTAAGGGCCCCACCACGGGTCCAATATCGCCTACAGGCCTTACAAAAGTGTCGGGGCTGCGACAGGCTATAGTTGTTGAAGTAGCAGAACTTGGTGTTTGAAGAATCACACCTGGGACACTTAAGTGGAGCCTCAGGTAGGGGAATCTTCGCTAAGCGGGCTTTCTCTGCCATCGAGTCAGGACGCATAGGTGGGGCTCCCAATCCCCCGCCAGCAGAAGCGCCACCACCAATCCCCACCTGATGAGATTGGCCAGGCTGTTGGGGTATTGTTGATGGTGGAAGAAGGCGGTGTTGTTGTTGATGATGATTTTGATGTTGATCATGATTTCCAGCTGCAGGACCATTACCTTGGAGAACTTGTTGATGATTAGGGTGCTGCAAGAAATTATATAACTAGCATATATTAGTACAAACAAAGCTAGAAAAAAAAAAACTTTGCATACAACTTTAATTGGCGAGGTATATTCAGAAATGAAAGATATATATCAGACGAAGAATAGGGAATAGGGAATAATAATATATCAACTTTATGATTTTCATCTTTTTATTTGTTCCTCCTTGAGCTAGAAGCTGAAATAATTATGCTGGGGGAAAAAAAGACGAAGGCGAAAGATAAGCATTGAACCTGTTGCCAATTGGGAGGATCTAAATAGAGAGGAACTGAAGAGAAAACCATAGTGAGTCTCTCTTTTATTTAGGAATTTTATTGATATCTTTAAATTCTCTTTCTCTCTTTCTCTATCTTTTTTAATTTTTTAGGCTGTTTCTTTTATAAAAGGTTGATGGAAGGAAGAAGAAGGTGGGTTCTTTGGGGATATGGTGGAGAATCAAAGTTTATGACGAGAAGATAATCAGATAACACCACCCAACAGATTGAGAGGATATTGAGAAAGCAAAGCAAAGATAGAAAGGGAGATGAGACGAAAGCTAATTTGCTAGCTAGAGAAGGGTTTTTGAGGGTGTGCTTTGCCCTTTTTATTCTCCCTCTTTTTGTTTTTATTATAAATCCATTAATACTTAGGGTTTTCATTTTATTATTATTTCCATCTTCCTTAACCCCGAAGCTTATCACTGATGCTTTGAACTGTCAACCTGTACACCAGTATGTGTTGTTGTAGGACTAGTAGCTAACTAGCTAGTGGTGCTGGGCTGCTTCTTTTTTCCATTTTTTTAAATACAATAGCTTATTAGATTTTGACCTATTTACTTTCGAGGCACTGTGAATTCTTGTAAGAATCTGTTTTCATCTATTAAATCTTGTTGCTTTCTGTACTAGAGGGCTTTCATCTTGAAATGACATATATATATATATATATATATATATATATATATATATATATATATATATATATATATATATATATAAGCAACTCCTTTATTAATTGATTTCGTATAATTTTTAAGAAAATTGGAACGACGTACGTACTCCTTTATTAATTGATATAAAATGTGAAATATGCATCTTGAGCAGGGAAAAGCTAGAAGTGAGATATAATACAGAGAAAGTAAAGAGAGATAAATGGGAGGAGAGGGCTGCTCTGCCTGCCCCCTCATGCATGGAAGGAAGAGAGAGATATTATGATGATGATGAGTGTCTTGATGTGTCCCCCATACGCTATTATTGGTGGGATCATCTCACGTAATCAAAAAACACCTTAGTAATAAAATCATATATCTGCAAAAAATTAACAGTGGAACAATCTGTAAATATTATAATGTAGACCCCCTTTTTTCTTTTCAACTATTAGTAGCTAAGATTATGGTTAGTGTAATTAAATTATAATTTACTTAATGGAAGTAAAATAATTATATAATATGGTGTAATACTAATCGCTCTTTACTGAATAGGAATATATATGTTTATATGCTGCAAAGTCCCATGCATTTTGAGACCACTACTGACAACCCCACATTACGGACACAATTTAGCTTTTATAAAATTAAAGAGCAATGCACACAAGGGTTAAAGCAAGGAATTACAAACAAAAACTTAGCAAAGTGAAAAGTAGAATGAAGAAGGGGAAGTTGAATAAAACAAAAATAACCCTTAAAATGTTTTTCCAAATTAAAGTTTTGAATGAACTAACTTTAAGAATCAATGTTTTTCCCCCACACTTAAAAAGGAGAGAATACCAAAGGACTCAATTGCTTGCTAGCTGCTAAGTTAGCACAGGATTCTGGCATTCTGCTGAATAACTAATAACTGAAATTTAATCTTTTTTTGAAGAGGACCAAACCATGTTTTTATGGTACGGTAAGCTTGTATTGTTCCATTTTATGCCATACAATTACCTCTGGAATTACATTGACTGATAATCAATCTGATCTATAGCCATCTACTGAGTTATGTACACTCCCTACTACACTACTCCATACTAATGAAAATAACAAGGTTAATTAATCCGTGCCTTTGTTCACATTCCTTTTTTGTAGGGTAACTTCTGCAGTTTACAATGATGAAGCTGGTGGAAATCGCTTTATTGCAAAAAATAGGGTACGCTCGTCATGTACCGCACGTACAAGTTTCCATATGTTATAATTAATATTTTCAGGAATAATATCTTAAGAATGAGTAATAGGTAATTAGTAAGAAGTGGAGCAATATAACAATCATGCATGGCTAATTGGTTATCCATGCATGCTCGATCTTCTTCTCAAATAAATTATAATTGATCAGAGCTCAAAGACAGTAACCAGCACCTAGGGGCACCCTCCTGCTTGTCCTTGGCTCCTTGCAATTGAGATGATTGGGTGGATAGAGAATGTTCCGTATGTATGTAGAAAACGCTCGACTTCATGCATCTTCCGTATCATATTATTGCCTCTTTTATCCGCACTTTTAGTGTTACGACTTTTCTTCCCTTTTCTGTTTTTTGCTTGCTAGCTGATGATGCAATGGATAACCCAATGAAATTGACTACATACACTTAAAAAGGCAAATTAAACCTGTAAACACTATATATGTACCTAAAGTCTAGTATTGAATCTTTTCTACTCCATGATTCACTATTTTTTAGGTGAGACAAGGAAGTTACACGGGATTAGACCTGTGCATTGGGTCGGTTAGGGCCGGGATGGGTTACATGTAAAATGAGTCGGGTCGGGCCGATTCGAGTCAAAAGGAGATGCTAAACGGGTCGGGTAAAAGAAGATACGATATAACAAGCTGAGTCGGGCCGAGCCATCCGAAGAGAGTATATTTTTTATCTATATAGGGTGATAGTTTACATGTATCACCTCTAATCTTTGGTAGTAGACTATCGGTAAGTATGTGAAAATAATTTATTATCTAATAGTGTTTAAAAGTCTTGGAAGTCTTGGAAACTATAGGCTCATTATTGACCCGACTTGACCCATTAAGAGACCGACCCATTAGACTCATTATTAATTAGGTCATTTTACAAACGGACCGGTTAAGGACCCTTAACGGAGCCCCTCTCATTTGAACACCTCTACACAGAAGTATTGGACTTTAGAACAAGCTGCTTAGGCCGTAGAATCATTTGGCATAATTTAACAAGTTATGTTATTTAAATTCATACGAAAACGAATTACTCATCAATTGGTAAAAGAAAACCTATAGCTACCTCAAAATTATTGCAGGCCGATATGCTAATACGAACAGAGGATACTATTTATGATTTGGTTGTTTTTGTATAACTAAGGGGTAAGTATCTTAATTAAGGTTTACCTTTTGTTAGGGGGTATTATAAATACGCATGTATGCATGCAACTATGCTAATTTTGAATGGCTTATGTAGCCTTCGAATGGACAGTAAGAGAAAAAGAGGGGTAAAAAAAGAAGAAGAAGAAGAAGAAAGGGAGCTTGTGGAGATGATGGGCCTAAAGATTGATGTAGCCATCTGAGACAGGGTACGGCCATAAGGACCACTACAAGATGACGTTCAAAACGTAGGTTGAAGGAAGCTACTTGAAGATATATGTGCATGCATGATTAGCTTTTCCTACTAATCGTTGCAAAGATAGATACGAATCCATCAACAATTCATCCATATATTATGTGTACTTTACAATAACTATACATATTATACTGCATTTGCAATATTATTGTTTCATGGATAATTTCGGAACAAAAAAGATGGAATTGAAATCTTACATGCATGGCCAACACATGTATTGTGTACACAATGGCAACGATCTAGCCTTATAGAACATGGGAGGTGTGTTATAAATATGGTCCGGCAGAAGTGAGAGAACCATTAATCAAAATAGTACCTTGTGCGTATAAATAATATGATTATTTTTCCGTATTTGCATATTATGCATGTGGAGAAGCTCGTGTCTCATTGTATTAAGTGTCCTTCCAATTAGGGTAAGAACAATGTTCAACTTGTCATTCTATTACAATATTTTTTACTACCAAAGTCACAAGAGGAATTTCCTTAACACTTTGACTAATTGATGCTTATATTCTCTTAATTATAGGCCTTTTCGTCGAAATTTGCACATCTTCATGTGTGGACAGTGGATAACTGGATATCACTCAACTCCTGGATTGATTGAGTAAATATAGTTATCGAGAATTACTTAAAGTTTTCAACAAACCCATGGTAATCAATGTTAAACTCATCAAACCAAACCAAACCAAACGCTACAAAAATGTGGTAAATAAATTATTTTACATAAGACTTTTATGTAGATCTTTCCATAAAGGAGATTAAGATGGACAAATATATTGTTATCTTGGTAACCACTATTGTTGGAATAATAATAGTGTCACATGCAACATCGGTATTATTTACTTTACCTAAATTATTCGATTCCTTTTTACACATTTAACATGATGCAATCAATTACATTTCAATATACAATCATAAAACGTTAATATTTCTTTCTTTTCTTATGATTATCAGAATTTTCCATCTGTAACAGTTAATTTTTGTGAATCAGTCTTTGGTAGACCGGCTCTCATATTGTGTCTGGTTTCTTCATAGTATGGATGGAATTCACATCTCTAGGTTAATCCAATTTATTGCAACCCTTTGGGCTTTATGGTCAACTAGGAATAACAGGGTATTTAGAGACAAAAAGAGCGATATCAATGATTGATTGAATAGAATCTGGCTCCAAGAAGAACATGAATCCTTCTTGGAAGAAAATTCCAAGAGTCTTCGATTTCTTCACCCCCCGGAAGAAGGGCCTGCTAGACTACCTGGTTTTGATAAGGTATCACTATGAAGAAGTCTCTCAAACGAGGATGTGGAAAGATTTATACAAGTATATTGAGCATGGAATAAGTTGGATGGACAAGTAGGATCATGATGGGAGATGGAATAAGCACTAACTACCAGGAAAGTGGGAACCAAAAGCTTATCCCATGGTTTTGCTTCTTCAATAACTATGGCATAAGCTTTAGCCTGCTTACAAGCCCTACTATGGTGTAAGAGAATAATTGAAAAGTGATCCGCCTTCTATCAAACTCTGCGCACATGATTTTCTCTCTTCGCCAAATAACCTCTCCTATTTTTAAAATAATAAATACCATTTCCAGAATTAGGATCCTAGATAGTTCGTTTGATGTATGTATTATTCATATGGTAAATCGAAAACGTGTTAAAAAAGCTCATATACAAGCAGTTTTAACTAGACTTTCGACTTACTCCCTTATTTCCCCTTAGCTTGCTTTATGTTTGATGTTGCTATGTAAAAAAAAAGAAACAGTTAGTTTTTGTAAATGCCCTGATGTAATGAATGTACGTATGACTTTATTAAATGTTGCATAAAAAGATCTTTACACAACTAAACTTCAGAATAAGCAACTAATTTTTTGACTACGAAACTTCGAAATTCTACTACAAAATACAGATAAAACGACTATTTAAAAACAAAGTTATAGGTATTGTATAGAGGTTGACATCTGCCTAAGTATTAAAATTTCTCCTGAAATCTTATTTGTAAGTTAATTATGGTGTTCCGTCACGACAATGATAAAGGGATGTAGAGGAGGGTAAGGGAAATTAGGAGAACCAAAAACGCAAACCATTCACTTTTTGAGAGGGAAGGAATTAGTGAAAGTCGCATCAATCCAAGTCATCAGATGCTAGCCGTCGGCAAAATCATGGTGCCAACCTTAACAAGATATACCCGCTGCGTGCGTATGGTTTTAGGTCCCACTGATTGATTTGTGAATGTTCTGTATCATACTTATTATTTAAGGAACCCTTTACTTAGCCATGGCAACCGCCTTCATCCGATAGCCTATATACTTCATATCGTTGCTCCGCTTAAATTTTGTTGTTTTATGATCTCTAGGATTCTCTACTGTAACTGTATATCATAACTTATAAAATAACCTTAGCTTTAATTACATACTTGAATCTTTTCAATTGTATTTTAACTCACAGCGTTATGTATTGAAATATTTGATCATATAGACATGCTTGTTAAAGAGGCTTTTCTAATTCATATCTAATATAAATTATATCAGAATATTAAAATTTCAGATATATGTATTGTTATATCAGATATATATATTATTATGTATCATATATAGAATATTAGATATAGAAATATAAAAGATATAAAAATGCAGAAAAATTCATGTTAGATATAGACATTATGGTATCAGATATTGAAATAAAATTACAAAAGTATCCCTTAATATATCTATATTAGATATAAATTAGGAATTTCTTCTTGCTAAATTAGTACTTCATATATTATGCTCATAATTTAGCTTAGTTGATCTGATGGAACTTTAGAATATGATACCCAAAAACTGAAATTAAGTTGTGTAGAAATCATTCATTATCTCTTAGTTTTGGTTCTACATAGACCCAAACAGTTGCTTTTTAATTATCAAGAATATATAGTTGACTGTAGTGCGAGTCTTCTCAAAAAGAAAATAACCTGTTTAAAATATATCAACTCCAGCTCTTTATATCTCTTCTCCGCGTAATTGGAAACATGTAAACTAATAGAAACATAACTAACACACTCATATCACGCCTTCAAATTAAGTGTTCTTGAATCATAAAATTGGTAATCATAATCCTAGCTTAATTAGCTAGGATGAGATCGAGAATATATTGGTAACTTGGTAAGAAGTCATTGATTATCTTATTAAATCTTTGACCAGTCATTGATGATATATAATATACAGAATGCATAATTAGTTTATATATGAGATATTAAACGGGGTATGGCGTATACTGATATCGCTGAGCATTGAGCACGTGCAAAAAGAACTAATTAGTTTACTGTACAGTTCTCAAAGCACTGGAAAGATAAAGAGTAAACAATAATAGTGATTAATTAGTGTACTAAGCAAGCTAGTTCTTTAAGATTAAGCGGGGAATATGAATTATTATTGGATAGTATATGTTCTTGTGGAAAACTGTCAAAGACGATAACTAGTTATGCGACAAGTATGCAAACGTACGTGAAACAAACATATATTACGAGGTTAATGTTCCACTAAACCAAAAGAGGGTGTAACTATCTATCATTTAGAGGGCAATCGTATGACTCAAGGTAAATCTTAACTGGAATGAGAATAGATGAACATAAAGCCTAAATTGAAACAAGAGATTGTTGTCACGCTAATACGTTAATTATTTGATTAAATTACACTATCATGCAACACATAACTATCAATTTGCAAGAAAGTAATTAGTAAGTTAAATAAATCTCATTCACGTTTGCACCCAAAAAAATCTCATTCACGTGTTGATGATCTTTCCATCATGCAACGTCCAAATAGTTTAGAGCATACGAATCTCACAAGCAGTAATGGAACACACAAAAATAGTATTAAGTTAGCCAGGATTGAAGGGATTGGTGGCGTTGGAATCTAATTCCCTGACAAATGGAGCCATTATGTTCTTTTGCAAATTTTCATGCAAAATAAAGCAGTCCTTCTCTGTATATATATGTATATATAAAGTTGGAAAGTTGAGCTAACTGCAGCTTTAACTCATTCCCTTGACCCCCTATCCCCCACATCGACCCCTTTTTATTCTTCATCTACTTAATTATCACCATCTAAAAGTATTCTGTGACATATTTATTCATTAATACTGTCAATAATTAATGTCAAATTTTATTAGTTTACTAGATCAATTCTGAGGTTATGTATTGTATTAAGTGCTAGGCTAAATATTTGTCATTTAAGTACAATGTTATATTTTTAAATGGCGTAAATTGTTTTGCTGGAGATAAAGGCGCGCGGTAGAATTTATATGTAAACCTAGTTAGCTTTCGAGTTACTTCGTATTAATGACGGTTTTTTCTTCATGCTAAATATATATAAGGAGTAGAAAACCAAATCATGGATACAGTATCAGCATTTTTACAATCGCATAACAGTGCAATGTTATTTGCCGTATCATTTTATAGATGCAGTCGGTCATATCTATCAAATACACCTTACTAACTGAAAGAAATGCTAAAAATATTTACCTTAATAAGGTTTAAATAATGTGGAGTAGCTGCATATTATATGTATTTTCGAGAGAAGAGAGATAGATGTGTATATGGTTCCCACAAACTGGCAATAGAAGGTCTCTTTGTCTCGGTGATATGGGGCTCTTGTACATAGTAGCTACCACTACTACTGAGTGACTGCGCATTAATTTCCGATCCTAAATAAAGAAGAAACACTGTTTTACCGTGATATGTTCAACTGCACATGCATTGCTGACATTTTTGGATTTGATGAATCCACGCTCAATCTACAATTTTTCTCATGCAGCTACAGCATGCAGATTACAAAGTTGATGCATTTGATATAGCTTAGTTCTACTACAAGTTTTCAGAAAAATATAATTGGTAAAGGAAAAACAGACGAGATGAATACTTCTTGTATTACCTAAATTTTACCGTAGTCCCAAAGATAATCAATCTTACATATAGGAACTGTTGTAACTTGTTAGATGTTCTAGTAAATAATCTCATTGATGGCATGACTCAGCCCCCTGGAGAGACCCTTGGAGTCCTTGGAAATAGGTACTTATTAGGTTGCTATATAGTGTATCCATGCATTTATCACACCGAATCAAACATAATGGATTTACCACCGTCAACAGAAGTCATTGCTAACAACCCCAAAGCCTATTAAAGTATTAAGCTAGGAATGGAAGAATAAGGGAAAGGAAAAGAGAGAAATGAGGTTAGGGTTTTAATTATGGACCATACATTATTTTTGCATGGTAGCTAATCTGCTATTCAACTAATCAAATCTACAAACAATTAGCTTTTCTGGCCTACTGCAGAAAGACAAAATGCCAAATGTTTTTCTACCACTCCAAAGTGCTAATTAAGAATGATAAAACGTTTTCCCTCTAAGAAAATTATTCTTGAATAACGCGTATATTCAGCTTCTCAGTATTGGCTCAAAATACAAAATGCAGACAAAAAAAAAGGGGGGCAAATTCGGTTTCCTTTCCACTGTATAAGTGGCTGAAACACGGGAACTTGGTATCTGCTTGAAGATCATCATCATCTGTATGTGCTGTCTCGTAAAAAAGTTATGCATCCCAAAATTATTTTAAAAAATAAATTAGCTAGAAAGTGAATATGATGCTACCCTCAATTTATCCTCTAATTAGACCCTACAATTATGTTTTGATTAGTATTAGTATATACGACTCATTTTGTCCTTAAGCATAGATTATATGTATATATAATAACGAAAGCATCTTCTTTTTAGCATAATGAATATAATAAACTAATGTTATCCTTTGAGATCGGACAGCTAAATTTATGCCATGCAGAAACTTCTGGGATTTTGGTAATGCTGCTGCTTCTAAAAAAGCTTGAAGTTGGATATTGGTTTTGAATCACAATAAGTGCGATGTTTCATGGACAGGAATCTAGAATCCTTCATCTATACTCCACCTTTGTTAATTAGTTTTGCTGACTAGTACAGAATATCTATGAAGAATTAACACTACGCGAGATTACTTTTTTCTAAAAACAATGAAAGTATATAGAACTGATCATTTTATATAATGTAAAACTTAGCTCCATGATATGGGCCAACCGGGTAAGGACGGTAATATTGTGGAAATCGATGTATGCGACGGTCATATTCTAAGCTAAATAAGGTTACGAAGTTATCATCCTTACAGTATAGGATGAAATGGAGTGAAATGTAAACTGCAAATTTTATGATTCTTAGTTCAGTTTGAGATCAAAGAGAACTTAGTAAAATTAGGGTAATATGTAAGAATATCTTAGGGACAAAGATGCGAAATAAAGCGCTTGGGAATATGTTCAAGATATATATTGCTTATATTGATGCTATAATGGAGTGATTAGATGTATACCTTCTGTAGTGATGTAGAAGGCGCGCCCTATGATTCTTCATTCAGAAAGTCTGCTTCAGCCCGTTCCTGACTAATAATAAGATATCGCCTAATCGCATGTATAACTTCTTTGTTCTCAATTTTAATAATTTATTAAATCTAAATTGTTAATGTGGGATTTTCTTGCAAAAAGGATACCTTCCTGATAGAAGTAGGGTCTCCTGATCTCGTCTTTACTGATTGGAACCAATGTATCAAGTCTTAAATTTATTGTAGCTAATGGTTAACTTGCTATTATTTGATCCAATTAATATTTTCTCATATCGTGTATTCGGGAACATAGAGAATCGTGTGACTATATCGTAAGAAGGATATAAACCTTAACTAGTAAGTTAATGCATTCATTGTGACAATATATAATATTGATTCACTCACAAGTTACTCCATAAGCTGGTTGTCACATCGTATGAGATTATAAGAAAAGCTATTTGTAGATGTCCTAATAACAATCTCGTTGGTGCGAGAAGCATGGACCACTTATTAAAAACTTAGAATTTCAATTCATGTATAAATAGGAATGAAGCAGTCAGCCCTTTTTAAAAGGATCCTATGTTGAAGTGGGGAAACTATCTCTTTGCTGCCTTAGTAGATTCACTAGAACTCTACAAGTAAGATTGTGTAATATGCGAAAAATTAATACTAAAGTTCCTATAATAACAGTTTTGTGGAGAAAGGAAAGAATCCTAAACCCTGACTTTGGGAATAAAAACATTCGGAGTACATACCGTGGTGGTTGACATCATCTTCATCGCTAGAGGGTTATTGTAAATATTTTGTATATGGATTATGGATGCTGTATTGGGTTTTTGGAGAGAAAATATATGGAGTTCTCATCTTGGGCTAAGTTCTTCAAAATAACGGGCCAATGTTAAACCAACTCACTTCAGCAGAGTTTACAACACAGGGCTCACAGACCACTACTTTGAATTTCTTAGCATATTTCAAACTATTTTCTCTCTATATTTTTGCGTGACTTAACTAATTTTTTCTGGACTTATTTTTAATATACACTCATTTTATCTTGAATTTAACCTATTTTTACTGACTTCAGTTGCAATTTTTGTCTCTTTCAATCTCCAATGCACTTCTTTAGTTATAAGCATATTCAAAAACTTATTTCTAGTGGCCCTGTTCAACCTTTGTAGGGCGTTCGGAGTGGAGGAAACTGCTTTTTTGTTAAGTACATATTTTTCTTTCAAGATTTCAATTGGTGCAAAGGGATTTCTCGATCACACCATGTATGAACCTTGTCAGAAGAAGAAACACTGAGTTCAGAAATCAGCAGCAATCGTACTGGACATTGGGCTAATATAAGAGTCTACATGGAGGTTCTGAATGATCTCGTAAATCCTGGTCAAAAACCATTAGGTTAGGCTTCCTTGGTACAAATGAGGTGCATGGTGTGATGGATTCAATGAAACATCTTCTTCACCATCCATATGACTCTCAAGAGCTTGCAGCCATCCAATTGGTCTATTTAATTACTACTTTGGGTCGAATATTGGATCAAAGTTAAGATCTTTCTACCCGATTGGCTAACCTAGAGTCTAGAGAGCATATCAATTTCAATCAACCTGCATTAATGGCAAGCCAGATTACATTTTTGCTCCAATTCCCATCAACATTCATGCTTGGCTAATTGTGTTCTTATGTCGTCCCAATTATTGTACCCCTACTGCCTTCTGATTCTAAGCGAGATTTCCCTCATCTACAGTAAACAAAATGCGATCTCTAGGTGGGCCACCTATAATTCTCCATAATCTTAAATAGTCTGGAAGAACTGTGGAAGAAGTATATATAGGTGTATGGATTATTAAATCTTACTCTAAGTTTCTCATCCTCAAATACTCTCGAAACAACCCCCTTATTTTTCCAGTCTCCCTTAAATACCATTAAAAACAACCCCTAAAATGACTACAGGCTACAGCTAGATAAACATACCATACCAAGATCACTGTCCCCTGATATGAGGAGTGACATCAACTGATCAGTTAAACACAAATGAAGAGATTGACTACCCTAATCAACAAATCACAAACTTAACACAAATGAAGAGATTGACTACCCTGATGAACCACCAATAATATGCTCCTAGCTTAGCTTATCATTTTTAAACACAAGCTAATTGATCAACTACATAGCCACATCATGATCACTACATTGTGAATATGAAACGCAATTACATGTAGTTAAAACCAAGTCACAACAACAACATAAACAACCCACTATAGATGAGGGTATTATGCTGCCCTCAAAGCAATGTGGGTATGTATAGAATATAACAGCTTAAAATTACTCTCGTATTCTACTGTGTTTTGTTATTGATTTTGGAAATTTCTGATGATTTTATTGCTCCTATTTATGCAGGTATTTATAGCTTACAAGAACATATGATTTTGTCTCTCCTTAGAACTCCTCTAAGGATATAATTTGATTTTATGTAAAACACTCCTATATCAATCTTTTAATGTAATGCTAATCTTTATCTTATCTTTTCTGTTGTATTCTTCTTATCTGTTCTACACTCCCCCTCAAGTTGGATTGTCGGATCTTCAACACCCAACTTGAACAGTACCTCTTCGAAAACACTGGTTCCTACTCCTTTTGTCAAGATATCAGTCATCTGATCGTCTGATCGACAAAATATAAGATTAATAACTTTAGACTCCAAGTTATCTTTTATGAAATGTCTATCAATCTCCACATGCTTCGTTCTATCGTGTTGGATCGGATTCTCAGAGATACTTATTGCAGCCTTATTGTCACAATATAGCTCGCAACTTTCATCTGGAGTAAAACTGAGTTCTGACAGGAGTTTCCTTAACTAGAGAATTTCAGTTACTCCTTTTGCAACTCCCCTGAATTCGGCTTCTGCACTTGACATTGCAACCACCTTCTGTTTTTTACTTTTCCAGGTTACCAGATCACCTCCAACTAGAGTAAAGTACCCGAACGTAGATTTTCTATCATCTCGATCTCCTGCCCAATCTGCATCAGTGTAGGCTTGTGGTCGTAAATGACCATTGTTCCTGAATAATACCCCTCTACCTGGAGTTTTCTTCAAGTACCTTAACACCCTAAAGACTGCTTCCAGATGTGATACTTGGGGTTTGTGGATAAATCTACTTTAAACTCCAACAGCATAGGAGATATCAGGACGAGTGTGAGATAAATAGATTAGCTTTCCTACCAATCTTTGATATTGGGCTTGATCTGTCGGTTCTCCATTTTCTTCGATATGTAATCCATGATTTACCACTATCGAAGTATCGACTGGCTTACAGTTAAGCATTCCAGTTTTAGTCAACAGATCAAGAATATATTTCGTTGAGAAATGAAAATACCCCTTCTTGACCTAAGTACTTCAATTCCTAGGAAGTATTTTAGCCTTCCAAGATCCTTCATTTTGAACTCCTGGAATATCTTCTCTTTCAGTACCCTAATTTCTTCCTCGTCATTTTCTGTGATAATCTTATAATCCACATATATTATGAGACATGTTGTCAGACCTCCTCATTTTTTCATAAATAACGTATGATCGGAGTTGCTTTGACAGTATCCGAAGCTTTTCATTGCTATTGTAAATCTTCCAAACCAGGCTCTGGGAGACTATTTCAAGCCGTACAACGCCTTTTTCATCCTGCACCCTTCTCCTGGTAGGAAGTTATAAGAGGCACCCAGAGGAGGCTCCATATACACTTCCTCAAAAATCTCACCATGCAGAAACGCATTTTTTACATCGAATTGATGCAACTGCCAATTTTTATTTGCGGTTACTAAGAATAGTACCCGTATAGTGTCAATTTTTGCTATTGGTGAAAAAGTTTCTGAGTAGTCAATTCCGTATACCTGTTTATATCCTTTAGCTACCAGTCGTGCTCTATATCTCTCAATGCTTCCATCAGCTTTATACTTAATCGTGAAGACCCATTTACATCCTACGGCTTTCTTATCTTTGGGAATAAGACATTTTTCCCAAGTTTCATTCTGAGTCAATGCATCAATTTCAACCTTCATTGCTTTCTTCCAGTGCTTGTGTTTAAGGGCTTCCTCAACAGTTACGGGAATATTCTCTGAGTAGATTGATGCGTTGAAGACTTTAGCTACCTGGGATAGATTTCCTTTATCTATATTCTGTACAGGGTATCTTGTCTGCTGTTTCTCATAAGAGGGATCATATCTCCTAGGAGGGATCCCCTTGTAGTTCTCTGGGGTAGCCTATACCGGCTTTGTTCTTCTTCATTCTCCTGTTCTTCTTCAGTTATCCTGTTCACTTCATCATTAGTAGCACAGAATTTAGTCATAGGAGAAGAAGGATCATTACTTACCTCTATTTCCTGCGATTGTATAGGATGCTCATTCTCGGTGGATACTGAGGATGGTACTAGGACAGGTTCTGATTGTATAGGACTCAGTGGATTGTATAGGTCCTCTCCAGCATCAATATACCTGGATAACCAACTGAGATCGTCTCTTATAGTCTCCCCCTAACATCAAAGATTGGGGTAGAAGTAATCTTCCTCGATAAAGTCACAATCCATAGTAGTATACAAGTGATTTGTGGTTGGGTCAAGACACCTATACCCTTTTTGAGATACTCCATAACCCAAGAATACACATTTAACAGCCCTTGGTTCCAGTTTATGGCGGTCAAGACTCGAGGAGGGAGTGAATGTGCTGAGGAAGTGAAATTAAAACTCCAGAGAGTTTCAAGGGGAGTTTTGTACTTGAGTTTATGTGTGGGAAGACGGTTACTAAGGTATTTGGCAGTGGCTATTGCCTCAGGCCAAAACCCCTTAGGTACACATGATTCTATCATCATTGCACGGGTCATTTCAAGCAGGGTACGATTCTTTCGTTCTGCTATTCCATTATGTTGGGGAGTGTCTGGGCAAGTGGTCGTGCTTGGAAAAAAAATAATGCATATCATGGTTAACATATTCCCCTCCATTATCAGATCTAAGTATACTGATTTTTGTCTGAAATTGGTTCAAGATCATTTGATAAAAGGTGACAAATATGCTAAAAACCTTAGACTTCTGTTTCATAAAGTAAATCCAACTCATACGAGTACAATCGTTAATAAAGAGAACATAATACACAAAGCCATGACCCCCCGATATCGGGGCAGATCCCCATACATCTAAATGAACTAAGTAAAATGGTTTATTACTATGACTACTACTGTCAGAATAATGACTTTTATGACTCTTAGCGCGATAACATGCATCACAGTTAAGAGTCAATTTCGATTTAACAAAAGAAGGAAAGATACGTTCTAAATACCCCACTAACGGATGACCTAGGCGACAATGCCATAGTTTTAGTTGGTCTTCAACTGATCTTGAAACCCCTGCTACTCCATTTGTTTCTGATTCCTTATCCACGTAGTATAGGCCGTCCCTTTTAGTACCATGCCCAATGATCCTCCCGGTTTGAGTATCCTGCACAATACAAGAATTAGAAGTTAGTAAGACCGTGGAGCCTAATTCTTTCGTTATATGACTGACAGATAATAATTTGTATCACAAATCAGGTATATAGAGGCAGTTTTGTAGAGATAGGCAATCTCCGAGTCTCACGGACCCGACTCCTTTATCACTCATATATTCCCCATTTGCTGTTTGGATAAAGGTTTTATCGGTTTTTTGTAGGTTAATAAGGTCACTTTTGTCGTTCCTCATAGTGTCAGTTGCTCCACAATCAAAGATCCAATTGGAGTTAGGCATTACTTGGCACGTAATACCGGGTTTTTGGGTTTCTTCTTCTTGACTCTTATCTTGGGTAATTGGGTGTTGGGCTTCAACAAACAAGGATTGGGCTTTGTGTTTAAGGTTGCTGGCACGTGGTGAGGAAAAGGGAGTAGGGTTTGAGTGGGCTTGGGTATTTAAGGCTCTTTTAAGGTTAGCTTTCCCACTCCCCATTCCCCTCTCTCCCTCATCCACCGTTTCCCTCACTTTGTGCCTCTCACCCTCCATTTTTCTCATGCCGGAGATGCTGGGTTTGAGCAGACTCCCTCTCACCCTTCCTCTTTCCACCGTTTCTCTCACCAATTTCCATGGGCTTGAGTTCGTAGGGAGAAGGTTGGTGTTGAGGGAGTTAGGGTTGAGGAGGCTCGGGTTTTTCTGGGAATGGGTTTCTGACCGAGGGTTTTTCTGGGTGTGAGTCTCTGATCGAGCCGCCGTGTTTTTTGGTGTCTCATCTGAGATTCTTTCCCTACCTTTGTTCGTCGGTTCCCTCTCTTCTCCCGAAGCACTCTCCTCCTTCGTGTCCTTGTCTATGGCAGCGGAAGCCTTGCCCGGTTTCTTTGCTTTATCTCCTCGGCTCGTTCCTTTCTTTAACCACCACTCTGGGTATCCAATTAGCTTGAAACACCCTTCTTTGGTGTATCTTGGCCCTCCGCAGTGCGAGCACTTTAGCTTTGCCTTGTCGTCTTCGCCTCCACACCGGGATAATGCTTTGTCTGACCGGTTTCTGGTGGTCAGTCCACTCCCCACTCCATCCTCTTTCGGTAAGTGAGGTAAGTTGTGTCTCATCACTTCCCTTCGGCTTATTTCTCGGCATATGGTGTTGTGTGCTGCATCTACTGTGGGTAATGGTTCTTGATTGACAAGATCTTTTATGTCCTTGTCAAATGTTTCGTCTAACCCGGCTAAAAAATGATAAAGCCGGGTTTGTTGTTGCAATTTATTATATATGGTTATATATGTTGGACATGTCATGGGATTTGGGACTCTCCTGTCTATTTCTTTCCATATAGTAACCAGCCTGGTGTAATATGATTCGATTGTGTTTAGACCTTGTTTGATCTTGTTGGCTTTAGTTTCTAAATCAAACGTTTGCAGTCCATCCTTCCCACTGCTGTAGACTGATTCTATTCCTGTCCACAGTTCCTTTATTGTTATGTAATCCAAGAATTGGTTTACCAATTCTGGATCTATGTTGTCTACGATCCATGTTCGAACTATCGCATCACACTGGTTCCATGTGTTGATCTTTTCGGTGTCAGTGGAGGGGGGGAAAATGTGATGTGTGTGAGCCTCCCCCTCCCTTCGATCGCCATTAGCATTAACCTAGACCGCTTAGCGTAGTTCTGGTGGCTTAGTTTTTCTGACACATGAAGTGAACCCCCACTGTTATCTTGACTCCTACTTGAATTCATCTTTTCCAGAATTATAAGTAGTTGAGCCATAGTAACATGGGTGTCACTTGGGTCTTTTGGGGTTCCCACCATTGTTCAGGTAGGTTATCTTGGTAATTGATGATCAAAAAATCGACAAACCCCCTTTCGAATTGCCATGGCTCTGATACCAAGCTTAAAATTACTCTCGTATTCTACTGTGTTTTGTTATTGATTTTGGAAATTTCTGATGATTTTATTGCTCCTATTTATGTAGATATTTATAGCTTACAAGAACATATGATTTTGTCTCTCCTTAGAACTCCTCTAAGGATATAATTTGATTTTATATAAAACACTCCTATATCAATCTTTTAATCTAATGCTAATCTTTATCTTATCTTTTCTGTTGTATTTTTCTTATCTTTTCTACAATAACAATCTTATTCCTAACCCAAGAAGAGCTTAATTATATTGAGGCAAGCAATATTAAGCGCTAAACCAAACATCCAAAAAAAGGTAACTTGACAAAAACATGAATTATGTTTCGTTCAAAGCTTCTATGTATCAATCAACAAACTAGCATTTCCAATTACTATAATGAAGAAAAAGCACTCCATTTTTCAACTGAGAAGTTTCATCAAACATTTTAATGATGCTAATGTAGATTTTAAGCATACACATAGATTCCATCATCAAGAGCTAGAAATGCCTCAGATAACAAAGGAATTGCAGTATTGCAGAAACCAAGCTAATTTCACCCTCGAGATCACGGAACCAACTAATTTCTCCATAAAACCTTCCAAGAATTCACATTTACTGTTCCGAATAGCAAGACTTATCTTCCATGGATGCGATTGCCTTTCAACTAGACATGTGTATTAGGTTAGGTTAGGGTCGGGATGGGTCACATAAAAAACGGCTGGGTCGAGCTGGGCCAAAGGAGATGCTAAACGGGTCAGGTTAAAAGAGATACATAATGGGCCGAGTTAGGTCGGACTGTCTAAAAAGAGTATAGTTTTTATTTATAGAAGGTGATAGTTTACATGTATCACCTCCAATCTTTGGTAGTAAACCATCAGAAATAATTCATTACCTGATAGTATTTTAAAGTCTTGGAAACTATTGGCTGATTCGACTTGACCCATTAAAGATTCAATAAAATATGATCATTTAAGAGACCAACTCGTTAGGTTAATTATTGATTAAACCATTTTTACTAACGGACCGATTAATGACCCTTAATGAAACCCCTCCCATTTGAACACCATTTGAACATATTTAGTTTCAACCAAGAGTTAGGGGAAGTTTGTGTGTTGTCTTAGTCTTAATGGTCCAGACTTCAATGGCCCCTCAAACATTCTCTAAACACAGTAAATATCTAAATATCTAAATCCAAATCTAACCAAACTTTAACAAATCGTGAAATCGGTAAATAGCAAGTCATATCAAATTTGACCCGTTAAAGTGATTTAATCGAACGAAATATTTCATTTCAAAATAATTTCACATGCATTTCTTCTAATAAAACTTTCAGTAATAATAGGAAATTGAAATAGTTACGGAAAAAAAAAGCTATAAAAAAAATGAGCTGCATATTGATGGACTGGAGCACTGAACACACTAAGGCCCGTATTCCCATGGGCCCATTAAGATTAACGCGATTGATGGCGTAATGAAGTACCGAGTACGTAATCATCATTGCGTAACAGGCTGCCTATCTTTGATTTTATGGGTCCACCTTTTTCAACTGATTGCGAATGGCCCAATGTTGATTTAGTTATGTAATAATATCTTAATCGACCTTACCAAGAAATAAAATCTTAATCATGTTTTTATGCTAATACTTAACAATTACGAGCACTCCGTAACAATCATATACAGATCATAGCGATTGATTTACTTATACTGACAGTGAAAGTTCACCTTTACTTTGCAAATTGTTTTTAATACAATCATCAAGAAATAAGAGATTTTTTTTTGGAACTTTCTGGTTTTTATATTTTATTTTATTAGTGTATTGTGATTATTTAGTTAGTAGATGACGGCTGTAAATTGACAAATTGATCAGAAATTAATAAGCCGCTGGAAATCATTACCAAATTCTCTCCCCTCGTGCGAGTCGTGCCCTCCTTCATATAATTGTATATTTTGTGAATATAAATTAAGAATCAACAATGATTAAGTGAGAAATGTTGGCACTTATTTTAAAGTAGTAATATTTTTTAGGATTAATTGAACGCATTAATTTAAATTTTGACCGATTTGAGGATATTAATCCAACCTTTTGTTTATTTCTGATTGCACCTACCTTTAACTGATTTTTGTTTCCACTAAAACTTTTTACGGGTGACCTGAATAGCAAGTGGAAATTATCTGACGTGGCTTTACTTTGTGAACAACGCTTCCCTTTCTTACTCCTCCTTTTGGAAGGTACAGTCCCAGGAGGTCTTACTCTAGAAGGTAGAATAACATTTGCTACTTCAGTCAAGGATGAATCTATGCTACTGATGAATTTGCTCCCATTTCCCACTATACTATGATTAGATCTATTCTTCACACTAAGAAAATCACTATCTGATTGAAATTCCCGTCGCTGATTCTTCTCAGAATAAAAATACTCATTCCCGAGATTACTCCCAAACCCAACTTGAGTTCCTCCATTATCCCCATGAGCCCACCTAGACTGGATGTAAAACCCACCGTAAGTCCACAAAGTAATCAAAAGTAACCAGTACACCACCTGACTATTCCTAAACCACTGCAATTTACCCCCACTCGCTCTACCCTCCTGCCTATGCGTTCGAGTAGACGGAAGCCTCCGAAAAGTGGGAGAAGACCTAGGGGTCGTTCTTCCCGACAATGTAGGCTTTAATGTTCTCAACGCCGATGGCCTAATCACATTTCCCCGCAAATCCTCATCATCATAAGTATCATCCATCACAACTTCCTACTCTATCTTTCCAATCACTAAACCATCGGGGAAAACTTCCAAAATAAAACCCGCCAAACCACTCACAAACACTTCATTGTAGAGATATTTTTTTAACCTCAGATTCTGCAAATGCAATTTGACACAAAAATTAACACATTGAATTCAATAACCAGTGCAAACCCAATTAACAATACACCCTACACTACAAATTCCTACTCTCTAACTTAGCAACAACGTCAAAATCCCCAATATTTGTAATTTGCATAGATCAATAACAGGATAATAACAAAAAAAGCCAAAAATATAGTCGAACTTATATTAAGCCAAAAATCATTCAATCGAAAGCTAGAATTGACAGATCTTAATATAAGTTAATCAGAAGGATGGGGAAAAGAAGGGTGAGGAGTGAAACAATGAAGAACTTATGCCTGCAACGGTATTTAGTTCATTCAATATTTTTAAAAGAGAGTTACATGTTCGCGACCGTCTATCACAGATAACAAGTGGACCAGGTTTAGTGTAAACAAAAATCAGTTAAAGGTAGGTGCAATCAGAAATAAACAAAAGATTGAATTAATATCCGCAAATCGATTAAAGGTTATATTAATACGGTCAATTAATCCTATTTTTTTAATATTATTGTTATGTATTCCATCAAAACACAAGACATAGTTCTATAACAAAGATAAGACAATTAAAAATATTTTCCTTCGTATTTAAAATAAGAATGACTGAATGTCTTACGATAATTTATAGGGAGTATTCATTATGTCGAATAATTACGAAGGAAATTAACATTGACTCGAAAACTATTGCGTATACAGAACGGCACTATGTTGCACGTAATTCAACATAAAGGGAATGATATTTTAGAACTTCTGCTCCAGTTTACCAAGTACGAATGTACAATAACTTGCGTATCTCAACAAATTCCTTTCCATAACCAGATCCCCAATCTCAAAATTTGATATTTGCTCTTCTTTTCTTTTATATAATTTTGTTTACCAAACTACACATCGTACACTCAAAGGCGAGAAATTTGTACATCAATAAATAAACGGTCGAGTCTTTTATTATTAAGTTAAATTTCGTAAAACACTTTGCCTTTTTATTATGGGGACAGGCATTGCATGTCAAAATTCCTACCAAAAGCAACAAATTTTTGCCCCACCAGATGACCTAATACACAATATGGGGGACAAGACTATGCCTACTGAGTAAATTGTGTGGATTTATTTCCAAAAGTTCCTAAGGTAGATTAAAACTGTCGATTGAGTTGTAAAATTTTCAACGCCAACTATTAATCTGATTATACCAACCTAGAAGGTGAAACGTATAGACCCAATTACCCAACCCAACCTATGAAGTACATATTAATCTTTTTCAAAACCCGACTTGCTCTCAACTAGAAAACAACCCATCAATAATTGACCCAAAATGTTAACAATCCAATCTAATTGTTAACCGACATATAACAATTTAAAACCAATTCAATCCATTAACAAACCGACAAAACTCAATTGATAGTAACCTCTAACCTGATTTATGTTCATATGTTCAAGACCAACTTGCTAGAAACACGAAAGTTGATTTCACCCATACCATTTATTATTACTATAATGTTAAAATGAGCCATAAACATCCAAAAATTGATTCAACTCAACAACAAACCCGATAATTCCCTAAACTTTTCAATGTTCTACACAAACTTGAACCTTTTTTTTATTCATCTAAAAGTCAAGATCTTAGGCCTTGAGGACCTTTAGACAACTAAGACAATGACACAATTATATAATATTCACAGATGAGATGTCCCTAAGCTACTACGACGAGGGCACTAATTAGTGTAAGCATTATTAGCATCTATTGCTTTGTGTCCCTAAATAAAAGCAATAAGCTTCTTATCCGTAAGCAACTGAGCAATGTGACAATATTATCATTTCTCAGGGCTGACAGATTTAGAGAGTTTATTTACTACATAGTTATCTTTGTGATAGATGTAATGTATTTTAACATTGATTGAATGGATCCCCTTTATTAAGAGAAGAGACGAAAAGATTAAAAAATTCATAATATCATCCGTAATAAAGATAACTTGTCCTAATAAATGATTCGAAATATATCTAACTGTAAATAATTTGTTTTAACCATCCAAAGCCAAACTTAATTGACCCGAATGGTAAACTAAACCTGAAATAAATCATGCAAATTGAACTGATTATGACCGAAATCGAAATCGAATCTGATCCCGAGTAAGTAAATAACTAATTGAACTTGAATAGATTATTGACCCAACTTGATTCGACCCAACTCGAAAGAAACTGGTAAACCTTCCGATCATAAGTGATTAATATCAGACTTGATCCATTTCGAAAACTCAAATTGACACCTAATCGTAGAGGTATAAATGTACTAGTCAATGTAAGTAACAATGTACAATCTATGGAGCATTTGTTAGTTACTTTAAACTTAGCCCACGTAAGCTGATTAACTATCTATCCAACTTTGCACCATCATTTCCTCCCTTCACATTTTTTAATCCTAGTTAATTCGGCTGTGTAGCTTGTCATGAATTGATATTGACACAATAAAATATATTAATTTCAAATATATGTGTCACCAACTATCAGTATTTGAGACTGATATTGACAATGTTCGATCAGCAAGTTTAACATAATTGTCTCTAGTACTCCCAAATCCCAAGTTTCAACTTTACAATCAAGCATTATTTAGATGATATGCCATAATGCGTCTATGATATGATTAAGCTAGCAGTAAATTGAACTACCATTGCCTTTTCGTTTTATCCGAGCAATCAAACTGAACCCCAACCCATGTTTAAAGGTGAAACTGATTGAACTGAACTGTATTATTTTTTGATACAAGTAATATACTCCGTACTACGTGTGTACCATTTCTTTCGTAAAGATGGAACTCGGATCCCATTTTCCTTAGTTACCTTATTCAAGGTGTATATGCCAAGAGTTTGAATAGTTAAGATGCTCCGTTAAGAAATTCTGAATTTCATGGTTCCACTGCACCATTCCCAATAAACTCTGTCACTTAAATGAATTGTAGCATACTCTGTTTTCTACTGCAAAGTGCTGTCTCTTACTCTCTTAGTAAAGTTTTGGTTAATGTTGTAGGCCACAAAGAAGAGTCCCCTACATTTGGTTTGAATTTTTGTCTTGGAGCATGAAATAGCAAGTTTTTCTTTTCCAACCAAAAGAAAATAGACATTTGGCTGATTTTTGTTCCCCACACGATTGAATTCTAGTGTTGTTTGAAACTGCAATTAAAAGGGATAAAAATAGATACGAGAATGACCCTACATTAATTTAGTCCTTACGCACAGTTAGCCAAACAATACCTTATCTACCAGAGTTGGTTAAATTGTTTAAGGGCAGAGCACCAACATAGCTTGACCCTACATCATTTCCCAAGAGTTGTGTGTTGGACCACTCTGTAAGTTTCTTTGTTCTATTCTCTGAGTCTTCTCACTCACATGCACTCATGTTCTCACTCTACCATAATGCATTAGTTTTTTAATTATAAAATCGTGTCTTTACAATTGACTATAATACTTCCTCCCATCATCCCAAATATAAAATTTAACTTTTTTACAACAAAATGAAATTTTTTTAGAAAAACAACCCAAAATATAAAATTTTTAAGGAAATGGGGCAAATTTTAGAGGACAATCTAAAATGGAAAATGAAATAATCTTTGAGAGGCGGGAGAGTATATAAGCTAGAAAGCAATCAATACGTTTATATCTAGGCATATTCTTGTGTAGTATAGTATGCATATTTAAACTACTAATGAATAATGATCATCACATCATCAAATATATATGGGAGAAATTTAATAAAAATAATTTTTAAAATAAAAAGGATGTGAAAGGATCTTGAATCTTCAAGTGTTAAAATCTAACATATGAAATTTTACAGATCACTATAATAACGAAAATTGTCACTTTATGTATTACATGTTAAAAAAAAAATCACTATATACGTGTGAAATAATATTATATGTTGGATTTAAGAGATGAAATGTCATGATTTCTTATGTATAGTGATCATGACTTGAATGGAGCAATCAAATACAAATGATATTAATATATTTGTTTGATGATCGGGATTCTATCCACAGCATCATATGAGAAAGCAAGTTATTTAAACATGAAAAGACGAAATCCATAAAACTGAGTATATCCGTGCATTAGGTATGAAACAAAAGTGTAATGGTTCGTTTGCAACTCTACTCTCGAAAGTAAAAATGAAGACATAGGAGTAACATTATCGCGGAGATTACAATTACAAGGATACGGTGTAACCTTTACGAAGAGAAAATGTTTGGAGTGAAAAGTTAGTAAAGCTCCAAAGAGAGTGTTCAATTATCCTTCCTTTAGAAGTAGGCATAAAAAGACAGCGTATGACAGATAAATGTAATGGTCCAAAGCATTCAAAATTTGAAAGGGATGGAGAGGAAAAGTAAAGCAGCCCCGTATTCAAGTAAACCAGAAAAGGCAGAAGCGGATACTTGATTTAAATTTGGGAAAAACTTCTAGAGTCGCGTGAATGGAGTGACGTGCCTTGGGTTTTAGGTGAAACCCCTCTAATTTCAGTTGCCATCCATAAACATCATCTTCTGTTTATTACGGACAACTTTCCCATCTTTTTTTGTCATTTTTAATGGTATGACAAAGACCACCTCCTCTATTTTTTTTTGAACAACTTATTGAAGGGGCCGCTTCTTCAAGCGTCTCTCTCTTTCACTTTTTTCTTTAATTAGTGACTGTCTTCCCATTACTATAGACTGTAGTTAGTTAATTAGTTCAAAACCCATCAATCATCAAAGAGTAACTAATCTAGTGAGTAGTGAGTACAGCTGTTTTTGAGAAAAATGAGCATAGAGTATAGTTTGGTTTCAACAACTCGAGAAAAATGGTAAACAACCTCCAAGCTATGATGCAATGACATCGCCATATAAAAATTGAATATCTACTTATCTAGCAAGTTAAAATGTATGGCAGCTTTAGAGTTGACCCAGAACGAATAATCTCTCAAGAAACAAATTAAAGGTGGATGCCAAAAAATACATGGAAAAAACGCGCAGATAAGAAATTCTACAACAGCTTTCCTTTTCCATACTTGAAGAAGGGTTTTGTTTAGCATATTTCTATCTTTTTCACTTTTCCTTTGCCCTTCAATTTATACCAAAACAGCTGCCCTGAGAGCAAATTGCACATCAATAGAACAAACACAATCAATTATCTAATTGTATTATCGTGGTGTTTTATACGTTTGCCCATAATAATTGCAAGTCAAATCAGCTTCATTCATACCCATATCATATGGCTATATACTACGCTAGTAGTACCCAATTAGGCTTCATCTATTATTACTATCAATTACTCGAAACCAAGCACATTAAGGCTAGTGTCTCATAGAAGAAGTTTCTTATTAATCTAATAAACCATACATTAGAAACATAGGCATTATGATCAAGCTATAGCTTTTAGAACTTTGTCACAATGTACAACTCCGAGAAACTCTAACCCTATCTTCGATTGGGCCTATTTATTACAAAATTGCCTCCTGAATTCAAAAATAATGCCACCGAGATCAATTTTGAGGGCTTGAGTTCCTCGAAGTTGGATATTAATTATTCACATTTATAAATTGATGTTAAAAATTATGATAATTTTGAATATCGATCGGAAATGCATTAGTTATGAACAAATAAAAAACATATATTGGACATATGTAATAGAGTAATTGGACTAATGGCCAATCTAGTAGCAGTAACAGATATTGGTCATCAGACTATGAGATTGTATAGATTATAGACTGATAGCCCAATACATACATACACATAAAACTGTACACTGAGTTTTGCTATATTATCATTTATCAACATCCAGAGCAAAGACAACGTGCCCTGCGAAAAAGGGCTAACCTTTCTGCACAAAACACTGAATATATCTCAGATATTAGTATATTACTATTCCAGGAAATTCCAAAACTCTTCCAAATTGATAACAAGGAGGTTATCTTACAGGATTCCTATAAATTAAGAAACAGAAATTTGAGGAAGAAATAAAAAGGAACAAAATTAACAAGGCTTGATTAATTCACACTATCACTAATCACTTCTTAAACCAAGATATCTAAACAGGGTTATTTGGAGAAGTGGCCAATGGAATTACCTGTGAATTGCAATGAATCTCCCTCTCTTTCTCCTTGTTCTTCCCTCCATTAATATCCTTACTTTTCATCAAAGTTTCATCCTTTTCCTCTTCTAAAGAACAGTGGATTGTAGGGTGGGATGCATTCTCCAAAATAACCTCCTGCAAAATCCCACTTTTCTGAGCTTCCTCTATCAACCTTCTATACAGTTTCTCCTCAGCATCCCTCAAAAACTTGAACTTTGGAGGTGGAGATGACCTTAACCTGCTGAGCTCAGCTTCAACTGATGATTCAAACAATGGATTGTTGTAATTAACATTACTAGACAACTTTGATGAAATTTTCAAAGTAGTATGAGGAGAAGCCGTAGGACTAAGGTAAGGTGTGTGTGTTTCAAGGGCCATGATTAGATCACTGAGACTCCTTGTTCTTGATCCTTTCCTACTTCTACTATCACCCTTTGATTTCCCATCATCAGACTCCAAATCCTCCTTTGTTTCCTCCTTGATTGTGAACAAGAATCTTGGATGCCCTGCTAGCCTCATGATGTCCGAGTCCACACCTTCTTCTTCCAAGGCTTTCAGTAGGACATCCTTTCTAGAGCCTAACTCTAACCCCATTTCAATATCTGGGTCATTTTGGTAATTTCCATCTGGGTTTGCCACAATCGTGTTGCTTGAATATGTGTTGTTGATAACTGCAGAGGGTTTATCCCAACAAAAGAGATAGAACATCTCTTTAGCATGATTACTGTAATCTTTTTCAATCCTGCTGCTGCTGTTGATACTTCTTGTTGTTGTTGTGTTGCTCAAAATCCTGTGTTTCTTCCACCATAACAGATAGTACAGCTCTGCAACAAGTGCTAATAGTAAACAACCAAATACTAGACTTAACACTATCCCTAATCCACTCAAAATTGTCATCTTCTCCAACTCTTCGATACCTCTGTTTCTCTCTCCAAAGTATCAATAACACCTCAAAAAAATTTGGTGGAGGAAAACTGCTTGACTTGGTAGCCGGGTTTTCTTTGTTTTTTGTATAAGAATCACATCTTTAACACAAAGAATCAATCTCTTTTCCCAGGAAAAAAAGTTTGAACCGAAAGCCTATTTTAGCTTGTAATACACTACGATACACACCACTTGTTCGGTGAAATGCCTCAATGATAAAAAGATGAACTTTTCTTTTCAGCTAATGAAAGATTCTCATTGCCTAATGACTAATGTTAGCAGATGAGCGAAGAGAAGGTTGAAGGCGAGTTTATTTTATTTATTTTTTTTTTAAACAAAAAAGTTAGGATATTTGGAGTAAAGAGAAGGAAGTAAAAATAGTTTCTTACTTAAAAGCTTAGAAAATGTAGACACACTTTTTGGATCACATTTAGGGATTGCAATGGGGTGGTGCGGCGCAGTTTGCCTACACCGTATCATACCGGGCAAAATTTTTTGGATTTACAACTTGTCCCCACCCCCACGGCTGGTACAAATTCTTAACTCACACGGTCACACCTTCTTAAGTTCCTAGACGAGTACAAATTACGACTTACGAGTGCAAATTTCCTCTTTACAAACTCGCACTTTCTTATAATATAACAAAATTACTATTGTAATATTACATTTATAATGATAAATTTTAACAAGCCCGTATAATATTACAAAAACTAATAATACAGATGTTTATATTCTGTTTAATACATAGCACCAAAAGAAAATTGATTTTGTTTAATATGTAGTGCAAATAACACAAAATCAAATAGATAAATTTGGACTAACCTTGAAATGAAATGATGAATTTTACATTAAGTTTTTACTCAGTTAGTCTTTTTAATTACTTAGGATCGGACCCATAAGATTAGACATTAAAATTTATTTGTATTTATAATTTATAATATATGGATAATATGGATTTTGCAAATATAAACGAGATAATATGAGATATTTATAGAACGTTATAGATATAAAATCCATCAGGCTTTATATAATCATGGAAGTATGGGCTAACCACAATGCATAACTAAGGTCATGTGTGGATTGTAAAAATGGATTGAAATGGAATCAGGAGTGATACTTGGAAGAAATGGAATCAGTTTTTAATAGTTGCTTGGCTAGGTATAAGAATGAGTTTTAAACGCTTTTCAATTATTTGGTTTAACAAAAGAATGAGATTTAGTTCCATATTGCTTGGTTCAAACACGAATAACTGTAATCTTGATATTAAAATAAAAATATTTTTATTTTTATATATTTACTATATTAAAATTAGAGGTGTCAATTCAAGTCAACGGGTCAATTCTGGATTGACTCGTCACGGGTTGGTGCTTATCGGATTGGCCATTCGGGTTGGGCTAGGTTAAGTCAGTTATTTGCTTGCTCGGATTTGAGTTAGGTCGAATTCGATTCCGATCAATATCAATTCAGGTCAACCCAGGTCGGTTCCTAGACGGGTTATAGTGGGTTTTGGATTAAGTTAATTATGACAGTGGGCCACCTCGATTTTGATTGAAATCGGGCCACTGTTTATTATAAGTCAAGTAATATCGGCTATTTGTCGTGTTCAATCAATTTCGGGTTGTCTTGAGTTGCGTATGTAATGAGTCTGGTCTGTTACGGGTCGAACACATCTTGAGTTCGGGTATTTGAATATTAGGTCAAATCGGTTTCGAGTTGATTTCAAGTAGGGTGTCATAATTAGGTCGGGTTCAGGTCGATTTCAAGTAGTTTATTGGGTCGGACAGATTTTGACAGCTCTAATTAAAATAACTATAATTATAGATACTTTAAAAAAGTACTAACGATCATAATAATAAAAAATTTATAAATATATTAATGATAATGATAATAGTAATCAATTTATTAAATAGAATAAAAATAATAATAATAAGAAGAAAGATTATATTAATAATAATAATTATTATTATTTTAAGTATTATAACAACGAGATATCCAAAAGATGATATGGGGCGGTGAAATTTGAATGAATACTGGGTGACCAATAACTAAAACTTAAGGAATCAAAAAGTAAATTTGGGGAGTGTTTGAAACTCCAAAGGGTTTGAAACATATTTCTTTTTTCTCCAAATCAAACAGTTTTTAGTCGTGAATATGTTTTAATCCCTATTTCATTCCATTTAATTTTAATTTCTCGTACCAAATGGGACCTAAAATCCCATTTTTTTTAGAAGAGAAAATGGGTTTGAGATATAGTTATTGGACAGTAAGTCTAAAAGGAGGCAGCTCACATGGGTTAAGCGAAGGCGTGTTTAGAAAAAAAAAAACAGAGAGGTTTAAGGAAACAAACAGAAAAATATTATTTAAAATTGATTAATGTAAGTAAGAAATTAATCCAGGGGAAACTAAGATGATTAACTGGGTATCACTAATCACAGAAGGGAGACAGCGGGGAAGATTGATTGCATCAGCCATGCGAGGAGGATGATTAGAATTTGTTACAAGATAAATTAAACAGTGACCCATTTTCCCATCTCTTCTGTTGTGTAGTTGCTGGCTTTTATTATTATTATTATTATTATTATTATTATTATTATTATTATTATTATTATTATTATTATTATTATTATTATTATTATTATTATTATTAGGAAAGTTTGATATATGTCATCTTCTTTGGAGCACTTTCACAAATTATTAAAATATGATTTTCTAAATATATATTAGATTTTGCTTATACGCCTACTACCAATAGCTGATAAGAATTATCGAGGTTGTTGATGTATGTACAATGCACAAGTCTCGTCCAAAAAACGCCCAACAACCGTCAACACCACAAGAAAATCAACTAAATATGCTTGTTAACCACTACCTTCATTTTTTTAATTTTAAAATTTTATTTATTTAAAATAAATCTTTGATTATTTTTTTGTTTAATCACACAATGAAATTATTTATTAAATAAAGTTATTATCTCATTTGAGAATTTAATGAATGAATTAGGTAAATTATTAGAAAAAGTAAGTTTTTAATATATGTTATTAAATAATGTGTTTATTTTCAATTACTAAATTTTTTTTAAGGGACATGTGATATTGTGTTTGATTTAGGATATATGATGACGTAATATTTAAGAGAAATTTGATCATATGGTTTCTAACTTGTTAAAAGAGGGAATTTTTAGAAAAGTAATTAAAATGTAATTTCTATTATCCATAATTCTCATAAATAAATGCATGAATGGAGACAAAGTTAATAACATAAAAAGCCATCCTCATATCACTAGCATCTTATTTAAAGATGGCTCTACCGCTCTAGGTTATGTTGTGTCAAGCTTACGTGACTTGGGTTAGAAAACCATAGTGTATCTCATGGGCTACCTGTCGTGCGCAACGTATTTTAAAAGAAAGCTCAAATACAACCTGAACACATGTGTCAACTGTGTTAGCCTTGTTAGGTCATGCCTTTTACCGCGCTAGTTTTATCATGTCGATTCATACTTTGTCGCGCTTGCCAAAAAAATCGCAGCCCAAAATGCACAGTAAAGTGTTGTGTTATGAGGCTTATGCCTACCCATTCCCTTTCGTGTTGGGCGATGCCATGACACAGGCTGGCTCAGCCCACTTCCTTTTTTGATGTTATCTTCAAAATTTTGTGTTTTGCTGGACTCAGAGAGTTGAGACTTCACTTTACCAATTTTGGGCCTGCAAAAAGAAGAAAGATGGGCTTCAAATGACCATTCAATCTTTCACAAAATAAGGACGAGGCCTGAAACTTGATATGGGCTTGGTTTGTGGTCAATGAAGGATATCAACTATCCTCGCTGTGAAATCATTCATCTCAATTCTCAATGCAGCCGTAAGATGGTAGCTACTAGCTACGTTTGTAATAGTACTCATTCATAAGTTCCTTTGCACATGACAATGATTTGATGACTATAAATAACAAAGATAGCAAGGCTCACTTTCTTTTTAAGACAAGTTTCAGCAAAAATTGACTAAAGTGAGCAAAGTTCAATAAAAGACGAGTGTAGAAAAGTAATAAGTTTGGTAACAATATTTCCAATAAATACAAAATAAATTTAGTAAAAATTAGTAAAATTTAGCAAAAGTAAGGCCTTGGAGAATCCAAGCTCACGATTAACATCCAAAAAGTTCAGGAGTGTAAAATTATGAGAGAAACACAGGAAAAACTTAAAGCAAAAAGCCAGTACAAAAATAGATTGAAATATAAAAAAATCACGACGCACAAATAGTCAAATTAGAACTTGAAGTCGTACATAAGGCAGAGCTGTCAAGCTCACTCCAAAAACACTGATGAGACATAGCATGGTCCTTTGGTTGTCTGAGGTGATGATAGCACACTGGCCTGAATAGATTTGAGCTCATATTGGGTTGAGAATTCTTTTGTGGCCCAAAATTACCTGCTAACAAGATTTTGACATTTTAAGGTTCGATTATCTAAAGTCTATTGATTATTTTGTTCCAACCGGCGAGGTTTTTTGTTTTAAATCTCAAATCACAAATCTAGGTTTGGAAATCAAATTTTACCAATTGAGGGTACTTAAGTAGAATTTCTTATATGCATTTATATACAAAGCTTTTATTCGTCGGAATTTCTAATAAACGAAAAATACCATTGAACACATATAAATTTAGACACACCAAAGTGCATGTATTATTGTTATTTGCTCTAATAATTGAGAGTGAGATCCGCTTACCATTTCCCCTACTTATAAGTGTGACTTAAGAGTCTGTACGTTGACAGACATGTACAACTATCTCACTAGATTTAAAAAAAAAAAAAAAAAAAAGCTTTCTGATTTTGTTCATAAACTAAACAAAAGAGGATTTTGGTGTTGCTTCATTGGTTAGTACTTTGTGTCGGAGATGAATATGAATACCCTTGTCTTGAGCAAACAATAACACCATTATTTAGATGGTGTTTATTTATGAAATTGAAGAGCTTGGAATGCAACTAATTCAATCCCCCGTTTTTGTGGTTGTGGGCTGATGATAATTAGAAAGGTCTACAATTTACAAGCTTAATTACTCATCAGGTTGGTTCATTAGACTACAGATATGAATGATAATGGAGATCACTGTCATCTAGCTAGGTCTTATCGGGGTGGGGTTGTTCATGGAATTTTTACTTCAACAGTTTTCGTAATTTCATTTATATCAGATATGAACTTAGACAACCTTCTCTCCATATATACCATTCTCGTGACAAAAAAACAAGAATTTCTTATCAATGGCTTCTACCCTTCTATATATGTTCATTATTTTAATTTGTTTTATTCAAAGTAGAGGATTTACAAAATGGTACAAATAGAACATACAAATTTTTCGTTGCATTTTCTCATATTTCATAGCAAAAAATTAAAGATAAAGGCACGCACCATATGGCAAAACAGGAGACTCGTAACTTCTAATGACTAGCTTTAATAATTTCATTATAACATATTACTTGTGCTTATCCCATTGACCATTGTGGATATGGATCAGATAGGCAATTCAGGGATTGTCCATCCTAAACCGCCATTGGAAAATGGAGCTCCATATGCAGATAGCTGCCTACCTCAAACATATAGAAAAACTAATTAGTAACTTTTTCATCGTAAAAGACACCTTATAAAAGGAGATATGGTATATATACTTGAATGAATGGAGATATGCTAAGACTACAAGGTATATGAACAAGAAACTTTTAAGGAAAAAATACCAAGAACATAATTTTGGGAATATGCATAGATTTTTTGGGTTACAACTATAGAGGGTTACAACTCTTACAAGCACACCTTAGGTCGAAAATCAAGTGTGTTGAACTCATTTTGCAGACTTTAATAGTTTGATTTTGTTTGAAAGAAAATAACTAGATTGAATTGTACGTATTGCGTTAAGTTGATAACAACTTAAAGAAATTTGTTCAAATGTTTTTAATTACTTCTTTACATCTTTGTTGTACAGCTTTGAACTTGGCCTAATTATATTAAGCAAATAAGCAATGTAGCTTATAAAGCATAGTTGAAAAGAGTAGCTCAATAATTACACAGTTGGATATGTCATGTGTGTAGGATTATTAGGTGTGATTAGCGGAATTTCAGGAATATTTCCTAACACCTAATTACATGATCTCATGCATACATATAATACAAATCATATATCAAGAAGTTAGATATGCATTTGATTTGATGCTTGCTTTAACTATCAAACTGAACAAAGATAAAGAATCACAAATGCAATTCCGTTACTCAGTCCACAAACGCACCAGGATCACAACGTATGCTAGTACGCTATTCTGCTTCTCCTTCTTATGATGGATAGGATTTTTTTGTATGTCAAAAGAACTGATTGATCTCATATATATATTAATCAATCACGTAGAGTTCAAATCCTACTCAAACTGTGCCATCCAACCCATTGGATAAATGGGCTTGGAGAAACCTAATCCATTTCGTTTATTGTGTGACCTCATAGGATCCAGTTATATTAGTTGTGGGCTCAATCACATTAAACCCATCTATCACAATTGGTTTCTAGCAAAATATTATGATACTAAAATAACTGAATTTATTATCTCATAACGATCCTAATATATTTAGTAATTACACGATGATCAAAGACACTTCCTTCAATCTCCTACTTGTCCGAGATCAAGTGGAGAAATCTAGAATTCCTTAAGTCTCTTAGTGTCTGATTTGACGATATATTAACATCCCATTTTAATCATATCAATATACAAACCATTTTCTTGAAATCCGAGCTTAAACTGCAAAAATGAGTGATTAACCTTTGATCAACTCGAGCAGCGGCTATGCATTTTCAGTTCTCGCTCTTCAAGCAGCCAAGACACCAATCCTATAATATATGAAGACTTATCTAATCTTGCACAACCATGACTCTCACTGAAACTTTTAGCAAACCCGAATATGACCTTTATAGCCTCCTTTTATGGCACGGTGTTTGACAATATCAAAGTTATACTAGTCATTCAATGAGATACAAGAAATGCTCATGTCAAAGGAACCCACTAAATTTATCATTGAAATCATATTTCAATTAGGGCAGTTTAATAATTATACTCTATAATTATTCATGCAATTGACTAGACTTTTATATGTCCTTATAGCCCATGAAACAATGCAATCGATCAATCGACATGCTAACCTTTCCAAAATTATCTATGTCCATTAATAATTTTAGGCTAGGAACAGGGTTTCATTCACCAAATCACGCATTTGGAAAGCCTATGATTATTATAAAATACTTTGGATATATTATTTAATTCTAAACCACAATTAAATAAGAGAGGCGATTTATTTGTAAACACAAAATCCCAACATAAATTAGTGTATTTACAACTTAAAGACATTCATCAATATGCTTAATTCCTTTATTCTTAGCATGACTCTTATGCTTGGGTTGAAGTAAGAGTTTAGTCCATAGATCTGTATGAACTTTGCAAACCTTTACACTCTTTCGTTCGACTATCTCATGAATGATATAATATTTTCTAAGTACGTATTTGGACTTATGATATGACCTTGGTTCTTTATCTTTAGCAATCGCATCATTATTGTCACAATAATAAATTGATTCCTTCTTAAACACTTGACACACCTCCAAGCTCATTAAGGAACTTTTCCATCCAAACAGCTTCATTAGTTGCCTCAACTATGAGTCTGGTGTTGCCTCTATTGGTTTCTCCCTCCCCTCTGAACGAATTACCTTGTTGTTAGATCTCAGATTTTTCGTTGTCTCCCAAATTCCACACCTTTTTAATTTGTCTTCTCAAGGTACTCCACAATTTTCCTCATTTTTTTTGTTTCCAATACTAGCTTGATTTATTGACTATTTATTTCCTTTTTTTGGTCGGTCCACTTTGATTTTCTTCATAAACAAACCATTAAAAGGGTTAGGCTTTGACTCATTATATTTGTAAAGTTACTAAATTTCTATCCAATTTGTTTGATTAATCAGCTGCTGAAGTAATTAATTACTATATGGGATTGATTTATTTATGGTAGTGGGGTACGTGAAAATATATGCTGTGTGAATTAGTTGTGATAATTATGTTGAATTAGTTGGGGTATTTGTTTGGAAAAAGAGTGAGATTATATTTGGAGGGTTGTGTGATTGTGGATGATATTGATATGGGGGAAGATTTGTTAGCAAGCTTGTCAATGGAGAATCGTCACCCATCAACATTGTTGTCTATGGATTCGAGTTCGAAATCTCACGATGAGAAGGAGAGAGAGATTAATAGGCATATTATATTGTCTCGTCCCAGTCCACCAGACATTAATTTCCCCTTATTGGCAGAGCATAGCCCTCCGCCGCCTCAGTCCTGGAATTAGGAGGCGCGCGATATGTTGAAGGTTGGCTTAAGGACTCAGGTTTATGAGTCAGAGACCAATGTGGTGGTTCCTAGGCATGGGATTGGGAATCGGAAGTGTGCTAAGAGGCTTGATAGCGTGTGGGGAGCTTGGTTCTTTTTTAGCTTCTACTTTAAGCCGTCTTTGAATGACAAGTCAAAGAGCAAGATTGTGAGGGATGGGAATGGGGTTTCGGGGTTTGAGAAGTCTGATCTCCAGTTGGATTACTTCTTGATGCAACATGATATGGATAACATGTATATGTGGGTTTTTAAGGATAGGTCGGAGAATGCGTTGGGGAAGATGCAATTGAGGAGCTACATGAATGGGCATTCGCGCCAAGGGGAAAGGCCGTTCCCTTTCAGTGCTGAAAAGGGTTTTGTTCGGTCTCACAAAATGCAAAGGAAGCATTATCGAGGACTCTCTAACCCTCAATGCCTCCACGGGATTGAGATAGTTCGACAACATAATCTTAGTGCTGTTGATGAAGAAGAGCAGAGGAGGTGGATGGAGCTCACAGGAAGGGACCTCAATTTCTCTCTTCCAGAAGAAGCTAGTGAGTTTTCCTCTTAGAGTAACCTTCCAAGCACCGAATTTGAACTGGAGAGGACACTTCCTGCCTTGAAGAGCAATGCCGATGGTCACCCCAAGAAATTGCTCAATGGCTCTGGTTTGAATTTATCCACACATCCTTCTAATGATGTGAGCGACATATTTGATCTATCAGCTGCCGAGAGTAAGAAACGGAAGGATGTCCCTGCTCGTGGAAATGATGATGATTCTTGTCTGGCAGCCAATCCACTTTCTTCTGATGGAACACAATAGAGATGCATCCAGTTGAACCACTGTGGGCTCCAGAATTCACCGGAGTTTTGAGAAATGTTTATGGGCCTGTTACTTGTGCAAAATCTATTTATGAGGATGATGATGGGTACATGATTGTCATTAGTCTTCCATTTACAGATCTTCAGAAGGTGAAAGTTTCTTAGTGGAATACACTATCTCATGGTGTAGTTAAGGTCACATCTACTAGCACAACTTGCGTGCCCTATCTGTAGAGGAATGACAGAACATTTAAGTTTATAGACCCTTCGCCCGAGCACTCCCCCCCTGGCGAATTCAAAAGGGAGATTCCTCTTCCTTCTAGAATTCCAGATGATGCCAAGTTGGAAGCTTATTTTGATAATTCTGGAACAGTTCTCGAAATTTCTGTGCCTAAACCCCGTGTAGGCCCTGAAGAGCATTAAGTTCCAATTTGCGTTCGCTCCCATCTTGTGGGAATGATCATTTGTTGTCTTGATGATAAGTACATTTAATTGTACTTTTCAGTATTGATTCAAACTCCTTTTGGGTGAGTTTCGAGTGATTTCGGGTTTATTTAATCGAATTTATGCTAAAAGTCCCTAATTATATTTTGGCTTTAATCATATCGATTATTGCTAATTTTTAAGGCTTTTTAGTATAAATGCATTCCAATAACAAAAATATGGTGGAGCTAGCATTGAGTTGATGGTGGAAATTGGGCCAAAGAAAGTGGAAAAGAAGATTAGCCCAAAAAAAAAAAGGTCTTCATTAACATGTGAATCAAGGGAGTAAGAGTCCAAGGAGGACTTGAAACTTCACGCCAGAATTCAAGGGAGACTTTGTTTTATTTTCAAAGTTTTTTCATTTATTTTATTTTTTTATATATTTATTTAATTTTCTGAATTTGAGGGGGTTTTGTTTTCCTTTTTTTTTTAGACTAGGGTTTAAGGGAGAGTTAGAGGGGGGACTATTGACTATTCTCTATTTTTTTATTCTAGGTTTTGGCTCCTCTCTTCTTCCTCTCTTCTTTTTTTTTCTAGGTTTTAGTTTTATGGTTTAATTTATGTAATTCTCCCTCAAAAAACTTTGTTTCTCTTGAATAATCAAATTTTATTCTTAGTTCATCATCAATTTTATTCTCAAGTAAGTTTCTTCTATTCTTTTCTTTAGTTCATTATATTTTGTTGCTTTTATTCATGCCTTTTTGTTATTGAATTTAATTTCCTTATAGTGTTATGATTTCTATGTCTATGCTTGATTTTATTATTGTTTATATGGATTTAATTATGACTAGTGAGTAATTTCTTTTCTAGGATGTTAATATATGAACCCTAGCATGTATTAGGTGGATTCTTATATCAATTCAATGTCAAATTAAGGTTGGTTTATTAGGTTTTTAAAATCAATCATTAGGTTCAATTCATTGGTTTAATTAGTCAAGAAGCAACGGCTGAGATTAATTATTTCCTTTGTCTTAATGATATTTGGTAATTAATCAAGAAGCGAGAGCTGAGATTAAGAGGGCTACACCTAATACAATTAGACTAATCAAGAAGCGAAAGTTGAGGTTAGGATAATTGAAGGGTTGCTTGATTTGATAATTGATGTTGGTGTATTTGATGAAGGTTAATGCATGTTAGTGGGGATGTATTAATGTCCTAGACTTTTCTCTTATCGATATCACATTTTAATCTTTGCAATCTTAGTTATTAGTTTTACTAAACGACTCATTTCTAGCGTAATCTAATAAAATTGAGCTAAATTGACCCTATAATAGCTTCCTAGAGGACGACCCGTAATTGTACTGCAACAGCCGTGCACTTGCGGTTATAATTAGTGACTAAAAAGAAGTCATCACTTGACAGAGGCATATCTGGACTAAAAGTAAGGGCAGCTCACATACTTGACATCATTTATTCGAGTTGCTAAGTTTGTTATATATTGACTTTTAGAAAGTTCTACATGATGTACTTGATCATGTTATTGATTTTTGACCAAAATCATGGGTCTGACTTTGTTCTTTTGTATTTGAATAGCTTTGAGTTTTGGGTTTGCTCCCGCTCTTCCAAGTCAAGTTAAGAGATTAATGGTAAGATGTTATTGCATTATCCATGTTCATTTGTCCTCTTTTTGAAAGATTTTAAGGTTCAGCAGTCATGGGATTTGTTATTTTGTGGAGGTTCTTTGCAGTACTTAAGCAAATTATTGTGGAAACTGTGTTATGAGACATAATTGAAGAGTGTAACTACTGGTTGAAGTGTTTTCTTGTAGAGCCTGGAGAATGTACAGTTGTACTATTTTTCTGAATAATAGATCAGTGCTGCATATTTTAATCTTTTGTAGCCTCTCCGGTTCTATTATACTTTCTTGTAGCTAATTCAGCAATCTCTGTAGATCATTTGTATAGTGCCTCGCAATATTTCCTAGTATTCTTGCAGCTAACTTATTAAGTTCTACTGAGCCAGACATACAACCCTGTGGTTGCTTCAGCGCCCTTCTATCCACCAGCTGCAGTTGGCTGATTAACCCTCTGCGCAACAAAAGCCCCGAGTTCATGCGACTCATGTTGATATAGATGACATGCATTGGTACAAAATTGTATACATGTACAGTCGTAGTTAATATTCTGTAGATAATTTTGTTTTTCAGTGGCGTGTTTTGTCATGATTCATTAGATTGTATGAGAATCGTATTATATTGACAAGTCAATTTTTCCAATTGATCCTTCTGGCAGTTGCCATTTTATCTGATTGTATGGAATTTTATTCTAATTACAATCTTCTTGGTTGTATTCTTTTATATATCCAAAGTTTAAGTAATTATTCAATTTTGCGGCTAACCGATGTTATTTTTAGTTCTCTCTTTGGGATAACGTTGGACAGCTTTATACTTTTCAGCTTTTATTCCATACATTCTTGATAGTGTTATATTACAAGGGTTTCATTCAACATATACAGGTAGAAAAGGTTGCCACTTTTCATTCTTGCTAGTAGTCACCTGGTTAATCAAAAGGACTTAAGAGAATGGATAGAGGATAGAAGCTCGTAGTAAAGAACGAGGCCAAATGTTTAGGTCAGTTCAATTTATATTGCGGAATGGCACTGATATTATGTTGAAGAGGATTAGTGTGGATAGTTCTTGTGTATATGGTGTCTAGGCCTAGTTAGAATGCTTTCCTTCTTTCTTTACATTTTAAGACAAAATTTCTTCTGAATTATGATTGTCCTGTCTCCTGACCCCATGTATTCAATCTCCAACTTGAACAGAAAATTAATGAACTTTCATGCGTGCACTAACTGTCTTAACTTCTGGTCTAGGATCTTGTGTCCAAATTATTCAGAAAGTCTTTCCTCAGATCATTTCTTCATTTATCTTTTTTTTTTTGGAGTCACTGCTGCTTGATTATGAATTCTTTTGTGTCTTCTTGCACTTATTATAAGCACAATTTTCTTGTTTGTTAATATTTAACTTGCATTCTCTTATCTTATGGGTATCCTATCGAAATGAGGTTTATTTATTGTAATAATCTTGTGAATCACCCTCTTTTTTATTCTGATCTTATTTCACCTTGCAGGATGGCCACCCTCCTCTGGGTTGGAGTGATACTGCAGCCTATCTTGTTCTGCCGGTCCTGCTAGTTGTCTCGCAATATATTTCGATGGAGCTCATGAAACCACCTGAAGCAAGCATATACTTTTTTTAGTATCTGTTATTTACCCTTTACCAACTTCTACATGATGGCAATTGATGATATATGCTCTTGGACAGACTGACACATCTCAGAAGAATTCCCTTATCGTCCTCAAGTTCCTTCCCCTCATGATTGTCTATTTTTCATTATCCGTCCCATCTGGATTATTTATCTACTGGTCTGTCTCTAAATTTTTCATTCCTTCCCCGTTTATCTTCAATGTTTTTGGCATTTCATATTGTTTGCTTATATCAGCACGAATAGCACCATCTTAGTTTCATGCATTAAAAAGTCATAGTTTTGGAGACATGTTTTCCTAATAAATTGTGATGAAGCGGTGAAGCCTATATCTCTTCAATTATAATTAGTACTAAAATATGATGGTTCATCAAACTTGTTTTGTTTGGAGAGCTTGCTAATCTCATGATGTCATGTTATCAACTAGAACCAGTCAACAGCATATATATTTTTACATTTTCACTATACTCTCTGTAATACCCCATATTTTAGACATTATATTAAGAATATTTTAGTACAAAATAAATAATTTAAAAATTATTTTGGCACCAATCACAATTATGGAACTTTATTTATATATTTATTTTATAAATTTATTAAGAAAATTATTTAATTTTATAAATAAATATTTAATTCCTCAATTATTCCATTAAAATTCCAAAAAAAAAGCCCTCTAAAATATCCAAAGTATCCACTTTTATTCTAGAATATTCTAAAAGCTTTTAAAACATTATTCTTAACAAAAAAATATAGTTTAATATATTTATAAAGATTATTTTTTTTAATTTAAAATGGATAATGTTGAAAATATGATATATTTACCAAAGAAAAAAAAATATATATATTTAAAAAAAAAAAATTCGACCATATCTAATAATGGTCAGCTACCATGATTAGAATTTAAAAAAAAATTAATTTATTATTATATATATTTAACCCTAATTTAAAGGATAATTTTAGTTGAAAAGATAAGTTTAAATTAAAAATAGATTTTCAAAAAAAAAAAATAAACTCTATCCTTATCCTATCCTTTTTCTATGATTTATATTTCAAAAAAAAAAATTATTATAAAATTTTATCTTTTTTAACTAATTCTAATTGGTTTGTTTTGAATTAAATAATTTTAATTGGTTAAATTATTTAATAATTTAATTATTTTATAATTAAAAGATTTTTCTGAAATTTTGAGGATAATTATCAATTTAAATTCATATTTATCTTTTAGTGTTTTAAAATTCTAAAATTCATCCTAATTTCTACTATAAATAGACCCTTAAATCTCACCTAATTCTTCACACAAAAATCATTAAACCCTTTCTCTTTCTCTCAAACTTTCTCCCTCTCTCTCAAGCCACTCTCTGCATCTCTTCGGCCATCTGGTGCCACCAACAACCACCAGCCTCCGTGAGCATCCTATTTCCCTAACTATTTAATTGTTTTAATTATTTTTGCAAACTGTTTAATTCTTAAAACTATTTCTAAACATAATTAAAGTTTCAATATTATATGCATAATTATTGTGTTGCATTGTGTTGATTAGTTTATCTTAAATTTATAGGAGGATCAACTTGAAGTTTAGTAAAGAGTTGTTAGAAAGTACTAGAATTTAAGGTACGTATATGTGTTAAATCTTTTTATGTGCAATTGAATATATTATTTTGTGAATTATATTGTGCTAAAATATTTTTAAATATATGTTTATATATGGCTATGTATTTGAAATTTCGATAACAAAAAAAAGGGTGATATACATTTACCTTATTTTATTTAATATATATCATGTTTCAAAAGGGCCGAATGGCATTTGAGATTTTATAAATTTCAATGAACTTTAATAATTAAAGCAAGGTATTTGTATTTAAGGAGTTATAAAAGGAGAGTTATTATTATTATATATTACCGCTTGATTTCATAATCAAGAAGGGTTCATGCTTCAAAGTCCACTTGTTGGCAAATAAAAGGAAACTCCAAGGATAGATCCGTGATGGGATAACTAACTTGGGGGGTGTGCACACTTAGGATCAAGGAGGGGATATAAGAAGAGGAAATTGTTTTTATTAAGTGTTTTAATAATTCCATTTGTATTGGATTATTATAAAGAAAGGTTCGAAGTTTATTAATATATAAGCAGGCAAGTTTGAAATGAAGGAATTTAAAAGTCAAAGTATTTCTTTTATCATGTATACGTACACAGTGTTTGTACATTGACACGTATTTTCCTATTTGTTTTGGTTCGCCCTACTTACCATTTATGGTGAGTAGGTTTGCAGGAATAAATATGCATGGGAGCATTACATCAAGGGGCACATACTAGTTAGGAGTTTCATAATTTTTCTTAATCAAATTTTGTACCTTTGGATAATCAAAATTATAATTCTTTTTAATAAATAAATTGAGTTTTTCTTTCGCTGCAATATAGTAGTTAGTTAGCACAGCCGAAGCGTGGTGACACGTGGCGGTAATACCCCTAAGTTACTAAAATTATTATCATTATTATTATTATGTTAGTAATTTGGGGGTGTTACAAAGTGGTATCAGATTTCTAGGTTATAAAAGATTAAAATTTGAAATAATAAACCTGTGGGTAGACATAGCAATGGGCATGTAGGATAGAGTTTCGCATTCTCATGCATAAAATAAAGTATTTTTTCTTACAATAAATTATTTTGTTTTAGAAAGATGGAAATGTTGGTGATCAAGTGTAACACTCTCTGTCTAAGGAAGGTTTGACCGACCTGGGAGAGTGTTCCATTAAGTAATGATTTCTGGCTAGGAAAGGCTCTCGTCAACGTCGTACGTAACTTACCTGGGAAACCATTGGCTTGATTTAATCGCATAGACATCAAGTACACTATTAAAAGTTTCAAAATTAAAATAGTTGCAAAATAAAAGAATTTCAAGCATACTTAAATACAATCAAGGATGGTCTAATAAAATGACCAATCTGGATTACTTGTTGCAAATTTAGGTTATAAACTTTCTCAAGGATAGGAGAAAGTATGTTTCCTGTGCATGAAATCAAGAAATTATGAATTATGTGCTTAAATGTATCCAATTTTTCATATGCCTATCTATAGTCAAGTAAAGCCAAGTATTTTAGTCGAGAAGTTCGTTACATGCAAAATTTATTTGAATAAAGTGAATGTTTGTTCTAGGATTTATATGTTTCAAAGTGTTTTCAACATGATTATTTGATCATTCAGGCATTATGTCGAGTCGAATGCTTAATCGAAACTCTCGAACCACCCGAAGTGGCCTTAGGAGGACAGTTAAGCACCTAACCGCTTTAACTCAATCTCTAGCTCAAGTAATGACTAATCAATTGAATAGTCAGCCAATAAATGACACTTTTGGAGAGATTTTCAAAAGAATTTCAAGTAGTAAACCTGCGAGTTATAACGGAAAAGAAGACCCAGCTAGCCTAGAGAACTGGATTAGGGAGTTTGATAAGCTTTTTGATGCTGTACATTGTCCCGAGAATATGAAGGTAAATAGTGCAGTCCTCTACCTTAAGGAAGAAGCTGACTTATGGTGGTCTCAATCTAAGGAAAATATCAAAAGAACTCCTGATTTTGGGTGGTCAACTTTCAAAGAAGCCCTTAGGAGTAAGTTCTATCCGCCTTACCTTAAGAAACAAAAGTGCATGGAATTTACAAACCTTAGAATGGGAGGCATGACCGTTAATGAATATTATGCTAAGTTTATTGAACTTATGAGATTCGCTCCAGAGGTAGTCCTGACCGAAGCCATGAAGGCGCAGAGATTTGAACAAGGCCTAACCTTAACCTTACAAGGGAAGTTAGGAGGGGTCACTTTCGAAACCTTAGATGAGGTGTATGGGAGAGCCGCTCACTTGTATGGGATTAGGGGAAGAGAATTAGAGAACCAAATCTTAGGGGAAAAGAGAAAGGGAAATGGAAACTTCTATGGAGGTGATAAAAGAGTTAAAACCAATGGGAATTTTCAAGGGAAAAGAGAATTTAAGGGAAACCTTGGAAAGGGAAGAGAAAACCAAGGGGAGAGTGAGAAGTCTAAGAGAATTTTCCATTGCAAAAGGTGTGACAAGAATCACCCCGGGAGAGACTGCGAAGGAAACCTTGTAACCTGTCGTTTTTGTCAAAAATTGGGACATCGAGAGTATGAATGTTATAAAAAGACCTCTGGTGGTCCTAGTGTCCCTACTCAAAATGGCAAACCTCCTCAAAATGGTCAGCCTAGTTCAATCCAACTAAACGAGAATCCTAAACCTGCGTTAGGTGCAAATTACAATCCTCCTAAAGGCCGAGTATTTGTTATGAATAGTCGTGAGGCTGGATCAACTTCTGAAGTAGTAGTTGGTACTTTCTCTATCTGTAAATTGCCTGCAAAAGTTCTTTTTGATTCTGGAGCATCTCATTCATTCATTTCTAAGAGTTTAGTAGAAAGTCTAAAGTTAGAAGAATCAAAATCCATTTCTTTAGACGTGGCTTTACCGTCTGGGGAAGTTATGTGTTGTACTAAGTTGCATTCTAAAATACCTCTAGTAATTGCCGGAGTTGAATTTCCATCAGACTTAATAGAATTTGAAATGGGTGACTTAGATGTGATCTTGGGTATGGACTGGATGGGAAATTTTAAAGCTCGAATTGATTGTGAAGCTCAGAAGGTATCATTGGTTGGACCTAATAAGGTCAGGGTTACTTATCGTAGAGAAGGGAAGAAACCTGGATTGAAGATCATCTCTGCCTTACAAATAAAGAAATGTGTTCAGAAGGGCTATCCTTTATACCTATGTAGTGTTCAAGAAATTCGAGAAGGAGAAGATGGAAATAAGCAAGATATTTCAGTTGTTTGTGAATTTCTGGACATTTTTCCAGAAGAGATTCCCGGAATGCCTCCAATAAGAGATGTTGAGTTCACTATAGATCTAGTGCCTGGAACAGGACCGATCTCTAAGGCCCCCTATAGGATGGCACCAGCTGAATTAAAGGAGTTGAAAGCTCAATTGGATGATTTACTAGACAAAGGCTATATCAGGCCTAGTTCGTCACCTTGGGGAGCCCCAGTGTTGTTTGTCAAGAAGAAAGATGGAAGTTTGAGGTTATGCATTGATTATAGAGAATTGAATAATGTGACTGTGAAGAATAAATACCCACTTCCGAGGATAGATGACCTATTTGATCAGTTAAAAGGGGCAGGGGTATTTTCTAAGATTGACTTGAGGTCTGGATATCACCAGTTGAGGATTGCCGAGCAAGACATCTCAAAGAGTGCGTTTAGGACTCGTTATGGACACTATGAATTTACAGTAATGCCATTTGGGTTGACTAATGCACCAGCGGTGTTCATGGATTTGACGCACCGAATTTTTAGGCCTTACTTAGATAGGTTTGTGATTGTCTTCATTGATGATATTTTGGTGTACTCAAGGGATACGAAGGATCATGAAAAACATTTAAAAACGGTCTTGACAACTTTGAGGGAAAATCAGTTATATGCGAAATTTTCTAAGTGTGAGTTCTGGATGGAAAAAGTATCCTTTTTGGGACATGTGATATATAAGGAAGGGGTATCCGTGGATCCAGCAAAGATTCAAGCAGCAAGTGAATGGCCAACACCGAAGAGTGTATCGGATATTCGAAGTTTCTTGGGATTAGCAGGCTATTATCGGCGATTTGTGAAAGACTTTTCGAAGATATCTAGACCCATGACCAGCCTTATGAAAAAAGAGTGTAGGTTTATCTGGACTCCAGAGTGTGAAGAGGCATTTCAAACTTTAAAGGATAAGTTAACATCGGCACCAATCTTAGCCTTACCAGATGGAAGTGACCAGTATGAGGTATATAGTGACGCATCCAAGTTTGGGTTAGGTTGTGTATTGATGCAAAACAGAAGGGTGATAGCCTATGCCTCTAGGCAACTGAAACCATATGAAGTTAACTACCCGACTCATGATTTGGAGCTAGCAGCGATAGTTTTTGCCTTAAAGATTTGGAGACATTACCTTTATGGAGTAACTTGTAAGATTTATACGGATCATAAGAGTTTAAAATATATTTTCACCCAGAAGGAGTTAAACATGAGGCAAAGGAGATGGTTGGAGCTTATCAAAGATTATGATTTGGATATTCAATATCACGAAGGTAAAGCCAATGTGGTGGCAGATGCATTAAGTAGGAAGTCAAACCATTCGATGAATGCAATAATTTTGCCTGATCAGTTATGTATAGAATTCCAGAAAATGAACTTCGAGGTAGTGGAACAAGGGGGAGTACAAGAATGTATTAATTCCATGGAAATCCATCCATCCATTTATGATGAGATTCGGGAAAGCCAACTGAAAGATGAAAAATTAGAAAATATCAAAGAGAAAATCCGGGAAGGACATACCCTAAACTTTACGATTGCTGATGATGGTAGTATTAGGTTTAAAGGAAGATGGTGTGTTCCATCCAATAAAGGAGATTTAAAGAATAGATTGATGGAAGAAGCTCATAGTTCACCTTACTCTATGCATCCTGGAGGAGATAAGTTGTACAAAGACATGAAGAAGACATTTTGGTGGCCCAATATGAAGAAGGAAGTAGCCGAGTTTGTTGCTAGGTGCCTTACTTGTCAGAAGGTAAAGATTGAGCATAAGCGTCCGCAGGGTAAGATTCAACCATTGGCAATTCCTTGTTGGAAATGGGATTCGATCTCTATGGATTTTGTAGGAGCTCTACCTAGAACAAGGGCCGGTAATGATACTATTTGGGTGGTTGTAGATAGACTCACTAAGACTGCCATTTTTATACCCATGAAGAGTACTTGGACAATGAACCAATTAGGAAAAGCTTATGTGAAATTCGTGGTGAAGTATCATGGGGTGCCTAAGGACATTGTGTCGGACAGAGATTCAAGATTTTTGTCCAATTTTTGGAAGAGTTTGCAGAAGGCAATGGGAACGAAGTTACTTATGAGCACAGCATTCCACCCCGCTACTGACGGTCAGACTGAAAGAACCATTCAAACCTTGGAAGATATGTTAAGGGCATGTGTGATGGAGTATCAAGGGTCATGGGAGGATTACTTAGACCTAATCGAATTTTCTTATAATAACAGTTATCATGCCAGTATTAGAATGACACCTTTTGAGGCACTTTATGGAAGAAAGTGTAGGAGTCCAGTGTGTTGGAATGATATAAGTGAAACTGTAATACTTGGACCAGAAATGATCCAAGAAACTATTAAACACGTGAAGATGATCCAGGAAAAGATTAAAGCAGCACAAGACCGTCAAAAGAGCTATGCAGACTCCAAGAGGCGAGATGAGGAATATGAAGTTGGAGAAAAGGTTTTATTAAAAGTTTCTCCCATGAAAGGAGTGATGAGGTTTGGGAAAAAGGGAAAATTGAGTCCGAAGTACATTGGACCCTATGAGGTGTTGAAAAGAGTGGGCAAAGTGGCTTATGAGTTGGAACTGCCTAATGAACTAGAGAAAGTGCATAACGTATTTCATATATCTCAATTGAAGAAATATGTACCGGATGCAAGTCATGTGTTACGTCCCGAATCAATAGAAATGGACGAAAATTTGACTTATGAAGAAAGACCAGTTCGAATCTTGGATAGGAAGGTAAGAATCACCAGAAACAGAGATGTAAAAATAGTGAAAGTGCTATGGTCAAATCATGAGACCGAAGAGGCAACTTGGGAGGCAGAAGATGAAATGAAGAAGAAATATCCAAACCTATTTTCTAAGGTTAGTAGTCGAGTCACGGGGACGTGATTTTCTTTTAAGGGGGGTAGAATGCGATAGAGTTTCGCGCTTTGCTATTTTCAGGACATGCAAGAGTCAATTATATTAGTTATAGGAATTAGCTTCATATGTCACATGCATTGCATTCAAAAGTTTCTTTAAAATGTTTTCAAAGTTTTGCGGACAAAACTTCTTTTAAGGGGGGTAGATTGTAATACCCCATATTTTAGACATTATATTAAGAATATTTTAGTACAAAATAAATAATTTAAAAATTATTTTGGCACCAATCACAATTATGGAACTTTATTTATATATTTATTTTATAAATTTATTAAGAAAATTATTTAATTTTATAAATAAATATTTAATTCCTCAATTATTCCATTAAAATTCCAAAAAAAAGCCCTCTAAAATATCCAAAGTATCCACTTTTATTCTAGAATATTCTAAAAGCTTTTAAAACATTATTCTTAACAAAAAAATATAGTTTAATATATTTATAAAGATTATTTTTTTTAATTTAAAATGGATAATGTTGAAAATATGATATATTTACCAAAGAAAAAAAATATATATATATTTAAAAAAAAAATCGACCATATCTAATAATGGTCAGCTACCATGATTAGAATTTAAAAAAAAAATTAATTTATTATTATATATATTTAACCCTAATTTAAAGGATAATTTTAGTTGAAAAGATAAGTTTAAATTAAAAATAGATTTTAAAAAAAAAAATAATAAATTCTATCCTTATCCTATCCTTTTTCTATGATTTATATTTCAAAAAAAAAAATTATTATAAAATTTTATCTTTTTTAACTAATTCTAATTGGTTTGTTTTGAATTAAATAATTTTAATTGGTTAAATTATTTAATAATTTAATTATTTTATAATTAAAAGATTTTTCTGAAATTTTAAGGATAATTATCAATTTAAATTCATATTTATCTTTTAGTGTTTTAAAATTCTAAAATTCATCCTAATTTCTACTATAAATAGACCCTTAAATCTCACCTAATTCTTCACACAAAAATCATTAAACCCTTTCTCTTTCTCTCAAACTTTCTCCCTCTCTCTCAAGCCACTCTCTGCATCTCTTCGGCCATCTGGTGCCACCAACAACCACCAGCCTCCGTGAGCATCCTATTTCCCTAACTATTTAATTGTTTTAATTATTTTTGCAAACTGTTTAATTCTTAAAACTATTTCTAAACATAATTAAAGTTTCAATATTATATGCATAATTATTGTGTTGCATTGTGTTGATTAGTTTATCTTAAATTTATAGGAGGATCAACTTGAAGTTTAGTAAAGAGTTGTTAGAAAGTACTAGAATTTAAGGTACGTATATGTGTTAAATCTTTTTATGTGCAATTGAATATATTATTTTGTGAATTATATTGTGCTAAAATATTTTTAAATATATGTTTATATATGGCTATGTATTTGAAATTTCGATAACAAAAAAAAGGGTGATATACATTTATCTTATTTTATTTAATATGTATCATGTTTCAAAAGGGCCGAATGACATTTGAGATTTTATAAATTTCAATGAACTTTAATAATTAAAGCAAGGTATTTGTATTTAAGGAGTTATAAAAGGAGAGTTATTATTATTATATATTACCGCTTGATTTCATAATCAAGAAGGATTCATGCTTCAAAGTCCACTTGTTGGCAAATAAAAGGAAACTCCAAGGATAGATCCGTGATGGGATAACTAACTTGGGGGGTGTGCACACTTAGGATCAAGGAGGGGATATAAGAAGAGGAAATTGTTTTTATTAAGTGTTTTAATAATTCCATTTGTATTGGATTATTATAAAGAAAGGTTCGAAGTTTATTAATATATAAGCAGGCAAGTTTGAAATGAAGGAATTTAAAAGTCAAAGTATTTCTTTTATCATGTATACGTACACAGTGTTTGTACATTGACACGTATTTTCCTATTTGTTTTGGTTCGCCCTACTTACCATTTATGGTGAGTAGGTTTGCAGGAATAAATATGCATGGGAGCATTACATCAAGGGGCACATACTAGTTAGGAGTTTTATAATTTTTCTTAATCAAATTTTGTACCTTTGGATAATCAAAATTATAATTCTTTTTAATAAATAAATTGAGTTTTTCTTCCGCTGCAATATAGTAGTTAGTTAGCACAGCCGAAGCGTGGTGACACGTGGCGGTAATACCCCTAAGTTACTAAAATTACTATCATTATTATTATTATGTTAGTAATTTGGGGTGTTACACTCTCATCATGATTTTTTTTAAATAATTATTGGTGACACGTTTATGAATAATGTCCTCATTACTGTACAACAGGTATGGCTACGCAAATTAGGCGGTGCAAAGCCTATTGTGAATGAGAATGCCAGCGGAATTATTAGTGCTGGAAAGGCTAAACGATCTGCATTCCAACCTGCTGAAATTGACGACAGGTTTGAATCATCTGCAGATATGGTAACATTTTTATATTGTTTCTCTTGAATAGCTTTAAGTTTTGGGTTTGCTCCCGCTCTTCAAAGTCAAGTTCAGAGATTAATGGTAAGATCTTATTGTATTGTCCATGTTCATTTGTCCTCTTTTTGATAAATTTCAAGGTTCAGTATCATTGGATTTGTTATTTTGTGGAGGGTTTTGCAGTAGGGGTTGCAAAAATTGACCCGAAAATAGCGGGTTAAGATTGAGATTTTCGATACGAAAACTTAAATGGGTTGACACGAACTCGACCCAAAATTAAATGGGTTAGGTTAAGGTTGAAAATTCCAACTCGAAAATGACCCATGTAAACCGACATTATTTTTGGGTTAAAATCAGGTCGGGTCAACCCGAACCCAGCCTTATAACCAAACTATATTAAGTAGATTATAAAAAAAGTTTTACTTGGTCAGTCACTCACTCTATCTAAATCCCAAGCCCAAATTAAAATCATAAAAGACAATTAAATTATTACTGTCAACTTGTCAGTCGTTTCATCTCAACTCTAAAAGTTTTTTTTTCAGCCACTATTGAATGACCATATCTCGCAAAAACTGACCCATACTCGACCCGAAAAATAACGGGTAGGGTCCATATTTTCGACTTAAAAACTTAAATGGGTTGACACGAACCCGATGGGTTAGGCTCGGGTTGGTATTTTCAACCCGAAAACTTAAATGGATCAGGTTCGGGTTGAGGGATAGCTGACTCGAAAGTAGATGACCCGAACACGAACCCGACCCAACCTGATCCATTTGCCACCCCTACTTTGCAATACTTGAGCAAATTATTGTGGAACCTATGTTATGAGACATAACTGAAGTGTTTTCTTGTAGAGCTTGGAGAATGTATATTAGTACTATTTTTCTGAATAATAAATCAGTACTGCAGATTTTAATCTTTTTGTAGCCTCTCCGATTCTATTATACTTTCTTGTAGCTAATTCAGCAATCTCTGCAGATCATTTGTATAGTGCCTCGCAATATTACCTATATTGTTGCAGCTAACTTATTAAGCTCTACTGAGCCGGACATACACCACTGCAATTGGCTGATTAACCCTCTGCGCAACAAAAGCCTCGAGTTCATGCGACTCATGTTGATATAGATGACATGCATTGGTACAGAATTGTATACATGTACAGTCGTAGTTGATATTCTGTAGATAATTTTGTTTTTCAGTGGCGTATTTTATTCATTAGATTGTATGAGAATCACATTATATGGACAAGTCAATTTTTCCAAGCGATCCTTCTGGCAGTTGCCATTTAATCTGATTGTATGGAATTTTATACTAATCACAATTTTATTGGTTTTATTCTTTTATATATCCACATTTTTAAGTAATTATTCATTTTGCGGCTAACAGATGTTATTTTAAGTTCTCTCTTTAGACATCTTTTATACTTGTCAGCTTATGTTCCAAAACATTCTTGATAATGTTATATCACAAGGGTTTGATAGAAAAGGCTGTCTCTTTTCATTCTTGCTAGCACTTACCTGGTTATTTATCTGTTCGCCAAAATTGACATACTGTATATGAAACCAATGTTTTATAAACAACCATCTTTGACATGAGAAACTTGTGCAATTCAAGTGAAGACCAAATTAGGAACTTTCAATGAGAGAATAATGTACAGGAAAAGAAGAAAAATTCGGGAAATGAAAACTTTTTCAGTTTATATGCACAGCTAAAAGCAGCATAAACAGAACACTACAGTTAAGTAACCAGAATTTTCAAAACATCAAATCATCAAACATAGAAAACATATTTCTCCCAATCATTACTACTAATACCCTACTTGAAATAGGGGCATATCATAACAAAAGCTAAGCTCAGGCATTTCGCAAAACATGGGGGTCAACTTAGTCTACTTCCTCAATCTTAGGACCAGGACCGCTTGCACCTCCAGCAGACGGACCATCTTCATCCATTCCACCGGGCATATCACCGCCAGCACCACCTTGGTACATTTTGGCAATAATTGGGTTGCAAATACCTTCAAGTTCCTTCATCTTGTCCTCAAACTCATCCGTCTCAGCTAGCTGGTTGCCATCCAACCACTGAATGGCCTGGTCGATAGCATCTTCAATCTTCTTTTTGTCAGCTTCAGGCAACTTGGCACTGATTTTATCATCTTTGATGGTGTTCCGCATGTTGTAAGCGTAGTTCTCAAGTGCATTCTTAGCTTCTACCTTTTTCTTGTGCTCTTCATCTTCAGACTTGTACTTCTCTGCTTCCTGAACCATTTTCTCGATCTCCTCCTTAGACAGCCTACCCTTGTCATTAGTGATTGTGATCTTGTTCTTTTGGCCGGTGGTCTTGTCCTCAGCCGATACATTAAGAATACCATTGGCATCAATATCAAAGCAGACATTGATCTGAGGCACACCCCTTGGTGCAGGAGGAATACCAGTTAGCTCAAACTTGCCCAACAGATTATTGTCCCGCGTTCGGGTCCTCTCTCCTTCATAAACCTGAATCAACACACCCGGTTGGTTGTCCGAGTATGTTGAGAACACCTGCTCCTTCTTGGTGGGAATGGTGGTGTTCCGTGGGATAAGAACCGTCATAACACCCCCAGCAGTCTCCAACCCAAGAGACAGAGGAGTGACATCCAACAACAACAAGTCCTGCACCTTTTCATTCCCTTCACCACTCAAAATTGCAGCCTGTACAGCAGCACCATAGGCCACAGCCTCATCAGGGTTGATGCTCTTGCAGAGCTCCTTGCCATTGAAGAAATCCTGGAGCAATTGCTGGACCTTCGGAATCCTAGTAGATCCACCAACAAGCACCACATCATCAACATTACTCTTATCCATCTTAGCATCCCTCAAACACTTCTCAACTGGCTCCATACACTTCCTGAACAAGTCCATGTTCAGCTCCTCAAAACGAGCACGGGTAATGGTAGTGTAGAAATCAACTCCCTCGTAAAGAGAATCAATCTCAAGGGTGGTCTGAGCAGTTGAAGACAAAGTTCTCTTTGCCCGTTCACAAGCTGTCCTCAACCTCCTCAAAGCCCTCGGATTCCCACTAATATCTTTCTTGTGCTTCCTCTTAAATTCTTGAACAAAGTGGTTCACCATCCTGTTATCAAAGTCCTCACCACCAAGGTGAGTGTCTCCAGCAGTCGCCTTAACCTCGAAAATACCTTCCTCAATAGTCAACAAAGACACATCGAAAGTACCACCTCCAAGATCAAAAATCAACACATTCTTCTCCCCAGTGCTGCTGGCCTTCTTGTCAAGACCATATGCAATAGCAGCAGCAGTAGGCTCATTAATAATACGCATAACATTAAGCCCGGAAATCACACCAGCATCCTTGGTAGCCTGACGTTGGGAGTCGTTGAAGTAAGCCGGGACAGTAACAACTGCATTCTTGATGGTGGTGCCAAGATACGCCTCGGCGATCTCCTTCATCTTTGTCAAGACCATGGACGAGATTTCTTCGGCAGAGAACTGCTTCTCCTCACCCTTGTAGTTGACTATAATCATGGGCTTGTCAGCTGGACCTGCAACCACCTTGAATGGCCAATGCTTCATGTCAGCTTGCACTGATGGGTCGCTGAATCTCCTTCCGATCAATCGCTTGGCATCTGAAACCAACATTTCACATTCACTTTGTCATCTCTTTCGCACAATTGCACTTCAGAAAAAAAATCATATTCATCAACTAAACGACAATTTGAAATATCACTCCGTATAAACTCAACTCTAGCGTTATAATTTGCATTGCCAATTTGCCAGAGCTAAAGTGTGTACTTGAAAAATTCACGTATTAAAAAAAATATAAAAGATATACAAAACTAAATCAAATCAAGGCTATAAATCATATAGTTATCTATTAATTCATATTCAGCCTTCATATTCAGCCTTCATAATTCAATTTCACTCTAAAAGATTGATTCTGAAAGGCAGTTCAACTGGATAATATTTGACAACTCTATTAATGATAAACAGGAAATCAATAGGCCACATCATAAACGATTCTCAAGCACTACTCAAATCGTACAAGTCATATTACGTGCCGTAATCCATACGCTTGATCGTAACCAGTTTACCAAAAAATGTCATAATTAACTCCTAATCTACATAATTAAGCAACTAATCGAAACAATTCTGCTGAAATAGGCGACATAAAATAACAAGCAAAATCAACATCGAGTTTCATTATCATCAGACAGGGAGGAAAAGAGAACATACCAAAAACAGTGTTAGTAGGATTCATAGCGACCTGATTCTTAGCAGCGTCACCAATCAAACGTTCAGTGTCAGTGAAAGCAACGTAAGACGGCGTCGTTCTGTTCCCTTGATCATTCGCAATAATCTCTACACGATCGTGTTGCCATACTCCAACACAGGAGTACGTGGTTCCGAGATCGATCCCGATTGCCGGACCTTCACCCTTTCCTGCCATCTCTTTAACCTCAGGACAAATTCAATGGGGTATACGAATAACTGAGAGAGCTTTTTCCAAAGAGAGTGTTGGGTTTGTAAGATTGTGTAAATTGCTTGGGTATGAGAATGAGGAGGAGGTGATTTTTATAAGACTGGGTTTTGAATTCGAGAAGGTTCCCGTGCAATTCTCGACCGTTCGATCTTGTTCCATCTGTCTTTCAAAGGCTTTCCCGCTTTCTTGGGACATATTTTTATTTTCTCGGTATTGAAGGGGCGACGTAAAAGAGGTTCTGCTTCATTCATCATTCGAGAATTTTCTGGGTCGGGGGTGTTTTGGGGATTATGTGATTTTTAGGCGGTTCGAGGGTGTTAGGTCGTTGGATTTTTTTTTTCCCTGGTTGAGTATTAGACTTATATTCGCTTCAAACTCATTGTGTCATAAAATTTTAGACCTTTATTCAAATTCGCTAGATTTAACGGGTTTTGGATTCAAAATAGATTCTTAACATATTTTTTTTTCTTTGTGCATATATTCTCATTTTATAATTTGACATATTTTTGCAAATTTTTTAAGTTAAGTGAATATAATAATATTAACCCTTGAAAAATCTATTAATTGAACAAAAAAGAATAAAAAATTACAACTAAACAAATATTTCATCATGTTATAGTCTTAACTTCAAAATATTAAAAGTTTACTATTGGAACAAGTTGAATTTTGTGAAAACTTCAAGTCCCACATTGATGGAAAATGGAAGTTTTACTTCCTTTATAATAGTGTGTGTAGAATAGTTGGATGTGGCCGTTGGGCTACCCACATTTTGTGGAGAGGGGGGACCTAGGAGGACCTACCTCCTACCTCTATCACACACACGCGCGCCGAGCCGGGCTGGGTCGGGTCGGGTTTGGGTTCTTAACCAAGCTTACTTTTTGCTAAACGTTATAACTATTTAATAAAAAAAAACGTTTTGGCAGTTTTAATTTCTGATTTAGTGGGTTTAACTTCTTGACAGTTTTAATGTCACTTTTGAAAAGGCACGGGTAACAACAGAAACATTTTTTTTTATCTATCTTCCTTTTTCTCTCTCCCAAAAAAAAACCGAGCAGTTCCAATCCTTCTGTGGTGTTTTCGTTGCCCGGTGGTACAGTGCAAGCCATCGATACTTGATCTTTCTGAGAGGCGGTTTTATCCTGGGGGACATCCGGTTGCGAACAATCTGCTGCACAAATTTGAGGCAGTACCGTGAATGTTCTAAAGAGAGCGACATAGTCCGCGACATGTCCGCGACTTAGTCTCATTCTCGGTAATATTGTTCATACTATTTTTCGTCTTTGCAGTATCAGTATCAACAATTTTAGAACAATTCTTATGCTGCCTGTGTTAACAATATGTCTACCGAAGATATGACTATGTCCAATGATTTAAACAAGTCATTCCGTTTTGAAGGCGCTCATTTTAAAAGATGGAAACAGAAAATGCAGTTTTTCTTAACTATTAAAAAAGTTCATCATGTATTGTCTGTTCCTCGGCCTGTTATTCCTGATAATGCTGATGAGGGTGAAATTGTTCGTCTGAATGCTGAAATTGAAACATGGACCGAAACTGATTTCGTGTGCAAAAACTATTTTCTTAATGGTATGTCTGACAATCTATATGACTACTACAATTTGGAAAATTCTGCTAAGGATTTGTGGGATGCCCTATAAAAGAAATACGATACTGAAGAAGCAGGTGCCAAAAAGTATGTTGTCAGTAGGTACCTGAAATTTCAGATGACTGATGAAAAGTTCGTGGAAGTGCAATCCCACGAGCTACAGAAAATTGCTCATGAGATCATTTCCGAAGGTATGGTCCTCGATGAACAATTTCAAATTGCTGTTATTATTGACAAGTTGCCTCCTTCTTGGAAAGATTTCAAAAATAATCTTAGGCACAAAACGAAGGAATTCTCCTTAGAGAGTTTGATCACTCGGCTCTGTATAGAAGAGGAATCCAGAAAACAGGACCAGAAGGAAGAAATCTTACAAGTCACTGCTTACAATGCTCCTAAGCGATCTGCTGCAGCTCTCAAGCCTGCTGGTAAGAGTTTCAAACCTCAGAACTGGAAGAATAACTTCAACAAAAATAATCAGAATGTTCAAAGGAACAATGGAAAGCAACAACCTCAACCTCCTAAGAATGGTACTAGTCAATTTTTATGCTATAGGTGTGGAAAACCAGGCCATATGGCACGAAAGTGCAGGAACATGCCTAGCACTGCGCCAGCGCAGGCAAGCATGATTGAAGAGCCTTTTGTGGCTATGATTACTGAGATCAACCTTACTGGTGGATCAGATGGGTGGTGGGTAGACACTGGTGCTACGCACCATGTCTGCTATGATCGTAGTATGTTTAAAACATACTCTGAAAAGACCGATGATAAGAAAGTGTTATTGGGTGATACCCATTCCACTAATGTTGCTGGTATTGGTAATGTTGAGTTGAAGTTCACTTTTGGGAGGACTCTCATTCTGAAGGATGTTCTACACACTCTAGAAATGAGAAAGAATTTAGTTTCTGGTTTTCTTCTTAACAAGGCTGGTTTTATACAAACCATAGGTTCTGATTTGTACACTTTAACAAAGAATGGAATATTTGTAGGAAAAGGATATGCTACTGATGGCATGTTCAAACTGAATGTTGAAGTTAATAAAATTTCTGATTCTGCTTATATGTTGTGTTCTTCTATTAATGTTTGGCATGCTAGGCTTTATCATGTGAACAAAAGACTCTTAAAAAATATGAGTAATTTAGACCTTATTCCTAATATTTCCCTTAATGACTTTGATAAATGTGATTTTTGTAGTCAGGCTAAAATTACAAAAACGCCTCATAAGTCAATGATTAGAAATTCAGAACCATTAGATTTAATTCATTCAGATATTTGTGAATTAAATGGAACGTTGACCAAAAATGGACAACGATATTTTATCACCTTTATTGATGATTGTTTTGATTATACTTGTGTTTATTTGATGAAAAATAAGAGTGATGCTTTTGAAATGTTTAAGTTGTTTTTGACAGAGTTTGAGAATCAGTTTAACAAGAAAATTAAAAGATTACGAAGCGATCATGGAACTGAGTATGATACTGATGCTTTTGTAGAATTTTATAATTCACATGGTATCATACATGAAAGGTCAGCCCCTTATTCTCCAGAAATAAATGGTAAGGCTGAAAGGAAAAATAGAACTTTTACAGAGTTAGTAGTTGCTATTTCCTTAAATTCTGGTGCTGCTGACCATTGGTGGGGTGAAATCCTTCTCACTGTTTGTTATGTCTTGAATCGTATTCCAAAGACTAAGAGTAAGGTTTCGCCTTATGAGATACTTCGTAATAAACAACCTAACATTTCTTACTTCAGAACTTGGGGTGTCTAGCATATGTTAGGATTCCTGATCCTAAAAGAGTTAAATTAGCTAGTAGAGCTTATGAATGTGTATTCATTAGATATGCTGTTAACAGTAAGGCATATAGATTCCTTGATTTAAATGCACGTGTAATTATTGAATCTAATGATGCTGAGTTTTATGAGGACATGTTTCCTTTTAAATCTAGAAATAGTGGGGGTTCATCCTCTTCTATTATTCTTGAAGTCAGGTCTAACTCACAAGACTTGTATGTTGAACCTGAACTAAGAAGGAGCAAACGGGCTAAAGTAGCAAAAGACTTTGGCATAGACTTTGTGGTTCTCAATGTAGATGAGGATCCAGCTACCCTTCAAGAAGCCCTATCATCTGTTGATGCAGATTTATGGCAAGAAGCCGTAAATGACGAAATGGACTCACTTGAGTCTAATCGAACTTGGCACCTAACTGAGTTACCACCAGGTTGCAAGACAATTGGTTGCAAATGGGTCCTAAAAAGGAAGCTGAAAGTTGATGGGACTGTTGATAAGTATAAAGTCCGTTTGGTAGCTAAAGGCTTCAAACAAAGGGAGAATGTTGATTTCTTTGATACCTATTCACCTGTAACTAGAGTAACATCTATTAGAGTGCTAATGTCTCTTGCTTCTGTTTTTAATCTTGTAGTACATCAAATGGATGTAAAGACTGCATTCTTAAACGGTGAATTGGAGGAAGAAATCTACATGGATCAACCGGAGGGATTTGTCATTTTAGGAAAAGAGCATCTGGTATGTAAGCTAGATAAATCTCTTTATGATCTCAAACAAGCACCTAAATAATGGCATGAAAAATTTGATAACTTAGTTATCTCACATGGTTTTAAGATAAATGGTAGTGACAAATGCATATATATAAAGTTTGAGAATGACATTTGTACTATAATTTGTCTGTATGTAGATGACTTGTTAATTTTTGGCTCGAACATTCATGCTGTGAATGATGTAAAGCTATTGTTGAATGCCGTTTTTGATATAAAAGATCTAGGAGAGGTAAATATAATCCTTGGAATTAAGATTACTAGGACAGAAAATGGAGTTTCTTTAGATCAATCTCATTACATTGAGAAAATCCTAAAGAAATATGGTTACTTCGATTGTAAACCTGCGAGTACACCTTATGATCCCAGTGTAAAATTATTTAAGAACACTGGTGATGCCATAAGGCAATCTGATTATACGAGCGTCATTGGCAGCCTTCGGTATGCCACTGATTGCACTAGACCCGACATTGCCTATGTCGTGGGATTATTAGGCAGGTTTACTAGTTGTCCTGGTAATGAGCATTGGCATGCTATTGAAAGGGTCCTGAGATATCTTAAAAGGACCATGAACCTAGGGTTATATTATGAAAGGTTTCCAGCTGTACTAAAAGGCTATAGTGATGCTGACTAGAACACCTTATCAGATGACTCTAAGGCTACTAGTGGATATATTTTTACTATAGCCGGTGGAGCTGTATCTTGGAAGTCTAAAAAACAGACTATTTTGGTTCAGTCCACCATGGAGTCAGAAATGATAGTACTAGCTACAGTTAGTGAAGAAGCAGGTTGGTTAAGAGACCTGCTAGGTGAAATTCCCTTATGGGAAAAACCATTACCGGCTGTCTTGATCCATTGTGATAGTACCGCGACTATTGCAAAAGTTCAGAACCGTTATTACAACGGTAAGAAATGACAAATACGTCGTAAGCACAGCACTGTGAGAGAATATCTCTCTATCAGAGCTGTTAGAGTGGATCATGTACGCACTGAGAATAATTTGGCAGATCCTTTGACGAAAGGATTAGCTAGGGAGAAAGTCCACTTTTCCTCTAAGAAAATGGGACTATTGCCATTAAAATGAATCACACATAATGTTAACCCAACCTATGGATTGGAGATCCCAAGAAATAGGTTCAATGGGTAATAACAAGTTATGGAGTGATATGAGTTGAATATGTTCAAAAGACATATATTCCTGAGGCGATCAAGGATGAGTTAATAGGAACTCTTAATGTAATCTATACTTCATTTTGGAGTGGAGTACCTAGCTACAGGAGTACTCTTGATAGATTCACCTATGTGAATGTGGAAGTGAGGCCGCTTCCTATGAAATATGTGGCAGCATTTCTAGAGCGTTCACTATACTAGGATGTACGTGCATGGTCGTAATGCACGGGTCTATAACAACACCAAGAGTAGATTGTGTGGGGTACGTTTTCAGAGATAGGGTTCAAAACTTCGAGTTACCCTTGTTAAATTTGAATCGTATTCACTAGCAGAAGTTCAAGTTGAAAAACACTTCTGTTTATGCGCAATCTATATATGTAAGGATTCTGCTCGAAAATGTTTCAAAAAAATTCAAGTGGGGGATTGTTGGAACAAGTTGAATTTTGTGAAAACTTCAAGTCCCACATTGATGGAAAATGGAAGTTTTACTTCCTTTATAATAGTGTGTGTAGAATAGTTGGATGTGGCGCTTGGGCTACCCACATTTTGTGGAGAGGGAGGACCTAGGAGGACCTACCTCCTACCTCTATCACACACACGCGCATCGAACCGAGCCGAGTCGGGCTGGGTCGGGTTTGGGTTCTTGACCAAGCTTACTTTTTGCTAAACGTTATAATTGTTTTATGTTTATTTAATAAAAAAAATATTTTTGGCAGTTTTAATTTCTGATTTAGTGGGTTTAACTTCTTGACAGTTTTAATGTAACTTTTGAAAAGGCACGGGTAACAACAGAAACATTTTTTTTATCTATCTTCCTTTCTCTCTCTTCCAAAAAAAAAACCGAGCAGTTCCAATCCTTCTGTGGTGTTTTCGTTGCCCGGTGGTACAGTGCAAGCCATCGGTACTTGATCTTTCTGAAAGGTTGTTTTATCCTGGGGGACATCCGGTTGCGAACGATCTGCTTGCACAAATTCGAGGCAGTACCGTGAATGTTCTAAAGAGAGCGACATATTCCGCGACTCAGTCTCATTCCCGGTAATATTGTTCGTCTTTGCAGTATCGGTATCAACATTTACCATTGCTGGTGTTCTACCATTGCTGGTGTTAAAAAAAAAATGTTGAACCATGTATAACATTAGTTTATGCCTTTATGGTGTTGATGTTGGCCTTTTCTCACATAAGTCTCATTAGTCCTTTACTCTCATTGTAATATACTAATATGTAACTGTTCTTGTATAGTCTTTTGTTTTTTTACGTATATCCCTTTTGCTATTCTTTATTGTGGGTCCCTCTGAACAATCTCCTTGTCTTGACTGTTTTACAATTTGTCTACATGAGTTACTGTGGAAATTATGTGGGCATATGTACACTAAGCAGAGTCGTACTTCTAGAAAGTACCGTATACTTATTGATGTTATTGTCTGGCAGTTTGTTTATCTCAGGGACAATCTATTATCTTCACTCGAAGGCATAGAAATACTGAATAGAGTTAAGGTCAGTTTCCATGATGTATGATGATTTATCTTATTGATTAATTAGCACTATTCTGTTAAACTGTTATACTCAGACATAATTATTGTTCTTTTGTCCTTTTGCAACTATTAAGATGATTAATTCGATGCAATTTTGACAAATAGGTTCTTGATTTGAGTTTTAATGATTTCAAAGGGCCGGGATTTGAGCCACTTGGGAATTGCCAAGTCCTTCAGGTCTGAATTAGACTTTTTATCTTGAACTTGTTTCATATAAATCTGTATGGCATGGTGTTGGAAGTCTCTTTTTTTCATGTAGCAACTTTATCTTGCTGGAAATCAGATCACATCACTTTCAAGTCCCCTGAGCTTCCTAATTTGAAGGTTAGTACTTGTTCATGAGTCGGATTTAGGTCTAAAATTTTGGATCCAAACCCATATTTGATCAAAGGATATTTAGACCATAACCTGAAAAATGGGTCGGATTTGATTGAGACTGGATCAAGTTTTGATATATTGTCATCTCTACTCATGCCTGGGTTTATGGTGCTGCAGTTGGTTGATTTGGTTTATGACATTTTATTGGGGTTAGCCAACGAGGATGTAGCTCTAGATATCACTCAATTTCATTTTACTTTGTCACTTGGTTAATTAACCTCCTTTTGTTAATGTAGGTCCTATAGTCCAACAATTTAAAACGTTATCCAATTTTTAACCCAACGAAAAATGAAAGTGCTAATAATTACAGAGTAAGTCCTCATAGTAATTGAATGAATTTGAATCACTTGATTGCAAGGGGTGGATATTTTGTGCTATTCTTCCATTCTAATTATATATATTATGATCGGCCCGTTTTTCAAAGATTAAACATTTTAATTTTTAGTCCATTTGTAAAACTAATGCACTATCAACAGCCTAATTAGCTTTTTTCAATTTTACATGGCCTCTATCCCTCCCCAACAAAGATTTGAATTTAGAGTCTGTTGACAAGATATAGAATACACAAAACTATTACGAGTATTACTTACCTATATGAAGAACAATGAAGAATATCCACGAGCATTACAAGTTGACTTGCCTGTAAGTAATAAATATAATGTGAAATAGATATAAATAAAAGAGTTCTTAATGAGATGATTGTCTCGGCAAAATCTATGAACACGAAATTGACACAATACAACTTAGATCTAACTCGATGACGCAGTAGGCCTAGACTTGACTCGTGCCCAAGAACCCCCAACAAATTGGGGAATTTATGAGAAAGTGTCAATCCGCTCAAATAATTATTTATCACCATATTTTACATTAATCATGCACATGTCACTTTATTATAGGCGATAATTAAAGAACCCCCTTCCGATCCAAAAATTGGATAATGCGTAGAAGAGAAATATAATATAAAAAAGAAGAAAGAAAAAGCAGATTAGCATCCCTCCCACTTCCACCACCACCTCTTCCACTCCATACACTGAACACAATCCAACCCTCTCTATCTCATCATCCCATGACCGTTTGAGTCCTTCATCTTCCTAGTCTTTCGATGGCGAGAACCCTTATTTCATCCTCGCCTTTCCTCGGAACTCTCCCACCTTCCAAATCCTACTGCCATGCCCTGTACTCTCTCCCTCACCGGAGCAAGCTTCTCAGCACCACTGTTAAATTCAGCTTCCAGGAAATCCCTCCGATTTCTTCTATTGAAAATTCTATTGATTTGAGTGCGTTTTTCATCAAAGCGGAAAGTGTTCTTTATACTCTCGCCGATGCCGCGGTTACGGCTTCTCCTGACGCTGCCAGTGCTCCGATTCAGAAGAGTGGTGGCTGGTTTGGGTTTATTTCCGACGCTATGGAAGTCGTCTTGAAGGTACTTTCAATTTTGCGTTTTAATTGATGAAGTCGTCTTGAAGGTACGCTATTGTGTGTGTGTGTGTTTTTTTTAATTGAATGATTTTGTTGTTGTCTTGTTGATTAGTGAAACTTTTGGTGCACTCAATACGAAGATTTTTTTAATTGAAAATTTAATTTGAGTTTTCAACGGAATCGATATGCGTTGTTGACTTGTGCGTAATTGAAGTGATTTTCTGAATGAATTTGTGATATTTTGTTGAATGATTTTAGAGGTAATAAATCAATTATACTAGGAGGTGTACCGATGCCGTGTTCGACGCACTGTTGTTCCACTGGCTGTTAGTTGTTAGGTGTTTCTCGATCTTAGTGTTTAGGGGATTTCTTAGTGACTTGAGGATTATTTTGAGATCATAAAATGAAAGTTTGCTTGTATAGTTGTTAGCTGTTAACTAGAATAGCTATTGATTTTGACAATTTAGGTTAAAGTTTGTGAAGTTAGTGTTAGCCGTTATTTTGTTGAGAAGTATGTTGATTTGTGGCATACCACTTGATTGGTTATGGGAGGTACTTTACTATATTCTACGGAACTCTTTTTAACTTTTTATGAACGTAACATGTTGTGTGTTGCATAACAATTATGGTTAACGAGTGAGTGGCGCTGCAGAGGTGGTTTTGTCAAAGGTACAAGGAGAAATAGAATATGTACTCTTTAATGCAGATATTCACTAAATCACTAGTGGGTTTGAGTGGACATCACGATGGTTTGTAAGTTCACTTTATCCAGATTCTATCCTCAGTAAGTATTCTAATGTAGTCTTTTGGGCATGTCCAATGCCAATGGCTGAAGGTATTGATGGAGTGTTTGGGTGATGGAGATGTTAAAAAGAGCTAAAGTTTTGCCAGAATGACCTGTTTCTTCTATAAAAGGACAAAAAGGATGAAGGTTTTTTTGGCAAGTATAGCATTGGCCCAAGTTAAGGGTTTATGTGAGCATATTGAGGAAATGAGAACAGCATTTTGTTTACTCTGGTGTAGTTGACCTCAATCTTTGTTTATATGGTTAGGAAACTTTTATTGTGGCTTTGATACAAGGTGTGTTTAATTGGAACAGGACATGTAAAATTATGGGAAATTCTTTGTTCTACCCCATAATTCTTTATTTTTACTTATATCCTGGGTACTGCAATATCAACCTAAAGTAATCGTAAATTTTGTGAATGATACTAATAACCCTTGCTACGTCATGTGATACAATTTAAGTCACCTTTACAATCATAACAAGAAAGACGTATTTTGACCTAATTATTCTTGCTTAAATAGTCTTCCATTTCACTCACTAAGGATTGAGTATGGGTTAAGTGAATAGTTTCTCTTACTTTCTATTTCTTGGCATTCTACTTACTCTTGATGCATTTGCAGTTTATGCCTAATTTTTTCATCATATACATTATTCTTGGCTGAAATCAGGAAGATTTCATGCTATCGTGTTACTAAAAGAGTGGACCTTTCCTAATAAGCTTCTCGCCTTTACCTTCGCGTGCTACCAAAAGATGACATTCTTGCAAAATTGGAGAGCAAAAGGCTGGGTGGCTACCGGAGACTTCTGATTCCTATTTAATCTCTATCAAATTTAAATATTAGAATAGCGGGAATATTCATAATTCAATAGGTCACGTTCATTTACTTTTCATTTGTTGAATAATGAATATGAGTTCAACTTTGTAACTACTATAGTCTAACTAGTATAACTTATTGAACCAGTGTTGCCTCAATTGTGGTATGCGTTAGTACGCCAAACAGGTGTGGGAAAGAGATGTGCTACCTACTTCGTAATTATGTAAATTTAGCCCAAAGTACTCCATTGTTCTAATTCGTGCTTACCTAGTAATAGTTGTAGGGTCACACTGTTCTGAACATTATATACAAAAATGGGATTAGAAGAATATGAAAGTTGGATAAAAGGAAACAGTTCGATGATTTAAGCACATAATTATATTTTGGTACTGCTTAATTGGTTATGCTACTTGTTTTGTTTTTTTTACCAACTTATTTTTCAATCTTTTAGCTACCTTTTGCATTGCCATAATTATCTCTTTTCCTTGTACTGTCGCTTCCTCTTTATTCCTTAAGTCTTTTATTAGAAAATTGTATTTGTGGTAAAACAATTATCTTAGTATGTCCGGTGTTAAGGTAAGCTGTGCACACATGACCTCCCCAAACTTTTTACCGCAGAAACTTTACTAAAAGATGTATTTTATGTATGCTTTTTAATATTTCCTTATGCAATTCTCTTAAAAACCATGTTTTATTCTATTGGAATATTGGATAGGTTCTGAAGGACGGGCTTTCAGCTGTCCACGTGCCTTATTCATATGGATTTGCAATCATTTTACTTACTGTTCTCGTCAAAGTTGCAACTTTTCCTTTGACAAAGCAACAGGTTAGTGTCTCACTCTAGACTCATCCTTCGCACATCTAATTGATAAATGAAAGGGTTGATTACTTGCTTTTGCAAAGAATGTTTAAGAATATATATTACATATTTTGCATTAGTTTATTCAGTGGTATTATGTAAATTTGACTTAGTTTTTCATGATCCTGGTCATTGATTCCTAATCTGGATAGAGGCATATTGTCATGACTGAAAATTCTTTTGTGATTGAGTGTATCCTCTGCCCATCTTTATTGATAAATAAAAGGGCAGATCACCTTTGGAAAAATTGTTAAAAAAATAATTACATCCTAATATAATCTTGACATAGTTTTGCATGATCCAAGTCATTGGTTTCTGGTTGGTTAATAGGCATAGTCAAAACTGAAACCTCTTCTGTGAATGATTGTATGCCTTTACAGCATATGCATTTCCACCAATTGGATATGTATTTGGTGGATTTTATTGACACAAATGTCTGATCAGCTTCACAATTCTCTGGAAGGGAGAAGTTCAAACAACAATTTGGAAGCTCCCAGTTAAAACTAGGATAGTGTGATGCCTGACTACCTGGAACTGCCTGTGCTTTGACATTAGTGGTCATCTTGTTAATTTATCTCTTGTTTGCAGGTTGAATCAACATTGGCTATGCAAAATCTTCAACCAAAGATAAAAGCCATTCAAGAAAGATACAAAGGAAATCAGGTATGCAAATTTTTTCTGTATTGTAATGTTTTTACTGTACATGAGCTGTCACTTGAGCTTTTGCATAATGTGGCAAGCTGTGCATTATTTAGATGATATCTATCAAAATTAGTAAAGTGGTGAACTTGTCATTTGACTTGTTCAAATTCAAGCTAGTGCAAAACATTAGGGGTGGTACTTGTGGGTACTGTGGTCATGATATTTTGCCAAAGAACTGTGATTTCAATGTTTTGCCTGACCCTTCTCTTCTTCCTTCTGAAATAGACAATGGTATAGGTGAAGATCTTAAAATTGTTGTATAGGATCTTGATATGAGGAAATTGTTTATTTCCTTTCCAGGAAAGAATTCAACTTGAGACATCACGTCTTTACAAGCAGGCTGGGGTTAATCCATTGGCAGGTGAATCTTCGATAATGATTTCATGTTGCAATATTGTTTCTTTTATGTATGAAGTATTGTTTTTTTTACTGTAAAACTTGTTTAATCCTTTAATTAGTTATGAAATTTACACTTTAATTTGATGAGGATATAATCGGGACGTGACTGAATCAGGATACAGTTAGGATGAGAAATGAAAAGGATACGGTTAATTTGAATGCAGTTATATTGTTTGTAGCTAGGGTTAAGACTTCATATCCTTTTTAAATTCAAGAATGACAAACAAATGCACAAAAAATTCTGGTTTCAATCTTTGTTTTAAATCTGTATTTTGCTGGAAACAGAAGAAAGGCAACCAACCCAAATATTCTCAACTGTTCATTGTCTTGATGAACGATTATTCGTAGGGTGTTATATGGTTGAGGCCTTTTAGGGGTATTCTGTTCACCAAATCAGTATTGGCAAGCAATTCAAATATGCTTCCAACTACTCCTTCATGCTCTGGAGCTTCTACACTGCTCCCTTTTTTTAATGCTCAATGCTTTTGCTCAGAGAAAGCTTCCCTTAAATCTCCTTCACTCTGCTCCCTTGCATTATCAACCCTTACATAATGTATAGCAACATTTACACTTCATGTAATAAATCCTAGTTAAGATACCCACGGTAGTTAAAATCAAAGGCAACTTGTTTTGTTTGCTGTATAATCTGCTTCACAACTCATAGGAAGATCGGTGATTTCAATTCAATGAAAAAATGTGACCAGACCTAAGATACCTGAATTTGAGTGAACGTAGATGTTGGAAGCTATAGAGTGCTGTTGGCTATAGAAGTCTTCTTACCAGTTGCATGATCTTCTTTCATGCTCCGAAACCTTCCTTTCTGGAGCAAATATCTTTATACCCTATCATGTATCTGTCAGTTTACCATGAAGTTATCCCTTTCATATATGTTTTTATCAAGACACCTATCAAGAGCTAACCATGCAATCAAGATCTTTGCATGTGCTATGAATTGTCATCAGATGAAATTAAAATCTAGGCACATGCAGTTCAGATTAGAACTCATGGCTGTGACCAACTAGAAGACAGGAAATGATGACTGTCTGTCTAGTATACAGCGTTTTATGGACCTAAATCATCAATAGACTCTTCTCTGTTTTCTGATGATTCCTACTTCCCAAGTAAATTCATCAGTTGATGTTATTGGTATATTGTGTGAGGAGTGTTCACCGTTTCATATTACTGAAGTGTGCTGGATTCTTCACCTCAAGCTATTGATGCAATCCTTTTTCTCTTTCCTCCTTTTAGTTCTAGGGGATAAACGTGAATCTTCAAAAAAAAACAATTTCCAATGGTATGACCTCTAATTTTGCTTAAAGTTCTCTTTTTTCAAGTGAAAGTCTTTCCATTGTTTGTCCACTGTGCTGAACTATTGCTTCAGCAATTCTGCTGACCTGCATGACAGGTTATAAACCCCATTGATCTACTGATTATCAAACACATTCATAGTATTTTCTTAAATATGAGCGTTGTGGTATATGTGTTTTCTTCCTGCACAAGAACCTATGTGTTTTGCGATGCTGTTAAGTGAGTGCATTGTAAAGTATAATTCATCACATTATTCCGTTGGCTATAATCAATATCATTAGGAAATGCTCCCACCTCTGATATTATTATGCTGATCTTTGTGCTTTAAGGTGTTTATGAGTTTGATTGCAATTGCTACCACTCCTAGATTACACAGGTAGTGTTAAGCTCATCTTAATTATCTAACTATGTCCAAAAGTACCACTATAGTTTACCCCATCTCCACCGTAATCTTCATTATTATCCTGAAAGTATCGGGAATTTCAGTATTAGAAACACAAAAAATTCCAAGGTGTCTAAGAAGACGCCCCGGCACGGTGGGTGGCACCTTCTGAAGACGCCTCGGCATGGTGGGTAGCACCTTCCCAAGACGCCTCGACCATGGTCGTGACCTCGGCTAAGACGCCAATAACACATTTGAGTATGATTTAGAACACGGCCCACCACAGTGGGTGTCGCCTTCTGAAGACGCCCACCACAGTGGGTGTCGCCTTCTGAAGACGCCCATCACGGTTGGTGGCGTCTTCTCAAGATGCCCCAGCCATGGTGGTGGCGCCTTCCAAGGTCGTGACGCCTTTTCAAGATGCCCCGACTAAGACGCAAATAACACATTTGAGTATGATTCAAAATTCTACCCAATTCTCGGGTGATGGCGTTCTCGAATGGCCCGACATCATCAATTCGTCATAGCAAATGTCGAAGATGAGTTACGTACACCATAATGGTTAATTTTGGATGTTTTGATATAATGAAAACAATTTTACAAAATTATAATGTTATAGTCTTACTAGCGAAAATGAACTAGTTTTTCTTTTATATGTATATGAAAAAAAAAATTTATAAAATGAAAAGGGCAAAAAGGTCATTTTATGGTAAAAATGCGGGTGATCCCTGTTAATTTGCGGGCGACGAATAGTAACTCCCTAAGATTAAGACAATGTACACCAATAGAATGATATGTGATGTTCAAATTTTAAGTCATCATGTTTACTGGAATTCCATTGGAGATTTTAAATTAATTGGAAAATTGAAGAATGATCGACAAGCAAATGTTTTGGAGTTGTGATTAATTAAACTAAATGCATGATTATTCAAAGAATCAGAGAATTGTTAAAATTGGAGGAAGCTAGCGTGTTCCGGAACTATGAAATCTTAAATAAGAGGATGCCATGATTTTCACCTTCAAAACTGACTTTTAAGTTAAGCAATGCATTTCATTATATCTATTTGGCAAGTTAAAATGCCAGTGAATTTCATAACTCTCGTCTCTTACCAAGTCACCGTGCAACTTTATTTATACTATTACATGTAGCCTATAAAAAAAATGAAGGAAAAACTTACAGTCTAGTAGACCCTAGCAGAATCCTGTCTTGAACACTAATTGTAAATAATTGGAACAGCTTCTCTTCTCACTTGGGGGGACTAAGGCTGAACTTGAGTAGGACATTCTATCGGCATCATACTACTTTGTAATTTTTTTCCTTAGCTGACCTGCTCTCTAAGGTTGTCTCCTCTGGTTATTTCATGTAGGCTATGTTGAGCAATCTGAGGCATTTTGTATGGTTCCTGAGTCCTATATTGTGTTTGTGCTTGTTAATTCGACTTTTTCATATTAATTAAAATACAGTGATAAGTAGAATCTTATCTGTTGCATATTATAGCATGGTGATACCAAATTTATTTTATTAGCTGTTAGCCAAACCACCTAATATTACCTTTACCCTGTCTGTTTGAGGGTATGGAAGATGCTGATGTCTTTCGTCTTTTCCAATATTCACATTTGGCAGGGTGCTTACCGACTTTGGCAACAGTACCAGTCTGGATAGGATTGTATCAAGCTCTTTCGAATGTAGCTAATGAGGTGTATTGCAGCTATGTGCTGATGATATCTTTTTGAATTCAAATTGAAAGATTAATTGAGCGTATTAGCTGATCATCTAAACTTGTGTACTTGTAAGGGATTGCTGACCGAAGGATTTTTCTGGATTCCTTCTTTGGGTGGACCAACTACAATTGCTGCCCGCCAAAGTGGAGCTGGAATCTCCTGGCTCATTCCTTTTGTGGTAAAGTCACCTAAAAACTTGTGAACTAAATCTGTCAATTATCTCGTCTCTGTCTACTTTTCTACTCCAATGAACATCGTGTACTGGTTTTTATTAATTGCTGGATACTTTTGAGTATGACCAAGATTGTACTGTAATTAATTGTTTTGATAGGCCCACTTCTCATTGGGCTTCTACATTGCTGAGGATATAATTTAAAAACGTCGTTTAAATGTCATATCTATTTAAATGTTTGGTAATTTTTTAAGGCTAAGTTTGTTGTGCCTACCCTTTACAAAGATCACTTTTCACCGGGGTTGTATAACTTGTATGTTCAAGGACACTGTAACTTTCAGTTGGGTAATTGTTTATATTATTTTCTCTAAATTTAGCTTGTTCTTGGAGTTGGTAAATCTGGGAGTTGAGTTCAAGTATAAAGTTTGGTGAATGGTTGCTGATTAAGGTTTATATGTGGTCCTTAAAGTTTCAAGTGATAGTCTATGAAAGCGGAGAAAGTGATAAGGGATAGTGGGTCACGGTAGAATTGTAGAAGGGTCCAGGTCTGACCCTGTTGTGATGAAAAATCATTTTTGCCTGAAATCTTCTGTCAGTGAGCAAAGTGTTGGTTATTCACTTATGAATCTACAAAAAACTTTCATCTGCCACTTGTCTTTGAACACTCTTCTTTCCGAGGGAGCTTTTGGATTGCTGTTGGTGGAGTTAATTTCATGAGTTTTCTTCAAAATTTTGATTGTCAATCTGCATGCTTCGATTTTACATCAAAAGGACTTAAGAAAATGGATAAAGGATAGAAGCATACTTCGTAGTAAAGAATGAGGCCAAATGTTTAGGTCAGTTCAGTTTATATTGCGGAATGGCACTGATGTTATGTTGAAGAGGATTATTGTGGATAGTTATTGTGTAAACGGTGAATGCTTTCCTTCTTTCTTTACATTTTACGGACAAAATCTTCTGAATTATGATTGTCCTGTCTCCTGACCCCTTGTATTCAATCTCCAACTTGAACAAAAAATTAATGAACTTTCATGCTTGCACTGTCTTAACTTCTGACTGGTCTAGGCTTTTGTGTCCAAATTATTCAGAAAGTCTTTCCTCAGATCATTTCTTCATTTATCTTTTTTTTTTTGAGTCACTGCTACTTGATTATGAATTCTTTTGTCTTCATGCACTTATTATAAGCACAATTTTCTTGTTTGCAGGATGGTCACCCCCCTCTAGGTTGGAGTGATACTGCAGCCTATCTTGTTCTGCCCGTCCTGCTAGTTGTCTCACAATATATTTCAATGGAGCTCATGAAACCACCCGAAGCAAGCATATATTTTTTTTAATATCTGTTATTCACCCTTTACCAACTTTTACATGATGGCAATTGCTGATATATGTTCTTGGACAGACTGACCCATCTCAGAAGAATTCACTTCTCGTCCTCAAGTTCCTTCCCCTCATGATTGGATATTTTTCATTATCCGTCCCATCTGGATTATCCATCTACTGGTCTGTCTCTAAATTTTTCATTCCTTCCCCGTTTATCTTCAATGTTTTTGGCATTTCATATTGTTTGCTTATATCGGCACAGGAAGCACCACCTTATATCATGCATTAAAGTCATAGTTTTGGAGCAATGTTTTCTTAATAAATTGTGATGAAGCGGTGAAGCCTATATCTCTTCAATTATGATTAGTACTAAAATATGATGGTTCATCAAACTTGTTTTGTTTGGAGAACTTGCTTATCTCATGATGTCATGTTATCAACTAGAACCAGTCAACAGCATATATGTTTTTTACATTTTCACTATACTCTATCATGATCTTTTTTTTAAATAATTATTGGTGACAGGTTTACGAATAATGTCCTCAGTACTGCACAACAGGTATGGCTACGCAAATTAGGCGGTGCAAAGCCTGTTGTGAATGAGAATGCCAGCGGAATTATTAGTGCTGGAAAGGCAAAACGATCTGCATTCCAACCTGCTGAAATTGACGACAGGTTTGACTCATCTGCAGATATGGTAACATTTTTATATTGTTTCTCTTGACAGTTATGCTAATAATCCTCTTGAATTTTTATAATAGGTCAAGACAGTTCAAAGGAGAAGTGAGAGGGCAACAAATGAGTAAAGCAATGCCTGATGATCAGGCATCTGTATCTGATGCTGAAATGGGGACAGATGATGATTCTAGAGAAAAGGTGAGCAACTGACCATGTATATCTTATTTGAAGCAGATATAACTAGGAGTAAGAGCCTTTGAGTGAACTGTTTGCTAATTGCTGAGAAACATTTACGTTGATGGCAGTCTTGATCCTTTTGAACATGCTAATATCGACAGATGGTTAATTCTTCTTCTAGAATACTATGCTGTTCACGTTTGTTTTATTTGGACTGCTAATCTAACTTGGTGCATTTATTCTTTTGTGTCCATGGCGTAGAAGATCACATATATGAGGTCAGGAGTGTGTGTTGATACTTCTGAATCTTAATTATAAAACGGTGTTTAAGTTTTGAGGGAAGAAACTAATTTACATGTGTTGTTTTGCCTTTGAGCATTCCTTTAGTCTGTTTATGACTATTAGTTACGAAGTGGATCCTGCCTTTCCCGTTCTTATAACTATCTTTTGGTAAAGAGACTTTTGTGTTGATTCTTTTTCTGGTTTGTGTCATAGTGGCCAAAATATTTGCTTGATGGCTTGCAGTGTTCTTGTAAACTCCCAAGTCAGTAAAATGGCATCGATGATAATAAATGAATTCATCACCATGTCAAAGAGGGATGGGTATGGTAACCCCATGAGGGAGGGGAAGTCAGAACATATGTAAAGCATGAGAATTGAATTGTTAAAAGTTCTTTTTCTGGTCCTCTTTTGTGTAGGAAACGCTTGTTGTCCAATAATCAAATGTTTGTCATCTTTGACATCGCTGATTATTGTTTGAAAATTTATCTCTAAAGGTTGAAGACTTTTAGTTCTTATATTCTTGATCACTAAAGCTGTGTGCCATTGTGCATCGTCCAAGGTAGTGCTTGTGTGAGCTACTGTTCTTTGTAGTGTCTTCGTGCATTTCTTTAAATGCAGGACTGAACTATCATCTTGATATTTATGATGGCATGCAGATTCTCTCTTTGATTCGAAATTCTCTGATTATTGGTATCTTTATATTATTGTTCCCATTTTTGAAAAAAACCTCCATGTTTTCATCTCAGCTGCCTGAGATGTTCCTATCAAGTGCTAACTTGTTGATATGATGTTGACGGTATATTCATGTGAGCTTGTTTTGACAGGATGAATTAGAAGAGGCATATGCGTCAAGTGACAGCAAGCAGATTCCCAAGTATTCCACTCCTAAGAAGAGTAAGCGATCAAAGCGGAAGCGTGTGGGTTAACTGCGTTTGTTGTATGTAGTTTGTATCTTGTTTTGTATATTTAATGCAATCACACCCTAGCGTCATAGCTGCCAAAATGTTGGCTTATTTGTTTCCATAGCCCTTACCATGTAATTCGGGCTAACCACATTTTTGTAAAACTAAATTGATACAATATTAACTAGAAGTAAAAGCAACCATGTTCCTATTATGCCCTTTGTCATATTTATCTTGTATATTGTGTAGTATTGTGTAACAAATGATGTGTAGTGCTGAGACTATACGCGAGCACATTCTAGCTAATATTATTCTGGTTTTGCGGGTTCATTACTGGACTTTCTTTTGAAGAACAGTATCTTGACTGTTGGTTGTCCGCTTGGTTGTACTTATTTATACCTTGCTATCCAGAGTTAAGTTGTTTCATTTCTTGTTCGAAGTGCCTTGAAAGTAATTTTTTCTCTTGCCTTCATATGAGTTGCGAACCTCTCTTTCATTAATTAACTTGTCTTTTTTTGTATCTTAATCTTGTCCACTTGTAACTGGGGTATTGCCCCTTATATGATTGATCTTTTTTCATTGTTCAAGTAGTCAAGTACTCAGCATATGCCTACTTCTAGCAGGACTGAGCAGTATCAACTTGTTGAGGTAATTCACAAATCTCATTTCTTTCTTCTGGAGTTTTATTGAGTCTAGCATCAGTTGTGAACTCGGAAATTCTCTCTCAAATATTTATTAAATCATGATTCACTGAATTTGGCATGTCCTGCCCCTTCCCCTAGCAAACCAGTTATTTGCTATGAAACTTCATTTAGAACAGAAATACATGCATTGCCTCTCTGGCAGTAAAATAAGGCTACAATAAAAATAGATAGGAATTGAGATTCTAAATAGTTTTGCATATTTGTATACCCACAATACCCTAAACCTCATCTTACAAATAGATGCTCCTGCATTGTCAGCTCCACTCTTCTTATAGTATTACATGCATACTTTTCATGGTCTTGTGGGTGGGCGTTGATTTCCGACTGGATTTGGTCCGGATGGAGTTTTATGGATTTTTTTCATGTCATCCTGCCACAGGAAACAATTTGTTAGACAAATGCTTATTAATCCTGTGATGAAAAAGTATCTTGAAACTACTCTTTAATGAAGGTACTTCCATCTCCAGCACCTACCCAAGTTGGATTATGATGTTTGGCTGGCCACGTTGCACTCGACTGAAAAGATCGTAGCTTAAAAAATACTGCAGGAAGCGACAGAACAAGGTAATTCCTTCCTGACTTGTTGAGTATGTTCTATTTAAGCAGAGTAGAAGTATATGTTTTTCTATAGCAATATGCATTTTCCTGTATTACTTTCTAGAGCTTGACTAAAATTAGAGAGCAACTTGCCTGATTTAGGAGCTTGAGCCTTGATGAGTGAGCTATCGTAGTGAATAGCCACAAATGCTAAGAGGATGAGGAGGAGGAGGATTAGGAGTGTATGCCTTCTTGCCATCTCAGGTTGATTTTAATGTGAATGAGCTAGGAAGATGCAAGGTGGCTTTTACTAATACTAATACATATTTGGTCATGATTGCATAACTTGAAACTATGTAGGGTGTTGCTCTTGTTGTCTGGGAATCCAATGCCTTTACATGGTGAAGGCATGACACGACAGGATGACCAATCTGGATTTCACCGCATTGTGGGTTGACTTCTTCGTGGTTATTATTGCTTCTATGATAGTAAATTGTTTGATTCTAGGTTTTAATTCCATTTCTTATAAAGAGAGTTTTTCGCGCCCAGAACAATGGTGTTGGCCAGGGATTCTGGGGCCCACCAGTGTTCGCAGAGATACTTTCAGGAGTAGCAGCTCTGAGTAGTAAGCATTATAGTCATTTGCTGACAAAATGATGGTGCTGTTGAATATGTGAATGTGTAGTGGGCAGATGTTGCCAGTTGCCTCTCTCTTAAACTAGTTGCCTACTTTTTCTCTCACCTTGGTTGCTCATTATGTGCTATCATGTGCTCTGTTGAATCTTATGAAAGTAGCGATCTTTTTTGATCGAGCAACCACCGTGCTCTTGCTAGCTCATTATCACTATAATGATTATGACTAAGACTAGTCTGCGACGGCAAACTCTTTTCTCAGGACTCAGAACTTCAGGTCCAGGGAAGTATTAAATCTGTTTCATCAGGAACTTTCTCACATACTGCTGTCTTGGGATTTTTTCGATGTTGCCTGTCAAATTATATGATTTACATTTTTTTTCGATGTTGCCTGTCGAATTATATGATTTACATTTTTCCTTTATCATGTTGCCTGTCAAGATGGCATGCAGCAAATGCCATCTTGAGTCAAGTTGGAGCACATAAAGATTCAGCAATTTCAAATTTGATGTTAACTGCATCTGGGATCCGTAATTTGCACATGCAGGTACCCTTTCATGCTCCACTTTCTACTACTTTTGTTTGCATCATGAATTGTTACATGTTTTCATAATTATCATGAGAGTATAGCTAAATAGCCGTTCCTTCTACTGCTTACCCCACTCTTTTGCGGTAGAATTAATTATGTTGTCAATGCAAAATTGTCATCATGTACATATGACATTGAACAAAAGAATTTCCTTACACACTGAGCTGGTGCTCTTACTTGACTCCCTTCTTCAGCCGAAAGCTAAATATGATTAGATTCATTGTGTTTGTTTTGATTGTCTACTTGTTAGGATAATAGACTTTTTTTGGTTCAAAATATAAAAACGGTTATTTTTCCCACACAACTGTGAAAGCCAGAGGTTAAGACTTTTTGGGTTGAGAAGGATTGAATGTTGATAGTGGATTGAAGTTATAAATCTCCAATTATAAGGTGGCAATTGATTTCAACACCAACGTCTGATAATTAGTCCTATTACCTCTGTAGAGTCAAAAGTGTAATTATTGCTGTCGGTTTTAAGTACTGCATAATAGTTGTATAGCTTGTATCTATGCTTGCTTTACAATAAGTTAAAAAGTTGAACCTTTTGTCCTTGGAATAGTCGGAAATATGCGTCTAACCATTATTTATTGGCTAATCATTCTAGGTCCTTGGGTTGTTTTACAGACTATATTCTTTAGTGCTGTTAGGGATTGCTCTATATGACTTATTTTAGATAAAATAAGTTAAGATAAAAAATATATTTAAGTTTATATAAAACATAAGTTCATGCATATGATATATTCAAATAAGCTCAAAAAATAACTTCAAATAAGTTTGAACTAAATTAGTTTAAATTAAGTTTAGATAAAATAAGTAGTGGATAGAATAAAGCCTTAAATTGACGATTTCCAAATTTCTAATTTGTTACCATTGAGGAACTTATTTATTATTTATACATAACCAATCAGCCATAAGAATTGTGCTCTTAATGCTTTAATTTCCAGATTTGTCGATGTTTGAACAGATTCGAAGCTTCACTGTTCTTTCACTTTGACATGGAACAAACTAAAATGACTTGTGAAACTACCTGCTCCTATTATGTTTTGTGAGATGGACTGCTGTCTTTGTGTGACCTATATAGAACTCTTTCCCATCCTCTCTGATCTGCATTTAGTATTTGACCTATTCCCCTTATTTTTGCCATGTCCAAGGTGATCAACCTCATGCCTCTCTTATTTTTACCAAAACTTTATCGTCCCCCGTTGGCCTTATCTCAACTATAAGTGATTTGCTCACTCCTTTTGAAACTAGTCAAATTAGTAATTAAATACGTTGTATAATCTTAGTTCACTAGGGGTGTATTCTTAATTCATTTTGACTTTGATTTATCTGAATCTGAATACCATCTAAAATAAAGACTTTGAACTTATTGTTTTGTCGAACTTCTCTAAATGTATTTTTAAGAAGTTAAATGAAACTGATGCATACTATATTACTATTAGGAGGTGATAAGCTAGACAACTATTTAGAAATTTAGAATAAGTATTTTACCTGATACTGATTGATGAGACACATTCAGATTTCTATGTTTATGTCCAACACACTTGAAACTACTGCATTACCCAATTGAAATGGACGATGGGGATTTTTGCTTGTGTTTAACGTTGAACGCCAATTAGCCTCATACTTTTGGTTGTGTTCATGATTTTGAATCTCTGAAGCATCTGATTGGGCATTGGCCGAACATAATAATGGCCTCACTAAGCTGGGCCTTGCGCCTACACTGTTTACAAGTAATGATATGATTTGGACGACAAGCGACTCACATTAGTCTAATATACGGAGTCGACGAGTTTGGGCGCATCTATGTCATGGGCTCCCTTGACCCTTGTATTTGTGCGGTTGTGCTCTCTGTCGGAGTGTCTGTACATCAAACAGACAAAAGGGCTGAAGGCTGTAAACCAAAGTTTATCCACGATCATACGAGTATGTCGTGGCTTTCCATAATTCCATGTCTTGTGCTTTTTTAGCATTTTCCTCGAACAAGTGCTTCTGCCTTTTATCATGCATTTTATTTTTACTGCTTGGCATCGTTTCGCCTTTTTATTTTCTCTCTTGGTTTTTATTTTCCAAAATATATAATCCCATTTCAAGTACTTGCTATCTACTCATCTTCCTCTTCTATTATATGAATATTACGTTTAGCTATTTGTACCTACTTCTATCTACCCAATATTCTTAATTCCTTACTAGTTACTACAAAGAATAATGTTGACGCTCTTTCTACCCTACCAATCTTGATTCCTTTAACGAGGTTTTGATCTTCAAGACTAGACATCTGCTTGGAAAGCACTTCCATACTAAGAATAAAAAGATAATGAGAGAGAACATCCATCACTTTGCCTCAGGCCAACTTTTGGGGAAAATAGTTAGAAGGACTCCATTCATAGGGATTGAGTATGAAACCTTGGAAATGCATTCTAAGATCCACCCTTTCCAATTATCCGGAAACACCATTGAATCTATAACCTTTGCTATGAAGTCCTATATGATTCTATCGCATGCTTTGTTCAAATTGACTTCACTATTGCAGCATAAGGATAATTGGTGTACAATTAAGCAATTATTCCTCATAAGGCAGCCCGTGACAAAAGCGTTTTGTGTTTCACTGACCACCTTGCATATAACTTTCTTCAGTCGAAAAACAAAGGCATTTGGAGATGATTTTATAAATGGTGGTGTAATGCCCAATTGCTATGAATTGAGAGATTACGTTTTTCTTGATTCTAAGCTTATATTTTGAATAATCAAGTTTAATCAATGTTTTGTTGATGCTTTCAAAAATTCTACGGAGTGCATTATTTTAAATACTTTGTACACGGAATTTTTAAAAAAACTAAGAAAATTTAAAATAATATTGAGATACTTTGTCTTTAATAAAGTCTCGTTGGAAACTTAGGTTTAACTTGACTAATTGAAATGTTAACTTATACAAAGCAAAGTGGTGGAATTAGTGGGAAACTCACCCTCTAACCTTGAGTCTATTAGAGGGGAAAGGATCCCCTTACCAACCCCCAATTCTCCATGGAGAGGCCACGATATGGATTTGAGTATTCTAACAATATGGTCTAATTTACAGGTATTTTTCATTATCAGTTAAAAAAATAGAAATGTTAACTTATTTTAAATATTTTGAAAGTTGAAAAAAGTGTATGCTATCTTTTTTCAAAATATTTTTACTTTAGACAATTCAAAGAAATAGATTTGTCCTTCACTTTTTAGTTATGAGGCCACACAATAATGTAAAACATTAAAAGTGAGCATAGACTAATTAAGATTTATTTTTTATGGGACCTATACGATTAAATATATAGATACTATAATTTTTTTTTGAAAATATTATGATATTTTTCTTTAAGATTGCAGTAATAATTTAACATTAATATAATTTTTAAAAATATATATCAAGGTGATATCAATAGTTAAGAAACTTCGCCTCACTAAAATTTGATTGTTAAAAATCTTAAAAGATATTTAGCTAATTTTCATCCATCTTATCTAATGGCCAAACAAGGACATCTGAATTCTGAATAGTCCTGTCAATGAACGACACTCCAATTACCATACTTTTATAGTGAATAATGGAATAGGATTTTCATAATAATTTAATAAATAGCGGTAAATCTAAATGCCCTATTTTTTCCATAATTGCTGGTTCCTTTGGTCCATGCAATATATAATTTTTATAGCTTTATATTTTGCCGAGGCTGAAAAAAAAATTTAGTGGGAGAGAGAAGAAGAAGAAGCAGAAGCAGAAGCGAAGAGTAAAAGTTGCGGATTTTGAAGCAACTCTCTCTTCTGGAATCTTCTATTTGAGAGAGTAAATCCCTTCTTATAATCAAATCTTCCTTGGATTTCTTGCTTTCTCTCTCTTGCTCCTCCCCTACATGGCTTCCCCATCTCAAGCTTCACTTCTGCTTCAAAAGCAGCTCAAAGGTTTAAACCCCAATTCAATTTTCATGTTGGATTTGATTTTTGTTTCATTTTATTGATTTCTGAGTTGGGGTTGTTTCATTTTGGGATTTGTTGACGTGATTGTGTGAAAATGACAGATTATTGATTGGTTTCTCTGTTTTTGCAGATCTTTGCAAAAACCCTGTTGATGGGTTTTCAGCTGGATTGGTTGATGAGAAGAACTTATTTGAATGGAGTGTTACGGTTATTGGACCTCCTGATACCCTTTAGTATGTATCGTTTCTGTAAATTTTGAATCATTATGTGTTTAGGGTTTTAAGAGTATGTGAATTTAGCATGGAATTTGGTGTTTTGTTGTTTGATCTTTGGATTTGAATGATAAAAATGTCTCAATTGTGAATTATATTTGCAAATTGATTTGTATGCTTATTATCATTTCTCTGTCTGATTGGGTGGGTGCTAAAGATGGTAGCTTTATCTTCGCAGCTTAGATTTTGATTATTTTGGCTGATCCAATGTGTTATTTTGAATAGGCGATCCACTTTGTTGGTTGATTAGGTAGTGCTAGATGCGATGGCTCAATTGGCTGTTTTTTATTATTTTGCTGTAAGATGGGAGATTTTCATCTTTAATGATATGAATTTGGATGATAACATCCTAGGAGCAGCTGGTAGTTAGTAATCTGCTAGTTTTAATAATTTTCCTTATGCAATTGTTGTCTTTTGTAGTCGATTGTTTATACTTTCAAGTTACAAACTTTCTGTTGTGTAGTGAAGGGGGATTTTTCAATGCCATTATGTCGTTTCCAGAAAATTATCCGAATAGCCCTCCACAAGTGAGGTTCTCGTCGGAAATATGGCATCCGAATGGTTGGTTGATTCTTTGATTACCTTTGGCTTCATTTTGTCAATGAATTTTTTCTATCCCTTGATATTATGTGTGTGCTCAATGATGTTCATTGGGTGAATTTGCAGTTTATACTGATGGCCGGGTTTGTATATCGATTCTTCACCCTCCTGGTGATGACCCAAACGGCTATGAGCTTGCAAGTGAGCGCTGGAGTCCTGTTCATACAGTGAGTGTTCACTGCTTCAGAACATCTCATATCTTCTCTTGAGATAATTTGTTGTTTATTTATGGTGTTTGATTGTATGAGAGCTAAAAGAATTATCTGCAAACACATATGTAAACTAATAACCTATGGTTCCTTAGAAATCTGTGTTGAAAGTAAAATGTTCTTGAAGATCTTTGCAAATTATGATCATCTGTCAATGTGGTTCAATGAGGCAAAATGTTCTTGAAGCTCTGTAATTGAAGTTTCATCTTGCCAATGGGGTTAATGAGGCAAAATTTTCTTGAAGCTCTTTAAAAATTACAACAATTTCATCTTTTTTATGTAGTTAATGGGGTTTATAGCCCAGTGGTAGTAGCTAAGGTTTTTTCTTGATCTTTTGTGTGACTGTTTTCCAATTCTAATGAGATTGTATAATTTTGAGTATCTTTCCACTATGCTTTGGCATTATTGAAGGGTAGCATCTTGCAAGTTTGTAATTTTGTGGCTGAATCTGTTGTGCTTGATCAGTAGTGGCATTAATAATTGCTGAATTTTTGAAGTCCTTTACAAAAAGTTTTAAGCCTATGATTATTTGCATCTGATTAATTAGACTGTCAGACTTTAGTTTAACTTCTCCTAGTATTTTCTTGTTGTGCCGTGAAGCGGGTGTAGGTATTCTGATCTTTCGTCCACTTTTCTTTGTCTGTTTCTCTACTTTCTTTTTCACCTTGTTCAAACCTGCTGTTGAAGAAAGCACAAATGCTTACACTACTTAATGTCTCATATTTCAGGTGGAAAGCATAGTTCTTAGTATCATATCAATGCTTTCCAGTCCTAATGATGAATCTCCAGCAAATGTTGAAGCTGCGGTAAGTTCCATGTACTTTATTTAGTGCTCCAGGGGTTCTTCAGAAGATTCAATTTTGTATTGTCCTCAATATCTCAATTTTTCATATTCTTTGTTTGTTTGTCAAAAGTCTGGTTGTAGTCAAGGTATTATTATCTCTTATTGTGGTGATATATGGTCTAAAGAAGAGGAGTAATTCCCTTTTTTTATAATCTTGGATGAGCTCAGCTAGAGAAATTTGCATTGTCATTCCTAATAATTCTGTTGTATATCAATCTGTGAATTACGTTTGTGGTACCTAGTGGCTATTAAGATCATGTGGGTTAGGAAAGCATTTTTTGGTGAGTGGGTGGGTTGGCGGCAGGGAGGGAGGCTCTCCAAGGAATTATGACTTTATGGTTACCTAGACTCATTCAACTAGAGCATATCTTCTTCTGGTGGAGGTGTTGCTGTCCATTGTATGATCATTTCTTCTGACTGTTAAGCATCATCACATAGAAGAATTCTTGGAAAATCTGTGTGCGCATCTGCTTGTATCTTCTGGTGGAGGTTGTGCTACCCATTGTATGATAATTTCTTCTGACTGCTAAGCATCACGTAGAAGAATTCTTAGGAAATCTGTGTGGGATCTGCTTGTATCTACTTTCTTATGGGATGATTTTGATATTGTTTGCCACAGTATTTGTTTTTGCAAACTGGAAGTTGTTTCTACGAGTAGATGTGAACTAAAGTTCTCTTTTGTAAATATGCAGAAGGAATGGAGGGAAGACAGAGATGGGTTCAGGAAAAAGGTCAGCCGATGTGTAAGGAAATCACAAGAAATGCTATGATGCACCTACTTATCTCGAAGGTTCTCTCACATGCATCATAACCTTATTTAGAAGTTGCCATTGTGCTACTGTACGTTGATGATAAAACTGAAATTCGTAATGGCAACGGGTTTTTGATAGAAGTAAAAATGGCATGTCGGGTGGGATCGGAATAGTTATTCAGGGGTTTTGACTGAGATCAAATAAGATTTGTGTCAACCACCGTATCATGGCCGTTGTTGGATTCATAACTTTGGATTGTGCTTGCTGCGTTTTTTGAGTCGATATGACAGTGCCTATGTTTCAGTGTGGATTTCCTGCATTTATAGCCGCGCAAAAATTGCTGGTGGCGCAATGCCTATTTTTAGCCAAGTTGGCTGTAAACAATTTATATATTTGTTAATTATGGCAGCTTTGACGCAAGTCGGCTCAAAATGTTTGTGGGGGTACGGACTACACAGTATTTCTCGTTTACTAGTCGCCTAGTCAGTACTCCATATCTCTGTGATTAGTTTATCTATGCTGGTATTAGACTTTGTCAGACACGGGTCGCATCTTATATGCTTAACTATGAAACATTTATCGAAGCCAAAGAGTTTACCAGTTTCCTTCTTGTATTATATGTATAGTTTATATAAGCTGTTTTATTTTGTAACTACTTCCTTAAATTATATTAAATTTCTAATTAAAGTTTTACCACGTTTATAAACTCTCCCATATTCTTACATTTTACTCGTGAACCGATTGTGTCCATTTTTTATCCACTCGAGTTTTACCTAAGAAAAAGGTAAATATTATTTATTCATAGGGCCCCACACGTGCCGACATACTTGTACAATTGGACCTTTATTTTAAAGGGTATCCTTTACGCTAGTTGGGCTCTTGTGTCTTTTCCTTTCCTCTTTTGGATCAATACTACCTTAGTACTATAATACTAGTTCACCACTAATTATTATTATTATTATAAAAAGGGGTATAAGTCATTAATTATATACCGAGATTTGTTTTAAAATACAAGATATGGAGTACTAACTCATAAGATTCTGAATTAAGCTTAGCATACTTACATTTACCATAGGACATCGGTCCATAGTTACCAAAATTATTAGGTGAAAGCACCTACCCTTACTTTATTTTCATATTAGGAAACCAATTATTACTCCATTATGTAATATGCTTTTATAAAACTTATAAATACAATATAATAACACACCAACTCTTATAAAATCTTCTTAGTTTTAGCCGGCGTCGCCACGAATGAATAAAAGGAGTCCAAATTCTTCAGAATTTCATCGCTCAACAATGCCGTCATCTCAAGCTGCACTTATCCTTCAAAGGCAACTTAAAGGTACCAAAAATTGAATAAATAAACAAACCCTGTTCAATTATGAATTTGATCAAACTATAAATTTTATACTGGTGATTTGCAGATCTACACAAGCATCCTGTTGATGGCTTTTCAGCTGGATTAGTTGATGAAAATAATGTGTTTGAATGGAGCATCTCTATCATTGGTCCTCCTGATACTCTTTAGTATGATTTCTCTCTCTCTCTCTCTCTCTTTCATAATTGCATATTTTGGTTGATTATTGGATTTTTTATGAATGAAACTTCAGATATCAATTGGGATTATATGATAATTGATCTACTAGATTAATTCATATTGTTAAGTTAGAGGTATCGTAAATTTTAAGGTTGTTAATGATACACTTTTTTACAGCGAAGGAGGATTTTTTATTGCCATAATGAAGTTTCCTAAAGATTATCCCATGAGTCCGCCATCAGTAACGTTTAAATCAGAGATGTGGCATCCCAATGGTAATTTTTTTTTATTTCGTGGTTAAATTTTCTATGTTGTGATTTTGAAATTGAGGGTATGGTGTATGGAGTATGGAGTATGGAGTATGGTGTATGGTGTATGGTGTATTGTATATTGTGTCGTCTTGTAAGATTAGAACTTTTTCCAAACATCTTAAAATGTAGCTGTTAGATTGGTTTCTAATTTGATTGCTTGTTGCTAATGGTGGGTTTTTTTTTTGCTTGGAATTTGTAGTTTATGGAGATGGCAAAGTTTGTATATCGATACTTCATCCTCCCGGTGATGACCCGAATGGATACGAGCTTGCCAGTGAACGATGGACTCCGGTCCATACGGTATAGTTCTTATGTTTTGTCTACTAAATGATTTTGTTTAGTTTTCAGGCGAGCAATTCGTGTCGATCATATTAATTAACTTCATGATGTTCGATTTACTAGTAATTGTAAGCAAATATAGTACCCTTGAGTTGGCTACATATCCGAGTTTATAAGTGTTGTTAAATCTATTTGTACTTAGATTATGCAAGCTTGCTCCCTGTGTTTGATCTGCGTAAATCATTTCATACCAAGAAACTTATTTGATCATCTGTAAGAATGAGTTAGGCTTTATCTTAGGAGTCTGCCTAGGTCTGTTGGACTGTTTGTTGCTCATACTCTACATGCTTGCTTGGACAGGTTGAAAGTATAGTTCTAAGCATCATATCAATGCTTTCCAGTCCTAACGACGAATCTCCAGCAAATGTTGAAGCTGCGGTAAAGTCATGCCTTTTCTTTTGTAGAAGCTAAGCAGTATTACTTTTATCAATTTTTGGAATCTGATTCTGAATAACAATTTTGAAATAGATGATATCATGGCTCAATATAAAAACACTAACAGTTATCTTGTTTTATTGTTCTTGCAGAAACAATGGAGGGAGAAAAAGGAAGAATTCAGGAAGAAAGTCGGCCGTTGTGTAAGGCTGTCACAAGAGATGTTATGATCATCCAAACCTGGAAAGATCCTTGGAGAAGTCGCATTTAGTTTCTGGTCTCTGTTATTCTTTCCCCCTCTGATATCCGACAGTCTATTTGTCGCGAAGCTTAGTAATTTACCCGTGTCCATGGTTCAGTAGCAAGGTGATTCTTTCATGTTATAATCTATTCATGGCCCCCTTGTTTTGTTTATGAACTTGGTTCAAATTTATAATAATAAGGTTAAGTTGTCATTCTAAATATGTATTTCTTCTCTAGCGAGAACTTCTTTCCTGTTCTTATCGCCCTCTTTAGTGCTTCTGCATTACGAGCAGAACATTAAGAGAGGGATGTGCTGAGGTCTCCGAACTAGAGACCTCCATGGTATTTCTATGTGAATTTCTTACAAGTATGCAAATTATGCACAACGACATCATGAATTTTCTGCAGACACATCCAAACAGCCAATACAATCATGAAGTTTTACACGAGAGATATGACATCTTGGGTGTTGAGTTGATATTATACTGCATACGGTGATACGGATGAGAGGTATGTGGAATGGGCATGTAAAGTGTACGAAAACTTGCTTGATATGCATCATCGTTGACCAATCCGAAAATAGTACTCTGTTGTACTTTGAACATAATAAGCGTTTTACTGTACACGAGAATTCAGACATTATCACTATGAGTACATTCATACATATGGTACATGTATGTCTATTCTCTTACACAATGACACTGCATTTCCTAATCCCACCTACATGGACATAGATATTAGACCATGTATCATAGACGAAGTAGGGGAATAACTTCTACTGCTGAGGGGTATTGACATGGCTCCCTAGCCTAACAACAATGCCATCAATATCCCGGACGTATCCGACCTTCTGGTTCCATTCCTTTTGTACCGGTTCACTCACTGCTGTTGCACCGTTCTCCAATGCCCTCTGCTCAAAACATGCAAATTAATCAAACCATGTGGAATGAATTCCTAGCTAAAACAAAACCAACAATAGAGAATACTATTATCTTCCAATGCTTGGGAGGCTGGCTAGCTAATACTCCGTACTTGGTGTATTCAATACCTTGTAAGCAGCATCTACATCCGCGTAATCAAAGCAGACCTCAATCGGATTGCGTTCGCGTTTGGATTGAAATGTTTGGACCTCGCCTGTGACTTCATCTGTCTCATGTTGATGGATTGGGGTGAATGCTATCGTGGTCTGCCCACTCTCAAGCTCTCCCCATCTACAAACAACTTAATCAGTAATATCCATTCATTCAAAAACTTGTACACCCAGACATTATATACAACAGGACATGACCAATGGCTATCTCAAACCATCTCCATCGTGCAGCATAATCCAATAAATATAGTACCAGGGTCGTCACAGAAATGATACTCCGTGATCATGCATTTACCTCGCTATGAGTATATTAATATTCAACCTGTCTTTTACCATTAATATCTTCTGCGGCATAAAATTTGCACAAGCAAAAAAATCTTCACCCATGACATATTCAACAGAATTTTCAATTGAAAGGTTGAAACAAACTTGCATGCATGGGTGCATAACCAATATAATAGACTAGCAATGCTATTACCTGTGGGATCTGTCTAAACGACGGACGTTGACGCCAAATGCTTTGGCATAAAAGTCTACAGATCTGGCAACGTCTTTGACATATACAACCGTGTATGCATAAGCTGGGTTCAGCTTTGAAGCCATTGTTTTTTCTTCAATTTCAAGTTGATATGATTGAGCTTATGGAACTTATGAAATTAAAAGATTTTATGTTGCTGATTGCAAGTTCTTCGGCTTGTCATCACTTTGTTTTCGCCATTAATTCATATTTTCAACACGTGGAACGCACTTGTGCTAGATGGTTGGGGCTGGAGATGCCATTTGTATGAATACACCGATATTGCTGAATCCGATAATATATTTGTTTCAACCAAAAATTATCTGGACATTTTATAACTAGTCATGCTACACGTAGTTTGTGACATGAAGGATAAAACAAGAAATATTAAGTAAAGAACACAATAAATTAATAATGTGGAAAACTCAAACTCGGAAAAAAAAACGCGGGCTTATTAAGCGACCGATTTAATATGAAATTGAGAATATGCAAATGTGAGTATAAGAGTAGTATTTGCTATTTTAGAAAATAAGCGTGAGTCTTGTGTTTTTTGTTTTTCTTCATCTACCCTTCTTTAATAAGCCTTTCATCCCTTTGATCATGCTATTCTCTTTAATTATAAATCCGTTAGCCACGATTTATGCCCTTAGATTCAGTTTTCCTTATTTCAGTTGCGTAGCCGTTTGCTTCCTTGATTGTCGCCTGAAATCCCACACGTCGATTACAAAACATTACTGGCTGGTGTCTGCTCATTAAATGCAATCACTTAAGTAGTGATTTTTGATAAGTACATTTATTTGTACTTTTCGATGTTGATTTAAACTCCTTTTGGATGAATTTTAGGTGATTTCGGGTTTAAATAACCGAATTTATGCTAAAAGTCTCTAATTATATTTCGGCTTTAATCATATCGATTATTGCTAATTTTTAAGGCTTTTTAGTATAAATGTATTTCAATAACAAAAATATGGTGAAGGTAGTATTGAATTGATGGTGAAAAATTGGGCCAAAGAAAGTGGAAAAGAAGTTTAGCCCAAAAGAAATAAAAAAGAAAAAAAAAAAAATATCACGGCACTTCAGCAAGAATCAACTTCTTTAGATTTTATTTTTTTTTATTATTTTGTTTTTACTTTATTTTTCTGAAATCTAATTAGTCTTTAATTAGGCTAGGGTTTGGAGGGGGGCACATCATTCATATTTCGAGGATTTTTTAGGGTCTTGCCTCCTCTTCTTCCTCCTCTCTTCTTCCTCTTATTCTCTTTTACTAGGTTTTAGTTGGATGGTTTTAATTTATGTAATTCTCTCTCAAAAACTTTGTTTCTCTTGAATAATCAAATTTTATTCTTAGTTCATCATCAATTTAATTCTCAAGTAAGTTTCTTCTATTCTTTTCTTTAGTTCATTATATTTTGTTGCTTTTATTCATGCCTTTTTGTTATTGAATTTAATTTCCTTATAGTTTTATGATTTCTATGTCTATGCTTGATTTTATTATTGTTTTTATGGATTTAATTATGACTAGTGAGTAATTTCTTTTCTAGGATGTTAATATATGAACCCTAGCATGTATTAAGTGGATTCTTATATCAATTCAATGTCAAATTAAGGTTGGTTTATTAGGTTGTTAAAATTAATCATTAGGTTAAATTCATTGGTTTAATTAGTCAAGAAGCGACGGCTGAGATTAATTATTTCCTTTGTCTTAATGATATTTGCTAATTAATCAAGAAGCGAGAGCTGAGATTAAAAGGGCTACACCTAATACAATTAGACTAATCAAGAAGCGAAAGTTGAGGTTAGGATAATTGAAGGGTTGTTTGATTTGATCATTGATGTTGGTGTATTTGATGAAGGTTAATGCATGTTAGTGGGGATGTATTAATATCCTAGACTTTTCTCCTATCGATTTCACATTTTAATATTTGCAATCTTAGTTATTAGTTTTACTAAACGACTCATTTCTAGCGTAATCTAATAAAATTGAGCTAAATTGACCCTATATTAGCTTCCTAGAGGACGACCCGTAATTGTACTGCAACAGCCGTGCACTTGCGGTTATAATTAGTGACTGAAAAAAATAAGTCACCAAGTTTTTGGCGCCGTTGCCGGGGAAGCTACGGTGTTAGTTTAATTTAGTTGATTACGTTCTTCAATTTTAGTTCATTTTTTTCTTTACTTCTCTTTTTCGTAGTTTACGCTTGGGTTGTCTTTGTCTTTGATGCACAGGAGATCCATCACTCTTGGACATCCTGATAGAGTTCAGTTCGATCCTGAGATAGAAGCAACTGCGCGTAGACTTAACGCAGAAAGAAGGAGAAAAGCACAGGAAGAGCGTGCAAGAGAGCAACCTATACCACCTCCAATGGCTAGACCCTTTGGTGAAATGGGGAGACCATCTCCTATGCACTCTTCCACATCCTGTATTGTAAAACCTATGATTAAAGCCGATAATTTTGAGTTAAAGACACACTTAATCCAGCTCATTGAAAGAAATCAATTTGGAGGAAATGCTACTGAAAGTCCTCATGATCATTTATCAGATTTTCTGGAAAAGTGTGATACGATTTCCATCGGCACTGTTTCTGAAGACGCAATCAGGATGAGATTGTTCCCTTTTAGTTTGAGGGATAAAGCTAAAGTTTGGTTGAAGTCAGAACCACCAAACAAGTATGCAACTTGGAATGATCTAGCTACAGGTTTTCTGACTAAATTTTTCCCACCACGCAAGACTTCACATCTTAGAACTGAGATTCAAACTTTCAAGCAACAACCATTTGAATCTTATTATGAGGCGTGGGAAAGGTTCAAAGATCTCCAAAGACAATGTCCTCATCATGGAATACCCGATTGGCTATTGGTTCAATCTTTTTACTCAGGCATTTTTGATGAGCATAAGTCTTCAATCAATGCAGCCTGTGGAGGGGACATGAGTTTAAAAACTGATGTGCAACTTCTTCAACTTTTTGAGACAGTGGCACAAAATGTAGCCTCATGGTGTAATGAAAGGGAAGCATTGACTAAGTCACGTGTAGGAGCCGATGAGGATATTTTAGGAGCTCTTACACAACAGATTACTGTGCTCACTTCGAAGGTTGAGAAGCTATCTGCTGTTTCACCTACTATTGCTTCTCCTTCTCGTATGGTACAAGTTTGTGAGATATGTGGGGGTAAGGGGCATGTATCTGAGACATGCTCCATGGTAACTCAGCAATCTGAAGAGGTTAATGCTTTATATGGGAATACTTATAATCCTGGTCAAAGGCATCCAAACCTCTCATACAGGAGTCAAAATGTGCTAAATCCACAGCTTCCTCCACAACCACAACTCAATCCTCCTGGTTTTAATCCTAGACCACATCAATATCAACAGCCTACATTTAGACCTCCGATGCAGCAACAAGCTCATCCCCATAAAACATCTTTAGAATTGATGATGGAGCAATTTGTTGCTACTCAATCTCAAGCCAATGTTGATATGAGGAATAGTATTTCTAAGCTTGAGTCATCTATGACTCAAATGCAGACCCAATTCAAGATGTTAGAAAATCAACAAGTTCAATTGGGACAGCAGATGTCGTCTCAACAAAGGGGTCCAAATCAATTGCCATCTCAACCTGAACCTAATGAAAAGGGTCCTAGTCAAGTGAACGCAATTACCACTAGGAGTGGTAAGACTTTGGAGGATCCTATTTCCGTGGTTAAAGTGGCAAAGGAAACTGTTGAGAAAGACAAGAGTGTAACAGTTGAGAACTCCGAAGAAGATGCTAGAAAGCAATCATCACCTCCTCAACCTTACATTCAACCTGCTCCTTTTCCTCAGAGATTGGCACAAGCACGGCTTGAAAAGAGATACGGAAAGTTTCTGCAGATGGTGAAGGATGTGCAGCTTCACATCCCATTTATTGATGCTGTGTCCGAAATTCCGTCTTTCGCTCGGTTTTTGAAGGATTTGGTTACGAACAGAAAGAAAACTGAGGGGATTGTAAACCTATCACAACAATGCAGTGCAGTTATTCTGAACCAACTTCCACCCAAAATGGGTGATCCAGGTAGTTTTTCTATCCCTATTACAGTTGGTCATTTGTCTATTGATCGTGCATTATGTGATTTGGGAGCTAGTGTTAGTCTTATGCCATTATCTGTTTATAAGAAACTACGTAATGTGGGGTCTTTGTCTCAAACTGGAATGACACTACAGCTTGCTGACAGGAGTATTAGACACCCTATGGGTATCCTCATGGATGTTCCTATGTTTGTTGGAAAATTGGTTTTTCCTTGTGATTTTGTAGTAATGGACATCCCTGAAGATACCCAAACTCCTATTATTTTGGGTAGACCTTGTCTTGCTACTGCAGGTGCATTAATCGATGTGAAAAGAGGCAAGTTATCCATGGAGGTAGGAGATGACAAGGTGGAATTTGAACTCCATAAAGCAATGACTAACCCATCATCTTCAGATCATTGTTTTAGCATTGATGTGGTAGACAAGATAGTTTCAAAATCCTCATGGGAAGCCGAAGTTGATGCATTACAGTTATGTTTAGAGGGAAGAGCAGAGAGTAGTGATGAAGCTCTTGAAGTTGAATGCCTACTCAATCAAGCTCCCCCAAATGATTCTTTTTCCCCCTTTGAGATGATGAGCATCGATGATGTTGTGCAGGAGAGATCTATGCCTCCTGAGGTAGAACTTAAACCTTTACCTTCTTCTTTAAAATATGTTTATTTAGGTGAGAAGTCTACATATCCCATTATCGTCAATAGTGCACTCAATGGAGATGAGTTGACTCAACTCTTGAACCTCGTACGTAAGTACCAAAAAGCCATTGGGTACACAATTGATGATATAAAGGGGATAAGCCCTTCTATTTGTACTCACAGGATATATTTAGAAGAAGAGGCTAAGCCAAAAATTGAAGCTCAAAGGCGTCTCAATCCTAACATGAAGGAGGTTGTGAAGAAGGAAGTGCTTAAGTTGTTGGATGCCGGAATCATCTACCCGATTTCTGATAGCAAATGGGTAAGTCCAGTTCAAGTCATACCTAAGAAAGGAGGTATGACCGTTGTGCGTAATGATAAAGGTGAGTTAATTTCCACTAGAACTGTTACTGGGTGGCGAATGTGCATTGATTATCGTAAGTTGAATAAAGCCACCCGAAAAGATCATTTTCCCCTTCCCTTTATTGACCAAATGTTGGAGCGTTTGGCCAATCATGCTTATTTCTGTTATTTGGATGGATAATCTGGTTTTTTCCAAATCCCTGTCCATCCTGATGACAGAGAAAAGACCACTTTCACATGTCCTTATGGCACATTCGCTTATCGAAGAATGCCATTTGGCTTGTGCAATGCTCCAGCTACTTTTCAACGATGTATGATGGCTATTTTTTCAGACTTGATTGAGACATCGATGGAAGTATTTATGGATGACTTTTCAGTATATGGAAGCACCTTTGAGCTTTGCCTAAGTAATCTTGAAAAGGTGTTAAAACGTTGCTTGGAAGTCAATTTGGTTCTTAATTGGGAAAAATGTCATTTTATGGTACAAGAAGGTGTTGTGCTTGGCCATGTGGTATCACATCGAGGCATTGAGGTTGATCGGGCCAAGGTTGAGGTCATAGAGAAGCTTCCACCCCCTACCAACGTGAAAGGAGTGCGAAGTTTTCTTGGGCATGCCGGCTTTTACAGGAGATTTATTATAAATTTTTCTAAAATCGCCCGACCTTTAACTGAACTTTTAGCTAAAGATACCCCGTTTGTTTTTACTAATGAATGTTTGCATGCTTTTGATAAGTTGAAACAGGCACTCATTTCAGCACCGATCATTCAACCTCCTGATTGGAGCCTACCTTTTGAGCTCATGTGCGATGCTAGTGACTATGCCGTAGGAGCGGTGTTAGGACAGAAGAAAGATGGGAAACTCCATGCAATCTACTATGCTAGTAGGACTCTTGACCCAGCTCAGATGAATTATGCCACTACAGAAAAGGAGTTGCTAGCAGTAGTGTATGCCATTGAGAAATTTCGGTCCTACTTGGTTGGTTCAAAGGTTATAGTTCATACAGATCATTCGGCATTGAAATTTTTGTTGAACAAAAAGGATGCAAAACCCCGATTGATCAGATGGATTCTTCTCCTCCAAGAGTTTGACTTGGAGATTAGAGACAAAAAGGGGGCCGAAAATCTTGTTGCAGACCATTTATCTCGGTTGACTTTAGAAGCTACTCATGATGGGCTTCCGATTGATGACTCTTTTCCTGATGATCATTTGTATGCAATTTCCACTTCAGGTAAGGCGCCTTGGTTCGCCGATATGGCTAATTACTTAGCAAGTGGGGTGAAGCCTAACAATCTTGAACCTTATGCAAAGAAGAAATTCTTTTATGAGGTTAAGTTCTATTTTTGGGATGACCCATTTCTTTTTAAGGAGTGTTCCGATGGGATTGTTAGGAGATGTGTACCAGAAGAAGAGGTGGAGTCAATTCTACAACATTGTCACACCTTGCAATGTGGTGGTCATGCAGCGGCCTCTAAAACAGCTGCTAAGGTTTTAAAGAGTGGATTATATTGGCCTACATTACACAAGGATGCTCATGCCTTTTATAAGAGTTGTGATCGTTGTCAACGAACAGGGAATATCTCTAAGCGCAATGAAATGCCTCTTAATTTCATTCTTGAAGTTGAGATTTTTGATGTTTGGGGGATTGATTTTCAAGGGCCTTATCCATCTTCATATGGAAACAGATACATCCTAGTCGCTTGTGATTATGTGTCAAAATGGGTAGAAGCGATCGCTACTCCAACTAACGATGCTAGGGTGGTGAGTAAATTCTTCAAGAATGTCATATTTCCTCGATTTGGGGTGCCTAGGGTGTTGATTAGTGATAATGGCACTCATTTCATTGAACGTAAGTTTGAAGCCCTCTTGAAGAAGTATGGTGTTCATCATCGATTTGCTCTACCTTACCATCCACAGACAAGTGGGCAAGTTGAAGTTTCTAATCGAGAGATTAAGGTTATTTTGGAGAAAACCGTTGATCGTTCTCGAAAAGATTGGTCTCAAAAATTGAATGATGCTCTTTGGGCCTATCGAACAGCTTTCAAGACTCCTATTGGTACCACACCATATAGACTTGTATATGGAAAAGCATGTCATCTTCCAGTGGAGTTGGAGCATAGAGCTCATTGGGCGGTAAAGGCATTGAATTTTGACTTAAAAACCGCTGGCGAGAAGCGTTTATTAGATCTCAATGAACTTAAAGAGATTCGATTGAATGCTTATGAGAGTTCGAGAATCTACAAGGAAAAGACTAAGATTTGGCATGACAAGCGCATTGAGAAGCGTCATCTTGAAGTTGGAGACAATGTGCTAGTGTACAATACTCGTTTGAAGTTCTTTCCTGGTAAACTTCGTTCGAGATGGTCAGGGCCATTCACGATTACGAAGGTTTTTCCATATGGCTCTTTTGAGGTTAGTTCGAATGAGGGATCATTCAAAGTGAATGGAAGTCGTTTGAAAAAGTATGATTCGGGAGTATCCATTGAAAGCAAGGAAATTCTTTGCCTTGCTATTGACTCTCCAAACTGATTTTCGGTAAGAGGTCGAGCTCATTGACATTAAACGAGCGCTTGGTGGGAGGCAACCCATCATTTCATTTCTTTTAGTTTAGTTTATTTTTCTTGTGGATTTTATGCTTGGTTTTTGTCTTTGTTTCTCTTATAGGTTGTTTGGGCATGATACATTTGGAGATTGAAGTCAACTATCTTCACCAATTTATCGAGGCACCTTAAATGTTTTGAAGTAATTTGGAGTAATCAGCCCTTTTCTACAGAAGCTCTAGAATTTCGGAAAATTTCTAGAGCTAGACTAGAAACAAGCTGATTTATGAATACTGGAGTAAAAATGGGGCAACATATTTCTAGAGCAGGTCAAGAATCAAATGAGTATTTCTAGAGAACGTCTAGAAATAAGCTGGCATGTTGGTTAGAATTATCGGATATGGGTCAGCCCATCTCTAGAGCAACTCTAGAAAATCACAAAATTTCTAGACCATGTCAAGAAGTGTGCTGTCGGATATTACGTTTATGAAGAAAATGACAGCCCATTTCTAGAGTAACTCTAGAAAATCCTAATAATTCTAGAGCATATCTAAAACCTAGCTGAAAATTTTCATAAAACTATCATTCCTAATACTCCTACCTTCTCCTAACCTCAAACCCTAATCTCTCTACTCACCCAATCTCCTCTCACTCACCCGACACCACCGCAGCAGCCTCCCCAGCACAGCCCAGCGCCGCGCCGCCCTCCCGCCTGGCCGCACTAGACCCACCGCCGTCTCGCCCGACGCCACCGCCGCCCACCGCACAACGCAGCGCTGCACCACGCTGTCCGCACCAGACCCGCACCCCACCCACTGTCGACACTCCCTCGCCACCGCCGCCCACCGCACAGCCGGCACACCAGGTACAACCAACCCCCCCCCCCCCCCCCCCACTCTCTTTCTATATATCTATTTATAAAACAAAAGGAACCCCTAACTACACCTTAACACCATAATCTCTTTTATCATTAATCCTTCATTGTTTTCCTTACATAACCCCATATATCATTATTTGGATTCTATTGGAATTGAATTTGTTATTCAATTCATTGTTTTGGTGATATGTTGGTTTTATGAATTGATATTGGATTTGGTGTTTTGATGTTATGAATTGATGAAGTTTATTAGAATGGGGTTGAAGTGACTTGTTCTTGGGCTGTTGTACATTGGTGAACAACTTGGTAAATTGAGTTTGGAAAATTGATATTGTGGTATATTGGTGCTTTGGGTAGATTGATGTGAAGTTCTCCACTTTGATGCTTTAATTATTATATTGAAGAGTTGGAGTAGTGATAATTCACTGTTTTGGTGAAGTTGTGTTGAGGAAATCCTTGGTTTGGTGTTGATAATCTTTAGTTTTGGTGATTTTTGACTGGGTGATTCCAATTCGCGAACTTCTGGGTTTGATTTTAAAGCATCCAATGGGTCGTGCTAAAAAGAGTACTAATAATGCAAAGAAGCCCTCCTCCTCAAAGGCTAAAGCAAAATCGACGACTAGGCTTGTGAAGAAACCTAGAGTAACAATTGATTATTATGATATAGTCTTTCGGGACTCGGCTCATAGAGACAAATACGATCGGTTGTTTGTACGTGGAGTGGTACCCACTCGTTTTTGCGATGATGATGTTTTGAAGACCCCCAATATTGAAAGGGAGGTTGCTTGGCTCTTCTCAAATGTAGGTTGGGGTCCTCATTTCACTCAAAAGACCCCCACTTACAAAAGGGCTACACTTGAATTTCTCAGTACCCTTTCAGCAAACACGTATATCGGTAAGGGGTGTGAGCATAGATTAATTTCTTTTCAGTTATACAACGTGGAATATAAATGGGATCTAGCCGCACTTGGTTTACCGACTGGTGGCCCGAGACATACCTCTTCTTATTGGCCAGGAGATCCCGTTTGGCAATCCTTTACTGTCCTTCAACCCATTTACGACCCTAAGAATAGTGCAGCTAATCTTATCCATCATCCTGCTATTCGATATGTACACCGTCTATTAGCTAGCACTGTTCTGGGGAGATCTAGTTGTGGGTTGGTGCAAAAGGACGACCTATACTTTCTGCACCATATGCTACAAGCTAAGGAAATCGATACTGGTGCCTTCTTGGTCAAACAAATGGAACACTCGGCCAACAGAAAAACTAGTAGCTTCCCCATTGTCCAAGGTGCCTTCATCACCCGTATTGCTCTTCATTTGGGATACAAAGACCGCCTCCTTGAGGAAGGACACATAATAGGGAGCGATAGCTTGGATTACGCTTCCTGTAAGGCAATGGGTTGGTGTTCTAAGAGGGATGGAACTTTGCTATGGAAAATTGGAGCTATGGAGATTAAACTACCTCCCCTTGAAAGGTTGGATTTGCGCGTGCATGGGAATTGGAAATTGGTTGGTACTGAGGCCCCTGCTCCTATTCCCTTACTTCTAGAGCCTGCTCCTGCTAAGGCATCAGCTTCTTCTTCACACTCCACTACACCCGACATTGTTGCTCGATTCCAAGAGCAGATCGATGATATTAAGATGGAGCAACAAGAACTAAAAGCTCAAATGAATTCAATGATGTCCATGCTAAAGGACATTCATACGTGGGTCCGCCCAGAAGAATCGCCGGTATCATCTCCTTCTTCTTTACAGTAGAGCCACGTGTATACTCTACATCTTGCTTTACTTACTCTTTGCTTTAAGCACTGGGGACAGTGCTTCATCTAAGCATGGGGGGGGAGTATGTCATGGGGTTTGTACATATTTGCTTATTGTTTTCAAGTTTCCTTTGATTATCTCAAAAAAAAAAAAAAAAAAAAAAAATTGAAAAAAAAAAAGAAAGAACGAAAACAACAAACCCAGCTATGTCGAAAACCCGAAAGGGCGACATAGGCAAGAATTTGGGGGCCTGGCTAAGTTGAAAACCCGAAAGGGCAACTTAGGCAAAATGAGAGACAAAAAAAAAAAAAAAAAAAAAAAAAAAAAGAGAGAAATCCATTTTTGCATCTCAATTACTTTGGAGTTGGTGTCATAAGGAGATGGAGCGATAAGGAAGGAATTCGGGAATTTTTCATCATTTGGAGGGATAAGTAGATAGCATTTGCTATGCGATTCTCATTTCTTGGAGTTACAAGGAAGTTTATAGTCAAAGGAGTTTCACAACATAATGCTCATATTATCTATGTTGTTTGCAAGGTCGTATCTCGTTGATCTTGTTAATTTGGTCGGATTTTTGTTGTGTTTATTGTGTTGTGTTGTGTAAGCTAAGCATGGGGGAGTAAGTGGTTTGGTTCATTGGACTACTTAGCTTACACAGGGATTAGTAAAGATTAGGAAGGGAGACATAAGGAGTAATTATTGCTTTGGAGACCATGTTTAGCTCGTTATTTTCACCTAGTCACCTTGAGCTTGCTCGAGGACGAGCAAGGGTTAAGCATGGGGGAGTTTGATAAGTACATTTATTTGTACTTTTCGATGTTGATTTAAACTCCTTTTGGATGAATTTTAGGTGATTTCGGGTTTAAATAACCGAATTTATGCTAAAAGTCTCTAATTATATTTCGGCTTTAATCATATCGATTATTGCTAATTTTTAAGGCTTTTTAGTATAAATGTATTTCAATAACAAAAATATGGTGAAGGTAGTATTGAATTGATGGTGAAAAATTGGGCCAAAGAAAGTGGAAAAGAAGTTTAGCCCAAAAGAAATAAAAAAGAAAAAAAAAAAAATATCACGGCACTTCAGCAAGAATCAACTTCTTTAGATTTTATTTTTTTTTATTATTTTGTTTTTACTTTATTTTTCTGAAATCTAATTAGTCTTTAATTAGGCTAGGGTTTGGAGGGGGGCACATCATTCATATTTCGAGGATTTTTTAGGGTCTTGCCTCCTCTTCTTCCTCCTCTCTTCTTCCTCTTATTCTCTTTTACTAGGTTTTAGTTGGATGGTTTTAATTTATGTAATTCTCTCTCAAAAACTTTGTTTCTCTTGAATAATCAAATTTTATTCTTAGTTCATCATCAATTTAATTCTCAAGTAAGTTTCTTCTATTCTTTTCTTTAGTTCATTATATTTTGTTGCTTTTATTCATGCCTTTTTGTTATTGAATTTAATTTCCTTATAGTTTTATGATTTCTATGTCTATGCTTGATTTTATTATTGTTTTTATGGATTTAATTATGACTAGTGAGTAATTTCTTTTCTAGGATGTTAATATATGAACCCTAGCATGTATTAAGTGGATTCTTATATCAATTCAATGTCAAATTAAGGTTGGTTTATTAGGTTGTTAAAATTAATCATTAGGTTAAATTCATTGGTTTAATTAGTCAAGAAGCGACGGCTGAGATTAATTATTTCCTTTGTCTTAATGATATTTGCTAATTAATCAAGAAGCGAGAGCTGAGATTAAAAGGGCTACACCTAATACAATTAGACTAATCAAGAAGCGAAAGTTGAGGTTAGGATAATTGAAGGGTTGTTTGATTTGATCATTGATGTTGGTGTATTTGATGAAGGTTAATGCATGTTAGTGGGGATGTATTAATATCCTAGACTTTTCTCCTATCGATTTCACATTTTAATATTTGCAATCTTAGTTATTAGTTTTACTAAACGACTCATTTCTAGCGTAATCTAATAAAATTGAGCTAAATTGACCCTATATTAGCTTCCTAGAGGACGACCCGTAATTGTACTGCAACAGCCGTGCACTTGCGGTTATAATTAGTGACTGAAAAAAATAAGTCACCAATTTTTTACCGCTAGTTATTATATGTGTAGGGTTCACGTCGCGTCTTCCTCTGACTATGCGTCACGTCCGTTGAACGGTTTGTCCGAACTGCTTAATTGTAGTCATTACTCATTAGTGACACATGTAGAACCATCCCTTCGATTCCACTAATGTGGTCTCAGGATGCCGAATGTTATATACGTATCGTGAATGGTGACGGAGTTGTTCGTGAATTGTGGGATTGATTTTCGCTAGTTCAAACTTAATTTTTGCTTATTCAATTGTATTTTTTATACATGAGATTACTGATTTTTACGGCGAGTTATGGATTGAGAAGTCCTTTGAAGTGTTGCTGTGCGTATGATCCTCGATTGTTATGTTGAGATTTAGAAATGTTGATGCAGCTCCATGTACGTACTGCACATATGTCCTGCTAGAAATGGCAATCCTTCGTTTCCTAGTGTTATATATGGATGCTCACTTCTTGGGGGAGGATTATATGGACAACCTTGTTTCATTTTCTTCATACGGGGTATTGTGTGAAGGACTTAATTTGGGATAGGGTTTCTCAATTTGATTGAAAGGACTCAATGATGGAGGGTCAGCGGGGTGGCTCTGGTCTCGGAAGGAGTTCTAAATCTGCCAGCATAACCTCTCAGAATATTCCTGCAAAAATTGCTTCTCTGCCAAAGACTTTGACATGGAATGGAAATCTCTTGATCATATTGCTTCAAAACATCTTGCAGTAAGAGGAGTTGCTGGTGATTTAGCCTTTTTTTTTTTTTTGTTACGAAAAGTCGCTGTTCTGGAAACTACAACGAGGTTTTCAAATGCTAATATTGAACAGATGCATTTACCACCTCGGAGACGACATTGATATTGAGGTTTTCAAACTACGAGGAGTACTTACACCTGTAGGAGTAAGACGACATTGAAGCAATCTTGAGGACTTTATCATACCAAAGGCCATATAATAAAATGTAGGACACTAGGATTAGAATTCATCCTGTAACCTGATATAACTTGAATAGATTAATACTCATTAATTGGCATGCACAAATTGAAAAATTCTGGTTTTTCTTGAAACTTAGCTCTGGCTGATTACACCAGAGCAAGATCAGATCAAAGTCCTAAAATTACTTGTACAATTTTATCTTATCTTATCCTGAACTAATCCTTGTAGCTGTCGTACAATTACTGCAGATTGTATGACTTGGATACGTCATAGAATAGGATTCCATTCTGTGGCCTAGTTACATCAGTACGTTGTTCAGAGAATATAAACATACGAGTCAACAATGGATGACTACAATCCTGCTAGTATTCTAGTCTATTGTTCATCAACTTGCTGTTTAAGAATTCGCTCTTGAGTATAAAATTTAATCCTTTTCAAGCCCTTTGATTTCCAAGTAAGGTGGGGGTAACAAAAAGAGTAGTTTATTTCATGAATCTCTTGTGAATTAATTAAGGTGCATTTCGAGTGTGTCATAGACGAATCAAAAGTACCCAACAGTTGGGTTTTCCACTTGCTATTCTTTATAGTTACCGCATGAAACAAACCTCTCTGGCATGTTAGTTTGTCATTATCGTCATGATATCCAAATACAAAGGAAATACAAGGTTTCCAGTGGTAAAGGGTTTTGAAAGATGAATCCAGCTGGTATTTTTTAAACAGTTGACGATATTCAATAGGACAAAAGCGTATCTTGGTTTTAGATTATGGTTGTAAATATGTTCAAGTAGATTGAATTGTTTACCCCTTCATTATAGAATTGATTGACTTGTACTGAAAGGCTATTGGCTCTTCGCTCTGTGTTTGTGCACCTAATTTCTACATACAATAGTAGAATTGGCTAGGGGTGATTAAATGACGAGTCAAATCGAACTCATGCTTAGCTTCAAGCCGTATCTTGAGCTTTTACGAATTCTACTTTCAGGTTTGCTTAAAATTCGATCTGGATTTGTTATTTGTCCTCTCCAATTGAATAAATAAACTTTCAAGATTAAGCTTAGCCACTAAGATAATGCTACCGAGTTGAATTTGAGTAGCCTGCGCGGGTTATCACACCGGGGAATGACATGATGCGTTATTTGTAAGTCCATTAGAGGGATTGAGGGAACAAGCCTAAAGCCAGTTTATTTCGATCCCTTGCCTTATTGGGTAGTACCGTAGTAGTTACAAAAGGCCCATTCAAAAAGTAAAATGTGGGTTGTTGAGTTGGAGAATAGACTCGGTGATAGCAGTTAGGGGTGGCAATAGATTGGGTTAAGTTGGGTCGGGTCAGGTTTAACCCATTTGGGTTCGAGTTAAAATATGTTAACTCAAACCCAATCTATTTATTAAATGGGTTGAAAATTTCAACCTAACTCAACCCGCTATGGGTTTAAGTTGACCCAACTCAACCCACTATGGGTTTGGGTTGACCCAATCCAACCTGTTTAATAAGTAAAAGTCATTTGAGTTTTTAATTTTTCAAGTTCTAAGCAATGCAAAATAAAAATCTCAAATTTTAACATAGTCTTATTACAACCAAATTGAAAAGTTTGACAATATGTTAAGAAGAGGTAGAGAGCATTGACAAGGGAAGAAGAGGTAGAGAGCATTGACAAGGGAAGAAGAAGGTAAGAGATGAAAAAATGAAAAATTGAAGACTAAGAGTGAAGCAGCAGAGCGTCAAAATGCAAATAAAAAGTAGAAACTATGGTTGGATGATGCTAATTATGATTTGAGTTTATGACACTCATTAATTAAACCCGACCCATATATAAAAATCAAACCCAATAATAAATAGGTCGAGTCGGGTTGAAATCGGGTTGGAAATTTCAATCCGACCCAACCTGTTTATTAATCAAATTGGGTTGGGTTGACCCATTTAATCAATCAGGTTGAAAATTTCAACCCAACCCTTTATAAATGGGTTGGTGATAAGTACATTTATTTATAGTTTTTGGTATTGATTCAAACTCCTTTTTGGATGATTTTTTTTATAATTTCGAGTTTATTTGGGCTCATTTATGCCAAGAGCCCATAATCCTAGTTTAGCCTTAATCATTTCGGTTATTGCTAATTTTTTAGGCTTTTAGTATAAAAGTATATTGGTGGTAAAAATTTGGTGAGTTAGCATTGGTTTGCAGGTAAATTGGGCCAGGAAAACAAAAATAAAGAATTAGCCCACAAGATTAGTCAAGAAAAAAAATAAAACAAAAAGCAAGTGAAGTTTACACAGCAAAAAGGAAGGAATTTGGGGATTTTCATCATTTGGAAGGAAAAGTAGATAGCCTATTTCTAGACTTGCTCTAGAAATACTCCTTGAAACCTTACCATCCACAGACAAGTGGGCAAGTTGAAGTCTCCAATCGAGAGATTAAGGCTATTCTTGAGAAAATTGTTGATCACTCTCGAAAAGATTGGTCTCAAAAATTGAATGATGCTCTTTGGGCCTATCGAACGACTTTTTAAACTCCTATTGGCACCACATCGTACAGGCTTGTGTATGGAAAAGCGTTCTTACTCTTCTCTCTTCCTCCTCTCTCTTCCTCCTCTCTTCTCTCTTTTTCTCTAGGGTTTAGTTTATAGTATTTTTTAGATCTTTCTCTCTTAAAATTATTGTTTACTTTTGAACATTCTAATTTTGTACCTAGTTTTATCATCAATCTAAACTTCAAGTAAGTTTCTCTATTTTTCTTTAGTTGATTATATTTTTTATTTTTATTCATGCCTCTTTATTATTTAATTTAAATTTCCTTATAGTTTTATGATTTCTATGTTTATGCTTAATTTTATTATTGTTCATATGGCTATAATTATGAGTAGTGAGTAATTTTCTTTCTAGAATATTAATATATGAACCCTAGCCTGTATTAATTGGATTATAGTATATATCAACTCAATGTCAAATTAAGGTTAGTTTATTAGGTTGTTGAAATTGATCATTAGGTTAAATTCATTGGTTTAATTAGTCAAGAAGTAACGGCTGAGGTTAATTACTTCTTTTGTCTTAATGATATTTGCTAATTAATCAAGAGGCGAGAGTTGAGATTAAGAGGGCTACACCTAATACAATTATATTAATCAAGAAGCGAAAGCTGAGGTTAAGATAATTGAAGGGTTATTTGATTTGATCATTGGTATTGATGTATTTGATGATGGTTCATGCATGTTAGTGGAGATTTATTAATATCCTAGGCCTTTTTATTATTGATATCACAATTTAATTCTTGAGTTGTAGTTGTTAGGTTCATTAAACAACTCTTTTCCAACGTAATCTAGTTAAATTGAGCTAAGTTGACCCTTTATTAGCTTCCTTGAGAACGACTCCTGATTGTACTGCAACAATGGTGCACTTGCGGTTATATTTAGTGACTAAAAGTCAGTCATCAAGTTTTTGACATCAGTTGGGTTCGGGTCAGGTTGGCAGATTGTTTTAGTTTTTGGCACCCCTAATAGCGGTATGTAGTGCACTCTAATAAGCCACCTATCACTCAATCAGAATGTATTATGTATGCCCTATTTGGATTATTTAACCGTACGTCAAACTGAAATTTGAAAGCTTTAAGAGTAATAATGGTACGGAGTGGCGTAGCGGATAAATGGAGCTTTTAGTGCTCGTAGACAAAGCATGCACATGCTTTGATCTGTCTCAAATTCTCAATATTGATGGTATTTAAGTCAAGTATTTCATGTACAATTACCAAATATTTTCAAAATACTAATAAAGTATTAGAGCATCTTTTAGCTACTGTCTGGTAGCACGAAAGGATTTGTACTTTTCTCCTTTTTCCTGATTCTGTTCTTCCTCTTAAATTCAATCTTACAGAGCATCTAAAAATGGTGTTTGGTAGATAAACGGTGACCCTTCACATGCTGAACAGATATGAATCCTAATGTTAGGATTTAGGAGCGAGCTTACGTGGGCCACTTTCGGCTATATGTGATCCAAACTTCTCCACTTACACTTCACTTTTATGTGCAGGAAGCTTTGTTATTAGCTGTGTTACGTCCACTAATTCTGATTCACAAGTTTATTTAGAGCTTACTTGTAGTGTTTTTGTCTTTACTTGGCAGTGGGTTAAGTTTTGGTACACCTATGATTAGTGATGTTTAACTTGAAAATTTTTATATGTTCTTGGGAGGAGAATTTGAGCGTAATTTCAATGGGTAACTTTCATACCAGTGTCCAAGGTTAAACCATACAAGTTTCTTTATCTTATACAATTTTTCTCACAGGTACGGTCATAAATTATAATCTCTTTGGTCAATCATACATATATACATACAATGTTTGACAAGGTTTGATCGCATTATCATGCAATTTAGTCGATTTCACTTTGCAAAATTATGCATGAATTCGTGAATAGTTCTATAACTTATTACCATCGACTATATATACGTCTTAGAACAAAAAAAATTCAACTTCCTGTAATCTAAGAGGCCCCAAAATCAATCTGACTAAGATCTATTACGAAATCACTCAACCTAAAACCTACTTGTCTGACTAGATATATGGATGACTGATCCAAGAAAATGATTATGATTTGGGTGGATTTAGGTTTCTGAGCAAAGTGACTTTAAAAAATATTCCTAGTGAAGAATGAATTTGCAAAAGAATCATAGAAAAGTTCTCTGACATTCCATTGGCAGGCCAGCCTGCCCATAAGTTTGCACCCATTTAAGTACACTATCTGACTAGATTTCGCTTAATCTTTAACTAATCTTGCCAATTACTAAATTCTTAATCCAGATTAAGATAGGATCTCACGTGAAAGACATGCCAGTTGATGATTAAGAGAGGAGTCTGCTTAAGTTTCGTTTTATGGTTAATACCAATCAATTCCAAGTACGACTTAGTTGGTTAAAGTCTTGTAGTATGATATCCAATACTTGTGATCAAATCATTTAGCCTAATTATTTATTTATTTTATTTTATCCATTCTTTTTCTTCTCGTGATGCCTCTGTCGATTGTTCTTTTCCCTCATTTTTTTCCCCTTAACATTTTAACAATTATTAATTAGATGTTTGAAGTTCGTATTATACGACATCTATATCGGTTTAGTATGAATTTGCCTGAGACTGGGTGCCTGACAGCCCTATTAGTTTTCAAATTGAAATAATGGTGTATTACGGTGTATAGTGCTTTTCATTGTTTGAGATATGGTACGGTACATAGTGCATTACGTAATTCAAAACGCAAAAAACGAAGAAGGTAATTAAACTATGAAGTACTAGTTCAGAGTATGCCCTATTTTGTCATTGTAATTCTACTTCCAATCTTCATGTATTTCATTCAATCTTTTCTACAGAATGACCATTATTTTGATGAGAAAGAGACTTACTTGTTATATTATTGAGGGGTGACTTGTCATAAATGATACATCTCTCTCATAAATTTTAATCCTTATCTTTACAATGGGTGTCACGGGTCCTATCAAATACCTACATATATGTATTTGAATATAGATACACATTCGTTGAACTTGAATTGGTTGATAAATCTTGAACATGTATAGTATACACGCAATTATACTAGCTAGACCACAATCACATATTAGTCCCAAAGGTTAACTGAATGCAAAATTGACTTAATCGCCTTTCCTTGGAAAGTATATGTGTGGTGTTGCTATTTCCATATACGTTATGCTTATGTCTTTCATGGCTCAAGATCGAGTTATTAGAAACCATCAGAATAGGAAGATTCAAGGGGCAGATGCTAATTTGTGTGCGTATGAGAAGATACAGAGTGATGGAACTGATAGATACATAGAAAATGATTTAGGCGTACCTTTCTTTTTCTTCCGGTTGATTTTTTTTCCTAGTTCCGTCCTTTTTGTATCAACTATTCGGGCATTCGGGTACAATCCTTCATGAGTGCAAAATAAGTGCATGCACTGTATAAACTTTATTTGTTGTCCTTTGCACCTACTTGCATTCTCCAAGTTACCGATTAAGTATCTCAAGCATGAAGCATCCATGGCAGCCTTCAACAACGCCAAGCTAAGTGAGGAGATGCTAATGAAATTTCCCTTACATAATAGCATAGATATTCATTCATTCATTCTATCAGTAATTATCAATTATTCGGGTCATGACGCAACTAATAGTGATGTTAATTAGTGATGTTACAAGGCACCACAAAGATATGAAAGCATCTCAGTCAGATACAAACAAACGGAACCAGAATAAATATCTGTAATATTGTTGTACTAGCTCATTAATGGTCATAAAAAGTTTATACATGTCAAAATATGTGGGATTAATGGGACCTTGCCAAAAAAAAAAAAAAAAAGAAGAAGAAATGGGACAATGATTAGATGAAATCAGACCAATGGAACACAAACTAAGGTGTCACCAACAATCTTAGTAAGATTTTCAACATGCATCATAGTACTCGTACTTATTTCCAACCATCCAACGGCAAACAATCTAGAGTAGTGATGTAACACCTTCATTTAATACTTGTCAGCTAGTTTATGTAAATGTAATGCCTCCATCCTCAAGTTATTGTCATGTTGGACGTACTTGAAAATATAGACATACGTAAGATCTTGGGACAAATAAAAAAACAGGTATATATAGAAAGACACGGATGTGAGAAGTATATCTGATGAGATCTGGATAATTCATCCAAGTAGAAGTATCAATTTCAAAGAGAATAAAAACCTATGAAATTTGCTTAGTTTGAAAAGGCAGACGTGACGAAAAGAGTGCGAGAAAGTTGCATCTGTATGACCCTTCAATTTCCTAATTTCCTGCCATGTTACTAACACGTCAATGCGTCATATTTGGGGCCCAAACATGACCGCATAATCCATTTCTAATTTCATGCTCTATACCTTTCCTTAAGTTTTTCTGATATGATAATACTTTTAATCGAAACGAACTTTTATTCGATTTTTTTAGCATCAACTACTACTATTTTTTTTACCCTAGAAAAAGAAAACCAATACAAGGTGAATTTGACGCTGATTGGGTTTTTTCATGCTGAATGTTGAAGTTGGTACGTTAAACTAGCTTTGTGTTATCAGAGTTGACATGTTAAGATCTTAGTCACACCAACTTCCTTTGGACTATGCTATATACCTCAAGATTTTGGAAAATGATGCTAAACAAATCAATAAAATAAAATAATAGAAAATTTTATTCTTGAAATCTTAGATTCTCCTACCAATACAACTGTATAAGCCTCTAAGGTACTGCTTCATATTATCCTACCTAAAGGTACTAAAAAATTCCCCTATCTTTTTTTCATCTTTGAACGTGTACATTCTTATCACAAATTTTTAGCTACATTCTTGTGTAGTATGCTCTGTGTCACTGTGTGTCCTCCCTTCAAAGTATGAATCTTTGCATTCTGGTCTGATTTTGATTATGAATATTTACTGATTAAAAATTAACATTTATTCATAATGAACACCAACTAATATGAAAATGAACATATGTATTTTACATGTATGTTGAAGGAATTTAATTATAACTCATGAACTCTTATTAATTGTCAAATGTATATATTCAATTATACAAATAAGTGTATTTTCTATAAATTAAATATTTACAACCTTGTATCATTGTATGTGAAAAAAGATGTTGTCTTATTAGTAAGATTATCCCTAAAACTATCAAAAAATATGTGCAAATGCTCTTAGATAAAAATATCCGCAATCCGATACTTGAGATAGAACACAAATGAGATGAACTAGACCATGCATATACTACATTGTACATTCTCACAAAAATATAACACAAAATTCAATATCAATTAGTAAATTTTTAAAAAAAAGTAAAAAAAAAATCATGAAATTAGAGTTTCTCTTAATCACAAAAATCAAATAATTGTTCACTTACCTTATTTTTCTTCTTCATTTTGGATTCAGATTGTTGCTTAGTCCCAAATCTTGAAGAATATTCTTTTAATTTCCTCTAAAAAATCGATGAATTTCGTAAAATTCATTCTTCGATTTGTTTTGTTCAATTGTATTTGAATTACGGCTACTTTTCGCAAGATTGAAGTAAAGTTGGAAGTGTTTTTGATAATATGGAGTGAGAATATTTTTTCTAGAGAGTGAAAATGGGTTTTAGGGATCAGAGAAAAAAGAATCTTATTTGTAATCAAAGAAATTTTATTTTAATAATCCTAATTATAGATAGTATTATCATATATATTGAGAGAAAATGAGTTATATGATCAAAAGATGTTGCCTAACGAGTAGTGTAGTATTAGTATACAATGAGTGTATCATTTTAATAATAATTGACGAAGTGAGTTCTACAATCAATTATTCGATTTCCACAAGTTTGAACTTAAATCATACCTTTTCAGAAAAAATATATAAAAAGAAAAGGTAAAATTATGAACATGTTTGACCTCCTACATGGCTACAAATAGATTCAGCATCTCCATCTCTTTGAAACATAGCCAAAATCAAAGATAGAAAACATGTTGCACCCAATCAAATAAAAAATCAGAGAAACAGAAAGAAAAAGAGGGAAATACTTGTAACTTGTTAGTGGCTGGGGCTCACCAACATATAGATATTTCTATACCTTTGGGAAATGGGAGTTAGGTCTTAGCTCATCGAGTCTACTTTATTAGTATCATAAGGATTTGCTTATTATATATCACCGAATTTACCATGCACTTTAACTTTCAATTTCTATAACAACAATCTGTCAGCCGGGTCGGATCATATATTCGTATTAGATTAGATTAGTTATTTTCAAATTTGGATTATTAAGGAGTAGAGTATATTTTCTTTTCGGGTTGACTACAGAGTATATAAACTACATTTTTTTAAAGTTTTGTATATAAACTACAGAGTATATGTTACAAAATAAAACAACGAATTAACTTAAAGTTTTGTTGCACTGCATTTTTTTTTTTAAAGTAGTTTTGTTGTACTACATTATAATCAACCAGTTGTACTTTATGACTTTGACAATTGTAACAACAGTCACAGTAACTGATAAAAATATCTGGTCAACTCACCTCAATACCAAACCAAAATACTATTAACGAGATTGGTATAACAATGCTTACTGAAAATTTTACAAAAGATTTTGTGTGTATAAATAATATAAAAAGGTTATTACGTGGTGAAAAAAATTATCTCTCAAATTTTAATATAATAGAAGTCACTCCAACAACAAATAAGCTCATGATATCAGTTGATAAACATTGAAGTATGCTCTAAAAAAAATAATTGAGATATGTTTAAAAAAAATATCGGATACCTTGTATAAAAGTTACCCCTTAATAAAATAAAAGTCATTTTTTACACAACAAAAACCACTATATAATTTAATAAAAACGGCTTTATGTGACCCTATTTTATTAAAAAAAATTTGCACATAAATAAGAGGGTTAGGAATTTAGGATGAACCTAAATAAATGGTAGTCTGATAACAATTAGAGAATAATTTTTTTGGAAGAGAATATTAATTTAATTCATTAGATTGGGTGCTATGCTATTTATAGTAATCCCGGCCCTTTGAATAAGATACTCCAGCAGTCCTGTAGTTTGTACTAAATTTCAAGTTCTCAGTTGTAATTGGAAAACTGGCGAACAAAGCTGAGCCACCAATTCTTATACAAATAGATCCCACCAACAAACATAAGAATGCCACCTCATACAATACTAAATTTTGTTCATCTCCTTTCCTTTTATTTACTCATTTAATTGATAGTAACTGGGGTCGGGCCTGGGCCTGCTGCCACCAATCTTTGGAAGAAACCTGCTGCTCCTTTTTTTTTTTTTTGTCATTTCTTTTGATGTCAGCGCACAAAAAAGTGGGAAATGCGTGTTTTGTGTCGATGCTTTTAGTGCATGAAAGATGAAAGGATAATATTGCATCACCTATATTACAGTTCCAGTAATCAGTAGGAGAATATAAAACGATACTTTAACTAATTTCGTGACATAATCAATTTGAAAGGGTTTTCTTGCATCACTTAATACACTATGTCTCTATGCAACAAAAAGATTGGTGAAATTTCGGAGAAATAGCAAAACTTTTAATTAGACCGATGAGTAATTCATACTTCTTTTATCCCTTAATGTTTGTTCAATTTTGATCAAAAAGTTTTCACAAAAAATTATCAAATAAGACAAATATTAAGGGATAGATGGAGTATTATACTACATACTTACATCAATAATAGGATAACACCTCGGAAAATACACAACAATGGCATAGGATATGATCCACAAAAATATAGTGTTAGATACTTGGCTACATTTCTGCTTTAGTATTAATGATGATTTAATGACTAATGAGATCTGAGTATATAAAAAAAAAAAAGCAGTTGGTTTTCGCCACTTCCCATAATCTCAAAAAAGTTTTGACCCTTGCTGTCCCTGAAAGGATCAAATCTGGAAGTACATGATCGAGGACACACTTGAGAAATGAGATGTTAGTGGGTGATGAGAAGAACCCACTCTCTTACTTATTAAACATTTCTTGTTAGTCTGAGTCATCCCCTCTTATAGGAAGTGCGTTGTATTCGAACGTCTTATAGCTATCGATTTCTTTCAGAGTCGCGTAATCAGTCTCTTCTCGTCACAGTTTAAGATTAGAGGACGATCGACAAAATATGGTTAATGTTAATCAATGTGCTACCTTAAGTTTAATTATTGATCCCCCCAGGGCCGGAGGTCCCTTTGGAGCTCCTCTATTGTTTAAGATTCAAGCTCTGAATGAATAGTCATATATATAACCTCTACAAACGATGAAATGAAATCTGAGATATCAATAGTACTTGTTGGAAAATAAGTTGAAGAGCTCACCACGCTTCAACATACATATTATGTGACAAATGAATGTGAAATTTAGTTATCTAAAGATGTGCAGATGGATGAAAAATTGAATTGTAGATAATGAACGAATGTAAAGTAGAAAAGGCAATGTATTTATCGCACTTTAAGCGATACATGCATGGAGAATTCTGTGTGACAGAAGAAAATGCTTGAGATCGAAGAAAATTAGAGTAGATATGGATATTCAAAAGTGTCCATGCCTTCTCATTGTATTAACTTTTTCCCATATTTTCTTCCAATATCATTTTTTCTCTGTGGGATATGCTATATACATTGCCACTGTATAGTATTATACTGTTTATTATCTGAAGATACATAGAAATCAAAAGGCATATTGCGAAGAGTCTCGTCAATTAAATCATGAAATATAGCTTCTTTGGTAATATATCCGACAACTCATACATCATCCAGGCATTGATTGGATTGCTTGTAAATCATATTGGTTGAATGAGTATACATTTAAAACACATTATTAAGTATCTATGAAACAAACTACAGGCCGGTATAAGTTATATAACTTCAATTCCAACTATAACTAAGTTCAAAACATATCTAAATTTATCTTGCTTAGAAAATGTAGAAAGTGGTTGACAGACTAATGCTATAGCCAGAACTTAAAATAGAAATGTGTCCTGTAAGTAAGTATTTTTGGAGACAGGAGAAACTGAGAAAGTCATTCTAGTACATGCACTAATTTAGTTAGCTTTTCCTTCGGTGTCTTTAGTGATGCTACTTTCTTTCTTCTATATATTGTGTAAAGATGTTCCAGAACAAGAACCAGAACCAGAACCAGAACCTGAACCTGAACCAGAACCAGAACCAGAACCAGGATTCTAAGGCACTTACTTGATCATCAAACGTCCAATAACTAGACAACTTCTTTGAAAGCACATAATACCACATAGGACTAGCATATATTGTACCAGAAAATTCCATTAATACAACATGGTGAATTATTCATCTAAATAATCAACTTTTGGGATTATGCAGTGTTATTATTGGAGATTAGAGGATCCGGTTCCTCAACCGTCAATTTCAAAGGGATCCATATATGTGATACAAGTATTATATATGTTATTCGACTTATCTATCCAAGTTGATGCAAATGAAACAGGACCTTCAGTTAGCAAATGGAAGCACAGTACAGCATTTTCTGACAAAAGCTAAGACTTTCTTTCATTGTTCATTCTGTGGACTACTAATTATTGAGTATAATGTTTTTTACCAAAAAATTAAAGTTGAAATCGGTCTTTGTTAAGAAATACTTGTAGCAAACTAGGTCCCACCAAAGAAATGTCACTATAGATTGTTTACCACTAAATCGTACAATGTTATTCCTCCCCTACAAATACCCACTCTTCATTTCCTTCAAGCTCCCTGACTAAGCCGGCCTCTTCACTACTGTTCTCTCATATATGATATATCCCTTCTTCATTTTTTCCTCAACACTTTGAATCTTGGCCTATAACCAAATTATTTGTTGTGATCTACTGCGGACAAATATTGATTCGTTATCAATAGCTATGAGAGCAACCATGTTTAGCAGCGTGCAATCTAAGAGAACACGCGATTTTTGGAAATCAGGCCTTGTCGCAGCCTCAAGAACAGCTTTGGCTTGCATTATAGTAGGGTGCATAACCCTCTATGGCCCCGCCTCTATCAAGAAGCAAGTGGCATTCCCTGCATTTTCTTATGTCGCTATGATACTTATCGTGACCAATGCTACCCTAGGAGACACTATACGTGGTCTTTGGCTAGCGTTTTATGCTACTCTTCAAACTGTTTGCCCTGCTATTCTGTGCCTCTGGTTGATAGGAGGACCAAGAAATCTCTCCGCGGCCTCCACCTCTTTGGTCTTGGCTATTGCTGCTTTCTTTATCGCCTTACCAAAATCCACCCATCTTGTGGCCAAGAGGATTGCTTTGGGACAACTTGTCATCATTTATGTTGTTGGTTACATCCGTGCTGAGCAATTTGATTCTGTCATGCATCCTGTCCATGTTGCTGCTAGCACCGGAGTTGGTGCCGTCGCTTGTTTCTTGGCCTTGTTGTTTCCCTACCCTCACCTTGCTTCCTCCCAGGTAAATCATACTCATGGTCTTAATACTTTCTCATTACTGTATTATTTTTGTTAATGAACAATGATGAGAGTAATATTTGGATTCTATGCACTTCCCTACCTTCACCTTAGTTGTAACTGGTGGTAGCAATGTTTATTTTTCACATACCATATTTCATATATTACTATAAACCAATTTCCCTAATATTAATAGTGGTAAGTTAGTAACAACAGCAGTAAGTTTTTTGGATGTTATTCAATCTTGAAGTTCCTTTTTCTTGTGTAGTATTACCATTGAGTAGGAAATAATGAAATATAGTGGAAGGTGATATTAAAGAAAGTGTACGTTTATGTAATGTGTACAGGTAAAAGAAAACAGCAGGTTATTTGCAGAGAACGCGTCAGAGAGGCTAAAACTGTTTGTGAAGGCATTTTGTGCTAAAGATGTAGCATCTTTACAAGCATTAATCTCTCAAACCAGGGGCTTGGCTGGAAAAGCCAATAAATATATCCACTGCATCAAATCCAAACAGGTAAGAGAATCTTTTTGTGTTATCAAATAATGAAGTGAATCAACCAAATAAAGTTGTATGAAAATTTCTAAGACTACTACTTTGTTTCATGAATTTCTTTCGAGCAGGAAAGCATGCAGTGGGAGAGATTTCCTTTGAAGTTTCTTAGACCTTATTGTAAGAACCCAGGAGAAAGATTTCAGCAACTAGAGACGCCACTAAGAGGGATGGAAATCGCCTTAGGCAACTCAAAAGTTCCTGTTTCGATAGTGGATGAGCGGTTGAGAGATGGGATAGACAGAATAGAAGGAGAAATAAGCCAAAACTTGCACCAACTTAGGAGTCATATGCCCTGTGAAACACCTACTGTCCCAGAATCCACTGAAGGACAGGTTATGGGCTTCCTTCAAAAACTTGAAACACCTCCGTCAAATGAGACAGACTTAGCCTCTTATTTCTTCTTCTTCTGTATGAAACTCCTACACTCTCAATCAAGGGCCATGACCATTCCTCCAAGTCCTCAAAAAGTTAACAATAAAACCCTTGAAAAGGATGAGCAACAACCAAACAAGACCACAAAACACCAAAATGGGCTTTCTTTCAAAGTGATTTGGGCCAACTGGCCCACCACACTTAGCCAAGAAAGACTTGCTCTTGCACTAAATTGCTCGCTGTCATTAGGCTTTGCGGTGTTGTTTGGGCTTTATTACAGCAAGCCCAATGGGTTCTGGTCTGGCCTGCCTGTAGCTGTGAGTTTTGCAGCAGCTAGGGAGGCCACATTTAAGGTTGCCAATGTTAAGTTCCAAGGGACAGTCATTGGCAGTGTATACGGAGTCATTGGCTGTTTTATTTTCGAAAGGTTTGTACAGATTAGGTTCATATCACTTCTGCCGTGGTTCATATTCTCCAGTTTTCTTCAGCAGAGCAAAATGTATGGGCAAGCAGGTGCTGTCTCTGCAATTATTGGGGCAATTCTAATTTTGGGACGAACAAATTTCGGCTCACCATCAGACTTTGCCATAGCTAGAATTGTAGAAACCTTCATTGGTTTGTCCTGCTCCATCGTGGTTAATCTGTTGTTACATCCCAGTAGAGGTGCCACCCTAGCCAAAGTTCAACTCATCAAAACTCTTGGCACCCTCGAGGATTCGATCTCTTCCATCGATCTCTTTACAATCTCCAAGACCGAGTTGCTTGAGAAGGCGAGAGCCATCAAAGGTGAAGTAAACGGGCTTGACAAATTTGTTGGTGAAGCTGAGGCAGAACCGAACTTTTGGTTTTTACCGCTTGACACTGCTTGTTACAAGAAGCTGATTGGTTCCTTTGCGAAAATGGGTGACCTCTTGATTTTCACAGCACATGCAATTGGCTTCCTAGAAGAGAATATCCAAACATTTCAGCTGGATAACATTAATGATGATCTAAAGCACGTTGTACAAATGACAGCTACATCAATGAAATCCTTCCAAGAGGTTGCTTCTATCAAGTCCTTGCTGGTACTTGAAAAGGACCTTGTCAAAAGTGGCAAGACATATGATATTGAGTTGGGAAAATCGGCGAATTTTCCATTGATGAACATGGATGATAAAGATGTGGGGAAGATCATAAGCTCGTACCTTGATCATGCAAAGGAAGCATTCGAGGGAATTCAGTTCCCCCAGGGAGAGGAAGAGATCAAGACTCAGACAGTCTTGAGTGTAAGTGCTCTTGGATTTTGCTTTGGCTGTTTGACAAGGGAAACAAAAGAGCTTGAGAAGGGAATCAAGGAACTTGTTCAGTGGGAAAATCCCACGAGTCATGTAAATCTCAATGAGATATCATGTAAAATTCATGCATTATATGACTGAATTCACTAACCTAAAAGTTCATCTTATCTTTAAATAATGAATTCAAAGAAAGTGTCAACACTGTTGATACTTCAAGTACATTCTATTGTAACCCTTTTTTTTTTTTTTTTCTTTTGATTAATTTGTAAGCTAAAAATCATTGCTAAGCCATATAAATATAGTAACTGTAAAATTTTGACGCAGTTTTGCTATCTCTAATTCCATAGAATTTAAAATACAACTTAATATCGTTTCTAGCTTATTTGCAACTCAATTTAAGTATGGTGAAGTACATCAAGCAACTATACTTCAGTCTTAGCTTCGGCGACAATTCAGGCTGTTTTTGGTTCTACTCCTTTTGATCGGCAAGATTTTTTCCCTAAATTAGTTACCGCAATTCAGCCATGATTCTCTGCTGCTGTAAAAAAGAATAAAAAGAATGTGTGGCTGCTGGGATTCGAGCCCAGGTCTCCACGGCCACAACGTGGAATTCTTACCACTAAACTACAGCCACTTTGGTTGTTACATCTATATTATTTAAACTTGAAGTCAAGATGAGACCTTATTTCCAATATTAGAAAGGTGAGATACGGTGCTTGCCTTGGTGATACTCTAAATAAGTACGAAGTAATCAACTAATTGAAGTGCTATACATATTAAGGTCTAAAGTTTGATGTTATATGGATGGATTTGTATCCAACTAAAATACGAAAATATACGTAGGAAAAGAGTTACACAGTATATTTCTATGAATTAATCCCCAATGTAATTATGGGTTTTTCAATAAGAAATATTTTGAACTTGTCAAAAGAAAATAGATTAATCAAAATTATTAAATACATAGATAGAATACCCTAAAAATACTGTTTTAAAAAGAGTCCCAAAGTAAAATATAAGGAGTAAAATAGATAATAACTCTATTATCAGTAGTGAAGCAATGAGCTCAGTTAGGTGGTATGGGAAATGGGAAGACATTATACCAATGATTATTTCGATTAAAGCAAGAGCTATCATTGAGCATGAGAAGGCATACAAACGAATGAGCCATGCCTCCCCTAATCCGCTTCTCCCATTGTATTCAAGAGGTTTAAGAGGACAATAGATATCAATCTATATCGACTTTAGCGGATAATTTTTGTTATTTTAAGGGTTACTTTTACTGGAGATATAATAAATTTATTGTATTGTGTATATAATATTTTGTGTTTTTTCTATAGTTGATGTGTCGTGTAGACTTTCTCTCTTCTTCCACGCCTTCACAGCTCCGTTTATATCTTAACAAGTACTCCGTAATCATAAACTTTTTGCAGATGTGAAATTGTGAATATGATCTATGCTTACTAACTAAAGTGCCTTTCAAGTGTGGTGTTGGCTTAGGTGACACACCACATGTTACCGAACGATACCCTTCAATGGGCTCAGTAGTCACTACTCACTAATGGAACTTGCAACCTACTAAAAAAAAGTGAAAGTTAATTTATTGAGGTTGTGAAGACATAAAGACCAATGTCTAACGGGAATGGTTTATGCTATCCAATATTAAAGTTTAATATTATAGATTATAGGAACTCAAATAGGGAAATCAGTTTTATATTTAAAGTTTTAACTAATATCTATCCGTGCAATAGTACAGTATTAAATTTGGTAAACGAAATTGATAAAGTTGGATTATTAACATAAAATGTGGACTGAATTACAAACATAACAAATGTTTAATTTGATGATTTAAAGTTATTCATACCATGCTTAAGATAATAAAATTCTTCCTCCCCTTTGTTTTGAAGAATTGTTGCAACTCTTATTTCTTCATTCTCTTTTGTTGGAGCATGTAATATGAATTTAAACAAATTCATTAGACGATTTTGTGTTGCTTCTTCTAATTCCTCAGATAAACATTATCAAGCATTAACTACCTACTAATAACCATTTTCAAGCAACGAGAAAGTTTTTCTAGTGATATTATTGAATGTATCTCAATGTAAAATTTTAAATTATCAAGTTTTTATAGTTTTTGGTCATACAAATTTAGAGAATAAAACGTATTAAATTGTGTCTTGAACAATCAGAAATGGCAGATTAATAGAAGACATAGAGTATATGTCAATTCATTATAATGTCAAGGTAGATTAAATCCTAGGAAAATAATAATACATCGTATAACTTTGAAAAAACATACCCATATACGAAATACTTACATTGTACAATGCAATAAAAAAAATGTTACTCTAAGGGAAATAATAAGATAGATAGGTTTGGATAACTAAGGATTCTTAAGTTCAAGTGGAAAACAAAATATAAAGGTAGCTTTGAGTTTTTCACCCAAAACAATGAAAAATCTCATTTTTTTAATTTGGAAACCTCACATTCATTCATGCTCGTAAATAGTAATATTGGAGCATGTTCTAATGGGCTTTGAAATCGGTATACTGAAACCAAACACAATTCTTAAGTTGGGTAGCAGGTCATGATAGGATGCAAGAAAGATTGCAAGAGATTGGAATGTGTTGCTGAGTGTATCATTTGTGGGGCAGATGTCATAGGTCTTGCTCATTAATTTTTCCAGAGTTATTTTAGATTTCTACCAAGCAATGCATCAGTGTGCAAACTAATTGGGTGTAATACTGTTAGGATTATATCGAAATATTTTGTTGAGCATATTTCCCTTTATCATAGCCTTAATTATAGGATGTATTTGGTTGTAATCTTTCCATGTTTATCTCTGGTTCACATTCCATATCTTTGAGGGAATATCTTGTAATTGATATATATTGATTGAATGAAGGCCGGAGAAAGGGCAAGCAATTAAGCCTCTAAACTTCTCTACATGGTATCAGACGCCTAGGTACCTAAAACACCATAGCCATGGCCGGTGATAAAGATGCACCACCACCACCGCCTCCAAAAATTGATCCTACTTCTCCGTTTTACCTTGGACCTCAAGATCGTCCCGGAGATTTTATTACTCCTACTCGTTTCAAAGGCGACAATTATGATGAATGGGCTGATGATATTCAACTTGCTTTAGAGGCTCGCCGAAAATTTGGATTCCTTGACGGTACGATTGACGACCCTGTTCTCCCTTGCACTCAATCGGATTGGAACACCATTCAAGCCATGTTAATTTCATGGATTATGAATACAATTACTCCTGAAATCAAGAGTACTTTGTCTAAATACAGAGATGCAAAACGACTATGGGATACTCTAAAACATCGTTTTGCTATTAGTAACGGTCCTCGAATTCAACAAATTAAATTATCCATTGCAAAGTGTGAGCAAACAAAGACGATGCCGGTGGCCACATATTTCGGTAAACTCACTGCCTTATGGGAGGAATTAAACACCCATGAGCCATTGATCACCTATACATGTTGTTCGGCATGTACAGCAGGGAAGCAACATGAAGTTCAAAGGGAAAGAACGAAGCTTCACGAATTTTTAATGGGCCTCTATTCAGATTATTATGCTCAGCTTCGCACCAATATTCTGACACAAGATCCATTGCCGTCTCTTGATCGAGCATATCAACTAGCAGTACAAGATGAGCGAATACGGACTGTTAAATCTGTACAAGACGAACAACCCCCTGAAGCAGTAGGCTTTGCGGTACGTACCAATGCTGGAAAGGGTAGGGTGATTAGCTCGGATGAAAAACCAGTTAAGGAGGATAAATCTCACTTGTCTTGCACTTATTGTAAACGGAACGGGCATGAGGTTTCCTCCTGCTTTGAACTACATGGTTACCCAGAATGGTGGGGTAATCGTCCTCGGGGATCTAGTGGTCGTGGTTCATCCTCTCACAGCAAGGGGCGTAAGCCTCAAGCCAATGCCACTACCATAGGTAGTCGTTCTACCGGAGCAGCAACACCAACCGAGGGTTCAGACTCTTCTTCCACTGTTTTCACAGCTGCTCAATGGAAAGCTTTAGCCGGATTTATTGGTAATACAACTGTTCCTGATAACCGCTTGAGTGGTAAGTTTGACAATACTCAATGGATTATCGACACAGGAGCTTCTAGACATGTTACCTGTATTGATAGATGGTTGTTTGATACTAATTTAATTTCCCATTGTCCGGTTGGTCTTCCGAACGGAAAATCAGTTATGGCTACTAAAGAGGGCTCAGTTCGATTGTCTGATAAAATTATCCTTAATAATGTGCTTTTTGTACCGGAATTAAGTTGTAATTTAATTTCGGTTTCCCAATTAATTAATGATATGCATTGTACTGTCCAATTTAACTCTTCTATGTGTACTATACAGGGCCAGTCGAGGGAGCTGATTAGAACGAGTGTTAGACGGGATGGACTATTCTATTTTGATGGACCTGAGATCGTGCAACATGTTTCGGTGTCAAATACATCTTCTACTTTGGAATTATGGCACAGAAGAATGGGTCATCCATCGGAAAGAGTGGTGAAATTACTTTCTCCGGTTAATAATTGCAGGGGTAGTCTGAATAAAGCATGTGAAATTTGTTTTCGTGCTAAACAACCTAGGGATAAATTTTCTTTGAGTGAACATAATGCTTCTCGGATTTTTGAGAAAATTCATTGTGATTTGTGGGGTTCTTATAGACACCCATCTTCTTGTGGTGCTAGATATTTTTTGATTATTGTGGATGATTATTCTCGTGCTGTTTGGATTTATTTGCTTGTTGATAAAACTGAAGTGTTTCGGATGTTCATGAATTTTGTTGCAATGGTTGATAGACAATTCTCGCAAACCATTAAAATTGTTCAAACCGACAACGGAACTGAATTTAATTGTTTGGTTGATTATTTTTCTGCCACTGGAATTCTTTTTCAAACCTCTTGTGTAGGCACCCCACAACAGAATGGTAGGGTTGAGAGGAAACACAAACATATTTTGAATGTAGGGAGGGCTTTGAGATTTCAGGCAAATTTGCCAATTTATTTTTGGGGGGAGAGTGTGTTAACTGCAGCTCATCTCATTAATCGTACTCCTTCTCCCTTGTTAAATAATAAAACTCCCTACGAAATGTTGTTTGGCACTTCACCTTCGTATAACTCTATTCGTATTTTTGGTTGTCTCTGTTTTGCTCGTAACCAAAAGACAAATGGGGATAAATTTTCTAGTAAAAGTCGAAAATGCATTTTTGTCGGGTATTCTTTTGGCAAGAAAGGGTGGAGGCTTTACGATCTTGATGCAAAGGAATTTTTAGTGTCACGTGATGTTAAATTTTTTGAGGATGTGTTTCCCTTTGTTGACCCGGATTCTTGCAATATTATTTCATCAACTATAGTGCCTAATAATGTTGATATACATGAGGATTTTGGGGATTATATTGTTGAGAATAATGTTGTACAACAAGACCTTGAAGAACAGGTTCATGAAGCTACATATACAGAAGAAAATTTGGGCAATAATGATGCTCATATTGAGCAACATGTTCAACAGCAACATAACGCTACTAAACACAGCATCATAATGCTACAAATACAGGCCAAGCAGACCAATCCACAGGCAGCCCGCGGAGGACAGCTGCTGACCACGGGGGGGTCGTGGAGGCCTCTGATCTGCAGCGACAGCCTGCTATAGTCAATGACCAGGCTGTACCCAACCCGCAGAAGGTGTCTGCTGACCGCGTGGAGGTGCCGGAGTCTTTTGTTACTCACTCGCAATCTCAAGATCACCCACCTCAGGATGAATTAGGTAGGGGTTTGCGTAAAAAGTTTCCCTCTGTAAAGCTACGCAATCATGTCACTCACACAATTCTCACGAATAGTCCATCTCCATCCTCTAACATCTCGTCTCCACAGGCTCCCTCAGGTACGCCCTATCCTATAGCACACTACATAAATTGTGACAATTTTACTTTGCATTATCGGAAGTTTATTGCAGCAGTTACTTCTGGTGTTGAGCCCCGATCTTTTAAAGAAGCAATGTCTCATGCCGGTTGGAGGGAGTCTATGAAACAGGAAATACAAGCACTTGAGAAGAATGGTACTTGGACAATGGAAGACTTGCCTCCCGGGAAGAAAGCTCTTGGGAGTCAGTGGGTTTATCGGATAAAATACAGGTCCGATGGTAGTGTTGAACGACTAAAGTCCAGATTAGTCGTATTTGGCAATCATCAAACAGAAGGCACTGATTATACGGAAACTTTTGCACCAGTTGCGAAGATGGTTACTGTTCGGATTTTTCTTGCACTTGCGGCTTCTAAAAATTGGGAGTTACATCAGATGGATGTCCACAACGCGTTCTTGCATGGGGACCTGGATGAGGAAGTCTACATGAAACTTCCTCCAGGCTTTGCATCTGCTTACCCGAATAAGGTATGTCGGCTCCGAAAATCTCTATATGGCCTTAAACAAGCTCCCAGATGTTGGTTTGCTAAGCTTGTATCGGCTTTGAAGGAATATGGATTTTTACAGTCCTATTCGGATTATTCCTTATTTACATATACTAAGGGTCATATACATTTGAATGTTTTGGTTTATGTTGATGACCTCATTATATCTGGAAATGATTCCGCTGCTCTAAACACTTTGAAGGCCTATCTCAGTGACTGTTTTCATATGAAAGATCTTGGCACTTTGAAATATTTTCTTGGTATAGAGGTGGTGCGGAGCTCTGCAGGTATTTTTTTGTGCCAAAGAAAGTACACTCTGGATATTATTTCTGAAACAGGTCTTCTTGGTGCAAAACCTGTTGGTTTTCCTATTGAACAAAACCATAAGCTTGGTTTAGCAAATGGTAATGTTCTTTCTGATCATGAGGCTTACAGGAGACTTGTGGGTAGACTGATTTATTTGGCAGTCACTCGTCCAGATCTTGCATACTCCGGTCATATATTGTCCCAATTCATGCAGGAGCCTCGTACAGAACATTGGGATGCTGCTCTTCGGGTTGTACGATATCTCAAAGGTACTCCCGGGCAGGGAATTCTCTTACGAGCTGATACTGATCTTTCTTTGCAAGGATGGTGTGACTCCGATTGGGCAGCATGCCCGGTTACTCGAAAATCTTTGACTGGTTGGCTTGTTTTTCTTGGTTGTTCTCCTATTTCATGGAAAACTAAGAAGCAAAATACAGTCTCTCGTTCTTGAGCTGAAGCTGAATACCGTTCAATGGCGGCAATTACATGTGAATTAAAATGGTTAAAAGGCTTATTATTAAGTCTGGGTGTTCATCATCCTAAGGCTATCAAATTTTTTTGTGATAGTCAATCTGCTTTGCACATTGCTAAAAATCCGGTTTATCATGAACGTACGAAACATATTGAAGTTGATTGCCACTTCGTTCGTGATGCCATCACTAGTGGTTTGATTGATCCTTCCTATGTTACTACGCATACTCAATTGGCCGATATCTTCACCAAACCTCTTGGAAAATCACAGTTTGATTTGTTACTTGGCAAGTTGGGCATTTATCCTTCCCATGCTCCAACTTGAGGGGGGGTGTTAGGATTATATCGAAATATTTTGTTGAGCATATTTCCCTTTATCATAGCCTTAATTATAGGATGTATTTGGTTGTAATCTTTCCATGTTTATCTCTGGTTCACATTCCATATCTTTGAGGGAATATCTTGTAATTGATATATATTGATTGAATGAAGGCCGGAGAAAGGGCAAGCAATTAAGCCTCTAAACTTCTCTACAAATACTCCCCATCGGCTTGATAAGCTTTCACATTGCATGGTGCAGTTAGAGTGGAGGCAGATCCAAGTTTAGGAGACGGGTCTTAAAAGTCGAACAAATCTTATCCAACATCCCCCTCGTGTAATTTTCACTTGTAGCAAACACTCTCATTGTTTCGTCTTAAATATTGCAGCTAAATACATTTTGAAGTACATAAATATAGAGAATATACATTTACCTTAAATGTTGCGGTTATTTGAAACAACGCGGCATTTATAACCATAAGTGTTGCAGTTAAATAAAACACTGCATCATTTGTCATAAAACACCGCAACATTTGTCTAAGTCTAAATGATAAAAAATCCATAAAATGTTGCGGTTATTTGACAAAAACCGCAGCACATATAACTAATAAATGATAAAAAAAATATTTAGTTATATGTTATGCGGTTATTGTCAATTAACAACAGCATTTGTTATTTTTCATGTGCTTCGTATCAATAATTGCAGCATTTAAAGCTAGAAAACCGTAGCGTATAGACATTTCTCTAATAGTGTTTGCATTGAATGACAAAGATTTGATCAATAGTAAGCCACAAACCTATCAAGGTTAAACACATACACTAAAGTATGGAGCGTCTGCAACTCTCAAATATAGAAACTAAACACAAAATCTATCTTTTTAAATATCTCACATGCTATAGGAATTAAAGTTTCGACATATTCATAATGTGGTAAAAAACAACATATTCTAAAACGAATAACTCTTTCCTTCAAAGATCTTTGATGGATCAAAAACGACTTTTCCTTTTCTTTAACTCCATATATATATGTAAAAGTTAAAATAAGAAGGGTACTTAAAATGAGAAGGATGAGAGGCATCTTGACTCTTCATCTCATAAATCCAACGGATGTAATTTTATGTACTCATAGTGATCCTTTTTTAACTCATAGTGACCAAATAATTTTTTATGTACTCATAGTTACTTTTTTATTATTATAGTAACCATTTTTTTTACATAAAATATGTAGCGTTGAATCTTACCATTTGATGGCTAAGATCTCTTCTTATTCTTCAATTCTTATTTTAAGCACCCTTCTCATTATATATATATATATCAAGAAATTCATGATAATAACCCACATAAACCTATCAAGACCGGTCAAAAACATTGAATAACTAATTGTTCTCAATTCTAAAAGCTAAAGCATTTGTGAAAATCTAACACACTTTGGTTATACAACTTTTGGAATATTCAAGCAGAGAACAATAGATACATCATAAAACAAAATCATGATAGACCATAGCAGCCAACTTGCCTTATCTATCAACATTTATCGCACTCTTGTCATCACCCACAATCTACTAATTTCATGAAGAAAAAAAACATATCTCATTCTCACAATAGTTTAGTCACTCAATTCATCTCCTCATCAAGAGTATCGATACCAGTCAAACACCACCAATTAATTGTCCAACTAAAAATAAAATTAATCCGAACACCATCTAGAAAACCCCAAAAAATTTTGTATTTGATAATACAAAACCCCCTAACATTAAAAGAAACTGTAACCCTAAAAGTGAAACCCATGAAAAAAAAGAAAAAAAAAGTCATACACACACAAAAAAGTAGCAAAACAAACCAACAACAAAATCCACCAAAAAAATCCAAAAATTAGTTTGTTTGAGGAATTAAACACAAATTCAACAATTTAGAACAACACACACAACCTAAATCAACAAAACCATACCCCCAAAATTTAAAAAACCATACCCAAAAATTAAAAAAAAAAAACCACCACACAAACACACAAATTCAACAACTTGAAAAAATACAAAATCAGATAAAACAGGTTGAGGGTTCTTGTGAAATAAAAGCGCATATTCAACACTTTAGAGAAATACCTGTCTTTCCTTCTTGATTCTTCCCTCTCCTTTTCCTCCATTTTCCCCCGATTGATACACCTAATTTTTCAAATTGCATCCCAATCTCAATTGGATGTCCCCCATTTTGTTGAACTAACCAGATTCAACCCAAAATTTGATCAAATAGTGGGAAAAAGATGGGTTCTTGCCTATCATCATCAAAAGTGAACGGATCAAACAACGCCTCCACCTCCAATACTATCGTCACCACCACATCCGCCATGAATACGACGATGTAGAAGCAGAAGAAGGAACCCACGAAACCAGTGTCGAAAGTGGAGAACCCAAACTAGAGGAATACCAATGTCCCAATGGTGAAGTTAAGAGAGAAAACGGGGTCGAGGCGTCAACAAAACATTCCATGTGGCGATTGTGTTGTTGTTAAGAAGATTGATAAGAGTAAGGTACTGTTTTCTTTTATGTTTTTGTTTTTTTAGGAAAAATTGAAACTAAAAATATAACTTTTGACACATCTTGTCCATAAAAGCCAACCTTAAGTTTATATTTAAAAACCCCACCTTTCCACGATTTGTATTTTTAAGTGATAACTGAAAATATGAACGGATATCTTGTAGGTAAACATAATGACGTGGCGGTTGCTTCTTAATGAATATTGCACAGCACCTCTCCATCCCCTTCCCATCCCCAGAATTTATCCCGCAACACAACACCTCCCTCAGCTCACCTCCCTCACCTCATTTCTTCAAATTTCCATAGCCATAGCTTTAAACATGACTACTCCAAATCAAAACTCCTCTTACTCTTCATCTTCTACTTGTAACTAGATGTGGTGGTTAAATAGTTTACCAACTAGTGGGGAAGTCAGAATGCGACTTTTTATAGTGAGGAACAAATTAATTACGGAGTATATGTATATGTAGTTAAATCTAAGGCTATGGTATCATGATTTTATTTTGCATAATTGGAATGATGTAGGTGGCTGGGATGTAACTCTATAGGGTAGGCAATTATGATGAACCAACTATTTTTAAAGTTTATGATTTTTGTTTATTTGGTATTTTCATGGCAATTGTTGCCTAAAATATCAAGTGATGAGAGTTGAGAATTGAGAGCTTGTTATCTTTTCATTTACTTTATCTTGGTGGGTTGGTGATTGTTCTTGGTGGGTTAGTGGTTGTTTTAGGTGGTTTTGGTGGTTGTTCTTGGCTTAGTTGGGCAGTACCATGGAAGAACCTCAAATTTACACTAGAGGTCATTGTGAACCTTCAATTTAGTAAGAGAAAATTAGAGTGCATCACACAAATTACTCAAACAATACAATCACAACAACAACAAAATGTTGGTCAAATTATCCCAAACACTTCAACAAATGTTGAACTAAGAAAAATGTTGAACAAAAATTGAGGGTTAAGGAAAATTACCTGGAATTGCTTCGCGGGGAAATTGAGGGTTAAGGGTAACGAACTTGCTTCGGCGTCGGTGATAGAAGAATTAAAGGGCACCGGTGGTTGCTTCGCGGGGAATTTTCGCTGGGGGGATGGAGAGTACGAAAGCTCAGTGAAGAAGTGAGAGAAAAGGGAGTTGGAGATGGGAGTTACCTGTGTAACAGGTAACCTGTAAACCGTCACTTTAAAATACAAATCGTGGAAAGGTGGGATTTTTCATATATAAACTGAAGGTTGGCCTTTATGGACAAGATGGGTCAAATGTTGTATTTTTAGTTTCAATTTTTCCTTTTTTTTTATGAGTTTTTGTTGATTTTTATTGGGAGAGAGAGAGAGAGAGGTGGAAGGAGGGTGTGAATTTGTTGAGAATTAAAGAAGAAACGTGGTTTCATGGTTTTCTTGTGGAAGTTTTGTAAGTAGTTATTTGTATTTATCCTTTTTTTAATCCCAAAGCTACATTTTTTAAAAAAATTTCATCCGAACTTACGATTAATTAGTTACCCGAACCAATATTTTTTAGTTTTTTAGTTATTCTTACCCGAAGTAACTATAAACCTCAATTTGACTTTTAAAGGTATCACATTTATTGTGTCTCTGAAATAGTAATATAAGATTTGAATAATAGAAAAAAGAAGATATTTAGTAAATTAGAGTAAAGGTGGAAATTAATTCAAAATTTCAAACAAATGTGTTATTTAGGCAGTATGAAATGGGAGAAGAAAACTAGAGTAGTACTCCCTTCGTATTTTTTTCCCTTTTCATTTGGAATAAGAAAAGAAACCAAGATAATATTAAATATAATTAAGATTCTATAAAATAATTTAAATTGATATAAAATAAGAATATGTTTTATTAAAAATGACGTAAGTGGGTTAAACATTAAATAAATAGTGGAATTTCTAAAGTTTATGTCATTAAACAATTAAAAAATCAACCAATGAACTACATATTATATGGATAGTGATTCCAACCAAATTTTTTCACACAATTATAATATTAAACTAAATTAGAAATATTATAAATGAGAATAATTACAAATGAAATTTTCAAATGGAGAAAATTAGGAGAATAAGGAAGAAAGTAAGAAGCAAGTAACTATCAGAAAGTGAGAAAGGTCGGTCGGGTGAGTCAAAGGACTGGAGAGCATATCTGTTTGAGGTTCCCACATCCCTCATAAGACTCAGTCCATCCATATCTCAAACCTCGTAATTTAAAACTCTCTATTAACTGCCCATTAAAAGTACATCCATCCTTCTCATAGCCCCCCATTTATTTACCCTTTTCTCTGAAAATTTCACACTGCCAAAGTCTGGTAAGATTACACAGCAAAAAGAGTAACAAACTTTCTACCCTAATTTTGTAGTTGTCACTCTCTTTAAGTTTGGCGTAATTTCGATGTCTTTATTGTTAGCATAAACATCATAATCATGGTATAGATTGCTGTTCCCGGCATTTCCTTGAATTTCAAGCTAACTCCTTTGATCTTGTTTAGATTTGGGAATTTAAATTCATTTTAATTGCGTAAATGTCGCGCTTCTCTCTCCTCTGGCATGTGGGTTTGGCCTCGTTTGGTAGGGGAGGAATACCATTTTTTTTTTGTAACCCTCACTATAAATTCTCCGTTCTTTGATCTCACTTAATTTCGTCAACTGCAAAGCAAACCAAATTAGGGTTTCAACTTTCCAGTCTCAAGTACCCATCTTGCTCCCCTCTTATTTTTTTTTTTGATCTGCTTGAATACCCAATTTCTCTATTTTTGTCATTTATTTATTAGATATTGGTGATTTTGCTGAGGTGGTATTTTTCTGGACCCCATCTGATGAAAGAGACGCTGTTGTTGTGTGTTAGGTATATTCATTAAGTGGGGAGATCTCAGAAATGGCATCCAACGGAGATAAGCAATCAGGAATCAAGCCACCTCCACCCCCTTCTCCTCTCAGAAATTCCAAATTTTTTCAGGTTTTTTTTTTTAAAAAAAATAATTTGCTTATATATATAAATATATCTGTTTGTGTAAAAATTTTGTGCAAATTGATTTAGTTTGAGCAAAAAAGTGTGGATCTTGAAGTGGGCTGATCTCCGTAGTGTGAAAACAGGATGTGGGTAGTAATGGAACAATGTAGACCATTAAGGGAAATTGTCGGTTGTGCTGTGATGTGTTATGTTGATTGTGTCCATTAGGAGAGGGGAGATGTGAAATGGAGCTGAAATGTCATTGTTTTCACTAAATGATCAATTAAATCATTGTTGTGATTGTCAGTCCATAGTGCTCTTGCTTCGTTGGTGTGTTGTATGATTAGCCTATTTTCCATTGTGCTATGCTGATTCTGAAGCAATGTAGCTTGCTTTGTAAAGTTGCTTTCAATTTGTTCATTGAGGGGGTTTGATGGTTGTCAAGATGATGTGGTTGAAGGAGGGTCTTCGACATCTGTTTTTTTTTTAATATTTTGACTAATAATTACATTTCGTTTCTCTCGGTGGCAGTCAAACATGAGAATTTTGGTAACGGGAGGAGCAGGATTTATTGGCTCTCACCTAGTGGATAGATTGATGGAAAATGTAAAGAATGAGGTGAACATGCTTCCTCAACTCTGTTGATTATTGATCAAGGGAAAAGATGTGGCAGTCTTAGTGCATAATGCACATTCCCTTGTTTACTTGTTGCTTGGAAAAAAAAATATGGAGATGAGTAGAGAAAAAAGACATCATTTTACCACGTGTCTGAATTTATTTGATCCTCATTGTCTTGACAGGTGATTGTTGCTGATAACTACTTTACCGGTTCAAAAGATAATCTTAGGAAATGGATTGGACACCCTAGATTTGAGCTTATCCGTCATGGTATTAATTTTGCGATAGCTTACTAGTGATCATCTTTTATGTCGTACTGATTATTTTAAATTGTCTTAAATCTAAGCACTTTAATCTGCTGTGGACATAAAATACAATGTTTACCATATTGTTTTTCCATATACTAGATGGACCAATAGGGTTATTTTCTTGCGCTGGACATTATGGCATTTTAGCAAAGTAGCATGCTCTGCAGTTGCCTTCATATATGGGGTGTGTCCCTCAAATTGTGTTTGACCACCTATCTATTTCTGATCTTTTTTGTCTGAAGCGATCATATGCCTCTGGGAATTGATATTCTAATTACAAATTGTATTTGATAGTTTCGTTATTGAATTTAGGTGGCTATACAATTCTAGTCCTAGAAATCAGTTTAACATAGGCATTAGATTTTTATTTTTATCTTCAATTCATTCAACCAGTTCATTATTGAACTATGTCCTGTGCATGTAAAGTTTAAGTAGTAATAGAATGTTTTTTAACTTTCATTTGTGCTTCCTTGTCAGCAGATGTCACAGAGCCATTATTGGTTGAGGTTGATCAGATATATCACCTTGCATGCCCTGCATCACCTATTTTTTACAAGCACAACCCTGTAAAGGTGAGTACAGTCTTGATCTTATTTTCTCATTTTTCAAAGAGCAGCTGATCCTTGTAAATGTGCAATAGGCTTGAATTTTTGCCTCCACCAATTCACCTGTGTCATATTCTAATATGAAGCATTATTTGAAATTAGTGTTATTCTATAAGTCCAGCCTTTGGTCACAATGCTATAACCTACTGGAGTGTTCAATACCACCAGGAGAATGGATTTTCCACTCATTGGTACACAAAAAAAGCCCTGGCCTTGTTGAAATTTTTTCACTTTTCGCCTTATATATTGCTGGACAGACATGTTAGTTGTTACAATATTAAGGTCATAATATCCCTAGATTTCCACAGAACCCATTAGGAGCCTTTCTGAACGCTGTCACTTGTTTCTACATCGGACTTTGAGCTCTTCATGGGATGCAATAGCTTGTCATAACTCATAACAGTAATCCATGGTGTAGAAAATTAAAGGCCTAACTAATCCCCTCTGTACTTAAAAGGCTTTCCTCATGTAGCACTGTGCTCCTCATGAAATCTGGTAGGTGGCAGCTGTAAATGTCTTAATATAAAACTTTGGTATAAAGAACTGGAGTTGAGTTACTTGAGGTCACTGCCTCACTCATATTAAAGATCTTGTATTAAGGCATTAATTTGACAATTAATGCCTAATAGTCTATGGGTAGTTTGTTTGGCATATGATATGTGATTATGTTTCTTAAAGGCTGAAGAATGCTCAAGTTTTATGCACTTAAAATTACCAAGCTGATTACTTGAGCTCGGCCTCTAACGTACTTTAGATCTAATTACAAATAATCTGAGGTGTTGATACTTAACAGACTATCAAGACAAATGTGATGGGTACTCTGAACATGCTAGGACTTGCCAAGCGTGTTGGAGCCAGGTTTATGGATTTTTTTCATTTCTTACTTTTCTATATCACTGTTGATATTATATTTCTTTGAAGTAATTTTACCAATATCTATTTACCATCTGTATTTGCCACAGGATTTTGCTTACTTCTACATCGGAGGTGTATGGTGATCCCCTTGTGCATCCTCAACCTGAAACTTACTGGGGAAATGTTAATCCAATCGGTAAATGTACTTTCTTTATTGCTTGAATTTCTGCTAAATTGTTATTTGTACGCTGGACAATTCGACAAACTAGTTGTAAATTGCTTACAACTTTGGGAATCTTCTTAAGCGCGAATAAGATCTGTTTGAGAACTAATGTATTTTATTGCTTTGACTAACAGGAGTTCGGAGTTGTTATGATGAAGGAAAACGTGTTGCTGAAACTTTGATGTTTGATTATCACAGGCAGCACGGGATTGGTAGGCTTTGTTACTTTTATTGAGTTACCAGTCTTTGGTAGATTTATAATTGAGGTGATTTTTGTGGTCTGAAACAGAAATTCGTGTTGCCCGAATCTTTAATACTTATGGGCCACGCATGAATATCGATGATGGACGTGTTGTTAGTAACTTCATTGCTCAAGCACTTCGGTAAGCTTGTATCCTTAGAAGGATCCAATTTTAACTTGAATCCCACGATCGCAGAGCATGTAATGATTTATAGTTAATAGGAATTCATTAGGAGCTGAAATAAGATGGTGGAGGATGGACAGATTGAAAGAACATTAAGGCCTTAGGAGATGATATACTCAAGGGGTAGTGGGAATCCAATTCCAAATTTCTTCTACATAATAATTTGCCTCCTGTAATTTTGAACAGTCTCGAGATATATTTCCTGATTTAAGAATTTCCTAAATGAATCTCATATTCCGTGAACTTTGCTTAGAAAGGACTTGCTTGAGTGGGGGAGTATATAATTAACCTGTATTCTGTAAATTCAGTTTCTTAACTGCTTGACATGCATACTTCTTTAATGATAATTCTTCATCTATTGGTATAATTTCTTTCAACTATTGGACTAAATTGACCAGAATTCTACGGTGATTGTGCAGGGATGAACCATTGACCGTTCAAGCTCCTGGAACTCAGACTCGGAGTTTCTGTTACGTGTCTGACATGGTGTGTGATTGTAATTTGTGAAGATTACATTTTCTGTATTTTACTTCTAGAGTAAAAAAGTGATGATTTGGTGTCAATTGTATTACAGGTTGATGGTCTGATTCGACTCATGGAGGGAGAGCACACTGGGCCAATCAACATTGGAAACCCTGGTGAATAATCTCACAACACGAGTAAATTCTCTTGTTTGGTTCATTCTTTGTAAATCTTGGCTGAATCGGTGTTTGCATTCAGGTGAATTCACCATGCTTGAACTTGCTGAGACTGTGAAAGAGGTATGTTACAAAATGGGTTTTTATTTTTACTATGTGCCTGTGTATATAGGATGACACTGACTTGAATTATAATGTACTTGTAAGTGTGTTGCTAACCTACAATTATGTGATTTAAATTGGGTAATCTCAAGAATGGTAGGTCAATTGTATAATTAATGAAACATAACTCCATCGGAAAATCTCAACTTGGTAGAATTATTTTCTGGTGGTGACAATGTATTGTAGTAGGGATGTTAACTTGTATATCTGATATAGTCTAGAGTTGACATGGTGGGGGAGAAGAAGAAATACTGACGTCGTTGTATAAAATGCAATGCAGCTGATCAACCCAAAAGTGAAGATAATATCTGTGGAGAACACACCTGATGATCCTAGACAAAGGAAGCCTGATATCACAACAGCCAGGGATTTGCTTGGTTGGGAGCCTATGGTCAAATTGAGGGAAGGTCTCCCTCTTATGGAAGAGGACTTCCGTCTCAGGCTCGGAGTCCCCCATCCACTCAATACTTAATGCGGAGTAGTAGTCTGCGATTTTGCGTGTTCAACTCAGAGAGTTTTTTTTATTTTTTTTTTTCCCTTAATGAATCAAAAGGACCCCTCCCCTATCCACTCTTCATCGTCTATAGTCATACATATATATAAATCTTTATGAACTACCTTCTCTTACCCTTTTTCTGTTGTCACTATTTACAGCTCCTCATTATCGCCGGCTCACTTTATGCTTCTCATAATACTCCGCTCATTTGCTAAGATCAATTTCTGGTTTGAGGGAATGAATTGCTAAAAATGCGAAATCGCTCACTCTCCAGAAGTTGAACATCTGCTTTAAATTAACAACCGATTTCCTCGCAATTATATTAACAGAGACAGAGAGACTAATCTGGAATGACATTCATTTCACAGAATCACAACTTCATGACCATGACTTGCATGGAAGACACAATTGCCAACAACACATACTAGTTACGAACATACTTGCACACATTTCTCAACCCTATCAAATATCATCTTTCAACTACTTTTAACACACCACATTCTCCCCAGCAGGCTAACCACCAAAACCATAGAGAGTCCTTCCTTGCCTCTTGAGAGCATACACAACGTCCATAGCAGTGACTGTCTTCCTCCTGGCGTGCTCAGTATAGGTCACGGCATCACGGATCACGTTCTCCAAGAAGATCTTGAGAACGCCACGCGTTTCTTCGTAGATCAGACCGCTAATACGCTTGACACCACCTCTACGAGCAAGACGACGAATGGCGGGCTTGGTGATACCCTGGATGTTATCCCTCAGGACCTTCCTGTGACGCTTTGCGCCTCCCTTTCCAAGACCCTTGCCTCCCTTCCCACGCCCTGACATTTTTTATGAATTTTATCGATTATTGAATATGCGTAGATGATGATGCTCTTACTTCGTTCCCACTGGCTTCCCCTGCTATTTATAGCTGCAGGGTTTTGGGGTTTAGGATGACTTCAGTGTCTAAGGATTTCTTTTGATCGTACGGTTTACGTTGGCGATCCGTGTGCTAAGGTGTGCTTTGCTTTGGATCGTTGATGTGTGTTTGATCTACGGTGGGATTTGCGATGGAATGAGCTGTGCGGATGGCCTGATAGGATGTGTTTTTTTCACCTTTTAAGTGGCGGGGGTCTGGGCCGTATCACCGCGCAAAATGCAGAAGACATATTTTGTTTTTGAGAATTTTAGTGACTTGGAAAGTTTTAGCGCCATGATTTAAATTACTGGATTTTAGGCGTATTGTTCATTTGTCCTACCTCTGTTTTAATTATTTATAATTTTTAAATTCCCAAGTTACCTTTACCCTATCATTCATACAGAGTATTATAGAGTAGGGGTGTGCAAAAAAAACCGTTAACCATAAATAATCGGGTCATGTTAACGGTTATTTTATCGAATCGTTAATAATTAACGGTAACAGTTACAGTTGCGGTTATGAAATTTCTTTAAAGGTTAATCGTCGGTAACCAATAATATTATTTTAAATTAAAAAAAAAACTCAAACCTAAAACTCTAATACATATTTTGTTTTTGAATTTTAGTGACTGAAAGTTTTAGCGCCATGTAGAGGTGGCCACTGGGCCGGTTCAACTCGACCCAAACCCAACCCAGCACGACCCACATACGAACCGGAGCCCGTCAAAAATATGGACCGAATCCAAATCCAAATTCTTAAACCCTTACCATATTCAATTCGGTTCGAGAGAAATTCGACTCAATGATTCGAACCGGATCGACCACTTAACCGGCCCGACCCTATTCGGCCTGCCTAAATCATCTAGTTTTGTAAAATTTATTTTATTTAAATGTATTTTAGTTTATGTTAATGTTAGTTTAGTTTACTATATATGAATGTTAGTTTATTTGAATATACTTTAGTTTAATTCATATGAATTAATGAATGTTAGTTTAGTTGAATATAATTTAGTTTATATGAATCAATGAATGTTAGTATAGTTAAATTTAGTTTAGTTTATATGACTCAATGAACATTATTTTAGTTATATTAATGTTAGTTTAATTGAGTATAGTTTAGTTTATATAAATGTTAGTTTAGTTGAATATAGTTTACATGAATCAATGAATGTCAGTTTAGTTGAATTATATATAGTTTAGTTTATATGAATCAATAAATATTAGTTTAGTTTAATATAGTTTAGTTTATATGAATTAATGAATAGTTAAATATAGTTTAGTTTACATGAATGTTAATTTAGTTGAATATATTTTAGTTTATATGAATCAATAAATGTTAGTTTAGTTGAATTGTATATAGTTTAATTTATGTGAATCAATGAATGTTAGTTTCATTGAATATAATTTAGTTTATATAAATTAGTGAATGTTAGTTTAGTTTAGTTAGTTGAACATAATTTAGTTTATATGAATGATAGTTTAGTTGAATATAGTTTAATTTAGATGAATCAATGAATCTAAGTTTAGTTGGATCTAAGTTTAATTGAATCTTAGTTTAATTTATATGAATACTAGTTTAAACTAAATTTAGTTGAACATAGTTTGGTTTATAAAAATCAATTAATGTTAGTTTAGTTGAATATGATTTAGTTTATTCATTATATAAATCAATAAATGTAAGTTTAGTTGAATATAGTTTAGTTTATATGAATAATATAAGTTTAGTTGAATATAGTTTAGTTATATGAGTCAATGAATGTTAGTTTAGTTGAATATAATTCTATTTATGTGAATCGAATATGATTATGTCTTTGTTGTGATGATATGTAATATATGTAAATATGTAGTGAAAAATATTGACAAAGGAAATGAAAATGAATGTGATTAGTCGAATATAAAAGTTTACAAAGAATATCATTATGTGATTCATGAATATAAACGTTTAATTACTATCGAAACAATTCATTTCTTCTAATTTCTAAATGTCATTATGTAAAATTCGGTTCGATTCTGTTTGATTCGTTTCGATTCGGTACGAATCCCATTTCCCAACCCCAACCCAGACCGGCCCGCCCCTAGACCGGTCCGGTCCTAGTCCTTCCTAGCCCGGACCGCCCCCCTGGCCATCACTAGTGCCATGACTTAAATTTCTGGATTTTATTCGTATTGTTCATTTGTCCTACTTATGTTTTAATTATTTGTAATTTTTAAATTCCCAAGTTACCTTTACCCTTTCATTCATATGGAGTAGTATAAAGTAGTGATATACACATTATTCATCAATTACTCTATTTAAAGATATTTGATATAAGAAAAAACTACGCTTTTATTAAAATAATAATTACTCTGCTTTGGTTTAGCTTTGATTAAGCATTGTTTATTCATTTTCATATAATAATAAATAAATTAAAAGAGGCTACTAAACAATTTGTAGAACAACTAGTTGAAACAAGTGAAAATAAGGTCTTAAGCTAGTAAAAATAGGGCATTCTGAAACATCATTCATAAATATTTAATTATTACCCATGTTTTGTACGGATTTTACCGAATTTGCCTGTATTACATATAACCTTCATTTATCTCACTTTCACGCACTCAACTTAATCGCCAACACTTAACACCAACAACATCCATCTGATTATGTGAACATCATTCGAAACATAACAAATAGAATGGTATATCCGACAAAGAACATTATACGCCAGTGTAGAATGAGGTGAACACACTTTTTCATCTCCTATCACTCATTTCTTATTGATAAGTGTTAAGAGATGAAATTAATAATACACATTTGACCTATCTTGTTGATAAAGACGAATATTTGCTTTATATACTAAACATATAAACTTTATAACATATCCGCTGTTCCTAGCAGTCTACCAAGATGAACTGGTATTGACCCTCCCCCCATACCAAAATCTGAATGACATGATCTTATCGATCCTGTAGCCACCTTTTAGCTATGCTACTTGGACTCGGTTTCTTACATCAGGCTTGGCTATTTTATGACAATTTGCAAAACTTTTGGTCCGAAATGAATTGACAATTGGCCACACTGTTGGTAGAGAGTAACTAAACCTTGCACCCGGGCGCACAATGCTCTTTGTGCACCCGATGAACATTCTATACAAAGCAATAAACATTGTCAGATTTAAAATTTTCCGCCACTAAGCACAATGATTATGGTTGAATTTCCCACGTAACATGACTATTTCGATTTCACACGTAACACATACCCTAGTACTCAGTAATGGTTTTTTTTTTCTTGTAATTCATGGAAGTTGCAATTTTATGTATATTCGTTACTAATGTTCATTAGAGATAAGTTAAATGATCATTACAATTGAGTATATTGTTCATTCTGTTTATATGTAATGTTCATTATATGTGAAGTTTGTAACGTAATTTTCAGTGCCTTTAAACGTAATGTGTAGTGCCTTTGAATTCTATGTTTAGTGCATTTGAACTTAATATTCATTGCCTTTGAATGTAATGTTTAGTGCCCTTGAACGTGATGTTCATTGCAAAGAAACGTAGTGTTCATTACCTTTGAACGTAATGTTCAATGTTCATTTTAATAAATATGTGTACAATACGTGTACATTTCCAATGTAAAGTTCAGATTTAAAAATAATATTACAGAATTATTTTTGCGTATCTTTTCTCAATGCGTAAATTACGAAGCACTGATGATAATTTAACCTAGGAAATAATGAATATTATGCATCCCAATGTTCATTGCCTTGTAAAGAATGTTCATTATGTACAATTCGTGTGAAATATGTTAATGTTCATTGCTTTTGTACATAATGTTCATTCAAGTTGTATATAATGTTCATTTTCGCAAAACTTTTTTCATGAATTTTCCATGTTCATTTTGATAATAACTAATGTTCATTATTATAATATTTAATGTCCATTTGCATAACATAAAATGTTCATTACAGAAGTACAAAATGTTCATTTTAATAGTTGTGTATAATATGTGTTCATTTTAACAGTACTGTAATATCTATCTTGATATATTATGTTCATTGTTATAGTGCATAATGTTCATTACCATAATATATAATGTTCATTTTAGATAGACGTAATGTTCATTTTAATTGTTTGTGTACAATACGTATACTATTTTAAATGCAAAAAGTTTAGATTTTTTAAAGAATAGTGATAGGTATACTACTCCCAATATAAAAAAGTTCGGATTTTTAAAGAATAGTGATAAGGTATGTACAAAATTTTTTCCAATGCGTACATTACGAAGCTGAATAACAGTAATTGAGGTGAAATGTGGAGCCCAAGTCGTAAATCTATCCAGGGATGAAAGATCCTGAAAGGAAGACTTGGACTACTTGATTACACATCTTAGCTCGAAACTGGTGCTTATTCACTATGATTTCTAACATCATTGTTATCCCCACCCTTTTTTGTCAGATTCCTTGAATTGTTCTTTGCACCATTAACCCACAAAACTACAGTAATAATATAGGTGCGGAATAAAGTTTGTTGTTTTTCCATAGTAATGAACACTTTGTTATGTTGAAACTTTTAGGCTAAATATTGCGATTATCTTGCTAAACATAGATAATTTCATCCTCTAAATACTCGGGAAAATTCTCAACGGTGGATAATGCGTATCATTAAACACTAAACATGCCACCTTGCAGCATCAAAGAAAGCGAAGACACACACCTGAGTGTGCATGGCACTTGGGATTTGGCGCATAATTTTGATACGATAGAGTTTAGTTTCTGTATATTTTGCATGAATGATGCAATCACTTGCTGACTATCGCTGCATCATTGGTTCCACCACTTGCTTCGGTGCATAAAAGTAGTACTTTTTTAGTGATCATAGACTGATTGTTTTACCTGTTCCTTCGCCAGATGCAGTAGTTTTTTTTTTTTCTTAAAAGGGTTGGCACTCTTAGCTGCGGGTAATCCAAAGCAAATTTGTAGTAGTATGAGTAGTTTCCTACGGAGTACTTTTCAATTTAAGTTACAAATCACTAGCCGGATAATAAGACTGATTATTGAAGAGTTGCTTTTCAACGATGATTAAATGGGCAATGATCATTTGATGGGGAGAAAAACAACACATGAAATTACTAACCAAAAACAATCAAGGTGAAAGCCTCTATAACTACTTGTAAAATGATCATTGAGTATACCAAAAAAAGTGATGACAACTAAGCCGCCTTCATTGCAATTTTGATATTTCTAATAATAAAATTAACGGCATTAATTTTGTACAATGAGCTATAAAGTAATCATGAAAAGTTCTGATTTCATTGAAAGATCCACTATTACTACCAACTTTTTGACACATGTTTTCACAATTCCGTTAAACTTATTTTCATTTATATATAATGTTTATTTAAGAGTTGTGATTCTCTTTGCGTCAATTTGTTAATTATATGGAGGACACAGAATTTTACTTGAGCATCACCAAAAACAAGCATCATAATTGATGAAGAGTTCACAACTCACATGAGAAGCAGCAGCAACAATAGTAACAATTATGGAGCTTAACTTTGAAAAACAGCTTTCCGTTTAGCACCGAGTACAAAATAATTCTTTCATTAGAAAATGTAAAGCAGAACGCACTTTATTCCAAGGTTGGTGCAACCATAAAAAAGAAGCCGACGCTGAATAGTCTGCTAATTCCTGCAGTATTGAATATTCAGCATTCATCGATCTTATGTGAATATCCATGTTGGGATGATTACCTTGAGGAGTCGTTGCTGCTCTTCTATTCCTGCACAGGCCTTGCTGCAGCAATGAAGCAAAAAAATGGCAGCAAATAATCAATCCTGCAGAGTCCGCAATGATATCATTCTGAGCTGAAATAGAAAGAATTGGTTTATGATGCAGAGTTTGTGAAACCAGTGCAAGTTTATGAGATCTGGATATACCATTAAGCACTTTTCTCAGGTTTGTACCCTGATATGAGCTCCTCCAATTCATCAACCACCACCTTGTAGCAGAAGTAATATTGATCCTAGATAAATGATACAACATAAATTTAGTTCAACACTCAGATAGAATATTACATCCTAAATATGTAACAAATATTCCAGCAATATAACGAAAGCATAGATTATCCCTTTTTTACTAAAGTCAGAATCTATCAGCTAGCTCCTCAGGAATAGAGACCATTGCAGATTAAGCGTATGTCACTGGAAATTGTTCAATGATCTCAAAAAAGTAGTGAGAGATTATGTGAAAATTCAGAGGTAGAGCTTTGACCTCCCTAACTTCCCCTCCTTTGAAGTTATGGGTTAAGTTCTCATTTCCACCATCATGGTTGGGTGTTATTGGTGGATTCTCATTGAGCTTAACATCCAATTTCCGATTTTAGGTTGGGCTACCCCTTTTTGACCTCATCCCCCCCTTGCCCCCGCCCCCCCAACACACAAATACAGAGATTAGATAAATAGTCATAGAGAATACCAGTGTTTGGACCATTCCAACTCGTTGAGATCTAAAGATCTCAACAGTATTGGCTAAGTCTATGCCAGACATATCTCCTGCAAGAATTCTTTGGATGGTGTCATGAATGGTGCAATATGTTCCTGTACGGCCAATTCCAGCACTTGGAAAAGAAAATAGGACAGGGGTCAATGGTCAATTATCTGATCAGAAACGAGGACCTCAGCACGAAATGTACCTGCAGTGCACCACTATTGGACCTGCACCAGGTGGCAGGTGATACATTCTCTTAAAAATCTCTCGAACAGCTAATGAGTCCTTAGGAACACCATAATCTGGCCATTCAGGATACTGAATATGCAAAACAGACAGTGGTGGCTCTTCCAACTGCAATAACAATGATACACATGAGCATAGTAAGGCACTGTAATCAAGTACATCAAGTAACAGAAAACAAGCTCATATAAAAGAGCATTCAGTCAACAGAGTACCAGATTAACAATGTAACTGCCGAAAAAAAAAAACTCAGGCAAAAATTGTAATTGGTCTCACAATAAATAAATTCAAAAACCAAACAGCAGTAGGATGCTATTCCAATGAATTATGAGATTTGAACCCTCAATGCTTTTGAAGTCCAAGCAGTCAGTTTTACATATAGTATTATCTGAAGCTTTCAACTTCAATGCAAAGCCCCAATTCATCTACCAAGCTCATTAAGACATAGAACTCTAGTAGTATTCAGTCATAAATCCCAATCTTTCATTTGCCTAACAATGATTAGATGTAAAGAAACAAGCAAACCTAGATATCAATTTTAAGTTGAATTGACCATTCCCTTAATTTGGTATAAGTGTAAAACAATTCTTCTGGGTTTAGAAACTACTGCACGTTCATATTTCAAGATTATTCAGCATTCTTGCATTAGTATATCTGTGCTTCTCACATTATTCATACTTCCTCAGGGAACCTGAAACAATTCTCCTCAAATATAGGCTGTATTTAATATGACATGGTGAGTGCTTGACAAAGACATGTAGATCAGATTTTCTTCTCTTCTTTTTTCGATTAGTTTAGTCATTTTAGTGAGATCTTAGCTTCAAAATTTTGTCTTTCATGAGAGATTGTGCTCATCTGTAGCTTAATCATCTGTTTCCCATTTGAGGGCTATTTACAAGGTGTGGGATCAGGTGAGGCTGGAGATGAAGTTTTATTATGCTCTTTTTTCTCATTATATGCATCCCAAAGCTCTTGTATTTCATCTGAATACATCAATAAGATTGGATCATCTTTTCAAACCCTGACTTGATTTTTCTCCAACTACATAAAAATAAATAAATGAAGGCTAATGAATTTGCATGTTCATTCTTCATCATTTTTCCAAAAGTTTACCCTTGTTCATTTGTCAAGACAATGCTTCAAGACGAAAAGTCTAACATTTGACACAAAAAATGATCTTACCTCTGCCTTGGTCACTTCCAAATGGCGCAAAACCAAAGATGTCCCTGTTATCTTTATCCATTTTGTGACAATAGAAATGTTACCAAATTCCCGAGGTCCATCTTCAGCATGAAAATAGTCACCACACTTCACTATCTGCAAGTAAATGCCATTAATCAAAAAAAATGCAGGAACAGAACATTAGGGCAGAGATCAGAATGGGAAATTATGACAGTTGATAGGCATTATGACAACTATGCTCCCCATTTAGTAAAAAATGGAAACATGTCCAAGTGCCCAATATACACACAGGAAAGCTGCAACTCTGCAAGCATCACTTACATGAAAAAATAAGATGGAAAAAGAGACAAGGATGATGAATGAATGAATCATTCAGACACAATAGTTTCCCAAAATACAGCTTTAAACTTGCTTGCTTGCACCAGCTCAGACAGAGACTTTTGACAGCCTGAGTGGCAGGCCCAACATAGCCGGATACACAAATCAATGTAACAGACACTCAAACAGAGTACACATTTTGGTTATTTTCCTCTCATTACACAAACATATAATATCTAGTGCTCGTGTTTTTTTTTTTCTCATACAAATTACTACATTCCTAAACTTTAGGCATATTCTCCAGATTGTTTAATTACAGTGGCTTTTGCATATCCTTTACTTTGCCATGACATCAAGTTTGTAATTAGATTAACATCAAAGATATCTCTTTAACTAAAATTTCTCCTACTCCTTTGGATACTGAATATCAGTACCAGGAAATTCTAAGGACATGGAAACAGGCGGTGCAACCGCAAGTGTTTTTTTTTTTCACACAAACCCCATGTTAAAATGAAATTGTAACATGTATATTGCTCAACAAAAAATTTTCAAGAGTTTTGTTTCCAATTCATCTTTTCCTTAGCTGATTAATGAAGATATGCAAGAATATAACATGCAATGGCAAATGAATAAACCCGACTTTCGAAGTTCATTGGCACTAAATAATTCGCACACCTCAAATAACCAGAAATCCTATTGAGTGAAGTACCTTGTAATTGTCAACCAACCGTGTCAACATCACAATTGCAGGGCAGCGGTTCTGTAACACCATTTCCCAGAAATCTTCATATGTATGTGGCAATGGACCTTGTGTGGCTATAAACTGAACAGCACTTTCTGCAGGCATCTACATTAGAGACAAAATTCAAATGTCAAATAGAGAATACAAATGAATATGATTTTAAAAAGTATGACACCCCTCTCAGCCCATCTATCTGGAAATGACTGTCCCAAATGCAAAGTCAAAAGCTAAAGTTTATCGACTTTGATTATTAATAATTTACAACATAATTTGAACCTAGACACGCTAACTAAACATTTGAATTCTTTTCGGAAAAAATATTTTCAAACAAAACCACTTTCGTACTACAGAATATTATTATTACGATAAATGAGATATGAATGGTTGAAGAATGTTTTCAAATATTTAAAAAGTCTAAACAAGATAATCAAATAAGGAGGGGAGGGAGTAAGCAAATAAACAAATCAGTAGCTGTCTATTCCAGGTTTGCATAGTTCAGTGTGGAGAGCACATACTAACTTTTATAAAGCTTGCATTAATGTATCCCCTGGCAGATGGTCTATAGTCCTTACATGTGGTCAAAACAACTCTGGTGCTGTCAACTGAAGATAATAACAAAATCATTAGATCATCTTCTTCATTCACAACAAAAATTAAACTGTCGTAAAGAGTCAGTGACATATCTAAACACCTACAAAGAAATAAAGCAATTGGATTATAATTTACATGGTACGACATCAGTATAGCGATTTTTGCTCAAATTTACAGGGTCAAGAGCCTCCCTACAAAATCTTGTCATATCAGAAGATCTGGTTCTTTTTTCCTGTACCCAAGAAAAGCAAACTTAATATCCCGAATACGAATTGCTTCACTATGAACAGACTAATATAAACCAAAAATAGCAAACAAACAATATATACTCTAAGATAATCGCACTTTTGGCATAACACAAACAAGATAATCGTCAAGTCAGTTGACAACCACAAGAAAGGCCCCAGTACTGAGTACATGAGTTCAAAGACTGTTGGAAATACACTAGACTCTTATCTACAAGCACATTAGGGAGAAGCGCTATCCCAAAAAACCAGTCTAGCGTTACCAACCTCAACATCCACCAAAGAGCAACGCATGCCCAATGCGTTGACATGTAGCAACCCTCGAAACGTGCAGGTGAGTCAAGCAAAGATCGAGCCAACTCGTCCCGCTCCCAAAACCTCAAGGAGCTTATACCAAAAGATTCGAGCACTCACAGACTTAGATAAAAAATTCCACCTTTTGAAACCTATGATTTGCACAAGTCATTCCAAATTTCCAATGAGGTAAGGATAGTGCCTTCGAAAGTTAGCAAGTGTTGGCAAACAGTGTTGCAACTTACAAAATTGACCGTACAATTCACCATGTCATGCCACAAAACAACGGTAAATTTGGTCAAATCAGGTACATATTTTTTTCATGAACCATTTTCTACCTATCATTAACAAATCATTTCCAAGCTTTAAGCATCGGATTCGGTTTACATTATCAAAATTAACATCAATTAACCTCCTTTTCCCTCCAATTATATCCAAATTATTCACTAATCATGCAAAAAATAACCTACACATGACCCAACATTGAACGTTCGATAATAATAATAATAATAAGAATAATAATAAGAATAAGAATAAGAATAAGAAGAATAATAACAATATTAATAATTTGTGCCCTATTCATGAACAAACTGAATCAAATAAAAATGAGAGCCCACTTAGACCAAATCTTCATATGGAAAACAAAAACAGTACCTGAAGAGAGTCGAACTCGCGTTGAATGAGGTGGGCGTTCTCTAGTTTCTGCTTGAGAGAATGAAGAGCACGAGAGCAGTAGTTGAATTGGTCAGAGGACAGAGAAAAATGAGAGGAATGTTCTGGAAGATCCAAGTGTTGAGGAGAAGAAGAAAGCGAAAGAGAAGTGGGTTCTGCAGAAGTAGACATCTTGGAATTCCTGTTGCTAATCGCAAATGATGAGTTCCCCATTGTTGTGGGATTCGAGAGAATGGTTGAGCTTATTGTTGAGGATTCTCTCAACGCTTTGAGGCAGTGTGTCCTTGTTGTTATCGTTGTTGAATTTTCGAATTTGTGATTTTGCGAAAATCGAGATATTTGTCGCTTTGATTTGGTACACTCTCTTAACAAAGGCCTTGCCTTTCTCCTTAACTCCCTCTCGCTACTTTTGGATCTTGTTGGTGTGTGCGAGATTATTGTATGGGTGTTGTGGGATGTTTGGTATGCACCGGAGGTTTAACCAAGGGGAAAGTGAGGGATTAGGTTTAAAGGGTGGGGTCAATGGCTGGATTAGGTTAAGTGCGTGGGTTAGCTGAGAGTGATTAGTGGAATGAAAATAAATATAAGGGTATTTTTATAAATATAAACAAGAAATATGGCAAGTAAATCGAGGAAACCAAGAAAAGTTAAGTGAAAAAGATTCAATCTTCAATGAACAGTGGTTAAAAAGATGCAAACTTTGGTGAAAAACATGCATGGAAATAGAGGGATTTAAGTGAATATGTACCAGAGAAGATGAAGGGACTTTGTGGGAGGAGAAATTTGTTTCAATCTTTCTCTGTTTTGTTGGGGGGTTGAGGAAGTGATTTGAGTAGCGATTAGGAGACGACAATGAAGGATTAAGGATGGGAAAAATGGAGGGAACAAAGATAAAATAGTGAACTATTATTGCAACTTTATATAGCTAAGCTGACTAAAGAGGTCAATTACTTTCAGGAACTGAGATGACTTTTTTCTCTATTTTTTTTGGAGAAAATTTACAAATAAAATAAAATAAAATAATGATAATTGATAAATTGTGTAAACAGTGGCTACTCTGATAGCTTTGCTTTATAGGGGGAGTGGGGGACTGGTGGCCTACAGACTGTAAGACGTAAAAGAGATGAAAGAAAAAGTGAAGGGTTTTGCAAGTTAGAAAAGATGCAAAGAAATTAAGAAAATGTTGCCTAATTTTGTTGGTTGATGACCCAATTTCTTATTTTATACAAGTACTTGTGGATAGCTTTGTGCTTTAATGCTTAAAATACTAGTATGATTTATATGACTTATCTTTAATATTTTTTAGCAGGTCATTCTATAGATAGTTGCAACAAGATCATGAGATCATAACATAAGCAAAATTTGATTTTATGTTTGATAATATACCAGGTAATTGGTTATTTAGAGACGAGCAAAATCAAGGGATCGATTCCTTTGTTCATATATATCAAACATTTTTATCTTACACTAATATTGGATCGAACATTTCTTATTCTAAAATCCTAAATTTTGATTTTTGTTTTGAACCAATAAAATCAAATACCTACCAATATAAAATTAGAGTGATAGAATATAAAATCAGGAGGCAAAGGGGAAAAAGAGTGGAGGACAACAATTCACAATTGAGTATTATGCAATAAAGCAGCTAGATGTACGTATTCTTCCCTAATTTTAATTAATGATGTCCGATATTCTTAAAAGAAGATGTTCATTGCTACTTTTTATCTACTTCATCACTCAAAGTTAGTATTTTTATTATGAATGATCAATTTCATTATATTGTTACAACATCCTCCCCTTTGTATTAAAAAAAAAGGATCAAATACCATATAAAGTACTCGTTATACTTTTAGTTATGGAAATACTTGTAGCTTAACATGAACTTAAAAGATCACTATTGTTAGATTAGTTCTTGCAAAATCATCTAAAAGAATTATGTCAAATTCAAAGCAATAGTTGTACCCTTTTATTCCATACGTATTATAGAACATAAACATAACCGTGTATTTGAGTGATTTTAGAGTAAATCTTGATTTCATTGATTTGCTTGGTGTACAATGAAGGTATTTATACAAGAGTTATCAATATTTTACTCAACCTATACTCCTTATCCTAAGCTATTTGATCTCTACTCAAACTGCTCTAATTTGATCTTATTCATCTGTTTTACAGGTACCTAAATTTTATCTTTATCATGTTCTTCACTCTCCCTCAAGTTGGGTTGTCGGATCTTCAATCCCCAACTTGCACAAAATACTCTCAAATGCACTTGCCCCAACTGCTTTAGTCAGTATATCCGCTAACTGATCACTTGACCTCACAAATGAGAGACTGATTATCTTGGATTCCAAAACACCTTTTATAAAATGTTTATCCACTTCTACATGCTTTGTTCGATCATGTTGAACTGAATTTTCAAAAATACTAATCGCTGCTTGATTACCACACATGAGCGCACACCTAATTTACTGACAGAAACCCTAATTCTGTCAACAATTTCCTAAGCTATAGTACTTCTGCAACTCCTTTTGCGATTCCCCGAAAATTTTCTTCTGCACTTGACATTGCCACCACCTTTTGTTTTTTACTCCTCCAAGTTACTAAATTCCCTCCAACTAAGGTAAAGTAACATAAAGTAGATTTCCTGTTGTCTCTTTCTCCTGCCCAGTCGACATTTGTATAAGCCTGGAGTCTCAAATGACCATTTCTTCTGAACACTATGCCTCTCCCTGGAGTTTCCTTTAGATATATGAGAATTCTAAACACGGCTTCCATTTGTTGCACCTGAGGATTATGTATAAACTTACTGACAACCCCAACTGAATATGCAATATTAGGACGAGTATGAGACAAGTAAATCAACTTTCCTACCAGCCTTTGATACTGCGTTTGATCTGTAGGTTTTGCATTATCCTCAGTTTGCTGGCCATGATTTACTATCATCGGAGTCTCTGCAGGCTTACAATCAATCATTCCAACTTCTGCCAATTGATCAAGGACATATTTTCTCGGAGAAATGAAGACACCCTCTTCAAATTTGAGTAATTCAATTCCTAGAAAATATTTAAGTTTTCCAAAATCTTTTATTTCAAATTGTTGGAACAGTCTTTCCTTCAGCTTGGTGATTTCTTCCTCATCATTCCCAGTAATCACCATATCATCCACATATATAATCAGGAATGTAACTAGGTCTCCCCTCCCCTTTAGAAAGAGGGTATGATCCGGGTTACTTTGTTGAAAACCAAACTTCTTCATGGCCATAGTGAATTTTCCAAACCAAGCTCTTGGAGACTGTTTCAGACCATACAAGGCTTTTCGTAGCCTATATCCTTCTCCTGCACCAAACTTCTGAGAGAAAGCAGGAGGTGCCTTCATGTATACTTCCTCTGTAATTTCTCCATGTAGAAATGCATTCTTTACATCAAATTGATGCAAGGGCCAGTTCTTATTTGCAACTACTGAGAACAAGACTCTAATAGGATCTATCTTTCCCATTGGAGAAAACATTTTTGAAGAGTCAATTCCATAGATCTGAGTGTATCCTTTATCTACAAGTCGCGCTTTATAACGTTCAATACTTCTATCAGACTTGTATTAATAGAAAACACAGTCCGTATTAGTATAGAGCCAGTTAGATCTTGGATCAAAACATCTATTGCTCTTTTGATTCACGCCATATCCTACAAAGACACATTTGACTGCCCTTGGGTCTAATTTTTAGCGTTCCCATTTAGGACGGTGAACATACTCAACACACCCAAAGATACGAGGTGGAAGGGAGTGGGTTGAAGGAACAGGGTAAAAAAAGGATCGGGTATCTAAGGGGGTTTTGTACCAAAGTTTTTTTTTATAGGAAGATTGTTTGTGAGATAATTTACAATTGCAATAGTTTCTGGCAAAAAAGACTTAGGTACACAAGAATCGAACATCATAGCATGAGCCATTTCAAGAAGGGTACGGTTTTTCCTTTCAATTACCCCATTCTGTTGTGGGGTATTTGGACAGGTGGTTTGATGTACGAGTCCATGGGTTTTGAAAAAACTCTTCATATCTTGGTTTACATATTCACTCCTATTATCATACTTATGGACACTAATTATAATTTGAAATTGATTAAGGATCATTTGATAAAATGCTACAAAAATATCAAAAACTTCTGATTTTTTCTTCATAAAATAAATCCAGCATATTCTGGTACAATCATCAATAAAAAGAACATAATATCTAAGATTATGGTTTCCAAGATCCGAGGTGGGGCCCCAAACATCCGAGTGTACTATATTAAAGGGTTTATTTGCATGACTACTACTACTAAGATAACTATGTTTATGACTTTTAGCATGAAAACATGCTTCATAGTCAAGTACTAATTTTGAACCAGAAAGTGAAAGAAAAAGATGTTCTGAGTACCCTATTGATGGATGACCCAGATGATGGTGCCACATACACAACTGCTTCTTTGTTGATGACACACCATCTCATCACCTTATTCAAAGAGCTCACCCACGTAGTACAATTCATCTTTCTCAGTACCACGCCCAATGGTCTTTCCGGTCTGAGCATCCTGCACAATGCAATAAGTAAGGAACATTAGAACAGTACACTATAATTCCTTAGTCAGTTGACTTATTGACAATAGTTTATAAGAAAGGTTTGGAATATAGAGGCAGTTTTTTAAAGATAAAGCTCCAAATTTAATGGCCATGGCTCCTTTTACTTCTAAACACTCTCCACTTGCAGTATGAATTAGGTTTTTTCTATTTTTTCGGATGTCAAAAAGTCCTGCTTATCGTATGACATCGTATCAGTCGCTCCAAAATAAAAAAATCCATCGCCCTTTAAATTTTCGGGAAAATATGGTTTGAGGTTATTGGGCTTTGCATCATCGGCCTAGCAGGCTGTGGTGAGCAAAATTTTTGGGTTTAGTCTTTTTAGTTGAGTTTTGGTGGTTATGGGAAGTTTATTGGCTTAATCATGGTCCATGATTTGTTTATGGGCCACAAACTCACCCTGGGCCTCATGGAATATTGGGTTTCGGTGGGTGTTTCAATATGTATGGTATGTGAGAGTGGGCTAGAGTTTATGGGAGGACACAGGGTGAGTTTGGTGAGTTTTGGGGAAGCCGTTCCATTTTAGGGTTTTTAGCATTACCTTTTCCTTTACCTTCTCTCTGGTTTTCTTTACCCTCCATTGCTCCTCCCTCCTTCTCCATGGTTTCCTTTGGAGTCTGACCCACAAATTCGGCCCCTACTCCTCTTCTCTATGAATCTTCATGGCTACCACTCCTCTTCTTCTTGAGTTCATGCCACTAATCCAGGTACCCCACTAATTTGAAGCACCCTTCACGGGGATGTCTTGAGCCTTCACAATGACTGCATTTAAGGTGAGATTTGTCATCTTCTCGCCTTGTTTGGGACTTCATTGTTTCCACTTTCGTGCCTAGTCCACTTCCTACACCGATCGACTACCCAGGTAAGTCTGATGGGTTGAGTGAACTTCCCATGATGTTCCTCCTCGCCACTTCTCTTCTTATGGTCTAATATGATGATTCAATTATGGGCAATAGGTATTGATTAACTAAGTCTCGCCTTTCTTTGTCCATTGATTCGTCTAAACTTGTAAGTAATTGGTATTACCGATTTTGTTGTGTTAATTTGTTATATATGGTGATATCCTTTGGGCACTCCATTGGGTTTGGCATCCTCCTGTCAATTTCTTTCCAAATTGACACGAGATTTTCTATAGTATGCTTCGATTGACTCACAACCTTGCTTGATTGTATTTGCTCTCATGGTGAGATCAAACACTTGTAGAACATCCTTGCTCTTGCTATAGACGGCTTTAATGCCGATCCATAGTTCCTTGGCTGTTGTAAAGTCAAGAAGTTGATTTACAAATTCTGACTCTACTTTTTCACAAATCCACCACATCTCATTGGGTTTGTTAACTTCACAAGCTACTCTGATACTGGAGTCAAGAGTATTGCTGACGTAGGAATGCCAAATGCAGGCTAAAGCACTCCTTTGGGTACAATTTGTAAGGCCAAACAAGCTGAGGAAAGTAAAACTATGATGAATCTTAATATCAGTGGCTGACATAGTGACATTGTGACATCCCTGGACTCGTGAGAATCGTGGTCTAAGCATGCTTTCATGCGACACATAGAAAGGATAAATGTCCTGGCATCTGTGGTATATCTTGATGCTGCACCAGATGACTGCAGGGATTCTACCGCGGGAGGAGCACAGAGATTTGGTTATAGAGTTGGAGCAATATCGAGAACGTCCATCTATAGTAGTGGCCAAAAGACTGACGAGGCAGGGGCTGAATGTGTTGTAGAAGAGCAAGACATCTAGAAATTTATAAGAGCAAGACATACACCACAACAGCAGCTATTAGTCAATGTGATGGTCAATAAATACTGTTAAATATCTATCAAGGATTCATGTCCTCATTGGTGGACAGAAGCAGTTAGCAGTTGCTCCGCAGGACCGCTTCAGACTTTTTGATGGATATGCTTTAAAATAATGCAATATTAAATGGTTGCGAATAACTCTTAAACAAACTTGGACAAAGCTGGTAAGATATCAACTTACAGGTATTTATGTAATTAAATACATGATAATTATCATGCGGGTAAGAATGAGGTAAGCTCAAAGACCTTCATGTTTGACGTATGTATGCTCTTAAGCAGCTCATTGATGCTTGTTTATAGTTACATAAAACATTGTCGAAGTTCAATTATGTCAAAAAATAAATTAAGCAAAGAGATGATTTATGCTCTTATGCTTTACCAGGCACAACAAAAATAAAAAATAAAATAAATTCAAAGCACGGAATACATTATTAATTTCAATTTCACTATAATCTTGATTACTGACTTGAATGACTTTTTTTTTTTGCCTTTCTTAATGCAAATTTCTGTATATATACCTCATGTTATTTATGATGATTTAGCTTCCTAGTATTTCAGAAAGTGCACCATACTAGTTTGAAATCATCAAGATTCTTAAAGAAGAGTAAATGGAACAAACACCAAACATAGTAACATTTGTATTTCACAGTCAATCAGGTTTTGATTTTTTCCTTACCTAATTACCTTACACAAAGGTACAACATTCCACGCTGGCACCCAAGGTTGGTCAAAGGGATTCATTGATTACATTCACTTTGGAAATTCCCTAACATCTGAGGTTCTGAATCTCTGATCAATTCTTCAGGACAGGATAAACTACCCCCATAAACTACTTTAAGAAGCAAAGGATTTACAAGTGATTATAGCAACTATCTGGTACGAATATAAATATATTTTTTATTGTATCTGGTACGAATTATGATAACAATACTATCATTAAAACAAATGATTTTCACAATTAAATGATTTTTAACTACTAATGAGTAATGACTACTGCTACATGTTTACTGCATGCACTACAAGAATACAAGTACTCACTAGACTACAAGGTTGTATCTCTTTGAATAAGGGATGATGAAGGCCTCTCTACACTCATAGAAGATTGAGCAAGTGGAGTTTGGAATGATGACGACGACGAAGGATCAGGGGCTGAAGTAGCAAAAGTAGAAAGGGCACTAATACTACTACTCATATTCAAGCTAGTCCCACTGACAGAACCCTCAGGGGCTGTCTTTGGGGCCGGGGGCTTATCGATCTCCAATATACCTTCCAACATCTGCACAACTTTCCCCATCATAGGCCTTTGAGACGGCTGCTCTTGGATACACCAAAAGCTAACTTGAATTGCTCTGGTGACTTGATCCAAATTGACATTAGAGTCAACAAGCCTCCTGTCTAGTATAGTTCCCACCTTTCCCTTCTCAAACTCCTCATATGCCCAAACAGAGAACTTCTTCCTATCTGTTTCACTAGACACTTCAAAGTTTCTTCTCCCACTGACTATCTCCAACAACACCATGCCGAAACTATAAATATCAGATTTCGAAGTTATTGGCAGATTGGCAAGCCACTCGGGTGCCAAGTATCCTCTTGTCCCTCTCACACTGGTGAGAGTGCGGTATCGGTGATCTTTCGGGTTCACGAGCTTTGCAAGTCCAAAATCTGAAACTTTGGCATTGTAGTTATCATCTAAGAGAATGTTTTCTGGCTTTATATCACAGTGTACAATGCAGTCCCGGCATTCCTCATGAAGATATGTGATTCCTCTTGCAGTTCCCAAGGCTATATTGAAACGATGCTCCCAACTCAAAAAATTTCCTGATTCATCCTCTGCTGCAAAGAGGAAACTGTCAAGTGACCCATATTTCATGAACTCATAAACCAGAAGCCTGTGTCGTCCTTCAGAGCAAAACCCTATCAATCTTACTAAATTCAAATGATGGGTGCTACTTATGGTAGCAACCTCCATTCTGAATTGTTTTTCCCCCTGCTCGATACCCTCAAGTTGCTTTACTGCAGCCACTGTTCTGTTTGCAAGGACCCCTTTGTAGACTGCCCCAAAGCCTCCTTCACCAAGCTTCTCTTTGAAGTTCTTTGTAGCCTGCTGGAGGTCTTTATACGAAAACTGTACAGGCGCACCTGAGGCATACTCAAGAAGAGCATACTGAGTTGACAAAGTTCCAAACTTACGACTCTTTCTACAGCACCACCACCACAGACTACCTTCTAAGAGTATCAATACCACAAGGGTGCTTAAAACAACTACTGCTACAACCCAACCTTTCAACTTCTCCTTTTCTCCTCCTCCCTCCAAGGAAGGAGGTGGGTTCGGATCAATAGGGGGACAAACCTTAATATAGGAAGTACTAGGAAGAGCAGTAGACTGATATCCACTAACAAACCTCTCCGTCTTAATATAACACTGCCCAGATCCATCAGCCAATATAGTCGAAGCAACACAGGAATTACCCGAAAGACAATTCCCTCTACAAGCCGTAATACCCACAAAGTAAATATCACCAGTCTCAGGAGGATATGTCAGAAACTGAGTGTGCTCCAACTGCAACACAGTCGCATTCCCAGGACAATCCCTAATCTCCGTCTTCAACCTACACCCTCTCCTACTATCATTCGGATCAACAAGATCAAAGTTCTGAGATGGGCAGCCGCAAACAGGACTAGTATCATTGTAACTACAAATACCCATATTCCCACAATACCCAAAAACCTGACACTGATCACTAACAGCAGTCCATCTGACAGTTTCACTCCCGCTCCCTTTAGCAGAGCTATAAATCCTCACATTCCCATCATCATCCAACTTCAAAAACCTCAATATATCCCCATTTTCACCGTAATCACTCCCATACGCCATAATCACAGAACCCTGAGATAGATTATCATCATAGAGTGACAAGATCCCAATTTGTTGAAGACCTAATCTAGGGTTACTCAAATTAGCACTAACACTATTATTCAACCCTAAACTCCAAAAGAGTATACTATGATTAAAGTGCAAAGTAAGATTCCCAGTTGCATTCAGAGTAAATGAGTACAACCCGGATGATAATTCCATCCCAATTGTGAAATTCTGAGACGGGACGATTGTATCAGTTGGGTGATCAAAAGTTGACCAAATTACATAATTTGACCGGTTTCTGAGTGAGAGATTACCGGAATCGTCAAGGGTAGCATGTGAAACGCCGGAATTAGAGGTGTTGGATTGCCAGAGAGCAGTCCCGGCGCCGGAGAGGAGACGGAGGTTACCATCGCGGAGGAGAGAGAATGTTGCAGCGTTGTCGGCGGCGGGGATCGACCAGATAGGGATAGAGTCATAGGTGATGGATAGGGAGGAGGCGGTGGTGTTGAGAGGAAGGAAGCGGAGAACGAAGGTGTTGTTTGGGGATGACCATGTTTGGTTCGGGTTTGAGGCTGAGATAGTGGACCCCAGCGATATGTCTTGAGCAGATGAGAGTGTAAGGAAGAAGCTGAAGAGGATGAAGAAGAACGCAGTTCCGAAACATCTGATGCTGTCGTTGCAGCAGAGTTGGAGAGATGTCTGAAGTAGTTTCATTTTTTAAAGTGAGAATGTTTGGCAAAGCAAATGCGAAGTGTGAGTTAAGTAGGCGTTTGAGGTTTTAGCATTGGTGTAGTTTAAGCTGCTTTGACACGGTTAACAGATTGAAACCCCATATACTGTATTGATATCTCTGGTGGACCTAGTCAATACTTGGTGCTAATTAACTAATGTATAACTGTTAATCTCATTAGTTAGCACCAAAAAAACAAAACTTTAATCTCATTAGTAGCTCACGCTCATCAGTGTTAGTTTTAATGTTTGGTTAATCTTGATTGAAGCATTATCAAACTTGGTAATGTTAGCATGATTTTGACCTAATTAGATGTCAGATACAATTTGATAGGGAGTAATAATCAAAGACTTAAGGGGTTAATGTGGTGGAGCCATAATTCTTGACTAAAGAGGTTGTTGAGCAAGTGTGCCAACTGTCTAATTGCAATACCCTTGATTTCTCTCCATCTTTGGGGTTGCGACATGACAACGTAGTTGGGCAAATGAACGCAATTTGCTTTATTTTTATTGTCCTCAATTTCTCTTAATGCTTAGACTTAGTCGTGAATTATTAGTCTAAAACTTCCACCTTTCCCTTGTTGTTGTCGTCGTCGTCGTGGTTGAGTGGGGCCTTGGGGGGATCGAGTGCGGAGTTTGGAAATTAAAGAAAAGTCCAATGCTCTACATTTTCAATTCAGATTTTCTGGTTGTTCTTGTTGATTTCCTATTGTTTCTGATGGAATGTTCTGTTGTTCTTGTTTATTTTTAATACTAATGCTACGACTGGAAATTTCAGAGTCAAATAAATGTGAAAAATAATATTGGTAGAAATTTGTGTTTCTTGTGCATCAAAATTCAAAACACAGGAATTAAATATAATTAGTTTTTTTTTTTTTATGCAAAGAAAATATAATAGTTGACGATGGACTAAAATTCATAAACACCTTTCTTTTGGCATACACATATTGTGAAAGTATGGTAAGATTCGATTTCATTCATCCCAAAGTCTAATATGGGTAGTATTTATGAATTCAGATTGTCTGTAGTCCATGTTCATAGTAGTCATACAACTCTTTTACAACCTTGAAAATGGATGGACTGGTCGGAAGTGGAAATGCTAGCCCTCATGCAACCATAAACAGTTCAAGTTACACAGAGTATTTTAAGTGGGTTTTAAAAAATAAATAAATAAATAATGGTTGGAACATTATATGGTACATGAGTTCTAAATTATCATGAATAATTACCCAAACTTTTACAACAAACTGAACTGCATCACCTTCTCATTTAAGTGCAACAAAGTCCTAGGCTATGCAAAGTGTAATGAGTTGTCAACTTAAATCATTGTCTCCTTGCAGAAGGGAAGAGGATAGTTTTTTCAGGTCCATCCCAGAGCCATAGGATTTTCGGTTTGATGATGCCTGAACTGACGTTGTTGCTAGCGCTTACATCCAGTAAATCTTCCTCATTAATTAGTCTTTAACAACGGAGGCGGTTCCTTAATTAACAGGTATAATTCCTTCAAGCATTTGCACCACTTTCCCCATTTGAGTTGGATGTTCTTGCCGAAAATGATGATAAGACAGTTTTGCCCCTCAACTTCTCACTCTCTCCCTCCTCCCTTGTCACCAACAACCCTGTCATTGCCGCAGCCATAACCCATCGTCGTCATCCATCAATGTCGGCGTAATATATTGTCAGGTGAGTTTTTATAATTTTTTTTTTATTTTGATCCGAAAAATTAATCACAAATAAGGGGAATACAACGACCACATGTCAAGTGCATTTTTATACATGTTTTTTATTTTTTTATTTATTATGGTAACGAGGAGGGACGTTCGAAAAAGATGGCAACCCAAGGGGAAGGCGTTCGAGAAAGAAGTCTTCTCCAGGGAGAGCCAGAGCTTCACGGAAAATTTAAACACCTTTCTTTATGGGTGGCCAAGAAAGTTACCGTCCCCCACTGAATATTTTTTTAAAAAAATACCTTAGATGAAAACGTGGACGACTTGTTCATGATGTCATCGGGTATTGCTGGAAATCGCCGATGGTAGTGCAATGGTGGCGATGATGGTGGTGAGGAGGAAGGAGAATGATGATTTGAGTTAAGGAAGAAAGGGAACATTTTAGTAATTTTACGGTATTTAATGTCAGTTAATATGACCTTTGCTTATTATTTCCCTTAAACGTATAGAATACGTAAGCATAGGAAAGCAAAATATTTAGAAGTACATAGTTTGAAAAAGCTATATCTTCAGCACACTTAATCAAGCTTCTTGTCGTAAATAAATAAATACTACTTAATGCCGAGTATTGTGTAAGTAGTCCATATTACCCTCCCTTGTCATTATTTCTTCTCTCTGTTCGGTTCACCTCTAATTATATCACCGTTGACAAATATAGTAAATATCCAACACTAAAACCATTAATAAATACTGCCGTGTGTGATATGTCAACTCTGCTGAAAAACACTTTCATTTTATCAACTTGTCTCCATAATCATGTAAGATCGAGTAATTCCATTAACAGATCCCTCCCATATTTCTATAACACAAAATTACCATTAAAAAAAAACTTAACAAAAATAGCATCTCATATCAACGAATTGGAGAATTTGCTTATTTTTTGGATTGAAAGATTGAGTGAGTGAGAATTGCACGATCAATCATCATTACACCCCCAACAAATTCAAAATTGCTGAGACACCGAGTGAGAGAGAGAGAGAGAGAGAGAGAGAGACTCACTAAAGGTTCCTTGCTTCTCCGATCTCAATGTTATTTTCGAGTCATTCATCTTCTTGTCCTTAATTGTAGAATTAATTATTATGTAATCAATGCAATTCATGATCACTATTAGGTGATTCCCTGATTTGATGATTATTACGCTTCTTCATCTTTTTTTTTTTTATTTCCTTTTTAATGTTGATATTATTGCTGGATTTTGTTGATTTCTTGCGCTTTTGTTTGTTTCTTCAATTTGGGTGGTTTTTTTTAGGGTTTTGAGAACTGGAGATGAATTTTGCGAATTGGGTATCTGTTGAATTTCTTCAATTGACGTTTTTCCTAATTTTGAGAATTTGAATGATTAGGTTTTGTGGGTTTGGAGAATTGATGATACCCAAGTTTAGATTTTTGAGAAAATTGCTTCATACGATGAATTTTTTTAACCAGTAGTAGATTGGTTTATAAATAACTATGAATTTTTTGAAAATGATGATTTGATGCTATGTAAACTGCTGTAAGGGTTCCGGATTCAGCATTTAGTGTCAATCAATCACAAGTAAAAGTCAGAAGATTTTCTCCCCATTGTTTGGATAGATTTGAAGTTTAGATAGAGTACAACCCTGGAAGTTTGCTTTCGAAAATGGGTTGTCCAAGTTAAGTGATTTTCTTTTTTATTGTCCAGTGGTGAACTTACCACTAGTCAGTATCAAGTAGCTATTGCGTGGTCGGGGAAGAGAAGCATTTAGTTGTTATGCTGAAAAGGGATCTTTGTTCCTTGCTGAACTTACGACAAGTATCAACTACAGAGTATCAAGCAATGTTCTGTGCTTGGGGAAGAGAAGCATTTAGCTGTTAACTTGAAGGCAGCTTTGTTCCTTACTTCAACAATCGAAGTTGTGTTCGTTTCGGTTTCTTTTTTTCAAAATAAAAAATTGGTGATCTTACAAGTATGAAGTATCAACTATCAATCAATTTATTGCATAACTGGGGAAGAGAAGGTTGTTCAGCATTTAATTGATGTGTAGATAGGGAGCTGTGTTTCTTGCTGCAACTATTTAAGTTGTGTACTTTTTTTCTTATTTCCATCAGTTAACTTACCGAGTAATATCAACTATGTATTGATTGTTGCATGGCCATGATACATTGCTTTTTCCCTTAATAACAGTGTGCTTTCCATTTTTCTTGATAGTGGGAGTTTTTTTTATGTGTTGTGAGGGATAGGATTAATGGTCATGAACCCTGCAATATTTTCTCCTAGCTATTGAAGGCCATATTTAGAAGTGTATACGCATTAAACCTTAGCCAAAGTCTCGGTAACCAGAAATGTTCACCAACTTTGCTACCTTTGGTCCATCACTGCATTCGATGTTGTGAACTAATGGATCAGAAAATCGGCTATGAAGATTGAAGTGCTTCTACGACATCCCCAACAGGAAACCCTGGATAGAAACATCTGGTTTTCGTGATAAAATAAGTTTTACACAGCGCATAACTTTTCTTTTGCTGCTAATCATGACTTAGATTGCTACGCTGGTCCAGCATTTTTGGATATTTCAGCTTCTTGCATCGTGGTCATGATGAAGACAAAAATGTATCCATATTAGCTCTTAATTCTCTGAGAATAGTAAACTACTTGTTGCCTGTTGTTCATTGAGATTTGTGTTTGTTGTGAACTCCCAAATCTGGTTTGTTTAGCTGGCCTCTTGTCGTCTTTGCTGTAACATTATCAACCTGGCATTGTGATGTTTATGCTGACATATATGTTGTTCCATCTTGGCAGGCTAGTTACAGCTCGGTTAGAGACTGAATATGAGTCTCGCCTGTCTTGTATGCCACAGTGTAGATAGCCCAACTCATTCATTCCGAAGTTACTCTGTGTCTAGTTCAGACAATGATGGGAGATGTTCGGCTATGGCCAACTGCTTGAGTAGGAAGCTTGCTATACATAGGCCAAGGGGAAATTCTGTCACGTCATCATCGAAGGTGACTCCACAGCCTGATATATCAAACCGGGTTGATCTTTCAGGTCCTCCACGACTAGTAAGAAGCCGTGCTGTCAGAAGGGATCAAGTCAGAGACTGGAACTTTGAGGTTATGGAGCTAGAGCAGTAGTTTAGCTAATATGGTCGAGAGAATAGGGGACTGTTTATCTGGGTAATGTTTAGATATAGTTAGATTCCTCATCTCTGTCTTCCTCTCTATAGAAGTTAAAATTCCACTGTCAACTTTTTATTCCCTCTATCTTCTGGATGTAATTGAATTTTGTTAGAATAATGTTCATTTTTTTTCTTATGAGTTTTTTTTCCAGTAGAGTGAATTCATTACGACCACTTTTATTCATGAAATCTTGTGCATACTGCGTACTAATCATTATCGTTAGTAATTAGGGCCTTCCTTGCCTTCGGGCCCTCCTAGGTAGAGCTGTCAGAATCAGACCCGACCCGATAAGTTACTCGAAATCGACCCGGACCCGACCTGATTATGACCCGAAAAGTGAGACCCGAAAACCGACCTAACCCGACCTGAAGTTAACCCGAAATTGATTTGACCCGATATTCAAAGACCCGAACCCGATCCGTGTCCGACCCGTTACAAACCCTCCCCGTTATGGACCCGACCCGTTACAGACCCGACCCGAAAAGAACCCGAAACCGATTGAAACCGACACATAACCGATATAACCCGATTTATAACAATTCGTTACCCGAATTCACTGGATGTGTTAATAATCTGAATATACATGAATATGACATAATCTTGACAAACCTATTTTTTACCTAATATTTAATAACTTTGAAACCAAACTTGTTATTGTCGATTCAAACTAAACATATTACAAGTTCTTATGTATATATAAATTTAACATCGTATGTTATAGACTAGTTTGATAGGATAATACACATTTAATAATCATTACCTCATAAATATTTTGTTTTTAAATGACTTATCGACATCATCATTGTCCGATTTTATCAAAATCGACATTGACCCGAAATAACCTGTTCAGGAATTGATCTGATTTTACCAGAACCGACCTTGACCCGAACCCAAAATAACCTCGCTCTAATCCGTTCAGGAACCGACCCGATTTTACCAGAACCGACCTTGACCCAAATCCGAAATAACTCGTTTAGGAACCGACCCGATTGTACTAGAACCGACCTTGACCCGAACCGACCTTGACCCGAACCGAACCTGACCCAAACCCGACCAAGCAAATAACCGATTTAACCCGACCCGATAATGACCCGACTCGAACCGAAACCGACCCGATAGGCAAAATTTACCCGATAAGAACCGACCCGCGATGGGTCAACCCAGAACCGACCCGTTGACCCGATTTGACACCCCTACTCATAGTCCTTTTCTTCCTAATGGAGAGACAAATTTGAAAATTTCTGCACTGATGCGAACAATTTTGGAAAGGAAAAATTGGAATTGAAATTTAACTTTTGACTCATTGTCAATCTTTACTTTACAAGATGGCTCAAATATTGTCTAATTAATCTCAATTTTTCTTTTTGGAAATGAACAATCATAAGACCATTACCTCATGAACTCCATCATTGAGAAGAATAAAATTTTCCCATTAATGGAGATAACTCATTTTTGTTCATGTTTAGTTGGCTTTTAGTGGGCTCCATGATTGCTTGCTGTTTTTTTTTTTTTTGTTATTAACATATATTTCGTGGCCATTTATCTGTCGCCATGTGAATCAAATATGATATTAATGACATGTTTTTATCAATTTTGGAAAGTTGACTTATGTTAACCATGGCTAGTTGCACTATTCCCTTCAAAACATTTCCCCCCAAAATCTTAACTCCCCTTCTTTCTAACAAAAGAACCCTAAATCAAATTTCCCAAAAATTCACGCCCTCATGACCTTCTTATCTTTTTCCCCAAATTAACAATGGTGTTCTTGAGTGAATTTATACAAGGGTAAAAATAATTATCCCCAAATTTTAATCAACCTTCCATGCCTCGAAGAAAAAGTGCGGATTTGCTAAACATTTCAATGAATTATCTAAGGGGAGATAAGCAAGTAAAAAGAGGAAGTTGAGAATAAAACTTGTACTTGCTTAGAATTAGTGTTAAATAAAAGAGAGAAACTAACCCCATTTCAAGTTTTCAACAATCCCAAATACTTATGTAAAGGATCAAAGTGACCCATCACAAAAATGAGTGGATTTGGACAAAAATTTTGGGCCGATTTCCAGCCCTCCCAAACTTTTTAAAAATCTTCCCTTAAACATTGATTTGGCTTTTTATAGTCTCAAAAGGTTGATCGAATATGCATCATATTGTTGATTTTGTGTCATATAGAGTTGCATTGGAGTGTGTAAGCAATGACAAAAAAGTAGTGCAGTGTGTCTTTTGTTGAGAGTATGGTTTCTCAGGTTGATTAAAATCTTGATGCATTATATTGCAGACTCCGTTGCCATGTAGCATATTAGAGATGAGATTGCCCCTGCTATACTACTCGTTGTGGACTTTGGTGGGAGGTATAGACTCAGACGCAAAATCATCCAATGGCTTGATTGGCTACTCATCGGAGAGGATTCAACATACACAAATTTCTTTAAGATGCGATTGTTCCATACACTCATTTGCTGCCGTTGCTGCGCTTAGCAGAAGACCAGCCGCAGCATACCCTTCTTTAAAATAGGCATAGGATATATGTTCATTTGTTGCTGCTAGTTCCTAAGCGGAATAAAGTATTTTCCACCCCACCGAATGCCAAAAAGCATATGAGAACATACTTTGACCTGAAGCAAACTCTAGTTTGCAGGGACGCGTAGTTCGAGAGAAATTATGGGATTCGCTGATAAATGAACCAGGGGTTATTATGGTTCCCAACGCCACAGGTAAAGAGCAATCAATTGAAGGGATGAGAACATCTGAGTTTTGTTTACATCCTGCTGGAGACATGCCAACATCACGCCTCCTTTTTCACGCCATTCAAAGTCTTGTGTATTTGTTACAGGATAGGATATATATTTAGATGTTTGATATTGTATAGAATTGTTTTAAGGTTATTTATGTTTATCTTTTGGTAGTTTTTTAATCTCAAAACATTAGGTTAAACATTGTATATATACTGTTTTGATCATGAATGAAAGCAAGGGTTTTGGAGTTCACACATATTTCTCAGTATTCCTGTCATAGTCAGTGAAACAATTGACTTACCATTTGAAGGGATGATTGATCATTCAGACTTTTCAGTTTTTGTGTCTATAAATGATGCTCTGCAATCAAAATGACTTGTATCTCATCTTCACAGCATTTCTAAGAGGCAGAGAGAAGAATTTCGCAGGAGTGCAGCCCATGTTCGAGTATGATAATGGCCATCCTGGTGGTATTTGTCCAATTTCACTGGAAGGTGCAGTTAATCGTATTATTCGTATCTGGTAAAAAGTTCACCAAAAGCTATCCATGGTCAAGGAAGCTATTACTCGAAATAGAAGGAAGTCATCTGGTGTATCGATCCCACTTCGCTGCCACTGTATCTTTGTTGATGTAAACCTAAGGATTTTTGTTTACAAATTACAGAATTACTACTCTTCATACATATTTTTCTTTATTGTGACTGTGTATCAAGGAACAGTATGTTTGTTGATTTTCACAAGAAGTTTCTTCCGGATCCTGTTGTTCCACATTAAATGTTTTTTTCAAGGTTGATGTTACTTATGCATTGATTTTTATAATTGACTGGTTATAGATTTCTAAAATTATTTCAGGTTACTATCTTCTTAAACCTACTAGTGCATGGATATTTCTTACGACAAATATAAATTGGAATGAGAAAAACTGGTTGCAAATTTCTTTTATCTCAAGGTCGCAACTCGCAAATACAGGGGATCTCTCTGTAGCTGGAAGGGGTGGCCCATACCCCTTCTTCTTGTAGGAAATACAACATATAAAACACTTGCTACAAATCCGACGACCAAAGGAACAGTGTTGGTTACTTTTCTTGGAATTCCAGGGTAATAACATTGCTGAACATCATTGTGTAATGCAGCAAAAGTAAAAAATGCAATCACTGACAGCAATGTGTGAAAGAGATCTGACCATCTCAGCTTGTAGTCAGATGGAATAAGGGGTCTCTTCCGCCCTCCGTCGAAGGTCCATATTCCATTGATAGTAGCCACCCCATAATATACCCTCCCATTTGCGGCTCTGAAGCTGTCAGTTATGGAGAAGAATATACAGGATACAGAACAAAGTGCCCAGAAACTACCCATGAGCCATTTGTCTAAATTACTGCACTTGCCGTCATTTGTGAGGAGGGGAGCGAAGATAGCGTAGGCTAAAATTGTAAAACTGGGCAGAAGAATATTGAGTCGAGCAGTACCACTGAGAATGGCATTGAGAATATACATGCAATGCGGTTCGTCTATGCCATCGTCCCTCAAGTAAGAGGAATTGTCGGTGTCGGATTCAGCAGCTACAAGTAGAGCAGCATTGAGTGGTTCATCCATTTTTGCAAAGGGTAGTTGTTGAAATATATTTCGTATTGCGGAGGTATTAGCGGTCCATTTAACAACTTATGTTAGAAGAGAATGTTTATCACAAGCAACTACATTTTCCGCATCCTTTGCTTTCTGCTCAATCCACAACTGTAAGAACTCTCTTCTGATTTTAGGTTATGCCTTTCCATTGTTTACAGTGAGAACCTTTTCTTTCACATTATGCCTACGTTATTCCTTTTTTGACTTTGCTGTGAAGAAATTGAGGTTCATATATTTTTAAGAACTGGACGATTGTTTGCCTTTCCATTGGGAGAAGCCTCTTATGTGTAGTATGGGTTAGAAATGCGTGAAACTCGTACAGACATTTCTTTTGTAAATATCTTGAATTAATTGTACTTATATAGAACATAAAAAGTTACTGAGGTAAAAATGGACCATAGGTACGAAAGAAACTAGCTTCAAGGTGGTACCTATTCGCGAACAAAATAGGCATATACAAAAAAAAAAAAAAAAAACCAGCATTTCCTTGAAATTTGGTTATCAGGATATCAATGTTCAACTTTCAACATTTAATTGTTTACTGAAACAAAAAAGTAACAATCGAGTTTTCAGCTTCAGCTTTATCACAGCTTCAAATATATGATTTGCCATCACTACCGCAGCTTACTACAGAATTTACAAACAAAAAAAATGACGCATATAGCTCAATCTGCACGCAGTTGGCCTAATCTAACATAGCATACACCCAGTTATCTGCTAAATAGTCGCAATATAACCGGCTGTTATGTGCAGCAGCTGTAACAATCTATGTACAGTATCAATTTTTTACAGTAAAAAAACCAAAAACAAAAGGGCCAATGAGGAAAATGTAGAGCTAATCGTGGGTTTGAACATCATTTAGCTCCTCCTCGCGCTTCTCTAACTTTGTGACTGAAGAATCGTGAACTTTGACACCACAAAGTTGGCAAGGATTGGAAGATCTATGAGAACACCAATGATCAGGGACAGTCAGGAAGTGAGTGTCCATGAACTTCCTAAACCTCTTCTTATACTCATGTGGTGAGATAATGGTTGGTAAGACATTTTTGGGAACAACAAGCGATGACTTTACCCAGGTCTCAAATTGCTTGTCCCAGGTATATTGTCTTAGATAATCTATAATACCACATACCAGCTCCCGTCGATGCCTATCAACCCCCACCAGTAAAGAATAATCCATAACTCCAATATTCTGGAATGACAGAGGGAAAGAGTGATCAGAAACCGATAGGTACACCATTAGGCCCTTCTTTTTAATCTTAAATTTTGATAATATGCATTCATTTGATATCAGTCCTAATCCCTAAAAACAAGTGCTAATCTGTGAGATCAGCTTTGATCAGTAAAAATGAATTCCGATAGTAAAAATTGGTAATTAGATTTGAGAGACAAAACTAGAGAAACAGAAAAAATCAGATTTGATTGGTAAAAATCAGTTCTATTCAGTAAATCAGAAAAATAAATTTATCATTTCAATTCAGTACAAAATCAGGAGAAAAGAGCAGAGCCTTACTTGACCTGAAAAAATTCCATTCATTCTATCATGCATCCTTCAGATTTATTTTTTTGTTTTGTTGATAAAGGGGTTGGGGTTGACAAATACTTCATTAGTAAGAAGCATGATATGATACCATGTAGATCAGGAACTTACTTTGAGAAATGTAGTGTCATTCCAGACAGCTCTCTGTAGGAGTCTCTTAGATTTCTGGCCAACATATAAAGGAGATTTATTCATGTCATTGACAAAGTTCTGGTCCAAAAGAACATCCCCTGCACCATCAGCAGTTTCGGTGAAACGAGCATGCAATGCGCCCTTTAAATCATACTGGCGAGTAATGTTCCTGCCAAAAGAAAGATTCTCCTGAACCATGAGATCATGTTTTGTCTCTTTGCCGCTCTTTGGATTTCTAATAGTGACCTGAAAACAAGAAAAGATCAAAAGATGTCCATGCACATCGTAAAACTAGAAATGAAAAATGAAAGCAAGGGCAAAATCATGCAAGAAATGTCTTTGTAAGAAACCTGATAAATTCCCAGAATTTTTGCAAGGCAAGTTTGATTCCCAGAAACAACAGACTCCTTCATGTGCTGGAAGTAGGCAGAGGCAAACTTCGTGAACGAATCAAATTCAGTCTTCTTGATTTCTTTGATAATAAGCCTGTCGTCGAGCGTTTTGGCAAAGATTGACTTGCTCTTCCCTCCTTTGGCATCCCAAATTTTACAGCGACTAAGGGAAGCGATATAATCAAGTTCCGATGGGCAGCATCGATCCCGAAGACTGCGGAATTCATTGGGATATATAATAACTACTGAATATTTTCCCTTCATAGGATATTTTTCAATGCCTAAAGTTACTTCGTTGTAGAATCTTCCATAAGAAATCACAGAGTCCATGAAATTCAGGCCATTAATGATGGAAAGATGAGCTTCTGTGAAAGTCATGCTTGAAAAAGATTGAAAAAAATCTGGATCATGTAAGCTGCTCAAAGGCCAAGGCTCAGATACAGCGCGTTTAAGGAAAGAACTTTCATCATTATTTGATGCCGGACGGGCTGACACTTCAACAAGGGCCAACGCACAAGCAACACAGCTTGAGATTTCACCATCAAAATCAGACACAATGAAGTCACCATCTCTGAGAGGCATGTGAAGCCTTGAACCCTCTTCAATGATCACTTGAGATACCGTAGGTAAGAATTCAGGAGAGTGAAGTAGTTCAAATTTAGGTAAATGACCAATTTTAGACGGGCGACCTTCCAGAAGATCCTCCATGTACTCCTCTCGAGTTTGTTCGAATGGATTCCACCACGGAGTGTCTAATTTCAACAGACGAGAAATTAGTCGTTCAGGCACTTCTCTATCAGCAGAGCAACTACTCTTTTCCTTATCTTCCGACAGATGGCCAGAGAGAAAAACCTTGTTCAGTTTACTCTCACCATCAGAATGACCACGGGAAGGATGATCTCCACTTCCTTTTGCTTCTTGAGACAATGAAATACTTGAGACCGAATCCCTAGAGGATGAACTCTGTGTATTCTCCTCGACAATGGGCAAGCTTACCAAGTCTTGCTCTTCACTTTCTAAATAAATCCCTTGATTTGGAGATTCCTTAACTGACAGATTTTCTGCTTCAGCTACCATCTCAATTTGGACTTTTGTATCACCAAAGTTTATAGAATCTCTGTAATCATCATGTGTAAATACTTCTTTACCCTCGATCATTACGTCATGAAGACCATTTTCATCTCTTTGCACTCCAACTTCTTCAGCGCCCTCACTTTTCAACTCTGTTTGTTTTTCCACCACCTTAACAGTGGATGCAACAGTCCTATCACTATGCTCTTTTTCTGAATCCAATAGCTCTTGCATTGCTTTTGCATTGTCAGCAATCTTTTTTGTCACTTCAACCTCTCTTTCAGATCTAGGCTCTACCAATAGCAGTTGCGTTTCCATAGTTTCTGCTACTGTCTTTGACCCTTCAGCTACTTCTCCAGGACAAATATCCTCCAGCAAACCAGTTTGCCTTTGCGCCGGTTCACCAATGCTAATAGACTGGGGCATGGTGGAGGACGAAGAAAGTAGTGACTGCAACCGACGATCCCACACACAAGCTTTAAGCAGAATTTCCCACCTTAGCCGGTTCAAGCTCAGAAGTTTATAAACAGTGTCATGTGAATCTTCATTCACATTCTTGAAGTTTTCCTGTTTTCACAATATGATAACCAACATTGTAATGGATGCATGTAGTGCATTGGATATAGGGAAAGGGCACTTTAGGTATTGCAAATCAGTTGGATGTAGTAAGGTATAGAGCATGTTGAAAATAGATTATTGATTTCTTGTGTTCTCTTTAGGGAGAGAGTCCAGCCACACCAACGACTGGAATTGTATGCTCAAATCTTTCCCCAAATTTTCTTCTCCACAATGTTTCCGAATTTTTAGTCTATACCAATGCACCATATGCCAAGCCACCTAGGTATGAGTGCATACTAGAATACCCAAAAGTTAAGTAGACCTAGAACTTACACTGAACAACCAAAAGTCATTGCCTACATTCAAACTTTTACTTCCAACGCCACAAATCATAGGTCACTACTTGCAACTCGCAATTTAATGAGTAACGAATTCCTAAGGTGACAAAAATAAATATCATAAGAGAGGTCCAAAGATGACAAAAAACTATGGGATCGGGGAAGAATATCTCAAACGAAATTTAAAAGAAAACATTATTAACAACATCAATGAGACTTATTTAATGTTCTGAAGTTCAACTCAGGACTTCCCAACATCTTAAATATAACAAGAGGAAACAGGGAATATTTTCTATTATCTAGTACATACTTCCTTTGTCTTTTTTACTTGCAACATATAGGTTGTTGTGCAGACATTTTAGGAAAAGGAAAGTGAGGTAGTGGACTACAAACCCCATATATTTAGGAAGTTAGCAAATAGATGAGATAGAATGGGTATGTTAGTAGAGATGTTAGTAGAGATGTTGCAAGGAATATGCAACTTCCATAGAAGTGAAGCATTACAAAACAATGGAGGAAGTATGGATTATGAAGTGACAATTCTCTTGAGACAGTAAATATAGTGCATCAAGGATTCAAGGCTAAACCTAAATGGAATATATTAAAAATATTCAGAAAGAAGAAATCCCAACACCCACTAGTTTTATCCAGACTCGCTACAACAGCAAAGACAGATCAGGATACACCAAATCTTGAAAGCTCACATGCATATATGGGAAATGGAAACTTACTTTAAATTCAGACCTTTCCAAATTTAACATGTCTACAATGTCAGCAAAACCTTTGCATAAGCCATTGAGAACCAGATTCCAGCCAGAAAACCGAGGTTCTATTATCTTCAAGTACTGCTCAAGTTCATTAAAAAGCACTAGTCCTGTAGTGTAGACCTGCAAGAAGTAGAGGAAACAAGAGTTAGTTCCTTGAGCTGAAGAATAATGGAATCAACATATCTTACATATTAGCTAATTTGAAACAGAAAACCCTTAGAAGAGAAGACATACAGTCCTGATTTCAGGCTGGAGCCACTCTTTGTCAATTGAATTATTGAATTCCAATTTCTGGGCTGGCACAGAAACGGTGTAGATTGCAACACGAGAGTACTGAAACATAGCAACCATGGAGCCTAATCTGCAAATCATATGATATCTCAGAACATAAAGACAATGGAAATTTGAACTGTACTGCAGAATTTATTTCAAGCAAAATGAAGTCCATATCCATCATTTCAAAGAGATGTTCTAAAAGTTTAATATTAAGGTTATGTGAATACTGGTTGGGCAGGTTTGAAAAAACAAGTAGTACTTAATTACTTAATGTAATCAAAATAACAAAACATAAATGATGGAAAATATGAGAAAAAAGATAATACTTATAGGACAGTTTCAATACCCAAAAAAGTAGAGGAAATCCTTCTGAAAGGAATGCCCACAGCTAGCAAGCCTATTAAATGATGAATAACTTGAAAAGCTAAGCTCCAAAAACTTGCCAAATGACAAGCACCGTGCAGTAGTTGATATTAAAACTCTTTTGGTTGCCTTCTCCTTATCCGGCTTGCATTTACTACAACGACTCCACATCCAAAGTTCCTCACTGGATCCTTTGGATGACAGCTCTTTATTACCAATTCGTTTGACTCGAATAGTGAGCTGCTTGCTGTGATGAGCATAATAGTAAAAATGAGCTTCAGGGTTTAGACCGCATGTCTCACATTTAACAGCCTACACAACCAAAAAGTTCAGTAAGAATTGGTAAGATTAAACACCCTAGTTTAAGGCAGTAAACAGACATAGAATCGGATCAAACCACATCATTGAGACATAATACTAGAAACTTGAAATTCCACATAATTCCTTCATCCCATAACATTATACCAGTCATTCATAAATCACTCAATTCAACAAACTCCAGAAGTGTTTACTTATAATTTTAGTCCTACGACTACCGAGTCCCCATCAAACATATGCCAACCAAAAATTTGATAAACAGTAGCCTCAAAGCAAAAAATGTCACATAATTAATTAATTGAACAATAGTAAAAGAGTTAGCATATTGGATATAACCTGATTAAAAAGACTATCCCGCAAGAAATTTCCAAGAGGAATATCAAAATTCTTGTAAAATTTGATATGAGAAAATGTACTTTGCTTGCAAATAGTCCCTTTCAAAGCATTTCGGCTAGACATTAGAACCAAGATGCTCTCCGAATCCAAAACACTGCTGATTTCGTCCCTTCCTCTGTAGCTCTCGTCAACGTCATCTCCAGGTCCTTTCATTTCACCATCAGCTGGGGAAGTGGATAAAGGCTGGGAATCATTTAAAATGGAGTCTTTGTCTTTGTTCTTTGCCTCTAGTTTGCTGCACTCAGCAGGCTCTTCGGTGGGTGAAACAGCCACAGAGACTGCAGTATGAACTTCGGCCACAGGTTCCCTCCTATTCAAGTCAATGTATGTAGACATGTTTTCAAAAGTAGCTGGGGAGACATTGGAAGCATTTTCTGTTGCTTGAGGAAATGACTTTGGTGCAGCAGAAGGAGTTTTCATATGAGCCTCACAGAAAATTGTAGATGTATTGTCAGCATCTTTGGCAGTGAACTCTGTGACATCACAGGTCTCTTCCTCTTGAAGCCCACTGGAAACTGGAAAATCATGGGAAGTGAGATCTTGCACACATGAAGACTCCTTATCACCGTCACTGGTAACGAGGACCTGTACTTCATCAACTGAAAAAGTGCCTAAAGTAGGCTCCCCAAAACTGGAATTTTCAAATTCAACCAAAGTGGACTGCTCATTACTAGACAAGATGTCAGCTTCTTTTCCGAAGTCAATGGTGGAGAACATAGCTTTCTGATTCACAAGAAAGTAAGTTTCCAAGAGAAAATGATAAGCCATTACAACTGCACATTGTACAACATTCTTGATCTTCTTCAATTCTTCAGCCAGAGAACCCTTCAGCAGAATCTGTGCCATTGAGATAAAGTCATATGATGATAAGATTCAAAACTTAACGAAAAATCCTGTTGAATAGGGGTCCTAGAGCACCAGAACAAACAGGAATAGCTAGACATGCAATTATACAGAAAAGCACACAATCATTTGTTGGGGAATTGCCAAAGGGAAGAACATTGTGTTCTCACTTTTGAAATAATGATAAAAATCATATTTTGAGGCATACTCTATTCCAATATTTCATAGATCATGTCATCAGGATTTTTCAAACCAGCCATGGTAATAAATTCTCAACTTACATGCTAACAGTCATAAAACCAATGTCGAAACATATTCATTGATAAGCAACAAAACATGGTAGAATGAATGAGGATATTTATTTTGCAACAGCACTAAAAGAAGGAAAAATACAAAAGGCAAGGCCAAGATGGTTTGGCTGCATAGAAAGGGGGCTTACACATAGCTATAAGATTAGGAAAACCAAACCAGGGTATTCCGAATGAAAAACAGTAGACAAGACAAAAAAGGGGGAGAAGGTGACCAGGCAAAGTGTTTGACTGGACATATAAAATCATGTTGCAGAACTCAAATAGAAGACTCATACGTCAGGCTCCCTCCACCCAAGGGCTTTTAAGTGCATGAACTCCTTTGTTCTCATTGGGTGTTTACTCAGCCTGTCTATCAATTGAACATTCATAAAGACTTCAAAAACTAAGAATAACATTTTTAAATAACATTTTTAAATTCTGTACACTTCATTTTTACAAACTATTTCCTTATACTTTTTCTACTAGAGACAGTGTATCTTCACCTGTACTTTAAGCTCCGATCACAATTCATTTTTTCTTTCAAGCCTTTCTTTTTTCATCAAACCCCATCTCAAAACAGTAATGTTTAATGGTGTTTTGGTTCCAGCCTTTCTCATAGACCCAAGAAGCTTAAGGCATATGCCTTTCACCATCTCAAGAAACCATATTATATTGGGTTAGTGTCTTGACATGTCACCTTTACTGTGTGCCCGGCACTTAGGGGAACATCTTGACCTTGTCAAATAAAAGTTTGAGGTAGCGGTGTTGCCAAAGAAAAGGAAAAGAAAAGCAATCACAATCAAACATAACCAATGAGTTGCTATCCTTAAACCCAATCATGATATTCTATAGTTCTTACACATGCATATGAACTAAAAGACTAAAGGCTCAGCCATTGCAAGTATTCCAATACACCTATTTTAAGTTTTATAATGAGTTGTATGGATGTTAATTCATAAGCATAGTTCCCAGTTAAACTCATGAACAGAAAGCTAGATCTATGACAACAAAGTATCGACTCATACCCCTGCAGTAATTTTCACAAGCTTCAAAAATGGCTGCAAAATTTTAGGCTCCCGTTGGAATTTCCAATATCAATTTAGAACTCAAAACTATGGACAATTGAGAAATATCCACAACCATAATAATTACACAAGTGTATTAACGAAAAATTAGGCTTACTGTGCAACCAAGAGGTCTTGGACATCCCTCCAAAAACATCAATGTCTTAGATGGCTTTTTTACACCTTCACTAACTATAGCATGGTCTTCCACAAACTTCTCAAAATAAAGTGAGTTGCAATGACACAGCTCCTGATCAAAAGTATTGTCAGAGGACAAGATGGGTGAACCAGTGCAGCGAGCAATCCTTTCCAAACGGTTAAACTTCATATCAAGTACGAGGGTGACTTTCATTTGAAGAATCTTCTCCATAGCAGAACGAGAAGTAGATTTCTCCACCAAAATAACATTTGGATGACAAGCTTGCAATTTGTTCAATAGATCATCCCAAATGAGTTGATCCTAACAGATGAATCAGTCAGAACAAGTAGCATAACATATAAGTGAAATTAAAATGACTAGGCAATGATTAAAGTCTCCAACAGAGTACCATCTACCTCAGAAATCATTGAACTAAACGATGAAAGCCCTGATGAACCAGATGATGGGCCCAACATTCCTTGTATCAGTAACAATCTAGGATTATTGTACTTGGTAGTCATGTGTTTGTGAGCAGCATGCTTCTTAAAGACCAGGCCTTTGATGAATCGACTGCAAAACATATAGACAATTAAAATCAAAATGATAGAAGCTGCCAACCTCATTACATAACTACTCCTACAATACATAGGTTATTCTATCATCTAAGAATGCAATATGGATTCATTTAATTTAAGAAAAACTACTAAGATACATTGAAGAGTATGTGGCAATCTACAAAATCATCTTCTAGAGACCTCATGCACATGAGAGAAAAACTCTAACACTCAAGATAATTTGGGTGACACATAATGAAGACCATAAGTTAGCAACAGTTTCTTCTAAAATTGTGTGGAAGCAATCTAAGAACCCCTGAAGTCATAACATTTCCTATTAACTAATCAACAGATCCAAAAAGGTCGTAGCAAGATCAAGATTAATCATAGAACCTTTCACCAGGAGATCCAGCAGCAATGCATTTGATCTTGACGTCACTAGATGGATCCATTGCTTTACCCTCAGTGGCACCAGGAATCAAATATCGAACAGCTTCCCACACCAAATCAGTGACAATATCCACCCAGTTTTCTCCCTTTACATCACTGATTCCAACACCAACTTTTCCAAGTAGTTGACTCACCAAGTCCCTAAACTTCCCATTCCTCACCTTGTCAGTTTCCATCTCTAATTCTTCCGAGCAACTCGATTTTGGCATTGCCCACTCTGAGCTAACGGTATTAGCATTCTCTTCATCATCAAAAGGGGTCATTGTACCCTCCTCAGCTTCTGGTGGATCCCAAATCCCATCTTGTTCATAAAAGGAAGGAGATGGCTCGCCTGCTTCATCAGAAGACTCGTCACTGCTTGTACTACCTTCACTCCCTTCATTATCTGAAACGTGACCACCCAAGTCAGGATTTCCAAGCATTAATCCATTCTTGCCCAGCTTGTGGTTTTCCTTAGCATCTTGTGACGGTTCAAGTGCCTTATACAGCCTGTATCTGGGATCCTCGTGAATCTCTTGACCATTATCGGATCCACGGCCATCTTCTCTACTAAAGCTAGCAAAATTAGATAAGAAACAAGAAGTCATGCAGCTAGCAAGAAGAAACTTAGGAGAAAAGTATCAAAAATTCAAACCATCTAGAATCATTTTTATCCCTCGGTTAGAAAACACAATACTTCCATAATTACATTCACAATCCAGGAAATTCAGACATACCCATCGTCATATGGGTTGTTATCCACAGAGTACTCACCTGAAATACAAAAAGAAGACATGGGATCAATAAAAACAATACCGAACTGATTTCTTCAATTATACCAAGAAAAGAACCTTACTGTAATTTGAAGCAAAACTTTCACAACTCGTTAGTGTTTTAATTGGACCAGATAAGGGCGCTTCAAGAGTACTAGAAGCATCCTTGTGTACGATTTCCTGTTCAGAATTCACAGCATCTGATGTAGAGGAATCTACATGATCTTCCCCTGACAATTCATGATTATCATTTGGTTCCATTCGCTCATTTGTCTGAGAACACTGACACATCTACAACATTAGTCCTCAGAACCCGGAGAAACTCGTCTGCAGCCAAAGTGAACGAGCACAAGACATTCAGATGACTACATCATCCAATTAATCTCTTTATGTAGTACGCACATATTGTTAAAGGGTTCTTAATTCTATTCCCAGTCTATTTCTTTAATATACGCCAAAATCAAGCATCAAGAACTTGATGAATTCCTTAACTCAAAGATGATGTGACTGGAAAAATAAAGGTCAGCATCTAACACAAGTGAAATCCAAAACTATCAAGATTGATTCCCCACTCATCATCTCAAATCTAAGAGTCATTCTAGATCAAAAAATATGCAAAATCTGATCAAGGTGGATAACCCACATCCCACTTAACGATCTATACTTGATCAAATTATTTTACTTAAGCATACGCAGACATTCATTGAAATTGAAGAGTCAAACTCAAGTAAAAACCCAGAAATTCATTGAAATTGAAGAGTCAAACCCAAGTAAAAACCCAGAAAATACTCAAAAAGTAAGATCAAACCAAAATAAAAATTTAAAAAAATCAAGAAATCCAGACTAAAAAGCATACAAGCCCATTGTCCAAATTTTTTTCAAAAAAAAATTAAATAAATGACCAAAAAAAATTAAATAAATGACCAGCATTTATTTTCTTTTTTTTTTTAATATTTAGGAGTTGGAGAGGATTCTATACCACGCCATGAACAATGGAAACACGCAAAGTAAAATGAAAACAAAAGGAAAGACAAACATACTAGAAACTCACAGAATTCAATGGAATTTTGATACTATTATTTAATGAATAAAGCAACAGACCTTAAAACAGTAATAGTAGCAGACTAACGGCAGTAGCAAAGATGCAGAGTATAATTGAAAAGAGTCAACCAAAGTGGAGACCAACAAATTCTGTTTGAAGTTATGAGAGATTTGCAATCCCGTGAGTTAGACTTGCAAAGGCATCAATGTTGCGAGAGAGAAAAAGAATAAAAAGAAAAAGGAGAAGGAAATGTTTTGAAAGCGGAAATTGGTAATAAGAAGAACGAACATCAACTTCAAGATTCAAGAATGCGTCAATGTTACTGGGTCCCACTCTTGTCTTCGTCACCCCAACCATTTTCTATTTGTCCACCTCTTTTTCTTTTTCTTTTTCTTTTTTTAAACAATTTTTTTATAAAAACTTCCACTTTTTTTTTTTTTTGAAAAACTAATCTTAAATCGTTATTATCTATAGAAATGTCTTACTTTACTACATAGCATAAAATAAGCTGTCATAAAAGTAATTGTTACGGAGAAAAAAAAACAATATTAATGATTAAGACAAATTGATAAATAAGATTAAATGATTAAACGCATACTCACTATGTTATAACATTAACATTGTTCAAGTCTTATAATTGGTTCTCCAACTTTTTCATAATAAAAAGTGGTTGTGGTCAATTTATGTATTTACTTCATAACATATTTCTCATACTTTAGCAAGGCTTTGAGTTGTTTTTTTTTTAAATTATTGATAAAATTAACGTATAAAATTTCTAGATTATTAGCACGAAAAACTATATGCATGGCATGCAATCTTAGGTTGACCCTTATAAGTTGTAACTTCTGAATATGCACTACAGATAATAATGATAATAAGTTTTTTTCAAAATAATTTCTATTTTTCAAATACAATAGTGATTCGTCCGATACTATGTTTCATATAAAAAATAATGGAAAGGTCCATATATTGGAAGCAAGAATTTTTATATTTCTCTCTTTTCTTACCAAGTTTCCAAAAAAAAAAATAATATTATTTAACCTTTTAACACTGGTTGTCTAAAGGAAGGAGAGTGTCAATAATTCGATATCATTATAATACTTCTGATTCTAGTCTCAAATCTCAGATGAGATCTGCTGGTTGTGGGCTTGTGGGGTATGAGATAATTATAATGGACTTAAATGTACAAGGTAATGTTCGTAAGTAAATATTATAAAGATTAATGAATGTACTACTAATAATATTTAGGGATGGGGTAATAAAACTATGTTAGTAAATACAAACTACAAAAGTTGATGATATTACTATTAGAATTGTTGGTGTGACGAACTGTGGTTGACTCTGATGTGAAATTCGAATAGATGTTTACTTGTATTATACTGTACGGCGTATATTTATTTCGTCCACACTATTATAGCCACTTTTTCCATTTTTTGACTAGTTTATGTACAAAGTTTCAGAAATTGAGATACTCTTACGGGAGTTACGGGGACATTGAGTCTACTTCTTGGATTTTTCAAACTCCAACCAGAGAATTTTATTCCAATACCACTTTGAAATATGAATAATTATGAGGCAAAAATATGACATCTTTCGTGTAATCATTAATATTATCTATCTATCTATTTATTTATCTTATAGTATTTGTACAAAAATTTGTTCGTTATTGGTGTTTTGTCAAATCTAATAGTACCAAAAAAAATGATTAGAAAATGACAATTCAAAGAAAAACAATGGTTTAACAAGAAGTTTATATTTTAATAGCGAGGTGTTTGGAAAGAAAATGTGAGGTGTTTGAAAAGAAAATGGTTTTACAATAAATCTATATTTCTCTTGTGTGCCCAAAATGGTAATTTGGCTTACTTCTTCTACTGTCTTACGCTTAACAAGAGCTAATAATGAATTAAACTACTATAATTTGCTTAAAACAATCAAATAAGACAAATATTGCAAATAATTAAAGTCATCCTCACAGTGTCGTCGCCCACACTTCATATTAATTTTAGGAAAATGTGAATGTGATATTCGCCCAGAGTTCGCTTACCAAAGTGTGAAAGTGAAATTCATCATCGCCAATAGAGACCGCAAGTTTTTGACCAACTTATTCCTCGGACCAAATCTTAATACAATACACATATTTACTTTTATGCTCCCGTTGAAAATATATTCCTTGTTTTACTCCCTCCATTCATCCGATTTATTTATATTTATAAAGTCAAAAATCTAAAAAGTTTGATCATAAATTTTCATTATGTTATAAAAAGTAATTATTCAAATAAAATCTTGTTAAATGTATCTTAATGTAAAATTTTATAATATTAAATATTTATAATTTTTTGACTTACGAATTTAGAAATAAAAACGTTTAAAATTGTGTTTTAGAAACTGCAAAAAATCAAATAAGCCAATTTTTGGACAGAGGGAGTATTATTGTATCTCTTTAGATCAAGAATATGGTTTGATTTTAACACTTTTTTGTATTGGTAATAGTTTTGTTATTTGCTTTGTTGGTCTCGTATCCTTTAATAATTCAAAAGACGAGATTCAAATTATAATCTTATTGAATTTACTAGCTATAACTTTGAGTTATAGAGATAATTCTCTTCGAACCTGCAAAAATATAAATTTCATCGTATTTGACATCCTTACAACTTGTAATTTTGGACGAATTCAAATAAATTCCAAATAAGTGAGTAATTAAAAAAAAATAATTTGTTTCTAATCACACCGATTTGGTTCTAAATTTCTCAATCCAATGTTTCTATTCTTTGATGGAGAGCTTAGGGATATTAATTTACAAGTAATACTAATCAACGGCGCTTAAAATAGAATAAAATTGAGAAGCCAATGATTTGGACGCCAACAAATATGCAGTTCCCAGCTGGGTACTTGTATCTCTTGAATGCAGATCAGCAGTCCCTCTTCAACATCATTAAAATAATTCAATTAACATGATTAATTTTTAGAAAATCCTACGTGTATGTACATTAGTGGAGGATCACGATCCTCATTTGCATTAAAAGTTACATCTCGGTCTTTCAATCATTTGTGAATTGTGATTATGTTACAAGGAGCCTAAGGTGTCCTCGGGCAAGTGATTCCTTGGTAGTTATGGTCTTCTTTCATGTCATTTTATCAAGAATTTCAAGCTGCCACGATATTTGCTTCCTCAATATGATGTAAGAAGATACTTCAGCAGTTCAGCCTATCTATATTAACCATCACCCACAGTTATTTGTATAATATTAGTTTGAAATATCCCTTTATTTATATTAATTACAATAATCAAGAAATATCACGTGTATTACTAATTATTGGATCGTTAGAGGACACATATATTGAGTTGAAATCACCAAATATTCCCTCTATCCATTATTAATCTCTAACGACACTTCAACTTTTACACTATTTATAAAATTTGAGTGTAAATTCTAATTAAATATATTATAACAAAAATATATTCAAGTGAAATGATGTTGTTGCATGCATTTTTATATAAATTTTTAGAATATCAAGTTTTTATAATTTTTTATCTTATAAATTTGGAGAGAAATTGTTTTAAATTGTAAATTAAAAATGAAAAGTAAAATATAACACCATAATGAAATCAAGAATAAAAATAAAAAAAGAAGTAAGGAAAGTGGTTCTAAATGCGGCGCTCAACCCTACATTTCAGAGAAGCATGCATCAGAGCTCCTCACATAACCAACACTATTCCATAGCTGCCCAATTCTCTCCATTAAGGATTTACAGCAACACAGCCTATACCTTATACTACGAAAAGCGGCAAAGGATATGTCTTCAATTTTGCAAAATGATGATCTCCTTTAATTCGTTGCCGACTATCAGGTAGGATAGTTGGAGACTAACAAGTCGAGTTAGCTGACCTTCTACCCCTTTCCTCTCGGGTAATATAAAACCTACAATATTAAGATTTACCTGAAATAAATGCAAACAATATCTTGTGCAGATAGTATACTCTATCAATTTCTTAACCTGTACTCCACTTTTATTTTGAATTTTTTTTTTTTTTTTTAAATTTGCTCCGATTACTCCATACTACAAGTAATCATAAGTATTACAATATTTTATTTTCACATCTTTTATATTTTAGCCCCGTAATTACTCCTATCAACTTTACTCGTTCAAAAAAAAAAACAGGGACTTCATCTTAATATGTCCTTTCACAGGCTCACAGAGGCCATCCGCATGTGGCAAAATCATGCATTTGCAAGCTAAACACCTTCTGTCTCTAATTGGGTGTAAGAAGTTTCGAGGAAGCCGAGGAAACAGTTACGAAGTATTCTTTGGATAGGTCTAGAAAGTCAACGAGTGCCGGTTACTATTTTCATCCCATTGATAATATGATATACGGAGTACCATTCAAGGTTGATACGAACTACTGTATTATTCTCAACAAGCTAAGAAGTCGTGCTAACTCACGCGTATTTGTGGTTTTATTTGAAATGGATTAACTTTAACGTTTGAAGCTTCCACGTTATCTATGAATTTTCGTTTTTCTTTCTAATTAATACACATGCTAGATCAACAAGTTTTAGTAAGGGTTTACAATAATTTATTATTTATTATTCCCTTCATCATATCTCTTTTGTTTTTGCGTAGATCCCAAACTAAGCTTAAATTTTAAATATCTTTAATTATGTATTTTCAAAAATTATATAAAGTTGATATTTATGAATCTTTTAAAACTCTATATAATTATATTTATTTTATATATATTAGGAATAATTCATGGTCAAAATATTACTATAAAATGTATAAATTTCAAAACGAGAAGAATTAAAAGAAATAAAAGGAGTATGAAGCAATAAAAAAATATCAACTCTTACAATCATCCTAATTTCATATTAAATTATTATAAAATCTATGATTTCTATAAAGTTTCACTCCAAACTCACAAAGAAAAATGAGAGTGAGTTTTAAAAAAAAAAAGTCTCAAATATACATATAGATCTTACTAGAATCGACTTCACTCATAAAGGGCGAAAAATGCTTAAGATAGAAGAAGCTAGAATTATGAAAGCAAAAAGACCTGCCCAATTAAAATTAAAAGGCTTTGTCTAAAGTGTTACTAAACCTTTCAACTCTAATTCTCTTGATGAGTTAGACCTCACTCGCGATTCTTCCCTCGAATACACTTTATGTAGTAAGTACTCTCCAATTCTTCATTCAGGTGAAGGGTCTCATGGCCTCATAAATGCAAGGGAAAGTAAAAATTTGAGATCGATAAATACAAGCGTATTTCACTTATGACAAAATTACCAATATTATATCTAGTTGATACTTTACTCGAAATGACTACCAACATGTTTTTTCATCAATATAAAGGAGAATTTGTAATCAAAATTTGACTCTAAAATCTACAATATTTCAAATGAGATGAACAACAAAAAATTCTATAATGTTGGAACAATAACCTTAGAATTGGTGGACCTAATCATATTATAAAAAAAATTCACAAAAATTGGGTACATCCGAATTGTCCAAATTCTAGTAACTCATTCGTTGAAAAACGCGATTTGTTTATCCTAATAGTGTTGGTCACTTTCCAAATCCACAAGCTCGGGAGTTTTCATTTTGTTCCCACAACTTTCTTTTGATTGGTAGAAGTATCTCTTTAAGAATAAAGTAGAAAAAAACGCCACCGAATTAAGTTAAGAATAGTATGTTGTATCTATAATTCTATATATAGTGTGAGGTGTATATCATTGTTGCACACTGTAAAAGGAAGTTCAAAAAAAAAAAAACGGAGAAAGGTTAATCCGTACGTATTATATGCACGGTGATTTTTATTTGTCCGATATATCTGATGCTATTTCTAGCCCAAAATTTTGACATGTACAATGAATCATGCTGTCCACTCTAACATCAATGAATCATGCTATCCACTCTAAAATTTACTATCCCTTTCAATGATGCCAGAATACAGAAAAGGGAGTAGACTATTCGATTCCAAAAGAAAATATTTATGCTCTTTAACCGCATGCATCATACTATATGTAGGGCTTAAGGTGTCCATTATGTGTGACACTTAACTTGCCCTAATCTTATCTAATCAAATGTATATGCGATTCTAATTAATACCTTCGATTTGATTTCGGAATTATTTTTAAAAACATATCGCAAATGGAGTATAAGAACTTCATAATCCGGTCATTTGGAATAATTTCATACATGGTAAAAACATTTGAATATACTTATTATAGATCTTATATAATCTTAGTAATCCCTATAAGTGACTATTTACATTTAGTTTGACTCTTAAAACTCATTTAACTAGATATATATTAAGAACTAAATGGATCCTAAACTTGTGTTTGAGGCCCTAAACATATAATATTGAATTCCACGCCCTCTCTATGAAGTATCATGTACTTTTATTTCAAATCTAATTTTTTCCCAACTAAACGTATAATATTGAGCAGTTGTTAATAAGAAAAACAACCAGTTAAACACACAAACGTAACAAAACACAATGAGATATGAGAGCAACTTTATTCTTGGTATCAGTGTATCACTCCAAATTACTAACATAATAATAATGATAGTAATTTTAGTAACTTAAGGGTATTACCGCCACGTGTTACCACACTTCAGCTGCGCTAACTAATTACTATATTGCAGCGGAAGAAAAACTTGATTTATTTATATATAAAAAATTATAATTTTGATTATCCAAAGGTACAAAAGTTGATTAAGAAAAATTATGAAAACTCCTAAATAGTATGTGCCCCTAGATGTAATGCTCCCATGCACATTTATTCCTGCAAACCTACTCACTATAAATGATAAGTAGGGCGAACCAAAACAAATAGAAAAATATGCTTTAGTGTAAAAAAAAACACTATGTACGTATACATGCTAAAAGAAATACTTTGACTTTTAAATTCTTTTATTTCAAACTTTCCTTCTTATATATTAATAAACTTAAAACCTTCCTTTATAATAATCCAATACAAATGGAATTATTAAAACACTTATAAAATAATTTCCTCTTCTTATATCCCCTCTTTGATCCTAAGTGTGCATACCCCCAAGTTAGTTATCCCATCACGGATCTATCCTTGGAGTTTCCTTTTATTTGCCAACAAGTGGACTTTGAAGCATGAACCCTTCTTGATTATGAAATCAAGCGGTAATGTATAATAATAATAACTCTTCTTTTATAACTCCTTAAAATAAAAATACCTTACTTTAATTATTATAACTCATTGAAAATACTTAAAGATCTCAAATGTCATTCGACCCTTTTGAAACATGATATATATTAAATAAAATAAGATAAATGAATATCATCACTTTTTTTTTAAATCGGAATTTCAAATAAATAACTATATATATACATATATAAAAAATGGTGCATAGCTAAAATTTAAATTATAATTTATTTAGAAAAATACATAATAAAAATATCTCAATACAATATAATTCAACAAAATATTTAATTGCACTTAAAAAGATTTAACACAAATACGTACCTTAAATTCTAGTACTTCCTAGAAATTTCCTACTAAACTTCAAGATGATATTCCTATCAATTAACATGAACTAATTAACCTAATGCAACACAATAATATGCATAAAATATTAAAACTTTAATTAAATTTAGAAATAGTTTTAAGAACTAAATACTTTGTAAAACAATTAAAATAGTTAGAGAAAAGAGGAGGCTCATGGTGATTGGTGGTTGTTGGTGATGCAAGGTGGCTGAAGGGATAAAGAGAGAGACTAGAAAGAGAGGGTGAAAGTTTGAGAGAAGTAAATATGGTTTAATAATTTTTGTGTGAAGAATTATGTGAGTTTAAAGGGTCTATTTATAGTAGAAATTAGGATAAATTTTAGGATTTAACAAAACTAAAAGATAAGTTTAAATTTAAAATGATAATTATCCTCTAAATTTTCAGAAAAATCTTTTATTTTTAAAATAATTTAATTATTAAATAGTTTAACCAATTAAAATCATTTAATTCAAAACAAACCAATTAGAATTAGTTAAAAAAGATAAAATTTTATAATATTTTTTTCCTTGAAATATCAATCATAGAAAAAGGATATGATAAGGTTAGAATTTATTTTTATTTTCATTTTTTTCAAAATCTATTATTTTTAAATTAAAATTATCTTTTCAACTAAAACAATCCTTTAAATTAGGATAAAATAAATATAATAATAATTTTAAATTTTTTTTATTTTTTAAATTCTAATCATGGAAGCTTGCCATGATAAGATATGGTCAAATTTTTTATTTTTATTTTTTTAGTAAATATATCCAATTTTTAATATTATCGATTTTAAATACAAAATAATTTTTATAAATATCTTAACTGATTTTTTTATAAGAATAATATTTTAAAATCTTTTAGAATATTCTAGAATAAAAGTGAATACTTGAGATATTTTTTTGGGATCTTTTGGAGGGCTTTTTGGGAATTTAATGGAATAATTGAGGAATTAAATACTTATTTATGAAATTAAATCATTTTCTTAATAAAATTATAAAATATAATATATAAATGGTGGTTCATAATTATAATTGGGCCAACATACTTTTTAAATTATTTAATTGTACTAAAATGTTCTTAAAATAATTTTATTTAAAATGCTAATAAATAATGTACATTTAATTTAAAATAAAACTTAACATATAAAGTTTTTAATATAATTTCTAAAATAGGGGGTATTACAATCAGAGCCACTTCAATTCGGAAGGGGGTTTGCCGATTTTTTATCATCATTTACCAAGGTAACCTACCTGAATAATGGTGGGAACCCCAAAAGACCCGAGTGACACCCATATTATTATGGCTCAACAACTGGTAATTCTGGAAAATATGAATCCCAGTAGAAGCAAAGATAAAAGTGGAGGCTCACTACATGTGTCAGAGAAACTAAGTCACCAGAACTATGCTAAGTGGTCCAGGTTACTGCTAATGGCGATCAAAGGGCGGGGGAGGCTCACACATATCACAGCCCTTCCCCCCTCCACTAACACCGAAGAGCTTAACCCGTGGAACCAACGTGATGCAATAGTTCGAATATGGGTCGTGGATAACATAGATCCAGAATCGGTAAACCAATTCTTATATTTCACAATAGCAAGGGAACTGTGGGCAGGCATAGAGGCAGTCTACAGTAGTGGGAAGGATGGACTACAAATTTTTGACTTAGCAACAAAAGCCAACATAATCAAGCAACACCCAAACACAATTGAAGCATATTACAGCAGGTTAGTTACCATATGGAAAGAAATAGACAGAAGATTACCTAATCCCATGACATGTCCCATAGATATCACAACAAATAACAAATTGCAACAACAAACTCGGCTTTATCAATTTTTAGCTGGATTAGATGAATCTTTCGACAAGGACATTAAGGATCTTGTCAACCAAGACCCATATTGCCCACAGTAGATACATCATACAACTCTATACGCCGAGAAATAAACCAAAGAGGAGTGATGAGATCCAACTTACCTCACCTACCTAAAGAAGACGGAGTGGGGAGTGGATTGACCACAAAAATCTGGTCAGACAAGGCATCATCCCGGCGTGGCGGTGAGGACGATAAGGAAAAACTGAAATGCTCGCACTGTGGAATGACAAGACACACCAAAGAAGGGTGTTTCAAACTGATTGGATACCTAGAGTGGTGGTCAAAGAAAGGAGCGAGCAGAGGAGATGAGGCAAAGAAACCGAGCGAGATTTCCACGGCCATAGACAGGGACACGAAGGAGGAGAAGGCAATGGGAGAAGAGAGAGAAACGGGAAATGAAGTTAGAGGGAGAGGCTCAAATGAGAACCAAAAAAGCACGGCTGCTCACTTACAGACTCAAACCCACAAAGGAAACCCTAGCTCCTTCCTTACGTGTTCAAGCCCAAGAAAACCAGTGAGAGAAATGGCGGATAAAGGGAGTGTGAGAGGCTCAAATGAGAACCCTAAAAAAACGGTAGCCCCTTTAAATACCCAAACTCACAAAGAAACCCTAGCTCCCTCACCACGTGTTGAATCCCGGAGAAAACCTCAATCCCACAAAAATCCCAACTCCAACTTGGCCCGTAAATTCCAGTCCAATTCATGTCTTGTTAAGACATGAGCCCAACATCAAATAACCAAAGATCCATGTGGAAAAAACCTAAAACCCAAACTTGGTATTACCTGTCATGTTGCTCCTAAGTGCCAGTGGATTTTCGATTGTGGAGCAACTGACATTATGACAAATGATAAAAATAACCTTATGGACCTCAATAAATCCGATAAAACCCTTAACCCAGCAACGAATGGGGAATACATGAGTGTTGAAGGACCCGGGTCTGTGAGACTTGGATCGCCTTTCTCTACAAAACTGTCTCTATATACCCAATCTTTCGTATAAATTGTTATATGTCAGTCACATAACAAAAGAATTGGGTTGCATTGGCTTACTAACTTCTAACTCTTGTATTATGTAGGATGCTCAAACCGAGAGGATTATTGGGAATGGTACTGAAAAGGACGGTCTATATTACATGGATAGAGAACCAAAAACTGTAACACCCCGGTAATTCCCATTTTTCCGAAACCCAAACCTTGAGGAACTACCGGTGTGCTACCGCCACGTGTTCAAACTTTAAGGCTATAAAACAGAGTTTTGCAGCGGAAAACCAAAAGACTTATGAAATAACATTAAACGTAAATCAACTCCTTATGTAACAAACTGGAACCTCTACGACCCTTACTGTAATATACCAATAACGTTTACCTCTAACTCAAATCCAACAGTTTAAAACCAAATCAAACCAACATAATTTATTCTGAAATCTAAATTAAAATAACGGTTCTCTCCAACCCGCCCAGGCATGAATGCTTGATTAGATACATGTTAATAGTCTGCTCCCCAATAATACAAATGTAAGTATTGGATCATTACAGTGTCATTTATAGGCGAAAACCGTGACTAAAAACACACAAGGCACGTAATCAGCAAGTTGGGTACATACAAATTACAAAGTACGACAGTTGAACTGATAATGAAATAATTATAAAAAAATGTAAGAATGTATCATGCAACATTTTACTCAACTGACACGATAAATTGATTAATGATTTAGATTAAGCAATAGACTAGGTTGTCTCCCCCATGTCCTGATTTGGACATCAAATAATTAAATAACTCATGCACTCCCGTCGGAGAGCATCAAAATACAGTATAAAAATCCAGATGGTAAACGGGAGCGATTCCGTTACTATAGCTAGATGAGATCTCAACTAACCCCAATTTTAAGTTTAAAACTTTATAAAAGAGAGACTCGTAGATCACACAGTCTCCAACAAAAGCCACGGATATTACCCCGTGAACTCCAACCCCTGATTGTCAATACTCTAGACGTGCACTAGCCTAGAGTTTTATTGCTTATCCTCTTTCTCTTTAAGTAATTTACTATTTAAACTCGATAAATACAATCACCGCAGCACACATATACAAACATTATAGTCATTCAATCTATCTCTGTTATACTGTAATTTTTAACTTTTTAATTCAACCTCCACTAATAAAACTGTTGAACCAAGTCAACTACCTCGTCATTAAGACTTATAAAATACACCTTTACTCCAACCATACTATCAGTAATGAAGGATTAATAATAAACAACCTCATGGATTAATTAACAATTAATCCCAATTAATAAATTACGGTTTCTCACAAATAATACCAAAACATGCCCCTAATACGAAGAACATGAATTCTTTCAAATGGATAACCAAACAATCTCATTCAAAGGGGTTCCTAAACATGATACTACATTTTATGTTTCACCTTAAATCATGCTCCTAATTAAAAGTAACGTTTTTCGTAATTTGTACGTACCTGGTGTAAAATGCACGGGTATCCACTTTCTCTATTTTTAAGGACCTTTTTAAAATTGTTCTCCTACACCAAATAATACAACTAAATCAACATATCAACAACCAAATTTATTTCCAACATCTTCATAATATTTCTTATCTATCATGACTAGTAAGGCTCGTTGATACTCGACAAGCAACATCAATTCTGGAATGATAATCAATATAAAATGTTTTAACAAGGATATAGGGTACTTCAACTTATTCAATCAAGCCTCCACCACACTACCTAAATTTCGGTATTCGACAATCATTAAAATCTCCAACAACAATCTCACTTTATAATGACTAAAGATCCACTAAAAATGACTTCTTTTAATGATTGGAAATTTTAGTCTCACAACAAAGCTAAAGATCAAGAAATACCCAAGAAGTACCAAGCATTCTCCAAACCTTTGATTTCAACATTCCACTAAGATTTGGCCATTATGACACTTGATAAAAGATTAAAGTAGCCTAATATATTGCTTCTTTCAAGGCCTCATAATTAAATTGCATACAATATCAAACTTGAACCTCTACAAATAACCAATAGTGACACACTTTCAATCCATTTGGTTTACTATCTTAATAGTATACCATTTTCAAATTTGCTACCTTGGAGACCTCGGGATATAATCACAAATCAAAAAAAAACAAAATCACCAAGAAACACCAAAATTTAAGAAGAGATATATGACATATAATCCTAATCCAACGTCACTAGTTTTGGGACCTAAGAAGCTCCAACTTTCTTTAGTTCTTCATATCAAAATTCAATCCACCAAATCACAACCCAAAACAACAACAAATCATAACTCAATAATCACAAGAACCACACACCTCCATAACATCATAATCTCATCAATTCATAACATATCATACATGAATCAAGAGAAGGGGAGGCCGTAAGTGGGCTAGCAGAAGCGCCGGAGGGATGGTGGCCGGCGGCTAGAGCGGCGGCAGACACGAGGCTGGCTGGGCTGGCGGCGGCATCAGTAGGGCAGCGGGTGGGAGGTTTCTGCGGGGAGTTCTCTCGGGTGGGGATGGGGTTTTTTTTAGTTTCTTCTTGTGGGGGTTTCACGGGGTAGGTTAGTATATGGGGGGTTCTTTTATTTTTGACTTGAGTATTTGTGGGGGAATTGGCCACGGGTGGGATTTTATTAAGGGGTGGGTTTTCTTCTTTTTTTTTGTAGTGTTTAGGTTTAGGTAAAATTCTTAGGTTTAGATAGTGTTTAGATAGAGCTTTGGGTAATAAATAGATAATTAATAGATAATAACAAAAATATTTTGTAGAATGTCGGGGGATTACAAAAACGGATGGAGTAGTAGGCATTTCAAGATCAGTTGAAGACCAACTAAAAATATGGCATCGTCGTCTTGGTCATCCGTCAGTAGGGTATCTAGAATGTATCTTTCCTTCCTTTGTTAAATCAAAATTGGCTCTTAACTATGATGCATGTTATCATGCTAAGAGTCACAAACATTATTATTCTGATAGTAATAGTCATAGCACTAAACCTTTTTACTTAGTCCATTCAGATGTATGAAGACCCGAACCGGTTTTGGGTAGTCATGGTTTTGCGTATTATGTCATGTTTATTGACGATTATACTCGTATGAGTTGGATTTATTTTATGAAATATAAATATGAGGTTTTTAGCATATTTGTCACCTTTTATCAAATGATCTTGAATCAATTTCAGACAAAAATCAGTATACTTAGATCTGATAATGAAGGGGAATATGTTAATCATGATATGCATAATTTCTTTTCTACCCATGGTCTATATTACATCAAACCACTTGCCTAGATACTTCTCAATAGAATAGAATAGCAGAACGGAAAAACCGTACCCTCCTTGAAATGACTCGTGCTATGATGATAGAATCGTGTGTACCTAGAGGATTTTGGCCTGAGGCAATAGCTACTGCAAACAACCTTAGTAATCGCCTTCCTACCAAAAAACTCAAGTACAAAACTCCTCTTGACACCCTTCGGAGTTTTAACTTCAGTTTCTCAGCACACTTATTACCTCCTTGAATCTTTGGTTGTATAGTTTATGTACACCTTCCCAAACAAAGTCGCCATAAACTTGAACCTAGGGTCGTTAAGTGTGTGTTTTTAGGTTATGGAGTATCTCAGAAAGGTTATAGGTGTCTCGACCCAGCCTTAAACCATTTGTATATTACTATGGATTGTGACTTTGTCGAGGAAGACTATTTCTACCCCAACCTTCGATGTCAGGGGGAGACTACAGGAGACGATCTCATTTGATTGTCTTGTTATGATAATGTTGAAAGGAAAGGTAGGAGGAGCTCCTCTACTGTGCCATATACAGTTGAAACTAGTCCTAGTACCATCCTTAGTGTCTACCAGGAATGAGTATCGCATACAATTGCAAGAATTAGAGGTAAGTAATGATTCTTCTCCTTTTATGAATGAAGTTGGTGCTACTAATGATGAAATGAACATGATAATTGAAGAAGAGTAGGAAAATGATATAGAACAAAGTCGATGTGAGCTACCTCCAAGAACTACAATGGGTATTCCTCCCAGGAGATATGATCCCTCTTATGAGAAGCAGAAGACGAGATATCCTATATAAAACATAGCTATGGGAAATCTGTCTCAAGTAGCTATGGCCTTCAATACCTCAATATACTTAGAAAAAATTCCAATAACTATTGAGGAAGCCCTTAAACATAAGCATTGGAAGAAAGCGATGAGGGTGGAGATTGATGCTCTAACCCAGAATGAAACTTGGGAAAAATGTCTTATTCCTAAGGATAAGAAGGTAGTAGGATGTAAATGGGTTTTCATGATTATGTATAAAGCTAATGGGAGTATTGAGAGGTACAAAGCAAGATTAGTAGCTAAAGGATATACACAAGTATATGAGATTGACTACTTATAGACTTTTTCACCGGTAGCAAAAATAGATACTATAAGGGTACTGTTTTCAGTAGCTGCCAATAGAAATTGGCGGTTGCATCAATTTGATGTGAAAAACACATTTTTGCATGGTGAGATTTCTGAAGAAGTGTATATGGAGCCCCCTCCGGGTGTCTCACATAATTTCTTGCCAGGAGAAGGGTACAGGTTGAAAAAGGCTTTGTATGGCTTGAAACAGTCTCCGCGAGCCTGGTTTGGAAGATTTCCAGTAGCAATGAAGAGTTTTGGATATTGTCAAAGCAACTCTGATCATAGGTTGTTCCTAAAAAAAGGGGAGGTTTGACGACATGTCTCATTATATATGTGGATGATATGATCATCACGGGAGACGATGAGGAAGAGATCAGGGTACTGAAAAAGAAGCTATTCCAGGAGTTTGAAATAAAGGATCTTGGAAGGCTCAAATAATTTTTGGGAATTGAGGTACTTAGGTCAAAGAAGGGTATTTTTATTTCTCAACAAAAATATATCCTTGATTTGTTAATAGAAACTGAAATGCTTAATTGTAAACCAGCTGATACTCCGATAATAGTAAATCACTTGCTATAGATTGAAGAAAATGGAGAACCCACAGATCAAGCTCAATACCAAAGATTGGTAGGGAAATTGATCTATTTAGCACACACTCGTCCTAATATTTCCTATGTTATTGGAGTTGTAAGTAGATATATGCACAAACCCCAAGTATCACATGTAGAAGCAGTTTTTAGGGTTTTAAGATTCTAAAAGAAAACTCTAGGTCGAGGGGTGTTGTTTAGAAACAATGGCCATTTACGACTTCTAGCCTATACTAATGCAGATTGGGTAGGAGATCGAGATGGTAGGAAGTCTACATCCGGGTATTTTACTCTAGTTGGGGGTAATTTGGTAACCTAGAAAAGTAAAAAACAGAAGGTGGTTGCAATGTCAAGTGTAGAAGCAGAATTCAAGGGAGTTGCAAAAGGAGTAACTGAAGTTCTCTGGTTAAGGAAGCTTCTATCAGAACTTGGTTTTACCCTAGAAGAAAGTTGCGAGCTGTATTGTGACAACAAGGCAGAAATAAGTATCTTTGAGAATTCTGTCCAGCATGATAGAACTAAATATGTGGAAATTGATCGACATTTCATAAAAGATAACTTGGAGTCAAAAGTTATTAGTCTTATGTTTTTTCGATCAGAGGATCAGATAGCCGATATCTTGACAAAAGGAGTAGGAGCTGGTATTTTTGAAGATGTACCGTTCAAGTTGGGTGTTGAAGATCCGACAACCCAACTTGAGGGGGTGTAGAAAAGATAAGTATGATACAACAGAAAAGATAATATGATCTTAGATTAGATCATAGGATTAATATATTAGTAATTTACAGATAGTCAAAGTATATCCTTAGAAACTAGTTGATTCTTGTAAGCTATAAATACCTGTACAAACATGAGCAATTGTTAATAAGAAAAAACAACCAATTAAATACACATACGTAACAAAACACAGTGAGATACGAGAGCAACTTTATTATGTTCCAACTCAACTTAATAGCATACAAGAGGAAGGTATTAGGGATTTAGGGGAGTAGCCTTTCCTAGATTGATTTCCTCCTAATTTAGCTGTTGTTAGTTGAGTCTAGTCTCCTCTTCTAAAAAAAACTCTTAAGGTGGTGTCCAAAAATGAACTTTTCTTTTACCTTTTTTCTTTATATGAAATGAATTTATACTACCAACCAAGCTTATCGGTTACCAATTGGGACTATCAATATTATTAGTTCATGATAAATTATTGATTATAAAAAATACATTGGTATTAACATGTAAGCTTTATCTATAATTACGCACGCATTGTTTTACATATTTTTTTGATGTAAAGAGAGTCACTTGTTAGAAGATGACTAATAGTAATGATATAGACGAGATATTATTATATGTTTTGAATATCACTCTCAATACTTAAACAAATTAAAGTAGTTAACATGTACACTTATCGCGTGCATATAGATCAAAAAAGATGGATACGGACAATTTAATGATTTTAATACAATTATTATACCTCCCAAGTATATCACAGTAGGCCATCTTGTAGGTACACAGTCACACACTCCATCTTGTAGGCAAGATGTACGGATTATTAATATGTATGATATATTGATCTTCCAAAATAAGGGCCATTCTTTCCCCCAAAAAAATGTCAAGAAAATTGTTATTGGGCCATATAACATAGAGAAGGATAAAACCAAAGCCCAAAATAAATAACATTATCGGTTTAAGGAGTTGCACTTGTACAGTTGTACATTTACTTTTACCAGCTGTAATTTTAGAACATGTAACTCCAGCTGTGAAGGCTACAACTGTACACGTAAAACCCAGAGCCCCTAGGCTATAACTACTACTCCCGCCATTCCCCGTCTCTTCCCGTTCTCTTCACTCAGACCCTACACTGAAACCCTTAATTACTCCCCCAAAATCCCACCCTCGAATCACTTCACTATCTCCCGATTTCGCCCAAATTCTGACTCAAAACCCTAAAATCAAGTTGATAATCAAAAACCCAGAAAATAAGTCGATGGATTTCTGGGAAATGCAAGAAGCCCAGGTCGATATGAAGGAATTCACTGTAGAAAAGGGCGTGGATGAAACAGGGGAGAAACAGAGGATATCCTTGTTTGGGTCAATGTCAAAGAACAAGGAGACAACTTGGGTGATCTCACTGTTTGTCTTTGTTCATCTTGTTGCGTTTTTCTGTACTATGATTCTCAACAACTGCTTGAGTAAGTCGCATGGAGATTGCACTCTCTTGTTCTTTCAGCCTCTCTCCGAAAACCCTCTTCTTGGTCCTTCCTCTTCTGTGTCAGTCTCTTTCTCTCTCCTTTTTTCTCTTTTCTTTTCTTGAATATGTTTGATGCTATGAAGTGCGGATTTCTTGAATTGATTTTTTTTTCTTCTGTTTTTGGTGTTCAGATTCTTGAATACGTCTGATGTTGTGAAGTTGTGATTTCTTGAATTGAAATGGAATTTTTTTTCTGGTCTTCAGATTCTTGAACATATTTGTTACTATGTAGTGGAGATTTCTTGAAGCGAACTGGGATTTTCTGTTTTTTGGTTTAGATTCTAGAATATGGTTGTTGAATTGAAATTGCAATTGCCTGAATTGAAATGGGTTTATCTATTTAGGGGTCTATAGATGTTGTAGCGAAAAACGATTCAGGATGTTTGTACAGGCCCTGAATATGGGTGTTCGATTGCTGTTGATTCGGTGTTGCTATAAAGTTTTATCTTGTCTATCACCTTTTGGCTTTGATTATAAGACAAATGTTGAATTCCGAATTAAGTTTGTGAGTAGTACATGAATTCATAAGTTAATGTGATTTTAATGTCTAATGTAATAGAATGAGTATTTTCTGTTAATGCTATGTTAGTCTTTCCTCTAGTTATAATGTTCAATTAGAACTGTTGATGAATATTGTGAGATTTTTATTTAAGACCAGTCTTTGATCAGAATCCGCTTCTACTAATTTTGGGTAGTAAAGCTGTGTAGGGGATTAAATACATCATGCAGCATAAGTTTACTGATTACACACTATATTCAGGCTAGGTTATTTTTGAAAGGGGGGAATGTCTTCTATCTAAACGTTTCTGAAGTAAGTGTATCTTGTATTCGAATTGGATGGCTACAGGTTGGATCGCATGGGAGCCCTCCGAAGAATGTATTTGACAAACATCCATGGAGTATGGCGTCTCTTTACCTCTCCATTGCTACATGCTGGTGTATTTCACCTCATTGTTAGCCTCTCTAGCGTTATCTTCATAGGGATCAATCTGGAGCAGAAATATGGGGCATGTAAATTTTTTCCCTTCTGTTTAGTCATCTCCAATTACCCTAAATGTCATGTTTTTTGATGTTGGTTACTTATCTGCAGTGAGGACAGGTATCATATACATTTTGTCGGCCCTCACTGGCAGTTTGATGGCTGCACTCTTTGTTCAAAATAGCCCCGATGTTTCCTCCTCAGCTGCTCTCTTTGGTTTGATTGGTGCTTTAGTTTCAGGGCTTATCCGAGACTGGAAATCATACAGTGATAAGGTTCTTTTTCGCCCTCCACACATTATTCTTCTTCATGACTTGTTGCTTCTGTAGTAAGCTTTTAAAATGCCAGCATTTGCGTGCAGTTTCTGGCTGCAATGGTGCTACTCGTGGTCTTCACAATCAATTTCGCTCTTGGGATGCTACCCTTTATCGATAACTTCTCAAACATTGCTGGATTTATGACAGGATTCCTTTTAGGTTATGTCCTCTTTTTCTCTCCACAGCTTAGGAAACCAGCTTTGCATAAAGGATTGTTCGACTATGGTGTGAAGAAGTCTGTGGCATTGAAGGATAAGTTGGACAGACCAATGTTAAGGATTATCTGTCTTAATCTGTTTATCCTCATGTAAGTTACTCTCCCACTGACCCACTGGTAAAAAAATAAAGCCCTTAATTCTTAAATCTAACATGAGGTTTGGCTTCCACATTATGCAGGGTAGCCGGCCTCATTGTAGCAATTCTCCACGGAATTGACATCAACCAATACTGCAGTTGGTGCCAATACATTGATTGTGCGCCTTCAAAAAATTGGTTTTGCGATATCAAAACTCCCTCTTGTAAGGTATGTTCCATTAAGAGTGAGGAAGTGGATCTAGGGTACATTTTTACAAATTTGGTAATCAATATTCTCGTTCAATGTACCAAGTGATGCATAATGTTTCCAGTAGTAGTAGGTGTTAGTAGCTTGAAATAATCCGAAACATGATTTGAACCATGATATGATATATATGCTACTTCTTTTCCTCCTTGTTTATTGATTATTTATGTACAACCATATCTTCTCAGTGCTAACACTGGTTTATGTAATGATATAATCCCGAATTCAGATCACTGAAATCAGGGGACAGACGGTTTTGAGGTGCTTGCGAAGTAACAACTACAAGGTCTTGCCTTTCACAGGTATTTCACCTTCAAGATTACAGGAATTGTGCAGCCTTACCTGTTCTTAGCACATCCTTGAAGGAGATTGCTTATGCTGAGTTAGATATATTTCTCTTTTTTTGATGTATATCAAGTGACTAATGCACGTTTTTTGGTTGTATGCGTAATTACATGTATGTCCATATCATCTTGTAGATCAAACTATCAAAGCAGTGCTCGTACTTCGAGCATTTAAGCAACAATAGTTGAAATAATGGAATCTGATTTTTGAGGAAAAGGAATCAGAGTTTTCTTGTACTATATTATAATTTGTCAAGCTGTTTATCCACATAGTACACTACTACACTGTCATAACTTCAAAAATGGCAAATACAGCTTCAAACAGTATACTGTCTATTTAGAATCGAGCAAGGGGGAAAACAGAAAAAGATGTGTTGCAGGCCTTGCAGCTCGCACTTGGTGATTCCACGCAAAAGATTATATAACTCAGACCTCTTTATCTAGTAATAAGAAGTTTAGTTAGTGTATGAAACATTAGTAGCAAACTAAAAGAATAAACCCTCAGGATATTCGAAAAATTGATTAGAATCGTCGAATATTTAACCGGTTCTGTAAAAAGAAGAACCTTTTTGATTATTTGAATAATCTGCCGCCCTTTACACTTGACTATTTTTAATGGATAAATTAACTAAACCTTAAATGAATCCTGACTAGATCTGTGCACTGGGTCGAGTCAAGGTCGAGATGGGTAACAAATCTTATAAGTAGGGTTGGGTTCGGCTATAGAAGATGCAAAATGAGTTGGAGTAATCCAATGAGAGATTAGTTCTATCTTTAGAATGACTCATTATTTATGCAACTTGATCTTTTAAATATCCAATAAAATATGACCATTTAAAAACCTAAACCCAATAAAACCTTCCAATTTAAATAAATCTAATCCCAACCCGCTTCCCCCTCTCTCAAATTCCATAGCAGAAACCACTTTAAAAATGAGAAAAGACAAAAATAATGTTAAAAAATTCTATTTGATAAGCGCTCGTGGCCTAATGGATAAGGCATTTGACTTCTAATCAAAGGATTGTGGGTTCGAGTCCCACCGAGCGTGTCATAAATTGTTCTCATTCAGGGCTTTTTTCATGGACTTGAACATAACAAAAACATTGGTTTTTTGGGCTCAAACACAAAAAAAAAAAAAAAAAAAAAAAGGAGCGGATATTCGATGACTAAAAAGTAGTATTCTAGAGTTTGGGAGTCATTAAATGCTGAATTTAATGTAGAAGGAATATTGGATAATAGCGCAACGCATAAAAGTGATGAGATAATTGCAATTGTGTATTGTACTTCAAAGACGAGTAGCTATAAAGTTTCTCTGCATTTTGGTTGATTAAAATGGAGTCGTAGACCTTCTGTAGAGTAGGCGGCTGCTCATTTTATGGGCAGTTTGGTCCATTTCCAGCAGATATTCTGTTTACGTTAAATGACTACTCCGTAGTCCGTACTTACTTATTCACTTATTGATTTGGATACATTTATTATGGCTTTCATACATTCATACATTCCTCTCCTCCTCTTCTATTCTCTCTTTTTAATCACAAGACCATACAATGTCTACTCGGTGCCGATCCTGACATTTTAGAGGCCCTATGCATAATAATATTTACGGATCCCTTATGTTTTACGCTTAAAATTTTCCATTATCCATTTCTGGTAATAATACATGGTTTTATATTTTTATTTTATATTACTAATTTCATTCGTAAAATAATTTAACCGTTGTAAAAATAATTGGAAATTTTTTTAAAAAAAAGGTACACACAAGGTCTACTAGTGAAACAATATTTTTTTAGAAGCAAATTAATCAAATAGAGTAGAATAATGATGATATTTTTAAATAGGTGTTAATAGAATATTTATAACCTCCAATAGTTGAGTGTTTTGTTGAATATTAAAGATATATTTAGCAAATTATAAAGTTGCAAAACTCGAAAATTCATCTTTAATGCCAGAGCATACATGTAGTATATAGTATATATTTTAATGCCCAAAATGCTAGTATATACAAACCTACAATTATCATTGTACATAATATCTACTAAGATAAAATTTTGATTACATTTTATCAAAAACTAAAAATAAAATTTTAAATTTGAAATATTTGTATAGTTATACGACACAATAAGCTTGACGAGAGACTAAATTTATTTATTATAAGACTTCATGAATTTAATATTATAAATGGTTTACAGTAATTATCATTAAAATTTTAGTTACGACTTTTTGAAATTTATTTAATCATAATTTATTTAATTATTTTTGGTCCCTTCCGAACCCTGAGCCCTAGGTGGTCGCACCCTTCGCCTAGCCTCATGGACGGCACTAGAGCTGTCAGAATCAGGCCCGACTCGATAAGTTACCCGGACCCGACCTTATTATGACCCGAAAAGTGAGACTCGAAAACCGACCCAACCCGACCTGAAGTTAACTCGAAACCAATTTGACCCGATATTCAAATACTCGAACCCAACCTGTGTCCGGCTCGTTACAAACTCAACCCGTTACGGACCCGACCCGAAAAAACCCGAAACCGATTGAAACTGACACATAACCGATATAACCCGATTTATAACAGTTCGTTACCCGAATTCACTGGATGTGTTAATAATATGAATATACGTGAATATGACCTAATCTTGACAGACCTATTTTTTACCTAATATCTAATAACTTTGGAACCAAACATTTTTATTAATTTAATAAATTAATAAGTATATTTATGAAAATAAATTTTTTAAAAGATTTACTAAATATTCAAATAAAAGCAAAACTATCATGTCTATGCCTATAAAAGTGAGATTAGAGCTTTTCCATTTGGGGTTTCATTATTTCATAAATCTCATTGACGTCATTCTCTTTCCAAAATGACAATCATTTTCCTACAACCTATTCTTTAAATAACATTAAATAAAAACTAAAATATAGTTTCATATAATTTCTCTATTTATACCAATATTCACTATTGATTTGATTCGATTAAATCTATCATACTTAATTGATTATCTTAATTTGAGTTTGTTTGAATGATATGTCTATATCTGATATTTGATACTTGTTCGTATTTAATAGAATAATTCAATCATCAACTATATTATATATTTATATGATATATATGCATCAATATATATAATTGATATAGATAATAGTCATAATAAAATGATACATATCATACATTGATATACTAAAGATACATATCATATACTAGTTTGATATGATAATACACATTTAATAATCATTACCTCATAAATATTTTGTTTTTAAATGACTTATCGACATTATCATTGTCCAATTTATGAATTAACAATCATCATTATCTGATTTTATCAAAATTGACCTTGACTAAATAACCAGCTATAACCCGTTCATGAACCGACCCGATTTTACCAGTACCGACCTTGATCAGAATCCAAAATAACCCGCTATAACTCGTTCAGGAACCGACCCGAGTGTACAAGAATTGACCTTGACCCGAACCACCTACAACTCAAACTGACCTTGACCGAAATCGAATACAACTCGAATCGACATTTACCCGAACCGAATACAACTCGACCCGAACCCGACCAAGAAAATAACCGATTTAACCTGACCCGATAATGACCCGACCCAACCTGATAGGCAAAATTGACCTGATAAGAACCGACCCGCGATGGATCAACCCAAAACTGACCCGTTGACCCGATTTAACACCCCCAGACGGCATTGTGTCAACTAATTAGGGGTAACGTGAACGTCTAATAGTTGACTACTACCAGAATTTTTAGCTTTGCATCGTAATATTATGTCAAAGACGCTATTCATCTTTCCTTAGGGATATGGTTGACATATTGACATGGATATCATTTGTGAAGTATTATTAACAAATCTAATGCTCCTAATTATGATAGAATCATCTTAAACCAATTAACAATGTACTAAATCTAAAATATATAGTGAATTATTTACAACAAAATTCATCACCAAAAATAAAAAAATAAACATACTTTAGAAGATAAGAGGAATGCCACATCAAAAGGCTAGAGTAATATTCCTAATATTATTTAGCAAAGTAAGGAAGTTAAATATTAATTTAAAGGGTAGTCCCTCCTTTTTAAGGGGGAGAGTAAGGGGCTAAAAGGCTAGTCTAGGGCTCTCAAGTGGAAGATTATCCTTTAATTTTAATAGAAAAAAGGGGTTTTAGTTTTAGCCAAGTAAGTTGAAACCAAAACCCCTGAGTCCTCAGTCCTGACTCTCACCAAAAATTTGTGGTTCAACCAACCCACTCTAATGAGTTTTTAGGGCCTATATACTAGACTACTCTTTATTTATGTTCTCATCAATGATGATGATTTTCTAGCTACTAGTAGATCTAGACTAGTCTCCACACTTTAGTCTTTACTGACTCGTAGCTTCCTCGAGTCTCTTTTTGACGGCAACTCGACCTTTTTTTTTTTTTTGCTCTGCTCCTTTTTAACCAAAATCCAATATCCATCCGCTCTATTTTGTTATCTTTCACGATTCTCCAATCCTTGACCCCAAGTACTTGGCGTATGTGAAATTGTGAATGCATAACACTTTTAAAATGCTTTGAAGTCAAGTATGCTTAAAAGTTTTGTCGATAGTAGCTTATAAAGATCGATAGGTACTTTTCACGGCGAGTAACCTTGCTAAATTATGTAAGGTTACTTTGCTTCTCGAGCTCGGACTCGACTCATCACTCAGGATTGGTTCTGGCCAAAAAGCTTTAGGAAAAGATTGGCTGCTTGTAGGTATTAGAAGGTGGGGAACATAAGGAAGTTTTCACTCGTTGGATAAGTCTCTGACGAAGCCTATAAAGGAAATGAAAAATTCCTAATTTTTAATTTATATCCGATATATATATTAGAGGTTATTTTTATAATTTCTGTTCTATACATGAGTTTATAATGTCTATATCTAATATATATTTTTCTTTATTTTTATATCTTCTTTATTTTTATATTTGATATAACAATATCTATATCTGATATAATAATATTTATATATGATATTTTAATATTCTAATATAATATATATATATATATATCAAATATAAACTAGAAAAGTCCAAAGGAAACTTAGGGATAGCAGAGGCTGAAGGTGTTATCCGCGGATGCTGGGGAGAAATACATGAAATGTTTGCTGTGAATTGTGGCATATGCTCTTGAAGGCAGAATTGTTAACGGCCTTTCGTGATCTACTTGTGGCTGGGAAGGCCGGTGATAGAAGAGTGCAACTATCTATTGACTCAGAGGTCGTAGTAAGACTTATTTTGGAGGATACTCCTTCCTCATCTCCTTATATTTACTTGATCCATTCCATATTTTTTTTATTATACATACAATTACTACATTATACAAGATAAATATATAATTCGAGTTAAATAAAGAGATAGAATTGTCATGATGGTATTTTCATCTCAACTTAACCTTAATAGCCATGCTAAAATGAAGTGATCGGTCTATTCAGGTTGCTCATTGTTACATAGAAGCTAACTAGGCTACCGATTGGTTAGCTAATTATAGGGCAAACATAGATGAGAGATTGGTGATGTTTGAGGTGGTCATGTAGGGTTTTCGTACCATTTTGTTGGAGGATCTCAGCGGAGCATTGATTTGATCAGAAAGGTCCTAGCAACACGACCTAATTATAGTTTTGTTTTATTGGTTTTGTAGTAGTTAGTTTTGTCCTTTTTATTGTCTTGTTTGCTTCATTTTTTGTTTTAGGTTTCTCACCTCATTTAATTTGATACTAAACATCTATTTTAACTGTTTTTTTTTTTTTTGAAAATCAAATGGTAACAGAAATATTAAAAGCAACTAAAGGAAAGGCTAGTACTTAGTTTTCTGTCTACGCATATTTGCTATCTCATTTCAATTGTTATAAATAAGTAAAGCTCACTAATTACTGTTTAAAAGCAAATACATGTTTACATTAAAGTCCTGAATTTTTGTCGATTGGATAAAGCGTTAATAAATATTACTCGCTTTTTTAATATTTAAATGCAGCAGAGTACTTAGTACAGAGTAATTACTTGATCATTATACATATAAATTGTAAAGTGTACTCATGGAGTCAGAGAGTCGTAGTATATAAGAATGAAATGGATAGAGTAGATTGAGAGAGAAGCAAAGTAAAATGATATATAGCTCAATAACCAGCGCAAATTAAGTAGAAATCTAAATGAGAACGAAACTAAATAAGGAGTAATTCAAATGCAACTTTGTAAATATATGATTATAGTGATCATATATTGCGGTTGATGGATGGGGAAAAGCTAACAGAGCGGCAGCAGGCAGCAGCAGGCAGCTACAGCCGCCAAACTTTAATTTTGATAAGAATAAAAAGATACGAAAGGAAGCGTAGTTGTGGGGTGAAAAGCCTCCCAATAATTGTCCCGAGTGTAAAGTGCTTTAGTCCTCTGTCCCTCCCCTACCGCCTTTGGGTTTAAGTTCAGCTACCCTACATACCACACCTTGGTCTTCTTTTTGCACTGGATTTTACCATATTGGAGGTTGACATGGACTTGTTCTATAGGTGGTGTAGAAAAACACAAGGCCTGCGACATTCAACAATTATTGGAACTTATCTTATGTGAAAAATGATGAAGACGAAATTGTAACCTACGACAATACCACAACCCCAATCCTATACAGATTCAACCAAGAAATTTTTTCATGCGCATGAAAAATATGAAATGATGGACGGATAAAATTGTAGGAAGTGAGAAATATTACCAAGTTATCTTTAAGTGGTATGTTGTTTTAAGGGAGTACTGTTTCTAAGTGGGAGAATTACACGATTTTTGACAACTTTTATCATATATGTCACCATTTATCCTTTGGGGTGCTACACATATGTGTTTGTGCTTTATTTAAGAGACAATAACACCATCTAAAGCAATGAGGAAAGTGGAGTAAGCATGCCAATAGTATGTGGGCAGTTAATATGGATTGATTATGTATGGAATTGCCGATCGAGTTAGGGCTTATAATGGATAATTGGATACTTCTCCGTATAAGAGATCGATCAGTAAGAACGTCCTAGCATTATGGCATCATGGCTGCCCCAACCCTTGGTCGTTACGCTTCACCAAGTGCCAGCCATATTCGTCACTTTCCATTTACGAGGGACAGAGGTCCGGAGATCAGTAGACATAACTATCAAGATTATAAGCTAGAGATTACTCACATGAACATATACTTGTATATAAATTAGCTATGTTATTATACTAGCAAAGAGTCCAAAACATCATTCCTAGGAAGCTATGCATGAGACAAAGATCAAGATAAGAAATCTGTAGGTTAGCCAAACTAAAAAAAAAAGAAGAAGGTATTTCATGATTTTAGAGTACTTTATTGCTTATATGTCAACTTTTCTTCATTGTCATTATATGCTTTGAAACACATATTATGTAATATTATATTAAGCGCAAATTTAAATGTGTATCCGAATGCATTGTTCGCCCGTTAAATACAAGTGACGCTCTATTCAAATTAAGTCAATATATAGTTATGTCGCTGACGATGACATGCAAGATGCAAGTATGCAACCTACTAGTAAGTAATAAAAAAATCAACCTCGTGCCCCGTATCACATGTCGATAGATATGCTACTACTACTATATGAATAACCAGTGAGTATCATGAGAGATGTTTCATAATGACACTGTCATAATAATTTATTTATATAAATTATAGGAGTAGAATTTTCACAAAAATTAGAGTAAGATAAGATGGCCAAAGTAATTTCTTATCATTAAATAATAATGCATTTAATGTGTTAGATGCGCATATTCTTTTATAAATTTTTAGGAGAATAATAAAGATTTTATTATCTTCTTTATTTTAGTAACATTAAATGATAATATCATGCTAGATTATATTAATGGTTAATTTCAACCTTTGCTCCAAAAATATCGAGTTCAAGCCTTGACTTTTACGCCTGAACGGTTGATAAAAAGTATGCCAACTTTAAGAGTGAGAATTAAACCCATGGACCCAAATAACCCAACTAGGCAACTTGATATTCCTTTTTTCGAACAAAAAACCCTATGCTGTTCCTACTTCCATATTCCGTACAAATAAAACATGTAGAATACTGTGTTACTCACATGAAAGCGGATGTATAGATTTTTATTCAGGACAAGATTTTTGAGTCTAGAAGTAATAACAATCATTTATATTTATTTTAAAATGTTAGGAAAATATGATAATAAATTCTGAAGCGACTTGTGTTACTGTGTAGAGCTTACAAGCTAGCGAAGTAGCCTGGAAGTATATAGTCCTTAGACAAAGAGGATAGGTGGGTACTCAAGAGAGGAGGCATCTACTCAAAGAGTGGAAGGGACCGAATCTCAAGTGCGCTTCTAAAGATATGCCGAGAACCAAAACAACTCCATCATAGGCAAAATCCTCTCTGTCTCTATCAAGAAAGTGGAAATAGAATTTTGTATAGAGGTTAGTTAGGTTAATTATGAACACTTACAAATCCCAATCAAATTGATCACTACCCATTGATAATTGTGCCCCTACCCTATTAACATACGCACAATAGTGGGAAATCATGAATAAAAATTCAACCATAAATACAAATTGGCTGTGAACTTAGAAGTTCAAGAAGAAAATTACTCATCAATATTGCATATATATATATATATATATATATATATATATATATATATATATATATATATATATATATATGAGTCGACAATAGTTACACATAGACCTGTGCATTGGGTCGGTTCAGGGTTGAGATGGATCACAAGCATAACGGGTCAGGCCGGGGCAGAGAGGATTCAAAACGAGTCAGGTTGGGACAAAGGAGATACATAACGGACCGAGTCGGGTCGGACCGTCAAAAAAGAGTATAGTTTTTATCTATAGATGGTGATAGTTTACATGTAACACTTTCAATCTTTGGTAGTGAATCATTGACAAGTAAGTGAAAGTAATTCATTACTTGATAATGTTTAAAAGTTTTGGAAATTATTGGTCCATTATTAATCCGACTTGATTCATTAAAGACCCAATAAAATACGATCCTTTAAGAGACCGACCTATTAGACCCATTATTAATTAGACTATTTTACAAATGAACCGATCAAGAGCCCTTAACGGGACCCCTTCCATTTGAATAGGTCTAGTTAGTTACACAATGAAAATTATATGTATTTTTGTGAAGTCAATCACAACACAAAATATTTAGACATCAATCGTATAGAATTTTGCCAACCAAAGTACGAGGAAAAAAAATTCTAATTGTAAACCAAAGTCGATCATTCTGTTATTTATACTTCCTTAATTTATTCAAAAAGTTTCATTTTGATCATTTATTTGTATTGAGCTTTGATTAAATTTGCGTCGTCCCAAAGTTTCTTCACATACAACTTGAAGTTAGGTACATTTATAATTTAATGTTTAATATTTCTAGTTAGATTATAATGTGCACTATAGTCGCGAAATGTGCAACAGTCGAAATGAGTAACGTCAAAGAGAATGGTTAGTATTACGATCAGAGAGACATGAAGCAGTCACTTGAAAATGGGCCTTTTTTTGCATGATAGTTGTACTGCAATGCCACTGTAAACTTACATGAAATCAGTTAGTGGATGACTGCATGTCATGTCCAGCCTTTTGGTCCGTCCATCGATCATTAGTTGCGTTATTAGTAAAGTTTGTGTCCATAGTGTTGCTACAATTTATTTTCTTGTTCAATCTTTGAGGCATACAAACCTACATGACTTTTAATTATGGTAAAGCAGTATTGTCCTATCTTTCCAGTTTTAAAGACATTTTTGGGCACTGTGAGAGAACACCATTATATGGTTCCCATGAGTCTTATATGATCATAGTAGGCCCTAAGAGTAATTATAACTATTAACTTTGACTCTAAATGCCCATTTAACTAATTTTCAAACCTCCTTCATTTTGTTCTTAAACTTATTTTTAAAGCATTTGGAGAGTATATAGACCAAACATTAACATATTAAATAGTTTTAAATCTTTTCATGTGATCCTAATAAACATCTGGTATCTTTTTCTCATGTAGAAATTTTCAAAGAGTGTCATAAATTGTGTGCAACCTTCAATTTTGTTCATTTTTGTCAATTTTAGATTCAGTGAGAGAATACCTGATATGCACAATAGGGTCATATGAGGCCCCTAAAACCATCTACTTTGAATTTAAACTTCAATTTCAATCGATTTCTAAAACTCCTATATTCATGTCATAAACTCGTGTTTAGGACCTTTGGGGAATAAATATAAGATATTAAATGATGGAAGATATAAGAAATGAAGCTTCTTATTTTCAGTTTTTACTTGTTTTAAGGTTAGGAATGGAGGGTAGAGTCGTTTTCTTTTTTGTGTCTGTTGCCCAAAAAAAATTTGGTTTCAATCCATCTTACTTAGCTTTAGAAAATATCCATTATCTTTATTTCAATTTCAATTATTTATCAAAAATATCTCAAACCATGTATATAATAACCTTCATATTTTGGAAATTCATGATCTGGTGAGAAGCACGCACTTGATATATTATATGGATTTTATAGGGTTACATTAGACCTTATGAGTGATTGAAACCATTTACTACTCTAAAAAACCATTTCAATCAAACTTTAAAATTCTTATAATTGGGTCATAAACTTATTTAGAGCTTTTGGAGTTTGAGTTTAATATTGAATATCTCCAAACTTCCACATGTGTTATAGGAAACATCTAGTACCTTAATTTACTTAGTTTTAAAAAAATTCTGAAATATCTCAAAAAGAGTGTATAATAATAGACATGGTGAGATAACAAATTTATATGGTTACCATGGTTCTAAAAATGTCATATTATGCCTCAAGAGTATTTGAATTTAGGGGTTGACAAACATATTCGGTCTAGTCGATTTGATTTGTGATTCAATTGACCTGAAATTTCGGATATATGATCTGTTTTTTCATTTGGATGGGAAACAATTCGCTAATTATAAAGATTCAATATCTCAAAATATTAAAAATTATAGGATTATATCAGATTAAATATTTGATAATATCCGAAAATATCTAACTGTGTGGGTTTGCTTTAAAATAAAAATCTTTAGATCAAGTAATTAATCTAAATTTTTTGATATCTAATTATATTATAATGGATTCAAATTAGACCCAATATCTTATTTGGACAACCAATTGAAATCATCAATTTTAAAACTTAAACTCATATTTTAACTGATTTTTAAAACTCCTATAATTGGGTTCCAAATTTGTTGTTAGAGCCTTTGGATAAGGCATATACAATACCGTTATTTTACTTTCAAATATTTTGAGATTTAATGTTGTTTATATGTTAAATCAATACAAAATATTTCAAGAATAAAATATTTTTCTTATATTATATTGACTACGTAATATAAGAATAAAATATTTATAAAACTTACTTAATATTTTGATATTTATGACCGCTATTTAAATCAATGAAGTACATCATATGTGTTTTCACCATTTTGCGAAATCAATGTGCGATCTTATGATAATATTATCCAATTTTCGCATTGATTTAAAAAATGATCTCTATTTACACTTCATTAGATATAACTCAAACATAAACATAATTTAGGATAATACACAATTAAAACACAATTAAATTTTAATAGTGAGTCTTAAGCAAATCAAATATACAATATTTAGCAATATAGTAGGATTTTTTAAAGTTTATTAATACATATTATAAAAATGTCTTATTTTGAAGTACCTATTGTTATGAATCTAATAATATAAAAATTATAAATTTATAATGTATGTAATGAAAGTTACAATAACATATTTACTTTGTAGTATATATTTTATATGAAATGTGATGTGTTAATTTTCTTTAAGCTAAATATGGATAAATATAATATGTCATTCTAGTTTATTTTATAATAACTACAACAAAAAAATATTAATGATTAATTTCTTATTTTACGTGGCGCTCCCTTTACTCTCAAGAAGTAGCGTTATATATATATATATATATATATATATATATATATATATATATATATATATATATATATATATATAAATAGTTATTCTCACTTTATTTTTCTAGAAATCACCCCTTTAAAAGGTTTTTCTTTAACCTAGCTTCCTTAAAGATCTTATGTTTGATGTTTGTGGTTTTATGATAATCAAATAGGAAAAGGGGTTACTTTGTTTGGATGGCAAAAAACAGATGGAAGATAAAAAAAAAAAAAAAAAAAAACCTTCTACTATAGATGGTTAATTAAGAAGCATGAACAGTTCTCCAGCTGTTTAGTTTTCATTCACATTTCCATTCATGAAGTGGGGTATGATACTTTCTCAAACACTTCTCCTGTATATGTTTTTGCTCTTTTCATGTGAATAAAGATCTGTTTCATTCTTGATTATGTTTTATGCACAATTTTGGATACGCATGAGATTCTCTATGTTTAGAATTTATACGAGGCGTAAAGGTTAGTATTTACAGCATTTCGTATGTATATAGGCGTAGCCAAAATAAGACTAGGGTTTTCTAAGCACTCTTTCTAACTTTATAGATTTAAATAGGCTTAATTCTATCATTCTTATTTTTCATTTATGAATCACCTCAAAAGAAAACGTAATTTTTATTTGAAAATTAAAAACTTTGTGAAAGTATTTCAAAATAAAATATTATATTTTAGTTCAGGAAAGAAGAAAATAAATTATCATGCAACTCAGTAGAAGGTAACTTACCAACGGAGTAACCAACTACCATAAGTCCATAAGTATCGGTGTCCTTTTCTTTTTTTTTTTGGCAAGGACAATGGATATAAATTAAGAAAACTTTGAGCCCTTTCCTAGCTTGAGCTTGAATAGCTCGGTTATGGACTCGAGCTACAAATAATTTACTAACTTTAACAAAAAAAAAGTAAAATGTAATGAGGTAGCAATTTGGAGGATATCTTGTGCTAGGCCTTGTATCGGTATTCCTTAATTGGCAATATATGTTAAATGTTTAGAGTAAGAATAAACATGACAAAAATGTTAAATGCATTACAGTACGACTATACTTACATGTATGAAAATAATTTATAGGTCGCATATGGCTAGCATATAAGGTTCGTTATGCTTAGGACTTGAAGTAAATTTTTTGCTGGCAATTGGGGAAGGATTCCAGCGTAATACACTAATAATAGATCAGTAGAAATTAAGAAGCTATATTTATCAGTAATATTCAAAAGAGGATGAATCGTTTGAATCTCTGACATGGCGGCTTAATGATACTGATTGAAGACCAATCTTCTCCATAATGTTTTTCCAGAAATCTCTTTACATTTTCAACGGATAATGAAATTAGATAGGAGTATATTCAATGTTTCACATAGACAGGAGCAATATCTGATCCTTAGCAATATCAAAGTTTCAAGAATTCTAGTTTCCTCTGTCCATAAGCTAGCTACGTTCACGAAAATGAACCATTAATATTTGTAGTTTTAATTGCTGCCAAAAAAAAAAAAAAACCTTAAACATGTGAGTTGTGATCAATTTTATTCAATTACGAAAGATAGGCATGCATGCCTTTAAAATTATAAAATGAAATTGAAGATAAGCATTAAATGATCATGAGCAATCCCTCTATAAAAATTTTCTAATTCTCTTTATTTTCAAGTCTAACCTAATAAACCATGAGCTGCATATGTACATATCATTAATATGAAACATACTAAAGCAAAATATGTAAAGGTTTATGGCAAACCTACCCTTATTAAAAGGTAGAGTAAGTTTTGTTAACCGTACCTTTCATAAAAATAAGGTATTGTTAATCATACCTTATATGGTTATGGACAAGCATCGATCAAGCTAGTATACCATCCAATTATTACAACATGTATGATTGAAATTGATGATAATGTCACGTCTCTTTTAATATGTTAATATCTTTCAATTATGGACAAATTCGTATAAATTTACTGAAATAAGTAACAAGCTAGGGCTACATCGAACCTAACACTAGTTCCCTCTAATAAAAACTAGGTTACAACCAAGTGATTTGGGGACCATTAGGACATATTTTTTGTTGACATGATTATAGGATTGGTTAAATCAACTACAAGACGATGATACCACTGCTTGAGCGATGTTTACGTCCTACTTCAAAAATTACAAATATGTCATACCATTCATTCATTGATTTACGCCTTCTCTTTGCATCACTATATTCACTCTCATCCCGAATGTTGTCTAATCTTTAGTTTTCCAAAATCTATGTCACATCTTTTATAAATTTCATCAAACATATATCTTCTAAATTTTGACTTTATCCACCCGCTATTATTATTGTTTTTATAAATTCATTTTTGAGTTTTAGATAAGCTCTTGACAATAATACATACCACGCAACGCATGATATTATTAATGTATTTGTCACTATAAAATATAGCAAACTTTCATCTTTATTCCATACATTTTGAAAAAATTAAACTAGTGATCAAATTTCGACACTAATAGTGAAAGCAATAAGTATTTAGAGAGAAATAAAAGGGTGTGGCTATGTAGTATATTTGAGTTAGACTGCTACATTTACCCTCCATTGTCTCAAATTACTCCACTTCATTCCAAAATTTGATTGAGTTCTTTCAATCATAGAGTATCTAAAAATTACTCTCTATATGGGCCTAAGCACCACAGGCCACTCTAACCGATCTAGAATCAAAAGTGGCCCGTCAACAATAGATTCATCCTAGTACAACCTCAAAGTTGAAATGTCCTAGACTTTGGACCAACAAATCTAAAGGTCTAGCCCACTCAAAGTGGCACATGTAAGCCTACGTTACCTTTCTCTTCAGATCCATAATATTTACGGGATAAGGACAAATGATAACACTTTTCGAAAGAAGGGAACATTCTCCAAGTAAGTCATATCCCTCAAAACACACACTCTCAAAGCATTAACTAAGAACGATCTAAACTAAGTAAGATTTTAGGGATAGACTCCCAATCCTAACGCAATTTATTGATTTAGGCATCGCAATTATTTTTTCGGATCACCCGCTTTAAAGCTAGTAACTTTACTCCTTGTGCAGGCTATTCACCCCACAAGATGTGCTTTGCTCACTCCAGCACCCTCTGTACATCATCTCATACCATCGTTACTTAACCCATAAGTAACCGTTCTCGTCTCTCAGATCGGAACACTCTATATATTATATCTTCTGTACTTTGCCACCAAAGAAGGCAATATTTTGAGCAATGGAGATAGATTTGGCGCTTAGAGTTACGCGTGAAAGATGTTCATCATGCAAGTATTACATCATTCATTCAATTTATTTCAACAAAAGCACATAGTTAATAACATAGCCACTACCAGCTGTACGCAATCCGAGGGATGGACAGAAGTTTTGAGAGTGAAAGATGGCTTTTAAGAGGGAATTGAAGATGGAATGGCAAGGAATAAAAAATACCCAAAATAAAAATAAATCAAGGGTTTTGGGCTAAAATACCAATACTACATGAAACCACCAGAATTCTGAATTTACCGTCATCCCTGCAACTTTAACTAAACTAAGCCAACACTCAACAACCAGTGCTCCATCATACAGCTATACCTTCTTCTTTGGGCCACAACTTTTCATTCAACAAATTTGATTCCCTGCTGTCAAGATTTGCATATTGTGGGTGGTTTTTAATTCTTTGCTATATATTGCCTGATTTCGCCCACTTCTTCTTTTTTCTTGCTCAACCAAATTTGGGTTTGTTTGGCCAACAATCAGTAAACAGTCATTTTATTCTCGTTTTTAGCATTTGGCGTCAACGTTCTTTAGTCGGTTTCTCCTTTTGTATTGTTGTTATTATAGAACCACCTAAGAACTGTGTAATTTTTACAGTCTCTGCATAGTGTTGCGAGTTACGAGGGTTAGTGATATACCTATTACCTAAGATTTAAACCTTAGTGATTACTACTCGATACCTACAAAATTGCCCTATTTTTTTTAGAGTTAAAGTTTAACCTTAAATACTCATTATATTATAAGAAATAATATATTTAAGTGAGATCTTGTTGGATACATGTTAATGTAAATTTTTAGAATATTAAGTTTTCATATTATTTTGGCTTACAAATTTGAAGATAAAAATGTTTAAGTTTGTGTTTATGAGCAATTTTTTGAGAACAGAGGGAGTAAAACATATTGGAGTATATTTGTTTTGATTCTAAGCATCGCTTATCAACGAACGTAGCTGGTTAAAATATTGGAGAGTGAATTTTGTTTACATCAGTTATTGTTTTGTCATTTACGACTCTCTTTAAATAAAAAACACTATTTTAGTAAATGGAATTTTAAACTACAATCCCAGCTTGACATAATCCTATATTTCTACTCCGTATGAGTATATAGCTTTTAATTCTTTGGGTAAAATATTTAATTCAACTCTACAGTGCGTGCTGCTGTATTTGTAAATGAAAATTCAATTATAGGACAGAAAATAAGAAGGGAGTGATTAAAAATAAGTATACCCCATAAATGGCAGGAAATTAATACAAATTCAATGATTTGAAGTAGACCTGTTCAAATGACAGGGGCTTTGTTAAGGACCCTTTACCGACCCATTTATAAAAGAGCATAATCAATAATGGGCCTAATAGGTCGATCTCTTAAAAGGTCGTGTTTTATTGGGTCTTTAACGAGTCAAGTCGGGTCAATAATAGACCAATAGTTTTCAAAATTTTTAAATACTATCAGGTAATAAATTATTTTCATTTAATTGTCAATAGTCTACTACCAAAGATTGGAGGTGATATATGTAAACTATCACCCTCTATAAATAAGAACTATACTCTTTTTGAAAGACTCGACCTGTTATATATCTCTTTTGGCCCGGCTATTTTGGATCTTCTTTGACTCTATCCGTTTTGCTTGTGACTCATCTCGACCCTGACCCAATCCAGGGTCTAATTTGAAGCAATAAAAAATAAAAGTGGATAGTGATACTTTAGTTGATATTCAGCGGGAAGGGCATGATTAGGAATTTAGGATCACTAGCTTTAATTTATTGTCAGAACGCAAGATCAATAGCTTCCTAACTTACAAATATTTTAGTACACTTGTAAGTCTAACGGAGAGGAAACGAAATCAAAAGATTGTGTGTAGGGTGAGTGGTGACCTAACAACTCTCTTAGTTTAAGAAAATGCGGTCAATAAAAATAATATTGCGTAGCGGACAAAAAATCCAATGAAGATAAGATGAAAGTAAATTCTTTGCTGCAATAATTAGAGTATCTTATAAAATTCAATTATGGCCATTTAGAAGCTATTCCCTTCAGATAATACATTATTTTTTTCTATACCCTCTTTCCAATTCTAAATCTTTACAGGAATTGATTCCCTAGTTGCAAAAGCATAAATCTGAAAGAGAAAATATGCTGATTACCATGATTATCGTACTAACTAGAATGTTATATGGTGAATATTAATTTAATTGACTCCAATTTGCTGATAACATAATACTGTCATCTTTAATAACGTACAAATCTTGGATAGATAGTAATAGGGGTGTCAAATCGGGTCCACGGGTTGGTTCTTATCGGTTCGGGTTAAATCGAGTCAATTTGGCATGTCGGGTCGGTTCAAGTTGGGTCAGTTCATTATCGGGTCGGGTTTTGTGTCTTAAAACCCTTAAACTTATTAAAACTTTCTATCCATGAGAATTTAGTGAACTATTAATTGCAAAAAATTGTTAGACATGTCTTAATCACAAATTTATTTAGTAGTAATAAATTATAATTCACTTTCTCAACAAATATTTGTATTTTTTTATGTTATTATAAATTATAATTACTACTAATTAATATGAAATAGAGAGTGGGTACTGCACTAAATGTAACAAAATTGTCTAAGAATGGTTCGTAAAACATTATGATTGTAACAAAAATTGTGACATTTGTTACATAATACCCATATATAAAATATCAAAAAATAATTATTACATTTAATAAGATCTTATTAATAATAACTTCCTAATAATAATCAACAACTACTTATAAATTATCATTACTAGTTATTGACCATAAATATTAATAGTTTTTTAAAGTAATAATAATTAAGTTAAGATGGTACTAATAATCATAGTGTTTACCTTTTGATATTAAAAATATGTATAACTACTTTTTTTTTTTTGAAAATTTATTAGAACTATTTAAAACTTATCAAGTTTTTGGACAGTGATTGTAAATTATCCAAATTTCTTTAATCGAACACACTCTAAAAAAGTGCAAAATGGTTACAAAAGGGTTAATTTATCAAACACATACCTTTTCAAACATGCTTATGTGTATTTGGATCAAACTTATTAATCCAATTGTCTAAATATGAAGTGCTAATATCATGTTTAATCTTTCTGCATTTATTTAAATCTGTATATTTTTTGTAATCATGATTAATCAGAAAATCTAGATAATCATAAATAAAAATCCGAATCATATTAATCTTATCATGAAATACATGTATATGACTTGACAAGTTGACAACAATAATAGCAATAAATTCAAAAAAAATCTAAATCTAATGAAATAATTTCCAAGCTATCCTTTTGGACCAATATTAGGAGGGACATTAATTTGAAAACAATCTAGTTATAAACAGTTAGTATTAGTTTCACAAATTGGAAGATTTATACTTGGAAACATCCTCCATTCGTCATGTATGAGGTCATTGCATGAATATATCCAAAGCACCAACAAAAAGTCAAACTCAATCTATCCAACAATCGACTTTACTCAAATTTGGTCCAACAAATAAGGTCAGTTGCAATTTTGTGCTTTGTGTCGAGCCACTATGAAGGCCTAAAAGAGGGGTGAAATATTTATTAAAGGTGGACAAGTTTGAGCATCAAACTCATTAACAAAGCATTAGCATTAGGGGGAGCGCCCTAAGATTGCAATTAGGAATAATTATTCCTTAAATATGGTGCTTCCAAACTCCGAGCCTCTCTTCACTTTCCAAAGAGATCTCAAAAGACCAACATACTCCTACCGTCGTATTCTCCAAAAACCCACGACCACTCTACTATAATTATAAGCCATTAAGCATATAAAACATAATCCACAAATTTGAGATTCCTGGTCCCTCACCTGCTACCTTCCCTAGGCCCTCCTAACTTTGAGACTAAAAAATTGTAGTTGGCTTCGAAAAGAAGGCATTAGGTGTTCATCAGCTATAGGAAGAACGTTACTGTTTCTTTTACTTTTGTCACAATTCCATCTAACATAGATGAACCAAGCATATGATCATTCTTGACCTCCTCCTTGATATCTTATTAGGCCGGGTTTGATATCTTATTCGAAAAGAAGGCACTGACCTGTGTATTGGGCCGGATTTGATATCTTATTATTCGAATCAATCAAGTATACATTGATATCTTTGTATTTAGGAGGATTCATAATATGATCCACTAACGATATCCCTCGACCAGATTGACATAACATAAATTATCAGCATCAGATCAGATGATTAGCGCACGTGAAAAAAGAGGAGAAAAACAAACACACAAAGAACAGCCCGGAAGTATGCGGAGAGAAACACGTAGGTTTGGCCCTCGCTAAAGGGGAGCAATGCAGCAAATAACCAGGGAGCAAGAAGTTTGGAAAGGGCCTAAAAAGACTTGATAGTTTGCATAGAAGACAAATTCAAAGAACCCATCCCATGATTCCATCTGTCCTCAGAAAGACAAAGCAGAGATAAAAATAGGGCATTAATCTAGGACTAGGAAGAAACGATAATCCAGTTTTCAATAGTAAGGGATGGGATGGGATGGGAATTTGCAAACTGGGAACAAAGTCAGTTGCTGGAGGGAGGAAAAAGAGGGAAGAACAGGCCAAATTAAGCTCTCAAATCAAAGGACATCAATTTACTCCATATCCTAATTACATTATGGGAATTACAATAGAAGCAGTTTAGAAGTAATACAAGAATCACATGTAAACTTAAATAAACATATCAGTCAATCTTCAGTCAAAGCTTTTAGCATAGCCATACATAGCCCACCACATTGTAAAAATCACTTGGAATTAATATTAATGTTTGTATTGTATATTTGAAAATTTTACAAGTTATGAGATGGACACTTCTAAAAAAGTAACATATTGGAAGGAAGCTAAGAGTCTGCAGTTTTATGCTTAAAAATGAGTTTGTCCACTCTCTCACACTGTCATTCATCATCTCTGCCTCCCTTTATTTGAATTTTAATCTTATTTTTTGGGCAATTAATTACAAATAATTTAGATGAATTTTCCACTTTAAATTCCTTTCTGCCCATTTAACAATGAAAATGGCAGATTACCAATCATCCTTTCCCCTCCAAAGGAAACATTCATCATTGCCCCCAACAATCCTTTTCAACCTTTGAAACCTGAGCTTCTAAGATATCCATCCCACCCCTCTTCAATTCCAGTTCCCCTCTTACTCTTCTTTCTATTTCTTATAAATTCTTTTTCCTGATTTCCATCCTCCCAATTTAAATACCCACTCTCTACGGCCTTTACCCTTCCCCTGATCCATTCACTCCGCCACCCTCATTCACCTATACAATCCCCTCTGTTTTTCCTACCTATCCTTTTTCCTCTGAAATTATGGATCCTACTTCCTCTGTTAATGGGTTTTACACCTTCCTAACCAGAGGAATTGATGATCTGGAAAGAGTATTCCTTTCCAACAACTTCATGTCAATCCAATTCCTCCAAAGAACCCTTTCTCTTCTCCGATCATTCCATTCCCAATTGACACTTCTTGTCCAAAAGCTCCACCTTCCTGTTGGCGACAAATGGCTTGATGAATACATGGATGAAAGCTCCAAGCTTTGGGAGGCTTGCCATGTCTTAAAATCCGGCATCTCCACCATGGAGAATTACTATTCTTCCGGCCTCAACATCGCTTCCACCCTCGACAGCCATCGCCACATCACTCCCCAGCTCTCTCGCCAGGTATCAAATTTGTTCATCTTAGCACTCCCCTTGCTGAACTTGTTTTTCCTACTTTTTTTATCAATTTGGGTTTTGATTGAATTTTTTGGTCCAAAGCAGGTGATTCGGGCTCTTTCAGGATGTAGGAGAGAAGCAATGGGATTAGAACAGGAAAACAGAGCATTAGTCGAGACAAGAGTCCAAGCACTATCCCTTCAATTCGATGAAAAAGTATCAATCGAATCGAAATTGAATGGTTTCAACGGGTTCAGAGGGGTACTATATGCGATGAGGAATGTCAGCTCTCTATTGCTTATGATCCTGCTATGTGGGTTAGTCTACAGCTGGCCAGAGTCCAGTTTTCTGAGGGGAGGATATGAAGGGTGTGTGATCTTTGGATCAGCTTTTATGGTATCAACAGCAAGGTTGCAACAAAGGGTGGCAGCTCAGGTCAATCAGACCAGTGGAGGGAGGCCAGGGGTCCTGCTGTACGAATTTCGAAGATCGAAGGCGGCCATGGAAGAACTGAGGACAGAGTTGGAGAGGAAAGTTGGTGAGAGAGTGGAATGGGAATCTGAGGTGGGGTTAAGAGATAGAGTGGAGAACTTGAAAGGTTGCTTTGGAGTATTGAGATCTGGTGCTGAGAATATAATTAGCCAACTTGATGATTTCTTTGATGAAATTGTTGAAGGAAGGAAGAAACTTTTGGACTTTTGCAGCCACAGGTAAATTTAGGAAATAAAAGTTAAACATTTTGAAAGAGCGACTCAGTAAGTGGATGGATGGAATGGACACAGAGTAGAGAGAAAAGACAGCATGACAGCAACACAAATGAGAAGACTGAAGAGGATGACACAGTGGGGGGAAAAACACAGAGATGATAAAGTGGTTAAAGACATATTTAAAAATAAATACAGTTTAATTAGATGATCAACCAGAAACAAAGTGGTTGATGTTATTGTTGGACTATGGCCTTTTATCCCCCACTATTTCCTCTCCTTGGTTCCCTTTGTGCTGTTGTTTTTTTTTTTCCAAATCAACAATGCTGATGAATCAAGGAGGATATGATTTTCCCAGAAAGCCCTCAGATAAAGGCAGATTATTTTTTTTTTTCCTTCTTATTTTGATTAGATGGGAATATTTGTAGCTAGGAATGTAGTAGTAGTTTCTTCAGTTTTTAGTTCTACTAGTATATGGTTCCATTCTGCTGTAATCAAGGTTAAAATCATATTCAATGTAGAGGAGTTTCTATGTAACCTATACAGATCAAGACTTTCACAGTTCTAAAAAATAAGCTCCAGTAAGTTTATAATATTTTTGTCAACTGAATGAAATGACATTGGCCCTGTGGTAAGTGGTACTCACTTCATTTACTTAAAAAAGAAAGGGATAGAAGGTTCTTGTAATTTTCTACTGTATATCAAAGTCAAATACTCGCTTTTCACACTATTTTTCCCTTTATTTTGAGTTATGCTTTCTTTTTCAGTAGTACTAAGATTTTACCTACATTTTTTACTCTGTTATTTTTGGGTGTTTCTGAGATTGCCTTACACTACTGTTCCTTCTCAAGGGAACTGAATGGGGCGCAGTGTAGTTGTGGCAGTCAATGACTACTCCGTAAATGATTAATCATTTCGGGTGAGAAACAATGATAGAAAGGAGTGGGTTCTATCTAGAACAGTTCAAAAAGAAATTCCCGTCTTTTTTTTTTTTTTTCTGTATCTTTTTCTTAGTGCTTTAACGTCTCTGTTCTACACTAGTCTAGTCTAGTCTAGTCTAGTCTGGTCTCTCCCCTTTCTTCTTCCTAGGGGGCTTTTACCAGGATTCGATTGATTCTACTACACTCTTGAAAGCAACGATAGTGATAATGACACTCTCTTTGGTATCTGACTTCTCAACCTGACAATGTCTCTTCTGCGCCTCCTTGCCTATCCTGCCTACCTCTTCATCTTCTCCCCCTCTTTTTGTCTCTCTAAACATACTCTATTAAGAAACAAGGGTGTTCAGTGTTCTGGGTTTCTGGTAGTCACACCCAGAATGGTGCCCTTTTCTGGGGGGAATTTTGTGGGAGGCAAAATTATTATCTTAAAATTAAAGGGCACCATCCGCCCCAACCGGATGTCATGCTTTTTGTCCCATGCCCAAATTTCATGCTTTGCCTCCTTGACGGGGTTTCCAACTTCCATTTTTTACTATATTTTAATCATCATCAGAATAATATCAAACACATTGAACAAACAAATATAGACCAATATCACTTATTTGATAGTTTTTTCCAATAGCATAGCAAAAAGGGATCTAAAAGAAAAAGCAGTGGGACCAAAACATTTTTAAAATTATTCTTTGATTCAAGCTTCTTTTGCCTTTTTTTGATGTCAAAAGAAAATTTTCCTAATTACTAAAAAAAGGGGTTAAAATGTGGGATGTGCAAATCAGTTCCAAATTAAAGGCGGTCATTTTAGGCTGTTAGGCTGCATGGTGGACTAATTTTAACACCAACGTCGTACTAATGAAACAAGTATGGGATAAGTAACATATGTTACTGAGATAGCCAGTTTATAGTTCGTGAATAAAAATGTTAACACAGACTGGGAATATACAAAAACAGAATGATAGAAAATACAACAATGTCATAATGATAGAGTGAGTGAGCCAGGTCCAACGAGAAAAGGACCACACAAATATTTGGTAAGAGGCCCAAATCCAAGAATTGCATAAGAAATTGATAATTAAAAACAATAAGAAAGAGGCTGATGCCATAAATGAAATATCATGTTGACAAGTTTAATTCACAAGTCACAACAACCACATACAACTGATACAAACATAATTTCTGAGGAGCAAACGGAAGAAGACATAAGAAAGTAAATAAGGACTACATAGGCAAAACCAGTCCTATGTCCTTTCCAGATTCCTTGAGATTCTAGGATGGTAAATAAGTGTCCAATCTGGCAGCAGAAGTCTCTGAAGAAAATGATTCTAAGAGCTCCAATGATGGTATCCATGTTCAGGAATCAACCATGAGATCCTTACTGCAGCCTTTCCATGTTCTGATCTGTCCAAACGTCACATGCAATTCATGGCCTATTGAAAGGAAGCTGGCAATCATTTGAGATTTGACTAACAGAGTATCTACATTTAATGTATTGTACCTAGTAAAGAAATTTTTTTGAATAAGATTAAGAAAAACTGGGGGCAATCTTTGACTACTGTTCAAGAAGCATACAAGTTGATAACACATCAAGATAAAGACAACATATCTTTGATTTTATTAACCTTGAAGTTTGCATGGGATAACGGGTTGCATAAACTAGTAATCTTGGAAAACTTTTACATCCGTGAAATTTATTATCCTAAATCCCCTAGAAAACTTTTGATTACAGCTCAAAACTGGCAATAGAAAAGCAGTCGCTTCATAATCTAACTCCGTAGGAAATAATTCGAAATGAAGCAATTTCACTGAAGGTAAGCAGAGCATATATGAAAAAGAGAAGTTGATCAATAGATATGCATGTTCTAAAACAAGTATTCTCGATGAAAAGGACTCCTTAAACCCCACAGCTTCAGCTAGTGCAGTTCTTGAAAACAAAAGGGAGGAAATAGCTTCATCACATGGAGCTGATTTACGAGCTCTGTAAGATTAATCTCAAGGTCGAAAACACAAATAACTAAAGTTCTCAGTTTGAAACGAAACACCAGATTAAAGAAACTCATTCAAAATCATACAAATTGTACTGGAAATTAGAATGCATCCATGTCAAAGGCACCAATCAAAAGGATAGAAAGGAAATCCAGTAAAAAATGAAATTGACTCAAAAGTCAAATGCTGCAGTACCAAAAGTCAAAAGCAAAGTAATTGACTCAAAAGTCAAAATGATTAAGAAAAACTTTATTACCAGGAACTGGGCATATTACAATTTGAAAAAAAATGCAACAAACATCACCAGGAAGCCAACAATTCTAACATCTAAAATGATAAAGGCTTATAAACACAAAAAACGACATGAAGTATAAGAGAACCCGCCGCGTAAAGAAATAACTCAAGGTAATAGGGTTAAGAGGGAACCTCGTGGTATTTTAGATGCTTAACAATTAAATTCGAGCTTTATAGTTTAGACTTACCATATAACACACAATATATTAACAAAATAAAATAAAAACAGCACTGTATTTCAGTCAATAAAAGTGCACCTTGCTTTGGCTGGGTTTGTGCATTTGTTTTTAGAATGATTGTAAAGCTCTAGGATTTGCTAACACCATGTATGCCTTTGCCTTTTGACACACTAGCTCAGAGAAAGGGACTCACACACTTGGTAGGGAAATTCACTATAGTAAACGAAGAAATTTTTACCACGTAATGACAAGTGTACTCAGGCACCAAACACCAATTCATATTTCAGAAGACTAAAAGGTAAGCAACTTCTAGGATCACCAGGACTCCTCAGTCCTCGCACTAACTTAAGGTTGGATATGGCTGTTAATTTTTCTCAAGCTACTCCTTACATTGAGCTCCTCGACAAAACCATGTACACCTCGGCCTTTACAACACTAGCTCAGAACATAGGACTTCAACACATGATTCACATAAATTAAGAGTTTCACAAGTTAACAAGTAAACTGACAGCACATAATGATATGTGCACTCAAGCACCAAGCACCAAACACCAAACACCAGTACATATTTCAGAAACCTAACTGGCAAGCAACTTCTACGATTGCCTAAACTCCTCCCAATAACTTGTTAAGAATGGAATCTTTCTGTAAAAAACGAATCTAATAATGTCAGCAAGGGGTTTTGTTGCAAAGTTTGAGGAAATACCTCAAGTTCAAGTGAGGAAATACCTATGTTATATGGATTCTGCGTTCCAACAAATAATAGCTATGAGATATGTCCAACCAGCCTACCCCACTCCACACAAGACTGAGCTGGACAAATTTCAAGAATGGATACTTTAGAAGCAATACAATGATAATTTGCAAAACTTCTCTTACTCTATGTCGTTGTCATGTAAAAGTTTACGCAGATTCATATACAAAGTAAATAATTGTACCCTGATGAAATTGAACAAATAACGCTAGGCACTTCGCCAATAAGCAGTCTCAACGAAACTTCTCCCAAAACTTCTTCCTCGGAACATTTCAAAGAAGTCACTCATAATGTACGAAATCATACAACAGAATGCCTCATAATAAGTCTACAAAACCTCTAACACACTCTACCATTCGCACACTTTTGTTCCCTCAAATCAATCCCCAAGTCTGAATAATAATAGTTATAGTTTCAAATGACAATGTGAAGTCATAGGTCAGATAATCACTATACCATCCCACATCATGTCACTGAAAACTTGACTATCTCCTTCAATCGAGCAGCCACACTGTCCAATCCTTGCTTACATGCACTAAAATGTTAAAAGTTATAGTCCGGTAAACTGTGCATAGCACTGAACTAGCTATTGAATTGAGTACATAACCCACAGCATGAGTCACAATTCGCAAATAAGCGAATGACAGTTTATCACATACATCCAATATTCGAGTTTCTTTCGCCATTTTCGAATGCCGAGTCAATTTCAAATAGCCATTTGTCCACGTACATATCTCAATAATCCATAACCTAAAGAGAGCACTTCTCCTACAATCCTATAAGTTATATCCTCCTAAAACCCTACGCACACAAATTAATATATAGATTACAAAAACAGCAGTTCAAATTGCACGAAAAATATTGAAATATAGCGATTTAAGTTGCTAATTAAAAGCAAAAATTTGGACATTCCTTTAAAAGTAATGAAAGTGAAGGTTCATATATAAAAGAGAGGGGAGAAGGAAGTGGCCAAGGAAAGGTGCAGCGGCGGCATAGCTGGAATATATCGCTCATTAATTGCCAGCAGATGCCGATGCCGTTTCCATGCCAACGAACTTCCCGGTTGGGGTATAGCGAATGGATGTTGTCTCACATGCTTCATGTTTCCTATGGTTCAGATTCGAAAATTCTAGACTATTACATTACATGGTTGATCTTTTTGGGCGGAATGGGCCTTGTATTTTTAAGGTCATATATGTTGTTTATGCTAATCCGGCTCTTACTTCTCCCCTTCAAATATTTTGCAAAGCAAATAGTCATCACAACTGGGCCTGTGTATGGAGTCGTGTCAAAAATTAATGGGCTGAATTGGGCCGAAGTAGAAGCCAATAGGGATGAGCCTAGATAGGGCCAAGGTGACCGACCTGATCCATTAAACAACCAAAATAACAAAAACAGCTAGTAGTCTGACCGAGACTATAGCACCCTCAGATAACCATGCTCTTTAATTAAAGCAAAAGACATTTTCACTATCTAAATTAAACCAATCATTATTTATTAATATATATATATAGTTCTCAAACAATTAAAATGATAGGAATTACCAATGTAACCAATACTACACTCTCAAAACTATTGCCAATTTCAAAAGAAAACCCCCAATAATAGCTTATTGTTAACCTTCTTCAATCACTTTTCCTGCAAATAAGAGCCAATATTTAACTACAGTAACAAACTAATACGCTAATCACATCATAATTCTTTGGGTTAATTATAACTATAACAACCCAATAAAAAGTAGTTAACAATACAGAAATCAAGAACCAAAAAAGTACTAATGTAAAATTCATACTAGTCAGTTTACTTAGTCAGATGCAGCAACATCTCCATTCCAAACAGATCTACAGCAGCTAAATTCTTCAGCAAAAAAGCAAGCAAAGTCACTGCTGGCCAGCTGGCTGTACACAACTGCATCTACCGCATCATTTTCTTCTATTTTTTAAATATTGCATTGCCTATAAGACCAGCCAATCTTACTCCCCGTGTCATACGCTACAAGTATACAGAATTTCAAGGCTTACAGAACTGAGTTTCCTCACCTTTTCAGAATTCAACTAAAGTTAACTTGAGAGCATTCAATTTCCAAACCCCAGAATGTTCTCCAACTTACCCTCCAGTGTAGCATCTCCACAAAGCCCCCCAACTATAACTCGTGTCACCTCGTCAAAGATGCGAAAGCTTCAAGTTTGATGGAAATGAAGTGGATGAGTGTCCAAATGAAAGCTATGTTTATTGAGGGAAAAATGGAACAAGGAGAGCTCTGGATCAGGAGTGAGAGTAAAATTAGTGTTCGGCGACATTTATTGTACATACAAAAGAAATGACGAGAGAGAGGAAAGGAATTACCAGAAGTAAAAGCTGGAGGTGGGAAATGGGAGGGTGTGCGTTCTGTCTCGGTTCTCCAAGTGAATTCCAAGGATCCTCTATCAACACTTTCAAATTCTAAGTACTAGATAGTCGATACTATTCAAAGTCATAAAGAAAAATGAAGTTGTTGGAATTCTGCAAAGCTACCCTCAAGTTCAAGTAAGAATCCTAGAAAGGTGAATTCTTCAAATAGGCAAATTAAATGTACAATGAGGTATTGTAAAAAGCCAAATGTGAGTATAGCTAAACATTAAACAAGACAAAATAATCCAATGTGGTGTTACTTTAATTCATCCCCATCACCTCTAGTATCCCAAACAATTATATTTAATCCACAAAAATTAGACATTTCATCCATACAAAATTGTTAGACCAGGCTTTATGTGATGTTTATCAGCTTGGATACCTCCAGTGATCAAATATAACAAATCTAAATAAGCAGGATTGAAGCCTTCAACTTGGATAATAAATCAAGAATATTCCATGTCTATAATGGGTAATTCATGCAAACATGATGGATTAAGTATCATGTATTTACCTCTTTGGTAACTTATTGCTTGAGTCTTGGAGACATTCATGAAATTCATGAACACAATATTCAAACCACTTTTTTGCACATTTACTAGATGCCAAAGTTACTGAGGTTTCCAAAATAAACCAAATCACTGGATCAAACTAGCTATCTTATGATAATCAAAGACAAGTCAAGGGATAACAAGTTAGCAACAAACAAGCACACATAAGTGATGTGACTGGAATCAAGTAAAGAAAGGAGAATATGCAGGTTCAACAATGATGAACAACAAAGCCATCGATGATTAAAATAGAGGACTCATCTACACTTTTGATTCTATTCTGTTAAGGTTCCATAGGAAGTTTACCCAACTCATACAATCAACACAAAGTTCAATAATTTGTCCAATCGCAATTTGTCTATTACCATAAAAACTCAATCAAAACGTTCAGGTAAGAAATATAGTACATGGTTGGTTAAATGCGATTAAAAAAATACAATATTTTGGACCAAAATTATGAATCAATGCAATTACCATTATCGAGGAGGAGGAGGAGAAGGAGGATGACGGGAGTTGTAGAAGTTAGAGAATTAGCGCAAAGGAGACTTGGGTTTGGTGGGTTTAAGATGCAAAGAGAAGATTTCTTGGACCAAAGGAACATGGACCAACACCAATTTCCATGCCATCCACCAACCTGCGAGATCAGATTAGATGTTAGAATCGGACAAAAAGTTACCCAATCAAAAGAGTTACAGTGTTACCTGAGAGGAGGATGACGACAACGAAGAGAAGGGCTGATAGAGGCCGCAGAAACACCAGCACCAGGTAATCCCATGAGGAGACCGAGAAAAATTCCATTTTGGGAGCAGACTCCATTGATCTTGTTACTTTTGCCTTCTATTCTACAGAGTATATTGTTGCTGCTGTTTTATCTCAAGTACTGGGCCGGGCTCTGCCATGGAGAGAAGCCCGAACTCTTTTACAAATTTAACATGCAATTAGAGATGGCAAGTGGGCCAGTTCAGCCCGGCCCAGCCCAGCCCATCCCGTCCCTAGCCCGGCTCGAACCAGCCCATAATCGAATCGGGTCAAGCCCGGTTCGGCCCGTCGAAGAAGTGGGCTGAATATGAATCCCCATTTTCCAACCCCAACCCGTTTCAATTTGGTTCGAAAAAAATTCGAATCGGCCCGCAATTCGATTCGATTCGGCCCGACCCGACGATTCGCCCAAAATAGCCATTGAAAACTAGCCGTTTTTGCCCGTTGGATTTGCCCTATAAAAACACCACCAATTCAGTTTCCATCCTCACCAGAATCTCTCTCAACTCTCTCAATCTTTACTAATTATAATTAGCTTAATTATTAGTATTAATCTTCTTCTTAATTACTCTCTTAATCTTCATTAGTTATCTTAATTAGTTGGTTTATTATTCTTAATTTAGTTGTTTATTACTACAAATCCTAAGAGAAAGGATTCAAGAGATAGATTCAGTGTAAGCAGTTCTTTCGATGATACTACAAAGGTTGCTCAAAACTTGGAGCAACAACTTTTCGGTACTCCAGGTACTCAAATTCCTGAAACTCCAACTTCACAGATGTGTCCTCCTTCTTCTACTCCACAAGGTAACTCTTAAACTTCTAATTAATGAAAGTTAGATTATTTGATTATGTTAGATTGAGTTCTTGATGTTTAATTAGTTGATAATGTTAAAGTTGATTCAATTAGGTTAGTTAGATTACTTATTTAGTTATGGTAGATTAGTTGATAATGTTAAAGTTAAATTGATTAGTTGTATTTGATTAGTTAAATTACTTGATTATGATGTATTTGGTTGATTATGTTAATTAATTAGTTAATTAACTTATGAAGGTGAAGGTGAAGGTGATGGTGATAGTGATGAAGGAGTACCTGAGTCTACTCAATGTAGAAAGAAACCTTCCAAAGTATGGCCATATTTTGAGAAGGTCCTAATGACCGACGCTTCTTCCAAAGGGAAGAAATTCATGTGCTATTGCTTGTTATGCAAGCAATTAGGAAAGAAGCCAATAGCCGCTTATTCATGGAAGACCGGTTATGGGACGGGGACCTTATCCCGTCACTTGATCGGGGTACACTGAATAAACCTCAATGCAACTGAATCCGCAGGAGCAACTGAATCTTCAACTCAGACACAACTACACGGGTATATGAGTTCCATGCCCGGAGGAGGTATGCCTTTTATGTAGAATCGAGATAAAATGATTGATGAAATGGCTAATTTTGTCATTGCTGATGAATTACCTTTTAGCTATGGTGAGAGTCTAAACTTTGAGCATTTTATTAGAACCACTTTACAACCTACTTATAGATGTGTCCCTAGAAACATGCTTAAACGCTATACCTAAACTGCTTATTATAAATATAGAAGTAGTTTAATAGAAATGTTTCGCACTTTTAACGGTCATGTTAGCCTAACTAGTGATACATGGACCTCTTGTTTTGGTGAACCTTTTCTTTGTGTAACCGCCCATTGGATTGATGATGAGTGGTATATTAAAAAACGAATCATTTGTTTTTAAGCTATGGAGAAGAGACATACCGGGTACAACCTTAAGGTAAGGATAATAGACTGTCTTAAAACCTTTCATTTACTTGATAAAGTTTTTTCCCTTTCATTAGATAATGCTTCAGTGAATACAAAATGTATAGATTATTTGATATCCGAACCAAGCTTACAGTTGATAAACAGTGGAGATCTATTACATGTTCGTTGTTGTGCACATATTATGAACCTCTCGGTTCAAGAAGGTTTAACTGAGTTAACTAACTTGCTTAACCCTATTAGGAGTGTAATTAAATGAATTAGGATTACGGCCTCGGTTAGGACAAAGTACATGGCCTTGTGTAAGGAAATAGGCCTTAGGAAGAAGCAATGGAGTCTAGATACACCGACCCGTTGGAACTCCACATATAAATTGTTAAAAGAAGCCATTAAATACCGTGAGGTTTTGACAATTATTTATAACGAAACCCAAGCGACTCCCAATGAACTTATTACTGATTTCTATTGGAATACCGCAATTTACATCCGTGACATTTTAACAGCTTTTGACCATGCAACCAAAATTTTCTCTTATGTTTACGACCCTAACATTCATTTAGTCATATTAGAGTGTGTTACCGTAGTTAGCACTCTTACCGAGCATTTCAACATCGTTCAAATTAGTGATGTAATTACTAGTATGCTTAGTAAATGGTATAACTACTTTAGTGAATTTCCCGTCATATATGGTATAGCTTCTATTTTTGATCCCGGGGTCAAGACTGTAGGTTTAGAAAATTGTTTAGAATTTTATTATAACGCTTTAAGTTTACAATACGATGTCAATGCATATATAGAAAAATGTAAAAATGTAAAAATGTTTTAACTAGTTTATATGATTATTATGCTTCTGTTTATGCACAGTCCGAAAATGTATCTTCTTCTAGTGGAAGTTCCGCTACGCGATGGCAGCCAATACTTGGTAGAATTTTAAAAAAATCAAAAACATTGGTTTCTTCTTCTTCTTCTTCTTCTTCTTCTTCTTCACTTTATAATATTAATGAATATCTTTCTTACCAACATGAAACCGATGCTAATTTTTCAATTATTAAGTGGTGGCGCGATCACGAACGGCAATTTCCCATTTTGGCGAGAATTGCAAAGGATATCCTTGCAATTCCCGCCTCCTCTATTGCTTCTGAGTTTGCTTTTAGTGCAGGTAGACGTGTTCTTGATGAGAAGAGATCCCGCTTATCTCTCGAAAGCATAGAAATATGCGTTTATAAGAAAGATTGGATCAGGCGGAGCGTAGGACCCAAGGATTAAGGGAGGAGGATAACGACGAATACGATCCTTAGATGATGATGGACACAAGCGAATCAAGCGACAACCCAACAGGTGAAGGAGGTTCGAGGTCTGTCCCTAATTAGGCTAAGCACAACTGCACAAGCACCCCTACAGGTACGTAACAGAACTACGTGGGCTTTGATTCCTTCGGGATACGTAGGCAACTTAATTTTGAAAATCAATATTTAATTATTTAATTAAATTTTGATTTTCTAAATTAAGTGCAAGCCCTTTCTTCTTATCCCACCCCCCAAAACATGTTTAATTAAATTTTGATTTTCTTAAAAGTGAAATATGAAATATGATTTTAGTTTACTTATTTTAGTATATGAAATATGAAATATAAAATTTTGATTTTAGTTTACTTATTTTTGTATATGAAATATGAAATTAAATTTGAAATATAAAATATGAAATATACTTTATTTGATTTTCTAAAAAGTGAATTAGTTCATTTATTTGAAATAGTTTAGATTTTCTAATACCTAAATATAAAATTAGGTAAATATACGTAATTAGTTTAATAATACTTAATTAAGAAAAAAAAATTAAAAAACATAATTCGGTTTGATTCGGTTCGATTCGGTTATTGATTCGGTTCGATTCGGTCTTGATTCAGTTCGATTCGGTCACGATTCGGTTTGATTATTGATTCGGTTCGATTCGGTTCGTGATTCGTTTTCAATTCGGTTCGATTAGGTACCGAATCACAAATCCCCAACCCCAGCCCGGTTCGGACCGACCCGCCCCTCAGATTGGTCCAAATCCGATCCACTCTCCCCCAGCCCGGCCCGATGCCAGGACCGGCCAAGCCCACCCGGACCGGCCCCTTGGCCATCACTACATGCAACTTATCCAAAAGTTTACCCATGACAAGGCAACAAAAGGGAGAATATGTATAATTTTCTCAAATTATGTATAGGCTCATAACTAAATGCAACATTATAAGTTTCTCAAATTATGTGTAGGCTCATAACTAAAAGAATCAAAGTTGGTGACTTTGGTGTGAGACTGGGAGTTGAAGTAGCTCTTGGAGTAAAAATGAAAGAGGGATAGGAGGGTGTAAATATTGGAAGGCTATAACAAGCTTTCAACCTTGAGTAAAATGGTGATTCATTTAGCATATAGAGCAATGCCTTTCACTATTAACATGTGAAAAGGAAATAGTATGTGCATTTGAAACATCAAATTTATCATAAGAAAAGGACAAAGTAAAAATTGTGCGTAAAACCAATATTTCTAAACAGATCACAGCAATAAACTTCCCGAAAATACATTAGATTTTCTTCTTTTAATAGAAATCAAATTGCTCTCCCAGTAACCAACTACTTCAGGGAAATGCAGCTTAACAGAAACAATGGCTCCCTTCCCTGTATGTGTTGTACTTCAACGACCATAACATAATGATGCAATTGCGCAGATGGATGCCGAGAAGTCTAAAACAGGCGAAGGACAATATCGACCAACAATTCATTACAGCAATGAGATAGCACCTCAAAGAAGCAAAAGTTTTCCATATTCGATATTGCATTGTGTATCAAAGTTCATCCACACCAGCAGCTGCGGCCGGTTGCTCCGGGGATGATAGAGTAGCTGCGTAATCTTTCTTCTTACCAGGACCTGAAGAAACTTTAACCATTGCCGGTCTCAAAAGTCGATCACCAAGGAGAAAACCACGTCTAAATTCTTGAATAATGATGCCTTCCTTGAACTCTTCAGACTCCTCTCTGGCAATGGCCTCATGCAACTACAACAAAAAAATAAAAGTTGGTAGTTCCAATCAAACACTAATGGATATCAAACTCAAAAAACGAAACATAATACAAATCTCCACAAAATTACTCCACAGTTCCCACCCAGAACTTTAACCATTACTCAACTTTGACACTCTTAAATTTCGGGACGGATCAAATTCTAGCACTTGTGCTTCTTGTGTAGTCAATTCTTCTTCAATCTTCTCTTCCACTTTTGACACTCTCTTTTGTACTTCTCTCACCATAACAGATTCTTGAGAGATATCTTGAACAATAAATTCTTCTTCACAACTCACAAACCCTTGCTACAGCACCATAATCTACGAGTTTCAAAATTTTATATATGCGAGTGTAACTCTCTCATCTTCCAAATCTTTAAATTATCCCACCTATGTATCACATATTATGTGAACGATTAGACCATAATCGCTATAGCACCATAATTGACGGGTTTGAAAAATTTATATGCCTGATCAATATATTCAAGTGACTTTTTAAACTCATTGGGGCAAAAGAATTAATTCAGGAACTGCAAATTTCACTTCATCCCCATAAATTGTTGGACAACAAAAAGTCGTCATAAACTCTCAATCTCAGAAAAAACACAACAGAAGACCTCGCGCTTCGATATCCAAGTCTCAAACTTCTTAGCAAATAAAATCCCAATTATAATGAAGACAAAAACAACCAAACATCTAAGCCTCCATATATACCAATCCGCCACAATTTGACAACCGAAGGTCCCATGTACAACCCAGACAAATTGCAATATGTACCTAACGCATAAATGAGAACGGCATTTTTTTTTTTTTGACAAATTACAAAGATCATGTTAGTTGAGATGATTCACAAAACCTAAGCTCCTGATACCACTTGATGCAAATTGTTGATGACCCACGGATAGAACTTAAAAGGCAACATCTTCTAAGGTTGAAATTAATGGCAACAACACTAATTTCAGGTTAACAAGCAATTTTCAATATAAGGATTAAGGTTTGATCACAAACCTCAACTCACTTTTTTATATAATCAATCTCAGTCTTATAAAACATACAAAGGTCTCCTTTATATAGGATTATTCAAGTAGCACAAATCCTAAAGATAAAACATTTGGCTGAAATAAAATACATAATAATAAAATGGTAAAGCTAAACGAGACTCTTATTACATAACTAACTAAATAACTAATGTAGAACTGTCTACTTGCTCATGCATCAGAAAACCACATAACCCTCTAAACAGTGGTACCTTGGATAGGGTTGTCTCTATGTGGCCCAAGTATGAAGAGGCAAATGGGCCCAACAGCCAATGGGAAATGACCATTAGCTAGACTTTAAAATATGTTTTTTTTAACATATCATCAATAAGGGAATGGCATTGCGCAGCCTAGAGGATCTAATTTCAACACAATCCATGTTTCTGCCTCAAACAGCCATGATATGAAATCCAGCAAACCTGCCATCTGGGAGTGGCAAGTATTCCTAAACTAACTAATGAGATGATTCTAACCGCATAGCTTCATGCAAGGAAAACTACGTTATCAATACAGCTAATATTCTCTTGCAGCTACACCAAATTGACAATCTGAACAGGCAAGAAGATGCAGCTAGCCTTGACCAAGTGAGATAAAATGTAAGACAATCCCACACTCTAGAAAATGCAATTGAAAAGCACTCCAGACATTAAAATGCAAGCAAAACCATTTCTCTTGCTCAATCTATGAGACCATTTCAGCGACAAGTAAGAAATGCAGAGTAAGCTTTAAGCATAGGGGTGGAGGGAAAAATATGCTTAGTTCTAGTTCTCTAGTGCCAAATGGCTCTATGAAGATCTCTTGATAGACATCCAACTCATCCACTTCAAAAACATACTATGCAAAGGGAAAAGGAAAAAATAGTTCTGAATTGCTCACAAAGATACAGCAGTACATAAAATGACCTTACCAATTTCAGTATCATATTTACATTAAGCATGCATTGGTGATGAGCTTCTATCAATAATACCAGCTCCTTCTAGTAAAATTTTGGTGGTTAAAATCCAACTATTTTAGCACATATGACATAGATGGTTCTATGTAGTCACAATTATCTGAATGAATTTTGAGGTTAAGTGAACTCAAATCAACTGCTAAAATCTCACAAAGAGCACATCACCAAGAATTAGCACAAAGGCATAGTAAAAGAATAAAGTTGGAGAGTAATAATAAGTCCAGATAACAACACTCACCGATGGATCAAAAGGCTTCCCTACAGTCGCTATGACAGCTACACGCAAACTCCTCATAATCTCCACAAACTGCTTGTATATGCCCTGATAACTTGTATCAATCAGTCTTTCCTTATCTGTTTCTGGTTTGAGCTGTTGCTTTGCCCTCTCGAAATTGTCCACCATTGGTAGAAGACTCTCAATAACCTCGCCCTGTGCATTGTCTCGAATTGAAAGCCTCTCCTTCTCTGATCTTTTTCTATAGTTATCAAAATCAGCTTGGAGACGGAATAATCTCTCCTTTCCAGAACTTACCTCTTCCGTCAATGTTGATAATCTCTCAACCAACTCATTCTTTTCGGTTTCTAGTCTATAAAACATGGTTTCTATTTCTGTACAGGTCTGATAATCCCCAGCTACAACAGCCTCCTTATAATATTTAGTGAGAGTCTCCACACTTTCCCACATCTTATCAGAACCACTCTCTTCTGTTTCCTCATCTTTCTCATCCATCTAAAATATCAATCAAAAGAATTCAATCCATTTGCTCATTATTTTTTGGTCTTTTCAAAATCACAAGTATAATTTGTAGCTCCAATTATCCCAAACAGTATGTTATACTTTAAAGCATCCATTAATCATTGACAAAATTCAATCAACAATAACAAAATGCAAACAAAATCAACAGCATATGATATTTTAATATAATATTATCAACAATAGTTCAAAAGTGTGGACCTTTATCAACAATTTTTTTTTTTAAAAACCCACAACTTGTAGAACAAACTACAAACCCAAAAGATAAAAGTTGAAAAGTATAAAGAGGGAAGCTTACAGAGTCAAAAGATTCATCTCGTAAGGAGAAACAGCACCTGAGATCATATTGAAGGCGGTTGTGAAGACGAGGAGAGGGGAGAGATTTAATGGGAAGGGAGAAGAGATTTTTGAGAGAAGAATGGATAGGAAAGGCTAGAGATTTGTGGGAAAATGAAGGTTGTTTGGCACTTGAAATAGATAATGAGGCACACAGGAAGGAAGGGGTGCTTGTGCTTGTGCTTGTGATTGAGAGGGAGACTGTCATTTCTACTTCTGAGTCGAATTGTGACTTGTGAGAAATGGGGGATTGGATTTTGGGGATTTAAAATATTGGAAAAGGGGTTGAATAATTCAAATGCAAACCACAGCCCACAGAGAGTTCCAGAAGGAGGCTAGGAGACTCCCCAAAGACAAGATTGCCGAGTACATACGTTTGGGAAATTGGATGATACAAGTACGCACATGCTCCGTTAGCTACAGTTTCAAATCCTTTTTTTTTTATTTTATGCTATGAACTCCAATGTTCCGCCTTATCACTAAATGAACTATCTTCGTTATACATGAAAATAAAGGAATAATCAAATCACATAATATCTTTGTTAATGTCATCATAGATTAAATGAGTGGGAGAAATGTGTGCATGTGTATTAATTTTGACACAATTACGAGGGGGAAAGATCCAACAACCGAACAACATCTGCTCTGCTCTTTGCAGTCTGCTACGATACTTCTTTTGGTGTCAAAGTTGTTGCATTCTACTATAGTAATTTTTTCGAAGAAGCCACTTTTTGATTTAAATGACTAGTCCGTTCATCAAAATAGTTGGCTAACTTGGCTTTGATGCTAGAGATGTGACTTTGCTTTGATGCTAGAGATGTGGAGTTAATGAAATTCACGATGCAACGGTGCACGACAGATTCAAAGCAATTGATGTAGGGGGTCGAATCCTCATACCCCCCTGGCCACTGGGCCGGTTCAACTCAACTCTGCCCCTGGCCCGGACCAGACCGGCCCGCTAAAAAAGAGGGTTGAATCAACCCCCAAAGTCCAACCCGAAACCGAACCGACCCGCTCTAAGGACCGGTCCGACCTCGATCCCCACTTCCCCAGCCCAGCCAGATGGCTGGCCCACCCCAACTTGTCCGAACCGGCGCCATGGCCATCTCTACCCCCGGTAGCTTATTCACAAAATGGGCAATTGAGAGGTCATTATTCACGGATGTATGCATATACAGACATTGTACTTTTAAAATGTGTAATAGTTATCATTTTGAATCAATGTTTAATACTTAGTGATCCACTTGTGTCCTTATGGCATCGTTAGTCATTAGAAACATTGATAAACTTTTTTTTTTTTTTGGCAGCAAATGAAACTAAGAACATTAAAGGCCCAAACTTGCAAACAATAGAGTTCTTGATACTTTGAAACATGAAAAAAAAAATAACAATAAACTTAGAATTTCCGAATAATATCCTCAACGAGCAATCTAACGTCCTTTGGGGCTTTGTCTGGATCCCGAAAGAAGGAAACATTGATAAATTAATGAGAATAACGTAATACGGTTATCCTTAAAAAAAAACGTAATACGGTGAAGTAATGGAAACACCTGAATTATAAACCAAACTTTCATACCATATACCACCTCCCCACAGATGACTTCCTTTCCTTTTTTTACCTGAGAATGAATGAGAATGTCTGCTCATTACCATTCTTAGCAATCAATGACCCCATTGCAATGCGGGGTTGATTCAAGTTACATGCTTTCAAACAAATACAGAAAAAAGAATTATGCTGAAACTGAAACCATCAAAACATTGGAGGCATACGACATCAATCACTTACAAAGGGAGATGCACACACGCCAACTACCTTTATGCTGCAAAGTGCATATGAGTGATATTCCACAATAAAGTATGCTACTAAACTTGGGAAGCATAGTTGGTCAAGAATAATGTCTTGCTGAAAAGGACTGAAAGTTCAGTAACCTGATTCAGAAAAGGAGCCAATGGTTTTTCCCATTCTAGCTGTAGAACAAATTTAGATAATGTCCAATCTAAAGACACACCATCACAAGCAAATTATTCGAACTTAGTTCGATTAGGATTTCTAAAGTTAAGATTTACAACTCTTCCAAAACAAACCATCTGAGTGGAAAAATAAACTACCATTAGCATTCAGCAAGCTTCTTCATAGTAACATAGGTCCGATACTACATTATGAAATGTGTGCTGTATGCCTGTGTTCACGATCCACGTACCTGAAACTGAGGAAAAAGAGTATGTCACTTCCTGCTGAACAGTAATCAATAGCATCATGCCTCAAACTCACCAAACTCCGCAGAAAATAAAACAAAATCAAACTGAATTCCACCTCGCTTTGCAGCATAAGGAGTATTTAACTGCAAATGAATATGGGGTCGTATTATTCCCACACATCATGCCCTTTTCATATGGTGAATCAGAAGTCAATAACAAATGCAAAAGGAATTGACTAATGTCACCCAAATTGTAAATTATCACGCTATCTCTTAGCCAAAATCTCATTTCATATTATTTCACATCCAAAAAATTTAAAAAGAAAGATTGTTTATTGTACACAGCACTCTTGCATCAAACATCGAGCCCTCCAGTTATTACTTGAAAAGCCCTCAGGAGAGTGAATCACTAATCAAGGAGCCTTTCACCAACAGAAGCAAAGAAAAAAAAAATTATCAAATCAATGTTTAAATACTTTTTCGAGAAAGCAACTAAAAGTCTAAAGCATAGCCAGCATATCAAATGAATTATGTTGAAAAAGTTTTAAACCACAAATAATCAAGAAATACCTGTACAACCTTCCATACTGCCACACATGCACGTAACCATTCACAAATCATTTTCTTCTGTCTTAGGATCTCTGAGATTGAGCACTGTCATCTAACTTTTGGCAAGGACCTGACAAGGAATTAACCACAGCATTCCTTGTGTCTTCAGCTGTATTCACATATTCAATATTGCTTACATCATCCATATTCACGAGAGACTGTTCACATTGAATGATTGTTCCAAACAGCTGAAATGAAGCGACCCCTAATTGCACACTGTTCTGACTATCAGATGAAGGTGAACTGCCAATATTCAGGTCAGTGGACACACCACCTTCCACCTTATGCGACGTACTGTCCACATTATCATCAGGGGACCTCTGATGGGTGCCGTCATTAAAAGTACCATATTCACTAGATAATATATAAGGAATTTGCCTGGCTCCCTGCATGCCCGCAGGAAAAACTATATAGGATGGGTCAAATTGGCCTGTCATTGAGCTGGGTCCGATTGAAGGCAAGGGGATATCTCCTTCACGGTCAGTAAGTAGAAAAGAGTTCTGCACACCCACTGCAGCCTGAATAGGTGGTGTTGGAGCAATAAACTCCACTTGCCATGGACTGACCATCTGCATGTGTTGCAGAATTTCAGGCTCATCCCAAGCAACCTGGATAATATGTTGAAGTGTTACAGAAAATGTTTGAGTTTTTGGGATCCCAAGATCCCAACCAAGATATTAGTTTACAATTTGATTAAAGACCACATACAATGCTTTTACGAAGGAAATCACCAAAAGATTTAATTAAATACAAATGTACAAGAGAAACATGATCAAAAACATAGACTTAAAATTAACAATGTTGGCAAGGCATGCAAGAATCCCCCCTAAACAGAAACAGCAACATCATGTATGAGCTTGTTACACACAAAAAAATAAAATTTAACAAGCACATGCTAGGGTGTGAAGAAATGTAGAAGTAAACTCAACCTTATTTTTGTAATGAGTTGAACTTGTGTACTTATTGACGACGAGTTAATGGAGAATCGGTTGCGACGTCAAACGAAATATGCTCCGGTTGGAGGGTTGGGGTAATACTCAAACGTAGTCGAAGAATACCATTAATAACTTAGATGGAGAAAGTTAGGAAAGATATGGAGAAAATGGGTTTGGAAGAAAAGGTACCATAGATAGGATAGAATAAAGGAGACCGCATTTTTATAGATGATCAAGCAAGATAGATTTTTTTTTTCTTGATGTAGCTAACCCCAAACTTTTGGGATTAAGGCATGGCTTTGTTGTGTTGTAGTTAAGCTTGTGTACTTATGAAGTGATGCATGCTTAAATGAGGTGGGCTGTATATCTCAAGTCATAGAATATAAGAAGATTGGATTACTGAAGAAACTATACAGAACTACATACTCTGAAAAATGTAAGAATAAGGTGAATTACTGATAGGTGGTGAAGAGCACCCCTGTTAACCAAAATAAAATTTGAGTGGTTTGATTAACATATTTGAATTATAAAGATTTATTAGCTAATATGGATATTGAAATTATAACTCATTTGCCCCCAAATTCTTTCTCCCCTCCTTTCTTCCACCCCTCATCTATATTTTCAGACATTTAATTAACCGATAGCACAACCCTCTAGGTAGGGAAGTGGGGGGATTCCAAAAGGCAACCTTATCCTTTACATTGATAATTGGGAGTTCATCGCAATACACTAACTATAAACGTGGAGGAACGCGTAGTCGTGTAAGACCACTACACGGTCGAATACCATGCAACTTCAGTAATTGGACACTCCATAATTAGATCCGACAGTAAGGACAGAAGTTCCGCAAAACAGCCAAATTCAACCATTCAAGATACATTCAAATCCTAACAAGCACATTCATCTCCAACTCCTCATTACAAACAGACAAGTAACATTCATAGGACTCCAATTCCCAACACTATGACTGATTGCATATAACGTCAACCACTTATATAAAAAAAAATCTAAAAATGCATTAATAACAATAAACACAGAGGGAATTGAATTGTGCAATATACCTGAAGAGCCCTCCACCATGAACCATGCCAAGGGGCATTCACAGATTTCACCACGACAGAAGCAACCGTGCCATTGTACCACGTCAACCTCAACCCATCATCGGTTTCCTGAGCGATTTTAACCCGTAATCCAGTAGTCAGCCCAATTGCCCAAGGAAACTCCACCTTCACAGCCGCCAGCACGAACTCCGCCAACCCGGGCCTAGGATAATACATGACCTCAAACGGCATGTCATTCACTGCCCTTTCAGCCGCCTCCACCACAGCCTCCGGTGGGACCCTCCCCCTGTTAGTCCTCGAGAACCCCCCTCTTCCAGCACTAGGCAGGGGCTTAGGCAAAACCCCCCATCTCATAACGGAGTCATTCATAGTGGGCGGCGCCGTCTTAAACGCCCTCCGAATCCCGACAAAGAGTTCGTCTGTAAGCTTCTTCCTGATAAACACCACAGAATCTCCAGCAATCAGCTTCTTGGCATTCACAAATTTGCTCCAACCAGTGGTCAACAAGTGTCTCCTGGGGGTACCACGGTAGATATGCCTGAACTCCCACACTTCTCCGTGGACATCAGTAAGTCGAAGCTTCTGGACAGGTGGATCCTCCTCGAAATTCAACGGTGGGAAGATCGAATCTGCACAGAACCTCGGCACAGAGAATCCTCCCCCATTGTTGGCATCCGACGGGGTCAGCACCTTCGCAAACGAAACGAACCCATCATTGTCATTCTCATTGGTTCCAGAACCTTCTTGAAGGTCCCCGGGGGCCGACTTTAGCGGCACGAGTCGGTACTTGACCAAAACCTCATCCGTGTCTGGATCAGCGAGAAAAGAAACGTGAAGAAGACGACACACCACAAAAGGTCTGGAAGTTACCATTGCAGAGAGATTGACTGGTGCAGAGGATTGCTCCAGGTGTCCTTGAGGGAAGTAGTAAACCCTAGAATTCACCTTTGGTACATGAATCAAGCTTCCTGCACAAGCTCTCCATACTGCGGGGTCCACCTCCCTCGGTTGCTGGTGCTGCACCACCTGCAGTTGCTGGTAGTAGCTTCCCTGCTCCTCCGACGCCATTGATGTCAACAATTCTAGGGTTTCAAAAACTCAAACCAGTTTTTCTTTTTTTTCTTGAATTGTTTTTGAATTCTCCTTCACACACACTCGTCTGTTGGGTGGAGTGAATCTTGTAAATAAAGAGGAGGGAAGGAGGAGAGAGAAAGCAGAAAAGACAGAGCCCAACAAACTGAGGACTGTATAATCGGACAATATAAAGACTAATCTGCCCCTCAGAAGGTAACAACAGTGAGCGAAACTGTAGGTTCAACCCACGCTATGCTGTGCGCGTGTGTTTTAATTTCAGTGCATAGTGGAAGAGCGTGAAGTGCATTTTCGAGGGGACGGGGTTAAGACAGCAGGTTTCGAAAACCACGTTGTTGGGTATTTATTTTAATTTATTTTAATTTTGACATCCCAGAAACAAACGCTGACGAGAATAAACTCAACCAACTTCACCTATTATTATGGGATATGATCATATGACTGAAAGGGAGGAAGTAGATTAGCAAGGGATCGCTGAAATGGGGCTTTCCAGTCTCCACCATTGGTTTGTCAAAGACGGACAACACGGCATACTGCAAGCAAGTCTGCAACCATTGAAACCAATTCCTTCCTCTACTACACTTACTTTACTGATGGGGATATTAAAAAAAAATATATTGAAATCTTCTTCCCGAGAGTCCTTAGCCTCTGTAATATCCATCCTAAGAAAGCAGATATTATCCTAAGAGGCATCATGTCAACGGATAGAAATGTATTTAAAATAAGATATTATCCAAAAACTGGCCTAAAACGTAATTCTAGGTGATCATGATCTCAAATATGTATGATATGATGATATGCTTCTGTTGAGGAAAATCCTAAAACATACTCGTTAGGAAAGTATGGTAGTCATACAATACATGATGCTCATGAGTTCAAGGCAACCAAATGCACGCCCCAGTTCTATGTTCATGCTTAGTGGTTTAGTCGTTTAGACGTAAAAGGTCTATGCTTTATAAGGGGATCCAAATTAATTGAGGGTGACTTGCATGATAAGTACAAGTCAAATGTCATAGTTTGCTGATTAACAACATGGATCAACCTTATGGCCAAGAGCCATAATTGGTCAACGGTGCCTTTACTCCATTTGCCTACACATTGTAATTTGCACCTGTTACAATGTTTAACATATAAGGGTTGCGCGGTTGACTCTTTAAAAAGGTCAAAGTAAGAGTATCCTTTAAATAAATGGACAAAACTAAGGAACATTTTAAAGGGACATACTCATATATCTATAGTAAAGGTTTCCCCATTATGAATTCTTGAAAGACATAACTCTAGTATTGGTCTTGAACCAAAGTGAACTCAAGGATAAGATATGAATTAAACCTCGAGTTATAATCCATTCATTAGCGGCTCTATTATAACTCAATCATAATCACATGCATAATCCATGACTCACATATTAAATTCCTAATTATACACATAGCTATAATCTATCCAAGGTAGGTTAATTTAATACACAAAAAAATGCTAAAAATTTGGTGATCACTTTTTTAACAATTAATCTAAGGTAAATATACAGGTTTTCTACAATTAGGTGTACATACCGTTCTTATTTAGAGCAATTAATGAAGGTAAATTATATAAATTATAATATATATAAAAATTATGATAAAACATGAATCAAACATAAAAGTGATTAGTTTAAAAAATATTTTCATGATGGTCGATTGCTTCTATAAATTATTTGATATTTTGGAATTATTTTAATCATGATTGACTAATTGTTCAAATTATTTATTTTGATGGCATAATGTTTTAGATGGATATCATAGATTTAGAAATTATATTAGTGGATTTCTACTTTTCGACGAATGCGTTGGTATTGAAAACTAGTTTTTACAACAATGATGAAATCAAAAAATCAAGAAATTAAAATTAATGAATTTTGTTACTTAGTACGGAGTACATGACTTGTATTTTGATGAATTAAAGGAGGATATTATTTATTTGATTATGGGAATGGTTTACGAGTTAATTTCCAATCAAATAAATTTATTGGAATCGATTTATGGTTTTTTATTAGTGAAATTGTTAATTTACTTCCATTACAATAGAAGGCAGATTTTATGTTTTTGGATTCCCCAACGCGTTGACTATGTAAATGAGTTATTAGTTTGATGGTATGTTTTTGAATTCAAGAAGCCCCTTTAGTAGTATGTTTTGGACGAGATCAATAACTATATTCTCAACTATTTATGTAACCATAAAACCGATTATGTTCATTGGGATATGTTGACTTTGTATACCATTCTATTGTAAATGAATGATTTCAATCATAAATCAATGGTGGAATTCGAATTATTTAATAATGGAAACAGCAAACCTAGCTAGTTGACATCGTTTCATTTGATTTACTTGTAAGTTTTACCGGTTATGCTTCATCATATACCACTTCCGGGCAACCCTCTTAACAGCAAAGAATTCCTTCAAACATGGAGACTTGGGAGGAGCTTTAGAAAGGTTAAATTCTTCAAGTTTTGATTGCTAAATTATTGATTTGATAATTGTTATTTTGGTTATAAACCATTGTTTAATTTACTCAAGTCGTTCTTTGAAATATTTTCAAGAAATTTATTTATACTTATGTAGCTATATCAAGAAAGTTTTTGAATTAAAACAAATTTGAAATGAGTTGAGTTATAATTAAGGTTTGAGCAGAAAGAGTTCACATTCGTTGAGTCATGAATATTAGTTTTATTTTATTGGTTTTAAAAACATTATTATTAATTATTATTTTATTTTGATTAAGTATTTATACAACTATATACTTAATAGTTACGTAGTACCTACAAACTTTTTAATTACTTATCTATATTATATAAAGCTATTCATATAATAAAGTTTTTTTTTAATGACTAAAGGTAAAGTTACAAATAGTTCTCGTTCACATGTGGAATTGAGAAAGTATCGATCAACTTGAATTTAAATTATAGTTCTTGTTGAATTGGTAAAAGGCAAGTTATTATTGATAACTTTGAACAAAGGTTCAAGTAGAACTCCTTTACTTTAACATAAATATTTTTTTTTGAGTGGACGATCAAACTTAGTTGAAGCCATTTATTTTATTTGTAATTACTTTGGTATAGTTATTAAAGAATAGCACCAAAAAATAGCTATCAAAGGAAACTAGGATTAAATTGTTAAGTGATAGGCTTGATTTATGATTATGGAGAGAATTAAGAAATACGAATGTTTTGATTTTAGAAATATGAAGATTGAAATAAAGAGAATTGTTTTATAAACTTGAATATTTGTATTACTTGATTAAGTATTTTTGTTTTTGGGAGTGGATATTTATAATAGGTGACAGATGATTTTAAATTTTAGATATTTACCATGATTTTTCTAGGCTTGTAGGATTATTTGACTATTCTCTAGAAACTTTCTATGATAGTTTTTGGAGATTTCTAGATATGATACAACAGGATTAATATTTGCATGAAAGCTAGGTAAACCAATAATTAGTTAAGGACACATGCGCTCGAAGATAAATATTTAACAATGAATAAAAAAAATCAAGTATAAGATGAATCAAATACTATCTTTGTTCTTTAAAATTCTTAATCTATATTTCATATACTATAAAATAAAAAATCTTTAGAATTTTGTGAAATTTGTCTTTCTTAATATCAACTTTTTACAATTTATATTAATGTATAATTGGGATTAATGGTCATAAAGTAAATTAGAGATCACACCATACAAATGTGAACGAACATTAAGGATCAGAATAAATATTAAATTATTAGGATGTTCATTTATCTATAAACAATTTGACTATCCATTTGTCAAAAAAGCATTTCAACAGTTGTTAGGCCAATCGAATCTCTTTGCAACACAAAATAGGGATGCTAAGAAAAATAAAATTGATCATACATTTATACTAACATCAAGACCTAAAATCACGGCAATAACTTTTCAAATCCTTAAGAAAATCAAACAAGTACATTATGTATAATCGTGAGGCAATGTCAAAGAAAGACCACCAACTCGGCAAGTTTGTGTTTGGATACTCAACTTTGAAATGTTTGGGTTGGACTATTGGAGTATTCTACCCCAATTTTAGTTATTTTTGGTAAAAAGACATTACTATTGCATGTGGGTCTCACATTTGATGTTAGACGTAACGATCTATAGTATAGAAATAATAATTTTAGTTATATAAATTATTATCTCATAATAAGAAATTATTTTTTGAATAGAATTTATAATCTTGATATTCTAATTTTAGGAGAATTTGTTATTTTAGGAATAGAACTTGTCATCATGTTATTGATAAATAACAATCTCAAGTATATAAATTATTATGTCATATATATAAATAATGATTTTAGGTGTATAAATTATTATCTCACAATAAAAGGTTGTTATCTCGGTATAAAATTTATATCTCATAATTATAAATTAATATAAAAGATATAATTGTTCTAATTTTAAGAATAAATTTTTTTATCTAAGGGATAGAACAACGATCTAAGATATAGAAATTATTATCTCAGGTATAAAAATAATGATTTTGGATATATAAATTATTATTTCATATATAAGTGAATTGATATTTGGAATAAATATTATTATTTCAAGAATAGAAATAATCATATCAGTTATAGATACTATTATCTTGGGATTAAAATTAATATGTCAGATATATATTTTCTGATCCGAAGAATAAAAATTGTTATCTTAGGAATAGAAATGAAAAACGTTAACGTCCAAGTTCAAGTAAAGAAGACTCCACAAAGGAAATACCAAATAAATCCCTGAAAAACATATGAAATTGTGAAAATGACTCTTAATGATATGCTGAGTGATTTAGATCAGACATGAGAACAAGCACGTGTTTTGTGAAGTTAGTTCATGCATTTTATTTTTCCTTTGGATGACTCTATCAAGATTAATGTGTTCGAGAGAATATTTAATGTCTTATTATATCTCTCTCAAATAAGAAAAAGAAAACAGAGGAAATATTTCACATAATATTTATTCTATATAGTTTGTAAAGTAAATTATTTTACTAAAGAATAATACACTCAATTGTTATATGAACATCATTTTTGACATTAATAAAAACTCTCGAACTAAATTTGTGAAAAAAATATTCTTTATTATTTATGTTTAGGTATTACTTATTTGAAAAATTATTTTTATATATGCCACATAAATTTTTTGATTTGAGGAAAAAAATATGTCTCGAAATGCTATATTATGCTTGGATTATAGGCATAAAGTCATTTTCTTTTGGCTCTTTGACTCAAAGTGACTTTTTGGACTTTGGTCATTATCAATTATCATAGATTATAACACTTTGGAAAAATTTAAATCTTAATCAAGTAAAATTAGTTTAATTTGTTGCATGCCTTATGTAATTACAAACTATAGGTTAAAATTTTTTCTTGTTGATTTAAATATATTCTTCATGATGATATCCCAATTTTTTTTGAAAGTTTTAGTGTACTATACAGTATCAATGTAAATTGTTTTGTGTAATAGATATTATTAGAATCATAAATCCTATGCAATTTCACTGTCCAAATTATTTAGAAATCATAGAATTCAATGTATAGGTCAAAAAAATTTATTTTATTATAATAGCTTTAACATAAGTTAACTCAATTTAAAATATTTCAAGAAAAAGGATAAATGCTTAAAAATAATATTTGGACATTGTGGTCGTAGAATACATATATATAGAATTGACTCGAATTTTTATTATTAATTCTATTTGAGTTAAAGCATGTGTTTAAATCTATTTTTCTTAAAATTGACATGTATTAGTATGGTATTAGTTGGATTACTTATTTTCTTAAACTTATTGGATCTTGCGATACCATGAACTAATCAATTCTTCCGAACAGTCCCCCTCCAACCAACAATACAAAGAAAGATCATAATTCTCACATTCTTGGCTACAATCCAAAATTTTTAAACCAACTTAATTTAGATATTACAAAATCCACAAATACAACAAAGTGACCTAACTTTTAAGTAGTCTTAACTAAATTCATATACCTCCCAATAATTTGTGTTTCAAATTTTTGAACTTTGACTCCTTAAATAGAATTGGAGCAAATATTAAGGGATATAATAAAAATATATTAAATTCATATTATTATAAGTTTCCCGTGCATTGGCATGGGCACAAACTAGTCTTATATTATTATTTACGAGCATGCTTCAACTTAAGGCCTTCAAATTGCAAATGGAGCATTTTTATTGCTTTGGGTGTAAAAGAAAAAAATACATACAAGTTGCTTTGGTAACTACTTCATTTAGGTTTGGATGAACCAAATCTAAAAATAATTTGCTCCGGTTTAGAACCCAAAAAATATTTTTTTGAAAGATAAACATGCATACCAAATCGAATGATAAATATACATAACTGAAAAAAGATAAAAACTGAAAAATCACCCATGTTTACCCAATAATAAAATTTTTGAAAGATCAAATGCAAAAAATGTAACGATATATATGCATAATTGAAAAATATACAAACATTCATCAAACCCATAGTTCCCATTTGTTCAACTATAGAACGAACTAACCAAGAAAAATCAGACGTTATCCTACTCTCGCTAGCATGTTCGAATACGGCAGATTCAATCACAAATTCCTTCACACCGAATTATTCTCATTAACACAACATGTACTCATACTAATCTTCCCCTTTGTTTGTTTTTGTTTTTGTTTTTTTGGGTTTGGATGTTGAGTTAATTTATTTTTTAGTTGTCTTCGTTGTATAAATTTTTTTGACTTTAATTCGTTGTAAAAAATTCATATCCTCTATGGATTTCCTTTGATTGATTAAAAAATACTTATACTGAATTAGGAAGGAAGGCTAGAAAATTACATATAGAATAATCGTGCTAACAAAAAAAACCCTAATTTATCAAACCTAACAAACCAAACAAAACATAAAAATATTGAAAATACCACAGTAACAAAAAAAAAACCCAAATTAGACGAAGTATTGAAGATTATAATTCTTAGAAGAAAAATTAAAATAATGAATAATTAAACATACTAAACCATAAAATTACACAGATCTTACTAGATTAACAACCAAATTAATCCCTGTTTCACAAAGAAAAATCATATAAACAAATTTAACAAAATCTATCTAAAGAAATATAAAATGAAGAAATTGGTATTATGGCAAAACATTTAAAGTTTCGTCTTAAAAGTGAAAGGCATGGAAAAATCAAAAGTGTTAAAAACATACCTGTGAGTTTATCTTAATAAACTCTACAAATTGTAGACTTACTTTATCAACAAAGGTTTTAATATAGGAAGTTTTACAACCCATAACAATCTATGCCTCTTTGCCAAATCACGTAATACACTTTGTTGTCTTATTGTCTCCAATTTTCACTAATACTTTAAATCTGTAAAAAATATGAACTTAACATTTTTTTAAGAAAAATCTATTGTAGTATTATATTTTATACATATCCGGACTCAATGTCGTTGCAAGCCAAGCAACATTTTAGGCATTTATCAGCCCTAAGTGTCATGCATATGAATCATACCAAATTGGCAAGCTTGTGTCTATACTTAATATTCCGCACATTCCCTAAAATTTTTTAATTATCCTTTTCATATATCATCAAATATCAGTTCAACCTACATTTTGTGTTAACAACTTGAAATCATCTAATTAATTATTATATAATTTTTTATTCTTGCTATATTTTATATTAATAAATTTCATTTTCTATAAATTACTATTGTGCTATTTCAAGGGCACATACTAGTTATAATTAAAAAGAATAAGATTTACTTATTTTTTCTACTTGACACGACTTGTGCTTGTGAAAAAACCCTCTGTTGGTTAGATGGGGTTTACGATTTACAAAGTTAAACAGCTTCAAGCCTTCAACTCTTCAAGTCTAATTGATCGGCTGCTAAACCCAATTACCCAACACACAACTTCACATCTACCCCACATACGGAGTAATTCTCTAGAAAATTATTCCCTCCATAAACATAAAAACACCCTTCATCGACGCTTGTGTCAACTTCCACGCCTAACTTTTTTATACAGAAAAACCCCCGAATTTGCAAGTAAACCTCAATTTTCAAAATCTTTGATTTAACCAAATGATGAAGAACCGAAGCAGTGGTAAAATTTCAACAAAATGGATTCCAGTTCTTTGCATCTCTTTCTTCTTCATTGGCATGCTCTTCACTAACAGGTGCGTTTGATTCACTTTTTTTTTTCCTTTTTTTGGTCTTTGTGTTTCCATTCCTTTTCATTTAATCTTTACTCAATTTGTAAACTTTTGCTATATTTGAGCTTTGCTAGTTTTAGCTGATGAGATGCGAATTTGATTGATAAACTTTCCATTTATAGATTGTGGGAACCACCAGAATCTGGGAGTAAGCTGATTTCAAGTCATCAGCAAAATGAAGAGCTCAAAGTGATTTGTGAGGATTGTGGGTTTAAAAAGGTATTAAATTTGTGATTAGAATTAGAATTTACACCCTTTTTCAATCACTTTTATCTTTTTTAAAAATGAATAAAAAGGAAAACTTTGGAGATGGGAACTCTGGGGAAAGATGAGATTGTAATTTGATGCAGAAACATAGAGATGGTGCTGATGTAATGGAAGAAGTACTGAAAACACATGAAGCAATCAAGTGAGTATTATGAACTGGGATTTGATTGAGGTTGACTGTGATTGGATTTTAACAAATGTTGTATTTGTGTAAATAATTGGGAGAATGTTTAGGTCATTAGACAAGTCAGTTTCAATGCTTCAGATGGAATTGGCTGCTTCTAGAAGCTCCAAGGAGCTGGTTCACCCCAGAGAGTCTGTTGTCACTGTTGCTCAAGATGGGAAACCAAAGAAAAAGGTTTTTGTAGTGATTGGGATTAACACTGCTTTTAGTAGCAGGAGACGCCGTGACTCGGTTAGGGAGACTTGGATGCCTCAAGGTATTGGGATTATTTTGCTGCTGTATTTGTATTGAACTTTGTTATATGGAATATACTCATCGCTGTTGGTGTTTTTTCAGGTGAAAAATTGAAGAAGTTGGAAAAGGAGAAGGGCATTGTGATTCGATTTACAATTGGTCACAGGTTTGTTGATCGTTGCTTCATGATAATTTTACCTCTTCCTTCGTATCTTATTGTATTGAGAAGTCAAATTTATAGCGAGGTATAATATAAAGTGTAGTTGAAAATTGGTATACTTGAACTATTAATGCTTGCTGTGACACAGAGCAGGACATTGAATATGGTGTCCATACTCTATATTCTAGCCGTGCAGCTTTTGTTTCATTTGACTGGTAGAAGATAATTTGTGTGTGATTTTGAAATGCGCACTGAATGAAATATGCATTCTTGAACTAGTGCTACATCAAATAGCATTTTGGATCGAGCTATTGATTCAGAGGAGGCTCTACATCATGACTTCCTCAGGCTGGTAATATTACAATCCCCGTATTCCCCATGTTTGGTTTGCCTTATGGGCAGGTTTAATTTAGTGTCATTGTGAAAATCTTGTCCCGAAACTTTTTCAGGAGCATATTGAAGGATATCATGAATTGTCTGCGAAAACCAAGATATTCTTTTCCACTGCTGCTGCAAAGTGGGATGCTGATTTTTATGTCAAGGTGGATGATGATGTCCATTTAAATTTAGGTACATTTTAAAAACTATCCTTTTCAGTCTTGCTCAGTTTATGCCATTTCTGTACAGTTACCTTTTGTCCTTCGCCACCATAATTACCTCTGCCTCTGTTTTTCATCCGCAGGTGTTTTTGCATCAACTCTTGCTCATTATAGATCAAAACCTAGAGTGTATCTTGGATGTATGAAATCTGGTCCCGTTTTGGCTCAAAAGTAAGCTTCAAGGATTTTGCTATTTTTTCTTTCCTTTATTGCTTAAGACTGCCGTGATTTTTTGATGCCCCTCATATACATTGGTTTTGTTTCATAGGAATGTAAAATATCATGAACCAGAATCCTGGAAGTTTGGGGAAGAAGGAAACAAGTATTTTCGCCACGCAACTGGACAGATCTATGCCATCTCCAAGGATTTGGCAACATATATTTCAATAAATCAGTGAGATTCATTTTTCATTTATCATGATATGTATCTGTTGTTATTTGATGCACTTCTGCAACCTCTTTATGCTTCATAATCAGGGTTTCATCTCATTTGGGTTTGTGTTTTCCCCACCTGAAACTCTGGTGCAGCAGTAAAATTTTGGCATTTGCAGCTACAATGTTGAATGTTCTAGGGTGACTTATGAGGTTATGTTTTATTGAGTATATGGGGAAGATCATTATAATTCTGTCAGTGGAAGCTTGAGCAAGAAAAGAAGGAAATCGGATTCTAAAAGTAGGGGTGATTAGAGGGAGAGAAATTATGATGAATTGAGGGTTTCTTTTTAGTTTTGTTTTACATTTTGGGAGAGAGCTATGTCAGTTCCTTACTCAACATCATATGAAACATAGCAGATGCAAGCTTTATCATTTCCTAAGTGATGCTTTGCTTGATGATTGTAATTTAGTGGTACTTGTATGCTATGACTGTAGGGCTATACTGCACAAATACGCTAATGAAGATGTATCCCTTGGTTCATGGTTTATTGGTCTTGATGTGGAGCATGTTGATGAGCGTAGCATGTGCTGTGGAACTCCTCCAGGTAATTCTGTTGTCATTTTGTGTCAGCATCAGCGACATGTCAGTATATAATTGTAAACATCACTAAATCAGACCTCAGTACAGTATGGATGCTTTGTGTCTTGAGTTCAATGTCTGAATGCTTAAATTTCCTTGAAATGACTGCTTTGGAATAATAATTTGATTAAGAAAAAGTCCAAGTTTGATAATCAGATGACAGCATGAAGTTTCTATTTAAAATTTTGAGTTAATTTCATCTGAAACTAAGTTTGGACTCCAACATCCCATATAGCATCCAATTGAGATGCCTTTAGGACTTCAAAGCTGCATAGCTGTGAGCCTGTGACTGCCAACAATGTCCTATAAAACTATAAAGCCTACATGATCATATTGTCTTTCTAATTCTGTTGCCCTGCAGACTGCGAGTGGAAGGCGCAGGCAGGTAATGTCTGTGTAGCATCATTTGATTGGAGTTGCAGTGGAATTTGCCAGTCAGTAGAGAAGATGAAATCTGTCCATGAAAAATGTGGTGAAGGCGATGATGGAGTATGGGGTGTATCCTTGTAATTAAGACTAATTTCTCTTATATTCAAGCAAGGGCCAAAATACCACTCTGGAGTTTTGAGGGTATGGATAGAATAGCATGTATTACCACTTACCAGAGATGAGTTACGATTAGGGCAAGATACTTGAATGTGAGCTGGTTCACCATGTACAAGGGACGCGTTGCTGGAACACCCTTCATCACTTCATCAGTACATCGTTACCTGCTTATCTTGGGTGCAGAACGTGCATAAACATATACAACACATAATTGCTGACACGTAGTTTCCTGGAGTGTGATAAATTTATGAATTCTGTATAGATGGGGCGTGCTTTAGGATTTGCATTTGTTGGGCTTCTTGTTTATCATTCAAAATAGGCAGTATCTCCTGTGTTGTAATTGAATTTATCGAGGATGAATTCCTATGGTCTGGTAGTTTAGTTTGCCATACTTGATCATTGAAGGTTAATCACTCTTTAACTATAGCTAGTAATATTTGAATGGGTTAAAAAAAAGTTGAAGAATCTAAACTCAATATTACTATGTGAAAGTTTTCCTGCTAAATTATACTTACATATAAAATTAACCACTACAGGATAGGGTCATCAATACTACATATTGTGAGGACTTGTTTTTTTTTTTTTTGGGTTCACTCCAAAATCAAGAAGAAATCATTGATATTTACCAACAAAATGATAAATGTGAGAAAATGACACAATAACAGTAACAATTAGAGTGGGTTTGAGGGAGTTTGGGCGTTTGGCGGATCTCTTGTTGGGTTGACTCAAAGGACAAACCAAACCCAACCCAACATCATGTGCCATCTGCTATATGCTATCTGGATTGATCGATCAAAAGAAGAGGCGATTAAATGGATAACACTGAGATGTTGAGCTCATCGACGATGCAACACACTTGGCAAGACTTCGTCGACCGGATGCGCCAACCTTCCACCTCTGAGTTTGTCAAAGCCATCAAAAGGTGATTTTGTGTTTTAATTCCTACTAATGGGGTTAGCTGCTTGATCAATGATTGAGTTTGTTTCTAATGCTGCATTTACAAACCTGTAGATATTGGAGCCATTAGGCAGGCATTAGCTAGCTGATCGTCCAAGTTTCAAATAGCGTGTTTTTCAATAATTCTAGAAAAATACCCCAACACTGTCATTGATCATGATTGATAATGGCATCAACCATATAATGTGAGTTGGGTAATTGCGAGATTACTCCGGCAGACACATTGATTGAGTATTTTGGCAACATCCATAACATTTCTGCTTATGGCAGTTTGATTGTCACCATCTCCAACAATCCTCCTTACCCAGAAAAGGATAGTGCTGCTGTACAGAAATTCTTTGCCAATATGGAAGCTGCTTTTCGGGCCCATCCACTTTGGAGTGGTTGTTCCCAAGAAGAGCTCCAAAGCGCTAGTGAAGTGAGTTTCACTTTCTTCTTTTTCTGCTCACCAGCTTGCTCTCTTGTTTCATTGAGTATCTGACATGTGTCATTGCACTTACAGGGGGACTCGAGAAGTACGTCATGACAAAGTTGTTTCCTTGTGTCTTCGCTTCATTTCCTTATGATGTCCACACTGATGAGCAGATTTCTGAAAAGATAGCTTTAGTTCAGCAGTTCGTTCGGTCGGAAAATTTGGATATCAAGCCAACCTTTCGAAATGAGTCATCTTGGCTGGTTAGTATTAAGATTTGAATTATATGTGATATCTAAAACAGCTTGGACAGCATTTTTGGACAATATGTGCCTAATTTTCTATTTTTGATCAGTGGTTTGAATCCCTTCCCTTCAGTGACTGATTTGACTGTATCCCCTTGCACTAGAAAACATGTTCAGAGAAAATAATCATTGTTCTTTTCTGAGGTTTGTGAGACATCTAACGTTTAAGGGTTAAATGTCCATATCCGCAATAATCTGTGCTTCAATGTTTTTTTTATGTATGACAGAACAGAAATCGTGCATTCTGCACAAAATTAAGAATACAAAAAGCTTTTCTTAAGTGGAAACATCCGCTCTTCTGATAGTCTCATTTCTGATAAAGGAACTCGCTATCCTTAAGGTGGTGCTGTATTATTCTGATCTTGTTTAGGCATCTCTCCCAGTGTCACATTTCCTCTGTTTTCTATTGATTCTCTTGTAAAAACTCCTTATTTGACCTTTTTAAGGGGAGGGGGTTACAGAAATTCGGAGTAGAAAAAGTCACCAGATAATTTCGTGGTGACAATTTTTCATATGATAAAATCGCTCATGCAGTTTTTAAATAAAGCTGCCTGTAATTCACTTGAAAAGAAGCAACTAGCAACCTCTTCAAAATGCACTTACTGAAAGTTATTTAGTTAACAATGGATAATCTTCTCATTGTTTGATGCACCTCCCACTTAAAGCTCAACAAATGAGATTTGAAGCTTATTGAACTTGCTTCTTCCTGTAGTCAATAAGTTATGCTGTTCATAAAAAAATCTTTATTTATTTTTTCGATTTAACAATTAGTATAGTGCCTTGTATTCTTTTAACTGTCTAAAAATAACAAGTCAGCTATCTATCTTTCTATGATTGGAAAAATATGCTAGGCTTCAGTTATCGTAGTTTATTCAAAAGACCTTGTAAATTATGAGTTCTATATATTTTGTCGTTCCTTGTCATTTGTGGTCACAGCACCAAATTCTATATAAAAATGTATGAAATTGCAATTTTGAACAATAATTTGTTGTAGAATTTGTTTGTGTTTAGTGAGCAGAAACATATTAGCCACTTGGGCAAACCCAGAGAATTATTTGTACATCTATTTTACGAGTACTTAATTAAATGCAGCCATCATCTTCAGATATGGAATATGAATGTCTTTGTATGCTGTCTTAATGTTGGCAGCTTGCGCAAAAGGAGCTGCAAAAGATTAATATGTATAAGGCCCCTAGGGAAAAGCTCGCATGTATTCTGAACTGTTGCAAAGTCATAACTAATATGTTACACAATGCTGCTGTCACTGCAAATGAGGATCTCCCAAGAGCTGACGAGTTTCTTCCTGTTCTTATTTATGTTTCACTATTAAGGTCAATCCTACATACATGTATTTAATTTCTGTGTATTCCTCCCTGTGCTGGTATGATTTTTGTTTTCTGTTTCTTCATTTTCATGGCAGAAGAAAAAGGTTGACACTTTAGATACTGCAGCACCTTTCAACTGTCTTTCATTCAGTTGAACTGAAATTAGAAGCCTTCAGAATAAATGGCTGCTGGGAATTTTGTCTGAAGTTCCATTTCTGCACCTGGGACCAACTTATAATGAAAATAATTTTTGTAGGAACCAAGGCCAACTTTATCTTTCAATAGGTTTATTTCTGTTACAATAGGAAAGCAAACTCTCAATAACCTTCCTTTCTGTGTATATGATGTGTAATCAGCTTTACATCTATGCTTGAAGATAGTAAATAGAATAGTTTTATCAAATCCTCCTCAACTGCACTGGAATTTGCAATATATAAGCACGAGTCTCAATTGGTTTCAGAAACTGCCTAGTACTTTACATTCTTTCAACTGTATCCTTCATCTCAAACATTGATGCGCAATCCCTTTCAATGGATGAAATTTGAGAGGAACATGGACTCTGCTCAAGCACTTCTATCTGGTCTGACAACTGATTATCAGGCTGCAACAAATGCTGCTGACAATTATTTCAGCTAAAAACCCTCCACGGAAGTATTTCAGCAAACTTTTCCTTCTAATGGAAATGGGTCCATAGCACTACCACAATATAGTGATATACCCTCAGAGTCTTCTGAAAAATCTAGTATCCAGGAGGATCCAACTGTTAGAAATCAATCATCAATGACAAAAAATATGTCCTTCTCTGATCTTGAGGAGAAAGGTGCAACTATTATTCAGTTATTCTGAAGGAGGATCACAGCATTAACAATGTTTTTCAGGAGTTCCCGTATGTATTTGGCATTTTGGGGGATCTAACATTACATGATGTTGAAGTCTTACTGAATTAACTAAAAACAGCAAGTATGTTTGCCTTGCCAAAGGCTTGGGCATAACACCATCGCTTTCAACTTCTTCATTTTCACAAGCAAAAGAGCAGAGCCTAGTTGAAATTGTGGAAGGATCTGGACCCAATAGAGAAATAGAAACAGATGAACATCACACTAGAAGACATGCTAGCTCTAATGAAAGCTCGTACACATGCAGTAATATCTGAATCCAATTCATCACAAGAGGATGCTGCTGCTTTCCCGCAGGAAAAAGAAAGATGAAATTCTGGTTTCACCTAAAGAAGATTCTGAAGACAAGGTGCCACAAGAGGATTTTAATGCAGAGCCAACCAAAGAACCACAGCATGATGTACAATGATGATTCTTTAATATCTTGCAAATTAATATCAGTTATACACTTCAAACTATATCTTCTACTGCAGTTTCTTGGCACGAATTTTAAGTTATAGTTCAATCGTTCAAGTGCTCTCGAACCTTAGTGGTTTCAATCAAATTTGGTGTATAAATGTTAGGTAGGCCAGAACCTTTAGGCGAATACCAGACAACGCGAGTGACTTCAATACCTGTTTGGACTAATGTGTAGCATCCAAACTATTGACACTAAGTTTATCGCTGAACTCCTAGGCACCTAGCTGCATATCTTCGATGACATTTCAAACTAACTTGAGTCGGTTCCCAAAATGATTTTATAGATTCTTTTGTGAATAGAAAGGTTCAGTAACTAGTAAAACGCCTCCAGAAAGTTGCACCTCTATCTGTAATCTACACCATGTTCGAGATCACATCTTTGTTCATCAACGCGTCTAGAAAGGTGAATGTTTTGCTACTACGGAAAATACAATCTTAGCTCATGGGAGTCTATAAAGTACAAAAACATTGTACCAAACACCGTTACATTTTTCTGTCTGAACATTGACATAGCTTTTTCTTGTACCTTTAAAATATTACAAAGCAGTATGGGAAGGAAAAGACAACTAAGGGGGACCCAACTAATTCGACTAATCAAAAAGTGGTTCAATCATTTGATCCCCAGACTTTATTTCAAACAAGTTCAAGTTATGAGCATCATAGATTACAATAATGTTAGGAGACAAAGCAAAAGAGTACAAGTCATGCTCGATCGTACAGGCTGTTCATATCCAACCTACACGAGTCGTCTTACAAATTTTGTTTTCGTCTTCATTCATTTGTCTGATTTTCATGATTCTTACTGTATTATTTCTTCTATTGATTGTGGCCTTGGTGAACTAGCTAGATCACAATATTTTATTTCTTAAAAATTTATCATATGCTTAGCTAGCTTGAGCCTACTGTCTTTGTCGATTAAGTAAACGTTAGCAAACACTTCGTATAACAATCAATAGGTGTGTGCATATGATGAATTCTCAAAAGGTTTACACCCTTAGACTATTGATCTCAACTACAACTGAAACTGTGAAAATCTTGTTTTGTTAAAGAGGTGATCATGAGCGCGGTGCCAAAATTTAAGCTATGAGCTAGGCCTACCCCCGAATGGCTCGCCAATCGGGCCAAATTTTGCGGCTCAGATTGCATGGTGCCCATTTGATCAATTCTTCCATATTTCTTGAACCCAATAAAGATAGTTGATCCAGGCTAGACTTCTGATGGAGTATACTTGCATATTGTATACTCAGCATCATCCAACTAACAAGCTGTATATGATTTTCTAAGTACAACATGACACTCTCACTAAGAAAAATATAGTCGATAAGTTTTAACTAGAATGTTGGGATCCTATTTGCCCTTCGTGTAGATCATATTTATGCTCTTAGGCTTCAACATCTCTATATGTTTTGTCAAATAAAATGAAGGGGAAAAAACCAAAACATATACATATATATTACCTGACTATGACAGCTGTAGAAAGCGTAGACATTCTTTTCTTGAAAGGTAAGACTTATTACTCCATTGTCAACGTATTAAACGGTAGAATAGCGCATATCTTATTATCTTGACATTGAATGCGTACCATATTATTTCTTGAGACGCATAATTATATGGTCTATTATATAACTGACATTATATCATACCTTATGTTTATTTATTACAATATCTCTTAATGTACATAATGCGTTACTAACTTATAGGTTGCATCAGATGATAAAAAAAAAAAAAAAAAAAAAAAAAAACCTAACCTCGAATAATAGGGTAAGCAATGTAGGCATTTATATGCGATTAGCAAAATTGCAAGAAACGATTTTTTAGCATCTAAAACAAGATCTAATGCATATAATAATATGAATTATCAATATAGAATAACATACCCTTGATATGAGAATTTCTCAAAGCAAAAGGGCATGTTTTTGGAGATTTTAGAACGTTAAATGTCGTTCCTCTAGTATTGGTCCACCAACAACGATCGAATTTTCCATGTATGCTAGTACGGACTTAAGAACCGTTCTTGATTACTTTTAGGGTTTTAATTATGTGAGTGGAGGCAAAAAGAGTATTGAATTAGGGTTAGGGTTTTTCAAAACCATGTATATATAGTTATATATGTAACATTTACATATATAATTATTTACATACATGTAATATTTACATATATCATTATTTGCATATATAACATGTACATATATATAATACTTTATATATGTAACATTTACATATATAATGTTTTACATACATAACTTATTTACATATATGTAACTTTTACATATATGATATTGTGTTAATTATGTTACTCAAAGTGACTTAATTAACCTAATTAATTCAATTTACAACTCTCACATAATTATATTAGATTTGTCCAATCAATTTGCTTATATGTTTGACCTTATAGGACTCGGTTAAAATTAGTCGTATATTAATCTAATGAATATACATATTATAGTTGGTTTCTAGTAAAACACTATAATTACCTAAAATAACCGAATATTATTATCTTCATAATTAATCCTAATTATATTTAGTTTGGTACACTTGTTGAGGATATTTCCTTCAAGCAATTGGGTGACAAAAGCGACCGACAAACACAAGCTACTACACGGCATTTGTATTGGCCAGTGGGAATAAAATTGATAGCTTATGGGAAACCATTGACAGTATCTTAACAACTAAAGCATATTGCCCGTAGATTACCTTGTGTTTTTCAGATGGAATCAGAGTATGCAAGTATTTGAAGTATAAATATATAATTAATATATTATATATATATATATATATATATATATATATATTCCTGTGTTCATAATAGTAATTCCTAGCAAAATCCTTCGAGATAACAGTATACGAAGTATAATAATACTAAAAATATCTTTCTTTTTTCGCAAATGTCTAGTTGAAGTGGTTGCAAATTTAGGAGTCAAGAATAGTTCATTGTAACCCTTAAATGTTCAAAATATACTTACTATTATATATATAACCCACTTATAGTAATCTTAAATTTTATGTATATATCCGTTTACATTATTTGTTGAATTGTTGCTTATGCTTTTTTTTTTTTTAAAAAAAATAGTAGTTTAAAAGTTGGGTTAATAGACCTACTAAATTGATCTAGATATTTCAATCAAATTAATAGTATTATAGAGAACTAAGAAATAGTATTACGGAGTACATATTAAGGAGCTACTGAACAAGTTTTAAAAAATTAATAATAGATTCTCTTATTTGAAAAAAAAAAACCCTTAGAAAATGAAGCACTTAGGAAGAGGATGAAGACAGCACTAGTCAGCCATGTGATGTGATGAGATGCATGAAGGTCGAAAGAAATGTATGCCTATATATCATCTTTTTCCTTTATGCGCTGTTCCATCCCCCCTTCCACAGTTCCACCAACCAGGGAACACTCCTACCGGAGTTGTATTCATTTGGCAACCCACCATTCTTGATTTTTCTTCTTTTTTCTTAAAAACACGTTAACTTTACATCTATGAACTTGGATTTTGGTATGCAGTAAGTGAAATGTTACCTAAACATTTTCGGCTCAATATTTGGTTCCATATTCCTTAGCTAAATCAGGAAGGGATTTATTTTGGATTACGATACTTTTGGGTCCAGAATATTATTGCCAAATATGTTTGTGCGTTCCTCTTCTTTTATGGATTGCACACCTCAATATACCAATTCTTATAATTTTAAAAAAATTCCGCAAACTCAACCTATTCTTTTTTTTTTATATAAATGTAAACAGAGTCGTAAATGACATTTGATGTTAGTTAGCATCCAAACACTAAACCTCTTAAAGGTATAGGATGGAAAATTGAGTCAGGTTCAAATGTGTATTTTTGCTAGACATTTGGTGTAACCCCACCAACATTTTTTTCTTATCTAAATTTTTGATGAATCCCAAGTTCAGATTATAGATTTAATTATTGATATAATTGTATAAAAGAGAACAAAAGATGGGGATTTCTTTTATTGCCAATCTGCACTTTCGATTGCAGTTCCAGATACTTCCCTATTAGGGTTTCTCCAAAGGACAATTCTCGGTCGAAAGAGATAATATTTGTATTCGTCAAATTGATGTTCCCTCTCATTGTCCTCTTGTTGATTTATGAAACTGTGATAAATCTTTGACCAAGGTGGTGATACTTAGATCCGTCCATTGGGTCGGGTTAGGGTCGGGATGGATCACATGCAAAACGAGTCGGGTCGCGACGGGCCGAGTTAAAGGAGATGTTAAACGGGTCGTTTTGGGTCAAAGAAGATACATATCGGACCGAGCCATCTAAAGAGAGTATAGTTTTTATCTATAGAGGGTGATAGTTTACATATATCACCTCCCATCTTTGATAGTGGACTGTCGACAAGTATGTAAAAATAATTCATTACCTAATAGTGTTTAAAAGTATTGAAAACTATTGGTCAATTATTGACTCGACTTGACTTATTAAAGACCCAATAAAACACAACCTTTTAAGAGACCGACCCATTAAATCTATTATTGATTAGACCATTTATACAAACAAGCAGGTCAAGAGTCCTTATTGGAAGCCCTCCTATTCGAACACCTCTAGTGATACTCATTTGGAGTGTTTGGAATTCCATAAATAGTAATATCTTCAAGAATTCTTCCTTAGCTATTCCTGCTATTTACAACAGAGTTTTTAACACTTACAATGAATGAGATTCTCGTTCCCATCTTGACTCTCTCAATTTTGATAACTCCCAGATTAGACCCACTCCTAGAATTTCAGGTCTTGTAAATTGGTCGCCCCCTCCCTCTCTATCTCTCTCTCCCTCCCTTCCTCCCTCTCAAGGGATGACGTTAAACCTTGGAAATTGATGGGTCTTTAACTAAGCAGCTGTAGGAATCGTAATTCGTGACTGATGCCTTCAGTCCTATAACTTAGGAAATTGTTGCCTTTTTAGTCAGCAGTTAGCCCTTTGCAATGGCCGATCCATCTGCTATCTCAAGATATCAAGAACCTTCTAGACAACTTCGAGTCCATCTCATCTCAACATGTATATAAGGACCGCTGATTACGTTGCTTCTTGGGAATATTTGTCTGACACTCATGATCTGAAGACATAAATTATTTCTTAGATTAATTGTAAATTTTCTTATTTACTCTACCTTGATAATTAAGCTAGGGCATAGTGTTTACTCAAGAGTGTGAAACTAACTGTCAAAATTGTCTAATTCATGCATGTTTACACAAGAGCGTGAAACTATGTACAACATTCTATCTCACATTCTCACGTTCCTTTATACTCTTTACATCTTACCATCTATTGACTTAAAAGTTTAGACTTTACAATACTAGATCAATCAGTTCATATTGATGTCAGATGTGGATAAGCCGTCCCAAAATAAACTAGTCCACATTCCAATTGAGTTAACTTTTAATATCAACTATTAAATTAGTTAGTGAGGATGTATGAAAATACGATATGCTTCGTAATAGAAAAGTAATATTGATATATACCTCACTTTATTAAATGGGACTTATTATTTAGGTCTAGAAAAAAGGAAGTGAAGTCTAGTCAATGAGAATAATGCACGCTTCCATAATCACTACTCATGCGTATCTAACAACACTAACTGTTCGCATAGGGATTCGTCGTATACTCTCATCTTCGATTCTTCCGTACAATTATCCATATGTCACAACAATTTTTACTGAATCATTGTTCATTGTTCATTGTTCATTGTTCATTGTTGTAAGTCAATTGAATGGACTTACTTGTTTGTTATTGTTGACATACAAACACGCACTGTTAATAAAGTTTACTAGCGTGGTCTGTATGTTTTGTTACGTTGATCAAAGGCATATATAAAACCCTTCTTTAGTCTTAAACATTTTTATCGCTACTGAAGAATCAATAGGAGACAAATATAGAATCGAATATACTCTAGACGGGGGTGAATAGAGTATGACCGTTTTTCGCAATTAGGCACTCAAGGTCTTGAGATGACTTTCAAATGCGGAATTGGAACTTTGAGACTATATGAATGTCAAGGCCTCGAAATATGTTTCAAAAGTTGTTACTGAGCTTTGAGTTTGCTAAAAGTATTTAAACAATAACGAAACAATCAAACAACGTAAGTACAAAAATAAAAAAAAAAGTCAAGGGAATGGGAATTTGTTACGAAGTTTGGCAATGTGTCTACGTCTCCTCCTAGGATGTCCAACCCGTAGGATTTAACTTCTTTTATTTCTTCCCTTAGAAATCTAAAACACCCTTAGAAGATCTCACCCTATCTTTTATATCATAGCTTCTCTAACTACACTTTAGCATCACAATTCTTAGAAACAAAAGACTTCTCACTTTTTCTAAACTTTTGAGTATTATCACTCTTTATTTTTTTATCGAACTCTTTAAACACTCAAAGATATACTTTTTGTTTTTCTTTTCTCTCAATCTAAATACAATGAAGAAAGTAAGGAGCTTGTAACACCCCGATAATTCCCTTTTTCAAAAATCAAAATCTTTAGGAAACTACCAGTGTGCTACTGCCACGTATTCAAACGTTAAGGCTATAAAACAGAGTTTTGCAGCGGAACTCAAAAGACTTTTCGAAATAACATTAGTCATCAAAACAAACTCCTAACTGGAACCGCTAAGTCCCTTACTATAAATTACCTAAATAACGTTCAACTCAAATTCAAACCAACAGTCTCAAATCAATCATAACAAACGTAAAATAATCTGAAATCTAAATTAAAGCGACATTACTACACTTAACCCACCCATGCATGAATGCTCGATTGGATACCTATCAGAAATCTGCTCCCCAATAATACAAGTGTAAGTATTGGATCATCACAATGTCATTTAAAGGCAAAAGACATGACCAAAAACACACAAGAACGTAATCAACAAGCTGGGTACATATAGATCACAAAGTATAACAATTGAACTAACATTTAAATAGAGAATAAGTACAGTATGAAAGAATGTATTACTCAACGATTTACCCAATTAACATGAAAATTTAATTAATTACTTGAATTAAGCAATATACAAAGTTCTCTCCCTCATGTCCTGATTTGGACATCAAAAAGATCGATAAATAACTCATGTACTCCCGTCGGAGGGCATCAAAATATAGTATAAATCTAGATGGTAAATGGGTGCGACTTCGTCATCATAGCTAGATGAGATTTCAACTAACCCTAATTTTAATTCAAAACATTATAAAAGAGAGAATTGTAGATCAGACGACCTCCAAGAAAAGTCACGGATAATACCCCGTGAAGCTCCAACCCCTGATTGTTAATACTCTAGACGTATACTTGCCTACATTTTATTGCTTATCATTCTTTCTCTTTATGTGATTTATAGTTTAAATCCGGTTTCCCTAATCACCACAGCACACACGTGCAAACATCACAATTACACACACTCAATCTCTATTATACTGTAATTTTAACCTTTTGACCTCCTTCTTAACTTTTAAACCTGTTGAATATAGTCAATTATCCTTGTCATTAAGACTTAAAATCCACATTTACTAAATTCATACTATTAGTAATGAAAGAGATTTATTAAACAGTCTCATGGATTAATTAACAAATTAATTCCACTTGAAACAGTTGAGATTCATCAACCAAACATAATTACATCCTCATTAGTGTTTTTACTCATTAATCATCACACATTAATACCAAAATATAATCCAATACAATCCAAAGTAAAGAGTATAACTTGTTAATACATAATCAATCATACTCTAAGCTTCTTAAACATGAAACAATCTTTCCATTTTTTATCCTAACTCATACTTTTAGGTCAAGGCATCGTAATTCATACGTACCTTAAGTAAACCAAGCGAGTGGCCATTTTCTCTATAACTATGCACCTTCTACGAATTGATTTCATACATCAAATAATACTACATATATCAACACACTAATACCCAAAATTTACAGCAATCATACTAAGTTTTCTAAGGTTTTAAAACCATTCCAAAATATATTTATAAGTTTTTAAAAAACAAACTATAGTAGTTCAAACATAATACTACAAGTATTACTTGAAAATTCATTAAAATACATACTCCCTTAATTAGTTTCAGCTTAGTTAATAAAGTATAACATGCTGAAAATTTTATTTTTCATTAATTATGCCATTTTTAAAACTCCAATTTGTAGCATAGTACTACTAATCAATCTAAATATTTTTATATACTTAAATCCTTCAAATAAATATCATAAAACTCACTTTTTATAACTTTGCAAATCTAAAAAATTGTTTTCAATATAGTATAACCAAATTACTTACTTGTATCACAATATAGTCTTAATTTAATGTATGTAATAATAGTATATAGTTTCAAGCTTTAAAACATAAAATCTCATCAATTAAACCATGAGCTTATATGCATAATATTCTAAAAATTTATTTCAAATATCATAGTATTAAATTTTTTATCAAAATACATCATACTATAGTCATAATTTCATGAAGTAATTACTAGTATAAGAAATTAAGCTTTAAATCATGAAGACTAACTCTTTTGTACTAAACATATGATCATAAAATCTGAAAATTCATTTAAACTACAACCCTATAAAAATTAACATCGATGATTCACAAAATACTTATAGTTTTATGCCAAAATCAAGAGTCTAGTATCAAAAATCCTAATTCATGAGACTAACATGTCTAGCCATTAATATTTATGCATAGAAAATTATGAAAACTTGTAGGATATATAACATAATTTATAGAATAGAAAAATTTATAAGATTTTAATATAAATTTAACCCATCAATATAAGTAACATATATTAATTTATTAAACATAAATACTAGGCATAAAAATTAAGGGAAGAAGATTGGAAAAGGGAAGAAGAAGGGAAAAGAAGGTCATTCAATTGGTCAACGACGAGGGCGGCAAGGAGAAGAGGTGGTGACAGCTTGGGCCACAAGGGGGGCAATCACGTGGGGGGGTTTAGGTTATTTTGTGATTTTTGTGCTCTTCTTTTCCTTATGTGATGAAGTGTTTTAATTTAGGTAAACTTGCTTAGGTTTAGGAAGTTAAGAAGTACTAGGTTTGATGTGTTTTGGGCTTATAGTGGGTTTCTTAGGAAAGAAAAATATCTTTTATAGAAAAATAATTTGTTATTTGTAATGGGAATATATATACATATATATATATATATACACATATATATATATATATATATAAAGTATATGTATTGCCAATTTTCATATTAATGTGTAGAAAATATTTTTGATAAAATGTAATCAAAATATACTAATTTTTAGGGGGATTACAGAGCTAGGACAAAATTTTTTGGTGTAGCTTGATAATATTCTCACGGTGAATGCTTGGTAATCTTCTCTTCAAACTCCAGATGGTATTTATAGTAGAGATTCCAACGGCACTATTGAAAACACGAATGAACTTGGACACATTTGAGTAGCCGTTATATTTGAATTTTTGTGGGAGCTTCAAATCTTGTTGTGAGACTTGCTGACTGTATCAAACTATTTGTTACAACCGAAGGTATCTCTCATAGTTCAAAAACTAGTCTTTCCATGCAAGTCTACTCCCACAAAAATAGGAACCAAAAAGTTCATGCATATCTCCAAATAATATTTGAACACGTTGGAAGATGTTGCTAGAAGATTGTTCAACTTTTCACGCATGACAGCTTTGTTAAAGTTATCCCACAAAATCATTTCGGCCCACTCTTATTAGCACATGAAATTAGGAGCAAAATTTTCATGCATTTGAAGAGTCCACGTGAAGCCAAGCTTATCAATTGAACTTTCCTATTTTGCTGCATATGATTTTGTTAGGCACAACTTCATATACTACATTAAAATAATCAATGGGCAAACAAAAGACAAAATAATCACAAAGACCCAAAGCTTATCATACAACATGTTAAAACAAAGGCATAAAATATAGTTGATAGACTTTAGCTACAAAAGCAACAATGTTAAAATATAGTAGCAAGAAATGGGCCAGCTTTACATGATCATAATTACGTAGCCAATTATTCCTTGCATGCATTTATAGCAAGTAAACCTTGAGGGCCTTTGACTTCTGTCACCATAATAATGATCAAGTTAGGTAAGCTCATAAGGTGAAGTTTTCAGCTACTATCATATATATATATATATATATATATATATATATATATATATATATATATATATATATATATATATATATATATATATATATATATATATATATATATTCATCAAAATCAATCACTTAAATTATTCATCAAAAACAAGACTATCAAAACGTGTATGTGAGGATATGAACCATAGAGTCAATAATCAAGGCATATATCGTTATCGTAGAATAAGTATGAAATGTCTTCACCTACCACATGAAATGTTTGCTAACTAATTAAGCATGAAATAATCTACCAAATTCAGTGAGAAATGCCAAGATTTGCAAGAATTAATAAATTGACTTTTTAATGAAACTTTTTATTTATCTCTTCCCGTATTCTTCCGTATAAAATTGCCTCCAACTTACTTTTTCTACTGTAATATTACAATATTTTCAAACATATACTTAGTTATTTATGTGAAATAATTGTAAATTAAAATTTTAGATTTAAATTAATTCTCTTTTTTGAACTAATAATTATACGGAGTATCATCTTATGACTGATAAAATGAAGTAAGCACACACCCTTGTAGAAAGAAAAATGCTCAATTAAGATCATATGGATCAGAAAATACATAATATATACAAGTTTAAATGAAGAAATAGGAGCTTGTTTCAGGAAAAAAAAAAAAAAAAAAGTGCTCCGTAATTATGTTTTTGATAGTAAAGAGATGTCGTGTAACATTAAAGATTGGTCTTGTATGATGACGCTTGCACATTAAAATCAAACGGACATAGGCATTCCATTACATTTCCAAAAACTTTGAATTTCTTTCCCATTTTGATGGCATATATTTTGCATTATAGTAGTAGGCCAGTATATTTAATTATTTGTGACGGCATCATGCTGCAGGCCATGCGTACGTTCCTGCATGAAAGAGAGCAGAAAAAACACTAAAAAGTAAATAAATAAATAAATCAGTAAAACAAAATTTACCTTTGCTGTCTCTGTTTCGTTGCATATTCATTTCAAAGCCATCAATATAAAGATATAATGACACAGTTAATTGTTTAGGTTTGGTTGCTTCATGTTATGTGAACTGTAAAAAGTGTAAATCTCCAGAAAAAGAATTTTTAGGGAGATGCCCACCACTTGCTATTTGGCAGTGAGGCAATTAATACAATCTCGAACGTGGTGGTCCCTTTTCACACATTATTTTTTATTCTTAAGCTTTCTATTTCCTTTAGATGTTCTTCAATCTTCTCAGTTTACATCATGGATGGATGGTTGTGATATATATTGTAAGTATTCGCATATGAATTGTCAATTTTTTTATCCTGTTTTCGAATCAGTACCTATACAACATTTCATTAACAGTTAAATAATTTTGTAGTTTTTCATACTCATACCCGTATCAGTATCCGTATCTGAATTTCATTCCATTTTTATTTTTCTTATCTGTTACTTCTTCATGCTGTTTTGCTATTAATTAGCTTACAGTTGTCCTGTTCAAAGATATCTGCTATTCTAGGCAATGCATTCAGACAAAAGATCAAAGTTTAAGAGAGAGAATTTTTTACTAAAGTCCATTTGCAATTTCTTTATTCATGTTTATTACTTGGACATATTTTTTTTGAGTAAAACATTGAAAGTGCATATTATATTATGCGCCAAAATGTAAATTATAACACCTCGGCTATGTCTTCACATTTTGCTTCATGTATGCTCAGTTGCAAAGTATTTGAGAGGTAAACAATATGAGTGAAAGTGTAAAATATATCGTCCTTTAGTCCACATATACTATGATCAATGACGTGTATTGGCCTATAACAAAGCACTAAGTGTTGTAGCATTTTAAAGCATAATCAAGGGATGAAGGGAATAAGGGGTTGACTTTTGATGTCGGCGTCATCCTTGTATGAGGTGGTAATAAATCAGCATGGAGTTCGGGTTTGTTTCAACTATCAGATTAACACTAATAATCTGGTGAATTTCTGACTGTTTCCCCTGCATCTGCAATTATGTAGGAAAAGATAAAAATCTGATTGAGATTACTAAAAACTGAACGCGGTCAGCCAATTAATTGCATAACAGTAGCCGTTACGTAGATCAGTGAGATTGACAAAGTCACAGAATTATTAAATGGGTTACTGGTCTCCTCTAATCAGAAGAGCCCCACTCCTTATGTAACTAGCAATCACTGTTTCACATCTAACACACACTACTTTATACTCTTTTGCTCAAATCACCTCCACAACCAACACTTTGACAATCCACCCAATATTCTCCCTACCCTCCCTTCCCCCCCTCCTTTCCTTTCTTCCATATTCATAGAGAGACTCAATATTTGACAATCAATCCTCAAACATAGTCAGATAACTTGTTCCAGTTTTCGGTTCATTTCAAAACATATTCAACTTTCTCCAAGAACATATTCAACCAATAAAAAAATTTGTTTAAGCATAATGAGAATTAAATATACTCATCAACATCTTCAACAAGAACAAGAACAACTACAAATTCATCATCATCATCAACAACAACGGAGCAAATTTTTACCAATGCTATGCTCCTCATCAACCAAACAGGTTGTTGTGCTTTCGCACCGCCGTAACTCCTCCACCTCTTCCTCCTCCTCTTCCGCCTCTGAGGATCCTATGTCACCAAGAGTTGGGTGCATGGGCCAAGTCAAGAGGAACAACAGAGTGGTTGGATTCCCAAGTAAAAGTATTGTTAGTGGTTTTACCTGCACCACCACTGCTACTACAACTTGTAGTAGTAACACGTTAATAAGTGATCAGATTAGGAACTACAGCAGCAATAGTATTGTCAACTATCATAAGCTCAAGAGATTCTTCTCTAGCAAAAGCCTGACGGGCAGTCCAACCACCACCATCGCTGCCGCCTCAGCTGTGACTAGGAGTGTGACCCATAAAGGGAAGGTCAATGCAGGAAGAAAAATTTATAATAGTAGTAGAGGAAGAAGGGGAAGTACTGTAAGAGATTATCATGGTATTGTGATATCCAGATCCAAGATTGATGAGCAGTACGCTAAAAGTAGTATGAAAAATATTAGTGAAAATGAGAAAGGTTGTTTGGTAAATTTGGTGGAGTTGGATCCTCCGTTGCCGGTGGTGAAGCCGCAGCCACCAGAGCAGGAGAATAATGGGGAGAATTTGAGCCTATGGAAGAGAAGATCTGGTGGTGCGCCATTGAAGAGTTTACAACTCGAACTAACGCAGCAACAGAGTTGTATTTTGTTACTTCAAGCAACTACTGTATAAATATGGAAGAAGAATACCTTGTTAATGTATTAGCAATTTCTATTTTTTTCCTTTCATTTTGTTTAACTCTAAATAGAATTTGATCTTATACAGCTTGTAATGATTCAAGTTTACAGTATTTCAGTGCCTTAAATTTGAACCTTCTTTTATTTAAATGTCTGCCTTTAAATTAAAAGTTAGAAAAATAGCTGATAGTCCAAAGTGGTGTGATTGTCGAACGAACATGATTTCAGAGTGACCAAAATCAAGAAAAACTGCGCTCTAGTTAATGAAGCACATAATGTTGTACGTAATACAGTCGCGAAAGCAAAATAGGAACATAATTAGGGGAGTTACTGGCAGATCTGAATCATTCTGAAACACCATTACTTAGTGATGACCTAATCTAACTGAATATTCCACCAGGCTAACAAACTGTAAAAAATCAGAGGCCATAGAGAAACATATTTTAAATGAATCTGAGGCCCATGGAGACAGAAGGTTTATCAGCAAAATGAGGTTTTACATACATTTTAGGAATTTTTTACAGTACCCAAGTGTGCGACAACTTAGCTCTCCAAGTTCCTACTTAATTAACCATCAATACTACAACGTGCATTTACATTAGCTAAAGAGGGGGGCAATGAAAAGAATCCATCAGCCTTGCTCCTTGTAAGGAGCCCAAATCAGTTTGGAAACATCAACATCCAAACCACCGCGCCCAGCAGCTTTTAGATGACGGTCCAAAACCTTTGGATCTGCACATATGACATGCTGCCCTTTGCGATACTGGATCAGCTCCAGACTCTGGAGAGTTGACAAAATGTCCTCAGCTTTTATGGCTGTCATGTCACTTAGCTCCTGTAAAATGGAAAGCAACTTATTCATAACAGAACAGGAAACAGAAGGTACAAAAGTCCTATCCAGTGACCGAAACAAGGATACAACAATGAAACCAGGAAAAGTTTCCAATCTACAAAGCAACATGTCATGCACACCTTGATAGATATGTTTCCCTTATGCTTCTTCAAGATATCCAGAAGAACACGTGTCCAGTATCCCCTATAACTCAGCAGTCCCAGATCTGAAAGTGGCCTTTCAGGTGTACCAACTTTACCTTCTTTCTTAGAAAGTTCATACGCTGTTGCACCGAGCAAATGATGTTAGCAACAAGGAAAGCAATCGCCACACATATAATAATGTAAGCTGTTCAGTTTAGATTCCCAACTGTGTAAATCATAACAGAACTTCATTAAGTCATCGGAAGCATTGATGTACCACAACAGAACCAACAAAATTAATGGAGAAGATGAAAAGATGGAAGCTTACAAAATGCAATAAGGAATTTTCCATAGCCTTTCCTCTGGTATGGAGGAAGAGTAAGAATACAAGCCAAGTTATAGGATTCCTCTGAGTGTTTTTCCTGCATAGTTCAAAAGCTAAGTCAAAGGCAAATTGCAGGAATACGACACCATCGTATCTATCACCATAGTAAAATAACAAGAAAAATTGGTTGGACCCAAGCCACAATCATATATGACTGATTATAAGGATAAATTTGTGAGGGAACCAACAAAATTTTCGCAGCCAAACACAGATCCAGTTACAAGCATACAGTCATCAATCACATCTTGACCATAACTCATTTAAAAGATAACCTCATCAGAGATAGAAAAGAAATTTCAGAAAATAAATACAAATTCCAACATAGTATTCCACATTAAATCACCGGCAATACACACAAACTAGTCATATGTCAGCTTCATAACCTATTCCAACATTTTTTGGAACATAAAAATTATAGAAGAGGAAAAAAAAAAAAAAAAAAACCTGACTTGCAAAGGATCAAACAAATAAAACGAAAAAACCTAAAAATAAAACCCTAACTTGCAAAGGATCAAACAAGAAAACTTCCAACACTAGGACTTCAAAAGAAGTAGCTTCAGAACAGTCATATATGCAATAGCAAGGCATTACCTTTGAAAAATAACCAACCATGTGACACCCTCTATCATCGCATTCACAGAGAACATAGAATAGGAAGAGGTCAACATCATAATAAAGCGTCTTGTGGTCGAGAAACAACTTAGCCAAATAACAAAGATTTTGCCCATAAACCTTGTTTTTCTTGCCATCAATCTGTGAGATCAGTGTACAAGTTGTGTCAAAAGAAGTAAACGATCTAATATCTCATCTAATTAAAGTTCCTTTGCACTTCTGGGATCTTGTGTGTGAGAGGGAGAGAGAGATAGTGAGCGTGTCTGTATGTTTGAGAGAAAGAGTGTGTGTGTGTGTATGTGTGTGTAAGTGTGTGTGTGTGTGTGTGTGTGAGAGAGAGAGAGAGAGAGATAGAGAGAGAGAGAGAGTAAAGAGAGAGAGAGAGAGAAAGAGACCTCAAACATTGACAATGTTCCACTCCGATAAATCTCATCACCAGGAGGATGCTTAAGATCACATTTTTTCTGCACCAGAAATGAAATCATACAAAACTTAAAGCTCAAGTTGGAAACTTCCAGAAGGAAGGCCAGATCAAGAAACACAAGGGAATAACATCGAAGTATCTAAGTAAAATTTCCTTTAAAGATTACAGTAACATAGCGCAACCTCCATTATATCCCAGATAAAAGCAGCAGCACCTTTAATACTAGTAAGTCTGTAGCTCAATAAGCACATAGTACCAGAACATAACAAGAAAAGATGCAGAAGCAAGCCAATACTGAACAGTTGACCAGTCAACCATCAAACACATTCAACCACGAATATCATGGTGACCACGGCCACTCAAAGTAATTGCTACACAATGGAGCCTCAAGTCCATAACTAGTAAAATATTGCATACAAAATAAAATGGCTCATCGTGCAGGTGAGGCCCATGTGATGATGAGAAAGAAAAAGAATATGCAGCCAAGTAGGTGTAAAAGCTATGCCCAATGTGAAATAGATCAGCACAGATGAATAAACCATGATTATCATGTCCTGGTTACTACCCTATCTCGAGAACATGGAATGATTATTCTGATTGTTGGAACCAGCAAGGTCCTCAAAAGCCTTGTATTAGTGTAAGTAATTCTCAGAAGTTGGTATTAGTATTATGCATCATCCAAAAAGTAGAGAAATTCGAAAAGTTCAATACATGAATACAGATAACGTATCAAAAGCCACCAGATGATAATCATGAAAAAACCAAGGGCTTCAACATCACTGACCAATCCATCATAATTATTTCAACTTCTAAGATTGTAAAATATCAAAATGAGAAAAACCAGCTCATATCAACATATAAATATACATGCAAATAATTTCGAAATATTTTTTTTTTTGGCAAGTGGGGACAAAAGGACAAGAGCAAGGAAAATAAACAATAACAAAACAACACAGACATACAATCTATCCCCAAAATCAACAACAAACCTACATTACTTGAATCATTCACATATCTTTCCATACTCGTGTTGGATATGGGTGTTTCAGGAAAATTAAACATATCCAAGTCAGGAACTTCAAGCTGGATCCAACTAACGTTGAAACAAACTGATATCATACTTGCAATATTGCTCTAGTAGCATACAGAAAGAACTTGGGAATTACCATATGCCTTTGTAGTTGTTCTTTGTGCTTCATGAAATTGAGGCAAAATTCACAAAAGAAGAGCTTCACACAGTCATTGTACTCTGGTGGAAATGGAGAGAAGTACCATGTCTCGATTTCATATCTACCAAGTTCAATAGTTGCTATATTTTTTACTTTGGTAAATTCTTCATGCTCACGTAAACTTGCTGCATCGAGCTCCTCGTGACCCTACACATTAAATATCAAAAATCTCATAATCTCAACATAATTTGAGAGGAAAACAAATTAAACCAAGCACGGACATTAACTAATTAAGACATGAACCTAAGGAAAAAGATCATGGCAAACTATTCAAACTAAATACCACTAACCAAGAGCCTATAATTCTTTTCTAAACATGCACCAATTGTTAAACTAATCACATTATAAACATATTGCCAAAGATTTCCTATACTGAGTTCTTGAACATCCTCCAAACAATTCCTGCAGACCCAATCACCTACTGGCTTGCATTATGTACACGCCTACACCGTCAATGACTCCATGAGTCCATCAAAGAACAGTGTTTACATGCAAACAAAAGACCTATTCCCTACAACAACTTCATCATGTCATTACATTCAGGTTAACCCTAGATAGTGAGACAAAGTCACGTTATGTAAACCAAACCCAAAAGATACATCAGTTCCTGGATGGCTTAATGCTTTCAAAAACAGGAATGAAGATGTCCAGAACATGTTGCATTCTATACCACTGAATATAATGCATGAGAGAGATCCTCGAAGGAATTCTAGGTTTCTATAAGAATATAGGAGGAAATCAAATGGATGATTTTTATGGAGACTTTATTACACAAGAACTATAGGATTCTAGTCCTCTAATCTTAAAAAAAGAAATAGGAAAACCAAACACCAAGAGATCAAGCAATCTCAACCCAAGAACTAGCTCCAACAACCATACGCTGGTATTTACTTCCCGGTTAAAGAAACAGTATATTTAAAGGATCTTCAATTTCGTAGTATGTCAGATTCATAATAAGGAAAATACACGCAAACTAAGATTACTAAATCACTAATGTCTAACCCCTCTAGATCAGCTTTCTCCTTATAGAAGACATCATCTTTCCTGACAGACAAAGCTTGCACGGAAAAAAGCAGCAGTGTTTGCAGGGATGTTGACATGAAAAGAATAAGTCGTTGCATTTTTGCACACTGCCATAACCTGGGTTCTTCAGCCATATTCATCTCCATATTAAATTCAACTTCTCCATCACAATGCAAAAATGAACTTATCAATTACGCTAAACATAGTTAAAATAAAGCATTCAGAGAGTAACAAAGTAATACAGCATACCTCCACATGGATCTCGTCAATCTTTCTTTTCTGATGGCGAGTCATCTTCAAGCTTGTAACCTATGTAAAATTCTTTGTCAGAACACTGTCATTGAACAAATAGATCCCACCCCAAAACAAAAAAAAAATGAATATAATAAACAATTTGAGATGTAAAAGAACAAGGAAAGAGAAGATAGAGCAGGGAGGAGAAAGGGGGTAAAAAATAGGGTAGACAAAATCAAGTAAAAGGCAAAACTTCTGTGGAGGACAAAAGGGAACTTCTGAAGAGCAATAGAACACTTTGCAGAAAAAAGATCATTGTAATACCAGTAAATTCCATTTTGAAAGCATCCAACTATACATACCTTATCTTCTACTTTTTCATCAACAACAGCCTCCGCTGAATCAAGATCAAGTTGGTCAAGCTTAACCCATTCATCAAGCCTCCTGTTAACTGATAAGAATAACAAGTGACCATGCTATTAGAAACCTCATTCAACAGTAGCCAGTGTGACATAAAATGATCACTATTTTACTAATAATTTGTCTAACAACATTAACACTGCCATTGCCCACCCGCCCAAAAGAGGAGGTTTGGAGGTGAAGGAAAAGGGAATTAATTCTCTTCTTCCCCTTTGTGAGTGCTTGCCTGCTTAATTCTCTTTTAAATCAATCTTTCTCTCAATTTCTCCTTAACGGGTTTCCCAAAATTCCTCTTTCCTATTCCCCACCCCACCCACATTACAATCCCTAAAATACCCTAATATTACAATCACCATCTCCATCCCTCCCCTGCTCACAGCACAAATATGACCCTTAATAACACTCCAAGATCAGCAGCCTTGATTCCCTTCATCAGAAAGTCCTGAGCACAACTAGGCATATTTCACAGCAGCCTTCTACAACCTGATGCCACCCAATGTAGCCCCTCCATGGACCAACACAATATTCTTGGCCTCTCTCATCTAAAACCACCACAACCTTGACTAATCTAATGCCAAAATCATTGCCTTATATTCTCCAAGCCAAAATTATCATTCCAACCTCTTCCCATAACCCGAAACAACAAAAACGCAAATCAACAGATGCAAAACAACATCCCAAGATTGGCCGATATAAAAGGAAAGAACGAGAGAGACAGTAGATCGGACAGGTAACTGGCCTACTAACCTGACCAAGGAAGAAGAAAGAAATCCTACTAGCACTAAGCATGAACTTTACGTGTTCTAACTCTAACTACTGAATTTAAAGTTCCAATCTGCAACAATTAATTTCAAGCCCACATCCATCTAAGGAAACCTTCTATCAGCTGAAAATATAAGCAATGCAAGCACCAATTCCTCAATCTGAAACACCCTATAGTTGTCCACTGAAACTCGAGGAATGTGTTGTTACCCTTCAGTCAGTCAAACAGCAGCAGTACAAGAGATGGAAAAATGACGAGCATTTGTATTGCTTTATTATCCATGTCCCCCACCAACCCACGCACACACAAAAGGCTCCGACACCTACAGTCTTCCCTTGAAAGAACTTGGAACTGAACTCTAATTCAAGGAACCACACTAGCTTAACCCTGAACAAATGTTAAAAAAAAAATGCAAAATAATTCAAATAAAGAGTCCATATCTATCAACGTCTAAAATTGTTCACTTTCTCAAAAATAATGTAGCACTGAGAAATGAAAGCAATAACAAGCCTCAAATTAAAAAAAACATACTAAATTGTCCGTTAAAATTAAATGCAAGGGACATTAGACCAGCACCAAACCCTAATTTCAGCCTTAGTTAACAAAATTGGAGAGAGAAAAAGATGAAATCATACATTCAGTGTAATGAACGTAGTACTCGTAGTCATTAGGACCACCGCAGGGCACTTTCCGACGCTCAATGACCTTAACAGGATGGTATTTGCTGTCTCTCCAACGGCACATGACGCGAGTGCCGACTTCCAAAGGGAGCACTCCCATCTTCCTCCTTCTCGAACCTTCGTTCTCCGGTAGACTTCCTGCATCTCCGTTGGCTGCAGGATAAAGCTCCGATCGAACATCACCAGTCGATTGGCGGTTGTCGTCGACATCATCGTGAATTAGGGTTTTGCCGCCCTGAGAGGGTGGATCTAGGGACCCCATTTTGTTTGCCCCTTTCAGTTCAATCCCCAAGCTTCAAGTTAATTCCAAGTTTCCAAGTAGTCGCTCTGAAATCTCCGGCAATATGCCCATATTCCATATATAAATTATCAAATTTTTCCTTATTTTGTATATAAATACTTTACAAATATTTTTACTTTTATCAATCAATATAAATTCATTTTATTTCTCACTCTTAATTTTTCACTTCATTTCAATTTTATTCTCAGTTTTTAATATTTTACACTTCAATATATTTAACACGTAATATTAACTAATACAAATCTTACATTATTATTAACCAACATATATTAATTTATATAAAAATGAATTATAATTATTAACTATAATAATATTAACCTAATAACATTAATATTTTTAACTACATCTAATTATTAACTAAGCAAAGTATATGATTTAACTAAAAAACACAAATATTATTATATGTATTATTAATAATATTAATTAATAAATATTAAATAATTTAATATGTAATCTTAACTAATACATAATATTAATTAATCATATCATTAATAATTTGTCTCGATTTAACAGTGATTTAACTATGATTAGGGTTAAAAAAAACTAGATTAATTAAAAAAAGTTCTACCAAGGAAAACCGTCCAAATTAGATGGTAGAACCGTCCAATTTGGACGATTCCACTTTGGTTGAATTGTGTATTTTATACGGTTTTCCTTTTTTTTCAAATTTCAATCAATCCATCTTCCTAACTTAGATCTGAAAATCGAAATAACACACAAAATACAACACATAATCTTTATAATTAAATATCAAAATATTAAATATAAATCCATGTAAATTAACTTTAAATTATTTAAAAATCAAAATAAACTTTAAATTATTTATTTTTTGTAAGTTGTTATACATTAATGTAAAGGCAAAAAAATTCCCTTGTGTTTAGATTTGCATGCTATATGTTGTGTTCATATAGAATTAACATTTAAAAATTGAATTTCATGGATTATATGTCGTCATAGACTTTTTTTGGAGAAAATAAGTGGACAAATCCCCCGTTAGAGTATCTGTCGTACATAGATCTCGAAGAAAATAACAAATTTAGACATATTATACTCCCCAATCGGAGTCCCATAGTCAATTTTATGAATTGTCAAAGATTTTTTTTCAATATCTCAAATAAGACGCTATCGAGACCACTAAGGGGAAACATGATTGTGTAATACCTTCAAAAATAGGGGGTTTTAAAAAAAATTACGTCGTTCAGATTATCGGATTAAGAGATATGCATCTTCAGATTTCCCAAAACCTTGAAATGCACCCGAAATCTATGAAGAATTGATTGGCTGTTTATTTTGAGTGTAAAATCTCGTAAATCATGATTTTTCATGCCAAAACGAATGGTTATAATAAAATATTGGATTTATATGCTTTACGGTTGATCATTTCTTAACTGTTCTCATCTTTTATGACACATTATTTTTAATAGATCATGCATGATCTTCTTAGCTTAGATTAAATTAGGTTCTTAATTAGATAAGTACATTACTAGATTAGATTTGCAAATACAAATTAATAAATTAGGGTATTAAATGGGTTAAATTAGGTTAGTAAATTAAAATGTTAGATAATTAATAAATTAGGTTAGTAAATAAAAATGTTAGATAATTAGTAAATTAGGTTAATAAATAAAAATGTTAGATAATTAGTAGATTAAATTAGTAAATGGGTTAAATTAGGTTAGTAAATTAAAATGTTAGATAATTAGTAAATTAGGTTAGTAAATGGGTTAAATTAGGTTAGTAAATTAAAATATTAGATAAATATATTTAAAGGATTTACTAGTACTTTGGAGAAAAGAGTTCAACCAAATGATTTTAGAATGCATACTAACAACCCATCTTAGTACAAAATATACCATGGTATTTCTAATACGCCTAACACGACCACATTTAAAATAAAGAAAAATCTTGCTAACCTCCTAAAATCATCATAAAGAAAAATCTTGCTAACCTCCTAAAATCATCATAAAGAAAATAAATATGTGAGGCCCCCTTAGTGTTTTGTGAGATCATGTGCACCATATTAACTAAATCATACTCTGTCACCACGTCTATAAAGCCTTACCTCCAAGTCAACTTCAATCCGTTCCTAGTTGGCCCTATATTTTTTAAGGTGAGTTGTTTAGAAAGTGCAATAAAGAAAAAATTTATTATTTTACAATAGTTTATTTGAATCTTTTCATAGATAGCCTAAATTTTTAACAAATATATCCTTTTATAAGTTTTTTCTCCAAAAGAGGTAATCTTTTATAAGTTTTGTAATGTACCCTTATCCCTCTTTTTCTCACCTATTAACCCATCCTCATTGCTACATTAATTGAATATTCTTTTTCTATACAATTTATTACTTTATTATATATAAACCATTTCCAACTTATCTCAAATTGAGTGATTCTACTAAAGATTTTTTTAAAAATGATTTTGAATGGGCAATGGGAGGAAAATACGAGGCTTTTTTAATGTTTATTACTCTTGAAAATATGTGGAATATTACTCTTCTTTTATGCTTTATTGTTTTTCTCTCGATTTTAAATAGAAAAAATAAAAGAGATCATAGAGACTATTAAGATGTGAACTACTTAGGCTCATTCACGTAAATTTCCAACTATAATTAATTAGAAAATCATTTTCCATCAGTTAAAAATAATATTAATTAGTAAAATTTAGTAAATTATACTCTCTATGTTTTTTTGTTCTTTCTAATTGCTTTTTGAGTAGATCTCAATATAAAATTAAAACTCAAATAACTTTAATTATGGCTGGTAAAAAATATAAAAAAATTGATATATGAAAAATTCACATTTAGATGAATTTATTAAGATCCCTTATGAATATATTTTTTCATATAGATTGGGGAAAGTTCATAATTAAAGTTCAACTCTTGAATATATAATATTTCAAACAAGAAAATAAAAAAAGAAACGGATGGAGTACATATAAACACTAGTAAATCAATAATATTACTTTAAATCAATTAAAAAAATCGTTTTTAACCAATAAAAATAAGCTTAAGTCAATTAAAAATTAGTTTCAATTTGTAAAATAATTTCAGCTCAATAAGAATTAGGTAAACTAAAAATTTCTAGGCATCGTAACACCATATGTTCTCCATATAAAATACTTAGAGAAATACAATAAAATACTATTGCATGATAACACGAGATAACACTAGTAATGAAACCATAAACATGTAGTGAATAACTTAAGTGAATACTTTAATTACACTTGAATAAAAAAAAGTAAATGTTAATAGTAATAATATTGTTTCAATAATAGATTTAGATAAAACTCATATTCAACTAAACAGTGAACACTATCCACTCAAAACCCTCTTGATGCAAATGTCCACATTATTCCAATTAATGAATTAATCCAAGCATCAAATTATTTGTAATAATGAATTGGAAAAAGTCAAAAAATGAGAAATATGAACCTATATTAAATTAATTGGAATAATGCATGTGTTTGATAATTAAAATAATTAATTTTCAAACAATTCATTTCTCAACAATAAAATAACTAAGCAATTTCAAAGTAATTGGAACATTCCAAAGAACACAATCTATAAACCAAGTCCAACAATATAGTCCATAATAATCCAATTTATTCAACAAATGAGTATAAATTTAAGGAATAATCAATTTTTATTTTTAAATCCCCCTAAGTTTGCACACTCCCACATTAATAACAATTATATATTGTTTATATTTGTGAAAGACTAGTTTATACAAGTTTCATAATCTTATCTAAAACCAACTACAACATAAACAAGAAGTAAATACTCCATTTTGACATACTAAACATCTAATTGAATAATTTTTTATAAATCAAATGTAATCCCTTGTAAATTTAAGAAATTTTAAATATTTTCTCTCTCTATATATTTATATAATTTTAGTATAAACTAAAATTACTTTTATGAAAATATGTTTAATCGTTTATTTAAAATAAAGGTTAAATTTATTTTTATGAAGGATATTTTTTTATCTAAACCATTATTAACCCAAAAAGCCCAAAATTATATTCAATCTATTAATACTTTAAGTAAACCACCCTTTTTATTCTTTAACCCTACTCAAACTCAAAACACCCTTTTATCTAAACCACTAATGGTCCATCCAATTTGATCTTCTCCTCCTTCTCCTTCCTTCTTTTATATTCCCTCCTTCCTTAATTTTATGCCCTATAATTCATGTTTTGGGAAAATTATTTTAATGATTGTGTTGAATGTTTTAATCAGTTAATTATTTATTAAAAATGTTTATAATCATTAATTTCATGAGTTTATATATGTTCTACAAATTTTCAGAATTTTTATACATGAAATTATGATTTAAATGATTTAGTGTACATGTTTTAGGGTTTAAAATCTTATATTAGTAGTTATTGCATGAAATTATGGTTATTTTATGATTCAATTACGATTAATTCATGAAGTTATGTTCAAAATAAATCTTTAGATTGTGTAAGTTATTAAATTTGGATTTTATGTTGAGCATATAAAGGATTTTATGATTTTATATTTAGAACATATCAACATTTTACATGCATTGGAGTTTTTTTAGAATTTATAAATCAAATTTTATTGTGTTTTCATAAATTTAAGTGTTAAAAAAAATATCTAAAGGGCATTTACATGATTTTTGAAACCATTTAAAAATGGGTATAGTTGCTATAAATTTATTTATTAGGGTATTAATTAAGGTTTTGTTATTTGGTTTAGAAAATTATTCACAGTGGCAACTCAATTGGTCTATTCAAGGTGTGTACAAGTTACGAAAACCTTGTCTTTAGAAGCATGATTCAGGATGGAATGAAAACTTAATATTATGCTTAGGCAACCATTTGGGTGAAATTGTTTGGTTATGCATTGATGAATTCATGTTCTTTCTCTTTAGACACACGATTAGGTAATGTTGTGTGAATTTTGGATGAGGATTGTTAATATTAATCATGAAAGGATTATTTTCAAATTAATATATGAGGTTATTTATTATTACTCCTTCATAACTATTGGTATGAATTGATTAAAGGGTGATGTCTAAGTTTAATGACTAGATTAGTTGACTTTATGTTAGCATGTTAAAAGTTAAGAAGGAAATCAAATGGTTAAAATTACAATATAAAAGAGGTTGATTGTGTGTTTGTGATGTAATTTATGTGTGTTCTTTGAAGAATTAGAACCCAAGTGATAAACTATGAATCACGTAAATGGAAAGAAGGATAATCAATAAAACTCTAGGCTAGTGCACGTTTAGAGTATTGACAATTATGGGGTTAGTGCTTCATGGAGTATTATCCATGACTTTTACTTTGAGGCTTTTTGATCTATGAATCTCTTTTATAAAGTTTTGAACTTAAATTGGGGTTAGTTGATATCTTATCTAACTATGGTGATGAAGTCACACTCAACCGTATGAATTATGGACATTGTTTTTTATGCTATATGACAAGAGAGCATGTAGTTTATATATTTATTTTGATATTCCCAATTGAGATATGGGGAGACAAACTTGTCAGTTGCTTAATCCAAATTATTAATTAAATATTATGAGTTCATTTCAATAAAGGTACGTGTTATATGAATAAAATTTCCATGCATCTTATTACTTGAATGAGGTCATTGCATTTTATTATATTTTTATAAACTTTATGTACTCAACTTTGTTGATTAAGTGCTTTGTGTGTGATCCTTTGGTCATGACCTTCGCCTTACAACAACCCTGTAATGATCCAATTTTTACACTTGTAATTTTGGAGAGCAGATTTATGACAGTATTGCTTGGATGTGCATGCATTGTTGGGATGGGAGGAGAAAACTATTTTCGTTGCTTTGTTAATTTAACTTATTTTTCCGAAGAACTGAAAAATTGGTTTGGATTTGGAGATGGATGTTTCGAATTTTTAATAAAGGCCTTAATGATTTTGAAATGTATGGTTGATTGAGTTTAGTGTTTTGAAAACTTTAATTCAAAGGATTCAAATATCCGGTGCAAAATTTTGATATAAAACTTTAGCGTTTAAACATGTAGCAGTAACACTTTGGTAGTTCTCTCGAGGTTATGGTTTTTGGAAGTGGGAATTATAAGGTTGTTACACCAAATGATTATAATTTAATATAAGGGCTATCAAAATAGATTCAAAATAGTAGCTAAATACTTATAAAAGGTTAATTTTTTTGTTATTTATAAAATATTAATATATAATTTAAATTTCCAATATTTTAATTTAGATAATTAATAAAATAAATAAAATACCAGAAATAAAATAAGTATACAATAGTAGTAAATGCATTGTAATTCATAGATCATTCAAAATATTATAACAATTACATAATTAAATTACAATAAAAATAATTATTTAGTTTAAAATTATTTACAAAAATTATAATTCACGTACATTTATCCAAGTTACTATAATATTCAAAAGATATAGAAATAACGTTTAAAAATGAAAAGTAAGGAGTTGTCATGTGACTTAATGAAAATGTAGGATCTATATTTTGCTTTCACCACATTTCCTTTTGTTCTTAAATAATAATATAGGATTTATGATAATCTCATAATTAAATTATAATTAAAATAATTAAAAATAGTCCTCAAAGTTGTTAACAAAATTTTCAAATAATTCATATACATTTATCCAAGTTATTATACTATTTGAAAGACATAGAAACAACGTTTAAAAATGAAAAAGTAAGAAATTATCCCGTGGCTTAATGAGAATATATGTAAGATTTAAATTTTGCCTTTACCATGTTAACTTTTATTTTAAAAATAATAATATAGGATTTATTTAAAATTAAGTGACAAATAAAAGATGGCTAGGAACCCACCTAAAATGTGGTTTGGTTATGAACTAAAAATCTCCGGACAAACCCGACCCCAATCTAACTCAATTCGTCTACCACTTTTAACTATCTCGACCAGGCCCTGCTGACCACCTATAGTGAGAGAGGAAACATAATAATAATTTTTTTTAATTATTTATACTGTTTTTTTCTCTTAATTTTTGTCCTATTTTTATTTATAGAATCAATGTTCGAAAAGTTTGACTACAAATTCTCATCATGTTATAAGAAATAATTTATATAAGTGGAAACTTGTTAAATATATATAAAAGTCAATTTTTATAATAAAGTTTTTGTAATTTTTTGGCTTATAAATTTTAAAATAAAAATTATAATTTTATGTAAATAATTAGGAACATTGGAGTTTAGAAAGCCAAATATAGAAAAAAAAAATGAGTGCACGAATATGGAATTAAATTCTTAATGTAGAGCCTTGAGAACAGCAACTCATTTCATGTGTGAGTGACACAAGGAAAAGCTAGTAAGAAAAGAATGGAGCCAGCTGTTTGATACTCTCCCTCGATGACGAACATCAATCCAATATGAAGACGACACGTACATAAAACAAGAACCCTCAATTTATTCTCTCTCTGCTAATATGAGACCCACCGCATCCTATCACACCCTTAAAAAAAAAGAAAAGAAAGGAAACGTCTACGAGAAAACTACCCGCCCCCCCGAAAAAAAAAAAAAAAAGCGAACCGTTCTGTCTCTCTCCTCGGGAAAAACTTTCTCTCTCTTAATTTTCACGCCCCCTTTTCCTTTCCACAACCATATCGAACTCTGACGAAAAAAACAAGAAATCGAAGCCCTAACCCTAATTCGCGTAAACTTATCCTCTCGTTCGTCTTCCTCGTCGCGTAACCTACCTTCCCTTTTCTCGTTTCCTTTAATCTCTGATTCTTGATTTATACTTCGTCGAAATAATCTTTCGTGTTTCCGAATTTGGTACGAAATTAGGGTTAGGTTTAGGGTTTGTAAATGGGATTTCCGCGCTGTGGTGGAATTTGATGACTGACAACAGTCCATGTCAGGGACGCAAGACGATGATGGGTAGGGGTGCCGATGGCGGCTGTGGTACGGAGGAGATGCCTTGCCCGGTGACCCGGAGTTCGCCGCCGGCTTCTTCTCCGGTGCCGGCGTCGGTGATATCGCCGGTAAAGTTGGAGAGCGTTAATTTTGGTGTAAACTTGTATTCTCAGGCTTTTAAGGCGTTGTCGGAGCGTTCTCCGTTTGATTCTGATGAGGTTTTGGCCAAGACTGTCGCCACTCTTCCCAGTGGGCTGGCAGGTTTGCTGACGAAGCAGACTGATCATAGGAAGAAGCATAAGAGGCCGCATTCTGAAACTAAGTTGTCTCGTAAAGGGTCGACTGAGAAGTCTAAGGGGTCTAGTTTGTGGACTAAGTTAGAGGATTACTTTAGGGAGCTGACTTTTCAGGATATTGAGAGGTTGTGTGGATTATCTTCTTCGTTCGATTCGTTCTTGGATAGTAGTAATTCATGCTTAAATATTCCAGCTTTAGGAAGTGGTGTTAAGAGTAGTTGCACTGATTATTACAATAATATTATCAGTAAGGTGGAGAATGGGCATGCTGATGATGCTTCAGCTGCTGCAATCAAGGAGGTGGAGGTCGTTTTGGATGCCGATGTGCCAATGTCGGATGCTGGAGCCTTGCAACACAAGGAAGAGGTTGAAGAAAAAATCGATGATAAGCTGCAGGATGTGAAAATAGAGATTGGAAGTAGGGATAGTTTAAGTGTAATCGACAAGGGTCCTTCGCCTGAGTATTCTTTGCCATCGTTTAGCAGTGTAGAATGGGTTTTAGGTTTTAGGAACAGGGTTTTGTTGATGACAACTCGTCCATCAAAGAAAAGGAAGCTTTTGGGTGTAACTGCTGGCTTGGAAAGACTTTTAGTTGCTCAACCCTGTGAAGGGAGTTCCACCTTATGCCATATTTGTAGCATGGGAGACATAGGGGACCAGTTAAACCAGTTGGTTGTTTGTGATTTGTGTAGTGTCGTCGTTCACCAGAAGTGTTATGGCGTGCAAGGAGATATAAATGGTTCCTGGTTGTGTTCCTGGTGTAAACACAAGAATGATGCTCGAGCTGGACCAGCCTCAGAAATCGATAGGCCTTGTGTTCTTTGTCCAAAGAGTGGTGGGGCTTTGAAACCCTTTCAGAATGCAGGGGGTGGAAACGATGGGTCTTTTCGGTTCAGTCACTTATTTTGTAGTATGTGGATGCCAGAGGCTTACATAGATGATATCAGGCTTATGGAGCCAGTTTTATGTCGTGGAATAAAAGATGGTCGAGGGAAGTTAACCTGTAATTTATGCAAAGGGAAGCTCGGTTTTTGTGTTCGATGCAGTGATGGTATGTTTTGTAGCTTGCTTAGATATGAATTGTGATGCTATGTTGTTTTGAGTAATGTATCTTTTGTTGAGTGATGTATAGAATCGTAGTTTCAGTCCAGATTTATTATCAGTTATCTCACTTAATTGTGTTGATGCAAACATGATCTCAATCATTTGAAAATTATATATTCTTGAATGGACGCCGATTTTTATTGCGTCATGCAAGAGTGGTGTATCTTGAGGCTTATTGGTAGATAAGTAGTACATGCAAGTTATGCGTGTGTTTTTGTTGTATCATAGCTATTTCATTAACAGTATGGATGGCATTCGTCTCCCTCCTCAAAATCCTAGTTGGTATTAAAATTTTCTTCCTGAGAACTTTACTTGCACTTACCACCAAGTTGAAATATGCTCCTAAAGGCTGACCTCATTCACTGTAATTTCTGGTCTTGAATTCCAAGAGTTGTCTTTCATTGAGAAACTATACAATGGAGACTCTGCCGATGCTTTGCATCTTGTTCCAGCGTAGTGGTCTAGGATGCAACCATAATAGTATATAAAGGAACCGAAGAGTTAGAAAAGTCAACTTTGGAAAAACTGTGCTGCAAATTTCATCCAATTGCCTAGTTGATTAAATATTATGCATAGTTTGGTACGAAAGTTGGATTAAAAAGTACTGTTTACGCCTTTGTAATTTGCTGCAAAATAAAGTGATTTATTGAGGGAAAGAAAGTCGGACCAGTGATCTTTCAAGTTCTATGCTCGAGGCCAAATGAATCCATAAAAAATGTCATGCTATTTTGTATATGTGCATCAGAATTTACAATGCTTTAAGAGTAAATGTCTCAACTTTGTTTTGTGGATTAGTTTTATAGGCTTGGAGTAAGATGATAAGTGCTATTAGTAAATGATTTTTGTCTTAGCCTTGTGCTTCTCAAAACTTCCGCAATGTTGAAGAGTTGTCTTCAAAGGAAGGTCGGATCCTTTGGACATCTTGGCCTATGCTTAGGCGTTTTCCTTATATGAGAGGTCTGTACAAGATATTTTTAGTTTTTCCAGTGCCTTTACTTGGGGTTTCTCTTTCAAACCTGATTGGTGGATTAATGTATTACTATCTTCTTCTATTTTTATTAAAAGGAATTGTTTTAAATATTTTGGTAACTAAATATTGGTAGCTGTTCTGATTTTGCAAAGAGTTTGCTGGCTTCATTTTACATGAGGTGTTTGGCATTTTTTGTGCTGTTGCTGTTCTTTGGATTTACTGATCTCTTAGTTTACCTTACCTAATATTAGTATTTCGTGTACATGTCTGATCAAATGCTTGGTGTAAAAATTTCTTAGTCTTTTACTCAACTTGGCTTTGTTTAGAGGGAGGTTACCCTTGTTTGACCTTGCCTTTTATATTTATTTTTGTAAGGAAAGGCAGTAGAGAACAAGCTCTATTTAATCTTTTTTTCATTTTCTTCCTCCAATATCGATGCTGAAAATTTTATTTTATTTTTTGTGATTTTGCTATAGCTGGATTTTGCTATTTTAGCGAATCTAGATCTTGGTGATAGATGGGTCTGTACAATTCTTTCTGTACCAAGTGCTCATGCTGGATTATTGTAATGGTTTTTCCTGTTGAGGTATGTCTTAACTGTATGAACGGTTGTTGGTTGGGTATTTTTTCAATGAATCATTGTTGATGACAGGTGCTGATTAAGTTTTTCCAAGCTTATTAGATGCCTGATTCTACATTAATAACTGTCTTGAATGGGATTATGTTGCCCTGTCAGTTTGTTTTTGTCAAATTGTCAATCTTATCCGCAATCTACCATCTTAGACATTTCTTGTCAAAATTTTGTCTGTTATTGATTTCTAGATTTACATTTCTAAGGTGCCATTCATTTTGTAGGATCATGCAGAACTACATTCCATCCTATTTGTGCAAGGGAGGCAAAATATAAACTTGAGATCTGGGGAAGGTTTGGTTGCAATGATGTAAGCAATTGTTTTATTGTTAAATTTGGAATGGTAAATGTTGTGATATTGAAATGAAATATATTCTGATGCTATTTATAGCTATATGTGATGTTGGCTGAACTTGCTTTATTTTGTTTTTCCTACATAGATTGAACTGCGGGCTTTTTGCGCTAAACATTCTGGGAATTTCAATGCTGATGTCAGTGTTGCTGTAGAAAGTCCTGAGCAATATCATGTTATTGGCAGTGATTCACTTGGCTCTTTTAATGAACCAGCTTTGTTGTCAGGGAATAAAATAAAGAAGCTCAAATTAGGCCTAAAAAACGGAGATAAAGTCAATTTTCAGATGGGAACAGCAGATGGTAAATCTAAATTGGGAGAACGAGAGTGGCAGGACACAGGGCTTAACGTTGCAAATTCCAACCCAAAGCTTAGTTCTGCTTCAGGTGATGGGCAGGAGTTGAGTGATATGGGCTTAGGAGGTGCAGGTGAGGATGTCAAGGCAACTTGCCTTATCGATCTTGGCCTGGCTCTAAAGAAGGTGCTTGTTGCTAGTTTCACTCTCTTAGCATCTTTTTTTGGGTTCTATAATATGCCTGTAGATTTGTTGTAATATGTATTTTTTCTCCAGCTCATTAATCGTGGAAAAGTTACTTTGGAACAAGTTGCGGCTGAAATTGGTGTCTCAGAAGCCTTTCTGGCATCAAGACTATCTGTAATATTTTGATCATTTTATAACAATTTTTTCATGGTTCTGATGTAATATGAAATGATCCTGACATAATTGATTTGTATTTTATTTTTGATAGTTTACTTGTAATTTTTTTGACAATCACACCACTGTTGCAGGACAATCACTTGAGCCCAGAAGTGTATTGCAAGATTTTGAAGTGGCTTAAAGGTCATTTTTATCTGGATACTGCAGAAAAAGATTGGAGAGCTAAACTTAGCTGCTTGATACCATCAAAATCTGAGTTGAAAACTGATGATAACACTGATGCTGTTTCAGTTAGAGGCTTTGATATTTCAGATGTGGTTCCTGTCAAGTCTGTGCCTCCTAGGAGGAGGACTGTTGGAAATATCAGGATTTTGAAGGAGGATGAGGCTGTATCCTTGTGCAATGATAAAATGTTTGGAAATTGTGTATCAACTACGGAGGGAAGAGATCTTGAAGATGTGAACGCTGACTGTGATAGTTTGAGTAAAGATTCAGTTTCATATGGCATTGAAAAGGTGACATACTGTGTCTTTTTGCTGGCATTTCTGTTTGTCAATATTAATCGTAAAGATTTGTTGTGGTGTGCTCGCCTGTCTTTATGGTTAATGATATGTGGTTCGCTTGCCTGCCTTATGGTTGATGATATGTGGTGCGCTTGCCTGCCTTTATGTTTGATGATATGTGGGGTTTACGGTAACATTAAGTCTGCCTATTTGTATTTGCAGCTTTACTTGGATGAGAGGTTGTGTATTTTTTCCTGAAGGAAGGTTGCCACTTAAGTGCTACTCTTTCTACTCTCACATATTTATGTGTTAGTTTTAGCTTTGAAATTGCCCTACATTTGGAGTGGACCATTCCGTGCGTGGCTGTTGCAACTTTTATTGCCAATGATGTGGCATATGTTTGGATCTTAAACTTGCTGGGAATTGAACCTTGTTACATGGTGGGTGCCTGGGTGGCTGTCTCATGGTTAGATGAGTCAGAGTTTCTTCTTAATATGTAATTTTTTTGTTATGTGAGAAGTAGAGAGATTAAGAGAGCAGGTAATTAATATAGTGGTTTCCTTTCATGATAGGAGCGGGTAATGTACTTGGGATAAACGAAAAGCGGGTTATGTATTGTAATATGAGAAACAGTATGGCCATATGTGGTTTATTTAATTTTATTTTTTAATTCATTTTTGAAAGAGATTGTATGAGGTTTAAGTTAAGAGAAACAGTCTAAAAGGAATAAACTATGCTAATAAAAGAAGAAGACTGATATGCTTTAGTAATAGTTTTCTTTGATTTTGTTGTTAAATTGTTATATGACATGCTTCCTGTTCTGTTGGTTCATGATTTTAGAAAACAAGAAGGCATTGTGGGGAGCTACGCTGGTTTAGTTTTTGTTTTCCACCTTGGGGACTGGAAGGTAGTGATCAGAATTGTGATGAAAAATTAACTTAAAAGCATTTTTTGAATCAAGTTCCATATTCAAAATTATTCTTAACCTTTCTGTTGGAGTGTAAGCATATGGTGTAAGTGTTGGTGGACTGCATAGTAAACCTCCTGCTCCTCGTTTCAAATTCTATGTTAGTTGTTTGGTTTAATATTTTTTCGACTTTTATTAGCAACCTTGATTGTTAACAGGATACTTTTACCTTGTCGCAGAATATGATTGAGATGAATGGTTTTGGAAATCCAACAGTTGGACCTTCACCTACATCTGAGAGTATGTTCTTTTTGATACATTTAATTTATACTTTAGTTTCTCTGTAATAATAACATATTAAGTGAAAATTGCTGAACAAGACTACTAGGTAACTGCTGCATGTTTACCTGGTTAGTTTGTGTTCACAATTTTTCTATCCTCATTGTGCTTCCTGAGTGGGTGGTCTTTTGGTTCTTTTATGGCTTATCACAATTATTGGTCAGGTATAATGTTGAAACCAAACAGCCTCTGTGATGTTGAACGTGATGGAGCAGAAGAGGGTACTTCTGGAAGGAGTTCAGTGCTAGATTTGGATCAGGAGACTCCGTCATGTTCTTCTGTATATACGGTTGGCAATTGCGATGGGTAGGCCTTCTTTTGTAACTAATAGTTTTCAATTTATCGTATGTATCTTGTAGTGAGCTAGTATCTCCATTGATTCATTTCCGTGGAATATTGATGTTTTATGTGAACTAGCATATCATTTTCCCCCTTTTTTGGGTAAAGATATATTTTGGTTGAATATTTTTGAGAATCTCATTCTACAATGCAGAAATATTGAACCGGTAATCCATTCTTTTGTGCACCCTTACATCCAGAAGACAATGGATGAATTGCGAAGTTGGCGTAGCCGGAGAACTCCTGATTTTAATGGTAGGTTTCCTTTCTACTACCTGAGCTCAGTTTCTGAAATGAGCTTGAATGTAACTTAACCTGTATTTGTAGGTCATATAGAACAGGAATCCTTGGCTGTGGAGCAGACCACTAGCTCTGAAAAGATATTTCCAGTGTTTGTTGACAATGCTGGTGGAAGAGGAGTGAAATTTGAGGACTTGTACAAGGTTGATGCTATGGGTGTTTTTGACCTATATCCAGAGAATGAATTGGAAGGAGAATTAATCTTTTTCCAGCAACGATTGTTATGCAAAGCTGTTGCTCTGAAACATCACAGTGGTCTGTTCCTTATTTCTTTAGCTTGTCTTGTTTTTTGCTGATTTGACCATCGTCTTACTATTTTATTGTTCAAAGTATGTTATTGGAGTCTCTTTGTTTTTATATTGCTTTCTAATTCTCAATGCTAGTCTCCCCTTTATATTTTCTGGGTCATTTAATTTGGTCATCATTTGGTGCAGATCAGCTAGTTAGCAAGATTGTCAGAGACTTGCCAAAGGAAATGGATTCTGTGCGTAAGCGAAGATGGGATTCTGTTTATGTTAACCAGTACATACATGAGCTGAAAGAGGCAAGGAAGCAGGGTAGGAAAGAAAGAAGGCACAAAGAAGCGCAAGCTGTATTAGCTGCTGCTACTGCTGCTGCTGCTGCTTCGTCTAGAGTTTCTTCATTGAGAAAAGATGTAATTGATGAATCTTCACAGCAACAGGTTATTAATTGCTAGCCATTTTGTAAGTTGGTTGTCGTCTAGTATTCCATTCATTTGTGCAGTCATTAATGTCTTATCATCTGCTCTTTTAGATTCAGTTGAAGGTGGAAAACGCCAGGGTCCATGGAATCCAATCATCACTATCAGTCCCGGGTTCAAAGGTGTCCAACCATAGCTTGGATGTTCCCAAGGCTGTATCAGACAAATACTCTGATGTGTTTCAGTTTACTTCTGGGACGCCTAAAGATCATCCAAAATCATGTGACATATGCAGACGCTCTGAGAGTTTACTGAATCCTATATTAGTCTGTTCTAGGTGTAAGGTATACTAATTCTGAATGGTATAATATATCTGGAATATGTTATGGTTTCTAGAGTTGTTGTAACGTTTACTATTGTTATATGAACAGGTTGCTGTTCATTTAAATTGCTATCGCAGTGTCAAGGAATCTACAGGTCCCTGGCTCTGTGAATTATGTGAAGTAGCATCTTCAAAGGTTTCTAGAGCTACAGTAGCTAATGCTTGGGAGAAGGCTGATTCTATTGAAGAATGTGGATTATGTGGGGATTCAAGTGGTGCTTTTAGAAAATCAAGCAATGGTCAATGGGTCCACGCTTTCTGCGCTGAGGTGAAATATCAGAGTATGGGCTGTCATTTGTTAACTTATTTTTATCAAGGCCCTAATGAACTTCTTCTATTGCTATTTGTCTGTGTAGTGGGTGTTTGATTCTACCTTCAAAAGAGGTCAAGTGTCTCCTGTTGTAGGAATGGTGCGTCTCCTGACCATTTGAATTCAGTTCTAAGTACTATTTGTCTTTTCAGTGGGTATCTCATGTTGTAATTCAAAATAACTTCAAAAGTTTATCCATGTATTTGTTTTTCAACTAGCTCTTGTTAAGTTTGCAACTCTTTTTGCTGCCAGGAAACAGTGCTGAAAGGGAATGACACGTGTTCGGTTTGTCATAAGAAATTTGGCGTCTGCATTAAGGTAAATATCTATGAGTTTTAGCTGCGATGTTCGGCGTTGACCTTTTGTAGGCTTTTAGAAACTGACTTATCTTCCAAAATTGCAACATGTAGTGCAATTATGGCAATTGTCAGTCTACATTTCATCCGTCGTGTGCTAGATTTGCTGACTATTATATGTATACCAAATACATTGGTGGGGGCAAGATGCAACATAAAGCTTACTGTAGTAAGCACAGTTTGGAGCAAAGAGCAAAAGTAAAGTCTTGCTTGTTATTCCTGTACTTTATTTATAGTTTGTTTGCCATTTAATGACGTGACTAGTCTGCCGTTATTTGATAATCAGGCTGAAATTCAGAAGCATGGTGTTGAAGACCTAAAAATTGTTAAACAACATCGGGTGAGTGAGATAAATTGCAAATTAGTGTTATTGAGCTTTTCTTTTTTTGTTTATCTTGTTGCGTTTATTATTCCGCCTATTATCCTTTGATTTGTTGAAAATGGATCACCTTCTTTCCTCTTTTTTTTCTTGATGTACGACTTGGCTAACTGTTCATGCTTAAGACTTTGAAAGTTGAAGATTTTTATTTTCTGAACAGTAAGATTGCTTCCAATATGTGCACGTTATAACTTCTCCTTCACTCTGTCATAGTGTTGATGTGTGTTATCTTTTGTCATTGATTATCTGGTGGAACTGCTGGTAGTGGATTCCTTTATTTGCCTTTTGGAGATTTATAAATGACTGCTGGTTGTTTTTCTGTTGGTTTTTTTTTTTCTGGAAATTTTTAATCCATTTTTTGTTCTTCTCTTTACTGATTAAAAAGGAGTATTTATTTTAATCCATTTTTTAATTTTTTAAATATATTATCAATGTAACTCATTAATTGAAGCTGCAATGTGTGTTTTGGTCAGGTTGAGCTGGAAAAGTTACGCCTCCTTTGTGAGAGGATTGTCAAACGGGAAAAGTTGAAGGTAGCTGAAGAATGCTCCTTGCTTTCTAGGCAGGATCTCTTTGTTGGCTGGCATTTTCTCCATTTGTTTTAGTCTTTGAGATTATTTTGATTGTTTTAGGTGGCAATAGTTTGTTTATATAATGGGTACTTGTTGTATTGTTTGGTTCTTTGAACATTTGTTTTATGCAAGTAATGGGAAATGACCTTTGTAGTCTTTGTTTCTATGTTTGCAAAGGAATCTTGTTAGTTTTTTTGTGAGGTCTTGAACATGTCACTCATTTTCTTTCTGTTTGCTTTTATTTTTAAGAGGTTATTGCAGAACAACTCTATTTTGATGCAGCTCCTAACTAGTTTTTTGTTGGTTGCAGCGAGAATTGGTTATTTGTAACCATGACATTTTTGCATCAAAACGAGACTCTTTGTTTGTCTCCTTGTTTGTACACCGTCCCTTCTCATCACATGAAAGTTCCGACTCCGCAACTACATCCCTTAGGGGGCATGTGGATGGTTCAAGGTCATGTAGCGAAGCAATGCAAAGATCTGATGACATCACTGTTGACAGTGCATTATCAGCTAAGCAGTGCATCAGGCTTCCTTTGTCTATAGATAATGATCAAAGGACTGAAGATAGTTCGACGTCACACCAGCTTCTTACACCGAAGCCTACGGACAGGGTATCTTTTGCTGGGAAGCAAATTCCTGTTAGAGCTGCCTTGTCAGATCGTAATTTTTCACATAATGTGGAGAATAAAGTAAATTCCAGATCGGTATTTTCCTGCTACCTTTTCGTTTTTTACTTTTTGATCCCTTAGTGAATGCTTTTAGTTTGTTTTTATTTATAGAACTGTGATGTTCCCTGGAGAGTCCTGTGTGTAGTCTTACCGTTTTTCACGTTATTACTTGGGGATGTTGTTTAAAAAAAGACACAAAGAATTTGGAAATGAGTGTACATCCTATTTCTGAGTATATTCTGAATAATGAATTCTATAATTTTATTTACTAGATCAATATATTTGTCTTTAGCGTTGTAAATCTTCTTCTAAAAGCTATTACTTCTGCTTTGACGCTTGTTTTTGGCTCGATATATTTAATGGAAAACTAGGAGGTATTCTTCTTAGGAATTTGTGATAATGGTTTGTTCTTTTGGTTTATGTGTGCAGCATATTGAAACCTTTGAGAAGGAGCTGGTAATGACTTCTGACCAAGCAACTGTGAAAAATCGGCGGCTACCGAAGGGATATATCTATGTTCCTATTGATTATCTTTCCAACGGGAAGCCTGTCAGGCGCAAATCTGTTGAAAGAGAAGAAGTAGATGATGGTTGATGAATTCTTGGTTTCATGACTTGTGCTCCTGGGTTGAATACAATAGCTCACATTGTTATTGATGCTCAAGTTATTGCAATTGTTCTAGCCTGAGTGTCAAATTGATGCCTGGATGAAGTTTTGGGCTTCACCTTGTGACATGCAATTCTCTCTTGGTTAGAAATTTTGGCATCATTTGTTGTATATTCGTTCTCAGAGCAATTGTACAGTGGGTGAGGTTTGATCTTTGATTTGTTTCAAGGGGCCTTATGCGCTTCCTGTCTTACTCTTTCCTGATGGCACAATGCTTCTTTTGCCTTGCCCTTGTAAGCAAGCTAGATGGAATCACCTGCTGCTATGTTTTGTAAAGTTAGTGTATATATTTTTATAGTGTTGTTCCGAAGTAATGGCTCGGACATCATATTAATACAAAAATTTAATTATTTTTCTGACCAATGTTGACAGAAATCTGATTTGTTCTTGTATATATTTTCTCTCTGCATTTTTTGTTATTAGATTCTCCCTCACCCTCTCTCTCTCTCTCTCTCTCTGTATATGTCAGTGTGTATCTTAGGATGTCTTTAGACTGGATTTGGCAAGGTATGATAGATCAACTTGGCATTAGCTTTTTCCCTCCTTTGCAGATTGTGTTTTTTGATTTTATCTGAAGACCTTGTTTTTCTTATGTTGCATGATGACGCAGACTTGGAAACCTGAGGAGATTGCACTGTTGCTTCTGTTTTTTGTAGGTTCTTTTTGTTGAAGAATATTGGCGTGTCTTTGACACAGTTTGCTATGGAGGATATTATTGGGTCATATATGTTTATTATCATTGTAAAGTATCCCTAACAGAAGCGATTTTCTGAATGAACACAGTTTGCTATGGGATTGGGTGTAGCTTCTGGTAAGAGATTTATAACTTTTGAAACTGTTCCTCTCTAGATTATTGGTTTAATTAGCTGCTGAGAAATGACTATTGATCTCCTAATTAATAGGAATGCTATGCGCATCTATATGATGTTCTCAGAGTCTTCTCATGCAATAGGAATGTGATTACAGTAGATGGAGGTGGGTAAGTGAAGATTTCACATGTACTTATTTTAGCGCCCTATCTTGATTCCTGGTGCCTTAAGTTCTCCTTTTGTAGTGAATGTTTTTCCCGATTGTTTCAGATCTTGTAGACCCCACTCCTTTATAATTAGCCATTTTGAATTTTTGATAGTAGGTTATCATAATGATATTGTAAGGTACAGGTTATGAGCATGTTCCAACTATCCTGCACTTGTTTCTTCGTTTCCTTGATCTTAAATATCAAGAATTTGAAGGCGAAATTTTGTGTTTTAGGGGGAGTTTGTCTTGATTGGCTTTCTGAGTGGATGTTTCGCTATTGAATTATTGCACTCCTTGGTTCTTTTCAGTTGCTTTTCTCTGAAGAAATCATCACGTTTCAATTGTCTGTAAGATGGATAATATGAAATACCTTTTATTCGATTGATTTCATAGTTTGAATCCCCTATATATATTGAGCAAGAGTTCTCAATCAATGATTTTGTTGATTTCAATTGCCTGTAAGATGATAAAATAAATCTAGCTTTGTCTAGTGCTTGACTTGTGCTGCCGATGTTATTTTTCTGTTCTGAGAGATGTCAAATTCAAATTTTATTACCTAGTTCTTTTTTTTTTTTTTTAATAATAATTATACATACTTGCAACTGACAGAAAATAGTAGATTATTAGATTGTGGATAAAGAATGGTGAAGAAAAAGGAATAAATTATGCTTTTTGTATGTGGTAGTAATATGAATGAAGCTACATATCATCTAGTCCAAAGAATTTTCAATATTACATTTGAATTTATATAATGCAAAATGTAAACACTAAAGTAACAAAAAACAATCTATGAGTAAACTTGCTCCTACTTAAAAAGTTATGATTGTGATGGCCAATAGAAATATTTATTTGTTATGGAATATGGATGTTCAATATTTCGAAGTTAATTTTTACAACCGATTTTTATCAACTATATATCCATAACAAACTAAAAATGTTATAATCATAGAGTCCATATATATAGAGAGAATCCACATAAGTTGCCTAGTCATCATTTTTCTTTTATATTTGTTAAATCTATTTAAATGAAATTGATAAAAATGATAAATGGTTTTTAATCTTTTCATTTTTTTCCTAAATGGTGAATTGACATAGAAACATAAATTAACAAACATTTATCATATTAGAAGTTGATCACACTCATAAGTTGCCTCGAAGATTTGATGTTAGTATGAAGAATTCACTCTTAATTTGTTGGCATATTGAGTTGTAATTTTTAATATACCTATATTTTCCATGGAGTTTTTTCTTTCTTTTTATAAGTCTAAGAAAAATATAACATGCAAGTTACCACCAACTTAAAAAGTATAGTTAAAAAAAAATTCAAATATGAAGTATAAAACAAGAAAGAGAGTCAATGGTTTTAACTTAGAGTAATCATATCCAACATATTTTTATTATTTATGATTAATTACATATGTATGCATTCTCATAAAAAAAGTTAATATAATAAAAGATTTATTTTTGTAAATTTTTTTTAAAATAGTATGGGATTAAATTTTATAAGGTTGAGAGACCCTAATTCTAAATACTTAAAATTGACTTTGTATCTTAAATACTAAAAAATTCAAAGTGAAAGGATATGACTTGAGCCTTGATATTATCAATCAAACAAGATCCAAATCATCATGTTGCAAAAACCAAAAGATTTATCTTCTTAGATGATTGATTATACATGAACTGAGAAGATTATATGAATTTTACAATTTCTGAAATTAAAGCATTAAAACAATAAATCAATAAATAAGTTAAACGTATCATTTGAAGGAAATGTAACAAGAATCAAATAAAGAGAAAAAACCAAATAATTTATATCGCGAATTATTTACAAAATAAAAGTAATATAGGTGATTCATTTCAAAACATAAGACATTAAAGCGATAAAACTATTAGGCAAAAAGCCAAAAACTAATAAGCACCCTTAGGACATTAACTAAGAAGAATACGGTTTAATATCTTCTAAAAAATTCTATCATAATGAAATTATTTCCCACTTGATTAGGATGTTCATTTAAACAAAAGTGTTTGGGTCGTTGTGGACTTGTGATAAGTCATTTGATTAGCAATTCTATTATAATATCATTTTAAAAAAAAATATTATTATAGAATTTCACAAAAATATTATATTTGAATCAAATTTACATTTATTTGGATGTAAATTTGTTTGGTAAATCAATGCATCGTACATATTTAAATTTAATTATTATTATAGATTAAAAAAATAATATTCCAGACTATACTACAGGGTCTACAGTTTTGACAAGTTGACATCTAGAAGAAAAGCGCTTCATTTCCGCCTCCCAGTAGACAATAAACGAAACATCACAAAATAAACCAAAAAAAATGGATGTGCCGGAGCTTCTGGCGATATTCGGGCCGGGTATCGCCGGCGCTGTATTCGGTGCAGGTTGGTGGTTTTGGGTGGACGCCGTCGTATGTAGTGCCGTCGCCGTCTCGTTCGTCCACTATCTTCCTGGTTATCCACCCACTCCCTTTTCTCTCTCTTCGCCTTATCTCCTTCCCTGAATAACTCACTGAATTTAGGGTTTTCAATTTTGATTAGGAATATTTGCATCTTTGGCGGCGTTGATGTTCAATTGTGTGCGGAAAGAGGACATCGATTACTCTCCTTACGATGAAGACGAGTGGAGGTCTGACCTTTTTCATTTTCTAGGTTTTTGATCCGATTTCATCCTCTAAGTTTTGTTTATTTTCTCTGATAATTTGATTTTTTTTTATGTTGATGTTGATTCTTATCTTATCCGTGTGGATCCTGCTTTATAGTCTGATCATATATTAGATTGTCTCATTGTGATCATAATTGTGTTGAATTCTGCTTTTTATGATCATTTTTTCTGAGTTTGCACCTCTTGTTGTATGGTGGACTCGTCTCTAGGAGTGTTACGGAAAGTTTGATCTAGTTTACTTTTTTTGCCACAAAATTCTTATGTTTTATGAGATGCTAGAAATTGAAGTTATGGATGCTGGAAAAGTAGTTTGTTATGGACTAGGACGGTCACTTCTATAATTAAATCTGTTACAAAGTATGACTTGCGTCAGAGTGAAAAAACCTGGAGGGTAGACTTAAATTGAGGTGTGGGGAACACTTACTGATCTGATTGTTTATCCTTTAGAGAGCTTGCATCGGTGTCTGGTTGAAGACTGGTAGGAGTCATAGGCGGTAGCTACTTGTTGCTTTACTTATGATACACTTTTGTGGTAGTCATCTGACATTTGGCGGTATGCTGTGGAACTACTAGAATGTGTATGGTTGCATGCCTCCTGTGGATCTGGATATTGATTCAGCTGCTAGCCTATTATGGTTATCGTGGAGGCAATGAGAATTTGATGTGCTAAAATCTTCTACCGATTGATGTGGCAGATTGAAGCTTTGGCTTTTCCTTGCTTATGTCATATCTTTTGTATCTCTTGCGGCATCAGTTGGGTTGCTTATACAAGATGCCTTGCTTCCTACTGGTCCATCAACCTGGACAGGGGTTGCTGGCGTTTTGCAGTGTGTATTTGTGCTAATCAGGTTGGTATTGTTTTTTCTGATTCTTACTCTGCTTTGATTCTATGTTTTTTCTTATTACTATTGTGCATTTTACGCATGTTGGATGCTTATTTGAATCCTTACCCTTTCTACACTCAGCAATAGGATTTTATTTCAGCTCAAGGTTTTAGAATTTTTGAAAACCAAGTTTGATCATTGTTAAATGCATCTCATGATTAACAACTCCTTGTTTTCATCAGTTGGAGATCTTACTAATAGTTACATGAATGTCTCCCAATTTCTTAGAAAGGTTGTGTTCTCCTTGGTCATATGTCTTTAATGATGGCCATTTTTAGGGTATAAATCACTCTCATGTGATCCGTTCATTTGGGTGTAATCATTTTTGTAATTGAAGGAAAACATGCTCAAAGCACCATTGCCAGCTTGAATGGATTGCCTTAGGTAAAGTCCATAAGTCATTATTGAAGTTATGTATCATAGACTATGATGCTAGGATACTGCAAATTTCCCTTTGAACCTGGGTCAATACGGGGTACAACACAGAACTGGGTAGGGGATTTGTGTCGAATACATCAGTTTGCTCTTGGATATGGCTGCCTATATAAACCAGAATCAGAAGGGCCTTTCAGATCTAAGGTTACAGGGATATGTAAGTCAGAGAGAGGTGAGTCTGTAAAGTGCTGGATCTCTGATTGTCTTCTCTGGTGATGGTGATCAGTGTTTTTTCTCTCCTTCATTTGTGTGGCTGCTGAAATAATAAGTTAGGTTTTATATTCACTTTTTTTTGTTACAATCTTCTGACTCTCACACATGATAACTAGGGTTTGAGACTTTGGGTCAGCCATGATTAGTTTGTGGTTTGTATCGGTCCTATTATATTATTTACTCTTAGCAGTGGGTTGGAGTCTCAATGTTTGATCTCTTCAATGGGTGTTATTTTTTTTTTAGAGGAACTCTCATGTCTTACTCCACCTTACAAACAGATAAACACAAAAACTGTATCAAAACTACTAGAAAAAATTGTATGTATGAAGAAATTCAAAATTGCCGTATCCTCGTACTTGGTATCCAGATTTCGGACGATGTCGTCTCACCAAAATTTTCAAAAATTAGTCTCAAACCCTTAGATTCGTATTCGTATCTGCATCCAAAACTCATACCCGTGTTCTGGTGACATATTAGGGACAGGATAGATTTTTTGATAGAAATTAACCATTATACAGATAAAGAATGGGCAGAGGAGGGAAAGTCGAAGTGCTGATGTGAATCATCTGATTATAAATGTGATAAGATCTAGTTTTGATTTTCAAGTCCGCATAAAAAATCTTTTTTGTAGAGTAGGTGAGGTGAATTTTTAATAAATGGGATAGAAGTTCCTTAACAATCATTGGTCAGATTGACATCTTTCCTTAAGGGTCAAACTTAAGGATATTGAGAAGATTACTACTATGCATATGGGACACACTTGGAGCCACTTCCATGTTTGGTGGAAATCTTGCCTAAGGAGGACCCACTGGCTATAAGTCAAAACCAAGGAATATTTAAAGTCTTTCACCGAGAAAATTAACAAGATTGACGAGTGCATGAGACAATTTCGGAACTTTGCATGGCAGTCCTTGTTTTTCTATTGGTCTGGTAGAACATGGATTAAATCAGACCAAGAATGGCCCTGGCAAACCCATCTCGAATCGATGTGCATGAGACACTTTAGAGCTAGAGAAATCTCAATTTGATGATATCCGGCTAAGATAAGATTGGTTGTATTTGATGAAGGTCTTTAGACGTAAAAGAACCTTTTCCAATGCCGATAAAATGTCCATACAGTCAACAGGAAGTTCTTCAAACAGCTTGATAAAGTCAACTGGTCAACTGGTCAAGATTGGTTATTTGGATCATATTATCCAATGTTGCAAGATGTTTGATCTGGTTATTTCATCTGATATTTTTTTTTGCTGTGCCGAGTTTTAGTGAGTCATGTTCTCATGTTTTCCTTTTATTTAAATGACAAGTTACCATTGGAGCAGATTGTTTGCTTTGCTTTAACAACCTTTGGTATCCTTTAATGGTGATGAATTGGCTACGAATTTGTTTTGTGGGGTTTGGTAAGGACAAGGAGAAAAAGTTGATGCAGAATGCTTTTATGGAGATTTTGTTGAGTATTTGGTCGTTTGGTTTTGGACAAATTTCATCATCCAGTATCATTATGGACTAAGTTGATTGGGGCTTTTCAGAATTTTTATTGAGGATATTTGATGATATTGCCATACTTTGTAATTTTATATCCTGACTAAATTATTAGAGGATGGCTTGTCCTCTTTTTCTGTACTCAATTTTCAGCTGATAGTATACTCTATTTTCTCATTCTAAAAAAATAAGATAGCAAGAAAATTGATTATATTTTTGCAAAAAGGTTCACCTTGTGTTTGATTTGTGCTTCGGCCTAGCGCCTAACGACTCCTCACACCTTAGCATGAAACTCTTTACGCCTAGAAGTGCCTTGTATTTCTAATAGTTAACTTTTCTCTATTGGACCCTGCTTTCATTCCCTCTAACCAGAGAGTAATTTGAAACCTTGCAATGATTTTTGTTTTTCATTTTCCATTTATGTTTAGTTAACTTTATTAAGGCAAGGGAAGTTAGAATAATAAACGTCTGTCCGATTAGTATTTGGGAAAAAAAAAATATATAATGGTGGTTTTCATTAAGCCTCTGATTTTAAGGTGGTTTTAGGCAGCAAAAAATATAAGAACTCAAGTAAGATTGTATACACTTCTCAATATGATTTCCCTTGTAAGTCCTCTTGACTTTGGGGTATATTTGCTTATGTGTTCAAACTCTTCTGCCTGCTTGCTCTAGTAATTGCATGCATATCCGCCTTTATGGCAGTTATATTATTAAAGTTCTCATTTCATTGTAACGACTTACAAGTCTATGACTTAATCTTTTGGTAGTACGGTTGCCGTTTAAAGCTTTTGAGAATCAACAATCCAATGTATGCTTTACCGTGCTCTTGGCACTTGGCAGGGTGTGTATGGTACAAAGGGATGTTTGGTGTTTTGGTCTGTGAGAATTGAGATGAATTTCTAATCCTATACAAATAAAAGATCCCTATGTGATACAGATAGTCCACTTTGCTTTTAATGAGTATGAAGTCAATAAGGATAGGTTGACATTTGTTCCTTATTCCCATTCTATGTTTATGATTTCTACTCCCAATCCAGCCCTCTGATCGCCAAAGGCCCAAATTCCCATTCCCACATACCAATACCGTGTAAGACATCAACCATCTATTGTTGGTTACATCCATTTGACTGTACTCACTGTAGCTACCTCTTTTAATTGTGGGAAGAATCTCTTGCGTATATTTCATGAAAATGCACGTATACAAGTTATTATTTGCTCACAATGTGGTTCCTTTTTTTTGACAGTGGGCTTATATATTGGACATCACATTCCGAGTAGCTAGCTACACATTGAAGGTGTTTGAAACTTGAATGTACAATTTGCTTTTAACTTGAATGTGCTGTAAAGTAGTTCACCTTGTGTAAATGCTTGTAATATGCTATTGGCAATGAGCAGCAAAGAAGATCCCAGTGACATTGAATGTAACAATGTCTGTAGGCTATAATTTCTGGAATCTTCTCATTCTTATGATGTGAGGACGTCTCATCAAGTATGTGGTGGTTGGGATCATTGTTATGCATTTTTGAGCGTGGACATATAAATCTCGAGCGTTCATTTATACCAAACATGCCGTCTATATCGCGTATGTGTACTTTGTTAAGGCATTGCCCGATAATATGTTTTCATTATTATGTTGGATAATTAAGTGAACTTTGCTTTTGAAGACGATCTTCTGTGATATCATTTCAATACGAAGATTCTTTCTTTAAAAACTCTCATAATGAACGTTGTTATCCAATGTGCATCTTCTATCCGTTTGTGAATCTTTGTAGTCTAATTTACATCATTTCTATAATTCAAGATCTTCTATCCGTTGTTGTCGTTGCGGATGTGAAGTTGAATAAAGACTTGATGATATACTCTATTATTTTGTGCCCTTTTATTTTTCCTTCCAAAAAAGTATCCAAGGCACAGTAAATATCGCGTGTTTCTGAATTTGTGTAGAGTGTACTAGGAAATTAATATCTTAGTATTCAACGTAATCTTATGTCTTTAACAAACGTTATATATATATATATATATATATATATATATATATATATATATATATATATATATATAGGTAAAAGTTAAAATAAGAAGAACAATATTTAAAATGAGAAGGATAAGAAGACATCTCTTAAATCTAACGGATGATATTTTATTTACTTATAGTAACACTTTTTAACTCATAGTGACTAAATAATTTTTTTCACTTATAATGATTTTTTTTTATTATTATAGTGATCATTTTTATTGTTATAGTAACTATTTTTTTTACGTGAAATCTCTAGTATTGGATCTCATCATTTGAATGGCCAAGATCTCTTCTTATTCTTCTTATTTTAAGCACCCTTCTCATTGGATCCCTCACACACACACACACACACACATATATATATATATATATATATATATATATATATATATATATATATATATATATATATATATATATATATATATATATATATATGAGCCGTGGTGAACGAAATCAGCCAAATCCATTATCTAAGGTAAAATGAATCTCTTACTGCGAAACTTGATCCATTTTACATATGCCATACTTGTAGTAATCATCAATCTGCAGTCACAGCTCATAAGTAAGTCCCTCGAACTATACATTCAATCATAGTTTTCGATGAAATTATAAGCTTATGAATCGTGCATCTTTTCATTACTGATGTAGAAATGCTCTTTTTGTTGACATTAAGGCTTTTAGTTCCCCTATTTTATTGGCGCTGAAGGTGAGAAGAATCGGCCTAATTTTTTCTCTCCTTGTCAAAAAATTTGTAAACAGGTGCTGCCATAGGAGTCAACTACGGAATGCTAGGAGATAATCTTCCATCACCAAGCAATGTCATAAACATCTATAAGAAAGAAAACATCACCCTCTTAAGATTGTTCGACCCGAACCTGGATGTGCTGAACGCGCTAAGAGGGTCAGGAATAAAAGTTTGCCTTGGAGTGAGAAATGAAAATGTAACAGACATTGCTATGAATGTTAATACGGCCATGGATTGGGTGAACATCTACGTAGCCCCTTACGCGAAAGATGTCAACTTTGGGTGGATCACTTTAGGCTACGAGATGGTGCCAACAGGACCTGGTGCTGAGCTTATTCCCCAGGCCATGAACAACATACAAAGTGGACTTAACTCGGCAGGACTCACAAGCATCAAGGTCTCAACAGTAGTCAATGGCCAAGTCCTAGGAGCTTCTTACCCTCCTTCTGCAGGGGATTTCAGCAGTGAAGCTGGAAACATTATGAAGGGAATAGCTGTATGGCTCCAGGCTACAAATAACCCACATTTAATCAACGTGTACCCTTACTTGGCCTACGCTTCAGACCCTGGGCACATACCACTTGATTATGCCCTTTCAACCCACAGCAACCTGTAATCGATGGGCTTCTAGTTTACGCTAGCTTATTTGAAGCTATGGTTGATGCCTTTTATGCAGCCTTGGAGAAAAACGATGGAGCAAGTGTTGCAGTAGTTGTGTCAGAAACTGGGTGGCCTACTGCAGGAAACGAGCCTTATACAAGTATACTGAATGCACAAACTTACAATCAAAGACTTATTAATAAAATGAAGCAATTTGGAACACCAAGGAGGCCCTCGGTTAGACATGACATCTTTATATTTGCTATGTTTAATGAGAACCAGAAGCCTGCGGGGGTTGAACAGAATTGGGGACTTCGTTATCAAAACGAGGAACCTGTTTATCCATTGACATTTTGAGTAATATGAAGTATGAATGATACCTTTAGTTCATGTGATAAAAAAGTTCGTGAAATTCAAAAATATTTGTTAACTTTGATATGACTTCATTACTCCACTCGTGTTTCCCATTTCAATTGTTTTAATAAACCCGTCCCTTTTGATGATAAAAAAGATGAACTGCATTTATAGTTGTGTAAAAATTTGAAATATAACCTTGTTGGCAAGATATTTTGAAAAATAACATTGTGCTTAGCCTCGTATGTAAACTATTGCAAGTGGCAACTATTTTAATTTATTATATGAGTTGGGCTAAATTATTTAGCTTTACTACAAATCGCGGTAGCGAAAAGCAAAATGACATGTAGAGATCTGGGCAAAACCTCGTGGCCTAGATCAAAACCGCTTTCATTTATATGAAAACCGTTGTGCCTCTGATAGAAGTTTTATTTAGCTCATTATTACCAATTTCGGGCCAGCTACATATCCAAGTAAAACCGCTAAGTATGAGATCATTTTTCGAAATATGTACAGGTTATATTTCACAATTTTAAAAAAATAATTTAAAAAATTCTCTTACTTTCTTGATTTACCGATTCACGATAATTTTTTCTTCAAAGTTCATACATATATTTTGGAATGAAGCGAGTGGCCTTTTACTTGATGGAAGCTGCATTTAATTAATGTTGTTGCTTGGCCCGAGATGACATGGATATATCATGTTTGGTGCCTTGTGGTGAAACTCTATACACCATCCGTCCTTGATTAAAAGGCCACAATTCTTATGAAAAACTTCCTAATTAAAACCATAGCCAATTTGTTTTGGTGTATCGGGGAGTTTTTAAAAATAAGAATAATGTGGGAAATTTTATATCAGATGTACTTCGGTTATTTTCTGTATTCAATAGAACTTGTTTTGAATATGTTGCATGCAGTGGGCCGGGTACTAAATGTTTCACTTTCCTTGCCCAAAATAGTAAAAAAAAAGTTCCACTTTTTAGCTTGATGATACCCTGCTTGTAATCTAAATCATTGTTTTGTACGCGATCCTAGGACAAGGACTTGAGTGACATCCGTCTCCCTTCGTAGGCCCCCTAGGCGATGATGGTCCTGATATGGCCATGCCACCCGTTCAATCTTAGTACTAATGAGAGGACTATCTCCCGATGATTCTTATGAAGTCAGGTGGTTTTTTCCAATGCTAGTACACTATGGCTTTTGATTTTCTTTTATCCCATGGATCATGTCATAATTCTCGACCGATAAGGGCCACAATAGACCTACAACTTCCATCAGTCAGCACTCTAGACTCCAAGACTTGCGTTCCTCAATATCTGAATTAATCCTAGGCTAGTCTGTGTTGTGGTGGTAAACTTAACTCGAGCCATACAAATCTTGGTATTAATTTGTGACTCAGTTGACGAGATTGTGAGTTGGCTGGAGTGTTATGTGTTGGGATTATATTGTGAACCTTTAAATGAGATTGTGAGTTGGCAGGTGTGCTACGTGTTGGAAATCAGGATTATCTAATCATGCTCAGAACAATGCAGAAGTTTTGTCTTTTGGTAAAATATCATGGTCTCATGGACTCAGTCAGGGCCGTCAGGGGTCCAAGTTGTGTGATCAACACATTGCTAAGGAAACTGTTGGATAAGCAGCTAGCGATAATTAATGGGTGGCTGGTACATTGGTATGGGCTACAGCTCTGTTTGCCACTTATGCCACTTGTGGTCTTTGATTAGTTGAGCAGCCAAACTATACAGTTTCTGAAATGTGGCCCTCAAATTCCCACTATTGTGGCTTTCGTAGATGTCAATTGTCTTCTTTTCCCGTCATCATTATCTGCAGGAATGAATCAATTTTGAAGTTAGTTTATGAGATGATTGCGATCCAATAAACCCCAAGCCTAATAATTCTGCATCCTACTCTTCTGACGGTCTAATCTTCTCCAAGGTTTTGGGGTAAATATCTACATAAAGAAGCTAATATAAGTTGATTTTATGAACATTGTGGATGATGTTAGTGTTTTATTTCGTTAATCTAGTAGAGATTGCATTTGAAAGGGAAAGGACAAGAAAAATATGGTGGTATAATGGTCAGATATTTGCCTTTGTCAATAGTAAATCTACCTTTCCTTATTTTTAAGTTATAAAAAGTGTTTTAAAATATTTCTTTATTATCCATTATCTTTTGAGTACTATTATAATTATTGTGATGTGACGTGCTTAAAATTAATAAAATGGTGGCTGCACTAGATGTTATCCCATTATCTTGTATTTAAATTCTCATTAATATTAAGAAAATGGAGCTTATGATAAGGTTTCGCATCATGCTGATTAATATTGGTGCAACCATCCATTTGAGGATCTTTTGTTTATCTTAAAGTGAATGTATTAATTCTCTCTTCGACCTGTACTCCGACTTATAGAGTAATTAGGCCATGCTTTGTTAGATATTATTTCAAAGCAAGTGGAGTTTTTCATTCGCCAATAAAAAATAAGTTTATAATTTATTATTTTTAAAAAATTGGTTAATAGTTTAAGTTACGAAACTTAGGAAAGTAAAAAATACGAGTAATCTCGCAACAAAGACAATTCAATTTTTGCTTATTTCCTCAACGAAAATCAAATATGATATTTGGTATATTGTGCAATACCATTCAACTTTGAATTTAGTTTAAACTCAATATAATTTTGGTCTCTCCAGAGCACGTAATTCATACTTGTTTTCACTTTTGTGTTGGTCTCTCCAGTGGCAGTAACGCATCACTGTTTACAGCGAAAGCAACTTGTAAGTTGTAATTCAATCTAACAAATTTTTTAAACAATTGAATATCCAAACCAACACATCAACCAGCTTCCAGCTGCCACGTGTATGAATGTTTTCCGACGTGGCTGCCATTTATATACTTTTAAATAAAACCTCACTCAGAGCTCTGATTCTGGCCGCCTCGTTATTATAGTAAAATAGAACATACCTGAATATCCGCTTAGCGTTTTGTGTCGAGACACTGAGAGGCGGGCGGCGCAGAAGGATCTACGGAGAGAAACGCTGTTCCATCTCTACGGGATGGGGATTCCCAGCGACGACTCCGTTTCCATCGAGAAAGGGAATAAACCCGGTGACCCGTGGGTTATCACCGTTAATTGCCCCGACAAATCGGGTCTTGGCTTGGATATTTGCCGCACCATTCTCGATTTCGGCCTCTTCATCTCCAAAGGAGGTACCTTCGTTTTCCCACATATATTTTTTTTTTGTCTGATGTTATTTTGGCTGTTAATGTTATTATTATTGTTGGCGTAATTGCATGATCGAGCTTGAGATTATAATATATGGTTTTGATTATATAAATTTGGTGTAATGAGAGTCGGATAAATTGTGATTATTATGTTAAATATGATGTGTGGACAGGTTAGTTTCTCATGGATTTCCTCGTTTTTTTGTCATAAGTATGTGGGTTTGCATATGACTCATGTGATTGTGTACAAGTGTAACATATGACATGATGATTTGCTAACACATCAATGTATGAATTAATGTCCGTTCTTGTGGTCGGCTGGTGGGAGTGGTGTTTAGAGATGCTTGAGGACCTTTTCATCAATTTGCTAACTCCCTGAGTTAGTCTCCTGATTGTTGGGTTAGTACGGATTGTTGAATACTTAATATGTATGGTGGTATTATACGAAGTTATTGATACTGAGCTTCTTTAATCTTGCCGGGGAAGGAGCTTCTTTAGAGGTGTAGCTTGGAGCCTTGGATTAGGATTAGGATAAGGTTGATGTTGATACATAACAACATACGTGGTCCTATATCGTACTGCACGTTTTTATTATTTACTTAGTTTACGAATCTAAAGAACATGTTTTCCTGTTTCGTATGCAGAAAAAACCATGTTCAGCTGATGGAAAATAGTGTAATTATGTCTATTGATGATTGCACTTGCCTTTTTTGCTAGATGTTTCGACCGATGGAAAGTGGTGCCTTTTAGTGCTGTGGGTGATCCCTCATTCGACCACTTGTGTGGTTCGATGGGAAAACCTTAAAGAACGGCTGGTCTCAGTCTGTCCGTCATGCTCCTTGGCGTTTTATTATACTCCGCCGCCACCATGCAAGACCTCTCCCCTTTACTTGTTGAAGTTATGTTGCCTTGATCGAAGTGGATTATTATATGGTAATATTGAGGTGATCTTTTTTTTTTGCCAAGATGTTTGTTTATTTCTTCTATTGATTTTGTTGTTGTATTTGGTTTTTAGATGTTACCCATGTTCTGTGTGAGCTTGAACTCTCTATTGAGAGGGTAAAAGTTACAACGACCCCAGATGGCAGAGTCCTGGACCTCTTCTTCATCACTGATAACCTGTGAGTCCTTTGGTTTATTTTTCATTACTTTTTTTTAAAGCATTTATTATGGTTAAATCTCATGCTTGACATCCTTGACGACCACCTTTAATTTTGTTAATTATATTACATGCATTCTTTTGTGCTGATTCTGTAGTTCTTGTCAAGCCTCTGAATTGCATCACTTTGAGACTGGTTATGCATCTGAAAATAGGAAATCTGTACTTCTGTGGTCATAAGGGTTTCTTTCTATGAAGTTGTTTTCTGATGATCCTATTATTACATGTTAAGGTTTAAAATGTTGGTCGTAACCTACATTTAATATTATGGTTCAGGCTTGATTAGAATTACGGCAACAATGACAGAAAAGACTACCCACCATCACCACAGCATGGAGTCTGCCTTGGACATATTGGGAAGGGTCTAGGATGTTCCATATATATGCAATCTATGTTCTAGTTAAATTAAAACAGTAATTAGCAGTTTCTTAAAACCCATGTAATTCATTTATTTCCTAGAATGACGTAGTGAAACCATTTCTCTTTCCTTTTAATTTTGATCCTGTAGTAATAAACATTACGCACTCTAAAAGAAATAATTCTAATTGAAATTGTATAAAAAATAGTTGACTAGTTGCAATCGAGATACTATTAATCACACCAATTATGAGTAAAGGCTGAAGATTAATAATAGCAACAATCTAGGTATAAATAATTATCATTTTAATTAGTACTTTCCATTCCAGCCACTCTTCATACTTTTTTTAGTGGGAACGTGAATGCACTTAGTCTCAGATAAAACTCTTGTGGATGTGAAAGCTAGTCCATTTTGATATACTTTACAATAGCTAAGAAGGTCCTGAACATTTGTAGCTTGACTTTTATATATATATATATATATATATATATATACACACACACTTTTAAATTTTTGTCTCTTTTAGATTTTGCACTTCCAGGCTAAAAAGGAAAATGATGTGATTGCAATGGCTGCTGATCTGTTTGGCAGTTAAGCTTATTATTCGTAATTTTTTTTAACCCTGGTAGTTTTGTCTAGATCTTGCCGTGTATTGTAGCAAGGTTTATTTTGACGTAGATATATGACATTTAACTTATTATGGGTGATCCAATAGAAATGCACCCGACAAAGAAATATGAAGTATACCAAAATATACCTGTAGTAACTCTGTGAAAAATAGTGCATAAAATTACACGGGAAGTGGGATCTTCAGTGACGTAGATGGTTCAATATTAAAATTGTAGATGGTAATATGGACACATTACTAAATGTTACCTTTTGCTGGTCAAATTTTATTTGTCTTACCTGATTCTGTAGCTGGAGATTCCATGTACACTGTGTGTAAATGTACATTTTATCACACAGTTTATAGTTGGATATACCTTTGTATCGATCCTTAGTTGTTTATGTAAGTGCTATGTGAAATTCTCTTTTTTTTTTAAAAAAAAACAAACATAAAATATGCCATGGCTAGTCAATTCAAACCAACAGTACCAGGTCAAGGGCCTTGGATTGCATTGCCTATCATTTCGGAATGACATTGCTCTGAATGCTCTCTTATCACAATGTATGATCTGCTTTATATGTCATGTCAGGGAGCTTCTCCACACTAAGGAGAGACAAGGAGAAACGTATGAACAGCTATGCTGTGTTTTAGGTGAATCTTGTATTAGCTGTGAGCTGAAATTAGCAGACTCACACCATGAGTCTCGTCAGGGTACCTCATCCATTTCCCCTGCTGTGGCTGAAGAGCTTTTTGCATCTGAATATTCCAAGGAGCGCCATATGCAAGCACTTAGCCCAGATTTGACCCAATTGAAAAAAGCTGTGGTCAACGTGGACAACTCCTTGAGTCCGAGCCATACCCTGCTTCAGATACATTGTGTTGACCACAAGGGTCTTCTTTATGATATCATGAGAACTCTGAAAGATCATGATGTTAAGGTATTGTCTTCCTATCTTTTATGTTGCATCAATCTCATTGGTAACAACTATGCTACTACTAAATGTTGCAGACTGATTGTGCAACACTACTGTTCTCACATCTTGCCCTGGCATTCAAATATTTTTGTTGATCCTTTATTGTAAGGAACATTTGCCATATCACATTATTTAGCATGTCAATCACTTTATACATAAAGCTTTTGTGATACAGTAAGTGTTTACTGGTTCCATTCTGTACAACTGGTTTGATGTACTTTAAACTCCTAGGTTATGTTCTCCTTATTTCATTAAAGAAACTATATTCCTCCTAGAATTGGCAGTGGGGTGGGGGTGGGGAAGCCCTAGCCAAAACATCCCCTTTTCTTGGGTCATCTGGCGACCTTGTCATCTATTGGACACAATGTGTGGCTTCCCCCATGCTTGGGTTTGTATGTAGAAATACATTTAATCTTGGCTTGAATCGGTTTCAATGTGACACCTCTGTATCACGGCCATGTCCACCTAATCTTGAATACAGGCTGAGATAAATATTGGCTTATAAAACTTGCCATGATGCAAACCATATCCTTTTGATTGTAATTTGTAGTTTAAGAATTACAATCGGTCATTACTCGTAGCCTTACGGGGTCAAGGAGGCTGCAATGCTGTATAGCTGAACATTATACAATCTGCCTCTTTAGGCAACTTTGTGTTTATTGTACGTGGCTGTAGTGGGTTAGGTGCAATCCAAGAACCAATGGTTATATAGGTTTACAGGGTACAATGCAAGGTGGGGAAGCCTCAAGACCACCGATCATAGCCTCCTATGCAAGGAGGAGGCGCACTCAAGAGGGAGACATATCCAAGTCAGAAGCAGCAAATTAGTAGTTGGGTTGTTAGAGTTAAAGAGAGGGTATTGTGGGTATGTGAGGGAATCAAATTCGGTTAGATGCTGGAGGGAATACTGTAATTAAAAGGGGAGTAGTGATAGTAGGGGAGTACACCAGCCATTTTGTAATTATAACCAACTAGAGGGTGCCTTCCTCTTGAAAAAAGGCAACTAAATTGTATTACACGATATCAAAGCAATCCCCAGAGGTTCCTTACAAATTGTTATCAAAGCAACGATCATCCGGGAGAGTGAGTGCGATGGCGCAGGCAACTAATGCTCAAAGGTTGGAAGTAATAGAAGTGTAAATCGCATCTCTCGACTCGAAGATCAGGCAGTGACCTTAGCCCTGGAGACAATTGAACACGTTCTAGAAGCACACAAGTGAGACGGTGGAAAGATCGCCCCAACAACTTCGAGTCGAAGTAGCCACATTGAATTAGAAGGTGGACGCGAAGGCGTTAGACCCAGGTCGGAAGTCTCCACATGTAATGGCTCAGACTCGAGGACTATTCTCGGGTGTGGGGCCACACCTAGTGGAAGATACGGAGTAGGTATATGCTGAAGAAAGACCCCTACCAGATTTCGCGGCGGCTGGCGATCGAAGAGGTTGGACCTTCCCAACTTTGATGGGACCAACCCCAATGGTTGGATTTTACGAGCTGAAAGATACTTTCACTTTTATCGGTTGAACGAAGAAGATCGGCTGGAGGCAGTTGTCGTGGCTTTGGAGGGCGATGGTCTCTTGTGGTTTCAATGAGAGCATTGAAGGCGACGGATCCAGAGGTGGGAAAAGTTAAAGGGACCGATCCTTCGTAAGTTTAGTCCATCGTCATTAGGCAGCCTTCACGAGCAATGGCTAGCTCATCAACAAGGGAAATCCATAGTATCGGAGTATAGAAGACGATTCATAGAGAGATATTGGCTTCTCTAGACGGAGTTCTGGAGCCGATTGCGATTGAGCATTACATGAATGGGCTAAGGGAGGATATAAGGGTGGAAGTAAGACTGCTAAGCCCCGTTAATTTGGATGAGGCGTTGGAAATAGCCCGAAAGGCTGAAGAGACGATTAGACTTGGGCCCAAGCGTTGGGTCGAGCCCAAAAGTGGGACACAAGCCAGATTCCCCTTCCAAGCCACATACAGACAACAGTTGACCCATTCGGTGCAACGTCCCACTCCATCACCCATATCCCTATCTCCACCAACATCATCAATACACTCCGTTCAATAGGGGGACTAATGCTCGGCCGTCAGGATAGATCCATCGACTAAGCAAACGGGAGTTACAACAAAATAGGGAGCTTGGGCTTTGCTTTCAGTGCGACGAGAAATGGAACCCGGGCCATAGATGCAAGCGCAAGGAGTTGAGTGTAATGCTTGTCTTTGGAGAGGGTGAGGCAATGTACGGGTCACCGAAGTTGAAGGAGGATGAGGAGGTTGTAAGCCCATAACTAGAAACTTTAGCACCATCCCCCATTATTTCCTTAAATTTAGTGATGGGATTTACAAACCCGAAGACATTAAGTTGTTGGGGAAGATAAAAGGGGGTGATGTGGTGGTTATGATAGATTCAGGGGTGACACACAACTTTATTTCTTCCAAGTAACCTAAGAGCTTAATATTCCTGTCTCTGGCTCTTCGGGCTTTGGAGTTACTCTAGGAAATGGAGAGGAGGTTCAAGGCAAAGGAGATTGTAAAGGGGTCAAGCTGAGTCTACCCGGGATCACAATTTTCAAGGACTTCTTGTCACTTCCTTTAGGAAACTCGGATATTATTCTCGGAGTACAGTGGCTAGAAAAATTGGGTGCTATTACCACCAACTGGAAGACTCAGATAATGAGGTTCAAGAGAGGAGAGGAAACCATTATTCTGAGGGGAGATCCCTCCCTGGGGCGTACCATGATCTCTTTAAGGGCTATGTGTAGAGCACTCCGAAAGGAAGGTAATGGTTACTTAATTGAGCTTAATTTACTTGATGGGGATACTTGTGATAGTGCAAAAGTAAGGGTCCTCGTGGATTTGTAATCTATTTTGACTCTGTTTGACGACATTTTAGAAATGTTCGGAGGGTCTTCCCCCTAGTAGAGAGATTGAACACCCTTTTGTATTGAAGGAAGGAGTGGACCCAGTAAATGTTCATCCATATCGATACCCCCACAGCCAGAAGAATGAAATAGAGAAAATGGTGGGAGACATGTTACGAGCAGGGATTATTCAACCATCAGTGAGTCCATACTCAAGCCCAGTTCTGTTGGTGAAGAAAAGGGATGGGTCCTGGAGGTTCTATGTTGATTACAAGCCCTCAACAGAAACACTATCCCAGATAAATTTCCAATTCCTATAATAGATGAATTGTTGGATGAGCTGCAGGGTGCGTCAGTTTTTTCAAAGCTTGACTAGGGCTGGATATGAGCTGAGCTAGCTCGTGAGCTACTCGGGATCGGATTGCCTAAAACTCGACTCGAGTTCGAAATTAGGCGAGCTCGAGCTTTACAAAAGTGAGCCCGAGCTCGAGCTCGAGCTCAAACAATTCAGGCTTGAGGGCTCAACGAGACTTAACGAGCCGAGCTTAATTAAGGGTGTAGTTGAAACCAATCTTTAAATAGAATCGAGCTTTATTACTCGAATAAGCATTCGACAAATCCGAGCCAAGTGACGAGCTTATACCGAGCCGAGTCGAGCCGAGCCGAGCCACGAGCTTTTGTCGAGCCGAGCCCGAGCTCAAACTTTAAAGCTCGGCGAGTCACGAGCCCTAGCCCGAGCTTTATGAGTCTCAGGCAAGTTGAGCAACGAGCTTCTCAAGCTCGACTCGGCTCGTTTCCAGCCCTAAGCTTGACCTAAAATCCGGCTACCATCAAATAACGGTCAAGGATGAGGATGTCTCAAAGACAACTTTTCGCACTCATGAGGGCCACTACGAGTTCTTAGTCATATCTATTTAGGGAGTGGAGGTTGATACTAGCAAAATTCAAGCTATGATGGAGTGGCCTCAACCGAGGAATTTAAAGGGGTTAAAGGGATTTTTTGTGCTTACGGGATATTATTGAAAGTTCATCAAGAACTATGCCAGATTGCTTCACCTAGGTGGGATGAGGCAACCACTGCCATATTTCAACATCTTCAGGCTGCCATGGTCACAACCCCTGTCTTAGGATAACCAAATTTTGCTAAGAAATTCATTGTGGAGACAGATGCTTGTGGGGTAGGACTCAATGCTGTGTTGCTTCAATGTGGGCATCCAATTGCATATTCCAATATGGTGTTGGGGAGCAGGACAGCCAGCAAACCCATCTATGAAAAGGAGTTGATGGCAATTGTGTTTGCAATAGAAAAGTGGCGGCACTACTTACTAGGAAAGACGTTTGTAGTGAGGACTGACCAAAAAAAGATTGAAATACTTGCTAGAACAGAGGGAGGTAGGACAGGCGTATCAAAAATGGGTGAGTAAGCTGCTTGGATACTCTTTTGAAATTCAGTACAAACCCGGGGCAAGTAATTTGGTGGCAGATGCATTGTCAAGGGAATACACAGAAGAAGTAACTTGTTCCACTCTTGTGTCAGCTTGTGGGGTTCCATGGTCAAAGATCAAGGATGTCATTAGCAATGATTCTTTCCTCACTAGCATGGTTGAGAGAATCAATCAAGGTGATAGAGTACCAAAGGGATTTTAGGTGGCCAATGGCATTTTATTGTTTAAAGGGCGAGTGGTGATTTCGAGGATTTCCCAGCTAACAAGTACTCTATTACTGGAATACCACGATTCTCCAGCACGGGGTCATGCGGGTGAGCTTAAGACTTATGAGAGGTTGGCATCAGAGTGGTATTGGGTGGGCATGAGAAAGGATATAAAGAACTATGTACGTGATTGTCTCATTTGTCAGAAAGATAAGGCATCCACTGTGAGTCCCATGGGTCTATTGCAACCCCTTCCCTTGCCAGACAAGGTATGGGAAGACATATCGATGGACATTGTAGAGGTACTGCCAAAGTCAAAAGGGTGGGATACCATATTTGTAGTGGTGGATCGACTGTCTAAGTATGCTCATTTTATTCTCCTTAAACACCCATATACTGCCAGGGAAGTTTTTGTGAGAGAAATAGTTCGATTGCATGGGATTCCTTCCTCCATTGTCTCTGACAGAGGTCTCAGTGTATTCTCAAAGGAACTGTTTAAGTTGCAAGGCACCTTCTTGGCTCGAAGCACAGCATACCACCCCCAGTCAGATGGTCAGACAGAAGTGCTCAATAAGGGACTGGAATCTTGAGGTGTTTTCATGGGGGAGAGACCTAAGGCATGGGTAGCTTGGATCCCTTGGGCTGAATATTGGTATAATACCTCATATCACTCTGCAACCAAGTACACTCCTTTTAAGTTTCTGTATGGGAGAGATCCTCCACTTTTGATTCGCTTCAGCCCAGGCTCTGCTTCTGTCTCATATGTGAAGGAACAACTGGTGGAACGTGATGCGGTGGTAGATGATCTCAAGTTTCATCTCTTGCATGCTCAAGAGTATATGAGGACATATGAAAACACCAAAAGGAGAGAGGGTCATTTCGAGGTAGGGGACTGGGTGCACTTGAGACTCCAGTCCTATAGACAACATTCTGTTGTCAAGAGAAGATTCAGAAAGCTTTCCCGTCGATTCTATGGACCTTATCAAGTGCTACAGAGAATTGGTGCTGTTGCATATAAGCTTAAGCTGCCTGATGAAGCGAAGATTCATCCTGTTTTTCATATTTCTCAGCTGAAGAAGGCTTGGGGGCAGCATGGGGTCCCGGATCTCTTGCCTGAACATCTCACAGCAGATCAAACACTTCCAGTGGGTCCTGAGACGGTGTTAGGAGTCCGTTGGAAGCAGCATGACCAGCAAGTCCTAAAGGAAGTGCTAATACAGTGGCAGGAGCTACCTGAGTTCGTGGCAACATGGGAGTCCTATGTTGATATAAATACACGATTTCCAGCCTTCCACCTCGAGGACAAGGTGAAGCTTGTGGCAGGGGGTATTGCAGGGGAAGCCTCAACACCACCGATCATAGCCACCTATGCAAGGAGGAGGCGCACTCAAGGGGGAGACATATCCAAGTCAGAAGCAGCAAATTAGTTGTTAGGTTGTTAGAGTTAAAGGGAGGGTATTGTGGATATGTGAGGGAATCAAATTCGGTTAGATGCTGGAGGAAATATTGTAATTAAAAGGGGAGTAGTGACAGTAGGGGAGCACACCAGACATTTTGTAATTATAACCAACTGGAGAGTGCCTTCCTCTCAAAAGAAGGCAACCAAATTGTATTACACGATTCAATCAATACAAACAAGCTTTGCCATTACAATTTCTGTGTTCAATCCATAGCAATCCCCACAAGTTCCTCGCACTCTGCCTAGCAGTTAGGGGAAGGAAGAAAATCTAGATGCCATTGGATGCACCTGGCTGACAGCCAATGTAGTAGTTGGCAGGCTATTATATCACTGTCCCATAGTTTTGCTCTACAAGACTACAATATGTGTTGAGTTAATTACGACTAGTGATTTGCATTTTTCTTTTGTACAATTTCATGATTCTGAAGGACTGCACATCTTATGCAATCTCCATATTCTCAATCCAGATTTCATATGGTCGGATTTCAGCAGTTACAAAAGGACATCGTGACATGGACTTATTCCTCCAGCAGAAGGATGGAAAAAAGATTGTTGATCCTGAGCAAGAATATCGGTTATGCTCCTGTCTTAAGATGGAAATGCTTCACCCGTTGCGAGTACTCATAGCTAACCGTGGGCCTGACACTGAACTATTGGTTGCTAATCCAGTTGAGTTATCTGGGCGGGGAAGACCTCGAGTTTTCCATGATGCTACTCTTGCTCTTAAAAAGCTTGGTATCTGCATTTTCTCAGTAAGAATATCACACACTTTGATTTCTTCTTTTCTTTTTGCCATGCTACTGATTCAACATTAGGATATTTGGATTTGTACTACAGCTCTTAAAATGTATATCAGTTATAAATTGTCTGTTCCCTAGTGGCAAATTTGCTAATACAATTTGTTCCATTGCAGGCTGAGATAGGAAGGTATTCTGCATCAGATCGCGAATGGGAAGTTTACCGTTTTCTTTTAGATGAGAATTGTCAGTATCAACTGTTAACAACAGATGCTAGGAATCAGATTGTAGACAGAGTCAGAAGATTGCTGATGGGCTGGTGATGTAGTTGATGAGCGAAATTCATTTACTGCTGTCACTATTTGATTTTCGACCACCATCATCCTGTACTGTACCAGCTTCTTGAGCTGATTCTGATGTATATAGCTTTAGAATATGCTTGGAAGGCAATGGATGGGAAGTAAGGAAATAGAGGAAATGGGACAGGGGACAGGGGATGGTAGGGAGATTTGGCTTAGTTTGTTTGTGTTTCCCTTTTTCGACATTGGAAGGATTTGTTCCAAAGAGAAGAGTATGGAAATCGGATCCCTCCATCTCCCATTCCTTCTCTTCTCCAAATCCAAATGTTGAAAAATGAATCCATCCCTTTCTTATCCCCTTATCTTTTTGAAAACTCTCATCCAATCACATTGTAACTAGTTCACATTTTAGGTTTTATAGTAGAGAAATGGAAAGTATTTGTAGCGTAAGCTATTTGCCGCTTGATTAATACATGTTTGCTTATTATGATGTTTAATTTCACTCGTTATTGAGGCTCCAATCTCCTCGTTTTCTCAAAAAATTCGATTATTTTAAACTATTTCATAACCAGTGAGGATATACTTTAGAATATCCTGCATGAGTTTTATAAGTTGATAACTTTGTAAACATTAATTTCAAATAATTTTCAAAATTTTTACGATTGTTCTTTTAGAAACCGATTAAATGGCAGTTTGTTAGTTTCAAAACTTTTCAAGTCCTCGTATGAATTTGATAGGAACATTAATTTTCGATTTTGGAGATTTATGGATAATATTTAAAAAGATATAACCTTTAAAAGTCAATCATTTTATACTATTTTAAATTTGTTGAGAAAACACCATGTTATATATACACCATCTACTTTAACATTAACATTTATTTTAACCGAATTCCAAATTATTTTCAATTTGGTACTAAACTCTTTTTCAGTTACTTGGAAATCCAATAAAAAGTAATGGTAGAATTCAAACCTCTTTAATAAACTAGATAGTAGCATATACATTTAAATCAATTTAAAATATTTTTCAAAATTAACTTAAAAACAGTGCATAATAACCTCTAAAAATTAGATCATTTCAACATAATTCCAAGTCCTTACACTTTGATATGTTTTATAATATATCTTATAGTCATAGTAAACCTTACAAGTGATAATAACTATCTAATATTAGTGTAACATTCGTTTTAACAAAAACCAAAACTCTTCCAAGTGCATTCCAACCAGAAAGCATCAAGTTCTTTAATCTAAATTTCAAATGTTTTTTTCTAAATATATCTCAAAGTTGGTGTATACTTCCATAATATCGTCATTGCACCGCAACAATTAAAATATCTAACATATCTATCTCACAAAAAATTTACAAAGATACACGTGGAAAATCAATTCAAGCATCAAAATGTCCACATGGGGAACAGGAGAGATTGCTTTAATAGTTTCTTTCCATTCTTTTGAAACATAGAATTACATGTCTCTCTTGGGCATCTTACGTCCCCTAAGCACCTCCCAGCTTGAGACTATTAAACCTATCAAGGAATAAAACAAAGCTTTTATGCAAGAAATAACAAAATGCCAACAAGAAGATGGCCAGTACCACGGATACAACAGCCGGAAGAACAGACTGATAAAGTGCCGAGGATATTGACCTACCTGTACATGCAGATGGAAAAATCATTATAGAGGGAACAACTTACACAGAGAATCCAAGAAACTTACAACATTAAAATGCATATAGATTGAAAAAATAAAAATAAAGATACCAACAGGGAAAAATTGAAACATGTAAACAAAGACGTCCATGCAGCAAGAAGTCATCATGCTTTCTCGCCAAAAAACACCCTTTTCTAGATTTATTCTTAAGCACTAGATAGCCCTACTAAATACAGACATACATATCACTCTACACCTAGTTACATTCTTTCATTATTTTCAAGCACGGCAATTCTCACTGGCAACAACACCTCCAGACATGCAAGTGTGTAGGTCATCAACCCATATGTGTAACTCCTTCGATCAAACATGGAAAATCCCGGCATCAAAACATTCTGGTGTCAAGGACCAAAAAGTTTGTCAGTAACAGCCAGAGATCTTTCGATAATGTGTATAAATACACACGTCATGGTCCTGGGTTCCAACTATCCTGGGCTTAAAGTTTACTAGTCCCAGTTAATCCCAGACATGACATAGGGAGCTCAAAGCCTTTTTGAGAGAAAAGTCAGCTAGCATTGAACCTCAAGCGAATCTATTTTTTCACTTTACCTCCATTTACATTCTATAGGGTAGCAATTTCAGTAGTACGCAAATTCACAAGAAGCCATAATTTATGCAAAATAATTCAAAGAACATCCTTCCAACAAGAGGGAGAGACAACAGCCAAACGTTAAGTTTCAGGATAAATCCTATCGAGAATGGACAAGGGGATGTTCACAGGTACAGAGTCTTACCCCTTAAATAGCCAAAAACCTATTAGAGAGGCCAATAATGAAACCCCAGGACCAACTTCAAACGCCACAAGTTCAAAAATCCATTACACGCACATGCTTTACGAACTACAAAACATTATTACTCACAGGAAAAAGTGCATCCAAAGCATCCCAAGCTGAATGGCGAACCGCTCTCGTAGGATACATTGGACCCCCTGGGGTAGTAAAGCTGTACAAGCATGTCTTCAGCCGTGTACTAGTAGTCATCCTCAGCTCCAAACCTAAAGTATTTGTTTATGGTCAAAATTGCTAAATATATAACTCAAATGCTACACAACTAGACATGTATAAATCACGAGCGCTTAGATCTCATGTCACCTTGAAGAACTTTAATTTGAGACAAGTAGTGCAGCAAAAAGGCTCAACCTTCAACTTCTGAAGCTGTGCAGAATAATAAGGGACAATATGACTGAAATTAGTATTAATTAAGTTGGAAGGCAAAATTTTGTCACACATTCACCACATACCTGATCTGTGAGCTCAATGACAAAAATGTCTGCTGGGCCACCAACCAAGAAAGAATTAGGAAAAGTAGGGAAGTTGGTCAGAAAATGACCAAGCTTATCAACTGCAAGAAGGAAACACTAACGCATTAATACAATAAAAAATTGTGCTTCAATATACAACTACATCACTCAAAAGACCTACCCGCATTATAAAAAAAAAATCTTGACAATAGAAGAAACAAATCTCGCTGAGCCTGAGAAAAGGAAGAAAAAAGCACGATCAAGGGATGCCATAAGACAGTTGAGATCATCCACAGAATCAGAACAAATTGGTCAAAACATGTTCTCGGGAAGATATCAAGATGTGTGATAAAAGGCAATGGTCTGACCTGAAGCACAAGCTTGGCTAGCCGTGAATGGTCCAACGTGACATTCTCGAGAAGATACTGAACGTGGCAGCTAAGTCAAAAATCTGATCAGGCAGTACCAGGATACCAAAACCTAAGAAAGAATTATACAGATAATCAAACCAGTGGTGAAGGAAACTTACATAAAATAGGGACTTGAAACGTCTTGTGTTGGTCTGGATGTCCATCCTAGAAAACAAATATGCTTTCTAAGTATGGAGAAGCACACATAGAGTCACTTAAGCAAGAAATAAGCACAGAAGCTTGAAAAAGAGCATCACACACAAATCCCAAAATTATGACATCACAAAGCGACAAACACTCAAGTCAGTCATTTGAGACTGGGTCACTAGGGAGTATTCTGTCAAATCATCGTAGCTGTAAGGTCTATAACAGTAGCATATCAAATGATAGATTATCACATACCAGAAAACATTTTCAGAACCCTGAACAAGAGCAGATGAATAACGAAGAACCTTCTCTGAGTCCTTGATTTCAACTTCAAAAAACTGCAGATTTATACAGATAAAGAATTCTCAACAGAAGATAAACGAACAAAGTAGTAGATTCTGCTCACCAAAACAAATATTTGCTCCAAAGGTTAATGCTTAAAATCACTCTCCTCAATACACAAGGTAAAGGGTATGGGAATAAATCAGGTAATTCCCTCTCTCACTCCTCCTACCAACCTATTGGACACATCAAAAAGAGTAGTCGACACATTCACAACTGCCTGCAATAAAAAATATAAACCTGGTTCACACAATACAAATCATTACTATTGCCAAGAGGAGCAAAAATACTAGAGAATAAAGACATGAATTCTGCCATTTTCGTTGACAGCTATAGAGCTAAATTCCTCTAGAAATCAGAAACCAGTACAATTGCAAGGAGATGCTGCTCAAAAATCTTCATGTATCCTAACAAGTAACCCAAAGCAAAATTCTAAAATACTATTTAAAATCATTCATCCCACGATTCCCAACCAGCCCCATCCACCGACCACCAAAAAAGAGTAAAACGGAACCTGCTATGAAATCACTTTATATAGTATACACAATTGTAAAGTATATATCAAATGACAAAAATGGTTGAGAGAATCAACAACCCCATGGTTGGGATTACTTAAGAGTAATAAAGTTTACTTAAGTGGTTAAGCTGGACCTAAAAGTCCAGTTTCCAGTCTTGAGCTTGATCCATAGTGAAATGCTTGGTTTAAAAACTAATCCATAATTCTAATTCAAGTATCCTAAGAGCACCCTAATTTCAGAAGCGAGAAAGTTTAGAAAAAAATCCAAAACTATAACAATTTCATGATATATTAAGTTACCGGCACAAGTATAGTAGTTAAAATTAAATGTATCAACCAGTGTCTTGGATGAAAAGAAAATGAATACACAGTACAAAACTTTACCACTGATTTGTTCCATAAAGGGCACATCTCCAAATTAAAAACAAAACAGGGAGGGGACAAAACATTCTATCAAGTAATTCACACTCTCAAATTGGCTGGTTCCTACCCGGTGTTACCCTCAATCCTCAAAGTTTTTTAAAGAATTTCCTAGATCATCCAGGCTTAACCAATAGCAAGAATCTTATGCACAACGCTACCCAGTAATCCAACAATGTACTATGCATCGATTATCACAAAAGTTCACCTACCCATTTAGCAAGAAATTATGCACAAGTCTACCCAGTACTCCAACAATGTCTAGAAAAAATGTATCGATTATCACAAAAGTTCACCAACCCATTTAGCAAGAACCTTATGCACAACACTGGCCATTACTTCAACAAAGTATAAAAAAAAAAATGTATCCATTTTCACAAAAGTTCACCTACCCATTTGTGGAATAACAGAGCAAAAATATGAGATGCAAATGACTGGCTCCACAGCTTCACAATCAAGTCAAGAATAGGTTGTCCATTTTCTGGCACCTGGATAAAGTGGCAAGAAAGCACATCATAGAAGCATAGGTGATCTTCTCCCTTTTTTACAGGAGCTATTGTATCTGCACCCCTGCTGAGAATTATATCTGTTTTCAGTCACAATGCAGATAATTAGATCATACTAGGATGACAAAGTATACACCTCCTAGAGGCAGCATATGCAAGAGTTGCACAAGAAAATTGCTAGTATGGATTATTAGTTGGCAATAACTATGTTGTCCAATAGATACAGAAAGTCAAGAACACAGCATACATTTAAAAAATCATTTCATTTATACTGACTAATATATGCAAGAACTGATCATACACTAAATAGAAACAACTTAGACATTTGGACAAATACTCAAGAAGATATAGAGACACAGTTAATTCCTAAATAATCACAAGCTCCCTTAACCCCACAAACACATGTACAAGAACAGCCGGAAAATAATAAAATTAAAATTTTCAAGCAGTAAAAATATTCTATAAAGCACAAAATATAGGCTTCTATAACATTTCAAGAAATTCTGAAATGAAACACTGCACACAAAGAGAGAAGAGGAGTATCAAAAGAATAAAAACAAACCTGGACACAAGATAGAAACTTGCAACCAGGTGATCCAGCAGACACTTAGAGGGAAGGATCTCTGGTTCTGAAAAAGTCTATATGGAAAGCCAGGGGTTCATATGGTACACTTGGGCCTTAATAATGACCTGGGAATACAGGACCCAGAAATAACTCGAAAAACCCAATTTACAAGTGGGTCATGTCAAGGAGACCCACGGAACCAGAGAGACAACTGTATGCGGACAGAGGAAACCAAAAAGATAGCATGCAATATGAAGTTGTGACAACACTTAAAGAGAAAAAACTTCCAAGGCCACATGAGGCCCATAATGGCCTTCCTAGACAAATTTTACACTGAATAGTGGATCCACAAATGGTTCTTGAATCCATAACTCACCAACACAAAGCTAAACAGAAACAAGACGGAAACCAACTACGATATCATGAATGACACCAAAATCACATAGATTGATGGTGACAATGGTCAGGTTTAGATACTGTATTAATGTCTAAAAAACACCAGGAGGGAAACATCTGCAACTCCAGTAGCACTTTTAAGTAGCTAGCATTTGACAGTAATCATCTGCAATATACATGATGTCAGATCTATGTGGCCTAAGATTCACATAAGAGACTCAATTGGTAAATCATACTAGAATAGAAGACAAAACATGTCGAACCACCAATAAACCTCTGCTGCAATAGAAATCAAAGAAAGAACTGTGGTGTTGCTTACACCTTGCCAAGCTCCCAAGCAACAACTGCCCACTTAAATAACCCACCATGGGCAAGATCGGAAAAGATTTAGATGTGCAACACCTCCCCCCCCCCCCCCCCCCCCCCCCCCTTGCCGGTTTAAAACTCATAGGGATGCCGCTTCTAAAAGACTAAGCGAAAAGGAATTTATAAACATAATGATAAAATTCTTATTAACAAAATGAAGGCCAGAGCCGAGAGTAGTGATTTACTGGACTAATACCACTGACAATGACAGAAATGTCCACACAACAACAATAATACCATAAAAACTAAAAACTGACGGGAAAGTAGCCAGCATAAACTACAAAAAACCAACACAAGCTAAAGACAAAACAAGAGAACACTCATATAAGAACTATACAGATCATAGAGCACCACAAATTCCAATCATAGTCACATCCTAAATAAGCTCTAAGTGAGCCAAATCTTGTTTGGTCATATCACCAATTCTCTGAAGTCCAACTCTTCTTTTTCAACAATCCCTTATAATGCTTATCTCACTCCTAGAGTATCTGGATGCTTTTTATAATATAGTCAACCACTCAACCCATCAAAATCTTGATTTTATCTTTTTAAATAACTCCAGCCATCCCCATCAACTACTCAATCCCACCTTTGTAACTTCTGGGAAATTTTCACAAAGTACCCTCTAATTCCCTGATCTGACTGTCCAAAATACAGTTTATTTTTTTCAAACTAAATAATAGATTTGCATTGAATCATACAAAGAGAAAATGGAATAAATAACATGTCCTTATTTTCACAATTGCCAGAGTATGCAAAGTCTTGAAGATACAATGGCCTTCTGAACCATCAAAGGCCCAAAACCTAAGATGGCCCTTCAAAGTAACATTCCATCAAACCACCCTACACGAGACCATATTGGGCTATAGGCATTTATCCATCAAGAGCATAAATGACAATGGACTAGGCATGGTGCACAGGAAGGCCACCTTACTATAAACATAAATTACTCTAAAGAAGCCCTTTTTAGGAACAGTGTAAAAATATTAAAGAGAAATATCAGTGTAGCACAATGACTTCTTAAATTTTTGTAGGAACACTGGGGAAGGCCAAAATGAATAATGTTTAAAATAGCAGAAGTCTTGAAAACACTTGGTTCCTCCTGAAGAAGAATTTGTTGGGTTGCCCAAGGTCTACAATGGTCATCTTAACTAGGACACATAGCCGTGAAGGACCCTTTTTAAAATTAATAGCAAAAAACTTAACAGGGTTGAAGGGAAACCAATAAGGGAAGCTTTCTAGGGTCACTCAATGGCCTATACTATCACATAAGATCTATATTGTCTTGAACACCAAAGCAAATTCATGCAAATATGGAGATTTCCCCAACACACAAGTGGTGTCCCAAGCTGGCAAGCAGCAAGCCAATAATAAGGGTCTATAAACTCTAAATTGCACAGAAAACTTGGCCCAGATTCTTCAAAATCCTTCACTGAAGACACTCAGACTCAGATAACTTTCCCAGGGATCCAATAACAGGCTCACAGGAATGCCCAAATGGCCAATATCTAGCAAGTATGTTAGATGATGCCTGTGTAAACAACACTCTTTTGTGCCAGCAAAGGCTAGTGGTACTGATATTCAAGACATTGATATATAATTTCTTGAAAATGCCTGGAGAGAAGGATCACACCATGCTTTCCATAAGTGAACCCTATATGAAATGGGCCTCTGCCCACCCATCCCCCCGCCCCCCTTCTCAAAAGCTCAACTGAAAGGCTGAAATCCATGCACAACATCCTTCTAAGGGACAACAAACCAAATGGAAATAGGAAAAGGGTAAAACTTTAGTGTTTAGTAAACACTTGAACATATAACAGTATATCTGCTATAAGCATTCAAAGGTCACCAAGTTTCACAAAAACCATATAGACCATAAATGATGTCAAACTCAAAATGAACCCCTTAAAACTCCAAAAGGTTTTGTTTCCCTGAATATCAATGCCAAACATGAAAATGAGGGAAGCCTCATTTCATATCCAAATGGCCTCTCATAGCATATATGTCCAATGCCCATTGCTTTTTTGCTTCAGAAAAGGATGCCAAGCCCTACAGGGTAGACAAAGGAGAAAAGAATCCTCAGTTTTCCATGTGAGTCCATAATGAATAAGGCCACAAATCAAACCAAACTGCAGGGCAGGGAAAAAGCTAATCCAGAAAGCAATAAATTGCACCGTCTATCCCTCTCCATAACTGGCAGAAAATCTCAAAAGTGTACAGAAATAAGAGAAAGATCATCTGGCGAGTCGAATGGCCTCGGATATCATATTTGACACTGAATCCAGCACAGGTGGTGCTGACAAAGGCAAGAGTTATAGCCCAAATATGCTTAGAAACCTAATAGACGTCAATAAAAACTCCTCCGAATGATGGGGAGAATAGATGGCATCTCACATCAAGCTCCCAAAGATAGTTTAAATGCCATGACTCACTCTAATAGAATCTTACAGAAGACTGGTTGCATAACTCAGTGGAAACATATGGGGTTGGATTGTGGGTATCTCCTTAACTATCATGAACACTGCCCACAAACCCATAAATTCCAAGCACTCTAACAGTGACCTTAAATTCCCGATATTGATCCATCAGGCCTGATTTATGAATTGCTTCCTACAATTAACCTTAGGTTCTACACATAACCTATAAGTTACTGACTAATGGCGTGTAAGTAGACATGTCCAAATGGAAGGGGTGGGTCATTATTAGGTCAAATTATAAAAATTTAATGGGCCAGATATGTCGAGCTTTATTAAAATCTAAAACCAAAGTCCAAGCTTTAGTTGTAATAAATATATAAAACTACAAACATATCAGATGAAGGATAGCAAGCATGGTCATAATCCATATTATAGGTTGTATAATAACAAATCAAACAACATTATGTACTAAAATCAGTCTAATTATTCACCTGAGTATATCAAATCAGCAGTTGGTCTGCAACAGCTCAAAGAATTGAGATTGAACGTAACAAAAGAGGAGAGAGTGAGAGGAGCCTTCTAATCAATGGCGTGGAAAAATTCATGAAATTATCATAAGCAATTCCGAAACCAGAGCGATCCTAATTTTTTAATTATGTTGTTTTTCTCAACCACCTAACTACCTAAGTCAGTTAATTTGGACTATGATCCTAATTTCATTTATTTGATGATGAAATGGAGAGCAAAGTGGGCAGAATATGGTAATAGAAAATGGAGGGGGTTTGAGATGGACAGTAAGAGAGAGATAATCTGGAGAATTATTCTCAGTATAATATGCTTTCATATATTATGTCCATCTAAGCATCTACTTTAATTTTTTTATAACATGGCTTGTACATTGGTTTTAACATAAAGTTTGATGTAATATGTCATTTTATGGATAATGTAGTACTTCAACTTTGATGATGTTGAAGATGATAATTTATCTACTGGCTCACTTTCTTCTATTAATGGGTTGGGTTGGATGGGGTCAAGTCGTCTTGGCCCTACCCTGCCAACCCGTTTTACATTTGCTTTGACTTGACCTAATGCTCATGTGTACTTATAAAGCCACAAGTCTATACTAATTTTACTATTTTTCAATCATAACTCTATACCTCTTAGGATTTGTGTCATTGCAGACTTGCAGCAATTGGATAGAGTGCAAATAATAGGGGGATGGAGTGGTCTCTCCAAGACGGAATCCTTTAAATACAGTAAAAATTTTCAATTTTTCCACATTTAACAAATGAAACCAAGTGGGAAAGCTATCATAGTCATTTCAGACATCCCATTGTTAAAATTTCAAATAGGAATAAATAGCGCAAAATACAATGCAAGGGACACTTGGTCAAAGGACTTATGAATACTGCTTTCAAAGTAGCTCACACTCAACTCATGTCAAACAACCGTCTAGGTCTAGCTGGACAGAATTGCATAATACTTACAAAGTGATGCATAATAAAAAAAAAATCCATCAATCATCACCAAAATGCTCAAAGATCAAAGAATTTTGCTATACCTCACAAGAATTATCTTCCATATCCACAATTCAATCATCAAAAGTTCTACTCAAGCAACACAAAATTTACTATGCTAAGCAATGAGTTTTGGTGTAGTTAATGATCAAGCCATAACAAATAGGCCAAACACAAATATGAAACTTGCCTTTAGCTTAACAGCACATAGTGACATCAAAAATTTCACAAAACTAACATGCAACCAAACAACAGCAAAACAAAAATGAATACAAATGGAATGCATATTATTTCTCAATAAAAGCTCTGTAAGAAAAGTATTCCCTGCCTTGAACAGTGCTCAAATTTTTGTAAGTATTTTCAAAGTTTTTATAACAGTTTGTATATTATTTCAATTACGTCTTCGTTTTTAATTTTCGTCTTTAATTTTCGTTTTCATTTTCTTTATCTCTTTTAAAGTTTCTACTTTGATTTAGTTTCAGTTTTATATTAGTTTTATTTTATTCCGATCTTACACCCTTTGGTATCAGAGCCAATAGATTATTAGTATTTATTAAGTAAGTTTATACTAATTGTTTGGCAAAGTGTTTGGCAAGCCTGTAAATCCGTTGGTGAGCCTCAAGAAGTAGGTGCTCCCGGTTGGTGTTCCCATTATTCCCAATTAGCATAGATATAACTTTTTAGATACCTGTAATCCATGGCCTCTTGGTTAAGAAGAATTGCTAGATTAGGATATTCTAAGGCTGATATAACTCAAAGTCAAGAAACTCATATACATGTTGATTTTTCTAATTGGAATATTCCAAAAGAAGATCCTACTCAGTTATATAGGATCGGTCCTTTGAAATTCAAAATTGCATTTAGCATAAAAACTCATGAAGAAACTAGGAGTATTCAACAAGATATTGAAACTATGTATTTATTATCAAATACAGCAGTTGAAACATATCTTGCTCATAATTACCGCTTCATTCATTTTGGTCTAGTTCAAATAGTTGTTAAGCCTTTAGTTCATAAAGGTGTTGATTGCCCTATATTCCTAGCTTTAAGAGATACTCGTCTCAAAACCTATAAAGATTCATTGTTAGTTGTAGTTCAAACAAATGTCTGTAATGGACCTATATATTTTAACTGCTTCCCTGAGTTTACTATAGATCTAAAGGATCCATTAGCTTTAGAGTCATTAATCTTAGATATTCATGTTATAGACAATAAATTCAAAGAATTTGCTAAAAACTTTGCAATAGTTTTTAGGATATATTTTAGGTTGATGAACACAACTGTGAATCCAAAGTTTATTCATGCTCCCTCTTCTAAAGGAGATACCATTTTCATAGAAGTTCATACTGGTGAAACCAAATCCCTAGTCACTTCAGCTAAGAAATTAGCTTGGGATCAAATTACTATTCTTGAGATTTTACAATTTCCTAATCCAATGCCAAATAAATGTTAGAAACAAGACATAGATCAAATAATAGAGGATTCGACCAAAGTAATTCTTAGATTTGGTTCGTTTAGAGAACCAAGACCTAGCTCTTCTATTACTATGGCTAGAAGATCGTTTTCTATTCCTGCCAAATATCAACCAGAAAAGTCTGAGTCTTCAAGAACTCAAGAAGATTCGTTCAAAGTCCATTACAAATCTCCAATTCCTGAATATCAATTTTCCTCTGTTTCCCCTCCTTAATCACCTACAGCTTCAGATATGCAAAACTTTAATACTATAAACACCATTACAAAGGAAGAATTTCAAATAGACAAGGATTTCTTAAGAAGAGATTTCGAATCAAAAGAAAATACTCAGAAGCAAAAATGGTATAGCTTTTGATGAGTCTTTAAGAAATCAGATCAGAGAAATCTGGTATAGAGACATGAATCGTCTCCAATTAAATATTCCCTTTTTTATATGGTTTACTTCATTTTGTGAGGATAAAGGTGTTAATGAACCTTTTACCCAACACTATATTTAAACCCAAACCATTTTAAGGAGAAATTGGCAGTTAGAGGATGGATCAATTATTAATACTATTCATCCACCCTTTTATCCCATAATAATTCCTAGTGGAGATAATCAAATACCTGCTTGCCCTCTTAAAAAGGGAAGGTATAATCAGAAAAACGACCCAACTAAGGTAGAAGATATTATTAAGGTTTATCATCAGAATAATTTCACAAATCAAACCCTTCATACTATTGCCTCTCAAGTAGATCATCTTTCTACTAGAATAGAATCTATAAAGGAACAGTCCCCTACCTTCTCTAAAGGACAATCCTCTAGATTCCCTACTAGTGTTTCAGTCCCGCACTTTAAACCACAAGGTTTGACTCAAACTATGGCAAACTCCATAGTCAATACTCCCTCTTCTTCAAACAATTCCCAGACTATCTTGAGCAAGATATCTCAAAATCTTGAAAAATTAGCAAGTTCCCAAGGGTTAAGAGTCATTCATAGTCATCCTTCTAAAAATGAATCAAGCAATGATTCTAACTCAGAAGATGAAATAGATAATATTCAAAATATGTTTCAGGGTTCCTCTCTAAATAAAATTAAAAACAAGTGGAGAAATGCTCCAACAAAAACCTATTACCCTAGACCAACTCCTCTAGATATCCAGTTTGAGGAACGATCTAAGTTCAAAGCAAAATCTTATTCTCGTGATGCTGTTCATGAAAGGAATATAGATGGAAAATCAGATTATGAGATTTTAAATACTTTTCAAGAGATGGGTATGGCAAAAATTTCCTATTCAACCCGAGAGTCTATTGAACAAATCATTTTTGGACTCCATTTTTCAGGGTTTACCGGTCAATTAAAAAACTGGTGGGACAATTGTCTTACGTCGGATAACCAGTTAGAAATATTTAATCATAAAGTCTCTTATCTCAATTCTCAAAATGAACTCATTGAGAAATTTGATAGCTATGACTTCCTCATAATTGTTATTGCTTATTACTTCATAGGAGACCCTGCAGCCTCCCATTTAACAGGAAAATCAATTCTTCAAAAACTTGAGATGTCTTACTTTAGGAGATTATAGGTGGTATAGAGATATGTTCCTCACTTATGTTCTTCAAAGAAAGGATTGCGGTGAAACATTTTGGAAAGAAAAGTTTATTTCCGGCCTTTCTAAGCTTTTTGCCCAAAGGATATTTCGAAAGCTAAAGGAATTATCTCAATCAGATAAGATTCCTTTCAAAGACAAAACCTACGGTGAACTCTTCACCCTAGTCAAAAATGAAGGATTAGCTCTTTGTGAAGAACTTAAGCTGCAAGCTAAGTATACTTTTGAAAATAAGCAATCCAGGAAAGAGCTTGGTTGTTTCTGTGAAGCCTTTGGCTGTGAAACAATTAGGGCCCCTTCATCTATTAAACGCAAATCTAAACTTCAGAAAGAAAAGAAGTTTAGATGATTCCCTAGGAAACATACTTCTAATTACAAAAGGCCCAAACAAAAGTTTTCCTCCCAAAAAATAATATGTTATTCATGCGGGAAAAGGGTCACAAAGCAAATGATTGTACTTCTAAGAAGAAAATCCAAGAACTTTTCTTAAATGATAATGAACTTTTATTGAGAACTAAAACTAAGGCTATTAAACTTAGCCTACCTCTAACCTGAGATGGGAGAAGGCTATTTATAGAAGTGAAAAGATACTATTACAAAATACTTTGAACAATCTGCTGCCAAGTGTGCGGTAGATTTTCTGTCGACACTCATGCTTTTGCTTTTTGAATTTTGATGCTTTTGCTTTTCTAAAATATTCTGCCGACACTCTCCATTTATTGCTTAATTTTTATTTTGTTGTCTTGTCATTCCAACTTTTGCTGTTTTTGAATTATTACTCATCTTCATCTTCTTCAACTTCGTCTTCTTCTAGAATTTTACGAATTATTGATTCTTCTTAAAGTTTGTAGGAAATTCGGGCCTACCCGTTATCAACAGTGATTTCAATAAGCAAATTTTCTCGGACTGGTCATTCGGTAGAATACCTAATAGCACCAAGAAGAACTAATTCCTTAAACTTATCATGTGACTGGGAAGTAGACCATCGACGTTTTCCCGGATGAATTTGACGACCAAAATTTGGACATCGACCAAAATGTCTTGACCTCCGTTTGATAGCGCTTTCTGATAATCCTTGAAAGGGTGGTTGCTGCTCATTGCGACGCCATTGCTTTCTAACCTCATTGTAACGTGAGAAGATTTCACGCCTAAGATCTGAGGGAAGCTCAGGTTTTGCGAAGTAAAGCGTCCTCAAAAGACTAAAACAAAAAGAGTGCATAATTACAATAAGTCTTCGTGTTCTGGCCGTAGACTTTTCATTCGCGGCCAAACGTATAAATAGAGAAAAAACCTTACATTTATATTTTTTCAGGAAAGTGAGCGTGAAGAACTGAAATCACGAATTTTATTTCTATTGGTTCTTACTACTTTAAAGATATAGATGGGGTTGTCATTAAGTTAATTTCTTATTTTGGATTAATTGTTAACATGTTGAAACCAGCTGATAATTTACTTTGACGACAATGGTAGTTTGGATTATATCTTGTTTGGATAGTAGCTGCATGACGACGTTATTCTTGTTGTGACTGCAATATTATTGGTTGTCATTCTTTTTTAATATTGAAATGATCATTGGGTATGGTGGCATCGGCAAGTTTTTCTACGAGGCTAGTCACTTGTCTGAAAATAATAAAATGAGAATAAAAATAATAATATCAAGTTGGGTTTAAATCAATTAGCCTCTAAACTTACACAAGTGGAGACGGAGGTTGTTGTGATGACAATTATTGAGATGGGTGGTGTTGATTGTGAAAATTAGGTAAGTAAGGTGAAAATGCAAGAGATAAGGTTGAAAGAGTAATTTGTCAGATTAATGATGATGTGATGTGTCTCATTTAATACTAACTATTTTCTTTAAAAAAAAACTAGTAATGCTATGAGCCTGGGATTGTCTTTAGAAAAAAGAAGGGTAATTTATGTTGAGCAAATGCGTTGGCTCTTTAAAAGGAGTGCTCTGTTTTCCACGCTGAAGGCATTAAAATTGCAATTGCTATACGGTGCAAAAACTTGGAAGGTTGAGGGTGATGAATCAATTCGTTGAAATGTTCCTCGCATATTATACGGGAATTCTTAATGGATACCTAGAAGTTCCAAGATCATATCATCAATCATTACATAGACAAACCAGACGACTGATTTCAAGGCGAGCAGAGACATCTTCTACAATACGATGTCGTTCTGATTTTCGAATTTCCATTTTACCATCTCTCTAATTATTTAATTATCTACAAGGATAAATTACTTTGACTCATTTGAATTTTCTTGTTTTTTCTTTCTTGAATAAAAACCCCTCTTTCTTGAACGTCATTTTTTCATTTTTCCGCATTTTCGTGTCATCTTAATCTTCCTTCTATTTCTCTGTCACTGTTCTACATCATCCACAATCAGACGTTCACTCCAATTTAGCTTCTCCGTTACGCGACTTACGCCATCCCCCAAATAGCTTCCTTTTGCGTCGCCTTCTTCAAATAAATACATATTCAGTTGTAGATTCCTCAAACATTTGCAGGTCCTAAACAAATCATCACAACTCGAAAATACCTGTCACTACCATTGTTGATCATCAATTTGAACTCATCGCGTTTCATCGACGCATGTTTGAATCTCGTAACTGAAGAGAAAGTGAGATATTCTAGCGTTTTTTTTGAAGGCGTGGTTTTGGATCCGGATGCTCTTATTACCTGAAAAATGCAGCAGCTTTCGGAGACTAGAAGCCGCGCTTATCTCACCGCTCTTTCTCAAGAAATCCATAAGAAGCTTCAACGAGTGAGAATCACTCTCCTATTTTTTTTTCTTTTTCAATTTTTTATTATTTTTGGTTGATTTTGATGAATTTAATCTAAGTTTTTACCAGATTATTAGATTACCTGGAAAGTATGTATTGATTTGTATACTTAATTACTCAAATTTCACTTTAATTAGCGAAATCAACATCTTATTGACCTATGAATTAAGAATTTGCTGCACGTACATTTTATGATTGACTCGATGTATTTTGGATACATGTGTGTTTTAATTTTGATTGACAGGCAGAAGCGAGTCCTTCACAGCGGCGGAATTTGTTGCAGGAATTGTTTGCTGATACAGCGTTGGAAGTCGATGATCGTTCCAAAGGTTTTATTTCCTTTGCATCTCGAATCTTCGAGGTTTCGATCTATTTTGGAAGTTTGACGGGGTTGAGTTGATTATATGAGCATAGAAATTAATAAGTTATGTGTTGGTTAAGTAATAGAAATTTGTTGACATTGTGGTGAAATTATGCATCCGATTTGTATTCATTTTCGTTTTGCTTTTGTTTGGTTGCATGTTAGTTTTGTGAAATTTTTAATGTCACTATGTGCGGTTAAGCTAAAGGCAAGTTTCATATTTGTGTTTGGCCTATTTGTTATGGCTTGATCATTAACTACACCAAAACTCATTGCTTTGCTTGAGTAGAACTTTTGATGATTGAATTGTGGATATGGAAGATAATTCATGTGAGGTCTAGCAAAATTCTTTGATCTTTGAGCATTTTGGTGATGATTATCAAACAGAGGTCAGGACACTTTGTTCTAATCCAGACTTCGCCAGAAGAATCATCACAGGATCAACCAGTTCAAATCCGCCTAAAGACAATCCCATGCATTTGCTCAACATAAATTACCCTTCTCTTTTCTAAAGACAATCCCAGGCTCATAGCATTACTAGTTTTTTTAAAGAAAATAGTTAGTATTAAATGAGACACATCACATCGTGACAAATTACTCTTTCAACCTTATCTCTTGCATTTTCACCTTACTTACCTAATTTTCACCATCAACACCACCCATCTCAATAATTGTCATCACAACAACCTCCGTCTCCACTTGTGTAAGTTTTAGAGGCTAATTGATTTAACCCCAACTTGAGATTATTATTTTTATTCTCATTTTATTATTTTCAGACAAGTGACCAGCCTCGTAGAAACCCAATGATCATTTCAATATTAAAAAAGAATGACAACCAATAATATTGCAGTCCCAACAAGAATAACGTCATCATGCAGCTACTATCCAAACAAGATATAGTACAAATAATCCAAACTACCATTGTCGTCAAAGTAAATTATCAGCTGGTTTCAACATGTTAACAATTAATCCAAAATAAGAAATTAACTTAATGACAGCCCCATCTATATCTTTAAAGTAGTAAGAACCAGTAGAAATAAAATTCGTGATTTCAGTTCTTCAAGCTCACTTTCCTGAAGCCTCAAAGCCCAGGTACAGGTTTCAAGCATCTAAAAAATCTTGTAATACCAAGATCCCCCAAAGAGGATCTGGTATTCGATCTGAATAAGACTCCCTTTAACTGCCATGACAATAGGTCAGGCAAATAAAACATTGACTCCCAAACAAGACATCAGTCAACAATTTAAGACTTGGAACAAAGTCAACTGCATCAACACCAAGCACAAATGATAGCTGAAAATAGACAATCAAGTTAATAAGACCTACCTCATGCCCAAGGTCTCCAAACGTCAAGATAAAAAACCAGAACTTCGTCATCCCCATACTGACAATCTGAATGAGAAAATTCAAACTTCCATGATCTTGAGGACGCCTATCCACAATGTATTTGAACAGCCAAAACGATCCCACCTCTTTGCAAGATATATGAAACAGTGAAGTACAATACAAACTATATCTGAATAATAAACAAACTCATAGCTGTTCATAAATTGGCATCAAACCCCCAACCATATGAAGTCCGATACGAAGCCCAAGCTTCGATACCAAGATCCAACTACTGCCCTCTATCTTCCTTAGCCTAAAATATGATGTTGATAGAAATAAACAAAACAGTTGAAACCATCATCAAGGACACAGTTGCAGGAGCATAGTTTTAAGACCCAGGAGAAGGCAAAAAAAAACTCTGATAAAGATGCTCTAGTTTGTCTGCATTGCCTCTGAGTGGTACTTTTCCAAGTCAGCATCCAGGTCATCTGCAGATACTGATGCCTTTTCATCACGGCCTCTTCCCCTGCCACGGCCTCTTCCAAAACCACGGCCTCCACGAATGCGTCCCATTGCACCAACTCTTACTGGTCCACTGTCAAGTTATGAAAAAAAAATCATTAAAATAATCTGAATTGATGAGAAAATTTTCTACAGGAACAAGGAATCAACATAGAGGATCCAGAAAATTCCAAACTATTACAACAAAAAACAGCTCTGTAGACATACTAGGCTACGGAAGTATCAACTTGTAGACATGTATGAACAACAGGAATCTCCAAGAAATACAGCACTGTCTCCTTGGATAGCAAATCGAAGTATGAAATGTATAATAATAAACTGATAACAAATAGTTAAGGGTGACTAAACCAGAATGACTAGAATCTAAATTCACAATTTGGTTTTTCTACATTTCCCATCACTGTCTGTCTGCCCTAAGAACCTCTATCATTGGACAAAATTTTAATTAACATACTCAAATACCTTGAAAGAACTAACCAATGCCATGACACACAGACCACTGTAAAGTCAAACTCCCAAGCAACAAAACGAAGTCGTTATTTTTCAATTTAGTGTAAAACTATTTTCCGAGTATAAGGAAAGTATTAGGAGCACAATATTGCAAACATAGCCCCCCACCTTCCCATTCAAATTCTTAATTTTGGATGCCCAATTAATATAGAAATAACAATTATTTTGTAGTAAAGATAATAATAGACCAAAAAAGACATTAACTGAAAAATCATTGAAACCTGACAAAAAATTGCTGCAAGTACTCAGACCACCATTGGTAAGACATTATTTATAAAGGTTGCATCAACACCTAGCCTCTTTTTAAATACAAGCCAGTTTAAAAAGTAAGTTCCCACTTGTAAAAGAACATATTTCATACCAATGTGTCTGATGTTGCCATCTAGAAGACCAAGCCTAAAAATAACTTAAGAGAGAAAATTCATACAGCTTGGTATTTAATGATCATGGGGAGAATGGCAAATGTTTCAACTCTGTTAAATGAAATCCTTAATTATTCCCGTTATATCTGTCACAATTCTATGATATCTTTAAGTCTCACAAGTACTAGAATGAAAACAACAGCATTTACACAAATATCCCATCACTCAATAGACCGATTCGATAGATTAGTCCAGGCAGTTAAAAACTGCAACTATCAAATTCCAGATTATGATTCATTGTCTGATTAATTATTAAAATTAGGTAATTAAAGTTTCAAACTGAAACCATCAAATCCAAGAAATCATAATATCACACTCATCATATAATCAGCTAGCAAGGAGGCGCAGATCATAATAACGTAAATAAACCAACAGGAAAAAACACAACACACTGCTGCATATACCATTCAATAAAGCGAATGATCAGACAAGAGAGAAATAGAGGTTATCATTACTATACAAGGAACATTATATCAGGGAGTAAGAACATGTACCTCCTAGCACCAGGTGGATTCCTACCAATGCCATTGAGCACTGGAGGTAGTGCTCCCACAGTCTGTAGATTTGTCCCCACAATCTCGATTTTCATTGGTTTACCATCAAGTTCAACATTATTATACCTCTTGACAGCCGCCAGACCATCTCCCTTCCGAGAGAAAACAACTTCAGCAGTTCCCTGATAGATAAAACCCAATAGGCCAGTATAAACATTTATTGTACAGTTTCATACATACTTCCTGGAAATGAAGAGAAACAAAAAAGCTCCAGTACCTTTGATCTCCCACTCCTATCGTAATGAACAGCATATCGTTTCAAGTCACCAACCTCAGAAAAGAGCTCCTGTGATGATACATTTCCATATAACATTAGGCATGACACTATGACGTGATCTTTGTCAATCCAACAAATAATTTATTCGTCAAGAATACAGATGAAGGCATACAATAAAGTCCGAGGCCAACTAGGACTAGGACAGGAAAAAAAAGGATCTAGAAGCACCAATTCTTGTACAAATAAAGTCTCCAAACATGCAAGTTCAGCCAGGGTATTGCTAAGACCTTAGATTAACAAAACACTGTCCAAAATGGGTTGCAAAAAAACATATCTAAAGAGTAATACAAGAACTTAAATTTCTATTAAAATTTCAAAACACACCCTAAAGCAACCGGTCAACGGATTTGGAGGTTGATAAACAACACAATAGCTCAAAATAATGATTTTCCGCCAATAAAAAACCCTAAATAAGCTGTAATTCACATAAATAATAACAAATATTTCAAGAACAATTAAAAGTATACATAAACAATAAATGAGGGGATAAACATCAATTCTGAAAGAATAAACGGAAATGAAAAAGAGAGAACGAGAAAAATGAAACCTTGATGTCATCATTAGATACGCCGTAATCCAAGTTAGAGATGTAAAGCTTAGTTCCAGTTTCGATTGAAGACGCTCCTCCGCCGCCGCCAACACCGCCTTGATTTCCGAACATATCATGCTGCCAGAACGTATCCGGCGCCTGCAAAAATAAAATCAACAAAAAGAACCACAAAATATTACAAATTTTGAACAATAAAGAAAACAAAAAAACCCTAAAAGAGTGAGACAGAGAGAGGTGAGAAATGAAATTAAACCTTGGAAATAGGCCTAGAGTAAGGTGTGGAGCGATTGGAGATGCGGTTGTTGAATCTACGAGAAGGAGCGGCGCCGGAATGACCTCTGCTGGCAGCACCTCGGCCTCTGCCGTTACCGCCGCCACGGCCGGAAGAAGTTTTGTTGACCTTGATGAGGTCGTCGAGGGACATGTTCAAGCGGTTTTCCATAGCCATTGAAGGATCTGACAAGAGGAGACGAGGAAGACAAAAGCGGGGAATTGAGGGAGAGATCTAGGGATTGGTTGCAAAAAAGAGATGAGAGGAATAGGAAAGATCAGAGAAGAGAGTGATACAGAGTTAGACCTATGTATCACTCGGGAAGTTCCCTTAGAATCTCTTTTTTCATTTTTATGCTGATACTGAACTGGTGTCGTGGTGTAGTTGGTTATCACGTCAGTCTAACACACTGAAGGTCTCCGGTTCGAGTCCGGGCGACGCCAATCTTACGCTTTTTTAAACACAAATTAAATTATATCCCCGAGTGCACATTATTCTTTAAAAATCTGAACTTTTTGCATTGTCAATTGTACACGTACTGTACGCAAACAATTAAAATGAACATTATATTTATCTGAAATGAACATTATATATTATGGCAATGATCATTACGTATTATAACAATTAACATAATATATCAAGATAAACATGTACAGTAATGTTAAAATGAACACATCACGTACACAATTATTAAAATAAACATTCTGTAATTCTATAATAAACATTATATATTATGTGAATGAACATTAAGTATAACAATGAACATTAGTTATATCAAAATGAACATCGAACATCCATGTAGAAAATATTGTGAAAACGAACATTTCGTACAAAGGCAATGAACATTAACATATTTCACACGAATTGAACAGAATTAACATTCTTTACAAGGCAATGAATATTGTGATGCGTAATATTCATTATTTTTCAGGTGAAATCATCATTAGTGTTTCGTAATTTGCGCATTAAGAAAAGATATACACATAGAACTTTATAATATAATTTTTAAATCTGAACTTTTGCATTGAAAATGTACATGCACTGTATACATATTTATCAAAATGAACATTACGTTCAAACGCAATGAGCATTACGTTCATAAGCAATGGGCATTACGTTCATAAGCAATGGACATTACATTCAAAGGCACTAATCATACATTTCAAAAGCACTTAACAATACGTTTAAAGGCACTAAACAGTACATAAGGAGTATTATTTTTAAAAAAAAATTTACACTTGCTGATTATAAAAGTAATTTTCACTTCTTAGATTTTTAAATTATGAATTTTGTCAAACCGAGTAATGTACGGGACTAACCTAATGAGTAACTAAAAAATTATTATAACAAGGAAATACAGTACTTCGTAAATTTTAATTATCTTATTATTTTCAAATTTCAATCTTTGGCTATGTCGTCAATAACCAACTTTAAGACTTGAGATATGGCTATTGAAAAGTGAAATTTTGTATGTTGTCAGCACCATTATTATACAGATGCATCCAACAATATCCTATTTAAATATATTATTTTTTATAAAATGATGAGAATTTGTGGTTTAACTTTTTAAACTTTAATAGAAGACAATATATTTCTACACTGATCCTTTTTATATGCAAAAAATGCACCATCATGTGGCTTTTGATTTAAGGCTTTATTCACTTTGCCGTGTGCTTTGTTAAACAATGTGCGGTGTTCCAAAGTATTTTGTATTTGGACCAATCCCAAGTGATGATACATAGAATTACAGGAAGCACTATATTTATGGTTGATTTTTGGTTTTATATGCGTGTAATCGTCTTTTTACTATTGGTCCCAAGTTGGTGCTTAGTGTTTTTCGAAGTTCAAGTTCTTCTGAAATATGTTTTATTATGTTTATCTGAGTTACTTAGATGTAGCTCATGTAGTTGAAGCTTCTCATGGATGGTAAGATAAGCAAGGCTTCTAGTCTTCAAAATCTGTTGCATTTTTCTGGTAATAATAACGTCCAGATCCAAAACCACACCTAAAAAAAAACACAACCACCTCTTGAATCTCTCACTTTCTCTTCAGTTGCGAGATTCGAACATGCTTACGTTCTGGAGCTAGGATCATCTTCACTTCATTATTTTTGCTTATATATGTTCTAAACTTTACTATGAAGCTACTACAATTTTTTATTTATATTTATGTTATAAATTTTTCCCTTTATATTCTTATTATTTATTTTATAACATATTTAGAACAAAATATCAGAAAACTTAGTTTAAAACTGAAAATCTGGATTTGTTTAGAACATAACATAAAATGTTAGAATATATGCAAACTATATTAGAACCTATGTTATTTTATGTAGAACTTCTTCATTAGAACATATCTTCTCATAATATTTTACTATTAACCATTACTTATAATTATGAAAATATTTCTGTTTCTAATAGTACAAATATTTTTATCGCAGATTAAACAAATAAAAAGATTCAAGGTAAAATATTATGGGAAGATATTATCATTGAAGGACAATGATGAACATCATGTCATGACTGTGTAAGGCAAAGAGACGGGAAACAAAAATAAATTAATGTGATTATTGTTCAGGTCTTAGACTGAAATGAAACATGATTAAAAATTTAACAACATTGTAATTTAAATTCATAGTCTCGTATGAATTTAACGATATTGTCATATTTTTGTAATTTAACGATATTGTCATATTTTTGTAATTTAACTTCATTGTAATTTCATAGTATGGATGATATATTTTAGACCGGAATCGTTGTTTTCATTGGTTATTGTTTTATCCAGTATTCTGTTTCCTGTCCTTTAAATATTACCTCATTTTTCATTTTGGTCTTCCCCTCAAACATTGCCCCATTTTCTTAAAGATTTTTCATTTTGGGTTGTCTTCTCAAAGATTTCCCATTATATCTTTAAAAAAGTTAAAATTTGTACTTGAAACAATGTTTGGGAGATGGAGGGAATATTTAATTATTTTGAATGTACTCCCTAAGAAGTAGACACCATGATTCAAAAATCATATTAGTTGTTCTGAATTTTGAGTCAAATCTTTTTCACGTAAAACCTTCGTGTAACGGTGCATGATTAATTGAATTTTGTTGTACATTAGAACAAAGTCAACTAAAATAGCAACCAAATACAAGTTATCAAAGCCAAACATGCACAATACTCCATCTAAAAGGCAGGTCAAGGGTATGAATCTTACAAAGAATAATAGATCTGCCCTAAAATAAAAAGAAAGACGAGATGTGTGAAGATCTTTCTCCCTAGATAATCCCTTAATTCCTTTCTGATGGTTGGTTGTAGGACAAGCCGATGGATGACAGAACCAAACCAGAACAAACCACAATAATAGGAGCAAATATAAGTGGAATAAAAGCATCAAAGGAAGACCCCTTGATCATTTTGGAAGGCAGGCATAAACTCTTTCCAGGCAAATCCAGAGGGACCTTCACATAGCCATGTACCCCGCATCCTCGTGACGCCCATAGAAAGGCAAGCTCGGGGAAGAACGCAGCCACAGCTGCCATCCCGATCAACACACCCGACCACATCCCAGCACGGGATATTAATCGACAGGAAGTTACTAATTGATGATAAAATGAGCTCAAGGCCAGAAAGAGAGACATCATGATTAATGACAACCAACGTAAGAGTATTCATCTTATTCATGGATTCTATATATCAGTCTGTTCAGAGGAAGAGTAATCAAGAAGAAGTGGGCGGCACACCATTACTATTCTGACATTGACTATTTCTGTGATTCTTTCAAGTAATGGTAATGGATAACCTCACCTCGCGCATATTATAGGCCATTACCTAATAATTGCATATATTATGTAAAAAGAGATTAAGAGAAACTAAATAATTTCAACTGTCCGGAAAACAACTAATGAATCAGAACCAGGTTATTAAAAGGAGTATACAAAATGATTAGTACATCATTCACCTTATCAGTAAGTTAATCATAATCAGTCATAAAAAAATATAAAAAAAAAAAACATGTAAGGGCAGCTATTTTTTATGCTTGATCAAATAATTAACTGGAACATTTATTTGCTTTTTGTTCCATTCTCAACTTAAAATGTATACTGGAGAATATCTTGCCCACTCTTCAGGATTGAATAATCTGACCCAATAAAAAGTCTTTTTTATCAACAAAATAACTTAGTCAGGAACACCCCAAATGTTAGTCAAACATGATGAACTCCGGAAATGTTAGTCAGGATACATTAACATTAACACAGTGAAGGACAATAATAGATGGCGCCCAAAAATTAAGAAACAAAATGATGTTCCCCCACCTCTCTACATCCCTTCTGATCATTACTTCACTACTGCCTCAATGATGGGAGGACAAGCCACAGAATAAAAGCGCCAAACCAGAACAAGCCACAATTATGGGAGCTAGTACCACTGGGATATAAATATCATAAGAAGGCCCTTTGACCACACCAGTAGGCAAGCACAAACTAGTTCCAGGAAAATCCAGTGAGACCCTCACATAACCATCAACTCCACATCTACGGGACGTTCATAAAAAGGCGATCTCTGGGGAGAATATGGCCACAGATGCCACCAGAACCAACAGCGCCGACCACAGTCCCACACGGCAAAGTGATCGACCACACATTGCTAACTGATGATAAAACAAGCATATGAAAACTGAAAGTGACATTGATACTCAACGAAAGAGTTTAGGGATTGTACTAATCAGTATGGTATGAGAGTGAATGAGAGTATGGGGCTTATGTATCAGCACAAGTAAAGCTGATGACCAACAAGAAAGAAAGAGGGGGAGAGGGAGCACTAATAATTCTTCTGACATAGACTAGTTCTGTGTAGATACAACTAAATGGTAATGGATAACCTCACCTCACGCATAACACGCCATTGACTCATTATTATAAGAAACATGTGAAGTTAGAGAGAGAAAATGAAATAAATTATCAGTTGATTGGACTACTTGCCAGCAATCAATATTGCAACCTGGAGGTATGTATATATAATCACATCCAGAATGCTAAAAAAGGGAATGAAAAACATACACTACATTACATGATTCAGCTTCTTTCAGATCCAAAAACAGTCATCGATACAGTATTTTGTTTGATGGACATGGGAATAAATAACTTTGATGCCAATAATTCCTAGTATCTTTAACTCCATCTGGGAATTAAGATTTAAGAAGAAATCTTCCCCAAGTAGCAGGCAAATAAGCAGCAACAGCCAATAGTGACAATCCAGAATGTAACAGTATACCTGGTGACAATGATACACTACAAAGGCGAAGTGGACAAAAATGTCTTTCATCTCTGATATCTAGCAGCTGAGTGCATCAACATAAAAATTAGCCAGCCTTTCATAAAACCAACTGTATTGCCTACCAAGACAGATACAATAGATAAACTCAGCACATTACTTTTCTAGGTCAGAATAAGTACAGAAGCCAATCACAGCTCAAAGCAGCTCATAAATATCGTCTAACATGTGAACAAAGGATCAATACATGAGACATCCATTGGATTAATCAACTCAAAAACAAGATTCTCATAATTCATCATGCATCACTCTGCTAATCAACCACATCTGAAAGGGCAGTTTCAGTCCTACAAACCCGTCTAAAACGGTGCTAGATCTTTTCCATTATTTACTATTGATACCATTAACCAGTCTTAAAACAACAAATGATTGCTCCACTACACTAGCTCTATTTATGCACAACAGTTTTTTTTGGGTAAAAGGGACCAATATTTAAATAAGGTAATCTGATAGCATCAATGCCCCTTCCTGGCTTCACTAGTTCATATTTTGTCAGTCAATACCAATTTCTGTAAACTCACCGAAATGAGAATTCAGTCAGAGGCAAACTTTCAAAATATAAGTACTTCAACATTCTAAGAATATGATAAAAATGACATCATCTTATTATTTAAAATGAACAAAACAACAGATTAGGCATCACAAAAGTCTCATGATTCTACTAAATCAGACAACTAAACTAAGTTTAAGGATGACAGGTTGCCAGCAACTCTGCCTTGTTTTTTCAACCTGCATTCTAGGTAGAAAAGCTTTTAATACTGTATCATACTTCAGAATGTAAAGATAATAGAAGACCTACCTCAGAGTGATTAGAATTTTTATCAACCCCTTTGGGATACATAAGCTTTTTAATAACACCCTTAAGATATGGGGAAATCTTACCTTATAAGTGGACCTCTACCAAATTCTACAAATCTTTGTAGACCTTTGACTATGTACTTGGGCTGTACTCACAACTAGTGATTTGACTTCGGATGCTTAAGTCAAGTTCAGCCCAACTTTTCCTGCAAAAAAATGTCCATAACTGACCAAAGTAAAACATGTTACTTCAAAAATGGCTGATTGTCAGATACTCGTACAGATATAAGAGTACTTTCTTATGGATCACAAACTCACAAATCACAAATAATAGACAAGATTTGAAGAAATATCTACAAGCCTCGTGAAGGAAAACAGTTAGCAAAAAGGAAAAGGACAAAAAAGGTACATTCTGATCAATTAAAACATAAAAATGGTTACATAGAAGCCCAGAATCAAAAGAGGAAAAGAGTAAAAGAGAGGGATAAGGGGGGTAGAAGCACTAATTCAACAAGGTGATCAATGCTTAGAAGTTGAAACATTAGTAGATGAGATGAACCAATGGTATTGCTCATTGTTTATAAAAATATAGCATGACCAATCTACAAAAGTGAGCTAGTTCACGAATGGTAAGAAAATCAATGCACATATGCTCAGAAAGCTAACGGATTTCTCAACACAATTATCAATATTGTGAAGAAACCAACCACTTCATTACCAAAAAGAAAATATTCTCAATCCACATTATCCCTTTTTAAGCCAAAAAAAACAGGATGAAAAGAGATCTAGAAAGCTCCAAATACAAACTATCCACTAGCTTAGACTCTAGACCAGTTAATCACTTGAGGCACCATCATCTTCTGCATTTTCACGCTCCGCCACAAACTTTTCGATAAGCCTCTTACTCTCCCCATCAAGAACAGACCTCCTAGATGAATCAACACCAATCGGACCATCATTGAGCACGGGATCTGAGTGGCAGAGAACCAGTGCAACACCTGGAGTACAAAATAGAAAGAAGTCAAGGGCATATACTGCTATATTTGCCCATTAATTTTTTGCTGTTCATAACATCACAGAACATTGACTCGTTCTACTGCTACCTTTCTACTTCAGAAGTAAACAGAGAACAATACAAAATGATCACGTTAACATGTAAAAGAAGACTTTAACCTGAAAGAATACCAATTAAAACTCAAAACAAATCTATAGTCAAATGAATAAAGTATCACCATTCCAACACATCAAGATAAATTTTCCAGCTACAAGCTACCAAAAGTTCCATTACTGCAAAAATCAAAACTACGTACACACAATCTTTTAATATGACAAAATCCAAGAGACAACAAGGTGCTACTGCAGCTCTACCTTCCATAAATCCATAGCTTTGGTGACAACAAGTTGAATATCAGGAAAATAGACGTAGCTCAACAATGATATAAGTCTATCATCTGTTTGTTAACTATTCTTTGATCAAGCCATTTTTACCAATGAATCTTCAAACAGGATTAAAAATAAACATATTTCATCATATATGATCTCTACATTTCAGACACTGATTTTAATCATAAGACATACAAACTTCATGATCCCTAAAATAAAACACTTGTACATGAATAAGTGGAACACCGCAATGCCATCAAAGCAAGAACATCAGCAAAAATAAGAATTTTGAAAGTATACCTTCAGAAGTGCATCGTCTTCCAAAGTTACTCAATCCTACATAGTTTGCTTTCACAGCACCATTATTGTACACCAACAGTGTGGGTAGATTACTATCAGGATAGTTAGGAATACAATCTGTAGATATTATCTTGACAAACTTTGTCGCTGGATATCTCCTCGCTAGCTCTTCCAAACATCCCATTAACATCTCACATGCTGCAAAGCTGCCAAAAGTTTTAACTTTCAAAACTTAAAATAGACAACACAAATTCTAAGACAGCCATACAGACAAGCAGGCAAATAGGCATGGTACTATTATAGCACAATATGCAACTATGTGCCAGTAACAGTAAGCTGTGGTTGAATTCATGTCCAGAACGACACCAAAAGCAAGCATTTCTTCCCAAGCGTCACCCAACGATTTGGATATTCCTATAATGAGAATGCTACAAGGCAAGAATTTTCCTAAAATTTCTAAACTAGTGGTCAACTACTCGATGCAACGCAACCCTTCACACAAAGCACTTGCCTTCTATAATGGACATACTACATGATTGGCATATGTGCCTCGTTTTATATTCTCTAAATGAAGTATATGTTTTTCTACTCGAATTTCATCCTAAAAACAAAGGCAGTGGGCAGTGGCTGACTGACTGTTACAGCAGCAACACACGATATCCGCAAGAACACAACACCGACACTCAATCGACCATCTCAAATGCTACCACTAAAAATTGAAGCATCAAATTCACAAACTGAGACAAAATTACGAATTGAATACAGCAGTAATTAAAACTCACCCATCTTTGTAAAGTATAACAACAACCCAGATTTCAGGGGGAGCTTGGGAAACCTCCCGGATAAAATCCGACCCGGAAATCCGAATAATAGACCCAAATTTGGCAACTTTAGCAGCTTCCTTGATCTCTGACAACCTCTTCTTCCTAGAATCAACAATTCCAACTAATCAATCAAAAATCAAAACCTAAAAATTGAAACTGAAATCTGCACACAAAACCTGTATTCTTCAAGGAAGCGATCATCATCAAGATCATCCTCGAGCTCTTCGAGCTCGTCTTCATGTTTGGAGTCGATCCATAATTTGTCTTTGGGCTTAGAACTTTCGTCTTCTGCAGGAGTGAACGCCGGAGGTTTGAACGCCGGCGGCTTTTCAGGGAGGTTGCCGAGTTTGCGTTGGATGTCGTCCCACTGAGTGGTAGTTCCTTCAACGTCCTTGTATACGAAGTGGTAGTCCGCCATTCTCACTTAGTCGCCCGACTAATCTCAGATCTTCTATCCTCTTCTCTTATGTTCCGTTCTCTGTCTCAGATTTGTGATTTTTCTTACACTTTTTTCTTCTTTTTTTTTTGGAGGGAATAAAACCGTTGGACATGGAACGGTTAAAGTATAAATAAATTTTAGGGGTTTTCAAAGATTTGCTTAACGTATGTATCTCACGAAAGTTGGGGACGATATTGCAATTTGGAACATATTATTTGGATTTGACATTTGAGGAATAAGATCAATTGACCCGTAATAAATACATTTATATTTTCTTTTAAATTTAAAAAATGGATTGAAAATTGACTAGTGGAAATAGACTAATAAGTTGAAGAACGATTTATTTATTAAAAAAAAAGTATTACAATTGATTCATTCATTTACAATTTTACATTGTTGGCTTTTGCACCTGCTTTCCCTAGACAAATGCACATGTACCACGAATATTGAAACATCACATTACACAAAATAGATGTGATCATCTGATCTCATGTCAATTTGCACCATTACCTTGCGATAAATTTGTTATCAAATTTGTTTTTAAGATTTAATTGAAGGATGTGGAAATTTGTTATAATTAATCAATGTGATCTTATGTCTAAGATTAAATGATGTTATATAAACGTCTATATATATCTCAATAAGTTGTGACGCCAAACCTTACATATTAAATATATAAAATAGAGGTTATAAGGCCAATGTCGTCAACTTTCAAGAAGGTGCTCTTCAGTATATGCTTGAGTATATGAGTAGGTTAAGTAAGACTCCCATTCTTTTTCATAAACTGCCTCACATTCGAAGTTGTAAGATATTTTTAATGTTTGTCATAGCTTCATCCTAGGGTGAGAATAAAGGTGTCACTCAACATATTATCATAACTATGATGGCTAATCATCGAAAACCCATTCAATGTGAGAATTATTGATCACAATGGCGAGGAAAAAACAAAGTTAAGTCAGTTTAATAAATATCAAGCTTGACAAAAAGTGTGGAGAATGATTCTTATGATGATAATTACCTTTTCATTCCTAACTATTACTCCTATAAAAACCAGAGTCAGTCACCAAACCACCCACGCACTCACGTACTCTAAGAAACAAATGGTGCCGACCAGATATGAGTAGTAGTATATATACACCAGATACGAGTATATAAGTTAAATGTGAGTAACGTCGTTCCTTGCATAGGTACATATGGCATGACTCATCCAACACCGAACTCACAACTCACAAGTATTTCAACTTCCACGGTCTGCCAACCGAAAATCAAAGTTCCTTTTATTTCAATATTAAGAATAGCCTAAAGATCTAAGAAACAAAGCAGAAGAAGCCACAACGACAGCAGAGAACAAAGTAGGGATAAAGACATCCAACGCAGACATCTTCAACATGTGAGCAGGCACGCATAATCTTTCGCCTGGCATGTCCAGAGGGATCCTCACATTAAAACCATCCCCGCCACACGACTGCGAGTAGGGTGAGGGAGAGAGCAACTGCCGACATGAAAGCCAGCTCCGGGGAGAATGATGCCACCACCACTGTCAACAGCAGCGTTGCCGTCCATATTCCCCCGTAATAGAGTGTAGGCCGTAGAGTTGAAATTTGGCGGTGAGCGGATCTGAAGACTAAAGTTAGAGACATTGCTTGATATTTTATTTATATTTTCCAAGTGTAAACAAGTACGAAGTATAGTGGTACACTGGTACAAGTGTTAAGACTCGTCGTACTGGCGTAGGATTGGTGACCTACAAGAAAAACAGAGATTGGTTGAGGACTTGGGGATCACGAAAGAGGAGACCCCTTTCCCCTTCGATGTCTTCCTCTTTTCTAGTTGGGATCGGTACGAGTATTTAATTAGATTGGACTATGGGCCGTGGGAAAGAAATAAGGCACAAACATTCTGCCATGGACTTTGGCCTAGCACCATAACTCCATAAGCACAAAACCCACTTCGTAATATTCAATGTTTGCATATTTCAGATTCAGGTAGACAAGTTTGACTTTTTAATTTTAATCCCACAAGTTTTAATATTTTTATTTTATATACAAATTATTTTTTTTCACGTAAAACGAGTCATCATAAGTAACAAGGCAACAATTAAAATAGACAGTCATTTGATATTATGTCTTAAATATCACCTTGTAAAATTTTAACCAACTAAATTAGTGTATTTTTTATAATTAACTAGTCTATTGGCCTATGAACTAGGTTATACTTTCGATAATTGCATATAACATACAAAAAAAGTAACTCAATAAAGTTGTCAATTGTCACATGTATACAAACTATTTAAACTTCATACTATTAAAGGCAAATGCCTATTTGATAGTAAGAAACTTATAATTGATGATACATTATAAATTACGGACTAATTGAAAATAATTATAAGTCCAAGCACGTTACTCTGTATGTTTTTAGGATTGTACTTATAATATAAAATCATTTCGTTAATTCTTATCTCTAAATGCATTTGAGAGGATAAGAGTTCAAAACTTATAAAACATTTTTTATAATGAAATTACCTGCATATGTTAATATCATGCCAATGCCCATGTGGGATTAACATAAGGGATTAACTAAGATAAATACTCGAGTCATCGCAGTAATTACAATGAAGATTGAATTATAATCTATCTCTTATGTCCTAAAAAGTTATAACCTCGTAGATGAAGTCAATTAGAGTTATCACTCCCGCTCTGTCAACTTGTAGCTTAAATCATACACAGGAAAGTAGCCATTGGCATAGTGATCTCACTGGTTTAGCCATCCAACTATTTCCTCAAGCTTAATCTGAAGTTCGTAGATGAAACACTGCACACGACTCTTCAGCTATACATGAATGGAAGTTTAAGGGTAGTCTCTAAATGAATGATTTCAAGTCTTTGGATGGGTTCTGAGACGCCGAGATGGTTCTATAATCACTCTCAACCCCTTGGGACTGATCTCATGTATCAGCAGCAGGACCTCAAAAGCGTCAGAAGGCGTATCTGTGGAAAACATTTCCATATCCCTCAGCTGAAACAATACAAATTTGGCCTACAGGATACTCTGAAACTCCTCTGAACCTTGATTATACAGACATCCAACCTTAGGGATTGTATTCCCAGAAGACATTCCATTCCTTTTGGATAATTGGATGCCCTCCCTCATACAAAGCCTGGTATACCGTCTTTCACTGAAATGGCTTTTTCAGTATGTCACACCTCGCCATCTATGGATTTCCTTCCTAAAAATTTGCTACGAAAGAAACTACACAAGGCACTTGTACGTCTCAAAAGCACCCATCGGCATAGCATAGTGTATACAGTAGCATTTGAATCTAAGGTCCATACATTCTTGACAACCCCCGAATCAGAGTTATAACCATTGAGCCTCTAGAATGACACACAAGACTGACAGACAACCTTTCTTCATAATCCACCAACCTCGCTTGACAACTTTGGATAATTATACTATATCTAATCAAGGTGATAACAAAGCAGATACTTTCTTTCAACCAATTTCTGATCAAGAACAGCAAGAAATCCAAATTACAACATTCTATATCCACAAAAATCTATGATTTAAACCCTTAACTCCTTATCAATTTTGTTCGTTAAAATATGCTTAATCAGGAAGCCTAGATATAAAATCTGATCACTGTGAATGCAATAAGATCTACAAGGCTATTGACTCGCTGTCAAAAATCGGCCACTAAACAATCAGTAGTGAAGAGCCATACACACAACCTATATCCTCCTCTAAGTCAACGCCTTTATACAATTTCAGGTGACAGTCCTAGAACACTATTAATATCACATATACAGACCCATCAGATTAGGGACGCTGTTAGAGAATTCGTCTAATAACCACAAATCATTGAAGGCATGAAGGCCACAATAAGGTTCTCCTTCCCTAGTAATTACAATGTACAATCCAATGTTACAGTACCATCTCAAGCAGTCCTATCCAACTGCTACAAGCAATGAAATGCAAGTGTTGTGGCAATTCATCAAACCACCACTGCACTGAATTCAGACTCATGAATGATTAAAAAGAACCAATCATAGACCAAATGTAAGGAAATTAATAACATTGAAACCAAACCGAAGAGATTAAGAGGTCCACAAAAGAGAGAATTTCATTAAACTGTGAGTTTAGATACATGATAACCAAACCAATTCAGAAGCTACACTCAGGAACAACCACGATATTCTAGATCCACATTCCCATAAATTCCACCACCGCACCCTAATTCCTACCCCCCAAAATCCACAAATTAATAACACAAACCCTAAATCTAGGAGCTGGTAAACTTGGTAACAGCCTTGGTACCCTCAGAAACAGCGTGCTTAGCAAGCTCTCCAGGAAGCACAAGCCTAACAGCAGTCTGGATCTCCCGAGATGTGATTGTCGGCTTCTTATTGTAGCGAGCTAGCCGAGCAGATTCCTGAGCAAGCTTCTCAAAGATGTCGTTGATGAAGCTGTTCATGATGCTCATGGCCTTGCTGGAGATACCGATGTCAGGGTGGACCTGCTTAAGCACCTTAAAGATGTAGATCTTGTAGGTCTCTACGCTCTTCTTGTGCCTCTTCTTCTTCTTGTCACCGGCTGCTACTCCTGCTTCTTTTGGAAGCTTCTTTCCGGCCTTTGGCTTCTTCTCGGCTGGGGCCTTCTCGGCGGCGGCGGCTTTCTTCTCCTCAGCCGGCTTCTTCTCGGCGGGTTTCTTATCTGCCTTGGGTGCCATTGATGTACTAGAGAAAACAATGGGAAATGTGATATTGATGGATTTGGTATAAATTGTTTGTTGAGAAAGAGATAAAAGACAGTGTGATGAAGCAATGGTTAGAGATCTAAATTTATAGGAAAATGGAGTTTGATTGTATTGGGCGGAGTTGGTTAGCACGGATCAATTTGCTGGCAATTTTTGATGCGTAGATGTTCCTCCTCTTTGTGTTTAATCTAACGCCTGAAATTTAAAGAAGCTAAAAATGAAGATGCTGCTCGTGTTGATATACTTTATAGACGTGGCGGATTTTGATTGGATTTCTTCCTTTTTCTCGGATCACTGACATGGCAGAAATATTGATTTGTTTTGTATAGCTTGAATGTTAAGCGGGAGAAATGAAGCGCTTCATTTTTTGTAACGAATTAGACCCTAAATTTTGAAACTTTCACTTGTAGACTTGTAGTTTGTGGGTATCAATTTTAAAAAAAAATTCACTTCTAGAAATGGAAATTCAAACTCTTAAAATTAAAACTATCAAGGAAGAACTTATATAATTATTACCTAGTTATTTTTTTCGTGAGGTTTATTGAGTCAAATCTTATTTTTTATTGTTATTTTCCTATCTAAGAAAATTAAATTTTATTTAAATTTTCATATAAATTGTTATATAAAATAATTTATTTTACTTAAATCCATGGATTTTTAACTTAAATTAATATTAGTGACCACTAGAGGTGGCCTCCGGGCTGGGCTGGGCTGGGCCGGGCCTGGGACCGGGATGGGGGGATCGGGACCAGACCAGTCAGGGGGCGGGCCGGTCCGGTTCAGGTTTAGGTTGGGGTTGGGTGATTCGGTACTGAATCGAACCGAACCGAATTACGAACCAAATCGAATCAAAACGAATTACATATAAACACATTTACAAATTATAATAAATGAAATGTTTCGAATGTAATTAAACGTTTGTAATTATTAAACTTTTAATTACTTGTAATTAATCACTTATAATTATGTATTATTAAACGTTTGTAAACTTTTAAATTAAGATCGTTTTTTTGTCTTTATAATTATGTATTATTAAACTAATTATGTATATTTACCTAATTTCATATTTATGTACTATTAAAGCAAATAAACTAAGTAAACTAAAATCTAAATGAACTAATTAATTTTTTATAAAACAAATTTAATTAAACATGTTTTGAGAGTTGGGGGAAAAAGAAAAGGCTTGCACTTAATTTAGGAAATCAAAATTTAATTAAATATTGATTTTCAAAATTAAGTTGCCTACGTATCCTGAAGAAATCAAAGCCCATAAAGTTCTGTTACGTAATTCGAGGGGTGCATGTGCCTCGCCTAGTCAGGAAAAGTCTCCGAACCTCCTTTACCTGATGAGTTGTCGCTTGATTCGCTTGTGTCCATCGTCATCCAAGGATCGTCTTCGTCGTTGTCCTCCTCCCTCAATCCTTGGGTCTTACGCTCCGCCTGTTTCCAATCTTTCTTACATACGCATATTTCTATGCTCTCCGAAGATAAGCGGGATCTCTTCTCGTCAAGTACTCGTCTACCTGCACTAAAAGCAGACTCGGAAGCGATAAAGGAGGCGGGAATTGCAAGGATATCCCTTGCAATTCTCGTCATAATGAGAAATTGTCGTTCGTGATCGCGCCACCACTTAATAATTGAAACATTAGCATCGGTTTCATGTTGGTAAGAAAGATATTCATTAATATTATAAAGTGAATAAGAAGAAGAAACCGATGTTTTTTATTTTTTTTTAAATTCTACCAAGTGCTGGCTGCCATCGCATACCGAAACTTCCACTAGACGACGATATATTTTGGGAAGGTGCATAAATAGAACAATAATGATCATATAAACTAGCTAAAGCATTTTTAAATTTTCTATATAGGCATTTACATCGCATTGTAAACTTAGAGCGCTATAATAAAATTCTAACACGTTTTCTAAACCCACAGTTTTGACCACGGGATCAAGAATAACAGTTATACCGTTTATGATGGGGAATTCACTAAAGTAGGAGTATCATTTACTTAGCATACTAGAAATTACATCACTAATTTGGGTGATGTTGAAATGCTCTCTAAGAGTATTAACTACGCTAACACACTCTAATATAAATAAATGAATGTTAGGGTCGTAAACATAAGAGAAAATTTTGGTTGCATGGTCAAATGCTGCTAAAATATCACAGATGTAAATTGCAGTATTCAAATGGAAATTAACAATAAGTTCATCGGGAGTTGCTTGGGTTTCGTTATAAATAATAGTCAAAACCTCACAGTATTTAATGACATCTTTTAACAATCTATATGTTGAGTTCCAATGGGTCGGTGTATAGAAACTCCATTGTCTCTTCTTAAGGTCTCTTTCCTTACACAAGGCCATATACTTCCCTCTAACCGAGGTCGTAATCCTAATCCATTTAATTACACTCCTAATAGGGTTAAGCAAGTCACTTAACTCAGCTAAACCTTCTTGAACCGAGAGGTTCATAATATGTGCACAACAACAAACATGTAATAGCTCTCCACTGTTTATTAAATTTAAGCTTGGTTTCGATATTAAACAATATATACATTTTGTGTTTGCTGAAGCATTATCTAAGGAAAGGGAAAAAACTTTATCAAGCAAGTGAAAGGTCTTAATACACTCTATTATTACCTTAAGGTTGTAACCGGTATGTCTCTCCTCCATAGCTTCAAAGAAAATGATATGTTTTTTAATATACCACTCATCATCTATCCAATGGGCGGTTACACAAAGAAAGGATTCACCAAAACAAGAGGTTCATGTATCACTAATAAGGCTAATAAAACCGTTAAAAGTGCAAAATATTTCTATTAAACTACTTCTATATTTGTAATAAGCAGTTTGGGTATGGCATTAAGCGTGTTCCTAAGGACACGTCTATAAGCAGGTTGTAAAGAGGTTCTAGTAAAAATTTTAAAGTTCGGACTCTCACCATAGCTAAACGGTAATTCATCAGCAATCACGAAGTTAGCCATTTGATCAATCATCCTATCTCGGTTATACATAAAAGGCATACCTCCTCCGGGCATGGAACCCATATACCCGTGTAGTTGTGTCTGACTTGAAGATTCTGTTGCGTCTGTGGATTCAGCTGCTTCTAGGTTTATTCCATGTACTCCGGTCAATTGACGGAATAATGTCTACATCCCATAACCTGTCTTCCATGAATAAGAAGCCATTGACTTCTTCCCTTGTTGCTTGCATAACAAGCAATAGCACATGAATTTTTCCCTTAAGAAGTAGTATCGGTCATTAGGACCTTCTCAAAATATAGCCACATAGGTGAAGTTTTCTTTCTACGGTTATTAGACTTGGGTACTCCACCTTCACCATCTTCACCTTCACGTTCACCTTCACATTATTAGTTCATTAACTAATTAATTAACATAATTAACTAAATATAACATAATCAAGTAATTTAACTAATCTAACGCAACTAATCAATTTAACTTTAACACTATCAACTAATCTAGCATAACTAATCTTAACATAACATAATCAACTAATCTAACTAACCTAATCAATTCAAATTCAACATTATCAACTAATTAAACATCAAAAATTAATCTAACATGATCAAATAATCCAACATTAATTAATTAGAAGTTTAAGAATTACCTTGAGGAGTATAAGAAGGCGGACGCATCTGCAAAGTTAGAGTTTGAGGAATTTGAGCAGCCGAAGTACCGAAAAGTTGTTGCTGTAAGTTTTTGAGCAAACTCCGTAGTATCATCAAAGGAGATGCTCAGGCTGAATCTACCTCTTGAAGCCATTTTCTTTTATGAATTGTAGTAGTAAACAACTAACTTAAGAATAGTAATTAAGATAACTAATGAAGATTAAGAGAGTACTTAAGAAGAAGATAAGTACTAATAAGTAAGCTAATTGTATTTAGTAGTAATTGAGAGATTGAAAGATTCAGAGTGAGTTTGTGAGCTTTTCCATTGTTACAAGCTAAGGAAATCGATATTGGTGCCTTCTTGGTCAAACAAATGGAACATTCGGCCAACAGAAAAACTAGTAGCTTTTCCATTGTCCAAGGTGCTTTTATCACCCGTATTGCTCTTCATTTGGGTTACAAAGACCGCCTCCTTGAGGAAGGACACATATTAGGGAGCGATAGCTTGGATTACGCTGCATGTAAGGCAATGGGTTGGTGTTCTAATAGAGATGGGACTTTGTTATGGAAAATTGGAGCTATGGAGATTAAAGTACCTCCCCTTGAGAGGTTAGATTTGCGTGTATCTGGGAATTGAAAATTGGTTGGTACTAAGGCCCCTGCTCCTATTCCCTTGCTTCTAGAGCCTGCTCCTACAAAGGCATCATCTTCTTCTTCACACCCCACTGCCCCCGACATTGTTGCTTAATTCCAAGAGCAGATCGATGATATTAAGATGGAGCAACAAGAATTAAAAGCCCAAATGAATTCAATGATGTCCATGCTAAAGGACATTCACACGTGGGTCCGTCCAGAAGAATAGCCGGTATCATCTCCTACTTCTCTACGGTAGAGCCACGGGTATACTCTATACCCTGCTTTATTTACTCTTTGCTTTAAGCACTGGGGACAGTGCTTCATCTAAGCACAAGGGGAGTTTTTCATGGTATTTGTACATACTTGCTTATTATTTTCAAGTTTCCTTTGATTTTTTGAAAATTGAAAAAAAAATTGAAAAATTGAAAAAAAAAGAATGAGAGGGAAACTTATCATGAGTGGGTGAGTTGTGAGGCATGGAAAAGAAATGAGAGGCTAGGATGAAAACCCGAAAGGGCTCCTAGGCAAAATGAGAGACAAAAGAAAAGAGAGAAATCTATTTTTACATCTCAATTGTTTTGGAGTTGGTGTCATAAGGAGATGGAGCGATAAGGAAGGAATTCGGGAATTTTTCATCATTTGGAGGGATAAGTAGATAGCATATTTTCTATACAATTCTCATTTCTTGGAGTTATAAGGAAGTTTGTAGCCAAAGGAGTTTCACAACACAGTGCTTATATTATTTATGCTGTTAGCAAGGTCGTATCTTGGTGATTTTGTTAATTTGGTTGGATTTTTGGTTGTGTTTATTGTGTGTTGTTGTGTATGCTAACGTGAGGGAGCAAGTGGTTTGGTTCATTGGACTACTTAGCTTACACTGGGATTAGTGAAGATTAGGAAGGAAGACATAAGGAATAATTATTGCTTTGGAGACCATGTTTAGCTCTTATTTTCATCTAGTCACCTTGAGCTTGCTCGATGACGAGCAAGAGTTAAGCATGGGGGAGTTTGATAAGTACATTTATTTGTACTTTTCGGTATTGATTCGAACTCCTTTTTGGATGAGTTTTTGATAATTTCGGGTTTATTTGGACTCATTTATACTAAGCCCATAATCCTAGTTTAGCCGTAATCATTTCAATTATTGCTAATTTTTAGGCTTTTAGTACAAATGTATATTGGTGACAAAAATATGGTGGAGCTAACATTGATTTGTAGATAAAATTTGGGCCAAAGAAAGTGGAAAAGAAGATTAGCCCAAAAGAGTTGAAAAGAAAAGAAAAAAAAGTAAGTTTTTTAAAAAAAAGATAGAAAGAAGAGAAAGTCACGACAAAAGGGGAAGCAAGCATTCCAAGGACTCAAAGGCTTCCTCACGGCACTATTGAAGAATAGGAAAATATTCCTTTTTCTTTTTTTTTGTTATTTTTTTGAAATTAGGAATTAGTCTTTAATTAGAAGTAGGCTAGTTTATGCTAGGGTTTGAAGATTAACTGGCAGTTTTTTTTTATTCTCTATTCATTATTCTAGGATTTGAGGTTTTCTTCTCCTCTCTTCCTCCTCTCTCCTTCCTCTCTTCTCTCTTCTTCTAGGTTTTAGTTTTATGGTTTCGCTTATGTAATTCTCTCTCAAAAATATTATTACTCTTGAATAATCAAATTTTATTCCTAGTTTCATCATCAATTTCAACCTCAAGTAAGTTTTCTCTAGTTTTTCTTTAGTTGATTTTATTTATATTTATTTATTCATGCCTCTTTGTTATTTAATTTAATTCCCTTATAGTTTTATGGTTTCTATATCTATGCTTGATTTTATTATTGTTCATATGGATTTAATTATAATTAGTGAGTAATTTCTTTTCTAGGATGTTAATATATGAACCATAGCATGTGTTAAATGGATTCTTGTATCAACTCAATGTCAAATTAAGGTTGGTTTATTAGGTTGTTGAAATTGATCATTAGGTTAAATTCATTGGTTTAATTAGTCAAGAAGCGACGGCTGAGATTAATTATTTCCTTTGTCTTAATGATATTTGCTAATTAATCAAAAAGCGAGAGCTGAGATTAAGAGGGCTACACCTAATACAATTAGACTAATCAAAAAGCGAAAGCCGAGGTTAGGATGATTGAAGGGTTGTTTGATTTGATCATTGATGTTGGTACATTTGATGATGGTTAATGCATGTTAGTGGGGATGTATTAATATCCTAGGCTTTTCTCTTATCGATATCACATTTTAAGCTTTGCAATTTTAGTTATTAGTTTCATTAAACGACTCATTTCTAGCGTATCTAGTAAAATTGAGCTAAGTTGACCCTATATTAGTTTCCTAGAGGACGACTCGTAATTGTACTGCAACACCGTGCACTTGCGGTTATAATTAGTGACTAAAAAGTAGTCATCCAATCTTTATAATTGAGATCATAATCTCTATATTTAATATCATAAACTCTATGTTTAAGATCATAACATGGTGAGAAGTTACACTATTTGGATGGTGTGACCGTCTAAGTTAATATTTTTTCTCATTTGCAACTTATTACTTCATATGCCTTTGGAGTTTGGACATATGAGCATATGGCCATATGGGGATAACAAAAAGAAAAAACTGAGTAAGGAACAGGTTATGGCCTAGTGGTGAGAGAGAAATGTTAAATTTTCAATCAACGAATAATATATCTTTCACCCCCTCGAATCTAAAAGGGTATAATCACTATTTTATTTAATAGTGAATAAGCAATTGGTAAAGTAAATAGAAAGGGGGTTTTCATTTAAAGTGTGTTACTTTGAGTATTTCAAAATCACTAATGGTGAGTTGGTGACTTTAAGTCAAGAGAGGAAAATTGGGCTAATTAGGATTGTTAGTTTTTGCTTATTTTACGATACTCTATGATTTTCTTGCTTATGTAAATAAAATGCAACAATACTTTAGGTCACCATGACCCAAGAGGCCAAAATTGATACCTAAGAAATAGGGAGTTACTAAATGAAGCCGACAAATATCCAATTAAAGTCTTCAAATGTAACGCAATTTGACGACTTTGCCCTTTTCCTAATTTTCTCTGTATTTCCTCAATTGGGATACGGAAACCTCGCAATCGCTAATGGAATCATGCTTCGGTATCCGGAATCGCCGGAGAACACCGGGGAATAGTCGTCGCCGCCGATAAACCCGATAAGTCACCCGAAAATGGGTGGCGTCCAATCCAAACATCACCACCAGTGGTAAGGCTGCCAAAGCAGACGCCTCACCAGTGGTTGTGGTGTCCAAACTAGACACCACCCTTAATTATTATTAAAAAAATCAATTTTTTTTTAAAAAATGACATCCAACTCGGACGCCCTACTTAGAAAAAAAACTTAACTCGCCACTGCCGCTGTAAGGCCTGTTACCGTCAACCGCGCCGCTTCTTTTTCCGGCAATGTAGAAATTAGAGGAAAGATAGGTTATAAATAAGTCAAGGGCGAGAAAGTAATTTCATGTTATATTTGTGGGTTTTATTTGAATATTTACGGGCTTTGAATAGAAATTCTAAAGAAATAGTCTGGCCCAAACACACACTAAATATGGAATGTCAAACAAAAACAAAAAATAAAATAGACAAGTTAACCATTAGGTCCAGCGCCCCATATTTCAAGTCCAGTTGTCAGTTTCCATCTGCTCTATAATAATGTGTACCCAAACCCGGAATTTTGTACAGACAAGGCTAGACAGTGTTGGATAATTGCATCCAAAGTTACTTATGCTAGATCTTGTTGAAGATGGCAATCACTTCAAATAATCCCTCTCCCACACCCACCACAAACGAGAGAGAATGAGAAATAAGTGACCGTAAAAGTGCGGAATGTTGATTGCCCAGTGTTCAGTTTCCATTTTGAGAAAGCTGAGAACCCTTGAACTACATATTTCGCAAGTTCCACAAAACCCCACCTACAGCATTCTCACAGAAACAACATTGCTTGGCATCACTGATGAGTCTCTTTTTCCCCTCCCTCCCTAAGCATCTATCTATCTAAGCTCAAGTTAGACATGAAATGCAGGCGATGATAGATGAGTATCCAACTTGACATGAGACCCAAGAAAGTTCAATGTACAGGGATGAACAGGGCAACAATAAAATGAGATTTAGAGCCAAACACAGTAGCCTTCATTTCCAAGACCCACAAATGATACATACCAGCATGTTGAACCACACTATATCAACAGTCATTCGATAAATTGAATATATCGCCAACAATATAAATGTGAATGTTGACCTCGATAGGCAAAGATCTTGATGTCAAACTTGGGACAACTTAAGTAAATATATAACATCCAGCATCAATCATCAACAAACTATTAACGACACTTTCTTCAAGTTAAAAAGAGTGCGCATGCAAAGAAAAGCAGCCGCATAACTAGCCTGTTGAACTCAGTAAACTCGGCTATTGAAAACATCGAGACCCATCTCAGTGGGATCAGTTGCCTGCAGCTCCACCTGAATGCCATCCAACTCCCTCTTGAATCTATCCTTCGAGCTTGCATAAATCATCTTGCTCCTCACCCTTGCTGAGTCAGGTGACCTTCATAGAATACATAAAGAAGGGTCAGAAATATTTGACAAACCTACTTCTGAAATAGAATGCAGATAATAACAAGATATAATACCATGCAATGAAAAAGATCTTGCTTTTCTGGCAATTCTCCTCGGTTACAAAGTCAAAATCATACACAGCATAGCGGCATTCATCTGCAGGAAGGGATGCAGTAAATGCATCATAGCTTTCAGTTGGCTCTCCCACCTTATCAACAACTACCTGCTTCCCCTCAATCTTAAACACAATGAAACGGTGACTGCGCTTTGCTTTCAGCTCCAAAAACTTCAGCTTGCACTCATCATGCACAGCTATTCCAGAAGTTGCATTGGCCTGTCAATTGCACAAGTTAAACATGGTTATGCCAACTTCACATATTCCAGACCAGGTATAAAACATACTACACCAAAAAAAATCAACTCAATTACTCTAAAATACAGGTGTAGATGCATATATGGATACTAATAATAACAGACATAAGCTATACAATGCCATGATATATCATACAATGGACCTGAACAACAATACAAATAAAAAATTGAATAGAGGATCACACCCACACATATATATTGATAGAAGTTAAAATGAGAAAATGTTTAAAATGAGAAGGAATCTTAACTTTTATCTCTTAGATCCAACGCATAACAATTCACATACACACAGTGATCTTTTTTTAAACTCACATACACAATGAGCTTTTTTTTAGCTTGCAGTAACCAAATTATTTTTCACATGTAATGACCTATTTTTTTTTTTCACATGATATCTCATGGGTTGGATCATTTCAATGGAAGGGCTAAGATCCCTTCCCATGAATCCCCTCCCTTATATATATATGAGGCTTGTTAGGTCCTCAAATTATCATACCAAATTAACTCTTAAGGTAAATAGGCGAATCCTAAAAAAACAAGAAAGGTTTGCAAAATTAAAAGCTGAGAAGATTACAGAGACAAAATGTTTAAGTATTGTCTATATCATAACACCCTACAGTCCTGCACCATAAACAAGTTTAATATCTCCATTCCTGATATACAAATTCTCACATGTCACTGAATTAGATACCTGAGCCAGTGAAATCTATGGATTATTAGGAGTTCAAATCACTGCTTTCCAATGTGATCTTCACGTTCAGCCTTGAAGGGAACATTCAGGAAACTGAATCATATTTTAAGACAGTGGAGGCACATACATCTAGCAATGACTCATTAAACAGATTCACTAGACATAATCTATGAGTTCATCAGGTACCTAATTTCTTAGGTGAAATATGATAAAATTTAAAACAAGAAAATTATGATGTTCATCCGACTCATTGCAGAAGGAATCATATAATTTGCAAGCACCTAGCCCACCAAGCTAGGTCTTAGTTCCTTTCTCCACACACAACATCCCTAACCCCATCATACATCAACCCTTGAGGCCTTGCACACTATCTACGTCCCATTTGCCTTTATGTAGCCTGCTCCTTTCACTATGCCACCCATCTCCTCGACCTTGATTGACTTATGCAAGAACCAACTCAATCAGAAACCAACTCAATCAGAATCTCATACACACGACTACACACTACACGCACTACGCTTCATATACACAAACAGAAATTCGCCCAATTTGGCCGTGGGAAAAGTGTCGGCCCTACATGGCTAGAGAGTGCCTCACTGGTCAGATTAGGTCTCATGTAAGACCCTGTAGTTACCCTTTTTTATTCAAATAGCTCATGGTGATTGTAAGAAAACAGATGATGCACTTATGTTCAGGTGGGATCACATCCGCTATTTGAAAATAATCAAAATATCAGTACTTTAATAGAATCTTAATTATCCATTCGCTTATGTAAGTGTCTGATATAGATAAATAAGCATCATTAGAAGAGTAAAGTTGCAGGAAAATGTGATGAATACAGAATAATTTCCGAAACAAGCAAAGAGAATGGGATCGAAGTATCGAACACTCAATTTCATCTCTTCATAACACCACAAACAAAAACATAACCAGCTCATTAGAGTCACACGAAACAAATACACACCCTTGCCAAATAAAATAAAAAAACAACAACAACAAATACACACGATTCGATCCTATGAATAATAGCGGCAGCATGCAACAACTTTATATGCTGAATCATGAAAATTATGCAGCATGCACAAGCACCGAGTATAAACTTTATGCCAACATAACTCATATCCCAATCAATCAGGCGATGAAACAATTAGCAGCACAAATATTACACCATCCACCTAGAGAGCAGAGTCCTATCTCAAACAAACAAATCGGCAACAAAAACGGCGAAAATTAAATGAAAAAGCTTGTCACACAATCAGAGTCCAAAAATCGAATCCGACACACAAAATGAAAGAATTTCAAGGATTGGCAACAAGTAAACTACCCCAAAAAGCTTGATTGCAGAAATGAAAGTGAAACGCAGATCCACAACCAAAAAAGAGAGGCAAAATTAAGTAAGATTATTCAATAACAGATCAAACAAGAACATAAAACAGTAGATAGAGAGAGAGAGAGGAATACCATGATGTTGAGAAAGGCGAAATGATAAGGAGAGGAGGGAAAGTGAGACGAAGGAAGAGAGGGAAATGAGTGGGAATAAGAAGGGGAAGGCTGCGTACAAGTTAAGTCCGAGGCGAAGGAAAAGGGAGGTGGGGTGGCTTTTTCAGCGTTACCCCTCTGTGATGGGTGGATCAGTGGATGTGTGCAAAGGACAGCGGAATATCAATGGTTTTATGGAGCTGATTCGGTGATGGGATGATCATTATTCATTAGTCATTACCCCCTTTACCCTTCGCTAATATATATCATCAATCATCATCTACATATGCGTGACAACGGAGAGATAGAGATAGGTCGCTTTTGCCAATTATGTTGTGCCATGTCACCGCCTTTTTTGTTTAATGTCCTTTTTGCCCTTTGCTTTTGAGGTTTTGTACACCATCTTCACTAATTATTTCGGATTTTATTAGGGCTTGGAATAATGAGTTCATATTTTGTACAATTAATTTTTTTTTTTTAAAGTTAATGCTCTGAGTTGTACTACGTAACTTTTACTTCGTGGTAGAAAATATATTTCCCTACTTTTTTTTAAATTGATTATTAAAAGGGATTCAAGAATTATATTTATTTTGAAATGTAGAAAATGGATATATTCATCACTATCCTAGAACTGTAAAATGATTAGAACACTATTTGATACGATGCATCAATTTTATTGTATTATTGAGGAATTTCATACATGATGTTTACTAATGTTAAACTTATTTTAACTTATATGATGTTTGAATTGTTGAAGGTTTAAAGAGTTTCACATTTGTTAAATTGAATAGCGATAGTTGAAATACTTGTGAGGAGTTATAATAAAGCAAAGAGCTATGTGTTACAAGTTTAGACATTATATAAGGTTTTAGATGTTGTCTATTATAATTCAAATGAGATTTAATGGTTGGTCGTTGTAAATAATTTTGTTGTGTGGTCATACATGCTTGATAGTGCATTGATCCATGTTATTTTCTTTTTAACTATTGTGTGGCAAGGGATCGTCCATAATATTGTTATTATAAGCGAACATTTACAAGAAAGGAGTGAATAAAAAGTATAAGATAGTTGAAACTTTTTGCGAAATTACAAAAGAAACTTTGAAAATGAACGTAAGAGATTTTTAACGCCAAAAGCCTTTGAGCCCAACTCAAAGAAAATACCACGACCTTATAAAGATTTCTCAACTCTTTTTACTAATAGGGCAATCATCGATTACAATCTATTAGTTTTTTCAACTTGAGTTCTACTCAAAATTGAAATTTCTTTCCCTATCTCTCTCTTACTATACTCCTTTCTTTCCCAAAACTTAACTCTAAATTTCTTACAAGATCTGATATGATTTAAGGTGATGACTTTGATGATTTGATTAAAGGGAGTATTTGCGTGTGCATGGTCACGCAACAATACTTAACACACATAACTATGGAAGATTGGTGAATATGGGGAATAAGTTGGTTTTACCTATGAGTTTTCTCCCATTTCATTTGATAGGGTTTTTCTCATTTTAGGCATAATATTTTTTTAAACTTTCCCATTTTAGGTTTTATGGTTCTACAAGGTGTGGAAGCCATGAAGATGATGATTGGTGGAAGGCCTTGATCAAAAGATTAAATCTCGGAGTGTTTCTTGAAGATTGAAAATATTGACCAAGGGCAAAGGTCAATGGGTTAGGACAATGGACGGTGCTCATGAAGAGACGTGTCGTATTGACATGGCGTGGCATGTGACGTGTCTAGGAGCATGGGACGTGGCATGGACATGGGTTGACGTGGCTCCCACAAGTTTAGCTTAGTCAAAGGATGTTCTATTCGTCCTTGTTCTTTGGAACTAGTCTAAGGGTGTTCTAAAATGTTTTAATTAGGACTAGAGTATAAGTAGGATTAGAACACTAGTTAATCTTATTCTTTGTAAAGTTAGAGTCCTAATAGAAGTGTGTATAACTAGGTGTCAGATTTCTATTGGTTGTTAGGTGGTTATTATGAGTCCTTTTAGAAGGAGGAATTATAGTTTCAATATGATTCAAACTCTCAAGCTTAGGGTATAAATAGATTTATACCCAAGCTAAGAAAAATCATATTTGAGTTTATTTTTCTTGTTTTAAGCAATAAACTTTGAAAGTTTATTATTCTTTGTGCGTAGCAAATATTGCAAATTGGTGTTTCTTTATATTCATGTCGAGGAAGTGAGGGAAATTGAGGGTGTTTATTTAATCAATTCGCTGACTTTCGCGCTAGATTGTTAGCCTTTAGAAGGTTTATAGTCTAGTTTTATCCCTTTGTGCGAATTAATGTTCTTATACCTAGATTCACATCAAGATCACTCAATATTGTCACCAAAATACAACTAAGTATTACTCTCAAATATTACAATATAAACTATTGTCATGACTTTGAAACTTGCCTTGATAACTGATAAATGATTTTCTCACAAGAAAGCTCTTTGTATTTAATGTTTTGTGAACAATCAAAGTCCTTTTATTGAGTTATTCACATGCCCCATTAGTTCCCTGTTTTTTGTAAAATAAGGAAGTTCATGCCCACTTAGTGAAGTTGTAGTTTTATCTTTTTAAGTAGTTTAATGCCGTGCAAAAATTGGAAATGAGAGTAAAATGAGCATGCATAATATTTACCCAAATAACATAGTGAATTAAATAAAGTAGTTTTGATAGAGTCAATTGATCAAAAGGGCATGATAATCTAAAACGTGTATGGCTTGCCACAAGGTTGAAGTTAGCGGCTTGGAGTGGTTTAATTTAATATTCTACTAAAGGTGGAAAAAATCAAAGATTAGAAAAGTTGTATATATTAAACCCTACGCAAATAGGATAGTACACCCTGTGCAAAACGCAGACAAAAACACTTAAAACGCATTTGGGTTTGCTGAAGTTGAATGATAGTGGAAAACAGCTCAGCATGTGTGGCAGGAGTGGTAACGTGCATTGTTGCTAAAGTTGGTAAATGTGAAAAGTGAAATTTTTTTTGCAAGAATCACTGTAGCAGATACTGTAGTGCATAGACTGACTATTTTTTTGCATTGGGAATCATGAAAAGGCCAAAATTAATGACACAATTTTACTAATGAACATACTATTATAAACGAATGAACATACTAGTGTTAGCGAATGAACATACTAGTATTACGTTTGAATGAAAATTAATGACACAATTTTACGAATGAACATACTATTATAAACAAATGAACATACTTGTGTTAGCGAGTGAACATACTAGTATAAACCAATGAACATACTAATATTTCAATTAAATGAACATTTCATACCACTCCAAAAATATAAGAGATTGCATTGTAAACCAATGACCATACTCTTGTAAACCAATGAATATACTAGTGTAAACCAATGAACATACTAGTGTAAACGAATGAACACAGAAATGTGAAAAGGTGGTAACGTAAAGTTGGTAAACGTGAAAAGGTGTACTTGGTAAACGTGAAAAGTAAATATTTTTTGCAGGAGTCACTGTAGCAGATACTGTAGCGCATAGACAGACTACTTTTTTGCATTGGGAATCATGAAACGAGGCCAAAATTAATGACACAATTTTACGAATGAACATAATATTATAAACGAATGAACATACTAGTGTTAGCTAATGAACATACTAGTATAAACCAATGAACATACTAGTGTTAGCTAATGAACATACTAGTATAAACCAATGAACATACTAGTGTTACATTTGAATGAAAATTAATGACATAATTTTACGAATGAACATACTATTATAAACGAATGAACATACTAGTGTTAGCGAATGAACATACTAGTGTTACGTTTGAATGAACATTTCATACCAGTCCAAAAATATAAGAGATTGCATTGTAAACCAATGAACATATTCTTGTAAACCAATGAACATACTAGTGTAAATCAATGAACATGCTAGTGTAAACGAATGAACATTTACGTTTTTTGTTTGAATGAACATTACATATCAGCACAAAAATCTAAGAGATTGAATTGAAAAGGCGCATTTTTTTGTAATGATGATGCGTGCGTTTTCCTGACAGATATTTTTGAATATTTACTTCAATATTTGAGATTTTGCAATGTTAAAAATTTAAACTGCAAATGTTCAGCGAAATAAGGTGAATGGTCATTGGACTTGCTGACGTGTAAAAGTAGCTCCCTCCACTTGTGTCCCAGCTGCGTTTTGTAGTTTTTTGTCTGCGTTTTACACAGGGTGCACGATGCGCATCGTGCACCCGGGTGCAACGTCCACCTTCTCTAAACCCCACGTTTCCAACTTCCATGCAAAACGACATTCGTTTGTAGAAAAATCTCAACCAAAATAGTCGGAGTGAATTTAGGAAATTAGGTTTAAACTCACATAAAATTACTCTTCTTTAATTTTCCAACTATACATTTAAAAAAACAAAGGAACTTTGATTCAATTACTTAGGCTTAATATATCACTTGTTCCAGTTTGCTAGTTCATATTCATTCACTTACACAAATCCTAATTACTACTAGTTAGTCTTAATGACCTCTCATCTTGAAGCTATTTTGACATGCTTCAATGGATGTTCTTACTCCGAAACTTGTCGGTCAACTTTTGTTTTTTTGATTTAAGTCTTAATTTCATTTAATTTTGCTACTTGATGATTTTGAACTTCTCTTTACTTATACTCTGAAACCTGCAACAAAAAATCTTCACACACTAAAACAAACATCAAATATGTTTTTAATTCTTGGCATCACCAAAACCAATCAACATATATCTTCTCAAAGAAACACACTACATCATTCATCGTACGTCCTATTTGTGAAAAAAGCATTATAAAGTGTTAACATTCATTAATAGTGCTAATGAGATTAATTTTTTTTTTTTTTTTTTTTGGAATAGAAGTTTCATTTGCACATTTAATGTACTTTTGCTAAAAAAGAAAACCGAAACAAAATATATTTGGCTTTATGACTCTTTATACTCATCTATAAAAATATTACTCCGTATATGACAAAATTTTAGAAAATCCAAGCAACTCACTAGTTTTATAATTCACATTATTATAATCAAGTATTAATTCATAAGTGTAATAAATAAAAGTACATATATCATATATGTATGTTTTTGAAAAATTCTACATAGTGATCTCATAATATTACATGGAGATAGAAAATATATCGTTTAGATTTTAATTTGACATGTGACAGGGTGAGAATCAAATTAATCGATCTTGAAAAACAAAGAGCTAAAGCCTTTGACTGGAAGAGAGATACGAAGTAAAGCAACAATTTTGTACACATCTCAATCGAATTGAAGTAGCTCTCTCCTTTATCGATTCAGGTGCATGTCGACCTCGTCCTCCTCCATCTCCTATTTTCCCTCTTTTCGTTGTATATATATGTTCCGTATACCCCCCCCCCCCCCCCCCCCCCCCCCCCCCTGTTTACCAATTTTGCTGAGTCTTGAAAGTAAGATGTGCGGAAAGTATGGATGTAATTGTTGTATTCGATCATAAATTTGATGGTGAACCCTATATTTTCCATTGATTTGCGGATATGTATGTATGATGGTTCAGTATCTGGGCGATCAGCTATAGATGAATAGTGCTTATCACATGTTCGACGAAATGTCTAGTACAATTTATTCTTTGATCATGTTATCAAAATTGTTACTCGTAATCACCAAGGCGAGTTTAACGGTATTGAAAGTAGTGCACGTTAGCCGTTTTATTCGTATATGTGTTTTAAACCATGAAGAGAAACTAGTCTTGTCATGCTGTTGGTTAATCTGTTTATTCGCGTTGCCATTCTGTTTGAAGTTATAACAAGCTTAGCAAAGTCAAGTGTTGCTAGATTTTGTATAGTTTGAATTCCTCGAGCATGTGAGTTTGAAAGCAAGAATTAGGATTGAATATGAAAAGGAGACAAAGCTAGCGCCTAGTTTCTTTGTTTCTTTCTTTTTCATGGGTTGTATCCAACTATGTGAAAAATAATGCTTAAAGGATTAAAAGGTTCTTTATCCTTGGCATTCTACTAGACTTTCGGCGATAGTTTAATGTTCAAAGCTTGGTACTTCGACTAGGGGTGCTTTTTGAGTTGAGCTACTCGCGAGCAACTCGGACTCGATTCGGTCAAAACTCAACAAAGCTCGACTCGATAAGTTAAGGAGCCAAGTCGAGCAAATCAAAGCTCGACTCGAAAAGCTCGTGAGAAACTCGAATTTTTATTTATTATATATATTTATAGAAAAATATACTTAAGATATAAAAGATGATTTGATATATAAACCAAAAGTCCCACATTAGATTAAAATGAGATTTAATCGAGCTCAAGCTTTAAACGAGCTTTAATCGAGGTCGAGTCGAGTTTGAAACGTGCTTTAATCGAGCTCAAGTCGAGCTTGAAACGAGCTTTAATCGAGCTCGAGAATTGAGTTTTCGAGTCGAACTCGAGCTTCGGGTTTTTAGCTCACGAGCTTTAGAACTCGAGTCGAGCTCGAGTTTTAGTTATCGAGCTCAAGTCGAGCTTAGCCAAACTCGAGCTCGACTCGGCTCATAAACACCCCTAACTTCGACAATTCCACCACCTCTTAGCTGAATACTCTGTGTTCCTTCATGGGTCCTCTCTTTGGCATAAGATTAATTTTTGAATTACTTAGTTTTTGATATTATTAAGGTCCGAGAAAGTGGTACACGACAAATATATCATTAATATAGATAAAGACATAGGTCTTACTGCAACTAGGTTTGTTATGTCATATAAACATTGATAGGCTATCAATGATAGGCCTAAGTAGAAGAAACGGGATATGTTTGTATCTTACTGAGAGATTTGAGAATGTGGGCAATGAATTTGGATTGGTTAAGCACCACTATATAGTACTCAGTTTAATCTCTTTTACCATCTTGTTTCTTTTAGTCTGTGGGTGAGATGTTAACTTATTACTTTCAGAATTGGGTCATTTCTTCTGGTTATACGATTGGAGCTACAGAATACAATTATGTGTTTTGAATATTTTGTTGTTGGATAATCTTTATGATGCGAATATAGATGAAAATACTGGGGCACTTGCATATTGCATGATGACATACGAAGAAGGATACAAGACTCGAGAGGAAAAACAAGAAACAGACACTAATGATGAGCTGGCAAGAATAATAGAATCAGAATAGAATAAAGTTGTATAACCGTATAACAAACTCTGCTACAAGGAATGATGATCTTGCTTTGTACATGGCCGTTATAAGGCAATAGGAAACAAAAGAAAGGATATAAAAAAAGTTACAGTATTCCCTCCAACTCTCACCCTCTCTATATTTTCTCTATATCCTTTCTTACTTCATTGATCTTTCCCTCATGCAATCCCTTCTTCCCTTGGATTTTCACCGGGTTTTACTTCTTATATTTCCCATGGGAGTCCAACATATTATTTGTTGGTGCCTGAACCTTGACCAATTATTGGAACAATGTCATAAACAAGAGGATTGGCAATCCATTATTTCACATGAAAGCACTGTACCATGCAATTCTCCATGGATATACATCTTGACTACCACTTATGGTGTTATCATTAACTGTCTTCATCATATATTAAAATTTAAAAGCACTGGTGGACTAGTGGGTACCCTCTTAGATGTCAACTAATGATAATAACTAGTATAGAGTATCTGGGTAAGTGGAGAAATCAGAAGAAAGGCCTAATTGGTGATCCATATGCGTTTGGATGGGCATTAACGTTACATATTATATGTTCATTATTCTTCCTTTGATTCATGGATTTGTACTAAGCTGGCCGTGAGAATAGGAGAACAAAAAAAGCATCCACAGCCTCACAGGCTTTCAGCATTTTGGCAAAATTCACTTAATCCATGCCGGTGACATTTGCAATAAGAATTTTTGTCAGATAGTGTGGTGACTGTGATCTTTGACTTCATGTCATTCCTCAAATTTCTTAAAGGGATGAGGTTGGCTTGACTACTGTTGTGTTTCCATTTCTTTGACATGTGGTTCATTGAAAGCAACATATACCCTATTTTACTTTATGGTCACTTTATGTTTCTAATGTCAAGGTTGCTATGGTCATAAATCATAATGGTCCTATGGATTATCTGCATTTCTTGCTCAGCCTTTAGTTGATTTTGTGTTCAATCTGCCTGATGATTGATATCGTTTTTTTTTTTACAGTGAATTGAAGCAAACAGATCCATTTCTCCTTATCTGAGCAGAATAATGTTGAACAGAGTGCTGTCTTGTAAGCGGAAAACCCACTCATCTGTAAGGCTTCTGCTGGTTCGTAATGCTTGTACAAAGTTGTTCATTGGAGGTGATCTTCCCCTTTATGCTTCTTTATCTGTTTGGTCTCTCCCAATGCCCACCTCTCTCTTTCCAAAGCTGTTTGCACGGAATTGTTTAATCATTTTTTGTATATCTTAACTTGAATCATTGTTCAAAAAAATGTATCTTTTCTGTATTTATCGTCCCATTAGCATATATATTATAACTTTCTTTTATTTCCGTAACTTTTTTTTTTCTCATTTATTATTTTGTGTTCACTATCAGGTTTCAATCATGTTCTTCCTATGTGATTAGGGCTTTCTTGTGATACGAATGAAACTGCATTACGAGATGCTTTCATGCAGCATGGTGAAATTACTGAAGGTAATATATATTATTATAATGTGTGTAGTTTAAGGTATGAGTGTGGAACTGGCTTTGGCTCCTCTATTAATTTTTTTGCTGATTCTTACTTTTGTGTTTTCTAGTTAGAGTTATTTGTCACCATGTCACTGGAGAATCAAGGGGATATGGATTTGTGAAGTTTGCTTCTGAAGATGGTGCTGCTTCAGCTCTAAAAGAAATGGACGGCCAGGTTAGTGTCTGTTCAATGGCTCACATGTATCTACCATCTAGCAATTAAGTTCGTGAACCTGAAGCTATTATTTGTATCTGTCATTTACGCTACCAAATAGGTGTTGGATGGGAGGAATATCCGTGTTCATGAGGCTCACAAGCAATGATCATGAGGTTCGTTAAGTTGTGGAGTTTCAGGTTGCCTATACAAATGATTTGGTTTTCTTTTTAAATTGTGCTCCTTTGATGAAATCGTCCATGGGAAATAAATGTCCCTGGATATTTGCGAAACTTTGGGAGCAGTCCTGACTCTTGTAAGTCAATCGAATGATCTCAAGTTCTTGCGTCTACTAACTTTCGATGATCTCAAGCTCTACGAAAAGCAAGAAGATGGAGCGAAATATGATTGTATTGTATAAAAATGTCAATAAACCCAATAAGTTGGTTGGGTAGGACTTCATTTTTAGGAAGCTCCAGGCCAAAGATCTTGCGAGGCCCATATGAGCATAAGACCTACGGCAAGGTAGCACGTTTTTTGTCTAGTTAACAATAGAGGTGTTCAAATGGGAGTAGCCCCGTTAAGGACCTTTGGCCGGCCCGCTTGTAAAAATTGTCTAATCAATAATGAGCTTAATGGTCCGATCTTTTAATGGGTCGTGTTTTATTAGATCTTTAATGGTTCAAGTTGGGTCAATAATATTTTATTGGATCTTTAATGGTTTAAGTTAGGTCAATAATAGTCCTATAATGTTCAAGACTTTTAAACAATATTGGATAATTAATTATTTTTATATACTTACTGATAGTCCACTATCAAGGATTGGAGGTGATACACTACTGATACATATAAACTATCATCCTCTATAGATAGAAACTATACTTTATTTGGATGGCTCGACCTGACTCGACTCATTTAACATGTGACCCATCCCCAATTCTAATCCGACCCAATGCACAGGTCTAGTCAACATCCCAATGTTAGGAGGCATGTCAAGTCAAATAAGAGCAAGACGACAAAGTTAAAATTGAATCACAAATGAAGATTTTAGTTATGGATCATTAACTATTACTCCGTAGTCCCTACATACATAACTACCACAAGCAAAAGGGATGAAAAAGGGAAGACATAGTCACGGTTTCACATCCTGGATGAGCAAGATTGACGATTTTTGAGTATATAGACCATACTGAGGCTCTCTCCCTTAACCAGGTAACTCCCTTCACTCTCAGAGCTTACCACCCAATACAAAAGAAAAGAAGTACTTAGACATTTAAGTGTGGCAGTTGCATAATAATCCAAAGAGCTGTATACAATAGTATATAACTTTCACAACTACAAAGTATCTTATTCATATTTGTAAAAAAATTATGAAATTGAAATGAAAGTACTTAATTCTTAAATTTTGTATGAATTATGTTTAATTTCTATATATTTATGGGATGTCAAAAAAAAGTTATAATTAAAAAGAAATAAAATGAATTTAAAAAGGAAAGAAAAACAAAAAAAAAATCATGTTGAAGATTAGAGTAGAAGTGACGGGATTCCAAAGTCCAAACTAAGATGCAAATGAAATTGATACTCGCTTCCCATTGGTTCATTCAAAAGCACACGGATCGTGACCACCTCAAATCCTCATCCGTGGATATAACTTAATCCAACGGGACAAAACATCACGATCCGTATTCCTACAATCATACTCCTACAGTCCTACGGGCATTTCCCATATTCCCATCTCCCTCACCCCTCACTATATAAACCTCTTCCATCTCCCTCCATTTTCACATCTAAAATTTTCCATATCTACTCTATCTATTCTCACACTTTTTGTCCTCTTAAACTTCTACATATTCATACAAACTTCCGGAAAGATGGATTCAACAATCGGAGGAAAGGCGAAGAAAGGAGCGGGAGGAAGGAAGGGAGGTGGGCCCAAGAAGAAGCCAGTTACCCGCTCCGTCAAAGCCGGGCTCCAGTTTCCAGTAGGTAGAATCGGGCGGTACTTGAAGAAAGGTCGTTATGCTCAGCGTGTTGGTACTGGAGCCCCTGTCTACTTGGCCGCCGTACTCGAATACCTTGCTGCTGAGGTATATCTCCACTCTCTCTCCTTTTATTTATCAGTAATTTCCGTTCAATTTTATAGCTGTAATTGTAATGATTTGGATCTGAAAATTTGACGATTGTTGTCGGCATTTGGAAAATGGAAGGTTCTGGAATTGGCTGGAAATGCGGCAAGGGACAATAAGAAGAACAGAATCATACCAAGGCATGTGTTACTTGCAGTGAGGAACGACGACGAGCTCGGAAAATTGCTAGCTGGAGTGACAATCGCACATGGAGGTGTTCTGCCAAACATAAACCCAGTGTTGTTGCCTAAGAAGACCGGTGAGAAGACCCCCAAAGAGCCTAAGGTCGCGTCCAAGGGTGTCAAGTCTCCAAAGAAAGCCTAAGTCATGAAATTGCCGTTTGTATCTACTATTAGCATAAGTTTAATTAGGGTTTATAAAGGATTAGTTATTTAGGAAGTATATTGTTAGGGAGGCTTTAGTCGAGTTTTTGTGTGGGATTTGTATCAATGGTTTACTGTTTCGACTTCTCTAATTTCTATTGATACGCATATGCGTATGTAATGAATTTCTATTGATACGCATATGTTCAACAATTAACTTTTCTAATTTCTGAGTTGTATGGTTTTTTTATACCAAATTCTATTGTGTTGATTTCTGATGGAAAGGCATTAACTACTTACCAGTTGGGAAGTTCACTGGAAAATTAGATCAAATTTCAGAGTATGTACAATAAAATCTGTTAATTTAGTTTTAAATTAACAAATTACTCCCGAGTTAAGGACGAACACAACCTTGTCTTCACACTAGGGAGTTTGAGAAATTGGTGTGATTATATGGTAAATCTTTGATCTTATAGGCTTAGTTTGGCAGTGTCCACAATGAAATGCCTGAAACGTATTGCTCCTGATGTTATTCACTTGTATGAGAAATAGTGCTGGATAATCTGAACATTCCCAACCTATCACTGCAAGGCATGGGACGGACGGCAAGAAGGATATCGTGCAAAACCCACTTATGGATCAACGTGAACTTAAAGGAGACTATAACGTACAAAATTTGAACTCAGTTTTCATTCATCTTATTCAAACAGGAATGTACAATTTACAGAAGTTAATTGTTGAACATATGCGTATAGTAATGAAAATTCAGTCATGAACTTTAATAAAAACCAAAGACAGACGAAAAGTAGATACAATTTGAAGTCTCTCTGTGTTCCATGAGCCTTGACTACAAGCATCTATCCATGAACCACCTGAAGCCACAAGCCATATATCAGGAAACAAAAACAAGAGACAAACGCTTTGTGGATGGGGCAACAGACACGGAAATCTCTGGTCCAACACAAGAACCTAAGGATAAAAACCGTTTGAAATTCTCAAACTAAGAAGCAGAAGCGCACATGTGAAGTTAGAACTGACTGTAGTCCATAGTTAATTGCGTTGCAGTACATCTTTTATGAGTCCATTGAAGGGTCAAATCATTCCAAGTTCTAAATCTTTATTATTTATTTTATAATTACTCAATTTAGGTCCATTTCCCTCTTTTTCATACCTGTTCGTCCACGAAACCATTTGATAAGAGACTTTTAAGAAGAAATTACTAGTGGTCGATTTTAATTTCCCTTGGAGTCTCGAGTGGGAGTAGCGGGTTATGTATTATGGAATGATTGGTGCACCATCACTATACATTACCATCCCCAAGTATAATAATTCATTAATCCCTGAAAGTCTACTTTCATACTGAAAACACAGAAGATAGAATTGCCATATAATTTAACTGTATACGCCACCAAGTCAGGAAATGTGCAGACTGTAGAACTATTTATCAACTTGTTATAACCAGCCTTAATTCAACTACATGAAAAGTTTGCCATGACTCAGATACTATAAACCAGCTGGAGATTATCTGATTCTACAGATTGAAGGGCTACCACGCAGAAAACTCACTATCATCCCATGATCCCATCCTCCAATAAAGTCAACTTATTACAAACAGAAAACTCTGTAGGAGTCTCACAATTTACTCACCAACTCAAATCATCATTTGAATCAGTAAATATGAGCAAAGTACATTAAAATTACACTGAAGCTGTCATCATATGCAACTTACTAATCCATGAAAACGATACAAAGTCTATACTTAATTCCAAAGTTTACCAGATAGCTCAAAAGTGCAATATAGATTCAAAATTCAACAAAGGTTCAGAAAAAAGAAAGTTGGAGAAATATCCAGGAAGTGAAACAATACCTACTCGTATGCATACAGCCTACTGCATGTTATATCTGCGAGACTGTGACTTACGTAGAATCTTATAAAAGTTGCATACATGATGATCAGAGAAACTGACACGCTTTGACATAAATCAACACAAAGCAACATCCATGACATAGAACCTTCATTGTAAACAATCCAAACAAGCAGAGAAGACTTGGAATATGTAAGCCAATGGCTTATAAGTTACCCTCTGAAGTTTCGTTAGTTGCTCAACACAAGTCATAGCTTTATTCTCACTCAATATGTTCGAAAGTTTCCACTTATGCTTTAAATGGTTGGTTGGTCCTCAATGAGAAAACTAATGCAACTGTTCTAGCTTCAAAACATCATTGTCAATTTAACTATTTCACTAATGTAAAGGTGATAACCCATAGAATCATGGAAACATCGAAATAACTGGGTGCATAGCATTTAAGGAAACCATACCTAGACACATAGAAGTCCTACAGAAATTATGATAACAACGAAAACGATTGATTAGATTTTCCGGGATACAGTTACTAGGTAGCCTGCATGCCCAATTATAAGTTTATTTTAAGAAAGGGCAGACCCTCTAATCATGCCCCTTCCATTTAACTTCAATTGCACCACAGCGAGTCAATTCTCGGAAACAAAAGGCTTTAAGAAAAATGCACAAGAGTCCAAATTATAACCATTAGGGATTTGCTAGAATAGTTCACATGTCAAGTGTTCTGATCTTGTCCTTCTCAACATAGTACATCTTGTCCTTCACATGTCAAGGCTGAACATCAAAATATAACTTAAACAAAGTTACTTCTGAGTTTGTTTTGTATATTTCAATACTTTTAACCACTCATACGCCAAGAAAAATAACCCCGCCATCAGAATCTCTTACACCTCCTGTTCCAACTCTACTATATATAACAAGAAAATTCCTAAACTTCTAATACAGCCACTCTTCCTTTCGTGTCTTTGTTAGCATTAAAAGATCACCTAATTGGAAGCAGTTGTGTATCAAATGTTGAATGCTTCCACAATTCCGCTTGACAGCTTTAGTCTGTAGCCAGGTTTCCTTCAGAATCAATGACCTTTGATTTGAAGACTCCAAAGGTCTGGATTTTAAATTCTGCCAATCAATCAGTTTCCTCTGTAGTAAGGACTAAAAGTAAATTTATCCTATACAGCGCCTCTAAGTACTCAAAGGACATAGGGTCATGTAAAGTGTTCTGGATCCACCAGTAAAGCATGAAATGAATCTATGATGGTTTTAAAGCTCAAGGAATCCCACCTCTTTCATCTTCTTCTTTATCAGTTGGTAATCTAAAACCAAAAGGTATCTGTAATGCCTGAATACAGTAATGAATAATCATTCCTGACTGTGCTTTAGAACGATAAAAGGAAAGCATTCTAGACTCCATGTTGAACTACCATATTATGACAATAATAAGTGTCCAACCTTTACTAAGGTATATTGATTTTGAAGGAATTAGCTGATAACTTTCAAATCACCTACACTGAAAACTCTAATGATGTTTAGTTGCTTGAAGGCTATATAGAACTTATTGACATCCTAAAGGTATTATAGGAATCTTTAGTCCCTCAAAAGCAGGCTTTTCTCTCTCTCTCTCTCTCTCTCTCTCTCTCTTTCTCTTCCTCCACCCAGGCCCCAACTCTATTTCTCCACTTTATTAAAAGCCTCATTCTAGAGGGTAGAGACTTGTAAGTTTCGGCAACTGGCCTTAATCCTTGAGAGAGGAGTTCTCAAGAAGAAACTATTGGGCATAGTGGCATACATTTAATTAGGCATAGTAACCTCAATATTTGACCTCAAGATTCCTTAAACATGATCTAAGGTTTCCCACTTAACATTAAACATCTGCAAATCACTGTTTCACACCTCGCAAAAAGCAACTTTTCTGATATTCTGAAACTGCTAGTTATACGAACTTGCTTGGGATCCTTACAGAGAGAAGAGGGAAAAAATCAAATCCTCGGGCCTCATGTATCACCAGCTGGCCATTAGACCCATTCATCAAGGGAAACATCTCCATAATCCTCTAGCTGAAGATATACAAATTGAAGTTTTAGAGCTTCATTTCTCATCACTCCAGAACAGACTTTACCAACATAATTTTCTAGAACTCATCAAACTTGGGTATACAGTCTTCTAACACTGAAGGCTGGAAAGCCTAGAGGGGAACCCATTCCTATAACAATGCCCACGCTCATATAAAGCCTGACATGAAGCCTTGCCTTAAGTGGCTTCTATCCCCGGATCTTCCAGCAATTAGCCACTCACAAAAACTGCAGAAGGCTTGTACGTTACACAACTATACTTGTGGTTACCCAAGTTAACGCCATAAGGATTTGTGTATATCTAAGAAGGGCAACATCTTCAAACATACAACATATGTAGTACATACCTTCATGAGTCAAAGCAAACGAACCATGGTAAACTTTTTTCTGCTTCATTCATGATGATCAAACAATCCTGCAATCAAAGTATGCCAACAGGCCCTGCATACAGGAACATACGCATAAAACCATTGTATATCCCCCTAGCTGACAAAATTCAAAATATTAAATTGTGCAGCTTCAATTGACATAACCCCAGATCATAAACCTGGCCTAGAAGATTTTCCATAACTTATAACCTTGGACAGATATTCAATTCTTTGGACCCACGAAAGATGAACTATTCCTCTAGGGGTGCCCCTCTCTCACAAAAGGTACTTTTGGAATTTCCACCTCTGCATCTCAAAAACTTTTGCCCCCAAGACAGATTTCAATTTCTTGAATAATTTTGCTACAAATGTAACAACAGAAGGGTTTTAAATCAATGAATTATTTTGATACTACTATCACAAAATAGAATTGAAAAAATGACCCACCACGAAGGGATTTGCATATATACAATTAAATCCAGTGCACCAAAATATTGCATAACTTCAAGTGACATGTAAAATACCTTCATTAGTCCACGCAGAGTAATTGGTGTACCTAGCAACACCCAATAAAAAAACATTCGTCTTTTCTGCATAATTCACCATGATCAACCAACCTGCAAGTAAAGTACAAATGAGGAAGATATCAGAGGCTAGGGACATATCATAGAAAGTAGAGTTGTCAGAATCAGACCTGACCCGATAAGTTACCCGAAACCGACCCGGACCCGACCTGATTATGACCCGAAAAGTGAGACCCGAAACCCGACCCAACCCGACCTGAAGTTAACCCGAAACCGATTTGACCCGATATTCAAAGACCCGAACCCAATCAATGTCCTACTCGTTAGGGACCCAACCATTTACAGACCCGACCCAAAAAGAACCCGAAACTGATTGAAACCGACACATAACCGATATAACCCGATTTATAACAATTCGTTACCCGAATTCACTTGAAGTGTTAATAATCTGAATATATATGAATATGACCTAATCTTGACAGACGTATTTTTTACCTAATATCTAATAACTTTGAAACCAAACTTGTCATAGTCAATTCAAACTAAACATATTACAAGTTTTTATGTATATATAAACTTAACATCGTATACTATAAACTAGTTTGATAGGATAATACACATTTAATAATCATTACCTCATAAAAAATTTTGTTTTTAAATGACTTATCGACATCATCATTGTCCAATTTATGAATTAACCATCATTATTATCCGATTTTATCAAAACCGACCTTGACCGGAAATAACCCGTTCAGGAATCGATCTGATTTTACCAGAACCGACCTTGACCCGAACCCAAAATAACCTCGTTATAACCCGTTCAGAAACCGACCCGGTTTTACTAGAACCGACCTTGACCCAAATCCAAAATAACCCGATATAACCCGTTTACGAACCGACCCGATTGTACTAGAACCGACCTTGACCCGAACCGACCTTGACCCGAACCGAACCCGACCAAGCAAATAACCGATTTAACCCGACCCGATAATGACCCGACACGAACCGGAACCGACCCGATAGGCAAAATTGACCCGATAAGAACCGATCCGCGATGGGTTAACCCAGAACCGACCCGTTGACTCGATTTGACACCCCTAATAGAAAGCTGAAAAAAGAATGTATTCAAGAAGACAGTAATGTTATTTATGCACGTATACACGTAGTACGAACCTAAATTCCAGAATTTAGGCTTGGCACTCTTCTTTGCAAGTAGAGCACAATCACATTCAGTTGACGTGACAAAAAATATTTTTGGGAACCCTCACTCTAGACTACAGATAATTCAATAACGATGAAAAAAATACAGAATGGGGTAACCAGAAGCTCCAAAAACAAGCATGGTATACATAATACTATACACAAAAGTCTAAGGTGAAACTGGTACCAGAAACATCATATAGCTTGCAATGCCTACAAAGTTGACAAGCTCCAAATAGAAAATGATAGACGTCATGATGATAAAATTCAATATCACAGTCCACATGCAGATATATGGCAAGAAAATTTGATTGGGCAGCCAAGCATAAATATCATAAGAAAAAAAAATGTTTGACCTGGAAGGGAGAAAATAAAACATGTCTCATTTAAAGAGACGTAGCCAAAGCTTTCATTCTAAGAGCTATATTTATGCCCCAACTCCACAAAATTTCAAATAACAGAAATGGAGAAATAAATGGATGTATTGTAACATTAACATGTTTAATTATAAAGCATAAGGCTCATTTTATTTGACGAAGGGAGAAATGACAGTACGAAAGTAGAAAGGAAAACCTCTGGAAAAAGTAGGATGAGGGAAACTTCCATGAAGAATAAAGCACGCAAAGCTCTACACAGTGGTCCAAGTAATTCATTAGTAACCAACAAACTTTAATTGCCAAGCAATCCAGTAGTAACCAACAAACTTTCATTCTCTAGATGTACTGGATCCTAAGTAGACATCATCTGAGTGTATGAAAGAGCCATGACCAATGGCACAACTCCACCCTAACCATCAACAGAACTGCACGACAAATCAAAAAGCTTAGTCATACAGGCAAGAAGTTAATAAGCTCACAATATCTCGCTGAGGCTTAAATACGCAACTCTTCAGATATTTAGACATTTTTTCAAAATCGTAACCAGCCTAATTTCCAAATAACTGCAGCCATCTATATCATTGCATAAAAATCAGAAAAAGAGACAGACCTCAGAATTTGTAACCAAGCAGATATAGAAGAGTCTAAATGACAATGATGAGGATATGATATGAGTATCAGCTCAGTAAAAATCATTGATCATAGAAGTTGGCAAGCTAAGAAAAGAAACGCACTTATGAATTGAGTAACCTTGGAACACAGATAAGAATCCAGAATAATTAAACAGAGACAACATATAGTAATCAGCTCAATACAAATCATTAACCATAAAACAGTAGAAATACATAACCATAATCCAAATCATTAGGAGTTCAAATTCTCAATAATGCAATCGACTAAAAAGTAATAAGACCATATTATGCAGACAACAGTAAACCACCATTGATGTTACTGAATGCATACGGTGATTGGATACCCATTAATTCTAATCCCAATCCCCTATTATAAATAACCAGTCTGGCCACTAGCCTAGAGCCTAACATCATAGAGGTGATTGCCTATCCAAAACATAAACCTCAGCTTACAAAGAGCACAGACATCACAAATTAAAACCAAACCGGACAAAAAGGGCAGAGATACTGATGAAGCATTCCTGAATTGCCAGCTTTAGTAGGTCTAGAGTAGGAAGTCTCTTCATTGTAGTGTACATGCAGAGAACATGGTAATTGATGTACAGTTCAAGAATGTGGAATGCAGGGGTTGAAGCCTGAAGGGGCAAAGAAAAGATACCAACAGACAAACCAAACAAGATGGAAAGCGCTGGTTGAAAGTTTGAAAAAAAAAGTGTTAGGCTGCTAAACTAAATGCTTAAAGCACATACATTACTTAACATATTTGTTAGACATTCGAACAAATTCTAACAATACCATTCTTGTAAACACTAGGTTGTTTCCACTCTGCACAAACACCATACTTTCTGAATCTTTAGTATAGTCCATATTCAATTTGACTCCAAAATTAAGCCGAGTTCACATATTCCAATAACATAAAGTTAACCAATTCGGTTAGAGAGCTAAAAAGCGCCAACTCAAATATAATTTCCCCCTCTGATACATAAAGCAAACATCAGCAGAGGGTGCAATCAACTGACATCCATCCATACCTTCTGCACACTAACCAAGCAATTAGTTTCCTACCCATCCGTTTCGTACAATAAACTTGGTCATCACAAAAATGTATAGCTACGCTGCACTAAGCATTGTCTACGCTGATATCCATCACAGAACAAACAAAGAGTGCAAGACATGAACATCACATAATGATACAAAACCAGCGGAATCTCGTTAGATACCTTACATTCCTCAGTCCATTCCACAAGTCATCCCAGAATGATTCAACCAGAAGTGTTATTTGTTATACTTCAGACACTCATCATCCAATGCCCCTGCATTTGGAGACAAAAAGCTGTCAATAAAGTCAGTATCCTTCTGAAGAAACCTCCACCAACGACTAACTAGGCGACTCATCATCGGCTTTCAGTTAACGGTTCTGAAATATAAAACTTAAGATCCAACTATAATGAATTCATTTATAAATCTGATGTATTCACAAAATATTAATAGGTAACCATTCGAGTTGGTTGCTATTATAAGGACAGAACAAATACAGCACCAATTGCATTAAATTTGAGAAAGAAATTAAGTTGACAAAAACTATTGCAACAATAAAACAACAATCCAAAGAGATAATTACTGATATATAATTGTCATTATATAATTAATCAAGCTAATACAAAATTAGCATAGACCAGATCTATTAGACATAATTATAAAACTAATATTCTAAAACTCTAGCCCTAACTTCATAACCTCCGACAAACCAAACGATAAATACAACCATAACTTCACACGCAAACCCTAACACCGAACCTCTCAAGAGCTAGTAAACTTAGTCACAGCCTTTGTACCCTCAGAAACAGCGTGCTTAGCAAGCTCTCCGGGAAGCACAAGCCTGACAGCAGTCTGGATCTCCCGAGATGTGATTGTCGGCTTCTTATTGTAGCGAGCGAGCCGAGCCGACTCCTGAGCGAGCTTCTCGAAGATGTCATTGATGAAGCTGTTCATGATGCTCATCGCCTTGCTGGAGATCCCAATGTCAGGATGGACCTGCTTAAGCACCTTGAAGATGTAGATCTTGTAGGTCTCTACACTCTTCTTATGTCTCTTCTTCTTCTTGTCTCCGGCTGCTGCTCCTGCCTCTTTTGGAAGCTTCTTCCCAGCCTTAGGCTTCTTCTCAGCTGGGGCTTTCTCTGCGGCGGCGGCTTTCTTCTCCTCAGCCGGCTTCTTCTCCTCAGCCGGCTTCTTCTCGGCGGGTTTCTTGTCTCCCTTGGGCGGCATTTTTGAGATTTTTTGTATAAGAGAAATGAAATTTGGGTTAAAGTTGAGATAGAATAATTGATAACGGGAGAAGTGATTATATAGGGAAGAGAAGTAGCTTCTGATTGGTTGATGTGATTACACACGGATCGATGACGTGGATACGTGGTGACGTTTTTGAGATTCGAAAACTTGGGACATTAGGTATTCCTCTTTTTTTTTTTTTTTTGTTTTGGCGCCTGTTAATTTCGCACTACCAAGTTTGCCGCTTACTGGATTATGGACTGAGTTGATTGCTTGGGCTTTGGACTACTCTTGAAGTCTTGATATCTTTTGAAGCTTGGCAAATGAGTCTCTTGTCATACGAAAAATGAGAATCTCATAAATATCATTGCCCGTAGACGACGAAGGTTTGCATAGTGTTTATCATGTAATATGATGATATTCAATCCGCTGATATCATTGAAGTAGGTGACCCTAGTCATTGATCTATCCTATCTACTCCTCATGGATACATATTTACGAGTTCACGACTCTACGCTACAATGTGACTAAGATCGTGGTTTTCACAACAATAGTCACGAATTGCCAATAATTGATCAATGTAAAATGAAACAAAACAATAAGTATTAATAAAATAAGTTATTGAAAATGAACAATTATTAATTTGAAGACAGATATTACCATGATGTGAAACAAGATGAATATTGACCCAAAATATAAAGGAGACTGCTACAATGTTGCGCTAACGAAACGTCTAGTGATAATATAGTATTTGCTGTTACCGACACTTGCAAAGACGAAAAAACAATATGAACAACATTCACGGTATTGCCTTAATTTGTGCAAGCAGATCGTACGCTACCGGATGTCCCCCAGGATAAAACAGTCTCTCGGAAAGATCAAATACCAATGGTCTTGCACTGTACCACCGGGCAACGAAAAACACCACAAAGTATTGGAACTGCTCGGTCTTTTTTGAAGAGAGAAAAATTTCAGATTGGAAAATGTTAAATGTATATCTGTCTAAAAAACAAAACTGTGGCTTTTTATGTTATTTTGAAACTGATGAAAACAGTTACAAAACGTTGAACAGATTTTAAAAAAAGAATTGAACATAACAAAACAATTATAACATTTAGCAAAAAATAAGCTTGGTCAACAATCCAAACCCAAACCCGACCCGACCCATCCCGGCTCGGTTCGACGCGCGCGTGTGATAGAGGTAGGAGGTAGGTCCTCCTAGGTCCTCCCTCTCCACAAAATGTGGGTAACCCAAGGGCCACATCCAACTATTCCACACACACTATTATAAAGGAAGTAAAACTACCGTTTTCCATCAATGTGGGACTTTGAAGATTTCACAAAATTCACCTTGTTCCAACAGTATCACACAAGAAAAATATCATAGTAATTTAGAACTCTCTTGACTAGATCTCCCTCGACATCGGCGTATAGTCATTTTGTCTCACCAGTCAATGTACTTGTGATTCCAATTAACAATTGGTTTTCACCCATCAATTTATCTAGTGCAAGGAAATTTAAGTCGCTACTATAGGAGGTACCACATGTTGTAAACCTGGTTATCGCTTGACTCGATTCTATAAATGGTTCTTTACTTTAACATAGTAGATGAGTAGTGCAATGACATGCCACTCATCCTCTCACCCCTTGCTAACGGATATGGATCCCGAATCACCTTTACAAAAAATGAGATACGAATGTTAGTATTTAAACCATATGTAGTTAATATACCTGTGCAAATCAATGAATGATAATAAAGTTACATTTTCAACAGTCATCTTATAGAACAAATCTCGTAGTGAGTTCACCCTAGTAGAAAGCTGAAAATGAGTTATTCTATGTACGAGCCACCTAGTGCCATATAGTTGAACCTCCACAAAATGCTCCATTTAAATGTAAAGCAACATGGGTTTTCCCTCTATACATCGTCACAAACATTTAGGGACTATTGGGCAATAGAATATTATATGATCCTTTACCCATAATTGTGAAAGTATTTTATTAAAATACAAACAATAAAAATAGTTATAAACTTTCCATGTTTCAAACGATCATCTCTATTATCACAATAACTTTTGGTGTTGGGTCAACTCAAGCACTATTTTTCACATAGTTGTTTACTAATGACGTATTCAAATGTCCAACACCCCAAGTGTTGTTGATCCTGAAACAAGTAGCAACATATGGACCCTTAAAAGTTATAATATTTGTAATACGACAACAACGTACTCCTTTGTCTTGCGTGAAATTTTCAACCACATATGTTGGAAAAAAGCATCTTTACTATACTTTTTTTGATGTTCGCAAATGTAGGATTAATTTGATCGAAGACAATACATCTTTATTGCTAATCAATCCTACATTACTAGCAAACTCTATACCCTCCTTAGATTCAGCTCATCCATGAAATATGAATACAGGGTTACGTATTTTTCAATTTTCAACTTTCTAAAACTCTTCCAAGTGATTTTAAAATGGAATGAAGTAGAGAATTTCAAGAGGTTTCATCCCTAAATTTGTTGCAACATGTCGTCATCCTTTTATTATGCCTTGTTGTCCCTCCTCCACCTCCTCTATCTTTACCCCTCCTCCTCCAAGCTATCTTGATTCATCTTAATTTTTTAATTGTGAATCGGATTTCAATGTGTCTCCCAATACTCGATCAACCTGGCTCCCATTCAGTACGTGTGGTTCGACAATTGTAAAAGAAAGGTGAATATTTATGAAGTATTAGAATACAATTGTGAAAAATGGTTATGTTTATTTGAGGATAACTCATATTTTAACAATTCAGGAATCACTTCAATTTCGATTATTTTTCTTACTTAGCATCCAGGAATTTTTTCGCCTTACTTATAAAAGTTATTATACCCTTGTTTACTAAGATTTTTTTTTTAAATAATTTTTTAAATCATATTATATTTCTGATGCTATATCAACTTCTTTTAAAAAGTATTTCTTTATCTATCACAACAAAAATTTGAATTTTGAAAAGACAATTAAAAGTGTAATTCTTGAACTTTTATGAATTAAGCAAACATGTGGTGCAATTTTTGTTTATGACCTTTCTTTTAAAAATATGTCGAAATCTAACCTCCATTTAGAACAATTAAAAAAAATAACCTCTAATTTAGAACCGCTGTCATTGACAACGATTTTAATTCTAGTCAACATTACCCTATTTACCCAGTCACCATGAAACCGTTGTCAGTGACAACGGTTATAATGTCAGCATAAAACCGCTGTCACTGACAGCGGTTTCTCTTTGAGCAAGTTACGAATTCAGAAAATTGGAGTAAGTGCACAGGTATCTTAAAACCGCTATCAGTGACAGCGGTTTTTAAAATGCCTAATTAGGTAAAATATTTCACCCATCTAATTTCCATTTTAAACCTGTTTTAAAACATTATAATAACATCCAACAACCAAATTCATCATTTTCAAACACAAGCTCGACACAATTTGAACACATGTTTGTTTCAATACCGCAGCGTTTCTCGTATCTCGAACACAAATCTTCAAATGCACAATAAAGATAGATATAAATGAAATTAAAATGTTACATAATAAATTACAATAATCATAGTTATATATATACAATGTAGTTTGAAATATATTTACATTAATTCCAATAACATAAGAAATTCTACAAACTAGGCCAGTCCTCCTCATCAACAGTGTCTAATCGAGAAAAGTTGGAACTCTGGCTCTGTTGGGTAAATAGCCCACTCGCTGGGTATCGGAATGGTTTTGGAGGAGAAGTATATTGCGACGACTCACCCTGGGTGGACCCGAATTCACCTTGGGTCCTCTCAAAGGTCAAGATCTCAGGGGCCTCATGTGTACGGGAAGAGGAAGACATACATGATGTGACTTGTGCATCGTTTGTATTCCCGGACTCATGGCGTACTCGCACTAATCCTCCCTGGCCAGCTAGATCCAGACTTCCGACGCACATCTGCTTCACTCCAGCTACGATAGTAGCACCAGGCAAATTTTGGTTATTGTGACAATAGTCATGAATAACCAACAATTGCTGAGTCTGTAAATGAAAAAACAGTTAGCATGAAAGAAATATAAAGTAAAGAAATCAAATTGCAAATAATGAATGCAACATACCATGACGTGTAGTGGCATCCCTAACGGATGAAAATTTTGCGGTGGTAGAACGAATGACGGACTAATGAATAGGCATGTAATGCTACGATATCCTATAAAATATGGATCGTAATAGTCCATGGGTCTCTGGATGGGATGTCCCTATACAATAGACTAGTTCATATTGTTCCAAGCTCCAATCCACTCAGCATGCAAAGACCCCTAATCCGTCGTGGACCTCCCTCGACGATCAATTTCGTGCAAACGAAGGTAGGTTAGAGCTGCTACGGGGATGTATTGTCGTAACTCAAACTGTCGCATAACTCGGTCGAGTATATGCATCTCCAATATAAAGTAGCAAATCAACAGAATGAAAGCATGCCACTCGTCTCGGTCACAACATTGGAATATAGGTCCCAAACCATCTAGTCCTTTAAGTCACAAATAATTTGATTAGTGGAAAAAAGATAACGTACGGCTCAATGAAAAAAACTATTATGAAACATTTACCTAATCATCTGTTTGTCTGAGGGCTGTGGGGTGTTGTAGTAGATGTTCACGGGGTTGCCATCTCGATCCCGTCGACGACGACTAGGAATAGCAGGTCGACAAAATACCAAGTGTTCCCATGCCCAAATCTCAGTATACGTAAAATGGTTAGTAATCAAATACAAACTATGATGTTATATAATATGTAAAGCGTGTTATTTGTTAGCGTACCTGAAGTATCACCAAAGGGCCTGCAAAGTCGGTAGGAACGACATCGCCCCTGAAAGTTACTGTGCGCCAGAGGTTCCTGTATAAACAAGCCAACGCTGCACTACCCCGACTGTACGAACCAATATCACTCCAGCTGTCGTCGAGTAGTGGCAAATAAATGAGGGTGATATCATTCCCGGACTTGTCAGGAAACAGAAATAGAGATATGATCAGCAAGCAGTAAACCCTAGCGTATCTCTCGACCTCAGCGTCGTCAGCTGAAACCAATCCAAACGTCTCACGCAATTAGCTAGTCCTCACTGTATGAATGATTTAACAACATGAATGATTTCGTTCTTGGATGGAAACTCCATGTTCTTTGCAAATTAAACATCGGTTGCGGAGGAAAGCTCACCTCCAGTCATACACCAACTATAATCGTCTACATATTTATGTAGATGGCTGTAGAAGGGAACTGATTCCACAATCTCATTGTTGCCATCATCATGTTGTTTTTCTTCTTCTTCTATTCCTTCCTCATCCTCCTCTCCCTCATACTACTCTTCCTCATCTACTTCATCATCCACATCCTCTCTTATGAAATCAGGATCTTCTTCATCACTCCTGTCATCATCAGGCCACAATTGGGAAACTAAACCGCGAGAAGACTCTGCTATGTACGAACCAGTTCATTCAAAAAAAATTCAGTAATTGCTCTATCATTACGAACCATCTGAGGTTGAAGATTAGGCATTTGTGAGCATGATGGAAGAATTTGAGCTCAATGATTAGGCATTTGTGGTTGATAAGGAAGCATTATCGGTTGATAAGGATAAGTTTGTAAATGTAAGACTTGATTTTGTATATAAATTTGAAACATTTCAGTATATGATTGTGAAATAGACATAGCCTATTGTACATTAGTTGTGGAACACAATTTTTCAACAAATATTTCCATAGGAAAGTTTGGGAAACTTCTAATATATGTCCACATGCATTCTAATGAGTAAGCATCATTAAGGGGCAGAGCCATAATCCCGTGCTTTATTTTCAATTTCACCTCTCTTGTTCGATCCAACCCACACAAATCATAAACTTTATCAAGTAACTGATTCATAAAATTGTCGGAATTGGCCAGAATAATACTACAACTTCCACCTCTATACTCAACACTAGAACTTGATTCAATAAGAGTTCCTCCCAAACGACAAATCAAAGGATATTTTGAATTTTTCATAACACATACAAGATGAAAGGTAAATTTAATGACAACACTAATAAGCGTTGGTCTAATATTCCATCCTGGCCTTATTTAAAAGCTATCTCCAACTCCAAATGAAATAAAATATTTCATATGTCTATAAAGCAATTTTTAAATGGTAAAATATTAGCCTTTGTTATTTAATCGACGTCTAAACCTTATAACAAGATCCAAATCCACATCCAAATCTAATAACAACATTACATATTAATTCAATCAATCTAATCCAATCCAAATAATCTAAATATGCTACACAACATCCAATCCAAACCAATTCAATTAATCTAAACCTAATAATAATATCCAATCGAATTTAATCCAAATATTTCTTTTACTCCATGCTACAAATAATCTAAACCTATTAACAAAATTCAATCAATATACTACATATGTTAATTATAACAACATTCAATCTACACCTAAACCATTACACAACATTTAATTCACAACTACACCTAATATCACAATTAAATCCAAATAGTAATTTTAATCCACATACTAGAATCATCTAAACATAAAAACAAAGTTCAATTTATATCCTAACCACAACAATCAATCCATACCTACTAATCTACTATGATAATATAAAAATCTAGAATCAAATTTGAAAAAAAAAATAAAAGAAACTTACAAATGATTCGATGAAGGAGGCGCGCTAGAGTGGAGGTGGCTTACAATTGCCGGAAATGTTTAAAGCGTCTCGCAGCAGTGGATGGGGTTTGGGGTCGTCGGAGTTATAGAGTTATGGAGGTTTTGGGTTTCGAATGAAGGAAAGGAATGGGGCGAACACGGGGAAGGGAGGAAACTGAGGATTTAAACCCAGCTACTGAATAACCGCTGTCACTGACAACGGTTTTTACTTTATTTGCAAAAAACTGAAGAACCGCTGTTAATGACAACAGTTTTAACTTTATCTGATACCGTTGTCACTGACAGCGGTTTTATATTGGCTGGGTAAAATACTGAATACTGACTGGGATATAAAACCATTGCCAATAATAGCAATTCTAAATGAGAGATTATTTTTCAAAATTGCTTTGACCACGGGTTAAATTTCGAAATATTTGTAAAATAAAGGTTAGAAATAAAAATTAGGATAAATGAATTTTTATAAAGCTTATTTTAAAAAGTGAACGCCAAAACATTATCAATCGTAACAAATCGATCGCAATAGCCAATTAAAGCGGCCCATATTACAGAAAGAAACCAAAACTCATAAAAATCAGGTAAATTGTGACGAAAAATTGGAAATAATGGGTATTGAATCATATCAGTAATTTCCTTAATCAACAAAGATTTACTTAAAATCAATAAATATATAAAAACTCAGACCAGAAAGATGTAGATCCTATGCCATTTCACATTTCTGCAATAAGTGCAGAGTAAAATGCAGAATTATAACCCTAATTAAAAAAAACAAATACATATTACTCCATTTATATAATTCTAGAACCTAACATAAATCTAAGAGCTAGTAAACTTAGTCACCGCCTTAGTACCCTCAGAAACAGCGTGCTTGGCAAGCTCTCCAGGAAGCACAAGCCTGACAGCAGTCTGGATCTCCCGAGATGTGATTGTCGGCTTCTTATTGTATCGAGCGAGCCGAGCCGACTCCTGAGCGAGCTTCTCGAAGATGTCATTGATGAAGCTGTTCATAATGCTCATCGCCTTACTGGAGATTCCAATGTCAGGATGGACCTGCTTAAGCACCTTGAAGATGTAGATCTTGTAGGTCTCTACACTCTTCTTGTGCCTCTTCTTCTTCTTGTCTCCGGCTGCTGCTCCTGCTTCTTTTGGAAGCTTCTTCCCAGCCTTAGGCTTCTTCTCGGCTGGGGGCTTCTCGGCGGGTTTCTTCTCTGCCTTGGGTGCCATTGATGTTATGACTTATGAGAGAGAAAGATTAGTGTTTGGGGATGTTTTTTTCAGAGATTTTTTGGATTGAAAGAAATTAGGATAGTTGAGGGAAGTTTGGAAGTTTTTATATAGGACTGAAGGTTTTATTTTGATTGGCTGCTGTGGCTTTCACACGGATTGCTGACATAGCGAGAAGTTAAGCTTGTTTTCAATATATTGGAGTTTTGAAAAGCTGACATAGCCAAGCTTGTTTTCAATATATTGGAGTTTTGAAAAGCGAAAATTGAAATTTACGATCTTCGCGCGCCTATAATTCGGGGTTTGAATTGAGCTTCCCTTCACTTCTTTTATATGAAAATATTTGGGCTCAACAATAAACAAAAGTCTAAAAGTCTAAAACACTAACTTTTGGACTATGATCTAGTATTCTCGAATCAACTGGAACAAAAAAAGGGCGAGGGGAAGTGTTTCATTTTTTTTTTTGACAATATGAAACAAATGAAAACTCAAAATTAACGAGTTACGAACTTTACAACAAGTAAAAAACGAAAAATTAAGGCTTCCATTTTGATGTCCTTAGCAAACATCTACTATTTCTATGGGGATTATGACGGATACATAATTGTTGTTATCGCTAGCGGACTGTCTGTACGAATGAAACAAGTTTCTCCAATTTTACATGCTTCTTTCATGCCTCTTTTAATCGCTAAGAGTTATGAGCGGAGAATTGAGGGAAGTGTCTTATGGTCCGCTAATTCTAACTTGATGCCCCATATTTTTTATCAATCCAATTACAATGTTTTGTTGTCTAAAATGAAGGAAATTGGAGTTTATACTCAGTAGCATTGGCGGATTTCGTATAAACCAAACATTTATTTTTTGTTATATCTTTTGATATGTATACAACTATTAGCTCAATGGTAAGGCATAAATACCCTCATTGCTTAGACCCGGTTTCGAAACTTAACAACGACTCAGCTTTTTTTTCCCCACTTTTTCAATAAACAATCTCTCTTCACTCAATTGTCCTAGTGTACCCCATCTAGCACTCCCGTTGTGAGCCGTCCCCTGTCCCCAAGTGTGTGGACTGCCATCGGTCACGCCAGTAGTCAAGCCTCCACGCTGCGCGACTCTAACCCTCCATGCACCGCCACTCATAGTGAACCAAAAATGGCAGATTTCAAGAGAGATGAAGCAGGCTGCAGGTTCATCTTCAATTCTTGGAGAAAATCCAATAAATGAACTTGAGTTGAGGAGAAGCCGAAGTTGAAGAATGAACAATTGATGGGTATTTTGCTAAGTTTATGCCGCCTCATCTTGTTCCTCTCCAACATTCCAACATCATCTTCAAAAAGACAAGGTCTTTTCCTTTTTGATAATGCCTATTTTTGTTTTAGTTTTTGGTTATTGATTGTTCTTATGCTTGTTTTCGTAAAGTGAAATTTTTTATATATATTTTTTTAGTTTTCTGATGTTGTGACTGTGATTCTATAGATTTTGTTTTGATTTATATCCAATTGAATTGGGAAAATGCATATCTATTTGATTATTCTCATTGGTGTTGATGTTAGTGTAGATGGTGTTTGGATTTTAAATTTTGGAGAATTGTGTTGAATGTTTGTTATAGGGCTTCTTTTTTGTATGTATATGATGGGTATGCTTGTTTGAATCCAAGTATAGAACTGGATAATGATACCGTTGAAATGTTTTTCGAGGTTATTAGACATTCAAAGTGGGAAATCAATGTTATTTTGAAACCTTGAGTGCATTATCGTGGTGTGGATGGATCACTCGTTCGGTTGGTGAACAAATTCAAATCAACTAAAGGTAGTGCCTTACATGAAAACTTGTCATATTTGGTTGTAATTTTTATTTTATTATCGTAATTGCTTATTTGGACCGTTGGATATTTGGTTGTAATCATGGTACTTTGTATAATGGGAACTAGGAATGACAATTCAATCCAAATTCGATTCAACTCGAGGAAAAAGTCAAATCTAAACCCGTTTAAAAAAAAACTCCGAGTCTGAATCCAATAAAAAGTCCGAATTTGAATAGGAGATGGATCATACTCGGATCTTGTATTATATCGGATCGAATATGATATGAGTCCGATCCGAATATAATCCATCTCATATTATAAAATTTATTATTTATATGAAAAATGAAAAAGGGAGGCAATATTATAAACTTAAATGTCCTACATTGAAAAAATTTGGGAATAGTAATGAGAACATAGGTATATAAACCAACTTGAGTTCAACTTTGGTTTATCGGATAATATAAGAGGTTCGATGAATCGGATCATGATTTGGAGATCCGAAATAATAATCGGGTCGGATTTGTACTCTATGAGTTTGGACTCGGATTCATATTTGGATTCGAAAACTAGATGGATCTTGTTTGAACATACTTTGTTTGTATTAGTTTGAAGAACTCATTTTGTTTAAAATACTAAGAAAATTGTTTTTTAAAAGTAAAATTTGAGCATATAACCCAAGCAATGAAGTGTTGTTGGATCTTTTTATTCAATTATGGTTATCCGAATATACTTTTAGACTATTATTCATGCGGATCACCAAGTAAATGAGGGTAACAATGAAGTAGTTGACTTTTGTTGGCCATAGTTGTGTATATTTGGCCCTTTCAGTTGTAATTTAGCAAAAAATGGACTGGTTGATATTGAGATTAGACTGACCCATATTTCATTATTGTTATATTTGGAAATGTGGGATATATTTGATCCATGTGACTGAGATTACTGTCTTTACTCTTTAGCTTAGACAACCGTGGATGGAGTAACCTATTGTAGATGTAAATTGTTCAAAACACCCAATTGTTGCGTTTCATCAAAATGACTAATATTGAATATCAATAAAAAATTTCGAGAATATTTATATGGAAATAACAAACACTATCAACATGACAGTACCACAACTGAATTCAATCTAAAAATATCCACAATTTGAGCAAGATATGTAACATCTACTCCGTATATCATAATTGAGCTTAGTCACAAAATTAAAAACTCAACCAGAATAAGAGTGGAACCATTTACTTCACAAACTGTATCCAGTATATTCTGCGATACTAATCATTCCCAAATTCGATTTCATAAACCCAACATTTACAACTCTACAAATTTCCCAATTTGTAGACTCAACCGAATTTATACATTTGTTAACGACAAAAGGAGTAAAGTAATGAACAAAATAAGACATTAATCCATAAGCTTTATATAAACATGAATTGGAAATGGAGTTGCGAAATCAGTCTTGTTATTTCAAATACTGCATTTGAAATTACTACAACTTTCACAAAGTTAAAACTAAATTCCTAAAACCTACGCGATTTTACAAACCAAAAACAATAACATTCTTCAAATTCATTCCAGCCTTATCATTTCCATATGTTTACAAACCCTAAAACATCAAATTCATAAATCTAGGAGCTGGTAAACTTGGTAACAGCCTTGGTACCCTCAGAAACAGCGTGCTTAGCAAGTTCTCCAGGAAGCACAAGCCTAACAGCAGTCTGGATCTCCCGAGATGTAATTGTCGGCTTCTTGTTGTAGCGAGCGAGCCGGGCAGATTCCTGAGCAAGCTTCTCGAAGATGTCGTTGATGAAGCTGTTCATGATGCTCATGGCCTTGCTGGAAATACCGATGTCAGGGTGGACCTGCTTTAGCACCTTAAAGATGTAGATCTTGTAGGTCTCCACGCTCTTCTTGTGCCTCTTCTTCTTCTTGTCACCGGCTGCTGCTCCTGCTTCTTTTGGAAGCTTCTTTCCGGCCTTTGGCTTCTTCTCGGCTGGAGCCTTCTCGGCGGCGGCGGCCTTCTTCTCCTCAGCCGGCTTCTTCTCGGCGGGTTTCTTCTCTGCCTTGGGTGCCATGGGTGATGAAGGTAGATTGATGAAAAAGAAAAAAAGAGTCTTGGGGAGTTGTTTCTGGAGAGAGAGAATGAGGATTGAATTGTGTGATGGGAATGCTATGGGGAGGGGGATTATTAAATAGTTTGAGGGAGTTGATTATTATTGGTTGGTTGGGGTTTACACGGATCATTGACGTGGCGAGAGAAAATACCGTTGGATCGTATTGAGGAGGGGACTTAAGCAACGGTTATTATGGAAAGAGGGAATGCGGGATGCTTGGATTGAGGGTTTGGAGTAGAGGTGCCGGTCGGATTGGGAAACTTGAACCGAGACTAGTCCAAGGGGCGAGCCGATTCGGGCTCGGACGGTGGTCGAGGTTTTACGATTAATATCGAATTGAAAACTGAATAATAAATCGAATCATGAACTAATTAACGAACGAACTCACGAATATAATTTAACCGAATTCACGAATCGAATTTCACACAATAAAATTATAAATTAAAAGAAATGAATTGTTTCAAAGTTATTAAATATTTATATTCACGAATCACATGATAACATTCGTTGTAAACTTTTATATTCGACTAATCACATTCATTTTTCATTTTTTTTGTCGATATTTTTCATTTTTCATTACATATTTACATAAATTACATATGATCACAAAAAGACATAATCATATTTGATTCGTATAAACTAAATTATATTCAGCTAAACTTACATTCATTGATTCATATAAACTAAATTATATTCAACTAAACTTACATTATTCATATAAACTAAATTGTATTCAACTAAATTAACATTTATTGATTTATATAATGAATAAACTACATTATATTCAACTAAACTAACATTTATTGATTTATATAAACCAAATTATTTTCAAGTAAACTAACATTCATATAAACTAAACTAAGATTCAATTAAACTAAGATTCAACTACACTAAAATTTATTGATTCATATAAATTTAACTATATTCAACTTAACTAACATCCATATAAATTAAATTATGTTAAACTAACTATATTAAACTATATAACATTCATTGATTCATATAAAATAAACTATATTCAATGAAATTAACATTCATTGATTCATACAAACTAAACTATATATAATTCAACTAAAATAATATTTATTGATTCATAAAAACTAGATTATATTCAGCTAAATTAACATTCATGTAAACTAAACTATATTTAACTAAACTTACATTTTATTAATTCATATAAAATAAACTATATTCAATTAAACTAACATTAATTAATTCATATAAACTAAGCTATATATAATTCAACTAGACTGTACATTCATTGATTCATATAAACTAAACTATATTAAACTAAACTAATATTTATACAAACTAAACTATACTCAATTAAATTTACATTCCTATAACTAAACTAATATTTAACGAGTCATATAAACTAAACTAAATTTAACTATACTAACATTCATTGATTCATATAAACTAAACTATATTCAAATAAACTAACATTTATTGATTCATACGAATTAAATTAAAGTATATTAAAATAAACTAACATTCATATAAATTAAACTATATGCAAATCAACTAATATTCGTATAAATTAATTTATGTTCAATTAAACTAACATTTATATAAACTAGATTTGGGAAACCAAAATAGTGTAAGGGTTGGGAAACCGGGCTGGGTTTGTGGTTGGGTCTGGCTGAACTAGTCCAGTGGCCACCTCTAGTTTGGAGTTTGGACTATGGACATCTGGATTTGGTGGGAAACTAGGTCACATGGAAAATGAATGAAACTTTGAAAAGGCAAACAATTTTTGGAATTTCTTTCTGCCCACCCAATACCCATGTGATTTCACGGTTTGGGTTTTATGTAATTAGTGTTTTATGTGATTTCACGATTTTGATATAGACCATTATTAAATTATGCGTCTATTTTTTATTTATTTAAAGGAGGTATGCGTCTATTATTAATTGGGCAAAAGCAAACAATTTATGACCTTATATTACTAATATTACCAGCTTTCTTGATGTTGTCTATTTTATTTTTACACTGTCTTAAAGAGCGTTTGATTCATCTGTTTAGGAACGGATGTGAATGAATTTTTAACTCATTTCTATCATATCTTTATTTGATCGGCTAATTTTGCCATGAAATCTCATACTTAAAATTCTTTAACATTAGTATGTGCCAATTCTAATGCATTGGGTTTCTTATAATCAATTGACTAGGTGTCTCAAGTATTCTCAAGCACAACTCTAAATAAAACAAATATACAAAGTATTATCTCATCTTATAAACAAATTTTCAAACTATGTTTTTTCAACTTATTATTTAAAAGTTGATAATCCATTTTTTCAGATTGAATTATATTCTCTTATAATTATTCTGTTGGTAATTTTTTGTGTATATTTTTTATTTTTATTATACATGACAAATTGAGATTTTTTTGTGTGTTTCTCTCATTGCTTATTTTTTGTGTATATTTTTCCTTTTTATTGTATATGAAAAATAAGAATTTTCTTTTTAAATATGAAAAACTCCATAATCGTGTATCATAGATTCAGAATTTAGAAGCCTCACATTGCTCCTAAGTAACAATATATGGTTCCTATCCATTCTCTAAGAATCCCTATCCCTAATGATTCATTCCATCCTCTTAAGTTTCAAATCCTTAATTATAAAATAACCAAACAACTTCACAATAGTATGGGAATATAAATCTATACTTTTACGGTATAGATTTCCCTATAATTTCATCTTAGTTAACTAAACAAGCCTCTAATGTTAAAATTTTTGAGATTCCTTTTTTCACTACTCATTATCTACTTTATAAAAATAGAAAATGGCTTAAAGGAGAAAAGTTAGTAATATTAGCAACTCATTCGATGATTAGTTTCAATCACATGAAACAAAAACTGATAATTTTTATCAATATTTGGAACAATAAATTTTTAGAGCCCTTACTCCAAGTACTCAAATATCTCAAAAATTAACTTTGGGGATGAGACCTCCTCGTGGTGGCCAAGGTAAGTTCTAAACTTATAATCTTGTAAACTTTTGTTTATTTGAATATACTTTAGTTTATACGAATGTTAGTTTATTTGGATATATTTTAGTTTATACGAATGTTAGTTTATTTGAATATAATTTAGTTTATTTGAATATAGTTTAGTTTATATGAATGTTTGTTTGTATAAATGTAGTTTATTTTAATATAGTTTAGTTTATATGAATGTTTGTTTATATAAGTGTTGGTTTATTTGAATATGGTTTAGCTTATATGAATGTACGAAGAAGTTTTGTTTACTCCATATATGATTGTTAGTTTATTTGAATATAGTTTAGTTTTTTGTTATTAAATATAACTTGGTTTATATGAATGTCAGTTTACTTTGAATATGTGATTATATTGATTTTTTGGAGTAGTAGTTTCAGTTTAAAAATTCAATACAATAATTTTTTTTTAGCAAATTTGGTTTCACGATTACGATAGCAGTTACAATCGCAAATATAGGCTCGAAAAAGCTATTTGATTATTTACTTATTTTTCGTAATAATTGAGTTGGTTATGATTACATCTTCAAAATGTATATACATTTGTATTAAATTTAATAAGTTGCAAAATAAACCGTCAAATCCCATATCTAGGCCCAGCCGCCCAACCCAGTCCCAAACCTTATTCGGCTTGACCCACTGCCCGGCTCATTACGGATTGAGCTCCCCAGCCCGTAACTGGATCAACCCGCTCCTTGTCCGATCCGGTCCCGGTTCATGCCAGGCCAGTCCAGTCCATGGACAGGCTAGGCCCTAACGACAATAATAGCGATTAAGCCCATTTTTAGAGGTCCACTTGCGAACAAAGCCTAGTGGGCAACCCTTTGTGAAACGTAAAAGGCCATCGGCCCGTCACATTGATCTAGCATTCTAGCATGTCTCACACGCACACTCACAAGTTCCGTCATTTGTATACACTGAAGCTGCATCTCCAAAAGAAAGCAGAAGACTTGAGAGTCTTAGAGCAATAAAACCCTAGCTCCTCTTGTGTTTGCCTCTCTGTGCACCTCCAGCACTCCTGCTTCCACGACTAGGTGTAACATCTCCTCCACTCTCTCTCTCCGAATGTAATCTGTTAATATTTAGATCCTCGGTTTCTTTTTGTTGCATTCTCGTTCGGTCTTATTTTTTTTATTTTGTTTGATTTTCATTAATTCATAGATTTGGTATTTGGTGCTTATATTTATGCATAAATATGATCACCTACCGTCACGCGATCCCGTCACCTCGATTTTCCGAATGCTATTGTGAATTCTTGAAGCTTAATACATGAATATGATTTTTAATGTGATGTAATTTTTTGTGAAAGGAGAAGAAATGATATTGAATTGCGAAATTGTGCTGCTGAGTTATTCTTGTATTGTGGAAAACCCTTGATTTCATGTTGTTTTCTGTGTCCTTTGAATTTCTTAGTTTGTAATTTTTTTTTTTTTTTTGGGGGGGGGGGGGGGGGTTATGAACTATGAAATATGGTGTATTTCATTATTAAACAGATTATAATAACCGTCAATTTACGTTATTTCCCGCCTCCTAATAGCTTAATTTCGTAGCTGTAAATTTTGGTATATTGATTGAATTGCTGGTATAGAGTGAAATAATTTTAGCTTCACTATTGAATTTTTCATTTATATTTATTATTTACTGCTGTTTGTTTCCTCCAAGATTTCTTGTATTATCCAACATTTGATATCTTCTTGATATCTTATTTTAGTCATTGAGTGCTAAAGGAATATTGTTATTTCTTCTCGTTGGTAGTTGGTGTTTTGTAATTGCTGTGAGACGGTTCTTATTTTTCTGTATATCTTTATTGTTTTGCATCTCATGTCAGTAAATTGGACTTGCAAGGATGGTGAGGACAAGCGTTTTGAATGATTGTCTCAAAACTATGTATAATGCTGAGAAGATTGGCAAAAGGCAGGTTCTCATTAGGCCTTGCTCAAAAGTGATTATCAAGTTTCTCATTGTTATGCAAAAGCATGGTATGATCACTTTGAAAAATATTATTAAACAGGGTCTTTGTGCTGTAATGTTTGTTGTATGTAATATTGATTGTTATGCCTTGTGAGTTACTTTCTGTAGGTTATATTGGAGAATTCGAGTATGTTGATGACCACAGATCCGGAAAGATTGTAATTGAACTGAATGGAAGATTAAACAAGTGTGGTGTCATCAGCCCTCGTTTTGATGTTGGAGTCAAAGAGATTGAGTCCTGGACTGCAAGGTTGCTTCCCTCCAGACAGGTTAGATGTCAAAACTTTATCAACAGTTGCTTCAATGGTCTCCATTATACTTGTTTGCTGTGTTCAATAGTGACTAACTCAATTACATTTGCGTTGTTGATGTAGTAGTTGTGAGCAGGAATATTTAATCTTAGAAATCCTTTATTTTGTTTCATATTGTTTTTTTGATTATTGATTAATTGTTGATTGTGTTGTCATATTGGGTAGCTTATCATCATCCCTTTCTTTTTCTTTTTCTTTTTTTCCAGTTCGGATACATTGTGCTTACAACTTCGGCTGGCATAATGGACCACGAAGAGGCTAGAAGGAAGAATGTTGGAGGCAAGGTGCTTGGCTTCTTTTACTGATGGGAGAAGTTTTTATGGATTGGTTCTTTAATTTTTGGATTAATATTACATCCGTGAAAATTTTTGCTTTCTGCTATTGTTATTTTGTGTTGAATGTAGTCCCCCTTTCTTAGCTTATCTAGTATGTTCTATGTGCGGGCTACTATGCTTTTCCTTACATTTTCCAATGAGAATTGAGAATCGACATTTTAATAGCGAGTTGATGAACCTCATGCCTCTCTCAAAGAGTTGTGCATCTACTTCGGAATCTTTGGGTGTTTCCCTCATATTTAATGAAATATTTCAAGATGAGAGATCACATTACCAATTTGGTAACTTTATTTTTAATGCCAACTTGTAAACACTCTGAGGTAGGCCCCTTTTTCATCTGCTGATGCCACTTTCTTACTATAAAAGGCAGCAAACTTATATTCCAGTTTAATTCTGGAAATGGTAGCATGTGATTTTAATGATCTGTATGTGATTTTTAGTGTGAGCAAGCTTTGGTGTCGTGTGTATCCTTGATTCTTAAGTAGCTTGTGACACTTATGTGGTAGATGGGGGTATGTCTGGTGGTCTCGTTTCTTCATTACAGTATAAATTTTAGATTATAGAGAACGTAGTTCATATGGGCAGGTGAGCTGTTTTGCAGTGAAATAGGCTATCAAGGAATATCAATCTATTACTTTATCGGAAACTGAGTTGAGTTTGAAAATCTCATGCCTGAGTCAATATTGTTCAATCTATACTGGTGTGGAGTTTGGAAAATGAGACTATAGAGCTGTTTCCTCAAGGCTCTCTTACCTGTACGTGGGTTAGGCCGCTAGGGTAGCCCTAGGGTGTTGGTAGATGTGTTTGGATTAAAAAATCTGTCTGTTGTACTAAGGGATAACATCTCTCCGTCCATTGCAAGTCTAATTTGCAAGGGGAACTTGAATAGCTTTGAACATTTGGTGTGATTATTTGTAATAATTTTCTTGCAGATGAGAGTATCTGTTATCCTTTATATTGCACTTTGTACTTTTATAGGCATTAGAGTTTGTAATATAATATAATATAATATAATATAATGAGCATAACCTAGAATCTAATCTCAAAACTAGTCATTGTTGATAGAAATTTTTCTGTAGAAGTGTAGACTTGTTTTCCTTTGACAATATTCCATACATGGCCTTAAGCCTCTCATGTGCACTTGGATTCAAGCACTGGGTCAGTCTCCAATCCCATCTATATTTCTTGGGTCTGATTGCTTGGCTCGAGACCTTGGGACCCTGGGATGGTGCACCATTCATGCACATTTAAAGGCCTGTACTCTGGTCTGGATAGCAAGGTTACAGCCAAGGCCTAGCTTATACTCAGAGCCTTAGTGGTTGTGCGACATCTTCTGTAATCTAAATGTAAGTTGTTGGAAAATTGCTGTGAAACTTGTATGTAGTCTCTTCTCTCAGGTAGCCATATCTTTCGATCAAAGATAGTTCCCTTGTGGAAAGATATAATTCATGATCGCTATTCTTTCTTTAATGTGATAGAAAATCTTGGTTGAAAGTGTCATTATTCTCTGAAAAGCTTCCTGCACTCTTTGGGTCTATGTTGACAAGAGGGACCAAGTACGGTATTGGGGCATCTGGGAAGACCATTCTAAATTAAGGTTGTGAGGCTATCGAGTTTTTGTGCAATTGTTAGAACGGTTGAACATATATCTTGATGAAGCGTTGCCTTTAATAAGAATAAGGGAATAAGTCTTTTCAAAGTCCCTATATGGCCATCGAAATCATAGTTACCAATAGATCCCAGATTGGTTAGCCCTAGCTAAAGGTGCATAGTCGTGCAAATTATACATTCTTTGTGCAGCTTCCGGAGAGCATTCAGAGTAACTTAGTTTTATAGTCTCCCAATTATCCTATTTGCCTGTTCATTCCGTCAGGGTTCCCTCTAGCTTTATGTGATGGCTAAAGTTGGAAATCTTAAGTCGATCACTGATCAATTTGCCATTTTGAAATGGCTTAGATACTTTGCGGCGTTTTAGCTTTTCTCTCTCTTCCACATCCTTACTATCTAGGGAGTTTGTGACAAATGAAGCTCAACATCTTTTTTCCTGGGTTTGTTATCCAGAAAGATGGGGTCGCGGAACCGGATGTGTAGTACAGGTTATCCTTCTATCTTATCTTACCAGATATATAAGCCGTGTTTGTCTTTAAAGTTAGAAGCTGAAATGTTTCATCCACATTTATATTTCGACCGCTTTTGGACCTCCAAAACAAATTTTGACCAAATGCTCACCAATAAAGGGTACAGTAATATAAATATTATACGGCATGTTTGGGAATTATTCCTCAAAACAATATCGGTAAACTTAATTTAGGATGGTTAAATTTGGGCAGGGTTGGTACTTGGTATAGACTTCAGAGTAAAACATTTTTTTGATGCAATACTTCAGATTTCAACACTGATGGACACAGAGTTCAGGTTTACAGGTATTAAAAAAAAAAAATACGCTTTTAATATAGGAGTAGATGATACGCACAAGATGGAAAGAGCATTTGCTTTCTTCCACAAGTCTGAACGCAGCATCTTACTACTTGATCAGAATGCTCGAATAGCAGGATTGAGCCTGTGTTAATGACTCAAGTGTTTGATCAATTTATTCCTACTGCCCTTAAAATCTCTATTGTAAAAATTATTACAAGTATGGAGTATGAAGTATATATGAAAAATAAGGAGTTACACCTAGCTCGGTTGGCTGTGTTAAGCGACGATTTACTGCTAGCTATTTTTTTTTTTTAAAAATAAAATAAAGTCCAGCTTGCCAAGTTGCTATCCACAACAAAAATACTCGAATATTTTTGCTACCCCAATTAGCTTATTATTTGAAGTAATATATTGACTAGAAAATCGACTATGGAGCTAAACGAGAAAAATGAAGACAGTATGAGAATAGTTTGCAGCTGCCAGTGCCCTTGTTTTGTTTTCATCCCTTCAACTTTAAAGATGTGGATTTTTGTGGTTGACATGATCAGCCATTGAATAGAAGAAATAAGCAGAATCGTTCTATTTTTTTCATTAGAGAAGGAGACGAAGAATCTAACTTCTTTTCTCCTTCATACACAAGATGATTAGCAATATAACCTAAAATCACAAACACCTTTCTCTTCTCCTCTGCCTAAGTGACTAGGCTCAAAGGAAACTTAAACAATAATCATACTACAAAATTTAAATAAGAAATTTTGCCAAAGGATAGACAGTTGCCCCATCTTCGATAATCCCAACCATTGATTTAAAGACCTTGATGATCTTTTACCAGAAGATACGAAATTTTCGATCTTCTAGGACTCATCCTCATCATTGCTCCAACTCCTGCACCTTCTCCTTCCATAGGATTTCCATCGTGAATAGGCTCTGATGTGTAGGTATTGAGGAAAAAATGGATGGGTTTAAGAGGTTTTTGAAAGTGTAAAATGGCAGTGTTTGCTTGAATTTAAAGGAAATGAAATGAGTGAAATTAGGAATATAGGTTTGGTAAGAATCAAAGCAAGAGGCATCTACTTAGCATATTCTTCAAACTTTATGTTACTATGCTTTTTTTTTTTTGATAAATTTCAATTCAATACACATGCCACCGTCAGTTTTTTTTTTCTCTGCCATATGTTGTCCACTCAGGGGAACTGGAGGGGCTGGGATGGGGCATACAACTATATACATTCATGAATAAAAATTGATTTTCCAACTTGGGCATGCTCTATAGGATTTTGCTCTAACAGTTGCCCTTATTTCCTATGTCTAGCATCCAATAGACCAGAATGTTGTCACTATATCATATGTTTCACCTCTCCCTCAAGTTGTTTTAGATTGAGCGTTGATACTTCAGGAGTCCAAGGATAGTAGGCCCAACAACTTGACCCAATTGCATAGACTGGACCATCAGTCGGTTTTGAAGCTATTGGACTAGGCGTAGTTGATTGACATGCGAGGCAGGCTGCAAGTGGCTTTTAAAGCCCACAATCAAACTTAAGGCTTCTTGGGACTTATAAAATACGCATATATGGGTTAAGAACAAATAAGTTCAATTGTTCACAAAACACATAATCTTTTTGTCCCACCTTTTTTTTGTGGCTCATTTTTCATTTTATTCCAATCTTCTGAAAATTGCCCCACTCCTTAAGATTTTCTATTTTGAATTGTTCTCCCAAAGATTTTTCATTATATTTTTAAAAAGTTGATTTCGGTACTTGGGGAAAAAAAAAACAAAAAAAAAACAAGAGGGAGTAACATTCTTTCTAAGTATTTATTTAGAAACATCCAAACTAAACACAAACTTTAAGGCAAGTACTTGATTGATCCTAAGATAATTTACTTATTTAACGGGTTTCATCGAAGATTCACTTTCTAGGCTATATTTAATACGCATCTATCTTGCAACCAAACAAGCTCTAGCACGTTGAGTTTTGATCAGCTTTGACAAGAATTTCGTGTTGAGTTAGTGTTATCTTTTGCCAACTTCAGAAAAGATATCGACATATACATGTCCTAAATCAACTAAAAATCTGAATGAACAATTATCACTTTATGCTTAAAAAAATAGACGTTAATACCATTTTAGCATTTTATCCATCTATCTAGTATCTACTCCACATTCCAAAATACAGCTACCGACCTACGTACCCTCGTCACATTCTACTACAACTATTTTGATCATCACCTGAATTTAAACAGCTAACACTATTGTATTTTTTTCATTGGAAAGCCAAAAACAATTAAAAAAAAAAAGAAAAGAAAAATCTCCTAATTGTTCGTAAATCGTAATAAGAGAAGGCCGGTTCACCAGAAGAGTCTCTCTCTCCCCCCCTCATTCTCTCCGACCCAAATCGGCGAATTTGAAAACCCGGAAGTTTTTCAAACCGAGGCATCGCGTATTCATCATCTACTTCGTCTCAGATTTCATTGCCAAATTCCCGCATTTCTCGAGTGTGTTCATTCATCCAACAATTTTCTCTTTTTTTTTTTGGTCTTTTAAAATCAACTCTTGTGAATTGTTTCATGTCCGATCTATGCTTTGTCTCTGGCATTCTGACTCTGCTCTTGTCAATATTATGATTAAATATTCCTTATTTCATCGGTTGAATTGATTGCGAATTTGTTGATTTTGATTGAACAGGAGGTCGTCTGGTTAGGGTTTCAGGAGGTGTTTTGAGTAATGGCTGCTCCACCTGCGAGAGCTCGCGCTGATTATGATTATCTTATCAAGCTCCTTTTGATTGGCGACAGTGGTAATGTATTCGTTTTTTTTTTGTTTTTTGTTTTTTGTTGAATGTTTAGATCTTCCACTGTTATTTGTTCGTAATCAAATTCGTTGATTTGCATTATTTGTGGCACCTTTTGTGTTTTTATGGATCTGGTTTTCGATTGGATTTTTTTTTCCTTTTTTGTTATTTTAGTAGTTATCAATGAATAATTTGTCAAAAATGAAATTTAAGGATGATTGGTTAGCTGTTGTTATTATTTTGCTTTGTATGGTGGAGCAATTCATCGATATGTTTGCCATTTTTGTGGTATAGTTTTGACTGAAGAATATGAGTTTTGTTGCCTATGGAAATACCTTAGCATCATTGATTGTTATGTGAAAAATAGTTGATTAGAGGATTCGCTTTGAGAACACAGAATCTGTGCTCACTTCTCAGCTGGTGTTTGGCTCCTGCATTTCGTGTATGCATGGATACTTCAATTTGTTTATCACTAGTGCTTTGTGGTATTGTTGCCTACATTTGAATGTGCAATATAGAAGAGCAAGAGAAGATAGGGTGACGTCCTCTAGGCTCTACGTTTGAGTCACACAGTTAACAGCTAAACATCTGTTGTGAATTGTGTGATTTGCACGATGAAGCCCTTGTAGTAGTTATACTACTCACTCTTGAGGTTTTTGGGACCTTGAATCATAAAGTTCTAACATATAAGGACAAATCCTAGAGCCATAGCTTCCTCGGATCTCGTTAGCTGCACTAGTAGCAGTTATAATGATTTTTGGTACCTTGATTTTGGTAGCCTTTTTATGTGAGATGATATGGAACAGCTCTGGTAGTGCTCAATACTTCATAATTATGAAGTCTATGATAGTATTGATTGGCATAGGTTTAATTTCTTTTCTTTGGTTGTGAAATCAATTTTTGCGACATTGGACATCGATGACAGTGAACTTGTGCTTAAAGCTCTTTGCTTAGTTATCGTGCTTTTTAACTGCTGAACTGTTTTCAAGTTTGCATGACAAGAATCTTCTATATGAAATACTTTATTCCATCGTGGGCGAGGTTTTCACCATGTCTATTGCATTGACAGGTGTGGGCAAGAGTTGTCTCCTCCTACGATTCTCTGATGGTTCCTTCACAACAAGTTTTATCACAACTATTGGGTAGGTTTAGCTCTGTGGTTTATGTCATGATTATTTGGTGATTTAACATTTAAGAATTTGTGCAGACTCCTAATCCTGCATTAATGTACTTCCTAATGCAGTATTGATTTTAAGATTCGAACCATAGAGCTTGATGGCAAGCGGATTAAACTTCAGATATGGGATACTGCTGGTCAGGAGCGATTCAGGACTATCACTACGGGTAATTATTCAGTGCTTTGCAATTGTGGTGATCTTTTATGTTTGTATACCTTGCAAGTGATAAAATTCTATTGGCCATTTTTTGTGTATATCCATGTAAACTGTTGCTATGCTTCTTATTTGGAAGAATAGAGTTCCACTAAAAGGGAGAACTTTTGTGTGGTCTTTGACGCTAGATATAGTCAACACTAATGGCATGCTCCAAAGGGAAGAAATGGGTTGGCTAATTTGCCAGATATGTGCATATTTTATTATTCTGATTGCGAGTCTTGCTCGAATATCTTCATTCACTATGAGAATGTGAGAAGGCTGAGTAATACTTATAGGCGCCTTATTGCTGTTCATGCAGAGTGCTAGGTTTGTCCTTATACTATTTCTGAATTTCTGCAAGTTCGTTTTGTTGGTTTTGGAATGGAGTTGGCGAAGAAGATATCGTGGTGTAATGTCTTTTTGAAAGTACCGTGGTGTTTGTGGTTAAAACATTATATGCAAGTTTTTTCAGGAATGACAACAGCTAGGTATTTTATATGGGGTAGGATTACCGTTTTACCATCTTTGTGGGCTGAGGAGCCAGGGCTTTGAGTATTTACTCATTGGAGAAAATTCAAAGGAACTGGCCGGGCTAGATTGTGATTTGTTCTTGCTGTTTCGGGGACCCCATCTTCTCTGTCTAGTATTTTAAATTCAAAGGATGAACTGGGCTAGCTTGTGATTTGTTCATGTTGTTTCGAGGACCCTATCTCTGTCTAGTAGTTTCACCATGCTGTTCATTTACCTAAAAAAAATGAAGTAAACATTATCAATGTAACCTGCTATCAGGATATCTGAAGTACAATTAATACAAATAATATGCTCTTTGCTGTTCAGAATTTTTTCTTTTTTTTTTTGTGAATGGGAAAGAAATCGAATGCTTCTCTATTGTAGTTAAGCATTTTCTGTATACACATATAAATAGTGATTTTTTTTCATGATACTTTTCATAGCACTATGTATATATCTGACAATTAATTCTCCTCAAAAAATGTATGTGATAATTATTTACTTAATATGCATTACTTCTCAATAACCTTTTGCTTTTATCATTTCAGCGTATTATCGTGGAGCCATGGGAATTCTGCTGGTGTACGATGTTACTGACGAGTCATCATTTAACAGTAATATTCTCTTCTTACTTCATCATTGCTTTTTGTAAGGTCTTTTTTATGTTGTAAATAATCTGTGGCTTGAGTATTCACTTTCCATGTAACTGCTGGTTGTCATTATTTGCTTGGTCAATTTTTTAGAGACTGGTGGTCGTTTATGTACTTTCTGGTTTTCTGCTATTTATCAGTCATTGGATTTCAGCTGCATCTTACTCTGCTTTTTTCAGATATTAGAAACTGGATACGCAACATTGAGCAGCATGCTTCTGATAATGTGAACAAGATTCTGGTTGGAAATAAGTCTGACATGGATGAGAGTAAAAGGGTAAGGAATTTATAAGGCTTTTGGAGTTTCGACTTGCAGTTAGTTCTGATTGCTCAGTCATTGAAGCTAAACTTTCAGGTTTCTATATGTCAATGATCTTTCCTTTTACATTTCTTCAGGCTGTGCCAACAGCGAAGGGACAGGCTCTTGCTGATGAATATGGGATTAAGTTCTTTGAGACTGTGAGTGAATGCCCGGGGAAATGCTTTGCAATGGATCCTGTTATATGGTCATGAGTTGATTTTTTAAACAATTATATTTCTCTCTGTAGAGTGCAAAGACGAATCTAAATGTGGAGGAGGTTTTCTTTTCCATAGCAAGGGACATTAAACAAAGGCTTGCAGATTCTGATACAAGGCAAGAGGTTGGATTCTGGATCTTGGAGAATTTTCTTTATTCTTTGATTTCATTGCTGCTAGGCTTAAGCATGTCATGTGAATTACAGGCTCAACCAGCAATTAATATTAATCCAGCTGACCAAGGAGGCAATCAAGCAGCTGCTAGATCAGCCTGCTGCGGTTAAGAGACCAGCTGTTGATTGGATAAGGCATCGTGTTCAGTGAAATTATGTGCGATAAAGAGATGAATTTGGTTGTGGTCACTATGTGATGGATGCTTGTAATATTTGTTGCCATCATTCTTTCCTTAAAAACCTGTTTTAGTGTGCAAAAGACGGCTTTTAATCAACTAGCAAATCTGTTCCTGTAACACTTTTTTTCTTTTGTTTGTGTTGCTAAATCTTAGCTACACACTGATACAAAACCGCTACTCAATGACAGCTTTGCATATTGCCGTGTCAATTCAAGTAACAATCACCATCTTCGGTTATCTGCAAAATACCTTAAGAAAATGATGATATAATATGAAGTCACGACTAAATTTATATTATGATTATAGTTTGGCATCATCATAAATACCATTGTTAATTACGGTACCTCTTTTAGCTAATTAAGTGAGTTTGGCAATCAATCACGGGTGTTTGAGATGGTTTACAAATTTGGCAAAGGATAAATCTTAAACTTGATTGTGCCTAGGATTTTAATTCAGCCTACGTGCAACCCCAAATAAGAGTAGAATATACCAAGTATAAACTGCTGATCTTTTTGCAAGATATTTTATCTAAATTCTAAACCCGAAACTTGTATTTTTGATATTTTATCATAGAGTTTAATGAGGATAAGAGTTCTTGTTTCCATAAACTTTATCCTAAAAAAAATAAATTCCACATAGCTTCCTAATTACAATAGAACTTCTTTTTATTATGGTATATATACCATATAATCTTAGTCTTATTTGAAGATTCTGAAAGTCATATATATAATCTAGGCAAATTCCCCATATTGTTTATCCAATAACTGTTACGTTTTCATTGTGCGCAGTGAAATCTTGTTACAACTTTGCTGTTGAATATCAATCACTAAATTCCACTTCTTTCTTTTGAAACTTATGGGGAACCCTTATCTTCGAGATTCTACTGAGAAATCCGTAGAACTACAAATGTACTTGAATTTTTTGTTCGGGATGCATGAATTTCAACTCCAGCCACATCAACAACTCACTCAACCTCCAAATTACCTATTCGGATCATATGTATTATTCTATCAATCTCCTCGGAATCTACAATACGGGTCATATGAAGTACTCAATCAATCTCTTCCAAATCTACAAGATGGGTCACATGAAGTACTCAATCAATCTCATCAGTTAAATTTCGAGTCTCAACAGTTTTGTGGGATGCGTAATTTACTCAATACACTTGAGAATATATCAGTTGGATCCCACGAGTTTTCCTACTTCTCGTATAATGTAGGTTTACTTATGCCCTCTCCAAATTTTCATGTTACTACTAAAACTTCAATAATATAATTGTCTGATTGACTAAAGCGTATGATGTTCTTTACGTTATTAGGTACACAATGAAACTGAGTTCTTGGAGGCGTTTTCTAGTAGTAAGCAGACGAAATCGCATGACGATGACGATGACGATGACGATGACGTTGACAAGTTGAGTTCGAATGAAGATACAGTGAATCGAGAAGATGATCAGAGTCCAAAGTTTCGTCCATACGCTTTTTTTTAGAGCTTCTAGCTCGTACAGCTACGTTGGTAGGGTTTCAAGGAGAGTAGTGCAGCAGTATATTAATGAAGCAGAATTGCATAATTAATAATGCAGTATCTTATTGTCTTCAAAGTCCAACAATGAAGGTTATTGATACATAGGTAGCGGTAATGATTAAATAACACATGCAGTATTACATACTAGTGCTATACCTCCTATTGTAGCTTCCATATATATTACGTACTATTTAAATAAAAAAAATCATTTGAAAACCACTGTTTGCAATCCATAACTCATTCTATCTCTAAACAAATTCTCACTCCAAATTCATCATAAAATTTCTTCCACTTTCGAAGAAGAAATCGAATAACGAAATTTCACAAAATTCAATGATTTTTAGAAGAAATCAAATTAATATCCATCAAAATCTGACATTGAGTAAGAATGGGTGCTTCTTCGCCATTGCAATTTCGTCTTGCACATTGTTTCTTACTTAGATTATTTCCTATTTCTGTATTTCGGTCATCTAGTTCGACAGGTGTAAGGTACATAGTACCATTGGTTTCAAGCTCAACCGTGATATTGGTAACGAGGGCATAAATTCTTGTAGAAACACTTAGATCTCACCAAGGAAGTTTTACTAATTAGATCCAAAGGCTCTAAGAATGGTATGTTGTTAACTTGCTACTCCTTGAGACTTGTCATCATAACCCTTTCAGTTGAATGTGCTTTAAGTTAATAATGAGGAAGTGGAAGCTGTCAGCTAATAAGTGCTATGATCTTCATTCTCTCATGTGGATGATGGGAAAATGTGTTGACTTGTAAATCATGTCATTGATTGAACATGCAAAATGTAAAGTCATACCACTTCATTCAACATGAGAACAAAAAACTTGTAAAATTATGAATTTATAATTCCGGTGGAAGTGCAAAGCTAGAGTGCAGAGTGCTAGGTTTGTCCTTATACTATTTCTGAATTTCTGCAAGTTCGTTTTGTTGGTTTTGGAATGGAGTTGGCGAAGAAGATATCGTGGTGTAATGTCTTTTTGAAAGTACCGTGGTGTTTGTGGTTAAAACATTATATGCGAGTTTTTTCAGGAATGACAAAAGCTAGGTATTTTATATGGGGTAGGATTACCGTTTTACCATCTTTGTGGGCTGAGGAGCCAGGGCTTTGAGTATTTACTCATTGGAGAAAATTCAAAGGAACTGGCCGGTCTAGATTGTGATTTGTTCTTGCTGTTTCGGGGACCCCATCTTCTCTGTCTAGTATTTTAAATTCAAAGGATGAACTGGGCTAGCTTGTGATTTGTTCATGTTGTTTCGAGGACCCTATCTCTGTCTAGTAGTTTCACCATGCTGTTCATTTACCTAAAAAAAAATGAATTAAACATTATCAATGTAACCTGCTATCAGGATATCTGAAGTACAATTAATACAAATAATATGCTCTTTGCTGTTCAGAATTTTTTCTTTTTTTTTTGTGAATGGGAAAGAAATCGAATGCTTCTCTATTGTAGTTAAGCATTTTCTGTATACACATATAAATAGTGATTTTTTTTCATGATACTTTTCATAGCACTATGTATATATCTGACAATTAATTCTCCTCAAAAAATGTACGTGATAATTATTTACTTAATATGCATTACTTCTCAATAACCTTTTGCTTTTATCATTTCAGCGTATTATCGTGGAGCCATGGGAATTCTGCTGGTGTACAATGTCACTGCGAGTCATCATTTAACAGTAATATTCTCTTCTTACCCCATCATTGCTTTTTGTAAGGTCTTTTTTATGTTGTAAATAATCTGTGGCTTGAGTATTCACTTTCCATGTAACTGCTGGTTGTCATTATTTGCTTGGTCAATTTTTTAGAGACCGGTGGTCGTTTATGTACTTTCTGGTTTTCTGCTATTTATCAGTCATAGGATTTCAGCTGCATCTTACTCTGCTTTTTTCAGATATTAGAAACTGGATACGCAACATTGAGCAGCATGCTTCTGATAATGTGAACAAGATTCTGGTTGGAAATAAGTCTGACATGGATGAGAGTAAAAGGGTAAGGAATTTATAAGGCTTTTGGAGTTTCTGACTTGCAGGATTCAGATTTTAATTCTGATTGCTCAGTCATTGAAGCTAAACTTTAAGGTTTCTATATGTCGATGATCTTTCCTTTTACATTTCTTCAGGCTGTGCCTACGTGCATCCCCAAATAAGAGTAGAATATACCAAATATCATAGAGTTTAATGAGTATAAGAGTTTTTGTTTCCATAAACTTTATCCTAAAAAAAAATAATTCCACATAGCTTTCTAGTTACAATAAAACTTCTTTTTATTATGGTATATATACCATATAATTTTAGTCTTATTTGAAGATTCTAAAAGTCTTATATATATATATAATCTAGCCAAATTCCCCATATTGTTTATCCAATAACTGTTACGTCTTTATTGTGCGCAGTGAAATCTTGTTACAACTTTGTTGTTGAATATCAATCACTAATTTCCACTTCTTTCTTTTGAAACTTATGGGGAACCCTTATCTTCAAGATTCTACCGAGAAATCCCTAAAACAACAAATGTACTTGAATTTTTTGCTCGAGATGCACGAATTTCAACTCTAACCTCATCAACAACTCACTCAACCTCCAAATTACCTATTCGGATCATATGTATTATTCTATCAATCTCCTCAAAATCTACAATACGGGTCATATGAAGTACTCAATCAATCTCTTCCAAATCTACAAGATGGGTCACGTGAAGTACTCAATCAATCTCATCAGTTAAATTTCGAGTCTCAACAGTTTTGTGGGATGCGTAATTTACTCAATACACTTGAGAATATATCAGTTGGATCCCACGAGTTTTCCTACTTCTCGTATAATGTAGGTTTACTTATGCCCTTTCCAAATTTTCATGTTACTACTAAAACTTCAATAATATAATTGTCTGATTGACTGACGCGTATGATGTTCTTTACGTTATTAGGTACACAATGAAACTGAGTTCTTGGAGGCGTTTGCTAGTAGTAAGCAGACGAAATCGCACGATGATGACGATGACGATGACGATGACGATGACGATGACGATGACGAGTTGAGTTCGAATGAAGATACAGTGAATCGAGAAGATGATCAGAGTCCGGGGTTTCGTCCATACGCTTTTTTTTAGAGCTACTAGCTCGTACAGCTACGTTGGTAGGGTTTCAAGGAGAGTAATGCAGCAGTATATTGATGAAGCAGAATTGCGTAATTAATAATGCAGTATCTTATTGTCTTCAAAGTCCAACAACGAAGGTTATAGATACATAGGTAGCGGTAATGATTAAATAACTCATACAAGTGCTATACCCCCTATTCTAGCTTCCCTATATATTACGTACTATTTAAAGAAGAGAATAATATTTTTAAAATTATTTATATTAAATTATTATCTTTAAAATATTTATTATGTTAGTATATCTTTTATAAAGATTATTTTCTATTTTATAAGCATAAGTTTTGTATGAATACTCTAATACTTATTAAACCCTAATAGCACTTTTATCATATACATTAATACATACAAGAATACATATATCGGTAAAAATCATAGGAAATCCCAAACTGATAGGGTTTCTTTATTCAATTGTTATGGATCCCCTTTATATTTAGTTATAATAAAATAATTTCTCAATTTGAATGTTAGACACTTATAGTCCTACTTAAATCACTAACATAACATTTAACACAAAAAAATTCAAAGTAGCAAATTCCATAGGTTATATTAAGTTAGCACAATGAATGATAGTTGACGCTAATTAAACCAAATTTCCTTTTCTTTAAGGTAAATATGTCATGCAATTTTTTTAAAAAATAATAAAAATAATAAATAATTAAATTCCTCCTTTAGAGAGAGTTTGATTGGAAGTTTAATGTAACTCATCAGCTCAGCAAAGCTGTACACAGCTCATGATCTACATAAATTTGTTTTGTACTTATTTTGTTTTTAATTTTTTGATTCTTTTTAATTTTTTTGATTCTTAAGATAGGATTTTAATTTTTTTTTCTTCTAAAAATTAGTAAATATTTAATATATAAAATTTTTAATATTTTAAAAATTTATATTACAATATATTTAATAAATTTAAATATATTATTTTTTATAATATAATAAAAATTAACGAGACAAAAATATTTTACATTGCATATCTCACCTCACCTCACACTTCGATCATTTAACCATAGTTAAAACAGAGAGCTCAAGTGCTTAACTAACCAATCCCCTCGTTCTCTATCTTCCACCGAGTGAGTTTCAGCGAGTGAGTCCTGCTCCGAGTTAGTACGGCCATCAGTTATTAAATAACAGAATCAATGCAAACTCCATCCGGGAGTCCTGATTCCGACTCGCAACCCGAAATGTCGGTGAAGCCAAAGAAGAACAAAGTGGTTCAAGGAGGAACGCGGTGGTCGGAGTGGCCGGAGATGCAAATGGTTCCGATTCTTCCGAACATTCCAGAATTCGAGCTTCCAGATGGTTGGGTTGTTGAAGTCCGCCCTCGTCCGCCCACTTCTTCTATCAAGATGACTGATAAGGTCCTTTTTCACTGCTTAGTTTTCATTAATTATCTCTCAATTTTACCTTCCCATTCCATTATTAAAAGTTAAAGTTACTAGCATTTGTGTTTCGTCAATTGGTAATTGAACTTATTTAATTTTGGTTTATAATTAATTTTTGGGCTCAAAAGGTTTCAATGTTTTAATTCGATTTAATTGTTTGATTGAGGTCTTGGAATTAAGATTATATATATTTTTTTAACATCTGGGGAGATTAATTTTGTTTGGCTGAAGATGATTTTATGTTGTTTGGGAAATTATATATTTTTTATTTTTTTTAACATCTCGGGAGATTAATTTTGTTAGGCTGAAGATGATTTTTATGCTGTTTGGGAAAGATGTGTTGCTTATTATATAATCCTATTTAAATGTCGTCTGTCGTACGTTTAACACGTGCGGGAGTAAAACACACTAATGAGTAGTGGTGGCTACGGGGTTGGATTTTTGGATTCGTATCGAATCTAAAATCGAATCTAAAATCGAATCGAATTGACGAATCGTGATGACATTTAGAAATTTGAAGAAATGAAGTGTTTCGAAAGTAATTAAATGTTTATATTCACGAATCACACAATGACATCCGTTGTAAACTTTTATATTCGACTAATCACATTCATTTGTTTTGTCGATATTTTTTATTTTTCATCACATATATACATAAATTATATATAATCACAAAAAGACATAATCATATTCGATTCATATAAACTAAACTAACATTTAACTAAACTAACATTCATTGGTTCATGTAAACTAAACTATATTCAACTAAACTTATATTATTCATATAAACTAAACTATATTCAACCAAACTTACATTATTCACATAAACTAAACTATTTTTCACTAAACTAACATTTATTGATTCATGTAATGAATAAACTAAATTATATTCAACTAAACTAACATTCATTGATTTTTATAAACCAAACTATGTTCAACTAAACTAACATTCATATAAACTAAACTAAGATTCATTTATTGATCTAAATTAAACTATATTCAACTAAACTAACATCTCTATAAATTAAACTAATATTCATATAAACTAAACCATATTAATCTAACCTAACATTTATATACGATAAACTAACATTCACCAATTCATATAAACTGAACTGAAACTAACATTCATTGATTCATATAAACTAAACTATATACAATTTAACTAAACTAATATTTATTGATTCATATTAACTAAACTATATTCAACTAAATTAACATTCATGTAAACTAAACTATATTTAACTAAACTAACATTCATTAATTCATGTAAACTAAACTATATTCAATTAAACTAAATTTATTGATTCATATAAACTAAACTATATACAATTCGACTAAATTAACATTAATTGATTCATATAAACTAAATTATATTCAACTAAATTAACATTCATATAAATTAAACTATACTCATTTAAACTAACATTCATATAACTAAACTATTATTCATTGAGTCATATAAACTAAATTAAATTTAAGTATACTAACATTCATTGATTCATATAAACTAAACTAACATTCATATAAACTAAACTATATTCAACTAAACTAACATTTATTAATTCAAAGGAATCAAACTAAAGTATATTCAAATAAATTAACATTTATATACATTAAACTATATGCAAATCAACTAACATTCGTATAAATTAGTTTATATTCAACTAAACTAACAATTATATACACTAAACTACATTTAAATAAACTAAATTTTACAAAATTAGAAGATTTAGGCAGGCTAAATAGGGCCGGGCCGGTTCGGTTCAATGAGCCGGGTCGAATCGGTTCAGGGCCGAATCAAATTTTTTTGTAGTCCGAATCGAATAGGGTCAGGGTTTGAAAAATCGGATTTGTATTCGACCCACCTTGCAGGCGGGTCGAACCTAATTCGAACAGGGCCTTTAGTGGGCTGAGCCAAAATCCGGGCCAAATTGATGTTGGGCCGGTTCAGCTCGCCCCAGTGGCGACCTCTACTCACGAGACACATATGTATTTTTATTGATATGACTGTGCTATTCATATATTCCCTCCGTCCCTTAATGTTGGCCTCATTTGATCATTTTTTGCAAGAGCATTTTAGTCAAAATGGGGCAAAATTAAGGAATAGAGGGAATAGTAACAAATAGGCAGGAGCAGCATTGAGTCCTGAACCAAACAGTGTGATTGGACCTTGTATTGTGCGCAGTTGATGGATAGTATTATTAAATCATGTAGTTCTTCCGATACATGGTCTAATCACGATGCAATCACCGAATCACGTACTCTAGGTTGCTCCAACCAACTTGTTACTATATTCCTTGGTACATTGTTGCTTGCATGAGTTGCATCCATATTAATGTAAATCACATTAAATTGGTTGCAGTAAAATGTGTCAAATTGCAATTGATTATTGCTATGCACATGTTGAATGTACATTTGTTTCCCTCAGTTGCATCAATATGACAATTTGTACTCAATAGTTGTCGTTTGATGCACTAGTTGCTTGACCTAAGGGTGGTTCAAAGTTTATGTACATTTATTATCTATACGTTTAAGTTCTAACGAATATATTAGTAGTGCGTACTAATATTTTGTGTTTCGGTAATACTAATGTACTTTTTCATCAGACTTGGTAATTGTGCGTTATTGCTAACAACTCTGAGCCTTTCTCTTTGAGCACTAATTCCTCATTGAGGATGATTTTTTATATTTTTCTTGTTGAAACAAATATTCTCCTTGTGTATATGACTTGCAGTCTGATTGTATTGAATCTATTGTTATCCTTTCTGTTTCTAAAACCTAAATCCAAATTTTCCTCTTGCACATTGTTTCTTACTTAGATTATTTCCTATTTCTATATTTCGGTCATCTAGTTCGACAGGTGTAAGGTACATAGTACCATTGGTTTTAAGCTCAACCGTGATATTGGTAACAAGGGCATAAAATTCTTGTAGAAACACTTAGATCTCACCAAGGAAGTTTTACTAATTAGATCCAAAGGCTCTAAGAATGGTATGTTGTTAACTTGCTACACCTTGAGACTTGTCCTCATAACCCTTTCAGTTGAATGTGCTTTAAGTTAATAATGAGGAAGTGGAAGCTGTCAGCTAATAAGTGCTATGATCTTCATTCTCTCATCATGTCATTGATTGAATATGCAAAATGTAAAGTCCCACCACTTCATTCAACATGAGAACAAAAAACTTGTAAAATTATGAATTTATAATTCCGGTGGAAGTGCAAATCTGGTGAAACGATAGAACTTGAAATATCCCTTCTAACTGTTTATGGGTGAAAACAAAAATGCTGGTTATGTATTAGTCCAATTTATAATACAGATGTGCTTACACAGCCTCTATTAGATAATAAAATTTCTCTGAAGCATTGAAGTCATCTAGCCAGTCCCTGTCATATATTTGCATTCCTTTGGACTTCCTTTCATCTGATGTTCATGGAATAAGTATTTGATTTTCTTCCATTTTACTTTACCAGGAATCATTCACTAGGAGTTGATGTTTCTTAGTGCAGTTAGTGCTACCGTAATGACTTCTATTATGAAAATTTCAATGAACTGAGTTTGAAATAACTTGGTGAATCAATGAAGTTGGTTATCTATTCATGTTTTAAAAAACTTGGTGAATCATTTTGAAAGAACTTTTGGTGTTCTGTATATCTCTTTGGGTTAGTTTGATGAATTTTAATGGCCTGTACAGATTCATATGGTTTCATCATAGTCTACGCATTACACATTGTATGTCTTAGTAGTAAGTACTAAACTTTTCTTGCTATGGCAATCTGCTCAGAATAACTTTTGTGCTGTATGTGTGCTTGTATTCTTGTATTTTGAAGGGAGATGTAAATGGTACTTTTTTGTCCCCAGTATTATTACGAGCCTGGAACTGGACGTAAGTTCCGTTCTATGATATCTGTCCAGCGGTACTTAGCTGGAGAGGAAGATATCGCTGTGCCCAGGATTAAGCCTAGCTATAGTCTGGTGGTGAGCTTACTATACAGAAATATTGCTTTAATATATTTGTACTTTCATGTCTGTTGTTTCGGTGTTTCCTAACCATGGCTGCTATTTGTGTTTTTTATTTCCAGCCTTATCAAAATTCTGGTATCTTCAAAAGGATTGCTTATGGTGGAAAGGTAAATAAGGAATTTGCATGTCTGAACAGGAGTTATCTGAATGATAATTCTCGCCTTTCAAATGTAAGGCAAGAAACTTCAGGAAACTCTATAAGATCTATTTTTTACTCTACTTTGAGACATAAATCGGTAATGTGAAAGAATTAAATCCTACAAAATTGCCTTATCACTCTCACTTACCATTGCAAATGGCTCCAGGTCTTGAGGCCGGATGAATTAGAGGAGGCACGCCAGGGAAAGTTGGATGACATTGTTCCTGAAACTTTACAACCTAAATCATCTTCCATACTTCCTGATGGCTGGATTGTGGAGGAAATTCCACGAAAATGTGGTTTTAGGAGTGACAGGGTACTTTCTTTTTCCTTCTGTGTGTTGATGTTTATAGAGATGTTATTATCCTCCAATCAGTGCATCACAGTTACAATTCAAACGGATGTTGAGCGTTAATGTCATCTATAAGTTTGTTTGAATGGAATATTCCAGTGTTTGGTTGTAAAGAACATTACTTGTCTTGTTTCCACTCAGTCTTACGGTATACATACAGCTCTCTACGAGCAAGAGATAGGCAAAAATAACCAAAAGCAAAGCCATGTAAGAAACAAAAGCCAGTATGTGTCACATGCAAAACCGGAGTCTCGATGCTACTGTATGTATACCTTAAGACAGTCATAACTTCTTCCCGTGTTTGTGCATGGTCTTCTTGCTTGAATTTGATAGATTCATGGAGAGGTGGGAGATGAGGTACACCAATTAGAGGTCATGGATTCTGTCAAGTACTCTCATGTTAAATGCTTAATCTTTGGTGATATACAGCCTCTGAGGCACATATAATAGTTTTATTCCACACTGTATTACAGAGTATATTTTTGTTGTTTACTAGCAAAAATGAAACTTACACTCATTTCTGCTGCAATATGGTAACAGAAGACAGCACATACTTTGATTTGGGAGGCATGATAAAAAGAAACAAGTTACAAGAGGCCATCATGTCATGGCCAGGAGAGTCCCATATACATGTATGCAAACACATATTATGCTAACCCTCACAACCACGTTGGATTTGTTAACACCTGAAATGTAACACTTCACTTGTTACCTGCTATTTTAATTATATGAAAGGAGAAAATAAGACATTCTGAGAGGGGAGTGGGAATGAATGGTACCTAACTGTTCTTATTAACCTTTCAGATGTAGACCATAATTTCTTCATTTTTTGCAGGTAAATGGTGCAACTCAAGAATAATTAGCATAAGTTATATTTTTCATTGCAAGCGTTTTTGTGGGAATGACATATACCTTGTGATTGCTTTTGTTTAAGTAGCGAAACACTGGTAATTCAGACACAAATTTTGTCCAACTTATAAACTTGCATCTTAGTTTCTTCAAAAATAATTCTCCTGCTGTGTCCTGCCCTGATGTATTCGTGATATAGTAGGATGGTTTAGAAAAGATTACCTTATTCGGGAGCAGGAGAGTTGACATCTTTCTCTTGCAGTACTTTATTGAGCCAGGAACTGGTCGCAGATTTCGATCAGTACCGGAAGTTCAGAGATATCTGGTATCGCAAAAATATAGTTCTAAGTGCAGGGCATTAACTTTGAAAAATTATTCAACAGTGAGTAATACAATTGACTTAATGTTTTCACTGTCTTATCCACCAGTGTTCTCAGTTTTGACAAAATACCTTCTGTACAGGCTCCACGAAGTTCAGTTCCACGGAAGAAGAACACTTCACTCAAGATGTTCAAGACATTCAAGACATCGATTGTTGATCTTACAAATCCTCCAGAAAAGATAAATTGGGTATATAGCGGTGATGGGAGAGATAGTTGGAGCCCGCTTGTAGAAGAATGTGTACTTCCAGATTATGTAAAAGAACAATGGGAAGAAACTTTCTTGCTTGGTATGAATGGATGGAAGCATCGCGTCCCACAGGTATTTTCATCTCCCTATCTGTAAATAGGGACCTTATCTGTAAATAGTACAGTGTCGTATCACCACTTCCAAAACTTTGTGCAGTACCATTAATGTTGGACAAATTCCTGATTTGCGCAGCTGACGATGGGTGGGAGCAATTGGGCAACTAATGCTTAGGATGGGGATCCATTTTCCTTGTGTAAATGTTATCTAGCTGTTGATCTCTCCATGAACTGAACTAATTGTACAGTGTTAGAATTGTCGAGGATTTGAAAGTCTATCATAATGTTTTCTTCTAACTGATCACCGGTTGATATAATGACCTTCCAGCCAATTTCATTTTCACAACCCAGGAGGCTTCCCCTCAGAATGGTGTACCAAAATGTGGGTGTTTGTGTTTTTATTGCAATGTGGATTTGGGTTACAAGCAGTCAAGCACTAAACAAAAGCCTTGGTTATTGAAAAGTGGCAAATTCCATTTAAATATGATTCTAATGTGACATGGAGATTATTGATGGCGAATGTGGCGCATGGAATGTTACTGATAAGTTGTGATTCAAACATATTCGCTACTTGTAAAGAAAAAAAATTGTTAGAATTATGGTTATGCGTACCATCAAATCATGCAAAATTTGAAGCAAAGTTCAGGCTATCCATCATACTTCGTATTTAATATTAAAAAAAAATTCTAGAATAGCATATAGAAGTCTTGTATACATAATGGTCCGATTGTCAGTCTGTTATAATACTGAAGTTGTTAAATAAGGCGGGAAAGTTTGTTAGTTTGTTAGAAAAGTTGTTAGAACAGTTGTAGAGTTTGTTACGAATCTGATACTATAAAAACTAAAAGCAATTTACAGCAAAAGGATAATAGTACAATCAATAACTCTTCTTCCTATCTCCTCCCTATTATCTCCTCTCTTCTCTTCACTTCTTCCATTACATCCTGTCCTTGCTCACTGGTTAGGGTCATTGCACTGGTCAGAATTGATGAATTTGCAGCATTAAGGTCTCAACCTTAACAGTGGTATCAAAGCATTCGGTCTTGAGGATCAGACTGGCACCTACTGTGTCATCTCGTGTGACTCACATGGAAGCTCAATTTGTTGCACTGGAGCAGAGGTTTGAAGCGCAAAGTATGGCATCATCACAGAAGTTTGAGGAACTTGTGCGAATGATGCAGCAAATCAAGGAGAGTATGAGTCAATTCCAAGACAACAGAACACCACGCATGAAAAATCGACAACCATTGGTTAAGATAGGGTATATTCCTAAACTTGACTTTCCAAAATTTGATGGTAGTAACCCTAGGCTGTGGATCAAAAAGTGTAGTAAATACTTTAGCCTATGCAAGATTCCAGATGATCAGAAGGTAGATTTTTCCTCCTTAAACATGATTGATGAGGCAGAAAATTGGGTTACTAGTTACCTATCTACTAGATCAACATTAGATTGGAATGATTTTGTGTTAGATGTGAATGGGCGTTTCAAGGATGAAAATGGAGTGCATGTAGTAGAGGAATTCAATAGATTACAGCAAATTGGTAGTATTGAGATGTATATTGATGAATTTGAAAATTTACGTGCGGTGATGATGCAAAGTAGCTATGTTTTACCTGAGAAGTATTTGCTGGAAAGCTTAATTGGAGGATTAAGCCTAGAATCAGGCCATTTGTTCGAGCCTTTAAACCTCAATCAATAGCTGAAGCAGTAGAGTATGCTAGATTACAAGATGAGTCATTAACAGTGAACCTTCAAAGAACAACCAAACCTAACAATCATTATTAGAAATCTCACTCCAATTTTCCTATCACCAACCTAAACAAGCCACCTTTACTTCCAACTCCTGACATAAAATCTTTACCTACCATAAAATCTCCATTTAAACCAAATAAGCCTACTAGATATGTTCCGGCAGAGGTAAGGGGTGAAAAAATTGCTAAAGGCCTTTGCTACTATTGTGATGCACCTTATGATAGGAGTCATAAGTGTCAGTTTAAAGAACCACAACTGTTTATGGTAGAGATTCCGGGGTCAGATGAGGTGGAGTTGGTTGTGGATGTTGAAGAAGGATTGGAAGAAGCAGATCCATGTATATCTTTGAATGCTTTGAATGGAAGCCAAAGTTTTCACACAATGAGAATTAGAGCTTTAGCCAAGGATATTCATGTTCATACTCTTATAGATTCGAGCAGTACACATAATTTTCTTGATATTCAAAAAAATGAAAAGTTAGGCTGTAAAATTGAAAATATTCCTGAGCAAGCTGTTTTGATTGTTGATGGTAATCAATTAGTTTGTCAATCTATTTGCCGAGGTTTCACATGGTCTATAGGGGGACATGAATACTCTATTGATGTCCTTTTAATACCCTTAGGGGGATGTGACATGGTGCTTGGAATTTAGTGGTTAAGCACCCTAGGGCCGATTTTTTGGGACTTCAGCAGAATGGTGATGAAATTCTATATGAGAGGAAAAGATGTGGAGCTTAGGGGAGTACCTCCAAAGAAAATCAAGGTGTTGCAGGAAGGTCCTTTTTTGAAGCTAATGAATAATACTACACAGATATGCTTGTTGCAAGTAGTTCATGGAAAATATAAGGAGCATGAGACCTCATGTCTGATTCAGGTTTCTGAGGAAGTTGATGAAACTGATGAGTTGAATGCTTTGAGAGATAAATTTTCTAAGATATTTGAAGAACCCACAGAGTTACCACCTAGCAGGGAGTGTATGATCATCGGATTTGTTTGACAGCAGGGCAGGGAGCTGTTAACATAAGACCATACAAATATCCATTAAAACAGAAGAATATAATTGAACAATTAGTTCAAGAGATGATGGATAGGGGAATTATTCAACACAGTTCTAGTCCTTTTGCATCACCAGTGGTTTTAGTTGGGAAAAAGTATGGGTCATGGCGTTTGTGTGTTGATTATAGAGTGCTGAACAAAAGGACAGTAAAGGACAAGTTTCCTATTCCAATTCTAGATGAGTTGATTGATGAGCTTTTTGGAGCAATGGTGTTCAGTAAGTTGGATCTTAGGGCTGGATATCATCAATTGAGAGTACACCCTAATGATGTGTTTAAAACAACTTTTAAAACACATGAAGGACACTATGAGTTTTTAGTCATGCCTTTTGGGTTGACTAATGCTCCTGCTTCTTTTCAAGGGTGGATGAATTCTGTTTTCAAGCCTTTGTTGAGGAAGTGTGTTTTAGTTTTCTTTGATGACATTCTTGTTTATAGCAAGAATAATGAAGAGCATTTACATCACCTCACAGAAGTGTTTCAGCTAATGCTTACACATTCAATGTATGCAAAGTTAAGCGAGTGTTCATTTATGACTAAGAAGGTGGAATATTTGGGGCATTTTTTATCGGGTAGTGGAGTGGAAACTGATCCTGGCAAGATAGCTGCTGTGAGCTCTTGGCCAAGCCCATCATCTGTCAAGGAATTGAGAAGTTTCCTTGGATTAGCTGGATATTATAGACGTTTTGTGCGAGGGTATGCTTGGATTAGCAAACCTTTAACGGATTTGTTGAAGAAGGGAGCATTTGAGTGGACAGAGGAAGCACAGAATACTTTTGAGGAGTTGAAGAGGGCTTTGACTATGGAACCTGTGTTGGAAATTCCTGACTTTTCCAAGACATATATTGTGGAAACTGACACATCCTCAGTAGGCATTGGAGCTGTGCTTATGCAAGACAACCATCCTTTAGCATTTATTAGTAGGTCATTGGGTCCAAAGTGGCAGAAATTGTCTGTTTATGAGAAAGAATTATTGGATATTGTTTTTGCGGTGCAACATTGGGAGCAATATTTGATGGGGGAACATTTTATTGTAAGAACAGACCAAAAGAGTTTGAAATGGCTCCTACAGCATAAGGTATCAACTCCATTCCAACAATTTTGGCTTTCAAAATTGATGGGGTTTGACTATGAAGTGTAGTATAAGTCAAGAAGAGAAAATGTTGTAGCAGATGCTTTGTCTAGAATACAAGGGTCTGAGTTGCTGTTGTTGGCCATCACAATGGTTGATTCAGACTTAGTGGAGAGCATCAAGAACAATTATAACAAATATGAGAATACGGCAGCATTGAGGGACAAATTGGGTAACAAAGTCATTGTTCCTGGCTTTCTCCTTCAGGATGGGATCATTAAGAGGCATGTTACGATTGTTATTGGGGCAGATGTGATCCTACGACAGCAAATTATACAATGGCAATATTCTTCTCTTGAAGCTGGTCATTCTGGCAGAGATCACACGTTGAAAAGGTTACAAGGATTGTTTTATTCGAAATATGATACTGCTGCGAAATCGGGTTACTTACAACCTCTTCCTGTTCCAGAGAGTACTTGGAATGATATCTCTATGGATTTTATTACGGGGCTACCTATGTCCATGAATAAAAATGTGATACTGGTGGTTGTTGATAGGCTAAGCAAGTTTGCTCATTTCATGGCAATGAGACATCCTTTTATAGCAGTGGAAGTGGCACAAGTGTACTTAGACAATGTGTTTAAGTTAAATGGGTGGCCTAGGAGTATAGAGAGTGATAGAGACTCAATTTTCCTTAGTCAGTTTTGGAAAGGATTGTTCTCTATACATGGAACTGAATTTCTTCTTTCTTCTGCCTATCATCCAGAGACTAATGGTCACAGTGAGGTAGTAAATCGTTGCTTGAAAACATATCTTCGGTGCATGACTAGTGATAGGCCCAGGGATTGGTGCAAATATTTGCCATTAGCTGAGTGGTGGTACAACACTCACTTTCACTCAGCCACTGGAATGACACCTTTTGAAGCTGTGTATTGCCAGCCACCACCTTTGCATCTACCTTATCTGCCAGGAGAGTCCAAGAATGAGGTTGTAGATAGGAGTATGCAACGTAGAGAGGCTGTTTTGAGAAATCTTAAGGAGAATATGACTAAGGCACAACAGATAATGAAGGTCTAGGCTGATAAAAGGAGGTCTGAGAGAGTCTTTGTTGTCCATGATTGGGTTTGGTTGAAATTGCAGAATTACAGGCAAAATTCTATTCAGACTAGAAGCAACAATAAGTTGGCTACAAAGTACTTTGGGCCATTTAAGGTGTTGGCAGTAATTGGCAAAGTAGCTTACAAGCTTCAGTTGCCTGCTTCTGCCAAAATACATGATGTATTTCATGTGTCCCAGCTTAAGTCCTTTAAGGGAAAATTGCCTTTGACTGCTGTGATTCCAGGAGCTGTACCTGGTGGGGAGCAGGAGCTATTAAGTTTGGTATCTGTTATTGATTAGAGGACTGTTACAGAGAATGGGGTAGTTTGTGATCACGTTCTGGTCCAATGGAAAGATAAACCTGTTTATGAGGCATCTTGGGTGGATCAACGTGATTTTGAAGCACAGTTTCCCTATTTTGCTAGGCCATGAGACTTACGGGCAAGTCTTTTAAAGGGGGAGGATATGTTATAGGACCGAAGTTGTTAAATAAGGCGGGAAAGTTTGTTAGTTTGTTAGAAAAGTTATTAGAACAGTTGTAGAGTTTGTTACGAATCTGTTACTTTAAAAACTAAGAGCAATTTACAGCAAAAGGATAATAATACAATCAATAACTCTTCTTCCTATCTCCTCCCTATTATCTCCTCTCTTCTCTTCACTTCTTCCATTACATCCTGTCCTTCCTCACTGGTTAGGGTCATTGCACTGGCCAGAACTGACGAATTTGCAGCATTAAGGTCTCAACCTTAACACAGTCTGCAACAATCTAGCATATAAGAGTCTCTTTGTATTTTTTGGCAAGGCATATAAAAAGTCTTGTGTACAAGTTGAAACAGAATGTGAAAGCTGTATAATACGATCCTTCAGAAACTAAACTGCAATGTAGAATAAATCATTGAACTCATCTAAATTCTTCCCGTTATAGCCCACAATGATCCAATTGTGAATATGAAACATCTAACATATAAAGATCTTACTTACATGCTGAAACAGAATGCGAATAACTGTATAAAACGATCCTTCAAACTAAACTGCATTGTAAAAAACTATCTAACGGCAACCCTCCGACAAGTAGTGAGAGAGCGTTTCTCTCATGTCAGAAGCAGTCAAGTCGGCAGATTCACACGTTTGTTGTCGATAGTTATCATCATGGGAGTGATACAATGAGATCTCGTCCTGCACTTCATCTTCCAAGTCAATTACAATGTTGTGAAGGAGGCAGCAAACAAGTATAATCCTTGGTAACCTCTGCTTATCAGGTCTCCACATCGTCCCATATATTATCTTCCACATCTCCTTCAACCTAGACAATGCCCTCCTTGCCACCATCCGAGTTGCAAAATGCCGCTTATTAAAGTCAATCTGAGCTTCTGAAAGACCTTTGCCTCTGTATGGTGTGACTAACCACGGTAACATAGGAAAAGCCACGTCTCCAACTATGTATTCCCCTATTTCCGATCCTTCAGAAAGGATTATTGTTTTTCCATTCAGCCGTTTTCCTTTCTCACATAATTTGGAAAAATTCGAGCTTTTGAGCACTATTGAATCACTCAATTTCCCAGGCCATCCTGTGACTATGTCTCGCAGCCTCATATCAGGATCTACAACTGCCTGTAAGAGCATGCTGTGATTCTTCTCTCGGTCAAACCATACTTTATTAGCAGGGTCAGATAAAGGCAAACACATTGTGATATGAGTAGTATCGATCGCCCCACAACAGTTGGGGAACCCTTGGATTTTCTCAAACTTTGACTTAATTTTTGTCATTTCTTCATCAGAGGCAGGCCACTGAAGGTGGTGAAGCCCTCTCTTCTCCATAGACTCCACAAATCGCCAGGTAACTTGAGAAACTGTTGAGTGGTGCAAACCAAATAACTCTCCAACTGATATTAGGGACTCTCCGGAGCTAAGTCTTCTGAGAGCAACTGCTACTTGGTCAGTTATAGACAAAGGCTTGCCATTTGAGAAGGAGAAATGACTTGGTTTAGATGACATATCTTCTTTTACAAGTGAGCATATATAGTTGAATGTTTTCCTTGAAATTTTGAAAACTGTCTCAAACTTATCCAATCCTTTTGAAGGAGAAATAAGACCTGTAGAGGAGTATAAATCACAATCAGAACATCATTATTAAATAACAAAAGAATCTAAAAGTGAGAAGAGCATGTCAAAGCTATTACAAGTGCCACAATTATCTATCATACAGTACGATAATAGTAAAAGAGCTAGATTTGGGATTTGTAAATGTCTGAGTCTCTGATTGTTGATGATATTCATGCTCAGAGAAGATGGGTCTACAAGAAAAAATTTACAGAATATAATGCGGCTAAAATTTTGTCTGCTTTGACTAAGGCCTAAAAATTCCTCTTGCATCTATTCAAGGACAATCATTACACAGACAGATCAATGCAACCATACATTGCTAGAAACCTAAATAAGTCTACACCTTTGAAATGTAAAATTGCCCAAAAAAAAATATAACCCACATATTTTCTTGATTGCTGTCAACCTTGTGGTATTAGAAAGTTTTTCATAATGAGAGACCTTGTTTCACATTTTTCAGGGAAAAGTTTCTTGTGAAGAGAGACACAGATGGCGAAGTTACATATCCATCTGCAACACATAACCCCTACAATCTGTACACACTTCCACCAGCAGTTTATTAGCGCAATAATGCCATCAATTTTGCAAACGTTCATCACTCTAGCTCTCATTGTCATCGTTTCTCAATATTATATAGAGACATCACTACACTTCACTAATTGCATTTTAAACTTGCAGCTTTTAGCTAAGAAGAGCAGTCAGAAGCTTAGAAAGCCTCTACATGGTCTACACCATATGTGTCACATAACTAATTAAAAGTATTTAAAATAAAGATCTTAAACTTGTTAATCCTGGGATAATAACTGAGACCAAACAAAAACCATCCCCTGCAAGTCTTTACTAAGTCAGCAGGGTGTAACACAAATTATGCTCAGCCAAAGGTCAGAGACTTTCAGAGTAAGAGCTAGAGCAGAAAACAAGAGTTTAACATACAACAGAGAAAATCAGGGAGAGATGAAATTTTATCATGTTCTGCTGTTCCTAAGCGCAGTCAATGCTGTTGTTCATTAAACTAATAAAAAATGGTGTTCTAATTGTTCTCCTCAGCCACTACAAAAAAATCCTTAGATTGTCCAAAGTAAAAGCTGGATACACAGCTTCTACTGGCAAATAACAGAACTGTTCAACACAGCTTCATAATTACACATTACAAGGTTCTGGTGTCCCTTATATCCTCCCATATGATAGGCTTAATTTTATGAAACTCAAATCAGACTGTGTAACTGGCCCCAATTGCATTAACCAACCTGTTGTTTAAGTATACTGCATTTATATCCTTTAGTCCTAGGATCTCAAGCCAAACCCAAACATACCAGCTGAGCATTAAACCCCACTAGGAGCATCAGTTAGACAGTAACTTTAGCACCAAAATCTGGAATCTGCCAAGAATGCTACAAGCCTACAACCAAGTTTTACATTAGCTTTAGCTGCCTTTTGTAACCCTCATGAACTAATTGGAGATTGACTGTAAGGAAGTTATGGTCTACTGGTTTACCATCAGGCTCATATAATCTAGCAGACAGTTCAAAAAAATCATTGTAACGAATTTTCTGCCTTAAGCCATAGCTTGTCATAACCAACACTCAAAGAGTAATATGTTGTATGCTCAACTTCTTAAAACTAGAAATCTGCCGACGTCCAATATGAAACATAGACCATGGAATAGAACAACTTTTGAGCATTAGACTCCTACCAACTAGCTATATTGTCCTAAACAGTTATATGATCACTAAACAGTAACCTACCAATTTAGCAGTTTTTGAGGAAGCACAGACTGTAAAGTGAAAATCTAATGCTTACTATCAGCAGATCTGAAATAGCTCATGACAAATTTACATGCATAAGGGGTTACTCATTTCAAATCTTACATTTTCCAGAGCTAATTTCCAATGCTTCAACATAACCACATATATTTGCAATACCAACGATAACATTGCCGCCAAAGACTTTCCCATCCTACAGCACCTTATGCTACCTCAAACACACCAAAGGTGAAGGCAATCTAATGAGCCATTTTAATTGACTTCTTAGTTTCTTACAATCCAAAACCCAAAGAATAGGGGATTTTTTTTATCTTTGATTCCAATCAAAACCAATAATATGACCACACGCACTTTTCGGCAGAAACTCCCTAGGGTTACAGAAAACAAGGATGACGACGATCTCAGTGACCCTCTAAAAGTACTCTACCTCCCTAGCCATGTTTCAGCACCAAAAGGCAAGTTCCAAAACCGTATCATCAACACACACAAACTCGAGATAACGAAACGAAATAAATATACAGCTACATAAGATGCTACTCAGAATCCCTCCTTAGAAATGTCCAAGCACATTTACAATCCAAAGCAACAACTACCACCCATTCTACAAAAACAAACTGGTCAATTTACAACATCCCGCAATGAATTCAACCCATGAACTCGAATTTTACTATGTGACAACAAAACCCAGATGCCAATCACTCCAAAACATGATCAAGTACATCAATCCACAAAATAAATTCATACACCCATTAACAAGATATAATTGTTAGAGAAGTATATATATGCCAGTAATACCCTTTGAGAACTCGACCCACCAATCTCCAGACTCTTCATCCTCTGATAAATCTCTCTTTCTTTTCTTCTTTGTCCCTCTAACTGGCCCCATCTGGTGGATTGGAAACCCAAACTCGAACACACTAACAGATTGCTGAAATTACAAACAAAAGCATTACAAGAAAACAAATAAATAATTAAAAAAAAAAAAGAAGCAAGCATTTGTTGAATAAATAAAGCAATAAACTATGCAAAAAGCATACAAACAAGGTGAGTAAAACAAGATCATAAGCAAAGAATTTGAATGAAAAGAGTGGGCTTTGTGAAGCAATCCATGCACAGAGCCACAGAACAATACCGTACAAAAATTTCAAGGAATGCAAAAATAAAACACACGCAAAAATAGTTTGTGTATTTTTTGATGTAAAACTAGTAAAAAGTTAGCAAAAAAGAAAAAAAGGGTTTTTCTTAGGGCAATGTAGCAAGAGTAGCGAGAGATGAACATACCACTCAGTTTTTTCTGGATTGTAGGGAGAGGGAAGTTGGAAGAGAGGACCTTGTGTATTTTAATTTTTTGGGTATATTTATTATTTGTAGTAGACTAGTAGGCGCATGTTGCTGAGATTTATATATAATATATATGAAGGAAAATAAATGTAAAGCGCATTTGGAGGACAGTATAGTTGTTGCTTGACTTGCACTTAGAATTTTGTAGCTTTTGCAGTAAATTGAAGGTTCAAAATAAATTGACGAGCATGCTATTATAAATTTATAACACTACTTGGACCGATTTTGACTAGCACATAAATTACTTGGCAAGAGTACCTTTTTGTGATGGGTGTGGTTTTGAGGTGTGATATTGGTGTAAATTGATCTGAATCTTGGAAGGATGTATGCTAAGTTTTGATACATGGCAACTATGCAGCATTTCGTAGTGGTGCTTGACAAAAACGTGCTGTAACTTGGAGAAAAGTATTAGTAAACAGTAAAATACTAATATCCGTGTACCCTGTCTCGTGACCGTCGTAACTCGTAAGTAATGTACTCCGTATAGTCTAATGTGTTACTTCCTTTGTACAACTAGTTGCTTAAGGTTTTATTGTTAATCATCAAATTACCATCCAGATTACTATTGCCTCTCATTTATAGTACGCTTTACCTGTCATTTATGTCTAATTATAGCAATAAACTTTGATCTTAGTGAAATAATTGATATTCAGCTAAGTCCCTCAAAATAACAAACTACAACTATTTCCCATACATAAAACTAAGTAAATCATACTTTTAATATCATGTAGACATTAAAGTTTATTGTGTGTTAAGTTACACACATTTATAGTCAAATCTCTAACAATGACATGTTTGGTTTGAGGGAAAATACTCAAATCCGATCTCTTGTGTGAGTGTTCTTTTACTCAGTAAAAATGTTTATAACATTTATAATAAAACATACATTTAAAATGATGATGATGATGAAGTGTATTTTTAGTTTTTAAGAGCATTTGCAAATGGCTAATAAAGAATTTATACCTTCAACATCTTGATTGGGAGGGAGATGAGAGTGGGCAGTGTTGACTAATTTTTATTTATTTTTATTTTTTTTTATTGACGGGAAATGCCTGCTAGCTTCATTAAATATTAATTAGGGAAATTGCAAATGGAGTGTGGATTCTTCAAAGGCTATAAAGACAATGCTACAATGGGATCTCTTAGGATTTAGGGAAACTTTAAAATAGAGTAAGAACCTTTAAATCTTGTATGAGATCTATATTGGTATTTATATCATGATTGGTAATGTACTCGAATTTGCCGAACGAGTAGTTTTAGAAGATTCAGGTCCACAAAAGAATATTGTTACAGTTTTTGTGTCAATATACATGTAAGATGAGTAGTAAATTAAAAGCGGCAACAAACTTTGATTGATATTGTGAGAGTAAGCAAGGAGAAAATAGTGTGTACAACAAATATATATATATATATATATATATATATATATATATATATATATATATATATATATATATATATATATATATATATATATATATATTGTAAGAAGTATAAAACATGCTTACGATGACTTGAGGTGACTGAAATAGTATGTTAATTAGCCAATGAATACCTGACGATGGCGGCAAAGAGATGCAATAAACATCCATCCGATGAACTAACTACTCAATGCATGACAGCATACGCCATACGTTATATAATATAGCTAGCCTTGTGAAGAAGCAAGGCTTATCTAAGACCATGGTAAAATTTTCCCATTCAATTCTATCTATACCTATTTTCTCACTCCTTTTACCCAATTTTACGCATGAATTTTTTGGTGAGTAAAATGTCAACCCAATAGTGAGTAAAAACAAATCCTCACATCTCTCTCTCTTACTTTTTCCAAAACCCACCACACTCTTTCTCTCTTCTATATTCACCAACTTCACTTAAGTTTCTAATTAATGTATGGTTATAATTAATAAATTTATCTTGTTATTAAGTAATTTATAATACTATTGCATAATTAGTATTTCAATCAATTCATAATATACTTAATATTTTTAACTAGTGGTTATAGTTATCGGTCATAATTAGAGCATTAAATTATCATTTTTAATTATCACATTTTAATAATAATAGCATAAAATAAATTAATAACAATAAGCAATAAATTTACCTTAACAAAGATTTGTAAAAATAAATGTGGAGGATAATAGTTGGGTAGATAATTGTGAACAACGAAAATAAGTAGAAAATGTATTTTTTTTTAAGTTATGACAAAGTATAGCAAAATGGTAGAGGAAAATTCTTTATGACCATTGGTAATTTCTATTTTTTTTAAAAATGTTTAAATGCCAAAAATAGCCGGTAAATTAGCTGTGATTTGCTTCCATATTAGCATGCTGTGGGACCCACCGCCTATATTTTTCCTTATGAGTGACCATTGTCGGGATATATTTTTCACTCATTTTACTCATGAGAAAATTTTTACTCACTACCGATAGCATTTCAAACGAAAGACCTCACTAGTTATTCATGATTAGGGATAAACTATGGGCTCATTGCACATTTTGTGCAGTTGTGCTCCCTACCCTTCATTTACCGGGTACTTTTCCAACATATTACTATATTACTAGTAACTTGGAGGTTCAATCTTTTTAAAATCTTAATGTTTATTTGGTTCTGACATAAAAAATAAATTTTTATGGTCTTATTTAGTTGCTAAAAATTTTCACTTCTTAGAAATTAAAATCGATAAGGTAACTTACCAAAAAATAAATTAGCTACTTTTCATGTCCCATGAGATTTAAAAGTTTTCAAAAAGTTTTACTTTTCCAAATTTACCTATTTTATGTCAATCAAACAACTCCCTCTACTTCCACTTCATAGAAACTCAAAATTCATATGTCAATATATGTCAACCAAAGCGCTATATGACAGTTCAATTTGAATCCAAATCGAGTCCGACCCAATTCGAAGGAAAAAGTCCGATCCAAACCCATTTAAATAAACTCTGACTCTGACAAAAAGAACTCAGACTCCGAATGGGAAATGGGTCGAATTCGGATATTGTATTACAATTGCTCCGATTATGATCCGAGTCTAATAGTTCGATCCGAATGAGTAGTATCAAGGGTAGTATTAAAAAAACCCTAATATAATAACCCAAAATAAATAAATAAATCATGGTATTTGCTTGTATTGTATATTTTTTTTAATTTACTTTATATATTATAAATGAATTATAGTATTAGTAATAAAATTAACACAAAATAGGTAAGAAAATATTAAATTTTGGATCGAATTCGAAGGTCCGAGGGATCGAATTCGAAGTCGGATTCGGAGTTTGCAGATTCGAAGTCGGATTCAGATCCAAAATTAAGGTCCGCGAACTTGTCGGATTGGATTCAGATTTTGTTGGATCTATTTCGACTCCGATCCATTGCCATTTCTATATAGATCCATACAACACACATTTATATAATTAACACAACTTCAACTCATTCTAGAATAAGGAGTATGGAGTTTTCCCAAAATTTGGTAGTTTATACTTTTAATTTCAGATATTTAACTTTGACCTTCCTATATTACCATCAATGAATCAAAAAAATAATCAATTAAAAAAACCAAAAAACAATTATACGGGTACTTTGTAGGTTTGTATGAATTTTGTTATTGTCATTTACCAACAAAAATTTAAGTAATAAATTTTTATGCACAAAGTATTTATTTTTAAATAGGAAAAAAATACGATAAAAGAAACGTGATGAACTAAAAATAAAAAAGAAAGTAGTAAATATTCTTTCTAATTTAACGCAACATATGATAAATGGATCTTGTTTAAAAATCTATTTTACAAAGAATTAATCAATAGAAAAATTTAATTTTATAATATCAGTTACAAAGTTGAAGCTAAAATTAGTTATACAAAACGTTTGTAGTTTATTATTAGAACTATTTTCTAATCAAGCAAAATTTATTTGTTTCCAAATGTAAGTAGAACCGTATGCCTTTAAAAAAAATCATTTATTTTGCTTATATATTAATTTTTCCTAAGTGTCGTCTCATGAGGTGTAACTTGAATTATGTAACAACTAGGCAAGTCCCATCTAAATTAAATGATACTCTAAATAACTCCCCTCTAAATTAAGTTAATAGATAAAATAGACATGGAGATCGAATAAATTATATATATATTTTTTTATATAATTTTCGTGAGAAAGACGAAGAGCACTTAGCATGTAGATATTACATCCTCCACAACATTCCGAACATTCCCAACCCAAACTTGAACAGAATAACCGCTTATGTATTCCGCCTCGATGACTTCTCTATAAACATGGGAAAACCCTTCTACAGTTCTACAACTCCAAGTCTCCAACGTATTCAGCTTCTCTAAGATTAACTTATGGGAAAACACTTGTACCACTCCAACCTATTCAGCTTCACTACGATGGACAAGTTATCACTCTCTAGTCTCTACCACAAAAATTGACTACATGACCTGGAGTTGCTACTTGTAAACCAACTACGATGACTAATTGACCGAATCTTTTGGGAATGAATAAATGGGTCATTGGGCTCATCCAGGAGGTAAAAGTGGAGTAAATTTTGCTTCTAAATCTTATAGGTTCATGGACCTTTTTTTTAACAACTACAAGTATAAATCCTAAAAATAAAAACTCTTGCTACTTTAATAGAGCATTGCATAGACTCCGTTAGTTTATAAGTCATTTTATCATTTAGAGAGAGGTCAAATTCAGCTGTGCCTCTCATTGTGTCATCAACATGTATTATTCTCCCTTAACACTGATATATGACTACCACAAATTTTTAGTTGTGCTCAGATACAGTCATACAGCCAGGTCATTGTTTATCCCCCACTTAAACGTGTTTGTTTCGTTATTAATTGGGCTTCATATATCTCATTACGAAAAAGGTTACCCATGAACAGACGGCCCTGTCTTTGATATATCGAAACCCACTAAGGTGTCGACTAATTCCGCTTACTTATGGGTCAGTGTGGATTACATACGAATTACAAACGAGGAAACCCACATGAGTGACATGAGCACATAAAAGTCTGGGCTAGTCCTTTGTCTATTAGTCCAACGTATCTGAAGTACAATATTTCTTCTGGGCTGATCTACATGAGATCTGTTCTTAAAAAAACCAATTGTTTGTGTGTTTTTGTTTGGAATTTTCTACTTTTGAAGGATTATGTTGGGTATATTGCTCCAGTGATAGTCATATGATTATAATAACATCACTTAAAAGTTTTTTAACTGAATCTAAAAAAGTTGCATAAATCTGGGTACAACCAAATAATTTTTATACAAGTATGTTTTAATATGCGTAAACAATTGAAAAATGACCCAAAAAATGCATACATCCTGGATTGTAATCCTCTTTTGCATCAAACACAAAAAATGAGAAATGGGTAAATGATAATTGCCTTAAATAACCCCAAGTAAAACAAGAGAAATGACAAATTAGAACGATAAGATTTCAAAATAGTTCTAATTACACAATCGAAGAACTTTACCCGCAAGTAAAATTAAACTCTCAATGACTTTAAAATTATAATTTAAGGTTCCTAACATTTACTTTATCTTTAGGAATGACAATGGATCGGAGTCGGAGCGGATCCAACAAAATTCGAATCCGATCTGACAAGTTCGCGAACTTTAATTTTGGATCCGAATCTGACTCCGGATCCGCAAACTGTGACTCCGTTCCTTCGCACTACAGAATCCAATCCGATCCGTCAAACCTTCAAATTCAATCCAAAGTTCAATATTTTCTTACCTATTTTTTTTTTGTTAATTTCATTACTAATACTTATAATTTAGTTACAAAGTATAAAGTAAATTAAAAAAATTATACAACACAAGCAAATAACATGATTTTTATTTATTTAATTTATTTATTTTGGGTTATTATATATGGGCTTTTTTTTAATACCTTGATACTACTCATTCGGATTAGACTATCGGACTCGGATCATAATCGGGTCGGATGTAATACAATATACGAATCCGACCCATCTCCTATTTGGAGTTTTTTTAAGGGATTCGGAGTCGGAGTTTTTTTAAATGGGTTTGAATCGGACTTTTTGTTTACCGGATCGGATTCGGTTCAGATTCAGATGGGATTGCCATCCCTATTTATCTTCCTCGTCAATTTGGACTGCCCAAACACTTTTGCATTGGGGGCCAATGACCACAATGAGAGGACCATCAAGCACATAAAGGGCTTAAGCATCCGAAAAGCACGATTCAAATTCTCAAATGCCCTAAACAAAGGAAAATTCGAAGACAGTAAATTTTTGTTTACTAAGACTATCACAAAAGGGATTCTACATAAAACGTCTACCCAGACGATCCAATTCTAGACCAACACCTCAACGATCCACAAACTACTTATCAATCAAGCATTTTTCTTTCATACCTTGGATTACCTTATATGCATAGGGTTGACTAACGTAATATTTACACCCCTCTAAATAGGTTTCAGAAAAAATGAGAATCAAATGAATTCGGATAAAGTCTAACAAGTATCAAGCACTAATAAGGACCTACAATTGCTACATGTTCAATTCACAATCGAAAATTTAAGTTCACAGAAGGGCCAATACGTTGAAATATTATACTAAGGAGGAATTCAAATGAAAATAACAGAGGGAACATCCCCCCCCCCCCCCCCCCCCCCCAAAAAAAAAAAAAAAATCTAGAGGTCGTGCTATAGTTGCTATTGCCGCAGTTCATAAAAAGAAGACAGGAACCGATGAGCTGAGACCAACTGTCCAACCGACATTCTTGCTTGGTCTACTTTACACAAGGCATAAACACATTACGCATCGCAACTAGAGTCATTAAGGTAAAAGGCCAAAAAATCCGGCTGACGGCTCCTAGAAATTCAACGATTTTTGCTTCTTCTACAGGTAATAAGGGAAGAAAGGGAACCAATGGCTGGATGAGCACAGACCTACCGACAATAGTTCTTCCTCATTCTGACTTTACACCAGAAACAAAACTAATAGTTTAATAGCTCCAATAATTTCCAGTAAGTTAGACAACCTGTTTGATGAGTGATATATTGTACAGGATTAGACAGGTGCATTCGGTCGGGTCAGGGTCGGGATGGGTCACAAGCAAAATGGGTCGGGCTAAAGAAGATGCAAATGGGTCGGGTCGGGTCAGAGGAGATATATAACGGGCCAAGTCAGGCCGGGTCATCCAAAGAGAGTATAATTTTTATCTACAGAGGAAAAAGTTTACGTGTTTCACCTCCAATCTTTGGCAGTGGATCATCGACAAGTGCAAATAATTCGTTACCTAATACTGTATAAAAGTCTTGGAAACTATAGGTCTTTTATTGACCTAACTTGACCCATTAAAAACCCAATAAAACATGACACTTTAAGAGACCGATCAATTAAGCTCATTATTGATTTAGCTCTTTTACAAACGGGTCGGTCAAGGGTCCTTAACGGGCTCCCGCCCATTTAAACATGTCTATATAGGATTTCATGTCAAAGTTGTGCTTTTTGTAGAGAGGCTAACTATATTATTCGATAAAATCTTAGAATGTATTCTAATCACGACCACACCTCCACAAGAAAACTAATGAGACGATTCAAACCCCCTAACACACCTTACAGTATTACAGGAAGAGAATCATACGAACACCCGTAATAGTGTGTCATCAAATACAACACATTTGATTTAAAGTCACACGTTCGAATCATTCATTTCTTACAATTGATGAGTATGAAAAAAATCCCATACTATTTTAATACTACATGTCTCCAGGAGTGTCAAATCGGATCTGGATTGACCCATCGCAGGTTGGTGCTTATCGATTCTAGTTAAATTGAGTCAAGTTGACCTGTCGAGTCTTATCGAATTAGGTTAGATCGTTTTTGGGTCAGGTTAAATCGGTTATTTTCTTGCTCAGATTCGAATCAGGTTGTATTTGGTTTAGGTCAAAGTCGATTAAGGTAAAATCAAATCAGTTCCTTACGGGTTATAGCAATTATTTCGAATTCACGTAGATTTTTGGTTAGTTAATTATGGTAATATGTCGCCTCGATTTTGATTGAAATCAGATTTAAGCTTTATCGGATTCACATCGGATCATTAATGAAAAATGTTTGGTTTTAAGGTTATTAAAAATTGGGTAAAAATAGATCGGACAAGACTAAATCACATTCACATATATACAAATTGTTAGTATATCAAGTTAATTCGGATCACGAGTTGTTATAAATCGAGTCATATTGGTTATGCGTTAGGTTCAATCAGTTTCACGTTCTCTACAAATTGGGTCTGTAGCAAGTCCGTTCTATGATAGGTCTAGTTTATTACGCGTCGGACACAGATCGGGTTAAGGTCTTCGAATATCGAGTTGACTTCAAGTCGGGTTTTCGAGTCTCACTTTTCAGGTCATAATCAGGTCAAATACGTGTCGATTTCAGATAATTTATAAGGTCGAAGCTGATTTTGACAGCTTTATATGTCTACATGTCATTTCAACTTTGAAGTTCTGTCTAGCTTCAGGAAAAAGAACCCAGATCCTTTCAAGCTCCGCACTTACGCAGTATTCTATGTGGTAATTAGTGCTCATATTCATAAAATCAATCTTGTCATTCTCCTACGAGTCCCAACAGGGCCATCACAATTAGGGGCTATCACTTCTCGTTTTCTCTGAAGAAAACTTTCATATAAAATTTCCACCACAAAATATGACAATTTTAGAGTTACATGATCCCATCCACGTCGAACAGCACAAAATAGAAATAGGGACCCACACACCACCAGCTATATTTCATGGAGTAAAATGCTTACGTTATACCTGGTGAATGATATTGTCACGAAACCGCACTCTCGCTCCCACTAGTGCACAAAATTTAATTGCAGATAAACGTGCATAACATCATATTGCACTTATCTTATCAACTAGAGTAATAAAGCTGATGTATTGGACCATATAAACATTCAAAGCACCACTTAAAAGGAAATCATTTTTCATAAATTCTGCCACAAAACTATAGCATAACCGTGCGCCTCAGTTTTTAAAGAAGCCTTTCGAGATTAGTTGGCTCTACTATTGCAGAAGAGTCGATTTACATTTCAGCAGAAAACTGCCCTTCAGCCTTAAAATGTTTAACTAGGAAAACTAAAGGATGGTTCTTGTTTCACGGTTTCGGAAATTCAGGCCGCCCAATATGATATTCTAGCTTGACAAACAAAATGGCGAAAAAATGACCCCCCATCCCATCCCAAGAAAAATTTCGGTAAACAAAATAATACACCCAAACACAATAAACCTACTAGAAGGCAATCACTCCATCTAGACATATAGGGTAATCTCTGATTTATAGAAAACAAGAGCACAAGATCAAATCTTTCAGTTTTGTCCTAGACAACCAACTTCATTTTCGCAATGATTTGCCGTCTAGCCTATCTTTAGGTTTTCACTATGGGCAGCCAAAACTATTTGTGTCGAAAGTGAAGGAGCCTATATTTCGGGACATAGGAAGTTCTATATTAAAGATATATGAGGCAAAACTAACCCAACCGGAGCGACTTAGGTTTGATTAGTATATTTTATACAAACTTCAAAGAAGAAAAAAAAACCAACACGAGCTATTTGGGTATGGCTGGGTTTATGAAGTAATGATAGGTTAGATGTAAAAGTACTCCGTACACACAAAAACTATGCTTAATTTCTTCTTTTGTTTTTTTAAGTGTTTACACAGTTTATTTTATATGTCAACCAAACGTAAAATTCAAAAATGAATTTCAACTTTTATTCTCAGTATAGAGTTTGTATTGAGCTCTTCCAAAGAAAGTCATCCTCTAGAAGTCACCATGAAAGTATGCAACAACTACAATTTTTTTCCTTAACAATGTATATTATATGAATATATTAATCCAACAACCAATCATTAAGACGGTATATTTAGTAAGTAATACTTTAAAAAAGAACACAAGGACTTTTTGAACATATCAATTAGAAATTGAATTCATCTTTTGACGTAATAATTACACCGTAACCCACAAATAAGGGATTGAGTTCTTGCCAGAAGAAGACGACAAAGTAGCGTACGTTAGTGTAACAGTCAGACAGTGGACAAGGAGTCCTCAGTGATTTATCCTAAGAATGGCTCCTTGATAACTACCTTAGCTTTTCAGCTCCTGTGAACCCAGTGTTATCCCATTCTAGTCTCTACTCTCTAATCATAATTATCGAGACCCAAAAACAATACTTCAGGCTGGAAGGCCAGGCATTAAGGTTGTACACAAGAAAAAATATCATGAATGTCACTATCAGAATTACCTTAACCATAACAATTATTCAATTAACATATAATAAACCCAAAAAGGGGGATAACAGAGATAAGTCTGATTACATAGAGCCTATTTAATGAGTATATTTTTGACAAAGTCCTAGATTCCAGGAGCTGTGGCTTCAATCAGTGGTGTTCAGACACTTGCTCTCCCTAACTAGACAGTATTCCAATTTCACTCCACAAGCGATAGAATTAATCATGCACTTCATCTTCAAAGATGAGCACATATAAAACCAAAGAGGCAGAGTATGATCCAACAATATATTTTATGTATAATTAAACGCCATATTATGCTAGATATAATCTACATATAAAAATGCATACTTGGCATACCTTTTTGAGAAAAGCAAGTGGTCCATTCCTAGTATTTTGTGAGCTTGATAACAGCTTATCAGAGATTATTAATAATTCATGGATTTTTGCCTTTGTGGTGGTTACGACACTAACTGCACAAGATAAGGAGCGGCATATAATATTCAAAACAAACAATAATTAAGTTGAAGAAGCAAAAGATATTCCACATCTGTTAAGAGGACAAAGCAAACCAGCTAATAAACTGATAAACAAATAAGAAACAGGAACAGGCATCAGCATTATAATACTATATTGACATATCAGCTATAAGCTATCACTATCTTTCTAAGCATTTTTTTTTAACAAGAGATAAGAGGAAGGGAGAGACCAAGGTGAAAATATGTAGACAGGAGTTTAATTTTTCTTGTGGTAAGGGAAAGGGATTTGAGGCCAAAAGAATTTCTTCTGGCTTCCTCCCCATGCTACATGAGTCAAACTCAACCTGAAAGAGCCGGCCCCCATTTGTGATTTACATGTCATGCTGGTTCGTCGTCTTTCAAACAAATTCAAACTCATTCCACTATATTGGTCCCTAAAGTAAGGAAGATCATCTAATTTATTAATGGATCATTCTTTCTGCAAAATGCTGGATACAGAACTAGCATCCCTACCACAAACAAAACATTGGAATTTTTATGCCACTGGAATATATAATACCATATCTCATCTAGTGACATATTTCAATCTTACAGGTTGTCAGTACTATCTCCAATTGCTCAAGTAAATAAAAACTAGAGGAGAAGAAAATCGTATGCTCCAGTGCAATAATTCGTAATCTACAGGATTTCAGACCTTTTCTCACTTTTAACCAGGTATCTCAATTCCAAATTGTTAACATATATTGATCATTACACTCTTTTAAAGAAACAGCAGCACAAGAATAAACAAGTGATTAAAGAGACGAAAGCATTTCAAGATTGGAAAGCAAGGATATATAGCAGACAATAGTCAAGAAAGACCAGTTTCCCAGTGTCTGATTTTGTTGTCATAACAGAAATGGGATAGGAAATAACACTCAGTAGTACAGAAAACCTTCAACTCCAAATCAAGAGTACACCTAGCTCAACTCAAAATAAACCAAACTGTGACTCTAACCATAAAGAAGCATAATAAGATGAACCTATTAGTTAATATTGTCTGACGGAAACTTAAAAAACCACACACCAGTGATCAGATCAGGTTATCCAATACAAATAAAGTAATTGTATTCGTCTTTTCTGAAATTCAGAAATGATATCTCAGATTTATTGAGTAAACTGCTACAATCCCAGTCATCATCAAATTCTACCAAAAAGATTCAAGAAATTTGAGTAGTGTTTTTGTTATATAAGAGGAAGGCATCTCATCAACTCATAAAATTGCAGAACTTGAAAGCATTTCATCAATAGATCAAACTAACATGGTTCACCGATTCTACTTTCTTTTCCATAATATCATTCAGTAGTTCACGGAAATAAACCAAAGCATCCCTAAAATGAAGTCATCAATAAAAACCAATTTTACCAGGGTTAAACATGACAATCACATATAATGCAACTTCAGAAGAACTTTCTTCATTACAAATTCAGATAAACAATGAATATTCTTATGAAACTAAAATTTAAAGACATCCATGCACATTGTACTTCTATAGTTTTCCATTATTATGTCAACAATCTTTTTATGGCTTCTGATTAGCAAATGCAAATGCTTGAGTATTTTTTTCACAATTTTTTTTACAGTAAGGAGGACCCTGATCCGACCTTAACCCGCACTGTTTTTTGGTCCAATATTTGCGGATCAAGGGGCCTCTAGGCCAGGTCCTCTCACTAGGGTACTCCAGCGCAAACCCTTGATGAGCAAGGGATGGTAATCCCACAAAGGGTTAAATATAGCTGATTGGGCTCAAACTTGTGACCTCAAAGTCGCAAGATGAATTCCCAACCAACTCCACCAAGCATGTTTGGTTAAGTATTTTTTCACAATAGATTGGATTACTATCTTCTTGTATAAGTAGAGCAAAGTCTGCTGACAAGATAAATTATCAGAGTCAGAGTTTCTGAGTAATTACTACTCTTTAAGCTTTTGTCTTTATCTTCTTTTCCTTTATCCCATGCTTCAAATTGGTGGCCTCCACCAAAGTCAAGGCATGCCACCAGCACATCACAATTTGGACAGGTAAGGCACTGATTTACCAACTTCAAAAAAGAAAAATAAAGACAATTGACAGACACTGGGATATATTTCCTGTGCTAGGTAAATCATCAAATTCAACTATCTATTTTCTGTTTAATGTAACAATTCCTTTGCTAAGATAAGTGAATGACTGTCTACTTGATACTTTTGAATGTCCCTTGTACAACATAGGATTACTGCGAACAAAATCAAACCCCCCCCCCCCCCCAACCCACACACAAACACAAAAAAGTAAGAAAAAATTAAATAAATAGAAACATGGATCAAGAAGAAGAGAAGAAGCCAAGAAGGTGGTGCAAACAACAGGGTAACAGTTAAGTTGAAGAATAGGTGTGACTTACTAACTAGGACATAAGTGACATTAACACTATCACTTAATACTTTAATAGGCTCATATGATAAGAAAAAAAGCCAATTGTATTAACAGCAACATATCAATTCTTCTAGATATTAATTTATTTTAGTGGCTTACATCACATGCATAAGTTGCCTATCAAAAGACAAAAGTGTGGGGCACACATATAAGGTGGTGATCAAATTCAACATTTTCTATTATATCAAGATTATCTTAAAGATTAAAATATTGTGAATAGCATAATATAAATATTAGTAGTATGCTGCATGCTCCCCATATTTCCATAAAACCATAAGTAGGTAAAATCAATAAAAATTTGGAGCAAAAGGAACTATAAGGTCAGAATGGTTCTAGAGGAAATACGGAAGGGTCCATGGACAGAACAAGAAGATCTTCAACTGGTCAGCTTTGTGGGATTATTTGGGGATCGACGATGGGATTTCATAGCTAAAGTTTCAGGTTTGAAGGTGGCGGGAGAAAAATAATAGGTATGCTTGTTTGAAGAATGAGGAGCTTTTACAAGGAGCATCCATTTTAACCACAGTTTTCTTGTAGGTTTGAAAAGAACAGGTAAGAGCTGCCGCTTACGGTGGGTTAATTACCTGCATCCGGGCCTCAAAAGAGGAAAGATGACTCCTCATGAAGAGAAACTTGTCCTTGAACTTCATTCTCAGTGGGGAAATAGGTATGATTCCAGTAACCTATAGTGAAATATAACGAGTCAATCTCTAAAACTAACAAAATTGAATATATATAAATCTTCAAAATCAAACATTTTTCGATCTATTAAGTTTACCTTCAAATCACATACAGATGGTCGCGGATCGCCCGGAGATTACCAGGGAGAACCGATAATGAGATAAAAAACTATTGGAGGACACATATGAGAAAGAAAGCACAAGAGAAGAAGCGTGAGATATCTCCATCATCATCATCTTCATCAACAACAACATCAAATTCCTCCTCCTCATCAAACAACCGAGCAGTGAGTTCAAAAAATGCTACTGAGACAACAGAAAGCTTTGGCAGCACAGTAGTTTCTGATATGTCTGCTCTGCATGGAAAGAAGTATCAGAAAGATGAGAGAGAGGACGAAAAATTCTATTCCATGGATGATATATGGAAAGACATCACTTCAGATGAACCAATTAAACCAGTTTACGACGGCTACCGCAAAGGAAGCAATTTTACATGCCCTCCAATTGCTTCTCCTTTGTGGGAGTATTGTCCAGACACATTATGGAAAATGGAGGTAGATGAAAGTAAAATGTTCTTCCCCCCTAGTGATCAGTTTATTCCCTGTTGCCAACATGATAATGTGTCTTTTACAGGTTAATTTAACATAATATATTTTCTATGTCCAAAATAGGTAATATTGTGTCAAGGAAACTCTGACTTGTATAGTGAAGCCATAATATAAGACTTAGATTTCTTTCACCTCCCATAGTCCAATGAGCAATGTAACATTCATGCATCAATATACAACTAGCCCCTAGGTAATGCAATTTTCACTTTCTAGTTCGTGGTTATTTGTACGAGTTCCAATAAGTTGTATGTCCCTCAAATTAATGTATCATAAGTATATTACTTATGTTGAAGTTGAATGAGAAATTTATTTATGTATTTTTCTATCACTCTCACAAGATTATATCTTTCTCTCCCTTGAGTGTTCCGATGTCTATGTTCAATATTTTCACTAAACGACAGTAATACCAACGCCACTGCTATAGTTATATAGGCTAGGATGTTGAAAAATGGAAATAAAGGAGGATGGATTATATTCTTGGTATAAATATTAGTTATGGAAGAAACAGAGATGCCATATCCTTCACACACATTTTCTTAGAACAAATAAAGCCATAAAGGTAGTTGACCTGCCTTCAACTGGCCTTCTCTTTTATTCTCCGGGTTCTCCCTAATTCTTATATCAACTTGACTTGATCTTTGGTGCATAAACTATAATAGTATAAGGATGCAAGGGTTTGAAAGAGGTGATCAACGTTTCTACACTTTGACTCAAAGTTAACCAGTTCGTAAGCATTCTATTTCTTATGAATGTAGAATGGATTTTATTAATAATTATAGAACCTAACCAGGTAATACTGTGGTCAATAATACAGACTTCATTACCAAGGTAAAAATACAACTGAATATTTCCTCATGCTGTTTCACTTAATCTACGCAACAACAATATCAGAACAAAATTCAACATAAGGATTGTGTTTCTCCTGTACATTACAATGAATAATTGATAAATCTCAAGAATAAGAACAAGAATTCAGGCATTGACAAAAAGGGGATAACATTTCAGCTCATTCATTAATTTCCTGCAACTGCTCTTCATTAGGGTCTATCCTAGTTCCCACTAAAGCTTTATAAGAGTAGTTTCTTTGAACACTGTCACAGGGTTGGAAATGCTTTCAACAAGATCATAAAAAAAGATCACTGTCAAGACTCGAGATCTTTACAAGATGTTTTTGGCCAAATGTAACAGATGATTAATAATAATAAAAACTGGATATGTTTTAGATCATCAAAGAATCGCTCAATAGGTAAAATAGCTGAAATATACATCTGAGATGCAATATTTATGGTATTGTTTCATGAAATGACAATATCAGGGGAAACCGTCACAAATGAGACAAATTGGCCATTCACATAGGCTCCTCAGTTGAAGGATAGCCTGCAATGCATTATACAACCTGTGAGATCCTAAAGATGGGGTATTCTAACTATTTTTACTTCTAATCTAATTGATTAACTTTGTGTATTCATCGATGAAATTTATTTAGAATGATCACATTTTTGCATGCAAAAGAAAACCACATTTCCACCCATAAACAAAACAGAAGTAGAAAAAGTATGAAGGGTATGGAAATTAGCAGAGGTTGGAGCTTTGCTTTAAACTACCTACAAGTAATGTCAAGTGACACAAGTCCAGTATAACCTAGACAGGAAGCAGGTAGACCAAGACAAAGAAAGAAAAAATCATAAGAAATCTTTCAGAATGGTTAATAAGAAACCAATAGTCCACTACACTCATTGCAGTTGTTCTCCAGCTTGATCATTAAGGCCAGAGGTAATTATATTAGAAGACAATATAGTAGCAGAAACTGATTTACAAATAGTAGCACTCTATATTACGCAACTGCAATAAAAAAAATTTGTGGCAGGATTTCCTAGTAAAGTTCTTAAGTCCCAAAGTGTAAACACGTCTATAAACACAATACTTCCTCCTTACTCAATGTTGTATACAATTCAGTATATTATATTACCACATAGCAAGTAGTCTCTTGTTTAATCTACAAACCGTCACTTTATTCTTTCTCCACCTAATACCAACTAAAACAAAAATAAAATATTGAAATCAAAGTGATCTTCCTTTTCCATAAGAGTATATTATTCATTCTTAACCAATATAGTGCCTCAACATTGATCTCTGCCCACTGGTTCCAGTAGTCAGGCAAAAATAAAAGTGATACAGAAGCCAAGAAAATCAAAAACTTATCAAAGTACTCTCTCGCACACATACTTAAAAAAGATTCAGCTTTGGTTAGTCAACTGTAGTGACAATACTAGCACAGGAATCTGAATAGGAACAGCACACGTAACGACTCAATTACTCATTTAAGCTGGAAAAGTAAGAAAAAGATGGTGTTTGTAAAGCAATTTTCCTATTTATAGAGGCAATATATCTTTCCCACAATCAAAAAGGAAAAAAAAAATGGACGATTTTAACTCAATGGACTCTTTTGTCAACATATTATCCCATCAAATTAACAAAGTGGAAGGTATTTTGTGACCACAAATGACCATTATAATGGATTGTACGTCTTTAAGCCGAATTCATTTTCCACTATAAATCATTTGTTCTTCAAAGATCCATATCATTTTAGTAGTAACTTCCAAGCATAATTCCAAGAATATGTTCTCTATCAAATATAAATAATTGTTTTGAACTATCCGAAAGTAGCTTCGTTGCTGCACTCATCAATCTTCCACTGTCTAATTATTCGGAAATAGATACCTCGGAAACTCCAATTATACCATATAAATCCTCATAACTTTATCATGAATTCACATAACATTCTATTAAAAACTAGGTTACTACAAAAATAAGAAAAAAGCTAAGCGTAAGAACAACAGTATGTAAGAATTGAAGAGGTTGTAAATACGTAATATAGTTGACACTACCTTCGCTCACAAGTTACCAAAGACAGGAATTCCTGGACGCCATTGGAGCAATTCGACGAAAAATGAAACCTGAAAATCAAGCAATTGGAACGAAAATTGAGTATTGAATTGAAGTTTGGAGAGAATCGAGAGAGGAGAGAGATTCGAAGAGAAGGTACCATTGGAGGGAAAGCCGCCATAATTCTAGGGTCTGATCTGCTAAATGACATCAGGGTTGCTCCCGCGTAAGATCTTCCGGCTGAATTTTAGATGGATTTTTCAAGATTTACGATTACTAAAGATAAAATCGTAGAAATCTACAATTTTGAGTTCCTAAAAAAGAATACGACTTTTGTAAATTTCTTAGTTTTGGTGAGACATTGGTAATACACTGATACTCCATCCATAGCTCCGTCACGATAACCGATTACCGGTAACTTGGTAAGTCGTAAAGATGGTATAATTGGTAAATTGTCTTTTATTAATTTTTAAAAAAAATTAATTTTATTGTAGCTAATGAATATTTTTTTTTTTTGGGTGGGATATTTCCGGAAAAGAACTTCGCCTACCACTGATGGATTTTGTAATTTTAAATCTTTGATAGATTATGATTATTTGGAATCCTATTCAATACTAGTAAAATAAATAAAAGGTGTACAAATAAATACTAGTATCAAGTAGATTTAGCAATTTTGTTTCTATATCTAGCAAGCTAATGGAATTTATTGGCTAAAAAGGTGTAACTTTTAACTTATTTCACTAGTTATTACTTTATTTGAAAAATTAATCATTTTTAATAATGAATTATATTCACCCTCTTCTAGATTATTCACTGAATAGAAATGAGTATTGAGAACTAATATCACTCTAGCCAGGTTATTTGAATAAAATCAAGGTGAAACATTACTACTATTAATTCCGAATAAATGTTGATTTGACCAACTTACTCTATTGGTTATTATCATTACAAAGTTAGTTTTAAATTATTCAAAATAGGAACTCTAACCTCAAAATAAAAATAACAATGAATAGTAAGACGAAGTACTTATTACAAATATAACAACACCAACTTTATAGATGTAATGCGGCCGCCATGGAATTGTAGCCTATGCCTAAGGTAGCAAAGTAGATCATGCTCGACTCAAAAGTTTTACCGTAAAAAAGGTAATTTACAAGAAACTACTACTTAAAAACACTATATTATAAAAAATTATCACGTAAAAACAAATTTGTGAAAACTATCACATAAAAAAATCCAATTGCACGATACCACCACAAGATGGTTTTATGACATTTGATCCGATTTTACAACGTTGACTTCCACGCGATTCCACGTGAATGACCCGTGTCAGATTTTACTTTTTAAATTTTTTTCTCTTTTATCTATTCCACGTAGATGTGGGTCACTAGACCATTTTATTAAAATGATAACGCTCACAAAAATTGTCAATTCTAGTGAACAAATTAATGTACACCGCTTTGGTAGTTGTTTCGCAAGTTCGATTTTAAGTCCAAAATAGTGATACTGATATTTCCTCCACTCGTTTTATGGTTAATGGTTATACACTTATACCATTATACGAAGTACTATCTTCTCAGATTATCCAATATTGTCATTTTCTTGTATCAGAAAATTCTCCACTGAAGCTCAGAAAACTGCGACTCATCTGCCCACGGAAGCAGCTCTCTCAATGCCTCGGTTATCCACCTTATACCTATTCACTTACAACCTCGCTCAAACTATTGGTTGGTAATTCCTCTGTAAAAAACCTTCTTTAAACTCTTCAAGTATCAAAATTAAACCATAGGTTATAAATTTTATAGGGATATTTACAGTGTGAATTTCAAACATAGCATATAATTTTCCTCTTATGTTATTGCAGGGCAGTTGCATTGTTGAGAATTTTGATAGGGTTTACTACCACAAGATCCATTAATATTGCCTTTGCCTCCTCTGGGCCACTTATTTGTAAGCCAAATTATTTCTAAAATAAAAATATATTCTGAAATTTCTATCTATTTAATTGGCATTAGTTTTGATTTAGTTATTTCTTTGGTATTTGTGGGTGAGAAGGTTTCTTGCAAAAAGCTGCATTCTTGGAAGTTATACATGGAGCATTGGGTATGTTGTTTAAACATTTCTACTTGGTCCGGATTTAGTTGTTACATTACTTGTAGTTGTACTATACAACGTGACTATTAATTTCAGTCGGAACGAGTATATATAGCACTCCCTCGGCCCCTAAATAATCTTCCTAGAGGGAATGTGCGCCGGTCTTTGTTTGTTCTTGAGTAGGGTTACTTGGTAGTTGGCTACAGATTTGCCGTTAACCTTGGTTGGTTGTTGGAGTGTTTAATATGTTTGTTTTTGTGGTAATAAAGGTATTGTGCCCAGTGGAGTGTTGTTGAGTTTTTTGCAATGGGGTGGAAGAAGTCACTATCTAATGGCGATTGTTGGGAAAATTGTTGAGGTTTATAGCTCAACCCCTTTCCCTTTGTATACATCTTTGAGCTCCACATGGTTGATTAGATAAGGGCTTTGTACGAGTTCATATAATAACGAGGGAGGTTTTGACAGCAACTACTACTTTCTGAAATTTATCTGCAGATGCAAGCGTCTCCGTCGATTTTCATAACTTTTGTTGCCTGGAGTATCAGTGAAGTGAGTTGTTTCAGCTTGCCTCGTCTATTTGGATTTTTTATTTAATTGGCCAGTGAACCCTCAAACTGTTTTTTTTAACACCTACATTGATTGGTACCATTTGATGTCCACTGCATCGCATTCTTATTCTATTTCTCTCATTATACATCAACTTAACTCTTCATTTTTGTTGTAAATTAGCATGGTTAGTCACAGTTTACTTACACCGTCTCCCTGTTTGGCTTGAGAAGATAACTTTCAGGCATTTTTCTTTCAGTAAAAAAATAAGTTAATAGGTTTAGCGTAGTTCAATCTTTATAAGTAACAGATTAATTAAGATATGCTCCAGAGGAATAAGCTCAATCAAATTCAGTTTAGGCCTAATAAGTTTACTAATGCTTACAATCAATTTCCTAACGAATAAATGGAGACAAGTTCAATTTATGGAAATTAAGTCTAGAGAAAACAGGTTTACATAAGTTCAGTTGTTCAATTATATGTAAAAATTCAATGTTGAGCCAAAATGAATAAGTTTATATTAGATAAATTCGATCCAGAAAAATTTAGAAGTTTTCACTCTGGTGAAATGAGTTACTTAATAAAGATTTGAAGCTTTATATTGATAGCATTCTTTGTCCAAATCCATAAGATCCCCAGATAGACATCAACATGCATAAGTTGGCCAATCTCTCTTCCCGTAAGAGCACTGAGGGTAGTGTAGTACTTTGGTTGTGCTTTCTGATTTATATACTGGACAGGACCAACAAGTTCTTTATTCCTTCTGCAGAGGGATCATGTTTTAGGAACTTGACAAATAGATGGTTAGACTAATTTTGAATCCGGTGACATCTGTACAAGAATCCTTCATGTGTTGAACACGGATTTGTGTCTATGACAATGGTGTTGATTCTTTTCAAAGTGGGAGGACTTTGTGAGGAAGGGAACTGACGAGGGATTCATTCAGTTGTTCTAGGGGTATGGAAGTTCTCTTCAATTTCAACTAGACACAAAAGATTCTGAATCAGATTCTTGCCAAGTGAGACACGTATTTTGTGATGCGTTATTGTAAGTGCCTCTAGAAGAAGTTTTGTAAAGTAGAAAAGAGAAGGCTGGGAAGATGGAACATGACACTTGTGATGAGTTAAAGAGATCAGAATATCATTCAAGAACAAAGATTCTCAACTAACTTGTGGGGATGGTGCCTCAGTTGTTTCTCATATACTCTGTTTGATTGTCGTTGTAATACTATCCTAGTAAGATTAAAAAAAAATATTGTAACTTGAAAATAAATTGAAGTTCTTGGAGCATATACCAAAATTTGCAACTCACCCTGGGATGGAGTATATTGGAAAGACTAGCTTCACGAATAAATCACCACATTGGACAACTAATATTTTTTGTCTTGTTAACATTTGGTGCAGTTTTTTTTCCTTAATAAGGTGATAAAGGTTAAATTTGTTCAAAAATTCAATTGCTATTCCAAGTTTAAATGATTGTTCAAGAGGCTTTGATTCTGCAATATTTGTTCCTTTGATGATCTATTATGTGTGGTTCTGCCAGTTTTGTGGCTATTGCACCTTTATTTATCACTTAAGTGTTGTATCTAATTCTTCTTTTTTTATTTTTTTATTTTTGGTTTGGGAATCATCTAATGCTCAAAATTAATACAGGTGATTAGGTACCCAAACTATGCTCTGAGTTGTATTGGAGAATGTCCATATTGGTCAACCTATGTCAGGTTTGCTCACTTCCGCTTATAAAAGTTTGGCTTCCAGTAGATATATGTGTAATAGCTTGCAATTCCATTGCGTAATTTTCTGACTTTTCTTGTTTGTTTGAACAATGGCCTCTGTCAGGTACACTGCTTTCATTGTGCTGTATCCAGTAGGAGTTGCTGGTGAAAGTAAGTCCTCCACATCTTATCTCAGTATTTGCTTTCATTTCCCTGTGTTTCTGTTTGGAACATATTTCAGAGTATAACATAATTTGGGGTATAGAATTGTTTAGTCTCTTTTATATTGTTGCTGCTTAGCCCATTCCTTAAGCATGGATAATAAAGTAGCTGTTGAAAATTCAGTTTTGATTCCATTATCTTGCAGTGTGGCTCATGTACCAAGCACTTCCATATATAAAGGAAAAAAACCTTTACCAAGATTTTTTCAGTGTCCTCCCCTTCAGTTATTATACTTTTGTCCAGGTAACTCATAACCTACTTTTCAATAAGCTATACTGCTCTTCATTTTAACCTTGGGTTCGGAAGGATCTTTTTTATTGTAGGTATCGCATGATATTACCAACTTATGCTTTTAGTTTTTGACAACTTTCGGTTATAACCTCAGGGCAGATTTTGTAGTTTCCCAACTTTTTTCATTGATATTTGAAGTTTTTAACTTGGTTACACTTGATGTCCTATACACCTTTTTGGTTTCCTCCTAGTAATCCTATTTATCACTGAATCTTGTTCAATTCATTTTTTCATATTTTATTTCCTGTATTTTTGAAATTTCATGCTTAAGATCATTCTATATGTTTAATACTAAGAATAATCCTTTTGTGTTAGGTGGTTCTTTTTTGCTATCCATTTCTTTGGATGAAGCTTTACCTGCATTTACTGAAACAAAGACGGTCTAAGTTGCATAAACAACATGAGAAGAAAAGAAAGTGAGCATCTTAATTCAATCTCTGGTGTGTCATAGTGGATTATTGTGTAGTATTTCTATTCTGAACGCATCTCTGTTACTATTGATGTTTGAACCATTGAATACAAACCAATATACATTCATTATCTCTGTTGTGTCATGTGTTCTCATCTAGACTTTGTAATATCACTGAATATTCTCTTCTTAACTTTCTATCAGTGTCATCCTTGAGTTAAGAATTAGTAGCTATTTGTTTAATAACTTAGGTGCTGATGTATATTGCAATTTTTGAGAGTAAAATAAGTGATGCTCAATAGCTCATGCCTGCCTTCACAATTGTCCGTTTTTAAGTAGGTGCCTCTTGAATATTCTGTATTTGATACCTATTCCACTTTTTGACCTTTTTCAGTTGGAAATGAACATAATTAAGCTCTCCTTCTTCCTAAGTAACTCTCGGATGTAGTTGTAAAATTTGGATATTTACTCAGAATCCTCCACAAAAAAAAAAAAAAAAAAAATACGGGAAATAAATGATTTTGGATGAAATAAATTTTGGGTTATCACAAATTTTGTTCCGAAGTTGCCTACTGACTGTTGACTAGAGAACAACTTATGTCTCGTAGTTTGGTTATAGAGATAATAAACATGTTTCTGTAAAATTATCCCATAAACCATAAACGCAATAAGTAAGAATCACAAATGATTCATTGAAGCAAAAGAAATACTTTTCACCAGGATTTGATCACAATAGAACACTGCCTGAAATTTTGGATAAAACAATCGAAAATGGAGAAAGCACTCAAATGATTTGAGTTAAAATAAAACATGTACAACCCATCAGCTGCTTTGAAACATATAGGCTGATCACTGAGCGGGGGGTTTATCTTTCTTCTCCTAACGAGCTGTGGAGGATTTAGGGAAGTTGCTCGTAGTTGTCTGGCTGAATGAAGATGCAGTGGTAGATGAGAGCAGCGATTGAAGAGCCAATGAATGGGCCGGCCCAGTAGACCCAGTGGTTGTTCCATGACCAGCTGACAACAGCAGGGCCGAAGGATACTGCAGGGTTCATGGATGCGCCATCGAAGGCACCACCAGCCAAGATGTTGGCTCCAACAATGAAACCAATGGCCAAGGGAGCAATGATGCCGATGTCGCCCTTCTTGGGGTCAACAGCGGTGGCATAGACAGTGTAGACAAGTCCAAAGGTCATAACGATCTCAAAGACAAGGGCATTCCAGACAGTTACTCCAGAGGATAGAGCAAATGCAGAGGTTGGCTGATCATAGGAAAAGAAAAACCAGCTCCAGGTTAGTTTGTAAGCTTTGGACCTGAAGAATTTTGAGAGTGGGCCAATAACACGAAAGAAATACAAGTACGTGAACACAATATATGGACCTAGAGAAGTACAACTACTTGAAACTTGAAAGGACTACTAGGGGTTTATGTTGTTTACCAGTCCACCAGTGGAAAAGTTGAGGAGGAGGCAAGCAACCACAGCACCTAGGCACTGAGCAATCCAGTAGAGGATAGTGCAGAAGAAGGAAATTTTTCCACCAAGAAAAGCACCAAGGGTAACAGCAGGGTTGACGTGACCACCGGAGATGTTAGCTCCCACTGATACAGCCACAAAAAGAGCGAAACCATGTGACAATGCAGCAGCTACCAGCCCAGCGGGGGTTGCGGGACCATCACCTGTAAGCTTGCCTGTGAACCAAAACACACCAACGTCATCAGTTAACTTAGAAGAAAAATACTCATAAACAAAATGCCACAAAGGCTATTTATTTGGGTACATGCAAACAGATGAAAGACCTCACCTGTTACGACCGTTATCTATAAAATGCATTAGCTAGTGATCGTGGATAAGTGGAACTTACCAAATGCCATGCCAGAGCCTTCTCCAGCAAAAACAAAAATAAGCATGGAGATGAACTCAGCCAATGCAGCCTTCAAGGAAGCGGGTTTAGCGACCTCGGCTGGTGAGCCTATGTCAATTCTTGGGATAGCCATCCTCTAAATGCTAATTAAACTCTTAAGAGCTTTTGCTAAGTCAATAGCCAGTTACTACTTGCTACTATGCTTGTTGCTCTTAACTCTCCGGTGCTTACGACTGCTTTAGGACAGTATTTATATAGCCGGCATGTAGAGGTTTTGAAAGAGTAGCTAGTCCCTCCCTCCCTCCCTCTATTTATTTTATTTTATTGCAATTCGAAAATTTAGGTTGAAGTCAATGGGATGAGGGTTGGCCTTGATGCTTATGCCTTTAGTATGCAAAGAAAAAAGTCGGGACCTCCGGATTTCTCTCACTTCGCCACATGGCACACAGATTTAATCAAACGATGGATGTTGATGTTGATCACCGGCCAAAAGTAGTGGTGAGGGGGCCATCAATCATTGATCAAGTCTTACATCTATAGTTTATAACGTAACAATGTAATAGGTGATTAGGTGAGTTGGCTTGGCTTCACTTTGTTGTTTTCAATCTTATGTCATAGTGATTATTTTGATATGGGATGGTCGAATGGGTGACTATGTGTAATAGAGTACGTACATACGTTTCTTGCTTAGTGATCGATGATAGACAAAGTGCTTAATTTGAGGTTAATAGTGATGCATGCAATGCAAGGTTCGCTAATTGTATGACCGAGAGAAGTCAATTGGAGAGAGTCAAAGTCAATATTGAACTAGCTGCTGTAAATCTGAGGTCCCAATCCTCTATCCTACAATTATAATAGCTCTATAAGAAAGGGCTTTTTGATTTCAAAACAGTTCAACTTAGCTTACAGTTGAGTCAAAATCAGGTTGAATTACATCCGAAGTTATGTTGATAGTAGTGATTCATATAACCCCACATGTTCGTATCTGGAAAGGGGATTCATAGCCATCATAAGTCTACCAACTTACCAAGGCAGGCTGCAATTAGATGCCATTGCCAACATTTATGCGGAATTTGTTATCCTCCTATGTGTAAGCCTTAGCCATTGTTTCGTATCAACAAAGACTCTGAGAGTCTGAGTTGTAGCTCAATAATTTATTGGAAAGCAAACATTTGCCAGACGAAATTTAAAGGGATTTGATGGGAATTGGGACATATGAGATGTATATATCCATACAAGTAGGGTTATGGCATATGCTTTGTTTGTGGAACTGGAACCTACTTCCATTTGTCATTTTCAACTTCGATTATTCTTATAAATGGTGGAGAATATAATATAATTATAGCATTTTAATACACTGATGATGCCATTAGTATTCATCTTGGTTTGGAATATTATTGGTCCCTTGGTAGAATTTCAGTTTTGTTTAATGTTTTATTCTTATCTCTAATCTTTTGATCAATATGAACTACGGCTCAATAGCTTTGTCAAACAAGTAAAGTTTAAAGCTTAGATGCCCAAGTGGTGGAAGTCATATATATCATCTATTGCAATCTGAATGACATTCCATGATCATGTGTAAGGATCATTGGAGAAAGGCGACGACAATCAAATTTGGATGTTTTGAGTCTTCAATACAACACACGTACTGATGTAAAAAATTGGAACTGTTTTTATCTACTTGCATTGGACATTATAATCCCCACCAGGGTTAAAAAAAATCCCTTTGGACTCAGTTTTCAATTAAAGACCAAGGAGAAAAATAAAAGCCTAGCTTAAGCAAAATGGCTTGAAGGGTCTTGTCTTTAGCCCTAGAACCTAGAGGTGTTCAAATAGAAGAGGCCTCTTGAAGGGTACTTGATCGGTCCGTTTGTAAAAAGGGTCTAATCAATAATGGGTATAATGGGTCGGTCTCTTAAAGGGTCATGTTTTATTGGGTCTTTAAGGGGGTCAATAATGAGTCAATAGTTTCCAAGACTTTTAAACATTATCTGGTAATGAATTATTTCCACATACTAACCGATAGTCCACTATCGAAGATTGGAGATGATACATGTAAACTATCACCCTATATAGATAAAAAAAAATTATACTCTTTGGACGGCCCGATCCGTTTTGTATCTCCTTTAACCCAACTTAACCTGACCCGTTTAGCATCTCCTTTGGCTCGCCCAACCTGACACGTTTATCATGTGACTCATCTTGACCCTAACCCGACTCAATGCATAGGTCTACTAGAACGCAGTCAAAGCTTAAAAAATTAACTGCTTGAGTAAGGCTTAAATTCTAAAATTTGAAGGCCCGTTAATATTGCTACATCGTAGCAACAAGGCTTCCTGATCCATCTTTAAATAAGTCCTCTCCAACGGGGTTAATCATTCATTATAAGCGACTTGAAATTACATAAGGTAATATATAACATACGTTGAGATTATATATTCCCATTCCGGACAAAGTTATTATACAAAACTATAATCAATTTTTTTAAATGCATAAACTATAATAAAAATGAGTTATGAAAAAGGGGTCATAATCAATAAACATTTGAAATTTATAATTATAACTTCGTCTATATTATTTATTCTTTTTAGCTCTTTTACACCAAAAGAATGAAAGTAATGATCAAGAGCAATAAGATTGGGCATTTAGGGTAACTAATCAAGTACAGGCCAGGCCCTTTCTCTATTAATTTCCTTAACATTTGTTAATATATTTGGCTGCATCAAGTCTATAAAGGCCCGTTGTAATTTGTTGCAATCTGAAGTCTATTTCTATAATATGGGCCTCACTTTGGAATATACCAGTCCAAAACTCGAAAGAGCAATTATGAATTTCTGAAGCTAAGGCCTTTCATTAGACTTTCTCTTGTGACGTATTTGGACCCTCATCTATATTATTTTGCATATCTATGTTAGATGAAGATGTAAGTAGATGGAGTTTTTCATCTATCTTCCCTTATTGATGAAAATGATCGTCGTTCATAGTTTATACATTACAAGCCACCTAATAAAATGCCCCCAAATTAGCTTGATCGAATTAACAATGTACTTCACTAGGTTCAAAATTAATAGACACATCAGAGTTGTTTAATCAATTTCATTTTTCACTTCTATTGTTAGGCGATAAATCATTGGGCATAGTTTTAGTACTTTGACCATAAAAATATTATAACTAGCCATTTTAATCAAAGGTTATATAATTACCTAGTTTCTATTTAAATGTTGAAGTAGTAGGAAGCCCACACATTATAGATCGAAGTTCTCCCATGGAGGATAATTGTTCAATTCGGAAGCCCACTATAGGAAAAACCCCAAATCTTTCAAGAATTATATTGCGGTTTTTGAATTTCAAGCGACCAGATTCCTTTTTGCATATCACTCCTTCAATGTATGGAGTGGTTGCATCGGGAAGAACATTACCTTTTCATTTTTCATTCCAAAGGAATTTGATGAGCACTCGAGTTGTAGATAAGTTAATTTTGATGAATTCTCTTGATAATCGAGTTATGCATACTCAAATGGAGATTAGTTAGCTATCGATTTGTCCATCATCTTTATTCTGGCGAAAGTCAATTCGAATTTCTCCTCTCTCTATAATTCGAAGACATATAGACATTTTAAAGACATGTAAATGCCGGCAAAAGTCGATTCGAATCATCGTGTCTCTTGGAAGACACTTGGTGCTTGAATTTATGATACATCATATATATATATATATATATATATATATATAGACACACACACAATTAGCATCCAAGCTTATAAACGTATAAACACCAGGGGAAAAGAATTCCAAAAACATGGGAAAGATGAAGACCATGCATATACTAATTTAAAAATTTGACCATAAATTATAATTATATTATAACAAATAATATATTCAAGTGAAATCATATTGAATTCATCTCAATGTAAATTTTTAAACTGTCAAATTTTCATAATTTTTTATGTTATGAATTTAAAGATAAAATCGTTCAAATCGTGTCTTAAAAATTATAAATCTCAAATGGGACCTAGCACAAGGTAGAACAAGTTCGGGTTAATGATCTCAAACGGAAATGATATATTAGTACGTCCCTTAGCCTGTTAATGATTGTAGTAAGGTAGAACAAGTTCTCAAAGTCATATTCCTAAATTGTGAAAATCAAGAGGTAGGTTGCAGATGTTGCCTTTTGCCTTTTACTCCGCATTAAATAAATAATCACAAAAGGTTTGGTGAGTTGCTTTCTCTTTAAATGATAGCAGTTAGTTAAGAAGAAGCATGACCAAGTATGATTATATGTATTGCATGATCAGCTAGTAATGATTTCTAATGTTGAATAGGAATACAAGTCGTGGTCCTTTTGACTGGACTAATCTTCACTCTACCATGCATTACCTAAGCTTCATTTATGTAGCTAGCATGGTAGGTGAGTTGTCTGTGCTACTCTTTAGGTCCAGCACTACACTTGGCACGGTCGATAATACATACAGTTAAACGGAGAATGCAAGATGAGGGAATAGACACTTCGAATGATCTTTAGAAATGAAATCTCCATCCATGATTCCATCACGTTCTATACTTTATAAGCAAAGTCGTGTGTGGGCTATAGGGAAATTGCATTGATCATTTCAAAAGAGATCGAATAAGACGTGTGTGGATCATTGTTTCACCTCCTTAATTACCTTGTTGCCTACGGGACCAGGTTGCATTGCAATTTATTTTTAAGAAAATGATGACTAAACTACATCTTTTTGTAAATTATCTTTTTCACTTTCTTCATTAATTATTTTAAAATGACAGATAAAATAAATTTTTTCCTTAAATTTTTATATCTTGTACACACAGTCAATATAGTTGGAAGAGATGGTAAAAAAAGAGTGCGACTAACCTCATCATATCCATTGTTTAAATATGGAGGGTTAATTTCTGTATAAAACAAACTGTGTGCATGCAATATCAAAAATTCACACATTTATGTTCTTGATCTCTTCTTAGTCTACTCTTTGATCACCTTGACATGTTATAAATCTTATTTGTGCCACTTTGTATCTATTCTACATCCCGAAATCATCTAATATGTACGTATTTGTGTATTGTTTCAATTAAGACTTCAACAACTAAGCTAGCAATATTTACGAAGTAAGTATATATATAGTATATATGCCGGGTCGGATCAACCCATAGTTCACTAAAGAGCTAGGCAAGATGCAAACTAAGAAACGAGATAAGTTAGGAAGAATGTCAAATATCCTCGATCATTAGTTGATCTTGATGAGGAGTATATCTTTTGAAACCATAGCAAAATATATTTAAAGATAATGTTGGGTCAGGAAAAAGAAATCATCTGTTATGACATAAGTGGAAATGGGAAGAGAAATCATGATTATTTGACCTCCTTATCATCATAACTAGTCTTCTATACATCCAACTCACTCTATCAAAACTATATGCAAGGCAGTGACAATGAAATGCCGGCGGGACTGGGAGTTGAATGGTACGACCGAGGGCCTTGCTTTCCTGCTCATTCATTCTGTGCATTTATTGGAGCAATGTAGAAGAGAGTGATGGGTATTCTTATCCATTTGGTAAACATTTCAGTATTTGACTGTATTTATGAACCGAAATGAATGCAAGACATTAACTTCAAACTCCAAACAAACACCCAACCCCTACAACATCATATCCCATCCCCAGCCTAACTGTTTTGTACTCTTCCAAGTTCCAAGGCCCGCTAGCTGGTTTATCTACGGTCTGTAGCTGAAGACTCAAGTCATGTAATCCTGTCCATAAGGAGACGTTCATCAGCTAGCTCCACTTGACTATCAGAGGACATTATTTGTTCTGAAAAACCCGTACTTATTTGTTTGGGCCTCGGACAAATTCACAGCTTTATTAAAGAAAATAAAGGGTTACCGTCATAAAGGCTGGGTTCTTTCTACATAAGCAGATTATGTGAATAAGCTCCACTATACACGTCTCAATCCAATTAATAATCCTGGCACAAGTACAATAATAAACACATCAATCTTTTCTTTTTTCTCCAATGTGGAATAAGGTTCTTTCCACACAACTCCATTAAAGATTACTCAAGTTTTTGTACTCCTTACTAGACATGTGCATTAAGTTGGGTTTAGACTGGGATGTGTCACAAACTTTATGGGCCGAGCCAAAAAAGATTGCAACACGGGCTTAGCCTAGTCAGGTCGGTTCAAAGAGAGTTTAGTTCTATTTACGGAGGGTGATAACTTGTTTATATTACCTCCAATCTTTGACAGTGGGTCATTGACAAACATGTGGAAAACATTAATTTCCTTATAATGTTTAAAAGTATTGAAAGCTATTGACTCATTATTGATCCTTTAAAGATCCAATAAAATATAACCTTTTAAAAGACTAATCCAATTAAGGCCATAATTAATTAGACCTTTTAAAAATAAACCAGTTACTGAGGCCCTTCCATTTGAACAACTCTACTCCTTACTTCAAGCCTCTTCCATCGTGAATTGTGATGATAAGTTCGTAGTGTCATGCTCAACAAGTAGGTAGGCTTGACAAAGGATCTCAAAATGTTAGTTTGGGCTAGCTAGGAAGGTCTCTTTGATGTGTTTCTTAATCTGATAGATTATGAATGCTTTCCTTGTCCTATATTGTTGCCAACCTCTGAACTTATATACATGATTACAAGCTATGATATGATGTAGGCTATAATTACGAGATTATGTGCTATAATTTATGTTACAAAATAACAACAGTATTTTGAAGATTTATAAAATCAATAATTATTGACTTATCCTAATACACCCCGTAGTCAAAACAGTAGGTTGTCGAAAGTCGAGATTATCTCAAAAAAATCAAAGAGTTGAGGAAGTCCTTTAGTGAAGATGTTGGCTATTTGATAATGAGAAGGGACATGTAGAACATGTACCTGTTCTCGAGCAATCTTTTCACGTACAAAATATATGTCCATTTCAAAGTGTTTAGTACACTGATATAGAAGTGGATTGCTACGGAGATATATCGCAGTAACACAATAAACTAAAGCGGCTTTTGGAACGAGATAATGTAGTTATGAAAGTAATTAAGTTTCGAATCTAACATGTCTTAGAAACAACATTAGCAACCCCACGATACTCGGATTGACTTATGTGCTATACTAGGATAAAGTGGATTGTCTCTTAGCGGACCTCGAAAGCAAGCTAAGTTATCACCAAGGTACACACAATAACCTGAAGTAGACCGCCTGTGGATTGTCTCTTTACCTTTAAATTGCGGAGTAGTTGTGAGATTTTGAGAAGCATAAAGAGAAAGAATATTAGATGATAAAGATACGAGTGATTGTCCGGTGTCAGAAAGGTTAGAATGTAAAAATTAGTTAATATGTTTGCTAGGTGGTTCAATAAGCTGAAGGCCATTAAAAAATGTCCAATGCAGGCTAATTTCCAAGATAGATAGAAATACACAATTCCGTTGATTCTAGCGATCCCATACGATTTTACCAACAATTCTACCAGGAAATGATCCTATGGGTGATCTAGATCGATAGGGTGTTTCCAAAATGTATAGTAATCGATTCTATGATCCGAATAGCGATTTTAATATAATCATCAACACCAGAACTATGAACTTCACCTAGGAGAATCATTTTGTTGCAGCCGAGCAAACCTCTTGCTCATCAAGGGAAGCTGACACTAGAGACGATCCAATGTAATGGAAGTTGCTATGAGCATCTACTGCTCCATGGACTTAGATCTAAGAAGTAGGGGTGTCAAATCGGGTCCACGGGTCAGTTCTGGATTGACTCATTATGGGTCGGGTTAAATCGGCTCAATTTGGTATGTCGGATTGGGTCAAGTCAAGTCATTATCAGTTCGGGTTAAAGCAGTTATTTGCTTGCTCAGGTTCGGTTTGGGTCAGGTTGTATTTGGTTCAGATCAAGGTCGGTTTAAGTAAAATTGGGTTGATTTCTAAACGGGTTATAGCGGGTTATTTCGAGTTTGGATAGATTTCGGGTGAAGTCAATTACGATAATGGGTCGCCTTGATTTCGGTTGAAATACAATTTGGGCTTTATCGGGTTCGCATCGGGTCATTAATAAAAAATATTTGGTTTCAAAGTTATTATAAATTGGATAAAAAATAGGTCGGGCAAGAACATGTCACATTCGCATATATTCAGATTGTTAACATAACGAGTGAATTAGGATCACGGGTTGTTACAAATAGGGTCATATCGGTTATGTGTCGGGTTCAATCGATTTCAGGTTCTCTTCGACTCAGGTCTATAACGGGTGGGTTTTGTAACGAACCGGGTCTATAACGGATCTGGTTCGGGTATTTGAATATCGGGTTAAATCGGTTTCAGGTTAACTTCAGGTCGGGTTGGGTCAATATTCGGGTCTCATTTTTCGAGTCATAATCAGGTTGGATTTGGATCGGGTTCGTGTAAATTATTGGGTCAGATATGATTTCAATAGTTCTACTAAGAAGCTCGTGGCATTGTTCCATCATCTCATACTCCAAATCCATGATCTAAGAAGCTCATGGCTCTGTTCCACCATTCCTACTATATCTTAATTCTTAACACAAATTAAATTTAGACATCCTAATTGAAAATTTGATAGCCAATAATAAATTAAGCAAAAGTAGTGAATTGGACATACAGTTCTATTTCTAGGAAATACAAATTTACTAAACTAATCAGCAAATCACTAAACAATCCAACCACTTAATTAAATAAAAATAGGATGTATTCGCAAGCCAAAGATAATCACTAACCAACCATACTAAACCAAATACGTAGTATTTCACAAACAAACCGTGAAAAGTGAATTGAAATCAATACTTATACGAACATGCATTCAATCACAATTAAAAGATCAGCTCATAACTACATACCGAAACAGATGAGAAAAATTATAAGCAACTCAACAAATCATAGAATAAAATCAAAATCTTACAAGCTCATCATAAACCCTAAAAATATTGGTTCAAATCAAACCCAGAAAACTATTCAAAAAAAATAAGATATTTTAATAGTGGTTGACAGGCGAGTAGCTAAATTTCCCACTAAATTTGAAGAAGAAAACATTAAAAAAAAAAAAAAAAAAAAAAAACAAGAAAAGAAGAGAACCTTAGAAAACGAACAAACAACCCACCAAAGCAAATCACGCTGACCACCAAAGAAAAGGCCTCCAAAAACAATGAAGAGGAGAAAACAAATGAAAGCAATGATGAAGAAATCAAAGAACGACAAGCTCGCACGCTCAGAGTAGCTTAGGCCAGCAAAACGGATTGGTGGGAGAAAGCAAAGCTGGGCAAATTAAGTTCGAAAGCAAGATTAACGAAGCATGCATGAAGGAACTGGGAGCATAGCTTGAAGACGAAGCTGAGAGCATAACGAGGGAAGCAGACAAAGCTGAAAGCGGAGGGTACGTGGGAGGATAGCTGGAAAGAAGCGGAGAGAACGTGGAAGGGTACGGTTCAGCTGGAAGGTTTATTTAACTACTCTTTTTTGTCTCTAATTTTTATCTTATTTAACTTATTATGATTTTTAAATATTATTTATAATAAAAAAATTTAATATTATAAAAAATATATAAGATTTCGAATAAATATATTATTTTTTATAATAAAATAAAAATAAGGGCAAAACTAAAGAAACGATTCCTAAGAGCATAAAGAAGTGTAACTTTTAAAAGATTATTATGGGTTAAGGATATCTCATATTCAAAATCCATTATCCATGCACGTTATTAGTAGCTTCTACTTCGTATTTATTGGCATAGACACCGTCGGAGTGTTGTGTAGCGGCGGACACGCAAGGTTTGTGTGGTCGACCATTAGGAAGTTAGCGTGTTAGATTCTATTTCATATATGTGGCTTTCGTAGGAACTAGACCCCACATTACTTGTCACCTAATTTCCATGTGCGGCCTCACTAGAGACAATGTTATTGGTCCAAATGGACTCTCTATTCATCTCCAATGGCTTTGCAAATGGAACAAGGATTACACCGAGTATTCCGTACGATTTCTTAGTTGTTACTACTACCTTCTCCATTCTTACTTCCTTTCTCCTCTTTTTTTTTTTTTTTTTTTTCCTAGTTAATAAATCTCAGCAAAATAAAATATAGAATAAAAAAAAACTTGAATAAGATGTGAGGTTATTATTGAAATCCGAGAAATACTTGAGTAGAATGAAATATATTCTCACTTTTTTTAGGAAAAATGTTGAAATTGTTATGGAATTTTTTTTATTCTATATTTTATTTTGCTGAGATTTATTAACTAGTCAAAATACATATAAGCTCTGTATTTCAGTGTACACGAAATATAAGGAGTTATATGTTACGTATAAAATTAGGAGACAAAATCTAAAATTAAAGTTATTTTAGTGCTTCTCATAACTCAATATGCATAGTCAATTATTGTAATTTAAGTTATGTTCTATCAAGACAAATGCATACATGATTTACTAGATTTTAGTGATAAGAAATTATATGGAATAGATCTGTACGCGGAGTATACGGTTATCCTATTACGTAGTAATAATAAGGGAAAGGACAAAAGACTTATTAAAGTATGTCTTCGTTTCTAATAACCTACGTTACGTTTTATTATCTAGCTAGTTTATAATAAAAATACTACGTAATAAATTATATCGTCCTTTTGTCAACTACCTGTGTGGTCGGTACATATAACCTACGATGCGTTTTATTAACTAGCTACTAAGGAAACGAGGAACAGTTAGATTAACAATGTAAACAGCTATAGTAGATGGTGGCTAAGTAGCTCTGCTGCACTTGAAGTTGGTAACCACCTTTTTACAGATCATTTAAGCCAAATACTTTGTGGCATTAGTCTATTGACATTGAGCTCAGATTGCACGTACTCCAGCTAGAAGGTTGTTCGGTTCGACAGTTGTTATGATGTTCAATAACGGTGCGGAATATGAAAGTCCACGACGTAACGAAGCTAGTCCAGCGTTTAACTCTACTCAATTTCGAGGGTTAAGGTTATTAGAGTATTCGAGGGTTGAGGTTAGAATTATGTGAAAGAATAAATGGAATTATGTGATAAGTACTAATAATATAAAAGTAACAATGTCACGAATTACGGTGGCCAAATGATTTTAGTCGGCAGGTAAAGTCGTTAGCCGTTAAGAATCTAAGGAGGGAAAAGAGGAGTTCGGTCTTCACTTTAATGGACCACTCCTCGCCGACCCCGGAACAAATAACTCGTCAAATGGCGAAAGCTGCAGTGAACTAATAGCCCTATGTGGCTATGTGTAGTCCAACTACTAGCCTGGGCTAGCCATCCTCCTGCGTGCTTAGTTAGGTAACATTAAATTATTTATAGCTTGGACTTTGGGTTAATCATTATTTATAAACCTAGCTTGCTAGTGATGCGCTTAAGAATGCTATGATCCCAGAATATATGCAGACCTCTTTCTACTTCATAGCCAGTTATAGGATTCGTCATACGCTTAAAAATGTCATCTAAATATACACGTGTGAGAGCAACCAGTAGTGTGGTTGGGTAGGGTTCACGGGATTGTTTAAAACATCGTGAAGGATGGTGGCTTAGGAACTAAGGTTTAGAAAAATTCAGAAGGATGACTAGATGAGTGTATTGTGTTTTTTTTTAATTTTTTTTGACATAGCATAAAAAAAAAAAAAAAAAAAAAAAAAAAAAAAAAAACTTAAGTTTGGCTTGAATTTGGTTATATTGATTTTGAATAATAATAACACGAAAAACTGAAGACAAACATTAGAGTGAAATCAAACAGTTAACATGCATGTAAATTAACTTAGAGAAAAATATCGACAACATGCACAGGGACTTTGAGGCGTATATGTATGACCATATATAGTTTGCGCCTTGTGATAATGAGGCAGTCCAAATTAAAATTCTCACAAGAATACTAATCCACGGCCTAGAGAATTTTCGTCACAAGTTCACAACATATGCTTTTCTTCCCAAACCAATCAACAACCAAATATTTAATTTGGAAAGCATAAAAGCCTTAGGAAATCTAAACTTTTTTTTTTTTTGTTTACATCGAGGAAATATAAACTTAGAAAGGAGAAACAAGGGCTATAATTTTAGGTAACTTATGACGTAGATCCACCAATGCAAACAAGCCGTAATAGAGGCACTAGTGAGCTATTTCTAGTATCGTGACATCTCCCTAGCATGGACATGCAGTGTGTCAATCTGTCATAAACATGTGGCCATGGTCGTGCCAATTTTGTTAGACATAATTCTTAATTATTTATTTAGAGCATGCTTGGATCGAGGAAAATTGGATTAAAAGGATAATAAAAGTCAAATTAATGAAAAATATATAAATAGAGATGGTGAAAAGAAAATAAGATTAAAAAAAAAATTTAATTTGGCATGAGAAAGAAGGGATTTAGAGATCAATTATTACTTTAATTATAAGGGTAATAGCTACTTTACGGGGGTGACGAGTAGAACTGTATATTGGGTCGGGTCGGGTCAGAATCAGAGTGGGTCACAGATCTTAGAGGTCAGGCAAGCTCAGGCTAAAGAAGATGCTAAACAGTCATGTCTGAGTTGGTTTGGTCTAAATAAAGGTTAGTTCTATTTATGAATTGTGATAGTTTGTCTGTATCACCAATCTATGGTAGTTGACCATTGACAAATAAGTTGAAAGCATTCATTTATCTAATAGTGTTTGAAAGTTTTGAAAACTATTGACTTATTATTAACCTGACTTGACTCTTTAAAAACCCAAGAAAATATCATCCTTTAAAAGTTCAAATCAATCAAGTCTATAATTGATATGACCATTTTATAAATTGGCCGATTATTAAAGCCCCTCCCATTTAAACATATCTAGTGAAAAATATCTATTACCCTCCAACGAATCTAATTTATTAGAAACTGTACAAGCTAGAGTTATCCACTAGCTGGTAGGCTAAGTAGAAACTTTTGCAACAATGATTAGTTTGATCTTGATGATGAAGAATCACTCAATTGAAATGGGTCAGGTCAACTCAATCTAGGATCGAAACTATACTATTTTTTATAGAAGAACATCACGAGCTCGACCAGTAGATTTTGCATAAACAAATACAAGAATGTATAAATAGTGTTGCTAGATACATTGTACTTCGAGTGATCAGTTAATTTAACGATTTAAATTATTGAGACCAGCCGCTTTGTCTTTATTAACCTTTTTAAAGCATTCTATATTAATTTCATAATATTTTTTTTTTGTCAGGTTTCTTTAAGCGAGGGAACCAAGTTAAAGGAATCCCATTGTTGGTGTTTATGATACAATGATTAACGTTATGATCACCTGCATTTTAATGTTAATTACTTAATTCCAGAATGAATTAACAAACTAATTTAAGGCTGACTTGAATAAATACATCGCTAGATACTGATGTACAGTTGTACTTAAGTCCTCCATTCTGAACTTGTAAAGCCATTTAAAGTTGATGCAAACAAATTAAAAATTCATTTGATTGTGTTTAATGTAAATTGATGGACATAAGTTATCTTGCGGAATATGCTACAGACAAACATTTAATGTGTTTTTCATATAATCGTAGAAACTGATTCATTGATTTTTTTTTTAAAAACATTTACACTTTTGTATCGTATTTATACTTGCTGTATTTGAGTTCATGTAGGTTGTTCTTCACTAGCTAATCCTATCATTTAGCTAATCTTATCATATTGTTAATCTTATCTTATCTAATAAGATAAGCTTTATCTTAATTTAAATACATCATGTTCTACACTCCCCCTCAAGTTAGGTCGTCTTATCTTATTTTAAATACATCATGTTCTACACTCCCCCTCAAGTTGGGTCGTCGGTACTTCGATTCCCAACTTGCATAATGCATCTTCAAATAGACTTAATCCCACTGCCTTAGTCAAAATATCTGCTAATTGTTTATCTGTTCTGACAAACTTGAGATCCACAATTCCGGCTTCCAAATTATCTTTTATGAAATGCCGATCAATTTCGACATGTTTAGTCCTGTCATGTTGTACCGGATTCTCCGAGATACTGATAGCTACTTTATTGTCACAAAAAAGGTCACAACCTTTTCCTGGAGGGAACCCTATTTCCGTCAATAATTTCTTCAACCATAATATTTCAGCAACCCCTTTTGCTACTCCTCTGAACTCAGCTTCTGCACTTGACATTGCCACCACCTTCTGTTTTTTACTTTTCCAGGTTACAACATTTCCTCCAACCAGTGCAAAATATCCTGAGGTTGACTTTCTACTATCTCGGTCTCCTACCCAATCTGCGTCAGTGTAGACTTGTACATTTAAATGTCCATTATTTCGAAACATTACTCCTCTCCCTGGGGTTTTCTTTAAGTACCTTAAAATTCTGTAGACAGCTTCCATATGTTGAACTTGTGGTCTATGCATAAACCTGCTCACAACACTGACAGCATATGCTATATCGGGCCGAGTATGTGATTGGTATATTAATTTGCCTACCAATTTTTGATACTGAGCCTGATTAGCACATTCAACTTCTTCGTCAGTCTGTAATCCATGATTTACCATTATTGGAGTATCTGCAGGTTTGCAGTCGAGCATTCCAGTTTCTGTTAGTAAATCCAGTATGTATTTTCTCTGTGAAATGAAAATTCCTTGCTTTTATCTGAGTACTTCAACTCCTAGAAAATACTTCAACCTGCCAAGATCTTTCATTTCAAATTCCTGGAAAAGTTTCTCTCTTAATTGATGAATCTCTTCTTTATCGTCTCCTGTAATGATCATATCATCTACATATATAATGAGACATGTCACTAACCCTTCTCTTTTCTTCAGGAAGAGAGTATGATCCAAATTGCTCTGCCTATATCCAAATTTTATCATTGCCTGTGTGAATCTGCCGAACCACGCCCTCGAGGACTGTTTCAGGCCATATAAGGCTTTCTTCAACTTACATCCTTCTCCTAGAGAGAAATTCCGTGAGAACTCAGGAGGAGCTTCCATATATACGTCTTCTGAGATTTCACCATGCAGAAAGGCGTTTTTAACATCGAACTGATGTAGGGGCCACCCTCTATTTGTTGCTATTGACAACAATACTCTAATAGTATCCATCTTCGCCACTGGGGAGAATGTTTCTGAATAATTCACCCCATAAACTTGTGTATAGCCTTTGGCTACCAACCCAGCCTTGTATCTCTCGATACTCCTATCAGCTCGGTACTTTACTGTGAATACCCACCTGCAACCTATAGGTTTTTTTCCTTCAGGAATCCTGCATTTATGCCACGTGTCATTTTTCACAAGAGCTTTTATTTCTTCTTTCATTGCCCTCCTCCATGATTTATTCTTAACTTCTTCTTCAACAGTAGATGGAATCTCCTCCGAATATATTGCAGTATTGAACATTGCTGCTGCATGAGACATATTACCTTCTTCTGATCGTCCCTGTATTGGGTACCTCGATCTTTGAGGTTCATAGTAGGGGTCATATATTTTTGGAGGGATTCCTCTTATGCTTCTTGGCGGAAGTTGATAGGACTCTGGTATAGAACGTCCTGCCTCCATGCTTTCCTGTATAATTTCAATAGTTTCTATAGGAGCATTTACTTCATTAGTATTATCATGACTTACCTCTGGTTCTACCTCTGGATGTTCAATCGCAGGAGGAGCAGCTGATTGTGGTGACGCTGAGATGGACTGTACTATATTGTCAGAGATTATTCCTACATTACAAGTGTTATCTGATATATTGCCCAACAAACAACTTAGATCGTCTCGAACACTCTCCCCCTGACATCGAAGTTGGGGATAAAAAAATATGTTCTCGACAAATTCGCAATCCATAGTAGTATATAAGTGGTTTGAAGAGGGATCTAAACACTGATAACCCTTTTGGGTTGTATCCTAAAAACAAGCATTTGACGGCCCTAGGTTCTAACTTGTCACGACTTCTTTTTAGGAGATGGACGTAGGCGACACATCCAAACACCCTAGGTAGTAGGGAGTGTAAGGAAGGAGTAATACAGGTGACCCCTAGGACATCTAAAGGTGTTTTGTGATAAAGTTTTTTTAAGGGTAAACGGTTTGTAAGATAATTAGCAGTTGCTACTGCTTCTGGCCAGAATGATTTTGGAACACTAGATTCCAGCATTATGGCTCTTTTCATTTCAAGAAGTGTTCGATTTTTTCTCTCAGCAACCCCATTCTGCTGAGGAGTATCAAGGCAGGTGGTCCGATGAATCATGCCATAAGTGTTACAGAAATTCTTCATATCATGATTTATGTACTCCCCCCCCCCCCCCCCCATTATCAGATCGGAGGATACTTATCTTCGTTTGAAATTAAGCAACAATCATTTGATAGAACCGAACAAATACGTCATAAACCTCAGATTTTTGTTTAAGGAAATACACCCAACTCATACGAGTATAGTCGGCGATAAAAAGCACATAATATTGAAAAACATGAGTACCAAGTTCTAGGGCAGGGCCCCACACATCTAAATGAATAATATAAAAAGGTTTACTAGCATGACTCAAACTATTAGGATAAGAGCTCTTATGACTTTTAGACATATAACAAGATTCACACTTCAAGGTAAGTTTTGATCCATCAAGAGTGGGAAAGAGACGTTCTAAATACCCTAATGATGGATGCCCTAGACGACGATGCCATAACCAAAGTTGATCTGCAATTGATCCATGTCCCATCATAGCACTTCCATTTTTGAACATCTCATCTACATAGTACAGGCCGTCTCATTCAGTACCACGCCCAATGATCCTCCCTGACTGAGCATCGTGCACAATACAACCATCATATTTTATCAGAACCGTACAACCCAAATTCTTCGTCAGGTGGCTTATGGATAATAATTTATATGACAGATTAGGAATATAAAGGCAATTATGCAAAGATAAATCAGAACCAATGTTTATAGTTCCTTCTCGTAACACATCCATATATTCTCCATTGACTGCATGTATAAGGGTTATTTTTGGGTTTATGAGGGTGGCAAAATCATTTTTGTCATACGACATTGTATCTGTCGCTCCGTAGTCAAAGATCCATTCTGGTTTTGGGTTTATATAACAGGCAGCCCCAATTTTATTTTTGACTAAATGTGTTTTGGGAATTTTTTGTTGGAATATTAAAGAGGTGTGTGTTTTTGGGTTATTTTGGAAAGAATGGGTTTGGTCCACATATTGGGCCCGGTTGGAAACACCCAACAGGGCTTGGCTTTTGTGCGTGTTGCTTGGTGGATTAGGAGGATTAGATGGGGACAAATCTGGGTCGTTGATGTTAGGGGTTTTATATAGGCCGTTGATTTTGGAGTTAGGGTGTATAAAAGAGCAGCTAGGGTTGTGTATAGAAGGGTAGCTAGGGTTGAAGTGAGGTGTTATGTGTCCCCTCTTACCCGGTTGTCTTGTCTGATCCTTCACTTTGCCTCCTTCATCTCCTACTTGCTCTCCTTCCCTAGCTTTCTCCCTCAATTCCCCATGGGAATTCTGACCTGTTGTCGCTGCTACTCTCCTCTTCATATCATCCCCTCTTCCGGCACCTCGGTCTCCCTTCTTCTTTGCATTTGACCACCACTCGGGGTAACCCACTAGCTTGAAACACCCTCCCTAGTGTGGCGGCTCCCCCCGCAGTGAGTACACCGGAGATGAGATTTTTCATCTTTTTTTCGGGTTGTTCTGTCGGGTCTAGTCCTAGTACTGAGACCACTCCCGATTCCGGATCCTTGTTCCACAGAAAGTCAGGTAAGGTTGTCTTCATAATTTCTCTTCTTGTTATTTCTCGTCGGATCCGGTTGTATGCTTCTTCCACTGTGGGTATTGGGATTTGATTGACAATTTCTCTTCGGTCTTTGTCAAGATCTTCAACTAACCCAGCCAATAACTGATACAATCTTTGTTGTTGGGTGTTTTGATTATAAATGATTATATCATCTGTGCATCTCATTGGGTTAGGCATGATTCGGTCGATCTCCCTCCAAATCGTTACCAACTTTCCGTAGTATACTTCGACCAAATCTCGCCCTTGCCTTATGTGATTTGCTTTAATTGTCAGATCGAAAATGTGAAGCCCATTTGTTCCACTCCCGAACATGGCCTCAAGTCCTCTCCATAACTCCCTTGCTGTAGGGAAGTCCAAGAACTGGTTTACTAGTTCAGGCTCTATGTTTTCGATGATCCATACTTTGACCATCGAATCCTTCTGGGCCCATTGGTTATGATCTGAGGAGGCATTGGTGGGAGGGTCGGCTATGATGTGGCTGAGCCTACCCCTCCCATCAATCGTCAATTGCATCAGTTTTGACCACCGGGTATAATTCTGGGTGTTCAATTTTTCTGAAATGCTAATTGACCCTCCGTGTATTTCCATGCTCCTATTGCCGTTCATCTTTTCGAAGAACTTCCATAGTTGAGTGAGGGACACGGATGTCTCACTCGGGTCTTTAGGTGGTTCACTCATCTCTCAGGTAAGGGTCTTTGGTAAATGATGAAGTTTATGGGGTAAAACACCACCAATCCTCACGCCTGCTCTGATACCAAGACAAAAATTTAATGTGTTTTTCATATAATCGTAGAAACTGATTCATTGTTTTTTTTTTAAAAACGTTTACACTTTTGTACCGTATTTATACTTGTTGTATTTGAGTTCCTGTGGGTTTTTCTTCACTAGCTAATCCTATCATTTAGCTAATCTTATCATATTGTTAATCTTATCTTATCTAATAAGATAAGCTTTATCTTATTTTAAATACATTTTGTTCTACAACAGTAATTTAGATCAAAGCTACTTACACTATAATATTTTTAATTTAAGATTACTCCCTAAACCCATTATCTACTGGTTTTTGTTTTTGGTGTGTAGGTATAAAGAGTGCACATATATAGGTTGTTGCATGCTACCTTATACTTACCTTAATAGGAAGGCAATTAATTAAAGTTCAAAATTGTGTTTTTTTTTATCTTAGTTACGGTCAATTATTTTTGTCAATCTTATTATAGAGGTCAAGATGATGATGTACAAAGTATATGTCAAGACTCTATAATAAAAGTATTGTGTCAATTTGTTACCTGTGGCTTCTCCATTTGCCTATAGAATGAGAGTAATTTCAAATCAGAAGCATGTCTTCATATGTGTAACCCCCTCATAGTATCTTGATCTTGATCTTCAACTATTATTATGTTTTATTTTGGTATTATTCAATTTTGGGGTTGGTTATGGTGCCAGGGGGGAGCCTTGAAATCATCATATCATATATATATCCAGAGGAATAATAAAACCTTGAAATCATCATATCATATAATTATATATCACATAAACTAATAAAAAGCTAGGTAAAATAAATATTCAATAGTTTTTCGTTTATAGTGGCTCTTTTTATTTTATATTCTTAAGTTTGATAATATGAAATTTGAAACGTAATTTTTTTTAATTCTTGGTACCACATTGCAATTTGAAGGAAAAGCCGATGAAGACCCTTGCATTGCACAACAACAAGTAATAGTCCATCATGCAAATGTACGCACTAAAGTATGCATGCAATGCTAGTTAGCTGCGGCGACGGTGAAGAAAAAACATACTTTTTTGAGGGGGAAGGGGCCGGCGGGGCTAGCTAGCAAGCTAGACGCACTGTACAGCAATATTAAACATCGAATAAAACATATTTGAAAACAGTTTGCGTCTGATTGTACTCATAATTAGTAAACAAACACACATGCAAAAGCACAAGAGTCCATGCATATAACAAGACACGGAGAATAACAACTACATTATTACATACAGAAGAACAAGTCAACAAACAATGTGGTTTTTGATTTGTCACATAGTAAGTAGTAACACTAAAGAATATATGCGCATTTAAGTCCGCCAAATATATAGTGGCTCGTCCTAGTTTTCTTGGGCAGTTAACTCAGCATCTTAGCCATTAGCAGTCCGGCTGCGCGCTGCGCCTCCCACCAGCCACCACAGTATATTTGCAATGGTGTTGTACTTTTTAACGTTTACTTCTTTAACATTTGCCTTATTTTAATAAACTAATTTATTTTTTGAAACCCATTATATCGGAGCATGTAATTCCTGTAGTTCACTCATCTATTTTCATATTTTTATATATAAGTAAAAATAATTTAGTGGACTGGGAAAGTAATTTAATAAACATTAAGATAGTTGGCCGCTTACTTTTTAGGTTAGTCCGAATTTGTGGACTTTGCGAGTAACGATGGTGATAAACTATATCAGCAACATTCTTTCCATGATTTTTAGTAACTTTACATAGACCAATGAAACCTTGATTGATGCAATTTTTTTTTTTATCAGCATATAAATTAGTCAATCCACGGCCAATAATGAAAATGTATAAGGACGTACTTGAGGTTCATTGGTGCTCAACTATTGAAATTATTAAAATAAAGGTGTTTCTTAAAATGAAAAATAAAACTAAAGATGTTTTTTTTGTTGCCAAAGAAACGAAAGAATAAGCTAAGGTTGTTATTATGTTCAATTATTAGCAATTTAGCATCATCTATCTCGAAAGTAATTAATTAGCTTAGGTGAACTTAAGAAAAGGAATTGTCAATTCATATTGACAACTTGTCATATCCTTTCATACAAGTACTTAGCTATACATGAAACGGACATTAATGTTATGGTGAAAATAAAATAAATTAAGATATTCCTACAATACTTTTACTTATATGTGCATCGTATTTTAATTCTTAGATTTAAATAATGAGATTTTAAAAGTTGGAAATTAGTTAACTTTACTCAAACAAATAGAAGATCAACTAAGACTAAATGAATCACTGTCATATTAGCAATCAAGTCAAAGTACTATATTTGTAATAAAATCAAATATTAAAACAAATTTCTAAAGATGTTATATTGGCTTCATAACATGGAGTCCTTAAATTTCATACATAAATTTCCTCATATTCAAAGTTTATAATTGGATCAAAATATCAAAAGACGAAGCTATAATTATTTTTTTTTGAGAAGTTTAATTTAGTTACAGTAATAATTACATAATTTTTATAAAAAAGAAATTACCTAGACCATCAATAAGTCCTTTATCTTTAAACACCTCAGCCCACTCCAGGATCCACTCTCCAAAAAAATTGAGGGAAAAAATTTAACCCAATTTGATAAAAAAATTTGTATCATATTATAAAAAATAATATATTAAAGTGAAATATTATTAAATATATATTTCAATATAAATTTTTAAAATATCAAATTTCATATTTTTTGTCGTATGTATTTGGAGATAAAAATATTTTAGGGGTTGTGTCTTGAAAATCGTAAAAAGTCAAATAAAAAAATAGATATAGTAATAATCTCAATGAACTTGAGAAAAAAAAAAAACAAACTTATATTAATATACTGAAATTATGACCCAATCTTACAAAAATGTTGACATATGATTAGATTTAACTGATGGATATAATTGCGGAAAAGGGGCAGAGCTTACCATACTCTTTTAACTTTTAATACCATAACACCATTAATTACCATTTTAAATTAATTGTGCGCATTTATTGTACTCCGAAAATAATTTTCTCTCCTTATTGATAAAAAAATAGTCCGCCCCCTCTATTTTGTCTTTATTATCCATCCCATTTCACACTTCCCAGTTATATATAAATGAATCACATCCCACCATTCAACATCTCCTACACTCTCCCTCTCCCCTTTTTCTCTCTAATTAAGGCTCTTAAACATACTCAGTGAGTTGAGCAACATTTCAACAGACAACAATGGAGGACTTTGATAATTTCTGGACATTTCATGAGGTGGGTTTTCTTTCTTCATTTCATTACTTTGATGGGTCTTCTTTGGTTTCCCATTTTAAGTTTCCCCTGTTTTTTATTTACTAAAATTTGCAGTTTATTTCACAAATTTCCTTAGGTTTGTTCTAGCACTCTAAAAGTTTCGTTGAAATTCTGTGAATTACTCGCATAAAATATTATGCGTAACCACACGATCATGTAGTATAGAAATGAAGGTCAAGGTACTGTATAGAAATGATATTGATCAATGAAAGTGAAATCTTGGTATTCTTTCGCCAATGAATGTTCTTTGGATTCTCATGTTCAAGGTGTAAATTTTTCTTTTTTTGTATGCGTGTCTTATTCGAAATGGGAAGAAAAAACTGAATTTTGACTACACTCAACTTTAAGCTTCTTCTATTCAGTTGGGTCCCTAGTTCATGATTTACCCTTCCCCATAACTTTGATTAAATTGTCCAATCATGTAATTCATATTTACTTTTTTGGAATACAATTCTTTCTTGTAATTTTTTTTTTTATAGTTTTACTAAATACCCTTTAAATTCTTGTGAATTTTCAGAGCGTTGTTGAGTTGAAACAGAAGATCCAATACATGACGTATGAGTTAGAGATGACAAGAAATGAAACAAATGAAGAAATAAGGAAGAACAATGAGCACATCAAGAAACTGCTTCAGCTTTTACAAGCAGCTTGCAATGAGAGAGATGAAGCGAAAGCTCAACTCAAAAAAGTTGAACAGATTCTGTCATTAAACAAACATAACCACGATTTCATTGATCGTCATCAAATCATTCCTTCTACTAATACTAGTATTTCTTCAGCCTTTCCTGCTACTCCTTTCTCCCCTGACAGCCCTCTTTTAATACCCAATTTGGCAGCCAAAACAAACTCACCCGTCACTGATTCCAGCAGTTTCTCCTTCGAAACGCAAACTAACAACAATTTCAGCAATCATCCTCAGTCCCATGTTTCGTCACCGGCCACCTCATCTCCTGATTCTTGTAACATTGCTTTTAATCCGGCCAGTGCTGGTGCTGCTGTTGTTATGAGTTCGACAACAGTTCAAGCAGCAACCAAGGAAGTTGACCAAGATTCATTGATCATTGCAAGCTTGGCAAAGAGGAACGCACTTCCACAAAAGGGGAAGCTCCTACAGGCCGTGCTGGAGGCGGGCCCGCTTCTTTCGACGCTTATGGTGGCGGGTTCGCTTCCTCAATGGAGGAACCCTCCAGGGGTACAGACTCATCAAATTCCGCTTGTTAACCTCAAAGGGTGCGATGGAATGATAAGCCAATCCCCGAGAGGTACCAAATTTTGCACATCCCAGCCACCACAATCGACTAATATTGTACCACAAATAGAAATGCCTGATGTTTCCGGTGCTAGTCTTGTTAAAGGGATGGGTCTTTATTCTTCGATATGTAATGGGTCATATGGGTTTTGCCCGACTTCTATGCTGGATTTTGGGAGTGGGTCATCTGGGTCGTCTTGTTTCTTGGGAGGGCGAACGATGAGCCATCAGGGTGTTACTTTTGATAGCCAGATTCCTAAGAGGCAGAGAATAGTTTGAGAATTTTTGACTCATTTTTCATTTCCAAATATCTTTTTTTTTAATTATATTGATGTATATTCTGGCAGAACTATTTTTGTAAATGGATGACGAATTATTATGGCCTAATTGCTTATTCAGTGTTTTGGGTTTTTGACTTTAATGAAGTATTAGCCTGCTATTATCTATATAATATAAGCTTTTCTGTATTATCTTGAATTAGGCTTTAACTTAAATATTTTTTTTAATGAAGTTTGACCATTTCTAATTCACTAGCTCCTCCATTTTAAATAAAGTAATAAAAGGTCAGTTCAATCATACGATGAATTTAAAAATCAAGCTTTAGGCGTTATCTAACACAGAATGAATTGACTGACATTTTTACCATCAATTTCTTTCTCTAAAATATGAATAAGCAACTAATATATAGGCAACAGGCTCTAACATCAGTTATATGCATTTCATACCACTGCGTTGTACACTCGTACATAAAGTCTTACTCGTATTTGTACAAGGATAACCATTGAACGTAATCCGTAAAATCCACTACTATGACAATACTTAAAAAACCCTGAATAATTTAAAATTAGTTTCGTTCAATGTTGCCCAACTTTGGTTACAAGTTACGAATAGAAAAAAAAATTAAAGAACTTGGTTAACAAGAGAAATAAAAGAAAAAAACTTATAATTTTTTGACATAATTCGTATTATACTCTAATTGGGTACACGAATTTTGCTTTGAATATTCGCCTGATGCCCTATAAAGCGTGCACAAGGATCGCACCCTATGAGTACTCGGTACCCCCACCCAAGGCCCCAGTTGGACCAGAACGTCTAGCAGTCTAGGGAATCCGATCCGATCCTACTTCAAGTCCAAGATCTATTTGCCCGGTAACAATGAATCAATCAACCTACAAAATCAAATAAACGTTCAGAACAGACAAGTAATCTTGATTAGATAAAGTTCGCCCCATCTATGAGCCTATGTCAACTAGATTCCACGTGTTTGCCATATGTAGGCCTTACGCTCACTAAAAATAACTAGCTAGTTTCTAATTGTTGATGAATTTAATTCTACACCTATTATTTGTTATTCTGTGCGCTGACATCATTGTCAAAACCTTTAAACTTATACTAACTTAATCCACAAAAGGGGTTTCACACACTCATCCCAAAGACAATTAACGTATCAGTGCGACTGAATTAGCCAGAAACCTAAAGAAGGATATCTATTGTGCGTATATTGTGGGGCCACACACTAATACACTATTAGGAACAAATAGTTGAGGCAGAATGGCCTTCAGAGAGGTAAATGCCTCTCAATTTTCCTTCAATACGAGATTTACTAACAATATTTGACTTGGTGATCAAGAAAGAGCTGACAAACCATTTCTCAATATCTTATGAACAAAATAAAATAAAATTTGTTCCCTTATGGAGGTCTTTAAAAAAAATTCCCTTTTCATTCTTCAAATCCTTTTTCTCTTTGGTCCCTTCTCAAACAAACAAAAAAGATACAAGTACAATAATCTTTTTGTTAAAGAGTTTAATGTACACTAGGTTACAAAGTTGTAAGTTATGAATTTATCAAAAATTAAGTTTGGTAGGTTGAAAATAGAAATTAAATTCCGAATTCATAACGTGATATGCAAATGCATATCCCATCGTACGCCAAACCCCACGAGAATCAAACTCATAAATCAAAGGAATTAGATGCATGCAGCCTGATTCTCAGAAAAGACCTAAACTCATGAAACATGCATTCATTGATGTTTCAATATGGTAGGTTCGATTTTTTTTCCTTCTTTTCTTCGAATTTTGCTTGATTGATATGTAGAGGTGGGGTCAATGTAGAAATTTTTTTCCCAAGAACACAAAGCCCCACCACACTATATGACTACAGTACAATACCAGTTAAGGGACGGCTTCAAAGTGGGCAAATGAGCAAAGAAAGAAGAGGATAAGACAATGTTTCTTTGCTTCATTTTCTCCTTGCCGTCGTAGACCTACTCACACACATGACACACCCAACTTCATTGACAATTTATTACTCCTGCTAACACTAAAACGTCATGTTTAGGAGACCATCTTTCGAAAATATACAGTATTTAATATGACATGAAGTGACTGCAAAAAAAAAAAAACAAAAACTTAGCTAGGGCAAACACTTTGACCAGTTTTTGTCAAGAAAGCTGAAAAAGATCCCTTTGATTAGTTTGAAAGCTGTTTGACTGGTTAGGAAGATAGTTGGAGTTTGGTCTGACTTGATGGAATTAAGTGGGAGCATATTGTAAAAGTGCCCCTTAATCCCGTATTCTGAGTTCGTCTTATGGCTACTACATGGCCAATGTCTAAAGTTTATATGTATTATAGGCTTAGTTTATGCATGATGTTTTTGAATGAACCCCTTTCACTTTACCATTCCACTAACAAGATCAAGGCTTCTCCTCCCTCTTTCTTTTGTCTGTTCTAACTTCCGTTTGTTTACATATTTGGTGCATTGCACTTGTTCTTCCTTTCCTCTCGAATGTGGTTTCCTTTTGTGCGTATGATTAAGTCCATATCAAATAAGATTTTAAGAAACTAATATTTGAACACAACTAATTTGCAGTAATATTAGCGTACCCTCACATGAGAATACAATTTTAAATATCTACTGATAAATTGATGCGTCAACATCAAAATTAATACGAATGTGATAATATCATTTTCCTTTGATTTTCTACCTATGCTCTGGGAGTGGAAGAGCCAAGATTGCAGTAGAATATTGCATTCAGGCTGAAGCACGTGCCAGCTACGACCAATGCTAATAGGCTTACAAACACATTAGCATGTGCCAAAATATACGGTAACTTTGCCATGTGTCAATGTGTCATACATTGTAAGGAACTTAGAAGGGGAACATGTGTTACAATTTTATTGTTGCAAATATGATGCGTTTCTACGTAACTGATGTCTGGTGGGCACTTTGCCTCAGGAATTAAAAGAATGCAACCTTGTAGGCAAACCTGCAGGCTGCAGGAATTGGGATTTTTTTTTTTTGGCAGCGCTTGGGATACTCTTATAGAAGTTCATTTATACTCCCCATCACTAATTCACTATAGACTCCTGGCTCTATCCTTGGCCACTTCCATACGTAGTACTCTGTACTAGGACTATGCGTTGGACGGGGTCAGGGTAAAAATCAGGATCATTTTGAAGTTATACGGGTTGAATTGGGTTAAAATAGATGCAAAATGGGTGGAATAAATTTTTGTTAGTGTTAATTTTGTGCGACAACAGAACTAGAACTCTAAGCAACAACCTCATGCTTCACATAACAACATTTCACCGCTCTCAAAAGTATTACCCCGTATACGGTATACCACACGGGTATTAGATATGGGTATAGGTCGTGCCATGTCCGTTATGGACCCACGGCCCATGTCATCTCGTATCCAACCTCTTGTCGTGTCGTGCCGTGTCAAATTGTGGTCATGTCGTGCTACTATTTCCTAAAACTCGGCTCATGGCCTAGTACGGTCCATGTGTCGTGTTGTGTCTCATGCTAACTTAATTTTTTTAACAAAAATAAAATGAAGTATATAATAGAAATGAAAAAAAATTGTGGCAACAGTAGTAATAATATTAAAAATAATAGTAATATTAATTATAGTAGTAATACCAATATTAATACTAATTATATTAAATAATACTAAATAATAGCGTGTTTAGGCGTGTCTCGTGCCAAATCGATGCGTCATGCTTGTGCCTAAATATTTTTTATTGTCCGCGGCCTAGCGTATAGCCCACTCTACGGACAACGTGTCATGTCGTGGCACAGCCGTGCTCGTGTCGTATTGTGCCAAAAGCGTGACATGCCTTCTCGACATGCATGTCGGCCTAGCTCTACCTGGGATGTGTGAGGTATGAAGAGGAAAGGAAGTAGAAACATGGTGCCATAATATACTTACAAGTAATTTTTGCAATACAAATTTTACTTAAGCAAATTAAATAAAATGTTAATATGAAATTAAAGCTTCCACTATATTACTGAGTTTCATGTAGAATTTTTTTTATTTTTAAATATACGATCGAATACCAATTTCATGTCTCCACCACCCCTAACACTCTACCTATATATTGCAATACTCCGTATTGTAAGATTTAAGTGATACTCAACATTTATCCTATTCCATAGCAAGTATATAGTAATATGTTTTGGGATCCTTGTAACCTTAATTGCATATTTAAAAAAAAATGAAGCAAATCGTTATTTACAAAACTTATTACAGTATGATAATATTATAGAGTTTTTTACATTTAGAAATGAGGAAAGCATAATACAAGCTTATTTGCTTTGATTTTTAACAAAGACGATATGCCATTAGGTATTTGTACGTTTTTCCGGTGACATTTGGTTAAAAATATCATGTAAAATAGCGATTTGTGAAAAACAATCATGTAAAAAATAATTATAAGAAAATACCAAATAAAAAATACAACTGCACGAGATCACCACATAGTTGTTTTCTAACATTTGACCTAATTTACGGTACTGACTAGTTACGTGACTTGCACGAGTGAAGCTTAGTACCTCAATTTTTTTTTTATAAGATAATTTTTTCATAAGATTTTTTATATATTAGTTTTTAACAAAATAGTATTTTTACGAGGTTTCTTTTGCAAATTATCTTATTCCTTTGTGGAATCTCAAAAATTCTTTTGGTTAATTCTCCTCATAGTTATCCATTATACCCATGAATAGTTTTCATGATTAATGACGGTAAAAGTTGAAAGTTAATACAAAAAGACAACTCTTAAAGATACTTGTGGTTGTAACAAGAAAGTAATCATTTGTAATTATTAGATCATAAAAAGTGAGCAACATGAAGGCATTATTAAATCAACTCATTAAAGGTTTTGGTACGTCTTTAATCAAAATTGATAAAGAAGAAATTAAAATAGCAGTTGGTTGTTACATTCTTACAATGTCTTCAACTCTCTGCCGCTTACAGTTTCACCCTTAAGTTAAAATGCATACTGAAACTGAAGAATATGATTGAGCCGACAGGTAAAGTCGTTACTTGTTTGGGGATCCAATGGGGCGAAAGCCCGTCTCCGCTTTTATGGACCATCTTTTGTGCTACAGTAATTATTTAAATTTAAGATTTTTCTTCAAAAAGTAGAAAAAGATGCACCTAAAGGCTAAAGCTGGGTCCCTCACAAAACATTTACAATGCAACTCTAATCTTAATTGCTTAGATTTTGAAAGAGAGGGAGCTGAGTATTATTATAGTCGGGCCCTGTGAATTGTGATGCTATTAATTACTTCATTCAGACATACTTTGTACAGTATTAATTAATTACTCTTATAGTTAAACGGCAAAAATAAAATGGTCGAATTTGTTTTAATATATAAGCTCGCTATATTTAAACTTCTACAAAGTTCTATAACATACATTTTAAGTTGTGAAATCCTTGTTAACTAACATTAGTTCTTGAAGTGGAAACCTAATTTTATGTAAAACTTGAAAAATTTGGCTTAGTAGTCCCTTATTAATAAAAATAAAATAGACTTCAAATATAATTGCTTTTGTTGCATACATTAATCTCTACTTAGCAAATGTGATCTTCCGTGTATTGGATCCATGAAATTACGATACTCAACTTACTATAGAGTTTTAATTTTTTCAAATGTAAAGATACAACACACTCCATATGCCATATGCCATATGCCATATGCCATATCCGTCCTCCTAAAAATTGTGCCATTTGATTTTTTGTGATCCCTAAAGTACGAATTTAAACGTTTTTATCTTCATATTTGTAAGGCAAAAAATTATAAAAACTTAATATTTTAAAAACTTAAATTGAGATGCATCTAATGAAATTCCACGTGAATATATTATTTTTTATAACATGATGAGAATTATTGTCAAATTTTTTAATTTTTGACTCTATAAGTCAAAATGGGACAATATTTGAGAGACGGATGAACTACATGGTACACTCCTAACTTGCGTTTTTCAAATTCAAAATTGAAAGCTCAAACCTAATATAAACAAGACCTATTACACATGACTAAAAAGAGATTGAACGACTTAATTTCAAGCATCACTTGGTTGTTGGCTCTAATTACTATGTATACCATAATACCATTATACCTTAATCATGACATTTTGATCGAGACCATTATGGTCGTTTCAATGACAATAATTATTTGGAAGAGCAAGTACTAACTAGAGATGTCAAACAAAATTAGGGGAATATATCATACATCATTCAGAGAGACAGAAACATATCGACGTGGGACAAATGTATCACATCACATACTTGATAGATAATATAAAAATAATAACAAGCTTAATATAATGATGAGCGGTCAATTCGTAGTTTCGTACTCAGCACTTGCATTATGTAAACGAAGAGCAAGGAGAAAATGGACTCCATGTAAGAAGGGGAATAATGCAAGACATAGGGAAGAATTTAAGTTTCCCTCAAAAAAAAAAAAAATTATAAGAATTTACGTTCTCTCAATATTTGAACATGGATTATAAGTTGTTCAATAGGTTCTTCTAACACGTACAGAGATTAATTAGAAAAGAAATAACGTCACTTAAACATTTCTTTTTATGATACACTATGTTATTGTTATTTTAGATGTATATTAACATGTATCCTATGATGTTTGTCTGTTATTCCAAGTTTTCAAAATTTGTGTCTGCTTTCCTATTTCTTCTCAAGTCTCAAGGGGAGCTGATCAGAACAGACATGAGACAAACATTTCGTTAGGAAAGGGAGCTAATTGATATGACATACTACTAAAAACAACCGTCTTATGAATTTATGACGCATCAAGTCGATTTACTAAATACTGAGAATGAGAATATTTAATCGATAACGGCTAAGATTGAAAGGCCATCACACTGGAGAATTTCTTAAGCCTAGTTGTCGGGAATAAAGATTAGAAATAAAATAGTCTGATTTTTGCGATGGAATCACCACCCTCCACGCTCATTTTCTTTGTCACGCTATTTTCTGGGATTTTTTTTTCACATTAAAAAAACTTTCTTTTACTGATTAACTTCGGTACACTTTTTACTTTTTATAGGCGTAAGGGGACTTTGCCCCCTGAAATTTTCTTAACCTTTACATAGCTTAATAATTAAGTGTCTAATTTTTAAATTAGAGGTTGAAATTTGCCCTCTTAACTTTTGATTTGGTAAATAAGCTTTGTCCTTCCTAATTTTTGACCTAAGATCCGCCACTTATCCATGCACCACAATTGGCACATTAGGATTTGGGATGTGAAGCCTTGCGGCAGTGCCGTAAATTGAAAAATTATTTTACCAACCTGCATTATGTACATTAAGTTTATCACCTGACTTCTCAAATCATACAAAAACCTACAATTGTTACACAGTTTTATGTTTGTATAAGATTTAATTATGTTTTACATTGATGATACTCTTTTGTTAGAATTCTTTTATATTATGTTTTGCAATCTTCTTCTAAAAATTTATGTAAGATATTGAGATTAAGAAGAGGACAAAAAAACCGTACACCATAGATCCTAGTTTAACCATTTAGAAGGAAAAGATTTTTTGAAATAGGGAAAAGAAGAAAAAGAACAAATTCCATACATAAATAAAATTGGAAGGGAAGAGCATTGGACGAAATACTTTGTACCTTAAAGATTTAATTTTAACATTTAGAAGGCAAAGGTTTTAATGAAATCAGAAGAAATGTACAATTTAATTTTTAGAAAATGACTCTGGAAAAAAACTTTAAAATAAATAGAAGGAAAAAGATTTTATTGAAGTATCAGATATTGGAAAAAGAAAAATGAAAAATTCCACATATAGCTTATAAGAGGAGATCGGAACAAACGGTATAAAAGAAATAAATTTAAGCAATTATCCACCGAGCTAACGTTCAGTACATATTAAATCAATAATGTATAATAGATAAGTGTCTTTTGATGGATTGGACTACTTAGCTGATTATATATATATATATATATATATATATATATATATATATATATATATATATATATGGGATCATGTGAGAACTCTTTAGTTATATAAGAACTTTTTTTATATAAGAACTCATTTAATACCATTAATTTATTTCATCTACTTAGCTAATTTAATTTATTTATATAAGAACCCCTTGTTTTGGTATTAAAAAAATAAGTTAAAAAAACAGCAAAGATATCCTTTGAATATGAAATATAGCGAAAGAAGCATTCAAATATTGTTATTTGAATATAGAATAAAATGAAAAATAGGAAAACTACTGATTTTGAATAATACGATTTTTACTGAAAACTACCCAATAATCACGGAAACAAAGAAACTTCCTTAACTACCAAATCTGACTTTATTATAATTACAACTTTGTCATTAATATAGATTAAATCACAACCATCTAAATAAACTAAATTAATGGTATTAGATGAGTTCTTATATAAAAAAGGTTCTTATATATCTAAGGGGTTCTCACATGATATATATATATATATATATATATATATATATATATATATATATATATATATATATATATATATGAGATTATGTCTTATATATAGAAAAGAGAGACTGATTTTCTCATCTCGACCATAATATAAAAAACCAGAAATTAAAGTTAGAGAGAGAGAGAGAAGGGTTAAGATGTTATCTTCTTCAAGTTCAACCAAACAAGCTTCAATCATGGCTTCAAATTCATCAAACGGCATGTAATGTATCAAAAGATTTTGGCATAAGGTTTATTTCCGCAATAAAGTTCATAAATATTTCTGTCATAGTACACTAATACAATTCAACGAAGATCCTGCCAAAATAAAAAGTAAAAAAATTCAAAGAAGCAGAACAAATTTTTGTTTTGTTTTTGACTTGAAGTGACTCCGCATTTTAACAAATTCATCTTGTTAGTGATTTAAACTTCATCCTAACTTTTTGATGTTTCGTCCAATTAATATGCTCATGCTTAGACTTCCATCTTCCACAATGAGAAACAGAGGAAACAGGGGGTTGACGTTAACATTTTATTTATTTATTGTGCCATGATTTGATGATGTAAGTTCTAAATTATGTAAATTGTGTTATGTACATATGTACAAAGTTTCAGTGTGTGGGATGATCTGAAGAAGCAGCTCATAAGCGTGACGAATGATGTGTTACTAGCGAAAAAAGAATCCAAAGAACAAGAGAGAATCACGATGGAGCAAGTTCAGAAAATCGTCCATCTTTTGGCCATTGCCTATAAAGAAAGAGATGAAGCCAAAAACCAATCGCGCGTACTATCAATGATCAAGTCTCAAACACTCCCCCGTCGTTCCTTACCAACGAGGTCGACAAGGACAATGACCACAACTTCCGCGACTAAGCAAGAATAGCCTTTCACAACTTCCATCATTGCTCATTTTCCGGCAGGTTCAAGTACATGCAGCCTTACCTCTAGCCAGTCTATCGCTTTACCACCTACTTAACCACAATGTGGCATAAATAATTCTACTTGGAACCTCTAGACCGAATGTCTCGACAACTGTTCAAACTGTGCCTCAACATAATCTTAGGATGATGGTTGATAACCCTTCAGATACAACTATACCATCGTCCATGGATTCGCGGTTTGTTGTTATTGGTTACTCCCCCGACCTGCATTACTTTGGCAGTTCTGGTAAACTAGACTGTGTTAACTCAAGTAATGATCAAAGTACAATGCAGGACAATTTAGCAAAGGGGAGGCCTCGGCCTGAGAAAGGGAAGCTGCTTCAGTCTGTGATAGACGCAAGTCCGCTTCTTGACTCTCTTTTGATTGCAGGACCAATGCCTCGGTGGTCGAATCCGCCACAATTAGCTCATGCTCCTCAAGTTCCTCTTAGTCCCTATTTCAATGAGCAAGCGTCTATGGTACAATGGGAATTTAGCGTAGTTCTAATAATTATTTTTGATTTCAATTTTTAGTTTAGCGATTCAGTATTGATTTAAGCGTCTAGAGAATTTTCATATAGATATTTTATCGTAGCTAAATTAAATAAGTGAATGTCTAATGAGGAAATGACTATTCTTTATTATTGATATTATTGTTATTTAGGTTTCAGCATTGATTCATGCGTCTACAGAGTACTCATTTGGGATATTTTATCGTAGCTAAACTAAATAAGTCATAAGTGAACTTCTAATTATGAAGTAAACCAGAGCATTGGATCGAGTTAGGGCCGGGATGAGTCACATGTAAAATGGATCGGGCCTGGCCAAAGATGCTAAATGGATCGAGTCGAGTCGGGCCATCTACTAGCTTTCAATATTTGGTAGTGGACTATCGATAAGTATGTGAAAATAATTCATTACCTAGTAGTATTTAAATGTCTTGGAATACTATAGGCTCATTATTGACTTGATTCAACCCATTAAAAATCCAATAAAATATGACCCTTTAAAAGACCGACCTTTTAGACCTATTATTGATTAGACTCTTTTTACAAACGGGCCGGTCAAGGGCCTTTAACGGACCCCTCCCATGTGAACACCTCTATTAAGAAATGACTAATCTTTATTTATTTTATTAATATTGTTACAATTTCAGTTTACTTGTTGTTTCAAGTTTCGACTAGTAAAAATGTTATACGATTTTTTTTGGGATCACCAATAAGTTGAAAAAGTCTAAATACTACTTCCTCTGCATTTTTTTTCTTTTCATTTTTCATTTTAGTCTGTTTCCAAATATTGCCTCAATTCATTAAATAGACTAATCAACCAAGTGAAGTCCAATACAGTGTCAGACAGGTGTTTATGCAACCCAAATATTTAAGCTTTGATTGAGATAAAGTTTGGGCCCAATGCTTGCTCGGATGATGGCCTCGGAAGTATTTATAGGCTAGATACAACTCAAAAGGGCCGAGTCATAATTGGCCCAGTAGGAGAGTGATGTTCCCTTTCTTTGCACTGTGCACATGACCTTTTATATAAGTCCTACTCCGTACTCCGTATTTCTTTTATGTTTTGAAATCTGTTTGAAAATCTAGTTAGCTAAATAGCAAAAATGCAAAATGAGTTCAGAATTTAGATAGGAAATAAAGTACAGCTAAGCCGTTAAGGAATGTACAACGACAATACACCTGGGATTATTAATTAGTTAAGGTACTGCTACAACACATCTTATCCAACACTCTATTCACAGAATATATCGAAAATCTGTATATTCTGGGAAGGAGAGTATACAGAATATATATTCAAGCTAGCAAAGGAAATTTTCTTAATTTTATAAATTGTTGAAATATTTTTATGTTTAACAGAAACTAATATAAACTAATTCACAGAATATAACTTCGTATGAATGTAGGATGTTGTATTATACGCAAGTAATTTTTATGCAGTACTTGCTTCTGATTCTCCAGAGAAATGATAGTTCGTACAAGTAAACCTTTTTCTCCCACAAAAAAAAAATTGGTTTTGAAATGAAGGTATTTATGTACTACGTATTTAAACACTTGCTTCTTCATCACTGTTTTGTGTATCTGAGTTGATATGGTTGGGATCAATGAAACTTGCCAATGGTCCTTGTATATCTGATCCATATATGTGCCCCATCTTAAGCCGCTTGGTTTCCAAGTACCTCCTGTTTTCGTCAGTTATGGGTGTTAAGACAGGAACCCTTCCTACCACAGCCAAGCCATAACCCTTTAAGCCAGTGAATTTTGCTGGATTGTTGGTCATTAGCCTCATGGTTCGAACTCCAATATCCCTCAGAATCTGTGAAAGAATTTTGTTTAAGACTTCTGATTTGAATAGTTGAATACACATTTGGTTAAGTAATCGATACAGAATAAGTTGCAGTCTGAAAAATTACCTGTGCACCAATACCATATTCACGCGCATCAGCAGCCAGTCCAAGTTCAAGGTTGGCTTCTACAGTGTCATGGCCTTGATCTTGTAAGTTATAAGCTTGGAGTTTATGACCTAAGCCGATTCCTCGTCCTTCGTGACCGCGAAGGTAAAGCAAGATGCCTCTTCCCGCTTTCTCAATCAACTCCATCGCTAAAGCTAGCTGATTTCCACAGTCACATCGAGCTGAACCAAATACATCTCCTGTTAAGCACTCGGAATGAACTCTAACTAGGACATCTTGACCATTTCCTATGTTTCCCTACGGAAAATATAGAGCAGAAGCTCAGAATTGTAAAGTAGTATTTGTAGATGAATAGAAATACTATGCATAGTTAACACCTTTGCAAGAGCTACATGCTCTATTCCATCTATCTTTGAATGATAGCAGTAAGCTTCAAACTCTCCCCAGGTTGTAGGAACCCTTGAAACTGCCGTTCTTTCTACTAATGTCTCCCTTTTCCTCCTATACCTGAGAGTCAAACACAAGCACATTAAGCTAGCTAGCATTTTCATTCAAAGTAATACTAATCCTAGACCGAATTAGGCCATGTCAACTCTGATCAGGTCTAACTGAAGGTAGGATCATGTAAGATTTACCTGATCAAATCAGTGATAGTGACAGTAGGAATATTGTACTCCGATGATAGCTTTCTCAAAGTGGTTAAAGAGGCCATGGAACCATCATCTTGATCAGTCATGGCTGAAAGAACTGAAACTGGCCGTAATCCAGCCAGCATAACCAAATCAACAGAAGCTTCAGTATGTCTTGCTCGCCTAAGAACCCCTCCATTTCTGTACTTGAGGGGGAAAACATGACCAGGCCTCCTGAAATCTTCAGGCTTAGAGTCCTCAGATGCAAGACAAATAACTGTTCTTGCCCTATCTGAAGCTGATACTCCAGTTGTTGTGCCTACTTTAGCATCCTTGAGTTCCACAGCAAATCATATTAAATACAATGTAATGTAGCGCACCTAAATCTTTGGTTCTATTTACTTTAGGGTTGAAAGTAGTGCTTAACGTATTGTGAAGCAATGCAGAAGGAAAATTATTTTGTTTCAAGACTTCCAACTTAATCAAATATCTACGTACGTTTACTTCAGAAGCCACCTGTTAAAATATATAACATAGATTTAAACTGACATGGATGGGTACCAACTGGCAAAGTGGAGCATGATTTGCAATTCAGACCAATATTTCTCAGTATTTCTAGTTCACTCATTTTGGTTTTTGACATATGATGCAATGATAAATAGAAGAGAGAGCTGTCCATATGAGACACATACCACAGTGACAGTGAAAGCAGGAGCAGTGGAGTCTGCATTTTCCCCATCTGATGACATAAGAGGAAGCTTTAATCTTTCAAGATCCTCCCCTTTCATCCCCACCGAAACGATTCCTGTTCCGTGTTTGACCATAAAGGCCATGGATTGGGTACTTACTAAGGATGCTGCCATAACTAGATTTCCTTCATCTTCATTTTCATCATCTACAACAATCACAAACTGGTAGTTTGACAGGTATGAGTCATGGATAATGCACAAACTTATCCTATAATATATCACTTGGTTAGTTGGTACCAGCTATGATGCACGGATACGTACGTCTCCAAGACCCCGGGTACGGCTTGGGTACAGGTGGTTGACTATGGGTACGGTTGGGTACGTATCGGGTACGGCTGGGTTATACCCAACCCGTATCCAATTGATTTGGGTTTCTTACACAACCCAACAGCCAAAAAATTAAAAAAAAAAAATTATCATATAAGCCCAACACATCAAATTTCATATCTAGATTTATATCTATTTTTTTGAAGGTAGTATTACAATGGTTCTTAAATTTGAAAGTAATATGTATAACGTCTCATATAATCTCTCCAAATTTTTCCTCCAAACTTTTGCTCTTACCCATTCTCAATTGAGTTTTTAATTGACTACACTTATATTTTTTTAGGTAGTATTACAATTTTAGTATGGGTAGAGCAAGTTATAGATATAAGTCCTCCAAATTCTCATATAAGTCTAGCCCCTCCAAACGTCTACTCTTTTTATTTTATAATTTATGTTTTATTTTTTGTTGTATCCATGACATACCTGTATCTAGAAATTTTGATTTTTCCGTTTCTTGTACACGTATCCGTATTTGGATTCGTATCGGTGCAACATAGGGTACCAGGTACAATATACATGTTGATTATGTTATACTATAAGATACCAATGATGATCTAATTAAATAGTGAGCAAAACTTATCACTTAGATTAGACCATCGATCTCACACTAGTTTATAGTGAAACATTCAAAGTGATCCATAATTCATCCCTAATATATAAGAAAGTCACTACGATATATTGTAAGACCTCCTCATATAAAAATTATGGTTACCTATAAGATTACAATATAAATTATACCTAAATAAATAAGAAAACAAAATGTTGGGTGGGATAAAGTTGTTACCTTTCCTTGTTTAAGGGTGATGAGAGCCTGGTCAATAGAAGAGTAACCTTTGGTGGGGCAATCAGGGTCACCTTCAGCATCACTAACAAAAAAATCAATGGTTTCTGGGGTAGTATTAGCATCTAATGTGCTGAAAGAAACAGAATTTTGTGACCCATATTTGTTTTCCAAATAGCTCTGATCATCAAATAAGTTTTCTGCTGCATCAGAGCTAGAAGCCCAACAAGTCAAATTCCACCATCTTTGATTGTGCTTGAGGAACAAGGATCTGGGTATGCTGAAATTCAGTAACAACTTCGAACATGAGATTGATATGAGAAACTATAGCCTAATATGGAAAGGACTAACATATTATGAATTCATGATACCTCGATCGAGCGGAAATGTGAGGAAATATAGGATGAGTACAGGAGATGGAGCCCATTCAAGTTCAGATGGTTCAAACTTTAGGACCAATTAGAATAGCTAACAAGAGCTTTAGCAAGTTCAAGCTTTTACGATTTCGATTTTTGGTTATATATGTTTTGACAAGTGATTCCTCACCTCTAGTTTTGGATTGCGTTGTGTCACCTTGTACATTATAATTTCATTTTAGTCCAACTAACATATTGAGAATTTGATATTTATTTACATTAAAATGATTACATTTACATAGTTAAATTAAAAATCCAGTCGATATAGTATTTCATACTTAGTGGCAATAGCCGGTATAGGCGAGAGCTCCAAAGCACTACACAACACAACATGGAAAATTTTAATTTACACGGGCACGAGACATTTACAACACAAAGACACAAATTGATATTTTATTTATAGGGTTATGGGTTGGAATTTATGTTGGATCATTAGTTTCAATGAAAAGTTTATCAAGTACCTAAAAAGAATAGGTTAATGGGACAAACCTAAACACCTAAAGTCATATAGATACAATATGATGATCAGCATTCAAGGATAAACTCCTACTAGTTCTACACTTACCTAATTTTAGGACTTAAATACCATACCTATGAGTTATGACCCTTGCAAAAGTGCATTCATTCTGAGCACCCAAAACAATTGTTTTAAAGGATTCTCTAAGATTTTGAATACGATTTTGGTTTAAGTACCAACTTAAAAAAAAAAACCCTCAAGTGAATTCCTACGTGGCAAATCACCCCCCTCCCCCCCTTCTCTGAGTGTGCAGGGTTCATCGAAACTCGAAAGCGCTCATCCCGAAATCACTCATAATTAGGGTTTTTAGTTAATCTCCAAGTAATCAAAGTTCAAAACCCTCTTACTTTATCCAGATTGACATCCTGTCAATTGATCTTCGATTTTTCATGATATGAGCTGATTAATCTCCGAGATAATAGAATAAAAGTAAAAAGAATGGATTCTCCGGCAGTCGCTGTCAAAGGGAACAAGCTTGTTAAAGGGGCTTTCGCCGTCGCCGGGATCATGGTCACTCTTGTAATCTACGGTCTTCTGCAGGTACTAATTATACCCTAATTACTCCCATTTTATTAATTTTACTGTTATTTATCATTCTCGTCGCTTCTTCGTTTTGTCTGTTATCCCCTTTTGTGTTTTCCGCTAACTATAGATAAATATCATGCTTTATTTTCTGCAACTTTTATTGTTTTTGGATAATGTTGGCATAAACTAAAGGTTTTGTTGATGTATATTAAGCTTGTAACTTATAATAAATTGATTTAGGGTTTTTTTTTTTAATAACATGATTGATTTAGGATGATTTTAGTTAGAACTATTCCGCAATCACGGTGATGCGAATGCGAACGAAGGCTGCATTTTGTGAAAAGAGGGTTAATTTAGGTTCCAGTACTGAACAATAGATTTGTGATGTTGTAGGAGAAGATAATGAGGATACCATATGAGCCAGACAAAGAATATTTCAAATACTCTTTGTTTCTAGTTTTCTGCAATCGTCTTACGACTTCGGCTGTATCTGCTGCTTCGTTACTGGTAATAATGTTATGAATTGATTTGGTTGTAACAACTGTAACTTTTGTCGTTATTGCATTGTGTCATAGCTTGACTCTTGCCATTCTTTGATATGCTTGTTCAGGCGAGTAAGAAAGCTTTGGATCCTGTCGCCCCTATTTATACGTATTGTTTGGTCTCTGTTACAAATATTTTAACCACGACGTGCCAGTATGAGGTGAGACAATGCTCCTCACATTGAAAGAAATTCCTTACAGGAATAGTCTGTTTGTTTATGGTGAGAATGTAGAATGACTAGGATCCAAGTTTGAAACGACCTTCTTGTTTTCTCTCAGGCCCTTAAATATGTCAGTTTTCCGGTCCAGACTCTTGCAAAATGTGCCAAAATGATACCAGTCATGGTAGGTTTATTTCTTTTCTCTACAGACATCTATTACTTTTCTTTAGGGACGAGGTATGAGGTATCGAAGCTGAGCTTGTTTACTTATATTGAAGCTTTGTTTATACTTTGATTTCTTAATGTAAGAACTGAAAAGTATCCATATGAAGCATCAGTTTTTCATGCTACAAAAGTATATATGGCATTTCCTTATATCTGCAAGCATCCTCCTGAATTTTTATGTCATGCTAGTGATCTATGATTCTTAGTTTCTGTTTGCTACTCATGAGTTTACACTCTTCATTGATTTGGGTGGAAATTGACAAAAGTTTTGTATTATAGCCTGCTCATGTTACATCCCCATGCTAGCGACCTTTCGGCATGGCTCATTTAACAGCTTTTTCGTTTAAATGTTTGATGTACTCTTTCCTTGCAATTGCAGGTCTGGGGTTCTATAATTATGCAGAAAAGTTACAAAGGACTCGATTATATGTGGGCTGTTCTTGTGACGTTTGGGTGTTCTGTATTTATCCTGTATCCGGTTAGTTTCTGGTTTTGTTGGAATTTATGTCCAACTGTGAGATTGTGATTGCTATCTGTTGTAATCTTAGTTAAACATCTAGAAATGGTGCTTTCTATCTCAGTTAGCTAGAAAATTCTTTTACTTTCTTTTCCTATTCATTTCTTCTTAGGACTTAAAGGCTTTTGCACTTAGTTGTGGTCGTTGAGAGGTGGCCTGCTAATAATGTACATGCCTTATGGAAGGAAATTCTTGCATGATATTAATCCTGTACTTCTCTAATATTGGGGCTATGTTAATAGTGATAACCATTTTGTTGCCCTTTTGATGTCTCTTCGATTCAGGAAGGAGATGATATCAGCCCCTATAAGAAAGGGAGAGAGAGCACAGTGTGGGGTATGTCCCTCATGATTGGTTATCTTGGGTACTGTCCTGCACTCATACTCACCTTTTTATCTCATGCTGTCCTTTAAGGTTTCCTTTTAAATCAAGGTTTCCTTTTAAATCGTTGATTAAAGTTGTAAGTCTGTTACACTTCCTGGCTTTTGATAAATAAATTGGGTAGATGTTATATGCAGAGTACTTATACTGGACCTTTTTCTCTATTCATCAAGAGCCTTGTTATGGTGAAGCAGTTGACTGCTACCCATCTCTAGGCAGCACCACATGCTAGATCAATTTGGTGCTACATCTGTACTGTGTGTTTAGCTTTGTGTTGCTAAGGAAGGTTAAACTGCCTTGCTGCTGTCTTGCCCTTGGTGAATCAGAGATATTCTATTTTGTTTTTGCACTGGACCAGATATAAAGAGGAAGATGTGATATTGCTGCATTTCTTTCCTCTGCAATCCAGAGATGGACATTTCACATTCTTTCGACATGTATTTGAAGAGATAGACATTTCACATACTTTATCCTATGCTTCTGCTGGCTTGTTTTGACTTTTGACATCTTGAACATCTTATAATATTTTTGGTGAAAAAGCAAGCATTTTTATTTTTACTGTTATCAGTGACTGAAATAGCTTGACATTTTAAGTAACATTGATTTCTTGTGCTGCAGATTTGATGGCTTCACTAGCACATTCCAAGATAAATTATTTAAAGGCTACAATATGGAAATACACAACCAAATATTTTATACAACATTGTGTTCCTGTGTTCTAAGCTTGACTGGTAGGTACTTTGTTTAATTTATACTCCGTGTTGCTTCATGTTTTGATTTGGGGGGGGGTCAGGTCATTCAGTGTTTCTGCTTGTACAAACTCTTAACCACCTGCCATGTTTTGTTTGTACCTCTCATTATGCATGATCTTTGACGTGATCCATTTTACACATTCCTAACATCTGTGATTGATAGAATTGATTTTGCAAACACCATTACTTGTGGATTGTGGTCTATGGCTTATCTTTTGATGAATTCCATCTTTTGCTTGGCAGGGCTTGTATTACAAGGACAACTTCTAGCAGCTGTAGATTTCATACATAGACACAATGATTGTTTATATGATATTGTATTACTTTCTACTGTAAGATACATATCCTTCTCCTGCAATCTCATTTATTCTAACAGTTCATAAGCCAATCTTGGGAAATTCTTCTTCTTAAGCTATACCTTTTCATTTTTTTTTGGTATGACGTGTTGCATCCTAGATAGTTACATTTTGAGTATGTGCAGGTAGCTACAGCTAGTCAGTTCTTCATTTCATATACAATTCGGACGTTTGGTGCTCTCACTTTTGCGACTATAATGACCACCAGACAGGTAAATGTTGCTGTCTGTTCTTTGTATTCTTCTTTGTAACAGTTGTTACTGAGAGTAGCTTGCTAAAACTAGTGTCCACGGTATATGCAGCTTATCAGCATTCTACTTTCATGCCTGTGGTTTGCTCATCCCTTAAGTCCATTGCAATGGGTTGGAGCAGTAAGGTTCTTGACTCTTTGGTTCCTTTGTCCAAAACTGCCGCGAGATTGTTTAATAACGCAAAGTACATTGTTTATTTCCAGGTAATTGTCTTTGGTTCACTTTACGCAAAAAGCTTCTTGAAGAGCAATACCCAGAATCCCCCACCTCCAGCAGACAAGCAAGATGAAGAGTTGGCTCCTTTGAAGGGCAACCCGTAAGTTGAAGGACTTATTCTTAATCATTGCTCTTCTGCCCCATGGTCTGGTTGCGTAGTGACTCTATAGTCAGAGAGCTGAGGCATGATGCTTGTGAGGGGAATTTCAGGCGTAAGGGGATGAATAGTTTGGTAGCAGTAGGAAACATGACTAGTCCATATTTTTTGGCCTCTCCTATCTTTTCAAACGGGGAAGACGAATCTGCTAACATATTGTTAAGAGCAAATCGGCATGTGCTACAATTATGAAATCGAAATCGTGTTGATGCCTCTTGGAAATTCAACTAATCTATTAAAATACTCTTTGCCCCCTCCCCTGTTTCTTGCTTTATTTTTTATTTTTTTTGGAACAGGATGTCATGCTGAGTGATTGCTCACCTAGCATAGTGAAATACTCGTTGGTGATGATAGGGAACTCAAATTATGGAAAAAATGTTGAACTCCATGGTTGTATAACTTGTAGTTATGTGATGGCTCTATCTGCATTCCATCACGTCGAGTTTAGGAAAATTTCTAGAAATTGGAATATGTATTCATCAAGTGCATGTAAGCCACACGTCTTGAGCTCAATTTTATTGGAAGTTATGAATATTATTGTGCTCTCAACACGAGCCATGTTTTTTCAAGATAGTGCTATGGCAGCATTAAATTCGTTCTGTTCCTCCACATTACTCCTGTCTGATACTTAAAATTTAGTAAATTAAAATTATGGAGTACAGTACTATATTCAATATTGTAATCTTTACTCTTTACTAAACATGTGTGTTACTACTGATCGATTAAAACCATGATTAGATCGGTACATGATTAGGAGATGAGTAACAAATGGATGCCTTTCTGTTTTGTTTTATCAATTTGCTCAGATAAATCACTCCCGAGTAAAATAGATGCAAGCACAAAATATATAATTATATTTCCTCATATATAAAAGTACCCTATGATGCAAAAACCGCTTATTCTAGAGGTACTACTAAGTTTCATTTAGTTATGATGCTTTTGTCTTTCTTAATTTGGAGGGAAGAAAATTTCATCAGAAGTCCTTGTTGAGCGGAAGTGCTGCTCAGTTTCTGAAGGCACCTTGAACGCTGCTTCCAGTACTTCAGGAGACAGTGCCTTCCACACTGAAGTCTTTCCAGCCAAGTGTGTGAAAATAGGACTGCAAAGACCACAAGTATTATGTGATTAGAATTTCAAAACACATTAACTAGAAACACATCAAAATATGCATAATCAAAATTTTCTGTTATCTGAAGACTTACTTTGGGGTAGAGATGATAGAAAACCACTCCAAACCTTCATCATTAGCAATCTTTGAAACCACAAAGAACCTTGGCACTATGAACAGATTACCAGCTTTGATCGTGGTCTCCAACACCCTCTTACCATCGACCCCAACGATTTGGACACGACCACTCCCCCTAACAATATAAGTCACTTGGAGGGCAGAGTCACAAGAGAACCCTGGTGAGCACATAGCTCTGCCATTGAGATTAACAAGGTCGGCCCCAAGGCCCACTTCACCCACCAAAGGCAAGTTCTTGGTGTTCAACACGACCACCCTACCGCCATTCTTGATGTCAACATCCAATGGAGCTTCCTCACAGTTCAATGCCATTCCATCGCGGTGTTCCTTTTTAGGTTCAGGCATTTTGTTGGATTCAGCAAGCTTGACAATGCCATTGGCGGATTGGTTACCAACTAGGGTCTTGACAACATCCTCGGGCAAGTCCCATGCCCGGCTTACAAACTCGGTTGTGAATCCAGTAAAGATTCCATTAGGACCAGTAAGGAAGAAATCGGTGAATTCACCGCGCTTATGTGCCTTGGAGGTTTCACCCAAGAAAAGCACGGTCAATTCAGTGTCCTCTTTGTTGTACCACCAGGTGACCACACCAAAAGGTAGAGCAATTGCATCTCCCTTCTTGATTGCTATCACCTTTTCCTCTTGCTCAGGGAGGACAATTCCAGCTACTCCTTCACCTTTAAATTATGACAATATTCACATGTCAATATTTATAAGACATAATACATGTGTTGATGTGTATTCACAAGATTACATAATACATAAATTACACAACAGTCATAATCATAATCAACGGACATTGAACAATTCCAAACAATTAAGATCACACCATTTATCTTTTACAAAGCATCGTTTTCATGGGTCTTTGTAACAAATCAAACATTGTTAAGATGGTCTAAACCAAAATTTGCACCGCAAAAGTCTAAACAATAGAGGGATTAAAGAATTTCACTAAAGGCATCTACATTTACATTAAATTAAAAAAAAAAGTTTCATAATTGATCAACATGCATGACACCCACAATTTCAAATCCAAATTACAGTCATAAACAATAACATGATTGAAAAATATGAAATCTTGTGTCTTGTGATTAAGGGAATCCACAAAAGATGATATCTTTGAATTTTATTTTGCCAAAGCTGATCATAAAGTTAAATAAAAGTAGAAAACGCATTGACTTTTATATATATATATATATGTACAGATGAAATTCAACAATTGTTACAAAAACATTCCAACTAAATTGATTAACATGCAAGTCACATTGACGCCCACATACGTTGCGCAAATCCAATTTATACAATGAAAAAATTCAACAAAAAAAATCAAAGAAATAATAGGAACGAAAAGGATGATACCTTGAAGAACATAGGCGACTTTAGAGGAGTCAGAATAACGAGGAAGAGCAAACCCATATTTGTTCAGAGAAAGTTTAGCAGCACCAATGTTGCCTTCTTTAAGCATGGGCAGTTCTGAGGGTGACCATGAATAATAGGACCCACCTTCACTTCCATAGATTTTCTTTGACAATTGAGGAGACAAATCAAGCTCCATATTTCTTTCTTTTTTTGGGGGATTTTTTGAGGTATAAAAGGTCTGTTTTGTTGAAGGAAAGGGTTGATTGAGATGAATAGTTTAGGTATGAACGAGGGGAGGTTTAGGGGGGTATATATAGCACATAAACGGTGAAGAATTCCGAGTTAGGGTACAATTTGGAATGATTAATTATAAGATATAATGGATTAGCTTAGTTTAAAAACAATCTTAATGGATTAGCTACTTTTAATAACAAATAAAATTATTGGTAATGGATTAGCTTTTTTCTTGGATTAATTTTGGACAAAAAATCAGAATAGAGATTTTTATTCCTTTTTGGATCGAGTAAAAAAGGTTATTTAAATAATTTGATTTTCCTGTCAAAATTATTAATTTGATTTTATCATATTTATTTGATGTTTTTGAGAAATTTTGTTTTTGAATCTTATAGCAATTCCGTTAACAATATTCGTTTAAACTCTTTGATGATGGGAAGATAATTCAAATTTTATCTTGTTAAAGATTCCATAAACTTAAATCACTCTGCAACTAATAAATTTATTTAAATCCAATAAAAACCATTCGATATTTCCGCCAAATTGAAAATAATTTGATTTGTAGATAAATTAGGATATTTGGGGATTACATAAATGATGATTGAGCTGTGAACATGGAAAGATAATCACAAAAAGATGTGATGGGTCAGAATATTGATTTTCTCATATTGTTTATTGGGAATTTGGGATTACATTTATAACGTGCACTTCTTTTTTCTCTCTTTTTTTGGGCTTTGTCTTTTGACTTTTATCCCATCAAGAAGTTAACAGAAATATATGGTGTTTTTAAGAAAAATTGAATATGTCGATAGATCAAGATAGGTTTTGTATGTGCTAAGTCTAGAAATTTACTCTCACTGTTTGCACAATTTGACTTTTTGCGATCTTTAATATACTGCTTTAAAATATTTTTGTATTAAAATTCGTTAAGTAAAAAAGTTATGAAAATTTGAAATTTTAAAAATTTACATTGAAATGCATCTAATTAGATCTCACTTAAATATATTATTTCTTATAACATGATGAAAAGTTTGACTTTAATTCGAATATGTTTGTAAGAAAGAAAGTTATTTCTTTGTGATATCAAAATTCCACTATAATCTTTAATATGCTTGTCAAACAACAACTTTTACAAGCAACTTTGCTTTTATAGGCATCTCAAATTTTCATCAGATCCATGATTAAAAGGGGCATAATAAAGAAAAAGATAAATGTGATACTAAATAGAGGTGGCCACTGGGTCGTTTAGCCCCAATCTGGCCTAGCATGACCCGCTTACGGACCGAGTCAAGTTCAGTTTGGCCCGTCAAAAATATGGGCCGAATCCGAATCCAAATTCCCCCCTGACCCTATTCGATTCGATAAAAAATTCGACTCGACCCATGATTTGAACCGGATCGGCCCTATTTGACTTGCCTAAATCTTCTAGTTTTGTAAAATTTAGTTTATTTAGATGCATTTTTGTCAATTAATGTTAGTTTAGTTGAACATAAATTAATTTATACGAATGTTAGTTGATTTGCATATGGTTTAATTTATATGAGTATTAGTTTATTTGATTATACTTTAATTTAATTCCTATGAATCAATGAATGTTAGTTTAGTTTATATGACTCGATGAATATTAATTTAGTTATATGAATGTTAGTTTAATTGAGTATAGTTTAGTTTATATGAATGTTAGTTTAGTTGAATATAATTTAGTTTATAAGAATGTTAGTTTAGTTTATATGAATAAATGAATGTTACTATAGTTAAATTTAGTTTATTTTATATGACTCAATGAATATTAATTTAGTTATATGAATGTTAGTTTAATTGAGTATAGTTTAGTTTAAATAAATGTTAGTTTAGTTGAATATAGTTTATATAAATCAATGAATGTCAATTTAGTTGAATTATATATAGTTTAGTTTATATGAATCAATGAATGTCAGTTTAGTTGAATATAGTTTAGTTTATATGAATTAATAAATGTTAATTTAGTTAAATATAGTTTAGTTTACATGAATGTTAATTTAGTTGAATATAATTTAGTTTAAATGAATCAATAAATGTTACTTTAGTTGAATTATATATAATTTAGTTTATATGAATCAATGAATGTTAGTTTCGTTGAATATAGTTTAGTTTATATGAATTAGTGAATGTTAGTTTAGTTTAATATAGTTATTGGAATATAATTTAGTTTATATGAATGTTAGTTTAGTTGAATATAATTTAATTTAGATGAATCAATGAATTTTAGTTTAGTTGGATCTTAGTTTAATTGAATCTTATTTTAGTTTATATGAATGTTAGTTTAAACTAAATTTAGTTGAACATAGTTTGGTTTATAAAAATCAATGAATGTTAGTTTAGTTGAATATAATTTAGTATATTCATTATATAAATCAATAAATATTAGTTTAGTTGAATATAGTTTAGTTTATATGAATAATATAAGTTTAGTTGAATATAATTTAGTTATATGAATAAATGAATGTTAGTTTAGTTGAATATAATTTAGTTTATATGAATCGAATATGATTATGTCTTTTTGTGATTAGTCGAATATAAAAGTTTACAACGTGTGTCATTATGTGATTCGTGAATATAAATGTTTAATTACTTTCGAAACAATTCATTTCTTCTAATTTCTAAATGTCATTATGTGAAATTCGGTTTGATTCGTTTCGATTCGGTTCGTGAATTTTGTTCAGTTCGGTTCGTGAATTTAGTTCGATTCAATTCGTGAATTCAGTTTGTGATTCGGTACGAATCCCATTTTTCAACCCCAGCCCGGACTGGCCCACCCCCTAGATCGATCCGGTCCTGGTCCTTCCCCTCCAAGCCCGGCCCCGTGGCCATCACTGATACTAAGTATTTTGGGGTAATCTTATATTATTATTCCTATATTATTCAACGTGAGAAATGACCATAGGTTGGCCAATCTGGCCCACCCAACATGACACAAAAAGATATAAAAAAATTAATAGTAACATAATAAGTTCATAAAAATAGTTTTTTTTTTATATTCTTTTAGAACTCCTCTAAAATGAACTGAATAGATGTTTACCAAATATACTTTTTATTGAACTCTAAATTATTTTTTGCAAGGCATAAAATTTATTTGTTTTTAATTACATAAGCATGCAAAAAATTTAAATAACAGATAAAAAACCTAAACCTTAACCTAGCCGAACTACCTCGCCGATGTTGAACCTATAGCATTGGCAACATCTGAACAGAGACCGCCAGCCGGTGAGTCCTCAGCAACTATCGCCTAGCCGACCTCTTGTTTTTCCTCTCTTTTGGTTTTTCTTGGGGTGTTTTGTTAAAAAGTTTTGTTAATATGCTAATTATATTTACGACATGCTAATCATTAAAAAAAACTTTTGCAAGTATTAAGTTTATTGTTTATATTTTCAAGTTGTATTAATAAATTTCAACTTTATATTATGAATTTTAAGGCTCTAAACTATTAAATTTTAAAACTAAGTATTTATATCAAGTATAAAATTAAGGTTTTCATCCATAAATTATAAAAATTATAGCATGTTTAAAGGATTTTAAAAATTACTTTAGGTACTATATATCTGTATAATAAAAGATTAATTATATTTTTTTAAGAAGAAAATTATTGCTTATGTGATTCTAAGTTGATAAAGTGGGGAATTTTATCATTTAATTAAGGAACGTTCATGTTAGAATACTTGTTTGTAGGGAAGTATGTACATAATTGATCAAAATACATGTTTTTTTAATAGTATCATGCCTCATAATGGTCTTAGATTGTTGAACAAATTGATATACATATACTTTTGGCATGTTTTGGTGAAGGAAGTATGTTTGTATAGTTTAATTTAAAATTATGAAGGCGTTTAAAGCATGTAACATGAATTGTTTTCGTATTTCATGCCAAGTAGTAGCAAATTTTAAGTTCATTCATGTTATTAGTCTTAAATTGAATTACAAGGAAGGAAAGTTAAGTGTATTATGACATGTTTAATTAGTTGGGCATAATTTGTAATTACTAATTAAGACTTGAAACATTATTAGTCCAAAGTAGATATGTATAAGCTTTAATTCCCTATAATTAAGACTTGAAATGTTATTAGTCCAGCCTCATTTGAGCTGAGACTCACTAAATCGAGATCAAGATAATCGCTATTGGTCTCGTCTCAATGACACGCAAACCCTAGAAACAATTGTGAATGAACAAAACATTTATCAAACAAAAATTGAACACAATCAATCACCAGAACTTATCTGTAAACTTGGACTTACTCATCTACCACCCAGATTACACTCATTCATTCATAATCCAGGACGAAGTAAGACATGTTTAAACTCCACCCTTCCAAAACCACGAAACTCATCAAATCACAATTCAATACCATAACTTCCATTTCAAGACCTCAAACTCAACCCCACAAACCATCTTCAAAGCGTCGCAAACCTAAACCCATTCCGTTCTTGGCCGATCTCAAGCAACTCCATGATCCAGATGAAGCTCTCTCTCTCTTTTCGCATTACACCCAAACAGGCTTCAAACATGACTACCCTTCTTACGCCTCACTCCTCTACAAGCTCTCCCGCTCCCGCAAGTTCGAACACATCGACCCACTTCTCGAATTCATCAAAAATCGCGGCATTCGATGCAAAGAAGCAATGTTCATAGCATTAATACAGCATTATGGGAAATCCCATTTGGTTGAGAAGGCAGTTGAATTGTTTGATCAAATGCCCAACTTCAATTGTGAACGAAAGGTTCAGTCTTTCAATGTTTTGTTGAATGTGATGATTGATAATGATCGGTTTTCTGATGCAAATGATTTGTTTGTGAGGTGTAAAGAACTGGGTTTTCGGCCAAATACGGTTTCGTTTAACGTAATGATGAAGGGTTGTTTGGTGAAGGGTGAGTTGGAGAATGCATGTAAGGTGTTTGATGAAATGCTTGAGAGAGAGGTGCAGCCTACTGTTGTAACTTATAATAGTTTGATTGGGTTTTTGTGTAAGAGGGGTGAGGTGGGTAAGGGTGTGAAGTTGCTTGATGATATGATTGGAAAAGGTACGCGCCCCAATGCGGTTACTTATGTTCTTTTGATGGAGGGTTTGTGCTCTTTGGGGAGGTATGATGAGGCTAAGAAGATGATGTTTGATATGGAGTATAGAGGATGCAAACCCCGTCTTGTGAATTTTGGGGTTTTGATGACTGATCTTACGCAGAGAGGGAACTTTGACGAAGCTAAATGTTTGCTTAATGAAATGAAGAAGAAGAAGCTTAAGCCGGATGTTGTGATATATAACATATTGGTGAACTTTTTGTGTAAAGAAGGGAGAGCTGAGGAGGCTTATAAGGTGCTTGTTGATATGCAAATTAAGGGATGCGAGCCAAATGCAGCTACTTATAGGATGTTGGTTGATGGGTTTTGTCGAGTTGGTGAATATGAGAGGGGTTTGGGTATCCTACATGCTATGCTGGTGAGCCACCACTATCCCCGCTCAGAAAGTTTTTATAGTTTAGTTGTGGGCTTGCTCAAGGGCGGGAGGATGGATGATGCTTGCTTTGTGTTGGAAGAGATGGGAAGGAGAAATGTGAGACTTCAAACTGCAAAGTGGGAATCTCTTGTCGTGGAACTCTGTGTGGGTGGGGATGACACTACTGATAAACTTGTGAGTGAACTTTGCTCAGTGAATTCGTAGGCTTAATGCTTAAAGTGATAGTTGAATTATTTCCATGTTGTGACATTTTTCGTGTGCTCGGATGCCATACTTTACATGTAAACTTAAGTCCTTGATGGGCTTGTCAAACACACCATTCCAAGTTCCAACATAAATCCTTCCCCAAGTGGGATATCCACATTAATTGAAAGGCTACTTCTTGAAGCCTTTTTGAGAAGCGTAATGGTTTATGTAAATGTCCAGATTAATTGATTCTGTAGGATGTCCGAGTATGGAAATGGTTTGTTTTTGGATCTCCTATTATAACCTTGTTCTCTGGGATAGTGGATGAGAAAAGAATAATACTAAATACTTTTTCCTGTGAAAATAGGTTAATCGGAGTATTTTTTTTTTTTTTTAAATATAGTTAGTTACAAGATATTGGAATGTGTGACTACTAATTCCAAACCGAAGTAGTAACCATGAAGTCAAGCATTAATCCCAAAAAGATAGGGTTAGCTATATAAAACCAAAAGTTTATCACTCAGTTGATGGTAAGACCCAAACCTCAGCCTTTACTTTTGTTTCGGTTTAGAGAGAATGTTGTATATTTGAGTGAAGAATTGAATACCTTTATTCTTAGCCCATAATTCGATTTTTGTAGTATTGAAGAATAGAGTGAAATCTAGGCTTATACGTGCAACTGTAGATCGTATATAAGTCAGCCTATTAGGCTTGGCCCAACAAGCTCTATACGAGTTGCTGCCTGTTTGGGCTTCTGTGCCATGGGCTGGTCATAAGATCCAAAATGACTTATGTCGCATGACGCATGGGCTAACCCATACAACTGCTATATTCCAAAAATATGGTTACCATAACAGTCTCTACTTTGAAGTCTATCAGACTGCTGTCTCTGAATCTTTCGTCGTGGGTGGAACTGGTAAATATGTCAATGCCAAGGGATTTACCGTTGTTAAAACACTCCCTCCTTTTGATCAGCATGAGACTAACCTTGAGACTCTACTCTAGTTCTATGTTTTTCTTACTAACTACTGTCGTTTAATGTTTTATTATTGTGATTTCTGATATTTAGTGTATTCTGATTTAATGTAAAAAATGAACAAATTTACTTTGTATTATGTATTTAAATTCAATTTGAACCTTTTTCTTTTCATATGCACGTTAGATATGCACCCAGCAGTTCTTCATACAAAATCTCCAAGGAGTTGCCTCAAAAAAACAAAAAAAAAAGTAGAAATATAAAGGGACTCAAAGGAGAAAGAGATTACTTTAGGCTTTATTGATTTACTACGTGATGATTATCCTGAGAAAGACTGAAGTCGCGGTATTTATTCCACTCAATCTTGGGTTTCCACACCAGTTGCTTGGTGTTCATGTTTGGCATATTCCTGCTCTAATTGAAATCTTTGGGGATGATTCACTACTACAGTTTGGTGTAGGAACTTTAGGACACCCTTGGGGGAATGCACCGGGTGAGCATATGGCCTTTCTCCATATCCATATTTGGACCCATCAAATATAGTTGGTGGATATATTATGATTAATTTTTCATGGGTTATCACAGCTGGATCAGCCCCTCTTTGAAGAAGTCTGCTTGGGGCCGAGGCTTATTAAGGCCTTCACTCGTAAGGGTCTGACGCTTCATAATTAAACCCTCACAAAAAATAATCAGATAGGACAAACATTAAGGAATAGAGATAATATCAATTTTAGACATAGTATTTTTTTCCATCTAAGAACCCAGATAGTAATTCAGCCAATAAGTATCTCAGTAAGCAATGTTTTCCAGAATGAAGGGAATAACCTTAATATGATGACAGAAATTTAAAAAACTGTTTGAAACTAATATCTCTACTTTCATCTACAACGATGAATTATGTGAATCAAGACAATTTTCTATATGTGATATCTAGAGTTCCAATAGTACTGACTACTGATTAATGTAAAAGGTAAAATGGGGCCAAAAGCCAAAAAAGTTGTGTGCGAGTCAAGTTTATCCGGCCAATGATCCAAACAACTCCAGCACAAATAGCAGCTATCACTATTGGCAACGTAAGTTCGGCGGTGTTAACTCTTTCATTCAGCACTTTCGGCCTTCATTTATGCAACAAATGTACAAAATATATCTGAATGATTTGGATTTAATTGGACCCTATTGCATAGATATTAAAGCGTTTAGAAATGGAGACTAAGGCTCCGTTTAGTAGGGCATAAAACATTTTCAATTGAAAATGGTTTTTCATGGAAAACTTTTTAAGGTGAAAAATTCATTTTTATGGAAATTTTTCGCTGTTTAGTTGTATAGAAAATGATTTTACATTTAAACATTTTCTGTTGTTTGGTTGAACTAAAAATCAATTACTCCTATTAACTTTTCTAATTGTACTCTTTTGTCATTTTTTAACTTCTTTTTTTCCGTTGTATTTTTTTAGTTGTTTGTCATTAGCTAAATTTGTTATGCTATAACAAATATTTTTTTTTAATAAATTCTACAATATATTTCTCTAATCTATAATAACATATTACATTATACAGAATATCTTCATAAAACCATAAAACCCTAAAAAATTTGGTTCAACATTATAAAAAGACCTTAACCTAATTATAAAGGAGTATTCGCAATCGAATATGCAAATTAATCAAACGGGTAAATAAATTCGCAATCAACAGGTTGTAATGTAATAGTTTGTATTTTTACATTTTAAATTCTAACAAAAAGAAAATTTCTACTCTAATTTCAAATAAATTGTTGGTTGCCCACATTTCATAAGAAACTGTCATAGTTGAATCGAATCGGGGAGAAATCTAGGTTATTTTTTATTTTCAACAAAAATGGATAAAATTTATTCAAATTCATGATATAGTATGATAATTTAATAATCAAGACACGAGATTCGAATAAAACGTACTTAATTGATGATATTCTTCGAAGAAGATGAAAAGAAATTGTGGATTTTTACCCCAATTTTTAATAAAGAGAAAGTGTGGAGCAAAGAGAGGTTACAGAGATGATGAGAAATAAAGAATGTGTGAATAGAGCTAAGCATGGGCCGAGCTGGCACGTGAGTCGAGCATGCACGCTTTTGGCACAGTACGACATGAGCACGGTCATGGCACGACATGACATGACACACTGCGGATGACAAAAAAAATTTAGGCACTAGCATGCGAGCGGCACACCAATTTGGCACGAAGCACGACCCAAAGCATGCTATTATTTAGTATTATTTAATACTATTGTTAGTAGTAATATTATTATTAATACTATAATTAATATTACTATTATTTTTAATATTATTACATTCTTATAATATAATTTATATTATAAAAAAAAATTCAATTCTTCTATATACTTTATTTTTATTTTTTGCTAAAAAATTAGGTTAGTACGAGGCACGACACGATACACCAAGAACGTAGGTCGTGCTAGTCCGTTGGCCAAGTTTTGGGGAAAGGTATCACAGCATAGCACAACATCACCACAATTAGGCACGGTACAACACGACAAGAGGTCAAGCACAAACTGACATGGTCTATGACGGACACGGTATGACCCGTCTCCGCCTCTATACATGAGTTAGTAATGCATGAGTTGTTTGTTAGTTGATATTTTTTTTGGAGTGAATGAATGTAAAATTGTTTTACTCCCAATTTTAAAGAAAAATATTTTCAATATGGTGTAAAATGAATTTACATTATAAGTTTTACATCTTATATTTTACTCCAAACCAAATAATGTAAAATGGAAAAACAGTTTTCATGGAAAATGTTTTACACGCTACTAAACGGAGCAAAAGATAAAACACTATAGGAAAGGATGGGAATTTTCAATGCAAAGAATAACGATTAAAGTATGGGATTTTCTACTTCTGTAATCATAGCCAGGGAAAGATAAAAGTTTTTCCATGTCAATCTTTTTCACACTCATCTGATACATTATTTTAAAATAATTTTTCTCTTAAAATTATTACTCTTAAAATAGTGGTTTGTGATTGATTTTCATTTTTCTACCATAAACTAGCCAAACATCAATTCCAGAAAGATCTAATATCTACATGTAAATAAATCAACAAAGAAAAATCAAATATTTAAAGAAATCAAAGAACAATAATGTTGATAGCTTGCATTGCTACGCAACATAATCAACGGTGGTGCGCAGGCCCAATGCATAAAAGTTTGCTCCCGTTTCAACCAATTCAAGTCCTAATATTAATGTTTGGTGACCCAAGATCCTTAATATATGGATTATTATGGATGCGTACTTTTTTTTTTATTTTTTTTATAACTTTCTTCGGTATTTTTCTCGTCAGCCGTCCACAGAATTTTAGTCAAAAACTAACAGACACCCAATAGAAAAGAAAAAGTAAGATCACAAATAAAAGAGGAAAGATATCATATTATTATTATTATTGATGGTGTATAAAATGACCTTATAGTTTTGCTTGCTTCCCAAAAATCGTGCTTATAGACTGAGAGTCAAGATATTTATATTCTTTATCTAGCTTCAATGGACATTTAAGAAAGGGACAGTCCCCTACAGCATAAACAGAAATTGGAAGTAATTGGATAAAATAGAAGGCCCCACATTGAACAATGTTGTAGTAGTTACTGATTATAATTGCTTTTGGAAATTTTTGGGCGCTGATTGTAGACTTATTCAAACATATATGCAATTAGGATGCTAAGAAGATAGATTAGAGAAGAAATAAGCATACATACAAAAGAGCCAGCCAAGAAGCTATTCCAATTCAAACAAACTGAAAATCCAAAGTTGCTGAGAAATTCCAATACGAAAAATATATATATATATATATATTCAAATAAAAACCTGCTCCCAGCGAAAGGTAAAGTGAATCATGCATAGGAACAAATGAATTATGTCTGTGTTACGACCCAACAAAAATATGTTCGATTACCATTGGGTGCTCACCGCTCAATTGTAACTTTCAATGCGCATATACTATGGCGCATGCTCAGATATTCATGCGACATTCATATTGGATCATGGCCATGCTGTTCGTGCTTTCACACCTATTTGCACCGTGATTTTCATTTGCCTGATTTCACTATTAACTTTTTTCGAGCCAAATCATAGCAATAATTAGATTCTTATGATAGAGGATCACGCCTTTTCTTTGAAGCAATAGGCATTATGTTGTGTTAAGAGCGTGATAATACCTTTGTAGATTTTGGATTAGTCAAAAACATATATCATCCATCATTTTTAAAAATACTTTTAAATATTCGATATTACTCCTTTCGTCTTTTTTTTTTTACTTGCTATGTTTTCATTTTGGGAATTAAATTTTATAAACTTTGACTATAAATTCTAATTATGCTATAATAAATAATATATTCAAGTATGATCTTATTGGATGCGTCTCAATGTAAATTTTTAGAATATCAATTTTTTTTAATTTTCTATCTTACCAAATTTGAGAAAAAAAATATATAAAGTTGTGTTTTAGTGACCGTAAAAAATCAAATGTAGCAACTAAAAGAAGACAGAGGATGTAGTAGACTATGCCGAATACTTACAAGTGTTACAACAATGACTAATTTGATATTTTACCTGTGAGCAACTATTTTAAGAGTTACTTGTAAAGTTGTAATTGAATAACTAAGAAATAACTATATGAATTAACAAAAACTAGAAACATTTGATTACTATTACTAAAGTTGATTTTGCCAAACATATCCTAAAGTTGAATGAATCAAACTGCTCATTAAATAATTTAGTTTTTGCCATTCTAAGCAATACTTGGCTAACACACTTTCAAAGTTGCTAGATTTGGAATTTACAATACATAGTACTATACCACAAAAATCAGGACATAAAATAAAATGTTGGTCACTTCAAGTCACAGACTTGATGTAATTGGAAACCGCTTCAAACTAGTAGTTTAAAAATTCACATTAAGTAATTGATGACCAATAATTAGTTGAAGTCGACTGCTGAAGAAGTTGATGAAGAAGAGGAAGATGAAGGCGAGACTGACGCTCCTGATGGCCAAAACTGGGCGTTTTTCACCTTGGAAATACTTGTTAATACACTTAACGGTGTCACATTTCCTATGACCGTCACTTTTTTGGTTTCCAAATCTATGCTAAACGATGTCACACCTGCATAAAATAAGTCGATTTCTTAGTATAACCACCTTAAATTTTTAGACATGCTAGCCTAAAATGAGGAAATATTGTAATATAATGCTTATGCTTTAGAAATTGTTAAGGGTGGCCTGGTCAAATGGCCGAGAAGCTAGGGGAGCTATACTTGATAGTACTTTGGAAGAAAGAGTGAAAAAACACATGCTTATTCTAGCTTGCGAGTAGCAAGTTAATGAGATATTCAGTTCCCGGCGCTCTTGACGTGATGTATATAAGAGAAAGATGAAAAACAAACAGAAGCAACATAACAGATATCCTCAAGTAGAAGATACATATACTCCATACATGCAAGAGTATAGTAATATGTATACACATGCCAATAATTAAGGTCCTAACACTGTTAATTACGAGGTATTAGTGTGAAAAAATGAGTGGACCGACCTTCCATTTTGGAGAGATGTTTCCTAAGCTTGCCTTCACAACCTTTGCAGTGCAATGATACCCTCAGTACCACAACCTGCAAATTCCCAAGCAGTAAAAATTACTCCAAAAAGGACAGCAACAGACAACAACTTCGTCAAATTTTATGTCCTCAAATTATATATCATCACTAACATATTCCTAAACTCGAAATGCTAACCATATTCATATAATATAAAGTAAAACTACACCTACAAATCAATAAATTTAATCAAGCATCTGAGCATAAAGATACCCCATTATCAAAAGCATTGTTAATATCACATAGTAATACTAACCTAATCAATACAATAAATTTAACTAATATAAGATAAACATAAAAATCACCTGCTCACGAGATCGAACACCAGAAGACGATTTCCTCAGAACAAGGGAATCATTCTTGCCACGCTCCATACTCTTTTGCCTCTGATCATTACGACCATCATAATCATACTTACTTGACTTAATCACTCTTTGATCACTATGACTAACAAGTGTTAAAGACTTGCTAATCTTCCTTTCCTTTTCAGCATCCAAGAATGACCCAAAAGTCTTCGTTTCATGAGCTTCTTTAACAAGCACAGGAGTAGTAGGAACCAAGGCCAAGGCATCACTATTCTTCCTACTACGATTAGTAGCAATTTGATGAGACGACTCTGAAAGGGAGTCCAAAAATTTGGACTCACCTAGAAGGTACCTAGAGGAATGACTATGAGGACTATAACAGCTATCATAGCCACAATTATCGTAGTACCGACGTCGAACATCAGCTATATCGGCTGAACTTTTTCTCCTAGGATTAAGGTCACTGCGCTTGACGGCAGAGCTAGAGTGAGGTTTATTTCTGGTATTTTCGCGGGAGGATGTGGAAAGCCTAGGGGTGAAAGGTAGTTCAGAGATGCAAGGAGCTCTTGCTGAAAAGGAATGGTGATTATTAATATTAATGTTTTGGACATTGTTGGTGAAATTTTTGTAATGCTCGTTTAAGTAGGAATTTATGCGCGTAAGGGATTTGGTAGTGTTTTTAACCATGAAACGTTGGTCTGTACTTGAACATATGGCTGTTGATGCTGGTGAGGCGCAAGAGAAATCTATACCTTTCCTATTTTTGATATTGATTGGCATATTTTTTGTTGTGTAAGAGAAGATAGCTTAGGGTAGCTGAGTAGGGTAGGATTTTGAGGCTATTTTTTTTTGAAGGTTTTGAAGAATGAAGGTTTTTTTTGCTTTTTCCTGAGGGAGGGCTCAGGAGAGCTGCTTGCTCTGCTTTTAAGGTTGCGAGCAGAGGAGTGGGGGGGAGGGGGGTTTAGAGAGATTTTTTTGGGAAGGTTATGTGGGGTCCATTGTCTTGGTTAAATGAAATGTTGACTAACAAAGGAATATGTGAATGTTTTATGTACGATGTACAGGAGCTATACATCTAGGAAAATATACCTAGGATAATCTGATAATCAAATTCATATGATGATGATGATGATATAGGTATGTTATTACTCTGTATCACAAGAAAAAGAAAAGTAATTTTGATGTATCTAAATAAATTCGTAAGTAGTCATAAAATCTTGAGATTCAATCCAACAAAAAATCTAAGTTCCAAAAATCCAAATCATATAACAAAATTACCTAAAAAGTGAGACTAATTAATGGAATTAGGGCATGAATTACTCTTTAGTAATCGTCTCAAAAAAAAAAAAAAAAGTTTATAACATAATTTTATTAAGGAAAATTGACGAAGAAGATAGTACCCTGTATTCCTGTAATATACTCCGTAATTAAATGTATTACCCAACGGAGTAGGAAGTATCGTGATGGAAATGGTAAAAAAAAAAAAAAAAAAGTAAGTAATATTTCAACTTGGTAATGATGAAATTGTAGTAACATGAAATATCCAACACAATTGAACAACGACATCACTTTACGATTAAACAATGACTGTGGATTAGTTTTCCGTTCTTATGATCAGTGGCCTTGCTAGTCTCTTAAGTTTCTTCCAAACCTACCTCTTCCAGCGACGGTACCTTTCATGTTAGCTACTTGAGCCTAACTTTTTCTTTCAGTAAGGTCTTCCTAATTAATTAGTTAGTTAATTAAACTTTTTTTGGGTGATATATTGGGTGCTAAACATCATTATTACTACCACTACTATATATGATAGAGGTGATTTTCAACCCTAACTAATCTTATCATAATCATCTCTATCAGCTTTAAATATATATTCACCAGTCACCACCCTGGCCTGTTAATTAAAGGACCTACCAAAAGTTTAATAATTTCATGCTTTTACCTCAAAAGTTGCACATGGCTTATCTCAACCTTCAATGTTGTAGCCTAGTCTTTTTCTCTTGGAGGGGCTGACATCTGGAAATTATTTTTTTGGTAGAAACATCATTATTACCCATTTTTACCACTTTAGTACACACAACAATGTTTATTAAGGACTAATATGATCATTAACATATCATTATTCAGAAAAGTTTGCAGAGATGGGAATTGAATTTATAAAGAGGACTTTTCTCTTCTTCCCTATTCAGTTCTTCCTACGGTCCTACCCCTGACATTTTCCCTCCGTATTCAACTCACCAAATTGCAATCTACTTCAATATCAAATTTTACAATGAAAAGTTCAAATTGTTTACCTGAATGTTTATAGTTCTTAAAATCAAAATAGCTATCATATTCTTAATTACAAGAACTTCATAATAGAGAGTCGCAAACAATGACTTTGATGATACAACTCAATTCTTTAATACTTTAACCAATTAATTAAGTTACTTGGCATTTGATTTACTCGTACAAAAAGTTAAGGCAACGTAATTATGTAAAAACAAGTTACTCAATAATTGATATTCTTAAACGTTCTCCCCCTTTTTGCATGGGTGATCAAACACCCACAAAAAAAAAAAACAAAGATCAATGAAATTAATGACCAACTTAGGTGTACTAGTAAAAGCAGGCCATAATACTCCTACACTTGTAAAGTTAATAATTTTGATTTTTGATAAAGTAGACCTGTAGAAGAATTTGGGTTGATATATTGCATACGTTTACCGGTGGCGCGGCTTTTGCATTAGTCACAGATTACAAAGAATCTTCCCCTACTTAGTACTTAAGCTCAGTATATGATTTTTTTTTTTCCTTTCGTTTTTTGGGTGGGGGGGAAGGGTGTAATGGACATTGGTAGAGTAGCATCTGGCGTATGTAATCTAAAACAATTCGTCACTAGTCTTCATTTTAAAATATTAGTTTGAAAAGGTCCAAAGAATTGCTTTGGATTACCAGAAAAGAAATGAAAAATAAAATTGGAGGGATAAACATCATATGAATCCAGATACATGAAGACAGCAGGATCTTTGAATAAATGGTTGCACTAGATTTTCATTATTCTAAATGTTTTTTTTTTTTGGCAGGTCATGAATTTATAATTACACACCTGCAACTGAAAGTTGTATGTAAAACTTTTTCTTTGGCCTACTCAGAGACGGTCAGGTCAAATGGCCAGTCATCTCTCCCTTGCATAATATATAGGTTAATACTACATAAAAAGTAAAATGAAAAATAACGCAGCAAGTTTGAAATCATCACTCCTCATTATACAATTTAAACACAAAAGAGTAATCAAATCGAGTATTTTTTGAATGTTAATGATTAGCTAATTACCTCTCATAAAAATATATTAAGTCATCTTTAGAAGTTAAAACAACAAAAACTATCCGATACTTGACTTATTTTTCGTAAAATAAGTTACTGTAAATCGTTTCGGATAAAAATTTACATGCAATTAAGTTTGACGAGGTAGAATATCTTAACATATTGTGTAAGAGCTATTGATTTTGTGCTTGTTTGGTACCCACAAAAAATATGAAAACGTGAAATTCATGTAAAGTTGATAGTATAGGATGGAAGGATGCTTAAAACATAAAATGGGTATGAATATTTAGAAATGCTTAATTGATGGGCTATAAACATAGGTAAATTGGTGAGGAGTCTTGTTACTTCCTACTCCATTGTCCATACTTGCTAGAGGAAGCTAAAACTGATCGCCTAGCTAAGATGATAACTCCTGTAATGTGTAATATTTCTTAGCTACTTCTTCTCTATGCCGTATTTAAGTTTCTGTCTTACAATGTCACCCAAAGAGTTCCTTCCCGTATTCCTTTGACCGACTTACACTGATATAATAGATCAAAACAAATGGAATTAACATAAGTCAGAGGTACAAAATCCTGCTAGTGGAATCCAATGCCACTGTTTTTTTAAGTGCAAGAGTTGCCAGACAAATTATACCCCTTACTAATCAACGTCAATCTTATGTCTATGTATATGGTCAGAGGCGCATTTGATTGCAACTAGATATAGGAATACAACATATACTCCCTTTGTACAACCCTAATTTTTGCTATCTTTGTTAGGCCGGAGCAAGGTGTTAGACGGAACAGAGCTCTCAAATTTAAGGGGCCTCAAAATTCAGATATATTTATATCAGTTTTGTATAATAATATAAAAATATAGTTAGAATAGTGATTTGAATATTTATACTCTTATATTATATAAGAGGTCAAATCCAACAAAGTTGTACTGTCTTTCTAACTTTTTTTTTTTTTTAACAAAGTACTAAAAGGCCTAATCCAATCTGTTTGCAGAATTTCCAGGAAATTTATGTGGGTCTCTGCAATGTTGATCTTTTTAGTCACGCTTTTAAAGAGAAGAATCCTTCTTACTAAAGAAATCAAGTATACTAATTGTAAGAGGGCCATATTATTATGATCCTCAAATATCCTTTCCTTTCTTTTTTTTATCCCTTTTATAACTATTTATGTTCTCACCCTTTTTTTTTTTTGAGTTAAATACTGATGTATGTTTCCCCTTTAATTTCTGAATACTATTTTCATATTTTAATCATTTTTTTTTAAATTGGGGTGGTAAAGAGGATTGTCTGCCCTTTTGTACCTAATCATCCCCGTGCTGCCAAATCAGAAGGGAAAAAGACTCGGCCCATTTATCAACAACAGAAAGAAAGTTTAGGTGTAGTTGAATCGGGCCCATGTAAACAATCTAGGAAAGGTCCACGCCAATTTCTAATCTCAAATACAATATGTACATTTCCACATCAATAATCTTGAAATCCAATAGTATCATTCACAATATTATTACGAGTATGTTTCAACATTAAATATAGACAAACATTCGGGCTCAAATTTGTCATTTTCAATTCGGTTGGGGAATCGGGATGGTTCAACATATTAGTAGTAGGAAAATGATATAATAATTTGAGAGGGAATGCCGAATGTTATGATATGAAATATGAAAAAGCTGGAACTGATAGGGCATCCATTTTCATTATATGACTCCCCTTTACTATATAATCTTCAATAACTATTAAAAATATTGCAGGGAGTAAAACAAAAAGGGTTTTATGTACCAAACAGTAAGAATAATAATATGAAGAAATGTAGCATTTTCATTTTCTGAGAGTCAGATACTCCTCTCCATCCTTGAAAGTTTCTCCTAAAGGTTGGTACTTGGTACTGATGCTCTACTATTATGAGGAGTTACTCATCTTACAACTTTAGGGCATGATTAACTTTTTATTAGTTAAACTTTATTGATGTTTACAATGCTGTTACTATATGTCTATATTGATCACTAGTAAAATGAACACAATTTTTAATAATAATTTACTTATTACTTATTTACTTGGATCCAAGCAATACCCCGAATAAGTATATGATTAAAATATAAATGAAGACAAAATAAGGGTATAATAGTAAATATTATTGTCCTAAAATAGAAACGTAACCATTCAATTGAGATGTACGTGAAAGAAAAGTGTAGCAAATACAACGAAAAAGAGAGAGTATAATATATATTATATATAACCAAGATTATCTTTTTCAAAATGTTGTGACAATGATGCTTCTATGCTAGTCAGAAGAACATACGTAACATCACTTATAGAACAAAAGGAGCATCATTTCACATATAGAATGGGTTGCATACTGCGATGCTAACATTAAACCATTGCTAACTAATATCTTAACTATTTTTTTTTTTTAATTTTGTAAGCTTATTGAACCAGATACTTCATGCATGTCAACCTCACCGAAATTCTTGGTAAATTCTTTAATGTAACCCGTAAATTTTGTTATTAATGGTATATATACATATACACTGTCACTGATATACTGTACCTTTTTTTTTTTTTTTTTTAACAGACCGATATACTGTACTTGAAGAAATATAAAGTTGTGATCAGTAATGCCCCAGATGAATCAATCATTTAAATGCTGTGCTAAGGTTACCATTTTTAAATCACCTTCATATGTCTGTCGAGTATATGGGCTGGAGTATTACTTTCTGCATTGCGGGCTTTGGGCTCCATAGTGGCCCAGCCATATTTTTTTTTTTTTTTTTTACAATGTGGCCCAGCAAGATTAAAGAGGCGATTAATAGTCAAGTAGTCATAACTTCGTAACGCATACGAAGTACGAGTATTAGACTATTAGTATCATACTCCACTCCAATATGTGATGTGCCGAAACTGCCGATGTGCACCAACGCAGATGTCCAAGGGAATCAAAAAAAAAAAAAAAAAAGGGATGGTCCGACAAGAGATCTATTTATTTGTGTGCCTCACGATTTGCATAGACATGGGAACCCCTACTTAAGTTAGGAACTTCTTTTTCCACTTTTTGGCCTTTATGGTGTCCTATAGTCACACTACATTAGTTTACATACAAATTATTGGCTTTTTCATGCGAAGGTGGGTTCCTACTTCCTGCATACATGAGCCTTTTCTTCTTGAGAGCAAGACCTAATAACTTGTTTGAGATAATTTGATTCGCATATTTGGTTAAGTATAAATGGATGTATTAAAAGATTGCTTAAATATGTTGATAATATTAGTTAATAAGCCTTAAATTCTTAAGTCTTAAGCCAATATCAGTTGAGCTTAATTTGAAATTGTTAGTCTAAGGATAAAGTTTAATCACATTAACATTTCTCGAAGATAAGAGTTTCGAAACAATAAAAACAATGACATTAAAGCATACTATCCATATAAGAAAACTAACCAAATCCATTTTTTCGAGTACTACACAAAGCACAAACTGCAAACAATATTCTTCGCAACCGTAGATTCACAAGTTGTGCAAAACTTTTGCATTGGCTTAGTGCCTCAGGCTAAAACTTTGCGTGTTGTGCAAAATCTCTACACATTAGGCAAAATCCCTATCTCTCATCTGGTTAAGATTCATTGCTTAATTATCTGAAATTTTCCTTCTAAATACTATATAAATATTTTCCCACTTTAAATTAATACAAACTATTTTTTATTTTTAAAAAAGGTGGGAGTGAGGAAATAAATGAAGGCGATCATTCTCTCCTATCGAGTAATATCTAAACTGAAACTATTTAATTTCTACTAATGTGATCGTTCGGACACTTGACATAGCGTGAAGTACAAACATATAGTATGAAACACAGGCGAAGCTAACGGGATATGTCAACTGTCAATGCTCGAGGAAATGAATTGACGAACACAAACTTACACAATTAGAAGATCCGTACACGAGGAAGGACCGTGGAATATTCAGACTGTAGAGTAAGATTTAAAAATAACATTATTGAAATGTAACCAAGTTTTGTTTGAAATTAGAGACAGCTGTATAAGCATGCATGGAGTAGCCATTATATTGTCAGTAATCAGCATATATTAGTAGAGTATAGTGTTTACATGTGAAACCAGATCCATATTTATGCTAAATCAACTAATATTATAATGACGTTACACTAGTTTAGATCTCACAATTGTGGAAGGTTGCACAGTACACCATGCTAAAGTAGCTGTGTTTTCCTAGATAATTGTCTACTTTTTTAGGAGAAAGAAGTTGGAAATTTCTCCATTTATTAACTTAATCAGATTATTAAAATTGAGGTTTAGCTTTTGTATTATTATTCGGAGACCTCTTGACGAATATCAGCAAGGATAGATACATCGTGGCTGCCACAATAACATCCACACAAGATGCGTAACGTAGCTACATACGTGTGCACTAATTTAGTATAGTGTCTTCTCATCGCTCTAGTATATCCACATTATACTTCCTATTACCCAATACTAATCGTCAACTTCTCCATGTAACGTACTGCTTCGTGATTAGCAGTACTAGTACTAGTTCATTATGATAATAACAATTTAATTACTAATACTAATATATTTAAGGGCTTGTTATTTACCGTTTTCAAATCATTGAACCTTTTTTTATGAAGAGGAGTGTATATGAATCCATGATGCAGTTGCCTAGAAGCACAGAATCTATGTGGTCATCGAGAGAGAGAGAAAGGAATGGATTGAGGAGTAAGGTACGGTTTATGCATGTATTGTTTGTAAACAGAAAACAACTTAAACTAATACTTGAAGGTAAAGGCATATGTTGATTTTATAATATTATGTATTTCGTTTTGGTTTTGGGCAATTATAGACTTGTTGAACGCCGTTCCGAAAATACTCAAGCCGTCCCCTTAATTGCTATATTACCCCATCCACCAAACTCATCTCTTTAACATTTAAAACACGACACCTGCTGTCGGAACACCGACACCCACACCCTCTGCCGGAACACCCAACACCCAAACCGGCAACAGGCTCCCGCTGGAACACCAATCGGATTTTGATAACTAATATCATCGCCGTCAAAATCTTCTGTTGAAACCTATTCAAACAAAAATAATTATTACTTAATAGTTTAAAAAAATATTCGGATAGCCAAAGCGCTAGCCGTCCAAAAGAAATGGCTAGCCGTAGGGCAGGCCGTCTTTTTGGCCGGCTACCTGAAATTTCTTTTCCGGTGAGTATTTTACCCGCAACGTTGACGGCTCCTCCATAGTGTTAAAAGACAACTTTAGTGTGGTGGTCGATCGGATTTTGGCGGGCGGGGTGGTGAGAGCCGGGGATGGTGGTAAGGTTTGTATTTACGGGAGTGTAAAATGAGAAATAAAAATTAAAGTGTAAAATGTTCGATTTTATCAAAATTTATTAAAGGGAAAAATGGTCATTTAGGGGCTGTTCCATCGATAAATATATATTCGTAATAAAAATAAATGACCTGCACAAATACACAAGTTCAAAATCTATGCCATCAAAAGAATATAATTCAAAAAAATTGTAGATTGTAGAATTGGGTAAACAAGGTAAGAAAAAAGTAATAGTTTGATATTCACACTCACACATAAACTTGCATAAACTCGAAATTGAGTGGAGGGGCATGAGGGATGAGGCATGACTTTTTTCTTTAGTAGTTAAATTAAAAACTAATCTAGCCCACTTAAAGGTATCTAATGAAAGCTATAGTCATTGTTACTTTAACCAAATAACCATCAATAAGTCCAAGGAAACAACCTAGAAAGTTCTGTAGTTCAGTCTCACACTCTTCACAGTTGAAAACTTAAATATAATTCCATGTTTGGCAATTAAACAATCTCCTTTAATTATCTTCAGTAAACTCTTTCCCCTTCCCTCACATTTCCTCTTCTTTCTCCCATCACAACGTTAACCAATCGACGCATACCACGTCACCAACCTGACCCCACATGAAAGGCCTGCACTACCCCTCTCTCCATTGTACCCTGTCACATCTCACGACGTGGACAACTTCATTGGCTCTCGTTGGATGGTTCACTATCCCCGGGAATCCGTTACAAGGGTATTCCCGTCATTCCACATCCCCCCACCAAATCAAGAATAAAAATCGCAGGTACAGTAAAAAGTAAAACCAAGGAATCGCTCTCGTCTCGACTAACATACTTCTACCGTCGATCTCGGTCTCTCCCCTTATTTTAGAAAGAGAAAGTGTTTCACTTGAAAAAAAAAACCCTGACTTGAAGCTCTCCAATTATCTGGTACGTCTCCCGTATTCTAATTTTATTCTGATTCTTATCATATTTTTTTATTGTATAGTTTGGATGAAATTAATTAAGGGTTATGAAATATGAATTATAGATCTCGTGAATTTGATTTTCAGGATACATATGTGTAGAACTGATTGAATTGTGATAGTAATTAGTAGTGGGGTGAATTAGAATGGGGAGAGGAGGGGAGAATCACGGTAAAAAGGAGAATTACGGCTGTAATAATTTGGAGGAGGATTCGTTCAAGCCATGGGCGAAGGATGTGAGGGAGTGTGAGGAGAAGTACGGAGTGACCCGAGATTTTGGGTTATCGAGTGAGGAGTATGAGAGAAGATTGCAGATTTATGGGTTGAATGAGTTGGAGAAGCATGATGGACCATCGATTTGGAGGTTGATTTTGGATCAATTTAATGATACATTGGTTAGGATCTTGTTGTGTGCGGCGGTTGTTTCGTTCGTATTAGCGTGGTATGACGGCGATGAGGGCGGTGAGATGGGGATCACGGCTTTTGTGGAGCCTTTGGTTATATTTTTAATCTTGATTGTCAATGCTATTGTTGGGGTTTGGCAAGAGAGTAATGCTGAGAAAGCGTTGGAGGCGCTGAAGGAGATTCAATCTGAGCATGCTTCGGTTATTAGGAATGGGAAGAAGGTACCCAGTTTGCCTGCTAAGGAATTAGTGCCCGGGGATATCGTTGAGCTTAGGGTTGGTGATAAGGTACCTGCTGATATGAGGGTTTTGAGTTTGGTTAGCTCGACGTTGAGGGTTGAGCAAGGGTCTTTGACGGGGGAGAGTGAAGCGGTTAGTAAGACTGTCAAGCCTGTCCCTGAGGATTCTGATATTCAGGGGAAGAAATGTATGGTTTTTGCTGGGACTACTGTTGTTAATGGGAATTGTATTTGCTTGGTTACCCATACTGGTATGGGCACTGAGATTGGGAAGGTGCACTCGCAGATTCAAGAGGCTTCTGAGAATGAGGAGGATACTCCTTTGAAGAAGAAGTTGAATGAATTCGGTGAGGTTTTGACTGCTATCATTGGTGTCATCTGTGCTGTGGTTTGGTTGATCAATGTCAAGTATTTCCTTTCCTGGGAGTTTGTCGATGGATGGCCAAGGAATTTCAAATTTTCGTTTGAGAAGTGTACCTATTACTTTGAGATTGCTGTTGCATTGGCTGTTGCTGCTATACCTGAAGGGTTGCCAGCAGTTATAACAACTTGCCTAGCTCTTGGTACACGTAAGATGGCCCAGAAGAATGCTCTGGTCAGGAAATTGCCCAGTGTGGAGACTCTGGGATGCACTACTGTCATTTGTTCTGACAAAACAGGTACCTTGACCACCAATCAGATGGCTGTTGCAAAGCTTGTTGCTATGGGACATAGGGCTCAAATTGTTAGAACCTACAATGTGGAGGGGACCACTTACAATCCTGTTGATGGTGGGATACAAGATTGGCCTACTGATAACTTGGATCAAAATCTTCAAATGATTGCTAAAGTGGCTGCTCTTTGCAATGATGCTGGGGTCGAACAATCTGGCCATCAGTTTATTGCAAGTGGTATGCCTACTGAGGCTGCATTAAAGGTAAGATACCAACCTTGTACAAACTTTCCAACTGTCTTTTGTTATGCTGATAAGATATTGCTTTCTTATGTATTGTCCAAACTTCTGAATTTTTGTCCTTCAAGACTTGTAGTTTACAGGATTAAAAATTTAACATTTTTCACAAGTTATGAAGTTTGATGAATTCCAGTGTGGAGATTGAAACAGTGGACATGTCCTGAGGAGTGCTTTGTATTGCTGTTGTTGGCTCTTTCTGTGCATAACCATGAAATTGGATTTGTTAATGCGTGTCCAAGTTGTAGGAATTTTTACTGAATGCTTTCTTTGGCCAACACTTGACATTGATGTAAACTTGTTTCGGTTTCTCTTCAGGTTATGGTCGAGAAAATGGGACTGCCTAACGGATTACAGCGTGTTTCATCTAGTTCCGATGACTTGCTTTGTATGTTGTGCTAGCTGATGTATGTTAGTTCTAATTATTTTTATGACATTTGATTTAGTGTTGATGTCTTTTATGGCTGCTTTTTTAATTAAAGGTTGCTGCCAGACATGGGCGACTTTGCAACGTCGTATCGCCACTCTTGAGTTTGATCGTGATCGAAAGTCCATGGGTGTCATTGTTTCTTCAGGATCCGGGAAAAATTCATTGCTGGTGAAGGTACTTGGATAAACATATAGTTGTAAATCACCTCAACATATCTTCTTCTCACCACAAAAAATCTGGTGCCTTATTGTGTACTTGTGTTTGCACTTGTCTAAATTTATTTGAGGATATGATCTAATCACATCTTCACCTTATTAGATCTTTGGTGTTGATATTATTACTCCATATACATGAACTTATTGTTAGGTAATAAGTTTATTTATGCTGGTTCATAAAAAGGCTAAGATGTAGATGACTTGAGCCCTTCAAATATATTTCCTCTGGTTTACACTCTATTTAAAGAAGCTTTAATATAGTATTGAGTTTTTATGATGGTCGTTTTTTATGCTTATTATACGCATGGTGTAAGTATGTCATATTGTGCTTGCTGCTGTTGTAGGGTGCTGTTGAAAACTTGCTAGAAAGAAGCTCCTATGTACTGTTGCTTGATGGCTCAGTTGTAGAATTGGATCAGGTTATGAAGAACACTATATTGGACAGTCTTCAAGAAATGTCTGCCAGCGCTCTGCGTTGTCTAGGATTTGCATACAAGGAGCACCTTGAAGATTTTACAGATTACGATGGGGAAGAGCACCCAGCTCATGAACTGCTTCTCAATCCTTTAAAATACTCTGACATTGAGAGCAATCTCATCTTTGTTGGATTTGCTGGCTTAAGAGTATGTTTGACTGTTAATTATTGTGTTTGCAAGTTGCACTGCCTGTAATCTTATAGAGAGATCCTTTTCAAAGCTAATAATGGTCATAATGAAGACTTATTTTCTTGACTGAAGGATCCTCCTCGTAAAGAGGTGCCCCAAGCACTTGAGGACTGCAGAGCTGCAGGCATTAGAGTCATGGTAATAACAGGAGACAACAAGAATACAGCAGAAGCTATCTGTCGTGAAATAGGGATTTTTGGGTCACATGAGGACATTAGTTCCAGAAGCTTAACAGGAAAAGAATTCATGGAGCTCAGAGATAAAAAGAGTCATCTAAGAAAGCCTGGAGGCCTTCTTTTTTCTAGGGCTGAACCTAGACATAAGCAAGAAATAGTGAGGTTGCTTAAAGAGGACGGTGAAGTGGTTGCCATGACTGGAGATGGAGTTAATGATGCACCAGCGCTAAAGTTAGCTGATATTGGCATAGCCATGGGCATTGCAGGGACTGAGGTATGCCTTTCTATTGTTTACTGTTTGACAATCATTTTTGACAATTTATCATGATTTGAGCCTTACACTCACCAGTCTTGGACACAGTACCAGGATGAGCTTGTGCATATTCATGATATAAAACTTAGGTCACTATCTAGTTTTGTCTGTAATATCCAATCTTACCTGATTGATATCAATCTATGGACTTCATGCATTCGATGCCCTTCCAACCAGATTTTACTATAACTCAGCCGTTGCGCATGTATTAAAATTCTTTCTAGAGTAGTTCGTTGGAGAAGTTGAACTACCAAACGCTTCTCATCATGTGATTTGTAGTATGTCTCTTGATATGGAGACATGTAGTATCTATGCATAATGGGTCAAACCATCATCTGTTTTCTGACATTGCTCCATATCTGAAATTTAATTTTGTTTGGTCATTGGTGTCCTTATCCTTACTTGATCAGGTAGCAAAAGAGGCCTCTGATATGGTGCTGGCAGATGATAATTTCAGCACGATAGTTGCTGCTGTCTCTGAAGGTCGATCAATCTACGACAACATGAAAGCGTTTATTAGGTTTGCCCCCTCATTTTTCTTCTATCTGCAATCAGAAATTGAGTTACCCTTTTCCAATTTTTAGGAAATCCCCAGTGTAGGCGTGTGGCTTTTTTTGTAAGTTTCATATGATTGGAAGCATGCAATTATCAGAGTGAGTGCTTATGTAAATTGGTGTTACCTAGAAGTGTAGAACCCAGTAGATCTCTGCTGACTATTTTACATAGATGATTGTCATTATTAGAATTCAATGAGTATCAGTGAGGTCTTTATATAGTTTTGGAAATTAATATTGATAGTATCTACAACAATAGTCAGTACTTATTAAAGTTGTAAGAATTTGCATTGCTACTATCATTTGAATCCCGTCAATGGTGATTTTTGTTGTAAATGATGGGTGAAAATATTTACTTCAATGATACTTGTAAAAATTAGGAATATATAACTTTAACCTCTCCAGTGTACAATGGTTGAGTGAAAATTGTGCCTTTAAAGAGTACTCTCTCTGTCTAGAAACAAAACTCACAGTATCCTATTTAGGGAGTTCTGGAAGAACGTATTGACTAACCTAAAATAGTAACAGGATTGATTTTTTTCTCCATGATGTCCCTATTTAAATTGGGTGATTGGAATGCTATTGGAGGAGCCCAATGCCCCAACTTATTGTGTCATGTTTTGTAGTAATATTATTTATTACTATATACAAAAGGATAACCAGAGAGAAGTTTTTCCTTTTAAAAAGTCCTTTTTTCTATTAAAAACAATCCCCTATTGTTGCTATTTTGGAAAGTATAACATGTGATTCTTATCTTTCATTTTCAAAATTTTTGACTAAAATATCTTTCCTTCTAAACATATTATAATTTCTTATTTCGTTTTTTTTTTCATCTATTTCCTTTTTGTTTTTTTGTTTTTGTAGTCTTCTACAAGTGCTTCCTTTAAACTTTGTTTCATTATTTTCTAGTTACGGGTCGTCTTAGTGTTCAAAATTCCTAGAATAGCATATATCTCTAAGTTTCAAATTTAACCAAATTTTCTTAAGTGCACAAGATATAATTCAAAATTATTGTATATCATTAGATTATTAATTGTTGAACTAATTAATATAGTTGTTTGTTATTACACTTGCATTGCTTGGACCTAATCTAGTGTCATATAAACTTAAACCTTGATTATTAGATGTTGATCAAACAATGATTTACAGATTGAGTAATGAATTATTATTACTATTCAATAATCAAGTTCTGATGGAGTGATTTGTTTTTTTAATCCATAATGCACTGAACATCAATTTATATACTACTAACAAAAGTATATATGAAGGGGAAGGGATGGGGGAAACATTTAAGATTAATAGCAGCTGTTGCACCTTGGGGCCAGCAAAGATAGGGAGGGAACAGTCTTTGAATTGCAAATGGAATGGTTATCACATGCTAATCTAATAATCTACTGAATAGGATTGCAAGGGCCTACTATTTTGGGTCAGCTTCCTTAGCATCATAGTTCCCTACCAAAGGGGGTTTCCTTAGTACGTTAGTATAACTGCATTAAATCTTGTCTGAAGCTAATACTATTTGTTCAAGTACAGGTATATGATTTCTTCAAATATTGGTGAGGTCGCATCCATTTTCCTCACTGCTGCTCTGGGAATTCCAGAAGGTCTTATTCCTGTTCAGCTTCTGTGGGTCAATCTTGTTACTGATGGTCCCCCAGCGACAGCTTTGGGATTCAATCCACCTGACAAAGATATTATGAAGAAACCTCCCAGAAGGAGTGACGATTCTTTGATCGATGCTTGGATTTTATTCCGCTATATGGTAAGTTCACTGCCTTAAGGTTTCATTCTGAGAACTGAATTTGCTGGATCTGAAGTGAATTTAGCTCATTTCATCTTAGGGGTTGATCTGTTTTCATAAATCTAAATGCAGGTGATTGGGCTTTATGTTGGGGTGGCAACTGTTGGAGTATTTATTATATGGTATACACATGGCTCATTTTTGGGTATTGACCTAAGCCAAGACGGGCATACTCTAGTGAGCTATTCCCAGCTTGCAAACTGGGGTCATTGCCATTCTTGGCAGAATTTTAGTGTCTCGCCGTTTACTGCTGGAGCCCAAACATTCAAGTTTGATGAAGATCCCTGTGATTACTTCAAAACTGGAAAAATCAAAGGAATGACCCTTTCTCTCTCTGTGTTGGTTGCCATTGAGATGTTCAACTCCCTTAATGCTCTTTCTGAAGATGGTAGCCTTTTGTCGATGCCACCATGGGTAAACCCTTGGTTGCTTCTAGCCATGTCAGTCTCTTTTGGTTTGCACTTCCTGATTCTCTATGTACCCTTCCTTGCCCAAGTGTTTGGCATAGTCCCTCTTAGCTTAAATGAATGGATGCTCGTTCTGCTAGTTGCTCTTCCAGTCATTTTAATTGATGAAGTCCTGAAGTTCATTGGGCGGTGTACTTCTGGGATCCGGACACAGTCCAGAAGAGCACCAAAAAACAAGGCAGAGTGAAAAGGTTGTCTTTGCGTCAGCAGGACTGGGTGGTCCCACCTCAACTAGAAGCTTCAAGGGTCATATATTTCCATCTCCTTCCCTTGAGCTCTTACTGCTTTGGCACTTCGGTTGACTTGCTACTCTGAACTTTAGTAGATGAATTAGAACACTATGTATAACTATTTATAGGAGATTTTGCAGAGGGGGAAAATATTAATGTTTGAACTATTCTCAATTAAACATTTTGCCTTCACTGCTGATTGATTTTTTTTGTTTGACCATAACAATGTAAGTTGTATTGAGTTGAACAAGAAATGAAATTAGTAAACCATCAGCAACAGTTGCTCATCTGTGTGTTCCAAGTATGTTGTTATATCATAAAAAAAAAAAAAAAAAACTCATATGTTGCCACCTTAACAGATTTTTTTTTTTTTTTTTTTAAAAAATAGGCTTCGAATTAAAATATTTTTAAAAAATAAGTTTTTTAGGTTATAGAGAAAATCTATACCAACCATTTTGGATCAGTCTTGATTGGATTAGATCAAACATAATTTGTATTTTTTTTAAAAAAATTTAAACTAAAATCGTTATATGTTTCTAAAAAATTTATATTATTTTTATTTCTACAGGGAGAATTATGATCCTCAAGTTGTGCTTAAAAACGATAACTTGGTGAATCGCTTGGTGTTATCTCAAAGTAATTGGACCTTGCACTGTACAAAACACTCGGACATTACACATAAAATACAGGCAAATTGACACGTCAGCATAGACAATAAATATCCGGGTGTAAGGCAATGAACATTGTCAGTTTCAAAAATTTTCCTCCACTAAGTGTAATGATTACAGTTGGATTTCCTACGCAACATGACTATTTCGATTTCCTATGCAACATGTTCCCCAATACCCAATAATATTTTTTTTTGCCTTTGAAGTGTATGTTCATGCCTTTGAACGTAATGTTCATTGCTTTTGAACATAATGTTCGGTGCCTTTAAACATGATGTTCATTGCATGTGAACGTAAATTCTATTGCCTTTGAACGTGATGTTCATTGCATATGAACGTAATGTTCATTGTTCATTTTAATAAATGTGTGTACAGTGTGTATATTCCCAATGCGAAAATTACGAACCACTAAACATGACTATTTCGATTTCCCATGGAGCACGTTCCCCAATATTCAGTAATAATTTTTTTTTCAGTGCCTTTGAAATGTATGTTCATTGCCTTTGAATGTAATGTTCAAAACGTAATGTTCAATGCCTTTGAACGTAATATTCAGTGTTTTTGAACATGTTGTTCATTGCATGTGAACATAAATTCTATTGCTTTTGAGCGTGATGTTCATTGCCTATGAACATAATGTTCATTGCCTTTGAACACAATGTTCAATGTTCATTTTAATAAATATGTGTACAATGCGTGCACATTCTTAATACAAAAGTTCAGATTTAAAAATAATATTACAAAGTTATCTGTGCGTTTCTTTTTCCAATGTGCAAATTACGAAGTACTAAACATAACTATTTCGATTTCCCGTGCAACACGTTCCCCAGTACGCAGTAATAAATTTTTTTTTGCCATTGAAGTATATGTTCAGTTTCTTTGAACGTAATGTTCATTGCTTTTGAACGTAATGTTCAGTGCCTTTAATTTGAATATGATCATTGCATGTGAACGTAAATTCTATTGCCTTTGAACGTGATGTTCATTGCCTTTGAACGTAATGTTCATTGCTTTTGAATTTAATATTCAATGTTCATTTCAATAAATATGTATCAAGCGTGATATAACATGTTCATTGTTATAATATACGATGTTCAGTAAAGTAATATATGATGTTCAGTAGTATAATATATAATGTTCATTTTCATAGTTTGTATACAGTACGTGACCTATTTCAAATACAAAAAGAATCGTTGCAATATTAAATAAAAATAATAGAATCCCAATGTATCATCCTTACCAATTAATGCTCTATCCCAATTCATTCTTTTTGAACTGATTGTTAACATCTCGTCCAATTCACTCAAATGATATAATATGTTCATTGTAGTAATACTAAATGTTCATTGTCTGAATACATCATGTTCATTGTCAAAAAAATTTCTTCACGAATGTTCCAGCTTTATTTTCATAATACTAATGTTCATGCTTATAACTCTTAATGTTCAATAGATTAATATTGGATGTTCTTTACTTAAATACAATATATACATTTCCAATATATATGAACAAAATGTCTACTATTCCCAATGCAAAAAGTTCATATATATCTATCTTGATATAAAATGTTTATTGTTACCATATATGATATTCAGTGCAATAATATACAATGTTCATTGGTATAATATATAATGTTCGTTATCATTGTTTCTGTACAGTACGCGACTATTCCCAATGCAAAAAAATTAGATTTTAAAAAAACTTTCGTACTACTTCCACTTTACAAAAATACTTCTACCTTTTCCAATTACGAGATTACTTGTATGAAGAATAATAAACATCACATATCACTATGTTAATTGTCTGCTAAAAGAATGTTCATTCATTTTCATTTTCTGCGATATTGGTGCATTTTATATTCAATGTTTGTGAGTTTTAGCCCAGGTGTACGATGCTCACTGTGCACCCGGGTACATATCCATATGTTTATTGTCTGCTAAAAGAATGTTAATTCATTTTCATTTTCTATGACATTGCTGCATTTTATATTCAATGTTTGTGCGTTTTGGCCCAGTGCACGGTGCTCACTGCCCCGTTATCTCGCGGTCGAGAGGAGCAACTATGGACTTGACACTTCTGTCCGGAATTTGGAGGTTTTTATCGGCTAAATCAGCTATAGAAGAAACTGAAGATCTCTACGATACACTCCAAACTGCTGTTTTCAAGTTAGAGCATGCAAAGTGTTACGCAACTGTGTTTTATGGAATGATTGGTAGATATTGATCTCATGTTCATCTATACGGAGGATTGGAGGACTATGCAGGTGATCCACCTTCAGGTGTTTTATCTCGACATGACTGTCATTACAAAAGTAGCAAACTGTATCAAACTGACAATGACGATTACAATTACCTTTAGATGATACTCTTAAAGAAGCCACTAGATGACTTTTTACTGACAGACGCAGCTGGAACTTTTACATAACTGTGTCGACATGCTGTGGTCGTGCCAGCATATTCTTTTCTGATATTCAAAGGCAACCTGCAAAGCCCGTAATGGTAACAACTTTTGTGGTTCTGTGGAATTAGCACCAGATTATGATGGTCGGTCTTATCCAAGTGCAAGTGACTTGAAATAACGCATTCCAACGACTTACCCAAGAAATTAAAGAAGTGCTTGGGGGTAAGTTATCTTATGTTTACCCCACATGTTCGCATATTTTATAAGTTTTGCTTGCATTTTACTCCGTATCTGAATTATAGTCATAGTTCATATGTGACTATTGGTTTTTACTCTTGTTCTGTTTTTTAAGCTTAAATTGGATTTTTTTTTATTTTTAAGCTTTTTTTTAAAATTTTTTTGAAAAATAAGTTACTGTTCAAATTATTTTAAAAAATAAGCCGAATTTAGGGTCGGACTAAAACCGCTGCCTCGGACAGCGTTATACCTAATAAAAAAACGCTGCCCTGGCAGCGTTTTGTATGGGGCTGAATTTGGATGAAAATTTTGGGTCATATGAAAACGCTGCCCTGGACAGCTTTATAGGTCAGAAAAAAACGCTGTAAAAAAAAAAACAAAAAACTAAAAAAAAAAATTGGGCAGCGTTTTTCTTAAAAAAAAAAAATTAAAAAAAAAACTAAAAAAAAAAAATTTGGGCCTTAGACTTTTACCTAAAACGCTGCTTCGGGCAGCGTTTTCCCCTGAACCCATAATTCACCCTAAAACTCAGCCCTATGCAAAACGTTGCCCTGAGTAGCGTTTTTTTTCAAACTAAAACGCTGTCTTGATTAGCGTTTTATTTCCGAATCTAAATTGACTTATTTTTGAAATTATTTTAAACTGTAGCTTATTTTTCGAATTTTTTAATTTTTTTGGCTCAAAAATAGAAAAAGTTCCTTAAATTGGTTAATTCTTGTTGGTTTGCAGTAGTCGAATTCCAGCAGTGCCTATGCCACGAGTTACATATGATGAAATAATTGAGGTGTTCTCCGTTCGTATTTGTGGTATCAAACAATCTAACATGACATTCTGTGTGTGTGGCACTGTTATGATTGACGATGGTGGAGATGCCTTGTATTACTTCCAGAAAGATGAGAACTTCTGAAAATCTATATTGTCGGATGACGAGACTTTGTCTTTGTTTGACCCTAAAGACATCATATCAGATGCTGACTTTAGCCTTCAAACAGAGACCCTATGTGAGGGCTTGAGGTCAGTTTTGGACGTCTGGAGATGGAAATCTCTTTGAATGGGCAATGACCCTGATTTGTAAGACAAACGTTTATGTTCGGTTATTTGCGGGAAGGATGGCTGCGCTGTGGTCCATTACACGGTCTTCTATGAATCTATGATGCTGTTCAAGCTAAGGTGGATGCTAAAACTAACTTTAACGATGGTGCTGATGTTGCTGCTTATATTTGAGGATCTTTGATTGTACGTTATGGAACTTATGAATATCTAACTCCCTATAAAAACAAATACTGTAAGACTAGACTTTTTAGCAGGAAGAAAAAAGAAGAATCTGTATGGTAAGCCAAGGCTGCTCAAATTCCTTAGTCAAGATATCCAAATCTTGTTGAAGTGGACTTGAATGCATCAAGTGGTTCGGAAGAGTTTCCATTCCCGTCAGAACAACTGCACGGCGAGGGGCATAATTTATGGTTGATTCAGGTCAAACATATCATAGAATTGTTGGTTCTAGGAACTTATTTGTCATCGAAGTGTCCGGTTAAATGGGGCTTGATTATGGCATGTATACGAGTCATGTTAAGAGTTGAACAGTAAAACATTCGATGCAACACAATTCATATTGGAAAATTTGCTGCTGACTTTTAAGCTTATACGAGAAAAAGAGATTAACTTCAAGTTCATTAATTTGTGGTGTTTCATATTTTGGCTTTTCGTTTGACCTTGACAGATGCAGGTAGTGTTTCTAGAAAGAGGAAAGAGCTAGATCAGCAAAGTAGAATTACATTGCCTTGTTGATACAGATGTGCAAACAATTTTAAATCACTCATTTATGGAACTCAGTAAGTCTTGCCCTTACTCGGCTGTTTAAACGAACTGTTAAAAGTCCTTTTTTTCTGTTTCAGATATTACATAGAGATTATAAGATTGGCAATTGGCCTATCAAGCAAAAACTATTTTACTTTTTAAGCGTAATTTCTTCTGGGGTGCTCCATTTCCTTCGAGGTTTAAGATCGGATTTAGTAGCACCAGGCAATGAATTTGGCTTGGTTGGAGCATGGTATTTTGATGCAGTGTGACCCTCAATGTGGCCTTGACGAGCCTTAATTGTAAGTTTGATTGAATCTTTGCCTTGTATTTGCTTCAAGTTCTTGATTGCAGTTTCCTTGCCCTTGCTGCGAGTTGGTTGATCGACATAGACTTTAGATATGGTTGTTTTCGTCCTTTTGACAGTCGATTTCAGTGAAACTTTCGCAGTTGCTGTTGCCTTAAAGTTGTTGCCTGCACTACTTGCTGGAGGTCCCTTTTCTGCTTTTGATCGAGTAGCTCCCAAGTTGTTGATTGTTGCGAGTGTCATAGACATTTTCTTTTCCGTGGTTGATTCCATCCTTTGAACCAGTTGTTTTGTGGAACTTTTCTTGTTTGTTGTGGCTTGCACTTTCTTTGGGGCTGGTCTTGTAAGTATCTTTGAATCTGCCTTCACATTTTCTGTAAGAAGTAGAATTAGGCTTCCAAGCTTTTCAAAGTTTGTACTCGATGAACTTGAATTAAGAGTTCCATTGGACTCTTTGCATCATATTTTGTCATTCGAAGTCTTTTACTGTTCATTAATCTTCGGAATAATGCAGAAACCGTGCCATGCTTTCCTTTTGTTATTAGTGTAAGAATTAAAAAATCTGAAATTTTGAGCCATTTGTTAACTTACAGCAAAACTAAGCTAATAACTACCATACTCGATCAGTTAGCTACATGACTGATATGATTGTTTATGCAGGAATTAGCTACCTGTAAGTTTGATAGGACTAGTCTTTGAGTCCTTAAGAATGCCTAGCGCAGTAGCTTGTTCAACAAGTTGTTGCATCTGAGCTCCCAACACATCATCCTTGTCCAAGCTGGGTGAACTTGATCGCGTAAAGGAGGGCCGTTTCATCTCTGAAACTTCTGCTTGCACCTTCCTAAACAAGCCTTGGTTGGATGATGAACCCAAGGAGTACATATCATGTCTAATTGCGCAGCAAATGCTGGTTAAATTGGCAACTGCAAGCTCTAAGTGTTGTAACCTCAGTTGGTTGGCGTCTGCCACATGACGAATTTCCCTAACTGTTGATGTTAAAGAAACCTGCTGATCATCCTTAGACTTGCTAGCTTCGTCTACCTTACTGTTATTCCTCATTTGATTCCTTCTATATCTGATAAAAAGAAGAAATATGCATGCAGTGAATGAACATTATAATGTAAAATATTGAACATAATTATTGTACCGAAGTTGAGAAATTTGAAGTCATCAAATTTCGCAAGCGCAACTTCACCTGGAAAAACAAAAATGAATGCTCGGTGAATCAGGCTAATGAACCAAATTCAGTAACTAGTATGTGAGTCGCATATGCCAATATGAAAGGGTTATGACATTGCATATAAATAAGTGAGACTTTCAACATTGCAAGACAGCAGCTAGTTTGGGAGGGTATGCATTTCCGAAGAGGGGCTCACGTTTTTTTGTTGCATACATTGACTCACCTACCGTATTGGTTAATGATATATGTTGTAAAACTCCATTTGGCAGGCCAAGCCCGGGCCAGTGACCGGCCTCTAAGGCCTGCTATTGATATATGTTGTAAATCTCAATTTGACATGTTGATAATTTTTAATTCCCCTTATTTTTACTAAAGATTTTGTTTAGTTACATCATTAATTCTTATAAAAGAAGAGGTATTATTTCACCAACAAAGTTTTAGTTACACAGAATATAAGTTGAATGACTATTAATTATTACTCCCTCCATCCCATTTTATTTGCTACATTTGACTATTTACGGTCTTCAAGACACAATTTAAAATATTTTTTTCTTAAAATTTATAAGACAAAAAATTATGAAAACTTAATATTGTAAAAATTTACATCGAGATGCATCCAACAAGATCCCACTTGAATATATTATTTGTTATAATATAATTAAAATTTATGGTCAAAGTTTTTAAACTTTGACTCCCAAAATAGAAATGTAGCAACTAATATGGGATGGAGCGAGTATGTGATATGACCTAAATATTCATACTGTATGGCAAGAAGCCTATATATACTTTTTCATGCCTCACTTCTCTCAGAAATATTAAGACTGGAAAATATTTGATATTTTTTTATATTCTATATTTGTTTAAGTAAGTCGTTAAGTTCTGTCCCTAGTCACTTATGAAAGTGAATAAGAGTATGAAAATAAGTTTTGCATTGTGGAATTAGATGGCACTAAGTACATTTATGGTCGAAAATACACAAAAATATAGGAATACTCCTCCGTATATAATATCCTAGAGAGCATGAACTGCATGAGCAATTGAGTACGGTACGCAAGCTAGATGCCAATTTATTATCAATCTTCTTGTCCAAATCGTATGGAAAATAAGGGATGGGTTGTGAAGGCGCCTGCCTACTATCAACGCTTTACTTCGAGCACTATTAAAGATCAACTTTTTTTTAAACTGTTTAAATGAGTGGAACTCTAACGCAGCAACAGTAACCGTATAAACTCCCTTTATGTAGTGGAATGCGTCAGCATACCATGCATGATTCAAACACATATTCATGCCCTACTTCTAGGGTGTCAAATCGGGTCTACGGGTCGGTTCTGAATTGACCCATCGCGGATCGGTTCTTATTGGGTCGGTTCTTACATTGATGGTTAGTTTTTATTTCAGTTAATCTCGTTCGGGGACTCAAGAAATAGTTACTCCTTCAGAATTTTTGACACATAAATCAACTTGTGTAAATTAGATATTGGCATACGATCACGGTTTCATAAGGACACTTTACATGATACTTGGAGTGAGTCAATACAGTTTGATATGATTCAATAAAATATATTTTTCATTAATAATAATTATACAATTTTAACTTTTATATTTGTCAACATACACGTTGATCATTAATATATTGTATTTTCTTTTACAGAAACTTAAACTTTATATTTTGAAAATAAACAAGTAGGCTAATTCAAATAATGTTAAATAAAAAGATAAACGTGCACAAAGTAAAAAATTGTGCAAAATTACCTTAAAAAGAAGGTAGTAGATGTTAGTGCTCATCAACATCACCTTTTGCAGTACAAGCAAGCATCATACGGATGATTGACAAGAGAGAAGAATAAGAGAATTCCTTTGCCTTCCTAAATTACATCATACCCTTATTATTTGTAACACTGTTGTTTCTGATCATAACCTTGTAATCCTTTTCATGATCATCTCTTTTATAAACCAGAGTAACTCTGTCGCAAACACAGCCCAAGCACTTCTTAGCCTTTTTCGTATTCCCGTCACTCTCTTCATCATTTCGCCAAGAAAATGTGTAGGCGGTCCTCAAGTATATCTGCCTGCATGACTTGCTACCGACCACCCTTGCACCACTACCACCAAAATCCATCGGTTTAGAAAATCGAACGAGATGACTTTGTGCAGACAGACGCAGCTGGAACTTGGTAGGGGTCGGGATTGATGTTTGTTAGAAATGGGGGTGGCAGAGTTGCGGGAACTGGGAAGTGCTCAAACTATATGGAACATGAAATGTGTGCTTGCCTTTTTTTTTTTTTTTTTGTGGGTTTGCACTTTCTCTTTATGGTCATAGTATTGGCCAATTGGAACAGTGGACATATTGCTTTGGGAGGTAGTAAGGCACTAAGGCGTGGAACCCAAATTGTAAGGTGGATTAAAGCTTCCAATTCCAAGTTTCTTTTTGCTCTTTGAAGGGACTCGAGAGTTGTACTATTCTTTTTTCAACCTGAGGGTAAAGGTGGGTGTATCTTAATCAATGCGCTACTTGTTAGTTGTATAACCGAATAATAGACCCACCATCTTATATTTAATATCAAGGAAAAGGACTCATGAAACCTCTAATATGATTGCCACTTGATAATTGTGGAACTTTATGGGTTAAGCATAGATTTTAGTGTTCCAAATTGTAATCATTCTTTGATGATGTTGGACACAAACAGTAGGCTCTCATTCCCATAAACAAGAGGTGGTGCTTAACATTGTCCGAGAGCCAATACACAACTTGAAGAGATTCACAGTAGCATTTCTAGATAGTTAAGGGAAGGTAGTTGGAGAGAAACAGGGGGAAAGTAGTGTACTCTTGAATCCAATCTATGAAATTACAGGGTATGCATTTCCACAGAAGGAACACCACCTTTACCCGAACGCAGGAGATTAGGAGACATAAGGATAAACAAAGTGCTGTACAATGTTCAATTCAAGGACTCGATTTGAAATAGCTCATGTCTCCAAAATCTATGTTCTAAGATTCATTTGCACATCAGCAGATAAACATTCAAGTCCCCTTTCTATTTTTCAATCAAATAAAAGTTCATAACTACGCAGAGACGATAAAAAAGTAAAAAAAATCTCAGCCTCGATAGATATGTATGTATTAAGCATAAGGCTTGATGTACCACAAGGATGACCAGTAACTATTGCCAAGTATATGTGGAATTCATAATCGTCCTCCAAAACGTCTCCCTCTCATCTGAAATGACTGTAATGCTTCTACAAACTCAGATTCTCCAAATTCAGGCCACAGAGTTTTAGTGAAGTAGAGTTCAGAGTAGGCCAATTGCCAAAGCAAGAAGTTACTGATCCGGATCTCACCACTAGTTCGAATGAGTAAGTCAGGGGAAGGAATACCTGTGATCCTGGTCTCCAGCTCCTCTTCGAAAAGGGTTTGTGATACATCTTTGGGCTCGATCAGGCCATCTCTAACTTTCCTACTGATTTTTTGACATGCTTGGACGATGTCGTTCTTCCCACTATAACTGATGGCAAAGATTACATGTGTTTTAGTGTTGCCCTTTGTTGATTCTATTGTGTGTTTTAGTACATCCTGCAAGGAGTTTGGGAGCAAAGATGTATCTCCGATTGTAGAGATTCTAATTCCTTGCCTGTTGATAATTAACAATTAGAAAAATATCATGTGGTAATCAAGCCAAGACAAAATTCATGGGCTGGTAGCCTGATGGCTGATACTGGGAATTAAATGTGGAAAGTAGTCACAAATTTTTATTATTTTTAACCAATTGACATTTGACAAGCATATACAAAGTATTCTATCATGGAATTATAGTTTCAGAAGACAAAAGGCACAAACCTTGTGATATTTTCAAGTTCATCCACCAACATCTTCTGGAACCGCCACATCACAAACTTGATTTCTGCCTGCATAAAATGTCATCTTGATTAGGAAAATTAGTCCCTGGAAGCTTGTGTCAGAGTGCATTACATCTATGGTATATAGGACTGGCGTGTAGTAGTTGAATCCTAATGGAAATTCAATATCATGTTTTATGCAACTATCTTGTCATTCTACCAGGACTGAGTATCTGTCATATGAATAATGTCCAAAGTTCATATTATTGATAAAAGTTGAAAGAACCATTACGAGGTAACTTTCCAACACTGGTCTCCAGAGAAAGTAGTACCTCATTAGATCAATGCATCCTTCCAAACGAGAAAGAGTAGCAAACAGCCAAACACCATTATCTGAACGAACATCAAGTAGAAATACTATTCCCAAAGTACAACTCTTAGGACTACCATACCATTTATCCTATCTATTTCTAAATAAAAAACACGACCCAACACATTAACATCGATGAGCGCTATGAGCAGTAATAGACACTATTGAATTTGGGAAGGGGGATGAGCATTGCAACTTTGCAAGTATTTATGAAATTCATCCACAAAAATAGAAGGGAAGTCCTTTTTTATTATGTAAAACAGAAGAAATGTTGAAAAAGGAGAGAACAGAGAAGCAAGCACTAACTTTGGGTCGGCGCCAATTCTCAGACGAGAACAAGAAAAAGGTGACAACTAGTATATCCCATTTAGCACACAAGCCCATCACTTCAAGCAAAGCCCTAAGCCCAGCATCATGCCCCGCTTCTGACCCGAGTCCTCTACGCTCAGCCCATCTCCTATTACCATCCAATATAAGAGCCACATGCCCTGGCATCAACTCTCGCCGGAGACCCGCCGGGAGCTCCGTCGGCGGCGATTCAACGATAGTTCTTTCATCTTTTACAGCCGTTGCATTTTCTGTAGAGGTGGAGAAGGGGGAGTGGACCCGACCAGATGGGGTGGGCCCGGCGAGAAAGATGTTACGACAATGGGGAAGAATGTGATATGAGAGGTGAGATTGGGGTTTAGGAAAGGTAGTAAGAGCGGAAATTAAGAGAGGGGGTTCAGTTGGTTGGACCAATAATCTTAAGAACTTCATCATTGAGCGGTGACTTTTGGAAGATTGGTCAATATCAGATCTGGTGGCTACCGCCAAAATACTAACTCCAACAGCTTAATTAATCAACGCCTCACAAGATGACCTACCCAACCTGATTAAATGGTTAATAGCTGAGTCTAAATTTCAAGAGAATATTTTGATACTGATAAAATCCTGGCGATATAATTAAAGGGATATTGTCACTTATATACAAACGGAGGGCCGTTGATCATAATGGCTCGATTTTCACCTTAATACAACTATACAAGTGGTTTGTAGTAAATTAGTAATAGTAGTGTGAATAATAGAAATCTTATGCTATCTTTCCTTAACAATAGGATATGCTAACTTCTCATAAATATTTTCATTGTACCAATCTTCGCTCAATTGTCGTGCAGAATTTCACCCATAACGCTAACATCCCTTTTATGACCACACAACAGAGATCCCAAGGATTACATTGGTAAAATGGAATATGGAGGTTGAAAGTTGAAACATTAATGGTTACTTGATTTAATGGACCTTCTTTCACAGCCTGCTTCAATACTTTTTAAATTATACAAATCTACTACGGAGTACAATTATGAAATGGAATATGGAGGTTCAAATATTTCATTGCCATCAAAGAGATGGCCCCCAAAAATGGCACTAAGATGCCCTATAAAACCATCATCGACCACAGTGGGAGTCGAACCCACGACCTTTTGATCCGAAGTCAAACGCGCTAATCCACTGCGCTATGCGGTCTGTTCTGTTCAACATCCTTAAAGTTTGGTATAAACTTTGTATACTACACATCCATTCAACAAAAAAAAATGGAGATGCGGGGTATCGATCCCCGTACCTCTCGCATGCTAAGCGAGCGCTCTACCATCTGAGCTACATCCCCTTGATTCTGTTAAGAATTTCGAGTATTCAATCTCATAGTATTTACACAAAGGTTATACCCATAGTTCACAATTTTGATTTTTGAATACGTAACCATTCTATATATCGATGAAAAATCATAATAATAAGGAATCGTAATTTGATTGTTGATAGGTTGAAGTTAGAGGTGTGCATGAACGGTTAACCGTATCGTTAAGAACGGTACGGTTAACCGTTATAACAGTTATTGAAAAAAGCTAACCGTAACTGTACCGTTAAGAAACGGTAACTGGTATTTAACGGTACGGTTAATGATTAACCGCTTCATTCCATTTTTATACACTTGTGCACTTAATATTGTGAAATTATTTGTATGATTTCTTAGCTCATTTGGGTCTTTTTACAATAGTAATAACACATATTTATATAAGGTATGATAATGCATAAATTTTTTTTGATAATTATTCATGTTTTAACCTTTTAAGTTTAGTTTTAAAAAAATTTTAATAATAACGGTTAACCGTTACAAAAATTTCATAACTGTAACCGTTTACCGTTAAGGTTAACGGTTCGGTAAAATAACCGTTAATATGAACCGATTATACATGGTTAAAAGTTACAGTTATTTTGAACACCCCTAGTTGAAGTAATTTAATTTTTATTTTATGTAATATTTTGCAAGGCTATATTTATTAATATTATAGGACATTATGTTTTGGTGACTATAAAGGGATCCAAAAGCTAGATTTATTGTCCCTTTTTCTCAACCTCTCTTTAATTTCATTCCATCCTTGAAAACCTCACTTCCGTCCCTTATTCCTAATTCTACGTGCTTCCTTTATCCTTGATCCATCTACCTAAGAGTTGAAAAAAAATTCAGTCCATCCTATCAAACCTCATAATTTAAGCAATTCTCAAATGATATCCATTGTTTCTTGCCGTTAAATTAAAAAAAAAAAACTTTTGCGAGAAAAATAAACGTACATCCAACAAACAATATTTATCATCCACACTTTCGCCTAGGCAATAACATCAACCATGGAGGAAACGATGGAATCATGCATGAGAGTGATCGCGTCATGGGACTACGAAACCTCCGATATATGCCCCAACACATCCCTCTTCAACCACCATACACGTGAAGAAGTCCTAGAATTTATGCGAGCCGTCAAAGGCCTGCATGCAGCCCTCCAATTCTTCTCCGCAACTAACTTCTCCTACCTGCATGGGCTGCATCCTTCCCACAAAAAGATAGTTTCAGCTCAAAACTTGCTTCAATTAGCCAAGAAGCGCCTAAGCACCGAGTTCTTCTCGCTTCTAAAGGCCAACAGCAAGCACCGCAATGACTATTTTATTTCTGAAGGCGGTCACTATCTCTTCTCACGTGACCATTCATCACCTTTTGCAAACAACCCTGGCCTAGCCATCTACACCGTATCGAATAACAATAATCATGAGGATTCAACCACGGAGGAGGCGTCCTCTATGGCTGAACTTAAGTTGATCGTGGATTGCATGATGGGTGCCGGGTTTGTTAAGAAATGCCTTAAGATATACAAGCTCACTAGACGATCCTTCGTCGAGGACGCCCTCCTTAAGCTGGACGTTCGTAAGCTAAAGAAATCACAAGTACAGAAGTTAGACTTGGAGACTATCGATGCTAAAATGACCAAATGGTTGAAAACTATGAAAATATGCTTGAACATATTTGCAATGGAGAAGAATCTTTGCGAGCATCTTTTCTCATCGTGTAGCTTGTCATCATATGTCACAGAGTCGTGCTTTGTTGATGTTTGTAAAGAGGCTGCCATTACAGTATTTAGAATCCCCGGAAAGATAGGGAAACACGCAAGAAAATCCCCCGAGAAAATCTTCAAGTACCTAGAACTCTACCAAGGGATGTCCGAACATACCTTCGAGATTGAAAGGGTCTTCTCATCGGATTTGAACTCAATCGTCCGAAACCAAGTAAGGTCCTCGATATGGAGGATCAGTGAAGTGGTGAAGTCAATGCAAACAGATTTCGAGGCTTACATTCAAAAGGACGTCTCAAAAGTGGTGGTCCCAGGCGGAGCAACCCACCCCCTTACTAAACACGTCATGAACTACTTGGTTAATCTTTCTTGCCATGTCTCTGCATTGGCTGAAATTCTCGCAGATTATCCTGTAAGCTTGCAGTTACCTGAGAGCTATTTCGAAGGCCATACAATCTCTTCTCCTGTGGCCTTACATTTCGCTTGGCTGGTACTTGTATTGCTAGTTAAGCTAGATACTAAATCAGAGCTTTACAAAGACTCTGCTCTTTGTTACCTTTTCTTAGCCAATAATGTTCAGTACGTCGTAACCAAAGTGAGGTGTACAAATTTGTATAGAGTGTTGGGGGTGAAATGGGTGAACAAACACGCCTCCAAAGTTGTACAATACGCTGGCAACTACGAAAGGATGGGGTGGGGTAGAGTGATATCTGCTTTACCCAAAGATTTAACTGTAGAGATTTCTCTAGATAGTGTAAAGGAAAGTTTTAAGAGATTCAACGTTGAGTTTGAGGAGGAGTATCGTAAGCAGGTGGACTGGGTTGTACAGGATTCGAAACTAAGGGAGGAGATGATATCTTCAATTACAACGAAAGTCGACGCTCGATATCGAAAGATGTATGACAAGTATAAGGTGGTCTTAGCCAAAAGCAGAGAACGAGGGAAAATTGATTCGGTTATCAAATTTACCCCTGAAGATTTGGATAAATACTTGTTAGACCTATTGGATGGTCATGAAGATGAGGATGAAGAAGTCATTTCAGCATCCACCGGAAAAGTTGAAACGCCGTCGCATGAAAGGAAAGAAAACCCCGTTCTTCAACGGCGTAGTCGACGTCTTCTTCTTTTGGTTCGTCACTAGTACAAATTGAATTTGTTCCTCTTTTTATTCATTTTCGTTTCTAAATATGATTCGGGTCATTTTTTTTAGGCCAAATGCATGCATATGATTTGTAATTAGAAGCCCAAGTACATCTCTGACCAAAATCAGCTTCTGGCATGTAAATGTAAAGGCATATCGTGCACATATGTTATGCGATGATACTTAAATGCACGCACACTGTCTGAGTTTGATTTGTATTAGGCAATCAGCAGCACTTAGCTCTTGTAATGTAATTGTGCCTGTGCGCTTACTAATTGCTATTACACCTTCTTGACTTTTGAGGCTTTTATTAACTTACTAATTAATTAAATGCATGCTCATGATTTTATTTTGTTATTAGAAATCAGCCTCCTTTTACATTCATCTGCATACTAAGCTGACCAAATTTGAAGCTAGCTGGACTAATTCAAATGGTTGAAAACTGTAAAAACTTTGCTGTATATATACGAAGTAATCAAATTATTCCAATCATTTATTGCACCCAAACCTCCACTGTGCGCAACATTTTTTTTTTTTTGTTGGCAAGGATGCACTACATTTATGTCCTTTTATTTAGTGTGAGTAGGAGTAGAACGCTGCGGGGAAAACCCGCCATATAAATGAGGCAGCTCTGTTATTATATTCCACTTTTCTGTAAACTTTACATACTTTGAGAGTATACTTTCTAGTACACTAGAAATTCCCTATCTCCAAATAGATCACCAAGTTCGCAAATAGGGATATGATGGTAGTGTTAGTTTGCACTTCAACTAAACCAAATGACTTTATAGTGGCCTCATTATACATGAAAAGGTATTTCACTTTAAATTTCTGATTTATGAGCACCTCCATTCTCTTTTACGTTTTTCCCAGCCATGGGTTGTACGAATAGTAAATCTTTTTAACTTAATTATGTCGCACCCATCTATTCGGGGATTTTATGAACAAAGTCTACTATAACTTCATTCAAATTTGACTACTTTAAATTAAACACACTACCATCAGTACATTGATTGTAAAAGAATATAAGAGGTTATCGATCAATATTCGATCGTCATTATCAAGAGTTTAGAGACATTTCATTTTCACTTTTAAGAAGTTATGAAAAATAATACTATAGGAGGGAAAGAAAGCCAAGTGCACTACGTCAGAAATTTATCACTTTTTTTTTTTTTTTTGGCAAAGAGAAAGGATAGAAAAACTAAAGACCTTTAGAAACTTTAATAATTCAAGATATAAAACATAATGACTTAGGTAAATCATGGATATCACGAACAAGAGGATTGAGATCCTTCAGGTCAACCTATAGATTCCGAAGAGCTTCCATAGCTACTATACTGTCACTTATGATGACCATGCTTCTCCTAATCTAGTAGCTTGCCGCATACTTTTTCAGATTGCTAGTAATTTCGAATGGATAGCCGAAACTAATCGCTAATAAAAGAAGAATATAATTATTTAAAGTTGGGAATGGACCCAAGTATATCATATTGCTCGTAAATGAATGTACAAAACTGCAATAATCTAATCTGATTTTTTAAGGAAAACCAAAAACTTGAAATAATTGAAGAGGATTCCCAACAAACTTCTTTTATTAAGTACAGTTGATATTGGTCCTCCTATAAAAGTTTTGTTGGACTAGCTTTATCGATTTTTCTGTTTTCCAAAACATAATCTTCCTTAGTTTGGCAAATCTTCGACATTAATGAGGGGAGTAGAGATGGTCCCTGCATAAACTATTTTCACCACTAAATTAATAAATATGTATTCGCTAATCTTTTAATTAGGTCTAATTAAGTAACTTCTTCTCGACTCACATGTCAGACCCTTGTTTCCTGACCTAATTCATTTCTACATAAATTAGTTGGTTGAAGTTGGTTTGGCCAATTATATTTATTAGTTTTCCCAAGTTTACATGCATACTTGTATATCTTTGATTTAAATGCCTCCCCCTTTATTTTAATTCTCATCCATCCCTACCAAAATAACAAAATTTCCTTCATTCTCAAAAATAATGGGATTTTTCATCTTAGTACTACTCTTCCCTTCTCTTTTTTTCCTGTTCCACTTCCTAAAATGGGCCCATATAAAAAGACACCAAGATTGCTACATACTAAGCTATGAATGTTTTAAGCCTAGTGATGATCGCAAAGTAAGCACACAATTTTCGGGCGAGATCTTAACAAGGAACAAAAACTTGGGCCTTGATGAGTACAAGTTCCTCCTTAAGGCAGCCGTTAGCTCCGGCATTGGGGAGCAAACCTATGCTCCAAGAAACATCCTTATGGGCCGTGAAGATAAACCAACAATCGATGATAGCCTCGAAGAGATGAACGAGTTTTTCAGAGAAAGTGTCGAAAATCTCCTCTCCAAATCCGGAATTTCTGCGCAACAAATCCAGGTTTTAGTCGTAAATGTGTCGATGTTCGCGTCCGTACCATCCCTGGCCTCAAGGATAGTGAACCACTACAAAATGAGGGATGATATTAAGGTGTACAACCTCAGTGGGATGGGTTGTAGTGCTAGCTTGATTTCAATCAGTATTGTTCAAAGTGTTTTTAAGCATGAAAAAGAGCGTTACGCTTTGGTTGTAACATCCGAATCTCTAAGCCCGAATTGGTATACGGGTAATGACCGGTCCATGATTTTATCCAACTGTCTTTTCAGGTCGGGTGGGTGTGCTATCCTCTTGACCAACAAGTGGGGCCTGAGGAAGAAGGCCATGTTGAAGCTCAAATGTCTAGTACGGACACATCATGGGGCCAAGGATGAGTCGTACGGGTGTTGCATGCAAATGGAGGATTCCTCAGGGAGGCTAGGGTTCCACCTTAGCAAAGGTCTTCCTAAGTCCGCAGCTCGATGTCTGGTTGACAATCTCAAGGAGTTGGCCCCGAAAATTTTGCCAGCGAGAGAAGTGGTTCGATTTGCGGTGGCGGTTATGGTTGGGAGAGTTAACTCCGAACCTAACAAGCAGGCGAGTATAGATCCAGGGGTGCGAAGTAATAAGCCGGTTATTAATTTTAAGACGGGTGTAGACCATTTTTGCTTGCACACTGGAGGAAAGACGGTTATAGATGGTCTAGGAGAGAACCTAAAGCTAGTGGAATATGACCTTGAGCCAGCAAGGATGACCCTCCACAGGTTTGGGAACACATCGGCGAGTAGCTTATGGTACGTTTTAGGGTACATGGAGGCAAAGAAGAGGCTTAAGAGAGGGGATAGGGTGTTGATGGTTAGCTTTGGGGCAGGGTTTAAGTGCAACAGTTGTTTGTGGGAGGTAGTGAGGGACTTGGATGGGGGTGGCAATGTTTGGAAGGATTGCATTGAAGACTACCCTCCTACGAGCTTGGTTAATCCTTACTTGGAGAAATTTGGTTGGATCCAAAGTGAAGATTCCACTACATTTCCTGAGGATTACCAGGAAAGGTTGAAATATTACCGTCAAAAGATAAATTATTGAATATATATATATATATATATATATATATATATATATATATATATATATATATATATATATATATATATATATTGGGCATGATTTTTTTTTTTTTTATCTTTATAACTTTTAACGTATAGTCTTATTATTCAGATATTCAATATTAATATATTGCCTAATTATGGTATGTGCGCTTCAAAAAGTGAAGCTAGCTAAGGGTACTCATTAGGCATGCAATATCCTAATGTCATAGTTTTCTTTTATTGTTTTCATAATGGATGCTTAAATTGAAAGTCAATTGATTGTTAAATAAGAATGTGGATTTAGTCCAATGAAGTGTTCCTTCGAAACTCTAGAACTGGTTAATATTGGGCATAAATACAATTATTGGGTTTAAGTGTAGTGTATAATGAAACCCTCTCTGATATTTATGTTAAAGCATTACTCAAGATTTAAGATCCACTAAGTCTTGTGTTTTGTATTTTATTTAAAAGTGAACTTACTTTTAAATGGGTTATAAATGCGACATTTAATTCATACCCTCAAACTTAGGATAAGTGTGAAATGATTTCATCATTCTTAAATACTGACAACATAATTAAAGAACGTGTTGCTTGGTACATTTTATATTTCACATGACTGACATGTGTACTATGTATATTTTGTATGTATGTAATGTACATTTTTCATGTACGTAATGTACATTTTTTTGGAGCAGGTGTACCATACTCATGGTGCACCCGGGTGTACTGTCCACCCATTGCAATTGTCAATTCGTTTAGTATATGGAGTATTTGTATTATCCTTTATTGTATGTGTTCTGTATTAGTGGGTACCATTATGTTGAATTTGTTGCCATGAAGGTATATGGGTTATAAAGTACCACACTACCATATATATATATATATATATATATATATATATATATATATATATATATATATATATATATATATACTATGGGAAGGGATCACTTACAATATAATGGTTTAATGTTTAAAGCACAGTACAGCAGGCTGTGCAATCTTGTTATCTGCCAAACATACACTTCCAGAATTCAATTACACTTGGTAGAAATGCCTATATGTTAATTTGGTTAAGATATGCAACTTAGCTTACAAGATAGAGGAAAACCAAAAGACAATAGCAACTAGGGTGGAAGTTGAAGTCGTGGAATATAATTCACTCTTGTTCGATAAGGGGCAATTAATAATATATCTCATAGGTAAAATTGTCATGACAAGATAGACGTCTAATTTACAATTAGTTAGTGCAGTAGTGCTCACTGCTCGGAGCCTCAGAAGTACATTTATTACGATGCATGTTGCTTCTTGCTCTTTTTTTTATCTATTGGGATCAGATTGGTTAGGTCATTTCCAAGGAGAATTGGAATGATGGAAATGGGGAGGAGGGGTGGAGAATGGGGATCGATAACTAGATAAGTATGTACAATAGTCAAAGTTACATATTACATCAAGTGTATGGGGTCATTATACTTTTAGGATGAGCTCCATCAGTTCCAAACATATTTTGATTTTATTCCAGGACTTAGCTTCTTAATTCATATTTTATATGATAAATAAGGTTTAACTTTTGTCAAATTAACTAATCAGATTAAATCGTATCATAAACTTTCGGATCAAATCAGCTGAACGAAATATCGCCATTGACGAGGATTCAGGAAAATATTTAAAAATTTTGGTCAATTTGTATGCCTAATAAATGTCCACGTACCAATCTATGTAATAATGTCTCTGCCTACTTTTCCAATCGAATTTCTAATTCAATGTAAGACTGATTCCAGTGTTCGCAAGTACCACTACGGGATTTGAGTATATGACCCTTTTTTTCACTTTTGCTCTTGTCATAGTCAAGAGCAAACGTAAGGTAGTTATCCAATGTAAAGTAGCATTTAATGTAGTGGATCAGCATTGTGCCATAACCACATATTCGTGGTATATGCTTCCTACCAATTAACAATTAACGATTCTCATTTTATTATTTTTCGAATATAAGTTTTCTTAATTTTTATCATATAGATTTGAAAATAAAAACGTTTAAAGTCATGTCTTTGGTATCGTAAAAGTCAAATTGGGCTTTATTTCAGGGCAGAGAAAGAACTTTACTAGTAGTGTAGTAGCAAATTTGGAGACATATATCTATCTACCTAACCAACCAGTCATTATGACCAAAAATCGATTCAGATTAGTAAAGACTGGACTTGATAGATAAAAAAATTACTTTTTGATTTTGCGTTTTATTTTCAATAAAAAATACGCTCAAGAATAGTAAATTACTTTTTTTTTTTTAAAAAAAATTGTGTGGGAAATTATAATACTCCGTATTATGCTTCTTTAGATTATATGATTTCATATTAGACAAGAAATAATTTATTTTATGCTTTTTTTTCTTCTTCTCTTTTTAACATACTTATATAGAAAAAATTATCAAAATAACATAAAAAGGCAAAAGTTGGTCCAAATAGATTTGATCCAAGTTTTGGATTAATTATCGATTGATCTGAATCTTCAAATCTTAAAATTTCAAAAATCGGTCTCTGATTTAGTATAGTGGTCCAATCTGGTGTGAGATTAAGTGGAAGGTCACCCGTTCGATGTATAATGGATTGCTAAAAATTTGTAAGAGAACCTGGTTAAATAAAAAGATCAAATGATAGACTGGTAGTACCTCCAACCTTGCACATTTTAGGTTGTGAGATCAATTGTATGCCATTAGCAACTAAGTTTTATTTCTCCCTGATAACCAAGCATTACTGTGTAAGGTGATAATCATATATTGAAAGTTACTTAGATTACTAAACAAGAAAAAACATATTATTGAAACAATTTGGTATGAAATTCCTTCCGCATGCGTCATGTATACTAATCCCACTTTAGAAATGGAGATAATATATAACGTGAAGTTCAAATCAAAAGAATATACAGTATACTCCATATGAGCTATGAACTTATTCAGTTACGTGCCTAGCTTGCTATTAAATTCTTATGTTTTGGTGGATGATAAGTGCAATCCATGGACAAGTCGCCCCACTTTGCGACAAAGCAGAGTAGTTACGTACTTACATGTCACTATGAGTTTGTCGATTGGTTGCGCAGGGCTGTTTATACCAGAATAAATACCTGTTTTCTTGGAAGCAGCAACACAGTAGAAATGTAGAATGAATATGTTACTTTCTCCGGTCCCATTTTATTTGCTACATTTGACTTTTTTGGGTGTTTAAAACACAATTTAAAATATTTTTTCTCAAAATTTGTAAGACAAAATATTATGAAAACTTAATATTCTATAAATTTATATAGATATACCTCCAATAAGACACCAGTTAAATATATTATTTGTTATAGTATAATTATAATTTATGGTCAAATTATATTTCTAAACTTTGATTCCTAAAATAGAAATATAACAACTAATATGAGATGGAGGGAGTACGACTTATGTGGTCGCGAATATACTATCACAAAGTCACAAGCAAAATACCTTCGAAAACAATTATCACCAATGAATCTTAACATAATGCCAAAAATATATCTAAATGTCTTTTTTGACAATTTTTAAACTATAATATATTAAAACAAACGTTGAAAATATTTGCGATTAACAAAATTATATTCGAAATATGTATAATTCTAAAATTTTATTTATTGTATCAAAGTGATTTAGTTCAGTATAATTATATTACTAAAGTACAAATATAATAGTATCATATATTACTCTTCCAAATTTCTATAAATACATTTAAAAAAAAATTCTTCTTGTTGAACATTAAAAGTCAAAGTTATTAGTTGAGAACCAATAAAATATATACTTTTGTTATTGGTAAGAAGATTCTTAACGGAATCTCAACTCTTACGATTCTTTAATTAGCCCAATTTTGCAAGCACAGAAATCTCCACCCCAAACACCTCGATGTTAAAGGTAATTAAGTAATAATTACTCCATGACCCATAGCGGTTGGGTCTGAATTGGACCGACCCAGAGTAAGGGGCTAGGCAAGGGCTAGTTAGGGTTGAGCTGAGTCTGGGACAAGGCTGAATATTGGTTAGGTTTTGCAACTTATTTTGTTATTCGCTATTCGATTTATTACTATGTTTATTGAAATGCTATGTAGAACAAATTTATCTATGTTTGAAAGTTGTAATCATTAACAACTCAATTATATTGTATACAAAAATAATTAAACAGCTGGATAATATTTTACAAGCCCACTTTTGCGATTGTAATTTTTATTGTAACCGCAAAATCATAGATGAAAAAACTTATGGTTGTATTGTGTTTATAACAATTATTTTACACAATAATCACTTTCATTATATTCTATTAATATTGATAATATAGTTTGCAACCATTCAATTACTAATGATAATATCATCAATATAAGAAGCTGTTAAGTTTATTTTAAAGTCCAGAAAAAACATATGTTTAAAATGCATATTCATTATTTATATATGTTATCGATATTCATATATACTAATAATATTACTAAATTTATTATTATTATTATATATATATATATATATATATATATATATATATATATATTTTGAAACTCCTTTAAATTAACAATCCCAAGAGGCTCTCCTTTTTCCCAAAGTTTCTATCCCTTTTCTGCCTAATCATCAAATATATGTAATAATTCTACATTTCAACCTAAAACCACAAAGTATGTTAAAGCCATCATCACAATTCACAAGTTAATTTGTGGGTGAAAAAGAGGCTTGAACTTATATTTGAAAACTAAAATTAATGTTGTAATTAAATTTTAATTTTCATAAATTTTAATTTTCATAAATAAGTTGTCTATGTATCCCAAAAAAATCAAAACCCAAGTAATTTTTTACGTACAAGAAGTGATGCCTAGCCAACTATGTTCCTAGCATCCCCTTCACCTCCATCCAATTATTCAGTCTTCTCTATCAACACCCAAGGATTGTCTTTATTATTCTCATCTTCCCTTAATCTCTGGGTTCCTCTTTCTGCTTGATCCCATTCCTACTTGCAAATACATGTGTGAATGTTTTTATGAGTATAAACATGATCTCTTCTCTTCATGCACTCTTATACTTGCATTAAAAGGAGATTCAGAAGCAACAAATAAGGTAGGAATTGCAATACTGTCCTTTGCAATTCTCGCCAAAACAGAAAATTGCATGTCATGCTCATGCCACCACTTAATGATTTGAAAGTTTTCGTTGATTTCATGTATATATGAAAGATAATCATCAATATAATAGTTATCTTTGAAGAAGAAGAAGATGTAATTGCTCTATATTTTTTTTAAAGAATTCTATTAAGAGCTGACATGAATCTTGTACTTAAAAGTTTCATGGAAGATGATATGTTTTGTTGCGGGGTATAAATATGCATAATTATCGTATAGGCTTGCTAAAACAATTTTACATCAATTACACATATCAACATTGTAAGTAATTTAAAGAGTAATATAGTAAAATCCTAACAAATTCGATCTCTAAATCTTGAGTATTGACTCTACGATCAATAATAGTATTTATGTTGTAAATGACGGAGAGTTCCGTGAAATAATCATTCCACTTACTCAACATGCTTGAAAGAAAATAACTAATATGCTGAACTTGAAAATTCTCATTAATGATGTTGACTACTAAAACACACTCTAATATGACTAAATAAATATAGGAGGGTCATAGATTTGAGAAATTTTTTTGATTGCATGATCAAAGACAGATAAAACATCCGAATAAAAAGTAGTTGTAGTCTAATGGTCATCCGTAATTAGCTCATTGGGATTCTTCCGAATTTCATTGTAAATAAGGGTCAAAACCTCAAGATAAATAGGATCGTTTAACAATCCAGAGGTGGTTCGTTTCAACAAGTTCGAGTATCGATGTACCATTGTCTTTTCTTAAGTTCCCTATCTCTAAACTAGGCCATGTACCTTCTTCTAACAAAGGCAGTAATCCTATCCACTTTTCTAATGGAATTAGGAATATTACTTAAAAATTAAGATATTACTAAGTACTAGAATAATTAAACTTGAGAGTAATTAAGAAATTTAAAGACTAAGAGTAATTGAAGATGTGTATAAAGCTTGAAGTGAAGAATGAAGAAAATGAGTTCAGTGTTTATAGGCAAAGTATGAAACAACTACAACACAAAGCAACGACTAACTCCAATGACTATTTTATTCAAATCTATCAGAGACTTTACATAGGTTGGGATAGCGGATCGAATGGGTTCGAGTTGGCGGGTCCAATGGGACTTGGGTTGGATTTCAATTTGTAACCGGCCCAATTAGCTCATAGGCCAGTTCAATTCTGAGCCAGGCTAAAAATGGATTGGGCTAACCGGGCCAAAATGTGAGTCGGGCCAGCCCTATCCAAGGGTAGCTCTACTCGGTAGAACATATGAAATACGTTGAATTGCAATTTTTGTTACACTCTAAATGAATTGTACACATCAGCCTGACTAACTGGCAGAGTCCTTTTTATTTTTTTTGGACACCTTGAGTTTGGGCATTGGACAGACCAAAAGTATTCAACGCAAATGTAAAAAAGAAAAAAAAAAAAAGGTTGAAGTCAAATTGTAAACATACAACCGGGTACAACTTTAAGCATTAAGCTAATAAAAGTGATGCTCCCAAAGGCAAAAAAAATTTAAACCTATTTTAAAAAAAAAAATTCAAAATATAACTCTCGTACAAAAGTATTTCGAAATATGACTCTAAGGTTAGGTTCGGTATAAAGTCGCTGTATAGGATATCAACTTTGTACTTGAAGACATCGACTTTGAGTTTTTTTTTTATTTTTTATTTTTAAAAAAAGGTTATTTTATTAAAAAATATAAAAATTTTAATTTTTTTTCTTACAAGTCGCTATTTTTTTTGAAAGTCGATGTCCAAATAAATTTTATTTTTTTTGTAAAAAAGTTATTTTCATTTAACAAAATATTAATAAGGAAAGTCGCTTTCCTTTATACCAGACCTAGACCCAGGTCATTTTTTGTGAAAAACTTTATGAATTAAAATCGTTATCCCGTAAATATTGAAACTGGATATTTGGAGGTTTAGAGCTTCTAAAGTTGTGATGCTTGGAAATGTTCAAGCACCTTATTTTTAATTTGTTTTTTAATTTTTTTAGGAGTATACATAATCGGATCATATGGAACATTGGAACTGAGTAAGGCGAGGAGTAATTGCTAGTTGCTACGGCCTGCTATGTGGTGAATTTAGTTACTCTCTTTGTCTCTAATAATTTGCTATATTTACGTAAATTATAGAAATTTGGTGGGATTATATGTTGATGTAGTGAGAGTAGAGTTGGTTAATAAGTGATATAATTTTGCCCAAAAAAAAATTAAGTAATTTTTTGGGACAATCTAAAATGAAATATAAGGCATATAATTTTTTTTATTTTTGAGCCAAAAAAATAAAAAATTTCGAAAAATAAGTTACTGTTTAAAATAATTTCAAAAATAAGCCAATTTAGGTTCGGAAATAAAATGCTACTCAAGGCAGCGTTTAAGCTTGAAAAAAAACACTACTCAGGGCAGTGTTTTGCATGGGCTGGGTTTTAGGGTGAATTCTGGGTCAGAGAAAAACGTTGTCCCAAGCAGCGTTTTAGGTAAAAGAAAAACACTGCCCTGGACGGCGTTTTTTCTAAGACCCAGATTTTTTTTAGTTTTTTTTTAAAAAAAACGCTGTTCTGGGCAGCGTTTTTACTGAGACCCAGTTTTTTTTAGTTTTTTTTTTAAAAAGAAAAAACGCTGCCCTGAAGAAAAACGTTGCCTAATTTTTTTCTAACCTATAACGCTGCCCAAGGCAGCGTTTTCATATGACCCAAAATTTCCATCAAAATTTAGCCTCATGCAAAACGCTGCCCAGGGCAGTATTTTTTTATTAGGTATAACGCTGCCCGAGGCAGCGTTTATAGTCCGACCCTAAATTCTGCTTATTTTTGAAAATAGTTTGAACAGTAGCTTATTTTTCAAATTTTTTTTTTAAAAAAAGCTTAAAAATAAAAAAAATTCCAAATTTTTTTGGAGACCGAGGTCTCGATTTCTATTTGAGATGTTGAAGCGCATGTGATTTCATGTTCACCAATTCACCGAGCAACTTATCTTCTACCCCAATTTGAGTTCTGGCAACTTTGTTCAAATCTACATTGTTGACCTTGTGAGTTCATAATCTCTTATCTTATACCTTGTGCTTATGCTCAACACCACTACGAATATCAGGAAGATTCAGTACGTTATTCCTTAGCTTACAAAGTTTACATCTACGGCGAGCTTTGGATAAAGTTAGTAGTCTGGACACCATAATGGAATAGGTTTCCTTGAATCTTGGATGGTTATCCGCATCCAAAAATTTTCTTAGCTATATTTGTCTGTAATTTCTTTTGTTTGAGTTAAGGTTTCATGATTTTAATAAATCATACTATTGGATGATGATGTTAACCTCGAAAATTCTATTGCTTAGGTTATTGTTCTTTTGATACTATCAAAATTCTACTATTGTACGTTATAGTTATCTTGACTATGTAAGCTATTATTATGTTAACTTGGATAATAATTCATTTAGATATGGGATCAAGGAGCGCGACAAAAGTCTTCGTTGTACAGTGGAAAGAAGTTCAGAGTATGTGTTCCTAATGCAAGTCTTGTCTATCACATTTGCTGTTGTTTCCTGCCGTTTGTGTTGCATGCTCCAATTGCCTAGTTACTTCACAGAAAAGGTATTCCAGTATGGTGGGCATGCCTTTCGTTCGGGGGATGTTGAACATGAGAATGACTAGTCACGTGGCCTTGCACCTTGCCTTGACTGGTTACAGGTCCATCTCTTTTGTTTCTTATGACTTTTTATTGGAAAGTTTGAATGTCAATTTCAATTGTTTGGCGATTTAGCAATTAACTCATAATGCACAGCAAATGCTCTAGTGGTCCTAGGCAAGGATTCTCCCTATAATGGGGGTGTGAAAGAATGAGTATACAAGCCCCGCGTCATATGAGATAATTTTTGTATGACGGTGATGGGATAGATCTCTTACGTACAGTTTATTCGTTTTTAACAAAGCTTGACAATAGTTTATGAAAACATTTGATATACTCCAGTCAATTGTAAACCAGAGCATAGGAATTGCCTGATGGGAATTGGGGGCTCTTCTGCTCGATCTTATAGGGATTGGCCACAGAACACATTTGTTATTATGACAGATCTATTCTATGTGAGGTGCCATGCTTTTGGCAGGCTTTAGTCTTCTGTACTATAGTGGAATCCTAATTAAAGGTCAAACTATTGTGTAGTAGACTCATTGCAAACTTTGACCCATCGTTCTTAGGAGAGGTTTTGTTCAGTTAGTATAGCAAATTTTGACACTGTTTTTCTAGGGAATGCAGAGGATAGGAAGCAGTTTTTTCGAGGAAAAGAAACATAAGAAACTTAAAACAGCTTCAATTAGGGTATTGAGGGATAAAGATTGTAGTTTAGGATTTTGCTTATATGTCCATAGAGTTTAAGTATCACCTGGTCAGAGGTGGGTCCAAGTCAGAAGTCTTGTAGCTATGCATTGTGGTTTTGAGATCTTATTCTTTCACCTTATTCTTCCATTGATAGCTCTAAACTTCTACTACGCCTTTTATGATTATGCGCTTATATTACATTTGTTAGAGTATTGTGTTGTACAAAGTATACAGTCAAGTCAGTGGTTTAGTAGATAATAAGAGCCATAATTTTGAAAATGATAAGGGTCATGAAGATGATGAATGCCCCAAGGCCTCAACCATCCCCAATCTCTTGTAAAAAATTGCTAACTAGTGAAAGTTCTTGTCTTTATGGTTACTACAAGTTGGTGGGTAGCCATGGTATGGATTTTGCTGCTTCATCTAATATCTAAAAAGCTTGGATCTATGTGGTATTCTTATCAATTTCTAGATAAGTTTGTACATGAACATATTATAAGAGTTTATTCTGTAGTTTCGAAGATTATGTAAACTTGGTCTGAGATTGATGGAAACAGAGCTGAATGGAGTTGAACTGTAATGCATCATAACTGTGAAATCTGAGATTTATTTCACCAAACCAAATTCTAACATGCAAAAAGGAGGACACTTGTTAGATGTTAACCTCACAGTTGTAACTGGCAATGTTCTAGATTTCTAGACATTTTTGAAGATGAAATCTGTTTTTATCATTACCGCAGTACTCGTGTACTCGTACACCGTCGTGTATTGAGATTTGATGACGTCTCTGGTAACTCCAGTACTTGCGTATATTATCACTTTCCTGATAGTCAAACATGGCAGGTGATTTTTTTGTAACTCCTTCGCCTAAACTAACAAACATGGAGGACAAAAATAAGGGGGAAATATTTAGAGATTGTACTTCTAGTGCAGTTTTTTGCTCAAAGTTGTTGGAAAGAAGCCCGGATAAAACTCTAAACATTACAACCTTCGCTAATGGGAATTGGATGGAGTGGTTAACTGTGAGTTTCAATCAGGACAAAGCGTGGACTTGTGAATTTATTATTGGTATTCGGAATTTGTGGTACTATAGGACGAAACTATTTTGGTAAAGATCGATGATTAAGGTAACATCGCTATATATGTTTATTACTAACGAACAAACGAAGTGTTACAGGAAGGTGGGCAGCAATGAAGATTAATTATAATGGAGGTCGAGCATGGACCCTTTCCTCATCAAGGATACATGCATGAATTTAAATACAGATTGTAGATGGAAGAATTCAACAGTTGCAGGTGGAAGGGGAGTAATCAGGAGGGAAGTTGGTATTTGGTTGGTTAGGTTATCCAATCAAGATGCATTCTTGAGGGGGCTGATTTTAGCAAGGAAGTCTAATGCATGCCCAGCATGCATCTAGAGCTGGAAAGTGGAAACTGATGCAGCATATCTCAGAGATTTGCTCGGACACTATTGATTATCCGAACCATAAGTTGCGAGGCATCATCAACAATGTGGTTTGGCTGTCGTAGCAAGAATGGATAGTGATCATCCTTCATGCAAGGAGGAATGCCAATGCAACGGAGCTAAGATAGGAGAAGCAATGAAAATCCATGAGTTAGTTCTGTCATGTGCAGTGGATTCCTACCAAAGAGATGCGAAACGACACTAATCGACTTCAATGAAGCTAAGCCAAATAATACCAATGCTAATGGTAGTTGTTTAAGGATAAGTATTTTTAATTATCTATGTTTGTCTTATTATCCAAGTGTAATGATACGGTGATACCTCTGCAAAATGAGGTTAGTAATTCTGTTGTAAGCTCTAACGAGCAACTCATGAATTATGGACTATAGTTCTTTAATATAAAACTTTATTACTCCATCCATCCGTATTCCAAAGATTACAAATTTGCCATTTCACGTGCTTCAATGGCAAAGCAAAACGCTTAAGTAAAAGAGACCACTGTGCGATTCAATTAACAATTTATTTGGAAATCTATCGATGTTGCCTGCCTTTGTTACCTGAATAATTTATTCTCAACGATCTATCTTCATATTTCTTGGGAGAAATTCAATGAATCCTTTGGTTCAGTGTTACTAATAACTCAGATCATCTTTAATTTATTCTCTTTTAACCTTTTTGTTTAAGGTAATAATAATCAAACTTTTTATAGGTTAAAAATAATTGCTTGCATCATTAAAAAAAAGTCCATATAAAGGCCGCTCTTTTTCATTTGCTTTACGCATAGGATTGTTTGGTTAGGACCATAAGATCATGCGAACAAAGAGATCCTACTTAAAATTCAAATTTCAATTACATATTTTTAAATCGTAAAATCAAATGATTCTAACAACCATGACTCAAATATTTGTAAAACACCCGTATTATAAATAGGATCTCCTAATCAATTTTAAACTAGTGATCCTTATTCACCGTTGATCTCCAATACATGCACTAAATCTCTAAAATCCTACACTAATCCTCTAGATGAAGTCGTAGCACCGTATATATTATTGTTTCGGCCAAAAATTGTCACCTAGTGACAATTTAATTAAGGTTGTGACATTTTACAACTAGTTAAGCTACGCGAAGGCAATAACATATAAAATAAACCAAGAAAATAATACAAACGACACAACAAATTGGTGACGCGGAAAACCCAAACTCGAGAAAAACCGCGAGGACTTATTAGGCCGCCGTTCCACTATGTTGAAGAAAGTGTTTTCGTTGAGTATACAAGATATGTAGCAAAAGGTTGAGAGCAAACGAATAAAAAAGTACAGCAGGGGACAAATGTTGATGAAACTAGTGAGAAATATGTAAATGATAATGGGTTGTGTTTTAATCTTGGCTTGTGAATGAATGGACCTCGGTGTCAGTTTCCTTTTCTCATTGATTTGAGCTGCCTTTTATAGATGATGGTTGTGGGCAACAAGCATGATTGACTCATGATTTTTAGCTTCATGTGTGATTGACTTGGTTTTCTTTGGCTATCCGTCGTGACCTTGAGTTGATATTTTAACTAGCCGTAAAAATTATATAGGGAGCTTACTTGATACTTATACATCTTGGGATTGACCTTCAAAACAACAGCTGCTCTTCCCCGACGCCTAAGCGTTTGTTGCCTAGACTCTTGCTGATGTTGATGGCTAGAATCTTCGGTAGTTGTAACTGACGCTTGGAATCTCGGACACGTAGGGTTGACTCCTGAAATCTCGTAGCCGTTTTAACTACATAGCCGATATTCTCTCGTTGACTTGTTCAAATGTCATTTCTCAGTCGTTTACCCATATTCTCGCTACACGTAGATGCTGACCTGGTACTTCCCGTAACTAACACCTAGAATCACGCGGCCGGTTACAATCACTACACGGTTGTAACTGCTCATCAATATCTAATAACTGTCATGGTTCGACTGGTAACTTCCTTACGCCTAGCTGTCCTACACTTCAGACAATCTTCACGTCATGTCGGGTGTGCTAGACGGTTTTTTACCTATAACAGCATGTACTACCTTCCGCGAATCTGATCATATGCCTTTAACATCTAGTTGTCATGCACGTAGAGTTGCTCATGCGTCACGTCACTTGGATCGGATAGATTTTTACCCCTAACAATTATGTTTTTATTAACATAAGATTATAATATTTAATTACAATTAGAAACCAAGATGTCTTCTTGGAGAGTGGAGACAAGTCTTAGTTAGTTGACTCATAGCACCGCAATCACAGGGACCCTAATCCCTTTAATTTATGTTGCACGAGCAACCCACTAGTCGCATAAAATGCTGAAGATGCAAATTACGTACATAATAATAATATACTTCTAAGTTTCTAAGTGCCTAAGCTCAACAATCTAGTCATTATAAGTAATGCTAAAAAAATCTATCAAAATGGAGAATCAATTATGATGTGGATCAGATAGGGATTACTATTATAAATTTTCATCCATATATACTCTCAATTATGCCGCATCATTTCACATGATTCACCCATTACAAACAAAATATATACTCGATTCAATTAATTGCTATTATATAGAGAAGTATCAATGCATACAATCATCTCTCACATTCCAAATTTGCTTAATTGCAAAATAATTTATGAAAAAGTATAAGTTTAAAGAGTAGATAATGGTGATTAAAGATAATGATAAGGTTAGTTTTTATAGTTTGGATTTCCTCCAATATTCCCAGCTAATTAGAATGGTAGCGCATAGGGATTTGTCTGGTGATTATATTTATCTTAACACTTAATTAATTTACGTCTTAAGAAATCAACAATGATGATATGAAGCTTTGTTAATCATCCAGTTAGATTAGTGATTCCTATAAGTTGTAGGAGCTGAGGCTTCATATGTGCACTGGCGGAGCCAAGAACTTATCCTAGGGGGCTATTACATAAGTACTAAGCTCGTTTGAACATTGAACTTAAAAATAACGCTTTAAAAAAGATTTCAAAAGGATTGATTTTGTGACCTGCCATATATACACAAAAGACCTCAATTTCATATACTTTGCTACCACTAAACCAGAGGAATTTGGTTCACAATTCTGCAAAATATAATGTGTACAAGATATTTGCCAGCCTAGTAGGGGGGAACCCTCGTGTCTCCACCAATGCATGTGTGGTTGAAACCCTATCAATCACTTTTAAATTGTCATTTAAACCACATTATAAGATTCTTCAACTTGAGGCCTGAACATGTTTTATAGCAGTCATAACAAGATTTATATGCATTGAATTATTCCAAATCTCCTCATATGGTGATAAGCTCGATGAGACACCCATTACCATTAGAATAATTTCAAAAAAATTTATCAAAATGATTCCAAAACAAAATATTATAGCTAAATATCTAATCATTTTGGGCAATTTAGAATCTGATGAAGAAATACCTTGATATGCTTCCTATGAATCTTAGGTCATAGCAAGGCATATAAGTGATTAGAACAATCAACATTCACTCTTAACGCCCATTTCAACCAATTATTAAGACTCTTACAATTGGATCCTCTTGTTTAAGGGCATTAGGAAATAAAATATAAGGCAATGATGGATTACGAACTACTAATGCATATGACGTTAAGAGTCAATCAATATCTTTAAATTTCATCATGATTCGTTCATTTTGAGCATTTTCGTACTTGATGAGGGAACATTTTAAATGGTTAAACTGGGTTTTATAGATTATATTAAATTATGCCGTAGAAGTGATTATAACCATCAATTTTGACACTAAATACTAATTTCAACCAATTTCAAAAACTTCTACACCCAATTGGGTCCTAAACACATTTTAAGGTCTTTCTTTACCAAATTTAAGCCAATATTTAGTTTCAAACCTCATTATATAACTCTAAAAGGAAACTAATACCTTTATTACAATTTTAGAAAATATCTCAAAAAAGTGTATTGTACGTCTTTTATAATTTGGTCATTTTGGATAAATTTTGAATCCGATGAGAAAACACTTTCATAAGCTTACAACAGGTCTTATAGGGTCATATTAGATTCTATGAGTAATTGGAAGCATCTAATTTGATTCTAAATGACCATTTCAATTAATTTTAAAAACTCTTAGAATAGGGTTCTAATATTTTGGCAGAGCTATTAAAAGTCGATTATAAAGTAATGATTGGTTCTAAACCTCTTCTTGTGACCTTATATGGCATCCAATATCTCCATTAAAATTTTGGGACTTTTCCAAAATGTCTAAAAATGGTGTATAAACCTTCATAATTCGTTTATGCCTAACAATTTCAGACTTGGTGACCTTATATAGCATCCAATATTATGATTAACAATCTTAATGTTGGTCTTGTAGGATCCTATTAGAGCCTAAAAAAGATTGAAACCATCTACTTTGACTCTAAAAATTAATTAAGATTCATTTTTAAAACTTAAGCCATTGGGTCCTAAACTCACTTTTAAGGCATTTTTTGACCAAATTTAGGACAATAGAGATCTTGAACCTCCTTACTTATATAAAACTAGAAGGCATCCAATACTTTATTGATTTCACGATTTTTTCAATAATATATAAAAAACAATCCATAATAATAACCTTCATAATTTGATCATAATAGACATTTTTCTATCCAATTAATAAGGAAATACATTTATATGCTTATCATGGGTCTTATAAGATCATCTCAGGCCTCAATAGTGATTGATACCATCTAATTTGAAAACATAACTATCAATTCAATTGATTTTTAAAACTCTTACGATTAAATTCTAATATCTTTTAATGCTTTTGGAGATTGAATAAAAGGTAATCGTTGGTCCCAAACCCCTTTATTTTTTATTTTTTATATATTTTGAAAACTTCTCAAAAAAGATTATAATAACCTTCATAATTAGGTCATTTTGAACTATTTCGGATTTGGTGAAAGAACAGATTAATATGGTTAACAAATTCTTGAAGGGTTATATACATTAGGCTCTAAAAATGATTGAAATCATACATTTTGGCACCAAATATCTATTTAAAGTGGTCTTCAATGTTCGCACCATTAGGTTCTATATACATTTTTTATAGCAATGCTTTGTTTAATAAACCTAGGATAATGATTTTTTCAAAATACTTCTTAAGTGACCCTAAGAGGTGACCAATACCTTTATTTCAATTTTACAAATTTTTTTTAAAGGTATCTCAAAAACTGTATTAATAACCTTCATAATTTGGTCATTTTGGACAATCTTAGACCTTTTAGGAGAGCACTTTCATAAGTTTATTATGGGTTTTATAGGGTTAAATTAGGCATTAAGAGTGAGTGGAATGATCTACTTTGACTCTAAACAATCATTTTAACTGACTAGAAAATACTTATAATCACATCATAATCTCATTTTATACATTTGGAGATCGAATATTAGGCAATGAAAGATTTCAAACCTCTTCTTATGACATTGGAAGGCATCCAATATTTTAATATCAATTTTCGAAATATTTTTAAAAATGTCTCGGAAATGATGGATAATAATAATTTTCTAAATTTGGTCATTTTAAAACCCGATGGAAAACACATGAATATGAATAGCGTAGGTATTATAAAGTCATATTAAGGCAGTCGGAGTTATATATTTGACACTAAATATAAATTTCAGTTGATTTTCAAAATTCCTACATTTGGATCATAAACTCGTTTTTAGGATCATTGTTGACCAAATAAATTTAATGATTGGTTACAAACCTTTTTTATATAACCTTACAAGGAATTCAGTAGCTTTATTTTAACAACACAATTTTTTCGAAATTTTTTCTAAAGTAATTTATAATAATCTTCATAATTCTGCTTTGAGTAATTACGAATCTAATAAGGGAACACCTTGAAATATCAGTTGTAAGTGTAATAGTCCATGGTTGTTCCATAGATGTGTAAGAATGATAGTACAATTGTACAATATTACATACGACACAAATGAATCGTCTATCACTTGCCTTCAAAGTTTATTTACGCGTTGTCTATTTGTGTGGTAGAAGTGAAGTTACAAAATTAAATTTGTCATGTATTGTTTATCATGATTTTAGCTAGTCGCAAACATTGTTAATTAATATAGTTGACCTTATTTTCTAAGGTTCTATCCCTTTTCAAAAAGGTGAATAAGATGAATGTTGTTGTGATCTTCAATTGACGAAAAAGCAATGGTTTCAAATTCTTAATTATCACCTCTTAGATAACAGTAAAAGTAATGTACATCTTTGAAAGTCTTTAGCCAAAAATTGTACCACTAACAACCCAAGTTTTTTACTTTTACTATAAAATATTTCGTATTGGTTGTTTTACTCCAAACTACTCCCTACTATTTTTTTTCTTTTTATTTAGAATAAGGGAAGAAATCAAGACACGAGTAAATATGGGTTAGATTCCTAAAAATAATTTTAAAAAATAATATGAAAGAAAATAAGATTTTCTTGAAAAGAAGTTGTAAGTGAGACATGCATTATATACTCATAGGTATTTGTAATTAAGTTGTTTATGAATAAATATTGGTGAAAACTTTTAGGGTTAGTGTGTATTTTCGGTAGTTCAGGTGGATACTGTAGTTATTTTTATCAACAATTTTATTCAATTGAGGTTGTTTTAGTCATAGTAAATTAGACTAAAATAGAATTATTCTATAAGGGAAAGACGTTTAAAATTTTCGGATAAAGAATACGGGAAGAATAAAAAAGAACGGATGGATGGAGTACTTCAAATTGTAGTTGTAAAGTAAATTCAACAGGTGGTTGCAACTTGGCTGGAACCCTGGAAGGCTGGAACGCCATGTCTACATGTTTTATAGCTAGAGTAATTTCTTATTAGCCATACACTCAAATTATTAGCTACTTATATATAATTGTGCACAATACTTACGGTTAACTAAATTAAATAGATCAATATACAAACATACTAAATATTTCTTTGCAGTAATGTTCACAATTTTTTTTACTAGATTTTGTATATTTTGATAAATAAGGATTCATGGAGTTACGTACTCATATAAACGGGAATCGAGACCAAACTTTCTGCTTTAAGAGAATCAATTTATCTATTGTTTTATGAGTTGTGCCCTACTCAGTTGTCTTCTAATTGCAACTTTAACAACTTTTAGTTCCAACACAAACTAAGATGTTAAGGTTTCCCAACTTTTCTTATGTTTTGGTATTATTGGTTTTACTTATTCAGTAACTTGAGTGATATATGTAAGATTTGCATGTCATGGAGATGGCTTAAACGTAAGTTAAAAGAATGAAGATACATTTTTATATATAAAAGTAATTCTCGGAAAATAAAAGCTTCTAAGATAACCATTATGTTATTTCTTGACGCATGGTATCTAACAAAGAGATTATGAAAACTTGTATAATCGAAAGAAAATCCATAAAGTAATTTCCTTTAACAATTGTACAACAAATACTCTCTTTGTTCCTTATATTTTGGCCCATTTTTATTTATAAAATTAAAGTTTAAAAAGTTTGATCATAAATTCTCATAATGTTATAAGAAATAATATATTTAAACTGAAATCTTGTTGGATATAACTCACTGTAAAAGTTTAGAATATAAGTTTTCATAATTTTTTGCCTTACGAATTTAGTAATAAAATTATTTAAAGTCGTGTCTTAAAAATCGCAAAAAAATAAATGAGGTAAATAAATAAATAATTATGAATAGAGGGAATATATTAAAATCATGAAAACAAGAAGAAGAAAAAAATGAAGGATTAACGCAACTTTCTATTTTAAACACATCCAAATATTTCCCGACTTATATAATTGTATGGATTAAATAAAGTAAGCCTAAATCAACTCATTAGACAATAATGAATTAAGATTTAAATTAATAAGACACGTAAATTTATGAGAAGTTCCTAAGCGTAGCGGAATTTAATAGGAAGTATTCCTTCCATTGGGGTGCTGAAAACTGAAAACCAATAGTCCGTATTATGGTAAGATTGGTAACCAATCATTTGATGGGAACATCAATAATCAAAAGAACAAGAGACATGACAATATGACATGTACAGCGCGTGGATTCTAGCATTTCCATTGAGCCCCCAGCATTTGCCCACCACCACTCCAGACACTGAGACACCCACTTCCCACACACCCCCACTTTTGTTCTCTCCATTTTTGATTGCTAAATCTTAAGCTTTTCTAAAAGAATCCATCTTTATTGCTCTAAATTTTTGCATCTTCAAATGTTTTTTAATGCCCAAAAAGTTGGAATTGTGTTGCTGGTTTACATTTGTGCACTCAACATTTCTGATTATCCTCTTCCTCTCTGTTTTTCCCTTCAAAATTCATCCAAAAATAATAATGTTTACACATTTCTTTTTTTAGAACTTATTTGAAGAAAAACCCTTCATTAAGGAAAGCTTGTTTGATTATTTTAAGACACGGTTTTACATTAAAAGGTGAATAAAGCCATCTTCAATGGAGGTGATTCTTTCTTTATTTTCTAGCTTTTTATATATTTCAATTTCAATTTATGTAATTATAATAATTATTCATCTCAGAATTAAATAAACCAATCATTGTATTTTGCGTTCATTATTATTACAGAAATTCCTTTGTTTTGTTGGACCTCAATTTGCATCATAAATGCAATACAATATTCCCCAAGTTATATTTTTCTTATTTATTTCCCATTTTTTTTCTTCAACAGTTGATTGGTTGATCCCTGAATAATTGCTGAAGGATTCACTGATCTGGGTGATGAATAATTTGTGATAAATATTGGTATTTTTGGGTGAACTCAGGGAAAATTTGGTTAAAATGGAGACAGGATGCCCACCTCAAGAAACCAAGGAGCTGCCAAAAGCTCCTCAAAGAAAGATGACAAAGCAGTTGACTGGGAAAAGGGATGATACAAAGCTTCATGCTGCTGCAAGAGCTGGAAATTTGGAGGAGGTGAGGGATATATTGAATGGAATTGGAGGGGAAGAATTGAAGGAATTGCTGATGAAACAGAACAAAACAGGTGAAACAGCACTTTATTCAGCTGCTGAGTTTGGACAGGTTGATGTCGTTCGGGAGATGATCAAGTTTTATGATCCAGTTGCTGCTAGTATCAAGGCTAAGAATGGATATGATGCTTTTCATATTGCCGCGAAACAAGGGAATTTGGGTATGTTTTTACTGTCATTTTGAAGTGTTGCTTAGATGATGTTGTAGTTGGAAAAGATCAGTTTTGACATTGTCTGTGATTGAAAATGTGGCAGTGTTACTGAAGGTGCTGATGGAGAGACACCCTGATCTCTCTATGACCTATGATACTTCCAACACCACTGCTTTGCAGACTGCTGCAACACAAGGGCACATTGAGGTGGTGGATTTTCTCTTGGAGTCGGGAAGTGGGCTGGCTACCATTGCTCGAAGTAATGGTAAGACGGCTTTGCACACTGCTGCGAGGAATGGACATGTGGCTGTGGTGAAAGCTCTCTTGGAGAAAGAACCTGGGATTACAACGAGGACCGACAAGAAGGGGCAAACAGCACTTCATATGGCAGTGAAGGGTCAGAATCTTGAGGTGGTGGAGGAGCTGATTAGGGTTGGTCCTTCTTTGATCAATATGACTGACAGTAAGGGTAATACTGCATTGCATATAGCTACAAGGAAAGGCAGGCGTCAGGTGGGTTTGTGTCCTTTTTTAAAATTTTACTAATGATATACATGTCTGTTGTTGGAAAAACTCAGTAAAGGAATTGTGGTCAGAATTGTCTACTCCATTTAGAATAAGATAAACACTTGATTGTCACCAAGGTCTATCTTTATTGAACTTAGATGAAAGAATTTTCGAACTAGATGATGATTACTCTGAGTACCATTGTCTTGGAGCCGTTGCTATAAATCATTGATCACATTACAAACATAGGTTTCTATAGGGATGCATTGTGAAGTAGGCCTGTGATGGTCAATGGACAAAAAACCTCTTTTACACCTTTTAATCAAATTTTATTTCTAGCATCATTTCTACTGTGCTGAATTGCAATGTTAGATTAGGGAAAACAGAACAACAAATGGGGGCATGGGATCCATCACATACAGTTTATGCATGATATTGTATGAAATGTAGCCTATTGACAGAGTTCCAATGCTGTGAAATGGCAGCATTTCAGAATCAATTTTTATTAATTGCTTTGGTTCCAGATAGTATCAAGTGAAACTGATTGATCTTTTCCATGGTACAGATTGTAACAAGATTATTAGCTGAAAATGGAACAGACATCACGGTTGTCAACAGGGCAGGTGAAACTGCCATTGACACGGCTGAGAAAATGTCACATCCACAGATTTCAGAAACCCTCCGGGACCATGGGGTTCAGAGTGCCAAAGTTATCAAGCCTCAAGCAACCAGCAAGGCCCGTGAGCTGAAACAAACTGTTAGTGACATTAAACATGAAGTCCATCACCAGCTAGAACACACTCGACAAACAAGATGCCGTGTCCAAGGCATTGCAAAACGGATCAACAAGATGCACACTGAGGGCCTCAACAATGCCATCAACTCCACCACTGTGGTTGCGGTGCTCATAGCAACCGTTGCTTTTGCAGCCATCTTTACTGTTCCAGGCCAGTATGTTGATGATCCGAATAATATTCCTCCGGGAAGTTCCCTTGGAGAAGCAAACATAGCTCCAAAAGCAGCGTTTTTTATATTTTTTGTTTTTGACTCAGTTGCCCTATTCATCTCTCTTGCGGTTGTTGTGGTTCAAACCTCAGTGGTAGTCATAGAAAGCAAGGCGAAAAAGCAAATGATGGCTATTATAAACAAGCTTATGTGGATGGCATGTGTTCTCATCTCTGTGTCATTCTTGGCTCTGTCATTTGTTGTAGTAGGTGCTAAGGAGAGATGGCTTGCCATTGGGGTGACTATCATAGGAACAACAATCATGGTGACTACTTTGGGTACCATGTGTTATTGGGTGATTCAACATCGAATAGAGGCGAGAAGCTTAAGGAGTCCTAGAAAATCCTCTCTAGAAAGCAGAGCACAGTCTTGGTCTGTTTCTGCAATGTCAGTCTCAGAGATTTTGAATGCAGAAAAGTTTAAGATGTATGCAATTTGAGGTCTCTGTAGCTGTATGTTGTTTTTTTCCCAAAGGCCTAACAGCTTCAATTTTATTGATGCAGATTCACTATCCTATGTAAATCCTTAAGAGCTTGATGATTATATGTAAATTTTCTTGCAATTTTTCTGCATCAGATTTTCAGCTGTTCATAGATACGGAGTATTATACAAAATTGCCATGGTTGCTATGGAATATATTTAGAGAAAAAAAAAGTAGGTTTTCCCACAAAGTAATCCGAACCTCTGTACATTAACTTGAAACTGTCGTATAATTTCTCTAATTCTTCATCTTGACAGGGATCAATACTTTCTCAAGATGAACATTTACATATTTTGTATCATGTACGTATACGTACGTTGTTATCTAGGTGGTTTCGGTTTTGGGAATTCTGTGTTTTTCATTCATATTTTACTGAGAAGTTGATACATGATTATATAGTTACATACTTTCCTATTTTACTCCTATAATTGTGTACCTATACAAAAATACAGCTATGCTAAGTGATCCTTATTGATGACCTTCCTATTCTGCTTGATTCTCCACATTGCTCATTAGTTAGAAAAGCACACGATTGAAACTCATCTGTCAATCCACCGTCGACTTTCTTAGCCTGCAATCTTAGTCATCCAAAATCCATAACACAACCATAAGGTGATTTATTTCAGAAAATCATACCTCCCAATAATAGTTTAGACTTGTGAAACCCCCATATCAAACGTGACTGTGCTTCCTGTTGGGACAGAAGTCTGAGCCAAGAGAAACGGGAATCGAGATCCTAGATTTACCTTGGCCAATGCTCCTCCTATAAATGACAGAGAACAATTGCCAACACAAGGAGAAGACTAACCCTGCTACCGCCCCTAATGTCACCCCAACCTTATACTTGAAACCTGACTGCAATGAAGAGACTCAAGGAATTCAATCGACTCATTTTTATAACCTCCAAGTCTCCAACCCATTCAACGTAGCATCGGGCACATTACCATTCTCTATATTTGTGCCAATACTTAGCTGAATTTTACTACTTGCAGTATTAGGATAATTTCGAGTACATGTATATTTACTATTTAGCAACATTGGGCTGATTATTAGTGCTTAGTTTAGCGTGGACTAAGCTTTATACATGCTAGCAGTAGCCAGTAGGATTATATATATACTCTTGTGATGATAAATAAAACACTAAGGAAATCATTTACCCTATTTTGTCATGATATTGGAGCATAGCATCCTGGAAAACTCCTACCATGATATCATCTCTTTTTTTTTTTTTTTTTTTTTTTACTTTCTTCATCTCCCAGATTACTTGCTCAACCACTGTGACTAGCGTTTGATCAACAATGTCGGAGGACAGAAATCTTGATCCTGCTTCTCCTTTCTACCTTGGTTTTGGAGATCAACCCAAAAATTTAATTACTCACATGATCCTCAAAGGTGATAATTATCTAGCCTGGGGTAGGGAAATCACATTGTCATTGAAGGCTCACCAAAAATTTGTGTTTTGTTGAGGGCATCATCACCAAACCAACAGACAAGGAAAAAATTCTTGATTGGAAACGTTAACCTCCATAATTTTCATGGATTTCACGAAGTATGGACCATAAAGGTGCTGCCTCTGTTCCCCATCATGAAGAGGCGAAGCTGCTTTGGGCTTAAGGAAGCGCTACTGCATAGCTAGTGGATCTCATGTTTGTCGGTGAAGAATCAACAGGGAGATGAAATAGGATTAATTATACTATAGAGGAAGGGTAAATAGAGTATGTTCAATTTTCGCAGTCAGGAACTCAAATTCTTGAATTGACTTTCAAAGGTGGAATATAAGCTTGAGGCTTAACTTTGAATCTGGACGACAAGACCTTGAAATTGGTTTCAAAGACTTATGCGCAAGCTTTGACTATTCGCTGCTTTGAACAATAAATGAAACTAACAGAGACATAAGTAATAAAGACATAAATAAAATGAGACAGAACACGGTGATTTGTTATGAAGTTTGACATTTAATTTGCCTACGTCACCGCCTAGGGTTGTCTAATTTTTAGGATTTAACTTGCTATTTTATTACTTTCCTTAGAGATCTAAAGCACCCTAGAAGATCACAATCTTTATCTTCTACTTCATAGCACCTCAGCTATAATTTAACATCTTAGATCCTACTAATAAAAAGCTCTATCTTTTTCTATATGTTTGAGTATTATGGGTATACTCTTAGTATAACACTCACAAAATATTCTTTTAAACAATCAAGTGTTTATACTTGATTTTCTCTCAATCTAAATACAAGATAAGATATTCAAAACTAGAGAGAAAATAATGAAGCTTTGTTGCTGTAGCTTGTAACTGATATTCTCGTTTAAAGCTTATGTTTCTTATCTCACTTTTTCTGCTTCAAAGCATGGGAATATATATTTGAACTTCAGCACTTAGCCGTCATAAATGGGCTGAAAATTAGGTTGCTGATAATCTAATTTCTGTTCAATAATTTCGGCAAGATTTCCTTCAATATAGATATGACCAAATCGTTGGTTTGTAGCTGTTGGAGTTTGATATCATTTGACCATTTCACAACAAGAATCTTTCGACTTAATCTACTGCACTTTGATATTCAAATTGATTTCTTCTTCCAAAATAAAGATGCTAGAAAATTTGGTAACTACCATACTTGTCTTGAAGCTAGTTAGGGAAATCTTCAGCATGTATGTCGTGAATGATTGCTGAAATTAAGAAATATCTTTGATAATAAAATCATGTTTAAATAAGTAAGTTTAGAGAATAGAATAATAACATAAGGAAAGAATAGAAAGAATATTCTTATCCTTTGACAAAGTGCATGAAACTTTGTTGGCTTCTTTGTGGACATCGTTGATGCAAATCATTTATCCAAGGAAAGCTTCATGCATCACATTAGAAGCAATTTAAGCTAAAAAACAAGGTTAACAAAGCACATTAAAATATATATAGTAGCTTGAGCACTTCGGGGCATTGCTAACTTTCTTGAACTTTGCATTTTAGCTTCTAACTTTCTTGAACTTTGCCACGTTGTCAATTCTACTAGACTTTGCATTTTTGCTTCCATTATTAAACATAAAAGCGTTAGTAATTAAGGTGGAGTCTTCACTATAATGGACTGCAAGCAAGGTAAAACAGAAAGCATTGAGGGTTACTACAAACAGTTAGATGGGTCTATATGATTCTTTTGATCGTCTCAAGTGACTTCATACTTATGAATGTGATAAATGTACTTGTGATGTCGTCGGTGAATTTGCAGTCGAGAGAGACGAAGAAAATTTTCATCAGTTTCTTATTGGAATTGATGATGATCTATATAGCACTGTGTGTTCAAACTTTGCACTCTCAATCGCCTTTGCCTAGACCAAGCATATCAAACCCTTATTCAAGACAAAAAGTCTCGTGGCATTGCTTGCCGCAGAGCTATGAAGGAAGAAGTGCATGCCTTTTCTTTACAAGCCGATGGAAGCAAAAACAGATTGAATCACCAAGACAAACAGAGCTCTATTGCTCACATTTTAGGCGATTTAGCCATGATGACAGCATGTGCTTTGTATTACACAACTATCCGGACTGATGGGAGGAGCCAAACAAGGTATTAAGGGTCGCTTGACGTAGGACTGCAGCAACGTCTGCCACCTCTTTTGTCGGGGCACCTTCTGGCATTGGTTGTGATCGATCCTCCAATTGGTGCTGCCACATGTGCTGATGGTTCTTCGTTAGCAGCCCTGAACTCGGACCAGGTTCAAACTATCTCTTAAACTTGATTAATGAGACCCAGAAGAAATCTGGTGATTGGATGACAGGCGAGTTTTCTTCTATGCCTTGGATTGATGATCGAGGAGTATCACATCATGCTACTGACGAACGTTCTACCTAGACTAATATTCAACGTATAATTGAGTGTCACGTTGGTTTGCCTAATCGACGATGAGCTACTACATACAACAATGGAGGGTTGTATCCACATTCCCAAGGGTTGATATTCTTGAGAATGACATCTTCTTTGTTGTACGGATTCGCGTATGACTTGTTGTTTTCCTTACTCGTACCCGTATCCATATCTGAATTCGTATCGGTGCAACATAATTCTCTAGCAATTATATAATTTTGCCGTACATAGTTCAATAGCAATTAAATAATTTTGCCGATTTCCGTACACATACTCATACCCATATCCATGTCCAAATTTGTATAAGTGCAACATATGTTATTTGTACTAAAATTAAACAATTGAAAATCAATTAAATGATGATTCCGATTATAGTGTCCTATTTACTAAATCTTTTATTTACGTGCTAGTTAGGACTAACATTCAGGAACCTGATTAAAGCATGTGAATGATAGGATGAACTCGATTTATTTCTAAGGAATTCCTACAGTACAAGCGGTGAATATTCCTGGTCTAATGGGATTTGAGCTTTTGACATGGTTGATTGGGGGCATCCTTAGGATAGAGTTGCCAAGCTAGAACCGTCAAATAGTTGTAGTACTAGCAAAAAAGAAGTTGAATAAAGCTTATGTATAGAATATTTGAATCTTCACTGTGGTTTATGGGGGCCTAATAATTTTCCAAACTTCTTATATGTTGCTCCTCAAGAAAATGCTAGCTAGGGCGAAAGAGAAAATATCAACATATACTCAATGTGCGTCGGGCATTGATGTTACCAATATCGTTTATGGAGGAATGTATGTTAGTTGCACTACATTTGATTATTCGTACACCTTCTAGTTTGTTGGATGATATAACACCTTTTGAGTTTCTCATAGACAAACACCAAATGGAAAGAAGGGATGAAAGACGCATGATATTTAGATAAGTGAACTGTTTGTTCCCCATGATGTATGTTCACCTTCATGCATGAAAATGAGAACCCGTTTGATACGGAACAATGTCATACATTTCAGTGGACAATCTAAGGGTGGGTGATGAATTTTAGGTTGAATTGGAGTCAGTTTAGGATCAAGGGTGGTACCTATTGTTTACGATGGCAGCGGCAGTGAAGTTTGAGAATCGTTTCTCCAAGAAAACAAAATTTGTTGAAAATCATGACAGTGTAGTTACGTCTGGTCCAACCAGCAGCCCGATGGCATCATGTGTGCCCATTGACGAGTCACCCCATGTCTAGCCTAACACCACAACTACATAAACTACCTCACATCCTCATCCAAAATCTCTTACAACCATTGACCCATTCCTTCTCCTTCACCACTTCCGCCTATTGATGGTTTAGCTCCTCAAAAATAGTGTATGCTTACCTTTAAAATTTTAGTCTTTTAATTATGTAAGAGAGCACCTTTATATGCTTACCTTTGGTCTAATAGGGTCATATTTAAACTTTCTAATTTGACTCTAAACATCTATTTTCAACCGATCTTAAACTCCTACCATTGGATCATTAACTCTAGGACATTCGGATAAGGCTTGTACAATAGCATCTTTTATTTCCATACATTATTTAGGCTCGAAGTTGTCTTTAGATTGACTCTAATAACTTGAAATATAAAAGAAAAATGTCTAAATATAATATTTTTCTTATAACAAGTGTAGAATAATTGTAGAATTGTCTCTATTTTTTTATATCAATCTCATTTGAATAGAATATAAATACTTCGTAATTTTCACCATTTTCTCAATTATGATCCTATTCACCGATTTGAAGTATGAACTCATCCTTTACAACATTAGCTAGGATCCTAATTTCAACTATATTTTGGATGATATTATACTTATAATTTAATTAAAATTAAAGTAATAAGTCTTAATTAAGCTCATATATACAAAATATATTTATATCGTAAAACATTTGTAGGGTTTGAAAATTTTCCTCAAAAAATTACCCCAAGATGTAGAACCTTTTCAACCCTTTCCAACTCCAAACGTTCATTCACCATAGAAAGAGAAGTCTATATTTTTTTCAGTTATCTTGTCAATCTTTGTTTAAAGATAGCTAATGACTGTCCTTTTCTTATCATGGTAGGCTTTTGTTGCTATAATTTGAGGGCTTGAAGTATTGAAGTAAAAGTCTTAAGATAAGTAAAAAGAAAAAAAAAAGGTCCCATCATATAATTTAATTGTAGTCGTCAAACATACCCTATGGTTCCATGATTTGATAGTTTAAGTTGATCCATCCTAATCAAAATGCCTTCTTTCCATATATTTTGTCACAAGATCGAATTGATTAGATAAGAACTTTCAGAGAATAGATAAAAGAAAAAGATAGGAGGATTAGTGTTTGATCACCAACTAATCCTATTCTTATCTCTAACAATGCCAAAGTAGGCCATGGGGTGCGAGAGAACAGAGATTATACATGCAAATTAGCTGCTTATAATGATGAAAAGATAAATTAGTCATTTTCTACTAGCAGTATGTAGCATATGCATCAAAATCTTCTAGTGCAACTTTATTTTGATTGACTTGACAATTGCTTCATTGTTGATTCTGTCCTCAATGTGATGAAATTTGTCAATGTCACACACAAACTAGCTAGGTCCTTCATTGCATATATTGTAATGTACTCGAGTTATTATTACTATTAAAAAAAAAAAAAGGCAACCTAAGGTCAAAGGCTCAAAGATAACAATCTTTAAAAAAAAAAAAAAAAAAAAAAAAAAAAAAAAAAAAAAAAAAAATTTAACGGAAAGAAAGGAAGGTCAAAGCGAATAAAGAGTCAAAAATCCCTACAAATTTACCCAACTTTGAGCTTGCCTTTTCAGTTTTCTAAAATAGGGGCGTTGACATGGAGGCTTAAACCCACCGGCCTATGGTGTTCAAATGCCTTTTCTTCTTACTGAAAACTTATTACTGCTGCTTCAATGTTTGGCCTTTCAATCTAGCTTGTTTCTCTCCGGTCTCCAATGATAAATATGATATCCTTGTTGGACATGTTTAAGCAGAAATCACCATCAATCTTTTATAGAGAAATTTCTATTTTATATCTGATATAAATATATTATAAGACACTTTCGCAATACCTGTATCTGATATAATAATAAATATATCTGGTATAAGAATACATTTATATAATATATCAATATCGTGATATAATTTATATCAGATATGAATTAGGAAAGTCTCGTCTTTTATAGTTTCCTATCCATTTCTGAACACTGCTTATAATTACTACGTAATTGTTAGGTTATCACACGGAGTAACAAATAGTCTATTTCTTCTTTGTTTGAATAGCTAGCATACAATGCAAAACAAGAGCTTTGACGAAAGTTGGAAACGCTCATAGTCACAGAAAAAGAGTAGGTTCATCACCCTCGCTTTTCCTATACTCAAAAAAATATCGTAAGATTATTAGAAGTATACGTGTTTGAGAATGAAGACCTAAAAATGCATTGGGACATCTTTGACAGATAGATTTTGCAAATCCGGACCACTGTTTAGGTTGTTATAAAGCCATAATGCACAACAGTTATCTCTGTTGAGTTTGCTTCACACTGCCTAAGTGCTTAATTTTCAATGCTTCAAGCTCAGATGACCATACACACAAGTTATGCATTGACTTATCCATAAAAATCCGAATATATTTGCATTGTGGCTACATATTCTTGATATATTAGCTCGGAATTTTTTTATATTTTTTTTTTTTGGGTTCTAATTCTAATGTGTTTTTTTTTTGGTCTAATTCTACTCAAACTACATGCCTTTACCCAAAAATTTGTGAAATTTTATGAAATGTTGTATATGTTCATTGTAGACTCGTGCTCATGTTTGCCTGAGTTTTATCAAGTATAATTTATTCCTTGATTCGGTGTTCATAACACTTAATTTACGTACTTTTTATAAAACAATTGTTCTGACCCATAAAAACAAAACTCAATCATTTTACTTAGAAGTAGTAAGAGTAGCTTAAATTTAAGAAATTTAAGAAATTCTAAATGCTCCATATCATATTAAAATATTTGCAACTAATTGAATCGGCATCCGCTATGTGGGGTTTGAATCTAACATTTTAAGAAAACTCGTCAAAACAACATTAGCCTTGGTTTGGAATTTACCCTGACTAAACACTAAAACACATGGTGACTGCAAGAGATCAATCATTACAATGCTGTCCATGTTTTACTTGTTGACCCCATTAATTTGACAAAATAAGACATAAGTATATTGGGCGGATCATTGGGCCAGTGGGCCACAGCAAGCCCGCATCTTATATCATCTTTGATTGCAAAAGAATCACCCCCCAAATTCTTCTCCTCTAGAAAGTCTCGTTATCTCATAAGAGTCCCACATCGCACCTTCTCGTTGCGCCTGTTAAGGATCTATAGGGTGTGCTTTAATTCAACTTAGGCACATATAGCCATATAGGGGTAGGAGCAACTTTGTCAAGTGTTATGCTTTCTATCCTTCCTAGTTTACAAAGCGATTCCTCTTGCCATTGAGCTCCAATTTTTCCATTTTCGATGAGACTTGTAGCCTTGTAGCTAGGGAGGACTCATATGTAATTTTCCCTGTAATTTTCGGTGTTGTTTCTAACTCCTTTTCGGATGAGTTTTGGGTAATATTCAACTTAGGCACGTATATCCATACGGGGGGTAGGAGCAACTTTGTGAAGTGTTATGCTTTCTATTTTTCCTTGTTTACAAAGCGATTCTTCTTGCCATTGAGCTCCTATTTTTCCATTTTCGATGAGACTTGTGGCCATGTAGCTAGGGAGGACTTAGCCAACAACTTCTTCGAACAGAAAGTACATATCTTTTATAGTGTAACAATATCAGATTTTAGCTTTGATACGAGTTATAGTATACTTCAGAATCGGGGTTGGGTTGATCAATATGGGATTTCTGATTAGGCATTAGCCATTACCTTATTATAAAAATATGATGTATTCATCAAGGCGGCAAAGCATAAGTTATGGAGGATGAAAAACAACATCACAAATACATCAATCTCGAGCGAGAAATTCCATTTTCTATGATATTATGCTATAAATGAAGGTCTAAATTGAAAAAAAACGTCACAAATTCTAATATTGAAAGTAAGTTATGTTTTAGATTTTCAAATTTTTTTTATTATATCCTAATTTATATGAAATTATGGAGAGAGAATTGAAAATAAAACCTATTTTTAAAAGGCTAAATTGCAAGAATTCTTGAGCATGAGAACTAGAATTCCAGACGAAAGTTTAGAGAGGGTTTACTATTATCATTGAACTTCAAAGTAAGCTAGCTATATAGTTGAAAACAGTCGAACACCTCTCACCAAGCTGCTAGCCTAACCATATGATCGAACAATAAAGTCGACAATTAAATGGGGATCCCCCTATTAAATCCATTTTGGCATATTGCCCAAGGAACAGTCATAATCTCAAACCTAATCCACAATAACGTCTAGTAAATTATCACAATGGGTACATACTTATTTACATAGGAACCACCTAAGAATAATAATATTACCCAACTACTTTATTTTTTGTGAGGATAACCTACCAAACTACAGAGTATATTAGTCATATAATCAACTTCATTACTATTAGAGGTAGCAAATAAATCGTTAGGATCATTTTCGATTAAGTTAATTTATTTTTGGTCATATTTGGGCAAATATGTTTTAGGTTAGGTTTTGGGTGGCCTGGGGTCATGTTGATTTTGTTGTAATTTGATTTTTTTGTTATAAAATAATCATTGTAAGAAAAATTATAAGTCGTTTGGTTCTAGTCGGATCAAGTTCATTTCTAGTAAAATTCCGGTCAAGTGATATTGGGTAAAGTTCGGATTTCAATTCGAATATTCAGGTACAACTCTGTTTTATCATGTCTAATTACGATTATATTATCACTAGAGTTGTAGTACGAAGAATCCTCTGAATAATAAGGTATTAGTACTTCACAATAGAAGAATTATTATAAGTTATGGGGTGTGATTATTTAAAGGTACAAAAGAATATGTTTCCTCATTTAAGTGACTTAACTTCTATATTTAACCTTGCTCCATCTTTATTCAAATTTTACACGAATAAATCAGAAATAATGAGTTATAGAATATAGATTGTTTCGGAGATTTAATAGAGATGGGATCCATGCATTACTTTAAACTTATAGTTTTTATCAAGCTAATTTCACATCACTGATGCATGCTGATATAGGGTTAAAAATTGATTATATTCTTATATTCTTGTCATGATTAAACAACCCTTATAATGTTGAATTATTATGATATATATTATAGTCAAGATTTAACGACAATGATAAGAAATATCAAAAGAATCATATTGGAAAAATGAACAAAAACCACAACATAAAATTTCCATCATTTTATGTCAGAAAAGCCATTCAGTGAGAGGGCGACAAACCAAATGATCAAGTTGTTAAAATGACAAAATATATTGGGAGGAAAATTGCATGAAAGTGACAAGTCGGACCATAAAACTAAAAATTCTAGGTTTATATGAAGTATTTATAAATTTATATGAATACCTGTTTTTCTTTTTTTTTTTTTTTAATATTATGGAAGTATTCAAGCAAAATGGGGTTGGTTTCCCATTGGTTCTGAATTGGTCGTTGCCCAACCATGTAACGAAACGTCAAGCACTTTCATTCAAGTTAGTTGCTCTGGATCATCTATCCTATGTACCATAGCTACTCCTTATATCTCTTTGGTGCGTCTAAGTCTAAATTCTAAATCATTTCGCTGCGTATGTTTCAGCTCTCGATCTTTGGGTACCCGGCCCGTTCTACAGTATTGTGAGGTCTGAGGTCTCCTACACCGTACCCCAAAACATAGCAAATTTTTGCAAACCTAATTAAGTTATAAATCGACTTATACTCTAAATGTTACTCCACTAGCCTTGATTCTACATTCATGCTTATATCGGTGCCTAGCTACCTATGTTAACGTAAGTGTGTAGTCAGAAACTCAGAACTCAGTGCATACACTCGAAGTTGAATGGTTTCAACAAGTAAGAGTAATAATTGTGTATAACGGAGTTATAATCTAAGTATCGGGTGATATGAAAAAGAAGTCAATTAAATACTACGTAGCAAGCATAGGAAAGCAACTGGAGTCTTCAATCTTCCATTAAATATGAAGCATGCTTGTAAAGGAAACTACGAAGTACTTCTATAATCAACTGAATGAGATTATATACATTTTCCCTATCTTTATTTGGTAGGTAAGATTCACAATCCTCAGCTCGATCAAGTTTTTGTATCTATATCTGGAATTTAAAAATATATAGAGGGTTAGTTATTTAATCTAATTAGTTTTTTTTCTTCTCGTCTTCAATGTACATTAACTTATTTACTTATGAAAAAACACTGAGCTTAAATCAGTTGGTTAAAGTGCTTGGAGGTAGTATCCAAAACATGGATCAAATTAAATCTCGTTTATATCAGTTATTACTTTGTCACTTGCGGCTCTCTTTATATGAAAAAACAATATCTTAACATTATATATATATCAATTAGTCTTTTAGGGTAGGATTTATATAATGCCAGCATGGTATCATAACATTTTTCTAATACGATAACTCAAACATAAAAAAATTATAGAGACAATTAAAAAAAAAAAAGTGTAATGAGAAAGTTGGCTACTTTTATTCTAGTACTCATCATTATTTATTTATTAGATATGTGATTCCTTTTTATAGTTACAAATTTTTGTTACCCTAAAAAAAAAGTTTTTGTTTTAATGTATTTATCATTTGCTTCACTGCCTCACTGGTTACAATACTTAGTTTCTTTTAATCTTCATTAGTTTTGTTTTTATTTTATTTATAACACTAATATATGGAGTAACTCTTGATAGTAACCAAACTCTTTCCACATCAAAGGGCTATCGATCTACTGTACATTATATAAGATATGAAGGTTTTCATAGTAAAAATAACAAATCCAAATAGCCATTGATCAATGTGTTTAATACAATTATATTATGCGTTAACTTTCACTCAAGTCTCCATATACGTAGTAAAAACTAAAAAGGCGAATGTCAGTAGTACCCTACGGTATGCACTATACATGTGTGAGAGCTGTGTACGTAACTGCATATTTATTTATATGCTGCAAATTGACTCTACCCTCCCTATAGACCCCGCTCGACCCTGCCGGAAAGGGTATGAAGAGAATCAAATCAAATTCGGTGGGGTTCTCAATATTTTTACTGTTGCTTAAGTGCATTCTGGGCCATATTGAGTTTCCAAGCTCGCTTTTACAGTATCCTATACTTCAATAGTATTTCTGTCACTACTCACAATCCAACAATAATATGTAAAATTACTGTCTAATATTTCGTAATCACTTTTTTACGTTATGTTTTAGCGGGCGTTCCGGAGTTCAAACAGTAAAGTAATGCTGTTTTTTACGGAATTTACCACAAAGTCAAAGTCTCATTAATCATAATTCGTAATTGTCTTTAATCACCAAACAACGGACCTTGATTTTGAGGGTAAGTTGGAGATAAATCTTATTTTGTTAAGAGGGGCAAAAGTAAGATTAAACATTAGAAATACATCAGTGTTTAAGATGATTGATTAGACTTAACAATGGGATTGATATGTTTTTTGAAAGGGGGGGGGGGGGGGGGGGGGGGGGGGGGGGGGGGGGGTTAGTGCCGTGGGGGACAATAGTGTAGGTAATGACTCTAATGAGTCAACGCTTTGTATTACAAAAAGCTCCAAACATTGTTATGTCTGTATATATAAGTAGGCAAGAGCACAAAGTATCTTCATTCTTATTTAAATTTTGAAGAAATTCTTCATCCTTTTTCGAAAAACATAACAATAACCATGTATGGTCAAATGAACAGCTCTTTCTATGACCAATCCACTGACCTCATCAACCAAAATTACACTCCCAGTTTCTCACCTCTGTTAATTCCGTCTGTCGTAGGCGATTTCGACTCTATTAATGAAGCTTTCATGCTAGCAAACACCAATGGGAACACGAGTACCGGAAGCGGGTGTACTAGTAGCAGTTACATAGGCTCACCAAGTTCCCCTCTAAGCTGTACGAGTAGTCATCCTCCCAATGCTACTACCACTTTGATGCAGCGAAGCCTCAGTAGCCACTCCCTCCACAAAAATGGATTTCATCTGCCTTTCTCTTCACGGCTTCATGACCTCGATATTGGCTCGGTGAGACGAGTTTTTAGTACCGGTGATTTGGATCAGGTAATTACATAATATAAGACTATCAAAAAATACTATATGATTTGAACAGTTACAATATCAGAAATTCATTAAAGAATATATGTATAGATCAAGAGATGTAATTTTATAAATCAGATTTCGTTCAGCTAACATGGTTGATCATTCTCTCAACAGGGAGTCAAAACTTTACACCATCACCACCCAGTAGGACGTCCGTTGGCAAATGAAACTACGAGCATTATTATTGAAGGTATGGCAAAGGCATGTCGCTACAGCCCTGAGGAGAAAAAAGAGAGAATTGAGAGATACCGAAGCAAGAGAAACCAGAGGAACTTCAACAAAAAAATTCAGGTAGGACTAAAACTGTACTATCCTTCAAGATTCCAAACTTTTAGCAGAACTTACCCCTCTCTGACCTGTAGGAACAAAACAGCATCAGGCTAAAGGGACGGAGTATGATAATAGGTCCTACACCATGAAATGAAACATGTCATATTCACAACGAAATTATAGCTTGCACTAAAAATATAAGTTCCATGATAAGACATCATACATTAGCAGGCCCTTGAAATTTGAGGAGTTTGATGACATGCAAAAGCTGAACGACAGTCACACCCACTCGAATAAGCAAAATCATCATGTTTAGTGTTTTAGTCACAATCGGTTTTTTTGCACTGCTAGTTCCAGATGTGCTGTATAATGAACAAGCCGGTCATACTAATGTCTGTAGCACCTAGCAATTGAAGCATTTCATTCATGTTTAGTACGAAAAAACTATTTCAGAGGAATAATTCTTATAGCCCTGAAACACCTTCTCCTAACATTTCTATATCATTACACTGCTTCGGAATCAGTATGCATGCAGGAAGACATTAGCTGACAGCAGACCAAGGGTCAGGGGTCGATTTGCAAGGAATGATGAAATGGAAAAGCCTGCTAACTTAGACCTACAATGGAATCAAATGGCAGGTGAAGAAGATGATGAGGACGAAGGGCAGTGGATTCATCTCCTGAACTCGCTTTCGTCCAATTTGGTTCCTTAAAAATGAAAGAAAGGCATGTTGGTTTCGACTAATGCTTCTTCTTAGTGTCAAACACTGCTTTTAAAATTGCAGCAATCCTAGGAATTCATCATGTACATAATTTCAGTAGATGAAGTATCCTATGCAATCTCGTGCTGGTAAGATTATTCAGCATTCAAAATATTAGCATAGTATGTTGTATGAGAGGGTTATGCCAGTCTACACCATTCATACCCCAATGAATTCATTAATCGTTCGCGGAGATGCAACTTTCTTGGCCCCAGTACAAAAACATAAAATAAAAGCTTTAGACTTTCCGTAAGAGTTGTAGTAGTTCTACATTATTTTAACCCTATGATCGTGTGAGTGGTATGACTTATAATTTGATTAATTAACTATGTCTACAGTCTACTCAGCATATTATATTGATGAAAATCATAATGATAATTAGCAGAAGCTATAACACAAAAATCTCTATTTTGGCGGCCAACTTCCCCTTTGTCGGCCGCTCGTGGGACTAATAAATCAGTATAATACCCGCCTGTCTTTGACAGAATTGCTAGCCGATTCTGAAGATCATTGAACTAATCAAAGTAAATCAATCTTAACGAAAGACTAATGCCTTGATCATGTCATCGAAGGGCTACGTATAAATGGTGTACCTAGAGAAAGATTTACAGAGTCCCTGAGGCGTACTAACAAAAATTGCAAGTATAATTTAGTTTCAGCACTCATACTACAGAATATAGATCACCAAAAAGTTCTTATTTTTAGCACTTAAAGCCTCTGCTTTATTCATCCGTTTACCTTGCATATTTCAGTATTCACTCTGTAATCTATGTTTATCATTTTGGGACTCTGGTTTGTGGTAAGCACATCCACCCCTGTTACAAGCCATAAATTTCTGCCCATATAGAAGATGCTAGATATTTTAGGCAGCATAAGTAGAATCAATAGAAAATTAGGTTGAAACTAGACTTTCTGAACCTATAACTAGAAAATATAAACATGTCAACAATATTACACAAATCATCATAGCTAACCCTACATCTGTTCAGCTCACACCAAATTGGAATAGTTACCTTCAACAAAACCTATTCACCCACATTACAAGTAATAAGTTTAACATCATTTTGCATCTTTGAATTGCAAAAGCAATTCGTAAAGAGGATAACACAAGGAAAATTGCACCAATATCGTGACCTCCTCCAGTTTGACAAGGCAAATTCCACTTAGAATGACAAACATTTTTCAGCATATACTAAAATCCAACTACTCCTTAAGTTGAAACTCTACAACAGAGTGATGAAAAACTAAAATAAAAGTGAAAGAGATAGTTCAAGCTTCAACTTTCTTTATCAAGCTTTTTCTCTCGTAACAATGTAAGCAGAGTAGAACAGGAGAAAAGAACAAAAAGAAGATACGAATAGAGATCCTGGAGCATATGCAATATTGTCAGTTGAAGAAATCCCTCAAAAGATTGTGGGACTAGAGGAGAGGAACATCAGCCCTTTAGAATAAGAAATAAAATAATTTCACAGAAAAGAGATATAATGGCTAAGCACATGATAGAATAAACAAGAGAACGAAAGCGGAAAAGAAGAAATTACTGACCGACAAGTGCTTACTACTTAGATCGACATGGAGCCGCGACCTAAATGACCCCTATTAAATGGGGAAAGGCATTTTTTTAAAAACCATCATTATCTACATATCTTTCATCATATAATAAGATGCATACACGTTATTCACATAAAAAAGCATAGGATCAACAGCCGCCAGTCCTTAAATTAATATTGTTTGCAATTATACTTCCAGGTGCCTGTACGGTGCTGTGTCCCATTAAAATGATAAACAAAGGAATGCAGCACATGAGCGTCACTAGTATCAGTTAGCAAAAGAGTTGGGGAACTTGCAGTAGAAATGCAGATAGTATTTGATGGAATCACACGTTTAATCATGGAAATATATTAAAACATGCATGGGGTCACATAGGAAGTTACATGCACACCTTTCGGCAAATATTCAGCCACTAGCAGCTCCCTTTCAGCTTATTTAACAATAAGCTGTTGCGAGACAGGAAAACTGTGAAGTTTCTCTAATTCAGATAGCAAAACTGGACGTAGAATCCCCAGCTTTCATTCCCTGCAAAGAAACCCAATTCAGTCCAGCAAGAACAGAAAACAATGGCTCGCTTTTGTTGCTTTTTATTTTCCAAAACCACACAATGAAAAATTATCAAGCAATGTTCTTTAACTTTTTAAATGAGCATAAAATTTGAATTCTATACAACTCTTAAACCTTAACAACTATACATCATATTAGTTTAGCTTCAAGATTCAATCCAGCAGCAAAACATAAAATTTGACTTTAAGGAGGGGACAATCAGAATCCAAAAGCAAGGGAGCAGCTGATTAAAAAAAAGAAATGTTCCACTAGTATATCTTCAAAATTCTTCAATCTACACCATCAAGACTGGAGTAGGCATCAGATTTTCTGTATACAAGTGGATCAGCAAGGGGAAAAGGCTATTTATCTTAACCTTAGATAACCAACCAGGTTTGTAGGTCTCTTTTCTGAAGGATGAGTCTCTATCATATGATGGCTTCCATTTAAAATGCAAGTACAAGACTAGGTGAACTTTCAGAACCACTAAAACAAAACAATATAACCCATAATGAATAATGATCCATTACCCCTTCAATAAAAAATAGTCCCCATATGCTTAGGCATGAAGAATTCGGAACCTTAAACAATTGAAAAACAAATTTCAGCAATTATTTCAAGGGAATAGCAGTACCTGGAACAGGGCATGTTCAAGCAGATGGAACAAGTACACAAACATAATTTGCTACCCTACTTCTGAAGAAATAGTCACCAAGGCGAAACATAACATGTAATTCATACATTCCTGATTGGGGGGGGGGGGTTGCAAATTATGTAACAGTATAATGGGTGTGCTGGAGCAGATACACATCACACATGGGGGAAAAAAATAAAAAATTTCACCTTCTATGTCAATGGATTCCATAATACTACAATAGACGTAACAACTCTACCCATCTTCGAACTATTTTTCGTCAAACATTATATGGCCATACAATTTATACAACACCCCAACACCCTACTACAGCAAGGAATTAGACCAGGCCGTTTCATTATGTAAACTGTAAAGGCAGTAGTGTAGTGGATTCTCAACTGGCCAGTTAACAAAATGTCGTTCTGTGATGAGTGTATTGAAATCACGCCGTGACATCAACCATTACTTTGATGCACAAGCCATTCCATTTCCTTATAAAGCCTTTCAGCGTATAGATATTCAGAAGTACAAAAGGGTTTACACTTATATCTAGGCACTATAAATGTTAAGAACTTATTTGATTAATATTCCGAGGCTAATTAAAAAGGTATGGTTCAAAATAATAACTACAGCTATAATATAATAAAAATAGTATATATTTCAAAACTCTCAATTAAACTGACAATTAGATATTTCTAATTTGTCAATTCACGCCACAAAGCATGATGCAACACCCATGAGATGCCGTATCCAAAATACCAGAACTAATGCTGCAATAACGACAGCAACCATAGTTATTTTCTATAACCTAGAGTTTTCATTTTAAACAAAATCACTTCAACAAAAATAGGTGAGGGTGTGCATTCACAAATTGGAAATATCAAGTTATAACAAGTTACCAAATGGTGTCGCAGCACATAGCTTCCGCATTGCCACGTCAACTATTGCCCTACTTCCACAAAGAGATTTTTTACACCATCTCTTTTCTGTTCCTTTTAGTATACCCTCCATAACACACACTTGACAACCACCACCCTCCCACCCCCACCCATCCCCCCAAAAAAAGATTTTTTCTTTATCACCACCCCATTTCTCCTTGACACGTCACTCGGGTATTTTCCACTTTCTTATGGATTCAGATATGAGTAAGGGTAAGGTATACCTTCCCAAGGCATCTCATTGGAGAGCCAGCAGGAAGTAAATACTACTAAGTATAGTTGGAAATTTATTCAAACTCATTTTAAAATACTATATGCAACAAGCTTACATACAAGAATTGCGTCCAATATCTAGCAACCACGACAACTAAACAAATGGGAAAACTACAAAATAACTTTAGCTTTACTCTATAACACTATGTAACTTAAGCCTCACAAGATAACCACACTCTAGTGAAGAAAATAACTCATCCTTGTTAATCCTTTCAAACAGAGGTGAGCACCGGACATGTGCGTGGTTTGGGTTGGATTGTGCCTACCTCTTGACTAGCCAGGCAGGCCTAATAATGGTTGTGTTGTGTTGTGTCGTGTCACCTTTCCCCAAATCTTGTGTCGTGTCATACCTTATGCTAGCCCAATTTTTTTAAAAAAAAAATACTTAATCAAATAGAAAAACAATTTTAGATAATTTAAATTGTATTATTATAATATAATAATATTAAAAATAATAGTAATGGTAAAAGTAGTAGTAATAATATTAATTAATAAAATTAAATGATAGCGTGCTAAGGGTCATGCATACGGGCCGTGGCTCTTGCCAAATTAGAGGACCGCTAAGTACCCGTGCCCAAAAACTATTTTGCTGTCCTCGACACGACCCGCAGCCCACTCCACAGGCAGCAAGGCAGGCTGGCCATGGCTAAGCCAAAGGCTTGATGTGCCTGCTCAGCTGAGTACCGGCCAACCCATACCCAACTCTACTTCCAAACGCACTCAGCTGATTTCCTTTAGAAGTAGAATAATAAAATCTCTAATGACTAAGAGAAACTCAATTAACAGTGAGCTTCAGAAGCTAGATCAGAAGGACATTTTCCCCCATCTTTTAGAAAATTGAATAATATGACAAAGCATTTCATAAAATGAAGACTGAGCAGGAAAAATGAGATCAAAAGGCTTGCCCACTTTGGTCTAAGCTTAGCCAGTGAGCCAATAGCGGAAAATTCAGAGAGCAAAACAAACCATACAAGAAACAAACACCTAATGCACTGATCAAGGTTCAGCTCTTTGTGGATCACCTCATTCCTTGGTACCAAATATCTGATAAATGCATTCCAAGACTCAAGACAACCAGACAAAATCTTTGGTAATTCATATTTCTTTATCGTTGCTTCTTTTTCTGTGATCACAAACTTGAATTAGGACATTCAGATCATAGACTTCAACCCTAAACGATATTTCAAAATTGTCTCTTCAGCCCTTAATCCACAAATACCTTTGTTTATCCATTCTTTACAGACATTAACTTGTATGGAACTTGAGCAATGAAATCCATTCCACCTTACTCAAAGTAATGCCAAACTCATTAATGAAGACCTTGTAGCACAAAAATAGAAGAAAATGTCCTTTTTGAAATATAAAAATGGAAACGTCTGGGAATTGGTTAACAAAATATGATGAATCCTTATGCAAATTAGAACAAAGATGTTTTACAAAATTTTATGAGAAGTATTAATTTTCCGACCAAAGCCCAAACAGGAAGGACGAAAACCTGATGGTCATGGTAATTTGTTTGGACGAGAGTGAAAGCTCATTTTGTGATATGTTTCAGCAGAAGATTATATAACACCAAGGATCTGCTTAATAAGCCTAATATTTAAAGACAATCCATTTACTTCGTGGTTTAGGCAGCAATCAATTATTTGAACAACCTTAACACCCAAATGCATATCCCAATAACTTTATCATGCAGATTTAGAAGGGTGTGAATTATTAGAAGGATGTAACTTTGGTGTGTAAGCAGACTTAGCAGAGTCTAAAAACAAAATATGATTGTTTGATGGCAAGACTTAAAATGATGACAAGACAATTACTTTGGCTAAGGAAGTTCATTGATATTTAAACATCTCTGCTTCATCATACATACTTAGGGAATTCGTTGAATTTGGACCTAAAAAATATTAATATAAGTGAAGAAGTCTGCAGGAGACTCGACTAAGCCACCCATCAAGACAACATACCAGAGAAGGAAGAAGGGCAAGCCAGCAGATAGTGAAGGAAAAAGGGAAGCATTGCAAACATGGGAGTGAAGAAGAAAGTGTGGGCATGCATCACTGAGTAGGGCACAAGCTAACAAGGAGCAGACAATAAGGAATAATTGGCAGAAGGAATATTATGTTGTTAATTACTATTTCTATTATTCTGCTAGTAAAGTACAAGTAATGTTATAAATATAAGGGGTAGGGGAGGGAAGGAATTAGGTATCAAATATTGTAAGTACAATCTTGGGAGAGACCTTCCTCTCGAAAGAAGGATAAGTCTTATGAAATATATATTACGTACAACCTTTCCTACATTTACATACTACAATACAATCCACTGTTCTATTGCTTCCACTGTTTAATATTACACTGGCTTGTATTGCTTCCATCATCCCACGCTGAATCACCCTGCCAGACTTCTGCCACCAGAGTTCTTACAAACAGTGATCCCCTGCAATTGGTATCAGAGCCAGCACAAGCCAGAGATGGCACCGGTGACCAACGCACAGCGTTTAGAAGCCATGGAAACATAAATCGCTTCATTAGACTCAAAAATCGCGCAATCATTGACAACCGCTATGGAAGCCTTAGAAATATGTCTTATGAGACACACAAGCGAGGCAATCGAAAAACAAACTAACAACTGAGGGCTGAAGTTGCATCCCTTACCCAGAATTTTGGGGTTCAGGCAATCAACCATGCAATCGAGCAGGACAGGGGGCCAACGTCTTCTGGGTCTCCAACCCTTAATGAGTTTGAGGGGTTAAGGCCAAATCGCCGAGGAGGGAAACCTCATATTGCTCAAGAGGGGGAGAATTCGGGGGAAGTGGGAATTGGATGGAGGAATAAGAAGCTAGATCTCCCGATTTTTTATGGAACCAACCCGGATGGTTGGATTTTACGGGCAGAGCGTTACTCACACTTCTATAGGTTGAGTACGGAAGACATGTTGGAGGCTGCAGTAGTTGCTTTGGAAGGGGATGCTTTACTGTGGTTTCAATGGGAGCATCGGAGGCGAAGAATCACACGGTGGGAAGAGCTCAAAAACCTCCTCCTTCGCAAGTTCCGACCCCAGACTATGGGAAGCTTGTATGAGCAATGGCTATCCCACAACCAGGCGACCTCAATAGAGACCGAATATAGGAGGCGCTTCATCGAGTTAATGGCTTCGTTAGAAGGCGTGATAGAGGCCATTGCCTTGGGACAATACCTACAAGGGTTGAAGGAGGATGTGAGAGCTGAGGTAAGGCTGTTGGGTCCAGCTAATTTAGATGTGGCCATGGATTGGTCCTTAAGGGCTGAAGAAAAGTTAAGACTTGGGCTAAAGAGGTGGATTGAGCCCAGAGTTTGGAGACCCAATACCAGTCTCGAGTCCAACCTCCCATACTACAGACAAAACCTCACCCATACCCTATCCACTAGCTCATCCCAAAACAATCCCCAAAAACCCGACAATGTAACAGTTCCCCAAAGACACCACCGAGCTATTGGAGAAACGCGACGACTTACGGAGGCAGAGCTCCAGATGAAGCGGGAGAAAGGACTCTGTTTCAGGTGCGATGAGAAATGGAGCTCCAATCATCGGTGCAGGCGAAGGGGTCTGAGTGTATTGATCGCTAGAGAAGACATGAAAGCAAAGAAGGAAGTTTCGATTGGTGAAGAGGTAGAAGAAATCGTTCAAGAGGTATTTAGTTCTTCCCCATCTATTTCTTTGAATTCAGTCATGGGAATATCAAACCCAAGAACGATGAAAATGCGGGGCTCTATGAATAGTCACGAGGCAGTGGTGATGGCGGATCCCGGAGCCACTCATAATTTTGTGGGGTCCAAGACACTCAGTAGGATGAGTCTAGTCGTCACCGGAGTAGTGGGGTTCTGGGTCACATTAGGAAATGGCGAGGAGGTCTGCGGTGAAGGGGAATGTACGAGGGTGAAGTTGGAGTTATAGGGGATGGAGCTAATGGAAGATTTTTTAGTTTTTCCCTTGGGAAATTCAAACTTCATACTTGTGATCCAGTGGCTTGAGAAATTAGGAACCATCTCCACCAACTGGAAGACACAGGTGATGAGGCTCCAGATGAGTGGGGAAAATATTACGCTCAGGGGAGAAGCCTCTTTAGAAAGGAGTAGGGTATCCCTGAAGGCAATGTTTCACTCATTACAGAAGGAGAAGCGAGGGTTCCTGTTAGAAGTCAGGGAGAAAACAGGATACCAGAAGGAAGTGGAAATGGAGGCCGATATTCCACCTCATTTGCAGGCGATTCTGGATAAGTATGAGGATGTGTTTGATATGCCAACTGGATTACCTCCGCCGAGAGACATCGAGCACGCTATCATTTTAAAGGAAGGAGTGGATCCCATTAGTGTGAGACCGTACCAATATCCTCATAGTCATAAAAGTGAGATCGAGAGATTGGTCAAAGATATGTTGTGTGCTGGAATCATTTAACCCTCTTTGAGTCCGTATTCGAGCCCAATGTTATTAGTAAAGAAAAAAGATGGGTCCTGGCGATTTTGTGTTGATTATTGGGCTCTAAATAAGGGGATAGTACCGGATAAATATCCCATTCCAGTGATTGATGATTATTAGAGGAGCTCCAAGGGGCCTCGGTGTTCTCAAAGTTGGATCTTAAATCAGGCTATCACCAATTCACCAGATTAGGGTAAAACAAAGTGACGTGCCTAAAACGGCATTTTTTCGAACCCATAAGGGCCACTATGAGTTCTTAGTGATGCCTTCGGGTTGACCAATGCCCCTGCCACATTTCAATCCTTGATGAACCAGGTGTTTAGACCCTATTTGAGGAGATTCGTGCTCGTTTTCTTTGATGATGTCCTTATATATAGTCGATGTTGGGAAGATCATCTGGCTCACCTCGAGGTAGTTTTGGGGATTATGAGGGACAGACAGTTATATGCAAATAGGAAGAAATGTGAGTTCGGTCAACCGAGGGTAGCTTATTTGGGTCATGTGGTGTCCAAGGAGGGAGTAGCCGTAGATAAGAGGAAGGTGCAAGCAATGCTTAACTGGCCAACACCTTGGAATTTGAGGGAGTTGAGGGGATTTTTAGGCCTTACGGAGTATTATAGAAAATTTATAAAGGGATATGCTCTTATCGCTAGACCCCTAACACAGCAGCTCAGGAAGGATAATTTTGGTTGGTGTGAGATGGCTTCACGGGCTTTCCAACAGCTCAAAGAAGCCTTGACCCAAGATCTAATCCTAGCTGTGCCAGGAACCATTTATAGTAGAGACTGATGCTTGTAGACACGATGTAGGAGTGGTGTTGCTGCAAAAACATCCAATTGCATATTTCAGTAGAGTGCTAGGGAGAAAGGCCGCAAGTAATGCGATTTACGAGAAAGAGTTGATGGCAATAGTGATGGCCGTGGAAAAATGGAGACATTATTTGTTGGGCAACACTTTTGTGGTGCGCGCAGATTTGATGCATCTGTTAGAATAGAGGGAAGTAGGGCAATCCTATCAAAAGTGGGCGACCAAGTTGCTAGGGTTTTACTTCGTTATTCAATACAAGTCAGGTACTCACAAAGTCGTGGCAGATGTATTATCAAGAGAATTTTCGGTTGACATGGTTTGCTCATCTATCTCCTTTATTTGCGGTATTTCATGGACTCATGTATTGTCATTTATCCAACAAGACCAGTTGATTACTGAGCTGAAGCATAAGATAGAACAAGGTGACAGGGTGCCAAAGGGATTCATCATAGACAATGATATACTAAAGTATAAAGGGAGAATTGTTATACCTCGGGTATCTAAGCTGACAGCAGCGTTGCTCCACGATTATCATGACTCACCGGTGGGAGGACATGGAGGGGATTTTAAAACATATATGAGATTGGCAGCGGAGTGGTATTGGGTAGGCATGAGGAAGGATGTAGCCAAGTATGTGCAAGAATGTGTTGTTTTCCAGCAAAACAAAGCTTCTTCTGTCAGTCCCCTGGGTCTCCTACAACCGTTACCCATTCCCAATAAGATTTAGGAAGAAATCTCAATGGACTTCATAGAAGGGCCTCCGAGATCAGGGGGTGGGATACCATTTTGGTGGTAGTGGATAGGTTGTCCAAGTATGCGCATTTCTTACTATTGCGACACCCATTCACTGCTTTAACGGTTGCCCAAGTGTTCGTAAGAGAAGTGGTTCGTTTGCATGGGGTACCCTCGAGCATTGTGTCTGATTGGGACCGCATTTTCCTTAGTACATTTTGGAATGAATTGTTCAAATTGCAACGAACAAAGTTAGTAAGAACCACGGCCTACCACCCTCAAATAGATGGGCAGACAGAGGTGGTGAACAAGGGGCTTGAGTCATACTTGCGATGTTTTGTAAATGATAAGCCGAGAACATGGGCAACGTGAATGGCATGGGCAGAGTTCTAGTACAACACAACCTTCCATATTGCTACTCAACAAACCCCCTTCAAGGTAGTCTATGGGAGAGACCCCCCACGTTTGGTGCGATTTGAGCAAGGATCCACTTCCAACTCTATAGTAGAGGAACAGCTGGAAGAGAGGGATGCGGTGTTGGATGACCTCAAATTTCAACTTCTAAAAGCTCAAGAGTACATGAGAGGCTATGAGAATAAGAGACGGCGGGAGTCAGTGTTCTTAAAGCTCCAGCCATACCACTAGTTGCCTACGGGAGAACAAATCCACCCTGTATTTCACATCTCCCAATTGAAGAGAGCATATGGACAGAACCTACAACCTTCACCTCTTCCAACTGCACTAACAACTGATCTTGTGTTGGATATATCACCTGAGAGTACGCTTGGGGTAAGGAGCCATTGGCAGGGACGGCAATTGGTGAAAGAGGTATTAGTCAAATGGAGGGAGTTGGAGGAATTCGTGGGAGTCTTATGCCGAGATCGACACACGATTTCCAGATTTCCACCTTGAGGACAAGGTGAAGGTGATCGTGAGGATACTGTAGGAGACTCGACTACGCCACCCATCAAGACAACAGACCAGAGAAGGAAGAAGGGCAAGCCAGCAGATAGTGAAGGAAAAAGGGAAGCATTGCAGACACGGGAGTGAAGAAGAAAGCGTGGGCATGCATCACTGAGTTGAGCACAAGCTGACAAGGAGCAGACAAAAGGAATAATTGGCAGAAGGAATATTATGTTGTTAATTACTATTTTTATTATTCTGTTAGTAAGAGTAAAGTACAAGTAATGTTGTAAATATAAGGGGTAAGGGAGGGAAGGAATTAGGTATCAAATATTGTAAGTACAATCTTGGGAGAGACCTTCCTCTCGATAGAAGGACAAGTCTTATGAAATATATATTACGTACAACCTTTCCTACATTTACATACTACAATACAATCCATTGTTCTATTGCTTCCACTATTTAATATTACACTGGCTTGTATTGTTGCCATCATCCCACGTTGAATCACCCTGCCAGACTTCTGCCACCGGAGTTCCTGCAAACAGTGATCCTCTGCAAAGTCTTTTAAACTCCCTTATCCAACATGATTTCAGGGAAATATTAATATATACTTCCATATCCAACAGTGTCAATACTAATATTTACTATAGTTTTTTCACAAAATGCTATTTTCATCCCTCAATTATAATTGGGAACCTCGTTGAACTCTATTCAAACATATCCCATGTGTTGAAAACACCATTATTTTATTCCAAATGTCACATTAAGAAGTTAAACTGACTCGTGCTGGAGGTTATGAGGCTTCCAAACAAATCTAGCTTCACTTTCAACCTGGAAGGAAGCATGTTCAAATCTCATTTACAAAGAGTGAGGTATGTATAGAGAAGCTATGTAATTGTAAGGCTCATAGCCCATACAACTTTATGGACCTCTTAATGACAAAAAGTGGAACAGGAAAGGCAGGAGGCAAAAACTTTATATATACAAGAGTACATACATTACTTCTCAGCTAACCACTTAATCAGAGAATTGAAAGCAATGTGATTGTCAAACTAGGAAACTTCGATAATGACATACTTTAAGGTGCACAAGTAATCCAACAGACTATTGCTGATAATAGAGATTGAATTTTTAAGTGCACTACCTCAAATGCAAATTGATCAAAACACCAAAAGTTCTAAACATCTCCCTAAACTGACCTCTGGAACTTGTAACAACCGCTTAAAAGGAAATCTAGGAACTTGGCCGCTATTCTGTCGCTTCACATTACGATTTCCTGCATTTGATAGCATGAAAAAAGTCAGCACAAGATTATTTCAGAAGTTATCAAAATGCCTATGGCTTATAACTACAGAAGAATCAAAAACAAAATGTAAGTCTCTCAATTTCCAATAAGCTTGAAAATGTTAAATCTTCTTACTCTGATTGAGGCACCTAAACTCTAATTTAAAATGTATATAATGATATATATAAAATGCATCCTGATAGAGGCTGGTTGAATTGTTCAGTTAAGCCATTAACAAAGTATTACACAGTACAAAAAAATGTTAAACACAAATCACATTACTCAACATCAGAACGTAACATTTTACACTTAAAGATTTATACTCAGCTTCTCCAATCTCTAGTATTTGTTTTCTACATTCTATCATGACAATGTGATATTTGGAAATTAAAAGATCACTTCCATCTTTTTCCTGTTGGAGTGGATCCAATGACATCACAGTACCGGAAACAAGAGATTCTTTTGTCTCTGTTTTGATTGCAGTCTCATCTTCCTTCTGCTCTTTATTTTCGACCACCTCCTTCAGGGATATTGCTGATCACCAAGAAGTAAACCATCACTACTGTTCCTCTTAATAACAGAGTCCAAATTCATCAAATTTCTACCGTGTAAGGGCAAGTTTTTGTCGGCTACTGGATCTTCTTTTAACTTCAGCAGATTTCCACTCGAGGATATATCAGAATAAAGTGATAAATCAAATTGATTACAGAATTCCAACTCAGTTGAGATTCCAGCTTCTGGTTTATCTGTTCTGTTCAATAAACCAGAAGGAAGCTTCAAACTATCAGTTTGTGCAGTACCACAATCAAAACCCTCATATTTGATTAAGACTTCCTTTCTTGAATCCAAGCCATCATCTGTAGAGGTTATTTCTTTCATACCATCACTGAATAATACAGTATCTGTATTACTTACATGTTCCTGCAGCTCTAATTCATGTATACAATCTGGAGAGGTAGTGGCCTCCAGTAATACAGAGCTCTCCCGCACAGATACTGCATAATGAATTCTGGAATCCTTAACATTAATACAGGCCGCTGGGAATCTTTTTCCTCACTCAGAAAATGCTTTTGCCATATCATCTAAAAGCAAATCCCCTTCACCATAAGATAATGGATCCCAATCAAGATGATCAACTATCCAAGGTTCTTTTGGATCAATATGATCTCCAGGTGGCATCACTTCAACTCTGATTACCTCCTTGTAAAACTGTTTTTTCCTTAAAGTATAGGATTAAAGCAATCTGTAGGGGAAAAGACTCAAATTGGGCAAAGGATAGGGCCGAGGTCATGTGAAAGAAGGAAAAAGGAAATGTAGGAGTAGAAATTTCCACTGAAAGAAAACCTGCAATTCTTAGATATAGTTGCTTTAGCACACTCATTTGAAAGCCCAAACAACGATAATAGATTACAAAAGTAATGCCAAGACATCACCACAGTCAGGTTCTCAAATTACAAAAGTAGAGGTTCCAATCACAGAAACAACATTCAAGTACTTTTCTTAGTCACACTTACATTAATATTTCTACAAAAACTTGAATTGAAATTTCATCAAAACTAGCATAATCTTCTTTGACAACATGATAAAGTAACAGCAGCTAAAAACCTAAAACACGAAATATACAAGAAACTCAACGGAAATATATTCAACTGCTTTTTAATTCTTTTGTTACATAGCTCAACAACCAATAGTATATTTTCAGTAAATAAATGGCAATGGTACATTTCGAATCATAAATTAATCGTACAAAAATCAACAATTAACACACCTTGGCATTGGAAATCATTTCCCTCCTCACTTGAACATCTTGCATAAGACTCGAGTGTATGATCTCAGAGTACACCCCTCGCTGCACATTCGAATTTATTTTCCATTTCAATCAAAGAATTTAGTTTCCAATTTAATCAAAGAATTCATGTTGCATTACAACAAAAAGAGAGGGAGAGAGAGAGAGATGAACCGCAGCTTTAACCATAGGCAGCTTCAGTCGAAAGGGCAACTAGTCACCGAAATCAATCGATATCAAATCAACCTACAAAAAAAATCACTGAGTAAATCAACAAAACCATCACTCTCATGAAATTCATCAAATTAAACAAACGAAAAGTATGGAAACCTGAGATGATTGACAAACAACATTAAAAACAAGTCTGATTGAGAAGTCTAACAGCGATCAAATCATAAGTCTTGAGAATCGAAGTACCCGATTTCAAAACCGAAGCTTGAGCCAAGGTTTCAACTAACATTGTCAGACGAGTGTACTACCGAAACGCACCGTTTTGAGGAACTGCGAGGAGGTTTCGATGGAAGGAGACAGTTGCGGCTAGCGAAGGAGAGAGACTGAGTAGAGAGGTTAGTGGAAAAGGAGAGATTGTGCAATGGTCGTATTCGACATTGCGCCTTTGATTGTACGGTTGTATGTGACTCCCGAGTACCCTAACTCCATCGCCTTCACTGCCACTTTCAACCGAATCTGTTTTTTTTTTTTTTTTTTTTTTTTGATGACTTGTCTCATATTGATTTGTCGGATTCCAAATATGGAATGTCTAGATCGAAGACCTGCATCCTGGGCCCACTTTGTTTTTTTTTTTACGGAAGAATTTGGTGTATGTTGCTCAGGTTTAGGGTTTAAGGATGACAAACAAGCATGGAAAACTTTTTACGATATAAAACTCATTTTTATGAAATTTTTTCATTTGTTTGATTATATGTAAAATGATTTTACATATTAATATTTTTTATTGTTTGATTAAAATGAAAATCAATTACACCTAATAATTTTTCTAATTATATTCTCTTGTCAGTTTTTAATAATTTTTTTCATTATATTTTTTAGTTGTTTATCATTAGCTAAATTTATTATGCTAAACAAATATTTTTGATATAAAATCTACGATACATTTCTCTAATCTATAAATAACATATTATGTTATAAAGAATATCATCATAAAGTTAGAGAACCCTAGAAAATCTAGTTTAACATTATGGAAAGACCCTAAACTAACTATAAAAGACTATCCACAATCGAATAAGCAAACTAATCAAAGAGGTAAATGTATTCATAATCGAACAAATAAAACCAGTCAACTGATTGTAATATAATAGTTTGTACACTTACATTGTAAATTCTAACAGAAATAAAATTTCTACTCTAATTTCAAAAAAATTGTTGATTGCTCATATTTTATGAGAAACTTTCATGGTTCAATCGAATCAGGAAAAAATCTATGATTTTTTTATTTTTGACTAAAATGAATAAAATTTCTCAAATTCATGATATAATACGATAATTTAATAATCAAGACATGAGATTAAAAAAAATACTAAATTGGTTATATTCGAAGAAGATGAAAAGAAATTGTGAATTTTTTTCCCCAATTTTTAAAAGAGAAAAAGTGTGGAGCAGAGAGAGGCTACCGAAAAGATGAGAAATGAAAAATGCGTAAGTAACGGGCAGGCACGCTTTTGGCACAGTACGACACAAGCACGGTCTAGGCACGGCACGACACGAGCACGGTATGTGGAGTGGCAGTAGGCCAGGCCACGAACAACAAAAAATTTAGGCACTAACACGCGAGTGGCACGCCGATTTGGCATAAGGCACGGCTTGAAGCACACTATTATTTAGTATTATTTAATACTATTATTAGTAGTAATATTATTATGACTACTATAATTAATTTTACTATTATTTTTAATATTATTATATTCTTATAATATAATTTATATTATCTAAAATTATTTATTTTCAATTCTATTATATACTTTATTTTTATTTTTTGTTAAAAAATTAGTCCAGCACGAGACACAACATGGTATGTTATGCTATTGGCCGAGTTTTAGGGAAAGGCAGCACAACAAGACCACAATTAGGCACGACAAGGCACCACACGACAAGAGGTCGAGTACGAGTTGACACGGTCCATGACGGTCAAGGCACAACCCGTGCTTACCTTTATGCATGAGTTGGTAATGCGTGAGATGTTTGTTAGTTGGTATTTTTTTTTTTGGAGTAAATGGATCTAAAACTGTTTTACTCTAAATTTTGAAAGAAAATATTTTCAATAGGGTGTAAAATGAATTTTCATTCTAAGTTTTACATTCTATATTTTATTCCAAACCAAACAATGTAAAATGGAAAAATAATTTTTAGGAAAAATGTTTTACACCCTACTAAATGGAGCCTAGATGTGACTCATGAGAGGATGCACTGTTCACTTTAATGGGCTGAACCTATTTATGTGGAATCAAGAAAAACCAAAAAGTCACTTCTTAATTTGATACTAGATGGTCCGAGATTAATGTTCATATGAAATTCATGCTTAGGTGAGTAGGTGTTCATTTTTATTTATAGAATCGAAGTTTAAAAGTTGTCAAAATATTGGTTGAGACCATCACATTAATCGAGTGTGTGACATTGATAAAGTATAAAAGGTCAACCCGCGCTCATTTCAAATTAGGTATATATTGGTTATAAAATAAAGGTCTCAAGTATTGAATTTAGTATATCAAGTATACAAATAAATGTCTTAGGTATTGAATTTATTATTTCAAATATACAAATAAAGATATCAGTAATACAAATAAATATTTAATGCATTGTATTTATTATCTCAGATATACAAAGAAATGTCTCAGGTATTGAATTTATTATCTTAGATATACAAATAAAGATCTTGAGTATTAAATTATGTTATGATCCTTCGTATACAAGTTATGAGTCTAGTTATATAACTAAATGTCTCATGTATTGAATTTAATATCTCAAATATACAAATAAAGGTCTCAGGTATACAAATAAAGATTTCATGTATTGTATTAATTATCTCAGTTATACAAATAAATGTCTCATGTATTGAATTTATTATCTCAGATATACAAATAAAGATCTCAAGTATTAAATTTATTATCTCAGTTATATAATTAAAGGTTTCAGATATTGAATTTATTATCTGAAAACCAAAGGCTATAATTAAAATTTTCAAGCCATGAGAGTAGTCACAAGTCCAGATATCCGAAAGATTGAAACACTGATGGGCAATCTGTAATTTTCCAGGAGCCAAAAGAGTTGAAATTTTGGAACTCGGGAGCAAATTGAGCTCTGTAATGTTCAATCTCAAGGTCGCTTTTGTCTGGTTTCCTAGGCAGGAAAGATCCAAGACCCCTAGTTTATAAAATTGGCAACTAGGTACTCCTAAATTATCGAATCTGCTAAATGCCATTAACAAGTAACAAACACTTTGCCCAGCAACACATAGTTTTGAAGACAACCTTCTGTTCCAGGACACGAAGCAGGGAAAGAGATAACCAAAAGTCACCTCTATAACAGCATGCCTCTTTTTGATTTTCTGTTCCCTTGAAACATTAGCATTGCTCAATATTCATTAACATTATGCGTGACATACGCTTCTGCAATTTGGTAGTATGTTGTTCAAGATATTTAGTTCTAGAATAACTGTTTGACAAGAATTTCGTCACTGAGATCCCATACCCATAATTTAACAAAAGATAAATAGTAATTGAAGTTCATCAACCTAAGCTCAACTTTAAATCCTATATCGACCGATAGTAGTTTATAAATCATCAGAAGTAGAAGAAAAAGCAACAAAGAAATATAGAGAATATTTGAGCCGAGAACCCTTGAGGGGTAGGAGGATTTGTCCGTACTGGAGACATCCCAATATCGCGCTTTATATTGTTCAAATCCAGAGAAACATGGATATTTTCAGCATCGTTATTTTCAAATAAAGGTCAGCGGGTTTTGGTTTGTTTAAATTAGGTTTGTCACATCAATAAAATTGTGTGACTTGTCACAACCAATATCATCTATTAAAAGTTTGACTACAAATTCTTATCATATTATAAGAAATAATTCAAATGTGATCTTATTGGATGTAATCAATGTAAATTTTTGAAATATCAAGTTTTTATAATTTTTTATCTAATAGATTTAGAGATAAAAATATTTTAAATTATATCTTAAAAACTGTAAAAAGTCAAATGAGGAAAAAAGAGATTGAGGAAGTACTTGCCCAACCTAGGAGCGAAAAGCTAATGCGTTCCAGTAGTAGTGTTTTTCCTCGTTTGCTATAATCTTTGGTAATGTCAATTTAGACTAATATATTCAAAATGAAGCACTAATTCCCCAAAAGTATACTCATCTGCCTCCTTTAAAAAAAAATTACTTGTCTTTCACTTTGAATATATTAGTCTAAATACTATTTAAAACTAAATACTACATCCATCCCCTTATATTTGTCCCATTTTTATTTAAGGAGTTAATTTAAAAAGTTTGATAACAATTTCTTATCACGTTATAAGAAATAATATATTAAAGTGAGATCTTATTAGATGTACTGCACTCTAATTTTTTTTAATATTAGGTTCTTATAAGTTTTTATCTTATAAGTTTAAAAATGAAAGCGTTATAAGTCGAATTTTTATCGTAAAAAATCAAATAAGGCAAAAAATTAAAGACGAGAGTACATAATTGACAATTTGGCTTTAACAAAAAGGTGAAATCACGAAAGTAACCCGGGGAGTCGGGGACACCTCAAGGAAGGTAATCCGGGGCGCTAACATAGGTGCACCAGTCAGCAAGTGCTGGAGAGCCCAACTTCCATCCAGTTCTCCAATCCTTACTCCAGCGGATCCAAGGAGGTGAAGTACGCCTGTGTAAAATAGAACGAAAGATTAGTCCGTTGATTAAATTGGAAATGGATTCAGAATTGTTGGAATTGCAGAAGCAGTTGGAGTGCGCTCAACAAGCAAAGTCAAGCATCAGATTATCCGATAGAAATGTGGTGGAATTGGTTCAAAAACTTCACGACCTTCAAATCATCGACTTCGATCTCCTCCACACCGTTTCCGGCAAAGAATACATCACTCCTGTAACACCCATCCCTTCATTTATTCATTTTTGTTGATTACCGATTCAATTAAATTAATTGAGAAGGTGACCCCAATTTTGAGTTTGAAAATGAATGCAACAGGAACAAGTGCGCCTGGAAATATTAGGTGAAGTAAGCAGGCTAGGCCGCGTTTCTCTGATCGATCTTGCAGACAGTATTGGTGTTGATTTGTATCATGTCGATCGTCAATCTCAAGTTGTCGTGTCGGATCATCTTAGCCTTATGCTTATTCAAGGTGAAATTATTTCAACTTCTTATTGGGATACTATGGCTGAAGAGATTAATGAAAGACTTCAAGTGTCCAGTCAGATTGCCGTGGCTGAGCTTGCTACTCAGTTGCAAGTTGGGTCCGAGCTCATTTCTTCCGTGTTGGAGTCTCGGCTTGGGACTTTGGTATCATCATTTCTGATTTCTAATTTCTTACAAACATCGCATTCAATAAACGTCCTTTTCATTTCATCAACTTGTAATTTGATTTTGATGTGGGTTTCTGTTGATTTGTATCTTGTGTGGGGTCTGTAGATTCAAGGTAGACTTGAAGGGGGTCAACTATATACCCCTGCTTATGTTGCACGTGTAAACGCAATGGTTCGTGGTGCTGCAAGGGGTGTAACAGTTCCCCTGAATTTGTCAGCCTTGTGGAGCTCTTTGCAGCAGTTACTACTGGGAATGGATGGCGCTACTGGTGTGGCTGTTGACAATTCATTTTTCCAGACATTGTTCAATGGCTTGCTGAAGGAGGGGGAATTCCTTGGTTCTCTTCGTGCTGGAGTTCAGTGGACACCTGCCGTAGGGATCAATTTTCCGTCTTTCTTTTTTTTTGGTTTTTTTTTTTCAAATCTCTTTTGAATCAAACAAAAGTTGCAAATGGATTGAATTCTGGACTCTTTTTGGCTTGTTTATGTACTGTCATTGTCATGATCAAAATCGTCATGTTATTTTTCATGTTACCAGGTTTTTGCTTCTGCTCAGAAGGAATTTGTGGATTCTTTCCTTTCGCAGGTATGAAGCTCCTAATGAGATATGTAAATGTGTAGAACTTGGATGATAAATATACTCTAATTTGATCAATGGCACTTTTTCTTTAATAAATCAAGATTTGTGACATTATGAGTGCAAGCTGAGAAACTTTTTGTGTTTCTGCACCCATGTTCTTATTACTCAGAGTTTCGGACTCAGTGCTTCATAGAACACAGTACCTTTTGATACAAGAATGTAATTTACTACTTAGTTTAGCTAATGATCAAGTGTACTGGTGTACCATGTGCCACTAATACCAATTTGCTAGATTAGTCTACTGATTGGATTTACCGCTATAAAATCTTTCCTGATATTTATTTGGAATAGGCAAAGTGGATGATATCAAGAGGACTTTTTCTTAAATGCAGAATGATGTAATATTAGTTTATGCTAAGGGGATTCTCATGTTTAGCTTATATTCTGTGTAGAATTCTTTCATAGGCTATGATTCTCTTCACAAATTAGGAATACCCCAGCCCATGCAGTACTTGCAGGTAATCTGCTGCTTTTACTGATCTGTTGATTATTCTAAATACATTTTCCCTCTGTATCACTTAATATCTCCTTCCTTTTTTTCATTATGTTTTTGTATAAATAGTCCAGGTATCCTGATGGTATTCCTTTGGTAACCATGTTTATTCACCCCTCGATGATTGAGATGTTAGATGCAGCTTTAGATGATGCTATTGAGAGTAATAGCTGGTGAGTTTTTATCATTAATTATGCATCACTTGTGGCTTCTTTGAAGTTCTTTAGTTGTTAATGGCCTTTAAATGTGAGCATCTTGAGTGGTTTAACTACTTCAATACTCTTGTACCTAATTGATCGTTGTAATTTTTGCAATTGTTCATCAATAGGGGGGGTATAGTTTTTGTGTATTGTTAACTTCTTTATGTTTTGTCGCTTGATTTTGGAACATATCATCCAATTAAAAAGTGATATCACACAGTACAAAATCTCTCTTTATTACATCTTGCTGACGATTTTTCTTCTTCAATGATGATAACCTTACTTATCTCTTGAGGAACTTTCAATTGGTTGAATCTGAGTGTCATAATTTTGTCAAATCTATTCCTGTAGCCGTTTTATGATCAATAGATAACCTATAGTTGTGGTAATCTATTTGTGAAACATACCATGCCTTCTACATTGACACTCAGCTGAGTCATGAGCACAATTTGTTATTTGGATTTCAAAACCTGAATTTTCTGTATTGCTTTCCATTGAAACACTTTGATGTGACTAATCAAGGTCATTGTATAATGCTTATAGAAAGACGAGCTTTTCTCTTTGAAACTATGTATATCTTTATCGTATCCTGTTTCTTGGACATTCAGGAATGGATGTGTCAATCAATTCCCTCACTTGTTTTCAGAGTTTTGGAGATAGAAGGAATTTCTGAAGTGGCCGGCCTACTTGGTCTGCCCTTGCTGACCCGAAGGGTTAAAGGGGTTAGCTACAGTCTAGGTTCTAGATTCTAGGTCACAGTTCTCTAGCCCAAATCCTCTCTTCCAGTCAATCAACTTTACTGTAACTATGCTTTGCCTCCCCTCTATGTTATCTTCTCAGACAATAGGTGCTTCATGCATTTTATAAGGTGTAATACGAATATCCTGTCCCCTTGCAACTTGTTGTCAGGTACAGGATTAGACAACTTTTATATTCAATGTCACGGTTTTGTTCTTACCTTTGGAAAGTTCTCATGGGGTCTCCTTACTTAATAGGTTCTATTATTTGTATCTCAGCCAAGAGTTTATAATTTTGTTATAACTTTAAGTTAAACCTGCGTGAGGTGGATCCAAACTGGTGTTGGTTGTACTTTAAACCATCTAATTGAAATTACAACCTTGTGTGAAAGCCATTACAAAGCACATCCAGAGGACTGTCACATCCTGAACCCAGGAACAGAGTAAAAACTTATGTAAGAAGCTATTCCCCAATGTATACTGTATATTGGGTATCTAATTTAGGTTTATGGGAGGGTGTCTTATGTGGTATAAGTATCTGAAAGGGGGGTAATTAGCTGTTTTGATTACCAATTATTTGGAAAAATGTCTTCCTCGTCTTCAGTAGTTTAGGTTGACATTTTTTCTTTAGAATATTAGTTAATGTTCGGGTCAGTTCTGTTTCAATTGTCGTACGGCCTTAGTTCTCTTTTAAATTGTTGTGGTTCCCTTCTACTTTGTTATAATAATATCGGATGATAATTTAACCCGTATTATAGAGAAAATGTGTCATTAAGTACACCTGTGGAGGTTTTGGATACCGTGTTTGTTCACTTGTCTGGTTTTTGGCTACCTCTTCTTTTCTGTAGAACTGACTCGGTTAAGTATTACAGGATTGATTCCCTTACGGTACTGCCCACTTTATGTGACTCACAAGATGCAAATAAGATTTTGTCTTTATGCCCATCTGTACAGTTAGCACTGAAGGTGACATCTCTGAGTTAGCATGATGTTCTTTGTTTGCTTTTCAACTCCTTGCTTACGTGAATATATATCATTCTTGTTTTCAGTCTAACAGAGCACTCATTGTGGGAGAGTCTTATGTCCTTAGTGATGGTTTTATCAAGGTATGGAATTCGGATTTTGAAGGCAGAACAGCTTTCTTAGTCTGATAATCCTAAAAACCTTAATCTACTCAGTATATGAAAGTGATATCAAATTCTAGTAATTTTCTTGATTATGAAGGACGTCTACACTAGACTAGATAAAGAGATGCAAACCTCAATTCCTCTATCTTCTGCTGATGAGAAGCTTCAAAACGAGGAAAGCAAAGGTGGAAATGGCTCAAGAAGGCTATATGAGTTAAATGATACCTGTGCTGAGAGTGGAAATAGGCCAGCCATAGAGAGAGGTTCAAAGAAGAAGAAAGGAAAATCTTTAGGGAACACTAGGATTTTTGCCATTGAAAGTGATCTAGAAAAGCAAGAACATGCTCCTTCAAAATCTAAGAGAAACCAGAGGAAATCCAAGGATAATTCAGCTTCACATGTGTTAGAGTCAAAAAGATCGAAAGAGAGCAGTGTTGGTGTTCCTTCAGAGGAGTGGGTAATCAATAAAATATTGGCTTTGGTTCCTGAGTTTGAAGAGCAAGGTCAGTTAACATAATTATTCGTTCCCTTTGTAGTTATCATCTGTGAATGTGATCTTGATCTGTTATGAAATCTTATTTTGCAGACGTGGATGATCGTGAGACAATTCTTAAACCCTTGGCAAACCATTTGAGACCTATGCTGATGACTTCGTGGAATGAAAGAAGAAAGGCAATGCTTGCTGAAAATTCTGATAGAATGAAAAGTGTACTTGATACTATGCAGAAGAAGCTTGATGAGGTTTTTACTCTTATACTTCTGGCGGTCTTGCTGAAAAAAGAATCTAAAATGTTTCTTTTTGAGGGGATAGCCAGATACCCTTTTTTTGGCTGTGGTGTGTGTGTGTGTGTGTATTGGTATATAGTTATATGGACTAAAAACTTCCGTGCTTTATAAAATAGTACTATACTGTAGCTAAAATTCTAAGTAAACCAATCTGCTGATTCTAGGAGCTAATATGGCTTCTAGAAAATCTTGCATTTCCTATTTCATCCTGTTTTTAACTTTAAGTTTCTTTGTCCAGTCTTTAATGAACATGCAGCTGTATGAAAAAGCATTGGACTTGTTTGAAGATGACCAAGCATCATATGTAAGTGTCTTCTTTTCTTATCCACATGTCACTTGGTTAAAACCTCTTTGTCACTGTTGTTGCTCATGGTCTCATGAAATTTTTCTCCAATGTTATATAATTGCAGGTTGTATTACAAAGACATTTGCTAAGAACTACTGGAGCTGCAATTGTTGACATGCTTTTATTTTACTTGGTACTGTTTGCTTGCAAGACTGGCATTGTTGACTCGTGATGTTTAATTAAATTTCTGAAAATCATTAGCTTTTTTAATGCAGGATGTCTACAACAAATTGAAGAATGGAATCCCAGTGGAAGATTCTCAAAATTCAGAGTCTGCATCTCTCAGTTCTGGCGAAAGGAGTTCACTTGTATGTGATTAAGTGGCTTTAATGGTTTCATCTTTTATTAGACTAACTTTTGGGTCATTCTTCTATGAAGTTAAAATGAAGAAAAATTAAGTTAATAGTGATCAACCTTATTGTTCTATTCTAGGCAAAGAATTTACGTGGTTCACTATCAGTCAAGGCTATCGCTTTGGTGGAATCATTGGAAGGAAAGGTTGGCATGCCATCATTTGTTAAATTGATTCTCGCTTCTTTTTCTTCCCATTTAAAATTTTTCACGTGGAGATCATTTCTTTCTCATTGCATTGGACTACTTTATTGAATATATACAATATGCATTTGTATGTCCTGAGCCTTTGGTGAAATCCATTTATTCTGTTGAAATTGTAGTCTATCCAGTTTGTGTAAGCTGAATTTTGCTTATTCTTGTTGAATTGAGAAGAAAAAGGGTTCCTGTATCTGTCAATTTTTCCACAAATATTATAAACTTTTTGTTAGGCTGCATTCCTTTTGTTTTCGTTAATGTTCTGAGTACGGTATAAAATTCTAAAGGCCTGTCCTACACCGTCGATAGCTAGATACATCTAGCTGATAGCATATCTACTTTATATTGTAAACTGAGCTGCATGGTGCATGTATGATTTCCACATGAACTTACAAGTACCAATTTGCAAAGGCTAGTACCCCTGGTAGACCAATGCCTGAGTGATGAGGATATTATGGTGAGATAAACTAAGACTTAGTGATGCCTTGAAGACTTGTTTAGCACCTCAGTACTAATTCTGGAAATCATTGAAAAGAACTAGGAAGGCTATATATGCTCTAAAGCATGCCCAAATATTGGTTGCTTATCTAGATTATGTAATTCACTGAACCCAACATCATCCCATTCTAGTTTGTGATATCTTTAAGGCTAAGAAAAGTTACTTGAGGAAAGCCATAAGGAAGCTTCCCTGGACAACCTGAATGAGCTCTGGAACCAAAGATAGTATTACACCTAAGTACAACTTTCTAGAAAAAGCCATATGTTATACTAGGAGATAACTATGGAGCGTAAATAAAAAATGTAGATTGAAATGAAGTTAAGTCTTCCAAATTCAGGAATAGTCTCCCAAGGTTACCTGGGGTTGTTTATACTTTGGACCATAATGACTTGAAGATGAAATGTGGAGACGATTGCGTCACACATGAAGGTTTCTATTCACACTTGAGCTCCTTTAAGAAGCTAGAGTATCTCATGGAACTAGTGGAAATGCTCTTTTATTCCCAATAATATTAACCATTTCCCATTGTGTTTTAAGGGTCCCTTTAAATGTAAGTGTACATTGGTACCTAGAGAAGGACAGCTCTGGGAAGACACATATGATGTGAGGATAAAGATTGTTGGAACCGGGACCCAAGAAGGTTTTCTGTCACTTTTTCTCAAGGTTCACCCAGACCTATGTAAGAGTTTCAAATTTCAAATGCATCACTGGAACCTTTGTGATGGGGCCGCTGGGTCTGGTATTATTTGTCTTAGATTATTGCAACAATTTGACGTTTGCACAATTCATACACTAACTTTGGCCAGGATATTTACCAATATATTAAAATACAAATGCGAAATTTTGTTGGATAATTCTCAATGTATATTTCCAAAATTTCAACTTATATAGATATAGATATTAATGTTCAAAGCTGTTCATTGGCAAGCTTGAAAATCAAGAACATTCCTAGACAGTGGGAGTTTGGATTTGAAGTGACTCTGTGAGGCTACTTGGAAACTCAGGACCAAGGAAATTTCCCTCCTATTAGTTGTACATCTTCCAGTTGTATCTTGATGGATTTCGTTTATACATGATTGAGGCTTTTACTAGGTTCAAAAAGTGTTTGATCTCCTGTCAGATATCCTTCCTTATTAGGCCCCAAAGATATTTCAGATGTTTATCTGTGTCACATCCTTCAAAATAAGCTTTTTTAGGTGTTATATTGTCTATTTCAACTGTATGGCCCTTGAAAAGTTTACTAGAACCAAATAATATTTGTTCTGATTATTTTTAGGATCTTTCATAATCGTCTAATATTGTTCTTGGGATGACCCCAAGTCTAGCCTTCTTCAGGTTGTTATGTTGTTAAGTTTACTTTTGTCTTGGTTGATTTTTGTGCTAATCTATAGCCATTGATGTCCTTTTGTGGAATGGGATTTTATTGATCAGAATACTATTTCACTTGTATTTTTGTGCAGTTATTTTCCTTAATGACTAATACATAAAACATCTGATTGTGACAGCAAGTAGATATATTCATGACTGTATTGTCCGCATTGGTGGAAGAAAGGTAATTATGAGCTCTCATTCCTATCTGATGCTCCTGGGCATTGGAGTTTTTAGTGTGGTGCTAAATGTTGGGTTTCAAACCAATATGTTGATCCTTTGATATCTGTTATAAAACTAACATTTTTTATGGATCTTGTTTTTTTAGTGGTTTGTTTTTAAAGAAGCTCGATAAGAAGTTGGAAAAGACGCTATTGCATTCATATCGAAAGGTATGCATCTCTGTTGTCTTCCCCTCTTTTGTTCTTCTGTCCCTACCTAGGTTGCCTATCCGATCTTGTTACTTCTGTTTGTTTTTTTTAACTACTTTCTGATGGAAATACCTTACTAGTTTCTCAAGGATTTTGTTATGATCTATGTGTTTTTTTTTCTGGGGATATCAAGAATTTTGGTCATGGCTGAGGGAAGGTGATTAGACAGACAATAGCCTAAAGTGAAATCTTGTTGATCCTGTTTATTCAATTTGGCAAGCAGTTTAATTGGATTTTTTGGTGCTCGACTGAGTGGATGTATGTTTGCTTATTGTGGATTCTGAGGAAGTGATTGACACAGGATAGACAATTTCAACTACTGGATGTGATTATATGTTTAAGAAACATCATTTAGTAGAGCACCTTGCTGCTCACATAAGAACTTGTCTTTTATCCCATCATATCTAGGCATGCAATTCTTCCGCTTTATGAGATTTAACACTGAAAATCATGTGCTCATATTGGCTTTATGGTGGCTTTTAAAAATACATTTTGTATCCTTAGTTGTGATCTACTCTTGTCTGACAAATATACTGATCCTACAAGTGATCTTCTGTATTCGACAAGTATTGGGCTTGAATTACCTGCATAAGATTAGTTGGATATATGCCATTTACTCACAATTTTTGAATGTATGTGAGACTGGTAGACTTCATTCTCTGTTAAATAGAGCCCAATTTCTTAAGAAGGCAAAGGCTTTTGCTGCCACTTGTCACCCATACGACTATACTTGTTTCGTTTCTCTGTAGCTGACGTTGATAGACCCTTTAGCTTGGTTGTTAAAGCCTTGTGCAGACTACATACTTGGTCTCTTCATTGCAACTTGCAAACCATTCATGTGAAACTCACTAGTTCACCATCACATCCTAGGGGTGGAAACAATGTGGATGCTCCATTCAAAATCTAGAGTTCGTGGCAATGTAGACTGTACAATGCTTTAACATAATGAATCTTATGCTAGTAATAAGTTTGCTTTTATGATAGAGAACCTTTTGGTTAAATTGAGGTCTTATTTGCAATTGTTCAGTTGCTGATGTTTCCCCTGAATTTTGTTTGTGTGATGTATTCCCAGGATCTCACATCTCAGGTATCCATGGAAGCTGACCCAGTGTCACTTCTACCAAAAGTCGTCTCTTTGCTTTACTTGAAGGTCAGTTGATACAGTACAATCAACATCCTGAATTCATTATCATATGTAGATTCTGTACATTTTCTATCCTGACATATTTGTTTCCTTTTCCAACCATAGATTCACAATAAAGCTCTCCAGGCCCCAGGAAGAGCCATATCTACTGCTGTTTCTCGGTTGAAGGTAATGTATATGTGGCCTACATTGTTGCTTGTTTTGTTAATATAAGGTTATAGATTTTTAGTTTAGGATATTTTTCATCATGGAATTTGCCACTAAGCCTGAATGCATGGAGATCTCTATCTTTGACCTAAACAGTGTAATTTGCATAATATTTTAGTATCTGTAAGAATTTTTGTTCTAGATGGAAATGATTTTTGATGCACTCTGACATGTTCTTGTTCTCTTATCTTCTACTTCACCTTTGGATTGGCATATTTATCCAGAATGTATCTCTGGTTAAGGTGGCTGCTTGTGATTCCACTGCATCTGAATGTGTCTTGTCTTATTTCAGGACAAGTTAGATGATTCAGTATACAAAACCTTAATGGACTATCATTCTGCAACGGTGACACTTTTAACATTGATGTCAGCTTCTACTAATGATGTGAGTGATTTTTATGTTCAAATTCGGATTACTGATTCTGCTATAAGCTTTTGCTACATCTATCAACTCTGGGACGATAATCTGGAAATCATTTCAGCTACTGGCCATAAAAAAAAAAAAATTCATTTCTGCTAGTGAGGGATTTACCTTTTTCTCCAATAGGCAACATGCACTTTCCAACTTTTTCCAGAACAGTTTACTGCCTCATGAGAATTAGATCCTAACCTCTTAGGTATTGTATTATGTGAAGGAGCATTCCCTTATGTTTTACTAATGTGTACGAATGCACAAAATCCAAAAAAATAGATCTATCTGGTTTTTCCTTTTGATAGTCACTTATATTCAGTTGGCTTTCTTTTCTAAATCAGGAAGATGACTGTGCATCAGACAGGATTACAGCCAAGGAGGAGTTTCTAAAGAGCCTAATGCCGACTTTGAAGGGTTTAGTTTTGGGAAGTTCCCAGCCGCAGGATGGAAGCTGATCAGAGTGATCTCTCTAGCGTACATAATATTTCATAAATTAGATCAAACAGGAATTTCTGAATTTTAGAGTTAATTATTAGCATTAGTCACAAAGTAAAAACATGACCTAATTTTCTCCGGGAGCTTTTTGGTGTGCTGCAGAAAACAACCCTCTATGTGATGCTTTGAAGTATACTAGAGTAATGATATTATACTGTTTTAGCACGTATGGGGAAATTATCTATACTTAACCTCTCTATGAAGGTGATGAGGCAAAATATAAAATATAGAGCAATGCATCGAGCCATCGACCCTAACTTCCAATAGCTATCTCATAAGTAGGGGTGGCAAAAACTGACCCTATCCGAAAAGAGCGAGTTAGAGTTGAGATTTTCTACACGAAAACTTAAATGGGTTAACACAAACCCGACCTGAAATTAAATGGGTTAGGTTAAAGTTGAAAATTTCAACTCAAATGATCCATGTAAGTCGAAATTATTTTCGGGTCAAAATCAAGTCGGATTAACCCAAACCGACCTTATACCCTAACTATATTAAGTAGGTTAAAAAAATTTACTTAGCCAATCACCCACTTTGCCCAAATCCTAAGCCCAAATTAAAACCCTAAAAGATAATTAAACTACTATTGTCAACTTATCAGTCGTTATATCTGAACTCTCGGTGGCAAAAACGGACCTAATTGACCCCAACCCAACTCGAAAATAGTGGATAGGGTTGATATTTTTGACAAAAAAACTGAAATATGTTGACACAAACCCGACTCGAAATTAAATGGGTTAGGTTTGGGTTAGGGTTTTCAACCCGAAAACTTAAATGGATCAGGTTTGAGTTGGGGGATAGCTGACCCGAAAATAGGTGATCCGAACACAAAACCGACCCGACCTCATCCGTTTGCCACCCCTACTTACCTCCACTGTTTTTAAAGCATTCTTCATCCACATCACATACCAAATTAGAACTCATCACTTCCTCCACAATACGAAGCTGCTCAATACTAGCCGTAATTTTTCTTCCCTCTTAAAAAAATCGCTCTCCAACCAGCACCTTCATAAAATTTTTGATAAGAAAATAAATAGGGTTCAAATAAGTGGAATTCTTTTCAAATATATGAAAATGTTGATTCAAATTCAAAATTTTTTGTAATAATTACCTGAGTTTGCATGTGAAATGAAATGCCAGCAATTTCTAAGCCCGCTGTCATTTTCTCCCATGGTTACATCAACCTTTCCACTATTTTCTCCCTCGATCGCCTCAACCTTTTCACTTCCCCGATGTCACTTCTTCCATTTTGCATGTGACACCTTGCCACATAGAACAAGTATACGGTATCTCCCATGCACCCGGATGCACTTTCTAATTTGCGAATGCATCGAGCTATCGACCCTAACCTCCAATAGCTATCACATAAGGCATAACTAATAAATATCTACAGTAAGTCATACGATTCCCCTAAGTCATTTAGTAGATCATGGGAAATACTAGGTAGGAATATGATTGCAAAAATATTAGGGAGTACAAAGTGCAGAATGCAGAGCAGTGCCGTGTCCATCACTTTTTTTGGCAAAATTAAGCCGGGTCCAGCACCTGTTTGAACTTGGCCTTTATTTCGGTCGAATCTACAAGATTAGTACTGTAGATGGCAACTTGGCCAGTATGATATTCAAGGCCCAATCAGGGTCTTAGAACAACCCTTTGAGGTTTGATTGATGGATTAGCTTATAACCTGTAACCCTTCCCCTCTATAGGTGCCTGGGCGTACTGTCTAATATGGGGCTTATGGGCTTCCATGGGTGCTGAACAATACTCTTCTCCTACGAAATCCACCAAACCAGGCAAGGAATACGGGTATATATGTAAACATAAGTGTAACCGATGTTCCGGACATGAAATAAGTAGTACTAAGCAATTATGTCTGCATAAAGTGAATAACTGCAAGTCATTATTCTAATTATTGGTTAAATGGTAACATACAAAGAAAGAAAATATGTCAAGTACAAAGTACAATCAATTAACCATAAAAATCGAAGATAAGTGAAATAAAGAGAGAAATCAAGGAGCAGCTAACAGTGCTTGACTCCGCTTCTCATATCGAAACCCCAAAGCCTTAGACTCATCAGCACACCATACAAAAATACCAAAAAGTTGCTGACTTTTCTTAAGCATCTCACAAGCTTTAAAAAACCCTCTATTAGGGGCCAATCCTTTGCTCCCATCACTAATGAAACTTGTCAAAATATTACCACCTTTATAGTTCTCTGTTTGCTTGTCAAAGTAACTTATAAACTCAGGGATCGTAGTACTATTATCATACGCATAAAACTGGTAATTCACATAATCTATAACATGCCCATATTTCTTCCACAAAGTTATGTAATGATCTTGGACCTCTTGATCATCGAATGGAGCAATAGACGCAAATTTCACAACCCCTTTTCGTTTAAGAGTTAAGATCAAACGACCAATGCACTCAGCAAACGTCTCAGGATCACCCTTGAAGTGCTCGTAATCGATGTCGATACCATCGAGATGGAACTGTTTGATGATACGTGTGAGTGAAGTAACAGCGTTGGAAACCCAAGATTTGATTGAATTGGGTTGGAAGTAAGCTGGGTTGTTGGAGATACTATCACCTCCTATGCTCAACCCAACTCTGACATTTTTGTGCTGCTTTTTGATAGAGAAAACTTGGGTAGGAGAGAGATTTTGGGAGTCCCAATAGATGTTGAATTTGCCATTTGTGGGAGTTGGGGGAGAGGTAGAAGTTGTGTAATCTATTGCGAATGAAAGAATGAAGTCGAATTGAAGATTTGGGTTGATGGGTACGTCTGTGAATGTGACATTGGTGAACTCTGCTCCAATGTATTCCCTGAAAAGTTTCAAGTTCTCTGTTTTGGTTGGTGAAGATAGGATGGTTATTATGAAGATGAAGATTAGTACGAGCTTGTTTGATAAGGTCATGACTGATGTGTAAATGTTTAATGGTTGGTTGAATCAAGAAATGGGTGATAACATATTTATTCAGAGTTTTAAGGATATATGGTGGGAGTTTGATGGTCAAAAGGTTGACTTTTAGACTATGATGTTAGAAGGTCAACGGCCGGCCGGAGGGTTGAATTTGACTTTTTTTATTTTTAAGCTTTTTTTTAAAAAAAATTGAAAAATAAGCTACTATTCAAACTATTTTAAAAAAAACCGGCAAATACTCCTAGTCCCTTAACTTATTCCTGAAACAGAGGCAGATAGTAAGAGGTATTCGGACAGATAACGAAGAGTTAGGCGGGGATTAAAAACTCTGCCTGGGGCAGCGTTTTGCATGGGATTGGATTTGGGGGGATAATCTGGGTTAGGGGAAAACGCTGCCCAAGGCAGCGTTTTAGGTAAGCGTTTTTCTTTAGAATATTTTCAGGAATCTGTGCAAGGAATCTGGTCAGTAAGCCAGTCTAAGGCCCAGTTTTTTTTTATTATTAGAAAAACGCTGCCCTGGGCAACTTTTTTTTCTGACCTGTAACGTTGCCCAGGACAGCGTTTTTTTTTGACCCAAAATTTCTCTCCAAATCTAGCCCTATGCAAAACGCTGTCTTGGGCAACGTTTTTTAATAGGTATAACGCTGCTTGAGGCAGCGTTTTTAGTCCGACCCTAAATTCGGCTTATTTTTTAAAATAGTTTAAAAAGTAGCTTATTTTTCAATTTTTTTAAAAAAATTGGCGTATAAATAAAAAAAAATTCGTTGAATTTGATGATGAAGGGTGAAATGTATGATGTAGGATTGCCCTCGTCTAGCCCTAGATTATTGAATTTAGGAAATTTGATTTTTTTTTTTCTTTTTATGTGGTAATTTTTTAAGGGGAGCACAGCTGCTCAGCTAGCTACCGACTTACCAAGTGTATACAAAATTTAACTGCTGTGAAAATGAAATTATTCATTTGTTCCTACTAACAATTCCTTATTTTGTCCTTTGGTCATGGCTACCATAGTGATACTGCATCCTTTAACTCTGCCGTTTATACTTCTACCTTAAAAAATGTGCACATATGCATTGCTAGTTACGGAAGTCAGGTTTTATATTTAAAGGTTTTGGTAATTATATTGTACATTTGAAAACAAATGACTAAAGATTTTTGCTACCATTGATTTTTGTTATATATATAACAATTTTACTTGAAGTGAAAATAACTTCATCGTATCATATTTCAAAACTTTGTACGATCTCTATTTTATAAGGGACATCTTGAATTGACATCTAAGAAGTGAAATTTCTCCCTCCAAAACTTCATACAATCTCTATTTTACACAATAGTTTGAGCATAATGTGAGATGTTGAATAAAAGATGCACCGTTAAGAAAGGTAGATGTTTGGTGTAATAAAGAAATCAAATGCAGTCGAGACATTCAAAAAATGACTTGGATGGTAAAGTAAAAGATATGGAAAAAATGAGATTTACAAGAAGATGTGAGTCTAAAGAGAAGGGCATAGAGGATCATTTTATGGATGTTCACGTGAAATAATAACTTTTAATTTATATAATCGATCTCATTTTTTGCATAATGATTTGACTATGTTTTTAATTGTTATATTAATAAAAAAAAAGCAAAAACTAAAAAATCAATAACTAACCTCTTCTTACCTATTTGAACGCAACTTTGGTAAGTGGTAACATTAGTTTTCAAACTTTGAATAAATTTATTTGATAAGATAATAACGAGAATTATTTTACAAAGAGATAGATATCGATAAATCAACAACACTAATTTAACTAGCTAACAACCACTGATTACTACAAATTTATCCAAAAAAAAAAAAAATCAATTCGTCTACATTCTACTCATCATTGTTGTAACTTGTGCCTTTTCACTATAATTATAAATCTCTCAAAATTTTGTTTTATGGAATACTAATTATAGATAAGGAGCAAAGATTAAGATAATAGTAGTAGTATGGTACTAATGTACTATGATTCCAATCATGATGTTAAAGTTTAGGATTTGATTCTTAAGATGTACACTTTTTCAGGGTTTTGATTCCAAATTAAGATGTAAATCTTTGAGGTCCAGATAATGATCAAACCTTTTGTACTTTTGTATCAATAATCAAATGATAGAGAATGTCTAGGTTTGGCTATGTGGTTCTTTTCCCATAACTATGCTCACAAGTACAGAAGATTAATTATAAGGAAAATTATATTTATCATACTTTAAAATCAAATTTTTTTTTGGTAATTTAAATTCTTCCTACATTTTAAGTACACACGTGTGTATATGGCTACTTTTTATGTAAGTGTAGGATGGATTTAAATCAAACTGTAGAACATCACACTTATGCATGCATCATGGCACTAGACTTAAGTTGCAATATTTTAAAGGTAAAAGGGATGGACTTTTGACATGCTATATATGATTGTCAACATTAGGCGTGCTGTTGAATTTGGTGATGCAAAGAAATGTAGGAAGCACCACCTAGATTGTTTGATTTTACGGAGTAAACTTGGTTTTTTATTTGTCATTTGTGGTAGATATTAAAGTACACAACTAGCTGCAGCTACAAGTAACGCAACTACCAAGAAAATGAATACGTACGTAGTATTAGATTATATTACAATTAGTTGCTATTAGGCATGTGTATAAGTGTATTCGCTCATATTAGGGTTGTGATGGGTCACTTGCAAAATAAAATAGACAGAGTTGGGCTAAAAAAAGATGTAAAACGGGTCGAGTCGGGCCAATAAAGATACAAAACGAGCCGAGTCGGGCCGTCTAAAAAGAGTATAGTTTTTATCTATAGAGGGTGATAGTTTGCCTGTACCACCTCAAAATTTTGGGCAGCGGACCATCGGCAAATAAGTGGAAATAATTCATTACCCTATAATATTTAAAAGTCTTGGAAACTATTAGCCCATTATTGACCCGACTTGACCTATTAAAGACTCAATAAAACATGATACTTTAAAATACTAATCTAATAAAACCCATAATTAATTAGAGTAAACTAACAGGTCAAAAACCCTTATGGTCGTTATTTTAACAGGTCTAGTTACTATATATTACTTTGTACGTTGAATTTTCATATCTCAATACAACTACTCCTATAAGTTGTTACATACGGAGTAATCCTTAGGGTCGTTATAGTGGTAGGTAGAACTTGATCGTCATACTTATGACATCCTAACTATTTGCCTCCTGTCGACTAGTCTACTGCCTCGTATTATAATGGAATCGACATGCTGAAGACTTGTCTTGTCATTGGTTGAGAGCATTATGGTAATATGGTCCAATATCCACGCACTAAAAGGTCCACGTTTTGTACTGTCTATTCAAAGTACAAAGTAGTTAGAAATCTTAGATACTAGAAAAGTGAAGTTAAAGGCTCCTTCCACTGGTTCACTTAGTGGAATTTCTGACATATATTGATATATGCATGCATGTTCTTCTAGCTTTCGACCTTTCAACAAACGATAGTGCCACTTGCATTGGAGTACTAATGTACTACGAAGACCTAGGAGAGTAATTGTAATATTACGATTACACATGGTCTGGTTCTCAAGATATGGAACTTTTCTTTTTTAACTTTTTTTTTTTTTGAAAAATTCGATTGATAACTCCCGTATCAAATTATTTCGAAAAATGACCATAAATCTAAGTTCGGTAAAAAGTCGTCATCCATGACACCGACTCTTATGTGAAAGTAGTTGTCCTTCCTTATTATTATTTTGACAAATGAAAATAACTTTTTTACAAAAAATAAACAAATTTTAATTTTTTTTATTTTTTATAATAAAATAACCTTTTTTTAAAAATAAAAAAATTCAAAGTTATATTTTTGATGGGGAGGTTATATTTATAGGACAACAACTTTACACCGAACCTAACATAAAGGTTATATTTTGAAATAATTTAGTATAGAGCCGCGGAAGTTATATTTCAAATTTTAAAAAAAAAATGGTTAAAAAAAATTCTTCCAAGATCTGACCTACCGCTTTTCTCACCGGATAAGAGGGGTCTAGCAAACATAGTACTGTTTTTGGCTTATGCCTAACATATACTTCATTACTTCGTACTCTATTATGTCAAAAAAATGCTACTACTTTTAATGTTTTTATTGAAAATAATGAGTGAAAATTTGCATATTTGACCATATAATAACTTACATCTTTAAAGTTTGTAGGATCTTATGATTTAATGATCCAATTTTGAAACCTTTTTTTTTTAATTTAAAGTAGAGCAATTTCAACAACCTTAGGTTAATGTATAGTCAATACAATTTGTCTCAACTAAAATAGTCTCAACTAGTATCAAAAAATGGTGAAATATAGTAACTGAACATGGTGAGGTTGTAAGTACAAATTTCGAAAAATACATAAAAAAATTCATATCTAAAAGAACAGTAAACTAATACAAAGTTTTCAGTAAGTGGTATCCGCCCCTTACAAATAATGATCCATGCCTATTCCACTGATGTTTTGGTTCACCTTAGGAACTCTACTTGTTATTCCTTTGCTGACAGACATCGTTGATCATGGATAACCTGAATTAACAAATGAACAAAAGTCTAATCTTATTGCAAGTTTGGGTGGACAGAATGGTAGCAAAGACACGAAGCAAAATTTAAGGATAGCAGGACAGAGATTTGTGGCTCACACTGGACTTTTTCTGCATATCCTCTCTTCTTCTTCTTCTTTTTTTTTTTTTTTTTTTTTGTTTTTTGTATAAAGCTGCAATACGCATTTCTCCATCTCACAGTTACTAAATGGCCCGTTTGTAAAAGGGTCTAATCAATAATGAGTCTAATTGGTCGGTCTCTTAAAGAATCATGTTTTATTGGGTCTTTAATGGGTCGGTCTCTTAAAGAATCATGTTTTATTGGGTCTTTAATGGGTCAAGTCGGGTCAATAATGAGCCAATAGTTTCCAAGACTTTTAAACACTATCCGGTAATGAATTATTTCTGCATACTTACCGATAGTCTACCACCAAAGATTGAAGGTGATACATGTAAATCATCACCCTCTATAGATAAAAACTATACTCTTTTTTGACGGCCCGACCGACTCAGCTCGTTGTGTATTTCCTATGACCCGGCCCGTTTAGCGTCTCCTTTGACTCGGTCTGACCCGACCCGTTTTATATATGACCCATACCGACCCTAACCCGACCCAATGCACGTGTCCATAGACAAGCATCAGTGTCTTATCATTGTCAGCTTGGATTTCGATGAAGTCACCACTCACGAGCAATCACTTTAATACTTTACCATGAGAGTCCAACAAGTTTTTCAACTTAAATGGAATAATATGCTGGCACAGCCATCCGGATAGCCCGGACTCCAGGCAAGCTTATGTGTCGCACATAGTGCTTCATCACTTTCAACGTGCCAAAGCCATTTTCCTTCAAGTCTAACTCAATAACTAGCGCCCTCAGGAATGCATTGTCAGGAAGGAATGTTTATTAGTAGAAAATTCTAGTCTGAGAATACATTATCATTGGAATTTTTTTTATTTATAAGCTTTCTTTTTAAAAAAAATTGAAAAATAAGCAACGTTTAAAAATAATTTTAAAATAAGCTAATTTTGCTTCGGAGTAAAAACGTTTTAGCATAAGCAAAATCGTTGCTCCATGCAACGTTTTGCATAAAGCTGAAAATATAAGGGAGAAACCGGGGCAGGGAAAAACGTTGCCTGTTTTTGGTCATTTAAAAACATTGTTCCTGGCAACATTTTTATTTAGAATATTTCAGTAATCTTGGCAGAGAATCAGGTCAGTGGAAAACGTTGTCCGAGGCAACGTTTTCTGTCAGTGAGAAATGTTGTCTCAGGCAACGTTTTTTGGTTTAACTGAACGTTTTTAAATTTTTTTTTTTTATAATCGAACTAAGGCAACGTTTCAGGCAATTCAATGATCAAAAACGTTGCCTCGGGCAACGTTTTTCACTGACCGAAAACGTTGCCTCGGACAACGTTTTTCTTTGCCCCAATTTTACCCCATGTTTCCAGTTTTATGCAAAACGTTGCATGGGGCAACGGTTGTGCTTATGCTAAATCCGAAACAAAATTAGCTTATTTTTTAAATTACTTTCAAACGTTGCTTATTTTTCAAAAAAAATTTAAAAAATTTATAAATAAAAAAAAAATTTCTTATCATTGAGCATGCATGCAATGTGGAGGTAGATGTAGAACACTGCTTCAGTGAAAGTCTATCCTTAGTTCCTTACTTAGTTACCTTGAACAAAAGTAATAGAGACGCAATTTTGCTGTGAACCAATTCAAGCCACCTATCACACAGGTTTACATACGCAGAAAGAAGAAGATAGAGAAGCAGGGAACAAGCAAGTCCAACTGAGGACTGGGGAATTAAGAAAGAATATATAGATATACCAGAATATAGCAATATATAGTAATAAAAATGTAATAAATAAATTGTATGGAGTTTGTTACAAGCATAATATGTCAGAATACAGTTATGCCTACGGGCTACATATAAGGAAGGATGCTAATGTAATCGGTACAAGAGAATTAATATAACAGAATTTGGAGAGAATTATTTGCCTCTCGAAAGCAGAGAAGCTGATATCACTTGAGCTGGTGCATCAGCATCACAACTTCATTCCTTCATGGCATTATCGACCTTGATCTTTAGCATATTTATTACGTAATTTCGTCAAAGCATACACAAATTGTCATAAGCTCCGGAAAGATATTGTAGAAGTGAAAACTCAGCGGATCCCTTGATAGGTCCAAACAGTATAGCTGCAAAGCCTGCAACTCTGTAACAAAATGATGTTTCTTGGAACCTCAAAGCAGTTTCTGTGAGAATATATGAATATAATTTGTATTTCGTAAGTATCGTATAGATTAGTCCCTAGTCTCTAGCCTACTATCTAGCCTAGAATTATGGAATTGGAAGATTATCTTCCCATTCTCACGGCCTTCTTCACGAGGCCTTCTTTGTATATATCTTGGCATATTCAGTAATACAGTCGAGCAATAAAACTATGATCTCTTTCATGGTATCTAGCTTAGTTTCAATCATTTGTTGGAGATGAAAACAGTTTCTGATCCATTGTCGACTAAAACCTCAACTGGGTGATGTCTGTTGCCTTCTCCTCAAATGAAGATATAAAGACACACTTGAAAAGGAAGCTCAGATCTCACATTCTTATCCATTTAAGTTCTTGTTGCAGCTGCCCAAACCTCAGTGTCAGCAGAACATAAATTGCACCACTGAAGCACCTACTTTTACATTACTCCATACCAAACTCCCAAAAGCAGAAAACAAATCACTGACGATGGAACCTAAATCTGCATCGAACAAAAGATACGTTTATTTTCACAGGGATAAAAGCAAAATGTCAACCACAAATCATCCCTAAGATCGAACAACTTGAATATACAGAAATAAATTGAATACTACAGAACTCCAAGAAAACTCATTGTCTATTCCATTTGGAAAACTAAACAGCAGAAATTATATACATAGTTCAAAAGAAACATATCAACCATGAGACATAGCAGGCAAAGACTGAGTTGCCAATTTAACCTAGCTTCAAACCCACAGAACCGGATCCTTCAGCTTCAGAGTTGTATGAAAAAAAGAAATGTTTTTTTTTTTTCCTGCACAATATGGCTTTCCATAGTTGCAACATTGTTGTCAGGCAATAACTCAAAGCAGCTCTCATCTTTATTGTAGTCCCCTTGTAGACATCAAACATAAGCAATGATGCACGTAGATCAGAATCATTCCAAATAGGGTAGAAGGTTCTACAGTCAACCCACTGTGTGCGAAAGTCAACACAATTAGAAACTAATGCTTTGGGAGTGAAGGGGTGGGAGAAGGGTTACGATTAAAGGGACACTTACCTACTCACAGCCACAGGGGAGGCTGACAGAAGTTGTTGATAATGGATGACCTAAATAGAAAAGAAAACAAAAGTCAGATTACATTGCAGGCGTTTAGATGAAAGGAAGGGACATGGGAGCAAAGCACAAAGCAAGATTTAAGGAAAGCAGTATATAGAATTATTGCTCCCACCCAGTGATAATTCTGCATCAACTCTGTTTGACATCTTTATTAGCATTTTGATAAAGCTGCAGATATGCATTCCTCCATCTCACAGTCACTTGGAGAATATTGTTGCTAGATATACAGTGTATTGCCAAGTTTAAGACAATCTAAACATTCCCACAAGTCTGCTTCTATAATTAGGGAGGAATCTGTAGGCACTGCCGTCACGTAATTCACTAAAGGAATCCTAGAGTGTGGTCATTTGCTCTAATTCCCCTTGTGGCTTATCAAAGCATAATCAAGGCAGCTTTAGCGAGCGAAAACACGCACATGAACCTTCAAATAAACATCAGTAGAAGGATTGTGTATCAAGATAAATGTGATCTCCAAGATAGGTTCACAAGCTGATGTGAAGACTGTGTAGAGCACCACAGCATAAACATAAAACATGTGCACCTCGAATCACAGAACACATTTGTTGTACAAGTACATTGCGAACTCAAGTATTCCACAGCACCAAGACATTCCTCTGAACTGGGTCCTTGAGATGCAGCTTTATTAACAAATCTTGTCTAAAGCGTTCGTGAGAATCGGTAGATAAAATGGCCCTATCTCCTGATAAGATCTCATGGTGACTCAGGTCCTTGCTCCTAAGTATAAAACCCATTACTTCCTTGCACTGAATTTTAGCGCACAAAGAGCAGAAACCTCATGAACGACGCCAGCAATCAGCAATGAGTATTGAGCACTAAATCATGACTTGTCCCTAGTCTTGACAAGGTACACAGGCTATTGAATCCAGACAGTAAAATGAGAGACCTAGCCAAAGGATTAGAAGCTGGTAGAAACCAATTAACACAAATGATTTGCCTATAAAAATATAATGAAGTTAGACCTATAGTGATACAAAAAAGAAAGTAATTAAGGGAGTAACTAAAACAGTGTTGGGGAATTTACAAAAAAATAGGTTTTCAGTTGCGAACGAAATTTAATTAGGAGCTAAAATGAAGAACAATTATAATTTCATGGAGTAAAATTACGATACTATGAAGACAAGTTTCGTATTTGAGATGATGATAAATAAAACTTCCAAATGCCTTAAGGAAAGAAGAAAAATAATTTCTCTTATCCCTCCTTCATTATATAAGTGTTCTCATATATTTATAGTTGTATGAAAAGTAACCAGAAGGCACATATAAAAAGACACCTTTTAATAAATACTTAAGTATTTGAAACAATGTCAAACAACATTTACTAAACCAAGTCTTTTCATATATAATCAATTTTCCTTGGTTTCTTATATACAACTATTTTATTCATATGTTTGTTTAAGTCATGACACCATAACCAAATGACTTAAACTATACATAATATGAATATAATCAACCAAATTAAATACTCTAAATCTCCAATAATCCTCCCCCATTTAGAATATTAAAAATGATTTATTGCATTAAGATCATCATAATAAAACAACCTTATGCATAAATGAAAGTGTACTAAGACTTTAACTCCCACTAATACACATTCCAAGAATTCATATCCATTTGGTGTCGTAAAACGTTTGAACCAAATTCAATACATATTGAACACTTGAAAATATTACACACACAAAGTTAAATACTTGAATTCATTATTAAATTGACACTTTAAACCATGTGTCCATATCTATTTATAAGTATATCAAAGTTATGCCCCAAATAACTTCTTGAAGCAGCTAAATCTCGGACTTATATAGGTAGAATTCCAAAACATGCTCCTATGACAAAGTAGTACATCAGGAATTCTATTAAGCTAAGCAACCTCTTATACATCACATAAAGACTGGAACTTTATCTTTGATGAAAAATAAGTTCCAAATTATCAAAAGTGAACATAAGACCTAACGTCTTATTAGGCGTTAAGTTAAGACTTCCTCACTTGTAATTATTTAGAGCTCCAATCCTAAACGGAGTTCCATATTTTCATTAACATCCGTAGCCAACACCTTTGTAAAGCAATTAGCGAGATTAACATTTGTTCAAACATAATCAATAATAATAATACTATCCTTGATAACTCCTTGGATGAAGCTATGTCGTACTCCAATTTTCCTTAGCCACTATACACTTGGCTAAATGCCTTAGCCAAGGTTGCATTGTTATCACAACGTATCACTATTGGTGATATTGATTTTAGCAACAAGGGTATCTCATGCATTATAGCCCTTAACCTTGCATCTGAATTATTATAATAATTCTTTAAACTTGCATTTGAATATCTTTTTACGATTGAAGGATACCCACTACAACACAAATTATAGTATATGGTTTTCTTCAAGTTCTTCAACACATGGCAAATTGCTTGCCAATATATATGTTGCATACTAGGATTACTAGTATATCTACTTAATTGACCTATTGCATAAGCAATATCTGGTCTAGTACTTGTCATGGCATACATCAAACAACCTATGACTCTAGCATACTCCAATTGTGAAATTGCAATACCTTCATTATTAGGTAATAATTTTATACTAGGATCCATTGGTGTTTAATAAAGAGAGGTTGAAAATTCACTAACATTGAATTTCTTGAGCACTTTCTCAATGTAATGAGATTGTGTCAAAATCAACTTTCCTTGTTTCCTCTTTATTCTTATGCCCAAAATGACATCCGCTTCACCCATGTCTTTCTTGGAAAATTTTGAACTAAGGAATGACTTTGTCATTTCAACTTGTGACAAACTCGTCCCAAAGATCAACATGTCATCTACATATAGACAAATTATGATACCATCACCATTGTCATCAAATTTTCTATATATACACTTGTCTGAATTATTTAATTCAAACCCATTAGACAACACAACTTCATCAAATTTTTGATGTCACTGCTTAGGTGCTTATTTTAGCCCATACAAAGATTTAATCAACTTGCAAACTTTATGCTCTTGGTCTTCTTTCAAATCTCCATTCAAGAATGCAGTCTTGACATTCATTTGATGGGTCACAAGATTTTTAATTGCTGCAAGAGCTATTAAGAACCTTATAGTTGAGATTCTTGCAATAGGTGCATATGTATCGAAATAATCGATACCCAGCTTTTGTGTAAAACCTTGTGCAACCAACTGTGCTTTGAACTTGTTTATAGTTCCATAAACTTTCAATTTCTATTTGAAAATCGATTTGCACCATATAGATTTACATATAGTACTTTCTTTCTTTATCAGTTCTTAGTCTTTTTATTTTATGTTAATTTGTAATTCTACATCATGTTTGTAGATTTTAAATTGTCAAGGGCTTCATTCTTAGAATGCAATAAGTAAATAAAGCAAAATCTTGAAAAAACATCAAATAAGTCAGTAGACATACCATTGAGAATTTGACCAAGGCAAATGTAGTCATCGTTTTACAATTTGTTCCTTTTACGAGTAGTATCCAAAGTTTCTTCTTCCTCCTCCAATGGCTTTGGAGTTGAAAGAATATAAGTCACACTAAGTGATGTCAACAAAAAATGCATTTTCTTTTGCCATCTTCTAAAGTCCACACTTTTAAATTTCTTTAACTTTTGAAAATTTGACATAATTTTCTTAACGGTAGCTATCTTGTTACTTCTCGATAAATTGATGCACCACGAGAAAATTCACTGCTTTTCCTTCATAGAGATGCCACATATTCTTGGCGAGTCATGTGCTTCATATCCTCAATTTCCTTCTCATAGTCACATAGCTTTGGTCTTGGAGTAAAAAGACCCAATAAAATTGGTAGTATTTTCTTCCCTAAACCCAATCCCAAAATCAAGGGGATGCTTATCATCATACTCAAAGACACTGAAAGTTGATCAAAACGAGGCCATGTTCTAACCGACATGTACCGTAGGGTAGACAATGCCTTGGGATTCGCAGTGATTGCCAAGTAGACCGCCGGTCCAACAAGTTCAACTGTAGATCAAAACTTGAAGGGTTTGGCTTCGGATGAAGTCACTGCCTTTGAACTCCATTTATTTTCTACCACTTCTACGCACAGCGGTTAAAGCATATGAATGTCAATCTGAAAGTGCTGGCTTGGCCTTGTTGTACGAACCTATTTGGTATTAGTTGCTCTACCAATTTGCCTCTTTCTTAAATGTCGTTACTCAGCATTCGTTTAAATTAATGTCAACTTGGAAGTGCATTCAACTCTTGTCACGTCCAACATCAACACGCGACTTGGGTTCATATTTTTATGAAGGTGACTTGAGGTGATCACTTCCCTGAGCATGTTTGGCACGAACATAAGGTCCATCGCCAGAGGGCACTTTGTAAATAGCATGAATTTAGTCTTGTATAATCAAAATGTGAAAACTGATGAAAACTGCCCACTTTTCTACAAATCTCAATGCATGCATGATAATATCATGAACTTGATCACACTAATTTGATCATCATCATAGATAACCCACAATATATGATTCTCCCCTTTTTTTTTTTTAATGGAAGCACAAAACCACAAACAGTGGGATAATGGTATTATAAAATTTGAAACCATGATCACCGTGGGTTTTTATCAAAACTCTGATATCATGATAAATTCGGGTCTAGACCGCACCCGTCATCAAAAGATAATCCATTTATAAGGTCCAAGAGAATTTCATCCTAAAATTATATGACAATGAGTGGAGTTGTCTCTTAACCTTTTAAAATGTTTACTCTTCTCATTTTATTAATGTGGGATAATTAGTCCCAACTCACATGTGAGTTTTTATCTCTTAACACTCCCCCTATATGTGAGCCTATTTTAAATTTGTCCCAGTATACTTTTAAGTCATTAAAGATTTCAAACAATAGATCTGACTCTAATATCATGTTAGAAATGTGAATCCCTAGGTTTGTATTCATGAGTTGGTATATATGCAAGCATCATTAAGGTTACTAATACTTATTACAAATACAAAGCCAAGCCCATTATTCTAAATAATAGTCCGGCCTAATAGTTTGGTTTATCAAAATTAAATATATACACCAAGAAACCGCGTATAGAATATGTCTAGAACCTTGATTAGTGCCCACTTTGTAATTATCAAAGTGAAAATCTAAAACCGCCCACTTACAACTCTTGGTATACAAATCTCCCGCACACGCATGCTTAAACGTATACGCATGATAACTTTCAGTAATCATGATCATCTGAACAAATATCTTTGCAAAGATTTATACTTTTAAAAATAGGCTCACATGGATAATTGAGAAATAATTTTTTTCGGTCGTGAACGAAATCACTTTTCCAAAAATATAATTTCAACCCTTTAGACTACAACACGGGTTACACGAAATTTACTTAGGAGATAAAACGAAAAACAATTATAATTTCATGTAGTAAAATTACAATACTGTGAACACAAGTTTTGTATTTGAGATGATGATAAATAAAACTTCCAATGCCTTAAGGAAAGAAGAAAAAATAATTTCTCTTATCCCTCCATCATATAAGTGTTCTCATTTATTTATAGTCATATGAAAACCTACCAAAAGACACCTATTAAAAAAACACATTTTAATCAATACTTAAGTATTTCAAACAATGTCAAACAACATTTACTAAATCAAGTCTTTTTATATATAATTAATTTTCCTTGATTTTATAACTATTTTATTCCTACGCTTGTTTAAGTCATGACAGCATAACCAAATGACTTGAACTAATAATCAACCAAATTAATTACTCTAAATCTGGAACAAACGTGGAACAGTAAATGGCAAAAGCTTGCACTCGCCAGAGCTGTTTTCTGTATCTCTCTTCCCTTGCTCAGTCTAGCCTCTTTGCTGCGAGCTACTTCAAGGCAACCTATCTCCACTATTTCTTCATAATCCATGGATAAATACTGCATGACTGCACCATAAAACCTCTACTATTATAACACCAACTTCTCCAACGAGGCTTTTATTCAGTCATAAATAGACCCATAACCTGAACAGATTAATCTGAAGGCTGTACAAACCGCTCTCTTCCTATGTTGTACTGTTCGTCTTTATGTTGGCACAACCAGCTCCGATGCTTCCATGAACATCAAATTAGGGAAGACATCAACCTTCACTCAAGTACCTAATCATTTGGCACTCCTCACAAAACCGCCATTAATTGCCGTATCATCTAACACTCCAGGTCTAGTGCCTACCATCTACCCCTCAAATAAGAAACCACTTAGGAATTTCCGAATTTCCCATCACCTCAATAAAAGCAACACCATAAACGGATAAGGCACGACTCAAAGTCATCTCTGAGTTGATCAACGTTACCAACTTTCCGAACCTATTAAAACTCATCAATCATGTATAAAAGAATCCATCAACATACTACTGGAAGGTGGAACTAATAGAAGGGAAATTTCTTTGGTCCTAAGCTTCCAAGTAACCTCAAAGAGTCACTTCAAATCCAAACTCTCTTTGTCCTAGAATGTTTTTGAATTTCAAGCTCACCCATGAACAACTTTTATCATTAATATCTATATTTCTCTATTAGTTGTCAAAAATATTAGAGGTTTGAAATTTGAAAAATCTACGTTGAGAATAATCCAACCAAATTTTAAAAAGAGTATAGATATTTGATAACAAACCCAACAGGCCAGCAGGCCACAAAGGCTAAATTTCATGCATCTTCATAAAAGACTGGACAAAGAAACTTAACGCTAAAAAAGGGACGAAATAGGGAATGCAAGATATTCTAGAGCCATATTAGTTCCAACACCCAGCAACTTGGTTAACTGAGAATTTTAGCTGCGGTATACTTAGAGGGTGTATTAAAAACATGAATCTAATTATGTTAAAAGATAAAAACTCACATGTGAATTGGGATAAGTTGTTCCACATTGATAAAATAAGTACTTTCTCTGTCCCTTAAAGATTGCCCTATTTGACTTTTCGCGGTTTCTAAGACACGATTTTAAACCTTTGTATCTCCAAATCTGTAAGCCAAAAAATTATAAAAACTTGATATTATGAAAATTTACATTGAGATGCATCAAACAAGATCTCACTTGAATATATTATTTCTTATAATATGAAGAGAATTTGTTGTCAAAAATTTTGAACTTTGACTCTATAAATAAAAATGAAGCAATCTTTGGGGGACGGAGGGAGTAAGAGTTAAACACTTTATAAGGCTAAGGGGCAACTCTTCCTAATGTCATATGGTTTTAGGATAGAACCATCTTAAACTTTATAAGAGGACTCTCTCGGTGACGGGTGCGACTCATACCCGTATTTAACATGGTGTCAGAGTCAAACCCACGATTTGGATCCTTTACTGGCTTTAAAGTATATTGGGTCAACTTAAAAATGGACTCTTATGTGAGGGGAGTGTTAAGAGATAAAAAAAACCCACATGTAAGTTGGGATAAGTTATCCCAAATTGATAAAATAAGTAAGAGTTAAACACTTTATAAGGCTAAGGGACAACTCTTTCTATTGTCATATGATTTATGATGGAACCTTCTTGAACCTTATAAGGGGACTCTCTCTCGGTGACGGGTGCGACATATACTCGTATTTAACAAATTATATATTCCAATATTTTGTATTAAAAAATGGTGTTTTGTATTAAAAATCGTGATTATCTAGAATGACAGACAATCCAAGAGTTATGTCCGCGTATACTCACAAAACATAGACAAAGTCTCATCACTTTTGTTTTAATAGAATTAACGAATAATCTTATATAATCTATACTATTATCAAAATATCAAGGCATAATATGCTATTATGCCATATATTATTGTTACTAGACAATGACTTGGCGTCATGTCATAATAGACATTACTTAACATCGTTTTCTCACAAAAAATAAACAAATATGGGGACCAAAATGGCACTTCCAAATAAACTTTTACGCATATTTATATGTTGAAAGTGTAAGGAAAAAAAACATAGGAAATTTTAAAATAAAATCAATAGACAAGACTTGCAAGGAAATTGGAGATGGGTTAAGGTTTTTTGAGAGGTTTAAGAGAAAGCGCATAATTTGGCTTAAAATAAGAACTATAGGCCATATCTAAGAGAGCATGACTTTCATGGTTTCTCCAACAAAATATCTCTAAGAACACGACCTGATCTATTGAGCTTATATACAATTTGATCCATAACATCAACTTAGTTTTAAAAGATAATGATATTTAGGAGGAACAACACTTCTTTTCATAGTCTATCAACACTTCTTTTCATGATAACGAGTACTCACGTATCTACAACAACTAACCTTCATAACAATGATAATTTTTTTTTTTTTAAGGAAAAAGGTTGACTAATTTTAGATGATGGAAATCAATTAATCTATTAAGAAATTAATAATATGATCCCAACCATGAATAATGTGAACATGCATGCAAAACAATATTAAGATTTTGTAATCGTTAATAAAAAAGGTAGGAAATGAGGATTTTACATCTTAATTTCCTTCTGATGTTCTTTTTCCCCTTGTATTTTTATGTAATTGCATCGGCAGCTTTGATTTTTATGTATTTGACCCATTAAAAATCTAATAATTAATTATAATCCTTTAAAAATATAATCGTATAAAAGACCAACTCAATTAAGCTTATAATTAATTAGACCATTTTACAAACGGATCGATCAAAAGTTTTTAATGGAGCCCCTCTCATTTGAACAGACAAGTCTCCATAATTCCTACCTATTACACTTGAGGATTTGTTGAAGTCGGAATTCTATAGTCATTAGTCCTTACAAGTTCAAATATATTTTGGAGAAGCGAGCTTGTAATCGTTTTATAAATATTAGGGCTTTTAAGTAAGTAAATGAGTAACGGCTTTCTTTCTAATAATTATTATATGAGTATATTCAATAATGTCCATGAAAAAGTTTTTTTATTGTAAATTTCCACATATATAGTTATTAAAGCAGTTTTTTGTTTTTTAAATGTCACTGCAATTCAAGTTGACTTAATATTTACTTAAATCCAAGTTAACCATATACCATATTTTTCTATAAAAGTATCACACATCAATTTTTCAAGAATAGGTTATCATACATTTACCAAATTAAAAAAAAAAAAAAATTGTACACCAATTATTTTGCTTAAATCTCACTTTCATAATAAAGTATTATCAAAAGATATAGTATTGTGTATAATATATAGAAAAACTATTTAATACTCCATCCGTTCCAAATTAGTTGCTACATTTGGCTTTTTACGGTCTACAAAACACATTTTAAAACGTTTTTTCTCTAAATTTGTAAGACAATAAGATCTCATTTGAATATATTATTTGTTAGAACATAATTCGAATTTGTGATATAAGTTTTTAAACTTCGATTCTAAAAATAGAAATGTAGTAAGTAAATTGGGACAAAGGGAGTAATAACGAAATGATTATAAAATAAATAAGTGCTCTACAATGACGGGATACTAGAAGAAATTCCTTATCAGTATTCAAAAAAATTCAAAAACAAGCATCTACCGATTTTCCCAACGGTCACAAAACCAAAAGTATCAAACGGACTAGCTGTTAATTTGTTATTACCCCTTTCTCGTCTCTCCCTCCCTTCTAACGGCGTCAACTTCACACCTTTTATTTTATTTTTCATTTTAACAAACCTTTCTTTCACCTTTCTCCAAAAAAACATAAAACAAAATTAAAAATCACCAACTCATCATCTTCTCCTCTGTTTCATCTAACATAAAACACTCCCACGCCTTTACTTCCCTTTGAAATCTTCTCCTAACTCTTCCTTGCTCAAACTTCTCCGCACATTATTCTACTATTCTACTATTGTCATTATTATAGTTATTCAAGGTATTATTTTCTCTCCTTTTCTTTTTGAAATGTTGGAATATTGATCAGACCACATTTTCACCGGATTCAGTCGCTTTCGATCTAGCTGCAATGTCACTGTTCGATGTTTTTTTAGTTTTCGATTATTTTAATTTTTTGTATAGTGTGTAGCCAGCTGTTAATCATATCTGTCCAATTCAATTCGATAGAATTGTGAATGTAATTTCTAAAATGTGGACTGATTTGATTAATTAGGGTTATGTTGTTATTGATATTAGTTTCTAATTTTGTTGATTTCAGTGTGAGTTTTGTTGGTTTGGTAATCCGACGTTGGTTGTTATTATTACTACTACATTGGTGATGGAGAAGCAGGACAACAGGAGGAGAGGAGGTGGTGGTGAGGTGAATATAGTATCGCCGGCGCGTACGCCGAAGTCGATGGATAAGTCGACGAGAGATCTGCGTCCCGATAACCCGAACTCGAGTAAGATTGATAGAGAGAAAGGTGTTAATGTGCAAGTCATTGTTAGATGCAGGTGAGATATAATTGAGCAATTTTGTGGATTTGGATTAATTTATTTATTAATTAATTGAAGAACACACATTTTGATTAATTAGGGTTTTGCTTACTGTTTCTACAATTTTAGGCCTTTGAATGAGGATGAGAAGAGACTTCAGACACCGGTAGTGATTAGTTGTAATGAGATCAGAAGAGAGGTTTCTGCTGCTCAACTGATTGCTAATAAGCAGATTGATAGGACTTTTACCTTTGATAAGGTAACTATATGCATTCTCCAATTTTAATTGTATCTGCATTTTGTTGCTGTGAGAAAGATGATGACATTACTGGTGTATTCCTATTGGATTGCAGGTGTTCGGTCCGACGTCTAAACAGAAGGACTTATTTGATCATGCTGTGGCTCCCATTGTTTATGAAGTGTTGGAGGGATATAATTGTACTATCTTTGCTTATGGTCAGACCGGAACCGGGAAGACGTATACCATGGAGGGAGGAGCTAGGAAAAAGGTTGCCAGTTTTGTTTTTGTTCTTACTTTTGGGGGCATTGGTGGAGTTTGTTTGTTGTATAGCTGTCAGCTGATGGTTGTTGTTTGTGTTGTTCAGAATGGGGAGTTTCCCAGTGATGCAGGGGTTATTCCTCGGTCTGTTCGTAGGATTTTTGACATATTGGAAGATCAACAAGCTGAGTACAGCATGAAAGTTTCGTTTTTGGAGCTGTACAATGAGGACCTTACTGATTTATTAGCTCCTGAGGAATACTCGAAGTTTATTGATGATAAGTCCAAGAAGCCATTGGCTCTTATGGAAGACGGTAAAGGGGGGGTGTTTGTTCGAGGGTTGGAGGAAGAGATAGTGACTACTGCGGATGAAATTTACAAAATCTTGGAGAAGGGTTCGGCAAAGAGGCGTACAGCAGAGACGCTACTTAACAAACAAAGTAGTCGTTCACACTCTATTTTTTCTATTACAATTCACATTAAAGAGTTTACTCCAGAGGGAGAGGAAATGATCAAATGTGGAAAGCTTAACCTTGTTGACCTTGCTGGTTCGGAGAATATATCTCGTTCTGGTGCTAGGGAGGTACCACATGCTACTTGTTTTAAATTTCTACATACTGTAGGATAGTGTGTGGCTTTGTCAAAACATTTTGTTGATTGCTAGAATTTTGTGAATTTTGTATTCAGCCACTTAACAGCTTGCTAGACATGAAAGTTAACAGTATATGAATGTGTTGGACAGAGCCGAGCAAGGGAAGCTGGAGAGATAAACAAAAGCTTACTTACACTTGGTCGATGCATCAATGCTCTGGTTGAACACTCTGGTCATGTTCCATTTAGGTATGAATTTGATTGGCCTGTTCTTTCAATCCCTTTGCATTTTTCTGTTTAAAGTCTTCTGCTTGACGAAGATAGTTTCCTTGTTCATCAGAGATAGCAAATTAACAAGATTATTGAGAGATTCCTTGGGAGGGAAAACAAAGACTTGTATAATTGCAACAATAGCTCCATCAGTTCCTTGTCTCGACGAGTCTCTTAGCACTTTGGACTATGCATATCGTGCTAAGAATATCAAGAACAAGCCAGAGGTCAGTGAGATAATCACTACTGTTTGCCGATTCGTTCTTGATTAGGTGCTGTTTTACACGTAATGATTGTCAGAAATAAATTCTTAGAAGCACTGCTATTTGATCACTTTCTCAGGTCAACCAAAAGATGATGAAGTCTGCATTGATGAAAGATTTGTACTATGAGATTGAACGGCTCAAGCAAGGTCTTACCTTTTCTTCATTTTTTCTTGAATATTTTCAATTATTGAATTATAATAAATTCCTTTATCCACTTCCGTGTGCCAGAATGAGGATTTTTTTTTTCTTTCCAAATTATAGGTGTTAACTTGAACTTATATTTTCTTATTCTTATCAGAGGTGTATGCGGCACGAGAGAAGAACGGAATTTATATACCACGTGATCGTTACCTTCTAGATGAAGCAGAAAAGAAGGTTCAGTTTCCACTCCTTATTGATTCGTGTCACTTGTGAGTTAGACGTGAGCATTTAATCTTTTTGTTAATCTTTATGTGATTCATATTATCCAGGCGTTGACAGAAAAAGTGGAGAAATTCGAGCAAGATATGGAAACCAAGGACAAGGTATACACAATTACTTAGCTGTTTTGCAACTTGCTAATCATTTTTGCCTCTACTGCATGATGACTAATCAACTATTTTCTGTTATTTAGCAACTATCAGAACTTCAGGGACTTTATAATTCTCAACAACAGTTGTCTGCAGAGTTAAGTAACAAACTCGAAATGGCACAGGTATGATTACTCCCTTTATTGCTAGTTAACATTGATCAGCATGCCCTGTCCTTGTTGTTTTTACCCTGTATTCTGTTAAATCACGAAATTGAAATATGTTACCAGAAAAAACTCGAGGAAACTGAGCATGCATTATCTGATCTTGAAGAGAAGCATAGAAAAGCCAATGCAACAATTAAAGAGAAGGAATTCATAATAACTAATCTCCTGAGATCAGGTGAGCAAAGTTTGATAATGTTCCTCAAGTATTGCTCTTAAGCAGGTGAACTTGAACTTCTGTTATTTGCGTACTGGTAGATTTTAAAAATTAAGTTCATACTTTTACAGTTTACTAAATCTCTATACTTTGGTTTTAGTATGATCGGTATTGACTTAAAGAGTGATGCTTCATTTCAGAGAAATCCCTTGTTGACCAGGCTATTGACCTAAGGACAGAATTGGAGAGTGCTGCATTGGATATCTCTAACTTATACGCAAAGATTGGTTGGTTCCCTGAAAACTATACATAATTCAATCATCATTTCTGGTGTAAGAAATATTAAAATAGCTGCTAATACTCGGCTTGGGTAACAGAGCGGAAGGATAGAATAGAGGATGGCAATAGGACTCTTGTTCAGAAATTCCAATCTCAGTTGACACAGCAGCTTCAGGCCCTGCATAAAAATGTTGATGCATCTGTCACGCAGCAGGAGCGGCAACTGAAAGATATGGAAGATGATATGCAACTTTTTGTATCAACCAAAGCAAAGGTAATATCTGCAACCAGTTTAGAACTTGTCTCCCTGAGTATCATAAGTCATTTTTATCCAATGAATGCCGATGATTCAATGTATAACTTGTAGGCTGCTGAAGAATTAAGGCAACAATTAGATAAGCTAAAAACCATGTATGGTTCCGGCGTCAAAGCGTTGGATGATTTAGCTGGGGAACTTAAAGGAAACTCAGAATTGACATTCGGAGACTTGAACTCAGAAGTATCTAAACATTCGTCGGCCATTGATGAGGTAAGTTGTCAATTGTCATATTCTGTGAGATCCCTAGTAATTTCTTTGAACTCTCATGATACAAGGCTTCATGACAGCTTTTCAACCAATTTGCTCATGAGGCTGATGCATTAATGAATGGGCTTCAAAGAGGTCTGAATGATCAAGAAGAGAGGATAATAGCATATGCTCAGAAGCAGCGCGAGGTCAGTTATTCAGTTAATTTTGGTTGTGCATAAATTTAGATGATGTTCATGTCATATTAGTCTACTGGCCTAACTGTTTGTTTTGTTTAATTATTGCAGGCACATTTCAGAACTGTGGAGACCACTCGTTCAATTTCTAAAGTTACTATGAACTTTTTCAACACCTTAGACACACATGCATCAAAATTGACTTGCATTGTGGAAGAAGCACAGACTGTTAATGAGCAAAAGTTATCAGATTTGGAAAGAAAGTTTGAGGTGGTAATAATTGGGGTTTTTTTGTCTGTACTTAGCAATTTGCATCTCCTACTTTGTTGACTCTAATATGCTTTTGTTGCATATGCAGGAGTGTGCTGCGAAGGAAGAGAAGCAATTATTAGAGAAAGTGGCAGAACTGCTTGCAACTTCAAATGCAATAAAAAAGGAACTGGTATGTTCGTTTATTTGTCTGCACCTCATTGTTTACTCTCTTTCTTCGCTATGTCTTTGCTTCACTAGCAAGTGTTTGCAACCCTTAGTGTACCACCCATTTCTATACAATTACTACCTTTAGTGATAATTAATGACAATGTGCCTACAGTTCTCAATTCTGTGAGTAGGAATGCACAATTTTGCCTTACTGAAAAGATTTCCTGTGTGGTTTACCTTTTGACCTCTTAATGTCTTCTTGTTCCAGGTTCAAGCAGCAGTTACTGGTCTTAGAGAGAGTGCAGCCTCCAGGACTAGTCAGTTTCAGAAAGAAATGTCAACTATGCAAGAAGATACTGCAACTGTTAAGGATAACTGGGCAGTTTATGTGGAAAAAACTGAGTCACAGTACCTTGAGGATACTGTTGCTGTAGAAAATGGAAAGAAAGGACTAGAAGGAGTACTGCATAGCTGGTACCATAAATTGTATATGATGCAATAATATTTTGGCAGGTATTTTTTCAAGCTAATTACCTTTTTTGGTATTTTGTTTAAATCTTTAGTTTGGACAAGGCAAAGATGGGAGCACAACAGTGGAAGGATGCGCAACAATCGTTGCTGAGCCTTGAGAAGAGCAATATTTCCTCTATTGACAAAATTGTTAAGTGAGTGGCTGACTTTTTCATTAGTATTCTTGGTTTAATGAGTGTATCGGAAACTTATACATGCACTCTTACAACTTTTAATTTATTAGGGGAGGAATGGAAGCTAATCAAATGCTTCGTACAAAGTTTTCTTCTTCTGCATCATCTACTTTAGAAGATGTTGATGTCACCAGCAAGGATCTCCATGATTCTGTTGGCCGTGAGTGTCCAACTTTTAGAAATTCTATAATGTTTGTCAATGCTTTTTTTTTTTTTTTTTTTTAATCCTAACAGTTTGGGGGACTGCAGATTCTTTGCAACTGGACCATAATGCACGTGGCAATCTTGATTCTATCATAGCTCCTTGTTGTAAAGATATAAGGGAGTTGAAGAGTGGTCATTACCACAAAATCGTTGAGATTACCGACCATGCAGGAAAAAGCCTTCTAACTGATTACAAGGTAGAATCTAAAATGACTTACCCATAATGTAGACTAATACTTGTAGAAAAAAAAACATAGCTATATGTGGTAAATTTTAGGATGAATTTCAGATTGTCAGAGGGGGGTGACCATGAAATTTTGTTGAATGAACAAAGAGCATAACCCAGGAATTCCCTTTATCTTTCTCATTTAAACAGGTGGATGAACCAACTTGCTCGACTCCAAGGAAGCGATCAATCAACCTACCCAGTGTGACATCAATAGAAGAACTACGGACACCTTCGTTTGACGAGTTGTTGAAGTCGTTTTGGGACCTTAAGTCTGGAAAGCTAGCAAATGGTGATGTGAAACATATATTTGGACAACTTGAGGGTCCTCAGTCTGTAAGAGACCCCAGGCTTCCTCTCACTGCTATAAACTAGAGTAAGTGAGTTGGTATTTTTAGTTGTTTGATGCATATGTTGAGATTTGCCGAAACCATGTACAGTATGTGTATATGCGCCTTGTAACCTCTATTTCCTTATTCGTTCATTGATTCTTTGATGAATCTCAAGGTCTGTAATCCGGGAATTTTCTGTTGAAAGAGTACAAATTTTCCAACTATCATTGTACTCTATCTTTGCCTTACTATCCATGAGTATGATCGTAGTTCTTGTCACTTTGATGCAATTTTTTTTTTATCAAGGAATTTGTAATCCTCCACTCCGCCAGTGATTGATAAAGGTTTTCAATTCTCAAGTTAATTTTTCACTGTTCTGTTAATTATGATTCATTTTAATGAAATGAGAATTTTTACTTCGTTTGAAGACGATGAACATTCACATAAAATTATCTTTACTTTTGATAAACACAGATAAACATTATTTTGATGAACCCTTCAATTATCTTTAATATCTATGGATATGATGATCAAATTAGGGCGAGTTTATTTCACGTGACTTTTACTTATTTTTTCTTCTTCTAATCTTTCCGAATATAAATTATTTTGATCTTATCTAATTTATATATCTAGAAAAACATGTTTCTTGATAGCTCTTACCTTTTTTTTTATATATAAAAAAAATCTTACCTTATGGGACAAAGAGAGTAATAAGTAAATATGGACATATCATGAGAACATATTAATTGTATACATTTTATCAAAATTTGATATTTTAAAATTTTTTATTAAAATATATTTAACAAAATACTACTTAAATATTTAAATTTTGAATATATAAAAAGAAAGGAAGGGAAGGAGTAAAATAAAATGGTATATATATATTTAAAAAGTGAGGTCGAGCCCAAAACGCAGAGTAGCAAAGAAAGAACAAACGCTCTGCAACGGTCTGGGCTTTAGTAAGCTGAGTCGTCGTCCTCTTTTAACTCAACAACAAAAACGAAACCGCACTTGACACTTCCCTTGGTCTTCCTTTCTTCCCCGTTTCTCTTCCCAGTTTCCTATTCCCCCTTTCCCTTTCCCTTTCCCTCTCCCTCTCCAATTCTTACCTCCCTTCCCTCTCCCTCCTCTATTCCCTTGCCCTTTTTCGTCTTTTCCTCTTCTTCTCTCTAATCTGACGCTCATTATTTCTCCACCTCTTCATCGCCTTCTTCCTCCGTCCACACACCTATATTTTATATCCTCTTCTCCCCTTCCTATCCTCCTCTCACTTCCTCCACAATTTCTAGGGTTTTCTGAGTTCTTCTTCTGCTTGTATTACGCTGCGCTTTGGTCATCCTCCTCTATTCGACCACTTTCATGGCTGCTCCCTCCTCTTTGATTCGCTTCTCCCGCCATTCTTACATTTAGGTATTCCTTTCACCTGATTGATTTCTTGTTGATTTGTTATTCATGCATTGTTTGTTTTCCATTTTTGTTTCGTGTTCTTGATTTCCCGCTATTTTTACCTGTTTTTTTTTTTTTATTGTGGTTTTTGAGAATCTGTTATTCAATTGGTTTTTTTTCTAGGGTTTTGAATTTGGGTTTCGATTTCATCAATTGGGATTGTTGGGTCGGGTTCTGATTTTGAGGAGAATTAGGGGAGAGGCGATTGTTGGGTAGTTGTTGATATGATTAATGGCGATTGAAAAGAATAACGTGAAGGCAGTGTCGGTGTCGCGGCTCGATTCGGAGTATTCAGTGGGGAGTAGGAGTAGGGAAAGTATGTCGAGTGATGAGGATGAGTTACATAGGAGGACTGGCTCTGTGGATTCTGAGGATGATGATGAATTTGATGATGCGGATTCAGGGGCGGGATCTGATGATTTTGATTTGTTGGAATTAGGGGAAACTGGGTCTGAGTTTTGCCAAGTTGGGGATCAGACTTGTTGTATTCCTTTTGAGCTTTATGATCTTTCTGATTTACATGGGATTTTGTCGTTGGATGTTTGGAATGATTGCTTGACGGAGGAAGAGAGGTTTGGGCTTACCAAGTATCTGCCGGACATGGATCAGGAGATGTTTATGTTGACCTTGAAGGAGTTGTTTGAAGGTGGCAATTTCCATTTTGGCAGTCCTATAACTAAGCTTTATCAGATGTTGAAAGGAGGGTTTTGTGAACCAAGAGTTGCTCTTTATCGCCAGGGGCTGAATTTTTTTCAAGCACACCAACACTTTCATTTATTGCGGAGGCATCAGGATTCCATGGTCAGTAGTTTTTTACAGATGAAGGAAGCTTGGCAGAATTGTAAGGGATATAGCATTGAGGAGAAACTGCGTGTTTTGAATATTATGAAAAGTCAAAAGAGTTTGATGGGAGAAAGGAATGGGGACATGGGGTCTGATTCTTCTGAAATGGAGTCGAGTGAGGCTTTGTTGAGTATGAGGTCAAAGGGAAGGAATGCTGGGAAGAAAGCAGTTCATGATTCGCTATATGGTGCCAATCCTGCCTTCGAATTTTTTTCTGGGGGGAGGGCAGAATCTGATGATGGGCAGCCTAATCGAAAAGGCATGCTGAAAGCTGGTGAAATGAAAAACACATCACCAAATGTCGTATCATCACGTAGCCAATCTCGTCTCTATGGTGACCAGGGCTTGAACATTGGTGCCTATGGTTCAAACATGGTTGCCTCTAGAGGGGGCAAGGCAGCTATGCATGATGTTATGACAGCCAATGGCGATGATGAGCAAAAAATGATGTACGGAATGGCTGCCCATAGATATTGGAATGGCATGGATGGAAATATAATGGTTCGAGGCAGGCCTGTCAAGTCAGCAAAGAACCGTGAAGCTTTTGGAGATGGTGAATTTCATAGTAACAGCCACTCAAGTCTGCATCAATTTCCTGCTATTGATAGGAATTTGAACATTAATCAGCTATCCGATATCAAAGTCTTGACAGCAAAGCCGTCAAATGTGAGAGGTTTATATGACCGTGCTGGAAGAGTCTTGTACATGGATCCTGCATATGACAATCAAATGAGACGTGCAAAAGGCCGTGCTTCACATCTTCCTTTGAAAGGCAATCTGGCTGGTTATGATGTGGATCCTTATTGGATGAAGAAATCACGAGGAGATGCATACTTAACTGGTTATGAGGATATTGATGTTGGGTCCAGGAAATTGAAGCTGGGCAATGACTTTCCTGATTATAGATTTAAATCTAAGCAAGCTTCTCAAACGATAGAAAATAGAAATTTTCATCCAGAGAAGCGTGCAAAGCTTTTGCCAGAGAATATTAGAGGGGCTTCAGTGCGAAATAGAGGATCCAGTATGTTTCCCTTGAATGGTGACAGAGTGTTACGTGAAGGTGAAGAAACAGAGTCAGGTACATCCGATCAACTTGAGGAAGACGAGGACATCAGTCCTCTGCACATGTCCAAGCGAGCAAAACTTGATTGTTTTGAAAATTCTCGATCTTCCATGTCCAGGTTTGATGACAAGAAGGTGAAACGACCCAAAAAGTGTGTTAAAGGAAGTATTCTGACTCAGGAGCAAATGGTACTTGACTCTACTGCAATGTCTAAATTTGAAAGGCATTTTTCAAGACCAGAGATGGAAATGCATTCCTCGAAAATGAGGCAGAAGGCAAAGATGAATGATCTGGATGATTCACTAAACTTATCCACAAAAGCAGCAGAGGAATGTTTTTATGGTGGTTATGGAAACTCATATATTGAAAGAGATAGAAAGTCAATTTACAAATTTGGAAGGAATGGCCAAATCGTTGCCGATGTTGCTGGAAGTTTTCCCATGTCTATGAATAAGGCGTCAACTGTGGAGAGAAGGCAGAAACGGAATGTTGGCTATGAATTCTCCATGCAGTCCAAGAACATAAAAGAATACAATATGGAAGACGATGGGGGTTTGGTTGAAGGCAATGCACTGCGCAGAAGTTCTAGGGACTTGGATACTGCTACATTAGTCGGTTGCACATCATCTATTAAGAAGAAGAAGAAGAGAAATGAGTTTTCATCAGAAATTGACGAGCGGGATGGGTCTGATTATTTGTTGTCTCATCATCAGCTTTCTGAAACCACTCCCTTGAAGAATTGGGCCAAAAATAGACTAGAGGCAGAGTGTGGTTCCCCAGGTGCCAGCACATCAGAAATACCTGTTTTTGAGGTTGGGATGGCAGTTCCAGAGGTGGAAATTAAACCTCAAAAGAAGCCGTTCATTCCGGTAAACCCTACTATGCATACTGGTTTTTCGTTCTCCATCATTAACCTTCTTTCTGCTGTACGGTTGGCATTGATCACTCCCAATAATGATGATGCTTTGAAGTCTGAGAACCATGATGAGAACATTGGAGACAAACCTAAGGACCAGAACGTGAAGCATGAATCTGGAAATGGCACTGTGGAACGGTTGGACGTGAATATTCAGTGTCCTGAAAACCCAAATGTTGCTTCTTTAACAGTTCAGGAAATTGTGAAACGTGTGAGATCTAATCCTGTTGATCCTGGTGTTCTTGAAACACAGGAGCCACTTCAGGATTTAGTTAGAGGGGTCTTGAAGATTTTCTCGTCCAAAACGGCACCCCTGGGTGCCAAGGGCTGGAAACCTCTGATATGTTATGAGAAGTCTGCCAAGTGCTGGTCTTGGACTGGGCCAATTCCACAGAGTTCAATAGAGCTTGAAACCCCTGAGGAGGTGACTTCGTCCCCTGAGGCATGGGGACTCTCTCGTAAAATGCTCATAAAGTTGGTTGATTCATATGCCAATTGGCTTAAAAGTGGTCAAGAGACTTTGCAGAAAATAGGAAGCATGCCTCCACCACCGTCAGAGTTATTGCAGCAAAACTTTGATGAAAAAGAAAGGTTCAGGGATCTGAGAGCTCAGAAAAGTCTTACCACCATTACTCGAAGCTCTGATGAAGTCAGGGATTATTTCCGCAAGGAAGAGCAACTGAGGTATGCAGTACCTGATAGAGCATTCTCTTATACAGCTGCTGATGGTAAGAAATCTATAGTTGCTCCGTTGAGAAGATGTGGTGGTAAACCAACTTCAAAAGCCCGAGATCATTTCATGTTGAAACGTGATCGTCCTCCTCATGTTACAATCCTTTGTCTTGTTAGAGATGCAGCTTCCAGGTTACCGGGGAGCATTGGTACCAGAGCTGATGTTTGCACTTTGATAAGAGACTCTCAGTATATTGTGGAGGATGTCACTGATGCTCAAGTTAATCAGGTTGTTAGTGGGGCCCTGGATCGTTTACATTATGAGCGTGATCCTTGTGTGCAGTTTGATGGAGAGAGGAAATTGTGGGTTTACTTGCATAGAGAACGGGAAGAAGAGGATTTTGAGGATGATGGTACTTCTTCCACAAAGAAATGGAAGAGGCAGAAGAAAGATGCTTCTGAACAGGATGACCAAGTTACAGTTGCTTGTCAGGGACCTCAGGGGAACATAGAAACCATAGAAAGCAGTGGTTTAGATTTGAGCTCAGATCTCAATGTTGTGCCGACTTGTCCAAATAGTGAAAAAACCCCAAATCTTCTGTATGATGATACAAGACAAAGAATAGAAGACGATGCAAAGGCTAGTCACAAGCCTGATGAAGCTGCTTTCCAGCAAATGCCGGAAAATAGAATGAAAATTGTACTTGATACTATGCAGAAGAAGCTTGATGAGGTTTGTACTCTTATACTTCTGGCAGTCTTGCTGGAAAAAGTATCTAAAATGTTTTTTTTTGAGGGGATAGCCAGATACCCTTTTTTTGGCTGCGGTGTGTGTGTGTGTGTGTTGGTATAAGGGTATATGGACTAAAAACTTCAGTGCTTTATAAAATAGTACTATACTGTAGCTAAAATTCTAAATAAACCAATCTGCTGATTCTAGGAGCTAATATGGCTTCTTGAAAATCTTGCATTTCCAATTTCGTCCTGTTTCTTAACTTTAAGTTTCTTTGTCCAGTCTTTTATGAACATGCAGCTGTATGAAAAAGCATTGGACTTGTTTGAAGATGACCAAGCATCATATGTAAGTGTCTTCTTTTCTTATCCACATGTCACTTGGTTAAAACCTCTTTGTCACTGTTGTTGGTCATGGTCTCATGAATTTTTTCTCAAATGTTATATAATTGCAGGTTGTATTACAAACACATTTGCTAAGAACTACTGGGGCTGCAATTGTTGACATGCTTTTATTTTACTTGGTACTGTTTGCTTGCAAGACTGGCATTGTTGACTCGTGATGTTTAATTAAATTTCTGAGAATCATTGGCTTTTTTAATGCAGGATGTCTGCAACAAATTGAAGAATGGAATTCCAGTGGAAGATTCTCAAAATTCAGAGTCTGCATCTCTCAGTTCTGGTGAAAGGAGTTCACTTGTATGTGATTAAGTGGCTTTAATGGTTTCATCTTTTATTAGACTAACTTTTGGGTCGTTCTTCTATGAAATTAAAATGAAGAAAAAATAAGTTAATAGTGATCAACCTTATTGTTCTTTTCTAGGCAAAGAGTTTACGCGGTTCACTATCAGTCAAGGCTATCGCTTTGGTGGAATCATTGGAAGGAAAGGTTGGCATGCCATCATTTGTTAAATTGTTTCTCACTTCTTTTTCTTCCCATTTAAAATTTTTCATGTGGAGATCATTTCTTCCTCATTGCATTGGACTACTTTATTGAATAATGAATATATACAATATGCATTTGTATGTCCTGAGCCTCTGGTGAAATCCATTTATTCTGTTGAAATTGTAGTCTATTGAATTTGTGTTAGCTGAATTTTGCTTATTTTTATTGAATTGAGAAGAAAAAGGGTTCCTTATATCTGTCAATTTTTCCACAAATATTATAAACTTTTTGTTAGGCTGCATTCCTTTTGTCTTAGGTAATGTTCTGATTATGGTATAAAATTCTAAAGGCCTGTCCTACACCGTCGATAGCTAGATACATCTAACTGATAGCATCTCTACTTTATACTGTAAACTGAGCTGCGTGATGCATGTATGATTTCCACATGAACTTACAAGTACCAATTTGCAAAGGCTAGTACTCCTGGTTGACCAATGCCTTAGTGATGAGGATATTATCGTGAGATAAACTAAGCCTTAGTGATGCCTTGAAGACTTGTTTAGCACCTCAGTACTAATTCTGGAAATCATTGAAAGGAACTAGGAAGGCTATATAAGCTCTAAAGCATGCCCAAATATTGGTTGCTTATCTAGATTATGTAATTCACTGAACCCAACATCATCCCGTTTTAGTTTGTGATATCTATAAGACTAAGAAGAGTTGCTTGAGGAAAGCCATAGGGAAGCTTCCCTTGACCACCTAATGAACTCTGGAATCAAAGATAGTATTACACCTAGGTACAACTTTCTAGAAAAAGCCATATGTTATACTAGGAGATAACTATGGAGCGGGAATAAAAAATGTAGATTGAAATGAAGTTAAGTCTTCCAAATTCAGGAATAGTCTCCCAAGGTCACCTGTGGTTGTTTGTTTATACTTTGGACCATAATGACTTGAAGATGAAATGTAGAGACAATTACATCACACATGAAGGTTTCTATTCACACTTGAGCTCCTTTAAGAAGCTAGAGAATCTCATGGAACTAGTGGAAATGCTCTTTTATTCCCAATAATATTTACCATTTCCTATTGTGTGTACATTGGTACCTAGAGAAGGACAGCTCTGGGAAGACACATATGATGTGAGGATAAAGATTGTTGGAACCGGGACCCAAGAAGGTTTTCTGTCACTTTTTCTCAAGGTTCACCCAGACCTATGTAAGAGTTTCAAATTTCAAATGCATCACTGGAACCTTTGTGATGGGGCCGCTGGGTCTGGTATTATTTGTCTTAGATAATTGCAACAATTTGACGTTTGCACAATTCATACACTAACTTTGGCCAGGATATTTACCAATATATTAAAATACAAATGCGAAATTTTGTTGGATAATTCTCAATGTATATTTTTAAAATTTCAACTTATATAGATATAGATATTAATGTTCAAAGCTGTTCATTGGCAAGCTTGAAAATCAAGAACATTCCTAGACAGTGGGAGTTTGGATTTGAAGTGACTCTGTGAGGCTACTTGGAAACTCAGGACCAAGGAAATTTCCCTCCTATTAGTTGTACATCTTCCAGTTGTATCTTGATGGATTTCGTTTATACATGATTGAGGCTTTTACTAGGTTCAAAAAGTGTTTGATCTCCTGTCAGATATCCTTCCTTATTAGGCCCCAAAGGTATTTCAGATGTTTATCTGTGTCACATCCTTCAAAATAAGCTTTTTTAGGAGTTATATTGTCTATTTCAACTGTATGGCCCTTGAAAAGTTTACTAGAACCAAATAATATTTGTTCCGATTATTTTTAGGATCTTTCACAATCGTCTAATATTGTTCTTGGGATGACCCCAAGTCTAGCCTTCTTCGGGTTGTCATGTTGTTAAGTTTACTTTTGTCTTGATTGATTTTTGTGCTAATCTATAGCCATTGATTTCCTTTTGTGGAGTGAGATTTTATTGATCAGAATACTATTTCACTTGTATTTCCTTTTGTGGAGTGAGATTTTATTGATCAGAATACATAACATCTGATTGTGACAGGAAGTAGATATATTCATGACTGCATTGTCCTCATTGGTGGAAGAAAGGTAATTATGAGCTCTCATTCCTATCTGATGCTCCTGGGCATTGGAGTTTTTAGTGTGGTGCTAAATGTTGGGTTTCAAACCAATATGTTGATACTTTGATATCTGTTATGAAACTAACATTTTTTATGGATCTTGTTTCTTTAGTGGTTTGTTTTTAAAGAAGCTCGATAAGAAGTTGGAAAAGACGCTATTGCATTCGTATCGAAAGGTATGCATCTCTGTTGTCTTCCCCTCTTTTGTTCTTCTGTCCCTACCTAGGTTGCCTATCTGCTCTTGTTACTTCTGTTTGTTTTTTTTTACTACTTTCTGATGGAAATACCTTACTAGTTTCTCGAGGATTTTGTTACGATCTATGTGTTTTTTTTCTGGGGATATCAAGAATTTCGGTCATGGCTGAGGGAAGGTGATTAGACACACAATAGCCTAAAGTGAAATCTTGTTGATCCTGTTTATTCAATTTGGCAAGCGGTTTAAGTGGATTTTTTGGTGCTCGACTGAGTGGATGTATGTTTGCTTATTGTGGATTCTGAGGAAGTGATTGACACAGGATAGACAATTTCAACTACTGGTGGTGATTATATGTTTAAGAAACATCACTTAGTAGAGCACATCGCTGCTCACATAAGAACTTGTCTTTTATCCCATCATATCTAGGCATGCAATTCTTCCACTTTATGAGATTCGACACTGAAAATCATGTGCTCATATTGGCTTTATGGAGGCTTTTAAAAATGCTTTTGTATCCTTAGTTGTGATCTACTCTTGTCTGACAAATATACTGATCCCACAAGTGATCGTCTGTATTCGGCATGTTTTGGGCTTGAGTTACCTGCATAAGATTAGTTGGATATATGCCTTTTACTCTCAATTTTTGAATGTATGTGAGACTGGTAGACTTCATTTTCTGTTAAATAGAGCCCAATTTCTTAAGAAGGCAAAGGCTTTTGCTGCCACTTGTCACCCATACGACTTTACTTGTTTCACTTCTCTGTAGCTGACGTTGATAGACCCTTTAGCTTGGGTGTTAAAGCCTTGTGCAGACTACATACTTGGTCTCTTCATTTCAACTTGCAAACCGTTCATGCAAAACTCACTAGTTTATCATCATATCCTAGGGGTGGAAACAATGTGGATGCTCCATTCAAAATCTAGAGTTCATGGCAATGTAGACTGTACAATGCTTTAACATAATGAATCTTATGCTAGAGTAATAAGTTTGCTTTTATGATAGAGAACCTTTTGGTTAAATTGAGGTCTTATTTGCAATTGTTCAGTTGCTGATGTTTCCCCTGAATTTTGTTTGTGTGATGTATTCCCAGGATCTCACATCTCAGGTATCCATGGAAGCTGACCCAGTTTCACTTCTACCAAAAGTCGTCTCTTTGCTTTACTTGAAGGTTAGTTGATACAGTACAATCAACATCCTGAATTCATTATCATATGTAGATTCTGTACATTTTCTATCCTGACAGATTTGTTTCCTTTTCCAACCATAGATTCACAATAAAGCTCTCCAGGCCCCAGGAAGAGCCATATCTACTGCTGTTTCTCGGTTGAAGGTAATGCATATGTGGCCTACATTGTTACTTGTTTTGTTAATATAAGGTTATAGGTTTTTTGTTTAGGATATTTTTCTTTATGGAATTTGCCACTCAGCCTGAATGCATGGAGATCTGTATCTTTGACCTAAAACAGTGTAATTTGCATACTATTTTAGTATCTGTAAGAATTTTTGTTCTAGTTGAAAATGATTTTTGGTGCACACTGACATGGTCTTGTTCTCTTAGCTTCTACTTCACCTTTGGATTGGCATATTTATCCAGCTTGTGATTCCACTGCATCTGAATGTGTCTTGTCTTATTTCAGGACAAGTTAGATGATTCCGTATACAAAACCTTAATGGACTACCATTCTGCAACGGTGACACTTTTAACATTGATGTCAGCTTCTACTAATGATGTGAGTGATTTTTATGTTCAAATTCGGATTACTGATTCTGCTATAAGCTACTGGCCATAAAAAAAAAAATATTCATTTCTGCTAGTGAGGGATTTACCTTTTTCTCCCATAGGCAACATGCACTTTCCAACTTTTTCCAGAACAGTTTACTGCCTCATGAGAATTTAGATCCTAACCTCTTAGGTATTGTATAATGTGAAGGAGCATTCCCTTATGTTTTACTAATGTGTACGAATGCACAAAATCCAAAAAAGTAGATCTATCTGGTTTTTCCTTTTGATAGTCACTTATTTTCAGTTGGCTTTCTTCTTTTCTAAATCAGGAAGATGACTGTGCATCAGACAGGATTACAGCCAAGGAGGAGTTTCTAAAGAGCCTAATGCCGACTTTGAAGGGTTTAGTTTTGGGAAGTTCCCAGCCTCAGGATGGAAGCTGATCAGAGAGTGATCTCTCTAGCGTACATAATATTTCATAAATTAGATCAAACAGGAATGTCTGAATTTTAGAGTTAATTATTAGCATTAGTCACAAAGTGAAAACATGACCTAATTTTCTCCAGGAGCTTTTTGGTGTACTGCAGAAAACAACCCTCTATGTGATGCTTTGAAGTATACTAGAGTAATGATATTATACTATTTTAGCACGTATGGGGAAATTATCTATACATAACCTCTCTGTGAAAGTGATGAGGCAAAATATAAAATATAGAGCAATGCATCGTAATTGGTGGACAGTGTACACCCGCTCCAAAACACAAGTTACAAAGAATAAAACTTAGCAAAATGTACATGACGTGCATTGAAAATGTACATAGTACATGAAGTTATAATGACCCTAGTACTAGCCTTCGTCTGCACACAATCATTTTCCATTTTTGAAACACAAAATCTTCTATTGCCTTCCATTGAACTCAAACTTGAAACAAAAAAAACAACAAAAAACAAAAAAAATTACACCCAAAACATTCCACTTGAATTCCATTGAAGTCATCCATTTTTTTCTAAATTAGATATTTCTTCTTCAATTACTTTGCTACAATTATAGGCCGGTCTAAGAAGTATGTATTTCTAATATTTTTTTTTAATTTGGAATTTCGCCATTATCATTACCGAAGTAACTTACTATTTTGCAAAACACTAGAATTTCGGATTTCTAAGTATATTTTATTGATCTTGCACAGACGATGAACCAATTGCTCAAATGGTCAACAAAATAAGGACGAAAAGGAAGACGAGGACCGAAGAACCAATTGTGGACCCTTCCTTGCTTGCTCAAATTGGAGAAGAAGCAGCATTGACATTCTCCAAGTAATTCCCTTTTTCTGTTTTTAGTGGAATTCTCAAATTGAATTGTAAAACACTTTGTGAAAATATATGGTTCATTGAATTGGAAAATCATTTCTGTAACTAAAGTATAGAACCATTACTAATGTACATATACCTCACATAAAATGTACATATAACAATAATGAATTGTACTTGAAATTTCTGGATTTGTAAAACTTATAATCATTATGTACATATACGTGTGTAATGTACATTGGCATAGTACTCAAATAGCTTCTTGATATTATCCTTATAACCGTATAAATATTGTGTGTCTGTAATGTACATATAACTATAAAGTAATGTACATATTTTATTTACATGCAATTTATAGGAAATATATCAATGTTGTAATCATATAATCATTAATGTACATATACCTCACATCACGTATTAATCGTTAAATGTACATGTAATTTCTGGACCTTTACAAAACCTACAATCTTTGAGAAACGAGTTACGTACATCGAAGATATATAAAATATTATTTAATAAATAATATGGACCATTAATTTAATAATGTACGTATTCCACATATGAAATGTACATGTACAAGTCATAAAATGTACATGTCTCAATCGTGAAATATACATGTGTCATTCATGAAAATGTAAATCTATGAATGTACTTGTACTAGTTATGAAATGTACATGTATAAATCAGAAAATGTATATATATGAATCAAAAGATTTACACATACAATTTCTGAACCAATAATCTTTTTTGCCCTTCAGAAACTTATAATCATTGAGAAATGTACATACTACTAATGTGTAATGTACATACATCCATATTAAAATATACATTGCAATGCTTATATATTAAATGTTCATACTTTGGCATGAAATGTACATTTAACTAGTAAGCATTGTTCATATATTTATCTAAAGTACATTATATGCTTATGTATGAAATGTACATATATGTCATCCATCAAATGTACATATTCCTCACATGAAATGTACTTGTACGAGTTATGAAATGTGCATGTAACAATCTTTAAGTATACATGTTTCAGTCATGAAATGTATACTTATCATTCATGAAATTTCATGAAATGTGCATGTAATAATTCCTGGACCGATGACCTTGATTTCCATATATGTTATGTCATCCATCAAATGTATGTATTCCTCACATGACATGTACATATATTAGTTATGAAATGTACATGTTTCAGTCATGAAATATAAATCTATGAGTCATGAAATGTACATTTAAAATGTACATATATGAAGTAAAAAATGTACATGTATGAATTAAAAAATGTACACATAGTTTCTAGACCTTGTTTTACTAAGATATATACATTTTTTGCCTTCGGAAACTTGTAATCATTGAGAAATGTACATAGTACTAATATTTAATGTACAATTCATATTAAAATATACATTGCTATTGCTATGCTTATATATCAAAATGTACATACTTTTGGCATAAAAATGTACATTTGACTATTATGCAAAGTACATATATTTATCTTAAGTACATTATATTCGTATGTATGCAATGAACATACCATATTCGCCCTGCATAACCACATACAAATTATTGCATACAAATAAAAGTAAAAAGACTTAACAGATCACAAATCAAAAGTAAAAATGAACAATTTACAAAAGAAAGAAGAGAAAAAACAAGAGGGAATTCGTGGAGGACCTCAAATTACACAACGTGCCTAAAACTTACTAAGTTACTTGTTAGACCAATTAATATCATCAACCACTGCACATTCTAAAGCTGAAACTTCCTACTTCTTTCCAATATTGTTTTCTTAGGATCTTCGTTTGTTTCCCCAACTTCGTCACTCTTTTATTCAACACCTTCTAATTATCAGCTTGGCATTTAACAAAGAAAACTTTGACCTATACTCTACTCTGTTCATCGTTAATACATGTAATTAAATCATGTAATTTATCAAGTAACATGTATTAATAAGTGCATTTATTTGTATTTTTTAGTGTTAATTTAAACTCCTTTATGAATGAATTTTGGGTAATTTCGGGTTAGTTATATAAAAATAAGTCATCGTGTATCAACCATATGATTGATTGTCATCTTATTGTCTTGGATATACTCTTTTCTTTTTTCACTATGAGGGTTCCTATCGTGAGTTGTTGAATATCATTCAGACGGTTCTTTATCACTTTCTTAAATTGGTGCATATATAACTATACTGACGCGATGAAAGTTCAGGAATTAGTCGCCATACTTGTTCTTACCATCATCATATCATTCACAACATAAAAATTGTGTCAAATGAATTGACATGTTCCATTTATCAAACCATCTTTGATATTTCGTATTTTATAAAAACAAATAGTAAAAGTTATGATGTTACTCGATCGAAATCTAGTGATCTCTAGTCATATGGTCTGAAACGAGATTGATATGAGCCCGAATCAAAAAACTTGTGTTCTAAAGGTTCTAATTTCTAGTCACAATGTACTGGCAGTTCTGCGTCATCTCTTGCATGAACTAAGGGGAGAAAACGAGTAACAGACAGTAGACTTAAAAATCAGAAAGAAATACTGTACCACTATATTTAGAATAAGAAATCTACTGATTTTAACTATAATATGCACTTCTATGCTAGAGCTATCAAAGAATAACCGATCCAAATTTGTAATGACTTTAACCCGATCTATGTATGTTTCGCATGTAAAATCGGTGGCTTACAACTCGGCATAAATCCAACCGAATATTGACCAACAATTGATTTGACTTGAGATTATATGATTTGAACATAAATCTGCATCCGACTATATATAAACTCATAATCACTTTGAAAAGACTTGATAATGATGCAAACTCGAAGTTACACTCTATTTAGAACTTGAATCCTGATTATCATCCAATACAATCTATTATTGACACTACCCATAACAACTCGTTACCTATTTTATTTGGATTTGTTGTTGACCCGACTTGTTATTAACCAAAGTGATAATGACCTCTGACCTAATTATATATGACCCATTGTCATTGATCATCCTATCATTGACTATACTGAACACTAACTTGAAAATAGAAGTCTATAATTTTTACCCAATTCAAAATTGATCAAAATAATTTTAACTAATTAAAATTAGACTTGAAGCTTAGTGTCTAAGAATAAGATTTTTTTTTTTTTTTGCCATAATGAATGGAGATACATTTATATGAACATAAAGGGAGTATATTTTATTTTCCGAAGTTGATATTTTAAAGTTGTTGCATTCAGTGAAGTAGTAATTTTTAAATTAATGTGAAACTGTGTTTCATTAATTCGTATAATTGTAATTTTGATTCAATAACATGTTTTGGAACATCTTGTAATGTTTTGTGAGAGGTGAAATTTCTTTTGAAAGTTTAATTTATTTGTTCTTATAGTCATCCGATTTAAATCTGACTTGAATATGAGAGTTGCTAATTAAATATCTCACTCGATAATTATTCAATCCAAATTCGAATTAAACTCAAAATTATTTGACTTGATAATCATATAACCCAATAATATCCGATCCAAAAATAACTCGAACATGAAATTATCGATCCCAAACCCATCCCAATCCCGACCTAGTATAAATCGAACTTAGAATTGAACCGAATTGGACGAACTAAACCTAGCCTATACCAAAAGGTAAATAATCTAACATTAACCTGGATGAAATTTAACTTGAAATTGACCCAATAGCAATCAAATTTAACATGACCTTGCTCAAACATGACCTTACTCAAACATGACCAAACACTCGATTTTACGGCTATATTGTATGTCATAGGTTCCCTCCTTCATCCACCACCCTCAACTAATTTGACCTACCCCTCATTTCTCTCTTTCTCTCCAAAAATGTTCATAAAATAATCCAACTTTTTCAAAACATACAATCAGACCTGCATTGCATTACCCAATTTACAACTCCAGAACCCTCAAAGATTAATACTTTTCATTGAAGAATCCATAAAATAAGGAGGAGGTGGGCATTGTAGGGGTTTGAATTCAGATGACCAACAATAAAAAAGAAGGGGATTCCTCAAAATGGATTCTTCATAGCGTTGAGATTGATCAGATAACAGATGCACCCATCAATGAGAGCAACAGCAGTAGCATCAACAATGTTAATAGCATTCCTCAGAAGAGTCCTAAGGGACTGAATTTTAGTAGAATTGGGAGCAATGCCAAGACAAAGTTTGGCATGGGAAATGTGAATGGGAATGGTAATTCTGCTCAGCCTAAGATGACCAGAATGCGATCAACTGCTGCAAGAGGATTGCAGAGTTTACGATTCCTCGATGGCGCCACTGGAAAAGATGGTGATACCTGGAAGCCTGTTGAGAAGAGGTTCAAACAGCATGCAGTCAATGGCAAGGTTCCTCGGGAGAAATTTAGTGCTATCATTGGTAAACATTGCTATTTTTTTTGGGGTGTTTGACTTTGTGTTTTGTTCTGTAATTTTAAATTAATCGTTTTTGTTTGATTTTTTGTGGGAAAAGGAATGGACAAGTCGATAGAATTTGCGGGGGAGTTGTATGATACATTAGCTAGGAGAAGGAATTTGGATGCATCAAATGGGATTACAATTGATGAGTTGAGAATGTTTTGGGAAGATATGACTTGCCAAGATATTGATGCTCGTTTGCAGATCTTCTTTGACATGTAAGCAGATTCATTCATCGCCATCCCCTGTTTTACTCTGTTTTTGCTTCCTAGAAAAGGCCAAATCTTGATGGATTTTGTGTTTTGTAGGTGCGACAAGAATGGAGATGGAAAATTGTCGGAGGACGAGGTTCGTGAGGTAATCATATCGAATGACTCTTTAAGTTTTCTTTTTCAATCATAAATTTTACTTGCCTTAGCTCAGAACTGATTTGAAATATTCTTTGACATCAGGTTTTAGTGTTGAGTGCCTCAGCAAACCATCTAAATAAACTCAAGTCACAAGCAGGAAGCTACGCAGCTTTGATCATGGAAGAACTGGATCCCGATCACCAAGGATATATAGAGGTTTTTCACCATTGAATATCACCTTTCGTTTACTAGATTAAGAATTTCTGATACAAAATTAACATTGATAATGTACAGTTATGGCAACTTGAAACATTGCTAAGGGGAATGGTGACTTCTACTGATGAAGGGACTAAGCTAAAGAGAACCCAGACCCTAACAAAAACCATGATCCCCAAAATGTTCAGGAATCCTGTTTCAAAAGTGGTAAATAGCACGAAAGAATTCGTGATGGATAACGGGAAGAGGATTTGGGCAGTAGGGCTGTGGCTAACCATAAATGTGTGCCTTTTCTATTATAAGTTTCACTATTATGAGAAGCAACCAGTCTTTCCAATCATGGGTTATTGTGTATGTGTTGCAAAGGGTGCAGCTGAGACTCTCAAGTTCAATATGGCCCTCATCTTGCTTCCTGTTTGTAGAAGAACTCTTACCCGGTTAAGATCAACATTTCTTCATAGAATATTTCCTTTCGATGATAATATAAACTTTCACAAGATGGTAGCTGCTGGGATCACAATTGGGACTTTTTTGCATGTTTTAATGCACTTGAGTTGTGATTTTCCAAGGCTCATTTTATGTCCCAAAAACAAATTTATGATGTGGCTCGGTCCAAACTTTAACTTCCAGCAGCCAACTTTTCTTGATTTGGTAAGTAGCATACCGGGGATGACTGGTATCATCATGATCCTTCTAATGGCTTTTGCCTTCACACTAGCAACACACTCTTTTAGAAGGAATGTCATCAAGTTGCCTTGGCCATTCCTTCAGTTGGCCGGGTTCAATGCCTTCTGGTACGCGCATCACTTGCTGGTGGTTGTCTATATCCTCTTGATTGTTCATGGATATTTCCTGTTTCTCACCAGGGAGTGGTTTAAAAAAACGGTATGCCTGCATAGTTTTTTTTTGGTGTTTGTCAACAGTGGCAACATCATGACATCATTCTTTATCCAGCCATATACTTATCATGTTCTTTTTTATGTGAAAATCAATGCAGACATGGATGTATCTAGTTTTCCCAGTTTTGCTCTATGCTAGTGAGAGAACATTGACTTCAGTTCATGACCACAATCATCATGTCAACATTCTAAAGGTCTTTAATCAACTGTCTTTTACTCCATGTAGTTCTGCTGAGATGGGAGAAAAATTGTTTAGTCTTACTCTTATCAATTGCAGGCTGTTGTATATGAAGGAAATGTCCTGGCGTTATACATGAGCAAACCACCTGGTTTTAAGTATAAGAGTGGAATGTACTTGTTCGTCAAGTGCCCGGATATCTCAAGCTTCGAATGGTAACTAAACAAACTGCTGGTTTGCAATATGATTGGAAATACTCTTTAAGGGTTTCATCTAGATATATTGATATATATATCCAAAATTTTCTTCCTGTTGTTACAGGCATCCCTTCTCTATCACTTCAGCGCCTGGTGATGCCTACTTGAGTGTACACATTAGAGCTTTGGGAGACTGGACTAATGCACTTCGGGATAGATTTGCTAAGGTAACATCCATTTTCTTGTAAGCAACCATAATGAACTTGCATGTCAGTTGATATCTTACATCCTCAATGTCATTGTCATGAAATGCAGACCTGTGAACCTCCAGCCAGTCGCCCTGCTAAAGGGAGGCTCATGAGAATGGAAACCAAACAAATGAATGGTTTTGATATACAACCACCAAGGTGAGAGCATAATGTTCAGAACCATATTATGATATGTTTCTAATTCTGCAGAAAACTTTCCACGGAATGATATGTTTAATTTTGCATGTGGTCAGTGAACTTAGCAAGTGAAGCAGCTAGGATTGTACAAGAGACTCATTCTGACATTAATCTAGGGCCAACAAAAAAAAGAAATCTGACTTTTCATGTTCCTGACTTGTGTAGTTTTCCACATATAATCATCAAAGGACCCTATGGAGCTCCAGCTCAGAATTACAAAAAGTATGACATTCTTTTGCTCATTGGACTCGGCATTGGTGCAACTCCCTTTATCAGCATTCTCAAGGATCTCTTAAACCACTTAAAAGAATGCAGTACAGAGGTACTGTACTGAACCTGATATGCTTCGCAGTATCTATGTTTTGCTCATGATGGTAAGATCTTATAAAATCTTGTTTAAATGGGTGTTCCGAATCTAATGCAGGACATAGAGAGCAAAAAGGGGCCTCAAAGAGCGTACTTCTATTGGTCTACAAGAGAACAAGCCTCCTTTGATTGGTTTAAGGGAGTCATGGATGATATTGCAGAATATGATACAGATGTGAGTATGATTGGACCATGAAACCTGATTCATTCTTAGTAGCTGCTCACATATTTATCGTAGAAGTACCTAGTTATTAACCACTTCCCTTGCATTTTACTTTAACTTTGTGTAACAGAATGTCATAGAAATGCATAACTACTTGACTAGCGTGTATGAAGAAGGTGATGCTCGATCAGCTCTTATTCACATGGTGCAGTCACTGCAGCATGCCAAGAATGGAGTGGATGTGGTGTCCGAAAGCAGGGTATTCCTTTCTTCACTTCCATCATTAAATCAAACGGATAACCTTATTATTGATTACTCTGAAAGCTGCTATATATTTCTAACATGAAATCTGCACAGATAAAAACACATTTTGCAAGACCAAACTGGAGAAAGGTGTTTACACAATTAGCTGCCTCACATGCATCACAAAGAATAGGTAATGAAATTTTCATGCATCTGAAAATCCATCCAGAAGTTGATAAAAAGAAATTCTTTTTTCCAAGTTAAGTTTCCGAAAAGTTGTAGTGCAACGTTAATGAACAAGTAACTGGATTGTGCTGGACTACTAATGTTCAAACACATTGTATACTGCAGGTGTCTTCTATTGTGGAAGTCCAAATCTGACGAAACCACTGAGGCAGCTTTGCCAAGAATTCAGCCTTAGCAGTACCACCCGTTTCCACTTCCACAAGGAGAACTTTTAGGTGTAGCATAAATTTTGCTGGTGCAAAGTCCATATTCTTGTAGATTATACCTTATGTTAGATTGAGCTATGCTTTGTTATTCTTTTCCTTCCCTCTTTTTTGTTCATACAAAACTGTTACTAACAACACAACATAAACTAAAAAACCAAGCTTCTACCCCCCCCCCCCCCCCCCCCCCCCCCCCTTTTTGTATGGATAGCAGTAGGTATTGATATTAAATGAAGGTGAGCTGGTGAGGCAAGCTTGTTTATTATACATTACAAAAGTTTCATTTTTTGGACAATTGTGCTTTAATATACAAACAAATGGGAGGTCAGTTACATAGCTGCACAGAAGGCTACGATTAAGAAATTTGTTTGATTAATATAACTAACCTAATTTAAGGATCATTACAAAATATATTTACATATATTCTTTGACTAATATAACTAACCAATTTAAGGAAAATTACAAATTATATTTACATACATTCTAATATTTCTAGCATTACCTTGTAATAGTTTTATATATTGTTTTAGAATCTAAAACAAAAAAAAATTGTCCAAACGTCCTATTTGTCTCATTTACTACCCTCAAATATATGGATGATTGTACCGCACCTTAAATTATAACGGTAAAAAAAATATAAGTTTTCAATGGGAAGTTTAAATATAGCTAGCTGTAGTGTATGTTAACTATGATGTCTCCCATGGATAGAAAACATCAAAAATCTAGATCATTTAAAAAAAAAGAAAAATTGAAACTAAAAATACAACATTTGACCCATCTTGTCTATAAAGGTCAACCTTCAGTTTATATGTGAAAATTCCCACCTTTCCACGATTTGTATTTTAAAGTGATAAATGAAAAAATGACCGGATGGCTGGTAAGTAAACATGATGACGTGGCGGTTGCTTCTTAATGACCGTTGCACAACACCTTCCCATCCCCAGAACCTATCCCCCAACATAGCACCTCCCTCACTTCATTTCTTCAAATTTCCATAGTCATAGCTTTAAACATGACTACTCCAAATCAAAACTCCTCTTACTCTTCATCTTCTACTTGTAACTGGATGTGGTGGTTAAATAGTTTGCCAACTAGTGGAAAGTCAGAATGCGACTTTTTATAGTAAGGAACAAATTAATTACGGAGTATATGTATATGCAGGTAAATCTAAGGCTATGGTATCATGATTTTATTTTGCATAATTGGAATGATGTAGGTGGCTGGGATGTAACTCTATAGAGTAGGCAATTATGATGAACCAACTATTTTTAAAGTTTTTGATTTTTGTTTATTTGGTATTTTCATGGCAATTGTTGCCTAAAATACCAAGTGATGAGAGTTGAGAATTGAGGGCTTGGATCTTTTCATTTACTTTATCTCAGTGGCTTGGTGGTTGTTCTTAATGGGTTGGTGGTTGTTCTTGGTGGCTTTGTGGTTGTTCTTGGCTTGGTTGGGCAGTACAATGAAAGAACCTCAAATTTATACTCGAGGTCATTGTAAACCTTCAATTTAGGAAGAGAAAATTGAAGTGCATCACACAAATTACTCAAACAATACATTCACAACAACAATAAAATATTGGTCGAATTATCCCAAACACTTCAACAAATGTTGAACTAAGCTAAATGTTGAACAAAAATTGAGGGTTAAGGGGACAGAAGAATTAAAGGGCATCGGTGGTTGTCGCGGGAAACTTTCGCTGGGGGGATGGAGAGTACGAAAGCTCAGTGAAGAAATGAGAGAGAAGGGAGTTGAGAGTTACCTGTGTAACAGGTAACCTGTAAACCGTCACTTTAAAATATAAATCGTGGAAATGTGGGATTTTTCAGAAATAAATTGAAGGTTGGGCTTTATAGACAAGATTGATCAAAGTTTGTATTTTTAGTGTCAATTTTTCCTAAAAAAAGTTAAAACCAGATCCAAAGTGGGATTTTGGCACATGTTGTCTCACATCAATTGCATTTGGTTCTTTCGGATTTTTCTCTCTTCAATTTTCTCAACTAAAAAATAATAAAGTAACTTTATATATTTGAAATAGATAATTAGAAAACGAGAGAATATATAAATATGATAATGAGCTATAGAGGCTACTTGCATTAATTTGATCAGCAACAATGCAATGCAAAACAATAGACGGAGTAATTTTATAAATAAAAAGAACTGATGGAGCAAAAGTTTTAGCTGAGTCTCCTGATGATGCGTCATTTCTACATTGGTTCACGTGCAACAATATTTTCTGCAACCAGACATTAGTTTGAATCCGTTATAATTACGTATATCATGACATTTATTATTATTCCAGAAAAAATCGCAATTTTTGGGTCTATAATTTGTCATCACCCGAAATAACGATAGCCCATGAATCTTATATTTTATTGTACAAGGGCTTTAAAGTCATATCGGTAAGCATTTTATAATGAACATGCAACTTAATTAATTGGCCATATACTTATGAATGATCTGCTAGATTTCAATTGGGGTATTGGTAAGATGTAGACATGGAAAAGTTCCCATGCATGCATTTGTTGATCGATCGATATCGTTGAATGGGTATGTTAAGCCTTATAACTATGGATTGCTGTTTTGTCCCATGCATTATCGCCAGAGTTATTTCCTTGTCAAGTCTGCTCAAAAACCTGTTGTTTTTTGAGCTAAATTTCCCCTTGTCTTCTGACCAACTTATCAATGTTTCCATTATTTGTCAGCCTTACCATTTATGGAGAGAGAGTCTGATAACTAAGAATAAAATACAGAGAAAATAAACCCTAGCTATAGAATTAGCTGGTTTTATATTATTATTGCATACTTATATTATATCTACTCATTAGTCATTAGTCATTAGTCATTAGTCAACTCTTATCACAGAAACTCTCAAACATTCAATCACAAGTACTACGTAGTGATATCTTTTAGAGACTTATGAGGAGCAGATTTTCTCTCTCTGTATCCTTGCTAATTTGACAAATGCATGCATACACACACATGTGATATTCGATCGAGTACATTAATATAAAGGATATGGAGAGATCGAGTACATAGACAATGACCCTTATAAATAAAATTACTATCATAGCTATGCATACCATGTCCAAATTTAATTGTCATGTCGTTAGTTTATATCATTTAATTCATATGACCATTAATTCTGGACCTTAGGAAATATGTTGGAGCTGTTAATTAGTTGTTGTGGCGATCATACAAAAGAAAAATCATCCTTGAGGGAAGTCCTGTCTTTGATAGGGAAGAGCTCCAATGTTTTGAGAGATCTTCTAGAAGAATAGTCATCATCATCATCATCATCATCATCATGTTCATGATTATGAATACTATGATCTCCTGATCCCATCATCATCATCCAATCATCATGATCATGATGTGTGATCATTGGCGTCATAATTGGCTTTGCGTTTTCCCTTCCACACTTTGCATCTGAGCTCTCCATCTTCCAAGTGTATGAATTATTATTTGTCATCCGTGGGACTACATCTTCTGCCCTTGTCTACACATTTACATTCCAACCCAAAATAAAATGTAAACAAGAAGACATATCAAATCAAAGTATATCATGTATATGGATTCAAATGAAATGATCCCGTTCATATAATTTCATTTGCTTGATCAATTAAGTAAAATTCATCCCCACAAAAAAGAGTAAAAAAAGTGAAAAGAGTCTGGTAGGGTTTCTTATCTTATTAGTTCGATTTATAAAAGGAGAAATACTGTAGTTGCAGCTCTACTTACTAGATCTGCCCCCAAAAAGGTGAATTCTTGTCATCAATCAAGTCTAACTTAACTACCGAAAAGAATATAATGTATTGATCACCTGAAGAATCTTGTTAGTTAACATAAGGCCCCCTAAAAATATCCATACAAATTGGAGAGAATATACCTTTATCTTAACTAATATCTTGAGAATTTTAAAGCAATTAAGATTCAACTAGTAGTGTCACACCTTGTCGTACACTCTTACGCGTGTAAGTAGACTTCGAATGAAATAGTACTTCTAAAATTTGCAAACTTTGTAAGGTTGGACACTTGAAAAATGTTAGATATTTGGCCTATTAGGGAAGGCAAGAAGTTTGTAATAACCTAGGTTGAAAACACCATCTCATATTCTCATTAATTATGATATTTTAATAAAAAGCAAAAGAGTAGGTAGAATTATAGGTACCTGATGAGTAGCAAAGCAAGATGAGTTGAGGGGAGGGAGCTGATGATGAAAGAAGCCAAGGGAAGAAGGCACCACCGTCGGTGGTGGTTGATCGAAGTGGAGAGGACAAAGGAAACTATTTTGAAGAGGGTGGTGTTGGAAATGATGGTCAAGAGGAGGAAAAGTAGGATGGTGATGAGAAAACATGAAATGTTGTTGATGTTGTTTGCCTAGAAGTTTTTTCCTAAGCTTTTGTCTATCTCTAGCCTTGTGGTTTTGGAACCAGTAGAAAACATTCTTACCTTCAATCTTGCCATAGAGTGAGAGATGGGCAGTAATCTGCTGTATCTGAGCTGCATTTGGTGTTCTTACACCCCCTCTATACATTTCCTCTAATATCATCACTTGTTCTGGTGTTGGGCACCATCTTGTTGAGGCTGCAGGTGACATTTTTCTTAGCTTTTTTGGCTTTGTGTTTAGTTCTTCAATTGATTCTTTAGCCCTTTTCTTTGGTGGGGGTGTTGGCAATAAGGCTTGGATAAATAGAGGGCTATAAATACATGGAAAAAAGGGTAAAACTGTACTACATACTGTTGGGAGCAAAACGAAAAGTTTGAGGTAAAATATTAAATAAAATCACAATGGCAAAAGTTTAAGGAAATAAATGGATGGAGAGGGAATTGAAGGGGGGGCCATGTTTGATCTTTTATGTCATTTTGGAAGTTGTGTTAACTGTTTTTTTTTACTGGTCTACAGTGTAATGGCTCAAGAACAAAATAATGGGAAATATTTTCTTCATGATGAAATGGTATTCGGACTTTTTTTCCTTTTCACATCTAGACAAACTTATTACATACTAGAATTTACATGGAGGAGCTCTTTTCTACAACTTTTTGGACTTGCATTCACTATTACTCCGTAATTTGCATTGTCTTGTAGATATTAAGTTGTAGAGCTGATCAAATTCATCAGAATGATAAAATTTGTCCAATCTTAGCCTCAACCCAATGCATAAGCCCAAAACTGACAAATTTATTTGGCTAAGCCCGACCTTTGTTCGCCTCTATTAGATTGTGAACATGCCAAAGTTTTTAAACTCAAATTAGAGTTCTTTATCACGCATTAAATAAGTTAAAATACAAATCATTTTAACTTAAACATCACAACATATTCTCAACCAATAACTACATAGTATCATAAGCCTCAATGTTCGTTTTGGATGCCTCAACTCGTAGATTCATAATATTGGAACTCTCTCATTCTAAACTAACGTTCAATCACATTTTCATTCTCCAACTATTGGAAGCAAAACATAATTTTGGGTATTTAAAGGGCGAATATTAGTTAATGAAAAGTACCAAACCATGTTTTACGACCAAAATGAAACATACTAGATGAGTTTCAGATATTTTTAAAAAAATATTCCGAAATCGCGTGTTAAATCTAAGAATTTTTTTTAGTTTTTCAATTATGGAAAGATAATATTTTAGGGTACTTTCCATTAGTCCACTCCTAGTGACCCCTCTCAATTACTTTAAAAAAAATCTACGCAAAAAATAAATTAGGAAGAATAGAAAAGAGACGGATGAAGTATTAATCGTTGATGATATACACAAAATCACAAAAAAAAAAAGAAGGTATAGTTCTCCACAGTACACAATGTATGTTTTAGTACGTAGTATTAGACTAATAAAAGTTTGGCTGTGCTAATCACAGGAGATGAGCAAAGTACATAAGAGGTTGATTAATTTAATTTTTAGAGAAGATTTATTTGTAAAAATAGAAAGGACAATGAATAGTACTATGAAAAATATGCAGGTAGTCAGTCAATAAGCTGATGTTTCCTATCAAGGATGCATAGAGTATGATGTCTTAGGGAGAAAGCAGAGGTAGAGAGAGAGAGAGAATGAGAAGGGACAGAATGAGGAATTGCAAAAGATGAGTGTGTGTGGTTGAAATATTAATGATTTCGTCATTATTACCTTGTTATAGATTTATTAGGAGAAGAATTTTGTTTTTGACTTCTACTAGCTTGTTTCATGAATCATGAATGAGATGCTAGGCATGTCATGAAGCAAAATAGAATCATTGTTCAGTGTACCCACCCTCGGTGAGACTGAACCCCCTGCAGATTCACTTCTTTTTTGTTACACCCCACATCCTTACCTATCAATTTTACCCTCATCTTCATATCAATTGGTTTTTTTTTATTCTCCTTAAATTATTTAAATAACCTAAATCTGTCGAAGAATAAGTTATGAAAATAATTAAATTAAAAGTAATAAGTTAAGGAGCATATAATCTAGCTCAATGCACACAGACTGACTCTAACACGCCTTAGAGTGAGTATAAAACCATCCCAATCATCAGAACTTAATCCTCTTCAAATGCCAAGGGTATGTAGATACTTACAAATAATTAAGAGGTGGGTTATGCATGAATACATGCAAATTTTCTAAATCTTCCTTACTCTTCTCGTTCGAAGCAACTACATGATCTATTCATACAATAATTTCATGCTCATGGCTGAATCATAATCATTACTATCGAAACTATTTTTTACAGTATCTATATGTTAGACTTTATATATATTTTTGGATATAAATTAATATTTTTTATTATTGTATATTAATTAATTAATAATTATGGATAATGTATAATTAGCTCTCAATGAGTTTAGGTACCCTTCCCATGCAAGTTAGTGGCTTAAATCCAGTTAATAATAAAGTTGATGATTTTATGAGATATATGCGGCAAATAATTCTTTCATGGTATCAGAATCAAATTTTTTCTTTCACATTCTCTACTTCTCTTCCATGGTTGAAGTTAACAAGTTTCATCCCGCAATCACCATCGCTAATATCAAAACTTGTGTACCGATCATTCTTGATTATGACAATAACACCAAAATGCAATTATCCAACATATCACCATATTTAATTATATAGCAAAATGTCACCTATATAGTAATACAAAATATCACCTTTATGATCACCACTAATCCTCCACCCTAAAGAGATAAAAAAAAAAAAAAAATCTCATACGTAGCTCCTCGTTGAGTTATAACAACTGTTCAGATCTCCATGTATTGTCGATAACTCTGTAATACAAGAAAAGGTGAACATAGAAAGTAACCAACAAAAGTAATTTATGAAGCACATGTGAGGGAGAGGGGTAATGAAATTAAAATAATGAAAAAAGTGTAGTAATATTTAGAGTTATATGGCACTTGTGTGCTCAATAATAATGAATACATACAACAATGCAACAACCCCTAATTTAACGAATCTGACATGAACGCCTAAGATCTCAACTCTATCGATCTATATTTAGAACTCCAAACTAACAAACGTTTTGTTGGGTATCAATTGACGACTGACTGCCAACAACAACTTTTACATATTCAACCACAGTTGTTAGAAAACGACTTCACCTAGGTCAAAAAATTCTAATGGATTCATAAATGAAGTAAACTTTTTATTATATTATTGGTTTCTGTTATCATAAAAACTTTATCCTTTGTTCATCATACAATAATGAACATGCCTGCAATTTTTTTTTAACTGTCTAGTCATTTTTCATTTGTGTAATTTGTTGCCCCCTTCATACAATAAACTAGGATGAAACCGATACTTTCTCCATCTCTTAAAAATTGTCCCATTTCTATTTATAAAGTCAAAGTTTGAAAAGTTTGACTATAAATTCCCATCACGTTATAAGAAATAATATATTCAAATGGTATCTTATTGAATGTACCTCAATATAAATTTTTAGAATATCAAACTTTCATAATTTTTTGTCTTACGAATTTAGAGGTAAAAATGTTTGAAATCGCGCTTAAAAAGTCAGATGGAGTATTTTTCGAAGAACAGAGGGAGTACCTCAGTAATTGTTAAACCTATTAAATTCTCACACTTTTATTTGAAATATAATACTATTGTATTTTTGTTCATGTAATATAATAATGAATTAAATTGTAGGATTGCAAACGTCATCACTAGTGAAAAATAGAGATGCTGATGAATGAGAGTGATTGTATTGTTCAGCTAAAATTTGTCTTCCTCACTCACTGTCCCATTCTCTGAAGAAGCATTCAATTATGTTGTGTGCAACTTTGCTTTCTCTTCACACGGTAGCTAATTAGCTATACCCTACTATATTTTGGGCACTCTTTGATCCATTATTTTCTAAAATCAATTATTGAGCAGAGGGAAACGCATAAACTGATCGAAATATGAAGGAAGAATTTTATTGGAGAAGTGTTGTTTCATTTCATCATTAGACCTTAATTAAGCTCAAGTTTGTGCTAGTAATTTTTGATGAAATTCGTTTGCCATATACTCCATATATAATACTCTATATAGTTCATATATATATATATATGACTTGTACATGTCTTTTTTTTCCTCGTCTAAAAGTAGAGAAATAAGAAATAATGAGGTATGTAAACACGTACAACCTGCATGTTTCTTGATCAATACCATAGCTACGGATCTAAAAATTGAACTGTACTTTGATAAAATAAAAAAAAAAGATTGAACTACACAAGAAGATTTTATGCAGGAAGAAGAAAGCATGTTGACACTGAATTGGCAACAAAGATGATGCAAGTTCATGTATTCTTAATTTTCATAGATTTTGAAACTAGCATGCCCAGGCCAATTACTATTCCTTCTGAAAACTATTCATAATACCTAAAGTTCATTCTCCTTAATCTTATCAAAAATCGATGGAGAAGAAATAATAGAAAGACACACTTACGTACTCATACAAAAGCCAAAAACCTTAATTCCATATTATACATATACTCCGTATTAGATCTGTTCAAATTGGAGGGGCTTCATTAACGGCCCTTTATCGACCCGTTTGTGAAAGATTTTAATTTATTATGGGCTTAACTGGGTCGGTCTTTTAAAGGGTCATGTTTTAATGGGTCAAATAGGATCAATGACGAGCCAATAGTTTTCAAAGCTTTTAAACACTATCAAGTAATGAATTACTTCCACTTACTTGGCGATAGTCCACTGTCAAAGAATAGAGGTAATACGGACAAACTATCATCACCCTTTCCATAGATAAAAACTATAGTCAAATCTACTTTGTATACTCAATTAAAAGATAAATTTCATTTTAAAATCACTTGTAAGTTGTACAAATAGGATGACCTTATATTAAAACTATTAGAACTATTTAGAAAAGGTTGAATATTTATTAGAAAGTCAATGTGGGATTACATTATGATTAATGAAAAATAAACAAATTATAATTTTCATATGAGGTACGATGGATCATCATTTCTCACAGTAAAATTTCAAGTTGGGAGATAATTCTTCCTTTGGCACATTCTGAAACTCTTCAAGACGTTTGTCCTTGAAAGATATATACATGATGAACAGTCCATTCCTACTATGTTAAGATAGAAGCTAGTGGCAAGGAATTCATCCCAATTTCAGTTGCATTTTTTACCCAAATCTTTGTTTAATTTTAGGATTCAACAGTCACAAAATTAGCGATAAAAACTAAGCATGAATTAAGCTATACACCAATAAATAGATAGATGAGGTGACTTAATAAGGTGACAAAGACGGATCGTGGGTGGAGTACTAGGTGTCATTCGTATTGTCAACTTGTCACAAGAATGTGATTTTGCAAAAAATGAAATAAAAACATACTAGTACTGCTTAATTAGTATGGGATAGTAGAACAATAAATAAATAAAAAAAAAAATCAACGACCCTCGGAGGATAAACATATATTGTAACTAGCTAAGAAGTATAGGCAGTTAGGCACAAAATGCCAACAATTATCATGCAGTTATTATCCCTCGATTTTCCCACAGGAAAGGGGTGGCTTTGGCTTGCTTTTGGATTATTATAGCTTAAAAAGTTGAGGCATAAACTCCTCATTTTTTTAGTCGATACCCTTCAAGTCGTATGTGTCCTTGCTTCCTTGGTGTATTGATAGTATTACTAAATGTTATGCCAATTGATAAGTATATTTATTTGTACTTTTCGGTATTGATTTAAACTCTTTTTGGATGAGTTTTAGGTAATTCTGGGTTTATTTTAACCGAATTTATGCTAAAAGTTTATAATTATATTTTGGATTTAATCATATCGATTATAGTTAATTTTTAAGACTTTTAGTATAAATACATATTGGTAGCAAAAATATAATGAAGCTAGTATTGATTTGTTGGTGGAAATTGGGTCAAGAAAAGAGAAAGAAAAATTAGCCAAAAAGTTATTTCAAAAAAAAAGAAGAAATAAAAAGAAAAAAAAAAAGAGAAAAGTGCGAAAGACTCACGGCAAAACAAAGGGAAAAAAAGTGTGATAAGTTTTTGTTGGGCATTTTTTTTATTCTTTTAATAATTAGGTTTAGGGTTTTTGGAAGGGTAGACTCTTCTCCATTCATTATTCTCTATTCTAGGTTTTTTGCTTCTTCTTCCTCCTCTCTTCTTCCTCTCTTCTCTCTTTTTCTAAGTTTTAGTTTTATGGTTTTGTTTATGTAATTCTCTCTCAAAATTATTATTACTCTTGAATAATCAAATTTCATTCCTAGATTCATCAACAATTTCATTCTCAAGTAAGTTTTCTCTAGTTTTCTTTGGTTGATTTTCTTTGTGTTTATTTATTCATGTCTCTTTGTTATTTAATTTAATTCCCTTATATTTTTATGATTTTTATATTTATGTTTGATTTTATTATTGTTCATATGGATTTAATTATGATTAGTGAGTAATTTCTTTTCTAGGATGTTAATATATGAACCCTAGCATGTGTTAAGTTGATTCTTATATCAACTCAATGTCAAATTAAGGTTGATTTATTAGGTTGTTAAAATTGATCATTAGGTTTAATTCATTGGTTTAATTAGTCAAGAAGTGACGGCTGAGATTAATTACTTCCTTTGTCTTAATGATATTTGCTAATTAATCAAGAAGCGAGAGCTGAGATTAAGAGGGCTACACCTAATACAATTAGACTAATCAAGAAGCGAAAGTTGTGGTTAGGATAATTGAAGGGTTGTTTGATTTGATCATTGATGTTGGTGTATTTGATGATGGTTAATGCATGTTAGTGGGGATGTATTAATATCCTAGGTTTTTCTCTTATCGATATCACATTTTAATCTTTGCAATTTTAGTTATTAGTTTCACTAAACGACTCATTTCTAGCGTAATATAGTAAAATTGAGCTAAGTTGACCCTATATTAGCTTCCTAGAGGACGACTCGTAATTATACTGCAATAGCCGTGCACTTGCGGTTATAATTAGTGACGAAAAAATAGTACCCATTGGAAGCAAGGAAGTCCTTTGCCTTGCCAGTGACTTTCCCGATTGACTCCGGTAAGGGGTCGAGTTCATTGATAATAAACGAGCGCTTGGTGGAAGGCAACCCATCATTTCATGTCTTTTGATTTAGTTTATTTTTCTTGCGGATTTTATGCTTGTTTTTTTTTTTTTGTATTTGTTTTTCTTGTAGGTTGTTTGAGTATGATGCATTTGGAGATTGAAGTCAATTATCTTCACCAAATTATCGAGGCAACTTGAATGCTTTGGAGTAGTTTGGAGTATAAATTGTGTATCAAATCAACCCCTTTTTACAGATGGTCAAGATTCAAGGGGAATTTCTAAAGCTAGACTAGAAACAAGCTTATTTATGAGTATTGGAGTAAAAGGGGGCAGCATATTTCTAAAGCAGGTCTAGAATCATATGAGTATTTCTGGAGCACATCTAGAAATAAGCTGACATGTTTGGTTGTTTATGAAGAATTTGGGTTAGCAAGCTTCTAGAGCAGCTCTAGAATAACAGAAAATTTCTAGAGTAGCTCTAAAAATTAGCTGATGCATTGGTTATGATTGTTGGGTATGGATCAGAATAATTCTAGAGCAGCTCTAGAAAATCCCAAAATTTCTAGGGCAACTCTAAAACCAAGCTGTAAAATACTCTTTGGAAACTAACACTCCCAATCTCTCAATACCTATACAAAATCCCAAACCCTAACCTCTCTTACTCACCTAAACTACCCATCAACCCACCGCAGCCCCGACGTCCTCCTTCCCCCTACGCACGCCCCACAACCCGTGACCTCTTCCTCCACACCTTGCTTTATTTACTCTTTACTTTAAGCACTGGGGACAATGCTTCATCTAAGCATTGGGGGGAGTATATCATGGTATTTGTACATACTTGCTTATTATTTTCAAGTTTCCTTTGATTTTTTTTGAAAATTGAAAAAAAATTGAAAAATTGAAAAAAAAGGAATGCAAACAACAAACCCAGCTATGTCGAAAACCCAAAAGGGCGACATAGGCAAGAATTTGGGGGCCCGGCTAAGTTGAAAGCCCGAAAGGACAACTTAGGCAAAAGAGTGGCTTATCATGAGTGGGTGAGTTGTGAGGCATGGAAAAGAAATTAGAGGCTAGGATGAAAACTCAAAAGGGCTCCTAGGCAAAATGAGAGACAAAAGAAAAGAGAGAAATCTATTTTTGCATCTCAATTACTTTGAAGTTGGTGTCATAAGGAGATGGAGCGATAAGGAAGGAATTCGGGAATTTTTCATCACTTGGAGGGATAAGTAGATCGCATTTGCTATTCGATTCTCATTTCTTGGAGTTATAAGGAAGTTTGTAGCCAAAGGAGTTTCACAACCCAGTGCTCATATTATTTATGTTGTTAGCAAGGTCGTATCTTGGTGATATTGTTAATTTGGTTGGATTTTTGTTGTATTTATTGTGTGTTATTGTGTAAGCTAAGCATGGGGGAGTAAGTGGTTTGGTTCATTGGACTACTTAGCTTACACCGAGATTAGTGAAGATTAGGAAGGGAGACATAAGGAGTAATTATTGTTTTGGAGACCATGTTTAGCTCTTTATTTTCATCTAGTCACCTTGAGCTTGCTCGAGGACGAGCAAGGGTTAACATGGGGGAGTTTGATAAATACATTTATTTGTACTTTTCGGTATTGATTCAAACTCCTTTTAGATGAGTTTTAGGTAATTCCGGGTTTATTTAACCGAATTTATGCTAAAAGCCCATAATTATATTTTGGCTTTAATCATATCGATTATAGCTAATTTTTAAGACTTTTAGTATAAATACATATTGGTAGCAAAAATATAATGAAGCTAGTATTGATTTGTTGGTGGAAATTGGGCCAAGAAAAGAGAAAGAAGAATTAGCCCAAAAGTTATTTAAAAAAAGAAAAAAAAAGAAAAAAAAAAAAGAGAAAAGTGTGAAAGACTCACGGCAAAACAAAGGGAAAAAAAGTGTGATAAGTTTTTGTTGGGCATTATTATTTTTTTTTATTCTTTTAACAATTAGGTTTAGGGTTTTTGGAAGGGTGGACTCTTCTCCATTCATTATTCTCTATTCGAGGTTTTTTGCTTCTTCTTCCTCCTCTCTTCTTCCTCTCTTCTCTCTTTTTCTAAGTTTTAGTTTTATGGTTTTGTTTATGTAATTCTCTCTCAAAAATATTATTACTCTTGAATAATCAAATTTCATTCCTAGTTTCATCAACAATTTCATTCTCAAGTAAGTTTTTTCTAGTTTTCTTTGGTTGATTTTATTTGTGTTTATTTATTCATGTCTCTTTGTTATTTAATTTAATTCCCTTATAGTTTTATGATTTTTATATTTATGTTTGATTTTATTATTGTTCATATGGATTTAATTATGATTAGTGAGTAATTTCTTTTCTAGGATGTTAATATATGAGCCCTAGCATGTGTTAAGTTGATTCTCATATCAACTCAATGTCAAATTAAGGTTGATTTCTTAGGTTGTTAAAATTGATCATTAGGTTAAATTTATTGGTTTAATTAGTCAAGAAGCGACGGCTGAGATTAATTACTTCCTTTGTCTTAATGATATTTGCTAATTAATCAAGAAGCGAGAGCTGAGATTAAGAGGGCTACACCTAATGCAATTAGACTAATCAAGAAGCGAAAGTTGAGGTTAGGATAATTGAAGGGTTGTTTGATTTGATCATTGATGTTGGTGTATTTGATGATGGTTAATGCATGTTAGTGGGGATGTATTAATATTTTAGGCTTTTCTCTTATCGATATCACATTTTAATCTTTGCAATTTTAGCTATTAGTTTCACTAAACGACTCATTTCTAGTGTCATCTAGTAAAATTGAGCTAAGTTGACCCTATATTAGCTTCCTAGAGGACGACTTATAATTGTACTGCAACAGCCGTGCACTTGCGGTTATAATTAGTGACTAAAAAGTAGTCATCACCAATATATTCATATTCTTCTATTGTTATTTATATTTGAGTTTTCAGGGTATTTATTAATCAAGCAAATGTCTTGAATTTACTGTTGACAATTTTGATGATGACAATATATACACTAATGATATTTATCTATCTAATATGTGTATTACTATGTATAAGATATTTGATAGCACCATGGAAGCATAATTAATTATACAAGAGGAAGAGTGCCGAAAGTTGTAATTGATATTTAATGACTACACATGAAGTTAATAATGATGGAATGAGTGTTTACATTAATTGGAATACAATATTTACAAGGTGTGTAGATTAGGAATTGAGATTAGATAACCCTCCATTAATACAATGGACTCTTGACATATGCTATGGTTGTGAATGAGATAAGGATTATGAGTTCCATGTGTATTTTTAAATAAAATGTTTTGAGATTGAAATCCAAAAATACGCGCAAATTCATTATTCATTATTCATTATTCATAATGATTTTGTTCTTGGGTCTATGGGGAGTGTGTGGATGTGTCATGGAGAATACAGTCGCATGCCACAAACGGTGGGCTTGGGTTTGTTGGTTAAATTTTTAGACTGACTTTTCTGCCAATAGAGCCAACTCAAGAAGCTTGTCGTTTTGAAATTTTTATAACACCACTTTAGTTTCGGAATTTTCACTTGCCAAAAATATAAATTTCAGAATTTTGTATAAAAGGTCAATAGTAATACGACATATATTCAATCTTTGAATTTGAGACCAAGAAAGTTTGAGTCTAAGGAGATTGTCAAACAACCCCATAAGGTTATTGTAATAGTCTTCGACGGACATGCTCTTCGACTGCTTACAATTGGTAATGGCTGCCCATAGTTGTTGCAAATTAGGGCCACTAGCCATGCAGACTCGCTTCTCCAAATAAGCCCAAAGTTTTTGTGCTTCTTCAAAATAAGGGATGGAGACCGCAATTTTAACGTCAATAGATCTTAGAATCCAAGAAACCAACATGGAATTCTTAATTTTCCCAGTCAAGGATCTTCTTCTCTGTTGGTTTGGCAATTGTGCCATCGATAAACACAAATTTACACCTATATTTTAATGCCAAAGTGAGTGTCCGATACCAACTAAGATAATTATCACCCTTTAAGATCACATGAGTGATCATATTACCTGGTTGGTTGCCTACACTAAGGTAGAAGGAAGAAGAAGGATCAACTTTACCTTCGTTTTCCATATCGAGCAAAAGGAAAAAAAATTAGGTTTTAGGGTTTGAAGGCTCCGATACCATGTCAAGAATTTTGTTTTCTTGCCTTTTTATTGTTGTATTCCTTGATATATATACAACCTAAGAGAGGATACAAGGCCTTAAACATTGGCCCATTAGCTGAATACAATATTACGCTTAACAAAGACATTTCGACTTTTTTAGGCTTGAACTGGTATATTTCAAAACCTTTTTTTTGTATAATCGAAAAATATCCAAAATCAAAATAAAAAATACACAACACTTCGTAAGGTTATTGTTTCTGCCAAAAATCGTCACCTAGTGACAACTTATGGCTAGGACATTTTACAACAAGTCAAGCTACGCGAAAGTAATAACATATAGAACAAAGTATGAAAATAATGCAAGTGACACAGTGAATTGGTGACGCGGAAAACTCAAACTCGGGAAAAATCGCAGGGGCTTATTAGGTCGTCGTTCCACTATGTTGAAAGAGGTGTTTTTGTTGAGCATACTAGAGATGTAGAGAGTAAACGAGTAGAAAGTACATCAAGTGGCAAGTGTTAATAGAGCTGATGAGAGAGATGTATATGATAATGGTTGTGTTTTTTTTATCTTGGCTTGTGGATGAATCCTCTTGTGAGTGAATGAGGGAGCTAAGTGAGTGTTTTTGCTGAGTAATTGGATGCGTTGAGCGACTTATTCTTTCCTTTAGATCCTTCAACCTCTTTTTATAGGTGTGTATTCATCCTTTCTTACTTTATTGCTGCCAGCTGTTACAAAATAGACTGAGTCAAGCAGTCTTTTACTTCATTTTTCCTTCATTAATATCTTTCCGTAACTGACGCCTAGGTTACAATCACTACATGTTGTAACTGCTTATTATTATCTAATAAATGCCCTGGTTAAATTGGTTACTTCCTTACACCTAGCTATCCTACACGTCGGAAAATCTTCACGTCATGTCGGGTGTGCTAAACGGTTTTTCACCCATATCACCATGTACTAATTTCCACGAATTTGACAATACGTTTTTTACATCTAATTGTCCTACACATCGCGATGCTCACACATTACGTTGAATTGGATAGATTTTTACCCCTAACAGTTATATACAGAGGTTTTGAACAAATCAGTGCCTGAATTTGGTCTATAAAAAACTAAAAACGAGTTTAAGATACAATTACAAAGTTTGGAAGTTGGTTACAATTAGAGTTTATAGTCAAAGTAGATGGTTGTAAATACTCCTAAGGTTTGTTATGACCCTATAAGATTCATGAGAAATTTATCAAGGTGTTCTCTCATCAAATTTGAATTTATAAAAAATAACCAAATTTTGAAGGTTTATATACATTAATTTATGTCATTTCTGAAATAATATCCAAAATTGACATAAAGGCATATGGTGCCTTATATGGTCATTTAAGGAGGCTTGAAATCATTCATTGCCTTAAATATGGTTCGTTAAGACTTGAAATCAACTTTAGAACCCAATTTTTCAAGAGTTATAGAAATTAGCTGAAGTGTGCATTTAGAGTTATAAGTGAGACCAATCTATCCTAGGTCATACTATGAATCTATAGAACTCATGAGAAGCATATCAAAGTGTTTTTTCACTTGTTTCATATTTGTACGAAAAAATCAAATTTTAAAGGTAATACACTATTTTAAAGTCATTTAAAAAAAAATATTAGGTGCCTTAGTCATATAAGGAAGTTCAAAACCATTCACTGTCGTAAATTTTGTTCGTACTTTTAAAATCGGGGTTGGGGTAGGAGCCTAGGAGGTTTGGTGCTTTAGATAGTGAGTGAGTAGCTCAGGGTGGTTCTATTTCTGGATATACTTCATTGGCTATGCAATTGAAGGCTATGTAATGTTTCAAAACTTTGGAATGAATTTTTATTCGGTTCGGATGTTGAATGATTTTGAAGTCCTAGTTTTGATTCTTCGGATCGGGATTCCTAATATACTGGTGATTGCTAATACGACTAGGAGAATAAAAGCTCTTGCAACTCAATTCCAGAGAATTTTTATTTTGCTCAAGATAAGAGGGTTCAAGTTAATAAGGCTCATGCTTGTGTAGACTTATTGAAATTTTTTGCATTGCAGTCTTTTTAGTTCAATTTCTATACATTTTTGGAATGTGAAAATAAATAAATATGATATGTAAATAAAGACATGAGAATGAGTTTACCGCCTAAGTCTACGAATTTTGAAAATCAATTGAAATAAGTATTTAGAATTAAATTAGGTAAGACTCATAGGAAGTATAACAAGATATTTTCTCACCGTGTCTAATTTTATCTATAACACACTATTTTTTAGTCATTTTTGATACAATATTAGAAGTTGTCCTAATAAGCTTAATATCAATAAATCTTGCATCAAGTATATATAATCAAACTATTATGCATATGAAGCCTATGCTGCATGATCCGCTGATATACTTTTGAGTTCTGTCACTGATTTTTAAGCTCACCGGAACGTATTGTGCTCCCAGCTTAATCAAAAATCTTCCTTTTGTGCTTGATACCAAAGGGAGTGACTTCTCTATCACACAAGTCATAACCATGCCAGACATGCCTAGGGAGATAATGGCGAAAATAGAAATAATCCGAGTTGAAACGAGACTCATCTAGGACTCGGACTTGTGCTAAACCAGGTCGCCAATCATCAGATCCCGTTAGTTTAAGATAAAAGTAGCATATGGTTGTATCCACGCAGGGTCCATCAAAATGAAACTCATCTACACTGCAAGGTTGGAATGGTTTCCTTGTCACATCGTCCAAAACACTCTGATTCATTTTATCCACCCATCTTACATGTCTCCTGTCATGTGGATGGACCAAAACGTCGTTGTTTTTCGAGTCTCCAAATCTTAGGCTAATATGACTTGATGTGCCGGCATCCTTGGTGCAACTGGTCTCTATGGTGATCACATAGCTGCATTTCCCCTACCAAAAAAAAAAAAAAAAAACCAAATCATATTATACATATAGTGCCAAATGAAATGGTACAATAGTCTAGTGTACCTTTCTTTGCAATTCCCCTTCTACAAACGCAATGTTCTGGAAAACCATGGCAAATGCAAGAAATGACAGCAAAGTAGCGGTGAAATACCGCTTATGGATCACCATTCTAGCTGAGATGTCCAAAGATTTTGGTGTTTACTAGTGCAGATTGCAGAAATAAGACTGATTACCTTTGTACTTTAATAATTCTGTGGGATTTATTCCTTACTTGAAAGCATCAAAAAGCTCTGATTCTAAGCCTACGTTTGTGTCAAGTAGCATAACATAACGCTACGTATCTAAACAAAATTTATTGGAAAAACACCCACAGTATAAGCATAAATCCTGTAAGGTAATTCAAGTGACGAGTTTCTATTATTCTCTTTCTCCCTATACATATGAAGGCAATGCTCTGTACCTATCTTCTCTTGTTGCATTTTCATGTGCCAGAAAAGATGCCGGATAAATGGGCTTGGAAAGTAAAGCACATTGGTGTCGTATCTTACCTTTGCGGCTTTCAGAATAACTATAGATTTAAGTGTAAAATAGCTTTTTAGTTTGTTTGATAGACGTGCAAATAGCTACTCGTACATATTAGGGACTTGTAATTTTTATGAGGAACAGCCCCAAAATCATGAAACTTTTGAGAATTTTTTCTGAGAAACGTTAGAATCAGTAACAAACCGGTGGCCGAACCTGTTGCTGGCTATGCTGCAATGTCGATGCAGTTCATCCACCCTAGGATAAAAATGTTTCAAGCTATAATTATTAGCCCATAGCCAACACAAAATAGTGCTAATCACTCCCACCAGGAATGGGATGTTAATTAGTCACTTACCTATGTTATTTGCTAATTAGTTATTAGTTCATCCGTAGTTTAATAAAAACCACAAAACTGTAAACATACATGCTTGAAAATGTTGGTAGTATAAAAGACTAATACTATGTTTGGAAACCAACTTAATGTGAAAAATAAAGGAAAAGTAAAATTATGCAGTTATATGAAAAAGTAATCTGCAAAAATCTATATAAATCACCAATTTAAATTGTTTGATTTTTTTATCATGGAAAACGATAGAAATTAGAGCTATTTTGGTAGGATTAGAATTCTTTGGAGATTTCCCCTCGAAAGTAATGGAAAAACTATGGAAAACAATATAGGCAAAAATAAACTAAGTGATTTACATAGATTTCCAATTATTTCCTTTTCCACATTTTCCCATTTTGATAAACAAACAAGCTAACTATAAGGGATTCTTATATTTAATGTGTTTTCCACAAATTTTCTCATCATCCACAAGTTCCCAAAAACACAGTAAGGGCTCAAACAACCCAGTTAGAAAATTTTCAGAGGGGAGAAACCAGTGCAATCGGCCTCAAAGAACCATAGAAACACCAGCCAAATAAATTAAGCTCCAATCTGCAGGGAGACATGAGCGATCTCCAAAGTGCACGCATGAATTTCCTAATAGATAATCTACTTCACAAAATGTAAGATCGGAATATGAACTACCATTAACATTATGCAAATCATATGCAACTACTAGCTCCAAGAATGAGTAAACAGGTAAGGATGTCAGATATATGAATTGGTGCAGGCTCCCTTTCCCCTTCACAACAATCAAACAGACTAGTTTTACAGACAATCCAAAAATCATTGAATACAGCCAACATGACGCAGATAGTAAATCATCAACCTGGAAAAGTTAATAATATAGCTTAACTGAAATCAGCAATATCTGACTGGGGGACATATGTTCGTGAAGAATCTTTTATAGTCGCATCATTCGGCTGGATTACTAAAAAATAACCCCAGACTTGGCATAACAAACGCAGGATACCACGCTAATCTAATCATCTAGTTCATCTTTTCTGTTTCTTCTGTGAACCCTCTAATCCTTCTGATGCAACAATTTCATGCTTTCTCTTCCTACTCTCTTTGTTGTTGACTGCCTCAGTTTCAATCTTCTCTTGCCTTGCTATTTCTTTCTCTTCATGACTTCTTTTCTTCTTATGTTTCTTTTCCTCGCCCACGTCAACTACATTCTCCATGTCCCCACTATCCCCCTTATCTTCATCTCTTTCTTCATCACCCCTTATTTTTCTTCCTGCTCTTCTTGTGTTTCTTTAGCTCATCCGTTATTCTCCCCAAGCTGAGCTGCTGCTTCATTAACACCATCCTGACTAATAGGGCGACTATGCTTTTCCTTCTTTATATCTACACGATCATCAATTTCTTTTTTATTAGGCTTATCTCTTTTCTTTTTCTTCCTCCTTTCTTTACTTCCATCAAAGCTTTCAGTTTCATTCTTGACCTCAATCTCATTAACAGCAACATCATGATCATCATGGAGCTAATTCTTTTCGCGCTTCTTCTGCTTATCGCCTTGAATTTTTCCAGTCTCATTACCATCATTCTGACTATGATTACTACTCTGCTCTTGCTCCACAATATCTGCAGCAACGTCATGTTTTGCTCTTTCTTTCTTCTTTCCAGTTTCCTCACTCCCATCAAAAGTTTTTGCACCATTCTTCAACTCAATTGCATCAATAGCATTATGATCACAACAAGATTCATCCTCGACTGTAATAGCCTCAATCTCATTGTTTGCCTTCTTTTTCTTCGGCTTCATTGCAGTCCCTCCAACCTTTTGCACTTCTATGCTCACTGCATTGCGTCCCCCCTCATAATCATCTCTCCAATTCTTGCTCTTATACCTCCTAGTCTCCTCAATAACATTCAAACTAACATCAATTCTCACACCTTCTCCTTCACTCTTATCCACCCCTCGAAGCTCCTTCCTCTTGCTATTGCCGCGTACCTCCTTACCTAGCATACCCACGGTACCATATATTTTAACAGATTCAGCAGTCCCTTCTGTGTCAACGCCATCAAAACGTTGCTTCTTAACTTTGCTATGACTCCTAGACTTCTTATGCTCTTTGTGAAGCTGAGAAAGTTCATCAAAAGAGGCAGAAGCACGACTCAAATAAGCAATGAAGGCGGGGGATGCACCATTACTGTCTAAAGACACAAACTTTGACAGGATTCTAGCAGCTTTGGAAAGAGAGACGGACTCACTCGATACAACCTCCCCTGACACTGTTTTCATTTTACAACCCTTCAGTCGGAACTCCAAAATCTTCCTTCAGAAAAATCAAATCAGCAACGATGAGAAATGTACGTAGCACACAACATTGCCAATCAGGCTGCCAAGCTATACTTGTTTTTAACAGCTAACATGAATCAAACCAAATGTGGGGCCGTCCGACTTCAAAAACTGTGTTTACCTAAAACAACGTAAAGCTTTGGAAGAATGGTGAAGCCCAATTTGGGTAAACCATAAGATAGAAACAACACGCCTAATTTTAACTTCCTCAAAACCCTAACTAATAAACCCTAGAAATGAAAGAGCTACACAGTCAACTTCTGTCGCAATAGTATGCAGATTTTAGGGTAAAGTTTCAATTTTGATACCGATACTTCAAGATGGAAAATGTAAAAACAATAGGAAATCAATTCCAACAAATAACAAACACAAATTACGCAGATCAGAAGAAAACAAGTAAAAGATAAGCTACCAACGGCGGAGGAAGGGTGTGTTGCGAGGAGCAGGGCTGAGTTTCAGGGGATGGGGATTCGCCTCTGAATTACATCGGACACATAATTTTACGATTTTAGGCTTCTAGGTTTACTCTGTGTTTACCACCTCCATTTTCTTAATGTCTTTATTTTTTTTTTTTTTAAAAAGACAATACTTTCCCAACAGATTATGTAGACTTTTTGATAAGCTGGAACAATTCGCAATTAAATGATGCAAGAACTTATAGGTTAACTAGCTGGTTAATACCGAGTATAAATATTACGGAGTAAGTTGCAATGTAGGAAAGTTGCTTACACATGTAGCAATATCTCATTTTTTTAACAATCTTTGTAAGCCTAACACATCTAGCCAATACATTCCTCATTTTATCCCTAGTTTGTGTCAAAGCCTTAAAATTATACGAAGATTGATGGGTGTCTAAGGATTGTGGTAATGAGTCAATGATAAAATAGACAAAATTTCTTCATAATAAAAAACACAGTTGCATACAATTGCACACCACAACCACTGTACAGTTTAGCAGGACCACGACCTGATACAGTACAGGAATTTCTGCCTTCACTGTGAAACCAAATTAAATGTTGTAGCGTATTAGTTCATTTTCTGTCATATAACTGTACTGGATATGTTTCCAAGTTGTCAGGTATAAACAACTTCCCTACAGCCTGAACTCTGAAGCTACAGAATGAGTTCCGCTAGCAGGCACCGGCCATTTACCAAGTCCATGCATAAGAATCGGACCTTTTCCAGGATCTCAAACTCATTTCTGATGTCCTCTGTGTTGGGGTAAAAACAAATTCGTGTGGACTAGGCCCAAAGCGATAAAATATCATAGTAACGTGGAATGGAGTGTGTGTGACCTGTCAAGGTGGGTGACCCAGGCCCAACACTCTGCTCCTGTCTCTCCCAGTGTACCTAATAGTTTTCAGCTAGTTAGCCAGCACCAGCCCTGGAAACTGGAGTTCAAGTTTAGCTCTCAGGAGCTAGGGAAGAGTAACAATAACTCTTCAGTAGCTTATTTGGTGCAAACATTTCTGTAACATAAGTCTTAAGTGCCACAAATGATACACGGCAAAAATATTATCACGCAACTTGTAAAATAAAAAATAGAAATAAATAAAAAGCCATTAATGAGCAGGCAAAAAATACCTAATATTTACAATCCTGCTATAGGACAACTGGGCACAATCAATCAGCATAATCGCACACAGTTATTTGCATGTGCTGATCTTGATCTGGTGTATAATGCCTGATAAAAGCCCTTCTCCACCAAATCTCAAATGCCTTTTGAATATTGGGACAATCGTCTCCTTTTGTAAGGAATCTATCAAACCAATTCATCAAGATGCTCTGCTGCTGTGATATAGGCAGAGTAAGAATAGTCTGGCTAAGACCATCTTCAACAACCTTTTTGTCAACAAACCTGCTAGCCCGCTTCATCCATCCGAAGTCCTCATATAGAGGTTCCAACCACGTGGAAAGAAGAGAATAACGAGTTTCCTTTGGCACCAAAATATGCCCCCTTCCAATAGCAATACATAGTTGTGCTGTAACCCTACTGATTTCATGTCTGTACATAGTCGGGATCTTTGAATGGAGAGTAGCGAGTTCCTTTTGATCAGCCCAAAGTTTTACAAACTCATCCCCCATCTTTTTGTCGATAAGTATATCAACAATCCACTGCATATTATCGGCTTCACGGGCTATCTCAGCCATTATAGCTCCTCGGTCCTGCTTACTTTCATCCATGCATGTGGCTTCAGACAAGCAAAGGATAAGAGCACTGAGACATTTATGGCAGAGATTGTAGAGAGTTTCTCTGGAAACATCAATTTTGGGACCATAGGCATTGTAGTCCGCAGCATCTTCCCTAAGCATCCGGGAAATCAGAGACTTCATTTCTCTACGAGCTTTGTCATCTTTTGCTTGAAGGACACCAGTAAACATTTTCGTGAATATATCATTGGCTCCTGTTGATGTGGATGGTTCAGTTGATACTCGCTGCAGAACATCTTCACTCACTGAGTCGTGAAGATGAAGTTGCCTAAGACATGAAATAATTTTCTCCTCTTCCTCTTCAGACCATGGAACAGCTTCCAAATAGTCTAAGCACGACAAAATCCCAGCTTCAAATAAAATGGCTGCAGATACCTGAAATCCGGTCAACATCTCAATCACTTAACCAGAGCATAAAGATCATAACAAGTTCAAAAGTTAGCTATATTATCAAAGGTAATTTCAGTTTGATTTCAACTGATAAAAATGTTACCAATACAGTTCACAGAAACAATTTTGAGTAGAATTAGGAAAGGTCTCTCAATAACCCTATACCCAATTGAATGTTCATTGCACACATCTTGTTTTGAACAATGATTGTTTTTCCTTGGACTGCCTTAAGCTTTGGGAAAGAAAACCCACAACAGAAAACCAAGTTTCTATATTAATCTCTTTGTCACAATTTCTTTGATCATACATTGGACTTTCTCAATGATACAAAAGGACCCTTTCTTGTTCTTCTCCTGCCCATTCTGCCTGCTTGTGCAGATATACAATACAATTTATGGCATACCTTTCCAATATACTTGTATATTTATTCATCTCAGAGGCAGCAATACAAACTGCACATTACAAAAACAATTTAACATAGTATGCGGTATGCCACACTTGGGCCATATTCCGAAAAACTTGCTCATTTTTGCCCAAAATACATCCAAATATCCATAATTAGGTATTTCAGGGAATAAAACACTAGGCAATTGACACGTCTATCATCCGTTTCAAAATAATTGCACTATTTTTACTTTGGGCACTATTCATAGTGCAACTTAAAACACATCTTTTTATAAATATATACATAAAAATGATTTTATGTAATACGCTTTTGATTAGTCTTATTGCATATTTTTCAAAATACATACTTTTTCTAATATTCACTAATGGACAATCGAATTTATTACTGGTGAAACAAGTGCATTAGAGGATGTAAAAGAAAGTGGTGCAATTATTTTGACCAGAAGGTAGTACATCTTAGCAATCAGACAATCACAATAAAATTGGTACTATATCTAAGCAAAATATGACCCAGCAATTTGACATGCATAATCACATTTTGCTGTTCTATGTCTTAGCAATCAAAACCAACTCAACACAAATCAGTACACCATTTTCCTTTCCCAACAATTTGCAACCATCAGAACAATTAACATCATTACCAATGCTATTATTATATCATCAAAATAATCAAGAACAAAACTTGTCAAAAGCAACCTGAAATTCCCTCTAATTCAGCACAATCAACAAACAAATTGAAGAAAACACAACTAAAAAAAGGGTCAGAAAAACAAGAACAAAAAAAAAAAAAGACAAACCTTGAGCAAACCCAAGATTCTGTTAACATCTTCACCCATCAACTTCTTCTTCAAGTCAGTAGTATACATCAAAACAATAGTCTCAACATAAACCTCAACGTCATCACAATCACAAATTTCAACACAATGAGTGACCCCACCATCATCCCTCAGTTTCTCAGCAAAGAACCTACTTTTCTTGGCCAAAACCTTCCTGTGCACATCCATTGAAATTTTGAACCCATCTCTCCCACTCACAGTCAGCTTCACATCCCCATCTTCGAACCCCACCATATCATAATCATCGCCAAAATCAGGGTTCTTGGACAAAACCCTAGCTAGCTTCTCCTGCAATCTTCTCCGGTTGCTGTCACTCGACTGTTTGGACTCTCGGAGCTGCTCTTCGGACATCATCTCGAAGAGGGTGGGCCGTGAGAATGCCGGTGGAGGAGAGAGAGAGAGGGGTTGTTTGGAAGGGGAGTTTCTGGGTTTGTTAGTGGGGGAAAGGGTGATTGATGGGTCTGAGATGAACCCGTGTTTGATCATTGTTGAGACCTCTCTAGAAGACGCCATCAAAGGGAGAGAGAAAGGGCGGGGAGTATGGTGGGATGGTATTTAATGAGGAGAATCCAAGGACGAAGAAGAAGAGGGGGACAGTAGTAGAGTAGGTAGCTGAAGGCTAACTAGATCTGTGATTCTTTAACTTTAGTTTCAGTGTAACAGTACAACAGTTAACTAGTCTTTGGCAGTGAAAGTGGACAACGAACCGACCAGAATGAATTTAGAGATGGACCTTGCTTTATTGAGCAATTGAAAAAGCCTAACATTTTGGTAGATTCTTGTTAAAGGTTCTTTGATTGACAAATTAGGTTTAAGCTCCCTTGAGACTTAGAGACCAATATAACAACCAATTACGGAGCTAGATATCATATTCCCTAGTCTTGGATCTCTTGCTACTTATTCTCACTATTCACTAATCTTAGGATCTCTTTTTACTTATTCTCGCTATCTCATACTTTACGTACTCATCTATCTTATATTTTCTAACCTCCACCATTATATAAGGCATGAACTCTCTATAATCTCTAGTAGAAACTAGTGTAGAGGAAAGGGCATTTTGTAGTCTAGATGTGCATTATATAATGCAATGCAACATGATTAAGGAGAATCCTGGATAGAAATTGGAGTAGGCAACATATTCCAAGTAACTTTTAAAGACCTAATTTAGGTACCTGACTTAGCAATTTTCTCTATTTGCCTTATCACGAAGTTCCTATGTATCTTAGACGAGAACTTACAAAATCAAACTCTCATTGGTGACATGATCAACCCATACATCCCATTGCCTATTCAGGTCCCTAGGCCTTTTAGGCTAAGGGGTAGTTTAATAAGCCTTTATATCAACATCCAACTTGAAGGATACTCAGTCTCATGTAATTTAGGTGTCTCGGGAATAGTCCGCTGAGCCTATCCAGAGGTGGATGGCGTGCTAGCTGTTAGTAGGAGGAAGAGTCTTGGATGTTGATATTGTGTTTGATATTTTGCCAGCTTCAAGTTTTGAAGAAGTTGAAGAAAAAGCAGTTTTGTATCTCTTGAAAGGAGGGGAAATTAGAACTACGCTCTCCATTACGTGGTCATCAAAGTTGAGTTCTACCTGAATATCGTCAAGGTGTAACAACTAACAATGCAATAATCTAAACATGCCTAAATAAACCATAAAATGGAGATTGAGAGATACCTTTGAGAGTTGAAAGGAACAAGATTAGATAACGCGTCAAGAATTAAAATTGCTAAAAAATTAAAATTCGCTTGGAGAGAAAGTGAGAAGGTATGCAAGAAGAGTTGTGGCCTATGGGTGCAAAGTTCTTTGTGAATTTCTCAAATTTTCACCAAAGAGTCAAATTTGGAAAGTTTTTTAAATTGACGGTTCATTTTCAAGAAGGAATCGTGGCCTAAAATCTCGCAAACATGAAAATTTTGAAATAGTTCATGTACTTGATGAGCCTAGGCAAACTTATGCTGATACATTTGATACAAGGAGAGACTGATTGTTAGTCTGCTTAGTTGATTTCCATGTCTCAAGCTTGGAGCAAATGTTCTATTCAGATAGATAATTTCCATTAGAATATAAACCTAAACCACCAGTCTATAGGACTACAAATTGAAAGCACTAAGGCTTGTTCAGAAGCACATGGTTAGCAACCCATTTACTACAAACATGAGAATGAGAAATTGGGTTAGGCCTAATAGTCTTAATTAAGTCTTAGATAACCCGGTCAGTTTGATGGCACACATAAGCCCATCATCACTTTTTATAAAATACCTCATTTATTGCAATAAGATAAGGTATGTTATTACTTTCTTAATCATTCATTAAAAAAAATATACTTTCCTTCATCCACAATTTGTTACTTGTTTAACATGCAATTGGTTTCTAGTCTCCAAATCGGAACAGTAGTGAACATTGTAGTTTAGTTTTATGACTAAAAATGATAAAAGCAAGTAGTGAATGCTTGGAATTTTATTTGCAGATAAAACATTAAAACAAACAAAATTTATTTAAATTAAGAAATTAACAAGGATACATCACTAAAACGCTTGGTGTTCGAATTGGCCAAATAAAAGCTACTGACACCAGCCAAAAGATGCAAGATACAAGTCTCAATCCTGCAACTCGGCATCCAACCTATCAACAATCAACTGGGGATCAATATCAGCAGATGCAGCATTAGCTATAAAAAGCATCCCAGTGTTGGTTGATGAGAGCATCTTTTTGAGAAAGGTGGTCTACGAGTTATGCATGGGAGCGCATGAAAGTGCATAGTAGGAGTAGTTGGTAATCCGGGTATTCGGCACCAGCCATATCAAAAAGAGCTATTATGGCATCATTTTCTACTTGTAGAATGTAAAAGATAAATCTCTTTAAATGAAGCTCACTCTTAGAAGACATTTGTTTGGAGATCTAGCATTTCAGGGTCCATGATTTTTGCTTCCTTCTCCGGGTCAGTAGAGAATGGAACTTCTAATTCAGGAGGTTTCTGGAAAAAATTTCACACCAAATTTCAGTTATACATGTCGAAACAATAGACCACATTAAGAATCAAATGAAGAGTAACTATGGTCATAAATAATCAATCCACTGTAAAAAAAATATTAAAATTTGCTGAATTGGATTTCTCTACCATCCTTCTCTATTAGTTTTTGGTGAAGATCCTTTTTTTAGTAGTGTCGAGTAATCTACCGAGTGGGTTAGCAAAGCTTTCCCACCTAATTTTTTCTTGAAAAACACAACAAATTTGAGTTTCTATCCCCATCCAAATTAATTAGTAGTATTTTTCATAGGAAAGGGCCAACTTTTACATGGACATTCTGAAAAGCATTAGATATTACTTAGATTTTGAGTTTTAGTACAGAGATTATCCGAAACGCAAACATGTGTGAATGATTTTCAAGAAGGGAGAATGAATGCAGCTGTAGTAAAATGATAGCACACATACCATGCAGCGAACAAGAGCCCAATTGACTCCGCGGAAAAATGGATGTTGCTTAATTTCGTTTGCGCCTTCATATGCCCCCAGTCTGTTCTTGGGATCTTTCTGCAACAATTGGTATATCAACTGTTTGGCTTGGAGACTCACCTGCAACAAAACTCAGTATTAACAAAAGAGAAACTCACTGTGATTCTTCCTAACTAAGCCATCGCCAATTATGTGCAAAAGCTAAGCACTGCTCCATAAATTATAGTTCGGAGTTCCAAAAACGGCTTTTGGCACAGTAGAGGTATGTTTTTTAAGCAAGAAGACTCACCTGCTTATTTGCTGGAAATTTAAGATTTTTTTGAAGTACATTGGTGAATGTCCTTTGCCTTGTTTTACCGCGGAAAGGAGTGTACCCATAAAGCATCTCATATATGAGAATACCTGAGAACCCAGAAGTTCAAGGCATAATCATAAATTCATTAATAAACATTTAGCATAAAAACAATTCATCAACATAGATCCCAAATACAAACAGATCTATTTACAAATTTGATTTTCCTGCTTGGGTGCAAAGGCAGAGTTACATTTGCTACATGAGGATGTGCAACGCAAAAGCCCAAGGAAGGTACTGTCGTATAGAGCAGTATCGTTATTTTAGACACACTGCACATCTACTAGATTGATCGAGAAAGGCAATTACCTAAAGCCCACCAATCCACTGCACTTGTATGGCCTGCCCCACCGATAATTTCCTGCGGTTGAGAATGTTATGCACCTTCTAATGGTGAAGAGCTGAAGATTAATGGGGAGAGATAACGTTTATGTCTCAAGCATGTTGCTCAAAAGATACAGATGTTCATGAAAATTATTAATGATAAAAGGATGCTCATAAGAGTGTCTTTATCCAGCAAACATCAATTATGAGTATGCCAATTAGGGTTCTACTTATTGGTGATTTGAATGTATGTATGTCATGTACATGTAAAACTCATTTGTTACATGGAAACACAATCAAATTTTAAAGAGTACATACCGGAGCAATGTATTCTTCAGTCCCTACAAAAGAATTTGATGCTCTCATAGGTTCAGCCAAAAATATAGGAGTTTGTTGAGCCTTGCGTTGCCTTTTCTTTTCGCTGTTTTCTGTAACCAGCAACTGGAAGCAGCAGTAAAACAAAGTATCGTATTACAGTTTCTTCAAAAAAAAAAAAAAAAAAAAAAAAACAACATATTATGCTTAGTGCCTTATCTTTTGATGAACATATATTCATGCATAAATACGTATAATTGTATACAAGGATAGATGAATACCTGTGGCATACAAGATGTAAGACATGATAGATCAAAATCTGTCAAAGCTATGTGGCCATTGCTCTGAATAAGAATATTCTCTGGCTTTAGGTCCCTATAAATTATGCCTGAAAGGCAACAGAGAAGATCGTATCAGCATAAGCACACCTCCAGGGAACAAAATGATTACATTTTTATTTCGTCTTCAAATAATATTGTGCGCCTACCTTGGCAATGAAGGTATTCCAACGCAACAATCACCTCTGCCGCATAGAATCTACAAAAGAATTGAGATTTCAATTTGAGACCAGAAGGAAAAATTGCTGGCCAATACAGTTCAAAATCGTTCCATTCTTATTCCTCTTTGGACTTTCGTGGACAGCTTTTAATCTAAATGACTGATGAATAATTAGTTGATGTCTATCAGTAAAGATCTATTACTGGTCTTGGTATCTGGCCAAAGTTCCAGCCTTGATTATCTTTATAAGAAAATTGTATCAGAAAATACGAGGATTTGGCCAGTGGAATTTGGACAACGGCTTTACTTAATAAACTGGAATTCTTAAAGAATCTGTGACCTTTGTTGAATAAGCTTAAATCAAGATGTAACTGTAAAATCAGTCAAGGTTATTACAGATTTACAGAAGAGAGCACACTCCATTACCTCACTGCATCTTCCTTCAAAACCTTCGTTGGTTGTCTATCCAGAAGTAGAAATAGCTCCCCACCAGGGCAGTAGTCAGTAATCAGACAAATGTGTGTTTTTGTCTGCAAAGTTACCAAACATGAATTCCTACAAGTTCATTTGAAACTAATACGCATCCCAGTCAAGGAATTGGGCTACAGAGTGAAGCAGAATTTTTAATTCAGGGAGATAAATGTTTTTGATGCACCAATCATTTGATAGAACTTTAAATTTGGTATGCAGTAGTAATCAAATTTTTCTATAATGCGTTCAGAAAGGGCAAAGTATCAGTGTTTATCAAATGGACTTGTTTTGTCTCACCTGAAATGAAGCATATAAAGCAGGGAGAAAAGGATGGTCCAACTTGTCAAGAATTTCCCTTTCTGCAATGGCTCTGTGGACCTAAAATGAAATAGCCAATAAATATGATTAGAAGTACCAGAAACTTGCTTGAGAATCAGATACTATGAGGTGCAGCAGGCACTGGTAAGTTTTAAAACTAGCATAATCAGCTAGCTATTAATTTCTATCAGTAGCGCTGTAACTTGTTATTAAAGGTCTATCCATCTATCAGAGCCTAATCTAAAATTCCTGGGCATTAGAGTTTTATTTTAGAAGATTAAATAGAAAAATAACTGAAAATAGTACAGTACACTAATTTTATACCTTGTTACGGTTGAGCATAACTGTTTTATCCATTGCCTTCATGGCAAAATATTCCCCTGTTCCACATAATTCCACCAAATGCACACTGCAGAAGTTGAGGCGGCAATCAACTGTTATGAATACCTATCAAGTACAAAAGATATACAGTTGAACATGGGAATTGAGGAACCTAATAGATACCTTCCAGTGTCTCCAGCTCCGAGAGGCTTTACTGGTTTAAAATGTTTCAAGCCTATTGGTTCTCCCTTTACAACAGTCTGCAATCAACAATAAATTTCAAAAAGAAATATATCAGAGAAAAATTCTGATAGGTTATTCTTAATACTGCATGCATGAATCATATACAAAAGTATGGGTGGAGTCCTGTCGATCAAAATGCTCAAACAGAAAAGAACAATGCTAAAATCCTTTTGGTCCCACCTTTTGAATGGCTTTCCAGGAGGCACATTCCTTTCTATGTGGCTTTGCTAGTACAACCTTCGAATGATTTGCCCACAAATCCTCAGGTTTCTGGAGATGACATTGAATAAAACCAAATAGCCAAAATTATGGTTAGTCTTTGAGAGAAGAATGATTGATCTTGCCATATACTCCTAATTTTCACCTTGTTGGCATCTGGGAGTTCTCTGACCGCAAAATCAACATTTTGTGCAGTTTCTTTAACCTGAATTACATGTAGTAAACATATTAAACACTAGACCATCTTAACATTACGAAAATGTCATTCTAAAGCATCTACCAGAGATAAAATGCATGCATATGTGTACACCCATTATTCAGATGGGAAACCTTAGATCTGAGGATCATGTTACAGCTAGAAGAATAAGGCCGAGTAAACGAAACTAAGCTTATGGCAGCAAGAGGGGCAGAATTTTTACGAATCACTTACCACTTTCTCACTCTCTGCAACGGTTTCTACCGGGATGCTGTTTTGAAGTGGCTCAACATGTTGACTACCATCTAACTGAACCCCAATAAAGTACTGGACTTCTCCCTATTCACAGAAAACATAAAAAGGAATAGTTAGAGAAAACTGACATGTACGATTTAGGCCAATAACCAACAGGAGAGAACCAACAGACCCATTGTTGTGGCTACTAAATAAAGTTGTACCTTTTGGTCACGCATGGGCTGTAGATGGAACACATTCCAGAATTTTTTCCCTGAATAGATTCAGAGGTTAGAAACTTGTGGAATCATCAGTCATCAAGTCAACAAGGATTAACTATGACATTGATATTTTGAATCAACATTGACAAAGATTCTCAAAATCAGAAAGGAAAAGGATTTTAGCTAATATGACAGTGATATTTTATGCAACAAAAAGTATCACATATTCACGATGATGATGGGATATTTCTATTAGACTATTCATCCCCTGAATGAATGCAAACTTACTTAGCACAGTGACAGCCAAGCGGTAAACAAAATCGTAAAACTTTCTAAAGTTAGCTCTAGCAAATCCCAATCAAATTCACCCTAATCAACTCCAACCTAGTATAAGGGGATTGTTTTTCATATGTTGTTTTTGATTGGGATGGGGAAAGATTAGTCACACAAAGTTCAGAAAATAGAGAATACCATTCCTTGTATAGTTAATCAGCTGAACAGTAACTTCTGTTTCATTATTTATTGCATCTCTGATTTTACGCACTGTTTCTGGATCAGTTTCAGGCCCCTGAAGAAACCTGCAAAGTAATGCAATTGCAGAAAAGTATTCAGCATATTGTATACCAATTTAGAGATAATGTGAAACATTTTAATGAGTAAAGTTGATAAAATGATAGCGAGGGTCTGGTACAAGAAAAGAAATTGTTAAGGTAACAGCATGTAACTAAATTATATGTTTATACACGGAAGTTTGGCTTACCTGCAATTTCTCCCCAAAATTTCTTCGCGACTGTACTCTGTCAGCTCTAAGAAACTATCAGATGCAAATATCTGCAACAACTCAGATTGTAATAATCAAATCTTTGTGTCCTCCAAGTTTGCTATGGATAAAATAATGATAAAAGTAACGGCACTTACAATGGGATTATCAGGAAGCCTAGGATCAGTGATGACAAAGTTTTTCTCTATACGTTCAAGTGTGGTAGCAAGATCAATACCCTTTCTCATTTCCTTTTTCCTTACTTTATTATCCACGCTATCAGGTCTCAAATCATCATATTCAAAGTCATAATCATCGTCATCAGTACTTCCTTTATCATCAAAAGTATCTTCACCATTAGCTGGCCCCTCACTGGGTTTGCTTTTCTTTAAAATCCTAAACCACAATTACACAGGGGATATAAGTTACAGGCCCTAGAGATTACAACAAACCATGATCATTATATAAGAGGACAAGCCACATTAACAATTCAAAGACTTTGCTTGTAGCATACACCTTATCCTGGCTGATCCTATATATGTATCATGACCAGAATCTTCATAAGAAAAAATAGATATGGAAAGAAGAGGTTGCTACCCCATAAATGAACGGCGTCCAGATTTTTTAGGTTTCTTTTCAGGCACCTCACTAAGCCTTTCCAATGACATACGCCTACTTGGAGGCATATGTTCTGATTTTCTCCGCATCTGAGACTGCGTATCTTTGTCATCAGCCCCGCCAGATTTTCTCCGGAAGGGACGATTTCCTGATTCACTAAGTGCTCGAGGCCTTTTCACTGCCTGCACTAGCTCATTGACTGAACTGGATGCCATGTCTTTCTGACGAGCTGCACAGATGTAATATTGGTAAATCATGACTCGTAATGCGTATTTGATCTCACTTGGTCAAGTCATATTTTGAAATGAATATGGAAACAAAATTCATAGCACGCCTTAAAATATGTTCTCATTTCAGCATTCGAAGAACATATGTGATAACTTGAAGTTGAAGTTACACAGCAATAACAGTTGAAGTTACAAGGTCTTCAAAATCAATCAAAGTTGCAGGTAGATAACCATTTGACAACTAGGAAACTCTACTTACACAGCAATGATAAACTTATGAACAAATTTTACACCTCATTCTTAGATTTTATATCTTACTAAGTATGAAATAACAAATTTGTGTCTAGTTCTGCTCTTCATGTTAGGGGAAAGTGAATGTAGAAAAGTACACTTCATGACTTAATTAAGAACTAATGAAGAAACAACTTTAATATGTCACTGATACAGTGAGTTTACTTGTTATCAGTAGTGTCTTTCAACAAGGGCCGGGCCCAATTTGATTCTAAATGCAAAATGATAACATCAAACTTGGTAATATACTAATATCTAGTGGTTGTCTGAGTTGTGTATGATATGATAATTGAAGGTTGAAATTTAAAGCTGAATGGGAAACTTACATATGTTAAAAGTAGTAAATAATTGTAGGATTAAACTTACCATCATATCGAATTAAAGATTCTGGTAGTCCATTGGGACGGACCATCTTATCCTTGGAACCTTCTGTGTGCTTGCTCACCTCCACTTGCATCCTGCCAAATCAGCAGTCAATAAGCAAGAATGGGATAAGTTCCTTATGTTCCATCACTTTCCTCCATCTACTAAACAGCAAACATTGTCCAAAATAAATCGTCATTATGATGGAGCAAAATTAGAATTCTGGTATATGATTTGGGGAATTAGACATTCCAAATTAAATAGCAAAACAGACTTCAGATTCTTGACCGCTTTATTTGAAACTTATCATTGGACTTGTGCATTGGGTTGGGTTGAGTTAGGTCGGGATGGGTCACATATAAAACTGATCGGGCCAAAAAAGATGTGAAACGGGCCGAGTCAGATCAGACAAAAAAATGCAAAACAGGCCGAGTTGATCGGTTCAAAGAGAGTATATTTATATATATGAATGGTGATAGCGTGTCTATATTACCTCTAATTTTTTGCAGTAAACCATTGACAAACAAATGTGAAATATTAATTACTTGATAGTGTTTAAAAGCATTGGAAATTATTGACTTATTAATAAACCGACTTGACCATTTAAAGACACATTAAAATATGACCTTTAAAAGAACGACTCATTTGAGCTCATAATTGATCAGACCCTTTTATAAACGGTTCGCTGAAGGGATCTCCCGTTCGTCCATCAAATATTCAACTCTATCCCGGATACTCGGGTTCAAATACCCACGGATCCGATGTTTGCTTACTAGCTTCATATAATTCAGAAAACACTAGTTTTCTCAAAGCCTCTTGTTCATATCTCTCATCAAAAGGTGCTATTCGATAATGTCTATCTAGCAGACTCCCCGCTAACCCCAGCGAACATTCAAATATCTGCCCTACATTAATTCGGGAAGGTACTCCTTAATGGGCCCCTCCTATTTGAACAACTCTACTTATTGTTGATTAAAGTATCAACATATTTACACTTCTAAGCTCGCACATAAATATTGACACAGTTCCTTGGACGATGTCCTAACTCCATCGCCTATTCGCCATCATGAAACACAGAAGTCATGCAAATGACAAGAATCCCCAGTAGACATGAAATGGAAAGAGAGTCCACTGATTAATCAAAACAGCAAAAGTCTCTATTATGGATTGTTTAGTCATTTACAGTGTATACACTCTTAGGACCCTTTTGTGCAGGTAACGTATATGGTCCTACAGGTCTCAGCAGTAGTAGCATATATGTTGCTATTTAAGAAGTGCAATATAATGTACGATCTTTTAACTCCCATGTGAACGGGTGACCTTCTAACCAATTCCGGCAGAGCTAGATCCAATGTTTTATATCTGTAAACCTCAACTTACCTCATTGGTCTAACAATAGCTAAAAATGTGACTAGATTGTGCACAATTTGAAGCCTGGAAACTAGAGCTGTGAAAATCAAACCCGACCCGATAAGTTACCCGACCCGGACCCGATTTATTTATAACCCGAAAAGTGAGACCCGAAAACGACCTAACCCGACTTGAAGTCAACCCGAAATCAATTTGACCCGATATTCGAAGACCCGAACTCGATCCGTGTCCGACCCATTAGGGACCCGACCTGTTATAAACCCGACCCATTACAGAACCTACCCGTTACAGACTCAACTCGAATAGAACCCAAAACCGATTGAACCCGATACATAACCGATATGACCCGATTTATAACAACCCGTTACCCGAATTAACTCCATATATTAACAATTTGAATATATGAGAATGTGATCTAATCTTGTCCGACCTATTTTTACCCAATTTCTAATAGTCTTGAAACCAAACATTTTTCATTAATGACCCGATGCGAACCAATAAAGCTTTAACCGGATTTCCACTGAAATCGAGGCGACACATTACCATAATTGACTTGACCCGAAATCTATCCGAAGCCGAAATTACTCGCTATAACCCGTTCAACAACCAACCCGATTTTACCTGAACCGACCTTGACCCGAATCGAATACAACCTGACCCGAACTCGAACCGAACCCAAGCACGCAAATAACCAATTTAACCGACCCGATAATGACCCGACCCGACAAATCAAATTAACTCGATTAAACCCGAACCAATAAGAACCGACCCATAGACTCGATTTGAACCACCGTAGAAACTGCACCAATAAGAAAGTACAAGAACACTCACCCTATGTATTTAAGAACTTTTCCAGTTTCATCTTTGATGGGTGTCATTGTTAGAAGGTTCCAGAAAGGTGTGCCATCTTTCTTGTAATTCAGCAATCTCCCACAGTAGTTGGTGCCCTTCTGTAATGATTCTCTGATTTTATCCAGCTCTTCTGGGTCTGTCTCTGCTCCCTGCAAAAACCGGCTGGCCCAACCCGGAAAACAATAGGAAAAAAATCTACGTTGTTATGACACTTAAATACTTAAATAGGCAGAGAACAATTGAGTGAATAACTAAATCTCTACATATCTGAAGAGAAAGCTTACTCACCAGTTTCTGCCGATAACCTCTCTTGAGTTGTACCCAGTCATCTTAAAGAACCCTTCACTGGCATACAGAATCGGGTAATCAGGTTTGCTAGCATCCGACACGACAAAGGTTTGCTGAAATGTTGACAATGCATCCTTCAAGTCTTCAGACACTCGTGGGATGTTTCTAGTGAACCCACCATCGGATGAATCACCTGAACTCCTAACCGAGCCATCTGATTCCCTCCTCGAACAGCTCTCAGCTTTAGCATTCGTTTCATCCCCACCTGAAGACCTGACCGTTACACCCTGAGGCTTACCAGTTTCATTATCCGTTTTAAGGACTAAACCCCACTCAGCTGCCCTCTGCTCAGCATTAGTGGTACTAGAGCCTTTAAGTTTTTGTTGATCATCATCCTCTATTAAACCGGGTATTGCTGGCATGGTCATGTGATGGACTGCTGGAGTTGGGTCAGGCAGAGCCATCCATGACGTGATCTCATTGTGCTTGGGCCGGCTAGAATTGGATTGGAGTTTGGAGTCCTCCTCCTCAACCTGCTCAAGCTTATTACGCGCTTCATCCCAGCTTTGCCATGTGGATGGGGACTGGAAAATTGGATTGGTTGGTCGAAACGAGTAAGTAGATGGGTTGAATACTTCCAGTGAGCCGCGTGAATCTTTTGGAAAGTGTGGAACGAGTGACGACTGCTTGCTAGGCCGATTTGACTCCATATCTTCTCATAACAATCAGAACTGATGTCAGTATATCATGGTCTCTCTGATCAACTTTTTATACCAAGGCAAAGATTTCACAAGAAACACTCCAAAGAATTTGTGGGAAAACAGTGCAAGAGGGACACAATGAAATAATAAGTAGAGTGTAGCTGATAAAATTAATACAGCCAGAAATTGATACTGTTAGTGGATGTCTATCACTAGCCTTGATAACAAGAGCAGGCGTTATTGTCTGTGGCCGGGGTTGGATAAAATGAAAAGGATATGATGAATAGAAATGTACATCACAGTAGTGTACAAGGGACCAAGTATGTGGGCACAATGTTTGTTATCACAAGCAGAAAAGGCAGCGTAGCTTTCATTCCCATGGAAAATTATGTCATCTTATGCACAAAATATCATTCACAAACTGGCTTATATAATCAAGGTCAGATCACCAACAGTAAAACAGCATTAACCTGTGACAGGAGTCACTAGTCAAACCAAATGTTTCTCTCAATATACTGTTTGAAATTTTGAGCTTAATGATCATAATGTATGTTATATAGACTCCTCTATTTACCTCAAATAACCAAGTAGGATCCTCAATAGATATCATCAACACTTGTAACTAGATTTTCGAACAAAAACATGGATAATTTACGTTGGAGTAGGACTCAAGCTAAGTTTGAGTAACATACAAGTGATAGAACACAACGAAGAAATCATCACTGTGGTAAAAACAGGCAAAAAAATTTTGGTGACATTTTTTCCATGTTGGCGAGTGTTTCGGTCGGAGAACTTAAATGATGACAAAGACATTGGTAGAGAAACTGGTCTGGAAATAAATGAGAGCCATAAGCTTTTCCATGAACTACATGACCAACAGTCAAAATCTTCATCACATGTCTACGGAGATTATATTGCTAGCAAACATCACAGTAAACAACAAATAAAGATTGAGAGCTGCATTATGAATTTTTACAGAAAGTATAGTCAGTAGCAGTAATAGTAGTACCTGGAGACTCAGACTGTGACGTCGCTCGATGAAAATGCTCAGATCAGGTTTATCTAACGGACTATACGTTACTAAATATATATATGCGTAAAAGATCAGAAGTATGATTGCTGCTAATAATCAACGAGGACGGACATTCAGTGGATGATCAGAAAAAAAGCATAGAAAGGCCACACCTCCCCCATGCTATGCAGGGCTTAGCCTCACATGGCGCTGCTTTCGAGTTCCTGCCCCATGCGTCAGAATTATGCACCAGATTATATGTTGGTTATAATTATTGTGTAGACAGCTAAAATTCTACAATCCCGTCTAGCTGGCTGTGTTACTGTTACGCAAAGGAGGGGCAAACTCACTAGTATAAGGACGGTGAGTGGCAAAGATGAGAGTGGGCGTCCTTTCGAGCACGTTAGATTTACAGATTCTTACCTGCAGTTAGGTTGAATCAAAATGCTTACCATCCTTCTACAGTCCAACCTTAGCTTGTTGCTCAACTTGACTAGTCAATACACCAAACTATGAAGAACCCATGTAGATACTACACCACATGCAACGAAGATATTTTTCTCTGTTGTTAACTTTCATTTCCAAGAAATAAATCATATAATACCCTCTTTGCCATATTATTCTGTTACAATCAGAAAAATACTAAGGGTAAACACTAAAGATCACATAGAAACAAGTAGAGAGGATCATATTAAGGAGTGACCTAGCTAGCTAGTATAAAACGTATTATGGACTATCAAATTCTAGGTAGTACATTGTCTGTGTATATATGTACATTTCTTCATGTCTAGAAAACTTTTGGAAGGTTCAATATTAGAACTCGAGTATCATCCACAATGGCCTTACAAACTAATTTTATTGACATATTTAACTTATTACTAAGCTAGTGCAGTTATTAACAAGTGTTCCCCGAAAAGTTAGATATCATATACTCAAACTCGACCAAAAATAATGTCCAAATGTCATGTCCCTGTCCGAGTGTTAGACCGTTAAATATAGGCTAGAAGCCTCGAACATTATATTGAACAATAATTTCTTATGACGCTTCTGAAATCATGCGGAACAAAATATAAACTTTATCCTAGCATGAAACATTAGAAAAGTTTATTCAAAGTGGTGCAGTCCAATAGCATTTCCAAGAATTTATCGGCTGAACTAAGCAGCAGACTCAATTACACTTTATTAGGTACAATTTACAAGTTTATTCACAGTAGTGATTCCTAGGATCATTTCATCATATCGGCATATAATAGACATAGACGTGATTTTGTGCATGGTGCTAGAACAATTAGGCTTGGTCCTCTCTTTCAATTCTCATCAAGAAAACACGACAATAGTGACTTTAAGGTACACCTCGATATGAAAGAGACATAAACGGGACTATACTAGCTGTCAAAATCAGACCCGATCCGATAAGTTACTCGAAACAGACCAGGACCCGACCTGATTATGACCCGAAAAGTGAGACCCGAAATCCAACTCAACCCAACCTGAAGTCAACCCGAAACCAATTTGACCCGATATTCAAAGACCCGAACCTGATCAGTGTCCAACCCGTTAGGGACTCGACCCGTTATAGAACCGACCCAAAGCGAACCCGAAACCGATTGAACCCGATTCATAACCTATATGACCCAATTTATAACAACATGTGACCTGAATTAACTCCATATATTAACAATTTGAATATATGTGAATGTGATTTAATCTTGTACAACCTATTTTTACCCAATTTCTAATAACCTTGAAACCAAACATTTTTCATTAATGACCCGATGCGAACCCAATAAAGCTTAAACCGGATTTCAACCGAAATGGCGACCCATTACCATAATTGACTTGACTCGATATCTACCCGAATCTAAAATAATCCGCTATAACTCGTTCAAGGAACCGACCCGATTATACTTAAACCGACCTTGACTTGAACCGAATACAACCTGACCTGAACCTAAACCGAACCCGAGCACACAAATAACCGATTTAACCCGGCTTAATAATGACTTGACCGACCCGACAGACCAAATTAACCCGATTTAACCCAAAACGATAAAAATCAACCTGCAATTGGTCAAATCAGAACCGACCTGTAAAGCCGAGACACTCCTATCCATACATAATAGGTCGGAGATTAGTAGCCAAAAATATCCTACAGAGAGGGGCCCAAAGCACGTGCAATAACGGATATGACATAGCCACACAAAAACCAAAGCAAGCAAGCAAAATAGCACTGGCGCTTATCTGCTTCTGGTTGTCCGGTGCCTTACTGCAAACCACCACATTCACATCTTCAAATGTTTTGCTCCAAACATTCTCCATCTTTGCCCGGATCATCTAAAAACAGCCCTATTTAGTTGGCCCCCTTCTTTTGGGCCTGTCCGTAGTTGGGCATAAAATTTTACAAAATAGTCCCACGAATTTCACCCCATCACCTGCTAAACCCAAACCCAGAGAAAACCAAAATTGGGGAAATATTGGAAATTGTTTTGACGAATTTTAATCTGGAAACCCTCAGATTGAGCAAAAATGCTCTCGGAATTTAAAGCAAGAGATGAAACCGGAGATTATGATTCTTAATTTGCTGACATAATCTTAATCTTTGTTGTTAAGTTGCAACTTTATTTTATCAACTGTCGAGTATTCTCTTTTGTACACGTACCAAAGCATATAGAGATTGATGTGCATTTCAAAAGAAAGAGGGTGCTTACATTTCAATACATAATTAGAAAAAATAATCTCTCTCTGTCAAGATCTTTTTCTTCAAGCTTTGGTATGTACTTCAATGGTGTTCACACCTCGTGAGTTCTGAGTTTCATTATCATTCTATTTGGAATTAATGTGATGACCTCTTAATCATGGTAATTGTACCATGACGGTCCATGGAAGCAATAGACCTCTTATTTATGTGAATACCTTGGAAAATAAGTACGAGCATATTGTATCAAATGATGGTAATTTAGTAATCAAATAAAAATCAACCTACAGTGAAGTTAAAATTTTAAATTAATCTCAAATGCTAACCGATCAAATACTAATCGATGTCACAAGTTTTGACTGGAGAAGTGAACATATATGATCTGTTTTAATATACTTTGCGCTGGAACTTTGAAGTGATGAAGTGAGGAAAGTTTGAGTAGATAGCACCCTATGCAATGATTGCCTTAAACATTTTTTATTGGCATTATTTGGAGGAGAGAGACTGATAGTGAGCGAGCGAGCAGGATTAGTCCATGTGAATTGTTTTGGCATGAAACAATTTGCCATTTGCCAGCTTGTTTTGGCATTAGATCATACCGTAAAGTTGTCGTTATTTAACTACTTTTTTTTTTTATGTTGTTATGCTGATTAAACAACACCTGCCACAATTTACACTTATTTATTTTTTCAGAATTTTTTTTAAAAGAAATCTGTTAATGTCTTTATGCTAACGCTCCCACCACAAGCAATAATAATAATAATAATAATAATAATAATAATAATAATAATAATAATAATAATAATAATAATAATAATAATAATAATAATAATAATAATAATAATAAAAGAACCAAATGAGTTAGCCTAGCTAAAATTTGATTGATTGCAAATGCAAACAGGTAACTGGGTAGATCTAATTAAGCTAAGCTTCCAAGTAATCATAAAACAAATCCAGGAGGGAAAACCAAGTGGTTCGATCTATATATCTTGACTTGAGCTGGTCTGGCTAAAATTCTTAGATCTTTCACACGTTTACATGTATATAGCTAGGTATGTAGATGTGTCTCATATCCTAATATATATGATAATAGTAACAGTATTCTTGCATTATTCAGCTTGATGATTAATTAGATTAATTATCGTAATGTGGAAGTAATTTGGAATGGACAAAAGACATATACGTTTGAAAAAGACAAAAGTTGGAAGCAATGTTGAAGACAAAGTCTTGAGTTATTACGCATCTACCTTAGTTTTCTCTCCGGTGATTTTGAGTACTTGACAATTTCATGGCTTTCAAATTTGCTTGAATGCATTCATGTCATCCACGTAACCTAGCTTCTTCATCAAGGCTAATCTGTTGATCCTATATAAATATACTAATTATTACTTACGGAGTATCCTTCGTACTACATGTATAGTGTATATCCTTTACTAAATATGCTTAATTAATTGGAAATTAAAAATATAAGAGCTGAGGGTAATTCGTACCATTCAACAACTTTAAAAGAAAACAACACAAGAGGAAAAGCTGAATTCACATAAATTTGTATCATGCCTTTTGATCGATAACACATAATTCTTTGTAGATCATCAAATGATATAAATGTAATTTCTGGATACTTATTAATAACATACATTATACCAGTGAACATTAGAATTATAATAAAAGAATAGTGATATAAGTAAATGTTCTGAAATATTACTCTACTATACTAAGTACTACATTTATTGTTCTAAATTACAACTTTGTTTCTAAAGACATGGACAATGGGTATAATATGTTAGAACATTAGTACAATGTTTTAGAACAATAGGTATAATATGTTAGAATAATAGTACAAAGTTTCAGAACAATAGTACAAAGTTTCAGAACAATCACAATAAACTTTAGAACAATTCAAATAACTTCATAACATAAATTCGAATTCAAAACAATAAACCCCCTAAATTTAGAACAATATATCATAAATTTAGAACAATAAGTATATGTTACACATATTGTTCTAACATTATATACCTATTGTTCTAAAACTTCTTCCATTGTTCTAACATGTTTGACTACTGTTCTAAATTATAATTCTAATGTTCTAAAACGTCATCCTACTGTTCTAAGTGTTAAACTATAGTTTCAAATATTATAGCATATTATACCTATTATTCTAAATTATAATTCTAATGTTCTAAAAATCTATTATAATGTTCAAATAAAATCAACTAATATTTAATGTAGTAAGTCTAACATACAAGATTCGAATTAAGACATAAATTTATACACTAATCTAATGTACAACATTTTAGTGTTCTAAAAATTTTACTAATACATCAAACATAATACGACCAATTTTTCCACAGCATAATACGACCAATTTTCTTAAGAAATAAAACATACATATTACGAAAATTGTTTATCAAATCGATAGAAGTAAAAAAAATACAACAACTATTACAGTTATCATCATCATATTATGTAAATTATTGAATCATTACCTTATTTTTTTAATGCCAAAATAGCAAAGATATCCTTTGAATATGAAATATAGCGAAAGAAGCATTCAAATATTGTTATTTGAATATAGAGTAAAATGAAAAATAGGAAAACTACTGATTTTGAATAATACGATTTTTACTGAAAACTACCCTATAATCATGGAAACAAGAAACTTCCTTAATTACCAAATCTGACTTTATTATAATTACAACTTTGCCATTAATGTAGATTGAATCACAACCATCTAAATAAACTAAATTAATGGTATTAGATGAGTTGTTATATAAGAAAGGTTTTTATATAACTAAGTGTTTCTCACATGATCCCATTTATATAATATATATATATATATATATATATATATATATATATATATATATATATATATATATATATATATATGCATGTTTAAGAAATTTTATAAATTACCCTTAGATTTCAGACGCAAAATATAATACTTGTAAGTTGGTAATACAAAATAAGAGATAATCTTTAGTTTGATTTAATGTGTATTCATGAATTTTGACTGCTTTTGCTATATGTGTTCATTTATAGCCGGGCATATTTTTGAGCTCTAAATAAGCAAAAGGGTAAACAATAGTCTTAAAGTAAGCATATGTAAGTCGTCTTTTTCCTTTTTTGAAACTAGACAAATATAGGTCCAAAAACTCCTAAAAATATGTAATGAATATGAGTCAAGAGTAAGATGCAGTGGGAGCCAACGAAGGTTGGTGCATAATCATCATTATGGTTATTGTCAACAATGACTGATTAAGGCTACTATTGTACCGTACTGTATTTGTTAATTCAAATTTTAAATATTGTTCACTATAAAACAAATAGCGAGAAACTCTTTTTTTTAAAAAATAAAATAAAAAATCAATTAATGTTGCAGCTACATTGTATTGTCGCAACCGAAATATGTACAGATAATGCAAATAATAGCTGTCCATTTTATTTGCCTTATGTGCGTTGAAAATCAATCATGGGTTGAATAAAGAACTTAGATACTCGTGTATCGTGTTATTAAGGGAGGGGGGGAATGTATGGGATGTGCACAAGGAAAAGGCACATAAAAATTGAGATTCGAAGCACTCTAGTTAAGATCTACCGTAAAATTGTTGAAAATTTCAGATTTATTGACCGAATACTACTAAAAGTACTATAAATACTTTTTTCGTCTCATATTATCTTATTCGTTTTGACTAGGTATATTTACCTATATTACTTAGACTCTTTATATCTTAGATTATCCCTTTATAAAAATTATAAAAAAGTAATATTTAGAAAATATATTTGAAGCAAATACAAGAACATTTTTATAAAATTTAATTTTTCTTTATATATAATAATGGTAAAAGTAAGTTTATAAATAATGCAAAATGTCAAATTGGGTAAGGCAATATGGATAAACATAACATTGACTTAGTAAGTGTTTTTTTGGTGTTAGATCAACGACAAGAAGTATTTCTTATTAAAAGATGCAGTTCTTCTACAGAAAAATTTTAGCAAAAAACAGATTTCTTAATAGATCCATGAGAAATCATGTGCCATAAACTTTATTTATATACCCAAAAAAAAAAAAAAAAGAGTTATGGAAAACCATTAGTCATACGTTCACAAAATCTGAATTAACTTTGCTGAATATTCCAACTTTTTGGTCAGCCCCAATTAGTTTGAGCTCTTTTAATGAATTACAATATTTATCCGAACATGCAAATATTACAAAGCACTCGGAGAAAAATTCAACCAAGATGTATCCACAATAAGTTTGACTCCTCAACACCTTATAAAATCGACAAAAAAAAAGGTTTTGCAATTTCATTATAATTGCAAATTTCCCAGGAGTAGGGAAAATAAAAAAAATAAAATAAAAAAGAATAAAAAAATCACAAATCTTCAGCAATACACTCCAAATGTGGCTGCCAAATACCACTTTTACCCCTGCTGCTTCGTCTCCTTTGATGATTCCCTGATTTAGATTTAGACTTCAATTTTGTCTCACAAACTACTTCATTATTTTCAACGAGATGTTCATCAAACTTTGACAAATCTATATTCAAAACTTTACTATCATTATTTTCATTAACATTGCTACTATGATCACCCTCGTTAACAACAATACTCTTAGGCTCACTAAACTCAACATGATCATCATCCTTAACAAGATCATGATCTAATTTTTGAACCTTGATCTTTGTAGAACAAGATTTAGGCTTTTTGGACTTGGAGCTATCAGACGGCAAGGAAGAATCAGGGAGCAAGAAGTAGATGCTACCACGCTTGAGCTCGGTCTCAGAAGATAAAATCATGATTTTCCTCACCATGTTACCTTGAGAACAAGGTTTGCTTAAGACATGGTTTGGATATCCATGGAGAATTTCACCAGCTGTTACTGCTCTTGTGATCTCTTCTACATACCCATTTAGATGAACTATGCGGATCAAATCTAGTGCTCCACACGGTAGTACACACGCCAAACAGCACCTTAGGCTATTTCCCATTTTGGAAACTTTTAATTAAGATTTTATTTTCGGATGATCAAATTAAGTTAATGGTAGGAGCTTTTGATGTTGAGAATAAAGGAGGTGGAATGTTGTGATGAAGGGAGGTTACGTTCAAAGTTGGGAGTTGGAGGGCTAATTATATAAGAGGACCACCTTATAAAATAATGATACAATCTAACTTTGATCTATTATTATATATATGTATTCTGTAATGTATTAGTTAACTGTAAGTTAATTTATGCCTCAAATAATGAGATTGTTCTTGTGTTTGAAGTTTGTAAATTACCTCAAAGGATTATTAGGTTAGTTATAGATCGAGCATACTTAAAGGGGATATGTGCCACTTGCATTGGACGTCATGCATGCTTCAAATCTAATCTCTCATGAACCTAGCTAGCAGTATAGCAATAGTAATTTGCACAGCAATAATAGTATTGCATGTGTCCCTTTAATCTAATAAGGTAATTGTAGATTTGTTCAAGATGGGAGGGGCTCCATTAAAGGGCTTTTACTGATCCGTTTATAAAAGATCTAATCAATTATGAGTCTAATTAGATCAGTCTTTTAAATAGTCATTTTTATAGGGTCTTTAATAGGTCAAATTGGGTCAATAATAGACCAATAGTTTTCAAGGCTTTTAAACACTGTCAGGTAATTAATGATTTCCACTTTCTTGTCAATAATCCATTTGTTTGACGAAGGTAACTATATGTCAATAACATGTTTGGCTCATTTTGTATCAAATTTGGCCCAACCCGTTTTGCATGTGACTCATCCTAGTCTTAATCCGACCCAATACATAGGTTTAGGTAAAAGTATGTGCATATGAATCATTGAATCTATATGTAAAATTAGTACGTATGAGATTATCTTAATCTTACAACAAACTATCATAACTCCTATTCATAAGAGACTTTGGTGAAGTTCTTAGACAGTTTTAAAGACAAATGTTATTACATCTATTTGTAACATTAATCGCTCCTTTAATAATGAAACTACGGTCATATCATAAGAAATCCATAAGTCCATTTCATGAACAAAGTTGAAACTTTTCAATTTTCATAAATTTCCCAAAGTAGCAATTTGTAGCCGTCTTACCCAAAATACAGCTACCCCTTTTCTTCGACCTGCTTAGTTCATGAATCAAACATATCACTCTATTTCCTCAAACAAGCAAAGTTAAAAAAAAAGAAGTAGCTACAAGTATTATTTAGAGTAGAATACGTACGTTGACTAGATAAGACAATCCTTGAAACTCACAACTGAGCTTATATTATGAGCAAAACCAATCTTTATATACACTCATAGTTTTAGGAGCACCACATGATCGTATAATTACTTTAGAACACAAACAAAGGGTCCTCTGTTTTTGTTAATTGTGTTATGATTAATTAAGTTGGCAAAACATGTTGGGTGGGCCACATAACATCGCGAATATTGGCAGAGTTGCGCCGAAGGAAGCGATTTATTTAACACATTTTTGAGGATAGAGAGAGGGTGGAAAAAATAAACAGACCTAAAAATAGGCTTGAAAGCATAGAGATTAGGTACGGAATGAAAGCCTTGTTTATGAGTTATAACAATTATGATAATGTGGAGGTTGTTAAATTATATTGCGTACCACATTGTGTAACCAACTATATCATTAGAACTGCAGCGCTAAGGAGAAAACTGTTGCGTGAGACTGTGATATGGTGATACTAAAAGGTAAATGATAGACCTAATCCCTTATTAAAATTACCTCGTATTGTATCGACCATTTTTCATCATTCATCATTCGTCATACAACTTATTAATGCATGCCCTTTTTTATTCATCTTTCAAAGGCTATGGAAACAAGTCGCGTGTTAAGCACGGTAAGCATATGAAATCGGTTAAAATATATATTTAGATTTAAAGTAAATGATTTTAATCACTCATCAAACCTAATATATGACTCTATAAAATCTATAGTATTAGTGTTGTGAAGGTATTTCTCGTCGGGTCTAAAATTGTGACTGAATTTTGAAGGTTATACATAGTTTTTGGGAGAGTTCAAAAAATCTCTATAATTGAAATGAAGGTCATTGGTGCCTCTTAACGTCATATAAAGAGGTTTGAGACCAATCATTGTCTTACATATATTCGATCTCTAAAGGACTAAAAACGAGTTTAAGACCCAATTGTATATTAAATTGATTGAAATGGATGTTTAGAGCCAACGTATATGGTTTCATTCACTCTTAGAGTCTTAGGACTTGATATGGCTTTGTAAGAACCATGATAAGAATATGAAGGTGTTTTCTCATCATGTTTGATTGTCTGAAATAACCAAATTTTAAAGATTATACATTGTTTTTTTTAGATATGTTCAAAAATTCTCAAAATTCAAAATAACGTTGTAAGGTGCTTCATAGGGTCTTGTAAGAAGGTTTGAGGTTAGTTATTACCTTTTATTTGGTCCATAAGGGTTTGAAAACGAAATTAGTATTTAATTATAGGAGTTAAAATGGGTGTTTAGGTTTAAAATAGATGATCACTCTTATGACCTATAATATATGATCTATAAGACCCTTGGTAAGAATATGAAACTGTTTCCTCACTAGGTTCAAAATTGTCTGAAATGGTTGATTTTTAAAGTTATACACATATTTGAGATACTTTTGAAAAATCTCCAAAATTAAAATAAATTATATTTGGTGCCTTACAGGATAAAATAAGAAGGTTGGAGTCATTCATTGCCTTAAGTTTTTGGTTAATTTGTAAAGACATACTACGATTTTAGTACCCAATCTTAAAAGCTTTGCTAATCGGTTGTAATAGGTGTATAGAGTCAAAGTAATCATACTTAGGGTCTATTATAACCTTATAAGATTCAAAGGAATTTTATTAAAGTGTTCTTTGAATTTAATTAGATCATATATTTCAAGTATAGAAATCTCATCGACTTTCTTTTAATAGATGGTAATAGATAATAGATAGATCGTGGCTTTTTATGTTAAGGAATCGTGTAGTGGCTAGATTCTCTTGATAAGTGCATTTATTTGTACTTTTTGATATTGATTCGAACTCCTTTTTGGATGAGTTTTTGTTTATTTCGGGTTTATTTGGACTCATTTATGCTAAAAGCCCATAATCCTAGTTTAGCCGTAATTATTTCGATTATTGCTAATTTTTAGATTTTTAATATAAATGTATATTGGTGGAAAAAATATGAAGGGAGCTAACACTGGTTTGTAGGTAAAATTTGGGCCAAGGAAAGTGGAAAAGAAGATTAGCTCAAAAGATTATCAAAGAAAAAAAAGAAAAAAATAATAACAAAGGGGAAAATGGAATTCTTCACAGCAATGGCGTCAAAAACTTGATGATCAATTTTTAGTCACTAATTATAACCGCAAGTGCACAGCTGCTGCAATACAATCATGAGTCGTCCTCTAGGAAGCTAATAAAGAGTCAATTTAGCTCAATTTAACTAGATTATCCCATTTATTAATTGTTTGAATTGCATTGAAATTGAATTAGCTATTCAATTCATTGTTTTGGTGATATGTTAGTTTTATGAATTGGTATTGTGATTAGGTGGATTGGTGAATGAGCATTTTGGGTGATTTAATTTGAAGTTTTCCCACCTTGGTGTTTGGATGTCATGGGATATTGGTATGCATAGCATAATGCTTTGGTGATTAGCCTTGATATTTTGATGATTTGAATTGGGTGAATTGGTATTGTGGTATTTCACTACTTTTGTGATTTGGATAATTATATTGGAGAATTGGAATAATGATAATTCATTGTTTTGGTGGAGTAGTGTTGAGGAATTTCTTTGTTTTGGTGATTGGTAATAATTTGGCATTTTGATGATTCAGTACTTCATTGTCTTGGTGATTGGAATTAAGAACTGATCGATTTTGTAAATGAAACCACACTTGATGTCGTCCATTTCCAATTACACCTAATGGATCGTGCTAGAGTTTAGGGCATGAGTTATCATTCTACTGAAAGCCTTCTTCCTCCCCACCTCGCGTGAGTACAACCCTATAGAACCACATTACCCTGCTTCTTTCTCGATCTCATTCCATACTTCATGCAATTTCTTAAGTTCAATTGGATTGCACGAGGAATTGTTAATTAGTGGATCGATTCATTCGTATGTACGGGTGATACTTACGTTTTGTAAGTATTTGTATAGTTTAGGAGATGCTTGGTGATCAGTTGCACGTAATTTAAATTCTACTTTAGATTCTCAGTCAAGCTCAATAGTGTGATTTTATTTGACATGTAACAATAATAAAATTATGTTCGTACTATTTTTAGGGTTCACCTCTCATTAAGAGGGGGAGGGTTACTACTTGCGACTTACTAGTGCATCAATCCTTATTCCTTACGTTAGAACTCTACTGTAACCTTACCAAATAAATCACAAAGTTTGATTAGCAGAATACCCTTATAACATACATATATGTTGAGTCAAAGTGCTTCATTTAAGATAGCATATAGTTGTACTTGGAGGAAGGCACGTGCATTGGGTCAGATCAGGGTCGGGATGATTTAAACACCATATGGGCCAGGCCGGATCAAAGGGAGTTTAGTTCTATCTATAAAAGGTGATGTATGCATGTCTGTATTGCTTTCAATCTTTAACAGTGGACCATTAGCAAATAAGTGGAAAATATTTATTACTTAATAGTGTTTAAAAGCCTTAAAATGGAAACTATTGACTCATTAAAAACCCAATAAAACATGACCTTGTAAAGACCCAATAAAACATAACCATTAAAACATCGACACAATCAAGCCATAACTGATTAGACTCTTTTATAAATGGACAGATTAAGCACTTTTAATTGGATCCCTCCCATTTGAACAGAACTACATGAAGGTACTTCTCCCATGATTTGTTAATTATGGTCTATAAATGTATTTATTTCATAAGGAATATTAATTAATGAAAGTATAATTCGGCTTTCCTTTTTAAGACTTAAAAATTTACAAAAATTCTCCGATCCTTTCCCCCCATAAATAAGTGGTTTAATTTGGAGATTAGAAGCTAAATACTAGCCATTTGCCAATACAAAATTAATTACTCAGTAATTAAATATTAGTTAAATCTTGTTAGAGTATGCCAGAAACCATGCAGATATCTTCAGATAGATACTATACGAAGCTTCGTAGCATGTAGGTTTTAGGCACCGCCCTTAAATTCGATCAAGCACTTCATTTTTGCTTAGATTAAGTCATAAATTTTAATATTATGCCTCCAAAAAAAAATGATTGAAAAATTACAAAGGTATCTGCACGAGGAGTTTGAACTTAAAATCAAAGAATCTTAATGGTAAGTTTGAATTCTTATTGAAAACAATCTATACTTATACTAATGTGCGAGGGACCGAAGAAACAGAAAGAAAAGGCAGGAAACTATAATTGAATAACGTGAGTATGCGACTTAGTGGCTGTCTTGACAGTTGACACCAAAGTCTAGGTGGAAGCTTGATTATATTATTACCCACCCTTTAACCTTATTATTGTTTGAATCATGATCAATCACCACGTCCTTAATTCCACGCAACTTAAAGTAATGAAGTGCACTTAGGGTTGGTTGATAAACGTAAGCCTAATTATGACCATCAAAGTATCAGGATGAAGTAATTTCTATTCGAAGCTGAAAATTCATTTTTATTATAAATAACTTTATTTTTACTAAATATATTGTATGCACACGGATATAATAAGGTTATTGTATCTCCAATAAAAGTTATCCCTTAATATAATAAAAGTTACATTTTAACACAACATATCTAACTTACCCCGTACGTGGTTGGTAAGCCGAGTGCCAAAATTGTTACAATAATGTTGATATTTATCTAACTTAGAATCTCCAATCTTGCCTTATAAATATAATACGGCCTTATAGTTTTAACCAACCACACCTAAAAGGTCAATTTGGTAATATGAATAATACATAGTTGTGATATTGAGAATCATCTTCTCAAATAATACATTTAGTTAGTATATATCTTCTGTTTTTACGAGACATTATTTCTTTTCTAAACAATATAATGCAAGTAAAATAACAAGCAAATAGATCGAATTGAACCACCTTTGATATATGGAAGTCATGCAAGACCTAATTAAACTTGAATATCGATCAGCATATAGCTACACGTAGTACTACTTACAATGAGTAATATGTAGGCATTTGAAATGCAGAAATGGAATATTAGATCATATCGCTAGCAAAATAATGATCTAGCTCTACTATCGGACGCCTCATTCGAGCCTCCGCTTTCCGCTGGGGGAAGCGCAACTACCGGCAACCGTATCTGGAAACAACGATTAGTGGATATTGGTGCTGTCACTGCGCAGCTACATGATGCCGTATTTTCTACCACTATGTAAGTTTAAACTTTAAAGCCATGTCTCAGTGCTCTACGTATTGTACCGTCTTGACATTTTTTGCATCTATCAATCACAAATAACTCAATTTATATGCAGTACGTAACCTTAAAAAAAACTTGCAAATAAATATTAGAAACGGTATTAAATTATCCCTACGTACCTATCTACTTCAAATCAGACAAGGCCATAACTCGTAAGGTAGAGTATATGATAACCATCTACATATTTTAGAGCCATATATAAAAGCTAAGGTAAAGAATACTAAGTATTTGAATCATTTTCCCAACCAAACAAAGTCATAAGGTAATGCATGATGCGTGGATAGAGGATCAAGGAATTGAAGTTAATAAGAAAATGCCATGCATGGAAGCAAAATGTAAGAAATGTACATGTACGTACGATCGAGTACGTAGAATGGTACGAATACAAGCTGATGATGCTGAGTTATATTACTGCTTTGCACGGGATGATGAGCGCGCATTAATTGTGCGACTGTACGTTTTCACTTACAGAAAGGTCACTTGCACGTACAGGCACCGAGTAATCAGAATGAGAGGAAATTATCAGCACACTTAGCATACCGTACGTTCGGGACCACAAAATTGTCATGTTTAGAGCTTGCATGCTAACTCATAGTTTCTGTTCTACGTAGTGTATAGTATATATTATGCATGCTAAGTCAGTTTACATTATTACTCTGATATATGCTCTCTTTGATGATGTATTGTCAGTGCTTAATTATAATTAGCTTAATAATTAGCATAATAGCTTTCGTATAAGTCCCCGTCATTAAACTGTTAGATATGAAAACTGCAAGTCAGTGAGGTCGATCTAATTTAATTAACTGCTATATATAAGCTTTATGATCTCCTACATGCTAATCCACATAGATTAGCATGTTTTGTATGAAATGGTACTGTCTTGCTTTCACGTTGATAGGGAATTGGTTGCATGCCTATGAATTCATAATAATCAACTACTGAAAACTATTGATTAATAAAGTTGATGAGTACATGTAAAAAGAATTTCTTATATGCAAGAAGCCACAATATCAAAAAATGGAGTAACGTGCCAGTTCGCCACACCAGCTGCTGGCACATTATATGAGTGTTTTCAATTGAAACTTCAATTATAACACATACCAACTACGGAGTGTAGCTTAGTATTTCATTTCTGCAAGTGAGATTTGCACTGTGTATATATAGTTTACTGCAACTTCCAAGAACGTTCTTTTTACCTCCCTTTCTTCCTAAAAAGTGCTTTGTTGATAAGTTTTGCATCTTGCATTATACTGTAGCCAATCAACAAAATAATATTGTTGCAAAAATAAAAATTAAATCAGCCAAATATTGATAGCAAGAAAACACTTAATATTTTTTTTAGAATTGTAACTTAAGATTTCCACTTTTGTGACTCCTAGTCATATTTTTATATGACATGGAGATGGAGAGGATTTCACAAAACCCCAATTGAATGGCCTCCATGAAATTTGAACCCTTAATTAGACCTGTTCAAATGGGAGAGGCTTATTAAAAACCCTTAATCAGGCCGTTTGTAAATCTATTAAGGGCTTAATGGGTCGGTTTTTTTAAAAAGTCATGTTTTATTGGGTCTTTAATGGGTCTAGTCGGGTTAATAATGAGTCAATAATTTTTAAAGCTTTTAAATACTATTAGGTAATGAATGACTTTCACATACTTGTCAATGTCCATTGCCAAATATTTGAGGTTTTACAGGCAAATTATCGCTCTCTATAAATAAAATTATACTCACTTCAGACCGCCCGGTCCAACTCGACCCAGCCCCAGCAAACACTTCAAACCGCCTAGCCCATTTTGTATGTTACACATCTTGGACCCGACCCGACCCAATGCACATGTCTACCCTTAATTACGATCACTTAGCCTAGACTGCTCCATCGTCCTATTTTTGGAAAGGATTGAATCGATTATAATGCTAAATTAAGTAGTTTGATCAGTACGTACCCTCTCTTTTGTCAATCATTAAAGCATAACAATTATTGACTTGAAAGTCACAATACGCTACAAATCTACTACATACTTTGCTAGCTCTCGGTGTTTTGAAGTAATATTCAGAGAGATAATTTCAATGTAACAAAAATGAAACAAGGCACATGGAATACTAAAAGCTCCAAGAAAGCTAATTAGGAGCTAGGGATCCAAGAAATAACTATACAATACAACCGACACATTCATTTAGCTTAAGGTTTAGGCTGAGGTTGAATATATGTTGAAGCTTATCGAGCGATCATGTTCTCCCATATGTCTTAGACCCCACGTTTCTTCTTCATCTGATAGGACTTGTCCCCCCATCTCTTCCTATCTTACGCTTTGCATGTCCTGCCTGTTTCCTGACCGATTCACTCAATTACAATTCATTTTTGTGGAGAAGAACATTCTCCCAAGCTAAGTTTTCTGCTAGAATGGATCAGTTAGTTCTCTCCCTTAGCATGGTTTTATAAGATACACATTTTTTCGAGATTGATTTGTCCAATTAGTACTCTGTACTTCTTATTACAAAGTTTTTACTACGAGACGTTTGTAGTAAATATTAATGTATCAGTCTGTACTTTGATTTTGTACTATCAATAAATTTCAGGTTATAGTGTGTTGAGTGCTCTACATATTATCAAAGCTTATCGTTTATGCTCATTCATTATAGTTTGTCTATGAATGGAAATGAAAAGACATGGAGGAAGAGAAGTGAAGAAACAATTTTGTTAAACTTAGGAGTTCAAATTAAAGGATTCGCTGTATGGTTACATATCTATATGCAGTGTAAGGAATTAAATTGAAGTTATTCTCTCCGATTTCCATCGTATCCCACTTGATCCATGAGACATATGTTTTACAATAAATATGGGGAGTACTGAATGATTAGATCTCTAAGATACACCTTAATCCGGAAAACATGAACACATGATATGATACACTAATATCCACAAATCCATAACGAACAGGTGCAATGTATAATCCTCTACACGTTATACAACATGAATAGGACAAACTACTACTAATTGAAACTTTGTATTATGTGCTGTAACTGCTTTGATAATCTGAATTGATAATAGAACTATTGAGTATACAACAAACTAAGGGAATACTCTATCACAGTGATCGAGTATGGGATCGAAGTTGCAATAGATTTTCAGTCAAATCAAGTTAAATATCACATTCAGGATTTTTATGGTCAGGATCTTGGAAATGTGGATCAATCGCACAAAAATCCAAATATTTTTTTTCATTCTAGATTCTTGAACAGACTTATTTACAGATAAGATGTGACTTAAACTTTTGGCCAAAGGTGATTTCGAGATCAAACCCATTATTAATGCATGTTTTAGAATGTCTTAAGCTCGTTATACAATTAATTCAGTTGACTAATTTGATATCAAGCACGCATGCATGCGGACAGTTGAGTTGGTGCAGTACATCAGTACTCACGCCTACCAAATTAGATGCACGAATGCCAGCGGAATTCGTGTCAATTCCTACTTCACGAAGATCTTAAATCTACACTTTTTTGGCTTCTTGTGATTAATCAAACAATTCATGATATTTTCCTCGTTGGGTTCATAATATTGTAAAGAAAAATTCAGTGGGTAAGACCTCAAAGAACAACACCAATTCACCATTCATGGTAATATTTACCACGAAACTTGCTTTTCGGTGATATATACTCCGTATGTAACAGAAAAACAAAATTCATGCACAGATGTTTAACATGGCATGGTAAAGTGATGTGGAAAATATCATCCCATGATAAAATGGGAGTATTTTGTCATCCCATGATAAAATGGCAGGAAAATGTCATCCCATGATAAAATGGGAGTATTTTGTCAAGGGAAGCCCAGCCAACTCAGATAAAAGATGTGGAAGTATTTTGTCGGACCACAATTTTCACCACGAATAAAAATGGTGAGTAAAATGAGTGAAAAACGCATGCCGGCAGTGGTTACCCGTGAGTAAACTCACGTGTTTTCTCATCCCACGAGAAAACTCATGAGAAAAAAATTTCAGGTGGACCCCATATTTTTTTATTCCGTTTTATACTTCAACGGCTATTTTCGACATTTAAACAATTTTAAAAAAATAAAATAAAATTACCAATGGTCATAAAAAAAATTTCTCTATAAAATGACACCCATTTTGCTATATTTTTCCACAACTTAAAAAATACATTTTCCTAATTAAATTCGTTTTTCACCATTATCTACTTCCCAACTGTTATCATACACATTTTTTTTGCAAATCTTCGTTAAGGTAAATTATTCTGCTGTTATTTTCATAGAAACAATAATAAAGACGTTAGTTAAGACGTTAATTTAAAACGATTATCAAAAGTGATAATAATTAAAAAAACGCTACTATTAACTGCTAATTAAAAACTATAACTATTAAAAAAACGCTAATTAAATGCGATAATAAAGTAAATGATAGTTTAAAAAGGAAATTAAAAACCGATTATGAAAAACGATATAAAAATGCGATAATTAAAAACGATAATTAAATATTGTAGTTATGAACGATAACTATAACCACTAATTAAAAATATTAAGTAAATTACAAATTGATTGAAATGCTAACTACGCAATAATAACATAAATTAATTAATAATGATACAAAATTATTAATTATAATCATACATTAATTAGAAAATTAAGTAAAATTGGTGAATATGGAAGAGAGAGAAAGTGTTGTGGGGTATTGGAAAAAGTAAGAGAGAGATTGGAGAAGAGTTTTTTTTACTCACTGCTAGGATGATATTTTACTCACAAAAAAACTCATGAGGATATTTGGGTGGGATGAGTGAGAAAGTGGTTAGAGAGAGAATTGAATGGTAAAATTTTAACCACGGTCGATAGTGTTTTTAACAAAGGTTTAATATATGTGCTGAAAATTCAAGCTTAGTACTGTATGACATTGACAAATCATCGCTGGCCGATGTGGACTTCCCGGCCCAGCTAAAGTAGAGCAATATATACTAAGCTTACAAAATTGTTATGATCCATTTATATGCAGAAGGCCAGAAGCACTTACCTGTTCTAATTAACAACCCGTCAATATGTAGAGGATTAGACTGCGTATAGCAACAAACATCTTAGTTGCATTTAAAAAAAAAAAAAAAAAAAAAAAAAAAAAACTTGTCTGGCCTAGAAAAACAGCAACGGGAGGGTGTTGGTACTTGGTAGTACCCAGAAAACCTTTCTCGGAAAATAAATATTTATTGTGATAGGAAAAACCTGTTGCTAAGCAAAATGCTAACACTATGATTTAAAAAAAATTATCGACAACGCCAATATCCAAAATAACAAGTTACAAGCCTCTCTCTTTTCTTTCTTTCAAGGTGTCAGTAAGAACTAAAAATAAAAATGATCCCTATGGTATTTAATGTACATGACTCAAGCTCGAAATTCCCAATTAAGAAACATGCCAATTAGAACGGAAAACTAGCACCAGGAAGGAAAAAAAGCACAGAGCGCCTGGATTAAGAAGTTCTCTTGTAGCAATAAAAGGCGCCAGGATCATGAAGTTCTCTTGCAGCAATAAAAGGCAACTGGACCATGAAGTGCCCGTGTAGCAACATAAGGCACCTTGTAGCAATAAAAGAATGAATGCAGGTCGTTCAATGTACCAAGGAGACAATCAAACCAACCAAAAATGATCTCCCAACATGAACTGTCAGCAGTGACACAGTACTTGCACCTCATATTTGCTGCTTTAAAGTCTCCAACAACTTGAGCTTGGAATCGCATATTTGTAGAAACTTCAACATCATCTTATGCTGGCCTGTTAATGTCTTCCTGACAATATCTGTAGGATTCCAGGACTTAATACCTTGGAAGATTTGGTCACCCAATTCTCCTTCATCTGCAGTAGATATCAAATCTTTAAGAGCCTGATAAACTTTTCCAGGACCTTCATTTCGGTCACTCATGAGAGAGGAGAGCAAATGGTCCACTGCTTCATCGCCTGTTTTATTGACCTCTTCTTTCAACCATTCTGTGACCACTTCTACAATGCTATACAGGGACAAAACTGTATCCCGGACTGTCTGAGATAACACAGAAGTTGAACTATCAGCAGGTGCACCACATTTTTTTTTCTTCTTACCACAAGGAAGAGAAGAACGAATAAAAGACTGGAGTACTAGACAATGCCAGGCCACAGGTTCTGCAATCAATTGCACCAGGATTGGTAGATCACCACCTGGGGAACAAACCTTGGGACCTATTGTTCTGATCTTGTGTACTATACACTTCTGTAGCAAAGTATTTATTAGTTGCCAAAGAGAACTCTCTTCACCCATTGGAAGCAAATTTTCGTGAGAACCCAAGCTCCATGCATTTAAAAACACAGCAAAGTTTATCCATTCGATCAATTCTGAGCCCAAAGCCTGACAAATGCCAACACATGAAATAGTTTTAAAACACAGCAAAGTTCACCCATTCTATCAAGCTACTAATCCCTACATCCCTAATTATTTTGCACAATACGATTTTGTACAAATATAGAGGTTAGAAGATAGATGAGGCGGAGCATGTGATAATGAAATATAAAAGAACAAAAGGGCCATTTGCCTTTCTTAGGGAAAGAAAGAGAAAAATTGATTCTGATACTGAGTAAAACATTTTTTTTAAGTGTAAAACATTATGGAATGAGGGGAGTATAATCCTGAAAAGATACGAGTCCATAGGCTGGCAACAATAAACAAAATGTCATTCAATTAAACAAGGTATCTCACATTCAAATAACATGCAGAACATTTATTATAACTTTCAATCAAGCAGTGGCATAAAACATAGAGAAGTCAAAAGACAATATGAGAAGTAGCAGCACGAGAAAATAAACAAGAACTGAATCAACACAAACCTCCAAAGGTCTTTGACCCACTGCAACATCGAGCACAACTTTCACTGCCTCATCTAAGGAACAGCCAAGGAACTTCACATAGCGTTCCAGCAAAGATTTCATCTCTAAAGAGAAGGAAGAATCATATACAGATCCATTAGCTTCTGTGTTTTCCTTGATAGATGCTAAGACACACTGCACAGACAAATAGATCATCCGAGGAAGAAGAGATCTCTTCCCTGCAATTTCTTGCACTTTTGTTTGCCATTTTTTCCTGTGATCCTGCGTTACAGTCAGTGGACGATAACAAGTATAAGTGGTCAAAGTAAGAAAATATTAATTAGAAGCACCAAATAAAACCATACCAAGTTTTCCATCGGATGATTGAGTTCTTCAAAAGGCTCTGTAACCAAGGAAAGATAGAAAATCATTTAATTAAATAATTTCTTCATTTCAGAAGACACTCACAAGAGGACAGTGCCAGAAAAGAAGGAACAAATCATGAGAAAGTGAGAAACTATAAAATGCCTAATCAAAAGCAGCCTCTAATGGGGAAGATTCAAAAAGCAATCTCTTAATTCAAAAATCTGGAGCAAAATACACAGTGGACATCAACATCAATCAAACAAATCAAAAAAGAGGGTTTTTGTTTTGCAATTTGCATGGAAACTCAAAAAAAAAAATAGATATGAAAAAAGAATCACTGACTGGACAATGAGCGTGCAGCACTCACCTAAAAGGTAATTCTTTATTGGAGAGGGAGTCCACCAAGGCCTTAATTGCAATTCTTCATTGAAGGTCAATGATTTACACAAGGTATTACTTGCAAGCTCAAGAGCTTGAGTTCCACACTTCAAGGATTTAAAAACACCCTGAGAAAAATACATGTCATTGACACTAACAAAATAACCATATGCATGAAGCAAAGGGGATGTGGTGCAAGAAATATTACCTCTTCCTCTTCAATGTTGCCGGCTTTCTCCTTCAGCCTTAGAATCGATGATTCAAGTCGTGCAATCAAATATTGGTTAGAGTGCTGCATTCGCTCTTTAAACTGCACAAACTCAATTACCTGAAATATGGGAAGGACAAGCAATACAGCTTAACTTATAAATTTTCAAAGTCCATCATAAGAAGGTTTATTTCTGGCTCTAGAGTTTAAACCTACTTTGTTCATGAAATACTTTCACTTAAAGCAACGATAGTATCCTACCCTGCCCTCCAATTGACTACAACAGATAATCAGGATTTAACACAGGCAAGAGTCAAACATGGGCAAACACTCACAAGGTGGAAAAAGAGCAAGATGAATGCAGGGAGATTAGAAAAAATAAAACAGAAACAATGAATATAGGCATCCATGTAAAACACAACTGAATCTAGAACATGTATATTAGCAGCTTGCCAAGTCCCATTTCCTAGACACAATTCAATCAATAAATGGCAGCATAATATTATCAGCTGAGACAATATTCAAATTTTGACACTTACAACAAATAAGCACATGCAACAAATAATCATCCCCAACTTATCCACCAAAAACAAAGTAATGAGGGAGATAGTTTGAAGGGGGGGACAGCACGAACCAAATAACACTTTTGAAACAAAACAGAAATAAGTACATTTTAAAAAGAGAACTTACTTTTGAGTAATTACGATGTCGATAAGCAAGAAATGTAAGGTCTGCTGATTCCCTTAGATGGTCATCCATGAACTTTAGGTATTCCTTCAAAAGATCATTTAAATCTTCCCATAGAGGAGACAACATCATCTGTGGGAGGATTTGATGGGAAACAGACTCTAGTAGGATATTTTTCACATCTAGAGTACGGTACCTACAATATTTATTACAATTCTCATAGTCGAAGTACATAAAATATCTTTCAGTATCATAAAAATAAATTTTGGTACTCAAACCAACTCCACCTAAGAAAGGAGATTTTGGCCCTGAGAAATATACTAACCATTCATACGCTACAGGAAGTGCACCCAAGTGAGAATACAAATGCAGCAAGATTATCTTGTACTGTGATACAAATCTGTGCAATAAAACCAAAATTCCATGTCACCACCATATTCAGTCAAATATTAAGTCAATAAGAATCAGACTGGTACTATGGTAAAGCCTAATCTAGTTGGGGAATAATTTCAAAGACATCAAACTATTAAGTAAGATAATTCATAATATACATTTTTAATAGTATGTTATGGAGATCAACTGTCTGGGAAAAATGAGCACATAAACAGCTATGAAGCTTTCAGAGAGACTCCTTGGCTTCACAAAGAATGCTAAGAATAGAAAATAAAAACACATGACAATGCTAGTCTATGACAAGAAATAGTAACACCTTTTTTACATACATGGATTTCAGTACTTAAAATTTGTGGAAGATTCTAAGAATGTCTAAATAGCAATAGGAGAGAACAAATCACTTCAAGAGAATCAATACATATACAAAATTTGAAAATATATGGAAAACTGACCTCCTGATATTTAATCCTAGTTCCAGCATCATAATGTTCTCTAACAAATATCCAATACTTCCGGTTCTCCAATATAACTGAAAGCAGAAATAAAGATTTAGAAACATAATTATCGATTTAAATGGAGTAGCAATGACAACATAAATGACGAGGAGGGGGTAATATTGCTAAGGAATACACATGATCAAAACATTTACAAACAAACAAGTAAACCTGCTTGCTTCAAAATAATCAAAACCAATGCCTATATAAAGAAAACAATAAAATGAGATATGTATTGCATAAAATTAGAGCAATTATAGACAGGTAGGAAAAAAAAAATCAACGAATATCACACAGCAAATCTAAGTCTAAGAAAAAAAGGGAAACAATATTTTTGGAAAAACTTATGATAATAAGAAGCATAATTTCAGTCAAATGCATCAATAGTTTGGAAAATGGAACCAAAATTTCCCCAATTTATTTGAGAACAAATTGCATTTTATTTGGCCGAAGTTTCAAATAAGCAAGAAAACAAATTAAGTAGAAGAGTGGTCATACTCGCTAAACTGCTAAAACACACACAAGTATGAAGCTAATCCCAAAATAATACACTGGTAGTTAAATTTCTAAGCCAATTTAGACGGGTGGGGAACAGACTTACTTGGACCAATATATTTGAAGCCATGTACAAGAGTTCTTCACCATGCATACTCTCTTGAGGATCCAAGTCCTTTGAAAGAGGAAGGTTTTCACTATACATGTTTATCATCTTCACAGCCAAACTTTCAAGTTCTGGAACAAATAGGAAATAGCCAATTTACTATTAAGTTTAAGAGTAATGTGAGTTGTGGAAAAAACAAGCAAAGATATAAAGGCTTAAACTTTCCATTTCAAATGACAAATGGGTAAAACAAGGCATACCAGCATTAGGGAGATGGTATGTGATGCCAATTTGCAATTGTAACTTCTGGAGATTGATTGCCTGACCCAGAGATTTTGTTGGTACCATGGACAAGGACCCAAAGCTCTCCTTCAGCTTTTCCAGAAAGTTCATTTTCTCATCAGGAGTTAAAATGTCTAGAAAAACTTCAATATCAGAACAAAAGCACGCTAAGTAGCCAAATCTGCATCGTCATAACAATGAAAAATTCAGACAATAAGTATATTGTACAAGGTAGAGACTAGCCACACCGCATAATCAAAATAGAGTACAAACCAGAAGTTGTTAGCACTGAGTTGTCACACATAGAAAATAGCCACTTGGATAGACTGGACACAGAACCACTACAGAAATACAGACCAAACAGCTGTTCTTTCCTCTCAGAAATCTAGACATCTTAGAATCAAATATCTTATTGCCAATTTCTTTAGGGTATTTCATGGACTTTACATAGAAAGATAAAGTTTCCTACTTCTCTGAATTTTGCTTTAAGATTTTTCCCAGACAGTGTGTTCTGAATCCCAATCCCGTTTCCCCCAACATTAGTAAAACCAGATACAAGCAAAGCAATGATATGAATGAAGCCTGAAGGAGTAAGTAGTATTGTTCACCCCCATATCAATTTTTTATTAATAATTAGCATGAAATAACTAGCTCAATTTGTACCTAAAAAGTCAGATATCTAAATATTCCTGAGGCCCAATAGGAAAAAAAAAAAAAAAAAAAGATAAAGCTGTTCTTCTATGAATAAGAACAGAATTAATAAATTTACTATTCCGCCATGCTAACTTAAGCACTAAGACAGTCATCAGAACAAATATATAGCATAAATCCACAGCTACACACCTGGAGAAGTATTGCAGTAAAGCAATGATAAGTTGCTCCTTATCACCAATGTCATGTAAGAGTTTCCTCCTCTCAATTTCAAGATAAGCAAGAGACGGGCCTCTCTTAGAATCACCACTGGCTTCTGTTTCTAATTTTCTTACAAAAGCTGATGCATCTTGAATTCGTGAATTGAACTGAAAAAATTGAGTTCAAGCACGTCAAATAAAGATGAAGCCCAAACAGTAAAAATATAAGTAAACAAGAGACTGACTAAATACATCACTAGACAATTCTTCCAGAATTCTAGATGCAATTTTCTCCATCATAGTTAACACACTTGCCATATTGGAGTGACCCACCCAAATCAATATTTTTCCCATTTCCCAGCTCTTCCTCACATTTTTTCCTTCTCTACCCACTTCCAGTTTATTGTTGTACATTTCACAGCTATTCTTATTCAGCATGTTGATCCCGTTTAGAGATATTAATGGGATGAAGGATGCACTTTTTACCAAACATTAAAAATAAATAAATAGATTAAAAATAATTATAAAAAAAAAACCAACATTTGGAAGTTCTTCTTATAGCTTAAGTGGTATATGGTACTAGCAAACGCACCACTTCATCTGTTATATGAGGAAGTTTATCCACATATTCTGGCAGACACCTTGGTTCACTGGTTGCCCCATTGCACCAACTTTGATCGTCCTCCAGTAAACAACCTAGATAATGTAGGAAACACTCCCAGTCATCGGGACTGCCAGATCAAAAAGGGATGTTAAATGGTGATAAAGAACTGGCAATACAAATATTCAAGCTAAGACCCAGCTAGATCAAAAAAAAATTGTTGGACTAAAAGGAATGTCCAATCAACTAAAAGGAACACATAAATACATAAAAGAACAATGTTAAGCTCAAGCATTAGTATAAATGTCGAGCCTCGGCTCTTGGGCCCTCAGCTCTTTAAGCAGTTTAACAGAACATCCTCCACAAAAACTAATAAAAGAGAAGCAAAAGTCAGCATAAAATACATCACAAGTTACTGAGCCATTGTTAGTATAATGATGACAACTAAAACAGAGACCATATACATACCACAATTCTAGGATTTTCTGAAATGTACTGGCAGCAGCAGCATTGTCACCTGATTGGGCAAGAAGTCTACCCTGCCAGCTTAAGTAAAACAGTACAAGTTAGTAAGAAACAAATGCAAAAGGACAAACAAAAACTCAAATGTCTTCTCTAACAATAGTTCAACCCAGGAAAAGGAAAATTTGCATACTAAATATCCGAAAACCAAGATTTACTACACAGAAACATCACAAGGCATCTTTCAGAGATCTCCGTCTCATAAACACCAAGGGTTGGTACAGGATAGCAAGAACAATCTTACTTAAGACAATAAACTGAGAACAGTTTCAAGCATTAGCATTCTAAGCAATAGATATAATAGTTTTAAGTATTAGAATTGAAGTATTGAAATAACAGCTTAAGATTACAACAAGAGGTAATTATTTCATTCAAGCACAAGAAATCAATACACAAAATAACTACTATGCACAAAAACAAAAGCTTCAGAAAATACCTGCAAGCGAAGCCGGTCAACCTCAATCAAAATTAGGGATCCTAAATTTCCTGATAGGACCTCTAAAGCATCACTGTACTTGCCTTGCTGTTCCAGCACAGAAATGTACACAATAAGAGCTGCACAATATGTAATATATTCAGTGAAAAGACCAGACAAGTTAGAGGATATTTCCTTGAGACATAAGAAAATGTATCCCATACAGACCTTCTGGTTCATGCAAGCTATGAGATGCAATGTGTTTTTTAAGTAAGCCTTCAGCTAAGCCTAACAGCTTCTCTCCCCCCTGGCCACTACTAACCTGCCATAGAGCCAAGATAACAAAAGCAATTAGCTGAAAACATAGATTTTATAACCATTGGCTTGCTTATAAAGACAAAAGAATAAGTCACTTGTTTTCCAGCTTTGCATCAAATTAAATAAGCTCCGACATTAACTGCCTCAACCTTACCAAACACCCCATAAATCAAAGAAATCCTACATAAATTATGTTATTCGATATCTCCATCCAGGAAGAATTAAGTTCATGTCTAGAATGCAAAGGTAATGCCTGTAGCATTTTAAGCAATGCAACAACTAAAAACCAGGCTAACAAACACACAAGAATATTATCAGGCAGCAAAAAGATAGTAATATATTTACCAACAAAAACCTGAGAAAAACAATCATTTACAGGCAAGAAGTTCCTTGAATAGACGAATGTGCCTTATGGTAACTATCTCTTTCAAGGCCATAGGAATTAACCCTCATTCAAGAACCTCAGGCAAGCAGGCATCAAATTTCCAAGAAATGGAAAGCAGAAGTGATTCAAACTAATGCTTATAGATCAAATAAAGTACAGGAGCAAACTAACCTCCAATGATGCAAGTAACAGCATATCTTGCAAACAAAATTTTGTGAAGTTTGAATGGGAGACATAATTGAGATAATAATTCACACAAAAAGAGCACATAGAAGCACATATTTGTAAGTACCGGGGGGGGGGAAGCAATCAGCCTGACAAAAGTGGACAATGCTAAGCCATTAGGCAAAACAAGTGACAGTGCCGCATTGTTTTGTTTCATCCCTATTATCAAATTCAATAGTAGTATTCAAGATTCAACATAAGCTTAACAACAAGAAATTTAAAAATGATTTATAAATCATCAGGAAAGCATCAAAGTGCAATACCTGCAACTGTATACTGCATACTGCCCAGAGCAAGAACCTCTCTTCCCCGACAAGCTTATACATTTTAATAGCTGTCTGGCAGAAATTGAAGAAAATGTTAAGCTGAAGAATCATGTATCCCAAGGGCAACAGTACCAAACCAAACAAAAGATAACGGTGGTCTGCAAAAAACATCAACCTGTTGCTGTTTTACATATGCATATTCGCGTACATAACAATTGAAAAGTCCCATCATTAACTCCAAGTTATTTGGAATTCTACTACAGGCATAATCGTACAAGCTAGTAGCCAGATCCACTGTTCCAATAAGAGAAAACAAGTCAGATAGCAAAACTAAAAATTAGGTAATAACCATACAACAGCCCATACTCACAGCGGTCAAGTCTTTGAAAGACAATCTGCAACGTGCTGAGGGTAAGATCATCCATTAACAAGGACGCATTTTTATGCAGCAATTCCTTAGCTTCCAAACATATAGATAGTGCTTCGTCAGGTTTCCCCATTCTTTCCAAGATAAGAGCCTTTAGAGCCTATAAATGTTTCGTGACAATTCTTCAATCAGGTTTGCACATTATTATAATGAAAAAATTTGAAACATTACAGAAAGCTATACCACAAACTACACAGAAGAATGTCCTAAAAATATGCAAGTGACGGTTAAGATAAAAGACACTACGCGAGCAACAAAAATTTTTCAGTTAGCTAAAGAAATTCAGATACTCAGGCAGTAAAAGTAAGGACAACAAAAACATTATAATCATAACAAAGAGACTCCATTGTAGGTCAAGATATGCTGTAATTACACACCTACCATCAATGAGCAAATAAAATAGCATGCTTTTAACTTTGAAAACACTACTAGTCTACTAATTCCGACATTTACACTTAAAAACAATAGTATACAACTAATCAAACATAAAATTACAACTTTGTCAGACAGAACCAATTCCTTGACATCAAACCTAGCATGACACTAACAATTCAAATTTCTTTACCATAACTAACTGCACAAACATAATACGAACCGAGAAAACGAAAGCCGAAAGCCGAAAACCGAACACCTCAATCACAATTCAAACAATGATCGCGTTCAATCAACAATTAGACCCTAATAAAGGGGAGAGAGAAAGAGTGAGAAGTGTAAAGAAAGAAGCGGACCATAGCATAAGGAAGCTTGGGGTACTTAGTGAGAAGAGATGAAGCAAGCTTCAATGCGTTTTTATATTGCCGGGAATCAATCGCGTCCCAAATTGGTCGGATTTTTCGCTCCGGCATACCACCGGCATAACCAAATTTCCCGGCGAGTGTGTTCGACATCGAATTAATTATTCTATTATAGCAGTATTGTTAGATGCGTGATTGTGGGTGATTGATAGAGAAAAGGGAGGAGAATTTGTGAAGAGGATGAAAAATTTGGAGATAAAGAGGGAATTGAGGAAGGCCGGCTAGTGTTTCGAATTTTAGTTGAGTATTAAAATGGGGGAAAACAAAACCTAATTACGGTGATGACTGATGATGACGAGTGGAATTTCTGATAGTCTGTTGGAGTTTTGGGTTTCGGCGGGGGCTGGAGCCTACGTGGTATCCATGGGCCTTGCCTCCATGGGCCTATGCCTAGAACAGCTGGAGTGGCCCACTCCCAAACCACAGCCCATGGCATATATCGAACCTAAGCCTGGGGGTGTTCATTACCGGGTACCCGGATTTTCGGGTACCCGATATACCGGGTACCCGGTATACCGGGTAGTTCAAAAATCGGCCCATGACCCGACCCGGTTAAAGCGAGTACCCGCTTTAACCGGGTCGGGTCACAGGGTACCCGATTTATTTTTATTATTTTTTTTACTAAAAACTTGTGTTCAATGACTATTTTTTTTTTTGCTAAAAATCTAATTTTGAATAGTGAGAAGCACTATACATTTTTTATACTTTGAAATCAATTTTGTTGAGGCCAATAGTCAAGAGTCCAATACGTCAAGTACAACAGAAGTTTTGGTATAAGATTAAGGCTAATGACTCTAGGACTAGAGTTTAAGAGAACAGATAAGTTTTGGTGCAGATTTTGTATGGATATTTTAGAGGAGATTGTCTATATATGAGACATAGTAATGTCAATTTCCTTATAAAAGCCTTTCAACCATGTTTTTGTATTTTGGAAAACTTGTCTATTTTTAAAAAGTCAACAAAATTGCCCTTATATGGTATGAATTGAAAATTAACGTACAAAAATATGATGTAAAAAATTAGTATACTCTTATCACATATATAAATACACTTGAGGCTTCTGGATGGCATGTCACACTGTCACAACCATATACCTGGCCTCTCGGAAATACAACAAACGTTCTAAATCAAAACAATAATGTTTTCCTTATACTTCATATAAGGTCAATTCATCGGTTGTCCTGACGTAAAATTACCCAACTTTAACCCTTTTTTTTATTAATAATATAAAAAAAAATATTAGTTTTTGCTAGTTTGAAATTTTCTGTGCTACATCATCATTTTAAATAACCATAGTACTGAAAGTGATGAGCAACTCCAAAACTGTCGAGGAAATATCCCCCTTCTCTGCCTGATATTCCTTGTCTTCTTGCAAAGTATCAACTTGTCCAATTAGTAAAAAAAATAAAGTACAATGTTCAACAAAAAATTAATTAAAAAATATATATATCGGGTACCCAGGTACCCGATTATAATTTATCCGGCCCGTGACCCGACACGATTAGTATATTTCTTACCGGGTCGGGTACCCGACCCGAAAAGGCAAATTTTTTTTAAAAAAAACCCGACAATTTTTTGTCCGGTCATCAGGTCGAGTCAACCGGGTCGGGTATTTTTGAACACCCCTACCTAAGCCATCCTTTAAAAAAAAAACAAAAGCAAATGCTTAGAAAGTTTTTTTATTTTGAAAAAAAAGTATCCTATAATTTATTGATAAAAGTTAAAATAAAAAGAGTATTTAAAATGAGAAGGATGAGAAAACATCTTGGCTTTTCATCTCCTAAATCCAACGCATGTTATTTTACGCATATGGTGACCATTTTTTAACTCATAGTTACCAAGTAAGTTTTGTCAATTAAAGTGAATCTTTTTATTATTATAGTGATCATATTTATTATTATAGTAACCTTTTTTACGTGAAATCTCTAGCGTTGTATCTTACCATTTGAAAGGTCAATATCTCTTCTTATTCTTCTTATTTTAAGCACTCTTCTTATTAGATCCCTCCCTTATATTTCATTGCCATATTCTTGATTCAATTCTTTTAGGTAATTGCTTGTAGTGATTGTTATCTAACCACTATAGTTGTTGAAACTAAATCAAAGTTGATATTTCTGCAGGAAAATAATAGGATTGAACTTCAAAGATTTGATAGGAAAAAACATATCGATTTTTTGAAAATGTTGAAGGGTTTTGTAAATGATTAGGTAGTTTTCTCCTTATAACATGTACTTTTAATTGGATGCTATAATTTAAATCTTTGATGATACTCTATTTTGTTACCTAATTTCTTTTTTGCTTTATTATACCTTATTTCTTTGCTTAGTGTATTGGTACTCCATATTATTACCTGGTGTCTTTCTTGATATAATTGACAGAGAATGAGTCACCCAATAATAATTGACAGAGAATGATTCACCAAGCTTATTTTGATGCCAATTGCACAGTTGCACCTGGTGTAAAAACATGGTTTTAAGCTCTCTTTTTACATCTCATACTCACAAAATATAAAAATACATAGGAATAAACAAATATGGAATACAAGAAGTTACTTGTGAATTATGTCTCCCTATGGCTCATAAGTCAATTGTTTTTTCTTTCTTTTCTGGAATTCATAAGGACAAGTCCGTGATCGTCCCACATTGTATGTCTTCTTACATCATTAAGTGGCTTTGAAGTTTGAACAACTAATGCAAAGTTATGGTCTGAGGTGATGATTTTGTTACTGTGTAGGTAAACACCACTGATAAAATGGCTAATTTAATTTGTTGTCAAAGATGTTCTTAGATGGGTTTTTGTTACTGTAGGTTAGCTCTGCAGAAAGTGTGGTTAATTTATGGTCAAAGGACGCAGAAAATACTAGAGGATATATGAAACAAAGTTCGTATATGAAAGAAAGTTTCAGACTGTAAGAGTATATAGTTGTAAAACCGGAATGAGTTTCATCCTATGCCTTTCATATTTTTTTCTTCCCACTGTTTTTTGGTCTATACAAGGTGTTTCTGCCAAAAATTGCTAACTAGGTGACAATTTAAGGTTAGATTCGTAGAACAACTAGCTACACTTAACAAAGGTTGAATTAATAAGCGTTACGTGAAGAAAAAGAATAAAATGGGAATGACACGATAATTTGGTGACACGGAAACCCAAATTGGAAAAAACCGCGGGGGCTTATTTAGGCCGCCCTTCCACTATGTTTGGGACTAAGTCCCGGGGTTTCCAGATTACAAATGATATTTAATAAGAACGTAAAAGTAAATGTTGAAGTGAGCTAGATTTGCAGATGAGAAGAAGCTTAGTGTTTTGTATCAGGTAGTAAGCTCGTGTCTCCTCCTGAGCTTCACGAGTATTCCCTTTTTATACTGCATACTCCCCATATCCTTTGTTTTCATTGGTAGTCAAATGCACAATCCTTTTCCTCCTATTCCCACACTATACTTATCCACCCATTGTCGGTTCTTCATACTTATCCTCACAATGGCTTGAAACAAATCTTCGCTAATCAGGAATTGGAATAACTGTTAAAATTGGATGTCTAAGTTCAATGTACCTTTGCAACCATAAGCGAACAAGTAGCTGATAACCGTCACCCTTCCATGTTGCTTAGCCAACTTCCTCGACATGTCGCTTGGCCACGTGTCACGCAACAAAAATTCCACCCCCACACAAGGATAATACAACTTCATACTATACACAAAGAAATGGGAGCTCACTATATACATTTTAGGAACTGAGTTGTGTTTGTTTCTAGAATTTGGTTTTATAGACCTTGTAAAATGAAATTTCCACCCATAGCGGATTTTTATTATTAGCCTAATTGCATTTTGAACATCTGACATATTAATAAAAAAAAAGTACACATAATGCCTGATTTTCAAATAGGCCAATTCTGTTCATTTTTATTTTTATTTTTATTTCTTGATTTTCACTAAGAGCATTTCTTTTCATTTTCATGTATATATTTTTTTATTTTAAATGGTGAGATGTATATTTATTGTTGTCTTTGTTGTGGTGTTGGATTTTTTGTTTTTATTTTTGCCTGCTACTCATTCAGCGGCTCTCTACTTAGCTATTTCCAATAATCCGAGAAAAGGAAGAGGATGGCTAGCTTACAGGTCACATGGTGATTAAAATGTTCAATGCTTATTTTGAGGAGATATTAAAGGTACAATCTTTGTGGTGATATTGAAGCAAATGTGAATTTTTGACTTTATTCCTCTCAAATTCTCAATACCCTTTCGAATCTTACTTTTTCTATACGATTTTAAACAAACATCGCCATCTAAAAATATAACTAGTCAGTTATAAGACCATTTTTTTAATAAATAATTCAAAAACTAACTCTCGCCCAAAAATATTTCAAAATAAGACCTTCATCTTAGGTTCGGGTATAAACCGCTGTCAGTGACAATGGTTTTAAGTAAGGCTGAGTTTTTAGGAGAAATCCTAGGGATTGAACTTACCTAGTTAAGAACCGCTGACAAGACAACGATTTTATTTAAAGTTAAAACTCTTGTTCTTGGCAGCGGTTCTTAACTAGGTAAGTTAAATTCCCAAATCTAACTCCCATTCCCGTATTTTGCCCCTATTCACACTTTGAGCTTTCCCCTAAATTTCCTCTCCCCTCATCAACTATCCTCTTCACTTGACTAATTTCGGTGAGCTTCCCTACTTCTCTAGTGCAATTTTTCGGCGAATTCCGGCATCTCAACCTTCCCTACATTTCGGCGTGAATTTGTAAGTTTTTTTTCGTTTAGGTTTAGATCTTATTAGGTGAGCCTTCAAAGTATATAATTAAAAGTAGCATGTGGATTGAATGTTGTTGATACCTATTTTATTACATGTGGATTGAGTTAGAAGATTTGAGAAAATGAGTAAGAAAGGCAAAGAATAGGTAAGGAATGAGAACATGGTGGAAATGTTTAATTTGTAGGTGGAATTAATTCATATGTTATGAATGAGCACGTGGATTTGATTTTAAGTCTCTTTTCCCCTAAAAATTCATATTGGTTAGAGCCTTTTTGTCACCTCCATGAAAGTTTCCATTCCCCTTTTTCTTTTCTCCTGAGACTTGATTCTCTAATTATCTTCCCCTGCCTAATCTCATACAAGTGGCTGACTCTGTCATACACCTTATCTAAGGTTTTGAAAGTGGCCCCTCCTAGCTTCCCTTACAAGGTTAAGTTTAGACCTTGTTCAAATCTCTATGCTTTCATGCCTCCGGTTGTGATTACCTTTGGAGCAAATCTCATAAGTTCAATAAACTTAGCATAATATTCATTAACGGTCATGCCCATTCTAAGGTTTGTAAATTCCATGCACTTTTGTTTCTTAAGGTAAGGTGGATATAACTTATTTTTAAGGGCTTCTTTGAAGGTTGACCAGTCCAAAATTAGGAATTCTTTCAAAGTTTTTCTTAGATTGAGACCACCACAAGTCTGGCTTCTTCCTTAAGGTAAAGGACTGCACTATTTATTTTCATATTCTTTGGACAATTTACAACATCAAATAACTTATCAAACTCCCTAATCCAGTTTTCTAGGCTTGATTTGTCTTCTTTTTCGTTATAGCTCGAAGGTTTGCTACTAGAAATTATTTTGAAAATCTCTCCAAAGGTGTCATTTTTTAGATGTCTATTTATTTGATTAGTCATTACTTGGGCTAGAGATTAAGTTAAAGAGGTTAGGTGCTTGATTGTCCTCCTAAGGCTACTTTAGGTGGTTCGATAATTTTGATTAAGCATTCGACTCGACATATCGCCTGAACAATCAAATAATGATGTTGAATTTTGTATTCAAACACTTGAAACATATAAATCCTAAAACAAACATTCACTTTATTCAAATACTATTTTCCAATGTAATGAACTTCTCGACTAAAATACTTGGCTTTTAACTGACTATAGATATGCATTTGAAAAAAAAATGGATACATTTAAGCACATAAATCACACTTGCTTGGTTTAATATACGTAAAACATACTTTCTCCTATCCTTGAGAAAGTTTATAACCTTGCAACAATTTACCCAGATTGGTCATTTAATTCGACCTTCATTAATAGTACTTAAGTATGCTTGAAAGTCTATTATTTTGCAACTATTTTATTTTCGAAACTTTTAATAGTATACTTGACGTCTAAGCGGGTAAATCAAGCCAATGATTTCCCAGGTAAGTTACGTGTGGCGTTGATGAGAGTCTTTTCTAGCTAGAAACTATTACTTAACGAAACACTCCCCAAATCAGTCGAACCTTCATTAGACAGAAGTGTTACACTTGATCACCAACATTTTCATCTTTCCAAATCCAAAATAATTTTTATGAAAATACTTTATTTTATGCACGAGAATGCGAAACTTTATCTTACATGCCCATTACTATGTCTACTCACAAGTTTATTATTTTCAATTTTAATCTTTTATAACCTGGAAAACTGATACTACTTTGTAACTCCCCCAAATTACTAACATAATAATAATAGTAATTTTAGTAACTTAGGGGTATTATCATAATGTGTTACCACGCTTCGGCTATGCTAACTAATTAATATATTGTAGCGGAAGAAAAACTCGATTTAGTTTTTTTTAAAAAAATAATTTTGATTATCTAAATGTATAAAAATTGAATAAGAAAAATTATGAAAACTCCTAACTAATATGTTCCCCTTGATGTAATGCTCTCATGCATATTTATTCCTGCAAACCTACTCACCATAAATAATAAGTAGGGCGAACCAAAAATAAATAGGAAAATATGTGTCTATGTAAAAATAATGTGTACATTTATATGCTAAAAGAAATACTTTTACTTTTAAATTCCTTGATTTTAAACTTGTCTTCTTATAAATTAATAAACTTTAAACCTTCCTTTATAATAATCCAATACAAATGGAATAATTAAAATACTTAATAAAAACAATTTCCTCTTCTTATATCTCCTCCTTGATCCTAAGTGTGCATACCCTCAAATTAGTTATCCCATCACGGATCTATCCTTAGAGTTTATTTTTATTTGCCAACAAGTGGACTTTGAAGCATGAACCCTTCTTGATTATGAGATCAAACAGTAATGTATAATACTAATAACTCTCCATTTATAACTCCTTTAAATACAAATATCTTGCTTTAATTATTAAAGTTCATTAAAAATTATTAAATTTCAAATGTCATTCGACCCTTTTGAAACATGATAAATATTAAATAAAATAAGATAAATATATATCATAATCGGAATTTCAAATAAATAACCATATATAAACATATATATTTTTTTTAAAATGGCGCATGGCTAAAATTTCAATTATAATTTATTTATAAAAATACATAATAAAAATATCTTAATACAATATAATTCAACAAAATATTTAATTGCACATAAAAATATTTAACACATATACATACCTTAAATTCTAGTACTTCCTAGCAACTTCCTACTAAACTTCAAGATGATATTCCTTTCAATTAATATGAACTAATCAACATAATGCAACACAATAATATGCATAAAATATTAAAACTTTAATTAAATTTAGAAATAGCTTTAAGAACTAAATAATTTATAACACAATTAAAATAGTTAGAGAAAAAAGGAGGCTCACGATCACTGGTGGTTGTTGGTGGCATCAGGTGGCTGAATAGATGAAGAGAGTGACTTGAGAGAAAGGAAGATAGTTTGAGAGAAGTAGAAAGGGTATAACGATTTTTGTGTGAATAATTATGTGAGGTTTAAGGGTCTATTTATAGTAGAAATTAGGATAAATTTTAGGATTTGAAAAAAACTAAAAGATAAGTATAAATTTAAAATAATAATTATCCTCCAAATTTTTAGAAAAATCTTTTGTTTTTAAAATAATTTAATTGTTAAATAGTTTAACCAATTAAAATCATTTAATTCAAAACAAACCAATTAGAATTAGTTAAAACAAATAAAATTTTAAAATAATAATAATAATATATATTTTTTGAAATATCAATCATAGAAAAAGGATATGATAAGGTTAGAATTTTTTTTTGAAAATCTATTATTTTTAAATTAAAACTATTTTTTCAACAAAAATTATCCTTTAAATTAGGATAAAATAAATATAATAATAATTTTAATTGTTTTTAAAAAATACTAATCATGGCAGCTGGCCATGATTAGATATGGTCTAATTCATCTTAATTTTTTTTTGGTAAATATATTCGATTCTTAACATGATCGGTTTTAAAATAAAAACAATTTTTATAAATATTTTAAACTGATTTTTTTTGCTAAGAATAATATCTTAAAATCTTTTAGAATATTCTAGAATAAAATTGGATACTCGGTATATTTTTCAGGATATTTTGGAGGGCTTTTTTGGGAATTTAATGGAATAATTGAGGAATTAAATATTTATTTATGAAATTAAATAATTTTCTTAATAAAATTATAAAATAAATATATAAATGGCGGTTAATCATTATAATTGGGCCAAAATAATTATAAAATTTTTAATTATACTAAAACATTTAAAATTCTAATATATAATGTACATTTAATTTTAAATATAACTTAGCTTATAAATTTTTTAATATAATATCTAAAATACGGGGTATTATAGCATAATCTTTTCGCGGTTTAATTCCAAAATTATGATCTGATGAAAAAGATAGTGATGAAGAAAATCCTGACTGCATATAAGAGGAGGATGAGGAGGAGGAAGAAGAAGGAAAAGAAGACGATGATGATAAAGTCGATGGAAAAAATGATAAAGGACTGGCGTCTGCAGCAACTCTATATAACAATGAGATCATGAAATTAGTTCATTTCTACGGCCATCTCCGTGATTATATAGACGATGATACTTGGTTAATGATTGGAGGTTGGCCTTTCTACATAGCAGGTGTTGAATTTGCAAAGAACATGGAGTTTGCATTCAAGAATGAAGTCATTTATGCTGTGAAATTATTTTACCTCAGAACCAACTACTCTTATTCCACTTATAAATCAAATAAAAGACTCATCTAATTGGTGTTTAAGAGTATGGTAGGAAGCTTTGTGCTCATCAAAAGAAACCTATGGACCCATGTTGGACTATTGTTACCTATAAGGGTCCTCATGCAGTTACTTGTGTTAGTGATTACCACACACAAGATGGAAAACATATAAGTGCGGCATTGATAGGCAATTACCTCAAAAATTGTGTACGAATAGGCCCCACACTAGTTGTTGTGATTATGCATATGGTAAGAGATAAGTTCCACCATACCGTAAGTTATTCCAAGGCATGGTATGAAAAGAAATTAGCGATCGTGGAGGTATATATGGTAGTTGGGAAGAATCCTATGAACGACTGCCAAAGCTTATGCAAGCCTTGAGAGACTATGCATACCCAAGTTGTTGTAGCTCAGAGTGTAACTTTGAGAACCATTGCCTAGATGCTTGCTTTAGGCCATAGAGGGACTTCTTTAATCTGTAGACTTTATTGCTAGGATTAGGAAGACCTTCTTGCATAATCATATAGACTTCTTCATCCAAATCACCATGTAAAAACGAATTGTTAACATCAAGTTGATAGAGAGGCCATCTGTTTGTTGCTGCAAGAGACAAAATACATCTCACAGTTGACATTTTGACAACTGGTGAGAATGTTTCTTCAAAATCAACACCATACTTCTGTTTAAATCCCTTATCAACATGCCTTACTTTGTGCCTTTCTAAAGAACCATCGGATTTTAACTCGAGCTTATAAACCCATTTGCATCCAATGGCTATCTTAGAAGTTGGCAAAGACATTACTTCCCATGTGCAATTTCTCTCGAATGATTTAATTTCTTTTCTCATAGCTTCTCTCCAATGTGGATCTTGTGATGCTTCTAGAACCATCAGATTTTAACTCAAGCTTATAAACCCATTTGCATCCAATGGCTATCTTAGAAGTTGTCAAAGACATTACTTCCCATGTGCAATTTCTCTCCAATGATTCAATTTCTTTTCTCATAGCTTCTCTCCAATGTGGATCTTGTGATGCTTCTAGATATGAACAAGGTTCTAATAGCCGAGAGACTGTCATTAATGCAATTCTTGTTGTTTTAGGAAGAGTATCAAATTCAATCATATGACATGCATGGCTCATGGCATTGTTACACTAATAATCACTCATCTATGCTAGAGTTTTAGTAGCTCTAGTTGTTCTCCTTTACTCAGAAACTTGATGAGTAGAAGCATCATTTAAGAAAGAATCAAGATCAGGATTATGATTATGAACACTTGTTACATTAGGCACTGAGTATATATGAGAAGCATCATAGGAGTCATTGACCCCTATTATGTACTTAGGCTAAAAGAAACTTGATGCAGTTGCTTTGAGACTTGAATAATGAAGAAACGAAAGTGTTTCTCATGAAATATCACATCCTTGGAAACATGTATCTTATATGTTTCTAAATCAAGGACTTTGTACCCCTTTTGATGTAAAGGATAACTAATAAAGACCCAGGATGAGCTCTTGCATCGAATTTTTCCCTTTATACTTTTGGTGTAGAAATATAGCAAAGACGACCAAAAGCCTTCAAATGATTAAGGAATGGAGAAGTTCCATGGAGCATCTGATAAGGTGTGCAATATTGTATGCTTCTTAGGGGCATTCAATTTATGAGATATGTTGCACAAAGAACACTTTCACCCCAATATTTCTTAGGGATATTGGATTGAAAACAGATTGCTCTTCTGTTTTCTAGAAAGTGCCTGTGTTTGCGATCTAAAACTCCATTTTGTTGTGGAGTATACGTACAACTAGTTTGATGGATGATCCCATTTTAAGTATAGAATTCTCTCATAGTCCCTTTTGTTAACTCAATAGCATTGTCTATTCTTATCATCTGTATCTTGGAACTGAAATGAGTCTAGACGTATTGAGCAAAATGATGAATGATTTTTACAGAATCATTCTTTGACTTGATAAGATGTACCCATGTGTATCTCCTAAAATCATCAACTATTGTAATGAATTGATTAAATCCATTATATGTTTTGTCTTTGTAAGGACCCTAAATATCAATATGTACTTATTCAAAAGGCTTCTGAGTCTTTATTAAACAACTGGAAAAAGGGAGCCTTGTTTGCTTAGCAATAAGATAGACTATACATATGACATCATTAGTGCAATCTTTTACACACTAAGGCAATATATGCTTAAAGCATTGAAAAGGTAAATGTCCCCGCCTAAGATGCCATAACTCTACAAGCTTGATGTCTTTATTGCTAATGTCCTTGCTCTTGGAGTCATTATTCTGGCCAGATGGATTTTTATATGAAAGATTAGCAGTAGTTGAGACTTTGCTTTGATCTTGAACGCAATATAAGCCATCTTGTAAGCTGCCAAGATGTTGTGTTATCTAAGAAAGGCCCTGGACATAGCATGAGTCATGAGTGAAGACCACATACGCTTTAAGATCTTTGCAAAGATTTGGCACTGACAACATGTTAAATTTCAATGATGGCACATGAATTACGTCTATTAGGCATATATGATGAGTGACCTAAATGGTTCCTATGTGTTCCACTACTGGTTTAAAACCATCAGGTATTGTGATGGTGGTTTTCTGTCCAGTTATACTCCTTACTAAACTAAACACACTAAGATCACTGCATATATGGTCTGTGGCCCAGCTGTCTATCAACCATTTAACATTTAGAGAAGAGTAAAACAATATTTACCTACTAGGTTGACTTGCATTCCTGATGTTGCAGTAGTGTATGAAGTACCAATGCCTAATTCTCTTGACTATTTAAGTAAATTAAGCAAGTTATTATATTCATCAACAGAAATCATTGGTGCCATCACCTGATCTGTTTGGTTCTATGTATTGTCATGAGTGTTTGCATCTACATTAGCTTGCCCTTTATGCCACACATTAGTCTTGTAATTTCAGGATCACCATGTTTCTTCCAACAGGTTTCAATGTTGCAACCAAACCTCTTGCAATGAGTGCAAAATAAGTTGGAATTCTACTTCTTGTGATGAGTATTGCGGTTAATTATCTTCTCTCTATACTCTTTTGTTGACAGTAAATGCCATAGAATTCTCTCCTCCATGAATGTTATTAAGCTCTTTGTGCCTTTCTTCTTGAATAAGGAGCTTATAGGCTTGGCTTATATTCGAAAACGGATTCATCATGAGGATATTACCTCTAGCTTACTTTAACAAATTTCTCACTTAGCTTCATAAGAAAATGCATGAGTCTTTGATCTTGCTGAATCTTGAGAATCTTCTGATTAATATTGCAACTACATTGATCACAAGTGCACACAGGTAGAGGCAAGGCTGCATTCATCTCGTCCCACAACATCTTCATCTTTGTGAAATACTCAGCAACTAAGTTATTTCCTTGTCTAGTCTCATAAAATTGATGTTCAATTGAGTATAATTGAGGTCCCGAGGTATAGCCATATCTATCCTCAAGATCCTTCCATATTTCTGCAGCAGTATTATAGTATAACACACTACGAGCAATTGTGGCATCAAAATTGCACAGAATCCATGATATGATCATATCATTACAACGTTCCCATTGTCTATAGTTCACATCATTTATACCAAGTTGTTGTATAACTCCAGTTGCAAAATCTAGTTTATTCTTCGCTGACAAAGCTATGAACATGTTTCCCCTCCAATCTCCATATCCATTAACTTAGTATTTACCAATTGTAAAGAATTCATATTAGACGGATGAATATAATATGGCGAATTCATATCCATTTATACCAGGTTGTTGTATAACTTATAATATAATGAAGACAAGTTTTGGTATTTGTGATGATCATAAATAAATATACCAATGCATAAAAGAAAGAAGATAATGTTTTCTCTTATCCTTTTCTCCATCATATGAATAATATTATATATATATATAGTTGTATGAAACCTACCAAAAAGCATCAATCAAAAGATATATTTTAATTAATATTTTAATATATTTGTATTTGTGTTTACTCTACTTATAACTCTTTTAGTTACTAAAACTTAATTTATCCTTACTAGCTCTGTCTTTTAGGATTAGTTATTACTTTTCTACAAGATACATTTATCCATATTAATATTTATAACAATATCAAATAACATTTATTATATACAACTATTTTATTCATATATTTATTTAAGTCATAATATCATAATCAAATGACTAAGTCCCTAATATGAATATAATCAAATAACTACTCTAAATCTCAACGCGTTCCCGCGACAAACTCTCCCCTTCATCTGACGCCATGTTGCCGCCGGACCACCCTAACTCCTCCGCGCTTGCTATTTTTGAGGAATGCCTATCCTCCCTCAACCGTCAGATCTCTATGTCTCTCTCTTTTGACCGTCCTCTCTGGGTTGACCCTGCCGACTCCTCCGCCTTCCTTGAGGTTCTAGACGAGCTCATTGCTACCATTCGCGACTTCACTCCTTTGGCTCGCGACAACAAGGCGCTTGCTTTCAAGTTGGATCGAGCTGAGGATTTGCTCCAGTCGGCTGTTTTCAAGCTGGAGGAGGAGTTTCGCGGCTTAATCCAACGCGCCGCTGACTCGTTCGATTCAACTCGTGACTCATCCGATACCGATTCCGATGGAGGTTACGAAGATGAAGCCGGAAGTGGTGAGATGCCGGTGGCGCATCCGGTTACCGATTTTAACATCATCATCGACGCGTTGCCGGCGTCGACGATTGAAGACCTCCACGAAATAGCGAAACGGATGGTGGCGGTTGAGTGCGGGAGAGAGTGTTCGCATGTGTACAGCGCTTGCCGGCAGGAGTTTCTGGAGGAGAGTTTGTCGAGGTTAGGGTTGAAGAAGCTGAGCACTGAGGAAGTCCAGAAGCTTCCATGGCCGGAGCTCGAGGACGAGATCGAGCGGTGGTGCAAATCCGCTGCCTTCTCTCTCCGGATTCTGTTTCCGTCCGAGAGGCGCCTCTGTGATCGGATTTTCTTCGGTTTTCCGACGACTTCTGATTTCGCCTATATGGAGGTCTGCCGTGGGCCGGCGATTCAGCTGTTGAATTTCGCAGACGCGGTTTCTATATCGAGTCGGTCGCCGGAGAGGCTGTTCAAAGTGCTGGACATTTACGAGACGCTGAGGGATTTGATTCCGGAATTCGAGATATTGTTCTCTGATCAATATTGTGTTTTTCTGAGAAATGAAGCTCTTGCCATTTGGAAGAGAGTTGGTGAGGCAATCCGAGGAATTTTTATGGAATTAGAGAATTTGATTCGTCTTGATCCTGCGAAAGTCCCGGCGCCTGGAGGCGGACTCCATCCGATTACTAGATATGTGATGAATTATCTCCGAGCTGCGTGTAAGTCGCAGCAGACGTTGGAGCAGGTGTTTGAGGAGGAGAGGGAGCGAGGAATGTTGGGAATGAACTCGTTGTCGGTCCAAATGGCTTGGAATATGGAGTTGTTGGAGAGTAATTTGGAGTTGAAATCGAAGGTTTATAAGGATCCTGCTTTGAGTTCAGTGTTCATGATGAATAATGGGAGGTACATTGTTCAGAAGGTGAAGGATAGTGAGCTTGGGTTGTTGTTAGGGGAAGATTGGATTAGGAAACACAATGTGAAAGTTAGGCAGTTTCATGTGAATTATCAGAGGAATACTTGGAATAAGGTGGTAGCGGTTTTGAAGGTGGAGAATGGTGGTGGGAGTAATGTCAATGGAGGGATGAATTCGAGGCCTTTGAAAGAGAGGTTTAGGATGTTCAATGCTTACTTTGAGGAGATATTAAAGGTACAATCTTTGTGGGTTGTGTTTGATGATCAATTGAGGGATGAATTGAAGATGTCTGTAACTCAAAACCTATTGCCTGCTTATCAGAACTTCATTGGAAGGTTCCAAAACTCTCAGGAAGCTGGGAGGAACCCTGAGAAGCATATCAGGTACAGTGTTGAGGATGTTGAAGCTCGGATTAACAATGAGCTGTTTCGGGGTAAGAGTAATGGTGGAAGGAGGTGAAAGTTTTGGTGAATTGACGAACAAAAATTGCTGGTGTTTGTATTGTTGTAGAACATTGTAAACAAATTTGTATTGGTTGAGAACAATGTGTCAATGACTCAATATATGAAAATTATGGGTTGAAATGGTAGGTCTCTTCCGAAATTTTGGTGATCGGTTAGTAGTTTCCTGACTGTGGGTTGTATAATTTTGGTGTATTGGTAGTTTTTCCACTGTATAAATTTGTAATTTGGCCTAATTTACTGCTATTTTACCTTACGTGGAAGCTAAATTTTTGTTCTTTCAATTTATGATTTTTGACAAAGGACACAACTTTTGATCAGTTCATTACAATTGTGTATACTTGGATCTGTTTGGTTTTGTGTTAGCAAGGAATTGCGGCTTTTAAATTAAATTTCCTTAATTGCCTGTTATTGTCCATTGAGCTTGGAAGTGTTTGAAGCGTGCTATCTGTTATATTTTTCATGTTATTTGACATTAAAATATTTTGAAAGTTCTTTTCTGTCATGGAGTTCTAGGTGCTGTGAGAGTACTGCTTTACCAAACAAGCTGTGAATTTTTATGCATAAAAATGGAGGGTTACTGAACAGGTAGGTAAATGCATATTTGTTGTCTGCTTCTGAAATTCTCAATTACTTTATCTCTGTTCGTTTATCAGAAACTTAGGGGCTATTACATCGAACTTAATCTTCTATGTGTACAGGTTTTGTAGGATATTTCCAGTACCAATTCTTAGTTACAATAATGATGCATTTTGTGCACATTGAAGGATTAGGGATGCTGAATCTTCCGTGCAATTTCAAAGTCCTGTGCCCGAGATTTTGTTCCTGGGTTAGTTGGCACAATCTTGGCAGTATAGTGCTTAGAAAGCATGTGTAAAGCCAGTTGTTATATTGCACTTGATTTTGTTTATTATTGGTTGAAGTCAATTTCAATATCTTTTGTCCAGTTGCTATAAGTGGACTTTCTTCTTGCAAGCCATGTCTCTTCCTTATTGCAAAGTTTCCTTTTTTAACTGTTGATCCTCATGATGTACTGTGCATGTCATATTAGATATAGTCTAGCCGACAGAATTTAAATTGTGCTGACAACTCACTAGACTCAGTATTATGGCTAATTGGTTGTTTAGTATCAACTATGGGGTACTTGACTTCCTGGCTTGAAAGTCTATTATGATCATGGGTGTGTCTTGCTAGTTCAATATCAGAAAAAATTACTGTATTATGCTGGTGAGGTGATCATGTCAAGTAACAAGGCTGTAGATGTTGAAGTAGTTGAACCAGATCAGGTCACTGAAAACAGTGTCTGCATTTGGATAACGATTTTCTAAGTTTTATTTTTATCTTTTTCTGAAAAGCCTATCATCTGATCTTGTGCATGTTTGACCCCTGGGACTTTGACTCGTTGAGGCCCTGCAGTAGTGAGTACTCTCCGTCCCCTTATGTTTGCTTTTTAATTTTTGGTTGGGTAAAGTATATGAGAAAGAAATTTGGTGGAATCAAATGGAGTGATTGTGAGAGAAAAGCTGTGGTCTGTTTTATTATTTTTGGTATGAAACAAAATAAAAGGGATAACCCAAATAGGAAATTGGGCAAACAAAAGGGGATAGAGGGAGTATTGTAGAGAAATTTACATTGGATTGTGTGTTTTAGGGAAAAAAAAATGGGATCTCATATTGAGACCATTACAGTTTCTGCCTTCTGATATCAAAGTAACTTCTGGTACTTATTTCATAACGTCGTGATGACTACTTCCTCGTCTCTTACAATTTTGAAAATGTACCATTTTGGGTTGGTTAGTTTTCTTTTTCCTAAAGTTTGGGTACTCTCTTAGTGGTCCACTTTTTTCATTTTACCTTTTCTTCCTCCTTAACCTCTGTGCCCTGAAGCAAAACTATTAGCTAACTTGCATATGCACCCCTGAAATTTCCTTAATCATCAGGTTCATAAGGCTATGGGATATTGCTGGTTGGATGAGTCTTCCAACCTTTTGGATATGTCGTTTCCATAATCAGTATATGTTAGCTGTTAGAATCGCCTTTACATCTTTAGGACTGTTCAATTTATGGTTTCATGATCAGCATCTTCTTGGTATTGAGTTTCTCCTGATTATTTGCGGCATTTCAGATCCTATGTAGTATATATCTTCACCAGGTTGTCTACTCTCAAAATTAGATTTTTTGGAAGTTCCTTAATGCTGTGAAGTGTTTAGATTGTTTTGCTTTGTCCAACAAATCTAGAATGATTTAGTTCTCTTAACTAACACAATGAGATACTAGATAGCAGGGATGTGTTTCCTGATTAAAAATGAGGAAACATGACATCTTCATGAATCCATTTGCATTCATGTTGAAAGACTATGATAGGATTTGTTCATAAGTGAATAAGTGTGCTATGAATCACCGGCTGCTGACTTGTTTGAATGGTGCAACATTCATATATCATATATGAAGGTTTTAATTATTATTATTATGAAACAGCAATCTTGGGATCATTAATCAACTGAGGACCTAGCTCTTCAAGCAAATAGTCATGAACATACTGGTAGGCTGCTTCTGTAGGATGAGCACTGTCCCAAAACATAAACTCTGAAGCGTTCTTACATGTCGGTGTTATTACGTTACAGAGGCTCCCTGTCTCAATGTATCCTGTCCCACAACATCCTCTATTTGTCACTTTGAATCCTGTTAACGTGATAGCCAATGTAACATCAGCTTAAAATTCGTACTAATTTTGTTAATAAAATTCTTGACCTTCATATTGTCTAAATGTTTTTTCTTACCATTATCTTCTGAATTTTTGATCAGGTTGTGAAACGGTGTGTATATGTCTGCATATAGTATCCGAGTTGCGGGAAGAGATGCTTGTGCGTGAGTTATGATTTTCTTAAGCTTTTGGTTGTATGACATGGCATCTGAATTCTGGTCCTCCAAACAATTCCTTTCTTTCGGGAGTTTGAATCTTGCAGTCATTTGAATCGGAAGACAACCAATGGGAGGAAGCCCAGTCACTATTATAGTTCGGCATCCGAGTTCATGTACCTCCTGCAGGTCCAGGTAAGTCAAATAATAGTGAAACTTGGGTGTTATAGTGATACAGAAGTAAATGCTGTATATAATATTGAAATATCAATCTGAAACGATCATCTTTGAAATTTTTAAAGCCGGATCAAAGAAACATAATGTATGTGCCATGGAATTTCATAAAATAATCTAGGTTGACGGGTAAGCACTTATATGATGGACTATCATGTCTAGCCATGCAATACGTGCCGCACTATATATGATGTCTTAGCGTATCGCAATTTGGCCCAATTGGTATGTGTTAATGCAGAAATGGTAATGAATTTGCATGCTAATGACAGAAATTATTTAAATGTATGTTTTTCTCTCTAAAAATCCATTATCATTCGACCGATTTTGAAGTGATATTGAGGTAGAATGGAACTTTACGAATTAAAACTCATAATTGGAGAAAAATTGTATCCCCATGTACTGAGGTTTTCATCACAAAGCAATCTTATTGCCATTACTGAACAAGCATTTAATGCTTTGTAAAACCCGCCATTCTTGTATGGGTGAGGAGAGAGAAAAGATAGAGCTAGTACGTTACCTCAACAACGCTCTGAAGTCTTTTGAGAACATAATCTTGGTATCCAGTAATATTGTACTGCAGCCTTCTAGTAGGCAGGTCATAGTAGTTGATCACAAAGTCATTAGTCCCAGAATTGATAACAACTAAAGCCTTTCTAACCAACTCCTTAGCCTTCTTTTCCCCTATAATATTTTCAACTCGCTCTATGTACTGCTTTAAGTACTCAACCTGCTTTGACATAGAAATCGCTCTAGTTGTAACACTTGTTAAATCATCTAACCCTGACCCTGCAGACCCGAAACTCACACCAGTAATCATGTCCTTATCTGAAAGACCTGGATTCAGAAATGGGGGTACGCTGTCTTTCAACCCTAGTGTGTCAGCCAAGAAATCTGGGACAAGCTTCCCATTTGAGAATCGACCTGTTGGCTTATGGCTAGGAAAATCTCTACCATAAGGAGGATGATCAGCTCTATTTGGTGATAGTTTGGTATTGATGAAATTGTTGTTGCCAGTATCAACTGCTGAATCTCCTAATATGAGGATGGCAGGAAATAAAGATTGTGTTTTGACATTAGTGATGGAAAAAGATTTCAACAGTAGTATTGTTAGGAAGACAGAGAAATTTTTTGGTGCCATTTATTTTAGGGTATTGAATTTTGACTTATGCTGTAAACTATAGTCAGTGGGATAGGGATTTATAGCAAGTTTATGATAGTTGCCAGGTACAAATGTCAGAAATTGGATCAGTGATTTAGCTTTGAAGGGATTCTTCATCTTTTATTAGCATACGTAGAATACTTAGTTTATGTGTCAAGATATATTAGGAGTAAGAAAGTAACAAAGATATCTGTAGTTCATGTAGCAAACCATGTCCCTTTCTTGTTATGGCACAGCAATCTTGGGATCAACTGAGGACCAAGCTCACTATTTTTCACGCTAAATCCTGTTAATGTGATGAGCACTATAACATCAGATTAAAATTCATACTTATTTGTTATGGCCCTTCATGTTATCTAAATGTTTTTTCTTATCATTATCTTCTGATTTTGACCAGGTTTTTAAATGGTGTGTATATGCCTGCATATAGTATCCGAGTTCCGGGAAGTGATGCTTGAGCGTGAGAATCTTTCATCTGAATTTTGGCTATATGACATGGCATCTGAATTTTGGTCCTCCAAACAATCCCTTTCATTCGGGGTTTTAATCTTGCAGTCATTTGAATCGGAAGAGGAAGCCCAGACACAAACAACTTTTCATCTGAATTCATCCATCTTTTGCAAGTTCAGGTAGTTAGATTATAGTGAAACTTAAGTGTTATTGTGATCCAGAAGTTTTTGCTGTAATTGACATTTAAGGTTTTAAAGCCAGATCAAAGAAACAGCATGTCCGTGCCATATAACATCATAAAATAATCAAGGTTGACGTGTAAGCACTTATAAGTTGGAGTAGTATGTCTAGCCAATCTAATTATGCTACTGTAATTTGAATCGTAAAGATGGTTGCAAGTCTAAGTTAATGGTTTTGTATAAGTTGATTTTGAGATCTAGTTTATTATTTTTGGTGATTTTTTTTTTTTATAATCAAAATCAAGCTTAAAAAACAAGTGGAGTGATTATTAACAGTCGAAGGAAACCAACCACTCAAAACCTACACTCTCTGTTCCAAACCAAACCACGAAACCAATCATGAAGTTCAATCCCACCTGCATCGAATTCTCTGAGTACATTGTTACTGATGAAGAATTGAAGACATCATCAAGCGTACGGATCGTATCGGCAGTTATGTAGAGGAGCTAGCTGAGCATCGTGAAATCTTTGAGAGATCCCATAGCTGTCAGTTCCGATCCGCTGGTTTCAATAACATCTGCAAAAATCTGGTGAGCATCAATCTGAACAACTGTTTCATCCTCACAAATGCTAGCTTAACGTATACATCTTATTGAGTTTACGAAGTTGTTTGAGAAACGCTCGATCCCTACTTCCCTTTGATTTTAGCTATAATCACTTTAACTAAACATTTTTTTTTATTACACTCTGATAAGATTAAATCAATTATTGACAAAGTATGTCTAATTTTATGTTAGTATAAGTTGTAAAAATTCAGATCACATTCGATTCGATAAGGTGAAGAGAACGTAGCCGTAAACTTTGAGAACCATTATGCTAGCCGTTAAACCTGACACAGTTGTTCAACTACACAATTGCGACTTAACAGTCACATATTTTCAGTTCAGCTGACAGAAAGTGATGCCAACTACAACAAGGCTAAAAAGATCACCAAATGCAATTATATCTCAACCCCACATAAAGCTCCAGGGAGTCTAGAAGAACACAGTAAGCAGCACAAGGACAAGGACAAGGACAAATCATTCGCATAATATTTCTTCATGCAATAATAATAGATTGTAGAGTACCTGGATACAAAGATATTGGTGAAGTAATACCACCAATTCAGGGAAAATATGTGCCCAGTGTATTATATAAGCTATTATTTCATTAGACTTGCCTATTTGCTGAGTAGTCATTATTTTCCTTTTGAAAACAAATTTGACAGGCCCGGCTAGCTAGTGGATAAACAAATCCTCTTTCTGGTTGGACTCGGTGCTTTATACAAAACCTACCAATTCAACATACCCTGTCAATTGTTGTATAGTTATATATATTTGTCGCTATTGCTCGTACTTCATTCCTGCATACAACCTCCAGGATCCACAATTGAACAGGCAGAGTGAAAGCAGCGTAGTGATGGAGTTGAATACCACAACATGTGGCCTCTTCCTTGGTTTTTGCATGCATTTTGCATACTTGGCTTGCTTAGCTAACGCAGAAATCCTCTATCATGAATTTGTTGTATGTTCCTTTCTTTTAGCATGTGTGGTTAAGCTTTCATGCATAATCACTGACAATATACAGCTCGTTCACCGGACCTGAGCTTGATCCTGTATTTTTACGGGAATGAACAAAACAGGTACAACCTGCGCCAATGAAGAGGTTGTGCAAAACCTCCCACATTCTTACAGTGAATGGTCAATTTTCAGGGCCCACCATAAAAGTACGTGATGGAGACACTCTAGTCATCAAAGTCTCAAATTTTGGAAAATATGACATCACAATTCACTAGTATGTGATAGCTTGTTTTCAATTGCGGAGTAAACTCTTAGTTACCTCACATCTAACTAATTAAATGACAAAATTGTCTTTATCTAGTAAAAGGGGCCAACAACTTAAGAGTGAGCAAGGAAACATCTCTAGCTAATAGGTTATGACTAATACTTAGTTGAATATCCTCAGTACTCGTAACTAAATATGTGGTATGCATCTAGGCTATAATGTAACCATATCTGCATAGAAATAGTGGTGTACTGGAGTAGGCGGGACACTTTCTTGAATCTTAAGCAATCTAACATATTGTTGGCTTTGAGTTCAATCAACTAGGCATGGAATTCGGCAAATGAGAACTCCATGGGCAGATGGACCTGTATACGTGACACAATGCCCAATAAGACCAGGAGAAACTTACACATATCGATTCAGTATTGAAAACCAAGAGGGTACTTTGTGGTGGCATGCTCACAGTACGTGGTTAAGAGCCACTGTATACGGGGCTCTAATTATTTACCCCAAACTCGGAAATCTATATCCCTTCTCAAAGCCTGCTAGAGAATATCATGTTCTTCTAGGTAATGAAGAGTTATTATATGATCTTATCTGATTAGCTTAAATATGCAACCATTAAGTATTCTGATGACATGGTAATTGGTGTGTCTAACAGGAGAATGGTGGAACCTAGACTCAATGAGTCTCCTTAGACAGGCTCTTGCAACAGGAATAGCTCCCAATGTGTCTGATGCATATACCATAAATGGTCAACCTGGTGATCTTTATGAATGCTCGAGCAGAGGTTCAGTTTCAACTCATTATGTACTATTTCTGCTCCATTCAATTAGAGTATGCTAGTGAGTGAGCGGGGTGTGCAGCATCATACATGAAAAAGTTAAAATTACTGAGATGACTATAGTACAGAAATACTAACGCAAGTCATTAAGTTAATGTTCAACTGATCAAAGCTTAGACGTATAAGAACGTACAAGAACGTGAAATTATGACTACCTTAATTTCTGTGCAGATACAACAACATTCCCTGTGGAAGCTGGTGAGACTATTCTCCTTAGAATTATCAACGCTGCACTTAATCAACAACTATTTTTAGCGATTGCCAACCACCAAATGATAGTTGTTAGTGCTGATGCTGCGTACCCCAAGCCCTTCTCTACCAATGTTATCATGCTTGGTCTAGGACAAACAACTGATGTCCTAGTCCGGGCTGATCAACCACCAGATCACTACTACATGGCAGCCACGGCACATGCCAGTGCTCCGGGGGTAGCCTTTGACAACACCACTACAACCGCAATCCTCGAGTACAACTCCGCACCTTGCATATCCAATAAAGGAAGTCTACTGAGACAAATCCTCCCACAATTACCAGCTTGGAATGACACGAACACTGCTAACAGATTCAAAACTCAATTCAGGGGGATGTTTGAGGGTAAAGTCCCAATAAATATTGATGAAAACCTCTTTTTCACAGTTGGATTAGGGCTGATCAACTGCTCACGCCCAAGTTCTAGCTGTCAAGGCCCCAATAACTCTAGGTTTGTTTCCAGTATCAACAACATATCTTTTGTACTGCCAAAAAGGAATTCCATACTTCAACAGAATACTCCTGCTGTTTTCACCAGACTTCCCACCAGTTCCCCCAATGCAGTTTGATTATACTGGAAACGTAAGCCGAGCTTTATGGACACCTGTTAGTGGTACTAAAGCATACAAATTGAAGTTCAGATCCACTGTACAGATTGTTTTACAGGATACTAGTATCTCCACCATTGAGGACCACCCTATGCATCTTCATGGTTACCAATTCTTTGTTATTGGTTCTGGTAAAGGAAACTTTGATCCTAATAGTGATCCTGCCAAATTTAATCTGGTGGATCCACGAGAAAGGAACACTATTGGAACATCTCCTGAGGGATGGGTTGCTATCAGATTTGTAGCTGTAGCTGATAACCCAGGTAACTTATCTAATTCTCTTTCCCCGGCCCTTAGTTGTAGTAGAACTTATTTTTCCTGAAACTCAGCCTAATGAAAAAATACAGCATCTAAAGTCTATTATTTAGTTTACCACTTATGTTCTTTCTTGCCCTCATTTTCTCAGTGTCCAAACAGGGGTTTGGTTAATGCACTGTCACATTGATCTTCATCTAACCTGGGGTTTGGCAATGGTCTTCTTTGTTGAGAATGGTGTTGGAGAACTGCAGTCGATAGAGCCACCACCACTAGATCTTCCCCAATGCTGAGCACAATCAAGATTCAGATGATATTATATTTGTCTCACTGGTAAGCTTTGACCCATTGCCTTGACTGGCTGAGTCACAAGCTTAAGAGACATTCTTCATCCTCTATGTTGGGGAATTTACAAAAATCAGGATCACAAAGATAGTTGGGAAATAAATTTTTTCGAATTTCTCCAATTTTTGGAAATTGGACATCATTTTCTTAACCGTAGCCATCCAAAATGAACTGTATTTTTCACGGAGTAAATATACAGTATTATCAAACTAGTTTTGCAGTAGTTGATTCCCTTGAAGGACTGACAATTCCCATGCAATTATAACCGTCCACTTACATTCCCATGCACTTAACATAAAACACATCAAGTAACTTCTCACAACACATGATTTGATCATCATCATTTGATAACCACCCACTAAGCTTCACTGGAGGAGTCAAACAATTGGGTTTTTAATTCTCAAAATTGAAACACATGCAGCAAGTTACCACCTACTCCATGATAAATGCCCACTTTTGATCATAATACATGATCATCATCACATTAAACATAGCAAGAAACCGCCCACTACAAATTCTTGGTATACAAATCTCCCCGCACATGCATGCTTAAACGTATACGCACAATCTCCTCGGGAAATAAATTTCTTCGAGATCACTTTCCTAAAAGTATAATTTCGACCCTTAAGACTACAACTCGGGTTACATGAAATTTACTTAGGAAATAAACGAAGAATTGTTGTAATTTCGTGTAGTAAAATTACAATATTATGAAGACAAGTTTTGGTATTTGTGATGAAGATAAATAAAATTTCCAACTAGCATGTGCCCGTATAATAGTACTGTAATTATTTTCTCTTGTCCTTCCTTCATCATATGAGTAATATGATATATTTATAGTTGTATCAATACTAACCAAAAGACACCTTATTAAAATACACATTTTAATAAATACGTTAAATATTTATAACAATGTCAAACGACATTTATTAAACCAAGTCTTTAGATTTATATAATATATTCTCAATTTATTGCATGAATATAATCAACCAAATACTTTAAATCTCCAACACTATGCTAGGGTGCCCGTTGATTATGTGATTTAGTAGTTCAGAAACCAGTATCACAAACTATAATCAAGAAACAATATGAACTTTTCTATCATGTCATTTCACTGTTCTTATGCATTATTACTTGAAATCAAAATGAAAGAATTAAAATGTTCAGAAAGATGATTGCAGGCCAGATGCCCAGATGAAGGTCCTATACAAAAAAATTCCAGGTTCTTAGGTACTGGAAAGAAGTGGAACTGCACAATCAAATTCTTAAGCAAAATTTTGGAAACCATGCAAGGCAGCACAGTATAACGCCATGATTTCCACAAACTGAAGTGCTGGTAGGTCTAAATTGAACCACCTATATAAACACAGAAATCTATCTCCAACTTTGGTAAAGCGAAAGGAGGTTGATGAGACGATGACAATTATTGTAGTAAACTCTTAGTGGTGTTATCTAACACAAAATATCTCATCTACATCACTGTTCTTTACGACAAATAAAAATATGCAAACAGTTTTTTCTTTTTGTGAGTAATTTAGTCAATATATTCCTAGAAAAATAGCATTTTATACATAATCCTACAAACTACTAAACGCTTTTAATGATTTTAATTCTACTTCGGATAGAGATGAGCAAGGCAACACGAGGGCTCACATGTTATTATTGTTAGATTTGGCTTCAAAATTACATAATTCGCTTGTTCACAAAACTCATACTTAGAATACACTAAATGGGATAATACTATAATAGTTCTAGATACAGAAAAGATTTGCTCTTGACTTTTAATAAAGGTTTGGAAAAAAAATTACTCCCTAGGACTTTGGTTTTACTATTGTTTTAATTCACTCCTTTTAATCCCTTACTTTCTCTCTAAAACCGTCTTTGCCGTTCTTACCGAATATCAATTTCGAACATGACAACGCGTCTGATTAACGTAAAATTCACAATCGTATCCATATATTATGATTAAAAAAAACTTTTTTGATGGTAAAATGTGCAGATTGGGCATTTATAGCATGGCAGAGACGTTCAGACTAGGCGGTTTAACCATGGTAACGCTTAATCTAGACGTTTAGTCAATGCTTCGTTTCCAGTAAATAGCTTTAAATCACATTCTATTTCAAAGTTTTACCAGATTGATAAACCTCCTCATTAACTATAAGGAAGAACGAAGAAGGTATGCAAAATTGTACCTGTGCAGGATCTCATCTACAATTATTGTGATTTATTTGTAGTATAATTTTATTTGATTTACATTAATATGTATTAAATTAGTTTTCAATCTATTAATGAATTAATTATATTTTCAAAAAAAAATTGCTAGGAGAGTGATGTAGATTGCTGTGAGAATCAGACCCAACCCGATAAGTTACCCGAAACCGACCTGATTATGACCCGAAAACCGACCCAACCCGACCTGAAGTTAACCCGAAACCGATTTGACCCGATATTCAAAGACCCGAACCCGATCCGTATCCGACCCGAAAAGAACCTGAAACCGATTAAAACCGACACATAACCGATATAACCTGATTTATAACAATTCGTTACCCGAATTCACTGGATGTGTTAATAATCTGAATATACATGAATATGACCTAATCTTGATAGACCTATTTTTTTACCTAATATCTAATAACTTTGAAACCAAACTTGTCATTGTCGATTCAAACTAAACATATTACAAGTTCTTATGTATATAAACTTAACATCGTATGTTATAGACTAGTTTGATAGGATAATACACATTTAATAATCATTACCTCATAAATATTTTGTTTTTAAATGACTTATCGACATCATCATTGTCCAATTTATGAATTAACCATCATCATTGTCCGATTTTATCAAAATCGACCTTGACCCGAAATAACCCGTTCAAGAATCGATCTGATTTTACCAGAATTGACCTTGACCCGAACCCAAAATAACCTCGCTATAACCCATTCAGAAACCGACCCGATTTTACCAGAACCGACCTTGACCCGAATCCGAAATAACCCAATATAACCCGTTTAGGAACCGACCCGATTGTACTAGAACCGACCTTGACCCAAACCGAATACAACCCGAACCAACCTTGACCCGAACCGAATATAACCCGAACCGACATTGACCCAAATTGAATACAACCCGACCCGAACCCGACCAAGCAAATAGCCGATTTAACCTGACCCGAACAGAAACCGACCCGATAAGAACCGACCAGCGATGGGTCAACCCAGAACCGACCTGTTGACCCGATTTGACAACCCTACCTATATCCCACCCCAGACAGGATATCAAAGGCAAGAGTTTACACCTATTAATGAGTTAACAAACGTAAGTACAGGATGGACGAGGTAGCCGTAACCGGAAAACTGACCAGACACTCAGACTAAAGAATTAACCATCCACTATATGTAAAGAATTTATTGACCAAATTTTGATGTGTGTATGAATTTACACCTTTGTTTAGATTACGAATAAAACTCCTGGAATGAAGAATAGCGAAGCAAAGTCAGTAATTTTTGTCAAAAACTGAAGCATGAACATCTCTATTTCCCTGTTGGAAAGGGGAGAAAATAATACATAAACATGTTGGTAATGGAGTAGTTGGGGAACCAGGCCAACACAAGTTTACGTTGTTCAACAAACTAATCCCTCTTCCTATGTTGGAATTCTTAGAGCAGCAGGCATTCCTAAACCTAATAACAGAAAAGTGAGGTCAACTACATAGACATAACTAAACAAGCACTCAAATTCACTAGCAATCATAAGACTAGTTCCCTAAGACTAGTTCTTTACGATTTTAATTATAACATGATCTCATTTCCCCATAATTAAGAATATAACATAGTTTTAGATTAATACCATCAATGAAAGTCGCAAATTCGCAATATGGAAGTAGTATGTATAAATTATAAAACATAATCATTATTTAAAAAAAATGTGTCACTTGAGTCAAGTATCCTAAAGTCGTACTGTATTTATTACTCGTAACAACTAATATCGGCAGAACGGATAGTATTTCTCCACACCTACACTAGTCATTTTATTTCATAAATGTGAGCATTTTGCATGGAAAGTTACATGAGTAGATCAGCATTTTTAACTTAATAAAACATCGCCAGATCAGCATTACCACAAACAAATACTTATGTTTGAAAAACAGCACATTGCACACAAACTTATACTAATACTACCAAGTATTACATGGGAAGTTAGACTTTATAGATAATGCACATAAATCATGATAATTGACAACAAAAGCAAAGTTTTTAACAAGGGTCTGAGCCTCTTTGCTTCTTGGAATAGACCGCATTGCAAGGAACAATATGCTTAGGTTGGATTCTTGCCCAACAATTACTCCGATCCGTAGTAGGTTGGGTTGAACCGTTGAACCTTCTACCTAAAACGCATTACACAACAGATACTTGAATAGTTTCAACAGTCTGTTAGTATTGCTTCATTCAGTCATATGGAGTACGTAGATTCGCATTGGACGTATCAATGTCTTCAGCAGATGTACAGAGAGGCATATACAACACCATAATCAATCAATATATTATACAAAATCTTAATACGTCCAAATTTTAAAGATTTTCCGACACATAATGAAACAAGGGTATATTTTTTTAAAATAACCAACTTTACCTCCATAATTCACAAGAGCAACAGGAAATAAGTCAAACAAAGCTAAGGATTTTATCATACCCGTTTAATTAGCGTAGCATTAAAAGCCTAAGACATTGTTTAGTAAAATAATCATCATGGTCATGGATGAAGAATTTCTTCAAAACCAAAGACACCATAAGTGACAATGTGAAGTAAGTGTTTTGTCCAAAGAGCATGATGTTACCATATTTCAGGAGTCCAACTGTAAATAAAAATTAGTTATCCAGTGTAATCATTCAAGTTCAATAGATAACAAGGAACGAATTCAAGGAAAATCACCATATTCAGAACAAATAAATATCAAGGGGAGAGAGATTTTTGCATTAGAAGTTGATAATACACGACTCTTTCTTAAACCTGCGACTATCGGTAATAAGCAGATAATTATCAATGTTAAAATAATTAAACAAGGTTAGTGGGTGCACCAAATTCTCTCCATTGTTAGACACAGTAATTGATTAGATACCTAATCCACAAATACAACATAGCATATAGTATACTATGTTAGGTCACTACCCCTTTCCAATCTCGTACGTATAAATACTCAAGACTCTCCCATAATCCCAGCACACAAACACCAAAAGCTTCACTCTAGCAAAAGGCAGAGCCAAGAAGTGAGATGGAGTTGCACAGAACAAACTGTGGTCTTGTCTTCAAATTAACCTTATTTTTAGCGTTTACAGCTTGTTTAGCAAATGCAGAGATCCACCATCATGAGTTTGTTGTAAGTGCCTTCCCTGTAGTCTTGCATGTAGTACCAATTTCATGCATGAAATTGCAGTTCATCAACATTTCTTTCTTTTGTTTATTTTTTTGTCAAAATGACGCAGATTCAATCAACACCAGTGAATAGACTTTGCCAAACGCAAAACATTATGACAGTAAATGGTCACTTCCCAGGGCCAACCCTGGAAGTACACAATGGAGACACCCTAATCATCAAAATCACCAATGCTGGAAAATATGATATCAGTCTCCACTGGTAAGAACTCATAGTCAACTACTCATGAACTATACCCATAATACTTTTAGAGACAGACTACAACATATCTTTCATTAACCTAACATGTTCCCAAACTGTCACTCAGGCATGGAGTTCGACAAATGAGAAACCCATGGGCAGATGGACCTGAGTATGTAACACAGTGCCCAATTAAACCAGGAGGAACTTACACATACAGATTCACAATAGAGAACCAAGAAGGAACTTTATGGTGGCACGCTCACAGCAAATGGCTAAGAGCTACTGTGTATGGGGCTCTAATCATATACCCTAAGCTGGGATCTTCATATCCCTTCCCAAAACCCACAAGAGAATTTCCTCTTCTTCTAGGTAAAGCAAAGTAACCAACAAAAGATAATAGTACAGTTGTATTCTTTATGAAGATGACTCTAAAATTGGTGATTGACAGGGGAATGGTGGAACAGAGACCCAATGCAAGTCCTTCGGCAAGCAATGATAACAGGAGCAGCTCCAAATGTGTCAGATGCATATACGATCAATGCTCAACCTGGAGATCTATATCCTTGCTCCAACAAAGGTTTTGCTTCAACCCTTAATTGTCACATCTGCTTCTCTGCTCCAATCATATGGAGCACATGGCTATGTTATGTACAGTATCAGGGAGTGGAAAATAGCAAAAATGCATAAAGAACTCTGAAAATTTTAGGCTATATGACTTAACAGGCCTAATTATGCACGAATATAAAAAGAAATAATCCAATAAGCCCTGCAGAATAGCACTTGGCATCTTTAAACTGCACATTTTCAAAAATAATCACCACTCACAGTCACAATAGTGATCAATGACACCTAATTTTAAAATAGAAGACATAAACTATCTATGTCCCTTTATTTTTGCCCCATTCTAATTTTATAGGTCATATTTTAAAAACTGTGAACACGAAATTCTTATTACGTTTTAAGAAGTAATATATATTCAAGTGACATCTAGTTAGATGCTTTTTAATGTAAATCTTTAGAATATTAAGTTTTCATAATTTTTAATCTTATACAATTAGAGATAAAAGCAGTATAATAGTGTATTGAAGACTATAAAAAGTCAAATGAGAGAAAAATTTGGGGACACAGGGAGTCCATGAAAGGAACAAATACCAAAAACAATTTGAAATTATCCAGGCGGGCTAACCTCCATTAAAGTATATCATAAATACTGCTTCAATTACGTGCAGATACGACAATATTTCCTGTAGAAGCTGGTGAGACAATTCTTCTCCGGATCATCAATGCTGCACTCAATCAACAGCTATTTTTTGCCATCGCCAACCACCAAATGACAGTAGTTGAGGCAGATGCAATGTACACTAAGCCCTTCACCACCAATGTCGTGATGATAGGACCAGGTCAAACAACCAACGTTCTAGTCACTGCTAATCAACCCCCAAATCGCTACTATATGGCAGCTACTGCTTACGCCAGTGCTCCTGGGGTTGCCTTTGACAACACCACTACAACTGCAATCCTTGAATACAAATCTGCTGCTTGCAAATACAAAAATGGAAGTCCTATAAGACCAATTCTACCACAACTACCAGCCTGGAATGATACAAACACCGCAAATGCATTTACATCTCAATTTAGGGGCATTTCTAAGGGGAAAGTTCCACTTGAGATTCATGAAAACCTATTTTTCACAATCAGCCTCGGGCAGATAAACTGTTCACGTCCAAGTTTCCGTTGTCAAGGCCCCAACAACACCAGGTTCACTGCTAGCATGAATAATGTATCTTTTGTATTCCCAAAAAAGACTTCCATAATGCAGGCCCTGTACCAGAATACTCCAGGTGTTTTCACAACAGACTTTCCTCCAGTTCCCCCATTGCAATTTGATTACACAGGAAATGTAAGCCGAGGGCTGTGGACACCTGTCCGCGGAACTAAACTATACAAGTTGAAGTTTGGGTCTCATGTGCAAATCGTTTTGCAGAACACTAATATCATTACAGTAGAGGACCATCCAATGCATCTCCATGGTTATCATTTCTTTGTTGTTGGCAGCGGCAAAGGTAACTTTGATCCAAGGAGAGATCCCGCCAACTTTAATCTGGTTGACCCACCAGTAAGAAACACAATTGGAACGACACCAGGTGGATGGGTTGCCATCCGATTTGTAGCTGATAACCCAGGTAACAGAGAAGTAATTCATTTCTGATACATACTTATGCATGATACCTTAAAATGTGAGTGATACTAAATTTTTTCTTCTTTATCTCCTGATTGATACAGGGGTTTGGCTAATGCACTGTCACCTTGATGTTCATATTGGCTGGGGTTTGGCTATGGCCTTTTTGGTTGAGAATGGTGTTGGTGTACAAAATTCCATAGAGCCTCCTCCACCACAGCTTCCTCGATGTTGAGTGCAAGAATAGCTTTGAACTCACATGCGATTTCACTATTCCGGAAGGAATATTGGGCAGACCAAGTCATAAGCAAGAGACATTCTTCAACAAGATTAATCTACCATTTTCTTTAAAGAGCAAGCTCCACTCACCATGTGATCTTGTTGGCGTGATTTTTGTTGTAATGTACACAAGTTTGTTCATATCAAAGTAATGCAGTGGCAACAAGTTTTGCCTTTCAATATTGTAATTAAGGCACATCTCGTTCCTTGAAATTCCAAGAACCATGTTGAAAAATATCAACAAGCATAACTAAAATATGTCACAAATCAACTAAAAACATCAACTGCAAACTCTCATGAACAAGATATTTCGTTTTAAACCATATAATTAAGCGTCATTTCAGAAAGCTACATTTCAAACAACAATAAACTACAGTACTTAGCCACAAGACTTACAGATTTCTGCACAGCAAAAGCCTCTAAGTTACTCACGCAACAAACTTCAAACAACGAGTGTCATTGTGAATCTTCTGGCACCGGATACAGCAAAACCGCACACCACATCTCACACACGTATAATTGGCAGTAAATCCACAGACCGTGCAGAAATTACGTTGAGAAGTTATGCTAGGAGGTCCAACTGCTGCCCTCAAATAATTCGGTACATGAGGGGGCAACGCCTCCAAATTAGCCTACATAACCAAAGCATAAGCAACATTGTCAATACCCCGAGCGAGACTAAAAGACTAATAATCGGCATCTCAACTTAAATCAATTAGTCAAAGTCGCACCTCGTGAACTAGCTCCAGAAAAGTCCTTGGATTTTTCCTAGCATTTTCTCGCGCTTTTCCTTGACGAGTTTTCCGCTTCATACTCATAGACTGCTTCTTCTGTATGTATGCTACAACATACACAATTTCTCAACCTCTACAATATTTCAATTATATATAAAACCATAGTGCATAAATCATTCATGTATACATCAACCACACTTACGCGGAAACTATACCAAACCAGCCCTAAATAAACGACTCTAACATCAATCAAGAGCACTAAAATTTAATTTTCCGTAATTAGCAACTCCAATCAATCAAAGACTTCACTAATTAACGATAATTTTACAAAAATTAACAAAAAAAAAAAAAAACCCTACCTTCATCATCATCGTCATCATCAAGAGAAGCGTCATCATCGTCGTTGATCTCGACGGTTTCAACACCGCCATTGTCGTTTTCCAGTGCTTCAAGCCTTGCTATAACCGCCTACTAAACAACAAAATTCAATCATTCAGAATACGATTTCTCTGAAGAAAGAGTATGTGTGATAGAGAGAAGGGAGACCTGAGTTCGATGATCGGTGCTAGCAAGAGCAGCCGCCATCTTCGTGGCGACCTTGCGTGCTCTTGCCGACGTTCGTCGGACGGCACCGGAGCCGTCGTCCTCCATCGCTGGATTATTTTGAGTGACTTTCAGAAATTTAGTTCTAACTTTGAAGTGTGCTCAATAAGATAATTGTTGAGGAATTGGTGTTATTGGGCTGAAGTTTCGGTAGGCTCGTCTGACATAGGCCTGTTCCAGTGCTTTCAAGTGGGATGATCGGGTCGATTACAAGTGAGTCTTCGGGTCGATTACGAGTGGGTCTGATCGATTCGAATAATGGTCTACAGCCGTCAAGAATAACTCCCCCGCTCTAACCTTATTTTCTTATCCATAATGGCTTCCGAAGTCAATTATAATCACAATTGTTATGGCTACACGCCTAATTTATGAGTTTAACAAATCCATGTTTCTTAGAATGGAGTAAGTGACTACAAGTCTACAAATGATGTGATAACTGGGTCCAAGGTGTCTTGTACGTACATTGCTACTAATTAAGGTATTTCGATTATTGATTGAAATATCGTTTAAAGTCAAAGTAAATTATTTTAATTATTTATATGATCTATTATGACTCTATATGACTCATGGGCAATATATCAATGTATTTTCCACAAAATGTCCGAAATAAACTCATACGATCCCTAAGAATTGGATATTTGGATGGAATTATAGTCAAATTAGGTTAGATCGTAGCTAGATTTCAATTCTCACAACACTTATTGTTGCTTAAACAATTACCCTCGGTAGTATGGTACAATTGAAATTTTAAAATTTTTGAGATACAATCAGAAACCAAAAATTATTTTAAAAACAAAAAAAAATTATAATTCATAATTTGCAATTACAAGTATATAAATGCAACAATTTTCGATAACTTAATTATTAAACTTTTAATAATATTCTGATTAGAGGGGTAAGTGTTAAGTTTTTGCCCAACATATTTAATAATGCCAAACTTTTGATGGTATCATTTAATCGAGTTGAAACCCCCCCTATTGAACTCTATTGTCTCTCTATTTACATATTTATTTATTCATCGCTTGAGAATAAAAAAATCGTCTAAGCTAGAATAATAAAATAAAATTTTGGTCTTGTTTGGAAACTGGCAATTGATGGTTGGTAGTTGGATATTTCAATTGGGTTGTTTGATTAGTTGTTTATATCCATTTGACTAACTAGTAGTTTGTCTCCGAGACATTTTTAGGGATAATTGGTAATGGTTGCAACCATACAAAATAACTTTTAGGGACATTGTTATTGATCATATACTTCAATTATATAATTATATAAAATTATTTAATAAAAAATTGATAAATTAATAATTAATTATTACATAGTACTAAGTACTTTGGAACAACTATTAACAATCAATTGTCCCTTAAAAACTACAAATTATTAATTATAGAGTACTGTCTATTAATGATTAATTACTAGTATTAATAATATATTATCAATTATTTATATATTAAACATTATTTTATATAATAAAACATTTACTATATTATTTATACAATAACAATTATTAGAAATTACGAATTAATTGATTATTTTTATGATTAATTAATAATAATTCTACTTATTAATAAAGGGAAAAAAGTTGTTTAATAAGGCAAACGCCAAAAATCAACATCCAAAAATTAGTCTCACTCGCCTTTTCATTGTGGCTAAAAGTCAAATATTCAGTCATCGAAAAAACAATTAACAAAAACCTAATTTTTAGTTGTTTTACCACACAATAGTTAAAAATCAAATGCCTACCAAAAAATTACCATTTTTTTGGCAGAAACGAAAAACGAAAGGAAAGATTAAAAACCCTTCCTAGCTGTCGTAGCTAGGTCAAGGCATGACTCAAAAGAGGTCTAGAGACCTTAAAGCACAAGACAAAAGTGAGATTATTGATAACACGATTCTATTATTGGTTTTAATGCCTTAGATAATCTCTTTTTATCATCTTTCATTCATATTTTTCTCCTTTATTTACTTTTATTTCGTATATTGCTTTTTTAGGGTATTATTTGCTTTGTTTTGTAGGATTTTAACGTAATAAGAGCTCTCTTGACATTGTAATCCTATCGCGCGATTCATGGTTGAAGTATACGCATTGATTATTAGCCTTGTTTCGGGGATTTTTGAAGACCTTATGCAACGTGGCCATGGCAAGTCATTGACCGTTTCATGCAAAATGCAGCTAGTGAAGGTTAGCATGCAAATGATGATTTTTACAGGACACACTGCAACACCTTGGCGGTCCTTCACTCCGCGCCACAACCTCTTGGCGGAAACTTTGGAAGAATTATTTTAGAAGCCCAAAATCCTAGTCTTAAAAGCTAATGTTTAGGTTGGAGAGTTTGGGAAGTTGAGGACTTCTTTTGGACAGATTTTGCTCACCTCTTTGGCTTAAGTTTTAAGGAGAATTTTCTGATTTTCCTAGGAGAGGAGTCATTGCTTTAGTTTTTAGTTTTCATGTTTTTAGCTTTTGGTTTTTAGGGTTTTGTTCTTTCTCTTTTGCAATTCATGGAGAAAAACTTTCGTGATTGATATTTTCTATCAATCTAATTCAAGTTATTATTATTATTATTATTATTATTATTATTATTATATTATTTTATTATTATTATTATTGTGTTTTCTCTTATTCATTGTTTTGTTTATCTAATTATCATGTTTAAGTAGTTTCGTAATTTAGGGTTAGGTTGAACCCTATCATGAATTATTAATGTGCTTTTAATTCCCAAACCCCGATTTTGATTAGTTTGTGATTCATTTATCTTAGGGTTGGCTTTATTATCAATGAATGACTATAATAGTATTTGTTGAGTGTGATTAGGTTGCAATGAAAGTTGATCCTTAATCGAATTTAGAATCCTAATTTAAGATATAGAAAATCACTACAAAAGTATTGATGGAATTTGTTAGGATGTTAAGATGATATGCTTAAAGTCTTTGAATTGCATGAGTCCATGAAATTAGGTATGAATGCATTGTTGAAGAAGTCATTGATTGATCGAAAGAAATCATTGGTATTGATTAGGGCGTATCTATTCTATGAATTATTTAGTAATTAAATAAGGGAATAAGGAATTGTATTTGCATTAATTCTTGCTAGCGGAAATGCCTAGTCCTATATGTCTTTAGTTCTTACTTTATTAGTTAGTAATAGTATAATCACTATTTTCTCTTACTCATCTAGTTTTCCTTTTGTTAAAGTTGATTAATTAGACCGTCGTTTCTCTGTGGGATTGACCATGACTTACCCTACTACATAGGTAGGAGGATTAGTTATGTTTTTATTTTTGTTAGGTACGTGACACGCCTTTGAATTACAAGCATGAAAATTAATATCTTGAATTATAGTTCTCAGTTCTTTTAGAGACCTGAAAGGGTATTTTAGGACATCCACGACTACAACACTGTAACTACATATGAAATAAGAGTCTCCCGGCCTTCACTCTTCCTTTATGCCTCTCCAAATTTCAAGGAGTTCCGCAAGTAAAGCCGAGGACGCCCAAACCAATGTATGGACGTTGCACCCGGGTGTATCATGCGCATGGTACACCCGGGCCAAAACGCAGGTAGAAATGTACACGCAGTACATTGGAAATGTACATGTGAATGTCAACTTGTAATGCTGAGTCAGATGCGTGTCCTCACACTCAACTGCCCCAGTTGCTCTGCCTTTCCACATTCAACCGCCCCTTTCTCTGTAATATGTAAATATCAGTTTACTTTTATGGGAAAGGAAATCTATAATAGGCTTAGTCAACAACACAATCATTTCCATTTTCAAAAACTTAAACTTCTCCCCTACCGTACATTATATTTGCTATTGTCAGCCACTACTTTATGATATGTACATTCTACAAGTAGGAAATGTACATTCCTAGAGTAGGTAATGTACATTTTGATATCAGTTAATGTACATTTACGCTATATGAATGTCTACATTCAAAAAGTTGCAACCCTTGATATACATACTAACTAGATTGATAATGTACATATAATTGATTAAAAATGTATATATTATTGATTAAGAATGTACATATTTCGATCAGGTAATATGCTTTTTTGTAAAAGATAACACTGAAATGAACTTACTAATATAATGTAATGTACATATGGCAGTTGTAGAAATTCATAAATGTACATTGTTCAAGTAAGAAATATACATTCTTACATGTACATTATGTACATATGGCTTGTTGTTAAAGTACATTATATATTAGGAAAATGTACATTATGTGATTTGTGTTATATAGGCATATCGTAAAATGTACATTATGCATATCCAAAATGTACATAAGGTATATTATAAATATACATAAGGCTTATTATAAATGTACAAGAGGCTTCTTATAAATGTACATGAGGCTTATTATAAATGTACATGGGGCTTGTTGTTAATGTACATTATATATTAGGAAAATGTACATTATGCGATTTGTGTTGCTTAGTTCGCAAAAACAAATGTTGGTATATTAATTTTACATAAGGTATATTATAAATGTACATAAGGCTTATTATAAATGTACAAGAGGCTTATTATAAATGTACACGAGGCTTATTATAAATGTACATGATGCTTATTCTAAATGTACATGAGGCTTATTATAAATGTACAAGATGCTTATTCTAAATGTACATGAGGCTTATTATAAATGTAGATGAGGCATATCCAAAATGTACATAAGGTATATTATAAACGTACATAAGGCTTATTATAAATGTACAAGAGACTTATTATAAATGTACATGAGGCTTCTTATAAATGTACATGAGGCTTATTATAAATGTACATTTCGTATCATTAAATGGGCATAAAGGCTTTCATACAAATTTTGACAAAGAAATAAATGACGTTTACATAAGTGAAATCAGTTCAAGTATATAAAATTTTTGATTCAAATTCAAAAATATTAGTAATCATTACTCAAGTTTCATATGTAAATAAAATCTCTGCCAAATCTTATCCTACTGCTGCCATCCCCACTTTTCTGATCTCCACAACAATTTCTACACACTTTCCCTAATGCATTTCACTCGGTTGCATGTGACACCCAAGCCACGTAGGACAGGTACATCATGTGTCCCATACGCCCGAGTACACCATCGCGCCCAGACTCTTTCACTTCCACCTTCACATCTATCATCTTTACCTTGAGCATACCACCCTATTCCTACTTTCACTGTCCAACTCTAATTCTTATCCTTAGATTTCTTCTAGGCGCCATCCACTTCCACAAAAGTCAGGCTTCTGCCCTGGAGATTCCCCACATGTATCAAATAAGTCCTTTGCCTTAGATAAAATTTAAGTAATTTTCTCTCTTTTTTAAAAAAATAAATTGAAAAAAGGAAAGAAGCTAGAGTAATAAAAAAAAAAAGAAGAAGAAAAAAGAAATAGTCCATACCCAAAACTGACATGCTAGCTATGAAGCTAGTAAGAGGGTTTGACCATGTCATAAGGTGATACCCAAATGACAGAGGTTTATAACCAGTGGGAGTCACGAATGAATGAATGAATAAATAGAAAGCGAAATGGATACGTACGTTGCAGTCTAGGCAGAGCAGTTATTTCTAAGTTAGCGTATCAGCTGGGTATTATAAATCCCACTTTATTAAGGTGTGCAGCGATTTTGCAGCGCAGCCACAGCCTTGCCTTTGCTTTCCACCACTCTTATTTATTGCCTCTTTCTTTTTCTTTCCATCCCTCAGACCTAATTAATGCCTATTCATGCATCAAATGCATGCAACACATCCAAAACAAGTTTCTCCATCTTCATTCATGTCCATTGTTGTTGAAGGTTTACATAGTTATTTGGAACTATGCAACCTACTTTGTTACTGAACTACTGGACAATTAAATGTTGATACATAGATCTTGAGAAATATAGACTTTTCTCTCTTCCACTTCCTTACTATACAGAAATTGGCAATTCTCATGATCAATCCTAATTTTTTAGATGTTCATGTTCCCATAAACGTATGGAACACTGTCATGTCCCTAAATATCATCTTTTTATTCGTTTATTGTGGAAGAGGATCAATCATGGAGATTTAAGAATGTTTTATCATTGCAGTTTAAAGATGAGTCATATTACCAAGCAATAGTATTTTTTAACTATCATTTTATATATGTATATTTGTCATAACTTATACAAACATAATAGTTGGGAGTGTATTATATGTGTAACTACATGCCTGTATTTATCATATATAATCTATGTACTCCATACGTATATTAATTTGATTGTGCTTTCCCAAACTTTTTAAAATTCAATAAGCCCACAAGTAGAAATTTTAAACTCACAATTCTAATTTCCTGTCCTGAAATATATATGAAAAATGTAAGCTATGCTATAGTTAACACTCAAGTTTACGAAGATTTATGAGAATTTGATAATCACTTTTTAAGTTCACTATATAATGTAGCTATAGAGTCCATTGAGAAAAAGTTATAATATGTGCTGTCTCATAGAAGAAAAAAAAAGGTGTAATCTAGAGTGTGGGCTTATTAAGTTAATGGCAGCACCTGTTGAGGGATAGTTCCCACCATTGTTGAAAACTTGGAGGAAACAAAATGATGAGCCAAATCTTTACAAAATTCATAGCATAACCCGTATAATTTATTGCACACTAGTAATACAGTACTATACCACTTTTGTTTTTGTTTTTTTTTTTGCCCCATTTGTATTTATAAAGCTAAAATTTAAAAAATTAAACCATAAATTCTCATCAATATTATAAGAAATAATATATATAAGTGAAATTTTGTTAAACGTATTTCAATGTAAATTTTAAAATATAAACTTTTTATAATTTTTTGCTTTAAAGATTCGGAAATGAAAGTGTTTTAAATCATATTTTAAAGTATGGGACAAAAAAAATAATAGAGGTAAGTATAAAATAGTATGGGAATAATATTTGAAAGTGGGACGACTTTATCAACTCTATCATCCCATATTTATCTCCTGCTTCCTTTGTCCCCATACAACATTTACACCCTATGCACCCTAAAGTTGTACCCAACTTTCATCACTGGTCCTCTTATTAGATTTTAAATTTATCCCATCCGTACACGTGGAATCTGTCAACACTAATACCAACCGTAAAGATGCCTTCCTTCCTCCAGTAACGGGGTCCCAAACTCCCAATACTACGTGGGACTAGTAGTTAAATTTTTTTGCAACCATTTCATTTCCTCAATTGTATGTCCACCATCTCATGTCACCTATTTCTTGGTTCTACAATTTCCTCGACTTTATGTATAGATAATGGATGGAGTATGATTGCGAAAACCTAATTCCTAATTAAATTATGTCGATTGAACTCTTATTCAAGCCTAATCACAATTAACTTATTTAGGGTGCTTAGGATATCTATAATATATCCATGTAATTACAATTACAAATGCACATTTTTTTTCTTTCTATTTTCGATTCTTTTCCTTATGAAAGAGAATGGTGGGTCTTGAATATCGTGGTCATTACTTATATCATTCATTTAGCAATTTAAAACCGATAATAATACAATTAACAATGGATTAGCGAGAGATATAGGTGGGACCCACAATGAGAAAGGGAAAACCAAATTATAAATCATGACAAATTAAACCCAATTTTCATCCAATGACTTGAAACTTCTTTCCTAGAACAAAATTGCTCTTTACTTCTTTAAGGAAGTTTAGCTAGCGGTTCAATTTATTTCTTTGACTCTAAATAATTTAACTTTAAATCCCTGACCTCAAGGTACAGAATCAGTACAACCACACTATAAAATAAAATTAATAAAGAGAATGATCCACAAGTGTACTATTTTTGATTGGGGAATCTAAGGCAATATAAAATATCAGATCATATCTGTCGAATTTTTATTTGTCATATTAATTGTTTTGATGGTATATTTCAAAAACGACTACGAAGTATTTCAATAACATTAGAAAGAACGTTGTCCATCCAGGTGATTGATACATACATATGGTCCATCTTTATGTATTTTGAGCTAGGATTGATTTTTATCTAGTATAAGAACCATTCTTTAATTCGTCGGTATTGATAGAGATATGAGATAATCAATATTATCTGAAAATATATATCGGAAAATATATGTGATATATTTTCCATATTGATATTAGTATAAAAAAATAATATTTTTATGATTGTCAGGTATATGTATTTTCATATCCTTAAAGGAATGTTTTCCTTGTTTATATGTAACTATCATGCATGTTTTGGTCAATTCATTTCGGAAACCATTTTATCATTCCTTCTTTCAAACATTCATCTTATGTCCTCTATCTCTTTGATTTTCTTCATTAGTTCGTATTTCCATTTAACCGATCCCCCTTCCATTCGTCCCATATCATTAACAATTTCAGTAACATATTTAAGGAGTACAAGATTTGTGAAATTGGTTTTTTGTACCTTTGAAATGAATATAACTAAATCCGAAAATAGGTTGATCTCAAACTTAATTAGCTTCATCCTTGATCTTGAAATTGTTTTATTTATTTATTTATTTTTTTTATCAAAGTTGATGTTGAAAAACTCGAAAGTTTCAACCATAAGAAATAAAGGGATCTAAGTTATAACAACGAAACAGACTACTGATAATAATTTCTTATGATAACAACCATAGCATGCATGCATATGGAATTCTTGTTTTCCATAAGTGACGAGATCGAGACTTATTGGTTAAAAAACGGAGGAAAGAGTCACATGGAAAGGAAAAGAAAAGGGGGAAAAGTGGTAAAACTAGAGTATTATTAGAGTGTAATTAAGCATGCATACCCAATTGAGCTCGTGCTAGCTGCTGAAAGCTAAGAGATATTGCACCCGTGAGAGACGTTTTTTCACAGTAAGAAGAACCCGTGAAACTCAGGATAGATAGCGCCACTAATTTCATATATTATCATCATAATTATTCCTATATATATTCGTATTAGAATAATGAAGAGATAGATATATATTATATGGTTTCATGGCGCTATCCCTCCTGAGCTTTACAGATTCCTCTATACTTTCTTGAACGATGGAGATATGAGAGGGATTCCTCTCTTTTTTTTTTTTCTTCTTCACTTTTTTCAAATAGAAAGAGGAGAATTATGCAACTACTTTTTGCGGGGGATATTGGGGAAGAGGTGGGGAAAGGGGAGTGGTTATTTATAAGGTAAGGTAAGGGGCAACGAGAGTGAATTAGCCATAATAAATTGTTGGGGTTTATATTGTGCGTGGGAGAACAACGTGGAGCCACTAGGAGGAGTTTTGTCTACATTACCCCTCTTTTAAGTTTTCTTCAAATATTTAGACCATCTAATAAGATAAGTTACTGCAATTTTACGGAATATTTATACTTTTATAGTGCCAGTTTTGGAAATAATTCATAAATGTTTGCTTAGGAGAATTCGTCCTTGTTTGAATACAAAGCAGGCATAGTATGAATTCAAGCCTACGGATAACGTCAACTTATACATATATATGACATGTTTTAGTTAAGAGTTTACTTGCTACTTATTTACACACTTTCAATATCTTTTTATTTTCTTTACTAGTACACACTTATTTATGAGTTCGTTGTGTCTACATATAGATAGGTGGTTGAAAATGAATGTGCTAATGTTTAAAGGTTTGCTCATTTTGCATCATACCCACCTCCATTTTAGAAAAATTGCAATATTTGACTTGCATGATTATCCATGTATAACTTTTGACCATTTAAATCTTTAATTTTTTCTTAATTTCAATCATAAAAAGTTGATACCGAGAAAATTATCTAAGAATATTTTACTTTGTAACATTTGAATATTACACTCCTTTTATGCTCTTTAATTAATAGTGCGCACTTATTTATGAATAATTGTGACTACATATTTGTTGTTTTAAATGAATGACCTAATGTTTAAAGGTTTATTCATTTTTGCAACATACCAACCTTCATTTTAAATAAATTACAACATTTGACTTTTATTATTTTTTAGACACAACTTTTGACCATCTAAATCTTCATACCAAGAAAATAAACGATGAAACTAATCTAATCAAATTTTAGTTGATAGCACATGTACGTTTTTATTTACTTGTTAGAAATATGTAGCCAAAGTTGTAAATAGCACGTATAAAAGTTTAACTGTTGTAATTATAATGGTGTGAAAGTTGGTATATATTCTTAATCCATTTAGAAATTATTTAATGATCAACATATTTTTTTAAAAAATTATTTATAGACTATATACAATTTAAAACACGGGTAGTATTGTTTAATTCCAAGATTTTTACCTGTTTAATTTACTCCGTAGTTAACAGCTGCATCTTCAAACTATCACGATCAATATTCAACTTTTGAATGAATCCAAAGAATAATCGAACTTCATGAGCCATAAATCCTGTTTACTTAATTTTGCCTGCTTTTGGGGAATGGAAAGGGGGGGGGGGGGGGGACTTTCAAAAAGAAAATAATTAGCAGGTGCGCAGCAGGTTAATTCGCCTGCCGACTACGCTACGTAAGTGCTAAATCTTGAAATACGGGGAGTTTGAGTAGGAATGTACAAACTACAACGTTACTCAGTACTCACTCCCTCGCTCGGTCACTCACTCACTCCTACTACATTATTATTACCAAATTCTGCCCATGCCATGGCCCCTGCTTTTGCTTCTCTATTGTTTTGTTACAAATCTTTTTTAAGCATTTCGCATATGATAACCCTAATTTTACTCATCTTGTCGGATCAGCTAGTACTATATGATGAATATTTTTAGTAGTATGGTATATATCATGGAGGAAAGCCATAATTTCATGGGCATATTGTATATATGTGCAATAATGTCTTTATTCTTTTCTTTTTTTCTTTTTTAGTCTATTTTATAGTATGAATCAATCATCGACCACTAGCCTTTAGTAAACTATACAAAACGACACGACAAAGATATTTTGACTTGTGAATTGTAATTGTCTTAATTACCAACTTAAAGAAAATTAGAGTTAATTACCTTCTCTTCTAACTTTTTTACGTTGATTATTAATATTTACTTCAACTCTCTAGAGTTATAGATAAATTCATTCTACGTAAAACTTAAAAGTCATGGACTCATGGCTAATTTGGAGTACCAAATTAACCAAGTTTTTGAATTTTCTGCCTCTCGAAGTAGTTGGGCTAAGAGCCTAAGAGCTGACATGTATGAGTAATTATTGTGTATTTCTTATATCATACAAAATACAATGCTCCTTTGATCCCTTTCCCTCGTAATTAATAAAGGTGTATAACATGGATATGTCATATTCCTTTCCTTGTTTTTTTATTTTTCCTCTGCATAATATATTCCGTACCAAATTTTAATTATACAGTCTTCCAATTTCTTAGCAAAAAAATAATCTTATGAAATTTTAATAGATTTACTTTAATATATATTTTTCAAAAGTTAACCTTTTTTTTTTTTTTACTATTTTGTAAATATATTATTGAAAAATTTATCTTTATATAAAAAAAATAAACAGGTAGAATGAAATGCCCCGGTCCACGTAAACTCACTGCTCAATTCCCGCCGACCCCATGCAGATCTGGCCTTAGTTCCTTCGCAGTTGTCAAAAATTGTTCTTGTGAAATCGTGTAGTCCTTAGATCACCGATCATTTGAGTCTTCGTGACAAAGGTTACTCTTAAAAAGTAATCCGTATAGTAGATATTAAAGGAATTCTCACTGTTCACAAAGTGGGAATAAATTAGAGCAGAGGTAGAAGGGAAGAGTAACCCACTAAAATTACACTATCTTATTTTATTCCTCCAACTTTTACATGATTGATTATAGCTTGCTGCTTGCATGAATTTAAGGGTTTTTGCGTAGTTACTTTGATTGGTTATTGACCATTAATTAAGTCTTTACAGAAAATCTCTTGAAAAGGATATAAAAATGAACGATCGATCTACGTAAAGTACGTTAATCAAGCATCTCGTATGGCGATTCTATACGCACCATACATGCGTAGCGTAGCTAGTGCAGATGACGATTCCCCATTTTCATTACTTTAGTTAAGTTCATGGTAGGTTATAATTAAAACGTTGGTTGGACTAAACTATGGTTACATCATTAACAAAGTTTTCTGCCCTTTAACCTCCCAACATCACTACGTGATTTATACTTTTATGGAATATTGTACTGTATTATGTCAAAACATTCATCATTACTTTCTTATTTACAATATTTCTTTTTATCAGTCGGCAGATCATTGATATATTTTTTATATTATATTTACCCTACGACGTATATTGTTCATGTCAACCACAAGCTAAAATTAAAAAGCACTTGATCTCCTTGTGTCTAAATCTTTGACTCAGGGTATTATATTACAATTAGTCCAAACTTGAAACTATCTTTTTATTGCCAGCACTCAGCAATCGTTGTACTTTATAATCTTTTTTTCTGATTTTGGCCGAGTTTTTATTAATTTTTATTTTGAAATTGTATGAAATAATAGCTATTTGTATAGTTAACTTAAGTTCGAATTTTAGCCGTTGTACTCGATATTTAACTACTTGGTACATCTAAAACATCTGTAAAAAAAGATTTGTAGATTTTGGAGTCAACCCACAAAATAAATTAAGGGTGTTAAACTAGTCAATAAACTAAGCCCATTGGAGGAGGGTATACTGCTTGAAGCCGTGAGCTATTAGCGAACTTTTTGACTTCATCACGACACTCAGTCACTCATGAGGTCTATATTTAACAATATTTAGTTAGCAGTTTTAAATCTGATAATTATATTGGTCACAACTTTACATTGTATCTTACGATTAATTAGCGTTATTCTGGCCGACTTAAAGTCTAATCACGAGTATATATACATATGTTTTAGTGCTCTTTCTTGTACCAATATTTGTCATGCACATTGGCTCATTTTTCTTACTTATTTCATTTTATCATAATTTGAAGAATATTTTGTAGACAAGGCAATCGAGAAGAAGCTTCAGTGATAAAGACATTTGAACAACATAACAGGTGTGGATTAGATAACTAGTTTCCCATAACCATAAACCACAAACCATATACTCCACTATATAATGGAATAATGCAACTCGCGTACAGTAAATGGGCAATTTGGCTCTCTTTCTTTGTATTTAGTGAGTAACTACTAACTAGGCTCTCTTACTTTGCACGAGGGTCTACCTATCCAGAAACCGGAAAAGGAAACTCTCTAATTGGAATTGGTAAAATCTTTGACACGCACCGTCAGTCATTTGTACGTACCATCGATGCAAGGGCTATACTACATGATCACCTAGCGAGGACTTGACAGTGCACACTAGACATCACCACAAACGCCGCTCTAGGATGACTATATTTGCCCTACTATGGTACAAAATTTAATTGAAGCCGACTATTACATGCATCTGCCATGTAAAAGATCGATAAAATTACATAACCAATTCAGATGTAAGTCAAAAGATTCTAGATAATGCTAGTAATTCCTATGCTTAAATACAGTACTTCCAAGTTTCCGATAATATGTAAATGACCATTATAATTATAACCATAATATACAGCATTAGAGGCGATAGTACAACAATGATTAAAATGATGGGTCACACAAACTTTTAGAAGGAACTAAGAATCAACTAAAAAAAAAAATTCCTGTGGGGGTCATAATCTAAACTCATTTTCATAGTACAATCCCACTCCACTTCCTCCGTGGGAGAAAGCTCTGACTCAGAGGGGAAGCCTCGGCACTTGGACGGTTGGACCCCTCCCCATCAGCTCTCCTTTTCTATCTACGCTGACCAACCAATAAGCAATGACTACTCCTATCCCAATTTTCTCGGTTTTCTATCCCTCCTTGATCCCTTTCCTTCAACTGCAGTCTGCCATTGTAAGATTGAATATTGAATTCTTCCTTCTTATACTTCGTATAATATATGCTGCAGTATGTCATATGCTGCAGAGTGCAGACGGATTAATATTTTTTTCATAAATAAAAATGAAGTCATGGCTAACCCTTAAACTGGATGATGGAGCTTGGCAATAATGGTGTACGTAACATAGAAGTGATCATTTATGTAGAAAAGTTTAAGAGGACTGCTAGCGAGATTAAGTTTGTACTAGCTTAACTTAAGGGGAAATTTAAGCTAGGTGTCTTCTATAGATCTGAATTTTTTTTTTTTTGTCCATTCATGGCCGCCGCATGGGTCTGAATTTTTTTTTCTTCTATATTTTCAATGACTTGGTTTCATCCTTTTATTTTTTAGTAATCCGATTTTTAATTCATATGTTTATGTTATTTCTTATTTTTCATATATTAATTTGTATTAGCATAAAAAATATAGTAATTTGTATTTTTTTTTTTTTTGTAATCGAATACGCTCTCTTAGTTTTTATTTTATCTTCACCTATTCATTAATTCAATTTTATTTAATAAACTATGAAACGAGAATTTTAATGCATGTACTAAGCCCGGATAAGAAATTCATGATCCAATTTTGACCAATAATCGGATCCAGAAATTTAGGATTCCATGTTCATGGATCAATTTCAAAAATTAAGATCCATTTATAAAAATTTGATCGAATACCCGATTTGCTCACACCTAATTAGTCACTATGATATATCAATATAAAAAAAAAGGAAAAAAATATTTATCAATAAAGAAAAGAAAAAATATTTATTTTATGTATGTCTTTCCTCCCCAAGCTAGGTCCCAACTCCCTAGAGTTTTTTCAGCTGCTTTTGACTATTCTCTGAAGACGAGATTGATTAAAAATCGTTCTAGCTTTTCCCACTTTTTTTGGACCCATTTAGTTTTGTGTACTACTTACTACTCCGCTGCTACGTGACAACAGCTCTACAAATTCATCTCTTGCTCCGTACGAGCTTCTTGGTTTTGGCTGTTGTAACTAATACTAACAGTATAATCTTTTCGTTCAATTCTAGTTGAGACTTACGTATTTTGCCAATTTTATTTCAAATAATGAATAGAAGAGTAAGTAGAAAAGTGAAAGAAAACTATTTAGGAAAAAGGGTCTTATATTCAAAAAAGTTGGAAGAAACCAGGTAAAGAAAGCTCATTACTGAGCAGTTACGACTCGTTTTGCCGTTAAATCATTTTTGTTTTAAAGAGTACTTTTGTTCTAATTTGTTTCCATTATGTCAAAAAAAAAAAAAAAGCTTGACAATGACATAATTCTTTCCATTTTTTGTTAGTTTGCGTGGGACACAAAAAATTGTGAATTTCATATTTGGATTTATTTGAATAACTATGTTTAGGGTATAAACTCTTATCATAAAGACAAAGAGTGCCTCTTTGAGTTCCTTGCACAACTCCCATCAATATACAATATATTTAGTCAAGTAATATGAGATATCAAAGGGTATCATATGATTTATATCATATTTCGACTTGGTTTCGTTATTGTTGTTTTTTACAACGGTTGGCGTTGTTGTATAAATTTTTTTGTAGGTATCTCCCTGGCGTTTGACTTTTTTTAATTCTTTTCTATACGAAGACATAATTTAACCTTTAAGCCTTTAAGACTCTTGACACATTAATATATATATATATATATATATATATATATATATATATATTTTAAATCAACAAAAGTTATTTAAAAGCATACATTAGTATGTAACGTAACATTTATAATTCCAACAAGTATATTAAAAATGGAGAAAGAATTAAATAGGAAATCAAGAGGACCAAAGTAAACCAATATATATGGTCTACTCTCGATCTCTTCATATTTCTCGTTCATCCTCTTGTATACACCTAACGTTATAACCGGATCGCTAATGATAATGGAATTCAATGTTCAGGCTCTAATTCTATAATGCAACATTTCAATTTCGAATCTTCAATGTTGACCATATCAATATTTTCAACAAAGCACAGCGCTTGTACAGATGTACGTACACCACAACTCCAAATCAATTTGCACACGAACTATGTACTGTAAGAAAACAACATTTGTTTTGTTTGATCCGATCTCAATTTTGGTTATCGCTTTCTTTCTAATAATTCAACCAATTAAGTAAAATAATTTACATTTAGATAAATCAACTTTTGTTATGATTGACACAAAATTTTTCCTATAAGTTTTGAAATTACATACATATTAAATATAATTACCGTCCAACTACCAACAAGACATAAAAATACTAATAACTACGTTAATACTTTGTACTTCTAGCTGTATTCTTTTTTTTAGATGATGCTAATTAAAATTAAGTAAATTAGATAACGGATTATGAGATAGAGAGTACTACATAAAATGTTAATAACTAAATATTTATTGAGAGAACACTAAGAAATTAAGATAAACATACAATTACTAATTTTTGACATTCCGAATGGGTAATGTAGTGCAGTTTGTGCAGAGCTACAGAGGGGTATGGCCTTATACAGCCGATGGCAGTCCTGCAAGGTAGGCTGGTAGCTACACCCTGGAGGAGATACTAAAAATTAATCAGGTTGACTAGTCGTGCATGGTGGTCTTTTCGTCATTTTTGTGCGTCCTTGGGTGTTGCCAGCTTTAAAATAATGAATTTGGGGAATCTGTAATCGTATGAAAACCCTGGATTATAATTCAAGACTTGAAATTTCTTCTAGTCAAGTCCACTAGTCCCACCTTTAATTAGCCAATTTTTTCATTAAGTTTACCCTTTTCTAAGTTTCTAATAATTTGTGAAATGGAGGCTATTTTTGGGTTCTTTCATCATTCAATTCAGAAACGCTCGTTTCATTGATAATCCAAATGGTAATTTAATAGTCCAAATAAACATCAGCCCATATTCTGTGGCTTATAAAACTATGGCAGAGTAAGTGTGTAAATTGAGATAAATAGCTAATTAGCCCACCATCTAACACATTATTTACTATGTTATAATCATGTGCCTTCTAGAATACTTTCTTTTTATTTGATATATTTATATATTTAATTTCCTCAGAGGAAAACTCACACTTAATATGGTTTCAATACGCACGGGATCAATGTGATTCCACGTGGCAGCAAAGATGTATCTCGTGGAATAAATCAAGGCACTTGAAGACACGGAGACAAGTCCATGTGAAAGAGAATAGCTTTTTCTTGTAGTTCATGTTGCATAATCTAGGTTAGTAGAGCTTTAGTGTCTAAAGCCCATAAACTGCCCACTTGTGATAGGATTTGGGCCTAACTACTTTCTTTATTTACAGTATGCTGTCAAAACTCAAAAGAAATAAGTGTGGCAGCATTCCACCTTATCCTCCATAATCTTTATGTGAAACTGAAATGCTCAGAATTTTTATTATTTGGCATGCATATTTTTTATGTCACTGTTTTTTTTGACTTCTAATGTCAATCACATGATGTAGTTAGAAGTTAAAACATGAGATGAGGTTGGAGACTTGGAGTACTAAAGAAAATGAATGCGTTTGGGCCGAAAAAATTGGATTAACTCGACCAAAAAAGGGTCCAAAACCCAAGAAAAGGGCATTGTTAAACGTCGCCCGTGAATCTCTAGCTACCGCCCGTATTTTATATATGAAATGACAAATTTGCCCTTAGTTTATATTTATATACGCTAAATGTATTCACTTTTACCACTCAATATCAGTTAATTTTACTCTGAGTTTTCGGTGATTTTTTTTAGTATTTATAGTTTTTACTCTCATTAGCATTTCATTTCTCACATTCCAAACTTTACATGTCATTTTACTCTGAGTTTTCGGTGATTATTTTCAATATTTATAGTTTTTACTCTTAGTAACATTTCATTTCTCACATTCCAAACTTTATTTGACATTCTTCTTCTTTCATTACCTCTATTTCCTTCGGTTCCTTCGGTTTCATTCCTTCAGTTCAATTTCTTTTGTTCAATTTGAACTCCATCAGTTCCATTCTTCAGTTTTCTCTGTTTAATTTCAACAATGTCTGAGGTAATGTTTGTTCTTTCAATTTTAAGTAATTCAATTCATTTACTAAATATGTGCATTTATATATATAATTTTACGTTTTGTATATTTATAGTTAGTGATAAGTTTTAGTTAATGTAGAATTAGATTAATTAAGATGTAATTAAAGAGAAACCATATGCTTTATACGTTTTTATTGTTCTTTGTAAACGTAAAATACGGACGTTTTTGTGTCGAATAAACCGTGTAATTCAGACGTTTTTTATTAGAGGTTGGACCGTCCATTTTGGACTTTTAATGGAAGGTTTCTAACGTCCATTTTGGACGTTTTTTGGTGCATGGGAAACGTCCCTTTTGGACGTTCTTCTAGGCTAGTTAAACGTCCACTTTGGACGTTACTTAGGGGCAAGCTAAACGTCCATTTTGGACGTTTATTTAGGTTGCATAAACGTCCACTTTGGACGTTACTTAAGGGCAAGAAAAACGTCCATGTTGGACTTTTTTGGGGATGAATAAACCGTCCAAATTAGACGTTCTTTGAGGGTAAAAAACTGTTGCGTTTTTTTGGTAAGACCTTCCTTATCTACAAGGACACTTTGAGAAGCCTGAATCATTAAGTTCATCCACTACATAAACACACAAAAAAGAAATATCAGTTTAGTTAGTAATTTATACATATTCAATGATAAATTAAGAGAATCAACTATTCGAGAACATACCGCATTACCAGCTGTCTGTGGTGGCCAACCATCTCCTATCGGGCGTACACCTGCATTCATAATGCATGGGTGTAACTGCAGCAACCGTACACCCTTTCTCTCCCTACGTGCAGAAGTTGAGATACCACGGGATCGGGGATGTCTCGGACCTGAATCACCCTCACCATGGATTTCAGGTACCTAGTCCATTATATCAATGATAAATAATAAGTAATTAATAAAAATAAATTAATACTAATTTAATATAAACATAATTTAACTATTACAAACGTAATTATTGTTATTAATATATACAAACATGTAAATACAGTAGAATTACGACTAATTATACGTATTATTATTAATAAACAATAATGTCATTAATATAATAAATTACGAGTATTATTATTAATATACTACTATTATTAACTAATTAAATATGCAGTAATTAATAACTAATTATAATAAAAAGTAATTAGTAACTAATTATAATAACAATATTCTTTGTGGCAAGGTAAACATCCAATTTGGACGTTCATTGTGACATGTTAAACGTCCAATGTACACGTTTGTTGTTGAAGAGATAAACGTCCAATGTAGATGTTTTTTAGTGAAGAAGTAAACGTCCAAAGTGGACGTTTTGGGTGACGAATTAAACGTCCAACATGGACGTTTTTGCTGATCTTTTGAACGTCCAAATTGGACGGTTTTGAGGGTGTGTAAAACGTCCTTCTTGGACGTTTGGTTGAGATGCACAAAACGTGTATTTCACACGGTTTAAACGCCCATTTTGAATGGTTCTTATTTTTTTTTTTTATCTTCTTTCTCAAACACAAATCAACCAACGAAATCGAAACAAGCTATTACTAGAAATCATTATAGTCCATTAAAATACATACAAATAACTTTAAATTAGTTCAAAATCAAAATAATACACATAAGAAACCATAATTTGCTAAAAAAATAAATTAATGCATACTTTTGACGATAACGAACCCGTTAATCCTCTTAGAGCTTTACCTGCAACTTTACTTATTTTTCCACTCAAGTTTCGACTTGGTTCCTTACCCGCTCTTGACATGGTGAATTTTTGAAGAAAAAATTTGGTTTTATGAAAGAGGTTTCTTAGGAGAGAAATAGGTGTTTGAGAGAGTTTGAGTGAGTGAATGAAGGAAAAGTATTGAAAGAGTGAAAAATAAGTTTATCAGAGATAGGAAAAGAAAAGAGTACAATCAGGAGAATAAATGGATTAAATTAGGTCATTACATTTAAACATTAGTAAATAGGTTAAATTAGATTAGTAAATTAAAGTATTAAATTAGGTTAGTAAATAGGTTAAACTAGATTAGTAAATTAAATTATTAAATTAGGTTAGTAAACTAAAACCTTAAATAATTATTACATATGTTTAAATAAGGTTAGATTAAGTATATAATATATAAGGGCAAAATCGTAAAGAAGGTGTAAAATACGGGCGATAGCTAGATAATCACGGGCGGTGTTTAGCGATTCAAATCTTTCTCCAAGGGCTGCACATTCATGCATACGGACTAATTTACAATTGATCATCCATCGACTCGTAGTACAATTGATCAATTTTAAGTCTAGACAAATTTCTATGTAAATTGTCGTTGGGATGTCATATTTGATAATTTATTATACTCGTAGATAGATAGTAAATAATGTTATAAATGTGGTCAATTGATAACAATACAAGAAACCTACCTCCTAAAAAAAGTAACCATTTTCCTGGAAAATTACAATTCGTAGTAGGCTACCTTACCACATGAAGACGAAAGAAAAATATATGGTTTTGTGGAACACAAAAATCTGATTATGTGTTCAAGTAATCCTCCGTAATTCAATAACCGTCTTGTGTATGTATCTCACCAAGTGTTGGTGGTGCACTGAGATTTGTCTTTTGTCAGGGTGGACTTCTTCCTCATCATGATACTGCAAACACTGCTCATAAAATTGCTTTTTTTTTTAGCTAATGTTATTTTATAAAACTTGACACTAAACACTTCAAATAAGGAATTTGGTACCTCCTTAGCTATGGCAAGAGAAAATGAACAAAGATGATTCCCATTGAAAGAGAGCCTGAGAGGTGAGTTTGACGATGATGCTGGACGTCCACTCCCTTTCATTGCCACCAGGGGATATGATACCGTTGTTTGGAATCTCTTATACTCGAGAGATACTACAGATTTGACAGACTGTCGGACAGGCAAGAATTTTCTCGATTTGTTTTCTTTACTAAAGTTGCATGGATTTCTATGTACAAAACCGTCTTGTTTTTTGTCATGACAAATGTAACTATGAATTCTGCATTCTTCCCAACATTTCTTTGTGACAAGATAAATGAAATCCTGGAAGAAACACTACATGCTGTAGGTGCGAAGGCCATAATTGTTGGTCATGCCTCTTAGACGTCAGGAGTGAAATGGTGCGTGCTTCTTGAATTACAGGCTCTCAGTTACATTTAGGACAAATAAAGGCATGCAGGAAAGTATGCAAGATGAACATGTTGCTACTTGTACAATTGAGGCTACACTTGCACGGACGCAATTTGATTAATTTGGTTGATCTTGTAAATAAGATCAGGTCGCATTCCAAAAAAAGGAAACACCACGCATGGCTTCCGTGACCCTAACACCATCCGATCCATCCTCAAATGCTATTGCTCATCACCGTATCCATTAACAGTTATCACTCCCTTGCAGGGGAGGGAAGGTCCACAACAAGTTTATTTGTAGTTTGTATTCTATTCAGATTCCAGCATTTTGTGTTTATAATATGTTTAAAAACGCATTGCACCAGCCGGGAATCGAACCCGGGTCTGTACCGTGGCAGGGTACTATTCTACCACTAGACCACTGGTGCTTTTGGTTGTTTCCTCAACTTAGGATACAAATACCTCTTCGTGATATGAAGGGGCTTTTCCAATTTAATTGTCTACTCATTCACTCTCTTGGTTTTCACAAATTAAGTCATTCTTTTTTTTTTTAAGGGTGTAACATAAAATTATCTTCCTATTTATTTTATGACAACTAATAATAACTCTTATCATTAACCCACCACATGAGCACATTTTAACTGCTAGAGAAGTAAAAAAAGAAAAAAAAAAAGGGGAAGTTAAGGAACCCATTGGAATTACCTAACGTTAATTATTTGTTTGCCTACCTATCTATAGTCCTATATTAATCTTGAAGAAATTTACGAAAATGAGGGTGTACTATTCTAGTAATTTTTTTACGGCCAAATATCCGGCAATTAACTAGAGGAGCTAATCCAACAATCTTTCCTGTGTAACTATTAATCTAGCAACCTAACAAGTTTTTCTGAATCACCTAACTTTGTTACAAATTAATTTGACCTAGTAGTTGGTCGAATGCGCTCTTTCGTCTAAGGGTTTATATGAAGAAAATATATGCTCTAAACAGTCACATGATTTACATAAATCACTCGTTATATCCATCCATGGCAAAATTTACATTAAAGCACATCAACAAGCTCAAGGTGTCAATCATTTTCTCAATCTTCCCTAACAATCCTAAAGATAACTTCACTTGCCGGGTACAAAGTTGGTGGCGTAGGACCAGGCATTGTTGTTAACTGGGTCTGCAAGGTGATCTGCGAGGTTCTCCAATGGACCCTTTCCGGTTACTATAGCCTGAACAAAGAACCCAAACATCGAAAACATGGCTAGCCTACCGTTCTTGATCTCCTTAACCTTCAACTCAGCGAAGGCTTCAGGGTCATCTGCCAAGCCCAATGGGTCAAAGCTACCACCTGGGTATAGTGGGTCAACAACATCACCAAGGGGCCCTCCTGCTACACGGTAGCCCTCAACAGCACCCATCAAGATAACCTGGCAAGCCCAGATAGCAAGGATACTCTGAGCGTGGATCAAGCTTGGGTTACCCAAGTAGTCAAGTCCACCCTCGCTGAAGATTTGTGAGCCAGCCTTGAACCAGACGGCTTCACCGAACTTGACACCGTTGCGAGCCAATAGCTCTGGGAAGACACATCCCAAAGCACCCAACATGGCCCACCTGCAGTGGATCACTTCAAGCTCACGGTTCTTAGCAAAGGTCTCAGGGTCAGCTGAGAGACCAGCAGTGTCCCAACCGTAGTCACCTGGGAACTCACCAGTGAGGTATGAAGGGGCCTCACCAGAGAATGGGCCCAAGTACTTAACACGGTCTGGGCCGTACCATGGACTGCCTGATGAAACTTGTTTGGGCTTTGCAGCGGTCTTCCTCATGGTGATCCTTCCCTCACCTATAATATCGGAGGCGGTTGGGCTAAGCTTGACCGCCTTCCCGGCAAGGGAGGGGGAAGAGAGAGCCATTGTGGAGGAAGCCATTATATGTTGAGAGGGGAGAGAGCGAAAGAAATGTAGTTAGTTAAGGGGGATTTTACTGATGAAGTGAAGCTTACAGTTCGTGCTGTTTTTTATAAACCAAAATGGGGTATAATCTACTTATCTGAGGGATATCTTTATTTGTGATATGATTTGCTAAGGAAGATTTTGGTGCTCTCATAGGTGGCAGTCTCTGAGCCAGGGAGTTGCAAGATTTTTTCAGCCTTGGTTGGCTGACCAATGATAGGAAGACATATGGAAGAGTTTTGGGTTGGATTCATCAAGTTGATATATCTCTGAAGTCTGAAGTGGGTGGAGACTAAAACTTTACAAAGATAACGTATAAGAATAGGATAAGATTGTATTACTTGTTAATCTACTACACTCTCACAATGTTAGTATTCGGTCTTATCAAATCTCTCTTTTATCAATTCTCCAACCAAAAATTAATGATATAACTTTATAAAAACGGGACAATCTCTTGAAAATAAAGTAGACAGTACATGAAAATAAGAAACCCAGAAGCTGATTTTAGAGGTTAAAGGTCCACTAAAGCACTAAATCTGAGAATCATTTAGGCCATGTTTTGTTTACTACCAAAGTGGAGTGTCCATTTTTTTTGTTATACTTGGTACAGTACTAAGTATTGATTTAATTAAACTTTTACTAATACATCATCCGATGCTTTTGGTGTGGGGAGTGTTGATTCAAGCTGTTTTTACTCTAAGTTGATGATAAATAAAAGTCCTAAACAAGAAAATAGTTTTGTTGATTTCAAAATGAAGGAAAAAATAAAAAATAAAAACTCTGAAAAGCTAATTACCAAAACATGTTGCACCAGCCGGGAATCGAACCCGGGCCTGTACCGTGGCAGGGTACTATTCTACCACTAGACCACTGGTGCTTGTTTATACCATGTACGTTTGTTAGGGATTAATATCAGTAAAGAAGTGATATATGATGCATTGAGTGTCTCAAGTGGGATGAGGAATACCGCCCACAGGATTGAGCTTGATAGGGAGAAGTGAGTGAGAATCAAAGAAAAGGAGAAAAAATGGTGGGTAACAGTAGTAGTAGTAGTCTGTTGAGGCTTTCAATGAGTTCATTTCTATTACCCACTAAGCTATTATTAGGCAACAGGATTACTTTGTTTCCAGTTTCTAATGCTGCTGCTGCTTCAACTCATATCCCTCATTCCATCAAGTAATGCTTAACCAACCCCTTTATGTTTCATCTTTTCCTTCATTACGCATATTTCACTTTTTAAACATTGATTAATAGCAAAATACTGACTGTTATGTTCAATTGTGATAAATTAGATTGCATTTTTCGCAGTTCTTTCCACTTTGTATATTATGGACATGCCAGTTTGTTATACTGGAAGCAGTTAACAAACTTATGATCTATCATGTACAAAATGAAAGTTTCTGAGTCTTAATAGAAACTTCTGGTTGATGAATAGTTGTGGATATTGATTATTGGATACCATCCATCACCTGTTTTGATTTTCTTAATGTTTGATTTTACTTGGGTATTGAAGTTCATCAAAATGAAGCATATGCTATTATGTCTGATGATTGTGATTTTTGTATGTCAGAGATATCATTATGTGTTGGAACACATCTTATACCTCATCCAAACAAGGTACATAAATAGTCTTGCCAAGTGCTATCCTCCTGTAATATATGCGCATGCAATTATTTATATAAAAGCATTGTGATTTAGGCTATGAAAGGGGCTAGATAGTTGTGCTACTGTTAACTGAGTTTCTTCCCATCCCATTTTCGGCTGCTGAGTTTCTGCAACCGGGTTTTCTTCAGATCGAAAGGGGAGGAGAAGATGCTTTCTTTATAAGCAGCTCTTCTGGGGAAGCTATTGCTGTTGCTGATGGAGTTTCTGGGTAAGCATAACTCCTTATAAGTAATTACTTCCTGAACATTTAAAAATGGTGCTGTCACTGAATTTAATCCGTGGCAGATGGGCAGAGCGGGATGTTGATCCTGCGTTGTTTTCAAGGGAGCTGATGGCTAATGCATCATCAATGGTGGATGACTCTGAGGTAGTCCAATTCTCTACAACACGCACTTCCCTGTAGTATGTCAGGATAACCATATATAAGAGAAAACACAAAGGGAAACACTGCATTGGTGGTGGGGGTGTTATAGATAGCAGAACCAACATACTTCAATCTGCTATATAAGTCTCTTCTTCCAAGTTTGAGGGAATGAAATATTGTCACACTAATCAAGGTGTCAATTTTAATGCCCAACAGGTGAATTATGATCCACAGGTACTATTAAGGAAGGCACATGCTGCTACCTCTTCAATAGGTTCGGCAGCAGTGTAGGTTAACACTCCAGTGAATACACACAATCTGCTTAATATATCCGAAACTGATAGCCTGGTCTCTTAACATGCAGAATCGTCGCTATGATGGAAAGAAATGGGATTCTTAAGCTTGCAAATGTTGGAGACTGTGGACTACGTGTCATTCGCAAAGGTGGATACCTTGTAATTTTCTAAAAATGGCTCCAAATCTTCTGCCGATTTCTTTGTCCTACATTTATGCCAATCCAACCTATTGTTCCATGTTATTATCAAGTTAACACTACTTATCTTAAAAGAACAAATGATACACAAGTACATCGAAAGTGAGACAGAAGGCGATTTTGGCTCATCTGTACTGAAGACACCAATGCTTCTGATTGTGTTTTTTTATTGACGAATTCCGTGCATAGTAACTCTGCAGGACAGATAATGTTTACAACATGCCCTCAAGAACATTATTTTGATTGTCCATATCAATTGAGCTCAGAAAATTCTGGTCAAACGTACTTAGACGCCACGGTAAGAACATGTTAGGCTCTTTTCATCTTTCCAAAAGGTTGTGAGTGCTTCCTAGCAGAAATCTAGAATTTCTAATCAGCTTTTGTCAGCGGTTAATTTGACATCAGTCAGATTGTCACACTGTTATAAAATATAAAGGAAACAGTGTTTTTGTATCCATGGTTTAGGATATTTAACAAAATGAAGCCTAAGCCTTACCTTTTATCTAGAAATTTCTGAATTTCTTCTACTCGAGCAGAAAGTGCCCTCTAATGTTAAGTTTTCCAAACTTCATTCGTTTTGAATACTTAATTTTCTTTATTATATACAGGTTAGCAGTGTAAAGTTGAAGGAAGTGACATTATAGTCATGGGATCTGATGGACTTTTCGACAATGTTTATGACCGAGAAATTGTATCAACTGTTGCCAGTAACAGTAATGTTACAGCAGCTGGTATATTATTCACGCTTTTCAAATTCAAGGTAAAATATGAGGTTTCAGAATTCATAAGTTGCAGTAAGTTCTAACTTAGTAGGATTTTCTATACTAGCCAAGGCATTAGCTAGGCTAGCCAGAGATAACTCAATGGACTTGAGTTTCGATTCTCCTTATTCATCGGAAGCTCGGACCAAGGTAGAAAGCCATTGTTTTAGCGATGTTCTTCTTAAATAAGTAACTCCCATTCATTGCACTTGGGTAACTCATTCAGAGATGATTGGCATAGCAGCGTGTTGATGTGCCAGACTGGAAGAAGATGCTAGGGATGAAGCTCACAGGCAACGAATACTTGTCTTCTTTAGTCCCAATCTTTATGTTAATATTACCTGGCCTCCTTGTACGCCTTATGTCCCTAAAAGCTTGATATGATTTTGTTTGAGCAGGAGGGAAACTGGATGACATAACCGTAGTTGTTGGTCAAGTTGTAAAGCTTACAGACAGCTCCCTGGATGGGGTTTTAGATTAAGTTAAATCAAGACTTGCATGTTCAAAGTAGAGCAGCTACTTGCAGTGAGGACCCCAAATATTTGAAAATGAGAATGTGACTTATCAAGTTAGTACTGCATATTCTCTGTTTCCAAAATCTTAGACATCTGTTGGATTCTGGGGCTGCAAACCAAAACAAATTTATAATCCACTTTTAGCGAATTTTTATCAAGGATTGCTTACCATGAAGGTCATATAATGATTATTATTATTATTCATAATAGGGATAACTATAAAAATTTGTCCTCAATATTTCAATTATTTTTAAATTGGATATAATCAAAAAACAATTAGGATTTGCTTTCATTAGACGTTACCTAATACCTAGTACATAGTATAACTGTTGTTTAACCATACATTATGTGTTGCAGTGTTAGCATATTTAATCTCATGTCATTCTAAACACGTGTCAAATTATCATTAAAAAAAAAAATTGCTTTTTTTTTTTTATAGATAATGTCATTTTTTCCCTATTTCATACTTTGCATTATCATTGGCTTCAAAAATGTAATCTTATTTAGAAAGTTTTATGAACACACAACCTAAACTATCTAAAGCTACTTCTATTGCACTTCATTTCATAGCTTCCTTTCTTCCTATCTCCATAAATATTTATTCATTATCTGGTTAAAAACTATTAACCCAAATAAATTTTATATTTTACCTTAAAAGATAGTTTGAGAAACCAAACTTGAGAATTGTTGCAAGTTAAAAAAAAAAAAAAGGAAATACATCCCTACAAACAATCCGTCTGTTTTAAAGATCAGAGGCATGAACGACATATCCAGAAAATGGATCGTAAGAACCAAATTAGGAAGAACACAAGCATCAACAGTACAATAGTTCTTCAGAATCACTAAGATCAGGTATTCTCCATCCACGACCTCTTGCACTCTTAATTTTCTCTAGATTGATCATGCAACAAACCAAAAATGGGATGAAACACTTCGCAAAGGAGATGACACTGAAATCAAGACACATTGGGCAATTTTTTTTTTCAACTGTTTTATACAAAGTACATTATTCTTTCGAAAATTTTTGTGTCATATGTACAGGCAATAAAGACGTGCACAAACCCCTAACCCAATATTAGGATATCTTGGAGAGAAATTAAGGGCAAGAGTGGATTCAAATGTCTAATACCAATGTGCAATTACTCGACTCTAAACTTAGCGAGCACAGTTGCATAAATGTATAGCGAAATAATTAACAAGATGAAATGGAGGTTTCACACCAGATGAGTCAATTAAGCAAAACAAAACTATCAGCCTTGAGTACTGCTAAAGTACAAAAATGTCTAGTAAACATTAAATTACAAAAGTTGGTGACAAGCTACCACAAAAAAAAAAAAAAAAAAAAAAAAAAAAAAAAAACTAAAGCAAAAGAAAAGAAAAAGAAATGTAGTTCAAACAGCCTGCTAAGAACTAACATCTCAGAAATGCGAAAGTGTAAAACCACAACTCACAGACAACATTATGAATGAAAACGAGAAATGATTCTTACAGACCAGACTTGCATCTTAATCTTTTTTTCCAATAACTATATCCAACGCATTACAATTCTTACATTTCACCAAGATATTAAATGGCTCCTGATTATTTGAAGCTTCCTTTTCACAAATCTGAAGCTGTACCGAAGATTACTCAAAAAAGAACAAGGTGGAAATTGAACTCTTATTGTCAGCCGAAATAATCAAAATTGTGAATAAGATAATACAATACAGTTTGACATTCTAACTAGCCTGCATCCACCCCTCAATTAGAACTACAAACAAGATGAATGCGCATGTGTGTATGATGCAGAGTTCATCGTCAAAAATCTGTACCTTTCACAGCAACACAGCACTATGAATAACAAGTGGGAAAAACAAAAGCTTCTTAACAAATTTAGGTGACACTGCTGCTGCTATATTTCTGGTCATTCAGCTCCTGAAAGAAGGTCTTTGCAGCTTCATACGTTGACCAACAGATGGCAGCAGCAGGAGCATGAAACATCATTCTAGGAGTCCATCCCCTCATGAGCCCCCTGTATCCATCCTTTTTAACTATCGTTTTAATAACATCCCTCATTGAACCACTTTTAAATCTGTCACATCCACAAACACCCTGTAACAAAAGTCAGTGCTTGGGTATTAGTAAGGCACAAGGGGTTCTAGCATACTGCAGTATAAAAAACGTAATAGAAAACGAACAATCACAAGAACACTTTAGTATAAAAAGAATTCACATGGCAGCAGCATATATCTTTGAAATGGATGTGATGTAGTTTGGACAATCCACAAATTTAAACCATCACCTCCAAAATCCTCACTTCTGCTCATCCACCCTTTCAAAGGAATTCTCATTGGTAAATTGATAAGCAAGAAAAATAAAGCCACTTAACGGACATATTGTACAAAACTATTGACGTAAATAAGTAAACAAAAGCTATCAATGTTTAAACTGGTAGAGGGCATGTGGCCACACTTTTCCCTGAGAAGGGAAGGAGATGACTGGCTTTATTGTTGCTGTTGATTATTGGGGATGCAACATTTTTAAGAACGCATGGAAAGTTGGATGCTTAAAACTTTATTCCAGTGATGAAGTTTTGGTAACCTGATAATCATTTATCCTTCATTCAAACAAGCTAAACATAAGATCTGATATCTCACTCTAAAGACACTCAAAACTTTTTTGCCTGATGTTCTTTACACTAAAAAATTACAACAAAAATCTAAAGTGATTTATGTAATATTTAATAAAAGGAAAACAATGCATACACAATAAGATTAGAAAGTAACTTGAGTCAAACAGACTTGTCTTAGGAATGATGAACAAAATGAAGAACAGCAAATGAAACTCAGAGATGGAATGACATTACACAAACGAAGGCCATCACTAAGATTCTGCAAGTGCTTCACAACTTAACTGCTTTTAAGTCTCTTCAAATGCACCTTTATCTAAAAACTTCATATCCACCTTTTCTCACCTCTTCCTCCTTCCGCATTCCCCTGTAAGGCAAATCCAAGAATACCAAACTCCTTCACTATCTTTAGGTCTCTAACAGACCACTACTTGTTTTTTCGTAAACAATGAAAGAGAGCCTTGGTTCCTAGTCTTTCCCTTCTATGCCATAGCTTACCATACACCTCACAAAGCCACAACTCTCATTGACAAATTCTTAGTAGAAGGATAAAGCAGGTATAGAAGCAAGGGATTGATATTCAATAATACAGAAATAAATAATGATCATGAAGACAATCAAAAACCACAAGTACAACCACATGACAACTTTGAAAATGTCCTAAATGGGGAGAAGCGTTACTGCCTTACAGATAATGCAATATAATTCTGTCAATGATATTGTAGGTATGACAAGTGAGTTAGTGACAGGAGAAAGGCTAGGAATAAAAAAAGATGAGTGAAAAAGAGAGCATATTCAAAATTTGATGAGACTTTTCTCAGATCATTAAACATTATCTGGGAAAGAACAAGACTTTCTGCTTATGTTATCTTAATATATTTAGTATTTCTCAATCAATACACAATATCATCATCTTCTTAAGTTAATCAACTTCATTTAAGCTATCCTAGCTATGTCGGTCTATATAAGGTCCAAGAAGGTATAGATATCCGCAAACTTTCCCCAAAGGAATCGAACACAAAGAGTGGACAGTGACAAGTAGCTAATAAAACAACAGAGGAATATGGTGATTAAAAATCCTGAAGATCTACACAGAGCCAATGTCTTCAATAACAACACATGCCTAAATTTTATATTAAAGTTAAACTCATCAAAGACTCAGATATTAAAATGAATCAAGTGAGGCAATAATTTGCCAAAGAATACCCCTGAAAGCATTACTTATGAGAGAATCTCTACTAATGGATCCATATCAACATAGCCAATTGACCAGAAAAAATATTCATTAAAGCATCAACAGTCTAATCCAGAAACCCTTGATAGGAAAAAAAAGATTTTACATGCAGCACACAAGCAGGTGGATAATTTCTATGATATGAAAACCGCACTCAAGTAAAGCAGGATTCATTCACTTGTCAATCGAGTGAAGAACAAACGATTGTAAAAGCCTGTCCTCAATAACGTCTATCCCTCCATACCAAAAACAGAGATTTTTTGCATGGGATTTAACAAGCATAAAGTATCAGCATCAGCATAATTTAGCAGTGAAATCAACTACTATAACCACGAATACAGTGTCAATCGCACTAATTCTCGTCAATCCCTTTAGCTGATAAAATCATCACTCGACAGTTGACACAAATCCCAATATTCCATAAATACATATAACTAATCAACTAATCCAAAGCAAACATTCAAGAATCAATCTTTGAAGTTAACAAGAACTCAATGTAAAAGCCAACTCTGATAAACAAAAAATCGAAACCAATAAAAACAAAGAACAAATCCAAAACATGAAAAAGCATTCACCTGACACTGCAGCTGAGTCTTCACAACATCCAACGGCGTGGTAATCACAGCAGCAAGCGCCCCAGCAGCGGCCCCAGCAGTAGCATGAACCACCAAACTCTCCTCATCTGCTGTCTCCGGCGAAACCTCCGATAAACCCTTCTTAGCAGCCTCATAAGTAGCAAAATGCACAGCAGTAAACGGCATGTTCATGATCACAGTAGTCCTATACGAAGCGTAGAAGGCCCCAAACCCCTCTTTCTTGAAAACCGACTTGACACAATCCCAAACCCCTCTGTAGGCCCCACCGCTCCCCCCACTGAGCTGCAACCTTTGCTTCACCATATCCATCGGTGTCAAAACGGCGTCGCTCATCACCGTCGCACAAACCCCGGACATGGCGTGCGCCACATGATTGTTAGGGTTCCCACGGGAGAACCGCTTCTTACAAAACTCATAAACGGAGAAGTAAACAGCGTGGGCCGGCCCAGCTCCGAGGCCCATCGCCCCAATACCCCGGTAAAGGCCAGCAGGCCCATCAGACTGTAAGATGACCCGGAGGGCAGTCCGAACTCCGACAGTCTTAATCGGGCAAGACCCGAGAGCTTGCATACGGGTTTTGATGGTATCAACAGGGAACATCGCCATGTGTTCGGCGCAACCAGCGATAGAACCCGCGACCATGAACTGCCAAAAGAGTAAACCATCGTGATGCGAGAGTGAAGGAGAGGAATCCATAGTAATCAACTCCTGCTCCTCAGAAGGCGGATGAAGAGGGAGGAGTTCGCGGTTGTGGAATTTGGGAGAGGCGTCAGTAGTAGCCATGGATTCGGAGGAGAGTTAAAGTAATTGAATCGTGTCGAAGAAGCTGAATAGAAGAAATGGGAGTTAAGGTTTAAAGAGGAGAATGAAGGCGCCATACAATAAAGGGAATGGAAGTGAAGGGAGCATTGGAATGAAATTATGGAAAATGGTCGACTAGGGAGATTTGGGTGAATTGCGCGACGGAGGTGTTTGATTTCGATTTGGGAACGTTCTTAAACTTAGGGTTTTTTTCTCCAACAATGTGGCGATTCAACAGTACTCAAAGGTTTTTGTTTTGTCCTTTGTTTTCTAGACTGGTAAAATTTGTTTGGACAAATATACCCCTTGATAGTTGTGGTTGCTGTTTATTGGTAGCTCACTACTTCATACCCAATTATTTGTTGGACAAATAACTTGAAAGTATCATAGAAAATTTTCCTTTAATTTATTAAAACTTAAATTTTTGAAAATTTACGTTGTCATCCAACAATAGTTTCAAGTTTTTTAGGTAATAATCCTCTATAAGAGTTACGTTGTATATCTAACTAATGTCAAAACATTTACTCCTTCCATTCTTTTTTTATTTGTCCTATTTATAATATTTCATTAAAGTTGTGTATTAAAAATCATAAAAAGTCAAATTGGACAAAAAATTAAAGACGGAATTACTAATAAGTCAATTTTCTATCTTAGTTTCACTATATTCACTTCAAAACACATTTTTAAAGCGTTCTTTAGATGATTTTGTTTCACATGGCATGTTTGCTATTGTGACTAGTGATTCTTGATTTATAAGGCGGACTATAGCATCAATTTTGGTAATGTTTCATTTCCGTTTTTAGAACTTCATAATATAAAATTAATTATATTGCAATGAATTACACGATTTTGCTTGTGTTTATTTTTAGAGGATAAATATATAAACAGTGGCGGACCCAAAATTTTCAGCCTGATGAATCACAATCAACAATTAAATATGTAATAATTTTTTTACCAAACAAACAAATAATAATTTTTTTTTAAAAAAAATACTTAGAATTTTTTTGGGCCTTGACTCACCAGGTCTAACATGAGGTCTGCCAGTATATGTATTAACCAGGTAGACATAAGTATATTACAATTCAATATGGTAATGGAATCAACAATTTTGCAATTGAATTTAGATGACTGATCAATTGTCCTTAAAATTGTGCACTTGTTAACAGCCCAAGCACTTCCTCAACTTCAAGTGCTTTTATCCAGAAGGAGAATTATGAGTTTGATACTGATGGTACCTTACCGATAACATATATGATTTGATCACATCCAAACTGAAAATACAAGGAAAATAATTGTTGGAAGCTACTCCAATATAATGAAAATCCTACAGTTAAGCTCATCTATTGTTCAAACGCTGAACAGCAAAAGAGAGCGATCAAGAAATGCTGTTAATAAAAGCATCAATATCTGAAGCAGCTGAACCTCCCTTACAAATGGCCCTTCTAAATATGTCTCTTAAGCTTCTTGCTCTTTGAACCATCTCTTTTCGCTCATCGTTTTCAGAATCCATGAAATCCCTGACAAGCTTGCCAATTTCTTCTCCAGTAACCAACTTTTCCTTCTTATGACCACTGTTTATAGCCCTCCAACCAATCTTTAAATCATTCACTATGAGCTTACTATTGGGCATTTGATCCCAAAATATTGGGCAAGTAAGCATAGGAACACCCGAGTAGATGCTTTCTGAAGTAGAATTCCACCCACAATGGGTCCAAAATCCGCCAACAGATGGATGGCTTAATACTTTTAACTGGTCACACCAAGGCACTAAGCATCCAATTTCACCGATGCTGCAATCTTTGAACCTTGAAGTATCACCTCGTGTCACCCACAAGAATCGAATACCACTCATCTTGATCCCGGCAATAATCTCCTCCATCTGTGCACTCGAGATCGAAAGAAAACTTCCTTGTGAAATGTATAAAACTGATTCCCTTGGTTGAGAGTCCAACCATTGCAAGTAGCTTTGATCACTAACAGAATTTTCTACACATGTTTCTGTTTTGTCATTGGATACATGGTCCATGTACGGTATCATTGGGCCGATATGGTACACTGGAATTGGCAGTTTTTCTTTTACACAGCTGATCACTTGTTCTTCAAATTCATTGATGGAAGTAAGTAGAAGACATGTTGCATTCTCCAAAACTGTGAAAGTGTCAAGGAGACGGAGACACATCTTCTTACCAACTCCGTCGAAAAATGTTGATAAATCAGCCGCAGTAGTTGAAGGAAGTCCCGGTATATAATCCACAACCTCATTTCCTCTATCTGTAAGAATATTTGAAAATTGTCAAGACACATAATCCCTCAATCCCCCAAGTTCACTGTTGACAATTATATTCAGTTGGCCTAAAGATTTATGACAAAATTGATCATACTTAGTACGGAAAGAAACTCTTTTAAGATACAATAAAAAAATATTTGAAGAGACAACCAAAATGAAAAACAACCCATTAATGGGACAATATTTGGTAGGAGTTAGTAAATAAGAGTAGTTTTTAACTAAATCTAAAGATAACATATATACGCGGAGTATAACATATATATATATATATTCTTCTATGTCATCGCTAAACATATGAAATGTGATCCCATTTTTTTCTTTATATATCTGGTTTGAACTTTGTATCTAATAAAATAAGTTGATAGAAGTTGATAATACCATTGGTCAATTCAGAAGTGGAACGAATACCTTTTTATAAGAATAGTTTAAGGACTATAGAGTATAGAGTATAGACCAATTGATAGCAGCTTTTAGAATGTTAATATACTACAATATAGTTTTGAAACAGGAAAAAAAAAAAAAAGTAATTTACGTTACCAGATAAATCAAGTGGGAAATGACTATGTTGAACCAGCATATCGAAGTGATAGAAAACGGTAAACACCGAAGCCGACATCGGAAAAAATGAAGCCACCGGAATATTCCTTCGCTTCCCGACGTCAACCATCCAAATACTCAACCACGTGTCATAGATAATGGCTGTTGGCGGCGGCTGAAGCTGGTCAAGCAGCTGCTCAAAGGGGTCCTGAAGCTTAGTGAGGATGGCTTCAATGAAGCCGAACATATCATCAGCTCGACAAAGCTCGGATGGGATTACCTGAGGAAGCGCAGCGAAGCGGATATTAGCCGGCGGCTTGGGCTCGGAGCTGAGGAAGCTTAGCCATTCTTCAGTGACTACTAAAGTGAAGTGGAAATAATTGGATTTTGCGAGGATAACCTTGCAGAGGTTGAGCAAAGGGTTGATGTGGCCCCTACCTGGGTAAGGCATCACCACCACGTGGCGGCGGTTGGTGGCTGAGATGTTACCATTTTGGTCCATTAACGATGTGGAACAGTGGAAGTGGAGGTGATTGAACTTGTCGCTTGTCAGTGGGTTGAGTTTCGTTAAGAAGCCTAGGTTAAATCTGTACAATAGTAAATCTTGCACAGGCCCGTCTCAAACGTTACCGGGTCGGGGCCCTGTTCTAGATAAAGATTAGGTCCCCGAAAATGGGCGATGCACAATTTTTTTTTTTTTTTTTGAAAAATATTCAAAATTTTACCATAAATTATTTTAACTCAAATAAGTATATATGTACACATATTATGACAAAAAAATATATAGTTAAAATAAATTAATGTAACCGTTGGCGCAAAAAAAAAAACACAGATATGAACTTGTTGTATTTGTTTATAGAAAAAGAAAATCTTGCTTATATCACATATAAAATCAAAAGAAAGAGATACTTTTTAATAAATACTAACATTTATAACTATTATTAAAGCAGAACATCTGTCGACGTCAAACTAAATACATGTCAAGTTATTATAAAAAAATTTCCCACCTTTTTCTTAAAAATGATGTCATCTACTTTTTTCTCTTTCTATTTTACATTAATATTAAATTGGAAAATATTATATATGAAAAATTATGTGACTATATAAATTCCTAAATTATTTAAAACTATATTGATTTCTTCTCTTCATTTCATATTTTTTCTACCTTTTTCTATAATAATTTTCATTTAATGTGATAAAAAGTATTATCCCAATTAAAATTTTCTATAGTAATTCTACAAAATCTATAAGTTTTTCACAAATAAATGAAAATTTTCTTATGATTAAAATATTTAACAAAATAATTTATTATTAATTCATGCATCTCACGAAACTTACCTAGTGGTTTTACTATAAAAAAAATAATAATAAACTCAACTAAGGAGATCGTTAGATTCAAACACTCAACCAGTAGCTCTATGTTAAACACCTTATTCCACACATCTGTTTTTTGTTTTTTTTTTTATTGTAATACTTTCAAAACATATTTGACAATGTACATTTTTAACCGTTAATATATAAGTAAAAATTATAAAAGAAAGTTAACATATTAAAACTATATATCGAGACGAATCTAATTAGATCCCATATGACTATATTTTTTTTATCAAGGGTAATTCACCAAAAAAAATTCAAAGTCAAATTTATAAATAGTACAAAAATCAAAGTGTTGCAAATAAATAAAAAAACGATTGAAGTATAATACATTCAAGGCCAAAAAATTATGAAAAATTCATATCAAAAAAATTTATATTAAGATGCATCTAACAAAATATCACTCATATTATTTCATATAACACGATGAAAATTTATAGTTAAACTTTTTAAACATTGACTCTATAAATATAAATGGAGCAAATATAAAAAAAAGGGGGGAATATTATACAAAATTGAATATATTATTCTCATAATAAATTTTATACATACATGATTATGTATAGTAATTAGTAGAGCTTCGCCATAACACGATATCGTTCCGGTCCCATTCATAAGCTAAAATAATTGCGAATATATATACAATTCCCAAAATTGCGATGATCAGAGGCCTAAAAAAGCAAAAGTCCCCAATATAACAAGGTTATAAAAATGACATATGCATTGAGCATTGTATAATTGAAGCAGGTCTGGTCCACCGTCCACAGCTTAGAAATCTACTATTAAAGAAAATGCTCAAAAAGTGCTGATATTTCCAAAAGTGAGAATCGTACAAAAGCTAATGCATGTCAGCAGCACCAAAAAGATCCATTTCAGTTTTTGTGAATATACATTATTCATTACGGGTGTCAAATTGGGTCAACATGTCGGTTTTGGGTTAACCCATTTCGAATCGGTTCTTATCGGGTCAATTTTGCCTATTGGGTCGAGTCGGGTCTGGGTCGGGTCATTATCGGGTCAGGTTAAATCAGTTATTTGCTTGGTCGGGTTCGGGTCGGGTCAATGTCGGTTCGGGTTGTATTCGGTTCAGGTCAAGGTCAGTTCGGGTTGTATTCGGTTTGGGTCAAGGTTGGTTTTAATAAAATCGGGTCGGGTTCCCGAACGGGTTATTTCGAATTCGGGTAAAATCGGTTCGGTTCCTCAACGGGTTATTTCGGGTTCGGATCAAGGTCAGTTATAGTAAAATCAGATCGATTCCTTAACGGGTTATAACGGGTTATTTCGGGTCAAGGTCGATTTTGATAAAAGCGGACAATGATGATGGTTAATTCATAAATTGGACAATGATGATGTCGACAAGTCATTTAAAAACAAAATATTTATGAGGTAATGATCATTAAATGTGTATTATCCTATCAAACTAGTCTAAAACATACGATGTTAAGTTTATATATACATAAGAACTTGTAATATAATTCCTCTATTTATACCAATGTGTATTACTATTTAGTTGTCGAATATAGATGATTAGGAAAGAATTTGATACCATAAAATAATAAGAGATTAACTTTCAAATGTAGAGATAAGTAAATATTTAGCAATTTAACATATAAACGATCATATATTCACATTGGTATAAATAGAGGAATTATATGAAAACTATATTTTAAATTTTTTTATTTATTGTTATTTAAAGAGTATGAAAATGATTGTCATTTTGAAAAAAGAAGGACGTCAATGAGATTTATGAAACAATGAAACCCCAAATTGAAAGGCTCTAATCTCACTTTTCATAGGCTTAGACACGATAATTTTGCTTTTATTTGAATATTCAGTAAATCTTTTAAAATTTTATTTTCATAAATGTACTTATTAAATAATTAAATTAATAAAAATATTTGGTTTCAAAGTTATTAGATATTAGGTAAAAAATAGGTCTGTCAAGATTATTCCATATTCACGTTTATACAGATTATTAACATATCCAGCGAATTTGGGTAACGAATTGTTATAAATCGGGTTATATCGGTTATGTGTCGGTTTCAATCAGTTTCGGGTTCTTTTTTGGTCGGGTCCGTAACGGGTTGGGTCTGTAACATGTCGGGTTTGTAACGGGTCGGGTTTGTAACGGGTCGGGTCTGAAACGGGTCGAGTCCCTTACAGGTCGGGTCTATAACGGGTCGGGTCCCTAACGGATCGGGTTCGGGTCTTAGAATATCGGGTCAAATCGGTTTCGGGTTAACTTCAGGTCGGGTTGGGTAGGTTATCGGGTCTCACTTTTCGGGTCATAATCAGGTCGGGTCCGGATCGGTTTCGGGTAACTTATCGACTCGGGTCTGATTCTGACAGCTCTATATTCATCAACCTTTATACAAACCCTCTTCACAAAACGACCCTCTTCACAAAACGACCCTGCAAGACAGAAAATGAACATGAATTATCTATCACAAGCATTCATGATTTACATGAATCAAATGAATGGATGGATAATATAATGTTTGAAGAACTATGAACACAAAAAGTTGTTATACCTTAAGACGAGGCATTTTACTCTGCAATGAGTTTGCACACTTCGTATCTGATCTTATTGAAACGTCTACTTTCACGTTTCTCTTTGTACCCAATAACACTTGTTTCTCTTCTTATTCTTTCATCTTCTAAAACAGGCACCTCACCTATCTATGCATTTTCGAATCATTAAGGTAATTAATTTATCGCACTATAAATAAAATTATGTTATATAATTAAAATGTGATATCCGACAAATTCAATTAGATCATTTTAATAACGTGTCAATGAACCTAACAAAACAAATAATATACAGAGTACAAAGCAGAAAGTAGGACCTTATTATAGAGTAGTGTATTGACATATGGAGTACGTTTCAATCTTTTCCAAAAAAATAATTACTCAATCCGTCCTTTTTTTTTGGGCTATAATTTCATTTTTGAAGTTAATATTTAAAATTTTGACGATAAATCCTAATTATATTATAATAAATTAGCATATTTGAGTAGAATCTATTATAAAACATGTTTGAAAAACAAGCATAGAAATAAAAAGAATCTTCTCATATGACTATTAATACCATCATCATCAATGGAGCAACTGTTGAGTCTATCATCTCTTATTTCTTCATGATTTGGGAACATCAGTTCCTCATATTCCCATTTTGAACTTAAATCCCAACCAAAACACTCATGTTCTTCACAATTATTCACCACAATTTGGTCTTCTTCAACTTTTGCAAAAAACCCTTTAATCTCTTCCAAAGTGCAAATACTTTGATTATCTCCTGGTACTAATTCTAGCTGCTCTTCTTTTTTCGGACTCCTTAACAAACAACTCCGCTTCATCTCTCTGTTTCTCTTTCACATTTAAGGGAAAGTGCCCTTAAAATTGAGTGAATGGATAGTTTAACTAAGAATGTATGAACGAAATATCTTGCAGCAAAGTCTTTCAAATTATGTAAATCTACGTGCCAGCTTATCTTTAATCCATTGGCTAACTTATTGGCTTACTGTGTAATGATTGGGTGAAAGATGACAGCGTGGCGGGAGCTCTCACTAGGCTCACAAAAGGACTTTAGGTGGGCCTCTTGGGGGGTCTTTCATGAGTTTCATACGTGCGAAAAAGGGATAGAAAATATTACTAGGCGTAAACGTAAACTGAAGCCCAAGCCCGTAAAAGGACAAAAGTCGCTGGGCCAGTTGTCGTATTGCCCTTGTAGACATGACCCAAATTCACGATTTTAACGAGGGTTGTCTCTTTTCTTTTCAAAGGATGGTGAGGAATGGGGATGGTCGGATGGATATCCCATCGATAATGGTCATAGAGTAGTTTTCATCTCTACGTATTTGTTATATTCTATTTTAAAGTCAAACTTTATAAATTTTGACTATAAGTTTTATTATGTTATAGTAAATCATATATTTAAGTTTTTTTAATATCAAATTTTTATAATTTTTTGTCATACAAATTCAGAAAGAAACTTTTTTGTCTTACAAATTAAGAAAAAAAAACGTTTTAAGTTATGTATTAAAAACTGTGAAAAGTGAAATGTAGTAACTAAAAATAGACGGTCTAATGACTAATGATTAGACGCCTAAAAGGATTAAAACATTAATGAGAGGTGAGGGGAAAGAAATGTTTATTGGCAAGTAGGCTTTGTTAAATGGCCATGGCCACACGCCCACACCTATTAACATATTTTAGACCAACTACAAGTTTAAAGAAATTCCACCTTCAACTCAATTGTCCAAAGGGCTATAGAAACTAGAAAGAGTGATTCCTCAAGTTATTAAAGGGATTTGTATTTCTTTTATTCTCCTATAGTCCTATGTTACGATAACTTGTATGGATTTTCTTATGGAATGAATTTCTACCAAAAAGAAGATATTATAGCAAATGAAAGGAGAATTTAATATATGGACATATATATAATTTAATTTTTGGTAATACTTTAAGGTAACTTTGTGTTTCGGCCAAAAATCGTCACCTAGTAACAACTTAAGGCTGGGACGTTTTTACAACTAGTTAAGCTATGCGAAGGCAATAAAATATAGAACAAAGCAAGAAAATAATACAAACGACACATCAAATTAGTGACGCGGAAAACCCAAACTTGGGAAAAACCGCGGGAGCTTGTTAGGCCATTGTTCCACTATGTTGAAGAAAGTGTTTTCGTTGAGCATACAAGAGATATAGCAAAAGGTTGAGAGTAAACGAGTAGAAAAGTACAGCAGGGGACAAGTGTTAATGGAACTAGTGAGAGATATGTAAATGATAATGGGTTGTGTTTTAATCTTGGCTTGTGAATGAATGGACCTCGGTGTGTTTTCTCCCTTTTCTTATTGATTTGAGTTGCCTTTTATAGATGTTGGTCGTGGGCAACAAGCATGATTGATTCGTTCTTATCTTGTTGCAATTTCTTTTTGAATATGTAGCTTCACATGTGTTTTGACTCAATCTTCTATGGATATCCGTTATGACCTTGAGTTGATATTTTAACAAGCCGTAAAAAATATACTAGGAACCTGCTTAATACTTGTACATCTTAGGATTGACCTTCAAACACTTAGTTACAACCACTTATCTTCTCGACGTCTAAGCGTTTGTTGCCTAGACTCGTGCTGACGTTGACGCCAAAATCTCGGGCAGCTGGAACTAACGCCTAGAATCTCGGACACGTGGGGTTGAATCCTAGAATCTCGTAGCCATTTCAACTACATAGCCGATATTATCTCGTTGACTTATTCAAATGCCATTTCTCATCAATTTACCGATATTTTCGCTATACGTAGATGCTGACCTGGTAATTCCAATAATTGACGCCTAGAATCACGTGGTCGGTTATAATCACTACTCTTTGGTAACTGCTCATTAATATATAATAAATGTCATAATTCGACTGATAACTTCCTTACACCTAGTTATCCTACAATTTAAAAAATTGATGACAATATTTCTAAATACAAAATTTCTTATAAGAAAAGACAGTACTCGTACAAAACATTATCTAAGAGCGTTTCACCTTCATTTTACTCTCTAGCTCACTCACTAACCCCTTGTATGTAGCATAATCCTTGAGTACAAAACAGGGGTAGTCCAATTAATGTTTCCACTCCAACCAGGCAACCACCAACGATGTTGGAATTATTAGGGGTACCATTAATCCATTACAAGAGTTGGGAAATTTATAACGAGTAAGACAATCTCAAGGTTCTCAACTAAAGAATGAATTAGTGAACTTGGCAATTAGCTTTATTGTTGTTTGATTTTGATGATGACAAGATTTGCAATTTGATGTTTGTTTAGTATGTGAAGGTTTTGTGATTCATGTTTTAGAGTAGAAGAAAAAGGAAGCTCAAAACCTTCAAGTAACAAAAGTCAAATACAATCAAGAATTGGACAGAAGAATTGCAAATGTTGATTTATAAGTTTCGGAGTAAGAACTTCCATTGAAGCAACAATGAGGTAGCTTCAAGACAAGAGGACATGAAAACTAAGTAGGAGTATACTTAGGATTTATGTAAGTGACAAGAAATCTAGCTAATTGGAACAAGCAATGAATAAGCCTAAGTTAATGAGTCAAATTTCCTTTGGTATTATAAATGGTTAGTTAGAAAATTTGATATTGTGAAAATTGATTTTCCTATTTTTATTCTAAGTATTTGGGTGAAGTTTGAATAATAAAAGGACTATCCTAAGTTAAGTTAATTTATTTTTAGTTAAAATGAATTTTAGAAAATAAGGAGACTAAGTATCCTAATCTAATTCTACCTCTTTAATGGATACTTATCTTTTTGTTAAAACTATTTTTATCCACTATCTTTATAAAATATTTTGCTTAACAAATATGTTTGGATTCTCATGGCAACCTTGCTCTACATTTACATAGTTGAAAAAATTTAAACACTTTGCATGACCATTATCTTTCCTTAATTCAAGGAAGTGGATGAATGCATGGAAGCTTGGTTGCTACCTATAAATAAAGGACTTTTCTCATTCATTCAATGTACAACTGACTCAAGCATAAAACCTTTCTAGAGAGAAAAATTCTTTTGTCAGTTATCAAGGCTTGAAAACGCGAGTTCCTTTCTGCTAAGTTCCAAGTCACGAAAAATAGTTTTTATTGTAATCTTTTAGAGTAGTACTGAGTTGTACTAGGATGGAAAGATTGAGGGAACTTGTATAGATTTAGAGTTAAGTCTGGGAGAGAGGAGAGGAAAAGAGAAAGAGAGAGCAAGATAGAGCGCTTTGACTTGAGAGAGTTATTGCTAAAGGGAACTCCAGTTCTGATTGGAACTCGAGTAGAGAGTAGCTAATATATTGTAATTGAGGATCGCCCTATTAGTGAAAATAGTTGAAAATTCTGAGTGGGTCGTGGTTTTTCCCTTTGAGTTAGACACAAAGGGTTTTCACGCTAAAATCTCTTGTGTTACTTTCTTCAAGTTCCTCTCTATTACAAGTTTCAGTTTAATTCCGCAAAAAGTTTTAATTAACTTACACTTCCAATTCATCCCCTCCCCTCTTGTAAGTGTTCATCCCATTCAACACATCCAATAGCCTAAATCAAAAGAGGAAACCCCACTTTCCCATCCGAAAGAATCCAATTACAATCATTTCATATGCTAAAAGCACACTTCTAAAGGGATTGTTATAACTACTCTCTTCATTTTTTTTATTCTTTTCATTTGTTTTTACCCAAATTCCAAAGCAAATTTAAATTTTAAATATCATTAATTATATATTTACAAAAATTATAAAATATTAACATTTAAAAAGACATTGAGACGAATATTTTAAGACCCATATGATTATATGTTTTTATAAATTAGAAAAACTTAATAGTTAAAGTTTAGCTATAAAATCTATAAATTAAGAAAAAAAAAAAAAGAATGGAGTACTATTCAGTTTTCAGGCCCTCTGGGCCCCTTCTGAGGTAAAGAAGAAAAATAAAGTTAGTGTGACAAATGTTAATACATCAACTTGATTAGGAGGACAACCCCAAAAATGTGTTTATGATGATTTGAGAAAGAATAATTGCATCTGTCTCCGATCAATCGATTTGACTTGTAAGAAGTTCCAAAAGAAGGAAATTATTTACACATGAAAGCTTCTGTTCAAATTCAAGATTAAGTAATTCATCATTTATCAACCCATAATTATTGAATTAGGTAAAAAGGTAAACACATTAGTACTTTCAATTTCAACCCTAATTTACTTAGTACACCTGTAGGCCTTAACATTGAATTCAACTAGAAGAATACTCACATCACTGCTTCAACCGTTGCAAGATTACCACTTTACAAAACCTTGTTTTATTCTTCTTTCTATCTCTGATTGAACATTTTATATGAAACAAATCATAAATTGCAATCATCTAAATTATAATTATATTGAGCAATTAAACCCATATTACCGAAATACAGAATACATGTTACATGACTACAATATGCAACCGGCAACCCAAATCATCAATCATCAATCATCATTCATCAAAGTCCCGGAATTCATCATTCATCAACGGATCAATAAATCATCATTCATTAAAGATTAAGCAATTCATCATTCATCAACCCATGATTATTGAATTAGGTATAAATCACTACATATACTAACATATTTTCCAAATTTTCGACATTGGATGATGTAGCTAGTAGTTGATTGAATAAGTTATAACACTAATAAATTTTCCAAACTTTTACCAAATGATAATACAAAATTAAAAATTAGTATGTAAAATAAAAAAAAGGAGAATTTGATGAATAGTAAAACTGTAGAAGACATTAAAAGGGAATTATATATACCTAAATTCAATAACATTGAGAATCGATGATCAACATATATATCTATTATTTGGGATAATCATCTTCAATAAAATTAGGGATTTGATTTCATAAAGATTCAATAAGGCTTGAATTGGGAAAGAAAATTATCAATAACTAATGAATTGGAAAGAGAGAAAATTGGGGAGAGTAAGAGAGATAAATTGGGAGGATAGAATGAATGAAGTTTTTTTAATATATATAAATTTAGGCTTTCTGTATTTGGGCCCTAAGCGGTCGCCCAACCTGCCCTGAAATATACATATACGCTCTTATTGATAACATTAACTAATAATAATTAATAATTACTTATAAATAACATTACTAGTTATTAACTTTAAATTATTCATTCTTCATACGTTCCAAAAATATTATAATGTTGGCATCTTAGAAAAGTTTCACAAGTATTGCAACATTGTCTTATTTATACACTATTCCTCTACATCTCTCTTCTTATCACATGTGTCCTTTTAATTTCTCTCTGTCTCTGTCCTCTTTTAAACATTTGTGCACTCTTCCCTTATAAAGATATTTAGGGAATAATAAAAGTAAATTTTTAAATAAATAATAATAATAACAATAAATAACTACAATGCTACTAGTAATTATATTGTTTAACATTTGATATAAATTTATAACTATGAATTTATAAAAATTTAAACAATTTATTAAACCTAATTATAACTTATTTAAACTTATTATTCCCAATATATATTTTTTAAAAAGTAAAGAGAACTTCGTTTTAATCTCAGAAATTTTACATCAAAAACTAACAAGTCCAAATGCGGCAATAATATGAATAATTACGAGCCAAAGACTTGGAATATAACATCAACATCAACAACTGCGTAAATTTCCAAGAAGGTATATTATGACCTAAAATGCATAACGCCGACTTATTAGAATATTTGACTAGCAGATAAATACATGGCGGTGACAGATAATTGGCAATAAAAACTTGATAGTATGTGCAGACTGCAGTAGACAATGAGAGGTGTTACCAGACAACCAGTAATCATTACACATGGATTTATGGTTCATACAATGCTTACATCGTAACATGCATACACTTGTTTGGAAGAGCCATCAATGAGGAAACTTAGATACACGATTTTGGGTATTTGGAGTCTACATATGCACCAGGAATATACAGTGGACACTTGCTTATTTCTGTCCCAATTTTTTCAGATAAATTTCATATGATGGAGCTGAAGTTTGTTGGGGAATTTACAAAAAATAGGGTCACAAAGATAATCGGAAATAAATTTTTTCGAGTCGTGAACGAAATCACTTTCACAAAAGTTTAATTTCGACCCTTTAGACTACAACCCGGGTTACACGAAATTTACTTAGGAGATAAAACGAAGAACAATTGTAATTTCGTGTAGTAAAATTACAATACTATGAAAACAAGTTTTGATATTTGAGATGAAGATAAATCAATGTATCAATGCATAAAGGAAAGAAGAAAAATCGTTTCTCTCTTTCCATCCTTCATCATATGAGTAATATCATATATTTATAGTTGTATAAATACTAACCAAAAGGCACCTCTTTAAAAGACACCTTTTAATAAATATGTTAAGTATTTATAACAATGTCAAATAACATTTACTAAACCAAGTCTTTAGATATATATAATATATTCTCGGTTTATTGCATACAACTATTTTCTTATGTTTGTTTAAGTCATGACACCATAACCAAATGACTTAAACTATACATAACATGAATATAATCAAACAAATACTCTAAATCTCCAACAATCCTCCCCCATTTAGAGTATTAAAAAGATTTATTGCATCAACAGCATCATAACAAAACAACCTTGTGCATAAAAGAAAGTGTACTAAGACTTGAACTCCCACTTAGTGCAATACACATTCCAAGAATCCGTATCCATTTGGTATCGTAAAACGTTTGAACCAAATTCAATACATATTGGACACTTGAAGATATTACACACACAAAGTTAAATACTTGAATACATTATTAAATTGACACTTTAAGCCATGTGTCCATATCTATTCATAAGTACATCAAAGTTATGCCCCACATAACTTCTTGAAGCGGCTAAACATCGTACTTACATAGGTAGAATTCCAAAACATGCTCCTGTGACAAAGCATTATATCAGGAATTATATTAAGCTAAGCAACCTCTTAGACATCACAGAAAGACCGGAACTTTACCTTTGATAAAAAAAAACAAGTTCCCAATTATCAAAAGAGATAGTTAATCTTATTGAACTTAAGACCCAACGTCTTATTGGGCGTTAAGTTAAGACTCTCTCATTTGTAATTATTTAGGGCTCCAATCCTAAACCGATTGCCATCTTCTCATTAACATCTCTAGCCAACGCCTTTGTGAAGCAATCAGCGAGATTAACATTTGTTCGAACATAATCAATAGTAATAACACTATTCTTGATAAGTCCTTGGATGTAGCTATGGCGTACTCCAATGTGCCTTGACTTACCATTATACACTTGGCTATATGCCTTAGCCAAGGTTGCATTGTTATCACAATGTATCACTATTGGTGATATCGGTTTTGGCAACAAGGGTATCTCATGCATTAGATCCCTTAACCATTCAGCTTCTTTACCAGCTGAATGTAATGCAATGAACTCCGATGTCATTGTGGAGTCCGCAATGCAAGTTTGTTTCTTAGATGCCCATGAAATGGAACCTCCCCCATAAAGGAAAACCCATCCACTTGTGGATGAATGATCTCTATTAGAGATCCAACTTGCATCCGAATATCCTTCTACAACTGAAGGATACCCACTAAAACACAAACCATAGTCTATGGTCTTCTTCAAGTATTTCAACACACGGCGAACTGCTTGCCAATGTTGCATACTAGGACTACTAGTATATTTACTTAATTGACCTATTGCATAAGCAATATCTGGTCTAGTACTTGTCATGGCATACATCAAACAACCTATGGCTCTAGCATACTCCAATTCTGAAATTGCATTACCTTCATTAGGTAATAATTTTATACTAGGATCCATTGGTGTTGAATAAAGAGAGGTTGAAAATTCACTAACATTGAATTTCTTGAGCACTTTCTCAATGTAATGAGATTGTGTCAACTTATGCCCAAGATGACATCCGCTTCACCCATGTCTTTCATGGAAAATTTTGAACTAAGGAAAGACTTTGTCATTTCAACTTGTGACAAACTCGTTCCAAAGATCAACATGTCATCTACATATAGACAAATTATGATACCATCACCATTGTCATCAAATTTGCTATATATACACTTGTCTGAATTATTCAATTTAAACCCATTAGACAGCACAACCTCATCAAATTTTTGATGCCACTGCTTAGGTGCTTGTTTTAGCCCATACAAAGATTTAATCAACTTGCAAACTTTAGGCTCTTGGCCTTCCACAACAAAACCTTCTGGTTGTCGCATATAAACCTCTTCTTCCAAATCTCCATTCAAGAATGCAGTCTTGACATCCATTTGATGGATCACAAGATTTTTAATAGCTGCAAGAGCTATTAAGAACCTTATAGTTGAGATTCTTGCAACAGGTGCATATGTATCGAAATAATCGATACCCGGCTTTTGTGTAAAACCTTGTGCAACCAACCGTGCTTTGAACTTATCTATAGTTCCATCAACTTTCAATTTCTTTTTGAAAATCCATTTGCACCCTATAGGTTTACATTTAGGGGGTAAAGTAGCTAATATCCAAGTATTATTTCCCATGATGGAGTCCATTTCATCATTAATTGCCTCTTTCCAAAATAAGGCATCATGAGACTTTATAGCCTCATTATAGGTCATAGGATCATCTTCCACATTAAAAATGTATGGAAATTTTGTTGAAATGGAATCCCTTGAACCTTCAACCAAGTACACATGAAAATCAGAGCCAAAAGATTTTTCTTTCCTTGCCCTTTTACTCCTGTTAGGTTGAGATGAAGAAGTAGATGCTTCCTCTAAAGGAGCTTGGTGATCCAAAACTTTGTCAATACTTGGAGTGTTATCCTTTTGTCTAGGAATTGATGAATATCTATTTTCATCAAATAATGCATCCCTTGACTCAATGGTGGTGTGAATCGACCAATAGTCATTTTGTTCTATTACATAGAACCTATAGGATTTGCTATGTTCCGCATATCCTATAAAAATGCATTCCACTCCTCGTTCACCTAACTTTTTACGTTTAGGCTCAGGCACTCTTACTATTGCCCTACAACCCCAAACTTTGAGATGACTCAAGTTTGGTTTTCTTTTGTACCATAGCTCATATGGGGTTACCTCATTCCCTTTCATAGGAACTCGGTTTAAAATGTAACAAGCCGTTAAACGGCTTCCCCCAAAAATCCATCACTCAAACCCGAATAGGATAACATGGAATTAACCATTTCTTGTAAAGTCCTATTCTTCCTTTCCGCTACACCATTTTGTTGTGGTGTATATGCCGCAGTTGTTTCATGTACTAATCCTATAGATTGGAAATAACTTGGATTATAGTACTCTCCTCCTTTATCAGTTCTTAGTCTTTTTATTTTACTGTTAGTTTGCAATTCTACCTCATTTTTGTAGATTTTAAATTTGTCAAGGGCTTCATCCTTAGAATGCAATAAGTAAACATAGCAAAATCTTGAAAAATCATCAATAAAAGTTGCTAAATACTTCTTATTACCTAAGGAAGGTGTGTTATGAAAATCACATAAATCACTATGCACTAAATCAAGCAATGAAGTATTCTTATCAACAACTTTAGGAAATGGTCTCCTTGTGATTTTTGTTAACATGCATGTCCTACACTTCTCTACCCTTGGATCAAAAGCTGGAATCAAAGCATGCTTTGACATAAAATGCAATTTTTTATAATTAACATGTCCAAGTCTCAAGTGCCATAGAGAAGAGCAATCATTAACAACATACACATTATCCTTCAAAGTATTACCAATACTAAGTTTAAACATTCCATCACACAAGTAACCAAGTCCTACAAATAAACCACCTTTAGACAATATAAATTTATCCGACTCAAACACCATTTTAAAACCTAATCGATTCAAGATAGCACCAGATACAAGATTTCTCCTAAGTTCGGGAGCATACAACACATCTCTTAAAATAAGAGATTTTCCTGAACTAAAGTCTAGTTCAACTTGTCCCTTGCCTAGCACCTTTGCGGTAGAGTCATTGCCCATATAGAGTATTTCTCCATCATCAACCTCCATGAAGGTCTTAAATAATGATCGATCTTTGCAAACATGCCTCGATGCTCCTGAATCGATGTACCATGAACAATTATCCTGTACACAATTGATTTCAGAAATCATGCACACATAATTCGTAAATGAATTAAGTGAAATTTGTGCACAAGAATTACCTTGTTTCTCATGGGATTGGCTTGCCTCACCTTTCCCACCTTGACCTTTTATCTTGCTCAATTTCTTCTTCCATATGGTACAATCCTTTTTAAAATGTCCGGGTTTTCCACAAACCCAACAAGCTCGTGATTTCTGACCATCACTTTTCATTTTGGGTTTTTTACCCTTATTTGTGTTTGAATCATTTCCTCTCTTCTTATCATTAGTCTTACCTACTCCTACCATATTAATGGTAGTAGTAGAACTAGGATTTACATCCTTTTGACCATCCTGAATTCGGATTCCCTCTTCAATCCGAATATGGGAACCTAATTCCTCAAGACTAATGTTTTCTTTTCTATGTTTTAGGTTGTTCCTAAAATCTTTCCAAGAGTTCGGTAGTTTATCAATAATTGAAGAAACAATAAAAGTCTCATCCAAATTAATATTAAGTTGTTTAAAGCTGCCTAAAATTTTCTGAAATTCATGGAATTGTTCCATAACTGGTCTACTATCAACCATTTTAAAGTTATTAAACTTGCTAACAAGAAATTTCTTACTTGAAGCATCCTCTGCCATATATTTAGTCTCTAAATCATCCTAGAGTACTTTTGCAGACTCATAAAACTGGTAAATATCAAATAAGTCATTGGACATACCGTTGAGAATATGACCACGGCAAATGTAGTCATCGTTTTCCCATTTGTTCCTCTTACGGGTAGTATCCAAAGTTTCATCTTCCTCCTCCAAAGGCTTCGGAGATGAAAGAACATAAGCCACACCGAGTGATGTCAACAGAAAATGCATCTTCTTTTGCCATCTCCTAAAATCCACACCTTCGAATTTCTCCAATTTTTGGAAATTTGACATCATTTCCTTGACGGTAGCCATTAACGTTGACAATAGTTTTGTGGGGAAATTGAAGTAGAAATAAAATGCGCCGGCCTCTTGATTATTCACTGAAGAACAAATCTAACTGAGCGCTTGAATTCTTCCCAAAAAAATTGGATGCCCACTATTGTATTTTAACGTGCTTTTTCCTCTTAAAAGAATGACCCCAAAGAGTGAAGGGCTTAGAGATGATCACAAAATTATGATGGTTTATGAAAATGCCGACACAAAACACAAGGACGAGGCCAAATATTTAAAATTGAAGAGAATAACTGAGAAGTTCCTAGATACCGCCTAGCGGTGGGTTAAGAAAATATACATCAAAACAAAATGCATGGCCAAAAATAAAGGCCCACGACCTTGATCGGGTAGTAACGTACTTCTTGCTTTTGATTTTTTTTTTTTTTTTCAACTCTCGTAACCACCCACTTTGAAATTATCAAATTAAAAAACATGATAACCACCCACCTTTGATCATCATCATTGATAACTACCCACAACATTCCTCCCACTATCACTTGATCAACATATAACACCGTACGCTCATGCATGCATGAAAGGAAAAACACTGCATGATCTCCTGTCAATTATCTTTGAATATTATACTTTTGGATTGTTGGGGAATTTACAAAAATTAGGGTCACAAAGATAATCGGGAATAAATTTCTTCGAGTCGTGAACGAAATCACTTTCCCAAAAGTATAATTTCGACCCTTTAGACTACAATCCGGGTTACACGAAATTTACTTAGGAGATAAAACGAAGAACAATTGTAATTTCGTGTAGTAAAATTACAATACTATGAAAACAAGTTTTGATATTTGAGATGATGATAAATCAATGTATCAATGCATAAAGGAAAGAAGAAAAATCGTTTCTCTCTTTCCATCCTTCATCATATGAGTAATATCATATATTTATAGTTGTATAAATACTAACCAAAAGGCACCTCTTTAAAAGACACCTTTTAATAAATATGTTAAGTATTTATAACAATGTCAAATAACATTTACTAAACCAAGTCTTTAGATATATATAATATATTCTCGGTTTATTGCATACAACTATTTTCTTATGTTTGTTTAAGTCATGACACCATAACCAAATGACTTAAACTATACATAACATGAATATAATCAAACAAATACTCTAAATCTCCAACAAAGTTCAACACAAAGGGAGAAGATCCATATGTAATAAGACGATGGGGCTGAATTTTTTATGTACATCTGATTGCATGACATTTCCTTTCACAGTTTTCACGTCAATATGTAAAGCTCGAGCTAGATATGGTCACAGCCGACAAGCGGGCCGAGCAGGTAGGGCACACTTTTGGCACGATATGACATGAACACGAACGGTCGTGGCACTGCAAGTTACGACACGTTGTCCATGGAGTGGACCGCAGGCCACAACAAAAAAAATTTAGGTACGGGTACGCGAACGCGAGCATCACGCCAATTTAACAAAAGACATAACTTGAAGCGCGTTATTATTTAGTATTATTTAATAATTTTATTATTAGTAATAGTATTATTATTATTACTACAATTAACATTATTATTACTTTTAATACTATTATACTTTTATAATATAATTTAATTATCTAAAATTATTTTTTTAATTATCTTATGTACTTTGTTTTTATTTTCTGTTAAAAAAATTAGGCTAACACGAGACACGACACGTCAGGAATTTGGGCCGTGCTAGGCTATGAGCCGAGTTTTAGAGAAAAGTAGAATGACACAACCATAATTAAGCACGACATGACAAGACAAGAGGCTAGACACGAGGTAGTACGATTCATGACGGGCACAGTATGTCCCGTGCCCACTTCTATTAAAAGCATGTAACTAGAAAATGTGAGGGATACGCCTTAAACTTAGTACATTACTACATTAGGAGTCTACTTTAGATTCCGGCGATTTTTGAAAAATAATCTTGATTTTAGAGTCTTTTGACTATCCTAACTTTTTAGAAATGAGAAAATGGCATAGGCTCTTTGAACGATCCAAGCCGGTCTTTGGCTGAGCCTTGACAAAACTTAGCCCGTATTTTGGGATGGGCTGACAGGGGGTCAGTCTTAAGTGCGTATTCTTGCTTGCTCGGCACCTGTAGAAGTGGACAACCTATGGGCTAACCGCTAACCAGCTAATAAAGAAACAGCCGGCTTGCCATGAGCTTCATCAGAATTTTTAAACATTGTATATTACCAATTTGATGACACTTTCTAATCATGCATAACTTGGAAAATTCCTACAAACCCCATGTTACTAAACTATTTAATCCACATGCAATTGTTTGGTATTGACTCCTTTAACAATTCTTCCTTCCATATGTTCTTACTTCTACACTATCCTTTCAAACCAACTTCAACACCTGCACCTTTTATAATTACATTTTATTATCTTATTAACAATTTAGCGAGCCTTATCTAATTTATACATGATATAAATTATATTATGATATTAAAATATCAAATATATATTAGATATAGCTATTATTATATCAGATATAAGTATTGTCGTATCAGATATAGAAATACAGAAAATATAAGAATCTAGAAAAATATTTTAGATATAGACATTATGATCTTAGATATAGAAATAATATTACAAAAATACCCTTTATATATTTATATCGTATATAAATTAGAAATTTCTCATTATCTAAGTGTATCAATCCTTTGATTATACGTTGGATGCACGTTTGCCCAGCCTTTACATTAGAGAAAAAGTCAAAGGAACACCCTACTTCACACAAAAATAGAGGGGATAGGGAAAAAGGAACAGAAAGAGCTGAACTTAACAAGAACTCTAATCATCTAAGTACCCTGATTGATTGCATGAAAAAAGGGGTAAAATTAATTATGTCCAAAGAGACTCTCTTTTCAAAGGGTCCTGAGTTACATGGCCAGCAGAAGCAGTAAAATCATCAAGGTACTGCTGGAGATTACTAAAGTCGTTACTAGTTGCTAAAAGAAGAGATTTTTCGTCTGCAAAATCTATATGGTTTTGAAGTAACGCTGTCGACGGGTCTTGCTGCATTTGGATGCTCAGTATTTCTGCTTGAGCCACTGCCAGCTGCATTTGTAGCTGTGAAACTTGGCTCTGCAGGAAAGAAATTGCACCTACGCACCCGTAAACTGGGTCCCTTATCCTTGCATTCGCTTCATAGACCAAACTGCTCACTGCATCTGCTCTCTGCTGAACTGGAAGTTCCTGAAATTTTCAAAGAAATTAACAATGCTTAGGAAAAAGATGACAGGCAAACAAATATAATTTTAATCGATTGGTGTCAAAAAATCTTTCAAAGAAGAATTTCATATGCTTTTTGCACAAGAATTCTTTCTCATGTCTGCGCAGAAAGGGAGGGGTCGTAGTCAAACCTGTAATATTTTGCTGACATTGCTTGCACCAAAGACCTTATGGACAAGAGCAAACCTCTGAGGGTCATCAGGAGGGAAGTAAGGAGCAAAGATGCAGTCCTTAGCACAACGGCGTCTCAACAATTTGCATGACGCACAAGGTGAACTTCCAGTTCCACCCATGCTAATAAGAAGCTAACCCCTTTGATTAGAGGAAACAAGGAAAGCGTATTGAAGGTGAGATGATGAAGTTGATGGAATAAACAAGGGATATGATATAGAGGCAAAATGGTTTACGAAGCATATATTTATACTACTTGAAGAGGTACTGTATAATAGTCTATGAGTGGAATGGATCCCTCACATAAAATAAGATTCAAACTAATAAACAGGGTTTATTAAAGACAAATGAGAATATCAAGAAAAATGAATATAGAAAGGAGATCGAGCTTGATTAAAAGGTACTACTATCTTCAATATTAATGGGAGAATACTGGTGAGGTTGAGGCAAGAAATCTTGTTCCATGTATACATATACGACCAATTTCTTCTTGCACTATAAAATATACACAAATGTACAGTTCTCCTACGTACAACCCCTAGGGAAAAGGGGGACGATTAATTAAAATAAATGGTAATCAGACCGTTCTTAGATTACTTACGATTCTACTAGAAATTTTGGCAATGCTAGAGAATGGACTCTGGAGCTAATACTAAGCTACTACATGCTCCCTCTGTCCCACTAAATTTACTACATTTGTCCTTTTTAAACGATTCTACTAAGTTTGTTAAATGTAGGAAAATTAATAGGACAGATAAACTATACAATAAGCTACAGCATGTAGGCAAGGCTAACTGGATATAAAAGTCAATTATCATATAAGAGAAGACCACCGCCCTGGCGCGTGATAGGTTGGCATCCATGCAATTGTTTCAATTCCACGTTCTTATTTGACTAGTTTTTATTTCTTCAGTACTAGTTACTCCTACACGTGACCATGAAAAAAAAAGTACAACTTAAAGCATAAACAGTATAGTTTATTGAGGAAGGGGGGGAGGGGTAATTAATGAGGTGGTTAGAAACAAATCAATTGGGTTTAACAAATGTTTAAAGATATAATTAATTATGCAGGTGGGATAATGAAGAACCCTAGTCGATCTCATTAAAGAGGGAAATATGGGCTCGACGTGAATGTTTGTTGGCCAGACATTCACATCATCAAAGATACACACTAGACGTCAAACATCATGCTCTATCTAAGATCTTGGCATCAGACCAACATTTTACAAGTTAACCATTTCAAAAATTGTGGGTATTTCGATCCTTGGGGATATGATACCATTGTTTAATCAAAACAAGATAGTCTAGTCTTTTTTTTTTTTGTTTAGACATACCAAAACAAGATCGTCATTATTAAAAAAACAACTTCAAAACCGAAGAATTTCAAGAATTTATGTGCATTTTTATAACATCACTATTTGGACTTATCACAACTAACAAGAGATTCATTTAACTGAGATCCAGCACTTTTATGCATAAAAAAAAAGGAGTGGACACAATTCAACTCAAGAGTTTAATGGAAAATAGCTTCATAATCGTAATACATACATTAACCCATGGAAAATAATTTGGAAAAATTAAAATAAAAAATACAACCTTTGACTCATATTGTCCATAAAGGTCAACCTTTATTTTATATATGAAAAATCCTACCTTTGCTTGTATTTTAAAGACATTCTTGACCGATTACCTATTAAACCAGTCATTTTTTCTTCTTCTTCTTATATTTCTTTGTTCTTTTGCTTATTTTTTTATTCTTCTGGGTGTGATTGATGATTTAGATTTACGAATTGATATGATAATACCCAATTAAAACAATGAATAAGACTTGTTTTATGTCACGGTCGGTATTATGTTTTCGGTTATACCATATAAGGTTCGTATAATATGTTTGAAATTAGTCAGTAATCATGTTAATTTTGAAAGCCGATGACATGATTCTAGTTCTTAGGAAATTAATTCATCTTATTCATCTTATTTTTTGCTATATGTTTAAAGTTTTACATAGTGATGTTGAGAGAAACTGACATGAATTGGGTGTGATTATTAGAGTATAACTTTAGTATTGTTGTTGATTGTGTTTGTTGGAAGAGTTGCAATGATGGGATTAATGCTTTGAAGAAGAGAAATGTAGGTAATTTGGAGTGCTTTGAAGAAGAGAAATGTAGGTAATTTCTACGAAGGTCACCTTACTCTTGGGTAGCAGCAATATGAACAAGTACAACTTCGCTGGCATTATGCACAAAGGGACAAGATTGATTTGGAATTTATCGCCACTTAGGAGATCTTTCTTCTTTATAACAAGGTCGAGGACAACATGGAAGCAGGGATGCAAATATGGGAGGAAATGGTGGAGCAACGTTTGAAGGGACTCTCTAAGGAAGAAAAGTACCACGCCAAGTCATAGATAATGGGATTGGATGGTTTGTTAAGAGATATAATTGGTGATGAAGCTACTGTATAGGCTTCAATTGTGAGATCACAAATATACATCTTATGGGGTACATTGCTATATGAGCGCTCAATTATCGAGTTTAAGTTGGGTTTACCCTCTTGGGAAGAATGTTTGGAGGTTGCAGTTGAGAAGTTTGAACTTGCTAGTACGGTGCTTCACATACTGATATATAATTGTTATGATTAAGAACCATTGCTCTATTCAAGCTACACCACTAGCTAATTATGTACTCCAAATCAAATCATAGTCATATGTATTCATTGTGTAATCAAGCTGAACCATTGCTCTTTTATTACCTACTTTGCTATGTATTTTCGATTTGGAGTAGCTAAAGCTTTGAACATTTGAATAAGAAAAAATAGAAGAGAAGGGTTGGGTGATCATCAATCGCCCCTTTATCGCAATGACCTGCTTGTCAACATGTCATTTTTTCATTAACCCCTTTAAAATACAAAACATGAAAATGTGGGATTTTTCAGAAATAAAATGAAGGTTGACTTTTATGGACAAAATGGATCAAATGTTATATTTTTCAATTCAATTTTTCTAAATAACTTTATATTTGTAATAACTATTATAGAGCTACCTATACTTAATTATTATTCGTAGTAATCAACTCATTTTGTAGTGTTATGACATCGGAGAGATATAAGAGTAAAGAGTTCTTCATATCATACTCAGAACATAATTTGATTAAAAAAAAGTTGGTAATTAAATCCAGAATCATAATCTCAATTCTCAAGTGAACAATATATAATTCACGTAGACCATTCAACGAGATTGAACATCAAACGGAGATCTAAGGACTATTAAATAAGAAAGTCGCAACCAGAAGATTACAAAAATAAAATTATCATCAAAGTTGAAGAGTCCTAAGACCTATTCACAGTGTAGCATTAATTGCACTTCACATGATTCCAATCTTTCTAATCTTTTGTTCCAAGAAAAACAACACTCATTCCACACAATTGTCATTGTAAATTGAAATGTCTCGTTCCCAATTATATACAGGAATTAGCGAGGGCAAACAAGAAAATATACACACTCTTACTTAGCGCATTACTCTTGAAAAGACAACCGGAAGTTTGATTAATAAATAATCCCAACCTCTTAAATGTTACTCTATCCGTTTTTTGAAAAATTATAGATTTTACTGACAAATTTTGACTATAAATTTTTTCCAATTTAGATGAAAAAACATATTCATTTGGAATCTCGATAGATTTGTCTCAATGTATATTTTCCAAATATGAGTATTTTATAATTTTTATAAATGTACAATTGAATATATTTGAATTTAAAGTTTATGTTGAGATTTGCACATAAAGCAAATGTGAATAAGGAAGAGAGTAAAAAGAATAATATAGCTCTTGACTATCCAATGCCTAATATACCCATATTATTTAAACAAGAAAAGTGTATAAAAACATTTGGAGTTATTTTCTTCATGTGGGAAATTCAAGTTACTATTCAGTAAAATTGACACACAACGAGCCACTTAGTTTGACATCTATAGATAATGTTAATTATAAGTTCGTATCTTCTTGAGCTCAATTTTCCTTAATTTTGCCCGAAATGCTATGAAGTGCGTGTTCTTTTTATAAAATTAAGGTGAGCTTACCTGCAATTTCAGGTCTAAAATTTCAAGCCCCGAAGCTCAAGGAAGAAGCGACAAACGGAAAAACAGGTTTAGAACCTTGTAAAGTTAGCTTGTATTATTTATTCATTGGAAGAGGGTACAAAGAAAAACAGACATCTCTCACTACATATCATATCATATCATATCATATCATATGAAGAGTCCTGATAGGTCCAATGCACGCATTTAATGCACTTTGGTGATATGGAAGATTCCATTCTTGAAAGCTGCATACTTCCAACATTTTCTATTTCATGCTAAAATTACGAGTACAAATAAAAATGTTGGAATACTTCACAAGGCCAACTCACCTTAACAGTCCAACTGCTTAACCAGAGACTGTCAGATTTTATTTTTTTTTCTAAACCAGAGACATGAATAGTGTTATCATTTTCTGGCGGAAATATTTTTGTTGAACCTGTCTCAGACGGATTACTGGATCCTGTTTTACAACTGAAACAAATTTAGGAGATATCCAAGGACTGATTTCAGTTGGTCATGTGAAAAGTACTTATATTACCACATTACCCCTCGGAAACAGGGAAACGCTGACTTCGAATCCGATAAAAAGACCTCGACTCTGAATAAGAGATGAATCGGATTCGTATATTGCATTACATCCGACCCGATTGTGATCCGAGTCCGATTGTAATGCCCCTTATTTTAGACATTATATTAAAAACGTTTATATGCTAAGTTATATTTAAGGTTAAATGTACATTATATATTAGCATTTTAAATAAAATTATTTTAAGAACGTTTTAGTATAATTAAATAATTTTAAAAAATATTTTGGCCCAATTATAATTATGCACCGCCATTTATATACTTATTTAATAATTTTATTAAGAAAATCATTTAATTTCATAAATAAATATTTAATTCCTCAATTATTCCATTAAATTCCCAAAAATCCCTTCAAAATATCTCGAATAGTTACTTTTATTCTAAAATATTCTAGAAGCTTTTAAGATATTAATCTTAGCAAAAAGAAGTTAGTTTAAGGTATTTATAAAGATTGTTTTAATTTAAAATCGATTATGTTAAAAATCGGATATACTTACCAAAAAAAAATTCGACCTTATCTAATCATGGCCAGCTGCCATGATTATTATTATTTTTTAAAAAAATATTATATTTATTTTATCCTAATTTAAAGGATAGTTTTAGTTGAAAAGATAGTTTTAATTTAAAAACAATGGATTTTCAAACAAAAAAAATTCTAACCTTATCACATATCCTTTTGCCATGATTGATATTTAAAAAATATATATATTGTTATTATTATAAAATTTTATCTTTTTTTAACTAATTCTAATTGGTTTGTTTTGAATTAAATGGTTTTAATTTGTTAAACTATCTAATAATTAAATTATTTTAAGACAAAGAAAATTTGAAAATAAATATCATTTTAAATTCATACTTATCTTTTAGTTTTCAACCCTAATTTTACTATAAATATACCCTAAACCTCACCTAATCTTCACATAAAAATCATTAAACGCCTTCTTCTTCTCTCGAACTTTCTCCCTCTCTTTCTCCATCCCTTCGGCCACCGTGAGCCTCCTCTTTCCCCTAACTATTTCAATTGTTTTAAAAATTATTTAGTTTCTAAAACTATTTCTAAATTTAATAAAATTTTCAATATTTTATGCACATTATTGTGTTGTATTATGTTAATTAGTTCATTTTAATTAATAGGAAGATCATCTTGAAGTTTAATAGGAATTTGTTAGGAAGTACTAGAATTTAAGGTACATATATGTGTTAAATATTTTTATGTGCAATTGAATGTTTTGTTGAATTATATTGTGTTAATATATTTTTATTATGTATTTTGCTAAATAAATTATAATTGAAATTTTATCCATGCGCCATTTTTTGTTAAATATATGTTTATATATGGTTATTTATTTGAAATTCCAATTATAAAAAAGGATGATATACATTTACCTTATTTTATTTAATATGTATCATGTTTCAAGAGGGTCGAATGACATTTGAGATTTAATAATTTTCAATGAGCTTTAATAATTAAAACAAGGTCTTTGTATTTAAAGGAGTTATAAAAGGAGAATTATTATTATATATTACCTCTTGATTTCATAATCAAGAAGGATTCATGCTTCAAAGTCTACTTGTTGACAAATAAAAGGAAACTCCAAGGATAAATCAGTGATGGAATAACTAACTTGGGGGGTGAGCACACTTAGGATCAAGGAGGGGATATAAGAAGATGAATTTTTTTTATTAAGTGCTTTAATAATTCCATTTGTATTGGATAATTATAAAGGAAGGTTTAAAGTTATTGATTATAAAGAAGGCATGTTCGAAATAAAGGTATTTAAAAAGTCAAAGTATTTCTTTTAGTATGTATAAGTACACAGTATTTTTATACTGACATGTATTTTCCTATTTGTTTTCGGTTCACCCTACTTATCATTTATGGTGAGTAAGTTTATAGAAATAAATGTGTGCATGGGAGCATTACATACTAGTTAGCAGTTTTCATAATTTTTCTTATTCAAATTTTGTATCTTTGGATAACCAAAATTCTTTTTAAATAAATAAATCAAGTTTTACTTCCGTTGTAATATAGTAATTAGTTAGCACAACCGAAGCATGGTGACACGTGGTGGTAATACCCATAAGTTACTAAAAATATTACTATTATGTTAGTAATTTGAGAGTGTTACACCGATAGTCCGATCCGAATGAGTAGTATTAAGGCTAGTATTAAAAAATTCCCAAATATAATAACTCAAAATAAATAAATAAATAAACCATGGAATTTTCTTGTGTTGTATAATTTTTTTTAATTTACTTTATATGTTATAAAGGAATTATAGTATTATTAATGAAATTAACAAAAAAAATAGGTAAGAAAATATTAAATTTTGGATCAAATTCGGAGGTCCGACAGATCGGATCGGATTCGGAGGTTCGACGGATTCGGAGTCGGGTTTGCGGATTCGGATAAAAAGTTAAGGTTCATGAACTTGGCAGATCGGATTCGGATTTTGTTGGATCCGCTCCGACTCCGATCCATTGTCGTTCCTATTCGTAAACTTCTTACGAAGCTCTTGCTGTGATACAGGCCAACAGAGTAAGGAAGGGGTTGGATGAACGCTGCCTTACCCCTGCTAAATAGAGCGCTTAGATTGCTTTTAGTCGACTTTTAGTTTGATGCACACAATATATAAGAATTGCAGGCAATATAATGAGTCTTGTTAACTTAACCCACTATTATCCCGAAGAAAAATAACAAAAACCTTTGCTTTCATTTGAAATGAACAACAGTTAATGATAATGTACAACACATACCATTGATACACATACCCCACTGTATTGCTGTACGCCTGTACATCATTTCTATTTTAAAAAACCCAGAAAAAACTTCAAATATAAAAAGAACTGGGCATCCTAATCCAGGACTTAAAACCAAATGCCTGTGATAAGCACCAAAACTAGCCTTCTGATTTACAAAACATTCATATGATGCATATACTATACTAGGAGCAAAAGTTGGAAAAACCTGATTGCATGCATCGAAGTTTGGTGAGCCTGCGATTGATTTTCTAGACGTAGCAAGTTACGTATATTCTGCTGTTTGATCCCATCTCTAAAGCAGATGCTGTATTCCCGATTACTTTAGCATACGAAATTTGTTGAATGCTCAAGGCTTGGCTGGTTGCCCTTGAACTGAGCCACCAAAATTTGGAGAAATATAGACAACGTAACTGGCCAAATATCGGCCACATAGGTCTATATTGAATGCTTTTGAACTCGATCACCTAAGTCTATTGAATGCCTCAAAAGCTCTACGAGGGCAGAAACTGTAATTCTTGGTCATCAATTGATTTGAAAACCTTGGTCATGACAGACTTTAACACTACCTTGGAAAGTACAGGTGATTCTTCAGTATATCTAGCACATTTATACTTCCATTCAAATTGTCAAGTTCAGAGTTCCATCATGTTTGGGATTATAACTGCCAGGGGAATAGACAAAAATACAACTGTTAACCTATTATTCCATCGCTTTAGTAATGGTATTACTGTTTTTTTGTAGCCCTCCATCCATTAATTCATTACTTTACTCATATTTCGGGTTCGGTGTGCCCATTTTTTTAACCTTAAAATCAACTTTACCTCAACAATTTCAAGAACGTCCAAAAAAGAATTACTCCTTCCTAGAGCAGGACTTGAATAAAATTGGAATTATAATAACAAAATCTGAGTAGAAGTTGAACAATTGACGAGATTTACAACTTTTGAGGGGAAATATTTGAGAATGTATTCCATATCAATGGACAATACTGTTGGTTCGAAAACTGGTGCATGACATAGTACATCACAGTTGAAGCATGAACTAATTGTACGCTCACCGTCCACTACAAAAAAATTTACATAAAAAAAAAAAGACAACCAGAAAAACTGCAAAGCAAAGGAATGTCAAGACACATGAAAAGGGAGCCAAAATGTATTAGAATACTATCAACCTCTTAACGTACCCAGTTTTACAATGAATTATATGCAGTCTAGACTGCTAAATTCGATAATTAACAACAAAAACACTCATAAGCAGACTCCCGACATCCCACACCTACATTTAGAAAGCAGTGTACAGAGTGCACAATCTGACAGCGAGAAGAGATGACCAAGCTGACTTCAAAACGAGATTGAATTAAACCTGCCAAAAGTCTTCATTTCCGTCACTCCGCCATTTACCATCCTCATATGCAAGGCACCAGATTAATAATACTTGGCATCCCATAATGTGACTACATTTTCTTAAAATGGCACTTGTACGACAAATTTGTCAACAACAAGGAAATGACTAGGAAGGCCACGGTCAAGTGTCAAGGTACCCAACATTGCAACATGGGTAACATCAAATAGACAGCAATAAGATCAAGAATGAAGTACGGACTGATGTTTATGGGAGGCTGAACTCTTTTCAACTCAAAACTGACTTATACAGTTCAACGATCTGGTAAATGTTACCGCAAGTATTCAGTTCAGTCTTTCTACGATTCCACCAGTTGTCAGTGAGAGACTGATCCAAACTATGGTATACTTATCCTACCAATCCCAAAACATGACAGATGAAGACTTCAAACATTTTTTAAAGAACCCATAAACTTAAAATCAACTTTCAGAAAAGATATAAAACCAGCAATGACCACAAAGGCCCCAAATACAAAGCAGAATCATTGATTGAGCTTACAACTGTTGATTAAACTTTAAAATGCAAGCAAAATCTTGACTATAAGCTAGGATGCAAGGAAGACTAGCCTAATTTTCTAAACATAAAAGATGTAGTCTTAATAGAGCAGCACTCACCTGAAATGTTCAACTACCTTAGCAGCAATTTTGAGATTAATCCACATGCCTCTATAAAAGACAGTCACACAGTTCAAATCAATCCCAATCCTAGAAAAAGCCCCCCTCAAAGTTAATTACTAAAGGAGTAAAGGGGCATTGCTCAAAGCAAGTGAACAACCTACCTCTTTATCTCCTTTTGGAAACAACCCCGCTGCAACACTACAAAAAAAAATTCCTCAAGAAAACATTTTTTTTCTAGTACACTATATGCTTCAGAAATTCTCAGTATGGGCGAGAGCGATTTCCACCATGGGAATGCCTATCTGGACCAGAACCTCCATAGTCTCTTCGGCGATCTCCACCTCCATAACCACCTCTACCACCGCCTCTATAGTACAAAAGCAAACAATAAAATAAGGAAAGTAATTCAATATATGCCAAAACAACATATCAGAAGTCAGGACAGTACAAAACAAGATAAGACATTTACAAATTTACTGGTTAGACTAGCAAGAAAATAAGGCACTATAAGCTTGTCACACAAACACACACTAAAAAGACCATGTAAATACTTATTTCCAACTCCATTTGACTAAATGAATAACGCAGCACATGCCAGTCAAGATGCAATAAGCATAATAATGTAGTTATGCCAACATCATAATGAAACAATTTGAATTTCACAATGTATCTACAACCCACTCCAACTTTCCCTCATAACAGAAGTTTGCTGATCAAATAACATAATTTAGGCGAAAGATTAAGCATCCCAAACATTAGCCAAAAATCACACAATATACACTACAGTTCACAAAAAAAAAAAATATCAAAAACCTATGGAACCAACAGAACTAAGAGTGAAACACAAGGAAAATGCCCAATGGATGACCACATCATAAGCAATACATGAAGTAACTTGTTATGTTCATAATTAAGCATGCACCCCATCCTAACCCAATACCCTAATTTAAACCACTTGAAAATCAATGGCCAACACAGATCTCGTGCAATTGCATATGACAAAGTTACAGCTTAGAACTACAAATCAATAGCATGAGCAAAGACAAGTACCCATGGCCATAAGACTGAGGAGCTCTAGGAGCAGACTTCTCTGCCATTGCAACACTAATCTTGTATCCTCTGATATCATGACCTGTACCAAAGGAAATAATTTCATCTAAAAGGAACAAAATTGAAAATATGTTAGAAAAGGACATAGGCATCCAACATACCATTAAAAAAGCCACCAGCAGAATGAGCTGCGGAGGGGTCCTCATATGACAAAACACCATCGCCTTTGTTCTTTCCACTATCATCTGTGTACAGTTTGATACTATATGGCCACTGATCCTTGTAACCCCTCTTTTGCTTGATTCTTGCAACCTGTACAGCAAATAAGTTACTGACTACTAGAATAATTAATTCTTAATATTTCAGAATGATTATGATCATAATGTCCCAGGTTGACTCTGCCAATTTACTTGTACAGCGAGCATGTAATCCAAATTAGAGGTGACGAACATATTGATGGTCACCACATTCGCAGTATCGTACTCAATGGAATATTCTAGACCTCTAATAACTCTATTTTAATTCTGCTACATAAAGATCACCAATTTAAAGGCAACATTATCACATTAACACCACCCTGAAAGCTGAAATGAAGTTGAAAACAAAAATAACTTTCAAATCACTTTCCAGTCGAACAATTAGTTTAACAAAATTGACACAGCAGATTTGAGAAAAGGGGCAAGTGAACTTTTCAGAAAAAGATACTGTTTCTCACAGCATGATCGATTGATAAACCAAAGAAAAATGGAGGACATACATTCGTAGAAACTATAATCAAATTGGATCAAACCCCATAATGGATCTAGAAGTAAAGCAATCCATTTCCAAAATAAGGATCACGCATCTCCATCAAGTAAATAATAACCATCTAGAAAATTCTAAAGCCCATCAGGGCATCAACAATACAACCCAAGATAACACAACCAAAGGTTAGAACCAACTCTTATAAAGTTATAAGCAAAACAATCATCCAATAGATTAATATAATGTAGCATAAAAAAAGAGATAACAGAGATTGTTAACTTTATAATTCTGAGGAGTAATTAATACAGAGCTGGAAAATATCAGTAGAAAAAAATGGAACCCAAAAAAGTGGCATGCAAAAGTTCAAGCTTTAGAAAAGAAAAGAAATATATCTTACAGTTCCAATGCTTCCAAAAAGTTCTCTGAGTTCTTCAATAGAAACATCTGGTGGTAAATTTGAGATATAAATCCTAGAGTTATCACAAGAATCTCCACAGTTTTCATCACATTGCTTCACTTTCGCAGGTTCAGCAGCCGCTGGAGCATCGCCACCATAACCACCGCCTGACTGCCTTTGACCACCACCATACCCACCACTTGGTGGACCACTGCGGCCACCACCACGATGATCTCCAGAAGGGTCACCACCATAGCCACCTGCTGGTCCTCCATATGGAGGATAAGAACCAGGCCCACCAGTATAGCTAGTTGGAGGGGGAACAGCAGAATCATTTCCATAAGCAGGATTACCTCCATAAGGGTTCTGTGCAGCCCCAGCATATGAAGGTGCAGGTGGACCCTGGCCATACCCACCATCATTTCTACCCTGACCATCACCATAAGAACCACCTCTGCTACCTCCACCTCTCCCACCATCATAATTGTTATCCCTACCCCTATCTCCTCTATCACCTCCGTATCCTCCACTGACTCCTCTATTGTAGCCACCACCTCCACCTCTACGATCTCCACCACCACCTCCACCTCTACGATCTCCACCACCACCTCCGCCTGCACCCGCAGGAGCAGATTCCCCACACTTGTTACAAGAAGTTCTTCTTGCAAAGTTCAAGTTCCCACAACTACAGAAATTATACATTTACTATGAATTCTATCTGTAAAATTTTGAACAAAAATTCAAATGTACCAAAGAAAGGATTCAACAAAATACTAAATTCAATAGGTAGCCACATCAATCATCAGCATCATGGAAGTTGGAACACCAAAGCCAACAAAGATCAAAACTTTGAACATTTACATTTTGATATAGCAACTCTACTTAGCCTCTTTGAAAATTATGGAACTAACATCAAACTTTTGTGTAATTGCAAATAATTAGCACATTGCATCAACTTCAATTAACCAAGTATTCATCTAACAAAATGAAATACTCATTGCTGAAGCAAAATTACCCAAAAAAAATTGAGAAAGATAAAACTTCAAACATATAAATTATAACGTGAAAAGTGTGGAACAGACATCCAACTTTTGTGCCAATACAATGATCAGCAACAATTTACCAACTGTAATTAACCAGATTTTTAATTGAACAAGATGGAATACTAATTACTATAGCATATAGGCATAACATGACGAGCATCTTAAAAATACTATAGAAAGATCAGCACGGACGAAGACTTACCCTGGATTAGGACAAGGCCAGTCCCCATCTCTGCCACTTCCTCCACGGCCGCCGCCGCCGCCACCACCTCCTCTTCCTCCACCACGACCGCCTCGGTCACCTCCTCCTTGATATCCTCCGCCTTTAAACCACACAATTAAAATATCAAGATGAATTCACAATCCACACTCGAAAAACCGAAAGAAAAATTGAGAAAGATCAAGTACCTCGACTGTCAGAATTACCACCATATCCACCACCACCACCACCTCTGCCACCGCCTCCATAACCTCCTCCGCTATCTCGTCCTCCACCGCGTCCACCTCCGTACCCACCTCCATAGCTTCCGCCTCCATAACCACCGCTGTTACCGCCACCTCCTCCTCCTCCATAACCACCACCATAGCCGCCTCCAGAGGGAGGAGGATTGGAATCACCGCCGTACATCGTTTTGCAAGATCTAGGGTTTCCTAGAACAAAGATTAGAGGAAGAGGGAGAGGAGGACACGATAAACAGGTATAAAGTTCCGGGTGAAACCGTGAAACGATATTAGGGTAAGTGAGCGAGAAAATAGGCTGAGTCAGCTTTTTTGGGTTTAAAGATTTCCAGGTTGGGTTTAGACCAGCCAAGAGCCAACCCAACCTAATCAACCCTAGATATTAGAGAACTCTGGATATTTTCGTCCTTTCATTATTAACGTCTAACGCCTTCTGTCCACATACATTTTTTTTTTTAAGAATTTCATTGTAACTATGTTCATCTATTTCAAGAATAAAAAAAAATTGTACAGAGCATCAATGTATAAACTTCAGTCATTGTAAATGACCTCTATCATTTTATTTGCAACAATTTTTAAAATACGCTTGTTTTTTTAATTCCTCTAAAAACAAAAGAGAGAACTTTAAAACACGCTTGTCAATATACATTTTTAACCATTAATATCTTTAATTATATATAATTAATAATTATAATTGATATATTAAAACTATATATTGAGAAAAATTTAATATAATCCTACATAGCTATATTTTTTCTTATAAATAATTCACCGAAGAGAATAAAAACACAAACTTATGAATACAAGTAAAAAGAAATAGAGAAAGTATTAACCAATTTGAGTTTGAAGATATTTGACAACCAAATATTAACTCCAAATCAACGCTGATCTCCCGACTCTCTCCACTTATAATAGAAAATGATCTAATTCATGCAAAGCTAAGTGCTAAGATTGGGATTTGGGAACATATAATATTAGAACTCTTGAAGAGCTCTAAAACTCAACAAAAGATGAGCTGATTAACTTCACTGTCACCAATGAATAAACATGCTGCCAACTCAAATGAATATATCAGCCTAATCAACAAACTCAGTTCCCGACCACTTCCTCGTTTTCCCTTGAAGTAGCACATTATCTAATATTTAGCAAAACTAGCTACAAATCGAACCAGCTACTCAGTGCCACTGAATGTTTAACTTGAATTTCATACCTAAGAAAGTTTATAAGAAGCAGCTAGATAGAAATAGTTGAAAATTGCTGCTTGCCATAACTCTGATTTAAAGGGGTACATAATCACATCAGAAATACAGCCGTAGAAAAAATAAAGTATATAGACAAACGAACTCGGAGTAAACCTCCAAATGAAGTCCCAAGTTGAACAAAAAATCTACAATTATCTACAGATGGATCAACAGTTGTAACCAAGCCTAACCCTCCAAAGTCACAGCTATCAGGGCTTTGATCATGCTGCTGATAATAGCTATTAAAAGCATAAGATACGTTTCCAGGCCAAGTAAGATTAAAGCATGAGCCCCCAGGAGACAGAACGCTGCAATCTGCAGTGGAACAAGCTTCTATGGCACTAGCTGAGGCATTGCTAATGTCTTTGTTATCATTCACAACGCACCATTTGGCAGAGAGATAGTCCACATTTTGTGCATTTACTAGGCTTCTTGAGCCTTGACCTAGATCAACATTGTATTTGGCTTGTCCATCAAAAGTGAAAATACCCCAGTGTCTCTCAAAATCACCATCAGCAACGCTTTTTTGATCCTCGTCTAAGAGACTGAGAATGTATGCTTCTTTAGGTGGGTTATGGGGCCTCAATGGGGTCCCTGACTTCTCATGAAGATGGGTCAACAAACCTTTCATGAATGTTTCAGCTGTGGAGGAATTGGTATTAATCGCTCCATCAGTGGGCCACCCAATCTGGTCAATGATGATATTCATTTGAGGAAAGCCAGCACCTGATAATGCAGTGACCAAGGTGTCATAGCTCAAGTCAAAGCTGTTGTCATAGAGTTTTTTACCATCCTTACGAGGGTGGGAAGTTTCTTTGAAGAGAGAGAAATAAAGGGAGATGTTTTTATTTTGTTGGAGAAGGTGAAAGGGAGAGATGCTCGACAGAAATGGTGAGTTGTGTTTTGAGATAAACGAAAGCAGCTGGACCATGGTCTTGTTGAGGTCAGACCTAAAATGTCCCTTCGAAGGCAAACCAGATTCTGATAAGAAGGCATCATAACTACATGGAACAACCACCTTTACCTGGCCCGCTATGCTTGCCCTTGTTAGGGCTGCTTGGATGTTTATGGCAGCTCCAACGACAAAGGGAGTATACTTCCCACCATAAGCTTGCAGAAATGGACTGTCCCCAACAGCAATGTACCTGTCAGTAGTCAGTCAGTAAGGACAGCAGGAAGTGGACAATCAAGAAGCAGAGAAACATTATCGGTTAATCCCTCCCATATAAGGGAAACAGTCATGCATCCCTGAAACTGAATGCTAGTGGTTTCAGTAATCCCATCTCTCTCTCTCAATAAATTTGCATCGATTATATTAGTTCTAAAGCCAGAAAGAGTTTCATCCCAGTAAGAGAGACCAACAAAGTTCAGCACATTTCAAAACCACAGCAATTCACTGTGAACAAGGAATGATCTTAAAATCAAACATGATGTGTACCAGGATCCTGCCTGGGTACAATTAGATAAGAAGGGTTTGGAGATTTTGAGGGCTCATGGATGGAGCTTAAAGGCATATCACGAAGGAGTTGAGTAAAGACTGCATTAAATGATGTTGGAATTCCAAATACCCATCCTTCCATAATGCAGCATATTTCAATTTTATGGGGGTTCAAAAAGTCACTAATAATTAACTTTTAGATTACAATCGTCTACTCAAATGCCTTGCCCTTATAACTCTGTATCTTCATATTTATAGTCAAGAAACTAGCTCAGTAGGAGACTTGTCTCCTTTCTCAACCAAGGGGCAAACAGATAGTAACCTCTCAGCGAGGGATGAAACTATATCAAAATTTAATGCCACTGCACTTTCTATGTCCTCAACCCAGCCAAGGCACTAAGCTCATTATATCCTCAGAGGCATGGATAACAACATGGTTCCTTCATTCAATTAGCTTACAAATGAACACAAGGAGTATTATCATACAAGAACATCATCACACATATAAAAATCAAGAATAGGAATATAAAGTGGCCACCCATCCAACCTTATTTATTAGCCAAGCAATTAGTTACATAGTGGCTATAAATTCATCGCACAGTAGCAATGCAGTTGACATTTCTTATATTGCGTAGCCAATATAACAACTTGAGACGTTTCGTACAATTATCACAGCAACAATAACACTCCGATGTACCAAGACCATGTTAGATATGAAGGAGAAAGGAGGTAAGAAAATCCCAAGAACAAAGCCAAGGTGAGATTCCTGCCTAAGACCAATTGGCAATAGGCGTAGCAGCCAGTTAGGTCATAAATCGAAGGATCCTGAATTCCTGACTAGGCTTCATCTTTCGACACCATACAATTACTTAGCGGGTACCCAAACCCAGTTTTAAGAAACAATTGGCTTCATCTTTAGACACCATACCCACATGTGTACCTTAACTCAATACGACGTATTAATAAACCATTAGTACAACACAAACTAAATAGAAAATTCAGCACATTACTTCATAAACACAACTCCACAAGTACTAGTTAATCATTCACTCACCTATTTCAATAGTTTCCAATGTCATCTAGCTATAATTCACTCAATCACAAAAGCTCAATCTCACCTCATAGAGTCAAGACGCAACAGCACAATCCAACAAGGTAACAAAACATATTTAAACCACACCTATGAATACAAGTACTAAATTCCAAAAAAATCAGTCCCATTTTTTGGCTAGCGGTTTCTCTTGTAATTTCATCTTCCACCAAATCAGTAGTTTTCTAATCAAAATCACATCTTATGCAAATAATTCTAAGCAAAACAACACCAAACATCAAACAAGAAATAGAACATTGCCATTTGATAACTTACTAAAATTAGCTAAACCCATGAATTCTTCAATCACACAATAAATCTCATAATATAACACTACATTCGCAACGACAACCAAAACACGAAAAGGGCAGTCAGCAAGTGATAGAGAAAACATACTGTATTCGGACTTTAGAGGAGGAAGAATCAGAGAGATAACGAGACAGATTGTCATGAACCCAACTCCGAGCAGCCTTCAAAGAAGAGTTTAACTTGGGTAGCATTGAATTTGGAATACCCAAAATGACCTCGATTTTGGAGCCTTGAAGAGCTTGAAGAACAGAAGGGTCGGCTTCAAAAAGTCTAACTTTTGAGACATTGTTGGATTTGAGGAGTTGCACAACTTTGGGAGGTGGGAGTGGGTGGGATGCGCTCCTTCCCCAATTGACTCCAATGGAAGTGGGTCCAGCTTCAATCGTACTGCTGCTGCTGGAAATGGCGAGGAGTATCGTTAGTAGGAGTAGCAATGTAGTTGCCACAAAACCCAGGGGGGAAGGGAGTAGAGCCATGGGAATAAGAGGACTGGAGAAGTGGAATTACAAAAAGAAAATCATCGGTATATTCATTTGTTCATTCTGGCTACTCTTATAATTTAAGGATCGTGGGGTTTTTCGCTTTTTCTAACGCCATACGTCAGACTTTGGTTGGATTCGTTTGAATTTTGTCACTATTTACTCATCATTTAGAATTTTAATATAAACGCAGATTTCTTAGTAGGTAATTTTTTCGGAATGATACAATAAGACCTTGAATTGGTATATAGTATATGGTATATAGTGTCATTCAATCTCGTTTATATCCATTCCTTCACTATAGAAAAAATTGTCGACCTGTTTAATATGTTTTCCATAAAATTCAAAAATATAAAAGACATACTTCTTTAATGTTGGGATACTTTTTTTATGATTATAAATATCATGTTTTCATGATCCAATCTATTGTAACTCTCAATGAAATTCTAAAAAAAAAAAAAAAAAAACTAACCTTACTCTAGTTCTTAGCATATTAGTGTATGTTGATCGATTTTGAGGGTACTCTAGTCTGAAGTAGTGTAAGCCTTATATAAGTTGTGAACCTGTGCTTCATAGTTCGCCTCATTTTAGATAATTCTTTCCGTTAAGATGAGCGAACTTTTATACTTCAGTGTACTAACCACACTGGACAGTGTAAGAACACAGCAAGGCGACCAGTTTGTACACATGACGAATAGCACTTGAGCCAAAGCAAACATGCGTATTTGGACAGGTACGGCAACTGGGCATTTTCTCCTACTATTCCATCCTTTAAATAAGGGGATGGCAGAGACAGACTACAACAGCCACGAAGCTGAAACCAAGATAAAGTCTCAGACTTGGGGGACAAGGTTTCATAAAGCTTTGATTTTTGAAGGATTAATAGATCTTACAGGATAAGTATGAGTGGATAAATCAAAAACTTCTTCCACAAATTTCATGTCCCAAACATGAAAAATGAAGCTATTTTCGGTCACTAAATAGCACATGAAATTAAAGCAAGACTATCCATCATGAACAAAAGGGGTTCAACAAACAGCAACTAACACGGTTCTAAACAAAATCCTTGAGCTCTTGTTCGGCACTCTATTCTATGATAGCTTAAAACATACTATCAATTCAAAAAAAACGCCTTAAAGGACAAACTGGACCTCAACACTTGCAAACTGAGATCAAGCAGTAGCTGCCTTGTCGGCAAGTCTCTTGCGGGCCTCCTCGATGATGGTAAGCTTGATACCCTTGCCCTTGGGAAGGGACACCCAGGGTTTTGTACCTTTACCAATGATGAACACATTTCCCATACGAGTAGCAAATTCATGACCTTGTGAATCCTGAATGTGGATGGTTTCAAAACTTCCCTTATGCTTCTCCCTGTTCTTGATGACTCCTACACGACCTCTGTTTCTTCCTCCAGTGACCATAACAACATTTCCCACATCGAACTTGATGAAATCAACAATCTTGTTCTCTTCCAAGTCAAGCTTAATGGTGTCATTAGCTCTGATGAGGGGGTCAGGGTAGCGGATGGTCCTTCCATCATAGGTGTTCAGGTATGGAATTCCTTTGTTGCCAAACTGCACATTGCGGACCTTGCATAACTTGAACTGCCAGAAAACTTTGATATTAGCATGGTCCTAAAAACTGCTTAAAATCATATGACCATTAAGCATCACAAAAACCAAACCTTTGCTTCCTCATCCCTGATTGAGTGGAGCCTGAAACGACCCTTGACATCATAGAGAAGTCGGAAGTTCTCATTTGTTTTAGGGATAGATATGACATCTGAAACCAAAGAACAACTTATAATCACCAGGAGGTGGCAGAGTACTACCTAAAGCTAAACAATTGGAAAATACTTTCTGGCTCCAACAAACCCACTAAAAATCAACAAGAGAATCACATAAGTGTAATGACCACCGAATTCTATGAAAATGACATGCAGGCAACTAACATTAAGCTTATACATAAATAAGACAAAGTTAGGGAGGGAGCATACCCATGAAACCAGCAGGGTAGGTCTTGTCAGTCCTGACCTTTCCGTCAACCAGAACATGACGCTGCATCAAAATAGCAATGACTTCACGGTAAACCAAAGCATACTTCAACCTGTTACGGAGAATCAGGATAAGGGGCAAACACTCCCTAGCCTTGTGAGGCCCAGATGAGGGTTTGGGGGCCTACATAGTACCAAAAACAAGGTACCAAAAACAAGGCATCAGGCAAACCATTACAACAACATAATATTAAAAAAAAAAACCGCAATGTAATTTATATTAAAAAATCCAGAACATTAAACTTACAAATGCTCCTCCCAGTTTGTCAAGCATCCAATGCTTGGGGGCATTGAGCCTCTTCAAGTGCTTCTTCAAACCTCTAGCCTGGTAAAGATAATACATACATTAGCATCTGTTCATCCCGACATATCGTCAATGTGCTCTCGCACAAGAATCAATAGCCGAAAGCATAATATCCAAAACACCCCATACATAACTTGGATAACGACAACAACATGGCAACATAAACAAACATCCATACTCTACAGTCTCACGCCCATTACATACAATTTGATTTCACAACAGAATAATGAACCTCCCTCATAAAACTTCAATCCGATTCAAAATAATCTCACATTAAGCAAATGAACTAAAGATTATATTTGTGAACATTTTTAACCAAGTAACACAATCAACCAACCAATCGGAGATACATTCTAAAAGAAAACCCTAACACAAACTGCACTCGAACACATTGACGCAATCCAAAATCAAATCTGGCGTGAACAGGAAACTTTATAATCACCTCAACTCAAACCAACAATATGAAAATTGCATCGTAAATTACAACAAAAAACACAAACCCTAGATTCCGAAATGAAAGCAACCTCATATTAAGCAAGCCAACAATTTGATCTCAAATTTACGTATATCGTATGACAATCTGAATAAAACGTGCATAATTGAATCAGAAACATCTGTCAATCGCACACCATAAAAACGTAAAATAATTTTTTTAAAAAGACAGGAAATTTCTGCAGTAATATGGAGGAAGGAGAGAGAGAGGAACCATGTTGTAATCGGAGGAGGGTTGATCTGCTGCTGCCGCCGCCGGTGTTGCTCTCCTGGCTTCAAGCTACGAGCTCTAAAGGGGGTAAAGATTAGAGAAGCTGCGCATAAACCCTAGCCCCCTATTTATATGTCACCTTCACTCGAGATGAGCACTGCTACCCCGCTCAGCTACTAACGCAACGGCCTCTCAATGTTCTAAACGGTGTCGTGTTTCATATTACCTTTTTCTTCTTTTTTTACAAATGTCAAGGTTTGGCTTATCTAGTAAAACCAAAATTTCCTCCCAAAAATTACTTCCAGCCTATTAATAGTAAAAACTAATTGCACCAAAAAAAATATACTCCATTCATTTCTTTTTATTTATCATATTTTCTTTTTGTATATTTTTTAAATTACATATTATAATTATAATATATATAAATAAGTATTCTAAAAATATTTAAAATTTACTTATCAAAAAACTATATATCGAAACGAATCAAACAAGATCACATATTGATATATTTTAACTTATATATTAACAAAAAAAATCATATTTATGTTTTCACTCCTCAAATAAAATATTCTAAATAGGACAAATAAAAAGGAATTAAAAGAGTATATATACATTCTTATTAATACGAAATAAGTCCACATTTTTAATGAATAAGCACGAATTAAATTCACTGCTCCCGTTAAGAGTAATATAGTATTTATGGATTATTGGAAACATAAGTGTTGTGATCAAAAGAGTGAACATGTGTCAGATTTGTTCTACTTCAACTTCTATATCTCCTTATTTTCAACTCAAATTGACATTGTTAGCTATTTTTCGACCCTTGTGGAAACCAAAGTAACTTCATATGAATATGATTATCAATAAAATCATCCACGAGCATGAATCCATCAATCAAAATTCTCAATTCATTGATTATATTTGCAACAGTTATCCAACTAATCCAAAATCGCTTCGAAAGCATTCAAATAGATATAAAACTACCTGAAATATTAGGAAAATCACAAACAAAGCGTAATAGAGCACAAAATGGATAATATATGCGAATGATACCTTAAATGCAACTAAATAAACTAGTATGCTCTAATAATGCAACCTAAAATTGCCTAAAAACTTTGTAGAATTGTGTCTCATCAGTAAGTAGTAACTATATTATGTTACTATGGGTATTAATAACGAGTCGAACTATGTGCTAATTTTAGCATATAAGATTGGAAACAAGGGTCATAATCTTTATTATTTGATCATTTACTAGTATCTTATTCTCATTGACAAACATACTTGTCTCTTATGATACTTTATTTTGTATGTGTCATTTTGTAAAATAGTTCATTGTATATTGTAATAATTTGTGATGTACCTAAGTGTCTTGATAAATGAAAATATATTAGCGGCGTTTGGTTACAAGTGGATTGAAGAGCATTAAATGAATTGGAGCATTTTCGTGATGTGGACACTTAGTTAATTCCGCTATTAACAAAAATATAGACCTTGACTAAAATTCTCATTAAACTAAAAATATAGACCTTTTACTGATACATATTTCCTTTTATGTTGTCTCCGCCCTTTTCATTTGCATGGACAAATTAACACGTTAAATTGCATTCATTAAAATAATCATCTTCTTAAAGGGGTTTGAGCGAAGAAGTTTCACTGTTCTTATATCTCTGACATTAAGTTTAGTTAATTGGTTTTGAATTATTATTATTGTTGTTATATTATTATTATTATTATTAAGTATCAATCAAAATATACACTTAGTTAATTCCGCTACGTGCAAAGTGAGTATTTGATTTGAGAATAGTAAGTTTTATCTTGCATTATTACTCGACTGTGATATCTTCATATATCTCTAAGTATTTTGGTTAAATTTATGAGTAATTTCAATGAAGAAATTTAAGGGTGTTACCTTTTACTTAAGTGAAGACTTGTACTTAATCATGACTAAATTAGATGATTATGGACAACTTATGTAGGGATCCTTTAACATGATTTTTAAAAAAAGTGATCACTAAATACTTAGTCTTCTTATATGTGCATTAAATCTAACCCATCAATTTATATATTTTCATGGTGTAATTTAAAGACTTTTGACGTGTTTATCGCTTGTAAGCCTTGAATTTTGTGATATATGATTGAATCGGAATATAATATCTAATGGTATAAATGACTAAATGCCTAATTCATATCTCATTTTTTAATTTAATTTGGTCAAAGACCATTAGTGAAATTATATTTCTTGAGGTTTCATCATGGAAAAATCTTTGCTAAGGTATATCCATTTGGAAACACGACAAAAAATTAGAGAAAGAGAACGAAGTTGAAAAGAAGCTTGATGAGATAGAAGTAGGAGAGGTTAAGGAAGAACCTAAAAAGGTTAAAGTTAAGGATGACAAGAAGCAAAAATACATCTGAAGAAGTCTTAAATGGCTACTATCACCTAGTTCAAATTATTGTTGCGACACAAATGAAAATAATGGATGTTGACTACTCTTGAACGCCATGAATGAAACTATTTAGAAGACTAGGAGACTCGTGGATGGATTCGATGCTTAACTTTGCCTAGTTTGTTTTTTCTTATGTTTTGGAATAATTGTCCTTATATGACAAGTTATTTGGATTTCTAGTAAGATTTTGAGGAATTAATTTCTTGGGTTTGGACTTTAGAATTTTCAAATTTTGATGTGTGTTACATGCTATTTTGTTTAGAATTGAATAAAGCGTTTTAGAGCAATATGTTTATTTATTCCTTGTGAACATGACTGGATCATTTGTTTATTTGCTTAATGATTTATTGAAATGGTTATTTATTTCTTTGAATGCTTATTTCGAAGTTATTAGTTAAAGTATTATTGTTGTTTAAGAATAACTTCTAGATATGAAAATGAAGAGTCTGATGGATCTTCTTTGAAGATTGCCCTTAGGTGTTTGTCTTTTATAGTTGAGAACTTGGCTTGAGTAGCCACTAAACCTAAGAATGACTTTGGTGAATTTATTAAGAAAGTAACTCTTGCCAACTGGCTTTGAGAACTACATTAGAGAGTTTTTCAAAGAAATAAAACTAAATAATATTGTGTACTACTTGAAGGAAGATATCATCGATTTGTGGTGGTCAAGATAGAAGAGTACTTTAGTTAACCTATACTTTAATTGGGAAAAGTTTAAGAAGCATTTTAGGACTAAATTTTACCTAGTTGTTACCTTAAAAAGAAGAAATGCATGGAATTTACTAATCTAGAATGGATAACACGATCATAACTGAGCATAACACCAAAATACATTGAACTTATGAGGTTTGAACTTGAAATAATCATAACTGAAGCCTGGAAAGTCCAGAGGTTTGAGTAAGGCTTAACTTTGACATTGTTAGGGAAATTTAGGGGAGTCATTTTTGATACTCTTGAGGAGGTTTATGGGCGTGTTACTCGTCTTCTTGCTAGTATCCATCTTCTCATACGGAGAAGAGGAAATGCTTAAACAATGATAATGGGAGTGCATAATTTCAAAGGATTGACAAGAGACTCAAGACAAATGAGAATTTTAGTCAAGGTCTAAGGAACAATTTAATGAAGGCTTTATGTATGAGAAGAGTACTACGGAAGTAATAGTGTTGATTAAATTAAAAGAACCTATTTTTGCAAGAGAAGAGGTGAAAACCTTGAATACGAGTGTTACAGCTTACAAGAAGCATAGAAAACCCAATTCTATCAATGTTTAGGCCATGAAAGCTCCACCTAGTGGGCTGAACTATGGGACAATAGATGGTAAATAGATTGGATGATTGGAGTGTTGGAGGCTAGTTGGTTTGAGGAGAGAGGATGAAGAGGAGAAGGAGACCAGGAGGCAAAGATGTAATTGATTTAAATAATGAATTAGAGTTTGTATATTCTATTTTTATCTTGTTGTACCATAAATTTCAAAATATCACTAACTTCAGTCCAGATAAACCGATATAAGCCCTTTTTGCAAACCCCAAAATGCAAATATTTTAATTGTGTGAGATACAATTTTAGAAAAGCTACCTGGACTTGAAAAGAAAACATAGAATTTAAAAAATGTAATTGGGTCAATTGACCGATAGAGGGAGATTGAAGGAAAGGGTCGATCTCCATCAGACGATAGTTTGAGCCTTGAGCGGTTCCAAGTTCAAAAACTCCTCTCCCTTATAACTCAGTTCACTGTTTATACAATTTTGAAAATCGCAACAGTCTACACCGGCGACATCCCAGTATTACACCCGGGGATGAACAGACTGCTCGCGTAACTCGTGCCCCGAATTGCTGGCATTGGCCGCCCAAACACATCTCCGCGCTCCTTTGCTGGTGCCAATTTGGGGTTACACAGGTTAGGGTTTGATTTTGGTACCAAATTATGATGCTATTTGAATGTGTCTATTCGGATCGATGAAAAATGATAATAGGGCAGAAAATGTAGTTAACATATCATAATGTGCAGTTTGTGGCCTTGTCATTTTAAGAATTGTAGTTGGTGAAGCTAGAGGCCATACAGCTATTGTTCCGATCTTAAGCTAAGAGATTAGAGAACGATCCTTTAAACCTGAACTAATCTCCGAAAACTTTATAAAATACAAATTGTTATTCAGTTTGTGTGCTTAGGGGCTATGTAGCCTTCATCAATGACATGAAAATGCAAAATCAAGTTCATATTGGTGAAAATATAGATAGATCGTTGTCTTACTTACCTGTGCATTGGGATTATATTTTGTGTTTTTAGCTTACAATATGCGATTGACTTTTCAGAAAAAATGGAGTTCACAGATGCTTACAAGCAGACTGGTCCTTGCTGTTTTTCTCCCGATGCTCGCTACATTGCTGCTGCAGTTGATTATCGTCTGGTCATCCGCGACACTCGGTCATTTAAGGTGCTTTTTAACTGTCAATTTGCTATTTTTTTCCTTTTCAACTAGTTTTTGTCTGAACTTGTCTATATAAGTTCCTCGTTCCCTCCTATTTTGTTGAGCACTTCTTCATCGAAGGTTTAATGAATTATATGGGTACTTATATGTGGAAAGTGTGTACATATATCAATTGTGTTTTAAGGAGTATAGTTAACTTTTGAGAAGGCATTGAAATTGGTAGTTCACACCCATGCATGAAGTGTAGAGTTTAAAGTTGGTCCACTACAACTTATTGTCAAGCTTTGATGGATTGACCTTGAATTGGCACCACGGTGTGAAACTATTCTGCAAACTAATTGATTTCTTTCGGGAATTTTTCAAATAAGACACAGTGTAGTTTTATATCTGTCAGCAATGATTTTGCTGGTAAGGTTTTATGAAACTATCCTCTGGGAAACCTGTAATTTTCTTTGGTAGAACCTAAATGTCAACAAATATACATGGCATATAGTGAGGAAAATGGTAATTGAATCGAATGTATAGTAGAATCTGGACTTCTTTGAGTTCTAATTTTGCCGCTGACCTTTTTTAGTTAAACACACCACACTACTTTTTCTTGGCCTCACTTTTAAGTTTGGAAGCTTCTTTTGGGGGTATCACTTCCCTCCTTTTCATAATATAGGCTCCCATTTTGTGCCCAAAAAAAAGGTAAGGCACCCTCATTTGTCGTGGTCAAACTTAACTACTGATTTCTTGCCAAATTTGTCAATTACAAGTAGTAGAAATGGTATTGTTAGATTTGTATAAAAGAAGCATTCATGTTTTTGTATATTTATATTTACTTTTTATTTTTTCATTTCCGAGAATTTCACAGTCCAAGTTCAACTTTGGAAAATGTGTGTACCATACACCATGAGGAGTGTTTTCAATGGAAAATGCTACTAGTTACAAATCCCTTTATTTGTCCACCCTGTATATTCCTATGTTATGAACTATTTGTTTCCATTTGTTGAAAGATTGATTTTCTACTTTTAGAGGGTAGTAGTGGATCCTAAGCTGAGGTTTCTGCTGAATCTTTTTTCTACCTCTCTGGTATCTGCTGAATATGGAATGTCCATTGCTCTTTCTGTGCAGGTAGTCCAGTTATTTTCATGCTTGGATAAGATAAGCTACATTCAGTGGGCCCTTGATTCTGAGTACATATTATGTGGTCTCTATAAGAGACCAACTATACAAGTGTGGTCAATAACTCAGCCTGAATGGACGTGTAAAATAGATGAAGGTCCTGCTGGTATTGCACATGCTAGGTGGAGTCCTGATAGTCGTCACATACTCACCACTTCAGACTTCCAATTAAGGTTGACAGTCTGGTCACTTCTGAATACTGCTTGTGTACATGTAAGATGGCCTAAGCATCCTGTAAAGGGAATTTCATTTACCCGAGATGGCAAGTTTGCTGCAATTTGCACAAGACGTGACTGCAAGGACTATGTTAACCTGTTGTCTTGTGATTCATGGGAGATAATGGGTGTTTTTGCTGTTGACACATTAGATTTGGCTGATGTAGAGTGGTCACCTGATGATAGTTCTATTGTTGTTTGGGATTCACCTCTTGAATACAAGGTACCTGGATACTATTTTCATATTTTTGTAGCAATGCCTAATCATCCAATTTTTTATTCGTATTCAGTTGATTATAACAGTAGTCACTTTGTACAGGTTCTGATATACACGCCTGATGGACGGTGTTTATTGAAGTATCAGGCATATGAAAGTGGTTTGGGTGTCAAGAGTGTTTCATGGTCTCCTTGTGGTCAATTTCTTGCTATTGGAAGTTATGATCAGATGCTGCGTGTTGTTAATCGTCTAACATGGAAAGCTTTTGCTGAATTTATGCACTTACCTAATGTTCGTGGCTCCTCGTGTGCTGTCGTCTTTAAGGTTATTTCTTCACCTCTCTACACTACCTAATATCTAGGTGTCTAAATGATTATGCCTTTGGGCACTCATTTGATCTGTGTTCTTGTATATGTCATTGTCAGGAGGAAGATGAGCAGCCTCAATTTGATATTGCAGGGTTGTGTTTGAGTGGTGATCCTTATAATAGCAACTTTGGTAAGTTGTTTTTTATTATTTTGGGTGATGAACCTAATACATCTTAGATTCCTGCTTAGAATACTTGAAGGACTTTGGAAGAGCCTGTTTAGTGACTTCTGGTTTCTGGAATCTGTCTCCCCCAACAAGATTTCTTTATCCAAATTCTTCAGTCTGTCACAAGATGATATACTAGAAGTTGCTACATATGATAGCGGTATAGCATATAAGCCAGGGATTACCTTACTTGTGTCGGGTGTATGGTGTTGTGGTGCCCTGGTGTATCAGAACTCTTCAAATCAACAATCCGAATATGTGTCAGCAATTGATACTATGATTACAATATTCACTTTTTTTGTTTTCCAAATTCCTTTTTTTAGTTCCTTGTCTTTCTCTTCCTTTTTGGGGTTTAGAAACTTTGAGTGAGCTTGCAGCTTAGTTCAAGCCATGCTGCTTGCTACTGCATTAAGCCCTGCAGTATAATGCGCTTTGAGATACTCTATTACTGAGTGTGTTATGAGATACACTGTTTCAGAAATCAGCTCTCCTGTATTGGTTCTGAGAAAGGATTGAACTAGGAGGGCAAACTGAATATTGAAGTTGAATGTTCAATGTGTTTTCTTTTTGAAATGAATGTCTTCCAGGCACCTTATTGGTATATCATGCATTCCCTCCCCCCCTCCCCAGCTGATTGTTAATAGTTAACCATAAAATTTGTATGGACAACCAGGTAGCCTAGTAAGAACCTCTTTTTCAAGTATAGATTATCATTTAATCTACTGATGTGCCCTTTTCTTGTAGCAGATGTTTCAGAAAGACAAATAGGAGTTAGGTATGAGGTGGCAGAATTACCAATTACTTTACCGTTCCAGAAGCCTGCCATGGACAAACCAAACCCAAAACAAGGCATTGGTAAGCTCAATTTTTCTTCTTTATCTTAGATAACTTGTTGAAATTTTTAGGTTACGTGTAATATTTTATGGAAGAGGTAACAGAGGGACTTCTCTAATACGCAACTATAGTATGGAGGCTTCGGGTTTTTTTGATGGCATACAATCTTACATTGATGCCTAATGATTCAATGAAGCATAATTGGTCATAATCTAAGGCATATGATGTTCAACTATGACAACTCTTCATCATTTTTGTTGACTGCATCTGCCATCGCATTGTATGTGAGTGGAACTATGACAACTCTCTTTGTGATTTTTGAAATAATTTTGGCATTTTGTCATGGATAGAATTACCGGGGTCTTGAGTAGTGATACCATGGTGGCATAGTTTGAGATGGCCCCTAATAAGTGGGTAAGATCAAACATGTTGGAGTATGTAATGTGATAATGTGGAAGACCATTCATTTTTTCAGTAAAAGTTTCAAAAAAGGAAAAACTTTGACTATATTGGCTGACTGATTGTCAGTGTAGTAAACACTTCAAATTATCAATCTTGTTGCAGGTCTTATGGCTTGGAGTAGCGATAGCCAATATATTTATACTCGTGATGATACCATGCCAACTACCCTCTGGATATGGGATATGCAACAGCTTCAATTGGCTGCTATATTGCTGCAAAAGGAGTCCATCAAAGCTGCTGTTTGGAATCCAACATCTTGTCGCCTTGCTGTTTGTACAGGAAGTTCTCATTTGTACATCTGGACCCCCTCTGGTGCATATTGTGTAAGCAATCCTCTGCCACATTATAATGTAGTTGATTTGAAGTGGAACATAGACGGGACTTATTTGCTTCTCAAAGACAAGGAATCGTTCTGCTGTGCTGCTATGCCAATATTGGAAGAATCTACTGATTATAGCTCAGATGACTGATTTCCTTGCTGCACATGACATTTTTGGAATGAAAGGGTCTGGGGCTTATTGTTGAAATTGACGCTTCAATTGCTAATTTTCTCATGAAGTAAGAGCTTGCAGTCAACCTTGTGTTGGGGCTGTGGTTTGTAATCTCGTTCATTATAAGGAGGTAGTTGTACACACAACCTTGTTCACTTTGTACCTTCTGAGTAAAAATCCTCTCCTTTGCTCTAGAATGTGTAAGCTTTGTCTTAAGTATTGATCTGCAACTATCCAAGGCTTAAATATATAAGAATTTGTCTGTAGTTGGAGTTTTTTGGCGCTGATCATAATTTCACGTCCTTGTGTTATGGTTGTAACGGCAATCGGTAATCAACTTATTCTTCGTACTTTATGATGTATTGAAGTCTTCTTGTTTTTTACTTTGAAAGGGATTTTGCATAATTGGGCATTTTGTTCTCTTAAACAAGAAGAAGATTAGCACAACTGGCTAATTAGCATGGATATCTAATCAAAATGGGCTAGAAAAGACCAATAGTTGATTTATGAACTGCTGAATTGCTAGAAACGAAAAGGCAATTTTGACACGATTAGACCTGTTCAAATGGATGGGGGCCCGTTAAGGGCCCTTGATCGACCCATTTATAAAAATGTCTAATTAATAATAGGCTTAATGGGTCGGTCTCTTAAAGGGTAATGTTTTATTGGGTTTTTAATGGGTCAAGACGGGTCAATAATGGGCCTTTAGTTTTCAAGACTTTTAAACACTATAAGGTAACGAATTATTTTCACTTACTTGCCGATGATCCACTACCAAAGATTGGAGGTGATACAAGTAAATTATCCCCCTCTATAGATAAAAGTTATACTCTCTTTGGATGGGCCGTTATATATCTCCTTTGGCCCGACCCGTTTTGCTTGTAACCCATCCCGGCGCTGACCCGCCCCAATGCACAGGTCTAGACACGATGCACTTTTTGCCTCCTTGCCTTTTTGGTTGGTAGGATGAAACTGAAAAAAGCACCTTGAACAAATAATTTATGTGGGTAATGTTCGTATGACTGAGAGAAACGTAAACCCAACATCTGCTTGCTTAGGAGATACTGTAGCGTAGGAGCATTGACAGAATTGGACGAGCAACAAGGCCCAAACTATAAATCAACATGTTTGGATAGACTAATGTTCATCTAAGCTGTACTCGACCTAACTGGGGATCCCTGCTGCATACCTGCGCAACAGCTTCATGTCACCACCAGTGTGTGTACTTTTGGACATGTGATTAAAAGAGAAAAGGTTGGACATGGCCCTTCCATAATGTTGTAGCTGAAGGGTCCCTTGTTTAAAGTTCCATGCTTGCTTGTGTTTATAATTATCTCATGGTTCGGAACTAGGAAGGAGTGCATAAGTTCTTTCTTAGATTCATGTTGCTGGATTGAAAAAGAATACAAAGCTTGTTCACGTATATCCATGACACGGTTACGGAAGGAACCTGGGCTGGGTGCTGCTATTCATAGACATATAGGGTTTCAGTGTTCAAGTGGAAGCTAAATGGTTCCTTTTCTGGTTAGCTCTCCTTAATCAGTGAAGGGAATATCCCTGCATGCTGCCGTGTTACTGGTTTTATTAACTTGGGGCTTTTATAATGGTTCTTTGCGGCTTAAACATGGCTTGTACCAACTTTAAATTGAATGAAATTTGAATACTATGATTTTATGATTTGTGTTATATGTTCTGGGCATTTCTAAGACTTGTGATTTTTCTTCATTTCTATTAATTGCTACATGTAGTCCGTCGCTCCTATCTCCATCTCTTACTGTATTTAAAGTAATCAGGGACCTTTTCCACTCTTGTAATAAGCCCTTCTTTTTGTCTTAAATATTGACAAGGTGACACATACTTAATTTCCAAGACCTCGCTAACTGGATCCATCTTGGGTTGTTATTGCAGCTGCAACTCTAATCTGTTAAACTATTCGTGATTTCTATGACCTCTTCCGTAAGAATGTGTGTGGTGTGTTTTTCTCTCTCTTTTTTTTTGTGTGTGTGTATGTGTAGGTTTGGAATCCAAAGATACGAGAATTTTAACTTGTGACAATACTTGTTTTATGTTTCTGTTTCTATTTCTGTTTCCATCATCCCATGCCAATTATGTCTTCTGTTCTGATTTTTTTCTTGAGAGTTGGCATGATTTTGATTGGGCGGTTATCCTATTCACGTAGGTCTTTTTACTAGTTGACTTATTTTTCTTCGTCACTCTCCTATTTTGTGGAAGACTAAGAAACAACGTACACTTTCACACTCGTTTATGAAAATAGAATATTGCTTTATGGTTGTTAACACTCGTGAACTAAAATGGCCGAAAAGATTATTATTGAGTTTGGGTATACATCATCTTAAGGCAATCTAACTTTTTTGTGCAAATTAATCGATCGACTCTTTATATTGCTAAAACTTCTATATTTTATGACTGAACAAAACACATATAAGTCGACTATTATTTTGTTTGAGATGCAGTAACAGATGGATTAATTACTACCTGACTACCTTCTATGTTTCTACAACATCGGCAATTATCAAACTTGTTAACAAAGGCTCTTGGCGAATCTCAATATGACGATCACTTTGCAAGTTGGGCATTTTGAATCTACACGCTCCAATCTCAAACTTTCTTAATCTTCTCTCTCTTTTTCCCAAATTCATTCATTGTTTTAGTAGACCCAAACAATAATGAAATAATGTACAAAAGATCAAATCAACAATTGTTTTTCTTAAGCAAAAAATTACCCTCTATAAACAAAATTAACTAGATACCTTAACATTTTGAAACCAAAGAAAGACAAGGGACATCATATTGACATAGAGAAAAGAGCACACAAATTTGTTTTGATGGAAGATGCGTTTGTATGCAAAATCTAAGATTATATAGCATGATTTATACATTGTACATTAGAGTATAAACAATTCAACAATTAATGTATATATTAATTAAGGTGCATTATAATTATAAATCGTAAAATTTTATTGCCTAGTGCCACATCAACATTTTATCTATAAATTTGATCGGAAATATAATAAGATAATAAATGTACAATTTCTATTAATTTTAGGGTCAATTTGCTCCACTCAAAAAGGAAAATGATTAATTTGCATAATTGATATAATTTTTGGGGCTGATTTGCCATTTTTCCCACATTACATTGTAAAACATAAAACTTAAAAACTTGTAAAATTTATAAAAATTATAAAATTAAAACCTTAGTTAGGTATGATCACATCACATTTGTTATCCGGAGAAGATATCGCGCAGCACGGCAGCAATAGTACCTAGTACGTCTGTACGTGGTTGCATAGATAAGGTAGCACACGTACAGACACTCCACTTGCATTACAAACCATCAAAATTTCAGGATCCAAATCAGTCCGAACTCCGAACGCTCTGAAACAACAACTTCAAATACAATGTCGAATACAAACGACGAGAAAGTGGTGTGCGTGACCGGTGGTAGCGGCTTCATTGGTTCATACCTAGTCTCTCTCCTCCTCTCCCGCAACTACACTGTCCACGCCACCGTCAAAGACCTCAGTTCCGTCATCTCCCTCACCACTCCCTTTCATCAACTCCCAAATTTTTTTGTATTCTTTAGTACTAATACATTCCGCTTGTTTTTTCAGATGATGAGAAGGAAACGAAGCATCTAGAAGCCTTAGACGCCGCTTCCTCTCGTCTCCGATTATTCCAAATCGATCTTCTCGACTACGCTTCCATTTTTGCCGCCGTCTCCGCCACTTCCGGCGTTTTTCACCTCGCTTCCCCTTGCATCGTCGATCAGGTTCAAGATCCCGAGGTATCACAAATTTTATTTAATTTTATTTTTTGTTGTTGATTGATTTGCGTGGTGTTGAAGCTGAAACTTTTTTGGAGTGATAACAGAGGGAACTGCTTGATCCAGCAATAAAAGGGACGATCAATGTATTACGAGCTGCGAAAGAGGCAGGTGTGAAGCGCGTCGTTTTGACGTCTTCTATTTCTGCAATCACGCCTAGTCCTAATTGGCCTGCTGACGTTGTAAAGGGTGAGGATTGTTGGACTGATATTGAATACTGCAAACAAAAAGAGGTAATGCCGTTTATTTTCAACATTTTGTTAGTTTATGTTAAAGTTAGTTGTTTAATTGTTTTCAATTGCGGACGCGGACTTTATGAAGACGGCTTTTCGTGCAACGGTGCTATCTGCATTGCTCTGACCTTTATGATTTCAATTATTCATATATAGAGTCATTTGTTTGTGTACTGTAATGTTATTATTTAATTTGGCTTATGGATAGCAAATGCTTCGATTTTGATTTTGTTGAACATTTGTTGACTGCAAGTAACTCTCTTGGTTTCAAACTACTCCCTATTGGTTATTTTAGCCAATATCATTTGAGCCGTACATTGTTGTTTTGTGTTTATCTAGGTTATCTTGCTGTGTTAATGCAATGTTTAATGTTAATTCGCAATTTTGTCAATTCTTAGTGTGTGTGAGAGGGTCTATAAGTGGAAATTATCATGGATATGTACTTCAGTTATTTATATAAGATTAGAGTTTTATATCCAGCATACATGTTGGAATCTTGTCTGTTAAGGCGATTCCTTCCACTTGTCATAATGGTTGTGATGTTTTTTAATTTTGGATTTATGTTTACTTTTTAGTCCTAAAGGACGCGTCTTTCTTGTTTCGTCATGGTGTTGTGTTAACAAACCTGCACTACTTGTTCTAGTTGTGGTATCCACTGTCTAAGACATTGGCTGAGAAAGCAGCTTGGGAGTTTGCTAAAGAGAATGGCTTGGACATGGTTGTGGTAAATCCTGGCACGGTGATGGGGCCAATTCTTCCACCCACACTAAATGCAAGCATGTTAATGCTACTTCGCCTTCTTCAAGGTAACTTTTGGTAGATTTTTCTAGATCTCACTTGTAATTTAGCCATATGCTGTCTTTTAGCTTTTCATACTTGAATATTTGACAGTCACATATCTCCTCATATTGTATCAAATCAAGTGTGTGACATGTCCATACTTTTATTCTTAATTGAAGTGAAGGACAAGACTGTCTTCTAGGTTTCTAATATACCAAAGGTAGTTGAAACAGCTGCTGTGATAGCAAGGTGTAGTTACTCACATCTAATAGGTCCTAACCTTTGTAGAACTGAAATAGGTTTATGAGAGGCAATAGGTTAATGGTGTATTTATGCAATTTGTTATGAAATGACCTTTTACCTTAATTTGTGTAATGCACTTGATCACTTGTATGATGAAACAAATACAATTCCATTTTCATGCCAGATGTTGCTAATAGGATTTTTGCTATTTTGATGCGTCGCTTACGTTTTCTCACTTTAGCTTCAGTTGCTAACGGCAGTCATTACGTTTTGTACAGGGGCTAGTTTGTTGTGCTTATAATCTTCATATTTATTTTTAATGATGTATTTTAGTTGCTATCTGCAGTTCTCAAGTGATTTTGGAAGTAATTCTCTCAAAAAATATTGATGAAAAGTCATAAGGTTTTTAGCATGAAGTTTCCAGAGATTGACTTCAATAATCTCAAACTAAGCATTTGTTCAATGTAGCATAGCCAAAGACATTTTAAATATATTGGGAGGTCCCCAACAAACTAAGAAATCCAGATTAACATTTAATCTAGACCATCAGTTAAGTAATTGGAGGCTTAGATTGGACTAAGAAGAACTGGATAAACACAGGTTTACATGACATGTCACATGACACAGCTCAGCCTTGTAGTTGCTGGGAATAGTTTTGCTACTTATGGCATTGTGTGGCTTGTTCAAGCCTTGTCAGGCTCTATCATAGGACAGTGCAACTTTATAAAGGAAATTGTTTGTATGAGATATGATTTCTTGTTCAAAAACTAGTCAAACCTTCATCTCCAATAAAATTACCTTTATATCATGAGCCTAGTTTATTAACCTATTTTTTGCAATTTCGTTTCGACTTTAAGTACCTCCAATGGCCAATCACATATATGGAGTATACTGTATATACCTCATGCCTTTTAATGGCTCAGAGCCACATATGTCATGATAGCTTTGAATCATTCCACAAGAAAAGACAGGAATTTTTCTGCCTTTTGAACCCAAGTATTTGGGAGGGATTCTTTTGCATTAGTCTTCTTCACATACTTTGTCCTTTTATCATTTTTTCTCTTAAGTTATTTTTTGCATTGCTGTGTGTCATCTCATATACCTCAGTGCTTCTTGAATAACAGTCATCGTGACCTTACACAGCTACACTTTTCTAGCATGAGTTATGCTGAGTTGTATCAGGTGTGCTGTTGTTGAGGGTATTTGGAGGTAGCCTTTTCATCTCTTGAAGGGTTAAGCTTGTTTGTCTTCAAATCAATAATCTCATTGGGCTGATGGTGGTTGCATATAATTTGGCTCTCTCTAATGTAAAAACTTTGAAATATCAAACTTTGCCATATGTCCTCTTTGCTGACCTTTCCAAACAAACCTCTGAATTATTAATTAGGTTGAAAGATTCAGATTTGTTTGCATTTAAAGTCTGTGCAGTTATACATATTCTATTTACACTATAAGATGATACTCCTTATATTCATAGTTATTTTTTAAAAAAATTGCAGGTTGCACTGAGACTTATCAAGATTTTTTTTTGGGATCTGTCCATGTTAAGGATGTAGCCCTGGCGCACATTTTAGTTTATGAAAACAAGTCAGCTACTGGAAGACACCTGTGTGTAGAAGCTATATCACATTATGGTGACTTTGCTGCCAAAGTTGCAGAACTATTACCGGAGTATAATGTGCCAAGGTAACCTGCTATACTCTCACTAAATCAGTTTGTGTACTGTATATTTCCACTTGGTCTGGCAAGCATGATTCCAAATTTGTAAAACTAACTCTAATATACAGAAAAAAAACCTGTTCACGACATTCTGGTTCTACAACCTGAATTTGCATCGTAAGCTCATAGTTTTTTCACTACTATCTGGAGGTTTACTTGTTAGTTCCTAGCAGTAGCCAGTAGCTAAACCTCATGACCCTGCTCCTGTCTTCTCTGAAATTGGAAATTTGGGCCTCAATCCTTCTTCCTTGTGTACAGGTTGCCTAGAGATACACAACCGGGGCTTTTAAGGGCCAACGATGCCGCTAAGAAGTTGATGGATTTAGGTCTACAGTTCATACCAATGGAGCAAATAATCAAGGAGTCCGTGGAGAGCTTAAAGAGCAAAGGATTTTTATCTTGAACCTGACTATTAGAGAACTCCTTGTTCTACCCTTAAGATTGGAAGCTGTGTCTTCAGAGACCCTCTAGTTATTAGCTTAGTGTATAAGGTGATTTAAAGCTTAAACTATAACTTGTACGGAGTTCTACAGCGCTAGGCTTCAACATTAGAGTGTAATAAATAACCGTCATACACAGCTTCATCCAGCAATTCTCATGCCTTATCTGTTTTTAGGCTCTCTGCTCTGCTTCGTTTAATTTTTTATTTTTTAGTATCTTGTTTCAACTTTTGCAAAACAGTTGCATGAGAGTTCTCTAATATCCCTCTCTTCCCAGAAAAAAATTACAACATATTATTAAACTATATTAATTATCTCTCAAAACTGAAAGATATAAATGAACAAACTCCTTGCCTTTTCTATTTCTAGAGAAGCGGACTGTCCTGGCAACTCATGAAACAAATATGAGATAGTGCATTCAGTTTTGGGAAAGGATTTTCCAAAAAATACACCTCTACTTTGACGAATATTGTGAATAAAGCGCCACTATTAGTTTCTAGTAGTAGTGTAAAATTTGGAACTAAACTTGGCTTCCTGAAAGTTATTTCAATTAGGGTGGAGGAGGTCTGCTCTTACATATTATGTTATAGTAAAATGATGTGGTTATCGTTTTCTTATTAAAAATAGTAATGAGGAAAATTAGAGAGCCCAGCTCATCATTTTCCACACATTTCAGTTCTCTGTTAGAGTTTCAGAATGAATGTGATATTATAATGATTTTCTCTAGAGCAGAAAAATGTTGGAGAATGCATAATACTTAACCAAAGCTATGTTTTTACTGTCAAAGTGAAAGTAAAAGAGAGATTTGGGTAAATTGAGTTTCATAATTCTCCAGTACTTTTTCTATTCATCCTACTATTTCCATTCCTTACTTTTAAGCTCAAGTAGGACATTAAAAGGGTCGTTACATCCTTAGCAGAAGTAAAACAAATAGGATCATCCATTACATCTGATCACATCCTACTTTTTCCTGCATACTGTTTTATTTTTGTAGAACTAGCTTACTAGATGTTTATATTGAAGATATATGGGCATATTGTCATTCTTTTGCAATAGGAGCACGATGTAGTTACTGTGACAAGTAAGACAGAAGTATACATGGTACTTCTACAGCATGTATCCAGATGTGTCATAATGGTGCTTGAGGTGACTGTGGACGGTGACTAGTATGTGCACCTCACTTAGCAATGATGCATGCTATGTCTTGCATATGTGAGCACCATAAAAGCACTGCTCATCATCTCATTCACCATTCCCCATATACACTAGTAACATCACTTCATAATCATATTGTCCATAAGTAGCAGTCAAGAACTCTTACACGTCTTGCCATCCCTCAATTCAGGCATTCACCTAGGAAAGAGTAAAAGACAAATACATTCAATGTCAGCAAATTAGTGTTTAGTGATGTAAACTTCTACTAAAACTCCAGTACCATATTTCAAACCTAGGAGATTCCTAAAACTAGAAGTGATGGTCGGCCATAAAAACTGAAAGATTCTTACACTGCCACTCTATAAGTACCAGTACTAGAAAATCTCCAACCATCATCAAAATCCTCTGCTTCTCATTTGACAGCAAAAAATGGCATCGATTCTGCAGCGGATCTTTTCTGTCCTTGCTTACTTTACAGTGTTTCAAGTCTTCTTAGGAACTTCAGATACGGTTGCAAATGTGGCATTAGATTTGTACTATGAGAGCTTGTGTCCAGATAGTGCAAATTTCATCACCAATGCACTCCCAATCATCTTTCTAAATGGGATAATTGACATTGTCGATCTTCGAGTCATTCCTTGGGGTAACGCAAAGCTTGCTTCCGATGGCTCCTTCACTTGCCAGGTTTAATGATTCTTGAGATTATATACATTATAGTTTATCATTAAAATTGAAATTAATTAATGACTGACATATGCTTAACATTGTCAATTTCATTTCAGCATGGTCCTAGAGAATGCTTTTTGAACACTGTTGAAGCTTGCGCCATTAATGCTTGGCCTAATGTGGTAAACTTCCATGGTTTTTGCCTTTATTATTTAATTTTTTGTCGAAGTGAATTACTGTATTGCATTGTATAATTTGTATTCATCATCATAATTTTGATCCAACTCATGACAGTAGTAGTATTTAAAAATGTTTGTGAATTATACTTATTTGGCGCAAATTTTGTCTAAAAACTTCTATTTCACATCATTTTGTTAGAGTTTCTCAATAATTGTTATACAATTTGAGATAAAAAAAATTCTAGGAATTTGAGATAATTTGATAGACCAGTGATTTGTTGAGCTCTAGGATTACTTGTTTGTGAACTTTTTCCCACAAATTCAACATAGTAGTTGCGGATTTATCAAAGTACTTCAATATCTTCTGCATACACTTTGCCTATTGTTTTCAAAGTGTTTCTTTTGCAGAGAGAAGTGGATGTACATCTCGATTTTGTTAATCATCTTGTTTATATTTTGAATTCATTTGGTTAGCAGTATAAAATTGTCTTTTGGTGAAATAAATGAATATGATTTCTGTAATTCATTGGCTAATGTATGATGGGGATTTGACTGTTCAACAGGATGATCACTTCACATTTATTGGTTGTGTTGAGAGTCGGGCCATTCAGGACAAGAATTGGAAAGATTGCTTTAAGGAGATGGGTTTGGATCCAAAACTTGTTACTGGCTGCTACAAGGGTGAACTTGGCAAAAAGGTCAGCCTCTTTTGGTGATGTGTCTTTATTGTTTCATACTAGCTTGTCTAATACATGTAATCTAGAATTTACCTTCTCTTTGCAATATTTTCTTCCTTTAAACTAGCTTGAGCTGCTTACACGCACATTTACGCTTATACAAATCTATTGGAGAGTAATGGAAAAGTAGATTTGTCAATTGCATTGCATTCCAATAAATCGGTGTCCAAGAATACAACATTCTTTATGTCACTGGGTTAATGCTGTATCGGTTGAACCTTCTTTACTGAGCTATTATGGTTAGGAGCCTCATTGGAGGAATTAGGGTGATGGCGATGACACTTGTACAGCTGTAAAATTACTCTTCCTTCTCTTGTCAAGACGTGAGTGGATATTTTTCTAAATGTAGTTTCACCGGTCTTCAGTTGTCATATCATGATATGTTATACTCCGGTTGTTTCTGTATTACTCATCTACAAGTTGAATTCCTGGTTTCTTGAGAATACATAAACTGCTTTCTTGAGAATACATATAGTTCATTTTGTCCTATATGATCAACCAATACGACTATTTTCCTTCATATTTATTGCTAAGCTTGATGTATGTGCCAAGATAAACTAAAGAGCTTTGTAAATAAGCTGCATTTTGAAGTGCTCCCTTTATTCTTATCACGTGGTTTTGCCGAGGAACATTCTGAACATTTTAAACCAGGATTTTGAATTTTACTTGTTTATTCAACTCCTATTCAATTAATTGTGTGATAATCTGTTAGAACGAACAGTCATGTACTGTCTAAGGTGAGACTTTGAAGAATCAGTAAAACAACTGAAGTACACGTAGTTCTATCTTGGAAAGAAAAGTATCTTGCTTCTGTTCTGGTGTTAAGTATCAGGGCTATGCTGGATGTTTATAATATGTTGGAGAGTCATTGCTCCTGTCTCAGTTTTCTTAAGCTAACATACTCTGTCATCTGAGTAAAACTGTAATCCTTGATGGATAGTATTCGTGAGATGGTATGTGAGTATTTTTTACCCGGCTACATTTGATCAGTAACATTTGTGGAAAAAATTTTGCTCGCAGAAGAACTGGTGCTCAATAATCAACCTCAAGCTGGCTAGTCGGAGAGACTGAATTTTTACCTCTATGCTGGATTTTTTTTGGCTCTGAACTGTGATCCCAACACACACATACATGCTCACACATTTATCTATGAATCATCCATTTTGTTTCCGCCTTATTTAACTAATAGAGTTCCATGCAGCTTGAGCTAAAATACGCAAATCTAACAGCAGCACTCAGTCCTCCTCACGAATTTGTGCCCTGGGTGGTTGTGGATGGACAACCCCTCAAAAAAGTGAGAAATTTTGATTCTGTAATCCTCATTACTGATCATCTTGCCCTTCAGAATGATTAAAACTAATTATTGAATTTTTTTGGTGTTCTAGGACTTGGGAAACTTTATAGATTACATCTGTCATGCTTACAAAGGAACTCCACCTAGTGTTTGCAAGAAACCATCCCTTACAAGTGCTCCAAGAGAGAAGACTCATGGTTACCCTGTCAGCTTCAGAGAATAGACCCCAAAGCTGTCGTCCATAAATAAAAATTAGATTTTCATAACATCATGGATGAATTAAATGATATAAAACCCCGCTGTCGTGTAGAAGACTTTGAGATTGTTTTCTCTCAAGAAGCCATAAAGGCATATAGCAGTTACCTTAACAACGAATCTTGTTTGGCATAGAGAAATTTTCGGATTTACATGTAGCTTTCTCTCGTGCCATTGGTTTTCAAACAAACGCTGCATGCATCAGTTTTACTCTGCAGGTTTCTTTGATAGTTGAAGGAGTTTGTTCAAAATCAAAAGACGATTATACTCACAGTCAGTCTCTTGGATTAACGCAAACTGGAAATGCATTTAATCGTCTACACTCTTTATGCTTGCTAGAAGTATTTGATTACAAGGTACGACATCAATCATAGTTCCCTCTCATTTGGAGTAAAGGACTAGTTGGGCCAATATACTGTTCTTGTTTCGAGTGGGTCACAATTTGCACCTGTAGTGAGTTGTAATTCTTATCGTAAATGAGTCCAGTCCTTGAGTTCAACTCCTGTAGACTATATATTGGAATTACATTCTACATGTTTCTTGTGTTCAAATAAAAACTTGGTCAGAATAGTTTTGTTGATCTAACACGCGTGGAGTTGTGCCCTTAAACTTTTTTGGTTAAAGCACAGTAATACTTTACCGTTCTGTTCTGCGATGAACCAAACAGTGCTTGCAAGAAAGCATCATATTCTTCGCAAGTGGTCTGAGGGATAAGACTAATCATGTTTACGCCGTCTCCTACTCAGAACAGACAGCAAAGCGAATGTTGGATATTAGTGACTACGTGTACCAGTTCAAACCTGCAGCTTTATTTTCTGAAGGAGCTGCAAGCTTCGTTGATAGTCTATATTTCATGGCTTCATCTTCAGAGATGACACTATAATAGATTGATCAGTAAGACATGCACCAATTTCCTTTCAGTCAAGAACTAAAACCTTCTTGTAAAGATGCTGGTGTAGTATCTATGGTCTCTCCTAGTCTGTTATTTCTGAGTATGTCGTTCAAAGGGGTTCCTGGCGGCATTGACCCTTTTCAGACATCTGCATTAATTTCATTTTCTTTTCTTTTCTTTTGTAAGCCACACATCTGCATGAGTTGAGGGTTTTGCTGCCAACAGGGTTCGTTAGTCCAATACCCAGTTTGAGGACTAGTAGCACACTGGCACTAGTTGTGTTTGGATCGAGTTCCTTCCATCTACCCCTATAAGCAATATAAAGCATTTTCACTTTTACGGATGAGCAATGTGACAAAGCTAGCAGCAAAAGAAAGATACTGCGTATTACTTGGATGCTACTCTAGTACAATAGGCTGCCAAAAACTTGATTTTACAATGCCAAGGGATAGACAGCTGCCTTAGATACCTGAGAGTACATTTTCTCCCGTGTCAAGTTATTTGTTTTGGCATACTCTCAAGTCTCGACATTATCATACCCGAGAGTACATGTTTTGCCATGTACCATCTCAATTCCGTACAACCTGTCAATAAATAACAGAAGCAAATATCTGAGTGTGATAGTCTGATACTTTACACTGCTATCTATAATCATCTTTCCCAAATATATTCCTTATTTCCTTATAATAATCCAAATTAGCCTTGGAACAAATCATGCAGAAAAAGAGACCCCAGATTTGTACTTTGAAAGATTGTGTCCTCCGATCAGAAAATCTAAGGTGTTATCCTCTATATTAATTTTATACAATTTTAGTGCAAAACAATTGAATGGGAGCGGGCTTGCTGAATCTACTCCAGACCTTCATGACATTTGTTCTGAAAATTTCCACTCATATAGTCATATGTATAAGGAAGGCTCTTATGGATGAATATGTTTTTTGTCCAGCCCCTTGTACCCTACATTTGACATAGGTTTCAGTACAAATAGTCTTTTATTCCCTCCGTCACCCAAAGATTGCCTCAAGTACGAATTTTTATTTTTTTATGATACAATGAGAAATCTTTAGGGAGACAACCAAAAATGGAAAATCTTTAAGAGAATGGGGCAATCTTTGGGGGACGGCCTAAAATGAAAAATAGGGCAATGGATGGATGGAATAATTTCTAGGCTGTGACTTAAAACATCCAAGGATTAGTAAAAAATGCTGAAAGACTCGGTTGTAGCAAGTCTGGAAGGTAAATTATCTTGCTTCTGTGCTGGTACTGCATTGAGTACTATATCAGTTTAGTGGTGGACGTGAATTGTGTTTTGGAGGGTCTTGACTCTTATGATTCAGTTTCTTGGCTTTTGCTATTACAAAGGATCTCGACCAAGTGCATGCAATGAAGCATCCTTCCCCAGTGTTCTAAAAACGAAGACTTATCATGTTCACCCTGAATCCTGCACAGAACAGACCAGAAAGATGCCATTGGTACTGAAAATTTGGTCCTTCATATCATCATGGATGGATCAGATGATCTTAATCATGCTATTATGTAAACCAATTGTTTTCAACAGCGTAAAATACCCATAATGACTGAAGTCATATATATATATATATATATATATATATATATATATATATATATATATATATATATATATATATATATATAGTTGTTATGTTGTAGATAACAAGCTTGTCTGTATAGGATATGTCATAGTTTCCAAAATTCCATTAGGCACCGTGTTTGTCTGATGATAGTTGTCTGAGTAAACTCTGCACGTTTCTTTGAATAGAGGAACAATGTTGTTTAAAATCATCAGTAGATAGCTAATCTAATGACTTCACTTAAAGATACAATGAAATTTATAATCAACAGCCACAAGGATTTGAGGAATAATTAAATTTTAAAAACACTAACTGGAAACCAAAGTTGTCGATATGTCCGAGTGGTTAAGGAGACAGACTCGAAATCTGTTGGGCTTTGCCTGCGCAGGTTCGAATCCTGCTGTCGACGGCTGTTTTTACTTTGTATTTTCATTATTTTTCCTTCCCTAAACGATGACGTCTCACTAAATCTGGCACAAGCTTGAAGCTTCATGTTTACGATAACACCAGAGCCGGGTTGTCCGGTTGAGTATATGAAGAAACCAGCGCAAAAAAAAAAAAAAAAAAAAAATATAGTTATCTCAGACTCATCTTCATCCTCTCCTCGGCCTAAACCCTATTCCCAAAATTTTGCCACTTTCTCTCTCCTTCTTAGCGAAGCCAACAATGCCGAACCTCGAATGCAGAATGTACGAGTCACGCTACCCCGAGGTAGACATGGCGGTAATGATCCAAGTGAAGAACATCGCCGACATGGGCGCGTACGTGTCTCTCCTTGAGTATAACAACATCGAAGGTATGATTCTATTCTCGGAGCTATCCCGTCGTCGGATTCGGAGCATCAACAGTCATATTCGGGTGGGTCGTATTGAACCCGTCATGGTTCTTAGGGTTGACAAGGAGAAAGGTTACATCGATCTCAGCAAACGTAGGGTATCTGAAGAAGATATTGCTCACTGCGAGGAGCGTTACAATAAGAGTAAGCTTGTTCACTCTATTATGCGCCATGTTGCTGAGACTATGAACATGGATTTGGAGGTACTTTCTTGTTGTTGTTGTTGTTGTTGCTGCTGTTGTTGTTATGATTATTATTATTTGAAGATTAGTGTTAATTTGACATTAAAGATGCTAAATTATATGTTTCTAGATTTAATTTAGGATTTTTGTTTGCTAATCTTGGTATTTAATGGCATTATTGTCTAACTCGGTTGAATTGTAGGTTTTAATGTTAGATTATATGTTAGACTAATGTGTCGGGTTTTGTTGATTTTGTTTCGCTTGTTTGTTGTTAAATCTAAGATTTTGGGCGAGGTAGGTGTTGTTTGAGGTATTGCTTTTTAAGGTTTTAATGGAGCTGAGTGTTTATTTCTGTGTTGAAAATATGTTCTGGTCGGTTGTTATCCTTGCTGTGCTAGCTACTATACATGGTTAATTAATGGCTCATGTTTTTGTGTTGATGAAGTCGATTGTGTTGCAAATTTGTTACTCTTGGAAAGTTCGCGACTTTGTTGATTGATTGATCGTGATCTTGTCATTTTATCTTTTGTGGATTCTAATAGCAACCAGTTGTATGGTTTGTTGGGTATGATTTAAGTAATTAGAGGGTATGAGGATGACGTTTGTATGTGTTTACGATGTAATGTTTTATAGGGTGTTGAGCTAATTCATATTGGCATTTATTTTAACAATCTTGGCATTTATATTAAGATTAATTGATGAGAATAATCTAACCTTTGCCTGATTTGCGTATATTAAGCCAACCTTTTGTTTCTTTATGATTGCACATATCTTTAGCCAATTTTTTCTTGCACTAAACCTTTTTACAGATAACCTGAATAGCACGTGGCAAAATAGTCAAAGGGTTGAGTTGTGCAGTTGACAAAAAGAGTCGTAGGTGATCACTAATCCACCATTAATCTGACTATCTCTTCACATAATCCCACAAGAGATAAGGAAACAGGCCAACCCAAATTCCTCATTTTCTTCACCCGAATTGAAAAGGGTATTTACATGATGGGATCAACATTTGTGGGCAACAACATCCCCTGCAATGCCGGATCAATAAATGGGTTCGATAGTTCTCACTCTCACAGGTTTCCGGTTCCAAGTCGCGTTTCAGGTGCAATCCTTTGAAAAGTGCGGATTTGGGCAGGATTTTGGTGGTGGCTTTGGTGGTGAAGGCCAATGAGAAGAGGGAGAATCCGACCTAGAAGAAGACCGGGTTGAGTATTGAAGAATGTGAAGCTGCTGTTATTGTTGGGAATGCACCTTCTGCTCCTCCCGTCCCCCTACACCAAAATCACCTTCTGCCACTCCTGTTATCTCTCCTCTTGTGAGTCCCAATTCCACAAAATTCAATACGATACAAAATGTACAAATTCAGCATAAATGAGTTCGATTCCCACAACTTAACCGAGAGAAAAATAACTTACAGGCCACATTGGACATCCATAGAACTTATGCCCAACGTTTTCTCCATTTTTTACGGTCCGCACCTCAACATCCCTCCCACACACACATGCAACCCTAGGATAAATTGACTTTCTTGAATTCGAGGAGGACGACGCACATGATGATTTCCCACCAGCCATAGTAAGAACGAACGAAAGATGTAGAGAGATGGGGAAGAAAGAACCAACTCGAAGCAAGAAGAATGGGGAAGAGTGAAGAACGAAAGGTGAGGAGTGAAGAGTGAAAGTGAAGAGTGAAGCCTACAACGGTATTTAGTTCTTTAATTTTTAAAAGAGAGTTATCTGTTCGTGACCGTCAATCACTGGTAACAATTGAAACAGGTTTAGTGCAAACAAAAATTGGTTAAAGGTAGGTGTAATCATAAATAAACAAAAGGTTGACTTAATATCCGCAAATCGGTCAAAGGTTAGATTATTCCCATCAATTAATCCTTTGTATTAACAATCTTGGCATTTATATTACCTTAGTATATTCTTATCTTTACTATGCTCACCTCATCAGCTCATCACCTCACTATCAGTTTGAATACGAACTACATATTTGTTTTAGAGGAGGTCTAGGTGTATTTTGTTTACCTTTATCAAAATAGACCAATTGAGGAGAAACAGAATATGGACAATTAATTTTCTATTATTATTGTTGAGCGGGTTGTTGAGCTACCCGGAAAAATAGATATTACTAGGAAGGCAGTTTGCAGTTTGCAGTTTGCAGTTTGAGAGTTCAACCTAAACCTTGTTATCGTTTGTGTGAGTTATTGAAAAAGGGAAGCAGGGGCAAGTTACTCCATAGTCCATACCATATACTTAGATTTTTTTTGTAAGAAACCTTTGTTTTGGAGTAACTTAGTAGTAAGTATAGCCGGGGACAATGGTACTTTTCTTTGGGGACAAAGGAAGTATTTTGGGGTTGAAGGAATTTGCTTGTGTTGCCTTTTCTTCTCATTACTATTATTGTTTACTTTTTTTTTTCCTTTCTAAAAATAGGAAGGAAATGGTGGCAATGGTGAATTTCTTTTGCTGCCTAAGATCAGATTGTCTCCATTCTTTTAATGGGAGAAAGGGAGGGGGGAGAAATTACCTTGTGAAATTTTAGTTTGACCTTTAAACTAAGCATCTTGTAATATCCCCTTTTTCATTTTGTTAGAATTTATTGTAGTCTAATATCAGAAAACGCGGTGAGTCCTAGGCTCCTAGCTTGCATATGTGGACTCATGTATCACTTGGATAACTGGAGACATGTCCTGACTTGAAACTGCTATGATATTTGATTATTTGTTGCTTACATTATTTTGCAGAGTATTAATTTGTCATTGTTAGGAAAATGTTCTTTAGTGGAGTAGAAGTTGGGTTTCGTTTTTATGGATTAGTTTTTCTGCTTAACCTTTAATCACATGTGTTGCATAAATTTTTCAAATCCTATGATGTATGTATTGTGTGAGTTCTATGTGTCAATGCTCTGTATCTGAGCTGCTTAAAAGAAATTTTTAACCTCTTTGCTTGTATCTTCCTTTCTACTTAGCAGAAGATGCAATTTTGATGGTTACAACTTCATTCAGGCTTATTTAAACTTTTTTTCCCAACACACAGGACTTATATATACGTATAGGGTGGCCTCTATATCGGAAATATGGACATGCTTTTGAGGTAAGTGTATTCTTTTTGAAATTTTATTTCCTTTTTTGTTTTTAAAACTTTTTGCCTTTTTGTAATTCAATAACTTTTTCTAAAATGTCTTTCATGAGTGTAGGCATTCAAGGCAGTTGTGAATGACCCTGACACGATTTTGGACCCACTTACCTATGAAGCCAAAGAAACTGGTTCTGATGGACAGGAGGTACGCAAATTTACTCACTCTCATTGATGATAGTTTTGGTTCATGTCTCATATGCTTGTACTGCAGGTGACAAAAGTGCTCCCCGCTGTGACCCCCAAGATTAAGGATGAACTAATTAAGAACATCAAACGAAGAATGACTCCTCATCCTCTGAAAATTCGTGCTGATATTGAAATCAAATGTTTCCAGTTTGATGGAGTGCTTCATATTAAGGTAAGGGCTTGTTTTTATTGAACCTGTGTGGTTGAGCCACAGTATGTTTGTAAAAATACATCACCATAGGTCTTGGAATTTGACTCTAGAATTGTGCTCTGCTTGTTTCTATTTGTAGAGCTGCATGAGTTTTGATGTCATATATTTTTGACACTCTGATTTCTTTGTAGATATGGTTTTTTGGTGCTTTTATCTTTTAGCTTATGGAATGTTCGGCTATAGTTTCAAAGACACCTTTCATTCACTTCTTTCATGCTGGTTACTTCCTGGCTACCTATTTTCTTGGTTAATACCTAGTATTTAGATGTTGCATTCTTTTGTGTCAAAGTTTTCATGCCTAAGTATTGTCTGTTGTACTAATTTAGGGATTTAACATCCCTGTTGGACAGGTGTGTTAGAATAACTAAAGATATATGTAATATATTTTATCTTTGGTAGCTTTTCTATCTATGAAATATGGTCGGGACTTCTGAAGTCATCTGTATTTGTTAGTGGGGGCTTGGGGACCTGCTGTAAGCTGTGGTAATGGGTATTTAACCTTGAAGAGGCTGGGGTGTAGAGAAGGATTTGATGAATGAAACCCTTTTGACCTTGTGTATGAGAGCTGATCTGTAGAAAGGCGTGCCTAGGCAAGGCAACTTCAAAATGGCACACACGTGGCACAAACAAGTCAGGAAATTTCAAATTTTTTAAATTTTTGTATAGTGCGCCTCTCTTCAATGAGGTGCACCTATGCTGTGCTTTTGCTCAGCCAGACCTCTATCACTTATGTTTGCTTGGGCCTTTTTATGCATTGGGGCTGATGCCAAGTGTTGTATCACCATACTGTCTTCTGTTCTCTTGTGGTGTTGAATGTTGTCATGCAATTTTTGAGGATTCTTACATTTGATCCAGGTTTTATTGGCTGATATAATGTTTTGCAGGAAGCCATGCGTGTCGCTGAAGCTGCTGGAACAAATGACTGCCCTGTGAAAATTAAACTAGTTGCACCACCGCTTTATGTCTTGACCACTCAGACTCTTGATAAGGTTAGTTTGTCTTTAGAGAGGAATGTATGTAAAATCTCTCATTTTTGCATTCTGAAGACAATTTATCCTCTTCTGTGGACACCTTGCTCATATGGATGCATTGTAGTTAGAGCTCTGATAACAACTGCCGTTTCTTTTTTTTTTAAATTGTGCCATTAATATTGTGTGCCAATATATATCTGAAAGCATTTTTTTGATGTACCATTATGTTTGGGATGTCTAGTTATTCTTGAATATAGAAATTGGGACTTCAAAGATGAGTTATTCGGCAAAAAAGACTACAATTGTAGTCTCTTTAAACTTCCCTCAATTGGTTCTCTGCTGTCCGAATTATTAGCTTTGGCATGCATGGGCTTTGATTTTCCTTTGTCTATATGTGGGTGCTTTGATAGTTGGCTAGGGACAGTGAGGTAAAGAACAATTAATATTCTGTACCCAACTAACCATGTAAGATCCTCAACGCTCGGCTTGGGTATGGACACTTAACGAATCATGTTGGACCTTTAACATGGATTTGTTTATGAAAATAGCCGACACTTGGCCATGACCACTATTTGACACCATTACCAAAAATCTGAGTAATGCTCCTGTCATGGGTATGGAGTATGGATACTTATTGGACCAATTACATGAAATATTCGAAAAATAGCACACTCGGGCATGAGTCTCATGACCACTATTTTACACCATTTCCAATATCTGAGTACCATAGAAGTGCAATGGAGAGGGGCAGTTGTAAGTTTTCTCTTAGTTTGGGAGCTCAATGTAAGATAACTATTAATCTATTAAACCCCTCCTCTCTCCCTTTTTCCCTCTCTTGAATTAAAATTTATGGTTGTTTAGTTCCATCTAAATGGCTCTATATCGTACCTAAATTAACTGATATCTCTATTTCTCTTGGGCTTCCCTTCCATATTTTGCTATCCCTTAATTAAAGCCTTGCAAGTTGCAATCTCTTCTATGTTGTAGATGCAATTTCTTATTACTCCGTAGTCCTCTTCTTCTAATATTCTTTCTTTGTAGGTTTATTAATTGCTTTAATGACTTTTTTCTTACAACTTCTAGTTTTTAGCAGCTTTCTTTATGTAAAAGGTGTGTTGATATTTTTTTGCTGTTGATTTTTGAATCGGTAGTTACCCTGCTAAATTATGGTTTTGATGATCCTTGTAGGAACAAGGTCTTTCAACTCTTAACAAGGCAATCGAAGATTGTAAAAAAGTAGTTGATCACCACAAAGGAAAACTGGCGGTGAAGGATGCGCCAAGAACTGTAAATGAACAACTTAACTTTCTTTTCTTTTCTTTTTTTTTTTATGATCTTTTTGTTTTGGTGGTGGTACCTGTTCTCTTCGTTGTATTGTCTATTCTAAAGTTGAGACTTGAAAGTTCATGTTTTCATAGGCTAATGATTGACTGTGGGGATGCAGGTGAGTGAAAGAGATGATAAACTACTACATGATACAATGGAACAGTTGCGCTTACGTAATGAGGAGAAGAGTGGCGACGAGGATAGTGAAGAGGAAGAAGACACCGGAATGGGTGATGTTGATTTTGAAAATGCTGGGTTAAAGGAATAGGTTGAATCTTAAATCGAAACTAATGGGAGTAGGGTGACAGTTTTTCTCCCTCTTTATATTGGCAATGAATTTGCCGTACATTTTATAGTTGAAACTGTCTAGAGAAAAGGCGTTTTTTTTGCATCATGGATATTTGAGGGTCTTGAGGGTCTTGACTGTTATGATACAAATCTTAGTCAGAGACTATGTAGTATTTCATGTACTTTTGGTTAATGTCGCATTTTGTAGGTGTACCGATAATGATGTCTTAGTAGTTTATGGTTGGAATGTATTGCTGGTGTCATTATTTTCTTGGTTATTGCGTAGTCGTATTATTAAGTCATGCTCCTTGAACTTAATCAAACCAAATGATAACGAGTACTCCCTAAAAGATACTCAATGCTTGATTTGTTTGCCCTTTTTTTTTTTTTTTTATTCTATGCCAAAAGGGCCAAAAAACAAAGAGTTTGTCGGTTCATATGAAAGAGTTTTCAAAGACAGCAAAGAATCTCTGGGGGGCCTATATGGAGCTGTAAGATCTTGCAAGATTTTCAGAGTTTTATCTTTTCGGGTTTGTCATAGACATTATGTCAGTACTTAGATTTTGTGTGAAGTTAGAAACAAGAGGTCTTATGCTTTCGAAATTCATTGCAAAAGCTCTATAGTCTTCTACCAGTGTCCATGTACTTGCAATTCTATTTTACTCTCGAGGTTAAAAAAAAAAAAGTTACCAGTCTGCAATTGCTTGAATGAATAAGCTAACTAACATGGATGATTTTGCATATCAACAGAATTGTGGGGAAGTTGAGCGCAACAAAAAGTGGACGATTATGTTGACAATTGTGGAAACACTTGAGAGCGACGGGAGAAACAATGATGCAGTGTTTAGTCCTTTTTCCATTGGTACGTCTTCCGCTCTATAAGGGTTTTATCTATAAAGAGGCCCTACGCTTTGTTCCCTCAACCGGTCATTGTATTTATATATGCTCCTTATCGAACTGAACCTATGCCGTGCTTCGCAAGTGTCGTTAAGATGCCCTCCCTTGTGACCGCCAAATTACCTCCTTTCATTTTTACGCCGTTTTACTATTACAGAGCATATAATATACGGAGTATGAAGTAAAAATGAGATTATTACCAAACGTTTTTGGGGATTACTGCTCCGTTTATACTACGGATTACTAGGTAGAATATTACGTAAATAGCTGGTAAAAATATAATATTCTTCTGTTTTGAGGACCAAACGTCAATGAGATGAGTGACAAGTCGAAAGAGGCGAAGTTGGACATGACTGCTCACTGCTCCCTTTGCCCCACTGCTGCCGTTCTTGTCCCAATGTCTAAATAGTGGCTGGCTGAATACGTACGCTTAGAAATACGTTCGTGATAGCTTTGAGAAGAATGTGATCTTGCTTTTAGATGCTCCTCTGTTCATAAGAATGAAGTTGGCCTAAAGTAATTCCAAGTCAAATAGACAACACTAACAGTAACTATTCCATAATATAAGTATTGACGTTCTAAATTAAAAAAAAAAATAAAAAAAAAGACATTCTCACTGGAATTATTGTTAGTACTTTGTATTGAATTATTGCATTTGTACGATGTGTACCACATGTACTGTAATAAAATTCATCAGCTAGTGCTACACATGACCTGAACAGTGCTATGTACTACAATGAAATATTTCGACCTGGCTAAGGAAGCATAATTGGAGCCCAGGAGCCTCAGGGAAATACCCAAGTCTAAAGCCACTAGAGTAGCTACGCAATTATTTGATATTACTTGGGTGCAATTTACTAAGCAATGGTTATGGCATTTGTGGTTAAGGATTCCTGCTTCCCCTACGGGCTTAGAAACTTGCACGCCTATGTTTGGTTAAGGATTACTTAATGTTGTCGTGACGGAATCCGACTTAATAAGGGACCTAATCTAATTGCATCCACAAGTACGTGTGTGTGAAGATACTTAAGTACTGATAACATGTAGGAACTAATTAACCGGCTATGTATAGATCTGCTTTAATTTATTTGAATAGTTGCGCTATTAATCTGTCACGCCCGTATGCACATTAATTTTATAACTCAAAGCATTAATTTGACCATATATTACCAAAAATGACGTTAATTAGACTAGCTTAGTTAGCTCGTCTAACATTCAAGTACGTTGTGATTTAGCTAGTTTGTTATAAACAATGAGACCATCCATCGTTAATTATTTCTAGCTCTCTCGTTACAAGTTGGAATGCAGCAAACTTATGATGATCTACTAGCTTTACGTATGCATGCATTAACGAACCATTTCTTTTACTTTTCTTGTTTCCATTACCGGTGGAACAGACAACCTGAAATTAATAGATTCATCATTCATGATCATCGGTCATTCAATTCAAAGCCTCCTGAATCTACTTTTTTTCACATGTATGTAGCTTAGCTAAGGAGTACTAGTGTACTACTACTTGCTACCAACGAGCAGTTTTTGTTTGCCTTAATTTAAGGCTGTTTAGTTTGTGGAGTCTGATTAATATTAAATCTCTAGTTATTATTGTGGCCGTTTTTTATTTTGTCATTTTTCTCTTTACTTTTCTGTGTGTGTTTTCTTTCCTAACATATACTGTGCTAGATTCATACTATTCTATTTATTTGTTTAGTAATTTAACAGTATTATTTTTCTAGCTACAAGTCAAACCTATTAACTATACTACACATTATTGTACATAAATTGGATAGAGATGATAATACATACGGAGTAATAGAAAAATACACATTATTGTATGTATAGTAAAATAAACACCAATGATGCATGCATGATTTCGTTGGAGATGAGGCTTGATGCGACAATCAATTTATAAGTAAAATTAGTAATAAACAGAGCGGATCTTTGGTGGGTCTTACCACTAATCATTGTAGAATAAAATAATCAGAATATAAAATCCTTGAGATATATATTTGGAAGCAACCAATGGTTGGCTATTGGTCCTTTTCATTGATTTGATGGGTTTTTTTTTTCCTTTTTTTCTTTTTTCACTAGAATAAATAAAAGTGGGACAAACAATCACACAAAGATTATAATAAAAGGATATATATATAGTTTTCTTTCTGAGATATACTTTCTTTCTGTAAGTGTCTACTCCCGCGGTGGCAAATGGATCAGGTCGGGTCGAGTTCGTGTTCGGATCACCTATTTTCGGGTCAGCTATTCTCCAACCCAAACCTGATCCATTTAAGTTTTCGGGTTGAAAACTCCAACCCGAACCTAACCCATTTGATTTCGGGTCGGGTTCGTGTCAACCCATTTAAGTTTTGTGTCGAAAATTTCAACTCTACCCGCTATTTTCGGGTTGCGTTCGGGTCAGTTTTTGTCACCCCTGATTTGTGGTTATTCAATAGAGTGGCTGAAAAAAAAAGAAAACTTTTAGAATTGAGATGAAACGGCTAACAAGTTGACACTAGTAGTTTAATTTTCTTTTAGCGTTTTAATTTGGGCTTGGATTTTAGGCAGAATGGGTGACTGGCCAAGTAAATTTTTTTTAATCCACTTAATATAGTTTGGCGGGTTCGGGTTGATTTGACCTAATTTTGACTCGAAAATAGTTTTGGGTTACGTGGGTCATTTTCGGGTTGGAAATTTCAACCTTAACCTAACCCATTTAATTTCGGGTCGGGTTCGTGTCAAACCATTTAAGTTTTCGTGTCAGAAATCTCAACCATAACCTGCTATTTTCGGGTCGGGTTTGTGTTGGGTTTTCAAATCAGGTCAATTTTTGCCACCACTACCTGCTCCTCTTTTGAGATCTTTCTCGTCGGTCTCTCTTTAATATCCTTATGGCGTTGTTGTCATCGAAAAGATGGGGTAGGGTGGAACGAGAAAGCAAATAAACCAGTGAGCAAACTCATAAAATCTATACCCTCTTGCACTAAAAAGTGCTAAAAAAGGAGCCAAAAGAAACCATTATTCTCCAACGCCATACCTGAGAAAACATAAATAACACTTGCTTTTGTTTTTATAGGAGAAATTTGGACCAACAATGATGTCAAAGAGAGAATAAAAAAAAAATTGAATGATTCATATACTGTCCTTGAATACTCTTTTAAAGGAGTTGTTAGTAAAAATAAGGGTTTTTCATAAGCTTTTCCTAATTTATAGTGATAAATTATATCGTAATATTGAAATATTAAATATAAGTATTGTTATGCCAGATATAATTATTGGTATATCAGTTAAAAAAATACAAAAAAAACAAATATTAAGTATAGATATTATGATTTCATGTATATAAATAGAATTATGAAAATGACTCTTAATATATTTTTAATAGATATAAAATAAAAATTTCTGGTTTCTCATAACTTTGAATATAAGCACTGACTAACCAAGATGAATTCCAGGCTCAAAATCATGGGAAATGATAAAAACAGTAGCTGAAAAGAAGACAGAGAGGAGACCATGAAATATTGAATTAGGAAAAGGGAAAGCACCTGAAATGGAATAGCTAGCAGCTACTAAGAGAAAGGGATCAAAGAAAGCATAGCCACACGTGCTGTTAATCATAAGAAATTCGAAATGAGCAAGTATTCCAATGGATGACTTTCTCATCAGTCATCCACACACACAGTGTAGACATTCTAAGGTAGCCAGGGGACCATTTGCGCGAAAGAGAAAGATGAATTCAGATAGATGCTGAAAGGGAAGGGAGACAATCTTTGATACACTCTAAAGCAGCTTGCATGCACAACGTTTATACTTTCCCCTTTCCTACTTGTAAACGTACTGTTTCATCAGTTTCCTTTATTAATTTTTCTTACTGTGTTGGGATTTTTTAGCTTATGCTTATCAAAAATAAAATAAAACTAATGGTGTGTATTGTTAACTACTACAGCTTATAAACTCTGATACATTATTTGATATGACTGCAGACAGTATTTTCATGAATTTCAAGAGGCTGCAAATCACCTGCTGATTTTGGTCTTTGCTGAAAATTGAAGGCTTCAGGTTATTCAAGTGTCCAGTCATTCTTTATTTTCTGGGTAGGTCACGTAGCCTAATTTATAACGTATTTTACTGATATATAAACTCTCTCTCTCTCTCTCTCTCTCTCTCTCTCTGTTTCGAAATGCAGACTGTCTTCTTTAATGAGTACACCACACCGTATCAACGTCTTTAGTCACTTCCAGTCACAGATTCACAGCATGGTACCCACTTTAGCCTCAAGCAAATTACCTTAATTTTTATGTAATCTGGGTACATGACAAGCACTTGTACGAATAAATATACAAATGAATAAGCTTTCATAATTTTGCCCTTTATATGATTGAAGTTTTCATGCTTTTTCCCTCTACATGAGTGAAGTTTTCGTATTGATGTCGTGGTAGTGTGATAGACGTAATTAATTTTATAGGAAAAAGGATGAATGATAGGTTTTGAGAATTAATACAACTAAAAGAAAATCTCATTTAACTCTTAAGCTGTTCAAAATAAGATTTTAAATATCTTTATCTTTATATTTGTAAGATAAAAAATTATAAAAATTTGATAATATAAAAATTTACACTAAGATGTTTCTAATAAAATTTTACTTGAATATATTATTTCTTATAATATGATAAAAATTTATAGTTAAATTAGGTTTTTTATACTCTAATCACTATAGATGGAGTAGTACATTTTTCATTGATTGACATAACAAGGAAAAAAAACAAGTTAGGAAAGAAATATATGATTATCAAGTTTAGTTATGGTAAATTGATTAGACGTGCCAGGCTTTCACGACAAAAGCTGCAAATGTGAGGGAATTTATTTGCCTAGTAATATAAAAGAGCTAGTGACTCAGTTATACCAGTTAATACCATACTAATTTTAGTAATCTATATAATTAATGAAATGATTTGGGTTTCTTGACGCCACCTAATTAATATTTATTATACCATTACTTGCCTTATATCACTGCCTATATTAATATTGTAAAACCTAGTTGTGTTACATAGTAGCAAGAAATGAATCAGTAGCTACGCAGTAGTACGTAGTTAAAAAAGCTTGAGGTAGAATTTAATTACTGGCTTTAACTCCGAAAATAGTAAAAAGTAAAGATAATTAGAAATAACCCATAATCTAATACGAGTTAATTAAGTGAAATTGACTTGTTACCTGGAGAATAATCACAAAGTGATGATCATATGTTTGAATTTTGAAGGAACTTCATCACCTTCTACAACAATGGTTGATCATGATCATCAGAGTATATACAATAATGTTTTGATTGAATTGATTGGATTGGAAGAATATTATTATGCTTGCTTCCACATAATATGATGACCATTTAATTAAATCCTCCAGCGTTGGACAATAATTGATCCTTAATAATAATAAGTTAAATTATAAATAATTATAAAAATGAGAAGAAAAACAAAAATAAGAATTAGGTAGTTGTTGGAGGAGGACCTACACCAGCAGTACTAGCACCACCACCGCGATCTCCACTTCCGCTGCCACCTTCCCTGTCCCCAAAGGTTCCATGTACCCCACTAATTCCTGCCGCATCCTTTGGCGGTCGTGATGCAGCGGAAGTGGAGGTAGAAGAAGAGGAAGCGCGTTTTCGCTTCTTCTTTTCGTAGGGGATGCCTCGTGCTTTAGCCTGGATTTCCCTCACCTCCCGAAGGTAAATCCGGACAGCGCGTGCACCGAAGGGGTTGGACTCGGGTCTACCCCCATTCTCCTCGTAAGCAGCGCGAAGACGGCCGATGAGAGCGTCTAGGCTACCCCAAGCCTGCTTGAGAGGACAGGCGCAAGGGGCAGGTGGGTTAGGGTGGCCGAAGTAGGGGCAGCTAGTGGCGTGGACCTTAGTCTTACCAAACTGGTCCAAATACTTGAGAAACTCTATGACATGGGCTCCGCTGCACCTAGACAAAGAAAGTGGGGGTTTGTGGTTCCTCAGGTATTGCAAGAAGGTGTTCCAGTCTCGTCTTTTTTGTGACTCGTACCTGCTAGGTGGTGCAGCCGCCGGAGCTGCCACTAGTAGTGACCCATCACCACCCGATGAAACATCTCCCCCAAGTCCACTTGGTTGAGATGATGATCCTTCCCCGCCGCCTCCGGTTTCGGCTTCTCCAACAACTCCACTACTATCCATATGTGTATGATAAACTTCCAAGCTTTGGAATGCTAATGATTTTACTAAAGTATGAAAATCAGGGGGATGTTATAAAAAAATTGATATTATAATTTTTTGGGGGGAAGAGTTATATAGTTTGTGTGATGGGACGTGAAAAGAGAAGAAAGGATGAATGAATGAATAAGAGCAAGGCATGAAGCTGAGTAGGAGTCTATCAGAGGAGATGATGGAGAGGCCACAATCAAGAGTCTTGTGAGAGAGGAGGAAAAGGAGGAAATAAAATCCAACAAAATAATAATAAAAGGAGGTGATACAAATTAAAACTGGAGGACAAAAATAAAGGGACAATCTTAGACGAGGTGAAGTGAAGGGAAGAAGAGGGGGTCATCACTCATCAGGGGTTGCTCAAGACTGAAGAAGTAACACGTGGCATTGGCCCCCTCTACCAGGGACATACCAATCCCTAAATTTAAATATGCACCCGGGTGTATGGGACGCATCCTGCACCTTGTCCTACTTGGCAATGTGTCACATGTAATCGAGAGAAGTGACATGGGGAAGGGAAATGTTGAGGCGATCGAAGGAGAAAAAAGTGGGAAGATATGACAGTAGGATCAGAAAAGTGGGACAATATGACAGTGGGATGAGATTTTGCTGGGATTTTATTTTCACATGCAAGCTGGGTAATGATAAATGTGTACATTAAGATTTAAGAATCTCGATCTTTGATTTTTCTAGGATGAAAAACTGTATGTGTACATTTTAAAATTCATATATGTATATTTTTTACTTTATATATATACATTTCATGATTAATAAATGTACATTTCATGACTCATGCATAGATTTATATTTATTGACTGAGACATGTACAATTCGTAATTAATACTTGTATATTTCATGACTGATACATGTACATTTCATAAATGGGAAACTCAATCATTGGTCTATGAATTGAATGTGTGCCTTTTTTTATTTGATTTATATATGTACTTTTTTAAATTCATACATGTATATTTTCTGATTCATACATGTACATTTCATAACTAGTACATGTACATTTCATGACTGATAAATGTACATTTCATGACTCGTAGATTTACATTTCTTAATTGATTGAGATATGTATATTTCGTAATTGATACTTGTATATTTCATGACTGATACATGTACATTTCATAAATGGGAAACAAGATCATTGGTCTAGGAGTTGAATGTGTGCCTTTTTTTATTTGATTTATATATGTACTTTTTTAAATTCATACATGTACATTTTCTGATTCATATATGTACATTTCATAACTAGTACATATATATTTCATGGCTCATAGATTTACATTTCATGAATGACACATGTACATTTTGGTATGCGTTTTATTTATTGCAGCTTGCGTTTTGGACCGGGTGTACAGTCCATACATTGTGCCCTATTGCCCTTCACCTCTCTAACCTCTCTTACCTCCTTTTTACCCGGTTTTACTATTAGTGTATTAGTTACCTATCTGTCTCTTAATATTTGCTCTATTTTAATTTATAAATTCAAAGTTTAAAAAGTTTGATTATAAATTTCTTTATCATATTATGAAAAATAACATATTTAAGAGTGATTTTGTTTGATGCATCTCAATTTATAATTTTAAGTTTTCATTTTTTTTGTGCAACTGATTAGGAGATAAAAACATTTTAAATTATGTTTTAAAGACCTTGTAAAGTCAAATAGGGCAAAAAAATATATAGGGACGGATCTAGATTATCATATTGTAATTTTTTTAGTCTAGTCACTTGTGACTTGTGAGTGATTTTCCATTCCTTTTAAGTTTGTACTTTTTGATAATTTTGGGATGTTCTTGATTCATTTGATAAGGCTTTAATGCCTAATATATATATGTGTCTTAATACGTGTCTTTGAAATTGTAAGGGGCTAGCATGATAGGAAGGTGGCTAGGATTGAAGATGATTATTGTTGTGTCAAATTGACTAAATTGTCATGTTTTGTATGCTTTATTGTACGTTTTTTAGTTGTGATTTACCAACTCAATTAGACACTTCAAATTAATCACATGCAAGTTTATGTGATGCAGATGTTCATAGTTAGAAATATAATAATTGCTTGAATCGTAGAGAGATTCTCTAGTACTTGCATGCATGGCTTATATTATATGCCATCAGTTATAGATATGCTCGTGCAAGAAACATTTTATATGCGTGAACCATGCTAGCTTGTTATTCTTCCAAGTTGAATTTGTGTGTGGCCTAATGTGATACATACACACATAACCTCATACTTCGTTCTAATCTCATACTGCAACTATGCTGTAAAATTGAACTAATTTGTGAGAAATAAATATTCAATATAACAAGTTATTTTATATTTTAAGGACATGTGCATATGGTGTAACTTATTTTTCGTTATTTATTTAAAAAAATTTAAACTTTTTTGTCCTGATTAAATTTCTTAAATTTTCTCACTTTTTCAGGTCCAACAATTGTACAGTAAATCTTCCATCCAATAGTAAGTGTGCTTTAACTAACCATACACGCAAAAGAGGTTATGTTTTTATGTTTTACATGAGTTGCATTATTTCGTAAAAAGTTATAATAATTACGATTACTAAGCTTAACCATAAAATCTTATGTAATTTTGTTGCTTCAAAAGGTCGTCCATTGTAACTTTACTATAAAACATTTAAAATCTTTCAAGGCCCGTTAACTACATGATTTGTTCGATATTTTCCCCTACATGTGAATAGTCTATAATCTCCTAAGATGGTCAAAATATAAGTTCTTTATTTCAATAAAAATAGAAAATTTTATCTAAGATTACCTAGTAATTTTTTTTAGACCCAATGAAATAGCACATTAATATATTTACAATGGGATCTTAAAGGGTTGTGGTAGAATTATAAGAAATTGAAACCATTTATTTTGATTCTAAACATCCATTGCAACTAATCCCAAACTTCGCCAATCATGTCTTAAACTCATTTTGCGGGCTTAGAGACTAAATAAAACATATTGAGTGGTTTCAAACCTCTTTACATGATCTTAAGTGTGCCATTGTGGGAAATGTTTCAAAATGACCTTCAACTTTATGTCATGTTGGATAATTTCGGGCCCAATGTAATAACACCTTGATATGTTTACTACAGATACTACATGATTATCTTAGGCACAAAGAGAAATTAGAATCATATATTTAACTCTAAATATACATTTCAAAACTCCTGTAATTATACTATAAACTCATATTTAGGGACTTTAGAGAACGAACAAAAGGTATTGAATCATTTCAAACCTTCTCACATGATCTTAATAAGCATATGATACCTTTTTTTCAATTTCGGAAATTTTTCAAAGACATTCCAAAAACACCAACCTTCAAAACGGGTCATCTCCTAGTGAAGAAAAACCTTAATATAATTACCATAAGTCTTATAGGGCCATATTAAGCCCTAAGAGTGATCAAAACCATCTATTTTTACTCTAATTCATTTCAACAAATTTCCAAAATACTTGCAATTTAGTTTTGCACTCAATTTTTATAGCAATTCATAAAGAGTGTATTGCCAATAGGAGTGTTTAATAGTTGGTAAATAATAGAGAAAAATGAATTACAAGAAACTAATTAAATCCAATTCCTAACACATCAGTATGGTTATTACCATATCGTCAAGGGCTTGTAATTACCACTCATCATTTACAGCAAAAGAAATAAACAATTACGATGTAGCAAAAACAGCCTTTGGCTCTCTATAGCTCTGCATAATCAATTGCGATGCAGCAATAACCACTCAGCTACTGTTAAGCTCTACATTAGTGAAGCCCAAGTATGTTGTATGAAGTTCCATACATTAGTTAAGTATCTACATTGGAAAAACAAATGCTGGATAGAGTCTTCACTTGTAGTAAACAATCCGCAGACTTTCTCATTCTCAACTTTCCAAACTAAACTAACATTTTATCCAAAGTAGGCAATCTCCTCCGACTACGCAGCTAAGCAAATCATTGACTCCTTAGGAAAACTTTGTTATTAGAGACCACCCTTCTCCAAGGGACTTTAGGGAGCTCACCACATAACTTTTGATAAATGAGCATGATAGAGAACTAACCTTCTTCTTTTAGCATATCAGACCATCCTCCAACTTGCTCAATCAGTACTCTAAGATCTTCTGAAAAGGCCAGGAAATATTAGAGGTAGGGAGATTGCTGAGGAATCTCCCCCTATAATAGCTATCCATCCATCTACACCAGAGTTTATCCCTTTTATGTATAATGGGTTATAACAACTTAAAGACAGCAGCTTGGTTCCACACAAACATGTCCTTAATGTTTCAACCCCAGCAAATCTAGGGAGACAAAGAGTATGCCAGGAGACAAGGCCTTTGATTGGTATTTCCATTCCATAAAAAGATCCTATAAAAGCTTTGGATTTCCTTCATGATCTTTTTTAGGAAAATAAAATTTTGAGACCAAAAAACCTGCAAGCTCAGAATTGTCATAGCCATCTGGAGTCTCCTTGTTGCATAAGAGAGGGGCTTTGTTGTCCAAGACTTAACTCTAGTAGTCAGTAATCACCTTATCGATTAAAGTCTTACACTAAGCACATGAGAGTTTTTTGGTAGACAAAGCAACTCCAAGATACTTGGAAGGGAATTCTCCTTCATGGATCTTTATAGAATCCAAAATAGCCTGCTTGTCAGTAACTGAAAGCCCACTAATATAAGCATGGCTTTTGTCTATGTTGGCTTCAAGAACTTAAAACTTGAGAGAAGACAATGGAAGCTTCCAAATGAAGAGTAGTAGGGATGGGATCAGCTCTGCAGAACAACAAAAGAATATCTGCAAATGTCATATGAGTAATATCAAGTTTCTCACACTTAAGATGAAAGTTAAAGTCAAGATTTTGTAACTATCGTGAGAGAGATTCCGTTCCAATGGCAAAAAGGAATGGGGATATAGGGTCACCCTGCTAAGTCCCTTTTTAGCAGCAAAGGGCTTACAGGGCACACCATTGAGGAGAATGCTATAGGAAATGATGCATACACAACTGAACAATCAAGTTACCAAATTTTTAGGTAATCCAAGGGAAATCATAACATCACGAGACCTATGTATCTAGGTGATATATGAGACCTGGTGTTGCCTTTAACGAGCTCTTTGGCAAGAATGATACTATCAGTGATTTGACAGCTAGAAATATATCCACACTGCGCCTCTTCATAACCTCTCCTAAAATACTTTTAATTTTGGAGGTTAAGATCTTAGAAATGATCATATAAATCACATCACAACATGCTATAGGCCTGAAATCCCTGACTTTTGTAGGATTAGGGAGTAAATCTGTTTGAAGTGCAGTAAATCTGTTTGAGCATAGTACTGGTAGGAAGAAAAAAAAAACTTCTTTGACAACATCATACACATCTTTCTTTTTTTTATCAAACTCCAACTTTTCTTAAAGGAGACAGCAGTAAGTCCACTTAATGCTTGGAGATTTGTCATCACCTATATTCATCATTGCATTATCAATTTCCAACTCAATGATATCGTGGAAAAGAAAGGCTCTTACTTCCTGGCTAAGTCTATTCCCCTTTCTTCAAAGTAGGGGCATGATTAGCAGGAAGAGTGGTGGCAGCTTTTCAACAAGGAGCTTCTTGGGAAAGCTGATAGTTCCATCTTTAATCCCATCAGGATCAACGACTCTGTCACCAACATAATTATACAAAATAGTGATCCTATTAACCTAGTGCCTTTTTTTAGTAGAATTAAAGAAGAAACTGTGATTAGAGTCCCCAACTTGGAGCCGTTGTATTCTAGATTTTTGTCTCAGAGCTATCTCTTCAGGTTATAACGATTTCCTCAAATTAGTAATTGCTATTGATTCTTCATGAACATACCAGCATTAACATTGTGGGTCTGAATCTTAGTTTAAACCTTATGAATCTTACTCCTGGCTTTATCTATCCTCTCTTGAATCCCTCTTTATAAATACTTCTAAGAGAATTCTTCATCTTTTTGAGCTTTAACAAGAGGTTAAACATATGAGATCCCTACTGATTAGGACTAGAACATACCTTATCCATAATATTCAAGAATTTACTAAGATCTCTAAGGTAATTCCGGAACCTGAAGGGCCTCCCACCACAAGTTGATTAGGCAGGTGGTTAAGTAAAATGGGGGAGTAATCAGAGACAGACTGGTTAAGATACTCAGGCTACTCAACACCCACATCAGTATAGTTGATCATCCACGGGGAGTTTCCAATGCACCAATCAATCCTACTCAACCGTTATGCCAGGAAAAATAATGGTCAATACTCATTGACAATATCTAACCCAATTTGCATTAAGAAACAACCGAAGTCAGCATTTCCATTTGGAGAGACAAGGGAACCATTAATTCTATCATCAGTTGAAAGGGGGATGTTGAAATCATCCTAAAGTATCCAAGGGATGTCACCAACACTACCAGACAATGAGAATCAATCATATCAAAGAGCCTTCCTAGTTTTAACCGTATGTATGTCATACACAACAGTGATAAACAAAGAGACAATACTAAGTATTCTTTGTACCCTAATGAAATGAATTGTTCATGAATAGCAAGGATAACCAAATAAACATCAAAAGAATACCAACCAATCCAAATTCTACCTCTTGGTTTATATTTATAATTATAATAGCAAGACCAATTATTCACATTATGAGACTTCACTTTAGTTTCAAATAAAGTAAAAACATGAGCATTATATTTTTAATCAAATTCTTTACCTCTAAAACTTTAAGAGGCTCAATTATTAGACCTCTTATATTCCAAGAGCATATGTCAACTTTTATTAATCTAGCGGTTTACCACCAGTCTGGGAGGTTTTATGAGTACCCCTTCCATAATATCATTAGCCAACTCACCTTGGAATATAAAATATTCAATGGTTATAAACCTCATCATAGGATCTAAGTAATCAATCTATAACTTGATCAATTAGAAAAATTGACACCAACAATCCCAAAGTATGTGACCTCTTTCATAAACAGTCCCACCTATGATATTTCTCACAATAGTCCCAACTTAATGTCTCTCCTTTTGCTTTATGTAAGAAATTGTCTTGTGTTTGGGCAGGCCAACTTAACACCCTATAATTTTGCTTTTATTCAGAAACAGTTTGTGGAAGGGATTGGAATTAATGTAGCATCAGTTTCTTCTACGCTTGTTGAATCTTTATTGTCTTCTCTTACTTTGTTGTTTAGTTGCACATATGGCACTACATTCCTCTTGCGTTAGTATAGAGATTTACTCCCTAGAAAGAATCATTGGACACTTTTCTTAATCTTTTACACTTTTATTTTCAATTAAGTGAGTACATAATATATTGAAATCCGTATATAGAACTCTTCTACCTTGAAAAAAACTAGGTAAACAACTTTATTTTATATGAAGTTTCAACCCTACGCTCATGCCAAACTAACAAATACTCAAGCTTTTGCTACATGAAAAGTTACATGCACTTGTTACACATACTCCAAAAACATAAATGTAACCTAAACAATCACTAATTATACTAACATCACTAATTTCCTCTTAATAAAAAAAAAGTCATCCTAGCTCATCTCTTTGTAAAATAAGTAAATTTAATAAATATTATACAGATTAAGACTAAGAATCTAAGATGAAGCAGTTAAATGGATTGCAAAAAGACGAGGAAAAAAATGCCAATATATTTTGTACATATTGTTTGGTTGTATTTACTGATCTCGTGTGGTTTTCATTTGTCCACTTTGGACCAACAACATAGTAGTAGGGATGAAATTTAATTCATGCAAGGGGTCTCCTCTCATTAATGCATGTCTTGAACCATTATTGAAAATTGTAGATCTTTTGCACTTAGGCTTTGGATGTGACGTCTCATATCTCATACAAAATCCAAAAGGCTTAAGACCGTTGTATGCATATATGCACAAAGTAAAACCAAAATGCAAGAGGTCAACTAAATGTTCAGGATTCTTTAGTTACTGATAGTCTATGCATCTGATTTCATAAAGCTAAGTTTTCTCATAATGGCATAACGACGGCAATCTCCATCCATCATTAGTTATCAACTTTTCTTTCTATTTTCCGTTCTTAATCCTTTTAAAAGCCGAATCAACCTATTGTTACTTTATTATACTTTTTACATCTTTTGGCCCTATTTTGTATTTTGTTAATTTTTACTTTTCAAAGAATTGATATCTACACTTCGTTTGATACCCTCAGCCAAAGCAGATGTCTTTCATGCTCTGTAGTTTACTTTAAAGTACTAGTAGATGCTTATGAAATACTCTATTCTTATTTTTTTAAAACACATTTAACGACTTAAAATGTTTTTATCTTCAAATTAGTAAGACAAAAAATTATAAAAATAAGATATTCAAAAATTTAAATGGTTCATTGCAAATTGGAAAGAGTACTTACACTTTAATATTCAAATGCTGCAACAACTTGTAGTGGATCCTATAAATGTTTCACAAAAGGACTTAGAGAATATTTCAAGGACTAAAGAAAATAAGTTTCAAGAAAGTAAACATCTGGAACAACAAAAAAAAAAAAGAGTAAAGAAATATTGGATAGCTCAAAGACAATATAGAAAACCTGAGTAAATGGAACATGCATTCTTTGGATTGAATTCATCAGTGTCATTGACCCAGCAACCCCAGCAGAACCTCTTCTAACGTGGTCAGATATCACTTCAAGGGCATCAGGGGAATTAAGTGCTTCTTGAGTGTCGTCATCAAAACCATCCTATCTCTTACTGCTGCATCCCTGAGACCCTGAGATTATGCATCAGATAAATGACATGCTTCCAGTAAAACCATTTAAAGCAAAATACTTTGCACAGACCAAACAAAATAACTAAAGGTACTAATGACAAATATATAAAACACTAGGTCAAATAACTAAAACAATATTCCTTTGTTATAATGGTATCCTTAATTTAGCCACAATCAAGTATTCCAAGGATATATATCAGACTTCAGCACCTTTACGCTTGTGAGATGATCCTTTTCTACCGAGATGTGTTACTACTCCCTAATTTGGGAGGCAGGAGGAGTCAGTGATGACCAACAAAAATGTGAGTTAAGTTTCCAAGAACCCAATGCCAATCGGAAGCATTGATGATACAAAACGAAACACTAATTGACTAGATGGAAAACTAATAAAAACTGGAGGTTAAGTTTTCTGTCTCTAAGTCTTCCAAACCTGCGGCCCATGCACATGATATTCATAAGACACCAGGGCTTGGAAATTCCTTAACACCAAGTAGCTCACCATGTGAGACTCTCTGGGACCCATAACTATCAACAGAAAACTAAAAGATAACTCCTGGATCAATCAAACAGCCTGCAGGAGCATGGAAGGCCAATAAGCAAACAACCTGGTTGCAAAGTTCAATTCCACCAGAGCCTTTGGAACACTGATTTCAATATCAAAATGGTAAAGTACAAAAATCTCAATGTTTACGTGGTGTCCACAAAGACAATACCCCCAAATAATCATGCTTTGCCAGACATAACCCAAAAATCCTCCAAGTAACCTGTCTAAACAGAGCATATAGAATCATCTTCGTAATAGTTTATGACATAAACCTTATAGTCAGTGAAAGGCTCTGGTTCAGGGAGCTCCCTTTCAATTGAGGACATTAAGCTTGTCAATTGTTCTTGTGTTGTCGTTTAATTTCACAAATGGCTGATGCTGACCATATTCTAGCATTTTGTGTCCCAGTGAATTTCACTCTTAACAAATGGGCTCAATGAAGACGCGGATTTATAATATCCAGACTTGAGGAAATAGTTATATAGCAAAATACTAGTAGCTAGCTCCAAATAAAGAGAGTTTATTCAATTTTACACCGTATTTATTTAACTATAGTTGATTAGATAGCTGTAATTTTTCTATTACATAAATCAATAACTATTGCTAACAATTAAACAAGCATCTTCTACCCTTACACGAAGTATTGCAATGACCCCAAGGTTAGGCGACTTCTGCTAGTATATATATAATTTTAAAAAGGTAATTCTAGCAATAAATTCCAGGTTCCAGGGTAAGAATAGAGAAAAAGTAATAAAGGAATGATACAAAAACAGATTGCAAACTTTTAAGTGTGAGTGTGAGCAACAAAATAACAATTCAAAGATTCTCTATTGCGTACCAGGAGTTCCCTCATTCTGAGTCTCTAGCGAAAACCAGCTTGGGAAGCAAACCTTCCTACAGGTCCATTAAACTAAGTTCATTAACAAACAAAGAACATAACAAGGAAACTCAAGAGGTGCAATGAGATACCAAACAACCTCAATGAGGTATGCCCATCATCTTTGCCTTCTGTAGCATCAAAGAACACTACATTTGCTTCACATTTCTTTTCAATACACATCGCAAGCTGAGTGAAAAAGAGAACATGTATAATATGTTCCACAAAAGCTATCAACAAAAAATTTATAGACTCCGTACAGACTCTACAAAAACCAAACTCAGTGAAGCTTACCATCTGCAATTTCTGATGAATCAAGGAGAGCGATCGATGGTATCAGTGACAGGTATTCGCGGCAATGGTTATGGTTCTTCCCAGTATCAACGAACTTCTTAGACAAATTCAATCCAGAGCATGGCTATAGCTAAAGAGATACAATGAGGAAAGAGGAAAAGTTTAGGAAGAATGAAAGGCATTGAATGAACTGAGGGCAACCACATTTTCCCTTTCTCATCTTTGCTTTTTTTTTTATACCTTTTTCAATAACAATATCTAATCATTACAGAAGAGACCTGATTAATAATTTTTGACATTAAAGCACTAGATTCCTGGTATTAGAATTACCACATTTATTGCAGATACCACTCCACAGAGAGTGGAAGTAAATAATGACTCTGATGATGTTCCTTTAATAGCTCGAAAACTTTTGTTCTGCCCTTTGGAAAGATCTAATATTTCAAATCCTGCAAGAATAACACACAAACAAACAGTGAACAGTGGAACATATCAAATCAACTTTTTTATTGTCAACACTTAGAAAGTAAACCTAACAAGTCTGACCCAGGAAAAAAAGGGACCACCTACAAAATCTAAAGCAGGGATATTAATCAATGTTTGTATGAAGCTATATCAAGTCTAAACAAGTTCACACACTAAGCTCGGGATTACCTGCATAGACCTTTCAACACTTCAGCAGACATCTGGCATCATGCAAAAAAGCTAAACCAAGTGTGATACCAACAACCTAATCAAACCCACTCCTGTTCCATGAAGTACCATACTAACAGAAAGTTGAGCATGTTGATAGACAATTGAATCAAAGGTAACAGTATTGTTGATATACAAAGGTGCTTTGGCAGTTTCAATGCATTGGTGAGGCCACTTACAGACCCATAGATGCTAAATTTATTCTTGAGTCAAATTTTGCCTATCATACAGCTGATGAGTCACGTTAGTCCAATAAACCAACAATCAAAGTCTTACAAAGTTTATTTCCTACTTAAATATGCAAGAAGAACTTCATATTATCAAATCTAGTCAATAAATCGACAAAGTTAGGCTAGTTTCGTACTTGCATTAATTGGGGTAGTTTTTAAGGTGTGATACCCATAACATGAGAATTAGTCACGTCAATCAATATCCTTAGGAGCTCTTTGCAAGACAACCCCTCGATGACAACCCTGTATATCCTGCCAACACAAGCCTGTGGGATATGTTGAGGTAGATACGTGTCTTACCCCAAACCAGTCCTCCATTACCCACAACCAGCTGGTCAATACTCTTCAACCAAAGCACCCAAATAAAGCCATATATGCACAAGTCTGAAGCACCTTCTGGTGTTTTATCCTCCTAAAACCAATCTAACTTCCAGTATCAGGCGCAATAAAGATGCTTCAGAACTACCTTAAATCAAAATTTCTGTCCCGGAAATCACAAGTCACATCACAGTGAAAGAAAAGGTGAGAACAAGACTATCTGTCTATATAACACAAAATATATACATTTAGCAAATAAACCCAAGATATTAAACTCATCCCAGTACTCCTAGATCCTTGCCTTAAACTTTAGAAAAGAGGTCTAATTATATATAAATCTAACATTCTAACCCCACATAATAATCAAGACCGCATCTAATACCAATGACTTCAACCAAATTAAAAAATTCCTCAAACTACCCCAAGGAACAATAAATTCTGTTTAATCTATAATGTCCCCACCCAAATAATTATGAGCTAACTAACTTCATGAAATACTCTTAGATAACCCACTACCCAAACCCTTACACTCCCGTAATTGGCACAAGAAGACTCCTAAGCTCCCTTGAACCTATTCTAAATTAACTAGAATAAACCTTGAGGATACTCTCACACCAGCAACCTCGCCAGAAGAATCAGAACACTCAGTCACATCATCAGCTCAGCTGACTTCTATCCTTCCTTACCTTCTAAAAAAAGTTGCATTCCTTAGGAAAGTATGCCTGAGTTACATACACCATGCTATATTTGCTTTCACAGGTTACACATTGTTAGTATATCAGCATTTAAGTTAATATAATTATCAAGGAGACAGCAGAAGTATAAGAATAACCTGAACATAAACATCAGCAGCCCATAAAAATTTTAGGTCCAGAACTGTTGGTTAGATTCAAAATTCAGAACAGAATATTCAAATTTAACAAGTACGACCATAGAGTACAAGAGAATGGGTATGAGTACTGTCATGAAAGAGCTCTTTGAGTACACGGGCAACAACAGTTGGCGGAGAAATAGATGCGAGACCTTAGTTTTTCTGCACCAGAATATACAGCACAAAATCCAAAAAAAACCACATAAGGCTCAGAGTTCAATGCTCAACAAGGACGACAAAACAACCACCATGGGACCATCAAGGTGTCCTTAGCAGCTAGGGCCTAGCTAGTAAAAAGTAATAGCAGTTAACAGGAATGACAAGACATAGACCAAAACATTTTAGACCTGTCAAAATAAAATTGAGCCTCAAATTGATATCTCTAAGGAAACGACCAAGAGAGATAGTTGTAAGGCAAATCCAACTGCCTTCACTTATTGATCATCATTTCTGAATAAATTAACAAAAGAATAGCTGAACGCGATTTAAGGAAAGAGGGAAACAACGGACAGAAATATGATGTGTCAACAGTGATAGAGTTGCAAAATCTCTATATGTCTAAAGCAGACATCTAATCCATCTGGGACAATCCAGTATATACTACATTTAGGAACTTCTAAATATAGTTGATACATAGGAGGAAACATCCTCTACTTGTGCTCAATGGCTCAGGTGCTCAAATATATAAAATCACCAAGTCCACATCCAGATATCAGTGGACTAAAGAGACAAAACTGTGGATTTAAAAGATTGAACCTGAATAAATGTCAACCCCTACCAGGCCTCTCCAAGTTACATCCACTGGGAAAAATTTTAACAAAAAGAATGAGCAGAAAGAAGGAAAGTAAATAGGGTTCAACACTCAAAGACAAGGAGTCTTTATGTATGAACAAAGAGAATATTCAGATAAAATGGGTTCTTATGTAGTTTTGGTACCTGATAATAGGACAAAAAGTTCTCTTTATTTGCACTCTTTCTTTTATCTTTTTTTTATTTTACTTATAAAGAATAATAGAACAACGAGAATGTAAAAGCACTCGGCAAGAGAAAGAAGCTCATGCAGCAGCCACAGAGGTAACATGACAAAGCAACAAAACATTATACAAAACCAAAAGCGTATACAAATAATCCTTTGATTACATACTTACAATATTTCTGAGATAGCTGGAAGTAGAAACCACATTTTAGCTACATGAGGTGAAGAATTTTCAATTTCAGCCATCTCAAAAGAGCTCTCAACTCTCTTATCAGACCATATTGTTACTATCTCAAATTCTGCATGAATACAATTCATCAAGACAACTATCAGTTATGATACACAGCCTGAAGTCAAAGCTACAATATACTTATTACTAACATAACTTATAGAATGTAGATCTTGAAGCAATCATCGATGATAGTTAGTCACAGTCTAACGAAATGCATCCTTTGGTTTTCCTATCAAACTTATATTCAACCCTTTGATTAAAGCATTCTATTGCATCAGTACATGCACCACAATAATGTATGAATACATCAAACCTTGATAGTAAGAGACTCTCAAACCCAACAATAACCAGGAAACGTCACTGCAAATATTAAGAAAAGGCACATAAGCAAGGCAACGTTCCTTATTTTGCTGACAGGGAAATTTAGAAACACAATTTTATAGCCTTTCTAGAAAGGTAAAAAAAAAAGAAAAAGCAAATCTACCTTTTACTGGATCTTCAGCTGAATACCATCCACTCCATGGCAGTCATCATCCCATTGTGATCTTTGATGCAGTTCACCTAGGAAGGGTTCACGCATATAATCATCATCTTCATCATTATATGGAAGGGTTCTATAAGAGAGCTTCATAGTAAATTGAACTTTGTGCATTGAAAAGTTCAACGTAGAGAAGCCCTTGCATTTCAAAAAGTAAATTTAAGTGTTGATACCATTTTGGAAAAAATTGTGAATATTAGGTGAAAACATCCTCCAGGAAAACCGTGCACTAGATTAGAAACTCACAACTTTAGACACAAACAGCTCATCCAACCTTCCAAATGCCATAAACTTCACAGGAACCAGACTCTTGATGCCGTCTGATTCAAAACCTTCTTGTGAACACAGGTCCCATAATTTGATACCAATAAGCGTTTTTTAGAAGGATCATGAATAGGGACAAAGGCTGGACAGTTACTGAATTATGAGTAGACCTGTGCATTAGGTCGGGGTCAGGGCCGGGATGAGATGGGTCACAAGAAAAATAGGCCGGGTCAAAGAAGATGTAAAATGGGCCGGGCCAAAGGAGCTATATAATGGGTCGAGTAGGACCGGACCGTCTAAAAAAGTATATTTTTTTTACCAATAGAGGGTAATAGTTTACATATATCACCTCCAATTTTTGGTAATGGACTATCGGCAAGTAAGTGAAAATAATTCATTACTTGATAGTGTTTAAAAGTTTTGGAAACTATTTGTCCATTATTGACCCGACTTGACCCATTAAAAACTCAATAAAACATGATCTTTTAAGAGACCGACCCATAAAGGAACATAAAATATCTTATAAATTGTAGACCATAATCTCGTGGATGAGGTACTCCGGTAAAGAAACACAGTTACAAAATGACAGCAACAATGTATAAGGGATTTTATGCAGGTTGTTAACTAATTGAGAAATGTGTGCATGTTGACATGAAATCCATAGTGCATTAAAGTAGAAGATGAACTTATTTTTACAACAAGCTACTATTACCAGCAGCAGTTGGACATAGCAATTGCAAGGGCATTGAGAAGCTTGCTGGCCTCGGATGGATTCAATACTACACCACTAGCATTAGAACGCAATTATCTGTTCAAAAAACCTTAAATAAATGAAGAAACAAAAAAAGGGAATTTAAGCTGCTCACAAAACTAGATTTCCAAGTATGAATGTCACCAAAAACTCGGTTACTCCAATTGCCAGCTGCAAATGATGCCAAGTAGAGTCCCAGTTCGTTACTTTGCCTGTTCAAAATAAGAGAACCCAAAAAGAACAAGAGGAAGAACCTGAAACAAATACGCGCAGTTAAATAGGAGTAAATTAGTTTACCCTTATGCTTCTCTTAAAAGTAATACTCCATACAGTAGCTTTTCTTGTCATAGTTCAGCTTACATGTGGCCTTATGCAAGTCCGCTGAAGTTCCTACAAGCACGGCACCCTTCTCCTGTGAGAACATCCAGAAATTCAAATACACTATACACAAACACACCGACCAACCATTCACACAAAGCTCATTCAACAACAAGCAATCGATTAGGAAGCAACATCATAAATCACATTTGTTTAAGCAAGCTAACATAATGCATAGTATCCCAACAAACGAACAAGCAAAGCGCTACGAAAGTAAACGAACTGTCAATCTCTCAATATAAACAAGCATACCAACTAGTGTTTGGGGCCATCCGCCATCCAACGCCGACTCACTGCTTCGATTTCTGATATAAACCATAGTAACCACATTCAAACAATGGCTAATTACACATTGTTCATTAGTCCATCAATACAATCAGAAGTCATCTGACAACATATTAGGAATCACAATCCTTTCCCCAAGAACTCAAGAAGAGGCAAGCGTGAAATCATCAAAACGTTCTAACTGCATACAACACAACACACAAAATTAAGGAAGCGTGTTTTATTTGCAAATTAATTGATACCTCCACAAAATTCCAACACTATGCATATTAAAACCTAAATATGTAGAAATTTTTTTCTAAGCTTTTTTTTTAAAAAAAAAATTGCAAAAATAATACACTTGCGAAAACTATTTTAAAAAATAAGTCGATTTTAGTCTGAGACAAAATTGTTGGCCCAGGCAAAAATTTGTAGTAAAACTAGACTATGAGATAAAGTTAGGCCAATTCATTGAGCTACAATTAATAATTTCAGTCAGGTAAAAATCGTTACCCACGTTTATGCCATTCCACTATTCCAACTTATTACAAAGCGTTTTCGAGGCAACGATTATTGTCCGAAGTAAAATTGACTTATTTTTTAAAATAGTTTAGATAGAAGTTTATTTTTGCAAATTTTTTTTAAAAAAAAAGCTTAGAAATAAAAAAAATTCAAATATGTACATCCTTCTGTTGGGTTCCTCATTTGAATAAAAAAAATACATTTGATAAATTTGTAGATTTTTTTAAAACTTTTTTTAAAAAATAAAATATAAAAAAAAACAAACTCGTTGGTAAAGTAGTTTAGAAAAAAGACCTTATTCTCACTTTCAAGTACAACCTGGTACCAAGGGCCACGATTTCACTTGCTATGTGGGCGAACCCATTTTGAGAATATAAGCTAAATAAAACTGCTTCCCTTTTGGTTCGGGTTAAAACATAAAATTTTCTCATATATGCTTTCTAATCCCCACTCCCTCAGTCACATGCTCTCCCCTCACTCACCTCTCAAATAAATAATCATAAATCACGTGAGCATTGCTCAAAATATATCCTAGGACCATTAAAATAGTCCTAAAAGTCTAAAATGGTATAAAAATATTTCTCTTTTTGAATCATTATCATACTAGTTTCACAAATACCAATAATAATTCAAATAAATAACTTTTTAAGTTTTAATATGTTCCAAAGTCATTCCAATTATCAAATAAATTACCATGAACGTTCAAAAATATAGAAATCAATTTAAAACAATGAAAATCCAACCAATTTTGTTCGTTTTTCAGATCGTTACCTTAGTTGTTGTTAAACGAATGTAGAGCCATAGAGTCAGAAGATTAAGCTATAAACTTTGCCCTAGTTCTAGATGTGATGGTCCCATTCTTTTTGTTTTTTATCCTTAAACCCTTGATGAAAAATGTTTTGGGATCATGATAAGGTTTTTTAGACTTTTGCTAATCTCAAGCAAGTTAGAATTTCTCGTAGATTTGTTTAAAGGAGCAAAAATATTTATTTCTTACATGATTTTAAAATTAAATATGCACTTTATTTGAAATGAACATAATTATAGGGTACTTTTATGATGAAAATGTATTTTGAGATACATTGTTAACTTTCATAAAAATTCTCATAGAAGTAATTTAGAATAAAGTTTTCATTTAGTACATGCCAAATCATGGGACATTGCCGAAGCAAAGAAATGTAGATGTATTATCCTATTTTGGATTCTTATGTATAACAAATAAAAAAGAATTTATGATATGCAATCTATTAGGATTGATAGCTTCAATCAAATTACTTTCACATTTACTTTTTACGCCATTACATAATATTCATAGAGACATTCTTTGATACTTTGATAAATTGAAATAATAAATATTGAATTTCTTCATTTTTGTCATTGTTGCGAGTGAAAAAAAAATATGACTTGCAACATGAAATTTCAAATAATCGATCTTATAAATTGACATTTGGATGTATGTTCACTAGATGCTATAAAGTAGTATTTATTCAAAAGGCAAGAGTTCACTTGTCCTCTTGTCCATGGGGACCCTCGTGCCATATAATCAAAACGGCTCTTGCCAGATAGTTCCCTCTTTATTTATTTTAGAACCTCATGGATGGAAGAAACAACGAAATTTTCACTAGGACACAAAGGATTATCCAAATCATAGTAGGCCTTGATTCGATGAGAAATTTAGCGGGAAAATAGCTTTCTCCATGATTCTCATACCGCCACGCGAGAAAAGCCCTTAAAGAGACCCTATATTATATTGGAAGAATCCAAAAGGGCGAAGTCCAATCCAAGCCTTTATAATATAAAGTTTTCGATAACAAGATATCAAAGGCTTTTAGATCGATACACACATATTAACATTAATATATGTACAACATGCACTCTTAAGTATGGCAATTCCAATAACTTCAACATCGTGGTAAAATAAAGGTTTATCAACTATGGCACATTAGTAACATGAGAAAATCGCTAAAGGGTGGTTGTTCCGTACAAAACGTCCCACTCCAACACTTGGTCATGATGTTCAACACATACGAAACAAATCACACAACAAAGTGTTCCCATCATCAATAAATCCACCACTTCCATCCCATTAGTCATCAATATCTCCCATCAAACCCATCACCCATTCATCCTTTCTCTATTTAATAGTTTATACCACAACATATCAAAATTAAAATATTCTAGAAATATAAAGTCACACACACTCTCCTTTCTCAGTCTCTCTCCTCCCTGTCTGAAGATTCCGGCGACATTTCCTGAGGGGACTTTGTAATGGCGGCGGCATTGGAGTGCTGGTCGAGCAGGACCAGCACAGAGGAGGACACCGTTGAGCAAGTCTTAATGAGGTCCCACGACAGATCGGAGGGATCTCCAGAAGCTTCCACTGCGGCCAAGGACGCCTCCTCGGTGATGCAGAAGCGATTCCAGCGACTGAGTCGGAACGTATCCGAGGCGATCGCCTCGCTTAAGAACTCACTTAATCTCGACTCGCCTCGTGACCCGCCTCCTTCTAAAATCGACGGCCACCGTAAGATTGTGTGGGGCAGCGTTGTTCGTAGTCTCACTCAGCTTTACCCGGGCAGCCAACTGCCCGAGAAACTTGTCTCCAGTATTCGCAAGCACTACGATTCCATGCCGTTGAGGTAAACAACTTCATTCATAGTCTTGTGATTTTTTTAAATAATATCAAGTTTTGAAATTTATGGGATTATATTATATCAGCTATGCGCAAGCGGGGTTTGATATGAAAGATGTGTTTGTTCATATCCGATTGATTGAGCAAGCATGTGATGAAGATCAACCTGCTGTAATAATCCAAGAAATATCTGAAGATGAAGTTCAAGGTGTAGTTTATAAGATTACATTTGCGTGCAATTCATCTATCTCGTGGCCGGCTGTGTCCGGAGCGTTAGAAAATGGGTCAATATGCTGTAAGAAGATACAGATCTTTGAGAAGAAGAGTTCTACTCTAGGGATTCTTCATGTTTTAGTGCAAAGTGGGCAAGAAAAGAGTTTTAAGACCCGGGTTGAGAATGCGTTGAAATCGGGCTCTAAGAAGCCAAAAATTAGTTATAGGAAGCTCCCATTTGGGCTGTGTGGGTGTCAGGAGGAGAATGGGAGAGGGAGGAATTTTGGGGAGATAGAGGAGGAGTTCGGGGATGAGAGTTATAGGAATAGTAGTGTTGAGCGTTCGAGTGAGAAGATTGAGCTTGCAATGCCTTTGTCAACTTCGAGTATTGTGGTATCGGTGGATGAGTGGCAGACTGTGAGGGCGGGTGGGGATGACATTGGGAAATGGTTATTGAATTCTGAGAGTGTTGAGTTTGGTGATCAGATTGGATCGAGCTCTTTTAAGGGGGCCTATAAGGGTAAGAGGGTTGCTATTGAGAAACTCAAAGGATGTGATAAGGGCAACGCCTACGATTTTGAGCTCCGGAAAGATTTGTTAGAGCTAATGACATGTGGACATAAGAATGTAGTACCGTTTTATGGCGTATGTGTTGATGAAAATCACGGGCTTTGTGTTCTTACTAGATTCATGGAAGGGGGATCAGTTCATGACTTGATGTTAAAGCACAAGAAGCTTCAAATCAAGGATGTAATGAGGATTGCTGTAGATGTGGCTGAAGGTATAAAGTTTATGAATGATCACGGTGTTGCATACCGAGACCTGAATACTCAAAGAATCTTATTGGACCGCCACGGCAATGCTTATTTAGGGGATTTGGGAATAGTCACTGCATGCAGGAGCATTGGTGAAGCAATGGAATATGAGACTGATGGTTACCGATGGCTAGCTCCTGAGGTACTATCGCTCTGCCTGATAATATGAATTTTTTTTAGCATTGATAACAAATGTGTGTTTTCTGGCTTAACCCTCTTAGAAAAGCTGTTAGTATAAGCTTGTTATTGCTTTTTATTACTAAACAAAGGTCATAAACAGTGTGGAATTTCTCCATGGCAAACAAGAAGATTGTGTCATATATGAATGCTGACTTTTGCCACTTCTTGTGATAACAACTATTATCAGTTCCTCTTTGTAGTAATTACAATGATGTCTTGGTGGAAATTAGTTGGAAAGCTTTACTTGGAGCATAACTGGTCATAGTTAATTTTTTTGTGGCTTTATTACATGATCTGTACAGTGTGGCTCATCATCACTCAATGCTTTTTCAAATGGTAAATTTTTGAATCATCGTTCCATGTGATATCCTTTCCCTCAATTCCTTTATCCATTGAGTACTGCACCTAATTACTGATTGTTGGAGCTTTTGGTAATTATGCATTCTGGTATAATTCTAAATCTTGATATGCCACCTCAATGGCGGGCAATAATGATGTATTGAGTGTTTGAGGAAAGATTTTGGATATCTTATCTTCAGTAGTTATGCAGTCGTGAAGGTTATCAAAAATTTGCATTGCTACCTCATCAGCAATCCTATGCCTGTTCTTTTTATTGAGTTCATTATATTTTCTTCTTTATTTACTGCATTGCTGTTTAAGATTTTGAACGTGTTAATGACTCACCAATTCGATTCATTGTACATAAGTAGCCCCTGGCTTCATTTATCAAGAGAAGGCTTTATGTCATGTCAAACATCATTATATGAGCATGCACAACATGTCTTCATTATAGTGCTTAATTGCCCGTCTACCTTTATCAGCTTGATAAAACACAATTTTTTGTGTGTAATTGTGCAGTAGCACCCCTTTTTGTCTAGTTTGGTGGTTTATGAAGAAAAAGAGCTTGCCTTTTTTAACATAATAATAATTATTATTACGGAGAAAGAGCTTACCTGTTTCTTTGGAGGTTTCTAGTCTTCAGGGGGCCAGGCTTTGTCTGTTTGTGTTAGAATTATCTGTTCATTTTATGATATTGATTCAATTGCATGTGTGCTTTTGTTAAGATCATTGCAGCTGATCCTGAAAGTGTCTGTGAGACGTGGATGAGTAACGTATACAGTTTTGGGATGGTTGTATGGGAAATAGTAACTGGTGAGGCTGCCTACTCTGCGTTCTCGCCTGTCCAAGCAGCTGTTGGAATTGCTGCTTGTGGTCTTAGACCTGAAATTCCTAAAGACTGCCCTCTGGTCTTGAAATCGCTCATGATGAAGTGCTGGAACAGTTGCCCTTCAAAGCGACCTCAATTTTCTGAAATACTTTCTGTATTACTACGGCCTAACAACACTACTACCCTCAAGAACAGGTGAACGTACTTGAATCTATTGTGTTAATTTTCTTTTCCCTCTTTTGTAGTTAGTGAATTTTTATGTAAAAAAGTGCCTGCTTTGCATAATTGCATCCCCTCATGGATGTAACGCAAGCTTGTGTTTCTCAGTGGTTAATGAAAATCATAGTTTTGCTCCAGTGGCCATTCATAATGGACATTGTTTTCTAGCGGATAACCAATAGCATCGCCATCGTTTTCTCAAATATGGTCTAAAGTCTAAACACGATACTGAGATATCATATGGTCATTTCTTTATTTGTCTGTTGCTTTTTATCGTTTCTGATGCTAATTTGCTTATGTAAGAAATCTATAGTACTGTAGTTGATAAAAAGAAGAAAAACTGGGAAATGTGTACCTTGATGACCCTACATGGAAGGGATTATCAACGTGACTTTTGGCTATGGTTTCCTTGAATGTTTGTTTTGTGGCATGCCAAAGGGTCCCAAAGTGTTGTGTTTTAAATTATATTAATCTCTTATTTTATTGTTACATTTGACATTTAACGATGTAAGACATAACTAAATTTTCTCGAAATTCGTAAGACAATAAATTATAAAAACTTAATATCCTTAAAATTTATATAACGATGCATTCAATAAAATTCCATTTGAATATATTATTTGTTTTATCTTAATTAGAATTATAGTCAAAGTTTATAAAATTAGATTCTTAAAATGAAAATATAGGAAGTTAAAAAAGTCAGATTAAGTAGTATTTTCATTAATTCTTTAGTTGATAAGGGACCTTTTATCCTATTTGGCAACCCAGTATCACCTGAGGTATACCAGGAAGGTGGGTTGGTGGAGCTCCCTTGTCTTTGCTCCGTCTTTGAGTCCCACTATAACGACATGCGTTATTAGAACTAGGGCAGAATTGCTTCTTTTGCTCTGTTAAATACATTAAAAACCTTGCTGCAGGACGATTTTTTCCCTTTTTTTGTCCAAACTAGTTAACTCTTCAGGCCATGTATGCTCTGATGCTGTACTGTATGTACCTCCCTGAAGACCATCAGCTTCTTGTTCTACGAGGTGAATATTGCTGATGCACTGAAAAGTGTCTCATAATAGCAAGAGTCATGCATATGACTGCAACCTTGTGTTACAGATAGTTTCAGATTGCTGTCTGTATTCGGATCATCATATATTTAGAGAACCTTAATAATCTCCGAGTTTATAAATTGAATCATTTTGCAAAAATAAGACATACAGACATATACACGGGGTTGGACATTATGAATACTTGATTCTGGACGGTGAGTGTATACACGACTTCAACCTCCACAGAGCGGCGGAGGGATCCTGGTATCGCTCTTCATGTCATGTGATAGTAATCATTGTTTGACTTTCTCTTTACTGAGAAGCTGTAGAAATCTTGCATTGGAGTTGAGGAACACATGGAAGATTTTAGTTCAACGATAGATATGTCTGCAGTTAAATTGCTGTCTAATCCACATTGGCTGCACGTTCGAGTTTGCACAAAATTAGGAGGATGTCCATCATTATTGTAGGGCTAAATTAATCTGCTGCGAGTATCAGTATCGATCATGTTGTGATAGTTGAATAATCACTGCAAAATATCATTTCAGGGCCAACTCTTGCGTCTTCCCTGCACAAAACTTTCGTTTTTAGGACGATGAAAGTAAGTGAACACCCATGTGAATTTACCAACAAACATGTTTCACTTCACGTTCGTAAAACCACCATCGTTTAAAATCTGCCTCGATCATCTGCAGATAATAATTTCCCATGTGGCTTAGAAAATATTATTACTCAGCTCATTCGTCCATTTTCGTTAATTTTTCATGAGACTCATTATAAACCCATCTTATTGTACAAAGTAACTAGCTTTGCTCTCTTACGAGGCTGGCTACGATGCACTGTGACTCTGTGAGTACGATCTTAGACTCTTTATTCAGCTAATATCATTTCAAAAACTATACATCAATATGTGTTTTTTACAATTCATCATGTGACATGTCCTTATGTTAATGATGATTGTAATACAAATAGTATGGAAGTTTGATGAAGTATTGTTTTTTTTAGAAAGTTGTTTTTATAATTTTCTTTTTATCTTCTATGAAGTGAAAATATAGTTTGGATCAATCATGTCCACTAATGTAGAAAAATCTAGATAAACAACCCTATATTATGATGTGAATATGTTTATCATGAAATGACATTACTTTTACATTTTTGCCAACTGAACAACTTGATTTAAAGTGAACGTATACTTAGTTATGAATACCAATTAATTTAGTTGATCAAATACTTGAGTGTGGTGTCGAAAACTTGAGAGCTGAGAGTAAGTCCCGTCTATATTATTTGTGACTAGTGGCTCTATTTACATTAAGGATTAAAATATTAAAGAGAACCAAAACTTAGAATTGAATTCCGTATATTGTCATTAACACTGGTGGCTTTCAGCTCCATATTCTTCCACTCCCTTACAAACCCACCAAATACAGAGATTCCCCAAGGAAGAAAAGAAACTGTAGAAGCCATTATAAGAAAAGAAAGTAAGAAAACCCAGCCCAGTACATGAACGGATCCAAAAAGGAAAAACCAAATAAAGCAACCCACAAAACGTGGCATTAGGAATCACTGTCGTGTACTCGTGTCGCATCTTCGTACAAAAGACACTCATATGCTTCTTGCAACGACAACAACACGGAGTACAACATTAGTTGATCAAACATGGAAATCTTGGAATAATGGACGAGACGTATACTTTAGCCCTCAGACTATGGGCCTGCATTTGTCACTCATCCTAATACCCTAAGTTTTGTACCAATTTCCGTTAATACCCCTCCCCCTTTTCCCTCCTACTTCTCCTTAGCTACTCCCTCGCTACTACACCTCAAATTTCCTCTCTCTCTCCAGAACCTTCGACTCCATCCATCGTCCGCCCGCGTTCTCAGAGACAAAGGTATGTATGCACGTGTGTTGTTCTGGGCTTTCGCTTCTCAATTTCGTATAGTTTGATCTGTTTGTTGCTTGAATTCTGTGATTTTGAGTCGAATCGAGGAATCTGGTAGCTTTTTATGAATCTGACATAAAATATTAACTTTTTGAGATGTAGATTAAAGCTAGGGTTTCCGGTGGTTGTGAATTCTGCGTCATATGTGACGTCATTAGTTTGAATTAATATTTGTTTGTTGACTTTTCCATGATGACCAGCTGTCTGCAGTTTTGCACTATATGCTTCCTAGAAAGAGACCTTTTGCTGATGATGAACGTGAGGTAGTTGACGAGACAACAACTTCTTCGGCTTCTTTTAAGAAATCTCGCGTCGAAGGATTGGCCTCGGCTTCGAATTCCGTCGATACGACGTTGAATCAATTGAGTTCCTGTGAAGTTAATATCACCATGGCCTTGAGAGATGGTAATCAGATGGACATTGATGAGGATCTGCATAGTAGGCAGCTGGCTGTGTATGGGCGTGAGACCATGAGGCGCCTTTTTGGTTCTAATGTCCTCGTTTCTGGGATGCAAGGCCTTGGAGCTGAAATAGGTTCGTGTTTTTTCGCTGTTTCGGTCTTCGTTTTGTTGCTTATGTTAATTAATTGGATCATTTGCGTAATCATGTTCCTTTTTGCTTTTTGAGGGCTGAGCTTGTTTTTTTGAATGACATTGTGGAGCTACATTGGATAATTGCTATTGTTGAGCTACACAACTTAGGGAGTTGTTGAATAGTGTGCTTTTGGTCTTTAGTTATTGAACTCTCCAGCGTTAAGAAGATGCTGCATATTTATAATTGCAGTATGTTATAGTTCTTGCATTTTAAAATTGAAACGATTAATTGATAGTATTAGATTCTCGATGTCCATCCTTCATGTAAGCTAAGAAGATCGTTTTTTTTAATACCTTTTGGCGCCTGTAATTGACCAGTAGAGATGGCCACTAGGCCGGTCCAGCCCGGCCCAGCCCCAACCCGGCCCGTCTCTAGCCCGGACTAGACCGGCCCGCCAATGAACCGGGCCAAGCCCGGTTCGGCCCGCTAAAAAAGTGGGCCGAATCCGAACCCAATTTTCCCAACCTTGACCCTATTCGATTCGGTTCGAGAAAAAATTCAATTCGGCCCACGATTCGGTTCGGCCCAGCCCGGCTCGACCCTAGTCGGCCCACCTAAATCTTTTAGTTTTGTAAAATTTAGTTTATTTAAATGTATTTTAGTTTATATAAATGTTAGTTTAGTTGAATATAAATTAATTTATACGAATATTAGTTGATTTGCATATAGTTTAATTTATATGAATGTTAGTTTATTTGAATATACTTTAGTTTTATTCCTATGAATCAATGAATGTTAGTTTAGTCGAATATAGTTAAGTTTATAAGAATGATAGTTTAGTTTATATGAATCAATAAATGTTAGTATAGTTAAATTTATTTTAGTTTATATGACTTATTAAATATTAGTTTAGTTATATGAATGTTAGTTTAATTGAGTATAGTTTATTTTATATAAATGTTAGTTTAGTTGAATATAGTTTAGTTTATATGAATCAATGAATGTCATTTTAGTTGAATTATATATAATTTAGTTTATATTAATTAATTAATGTTAGTTTAGTTGAATATAGTTTAGTTTATATGAATTAATAAATGTTAATTTAGTTAAATATAGTTTAGTTTACATGAATGTTAATTTAGTTGAATATAATTTAATTTATATGAATCAATAAATGTTATTTAGTTGAATTGTATATAGTTTAGTTTATATGAATCAATGAATGTTAGTTTCATTGAATATAGTTTACTTTATATGAATTAGTGAATGCTATTTAGTTTAATATAGTTAGTTGAACATAATTTAGTTTATATGAATGTTAGTTTAGTTGAATATAGTTTAATTTAGATGAATCACTGAATTTTAGTTTAGTTGAATCCTAGTTTAGTTTATATGAGTGTTAGTTTAGTTGAACATAATTTGGTTTATAAAAACCAATGAATATTAGTTTAGTTGAATATAATTTAGTTTATTCATCATATAAATCAATAAATGTTAATTTATTTAGATTATATGAATAATGTAAGTTTAGTTGAATATAATTTAGTTTATATGAATCAATGAATGTTAGTTTAGTTGAATATAATTTAGTTTATATGAATCAAATATGATTATGTCTTTTTGTGATTCTATGTAATTTATGTAAATATGTAATGAAAAAAGAAAAATATTGACAAAAGAAATGAATGTGATTAGTCGAATATAAAAATTTACAACGAATGTCATTATGTGATTCGTGAATAAAAACATTTAATTACTTTCGAAACAATTCATTTCTTCTGATTTCTAATGGCATTATGTGAAATTCGGTTTGATTCGATTCGTTTATGATTCGTTTTGATTCGGTTTTGATTCGGTTTGTAAATTCGGTTAGATTCGGTTTGTGAATTCGGTTTGATTCGTGAATTCGATTCGATTCGATTCGTTAATTCGGTTCGTGATTCGGTTCGATTCGGTTCGTGATTCGATTCGATTCGGTTCGTGATTCGTTTTCGATTCGGTACCGAATCCCAAAACCCCAACCCCAGCCCGGTTCGGACCGGCCCACCCCCTAAACCGGTCCGAATCCGGTCCCCTCCCCCCAAGCCCGACCCGGTGCCAGGCCCGGCCCCATGGCCATCTCTATTGACCAGGTCTAATTCTGCGTTGGTTAATGCTTTGTTCTGTTTGCCATTTTTTATTACTCCTGATCATAAAATCTCGGGTTCTTAACCTTTACATTTAAGTTGATATGTCTTCTTACAGTAAGACTAAAGAGCCCATTTTTTAAAGCTTTTCTTGGACTTCATAACTACTGCCTTCATACCTGTTGGCAACCTTTACCTAGAGAATTACGTGGTGTACGGGTGTTTATGAGCAAAGTCGAGTTTGAGTTAACTCAATATCTCCAACTAAAAAACTGAAACTCGAGTTTGACTCGAAAACTCAATTCTCGACCTCGATTCAAGCTCGATTCAAGCTCAAATTCAAGCTCGATTAAAGCTCATTTCAAGTTCGAGCTCGAACTCATTTTCAGCTCTATTAAAACCTCAACAAGCTTATGTACTTATACCCAAATTGGCCAACAAAAAGTCTAAGTTTTATCTTTAATAAATTTGATTAGTTTTTAGATGGAAAACACTATTGTGTTTATATATACCAATTGTTTCAAACCATATGTCATTTTTATTTTCAATGTGGGACTTTAAGTTTATATATAAAACTTTCTCCAATCATCTTTTATTTTAATTTAATGTGGGACTTTTGGTTTATTTATCAGACCATATTTTCTTTTATTCTAGTTTTATATCTAAAATTTTATTTTTAATAATATATACTATAAATAAAAACTCAAGCTTCTCATGAGCTTTTTGAGTTTAACTTTGCTCAACTTGATTTGTTAACTTATTGAGATGAGTTCGATCTCGAGTCGAGTTAAATCAGGTTAATCTTTGACCGGGTCGAGTCCGAGTAGCTTGCTAGTAGCTCAGTTCAATACCGATGGTGTAAGTGGTGTTAGCCGAAAGTGCTACCTTTGAGGTGTTTAGCAATTATCTGCTTTGATTATCCTGAAAAGAAGACTTTTGGGTTGAGTCTTCTGATTCTCGATTGAGATTGACCAAGCTGTCCGGCAGCTTAGGACTCTGTAATGATGTCGATTGTCACCTTTGAACTGAGGATCTAGGAGCATATTGTCTTACTGTATCTTGTGTTAGTTTCCTTACAGATTTGACTTATGACTTTCTTGATCTTGAGTATCTGAATATGCTTTTTTTTTTTTTTTAATGCTCACTCTTCAGCAAAGAATCTTATCCTTGCTGGTGTCAAGTCTGTCACCTTGCATGATGAAGGAACAGTGGAGTTATGGGATTTATCTGGCAATTTTGTTTTCTCTGAAGATGATGTTGGGAAAAACAGAGCGCTTGCTAGTGTGCAGAAGTTGCAGGAACTGAATAATGCAGTGCTTGTTTCAACTTTGACAACTAAATTGACAAATGAACAACTTTCGGATTTCCAGGTACTGCCTTACTTATGTCATCCTTTTCTGTATTGAATCATGGTTCAGGATAAAGACACTAAAACTACTGACTTATGAGTTTGGCAATGAAGTTTGCTCCTAGATATTTGATATGATACAGATACTTCACAGGTCATATGGACGAAATCTTGATCTTGATCATATGGCATTCAGTGTTGATAAGCATGGACTAGAAATTTGAACTACTATAGGATATTTTGCTTGAAGTGTTTCATGTCTGTTGATGTTCTATGCTAGTCAACATTTATGTTTGACCTCTATAGAATATTCTGCATTTATCAATGGTACTTCTTTCTATAGTTTAATGACCATGATCTGTTTTCCTGCTCTTTAGGCTGTTGTATTTACCGATATCAGTTTGGACAATGCAATTGAGTTCAATGATTACTGCCACAGTCATCAACCCCCTATTGCTTTCATTAAAGCTGAAGTTAGGGGACTTTTCGGCAATATTTTTTGTGACTTTGGACCTGAGTTTACTGTTGTTGATGTGGATGGAGAGGAGCCACACACTGGTATAATTGCTTCAATTAGCAATGACAACCCTGCTCTTGTATCATGTGTTGATGATGAAAGGCTGGAGTTTCAGGATGGTGATCTTGTTGTCTTCTCGGAAGTTCATGGGATGCCGGAATTAAATGATGGAAGACCAAGAAAGATTAATTGTGCAAGGCCCTATTCATTCACTCTTGAGGAAGACACTACAAATTTTGGTTTGTACCAAAAAGGTGGGATTGTGACACAAGTCAAGCAGCCAAAGGTTCTGCAATTTAAGCCTTTGAGAGAAGCACTTAGTGATCCTGGTGACTTTCTGTTGAGTGACTTTTCAAAATTTGACCACCCGCCTTTGCTACATTTGGCTTTCCAAGCTTTAGATAAGTTTGTGGGTGAGCTAGGACGTTTTCCGAGTCCTGGTTCTGAAGAGGATGCACAGAAATTGATATCTTTAGCTATTAAAATGAATGAGGGCTTAGGTGATGGAAGACTAGGAGATGTCAACCCTAAACTCTTGCGCCACTTCGCATTTGGAGCCAGGGCTGTACTGAATCCTATGGCTGCTATGTTTGGTGGGATTGTTGGACAGGAAGTTGTGAAGGCCTGCTCTGGAAAGTTCCATCCTCTCTTTCAGGTTTTTACTGGTCCCACTCATTCTATGGTACGAAGTAAATATTTGTTCAAATTTTGTTGTAAGTTGTTTGTTTTGTTTTGCTTTGCTTTGTAGTTCTTCTACTTTGATTCAGTTGAGTCACTTCCTACTGAGCCCCTGGATCCTTCTGATTTTGCACCAAGAAACAGTCGCTATGATGGTCAAATTTCAGTTTTTGGATGGAAACTCCAAAGGAAGCTAGAAGATGCTATAATGTTTGTTGTTGGATCTGGTGCTCTTGGGTGTGAATTCTTGAAGAATTTGGCTTTGATGGGAGTTTCTTGCAGTAGCCAAGGGAAGCTAACAGTTACTGATGATGATGTGATTGAAAAAAGCAATCTTAGTAGGCAATTTTTGTTCCGTGATTGGAATATTGGACAGGCCAAGTCCACTGTTGCTGCTGCTGCTGCCACATCAATAAATCCACAATTCCATGTTGAAGCCTTGCAGAACCGTGTGGGCCCTGAAACTGAAAATGTGTTTGATGATAAATTTTGGGAAAATCTAAGCGTTGTTATCAATGCATTGGACAATGTGAACGCTAGGCTGTATGTTGATCAGAGATGCTTGTATTTCCAGAAGCCACTCCTTGAATCAGGAACTTTGGGTGCTAAATGCAACACGCAGATGGTCATCCCTCATCTTACTGAAAATTATGGGGCTTCACGAGATCCACCTGAGAAGCAAGCACCTATGTGCACAGTGCATTCTTTTCCGCACAACATTGACCATTGTCTGACCTGGGCTCGCTCCGAATTCGAGGGTTTACTTGAGAAAACTCCTGCTGAAGTGAATGCATATCTTACAAATCCTAGTGAATACACTTCATCCATGAAGAATGCTGGTGATGCTCAGGCAAGGGATACTTTGGAACGTGTTCTTGAATGCCTTGAAAGGGAAAGATGCAAGTCATTTGAGGATTGTGTTGCTTGGGCTAGGCTGAAGTAGGTATTGCTCACTGATGAATTGCTGGCATTTATTCTTTTCTGTCATATCTAACATTGTGATTTCCTTAAGCAGGTTTGAAGACTACTATGCCAACCGTGTGAAGCAGCTGACTTATACCTTCCCTGAAGATGCTGCAACCAGTACAGGAGCTCCATTTTGGTCAGCCCCTAAGAGATTTCCTCGTCCATTGCAATTTTCTTCTACCGATCCTTCACATCTTCATTATATTATGTCTGCATCTATATTACGAGCTGAAACTTTTGGGATCCCTGTTCCTGATTGGGCTACACATCCTAAAAAGTTGGCCGAGGCTGTTGATAAAGTAGTGGTCCTTGACTTTCAGCCAAAAGAAGATGCAAAGATTGTGACTGATGAAAAGGCCACTAGCCTGTCCTCTTCTTCTATAGATGATGGAGCAGTCATAGACGAACTCATCAGTCAGTTGGAGAGCATTTGCAGCAATTTGCTTCCAAACTTCAGGATGAAGCCAATCCAGTTTGAGAAGGTATTTGATTTTATTTCTGGTTATTGCACTGCTCTGATGTCTGTTGGATTCATATATAGTTTAAAAGCTATGATGATTTGGCATAGTGAGATTATTTTCCATACTCCCATCTCATTTTCTATAGTCAAATATGAAATCCAAGTGCTGTATCTATATAAAATAAACACATATACACCAACATAACCAAGCCTTTATCTCAAATAGATGGGGTTGATTGCATGAAACGAGTCTCTATCTCATGTGATAATCCACAGAAATCCTCCTTCCTTTATTCCTATGTACTGCCATATCTTCCTGCATAAAATGAATATACAAATGATAAGAATTATCATTAGGAAGATGTGTTATAGTGAGGTCTTGCACTTGATCTTACATTGGTATTTTCTTCTTTAATACTTTGTAAATGTATTTTTGGCCTTGTTTGCCCTGTTTTCCTTTGTTAAAGAGAAGACTAGATACTATGGGATTTCAATAATTCTCATGGACTTAGTGCCAGGGAAACTCACTTTTCTTTTTCCCGAACACTGATGCAGGATGATGATACAAACTACCATATGGACTTCATAGCTGCTCTTGCCAATATGAGGGCAAGAAATTACTGCATTCCTGAAGTTGACAAATTGAAGGCCAAGTTCATTGCCGGAAGGATAATACCTGCTATTGCAACCTCAACTGCTATGGCTACTGGTTTGGTGTGCCTGGAGCTGTACAAGGTTTTGGATGGAAGGCATAAGTTGGAGGACTACCGAAATACATTTGCTAACCTGGCACTGCCTCTCTTCTCTATGGCTGAACCAGTCCCACCAAAGGTCTTTAAGCACTGTGACTTGAGCTGGACAATTTGGGATCGGTGGGTCTTAAAAGGCAACCCTACACTTAGGGAACTTATACAGTGGCTCCAGGATAAGCGTCTCAACGCGTACAGCATTTCCTGTGGAAGCTGCTTGCTTTTCAATAGTATGTTCCCTCGCCACAAAGAAAGGATGGACAAGAAGGTTGTGGATCTTGCCACGGAAGTGGCTAAGGTAGAAATTCCTCCTTATCGCCGCCACCTGGATGTCGTTGTGGCATGTGAGGATGACGATGATAATGACATTGACATCCCCCTGGTCTCTGTCTACTTCTGATAAGCTTTGCTATGACTTATTATTTTCAATTGGTCATAAGCTTCACGTTATTCCTTGGAGAGGAGAGCTCTTGATTATGAGAGGAGAGTTTCTTCTGTAACGTTATTGTACGAATATGTGCTCATGCACTTCCCCATATCATATAGACCCTAACTTCTGTTTCATAAATTTTATGAGTACTTTACTGTAATGTTATGGTGTATAACTGTATATATGTAACATGCATTGTGTTTGAGCTAAACCTTGTTACATCTCCCAATGACTTGTTGTGAGAGCGTATTTTTACATTTAAAGGAAACTTCTTTCTTCTTTCTATCAATAATTTTTAATGTCTAGCAATATAGCATGAGACAGTGGGAAGACTACTAGGGGTGTCAAATCGGGTACATGGATCGGTTCTGGGTTGACTCATCGCGGGTCGATTTTATCGGTTCGGGTTAAATTGGGTCAATTTGGCTTGTCGGGTCGGGTTGGATCAGGTTATTATCGGGCCGGGTTAAATTGGTTAATGGGTTGGGTTCGGGTTCGGGTTCGGGTTGGGTTCGGGTTCGGGTTGGGTTGTATTCAATTCAGGTCAAAGTCGGTTCAGGTAAAATCGAATCGGTTCATAAATGAGTTATAGCGGGTTATTTCGGATTCGGATCAAGTAAGATAAAAATGAGTTAAACTCTAGTCCAATATGAGGGAAGACGAAAGATTGGAAGACAACTAAGATAAAAATGTGAAACTATGACCCCGATAGAACATCTAATATACACTCGAACACATCTAAAATTATTATATTTATTTCTGCCTGCTTACTATGTATATTATTAATAACATGTACCTTTTTATTTGAAAGGATATATCTAATATTTATAAGAAATTCTAATAACCTAAATATTGTGAAGAATAGTGAAGCTGAGGCAAAAGATAATATAACACAAAAGAAAGGGTTCCATTGTCTTAGGAGAGGCCCAGAGGGACTTGTCGTAGAACAAAATCGTAAAAGTGGAGGGACCATAAGAAGCATCAAGCATGCATGTGAATAACTCTTTTAGTGTTTACCCACTCATCTCTTCTGCCAATGCCAATGCCATTTCACTTTCATTTTCAGAACCCACTTTGCCCAATTATCCCATTCACTAATCCCTTTTTTGAGATTTCAAGTTTACTGCACATGCCCTCTTTCTCTATGCTGCTATACAATTCTTCTATTCCCAACAATGCTCGTCATTTTAGGAGGGGATAACTAAGTTTTACAATTTTGACGTACATTATTGGTTATGTTCTAAGAGATAGAATTTGATGACTTTAAGTTATATATAGAAGGTATTCACACTATTATTCATCCTCATTAAGTTTTAAGAAAGATATATTCTCTCTATTTCTTTTTGTTTTTTATGCAAATTGTAAAGCAAAATTTAAATTTAAATATGTTCAATTGTGTATTTACTAAAATAATAAAAGTTGTTTGAATATTATACATCGAGAGGAATTATCAAGATCCCATATGGATTTTTGTGTGCATTTTTATAGTCACAATTTGACTCTAAAATCGAAAACATTTCAAGTGATAATATGATTGATTAAAGATAAATAGAAAATACCATTTGCTTCATTGATCCATTTTCGTAAGTATTATGGAATACTTAATATTGTTATATTCTAATTATAGACTTGATATTACTTTGTATATTTTTTGTTCAGTTGATGTCATACAAAAGGTTACCTTAGCTTAGTAGCTAAATGCTAATTAAAAAAATGTTATTACATTGTATAGCCTCCAATTCGAATGCAAGTTTATAATTGTTGACATTTACAATTTTAAACGAATAAACATACAAAAAAATAACTATTTGTATATTACTCCTTGCCTCTTTTTAGTTGTTATATTTGACTTTTCATGGTTTTTAAGATACAACTTAAAATGTTTTTTCTCTAAATTCGTCAGATAAAAAATTATAAAAACTTAATATTATAAAAATTTACATAAAGACGTATTCAACGAGATACAACTTGAATATATTATTGTTATAACACAATTAGAATTTATGGTTAAAATTTATAAAATTTGATTTCAAGTAAAAACATATCTTATAGACAAAGTAGAGATGGGAAGAAAGTGAGACAAAGTTTGGTTGGTTATCTCTTGGTAAAACAAGAACACTTAAAAAATAATTAACATGACATAATCATGAAGGTGCATGGACATGATATATGTATAGAACTATATCTAAACAGAAATACACGTGTCATTAAAAGATGAGGTAAAGTATGTACTCGGCTCCCACGAGGAGAGGGGCACATTATTTCATTTGTTGGATTCGTAATCATATGTAAACTGAGTAATTAATCAACAAAACGAGGGGTACCAAAATAATTAGAATCTAAACCATATCCATACCAATTAAATGATCCAATCATCTATCGGATATTCATTTTAATTACCCTTTTCAAGGAATGCCCAATAATTTAGAACTTGAACCGAAACTCCTTACAGAATAACCCGACCCGTTTCAAGACAAATTTCTTTGAGAATAGAAATTTTCAAGCAAACTTTATCACACTGGATCAACTATTATTTTGAATAATTTATTTTTCCTTTATACCCCCCTTACGGAACCCCACCCATAAAAAAAATTACATATATATAAAAAAAAAAGTTTCCCCAATTCAACCAACTTAACCACCTCCAAACCTAATTAGCTATCTCCCCACAAATTCCCTCCATTTCACTTTCACCGCTCTTTCTCTCCTCACCATTTCCCCCCCAAAATATTTTCATTCTCCTCAATCTGCAGTTCATGCGCTGAAGATTGCCTAGATTTTTGCTGGCTTGGGTCAATGTGGCCTTCGTGGGTCAAGTCATCGCCGAAGATTTCGAACGCTTCTAAACCAAGATTCCATTCCCCTAATTTCACATGTTCTTCCTTTAAAGACATCGAGTATCTCTGCAATTTTCAAGACATTTCCGAAAGTACCCTCAAACTCCAACCTTCTTCTCCTATTCCAACCCCGACGCGAACCTGCCGCTCCGTTTTTCGTCGCGTCCGAATCGCTAACTCGCTCATACAGCAATGGTCCAGCAGATCCGATCCACACACCCCAAAACCCGGAAATGTCCCCACACTCTCACCGACCCGTGACCCTCCTTTACCCTCTGAGGCCCGAATCGTGGTTTACTATACAAGCCTTCGGGTAGTTCGGCCCACATTTGAGGCCTGTCGAGCGGTCATGTGTATACTCCAAGGGTTCCAGGTTGTTATCGATGAGAAAGATTTAGCGATGGATTTAGGGTTTATGTCGGAGCTCCGGGAGCTACTCGGGTTAAAACCCACCGAACAGCTGACGTTGCCTCAGGTCTTCATTGATGGCAGATACATGGGTGGGGCCAACGAGGTTAGATATCTTCACGAGATCGGCGAGCTCAAGACTCTGGTGTCTGGAATACCTCCGAAAAAGCCCGGCACGTGCTACACGTGTGGTGGGTACAGATTTATCCTCTGCGCCGAGTGTTGTGGTAGTCATAAGATCTTCACTGAGAAAGTCGGGTTTCGATCTTGTTCGTCGTGCAATGAAGACGGTCTAATTAGATGTCCTGATTGTTCATCTCCTCCTCTCCGCCGTGTCATTAATGGGTACTGCTGATGATTAGACAGATCCAAAATTTTTTTTTTTTTGGGTTTTTTTTAGAGTGGCCGAGTGGGTATATAATGTTAAGGCCAATAGGGCCCAAATTAGGTCCAACATTTTTTTCATTTTGTTTGTTTTGGTTTGTCTATGTAGTGTAAAGATGATTTACATAAATGGGGAAGGGAAAAAGAATAGGACACTCTTTTTGACAAAAGTTTATATTATGTGTATAATGTTTTTTCTGATGAGATACTTTTATGCTAAATTAGACTAATGGAAATAAAAATTAGAATACAAAGATTTTAGAATTAGTACAAAATTAGAATATACGGAGTAAAGATTTTAGAATTAGTAAGAGCAAAATAGAGCATATAAAGTATCAATTTAGTACTCTGAGGATGCTAAGTGAAGTTAGTGTGACTTTGGATGCATGGTAAGTAGTTATCTGGAAGGGAATGTTTCAAATAATTATGATTGGTTCTTCAAATAAATGGAGATATTGATCAAGATATAACCAATATAATAAAATCTACAGTGGACTCTTGTGTGATCAAAGTGTATCCTAAGGTAAAAAGTGAAATTAAGATCAGTATTATTATATGAATTTAAATTTAGTAGAGATGAGTAGGTGGATGTAGAGATGAGTAGGTGGATGTGTGGGAACACATTTAGAGATAAAATTAAAAATGTGAATGTCTAAAATAAATTTAGAGTAGTGAATATTGAGAATAAGGGAGAATCAGATGCATAGGTTTGGACATGCTAGATATCGACCAATAGCTGCACTAGAGAGAAAAGAAGGTGGAGAGTTAGGATAATGGAGATTTCAAACATGGTTGAGGTAGATCAAAGATAACTTGGATGAAAGAAGTTAAAAAAATATTTGGAGAAAAAAGAAGATAACTATCTAAATAGGCGAAAATGGTTGAGGAATATTTTAGCTGATGATCACGCGAGATAGATTCTTGATTTATGCAGTCGACCCCGTGAATAAGGCCTGCATATTTATATGAATGTGTATAGTAATAATAATTGAGGTTAGGCCGTTAGGGTTAGGTGGTTTGACAAATGTAGCATCTTTGGAAACTTCATTTCTATTTGGTGTTATCATTGACGGAAATGATATGTTTGGAAGACAGTTTATGGATTGCACTAAGTGTGTCCGCTTGAGTTAGAGTTGTCCTTTTCAAAAACACGAGTTAATGGATAATGAATCATATTGTATGTTTTGTATTACTACTACATGCATCACAGCGATGTGTTGATCCGTTCTTGACCTTTACGGTAGTCTTTATTCAACTAGATGCATGCACTTTGTCATTTTATCATTAGGGATATCCGGAAACAACAGTCGCATTGTCTTCGTCATTTACAGAAATATGACATGACTTTGATTTGCTATGTCATCCCTTCATGTCTTCCACTATGAACTAGGGGAGGGATACCATTGTTAGACATGATATATTTTCTATGATTATTGGTTTTGAATGAAGGTAGCGGTGACTACTCTAACTAGTTAGTATTATCATATCTATGGATCCATTAACTTTTTTGTTTTCCGCTTGCTTGGATAAAGCTGTGAATCTTAATCTCATTACGATTTGAGGTATCATGGTCTCAATTTCTTGAGTACTTGTGATTTGAGTAGTCAAGTTTTGCTTCTTTTTGGAGACGATCGATTGAGTTCTTTCTTCAGCCTGAGCTCCACATCATTGTCTGAGACTTTGACTTTTTCCATCTTTATAAGAACCGATCGTAATTTGTAGCATAAAAAACCAAGGCATTGAATATCTTTCTCTCCCGAACTGCATTGAATTCTGGGATAACTGTTAACAGGGTCTGTTTAAGATATTCAGAATAACCTTATTTCAACCTAGATACGTCTGATGGGTTGATTCCGACAAAGGTGGGTATAGAAATATAGAATGCTTCCTCCCAAGATGTTTCAGAGCAGGAGAACCACTTACAGCAATGTGCTCCTAGCCTCTTACCATTTACCACCACATTGCCGTTTTCATTGGTATTTTTGCTGTGCAGTTTGGGATGGCAATGAAGTCACTGCTGGCTGGCTGGCTGGCTTCAGTGGTTATAGCTACAGTGATGAGTGATCTACTATCATAGGCAAGTCTTGGAGTACATATAGTGGCCTGGTCAAAATGAATACGATTTGTCGGTCGCTCGTGTTATTGATTGATTAGGATGACATTTTGCTCTCGACAAAAATGTGGTAACATGAGTTGAGCTCAGATTAGTTCTAATCAATAATGGATTTTATTGTCTTAGTGTCTATGAGCTCACTTAAGACTTTGAGCAAATAAAACCATGCATAAGAACATCCAAATAAAAAGAACTAATAATGGCAAAACTTGTTGAGTATATTCCTTCTAGTTTACGTCAAAAGTGGCTTTACTACTGAAACAAAACAAGGCTTATAGTAGAAAGTGTTAGCCCAAAGCGCAAAGGCGAAAAGAAGTAACTTATAGGAAACTCATCCAACTACATAATCTGAGCACTTGAGTGCTATGCTACACCAATACATATCCACATACGAATATGTTTATGGGTATAGATATGGTCATATTATGACAGGTAACAGTGTAATAATATGCGAATCCGTATAAAATAGTTTGACTATATCTAATAAATGGCTTCAAACTCAACTTGGCTGCGGCATCAGGCATGTAAGAAGTAACTCCCACCCAAAATCAATCATTCATGAGAGAGAATTGTTAAGTCCATCTAAGGGTTAGTATACAAATTATTGAATCATCCACTTTTTAAGAGCTGAGAGAAGTAATAACGAACCATTATACCATTATAACTACACATGCAATTTACGATTAGATATCATAATTAGTTTTTAATTAATTTTTTTCAAACTAAATCGCCATATTCAATTGTATAAGATTATATCGAATAATTCTCCATCAACCTCATTTATCGTTGTTTATGCATGTAAATTTTTATTTATATCATCTGTTGATTTATGGTATAAATGACCACTGCTTGTCAGATTCTAATACCAATACGTTAATACCGAAGAATGTTTTCCAGATGCTCATACAACATCCATCTACAAGAAAACGGAGGGATTGTATATACAATGTACATATTAACGATTTCAAATTTTACTCTTAGTTTCAACGTCTAAGATCAAACCACATGGAGACTGAGTTACAGAATCTATGCACCTTTCATGCATTTGGTTGTCCAAAAATAGTGGTTGGTAGTTGAAATAATGGTATTAGATAAATACATGGAGTACTTAGTCCTTTGAGTTTGTAAATTTCAGATTTTAAGTTTTTCTTTTGAATCTTTACAGTCCAAACCCACTTTATGAAAATGAGTATTTTTTTTTTATTTTATTCTTTATGGTCTAAGGCTCTTGTAAAATAAGCATAGTAAATTAAAGTTGGTGAAAGAACAACATTTTACTAATTCATTTGGAGTAGATAATAAAACTTAGAAGTCATACTATACATGCATTATGAATAATAGTTAACAAATAAAAACTTCTCGTTTGCCAATTTGATTGAGTCCAAAGGCCAGAATACAACAACAAAATGGATCATTATTAATTTAGATTGGTGTTGAAGTCAATTAACATAGTTGATAAAAGTCTTAAGATAATTATCTAAGACTTGGATCAAATCCCTCTACATTATGTCATATGTACTCTCTTTAGTAATTTTTTAAAATTAATTATTCCGTAATAGTATAGATCGATAATTCATCCATACATGGTTCTCCGAAATTGTAAATTAAACTAAGTTTAAAATTTTCAAAAACTATGAGTCGAATGTGAAAATCTGGAAATTGATAAAACGACCTACATTCGAGTCCAATGCAGTATTTGTAGAGCACCGTACCCCACACGCCAAAGCCGTGTGAACAAGTCAGGTATGATGATCGCATGTACGTCTAGGAGCAAGTTATAATTTGGGATACGTAGGTTCTTTTGACGAAGTGCAAGATAATCAAGCCGAGGATAAACTGCGTCACTACATCACTTACTGCTTGTCATCTTCATGAGAAATTAAGGCAGCATTTCAATTACATTAATCCACCTCGTTCAATGTACGTTCAGAATTGTCCAATTGTTGTCCAGATGCTATGTGACCCTGTCAGATCACCAAAATAATTATGCAGACTTGATGACATTACTCATATGGCTTTATCTTTTGCTTTTTTCACTTGTTTTAAAGTCTCAAAATGTCTTGTTAACAAGACATAAACTAGTTATTATGGCTAGAAATGGATCTGTCCTTTAAGTATCTTGCCAAAAAAAAAAATCCACCTCAATGTGACAATGTCTTCATCATCTTTTACCTTTTACTTGGTCCGTTTCTAATGCAAGGTGGCATAAATAATGTATCCATAATCTCACCTCTTAATTTAGGGGAAAAAATTTATCTACTTCTGGATCAATTTAGTAAAATAAAAAAAAAACACAAAAATCGTAACTATTGCATTAAACTATTAATTGGTTTTGCTACTGAAAAAAAAAAGCTAAGAAATTAACCTGTGCTCCAAGGAACCTTCACATGGCAATGGGGAAACAAAAGTGCGTGTCAAACGTAAATGTACAATTGCTTCTATCACACACATGAAGGATGTAATGTTAAGTAGGTCCAAACATATAATGTTATAGCACTAGATTTCTAAAATAATAGGGATCATTATTATGTGTAACTAAAGCAAACAAAAATATGGTATCCTCTTAATCTTAGAATATTTTAAGGGCTTGGTTGATGGTCCATGCACATGATTTTTTATTGGTAAAGCTTTGATATACAAAAATATATCATATGTTAATATGGGTAATGCCCACTATGCCAGAACTACTTTCTCTATTTTAAAACTACACTTTTCGTTAACATATCAAATTGAAAAACACCACATTAATTGCCAATAACATCCAAAGCTAAAAACATAGCATAATATTATTTGTTACTCCATACTAAATAGTACTCAATATATATCAATCAAATTAGTTCAAACTTATTATAGGTCACTCAAATTTAACTTATATTTATATATATATATATATATATATATATATATATATATATATATATATATATATATATATATATAATAAACTTAAGTTGAACAAAATACATATTTTCTAAATAGTTCTTTTCTTCTTCATGAAACCACCATAGATACCCGTAGCTAGGATTTCACCATGTATACTGGCTATATCTTCATTTCTTATCCGAATTATAATTCATGAAGCATTTAGTCAATTGGTTTTTATCCTTTTTATTAAGGCTAATAAGAGTAACTTTTATTTCGGCTTATAGTTAGCATAATTACTATCTTATCACTTATTACCTCCCAACCTATTTTCTTTTTAGTAAGACTAGCTTTCTAGTTGTTAGAGTTCATTAATCATTATTTAATAATCATGATTTTTTTTCTATAAATATAATTATTACTAGTGTTATTGTAACATATTTATGATAAGGTAAATAAAATTAGTTGTTGTAGTAATAAACGAGAAGAAATGTTGATGATGACGATAATGATAATAATATATTTTTAAATATCAATATTAATAGGAAAACCAATAGTAGTAGTAGTAATTTATGATCTTCCTAGTTGTAGTTTATTCTTATAACAAAAGAACAGTATGTTTCTTTTACGTACCAGGCCTGTAGCAAGTAGTTGCATATATATCTTATGTAGTAGTAACTCTTACAAGAAACCATAGTAACAATAATACATAGTAGTACTTATGATAATAATATCAATAACAAATGTAACAATAATAATAATAATAATGATAAAAATAAAATCAATACAAAAAATATTAATATTAATTTAATGTTTAAAATGGTCATTTTCTATGAAATAACTAATAATCGAAAATCAACTTTACCAAACACATTTTAAAGAGTCATTGGTCAAACAATCAACTTATATGATCAACTTAAACAGCCAGTTAAATTAACCAACTACCACCGACTAACCTCCAATTGTCGAACACTCCTGTAAAAAGATAAGAACATATGACATAAACCGAATATAGATTAACTACTATTGTAGATGTTTTATTAGTGCAAAAAACACAGTCAAAAGCTTGTGATCAAACTAGGGGTGCTTATGAGCCGAATCGAACTCGAGTTAGACTAAGCTCGACAGATCAACTCGAGCTCGATAACTCAAACTCAAGATTGAAAGCCCGTGAGCTAAACAATAAAATGTCGAGTTCGACTCAAAAACTCAGTTGTCGAGTTCGAGTTCGATTAAAGCTCGTTTCAAGCTCGATTCAAACAATTCAAGCTCGTTTCAAGCTTGATCAAAAGCTCAATAAGCATAAGTACTTATATCCAATTTGGGCCAACAAGAAGGCTAAGTTTTAGCTTTAATAAGCTTATTTGATTTTAGGTGGAAAACGCTATTAGGTTTATATATATTAATTGCTTCAAACCATCTATCATTTTTTTTCAATGTGGGACATTGAGTTTATATATATAACTCTCTCTAGCCATCTTTCATTTTAATTCAATGTGAGACTTTTGGTTTATTTATCAAAACATCTTTTATTTTATTTTAATTTTATATCTTTGTATATTTTCTATAAATATAACTATAAATAAAAATTCGAGTTTCTCATGAACTTTGATTTGCTCAACTTGACTCGTTAAGTTATCGAGTTGAGCTTTGACGGAGTAGCTAAACTTAATAAGCACCCCTAAATCAAACCATCTAAATCACCCCTAAATAAACACACATAAAAAAGGTTAATAAAAAAGGAAAGAGACGGGTGGATCATTGGTTATGATCAAATGGTCGGGGGAAGAGCGAAATACATCAAACTTTGTTTAGAATCGAATTAGGACCACTTTGAAAGACGGCAACCGGCTTTCAAATATTTTATTGTAGTTCTCCATGATCATAATATCATCATAATTTTAAGGTGATAACGTAACTAATCTTATAAGCACAAACTATTTACCAAGCAAAGGTGGAATTTACTGCTTCAATTTGAAGATTTTTACCCTCCTAAAATTATTAGTATTCCGTTGTTGGTGTAAGCATTTGATTCTGTCATCCAAAACAATGTAGTTGAGCTCAAATTTAAGTCGTGGTGTTGTGATTTCTTCAAATTAAAAATATTATTTTATATCGACTTTTGTCTCTATTTACCAACACTTGGAGTTTAACGAAAAATATAATTATTTTTTCATCAGGTAATGAAATACGAAGCAATGTTATTCTGTGTGTATCTTTCAGGATATTAAAATTTTCTAAGCGTGCAAGTAAAACTAATGAAATTGTTGGACGTACTCCGCATAATTCAAACAAGTCACTATGAGAGTGTCACTTCGGGATGGATACACCCATGACATGGCAATTTGTGTGAATAATCTTTGGGCGGCGGCTTTGATAATGTGAGCGATGGCTGACTAGTCGTCGCCAACTCTGCACAACCCCCTGAATCAGACAAACTCTGAGAAAACGAATGCACCTGCTGGCTGCTATTACTGAGTCCTCCTCTTTGGTCACCCTCTCAGCCCCCAAAAGAACCTAGTTAACTCGGTAAACTCACTGAATAATCCATGCACTAAATTTACACTATTTTGGACCCTCTTGAGTCTTGACTCTTGGGGTAAGAACAGCTAGCGAGATTAATAACAAGTCCTAAGTACTTTCGTACCGACGCGGATTATGGTGTTTATTTCCTGGTAACTTTCTTACTTTATACGAAGTATACTTTCCACGCTTTAAATACAATTTCAAAATCATTTTTTTTAGTATTACATTTTTAGACCCACCTCGGAAATTAAAAGACTTAAAGCTAAGTCAAAGCTCAATATGCTAATGCTAACCCCTCATTCATGGTGAACGCGTTTCTATCATCTTTCTTGTCCTCATTCTCTCTCCTCTTTTTCTGTTTTTCTGCTTCAACTCCCAACTCTTTTGGTGAACAACTCGAAGATTGTTTGTATGATTGAATTGGCTACTATCCAAAGTTTATGATTGGACTGCAAGTCTGCGACTATATTGTATACTCGTAATAAATACCGAATGTTTCAGAAAATGAGTAATTCGAGGGATGGATTGAATTTGGCTCTGTTGTTGTTTCATCTTCTACTCGTTCTTGTTGTTCTACCTTGTTCATCCCTTAATTCTGAAGGTATGGAAAGATCATTAATTTATGGTTTGATTCTTCAAAGGTTTGGATTTTAATTTATGGTTTTAACTGAAATGAATTGGGTGTTGATTATTTATGATAGGGGTTGCTTTGTTGAAGTTCAAAGAAAAAGTTGTGAGAGATCCCTTTGACGCCCTTTCAAATTGGAAGGATGAAGATGGTCTTTTGGATCATTGTTATTGGTTTGGTGTGTACTGCTCTGATGGCAATGTTGTAGTTCTGTAAGTTCTTCCATCTTCCTCTTTCTCTCTCTCTTATTAAATTTGCAAAAAAAAAAAAAAAATCTTGTTTTTTTTTTATTCGTTGTTTCTAGTTGTCTTAGTTTGCATATTGTTTAATGGAGGCCACTGCAATGCTGTCTATCTGAGTTCTGAAATTGTTTTTCTTGATGTTGATGCATTTTTATTTCATTTTTTTTTGTGTGTGTGTGTGATTTATGTAGTGTTCAAGTCCATAAACTTTCTGCTCCATTTGATCAAAATACGAATGACTTGATGATATTCAATTACTCATGTTTTGGTTGCTCTAGAATTGGCTAATAGTTTCATGTTTGTGATTCAGGGTGTTTGCATACTTTTTTGGTAGCATTAACTCATCCCTAAAACAGTGATTTTCAACTTGCAGGAATTTGAAGGATCTGTTTCTTAGAGGAACACTAACATCTGAACTTGGAAATCTCTCAAATATAAAATCTATGTAAGAGCATCTGGGATTCTGCACTAAGAGTTTATCCCTATACTATTCTGGCCTTAGTGAAGTTTTTCTTCTAAATATATGAACCACTTGATGATTGTTTTGTTTGCTTTGCTGCTTCTATCTAAAATTTGCAGTGTATTGCGCAACAATTCCTTTGATGGCATCATTCCAAGCGAGATAGCAGACTTGAAAGAACTGGAGATGTTAGACTTGGGTTATAACAATTTTAGTGGACCGGTCCCTTCTGACCTCGGGAACAACTTCTCTTTGTCAATTCTGTAAGTAGATCCTGCTGCTATGCTTATGATAATAAAATGTAATGATACTAGTTCTTTACTGTTTTCCTCTTAAGAGACCTTGTATTAAACATTTTTTTTTTCTCTCCTTTGCATTTGATACAGCCTGCTGGATAATAACAATTACCTTGATAGCTTATCTCCAGAGCTTAATCAGCTTCAAATGTTATCAGAACATCAAGTGGATGAGGGTCACCTACGCGCGGTCACTTCTGAGGCATGTTGTGATAGTGATTCTTCTTCTTGGTGAGAACCTTTGAATTGACTTATGCTAAATTACCTTTGATAAGTAGGTCTAGGCTTATGTATGTGCAGAGAGGTTGAGTCTGCCATAGTTTGTTTTCCTTAATTATTCAATTCTTGTTATATGTCCATATGCTCTCCCTATAAAACTCAATTTTTCAACTTTTTGGGATTGTTATTATTCAATTATAACCTGTCCCTTGCTTCTTTATCAGGTATGCTGGCCGAACGGATAATTTTATTGGGAGGAGCTTATTGCAACAGTCAGATAACTCTGATTCTCCAAGACCAATTAGGAGAGGGAGAGATAGAAGACAATCACCCACATCAATTATTGCTCCATCTCCTCCTTCCCCTCGTTTACCCTCTCCATCTCCATCCCCTTCTCCTTTCTCATCACTTGCACCATCTCCATTCCCATCAAGTGGAATCTTCTCGTCGGCGCCTGCTCCTGCTCCCTTGAATGCAGATTCTCCTTCTTCAACACTTGTGAATCCTCGCGTTGCTTCTGCATTGCCACCTGCACAGGCTTCAGGAATCCCAGATTCCACTACAAGCTCCAGTTCACCCCATCATACGGTTATTATTTGGGCCTCTGTAGCTGGAGGCTTGACATTTCTGATTATTTCAGCAGTTGCCTTCGTCATATGCAGAAGCAACAGGATTGGTACTGTGAAACCTTGGGCCACTGGACTAAGTGGACAGCTTCAAAGAGCATTTGTTTCAGGTACGGTGCTTCTTCACTTAGTGATCAAGTAGTCATAATACTGGTGTGGCATTTTCCTGATAACTGATTTTTTGGCGATCCAGGTGTGCCAAAGCTTAAGAGAGTGGAACTTGAAACAGCCTGTGAAGATTTCAGTAACATAATTGGATCTTTAAATGATGGGACTGTATACAAAGGAACTCTTTCTAGTGGCATTGAAATCGCTGTTGTGGCAAGCTCAGTGAAGTCTTCCGAGGAATGGTCGAGAAAATTGGAAGCCCAGTTTAGGAAGAAGGTATTAAATTATTAATACTGCACTGACAATTACTTATCCCAGCCAGGAGTTGTTTAGGTGAATCTATTTTTCATTTTTATTTGTTTACAGATAGAAACATTGTCTAAGGTGAACCATAAGAACTTTGTGAACCTTATTGGATATTGTGAAGAGGATAAGCCATTTACTAGAATGATGGTATTTGAGTATGCACCAAATGGTACTCTCTTTGAGCATCTACACAGTGAGTATCTTATCCAAACTAGAACTCATTTCTTAACTTGAAGTAAAAAGGAGTAGCAACTTTGTTTTCCTGGCTTGTTGGTGACAAATGAGTGCCTTGTTTGCAGTTAAAGAAGCTGAACGGTTGGACTGGAAGATGCGTCTACGTGTAGTTATGGGAATGGCATATTGCCTCGAACATATGCATCAGCTAAACCCACCCATACCTCACAGGGACCTGCAGTCTTCGTCCATATATCTTTCAGAAGATTATGCAACCAAAGTATCAGATTTTAGCTTCTGGACTGAGGGAACAGGATCTAAGATGAGATCACCTTCCATGCAACTTTTGGAGGCAGCAGTTACAGATACAGAGGGCAATGTGTACAACTTTGGGGTTGTTTTGTTAGAAATTATTACTGGTAGGATGCCTTACATGGAGGATAATAGCTCTGTAGCAGATTGGGTTTTCGATTGCTTGAATAAAGATCGCTTACCACTAGATATGATTGATCCAACATTAAGTTCGTATAAAGCAGAAGAGGTTCAGAGATTATTTTACATCATAAGAGATTGTGCCCTCCCTGATCCACATGAGAGACCGAGTATGAAAAACGTTGCCATACGTCTAAGAGAGATTACAGGGATGGGGTCTGATGGAGCAACTCCAAGGCTATCTCCTCTGTGGTGGGCAGAACTCGAAGTTGTGTCCATGGATGGAAGTTAGAAGGGTTTACTCCTGTAAGCAAAAGCCATTAAGCCTAGAGTAAAATGTTTTTTTTTTTTGCATGGATATGGCTTTATCTGGAGGCCATATTCATAGCCTAGATGTTTAAAAAGTGTAAAAACAAATACTGGAGTAGATCTTTCTGGGACAGGAATTGTTTAGGCCTTTAAAGGAGATGTTAAACCTGTGATTTTCTGTACATAAATGAGAAACCACAAGGAAAAAAAAAAAAAAAAGAGCTCTTTTTTGTCAGCTAACTGGCCAGATCTTGCACTGTGTCACGTTTAAGCTGTCGCAGCCTATTTTTGGAAAATGTTTTGTTTTAGCCAATATAAACACATTGTTTGATTCAATTTTTTTTTTTAATTTTTGATTCCTCTTGAACATGTTTCTTGTTTGCATAGTTTTTTTGAATTGTATTTTCCACTTTGCCTTTTATTCATTTGGGCTATAGAAAGGTCTACCCTTAGCTTTGAAGCTTTTGCTTATGGTTTAAAACCCGCACCTAAGTGACCTTATTAATATTTTTACCACACATTTTTGTTTAATTTATTAATAATTTTGATTATTCTAAATTATAATTACTATTATTTCTAAGTAATAATTAATAAAAATTCTAAATAATAAGAGTTATTATAGAAATAACAACAATATTTTAGATTCTAATAATACTTTTAATAATTATAAGTAATAACAATTTTAATTTATGAAGGGGGAGCATCTAAAGCAATTATCAAACATGCCAATTATAATTACTAATAGTTCTAAGTAAGAATTACTAGCAATTTTAAATAATAAGAGTTCTAACAATAATTATAAATAATAATTAACAAAAGTTATAAAATACGGAGTATAATTAATAACAATTCCAAATAGTGATAGTTTTAATACTTTTTAATAATGATTATAAAAAATCCAAACAATTATTAAAATTTTTTAATAACATGTTAAATTACAACTTTTACATTAATTCTTAGAGGTTATGCTGTCAAATAAGTGTGGTCATGCGGTGGTAGAGGTTATGCGGTCTGTTATTGCTGGTGGTAGAGGTTATGCGGTCAAATAAGTGTGGTCATGGTTGGCGGTGGTGGGGGCAAAGTGGATAATGGGAGGAATGTAAATTTTTATAATTTGGGCAGTAAATATTTTTCAATTGGAAAAATGTCATTCATTAAAAGAAAAGGTATAACTTTGATAATTTATTATTAATATTTGGTGTACTAGATTGGAATATATACAAATGCACAGTAGCTTGTTGAACACGTTAAATTGCCAATGAACCGTGCCTAACAAATATTCTGAAGTGTACATTAATCCCAAAGGACAGATAAGGAAGATGGAGAATGAATCATTGTGTGAAGTGTAAGAGCTGCAGCCTGCAGGTCAAAGTATGGCTAGTATAATGTGATTTTCATACTGATTCTTGCCAATTCAAGCTAATTTATTACGCAATCCAATTCAGAAGGGTTCTGTCATTTGACCTTCTCGTATCCCCAGCTGTGGACTTTGTCATGGCAATTGATTAATGGAGGATTGGTGAGATGCTTCATCATTTACATCTGAAGATTAATTAATCTTAAGCAAGGTTACTTGGTGGGAAGAGGGTTGTTTGTCTCCAACTTTATAAAATTAAATCAGACTCAGGTATTTAATATGGCAATGTTTAATCACCGCCACTTAACGAACTAGTCCAAAACGTTCATCTGAATCATCTCATGGATCATTTCAAAATCTTTGATGCCTTCTGCGCAGATGGCAACGGCCAATGAAGTTGGTATCACGCCCACCGTTGGCTGAGGTGTCAGGCAGTTCCACAATCTGTGCCAAAGTTAAACCATGACTTGAAATCAACAGATAATACGATCATACAGCAATTAAAATCATCAGGATGAAGTACAACGTTAATATACAAGTGAATTTTACTCTGTATTGTCAAGGACAACTATGACATACGCTTATATGTATGTACATGTACAGACTTCGTATATTGATATCAAAATAATACTTTTACATTAATCCTCAGAGTAACTCATGCCTTCCTGGAATTCTCAGGTCAGAGGATTGATTGGATATAAGCAGACTATGCAAATTCAGAAACAGTTTTTGAGTAGCGCCTCTACCAGAAACTATGACCTAGATTATCTTTAAAATCCAAAGCTTATACTTCCTTATTTACATATAGATGAGACAGGGTCAAATCAAGTCGGCATCTCAGAGGCGCTTGCAAAGCCTTGGATAGATCTCCACATTCCCAGGTTGTGAATCAATCTTCTGAGACCTTGCATAACGGCAACCTGGTCCAAGTAATCTGGACGAAGTCCTGAAGCAAGCATTTTGGCTTATGTATCTGCAGCATCCACATAATTACCCCCTTTGATATATCCTCTGAGCAACCATGATAAAGTTTTCTTTTCTAGATGAAAAACTCGTAGCTTTCAATGTAGTCATCAGTCTTGAAACAACTCTATCTTTTCTCTGAGGGGCACAGATGGCTAAAACTATGTAATACAAGTACCTCTCAACATCCTTACATAAACGCTTCATCTGGGCATCAAGCCCACGACAGGCACAAATATGCATAGCAGGGAGCTCTTCACGAACTAAATCAAGAGCCAAGTATTTCCCTTCCTCGGTCAACAACCTTGACAGTAGGATTCTTTCATCTAGAAGATCAGACTGATGCTTCTCAACAAGCCCAATATTTTCTTCATTAAGCTCAGCAACAAGACCAGCTCTAGCAAAACCCTTCAACTTATGTAATGCTTTTGCAAACTTCAACTCTTTCACCACAGCTGTCAATGTATTGAGTTAGCAGTAAGTTTCAGGATTCAATCCACTTTCCCTCGAACGAATCACCAATTGCACCGATTCTCTGTAATCTCCTTTCTCCTAATAGATTACATTAAAAAATGATCATCATCATCACAAGTCCAAAAGCTAGCTCATAAACCCCCCAGACCCCAAAGAAAGAGAGAGAATTAGAGAGATACTGAGAACACAACAGATATCTGCTGCAAGTTCTTACAACAAAACATCTATGCCCATTCAAGGACAGACACATAATAAAGACTTGGCTGTTTTGGCTTGTTGAATCAGTATTCCCAAGTGACAATTACTACGGCACTGGTTTTTTTATGTCAGTACTGTAATACAACAGGAATAGGCTAAAGCAACAAGTAATTTCACACGGAGATGAAGATACAATCACACAAGAACTAAAGATAATCCCAGGCTATGATACCCAAGCCCTATACGCAAGAATGATAACCAAAGACAAGACCAGATTTTCTTGCCACAGCTTTCTATCAAGAAGAATCAACGAGCATATGAAGTTGATCCAATCCATAATCTAATGAAAATTCCTACAGAAAACATAATTTTACGTTTTCTGTTTTTTTTAGCAACAAGACAATAACATGAATCAATTGTTGTCAAACAAAAAACATGATAAGTCATCAATATGCTGTGATAGACTAATAGTTGCAAAAGCAAATGACATTTATCCTTATCAAGTTCATTCCTTTAGTCTTGGCAACTACAAATAGTACATAGCAAATGTTTGTTGAAGTTCAATATCAGTAAAAGCAAATCTTACCATCAAGTTCCAAGCAAGATAGCCAGCAGGTCCTCCCCTGTACATATCATCTATACCATCCTCCAAAGACATGATTCTGCGCCTCAGCACCTCTTTAACAAAAAAACTGCTTGATCAGTCTTCCCTGCATCCCAGTACACAGAAATAGCCTTCTCCATCATGCTAAAATTAGGTTTCAGATCCAAACAATCCATGTCAACCAAAAGATCAACCACTTCCCCAACTTTCTTTTCAGCTTCAATCATATTCTTTACCCATCCACACATGATTGACACCATCAGCTCCATGGTCTTTTCATCAACGGGGTTCTCTTTCTTCAACCAGTTGAACACCTCTAATGCACACCAAGAATCCCTCTCTCTTGTGAAAAATACAAAACCACCAGCTGCCACTCACGAACTGATAACCGGCCATTCGCTTCTTCAAGAACATCCAACAGCTCCCGAGTCATCCTCTCTAATTGCTCAATTGCCTCAAAGGATCTATCACTCATTATATCCTCATCCCCACTCGTCAAAGGTCCAACTTGAGCGAGTTAAAAAGCCTAGAACCTCTAGCTTTACATTGAATCATGACTAAAGACTTAAGCTTCCTGTCACCGGTTTGATTAGCAGAAACCCTAGAGCATGCTTCAATCCTCAAGCTCCTAAATGCAACAAGGTCTTGCCACCTAGGACAAGATGATTCTATATCATAACTCGTTGGAGCACTCCAATTGCATTAACCTTTTCCACAATCTCATCAGTTCAAAATATACCTAAAAGATTAACCAATTACTTAAATAAAAACCCCAGATAAATTACACAACAAAAATCAAAAGTTGAGGATTTTGGGGTAGAATTTGGACCATATGAAAGAACCCCAGTTGATAATTGATGAATATATGTAACTTGAACTAAGCAAAGATGATAATTTCATATGATATTAAGCATAACCATACAAATTAAGTAAACAAAAAACACAAAATTCACATGTATATTTAAAAAGAGAGATGAAAAAAGAACATACCAAACCATAAGCTAAAGAATGATCAATGATGAGTTGAATCATCTCTTGTACAAAATCAGATAATGAACTTCTGTATTTTGGGTAGAATATATGTACACCGTAACTAAAAGTGGGCCAACCGGAGCTACTATTTGGCTACATGGAAATGGATATTTTGGCACTTTAGTGGGAATGGATCTTGCATTATTTGGAGCATATCTATGGACTGTTATTTATTTAGAGAAATAAATTTAGAAATTTATCTAGAGATTTTTGTATAATTATATTACGAGATTATAAAGGATAAAAGAAATAAAGCAAAAATAAGAATCAAAGAATAGAGGAAGTCCATGAAAGTAAATAAGAACCGAATTAGTGGCAACCCGATCCATCCCAAGACAAAAAAAAAAAAAGTGCTAGTTCAACTCCAAGTTCCCTAGAATCAAGAGAGTTGCGCAATTGAGAAACAGAAGCAGCTTGACATCAAAAAGTCAAAACTTGAACTAATGCATAGAATAGTGAACAAGTTAGCAGCAGCAGCTTCGCAGAGGGAGAAGCTAGCTTCATCCCTTTCATGGCGCTCCTTCCTCCACTCTTCTTCCAGGTTCGTATCATAACATCCTCCCACTTCGATCCTCTCTTCATTTTTTTTCTGATTAAATGGGTCAATCACAGGAATACATGTGGCATTGCATTTGACATTGATGGAGTTCTTCTTCGTGGAAATTCCCCCATTGGTGGCTCCCTTCTAGCTCTCAACAAGCTTTATTACCCCGAGGGTTCGTTTCCGTTTCCCCGCCATTTTCTGTTAAAAATCTTACCTTTCTCTTTGATTGAATAGCCATTCTGCTATGTTGGGTGAAACTGATTATGCTCCCTTCGTCTCGATTTGATAGTCGCGTTGGTAGTGTAATTTGAATTAGTATTCTGACAACTGAATCGGGGTTAGCTTGCTTGTGGAATGCAGGTTCCTTGAAGGTCCCCTATGTTTTTTTAACAAATGGTGAGTATCTTTTTGCTTGACTACCCACTTCTGAATTATAGAAAAGCATGTTGTGAATATATGTAGTACTTTTGCTATTGTGTTTTTTGGTTTCCAATTTCAACAATATTTGTTGAATTTCAAGTGTAAACACATGATGCACCACACTTCCTGTTAGTCTTATTTAGATAAAGGTTGTGAAATTTTGAAACCCCGTGACTTTAATGGCTGTAAGTGTTCTTGAGTTTTTGTTATCAAGTAACTAATCTGGCATTATATGCCTAATTAGGGGGAGGAGTTCGTGAATCTAAGAGGGCCATTGAGTTGAGTAAATTATTTGGTGTAGGAATTTCTTCCTCACAGGTTAGTCTTAATATTAATCAGCACAGGTCTGTTAATTGTTGGCTTTCAACTAATATTTGGTACTAGAACCATATCTTACCTTTCTCCCCGTCTTCATTTCAGGTTTTGCACGGACATACACCTTTCAGACAACTGGCACAAAGGTATCAAATGCATTGCTGAAATTTTTTCAAAAACATTACACTTTGTGCATAGCTGTTTCATAAATTCACTTCATAAGCTAAAGATCAGGAACCAAAGCAATTTTTTCTTCGTTGGATCTAAGACTTATTTCTCCTATCCTAATCTTCTAATGCTGACTAAATGCAGGTTTGAGAATGATTTTGTTGTTGCTGTCGGCAAAGGAGAACCTGCTGCTGTGCTGTCTGAGTATGGATTCAAGTATGGTTATTGTCAACTTTGCATACTTACTTTTGCCGCCATTCAATAAGTGCCTTGTTCAAATGAATGGGGACTTATAAAGATACATACATTTGAAAATGGCCACTTATCAAAGGATAGAGGAATAATCATTAATCGAGATCGTAGGCAGCAACAACTTCTCATGTGTTTGTTACATTTTACCAGGAATGTCATTTCAATAGACGATTATGCACTGTGTTTTGACAACATCGATCCTCTGGCACCTCATAAAAAATGGACAGTGAATAAGAATTCCGAACAGAACAAAAAATTTCCTTCATTGGAGCTTAAGAATTATGTGCGCTCGCAGAGGGTCCAGGCAGTATTTGTTGTTAGTGATTCTGTTGACTGGAGCAGAGACATTCAGGTTGTTCTTGTGCACAACTCACTAAAGAGTTTTTACTTTTTGTACTGGCCTTCTAAAGAATCTTTATTCATGGATATATGAATGGTTTATTCCTATCACTGACTCATTTCGAGATTTAGGTTCTCTGCGACATATTAAGAACTGGAGGCCTTCCTGGACGAGACATTGGAAGTCAACCTAGTCTATACTTTGCCCACAATGACCTTAAATATCAGGTCTGGTTACTTTTGTCTTTGACTTCTCCGAATTATTTTTTTTCATAAAACTATCTTATCATGTCATTTACTGATGCGGTATTGCTAAAGTTAGGGTGCTTTCCCCACTGAACGGTTTGGAATGGGTGCATTTAGGATTTCATTACAATCTGTCTTCAACAGGTAAGGCTGGCAGAATCTCTTTGACGTATAGCATGTGAAACCAATTGATGAAATGTACATGTTAGTCGTGTATGCCCTTTTGGTGTGATAAGGAAAAGTGCTGAGATTAATAATGTTTTGTTCTTGGTTCCCTTGTTTTTTGAGATTATAAATTATGATCCTTGACCGTTCTATATGATTTTTAGAAAGCGGAATCACCCATCATAACTGATGATCAGGGGTAGTGATTTATCCCTTAGAATCATTGGTATAAAGTTACATGTGATCTGCTGTTCTTTAGGTGCTCTTTGGATTAACCACTTGGATGAATGTATACATTTTTGTATCTGTTTCGGCTGTAGCATCTTCGTTCATATGATAAGTTGTCTAGTATGGTTCTTTATGTTGAAAATAGCTCTGATAGTGTGTCTGATGGTGCAGCATTCACCCTCATCCTTTGCAATATTCTGCTGTTGGGAAGCCAAATCCACTTGCTTTCAAGAATGCTGAGCTTACTCTTCAGCAACTCTGTGGTGGCCCAGGTCCTTTTGAAACCCTATATATGATTGGAGACAACCCTTCAGTTGACATCAAAGGTGCACAACTGGTTAGTCTCTTAGCTTGTCAGAAACTCTGTATTAGCAAATTCCAGAGAGAACATCCTTTGTACATAATTTTGCATATATGCTTTAACTCTGCGTATCAGTTACGATAATAGGTTAAGATGGTTTAGGCATGTGAGACACCGAGCAGGAGAAGCACCGATGAGAAAGATGGAGGGTTGGGGTAATGAAGATCTCAAACACGGACGAGGCAGAACAAAGATGACTTAAATGGAAGAAGTTAAAAGGATATGGAGAAAATGGGTTTATAAGATGTAGCTATAAATAGGAGGGAATGGAGGAGAATTTTTGTGGATTATTAAGTGAAATGGACTTTTGGTTTATGCACCCGTCCCATCTTTTAGGGACTAAGGCTTGATTTTGTTGTGTTCACTCCGAGTATCTTATTTCATGTATCCAGTCATACATGGTGCTGCATGGAATCACTGACATTGTGGTACTTGTAAATAATATGATTATCTTGCTAATTTCAGGCAGGACATCCTTGGTTTTCTATTTTAACAAGGACTGGAGTATTTAGAGGAAAAGGAAATGATCTTGAATATCCAGCAGATATGGTACGTAACTGCTGAACACAGTGAACACTATGCTTGAGATGATAGCCATTCACTAGTATCTGACATTTTTATGCTAAAGGGTTTTTTTTTTTTTTTTGATAAGTTGAAGTCTATGACTAATAGTAATATTCATCAAACTAATGTTCAAGATTGACTGTAGGCATTGTGTCTTTCAGTAGGTCGTTTGTATTACTTCAAAAACTTGTTTTTCACACTCCATGTTCTTATAAATTATATGTATTTCTTCCGCTCAAAATAATAGGCCAAAAACAACATATGAGCTAAGGTGATGTAAAAATTCTAATATTGAGGGATAGTTAATAAACTTTCAGTATCTTATTCATTTACTTGAAAATGATCCTCAATCAAACACACGCAATATCTTTAGGAATGGAGGGAGCACCTTTTTCTTCCTAGGGTACACTTAATTGGAAGCCAAGTTGATTATATATTTTTATTTGAGAAACCTTTCTCTTAAAAATTGAGCATAAGCTATCTTCTCATGTGGAGACAAAAATGGAACTTACTAACTTCCATGTCCCCAGTTGTACCTGTTATTATCCGGCTATGTTTGAATGCTTTTTATGTTACTTTTGTAGGTTGTTGATACAGTGGAAGAGGCTGTGGACTTTATATTGGAGAAGGAAAAGGTTCACTGAAAATTTGTTGGTGGCTTATAAATCCGAAGTTTGATTTGGATTGAGCTACAGTTGTCACATTGCCATATATGATGATTGGAGAGATGATCCATGGTCAATGATTAACGTCCGGACATCTCATTAATTATTTGATTAAATACAATTTTGATTCTTGAGGCTGTTATCATGTGTAAGCAAGAATTGATTTTCCAAAGCAGTATAAATTTTATTGACGCCATTACATATCGTTTGGTATCATCAGATCTTGTATTTCCACATTTGGATACTTGTCCACAACTCTTTAACTTCCAAGGCGTTGTGTTACACCGTAAAATTCGTAACCTATGTTAAGCTAAATCCTTAAAGCTCTCAGCCTAATATTGTCAGTTGAAGATGAAATTCATGATGCTGCATGTGTGAGTTGTGGTGGATCAGTTGTGATTTTTCTATAACTTGGGGGTTTCTTGACTTGGGGGATGGGGCAGTTTTGGAATAAAATTACCGGACATCTGGAGAGTAGACAAAAGATTATCTGCAGTATTCGAGTATGCAGTTAAATGGACTCACAACTGCAGAGTAATTTGGACTAAAATTGGAGTTGTTATTCACTTCTTCGCTGTGTATATACGGTGTTCGGCCATTAACTCTATCATTTAAAATAGCAGTACAAAGAAACAACCAAACGAAAACTGCAAATGGCTACAGATTTTAACTCTGAGTTCAATCATCAGTGACAATTAATCTGTCCTGAAAAAGTAGCTGATCTAAGAAAATCGAACATCAAATCTCAATACATATATCTGTCCATTTCATTTATTTTTATTACGGTGGAAAAAAAGTACACAAAGATATGGGTAAAGAGCACGCATAGAGAGTTGTAATAAGTAACATCTATGCAATATTTACAATGCAATACATTAAGATTAGCCCAACTATGAATGCCCCTGATTCCCTAACTTTCGATGGTATTACTATTCTGTCAGTGAACTTCCCGGACAATTTATCTCAGATTACCAGCCAGCATTGCCACAATCAAAAAATGAGAACTTGTTTGGGGTTGCTCCCCTGTTTACCAAGCGCCTTATCTAGTGCAGAATGGAAATCCTTAAACGGAACAAGTTCCATGCTGCAACGAATGGATAGAAACAAAGTCGTAAGATGTATATCATCCCAAATCAAGAACAATCGAATAATTGAGCAGATTATTTGATGAATTCAACAGAAACAACCCCAATGTTATCCCCAGTCATCTAATTATTTTCAAAACTTGATAATCCCCAAGTAATCTGCAGGGAACTCAATCAGTCGTCCTCCAATAATCAAGACTTATGCAAGGAGGAGGCAGAAGGGTGAAGGCAACACTGGTGTTACAAATGACGAGTAAGGATGCGGTTGAAGAGATGGCTCAGGATAATGAAGACTATGTAATAATGTAGCCTCGGTTGTATGGCTAGTTAGTTATGTAATTAGTCAGATGTGGGGGTTGAGCAGACAAAGTAATGTCAGGGAATCTTTCTGTTAGAAGGAATAATTGTAATTAAAAGGGAGAGACAGAGGGGATGTGAGGACACACAAGAATCATTGTATTAACTCACTTTTGGAGAGTTCCTTCCTCTCGAATGAAGGCTTGCTAGTTTACAGATATTACATCAGAAAATCAATACAATTACATCATATTACAATCCCATCTCAATTCATTTGCGCATACTCTTGCTTGATTAACTGCCAACATCTCTCAGCTCACCTGGTTGCCAGTATAATCCCAACTTTTGCATACATTATTCTAAAAATATAGTATTGTAAGAGTTGCTATTCCTGCTAATACTCATACATGGGTCCATCCAAATTTAGGATTACTTTGGACTATCCAATGTAGTGATTATTAACAGACAATAACATAATTAGAAGAAAGTAAAAGAGAAACTATCCAACTTAAACTCCAGCCTATGCAGCAACTAGGGTTGGTAACAAGGGGGCAATAACATTTAAGTAATATATACAGACGTATGTAATGGAGAATTTGTCAAGCTAAAACTTCTGATATAAGGATCAACCAGAATAATGAGCTAGTAGATCTTGCAAAAACGAAATGAGGAGCACTCCCAGATATAGTCACACTTTAAAACATGGAAAATTTAATATATTATTCTGCAAGAGGGAACTTACTCATATCTTAGCTTTCCATCACGCGTCAGACCTAAGAGTTGATCAATCATCTCTCTGCACTCATCTACTTTATCTGCACCCATACATTTCTGAAGCCAGAAGCCCCTCAAAGAAAGATCCTGGAAATGCATGAAACATAGGATATATTCAACAAAATATACACCACACACCCAATCATAAACTTAATGTCTTTAACAAGCATCCCGTTCACCTGTTATTGGCGACAAATAAGGAGCATGGAGTGAGTAATTGAAATGAGCTTGTTTCAACTCATTTTTGACTTATCTGAACTTATATTGTCTGGACTTGTGAGTATGTCTAAACTTATTTGAGGAGAGCAGACTTTAAGTACACTACAGTTCAAGGTTCTGGAAAATTTCCGAAAATTAACTTCGTTAAAAACAATAACAAAGTTCCATGAAAACTATGCAGTACTTAAATGCTGATGATTCATTCAGAGAAGTGATACTGGACTTTAGAAGATCACCTATCACCAACAAAAAAAAAGAATTCTCTTTACATTCCCCTATCGATGTGCACCACAGCATAAAGATTACAAAAAATTAACCTTAAAGATGAATGATGAAGTAGAAGCAGTGACAGGCTTCTTTGACATTCCTCCATATGTCACCATAGTTCCTTCATTCCTACCAAACATAAAATGTTGCAGATATCATCAAATAGAGCAGAGATGCATGAAACTCAAAGAGTTGCATTAAAATTGAAAAGTTGAATATCTGCTACCTCAAAAACTTCTGAACTAAAGTTGCAGCATTGCCACCAACACAATTAAAACCCAATGCTGGTTCAGGCAAAGTTCCCTAGAATGTTTAGGTTTTCATAATCAACAAGCAAGTATAAGAAATGAAGTAGAAGCTTGAGTGAGGACACAGAAAAAGCCCCAGTGACTGTAGAGACATAGATAGTTAAGAATAATACCAGCATAGCCTTGACATTTTTCACTTCGAGTTGGCCTTCAGTAAATACTTCATCTGCCCCCAGCTTTTTGAGATTTTCCTTTGCTTCATCAGCCCCAGCCCTGAAGCAAGTAGAAGACTTTCATCATATTCAAATTAAAGTCCAAGCTTCCAATGTTTAGACAGTTTGGTAAGCTTCATCAGTACAGCTGAGAATAAACTTTCTAACTAGCACCTGTCTCTAATAATGTTGATGCTATGCACACCATGACTTCGTGCAAGCTGAATGATGCACTGCCCAACCATGCTTGTTGCCCCATTTTGCACAATTGCATCACCTGCTAATATTCAGCCGGAAAAAAAAAGTAGTATGATAGCCAGAAATGTGAAAAAGAGGCAAAAATTAATCGTGAGTTCATGACTAGTAAGGCCTAAGGCTACAGAGTTGTGTGCATCTAATCCATTCTATTTAAGTGACTAGGATTGTGTAATTACTGAGCAATGAAGGTTGAAATCCCCAGATGGAAAACTAGTTTACCTGGACTTAGTTGAATAAAGTCTTTTAGCATTCTAAACGCAGTCAAAGGATTGACAGTGACTGTAGCAGCATACTCCATACGTGTATCTTTGTTAATTTTGTGCCAGACACTCTGGTCTTTTACGATATAGGATTGCCATGTTCCTGAGCAAAGCCACAAATGCAGCATCAGCAAAACAGCCCACATAAAAAGGCATAGGCAACCAACTGTAATCACGCTTTTTTCTCATGCCATTGCAAGAACAACCAGTTATTCCAATCTGTTTCCAGTTTCATAGTAATTCCTACATCCTAAGTCTCCCTCCTCACATGCTTTTTGAGGTTGACAACGCAAAGGAATACAATGTTCCTCATTCTCGATTACATTAACGATTCTTCAAACAGATATCTTATCCACATTCTTCAAACACACCAAAAAAGCAACTTGATAAGGAAGCACAGGCACCAATGTCATAACTCACAGCACTAAACCAGAACACAAACGCAAATTCTAGGATAAGACAGCATATAATACAATGATAATTCTCATTAAAAATGAAGACTCCACCTTGATGTATATATTTTGTTACCTTGATGTTTATGTATATGTATATGTTTAATATAAGTATGGATGATGGAAGTCAAATTGGAATTACAAATCCTTTAATAAACTCACGTAACTTGCCTCATACCATGCAATATATTCATGCAATTTATACGTTTGTAGTTGATATGTGTCTAATGCTCATGTTCGTATTCCTACGCTCATGTCGCTTTGATACGCTAATGCTTTTGTTTTAATCCTATACTAACGGCTCATCTGATAAGTTGTGGTTAGTGGATAATGATTAAATGTTTTTCAGCTAAAGCAATTCAAATAGGTTCCTTAAAATAAGGAATTTGTTACTTCATGGACTTCAAGCATTTGAATTTATTCAAACTCTATCAAGATAAGGATGAAAAATATTCAAAGTGGTCTTCCTAAGCTTAAGGAGTTGAATTGAAGATATGCTGGGTTAAACAACTTCATTGGACGTGCTCTCGTAAAAGAAAATCAGTCAACAACCGAAATGCGAGTAATTCGGATATTCTGTTACATTTCAAGCCCTTGAAGCAGTCAGTCAAGATCCTGAAGCAACGACATTTTGAATAAAGTTGTTATGAAGCCTATCCGTTACACTTGTGTCTCTATAAATAGATTGAAGCTGAAGCATTGAAAGAACAAGCATTCCAACGAAATACATTCAAGCTACAGCAAAATTACTTTCCTCTCTAGTGCTTACTCTTTATTGTAATTTAGAATTGAGAGAAAAGATTACAAAGTATATCTTGTGAGTGAAAAAGAACTATCAAAAGAGAGATATACCTTGAGTAAAGTTTATAATACTCAAAGGTTCAGAAAAAGAAAGGAGATTTTTATTTCTAGGAATTGAGACGCTAGAGTGTAGCTAGGGAAAGCTACGGTATAGAAGATTGGGTGATAATCTTCGAAGGTGGCTTTAGGTCTCTAAAGGAGGAAATAAAGATCGTTAAATCCTAAGGGTAGGAAACCCTAGGCAGAGACGTAGGCACATTGCCGAACTTCGTAACAAACAATCGTCCCCTTTACTTATTGCATTTACATATCGTTTTGCTTTACTTAATTCATTCATCTCGTAATAGCCTATTCTGTTCAAAAGCCTGAAATATACTTCAAGCCCTTGAAACCTGTTTTAATTATTTTCCGCATCTCAAAACCCGTTTCAAAGCCTTGAAAGCCTAACTTGAAAAACGACCATACTCTTTTCACCCCCCCCCCCCCCCTCTAGAGTATATTGATCATATTCCATCTCCTATTGATTCTTCAATTGGTATCAGAGCTATACTCACTAAAAAGGATTTAAACATCTGTGAGGCATCATGAATCAAATAGGTGATGGTGGTTTTGCTCAAGGACGTTCCTCAAATCGTCCTCCATTGTTTTGTGGGAATAACTTTGCCCATTGGCGCTCCCTCATGCAAATGTTTCTTATAGATCAAGATATTGAATTATGGGACATCATAAAGAAAGGTCGTAAGGTGCCCATGAAGAACGATGAAAGTGGCGTTCCAATCCCTAAAGAAGATGTCGACTTTACTCAAACCGACTTGGAGATCATCGCAAAGAACTATCGTGCTATGAACTTGCTCTATTGCGGATTGGATGCTAATGAGTTTAATAGAGTCTCATCATGCAGAAGTGCGAAGGAAATATGGGACAAGCTAGTGGTTACTTACGAAGGAACTAGCCAAGTGAAGGAAACAAAGATAAGTATATATCTCCGACAATATGAATTGTTCAAAATGACGAATAATGAAAACGTGAAGGAGATGTTCACAAGATTCACCCAAATAGTGAACAATCTGGATTCTCTTGGCAAATCATTCACAAATGAAGAAAAGGTTCGAAAGATCCTTCGTTGTCTTCCCAAATCGAAGTGGGGTCCTAAAGTGACGGCAATAGAAGAAGCTCAAGACTTGCGAATCTTGCCCTTGGACGATCTACTTGGAAAATTAATCACCCATGAAATGTCCCTAAATGAAGATGATGGTGAACCAGCTACATCAACAAATAATTTAGCACTCAAGGCAAAGAAAGAAGAAGCTCCTAGTGAAGATGACGATAGTGATGATGATGATGAAGAAGAAGATCCATTTACTCTCATTGCTAGAAGTCTCGCCAAAATCTTGAAGATGAAGAAAAACTTCTCAAGAGGCAGAGACAACTACCATCCAAACAAATACAAAGGTAAGTCTTCTAACTCAATGAATAAAGTTAATACACTAACTTGTTATGAGTGTGGTGAAACAGACCATCTAGTGAAAGATTGTCCTCAACGAAAAAAGAAGCCATATCCAAAAAAGGACTATAAGAAGAAGAAAATGGTTGACTCATACTCTAGTGACGAAGAAAAAGAGCATGCAAATCTATGCTTGATGGCAAATCACGAAGAAAGCGAAAAGGGAGAGCACCTTGAGGTAATTGTGAAGAATTTAATGTCAAGCCCTACAAATGTTCTATCCGAATTTTTGCAAAGCATGATAATGAATGAAGAAAGTTTGATTCTTGAATCAAAACTTCTCAAAGAAAGGCTTAACAAACAGGTAAGTATTTCGAAAAGTCTCTCAAAGGAATTATGTGATCTCAAAGCTACCCAGTCAGCCTTTGAAAGCAAGGTCAAGGCCGCGGAATCATCTCTAGACGCAGGTCAAGGCCTTGAAAACTGAAAACACCGTTTTAAAAAGAAAGCTCGCCTCTTTAAGTTATTGCAATGATAACTTAGAGAAGGAGAAGAAGCTTCTGGCTGGGAAGTGTAGAGAACAACATAATGCCTTGGTTAAATTTACTCATTCGAAAGCAACCTTAAATAAATTGTTGGGTGTACACCAAGCTTCCTTAAACAAGAGTGGTCTTGGATTCAATAAAAACTTTCCAAATAAAAACTTGACCACTTTTGTCAAAGAAAAGGATACTTGGAGAACACCTACATGTTTCTATTGTTGCAAAAAGGGTCATACCAAATTAACATGTCCTTTTAGAAGGAATGATCCTCATATTATTAAGAACTCTTTTCCTATGTATTTTCGAGACCAAGTAAAGCAAATATGGGTTCAAAAAGGGACTAGACCACCTAATATGGTCCATCCCGATTATGAAACCAAATTTACAATTTGGTCTAGAAAGTTTAATGTTTCTTTATTTTGTAGAAAATCGCCAAGAGCAATGATTATGTGGAGAAAGGTGATGCAACCATCTCTTTTATTTCTACTTGTTATATTTTTATTACGCTATTGAGTGAAGAACGATTTAATTTGAGCTTGATATGTTGAATAAAGAAGCATCAATTTAGGGGGAGCAATGGTACGTAAGTATTTAATGTTTTGTTTTAGTTTACGTACTTGCATAAATTTATAGCATATGCATGTCAAGGTCTTGAACTGTATTTCGTTACCTTGACTAATAGGCTTTTTTAATATATTAACTTGGATTAACTATTTTTGGTATTATATTTTTAGATAATTGCTAATTATCTTTTTACAAAATATTTTTTTTAAAGTTCTATTTAGGCCGTGATTTCTTTTCGATTTTATTAGCCTTTATTTGAATAAGTGTGTTGAACTTTTTGTGTTGGTTTGTAATGGATAATTTCTATTTTAATCTATGCATTTCTGTTTTTGTTTTACAAATTTTCAATTGGTATATTTTTTACTCTTTATACTTGATCCAACATTATTACTCACCCTTTATGAAAGTCAAAAAGGGGGAGAATGATCATGTTTATTGTTTATGCTTATGTTCAATGTTTATGATTATGTTTTAATATATATGTTTTGACTTCCATCAAGGGGGAGATTGAAGACTCCACCTTGATGTATATATTTTGTTACCTTGATGTTTATGTATATGTATATGTTTAATATAAGTATGGATGATGGAAGTCAAAATGGAATTACAAATCCTTTAATAAACTCACGTAACTTGCCTCATACCATGCAATATATTCATGCAATTTATACGTTTGTAGTTGATATGTGTCTAATGCTCATGTTCGTATACCTACGCTCATGTCGCTTTATACATTCCTACGCTAATGCTTTTGTTTTAATCCTATACTAACGGCTCATCTGATAAGTTGTGGTTAGTGGATAATGATTAAATGTTTTTCAGCTAAAGCAATTCAAATAGGTTCCTTAAAATAAGGAATTTGTTACTTCATGGACTTCAAGCATTTGAATTTATTCAAACTCTATCAAGATAAGGATGAAAAATATTCAAAGTGGTCTTCCTAAGCTTAAGGAGTTGAATTGAAGATATGCTGGGTTAAACAACTTCATTGGACGTGCTCTCGTAAAAGAAAATCAGTCAACAACCGAAATGCGAGTAATTCGGATATTCTGTTACATTTCAAGCCCTTGAAGCAGTCAGTCAAGATCCTGAAGCAACGACATTTTGAATAAAGTTGTTATGAAGCCTATCCGTTACACTTGTGTCTCTATAAATAGATTGAAGCTGAAGCATTGAAAGAACAAGCATTCCAACGAAATACATTCAAGCTACAGCAAAATTACTTTCCTCTCTAGTGCTTACTCTTTATTGTAATTTAGAATTGAGAGAAAAGATTACAAAGTATATCTTGTGAGTGAAAAAGAACTATCAAAAGAGAGATATACCTTGAGTAAAGTTTATAATACTCAAAGGTTCAGAAAAAGAAAGGAGATTTTTATTTCTAGGAATTGAGACGCTAGAGTGTAGCTAGGGAAAGCTACGGTATAGAAGATTGGGTGATAATCTTCGAAGGTGGCTTTAGGTCTCTAAAGGAGGAAATAAAGATCGTTAAATCCTAAGGGTAGAAAACCCTAGGCGGAGACGTAGGCACATTGCCGAACTTCGTAACAAACAATCGTCCCCTTTACTTATTGCATTTACATATCGTTTTGCTTTACTTAATTCATTCATCTCGTAATAGCCTATTCTGTTCAAAAGCCTGAAACATACTTCAAGCCCTTGAAACCTGTTTTAATTATTTTCCGCATCTCAAAACCCGTTTCAAAGCCTTGAAAGCCTAACTCGAAAAACGACCATACTCTATTCACCCCCCTCTAGAGTATATTGATCCTATCCTATCTCCTATTGATTCTTCAAAAACACAAAACATCCCTCCAAAAGTTACAACTAATAGTCTAATACTACTGCTATGCAAAAGTATGCAATAAGACTAAATTTAAAAAGAGAAATACCAAAGGAAGGAGGAGAAGGAATGACCCAATCGCCGGGGGAGAGACCCTTAACACCGGACCCGGCTGCATAAACTTCTCCAACTCCTTCATAACCTCCTACTGCCGGCGGCACCGGCCTCACCGGGTAAACCCCTATAAAAATAAATAGAACAAACACAAATTAATAACTTTAGAAACCCTAAATATAATCAAACCCAAAATTAGTTGAACCTTCGATTCGATTAATATCGGAAGGGTTGATTGGAGCAGCCAGCATCTTAATGCATACGTCATTTGCTTTGATTTCGACAGGTGGAATTTCTACTATTCTGCAAAATTTAATTATAAAAATTAAGAAAAAAAAGGGGGAGACGTGGATTGAGGAAGGGGAATTCAGTGAAGAGAGAAAGAGGGAAGTGTTAGACCTGGTGAGTTTGTCGGGTGGGCCATGCTGTTCGTAAACGACGGCCATTGAAGGCGGAGACATGGAGGCTGAGAAAGAGCAGACATAGTTGCGACGAAGAGGGAATTGATGTGAGGTTAAGTGAAACGACACTGTTTTGTATGCTGTTCTCAGTGCAACCAGCTTTACTGCCGCCATTTTCGTTGCGAGTTGGGGTGAATTGCTCTAGAAGATGAAAGAGTGACCAACAAGGCAACAAGACTAGTAGACTACGCGGTGTCATTCATCGTTAAAAAAAGAAAAGAATGGAAGTATATAATTCGGGGTTTAATATACGCATGTTTACGACCCGAATTAGCTTGATACTTTGATACCAATCATTAACCGTAATCGTCATACTAACGATTTTTTTACCGAAACAGTTAACGGCTACGATTACGATTATTATTATTTTAAATTAAAAAAAAAAACTCAAACCTAAAACCTAAAACTCAAAAGCCTTTGTCAACACTGCTGCGGATGATGAGCTCAAGAGCTGGGATGCTGAGTTCATCAAAGTTGACCAGAATACCCTTTTCGATCTAATCTTGGTAACCCCCCATTTTTCTCTTTCGCTCTTCTCCGTTTGTGTTTTCATTTTAGATCTCGTCTTATTTGTGAATCTGGGGTTTATTTATGTACCAATTTATGTGGGTGTATTTAGTTTTTAAGATCTGGATTAGTGTTATTGTGCTATACTTTGCGATCTGGCTTGTATTCGTGTTGATTAAACTGAATTTTGTATTAGTCTTAGCCGTGCTTGTTGTCTAATGATGGAGCGACCCATTCATAATTAATTGTTGAGTTCTGTAGTATCTGTGATTATGGTGTGTGATAATACTCATTTCAGTCTTTTTTTGTTGAATTTGCGCAAATATTGTGTTTACGGTGTGCTTTCGCTCTCTGTTTTCCCTTCGTGTTTTGAATTTTGCAAAATCGTGCTTGTTTGGGTATGAGGAGATATTGAGAAAGTTTAATTTTGATTAAATGATAAGCGTTGTTGTTCTGTACATTCATGTCGATTACTTTTCACTGTGGTGGTAATGTTGTTGTCATTTTGAGTGTAAATTGCTTGGAATTATTGTACGTGGGTTTTGTGTGTCTATGTTTGAGGAGTATCTTTGTCATGTCCTGCGATGTTAGATATGGTTACTTGATTGATTAGGTCAAGGGTTGTTGTGTTAGTTATGATGTCGAAGGGTTAATTGATGTTCTGGAAACAGTTATACCATTGGGACAGCAAAAATGCATTGCTCTCTTTTTGTGTATATATCATGAATTTATCATCTATATATTCCAACTTGTTTTGTTAGTTGCTATTACTAGTTCAGTGGCTTGAGTCTGGGTATATGTATTTTTTGTTTCGTGTTTGGTTAAGTTGAGCTCCTTGGATACTTTGAGATTATGTCGGGCAATAATGTAGGCAATATTGGATGGTATTCATGACGGGCATTGGGCTATATGGTGTGATATTTTCAAGTTGCTATCCAGGATCTCTCTTTACACCGAATTAAATTAGGTTTTGATAGTTTAATGTATCGCTACTTGTTGTATTAATATGTATAATATATTCCCTCCCTAATCTTCCATGTGTCTGCTTGAATGGTAGACTGAATGGTCTGTAGGTCTTTGCCATTTTGCCATGCAACAGTTTGATGTGGTAATCTAATTGAATAGTTCATGGGTTTGAAAATTTTTTGATTTGATATATATTTTTTTTATATAAGTTTTTGACAACACTGATAGTCTTTTATTTCTGAAGTCATGGAAATATTTCTTGATTGTATATACTTAAAGATGTTGTAGGAACATTTAGACCATTAAAAGGGTCGAGTCCTTGCACTATTAACATATTATGGAATTCTGCTGGAGTTGCTGAGTTCTGCTGGAGTTTTGCTGGAATTCTGTCTTGCTGAGTTGTTGGGGCCTTGCTGCTACTGTCTATGTTGTCTTGCTGCTGGAAACTGGAGCACTTGCTGTCTTGCTGAGGTGCTGCTGGCGACTGGCGTGGCTGCTGCTTGCGACTGACATGGCTGTTGCTGTGGACCAGTGGTGCTGCTGGGAGCCTTAGGAGTCTGCTGGAGAGGAGTGGCAGTAAGCGATGGCTGCTGGAGTTCTGCTGCCCTGCTAGAGTGTTTCTTTTATTTCAATTAAACTTCTTTGAATTCAAATTTGTATGTTAAAGAATTTATGACATGTAATCATGTATTGTAAGTTTGCTGTAAACATGTAATCTAGCATTTAAGTTAATTTAATAAGTTAGCAAGAGCCAAAGAAAAACAATGGAAAAATGAATTAAACGAACCGCTAACCGTACTGTTAAGTAGCGGTAACCGGTGAACAGGCTACCGTTACTTAACGGTACAGTTACGAATACCAATTTTCAATAACCGTTATAATGGTTACCGTACCGTTATGGCTTAACGGTACGGTTAACCATTAATGAACACCCCTAGTTATCATCCCAAAGCTTTACTCGAGTTTGGAATTAGGCAAGTCTGAACTTACAGAAGCAAGCCCAAATTCAAACAATTCAAGCTCGAAAATTTGACGAGTCTAAACAAGCTTTAATTAAAATATATTTATTTTTAGTTAAATTAATTAAAGGCTAAAGATTGGCATTAAGAGCTTAGTTTGAACCAATCTTTAAATAAAACTGAACTTAATTACTTGAACAAGCCTTCGGGAAATTTGAGCCAAGCGACGAGCTTATACCGAGTCGAGACGCGAGATTTGTCGAGCCGAGATCAAGCTTAAATTTTAATACCCGGTGAGTTCCAAGCCCGAGTTTTAGGTGTATCAGGCGAGCCGAGCCACGAGCTTCTCAAGGTCGGGCTCGACTCGGCTCGTACCCAGACCTAGTCCAATACTCCAATCCATATTCTATGTCATGTGCCACCTTAAGCGAGATTTTTCTCTTTTTGGTTTTTCAAGGTGAAAACCTATCCTTATGTAGAATATTTCACAAATTCACCGAAAATAAGTACTTACCAGTAGTGGTTAATTAGAAATCATTTTACTTTTTTTTTGGAAAGATGTATCGGTTAAAAACTGTTGCAATAATTTTTCTATATATCATAAATTGAGTGGCATTTAAAAAGTTGAGATATGAAAAAAGAGGTAAACTAACACCAATATCATTTTGGGAGGATGGTTAAATTCTCATTTTCCAAATTTAAAGGTTACGTATTCAAGTCTCTCTCTATCTATATATATATCGATCTAATGAGAAGAATAAAAATAAATCTTGACCCTTTAAAATGTAAAATTTAAATTATGAGATTTCATATAAAAAGTCATTATAAAAATGAAATGGATCACTAAGAAAAATTAATTTAGTCACAATGAGTTAAAAAAAATCACTATATATACATAAAATATCATGAGTTGGATTTAGTAAATAAAGGGTCAATATGCCTTCTCATTATTCTCATTTGAATAACCCTGCTCATTTTATTAACAATCTATATATATCAATATACCAACCTAAACATCTGAGTAGCTTCGGCTTTACTAATAGGAAAAATATTCCTAGTATGCTTAGAATGATGACATATCTCAAATGCTTTATATCTTATATTTTTAATTTAGTATATAGAATATATCTTATATTTATATTTGTTTTATTAACCCCTTAATTGATATTCATTGTCAAAATAAAACTAAAACTAAAACATCAGTCGCTAGTAAGATCATTGCAGGACTCCCCACATATATTTTAGTTATCACTTTTACAATGTGGTCGGCGGCCGGCAGCCGCTGACCATTTCTATATATACAACCGACTGATTGGTGCTCATATCTGACATCGCCAATCATTTGACTAAAACAATTTCCACAATTATTTTCTTAATTTTGGGGTTTAAGTCCAGATCTATTTCGTAAATGTATATTATTGGTTTAGGACCACTACACGAACCTATTGGTGAGTATTTCACTTGGGAACTTTGAACCATGCACAACTGCACAAGTCTATGCCTTGCCCCATATATAACTTGATACACATATTTAAGAACATAGAAAGGCGAAATATACTTGCTAGACAATCAAGTGATCAACATAAAATGATACACCTCACTTCCATCTTTAGCTACAAATATGTATATTGCATGTAAAGTATGTATTATTATAATATGACAACTATGTATGAGCGATGTTCTTGAGGCATATATCTGTAGTATAAATATGTATTCCCTTTGATTCAAATATAAAGGCAATGCTCATAATCAAATTTGATCCTTATTAATTTTTTCAATTATAAGGGACCATATGTCAATCTCGCTTAAAACTTATTTCATACGTACGAAGTACTTAGAAATGTTATTTACTTCCTCCATTTGGAAAGAGTTATTGCATGTGTAAGTTGTTTATAGTCATCAAATATATTGCTTTGAAAAGTTAGGAAAAACTTGACTCGCTCAATCCCTAATTTGAATAAACAGAGTTATATTTGGAGATAAGGCTTCCAAGAGTTCTACCGCAATTAGTATAAAGAATAGATATTAAAATAATATGACAATTGACAATCAACAACGAAGAAACGAGAACTACAATTACTTTGACGGAGTTCTTGTGTTGAATGACATTAATAATATAGTAAGATTAGTGATAAATCCAACAACATAAAAAAAAGTTAAGGAAAGTTGGTTAGAACTCCATTATAGTATATCAATCAAAAGCAGTTATGATGGACAGAGTTGCTGAACTTCGCTAGTCACTTTCACAAACACAACATTCAATTCTTAAGAATATGACAACCAAATATCACGTAAAAAATGAAAGAATATTCAAAATCGATCAAGGCCCTATGAAGTTATCCACCATCATTTCATGTTTACTGATTTGCACGTCTATTATTTATATGTATAACTAAGATAACGATAGAAATTTACATATCACTTACAAGATTATTATTCATAAAAATCATAAAGGTCAATGCTCTTCTTCTGTTCGTGCATCACTGAACTGAAAAAACGGACTACCAGATAACTTAGTGGCAAACGTTAATTAGTTCAACTAATCCTAAGATTGACATGGAAAAGTACATGATAGTTTGGAGTATGAGTCATTTTCTTAAGCTATCATCGGTTGACACTTATGTATGGAGGAGGATAATAATATCATGATTAATGAATCTGAACCGTCCAAATGTTGGAGTATATTGTCTAGATACATTGTTAAACTTTAATTTCCCGTAAAGTAGGATCATACTAGACATAATTAAATTAATTAAGCTTACTTTACAAACTGCATGGTAATGTTATTGCATGAATTGTTGGTTAACTGGGAAATTGACACATGGCGAATTAGGTTGTCGGAAAATTGGCCTTTAAAACTTTCCTATAAAACCTAATCCATAGTTTTCAAGTTTGTGCTCTAATGTTTGAATGCTGATTAGTTAACCATTCCTATCGGATTCGATGAGGGTTCTTCCGGTTTTTATTGGGGTTGTGTCTTTTAAGTAGGAATGACAATGGATCGGAGTCGGAGCGGATCCAACAAAATGCGAATACGATCCAACAAATTCGCGGACCTTAATTTTGGATCCGAATCCGCAAACTCCGAATCAAATCCGTCGGACATTCGAATTCTATCCAAAATTTTATATTTTCTTGCCTATTTTTTTTTAAATTTCATTACAAATACTATAATTCATTTATAACATATAAAGTAAATTAAAAAAACAAGTGTAGACCAATTCAGTTCCTTCAAACTTACAAGTAAAGAAAGAAAGGTTAAGTACACGCTAAGTTGCCTTTAGGCTTAAAGAAGTAAAGAAAGAAAAGCTTACAAAAGCAAATAAGAATTTGGCATTCACTAATCACTAGTAAAGGATAATTACAAAGTTCTAATGAACAAAACGAGAATATGATTGTGTTATAAATTCATCAGAGGCAAGCCCCTCTACAATACAAATGAGGAGAAAAAAAACTATAAAATGTAATGAAGAGCCAAGGTAACAAAAAATAATCAAAAACACATTAATGAAAGCATACTAAGCCTATAAAGACCTCGTTGAAAACTAGGAAGATGCAAATGGCCACCCATAATTCGACAACAAACACTAGTAACTCTTTTGTAGGGTGAATCCAACAAGATGACATTGTCAATATGGATGTCTACCACTTTTCAAAGTTCATCCAAATCTTTGATGAAAATAATTCTACGATTAGATATTTGTTAAATATAGGGTTGAACTAGACGTTCCATCTTTAGTTCAAATCCCTAGGGTTTTTTTGGCCTAGGGTTGTCCTTATGGGCTTACACATCGTTCTTTAGTTAAAAGGGGACCCAACCGTGAAGGGTTCCGAACATTTTACCTGTCCAAACATCGATGACTTGCCTTTGACTTGCAGTGGAGTGTGAGAGATCACTATGGTTTTAGATTGGTTTTTCGAGTTAGTGAAGAAGTTAAAGGTAAAATAATTTTATATTCTGAAAAAGGGGATGAGCTAGAATAACTCTCTTAATTATTGGACATGAGTTAGGATTAACCAAAAGCCACCACGGTGCAACAATAAAATGTTGGACATTTTCGGACAATGCAAAATCGACTTCAAAAAAAGAAAGAAAAATTACCTTGAGAATTGAAAAGAGATTTGGTGGCAAGATGTGGAAAGCATGTTGAAGACAAGAATTATTAAAGATAAGGGTAAACCAAAATTGGAAGTTGAGAAGGAAAGAGAAAGTTTGGAGAGAATTTAAAGTCAACAAATTCTCTGTGAATTCTCAACTTCCTCTAAAGGTTGAATTTATGATGTTGGAATCAACTGCTTGTATTCAACTATGAACAATGGCTTTAAATGTCATGGGTTTGAGTGGGGGCAATGAAATATGTTTCCTACTAAGGGAATAATTACAGTTCAAATTGTAAGGATTTGCTACTATATTATGGGCTAAAATTCATTTGGGCTTATCAGAAGCACGTGGAAAAGAGAAATTATCCCTAGCTCAATCACTTTAAGTCGTAAATAAGTCTAACATAACATGATGTCTTTCATCTCAAGACAAGTCCATCACCTCTTGACTTCCTCATTGTCGATAAATACCACATTTATGACAAGAGATAAGGTATGTTATCATTTATCATGTAAGCACCAAAACATACACATTCGTCTAGGAGGATAGCATTGATCTAAACAATATTTATTCCCTTAAGTTGGAGTAAATTTCATAATATATAACACAATTAAGACTAGTTAATTCGATCGGTTCATGCATGTATCCAATTGGCTTAGTCGCATTGAAGTGAGTTTTCAGTAAATCAAATAAGAAAAAAGGGTCATCTTAAGCGAAACTCAAATGCATAAGTTGCCATATAAATTGTTATTGAGCTCAACTGATTAACTTTCAATCTGAGTAGTTTAACGAGTTTAAACTTGAACAAGATATAGTGACTTGTATTATTAGTCTAGATTAAACAACAGAAGCATCAAAATTTTGAGTAAATTTTACAGCTGTCAAATGTGGATAACAGCTTGAGGGCAGGAACAAAAAATTTTACCGATCAAAATTAAAGGCAATGTAAATGTGGATAACAGCTCCCAAAAAATTCATATTTATGTTGGTCCAACACTCCAACCCCAACAACCATCGGCAAAATATATGAGCGCGTAAATGAGGAAAATAAGGGGTGGAACTGATTAGGAACCGTCGCGTAAAGGCTGTAATTGCGAAGAAGCATCCTTGCCGATTATTCTGTACGTGGCATGCAAGTAGCGGCGGTGCCAAGCTCAACCGTGTGGCTTGCTACATGCTAGTCATAATGTGAATGTCCAATATTCTAATTTTATTTATTTATATATATATATATATATATATATATATATATATATATTCAGAAAATTAATTTATTTAAAGAATTATAGAAAAAGCTACTCCACCCTCCACTAAATGACAATACTGACTTTTTATTTTAAAGAGGGAATGACTTAATGATCATTTGTTATCCACTTAGTTAATAAGGAGTATTTATTAAAACTTATTTTTATGCCCTCTCAAAAAAATAATTTGTGTGGCCTTATTTGCAGTGGTTCCCTCCTGGAAAAAAAATTGTTTTTCTCTTCCTTTAAAAAAGAAAAATTTATAATGAAATATAACTAATTATTTCCGAGTAGAATAATTAGTTTAATGGAAAAATGTGTTTGAACATAAGTAATATTATATTAGAACAATAGGTATATGCATTAGAACAATAGGTGTATTCATTAGAACAATAAGTATAACATGAACAATGACATACGAAACTTGTGTTGAAAACAATGGTGAAATGCGCAGAATAATAAGACCAAGTTTTAGAACAGTAGTTTAAGTACACGAGAACAATGGAGAGATTTCTTTAAAACAATAGATATAGAGCTTATAGAAATAGATATAACATATACCTATTGTTTTAAAAGTATGGTATATTGTTCTGAAATTTATGTCGCTGCTCTAAAGGTTGTGATTTATACCTATATCTAGTTTTAAAACAGTATGATGAATCCTTTAATGGAATATAGTTTTAAAATAGAATTTGCATTTTAAAACAGAAGTGTAATATTTAGTTTAATGGAAAAATGTGTTTGAATATAAGTTATATTATATTAGAAAAATAGATATATATATTTTAGTACAATAAAATATAGAAAATAGTATGATGAATCGTTAGAACAATAGATTTTACATTTTAAAACACTAAGTTTAATAATTAGTTTAATGGAAAAATGTGTTTGAATATAAGTTATATTTTATTAGAACAATAGGTATATGCATTAGAACAATAAGTATAACATGAACAATGGCATATGGAACTTGTGTTGAAAACAATGGTGAAATGCGCAAAACAATAAGACCAAGTTTTAGAACAGTAGTTTAAGTACATGAGAACAATGAGGAGATTTCTTTAAAACAATAGATATAGAGCTTATAGAAATAGGTATAACATATACCTATTGTTTTAAAAGTATGGTATATTCTTCTAAAGTTTGTGCCGTTGCTCTAACGGTTATGATTTATACCTATATCTAATTTTAAAACAGTATGACGAATCCTTTAATGGAATGTAGTTTTAAAATAGAATTTGCATTTTAAAACAGTACGTATAATATTTAGTTTAATGGAAAAATGTATTTGAATATAAGTTATATTATATTAAAATAATAGGTATATTAATTAGAACAATAAGTATAACATGACAATAGCATACGAAACTTGTGTTGAAAACAATAAGACGAAGTTTTTGGAACAATAGTCTAATTACATGAGAACAATGGGGAAATTTATTTAAAACAATAGATATAAAGCTATTGTTCTAAATCTATGAACCAGTATTCTTACATATCATACATATTATTATAAAACTATTATATATATTAGGTTTATTAAGAAGTGATAAAGGAATATAATACTAGGAATATACTCAGTACAATAGATCGATGTTTTCGAACAGTAGTAAAAGTACATAAAAACAATAGAATAAATTTTAAAAACAGTAGAAATACACTTTAGAACAATAAATATATATTTTAGTACAATAGAACAAATTTTAAGAACATTAGTAAACGCATATTAGAATAATTGGGAGATTTTTTAGAGCAATAGATATAGTGTATAGAATGTTGTTCCTCCAAAATATTAGGACAAATCATTAGAACAATAAATTTTCATTTAAAAACAGTAAGTGTATATATATATGTACTTAGAACAATATTTACTTAGAACAATAAGTATAATTACTTAAAACAATAGATATATTTATTTAGAACAACATATATATCTATTTAGAATAATAGATATATTTACTTAGAACAATATATATATTTACTTAGAACAACAGATGTATCTATTTAGAACTATAGATATAGACTACAATAATTATATATTACAAGATTATAGAGATTAATACAATTGAAAAAAAGTTCGTAACAATGATTATAGAATACAATATGATTTAACGTAATATTTAACAACTTGATAATAATATGAAAGTTTAAATTTAAAAAACTAGAGGAAAGCTGCATTTAATAGACTTGTTAGTTATTAAAAATTATCCAGTAATTACATTTATGCCATTTGATGATTAATACATCTAAACTATTAGATTTAATAATTTAATGACTGAAGATGAATTCTCATATATAAGAAGTTCTTATATATTAGAGAGTTTTTACTGAAACTCGCTCATATATACATGTATAATGCTTATTCATAATACATTTGCGGATATTATTTTCGTTTCATATTTCATTGTAAAGCTCCGGAGTTCGGACTAATAGCCTGAATAGGGGGAGGGGCTGATAAATCGAAGGGAGTTCTAAAATTGACAACCATTTTGAAATTTGAAAAATGATTTTCCATTATTATATTAATTACTTCTTATTACTATACACCCTGGATATAAATATTATCTTCTCAAATGCAAAATGTTTGTCCACTGTACATTACCAAACCCCATCACTCTCTGCCTTGTATTACACCCCAAAATAAACATAGACACAAAATAAAAAGGTGAGCAAAGCACACAAAGAGAAAGTTAGATAGAGAGAGAGAGAGTGATTGTCAAATTCTTTTGAGTTTAGAAGAATTAACTGAAGAGGGGAGGGGCAAGCAAAGGGGTTTGCTCCTCCATTTCTTTCTTTTTACTTTCCCAGTTTTCTCAATTATTATTTTGATTTTTTGGGTTTTGTTTTGACCCAAAAATATATATATAAATATAGGAAATTGACATTGGATTGGATTAAACAAGACTTGGAGAAGACGAAGATGGATTGCTTTTTTGGGTGTTCTAGAAATTCTAACAAGAACAAGAAGCGATCAGAAAACCCTAATCATAATCCTAATAAGAATAATCCTAAAGATTATCTCAATTCTAGTTTTAAGAATAAAGCTCAGGATCGTACGTCTTCTCCTCCAGGTATTCATTCCCACTTTACCCAGAATTTTCAATAATAAAGATTGAATTTTTATTGTTTTTCTGGGTTACATTGATTACTTTCATTGAATTTTGATGACCCAATGCATTCCCACTTATCAAAAAAAAAAAATCTGAATTTATTTGAATTATACTTCAATTTACTGAAATTGGTTTAGATTTTTGTAAAGATTTCATCTTTAGTTACTTGGGAATTTGATTTTGTATGTTTTTATTCATTTATTGTTTTAATCCATTTTTTATTTCGTATCTAATTTTGATTTTAACCAGTGAATTATGGAAGTAGTTGAATTTGATTTTTCTGGGGATGGGTTCAATTTTTGTGGGTCTGTTTTAGCTTATGAAAATCCGATGTTGATTTCTTGCACTCTACCATGCATGCTTCACTCTTTAATGATGAATGATGAATGATGGTTGCCTTATCAATACGTAGTCAGTTTCTCATGCCCATGTTCTGTCAGTCTTGTACGTCTCTTATCGCTCATTTGTTTGACTTTTGAGTTAGGCCTTCATTTTGTTGGTAAAATCTCATTTCTAAATGTGATTTTTGATGCATGTTAGAGTTTACAGTATTACACTGTTTCATATCATTGTATACTATAACTTATCCTTGAATTTTGGTGTTATATTATAGATGAATCAGCTGCTAAGCAACAATTGGACTCCAGGAGGGATGGAAATGATAGGAAGGAGGAGACTATGGATGCGGCTGTTTTGTCTTCGGATGTTAGGGTGCCAGGTGTGATGGATTTAACTGTGGAAGGCGCCTCCAGTAGCTCCAAGGCGCGGACATTTACGTACCAAGAGCTCGTGGATGCCACCGATAACTTCCGATCAGGTTTCCTGGGAGAGGGTGGCTTTGGCAAAGTCTATAAAGGGAAATTGTTGGATACTAATGAGGTTGCTTGCTAGTCTTGATCTTTGGATTATATTTACATGTTAATTTTTGGTTTTGTAGCTCTTGTTCTTTTGCTTATGCTCTACTTTCCTCCCTGGTTACATGCCCAAAATGGTGGGCGATGGTAGTTCTTGAAATAAAATTCACTCTTTTTTCTGATGCAGGTGGTTGCCATCAAGCAACTAGATCGTAACGGACTACAGGGCATCAGGGAATTTGTTGTTGAAGTTTTGACACTCAGTCTAGCTGATCACCCTAATCTTGTAAAATTGATTGGGTACTGTGCGGAGGGTGATCAGAGGCTATTGGTGTATGAGTACATGCCACTAGGATCCTTGGAAAGCCATCTGCATGGTACTTAAACATCTCCTTGTGTTTTGCGCTATTAATGGTACCTTTTACTAGCACTTTTGTTTTTATATCCTCATGGATTGATTGCGTTAGCCATGATCATAATCCCACAGACCTCCAGCCGGAGCAGAAAGCTCTTGACTGGAATACAAGGATGAAAATAGCTGCTGGGGCAGCTCGGGGCTTAGAGTACCTGCACGACAAGATGAAGCCACCTGTAATATACCGTGATTTGAAATGCTCAAACATCTTGCTTGGTGAGGAGTATCACCCTAAACTGTCAGATTTTGGGCTGGCCAAAGTGGGTCCAGTTGGTGACAATACTCATGTCTCGACTCGAGTGATGGGTACATATGGTTACTGTGCACCAGATTATGCAATGACTGGTCAGCTGACTTTTAAATCAGATATATACAGCTTCGGTGTTGTTTTATTGGAGCTTATCACAGGAAGAAAAGCAATTGATAACACAAAAGAAGGCCGTGAACAGAATCTGGTTGCTTGGGTAAGATTGCTGTTTTCATCTATTGGATTGGTCTGTTGTTGCTTGAGCCTTTTGTGACATTCATTTGATGTTCTTTTGTTGGAGCCGTGGCTTAGCTGTGAAGCATTAGCTTCTTGCAAAATTTGGTTTTATTTGAGTTTGCCAAAACTAGTTTTTCCATTCATAGCCATAGTCTATAATGGTTGCTTATAATTATATCAGGTTATTAGCTTTGAGATTCCTACCGTAGAGCCTAATTTATTACTAGTTTTTGTATCAATAAATCCAGTAAGGCTTCTCAACCATGGAAATTGGTCAAAACCCCTGAATTTATCTGTCTTTATATGTCAAATTTTAAGGGTTGGTTAATATTTTTAAATCCATGTAGTATTGCACTTGATTCTTTTACATGTCAGGGTCTTGCATTTCTACCGTTGCATTATATGTGTTTGAATTCTGTCGTGATCTTATGTCTCAAACTATGGGCTGGCCTCTGGAATATGGAAAGTACAATACTTGATGATTTGCCTTGAAATTTGTGGTACCTCTGTGTTTAGGTTGGGAATTCACATTTTGAGGTCATGTGGGAGCTGTACTGACACTCTAAAGGGTTATCTGGTTCCCTTGTGTGTATGATTCTTGGAATTCACGGAATTTCCTCCATTGCTTTGTCATTGTTTCAGTACTCTGGGAATCAAATTGTTGATTAGCTTGCAATATTGTATATGTAAAAAGTCCTGCAGCAGGCTTTCTAAAAGCCATAGCATCACCCTATACTAGGATTACTAGCATTTTTCTAAGCTCTAGTAGTATACTTGAAATTGCTATATTATTTAATAGCAGGCTTTCTTTAAGCCATAGCATCACCCTATCTAGGAGTAGTAGCATTTTTCTAAGTTACAATAGTATAATTGAAATTGCTATATTATTTAATCGGAAGCTATAGTTATTGGTGCTTCAAATTGGCTTACCATGATCTATATTGCTTGCAGGCAAGACCCTTGTTTAAAGACAGGAGGAGATTTTCTCAAATGGCAGACCCAGCGCTTCAAGGTCAGTACCCCTCGAGAGGATTGTATCAAGCTCTTGCTATTGCTGCAATGTGTGTTCAGGAGCAACCTAATACAAGGCCTTTTATAGCTGACGTGGTCACAGCTCTAAATTACCTTGCTTCTCAGAAGTATGATCCTCAGACTTATACTCCCCACCATCGAAGAACCTCTTCTTCCTCCAATAATAAAAGAGTTTCCAGTAATAGTAAGAAGCCTGAAGCTGGAGACAGCCAAAGTGAGAATGATTCAGAAGACTAGAAGATGGAAAAATCGAATACATCCAGCATAATATAAAAAACTATATTTTTTTATATATTGTTCATACGAGTGGGCGCTCTGTTGTCGAATTTTGTAACGTGCAGATAACAGGTGCGATTTCAACCATATGGACAGGACTTTCTCCAGCATCCCCTCTCTGCTATGTACATGAGCTGTGAATTTTTTTGTACGTAAGAATTAAGTTGCCTATACAAGAGGTAGTTGTCTTAGAGCGTAGTATTATGATCATCAATATAATAACGATTGTAGTCCTCATGTGTTGCCTCTCTTAATCTTTGGCTCCTGAAATACAGGCTGTTTGTTTGAAGTTGCTTCTGTCGTGTCAACTGGTCCGCTCGATCAGGTGAATGATGGAATATAAGATGAGACACCGGGACACATAACAGGATATAAAAGCCTGAAACCCGTTCAGATTCTATAGCAGGGATGGGAATTGTGTAGAATTTTTTTGCGTTTTATTCAAAGTATGAAAGTTCCTCTCAAGTGCTGTAGTTTGTTGCATTTTTCTGATTGTACGTCAGTCTTTCTGCTTGGAAGCGGTATTTGACTGATACAACTCGCTGAGGACAGAAGCAACTTTCTCTTACTATCAATGAGAACATGATTCAACATTTCAAACCCTTAAATAATCCCAATCTTATTCAGCTTAGTGCTTTGCCATTGTATTGTTACTTTGTGAGGCTCTGCCCAAACAATATTGAGAAGTAGTCACTAAAGCTTTTACCTTTTATGTACTTTGCAACTAAACTTAAAGTAGTAATTTGTTCAATGTTTTTATAATGGTTATGATTTTGTCCTAACTCCTAAGGGTTTATAATAAACATTTTATAAACTAATTGATTATTTAGTCTTAACTAATAGAAAAACTTCAAAGGTTACTTAAAACTCTTTGAGATAAGTCTTAAACCTAAGTATTAAGCCTCTGTATGCATTTAGGTTTAATATAAGGTCACTAGCCTAAAGATTAGACTCAAATCACATTAATACCAAGATTGAAAATTCTAAAAAATCATTAAAAAATTTTATCCTAGGAAAAATTTGTGTATCTAAAATCCACTTTATTTTTTATTTTTGTATATTATTTATTGTTCTTTATTAATTAGTATGACTATGAGCATGAATATTAATTTGACATGATTTTCTGCTATTATATTTATCCGTGTATGATTTATGTTAGAGTTAATTCTCTTATTTCATGATTTCATATTTTTAATATGTATTTTTGTTGCATATTATTGTTTATATATTTCACCTTTTTTTTAATGAATTAATCAAGATCCATTTTTAAAAATCACAATTAATGAGATAAATAATAGGACAAATCGATTTATGTACTTTGAATATGGTTCATATTATGAAGTTATCACAAATATTAGTCTTTTATGCGCTTTAAATTAACTTATTCTTACTATATTGTAGCTATGCTTAATATTAGAACTCTCAATATAAATGTTTATGGGTAAGTCTTGGAAGCCTTCTATGGGTAGATTTTGGCTCAAGGCGTAATCTATATCTCGTCCTCAAATCCACTTTGATTCAAGGCCATACATTGAGTATCGAAGGGTTCATAATGGATGCATCTCTAGTAGGGATAAGTCCCTTTGGTACATCCCTTGGCTTGTTCCTATCATTAGTATTATTAATGTTTTGTAAATATTTTAGTTTTTAACTTTTAATCAACCTTAAGGCCTATATACACTATTTCGCTTCATGATAGCCAAATCCACCCAAGATTAAGATTTTGTGTATATATATGCTTATTGTCAATAACAAGTTAATCATGGATAAATCAAATACTTTCATCCATTTTTTTTTTTTAAATATATCATTATCCATCTCTAAATTATGTTGCTCATTTCTTTATTTTCATTTTATATACTTATATCCCTCAGTCAGTAATATTTTAACAAAAATAGCATTTTTAGACCTTTGAATGTTAAAATTGGTTGCACCTATACTAATAAAAAGAAAAATACTCTTAATTACATATAAACTGAAAATTTTAAACTTGAATTGTTAAGTATATGTAAATAAAAAAAAGTTAAATTAAATATATAGAAACTATTCTAAAAGAGTAAACCAAACTATAAAAAATGAATATAAAATTTATTCCAAACTAGATACAATCATACAAACGGGTTCCTTCTCCCTTTCCCCGTCTTAACCTTCGCTAAACCTAAAACCATCGGTCTCTCCAATTGGCGCACGAGCCATCACTCACTCCTCTTCTCGCACCTCAATCTCACAGCCATTAGCGTCGCCGATGATGGAGGTAAAATTTCTCGGATGGCGTGATCTGGTTTCGTATTCAGGCGAAGATTTGTTTTGGTCTTAGCTAAGAGTATTAGTAGAACTATTCAAAAAAAAAAAATTGAACATAGTATGCAAATTGAGATTTGAATTGCTAGGGTTTCGTGGAATAAGTTATAATGGAAGATACGAGGAGGAGAAGAAAGGAGAGGCGATACCGGGAGGAGGAGGATGCTGTTAAGGGTAGATTTGCTGAGGATAGGGGCAATGATAGAAGACAAGGCCGGTATCGTGGAAGGAGTGGTTCGGATAGTGAGGCTAGACGTGTGAGGGATGAGAGAGTGAAGGATAAGGATAGGGAGAGGAGAGATTGTTCTGATTCAGAAGCAAGGCGGGGGAAGTGACTCTGAAACTTCTGGTGGAAAGGACAGACGGCTAGGCATACGAGATACATAGAGGAGGAGGCATCGATATGACTTTCGATGGTTCTTCGGATTACTGTGGGCGTAGGAAGGGGCATAGTAGGCGGAGGAGTGATCAAAGACGTGATCTGGAGGATGGGGAAATTGGGTCAAGGAGAGAAAGAACGAAAAAGCTTTTGAATCCAAAGAAGAAGGCAAAGTGGACGAGGTTGTTGTGAGGCCACAAACACAATCTACTATACCAGATCTTAATCCTAGTGGTGACCTTGCTACCCTTGGGAGGGCTGGTGGAGTTTACATTCCCCCATTCAAGTTGGCTCGAATGATGAAAGAATTTGAAGGCGAAAGCAGCCTGAATATCAGCGTTTGACGTGGGATGCTCTTAGGAAGAGTATCAATGGTTTGGTTAACAAGGTGAATGCTACCAATTTCAAAAACATTATCCTGGAATTGCTATGTGAGAATTTGATCAGGGGAAGGGGTCTGTTTTTCCGATCATGCATGAAGTCCCAAATGGCGTCACCGGGGTTTACTGATGTATTTGCTGCATTGGTTGCCGTTGTCAATACTAAGTTCCCTGAAATTGGAGATCTTCTATTGAGGTGGATTATTTTGCAGCTCAAGAGAGCTTATAAGCGTAATGACAAGCCTTGACTGATGGCTGCTGTTAAATTCATAGCACATCTTGTGAACCAGCAAGTTGTTCATGAGCTTGTTGCTTTGGAGTTACTGACCATTCTCTTGGAGCAGCCTACTGATGATAGCGTTGAAGTTGCGGTTGATTTTGTCAAAGAATGTGGGTCTATTCTTCAAGACCTTCGTCCCAAGGGTCTGCATGGTGAGTTTACTTGTGACACTACTATTTTTTTTAGTTTGTTTTTTAAAATTCGAATATCAAAGCTGCCTAATATTTGTCATTAAGTCTTCAAGTTTTGAATTCCAATCTGGATACTGCTTTCGGAGCTTTATGCTGTTAGGATAGCTGTAGGGATACTATGTTAATATCTGTATCGACATACTTTTTGTCACTGGTTAATGCTGGAAGCCCGTACTGGTGGTTGTCTTCAGCCACACACAAAGCACATTTTCTGCTGTTTTCACCTTCCTCCCTCCTAAAGCTTCACTTTTTTGGGTCTAAGTAATCATTTTGCAACATACATATAATATTGTATTCAGATTGAGTTGGCGTCAATATTGCTTTCTGCTCATGTTGTGTGTGTGTAAGCGAGAGAACATTTTTATTTTCCCATCTCAGAAGTGGCTTCACTAGTATCTATCGTCCATCAATGCATTGGAATCAGAAGAGAGGTACTATATTGTATGGTACGACAACTTAAGTTGGGAGTTCTTATGTGAAGTATGCATATATATTACTACACATGTTACCTAATAACTAACTTTTGATTGGATTGAACAAATTTTTTCAGCCATTAATAGCCAGATTTGTGGCATGTAGCCTTTTTTGTCTTTGCACCTGTAGCACATAATCGAATTATGTGATGTATAACATTTGCTTAAGCTGTTGGCATTTTAAGTGACTCCGTTTTACATTTTCTTCTTGGTATTTCAAACATTTCAAACCTTTGGAGTTTAAATAGATTTTGTTTGCAGTGGACGATGGTCTTTTAGGCTCGTTTGTAATTGAACTTTAATCACTTGCTTCTTGTTTGTTGTGTTGATCTACTTGAACTTGAATAGCTTAGTGGCTGCTATTTTAATGTTTTGCAACTTCTATAAGGATATATTACTAGTATATAAAGATGGTTGTTTGATTGTGTTGTAGTTATCCGTAGTTGCTTGTGGCACTAATTCTGTAGTTGCCTTTTAAAAATGGAATTATGTTGTATTTTTTCCCTTCTGTAAGGATGGTTGCTTTGAGGAGGAGAGAATAGTGTGTGCCAATGGTTAAAAGTTATTCGTGTCTCTATATCACATGTTTGACAAATTTGAGTACCGTATCTTCTGAATGTTCACCTTACATCATAACATCTGGTATCAAAAGTGAGAAAATTATATTATCTTCTCTTGGGTTTTTCCAAGTTTAAATGAATTATTGCTGACTAATTGAGTAGCAGACTTTAGTTTTTATACCCAAAACAGGCAAGTACATGAAAGGGAACTTGGGTGGATGTTGAGTCTGGGTACACAGGTTTGATTCTCGAGTCAAGATGGGAAGCTGTCATCACTTGATGTTGAATATGTACTTGATTGTTTGTCCTGTTATCTTTTAAGTCAGATAAACTCTTAAGAAATATGATTGAAGTGAGAAAATGCACAAAATCAGTGTTTGGTCTTGAGTAAATTTTGTAGTAGTGCGTTTTCGTAGGGTTTAACTTTTAACTTTGAAGTTACTCTGTTTTCTTTGCCGTATTTCCTACGATGTTGTCCTATTCTCCCATCTCATTCATTGTGAACCCTCAGGTATCTTTGAACGTTTTCGAGGAATTCTTCATGAAGGAGAGATTGACAAAAGGGTTCAGTTTCTGATTGAAGGCCTATTTGCCATTAGAAAAGCTAAATTCCAGGTTTAGTGCTACTTTTTCCTTGTGATGGCTTGTTTGCTTATTTTTTTCTCAGCAGTACTGGATTATTGTAACATCTGACTTTATTTGGACCTGCAGGGGCATCCAGCTGTCCGACCTGAACCGGATCTTGTGGATCCAGAAGATCAGCTCATTCATGAGATGTCATTGGAAGATGAGATAGATCCTGAGACTAGTCTAGGTATTTGAATTGTTCTTTCATATTTCAGCTATTTATTTCTACATGTATTAGCTTGGAATTAATTGAGTAGCAAGGTGTTTTTTTTTTTACAAGTGATTCATGGACTGTTATCTCATCTATATGCAATTTCAGGTATTTTCAAGCAAGACCCTAATTTCTTGGGAAATGAGAAACGATATGAGGAATTGAAGAAATCCATACTTGGAGACGAGTGAGAGGATAAGGGTCTGATTCTGAATCTGATGATGATGAGGGCAATGAAGAAGAGGATGAAGATGAAGATGCGTAGCAAATGCAGATAAAAGATGAAACAGAAACCAACCTTATAAATCTTTGAAGAACAATATATTTGACAATTATGTCTAGTGTTGATTTTGAAGAAGCAGGCCATAAGTTGCTTAAAATCAAAACTTGAGCCTGGACAAGGGGTTAGCAATTGAATTTCTATAACAACTTTTCATATTGCGTTGAATTGTGGTTTTGAAGTGCGTCAGACCACATATGGGGATTCATCTGAAATTCTATCTTGTTTTGAAAGATTGTTTTCCTTGCATGCTAGATGTTTCATCTGAAAAATCTCAAATTTACTCTTGATAATTTTTTTTGCACCCTTTCATAATTGCTTGGTGAATCCTCTACCTATTATCCTACCCTGACTCTGATGTATACTTTATGCTGTTCAAAATCTATACGATGCATGTTAATTTGTTTTCCCAGTTGATATTCTATTTGAATCTCCCCTTTAGCTTAATGCATGTGGCGCACTGCCTTTTTTGTTTATGCTGGTTTTATTTGTGTGTTGCATCTGTCTTTGTGCTGCTTCTCTATGTGCTCATTGCAACTGACTGTCACTTGGTCCAACTCATCTCGTATGGTAAATGCAGATGGAATTGAATATAATGTTACTGGAGTGCTGCAGCCAAGAGAGGACATATCTGAGATACTATGGTCTGTTAGGGCAATGGTTTTGTATGCTTAACAAAGTGTATCAGAAGAATTTTGACTAGTGCTTTGTTCAGCAATATTAGATGATACATTGGTTGGAAACAAACAAGTTACGCAATATGGCCAAATTCTTTGCTCATTTGCTGGGCACTGATGCTCTTCCTTGGCATGTGTTAGCTTAAATACGTTTGACTGAGGAGGATACTACATCATCATCACGTATTTTCATCAAAATTCTTTTCCAGGGATCTAGAAACTTGATTATGCTGTATCCTACAAATTTGGTGTTTCTTGTGTTTTGTTCTCTTGCTTCAGTTCCTAGTTTTGATTATGTCAAATCATTAATGCAGGAATTGTCCGAGCACGTTGATATCCGATTGCTCAATGAACGACGTAATGACCCAGCAATGCAAAACTCATTCGATTCAATTTTTCCGAAGGACAATCCCAGAAACACACATTTTGCAATCAACTTCTTCACATCCATTGGTCTTATAGGGATAACGGAGAACTTGAGAGAATACTTGAAGAACATGCCACAACTGATAATGCAACAATAGAAACCTGAGTCAGACGATGAATCTGGCTCCGGTCCTTCTGGTTCAAGTTCATTAGGCTCGAAGTCATCCTCGGCTGAATCTGATTCTAGCTCTGATTCAAGTTCATCAAGCTCTGATGAGAGTGATAGAGATAGACGCAGGAAAAGGAAGAAGGATGAAAATGGTGGTGGTAGACATGGAAAACGGAGGAAGGGAGATTAGTAAATACTTTTAACCCCCTCTTCCCCATCCTGTCATGCATTGGAAAAAGAAAAGCTTTATGTCCTTCCCCTTCTATTGTAATTGGAACTTCTAAATATGCTGATGGAAATAGAATTTGTACTGGCTAAGTGAGATTAGTGATAGAATTCTGATTCAAGTTCCTTTGATTTCATGGCATCTTACTTGTTCTTCAAATTTGGTTGAAAAAATCCGTTAATTACTACCAATCTTACCAAGGTATCCCAAACTTCAACAGGAATACTATTTAGCCTAAGAACTTTTCTTTTTTAATTATATCTTTCTTCGTACCTTCTTCACTTTCACTTTTTTACGTTCTTAGGTACTTTTAGTTAATTTCATTATCCTTAATATTGGTGTCTCTTAAACACCTCAAGTGATTAGCTTGTTAAAATACTCCATTTAGTTGTCTTTAGTTTCATCATCTTGGATAAGAATTTTTGGTTTAATCCTTCGAGCATTTAACCATACAAAGATCTATGGACAATATTTGTCTCCTTTTATCGTATATATCTTATATATCTCATTTTTCTCTTTATTAAAGTTATTTCTTGTTTCTAATCTCTTGAACAACTTCTCTCAACTTGACCTTGGCTTTCATATATCTTGCCATAGTTTCTTCGTCTCTTGATTTTCTCGAGTCCGCATAGCATTCTTTTTTTTTTTGACCGCTCATTCCACCACGATTGTGTCATCATTGTGCATATTTAATTTTCTGTTTGACTTTCCAAGTACCATCTTTACATCGTGCTTATTTAATTTTCTGTTTGACTCCCCAAGTACCATCACACAAACACAAAGAATTTACGTGGTTTACTAACAATGTGTTAACTACGTCTACAGGCTGAGGGAGAGCAAATTTTATCGATATGTGAAGAGGGAGATGATATACAAAAGTTAGAATACAAAGATAGGTTAACAAGGGTTTAAATAGAACCCCTAGAAAAAACATAATCAATCTTGGACTGATTATGGGCGCAAAACCGAAACTGATATGAAAACCCATAACATACCAAAACTGCGAAAATCGAGTGCGTGAAGATATAACTCATATTATGACATGATGTTAGCCAGAAACAAGTGATTAAACTACTCAAAGTTTAGAAAGGTTTATCTTCCACAGCTAAAATCTCCATGAACATTCTCGTACCGTAACGACTCATCCTCATATGACATTCAAAGAGCTTATACGAGGAATACCTTGTACCATCTGAATTAGGTTTTTCCAAATTAATTTTTAATAGCTTCTTTAATACCTACTTAGATGTTTATTATTTTTATTCCACAAATGTTCTTCGCCTTCATTATTCCATTACCCTTTTATATATCTCGATAACATTATATACTAGTCCATCATCTATGATAACTCCAACTCCATTTCTATTCTTTACTTGCCCCGAGAACCCCAACTTATAACCTAAGGTTTAGCCTTAACTTTTTCTCCAACCCACTTTGTCTCTTAAAGACACAATATGTTAATACTTCTCATTCTCATCAAGTTCATGCAGGTTCGGTGTAAAAAAAAAAGTCCATGCAGCGCAAAAACACTGAATTCTGTTACAGAACCAAATTGTGAAAGGTATATTATTTCCCGCCACAAATCAGTAATAAAATGCAACAATCTGAAACCCACTCTGACTAACCCAGTTCAGCTCTTCAATCCCTTCCTCCATTTTTCAACCATTTTCCTTCTTGATATCCACAGTAAATAAAACCCATGTTCTCTCTATAATATTACCCTGTTTCTCTCTTTAAAAGTGGTAAGAGGGTAGCCATGGCTAGGAGAGGTTCGAGAGGATTGAGTACATCATCATCTACTTCAACAAACTCAGGAGTTGTAGACGAGCATATCATCCATTGCCCACAACTCGATGTCGCTCTTGAGGCAGGGCTTCTTCCCCAACTAACAGAGGAACACCACCCCAACCAACAGATGCAGAAGCTGCCTCATTCTTCTCCAAGAAGAAGGGTTCATTCTAACTCCATATTCGATCCCGAGATTTCCGGACCCATCACTCTTCCTCCTGACTTCACCCACCGTCACCGTTACGGCTTTCGGGTTAGTCGTTTTTTCAGGATTCCTCGTAACAAATGGTCTTTCATCCTCCACGCTCTTCCGGCTGTTGTCCTCTTCTGTTTCTTCCTTCTCTGGTGGTTTTCTCTTCCAGGCATGCTTCATTCATTCATAATTTCTTGGATTTCTTATTTAATTTGCTTTGTTTTTTGTGTTTCCTAGAAGAAATCGGCTCTTTTCCTGCTCCTTATTGTTTCCTCAGTGATCCACTTCTTGTTCGTCTTTTGCGTTTTGTTGGTTCTTTTTCTAAATATGTTTTTTACAGATTTCGGTGTGATTCCGAGTGATACTGATAATGTAGTTGTTATTAGCAGTATCTGTGATGGGTTAATTCATAGAAATTAGGAAACAAAAAATTCTTAGGAAATAGATTTTATACCTCATTTTCTGAACCATGGTTTCTTGACTGGTGGAGTACGTACGGTTCTTGTTCCATTTTAAAAGAATATTTCATTTTTTGCTCAATGATCTATTTCTTGTTCAGCATTCAGGATTATGTAATTATGTGATTGTATTTCGCGGTTTCTGTGATACTATCTGGATAGATCATTAATAATGAAATGATGCCACATTATGGTTAATCTAAAGGAAACAAAATATAGGTAATCAAAATATCAGTAAAATATTGTTTAGTTCTTTGGCTTCAGTATAATCTGACTAGTATGGGTGTTTGGAATGCAGTGACTTTGGCTATGAAGGATGGAATCATAGACCACTCTAGTGTAAGGCCTGTTAGTCTAAATGATACTGAGATTGGTCTTGACCGCATTACTATCTTGGCAGTTGCTCATTCGCCAGATCAAAACATCCAGCTCCTCAAGTCAGTGATTGATAATGCAGGCGATGCTGCATCTCCATTGAGCAGCCAGTAACTGAAGTGTGTACTCTTCTGATCTGCGTGACATGCACTTAGTTTTGAAGGTTTTTCATTGCTTGAAACGATTAGCTACATAGGAGTTTGTTTGTATGTACTGTTTTGGTTCCAATAATACGAAACTCGATCTGGCTGGAGTTACATGTTGGATAATTACGCAGATGATGGTATATCTTCATTGAGCAGCAGCGAATGAAGGGTGGACTCTTCTGATCTGCGTATGTGCACTCAACTTAGAATATTTTTTTTATCGCTTTACACTATCCTGGATATGTAGCAGTTCGTTTTTTCACTGTTCTGATTGCAGTAACTCTACGACGGTAGAATATGTGGCTGGTAAGGCTGGTAATGGTGCATCTTCATTGAGCAGCAGCATTTGAAGTGTGCACTCGTTTGATCTGTGTAACGTGCACTAAGCTTCACAGATTTTTCGTTGTTTGAGTTCATTTTCTAATCTTTTAGTTCCAATAATATGAACTCCTAGGTTGGAGTACTGACTAGGCTGTCCCATTTCATGGTATACTAGTCTAGCTCTTTTTGGTATAAAATACAGTAGCTATGATGATATTGTTCATAGGTTGTTCTTACATTTCAAGCAATTCTTCTTGACATATCAAAAGTACTTCAGATAAGTAGCCTAGGATTGTACGTATTACATAACTCAAAAATGTCACAATCATACCTTAAAATTTCTTAAATGCAATTTCACTTAAGAAAGTTGCGTGCGCATGCTATATTTATAGATACACCCAGTAGATAACTATTGGGCTTGGTCTACATCAGGCAATCCGAATTAGGTGTCATTCCTCATAGATAAATATGCAATAATATATAATAGATAATACTCAAGCCAAGTCCCCTTATAGAAATTTGTATGAATTCCCGTAACAAAATCTTAATTTCAGTTATTTCCAGATTAAACAAACTAATATTGGAGGTTTTACCAGAGTAGTAGTACATTGCAATGGGTTTTAGCATATGTGCCAACATTGCAATCGCTAGTTTAAAGATCTTTCTGTACAAAAAGAAGAAGAAACTAGCTATCTAAGGAATTCAGAAAAAAAAAAGAGTACGTACATTATTACGCACACAATCTACTTGCCTAAACTCAAGCGTGATTTAACGCTTGTGCTTCTAGGAGAGCTGTCGATGCTTACATTGAACAAGACATCATCCCTGCTCTTATTAGAAGAGTTGATTTTCCAATCTACTCGCGGTTGTTGCTGTACTACCAAGATAGAATACCCGGAATCTGAATAAATCAAGGAATCAGCCAACGCTCCTATTTCGGGGCTTTCGCTCCAAGCAGATATTCCTTGGATGGCAGGACAATCTGGTTCATGGTACCGCCCTAATACAAATAAATCCGCGGCATCCTGCACAGATAGGAGTGCTTTGGTTGTTCCTATGCCATTCTCTACAGCCTTTTCTCTAACAACAATTCTCTCATGCCCTTTGGCTTTCATATAGAAGTCTCTCATTACCCGCATATCCTCTTGAATATCTTGTGCTATTTGGCCACCATAATTGTTTACTCTCAGCCAAATCACGGTGAGCCTAACACTCGGGTGCTCAGCCATGCGCCTTGCTAATGCTAAGGCCTCATGATCGTCAGTCCCACCTATGAAGATCATCACTACATTGTAGATTAATGGTCCCTTTCTCGTGACACGGAAGATGCTTCCTCCACTCTGATCAAACGTTCCTCGATCAATTAGGATGGCAACGGAGCAAGGGGATTTTCGAAGCACACTTCTATTTATACTCCGTAATTGCTGGTTGGAGGCCTCTATGGTTCCATCGATTCCCCATCGTTTGTGGAAGGGGACGAGGATGAGGTTTGTCCTCTTGTCATGTGCAAGTGTACATATGTCGTTGTGCATGGTCTTATAAGGCGTGACAGACACAAAATGTTGCACCCTAGCGTAACCATGGCTTTCCAGCTCAAATTGTTCGAAGGCTTTAACCGTATGATCATAGAGGCTGAAGTTGCCAGCCTTCTTATACTCATGAAGTGGAGCTAGGATGGGAATTGCACTGCCTGCTAGTTGTATGAGCTGGAGGGCAAATACCGATATGGAACCACCCACTTTGTCACACTTGGATACTTGTAGGAAGTTAAAGATCGCGGAGATGTTTTCTTCGTTGTGGATGCACACTAAAACTTGGAGATCCCCTTGATCACTCAGTCCCATAACCTTTCTTTTCCTCACAGTGTTGTACTTATTCGAAGGGTCATACAACCTTTGTACAAGTGGATACGCCACTCCGGTGAAGAGAATGATGTTCAACATCCCAAGAGCAAACAACCGATCATCCAAAATCTGTCAAAACCACGAACATCATATTGAGTATCTGTTTAATTTTGTACTAAAAAATGAGCAACAAACAAGTCAGTGTTTTCTGCTACCATGAAAGTTTTTAAGTTATTTAGACAATGTATATATATATATCCATACCGCTTGGTCAATCCAAACTCCGTAAGTGGCAATCTCCATGAGGCCTTTGAAAGTCATGATGAAACCGAGTGGCACAGCGTCGTCGACGGATACACCTACAGCCATCGAGGAAATGACAGTACCCAAAAACTTTCCAAGTTGACCAAGGATGAAAATGAGCTCGATGCCCCATATCGAGGGGGTTCCTTGCCAAGAGAAAAGATTAATCCTCCACCCAGCCATTGTGCAGAAGAGAGGGAGAAGTATCCCAGAAGTGAAAAGTTGAAGCTTATGAACCAATGCAGAGCCCAATGGAGGCCCGTGGGGCAAGGAGAGTCCAAACAAGAAGGCAGAGAATCTCTGGCCCACTCTCTCGCCCCAGTGAAAAGATAACATTACTATGCCTAAGATTAGAAAGAAATGAGATTGTTTCATGGCGCAGCCTTCAGGGGTTCTCCTTACAATGCACATCACTAAGGGCCGGAAGATGCCGAACAATGTGAAGTAGAAGAAACACAGGCTAATCGCAGACAGCCATTTTGGGGGCGCATCTGGATTTGGGCTTATCCAAATGAGTCCAAATGTGGTGCAAAAGAGTCCAAATATATCGATAATCAACGATGTGGAGGAGGCCAAGCGTCCCACCTCCGAGTTGGTGATCTTCAGGTCATGGAGGTAGTAGCTTGTCACCATGAAGAAGGTCAGGGAATTGAAGACGATTAATATTCGAATGCCCGTGTAGAGGGTTTGGTCAAGTTCCACCATTTGTCGAACCAAATAGAATGCCAAAGCTCCTAAGCCAAGGGACATTAGCACACTCGAGAATGCTATGAGTATCGACTTGGCCCCGCTTTTTCTAACCGCACTCACGTCAATCATAACCCCTGATATGAACATTTGAAGCATGAATCCGAAGCCTGCAATTGTCTTCAGAATATATCTCCCAGGGGGTGGGAACAAGGTGTTCACGATAGAATTGTTATGTGTTAATAGTGATCGGCCTATTAAAATTCCTGCCTGCACAACATACGAAGCATCGTAATAATGAAGTATCGTAGTTATATAAACTTAAAAACAACCCTATACAATGGAACTGAGCTGTGCTCTCCCACATACACTGACACACATCATGTCACATGAGGTTATGCGTCATACGCATACCTTACTAGCGAAATTTGTTCATATATATTATATTTTAGTTGTATGAAATGTTGTTATAACCGAAAGAAATTTCCTGTATGGGATCCCATGATGATAACATCGATTATACAGAATAGTCCTTTATCATCAGGGTAAGGATGTAAGGATTAATAATACAGAAAGTGATGATAAATGAAGAAAGAAATGGCTTACAATAATTTGGACGACAGTCATACTTTGGCGCAGGGGTTGAACAAGTATAAAAACGGCACGGGTGACAAAAAAAATAACGGTAATCTGCATCAAAACTAGCGGGGTGGGAAAACTCAGAGGATTTTCTCCGTACCAAAAACCATACGAATTTCCTGACCTTTGATATTGGCAAACCAATCTATCCTTGAATACCATTCCCATTGTCCACCATGCTTGGTTTGAATCCCCATCCACTTCCATATTTCCTTATTAATCTTCTAATTTATTAGGAATTATCTTTGTCTGTGTATGCATTAATGTTTACTTTCTTTGAGATGAATACAAGACGCAAGTCATAGTTAATGATAAAAGCATTGTGGTTTCATTGCCTAAGCCAAGGGACAAGAGGCATAAGGAAAACGAGTCAAAAGATGGAGGAGAGAAAAAATAGATGGAACAGTGATCATTAGAAACAAAAGATGAGGGATTGGACTAGATTTGCTCCTTAAAATTAGTACACCAAAAAAATTCAACCACTGAAACAAGTTGTTTATCTTAAGGGTTTTTTTTTTTTTTTTTTTTTTATTTATTTATTAATGAAACTCCTTCATCTTCGGTGTTTCCTATGCTAGTGACCCTGAAAAACACAAATAATTTAGTATCACCCCTTGCATATACATGACAAAGATCTTCTAACTATGGCACCAAACAATCAACATCTTAAACTGCAGTAACTTTGCGTCTTATATATGTTTGGTAAATTAGCTGGTTGATTCAACCCAAAAGAAATATCCATGAGAAGGATGGGTACGGTCCACATAAGCAATGGACAAGGGATCATAACCCGGTAGGATTTGAGTAATTATATACTCTTGACTTCCTTATCTATTTGCTACATTTTTACTTTTGAAGTTAAATATAAAATTTTGATTGTAAATCCGATTAGTACCAAGCCCAACCCGTCCTAACAACCCAAATTAACACTCCTATTAATGAACATCTAGTTAGTACTGGCTATTTGATGATTAATGCATTGATCATGAGTCGAATTGAATAGTTCGAACCAAAACCAAATAAACAAATAATATATTTACCCAACCCAAATACGCTTAAGCCAAAAAAATAACTTGATAATCCGTTTTAATTAGGCTCGACTAATACCGAACCGAATCGATCTCATAATCTGTAATAACGACACAAATTGAAGCCCCTATTTTTGATGAACAACGTAACAAATAGATGATGCTAATGAAAAACCCTATAGGCTCTAGATTGTACATCTGGAGAAGAAAAATTAAGCATGTAAATTATTATATAAGCGAAACTGCGAAAGAGACATTCACCGACGTTACTACTAAGGCGCCATGTAACTTCCTTTGCCTCCTTTCTTTCTTCTCTACAATTTTTCTTGGTTACAAATTGAGAACAAAATAATCTTTTGGTACATCATGGTATATGTCACTTTTAGAGTGATAAGGTGTCATCACTAATACATTAGTTTAAGTTCATGAATTAGTATAAATTATTTCAATATGAATATCAACTAGTTTAGTTGGTTAAACACTTAAATCATAGCATTCAATACTTGGGATTAAATCCCATTTATATCACTTGTTACCTCATCATTTACGGCTCTTTTACTTAAAAAAAAAAATATATAGATTGTTCCAACAAAAGAGCACGTACATTGGACGATTCTGTTTGCACATGCAGTACTACTAATTAGCTCAAGCAACAATGAGGCTGCTGTCTGTTCCACCCTTTCCCGACTTACCTCATTCGTATTCTATATTTCTATTTCGCTCTATTTAAAGTAATCCTGACAAATGTATCTAAATAATAGGATTAGTATTAAATTTTTTTATACGAATAGTGGCAATATTATTATGCTTCGTGTAGAACTTGATCACATACCCCTCTATTAGAAGTAAATACTGTGTCTTTTCCATTATTTTGGGAGACTAATAAATGAACAAAAACACTACTTATAAAATGAGGAATTCTTAACAGTGAAAGACAGAAAAATTGTCAAATAACAGTGTAGGAAATGGTCGAATCTTGATTTTCTATCTTAGATTGAGCAATAAATCATGCTTGGGAATGAATGAAGCAGTTGTTAGACATGCTTAAATAGAAAGGACGTTGCTGAAATATTAGGCATTTTGACACTTTGGTTTCGTCATTCACAGGACAAGAATCAAAGCGACGAAGAGTGAGTGCTATGTACTCTACCGACATCATGCACGTACAGTGGCTTCTCGTCCGTCTTCCACTAAACACAGACTCCATTTGGGTTGGATTTGACCAAGCAGGCAAAACTCATGCAATCTACTATAGTTAGATAAATTCCCCCACTAGAATCCATGTAATACTTGGTGCAATATTACAAGTCAATGAGTACCCCTTGACGCCAACTGTAAGACAAGTCAAACAATGCTAAACAATTCCAAAGTCTTGTCTCCATAATGTGACTATAATATTTAGGACCATCATTAGTACACAAAGATTCATCAGTAAACTTTAATCCAATTCTGTTCCGTTGTTTGGCGTAAGATGCGGTTTAGGGGTTTGTGAGTTTGTCTATCTCTATCCACATTCTCTTTGACAATTTTTTGTCCTTACCTTCCCCTTCTACGAGCCAAAAAATTAAGGGACAGGCCTCGAACCCCTGATTTAAAAATTAAACCCCTTAGGCCTATGAAAAGATCCACCATTGATCTAAAACCCTTCGGTACATAAGGCAAAAAAAATTCAATCCTGTCTATACATATCATTCCTGGTATACTAAAAGGCAAGGCATGAGCACAATCGACCAAAAGTCTCGTATATCATTTCTGCGTACACTGCTATATAAACAAATGAACAAACAAACCAACCATGAGATACAACAATAAACAAATGAATCATCATCTTTTAAGTCAGTGTGAACTAACGCTACCTATACTTTCCCTTGGTAAAAGTTCCCCTGACCCTCCTAGAAAACTAGGAGACAAAATATTATTCTCAGCAAAGCAATGACTCAAAAAGCCCATCTTCTTTCGGTTCCTCCTTGGCTTTAGTAGTAGTTGTATTCGTAGTAGTACTAGAAAACATGATGTTGTCCGAGTACTGTGGTTGATTTAAGTACCCTGAGAACCCAAAGCTTCCAGGGTTTTGCAGCAACTGTAATGTAAAAGGCGACAACGGTCCTGCCCCTTCAAAAGATGAGGGCATTCCTTGATTACTCTGGAAAGAGTTGGCGTTGCCCGGATTCGAAGTAATATTGTAATTTACTGCGGATGGCTTTATGGCCATTGAGGGCACTGCAACATTGCTAGCAAGTGCCCTGCTCATTCCGCTGCCTCGAGCAGCAGGAACTTCATGGTTGTGCTTGCCTTCATAGGTTGTGATCACTGCCTTCAGATCATGAGCGGCTCGTTCCACATGTTTCCTCACCGGGCAACTTGGGTATGTGCACTTGTAGTAGCTCCTGTTATTTGGCATCATGAAAAATTTAGTATAAAATGCGACAGCAAGTTTTTGAAACTGAAACTATAAAGTACGGAGCACTAGATAGTTTCCCTAGCCACGCTCGATTTTTATATTTATATACAAATTTATGAAAAAAAATATTGAGAGTTGATTTGGATTTGGGAAGGAGAGTGTACCTTGGATTTGGATTTCCCTTAACCACTTTCTGACCATATTTCCTCCATCTATATCCATCATCTAAAATATCAATGTCACTTGTTGTTTGAACTACCACTCTTGGCTCCCTCACTGCTCGACTCCCTGGAGCTGCTGACATGCATTCATTCTCAACTTCCCCTCTCCTATTTAACCAAAACATGCAAAACAGTTAGCAATTACCCGTAAACTATAGAGACACACATTATATATAGTACATATATGAGAGGCGGGCATCTGTGTTAGGATACGCCAAATGATTACATTCACTGGATCAGAAGAACTTACCATCTTTTAGCGTCAGGTTCATCATCATCAAGATCATTCCCAGCTGATCGACTCCGGGAACCCATATCAACCTCATCATCCATGGAAATAGACGAATTCTCAGGCGTGGCAACGGAGTCCATTTGGCCGGATGATGATCTCTGAGGCCCCAGTGAATAATCATGGAAATCATTGGATGATGCTGGAGGTACGGAACCTTGAAAAGCTACAGCAGAAGTAGCAGAGGATCTCCTAGTATTCACAGGTTTAGGATGGTTGTGACTACCCTTATAAACGATCTCAGTAATTTGCCCATCTAATGCCCTCTCAATTTTCTTTTTCATCGGACAATTCGGAAATGTACACTTGTAATAGCTCCTTGGATTTTCACTACCTTTCACCTGTTTTTGTCCATATTTCCTCCAATTATACCCATCTTCTGATTTCCTTGGTTCTCTTATGTATTGAGCTGGAGCTGGTTGATAGGAGGAGTTCTGGTCTGCTTCATTCTTCACGATACTTTGCTGCTTGTATTTGTCTGATTGACAACTCGAAAACTCTGGCTTTACCATAGTTTTGGTCGAGTTTAGGAATTGATGATCATTTTGTTTGCTTTGATCTCCGAAATTCCATGATTGTTGCTGGAGTGTTGGTTGTTGGTTTTGCCTTCCTTTCAAATCCTGTTCCTGAAAAGTTGGTACAGAAAAACTGTTAACAGAAAAAAAAAAAAAATTAGAAGAATGAAGGACAAAATGGAAAACTTTCCAAACAGTGAACTTACAGTATAAAAGGAAGGCATTGAAGACTGAAACATAGTGGATGAAACATCACTGGGCAAACCCGGTTGCGTTTGGAAAGTAAAATCAGAACAGTTGTTGACATCTTGTTGTTTGTTGTTGTTGTTGTTGTTAGCATATGATTTCCAGTTGGCGGTGAAAGCCCCTGTTGTAGGAGATGGCAACGCCTGCAAAAAAACCGAATAATTAAATTAGTCATGGAGCACACATATAATGTTCTAAAAAATTACTCTTTCATTCAAAATATAAAATAAAAAAACGTAAAAAGGAGTAAGATTTGAGACAACTGACATGGGAAGAGGAGAGGAGAACAGGGGAGTCCAAGAGGTCAGTTGGACTCAAACCAGGAGGGATGGAAAAGTACGACGATGGCGTAATTGGAGGACGATATATTGGGATCGAAGGAGGGGGCAACGACTTAAACTTCGGGATGCCGGAACCGCTTCTTCCAGCTTCACTCTCCGACAAGCCCCGGGATCCGGCGAGCTTAGAGGACCCGTCGGCGTTGGAGTTAAGTAGGTCGGTGAACGAGGTGGTTGTCATCATATTGTAACTTATGTTGTCTAAGCTTCCATTTGAGAAGCCCATATCCCATAAAATACAGAGAGAAATTCTAATGGATGAGATGATGAGTTGGTAAAGTGAGAAAAATATACCAGGGAGGAGAGGGAGAGAGTTTTATAAGGTTGAAGTTGTAAGAGATGGTGATGATGTTGATGATGATGATATGTTTACGTATATGCTAATGTTCATACCAATATAAGCATGTACAGAGTACATGCGCTTAAATGTCAAATAATATTATCTATTATATATTACTCCCTCCCTCTGTCTCCAAAAGAATTCTCCCTTTGACATTTTACGGTTTTTTAGATACGAATTTAAATATTTTTATCTCTAAATTTATAAGCCAAAAAATTATGAAAACTTAATATACTAAAAATTTATGTTGAGATGCTTTCAATAAAATCTTACTTAAATATATTATTTTTTATAACATGATAACTGTTCATGGTAAAAGTTTTCAAACTTTAACTTTAAAAATAAAAATCGAACAATTTTTTAGGGACCGAAGGAGTATATATTTTTTAAATGTTTGTACTATGTAGTTGGATAAGAGTGTCGAGAAAGTGATATGAATAGCAATGTAAAGTTGAGGACAATAGTTGATTATGAAAATGATACAATTTGATGGATATATCGGTCACGTAACGCTTAAGGCGAAGGCTTTTAGAGGAAGGCATCTTCTAAGAAGGTGAGGGGACGTTTGACCGTGGAATTCCCACGGCATTAGCACTTAACTACATAAGCAGTGAAAATTAGGAAATAAAATTAAGCGAAAGAGACTATTCTAGTCAAAATGTGTGTGTTTGACTGGATTAGTCGATAGAGAGGGAGGAGGCGGCTGACTGAGATATCCACAGGCCACAGCTTTTGGGGGGGTGGGGGGTGGGTTCGTGTCATCTGTAATTGTAACACCACTGTGTTCTCTTGCTAATTGCTATTGGCTGCTCCAATCCCCACCTCTCACCCTTTCATTTTCCCTTTATATGTTCCTTTTTTTTTTTTTTTACATTTTTGATAAAGCATGTTTTTTTTTAGTGATCTTTAGAGCCCACAATTACCGTCGAACTGCAATGGAGTATACTTAAAAATGTTAGAAATATTTTATAAAAAGGAAAATGTTGTAATGTATGTGGAACTCAAGAAGCATATCATTGATGTATTTTGCTCTACTCAAACCTGATTTCAGTAATTTGGCATAGTTCTTATGTTGCATTCTTTCTCAGGTAGATTAGATAATGTTTGTTTATTTAATGGGATTTTCATATGTTGGGTTCTCTTTCATTTTTAAATATAAAGCGCGTAATAATTAAATAATACTCTATAAAATTTGAAAGTGAATGAGAAAATTTTGGTTTATACAATTGTATATAAAAGATAAGGAGGCAAAAATATACAACTCTTAAGTTAGAAGAGAGTATTGTATAAATTAATCTTGTAATCAATCCAAATCAATCAAAACTATAGATTAAGATGGGGGTAGACTATTATGAAGTAAATTGAAATAGGCGAGAAATTTGCTAAGCAAAACTAGACTTGATAACCAAACTAGATATGAAATTTTGAATATACTTGGTATTTTGTACGAGTTTGTTTATCAAGTGAGTACTACGAGAAGAGTTGAAGTTGGTTCTATTTTGTTTTGAATGAAGATTATTGGAATAGTCTTTTTATAATGATATGGAATTTCCCCCAACAAAGATTCATTTGACAATTGTAATAATATTCTCAACCCCTATAAGTCGCCATAGTCCCATGACATCGTTTACAAGTGAAAGAAGACTGAGTTTCTTGAGAAACAAGGATATCCTACTGTCACCCCTCACACGTTGATGTGCCGCTAGCTGCTGCATAGGATAAAATCTTCTGTCAAATCTCCCACCCCAATTTGGTCCGTCTATCACTCCTATAACAAGCCAAAATAAATAAATAAATAAATACTTGGAGCTCCTCCGTTTTCACATTGACTTTTCCTGTTCTTCTCCATTTAGGGTCGGGTTTGGGAGTGGGTTACGGGATCCTCGTGTTGACGTAGCTTACAGCTTGGGGAGTACTCCTTACTTCTTAAGCCCAATGCAGAACGTTTTGACAAGTCTAACAGATGAAAATTTTGATGAGTAATTTATTGATATCAGAAAAAACAACTCTGTTCTCCCCTGAAAATGTACCTAAGAAGTAAGAACCCCTTTTGGCTTTTGATTGTGAAATTTGAAAGATACCCTTCAAATTATTACCAGTATCATACTCCGCATATTGTGATTTGTGAAGCTATCATGCATTGAGGGGCCATTGGGAAGATAGTATGAAATGCTTGTCAACCTCAGTGGTTGGCATCATTCCTACTAAAATAAGCTATCTGATCCTCTTAACATAACATTATCACAAAGTTGACAACTTACATAATAAGAGTACTTGATAACCAAACTTGTGTTGAATGAAGTCCTTGTCAATTTTTGCTATCCTTCATTATTGCCAAGTTTATGAGGTTTCTTTTGAAAAAAAAAACCCAAAACAGACTACAAATTAAGAAAGAACAGGGAAAAGCACAGGTGAAAGAACAAAAGAAGACAAAAAAATTGGTAGATGTTTTCTTGAGCCTGGTCCAAAGGAGTGCCAAATGGGTCAGGAGTGTCTAATACTTTGTATGTTGCAATTCAACGGGTATGTGTCAACCTGCCCAAGTCATAAAGGAATTTCTCAGTCATTTGTCAACTATATATTTTAGGATAATTCAATGATTTGGATCATATAGTTAGCAAATATATTGATCTGAACACAAGACACGAGACAGGATTTAGTTTCAACCAATTTAATAGAGACAAGTGAGGAGATGCATCGCCTGAGGCTGAAAGGCTTTGTCTCTCCTGTGAAATACACACCAACAGCTCTCCATCTGATCAAGAGATTGATTGAGGAAGCCTAGCTTTAAAGGATTCGTGGATCTTCACTATGACAGATTTATCTGCCAGTAAGTGAAATTTGCTGGCCATCAGAGTTGTGTTATTAGGATCATTAACCATGTATAACGGGCGAATGTGGTCTCATATTTGTTAAGAGATTCAGTGAATAACGGGCGAGATGAAGCATTCCAGAGTCGTTAATTATGATGAAACACTTCTTTATGTCTAAGACAGCACCCTCCCCGCATCCTGCAGTAATGGCTGCAAGACCCTTTGATGTGATACGAGAACACCCTCTAGTTTCCAATGCTTTTAATCCCTAACACTTAAATAATGCTATAAGAGAGACATCCGTGACCTCATCACAGTATGATATATAGATTAGGTCAAGAACAGGACAGCCTTGGGCTATTGATGCAATACCTTCATCAGATATTCTAGGGCCCTGATAGACCACAAAGCAGTTGAGATACGGAAATATTGGAAGCATATTTTGTTACTCCGTATTTGAGTTTGCGTCTTTATCAAGAAAGTTTTATAGTACATAATTCTCACGCAAAGTGCTCAAATAAAATCACGAGTTATTAAGTCAAGCAATCCTGTTTACCTGTACTGATCAGTTTCGTTTAGCTTGGGTAAGAAATGCCAAGGCAGATCGCTAACTTCAATCAGGAAAGCCTGGAAACATCTAGAGATTGATTGCAAACCTGCAATTGAACTAATAACTAAATGTGCCAAGAAAAAAAGCATTATCAAGCTAAGAGTAAGCCTTCATCATCTAGCCTCAAATGTGCTCAAGATGCTCCGGATATAACAAGGCCTGCACCCTTCATTAGCATTCAAACAGTGAGTATCAGGAAAATATCTAGCCTTTACAATGCGAGAAGTCAGCAAATGAGGTTTTTGCATACTTCTCTAGCCTTGTTTAGCCAACATTGCTTCATTAAAATCAGATCAATCTTTGAAAACCTATGCCACCCGTAGCTTCAGACGTACTCAACTTATCCCATGCAACCCTAAATATTTTCCTCTCATCTTCCTCACAACCCCTCCAAAATCGGGTCATCATCCGTTTTATGTTGTGGCAAAGACCAATAGGTAGACGAAACAAATTCATCAAATATGTGGGAACCGTTTGTACAACGCCCGTTAAGAGGACTTCCCTACCTGCAAACGACAAGAGTTGTATCTTCCACACCCTTTGATTCTATTCCATGGAGCATTGATGTATGTTTGAACTCTGTGACATGCTTATAACACCCTTTCCGTGGATTGATTCCCAAAAATACTAGTCATAAATTCATGCGTATTTTCTCCATATCCTAGGCATTACAAGTATTACATTGCAGCCGCGTAGGGTATTCCTAGTCATCATAGTTGTTCCGGAATTTGTCCAATCCATCCAACTGCCAATCTTGAGACTTGTTCTTACTTGTGCGCAATCTGCATCATTCGATTAGCGCACGTAAACATCGTTGATACACATGCAGAAGTTAAATCTTTTGACCATCTTGAAAACAAACTACAAATCCCATTCACTGGTGAGCACAGAATTTTCGATTTCAGATATGAAAACGAGTTTGAAAACATTCACACATTTCTCTCACTACAATTACTAGCTAGTGTGTTACAGCTGCCTTAAAAAATCAGACGTTCTCATAACAGGTCACAGGATATCATCCCATGCACGGATGATTTATAGTAGTAGACCACTAAAAAAGTTTTCATAATTTTCTCTGCTGCTTGCTTACGGCAGATCTACAATCTTCAGCTTCCAGTAAAAATCGGACATTCCCAAAACAGGCAACAAAATAAAATCACTTCTTAGCGTAAGTGATCTCGATGGACATCTGTGGTGTAACTCTGAAGCCCTGAAGTGCCTGCATTGCTATTGTTGCTTCATCCTCACTGTCAAACTCCACAAAAGCGATGCCTGGTTTAGCTTCAATCATCCGCACTTCTCTAAAACCTGGGTATTGCTGAAAGAGCATTTGCACCATTATGCTTGTTGATTCATAAGGCAAGTTCTGTACAAACAAAATATTGTTTGGAGCTGCTGCTTCCTGTGTACCAGCCTTCTGGTGCATAGCCTGTGATATACATAAAACGATGGCCATAAGCTTCAAACAACATAAACTAAACCCAACTCCATTCCAAGGGTTTTCAAAGAATTGAGACCATTCTAAAGTGGCACAATGACACCAGTGTATCCAGTAAACTAGAACAATTATACATCAATCTTGGCAACTTCGTTGAGAGATTGAGAAGTTGACATATTACTACATTCGAAAATGACCAGAAATATTCGATATAATGTCAAAATAGTTTGCATGATATACAGTACTAATTTTTATTTAATTTTTTCTTGACACATAATTGATATATAAAAGAATTAGAAAATTAAGTGTTTGTTTGGTTAACATGGAAAATAACTTCTCATTAGAATTTGCATTTCATGGGAATCAAATTAATGCAAATTCTCACATCAAATTCCTAGGAATTTCCCTAAGTTATTCGGTTAACATGTGGGAAATGAAATTATTTATTTCCCATAATGTATCTAAATTACCTTGTTATAATTCCCATGAATTTCAAATTCTTTTGTATAAATTCAATATTTAATGCAAAAAAAATTATTTTAAAAGTACTGTTCAGAGGATAGTTATATACTTGCATAAATGCACCATACATCATGAAAATTTCAAATGACCAAAAGTTTTCGTTATCAACCAAACAACTTCCTGTGCCCAAATTCTTATGAATTTTTAATTTTCACATTTTTTTTAATTGTTACCAAACAAACACTAAATTTGGTCACAGGACTTTTTCACTCAATTACAGCAAATTTGAAAATCCTCAATCAGCACAATAAAAAATATTTTAAATCGAAATAATTCTACAAAAAAAAAAGGCAAAGTATTCTCTTTGCCTGAATCTATTTGTATGATTAATGTTGAAAAATAGAGAAGTGAAAATTCATGAGCATCAGGAAGTTGGATAGTTGTTTGGTTGTCAAAATAGTGAAAACAGGGAAGTGGGAGTTTAGACATCCTACAAATCAGGGCATTGCTACATGGCTACATCCACCCAAAGCGTAGATAACCTACCACTAATAAACAATTGAAAAACATTTGATAGTGCTGAGTTGGATTCCACTATCACCCTTCTCTATTAGAGGTGGATGATCTACTTGACAGGTCAACAAAAAATTTTCTCACAAATTATTGAAAATAAATTGCCAGTCCCTCTTTGATCTCTCTAAAAACAAGGGAATCTTAAATTTTTACAATGTCAACCAAACAAGATAAGAAAATTTGTAGAAACCTAGTTCTTAAGACTTGGGAGTTGAATTCCCATGCAAATTTTATAATACATGGGAATTTTATGCCCACATCAAAGTCATAGAAATTATCCTAATCATGCTTAGTTGACAAAAAAAAAAACTATTTGTAATTTCCAATGAAATTGATTCCAATGTTGTGTTTGGTTCTTATGATTCTCACGAATTTTAACTACTTTGGTGTTAATAACCAAATTTGCTCAAAAAGTTAACTTAATATACTCATTGGAGGGTAATTATGTAATCGCACCATACATCAAATGATGGGAATTTTCAATAACCAAGGGGGGACTTGGTAATTAAATCTCGTATTTTGCGAGGATTGTTAATGCTCATGGGAATCCCAATTCCTACATTTTTCACTTTTTCCAATTCCTACATAGTAAGGGAAATAACCTTCCATGTATTATAAATTCTATGGAAATTAATTCCCTTGTCAACAGAACAATGGACCAACTAATTTGAAAATTTTCAGAACATAGAATTGTAATTTGGGCTAGTGGGATGGCCTCTAAATGAACTTATCTGAACATATTACCACCAAAAACTTATTAACACTAAAATCAACTTCTTTCTCCTAAATCAAGTAAAAGTTGACGAGAACATAAGTCTGATCAGCACACTTACAGATGGGCCACCATTGGTTTGAGCAGCAGTACTATTAGCAGAGGCAGTATTTTTGTCTTCAGCACGTTGCTTCCTTTCACCTGAACAAGTGGAAAAAAGATATAATATCAAAATCAGATGAAACAATAGAGGATTGTGTCCACGATCTGGTAATCTTAGCTAAGCCACATGGGCAAAAGTTGTTCCCCCAAAAGCAAAAAAAAGAAAATAGTGAGGCAGAAGTAATCAATGTGCAAATCCATTCACACATATCGCTACTGGATGATGCCCAGTTTCCCACCATTCCACTAAGTACACAATACATATTACACTACAGGCAAATATCCCCTTGACTACAATTTACACAGTCCAGATAAAAAAGGATCAATAGTTCATTACCCAGGAGCCTCTACGGCTCTAACAACACCCTTGCACAATTGATCAAAAGGTTTTGTTCATCTCTTGCACATATTACCCTCTTCTTCTCTCATTCCTCAATTCCTCAATATTTTGTCCATTTTGGTAACTATTAGATATCAAATAGTTAACCAAGTAGCCAAGTGCTTTTCCAATAAGAAAATTTACTTGGCTAAATGTTAGATATCTAAAAGTCAGCTAAACAACAAAAATTTCCATTATAACCTTTTACCAAGTTGACCATTTTCCCTCTCTTCATATATTATGATCACTTTGCTAAAAGATTGACTTTATCCTATTTCAACAGTAAAAATCAAGTTCACCAATTGCTAAAAACAAGTCAAATGATCATATTGTCTTCACTAAACCATTTCTCATGTTATCCCCATTTTCTTCTTTCCTAGAACATTCTGATCATTAGTTAACAGTAAGATAACTTGTCTAAACTCTTCCACAGAGAAAAAAAATCAAATTACCAAACTGTTAGAACTAATATTAAAACTAATGACCAGAATGCCTAACTGGCCTCATAAAGCTACCCATTTTTCCTTTTTTTCCAGGATATCATTAGGATATTAACAGTTTTCAATATTTCCCAATGAAATGACTTCTTGACTGATGGTTTATAAATGGCTACCAAAATGGCAAAAATTGTTAGATATCTTATGCTACAATATAACCAAAATAACTCCATTAAATTCATATTGAGCCCCTTTTTTTTTCTCCCTTCAACCATTAGGGTCATTGGGCTAAACATTAGTCATTTACCGATATTCATATGGATGTTCCCTAAACCAAAGTTGTATTGATGGAGGGTTTAGATATCAGATCAGGATATATAAGATCCCACAAATACCATTTATGAACAACTCTAAACATGATTACAAAAAATGTGTAAAACATAACACATGCATATAACTAGACAGAATAAGACAAGGAAAGTCGCAAAGAATCGTTACAATTTTAAACGGTTTTATAAACAGACTAGCAATTCCAAGAGAATATATATAATAAGAAAGATTGCAATGCAGTCTTACCAAGAAAACAATCTGAAGCCCATTCCGACTATATGATTGTATAGTCATCCAATCCAGATTTTGACCCTTACGATTGTACTTACTACCATCACGCTTATTAAGTAAGCTTAGATTGTCAAAACATTGGGTGCTAATAGTAATTTTGACATTCAGATTTTCTTAATCAAATGGATTCGTATAATTTAATAAGATAGGTGGATCCTAAAATCAAACAATCATCAAATTTCAAACTTTTAGTTCGATAAAAATCAAAATATTATAAAACAGTAAATTTTTAGTATAAACCAAAATCAATAGCTTTTCTGAATCAAAGAAGAGCAAGTTCCAAATATCTGAAGCAAGATTTTAACAAGCCCTAGATAAATCATATAGTAAAGACCCAAGGGACTATTATGCAAGGATGGTGAGAGATATCGGGTTTGGAAATGGAAAAGTGACCCAAAAAAACAGGGGGAAATGTTAAGAGTGGAAACAAGATTTGTCAAAGACTCAATGAAAAGTAGGAGAAATTAATAATGCCAATTATGAAATGTGATAAGAGTACAAGTATACATCTAAGAATAATATAGAACCGGTCAAGTTCTAACAGACAAAAGCGGGTGTATACTAATCAGCTACTCTACTTTCCATCAAGCTTTAAAATTTTAATGCCACTGCAAGCTACAAAGACACTATAAAGTAATGTAGCTAGTAGCTATTAACTCGTGAACATCTATACTACGTACAATATGTTAGCTGCATTCTCTCAATCTCTTTCTAAAAATATCATATCCATACGGCACCAAAATCATAAACCTTCAGCCCCTCCCTTCAAACCGTAGGGTCCATAAGTTAGATACTAGCTATAGGACTCTACAAAAGAATCATAGTTATCATGCTGAACCTCTCCTTGAAAATTTAGTTCAAACACTTCAGGGGTCTCAATGGATTGTAAATGTCAAACAAAAGTACAAAATTGCGTGAGCTACTGTTTATGAGCACACAAGAAAGCCCGATTGGTCTCTTGAGCCTAATTGGATGATGTTTCTCCTCTACCAAGGAAATCACACCACTGAAACAGATAGGATAAAAAATGTCATCCATACCTGATACAATACATTAAAGCACCACATTGTTTCATTATGCAACCTAAACCTCTATACATGTTGAACTAGAAGATCAAAATCAATTGGTCGATCCGATTTTTTCAAGAGGTGATGTGAAGAATAAAAGTTTCAGACCTATGACTTGAGTAATAAAACCCAATATTTATTCATCAAATTAAGAGGAAAAACCATGGGGATTACGATAAGTTCAGTGGGAATGTGTAAGTTTGGTTGTTGAAATGGTCCATTTGTATTTTTGGAGTTCTAAGGGGGTGAGAAACTCATATGAATATGTGTTCCCCCAACTAGCTCCTACTGCCGATCAAACCACTCAACATTATAAGAATTCCACCAACAGACATGAATAATAAAGGATCAAGTATCAAAGAATAATGTAACCATGATATTCCAGTAATAACAATCCAATATTCATAAAAATGCAAGCCATAAGATAAATCTTTACAGTTCAATACAGTCAAAGAAAAGGTTAGAGTTATTACCCTTCTCCTCTTGTTTCTTCTTCTTTTCCTTAGGAACAAAAGTTCCCTCTGCTTTTGCAATACAATCTGACTTGGATTTTGCATACTGTATCCGCTGGAAGAAGTCATCAGGCAAAACAAGACAATATTAGACAGGTTACTTTATGTTTTGTTTTCCTGTGAGGGCTAGCACTAGCAGGGCATCTGAACTAAGACCCAGAGGAAGCAAACCACGCTACTTGGGAATGCCAGTAGTATCAGAAAACAAGAGGCCTAACTAACTATAAAAAAGTGAACAGTATCCATAAGATGTAATGTTACAATCTCAAGATGACGGCACTCCCCTTCAAACTAAAAATCTGCTTTTTATTGTACAAATGATCACATTGTGTTGTCAAGTGTTCATAAAAGACAATGTATTTCGAGTCTTCAAAAACCAAATTCTGAAGGATATATAAGCACTGTTGGGCCTAATTTCACAAGTGGTTAGCGAAAATAGTTATCGGTACGACATGAGACCCCCTACTTCAAGGAGAACAAATAACTACTGATAATGTATAAGTAGATGTACTTACAATAGGTTTATCGTAGAAAGGGAAGTTCTGCATCTGACGAACGGCGTTACTTGCGGCAGTAATCTCACTAAAACAAATCCAAGCTTGACCTCGAAGCTTCGGCGTCTTTAGCGCTACAACATCCAGTATCCTCCCATATTGAGAGAACAAGCAGTACAACGACCGCTTCAATTCTGCCGATATCATAACCATATTTATTTATATCAATTTAAACTAAAATTGAAAGCAGATGTTAGAGAATTTTTGGGAATTTGAAACTGAAAATTCATGAAATTTGCGGCAATTAGGGTTTGTTAGCTCACCCTCTTTCTTAATCTTTTCATTTAGGTTTTTGACGTAAATTGATTGATTGGGTGGTATGTCGCCTGACAGCATCATTCTCGTTGCTTCTGTGTAATCAGTGTACCGTCAAAAAAAGAGGGGAAATTTGGCGAATTGCGGAGCCCTGAAGACTTGCGGACGAAGTTGAGAGAGTGAGAAAAACCTCGACAAGGTGGTAAAACCCCCGTTCCAGTGTTCGACTTCGGCTGTGTTCCTTTTTTTTTTCTCCCCACACGCATATCCAACTACTATCCCTATAATCAACGAGGGTTTCAACAAATGCTGCTGCATTTTTAAGATTCAAATCCAAGACTAAAATTAATCTAGGTCAATTTCGTTACCAGCTAAGCAGCTAATCTTAACACTTATTACCTATAACGATAACGAGACTTAAGTATGGTGCCAGAAATTTGGCAGGAAAAAAGTTATATTTATTATTGGTCAGGATTACAAATGACGTGATTAAAATAAACATCTAGCACAATCATCCTAATATTACGATTTTTTATACCTTGATGCCGAAGTATGAATTTAGTTACTTAACTTTGCATTATCTAGGGAAGATGTAGTCTTGCTTCTCTTGAGAGTTAGAGATGCTTTCTTTCCACTTTGACCAATGGACTATTGGAAAGGAATTGAGCCATTAACATTCAAAGAAAATTGGTGTCTTTTGTGTGTGCGCACATGTGGTTAGAGATAACATCAATGAACGACAATCGATCCCAAATAAGTCTCGAGTACCATTTTTAATCTTGTAAAAACTAAAAGATATGCACATAAAAGTCCGAATCTTGGAGTAAGTCTCCTATTTGACAATATGACTAAACAATTACAGAGTAATTTTATACTCTCGCCCAATGTATTTTTGTTCATCTAACTCTTAGTGTGAAAAATAGGAACCTCTTAGATCGCCTTTCATTGGGATTTGACAAAATATTGAAAATGATGAAATTTTGGTATGGTTTCAAAACCGAACTTTCACAATAAACTAATTAGGGACTTATTTTTTGAACACTAATGAATTAATGATACAAGTACTAATACATCTACATATAAATTAACAACATCAAAAGAGTAGTTAAAGTAAGATATTATTTTGTACTTTATATATAAATTATTTGAGTGTTCCATGTCAAAGTAAAATATATCGAAAGAATAGTTGGTCTAAAATACAAAGTAACTAATCAATGATGGATCGTTTGTAGAAAAAAAAATTAATAATAACAATTGATGTTCTATTATTGTATCTAAAACAAAAGATTTTTTTTTTTCAAACAAAATTGTGCAGATGCAAGCATGCAGCAGATCAAACAATGGGTGAGCCATAAAAATGATTATGTTGCTTAAGGCCCATTTAATTTGTTAGCCCAACAAGTGAAGTTTTACTCCTTAGGAAACCTATTTCACATTTTCTCTTTTCATCAACGCGCTCATTCAGCACTTCCTCATTACTCCTCCCATTTCATCAACCCCATACAGCATCATCACACACTGATCCTCCGACGGCCAAATGTGGCGGCGTTTTCTAACATTCACTGGAGCATCCACGCGCCACCGCCAGTTACCCATTCTCTCCACAATCGCTGCCGCAGTTGCAAACCACACCTCTATCCATCCGCGATACTACGCTGCTAAACCCTCGAAATCGACACTCGCAAAGGCTAAAAAGAAGTTTAAAGGTGATGGAAAATCCGACGATGTTGGCGGCGGATCTGCAGCCGAGCTTGACGCTGATGCGGAGGGTGATCAGCTCCGAATAAATCTGTTAGCCGAGGATGACAAGGATAGGTCCCTAGACGTTGGCCCCAACGGGCTCCCTCTCTTCACCCCCACCCCTTCCCTCTCTCTCCTCACGCGCAAGGATGCCTGCTCTTATATGAAATTCAGGTTTTCTTCCTTTTCATTTATTCGTTGAAATTTATTGAGTTTGATGTTAATTTGAATTTGATATGAATTTGAAGGATGGAGGATTTGAATGCGGTGTTGCCGGAGGGATTACCGAGTGGGATGTTGAAGGAATTTGAAGATTCAAAACGATGCGCTTTACTTGTTCGGCAGAGTTTTTTGGATCTTCGTGATAATTTTAGGCGCATTGTTGATCCTCCCACTTGGTCTTCTTCTGGTAAAGGTATAATCTTTAATACTAAAACCCTAAACCCTTGAATGTTAAACCTGAGCTATGTTTGCGTGGATTGTGATTGTTATGGGACTAATTACGCGTCTTTGAACAAGCCAAACATTTGTTATCTATATCAATAATGGACCTTTTAGATGATTGGGATGCTAAGATTGAGGCTTGATATGGTATTGCTTTTGCCCTTAAGTTTGATTGCTTGTGAGAAATTGTGTATTTGTTGTTATTTACCTGGTGTAATGCACCATTCTGTTTGACGAAGGTTTTGACTTTCTGATTTCTTTGTGCTGAAACTGTGAAATTTGAACTTATTCTACAAGTGAACATTCCCCTAAAAAGATCATACTATTTGTGTCCCAAACCACTTTTATAGCATGCTCTTTATCTTGTCAATTCTTAATTAATGAATTTTATTTGCAGCTTTGGAGCTTGGCTTACTTGTTCAGGTTATGAGCACTATATTGACTAATTATCTGTGTGGGCAACCCTAGCTAGTTATTGGAGAGAGAGAGAAAACATGGGGTGGGGGCAGGGTTCTGCAATTAGCAATTTTGTGTGGAATTGTTAAGATATAATTTGCATACTGAATTTCTAACTCAAACTCTGCTCATGGGATGCGTTGATATTTTTAGCATCAAAACCTAAGAAACAGATTGTTTTGGATGGTCCACGTAGCTGTGGCAAAAGTATTGCGCTTGCAATGCTTGCTCATTGGGCTCGTGATGAAGGTTGGCTGGTCTTTTACTCCCCAAAAGGCCGTGATTGGACTCATGGTGGATTTTTCTACAAAAACCCTCAAACTGGTCTTTGGGATTCCCCTCTTCAGGCTGAAAATATTCTGAAGGCAAGTTCCGATTTCTGTCTTTAACTCTAGTGATTAACAATAGGAAGTTTGCATCAAGTTTTCTACTTGTATATCATCAAGAATTCAAGATGTCTCCATTGTAGGGAACATGTTACTTAAATATCTATTACGTCATTAATCAACATCATGTTTAGGGCTACGTCAATAGTGCCTCAATTTGGCGTTGTTTGGTAATTAGCGAGTAGGTGAATGTAAGTAATATCTGGTTTGACTAGCGGGTTGTATTAGATGTTTTGACTATCATAATTTGTGGGTTGTATCTAGAAAAGTGTTTGGCAAATAGTGGGTAGCTGATATATGTTTGATTGTGTAAAGTGAAACATAGGGACATTAACATGATATAATTTACCTTTTGCTTGTTTTCTATTTCCTGGTAAATTTGTCTTTTTCCAAGTAATTCGCAATCCTCCAACTCAAAATGTTGCTATTTGGAGCATTTTCCAAATGAGCGGTTTTGCTCCAACAAACTCTTCCAATCCTCTAATTACCAAACACCCACATCCCCGATTTGCGTTGATCAACTCTCTAAAATGGCTCATCCTGCTAAAAACTCCCCAATCCGCTCGTTACCAAACAAGGCCTTTGTCTAAGTAGAGCTCCTACTTCAGCAGCGTAAGGATCAAATGTGAAGGTTGTTTATGAAAGACACTTGATCGGGAACTCAAAACTATTTGCCAGTTTGTAACTAATAAGTTTCCATTTTGACACTTAACTAATAAGTGAAATATGAACTTTATGATGTCTGGATTCATCATCCTAAATTCTAGTGTCATTGACTTGAAAATACTTACCAAAATCATTCCTCTCTCTTGCACTATAGGAATTCCTGAAATTTAACGAAAGCTGCTTGCAAAAACTCCCTTGTCAATTGTCTGATCCTATTCCTTTGGGAGAAGGTGCTGGTGTGGGATTCATGAAAGGTGCTGATTCCATGGCTATGCCAGAGGGTTCTACTTTATATGATCTAATCCAGACAGGAGTTACTCATTCACATGCTGCTGTTGGAGTGCTAGTCCGTTTGCGGAAAGAATTATCCCTGGTGAAAGCTCTCCCGGTGCTTATTGCAATTGACCAAGTAAGACATTTGTGTATTAGCTTCAATAATCTCTATGCCAACTCTTGTCTGGCTTTCAATCAAGTTTAAATTGGTCAATGAGTACACATTTGGGTTCTTCTAAGGTTTTGAATTCAACTTTTTTTACCGGATTTTGCAGTACAACAATTGGTTTACATTTAGTGAATTTGAAGAGGTTGTTACACCTCGATCTTCTAGACCAATCCATGCTAGAGAACTTGCTACTGTAAGATCCCTTTCTCTCTCTCTCTCTCTCTCTCTCTCTCTCTTACACACACACACACACTGTAAAATATGGTTGATTTAGATTTATGATATTTACTGTGCAGGTCAATGCATTCAGGCCTATGATGCACGATGACATGATGGTTGGTGCATTCTCACACTCAACAGCAGTGGGGAAGCTGCGTAAAGACTTGCCTGATGTACCTGATAATGCTCGTACTGAATTCCCTCGGTACACCCTGGACGAAGCTGCAGCTGTTTGCCATTATTACCTTAGGTATGCCTTCAGTTTATTGCTTTATAGTGACACTTTGCTAGTATGTTGATCATTATGTTATATTTTCAAATATCTTAGCATAGCTTAGAGATTTGTGGTTTTTATCAAGTTAATCTTTATAATTTTGCACCTTTTCCACCTCTTTCATGATCTTGATCTCTCTGTGCAATTGTGCTTACAAGAAATTGTCTACTGAATGTAAATAAACAAAGTTGTGGGTAAATAGCTCGCTTGGGATTATATTTGTGTCAGGCTATGGTTTAGTTTGCCTCAGTTTTGCCCGGAGATCAAGCATTATAAATTTTTCTCATACATGATTGATAGATAATTAGACATTGAGGTTCATGAATCTCTGCTGCACTTTTTAATCTTTTTATTTGAATGTGTCTGTTGCTCCTAGCTGCCCTTGTCAATATCAGCACTGGGTCTTTTTTTGTGACTGTGTTGATAACCTTGATATAATAGTATTTTGTTTTTATAAATTGTTCTAATGTCTGATCATGATGAACATAATAGTTATCTGGAGCTTTGATATTTTTGCAAATGTAGGCAAAGACTTATCCGTCGTGAAGTATTCACGGAAGAAAAGTGGAAGAAGATGTATTATCTTGCAAATGGAAACGGATCAGAGATGAGATGGCTAGCACCCTTAATGTGGTGAATGATGTACAACTCAGTTTTTTGGTTCAGCCATTCAGCTATTGATCGAAGCTGGCATAATATTGTGTACCTCGCAATTTTGGTTGCTAGCACCAGGAATAAGGTGCTTTTGTTTCCTTGTAAGAACATGGATAGCTGTTTCCATTTTCACAGTTATATTTCCATTTTACCCCTAATAGTTACTTTATTTGTCTCCCTTCCTTTCATTTTGGGGTTTTGGAGAAAGATAGATGACTCACTGGTGAATTTCAAGGTGTAATTTACAAAATTCTGTAACTACTAGGCAATTGATGATAGATTTTTTTTGGGTCAATTAGTAGTTTGGAGAACGTTCTACTAATAATTGTGGTGGTGGTTCTCTTATTGATTTACTCTACTGTCACTATCTTTCTTCGTGTCTATTTGCCTTCTGCATTCAGTCACACGAGTTTGAATCAACTCTTAAAGATTAGCACAGCACTCTGGCTACTTGCCAGTTGCCATTATACCAGAGCTCGTGGCACGACCACTGAGAGAAGTAGATGATGGAAGTTGCTATGCAACGGACTAACAATTATTAATATGAAGTGAAAATGGCCATACCCTGGTTCCATAGTCACAACTGCTCATCTTATCAAGATTAGAGGAAAGCCATAAAGATTGTCCGCGGCAAAACCTGTAACTTATGAGTCAAGATTCGTAGACTTTCTTGAACTAATATTTTCATCTGTATATATATTTAATCGAATTTCATCTGCGTATATCGGATTCTATGACCTATCTTACATTTTTTTTATGCCCCATTGTCTTTTATTTTTTTTTTTAAGAAAAAAAGAGAACTTAAGCTTGTAATGTTTCCAGAAAACAAAAATGTTGCACATACTAAGACATCTTAAAAACAAAAGCTTGCACATACTAATTCTTAGAAACTTAATTAGTAGAGCACATAATCTAGCCGTTAAAGCTAGATATATGTGCCTAACCTTTTTTTTATATTTTTTTTTGTATATTCTTCTGCCAAAAAAAAAAAAAAATCCTTTTCTTATGAGTTATGAGGTGATCAATCTGCCGAAACCTAAAACACCTCTACGAGTTACGAGGGCCTCAAGTCTCGAAAAGCTGCTACCCAATGTAGTCTTGTTGTTTCAAGTGATTGCAAGACCAAGGATTGTATAAGCAGGTGGTAAAATCTTGAGCATATAGATCTTGATCGAACGAGATTACATGGGGATTGCTAAAGAACATGCTAATATATTTGTCTAAGAATCTAGGATACACCGATTGGGTAACATGGAGATGCAAACAAATGAAACGTTTTAACTTCCTACAGCTTGAAATGTTTCGATTCAATGGAATGTTTTACATGCCAAAATTAGTGGCAACAAATTTATCAGAATCATAATTCACATATATTTTCTAAGTTGTCAAAAAAAAATAAACAACTGATTGTATCATTGTTTTCGTCCATCCAAAAATACTATAATCAATGAAGCAATGAAGTTATAATCGCAAAATCCAGGAAAAACTGTAACTCTGAATTTACTCCTCCCAACGAAATGCTTCCTAAAACCAAGCTTGTACATAAGATTTGTCTGCATCCAAAGGAAATCAAAGTTAAACTCTCTAATGATCTCAGAGGGGTGGTAGGATGAAGCATATAACAAGCAGAAGAGTAGGCAATATGAAATAAGCACAGATAAATATGGTTCATGGTTGCAGAAGATTGTAAACGCAAGTTTGGAATCTACAATACCTGAGCTAGTATGAATTTGTCCTGATAAATTGTGCAAGTTCTCCAGAAAACGCAACCTCTCAACGCCAAAGTTAGGTTTGCGCCATTTTCTCCAGTGAGGTTTACATTGAACTCTATTCTATTAAAAGTATTCAGTGTCTGCTCCACCTTGAAAAGCACTTCCTCACAACCATCTCCCTTGAAGCCTTTCCATGACCCATCCTACATTTTATCAACCATCAACGAATTACTAGTTATTCATAAACAGTATGATTAACCACCATTAATCACCTGTGCAAATGCCTTAATCTGCAGTTCTAATTTACTACCGGCATACATTACAACGTTTCATGTCAATGGCAGAAACAGAATAAAACCCCAACAATTTCATGTCAATAGCACTAACAGAATGAAACCCAACAATTTCATATCAATAGCAGTGACAGAATGAAACCCAACAACTTCATGTCAATAGCAGTAACAGAATGAAACCCAACAATTTCATGTCAATAGCAGTAACAGAATGAAACCCAGATGACAGTCATTAAAACGCAAAAGTCAACAAAATAAGAGAGGAAAACTGACATGAAAACGGAAAATTGAGACGAGAGGATTGCCGGAAGCGTCCAATAGAATACGCCCACGTAAGCCTGGAGAAGCGTCGGCAACTTTGTACCGGAGATTGCTGAAAGCGTCGTAAAAGCGGACACCTTTTCGATTCACCTTGACGAATAGATCTATGGGTATTAGTGGAATTCCTATCTCAACTTCAACCACTCCATCTTCACTTTCTCTCTCCTCTGACCTCAAACTCGGATTGGTCATCCCACTCAATTTTTATTTCAGTTTTTATATCTGCAAATTTGAAATTCTTAATTTGCTCATAGATTATCATCAACTCATCACAATGATCAATCACCCAGTTTGAGTTGGCAAACAGAATCTGGCTTTTTCCTGTCATTGCCTCCAACTTGGCAACTTCCAACTTGCGTTTTTTTTACGTTTTCTGTTTTTTTTTTTTTTTTTTTATTATTATTTTTATTTTATTTACTTACCTAAGTATATAATTACTAGTAAAAAAAAAAACCCCAAAAACAAGGTAAACAATGAATGGAGAAACAAGTTTAATAATCAGATCTCTAATTAGTATGATTCATGAAAAGACAAACAATTAGTCCTCTAATTTGTAGTGAAATTTTGAGCAAATTGTACCATCCGGTCACTGTTGGCAAGATAAATACCCATTTTTACAAGCGAAGAGCGTGCCGTTCATCTTTCTGTGGATAGGTCTCGTGCGAATTTAATTTGTTACAGACAATACTGTAAGCTGCAGGCTCAACAATGTGTCCATTCACAGTCTTCACCGTCATCATCATCATAATTATTGGTTTCATACATCTCTTCTTCATATAGGTGATCTTCTGATCGGTCAAACCCATTGAGTCCTCGGATTTTGCCGACTTATTACTCTCAGGTTCACTGGCCTCTTCTTCTGATCACTGCCAGATTGAGAGGTTTCTCCTCGTCTGAATAGTCATTATTTGGAAGGTCCTCAGCTGACATCTAATGAGAAAATTTTATCGGTATTCCATCAACAATAGATTTATGGTAGACTAGGAACTTGGAAGAGATGATAAACCAAACATAACTAGTTTTATGTATTACCATTAGAATCATCAGTTTCATAGTCCAAGTCATCAGGACCATCGTAGTGTGGGTTATCGGCTTCTATTTTGACCCTGACCAAGAGATTATTCATAAGCATGACATAGATGAAAAAGACTATCACATGATATACAAATCAGAAGCATAAGAAGTAAAGTTCCATACAAAGGAAATGGAGAAGATGCCTCTGTGTCATCAATCTTTTCCTTTGCATGGAGGTCGTACACATATTCATCACCTGAATCTGCATAGAGCATAAATAATCGATACGGAGTATCCAACGGGCGTCAAATATTCACATAATGATGAAGTTCACTTTCTGCTTACTCAACAATTACTGTTATTATATTAAAAAAAATTACACCCATGGAAAAGTTGGAGGCCAATTCCTCTTATTTACAAGGCTAACCAGAAAAACAGTGCAGAGAAACAAAAAAACTAATAGCCGAAATGAAAATTGGTACATTTACCATCCCGTCTGTCTAGCATACTCTAGCATAATATGTTAATACAGAATAGGTTTTGGCATGAACAGGGATTACATCAAAGAAAGCAACTTCAAGTATAAACAAAAGAAAATGCCCAGAAAAAACCTTGTTTAGTAGCATGAGCACAAATGTCAGCGGCATCAGGAACACACTCACTCAAGGGAGGCAAAAACTTACTCAGCATGTACTGATCATCCACAGAAATTTCATTGCAAAAATGGACGAAATTCCTGCATCCTTTAAAATCCACAATGTCAAACAAGTTATAGTTGTAAATTTATAATATGGCACATGAAACTTAACTCCTGCCTTTTTTCATTTAGGAGGTCTCATCTCTGTCAACACAGAGAACATCATAGACACTACATACTCCATCTAAAGCATCATCACAGACTGCCGCTTTCATACCCGTTCTATGTTTCCACATTTGCTCAAAGCGTGCACCTTTTGCTATTTCCTAACAAAGGCAAAATGACACAGCAAATAAGAGATAGAGATTCTAATAGTTTTGATGATGATAGTCAATTGGAAAAGAAACAAACTAAATGCTGTATGATGTGTTTAATCACGTTCTAATAATTAGAAGAGAGGAATTAATAAAAAAAAAAAGATGACGCAGGTCCTTCATTAAACAAAAGCAAAGCAAAATTATGTGTGTAGATCTACTTGTGATAAATGATACATCTATTGTGGCTCAGAGAACAGATTAAGTCATTTCTTTATCCATAGATACAATAAAGAAGATGCTACAAAGAGGGAAATATGGTTCAGGTAATAATGTAACACAAAGCGTGACGGATTCTCACCCACTTGATGGCTTTAAATTGAAAGACTGTAAAATATCTGACTAGTGTACAAACGTATGACAATATGGCTACCAATGAAGTAAGTTACCTCTTGTTCTAGCTGTGCTTTGGACAGTAGCTTGTCATGTTTCTGCAAAAACTAGAGGCAAAACACAAATAAGATAATTGCTTCCAAATACACCCAGAAAGAGTAAAACAGGAGTTTTGGGGGGTGGGGGAAGTAGCAAACTAGCACATACACTTTCGTTCTGGAGTGTGCGTCTTCACTCTTTACTGCTAGCTTTGAACTTGAAATCACCATCAGAAGTAGGTAAGCTGAACACAGAACAGAAATATTAGCAAAGATAAAAGAAGCAGCAGAAAAAATAGAATACAACTAGTCAAAAGATTTGAGTGCAGCTATAGTTGTAGAATTCATTAGCCAGAACAATCATAGGGAAGTAAAAGAGAAAAACAGGTAATGCAGCAGATGCAGTGTAAACATATTCATTTTTCTCTGTGAAGAGAGGAGAGCACTGATCGAAAATGACAGAGGCCAATTTAAACCAAGCATCCTCATTATAAACAAGTAGACACAACCTAAAGATGTTAGTCCATCAGTAGAGCTGTCAGTTTTCAACTCGACCCGTGAACCTGATTGTACCAATACGATCCGATTTAACCCGAATTACTTTACAATCCGAAAAGAGAAACTCATAACCCAAGCCAACCCTGTCCAAATTCAACCTGAAACCGATTTAACATGAAATAAATCTGAAAACCTGCTCTAACAAGAATATAACCCGATTCGAAATGGCCCGATTCGTTAACAAATCAACCCGGTATCAAACCTATCAATAACAACCTTAATCTGGTTCAACTAAAATCAAGCCTATAACGCCTAATTAATAGCAATCCTAAAATCAATTTAAGACGATATGTTCAAATCCAAACTATTGTTGATAAGGTTAGATAGGTCCTAAATCGCTATTATGTAGGATCACTCGATTTACGATTTGATCCGATCTGACGACCAGATCCTACAAGCCTTTCCTATCAAAGTAAAATCACGATCCTAACATTTGATCTTTGTAAAAGAATTGACAAGCGCATAATAGCAACTGAATACTCATGAATTTAAGCTAACTTGTAAAATGCGATTGAATCATATTGTCTCATATGGCTCGAAATAAATTTTATTAACTATCTAAATTGGACTCAGCTCAAAGTCGAGCCAAATTCGAAATAAACTGTCTTAACCGGTTTAAACCTGAACCATTAAAACCCAAATCAAACCCGATTCAAACCGATTGAGTAAATAACCAATTAAATCCGATCCAATTATTTATTAACCCAAACCCGAACCGAATCGACCCGATAATAATCAACAACTCGTTTTAACCCGATCCTATAGAGCCAAATCCATTAGTATCAGACCAAACCTGTACTGATAACCCGAATGACACCGCTATCCAGACGACGCCATAAGTCCACAATAGAATCTGCTACGTAAATAGGTTAAGAATATGTGAATCCTTTATTAGAGTAGGGACAGTACAACAATTGTTTCGAAACAAAGGGAGTACGTGTGCATTGCACGAAACACAGAAGCTGCAACTAAAGAGGGAGCAGAAAAACTAACCATTAAGGACAGTGAAAACTGAAAAATGAGAACGCCAGCTTCAGAGCTGGCAACAGTTTCAACGTGTTCGACTAACACCATTTTTATCTTGAATTCATCTGCCACAATCACACAAGTTTGCAACATAGATGAAACCAATAGCACCAACATTCAATTACCAAACAAAATATATTCAACCCTAAAGTTGCAATTTAATTATATCATATGGCTCCAATCAAACTCCAAAATTAACCTAAATTGATCGAAAAGTAGAAATTCGAGTAGAAGAATAAGTAGTAGAAAGCTTCTAAAAGCCTATCAAAAGGCGCTCCACTGGTCTCTCATTGATCTCCAGCCCTACCCTCGCATTGCATTCCAAAATTCGTCAAATTGTAATTTTACAATTTCTGCAAAAAAAAGCCGTTGATGTTGTTGTCGTCGTCGGTAAATATCCTTGAAATTGAAGAGCTTCCCCCGACTTCACTAGTCGTAGTCGACTCCATTGACCATAGTGCCTAAAGTGCAGGGCGCTGGCGTGTTGCCAATAATTTGTGCGAGAGCTTCAGAAATCGTAGTTCACTGTAGCTCCAGAATTTGCTCACAGAAAGCTGCAAAAAAAAAAAAAACACACATTTTCATTTCGCGCCTGCGCTCGAAATGACTGCAAACCCCCATGTTTTTGTCGGAATTGGAAGCATTGCAGAAGTTTTCAGCTCCGTTTGCGTATTGGCTATGCCTATTAGTCCAAGTGAAGATGGAATTGGGCCGTTGCTGTGTAGATCTGTAAAAGTTTAACCCGAAATAACTTATAATCTGACTAGTGATCCATCAACATTTTTATCTGACTTGTTGTTTCACTGATAATTATTATAATTTACTGAGTGCTTCTAGTCAGGAAAAACTGATAGTGATAAGTAACACTTTGTACTTGTTAAAAAGGCGAGACATGATTGCCTTGTTATTATTCTAATACCAACTTTGGCTCGACAGTAATTTTTGGCACAAGTTAAGCATAAATTCCAACAACTCAATACGTAGCTAGTGTAGCAATAAACCGTTGCATTGATTATTTAATCAATACGAAAGATACATGAATTCGAACCTACGTAGTGTCAATCTAAGCCTTGTTTCATTCATGCCTCATTATAAGACAAGCTAGCAATAAAAAGGACGTTGCAGTGTATAATTCATGCCTTGTTTTATTTATGTTCTTCTGTTGCTCCATACGAATTTCTATTCCATGCATGTTTCCCAGCTATTTAAGATAAGACTAGCAATAAAAAGGACGTTGCTTCCCTTTTCTTTCGATCGGCTACAGCTTGTGAGAAATTAAGGTGATGTAGTGTGTTGCTAAGACTTCAAGAGGAGGACATCATCCCTTTGACTTGCTTCGTTTCCCAATCCCAACTATAGAGTTCTAAGACTCAGACACGTACATTCACTGATTTATTTTAATGACTTCAAGTTTATGTCAGTAGAATTATTAGTGTGTTTACGTACGAAGAAATGGTATTAAGTTGTATCATATGTTGGCTACATTATGACGATGTAAACAAATTATGTTTGGAATGGTTTGAGAGAAATACACCACCTAGCGCCTTCTGTTGCTTTATCAATTCTCAAGTGTTTGTTCTGCCTCTATTTGGTCCTATCCTATATTAATCAAAGCATATTAGCAAAAATAATCCATTTCACACTTTGAGTAGCTAGGGAAATGATTGCTGAATTCTTTACCCAAGCAAAAAATTATTCTATACACACGAGACACGTCTCATTGTACCAGTAACCCCTTAATATAACAAAAATTACCCCTCAACACAACATATGTCAATTTTTATCAATTTTAAGGGGTAATTTTTGTATATTAAAGGGTCACTTTTATTGAGGACACTTATTATGTCCCGTGTATATACGATGCTTTCTATTATCCAAATTGTTTCTCTATGGGGCAAACAAATATTCTTTTCACTGCTCTTGCTTAGGGAATTTAAGTTGCTGCCCGTTGCAGTAGATTGATTCACAGTAGCCAGGCCAACTCGCTGAAGAAACTTTTGAGCTTATCCTTTTGAGCTTATCCATCGTAGTAAAGTGATTCCCTGCGTTAAGATTATTACCGTTCTCTTTCCATTAAAGAATAATGGGAATACGGCTACAAAGATTAATTTCAAGTTTTCACATTTTTACTAATCCGATTAGTCCCCGTTACATGTGTGGCTAGTAGATGGTAGAGTTACACTTCTTTGAATAGGAATAGGAAGGATTAGTACTTGGTTATAAATGTTCATTAGTTGCCGTAATTGAAGAGGGAAAAGTTTTATCACTATTCCAGAAAAGTTTTCTAGGATTAACCACATAATTAGTTCAGTGTTGGCTAAGCAATTAATGTGGTACTCTGAATTAGACAGTTGATTGGTTCCTGGATTGACTATCGTTTGATTATTATCTCAACTCACACTTGTCTGTTTCTGATTATCCGTAACAAATACAAGTATCGGTACCCATAATTAGGCCGTTGAAAAGACTAGAATTATCTCACTAGATTTGAGATTAACTGCGGCTGGTTCTGTTGCTCTGATCAGTAACCTAAGCTTAGCCATGAATAAGATTATCTACTTCATCACTGTCCACTGGGACCCCTTTGCTCTGTTTGGGTGTTCTCAATGATTTACCTTGCGACCTCTCAATGTTCTTTTGATAGAGACAACTTATGAAAAGCTCCTGTATAAAAGATCACCACAATAATTATAGGTGCCACCAAATGGTCAAGCTAGGTGATTTGTTGAACTGTAGAGGCATGTCCTAGTATATTCCAATGGCTTGCTGCGTCTCACTTAAAGGTTAAGTGAGACTGGAGGAACTTCACACCATATGGACTTTAATAGGGGTGTGAATCATATTCATGGACTCATGGTTATGGAACAAGATTGGGAATAGCAAAGTTACCCCCAACAAGCTCCCAAGATAAGGCCATCCCAACCCCAACCAATAAAACTAATTATATTATGGCACGCATGCACATGTCTGTACTTACATCAAATATTAATGCGTGTCTATGATGATAACTCATGTTTTTTCATTCACTAAGCAAGTACATCAACTATAAAACTGAAGGTGGAGGTAGATACAAATCCACATTTTATTTCATCTAGCCACAATATATATTTCTGTCCCAAACTTTCAACTTTTCTGCCTTTCATTCACTTCTTTTCCCTCTCAAAGAGAGCTCTTGTACTCAGAGTTTTCCTTTATATAAGGCCACCAATTAGATCATATATCCAAGAGGGTCTTGATTTTTGTCCAAGAAAATAACCGAGGTTGCCATCACAGCCATGCCTCGAAGCACAGCTCTTCAATGGCTTTGTTTGGTGGGCATGATATGGCTTCAATCGATTAACGGTACCAACTCAAATTTCCCAGCCTATTCTTCTCAGCTGAAGCAACTTCTCTCCCTATCTCAACTGCAACTCAACAACCTTGCACTTGCATCTGATGCAGGGAAGCTCTTTGGTTGGTTTGCTGGCATTGCTGCAATTTACCTACCTTTGTGGCTCGTCCTTTTAATTGGTTCTACTTTAGGCTTGATTGGCTATGGCTTGCAGTATCTGTTCCTCACCCACCATATTACTTTCCTTTCATACTGGCATATCTTCTTTCTTACAGTTTTAGCAGGAAATGGCATTTGTTGGATCAATACAGTTTGTAACATTGTTGCCATACACAACTTCCCCTTCCACAGGCAGGCTGCTGTTGGTCTGACTACTAGCTATTTAGGACTGAGTCCTGTAATTTACACAGCGGCTGTTGGTGCATTTTCTTCCAAGCCCTTTAAAAGAGCAGAAGAATATATGCTTTTGAATTCTCTCTTTCCAGTAGTAGCAAGTGTCATAACTGCACCATTTGTCCGGCACATTAATACTGGAAAGCCTAAGAAGGTTGAACATGGGTTTTTCGTCGTTCTGATTATAACAATAGCCACTGGAATATATGCTGTAATGAGTAGCTTGGGACCGATCTCAAGGAAGTCCTCTCCATGGCTTAAGGTGGTTAGTTTAGGAGTTTGTTTATCAGCACTGTTAATAATTCCTATGTCAGAATATTTTTATACAATATTGGAAGAAAAATGCCATATCAACAGGGAAAGACGAGTATGTGATCTTATAACTGATGCTGATGAAGCAGAACATCATCAGGATGTTGAGGATCAGATTAAAGATCAGGAAAAGGATGTCGTTGAACTTAAGCAGAAGATTTGTGCGATGGAAGATGTTGGTGTCAAATTGATGTTGAAGAGACTGAATTTTTGGCTGTACTTCTTCACATACATATCTGGTGCCACTCTTGGACTGGTTTATCTAAACAACTTGGGACAAATAGCAGAGTCTCGAGGATATTCTATGACATCTTCTTTGGTCTCATTATCTTCTGCATTCGTGTTTTTTGGTCGTCTCTTGCCATCCATCCTGGAGTATGTCTATTCAAGGTATGCCCCTACTAGCTAACTAATACAATATTCTTGAACACAATGCCATAAAACTGTCTTTGCTAGGTTAGCATATGTTCACACAGGAACTAAAAGTTCCTCACTAGTGAAAAAACCTGATGTGCTGGTTGGCATCCCATCCGGCAGAGAAAGTTACTTACCTAGTCCCCTAGATAAGTAAATTATCCACTGGTTAACCTTACACTTTTCGAGTCCAACTAAACGACCACTAATACACATAAAAATGTTTACGACTTAACATATGAAGTTGGGAAAAAGAAACTGATATTTACAAGGTAAATTACGTTTAGCAGGAGCAAGTGCATGGTTCCAGGGCCGGCTTTTATAGCGGTTGCAATGATGCCAATGGCAGCAGCGTTCTTTTTGCTCCTGATCAGCGGAACTAGCCTGTCTCTTCTTATCAGTACAGCAATTATAGGTTTCTCCACAGGCGTAATCACTGCTATTTCTGTTTCTACTACGACAGAGCTATTTGGACAGCACAATTTTGGAGTGAATCACAATGTTGTGGTGGCAAATATCCCCTTAGGGTCCTTCCTATTCGGAACTTCAGCGGCACTTCTATATCACAAAGAAGGAGACGAACATGGAAGATGCTTGGGTCTGCAATGTTACCGCATGACCTTCATCATATGGGGATCCCTTTGCTCCCTAGGATCTGTCTTTGCTCTACTACTTTATTTTCGCACTCGCAAATTCTATTTGCAAAAATTGTAGAGGCAGAGTAGCATATATACATTTAGTGATATAGTATACTCGTAATTTTTAGGGAGGAATACTACTATACTATACACCAATTAGGATTTATCGTCTTTTTGACAGCCCAAGACACTAACCATCAGGCGCTTCACTTTTTTTTTTTTTGTTTTCTCTTGGCAATAACATGGGTGTGCATAGTCTAAAGAGTCATCAATCTTTACTTGACATGATGTGTTAAGTTGGGAAGCGATGTTAGCATAGCATTGTAGGTGGATTAACAGTAGATCTTCTGCTTGCTTGCATGCATGATAAGTGCATGACTTGAGGTTGGACCAGCTCTTTTCCTTTTTAGGTATATCTCTTCTTCAATCTGTATAATTTGGTAGCCTCCACACCATAGACTCAAACCCCAGTAGGAAATCCTCAAAAGTGTAATACAACGTTCTAGATCCAGCTATAATTAATGTCATTTGAAATACCATCACACCTTTTCCACCACATTCTGCCAGATTTCCTTAAACACGTCCCAGAAGGCGTAAATGATTGCTTACTTCCGCTGAAAATAGTGCTCCATCCGGAGCATACGTGTCATGCACACAGAAAATAGCATGTCCGCCCACCCCAATGTAGATGCAGTAAAAAGTACGCACCCCTGTATGGTGTCTAGGATAGCAAATTCGAAGATGCACCGTGCTCATGGTATACCCGCTCTAAAAAAATATACATCATGTACATGAAACATGTATATAGGACACATGTGATTTATGTGGAATATATATCAAGTATATAGAAAATGTACATCACGTACATGGAAAATGTACATCACGTACACGAAAAATATACATTATGTACATGAAAAATGTATGTAGTACACATGTGAGTCATGTGGAATTTTGTGAGTTATGTATAATGTACATTTTTTTGAAGCGGGTGCACCATGAGCATGGTGCATCCGAGTGCACTGTTCACCCTTTGCCTGAAATCAAATTCGCTAAGAATCTTAGTTATACAAGTTAGAAGAGAGAAAAATAATAAAAGGAAATTCCAGTTATATCCTTGTACTTACACTAATAGTATCTCAAGTATTAAGGAATAAAATAGGTTAACATCAACAGTTTAAGTGGGCGTAAAGTAGAATAATCTTATTCTTTGGAAGAGAAGAGTTAGGTAGTTGAGGCAATCAACATTAAAATTGTGTATCTGCTAACTCCAGGTATATCACTTAACATGTCACTCACCCGTACTAACAAATTAATTGCACGCAAAATTCTTGGTAGTAGAAGAGGACATTACTTCTCTTTTTTTTTAATTTACAAAAATAAAGGACATTACTCTAGTCATGACAAGGAATAACTATATCAAAAAATATAATGTATATACGGAATATAATAAAGTCATTTAGGATAACTTTAATTGGCTATTGTCCTTATCATATCGTTTTTTGTGACACTATTGGTGATTTTTAAGGGATTTAATTTTTGTGTTTGTTTTTAATGTTTTAAAATAGGTGGGTTTTAAAGAAGATTTTTCTCCTCTAAAGGTTGCTGATAATAATATTTTAAAGAATCAAACAATCTAAATTGAAAAACCAAAAGCAGTGGCAAGTTAATGGTCCAAACTTCAACAAAAAAAATCTTTAATTTCGTACTATAGGTCCTTTTTTCAAAAGAATGGCATCTATTATCGTTTATATTATCAGCAATAAAGGCTGTCGCAAGATAATGAAATAAGAGTCGTAGTCTAAACAAAGACATGGGAATAACAATATGGCATAAGAAGCATTCGCATAGGCTATGCTAAAGAGTAGTCCTTACGAAACAGGGAATTGCAAACCTTATTGTTTTTGTTTTTTTAAACATAGAAATTGCAAACCTTTGGAGGAGGCAATTCCCAAATACGTGCTTGTGGTTTACATGACCTGTCATTAGGTCGGCGATAATCACACTTAATTCAGTAAAAATAAATGTCATAGTAAGCACTTTTGAATTATATTTGGAAATATATTGATGTGACCCTAGCTGGTTATTAATTCCAAATCGTGTATCTAGCCACATAGCATACATGTACTACGTCACAGAAAAGATAATGTGGTTGCTTTCAGCAGAGATGTCAAAATCAGACCCGATCTAATAAGTTACCCAAAACCGACCCAACCCGACCTGAAGTCAACCCGGAATCGATTTGACCCGATATTCGAAAACCCAAACCCGATCCGTGTCTGATTTATTAGGGACCTAACCCGTTATAAACCCGACCCGTTACAAACTCGACCCGAAGAGAGCCCGAAACCGATTAAACCCGACACATAATCGATATGACCCAATTTATAACAACCCATGACCCGAATTAACTCCATATATTAATAGTTTGAATACATGTAAATGTGACCGAATCTTGTTCGACCTATTTTTACCCAATTTCTAATAATCTTGAAACCAAACATTTTTCATTAATGACTTGATGCGAACCCGATAAAGCTTAAATCGGATTTCAACCGAAATCGAGGCAACTCATTACCATAATTGAATTAACCCAAAATCTACCCGAACTCGAAATAACCCGCTATAACCCGTTCAAATACCGATCCGATTTTACCTGAACCGACCTTGACCCGAACTGAATACAACCTAACCCGAATTGAACTCGAGCATGCAAATAACCGATTTAACCCAACCCGATAATGACCTGACCCAACCCAACATACCAAATTGACTCAATTTAATCCGAACCGATAAAAAACGACCCACGATAGGTCAATCTAGAACCGGCTTATGGACCCGATTTGACACCCCTAACTTTTGGTTGAATAATCCCTTGTACTCGGCTTGGAAGAGGTCCAAAAGTCATATCACTCATGTCTCCCAAATCATTTGGACCAAAAAGTTCTCGTAAAAAATGGTCAAAAATTTTAGAGGACAAAGGAAATAGCAAATATTCTAGCTTTCAATTTTGGGCAGCTACAGCTTGAACACGGGGAGTATGATTTACAGGTTTAACCGTCTAATGAAGTTAAACCATAAAACTTTAAGCCTCCTGCCTCATTTCTATGAAAAATGTGTAGCATAAACTAGACTTAAACTCCAAAGTTAATAATTTTCTTAATTATAAAAGGTCAGTCGATTAATCTACGATTTACTACTGTAGATAAAAAAAAAAAAGTACCGTTAAATTGAAGAAATAGGAATATCGAGCAGGGCCATCATTTCCCTTTAGGCGGCAACTAAAATCAATATTGATTTCCCTTACTATTAATGCACCTATATCTCAGTAATCTCATGCTTCTTCTATACCAAAGGTGAATAGGCTAAAAAATGACGGGTAAACAGGATATACTCCTAGTCGCCCCATAATATGGAGTATGTATCTAACGTCATTGTGATGTCTCAATGGCGTCATCACCTCCCCCCCCCCCCCCCCCCCCCCCCCCCCCCGGGCCTAGGCCTCAGGCCTACACGTTTATGGGTACCTAAAGAGTAAAAGAGGGGCCCAACAAACATAAACGCCGTCAGGTTGGTTGTACACTAGTACTTGTAGGCATACAGCAATTTACAAGGCAAGGGTCAAGGGTTTGGGCAAGCTCCATGAATCCATGATACACTACACACTATTGGATGCACATAACATCTACATGTCCATCATAGAAATCCCAATTTTTATCGCAACATTCGCAAGGATAACATATACAGAGTACCTAGAGTAATAGTAATACAAGTCCTGTTAGAAAATAAGAGAGTTGAATGGTCTATGCAAAACCTTTTTTTTTTTTTTTGTCTTTCTATTTTTGTTTGATTTCGAATCAACTTCCATGTTGTAACAAAATTTCAAGTAATGTACCCCATAGTTTCTAAACTTGATCAAAACTTTTACTAAAGGTGAAAAACGTTTGGGAACTTGGAAAGGTAATACATTGATCACGAAGTCAAATTTACGGATTGAACACAGTAGTTTTGGAAAAGCTAAAAAATTACAGCCTTTATTAGGTGGGTATAAATAGCTGCTACTAAAAAAAAAACTGTTCTTAAACTACGATTTGTAGTAAACTGTAAATTTTACTTTCTTAAACACTACTCTAATGGCTAATCCATTTCAAAAAACAACTGCTGTCATTAACATCTAATAATCAACTGTGGTGAAAACCAGAATATTTTACTTCTCTGAAGTTTAAACTACATTGATAAATAACCTCTAAGAACTACTCTCATAATGGTTAACATCTACCATTGTAGAGTAGGGAATTTGGGTCGCCCAATTATTTGTTTTCCCCCTCCTTACGCTTGCCAATAAGCATTTCACAACAGTCCAGCAAACCCCTTTAGTCCTATCACCTCTTCAGTTCTTTGTGGTCTCTTGGTTGCTATTGTGTATATTTCTAAGGCTCTTCTTTTAAGTTTTAAGGATAAGTTGTGCATCTACTGAGTCAGAAGAAACAATCCTTACGAGTGAAGAAACAAGAAACTCCATTTTACTCTACTATTAACACTCAAGGTAGTTGCAAGTGTGATAATGTTGCATAGAGCTTGTTCAATCAAGGGAGCTTGGCCTGCTAGCTTAAAATCTTGGTGCAAAAATTTCTGCATCCCTTAATAATAGGTCAATATCAAAATTAAGTTACATACAAACTTCCCAAAATACTCAAGAAGAAATCAAAAGAAAGACCATGTTGATATGGGGGAGATGTAAAACTTTACAGAGTAAAGGATTATTAATATGGTACTTAACGCTTCATCTTCTTTGGAAGTGAGGAATATAAGTTGCTTCTGTGTAAAGATCTTGTCAAACTCTTGGAAAATCTTAACTATTTCCAAAAACCCATTGCAAACACTTGTTATCCAGTGTTGAGATCTTGTCAAACACTTGAAGGTTCATGCCTAGAGCGATTATCTATCCCCATAGAAGCCCTCCCGTAACTGACAGTGGGATACAGACATACAGTAATTACTGGGCAAGACATCTGTTTGGAAGGAAAAATATACAATACTTTCCAATCCAGCCATTGATATAAATAATGATTGAAATGATCAGGTTGATTCTTGGATTGGAGATCTCTAGTAACAAACTATTGCGTGTAAGTAGTTCTTAGAACTAAGCTTGCAATTAAGCCTTAAGAACAGGCCATTGTTCAAGTTTTAACCAAATGCAAGGTCGACTACTCTAAGAATGATTAATGTAATTACTCTGCCAGTTAATCCCTGCACAGATAGGCAGGATGCTCCAGTGGATCTTTTTGGTGGCTGGCTACCAAAAACAGAATATGAAGTCAAACGAAATTCTCAAAAACCTTTCAAAGAACATGTTAAGAAAATCGTTATCAATGTCCACGTAACAGAAAAATTTGGTCAAGAACCTACTCAAATATGATATTTTGCCTTCTCTCTCCTCAACACTAAACAAAGAATGAGTTGAGCAACTCATTTTGTCTTGGTGTTAGCATTTCTCCTCTATTCTCTCCCCTCTTTCACAATCTTTTATTGCCTTTTATTCTTTTCTCTCACCTCAAGACCAAGATTTTGAGAAACTAATAAACATCCTCTAATGTAGCGTGAGTGTACACTAGAAGTGCATTAGGTTTAGGTGTATCAAGCCCTAGGCAATTTAATGCAAAAAAAAAAAAAAAAATACCAAGCGTAATACATGTGCGATTGCAACTGTACAAATTTACTCAACATGGTAACATCAAGAACAAGCAAAGCACATTTAGATGACAAATAAACCAAAAACGTAAGGCTGCAAGACCAAATAAAGACTAGACAATGTGTGAAGCAGCAATTAAATAAGAAAATGCGAGAGAAAGCCATGTTGACAAGTTGTAGATAGATAGATAGATAGATAGATAGATAGATAGAGAGAGAGAGAGAGAGAGAGAGAGAGAGAATTAAAAAATATTCAGATACAACAAATTGGTATAAGCCAAATCCCATTCTGCACAACCCAGTACCAGAAGACAATGCTTAATGCAAGAGCAACAGACATGCTAGGAAAGAAAACCAAAATAAGGGAATTCACCTGCAACAAGAAGTTCATGATTAACAATGCTCCAGACATCCAAGCACCCACGATAAGTACAATTTTGATTGTTATATCCAGATCTCATATCATTCATCCAACGCTCCAGTTTTCTGCAGGTAAGAATATATCAAAATGCCATCTTGAATTCCTGATGAGTACATCAAACATTCAAACTCAACTAGCTATCTGCGGTTATTGGGTGGGATGTTCAAGCTATTCAGGTTTACTAGTACGACTTTCACTACAATATAGTATTTCCATCTATTTCAAAATAATGAACTACAATTGACTATCTGGCTTTAAGATCAGGCTCATGAAGTCTGACCATTAATATGTCAGAATCTATGGAATTCAGTGACAAAACTTAAACTGCCAATATATTATTACTGAAAAATTAACTTCAAAAACGTTTATAAAACTACCAATTGAAAAATGATTAGTAATCAATTTAAATACACAAAATAAAAATCTCATCTTCCTAGAAGGAATCTTGTTGTGATACTCATCATTCCAATCATTCCAGGCATTTCTGACTTCATCTAACTCTGAGTCGGATAAGCTTGCTTTTGCATCCAAAATCTCAAGCCATTCCTTCCAGGGAGATTTTTGAGGGTCCAAAAACTTAGAAGCCTGAGGTAGCAGTACAGTAACATGGAACTTATCTAAGACATACTTTGATTTCTTGAGAATCCACTAAGGTGTGCATCCTGGCCTTTTCTTATTCCCAGGCAACTTCCTCAATCTAAAGTCATTTCCTCCAAAACTAAAACTTCTGATGGAGCATGAGGTAGGACAATTCTCAAGAGCTTGTTGAGTGACAACTTAAGAATATCTCTGGGGAACAATCCATGTTATTGCTAGAGCAATGCCAACCATTTTGCAGATCTGCCCATATTAAAAGATTATATTCTCTGACCAAACCACTTTAACAAGAATTCAAATTTTTCAACAAAGTAATACAGCCAAGAAAGAAATACCAATGAATCCCCTTGCACAGAAAGTACCATACAGAATTGCTAAAAAAAAAAAAGAATAACTTGAGAAAAAATGGAAGTGCTAGTATGTAGCCGAATCTCAAGTATTTTTGAACCAATGAGTATTGAGAACTTTATTCCAGCAAAAGAAAAAGGCAACAAATAGAATCCACGTAATATAATTGTCTGTAAATGCATGATGTTGGTCCTATGTTTCAAACACAAATGAGATTTCTCTTAATAGTGACTTAGAGGAATGATAGAGTGCATAGTAACATTAAATAAAACTGAACACAAGTACATATTGACACCCCAAATAAAGATCCAACAGGATTATACTAAATAACTATAATGAAATTACAAGAACTGGCCACAGGCCACCAATCCATCAAATCCACGAATGAGATAAAGCTCTAAAGTACACTTGCAAGACGACAGCACTCAACCTACTGCAGACCAAAATACCAACAACCTATAAAGCTGAATATATTTCTAAGTTTCTAACACAAAATCTTATACGGACTAATTGCAACCTGGTGCAGGATTGTAAGTAAAAGATATATGAAGAAACCATCTGCTAAAGAACTGAAGGCAATTTACAGAGACTTACTTGATGCAGCATGAAAGATTCCCCAATTATCAAGAGCTACACAAAACCCATCTCAAGTGACTGATAAAAATTGCCACAAGAACACTGAAATATCTTCCTCCAGTGAGAAGCACTGAGCTTATCCTTATCATCACTCTCATGAAGCCATCTAGCCTTAATAACTACAGTAGTATTTTTCTTTTCTGACTCATCAACATGGCCATATTCAGATTCAAACACCTCATCAAGATCACTGTAATTTGGTAAGTCAGTGATGAGTTCTCACATAATTCATTTGCATCATCAATTGAGTGACAATCAACATTATTTTCTCAACCTCCGTAAGTGGCTAATATTCAAAATTTTGTGTTCTATCTGCCCTTCCTCTTAGTGGCTTTCTTCTATATTTTGACCTTGCTGTATAAAGTATGAAAAGGGTACTCTCCCTGCAAAATGAATCTAGAAACAGTAAACTAACAAAACTCAAGTAAATCAAAAAAGAAAACCAGTAAGCAATCAACAGGCTTTATAGACTGTTAAATTGTAAAATGCATAAGAGAAATATAACATACATATATAATTTTGAATTTGTGTACCATAGAGGATCTATGACGGAGAATCATGAGACAAACCACCAAACCTAATCTCCACCCCCACTCAAAAGAGTGTGGTGATAGGTGGAAAAATCTTTGAGTTCCTAAACTTTGCTCCCCTGAATTAAATTAGAAATCAAATAACTCCTTCACACAACATTACAAACCCCAAAGTAAGGAGAGGGGGCAGTAGCCCATTCACTTGGATTTAGGACAAGAATAGGAACTGTGACGTTCAAATTAAAAATATAAGAGAAATCTCAACAATTACCATATTCACATGACCACTTCTATTCAACAATGAAGCATGAAAGAACAGGAATTTTGTATTCACACAATAACTCGTTACAGGGTAAATGAAGTTTATTTATCATTAAAGCTTGTCTGGCTTCAGTATTCAAAAACGTAATAAAGAGACTAATTGCCTGAGATAATAAAGGAAAAGAACCACAGAGAGATACCTCAAAAATTTTCAGAATCTCATTTAAGTCTTTTACATGATGAACAATTTCAACAGTGGATAAGTGGCTTGTAATATCAATAACTTCAACAGGTCGAAGATAGAAAATAATTTCAGACATGACATTCCCGTCAAGGATCAAAGTTCCTATAAAAAGAGATAGACTAGTATTGAGAGAGATGTCTGTCTTGTGTAGTTTGAAATGCATAAGCACTTGCCTAACTTGTTTTGCATGCGTACACACAAAGCAAAAAAAGAAAATCAATAGACACATTCCCCTTTCTAATAAACTATTTTTCATATTCGAAATGTTAAGCTTCAGAGGAGAAAAGGTCGATATGAGTTGGAGTTGCCGCATAAATAGGTCCACTCCTTTGAGAAGATAATATACTGAACACTATTGTAAGTGAGATGAGAGTTGCCGTGGTTTGAGAGGTATTTTCAATTTCAAAGATATCATCATGGCCAATGAGTGGACCTAGTCACACCAATCACTAACAAGAACAGTTTCGTTGTTTTAAAATGGAGAGTGTCATTGAAGGTAAAAGGGTTTCAAGCTTACTCCTTTATCAGTTCGGCTACTTCTAGCCCAAGCAATTTTGTGCAAGTTGCCATAATTGATATTGTTGAAGCCATCCGCTATATGCAGGTTTTCAAAGAAATTACACATTCCATCTAGTTTGTGAGCTCAAATTCATAGTTCTACGCTTCCAGCAGTTGCAGTGTAATAAAAAAAGTAATGCATTCCATTCTACTGATCGAGGTGCGCTCGTAGTAACGGATGCAGTTGAAACGGCAACAGTGTAAAACTTTTGCAATTATTAACAATCCTATCAATTAACAGACAGACTATAAAAGTCTAAGCTACGGTCTAGGATCAAACTGTTAAAGGTTTAAAGTTCAAACCCCATGAATCAAATTATAGACTAATAAAATATTGATAAATTTTGAATCAACAAACAATAAAAACACAATTAACATGATTAAAAAAATTACCATAATTTTCTTACAAATATATGCAGAACAAACGGGAAATGGAACTTACTAGGAATGTTATTATCCCTTTGCTTCTGCAAACCTAACCAAACACAAAACCCAAGAAAAATTCAAAACACATTACAAAATAGATGGATTTAAAAATGAAGAATGGGATAAAGGAATCACATTTGTTGGAACCAACATAACTGACGCGCATGACAACTTTCTTCTTCCGGAAAGCTTCCCATCTGTAAGGGGAAGTGATGGGTTCATGAATTTGAGCAATCTTGGGTTGGTTTTGGGGTTCTTGAGTTCGAGTTGAAGCATTAAACGAAGTAGTGTACTGGGTTAGAAACTGTGTGTTCAGTTGATTAGGATGCTTTTGGACAGAGAGATTCCATGGATGTGAATCATGTGATAACTGACAATGGTTTGAGTGGCCTGTAAGTATAGGCGTAATACCGCGTATAGCCAGTTATCCATGATGTTGTTGAAGGCAGACGCAGATATTCAACTAGACTAGTGATATCGAACGGTGGCGTTCCTTTAATAATTTGGATCCATGTCTAATGTTCATAATCCAAACATACAAGTTACAGAGGTGGAAATCACATCATTCTATACTGTTTAGGTAAAGGTTAAGTTCATTCCGATTGGGTTATTGGTGGGTAAAATGATTTTTATTCAAGCAGGGTTAATTATCTATGGTTAGGAAATCTTTAATACAACTCTGATTATAGTATTTTTTGTATAAGTACTCGGATGAGGTTACGTCTATTAAGTGAAGGAGTGACTTTTGGCTTGGGATATGAGTCGTATGAGGTCTAATATCTAATTTGTATGATGAGACTTTTTTAATTTGGGTATGAATCAAGTCCATTTTTTATTACATTTGATTTTGATTGGGTTGGTTCGACTGTTTGACTCATTTGTCATTCTGTTCGAGCACTTTTGGGGTAGTTTTGATCTTATAATAATTTATATCCATCATATTTTTGTTTTCTCAATCTCAAACATAAAAATTCAATATTATATACCTTGAGAATTTTTTTTTATTCAAAGCTATGTTAAATTATTAATAAATGACAAAAAATTTATATCATACAATTAGCTCTCTCACTCTCACTCTCTCATCTCAAAAACCCCTAGACATTTCTCCTTCTAAGGTTGCCATCCACCTTCTTGGTGATGGTAAACTCCAATTATGGTTTTAACTTTTAATTTTTGATAGAAAGGTTGTGCTCTTTTCCCTTAACTAACGTTTTATTAGTGGTGGATTGTGTAAACAGCTAAACCAACGTTTCTTTTTCATGGTGGATTGTGTAAATAGCTAAACCAACATTTCTTTTTCATCGAATTGCATGTTGCACAAAGTTTTTGCGTGTTGCACAAAGCTTTCGCACGCATTGTGCTAAATTGACCGCCTTTACCTTCTCCCCAACTTCGCTCATACTCTTTCTTCCGCCCTATGTATGCACAAAACCATTCTCTTCGTTGTTCACAATCAACTATTATGAATTCTCAGCAATTTTCTTCACTTCTTGTTATACTTTAATCATCAAGATTCCAAATCCTCATTGCAATTCTTGAATCATCAAGATCCCAAATCCCATAAGCGATCTCAAGACTTATTCTCCTACACTGATACTTGACCACCAAAATCAGAGTATAATATTTGAGGGACCATAAGCAGTTAAATTATAATTTATTATGGTTACTTATTCTTTTATAACCATGTACTAATAAGCATCCCAGGTAAATCTTTCAAAGCACGATTCAAGTAATTTTGCAACGTTTGTAAATTATGCCATTAGCCATGTAGGAGAGTGTAGGGTGCCCATAATTATATGGACACTTTGATGGGCTAGTCGTACACCATAAAAGCCCGCAAAAGAATAAGAATATGGCCAAAACCCAAATACCCATATCCAATCCCAAAGTCCTCGTCCTACTGTTGTCTCAGTCCTCGCTCCATTATCATCTTCCTCTCCACTCCTCTGCGACTACCCATCTCTCTGGGTTCCCCTTTTTATACCTTTCTACACAAAATTTAAGGCGAGAACGACACCGTTTTACGCGCCCTAATATGAACTCCGCTCTCTCACTTTCTTCATCGAATTCCTCACCCCTCTACTCATCTTTCGCCCACCCTGACCCCACCCCTCAATTCCTCCGTCTTCCCGCCTCCTCATCCCTCAAACGATACCGTTTCCGCGTCTCAACACTCCGCTGCTCTTCTGACTCAACACAATCTTCCTCCACTACTACCAGCTCTGATGTATTCGGGGGTCCGCGTGAGTTGTCGGGCGTCCAATCGTTGATTGGCAGCTTGTCACCGCCGGTGAGGATAGCCAGCTCGGTACTCCTCGTTGCCGCTGCTTCAGCTGCTGGGTATGGGTTAGGGTCTCGATTTGGGGGTTCCCGGAATGTTGCCATTGGTGCTGCCGTTGCGCTCGGTGCTGCCGGGGGCGCCGCGGCTTATAGCTTGAATTCTTGTGTGCCTGAGGTTGCTGCTACTAGTTTGCATAATTATGTTGCTCAGTGTGATGACCCACTTGCTTTGAACAAGGATCAAATCCTTTCCATTGCTAATAGGTACTTGTTATCTTTGTTCAAATTATTCTTATTCAATATCGTCGTTGTTGTTGCTGCTGTGAAATGAGGTAATGTTGTGAAATTGTGCTTGCAGGTATGGTGTAAGCAAGCAGGATGAGGCTATAAATGCTGAGCTTTGTGACTTGTACCTTAGGTGAATGCACTTTAACTCTGAGTGTGTTTTGCGAGTGTTGTTGTGGGTTTTTGTTCTATGTTTTCGAACTTAAATATCTTCTTCAAGGTGCATTTGAGTGAATATGGTCCGAGTTACATTGTATTGTACTCCTTCGGAAAGATTGTTAAAATTACGATTTTGGGATGTCTACAAAACTTTCCAGTTTCTTAGGATAGTAATGAGTTATGCTTGAAATGTTAATGTTGTCGTGATTCTGGATGAGTGCGGCGAAGATAAGTTGGAGTAAATGGTGTTGGACACATCAGTTATGGATTGCTTCTAGTGAACTCATGTAAAACTTGTGAACTACAGTACTGGAACTCCTCTAGTAGTCTGTTAGTGTTTTGACACGACCGTTTTCTGAAAATTGTGTATGATTTTGGTTTAAAATGATGCGGCTAAGTGTCTTACTCATGTCTGTGTGTTGAGTATCTTTAAGGGGAGTAAAATATCCCCCTTCATGGACTGGCATGGATGCCTAAGATGAAATGAAGAGTTGGAGCAATGTATGTTGTGAATATGAAAAGTATGTTACAATGTGAACTTTTTTTGGAGGAAGGGAATGCCACAAAGGAATCCTGTATGTCTTGCTGCTATTTTCCACATAATCTTGTGCAAATATGGTCTTAGTTGATTTTCTTGATGGTCTTTTCAATTGGTTGTATAGATTTGTTTCTTCAGTGCTTCCTGCTGGGAATGAGGATCTCAAGGGAACTGAAGTTGAAACTATTATCAAGTTCAAAAATGCTCTTGGCATTGATGATCCTGATGCTGCTAATATGCATGTCGAGGTACAACTTCTGTAGTTGTTGTTTTTAGTGTCAACTATAGGAGACCTTAATGTGCCTTTTCTGGCTATAGCTTGCCAGGCGGATTGTCAGACAAAGGCTTGAAACTGGAGATCGTGATGGTGACATTGAGCAGCGTCGGGTGAGATCCTTGTATTCATCTTGCTCCACATGTTGCAATCTTTATGTTGTTGAATTGGTTATTATGGAGATATGTAGCTTGACAAGATTCAATGAGTTTCAGCGCAGGCATTTCAGAAGCTGGTGTACGTTTCAACTCTTGTTTTTGGAGAGGCCTCTGCATTTCTTCTACCCTGGAAGCGTGTATTTAAAGTGACTGATTCCCAGGTATGTGTTAGCTCGACAACTTTTTGTTTTATTGTATTGTACTGGCAAGCATTATGAATTTGGATCCCCTATGGAATATTTACAGAGTATACTAGTATGATTTTGGGTCCATCCTATATCATTTAAAGAAATACTCACTGCATGTAATGTGCCTCTATGTAATTTTTAATCATATTGGCCATGTGAGACCACAACAGGTCACTTTGGCTTATTAGTTTGATCTGATGGTATTAATGGGTAGGTATTAAAGGGAAAAACACATCTCGTATTGTCTTTCAGGTTGAGGTTGCTGTTCGCGACAATGCTCAAAGGTTGTATGCTCAGAAGCTAAAATTGATTAGCAGAGGTTAGTGGCATGATCTATGTTGAAATAGATTTAACAAACCCACTGATTCATTTATATAACTTTTGGTGCGGTAGGTAGCTAATTTTTTAACTCACTGTATGAAACGTTATTGCATTTTCCCAGTGATTTTATGGTATATTATGTATTTTTTCAGAGTTGGATCTGAAGCAGCTTGCTGAACTGAGAGAAGCTCAACTTTCATATCGCCTATCTGATGAGGTATCTTCTGTGTAGCATCGTATCAGTTATGTTTTACGGTTGAATGAAGATAATTATTTTTGATATTGTTGGATTTTTTTCTTAAAGTTAGCTGAGGAGATGTTTAAGGATCATACAAGGAAACTTGTGGAAGAATGCATTTCAAGAGCTGTTGACATTCTGAAGTCCCGTACTAGAATTGGGTATGGTTAATGTTGCTATCATCATCTTCCAGAAACTAAAAGACGAGTCTTCTCGCTTTTGCATTGAAAAAATCTTCTATGTTTTGTGCCAAGACTTTTGTGTCTTTATTTGTTTTAGTTTTATAGAAAAACAGGTTTTGGCCATCTTTTCATTACAGTTCTCTTTCATATGTATACTTTACAGGGGAACTACTGAGGTTGTAAATGAGCTGAATAAAGTACTTGCTTTTAATGATCTGCTTCTCTCTTTAAGAAATCGTCCAGATGCTGGTAATTTTGCTCGTGGAATTGGCCCTGTTTCCTTAGTAGGTAATGCTGCTGTTTTGCTTGTTGTGTTTGTAAGGATTTTTTTTTTCTGTTCATGAGCTATCACTGGTACACAGTTAACACCGCATTCTGTGTGATTTTTCAGGTGGAGATTTTGATAGTGACAGGAGGATTGATGATTTGAAGCTCCTCTACAGAGCATATAGTACAGATTCTTTATCTAGTGGCCACATGGAAGACAATAAGGTGAATATTTTTTGTTTTTTATAATTCTCTTTTAGCCATTGGCCTTGCTCAAAATTGAAGATGAAAGCTCATTGCCATTCTCCTATTAGGCTGGGGTGAAATCATTCTCAATGTTGTAGGCATATGAACTAATACTCAATGATATGATTAGTTTTTGATCCAGTGAGTGTATACTTCTTTAAGATAGAATTTTATGGATGACTATCTGGCATGTTTTGGTTTGGCCATTATGGAAATATTGAAATGGAACACCTGACAATACTTCTTCTTGGACCAAGAACTGTGAGATAAAAGCTTACAAAGAACTGTGAGATAACAGCTTACATTTATTCTAGAGTGACTAAAATGTTTTACCATTGGAGTTTCCATTTATTTTTAATTTTTTTTCCAATAGATCTCTAGAGAGCTGCAATCAATTTATTTTCCAAAAACTCCTTAGTCTGTCTTTGCTAACTTCCTTTCTCAGTCTGTATCATCTTTGTTCTGGAAACACATATCTGTTATTCCTATTCTATCTTTTCTTGAATCTCCTATTTGTTGATGACATATTCTTGTTAAGATCAATCACTGAACCCTTTATGGCTTATTTATGGTTTAGCTACTTAAATAGTTTCTGCTAATCAGTTTAATCATATTCTCCTGTCCATTGGTAGCTTGTTGCTTTGAACCAGTTGAAGAACATATTTGGCCTTGGAAAACGTGAGGCTGAAGGTATTATGGTGGATGTTACATCAAAGGTGTATCGCAAGCTACTGGCTCAGGCATTTTCTAACGGGGATCTGGAAGCAGCAGATAGCAAAGCAAATTTCCTTCAGAATCTATGTGACCAGTTGCGGTTTGACCCTGTGAAAGCTAGTGAGATCCATGAAGGTACACTGCCCTCAACATGGTTGTTGGATTTATCTATTTTAGTGCTTGTTCCTGCAAATGTGTAAATTTTCTCCCTTTGGGGTGGTGGTGGTCTTTTGACTTTTAAGCTTGAAGGATCTATGTGTGCTGTTGGTTTTTCTCAGCAGAAGTCAATCATGAATCATTTAACTTTAAACCTAGGTAAAACTCTGTTGTGGCTGAAATTGCAAGCCTGCTGTTTGTTTTGCTGGGAGTCAGTCGCTCATGTTTTCCTAATATAGGGACATTCGTGAGAATTTTTCTTTTAAAACAATCATTTTGCACAACTATGTATTTGCACATTGTGAGAATTTTTTAACTGGAATCAATCATTTTGCATATTTCTGGATAGACAAGGAAGCAATAAAAATGTACCTTTTGTATTATTACTTGATCTATGAATCATCTTCTAACTTTGAACTGGATAAGAGGTAAGGTTGCTTTAACTTTGTCAACACTTTGATCTGTATTGGACATTCTCCATTCTTCTCTAAATCTACCTTGCTTGTGTGTCCTTTTTACTGTGTAATCTGTCTTCTTGTACAGAAATATATCGACAAAAGCTACAGCAATGCTTAGCTGATGGGGAGTTGAGTGAGGAGGACGTCAAAGCTTTGCTACGCGTACGGGTCATGCTTTGTGTTCCACAAAAGGTTGTTGAAGCAGCTCATGCTGAAATTTGTGGCAGTTTGTTTGAGAAGGTATTGGTTTGATCTCATCTGCTTTTCTCGTCCTCCACTTTGATTATATATATTATGTCATACTCTGTATTTTTGTATTTGTTTTTTATGAGATTGTTCTGTTATGATGAAAAGATGAAGCTTAGGAATTCAAGTTCTAAGTATTGGCTGACTTTTAACTGTTTGAGATTTGGTGACCTCCTTATCCCTATCCTCAATTAAGCCAACTGCCTACCTTCTATTTGTTGGTGGCAATGTGGCAGTGACATTGGTTTGAGAAATCACACATTGCTGAGGTTTAAACTTTAAATGTTCTCTTGATTTCAGGTTGTGAAGGATGCAATTGCTTCTGGTGTTGATGGATATGATGCTGATGTAAAAGAAAATGTGAGAAAAGCAGCTCGTGGTTTGCGCTTGACTAGGGAAGCAGCTATGTCAATTGCTAGTAAGGCGGTGAGTGTCCTTTATAAACTAGTGATGTATAAAAGACAATGCAATAGAAAAACTTTCCCCCACTTGGCCTAGGTGTGGATGGGATTTCGTTCTGTGATCTCAACCTGACTTAAGTTCTGTGGGAGAGAACATGACACCATATGGTTCACTTTTTTCACAACCCCTTATCTAATGTCATGCAGGTCCGCAGAATATTCATGAACTATATTAAACAGGCAAGGGCAGCTGGGAGTCGTACTGAATCTGCTAAAATTCTTAAGAAAATGATCGCATTTAACACCTTGGTAGTCACTGAATTAGTTGCTGATATTAAAGGAGAATCAAAGGATGCCCCAACTGAAGAACCTGTTAAAGAGGAAGAGGAACATACTGAAGATGTGGAAGAATGGGAGTCACTCCAGACACTAAGAAAAGCAAGACCTTCTAAGGAACTTGAGGCCAAAATTGGGAAACCAGGACAGACGGAAATTACTGTAAAAGACGACCTTCCAGAGAGGGAGAGGGCTGACCTATACAAGACATACTTGTTATACTGCATAACAGGGGAAGTAACCAAGATTCCGTTTGGTGCACAAATCACCACAAAGAAGGACAACACAGAATACCTCTATCTGAATCAGCTAGGTGATATTCTTGGTCTGTCACGTAAGGAGATTGTGGAGGTTCATAGAGGCATGGCCGAGCAAGCTTTTAGACAGCAAGCAGAGGTCATTTTGGCTGATGGGCAGTTGACGAAAGCTAGGATGGAGCAATTTGATGAGGTGCAGAAGCAAGTTGGCTTGCCACCAGAATATGCTCAAAAGGTGAGAGAGAACATTATAAATTCCAAAATGGCTGCTGCCATTGAAACAGCTATTGGCCAGGGAAGGCTCAGCATAAGACAAATTAGAGAACTCAAGGAAGCTGGTGTAAATATTGACAACATGATAGCAGAGAGCTTACGGGAGAATCTCTTCAAGAAGACTGTGGATGAGATATTTTCTTCTGGTACTGGAGATTTTGATGATGAGGAAGTGTACCAGAAGATTCCTGCTGACTTGAAAATCAACCCTGAGAAGGCTAAAGGAGTTGTTCACGAACTTGCTCGTAGTAGATTATCCAACTCATTGGTTCAAGCAGTGGCTTTACTAAGGCAGAGAAACCGCAGTGGAGTGGTATGCTTCAGATGACAATTGCACTCTTTTAATTTGGTTTATTATAAATATTTTCCGTGTGCTCAGTTAAATCATAATTTTTCTCTCAATTTTGCAGGTCTCCACACTTAATGATCTGCTAGCTTGTGACAAGGCTGTGACAGCAGAACCCTTGTCATGGGAAGTGCCAGAGGAATTAGCAGATCTTTTTGCAATTTACACCAAGAGCGATGCAGCATCTGAGAAGATCTCACGTCTACAGTATCTGCTAGGAATCAGTGACATTGCAGCAGCTTCTATAAAAGAAATGGAAGACAGACTACCCGGTGCTAGTGCTGAAGCTGAGGAATTTGTGTTTTAGAGAGAAAAGTTAAGTGCTAGTGCAGAAAGTTGTCTGTTAGTGAAAACTCGTAGGTGTACAAGATCGTTTGATTTTTGCTAATTTAGTGGTTCTAGTTCGGAAAATATTTCATATGAGAGGTATATGAGTTTGCATCCCTTTTTTTTACTCCACTCTTGGGGATGGGGAGCATTTTGAGGCATCCTTGTATTATTTGTATAGTAAATATTTTTGCTATTGATTGAATTGCACCCCTGGTTAATGAGAATTTTTTGTTCCAATGATCGATTGCACCTGAGATCCTTATTTTCGTAAATGCAATGGAAAACTTCAACTCATCGCAAGTGTTTTTGGCACATTTTTATTTTTCAGGTAGGTAATCCTTTGTAGTAATGCAACAATGCTTTGGCAGAGCCATTTCCTCATTTGATTTTTATCTTTTCGATCCTTATAAACGGTATATTTGGATGATTTCTGTAAAGTTCCAAGTTTCTCTTAATGAACGCTGGGTCTGCTGTGCTTTCCGGTGCAGCTGGACATTGAAAAGAACATAATCTATGTTGTCTTATGCTAATTGTTTCCACTACCCAACCAGACAGTTCTTGATTTAAGGGTTCTACTCAATTGGCCTTGAGCTAATAATCTCATGTTCGCTATCTATCAAAATGAAGCGAGAAACTTTCTATCTTTTATAAGGACTGAGGAGAAATTTATAAAAAACAGAACGAAAATTTAGTCGGGAAGGAAATGGCTGCACCAAAGAATTCCTAAAGCAAAGGTCCTCAATATAATAATAGAAGCTTTGAGGGAGGTTCTGACCTTTGTCACAGTTGACTTGTTTAACCAGATTCCCCACTACATCAATGTTCACATACACCATTTAAGAGCCTAATGTGACCATAATATCAAACATAGAGCATATACTCTAAATCAGAAGTATTAGTGCAGACAGGTGTAATCAAATATTGAAAAAAGCACCTCCCAAATGCTATAATATCAGCATTTTAATGAAAACAGGAACTAAAAATTCAATAATATGTGGCATAGACTGATCGAACTAAGTTTTATTTTCTGCAGCTGGGTGGTCCAACACGGACAGTTGCAGCTGGGCAGGAGAGTTCTACTACAGCAAGTTCAAGCCCCAACTATTCTTTATATACCCGACCCAATATGATAGGCATTTTGGTCATATGGGCCATATATGGACATCATTTTAAAATTTGGTTTTGACATGATGGGTCAGATTAGTTTTTTGATAGCTCTAATGACGAATAAGCTAGCTTGTAATGCTGAACTATGTTAACAAACTAAACTTGAACAATCCACCCTAGAAAACCTACTTTGTATCAGTTTTGTAGTTTTATATCATTAGACAGCACTAAAACTAAGAAATTTGAATATACATGGTATGAAATATTCAAATCTTTTAACAAATTTTGCTATTTTTGACCCAACAAACCCTAGTATTTGAAAATTCATAAGAGAAAAAGGTAGCAAATTAAGGAAGAATGTAATGTGATACAACTCAAATGTCTTTTGTTTTGCTTTAGCCAATAAAGACAGTGATATAGACAAGGTTTAATCTCGAATTTTAAATTTGACCAAAAAATAATATTTATTATGACTTTATTTCCACCTTCTTCCCTAAAATGAAATAGAAAGATATTAGGAGATCTTAATGCATATAATGCTTATTATAAATATAATCATGACTAGTTTTACTGAATATTCGAAATTAGTACTAGTATGATTGTGAATTTCGACCGCAGGGAATACTTATCGTGGTTCAATATCTAAATAAAACTGTTGCACTTTACTACTCCGGCTAATAGCCATCACCATACGAATATTCCATGAACATCCCTGGCTTAATTTTAAGCATTGTCTGCATACGAAATCTTCATTTCCAATCCTTAATTAGTTAATAATGATACATATTTACTCTCAAAATTCCACGTGTTCTTGTTAATCATGCCGCTAATAATTAAGCACATTGTAAAAGCATCGAGCATTATTCAAGAATAGCGTACTGCTGCTTTTAGTATGGGTTGAACCTAGCTAGCTGCCACCAGCTGTCATACTCAGTTCCTTGTATTGCTGTATACATTACACTTTACTCTACCCCTCGTTATTCCCTTCCGTCGACTGACTACTCATATCAGACCCCGCATACTAATAGCTACTACAATTTTGATTTGTCCTCCCTGGAATAGCACTTGTTTGGCTTGCATGGCACATTGACTTTGAATAGCTAATGGCCTACTCCTGTAAAGTTATCTTGAGGATTGACGATAGTTACAAATACCGCTGTTGATAGCGAAAATTAGTTTAGCAATGATTAGCACTTTAATGCACGAAGAAATATACCATTTTTTTTAATGTAAAAAGAGCCGCAACTAGTAAGACAATAACTTATGTAGAAGGTATTTGGTCTCAAGTCTTGAATACCACCCTTTAAAATTTTAATAAATTAAGATAGTTGACATCCACTTGAAAAAATATACCTTTAATGATTACACGGTAGATTTTATTTTCAATTTAACAATGAACATGGTGCTACAAACCCTTTTTTTTTTTTTTTAATTACATCCTAAAATGACCAATGCAATGCACATAAGTCATTAGACTAAACTACTGTGAATATGTCATTATCCTGTATATAGTTCAAATTGATTTTTAGTAACAGTTTTTGTACCAGAATTTTTAAACAAGATGCAGACTGGTGCACCAAATATTAGTTATTAGGCGTGGGTGGCCAGAGAGGATAAGAACTGGGGTGATAGGATCAACATTATGAATGCTAAGCAGCAATTATCCACCCAACAGATTGTCAAACATTAGGTTTAGACAAGGACACTTCTATGGAATACTCTAAGAATCAACTAGCTAGCCTTGCAGAAATTATAATGTTCAGGGTTGTTAGATATGAGTTGGTAACTATGTACCATAAGATTCTGCTCTCATTAAGTCTATCCTATCTAATTGATGGAATACTATTCAACACTGGGTTACCGTCCTCGCAGAGGGGTATACTTATCTCAAGTACATGTATGTGGTAAGTTTATAATAACTGGTAACATTATATATCTTGACGAGTTTAACAATATACACCCAAGTTCAACATCTATAGTCACATATACTTCATATATTATAATATGATGTTCAGATTTAGTTGTCACATTTCCTAATATAATACGAAGTACATTCCATTATAATCAATGAAAATTATTAAAAGAGCATAAGGATAGCGTATCTTTAATAACATAAACTACTAAAATTTAAGAACAGTAGTTTTATTAGTTTCCACTACTCTATTGCACAAATTATGTTTTTCTTGGGCAGGACCAGAACAAATCAAATTAATATATAACAATATATTAGAGGCGGTTCTGGGCATGTGCAATGTGCTTGACGGAATAGGGCCCCTAAATTTATGGGATCTCAAAAGTCAGATACATTTATATTAGATTTGTATTATAACATAAAAGTGTAGTTGGAGTAGTAGTTTGAATACTTATGCTCTATTGATAAGTCTCAAGTTCAAGCGAGAAGTTAAATAAAATTTCATAAATAATATGTAATTGTTGTCTCGGTCCTGCAACATATTCAATCCCTTTTAGTTCTTACATCAAATCCTAATGGTTTTGCTAATTCTGGAAAAACAATAATCACCAGCATGAGTATCAAGTATCAGGCAGTGCTTTCGTGGAAGATGGCATACTAGGAATGTAAATAAAGCAGGGGGACTTTCATAATACAATTAAAAACCACATATAAAACAAAAAACTTTAAAAAGTGCAGTGAATTCTCAAAGAAGAACAATTTTGGAGAAGATTTGCCTGGTTGTTGGCCTGCCTAATCATCTTTACTGCTGCTAAAAATTTTTATTGGTTGGCTGCTATATTCCGTAACAACTATGATTTCTTTGAATTAATATGGCAAGGTCATAGAGTTCCCAATCTAGTGAATGAAAAGTAAAAAGACAAGTTTAAAGCAGTACTTACCACAAATGCTACAGAATCCTGTTTGATGTTTCCAGAGTCAAACAGTCTTTGTTATGGCATCTTTATCATAAAACAACGGCTGCGCAACGTCAAGAAATTCGCATCAAGGCTTTGTTACTTTTTTTTCTTAGTAGACCCCATTCCTTTGACTGTAGGACAAAAGCCCTTGATACCATCTTGTTACTTTGCAAGTATAGGTTAATAATAAAATATTCCCTCTATTTCTTAATATTTACCTTCTTTTAACCAAAAGTTTCTCGTAAAAAATAATCAAATGAGACAAACATTACGAGACAGAGGGAGTATCATGATTGATTGTGTACCAGTGTATGCGGTATCCATATTATATACCATTTGAGTATTTAACTAACTTTTTATTACTGTTATCCTCTATCCATATTATATACGAAGTACCATTTAACTAACTTTTTTTTTATTTTTTATTTTGTTACATAGAGTTACTGATTTAGTCCAATTTAATGTTATACTGTAATTAATACAAATGCACGAGTATTTGTGTCTATAAGTTTTGAACTTTTCAACACAGGTACCCATATAAATAAATATTAGAGTACTTGCACGCTTAACCTCACAGCAATATCTGAGTATCTGCGTGCTTAACCTTAAACGGGACTTAAAAGTGTGGAGGGCCAAAGCAGTATCAGATCCTATACATGGAACTTTCAATGAACATGCCATGCAGTAGGTAAGCAGCTGGTCCCAAGTGTCTTGGTTCTATGATCCTAATGTTTCCGTCTCTATAAATACATCCACCTTATATCATCTTTCTTGTTGTACTAGCTCCTCTTACCCTTCTTTTCTAGCAAAATAAATAACAAACAAGAGCTCGGCTACGCAATAGGATCAAATGGCTACAAGTGGTTCAACTTCCAGCAGTTTGATTAGGATCATTGGCTTAGCCTTTCTTGCGCTCTTTTTGGGTGGCTGCTCTGCCCAGCTATCCCCCAATTTCTATTCCAAGTCCTGTCCTAAGGTCTTTGCGACCGTCAGGTCCGTAGTTCAATCTGCTGTGTCAAAGGAACCTCGTATGGGCGCCTCTCTTCTTCGACTTTTCTTCCATGATTGCTTCGTAAATGTAAATTACTCCACATTCTTAAAACCTTTACACCCTTCCCCTCAAAATGATTCTTACGTTTTTTGAAAAAAGTTAAAGGATAATGTATATGTACTCATATGCACACCCTATATACTGCTAAAGGAGTATGCTTTACACTCATATGCACACCCTATATACTGCTAAAGGAGTATGTTTTAAACTCATATGCACACCCTATATGACCATATATGCATAAAGCTGTAACACTCGTATACTAACTTTCCTATCTCTAAGTTCAGAGGTTTATTTGTTGGCTTTGTTCACTTCAGCTGAATTTCACTAATAAAATCTGTTTTTTTTTTTTTTTTTTTTTTTTTTGCTGATTCATTAGCGATGTTTGATGAAAATACTGTTTTTTTCTTCTTCTAATAATTAGTCAACGTTTACACCTAACATTACCTAGATTTCTTGGCTAAGATCAGTAAGCGGTCGAAAGTTTATTTCTTCAAAATTTACACTACGACATAAAAAATGTAGCAGAGAGTAAAGAAACAATAGTCGTACTACCTATATGCTAAAGATTATATGAACTTTATAGCTTAGCTTGATTAGTGAAAATTGACAGGGTTGTGATGGGTCAATACTGCTGGATGACACCTCTTCTTTCAACGGAGAGAAGTCAGCAGCTCCAAACCTAAACTCGGCAAGGGGATTCAATGTGATTGATGCCATCAAGTCCAAAGTGGAACAAGTCTGCCCTGGAGTCGTATCTTGTGCCGATATCCTTGCCATAGCTTCCCGTGACTCTGTCGCTCTGGTAAGCTACAATATCGATATCCATCATTCATCGCTAGGCAATCGTGTTTTTCTTACATCATTAGAGAAGTACAACATTATTAGTTATTATTATTTCCTGCAGCTTGGTGGGCCTAATTGGAATGTAAAGCTAGGGCGTCGTGATTCCAAGACAGCAAGCCAAACAGCTGCCAACAACGGAATCCCACCTCCAACTTCTAGCCTAAACAGTCTTATCTCTCGGTTCCAAGCTCACGGTCTATCAGCCAAGGACATGGTTGCCTTATCCGGTATATATACTCCGTTCTGACTATCATTGTTTATAGGGACTAGCCAGATTGGTTCATTTATAAAGAATATTATATCCTCTCAATCTGATCATACTCTATCCCTCTCTAAATAATATAATCAAGTAGTTCCTTTTTCACTGTCTTCAACATATGCTTTTACAAATATGTGCTACTTACAAGTACTTTCTTCGTCCTTTACTTTTTACCCCATTTCTATAAAAATATAATTAAAGTTTAAAAAGTTTGACCCCAAGTTCTTATATATTATAAAAAATAATATATTTAAGTGACATGTCATTTATTTATACGGAGTAACTCATGTATGGTCATGGTTTCTAACTTTGACTATAAAAAAAAAAAAAAAAAAAAAAAAAGTGAACGAGAATAGAACTAACTTCAAGTTTATCATGGATGAAATATCAGGAGCACATACCATAGGGCAGGCGAGGTGTATTACATTCAGAACACACATTTACAATGAGACAAGCACCCTTGATGCGTCCTTTGCCAAGACAAGGCAAAGTAACTGTCCAAGCACAAGCGGAAAAGGCGACAACAACCTCGCTCCTTTCGACTCTCAGACTCCTACAAATTTTGACAACAAATACTACAAGGACCTTGTCAGCAAGAGAGGTCTCCTACATTCTGATCAGCAGCTCTTCAGCGGAGGATCAACCGATTCCTATGTTCAATCATTCAGCAATAATCCTGGATTTTTTAGGTCCGATTTCGCCACTGCCATGATCAAGATGGGTGATATCAGCCCCCTCACTGGCTCCCAGGGAGAAGTTAGGAAGAACTGCAGGAGGGCTAATTAAGTTGATCCCCCAAGAATATATGGTGCATGCAAAAATTAAACCAAGAAAAAAAAAGTTGCTTGAATACGTCAACTAGGTACCATTTTTGTGCTATTAGTTTGTGTGGTTGTAAAATTTTTTGGTTGTTGAGAGAAGCACAACAAATCTTCTTCAAGTGTGACATAATTTGAATTGTTCCAAATTAATACTATCAAGCTTTTCTTTCTATGCATAATGCTTTTATGCATTGTCCGAAGCGTATGGACGTATTTCTATTATGGTGTGGGTCTCTGGCCCAGAGAACTTGATTATGCCTAATGGGCTTCTGGCTTCCCTAGTGACATTCAGCACTTGGGTTGGGCATCTTGGGCCTCTGTACGTAGCCATGCTACTCAACCACACAAAAAATAGATGGTTTGGTGCAGCCGTGTAGGAGAACTGTCAACCTACACCAATATGCCAAGGAAAAGAAAAACTACAAAGTACGGATATTTCTTATGTTTATACGTAAATTGATGTCACATTATCTATGTGTTAATTTGTATGGTATGTGTTAAGGAGAATATGGAACTGGTTATTCAAAAACAACCTTTTTAAAAATCAAGTAGGGGTCGTTGAAATCGTAATACCATACATACAACTCCTTAAATTTTGTTATTATTTTTATTGGATTCCTCACTCAGATAAACTGCTCTCTTAATTTTTTGTTATATATTCAAAACGTTTACAAGGCTGATACTTATAGTTTTTGCTAGACATATTTGCTCGTGGTAAACTACCTAGAACATCTTTATCTTTTTCTGTAATCTATCCTTATCCTTTTTGATGTAGATCTTATCTTTGATACTAACCCTAATTATATCTTATTCTAACTCTATCTCTTCAACACTCCCCCTCAAGTTGACTGTGGGGTCTTGCACATTCAGCTTGCTTAACATCTTTTCAAAGATAATACTACTCACTGCCTTGGTTAAAATATCAGCCACTTGTTCACTTGACCGAACAAACGGAAGAGACACAATCCCTGTATCCAGCTTCTCTTTAATGAAATCCCTATCAACTTCTACGTGCTTTGTTCGGTCATGCTGAACTGGATTTTCGGAAATACTAATTGCAGCTTTGTTATCACAGTAAACTTCACAACTGTTCTCCGGAGGAAACCCAAGCTCCGAGAGTAATTTTCGCAGCCATAACACCTCTGCTATGCCTTTCGCAATACCCCGAAACTCTGCTTCTGCACTTGAAATTGCCACCACTTTCTGTTTCTTGCTTTTCCAAGTCACTAGATTTCCTCCAACCAAGGTGAAATAACCAGATGTTGACTTTCTGCTATCCTTATCACCTGCCCAATCTGCATCTGTGTAAGCCTGTAATTTTAGGTGGTTATTTTTCCTAAACACTACCCCTCTTCCTGGAGTTTTCTTGAGGTACTGGAGAATCCTGAGAACTGCCTCCATATGCTGGACCTGAGGATGATGCATGAACCTACTTACTACTCCCACAGCATATGCAATATCAGGTCTGGTATGAGACAGATAAATCAGTTTGCCTACCAATTTCTGATATTGAACTTGATCCGTAGAGTAAGCATCTTCTTTTATCTTCAGCCCATGATTCATAATTATCAGAGTTTCTGCCGGTTTACAGTTTAATATGCCAACTTCTGCTAACAGGTCCAGGATGTATTTTCTTTGAGATATAAAAATTCCCTCAGCAGATCTGAGTACTTCAACCCCAAGGAAGTACTTGAGTCTTCCAAGATCCTTCATTTCAAATTCCTAAAACAGTTGTTTTTTCAGTTGACCAATTTCTTCCTTATCATCTCCGGTAATGATCATATCGTCAACATATATAATGAGGCATGTTATCAGACATCCTCTCCTTTTTAGGAACAGAGTGTGATCAGAGTTGCTTTGTGCGAAACCAAATTTTTTCATTGCTACTGTAAACCTGCCGAACCATGCCCTGGGTGATTGTTTTAAACCATATAGAGCCTTTTCGAGCTTGCATCCTTCTCCAGGTAAAAAATCCCGAGAAAAACCTAGAGGAGCTTCCATGTATACTTCTTCCGTAATTGTTCCATGCAAAAAAGCATTTTTTACATCGAACTGATGCAACGACCAGTCTTTTTTGCTGCCACTGAGAAGAGTACTATGATAGTATCCATTTTTGCAACTGGGGAGAAGGTTTCTGAGTAATCAACTCCATATATCTGCGTATATCCTTTTGCGACTAGTCTGGCCTTGTACCTTTCAACACTTCCATCGGATCTATATTTGATTGTATACACCCACCTGCATCCTACAACTTTCTTACCTTGAGGAATCGTACATTTCTTCCAGGTTTCATTTTTTACCAGGGCCTCAAACTCCTCTTTCATTGCATGTGCCCACTTTTTGTTTCCTTTTGCCTCTTCCACTGACACAGGTATTTTCTCTGAGTAAACTGCAGCATTGAAACATACAACTGTTTTTGATAGTCCATCCTGCTCTGATGAACCCATTATAGGATATCTGTTTTTTTTCGGCTTAAATGATGGGTCATACCGTTTGGGAGGTATGCCCCTGGTGCTCCTGAGAGGTAGCTGATAGTGATTTGCCTGTTCCTGTTCTTCTCCTTCCTGCATCACCTCACTAATTTCTGCTGGAACTATGTCAGAACAGTGAATTTCAGGAGAATTTACCTCATTTACCTGATGCTCGTTCATGGGAGTTGTTGGTAGTGGTATTGTTTCGGAAGTGAACTCTTCTTCATTTGTGGACTCTTCTTCATTTCGCTCGTCGTTACCTTCATTTGTGAGGCTTTCACCATGATTTTTTTCTTTTCCAGTGTACCCCAATAGCCAGCTTAAATCGTCACTATTTTTGTTATTCTCCCCCTGACGATTAAGTTGGGTATAAAACATTGTGTGTTCCAAGAAGTCACAGTCCAGTGTGGTGTAAATGTGGTTTGTAGAGGGATCATAACACCTGTACCCCTTTTGGTTTGTACCGTACCCAACAAAAACACATTTAACGGCCCGGGGTTCTAATTTGTGACGATTTCGTTTTTGCAGATGAACGTACACTACACATCCAAAGACTTTAGGATGTAAGGAATGAAAGGATGGTATAGGTTTATGGTGTCCAAGAACGGTCAAAGGTGTTTTATGGTTAAGTTTTTTTGATGGAAGCCGGTTGGTGAGGTAATTTGCTGTTGCAATTGCTTCTGGCAAAAAAATTGCAGGTACTTTAGATGCAAACATTATAGCTCGGGTCATGTCTAATAGGGTTCTATTTTTCCGTTCAGCGACTCCATTCTGTTGTGGAGTATCTGGACATGTAGTTTGGTGTATCAGCCCATTTGTAGTCATAAACACTTTCATATTATGGTTGATATACTCCCCCCCATTATCAGATTTGAGAATTCTGATTTTTTCTTGAAATTGGGTGTGAATCATCTGATAGAATGCTACAAACATATTATAGACTTCGGATTTGTGTTTCATAAAATATATCCAACTCATTTGGGTGCAGTCGTCAATAAACAACACATAATATGAAAAACCATGATTATTAGATTCCGAAGCTGGGCCCCATATATCAGAGTGAATAATGTGAAATGGTTTATTAGAATGACTAAGACTGCTTGAATACGAATTTTTATGACTTTTTCCTAAATAACAGGCTTCATAGTTTAGGGTTATATTTGACTTAGCAAATGAAGGAAAAAGACGTTCTAAGTAAGTAACTGAAGGGTGCCCTAACCGATAATGCCATAGTCGAAGAGTGTCGTCCTTGGATTCTTTGCCAACAGAAGCGCTACCATGGGATACTATGTCGACGTAATAGAGTCCATCCTTTTCAATACCACGCCCAAGGATCTCCCTTGTCCGAGCATCCTGTAAAAAGCAACCATCAGGTCTCATTAGTACAGTGGTTTGTAACTCTTTTGTGAGGTGGCTAACTGAAAGTAGTTTATAAGAGAGTGAAGGAATATAAAGACAGTTAGGTAAACAAAAGTGGGATCCGAATTTAATCGTTCCTGTCCCCAACACTTCCATACAATCACCATTAGCTGTTTGGACTAGGGTTTTTGTTGGTTTTCCAAGGGTTAAAAAATCCCGTTTGTCGTATGACATGGTATCAGTCGCCCCGCAATCAAAAATCCACCGGGGTTCTAATTGGGTTTGGCCCATAACACTTAGACCGGTTTTTTGGGCTATGTGGGTATGAGCATAGGGTGTTTGGTTTGATTGGTTTATTTTGGGTATTAGGTAGGGAGGCTGGGCGTGAGTTTTTGTGAGGTATTGGGCTGGGCGTGTCTTGTGGGCTTCAGTGAGTATAGGGTATTGGGGGGTAGAGATTAAATGAGAGGCGTAGGATTGAAGAGGGAGACAAGGGTCGTTGATTCTAGGGTTTTTTGGGATATCTAAGGTGGGGGCGTGGGTTTGGTGAGTTGGGCTTGAAGGAGAGACGTGGGATTTGAGAGAGAAATGTGAGCCATTGGATATGAGGTTATTAGGGTTATTTGAGGTAGGGTTTTCATTTGAACAACATTGGAGTTCCTCTTTACCCCTTTTCTCACCTTCTCCTCCGCCGTTTCCTCGGTTGTTTCTCTTTCTTTTGCTTTCACCATTTTCCCTTGTAGATTCGGCAGGTCCTCCTCCCTCCATGGCCACCGAGCTTATGCCCCTCTTGTTTCGTCCCTCCTTGTTATGCTTGACTCACCTCTCTTCTTAGAATCCGGCCACCAGTCAGGGTAGCCGACGAGCTTAAAACACCCTTCCTTGGTGTGCCGGTTTCCTCCACAATGTGTACATTTTAAGTGGGCTTTGTCATCCTCCCTCCGGCGTGATGTTTTGTTTGATCGGAGGTGAGTACTTAGTCCACTTCCTATGCCACGCGCCACCCCTTCAGGTAAGTTAGGTAAGTGTTCTCCTCTCATGACTCCTCTTCTTGTTATTTCCCTTTGTATGGTACTGTAAGCCACTTCTACTGTGGGTAGGCTCTTGGTTTACCAGATCTTTGCGATCCTTGTCAAAATCGTCCCCTAAACCGGCTAAAAATTGATACATCCGGTTCTGTTGTATGAGATTATTGTGGACAGTCATATTGTGGGCACTTCATTGGATTTCCTATTCTTCTGTCTATTTCTTTCCATAAAGTTGTGAGCTTTCCATAGTAAATCTCTATGGAATCATGTCCTTGTCTTATGCGATTTGCCCTGGTTGTTATGTCAAATATTTGGAGGCCATCTCCTTTCCCTCCAAATACTAACCCGATGCCCTTCCAGAGTTCCTTTGCGGATGGGAAATCGAGGAACTGATTTACCAGTTCTGGTCTGATATTTTCGATTATCCACACTTTAACAGTGGAATCTCTTTGGGCCCATCTTTCGTGTTCTGGACTGTCCTTGGAGGGAGGGTCAGCTATGATATGACTGAGCCTACCTCTCCCTTCAATAGCTAATTCCATTAGCTTGGACCATTTTGTGAAATTCTGGGTATTTAGTTTTTCGGAAATATTAATTGAGTTTGTTGCCCCTTGATCACTGCTCCTGGTGTTTTGAAGTTTATAAAAAAACTCCATCAGTTGAGTAATGGTCAAGGTGGAAGCCTCAATTGGTATTTTTTGTGGTTCAGTCATCCTCAGGTAAGACTTGGTACGTGATGATGCCTATTTTACCGGAAAACCACCGGAAAAAATCCCGGCTCTAATACCAAGATAAACTGCTCTCTTAATTTTTTGTTATATATTCAAAACGTTTACAAGGCTGATACTTATAGTTTTTGCTAGACATATTTGCTCGTGGTAAACTACCTAGAACATCTTTATCTTTTTCTGTAATCTATCCTTATCCTTTTTGATGTAGATCTTATCTTTGATACTAACCCTAATTATATCTTATTCTAACTCTATGTCTTCAACACACTCATTGTAGTTTTTTTTTTACATTAAATAAAACTCTAATGGATATGAGGATTCACTTTATGGATTTACTATAAATTGTGGAAATCTCAAATTCAACAAAGTATAACTTTCACTGCCGAACTGGGCCTTTAGGTTAGAAATTTTTTCATATCATTAGACCAAGATGAAGAAATTGCATACACTAAAAAAATAGTTACTCTGTATAATACTCCTACTTTAAATTAGTATTACCCTATTTCCGTTAGACTAATCAGTCATCATATCTAATTAACTAAACAAAGAAAGACTAGAATGTACAAACAAGGGAGGCATGAATGAAGAGTCAATTTTTTAGTTTAGGGGTGCTTAACGAATCAAGCTACCCGTGTTCGAGTCGGGCTCAACTAGGTCAAATAAAGCTTGGCTCGAGACTTAAACAAACCAAGTTGAGCAATGTTTGGCTCGGCTTGAAAACTCGTTAACAAGCTCAATAAAATTTAATATGTAAATATTTTTAAAATGTTTTAATATAAAATTTTAAAATTTATGTTATATGTATATATATAATTTAAATTTTGAATTAAATTTTGATATTTTATTTTAAAATATCAAATTTTTAATTAGAAATTTGTTGTTGGGCCGAGCTTCGAGCCAATCTCCTATTCAACTATCGAGCCCGAGCCATATCTTAAAAGCTTGTCAAACTTTAAAGTCGAGCTGCGTCGAACATATCCTTATCGAGTCCGAGCCTACTACTATTTGCACTCGGCAGGCTCGGCTCATTGATTTAGTACCCCTAAGTCTAGTCTATAAATTGATTGAGTATTAAGCATTAAATTACACCTTTCCAACAATAGACAAATCAGAAACTATGCACTTAATGAAGTAACTCATTACTAGATCCTACATCAACAAGCATGATATGCTGTTTCCCAAGTCCACTAGACTTAAATCTTGCCAGCCAGTAGCTGTGTTCTAGGCTGTTTAATTAATGAGGGGTACTATTCAACTGGATCTGGGGTGAACATTAGGCTTAATGTTATTAAAGCAGCATTGAAACTAGCTAATCGACCCATGTGATCCACCTTTTTCTGGGTGTGTCATCTGATCGAACACCACTTACATTAGTTTTTGCCATTTTGGCTTATTGGCCACAGGGAAAACATTAATCCGTTTCAAATGAGTGCAAAGCTAATTAAGTGAATTTTTGTTTTATTTTTATTTTTATGACTTTCTTATTATTCTCTTCGTCCCTCAAAGATTGTTCTATTTAACTTTTTGCAAACTTTAAGATATGACTTTAAATATTTTTATCTCCAAATTCATAAGATAAAAATTATAAAAACTTGATATTGTAAAAATTTACATTGAGATGATCTAACAAAATTCCACTTGAATATATTTTGATGAGAATTTTTAACTTTGTCTCTACACATATAAATGAGGTAATTTTTAAGGGACTCGAACTCTCCAAATTTTTGATCTAAATCTATCTGGACGTATAGATCATTGGAGGAAAAAACATGACTTCATATTTTATATTTCTCATAAGGAGTTTAAGACTATAGAACTGAACATGCTAAATAGGCGCAACTGGTTTAAGCCGCATTCACGACCTGACGCCAATTTTCATCACCATTCTCCATTCTCCATTCTCCATTCTCCATTCTCCATTCTCAAAGGCTTCCAACCGTACAAATTCAAGAATTATTATAGTTGTATATTTATATTTGATTTTGATGCAGATAGTAATGCATACGTTTACTCTGACTGCATATAAACAAAAGGTATGTAACGATGTACGATGTCCATTATAATAATGCCAAGTATTATGAATAAGATAACAAAAAATAAATGAATTATTAGATTGATGTAGTTTTCGCTAAGTATGAATTATCTCAGTTATCCCAAATCCTACTCAAAGTAAGCTCCACACGCCAAGGAAACGCAATTTGGACAAAGCTCATGCTTGCTGTCGTTGCTCTATTATTATTTGACCACTCAACCATGCATAAGTACACTTTACTCCCTCCATTATCTTATATTTGTTTACATTTCTAAACAAGTCATTTCAAATGTTTGTCCATTTTAAATTTTTTACATTAATAGCATAAATTATCATTTTGATATTTTTTTTTTAATTAACCTCACTATTTTGTGAGTAGCTAATTTAATGAGAATATTTTGATTGTTTTCTTTAATAAAATATTAACCCTACTATCTTCTGTTTATTAAAATAATAACCCTACTACTCTTTGTTCAATAAAACAATAACCCTAGTATTAATTTGGAATTTTGAAGATTTTCCTTTGTTTTTTAGTTAATATTCTAAAGTCTACGGACATAAAAGGAGTAGAAGGAGTATATTATTACATAACTTCACTCACGGAGTAAACTAGCTTAGTAATAAGCTGACCTCTATGTATTAGACAGACCTATTGTGTTGCATTATCATCTTAGCTTCTTATACTAATGTTCTACAAAATTGCAAAAGATTATTGCATAATTACATATATGGACCATCATATATCATCTTCAAGCTAGTTTCAGTAGATGTGAAGGTTTGTCACTTAAACTTGAGAAGCCAATAATCCCACATGCTAAATAATGCATGGTCGTACCAAGGCAAAATGTGAAATGTGGTATGAAGTCTACATCTTTACTAATTTAAGAAAGAAACCTAATTTTTTGTCACAGTTGCGTCTTTTGTTGCTCACCTTCCAATCTATCAATCTTCGCTTTCATATTATATGTACAAAAACATGATTGCTAGAAAATGGACGTACAAGATCCGCTTAAAAACAAAAACAAAATGACAATTTAAGGGGAATTTGTCAACATTTGCACACAATATTATGATGGTGTGACGCCCGTAGTACACATTTGTAAGAGCTATAATCAAAGATTTCTGCTGGTTCAAAAGGGCCACCAAAAAACTGATTCCAATTCGAAATAAATTGACCATTCCTTTCAAGTTTATGCCCTTAATATTATAGTATTATACTAGAAGACAAGGTTTAAGAAAAATAGGGAACAAAAAAGTGTCTAAAGTCTAAACTACAGTTTTGTTAAGGTAGAAAAGCAGAAAAATGTATCAATCAAAATATGGAACACTATGACCCGTGGAAATAGAACTAAACCCGGTGTTGCTGGTACCAGAATGATCAGGAGGCGGCGGTGGTGTGTACAAGGAAGCTGCACCTAAAGGAGAAGATGAAACCACAACGGAAGCAGAAGGCGGTGGAGGTGTAGATGGCGGAGGTGGTGTGTTGGCTTGCTGGGGCTGAGGCGGCTTAGGCTGATGATGAGGTGATGATTGTGATTGTACTTGTGGTAGACTAGAAGCTATAACCGCGGCTGCAACAGAAGTAACCAAAGAGTTGTTAGGATGATGGTGATGAGGATGATGTGTAGCACGAGTTGCAGGAATAAGGGCATTAGCTGCTGCCTCCCTATACTTGTACTTCAAAATTTCAGCCCTAACTGCATTAAGCTCTACTTGTAATGTTTGGACTTGTTGCTGCAATGCTGAGATAGCACCCATGCACCCGTACACTGGATCTCTTAGCCTCACGTTGGCTTCGTATACTAGACTATTGGCCGCGTCTGCCCTTTGATTATCCGGTACTTCCTACAAATCGAAAACGAATCCTCGTATAAATCGTCGAATAATACTAAAGAAAAACAATCAAAGATTGTACATTGAGCTACCAAAGTCGAAAGATGTACGGCAAACATATCGGTTGCTTGGTTTATACAACGGGGTTGTCTCCAGAAAACGAAGATAAACATTGCAAATTAGTACTAGAGTACATACCATGAGCAACTTGGAGACATTGCTGGCACCAAATACTTTGTGGACGGCGGCGAACTTTTGGGGCTCATGAGGGGAGAAATAAGGAGAGAAAGGACATTCCTCGGCGCATCGTCTGCGGAGGAGCTTGCAGGCAGCACAAGGGGTGATTGTGTTTAAAGTAGCACCCACACCCATCATGTATGATCTCCTTCCTACTATCTGATGATTATTGTTATCATAGCAATTGCTTGCCACCATTGATTTTGTAGCATCGATTTCTCTCTTTATCCTTTTCCCTATTTCGTCCTCTTCAAATCCCTCCCTGCAAATTAGATTTCACCACAAACTCCAAAGTGTTAATCAAGTTATATATTAATTGGTCAAAAGAGAAACTAAAGTATAACAAACTAAATAGGTTAAGTCTATTAATATACGTAAAGCTCAGCTCAACTCGACTCAGCTCATTTACCTTTTCCTAAACATTCATATATGGAGAAATCTTTTGTATGATGGAGAAGAGGGAAGCCACTAAGAAAATAGAAAGAATAGAGAAAGGTTTGGTTGTTACATGGCAAAGTCAAAATTCCATCAATGGAACGAATAAACCCAAATTATTCATCTAAATATTATATTGCTAAAATTTTCTATCTCCTCTTAAACAAATTGATATATATATATATATATATATATATATATATATATATATATATATATATATATATATATATATATATATATATATATATATATATATAATATGATACGTACGTAATATATACGGTCCTTCGATACAATTAAGAAATTTGGTTGTATATATAAAGAAGAGAAAATAAAATAGATTAGAAAATTCTAGAGGAAATTAGAAGGAAAGTGAATAGAGGTTATGAAAATGGTGAAGCCTGCTCTGATTTATGCTACCCCCACGTGTACTGTGATTGCTTCACGGCTATGAAAGCCACCCTCTTCATTGAGCTTTTTTTTTTTTTTTTGGGCAGGCCAGTATATGAAGATTTAATGACATTTGTTGACCGTAATCCATTAGATGAAAATTCATTAATAATTTAACCGAAATGTGTAGCAAAACCAATAGGATCTTATGACATTTGTAGATACTCATATTTTAAGAATATAATTTATACGGATGTTAATGATAACATTGAGACTTGAGAGGTAGCTATTAGTATTACCAATAGTTTGAGATCGAATTGTTTCCTGGTTCATAATGTGGGTACCTTTCGCTATTCTTAAGTAATTTTGCACCCTTTTCTTTTTTTAGATTTTAGTCTCAAAATAATATGACAATATATACAAAATACGGAGTAGGACTGGAAATGAGCTGAGTCAAGCCCAAGCTTGATAAGCTCGTGGCTCCGCTCGCCTGATACTCAGAAAGCTTAGGCTCGGGCTCGGGCTCGTGACTCGCCGAGTTTCAAAATTTGAGCTCGGGTTTGGCTCGATAAAAGCTCATGGCTCGGCTCGGCATAAGCTCGTCACTTGACTCGGATTTGCCGAAGGCTTATTCGGGTAAATAAACTCGATTCTGTTTAAAGATTGGTTTAAACTACACCTTTAATTAAGTTCGGCTCGTTTAGGCTCGTTTAGGCTCGTCGAACCCTCAAGCCTAAATTGTTTGAGCTCGAACTCGGGCTCGCTTTCATAAAGCTCGGGCTTGGCTTGACTCGGACTTGCCTAATTCCGAGCTCAAGCCAAGTTTTAGGCGATCCTATCCAGAATAGCTTACGAGGTAACTCGGCTCATGTCTAGCCCTAGTACGGAGTATATTAATTCGTGAAGTCATTTTTATTTTTATTTAAAAAATTATTATGATAGTTTTCATTTTATTGAAAATTTGCGCAATTTTTTTTTTCATATATCCGGCATACTATGGCCAAGTAAATTCACAATTATCTTCTTTGTATTAGGTTATAAATTACGAAGCCATCACTTGTCCATTAGGCAGTATAGAAATTATCTTATTTTAAAAATTATTTGGGTTGACTAATAAATGGTCAAACTTGAAATAATGAAATTCTCTGAGTACTTGAAAGATGACCAAGCAAAAAAGCTATAATACAGTAATTGAATTACAATGCAAATAGTTGACTCTTGAAGGCCACAATCCTGTTGTTAGGCAAGAATATGGCCTAAATTGGGTATATACTAAATTACTACTCGGCATAATGCTATATAATACTCCTTTGTATATTTCAATGACAAAAAAGAAATACTACGTATTTCTTAGGCCTTATTCCTTTTGCTGAAATGAAATTATTTTTACGGTAGAAAATAATATAGCAAACTTAATTTTATTAATAACATATTTGTTACTAGGAGTTAATATTTATATTGAACTAGACTTATTTTTACTTATATTAAATAAATTTTACCAAAGTAAAAAAGCCTTTTCAATTGATCTAAAATAATTTTTACTAAATATTACTCCCTCCGTTCTTTTTTGTTATTTTCTTATTCTCCATCCGAAAATTTCAAAAAGATCTTCCTCGTATAGAATCATTCTATTTTAGTCTAATTTACTATATATGGCTAAAATAACCTCAATTAAATAAAATTATTGACGAAAATAACCTCATTATCCACCTGAACTACCGAAAATATCCCACTAATTCTAAAAATTTCCACTAATATTTACTCTTAAACAAGTCAGTTATAAATTTTCATGAGTATTAAATGCATGCACTACTTACAACTTTTTTTTTCAAGGGAATCTGTATTTTTTCATATTTTATAAAATTTATTTTAAGGAAACTTATCCATATTTACTCAATTCTTGGTTTATTCCCTGATTTTAAATGAAAATAATAAAAAAGATGGGAGGGAGTATTATTTTAAAGTAAAAGAAAAAGGGTCTTTATATGGTATACTACTTCCATCCCCCGGCCCCTAGATTGAATGATGGCTACTTAAAATTCCAAACATAGTTGAAATACAAAGATTCAGTCAAAATATATTCCCTAGTTGGAATGAAAAATCTTAATACTCATGAATAAGTTAATTAAAATTCCCCACACAATGCAAATACAATGTTGCTTTAATTTTCTTTTCTATGTTTTAATTTAGTAGCTCATTAGTGAGTCCCTTCTCCTCTATGTTGGAATGAAAGGAATAAAACAATCTGCAGTTGCTTAGAGTTGAAACCCATCACCCATGAGTCATGAGTTAGGTTTGACCCGATATATAAGGCTAAGAAACCGCACACTTGTTTCATACAGCATTAAGTAGTAGATTTACATCATATTAACTACTTCACATGAGTGTCCAATTAATTTAATTTGGTACTACTTATTAGCATTTCCTTGAAACAATAAAATTTATCGGTGGTCTAAGTACGTAGTGTGCACAGGTGAATATTAGATATGCAAAATACGCCCTAGCTAGGAGGAGTTGATTCGTGCACATTTTCATTGTCATATTTAACATCTCTCCTTGTAGAGTAATGTGTACTCTCTGATAGGAGTAGTACGTGTTTGGAAGGATTATTTGTCTATTTTTCTGTGAAAAAAGATGTTATAAATCATATCGTTGGGAATCACTAGTTCATGATAAGTCGGTGTTAAGATTGCAAAATTCTTCATTCTCATTATTGCTTTGACAATTTAATTTATATTTTTCATCTCATAAAATTAAAAAACATTATATACACATCAATTAAGTTAACCAATTCTTCTATCGATTTCATTTGATAGATAAACACATGCATGTTTGTAATAGAGTTGTATGGCTATGTGGTGGCAAAGGACTAAATAGGACATAGGGGAGAACATTTGAATTCAATGTCGTACTTTTTACCAACTGAGCTGCTAACATTAGATTCTTGATCAAGAAGCTGACCATTTCCAAACATAGAGGAATCTGTTTGTAAAACATAAATATTAAACAATTCGCCAATTGAAACCTGTGTCACTTGCAAGTAAGTGTAGGAACGACACAAAAACAATGGCTAATTTTTTTTAACCTTTTTTTTTTAAAAAAATAATTCAAAAACTAACACTCGCCCAAAGTATTTCGAAATATGACCTCCATACTAGGTTCGGGTAAAAACCGCTGTCATTGACAGCAGTTTTGAAGCCAACTATGTTGAATTGTGGAATATGATGGGCAATAATAAAACCGCTGCCAAGGACGGGATGATCTCATTTTATACATTTTCCTCCATATTTTATCATTTATAAGCTTTTATTTTATATATTTTGATATTACTTTTCTCATATATATTTTGCTTTGTTTTGTAGGTTTTGGACATAATAAGAACTCTCTCGATATCGTAAGCCCATCGCTCAACTCATGTTTGAAGCATTCGCGTCAATCATTAGCCTTATTTTGAGGATTTTTTGATACATATTGCAACGTGACTTTAGCTAGCCGTTGATCTTCCTATGTCAGGTGTGGCAAGTGAATTTGGCAAGCAAAAGGATGAATCTCGCAGCATACACCGTACCTCGATGGTCGTCCTTCACTCCGCGTCGCAACTTCTTGGCAGCTACTTTGGAAGAATTATTTTGGCAGCCCAAAGTCCTAGTCATCAAAGATAATGTTTAGGTAGAGTGTTTAGTTGGTTGGGGACTCTTTTGGATGAGAATTTCCCACGCCACTTTTGGGCTTTGTGGAGGAATTTTCTGATTTTTGCTTTTGCTTAGTTTTTATTATTCATCAGCTTTAGGTTTTCATAGGTTTACTTTGGTTCTTTCTCTTTTGGCACTCATTGAAGCAAGGCTTTGATGTACAACAATCCATTGATATTTTTCAATCAATCTCAAGTATTATTTTCTTTTTTCTCTTCTCTTATTGTTATTGTTAATCATGTTTCAATTTATAATGCTTTTGTTATTTTATTCAATATGCTAGAATAGTTTTCTTTACTCTAGGGTTAGGTTAACCCTAGCATGAATTAATGTACTAATGATTCCCAAATCTCAATTTTTATTAGTTTGCAATTCATTTATTTTAGGGTTGGTTTTATTATCGATGAATGACTAGAAATAGTATTTATTGAATATGATTAGGTTACAACGAAAGTTGATTCTTAATCGATTCTAGAACCCTAATTTTAGATAAAGAAAATCATTACGAAAGTATTGATGGAATTTATTAGGATGTTAAGATGTTGTGCTTAAAGTTTTTGAATTGCATGAGTCCATGAAATTAGGTATGATTGCATTGTTGAAGAAGACATTGATTGATCGAAAGAAATAATTGGGAAGAAGAAGACATTGTTGTTGCATTACTTCATGCTAGTGGGGATACTTAACTCTAGAAGCCTTTAAACCTTGATTATTTCATATCAATCTTGCTCATTTTAGTTTTTGGATTAGATCATCATTATTTACTTTGATTACTAGCTTAGTTTAGTTCAAATCAATCTAGCTAACTGAACCATTAGTCTCTTGGGATTCAACCCTTACTTGTCCTACTACATAGTTAAGAGGAATAGTAGGTTATCTTTATTAGGTGCACGACACGCCTTTCATAGTGACAACGATTTACACCCGAACCTGGTATGGAGGCCATATTTCGAAATACTTTCGGACTAGGGTTATTTTTTGAATTATTTTTAAAAAAAGGTAAAAAAAAATTTAGCCCAAAAACAATATAGTTGGGTTCACCTTAATTAATAGCAATACAGGGTCTTTAGTCTTCCCCTGAAATGCCTGAAACCACTTAATTGCCCATTCATTGGCCATTAGACGATATATAATATTTCTCGGGTGGTGAAAACTTGCAGCCTATGAAGGTGCCATGGTGTTTGAAATGGAGACATCACTGCTCACATGACATCGCACGATGAGACATTATGTCCTCTGGCTAGTCTGTCACAGACCCTCTGTCGATTTAAAAACTTAAAATTATCAGTCAACAGGTTAATCGCACACTAAGCATTCCTCGACGAACTCCTAATTATTTAATGTTAAGCTCAGCTCGCTCATGCATAAATATATATTAACTCTCAAGATTGCAGGTTATGGATTTCAGGTTCACACTCAGAAACTTCCTTGGGACAGTTGTTTTTATGTCCTACTGACGTACGCACGCCAACCATTTGTTCTACCTCTACATCGCGCCTTTCATTAGATTTCAAAATTATTTAATTAAGCCCAGAGAAGTAGCAGCACTAGGTTTATTGATTATATGTCTCTATGTGGGAGTATAGTAAGTATTGGCTGGCCTGGTGTGGTGAACTTGTGATGGATGCCAGGGAATCTTGCATTGTTTTAGGTCGATCATATTCTTATTAACATAGTAGCTAGTAATAGTCAAGCTATTTAGTGACAGGAGCATATTATATGTGATGACTTGATGGTCAATCTTTATTTACTAGGAGTCTTGGACAATTATTAATTAGTGGTTGTCAAGGATAGCCAAATCACTAAATTCGTGATTATATGTGTGTTTACCAGTACATGCATGAAAAAGGATGCATGTACTTCTCGCAATTCTTCGTTGTGAATCTACAGGAAAATTTTACACATGAGACTAAGGTTCCATTGATGACATTCGACCCACACCCTGGCACCTTAGCTGCTAAGAGCAGATCGATCATATCTTCATTAGAAGCGCATTGTGGTAATTTATTGTTGTTCTCACATGAAGAAGTAAGATTTGCATTGATCTTAAGAGCTAAATTCTACAATTAGGATCAAGCTTGATCCAGAAGAGCCCCAAAATAACATATTTAAGGCTTTAGCAGAACGCACAGGGAAAAAAAAACATAGCTGAAGCATGGGTGTTGACATCACTATATTACTAACCTCCGAGCTGTGTGGCTTTGCAATGGGTTCGGGGATGATCACGGATGCTCCTTTGATACATAACCCTCATGAACCTTGACTTGGCTTAGAAGTGAATTACATTTTCGACAATATTTGAGATTGAACGAGCTGAAGTTGATCTCTTATGTTGAAAATTATAAACATTTGAACTTAAGAACGATGATAATATGATCCAAACTCCCAATGATCAGGCATAACTGCTTATTCAATGAGCCGCCACAGCTCCGTGGGATAAACTTTATTTTAGGGAAAATTGAGGCATCAAGCATTGTCAGGTTTGGATTTGTAACATGTTACATGCAGTCATGCACGATGTGCAGATGGCGAAGTACAGATGACACTACATTCCATGTATCATCCCAACCTCTAATTAAGGTTATACTCCTTTCGAAAGGATAATACGGAGTAATAACAATGAGTGACATTCAACTTACGCTTTCATGATCTGACCCTGCCATTGAAATATTTGCATGCTGGGTATTCTTAGAACACATAGATCCTAAGCTTACACAAAACGGATCTAATCTAGCTAGATCGAAAATTGGAAACTAACAGAACCGACATCATGATTGCCTAAATAATAATACGTAGGCGAAGTTGTTCATCTGATAGACTGATCGATACATAACTAGAACCAACTAGAGTAGAGGCTTCGAAACCTGCCATTGGCGGCGCAACAAGAAAGACGACTAAAGCACAAAGTAGAAACTGGGAAACTATTGCTTCCCACCACCACATCCTCCTCTTCCTCCTCTACTTCTGCACTTGAATACTCAAATGATACCCTGTGCCTGTCGATAGGGGAAGGAGTTGACACTGCCGAACATGATTGTGAGGGCGGCGATGATGATGATGATGAGGAGGAGGAGGAGGACGGACGTGGTGATGATTTGGTCGAATAGGATGATGACAATGTTGGTGGATGATCTCTCTTAAGAGACAGCCTTGGAAAAATTGTTTGAATAAGTTTAACATTGTTAGCATCATTTTGTTTCTTTTTCTTGCTAGAGAAAAAGGCTGGCCTTATTCTGGTGGATGCATATTTGTTATGGTATTGGTAAGAAGGTGGGGGAGTAAGGGGAGGTAGTAAGTGATCGACTTCATGATCACAATTAGAAGACCTCATGACAATGTGACGCTTAGGAGTACCTGGACTTGATTCCCATACAAAAGGCACAGCTGCTGGTTCTTGTGCATGGTATTCACCACCTCCGGTCTCCAAGGAAGAGTTGCTCAGATTAGAAACTTCTCGAGATACAATAAATCTTCTTCTCCCGACCTTAAAACTCGATGCTGCAGCTGCCACGGCTTCTTTGGTCTTGATTGAATGAAGATATTTGGGATGATCAACATTCATTTTTGTGACAATTGTCCTAGTTTATTGGAGAATAAGGTTACTTTTTGAATGTCGTCTGGAAATTGTGTTGGATCATCTCAGGAATTTAAGTACTGGCATACTTTTATATTGTCCTAAATGTATGTATATGACAGCTTCCATGTTCATTAGATAGTTTGGCACGTGAATATTAAGCGTCATTAGCGCTCCAAAGAGTGGACTTCATTCATCATAAACTTACACAAATGATCTTAAAATCCATGAATTAACAAGCATGTGGGGGTGACTTTCAGTTCAAAAGTTGAAGTTATTATAGGAGTGGAGTAGCTGAGATCTTGTAGTATCACATGTATAGTGTTCAATACCGAAAGAGAAGACCAATCACATGCTATGATTTATTGAAGTTGTGTATCGCCCCATCCAAATGTGTTATAGTCAATGCCAACATCTGATCCCATCCCCCCAAATATTTAGCTGATCAACATACACCAACTCATGTGGCCTTGACAAATCAAGGCCATCACATCCAATCCCACCCTGGTTTTACTTTCCTAATTTATTGGAGATAAAAGTAGTTCATTCGATCTAACTTCACGTTTTAATTTTACTTTTTGGTTGAGCTAGTCGGTTTTGTTACGTGATGATAATGTCGATCATGATGCTATGCTAGTTGTGACTCTTGTGAGCCCTAACGAGGTAACAAGGTGGCTTGCAATAATTGTGGAAGGTTTTGAAAAGAGCATTTTCTAATTCATACCTGATATAAATTATATTAAAATGTTAAGTTATCAGATATAGATATTAATATATCAGATATATATATTATCATATCATATATAAAAATACAAAAAAACTCATATTACATTATGATCTCAGACATAGAAATGAAATTACGAAAAATCTCCCTAATAATATAATTTATATCAGGTGTATAAAATAGGAATTTCTCGTTTTGTAAGTATTAAGTTATTTTATTCTCGTTTTGCAAGATTGAAAAATAAAAAATGAAAAATAGAACAATTAATAATATTAACATGTGATGGGAAGATATATATGATAGTTCCTTTGTCATAAACTTCATAATATATAATGTAGTAATTAAGATGATATAAAAAAAAAACTAAGAGAATTTTACACAATTTTTATCAACTAACTTCACTTTCCTTAGGAGAGGTCTTGTGTTTGGTTTGAGTTAAGAGCAATTTGTAGTTTTACAAGTTTGGGGGTTGAATGATAGATTGTAATAAGATATTATAACCATTTGTTTTTGTCAAAGTACAAGTAAAAATGGAGGTTAAAGTCTATTAAAAGAGGAAAATATAAATGAGTAGACTACAAGCATACCACACAAATAAAATAAGTAAGATAGATATTGGAAGTGACAAGTTCATAGTGAGAAAATGAAATAGAGGCTAAAATATTGTAGTAAACGGGTGGAGCGAGGGAGTTGCACGGGTGCGGGATTAGTGGGTGCCGGCCGCCGGATGGCGCCGACTCTAAAGTTTTAACCCTTATGCTTCTTGTATAATCCCCACCTGCACGCATCACTTCATTCTTGCCTTGCACGTAATTTTTCTACTTTTCTTTGCTCGTTTTCTAAAATCTCTTCTTTTGATCATGCGTTTTCTAGAGCTTTGTTTCTATGCCTAAATACTAAAAGAAGTAAAAGGGGATAAAAGGCTCTAATTTGTTTTCCCTTTCATTTTTTTAATCTTTTTCTTTAGTTGTTAAAGGAGTATATATATATATATATATATATATATATATATATATATATATATATATATATATATATATATATTAATTTTATGGTCTCTAACAAATTACTTACTATGACAATGTATTGGTTTAAATTAGCTTATATTTACGGATTATACGATTATACAAAACTACATTTTATTTCTGAAGTTGACATCTTGACAATAATACAATGCATATTAGGTAATTACAAAGTACTAGATATTTAAAATTTATTAAATTTGATAGCAAACTTCAAATTAGAACTATTATTATATAGGCTGATGAAGTTGAAAGGGGAAGGGAGAAGAAAAAGAGAGAATTAAGTTGACGTATAAGCATGATTTGGATACTAAGGGGTATTATGTTGGATAAGCATCAACTATGTTGATTATAATCACATTTTTTACTATATTTATAGGCACGTCTAGTAATAAACTACTCGCTTGTGAATTAGGATAAATGGTAGCAGTAACTTCTTGGAAGTGCGCCTATATGCACCAATAAAGTTGTTAGGTAGCTTGTTGTTCTTAAGGAAGCCCAGTTTCTCTCTCTACAAAAATCTCTTGCATCTCTCCTTGTGCATGCGATCACATTTCTACGTGCACAGGCTTGAATATCTTCATGGTATTAGAGCATGTATAAAATTCTTGCAGCAATTTCGGCATTTTCTTTTGATCAGTCAGAGGGTTTTAGGTCATTGCATGATCAAGCAGGTTCGATTTGCATTTTTCCTTTGATTTGTTGAATCAAAGGTTTTCTGATCATTGTATGATCTGAATTGTTTTTGAATTGAGTATTTTCTTGATTCAATTGTTTGATAAGGTTCTTTCTCTTATCTTTGTATAATCAAGGCTGTTTTTGGTCTTTTGATTCCTAATTGATCGATTTCTATGAAATCTAAGCAATCAATCATGGCTCATAAGACGTGCATGACATCTGATCCTACATCACCATTTTACATCAATCCTTCTAAGAACACAATATTTTAATAGTGTCAGAAAGATTCAATGGAGAAGGGTATGCTGAGTGGAAGAGGAGTATGTTCATTGCTCTTGCTACAAAGAATAAATTAGGGTTCATTGATGGAAGCATTTTGAAGCGAGATGAAAACGATCCTAAGTTTCTTGCTTAGTAAATATGAGATGGTATCATCATCTCTTATATTCTTTGGTCCTTGGACTCGTCAATTTCCAGAAGCGTGATAGTTCTCACCACATCTCAAGAGATATGACGAGACCTCGAAGAGAGGTTTTCTTAGACATTTGGACCACAAATTTACAAATTGCAGCAGTTGTTGACTGAGCTTAATCAAGGGCCTAATACTTCTGTCACATACTTCTTCACTCAAATCAAGTCAATTTTGGATGAGATTAATCAAGCAAATCCATTACCAGTGTGTAGCAGCCCTGGCTGTACATGTGTGCAGGCGTTCTTGAAGCAGCAACAAGAGGAGAGATTGGTGTCCGAACTAGCATTTTACTAATGCAACCTCTTCCTTCTATTTCTATGGCGTATAAACTCTTGATGTAGGAAGAGAATCAAAGGGAGATAAGCCAAATGGATGAAGAGAAGGATAGAACTACAACCTTTGTTTCTAATCACAAGAAACATATAGGCAGCAACCTCAGTTCACATCTAAGTCCAACAATGTTGAGAAGAAAGCATCAGGTGCTCTCTATTGTGAATACTATAAGTTCATTGGCCACACCATCGATAAGTGCTATAAACTGCATGGCTATCCTCCAAACTTTGGCAATAAAGGGAGAAACAAGAAGGTTGCAGCTATAGTACAGAGTGAAGAATCAGTGAACTCAAATGAAGTTAACATTCCCACTAACACTATAACAGCAGAAAAATACATTAGCTTAATGAAATTACTTCAAAATTAGCAACTGGAAAACAATCCTAATGAACATCAAGCACATGTAGCAGGTACTTGTCTTATAATTTTCTCAAACTCTAAGTGGATTATTGACAGTGGTGCTACATATCATATTTGTTCAAATTTGAGGTTGTTTGAGTCTTATAAGGAGTTGGCAAAATCTCCTAGAAGCATAACTCTTGCTGATGGGAAACATGTAGTTGCTGAACATGTAGGGATTGTAAGATTTTAGAATGGAATTGTGCTACATAATGTCTTATATGTACCAGGCCTCAAGTTCAATTTAATTTCCATTTGTAAGTTGTGTAAAGACTTAAAGTGTGAAATAATCTTCACTCATGAAAAATGCTTGAGTAGCTCGAGAACTTAAAGTGTGAAATAATCTTCACTTAAAGTGTGAAATTTTGTTACTACAACACAGAACTCTAATTCTACTCATGCAGCTCGAGATGACTTGAGCAGTGCACCTGAAGAAATGTGTTCAACACCAAGTGGTCTTAGAAAATCAGAAAGACAAAGAAGATCACTTGCATACTTACAAGATTATATCTATATAGTAGATGTAGATATCACTCAACACCATTGATGTAATCTGGTTCAATTCAACAGCATACCAATGGCCTCTCAATAATTGATAAATCAAAATTCTCATTTAATTGAATCAGCGAGCTATCTTGAAGCTTCTCAGCATGAAGGATGGGTGAATGCAATGAATTTAGAACTATATTCCCTCATTAAAAGTTATACATGGGATCTAGTTCCTTTGCCTAAGGAGAAAAATGCCATTGGATGTAAATGGGTGTACAAGATCAAGCTTAAAGCTAATGGCACAGTAGTGAGGCTAAAGGCTAGATTAGTTGCAATGGGTTTTATATAGCAATATGGCATTGATTACTTAGAGACTTTCTCTCAAGTAATCAAAATTGCAATGGTGAGGTGTCTAATCTGTGTGGCAGCTAGTAAAGGATGGAAAATACATTAACTTGATGTCAATAATGCCTTTTTACATGGCAATCTTACAGAAGTAGTTTATATGTGAGCACCGCTAGGTCTTAACAGTCCCAACAATCTAGTATGCAAAATGAGAAAGTCTTTGTATGGCCTGAAGAAGGCTTCAAGACAATGGTTTGCAAGATTAACCACTGCTCTCGTGGAGATGAATAATGTGCAATCCTTGAATGACTATTCCCTATTCATCAAGAAGACTAAGATCCCACAACAATCGTGGCCATTTATGTGGATGACATCGTTGTTACAGGATCTAATGAAGATGAGATTGCAAACTTTAAATCTCACCTACATATTGTTTTTAGTATTAAAGACTTGGGTATTCAAAGCTACTTCTTGGGGATTAAAGTTACTCATTTGAAAGTAGGAGTTGTGATGACACAAAGGAAGTTCACTAAGGAGTTGTTACTTGATTGTGATATGGATACGTCCAAATTAGCCAAGACACCTCTGCCAACAAATTTGAAGTTGTTATCCAGTGAAGATGACTTTGTCAAGGATCTTGAATAGTATAGAAGACTTGTGGGAAAACTGGATTTTCTCACGCACTATACCTGACTTGGCATATGTTGTTCAAACACTAAGTCAGTTCATGAGGCAACCTATAGTTCCCCATGTCCAAGCTCTGCAGCATGTACTTCGGTATGTTTCTCATACCATTGGGCAGGGCATTCTTTTACATGCCACTGATAGTCTGATGCTCAAAGCTTATTCTAACTCAAACTAGGCTTTAAGTCCAAATACAAGGCGGTCAGGAACTGGCTATATGCTTCTTTTAGGGAACTAACCTGTCTCTTGGAAATGGAAGAAACAATCAACCATTTCTCGGAGTTCTAGTGAGGCTGAATACAGGGCAATGGCAGTAACAACCTCAGAGACAACATGGTTGGTAAGGATACTTGAAGAGCTAGGAGTCACAAATCTAAAGTCAATTACCTTGTGATGTGACAACCAGAGTGTTATGCACATTGGAAAAAACCCTGTTCTCCATAAAAGAACCAAGCACATTAAATTGGATTGTCATTTCACTCGAGAAAGAGTTCTTGAAGGGTTGATAGAGTTCACTTATCTTCCTACAATAGAACAATGGGTTGATATCATGACTAAGGCATTATCTTCTGCTGAACATGAGAATTTGAAGTTTAAGCTTGGAATGTCTGATCCTGCACATCCTCAAGCTTGAGGGGGGATGTTAATATATATGACACTGATGATTGATGTTTAGTACAGTAAATAGTACAGTACATTAAATAATTTGTAATAAACCTTTCTAATATTAAGGAAGTCGGTTATAACATTGTGTGTCTGTGTCTGTGTGTGTCAGTTCCATTCAATAATAACAAACACAACATTCTCTATACTTCTCTGTGCTCTTCTCTGCTTCCAGCTTTTGGGTTAGTATTTTTGTCACTTCTCCTTGTGTATGCAATCGCATTTCTACGTGCACATGCTTGAATATCTTCAATGTGTACTTAAAACAATGTTGAAAAATAATACAGCAAAATCAAATGCATCAAGAAAGACCTAGCTCTAGTCCAACAATATTTAGATAGTCTAACCCCATGTATTTAGATAGTCTATCCAACAATGTTTAGATAGTCAAACAATGTCTAATCAAACAACTCGTACACAGTAACCATTACATTTTACAATCCTTCCGTCTAAAGAGTGTTTTTTTCATCGTCTTTAAAACACACATTTAATCATCAATAGTTTCTATTACATACTCAGTTCAATTTTGAAATACATTACTTATGCGCCTTGATAAGTTACTATAGATAAAAAGTATTGTATACACACGAAATACAATAATTTTTATCAACTTTGAGGAGTAACTTTTATTACTTCAAGGAGTCATTTCTATTGGGATACAATAACTTTATTGTATCTCGTGTGTATATAATACTTTGTGTATTATAAAGTATGGGCATTGTTCACAAGCGTTGACTGTAAAATAGAAATTTGAGAAAATAATTAGAGAAAGAGACAATGTAGTAATAATGTACAAATGTGCTCCCAAAAACTAAAGCCCCATAGCAACCACTAGGGGTGTCAAATCTGGTCCACGAGTCGTTTCTAGGTTGACCCATTACGAGTCAGTTCGGGTTAAATCGGTTCAATTTAGTCTATCGGGTCGGGTCGGGTCGAGTTGGGTCAGGTCATTATCGGGTCGGGTTAAATCAATTATTTGCGTGCTCGGGTTCAGTTTGGGTTTGATTCAGGTTGTATTCGGTTCTGTCAATGTCGGTTCATGTAAAATCCGGTCAGTTCTTGAACGAGTTATAGCAGGTTATTTCGAGTTTGGGTAGATTTTGGGTCAAGTCAATCATGGCAATGGGTCGCCTCGCTGGTTTAAGCTTTATCGGTTTCGCATCGGGTCATTAATGAAAAAAGTTTTGTTTCAAGGTTATTAGAAATTGGGTAAAAATAGACCGAACAAGATTAGATCACATTAACATATATTCAAATAGTTAAAATATGTAGTTAATTCAGGTCACGAGTTTTTATAAATCGAGTCATATCAGTTATGTGTCGGGTTTAATCGAATTCGGGTTCTCTTCGGGTCGAGTTTGTAACAGGTCGATTCTATAACGTGCTGGGTCCCTAACGGGTCGGACACGGATCGGGTTTGGGTCTTCGAATATCGGGTCAAATCGGTTTTAGGTTGACTTCAACTCGGGTTGGGTCGGTTTTCGGGTCTCATTTTTCGGGTCATAATCAAGTCGGGTCTGGATAACTTATTGGGTCGGGTCTAATTTTGACGGCTCTAGCAGCCACCTTAAACAAAAAAAAGAAGCTGAACACAAAAACAAATCAAAACTAGAAATAGAAAATAGTGACTAACCAAAAAATTTATATACGTTACATCTTTTCATTTTAAAATATTACAAGGCAAAAATCTAAATACGTTTCTTAATATTCAAAGAAAAATAAAAAAAGGGGGGAAGTGGAAACTTATAGGAGAAGGAGAAGGAGAAGAGGCCGGAGCCCTGACTTTCGTAACCACCAAGACTGCCACTCCTTTGGCTACACCCACCCCCTGATTAGGCTGAGCCACTCTGTCAGATCTATCCCCAAATTGTATCTCCTACCTTCTTCTATTTCTCCTCGCTGCAGCACCCCACACTTCTTTCTTCATGTAAATTTTACAGCAATTCCGATTAATTTTCTGTGTTTTTATCATTGACTTTCTGAATATTTCTTGATTTTATTCCTCAGCTTGTCATTTCAAACTTAATGTATATGTGACTTTGGGTTATATTCTGACTTGGGTATCTTGAATTTTATGGATTGTTTATTTAATTAGTTGTTTAAAGTAACACTTGTATCAATCATCAAGTATCTGTTTTTCAAGGAATATTAGGATCTTTGAAATTCCCTGCAGTATTGATTATTGAATGATAAATCATGGGTGAAATGCAAAATGCAATGATTTTGTTGACCACATGCTTATATCCACCATTTGTATACTTTCTTGCAGCGGTACCGGATAATCGATATGCTAACTCGAAAATCTTCGGTTTTAGGTCTGTTTAGAGCATGTATCTGATTGTTTCTTGCATAAAGATATACCAGGGAATGCTAAATGATTTGGTTGTATGTTGGGGGACTTACTATTGTAGTTTATGAGGCTAGGAATCCTGTCCTAGTGTTGTTGGCAGTTGATGATATTGGGTACTCTAGTTGCTGTTTTAAGTCTCAAGGGATTACTTGCAGTAGAGTGCCTTCTACACTCATGCGGGATCTTTGTGGGGAAGGTTAATCTTCATTCACTGTTGTAGTTCTCATGCAGTCCTTCTTTGTAAATAGTATACAGTTTTGGTCTTGGCAGGAGATTTGTATCTTGATATTGTTGCTGAGGTGTTTTTGTTGAATGTTAGTTATGGAGCATAAGTCGGGTGTGTTGATGCAAAAGTATGAATTAGGGAGATTACTGGGGCAAGGTACCTTTGCTAAGGTCTATTATGCAAGAAGTGTTCAGACTGGACTTAGTGTGGCCATCAAAATGATTGATAAAGATAAGGTTTTAAGAGTAGGGCTCATGGATCAAATTAAGAGAGAGATTGCTATCATGGGAATGGTTCGACACCCATACATTGTGCACCTCTATGAAGTCATGGCGACCAAGAGTAAGATTTTTTTTGTGATGGAATATGCAAAAGGGGGTGAACTCTTTGACAAGCTGACCAAAGGGAGGCTAGAGGAGGACAGTGCTCAAAAGTATTTCAGACAGTTGATCAGTGCTGTTGAATTTTGCCACAGTCGAGGAGTTTATCATCGGGATCTGAAACCTGAAAACTTGCTGCTGGACGAAAATGAGAATTTGTTGGTTTCAGATTTTGGGTTGAGTGCTCTAGTTGAAACTAAACGACAAGATGGTTTACTTCATACAACTTGTGGAACCCCCGCATATGTTGCTCCTGAAGTCATCAGCAGGAAAGGTTATGATGGGGCGAAAGCTGATATTTGGTCGTGTGGGGTGATTTTCTTCGTCCTCTTGGCTGGTTATCTTCCCTTTTATGACTCCAACTTGATGGAGATGTATAGAAAGATTGGTAAAGCAGAATATAAATTCCCTAGCTGGTTTCCAAAGGATGCGCGGCGGCTATTAGGAAAGATCTTGGACCCAAACCCTGATACCAGAATAACAATTGCTAAAATAAAGGAGAGTTCTTGGTTTAGAAAGGATTTGTCCCCAAAGCCTATCCAATCTGAATCAGATAGCTGCAAAGTTTCTCTTGTGGATACCAATGGAGATCCAGGTCCTTCTCGAAGTAGCACTGGTAATGATGAGTCCAGGCAAGAGGAGGTCAAACCTGCTGGATTGAATGCATTTGATATCATATCCCTTTCATGCGGTTTTGATTTGTCTGGTTTGTTCGAAGACTGTAGTCTTAAAAAAGAAGCAAGATTTACTTCTAGGGAATCTGCTACTACCATAATCTCTAAGCTTACAGAGACTGCTAAAAGCTTAAGGTTAAAAGTAAGGAGGATGGACAAAGGATTACTAAACTTCGAGGGTTCTAGTGAAGGAAAGAAAGGCGTCTTGTCAATCAATGCAGAACTATTTGAGGTCACCCCTGCTCTCTATTTGGTGGAGATGAGAAAAGCCAATGGAGATACTTTTGAGTATCAGAAGGTGGTTAAGGAAGATATAAGACCTTGCCTAAAAGATATCGTTTGGGCCTGGCAAGGGGATCAGCTCAAGCAACAGTCATTGTTAGAGCAGCAATTGCAAAACCAGGAAACGCCAGTATTGCAGGAAGGCCTGCAACCAATGCAAAATCAGGAGCAGTCTTAGCAGTAGCAGTAGTGTCTCGTGTCAACATTAACATGAGATATGTTTCCTTCTGGAGCTTAAATGACTTATTTTTCTTAAATAAGTTATTACTGCTTTACTCACTGGTCATGCCGGCAACAAGGTCAGAGATTCTTCATATGGAAAGTAATTGGATATAAGATTAAATGTGTATGCTTGATATACTACACTGTATTTACTTTTCCATTAGGCTTTAAGCAAAATTTTGGAGTGCTGCTATGTTAACAAGTTTACTCTTGCCATGCCAGATGCCAGGTTTATTCTCAACAACATTTGTTTTTTTGTTCCAAAATATGAATCTCTTTTTTAGACAAGGTATGAAAATCAACTTCAACAATCTCTTTGGGTGTTAATCAAGCAAATGAAACTAAGGTAAAGAGCCAAAACTTATCTTTAGTCGGATAAGTCTCTATACACCTATATTATCCTTCATTACACAATGATCTCCTAAGTTAATACTTGTACTTCATATAAAAGTACGGTATGAATATTTCTCCCGTAATATGATTAAGTGGCGGTTTGGTCAAGTGTTTAGGAAAACTTCTGGGCTTAAAAAGTAGAAACTTGGCTGAACAAGTGTCTTTGAGAAATCACTTATGCCCGGCTACACATCACATTAGCCATTTGGGTTGAATAAGTGGAAGCTAGAAAATTAAGCTTCTCATTCTGATGGAGACCAAAATGGCCCCCTTAAAAGCTAGAAAGACCATCTGCTAGTGCAAAGAACGATTCTCCCATTTACTGTTGCAGCTCATCTGCTACCTAGCAGTCTGACTCTTCATCCTCTCAGAATCATTTTGATATTCCTATCAGCTACCCAGACGGGATTCTTCGTGCTCAAGAATCTCAACTCCGGCACTGACTTGGACATCAAGCCTCATTCTTGCATTGCCGCTATTTCCGGTAACTTTGAATGTATATACACTAATGCATATGTTTGTAACTGATATCGAATCGTTCCATCTTTTTTGTGTACTGAATGTGCGTGTGGTGGCAGACAATGCTGAGGCTTTCAAGTTTGAGAGTTTAGTCTGTCTGTTATGTACGGGGTAGCAAGTGTGGCTGCTCTGAAGCGCATTTGACATTAGTACTATTTTCATGTGATTGATGTGGTTTGATTTCTTTATCATTGTTTTTTTTCAATAATTGTGTTGCGTTGGGGAAAGACTAAAGAGTGAAAAATCCGGTCTGTCCGTAACTGTGCAAATGTGCAATAAGAATTAGAAATTCCTAATTTATAGTTGATACAAATAAGAATGGTTTCGAATAGTTATCCACCACTCACACTCCAGTCTCCACTTTTAGGTTCCCTTAATAGTTGCTCCCGTCACATTAAACAAATGTATCCATTTGATTCTGGCACTCTGCTTGAAAGATTGATTTAAGTTTCTCTTAATTCTCTTACCTCAGATCAGAATACAATCCTTAACCATAATGATCAAATATGTGTTGATCTTTTATTTTTCTGACCACTACTGCTTTGGGTGTTTTGACCATTCCAGTAGTTGATATTAGTTGCTCAGACCAATATTTATGATATCTCCTTAACAGTAGCTGGAGTTTTAGCTTAGCTGATATTGAGCAGGAACCAAGAGGTTTGATGAGAGAATTGTAGCCAGTCACTCCATTCAATTCCCTTTCACACTTGTCTGTCCTTTTGTTTCTTGTCTGAAATGAAAAGTCTATAGTTACCAATTAGCTTCGAGTATTCAATGGGTAGAAAATAGAATTGTCTAAAATATGTGTATGAGGTAATGTAGCTGCTATTTTGCTTGGCTACAGAGCCTGAGTTCTTAAAAGAGTACAGGCTAATGAGTGAAACTCCTTCACTCAACATTGTTTTTGTCTGCAGATATGTGTGAGTGTTTCCTACTTTGGGAAAGCTTGGGTTTAAAATTATCATTTTGACCCAATTCCTCTGTCAAATGTAACGTGCTGAAGACACGATGCTTCTTTTACTAATTTGTTAAGCGTAGTGCTAGAGGTGACTTTTGTTGTTTCCACAAAGGCTCATTTTCTCAGCATGTTTCATTAGATTTGTGCCTCTAGTTAAATTTAATGATTCCGATCACTCCTAATTTAATCCTAGAGTCTTATGATATTGGCCTAGTATGACTTTATAAGACCCGTTGTAAGTATATTAAGTTATTCTCTCATTGAGTTTGAATTTTCCAAAGAAGGTTATTATACATTTTTTTTTTTGTCGTTTTTGAAATTTTTTAAAAATTTTCCATATGATATTGGTGCCTCATAAGGTCATATGAAAAGGTTTAATTTTGAACCATTTAATGTCTAACAATATATTTTTAATAGGTGGCATTTATAGGACTATTTTGCTTCCTTTTTACAGAGTATTCACGTAAAAGTAATCCTTATTCGGCCTTTTTATAGAGTATCCACGTAAAATGATAGGATCAATAGTATGACGAAAAGATTTTGGAAAATATACACGAATTCTATATATGTAATTTTTCCTCCCTCTTGTGAATTCATTAAACCAGTAGACCTTCTTACTTCAGGAAGCTTCCCAATATTGTCTAGAGTGACATTAATCAAATGCAAAATTTGACACTTAGCCTATACCAGAGAAAACTGAGGTCTAGAGTCTAGTCTAGACAAGCATAAATTCACACAAAATATCTTCTGTTGAGTAAGACTGCCCCACTACCCGACACACTTGCATGTTGTCATGAACACGACTCTAATGTGCATGCCATAATTTGTACACCCGCGGGCCACCTTCCCCTAATTATTGGAGCCTACCACTAAATGATTTTTTAGCAATTGACAAGGCTATATGGACGAATTCGTTCAACACAAGGGCATATCCGCATATGCATAAACTTTTACTATGTGTAATTTTACATCTTATCACATGTAAAATCACTAGATATAACGAGAGGAATAGAGTATCAGATGGATTTGAAATTTTGAGTAAAATGTATGCGCACGGACTTATCAATTAACACCATGAATCCTGATATCTGACAAGTATGTTACCAGTAAACTGATCACCAATTAATTAAAGAGACAGAAGTAGGGTGTACACAATACTTGCCTGGCTGACATTTCATTTATTCATCAACTGTACAACGAATGTAGTAGATAGAAACTACTCTACCATTTACAAATGCATGGATTAACTATTTATTTATTTTTGGTCACAATGATAATCAATACCTCAAAAATGTTATCTCATCCGGGCAATCAGGAAAAACCCAGTTAATGCTACCTTCTCCCTCTGAATGCACGGGTAATGGGTTAATAGTACAACCTATGACATTGTTTGCCAATAACTCACAAACTGAAGAGATCACAAAACATAATACACACACCTACTAAATAATTTCACACCATTATCTATTTCACAGACACAAAATGCACGACAACAAATTTTCTCTGGATTTGATAGCACACAGGTTTTCCCTTAGACGCCCACTTAGCTTTCAGCTGCAGTGACAATTAAACCTCATGAACTTATTGTTAAAACTTCCAAAAACATACAAACTGAAGGGAATGTATACTGCTGTATGCAGTAATTTTCTTCAGATGATCCTGATGTAATATAGCAGCAGTTGTATAATTAGTAGTATTCCAAAAACATAGATATATCAGATTGTCAATCACTCAACAGAAACCGGATCAGGGGTTCGTTCGTCAGGTGTTGTAACTGGATCAGGGGTTTGTTCGTCAGGGGTTGTAACTGGATCAGGGGTTTGTTCGTCAGGTGTTGTAACTGAATCAGGGGTTCGATCATCAGGTGTTGTAACTGGATCAGGGGATAGTTCATCAGGTGTTGCATTAGTATCCACTTGTTGTGCTCTAGGGTCATATATTAGCCCTGAAAGTTTGGGCATCAGCTTTTTCTTCCAAAAGTTATTGTTGGATACAGATTCTCCCCCTTTTATCTTCACCTCAACAATCAGCAGCTCATCGGTAAGCTGGTTAATCATCACCCTGGCAATGAAATTCCCATTTGTCCCTTCCAAATCCACCACACAATCCTTTCTCCTGCGAGGTTTTACCTTCAGCTCACCCGCGACTTGTTCAATCGTGGCAATGACCTTATCCACAGACTTAGCAGATACGAACTTCTCACCGTCCACAAAAGGGATGTATGATTCGTTGAACAACCCCGATAAGTCGAGGCCTGAAGAGAAGGCGATCAAATCAAATGCGTTCAAAGGAATATTACTGCTACTGCTAGCACTATTACTCGCCTTGGCTTCCACCACCTGCAGCTGTTGTTGTTGTTGCTCATCGGGTAGTTTCAAAGAAAAGAAACTATCATCCAAGTCATCACAGTAGTAGTCATGATAAAACTGAAACTCATGCCCGGGACCCTTATCCTTAAACAAGCCACCCTTTCTGAACCAGGGGTCATGAATGATCCCCTCAATAGTGATTCGAGTTTTGGGGTTAGTTTCGAGTAGACGTCCCAAGAGGTTCTTGAGCTCAGCAGACATCCACTTAGGGCACCGGAACTCACCCTTATAGATCTTCTTATACATAGCCATCAGGTTAGGATCAATGAACGGCAAATACCCAGCTGTAAGAACATACAATATAACCCCACACGACCACACATCAACCGTGGCACCGTCGTACCCTTTCTTGGACAATATCTCCGGAGCTACATACGCGGGTGTCCCACATAACGTATGGAGCAAGCCACTATCAGGTCTGATCTGATCCTTGACAGCACTAAGCCCGAAATCCGTAACTTTCAAACTCCCGTTCTCATCCACCAAAAGATTCTCGGGCTTGAGGTCACGGTGGTAGATCCCTCTAAAATGACAGTACCCAACAGCGGAGATAAGCTGTTGGAAATACCTTCGGCTAAGCTCTTCGCTAAAGCGGCCCTTTGCCACCTTAGCGAAGAGCTCCCCGCCCTTTGCAAACTCGATAACAAAATATATTTTAGTCTTGCATGCTAGAACCTCGTACAAACGTACGATGTTGGGGTGTCTTAGACGCCCCATGATCGCAATCTCTCGCTTAACGTTGGCCATTAGATTCGTTCCTACCAGCTTCTTCTTGTTAATGACTTTGATCGCCACGCTTTGCCCATTTTGCAGGTTCCTAGCGTAGTACACTTTTGCAAACGCCCCGCACCCTAAGAGCCTCCCCACCTCGTACTTCCCGAATAGCGCTCCTTTATCCATCGCTTATAATATTGTCACTGGTTTGAGTGTGTGTGTGTAGGGATGCCTACATAATATTATGTCTGATGGTGTTTGGGATGGCTAGCGAATGAAGGTGATGATGATATTGAGATCCAAGATTCAAGAGAAGGAGAAGGAGAAGGAGAAGCAAATAAAATGATGATACAAAGGTATTTCTTTGAAATGGTAATTTGAGCTGGTCATATGAAAAATTGGTGTGTTTAATCAAGGCTGGCTTCTTTGTTCACTGTATTTGGCAAGATTGGTGGAGAATAAACCGGCATTTCAAAGCTGGCCCACAAACTTCTAATTATTCAATTTCTTAGAATTATTACTCAATAATATTATTTATGTACAAGGACAAGAGGGCAGTTAATCTGAGCCGTTGGAGTTGATTTGTAGTATGGCCGTTGATGTATATCGCTAATTAATGGGGGCCCGTTGATATTTAGAAGAATATAATACGTAGAGCGAATGAGGGGCATACAGGTGTTAATGTGCGTTGAAAAGGAGTGGGACAGATCAGCTGGCAACACGGATTGTATGTATATTTGTACAGCTGAAAGCCTGAATAACTCTCCCTAACTGACACATTCCATGATGAATTGATGACGGATTCTATATTACCATAACAATTTGACTTACACTTAGGATTCAAATGTCCTGGGTTTTCTTCATCCAAACTTAGTCCAGATTTTGTCAAAAAAATCATCAACTTTTTCCCTAGTGTTTGATACATTATTTGTAAAATATTATTTAAGAGTCCGTAAATTTGAAAAGATGTTTTATTGCACTGTTGTTTGTTTCTAATTTGATACACACAAATGGAGTATATTAAGTTTAAACTAATTGTTTATTATAGTTTTTCACACATAACCGTAGTTTTATTTTTTACGGGAAAAAAATTATGATAAAGAAGCATTTTTATGCGATTTTTTTCTTGACTTTCAATCCTAAGGCTAATTATTCAAAATTGGACATATTGCGTCAATAAGTATTATTTTAGATTAAAAGAAAAATTTTGGGCCAATTTTACTTACCCATATTCTGTACCTCTTATTTTATCTCATTCTAAGATAGATAATGTAATAAAATAGTTTTAAGATTGGACTTTCAACCGTCAAAATAAGAAATTGAACTTTCAAAAATTAATTTTACATATTTTTTTAGAGTGCTAAAATCACGTTTGAATAAATGCATAGCTTTTCTAGCATAAAGATGAAAACTAAAGTTGTAGAATATATTAATATGTTTTTTTTTTGTAAAGGGGGCCGTAAACGACAAAACAACAACTGATGTAAACATGATTTGATCCGTGGTCTTGAATACAACCATCCAATATTTTAACCAACTAAGCTAATTGACATACACAAAATATATTAATACGAATTGTCATCGTATTACAACTAATAGCTAGCATAAATAGCTAATTGTGTCGCCACCAAGCTGAGAAGTAGGAATGCTACCTGGTCCTTGAAAATGCATTGCAATTTGCAAGTGCAAGTGCAAGTGCAAGTGGTGAAGCATATTCCTAATAATTCTCTCTGTCTCCTTTCTTCTTCTATTTCCCCCCTTTTTTTAAGGTCATACTGGCGATGTGTATGTAACTAATTTTTTTTAAAAGATGTAAGGGGCACAATCATGAGATTATAAGAATGCTAGTGTTGCACTCCAACGAGTACTGACCTATATATGTAAAAAAGTTAACTTTACAAGTACTGACCTATCTAAAAGTTAAGATTAATTTATACATGTAAAATATTTGTATTTTATTAATACATGTAATATTTTCTTAGGACACATGCGTGACGTGTAAGTCACTAATTCCCTCGGAGGTTTGGATGTCATTTATTGTGGTCGGCACCGGCAACGCAAATCCATGGTGGTCAAAATTTGATTAGTTGTTGACCGATACATGGTTCGTACTAATAGGCTGTAAGAATCACACCCGATCCGATAAGTTACCCGAAAACGACCCAGACCCGACCTGATTATGACTCGAAAAGTGAGACCCGATAACCGACCCAACCCGACCTGAAGTTAACCCGAAATCGATTTGACCCGATATTCAAAGACCCGAACCCGATCCGTGTCCGACCTGTTATAGACCCGACCCGTTTCAGACCCGACTCGTTACAGACCCGACCTGTTACGGACTCTACCCGAAACCGATTGAAACCGACACATAACCGATATAACCCGATTTATAACAATTCGTTACCCGAATTCACTGGATGTGTTAATAATCTGTATATACGTGAATATGACCTAATCTTGACAGACCTATTTTTTACCTAATATCTAATATAGAATAACTTTGAAACCAAACATTTTTATTAATTTGATTATTTAATAAGTACATTTATGAAAATAAAATTTTAAAAGATTTACTAAATATTTAATTAAAAGAAAAATCATCGTGTCTATGCCTATGAAAAGTGAGATTAGAGCATTCCAATTTGGGGTTTCATTGTTTCATAAATCTCATTGACGTCCTTCTTTTTCAAAAATGACAATCATTTTCATACTCTTTAAATAACAATAAATAAATAAACTCAAATATAGTTTTCATATAATTCCTCTATTTATACCAATTCTTGTTTTGAACGTATGGTCAAATTGTTCTAAATTTAAACAGTAATGCTCGAACATGGTCTATTATTTTAAACTCTTATGTGATTTTCTAAAGTTCAAATCCTATTGTTTATTCAGTTGTTATTAAATTATTTGGATAATGTTCTAAACTCTTACTCTTTTGTTTCACAATTTTACTCAGTTGTTCGAATATTTTGGACTAATATTCTAAAGTCTTACATAGTTGTTCTAAATTCAAAGCCCATTGTTTGAATTCTATTATTATTATCCTGAACTGATGGTTATATTGTTATAAATATAAACCCTAATGCTCGAATATGGTCTATTGTTCTAAATTCCTATCAATTGTTCTATAGTTCAATACTACTGTTCTAAATTCGAAGCCCATTGTTCAAATTCTATTATTATTGTACTAAACTTATGGTTATATTGTTATAAATTTAAACCCTAATGCTCGAATATGTTCTAAATTCCTATCAATTGTTCTACAGTTCAATACTATTGTTCTAAAGTCTAATATCTATATTATTGTTCTACAGTTTAATACTATTGTTCTACAGTTCAATACTATTGTTCTACCGCTCAATGCAATAGTTCTTAATTTAAACCTTAATGCTCGAATTTGTTTTACTAGTCTGAACTCTTATTCAATTATTCTAAGTGTAATAAGATTGTTCAAAAATATAATCGTATTGTTCTAAAATCCTTGTTATGTTGTTCAAAAATATTTTCTTACTTGTTCTGATTAATTCTAGTTTTAAATCTATTATTCTTATCTCTGGATTTTTTTTTCAATTGTTCTATTTGTTTTCTCAATTGTACTAAATATATATCTGTTGTATAGTTCCTTCTTTATATTGTTCTTAACTTATGTTCTAAATACTTGTAGAGATGCAAAGAAGAAAAAAAAACAACATACATCTTTGAGTATTGTGGGAGAATATTGACAAACAACGAAAATAAGTTACAAGATGAAGTAATTTTGAAATCAAAAGAATGGGAAAAGGAACAGCTCAAGCACCAAGAACAATGATTCCTCTCTCCCTTGAACATTATCATTGAATTTATTTACACCTCTTTAAACAATTATATATTTTATCCTCTGAAACAATACTGCACATATATAGACTAGAATAGTAAACCACTGCTTTTGATTAATATTTTATGATTTGAACAAATGGTTTTGAAACACTATAATCCTCATTATTGCTTGTGCCTACAAATAATAGAACGATATTTTAGAGCATTAATATTATAATTTAGAACAATTGATCAATATGTTAGAATACTAAGTATAATACTTAGAATAGTGTTATAAAGTTTTTGAACAATGGGTATATATGTTAGAATAATAGTACAAAGTTTTACAATAATAGTACAAATTTTTAGAATAATTACAATATAACTTTATAACACAAACTTTAGAATAATTCAAATAACCAAATACTTAATTATAATACTCTATGAACAAAATAAAGTATAATTTAGAACAACTACAATGTGCTTTTAGAACAAATATTATTAACATTTTAAACAATGACCCTAAGAATTATACTAGTACAATCTCACTTTATAACAATACAAATAACCTTGTGAAAAGGTACCTTAGAATTATCAACAATCATATCATCTTCTTGTGCAAAATGCTCAAATTTCTTCTTACTACCAAATATTAGAACTATAGTTTAGAACATTAGAGCAAAATTTTAGAATATTAGAACATTAGGTAACTACTAAATATCAAATTGTAGTACAATATATTTAGAATTAAGGTTAGTGTATTGGATAAATATAATACAATATAATATATGTTTAGAATAATAAATTATTATATTGGAATATTAGAACACTAATGTTAATATATAAAATAAAAGAACTAAACATTACAAACAACGTAGTAAAAGTTTAGAATAAAAGGAATAAAGTTTAGAACAAGAGTTAACAATGTAGAACAGAGAAATAAACTCACGAACAATAAAGTTAAACTGTAGAATTGAGCCTTAGAAAAAATAATCACTAATTAGAATAATAGAGTTAATATTCAGAATAACATTACAAAAGTTTGGAACAATAGAATTAAATTTCATAACAATAGAATACGTTCTTAGAAAAATAGTATAAATCTTTAGAACACTAGAGATATTATTTTAAATAATAGAACTAAACATACAAACAATAGAGTTAAACTATAGAATTGAACCTTAGAATATATAATCACTACCAACTAGAATGATACAATTAATATTTAGAAACTATGTAGCAAATGTTTAAAACAATAAAATAAAAGTTTAGAATAAGTGATAACAACCTTAGAAACGTGGCCTTATTATTTAGAACAATAGTGTCATTTTTGAACAAGAGATAACAACTTTAGAACAATAGAATTGAACATTAAAATTTAACCTTAGAATAAGAGAATCACTAATTAATTAGAATAATAGAGTAAATATTCAAAACAACATTGCAAAAGTTTGGAACAATATAATTAAATTTCAAAATAATATAGTATATTCTTAGAACAATATACTTAATATTTTGAATAATAGTGTAACTTTTTAGAACAGTAGTTTTAATATTTATTTTATTGTTTATTGATGTTTTAAAACACAATACTAATGTTTTAAACCTTAATACATATATTCTAAATTTTTATTCTATTGTTCTAATGTGTAATATTGATACTCTAAATTTGAATATAGGTGTTAGAATCTGCATATTGTTCTAACATAATCTACCTATTGTTCTCAACATCATTCTATTGTTCTGATTATTAAACCTATTGTTCTAATATGTTTACATATTGTTTTAAGCGTCAAGCTAAAGTTTCAAATGCATATTATAATCATTGTTCTAAATTATAATTCCAATATTCTAAACATCTATTATAATGTTCTTATAACAATTCAAATAACTTCATAAACACACTATCAAATTCAAAAATAATAAACTCCCTTAATTTAGAATAATACATCATAAAATTAGAACAATAGGTATATGTTATGCCTATTGTTTTAAGCATTACACTTATTGTTCTAGCAAATCTGCCTATTAATCTAACAAATATACCTATTGTTCTACATATGATACCTATTTTCCTAATATATTTACCTATTGTTCTAGAAATCTAGCAAACCTTCCTATTGTTCTAAACACCATTCTGATGTTCTAATATGTTTACCTATTGTTTTGCTACGTTGCTACAATATTAATGTTCTATACTAATGTTATAAAAATCTATACTAATGCTCGTATTATACCTATTTTAATTCTAATGTTTTAAAAATATATACTAATGTATTATAAATATAATTGTTCAAAATTACAATTCTAAAATAACTATTGTTCTATATTCTAATTCTAGTGTTCTAAAAATCTATACTAATGTTCTAAAAATCTATGCTATTGCTCATATTCTACCTATTGTCCTAAATTCTAATTCTAATGTTCTAAAATCTATACTAATGTTCTATAAATATAATTGTTATAATCTATTCTTATGTTTTAAAAATATATTGTAATCTATTTTCATACATATGCATTTTATTCTACCATACAATATTCGACTTAATACATTGTAGTGTTCTAAAAATTGAATTAATACATCAAACATAATAATACCAATTTCCCAACGCATACCATGATCAATTTTTTTTGGCAATAATACATGCATATGATTCAATGTTCAAATAAGATATAAACCAATAAGATATGTTAGCAATTACGAAAAAATTTGAAAACACTCGTAAATTTAAAAACAATCAATAAGATATGCATGCACTTATCATCATATTACACACACTCTGTATGGTATGTTTGATGTATTAGAATATTGAATCAATTACGATTTTTTTTTGAAATAATACCTTATTTTTGAATCCCAAAACAGTAAAAGTAGGCTTCGAATATGATATCTAACAAAAGCAGCATTCAAATATTGCAATTTGAATATAGAGTAAAATGAAGAATATGAAAACTACTAATTTTTAGGGAATATAAACAGATGTCTAGGAAATTATCCAATAATCATGGAATAAATCTTTCTCAACTGCCAATATGATAATTACAATTGTTCCATTAATGTAGATTCAATCACACCCATCTAAATACATTAAACCAATTATATTAGATGAGTTCTTATATAAGAATGTTTCTTATATAACTAAGGGGTTCTCACATGATCTTATATATATATATATATATATATATATATATATATATATATATATATATATATATATATATATGTCCACGACCACAAGTATTAGAGATTTGAAAAATATCTGGATTTGTTCAAAGAAAGAAATACGATAAACATTAGAAGGAATATGGGTTCTTAACGAATCAAGCTACTTGGGTTCGGCTCGAGACTTAAACGAACCAAGCCGGGTAAGGTCTAACTCGGTTCGAAAGCTCGTTATCAAGCTCGATAAAATTTAATATGTAAATATTTTTATATTTTTTAATATAAATTTTTAAAAATTAATATATATATATATATTTATATATATTTATAAAATTTATATATAATTTATATTTTGAATTATGTTTTTAGTTTTTATTTTTAAGAAATTAAATTGTTAAAAAAAAATTTGTTGTAGAGCCGAGATTCGAGTCAAGCTCCTATTCAACTATCGATCTCGAGCCCGATTTTTAAAATATTGTCGAGCCTACTACTATTCGAGCTCGGCTCGTTGATTAAGCATCCCTAGCCATGACTTTAATCACGAGTATTGCAATAAAAAGGAATGGCTATTAATAGGTTAAGTTAAACATAAGAACTTATTGAACTTCATTTGTTTGAGAAATTCCTAATTTATACCTAATATAAATATATATGAGGCTTTTTCGTAATTTTGTTTCTATATATGAGATTATAATGTCAATATCTTATATGAATTATTTATTATTTTTATTATATCTTATGTATATCTAAATTAACAATATCTATATCTGATATAACAATAGTTATATATAATATAACAATAGTTATATATAATATAATAGTAGTTAATAATAGCTACATTTTATATAACAATATTTATATCTAAAATTTTAATATCCTGATATAATTTATATTATATATGAATTAGAAAAATCACCCAACTTTTTAACAAATTTGGATGAACTAAACTCAGGACTTTTCAATCCTAAGTCTAATTACTCAAAAGTCAAAAGTCAAAATATTATGCATCAAGAAGTTCTCATCGGGGCGTTAAAAAACTTAAAACTAGTCGTCATCAATTTAACATGGAATGTGTCAATAGATGATACAAACTTACGGAGAGTTAGATCAGATATGTTTAAGAGTCTCAAATGGGGTCTACGGGTTGATTTTGGGTTGGCCCATCGCGGATCGGTTCTTATCGGTTTGGGTTCAATCAGGTCAATTTGTCCTATCGGGTTGGTTCCTGAACTGGTTATAGCGGGTTATTTCGGGTTCGGGTAGATTTCGGATCAAGACAATTATGGTAATCGGTCTCCTTGATTTCGATTGAAATTCAGTTTGCGCTTTATCGGGTTCATAGCTGGTCATTAATGAAAAATGTTTGGTTTTAAGGTTATTAGAAATTGGGTAAATATAGATCAGGTAAGATTATGTCACATTCATATATATTCAGAAGGTTAACATATCGAGTTAATTCGGATCACAAAGTTTCATAAATCGGGTCATATCGGTTACGTGTCGGGTTCAATTGATTTCGGGTTCCCTTCGGGTCGGGTCTGTAACGGGTTGGTTCTATAACAAGTCGGGTTTGTGACGGGTCAAACACAGATCAAGTTTGGGTATTCGAATATCGGGTCAAATCAGTTTTGGGTTGACTTTAGGTGGAGTTGGTGTTTGATATAAGAATTTCCTTCGAGGATAAGAAGTGTAGAGGCAATATTTGAAATATGATTTGAACGTTAGAGGGATTTTGGGGGTTGATAGAGGTTTTCAAAGTAGAGTTGATAGTGGAGTTCGTAAGTAAAATAATAGTGATATAGAAAAGAGTTCGATGGAATAAGAATGGATTATATTTGGAGAGTTAAGAAGCTCAGGTAGGCTATAGAATCAAAAGTCAAAGAACTGGAAGTCTGAGCTTTGTTGGCCAAGGTGTTTGTATTGGATCTTTAGAGTCTAAGTGTGAAGATGTAGGGTGTGCATGATGTCCTGTTTAATGGTAGCTTTTACAATTAAAGTTTACCAAATGAATTTGACTAACGGTCTTTAAATTATATAATACTATGTTTTGATTTCAAAAGACAAAATGTACATCTATTAAAGTGTGTGAGTTATCTTTAAATTGTAATTATTTCAAACATGATCATTACAATGAGATGAAACCCTAAGTCATATCATTGCTCCTAAATGTTCCAACATCAAATTGTAGTAGAGAAATCTCCTTGACAACAGAAATTGATTCAAAGCAAAGATATGGACATATGGTAGAAGACGGTGAAATGGAGGCTAGGACTAGTCAATCTTATTTTGGACTAAAATTTGAGTCGTGTGTTGGGTTTAAAATAATGTTGTAAATCATTTATACTAGAAATTGTCTAGTTATTAGTTCATCATTTTATTTTGACTTTTTGTTGTATTCATCTCAAATCGTATTAAGTGTTGACTTGTTATTTCGCTAGTTATGAATGTCAATAAACATAACATATGATAATAAACATGTTTGTCATAAACATGGCGGTTGAAATCGGGTTGAGGTCGTTATCAATTGGGTCTTATATGTTAAGTGTCGGGTACGATGCACATAACATATGATAATAATCTGTGGGAAGTCGATATTTTTGTCATATAATTTCTTAACTACTTACCATACATTGGGATCAACATTGTGACAATACTTACAAGCAAATGATAAAAATACTCCAAGAGAAGGGACATTTTTAGTTCAATATATCGGGTCAATATTTCGACAATTTGGATATATGTAGGGATATTAAGAAATACAAAGTATCTTTTACTGCAAAGAAATAAAAACACTTGGAATCGGACATTTTACGCCAATCTTACAAATTGATTATGAACGCTTCCACACAGGCATTTACTACTATTGACACAAATAAAAATATCCCCAGTGTATCAAAATTAGAAAGAATGCATATAAATTTGGTTAAGTGTTGAAACAGTAAAATAAATAAATAATGCAGGGCCTTGTGTTTCATTTACGTACCCAGGTGCCTGTAGAAGGTACTAGTAACCAGACATTATTTGCTTTATTGCTTACATTCAGTACTTAAACCTATATACGATATAAAATATAAATTCAGTGTCACTGTATATTTACAATGATACGCACCAATGAGTTTAGCAAACAGATTTAATGACTGTGCCAAATGATTACCAAAATCAATGTGTTAACACAGTGCTAATAAACACTAATTTTGACAACTTAATTAGCGGGGGAGGTACATGAAAATGATGCATGCGAGGGAGAGAACAAAGCGCGGATAACCAGGATGTGGATTTTAATTTATGCAGAATTTACTAACTATTAGTATGAAAATTTAGTTGTACTCTGTAAGTTTTTGTTTTAATTTCAAGGCGTGTACAACCTGTTACCGCATTTACACCTCCATGCTTCAGGGTAATATTCAGCAGTGACGGGTGTCCCTGGAGGCACCGGAACGTGAACTGGCTTGCATGGTCTGCACTTGCCACACTTGGATGCGCAGCGTGGTGGGGATGACCCTATCCCTCTTAAAATCCTCCTTGCAGTATTGTGCTCATCTTCACCACCTTTACTGCTCTTTCCTCCATTGTACATCTGTGTTTCAGACATTCGTTAGACTCACTACCATTTGTAAATTGATTATGCTAGTCCTTAGCTAGGGTTCTAAGGACCACTCAAAGTGGAAATATTAATCATTCAGTATTCGATCAGTAACACAGAACAAGCATAAAAGTGGGCAACAAGCCTACAACTCTACAAGTACAACATGGCATACGTGTTACGTGTTGTGTAGTTTGGACCGGACGACCGATTTAGGCCAAGGAATGGGAGAGATTTTGTAGGCCAAAAAATGAGGGGATGGGTGCAGTACGTACATGCATGTGCTGATGTGCACGGTGCACCGACGAATACGATTGTTGCACACCAATGGTAAATTACTACTCTAGTCTTCAGCAAAAGACAATAAGACTAATAGTGATAAGCAACATCTTATAGTTCTGTCAGATTAAATTCTGTTGGGAAATTGGTACAGGAATAATGTAAGGAAAAAAGAGCCAAAGAGGGGAGTTTCATTTCCAACTTCAGTACTGATATGTCCAAGATAGGTTCACGGGGCTGCATGTTAGCTTTGCTCTGCTTTTCTTGACTGCATCTAAAGCTCCGTTAAATGCGTTGCCAAACCTTTCTAATGCTTACAGAACACTCATCCATTTGATCCTTATTATTGAAAAAGTTATTCACATTAACTACACTTATATTATAGTATATGATATAGAGAAATTCCTAATTTATACCTGATATAATATATTATAGGCATTTTCGTTATTTCATTTTTATATATAAGATCATAATATCTATATTTGATATGAGTTTTTTTTTTTGTATTTTTATATCTGATATAACTATATCTATATCTAATATAATAATACCTATAAACAATCAACAAGGCTAAGCTAGTATGTGACTAGCAGGACTAAACTAGTACTTTCCGCGACTAAAAAAAACATTGCTTCTGTTGTCTCTCACTTTTACTTAGGTCACAACTCAAACGATTAAGGGTCATGTTTAAGGAATATTATTGAGCTAAAATCATTGCACTGATCCTTTACTATTGAAATATTTACCACTTCATTATGTCAATGTAGTGTTTATTTAAATTTCTACTTTAAGGGGATCTTAAAGGTTAGTACAGTATAAATCACTAATACAATAATACTCCAAGGCCAGGTTTAATAATTGAAAGCTGAAATAGGGATGGAGGATCCGTCAGGAAGAATCTGGTCAGGATAAGGACTGTAGTCATAATAGAGCTGATATCAGATCAGTAGCTCATGGCCTCATGCCCATTGGCTAATCCATTGATTTCACCATTAACAGACAACCAGCTCAAAACACGAAATATAATTAACAAGATCAGAATCACATCTGCCAAAAGCTCAGTCGTTCACGTAGTTTTGTAAGATTTATGCACTAATAATATAGTACATCATTACAGTACTCTAACATGAACTGTTGGATTTAGTTTGTTAATACTGTTTACCTGAACTTGCAAGTCATCATGGTTTTTGTGGTTGAACGCGTACTTGATGCCTCTAGCTGATTGACAAACAGACAAACTTTTCAATTTATATGGACATCAGCCGCTTCTACACATTAACCATAGCTAGAATTACTACAAATAATCACTAATTAATACTGTTATTATTGATTGTTCGTCAATTTCAGCTCAAAGAGCTAAAATTGGAATGCGATTCTGTTGTTGCTATTTTGACATGGGTAAGTATAGAATTCCAATTAATTTATTGATTATTACATAGAATAGAATTCCATTAAGATATTGTATGAAAGTAGAATTTCTTCTATTCTGCCCGAGCAGTGGAAAGTCTTTTTTTTATTGAGTAGGTAAGTTCAAAAAAAGAAGGTTTTTCTCTTCATTATTATTAGTTGATCAGATCATGAACTTAGCAAGGCATATAATTAAATGTGAGGACAAAAAATACATATCATCATATGTTAAGTTACCCAAGTAATAGCTGTAGTACGGTGTAGTAACTTACACGTGGAAGGGAAGATCAAGAGTGCAAAGAGGGAGACGACGAGGAGTAGTAAGAGAGCTGAAACACAGGAGTAACGCCAAGGATTTCTCATACTCTTAAGACTTCACAGTCTTAATCTGTGCTCCCTTGACTTCGAAATTCTCTGATGACTCACAGTATGTTTTTGATTAGAAAGTTTAGCTAATATTCTTAAGGATATGCTTGTTTCGCGCTCTTGCACACTAAATAAGCACACACATATGGTATAGCGCGCCCTTGTTGGGTTATCTAAGAAAACAACAGTGGAGGCTGGGGTTGAAGCAGAAGCAGAAGCAGGCAATTAGTGACTGATAATATGATTAAAGCAAAGGTGTTCAGAAAAGAGCTGGAATAGGGGAAACAGCAGCAAAGAGGAGTACCTAATTGGAGAAATGTAACACTGCTACTAGTAACAGTGGTGGTGGTGGTGGTGGTGGGAGTGGGAAGTAGACTTATCACATAGACATACTAGTAGAGTATATGTTGCAGGGGAGTCGTCGGATCCTCTGTATTGCCAAGTTTGGGGTCTATGGATTCCCTTGCAGCCTTTTCCACTCCCACTGTCTCACTACATTCCCATAGCCCATATAATGTTTGTCACTCCCTTCCACTCTTTTTTCTCTTTTTCCTTCTCACTGTCTTACAACGTTCCCGTAGTCTATATCACTAAGTATTACTCTCTTCATTCCCTAAATATTGCTCTATTTCTATTTATAAAGTCAAAGTTCAACAAGTTTAACCACAAGTTCTCATCATATTATAAGAAATAATATATTCAAATGGTATCTTGTTAAATGCATCTTAATGTAAGTTTTTTTTTTATTATTTTTGACCTTATGAATTTAGAGATAAAAACATTTAAAGTTGTGTCTTAAAACCGCAAAAAGTTTAACGGGAAAATCCACGAGGGACGGAGAGAGTATTTTTCAAGGGGGACAAAATAATGTATGTCTAGGATGACACAATCATATACTCCTTCCTTACCTAAAAACTAGTGACATTTACAATGTCTGGACGTACTAAGCAAGTTGTCACGACTCACGACCTTTATGTCAAAAACAATGATTATTGAGTATAACAAAGGGTCATTATACATGGGAATAATCAGAAATAGTTAAGAGTAGATCGCCATGTTAATAATTGAGCGTGTGTAATTTCAATATTAGATTATTGTTTTTGTAACACAGCAAGTAGATTGCTAGCCAGTGCGAGGTTAGACCACGTAAAGTGTCTTGTGAGTCGTGATTATTACTTTTGCTTATGTAATTGAAATGATGTTTTAATTTAACGCTAGATACTCTGTGTGAGGGTTGATAATGTTGATCCGAAAAGAAAAATGCTCAATATGAACATTGTTGATGCAAATAAATACGAAGTACTTTTCTTTGATTGATGGCCGAAGAGGCAGGTTACGAATGAAGTAGTGGTTTAGCTAGGTCCATTATGTGTCGTGCCACTACACTCCTATTGCGAGGATGCTTAGCCCCTTCATTAATTTGCTAACTCTTAAGCGTTAGGACTTCAGGATTTGAGGTGGGAACGTAGCAATATCTGGATATATATGCAGGTCCGTTCCTGACATTTTAGAGGCTTAGAGCGAAATAAGAAATTTGGGCCCTAAAATTTAATAATATATTTCGTATTATTTTATTTTCTTGTTTAACAAATATAAAAAATTAAATAGTGGTTTCATAAAATAAATAAACTATTAAAAAATATGATTAAATATAATACTATGCATTATAATCACATAAATCATTAATAAAAAAATTTCAATTTAAACAATATCGTGAACAATCCACTTCATAAAAGTTTTTATTTACCAAGTATCTTATTATTATGGTCATTTCTCTTTATAATATTATAAATAATTTTCTTCACAAATTAATAAATATAGTATACATTCTAAATATAATGAATTAATAAGATGTTATTGCATTAACAAAATGAGGAATAATGATAACTATGTACAAATAATAAACAAAATAATTAGTTGAATTTTTATATTTTTTATTTGTGACATAAGTAGCTATTTTGGTGACAATAATATTTTGTATGTTGTATTTAGTTTTAATAGGTTATTACTTATTTTTTTTAATTCATATGAAGTATATATATAGAACGGGGTTAAAAAAAATAAATCGAACGGACAATAAAATATACAAGTAAAGGGAATCAAATCCATGCCAAATTACATTAAAAACTTTATACAAGTAGGCCCTATACCATTTAAATACTTCAATTAATATGATAAAATTTACAAATATTATATTTATATTTCTTTTATTTTTATCTTAACATTAAAAAATAGACCCTATTTAATAGGGCCCTGGGCAGTCGCCCTGCTCGCCCCACCCAAGGGAGGGGGCTGGATATATGGGTGATTGTGTTGAGAAACTCCGTAGTCATAATTGTTTAATATGACGTACAAAGTATATGTCTTTTTCACAAACGTATTCCCAAACACCATTTTTTTTTACTCAAGTGTTATGCATATTAGGCTACTTTTATGCATGAGTATGTCTTGTAATGGTTTAGGATACGAGGATTGCTCTACTTTTTCTTGAATCTTAACAAAAACTTTGTCAAAAAAACGGCTGGATCCCTAGTGAATGAATATTAAGACAGTAAACTCCAAAAGTTAATGAATTTCGATCTTATTATTGATGTCTTCATATTACATATGTACGGTCGAAGTCGTGCTTCCTCAAACCTCGTGCTAAGCTTGATCATTTGGGTAATTTGCAAGAAAATACCACGTAAAAACATTATATTGTGAAAAACTATCATATAAAATCAATCGTGTGAAAAACTATTATATAAAATATTCTAATTTTACGAGACCGCCACATAATGATTTTCTAGGCATTGACATGATTTTGTAGGGTTACTTATTGACAAGTGTGAAAAATTCTCTCTTTTTTTCCTTTTATTTCCCCCTTTATTTGTGAATTGGATTTGGAATCAATAACTTATGAACAAAGTTAGATTTGTGATGGAAGTTGGATTTGGCAGCAAGCAAGACTCTTGAATTTGGATGTTTTAGCACACACAATGTTATATAGCCTCAAGAATGACGTTTGAAAAAACCACTCTAATATCTAAGTTAGATGATAAACTAATTAGAAGGAGAATCCTCTTAGATAAATGTATATATATACTACACACGTGTGTGTGTGTATATATATATATATATATATATATGCTAATTTTTAAGCAAATGAAACTGGGCAAACTTGGGATGTATGCCCATCAGTTAGGTTAATTTTGACTTGAAGCCCGCATAATAGTTTACAAAGCTCCATGTACAAAATACGTGAATGGGTAACTGAGTATGGACAATGAATCAGACCCAAGAGGGAGATCCAACTCAACGATCAGTGATACGCCCATACACATACTAACTTGATATGCATAAAACTAGTACAATGAGAAAAAGGGCATTGATCACACACACACACAAAAAAATGATTTGCAGAAGTGACAGAGGTCACAAAATGAGTAACAAGGTTTGCGAAACTTATGGGTCAACCTTGTAATTCACATGATAACACAAACAATATATGGCACGATAACCAGTTAGGCCACAGGTTACACATGGAGTACGTCTAATGCAAAATCTTCTTTAGTAAGTGCATATAGAGTATCTTTGTTTGATAATGGCTTGGCATCTGTGGAACAATACGAGAAAATATAATTTCTAGGATGAATTGAAGGTGGCCGGGTAGCAGGGAATATGGTCCAAACTCCATAAAGAAGGAAGACATAAGTTGGTAAGTGTTGGAGTGGGCACAATAAATAAACAAACCTGATCTACTTTGGAATCATTGACCTGCCTTTACCGTGGCTATTGGCATCATCGATCAATTGTAAGCGTGTAATTTGGCGATAGAGACGTGGAGAGTTGGGCAGACGACGACCGACCAGACCCTTCATACGTCCTCCCTCTTGTACCAAGAGTGCCATATCATCCCTGTCCCCGTGCAATATAGCAGAGCGACATCCAACAGAAAGTCAGGAGTATCGATGATCGTATTGATCCGATAACTCTATTGTACACCAAGTATGCTACACAATAAAATGTCCTAATCCCCATCTGCCCATAGTACATAATAATTAATACCCTTAGAAAAAGTTTTACGATGCCATGCGAGTTTACCCATATAAATATATAATACACTCCTGTATTCTCTATAGTTTTGATGTATTGAATTACTTGACTCTTCCTCCGCTAAATTAAAGCCTCTAAAATGTTATGGAGCAAGAAATAGAAGACAGGATACATTATTCATTGCATTAGGAAGAAGTACTATCATAATTATGTATTGTGTATCCTTTCCTTCCAAATCCTATATGGTGCATGTATGTGACATTGGTGTATTATATGACTCAACTCGTATGGTATAAAACCAACTTTCCTTTCGGTAATTTTTATGGCAATTGCTATTCAAATAATAGATAATGAATTGTTTTAAAAATAAATTATGTTTAACTTTTGTTAGACAGTCAATATCATCATTTTTGTTTGGATATTTTTTTTGGAATTTTTAAAAAGGCGCCATATTATATCCTTTAAAAATCAGTCATTTCGGGCATTTTTGTATAGGAGGGAATACCTTTATATGCTTAACATGAGTTTAATTGGGTCATGCACATGAGGTACAGTAAGTAATTGGGATTATTTATATTTTGACTGTAAACAATCATTTTAGCTTATTTCTAAAAGTGTAGCTTATAATTAGATCTTAAACTCATTTTCTAGCCCTTGAAAATCGAATGTAGATAGTAAATTTCTTCAAATATACTAGTATGACCCTATGTGCCATATAATACCAATATTTCATTTTTAGAAATTGTTTTTTTAAAATTTCTCAATAATAGTAGGTGTATTATAATCTTTAAACTATGGTCATTTAAATTATAGATCTCAAGAAGGAAGCACCTCAACATTCTTCTCATGGGTCTATTAGAGTCATATTAGGCCTTATAACTAATTAAAAATCATATAATTTAACTCTAAATATTTATTTTAATTGATTTATGAAACTATGTACCTACTAAACTAGTCTCAAGCCCTTATAGATTGAATAAAAGGTAATAATTGGTTCTAAAACTTTTTCACATATCCTAGTATATGAAATTGATCTCGGGTATTATTACGTTACAAAATGTACTGCTTCACATAGTATGCGTTCAAATACCAATTAATTTTCGCATAAAAGCCATCCGTGGCTAAACTGCAAAAGCATAAACAATGTTGCGAAGTAAGGAAAAAGACTGGTCATGGTCTAGGCCGATACTAATAGATGCACTTATTCGAGAAAGTTAGTTAGGTCCACCACGCAATAGTGTCCCACCCATTTACTCCCGAAAACAACCATTACACGGGCTTACATTACAATACAATGCATGCATGTCCAAACAAATTAGTCTCACTCTTCTGTATTCCACTCCACTACCTTACAAAACCTGTCCATTCCTAATTTACTCAAAAACGAAAAGAGGGAGTAATTTTATCGATGTTGTAATTGTACTTGTCATGGCTGAGCAGAGAAACAATTTTCTTTAGCTAATATTGGTTCAATAACTTTGTTCTTGTTTGCTGGTAATTCGCGGTCGATGTTTAGTAATTCCCTTTTTCTAATAGTGAAATGATACTTTTCAGGACAATGCATTTCCAACCCCTTTTGACAATAAGATGATGAATATTCCATGGTGGATCTAATTTACTAGACTCCATTGATTTCGTGATGAATTGAATGTCAACTAGAGACTTGTATTTATCACTTTTACTGTTTTACCCTCACGTGATCAATAGACTACAACTCGTACAAATTTGAAGCTACAAACTTGTACGAAAAGAGTGAAACTATTCTTACGTGTTTACGGCGTAGTTGAGTGGCCCAAACAAATCGAGCATTACTACCCGTTTATTTTCACATGGCCCAACTGGGATTGAGGAGCCCAGGAGCTCCCTACAATCTTGTAGCCTACTCTGCTGAATGCTCATCTGCTCTCTATTCTCTAGTCTATTTTCATGTCATTAATCAACTCTATTTTCATATCATTAAATCCATTTATAATAATGTTCAAAAATAATTATAATCACTGTATTTCATAAAATTAAATAAGATCATTCTAATTTTGGTTTTCCTATCTAAGTTTTGTAGGAGATTCAGTAATGATTTACCCTCACATTTATGCTCCCCACCTAAACCTAATTTAATAAAGATACATACTAATATGAAAAAAATTATGTGTATTGCTATAATTATCATATTTTATGATATTAACTACTTTAATTGATTAAAGTATTTGAGGGTTTTATTTAAAACATAAAATGAAATTCCGTCAAGTGTAGACTTATCGCTTATGATGGTTAACATATTTATCATATTTTTCCATTGCCCAATATCATTTTTCGTAGTGGTAAAATGCACGTAACATAAAGTAGATAGTTTATATATATATATATATATATATATATATATATATATATATATATATATATATATATATATATAATCCCACAACAACCCTTATATAAAAAAACATTTTTCAAAATTTTTTAGACCAAGATTGTTACTTCAAAGGTAAAGTAATCTCATACTATATCCGAAGGGTCCCACCAGGAGTATGCTTTCGATGCCTACATACAAATATACAATTGACTTTTTAACCTTGCAATGTGTCAATGTCCCGCTCTTATGCGCTGATGGGGTGTGGTCGTGTGGGGGGTAGAAATAATACAAGCAAATTCATGTTATTTCCGCTAAAAATTCATATTACCATGGACACTTGGTCTTGTTTTTAATCATTTTTTTTATGCATCTTTATTATTTGCTACCTTCGCTCTGATCTCGTCTTGTACTTCATGTTTTACGTTCGCTGTGGCGTGTTATTTACCCATTTTCCGGAGACAATTGAAATTTTCTTGGGTAGTAGGATCAACCCTCTAACTTTTATAGTGAAAATAATATTGTCTACTCCATCTAGCTCTAATTTTTACCCCATTTGTCTTTTTACGCTCTCTAACACACGATTTTAAACATTTTTATCTCTAAATCATAAAATAATAAATTATGAAAATTTGATCTCACTTAAATATATATTAAAATATTCAAACTTTAACTTATAAATAGAAATGAGACAAAAATAAAGAGACGGAGAGAGTATATCATAATATTCTGTCGCTTATTTAGTTTCTTTTTAGAAGCTCATATATAGTGCTCCAGTAATGTGTAAACTTTGACTCATAATAGAAATGAGGTAAAAATAAAAGGTGGGAAAGAGTATATTATTATATTCTCTTGCTTTCTTTTCATAAGCTCATACGAGTCCGGTAGTTTGTAAATACATATCCATAGTCATAGATCAACACATCATGATGCTGAAACATTTGTTACATGACTGCGAGAGCTAGAGACCCATGATTATTTTTTCTGTATAGGGATAAATAATGGAGGGTTTAGTATTGCAAAATATTGAGCAACGTAACTCATCTCATCAAATCAGTGCTTAAGGCGTTCGACAATAGACACCTTTAACCATAAGTTAGTAAGCACGTACTCCGTATTATCTATTAAAAATTTTAAAGGCCCTCAATTAAAAATAAAAAGAAAAAAGAACTATAGACCAAAATAACATGACAGAAATCAACTTTAGAATCAAATCAAGATTAACATCATCATTTATGAAGCACTTATTTCCTCCATGCACGAAATGCCCAACACAAAGGACACCATCGTTAGAACACAATCATGTAGATGACACTAATCTTTTCAAATGTCCTACAATATATATATATATATATATATATATATGACTGACCATAAATTTACAGGTTTAATCCAGATTATATAAGTAGTAACTTGGAAGCAAATAATCCTAAGTTAGGCGATTTGTCCCCTAATTTCCAGTCTGTAGTGGAGCATGAAATTTTGGTGGGCTAATGCAAATATGATTCTTCATGCCTTTTATATCCTTCGTGCTGATACCTTTCATCATATAATTAAATCTCCATTTCCTTTTCTTGTGTTTAGATCATCACTTTTTCTTTTGCTTGACATGCTTTTATATAATGCATGCTTGCTTTACAATACTTTACTAAGTGGACCCTTTGTATTTTTTAACATTTCAAAGGTAATTTGACAGCATCGTTTCATCAAATGCAATATATATGTGAATGAGGGAGTACAGATATGGACAACGGAGAAACATAAGTAAAAAAAAAAAAAAAAAAAAAAACTCACTAAAGTATAGAGGGAGAAGAGGTTAGGTGCTTGAATCAGGTTGCATCTATAGATGGGTAAGTACAGATTTAGACTGTCTGATATGATGCCGAACGCTTGGTTTTACAAGCTTAAGGATATGGGGAAGAGCAGAACAACGAAGTCAAATTCTCGTGCTATGAAAAATATTAAGCAGCCGTCTCCTATTTCATCTCAAACTACCATTACAAGCGCAAGCATCACAAAATCTCAGCACCCAAATAGTAACTCTTATGTCTACTACCCTACCTCTGCAACAGGAACTGCAGAACCCCTGAACAGGTTTACTGATCCCTTGTACAGTTCCCCCAGGAACTACAGCCGCGCATCAGATGCACGGTCTTATGCAAGTCCTTCCAGGAAGTCATCTCAGACTCGTACGAGACGCAAAAGAACGGTCATTTATCAGCAAAAGAATGAAAACTGTTGCTCTGCTGATCAGCCCTTGTATTATTCACTATCGTCCAGTGAGCTTAGCTCTCCTGAAGCCATCAGTTCTGTGCCTAATGATCATAAGAGGAAAAGCGCTAGCGTTGAGTTTGGACCTGAGTTATTGATGTTTGATGAACTGGGCTCCTGGAGCTCATCGTCATTGCGTTCATCATGCAGCTGCTGCTGCAGGATTAGTTCCTCCACTGCTGATATCATCATCGACTTGAGCCATCAGACTCGTGACGAATCATCCTTCAATAGACAGTTTCAGAAGTTGAACGAGTTTGATGCAGCATCAGAGCTTGAGCTCCGTCCTATACTGACAAAGCTTCCAGAAGAACCATTCTTTGACAAGTTTGACATAACTGAACTAAGCCGTACAATCAGGAAATCTGGTAAAGAGACACATGCAATTGATAAAAACATTAGACATGCGAGAAAGGTAAAATCGCGAAGATCAAGTCTATCAGATAGCTTTGCCATTGTCAAGTCATCTGTAGACCCCCATCAAGATTTCAAGGACTCCATGATGGAGATGATCCAGGAAAACAACATAAGTGGATTCAAGGATTTAGAAGACCTCTTAGCCTGTTATCTTTCATTGAATTGTAAAGAGTATCATCCTGTTATTGTTAAGGTTTTCGAGCAAATTTGGCTTGAAATGTTCTGCTCTACATCACATAGCAAGGCCAACCTTGTAAAAAAAATTCCATATTGAGATCCTTGAAATTGAGCGAGATTCTCATGTACATAAAGCTAAATAATCAAAGCTGTAAATTTCTGTTTGTAGTTTCACCACCTTTTTTTTGCTCTTTTCTACAGTTTCGGAAAGTTTTTACGTGACAGACATTCATTCATACATTAGTTGATCCAACATAGATTCACTAGGGACGTTAGCTATAGCTAGTGACAGGTAGAGGTGGGCACCGAGCTCTAATGACAAGCAGTAGAAAACTACTTTTCTTGCTTCTGTCATGTAATATCCATTAATGGAAGAGCAAATACTTGTCATGATCTTATTGTCCTATGTTTGACACAAATACTGAAAGATCAAGCTCTTGTCTCTTGCGATTGTCATTTTAAGTAGCTAACTTTCAGGCTTACTTGTATACTCTCAGTCAAGAATAAAGATGTATACTTTCGCTTCTGTGACTTGTTTGCATTATTCATTTCCTTTTTTTCGAATAACCACAACAATTCTGACTGGATAGACTCAGCCTTTTCTTATATATTTCATCGTCTTTAAAACAAGTTACATGTACATGTTTATATAATACCGCAATCAACAAATGGACGATTTCCTTTACATTTCTCAGTGCCAGCAAAATAAGAAGAATTGAGATATCACGACAAAATTTTTAACAATTTCTATTGGTTGAAGGGTAACTGGTTTTGTCAAGCATAATATTCAAAGATCACATTTTTATATTTTGGACGACTAGCCGAAATAGAAGAAAATTCATATAGTTAAAACCTATCCTTAAATTAAATACATTAGATTTATATACATGAAGAGTCATCAAGAACTTTTTTGGATGCCTAGAGTAGAGAAACTGTAGATAAACAGCGATGCAGGTCGTACTGCTAACGCTTCAGTTATGCCATTGGGCCAACCGACAGCTTAAAAGTAGTTATTTGGAATTGAATTTGCTTTCCTAAAGTTGGGGCCTATATGTCATGAAAATTTTGCAGTTGATTATAAATAAATAGTACTCGTATCTCAATTAGGATACTGAATCACTATGATATCCCTCCAATGTGCTCTTTTGAGGTACACATGCCTTAACATACACTGTTTCTAGTAATTTCCTGTACGCTTTCATTAGTAACCTCTTAATTTGAGTAAAGAAATTAAAAATCTGAGATGGGTGTTCAGTGTCAGTACTGGTGTCAAAGATTAAAGACTACTTGGCAATCTGACGATGATTTCCCGACTAGGCTTATGTATTCCGAGGTCAGGCGACGCTTGAAACGCAATGAAATCATTTCTCTAAGGGATGAGAGGGGGGGAGCTTCGTACAGATTGTGAGGGTATTCAACAAGCGATTACGTTGTCAACTCTTTAAAGTCTGTTTTTCGGGTGGGTTCAGATTCCTTTGACTTTCAGAAGCGGGTATGGTCCTCCAGTAGATCTTCCTCGTCTATCTTTGGTACAACTGCACAAGTGACGGACTTGACCAGGCCATTAACTTTCAAAGAAGTTGAATTGGCAATGTTTGGCATCAAAAGTAACTTGGCTCCTAGCACGGGTAGCTACCCATCTTCCTTCTTTAAGACATACTGGCATCTGATAGGCCCTTCTATTTTTACTTTGATTTGGCATTTTTTGGTTTCGGGTTACATGATTCGAGAGGGGAATCAATCTATTCTTGTTATGATTCCCAAGATAGTTTATCCTAAGAAGGTGAATTAGCTTCGCCCAATTGGCCTTTACAATGTGATTTATAAGTGTGCATCCAAATGTTAGGCTAATAGGTTGAAAAAACTCCTTCCCACTTTCCTACTTGGAAGTCAATTTGTTTTTACTTTGGGACACTATATGAGTGATAATATAATTCCAAGTCATGAATCAATGGATGTCATCAACAAACAGAACAAACAGAAACGAGGCCATGCCCAGTTCGCTTCTATTAAGCTTGCCCCAGGGCCAGCCGTTTTTTTAAACGGCTCTCCCTAGGTGGGCCGGAATTTTAAGATGGCTCTTTTTCACAGCGCGGGATGGTAGTCAACCAGAGTGCAACGCGGTGCTCGGCCGAAGTTTGGGGGATGAAGGGAAGGAGATGGGAGGAGAAAGTAAGAAAGAAGAATAAAGAATTAAAGGTTAAATGTGAATTAAGGAATGAATTAGGATAAAATAGTAATTTTAGGGGGTGGTTTGATCAATTTCGCGGCAATATTTTACAACTCTCCAATACACTCAAATGATCAATAAGGATTGAGTGGGATCATAGTAGAATTGGCTAACCTCCCCAACCTACTTACCACCTAGTTTTAAAAAAAAAAAAAAAAAAGCCGCCTACTACCATTTGGGAGAGGAGCCTTCTGAGTATGAGTATGATGCTAGCTCACTATCGAATGATGGGAGTCTGGGATACTTCAAGAAATTATAGGAAGGGACTTAACCGAAGTCAATACCCCATACTGACGAAGAACCTAATGAACCACCATCCCATAGTTACTGAACACATAAAATTAACCCCAAAATACCTATATTATTCTTAACAACAAAGTCAAGCCTTAATTCCAAAAGATGGAATTGGCTAACCTATGTTATCCATCATTCTCAAATTTTCATCATCGCACTAATGATCAAAACTGCCTAAATGAACAGCTTTATCCTCAACTACAATTCAAAGTTCAACTGACATAGTACGCAACTGTGCACAGCAAAGACTTGCTTTCAGCATCATCTTCATCACTTGAATGTTGAATCCATCAGCCTGCATACCTTGAACTTGAAACTGACCTAGTCTAAGACTAAGAAATCTTCAAGCATCCACGTCCTTTTTGGAATTCCAAACTGGCACTTTGGCCACAGCACCATCAGCTAAGACTGAAGCTCCATTTTCCACAACTATCAGAGGATCTGAATCATTTTCATTCCCCTGCAAAAAATTTATGACAAGTGTACGGGAAGTTCAATACATAGCTGATTCACCATGAAATACCAAACATTAGATTATCCAAATTATTTGAAATCCAAGTCCAACTTCTTTCAAGTTAATTCTGAAGTTCCTAGTGCCAAATGCTTAAGGGAAAGAGTAAAAGGTGAAAGTTTTCAACATAGATATTAACTCTTTATGCTACATGTTTCCAAGTCCACCCCTCATCAGAAAACCTAAGAGTCACTGAACCTTGAAATGAAAGCCTATAAATACCAAATGATCCCTTGGTACCTAACATCTATTGTCTCATGTCTAGCAGCTATTATATCCCACTAGAGCTGTCTTTCTTCGCTCAACAAGCTTATGCATCAAAGGTCAATCAACCCACCAGCATATGTCCCCTGTTTTGTAGAAAAATGCCAATGGACAAATGCCTGATGGGTGAAAGCATTAAAGCATACTGTGGACAAGGCTTGTCGTTTCTACTTGACCCTTGAAGAACTACGAACAAGGGCAAGTGGTATACCATATACGAGAGAGTGAAAAAAACCCAATGAGAACAGAAGTACTTAGTCAACCATTGGATTTGGGAATCACAATCCAAAGCTGAATAATAGTATAAGCTCTAAGCAATCAAGTCAAAATATTCAAACCAATAAGAAATAAGGAAGTAATATAAAGAAGAAACTATTGGTCATTGTAAAAATAAAAATTTGATTGCATGAAACAATCCAAATATTTCAACATATGTTCTTGGTTGGGAATGTCCTTTAAAAGGGAAATCCTTACTACAGCATATGAAACAAATCCTAGAGCTTGTCTAGGTGTTCTGGAGGCTGAGTGCTTCTAGGGTATAAGGTGATTTGGGTCTTTGGGATACAGATCACTGAAAGATGCATGATCTACGTATTAGATAGATAGTCCACACCTATCAATTTAAGGCATCCTGGCCTTAGAGTAGTCCACACCTATCAATTTAAGGCATCCTGGCCTTAGAGTAGGACTTCATTACACTCAGAGGTTCTATTTCTAGGGCTTCACAATTTTCTGATTTGTCACCTCACTTTGTTCGTATAGGCTCCTCATTATTTTTGGTACTCCCACTGATTATGTATGTGTGTTAGTTTATTCCTATATTTTTATATTTAACATTTGATGTTTCGATGGTTTCCACTCAAGTCCAACCAAGGGAAGCATATAAAACAAGGAACAACTATTATTAAATAGCTCTCCGTACTTAATGGATACAGACAGAGTTTTCAAACTCCAAACTATTAAAGGAGCAAGTCCTGCCAAGTGAATTCTACTATAGTTTACCTGGGAAAGCTGCACTGATGCTTCTGAAGCCTTCTGCTGGCTCTCTACTGAACAATAAAATGAGTACAGAATCATGCCGACCACGGCAACAAGAATACCCAAGATATTCCTCCAACTGAATGGATCACGCAGTAGTACATAGCCGAACATCAAAACTAAGCACGTCTTCAAATGACCAAGGACCTGATAAGTGACTGCAGATGTTTTCCCAATTACAAGAAATGTGCTGAAATTTACGGAGATAGAAATCAGGCAGGATAAGACAATGAAGGCCTGGAAGGGAACAAAATCATGTAAGTTGCACAATCATTTTATATAAAAGCAAGTGCTCAGGTAGTTTTCATGACAAACAAATTGTTCTTACCAAAACTTTTGGGGTGTAACTGAATGCAAAAACATTTTTATTAGTCAGGAGTCCATCAAGAAATGGGCCAAAGACGAACAAGGTTATTGCTTGATATGGGCAAGACTGATACAAGAGCTGAGTCGAGGACACCTTGAACTTCTTTTGAATGGAATTTGTCATCTGAGAGGTTGATTAAGATATCAGAAGAAGAAAAACTTTCCTATCATCAGAAGTCAAATGAAAGCAGCAGATAAATTTGAAGAAGTTCTGAGTTGAATACAATTTGAGCAACGCAGGTGGTCAAAATGGCAAGCAGTGACAGAACAGAACCCAGAAGATTGAGCTGCAGGTCAGTTATGGTTGCAATGCCAACACCCAAAAGAAGTAAGCCAAGTGAAATCTGGATACTCCTACTGCAAACCATGACGGAAGTATTAGATGCAGCCATAGTGTGATATAGCAAATAATTGGCACATTTAGTTAGCATGATGCTAAGATACTCCAAAACATGAAAAGACATTAAGCAATGGGTTTGGCTTCATTTGGAATCTAAACCGCGTAGCTCATCAGAACAAGCAGCATGAATAACCAAGGTTGATAAACTGAATTTAGCACAGCAATTGACATAACGAGATGAGTTCATTATAAAAACCCTTTCTCTCAGCATCACAATTCAGGAAGACAACAAGTTAACATGAACTTACTAATGTTGTCCATCCCACTAAGGATAGGTTATGAGAAGAAATCAAAAAGGAAAACTGCTGAGCAAAGAAAGAAAAGGAGAAGGACCGGCAAATATAAAAAGGAAGTAAGGAACTGTCTCTAATGATCAATATAAAAAACGCTCAGCAAGACCTGTCTAGAAACTGAAACATTATTTTGACCTTGACTACTAGACCAATTTTGAAAGGCACATTTAAGCTTCAAAGAAGAATTTCAAGTACAAATTAAGGTGAACTACTCAATCCTACCTCTCAAATTAAAATATCATATATAAAGATAGGCACACAATTCTGACATAAAAGAGGACAGAGCAAAGCTATACAACTCATAAGCAAGAGCACTTGGCAAAGATAAACCTGACCTAAATTTCTTTAAGAAGAAGAGTGTCTCCAAAAGGACAGTGCAAGGAATGATGGCCAATTTTGTCATCTGCGGTTCACAAGAAAGATTAGAGTAAACATATCGGCACTAACCAAGGGGAAATAAAGAACTTTTAAGAATAAAATAGGAAACAAAATGGATGGGAAGGAGTATCAACAAACTTGAAAAGCATTTTGTACGTCAAAATGTAATTAACAGCAGGAGAAAAGACTATTAAGCTATAGATGATAAATAACTTGGGCATCCAAATAGATGACCTACAGCAACTAATGTTAAATGAGACTGTCAATATAAAAAATAGGAAAACAAGTCAGGAAAATATTGTAATCCAAATAATTGTGTTTCCTCAAAATATATTCATAAAATAGGCAGATAAATAGGTAGGGAATTTCAAAAATAAGGATACTAGTGGGAAAATATGTGATAGACTGATAGGTAGAAGTGGATATAGACTGATAGGTAGAAGTGGATATAGACTGATAGGTAATTATGAATAATTAACATCCACTTGAAACCAAATTTCATGTTAACTTATCGTTTCAGCTGTCTATTTTCCTTAGTTTTTCTAGTCTACTAACCCTACCTTCCCCAAGGCTTAATGACCCTAACAAGTTTATCACAATGTCACTTCCATTTGGGAAAAAACTCATGGAAAAGGTTAAAAATAGTGCACACAGCCGTCAAATTTGGGAAAATTCTGAGTTACTTGATCCTGAAAAGGGAACACCTTGAGGATCTTCCCCATGGGCCTTAAGAGATACTAAGAGGTATGATGGATTATTTGAACCCTCACTCTTTCAACTCTAAACTACCAATTTTCAACCAATTTCAAAAATACCTCATATTGGGTATTGAACTCATACTCAAGCCTTTATAGACTGAATAATTGACTGTTTTCAAACCACATTTTATGACCCCAAGCGACTCCCCCTACCATCAATTAAGTTTTTAATAGATTTTCAAAAATCACTCCAAAACTATGTATATTGGAAATTGGACTTTTCTGAACATTTTCGAACATTTTGGACTTTTTTACTCCGACAAAGTAAGACCTTGATAAGCTTTCAATGGGTCTTATTAGGGCACAAGAGGCATTTATGGCTGTTAGAACCATCATCTACTTTGGACATAAACTCGACCTTAGCCTCATTCAATGGTCCTTAGCATTGCCTTAGCCATGAATCCCCTGGCTTGCCTTGGATATAGTTAGTGCATTAGTCACACACAGCAAGGAAAATCAGCAAGATGCATCAAGAGATAGAGCTTCAAAATCCAATTCTAATATTACCATTTAATTTTAGAGCGTCCAAAATGATTAGGATCCTAAAGAGACCTATATGTTGGTTGGTTGGCATGAAATAGGAGTAATGGGGATGTGGAACTTTCTTGGAATTTTGAATTCCCATGGTAAATTACGATTCACATGTCATTTCCTCAGAAGTAGAAATTTCTATGTGCCAACCAAATAAGAGTACGGCATTTCCTAGGGAGTTCTCAAGAGATATACTTTCATGGAAGAAAATTCCCCATGGGAATTGACTTCCTATGCAACCTATATAGAAGCTATACTATCATGTTCAGGGCATGCAGGGGGAACAATACCTCCAGCAAGTTATATTACCTCATAAGTTTTAGCAAGAAGATCAGAAATATACCTGGTAGAAACCAACAGAATTGAATCCCAAGCTAAGGTTCAATAGTCCAATCGATATTCCATTGAGAATGCCAAATCCCATCACCGCTCTTGGATCAAAAGGTTTATGTTCAAACATTTTCAACCAAAGTGCGACATGAAGAGAACAAAATGTGACTAGAAGGTGCCAACTGGTCAAGGTAGTGGCTGCAAACCCCAACAAATGATTTATTATAATATCTTAACCTAAAACTGAAAATGTGAAGCTAAAGAAATAAATGAAGGGAGCTTATATGCTAAACAGAAAACTTTTACCATAGGAATTAGCTGCATTATAATCCTTGTAAACTAATAAAGTTCTATTGTATCATTCCCTGCACTCCAATCACTATCATGTCTGTGTTCTCTCTCTCTCCTCTCTACTGACCAAACCAATTTCACACAGCCCTATTGCAAAATAGTAAAACCTCTTCATCTTGGAATCCAGGATGCTGGCCCTTTTCTCCTTTTTTACCCCAATTTCCAGGATATACTAAATCCAATATTCATTAAAACTACATTGTAAAGACTCAAGCAGAAGCTAATTGTCTAGGCATACACCCTCTAAAGCTCATTGCTTTCCGCTTTAACAAGTCAGGTGCAGCCACTATTTGAGTCATGGACTAGTCTAAAATTTACTACAAGCAAATGCACTGAAAATTATCTACAAACCATCAGTAGGACAAGCTTGTAACATGATTTAGACAATCTCACACCCAGAGGCGGAAAAACACAACATCCAATCATTTAAGGCACCGCTCCCCCCTCCCCCCCCCCCCCCCCCAAACACACACACACCACCCCTAGATCCTACGTTAAGTCACTCCTCTCTTACCATACACTTGTGTCACACGAGAACTACACCGCGCTCTGCAGTTGTAACATACTCATCAGTAATCAAATTAACTTTGTGTATTCCTTAACTGAAATTTCAAATCTTCCACATGATAAGCACGTTAAACAAACCCCATCAATTCCTTACATTACCACCTCTATCCACCAAGTACATGACCAAAAAGTTGGTTCACATCAAACTCAATATTTCATAAATTTCAGTCAATCCAACAAAGGCCAGACCTTTACCCCAAAATACCATCTTCATATGAAAATGAAAATGAAAATGATATAATAGTGTCCTTAAAGCACAATAATAATTGAAAAAGAGAAAAGGGGAGACTAACCAAAAGTGAACCCAAGAGAACTGATGAGAGCTTTGTTACAGATAACAATGGAAACTGATGAAATCACTGACAAACACAATGCTCCAATAGTCCCAAGTTGGAACCCCTGATTTTCACCCATCTTTCAGACAACAAATGAATGTGCAGATATTGCAATTGGGTACATTCAATTTGTGAAATTGATGGGGTTATTGCGATTTGAGAACCTAGATCTGTCATTCAACGATTGTGAGAAAATTAACAGAGAAAAGGGAGAGGTGGGGACTGGGGGGTTGATGAAAAAGAGAAGAATATGGGGTCCTGGAGGAGAGAGAAAGGGTCAAAGAGATTACCTGTAGATGAGCATTGGGATCACTGAATTGCAAGAGTTTCGGGATATTGTGCTTGGATTAGTGATACAGAGTATGCTGTGTGTACTGTATGAATGTGCTGCATCTGCGTGTGTGTGTGTGAACTTGTTTCGTCAGTTCAAACTTGGAAGTGTGCAATTAAAGTGTGGGACCGGGATATAACCTAAAAATGATTGCAAGTATCGTTTAAACTAGGATTGCAGCCTTGTTCAGCACTTAGCAGAGAGGATCCAAGTATCCAACTGGTATGAAGACCGTAAAAAACTATCGTGTTGTACATGTGCCTATGTGGGTTTGATATATTATGGAGATAGAGATACAATATACTTCCTTTATCTATTAATATCTGTCCTATTAAACCATTTTTTATTAGAACTTTTTTTTAATCAAAATAGGGCTCACATTGAGACAGAGAGAGTAATGCCTAAAGATGACAATTTGTCAAAAAGCTCGTAAGTTTTTCAAATCAAAGCTAAAATTAATTCATTCATCTGTTATCCCGATGTGAATCCAGTGAAGAATTTATTTATAGACAATATGCAAGTTCTGATTCAAATCCATACTTGCACTTACTTCCATTTACTGATTCATTCAAACGTAACTATGAACACCATGCTCTATGTTCTTACACTAAACGGAGTACTTCGTATCTCTTTACAAGAGTATAAAGTAAGGTAAGATAATACATCAACTGTCAAATAAAAAAAGATAATATATGAATCACGTGTTAAAATATCTCAACTTCAATAAAATCACTAGTTATATCTTTAGAGAAAAAGATACAAGACAATTGAATAACCAGAGTGATAATTTTCATTGGGAAAAGCATAGACGTCAATTATGGAGGACTTCAAAACATCCAACAAATTATGAACATCTTGCCTTAATATCCACCGAGAAAGATGGGCATTATCTGCACTTTATATGTATGAATGAACTTGTCAACTAAATTCCATGGCGTAGTAAAGGCTATGAAATTGTCATCTTAGTATTTCAAATGAGTAGTGTCATTTGCTACATTTCGTTCATCAGTGATTCAATAAAAACGCACTAATAACTCGTTGAAATATCGTCCGCAGATTGCAATACAGAATGCACCTTCATTAATGTATCAAATACCAAAATCCTGAGCACTTTATGAGAGCATCAATCAAAACTTTCCTATTACTTATTAGAAAAGTATTTCCTACAGTTTTTAGAGTGACATATGAGGTGGCCAACCGCTCCAAAGTTTAAAGCAAAACAAAACATTAGTTGTCCCTGTAATAGTTCACACTTCACAGCAAAGGAACCACTGTTTTCTGGATGGTTGGGATCCTCTGCATTACATGCAAAACCGTAAAGGGGGGGGGGGGGGGGGGGGGGGGGGGGGGGGGGGGGTCAAGAACAGCAGTAAGGCCTTGCTTATGGAACAATTCCTACGGTCACTTTGTTGTGCATAATACCAGGCACAAGAAAGCTCAAAATCTAATGCAGGTCTGTACCTGAATGGAAACTAATTGTGAGACTCAGCTGACAACTGCTTTCGTATCATATTTGGCACAAATTTGCTCAACAAAGACTTGCATAGAACTTCGAAGATCTCTTAAATGCGATGAAGTCGTTAATGACTTCCTCAGACCTTCCCTGTGCTTCAGCCTCTTTAAAGTCGGTGTTGCAACCCCATACACGGATTGCAAGCCTCCGGCACTTGGGGGATTCCCTCCGGAAATACGTACAACACCAGTCAATCAAGTCACTTTTCTTAATATTCCTTACAATTAGGGCCAGATTTTCATGAAAATCAAACATATACCTGAACATTGACCATTTCACATGTTAAAGAACAATACAACACACGATGCAGATCATGAAAGGAAAATGAAGACAAATAATAGAACAAGATGTGTAAAAGCCCTAGAATTGGAAAATTCTGGCTTGAGTTAACAATACCGAATCATATTTCCATATCAATATTGACCAAAAAATATACTTATAGTAAACCATAAGGTATTGAGATACCAGACGCATCTACTGATAATCAAAAGAAACACAGAGCAGATTTGATGGGGAAGCAATGTGTAAACTGTAAAGTAGCTAACTAGCTTCCAAGGCATGCACCCCACCGCCCTCTTCCACCAAGAAATCATCTACGTATATCTGCTTATATGTAAAAGTAAATGGCATACCTCTTATCTGTAATTTGATTCCAATATCGACTGGTCTCGCATGACAATGATGGATCTTTCTCTAGTAATTTTGCTATTAAACCGCTTTTAAAATTCTCAAAAGATTCATCATCTATTACATCCTGCAACACAAGCAAAGAAACGGGCAGAATATAATAAATGCTGATACCCATATAATCACTATTACAAGCCAGCGAATTGCCAAGTTACACAAAATCATCAGTAAACTCAAGTGGTTATGCCAAGAAGAGAACCTCAAACCCATACTAGCTCTTAGACCAGGAAAAACTTTACACAGCCAGAAAAAATTCGATCACCTGAATATTTTGGGCTGCCATACAGAGCTTTAACCCGAGACTTGATATAAGCCAAAAAACCAACCTGTACTCAGCCAGGATATAACTGACCTGATTGGCCAATTTGACAGGTCTACTAGCACCAAAAGTCCAATTTGACAAAGAAACTTCATTAGAAACATCCCAAAAGTTTTGTTTCTCATTAATTTAAAACAAAATAAGCTTTCTGAGCAGGGTGAATCTAAACAGCTGAAGGTGATAGAATTGTATAGAAGTGTAGTTGCGCTTTATGAAAATTTGAAAGTTATATCTTGATAATGAAAACCTTTGTTCTTGTGAACTAATTAACAATTTCAAAGATGAAATCCAAATATGAAAGAGAAATGCACCTATTATTTTGTAGTAACCTCAACATAAACAAAGAATCAAATAATGCAATGGTTAAAACAGAGCAGGCACACAAATAAAGAAACATTAAAGTAAGAGAGAAAGAAGGATGACTTTTGAGATAGGGTTGAAGGATTGCAGTAAAGGTGTGTTGGCCAAGACCTAATAAACAACCGAAACATAATGCTTCTGCGAAGAAAAAAGTAATCACTGAAAGGAACTAAACAGTAATATAACAAACAATAAAACTTTAGTTCCTAACACTTACATTTTTTCGAAATTTAGGTCCTAACTGGTGTTAACTCCCTGGCAATCTACATAATTTGTCAAGGCATATACATAGCTGAAAAGCAGGGAAAAAGTTTGCTTACCAGCATATCCTTCAGGCCATCTACGAAGTTATCAATCCTCCCTTGCAAGTATACAGGGTTATACTTGGAAGATTGAATGCAAAAGCAATAACCAAAGATACGGTACGTTGTCCGTGGGCTGCAATCCACAGAATAACCAAGCTGCTCCTTAGTCCTACATCCCAAGTAAAAGGAGGCAAATAAAGTCAAAAATCAGGTGACACGCACAAGCCTGGAGTGCTCCTCGTAACAGAAACAGTGAGAACAATAAATACTTGCAGAAACGCGGAACATCAACAAAGTAATAGCCTCATATCCAAATATCCCTACCTTAGCTGATTAAAAAATGGCTCTTGCACAATCTCATCAAACAAATCAGAGAAGCCTTTCTGTTGAAGTGAATCTACAGTGTTTTCCGCCTCAATTTGGTAATAAAGCTGCAGCACACCCAAAAGATAGCTTGAGAGAACCCACAAATTTGATAACAAAATAACTAACCTAGCTAGACACAAATAAAAAATACAGAATACTAGGATGCCAAAATTCTGTCTATTTACCTCAATCACGGAGTTAACTTCCATTTTATTTTTTACGCGAACATCTCTAACGAGATTTGCTGCAGAAGGAAGACATAACACTTGCTCCTTATGCCTCATATCCTCAGGAATGGCTGGTACCGAGAAGTTGCTTTTAAATATGTTTGATATAATGATGGATTCTTCTTCTAGCAAATTACCATGACAGAGGCCCTCAAAATATAACTGGAAAAAATAAAACAGAACGGCCAGATGGCCAGTGACTATAATTCCAAAGGAGCGGAATTCAGGTCAAACGAATATTAACTGCTAAAGCAACAATTTTGTATTCAAATTTCAGGTCCTAATTTCACCTGGAAGAGCTCCAGATATGTATATTTCACATTTCTGTTAGAATATCAGAGTGCAATTTTCCCAATTTTACCCTCCACTTTTCCTCTAGTAAAACTTATCACCGTTTTATGCAATAATAAGAGCCTTAAGTATTTTATTCCGTTAACATTCTAGATCTGAGAACACCTTGATTTGTGCTCAACCACGTAAAACAGTAAGCAGGCTATAATATAAAATGGAGGGCACATACTGATAAATTACAAGACAAACACTATTTTCATACCTGGGAAAGAATCTCTGGAATGAAAGCCTGCAACTCAGCAAGGGACAAATCAGCTAAGCACTGTAGCTTCTCATCAACATCCCAATAAATTTTGCAGAGGATTTGCAATCTTAGGTATGAGGCGTGGCTCAAAGGTTTCATATTTGTGTTCCTCAGATTCCTCTCCATACTCTCTTTAATAACCTACAACCCAGGAACACATCTCAAATTGACAATGATTATAAAGACAAGCTTCCAATACGGTCTAAAACTTTCTTCCAATCAGCAACAAAGTTTTCTTTTCAAGGAGGGATGTAAGAGGGGAGCATGATCCAGAAAATTCACCTTAAATCGATCTTCTTTCGGTGAAAAGGATTTCGCTACAGCCAGAATCTCAGTAAGTAAAAGCGGAAGCTTTTCACTGAACCCATAAACCTTTAGCTCAATTTTGTCGCCAAAAACAGATATTGAAGTTTCTAACTTGGCTATACTGGCCTACATGCAAAGCAAAAAAGCAATTCTTTTAAAACCAAACGAATGAAATCATACTTCTCCTCAAGTTAAGAAATGCATCAGTACAGAATCAAAACTCCTGCCATCAATGATAAGAGCTTGTGGAAAGGCTTGAGCACCTTTATGGCATCAGAATATAGCTAGAGAACACATAAAACCAGACAGAAGCCTTACATATAAATAAAAGTGAGGTAGAGAAGTACAAAGTAATTCTTTAAGCTAAACAGAAAAGATTGTATGACCCCAACAACAACAACTAGGTACAGCCAAAAGACTTCCCCAGTGTGGTGGGCAGCAAGCTCTCACTTGGCTGAAAACAAGTTTCCAAGTGTGTCCTTAAGGAGACATGTAATTAACATTTTGCTAAGGATAACTTAGCTTAAACACCATTAACAGCAAAATATAAGCAAAGAAAATGAAGCTTTGATTAATATTCTGAAATTACACCAAAGTCAGCATTTCAAGCTTTGAAAGGCTTGGTTCCCTCCCAAATAACAAGCTAAAAGCTAACAAGACGCCCATCAATATTCAGCGCCTCTCTGATTTCCTCTACCTATAGAGCTACTACCCTCACCATTAACTATATTCTCATTCAAGCCTCTTCATGACTGAATTATTATGCTACACCTAAATTCTCCTCCCCACTTATATTGATACTCTGCACATTGCTATCGCCAAAAGAGGAAGTCAGCTAAGCAAGGTCAGTTTTAATTGCATGAGGTATTTTCCTAACCTAAATCTGCCTACTAATGCAAGCAGTACAGCTATTCAACTTCATTAAAAAAAGGACCTCGGAGGCCCTTACCCTAGGTTGCTTATAAATACCCCTTACATTATGACTCCAATAAAATTCTCTTACATAATAACGAGCGTTAAATTTATCAAGTGACTGTCCCAATATTTTCAGCTCTTTCTCTCTACACCTTTGGCGTCCCCACCCAGAAATCCTCTTGCTCCATACAAACTACAACATGAGAGGAAGGATAACTCTAAAACCCTTAGGGCTTGTTCATAGTGCCGAACTGATATGCTGGTTATAAACTTCCATCAATAGAAGATGTATGAGCATCTGATCTCCTCAAGCCAATCACTTTAGAATTTCTTTATCTCCTATACAGATCAACACACCAAATCTATGCCCACGTCAAGGACTAAGGAGGATATGCTAAACATTAGGAGGGCTTATCAGCACAAAAATAAGTGACATTCAATTAGGAAGACGAAATACTTTAGTTTCTGTGTTAATTGAATTTCCGAACACACATTAAGGATCTACCATTCAAAGTTCGGCAATATCTAAAAATCAATTGGCATGAAGTAACAAAAGTTTCGTGCCATCACTAAGGCTTTTGGAGACCAAAAATTTTTAAATTGCTCTACGAACTACAATAAACCATCTTGCACATGACATTGTTTGATAGTGAAAGAACCCTTTAATAGTTGAACCTCTTGGCAACCTATGAGAATAGATACTACATAATTTCTTGCATCCTTCAGAATTAAAATACTCTTTCACTAGTGTACCATCCGGATACTATGAAGGAAAAAACATCACAACACAATCGACCAAACACACAACCTCACCCACAGAAGTTAGAATAAGCATTTTCTGGAACATTGTGAGGATAGGATGTATTTGACCTAACCTTAATGTCAGGGTCAGGAACTAAGTCCTTCACACCATGGGCACATGGGTGGGGGTAGCAGTGCACAAGGGCCCCTAGGGGATGCCCTCGGTGCTAGGAAGCACCCTTTCCTTATAGAAGCAAAAAATGAAAAGGCTTGGTTTTCTAAGGAAAACCTCAAGTAGTATTAACATAATATGGGCCAATTAAAGGACCAAATAGGATCGAAATGGCTGTAACTTTGTGAGTTCACTCCCCGGACTCTAAGGAGGAGGCTGGACATGAGAGACCTTGAAGGAAAGAAATAGAAGATTCCTCTCTAAGGGCACTAGGAGGTTCTTCACCAAAAGGTTCCAGAAGGGTCCAAAAGTCTCTTATAAATGCTTGTATATACCTTCTAGACAGGGAATTTTTTGTAAAAGGGTCTAGAGAGTAGAGACTTAATTTCTAGAACACTCCATTTAAGAATGTATAATTAGGAAAGATCTATAATAGGAACTAAGAGGCCTAGAAATAGGCGTGAGGCATCATTTGTACAAAGTGTAGATCCTTCACATGCTTTGCATATGTTTTCAAAGAAATCAAAGAGTTCTCCTTGAAACACTTGTGCTCTCTATCAACCTTCTTCCTTCCATACTTAGAGGGTGTGAGGAAAATATTCAAGTATTAGGATGTGTTCCACCGTTAGGTGCATTGAGCTAATGGGTGTTGCTCATGTGCACATTGTTGCTACGTCACAGGGGCATAATATAGGGTATCTAGGCACAAGGGGACGTGCTTGGCTAAGTCATGGTGCATCACTAGCAAAAGGGTTGAGCATGTCTAGTGTCTTGTCCAGCAGGTTGAGTACCAACCAAGGGAAAGCCTAACTTGGCAAAAAGGACTTGTCGAGTGGCACACGGTGTGGGCGTACTTTGCGGTAGCCAAAAGAATATGCACGTGATACTAAGCTATCTAAATCCTTTATAATGGAATTTAAAGATTGTTGGTCTAGTTCTTCACTTTTATCAATGTCCATTGTTGAGGAGATTGTTTCTCATCAACATTCTTTTTATCAACATAACTCTCTTTAGAATCTCAAGTCCCGAAACCTTCCCCAACCATTAAATACTAAGAAAGGAAATATACTGAAAACCAAGGACAGTTCTTGAGCAAGATGCCAGAAATTCGTGTTAATGGAAAATATAAATTGTTCATTGAACCAAAAACAAAAAAATTTAAACTCTAATATCATGTGGACTTTATTATATCACTTAAATATAGCTTAGATGGCAGACTTCAATTGCTATGTTCAATTGTAAATTCCATAAGGAGGCATTTTGTGGGTTAGGTTTTATGAGGTTACGGTTGGCATTTAGGTTTATGGGAAAGTGAAGAGGCTTTAGGTTTAGGGTAGAGCTTGGGAGCAGCCTACGTTTTTAGGGTTATGGGAGTTACCTTCTTCCTTCAGATTCTCTCTAGTCTTCTTTGCTTCATCTCCTGAGTCAGGCGCCGGGTCTTATTCTTTGTCCATGGGATCCTTTGAGCCCTATCCCATTGATGAAGCCTCGACTCCCCTTCGCCTTGCCTCCTCTCCTTTTCCTCCTTTGTTCTTCAAATTATGCCACCACTCCAGGTAGCCCACGAGCTTAAAGCACCCTTCCTTCGTATGGCGGGTTCTACCGCAATGGGTACACCGTAGATGAGTTTTATCTTCATCTCACCATGAAGCCCGCCTCTGTTCCACCCTCGTATTGAGCTCGCTTCCGATTCCCACTACATGCACATGTAAGAATTGTATTCCAAGTACACCTCCTTCTCTCATTATTTCCCTCCTGGCCACCTCTCTTCTAATGGTATTGTATGCAATTACGACTGCGGGAAGGGGCTCTTGGTTCACCAATTCCCTCCTTTCTTTATCGTGAGTCTCATCAATTCCTGCTAAGAATTGATAGAGACGATTTTGCCGAGTTAATTTGTTATACACATTGATGTCCTCTAAGCAGTGCATTGGATTTGTCATTCGCCGGTCGATCTCCTTCCATAGAGTGATTAGTAAACTGTAATATAATTCTATGGAGTCACAACCTTGTTTGATTGTGTTTGCTTTCATAGTCAAGTCGAAAATTTGGAGTCCATCTTTACTGCTACTATAAACAGCTTCAATGCCCTTCCAAAGTTCTGTGGCTGTTAAGAAGTCCAGGAATTTGTTCACCAATTCCGAGTCTATATTCTCGATGATCCATGTCCTGACCATCGCATCTCTCTGTGCCCAAATTGTATGCTCTTCGGTGTCTGTGGAGGGGAAATTGGTTGCGATGTGTGTGAGCCTCCCCGTCCTTTCGATCGTCATTAGCATAAGTCTAGACAATTTAGTATGGTTTTGACTGCTTAGTTTCTCTAAGACATAGAGTGAACCTCCATTGTTATCTTGGCTCCTACTGTTCATTCTCTCTAGAATTTGCAGAAGTTGAGCCATAGTGACGTGGTTGTCACTCGGGCCTTTTGGGGTATCGCTCATTGTTTTAGGTAAGTGTTCTTGGTATGTGATGAGGAAAAAAGCAGAAAAACACCCCTTCAAAGTGCAAGAATAAGAGTATTTGTGTTTTTTGAGTTAGATTTCTATGAATTTTCAGTGATACTGAAAAGTTACATCGCATGTCTATATATACATATTGTTGTTCATCTTGTTCGGTATTTTGGTTCACCCTAAACTCTATCTGATTCAATCTTTTATCTTATATTACTACTGCTTAGTGCTATCTTATCTCTTTACACTTGAGAATATCTTTGCTAACTTCTATCTTTTTTTACTAAAGGATCTTCAAAAATCCCAAATCCCATATATAATATGTAACAGAGGGGATGTAACAAATCAGTATCAAAATTCCACTGACAAATATTAAGAAGCAAATTACTTGGAGATTCTTTTGCATTGCAATGGCCAAAACTATAATCTACCACAACAAAAAATGAGACAGCTCATAATGCACTCTTGGATTCTTGGTTAGATTAAAAAACTTCAGACGCCAAAAGTGAAATCAATGTCTTGCAAAAATTCAGTGACTTTACAAGGACGAGATTTACCTGGTAAATAATTTCATTGAGTTCATCTTTCAAAAGACGAACAAACAATTCAGTCAAGAGACTGCTACGCACACTTTTGTAAGCATCCTTCAAATTAATACGGAAATATGCATTTGCACGAGGAACTTTGAAGGTCTTGTCAAGCTTGAACCAAAGTTTCATTGATGGTGCATCAAGTATACATTTTGGATAAGATCCACCAGCAAATTCTTCAGACACATTATTAGCATGCACCGGGAAGTTGACTGGAATGAATTCGTTCTTTGAAGGCAGATGCATTGATTCATCTATTGCTGGAGGGTCCCTCCATAAGTTCATCATAGATGCCCCAATATCTTCCTCTGTGTAATTTGCTTCAAACCACGGCTCACACAAGACATCTACAGCTTGGAATATATAGATTACGAAAAAGGAGAAAGCATTTTGTTCAATTTTCATATATAAAGTCAAGCAATATAGACAGAGCACAATGAAATATGAATAGAAAGAAACCCAAAAAAATTACAAATATTGGATGTCATTCATTGTCATCAAGAGCAAGGAGGTTTATATTACCTCCAGATTTGGTAAAGGATTTGGATAATATATCAACCCTCATATTGTCTGGGACGAAGAAATTGAGAATGACTTGTATATTCTCAGCATCCCAATCTTCATATGCATATTCACCATAGATAACATGCTCTGGAGGGTAAATGAGCAAGTTTGCTGCAATGGAAAAAGCAAGAAAATATCAAGTAACATAAAGAGAATATAAAATACCCCCATCACACAAGCACTAATAAAGAAGACAACCAGTTAGCCTTTATTAAAATAACAACAATAGCACCAGCCACAATAAGACACTAGGGCAGTCAGGATGTAAGTAAACCTAACCATAGAACATCAGTGTCGTCCTGGGCCACGGAGTGCGACCGCCTAGGGCCCAAGGCTCGGAATGGCCGAAACTATCCTAATTTTAAAACTATAATATAAATAAATTAAAAAAAGTCTTAACTAAGTTTTTAAAGATAAATAATTTAAAGTATTTATGACGTTGAATATTTTAGTTTTTAATGAAAATATGTACCTTTATCCCTACATCGATCTGATTATTGTTCTTTATTTTTCTAATTCCTAAAATTATGCTCTATAAATTATTAAGTTTATGGAGTCTTGCAATGAATATATTTACTCTTGCTAACCTAATTGTGTCATATAACTATACACATATCTTAAATTTTTTATTTTTATTTTTATTTTTTGATAAAATACGATCAAAATTTTATCTTGGTGGATATTAGGTATAATGATAATGGCAGGTTTGTATGTAGTAACATCTTGGGTACTAAAATATATATTGTGTATTATATATATGCTCAGGTATTTAAATTTGGGTTTTCAAGTTTTGCAATCTTGTGATTTACTAAATATACCTTTAGTATTCAATGAGACACCCAACTATTGAAGGTGTATTCTATTAACACTTATTTGAAGATATCATTACTATTCTACTCTATTTGATTCGTTTTCTTCTAAAAAATATTGTTTCATTAGTAGACCTAGTGAGTACCTTTTTATACAAAAAATTTCAATTATTTTTACAATGGTTGAATTATTTTACGGATGATATTAGTAATATAAAATAAAATAATCGTATTCTATATAACCATGGACAAGGAAAAATTTACGCGTAAAACATAAGGGGCCCATGACTATTATTACGCTTAGAGCCTCTAAAATGTAAGGAGTGGTGAACATCAAGCTGTAAGCAAAGTCATATGGTTCATAGGTAAAGTGGTTGTTTCCATGGGATCAATAACAAAACAATTTTATATTAAGCATTAAAGGGTCTAAGAGATTAAAGTTAAGTAAGATTAGCAATCACCAGCAACTCCAGATTTTCATGAAATGCACTAATATGGCGAACAAAATATGTCACATAAAACAATAAGAAAACATTTCATTACATAAGACACCTTAGAAACAAGGCACCCAGAAAGGACGAAAAAATTCACACATTAAAAGGGAAGGTTCAAAAGGAACACAGACCGGCTACGATATAACGAAGTATCTTGCTACAGTTTCGGAAAAAAAGCACCATAAAATCCAGAATCCGAGGCTGTATAACTATCTAGATCCCAAACTTAAGTGAATGTGCTCAAAAAAGATGAGCAATTAAGAACCACTAGTCAAGCAAACAGAGCCTTGCCCACATAAATAGAAGACACTTGAAATCTCTTGACTACCTAAATACCAATAATGAACAGCATGAAATATAATAAATGCAATACTAAGGGAGGGAAAAAAAAAGGTACCACATTTGTTAGGCACAAAATTGGAATACCACTAATATTAAATTATACATAAGCACATTTGAGGATGTCCCCATTAGAACTTTTGGCTTCCAATACAGGCTGAAATTTGGGAACGAGATAGTACGTGAAGAGAAATCAATGCGACCAACAGTTAGCTATTGCCTCATAGTAGGTGAAATTTGCTTCAACAGACTAAGATGCCAGTTCAAAACAACCCAGACAAAAAAAAGGCTCTCCAATATATTGGATCCATGAAGAGTTTATCATACGAGTAATCAACTATATAGGGGATTAAAGTTTCCCATTGTTAAGGTTTCGAGAACTAATCTTTATAAGTTTTGGTTTTGGGTCTATATTTTAACAGTGCAAATGGACATTAATTTCCTTTGTTTTTTCCTTTTATTATTTTTAGTAATAAAAACTCTTATGTTTCTTGATTCCTGGGAAGAAACAAAAACCACTCACACCTTCTTCAAAACCGACTGACTTAAAGAAGAAGAAGAAGAAGAAGACAATTAATCAGCCATGGTTACAGAGGGGTAAAATAAACAGAAGAAAAAATCAACCCTCCTTAACTTCTCTTTAACGGGTATGTCTCAAAAGTTCTAAAAAAATTTGTTTTGCATATTAATGTCAATGATGGCTGGAAGAGTTGTTTAGCAACCCTTTCTTTTTTTTTTCTTTTTGAGTTATTAGTAAAGTTTTTTTCTTTATACATGTAGGTTACTACTGACTAAAATATTTTGGGTATAAGGAAAATTTTGAGTATGAAAATAATAATTTCTAGAAAATTGATTAGGTGGTCTCCATGAATAATCAGACTATTTTTAAAAAAAATTCCATATGTGTGAATCATGCTCTAAAGTACCTAGATCATCACGTGAAAAGATGTGTAAAAACTGTGAATCATACTTAAGTACTTGGAGCACTAACTTTGGCATAATTAGGTTAATGCTAATGTTTTGATGGATCTTTTCTTCATGAGTTCACACATGAACGATGAATTTTGCAAGGAGAAACAAATGAAAGTAATAGATAGCTAGAATATTGCATCACAAAGGACTTATTAAACCCAACCATGCTAATGACTCTTTTTGAGAGTTTTATCAATTTCGTCTTTGTCAAGTAATTTAAGCTTTCAGACATCTTAATTAGAAGGTATTAATTTCATTCGTAATACATTTCCGTATTAGAATGCTTGTACCCCCAAATACAAATGAGAATGATATAATAAGCCTATACAAAAAAAAAAAAAAAAAATCTTATAATGTGGCTGTCAAAAAAAACATTTGAAACATTTTTCTTCAATACATTTTATCATTCAATTTGTAATTCCAAATTTCTAGGGGTAGTTAGTTCCCATTTTTATAAAAGCATATTACAAATTTCTAACTTGGCTGTTTGTAAATAAAATTTTATGCATAATGATAAATCTAAGATATTATTTTAAAAAGAAAAAAAGAAAAAGAAAGAAATCAAAAGTTGCGAAATCAGACCCCTAACCCAAAGCTTTTAAACCTTAGTCCCCAAGACCTAAACTAAAAGAAGCTTTAGTCTCCAAAATGATAGATATCTCCCCATCATACACTTAAACTATACTGGCATCAGACTCTAACATCTACTCCATCTTCATGGTAATACATAATTCAGTTTTAGATACCATTAATTTGCAGAAGTTCAAAGGGTATCTATTAGGAATTATATAATTTTGGATTGTGATGGACTAGATCAAATGTCCCATGTAATGTCCACAACTTATTTGTTGTTAACTGGCCTTCGGATCAAAAAGTTAATAAGACTCCATATAAGTGAACCCTTGATACATCGTCAATAAATGAGAGCCTAATCAAACACGAGATAATCAGTATGCATACATTATGGTATGCAGATATATACATATCATTTACAAGCCCTACCTTCCAAAGCATAAGAGGACAAACTTTTTACTTATCAAAGTCCATGCCAACTTAAATTAGTTATAACCTCTATAAGCTAACCAATTACCAATGTTAGTTTGTAAAGTTGAATAGAGAAATCTAGAACGTTAGTAACTCTCATGAACAGAGTATGTGCCTATAGCCCACTTGATTGATGTTATAATAATAATAATAATAATAATAATAATCATGTGAACATCTAACAAATTTTATGTCTGATTAATGGATACAATGTAGGTCTCGTATATGGATCCCAAAGTTGAGATGGAAAATTCTTGACTACGAGAATAGGTGAAAAGAGCAAAAGGCTAGCATCTATAATACCAATTCCATTCAGTGTCACGTAAAAACATTACTCAGAAGATAAAACTGAAAGCAAAACCTGCAAGTTCTGCAGCATAATCATCCTGAGCCTGTTCTTCAGCAAACCTGAATTCCATATTCCCTATATCCTGGAGTTCCTTAAATATCCAATCTTTGGGAGGAGCTTGGCGCAGTAATTTAAGGTATTGATACACAAATCCAATAATCTCATAGATCTGTTTATTAGCCATGTGAGGGACAGGGAGAAAGGGAAATTGTCAGAAGAAAGCAAGACCAATATAGCAATAACAAAAATTCAGGAAAAAAAACTCGGAAAGAAAAACAATTGAACCTTATCCAGTCCAGAATCTGTAAGGTGTATAGATATGCCAAAAATATAGGCTAAAGAAGATCGCTGCATGCCATCATCTCCAACACCAGCTGATATAGATGTTATCCATCCTTTACTCTTAAGAAAGAAATGCAAGCTTCCTCCACCCTCTAAAAAAATAAGAAAAACTTTATTGAAATTCCATGTGGCCATGTTTAATACAAACATATATAAACACTAAGAACAAACTGGACCTTAACAAGACGTTTAAATTCTTCATATGTTGAAGCTATAAATCTTTAAATCCGGGAAGGAGAGAATGAGGGTGGGGTGGAGAAAAAAGTAATAGTGAGTTAACAAATCAGTCATGTGTTAACTATACCAGCACACTTTTCTCATGAATAATTTAACACAAATTCTCAACTTCCACAAACTGAAAAATTTAGCTTAGATACTTATTCAGCTAGGAAAGCTAAAAACGAATAACAATAATTAGACAAAAAGTGTCACATATAAAATCTTACCGTGTCCTATTAGATGAGCCAAGTAATCTTCAGACTTCTTCAAATAGACTTTGCGAAGACATGGCAATTTCCATGATAACTCAAGGATGTGAACATCTTTAACAGCCTCCAGTCTGTATAGCTTGCCAGCATTCCAGATAGGACCTTCATAATTTATCTCCATCCCTGAGGAAGGACCTTTCTTCACATCACTAAACAATTCAAGGACCCAACTCTCCAGTACATCAAGCGACTCTGCAATATGAACAGTAGTAAGTTTAAGAACAGAGGGAATTACTTTGCTACTTACCCACCAAAGATATATGCTTAATAAACTTAATCAGGGACACATAAAATAAGCTAAGAAAAAAACTTAACGACTCTAACTATATTCATCTGAAACCCGAAGGGTACTGGAGAGAAAGGGAATACAAGACTAAACAAGGACAACACTGAAGAAAGGTGAAAAGGCAAATAGCAAATCAGACCTTTATGAAGGTCTCTCAATGACTGGATCCCAAAGAGAAATACTCCAATCTAGTATCCATATACGTGACAGATTATTGAGTAACCCTCTAAGCAAGTAAAGCACTCATAACAGGAAAGAACTCAAGACTAAACTCTATCACACTAGATTTCCCAATATAAGATATGGGGAACTAATATCCTTTAATGCCGAGAAAAGGAATAGTGCCACAAGCAAAATAGAGGGAGTAGGGGGTAATACCACCCTATACTCACAATGATATCTAGGTAATAGTTTTTCAAATTCTCAAAAAATAAATTTATGCCTTGCAGGTGGATAAGGATAATTCATGAGGAAATTTTTCCGTACTGCACAAAGTACAAGTTAAAGTTCAGTAGAAGATTTATATATCATTATGTATACTCTTTACACTCTAAAAATAAAGATTTTTTGACATGGTAATTGACAAGTCATTAATGTTTTATTACAAGTTTAGAACCTTTCCCCCATTGATTTACCCTTAGGATTGATTGAATACCTTTATTCACAAGAAAAAAATTATAAGGCTCCACCTCTTTAGGTGAACCATGATCCAAATATCATCAGGCTTGGATGAAGGACGTACATCTTTAAATATCCACACTTTGCTCCACTACAGTAGTATTACACAAAACAATATACAATTTACAACCAGCAACACCATTTACTGTTAATTCATCGAAACAACAATATTAAGTATTCAAGTATAAACCATCCACAGTTATTCCAAGAGGAAAAGGCTGCTCTAGTTTTTATAGCAGAAAGTATAAATAAATTTCAAGAGAGAAATAAAAGGTTTTACCTCCACCAATGATGACTAATTTCATAACTTCACCACAATAGTTATCTTCATACATGTTCATAATTCTTTGTCGCAAATCAATCCCGTTTTCCATGGCATCAAACAAACTTTTCTTGTTCCCTTTTAAGAAAAAAGTTACAAAATGTTAACCACGAACAAGGAAACAAACACAAGGAAGACCCAGGAATGAGAGCAGAAAACTAACCCCAGAAGAACCTGTTAAAAGGATGACCAGGCACAGAAGTATGGCACTGGAGTTGTTGAAGACGACAAGCATCACTTTGCAAAGCTTGGTTAAATTCTAAAGCAAACAAAACAAGATAAAATATCAAAACAGCAGCCCAACAAAAAAAAAAAAAAAAAAAAAAAAACTCTGCACTCTTAAACCACTAGCAAATCTCTTATGTACCTGAATCAACTGCCAGCACTTCTCGCTCCATGGCTTCACTTTTCACTAATGGAGAGATGTAGAACTGAGAAAATCTAGAATACAGAAGATGAGTTACGGCAAGAACTAAGTAACTAATTAAGACATCCTTGTAGAAGAATCACAACAATTTAGCAGTAACAAGTTGTAAGCTACTTATCCAACTCTAGAATCCCGCTAACTGAAAAATAGGGAACAAACTTCATATATGGCGAAGGAAAAACAAACAGCAAAAATCATTAATTTCTCTCAAATGACAACATAATACTTGGCCTAGCGGCTGACACCTTTTTAATTTTTATGATTTAAAAAAAAGGCAACAAGAATTTCTTTTGTCAATAGAGAAACAAGTACATACATGTACAACAAAGAAAAGTACCCCCGTTTACATGCCCCGACAATGACACTATACAATTGTGACTCTATCCATGTATTTACAGATGAAGAATTTCACAAGTCAAGGATCTACACCTGAGCCTCACACTCATATGCAAGATACCAAGTGTCATAATTTGATAGAGCTGCTAAATAACCTCACAATAGTCACTTATGAGGTGTAAACCCATTTATATAAACACTTTTGGGTCGATCCTCATTCAATGTTGGTTCAGGAAAAGCATTGGATTTTACAATCCTGATTTCTTGGGTACACCTGGTACCACAGACACTACAGCACTGTTGGGTGCCCCAGGGGCAATTGGATATGGATTCATCTTTATTGCACTTATTGCACAAACAAAGGTAAGTGTCACATATTTGCCTTCCCATCAATATGCTTAGATGTAAAAGGGAGTATACCATCTTTGATATCATCCAAAAAAGTAAGGTTGTTTATCATAAGGAGTCACACTAGTACAGCTAAAAGTGGCCCAAATTTTCCCTAAAACCCTAATAATGAGTCAAATGCATAATCTAAACCAGACTTGTAAAAATAAAAGTTGAGCCATCTTAAGAAAGCATACACATACATACTAGCAAATAACTAAATCAACACAGAACTTTGGAAAGCAGCATAGAAAGGCATGAACAAAAAAACTTGGCTAGAAGGCAGCTATCAGGAAAGAGAGCTAGGGGTCCTCACCTTTTCAAGGCTTCTTTGAGAAATTCTCGCTTGACATCAAAATGATAGCAAGTATGCTCTACCTCAGTGTATGCATTTGATGAACCACCGTGCTTGGACAAGTAACTGTCATACTAAGGCAGGAAAAGTCAATGCAATGGCAAAAGTATGATCCTAGGAACTACTCAATACATACAACAACAAAACATTCTTTTAAATTGAATTCGTAATTTTAAGGTATTGTAAACATAAAACTTTTCCTGGATAGAAAACGCATTTCTACAATCTGCAAACTAAGGATAGACTTCCCCAAACACTATTTCTACAATATGCAAACTAAGGATAGACTTCCCCAAACACTCCTCAAACGAGATAACTGTTGGGTTAATGCTGTAGTTACCAAAGCAAATTACGAAGATGTCAAACTAAGGTACCGCTACTAAGCCTACTAATTAATATATTCAACATTTGCAAGCCAGTACCCTTTGGCAACCATTGGAGTTTCTCTTATAGTATGCAATTAAAAGATGATTAACAACTTAACCACTAAACATAATCAGTATCGCAAGTCGCAACCAACAACTAAAAAGTCGAAAAACTTTAAGCAATACAAGTGGAAGTCCAAATCATAACCATAACATACCTCGTTTTCATCAGGAAATTCAGCACTACCCATGAACAGCATGTGCTCTGAAAACAAAACAAAACTTCAAATCAATCAACCAAAATCAACAAGGAAGCTTAAAAAACACACCTTCCCACAAACCCAAAACAAACCAACACTGAAAATCCTACCTAAGAAATGAGCAAGACCCTGTGCTTCATATGGGTCAGAGAAGCTACCCATCCCAACACAAACGGCTGCTGCCGCCTGCACATCAACAAAAACACCCATCAAATTACAATACCACATTTTCACACTGTTCAAAACCCAATTTCAATTCCAAAAAAAAAAAAACCTTCTTAGTTTGAGAAGCAGCTTTCTTTCCCTTCCTGCCACCACCACCATCTTCTTCTTCTTCTTCTTCATCATCATCATCATCATCATCATCATCATCATCATCATCCTCATCCTCATCCTCATATTCATCCTCAGTCTCATCTTCATCCTCAGCCTCATCTTCATCCTCATATACATCCTCATCATCAGAGCAATGCCCATTATCTTCAGCAGGATAGATCTCAGGATCGTGAACAAGAAGAGCGCAAAGACCATTCTGGAGTTGAAGGTATCTATATAATCTCCTATCATTAGGCGACTTCTTCACAATGTCATCCGACGAGAATGCCACACCTACCTCCGTCATAGTGTAAGCACACCTCCCGAGGAAACCCTAGAACACGGTGGATTGGTGTGAATTGTTCGCCGCCGCAGGACAGAAGAATATAAGTTCCTTCCAAGAGAGGGATTTCCAACTTCCAAATTTAATGTGTCTACTTTCCCAAGGGCTGACTGCGGAGTGCCTTTCCTCCCCTCAATTCATGGACTTCTTTCTTCCCCAAAATTAAAAATTATATTACCTTTTTACTAATTTCTTAATACAAAAAAAGGTATTTCTAGGTTTTTATTTTAAGGTGAAATTTATTACGTCACTCCTAAAATCAAATCCTCTTGTGATAATTATAAATACAAATGAGAGAGAAACATTGGATTAGTAATTATTACATACACTAATATAAAATAACTCTTATTTCGCAATATTATAATAGATAAATATGGTATCGAACAAAATACTTGATACCAACATAGTATGCAGCAGGTTTTAATTTTTAAGGTTTTTACTATGCCGTGAAATGTACCAATTTAATGCAATAACACTATAATTTCAACATAAACACTACTCCGTCAAAAATTAACCGTGGGAAAGCAAAAATATGATGTTTTTAAAAAAAGAGTAAAAATATATAAAAGGGGTCACTTTTATCTAGAATAATAATGCTCTATTTAAAGGGAATCGCATCCGAAGTATAGTAGATTGCATATTATAGAATTTGAGTTAATATATATTGCCTTTTTAATAGTGGTATCAGCATTTAATGTTATTGTTTCAAAAAGATATTATGAGGATTTTCTCTATATTTGAGTGTATATCCTCGTCATTTAGCATTTTAACAATGAGGTGTTTATTTGTTTGTGGATGATATTACTCTAGTGGATAAGAGGAGTACGGGAGTGAGTCCTAAGTTAAAGCAATGGAGTTATGGAGACAAAAGTTGGGATCTAATAGTTTTAGAGTTAGTAGTAAAGTATATGAAGTGTCATTTTAGCATTAAGAAGAGTCTAAGATAAGATAATGTGACTTTAGATGGCAAGAAGATCGGTTCTATGAAGGAATGAGACATAGATCAAGACGTCTCCACAGAATAAAATCTAAGTGGTTCAAATGGAGAGAGAACGATTGGCTGATCGTACCGTAACCTTAAAGTTAAAAGGAAAGTTAAAACGACATTATATATTGGTCAAATTGTTGAGCTTTCAAGAAGAAACACATTAAGAATAAGAGTGTAGTAGAGATACTATGTTAAGATGGATGTGTAGGAACTCATTGAAAGATAGTATTAGAAATGTGGATATTCGAAATAAAGTTTGGAGTAGTGAATATTGATAATGAGTAAAAGGAGAATTAGTTGCATTGGATTATGATGTTAGACGTTGAACTGTATTAGTAAGGAAGGTGGAGGGTTGAGCAATAGAGACCTCAAACGGGGTGAAGACAAACAAAAAATATATTGTATGAAAGAAGTTAAAAAAAGTATTAAAAAAAGTGGGTTTAGAATATGAGACTATAAATAGAAGAGAATGGAGGAAGAACATGTGAGCACAAAAGATAGTTTTTTTTTATTTATATAGTTGACCTTATCTTTTGGAGTTTTTTTTTTTTTTTGCATCTTTTGGAGATTAAAATTTGGCTTAATTGTTGTTATAAAGATATGAAAATTGGCTCAAACAATAGCATTTTTAGATACACTGAAAGGGTATATAATGTTAAATTTAGTTTTGCTACTTTATTTTCTTTGAAGTAAAAGAACAATGATGATGCTACAGAACAGCAGCCGAGGGACCATTGACAATGGCTTGCTAGACAGTAAATAGAGGGAGCCATCACTAGAGTACACTTGATACTAACAAAAGTGTATGCCCACCTATCAAATTGATTCAACATTGAAAAGTGTAAAGAAAGCTACAGTAAATAGTGGATTAAGAAGAATAATATAGATTAAATTACGTACACAAAAAAATAACAATATGAAATAAAATACAGAAGCCTTTCCTAGCATGACGAATGACCTTCAGTCGTGCATGCTACAACAATACACAGCAGAACACAAAAATCGAGATGAACATGAAATAATTCATTAAACCTAGATTCCCTCTTTGGGGATCATTCTTGAGACCAAAATAAATAGACGTGATCCCAAAGAAAAGGATACAAATTAGAATAAAAAATGATGTAACAAATCAGTAGTACCTTATCTAATTGAATGATGTCAGTTTATAGACAATCTACCAAACACACTTTCTGAACAATTCAGCTAGTCAGCAGCTTAAGTGTGCGTCAAAATGTTGAGCTACTTTCACTGCCAGACATCGAGGCACCTTCAGATTTCACAATAGGTGCTCCTCTGCTTCCAATCTCAAGCCCTTGCAATCTTCCCAGGGGGTCATTTGGCATAAACTCCGAGGGATTTTGGGGACTGGTTGAATGCATCTGGTGCATGCTGCCCTGTGACTGATGAAATGATGGCAACTGCATACTATGTTGGCCTTGAGAAACATGTTGCTGAGGCAGTGAGTAATAGGCAGAGGAATTGTATTGCATGCTAGGCATCCCTAAGTTAAAAGACTCTGAGGGGCCCATCACTTCGCCTGTGGCCAATCTCAGCCTCTCTACTTCCTGCTTTAATGCTTCGTTAAGTGCTGAAAAAGGGAAAAAACAGACACGGTAATTTTAAAGATGGATTCGTCAACAAAATTGAAAAACAAGACTAGTCAAGCCAAGGAAGTTCAGTGGTATAAGTGGTAATCAAGATTCTTTGATAGCGGGCAACCTAATATGAGTCCGTTTAAACCAAGATTTCAATCCTATCTTTAATTCTTTATAGAACAAACAGGACATGAGACTCACCATCTCGCAACTGAGCCTGTTGTTCCATGGCTTGTAACCGAAGCTTGAGTTCTGTGTTTTCAGACGTCAAACCAGTGGTGTCCCTCTAAACAATAAAATCATAGAAAGTAAAAGTAAGTACAGGGCTGTTAACAAGAGCAAAGGAGGAGAAGGAGAGTCCTAATTGAGCCATAAACCTCCACAACACTACAACCTAGTAACCTATCATATGATATGATCTTTAAGTGCTGAGATCAACAGTGATACCTGATACAAGGTGAGCTGTGCAGAAAGAGTGGTTGCTTCAGTTTGAAGAGTCTGGACTTTTCGCTCTAACTCCAGTATATATCGTGCTTTTCTCTCTTTTGAGCGTGCAGCAGACTGCCGGTTCGCTAAGATCCTGCAGAAGTAAACAAAGCAGCTAACTATAATCAGAGTTGGATTTTGGGAATGGAATCATTATGAACCAAAGAAAGTAACATGAAAACAGTGAAGGGCCCTAAATTTTCAAGAATTCCTTTTTTTTTTTTACCTCTTTGAGAACTCTAAATTGCAGCATATTACAATAATTGGACAACAACCAACAAAGAAGGCCACAATTACCCGTAAAGCTCCCACTCAAGGAGAGTTAATGTTAAATGTAAGCAGCTTTGACACTCTAACATAACATTGATAGGTTGCTCCCACTTAAATGCTAGAGAGCGCGAACCAGTAAACCATCGAGAATAGAACCAAATCAGCAACATAAAATTAAGCCCCTGTTAGCTCCAATTGGCATATACAAGTGAACTGATGGTAACTACGTAAATTATCACAAATCATAAATAGACTATAACTAGTTAGAGCTGGTTTCTGGTTATTAAACCTAAAAAAGAGTCATACACTTCCACAATATGGTTTCTCACGAATTAGTATAGTTAATGATCAAAAGATTCAAACTTGATTAATGAAGATCAAAAGTAGCACAATTTACAAGCAGAAATGAATGATAAAGATAAGCAAGTAACAACACACGTTGCAAAAAGCACCCCTATTAACAACAACAAGATCTAGCACGACCCAGAAATGGATGGAAAATCAGTCAATATCAAAAGCAAAACCATACCATTAAGCATTCGCTTGAAATTTGTACTATAATTGGAAGCTTGTAAAGTCTACATCATTGCCTTAATACTAATTAATTGGACCAAAATGTAGTGCGTTATGTCCTACGCAGTGAGTAATTAGTACAATTATTGCACGGTTTAACAAATCTGAACAATACCTTTTAGCGCGCTTGGGGTCAATGGTCCAAAGCTCAGCAAGTTTATCAGGCGGCATAGCTTTCTTAGCATCCATGATCTCGCCAAAGCTGGCCGATGACGTGGCATCCACAGAGTTGCTATGCCGATGCCTAGGCCTAGTACTACCTTCGCCGCCGTCGAATGAAAGGCCGAGACCAACACCCACGCCAGAAACAGCAGCGCCGGAGGAGGGTAGGTCGTCGTTGGGGTGGGGCCCAGATCCAGAAGAGCCGAGCTTGTCGACGTCAATGTAGGTGGTGAAGAGGTCGTCCTCGGATCCGATCTCTTCGGTGGAGGAACCGGTGAAGGGATCCGAGGAGAGATCCATGTCGTTGGGGAAGCGGAAGGCGACCTCGGAGTGGGCGCGGCGGTGGTGGGGACCGCGGAAGGAGTTGGGGTTGGAAAGGGGAAATGGGTTTCCGAAGATGGAGGAGTTGGGAATGCCATTGCCGTTGGAAAAAACGGGGGGAATGGAGGAAGGGGAGGAGGACGAGGAAGGGAGTGCTTTGCTGGGATTCCCATTATAGTCGGGATTTGATGGATCTGCTTTCCTCTCCATGGATGTGAGAGAGAGAGAGAGAGACTGAGTGAAGCCACACAGAAAACTACGGAGAGCGGGAGAAAATTTTATGGCTCTATATTTACGGCTCTTTTTTAGGAATCTTTTTCCTTTTTTTTTACTGCGCTGTACCAGAATTAACTACTACTGATTTTTTTTTTTTTTTTTTTCAAGGTTAACTGCTGGTGCTAAAATCTCCAGTTGTATTTAGTCAAGCCTAGACTGTGACAATTTTACTTATACAGTTGTATGCTACCGATTGACATGCAATTACGTGTAAGTGCTTGCTTAGTTGATATGTATTTACTCGTAAAATTACAGTTCTAAGATATAGAGGATTTGTAATTGTTTGGTCGTAAATTATGTGTATGAATAGTTGAAATGAATTGGAATTAGTTAAAGAATGATGTTTCTGAAGACTTGCTATATCATAGATAAGTTATTCACAAAAAAACACTTTAGGAGGTCGAAAATTGCAGGAGTTGTATATTGTATAACAAAAAACTCATCATGATATCACTTTTTGCTGAATGATTTATGATTATTTCTTACAATTGAGCAACATTTGAGATACTATGCATCAATATTCCTATATTATACGGACTACAAAGTTTGGAGCACAGAGTGACATATTCTACACAGAAAGGTCAAAGTTGGCTCATAAAACTTGCGGTGTTGACCCTCTCGAGTAAAGAAGTCCAACTCTCTTCCAAGTTCCAACACGGGCCAAAACGGGGGACTCTCTATTGCAACTTCAACAACTGTTGATGTGATTGTAAACCTTTCAAGTTATTGATGTTGGAGCTAAGAACTTACATGTCTACTCAACTTTGTAAGAACCAGAAGCTGATGGATTTACATAAAATGTTGAGTCAGGGCTGCAGCAGAAACAGCAGACTGAGAGACTGGTAGATGAGGCATCTCTGCTAATCTAAGGGCTTCTTGGAAGAACCCTCACCGTCAGCTTGCTCCAGCTCCTTGATAATTGATTCATGATGTTCTCTGTCAGTATAATCGCAGGTATTTTGCAGCAAACAAGAATCAGAGTCCTTCGGCTGCAGAATATTGGCAAGCCCACTTGACTTTACGTACATATCTAAAGGAGCATTAGCGGCTTGAGCAAGAGCCATAATCCCCATGCTTGTTTGAGCATCAACTGTTGCATCTTCCTCACGGATAGGGTGAGAATTCAAATCTATGTGACCCTTGTTAGTGCTCTCGCCTTCTTCTGGTTGAATTCTTTCCTTACCAAATCCATTCTCCAAATGCTCTTTATTTGATATTACGCCATTTGCAGGTGCTTTCTTTGGGAGTTGGGGTGCCTTAATTTGGTGTTCGTTGCTCTTTTGCTGAGCCCTTTCAGCTTCTTGTTCATTTTGGCGCTTTTTCTTGCGCATCATTAATGTTTTGAATCGGCGTTTCACCGTCAGGCACACGTTACAAACACATGAAGGTTTGTGCTTGCCTTTTCCACTAGGGGGTTGAATGCACACAATGCAAGTACATCCTGGACGGTGTCTAGGATGCCTCGTAGTGGCTCCAGCTGATGGCTCTTCATTCTCCCCTAGCGTGGCAGCAGTAGCCAGAGCATCTAGGCCAGAAGGCTCACATCTCTGCACAGGGCTTTCTGAAACTTTCCGCTTCTTGGAATCTGAAAATAAAAAGAGAAGCTAAGCTTCACAGTTCACATATTGTCACTCATTTAAACTGGCACAATTAACTACACACAAGGTAATGGAGCAGTGAGAATATATTGGAAGGACCATAACAGTCCCATGGCAAGCACTCGTGGGTATTACAAAGAAAAACACATTACCCACTAGTTCTCCGTAATTTAATAAGTCCAAAAGTCTTTCAAAGTTCCATGAGCATGCGGATGATGTATGCTCACTGATTATTAAAGTTCAAAGTAAACGATGATTTCAGGATTGCATCAATTATCCAGTATGCAATGAAAAAATAGGTTATCTACGCATACTGCATTATTGCTATGAACATCAAATATTCCCATCCCATTGTTCCTTCCACCAATGTCAAGGGAATAACTTGCATATGTTTGTTAAATATGGAAAGGTCAATCTGTCGGTGAGCTTGATGGGCTCCCCCTTACCTACCTTTACCTTTCTATCACCCTCCCTTTCCTAATTCCATAGTCTAATGCCTTCCATCACAGCACCCCATAACTAGCTGTGTTAGGCCTAATATAACCTACTCAAAATCACAGCACCCAAAATAACATGCGTTAGGCACTTAGGCTCCACAAAACCTACTCGAAAATTTAATCAGTATATTAGAGGTTCAGGCTCGCCCTATCCTTTGCCAACCTCTTTCCCTTGTTTCTTTATAATTTTTGTCCTAACTCTCAGTTCTGTCCCCTAATCTATGTACTTGGTACCTCCAACACTTGTATAACACTATAACCAACAAACTGAAGTCTCAGATTGATTCTTTTAGCCCTTTTGTCCTCATACCATAAAAGAGTAAAAACCTGCAAGGGCTTCCAATTCATATTCATCAAATCATTCTTGCCAGAAATAGAACAGAACTTCAATAAGATATTTACCTCAAACAAAAATAAACTTCAATAAGATTTCGGTTTAAATCGAAGCATGGAATAAATGCTCAAATACACGATATAGTCCAATAAGATAGAAATATGAACTCATGTTGCTGAACCTTAAACCGATTTTCTTCCTATATGATAGAGCTTATCCAATCAACTCCATTGATAAATTATCTGATATCAAACTCTATTAAAAAAATAGAGACATTAAAACTTAACTAGGCGTCTAATTCCACCTAGAAAACAAAATCCCACAGACTATTGATTTTAGGTTGGGGGGAGGGAGGCAGGGCCTTGTTAAGGCTATTGGCAAGCTTCTAGATGGTGGCAAACCTCAAAGAAAATGAAATGTGTTTGCTAAATAGGTGTAGTGAGTCGCAAAGGAGTTCAACACATGTTTATGCCAAAATGCCCAAACCTCACAATAGAAAAACCTAAAAGAAAATCAATCAGAACATATGAAAGGTATACTTTGGTAATACAACAGTGATTACCTAAACCATTTCACCTAACCCATGCATGATATAAAGCTCGGATGCAAATCCTTCCCTCCCCACCACCTCTCATTCTAAGTGCGCATAGGTGACTGTAATTGTGTATGTATATGATGCATGCTTCATTTTTCTAAAGGAGGATTCTTTAGAGATACATTTTGCAATTCCTTCAGTAGTGCCATCATCTCTCACAGGGGCCTACGGTAGTTCGTAATGACTATAAACATAAGATAAGGTGCAAGGTGGAGTGATGCGACAACAGAAATAGATGTTTCTGACAAACCTTTGCTTCCCTTGAAAACTATATCAAGTTCTTTTGGGCTTGTCTCCTCTGGTGAAGAACACGAAGACCTAAAACAAATTTTTTTTAAAAAAAAAAAAAGAAAAGAATGGCAGTTAACATACCATCTCACCAATATCCCAACAAATCTACTATCAAGTACTATGTATGTCGTAAACCTGCTAGAGTCCCAGATATTCTCCGAACATGTCCATTTTGATTGCAGGAGAGCCTCTGCAGGCAGCTTCCTCCACTTTGAACATTTATCACACTGAGCCCATTGCTCTTGCCCCCTGTATATGAAAGATTTTAATCACTCTGTGCTAGGAGAATGTGCTTTCTACAGTATGAGGAATGAATATTATGTTCCAAGCAAATTTATGGCAAGAAGCATCAATTAATCTTCAACCCATAGAATTATGAGCAGTAGCAGTGAGGTGGCAACATCAGAAAATGTCACAAGAAGAAGGTAAATGATTTTCAAAATTAAGAATTCTAAGGTTTTAAACAAGGAAACAATAAAGAATACTATATAATCATGCATCATTTAGGATTTCCTCACCAGTTCCACACCATTGCACATACTGTTAACAAATATCAACTATTACCCTTTTTTTAGGGAACTGTTAACACTTTTTTTCAATGTCATGCTCATAAATTAAATGGCTCTTCAAAGTTCCTGCACTTCTTAGTTTTTGTGAATTAACAAACAGTTTTCGCATATCAGACTGAGGGTCTATTAAAACAAAATCTCTTCAGACTTATCATAAGGGCTGCATACATTCCACCCTCCCAGCTCTGCCTAGGGCAAAAGCACCATTATTGGCGTAAGGATATGTACATAATGTTGATTTTCATGACTGACACAAGCCAAATCAGTTCACAAAGTTGGACATTTCAGTCTTAAGAGCTGAAAACACATTGAAGAACTAAAAGAAAATTCAGCAAAGCAGCATCACAGTATTGCAAACACTAGAAAGAAACCATTCACAGAAAACAAAGAGCTGGAAACTTCAAGGAAAAAGAATTTCAGAAAATACTTACCCAAAAAGTCGAGTAGTGAAGAATGTCTTCTTTCCAAAAATAGGGGGCTCCTAAGTCGCACAAAATAATAATGATAATCAAAATCATGCACCATCGACTCAAAAAAATTAATATAGCTTGTAACCCTGTACTATCAGGTAATTCACAATGGCCCCATGCTTATTTTGGGATCTTGTAGTTCTCAGTTACAGTAAAAGACAGCAACAGATAAGATAGAGGTATTTAATATAATGATTTTCAAAATTACAGAAGTACATGGCATAATATATAGGAATATGGATGCATGATGCATGATCTGATGATACAGGGATAATAGTATACCCTGTGTTTTGAATATGATGACTAAAAAATCAATATGCTAAATATGTCACAAAAAGTAGAGGACTCAAAAGAGAACAAGATACTCTGTTTCAAGCAAGTGTAATGATGAGACAGAAATTTTTCCCCACAAAATTAGAGTAACCTAATACACTCATATTTACTTACACTATATTCTTCAAATTCGAAATCCTCAACCATGACAATGCTTGGGTTGACATTTGGAGATGGACGAAGCAGGTCCTGCGTCTCTTCCCATGTAAGTCTAAGCTCCACAGCGACTTCATTATGTATTAGCAACCTCTTACTTTTGGAACCAATATTTCTCATTCTTTTCTTGTCCAGTTTAGGTTGCTCCAACACATCTTTCAACTTACCCTTCAGTTTCTCACTCTTACCCCAAGAGGTGTTCCCATTCATCAGATTTGACTGTTCACATGGAACACTTGGTTGATCATCTGTCGCACCACCCATCATTTGTAGCCCATAATTATCATTTCTAGCAGACAAGCTGTCAGCCACATCAAGGTAGCTGCTTGCTCCAGAAGCAACACCATTAGGATTTTCTGTTGTTGATTTGGGATCCTGGTATTTGAGCAAGAGATGAGCTAACACTATGATTACAACTTGGTGGACAAATAGAGACAGGGTACAGACAGAATACCAGCAATTCTTGATTGTTTGATGCCTTACGAAATCCAATGACAAGTTTGCCTCCAGGATCTATCCGGCTAAAAGTAACTGCAGAAGGAAAACCTCATAATTATAGTAAGATACATATCTAACAGAAGACGAGACACAATGCACGTGGAAATAGAATAGCCGAATAGCCAGAATTCCAACACACCCACCACCCCCCCTACCCCCCAAAAGAAAAGAAAACACCCTCTCTTCTCAATTCACAAAGCACTGAATGGACATCACATATTCAGCCAGTAATCCATAAGTGCACAGAACTGGGACCAAAATAAATAAAAGGGTGTGGACAATCACCGCTATAATATTTTTTTTTTCAAATCAAATTTGAAATTATTTGGTTGTTTAGACAGCATCAAAATGTTGCTTGGCTGGAGGTCAAATACACTAAACCTAGCCCTTCACTTTCCCCTCATGGATGAAAACCTTCCCTACCACTTGTAGATCTTTCCCTTCGCTAATCTCAGTCAACTCTAAAGAGCCGCCATGGGTTTGGACTATTCTAAACCATTCTAGAAGCATATTTCACGTGAACAAAAATGGAAATCTTTGAAACAGAATAACAGGTATCACTTAATTATGGTTTTGATGAAGATAACTAAAAGGCTACAAATAATTACAATAAAGCTTCAATCCTCATCTCTCAGCATATTATTGATGGCTAAAATGATTTGAATACTATCCAGAAAAGTCAAAAAGCTACTTTCCCCTATACGTAGATGTATCAAATTCTCCAATCTGGTTTTCCATCCACTCCAATGCTCTTCCACTCTTTTTATCCACTTTTTGCCAGTGGTATGATCATCAGGCTACCATTCACTAAGAGAACTATTAACTTAGAAGGCTGTGTTGATTTAATGCCCCATGAGACTCACAATACCATTTCCTCATTATCCTAAACCATTAAAGAGCCTTTACTCAAAGGCCACAGCAAAAATGCTGTGCTTGCAGCTGAAATTAAATATTTGGCTTGATGTTAACTTAATGAAAACAGGACCATGAGATAATGTGGGGAAGCACATAGTTATCTCTGAAAACGTTGATTTTAGAGAAAATATTTTAAACACATAAGGTCATATACAACTAGAGGTATAACATGAAGCACAGTGATAGGAATTCAAGAAATAGTTAGGCTCAAGATATACCAGTATCACCAGCTTGTAATTGCATAGTCTGAATGCAAGGGGTTACACCTTCCAAAACATACATTCTACTATTATTGTTAGGCCAAAATCTAAACTGAAATGTCCATTCATTCCCCTTTATGTCCTGAATTTTCAAGGGCACACCTTCTGATTGGTTGATAGTAGGAAAATAGGCCTGCATAAAGAAAGAACTTTAAGCCAAGAAACACTTTGCATAAACTGTAGCCAACCAAAAAAAATCTTATCATCCTAAAAAGTGCAGAATATGATAGGAAGCTTACTTCAGCACAAGCTTTGGGAAGGACCAAGCGACCTATTCGACTAGCATCACTAGCACTCAGAATCTTCTCAAAAAGTGGCACTATTGTAGTTTTCAAGCTATAAAAGACACTCTAGTTAAGGTAAGCAAGATACACACAAGAGAATAATACTGAAAATAAAAGCTGACAATACAAAAGAAAAAAGAAATATAGGCAAAGAAAAAGTAACTCATAGCATTGTGTACATGCAATTGACCACAACATTTCAACACACTCATTGAAGAGCAAAATTATGAGGGATACTCTCCAGATAGCTTCTGCAACTCTTGGTCTGTAATTCTAGGCCAGTAGCGAGGAAGCAATTGGTTCCGCAGCCGCCCTTCAGCAGGAGGTCTTGCAACCCGCATAGGAGAAAATGAGCTTTTATTTGCATCAGAAACTTTAGAAAGGTTATTTTTCGGAGGCTTGGGCAAAATTTGCCGAGTCCTTTGTCCTGACTGAAAGAGGGATCTGCTATTTTCTCCTTCTTCAACTCCACTGGTAAAAGTGAGGCCAAAATTTGAGGTCTCTGAAGGAGAATGCAAGCTTATATTCAGTGATGGCATTGGTGATTCTTGCACATCCTTGACTCCTGTGTTTGTTTTATCTTCATTTGGTGGAGGACAAAGGGTTGGTCCATTAAGTGAGTGAGAAAATTTAGAAAAACCCAAGCCCGCAACTTTAACTGAAGAGTTCTTGGCATCTGGTCTGATTTGCCCAAATGGTTCATTTGTGAGATCAGGGAGAGATTGAGGCAAAAATCTAGGAATATTAGTCTCGATGATGTTACCCAAACTAAAAAGATTTCCGCTTCCGATGGAATTAGTTTCAAGCTTTTTACTAAGTGGGGTGCTCTGTATGTCACCCGCATTACTGTACTTCCCTGCATATTGAGCGTCACCGGAAGCTCCGTCTCTCCTAGCCTGAATAAACACATAGTAACACAATTTCATTTTAAACGATACGTAGGCGCTCATGTGTAAACAAATGCAATGCTTTTAAAATCCAAATCATTCATCATGTAATAAACCCACTTCAGAGGCATGTGATCCCTTCTAACAATTATAAGCTAGTAAAAAACTGACAAAAATCTCACAACATAATTGTTACCCCAGACTCCCAGAGGATCCCACCTTAGATAAGAGGCGTCAAAACTCATTGCTGGCAAACACGCATCTGTATCGAGTCAAGAACCTATGTGCTAAGTTACTCCTTGTCATATGATTAACCAACATACTGCAACTGATGGAAAGGACTAGACCATTTCTGTAACTGACAGCAAAAAGTTGGCCAAACCTCTAAAAAGAACAATCAATTCATAGTTCTGTTCTACTTATACGTTCACCTTCTTTAAGCTACATTGAAAATCCAAGATATTTTTTTTTCAGTGCTCCCGACAGCACTCATTCTACTAGAACATTACAGAATTTGGTTCTTATCTATTACCAAACACGATATACCGGGATAATTATTTCTTAACATTATCTCACAGTGAATTATCTAATTCTTCAGTAAGAATCCAAAAGATCTTACCAAATTGCAACCAGAACTCTTTGCACAGCTAATACACCACACACCACCAAAATCTTGAATCTCAATCAGCGGTACTGAAGCACTGCAACCACAGTGGAGCCGCTGTAACGAGTAATTCAAACAGAGCCAAATCAATATATAGGAGCCAGAAAACCTCAGGCAAAATCATGGGCAACAAGATTTAAAGAAATACCTTGCTGCACAAACTGCATTCTCTCCAACCAGTTTCCTCTGCATGGAATGAATCGCAGTAAACCAAATTCTCATAGGCAGATCTACATCAAGTAATAGCAGTTAGACATGTGAATACCGCACCAAGTTTTAATACTGCACTTCATATCATGTAATGCACCTCAAGAAAAAAAGTGCCAATTTATCCTGGAAACCGAAGATATGTTATATAGTCAAAATTTCAACATCGTGGCCTGAAAAATTGAACTTGATAGCAAAGCCCCGAGATGAAAAACATAGGTTTAGACTTTTAGCAAAATAAAACTACAATATAAGGTAGTTCACAGGCATAAGAATTGAAGTCAAAACTAAAAACTAAAACAAAAGACCGAGTCTCTGCTGGAGAAACTTTGGATTGCTGAAGCCCACATATACCTCAACTCATAAGAGCCTAGAAAATAAGATAAACACAAAAATTTCACGCAACAACTGAAGAGATATTGACCAAAACTCTTAACAAATATACCATCATTAAAATACTACTCAAACCGTAAACAAATGCTGAAATTACAAATACCTTAACAGGGTTGTCCAATTCTGTTTAAAAATTGATCAATAGCTAGCCTATTGGGAGGCAAGAGAATAGCAACAGAGGCAGTGTTAAGTTGAGAGGAATATCATTTTCCCATAAATGCTTTTCAAGCTTACCTTTGTTTCGTTAAGGAAAGAAAACAATTATGTTACACTCAAAAAAAATTCTCATGGACAAACGATATTTCCATACATAAAAAAGGAATACACTTTCCACAGCATGCATTATGTTCCTCTTTCCCTCCTCTCCTCCGACATTCCCTCACTCAAAAGCTCAACAGTTCAATACAAGCACAATCAAGACCCAATTTTTATCATTCCACTCAATAATAAAGTCACAACCACTCCTTATATTACTAGTGCCAAAATAAACTCTAACAAAAGTGCTAAATTAAAATCCTCAATTAGCAATTTTTCAGCAGCAATCATCCAATTTCTTCACCAATAAGCATGATGAGCAACTACAATCAACTATGAACTCTGGGTACTTAACACAAAACCCAGAGTTCAAAAAATGTCAATCACTAGAAATCATACCAAACTCGAAATTTTCCGCAAGTTCACAATTAAAATGCAAAATACAGCAGCCAACCAACCAAAAATTTGAATGAATTGAACTCCTACTAAAGTATTGTACTTCAAAATGGGATGGGTAACACGACACGAACCGAACACAAAATCAATACGAAAGGAATGAGTTAGAATTACAGCAACAGTAGACAAATCAATGCAGAAAAAGTAGAAGTACTGAGTAATTCAATCATGAAGCAAATTGAAATATGGAATCAAGGGAATACCCGCAGTTGTAGCACAGATCGGCAAGTTCACCAGATTTCAATTCCCAAGCTTTCTTCCATAGGACTGAAGTCTTCGCCCCACAAGACGTGTTCATGCAAATTCTTGACCCCATTTTGTCAAAACCCCAATTAATCTGCAATAGTAAAGATTTAAACTTTCATTAAATCTCATGCATATACAATCCAACCAACAAAAAACCACAAAAAATAAATATATACACATATATAAAAAGAGTCAAACCCACTTCAAATGACAATTAAAATTAATCAAACATTTAACGTTAAAAACACAAGAATTGAAAAAATTTAATAACTTTACCGTCTAAATCGGAGTGACTCGTCACTGTACCATTCTACTGGAGTCAAAGCTCAGCAATCAATCATAATCTCCCAAATTTTTATTATTATAATCGATGGATTGGACTGAATCTGGGTTTATCAAATTACAACAAGATTTAACAAACTGTAAAAATAAAGATCCGATTCTGTTGAATTTGGCGTGGGAATTCAAACATGAAATGGATAGGGAGTTCCCAGAAAAGAGGGTAAGGGGAGACGCACTTGAGAAGAGAGAGAAAGCGTGGTGTGCATGCAAATTGCAAAGATAACCGAGAGGAATGTATTAATATTAGTTACGATATACTATCACTATTATATAGTATTAATAATAATGCAATGTATATAAAAGATTGATTAATTACCTAATTTGAAAATTTAAGAAAAGAATCAAAACCCCATAAAAAAATAAATGAAGAAACAAAGATTGCAAGCCCCTGAATTTGCATGCACGACACAATCACAATCTTCTGTGTTTTCTTTTTTTTTTTTTTCTTGTTTTATCTTGTTTTAGGGAGGAAGAGAGAGAGGAATGACTTTCCGAGGATTGCTTCACTAACTACTAGAGTCCACGATCTGGAAGCAGAAGTTCACAACAACCCATAATATTTATAGGATAGAACATTAAAGGGTTTTTTTGGGAAAAATAATGAATTTGAAACTTTTATAGGTTAGGCAAAAAAAATATGTCCAATATTAGAAGTCTAAATTCATAAGAAATTGACCTAATCTGAATAACGCATCTAAATTTACAATGATTTTTTAATTAGACTTGCATTCGTGCTATATGTGGAATAGGCGACTTATAATACGAGATGAAGCCGACTTAATATTGACTGACAAACGATTTAACCTGATATTTTATGATCCAAATCTGAACCTACACTTGAGCATATATAAATTGATAACCGATTTAAATTGACTTGACATTGACGCAAACTTAAAATGGCACTCGATTTAATTAACACCCCAGTAATTATCGCGTTCTGAAAACCGACATCTTGAAGGAACTACCGGTGTGCTGCCGCCACGTGTTCAAACGTTAAGGCTTTAAAACAGAATTTTACAGCGAAAAATAAAAGACTTTTGAAATAATATCGTTCATTAAAACAATATGCTAACATACTACAAGCTGGAACTGTTAAGACCCTGACTGCAAATTATCAAAATAACGTTCAACTCAAATCCAAAACCAACAATCTAAAACCATTCATAATAAACGTAATTATTCTGAAAACTAAACTAAATCAACACTCCACTCAACTCACCTATGCATGATTGTTCAACTTGATACCTGTCAGAAATTTACTCCCCAATAATACAAGTGTAAGTATTAGATCATTGAAAGGTGAAGGTCATGACCAAAATCACACACAAAACACGTAATCAGAAAGCAGAGTACATACGAAATTAAAAAGTATAAACAACTGAAATAAACATTTGCAGAGATAAGTATTACATGATTTAATGTACTCTATAGCATTTTATTCGATTAACTGACAAAATATTACTTGGATTAAGCAAGAGACAAGTTTCTCTCCCTCGTGTCCTAATAAAAACATCAAAATAGATAAATAATCCATGCACTTCCATCGAAGGTCATCAAAATATAGTATAAATCTAGATCGTAGACGGACGCAACTCTGTCACCATAGTTAGGTAAGAACACAACTAACCCCAATTTTAATTTAAAACTTTATAAAAAAGAGACTAGTAGATCACACAGCCTCCAAGAAAAAGTCATGGATAATACCTGTGAAGCCCCAACCCTCGATTGTCAATACTTTATATGAGCACTAGCCCATAATTTTATTGCTTATCCATCTTTCACTTTATGTGATTTACAGTTTAACTCATGATTTCCAAATCATCAATACACACATATGTAAACATCACAATTACACAATCAACCTCTTTTATATTGTAATTTTGACCTGTTAAATAGAGTCAACTAACCTCGTCAGTAAGACTTGAAATTCACCTTTACTCAATTCATACTATTAGTAATGAAAGAGAGATAATAAACAACTTCATTGATTAATTAGAAAATTAATTCCAATTGAATCAATTTAGATTCATCAACCAAACATAATTAAATACTCATTAGTATTAGTGTTTACTCATCTATCATCACACATCAATACCAAAATGTAATCCATTATAATCCAAGGTAAAGAGTACAAGCTCGTTAATACATAATCAATAATGCTCTAAAACTTCTTAAACATGAAACCAAGCTTTCCATTTTCAATCCTAACTCATGTTTCTAGGTTAAGGCATTGTAATTCATACGTACCTTGAATAAACCAAGCGAGTGCCCATTTTTTCTATAATTATGCACCTTCTACGAATTGTTTTCATACACCAAATAGTACCACCTATATCAATACACCAAATAATACCATCTATATCAATACACCAATATTCAAATTTATAGTAATCATACTAATTTTTCTAAGGCGTTAAAACCATTCCAGAATAAATTTTAAAGTCTCCCAAAAACATAATTTAGTAGTTCAAACATAATACTACAAGAATTAGTTGAAAATTCATTAAAATACACACCCTTTAATTAGTTACAACTTAGTTAATAAAATATAGTATGCTGAAAATTTTTATTTTTCATTAGATTATGCAATTTTGAAACTCTAATTTGTAGCATTTTACTACTAATCAATCTAAACATATTTATATACTTAAATCCTTCCCTTTTAACATTTAAACTTACAAGAAACCATAAAAATCATATTTGCTAATTTCTGAAAAATTTATAAAGTGTACATAAGCTTGATTTTCATGTTCTATGCAGTATAGTGCTTACATTAGTATACCATAGAATAAGGTTTAAAAATCCTCAAAATACTTGTCCTAAAACTCAATTTTTATGACCCTACAAATTTGAAAATTTATTTTCAATATAGTATCGTCAAATTACTCACAATTGTCTCACAAGATAGTCTTAATTCAATGTAAGTATTAATAGTATATAGTTTTAAGCTTTAAAACATAAAAATCCCATCAATTAAACATGATTTAACGTGCATAATATTCTAAAAATTCATTCCAAATACCATGGTATTAATTTTATCAAAATGCATAATACTATAGTCATAATTTAATGAAATGATTACTAGCATAAGAAATTAAGCCTTAAATCATGAAAACTAACTCTTTTATACTAAAAACATAAGATCATATAATCTGAAAATTCTTTTAAACTACAACCCTATAAAAATAAAAATAGATGTTTTACAAAATACTTATAGTTTCATGCAAAAATCAAGAGCTTCCTAAATCATAAAACTAGCATGCCTAGCCATTAAGAAAATTCTAAAATTTTGTAGGATATAAAATTTTACCCATAACAAATCATTACAAACATCATATAAAAAATTTATTTAACATGCATACTAGGGCTTAAAACTCAAGGGGAAACAAGGGAAAAAGAAGAAAGAAAGGAGTAGGGAGGCTGGCTAGCAGCCGGTGGCGATGCAAGGTGGCCGTTGGTGGTAGCAGTAGGGGCAGTAAGGAGTAGTTTCATGTAAGGGGGTTTAGGAGTTTAGGTTTGCGATTTTCTGTTCTTTTCATTTTGAGTTGAAGTGTTTTAATTTTACTAGACTTTGTTTAGGGTTTAGAATATGGAGTACTAGGTTTTCTAAAGTTTTAGGCTTGATGGGTTTCTTAGAAGAAAAAAAAATATATCTTTTGAAAAAAAAATTGGTTTTATGATTTAAGTAATTATTTACATACTAACAAAATAGTGTATTGAAAATATAGAAAGTATGTATATGTATAGAAAATATATGAATTGCCAAATTTATGTTGATGTACATAAAAAATATTTTCGATTAAAACGTAATCAAAATTTGATAATTTTACAGGGGATTACAAATTAGAACTAAAAAAATGATTAGAATTTGATACAACTTCTAATCGACTAGATCCATAGTGACTCATAGCTCATTTTATTTTGATATGTTGATTCAAACTATTATTTATTTGAATAGTAAGTTTCAAATAATAAAAAATTTATTGGGTGATGATTGGGCCATAAATAATTCTTAATAATCATATAATAAATCATTAAAATTTTAAAGTTAAAATTTAAAATGTGAAATTATAATTTGTTACTTCGTATAATTATAATTTTTGTTATAGAATATTTTTGCTAGAACATTTTTAACTTTTTTGAGATTGAAGCAATTTCTTTTGGAAGTTTAATTTATTCATCCTAATAGTCATTCGATCTAAATCTAACACAATTAGGTGGTTGAGCATCCTATCTAAAAATTATTCAACGCTAATTTGATTCAAACCCTAAAATTATATGGCCTAACTATTAGCTAACCAGACAATTATCCAGTCCTAACCCGAATCATTCGAAGCAAATTTGATTCAAAATAGAAAATTATCCGACTTGATTATTAAGTAACCCGATAATTATTCAACCCGAATATAACTCATACCCTAAATTACCCACCACAAACACGATCACAACCCGAATCCAAAAATTAAGCTGGACCTGAATTAGACCATCTAAACGTGACCTATACTCGAAAGAGTAAACAATCCGCCATGCACACCCAAACTTGACCAGATATGACCTAACCCAACTATAACCAGGGATCTAAAATGACCTGACTGGTTTCCAACTCAAACACCCAAATCAACAAATATACCCCAAAGTTGGGGTGGCTATATTTGACCCCTATAAGCCAAACCTAGTTTGTGTCGAGTTGTGTTATATTTGTTTGAAATAGTCAAGTCAATGGTTAAGCATGTTTTATAATCCATAGTTTATGTAATCAAATTTGAAAGAAATTTAAAAGTAAAAGTCGAAACTCATGTAGTCTTCTAGATGAAGTGGCCCTAATGATGTTCTATGACAACGAGTTTTGGTGATTTGTCATTGATTTAGTGAAATTATATACATTGCATTTGTCAATGTATGTGTTCTTAGAATTAAAAAGTAATATGAATGTTTTGATGGAGATTGTTCAAATATATATCTGAAATATGTATTAGTACATATCTTGGAGGGTGAATTAGTCATTTTTTAGGTGTCTTTTTGACAATTGAAGTTGTATTACTATAAATAAAATTCTTATAAAATATGAAGTACGTTGCATTATTAGAAAATTAAAAATTAAACTATTTGCAAATGAAGTTATACTTATAGAATATGAAATTGCACATTTAGGAAATAAAGTTGTGCATAGTTTTACCATTTTCATACGACCATGTTATTTTTTTACTTTTATTTTGCACTTTAGAGAATTAAAATTATACTATTTGCAAAAGAAGTTATACTTATATAATATGAAGTTGCACTTTTAGAAATTGAAATCGAACTAAATGCAAGTAAAGTTATACTTATAGATGAAGTTGCATTATTAGAAAATAAAATTGTGCATATTTTAACCATTTTCATTGTAAGTTGGGATATTTAGATATGAAGTTGCACTATTATAAATGAAGTTATACTAAAAGATATAAAGTTGTATTATTATAAAAATAAAAAAAATTTAAGCGATCTCATAGATATATTTGAAATTTTCCATTTTGATAATGCATATATCCCTTTCTTTATGAATACTATATATAGTACTTCGTACATGAATCCCAAAAATTTAGAGTTATTGCTTTGTGATCTTTAGGGGAAAATGGAGAGTTTAGGAGTGTAATGACCAAGAGCCAATCATTTGAAAGCAAATCTCTATATTCATGGCTTCATGTATTCGACCCTTCACGGTAAGATTGCATGAAATCAATTTAACCAACCCTAAAATACGTGCATGGGTGGGGCAAAGTAACCAATAGTCCAATAGTTGACTCATCTGCAGCATAACTGTACATTTATGCGAATGCATGCGTGATATGGCTTGAATATATAAAAAGGTTTAACTGGCCCGCCCTGATTTAAGCGTTATTATTGTCTAATATATGTTTTCAAAAAAATTAAAATCATGCATATGCGGGCCGTTGCCGAATTTAGGAAACATAAGTATTTTTTTCAAGTGGATGCATTGCATTAAAAAAAGTTATAAGAAAAAAACGAAAATAAAAAAGAAAACTAATGTTCAGAACTATAGAGTAAAAATTTATCATTATTTTTTCAAATAATATTTTTTCAAATAATGATAAATTTGTATTGCATAGTTCGGAGAATAAAGAATTTAAGCTTCCCAATGAACATGAGACTTCTATTGGTAAAAACAAACTAACTAAGCAACGGATCACTGAGGCTTCGTTTAGTAGGGTGTAAAACGTTTTTTTTTCTGAAAACTGTTTTTCCCATTTTACGTTGTTTGGTTTGGAGTAAAATATAGGATGTAAAACTTGGAATGTAAATTCATTTTACATCCTATTGAAAACATTTTCCCCAAAAACTAGGAGTGAAATAATTTTACATCCAAAAAATTACCAATTAAAAAACAATTTGCGCATTACCAACTGACGCATAGAGGTGGGAACATGTCGTGCCATGCTGCCATGGACCGTGTCAGCTCGTACTTGGCTTCTTGTCGTGTCGTGCCTAATTGTGGTCGTGCCATGGTGTGACGTGCTATCTTTCCCTAAAACTTAGTCCATGTCCTAGCACGGCCCCGTGTTTAGCGTGGCGTGCTGTGTCATGCCTCGTGCTAGCCTAATTTTTTTAACAAAAAAAATATATATATATATATAACAAAATTGGAAAAAAATAATTTTATATAGTTTAAATAATATTATAAGAATATAATAATATTAAAAATAATATTAATATTAATTGTAGTAGTAATAATAATATTATTAACAATAATAGTATTAAATAATAGCATGCTTCGGGTCGTGCCTCGTGTCAAATTGGCATGCCCCTCGCGTGCTCGTGCCTAATTTTTTTTGTTGTCTGCGGCTTGGCCTACAGCCCACTCTACGAATAGCGTACCACGATTGTACTTGTGTCTAGGGGTGTTCATAACTAAGTACTCAGGTTTTCAGCTACTCGGTAGATTGGATACCCGCTTTTTCCGTTAGTTTGAAAATCGGCTCGACCTGACCCGGTTTAAGCGGGTACCCACTTAAGGGGTACCCGCTTAAACCGAGTTGGGTCACATGGTACCCTGCTTATTTCCTAAACTCTTTTCATTCTCGCTAAGGTACCTACTTAAACCAGGTCGAGTCATAGAGTACCCGTTTAAATAGACTACTCGCTTAGTGGGTACCAACTTAAATCGGGTCGGGTCACAGGGTACCCAACTGAAATCATACTAAAATAGCAAAACTAGATTAAAAAAATTATTTTGGGTATTTGGGTACCCGATTACATTTTTTATCCGACCCATGACCCGACCCAAGTACCCGATTTTTTATCGGGTCAGATATTCGACCCGAAAAATCAATTTTTTTTTTTTTAAAAACCGCCTATTTATTTTTGGATTATCGGGTAATCAGGTCGCATCAATCGGGTCTGATAGTTTTGAACACCCCTACTTGTGTCATATTGTGCTGAAAGCGTGTCTGCTCGGCCCTTGTGCCAGTCTGGTCCATTCCCAGTTCTACTCATGCGCCATTCTTCATTTATCATCTTTTCGATAGCCTCTCTCTCACTCTATCTACTCCACACCTCTCTCTGTTGGGGAAACAACCAAAATTTCTTTTCATCTTCTTCGAATATCATCAATTCAGTACGTTTTTTTTTTTCAAATCTCATATCTTGATTATTAAATTATAGTAGGTACCCTGTTTAATGTATACACCTTCAACAATATATGTTTCACATTAATGTATTTGCACTGTGGACAATATAATTTTTATTTAGTCAGATGTCAACCTTCAAAAATTTTGTGTTCAATATTTACGAGTGTCAAAGCCCCTAGGCTATTACCTATTTCTAGGGTACTCTAACTTATTCCAAAGTCCAAGACTCCAAGCCCTTGAGGTGTAAGGGTGATGATACAATGGTAAGTACATCCTTTACTCCCTCATGGATTAATTGTAGTTGTTGGGGTTCGAACTTGTGACTTCGAAATAACAAGGTGGGTTCCCATCAACTCCATCAAACAAACTTGGTCACGGAGAACGCAATTTTTTATTTTTTAACCTTTTTAAAAAAAAAAATCGAAAAATAGACCTGTAACAAATTATTTCGAAAAATGACCCTGGGTCTAGGTTCGGTGTAAAGTCGTTCTCTTTCTTTATTAATATTTTGTTAAATGAAAATAACTTTTTTTTAAAATTTGGAAGTCTCTGTCAAAGACAATGACTTTTAATAAAAAAAAATTAAATTTTAAATTTTTTTTTGAAAGTTGCTGTCATAAAATTTTAATATTTAATTATTTTTATTTTTTTTAATAAAATAAGCTTTTTTAAAAATAAAAAAATTTAAAAACTTAAAGTTGCTGTCTGAGACAACGACTTTTAAGTACAAAATCGATGTCCTGAATAACGATTTTATATCGAACCTAACCCAGGGTCATATTTCAAAATATTTCAGTCCGAAAGTTATATTTCGAATTTTTTTATAAAAAAAAAGGTTAAAAAAAATTCTTCCATGGAGAACAGTATGACACAAAATATCCGCCAAACAAAACTTGGTTATTGAGGACGGTACAATGACACAAAATAACATATTCCGTATGCAAATAGAAAATTTATTTTGTAGAGATCATTGCATCAGTTGCTAGCCATTTCGTTCCTTAACCTTTTTGCTTTAAGAAGGATGTAAAATGTAGAAATACCCCTCTCTGGAAAAAAAACCCAAGGGAGGCGTATACAAGCTCATGAAATTACGGCCCTTTTATGCTTGAAAATTCTTGTCACATTCAAATTATATATTAAAAAAAAAAAAAAAAAACAGCACTTGACTATTTAACAAAACAAGTGTGCCGAAATCAAAGAAGTGGAAACGGGTGAGATAGTCGCTTCAAATGTGAAATTACAAAGACAAAAGATGATGAGAACAAAAAAGAATAATTTTCCTAGTTATTGGTTGTTTTAGTTCCTTGGCTTCAGTACGATGGTAGAATGCTTAAGGATGTGCAAGCTGAACTGACCACCCTTCTCAGAGGTGTCCAGCTTGGGCTGTCCTGGAGGTGGCAAGAGCTCGAAGTTTTGGACCAAACGACCAATGGTAATGCCAAGAATAGGGAGGGCAAGGATGATGCCAGGGCAACTCCTACGCCCAACTCCAAAGGGAAGATACCTGAAGTCGTTGCCATTGGCCTCAACCTTCGACTCCTCCTCCAAGAACCTCTCGGGCCTGTACTCCTGAGGGTCCTTCCAGTGGGCAGGGTTGTTAGCCAGCCACCATGCGTTGACTAGGATTTTGCTCTCGGCGGGAATATCATAGCCGCCTAGCTTAGCGTCATGCAAGTTCATGTGGGGGACGAGGAGGGGGATGGCCATTCGCAGCCTGAGGGTCTCCTTGATTACTGCGTTTAGGTAAGGCAACTTGTGCATGTCTGGCTCAGTGATCTGGTTCCCCTTGCCTAAAACTGTGTCTAGCTCTTCCCTTACCTTCCTCTGGATCTCTGGGTGGTTCACCAACTCAGCGATTCCCCATTCGATTGACCACAATGTTGTCTCAATTGCTGCACAAAGTCAAATTCAATCCAATTAATTATATTCTACAAAGCTCTAAACATATTTCACCTAATTCCAAAATAAAATTTAAGCTATCCTGGCATCAGTGCCCATAATATAAACAAAACGCAGCCCCTATGAGTTTCAGTGGGGTTGGTAGCTTCGCTTTTTCTTAACTTTCTTTGTTATCTTTACTTCTTCTATTGGTGAGAGTAGTTGGTGGCCACTTTCACACGCCAGACCAATCATAATCGAAATTCACCTAAAAAAGACAATCACAATCGTCCTCCGTGGATTTCGACTCAAATCACGCTAAACGTAGAAATATGGAGCATTATTAAAACATTGATCGATACACAGGTCCTAAATCAATACATACTTAGAACTAGCAAAGGTCTTAGATCTATGGGTGATGGATGACTTGTTTGCGATCAACACTCTACTCCTGCGGGGAGCAAACACTAGTTTTAACGATATCGTCTAAGTTTCTCTGAAAGAGACAAGATGGGCTAGGCAGAGCTAAAGACAGAGCAATTGCAAAACAAAACAAAAAGGTACGCCATCGACATCATAATTCACACAACGTCAATACTCCACTAAGACGACTCGTGGATGGATATATAACATATATTGGGCTTTGTGGTAGCCCTGGCAGGTAAGCCAACAATTCGCTACCAAACTTGACAACTGAGTCAGAATAAGTTATCATAATGTTGAATATGTCAACATGCCAATTTACACCACATAACTGTGGGCTCCTCCTAGAGTCCTCGTTCATGAATTTTGAAAACCTTGGCAATGAAAAAATTGTTCCCTTCTAAACGCAAAAAACATTACACTTTGCCAACAATCCACCGCAACACATATTGCACGATTAATGTCTCTTAGTCAAGTGTGCTGTACATGCCTAACAACATTGATGTTCGTCATTTGAGAATGCATATGAAAAGATCAATGACTCACCTGCAACGTTGATGTTCTCAACTATGTAGAGCACGTTGTCCTCGTTGATTTCTCCCTTCTCTTGTGCCTCTAGAATATGATCAATGGCACATTTAATTTCATTGTTGCTTGGTGCTTTAGTACTTGCTAGTTTCCTACACGTACAAATAATCAACAATCAAATTTAGGACCAGTAACATATTCTTTATATCACACTATTTTTCACACCCTGTACAAGTTAGTACACAAGTTGTTTAGCTAATCACATAGTACGAGTTATATTTGGTAGAACTAACTATGTAGTTTCTTCCATGAACAGCCGCCTCCCCCCTGAGTCAATGTAATGTACACCCGGGATGTCCACGTAGGGATGTACTACCTAAGAACCTTGTCCGCAATTAGGTGTTATTTTATGCTACTACATGATCGCACAAATAGATATTTAAACAAGGTGATATGTAATTCTCAACAAAAGTCTACCATTTATATCCGTCCTACTGATCAAATTTTATATCATGTGTAAAAGTGTAATATTGCCTGTTTAAAGTGGTGATTATGTATATGGGCCATAAAAAAGGCCAAAAAGCCAATACATTATCATTATGCTAGCAATATGTGGAATTCCTAGCTAGCAATTTCATATATTTTCTGTCAAGGGGCAACTAATGTAAACCGCGAGGTCCAAGATCACATATCAAGTAATTCCGACTAACATAAAAAATCAAGCCAAATTGAGTAAACTGAGCGAGCTCCTCCTACCACAAGGGTAATATGAACTCAGGGTTAACCGGAAATGACTGCGCTCACAGTTAATCAAAGGATACGGTAGGTGATGAGCTGGTGGGGTGGCTAAATGGGTACAATCAAATAAATGTGAAATCGATCCCTAGCAATTAGCGAGGAGTAATTAGCAAATCATGATAAAAGGAAAAAGAAGAGAAACATACTTGCGTTCATCAACAAAGTAATCCTTGAAGAGCTGCAACCTCTTGTCCTTGACTTGCTTACACAATTTCAAATATCCCCTAAGAAAAGGTCTAAGAATAGGGATAAAATCACCATAATTGTACTCAAAGCTCTGCGCCAAGCGACTCCTCTCCCCATTCAACGCCTTAAGCTTGTTAAACAAGGGATCATCCTCGCTTTCAAACCGACGATCAAACATAATCCTGTACATGTTGTTGTACATCATAAGCTGCAACCTCCTCCTCAACACAATCCCATTCTTAGCAGCCTCGGGATTCTTCTTCACATCCTCGACAACAGCAGCGGCCTCGGCCTCCCACCCGAACCGATACTGCTGCACCACCTTATTGGTAAAGAATGGGACTGTCATGATACGCCTCATCTTCCTCCAGTGTTCACCGTAGACGGTGAACACCATATCTTGGCCCTTCCCCGTGAAGATATCGAACACGACGTTGCGTGTTCGGGACCCGAACTCCACCCCCTGGGTATGGAGTACGTCTTTGGCCAGTTCAGGGGAGGATACTACGACCAGGTTTCTCTGGCCCATGCGCAGGAGGAAGATTTCACCGAATTTTTTAGCGAGATCAGTGAGGTTGCGATGGTTCAAGTCATCCCCGACCTGGAGCCAGTTCCCGAATACGGGTACTGGGATAGGGCCGGGTGGGAGCTTGATTTTTTTGCCTTTGATTTTAGAGATTGTGATTGCTACTATGATTGCGAAGAATATTGCGTACAATGCCTTCTGTAATAGAAGGAGATCCATTTTTTGGTTTGTGTGTGTGTGTGTTTTATGGATCTTCAAAACAAAGAACCGTGAAAGATAACTTGAGGGGTAGGATGAGATGATGGACCGGTTTTTATAGATGGGTTTTAATGAGGCTGTGGGGCCCACTATTCAAGGGAGGATAGGTAGGTGAGTGAGAGTAGGCGCGTGAGAAGAATGGAAAGTGGGGGTGGGTGGGTGGGTGGATGGGAGCTTCGGGAGATTTGAGGTAGAGATATATGACGGCGTTAAAGTTGACGGAGCTGAAATAGTGGAAGTGTATGGGTGGGAGGGGATTGACGTGGCACAGTGGTGAGAGAGTGAGACGGGAGTAGGTAAGCGGGTTGGTTGGTGAGCTTAAGAAAAGGCTCTCATTTTTTGTGAGACAATATTAAAGAGTTTTTATATTGATTTTCATCGAAGAAGAAGGTTACAAAAATGGTAAGGGAGATGGCCTTCAATTTAATGTCTTCAATACTACTTTTCACTGCTTTTGAGGAAATTGATAAATCATATGACACTCCGTATGTTGTTATTTGCTCTAATATGTTTTTTGTCTCACACATAATCCGTCCGTTTCCAATAATCGTCTTATTTTTTGTTCAAATTAAAATTCTGTTCTTATTTCTTAGTTATATTTTCATTTTTAGATCTAAAATTTAAAATTTTAATCATAAATTTATATTTCTAGTTTTTAAAACGGACAGTTTTATAAATTATTCTTACTTAAAATCTTCACTAAGTATAAAATTAGACAATAATAACCTCCTTTGAAATTTGTATTTTTTAATTTGTCCTTAATTTTGCTTGGAAAAGAAAAAAAATGGAATTTTATTTATTATATTAGAATATTGCTTCACTACCTATCATTAATTATTTAATATAGCTATAGTCTCTTTGATTTTGACTTCCTTTTATATTAAGATTCACACTAGGAACGTCAATAAGACATGAATTTGTCTTATAAATTTTGAGAAAAAAGGTTTTAATATCATAAAAAGTTTAATACAGCAAACACATTGGAACGGAGGGATTAATTAATAATTATTTTGATAATTACTTTGTTCTATATTACTTATCCAGGGGTTAGCTATTTGGCCTCCAGCCTCGTTGTCTCTTGTTTCCTTTGTTTTTTGGGCTTGACTTTTAGTTAAGCTTATTTTGTTTCATTTATTTAGGTGAAATTAAGTTAAGATGAGTAATAAGTTCAATTCTTGAGAGACAAGGGATCATTTTGTTTGACTAATTTCAAAAAAAATAAGTTCATATATAAATATAATAAATTTAGATTAAATCAAATAAATTCATATGATTTCAAATATAATATTGCTAAATGAAATTAAGTTTTGATACATTGGAGAATAAGTTTTCATTTATTGAATCTACCATCAATGTAAGCTCAACAATAGTAAATGTCATACAATTTTAAAAAAAAAATTCATATAAAATAACATAAGATAAGTCGAATGTTTGTAAACTTATATTGAGAGTAGGTTAGCCATTGCATATTTCTTTTGTGTGAACTTAATTTTTTTTATTAAGTCAGATCAAACAAATTCATACCCTGTCTACTACTTCATATTTAACTTTTTTTTTTGTAATAACATATTTTGTATAAAAATATTATAATTTATTTTTTCAAATTTTTTTCCCAAACGTATTTTTTTGTATGAATAAATTAGAACTTATTTTAACTTATCTACATTTATTTTGTCTAAACTTGATTTTTCTAATGCCGCTATTCCTCTCCTCGTTTTCTTTTTAGGTTTCACAAACTGTTAATTCCCAAGGCCAAAAATTGCCAGTTTTCTTGAGCTATTTTGTTTCTTTTTAATGTGATTAGTTAATGATCCTTTTTTCGTTTTAATAAAACTACATTGTTTGAGTGTAATGAATTTCTCTATAGTGGGATATTTTCGAGCTGAATATGTGTTTAGTAGAGTATTGATAGAGTATTGTGAAATTCATTTCATAAAAAAGAATTACACAAGACCATAATAATTTAAATTTTTAATTTTTCAAATGCATGTAGATGCATCAGTAGAAATCATTCACTTAGCCACCACAGATTATTAGACCGTATCTATGAAAATATAATCTACTCCAGCGACATATGCAAGAGATATCCTACAATTCAAAATCTTCTCGGATCGGGGTTTTGATGAAAGATCCCTTAATTTAATTTGTTAGATTCATAATACTTTTGTACTTTGTAGATGTTGTGACTTTTTATTGATGTATTGATTTTATCATAAAAAAAAACCCTTAGTTTTCTAAATTTATTTTGTGAACATAGCAATTAGCAAACCCAAAATTATAGTGAATGATATATTTATTTCAAACCAATCACTAGCTATATTATGAATTGTCACATGAACCACTAGCACATAATTAAATTGTTTACAAGTGTTGATACGACCAACTACATATATTGTGAGGAATTCATATTTTAACGTAGATATGTTATTTTTAATTTTAGGGGATAAGAAAGGTCGTAAGCACTAAGGCAATAAGAGATGTACATAGTATTTAATCTCATATTATAAGTATCACTCCAAAATTAAACTAGTTATTACGCTACATACATTATGACTTTCTAAGAAATAGTATGATGGACTGGTATAAGCGGTATTGATGCACGAAGTACGAATACATGATGTTTGTTTTTTAGGAACATTTCACCTAAGGTATTGTTATACGCACAGCATGACACAAAATTAAAAATCAATTAATTACTCCACTTGAGAGGAACTACTTGGTATATGTCATAATTTTGACTTTAATGTTTTGGTTATCGTTTACTCGGTACTGGTAACGAGTTACGTCAGCTAACAAATCACATGTAAATATGTAATCCACGTCTCCACGTTGTCCTCGTCTACGGGTCAACGTAGTGCATCTAAAATGATAATGTGAGCAACTCACTATATATATAATATATCACTATTAATTATTAAATAAAATATTTTGATCAACTTGTAAGATAATTACAATCCACATGACATCTAGTATAGTTTTGTTAGATTACAAAATAATACAGGAATGCTGTATTGTTTAGTTTAGAGTAGCTAGTACATTGTACATACGGTATGAGTTATGTCCCCAACTTGCAATAGTCTATGCTTAATGTGACAAGTCCTAGTAAACGGTAAACCTACAAAGGGGATCGAATAAACTCACGTTTTTATCATTTTCATGAAAAAAGAAAAGTATGCAATATTCGATTATGTGTACATTTGATTAAAACGGAGCCAATCATTTAAGAAGTATATATCCAAATTAACCTTTTGATTTTAGTATCATAAAAGGTAATATGAGAAAGTTTTAATCATAACTTTTTTTTTTTTTTAATTTAAGTTTGGATCATAACATGGTTACATAGGATATATGCATTAGCATCTTGATTACTTTGCATTAATTTGTGAAGGATGACATTTGGGGTTTTAAATGTAAAAAAATAAAAAATCTATCTTTTGGAAATCAAAAAGTATACTGTATACACACGAGTATAATAAAGTTATTTTGTTTCTAGTAAAAGTGATATCTCAACAGTCAACATAATATGTGTCAATTTATATCAATTTTAAAGGGTAACTTTTATTATATTGAGAGGTCACGTTTACTGTCCCGTGTACATACAATATTTTGTGTTTGGAAACCTCATGTGAATGGGAATGGACCTGATAAGCTAAACAAAATAAAAAAGAAAAGAAAATAGAAAGCAATAGTTTATTTCATAAGACACAAGGGTTAAACATAATTAACACATTGATTAAAGGAACACACACCTAATCCCACATCTTAAAACATCAAGCTTACTCAATTCAATGGGTTAGAGAAAAGTAGGGACAAAATTAAAGATGTAAGAATACGTGAATTTTTTCTGATCTTACCTACCACCGCTAGTCGTGACATGAAGATGAAGCTAAGATTTTACAAACAATTATATTAGTATAGTTTTCCATGATAATCTAATGTTATAAGACCCACATATACAGTTCACTAAATCGAATTTTCAATAGGTTTATGAATGTAACACTTTCTCCCACCACTGGTGGGCCACTCTGCCACCGCTAATCGAAGTTCAATGCACTGGTCAACTTAAGACATCTGACCTTTATGCAATCCATACCATACTTCAGCAATGATGAAATGATCCCCTCCCCCACCACGGTAATACTTTCATATTCTTTTAAAAAAAAAACAATATTAGTGATTATATTAACAGTTATACTTTCAATAATTATTCCTTTGTCCGAAATTTATTTTTATTTCTAGTATTTTTTCAGTCTCATCTACATTCTGCATTATTTCATTTGTGAAAATATTGGTTGTGATCGTCATAGAGGGTGGTGTGACATTGGTAAAATATAAAATGTCTCAGGTATTGAATTTATTATTTTTGCTATTTGATGCTTAGCATAAGGCAACAAAGCTCAAGATATTCTCCTAGTCATGCTTACTGCCCCTACGGTCTTCTGCATGTCGGTCATAGACGATGCTGTAGGATACGTAGCTGTGACGTTTATGATAGGGTTTTGTCTCGCAACCTTTGTGTCGTGCCAATACTGGATGATAAAATATCTTAATTTGAAATATTGATGTTTTCAAATATTAATAAATATATAATTGAAATTATTTGAATTTTAAGTTTAAATTGAAATTTATGAAAAAAAAACAAGTCAAAAAAAAATAGAGAAAGTACCAAAGGGGTCATTCGCTCATCTTTGATCATTGTCGAGTATAGCTGATATGATCTCTCTTAGGATAACAGTACAGTTAATCGTCATAACATTTATTAAAAAATGTTAACCATAACTGTACTGTTAAATAATGGTTAAGTTACCGTTATTTAATGAAAAAAAAATATGTGAATACTACTTATTCAAGACTGATATTATGTAGCATTTTTTTGTAAGAATTAAAGCTTTTTTTTTTTTTTTTGAGGGAGAGATTCATGTTGAACTTTCTCAGCGAGAAAATCTCCCAGCAATCTTGCACACACATTCACCACTCACCAGATAGGCAGATGAGCGTCTCGAAACCTCTCGCAACTCATTATTTGTACACTCACACTGTCACAAATCAACAGTTTTAACACACTAAGTAGGAAAATGAGCGGCTGGACACAGCTCACAAGTCATTTGTCTTCATATGTTTTCAGCGACCATAAACCATATTTTTACAACGTAATTCGATCCCACACAAAAAATAACTCCAATTACAAACAGGAGCAAACCAAAAACTTGGATGAATATGTACAGAGTTAAAATATAAAGCAAGAGGTTCAAACTAAGGAGACCAGTTCTACACCCTCCATTGGTGGGTATGGACCTCCACTTCACCTGTCGGGATGACGCAAAGTAAAATTTCCATGGTCCGATAAGTTAATATCAAACATCTGAGATACTATACCTCAGAGACGTAACACCAACCCTAATTATGTGTGAAAGTTGGCAATGTCTACTTTAGTGTCCACGCTAAACTGAGTTCCATCAAGCTGACATTCAGAAAGTTAACTTGCAGCAAGCCATGCATAACACACTATGGTCGCTTTCGTGACTAACAAAGCAACATTCCACATGCTCATGACATGTCCTCATTCTTCAACCCCAACTAGAAAGGAGGAGCTAGACATCCAAAACCAAAACCTTGATTACATATGTACATGAATTAATGAAGATGATAAACCACCTTTATAGATCTATGTATGCGAACCTCACGCAAAAAGAGGTCTTGATGTAGTTGCTGATAACTGTTAAGAAGCATAAACATGAAGCTGTTTGTGCACTGTGAAAGCTTGTCGTAGTTGCTGATAATTATTTCTGTAATGTTCAAGGGAAAAACATAACTGCCTGATTGCCTCCCTTTTCCCTTCAGCGGCTTCAAACATCAAGACTTTATGGCTCTCAACCTCTTCCCTCAGTTCCTGCACCATTTTACTACTCTCATCTTTTTCAGCAACCATGTGTTGCAGATGCTCATCCATTTCAGTAATTTGATCTTTTCTTGCACTTAATTCAGTTTTGAGCTCGCCTTTTTCTTTTATTAGGTTTTCACATTTTACCTTGTACGCGTCAAGGTTGATTTCCAGCATTTCTAGCCTCTGCGCCTTCTCAATAATATCTGCTTTCAGGTGTTCAATTTCATCATTTAATTTTTTTTCCAAGGCCCCATGTCGAGTTTCTAGAGAATGACATTGCATTTCCCATTCCCTGAGCTTCTCCTCTAACCGAGCCTTTTCATCATTCAATCTAGATATTTCAGCATGGAGCTGATACTTGCGATTTGCATCTGAGATTACTTCTTTCAAATCTCGAACCTCATTTTCGCGATCTGTTAAACTGGTTTTGTACCTTATGATCCTTTCTTGCAACTTGGCTGCCTGTCGTTTCTCAGATTCAATCTTTGCTTTCCATGTAGCAGCATCCTTCTGAGTCACTTTAAGCAGATCCTGCATTTTCCGTATATTTTCAGAGGACTCCCTGTTCTCTTTTCTTAAAAGTGTCACTTCTTTGTCTAAAGCTTGGAGTCTCCCCTTAGTGATTCTCAACTCTTCAGACAGTGTCCGGATCTTTTGTTCTGGTTGAGAGATATCAACTTCTAATGCACTACTGCTTTCCTGAAGCTCTAATACCTCAATTTCATCAGTTTCCAGTGAAGTAGAAGCACTATTTTCCACCCCAGGATACTCATGCTCCAAATTGCTGGTGCTTTCCATAGTTGTAAACTTCAGGAGCTCTAATTTCAAGTTAGTAATTTCTTCTTCTGATTGACAGAGTTTAACCTTTGCCGATCTCAGTTCTTCTTCATAATTAGGATGCAGATCATCAAAATTGCCACTTCTGATTTTCCTCAAGGATCCATTACGATTTTCGTGCAGCTGCACTTGCAACTTTTCCAGCTCACAACTCTCAGTTTCTGATTCCAAAGGCCTTGAATGCAGCTCTTCTTCACCAGTGTTCACTGATATCCCAGTATAACTGTAAAGAGAGGACACATCAGATTCTGAAAATTCTGTCTCTGAATCCGAAATAGAAGGTGTTTCATCTCCTTTCGCTGATCGATCAAAGTTACTTTTCTTAGGGCCAAGAAAAAATTCAAAGCCAGCAGCTCGAGGAGCAGATTTCCGATGAATAATCTTTTGATCCTGAGAGGACCATACAGAAGTCACATCAACACTGATGTCGGATCCAATGGATCCCTGTGATTGTAGGTCAGACGGAATGTTCTTCCTCACTTCTCCAGTCAAATGTTCATAACGCTCAGCCAGGGACTTGTACATCCGGTAGAACTCTTCTACATGAGAAAGTAATTCAGGCCTCTTCTGATAATACATTTCAGCCTTCTTTGCTAATGAGTCCCCATCCCCTTCAATCAACTTAAGCATACATTTGTAATGTTGATCCATCTCTGCAGGAAAGGATCTCATCATCATTCATCGCAACTGTGTGATTATTACCAATTACTGAGTTCCAAATGCACTCTTCCGCAGAAGTCAAAATAAGAAATTTCAACATCATTGGCTTTTTGTTGGATCATTCAACTCTTGTTGATTTATCTACCTATCAAGAACATGCCATTGAAAGTGTAATGTATGGGAGTCACATGACAGTGATTTTGCCAATGATAAAGACTTGCAACATGAACAAAATGCAGTCTTGGAATCATTGAGGTGCAATAACATTTTTCACAACCAGAACCAAAGTTGCCTGATTAGCATAATTCTTCTAACATAGTAGTTAGTTGCAATTGACAACATCAGTATCCAGCAAACATGTTTCACAGGACTACCTCGTTCAGAAGGGAAGATTTAACCTATATGGCAGGGAACTAGGGAAGGTTCTAGTGGTTGCTAGGGCTGTAAATTAAGCAATTCCTAGGCATTCCTCCTTGACCAAATTGGTCTGGGATGGGCAAGCAGCAGGCTGACCCTCCCCTGTGCCACAATCGTCAAGACAATTTATTCTGAGCATAAAGTACCACTTTTGCAGAACAAAGTTTTCAATTATAATTTAATGCCATACAAAATAGATCCTAGAAATGTGAGAGAAACTATGATATGTGCTCTAAATCAGCTCATAGTTAACAACAAGGGAAAATGGTGATAAAATAAATTGCTTACATCCAAGCCAAGAACACAAGTTACTCACCGTCTAAATTTTCAGCGAGCCATTTTGAGTTCCTTCCAACATGACTTTCCCACCACCGTGAACTCAATTTTCTCTGTTCTAATCCTTTAAAAGGACTTTTTGAGTTTACCTATGATAAATAGCAAATCACTCTCATGACTAGTCATTTGAACACTGTGTATAGCAGATATAACAAATCTGTGCGCAAGAAGCAAAATATACTCCTTATCCTAAACGTTTAGAGTTACTCATAGTAAGGTAGGACTGTGGGAGAGAACCCTGAGTATTTAGCACATTAACATAAAGTAAATCCCCCCTTCTCCACCCAAAAAGAAAAAAAGAAAAAAAGAAAGTATATGATCTTACCGATGAAGAAGCCATTTCCTTCAATTTGTTATCCTAGAGAAAACAAGATATAAGTGCCACTGGAATTGTCACCTGTAAACAGATGTAACAGCAAATCAGTATTTCAACTACTGAACATTACATTAAGGTAAGAATTCCTACTCTATAAGAATCAGCAAAACAGATGTAAGAATTAGCACCATCTCTTCAAATAGCACAAAAGCCCTACTCATGCTATCACAAGTCACTCTAACTCTTCCCAAGTTCAGTACTAATACTATAAGAAACAGAATACCCAGCCAAAGATGTGATTTACAACCTATTCCTCTACTTTTGGCAGAAAATATGCATCGCGCCTACAGAGACTTAAGATGATTCTCAGGACTTAGAAAAGGCTAACAGGTATACCCAAACGAATATGCAACCAACAATCAAGATGACAAGGGTAGATCCCTTATGTTTTCACTCAGATGTTTGTTCTAGCACCTAATAACTTACTTTGATTGGTTGGTGCATTTATAATCTCTATTCATTCATTAACTTCTTTATTAACATTATGCTCCACATTTTAATCAACTTTTTAACTCTAAATTGGTGAAGCATGTATAATCTCAAGCTTATTACAAACATCGACTTCCTCCTATGATGGCACATTCCACCTCAGGTATCTACTAAAATTTTAGGCAGAGGAAATCCAGGGAAATTCTTGCTGTAGACTGTAATTTCCACATTACACATCATCCTCCTCTTACCCCTTCAATCCTTCAGACTCCTTTTGGCCAAAATCAATTGCCACGTTGATAATCTTATTCCAATAAGTAATATTGCAATGTGACAAATAATCTGAAAAAGAGTACTTAAACAATAATGACAATCAATAACAATATCAGTACGGCGAAAAACGTAAAGAAAAAGTCGAACAAACCCCAGCAAAGTCGCCAACTGCTGGCGTTGTTCGATTACATGCACGCGACTCACAACTAGTAGCTATTATATACTATGTCAGTCCACAATAGTCTTGCATATTACTTGAAAGCACAACAATCAAACAAAATATATTTTTCAACGTACAGATAATCTCTTAACCAGAAAGTATATAAATTAACACATAAAATAACAGAGCTCAATCAAGAAAAGAACGTGCTTGGTCAACCCAATGCAATGTGATTCCTTCCTGGAATTTGTCAATGGCAAGTTGACAACCACCCCAAAATTTTTTTTTCTTCTTATTACTGGAATAACAAAAAACCGATCCCAGAAATTTGAGATAAAGGGGATATTCATCCAACAAAAATATCAAAGACAAGATTTTTTCTATTTTTCATCAGATAAATAATGTGGAAATTAGGACAAATGCCAATAAATAATGAAAAAAAAGTTATAATATATTTATTTAAATTTTTAAAAAACACAAGTTCCTAAAAAATAGAGCATTGTCTAGAAACCTCCCTGAAATCTAGTGGGGTTATTCTCAAATTAGGAAAGTCATGCCATAATTCGATAAACCACAAAAAAAAAAGACCTGAAATTGCAATATTGAAACATAAATAGCAAAAAAAGAAAATCTGAAATTGGAAAATGAAAACATGAAGGAGCATGGGATTATTGAAAAAACAAAAGGAAAGAAACAAAAAAAAAAAAAGAAAGAAAGAATGGCAATAATTGAAATTATAATGAGAAACAATAAGAGCATAATGATAACAAAAAGAGAAAAAGTGTGGGATTTATCCATAGAAAACAGAACCTGGGAAATTCCGAATTCACTTCCAAAGCATGAAATATACTCCGGAGTATAGTAGTTGAAGCTTGAAGATGAAGATACATTCACATTTAGGGGAAGATAGACGGATGGGTGCACAAAAAGATAGTAGCTCTTCTCAATCAACAACCCCCACGGAGGAGAGAGAGGGTTTTTACGTTGTTTGAGCTTTCCTTTTTGTAAGTCTCCTGTCACCCTTTCTTCCTGAATTTGTCTGTCTTACGCCAAATTAAACAAAAGGTCTAACCTTTACACTTGGTCAGCTTTACTCGTTTTCCTCCCTTTCCACCATTTTTTTTGTTTCTTCTATTTTATACTTTTAGTTTTAGTCCTCTGTTCCTATAAAATTGTTCAGACTTTTTATAATGTTTAGGATAGTTTTTATCAAACTCGAAATAAAAAAAAATATTAAAAAATATTTTTAAAATATATATTATTACGAATTTAATAAGATATCATTTGAATGTATTTTTTTTTATAGATTGATGAGAATTTTTAGTCAAAGTTTATATAAACTTTAATCCAAAATATAAAGCAAACCCATTGGATGAAGGGAATATTTCTGTCATTCGAATTCATGGGAAAATTTTTTTGGGGAAGTTCTTAGGGATGATTTATGGGGGATTATGGATATGGATTGCAATGGATGGACAATACACCCGCTTAAAAAATATATATATCAGGTACATGAAAAATATACATAGTATACATGTGAGTTATTTACATTTCACATAACTAACATGTGTATTTTTCATGTACGTGATGTACATTTTCCATAACTCACATGTGTACTATGTACATTTTTCATGTACATTTTCCATGTATGTGATGTACATTTTCCATGCACGTGATGTATATTCCACATAACTCACATGTGTACTATGTACATTTTTCATTTACGTAATGTAATTTTTCATGTACGTGATGTACATTTTTTTTGGAGCGGGTGCAACTTCGAATTTGCGTATGGATTGTGACTTGTGAGCAGCTATTTGAAAGGAAAAAAATGAATGAATAAAATGGAGATTTTAGAATTTAAGGATTGAGTATATATAGAATTACGGGGTAAAGTTGAAAATCAGTATTTCTATTATAAAAATGATTTCTTTATAGTTACGAAAAAGAAATTTTGGTGAAGAGTAAACCAAAAAATAACATCGCATTATTGATGTCATCTTATTTGTTATCTTAACGATAAGGCACGACAAGAGGTCATACACGAGCTAACACGGTCCATGATGGGTATAGCATGGCCTATGCCCACCTCTAATTCTAGTTCAAGATTAGACATGACAAAGCTTATACACCCAAATATGAAATATAATGACCCTAGTTCTATTATATACTTAATTTAGATAATTTAAATTATCTAAATTATTTTTTATCAATTCTATTATATACTTAATTTTTTGTTAAAAAATTGGGCTAGCATGAGGCACGACAAGACACTAGACACGTGGCCCGAGTTTTAGGGAAAGGTAGCACAATACGACACAACAAAAGGCTATGCACGAGCCGACACGATTATGCCGGATACGGCATAGCCTGTGCCCACCTATTCTAGCTCAAAATTAGACATGACAAAGCTTATACAACCCCATATACGAAATATAATGACCCCAATTCCATAAATTTAAATAGAAAAGTCTTTGAAACATTAATTTCTTAATTAAGCACTTGTTGAATTAGTATTAAAGAAATTTTAAATTCCGACTCAGATTTTGCCAAGTATACATAATACAACCAAACAGGAAAAAAAAAACTCAAGAGTACAATTTTATATTAATAAGAAATAACACTTTCTGTCTATATTGAATAAGGAGTACTACGAACATACAAAATATATCAATATTGATTTTGGGATGTAAAAAAAAAATATCAATATGGCAAAAAAAGTGAAAAACAATTGGCGTATTGAAGAGGGAATGAATGAGAATGTAACTATCCTTGTCCATATGACTTGGTGTGTCTTTAATTGTAGCCAGTTGGGGTGTCATTACACAAAAAAATTCTTTTACTCACCGTGCCGCGCAGTAATTTATAATTGATTTTCTGTTAAAATATAACGACCATCTATATTAATTGTATTATAATTTTTATTGGGTCTTTCAAGTTTCAAGGCATAGGTTGAGGGTGCCTTGCTAAACGAAATTTGATCCCAAAAGATACCCCACCCCTATTAAGAGGCTTGGGACTATTGGGTTTTCCCATCAAACAAAACTTGTTAATTAATAATTAACTTGCTTAGCAAATTACAAAAACATATTATTATTTGGGCCTTGATTAGGTCTTAAAACTTTTGCTTTGATTGGGATTAGAAATAATGTTATTAAAAATTGTTTTACAGCTTTTTGGTGGCAATCAAAACATTTATGGATGTTTTTAATCCATTGTGGGATGGCTATTACAAAATAGTAGTTCATATGTTGATATCATGATATGTACTATTTACAACAACTAACCATAATCATGCTAAGTGGGAAAGGTCAAAGCCCATGATTTTGAAGGCCCAAATAACTACATTGTATCAATTAAGCCTACCCTATTTTTTTTTAAAGTGAAATTAGGCTGACAATTTGGCAAATGATGATATACACTAATACACTCTTTCTAAATCTACTGTACATCTTTCATTCATAAACAAAATTGGAAAAATCTATATTACTCAACATTAAAAAAAAAAAAAAACTAAGATAATAACAAAGATCGTACACCGTAACATGCCATCTTAAATTCATGTAGAACCGTACCCAACAGGCCAATTAATAGCTGTTTAAGATAATTGGTATCATCGTTCTTTATTGCTCCAAGACAGTTATTACAAATTTACAACAAACTCAATGCCATACAATCGTATAAACAACGACCGAGCAAACTAAATATTACAAGGCGCTTGTGATCAGTTAGTACGGCGGCAGTTCGTCCTGATTTGGCCTTGATTACCAGTAAGAACGCCGACCCTACCAAGTTTAACCATTGCACGAGGGAAAAGAGAAGAGAAGTCTCCCGTCGTAGACAGCCTTCGTACGATGCCGGCCGTAAGGGGATGTAGTGCAAGTTGTTGATCAACCGGGAGTACACCTTTGCCTTGTCTTATTGCTTGGTAGAAGGCCTTGTCCACTTTAAACTCACTTCCTCGGGTTTGATCTGTGAATACGAAGTTGTTCGAGCCTCTACGAGGGCATGTTCTTCTTAGAGATGAGCGAGTGGCTGGGTTCATGGTTGGGTCTGATCTTCCTGATCCCTGGAAATTGTAGAGTCGCTCCAACAAGAATGAGCAGTGTATCCTACCAACAGTGTGACCTCCGCCTACAAGGTACAAATGAGCGTACCATATGTTATTGATGAATCGTGCTCAAAATACCAGCAGTATACCCACACTACCGAGTATATACTATGGAGGATAAGTCAATTTCCAATATAGCATACCTAAGAGAAGTACAAAATCTTCAGTGTTAAGGCCTCTACTGCCAAACAGCCCCTTAGCGTTAGGAATTGAAATTGTTGATGCAGGAAGGTTTGCATCAGCTTCTCCGGCACGCGAAATGACACCATCCCTTCTTCCAACTTCAACTCGATACCACCTTCCTCCAGCCTACAAAATTGAAATTTTGCACAGTATACAAGTTTACTCATATCATGCATGATTGCTAGCATAACTCACACGCCAACAATTTCTAAGCTGATGCAATTTTGTGATATGCTAACAATATATATGTAGCATACCAAGAAAACCGCAGCTCTAGTAGCTATGACGATGATATCTGCACAAGAGACAACTCCCGGACATTTTTGCTCCAAACTTTGCTTGCAAGTATCGATAAGATCATAAGGTCCAACACCAATATTTGAGGTTGCAACTTTTTCTGAGTCCTTTCCATCTAACAAGATCGATGCATCACATCCCTATGTTTTCCATTTAGCAAACTAATTTAAGTTTATATTGTATAAATTAAAATAAAATAATGTTGTACTTGGTACACCATAATAATAGAATAAAGATAATAAGAAGCAAACTCAAATTACCCTAACAAAGCAGTCATGAAATTGCAATCGGAGAAGAGAAGCTACAACTCTGTTGTTTCTATCAAAAGCTTTCTTGACGATGTCAAAAACTACTTTTTCGACATCGTTCTTTCCACATCTTCCAATATAGAACCCAAGCTGCAGCTGGCCAAAAGATTGGCCAACGAGGGTCATTAAGAGAAGAGTAGTAACGGCAAGTGCCGTGGTAGACGATGAAGCTGCCCTAGCCCTTGCCATGTTTCCTCACTTGAGAAGGATCAATACAAGTGCTCAAGTGCTATATGACATATATACTAGAAATGGGACAAGGTGCATAACTTATAGTGGAAGTTACCAACATACCAAGTTGTTTATTTAATATCATATTATAAACGTAGATCACGAATTGTTCTTACAATCCCAAGTGCTTGACCGGGTTTAATAGACAAATTCCGACAAATCAATTTGAAATGCCCTAATGAAATGAAACAAAATAAAGGCTAGTTGCTAAAAAAAAAAACTAAGTGAATTGAGCCAAGAGTACTTATTTGAAAGCACACTAATAATTAAATACTTAATTAAGAGCTACTTCTTCTATTCATAATAAATATGATAATGTGTACGGGCATTGCACCTGGTTTCAACACAGGCCAAATTGGATAGGATCAACCTTATTTTAAAGGCTCAAGTTTGGTCACTTGCTGAGGCAATGATGCCACTGACAATTGACAAATACCCTTTCTGTTTCAAGATATATATGTGCATGGAGGATGGAGATTGGAGATTGGAGATTGGAGATTGGAGATTGAAGGCTGTGTACTATTTGACATATTCAAATTTCTAGTTCATTATTATAAAAGAGTAGTGACCAGTGAGTGCATAAATTCATAACTTAACCTCCAAAAGCTTCATGAAAAAGATACAAAAAAAAAAAAAAAAAAAAATCTTAACTTTTATTTTCTAGCGTGAGTTGTAATTGATTCAAAGAGAAATAATATATTAGATAAGGAGGTAAACTTGATAGATAGCTATTTTGTTTAGTTTTCCCTCATTTTTCTACATTTTTATAGAAAGATCATTAAAATCAAAAAGTTCTAAGAAACCAAAGATTCACCCTAAAATGTCCTCAAATTAAGTGCACTTATAGTTAAGTTCCAATTTTACCCATTTGGAGATAGGGGCCTAACTTACCTAAACACGAACCACATTACACGTTTTGGAGGGAAGGAAATACTTTGAAGAACACGAACATATTCCCCCAGAAAAGGAAAAAAATTCAAGAAAACTTAACCAGAAAGGTAGTCCACCTAAAATTTGTATTAATTCAAAAACTGTCTCAATATTCAATGTATGATTAATTAACTCCATAATACTCGAACAAACAAACAACCCCCCTCTATTTCTCTCCTCTCTGGGCTTCTCGGCTTATTCAACCAACCCCCCCCCCCCCCCCCCCCCTGCAGAGCTGTAACAAAATCAAGAACCCACCTTTAATTGAATTCGTCTACACTTTTTCTATCTTCATGAATCCCACGTCCTCCAATTTTAGCCACTCCTCAATCTTCACTTTCCCAACTCCACTAACCCATTAAAAAAATCCAATCTTTGAAACTTTCTACCAATTTTATTTTAATTTTTAAAATTTTTGGACACCCATTCGCTTATTTTGATTGGGAAATGACAGAAGTGTTGCATTCTCCATCCCGTTTCTCATCATCCCCGGGTGCTGATTCTCTGTTCTACAACCAAAGACAGCCTTATTTTTCTACTCAAAACCCTGATTCAGTTTCTGCTGAATGTGATAGTGATTCAACAGCTTCAAGGTGTAGTGGACAGGCAGGAAGAAGAAGAGCTGAGGACGAGGAGAGAGAAAGAAAGGGGTGATCTTTCATTTCTGGCCCTTCTAGTTACTTTATTTAGAAAGTCTTTGATTGGTTGCAGCACTGATAGGGAAGATCATCTTTTTTCCGCTATGGATATTGGTTGGCCTACCAATGTCCGCCACGTGGCTCATGTTACTTTTGATAGGTTCTTGGGTTTACCTATTGAGTTTGAACCTGAGGTTCCTAGGAGAGCTCCTAGTGCAAGGTACATTGCCTTTATTGGTTTCATTTTTGTGTTTTTGAGGATTTTTTTGCACAATTAGATGTTATTGTTTTGGTCTGGGTTTTTGCAATTTATTTGTTTTGTGAAATGGAGTTTTTTTAATTGTGAATGTATACCAGAATCTTTTGTAATTTGGTAAATTTAGGGTACGATGTGAATTGGGTGCTTGCAATTGGCGCACTGTGTGTAAAAGGGATTCTGATGATAATTTTGTGGAAAAGTCTAAGAAAAACAAGGCAATTCATATGTAATTTGACAATTATATATCAGAAAATTGCCAATTGTCTCAGTAAAGTGATGTGGGACATGAGCACTAGATTGCATTTGATTCTGGAATTCTTAATAAAAGTTATCTTCAGAAGTCATATCATGCATTTTTCATGACCAGTTTTGAAATTAAAATCTACTAGTAGTATCATAGGAAATGGCAGTTCCCTTGAATTTACCAATTAATGGTTTGGCATTTCGGTGGTTCTCACTTTGTTCCATCTGATTGTTTTTGTTTAGAAATTGTTGTATATTAATCTGTAGAGGGTCAACGGCCATGTTATGTGGTTATCTCTCATTCTCTTGAGGGTCATTGGTAATGTTGAGAATATTACTTCACTGAGTACTTTGTTGAGAATGTGTGATTGACAAGAATCATTCTCTGTAAAACCGAGAAGAGGATATTCAAATTGAAAGCTATGAACCCTTGATCTTAGATGTCAGTAATTTTATTTTAGAGCCAGTTATGTGAAGAGGATGACCATTTATAAATTTTTTTGCCATTTCCTGGGGTGAAGACTCCCTAGATCCTTGAATTGTTATTACTATGAGATAAAGAGAAATAATTTGAAGGATAGTTAGTTTAGTTATTGTCATCATGTATTGTATTTCAAAATTTAAAACTTGGTGGAAGCTCGCTGAATATCCTTTTTGTCAATTCAGGATAAAAGTTTTGGTCTTTCGCTTGGTGAGTATAGACTTATAGAGTTATAGTTGATAGTTCTGTACTTCTGTTGCCCTTTTAATTTTTCTCTAGGTTTCAAGAGATCAATTTTGTAAATACAGTTCATCGAGATTGTTAACAATGAGCTGGTTATTGTTGGACAGAATCAATATATTTCGAGAATCAAGCTACAAATGAACAAATCAGACAAGATCAGCCCAAAAACAGACCAAATCACATTAGTCAATAGCTTACCTTTGATTTACTTTACATAATTCAAATTAGCCTTAATATGTACATGTATCTTAGGAAACAAATGTAGTATATAATCAAGGCTTGTAATCTTCATTGAATATACAAGAAACCAGTTAAACACATACAAAGCCCGAGTTTTACATGGTATCAGAGCAAGAGAGGTTATGCTTCATCATTTACCAGTAAACTTACCTGCAATTATCATGGAAGAAGATGATGCTCAATTATCAATAACCAACTAAACAGATTGTCCCTTTATCGCAGAACAGTTGTGGCAATTTATCAAAAATTAAAACCCACCAAACCGTCCACAGAAAAGATAAACAATCAATCAGTCAACCTCCCCGAAAAACTCAATCACGATAACTTCACCAAATGGTTCAAATTCATGAAACTGGCCATAAGTGGGAGGGGGAAGTTCTGTCACATGACTCACATCACTGCTCCCCCACCATCTCACAATGATCTAAGCTACATAAAATGGGTCCAGCAAGATTCCTATGTAATTACATGGATCTTGGAAAATATCGAGCCTGCCCTAGTGAATCAGTTTCTCGATTATCCAACAGCTAGAGAGCTGTGGAGAGGACTAGAATCACTTTATAGCAATGGTCACGATGGATTACAGATCTATGACCTCATGACAAAGGCAAATACTCTCAAGCAAGGCATAGACAACATAGAGGTGTTCTATGGAAAGCTCGTGGCTCTCTAGAAGGAGGTAGACCGACGAGTTCCAAACCCAATGGCGTGCTCAGATGACAAGAATGTATATAACCAATTGAATCAGAGGATAAGAATGTACCAGTTTTTAGCAGGGCAATGAAACCTTCGACAAGGATCGAAGAGATTTGGTGAACAGGGTCCCCTTACCTTCACCCGACAAAGCCTATGCAACAATACATAGAGAAGTAGCTCGGAGAGAGATCATGACAACAAATCACACACCTTCAAGCAAGAATCAAGGAGGCATTGGAAGTGGGTTGGCCACAACAAGACCTCGGTCATGAAGAAATGGATCATACCGAAAAGAAGAGGACAAATCTCACCTGAGATGTACTCATTGCGGAGGAACAAAGCACACTAAGGAAGGGTGCTTTAAATTAATTGGGTACCCGGACTGGTGGGGAAAAGGGAAGAAGAAAGGGAAACCACAGAGCAACAATGGAGGAGCGAACACAGTGAAACGAGGTGAAGAAGACGAAACACAGAAAGCTGAGGAAGAGGAAAAGGGTGGAGTAGCTGCGGTGGCCTCAACAACAAAAGCAAGTAATGAAAGGGTTTAAAACCCTAGGTTCTCTCTTTATCACACAAAAATGTGATGTGCAGGACTGGTTCAAGGTAAAAAACGAAGGCTTGGGCTTTCTTTTGCACGCAGGCCCATTACAAGTGTCCGGCATATTTGATGCCCTTGCTGACATGGAGTATCAAGAAAAAACGACCCTTGTAACAAAAACCCCATATAAGGAGAACCAATGGATACTTGATTGTGGAGCAACAGATACAATGACCTTTGATATTGAAGATTTTCAGAAAATGGGTAAAACAGACATAAAACACATTCAGACAACAAATGGAGATTTGTGAAAAGTTGAAGGGTCTGGGAGTGTTCAAATTTCCTCTGAAATCACATTATCAAACTGTCTTTATGTTCCTACATTATCGCATAAGTTACTTTCAATTAGCCAAGTAACAGAGGAGTTAAATTGTATTGTACTAATTTATCCTCGATTTTGCCTTTTACAGGATATTCGGACAGGGAGGAAAATTGGGCATGGTACTGAAAAAATGGCCTATACTATGTAGATGAAGTATCTCAACAAGGCAAAGCAACGCTAGCTCATGTAACGGGAAAGAGTATGTGAATTCAGACATGAGAAATTTCTGTGCGGAAAAAGGAATGCTACATCAAACTACCTACCCTATACACCACAACAAAACGGGATAGCTGAAAGGAAAAATCGAACTCTTCTAGAAATTACTCGAGCCATGATGATTGAATCGCAAGTACCAAAACACTTTTGGCCCGAAACTGTAGCAACTGCTACTTACCTCACTAATAGATTACCCTAAAAAATCCTCAACTTCAAAACTCCCTTGAAGTAGCTTACACAATATACTTGGGAATATTTGGGTGTACTGTCTTTGTTCATGTACCCAAAACAAACAGAACCAAACTAGATCCTTGTGCCATAAAATGTGTTTTCTTGGGATATAGACCAAACCAAAAGGGTTACAGGTGTTTTGACCCAATTTCTTCACATGTCCATGTAACAATGGATTGTGACTTCTTGGAAAATTAGTAATTCTACAGTTATTCTCACCACCTTAGCAGTCAGGAGGAGAAAACAAGTGACTTACTAAGTTGGTTAATTAGCCCAGTTGTTCTAGATCATGTTACTCCATAGCAAGTAGGCAATGCCACCGAGACAGCTTCTACAGACATAATAGACCCCCCAAGTTCAGATCCACACTTGTTGTCCTCCTCCGAAGATCCCGAGGTAAATATTCCTCTAATAGATGGTGATATTGAATTAATTAATGATGTGTTAGGAGATAAAACAGATTATATGCAGGGAAGATCAGAGATCTATAAACTTCCGGCTCAAAGCACAAGAGGAATTCCTTCAAAAAGATATGAGCCAAAGTATATACCTAGAAAATCAAGCTACCCAGTAGCTCAAGTTGCCAGGGGAATATTGTCTCAAGGGGCAAAAGCATTTAACACTAGTTTGTACTCGGCTAGACCTAGGACAGTAGAGGAATCAAAAAAATGTGAAAATTAGAGAAAAGCAATGCAAACTGAAATGGAGGCTCTAATGAAAAACAATACATGGAGAAAATGCACACTTCCTCAAGACAAAAAACCCCTGTAGGGTGCAGATGAGTATTCACGATAAAGTACAAAGCTAATGGATCAATGGAGAGGTACAAAGCTCGTCTTGTGGCAAAAGGCTACACTCAGACATATGGGATTGATTATTCAGAGACTTTTTCTCTGGTAGCCAAAATTAACAGAATTTGAGTTCTGTTCTCTATTGCTGCAAATCAAGATTGGTCGTTACATCAATTTGATGTAAAAACTGCCTTTTACATGGGGATCTTCGGGAAAAAGTCTACATGGAGGCACCACCATAATTTACTAGAAGATTTCAGAAAGGAGAAGGATGCAGAGTATTGAAAGCATTATATGGTTTGAAACAGTTCCCAAGAGCATGGTTTGGGAAATTCACTACAGCCATGAAGAATTATGGGTACAGTCAGAGCAATTCAGATCATACTTTGTTTCTTAAAAGGAGAGGGAACTTGGTAACATGCTTGATTATCTATGTTGATGATATGATAATCACATGAAGTGACAAAGAAGAGATTGCAAGCTTGAAACAAAAATTGTTCAAAGAATTTGAGATGAAGGATCTAGGAAGATTAAAATACTTTCTAGGAATTGAGGTGCTAAGATTAAAAAAATTGGCATCTTTATCTCACAAAGAAAATACATTCTGAACCTACTGGCCGAAACAAGGATGATAAATTGTAAGCCTGTAGAGACTCCAATTGTAGTTAACCATGGGCTTTAGGTAAGGAGGGAAGCCATGGAAACTAATCAAGAACAATACCAGAGGCTAGTTGGAAAGTCGATATACTTGTCTCATACTAGACCAGATATTGCTCATGCAGTAGGAGTTGTTAGTCCATTCATGCACAGACCTCAAGAAGAGCATATGGAAGCAATCCTGAGGATCGTAAGATATCTAAAGAGAACACCTGGAAAAGGAGTGATGTTTCAAAAGAAGGGGCACCTTAACATCACCGCTTATACTGATGCTGGCTGGCAGGTGATCAAACCGACTGAAGATCCACTTCAGGGTATCTTACCTTCGTTGGAGGAAATTTAGTAACCTAGAGAAGCAAGAAGCAGAAGGTGGTAGCATTATCCAGTGCTGAAGCTGAATTTAGAGGCATCACGAAAGGAATAACTGAGGTGTTATGGCTAAGGAAACTTCTAATCGAGGTGGGGTTTCTTCCAGAAGAAAGTTGCAAGCTATTCTGTGATAATAAAGCTGCAATCAGTATATTCAAAAATCCAGTACAACAGGATCGCACAAAACATGTGGAGATTGATAGGCATTACATCAAGGATAAACTAGAGAGCAAAACAGTTTTTCTTCCCTATGGTCGCTCAGATGAACAACTTGCAGATATACTGACTAAAGCAGTCCCATCAAGACCCTTTCATCAGATTCTGTGCAAGCTAGGTGTATTGGATCCTACGACCAAGTTTGAGGGGGAGTGTTGGACAGAATCAATATCTTCCGAGAATCATGCTACACAAGATCAGCTCAAAAACAGATCAAATCACATTAGTCAATAACTTACCTTTGATATACTTTATATAAGTCAAATTAGCCATAATATGTGCATGTATCTTAGGAAACAAATGTAGTATATAATCAAGGCTTGTAATCTTCATTGAATATACAAGAAACCAGTTAATCACATACAAAGCCCGAGTTTTACAGTTACTTCCCTCCATTTTGGCTTCTGTAGATTATGTTTGATTGAAGTAATGGTCAAATATGGTTCCTTTATCATTGAAGAGTCTGAGTCATTGTTTCGTTTAACACTTCCCCAGATAGGTCATATTTTCTAGTTTTTAGCAGCTCTCCTTGTATTATTATCTTAGTTAGGTTTTTCAGAGTGAAAATAAATCTGTTCTATGCCATTGATATTAGTTTTGCAATATTGTTTCAGCTTTCTCTTATGCCAGATTCATTTACATGTGCAGTACATCAGTTTTTGGTGTATCCACGGAATCCATGCAGCTCTCATATGACTCTAGAGGCAACTGTGTGCCAACTATTATAATATTGATGCAAAGGCGTCTCTATGCTCAAGGAGGCTTGCAGGTACCCGTTGCAATATTTTTATGCAGTTTCTGCTACCCTTAATTAGTTCTTATGATATCATTGGATTGACCTCTGTTTTATGCCTATCCACTCTCTTCAAATGTGCTTTTCTTGTGCAAATGTGTGCATTATGGAATTAACTTTTGTAACTTTATGCTATGCTCGCAGGAGGAAGGAATCTTTAGAATTACCGCAGACAACACTCAGGAGGAGTTTGTTAGAGACCAGATGAATGGGGGTATTATACCAGATGACATAGATGTTCATTGTCTAGCTGGCCTTATCAAGGTATATCTATAAGTTTGCTATCCATTGACAAGAGCTCTTGTCTTGCATGCGTATCTTCTACTGAGAACTGTTTCGAACTTGGAATCTTATAAGATGTAAAAGTTATTGGGTATTGTTGTTATTGTTTGCTGTTTGAAAATGTGTTCCATAACTTCAACCTAATTACATCTGCTGCTTGGCTTAGCTGCTTATTTGAGACACATTTATCTTTGGTGCAGCTTAGACATACTTTTTCTTGGTCCTAATTTTTAGCAAGATGTTGATTGTTCAATCATATAAAACATTATCGTTGATGCCCATAGTCCATAGAACTTATAGAAGAAACTGTCATTTTTTTTATTATAAAGACTATGACGTATGGTGTTGGTAGAGGGCTTGCCTGTATTATATCATTTTAATGAAGCTATGCTTCTAAACAATGGCTTTGGCTATTTCTCTGATACTTTCAGAATAGAACTATTTAGTATCTTCAACTGTTTGTTTTTAATCTAGTACTCCTGCTGACTTAATCTCCACTCTGTTTTCTAGGCTTGGTTTAGGGAACTTCCAACTGGAGTTTTAGATCCTTTGGAACCTGAGGGTATGATGCAATGCCAGACTGAAGAAGAGTATGTTGAGCTTGTGAGGCTGCTTCCTCCGACAGAGAGTTTTCTGCTTGATTGGGCCATCAACCTGATGGCTGATGTGGTTCAAGAGGAACAGTACAATAAGATGAATGCCCACAACATTGCGATGGTGTTTGCTCCAAATATGACACAGGTAATTCCATCACTACCTACTCCTCTAGACTTAAAATGTTAGTAATATTTCTTGATCTTGATGCTTTATTTTGTCAGAAAAGGGGTGAGTTTTGCTGCCTTTCCTGACTCTGATATCTTTGTATAAAATTTCTGTGAGCTGATTCTCTGATTTTTCTAGGCTAGTTCATTTCTTCATAAAATCGTCAACATAGCTCTGTTGTGGAAATCATAGAGAGTCAAATATTGTTTCTCCCAGTTGAATCTTTAGATCAAAGAGTTCTAATACATCAAAACTGCATTCTTGTTATGAACTGCTTATGTCATATTGACTCTATCAACTGCAAATCATTTTCTGAATTTCACTTCATTCTTTCTTCAATTCAACATGTGTAAGAAAGATCTCTAGCATAGCATTGGCCCGCAATAGAGTTCTGTAAAGCTATGACTCATGAATTATTTTAAACATGTAGATGGCAGATCCTTTGACTGCATTGATGTACGCTGTCCAAGTGATGAATTTCCTGAAAACCCTAATCACCAAAAGACTGCAAAACAGAGTAGATGCAAGGACAGACCCTTCTTTTACTCCATGTGCAGGACCCTCTGATGAGAGCGGATATCAAAGCCCATCGCAACTTTGCCTGGGAGATTATCTCGGTGATGAGACCGAGGGATCAGCGCCCGAGCACTATTCATCTGATGATGAACCTGTTTTTGACAGCCCCCATGGCACTAAACAGTCTAAAGATGGAGATGAGTCTGATGAGTCTGATGATTCTCCATTTCACTGGCAGTCTTTTAAGGGCTTACCAGCCAGCCTAAAAATCCATAGAGGACCTCTGTTTCAGTCGAGTCTCTCCATTGTCAGAAAGGATCCTGTAATTCTAAACGGGCTGCCTCCTCAAAGACCCACTGAGAAGCCAAATACCATAAGCAATCGGAGCTGTGTCAATTCAAGTATGGAGCGTGTTAAAGCTTGGTGCTGATAACATTCCTGCTTAGACCACTTTTCTAGGTGTTTGCCATTTGATTTTACTTGGTAAATCCTAGTATACATTTATGTTATGGAGAAGGTCGATACCCAAGAATTCAAGATAAGACTCCCATCTCTTGATTGCTTTCACTTTTTTCCGTTTTCTTTCTCTCTTTTTGCCCCAGGCTTGTTCTTAGGTGTTCTAGGTTGCTTTCTAATCTCTTGCGACAGGGGGGGGGGAAGCAAATATATATATATATATATATATATATATATATATATATATATATATATATATATATATATATATATATATATATATATATATATATATATATATATATATAAATGAAATGTTAGTAAAAGTAGCTTTTGGTTAATATAATTACCATTCTATCTCTTATTCCTTTCCATTAGTTTCTTTCTAATTTGCCCTCTCTCCTAGAATATTATGAACCCACATTTTGGCATTATTTAATAATTATGATTTATTCTATTAATTTGATAATTATTAATGTCATTATATGCCTATGTAAAAAATTATGTTGTAGTTGTAGACAACTACTTTTTTCTTGACATAAGACATCAAGTACTATGTATTACTAATAACAATAATAATAATAATAATAATAATAATAACAACAATAATAATAATAGTAAAATTTTTGCAATTATAGTGACAGAAATATTAGTACTAACAATATTAATAATGGTAATGATAAGGATAATAATAAGTATTATCATAGTATATTGATAATAGTTAAAATTAAAATAAGAATAATCACTATGAAAATAATGATAATGAGGTATGAAAAGAAAGATATGGAATATATATTTCAAAGACAAAAACGCTTACAAATATCTAAAAATATCATTATACTGTATTAGAAATTACAAACAGTTAACTTTACCAAATACATATAATCAGTAGTCAAACAACCAATTTAAATAGACATTTTGAATTATTATTTTTTTTTAACCCTTTTCATAGTATGTCATTGGTCAAATACACTGTAGCATTGATACTTAGTAGAATTGTCAAGTTCCCACATTGGTAACTGTTAAATCTTGGATAAATTGTGATTCTCAAGTGATGGCCGGCTGAGTGCTGACTGTTTCCACCAGAAAATGGCAGTTCGTATAATTGTATAGGGACTTAGTGATCATCACATATGGGATCCGATTTGATTTGGGCGACTTATGCTGCATTTATATGATATGATATGATATGATATGATATGATAGGGGTTGACCTCCCATTTTCACTTTCTGGTCTCTTTTATTTAAACTGCAAAGATGAGAAAAGCTATGTTCCCACTTTCAAAAATTGGATCCATTTTGAGATTCTTGGATATAAACTTGTTATGATTTTGAATTAAAGGGAAAATGTAAAAAGGATTCAAAGAGTAAGAATATAATAGCATATCACTCACTGAAAACATTAACTATTTTTCTTAACATTTTATAAAATTAATCTTTAAAAGAAAAACCGAAAAGATTATATATATATATATATATATATATATATATATATATATATATATATATATATATATATATATATATATATATATATATATATATATATATATATATATATATATAACGTAGACCATTTTTAATGTTTGACTGATTATGCAAGTGTGAAATTGAGAATAACAAGAACAATAACAAGAATACTGATTTAGATTGACACTTTCAATTGTGGTTAACATCACAAGTTATTTATCTTCTTCCTAATATTCCTGGTTGAAAAAAAGACAAGTAAATAGCCAGTCATTGCCTCTTCAAAATGGAATTAGGATTTGGTGTGAATATTCTTATGTTGACAAACAAATAATATAAAAAAAAAATAAAAAAAAAAAAGCAAAGATTGAAGCTCCCCTTTGAATCCTTAAGCGAGTGGCCTTCTTCCAAACCCAAAGGACGAAGTGATATATTACTCAACTAAGGATAAAATTAAAGGCTAAGGTCTTCTTAACCAACAGCAACAGTGCGTCAGTGCGTTCATAATTCAATTGATGATCCCAACACACTGTTGAACAATACTTGTTTTAGATCATTTGAAAATTGATATTTTAAGAAAAGCCTACGCAACCCAATTCATGCAAATCACATTGATTAGCTGTGGAGTTGGAAACAGATGGGCTGAAATGATTTGGTGGGAAAAAGTCACTCCTTTTAAGTTTTAACCATCCACCTTTCTCTTTCTTTAATGCTGTAATTTGCTCCCAATCACTGCTTGACCTACAAATAGTAAGCCCATGCAACTGCCTTGTTGGGTGGGTTATATTTCTCTTCCCCTTCTTCCAACCCAAAGGCTACTTTTGAGCACAACCTGCACTCGTAGAAATCGGATCCATAATATTAGCAATTCAACAATGCTTCAGTAGGATCTCCTAAAGACAAAAACATTGATGCTCATTCAAAAATTGGTAAGTTTTTTTTTAATCAATCGTGTAATACTAGTTTTAGCTAGCGCTTCATCGTTTCGTTTGGCCATCTTATATAAGCCTCGCCCCACTGCTGCGCACCACACCCTCCTCCCTTCAGAACAATGAAAAGAATTCCCCCTTTCCAACCCAACAATTTCTGATTTTTCCTATTCCCAAAAAACAAATAGAAATTTTTAGAAATGTAATATATATTACAAGTTATCGCCTTGTTATCAGCTCACCAGCCTCTTTATCTTTGAACAGATCAACCCCCCTATTCACATCTATCCCGTGCTACTTCCCTTCTTTAACACCCTGCAATCTCCCCCTCTAAATCTTTCTCCACTCAAAATAAGGGGCGCCTCTTCGTTTTTTAGCCAAGAATAAATATTCCCTAGAAATATAGCAATGGCAGCGCCAGCCTGTGGAAGCCTAAGACACGTCTTTGACAACACAATATCAGAAAACAACAAGTCTTCCTCTCCTTGGAGTCATATCAAAACTCTCAAATCACCCCTTGATCATTCTTTCACCGAGATCTTCGGTGAGCTTCATTTCAAAGAAAACCATTCCAACCCCACATCGTCGTCATCAACGTTGTCGTTTTTCCCCCCACCACCGCCGCCATCAGCATTTCCTATTGACTTAGTTTCACAAAGTTCTGACATTGACAAAAAACAGGACGCGAGAGGGGGTGTATTTACCTTGTTTACGACCGATGATGGGTTCTCGCGACCATACCATCATCGCAGGAGCGACAGTTTCTCGTCTCTGAACTCTGATAGCCTGCAGTTGTGCACTGAAGGCCTCGGCTCTGAGAGCTTGGGTGATGTGGAGGATTTGACTATGGAGGTTAATATGAAGGAAAAAGTGCATGTCAGAAGACATTCAAGTGACTCATACTGCAGGAAGATAAGAACTAATGGAAAGGCCATGTTCCCTCCGCCTATATCGTACATTGGACAGGCAGGAAAACCCTCTGTTTCCTTTCAGTCTTACAGACATGATGGCAGGTTTGTGTTAAGGGAGGTTAGGATACCTACACAAGAGTGTCTTCAAGCAAGTAGGGAAGATGGGCGGCTTCGTTTGAGCATTGTCCAACCAGATGACATAGAAGAAGAAGATGACGAAGATGAAGATGAAGATGAAGAAGAAAGTGATGAAGATGATGATAACACCGATAATGCTGTTGAAGATTATGATGGGGAGGAATGGGAAGAAGAGATGAGCAGTATAGAGGATGTTGAAGAGGAGGAGGAAGGGAGAATAGATGGTGTTCAGGAGGAAGATGGCCCTGCAGTTAGCGTTGATTTGGTTAGAAGTTATTCATAGTAAAAAGAGTGAAGACTTGCAGCCAGCCAAAATCCAAAGGTTTCCAGTATTGTGTTCTTTCCCTACTGTTCAAGTGTCAAGAATTTTTCCAAACAAGAGTATAATAGCAAGAATAATTGATCATCCTCACAAGTAGTTTTTATTATCAATTCATATCACTTCTATTTTAGATGCTAACCTAGTTAAAACTGAAAGTATGAATAGTCTAATACCAAGCAGGTGCATTTAAAAGAGAGTTGATGTTAAGTCCATCTAAACCTAGAAACCAGGAGTTGAACATACCAACAGGAGAAAATATGTGAGGAAGAAAAGCCTATAGTCCTTTTTCATCGAGACACGTTACAGTGTCAATACTCATTAAAGCAACAATCTGTTTCAGGTATCTGATTATCTCTGCAGGTAAATTAGGTACATTGGAGTCTGAAGAACATTAGTCCCAATTCAGAATCAAGATTTAAGTGAGGTTGACTTCAACTTTTTCTTGCATCAAGAAAGCCTAAACTTTTTCATACTGAAATATAAAAAAAAAAAAAAAAACTAGTCTTGCATTCAAACCTGTGCTGAAGTTTGTGCACCCTTGAAAGTTTCTGCACATTTATATGAAAAACTAGTTTGTAATTCATGACCAGTTGCCAAAAAACAAAACCTCTTTGTCGTCGTTACCAATTTTCCATATAGATTGCAACCAATAGAAGAATATGTTTCCCTCTTTCATTTAATTTTTTTCACAATTTTCCTCCCTGTAAATAAATTGTGAGAAGGTAAATTTCATGGCCTGAAGCTGCCACGTTGCACTAGAAACTTACTGATATCTGACTCTGCGCCTTTCTTAATGAGCAATCGGTAAATGACTGAAAGATTGTGTACATGTGCACAAATTGACATAATTATAATATCAAATAACATGGAAAGAATAAATGACATTCGTGCTGACGACTATAAACACTGCTATGTCAACTGACAGCAGAAAGTTTCATTCGTTGAACAAAGGATGATGTATGTAATATCCTATGCTATTTGGACTTTTTATTTTGCTTTGTGAGTTCATTCAGATCCTTATCAGTCTAACATAGGTATAGACTCTTGTCGCTTCAATTCGTACTAATAATATGTAAATTTTCACAAGCAAAAGTCCAACACTCGAACACAGTCCGGCATGAGCACCCAAATCTAAGCAATACGGGTAATATTTCTAACTGACAACAGACAGAAGTTTTCAATCACGGCCAAAGGAGAAAAAAATATAAGGATCTTAACTCCAGGAAAATGTGCTAGGGAAAGTAGTGTCAGTATAACAGGACTTGAGAATGAATATGACTCATAAGTCATTACCATTAAAAATCACAAGTCAAATTGCGTGGGTCGGCTGACAGATACCACGAAATCAGTACAATTTGACGAACAATGTACGGTGGAAAACATCACAAGGAAAAGTAAAAACCTTTTGCTTTGTTTCTGGATAAGGAAAATCTTATTCTACCTATGAAATCTGAACTTGCAACACAACATAGTCCTACAAGCTATAGAATATCAAACATGGGCATAAAGTTAAGTTCCAAAAGAATTCAAATGAATAAGTAATCCTCAGACAGTAATGAGCAGAATCTCATTTTTCCACTATACAAGTCAGAGGAGGTTGACATCACTTGGCACCTCGAAGTCCTCAACAATGGAACATTGATCAATCACAACATCACATAGATCACGTTTTGATTCTTTGTTAAGTAAAGCTAAAAGTGAAATCAACTAGACTCTTTGATATATGCTTTGAATCCTCCCATCCCACCTCACACAAACCCAAAGAAAAAGTGTAAAAGAGAATCTTATGGCTTGAGAAGCTCTTACATCTTTCGTTCAGAGGTCCGGGAAAATTATTAGCAAACGCAGAGATTGTGTAATGCATAGATACTCTCTTATCTACAGCCTACAGGATGATTACTGATTACAAAGAATGACAAAAACCAGTAAATAACCCAAATTTAACACTTTCTCCACAAAACGTAATTGCCGTGTAATTAAATAAGTTCAAGGAAACTTGTCATATCTTCCAAACCAGTGATTACATATTATTAGACTTCTCAGGATTAGAATTGTACATTGGATTGGGTCAGGGCCGGAATAGGTCACAAGAAATATGGGTCGGGTCAAAGAACATCCAAAATGGACCGGGCCGGGCCAAAGGAGATATACAACGGGTAGAGTCAGGTCGGGTCGTCCAAAGATAGTACAATTTTTATCTATAGAGAATTATAATTTACATGTATCACCTCCAATCTTTGGTAATAGACTATCGTCAAATGAATAGAAATAATTCATTACCTAATAGTGTTAAAAAATCTTGAAAACTATTTTCCCATTATTGATCCGACTTGATCCATTAAAAACCCAATAAAACATGAACTTTTAAGTTACCGACCCATTAAACTCATTATTGATTTAGACCCTTTTACAAATAGGCCGATCACGAGCCCTTAACGAGGCCCTTCTCATTTGAACAGATCTACTCGGGATGCCTCTACTTGATTGTCCGATGGAGAGGATCTTTTTGTGAACTCATTTTATAAATTTTTCAACCATTATTAGAAAAGGTCGGATAAAATTTCAACTATCTCTCGAGGAAATAGTTAAAGATCGAAGGTTGTAGCCTTATAGGCACTAGGGCAAAATTAGAAACTCAGACAGACCGTATTAGAATAATATATTAACAAGCAGGAAGCACACATTTTAATTTGGATATTATCCTGTGTTTTAACAACAACTTGGTATCTTAATATCGTACTACCTGCTAAAAAATCAAGACAATACCTATGGCCATATAGCAATTCTGCAGAGACCCAGACTCCCAGAGTGAAGTGGCATCTTATTGGTGGGAGCTACTTCTAATGTAGCGTAATTATTATGAGAGTCTCATCCTAGCACTAAAAAGGTAATGCTCACATATTCAAATTGTATGATTTCTAAGTTTTCCGCATTTCGAAGTGCCAGGGTCAGAGCTTGACATGCTCAGCAATAATGTCAACAAAGAAAATAATAAAATAAACAATACCATGAAGTACAAGTATCAAATCGTCTCGGTGATTGTGCATGTAAATAAGTCCGTCAAAAATCCAAATTCAGTCAGTCAGCAGAACTGAACAATTCTGCCATTGGGAGTCCAGAATAATTGGGCCAGTTGAAAAAAAAAACATATAAATAAGCACTGATGTGCAAAAGAAGGGAAGGTAAAAAGAACATACGTGAAATGGAATAGCAATTCATGAATTTTAAAAAAATCTTTGAATGCGCTCATCAGCATAAGATTTTAAAATTACTCCACATTTTTAATATCTAAGTTCAGGAAACCCCTGAAAGCACCCTGTCTATGACTATCAAATTTTATCACATGATCTCACTCATGAAAGGTTGAGGACTTTATCTTAGTGGGCTTGAGGATTTTATTCATTTCCAAAAGAAAAACTTGTTAAAAAAAAACAATTCATGACTGGGTACTGCCCCCATCCAATGTAAGGAGCACCTTGTACAACTCGGGACGACGATCCCGGAACATTCCCCAGCTAAACCTTTTGTATTTTAGTTTCTCCAAATCAAATTGAGCAACAAGGACTGCTTCCTCTTTGTCATCAGCTGTAGCAACAATCTCTCCAGTGGGACCTATAATTGAACATTTCGATTTCAATATTTATTTGAAGAGTCTCATTAACATAAGAAACGTAGAGTAAGGGACTTCCAAAACAATAGAATACCTGCTATGAAGGAGTTCCCATAGAAGGTGATCTCACTTTTACCATGCTCAGTCTCAATTGTTTCCTTTCCAATGCGATTAGAAGCCACTAATGGTACCTGAAGTCAAAAAATATTTAAGTTACCAATCCTTGTCTGCTTTTCAGGTGTAGAGGGAGCCACAAAGGGCAGTGCTGCAAACAAGACTTGATCCACAACATTGTCGGCATCATCAATATTTCAGTGACAACCACAACATTGTCCCTCAAAATTTTCCATATTCATACCCAAGTAATCAAATTATTTGTCTGCCAACTCAGCAGAAAAGACTGGATGTCAGGGAATATAAAGTAAACAAAATTGAAAAGATGTAACCAAGGACTGAACCAGTAAAAGCCACTTCCTATGTTTTATCAACTCTGAATGGATAACACTGACAAAAGAACATACAGAAACCAGAACATAACATTTACATGATGTGGAAAGGGGAAACATATGAGGAAAACATATATCAACGTGGTTACAATAACTTAGGAAACTACAGTTAACTGAAACTGAATTACATAAGCTGACGTACCAAATTAGCGCCTGCATGTCCCTGCATCACTCTCTTCCAGTGATCACGAGAATCAAGTCCTTCGTCTTGGGGTTCAGAACCAATTGCTGTGGGGTAGAACAATATCTCTGCACCTTGAAGTACCATTGCTCGGGCCGCCTCTGGGAACCATTGATCCCAACAGATTCCTACAAACAACATCACAGTGAATTATTAGGAAGGCAGCAAAATGCTTCACTTGCTATTCTGCAACCCCAAATTTCAGTAGAAAATATCCGAACACGTAAGGAATCAGGAGGTCAGAGAATATGCATGTGCACATCTAAGTTTGAGATATTTACAGAATTTGTTGAAAATTTTGACTTACCAACTCCAATTTTTGCAAATTTAGTTTGGAATACCTGTAGCCAATACAAAAGAAATCCATGAGTGCCAATGCAGATGATAAATCTAAGTATGATCAGATATCAAAAAGTTAAATGCACCTGCACCCAAACAAATGCAACATATGGTTGAACCCAAATAGATGCAACGTATGTTTCCAACCATCTTGTATCCCTTAATAACTATGTGAGTGGTGAACTAAAAAATTGTGTTTATAGACATGTAAACATAAGTCTAGCCTTAGCAACTTTTTTTCCAACTTGAGAAATATACTATTTCTTCTCCTTTCTTGACATTTTCATAATCTTATATGATTTTAATTAAGTGCGAAGCTGTGAACAAGTAACATATTTCTTTTCTTACATTCATTAGATTATAATAACACAATTATATAATCAGCCAACAATAGCATATGGGCTGATATGGCACATCAATTTAACTTTTCAACTTCAAGAGCCAAGCCAAAAGATGGAACTTAGATAATAGCTGAGTTTCTGATCTTTCTATGTCACTTTATGTAAGAGTAGCCTAAAATTTAGAGATCTCAATTCAATAACATGAAAGGCCCCAACTAGGCATAAAATCTCAACATGAGAACTGGTGCTCACCTTGAAGCCAGTATCACCAGGATTGAAATAGAATTTCTCCTCATAACCTAAAAGACAAGAAAGGTGAAATTATTTTTGATAAAATCTAACACCAAAGAGCAAATAAACCATACCAAAAAAAAAACCTTCCAACACCCTAACTAGCAGGTAGTGGGAAAAGGGAATAGAGGTGGAAAAGATGAAAGAAAAGAGAGTGCATATCCCACATACCTGGCCCATCTGGTATATGAGACTTCCGATACAGTCCAAGATCAGTTCCATCAGCATCGAGGACCGCCACTGAGTTGTAATGAGCATTATTGGCTTCTTCAAAGAAACTAACTGGTATCACTACCCCCAGCTCTTTTGCTAGTTTCTGCATCCTATCAATAACAGTAAGAGTTTAATTTCAACAATCCATGTGATACACACCGAACCCAAAATTTAAGAAACTTCTATAGTGTTCCCAAAAGTTTCTTGAGATTATGTAGCACATTCAAGATCGAATCATACCATGAAGAGGAAACCACTTTCTATAGGGCTCCAATGACATGAGAAGTACAGATATTTTTAAGCCTCGACCAAATAGCAAAAAATCTGCTCAGTCATGTACCTTAGTACATGGTGATCTCAAAGAAGAAAAAAAAATCAGTCTTCTAGGAAAGAATTTTACCTAACAATGGTTGGATGATCCTTGTACGGTTTGGCTCTCTGGAAGAAATCTTCCCTCTGGGCTTGACAAAAGTAATACCCTTCAAAGAGTTCCTGAAATATTAAAGCAAACCTTAAAAGAAAATTACAAGGGTGCAGCAGGGTGCGCCTCAGGATGATGATAACTATAAAAAAAATTCCAAAATTACACACCTGGACAAGGATAATATTTGCACCCTTTTTATGAGCAGCTCTCACAAGTCTGCACAACAGGTGAAACAATATACAGAGGTAAACACAGCAATCCAAAGCCATTACCAACATTACAATACTACTCAAAAGTCAGCCATATATGTTTTTTTCTACAAGTGAAAAAGCATGCGCATCCAAACATACAATTGTCATTTTCAGTACTCAGATTTCTTATGTTAAAGGAGAGCACTCTAGTTAAAAACTACAACTTTAAAACAGACCTACCCTCTGGTTATTTATCTCCCTACTTAAGTGAAACATAGTAAATAGATCCCTTTCCATTACCAACATTACAATACTATTCAAAAGTCACCCATATCAATCTAGTTATGTTTTTTCTACAAGTGAAACAGCATGCGCATCAAAAACATACAATTGTCATTTTCGGTACACATATTTCTTATGTTAAAGGAAAGCACTCTAGTTATTTATCTCTGGTTATTCATCTCCCTACTTAAGTGAAACATAGTAAATAGATCCCTTTCCAGGATTCGATCTCCCATACGTACCTTACCTTTGTGTGAACCAAACAGACCCTTAGAATTAGACCTGTTCAAATGGAGGGGAGCCCGTTAAGGGCCTTAGACCGACCCGTTTGTAAAATGGTCTAATCAATAATGGGTTTAATACGTCAGTCTCTTAAAGGTTCATGTTTTATTGGGTTTTTAATGGGTCAAATCGGGTCAATAATGGGCCTATAGTTTCCAAGACTTTTAAACACTATAAGGTAACGAATTATTTTCACTTACTTGTCGATGATCCACTACCACCAAAGATTGGAGGTGATACACGTAAATTATCCCCCTTTATAGATAAAAACTATACTCTCTTTGGACGGTCTGACCCTACTCGACCCGTTATATATCTCTTTTGGCCTCACCCGACCCATTTTGCATCTTCTTTGACCCGGCCCGTTGTGCATCTTCTTAGAATGCTTAGATAGATTCAACTCAACAAAAGAGTCGGGACGAGTAAGTAGTAAGGTGCACAAGTTAAGAGCAAATGAGTAGTAAGCACAGATAAGGGGCTAATAAGATGAACGACGTCTAGTTCACAGATAGTAGAATCAGTTTTGGAGACAATCACTTCGTATGAGGGCTGTGAAAGTCAGTTAACATGGAACGATACTGCATCCCCCTTCACAATTACTTTGTTTCTTGTCCAATTACAGTTACTAGATCAACCTAAACTACCCTTCCAATCAATTCAAACTAGTCGCTAATTTTGCAGATATGAAAGTGATAGTATAAAATAGTACCTTTCAGCGGTGCCGACGTTACAAGAGACGTCATCAGAGCAAGCGAACTGGAGAGCAGACACCGTCACTTTTCTTCCATCCATTTTTGCCCCTTTTCTCTCTACTCTCGTCAGCTGAGGGGGAGGGGAGGTACAGAGGGATGGAATTGGGGTCTGCTAGGTTCACGGTTTCAGGAGATAAGGGGGCCTGACTCACCTGCCTATACAGTGAAGGATCTTTCTGAGCTTTTTGCCTTTAGCTTTCTCTTTTCTGAATTCTGATTTTCTTAATTTTCTGTTGGATCCATCGGAATCTCAGATGAGTATTTTCTATTTCTATCTACAGAAAAAGTTACTTATTACTGATTAGTCGCGTTTGAGGCTATCCGGGGGAAATATTACTTTGGATGTGTATTACTGATTGATTGATTGATTGATTGCATTTGCGGCTATCGGAATAACCTTTGATAAAACTAACAGTTATACTTCGGTTTCGCGCACTTCAAAATTAAAACAGTATTTATAAGACCAATTTTTTACACTCATTTGAAATCAACTGGCTGTGTTTAGAATGAGGGGAAAGTCTAATTCCATTATAAAATTTTAGTTTTATACATGCAATACTTATACAATTGTATTAAGGCTCAGCAGCAGCATCCGGAAGACCAGATAAGATACAGTTACAGCAGCAATAATGGAATAAATAAAGTCAGCAAAACTCGGTTCCTGAAGAACCAATCGATCCCCACTCCTTTTGACAAGACCAAAGAAACAAACGATCTCCACTCCTTTTGACAAGACCAAAGAAACATACGATCCTCACTGTATACCATCCAACTATTCACAGAGACCTTATAACAAGTCCTGTGGACTTGAACCCTGAACCTGATGGCTGTCAACTGGGTAAGAAATTCCCAGATAACTTACAATTCGCAGAGACCTTCATCATATACGAGGTTTTGCATAGTTGCCTCATCAACCTGTAGTATGAAATGTGCACACAACGCATTCACTGAACGCTATAAGCCCAAGAAGAAACACGATCAATTACCCATCACATATTAACAAAACATATGATCTTCTTGAATCAACTTATTTCCATTTAACAGTATAGTGTATATCACAAGTTTTTCAGCACAGCTACAAGTAAACAAGGGATTAGGGAACATGTGATCATCTTGAATCAACCTATTTCCATTCAACAATATAACGTATATCACAAGTTTTTCAGCGCAGGTGCAAGTAAATAAGGGATAAGGGATTGCCAAAAAAACTCCACTGTTTTAAGAGACTCATTGATTATATATCAGACACGTGTCTGAGCACTACCCTTGAGTAAGGAACCAGAACTGGGTACCCTCTTCAGTCAAGGACTTCCTCAGTCTTCTTTGAACCAGACTTGTAGAACCATCCAGCAGCACCCAAAGCAGTGACAAGCCCAGCCACAACAGCGTAGTTCCGGTACTTGTCAGTTGACATCTTAGGAGCTGAAGGTTCCGGACCACTTGGTTTAACAGCTTCAGTAGCTGGAGTCCCTGAGCTAGTGTCTGTCTCAGCTGGTTTAGGACCCTGAAGACATTAAATTGTGAGAAAGCAATCAGCAACTCACAAAGTGGGAGAGAGAGTTTCAAATCATTTTACAAGATTAGTAACGAATATACACCAAAGAAGAGTGATGACAAATGTATTGGGGGAATAGACGTATGTTATGCCAAAGTTATTGGTCACTTAAGACCAACTCAAGAGGAATTCAAGAAGAAGGGGCCAGATGGTGTATACAGTGCATCAAGATGGCAGATGAACATAACAGGACACAATAAAAAAAATTCTCGGTTCCTTAATAGCCTCAATCCCAAAGAGCTATTACAACAACAAGCATTCCCCCAGCACTTCAGTTCTGTTATAATAGTATATTTGGCTTGCATACAGAGAGGAGGGATAGAGTGAAAGCAGGTTGATTTCCTGAAAAAGATATATACACTCACATTTTCAACCCTGTCATCTGAATCCTAACTGAGGAAACTGGACACCAATACCCATGTAGGCCACGATATAAAGAAACTTAAACATATTAAGGTACAATCTGCAAACCTGACGTGCAAGCTTTTCCAGCTTCTCCTTCTCCATTTTCTGCAGCAAAACATAAAATGGTATCAGAAACTATAACAAAGTATATCTGCTGACTAGACAAACAAGGACAAAATTAAAACAAAAGGATTTTCACAATCTTAACATAATAAACCACTCTCCACTAAACCCCTCATCTCAATCTCATGTTCTATATAGTGTAGGCAAAGCAGAGTGATAAATTCAAAGAAAGAAATAATCCTACTACTAGCAGCTGCAAAACTGGCCAACATGCAAAGATTCTTAACTTCATTAAATCAACAAGCACACATTATACAGCAGCCACTCCGATCTTAGATAAACAATTACCAGGACAACACAATGTTACCCAATACAGTGTCAGTTGAGATTTGAGAGCAAAGTGACAAATATGACTTCAATTTTCTAACAAAATGGTGAATTTGAAATGATGGAATTTGGAGAAAAATATGACAAGGTGGCCATTTATAAAGTAGTTAATCTCCAGTCAATTTTAAAGAAAATATAGTCAAAGACTTGACTCAAGACCATGAGACATCAAGTAGAAACTCAAAAATGGGATAGACTGTACATGTCATAAGCAGGCTATGGAGTATGTAAAAAAATTTATGCTAGCACATTCAATCTACAACGCAGAGCAAGATACATGAGGGAAGGAAAAGCGCAGATGGGAGGCTCCACAACCACTTGCAAGATTCATAGAGATAATCAACAAGATCATTACCTTAACTTTGTCAATTAAAATGAATGCATTACCTTGATGTAGACATTCTCTGCAGCCTTTTCCTCCTCACCGAGCACTTTGCCCCCACTTGAAAACCTCCTGGAGACGTATCTTGCAGCAACTCTTCCCGCCATCTTGATCACAAGTAAAGAGATTCACAAAGAAACCTGCATATAGACAACAATCAGCCCAGAGTTTGAGAATTATTTACATATCAAATTGCGGTGACATCAGAGACTTCATGAAATTTGCCATCAGTAGAATCTAGTACATGGGGTTGTGTGTGACTGTGTGTGGTGTTTGGCTAAGATACAGTTGAATTTTTCAAACTGCAAGTTTTGTTAACAAATATGTTAATATTTCAAAAGCAATTAAGCATTAAATTCATCAAGCTAACAATTAATATTCACATTATCACATAAGCCACATAACACAAATAATAGCCCTAGTACAGTTCTATTTTACCACTAACTATAGATCTTTCTAGTTACAAGTAGCTCATTTACATGCGTACCAAACCCACCTTCCCACTCTCCTTCCAACTTCCAAGGTTAACATTCCAAAAAAAGATGCAACAACCAATATAACAGCCAAGCCACTTATGAGTATTGGAGGAAAGGGAGCGATGAGAGCAATTACAAGCACAGTAGGGAACAATCTCTCAATGGACCACAATCAACGTAACTCTGTCATCGACCCAAAATACCCACATGCCTAAAGCCCTTCAACATTCCAGCTCACCACTACAGTTCATGTAAACAAGTAAAGACCTGAAGCAAGTTCCAAAAAGATTCAAACAAGGGTGCACGACTCTTTTTCAACTTAATGGCCTGCTTCTATAGTCATGATATTTACTTCAAACATCAGCCAAGGCACCACACACACTAATACAACAAATCACAAATAAAACAAAAACAAGAACCCATAAGCTATGATACTGGGACTCTAAATTTCCTCTCAAGGACCAATGACGAATCCTAAAGACTCCAACTTGGGTATGAACACATGGACACTTTAGTTTACCGGTTTACCCTAAAAACCATGGAAACATTTGAAAAGATTAGTAACTGAGACGCCCGGAAACATACTTGAGTCGAAGACGAGTACGAGAACCTGAGTGCAACACAAGTACGAGTATCCGAGTGGGAATAACATAGTCCATAAGCAACATGGTCCAGCAATCATCCAACAGAACCATAGGTGTCAAACAAAGAAATCCATTTGGCCATCTGTATATCTACAAGCACAAACAATCCAACCCAACACAAAACCCTAAAATAAAGCCATTCAAAATCAGCGAAACACGACCACAGTAATCTTATACCATTCAAAATCTGGTCCAATATTCGACATCATACAACCAAAAAAACGCAAACCGATTGGATAACCGGACAATCATCTACATTGACAAAACCCCAACATCCATAGAATTTTAGAAATATATGGAATAAATTTAATTCGACGACAGGATAACGATTCCACAGACACAACAAACTCGAATATAACAGAAATAAGATTAAACGAAAAGACATTGTCTCAAATTTAATCTGAAATTAGCTTAAAATTGGAAGCAAAATTGGTCAACAAAAAAGATCGACAAGATGTGCTCGTTGAAGAAAATAGCAAAAGAAAAAAAAAGTGAAAATGGCCTAAATGCAAGAGAAATAGAGAGTATTACCTAGTATAGTAGCTGAATCTTTGGGGAGAGAGAGAAGGGGTTTTTCGAGATGAGTAGATGTAGAAGGAAATGGAGATGATGCGAGGACTGAAGAGGGGTTATAGTAAAGTGAGGTCAGAGGACTCGGAGCTGAAGTATGGTCTCCATATTTCTCTCCTTTCCGATTGGGATAAAATTAGAAACTAGTGAAAGGGATTTATCAGCCGTTGGATTTAGGGAACGGATTGATTATTGATTCCACCTGGAGTTTTGAGTTCTGAATTGTTAAATTCCTCCGCAATTACGTCGCAATGTTGCATTGTCCATATTTTTATATAAATTCACCATTTTACATCAAACCCATAAATTAATATTAAAAAATAAATTGAATTTTTCTTTCAATGTCATATATTATATTTTTAAATTAAAAGTTAATAGTGGCGCTTTTCAGAGCCACCTCAACCATGATGGAGGCACCAAGAGTTATATTTTAATTTTTTTTCCTCGTAATTTTTGCTACATATCTTTATATGGGGCCCATAACATAATTAACCAATAGTTTTGAAATTGAGTCATTTGAATAATAATTTAAAGAGTTGGAGCACATATAATAAAAAGTTTTAAATCAAGTTCGATTTTACTAAATTGTTCATCGATCTTTCGTTTTAAATCGGATATTATATTGTTGAAAAGCTTGTAAAGACGATATCCAACCAAACAATATTTACGGATAAATATACATGTTTATGAATATGATAGGCTCGGTTTTGATTCTAAAGAACATATTTTGGAATAAAATGACCATCATGAATATTTCCATTGTTGAAAAATATTTATGAGGGTTTTGACTAATTGAGTCAATTAATATGTTTGTGCAATAGTTCAACAAAAATTATATATTTGTCTATCACTTTATCCTATCGTCATTAATGGTGAGAGTCTTTTGTGAGTCAGCGATGTTAGAAACAAACAACAATGTTCTAAGAGTTTGAGCGAGCAGTACAATCATGATTGTTATAGTTCTTTTTGTGAACATTTATATTTTACAGTTTTCTTAAAATTTAGTTTCTTATTCATATATTGTTTTATGAATACATAAGCTTTACTCACTTTAAATTTATTCTCTTTCTTAAGTTTAGATCTAAGTAATTAGTTTGTGAACTCTTATAGAGCCTTATATACTAACCAATTCAGTGCTCTTTAGCTTACCTCGACTCCTTTTAAGTTAGCACTCTTAAATTACTTTTTAACAAAGCATTAACCATAATCTCCTCACTATTTGACTCTTAAACTAATATGAAGATTTTTTATTCAAATAACACCAATATGACAAATAACTACAAATACATACATTAACTAACATAAACAACCACGATCAATACATTTATAATGACAACATATCAATTGAGAATATTTAGGTTTTCTTTGTGCCTTGGCCCATATATTTCAATTTAAGGTTTGATTTCAACCATGTTTAGAAGCATAAATAACCGCAACCAATAATACAATTACGAATCACGTTAATCTTTCTATTAACGTTAATCAAATTATCTCATCCTCTTTTATGACAATTTCACAAATAAACCAAGTTTGTGTAAAATTTCAAAATAAAAGTTCAAACAACATCATCATTTTTACTTCTCAAATACCATTTTTAATCAAGGCGGGTGATCAATTGTGTTCATAATCTAATACTTGTCCTCACTAATCTTGATGGTTTGTATTTTGCAAACCCTTTAGTAACTAATTTAATCTATGGAAGATCTCCAAATTCACTTAAACACTCTTAGTATTGCAATTTGATTTTACTCAATACTCTTAACTTGTTTAATAAAATTTATACTATAAATACTAATATAAATATGATAATAACCCTATAATAGTAATACTAATATAAATATCATTTTAAAATACGATAATAACTATACAGATTGGTATAATTAAATATTTAATACATAATCAATTCAAGCAGGAATTTTATATTGATTTTCACATAGACAGACCTAACCCTCCAACTTAACTCTTTGCACACCCAACTCATACCACCTCGACAACCCAACCACCTAAAAACACCAAGATAGTTACCACAACACCTCCAAACACACATGCAAGCATGGAAAATAAATAGGATAATATGCTCTTAGTGCCCAATCACCAAAAATCACCTTAACACATCTCAAAATCAATTTGTCAAACCTATAAACACATTTTTAGTGGATATAAAATCGAGTACCTTATTATAATTGAACTTCGAATTTACTTTTTTAAAAGTTTGGGTCATCAAAATCAACACTAACAACACCATCATTCGTAAATAAGCAAACACACAATATAGGATATCATAACACATGAATTAAAGAAGGAAATAAATAAGAAAATAAAGAGAAAAGAGAAAGGGGTTCACGGTAGTCAAAGAGAAGAGCCGAAGAGAAAGGGAAGGAAGAAAGAAGAGAGGGAAAAGAAATAAGGAAAGGAGAAAGGGTGAAAAGAAAAGGAAAGAGTACGAGAGTGTGTACGTGGGTTGCCACTTGTCCAGTATCGTAATCGACGTCGAACATCAAACCCCAAGCCAAAACCTTATTCCCGATTGTCAATCCTCCCCACTTGAATCAAACCCTATTTGTTCACTTTCTCCAACTGAATCACAAACCCTCCCCACCTCCTGCCGCTGCCAGCTCTCACCCTTCTCCACCTCCCCTCCCCTCCCCTCCAACCCACACCAAAAATGGTGAGTTTCCTCTCTCCCTCTCCCTACTCTCTCATGTTGCAATCCCACCTGAAACTGCTGACTCTAGCGATGTCGTTTCTTCTGTTCCTCGTCTCATGCCCCGGAGAAGGACAAGACCCCTCTTTCTTCCTCAAAACCTGCCAAATCTAGCGGTGGAAAGCAGAAGAAGAATAATTTATCTCGAAAGTTCATGATTCTTCCTTCAAATCTCAGTTCAATTTATTAATTTATAAAATCCGCAGAGATGGAGGGCAAAAAGAGAAGGTGAACAACATGGCATTGTTCGACCAAGCCACTTATGGCAAGTTCTTTAAGCAAAGCTCATCACTCCTTCCGCTCTATCCGATAGACTCAGAGTATTTACTCCCCATTTTAATACATATGTTTTCTACTCTTTGAAATTATTATCTGTGTAATTTGTTGGAATTTTGTAGTCAAAGTTGGCCTCTAATGATGATCAAAACAATACTTTCGTTCTTCCGAGATGTTCACATGCGGAAAACCTGTTTGGAGACCTGAACTGAAGAGGCTTTTTTTTTTTTTTTTTTATGATTTGAAACGCGTTAAGAACGACCTAACGAGGTTGGGTCCAAAATATAGACTGTGAATTGGGTTTTGGGTTAACTGCTCTAGGTATTCCTCTTTTGGTATCTTCATGTGTTGGGAGACTGTGGTAGTCGCTCAGTGAATCTTTGTTCGTGTAGAATTTGAATTTGGTAATAGATACTTATGTAGTAACTTGTTTGCTGCTGTATGTATCGTTGTTCATATTACATGTGTAGTGTGATTTTCGTGGTCTTGTAAGCCTCTGATGATGATTCAAAATGTAACTTTTGTTCTTCCGAGAAATTCATGCGGAAAATACATGGAGACCTGAACTGAAGGAGGCTTTAGTTATGTTAATTGATTTAGTTTTATCCTGAGTCATTGAGAGTTGACTTAATGGTTAGAATTGATTTATGTTAAGAAGCACTTGATGTTTAATATTTTTCTTGAATTTTTTGTGGAATTAAATTACAAACCGAGTAGAAAAGTTTGGTATAAATTTGGAGACCTGAACTGAAGGAGGCTTTAGTTTTCAATTTTTGTGACGGGAGTAATTTGAAGTGGTGAATTATGGGTGTAGATGATGTTGAACTATGACCTTTTATCACCTGAGTAAAGTGGGAGTGGCTTACAAATGTTATGGTGCGGGTACTTTTTCCAAATCTCAAATATGGTGTGCTTGTTTGCAGGTGAGTTGGTGTCAAGGGGTTCTTGATTGTAAACTACAACCTCCTCCATTCAAGAGAGTTGGTGTCAAGGGGTTTTGTCAGGATGGTTTCTGCACGTTTGAGTCAGCAGATCTATATCAAGTTTCATTTGTAATTTAAATAATTTTAATAGGTATTATATTTACTGAAATCTTAATCAGATTGTATAACTTTCAAAATTTTGATTTCCAATATGCTCATGAAACGACAAGTTGCAAAACAGATAATGACATAAACTAGACGAAAGTTGATAAAAAGTTGATTTCCTTGACAAAATACTGAGTAAATTAGCAGAATCATGCCGTGGCTGAAGCATCGAAGCATGTATTAATGACGGTTCTTGATGCAATAGATTAACAACATCAAAAAATCGGTAATTTGTTGAAAAAATACTGAGTACATTAATGTAATAGATTAACAATAGAGAGAGAAAATAACATAAATTGGGGAGAAAATGCACATTTTTTTGAATTGTATGACAACCAATTATTGGTAAATATCAATGAAATAAGCCACGATGGCGCAACTGCCACATATTCCCCAAGCGGCAAACTCCGATTGGATAATACCGTGTGGTTTTTTTAAAAAAACAAACAAATTCAATATTTCAACACAAAAAAGCACGACGCTTGTGATACCAAATTTCCAATAATTCTACGGCGGTCAAAGGACCCCAACCATCATCAAGTCACCAACCTTACGCACCCACACTTATCACACCCGCATCAACCCACATCTCCGCGACCCGAATTCTCTAATGGCGGTCCGGGCGACGATGGCCCGGTTTCCATTGAACCCAGACGAGCAAGAGTCGTCGGGTCTACCTTGGGGCGTAACTGTCTCACCGTTCTCCGGAAGAGATGAGAACGGAACCCCGCCGTCGATGGGATCCGACGGCGAGAATCTACCGAGGTGTGAGAATTGTTGGGCTTACTTCAACTCGTATTGCGAGCTTGATCAATGGGCTTGGACTTGCTCACTTTGCGGCACTCTTAATGGGTTTTCAGCCCACTCTATTGCCAAGTACTCTCACCCTGAATCTTGCCCTGAAATGTCCTCCTCCTTTATTGATCTTGAGTTGCCTTGTATGTTACATATCCCCTCCTTTTTTCTTCTTAATTTTTGGTTTATGATTATTAGATGAATTTGGAGTAGGGATTAGCATTTAATTGCTGATTGATGGGTTTCAAAGTCAACTGATTGGATTAATGTGAGTGATGTTGTTGATTTGATTAGTGAGTAATACTGTACTTCGATTTTGGTGTTGGACGAGTTAGAGTGTGTGAAAGGGGCTTCAATATTTTTTTATTTTATTTTTGATTCTTTGGACGTTAAACGTTTTGTTGAATGAAAACACGATGTTTGATCGATGGACTTATAGTATCAATTGCGGAAACCAAGTTATATGTTGTCGTAGAAAAGCTCAGACACTCAATAGTTTAAACGAGTATTTGTTTTGGTTATATTGAAAAGGAACTTAGAAGGAAAATTTTGATTTTGGACTGTTAAGCTATCAGCTTGATTTTGCTACTTGTTTGTAGTTTGTTCCCATTTATGAAGATTTTGTTGTAACCGAGATTTCAACTTTTCAGCTTTCCGAAGTGTAGCATTCTGAAGAAATGTTTCTGGTTTTAAGGGTTCTTGATAAGGCAGTTAGGTTTTCTGTTTTGGATTGTAATTTTGCATGTTAGATGGAGCTTTATAAGTGCTAAACATTGAACTCAGTTGACCTTTTGGTTTGATTAAAGTATTTATAACAGAACTTGATTATTGAATTTTCTGTTTGAATAATTTGGAATCAACACCCAACTCTGATTTCTGATGTGGTTGCGTTTTGTGTTTGCAGCGGATGGAAATGTACAAGAATCAATGCAGGCTCGACCAGTATATGTGGCAGCGGTGGACTTGTCATGTAAGTTTTAGTCCTCCTGCCCGCCTCAATTTTTTCGCCTTCTTTTAGACTTTTGTCCTGTATAATTTTAAGCTTTGTATCGCCATGCCTTAAGCTGAACTGTTTATGAGTGGCTGACAAACCTGATGAGCTTCATGTGGAGCAATCTCGCCCAACATTGTATGAAAGACTATTGTGTGTTTCTTTTTTCATTTGGGAATCGGGTTGATTGGAGTGTCGTCACTTGTCAAAATACTCTGTACATTATTTGATTTGAACATTATTGAATGTTGCATGTTGTATAGCATAGTTAATGAACTTAGCGTGGGAGACATCTGATGGTCGACATTCATAACTGAAACTTTTAAAGATTGTTGATCCAGTTGTTTGGAAAAATTAGTTTTCTACTCTTCTTAAATTGGCAAAGATAGCTGACTTCCTCCCGTTTTGCAGCTTCCGAAGAGTTTCTGGACCTTATCAAAAGTGCATTACTGGCGGCATTGGAAGGTAAGATTGCAACAATTCTGTGCGTTTCTTTCTTCCTGCATATCAATGATTGGATTTTCAATACTTTTTACAGCACTTCCTGCTGGAGCACTCTTTGGGCTTGCTGTTTTCAGCCTTAAATTAGGGTTATATGATGTACAAGGGCCTGTTCCAGTTGTGAAGAATGTTTTCATCCCACCCGACACAGATGGCACTATACAATTAGGGCTTGAAGATGTCTTGCCCTTGTTTTCATTTCTAGCCCCAGTATGTCCTCAAGTTATTGTCGAACAATTATGTCAGTGGCTTTTGCATTATGTACTTCTGTGTTCCGTCTTCTATCTAACTTTGAAAATGTTATGTGACTGTTTACCCTAAGTCTTGGACCCTCCTTTCATTACCTAGGTGGAGACTTGTAAAGAGCGGATAGCATCTGCTATCGAAACTCTTAAACCAGTAACCTCATGGGAAAGATCAGCTGCTGCTAATCAAGCTCTAGATGGTGTACTACTAGGTGGCAGAGGATTTGGCGCAGCAATGGAGGCTCTTTTTAACTATCTTGGGTCAGAATATGGAACAACGTTCGCATTAGGTATTAAAGCTTCAAGCTGAAGTGATTTGATATGCCTAGGTTCTAGGATGGATTGCTAGATGAAGCAAAATGACAACCTAATGACAAATTGAAGGCTGAAAGCTCTTTAATTGAATAACTGGACGAGTGAATCTGACTTTCGTCTGTAAAAATACTGCAGCTAGGGTTTTTTCTTTCTTGTCCGGTGCTCCTGATTTTGGAGCTGGGCAACTAGATACAAGACGGTATGGCGAGCAATATGCTAGTAAAGGAGAGGATGCTGACCGTGCTTTACTTCCTGAGCAGACATCATTTTACAAGGAACTGGTACGTTACGTTTTATTCTTGTATTTCCAAGACGTTTAATCCTAGGTTATATAAGAATTGACATATGTTTCACAGGCTGCTGTTGCTGTTCAAGCAGGTGTTTGTGTGGACTTATTTGCTGTTACAAATGAGTATACAGATTTGGCATCCCTGAAGTTTCTAAGCATTGATAGTGGAGGGTCCCTGTTTCTGTATCCAAGTACTGATGATTCTACGCTTCCTCAGGATATGTTAGTAACCAAATATTACCAAATGAGAAGAACAGTATACTTATGAGATTTGTTTCTCTAGTCATATTAGTAATTTTTACAATTGTAATTCATACTGCCTTGAGGATGTTGAAGCTAATGAAGTTTGATTAAGAATTTTATATTTGATGTTTAGAAATATTTACTTTGCCAGTCTGTTTAGCTTAATTGATTTCGTTAATGATCTTGCAGGTACCGCATGTTAAGTCGTCCATATGCCTTCAATTGTGTATTACGGTTGAGAACATCTTCTGAATTCAAAATTGGTCACTCTGTGAGTTAGTGCGTCCTGTTTTGTTTATAATTACCCTTGTTAATGAGTTGCTAATTTTGTGTCCGTAATTTTGTTTTTTGGGTTTTTGCAGTATGGTCACTTTTTCCCTGATCCAGAATATGAAAGTGTTCAGCACATAATCTGTTGTGATTCTTATGCAACTTATGCATATGACTTTGAATTTGCCAAAGTTGAGGGTTTCTCGAGGTACTTCTCAGTTTGCTGCCAAATTTATCTGCAATATTTTGATCTTTTTGTGATGTTTATCAGATCCATATCTGTTTCACGATGGGGTTAATTAATAGAATATAGTACTCAACAATCTTTCTGTACTTTCTTTTTTGGCTAAAGATCAGTCTGTGTTGGTGGAATTTTGATCGTTATATTGTAATGTGATAACATGTCTGCAACTCTTTTCAAATTAAAGAAAGAGAACATGCAAGTCTTGGCTATAGGATGCGTTCCTATACTTCCAAGTAAAGATTTAGGCTTCTTTGTCAATTCTTTTTTACCTTGTTGCTTGTTCTGAGGTTACTTTTACATTTTTATTCTTACTTTAAATGATTTCTTCTCAATTGTTCTCTCTTCTCAATATATATACTTAAGTTAAATCTTTGTTTATCAATCTTTCTTCATGGCATTTTCATTTTTCTGCACACCAGTGATTTGTGTATGAAATTTGTGTAACATTCAAGAAAGTATTTGTGTTGCTAAATATGTGTGAAAATTGTTTGTTGAGCACTGTTTATGCTTGACAGACATGCCTCAGAACCTCCTATGCTACAAGTTGCTTTCCAGTACTCTGTGGTTGTTCCACCCGAGGAGCTTTCAAATTCAGGATTGAGCTCAGCAAGTAGGTATGATTGAGGCAGCTGTCTTCAGATAGATTTTCATTCCTTTTTTTTGTTTTGTGCTCTTCGGCTTGCTGTTTTTTTGGATGATTGTGTTGTATTTGAGCCTTGATGTGGTGGCTATTGTCTTCTCTCTCTCTGTCTCTCTCTCTCACTCGTCCCTCCCTTTCCAGGGATGGCTTATGAAAATTTAGTTGACCATATCAAAAGTCACCTCAAGTTATCATTCCAATCCACCTCATTTTGTTCCCTTGAGAACCTAGAGATTTGAATCAGATACTAATTCTAAATTAAAATCTGAAATTCTGGATTACTAAACGGTGCTTGCCCTACATTAGCTTTGAAATTCTCTATGTAGTTGGCCTCTCTGGCATGATGATTAATCAACTTGAATTTCTCTGATATTGCATCTCTTTTCATTGGCCTTTTTGCCTAAAACCACCCTAATTGCTAGTTTTGCTCAAGATACCTCTCTTGGTGCAGCAGTTATGAGAACACTTGTAGTAGTTCAGTATGGTCTATGGTCTACTCCTGTCCACTTTTCTGTCAACTGCTGCTAGTTCATGTTGTCATGTTATCATTTTGCTCCATTAATCTATAAAATTTTGGGAAATTTTCTTTGGTGCCCCTGTGTTTTTAAAAGTATCACATGTACCCTCCATGTTCTCTTTCTAACTCATACTCTTTTAACTTTTTAAAAAAAATTCTCAGTTGTAGACTTTGTGTCAGAGATTCGTTCACATGATCACATCCCTCTCCTCTCTCTCTCTCTCTCTCTCTCTCTCTCTGTCCAACATCTGAAATCTACCATAACCAAACCTCGATACCTTTGTCCTTCATATTTCGAGTGATCTCCTCCTTCATATAACACTATTTCCTAGTCCCGTCATCATTTCTCCGTAATATCCCTCCTTCGGCTCCACAACCCCACCCTTTCAGATCATTAATCATCCCAATTTTTTTTAAAAAAATTTCTTGAATTATTTTGCTAGTTTTTTCATCTGGATATACGATTTCTCTCGTTAAATCCAGATTTTTTTTAAGAATTTCCGGTTCTTCACTCAGAAAAGGAAGGATGAGGATGTGGGGTTGTGAATTCGAGGTATCCAATGAAATACTGATATTTCGCCTTGATGTGTATTGGGTTTACTCTGGGATGTATTTGATGCTTAGTTCGAAAATTATAGGTTTCATTCTAGGAAGGATGAAGATGAAAAGAATTTGGTATCCAAATTTACTGTTCTTAAGGGTGTGAGTCTGAGGGTGTCAACTGTGAAGAGGTGATCAACTATATGTCCAAGTTTGTTCAAGGATTTTCTAGTGTCTGCTTATGGCCAATAGAGCAATTTAATTTCTATGGTTACCTTAATTCTGGGCTTCTGTCGAACATTTGTAGTCTTTTGTAGTCTGGTATCTCTTAATACGAGCTTAGATTATGTTGGCTGGAAGGATTTGTTACTTTCTATGCAATGGTTTCGAGGCTACCCTACTAGTGGGAGATGATCTTCCACCAATTGAGCACATGGGATTGGGGTATACCTGATTGTTTGGTAAGTAAGCTCAAGCTAATTCAAGAAAGGGATTAAATGCTTTTTCCGATGAGCTTAAGATGCTAGCATAATTTCTAAGGAATGCAATTGTTTAAAGCTTGAAGTTTGATTCTATTTAATAGGAAAAACAGTGAGGAAGGATGAAGGGCAACCTTATGGAGAGTAACTTTCCCCTCAAAACACTAACAACCATTAGGAAGCACTAATTAGGTACATTAGTCAACTTACTAAAAAAAACGGTGGAAACTAACGTTTATAAGGGAGATTTAACGGCAAGGATGCGGCTGAGACAAAATTAAAGTACAACGGTACAAGTTAAAAAAAACATTGAAGGTGCAAGTGAGACTTTTAAAAAATACGGGGCACAAGAGAGAATTTCTCTAAAATTTTAGTATTAATCCCTATATTCTCACCAATTAGCAAACCTTTCCAACCCTGCCCTGTTCCCTCCTTGATGGCACCACCGGCAAGTATACTTGAGGTGGGTTTCATCAACTACTGTTTCCACTTTTCTCAGATTCCCCTTTTGCTAACAAGGAGCTGGAAGAAAACTCTCTCCTGTTGAGGACATATGTTATATTCGTATTATGGGCATCTTTATGCTTAATTGATTCCTTTTCCTCACAAAGTTACGATGTGTGTGTATATATGCAGGCCCGATTTTTCAATCAAACGGCGGATCCGAATCAGAACTTTGCAGTATGGCACTGCTCGTAACATTAATGAGCTTTATGACAGTGTTGACTCTGAGGTGGTTCTTTCAATTCTAGTTCACAAGGTATCTTGTTATACTCCCTTTTGTCTAACTTTATATTTAGGCATTACATTCTTGTCCAAATCTTGTATCAGTAATTCTTAGATCGTCGTATAATGTAGGTCATTCAAGCTTCTCTAGAGCATGGTGTTCGTGAGGGCAGGATACTGCTACATGATTGGCTAGTTTTTCTTACAGCCCAGTACAATGATGCTCTTAAACTTGTCCAGTATGGGACTGGAACTTCTAATGCTGTTCAACAAATCGATGTTTCCTTTGCACAATGCCCCCAGTTGCAGCCTTTGCCTCGCTTAATCTTTGCTCTGCTTAGAAGTCCTCTGCTTCGTCTGCATGAGGAGGGGGTTCATCCTGATTATCGGATATTCTTGCAATGTCTCTTCAGGTATTTATCTCTCGTGGCAATATGAATACTTTCGATTGGTATCTATCTGCTAATAAAAACATAGGGATATTTTCAATTTGGACGTTTGGAACTTTGTGATGCTGACATGGTTTCATGATACGACAAATTTCATCTCCACCATTCCCACTGCTCTCTGCATTTGTAATGGCTTCTTCCTTAGGTAGATGGCGGGGTTCCATTTTATCATTCGTATGCAAATTTACTTATGTCAAAGGGAAATAAATTAAAGGAAATTGGAAGGGGTGGAAGCTTGGTGGTGGTTGATGGGATGTGGTGGTGATTATTGTCACCTTCCTTGCCCTCCTCCTTGCACCATTGCTACTTGATCTCATCTACCAATATCTCCACTTTCCTTTTTTTATTTTTTCATTTTCTTTGCCTCCTATTTTCCATTTCTCCTCCTTAATCCAAGCACGCTTTGAGAAATATATGTCTAGTGTAAAAAGTGAGTCAAATTAGTCAATTTTATTTCAACTTAAATGTTTGTAAGAAGTGAATATAGTTAAATAGGAAATCAAAGACATTGTGTTTTGCCTAATGCCTTCCATGAAAGCATTGATGAGTTCATAAAACTTGAATTATGAGTATATGCTATTCCCTCCTTCCCCCTCCTCTTCTATACACTTCACTAGTTTTGGGTTGTTCGATTTTTTTCTGTCACATGTGGATATTATGACCTTGGGAAGCATCTGGTGGCTTTTATTTTAATTTTTTTAAATTTTTTGAAGATGTCTCGAATTTTTTTATACTAACCTTTAAAATTTGGTTATTTTGGACAGTTTCGAACCCGATGACATATTATGGGTTTTATAGTCATATGAGGTCATAAGAGTGATTTGAACCATCTACTTTGTCTCTATATACTTTTTTTTTTTATCCTATTTCTAAAAATCCTACTATTAGGTGGTAAAATAATTTTTAGGGCCTTTAGAGATCAAATAGAGGTATTAAAAGGGCTACAAACCTCCTTATATGACCGTAAGATATGTTTAATACCTTTAGCTTAATTTTAAAATTATATAAAAAACAACGTATAATTATAACATTTAATGTTTAATAATTTTGGACAATTTCAAATCCAATGATAGAACATATTCATATGCTTACCATATGTCCAATAGGGTTATATTAGGCCTTAGAAGTAAATGAAACCATCTACTTTGACTCTAAATATTCATTTTTATCCATTTTCAAAACTCTTATAATTGAGTCATGAATTCATTTTCAGGGTCTTTTGAGACGGAATATAAAGTATTGAATAGTTTCAAACCTGTTTATATGACCGTGAGAATCATCTATTACCTTTTTTCAAATTCAGAAAATTTTCAAAATTATCTCAAAAACAGCCTATACTTCATCTTAATTATTCGGTCATTTTTGAAATAACCTACTTTGACTCTAACATTCATTTGAACCGGTTTTCAAAACTATGAACTTTTTTTTTAAGACTATTGAATCAATGAAATGGTTCTAAACCTCTTTATATGACACTAAGAAACTTCTAATACCTTTATTTTAATTTTTTTTAAAAATATCTCAAAAATATGTATAGCCTTCAAAATTCGAATATTTTAGATTATTTCAAAACCTGTAAGGGAATATCTTCCTATGCTTACCATGTGTTTAATTGGGTCATTAGGCTTTAGAAGTGAATGGGCCCATCTACTTTTGATCTATGTTAATTTATTTTCAAAATTTTTACAGTTGGGTCTAAACTTGTTTTGAGGTTTTTGATAAAATACGTGTAATACCATAATCTTAGTTTCTAACATTTTCAGATTTGATACGTTACCTTTAGGTTAATTCTATTAAAATATTGCAAGAAAAAAGGAAAAATGCTTCTTGTACAATATAGAAGATATATGTGTATAATGCTTGTAGAATTTGTCTCAATTTTATTATATCAGTCCTATCTAAATAGAATGAAGTACCCCACATCTGTTTTCACCATTTTTTTAAATTTTTATGAATTTATAACCCTTTGATCCGGTTCTGCTCATTGGTTTTTACTCTCTCATCCACTTAAAGTAGGATAATTATTCAAAGTTTTTGAAACATGTCATAAATGAATCTTGTTTTGAAGCTTTTTCAACATGAATCTGACAAATTTAACGCTGTAATTATTTAATTTGTTGTGAAAGTTATAATAATATATTTGTTTTTTTTTCATATATGAAATATTGCATGTTGTTTTCTTAGGTAAATATGACATAAATATGACATGTAGTAAATTTTCAAGGATGGGTTGATGTCTGTAGGATTCAGGTATATGGATTAGCATGATATGTTATTGCAGTTGTCCAGATCCCTGCTTTCTTTTTTGGCAGTTCTGTGTAAGTGATCAACTGAGACCTTAATGTTTGCCTTATTCCTATTATCACTTATGCAGTGCTCTGGAACCGCGTTCTCTTCATCGTGCTATATATCCTGTGTTGACATCATATGCATCTCCAGACAAACAAGCTTATCCACGGCATTCCCTGAGCCGTGCTGCATTAATAACTAGTGGCAGTCCGATATTTTTCCTGGATGCATTTACGACTCTGATTGTGTTTTATTCCTCGATCGCTGATCCTGGACTACCTTTCCCACCGCCTCATGACTGTAAGCTTTTTCTTAAAAGTTTCTTCCCTGTTGAAAGATATATGTTCTCATCTGCGTCCGCAATATGAAATTCTGAGGGTTTCCGTTTGTTCCCTCAGGTTTACTTAGGGCGACTATAAACAAATTAAAACAGGAGAGAAGTATCACCCCGAAACTCTTATTCATTAGAGGAGGGCAGGATGATGCCACAGCTTTCGAGAACTATCTCATTGAAGAACAAGATGTTGAAGGGTCTGGTTTCACCAGTGTCATAGGATTTGTTTCCTTTTTGGAGGATATAAATCGCCGTGTGTTGGAATACATGAAGTAGATCAGATATGTAGGTATGTGACACTATTTATATTTATACTTGCAGAAAATAGTAGATTTATTCCGGGAAGTGTATGCCAAGGAAGACTTCAAAGAGAGGATCACTGTTAGGATAAAAGTTTAGCCAAGCAAAGCTTATAGCTCACTCTTCAAGTTTGGTATATTTTTGCTTCTTTGGGCTCGATCTGTATCAAAAGATTTTTTAACAGATGTCACAACTGAACAGTTTTCATACCAGTTGTTTTGAAGCATGAAGTGAATTCGAAGCTCTAAACGTAGGTTTAGATGAATGAAGTTTTCATTCCTTTGCAAGCTTTTTTATTGAATATCAATTTAACAATCTTTATTTTATTTAAAATTCAAGTGAGGGAAGACCCAGCAAACTAAAGGAACACAATGAGGCTTAGCCACTCCTCGCACATCCTCATCAAAGAAACTTTAAAGCCCTAAAATAATACTTTTAAGTACGATGTGAGATGGTTGTAGAACACCTTGATTCACTGACCAGTCTCTTGCATGGTTTCCTTCTCGGTAGACGTGTAAGATTTTTACTGTCCAATCTATCATGCTCAACATGCTCTTGCATTTTTTGATGATACGTGTGCATTCAACCCACGTGATCTCGCTTCGAGCCAGTACTTGGACACATGCTAGATTGTCCGACTGAACTACCTATAGATAGCTCCCTAGATAGTCCCAGACCCCTCCTAAGAGCCAAACATTCAACTCTAAAAGCTAGGCAATGTCCAAAATTAGCAGTAAAGGATGAGATGAACGAACCATTATGAGCCCCATCAATATTAAGGACATACCAGTCTATTTCAAGCGGATTCCATTGAAAAAAAAGTTCTTGTTTCATGTACTGGAGATTTCGTCATGTCCATAGAGTCTTCAAGTGGTCTCATTGAATCAAACTTGGAGGAATACATTTGTATTGCCTGGAATTTCATCTTCTCTATCGAAAACCACAAAATTTCTCCAATTCCAAATCCATCCAAAAATTAGTTGGCCAAATATATGCTACCACTGGGTGAGTTGTTCATGGTTGACTTAATGGTGAACTTACCTCTGGGAGAGTTGTTGGGATCCTCTTGGAGTTCATGAGATTAAATCGATTTCAACCCCGGTCAAGCAAGTGAGCAAACAACTCCTATTTCCATCTCACTCCCTGCTCCCACATCTCTTCCAGTATAGCTCCCTCCAGTTTCTCCGGGGTGGGGAATAAAGCAATGGAGCTCAAGTGCATGTTCGACACCCATTATTGATCGCAGAATAGTCTTCGAACCGTTTCCAATTGCTACCCTCATACAGTCATACCTTCCCACAAGTTTTTGGCATTCTCAGTAATTCCACTCCCCACATTTGACATTCTCTTCTTGAGTTCGAGCATTATCTAAAATCGCATAATCTTCCTTCACGATATTTTTACCTTAGCACACGAGCCCATAACGCTGTAGGATTAATGAGTAATTGCCAGCCAGCTTTGTTAAAAACGCAGCATTAGATTGCCTTGCCAAAATTAGCCCCAAGTCACCCTGTTCTCGAGTTCGTTGGACTATATTCCAAGAGATAGGATGAAAATCATGTCCTCATTGCCTCCGCATAGAAAACGTCTAGTTTTCCTATCTATCTCGTCACAAACACCTCAGGATAGTTTTGTTGTGTGCATGGAGTAGTTAGCCATAGCATTAACAGTTGATTTAGCCAAAGTAATACGACCTGCAAGGGATAAATGTATGAGGGTGTCATTTGAAGGGGATAAATGTTCACTTGAGACAGTCATATCGTATGCCTTTTCAAAATCTATTTTAATTATTACGTAACCAGTTTTTCCTAGATAGTTTCCTCTTCATGGTTTGGATAACTTTCTGGACAATTGCAATATTATCAGTTATTTGTTTTCCTAGGACAAAACTCGATTGTGTGTTGAAAATGAGCATGGATTGGAGTGGATTGAGCCTTCTAACTAATACTTTCGCAAAAAACTTATAAGCTACATTACATAAGCCAATTGGATGGAATCGAAAGGCATGTTTCGGATGTTAAATCTAATAATCAGTATAATGGTGAATGAAGTTATTTGTTTTTGGATATAAATGTGCATTGTCATTTGTATTACTTTCCAGCCTTGAATACGAACTTCTAGTTTTCGATTTGTTAAATTTTAAGTAGAATTCCACTCTTTTCATAGGGCGCCTACACGATATCTATACAGTTGGGCTTGCTGTTTTCAGCCTTAAATTAGGGTTATATGATGTACAAGGGCCTGTTCCAGTTGTGAAGAATGTTTTCATCCCACCCGACACAGATGGCACTATACAATTAGGGCTTGAAGATGTCTTGCCCTTGTTTTCATTTCTAGCCCCAGTATGTCCTCAAGTTATTGTCGAACAATTATGTCAGTGGCTTTTGCATTATGTACTTCTGTGTTCCGTCTTCTATCTAACTTTGAAAATGTTATGTGACTGTTTACCCTAAGTCTTGGACCCTCCTTTCATTACCTAGGTGGAGACTTGTAAAGAGCGGATAGCATCTGCTATCGAAACTCTTAAACCAGTAACCTCATGGGAAAGATCAGCTGCTGCTAATCAAGCTCTAGATGGTGTACTACTAGGTGGCAGAGGATTTGGCGCAGCAATGGAGGCTCTTTTTAACTATCTTGGGTCAGAATATGGAACAACGTTCGCATTAGGTATTAAAGCTTCAAGCTGAAGTGATTTGATATGCCTAGGTTCTAGGATGGATTGCTAGATGAAGCAAAATGACAACCTAATGACAAATTGAAGGCTGAAAGCTCTTTAATTGAATAACTGGACGAGTGAATCTGACTTTCGTCTGTAAAAATACTGCAGCTAGGGTTTTTTCTTTCTTGTCCGGTGCTCCTGATTTTGGAGCTGGGCAACTAGATACAAGACGGTATGGCGAGCAATATGCTAGTAAAGGAGAGGATGCTGACCGTGCTTTACTTCCTGAGCAGACATCATTTTACAAGGAACTGGTACGTTACGTTTTATTCTTGTATTTCCAAGACGTTTAATCCTAGGTTATATAAGAATTGACATATGTTTCACAGGCTGCTGTTGCTGTTCAAGCAGGTGTTTGTGTGGACTTATTTGCTGTTACAAATGAGTATACAGATTTGGCATCCCTGAAGTTTCTAAGCATTGATAGTGGAGGGTCCCTGTTTCTGTATCCAAGTACTGATGATTCTACGCTTCCTCAGGATATGTTAGTAACCAAATATTACCAAATGAGAAGAACAGTATACTTATGAGATTTGTTTCTCTAGTCATATTAGTAATTTTTACAATTGTAATTCATACTGCCTTGAGGATGTTGAAGCTAATGAAGTTTGATTAAGAATTTTATATTTGATGTTTAGAAATATTTACTTTGCCAGTCTGTTTAGCTTAATTGATTTCGTTAATGATCTTGCAGGTACCGCATGTTAAGTCGTCCATATGCCTTCAATTGTGTATTACGGTTGAGAACATCTTCTGAATTCAAAATTGGTCACTCTGTGAGTTAGTGCGTCCTGTTTTGTTTATAATTACCCTTGTTAATGAGTTGCTAATTTTGTGTCCGTAATTTTGTTTTTTGGGTTTTTGCAGTATGGTCACTTTTTCCCTGATCCAGAATATGAAAGTGTTCAGCACATAATCTGTTGTGATTCTTATGCAACTTATGCATATGACTTTGAATTTGCCAAAGTTGAGGGTTTCTCGAGGTACTTCTCAGTTTGCTGCCAAATTTATCTGCAATATTTTGATCTTTTTGTGATGTTTATCAGATCCATATCTGTTTCACGATGGGGTTAATTAATAGAATATAGTACTCAACAATCTTTCTGTACTTTCTTTTTTGGCTAAAGATCAGTCTGTGTTGGTGGAATTTTGATCGTTATATTGTAATGTGATAACATGTCTGCAACTCTTTTCAAATTAAAGAAAGAGAACATGCAAGTCTTGGCTATAGGATGCGTTCCTATACTTCCAAGTAAAGATTTAGGCTTCTTTGTCAATTCTTTTTTACCTTGTTGCTTGTTCTGAGGTTACTTTTACATTTTTATTCTTACTTTAAATGATTTCTTCTCAATTGTTCTCTCTTCTCAATATATATACTTAAGTTAAATCTTTGTTTATCAATCTTTCTTCATGGCATTTTCATTTTTCTGCACACCAGTGATTTGTGTATGAAATTTGTGTAACATTCAAGAAAGTATTTGTGTTGCTAAATATGTGTGAAAATTGTTTGTTGAGCACTGTTTATGCTTGACAGACATGCCTCAGAACCTCCTATGCTACAAGTTGCTTTCCAGTACTCTGTGGTTGTTCCACCCGAGGAGCTTTCAAATTCAGGATTGAGCTCAGCAAGTAGGTATGATTGAGGCAGCTGTCTTCAGATAGATTTTCATTCCTTTTTTTTGTTTTGTGCTCTTCGGCTTGCTGTTTTTTTGGATGATTGTGTTGTATTTGAGCCTTGATGTGGTGGCTATTGTCTTCTCTCTCTCTGTCTCTCTCTCTCACTCGTCCCTCCCTTTCCAGGGATGGCTTATGAAAATTTAGTTGACCATATCAAAAGTCACCTCAAGTTATCATTCCAATCCACCTCATTTTGTTCCCTTGAGAACCTAGAGATTTGAATCAGATACTAATTCTAAATTAAAATCTGAAATTCTGGATTACTAAACGGTGCTTGCCCTACATTAGCTTTGAAATTCTCTATGTAGTTGGCCTCTCTGGCATGATGATTAATCAACTTGAATTTCTCTGATATTGCATCTCTTTTCATTGGCCTTTTTGCCTAAAACCACCCTAATTGCTAGTTTTGCTCAAGATACCTCTCTTGGTGCAGCAGTTATGAGAACACTTGTAGTAGTTCAGTATGGTCTATGGTCTACTCCTGTCCACTTTTCTGTCAACTGCTGCTAGTTCATGTTGTCATGTTATCATTTTGCTCCATTAATCTATAAAATTTTGGGAAATTTTCTTTGGTGCCCCTGTGTTTTTAAAAGTATCACATGTACCCTCCATGTTCTCTTTCTAACTCATACTCTTTTAACTTTTTAAAAAAAATTCTCAGTTGTAGACTTTGTGTCAGAGATTCGTTCACATGATCACATCCCTCTCCTCTCTCTCTCTCTCTCTCTCTCTCTCTCTGTCCAACATCTGAAATCTACCATAACCAAACCTCGATACCTTTGTCCTTCATATTTCGAGTGATCTCCTCCTTCATATAACACTATTTCCTAGTCCCGTCATCATTTCTCCGTAATATCCCTCCTTCGGCTCCACAACCCCACCCTTTCAGATCATTAATCATCCCAATTTTTTTTAAAAAAATTTCTTGAATTATTTTGCTAGTTTTTTCATCTGGATATACGATTTCTCTCGTTAAATCCAGATTTTTTTTAAGAATTTCCGGTTCTTCACTCAGAAAAGGAAGGATGAGGATGTGGGGTTGTGAATTCGAGGTATCCAATGAAATACTGATATTTCGCCTTGATGTGTATTGGGTTTACTCTGGGATGTATTTGATGCTTAGTTCGAAAATTATAGGTTTCATTCTAGGAAGGATGAAGATGAAAAGAATTTGGTATCCAAATTTACTGTTCTTAAGGGTGTGAGTCTGAGGGTGTCAACTGTGAAGAGGTGATCAACTATATGTCCAAGTTTGTTCAAGGATTTTCTAGTGTCTGCTTATGGCCAATAGAGCAATTTAATTTCTATGGTTACCTTAATTCTGGGCTTCTGTCGAACATTTGTAGTCTTTTGTAGTCTGGTATCTCTTAATACGAGCTTAGATTATGTTGGCTGGAAGGATTTGTTACTTTCTATGCAATGATTTCGAGGCTACCCTACTAGTGGGAGATGATCTTCCACCAATTGAGCACATGGGATTGGGGTATACCTGATTGTTTGGTAAGTAAGCTCAAGCTAATTCAAGAAAGGGATTAAATGCTTTTTCCGATGAGCTTAAGATGCTAGCATAATTTCTAAGGAATGCAATTGTTTAAAGCTTGAAGTTTGATTCTATTTAATAGGAAAAACAGTGAGGAAGGATGAAGGGCAACCTTATGGAGAGTAACTTTCCCCTCAAAACACTAACAACCATTAGGAAGCACTAATTAGGTACATTAGTCAACTTACTAAAAAAAACGGTGGAAACTAACGTTTATAAGGGAGATTTAACGGCAAGGATGCGGCTGAGACAAAATTAAAGTACAACGGTACAAGTTAAAAAAAACATTGAAGGTGCAAGTGAGACTTTTAAAAAATACGGGGCACAAGAGAGAATTTCTCTAAAATTTTAGTATTAATCCCTATATTCTCACCAATTAGCAAACCTTTCCAACCCTGCCCTGTTCCCTCCTTGATGGCACCACCGGCAAGTATACTTGAGGTGGGTTTCATCAACTACTGTTTCCACTTTTCTCAGATTCCCCTTTTGCTAACAAGGAGCTGGAAGAAAACTCTCTCCTGTTGAGGACATATGTTATATTCGTATTATGGGCATCTTTATGCTTAATTGATTCCTTTTCCTCACAAAGTTACGATGTGTGTGTATATATGCAGGCCCGATTTTTCAATCAAACGGCGGATCCGAATCAGAACTTTGCAGTATGGCACTGCTCGTAACATTAATGAGCTTTATGACAGTGTTGACTCTGAGGTGGTTCTTTCAATTCTAGTTCACAAGGTATCTTGTTATACTCCCTTTTGTCTAACTTTATATTTAGGCATTACATTCTTGTCCAAATCTTGTATCAGTAATTCTTAGATCGTCGTATAATGTAGGTCATTCAAGCTTCTCTAGAGCATGGTGTTCGTGAGGGCAGGATACTGCTACATGATTGGCTAGTTTTTCTTACAGCCCAGTACAATGATGCTCTTAAACTTGTCCAGTATGGGACTGGAACTTCTAATGCTGTTCAACAAATCGATGTTTCCTTTGCACAATGCCCCCAGTTGCAGCCTTTGCCTCGCTTAATCTTTGCTCTGCTTAGAAGTCCTCTGCTTCGTCTGCATGAGGAGGGGGTTCATCCTGATTATCGGATATTCTTGCAATGTCTCTTCAGGTATTTATCTCTCGTGGCAATATGAATACTTTCGATTGGTATCTATCTGCTAATAAAAACATAGGGATATTTTCAATTTGGACGTTTGGAACTTTGTGATGCTGACATGGTTTCATGATACGACAAATTTCATCTCCACCATTCCCACTGCTCTCTGCATTTGTAATGGCTTCTTCCTTAGGTAGATGGCGGGGTTCCATTTTATCATTCGTATGCAAATTTACTTATGTCAAAGGGAAATAAATTAAAGGAAATTGGAAGGGGTGGAAGCTTGGTGGTGGTTGATGGGATGTGGTGGTGATTATTGTCACCTTCCTTGCCCTCCTCCTTGCACCATTGCTACTTGATCTCATCTACCAATATCTCCACTTTCCTTTTTTTATTTTTTCATTTTCTTTGCCTCCTATTTTCCATTTCTCCTCCTTAATCCAAGCACGCTTTGAGAAATATATGTCTAGTGTAAAAAGTGAGTCAAATTAGTCAATTTTATTTCAACTTAAATGTTTGTAAGAAGTGAATATAGTTAAATAGGAAATCAAAGACATTGTGTTTTGCCTAATGCCTTCCATGAAAGCATTGATGAGTTCATAAAACTTGAATTATGAGTATATGCTATTCCCTCCTTCCCCCTCCTCTTCTATACACTTCACTAGTTTTGGGTTGTTCGATTTTTTTCTGTCACATGTGGATATTATGACCTTGGGAAGCATCTGGTGGCTTTTATTTTAATTTTTTTAAATTTTTTGAAGATGTCTCGAATTTTTTTATACTAACCTTTAAAATTTGGTTATTTTGGACAGTTTCGAACCCGATGACATATTATGGGTTTTATAGTCATATGAGGTCATAAGAGTGATTTGAACCATCTACTTTGTCTCTATATACTTTTTTTTTTATCCTATTTCTAAAAATCCTACTATTAGGTGGTAAAATAATTTTTAGGGCCTTTAGAGATCAAATAGAGGTATTAAAAGGGCTACAAACCTCCTTATATGACCGTAAGATATGTTTAATACCTTTAGCTTAATTTTAAAATTATATAAAAAACAACGTATAATTATAACATTTAATGTTTAATAATTTTGGACAATTTCAAATCCAATGATAGAACATATTCATATGCTTACCATATGTCCAATAGGGTTATATTAGGCCTTAGAAGTAAATGAAACCATCTACTTTGACTCTAAATATTCATTTTTATCCATTTTCAAAACTCTTATAATTGAGTCATGAATTCATTTTCAGGGTCTTTTGAGACGGAATATAAAGTATTGAATAGTTTCAAACCTGTTTATATGACCGTGAGAATCATCTATTACCTTTTTTCAAATTCAGAAAATTTTCAAAATTATCTCAAAAACAGCCTATACTTCATCTTAATTATTCGGTCATTTTTGAAATAACCTACTTTGACTCTAACATTCATTTGAACCGGTTTTCAAAACTATGAACTTTTTTTTTAAGACTATTGAATCAATGAAATGGTTCTAAACCTCTTTATATGACACTAAGAAACTTCTAATACCTTTATTTTAATTTTTTTTAAAAATATCTCAAAAATATGTATAGCCTTCAAAATTCGAATATTTTAGATTATTTCAAAACCTGTAAGGGAATATCTTCCTATGCTTACCATGTGTTTAATTGGGTCATTAGGCTTTAGAAGTGAATGGGCCCATCTACTTTTGATCTATGTTAATTTATTTTCAAAATTTTTACAGTTGGGTCTAAACTTGTTTTGAGGTTTTTGATAAAATACGTGTAATACCATAATCTTAGTTTCTAACATTTTCAGATTTGATACGTTACCTTTAGGTTAATTCTATTAAAATATTGCAAGAAAAAAGGAAAAATGCTTCTTGTACAATATAGAAGATATATGTGTATAATGCTTGTAGAATTTGTCTCAATTTTATTATATCAGTCCTATCTAAATAGAATGAAGTACCCCACATCTGTTTTCACCATTTTTTTAAATTTTTATGAATTTATAACCCTTTGATCCGGTTCTGCTCATTGGTTTTTACTCTCTCATCCACTTAAAGTAGGATAATTATTCAAAGTTTTTGAAACATGTCATAAATGAATCTTGTTTTGAAGCTTTTTCAACATGAATCTGACAAATTTAACGCTGTAATTATTTAATTTGTTGTGAAAGTTATAATAATATATTTGTTTTTTTTTCATATATGAAATATTGCATGTTGTTTTCTTAGGTAAATATGACATAAATATGACATGTAGTAAATTTTCAAGGATGGGTTGATGTCTGTAGGATTCAGGTATATGGATTAGCATGATATGTTATTGCAGTTGTCCAGATCCCTGCTTTCTTTTTTGGCAGTTCTGTGTAAGTGATCAACTGAGACCTTAATGTTTGCCTTATTCCTATTATCACTTATGCAGTGCTCTGGAACCGCGTTCTCTTCATCGTGCTATATATCCTGTGTTGACATCATATGCATCTCCAGACAAACAAGCTTATCCACGGCATTCCCTGAGCCGTGCTGCATTAATAACTAGTGGCAGTCCGATATTTTTCCTGGATGCATTTACGACTCTGATTGTGTTTTATTCCTCGATCGCTGATCCTGGACTACCTTTCCCACCGCCTCATGACTGTAAGCTTTTTCTTAAAAGTTTCTTCCCTGTTGAAAGATATATGTTCTCATCTGCGTCCGCAATATGAAATTCTGAGGGTTTCCGTTTGTTCCCTCAGGTTTACTTAGGGCGACTATAAACAAATTAAAACAGGAGAGAAGTATCACCCCGAAACTCTTATTCATTAGAGGAGGGCAGGATGATGCCACAGCTTTCGAGAACTATCTCATTGAAGAACAAGATGTTGAAGGGTCTGGTTTCACCAGTGTCATAGGATTTGTTTCCTTTTTGGAGGATATAAATCGCCGTGTGTTGGAATACATGAAGTAGATCAGATATGTAGGTATGTGACACTATTTATATTTATACTTGCAGAAAATAGTAGATTTATTCCGGGAAGTGTATGCCAAGGAAGACTTCAAAGAGAGGATCACTGTTAGGATAAAAGTTTAGCCAAGCAAAGCTTATAGCTCACTCTTCAAGTTTGGTATATTTTTGCTTCTTTGGGCTCGATCTGTATCAAAAGATTTTTTAACAGATGTCACAACTGAACAGTTTTCATACCAGTTGTTTTGAAGCATGAAGTGAATTCGAAGCTCTAAACGTAGGTTTAGATGAATGAAGTTTTCATTCCTTTGCAAGCTTTTTTATTGAATATCAATTTAACAATCTTTATTTTATTTAAAATTCAAGTGAGGGAAGACCCAGCAAACTAAAGGAACACAATGAGGCTTAGCCACTCCTCGCACATCCTCATCAAAGAAACTTTAAAGCCCTAAAATAATACTTTTAAGTACGATGTGAGATGGTTGTAGAACACCTTGATTCACTGACCAGTCTCTTGCATGGTTTCCTTCTCGGTAGACGTGTAAGATTTTTACTGTCCAATCTATCATGCTCAACATGCTCTTGCATTTTTTGATGATACGTGTGCATTCAACCCACGTGATCTCGCTTCGAGCCAGTACTTGGACACATGCTAGATTGTCCGACTGAACTACCTATAGATAGCTCCCTAGATAGTCCCAGACCCCTCCTAAGAGCCAAACATTCAACTCTAAAAGCTAGGCAATGTCCAAAATTAGCAGTAAAGGATGAGATGAACGAACCATTATGAGCCCCATCAATATTAAGGACATACCAGTCTATTTCAAGCGGATTCCATTGAAAAAAAAGTTCTTGTTTCATGTACTGGAGATTTCGTCATGTCCATAGAGTCTTCAAGTGGTCTCATTGAATCAAACTTGGAGGAATACATTTGTATTGCCTGGAATTTCATCTTCTCTATCGAAAACCACAAAATTTCTCCAATTCCAAATCCATCCAAAAATTAGTTGGCCAAATATATGCTACCACTGGGTGAGTTGTTCATGGTTGACTTAATGGTGAACTTACCTCTGGGAGAGTTGTTGGGATCCTCTTGGAGTTCATGAGATTAAATCGATTTCAACCCCGGTCAAGCAAGTGAGCAAACAACTCCTATTTCCATCTCACTCCCTGCTCCCACATCTCTTCCAGTATAGCTCCCTCCAGTTTCTCCGGGGTGGGGAATAAAGCAATGGAGCTCAAGTGCATGTTCGACACCCATTATTGATCGCAGAATAGTCTTCGAACCGTTTCCAATTGCTACCCTCATACAGTCATACCTTCCCACAAGTTTTTGGCATTCTCAGTAATTCCACTCCCCACATTTGACATTCTCTTCTTGAGTTCGAGCATTATCTAAAATCGCATAATCTTCCTTCACGATATTTTTACCTTAGCACACGAGCCCATAACGCTGTAGGATTAATGAGTAATTGCCAGCCAGCTTTGTTAAAAACGCAGCATTAGATTGCCTTGCCAAAATTAGCCCCAAGTCACCCTGTTCTCGAGTTCGTTGGACTATATTCCAAGAGATAGGATGAAAATCATGTCCTCATTGCCTCCGCATAGAAAACGTCTAGTTTTCCTATCTATCTCGTCACAAACACCTCAGGATAGTTTTGTTGTGTGCATGGAGTAGTTAGCCATAGCATTAACAGTTGATTTAGCCAAAGTAATACGACCTGCAAGGGATAAATGTATGAGGGTGTCATTTGAAGGGGATAAATGTTCACTTGAGACAGTCATATCGTATGCCTTTTCAAAATCTATTTTAATTATTACGTAACCAGTTTTTCCTAGATAGTTTCCTCTTCATGGTTTGGATAACTTTCTGGACAATTGCAATATTATCAGTTATTTGTTTTCCTAGGACAAAACTCGATTGTGTGTTGAAAATGAGCATGGATTGGAGTGGATTGAGCCTTCTAACTAATACTTTCGCAAAAAACTTATAAGCTACATTACATAAGCCAATTGGATGGAATCGAAAGGCATGTTTCGGATGTTAAATCTAATAATCAGTATAATGGTGAATGAAGTTATTTGTTTTTGGATATAAATGTGCATTGTCATTTGTATTACTTTCCAGCCTTGAATACGAACTTCTAGTTTTCGATTTGTTAAATTTTAAGTAGAATTCCACTCTTTTCATAGGGCGCCTACACGATATCTATACACCCCCCCCCCCCCCCCCCCCCCCCCCCCCCCCCCCCCCCCCAATGCTCCCGTGCTTGCGTACCGTGAGCTTTGAAGTCAAGACCAGTTGTGGAGGGAATCTCTAACTAACCCCCGTTCAATTCAAAGTAAAGCAAATGCTTTCAATCAATTTACACAATTTCCATAATGCTTGTTAGGTGAGATTCAACTAGCTATTTAGTCACGTGTAGTTATGTAGGACAAAGAAAAAAGGAACACAAACTTAACTTTCAACAGCTAAAATGTACTTAATTTAGTGTTGTTATTGTATAATATCCAGACTAATTATAGATGAGTGAAAGGAAATGAATTCAATTGGTGTGCAGTGAACTACTTTGCTTTGGAAAATTGGAACCAAGGGAAAGATTTCAGTTGAGGTGGCAGCATCAGCGCAAGGCTCTAGCTTTGCTAGATGCCATATGTTGAAGACGGAAGAAGCAAGTGGTTTGGATATTGCCAAGAAAAGAGAGAATTTGATCCCTCAATATCTCTTTTGAAAACTTGCACCAAAGTTACGTTTTTAGTGGATTGTTTTGAAATACTTGGGACCATCTTTCCTCAAATTTCTACACTCCAAAGTTGGTTCCCACTCTGGGGAAGAATGAGCATTGATTCCTCCTCATTCATCAGCTAGCCGGCCTCTTACATTTGGCTTTATCAATTTATTTAAACCAAATCTTAACCTATCATAAGTTATAACATAACGTCCTATCCAAAGAAACACCTCGAAGCACTAAACTTGTGTTCTAATTACTCACTACTCAAATAAGTCGCTGTCATGGATAAAGATGGCTTTGGCTCCAGACAACACAGGACTTGCTGTGAAAAACTCTTTGTTGCCATTCGAAATCCTTCTTTAATTCGAAGCGTTCGTTTCAACTCTCCCACCACTCTAAGAGATCGCTGTGTTCGAGTCTCTAGAGTTAATACTGTAGCCTTTGAAACTCCTATTAATGTTTCTGTTGCAACCACTAAGCTTAATAATCACTGCCCTCGAATCTCCAAGCAGTCTGTGGCACCAGCAGCAGCAGATAGCAGGAAAGAAGATAAAAAGAAGGTTGCACTTATTCGAGATAATAAAGGAAACCTTCCGCATGTTTCTGCACCAACCATCAATCTTCCAATACATGGTCATGAAAATAGAATTCCAGTTATTCCTCTTGTAGGTGGGAAAAACTCACGTATAGCTGAGAGTATTAACGCTATGTCCTCTGAATATATCGAACGAGTTGGGAGAAAGATAAGAAGCCCCTCGGATGTTGGTGTTCGAAAGCCAAGCACTGCACGGGATGGTTTCAATGATAAGGTTAATGACTTCATTAGTCGCACAAAGAACAAGTTCCACACTGCACCTTCCTTCACTGAGGGGTCTGAGGGTAAAGAGAAGAGACTCAAATAACTTTTGGCAGCTTTATCAGGGGGACGACAAGTTCGGAAAATAATAATGTATGTGGTGTTCTGTGTTACGTATATGTGCCATTTGTACGGTGATTCTAGCTGGGAATGATTACGTGAAGCCTCCAAGGTATGAGGCTATTTAAGGGTATGCTTTGGGGTCAATGTAGAAGAATATAGCATGAGTTGCTATTCTGGATACTGTCTTCATAACTCGACCGAAGTATATTGGCGCTTGCCATCAGATGCATAAGGTCTACGCTTCAGATGACAGCAGATTATGTAATAGTTGAGAATGTTCTATTTTTTTTTTCTTATGTGTTGTTACTTAAGACTGTATAATTCTAAGTATATAATCATTCAATTCTATACCCAGTTGAATTATTTCCCAGTTTCTTAAAATAAATTTCATCTCCAACTCTATAGCTACGCTCTTTAGTCTTTACCGTTATAACACATGTTGTGTAACATGTATGCACTAGATTTTGGCCTCTGAAGAATATAAGAACTTCACTCGATAATTAAGAAACCTGATGAAATGAAGTCAGCTGATACTTCTGCTCACCCTGTTGCATTATAAGTAAAAAAGCTAGAGGATCTAGAACTTGCATGCTAAAATGCTATAGATCATTCTACACTGCATCCATGAAAATCATCATTGCCAATCTGTCATCAATGGTTAGCCCCGTATTTCATCTCCATAAGCCAAAACTTTCATTGTTCCCCAAGTTTGTATTTCCATAATCCCAACATCTGAATACGCTAAAGATTTCAGCATGTCCCCTCAGGTGCCTACAAAGTTATACAGGAAAAGTAACATTGAGCCCAACTATGCAACCTTTTAATACATGCAAGTCTGATCCCACCTACCCAACCTGTTTATGTTGCAGCATGTATTTGCTGGAAAGTCAGCCAGACAAGTGCAATAGATAACAGATTTTAGACTGGGCTACGATTAGATTTTAGACTCTTCCTCCTCATCTTTAGTTTCATCTTCATTAACTTCATTGTCTTCGTCCTCTTCATCTTTTCCATTTTTAGTAGCTGTCTTTTCATCATTGCCATGTTTGCTTCTTTTTCCTTTGCTGATCCTGCTCCCTTTCTGGCAGCCTCTTTCCTATATTCTGAAGTTCAGTTGGTTCGTAGTTCCAAAATCTTAAGTATTCTATACTAAAAGCTAGTAAACCCTTCTATATCACAAATAAAGTATCAAGATCCATTCTAGTGATAGAACTATAAATATCTCACATGAAAGAAGATAGAGGCACAGAGCAACATTCTGTAGCATAGCACAGTTAATAATTTCATATAAGATACAGCATCAACCAATACAGGCCTACTACAGATATTCATTCATGTTGTTCAGCAAATTTTATGGGTTTTTCTTGGTTAGGTCCAGGGGAAGGGAGAAGGATATAACTACAAAGAGAATCAATTGAGTTACAAAAAGGGATAAACTACTGTTGAGTATATTGACAATCAAACAATTCAACAGCAACCTAAGATGAGACTCGAGGAACCTCAAAACACCGCAACAGATAAATCCTGACAAATTCACGACCCATGGCCTAATAAGTTCTAACCACAGGGAAAATATTTAAGAATAGAGAGTGCTACTATAGAGCACATCAGAAATTTGACTCTCATTAAAATACTAATCAATTTAAGTTCTAATTCTTTTGTCCAACTGCACTCAACTTGATGCCTTGATGGTTATCAATTTCTCATATAAAACTCACGTGCTCCTTACTTAATACTTCATCTGTTTCTGAAAAATTGCCCCATATACTATTTTGAATTGTCTTCAAACAATTGTACCATTTTCTTTTTGGATAAGGTCAGACCGATAACTAACCAATTTTACTCTTACAATAATAATATATGGTCCTACCAAATTTCTTTCGTATCAATTCTCCCAAATAAAAATTAATAAAGTAGGTTTATATACTAAAGGAGTATCATGTATTCATGTAGGAAGCTTCATCTTTGCTTTAATTTTCTTTTTCAGCTAGGAATGAAGGGGGTTTTGTCACCGGTCCATGCTATCAAAGTACTCTAACTCAATCTACGGTTTGTCTCTTGGTGAGTTGGGGGATAAGGGCGTGAAAAAATCGATTTAGACAGTGAAAATGGATCGAAAGTTGAAAAAAATTAATTTTTGGTTTTCGGTCTAGTCCATTTACCAGGACAAAAAATTAATTATTTTTTATTTTCGATTTGGTGCAGTTTATGCCGGCCTAAAATTGAATTTTTTATTAAACATGTTTTTAACTGAAAATATATGCATAAAGATATTATATGATTACTTTTCGCAATTACCATAATGAGTCCAAAAAATAATTTTATCAATAAGGAAAATTTATAACTCATAATTCACAATTACGACTATATGCATGTGACAACTTTTAAATTCCAAATATTATAGTCTAAAAAATTGGGGAGTTAACGAAGTCCAAATATAAAGTTTTTGGAACTCTATGATCCTAAAACTTATGTAATATGTATAGAAAATATATTTTCCAATAAGTGTTAAATAACCTTAAACATATGGTGAAGAATTATTTTTCTTCTTAATTGTAGTTTGATTCCTAGGGTCATAAAATGAGTTCATATAACTTTGAGAAATCATTCATGCATAAACTAAATAAATTTAAAATTTCATTGAGAAAATAATTTATAAATTATGGTACATAATCTATATTTATTAGGGCAAAAGGATTGTCACTATACAAGCTACCAACGCTGATCAAATTGTCAATCCACTATTCCACTTGATGCTATAGCTTAATAGCTATAATTACTTTCATTTGATTCTTTTTTATGGATCTTAGAGGAATGGTTCAAGAATATGAAGGGCTGGGCCGAGGTTATAATTCTAATTGGTTTAACCCAAAATCATCTGAAGAGAGGCTTACTGTTGGTTGACTTGGGCTTGGGCTATCTTGGAGTGCTTGTCAACTGGGCCAGGCTATTTTTTATCTGGGGACTAGAATGCATTAAACCACATATGTTTTGTTGGCTCAAAATTATTCCGAGCCTGCTGGTCATTAGTAAACCTCTTCAATTGGGTGAAGACCCGTTAAAAGCCCTTAACCGACCCGTTTGTAAAATAGTTTAATGGGTCGGTCTCTTAAAGGGTCACGTTTTTTGAGTTTTTAATGTGTCAAATCGGGTCAATAATGGACCCATAGTTTTCAAGACTTTTAAACACTATCAGGTAATGAATTATTTTTACTTACTTGCCGATGATCCACTATTAAAGATTGAAAGTGATACATATAAACTATAACACTCTATAGATAAAAACTATACTCTCTTTGGACGGGCCAGCCCGACTCGGCCCGTTGTATATCTCCTTTGGTCCGACCCGTTTTGGATTTTCTTTGACCCGACCATGCCCGACTCGTTTTGCTTGTGATCAATCCCGACCCTGACTCGACCCAATGCACAAGCCTAGTCATCAGACTCATCATCATGCATTGATTAGTAAAACAATATAGCTGTAATTTATACAAAGTACATTTCAAATATCATCCCTACATGTACATTAGATTAGTAATGGGAGCAAGTGACAATAACTTATAGGTTAATGGAGTAAATTGTACTAAATAAATCAAATATTTTGAAATACATCATGCAAGTGACAATGTTTCAATACTAGTTACGTTGCCTAAAAATATACAATGGCACATGCTACATTGTTGAAATTCTAAAATCAACATAACTTTGAATTAAAACTCATTGGGAGTACTTGTACAATAGTCAATAGGCATGGCACGTGGTCTACACATGTTAACCATGATAGAATGAATAGTAATGCTATAACATAGGTATTATTCATCCCACATGATACCATGTGTTTAGATTAACAGAACAACTCCAGGTGATTCATGTTTTCCAGGAAGGAACACAATATAGGCATTATTCACTGTTTCGCATTATTAATTCAAAAAGTATTATATATATACAGGATACAATAGTAAAAGTGATCCCATAATATAACAAAGTTATACTTTCAACAAAACATGTCAATCTTTATCAACTTTAAAGGCTAATTTTTGTTATATTGAGTTATTACTTTTCTTAAAACACAATAACTCTATTGTATAAAACTTTGTATTATTAATTTCAAACACTAGCCCCAATCTTCTTTTGTTGGATATTTTTAGCTCAAGTTCTGCAAGGGTCCTTCAGTACTATATTATCGTTCAGTAACATTTAAATATATGAAGGAAGAAATCCGCGCGATTAAAGCTTACTAAAACAAATAAAAGAAAACTGATTTTAATCAACCAATCATTCGATCGGAATTCGGATACATGAGAAAACTGATGTGTCGAGAAGGCTAGCTGTAAGGCCTGTTTAGTGTTTACACCAAGCAAAGAGAAAGCTGTTTGTACAAAGCAACTTCCACTAGCAGAAAAAGGCAAAGATAATAGCTATAAAAAAAAAAAAAAAAAAAAAACTTAATATGAAGATAATTGACTTTACAATAAATACTGCTCCGTATGTAAATTTCCTCACTAATAGTCTATTACATGTATCAAAAGATGTAAGATTCTAAGCTATAAAGGTAAGCTCTGTGTTGTAAGGTGGCTGCTGAAAGAATTAATTCCCTTGTAATATTTTTCAATGACATTGAGTCCTGCACTACCTGCATTTCTAATGACCTTATTTTCCTTGTTTCAGTAAAATAATGTCTGCTAAACTAAACCTTCTGAACAATGAATCTGGCGATGTTCGTATACGACCAAATGGAAATTAAAAAAACTGCTCTGCTTTGGCGCCTGTATGAGAATTCCCACTTGTTGACGCACATGCATTGGAAATTGAAGCCTTCCTAGACCGTACCCTCCCTGCATAAGAGGAATAATACAAGTACAAATTTATTTAGATTTTAACAAAAATTAATGAAAAGATTGGAACTTGAAGCTAATGATTATATTTTCTAATAGGCAATCATAGCAGAGCATCCAAAACACTGAAATGTTACCCTGATGCGCAAAATATAATCACTGACATCACTTGTTGAACGAAAAGTATCGTAAGGAACACATCAATTTTGGTGTACGCAAAGGTTTAACTATTTAATGCACTTACTAGTTACTTCTCCCCTCGTCCCTCAAATGAAAGTATTACTATTATCAGGATGATTAGGTTTCCAACCAAAGTCTAAAGGGGAGATGATCTTAGAACGGAAGTGAGCAGGAAAAGGTGAAAACATGCCTTAGAGGTAAAGTAGTCACTTCAAGGCTGCACAAAAAGAATTGTTGCCGCTTGGTTTCTGGTCTGAGTCATTATCAGTATGAGTGGAAAACCATGCCCCATGTTTGAATTCTACAAGAAATATTGATTTCATGGTTTTCTGTTTGATATGGCAGCCGACAAGTTTTAGTTTGCTAGCTGGTTGCATTTCAAACCAAGGTATAACGTGTAAAACACAACTAATATCTGGACATTGACTGCATCTTTATTTACCGGAAAAATAAGTTCAAATCAGGCGTAAGAAATCAAATAGTAATATATTTCAGGTGAAAAAAGAAAGTCAAAATCTTCAAAAATAGTGTTCAAGAAGACGGGGAAAAGTTTACCAGCATCATACTACATCAAACAAATGACAACTTGTTCTAACCTAGCCAAGGTGAAAACTGATGTGACTCACACGAAACTTAAAAACATGATTCGATCAAAATATGACCCAAAGACGACTCACCTATTGGGGACATTTCTTTCTCCTACAGGTTGTTCTTTCAACATCTTTACAACACTCATATGACTCATACTTTTGCAATAGACGTTTCTCCAAAAGCTTCACTTTCTATATTGCCTGGGATCCATATAGTCATATACATACAACCAGAATCTTATCCATGATATGGGCCTGACTAAAGAGATGGAAGAAAAAGGTAACTTTCTTCAATGACAAAAATACTGGCTCCCACCCCTAAACCATAGCTAAAACCCCACTGATTAGTGGCTCCGGCATTAATTGATGTTACATGTTTATTCACTTGCCCATTATCTATTTAATGGAAAAGAAAGGAGCCAACTTTTTATTCCAAGAGAAAAGACGCATGAAACTTCCTCTGTATCATAGTTGCTCATTCAAGATTTGTCCTCGTCAAGGGTAACAATAGCTTATGGGTGGTTGGTAATTTTTCCTTTTTGACAGATCAGACGATAGGATAATGACAAATTTCGTATGAAAAGTTCAGCAAAGATTATGATAGCAATGACATTCATCTAATTAAGAACGGTATGCTTCCACACATGTGCACAGAAGTAACACTGTTGAAATGACTGGGATTTGCATCATCAGAAGATGCTGACCAGATGAAGACTTTTCTAAAATTTGAAATTACCAAAAATGATAACCAACAATGATATGACAAATAAATAACCCCAAAATGACCTATGCCAATCCCGATTTTACCCCACACCAACCGACTGATTTGACCCGGCTACTTTTTGACGTAGAGAATGAGAAATAAGAATAGCTAGCTAGAACGAACCACAGTACATCTGTACATTCACTAAGTTAATATAAGGCAGAATTCTCTTTTAGAAAAAGAAGCAAAAAGGTACTTGCCAATAAAATCAGCTTCTAAGATTGGATTCACACAAATCAAAAATCCCAATCATAAATCAAAAATTAGAGTCATCAAATTTGGCGGTAAGAGAAAACACTACTATATCAAGCCTTTTATATTCTTACCTAAATTCACTTTAATGTACACTTTTCTACTAAACTCATTTTCTTCAAGTGAGTTTTCTTGAAATCGTAACAATCCAATCCATATAATAATATCGATTTAGTTACGGTCCTGTAAAATTACTTTTTATATCTAAGGTAGAGACTCTTTAAACCACGGAGTACGATTTACTAGATTGTACACTTATTTATAAATTCGGTTATTTCTTTGAAAAATAATGCTTGTACTACTCTCAATGATTTTCAGCAAAAGTGACGACAGATATATAGTGATGTAAAGACGTCTCTTTCCAGGTATAAGCCAACTTACGCAAATTTATTTATTTTGGTTGAAGACAGAAGGAATACGATCATAAAAGGATTCACTTGTACATGATTGTAAATGGTGATCAGGACGTTTAATTATATAGGAATATTAGCAGAATTTCCATAATTATTTATGAATCTGAATGCTTTATGGTAATGCCTAACATGCTATTAAAATTACAAAGAAAAAAAATGCTAGAATTATATATCCTCACTCAAATCAAATATGCAGATATATCGTACATAACATACTTCTAAGAATCCTATGCATCAGTGTCACAAACATAAAGTCTTGAGGTTTACAAAAGCATAACAAATCAAAGTTACCTTTCAAGCAGTCCAGCGGTCTTGGGAGGGTAATGAAAAATGAATGCAACGCCACCATGCCACCAAGGTGTTATGCCAGAGTAATTCAAGATAATACGATCTCACTTTTCCCCGAATTCAGTCTAAATGAAATGTACAAAATCCTCAAGCGAATACGAATAATGTCGTTAATAAGCTCGACAAAAATGCAAATGTATATAAGTTCTGCAGAATCAGAAAAACTTTGTATTAGAAATTGACTCACATACTGTGTAGGTGTAGGTACTAATGATTGATCCGAAGGAACCTTACCAGTAATGATGATGCCCTTTGATATCCAGAAGAAATGTAAAACTGAGGAAGATAACTTTTTTGCAACCCCATATCATAAACAGGGTTGCCGTTGGGATAGTAAAGTCCATAGTTCCTCTCAGAAGAAGGACCAGGCTTCAAATTCTCATTGAAAAGAGCAAACACATAAACTGTAATAGGCACAGAAGGCCTACCAGGGGTACCCTCTCTGTTCTCAATCTTCTTCAACAAATTACCGTTATAGGTTGCAGCGTTTTGGATTGTAGCCCCCACCTCATTCGGGTCGCCCTTCGAAGGCCAGCCCGTTTCCGATATCTGGACCTCGATATCAGTATGACCCATTTGCTTAATAGCGGCATAGACAGCATCAAGTTGGGCATATAACATGTTATCATAATGTAGGTTGGTGGCCGGATCAGTTATGCCCTGGTTAGGCCTAAAAAGGACATAATCCAAGGATACATCATTCGGGCTACCCATATAAGCGAAAAAAGGATATACATTAAAGAAAAACGGGGACTTAATCTCGGCTTGGAAATTCAACATGGGTTGGAGGTATTCAGCCAAATCGGGTTTGAATGATCCGGATGATGGAGGAAAAGAATTCCCCAATATGGCAGCAGAATGGGCGGTTGTGACCGTTACTTGGTTACTTAATCCAAGAGCCCTAAGGGCATAATAAACACCTTTCATAGCCGGGAACAAATAAGGCACAAACTGTGTGTTACTTCCGCCTAAAACCTCGTTACCCACTACAATGCATGTAATTTTGGTTTGGCTAATGTAAGGTTGGACATGGGTTCGGATCCAAGCTTGGGCCTTAGAAGGGTCTGTCATGTTCTGGAGATATTCGTTTCCAAGCCCGATTGTGAACTCCACATTCGAGTTGGCAAACGCCATAAGGACATTCGGGTCAGCATCATAGAGTTTAACCCGGTATACTTGGATGGATTGTAGTAGGAGTGCTACTCGGCTTGGGGAAGGCAAGTTGTTGGCTATTTGCCCATAGTTAATTCCCACTCCTAAGCCATCTACTTGCATAATTGAGCCTGCAATCAAATACAACCAAATTACATTACTTTGGTTTGTTATCTTCACATTTTTTTCAATACTTCTATAGTTGTAAAATCAAGCCTTTTTTATTCTTTTGGTCCAAATAACACTTTGCACAAATGTGGGGAGATTTGAACCGACTTTGTTGAAATAAACAAAGCGTACAAAATGAAGGAGAATGGTACGCGCCAAACTACCAAAATAATAGTACAACCAATCTTGAAGAAAGTTTTCAAATAAAATATTTCTCAACTTGTGTGTTGCTAAATTGCATGTCATAATGCAAAACGGATTAAATTCCTGAGAAGAAAGAAAAAAACCAGAGATAAATGACTTGAAAAATTACATTGTAAAATGAAAAACCATGAAAAATGCGATCTTTAAGTAGCAATGTTTCATACAAAAACCATTCATATTTCGAGTTCTCAAGAAAACAAATAATTTGAGATCGAATCCCGTTTATAGTCTATAGTCTATATATTATATATTCTTAGAGGCATCTTAAAACAACCAAAGCTAGAAAGTGTAAAGAAAAAACGATAGATACCTGAAAAAAGGAAGAATAAGAGAATGATAGTAATGAGTTGAGATGAAGTAGACTTAGTCATGGTGGATCTGATGACAACTTTCATAGAAATTCGTGCCACAAACCCCCTAACGTTCTCACCAACCTTTTAATTACTTACTTTAATAAAGCTAATGACCTCAGTAAGATACAATGAAGAAGAAGAAACTTTGATGAAAAAGCTTCCTCCTCTTGTTGCTGTTGTTGTTCTAGCAATCTTAACTCAACTCTACGTCTCACTCTCACATTTATTATCTGTGTATCCTCTGATAATGGGGGAGAGAAAGGAGGGTGTGGGCGGAGGAAGTTGCGCCCTCTCTTAAATATAAGTATAGTTTAATAGATTTATGGACCACCCAACTGTGTGTGGTATGGTAGGCTTCTAACTTCTAAGGGAAGGTGTGCATCTTGCAATTATGGGAATTGTGTGACGTACAGGAGGTTTCCCCATTTTTTACTCGTTTTATAACACCCTTTATTTATAGAGATGCCAAAAGTTTGTTTCGTGGATATTGACCGACATCTTATGCTATATTGTTTGTTTATTGCTACAACAGTAAATGGCAGTTTGCCTATTGGGGCTTTGTAGTTCTTATGGTATCCACTTCTTACTTATCCATGGTTTATGTATGGTAACTTTATTATACGATTTTTTTGGTCAAACTTTTAATCCAATTTGTATTATTTTTAGTTATGAATCTAATGATTATGGTAATGGGAAAATTCAACAAAAGACACTAAGATATTTTTCTCTTTAATTTTTTCTGTAAGGTATGAGGTAAGATTTTTCTAAAATGTTTACTAAGATCAGGTCTATATCCAAGATTTTCACCTTGTCTTTTGTAGTTATGTGTTTTAAGAATCATGACCATGAATGTATTTGATGCTGTTTGCTATCATTGGCGGACATAGCTCATTGTCTGGTGACTTACTAATCGGTCTTAAAAAATTTGGATGTATTTGTTAATATTATTATTTGGTTGTTTCGTAAAAAAATTATTATATGCTTGATTATCGATTGTGAGTCCTAGAGGTGGAAAACGAATCAGATCGGGTCGGGTTTGTGTTCGGGTCACGTACTTTTGGGGTCAACTATCCCTCAATCCGAACCCGACCCATAAGTTTTCGCATGAACCTAACCCATTTAATTTCAGGTTGGGTTCGTGTCAACCCATTTAAGTTTTTGTGTTGAAAATCTCAACCCTAACTCGCTATTTTCGGGTTGGGTTAGTTTTTGTCACCACTGAGACATGGTTATTCAATAGAGTGGCTGAAGAAAAAGAAGAATTTTAGAGTTGAGATAAAACGACTGATAAGTTACCAATAGTAGGTTAATTGTCTTTTAAGGTTTTAATTTGGGCTTGAGGTTTGGGCTGAGTGACTGGCCAACTAATTTTTTTAATCTACTTAATAGAGTTTGGTTATAAGGTCGAGTTCGGGTTGACCCGACTTGGTTTTGACTTGAAAATAATTTTGGGTTACGTGGGTCATTTTCGGATTGGAATTTTCAACCTTAATCTAACCCATTTAATTTCGGGTCAGGTTCGTGTCAACCCATTTAAGTTTTCGTGTCGATCTCAACCCTAATTCGCTATTTTCGAGTCAGGTTCAAGTCGGGTTAGTTTTAACACCCCTAACTGTGATTCATTAGGCAAAAAATCCTAGATCGCCATTGTTTGCTACTATTTATGAAAATTGGTTGGCAAGCCTAGTACCACTTATTACAAGTTGTTAAGGAATTATTAGAACAATTTCAAGGGTACAATGTATATCAATAAAACAGAATTGAAAATAAATTACTTGGGAGTAAGAAGTTGATGGGTTGTCAGTCATGTCCTTAAATACTGCCGAGAAATTGATGAGGTGGCAATGGTATGTCATGGCGGTGGAGTTGCGATGGGGCTAAGGTGGGTGGCTGGTGGCGGGACGGCTAAGGTGGGTGGTGGGGAGTAGCTATGGAGGTTAAAGGGGTGTGTGTGAAATAAAAGAATGATGGATAAAATGATCTTTTATGGACACTTTGAGGAAATTTTTGAACGACAAATCAAATAGCGCTCCACCTCAATTGAAGCACATGACTCTTGGTCTTCATAATTTTTCATTAATTTTTTTGTTTTTTTTTTAAAAAAAAGCACGTACTACCTCATGTCAAAATCCCATAAATGTACAGGCCATTGAGCAACTTAAAGATACATCCTTCCTCTTCTTCACTAATATTTAGTCATTACCAACTACCAAGGGCCAAGGCCTTGAGTATTAGGATGTCACTAGCGTCCTTAAGAACGGTGCTCTTGTCCTCTTATTTGTGTAAAGGGTTTGAATGACTCTAATTGTATACCAATAGTTTATTTTAATTATATGTTTCATGTAATCTATAAGAAAGAGAGAGCGCGTGTGCATTAGGCGAGCTAAGTTACCATATTACTGGATTGTGTTCATAATTTTTGCACAAAAATACTAATTATTCAATCACCATTCTCCAATCAACCAAACTAAGAAAGAAAAACTTGAAATTGTACCAAATAGGCAAATACCAACTACCAACCATATTCTACGAGGATTACTAAATTACAAATGCTAAGATGACGCGCGTTGGGAACTACACGGCTCCACCTCACCAAAGTGATTGGCGCGTTAGGACACGATTATGACCCAATACGTTTCTTGCTTCCTAATACCATACATTATATACATATGTCTTCGGATTTTAGTGGACAAAGTGACAAATTATTGAGTCACATATCCTTTACTTACTTCTACCTTAAATCTTTGAGATTAAAAATTATAGTGGTGTTCTGATGTTGATATACTCCGTAATTAAGTTCAAAGGTGTGTGATGTTGAGAATGAGTATAAATGAAACGTAATTTAAAATCTTTTCAATATAAATACTAAATAGGTACCTACAATTATTCGAAATTTAAAAATTTTCCTCAAATGAATCTACAATTCAAGAAAGAAAACAATTTAATTCTTAATAGTTAATAAAAAATACATAAATAAATCATTGTTCTCCTCAAATCGGTGTCTCAATTTTCACGTTAAAATAGAAATACATAACGTTTATAAATATTACTAATATGTATGTAAACTAATATAGCTAGGTAATGTCCTATTAAGGGTGAAATGATACTTGACATTCAATCTCATTTACAAGATCACATCATTCACTTTACAACTTTTTTTTCTACACAAAAGAAGAAAAAAAATATTACTACTTTCTTCATGAAATAATAAATATTATTGTCTTTTAGCTTCAATAATTCTTTTGGCACAAATTTCATACCGGAGGGGCAATGTGAGAGAATATAAACCATGTCGAGGAATCAATAATTATTATTTTGACTCTCATATAAGATTTCAAAACTTCTAAGAAAATATAGACCGTATTTACAAAAATATCAAGTAATATAACTAGTTTGCTTAGCTTCTTTGGAAGGAGGTACTCTATGGTTTCTTGCATAATTGAAAAAGAATACATGAATATATATAGTTATAAAATCTTCATGTTATGCCCTCTACTCCTCTTCCTCTCTGATTTAAATCACTTTTCAATTTACTATATGCATTATTAATTAAACAAACGTTTAACACATTTACAATAATTTATCATTTACTTCTCTTTTTTTTTAATCAATTTGGATAACAACTTTATTATTACTTGTATACTATCACCATTCACTATCTCAAACATTGTTGCTGCATGGAAGATAGCCCAAAAGTAAAAGCGTGGTCGTTGAGCACAGAAGTGGAAATTTGGAGCTGACACGAACGCACATCAGATTGTCAGAGTGCATGTGTGAATTCATAATTTCGTACGTGTAATTCCACATCAGCAGGAAAGCGTCGTCGTTGGGATGTCTGACGGCCCTCATTTGCAAATGGATGGCAACAGACCGGATTTGGACCGGATACTTATGGATCCAGATTGAGATTCGATTTTCAAGGATGAATCCAGATCCGCCGGGTATGAAAAGTAAGGATTCATATACAACAGATTCGGGTCCAAAACGGATCTTACATATTTAGGTGTATTTTTACTAGACTGACCAAATTATGCTTATAATAACGGATCGATTAAATGCTCTTAATAAGACCCCTCCCATTTAAACAGATTCACTTGTACGTGTTGCTAAATCTTAACGGTTCAATTTTGGCTAACCGAGGCAGATACGGAGGCTTTTTATGGTTATCTTCCACGAAATATAGGCGTCTAACTACTTGACTTTATTATTGTACAATGACTTTTTAGTTTTATTTTTTTTTAGTTTTCTATACATAGACTTTATATAAGCTAAGGATTCTTATCATTATGATTCAAGGAGACAATCTACGTGTAACTAATGCTTTTAGCTTTCTTTGGATGATCCCTTAATTGGGGTGTAAATTTAAAATGTCCTACATTTTTTCTTTTTCTTTTTCTTTTTTTTTATATCTGGAATCATGTCCTATTTGATTATTAGACCACTATTGATAATGGGCAAAATTTTTCCATCTAATTCTCTCTCTACCCACTTTCTCACTCCTTCCACCCAATTTTACTCATGAGTTTTTTGGTGAGTAAAATGTCATCCCACCAGTGAGTAAAAATAATTCTTAACCAACCTCTCTCTTACTTTTTCCAATATCCCACAACATTTTCTCTCTCTTCCATATTCACCAAATTTACTTAATTTTCTAATTAATATATGATTATGATTAACAAATTTGTATTTTTTCTAATTAATTTATGATACTATTGCATAATTATCATTTCAATCAATCATAATATACTTAATTAATACTTTTAATTAATAGTTATAGTTATCTTTCACAACTAGAGTATTGAATTATATTTTTTAATTAGTAATAATAAAATAAAACAATTAATAACAATAAATATGACAATAAGCAGTAAATTTACCTGGATAATAGTTGAGAAGTAGATAATGGTGAAAAACAAAAATAAGTAGGAAAATGTATTTTTTTTAAGTTGTGACACAGTATAGCAAAATGGGTGTCTTTTGCAGAGAAATTTTTTTAATGACCATTGGTAATTTTTATTTTTATTTTTAAAAATATTTAGATACCAAAAATAGTCGTTAAACTAGGCAGTGATTTGCTGCCAAGTCATCATAATGTGGGACCCATCGCTATATTTTCCTCATGAGTTTTCTCACGGGTGACCACTGCCGAGATGCATTTTTCATTCATTTTACTCACCATTTTTACTGGTGAGGAAAATTTTACTCACTGCCGATAATGCTTAGGAACGACATGGTCTTTTATTTTTGTTTGGTATAAACGTTGGATCCAATTATCTTAGGTTTTCTTCCTCAGCTAGTAAAGATCAGATTTGTTGCTGCCAATTCCATTGACAATGTAGTGATTGTACATGTTGGACTGATTCCATCACATTTTTGTTGTTGAAGAAAATTTTAATATTGTTTGGATCTTTATTTTTTTATTTTCCACCCTTCATTATCATACTTCACAACATCAATAGTGTGGAGTATATATGAAACCATTGATAATAGATGAGTTGTTTTTGGCAATGAGACTCAATCAACGATTTTGTAAGCTTAATATCTCACTGCATATGTATATTCAAAGAGACACAAGATATGGTCAATCTCTATATTCATCAGATCGTAACACAAATGCATTAGCAAATTTTTAACCAAATATTCATCCCATTTTCACCAATAATAATGCTTTAGGACATAAAATACAATTCCATCTACTTTGTATATTGTAAGTGACTACTTCCTTTGTTATCTTTTATATATGTTATATTTTATAATCTTTATAGATTCCAGTGCAAATGCAATCTATAATTCTCTCATTATAATATTTCATTGAAAAAGTTCTACATGTACTTTACACTTACATACCCTATGTTTATTTAAATATTTTATTTTCTTCTTGCTTGCTATATATATTTTATATGGTTATTTCACCATTATCGGTATCAATTTGCTTAAAAGTATAATTGCATATATTTATTTGTTTGGCAACATGAGGGTGCGTAGTTGACTTTCTTAGAGGGTCAATGAAGGATCAAAGTAGTAATCGTCAATGAATTTTCCAAGGTAGATTCGTACGTCTTACTAAAGATTCAATGAAGGATAAACCAAAGGATATTCCAAAAGAAAATATTCACAACAAAGATTTCTCCATTACGTATCCTTAAGAAACATAACTCCATTAATGATATTGAACCAAAGTGGCCATGTATCCTTGTTTGAGAATTTTCGAAACTAATTTTGATGATTCGTAAATTGATTTCTTATAAATTATTTTATGTAGAAATATTTTTTATTGATGTTTGATTATTTTAAATGCTGGTTTATTTTTTTTGGGTGTTACTATACATAGGGTGAATAAGTGGAAACTATTTAGTGATTTTGAGAATTATTTTTGGGTTTTACATGATTATCTTTAATTGTTTTAGCATAATTGCTTTACTATGGTTTAATTGTGAAATAATTGGTGAAATATACTTTGGATGAATTTTGATAAGTTAATATGTTTTTAAATACTTTTTTTTTTTTGGAATGACTTGGATACTGTTCTAATTTATTTTACCTTACAAATTAATTAATTTATATTAATTAGCAATTACTAGAATGAGGGATTAAACTATATATTTGTAATTTGTATTCTACAAATGACAAAACTTCTTGAGACTTTTAGAAATGTTTTAAAATTGTTTTAATGCAGGAACAGTTTTTATTTGACTTTGATATTAATTATTTGATTTATTTTATCAATTATTGAAAATTGGAAATATTAGAAATTAAATTATGTGTAATGTATTAAACATGCCAAAAATTTACAAAATATTTTGATCCTATTTTAAGGACAATTTTATAGTCCTTGGGTTTATTTATGAGGTATACTCAATCGGTTTTATTAGGGAAAATTTTAAAATTATTATTGGATTTATATAAAGGTAATTGTTATAATAAAAAAAAAAGTGATTCTCATTGCAAATTATGGAATAAACTTAAAATTTATTAGGAGGCATAAACCGTTTTATGAGCAACTAAACACATCATAAAACCGACCTTAATCCTTTTTTTATTTGGCATAAACTTACCTTAATCTTGGCTTTCCTTCTCCCACTTTTTATTGAAAAATCTTGTATCATGAGTACTTACAACATCACATAGCTAAAATGAATCAATTAGAAGAAGACTTGCAAGAAAAGTCTACCACCAATCATCAATTATCGCCAAGCCTTGAAGAGAAAACAAGAAATCCTCCAATCAAATTAGTTTATTTAGGAGTCATATAGATCATACTAGAGTACAAGTATTAGAAATAGTAATACATAGATACACCTTTCGTATTAAAAATAAGTGATTGAATTATGATAGCTAGCCTCATAGCCATCATCATATCATTCATTTAAATATAGGTAAAATAAATCATAGACGAGCAAATCTTCAACAAAAATTGATGAAAGCAAAGAAGTTAGACGAAGCATAAATCACAAGTGCATCTGCATCTTCTCACGTCCACTAGTTGGGTCTTTGTTATGATTCGTTAATAATAATGAAAATTTGATCTTTACTCAACTAAAAAAGATGGGAAGTGCAACCACCAAAAAGGTCAACTTGATTGGATGCTCTTATTAGTTATTAGTACACCGATTTGCTGGCCTTTCAATGATTTTATTGTTTTCATACTAAGGAAGAGGTAGTGTTTATTTTTATGTTGTAGTTTTCTATGATCAATTCAGCAAATTGTACAACCCTTTGGCAATTATTTGAATCAATTAAGTAAATGGGTTGAATTCTAGTTACAATTTATTTTATACGATCATTTGTACCATACGCATGACATAATTTACATTCAAATTAATAATTTCGTTCTTTTGTTTTCACTTAATGCATTATTAAAGTTTAATCCGTACAGTCGTGTACTAAACATAACTTTACTATGTATTTCAACTTCATAAGAAAACTTAAGACTAGCTAACTCCATTATACGTAATTTAATTTCTTTTAATATGGTTCTTTACTGTGTTCTTTCCTCGATGTCAAAAAAAAAAAAAAAACTTAAGACCTCTCGTTTGAGACATTTCGAATCAAATCTTCCATCGCATACCCATCCAGACGCCCAACTTCTCTTAATTTTAGTACTACCAATGATCAACTGTTGAAGTTGGATCATCACTACAAATGTAGGTCACTTTATTCTTATTCCCCCAACTCTACTTCAATACTTGTCAAAAGCGCAGTCACTTAAAACTCAAAGTATTTCTTTTATATTAGTGGAAATGTGGAACCATTCTGGAAATAATTTAAGCCTAACCATTGTTTAAACCTTTACAGTTCGGGCCCATTTTATTGCCTGCCTGCATACCTAAATACTTTATGGGCGTCGTGGCCAACTGGGCTAATTGACAATCACTTGCCATCGACGCCCAATAAATCAGTGGCCTTATTTGCAGTCAGGGATCTGCACTGCATACTTCGCTAAGACCACGTTCACCAACAACAGAACCTGCATTGCACCTGTGGTTAACGACCTCGCTATACCAACAGTTAGACGGCAACCTTGCATTGCCTTTGATCTTTTAATGAGCTCGTTTTTACAAACAGTTAGTCGGCTACCCTGAATTGCACCTGTTGAGATGAGACACGGGAAGCCTAGTCGTACACAACCTAGCCTCTTCTGGTTAAAAGGTTAGACTATGCTTGAATTGGTGAAAATGCATCTGCTTCATTGGCAACAACCAGCAAGTCTCTGCGGAATACATTTCAACTTGACCCTGTAATTGATCTTATTGCAAGTAAATGAAGGCTGTAACTTCCGGCCTCAAACTCACAAGCCTCAAGATATCACATGACGATAACCATACTTTTAGAAAAAGGAGAAAACATGGAGACAAAATGTGTAAAACATAATCCTTCCCATGTTCCATTTTAGAAAGACTTCTTTGATCAATAAATGCAAAACTAACGAGAAGCAAAATCTCTGAAACAATGATAACCAACAAACTTGGGATTTATTACATCATACAACTAAAATCCTTGATATCCAACCATCATCACTCAATACTACTAGTTCTATACTCAGTTCTTCACTTTCCCATTAAATTTGATTAACTTTCACCTGCTGACTAACACCTCAATAAAGATCAGTCTCCTTGTGGGTTTGAATTACACAGTCAGATTTCGGGTAAGAGACACATGTGAGCAAATAACCATTGTCCGTTTGAGTGTCGTCAAGGAAGGATCCATCTGACTGATCAACTGATCCACTAACAAGCTGACCAGCACAGGTTGAGCATGCACCTGCCCTGCATGAATAAGGCAGCTCAATCCCTGCCTCTTCCGCTGCATCGAGAATGTAAGAATCTTCTGGGGCATCAAACTCGTTTTCAGTTCCATCAGGTCCGATCAACTTGACCTTGTATGTTGCTGCCATTGCAGTTGCTCTAAAGCTTGATGAAGATTTCAAGCCAAATGACTTGGAGATACTTTTCACAGAACCCAATGATGCCGGGCACTTGACCATAGGAGTCATAACCACAGTCTTGGGAATAGTGTTCAGCATACATTGGGTAGAGAGGTTCACAGTAGTCATATTTACGCCTAAAGTCATCAACCCAAATTAATTACAAAAGTAGCATACAATATATAACAATTTCTTGAGTTCCATCAACAAAATGATGAGCATTAATGAGAAAATGTAGTCTATATTGTTCAAGCTTGTAGCTCCAAAATGTAAAATTCTAGCTGGTCAGCTGATATACACTCTAAACTTAAACTAATATCAATAAGCAGATACAATATCCTAAAATTTTCGTTGATAACATGTGTTTCTTAGAGATAGGCAACACCCAAAACCAAAAAGGATCCAACATGAATTGCATGGAAAGGAAATTACCTTAGAATATCATTATTACTAGTTCTAAAAATGCCAGTCAGCCACAAAGTATGATGATTGAAGTTCACTACCTATGAATGTAAAATTACCTTGAATTGCATGGAAAAGAAATTACCTTAGAATATCATTATTACTAGCTCTAAAAATGCCAGTCAGACACAAAGTATGATGATTGAACTTCACTAACTTTGAATGCTAGGGATTAATTATTCACTAAGTCTACATTGTGCTAAACAGTCTGCTCGACCTGCATCAGATACTATAGCGTTCACTAGGCAAAAATACAAACACACAGGAACAATATGTTGGTGGCGAATAGTTCTATCAAATGATCACCTAAATTAATTAAGCTGTATTTTCCTAAAATCAAGTCCAATTTCATAAGAAGATACCAGATATTGTCACCAAAGAACCTTATAGTCTCACACCAATGGCTGTTGAAGTGTTAATACCAACCTAGAGTTTCGATTTTTTCCCTTGCCCAGACATTAAGGAACAGATAAACGGAGTATATCTCAATATCACCCTAATACCTACTACAATCCTTCTTTCCACAAAAACGCGTTAATGATTGAAACTTAATGACAATAAGTGTCTATTGTAAGAGTACATAAAATTCTGTATAACAAAACACAGGGCACAGAACACTATGCTAGCCTTGGCTATAAACAGAATCATGTATCCCCTTCCAACATACACCAAAAATGATCTTATATTCAGCAGAATTAAATTCCAAATAAGAGAGGAAAATAAGTGAAATCTTAGTCCCCTTAAAATTTCTCAGAATTTATCAACAGATTACCCACATTGCAGGCAACACATTATACTTTTTAAAAATTATAAAACTTAAACCAACCAAGTTTGGACACCCACACACTGACGCACCTGACTCACCAACTAAATGATGAAGCAAGCAGCACATAATCCAAATCTCAAATTCACTCCAACAGCATTCATAATTCATTACATAATCCATTACAAAACATCAAGAACCAGGTCCGAGAATCAAACAACTGACATGACCAAAAATTCACACAAAACATCAAGATAATTCTTAATTAAAAAAAAAAAAAAACATTATTGCAGGAACATCACTAATTATCATTCATCAATTCTCCTAAACCCCAATCCTAATTTCTGATATTTGTTGATCAAAATGGATGGTGACAAGAAATCATAAAAAAAAATAGAACTTTACTCTCAGCAGTACCATAAAAAGCAAAACTTCAATGTCATTAAACCATAAAAATCCGAACTTTAAATAACTGGTAATACAAAAATTGATATATATCAACTAAACAGCAATAAATTGGAAATGGTTAATATTTCATCATAAATATATATAAACCCTATTTTTGGTTTTAATAGGGTCACTTTCAGATCAAAACATAACTCCAAATACTTCACTCTCATCAGGAAAAAAAACATAAAATCAATCCAAAACCATATAAAACAAAAAGAAAAAAAGGAAAAGGAGGAAGATTCAAGTGAAGCACCCATTATTTTAAATATAAAAAATAAAATAATTAGTGCAAGATCAGATTAAAGAAAGATTAGATGAAATTAGTATCAGATTCATGGAAGATGCAATTAAGAGAAAGGGATTAGAGGGGTTATACCTGAAATTAGAGGTAAGTTGGGAGAGAGAAGTGCGGACAATACAAGGTGCTTTGACTGTAAATGCAATGGCCAACCCTTCGAAGTGGCTTTGCTATCTTTTATATACGGAATAGCATTGTAGAATAGAAAACTTTGCCGCACACATATATTATAATTCTAGAAAGTTGGGAACAGAATAGTAGACAACCCATTACCCTTGGCTACTTGCCTACTTGCCTACATGGCTAAGGTCAACAAGCCTAATGACCCAACCTTTAGACCAGACCGACTTAATTGGTTACGAAATACTCTGGAGTAGCTAGGAGTTTGGACGCACTATAGATTTTCACAATGGGTTTGTTCTTTCCTATTTTATTTTGGTTTTTAGCCGGAATTTACCTCGATTCGTAAAAAATTATCTAAAAATTCATCTAATTTTATATTATTATTTTCGAGTAAGAATTAATGTAAATCAAGTAAAATCTAAATAGTGTATCTTTAAAGATTGAGTTCCGTGTTTCACTCTAATTTATTTTATTTTTGAAAAAATTAACCAACACACATCCTCATTTCTCAAAATAACTATCTCCCTTAGCATGAAAACTATCATATATCAAACTCATGATCTTCTTTATCTTTAAACAACCATTAAAACTGCCTTCGTGATATATAATTTCCGCCATATTATCGCTTTTAAACTAGCCGACCAACGTAACACATTACACAAAACTTATGGAAAATATATATTAAAAAATATATCAAAAAAAGTTGTGCACAGTGTCAATGGGCTGGTTGCAAGGTGCACTCGCCTCAAGAATTGAAACCTCTCGGTGGTGCTGACACCGGTACTTATCTTTTTTCACGACACTTTTCAAAAATCTGTTTATACTATATTACGGAGTAGTATATTTCGTGTTAATTAATGCTATATTACTAGTTTATTAGTGTCTTAATCAAACTAAATTTATTAATTTTGCATATTCATTGTACTTTCTTAATTCAAGTATATCATTGCTAATGCATATGATCATTTGATTTAATTTGGAAAAATATTTCATTTTGTATAAACTATATTTTTTGAATGAATAATCTATATTTTCCAAGGTACAATAAGCCACGCATTCAAAATTAAACAAAGTATAATCTACCAATTAATTGAATTACAATAGTAAAAACATATCTTTTAGAACCACGAATAAATAGCCCGGCCTATTAAACAACATCTCCATATAATTGAATTGGGTTATTATTTCAAATGAGGGTGAAGAATGAAGATACATGGGTTAAAGAGCATATGAAGATTATGATTATAAAGTGGGAATGTTGAAGGTGGATGGGGAGTATTGAATTGACTGTTGTAAGTTAGTTGCTATGTGATTTAGCTTCTTCAAAACAGTTAGTTGACTATAATGTGTTTATTATCAAAGGTGGGTGGGCGTATGAAATTGACTAGAAATATAGTGATTAATATTACACAAAAAAGACAATGTTAGTACAGTTATATGATGAAAAAACCTAATCGTACATTCTTATTACATGATTGCTTCCCAATTGCATAAATATCACACAATATGATTTATAAACCACTAATCCAAATAAAAAGTGAATCATTAGGTCTCTCCTCAAAGTAAAATTCATTAGGTCTCTCCTCAAAGTAAAATTTAGACAAAAAAAATATGGGTTTATGTAATTGAGTAGTTTGTTGAGAAATAGAGAAGTTTAGAGGAGATCGTGATTGAGCAAATCAAAATATAAAGACATTTTCCAAATGGTTACTACTTACTAATAGAGAAGGGGGATATTAATATTTTAGACATCTACAAACTTTAGTAACTAGTTAAGTTTATCCTATAAATTTATTAATTTTATAAGTAGTTATATATATTATTCCTTCTATAATAATAAATTTATGTAATTTCATGTACTCTATGTTTGCTTTATAATATTATAAGAAACCTGTGATTAGCATGGGTACATATTAGTTTCCCTTTGATATACCTTTTTCAATTTAGTTGATTTGTTTCAACATCCTTGTAAATTACAAAGTGGTAAATTTTAGCCTTCTTAGAAAATAAGCAATAGTGCAATATATACCGAGTTAACATGTACATATATTGATATATTGCAATTATTTTAAGGGTAAATTGACCTAAAAAGGACCAAATGACTTGGGTGTAAGGAGCAATAAGCATAGAGTAACATGAACTTTAAGATTAGATGTATAAGGTAACATAGACTATCATTTAGATGTGTATAATGACATATTCGTATCGATCTTTATAGTTTATCACCTATTTTCCATTCGTAAACCTTTTATTTTCCTTATCACAACCCATTTTGCCTTAATTTATCCAAAACTTCCAAAGAGTTGCCAAAATCAAGCATAATTTGCAAATATATGTCATTAGGTGTATTAATATTATAGTTGGTGTTGCTCCTTTCATCTAAGTCATAATTGACGCTATTGTGTCCAATTGACCCTTATTTAGACATTTATAATTTAGATTTTTTTTTTTTTTACAGGAAAGGAATAAATCAACAAATATTTGGAAAATAACAAGTAGTCTTCTTTTGTGGTCTAGTATAGTCCAAATCATCCCATCATAAAAGAGGGAAAATTAGTGTTGTAGCATAATTATAACTATGAGATAGAATAGAACTGTATTCACGTGCATAATACTTTGTATTTTTCTTATAAATTTCAATATATTTTGTTTTACTTGTAAATAAATTTCAATATATTTTGTTCCGTAATTGCAACCCAAAACTTTGTACTTTAATTTAATGCAACGTTTAACATGTGTGTGTTTTCAAATTTCTATTCACATATCAAAAACATTTACCCAATTGTTAAAAAAATTGATCATGGCATAATCATAGAAGAATAAGGGGTAATTCAAGTCGAAAAACAGTAGGCTAATTAGCCGAATGGATGAACAATGTATTTGGGTGAACCATTTAATTTGCGGTCATTGAGTTGGTTAGTAGGGGAGAAACTTCAGTGCCCTGCGCCTACTAGATAGGTAGATTGTCTCTTAAGGTGCACAGGAAGCCCACAACTTTCGGATCCAGCGTTGCACGTCCAGTGGTTCAGCTTTTGTAAACATTATTTTATGTGTACTCCAATTTGTTTACTTAAAAAAAGGAAGAATGAATGATTAAGTTTGTGCACTTCTCTCTTCATAATTGATTGCACGTCATCTTATAGACTTTTCTTGTTCAATCAAACATGCATGATCACGTATATCTATCGAAAGCTGCCCTTCTATGAAAATTTTGGAGTCATTGTTAAATTTGGACGGTTGGCTTACACAAATATGGCCCATTCCTTTTTCATGACTCTAATTTCCCAAATAAATAAATAGTGGTGATAAGATAATTCGTGCCGTGCGTAACTGCGTATTACATATTACTTTTACCTTTTTTATATTAATTTCTTTATTATTGTAGCTATACCGAAATTTGAGAACTATATAGGACTAGTAGACTAATATTTTTATCACCAATAAATTATAAAATTGAACCTTATTGGAGTTGTAAGTGCAATGAGACCATCAAAGAAAGATGACATAAATTCAAGCCATTAAGAGCTAATTTCCTTATATTTCGGTATACTTCTTTTGAAGAACTAATTAAGAGATAAAATATCCATTATTTCATATTTTTTAAGAAATCAAGAATAATGAAACATATACCTATAGGCTATAGTCATTCGTACAGGGATGTAACCCTTGTGCACTCGCGAGTCTCGACTCACCTCAGTTTTGCGTGACTCGTTCTTGCGATGATTTAAGAATTATTGTAATGGGACATGTGGGCTTACAGCAGTTCAAATTTGAGCCAGTGTAGTAAGTACGCAGCTAAAGCCCAAGAGGGTAAATAGGGTGGAACAAGCCCAAGAATAGCCCAATAGAGTCAGGAGAAAATGAGAAATGTTCTCGAAATCCATCCCTTGTACGTGCTTCAACTCTCTAACAAGTTCAATGAAAAATGCTCCTGAATTCCTTAATGTAGATAGTAATTAGTACTCATATGGTTGAGTATGAATGTATGACGCACATCACTATCAATATGGAAAATGATAAGCATTGGAATAGAACTGCCTTTTTATCTTACCAATCCTAACCAATGGATGGATGGTATAAAACTATAAGAGGGAGGGAAATGAATTAGATTTCAAAAAACACACTGCTAGTTTATTCTCCATCTACATACTCACCTCCTGGCTACACTCCACCAGTTCATGAAGCCCAACTTACACACATTCCCTAATTTATACTCCACCAACATACGCGTCGCCTGTATAGACTCCACCATCGGATATGTTTTAATGCCCACGTTATATGATGTTAGTCATTGAACGTAGGCAATTGTGACCTGGTTAATAACTAAATAAATTCTAATTTAACGTACAGTAGATGATTATTATTTCTAACAGCACATTGCATATGAATTTGGACTTCTTCACAAGAAAAGTGCACACAAACCTTTTTTTTTTTCTTTTTTCAATGATATATATATATATATATATATATATATATATATATATATATATATATATATATATATATATATATATATATATATATATATATATATATATTAAAACTTAAAAAACAGTCACACTAACCCTTCTAGTCGTAACTGCTAGTTTCTGGGCCTTATCAACAAGAAGTCTTGAAACTTTAAAACAAGAGAAAAAAACAAATAAATGAGCTTGTCATTGAATGTCATCCACAAGTTGGCACAACTCTTTAAGAGATCTGGTCGGATTGCAGAGGATTTACACGCCAGTAGCGCAATCTGTACAGACTAAACACGTATTACCTACCTTAACCGCCTCTGACATCCCTCTATGGATTGCTAGGTTATAGATGACCCAACCAATTCCAACGTCTACTTGCGATCTTTGATTTTTCAATTTCATTTTTTTCCATGCTCCATTCACTTCAATAATAGTCAAAGCCCTTTCCTAAAGGTTCCCAATTGTCCATACTAGAACAATGGGGGGGGGGGGGGGGGGGGGGGGGGGGGGGGGGATGGCATTAGGGTAGGCATGGCTAAATTAAAGCAAACTTAATTTCTATAAAGCCAGATACTCTGAGCACAATAGAACGAATATTTCAGGAATTCTAGGTCAACATCAAATTTCAAGAAAAGGGAAATCCAATATCTGGGTTTATTGGAAGAATTCGCAGTCTCTAAAAGGTGTTCAAGTAATTCTAGTTGGTTATTACACATTGCACACGAACTTAAAGACGTAAATACGAGTAAAATTAAAAGCTGTTATGAACAACTGGGGAGGGATTCATGGCAGTGGGTAAATATATATAAATTGATCAATTTAACAGTTTCACGATGCTTTCAATGAAACAGTCACAGCCCTGCAAGACAGAACGAGACACTAAATGCTGATTTCATTGATCGCCTTAAGAACGGTGACATCAGAAACTAATTGCAAAACCCTTAACCAAAGATCTCTCAAATTCAAAACTGCCCATATACGAGACATTAAATAAGATTACGATGTTGATGTCAAAAATAAAACTAAGCGGAAATTTTTTAGCGATTTCATTCAAGAACATAATCCCGGTATACTAAAGCTCACAACAATTGTAATACTAGTAGAAGGCAATAAACAAACTTCAAGTCCTACAACGGGATTCAACCAAAAATGGTGAGCTGATTTAGAAGATGCGGTATGGTTTGCCCATGGTACTCTTGAGGTATAAGCATCGAACCTACCAAACAATAATAAAAGTTAATTAGATCATTGCATTAAACCAGTAGTGAATTATCTAGCCACATAGAACACTAATTTTTTGCAAGACACGCAAGCATTAAAGGATAACTCACATTTTGCCAGTTCTTCTTCAGCAGCGAAACAAGAAAGTTGACGCTCATCTGCACATTTTGGAAAATCTGCTTCTCTTCCATACTTAAGTTACCAACAGCAACTCCCATGCAGAGAACTTTCTTAAGCTGAAACTTTACGGTAGCCTTGATCTCATTAACCTTGTTCTCTAGGGGCTCCTGGTGGGTGACAAGTGTTGGGAACTTACCTGAATAGGCAAATATATAAATATCAATTAAATGAACGAGATAATTGATGGGTCCATGGTGGGTAACAAGTATCAACGAGATAATTGATGAATGAACAAAATTCTGCCCCATCTTTAGAGAGTTAGAGCAGCGATAAAGAGAAGCAAAGCTTCAGTTCAATTAAATCAGCATACTTTCACAACTACTAAAATACACTTGCCTGCCTTGTTAAGACCAGGACCGAGCAAACGAGGAATCTGCTTAATAACAGCTTCAGATGCAAGGAATGCATGGTACTTCTTGGCAAGCTTCTTGACCAATTTCTTGTTCTTGTTAAGTTTCTTCAAGGCTTCAACATCCATGGATTCCAAACCAATTCTCTCAGCCTACAATCACATTAAGATTGCATCAGTATTGGAGAGAGGACAAGCCAAAAACCAGAAACAAGGTTTTGAGAGCCAGAGCAATACAGACAAAGTCCAAATGCAAACTAGGAATCAAAAACTAAATTTACATAGCCCCAACAACATATGATCTTAAGCCATAAACTAAGTTAGGAGGCATGCTTCACTGATAATCAACATATATAGAGAACACCGGCATCCTTGGACTGGCAATAATGGCAATAGACAGGATTACAAAGAACAGGGTTTTGCATTCAAGGTGTATACTGTTCAAATGACCAAAAACAAATCTTCAAACCATACGAAGTACTCTATACCTCTTCCACATGCTGTGCATCTCCAAGCATGCAGACCTTCATCTTGGGACGAGGGATGTGTGGCAATTTGACAGAACCACTGAAACGCTTGTCCTTTTGGGGATCATAATTCTTCAGCCCAATCTGGAGCTCAACAGTCTCGGTAAACTTGCGATTTTTTTCCTTGGCATCATTAGCAATCCCTGTGATTGCTTCTCTCACAGCATCACTCTGAAGCTTACTGCAACAGTCAACATTAAACGTTTATAATCCAGTTTCACTTACCATCAAAATTAAGAAACAAACTGAGGATTACCAAGTCTAAACACTATCAAATTACATTCTTTCTAAAAAGTACCAATTCCAAGAGATAAAAGAAAACTAGTCCCACTTTAGTGGCAAAACTCAGTCACTGTGAGCATTATTAAGTCAAAACTTTCACTACAATACCGGCCCAGATATCAGGACTGTTTATTCACAAATACCAAATACTTCAAAACATATTATTCATGTTATTCACTACAATACCCAATCTCGAAACGCTTTAACCACAAATACCAAATGTGCCCGTTTAACATGAAACTTTATCGTAATTACACCGTTATAATTTGATCTTTAAGCTTGGCATTGTGTGAGTAATGCGACCAGATCTTTAAGCTCAGGACATTGCAAAATCAGGATGATGTGAAGCTCTCAATATTAAAATGAATTCACATAACATACTCAACAAAGATTTTCTACCACCAATCAAACGATACCCACTTCACAATATCACACAAATAACTAATCCAACAATACACTTTAAATATTTTCAAATTGAAAATGATAACAACAAAACCCCTAAATCCTAAACATATGAAATGCATCCAACAAAGTGTAATAAAAGCTAAGATTACATACCTCATGATTGTAGCTCGAATGGAAAACTGCAAAAACTAAGATGACAATGAGGATTTGGAGTTAGATGAGGTTGAGATTCAAGAGAAAAATGCAGAAAATATTGAGGGGGAGGGGGGAGAGAGAGAGAGAGTACCGAAGAAGAGTGCCTAGGGTTTACGGCTGCTGCGAAGAGAATGAAGGAGTAAAGTTGATGCTTTTAAATACGAACTAGGTTTTTAAAGTATTTTTAAGTGTTGGGCCTGTCGTTTGGAACTCCATTCGGGGTACTGGTTTCTTCATATGGGTTTTGGACATTTGGATTAGAACTATTATTTGATGAACAATTAGGGTTAAGAACTTAAGATAGTTGAATCTCATGAAAGTATATGTATATTGGATTACTTATTAATGTGATATTTGATCTGAACAAGATTCAAATATAATAATTATCTATTATAATTATCAAAAATTATATAAGTGACTTTATATGAGATTTATTGACTCAAATCTGGACATATATGTTTTAATTTGTCTATCAGAGAAAGAAATCAAATTATTCTATTTTCTGATAATTCAATGGTTAAGTTTAAAGTTTGTAATAGAGTAATTGCAATACAATCATTTTTTGTGTACGAATGTATGATATACCGTGCGTATGTTCCATTATTAATGCATTTGTGGATAGTTCTTGTCGAAGTTTAATAAGCTTTTTGTTGGTAACAAGATGCAATGACATAGTATTTACTTTGGGATAATATTTGTTACTCCCTCTATCCCTAATTTTTTGTCCCATTTGGCTTTTTACGGTCTCTAACACATGATTTAAAATGCTCTTATCTTCAAATCCTTAAGACATAAAAAAATTGTAAAAACTTGATATTCAAAAAATTTATATTAAGATGCATCAAATAAGATTTAACTTGAATATATTATTTCTTATAGCATGATGAGAATTTATAGTCAAAACTTTTTAAACTTTAACTCCATAAATAGAAATAGCATAAAAATAAAGGGACGAATGTAGTGTTGACCCAATAAAATACGAGAAAGATCCAATTAAGTTCATAATTGATCAAACTGTATCCTCTTATAAGCGGGTCAATTGAGGGCCCTTATTGGGGCCTTCCCATTTGTACAATTATACTTGTTGCCATGCATTATGCATATGATACAATGATAATTGGGAAGACTCTTCCACTTTTTCAAGCAGTTTTAATCCAATTTATAGAAAAATCCAAATGGATATGAACGATGGGACGAATGATACTTCATCATAAATTCACAAATCATGGGAGTGTAGGTAAATAAACAAATACGATGCGTTAGATTTTGCACCGAACAAATTATATCCCAAATTCCCAACTCCTGAGAGTCGAGACTTAACAGCAATCATTCGGGAGTCTTAAGAGAGACCGAGTGAGTTAGCATATCTAGTTTATTAGGTCCACTTTCTATGGACTGAGCTCTATACTTGCACTAAGTTTTGTACAGGGCTAGGCCATATACTGGGCTAGGTAATAAGGGTCCAAATTGCTTGTTTATTTATTTATCGCCCGAAAAATATTCAAACTATCCTTGTAAAAGACTATTCTTCAATCACCATGCACGACCAGTGCAACCCACCCACCATCTACCACCGCCACTTGAACCATTGGTGCTGCTGCCTTCGCTATCATTGTGCCGGAAAATAAATCTCAAACGTAGAGGGGAATACGCCGGTCAACCGTTGGGTGATTCTTTTTTTATTTATTATTATTCTAGTGAAAGAGGCGAGGCTTTAAAAAAAAGGACATATTAATGGGGAGACGTTTTAGAAAGATGGTCACCCTTAGGAGGAGACATTTCCTATGTATAATATAAAAAATATTATATTTAAGCATTATTTTTCTTTTTTTTTCTTACAATTTTATATTGAGTTGATATATAGACAACATTGTATCTATATATGTTTGAAGCTAAAATGATGGCATTACACATGCCTTATCCACAGGCCATGAAAATGAGCTTAGATCAAATTATAGGAGTTTGAAAATTGATTGAAATGGATGTTTAGAACCAAAATAGTCAGTTTTAATCGATTTTAAGGTCCAATATGACCATATTAGACTCATGGAAGCAGATGAAAGTATTTCTTTACTGGGTTCAAAATTGGCTAAAATGACCAAAGATTCAAGGTTATGCATTATTTTAAAGATGCTTTTTTGAAATTAAAAAAAAGGTATTAGATGTATTCGAGGGTTATACATAGAGGTTTTGAACCATTCAATATCTTATACTTGATCTTTAAAGATCTTAAAATGGGTTTAAGATCCATTTGTATGAGTTTTAAAAATATGTTAATTGGGTGTTTGGAATCAAAGTAAATGATTATAGTTATACATGTAGTCAAATATGACCCTATAAGACCTTTGGTTAGCATATTAAGGGGTTTTCTAACCAAGTTTAAAATTGTCTAAAATGTTTAAATTTTAAAGTTTATTATACATTGTTGAAAGTTATTTTCGAAATTTTTTTGAAATTATAATAACGGTATTGGATGCTTTTCAGGGTTAAAACCATATAAACCTTATATTTGATACCTTAATACCCTAAAAGAATGGATATTAGTTGAAACAGGAGCATGTTCAAAGCAAAAATAGATGGTAAAAATTACTCATAAAGTCTAGGTATGTCCCTAAAAGACCCTTGATAATTATATCAAGGTGCTACTTCACTAGGTTTAAAATTGTCCCAACATGACTAAATTTTAAAGGCTATTGTACATTATTTTTGAGATATTATAGAAATATTTCCTAAATTGAGTCAAAGTATTTGGTACTTCTTAGGGTCAAATAAGGATAGGTGGAACCCTTTTAATACCTTATATTCGATTTATAAAGGCTCTAAAAATGAGTTAAATGCAATTGTTAGAGTTTTGGATATCAGATGAAAGTGGTGTTTTAGAGTCATATTGATGGTTACAATTACTTTTAGGGCTTAATATGACCATATAAGACCCACAGTAAGCGCATCAAGCTTTTCTATCACGGGGTTTGAATTTGTTCAAAATGACTTAATTTTGAAGGTTATTTTACAATACATTATTTTTGATATATTTTCAAAACTTTTACAAAATTAAATTGAAGGTACGTACTAAATTCTTCTTAAGATCATATGAGCTAGTTACACTATATTCGGTAAGGGTGTGCAAAATAACCGCAATCGCTAACCGTGTATAATCAGTTCATGTTAATGGTTATTTTATCGAATTGTTAAGAATTAACGATTACGGTTATGGTAATGAAATTTTTGTAACGGTTACGTTATTATTATTTTTTAAAAAAACTAAACTTAAAAGGCTAAAACATGAATGAATATCACAAATTTTTTTTATGCATGATCAAACCTTATATAAATATGAGTTATTAATATCGTAGAAGACCCAAATGAGCTAAGAAATCATACAAATAATTTCACAATATTAGGTGTACAAGTGCATAAAAATGGAATGAAACGGTTAGCGGTTAACCGTACCGTTAAATATCGGTTACCGTTACTTAATGGTACAGTTACGGTTAGCCTTTTCCAATAACCATTATAACGGTTAACCGTACCATTACTTAACGGTACATTTAGAGTTATGGTGCTCCAAATGAAAAAGATTGTCTGCTTGTCTATCTGGTGTACCTTAAATGATTTACTTGTTTTGATGCTATGGTTCTTGTCCGTTAAATATTATTGTACCTTTCTTAACTTGCAGGAAAAACTGCATAAATAACCTCGTTTTGATTGTTGAAGAATTTGCTGTAGCTGATCTTTAGAAAACTTGGTTGATTATCATGCTTGTTTATATTTGCCTTAGTGAAATGTCCAACAAAGGATGAGGATTTTCATGTTTTTGGCAAATCAGGATCGTATAAGACATCCAAACACGTTTCATTTTGTTTGATAACAGTCATTTAAGCTTATTGAAACTTTTCAAGCAGGAAGAAAGGACATGATTAGGCGCCCCCCTTTGAAGATTTTCTGGGCAGACCTTGTTTGGGTGATTTAGTCTTCCATGTATTCTTTAGACTTTAGTGACCCCAAAACATACAAAGGAAGAAGAAAATATATAAGCAAACATAAATATGCATAGTTGACCACTGCAGGAAAGGAAAAAACGTGCAGGAAATATGACAGAACTAACCTCTATTTGAACCCGAATCCCCTACCCCCATCACCATTCCCACCAATTTCCTACTATTCTAGTAACCTCAGCGGGTCAAAGGTCAAAGAAGGTCCTTTGCGTCCCCATGTAAAGCAGAAAAGAAAACACACGAGTTCTCTGAAATACGACAAAGAAGGAATGTTTGCTCATTTGTCCACAAAGGCCATCTTTGTGCAGAGGGACCTTTGGTGTCACCTCATCTGATACTGATAGAATTGGTAAATGCATCAGAAAGCAAATATGCCAACTAAACAAAAAAAAGAACTCTCCTTTTGTAAGATTGGAGATTGTACCTCCACCATCGAACCAGGAAAATTCATACTCCGTACTTAGCAGTCCCGTCCCTTTTTTAACCGGCAAATATAAATTTAAATTTTATAACAACTTATTGTATTCAATATAACATATATTACGACACTAAAAACTAACAATATAATATAATTTTGCAAAATCAAAACAACAAAGCAAATTTGGATAATTGTAGCACTAACAATAATAACCCAAGACACATATTAAACCAATATAAAAAAAAAAATTGAATGCCTGTACAATAATAACCCAAGAAATATCGGTAATGTTTTATAAAGAAGCAATCATTTGAATGCATGTATAATGACTAGAATCTTGACTAAACAAGCTGTTTAACATCTCTTTAAAGTTTAAAGTGATGAATAGCAAAATCAACAAAACCATTTACTGCAAGCCCTGCTATAACTGCAGTCCATGACAAAGTGTCTCTCTGACGTATGTCTTGAAAAAGTTGGAATACCTTCTTAACATCCCCACATATTTACAGTACAAGTAAATCAAAGAGTTATCAACATAAATGTCCATTTCGATGTTATGCTCAATGGGCAATGATGTAATCATGAATTGCAGTGCATAATGTCGAGGATTCCTAGATGAGCAGAGTTAGAAAGCATTTTTGAAACCGTAACTTTGTTAGGTTTAATCTTATTCAACATCATATCCTGAAATAGTTTCATAACATTTGAATATCCACCTGCTTGTGTCTTGTGAGTACCCAGTCAACATTATCAACAGATTAATATAACACTTTTGGTGTCTAAAGTGGTATGTGTTTTATTATAGGTTGTTATGCTAGACTTCTTCATGGCTGACCAACTTTGTAGCCGGGTGATCACCTAGTACATGCTTCATATCAAAGGACTAACGGTGAGGATATCATGACTCTCAGGTGCCCCTTCTCAGAAACCTAGAGTATATAGCTTGCTACTACATCACAAGAAGTTACAAGACTCGGGATTACAGATACTGTAGGAGTCTGGGAGAACTACATACTACAGAGACCTAGCAATTAAATATCAATATCAACACAATATATCTCAATATAATCCACCGCAGTATCAACAATACATCCCACTCACACAACACATTACAGGCCATGACAACTTTCACCATTGTCACATCATCAACCCTCACCTCTGCCACCCGCATTACCTCAAAAAGAACCAAAACATCCCTAATTCTTGAGGAGTTTCGGATGATGGAAACACAAGGGATGAACGGTTGAAATTCATAACTCACAAGCGCAATGTACTAAAGTTACGTACAAATTCAGAGTAGTACAATACCAAAAGCAGGACAAATTCAACTCAGAATCACTAATTGAAAATACCCGTTTATAAAAATTCAAAAATAACCAATAGGGTATTCAACTAAATAGTTCAATCAATCAAGAAAATAAACAAGTTAAACAAAAAAAATCCTAAACATAAACGCCCAAAAATTCAGCACAATTTCACAAATCAGTCAAAAACTCAAAACCCATCAAGAGATCAACAATAAACATTCAAACACCAACACATTGTGGTACCAAAACATCAAAAAAAAAAATAACCTCCAAATCTTTAATCCAAAAAAATCAATAAGAGATGCGGTGACAGCGGATAGAGATTGAGGATGGAGGTATTGAATGGTGGTACTATGGTAGTCGTCGGAGGCACGAAGGAAATTTGACGAAGGATTATTGCTGCCTTAGTGCCTTAAACCCCTTATTTCTCTTATTAATTTTTCTTCCCATTGCCATGGAATTAATTGACATTGAGATGGAGGATTTTGATATGCAAGGATGAAAATGAAAATTAGAAGATGAAAGGGTTAAAATTGAAGTTGAAAGAGTGAACAAGTGACGTGAAGATGGAAAATAAAACCGTAAAACATTGAAGAAGGTTGTCAGTTAATTTATAAAGCCTTGGAAGTTGGACAAAATGTGAATATATATATATATATATATATATATATATATATATATATATATATAATGTCAAAGTTGTAAATATAGAAAACTTTGAAATTGATTAGCAGTTGTGAAAAATTTACACCTCATAATTATTGGATAGTTTCCCAAAACGTCGCTTTTTTATTTGTATGTATTTAATTAGTTTTTATATACTTTTTTAGTTGTATATAATTTTATGAATATTTAGCTTTAATATCCCATAATTAAAGGCGACTATTAAAACAAATATAATTAACGATCTAAAAAATCACAAATAACGATCTAAAAATATACTTAACATAATGTTCAAAAAAATTAATATAATATTCTAAATGATTACCATATTGTTCTAATATGTTGTACTATTGCTCTAAATATATTAAACTTTTGTTATTAAATATTTTAAATTCTTCATGGAGTGTTCTAAATTCTTCGTGGGGTGTTCTTAATTCTTTTAAAAGTGTTCTAAATATTTCATTTATTGTTCTAAATTATTATTAATGTATTCTAAATTATTATACAAGTTTAAGTGGAGCAATGAATTACAATGTGTTCATTTATTACTTGACAAAATTAACCTAATGTATTTCCTGATGTTCTAATAGTGTTCTAATATACTATTCGAGTGTTCTAAATATTTATAATGTTCTAATAAACGGTTACCATACTGTTTAAATGTGTTGTACTATTGCTCTAAATATGTTATACTGTTGTTCTAAAATATTTTGATGTTCTAATAGGTATCAACAATGTTCTAAATATATGTATTAATGTTCTAAATTTAGTATATAATGTTCTAAAAGGTGCAGTAGTGTACTAATAAGTTTAGATAGTGTTCTAAAATATTATGTAATTGTTCTAAATATATACAATAATGTTATAAATACTTATACTAATGTTCATAACATAATAATATAGAGTAATGATACTTGACAAAATTAATCTAACGTATTTTTATTGTGCTAACCTATCTTTCCATTCATCTAAACTGTCACTTTAATGTTCAAAATCATATGTTATGCTGAAGTTATAATTCAGATACTCTAAAATATAAATCTGATGCTAAAATATAAATCTATTGAAGTTATTGACAACAGGTTTCTTGAGAATATGCTATTGTTCTAATTATTCTAGATATAGTTCCAATATGCCTACTGTTCTAAATATGCGTAATGTTTTAGGCATTAAATCTATTTTACTAGCAAATATGCCTACTGTTCTAAATAATATACCTATTATTTTAAAACACTAATATATTATTATATGTATTATACCTATTGTTCTAATATGTTTATCTATTGTCCTAATATGTTTAACTATTGTTCTAACATAATATATTTATTGTTCTAAATATATAATTCTATTGTTCTAATTATTATAACTATCATTCTAATATGCCTACTATTCTAAATATGTGTAATGTTTTAGGCATTATACCTATTGTACTAGCAAATATGCCTACTATTCTAAATAATATACCTATTATTTTAAAACACTAATCTATTGTTCTATATATTATACCTATTATTCTAATATATTTGTCAATTGTTCTAGCAAATCTGCCTATTGTTCTAAATTATAATTTTATTATTCTAATTATTATATTTATTGTTCTAATATGCATACTGTTCTACATATGCGTAATGTTTTAGACAATATACCTATTGTACTAGCAAATATGCCTACTGTTCTAAATAATTTACCTATTGTTTTAAAAGTACTAATCTATTGTTCTACATATTATACTTATTGTTCTAATATGTTTACTTATTGTTCTAATATGTTTGCCTATTATTCTAGCAAATCTGCCTATTGTTCTAACTATATAATTCTATTGTTCTAATTGTTATAACTATTGCTCTAATAAGTTTACCTGTTGTTTTAAGCCTTAAGCAAGAAATACTACGACTAATGCATAGCTCATAATACTACGAACAATGTCCTATTGTTTACCTATTGTTCTAACGTTCAACATTATTATTAAGCAAGAAATACTACAACCAATTTATAAACCGCTCTAATAATACTTCCAACAAATACTATTACCAATTTTTACAAGAAATAGAACATGCATGTTATGAAACCCGTTTATCAAATCGATAGAATTAAGAAAAATTCAACAACACATCAAAGCTATGGAGAAAACAATACATCAACCTTTTGTGGTTCAATTTCGAAAAGACAATGAAACATTACCTATTATTTTGAATAGAATATAATTTGACTGACTATTGAAAAAACCGGCAACTACCTTCTGTAATTTAATTTCGAAAATAAAATGAAATATTACTTGTTATTTTGAATATAATATAATTCTACTAACTATTGTAATCTATGGAAACTATTGATTACTATGGAATATTAAAGACGTTTTGGAAATTACCCCAATAATTATGGGACCGAATTATTCTCAATTGTCAATTAAATATCTAACTTTTTGATATTTACAACTTGGCCATTAATGTAGATTTAATCACAACTATCTAAATATACAATATTAACGGTATTACATGGGTTCTCATATAAAAAGGGGTTCTCACATGATTCCATATATATAAGGGAGGGATCCAATGAGAAGGATGTTTAAAATAAGAAGAATAAGAAGAGATCTTTGTCATTTAAATGGTAAGATCCAATGCTAGATATTTCATGTAAAGAAAATGATTACTATAACAATAAAAAATGATCACTATAATAATAAAAAGAGTAACTATAATAATAAAAAGGGTCATTATTAGTAAAAAAATTATTTGGTTACTATGAGTTAAAAAATGGTCACTATGAGTACATAAAATATCATCCGTTGAATTTAAGAGATGAAGAGTTAAGATGTCTTCTCATCCTTCTCATTTTAAGTACCCTTCTTATTTTAACTTATATATATATATATATATATATATATATATATATATATATATATATATATATATATATATATTTATTTATTTATGGTTTAATATTTGGACAATTGGGCCCCTCTTAATTTGGGTCCTAGGCCATTGTACTCATGGGCTACCCTCATATCTGGGCCTGATACTTAGTACGTATAAATTTGGCATTTAAATATTCCGGATTCATGCTGTAAGAAAACTTTCTGATTTTGCTTAATTTTCAAGATTGCATGTGCAGGAGGAAAGTTTATCTACTTTATCCTAAAACTGGGTTTCCAAGCAACTTACGTAGCCGAACAAAATCTTACTTGGGTTAATCACTATGGTTTAATACAAATTTGGTACGATGTTGAGGGTAAGGCATTCGCTGCCATTGTAATTGGACATGTTCAAATGTGAGGGGTAGCGTTAACGGCCCGATTCGACCCGTTTTGCATCTTTTTTTGTTCGGTCTGACCCGTTTTGCATGTGACCCATCTTAATCCTAACCCGATCTAATGTACATTGATCAGCTCATCTGAAGCAGCAGCAACAGAACTGAAAAACTTAAACTTTACGACAACAAGCAGCAGCCCATCAAATGCAACGCGCTGCATCACAAATCCACGATTCGCAAATAGGGTCGCTTAGATGACAGATGTCTCCGGTGTAGCTTAGTATCAGGTTCTGATCGATTTGTCTTGCTTATTCAGATTATGATCCCATTATCAGCAAATATCATAGGTTATCCACAAGACGATGGTTGAATCAAAAACTGCATTCATGCTTACGTTTTAGAAGGGTTGGCTTGTCACCCTTTTCTTTATACATTTATCAATCACATTCATGACTTTCCACTGAATACATATATATATATTTTTTTTTCTAGTTCCACTTATCTTTTCAAACTTCGCGACGTTTTGTTAGCCACATAAGCATGATTGTTGGCTTATAAAAAAATGGCAGCCTTAAAGAGTCCAGTTTCATCACTCTTTTTTAACAAATATAGAAAGCTAAAAAAACTCCAACTTCATGCTTATGCAACAAGCAAGGATGTACTCTGGCTAATCAGATTCTTAAAATAACATTTAATTTAGCCTAATAAACATTAGCATACAGAACCAATCTCCTTCGGACAGACGAACAAGCAACATAATTTTATACGAACAACGATAGATGAGTTTGAATACAGTTGCAACATTCATAAAATCTTCCATTGCCTAGCTAATCTCTTAACCTTTCTATGTCATCCGCATGAAAAACAAGTCTTTGGGTCGCATTTTGAAGTTGATCATCTAATTGAATTAAGAACTCATTACAAAACTATTTAATATTATTCTATCAAGCTAATCTACAAAAACATCTAAATGTTCACCAATTACCAGAATCAGAGACCTTTTATTTTTTGATCCAATCATTGATTGCACAAGGAATATTTGGTTGGAAGCATATTTTTTAACAAAAAGAGTTAGGGATGATCATAATACAATATAATACAAATTGGTGCCACCTCTTCCCATTAGACATATCAAATGGGCTCCGTTATCTATAAGTTTCTGTCTTTTTATTTTATTTTTTATGTGCAAATTAAAAGCATTTTAAATGCAAACAGAAATGTAGTAATGCAACTCATGCATATCATATCTTCAGACTTTGATCTCCTCTCTTATCTTTTCACTAATTCTTTTTAAGTTCCATGCAAAAGGTTGTGCGCTTAAGATCTTTTATTTTTTGAAATAATAAAATAGGAAAGGACTATAAGGAAGCAAATGAGAAAAAAAAAATTAAATCCAAGAATCAAAGGGATTCTTTTATTCTAAAACCCAAGAAATGGAATGAAATTTATTCCTATATTTCCTTCTTAATAGTGTTTTTTTGGGAATTTACTCCTACTAAATTTTCATTTTCTATGATCTATACAATTTTCCTTTTTTTTAAAAAAAAATAATCTATTTAATCAATTTCCCTACCAAATTAGTTATAAGGGGATAATATAGAAGAATGCATCAACAAACTCAAAGAATTTTTGGAAACCTGCATCTACTTAGAAGATTAAGGGCCCTAATTTTGGAAACTAATGAAACCACTCATAATAATTATATAGTTGTACATGATATACATCTCAAGAAAGAAATTTCTATTAATAGATGACTCTTTGTGTGGCATGGTTTAGGTGATGACAAGGAATAGACGGTGACTCCCTAACAAAGGGGATAATACCAGATAAACCTTCTCCAATGTAAGGGTTTATTAATTATACAAGTGGAGGGAAGGGGGTTGGTCTTTTATAATGTTTTGGTTGACAGGGCAATTAGCACAACATTAAATAAAGTAATATAATCTTATTGCACAATACAAACACCAAAAAGTAAAATCCAAATCTCCATCAAAAGATAAAAGATTAGATTAAGCTAAACAACTTAATTTGGAAGAACATGTCTTATGGTCTCTCCTTTGACCATCTTTCTATGGTCTCTCCTTTGACCATCTTTCATGAAAGAAACTTTGTCTTTTCTCCGCCCTTTTATTGCTTAACTTGATGAAATATAGTGTAATACAAAACTCTAAATATTTCATAGCTCCTACCTAATATATTAAGTAACTAACACACTATAATATTATACTTTGTATTCATATCAAATAACACATAAAATAAGTAAAGTAAAAATTGACATGTATTATCTTTGCTATTACTGCTTAATGTTTAGTAATTACAATAAAAATGTTTTTCAATTTAATCTTACTTAATATGATGATCAGTTGTTTTGCATTTCTTTGACAGCTTATTAAAAAGGACTAATGACAAAACCCAGGCGTTTAAATAAGATCAGAGGTGGGATGGAGTGGAGCTGGAGTCTGTTTATCTAGTGGTTCCCTTGGGTTTGGCCCTACAAAGAACAAGCACATAGAATTATTTTAGTCCCTCAAAACCCATTAATTAATTTTAATCCTTCATTATTTATCATTCAAAAATATTTTTAATTTAGCTCCCAAACCTCACAAAACCAGGGGGCCTGATAGAGGCCTGTCAAGACAAGATTTTCTGTACCATTGATTGAGTTAATTTCAAAATTCAATTCTCACAATAAATTACTAAAACTATTACTACTACTATAACTTTGCAAAACCCCTCTTCAAAAAAGAGTACAATCATCCAGGTTTTCTTAGCTTCTCGGAGAAGTTGTGAGAAAAGCATACCCCCACCAAAAAAAAGACTTTCTTCATGGTATGAAATGAAAGCCCAAAAAAGTTGAAAAGGAGGGAAAATACATACATATTTATGAAAAAAGACTGAAACTTTCTCAATCTTCTGATTTTCTTCTTTTGTTGGCTGCCCTTCTCTTTCAACTGTTTGGATCGACATCTCAAAGTTCCATCTTTACTAATTCTACCCCTCCCAAAGGTATAAACTTGTGAAATTAAGCTTCCATTTTCTCTTCTAATTCCTCTGTTTTGTTTTTCCCTCTCAAATAACACAAGCTTAATTGGGTTAATTCAACTAATTTTCAGCTTCTTAAAGATCATCACATACAGAAGAGGAAGAAGCTTAAGATGGTGGTGTAATTCAAATTGTCTAGTGTTGCTGTAAATTATACAAGTCGTACTTGCATGGCGTCAAGTCATAGACTTGGAGAGATAGGTTTATCACAGTCAGCCCCTTCATCAATTCATAACAACATTCCTTTTGCAATCCCTCATCATCTTCATCATCATACTGTGATCAACCCTACATCAACAACTAATCCATTCATGTAACATTAGTTCTTCCTCATGTCCGTTTGGATATAGCTGTACTGTTTTTCCATCTTGAATTACACTATCAACTTGAGAACAAACAAATTACAGTAATTATTCCAAACGAATGAAGTTAGTTTTGATATAAAGATTAATATGTTTCTATTTTTGTTAAATGTTTTGTATTATATATATATATATATATATATATATATATATATATATATATATATATATATATATATATATATTTATATATATATATTATATGGTTGAGATTGAGTGACATAACAAATTGACAAAGATTTTTTGGTGGTTTTGTTATATAAAAAAAAACACAGAAATCAAGGAGGATCCTCGTTTGATTTTGGAGAGCTAGAACAAGCAATTGTCCTGCAAGGAGTAAAGATAGGACATGATGATCAAGCCAAACCATGTAAGTATAAAAACCTCTACTCAAATCCTCTTTTTTCTGACGTTTGATATTCTTAACCAACCCGACTAGTTTGAATGTGTCTTACACAGTATAGGAAGTGGTTATTTCTATTTACAACACAGAAATCATTTTATGAAGCAAACTACAGAATGGCGTGGGGTTACTAACAAGGAAATCATGACCTCTTCATATCACACCCCTATATCTTCACTTTAACTGCATTATTTTCTTGCACCATTTACGAAATCAGTACCATCTTTTTTTTCTTTTTTGCTATTTCAGAAAGAGGGGGAAAAAAAAGAAATAAAATTCATTTTTGTTATAATAAATTTTTGTAGTTGAGGCTGATTTTGAAGATATTGCTTTTATATGATTATGTGCAGCTTTATTTGCAAATGCAAGCAGACCTGCAGCAACTCTAGAGATGTTCCCTTCATGGCCAATGAGATTTCAACAAACCACCAGAGTATGACTACTTTCTCTCTCTAAAATTTTTCTAAATTTCTCTATTGTAGTTTGACCAGTTCTTTTCTTAGACATTGTTGACTGAAAACAACCACCTCCTGTGTCTTCTGAAGTTTCCTATTCTGAAGATGTATTGTTTTGATTGCTAGCTTAGATGTATGCGGAGTATATATTACTTGTATTTTTGGATAAACATTTTTATATTACTACCCATTTGAATATGATTAATTTTTTAGTCAAAATTATTTAAATACCCGTATGGAAATATTATCAGGGAAATTGTTCAAAGTCAGGAGGAGAAAGTACTGATGATTCAGGATCAGCTATTAACACCCTTTCTTCAAGCCAAGCTGATACTCATTTAGAACAACCAGAATCTCCCATCAGCAGAAACCAACAACAGCACCATCATCATCAACAACAACAACAACAACAACAACAACAACAACAACAACAACAACAACAAGCTTGTAGTTTTCAGCAACAGAAGCAACCAGGAATGGCAAGTGATAGCTCCAAAAGTGGAATATCCCAAATTCAATCAGCTCAAAAACAACCTCAAGAAAAGGTTCTTCTATTACCACTATTACTACAATTTAAATGTTGCACTACTGATTTAAATTTTTATATTGACGCGCCAAGTAATATATCCATATCTCTTTTTATCCCTCTGAATAAGAGACAAAATAGCCACAGATCCCAATAACTCTTACAAGATCGTAGGTTTTATTTCTGTTTAGTATTTTCTTGATGATTTTCTGATTCAAATGTCTGACACAGAAAAAGTTAATTTTTTTTTTACCCTATCAGAAAAGCAAAAGATAGAATCTTCACAGTAATTCCACTGTTTTCTCATTATTATATCCTGAATTTCAGACCGTTTTCTAAAGCTTTAGTAGTGACATTTTAGCTCAAATCCCTATAACTCAAAGTCCTAACCTTCTCCCGTGGCTTTCACATTAAACCCAAATCAGAAAACAACAAAAAAAATTAATGAACTTGTCATTGTAACATTTTATATTAAATGCATACCTTCCTTACTTCAAACACTGTTCTCTCTTAAATGCAAATGCATGAGATAAAACCTCACTATTTTTCTCATCACAATATTCTGATATTTGCTCATCTCAGCAAACATGTTTGCACAGCAAAGTGAGGTTGACCCTTTTATCTCTTCTAATCATTTGCGTTCTATAAGTCATTGCTCATTAAAATCATGTCAACTTTTGTAAGCAACAACTCAGCCCCAAAAAAAAAGATACATGCATTTAAGGAGACAAAGAAAAGAACTTTTACCAAATTCCTCTTTCAAAATTGTAATGTTTTGACCACTACACATTTTTTCTTAGTACAAGTCGTACTATAATTATCATTCAGAAATATAGCTTATATATAGTTTTTACATTGTTTTAACCTCAAATGTTTTACTTCTTTTTGTAGAGGCATGGTGGAATCAAATCAGATAAACCGCTTGATGCTAAGGTACTTGAATTTTTTTTTTTTTTTTTTTTTTTTTTTTTTCCGTGTGAGTTGGAGTCTTGCTGATTACCTCACCATTAAGCAACTAAGAAATGGTGATATGTAACATATATATGTTGATAGTGAACTTGCCTTAATACAAAGTAAATTTTTCATATTAACAATTCGTTAGAGTATTTACGCCATTATGACCATAATTAGTTTAGGCAAATAGACTTTCTTTGATTACGCTTAATTTTGTCCTTGGTTCTCAGACTCTTAGGCGTTTGGCTCAAAACAGAGAAGCAGCAAGGAAAAGTCGACTAAGGAAGAAGGTAAAACTTTTTTGTTTTCTTTTAAATAATAAATCTAGTTTTTTTTAGCACCTTCTCATTTATCTATCTTTTTTTTGTGGTTCACAGGCTTATGTACAGCAGCTAGAATCAAGTAGGATTAAGCTAGCACAGCTAGAACAAGACCTTCAAAGAGCTCGAGCACAGGTTACACTTTTGCTATCAATCTTTGAATATTTATCATTATCCAAAGTTAGTGTTGCAAATTAATGAAGTTGGATGTATACATGACATTTTGGAGCGTATTACATATAAATAATATAGTCTTATATTAAATTTTCTATTTGGGTACACAGGGAATTTTCATGGGTGGAGCTGGCGGTGCTCCTTCCAATATTAGCTCAGGTGATATTATATTATATCAACTCCTATTTCATTTATTGTTCGTATAATATCATGTCACATTTTATTTTATTCGTTATTATATTTAAAATATTACTGATAGTATGGGTGTTTATATTTTATTTTGGGTATGAGTATGATACAAAGTAGAAGAGAAATTTCTAATTTCTAAATGATAAAAATATATTATGAGGTATTTTTGTAATTTTATTTTTATAAGATGCGTTTTTTTACATTTCTATATTTTAATATAGTTATATCTGATAATAATTTTTCTTTATGAAATTTCAGATATAATTTATATCAGTTATAAATTAGGAAAAAATCAAAGTAGTAATCTTTCAAAGTATAACTTATTAAAGTGGAACCTATTGAACAACGGAATGATGTTTGATAACTTCTGTGTGTGTTTTTTTTAATAGTCAAAATAAGAAATTGTGTGCTAAAAAAAATTAGTTAATTATAATTTATAATTTGGAGTATCACTTGGGCGCCATGGGGTAATGTGGCAGTGTCTGATTGGCCTTATTGTTTATTATGAATGACGAGGACGTAGCCTATCTGTTCATCTGTTGCTTCTTTAAGATAGACTTGTGAACTGAACAATATTCAATGAGAATATGTCAAAACCACAGGAACAGTGTTCAAAGAACATATTATATTATAATTCGTTATTGTACATATCTTAAGATTTTTATTTTTGTAAATTTTATGTATCTGTCTTACTCGAGTTGGTGGGAAATATATATAATTTTTTTTGTGATTTTGACTTATTGATTTGATGTGGAAAAACAAAAGCTTGAACTACCGAATATCAGGCCAATAATTCAGATTCATGTCCACCATTTTGGTTGCTTTTATCATAATTCAAGAGTTGAGAATTAAGCCAAGTATATTAAAAAATGACCAACTGTATTTTTTATAGGCTACTTGCCAGTATAAGCCATGCATTTTGACAAGACTATTCCTCTTAGATCTTTTGTTCATACTACCCAAAGGACTTTAGAAAAGGCACTGCATTTTTAGGAATCAATTTTAGGCTACCAAATAACTTTAAATTGGAAATTTGAAAAAAATAGAAGTGGTGATGCTAGTAAACTTTTGAATTTATTTAATTATTTTTGGGATTGGTAAGTCATGATTTTTGGATGGCGTTACGTGTAAAGAGTAGTCCCAAAGAGAATGAGGCTTTTCTAATTCATAGTTAATATAAATTATATTATGATATTGAAATATCAGATATAAGTATTGTTATATCAGATATAAGTATTGTTATGTAAAAAATATAGATATATAGAAGATATAAAAATACATAAAAACTCATATTAGATATAGATTTTATAATATCAGATATATAAATAAAATTACAAAAATACCCCTTGATTCAAAGAGAATTGGCTAGAATAACACAAACAATGGTTCTATTTGTGTTTTAATTGTTGCAAAAAAAAAATGAATATATTCATGCAGAATTGTGAATCATTGTAGCTCAATTATATCATCCGCTATTGTACTAAGAGTGCTAAGACACATTAACATTTAAGTAGCAGTTGATGATGTTGCAGGAGCTGCTATATTTGACATGGAGTATGCAAGATGGCTGGAAGATGACCACAGGCACATGTCAGAACTAGGAGCTGCTGTACAAGCACATTTATCCGATGGAGATCTTAGGATCATAGTGGATGGTTATATCAACCATTATGATGAAATATTTCGGCTTAAGGGCGTGGCAGCCAAATCCGATATTTTTCACCTCATCACGGGAATGTGGACTACTCCAGCAGAGCGCTTTTTCCTTTGGATGGGTGGATTTAGGCCCTCAGAAATCATCAAGGTACACAAACATATAATCTTGGGAGCATAAGAACCTAAACGCTAAGTATCAGTATCATCTGATTCACTTGTTTAAGCTCAAATACCGCGATTAACAGTGTGAGCACTTATTGAAGAAACAGTAGAAATATATGCAAATGTTATTTATGAGGGGATAAGCTTTGACAATGTATTTTTAATTTATCAGCCAAAGTCTAATGAAGAGTTTGTGGCTTGTATTACAGATGTTAACAGCACAGTTAGACCCATTGACGGAGCAGCAGTTGATGGGTATATACAGTCTACAACACTCCTCGCAACAGGCAGAAGAGGCTCTCACCCAAGGTCTAGATCAGCTTCAGCAGTCACTGGTTGATACCATCGCGTCTAGTACTGTCACTGATGGCATGCATCAGATGGCTATAGCTTTGGGCAAGTTTTCTAATCTTGAAGGGTTTATTCGCCAGGTAATTAATTTTAGGTTATTACTGTGCATTAAGATATAGATGAACAAGTATGATAATAACTTAAGGTAATTTAAGGCCTAAACCGAATGAAAGTTACACATCTTTAGTACGAGAAGAATTAATGAAACCTAGCTAGACAACATCATACATAGTCTTTGCTTAAGTATGCGTTGTTTTTGAGAAATTTCTAATTTAAACCTGATATAAATATATATATTAAGGGGTTATTTTCGTAATTTCATTTTTATACATAAGATCATATTATATATATACACCCGATATACGATTTTCTGTATTTTTATATTTTCTAGACTTCTATATCTGATATAACAATACATATATCTTATATAACAATAGCTATATCTGATATAATGATACCTATATATGAGGTTTTAATATCCTTATATAATTTATATCATGTATGAATTAAGATAACCTCGTTTTTGTTATGCATTGCCACTTCAGTATTTGTGGTTTTATAGCATGACCACTTAACCGTATATTTCTCCTTGTGAAGTGTTTAGTTTCTAAAGTGAGAATAACTACGGACCAGGTTTTAGTAAAACAGTTAAGACAAAAAAGCAATCTCTTCCAAAATGACAGATTTAGTAGTACTGGTGAAAATTTATTGCCTCAACCTCATGCATGTAGTCATAAAAATTAGCACGAGCACCTGTTCGGAATTTAGTAGTTGTCACACAATTAGTTCAAATTACTATTCAGATATGAATAACAAATTTGAATAGCTTTCGAAAAAATAATGGAACTGGGACACCTAATAGCACTGTTTTCTTAATGAATCTTACTAGTAAATTGAAAGATGTTGAAAGTAGAGGCTACTCCACCTGTAGCATGAAACATAATCCTGGCTTTTGTCTCTCATCGATCTTAAGCGCCGTAACTCTGTGCATAGTGCACCTGAATTGAAGGGCAAACGTGGACATGACATTTTCCTGATCTAAGCTTTGACTTAACCTTGTAAATTAACTTTTAGAAGTAATTGTTTATCATTATAAGTAATCTGTTTTCAGACCAAGCCCACCAAGGTTCTACATCATTTAATTTTATGGTAGGTTTTGGTGCATGATTTCTATTCATATAATGTCATAATAGAAAAATATTAAGCAAAATTCAAGCCTCAACCATTCCTTTATATAGATTCAACCTCTCCTCATCCACTCCTTGAAAGACCCATTTTATTAAAGCTAGCTCGATCTCTAGCTTGATGAGTGGTTAAGTTGTACCCCTCACTAACTGATATGGTTAAGATATTGTGTTGCAGTCAACAGATTTGTTCTCATATAGTTTAACTTTCAAAAAGTATTCCCTGGAAAATTTTGTCAATTTTAAGGGTAACTTTTGTTATATTAAGGGATCACTATTTCCGAATATACAATAATTTTATTACGTTAGTTCGATTCCGTATATATTATGTTTTGTGTTAACTTTTTCCGTTTGTTCCTTCTGCTGCTGGAATATTAGGCGGATAACTTGAGACAACAAACTCTTCATCAACTACGTAGAATATTGACAATTCGACAAGCAGCTAGATGTTTTCTTGTTATCGGAGAATACTATGGTCGGCTTCGTGCTCTAAGTTCCCTTTGGGCTTCACGTCCTAGAGAGTAAGTATTCTGACTGAACTAACAACACTGTTTTTACAATCCAAAGTAGTATGACAGTATCCTAGTTTTCACTCGAACATATCTAGTTTGATTAAACAAGGTTTGAATAGGCATAGGCTCCAATTAGTAACACCATATATATGCGCCTCCAAAATTGTTTATGTGATTAAATTCTTAATGATTTCAGTAATTCATCTTGTTTATATCTATTTCAGAGACATGATGAACAACGCTAATGCATGTCAAACAGCACCCGACATGCAAATTGTGCATCCTTCACATAATCACTTCTCCCCGTTTTAGATTAATCAAGGTGGGCAGTACAGTCATGTTGCATTGGATAGCAGAATCACTCCCTCCAGCTTCATCAGATAAATCTTATTCTATTTTATTTTTTCTTAATTTTCCAAAATTCCATATAATCAGGTTATTTTCCATTTTGTAAATCAAAAGGAAGTTTCTCCCTCAACCTCTTCCGCAACCAAACAAAGAGAAAAAACAAAGCAGCAATGTAAAGGTGTGCGATTATTTATCATATTATTATGAAATATGATTAGAGCTTTATTTATGTCCTTCTTAGACTTTTCCTTTAGTATTTTATTCCATTTAATTTATGCATGGTTTACATTAGAGGACATAGTTAGGAGGGAGCATTCCTTCATCAAAAATAAGAAAAGAGGGCAGGGGACACTCTAATTACAAATTTTGTTTCATTTTATTAATACGGGGGACACTCGCTCCGTTTAGTAGGGTGTAAAATATTTTCCCTAAAAACTTTTTTTCCCATTTTACGTTGTTTGGTTTGGAGTAAAATATAGGATGTAAAACTTGGAATGTAAATTCATTTTACATCCTATAGAAAACATTCCCCCCCCCCCCCCCCCCCCCCCCCCCTCCCAAATTGGGAGTAAAATAATTTTACATCTGTTCACTCAAAAAAAAATTACCAACTAACAAACAATTCAAATAATAGAATTGAAAAGGTCGTGTCGTGCCCACCATGGAACATGTCAGCTCATACTTGGCTTCTTGTCGTGCCGTGCCTAATTATGGTCATGTTGTGGTGTGTCGTGTTGTATGTCCCTAAAACTCAGTCCATGTCCTAGTAGGGCCTCCGTGCTTAACGTGGTGTGCTGTCTCGTGCTGCCTAAATTTTTTTACAAAAATAAATATATAATAGAATTGAAAAAAATAATTTTAGATAATTCAAATAATATTATAAGAATATAATAATATTAAAAATAATAGTAATATTAATTGTAGTGGTAATAATAATATTATTACCAATAATAGTATTAAATAATACTAAATAATAACATGCTTTGGGTCGTGCCTCGTGCCAAATTGGCATGCCGCTCGCGTGCTCGTGCCTAATTTTTTTACTATCTGCGGCTTGGCCTGCGACCCACTCTACGGATAGCGTACCACAGCCGTACTTATGTCTAGGGGTGTTCATAACCGAGTACTCAAGTTTTCGGCTACCTAGTAGATTGGGTCCCTGTTTTTTCCGTTAGTTTGAAAATCGGCCCATGACCCGACCCAGTTGAAGCAGGTACCCATTTAAAGGGTACCCGCTTAAACGGAGTTGGGTCATAGGGTATCCTACTTATTTCCTAAACTCTTCTCATTCTCACTAAGGTACCTGCTTAAACCAGGTCGAGTCAAAGAGTACCCGCTTAAACAGAGTACTCGCTTAACAGGTACCAACTTAAATCGGGTCGGGTTACAGGGTACCCGACTGAAACCCTACTAAAACAGCAAAACCAGATTTTTAAAAAAATTATCTTGGATATTTGGGTACCCGATTACATTTTTTATCCAGCCCATGACCCGACAACTGATTTTTTACCGGGTCAGGTACTCGACCCGAAAAATCAAATTTTTTTAAAAAAACGACTATTTATTTTTGGATAATTGGGTAATCGGGTCGGGTAGTTTTGAACACCCTTGTGTGGTATTGTGCTAAAATCGTGTATGCTTGGCCCTTGTGCCGGTCCGGCCCATGCCCAATTCTACTCACGCATTCTTCATTCCTCATCTTCTCGATACCCTCTCTCTCTACTCCACACTTCTCTCTCTTAAAATTTGGGGGAAAAATCCATAAATTCTTTTCATCTTCTTCGAATATCATCAATTTAGTACATTTTCTTCAAATCTCATATCTTGATTATTAAATTATCTTACTATATCATAAATTCGAACAAATTTTATCCATTTTAGTCGAAAATAAAAAAAAAAAAACTAGATTTTCTCACGATTCGATTGAACCATGAAAGTTAATAGGAGTAATTGATTTTCAGTTAAACCAAACAACGAAAAATGTTTAAATGTAAAATCATTTTCCATGCAACCAAACAACGGAAAAGTTCCATGAAAATGAGTTTTCCACCGTAAAAGATTTTCCATGAAAAACTATTTTCAGTTGAAAACATTTTACGCCCTACTAAACAAAGACCTAAGTGCAAAATTTGTTTCATTTAATGAGTAAAAAGGGGTGGGAAAATGGTATTATGGAAGAATGGTTAAAAGGCCAATGTCCTACTACCATAAGAACTACCAAAGCATCTTGGATAATAAATTCGAATTCGAATTTAAATAGTACAACTTTAATTTTAAGTAATTTAACTTAGCTAAATCTGATATATTTTTTACACTTTTCATACTTTCTAGTAAGTTATTAAATAAATACTTGCAAGAGAAATAATTTATAACTTGATAAGGATCAGTTTAAGAGAAATAAGGAGCACTTATAAGCATACTTAAGAAAGTGGATCTGGTGCAAAAACTAACCAACAAAATATCGTCTTGTAAGCAGATATATGAATACGGATGACGATCAATATTTGATTGGTGGTGTCCTAAATGGAGGAAATTGGAAAGATATACTCCATCTGTATATATTATCCTTTACTAGCCAATTGTGTGCCTTTGCTACTTGTGTTTCATTGAAATGAACAAGAAAATATAATGCTTAGAGCAAGGAAAATTTATTTTAAAACAGCCTTTTTATCAACACTTTTGCAAGGAGGAACTTATTTTTTTTTTTTTTTTAAATGTGGCTAAAAGAAATCTTAAATAAAAAAAAAAATGGTTACAATACGGACCTTAAGCTGAAAATTGAATTTTGACCTATTTCTCTAACGTTGACTAAATATGTGCTTTACGCGTATAAAAGGAAATAAAACTAAAAATTTACCCACCGTTTCGGTGGTCATCTCAGTGCCTTGGGCGTGTCATTCTCCTCCCTTATTTTTTCTCTCTTTATTATTTATATATTTTATACCCGTTTTCTAATGCCCATCATAAATGGGCCATCGGATTTGCTTTTGTAAAGGCTGGACAATTTTCCAAATTTTAGGTCTTTTGTGTACTGAAGTAGCACCTTCCTTTTAAAGAGGAAGTCAGATATTTAAAAATTAAAACTCGAATTTCATAGATGGTTTCACGCAAGGCCAGAACTCCACATTCCACAACTTGAGCGAGCAAGCTGCCCAATCTTTACTACAATGGACGTCTTTCTCATACTAGGGAATGGTCAATATCCATAGCAAGTCAACTTTGGTATCACTAGAAAATTAGGTCAGGGAAACAATTTGTATCCAAGGAATAAGGCATTCAATTTGTGAAGGGAGTGGTCAGTGGGACAAGGATATTTACTTGTTGGCCTTAGTTGACAAACACAAAAAATATGGATTAAAGAAACAACTTGTTGAGCAATCCCTTCCCTGATAAATATTTATCATGACACAATTCTGGCCTTGCATTCATCACCCCATGTATCTATTTATCATGGGGTGATGAATTCTGATAAATTCTGGCCTTGCATTCATCACAACTCGAATTCTGATATTTATCATGACAATCTGAAATGCAGTATTGCATACTTTGCAGTCAGAAATAATGTTAAGGAGCATCTAAGAGAGTACAAGTAGCAAACCACTTTGTGGGTAAACAAATACAATTAGCTATACATAAACAAGACAAAATTTGACCAAACAACTAGTTTATGATGGAGTGCATATAGATTCAAATATTTCAAAAATGGGACTCACGTTTACGTCCCCTTCTATTTTTCTTTTTTTTCTACTGGTGAAAGGATCCCATCTTTCCAGAAGATACAAATGCTGAATTCTTCACTTTGATCACAAGTCATTACAGGCGATACAGTAGCCAAAAGTACACAATCATTTCTCAGATTCAGAAAATTAGGCATCGAAATACATCCTGAACCGAACGCCCAAATCATTGCAAGAAAGCAATTAAATATCAATTAATCACGATTATTTACAGCTTCCTCGTTTGAAAGCATGTGAGCAGTAGCAAACTTCAACATGCTAAACAATGTTCTAGCCAAAATGTACACATATACAAAGCAGATTATCAATCACCCTTCACATCAACACCATATCAAGATCGTCCATAGGTATTTCTAAACCAATGGAGTCGTAATCTTGCAATTCAGTCAACCAATTGCTGATATCCTCAGGTGCGTTGGGATCATTAGAAATATCAAGTTGTTCAATGGAATCAAAATCGATACGCTCCTCGGTTTCCTGGCAAGCATCTTCTGGAGCATCCCCAGATAATGGTCCCACCACCCTGCCCCTCTTCTTGTGTTCATAATTTTGCCACTGAACAGAAGTTGGTGTAGGTTGCACAGCAGAGGTTGATTTTGATTTTGTCTTTGTCTTCTTATCACTGTTGAAGCTCACCACAGACTGGTTATTGCACGCAGCAGTAGCCATCAATGCACCTCTACCTTGATCTTTATCTCTCTCATTTCTCTTTCCTTTTGCTCCCCCAATAGCAGATCTACCAAAATCCATTCCTCCCTTGGAGGAGGCACCACCAACATCATGAAGGAGTAGCTCCCTCTTCTTGCCCTTGTTTGATAATGACTCAAGTTCAACGAAACCATGTTCAGAAGAGCGACTGGCAGCTTGTGGAGAAGTAACAAAACTCCTCCCAAAATCATCAGTGCAAGAGTCCAACACACTAAACGAAATAAAGTCTGGACATGTAACAGCAAGTTAAAGAAGAAAAAAGTAATGATTACAGACGACAACAGAATTGCATACTACCAACAGACATTTCCAAAATAATTATTCATAATAAGTATAACAGGATCCACAACATTTTCGAATCACATTTAAAGTAAATCTTATCCTGAGAAAGTAGAGTACCCAACCAGCAAAAGACTGACAGTTGAAGACATAGAATGCTTTGTAGCATAAGTATGCACGACTATGACACCAGAATCAAGATAACAAAACAATGATCCTAGAAAGGATTATGCACATCCATGTAAAAGGACCAAAAGAAAATTGTGAATCAGCAAGAAAAGCATGGCTACCAGTAAATAATCAACAAGAGAAGCACATGCATAATATGACACAAGCATCAATGCCTCAAGCTCAACGGCTTTGCCATAGAGTTATCTGACCTATAGAAACAAATGCAGTGCTCCTCAAAGGAATTTGGTAGCCTTTCAATATTTTGAAGCAAAGTTTCATCTTTGAAAGAGATTATCATTCAACAGGATACAAGCAAAACAGAAGCCAACAAGTACAATTAACCAGCTAAGGCATCTACCAAACATTCCAAATTGAAAAAGAACCAAAAATGGAAAAGCACCTTTTGAAAACATAGGTTTGCACCTTTTGAAAACATAGGTTTGCACCCAAAAAAAGACTACGTGAAATAAGTACCTTTGTGAATAAAATAAAATTAACCTACCTTTTCTGACTTATTTCTAGTATATCATTACCATTGTAGTAAAAAAGAAAAAACCTAATTTAACCTTCAATTAACAATTACTTTCTCATTAGACATTCAATTAACCATCAATCGGTCTATATAACCCCTCCAAAAATCATCAGTGAATATAGGCCTTGGCATTTCACCCTAAATGGTTAACTTAGAGCACTATGACAATTACTTAAAAGTCAAATGGGGTCCTTTTTCCACTTAAAGATACTGATTATAAAAAAAAAAAAAAAAGATTCATAAAAGGTGCAGAGTGTATCTATTTTAAGAGAAAACATGAACAAAACTTGTTTTGAGAAAGTATTAGGAGTAAACAAAAAGTAGTCACTGACAAATCTCCTTAAAATTTCAAGTAAAATACCAGCTTTTGCAGTATCCACAAGACACTTAGAAGCTCCATGACCTGCGTGACTACCGATAGCAATGCATTCCCCTGCATCATTAGCTTGAGGTGCTGCAAAGAGAGCTTTGTGCAGACCCGGTTCACTAAAACAGCCTTGCCCAGTGAGTTCAAAAGTTTTACACCTCACAAGAGTTCGTTCTATAAACCCCATTGCAACTTGCTTCGACACTTTGCGCATAACAGTTTTGGAAGCATTATTTCTTCGACAAGCCTATAATAAATAAAAACAAATTAGAATTCTGAATTCTTAGCAGCTAAACCAATTAACATAATCAGGAGTTTGAATGTCATGTCCCCAGAAACATGTATAAATGACAAAGAATTCCAATCATTCTCGCCAACAATAGACAAGGTTATCCATTTATAACCTAAAAAATATACAGAGAGATAAAAGGCTTTTGTTACTAAGAAGAGCTCCTTCCATCTGTAGGTACTGCAATAATTGCTTGCTATTGGTGTGAATTCGACTAAAACATTATGGCATTCAGCAATAATTACTTTTGAAAGATAAGGTCATTCCTCCACACATATTCAAAAGCTTGTTTGAAGAGCACTGATGAATAGAGAAAAATCAGAAGAAAAGAAATCAACACTAGGAGAATTTGATCCATTCCAGAAAAGTGCCTTGTGATTTATTCCATTAAAATCAAAAGCCAAATAGGTAGTGGATTTTGCCACTCCATCGAGAATGATGTAAATGTTTCATTTCCATCCACGACCCACCCTTGCACAAAAATGAAGATGGACATTATGACTTATGATGTCATTTGCTTTTAAACAATTTATACAAAGCACATACAAGGGATCTCAAAATTGAGTATGAGTACCATTCCCTAAAAAAAAACAGGAAGTGAGGAAGAAGAGGCAGAAAAAAAGTTATTGATGTAAAATTTTACCATTCGCCTCTTGTAAGCCATCTGAATGAGTTGTTCCATGGCAACCTGCTCAATGTACCTGCAAAGCATAGAGGGTCTAGTAAAGGGAGCGAGTACTAGAAAGGAAAGGGGGGGGGGGGGGGGGGGGGAGGGAATAAAGCTGTATTGGGCCTTGGAGCGATCCATACTGTTTCTCCCTCTCTCTATCATCTTCAATAGCCTTATCAATCTTGACCAAGTTCTCCTTCTTCTTACCAATCTACAGTCAATTATATCCCACATATCAGGACATTAGAGAAGATTGAGGACAAAATAAAAAAAATTTGTCCCTCCAAATGGACTGAAATTGCACGTCTCAAAGTTTTTCAGAATTTATTTGTACTTTGCAATAGCTTTAAAAAATAAGCAAAACGAAAAATTAAATAAAAAAAGAAAAAGGCCCAAAATAAATTAATCACTATAATTAGAGCAGTCATCCTTACCTAGTGCAAATCCATGAAAGCAATAATTCAACACATTGCAAATCATTAGACATTTAAACCAAGTGGCTTCAAATGCAAAGATGCACGCAGAATAAAGATGCACCTTACCTGCTCACAGAGCCCCTCTTTGAGCTCCATAATGTCTCGATCAAATACTTCTCCATCGGCCAGCTCAGGCTGTGACAAAAGAAATGAGTAAGTACAGGAAACAACAATAGAAAATGATGAGTCAAACTATCAAATGTAATGATATCAAATACGCTACCATTACATCTAGGTACAATCCAACACTCTGCAGCTCCAAAATTAGTCTATCATCAATACACATCAGCTGATATTGGGGATCAAGAAATTTTGCTGATGCAGTTACATCAGAAATTTGAGTCCCACCAACATCATTCTGCCAACTACCACTGACAAACTCTGCATCTGAGTAAGAGAGACCATCATCCCCCAACCACCTTCCACTGCTATACAAAGAATCAGACATACTCGCATTTCTTGTTGTGTTAGATGTAACACTCTTATTACAAGAAATTCCGTCTCCGGAGCACCGTTTCTGAATCTGAAACTCGACCATTGACTCAGCCTCTGAGTCCAATCTGTCTCTGTCTCTAATATCAGCATCAACATAATTACAGGACCCACAGTGAGAATCATCACTTGCACATTGTAAAGATGTACTCAATCCTTCATTCCCATTGTAAGTTACATCACTTTCATCTTCTTCAATCAAAGCAGACAAAACTCTTTGGTACAAAGAAGAAAAATTTTCCAACCTCTTTCCCCCAGCTAATCCGTTAGATAATGATTCATCCTTATCTACTAATTGAGAATCACCACCACTCTTTTCAGAAGATGCATCAACCTTTTCTTTGTGCATAAAAACACCCTGCAAGAATTAACAGCATTATAACTGAACAGATAAGGCAGCCCAACAAGTCTAATAAGGTAAACCAAATTGCAATATACCAATATGTTACACTGAGAATCCGGTATCACAAATAAGCTGTCCTCTAACTCCTCTGAAAGGCTCAACTACAAAGCATAGCAATAACTTGAAATTAGAAATCCCTTTGAGAAAAATATGTAGCCATATCAATGCAGTAAAATAGAGTCCTGTCTAGCTATTATACCTGTTGTTTCATGAAGCTTACATCTTGTGAACTAAGAGTGCCAAAAATAGGTTCCATTTTCTTCCAGAACCGCCCCGAATAAGCAGTGTCTGCAAAAGGACAAGTAGAAAAGCAATTAGCGTTCAAACATGCAATCTAAAGAAGATCATGGAAACCAATTGTGACATATGAGATAAGGGAAAAAATAATACGTCTAGCCTTGCGAGCGGCAGCAGCGGCAGCCAACAGTTCTTCATGATCATCATCAGATTCAGCTACTGGGGGGAATGGAAGAGGTTTGTGAGAAGGCATCGAGAGAAAATGTATAAGAAAATAGGTCTAGTACTTGTGTTTCAATAGATAGCAGATCAGATAAATAACAGGTCTTATTAACACAGAGACCCTGCCACCAAATAAAACAGTGACTACACCCACTGCCCCTCCCAAAAAGTCAATCTCAATACAAAAGGATAGGATAGGTTAATTCGAAAAAGATTACAATAATAAAAAAAAAGATATGTGAAGATGCACACCAGTGTCAACGTAATAAATATCCTTAGCTGAATAAATTTATCTGGACGAAAGTAAAGCTATGTAGGCAACACAATTAATGTATTCCGAATGCAATTATGGAAACCTAAGTACAACAAATTAAAGTTAGTGGATGTTAATATACACTAGATAGACAACCCACAGGATAGGAGAAAAGAAAAACAAGTACAGACAAGTATTCTCCACATGCCAATCAATAATATAACATCAATTTTTCATCAGCAAGTCCCAATGTGTTGGTGCAACAAGCAGATTGACATAACTAATAACAAAAGGAATCACCTTGGCAAGGGGGATCCAGTGATACTCATCTGACCTTTAAAATTGGCAATCAAACTGACTCTACACGAGGAACAGTGAGAGATGAGGCACAAAAGCTGGAATAAGCAAATGGTACATTTTAATCACTGACTTGTTGGGCAGAGCCTAGTACATTATGGGAGTATTTTTATACAAAGGGCTTAGTGCCCTCTAATTTTATGGATGTCACATCAAAGCACATAAAAGTCCCCAAGTCACATAAGTTTACTTTGCAAAGGGGAGATTCGAAATGAATTGAGGTGAACTTTACGGAACCTGTGGTACCATGATGTAATTTTATGAAATACCTCATGTAATTTAAGAGAAATCAAAGATCGAAGTAAAAACACTATAAACATGTGTAGCTTTTGTTATGTTATGGAGGGAGTGAATCACACACATATTAGCTTGTTTTTGTTATACCAGCTGCAATTCACATTGTCCAATCCAAAGCTGTCTATACAAAAGTAAAAGCAAAAGTGAATGAGAGAGCTCAGAATCTTACAATTACGGGCAAAAATCCTCCCATCTGATAACTTTCTCGACGGTGGACGTCCTGATTTACTGCATACAATTAAACAGAAAGTTTACTGACTAAACAATGCCAAAAAAAAAAAAGTAAAAAACCAAACTCATCCTCAACACAGAACTTACAAACCTTCTAATTTTCTCTGAACCCACCCTTGTACTTTGGACACGCTTTATTGTTGACACGTTCTCCAACTTTGCTTCAGATTGTGAGAGCCCGGGGCTTGTCAAAGTTAAACCCCTCACTGTCCTTCCTTGCCTCCGCATGCCATCACCAACATTTTCATTCAAAACATTTTTATTCCTCTTGGTAGGATAGATAAAAGCACGCATTTTACTCTTTCCAGTTAGAACGACATCACTACAATCTGTTCCTTTCTCTTCCAATCTATACTCTGAGCCTCTCATTTCTTCGCCTTCTGATATAAGACTGGGAGATGACATACTCTCAGCCTTAATTTTACTTTTCAAATTATTGTTATGAACATCAACAGATTCTAAGCATCCAGAGCTACCATTAAGAGAGTTCTTGGCACCAGTGACAGGAGGGGAAAATTTTACTGAAGGGGTTTGACCTTCATCATGATTTGAAACAGGTGAAACCACATTTGTTCTTCTGCTACGTGAACTTTTCTGCTGTCTCTGACCAACCCATTGACCAAGCATATAAGATGAATTTGCAACCCGGTGATTATTCTGCATCAAATCAAGTGATATCACCTTGTTGGTACTTGAAGGTTGTTCCCACCCTTCACAAACTTCTGAGGCAGCTTGAACATTGGATGAGGAGTTCACCACCATGACAGAGCCAGTTCGTGGAGCCCTAGATATCTTTCCTTTTACAACCGTACCAGGACTGCCAGTTGAGGTGCCTTGCTTAGCATTTGATCTGCAATTAAAACTAGTAAGAATTTGTAACAAGTCTGGAACCAACCAAAAGATAAAATATACTTTTTATCCTTTCTTTATTTATCTATGTATATTTTTTTGCAAGTTGTCCTAGATGTCCTACTGAAGAATGTAAATTAAAGAGGAGTAGGTTGCTCAAACAACACATAGTAACTATTCAGACAGCAGCTTAAGATCAAATAAAAAGTATAAGCAAGTTTTTACTCATGACTCATCTTATGGGGGATAAATAACAGGTAGGATGTGTATTCAAAGTCCAAAAAACAAGCTAAGGGTAATACTCCTCAGACTAAAGGATGCATCACGGCCATTTTAGAAAACCAACTCTTACCCCAAGCCAATTCCTAAACAGGAAAGCACAGATAACAGGTCACTTGAAGAATGCCCCACCTTGGGAACATCAAACTACAGAAGAAATCCAGCCCTCTCAAACGGAAAGATTCATGGTCTTTTAAGAAATAGAAGGCTTTGAAACCACACCAATATTCATGAATAGCATAAACCTTAACTAACAGAAAGCTAGATATTAGCAATATTACACTTAAAGACCAACACACAAACCCCAAATCAGAGGAGACAGCTATCATCTGATCACACTGACTGCAGGAGAGAACTCCGCAGGATAAAAGCAGCAGTACACAATAAAATCAGGACACAAACATAGCCTAAAATCAACCAATATGAGTTAAAAAAAATAGAAATGAAGAAATACCTAAGAGATGATGCATCAAAAGAAGCTAGTTTAGAATCAGTACTGGTCTCTGAGAGCATTGTTCTTTTAATATCACTATCTGCAGATCTATTTGACACAATCCCAACAGAGCGTTTCCGCTTCATCATATTTTTCTCCCAATCATCCCCCACAGCAGAGAGTCTCAGCACTCTTTCTTCAGGAACAGCACTCCCATTTGCAGGTTTATTAATGATTATATCCTTCTCAGAACTCAATTGATCCTTCGACAAGGAACTGGATTTAATGTCAACCTGCAAAAGTCTCCTAGTCATGACTTCCAAGGATATAATGTAGTTCACGCATCTTATATTATTAGTAGAAATATAACCCCTGCTACTATTTTCAAGCAATTGCAAACATATAATGAAACCTTGAAAAAGAAACAATGGATAATAAATACTGTAGCAATATGTATTCTATGTTTTAATGACAGGAGAAAAATAAAAATAGTTCCAATGGGGATGTCTATTAGCATTTCTTCATGGATGAGAGTGAGTATTTAGCATCTCTTTGATAAAACAATGTAAAAAGAAACCTCAGTGCCACTTGTAAGCAACACCCATCCACCCTCCAAAAAAACCTCTAGTTTCTTCTTCATACAGTTACAAATGTGAAATTGGCCTGCCAGGATAAAGGGATAATAAGTCGTTCCCCTAATACTTATACATAACAATGAAATCCCGAGGATCCATGAATATAAAAAAGCAAAGAAAGAAAGTAGACGAGGGATTAAAAGTAAAATGCAAACACAAACCCTAAGCTCTCCAGCAGATGTACGAAAACGCTTATTCATTCCACCACACTTGGCCTTGTCCTCTAATCTTTGAGCTGATTGGTCAACCAAACTACGAGGCTGACCAGCCATCTTCAATAAGCTTGATCCACCCGGCTTGTCATTTGACAAGAGATCAGTTCGTTGCCTCTTCTTGGTGCTTGTAGTATCCCTATATTTTTCTAATTTATTGAGTGATTCACGAAACATTTTTGACCTTTCCCTGGAATGAAAACATGAACTTAAATGTCAGTCCTTCTTGACTTGTAAGAGATTAATGCAGCAACCTATAAACCTTGAGAAATGAACACATTATTAAAACCTAATATCTACGAAAGCAATAAATTGTGGCTAGCAAGTCAAACACATACATCACGGACAAAAGTTGATCAGGAAAGCAAGGACACTACTAGGAGCATCAAAGACACGTAAGCATGGAGTTAATGTCTTAGTACGCTGCTAAGAGCAAACACATACTGACATACCACAAAAGGCAAAACTGCTTCACCAGACATACCTGGCCTTTATAGAGGCATTTAAAACACTCTCTCGGATTTGCTTCAATTCTTCGGTGGCCACCGGTGGGGAAGGTCGAAAACTGGAGGCTCTGAATGGTATATCATCAGATACATTTCCGAGAGAAACACCTAGAGCTCTCCTCAATTCTCCTGAACGGGTATACTTCGGAGTGCCAAATGTAATGTGTTCCAGAGATAAACATTGGAGTAAATGGGGTATATCAGGTGATGATGACATTGCACTACCCCGGCTCACAGAAACAGGCATTACACCATCAACACCCATGTACAGCTCGAATTACCAGTAAAAGCAGCACTATTTCCAGTAAGCTTCCCAAAAGTAAAGCTTTTTCCTATCACGGAGACAAAACAAAAGGAAATCTTAATAATCATGACCTTATAAATAACTTATGCAAACTCTAATCTCTCATCATCTTTCGGCAATTATGATGCATCATGATCTGAAGGTCACTTTTTACCGATTTAGGAAATCCACCTTGCAACCCCATGGGAAAACTAATCCAACGGCACACCACACAAAACTACTCAATGAAGCACCACACAAAGCTACTCCATAGTCCAAACTTCCCCACCCCGCCTACACACGCACATAGTTCTTCCTTCTAGATAAAAAGTTAGACTAAACGGTCTAGGTGCATTCATATAACTTGGAGAAATCCCGGAAGGTCCCGACATTGAAACTAGGAACAACCCGGACCTTAACCAAACCGATTTATTAAAGATACAAACTTGACTACAAAACAGCACTAGTGACCAAGACCAACTCTAGAACCCAGGCATAGAAGCTGACTCCCTAAAGATGTTAACTTAACATCAGAATTCCCCAAGCTACATTCAAACATCACAAATTCCACAATGCAACAACAACAAAAATCCAAACCGACTAATTCAATTAAATTTTCCCCAAATTATGCTCAAATAAACCCTAATTAAGCAACAGCATTAGCAAAACGTAATGATCACAGTTCAATAAGAGGTAGCAACAAAATCAAAAACCCTAAAAATCGAGCAAATACAATCAATTTTCGAAATTGGAAAGGCGAATAGAATGGAATAGAGAAATCAGGGTAAGATCGTAGCGTACCAAAGAAGGAAGATGAAGTAAGAACGATCCAACAGACGAAAAAGGGAAAGTGCGAGCGTAAAACCGAGTAAGCGAAGATGTGGAGGGGGATTTATTTCCCAGTCATCGGAGTTTGATGAGTCACGTTTACCTTCTCAAACTTTTATTCTCCATTTTTTCTCTATTTTTACCTCCTTTTCTACTTTCTTCTTGTGCTTGTCTGATTTTTACCGAGCTGAATTTACAGCAGTATTTTTTTTTTTTTTTTTAACAGATTGAGCCGTAGATTTCTAGTTTTAGTCATCAAAGTAGTATTTACGGAGTATTTATCAACCTAAAACAACTCTTTACAAACAAATACCAAGTACTAAGTGCATAGACAAACAATTCGGTATTCAGTATTGCAAATTTTTTTTACTCTATGAGACTACGAAATAAATATATAGACATACAATAAAAATTAATATACGAATGATTAATAGATCAATATGAGGTCAATAAAAACAAAATAATAGGAAAAAAAGTGTTAAATATGAAATATTTGAGTATTTTCATATGGTGTACAATATATCATATACAGTATGTTTTACTCTTGAAAAGATATAGTAAAATAAACATTAATTTTATAGCACCTCGTGTAAATGCAAATCATTGAAATTTTATTTAATAAGTTTACACTAATTGAATATTTATATAATAACGCAAAAAAGTGATAATTCAAAATTTTACTTTAAATACTATATATGAGATACTTTATTGCTTATCGTATTAAATCCAAATCTAAAGCTCTTTATAGAATAATATTTTACAACTCATTGTAATGCATTGAGTAATATTCAGAGTATTAGTATAGCACTTGTATGATACATGATTTATAAATTTAAATATAAAATTCTTTTTATATTAACTAACTAAGCACTATACTTAGAGGGGGTCATCGGACCGAGCCAGTGGGCCGAGCTTGGGCCAAGGAGCGGGTGGGATGAGGTTTCTTGATACATAAGTGGCCCACATTATAAGACCCTTTGCTCTTTTATCATAGTTTTCAAATTTAATAAAATTGTGCGATGATAGTTTAGTAATAATAGTTGTATACAAAATATCAAATAATTTAAGATAACTTCCAATTGTATAATCAAGGTTTGAATAAATGATCAAAATAGCCACCTAATTTTTGAGTAAATTGAGGTACATCTAAAAAATTTTGTGTTTACATTTAAAATACCTTATGCCGAAAGCTAAAAAATTATATCCCAATAACTTATCATCTATTATAGAAAAAAATATCTTTTTTCTTCTAAAAGCAAATTTCACCCTTAATTTACTTATTATGTAACAGAGATCACCAACAATTCTATCATGAAATTTGAGGAAAGAGTTGTGGCACATTATGTGGAGTTTAACCTATATTCTTTTGTTATAAAGGTAATTTTCGTTGCATAAAGGGGTAATATTTATTGTATTATGAGGTAACTTTAGTTGGCCACATAATCTTAATAATAGTTGCTGACTTGCCGCCTTTAAGTTTAATCCATTAGGTTGTCAAAATAAATCAATGGCCGAAGTAATACCCTTGATAGTGGTGCAATGAAACAATGTGATAACTAACTTTGAACGTTAAAATTCCGCCAACATTATTCGGCTTTTATCATTTTATGCCTCTTTATGCACTGAACTCCCCTGCAACCTAGGAAAAAATTACGACTAAGATGAAGAATTGATTTTGAAATAGAACAGGAAATTGCCTAATAATGGGTATACTTTGTGGTAACCATAATATTTACAAATTACAACAGAATCTGTAACAAAAGGTATAACCGGTGATGCTAAAAGCTATGCAACTGTTCAAGACCCTTTCCATTTCCTGTTATGTTTCATGCTTCAGAATAAGAACCATGTAAGATTTTCTAGATTTTCCAGTCCAAAAGTTACTGATTAAACGCATTAATCACAAATAATATTATAACTTTTTTACCACACAAAGCATCACCAATTCAGATGATGCGAAATGAGAATGGGGGCTACTGATAAATGAGGTATAAGAAGGAAAAAGAATCATGAAGCTGCTATCAGCTCTGAAGTACCAGGTACTGGAACATATTTTATAGGTTCCTCGTTCAGCAAAAGTGTCCTTAAGATGGATTCACATACTTCAGTGTCATACACAATCAAATGTCCACCATGGGGAATTTCATGGTACTTGATCCAGGGCAACTCTTCCATCACATGTCTTTGAAGTTCAATTGGAACAACCTTATCTTCATAGCCTACCCAAAGATGTACTGACCCCTCGTCTTTGGGAAATGGGTTGTTTAGTTTCAGCGGATCAAACTCCCATCTACTGAATCCCACCATAAAATCGAGCCGAAGATTTTCGAAAACACTTCTCTTCTCTATTTTGTTCTGTTAGGGGGAAAGCAAAAGGACAACAGCACCACTGTCACGACTAGAACTCTTCAAGAAGCAGTGATCAGAACTTAGTGTCATGATCTATGTTACTCGGACTCAGGAGGTCATAACCAACATACAACATGTCCAAGTGTGAGACTTGGCTATTTGATGACAAAAATCCGTATTTTTGATGGGGTACTTGAGGTAAAATGAAGAGTCCAAAAAGCATAGATCATTACACAGTTTATAAACTTATACATGTCTAAATCAAGTACTTTTAGGAGTATTTGACTTATAAATTAGTATGTACCTCACTGAGAAGCTCAAAACCTGGGGTCCGTTTCAGAACTTCCTGATCTCTTTCGTTGAAAAATACAGCGTTCTTCTCCATTACATTGGCCGAAGGGATATACTTTTGGGTCATCCACCAATACAAAAAGCCAGGCATATGTTTCAAAACAAAGAGAGCTATTTTTACAAGACCTCTTCTGAAGTCATCTTTGATAAGGCTCTTTGGGAGGGAAGGCCAACGATAATTGACAACTGCAGCCAATAAAGCGACACCTTGCAGCCTTCACCAATACCATTTCACAGTCTAAAAGTGAGATAAGCTTTTGATACAGGAAAGAAAGCTCATGGAAAAAAAAAAAGATGAGAAACATCCATAATATCTCAGCCAACAGTCAACAAAACACAAGTTGCCAATACTAATAAGTAGTATCTTTAATACTTTATCAAGTTTTAAATCAGTTGTATCATTAACAATCAAGGCCAACCCAAAATTCTTGACAAAGGACTGAAATAGAAATTCAACAAGACTTATTTTGAAAATTAAAAATAAAATTTTCAACAGGATTTAACTTTCTAATTCTAAGGCTTTGTTCTTTTCACCTTTCAGGAATACTTAGTTCAAAGGCTACTCAAGTTACAATTCACAACAAAAATAAGTTCAAATAATTGATCATCAAGTTCAAAAGACGACGCCTCAAAATGGAGTACAACTAGGGAATTCCAATTTTTGCTTCTAAAATAACTACCTGGGTACCTAAATTATGGCTTCATGAACACATAATGTAGCTCATAGCAAAAAAATACTTGCCTGTGTGGTATATACTGGATGCACGACCAAGTAGGATAGGATCCCATCGACACTCCTATCACATAGAACTTGGGGCCTAACTCTAACTGATCGGCGAGTTGCTCTATATCTAATGCTTCACTCTTGAGTGACCTTTCAGGGTTTGGATCACTTTCACCGTACCCAGCTCTATCATAATGCAGCATATATATATTCAATTCTTTGATAAGCCCCTGAAAACTAAATCATTGTAAATCAAGATGATTCTGTTTTCATGTAAAAAAATCAACTGTACCATGCATATTAGATGATTCTGCCCTATTTAGTGTCAAGTACTACACTTTAGGAACACTTGGGGACAAGTAACTCAGCAAAATCCAATTCCAGAATCACAAAATGGTACCAGATGAATAGTCTTATCTCAACGACATACTTCTCTCGTACTGTGTGTCACACCAAAAACATTCAAACATGCTGACATCTTAATTTAAATCTCACACACAAAACAACCAGCCGAAATTGAACCTATCTGTAATTCAAATCCATGGCAGATAATAACACACACGCGCGCGCACGCACCAAAAAAAAAATTCCAAGTAGCAGGAAAAAGGTAACCTTCAAGTTTTTTCTTTCTACTTCAAATTTACTCAAGAAAATCGTTGAAAATTAAATTAAAAAGGTGGCATTTAACACATAATGAGGCACTATCTTAATCAATCAAGATCCAATTCTAATTCTAATCTCTCAACAAAATATGCCAAGATTGATATAACCCATCAAGATTAAGATCCCAAAAAAAACAAAAAAAACAAAAAAACAAAAAAAGTCAGAGAAAAGGGTTTAAGATGATGTACTTCAGGTGCAGAAAAACTCATATCTTTGCTACTACCAAATCCATGGACAATGATGATCTTGTAATCAGCTTCATCTTTAGGAACCCCAGTTTCTCTGTATGCCAAAATTCTGCCATCATTCAGTCTGATTCTTGGTGATGCAATCAAAAATTCATTCTCATCCATGGACTTTGCATTCCTCCTTCCACACCCTCCTGATATATTACCCATCTTCAAATGCTGTCAAGAATACCGAAAAATATCCAGATCTTTGAAATTGAATACAAATTCAGATAAGTATTTCATTCATAGAATTGCTGAAAATATGAAAAATTCAAATCGTTTATCTTTTTTTATTATTATTATTATTTTATCTTTGGTTGGCCAAACGCCCAAGCCTCATAAGTGGGTTTTTCAGGTTTTAGATCTTTAAGTAAATGGAAAGGGGATAGATTTCCTGGTTCCTTCTTTCTCTACTCCCCTTTTGACTAATAGTTGTTGCTGCGGACCTTTTGCTTACAGAAGCTGCCTAGTAATATAAAAAGCTCATTTCTTTGAAGAATATCTAAAATTCGCCGGTAAATATATTTCTATTTCTTGTATAAATATGTATTTTGTATACTATTTGATCATATTAACCTTATGGATTAAAAGAATTATACGTTTTCATAGAAGAACCATTCAAAATAGACAGTTCTTCCATAGTATGCATAGTGGAATCGTCCAATATGGAAAGTTTCTTCATGAAGAACCGTACATATTGGTCCATTTTAGGTCGTTCCTTCATGGAGGAACCATCCAAAATGGACGGAACCATCAAATTTAGGTGGTTGTTCCATGAACGAATCAACTATTTTAGATGGTTTCTTCAATAGAGGAACCATACATTTTGAACGGTTATTTTAAAATTATGTTTTTTTTTATATTTTAGTAATTATTAGAATAATAATTAATATATAACTATACTTTGTAATAAATTAGTATTTGAGTAGTAATTATTATTGATTATTATGTATATATAATAATGTGTATTGTATTTAGATTACATTAGCAATATATATAATAATGAGTGTATTGTATTTCCTAATGATACTATCTCTTTTGGAGATCATTCCTTCTATCCCAAAATCAGGGCAAATATTTATTGTTTTTTTGGAAACAAAAAGAGAAGGATATTTTTTACTATAAATTTATTTTGGGGGAAAAATGAAAAAAAAAAAAAAATGTTAGGAGTGGAAGACATGAATACATGATTGGATGGGTTGCTGAATAATTTATGGTAGGCTGGCATAACTCGCATAAGGCTGATTCTATCAAAGGTTAATTGGGGAAGCAAGAAATTTGGGGTTAGATATGTGGATTGTGTCTAATGAACTCAAAATATGCTTCTTGACAGTTGAGAAAATACTTTGATAGTTCTCATAGTATTAAAACAACTAGATAGCCTCCAGTCTAGCAGATATCAACGTATCTTAGAGCACTACCGATAATGAGTAAAATTTTCCCCACGAGTAAAAATGGTGAGTAAAATGAGTGAAAAATGCATCCCGACAGTAGTCACTCGTGAGAAAACTCATGAGTTTCCTCATCCCATGAGAAAACTCATGAGGAAAACTTCAGGTGAGCCCCATATTTTTTTATTCCGTTTTACACTTCAATAGCTATTTTCGGCATTTAAAAATTTTAAAAAAAATATTAAAAATCACTAACGGTCATAAAAAAAATTTCTCTATAAAATGACACCCATTTTGCTATATTTTTCCACAACTTAAAAAAATACATTTTCCTAATTGAATTCGTTTTTCACCATTATCTACTTCCCAATTGTTATAATACACATTTTTTTGCAAATCTTCGTTAAGGTAAATTATTCTGCTGTTATTTTCATAAAAATGATAATAAAGACGTTAGTTAAGACGTTAATTTAAAGCGATTATCAAAAGTGATAATTATTAAAAAAAACGCTACTATTAACCGCTAATTAAAAATGCTAATTAAAAACTATAATTATTATAAAAACGCTAATTAAATGCCATAATAAAATAAACGATAGTTTAAAAAGGCAATTAAAAAACGATTATGAAAAACGATATAAAAATATGATAATTAAAAACGATAATTAAATATTGTAGTTAAAAACGATAACTATAACCGCTAATTAAAAATATTAAGTACATTATAAATTGATTGAAATGCTAACTACGCAATAATAACATAAATTAATTAATAACAATACAAAAATTATTAATCATAATCCTACATTAATTAGAAAATTAAGTAAAATTGGTGAATATAGAAGAGAGAGAAAGTGTGGTGGGGTATTGGAAAAAGTAAGAGAGAGATTGGTAATAAGTTTTTTATATTCACTGCTGAGATGACATTTTACTCACAAAAAAACTCATGAGGATAATTGCGTGGAATGAGTGAGAAAGTGGTTAGAGAGAGAATTGGATGACAAAATTTTACCCACTGCTGATAGTGGTCTTACAGTGATGCAGTGGTTCATTGGTAACGTTCCAGAAATAATTTAAAGGCAGGAACTCCAACCAGCGGGCCGAATATTACCAAACATCGATACATTAAGGCAAGGAATTTCCACAATTTCTCCTTTCACAAAATAATAAATACCCCATCATAAATTTCACTTAACACGAAGAGACCGACGAGCCAATTCGCACCCCAACAAGTGGAAACATAAAAAGGCAAAGGTTTCTCCTTGATCCTTCACCTGAATATGTTGGAAATTGAGGGGGAGGGGATGATCCCTGATCTATAATCCATAAAATAGGACTAATAACGAATATCAGATGTAAATTAGGAACTCCTCGTACAAATAGCTCACTGAGACATAACTTTTTGAATACATTATTATGATTTGAAATTCAAAGGGGGCACTTGATCAATGAAGCTGTTGGTTGAATCGGGCTAATCTTCAATGAATATTCTTCAGATATCTAGTGGTTGCTGAGACAAAAATTGTGCGTCCAGACCATTTTCAGCCACTACAATTCTATGGTCATCATAAAAAATTTCAATAAGTTCTTGCACTTCTTATCAAGTAATTTATCCTTTCAAATAAGTAGATCACTCAAGTTTTGAGATCGTTGGCTATCCATTTTTCACATTTTCTCATTCCTTGGAGAAACAAACATACACAAGAAAGATAGCATAGGTAATTAAAAGCAGACTAACCATAGATTAGCTGGAGAGTTGAACAATAATTTTCCCTTATGAGGGAGAAGAGGAAGATCCTCCAGAAAATGAACCCACTCTACTGTCAGTAGAAGACGACCCAGGTAACCCACTCTACTTAGCTGAGAACCACTGCCAGTTTTGACTGAATTTCTAGTGGGAGAAGCTCTAATATAAGATTTTCTCGTAATTACTATATGTATATCCTGCCATAAACAGGGACATGTATGTGATACTGAATCTCCACGAACTAAATTTTTGCCATTGCTATTAATGTCTTTAACAATTCAATGACAAATTCCATAAAGCTAGACGTACAACCCAAAGTTTATTACAAGAGCATGAATCGCTTTGGGTCCCTAACGATAATTGTACACCATCACAACATGCCCTCAAGTTTTTCATCACATGGACTGGAGCACTCTTTGTCCAGTTTATCAGCCCAAAAGCAACATCGGTATCATATCCTTCCATTTTCATGCTGGAAACATCTCTCCTACGGTCCTACTTGAAATAGAGAAATATTGTCAGGAACGGAGTAACAATTACATGTTATTTAAAAGATCCTTTTTAAATTCTCAAATTTGGACTCTCTATTAAACAAATTAAATACCTAATTTTTATTTGATAAAAAAATTCACGACTCCACTTTATTTCCCAAAATATAAGAAAATTGTTAGAGTAAAGGCTTAAACTTGAAACCTCTCATGTAGAGGATAAATATTCAAACTATTGCTTCAATTATACTTTTATGTTATTATACAAAACTAATCACCCTGCTCATGTCCAGAACCCGTTTCCGGTTGTTGTGTCAGCCACTGCACCCATTAATTCCCCTATAAAAAAATTCGCAACACAAGGATCGAACTACAATTCTCAATTTTGCGTTTAAGGTCGCATTTCATGATTGTTGTTGGCAGTGAATAACTGAATACATCTTTCCAACTATGAGCATAAAACTGTCAAAAGTCCAGGAAAACCCTTTCTGGATCAACATTCATCCAATGCATCTCTAAGAGAAAAGCAATATACTCTTAGCCGAAGTCATGAATAGCATCGCCAAATTTCAAATAATTCTAATCTACATTCCTTTCTATAACAAATTCTCTTAAAACTTACTTTTATCAATATGTGTGTCAAAATTAGCACTTCAAGTCTACAACTCCTATAACTCCATCATTGAAATCAATCTTCCTCGTTGCTTTGTGATTGAATACCCATTTGCCTTCCTCAACGGAAGTGCAGGACTGTCAGGTTGAATACTTGAACTAAGCAGGTTAACCCAACGCCACGATTATTATCGGCTACATATGCATAAATCAATTACATCCAAGTGAATCACATAAGCCAGAATTACTATAAATACCATGCAATATGACAATTGACAATTGACACAAAAAGGGCCAAATTTGAAATGGGTTTTTAATATATTCCCTTGAAAAGTTGAAATTGCTGTCATTGAGCTGCTCCAGGGTTTGATAACTGAAATTTGAAAACCATTTAAAAAGAGAACATTTCTCTAAACATATTTTATATAACACAATTACACAAGGTATTGTATAGCACACAGTAAAGTTATGATAACTTTTTGTTATATTAATGAGTCACTTTTATTGGGTTCAATAATTTTATTATCTTTCGTGCGTATACGATTCTTTTATATAAAATAAGTTAAAACTATCTAAACATCTTCCTAAAATTTATCACATCTCTTTTAAACTTCAAATAAATGGCAATAACAAACCATTAAAATGTAAACACGTGGATCTTATAGTCGATAATAGTTTGCCAAGTGTATAATTCTTTTCTTACATTATCTTTCATTATAAAACAATCTTGGACTCCGTAGTAACAAAAAGAATGACTTAAAATATTTAAATTGATGCCATGATAAGTATTAACTAGACACTTAGGGGATTCTCATCTATATATATTCCACACAAAAAAGTTTGAAGTGACAATAATGCGTAATCTTTTTGATTTCTTCTTATAACTCCCTCCAGCCTAAAATGACAATGGATCGAAGTCGGAGCGGATCCCACAAAATCCGAATCTGATCCGATAAGTTCGCGGACCTTTTAAACCGATCCGTCGGACCTTCAAATTTGATCTAAAATTTAATATTTTCTTACCTATTTTTTTGTTAATTTCATTACTAATATTATAATTCATTTATAATATATAAAGTGAATTAAAAAAATTTATACAAAGCAAGAAAATACAATGGTTTATTTATTTATTTATTTTGGGTTATTATACTAGCATTGATACTACTTATTCAGATCAAACTATTGGACTCGGATCACAATCGGATCGGATGTATTACAATAATTGAATCCGACCCATCTCCTATTCGGAGTCGGAGTTTACTTTTCCTTCGGATCGGATTTGAATTGAATTTTCGTCCCTACTCCAGCATTAGGCACGTAAAATTTGGCTAACTATGTCATTAGGAGAAGCTACTCTGCATGTATAGTGTTGAATTGGTTCGCAATTAAGATTCGAGGAGTACATACACTACATACTTATTAATGGTGGTGATAATATGAAACTGGAGATTTTGTTATTGCCTTTTAACTTGATTCTTGTTGTTTCCTAGTGCTTACCTTTGATTTGAAAATTTATACAACTATAAAAACAAAAAAAAAAAAATTACAAAAACTTAGCTATAAATTGTAAGTTGGTTTAGGAATCAAAGTTTGTGTTGAAAACAAATGTAATTATCCGCAATTAAGAAATGCAGGAATAACCCTTTTGACTTGACAAACGTAAAGACAATTTATGATGGCAACATTTTTAAATACAATATGCAAATACAAATAAAGAGAAGTAGACATTAAGATGGTAAAAGTGCACACTTAGTACACATTATGATATTAGGTAAGGATAAACTCTAACAATTTGACAAAATGAAGGGATTCCAATTCGCCGAGGGTGACTCCCCAACTATCCAAAAATAATACATATGAAGTGCTGTATCTAACATAATCTGCAGCCAAATTATCTTGAAAATACTGCAGTGTTTTCTGTGTTCTATAATGACTTATACAAAAACTGAAAGACCTGATTTTACAAGTCACTATCCAGTTTCCTCTTTCAGTAAATGCATGTCTACATCACAACAATACATACTATAATAAGAACAGCTTCCTCCACATTTTAAAGATTACTCTGTATTAATAGACCCATGATTACTGCATCATTAGTATGCATCCATATTTTTCTTTCTGTTTACAAAAGTTGGTGAGTGCAAAATTATCCATACTTCCGAAAATCCAAATCGCTTTGAAATCCATAGTTTAAGATCCAATCAAAATATAAATTTCGGAAATTGTATGCTCCATTGGATATTAATTTTTGGATTTTTAGATATCTGATATCTTAAATATCTTAAATATTTCGGATAACGGTTACTATATCTAATCCAAATATCCAAAAGGTATAAAAAAACTTATTTAAAAATTTAAATTTTTTTTAAATAAAATATTAAATTTTTTAAATAAAATATTAAATTTAGATATTGGATATCCAAAATATCCAATCCAAATTTTTTTTTGATGTGGGATATTTAAAACCTTTTGGATTGAATTCGAATATCAAATATTTTGATTTTTGGATATCTGATATCCGATTCAGCCTGATTTCGGATCGATACATTCACTCCGTCCTAGAGGGTACAAAAAAATCAAATACAAAACAAACATGATAAAAACAAACTCTCTCTATCCCTAATTTTTTTGCCTCATTTGACTTTTCACAGTTTTCAAGATAAAACTTATAAATTTTTATCTTCAAATCCGTAAGACAAAAAATTAAAAAAAAATTGATATTTTAATAAATTATATTTAGATGCATCCAACTTGAATATATAATTTCTTATAACATGATAAAAATTTATGGTAAAATCTTTTAAATTATGACTTTATAAATAGAAATGAGCTAGAAATAAAGCCCCTCCTTCCAATTTGGATATATAATTTTGTAAAAACTTTCACATTTAGGATATATACGAACTCCACAGGACCGTAAAGTATCTTTATAATTTTCAATCTTGAAAAGCTTAGATACAAATCAAATACGAAGTACATAGTATAACCTTTTCACTTTATATTATGGAGGCACTAAAAGTTTCACAATAGTCACAGAAAAGGCAAACAAAGAAAAATTAAACTAGATGTAGGTATTGTTATATTAGTTAAGAGATATAAATGATATACAAATATAGAAAAATTCATATTAGGAATAGACATTAAGATATCAGATTTAGAAATAAAATTACAAAAACATCTCCTTATATATATATTTATAAATTAGGAATTTCTCAGTAAAGAGGCTGATTTCTACGTATAGTAAGTCCAACTTTTCACATGCCCGTATCACGTATCATGGTGATATCCTTAACTAAGAACTTAAACAAAACATTCTGCATTAAACTTGTGACACAAAAAGTAATGAATTAACATATATTACAAAGAGATGATAAGTTAAAAAAAACATTATGGTGATATGACTTGAATGTATTAATGTAATCCGTACATTAATTAAGTTCAATACAAAAAAAATGACCCCAATCTAACAAGACTAATCAGATAAGGATGGTCAGGGTATTATTTAACCGAATGTAACATGAAAAATTTCCCATGGTAGGAAAATATATGGATCATATAATTGTTTAATACAAAGTGGAATTAGCATATATACTGGAGAAAAGAAAACAGACTTAAATTCATAAGATTAAGATTGAATCAGAATCATAGGTGTAGCAACTAAGTTCATATCAATTGTAATTAAAGAAAAACTAGCATATTAAATACATCCAATAGTAACATTAGAAGAGGTAGATAATGGGTGCTTCAATATATCTTCTATTTATAGTTATCCACTCTTGTCATTTACTAGTTTAAGCCGGAAAAAAGTGATAAATGAAGTGATGACTCACCAATTAGTGATTAATTTCATTTACTTACATGATCCTTTCAATTTTTTTATACCAGTTTTATTAATGGGGGAATAACTTTATACTCCAAATTATGTGTTTGTTAAGGGGCTAGCTTACCTATCGATGGCTTAGCTGCATAAGCAGATTCTATTGAGAACCACATCATAAGTTGGACTCCTTATGTTTAGAGTTTTGCTTCTTATGCAAAAGTTATTAGGGCCTTTAGTAGCTTTGAATGTGAGGCAACTTCTAATCAAATTCTTCCTGTCTGGGTGTGTACATTTAGATTTTACAAAGGTCGACGAAATTCCAAATGAAAACTACCTGTAAATATATAAATGAAATCCTCCTGTTATTATTACTTGGGGTTGGTCCATTTTTTTGTTGCAAGTTGCATATGAAACTTAAACCTTAATAAGGTCTTCACATAATATCATAACGTCTCTCACATAATATATCTCCGCATCAACTAAGTAGAGACATTACGAAATCTGATCATAGGCCATTGCTATAGCATAAATAAGAAACTTTTACTTTTTGGACATCCTAACATGTCATGGTTAGGGAGGCTTTTCTAATTCATACCTAATATAAATAATATCAATATAATGAGATATTAGATATGATTGAGTATTATTATATCAGATATAGAAATACTGAAGATATAAAAATTCATAAAAACGTATATTAAGTATAGGCATTATATTCTCATATATATAGAAATAAAACTTAGAAAATGCCCCTACATATATTTATCTCATATATAAATTAGGAATTTCTCTATGATAAAGTTCCTCTATATATGGCATAGTTAGTTTGTAATTCTTGGAATAAAGATGGGAGGGGGGGACTTTACAAAAATTAGGAATTGAGCCCTCAAGAGTATGAGTATATGACATGTTATATTGTTTTTTTTTTTTTTTAATCAAAGCTTTTTCATATTATATTCCGCCCTCAAGACTTGCAAACTGTAAAAAAAAAATTAAAAAAAAAAATTCATAAAAGCTCCATCATTTCCACTATCTGGCACGCCAACTCACCAAGAAAGCCTTCAGCAGTGTGTACGCTTCACTTCACAGGTGATGGTGAATATCTAAACAATCTATTGCTTACAAAGTTTCAGCAGACTTACAGACTTACAGCCTTACAGTTACCTTTTCCACCGCCTACTTGTCGCAAGCACGTACTCTCAGTTGTCTCACTTTACTCCCGTTTCTAGATTCTAAGCACACTTCTCAAACAACATTTGTCATGCTATTCCTCAAGTAGTTGTAGAAGAGATTAATTTACGGGATGATTCTTCGGGTTTTGATTATGCACTTACCTTTCAATTTGGTTCTCACATTCTACAGAATATTCCATGGAAATCTTAGCTTAAGCAAGTTGCCTATGATACTTTCGAATGTAATTTTACATCCTCTAACATTCTTCTCGCCATGATGGATCTCTCTATGAGTGCTAAGGATGAGAGAGAGAAACTGTAGAAAGATGTACAATTACATCCCAATATTCCATTACATGTGTATAACTTAGGAGATCGTCTCTAATTATGGCTTCAAAAAGTTCTCATATTCAATCCAACAGGGAAATTAAAATGTGATTAATTCTAGTGATATGGAGATTTTGGTGCTCCCATTTTTCAAACCGTTATTTCAATAGGAATAATAATCGGGTAGCAGATTGTATAGATGGTCAAGTACAGACACATTTTGATGTATAAACTCAAAGCTTATAGTTAGTCCTACAAAATCTAAAATCACTTCTTTTAATACTCACTTAATCAATTATGTTCACCCAAATCTAAGCATATACTCACTCCATGTCCTAAAGATTGTCCAATTTCACTTTTCGCGATCTCCAAAACACGATTTTAAATGTTTTTATCTCTAAATCTGTGAGGGAAAAAATTATGAAAACTTGATATTCTAAAAATTTACAATAAGATACATTTAACAAGATTTCATTTGAATATATTATTTTTTATAACAAGATGAGAATTTATGGTCAATATTTTCAAACTTTGACTCTATGAATAAAATGAGTTAATATTTAGAGCACGGAGAGAATAGTAGTTATGTCATGTAATATGGTAATTAAAACGTACACTAATAATTACCCTAAAAGCCCCTCTAGGTGGAGATATGCGGCAGGGAAGATACCATAAGTCTATAAGACACCGAGATTTTGAAACAATAATTATGAAGAAAGGGTACACTATAGATTGCCATTTCTAAACCTATGTACACTAAACCCCCTGGCCCCACTCCTTCCTTTTTCCTATGTAGAATGATTAATTGTAGCTTTTCCATTTACCACTATATATATAATGAGATCATCTCCCCCACCAGGCCATCAAAAAACCACCCCAGAACAATAAAATATTTCTCTTTAGCCCTCTAACTCTCCCTCTTTCTCACACACACAGGAAAATGGCCAAGTCAGAACATCCCCTCATCATTGGAAGAGTAGTTGGGGATGTCATAGAAAATTTCAATCCAAGTGTGAGAATGTGTGTCTCTTATAACAACAAGCAGGTTTACAATGGCCACGAACTCTTCCCTTCCTGTGTTACCCTTAAGCCTAGGGTTCAAGTTCAAGATGGTGACCTGAAATCATTTTTTACGTTGGTATATATGGTTCTGTTTTTATACACATTTATATGCTTTTCGTACGTAGCTACACCTGGCCTTAAGCCATAACAATGATAAAAGAGTGATAGATGTTCTAATCTATGTAATGCCTGGTTAAGCAGATCTAACAAATCTCTTTTATTATCATAATATTCATATATTGTTCTATATTGTTTAAAATTACTATATAAGCAAGCTAAGAGTTTGGACTTTTTGCCATTTTAAAGGTTTTACAATTTATACTAAGCTTTTCGCATGATCTATACTCGTAATATTTCTCTCTAACTGGGATTGTTTTCTTTTCCCTTTCAACAGGTCATGACAGATCCAGATGTTCCTGGACCCAGCGATCCTTATCTTAGAGAGCACCTGCATTGGTACGTTCCTAGCTTCAAGGCCAAACTTTCTCCTTTTTTTTTTTTTTTTTTTTTTTGAGGGAACCCATCAAAGGGAGATTTTATTAATAAACCACTGGAAGCAATATCCAAAATGCTACCTGGGAATTCGTCCTCCCATAATCTATAGCCATTTCCCAAGAATTATGACTAATTAGCCAATTAAGTTGTGGGTGACAGTATTCCCACAATCCCACCTCTCTTCACAAAAGACCACCTTACCTTATTCAAAGCAAGAAATAAAATCTGGAATATGTATTATACGAAGACTTTTCATCTATTTGTAGAAACCTTAAGACTTGTCAGTAACTATTAGATTTTGCCATCTTACAGGATAGTCACAGATATTCCAGGCACAACAGATGCTACTTTCGGTAAGACAACTCTTAACGTATATTATCAAGGGGTTTTAGTCAGTTTACAATTAATTTGACTGACAAGTAGTAAACTAATCATCGTGGAACATATATTATGTGTTTGGTAGGGAAAGAGTTAGTGACCTATGAGTTGCCGAGGCCAAACATAGGCATACACAGGTTTGCGTTCATCCTCTTCAAGCAGAACCGTCGGGCCATCGTCGTCCCACCGAACACTCGAGATCGATTCTGCACCAGAAAATTTGCTGAGCAGAACCAACTGGGCCTTCCTGTTGCTGCTGTGTACTTCAATTGCCAGAGAGAAACTGCTGCTCGAAGGCGCTAGCTGCTCGATCATCTCTATCTGGATTGGAAGCCAATGAACTTAAGGTCTAACGCACCAATTATGCAATAATTTGATTAAAAAAATAAGAATATTGTTGTGGTTGTGTGGAGCTGTGTATGATGGGTGAGTGACCTAGCTAGAAGAGAAGAACGAAGTGGAGTGCCTATCTTAATTATGGTTGCATAATATTCAATGATATAGCTTTTAGGTTGTTTTGTACATGGGCTTATGTGCATGATATCTATGTGTATTAATTTCACCTAGTATCAATATGATATCTCCAATAATTACAGTAATATACCATTATCACTATTACTCTATTTTGTTCAACTTATTTTCACTTACTTTAGAAAATTAAATATCAAATAATAGTTTATAAGTTCAAATAAGATTAGATAAATTTAGGTTTAATAATGTAAGATCCAAGCAAATAATATGTTTTCCTCACCTTATTTTCAATTATCAAAAAATTTCAATTCACTACTAATGATGATTCTCTCAAAGAAATTTACTTACTGTTTACATTAAACAAAGTATCTTTATAATTTGATAAAATATTGAAAATAAAAATTAATGTTACGAGTTATTCAATGAATTCACAAATTAATGAGGTCATTCTTTTCTTTAAAGTTTATTAACACCACTTGATAGAGTATATAGTAGTTATGCTGCAAAAAGCATAGTAGCACGTTATGCATTATGTACTTAGTAAAAAATTCAATTTTTAATCAGAGAAGAAAAAGGAAAAATCTCAACAATTAGGGTTAACTAATGCTTTACAATTTAATCACATTGCGTTCCTATTTTTCAAATAATTGAATTTATGTCATTTGGTCATGCACGCTAACAAAATTTACCAGATTTTCAGACTTATATATCAGTAATTGTTAGTAGGTCAACAATTTAATGATGAGAATTGTATTTGACATTGCTATGTTGGATTTATTGCTTTTATTATTACTTTTATATTTTGTAAAATAATGAAAGTACATTTTTTTGGGAAATTTTTCACCATTTAAATATTATTTTTAAAATTTATTTACATAAATGGTACTTTCTCCACTTTTTTTTTTTAAACTTGCAACATTTTAATTTTTATATTATTCAAAAAAATTTGACTTTAATCTTTTTTGGTGAATTATCCTTAAGGAAAAAATAGTCATTTATTAGATTTGTCTTGGTATATAGTTTCAAAACATAGCAATTTTTATAATTTTTATTTATGCATAATTAGAGATATTAATGGTTAAAAATATATATCGGTAAACATGTTTTGAAAAATATTACTAGTAAAAAACATAAGAAGTATGATTTAATTGAAAAAATTAAAATAATAAGATTTAATAAAGTATAATAAAGTCAGATAAAATAAGGACTTATAAGATTAGATAAATCAAATAAAGTAATGAAAATTATTTGAACAAAATAGAGCCTACATGTGATATAGGCTAATAATATGCAACGCAAAGTTATTAAATTGAATTTCTTGACAACAAGACCGGGGTACATTGAATGTGTTGCTTCTAAATTAGTATGCCTACTATCTATCAAAACTTTTTGAATTGAAAAGAGTCAACCAAAAGGCACTAGCTTAATTTCACAAGTACCTTTTTCTTACTTTTCTAAAGGGCAAAAACAAATTAATCAATCAGGCTACAAAAGTAAAGACAACTTAAATCCTTAATCGTCCTTACGGGAGACAGAATTTTTACCCCATATTTTTTTGGTAAATAACTTTGCCTCGCAGATTTTACCTTTAATACTAAGAACAATATAAGAGTACATTATTATAGAAGGTTCAAAATTTTTACAAAGTACTCCCAATAACTTTTTCACTAAAAGTAGTTAGCTCCATATATTTAATTACTCCCTCCGTCCCACATTAGTCGTTATATTTGACTTTTTACGGTCTCCAATACACAATTTAAAACGTTTTTTCCTCTAAAATCGTAAGATAAAAAATTATAAAAAATTTATATTCTAAAAATTTACATCGAGACGCATCCAATAAGATCTCAGTTGAATATATTATTTGTTATAACATAATTAGAATTTATGGTCAAAGTTTATAAATTTTGACTCCGAAAATGAAAATGTAGCAAATTAAAAAAAGATGGAGGGAGTATATATTTCTGATAAGGAAAGAAAATGCTAGAGTAAGCTAACGAGCCTAAGGTACTCTACAACATCCTTACGATTACGGATGATGTAGAAGAGGGGGAAATTAGGAGAAGAGAACCAAATAGGTTACTGAGAGCACGATGCACTCTTAGCCGCTAAGTAGTCCGCTTCTCTAAAGGTGTGATTAGTATAGAGCTTCTCAAGCTTGACCAAGTCTAAATCCGCATTAGTATTAATCAATTTGATTGTCCAAGAAAATTTGCAACACACTTAGCGAATTAATGACGACTAAATTACCACCCTCAATAATCAAATTCCTACAACCACGTCTCATTTCACACTTGAGTTCTTCTTGATCTAAGAAGCATGGCCTCTCCATGAAGAAATGTCCTCAACAAGTGTAACATATATAGACCCATTGTCAACGATTGACTACACCAGGCAAAATATCTCAAGGCATACTTTAGGAGTACTCCATAATAAGAGAGGAAAAACAGGGCACTATTTCACCAAATTCTGCACAAATTTGTCCCCTTTAAATAAAAAAATAAAAAATAAAAAATAAAAAAGAGGGCAGCACAAAAGTAAGAAGTGAAAGAACAGTTGTTATTCAGTAAAATTTCAATACCTGACTAGTGTCTACTATTAGAGGCCATATTTGATCACCTCTTCATACTATTTTTGGTTTGAAAAGAATTCTTTCTACCCAAAGTTGTAACTGTTTGAATGTTACATGCATGATGAAAGCTCTTTATTCTCTTACAATCTTAATTCTCACAAAACTACTGTACTCATTTGAACCCTCAACTTACCTCATTCATTGGACAATAGCTAGGTCCCTCATATGGTTAGACAGGTTAGTGTCTCCTAGAGTCCTAGCTTAGCTGTGTAGTTTCTCTTACTAGTTGCTGCTCTATAGCTTTCCACCATTACTATCCTACGAAGCTAGCTACCTCTATCTACGGCAGGCGTGGATTCCATCGTCAAGAGCCAAGAGGGTTTGGGGAGATCCAAAAGCATGTATCCGTATTTCAATTCTAACTATTAGAAAGAAAGATGGGTGGGAACAGTTTTATTTAATTTTCTGTCGTAACTTAGTTGATTGTACGTTAATCATTCTCAAATCCTAATCGAGTTACTGAACTACCAATATACTTGTTACTTGTGCAAGTGAGTTGGGACATCGCATGATTAGTAATATGATTAGGAACCTTTTCATTTAAATAATATATCCGTTTAATAAGATGTTCATTATTAGAGGTCCCTCAACTCAACCCGCGTTTAAATAATAAGGTAATAACAATGTTAATCATTTATGGCTCGAAATCGAATTTACACCCCCTCCTATTGACAATAGAAGAAAGAGTTATACAAGTAAACATATACCAAGTACTCCGTATTGCTTTTGAGAACGAATCCTTTATATTATTGTATTGTTTTGACCAAATACATATTTCTCACTATTGACCATTTTTCCTTTCCAATATTTCCTCCATTTCAAAAAGACAAAAGACCACCCCCAACATCATTATTAATTGTATTAACTTGTACGTGTCTGTGTCATATCATGGTATTAATATTTGTTTAATAAAGTTGTAGAAGTTCGATTAATATTAAAGTGACTCTAATTTCGTTACTTGTATTCGGCTAGAAAAACGGTCGACGTAATTTGATGTATAGCGAATTTTAAAATGTAAATATTATACAAATATTTAAGAAGGTAATATTTTTTTCTTCGTTATATTAGTAAATGCTTTATTTTGGAAGCATGTTTTCTTGTTGGGGAACTAAAGTGAACATTCCTAATGCATATATTTTTTAGTAGAGCTTTATATAAGACACTAATTGGGTTTACAAAGTACTCTACATTGAATAAATTGAGTCTAATTGGGTTACTTGTTTTCGGCTAGAAATTTGATGTACGTAAGTTGGTGTCCAGCGAATTGAAAAACGCAAATACTATTGAAACAAATATACAAAGTATTATCTTACATTGTAAACATATAAACAAAGTATGTTGTTAACTTGTTATCAACTTTTTTTAGCAATGGATTAGTTATGGACCATAAAAATATTTTGGCACATTATATAAGCATAGATTTAAATGAATGTATTTAGAATATTTTATGTGGAAGGAAAAATCATATACAACACTCAAATGATTAATGAATATGCAAGAGTCAAATAGAAGATGAAAAAAAGGCAAAGACGGTGTTTTGCATTGAACGATAATTCCCAAAAAGAAGATGCAAACACTTGATCACTAAGAAAGCTACACAAGCCTCAACCCGAAACAACAGGGATAAAATCAATAATATTTCAATAGGTTATCAAAAGTTTTTAACCAATTAACCTATTGCTTGTAACTAATAGTTGAGAAAAATCAAATAAATTAATCTTATCTCTATTTTAAAAATAATTCGATTATTTTAACTTTTACATTTGTCAACGTATTGATTTGATTATCAATATGATTATTTAATAACAAAGATAAAAAAAAGTTTATATTTTGTAAATATACAATAAGATTAATCCATAAACTTATACTTTGTACGCACAATTTTATATCATGTATCAATAAAAAGAGATATGTTTCATATGATTAGCGCAGAAATATAAATTAAATGATGTAATTATTTTTAAAATGAAGTAGTATATGATTATTTTAGCCTATTTCCTAAAATTGGCAAAAGTAACCCGAACTATAATAATCAATTTTTGACATGATTAATAATCAAATTTAGATGTACATTATGTTCAACATTAGATTACATGATTAACATTAGGATCCAGTACCAATTTAACATCCCCTTGCCAACAAAACAGAAGAAAAGAAGAGAAAATAAAAAAGCAATTTACCTTCCAATGATCCTCAACACACAGTTTTGATGAAGGTTGACTTTTCATAAGATAACTTGGCCATCCAAGAGGGTGAAACATCATAATGGGCGTTCGCTCCAAACCAACTCTTATGTCAATGTTTGCACATCTGTTCATAAACTAACCCTACACAACGCCACACCCTATCATTTCTCTTCCTCTAATTTTTTTAGCAGACAGTTATTCTACAATAGAAAATATATCCCCTTATACTTATGATTTGTAACTTCTGTAGTTTTGTAGTTTTTTTTGGTAGTATTAGTTATCACATTGTATGATTTATCCTTTCTTTTTATATTAATCAAAGCTACTTGGTTTTAATTTTATTTATCCAAACCTACAATTAATTAGTTCTCTGAAGCAAATTTTTTGGATTTTTTTATACTTTTCACCCAAAGCAACCACAAACCTCTATTTGGCTTTTGGAGGCCTCACATTCAATGTGTCTCTTAAATAATAATATAAAATACATTGATAAATTTGATAAACATGATAATTCAAAACATATATTTTAAATTGAGACTTTTGTAATTTAAATTATATCAGGATATTAAGATATCATATATATATATATATATATATATTGTTATATCATATATAACTATTGTCATATCATATATAACTATCGTTATATCAGATATAACTATTGTTGTATCAGATATATACATATAAAGATATAAAAATACAGAAAACTCATATTAGGTATAGATATTATGATCTCAAATATAGAAATAAAATTACAAAAAATATCTTTAATATATTTATATCAGGTATAAATTGAAAATTTCTCATTTTAAATCTAATAAAGCTATAATATTTTCAACTGATCAAATTAAAGTTGATAGGCTCTAAGACTTAAATCTCAAATTGTCTAGTGAGTGAAGTTAGTTCAAGTAAAAAGGGGATTTCATTTAATTAAAGAATGGTATTATTTCCACCAATATTGGCTCCATCAGTGACAAGAATCTCATAATAAAAACATTGAATTCATTCATTATTTTTCTATGACAGCGAAAGTCATATCTCAAATAAGAGATAACTTTCTTGGTAGATTTGCAATCCTTTGCCTCCATTCCTAAAATTTCGTACGTTTCATTCTTATCCAAATTAATCTTGAAACTAAGGCATCCATCCAAGCCTAAGGATGAATCGGAACATTACAAATAAAAGCAACAAATTGACAGAACCCACGTATATACCTGAAAGGACAAATAATGAATCAAGTACATACAGGAGCAACAGTACAAAATACAACAGAGTACTGACAAAAATACGGGATCATCTTATTTATAGTGGGAAAGATGAATGTGTTCCAGAACTACTGCTCCAGTCTGGGGTTCCGCTGCTGCAGTCAAGCATGAACCAATAATGAGTAATGTTTTTCCGAAACTCCTACGTACTATGCTACTCGTATTCGACTCTTGTTTCAAGGGATGATGTATAACAGTTTAAGTCCGTTCCCGCACATGGACAAATTTATTAACTTGCAGGGATATTTTTGGTAAATTTGTCACTATGAGGTTAAGTCTTTTTTTAATGATTTTTAAGATATAATTTAAAATATTTTATATGATTTTTAAGTTATGATATTTAATATTTCTTATAAAGGCATCCCATAACTCTTGATAAGGACAATGTGCAAAATGCATAAGCCAATTAGAGCCCCTTATATCCTAATTGGTTCACAAGTCATATCTATCGTCCAAAGTACATTGTATAACCAACCAAATTGCAAGCCTAATAGGCTAAAAAACAGTCATTCAGAATGAATTTCTATTGAACAACCTTTTCCATATTTTTACTATTTTTAGGTATACTTTGAAAATTCCAAATATCAAACCAATAGGGCAATAGGCCATGCATGATCAAACATTCAAACTACGAGGAGAGTTAAGAAATTTGCTCTGTGCCAAGCTTATGTCTTCTTATTTGAAGATGTCTAAAATAAAAAAAATAAATAAATTAAGAGGATATACATTTCCATAGCATGGAGGGATTTGGTAGTGAGAATTCTCTGATAAGTTTCTTTTTTTATTGAGTATTTATAACTATTTTTTTTTTGGTGCAATGAGTATTTATAACTATAACTAGAACTAAATCTCACTGATGGAATCCCCTTATAAAGTGTCTACGTGTCAAGCTCTCATACAATTTTTTCCCATCAAATGCTTTAATTGATGTCATATTAAAAAAAATATATATATATAAGTTGTGCTATTGTTTCCCAATTCCCATAAAATGTTGCTATTTGAGTTATGACTACTCTCTTTTTTATCTTTCGATTTGACAATTGACACTATTATTTCCCATTGAAAAAATAATATGAATTCATATTTTCGTTCCTTCTTCCTCCATGGTTAAACCTTTGGAGTTCATTCACCTAACATTGCTCTTTATTATAATTATTTTCCTTACTGATTTGTCTATGGTATACGTATGAAGTATTCATTTTTTTAATGAGCTTATACATGATGCTAATGTATTTTCTTAGAAAATTATTGGTTTTCTAATTCTCGAACTTTTCATCCAAGTTTGAGTGATTTTAATTTTTTGCTTACTAGTAATTATAAAACTATATATTAAGTAGTATGATTTTGATTTAAAATTTTTGTATACTGAAATTGGGTATTATTGATTGTTTTAGCACCAATTATAAAATTCTTAGTTTTAATTGAGAAATATGTAAGATGCGATGAGATGTTGGTTTGTTTTTTTTTTTTTTTGTCCTAAAATGGAATTGGATGTTATTGGAATATTCATTAGTTGGAAGGTAAATTATGTGGTGCTTAGTTGTACTATTGGTTGGCCAAAGAGTATGGTTTAGAGAGTAAGAATCTAATTCTAAGCATTAAGAGTTTCTATTCAAAAATTGTTAATCTAATGGCTAAAATCGGTGTAAATTTATTTTAATTCCTGTGGCCATATTCATCAAATACATGTTAATATGTTACACTATATTTCATTGTTGATTTTTTTAGAAATTCCTCTTTCCTTTTTTCTTTTGATTAATTAACTCACTATTTCTATAAAACTCTTCAAATTTAGCAAAGTAGGATTTATTATTATTATTATTATTATTATTATTATTATTATTATTATTATTATTATTATTATTATTATGGTTGAGTGGTGAACAATATTTTTGTGATTGATTATTTTTATCCACAAAAAATGATGCCAGTGATATTGTACTCATATAATGTACTCACTATTTTAAACTTTAGTGGTCTTTCATAATTTATGTTGTTATACAACGTATTAAGTTCTATTATTTTGAATTTTTCACTTTTTTCAAAACTTATCCTAATAAATTTTTTTGCTGTTATTTATGTTTGAAAATTATATAATAAGCAAAAATGACAGCATTTTTATTGTTAAAATTATGCATTGTGTGGACTAACCTAGTCGTATATTGAAACCAAAGTACCACAAATTTAAAGTCACCAAAACAATCATATTATGGGTGCACAAATATAAAAAAATCGTCATGAACACAAGCCATTCATAAAGTTTTCGTATTCACCAACGTAATAAGTTGATCTTGGGCACAAATCCGATAGTACAAATTCATCTAACATACAATCTTGATAATTTATTTTTCACAATTGACTTGTTATTTATTAAAAGTGACCAAGAGACACGTCAAATATCGAATATTGAGAATTAGACCAATTCCTTAAAATGGAGTAAAGATACTTCATAATAAGTAATTGTCATACCTTGTCCGTTTGTTAGTCTGTTAATGTTGTGATAGTTGGGAGGTCCTATATGATTGTATTGTATTGAATTTTTACTTCCACCATAACTTTTATTTATGATTAGTATAATAATTTATCATCATTGCTTACATGAGATATTTAAGAACAAACCCACCAAACAACCTATATTAACAATCATTCACTTATAATTCTTCATACTAAGCCTTAAAATAGAAAACTATATAATATAATGTTATCCAATCTTCTAAAAATTGTCTTATCTTAATCAAAAAATTCTCACAAAAAATGATTAAGCATGCAAATTTTGAGAATGAAACGAGTTTTTATGATTTATAAAACACATTATACGTCCATTTCATGCAACCTTTGTTTTGAGCACAATGAAACCTTTTTTTTCTTTTGGCAACAGATGAAACCTTCTTGTACCATCGCATTTTCATTTTCCGTACCATTGTTTGTGAGAAGGCATCAACAAGTCAAAAGTTAAACAATTGCTCACTTTACCCATCAAAATAAATTTGAAAAAGAAATACAAACGAAGTAATTTAAACACGCGGAGGTAATGGACCACCAAACCCCTCTTATCTGACAGATTGAGACTGTTCAAAGAAACTGACCGATATGCACTGAGTTTAAACAAAAGTCATTTGACCCCTAGTTAATAACCAATGGCTCATAATAATAAGCACCTTTTTAGTAACTTATACTCTCAAATGACACGACAATGCACGTTTCAGAGAGAAGATTCTGACTACTATTCTACACTAATATAATACAGAGTACAATATTGACTAGAGTTAATATGTAATTAATTTTTTAGCTATTAGACTTTTTTACGATCTCATAATCACGATTTAAAATGTTTTTTATTTTCTAAATTTACAAGATAAAAAATTTATGATATTTGGTATTATAAAAATTTATATTCAAATACATACATCAAAATCTCACATTAATATATTTAGAAACTTTTTGTCAATTTTTTAAAATTTTACTCTTAAAAAAGAAATGAGATTTTCCCTTAAAAATTACCCCATTTACTTAAAGATTTTATCTAAATTTTTTTTAATACTTTGGATAATATTTAAGGGACATATAGTATCCTTTGGAAGAAAAAATCCCAAAAGGATCCCAAAAGGTCATTTATCATAAAGTGACAAACAAAATAAAAAGAAAAACAAAGATAAAATGACAGTAACTAGCATAGGCATCAAATTCTCTGACGACACTTTTATGTTCGAGTAAGGAGCAATAGGTATTTCACCCGTCCCCCACTATTGGGTGAATGAGAATTGAGAAGGGTAAAGAAAGGCATATCTTGATCAAATGTCAACATATTCTCCAATACTCTGTAGACCGAAGTGAGGTAAAATTTTGTCCACGAGTAAAATGAGTGAAAAATGCATCCCGACAGTGGTCATCCGTGAGAAAACTCATAGGAAAAAAATTCAGGTGGACCCCATATTTTTATACCGTTTTACACTTCAACGACCATTATTAAAATTACCAACGGTCATAAAAAAAAATTTCTCTATAAAATGACACCCATTTTGCTATATTTTTTCATAACTTAAAAAAAAATACATTTTCCTAGCTGAATTCGTTTTTCACCGTTATCTACTTCCCAACCGTTATCATACACATTTATTTTTGCAAATCTTCGTTAAGGTAAATTATTCCGCTGTTATTTTCATAAAAACTATAATAAAGACGTTAGTTAAGACGTTAATTTAAAACGATTATCAAAAGTGATAATTATTAAAAAACGCTATTATTAACCGCTAATTAAAAAAGCTAATTAAAAACTATAATTATTAAAAAAAAACGCTAATCAAATGCGATAATAAAGTAAACGATAGTTCAAAAAGACAATTAAAAAACGATAAAAATGATATAAAAATGCGATAATTAAAAACGATAATTAAATAATGTAGTTATGAACGATAACTATAACCGCTAATTAAAAATATTAAGTACATTACAAATTAATTGAAACGCTAACTATACAATAATAACATAAATTAATTAATAACGATACAAAATTATTAATCATAATCATACATTAATTAAAAAATTAAGTAAAATTGGTGAATATGGAGAGAGAGAAAGTCTGGTGAGGTATTGGAAAAAGTAAGAGAAAGATTGGTAAAAACTTTTTTTACTCACTGCTGGAATGACATTTTAATCACAAAAATACTCATAAGGATAATTGGGTGGGATGAGTAAGAAAGTGGTTAAAGAGAGAATTTGATGGCAAAATTTTGCCTACTGCTAATAGTGGTTTAGAGAAATTCCTATAAAACTTTTGAGGTTTGAGAAAATTCTCAAAATAATCCCTCAATTGTGAAGTTAGTCCAGTTTGGTTTTCATTCAAATGCTCTTTAATTTGACGAAAGGCTTATAACTGTTGAATAATTTGATATAAATTCCTTTCCATACTTATCCAACACAAACTAATTTTCATAGGAGAAGGGATAGGGTTTTATGAAAGATAAGTTCTTTTATAGTGATTCTTCACTCAATATAACCTTTACTACAATAAATTTTCGGCAATTTCAAAATAGTTCAGATAATATTAGATAAATTTAGTTACAATAGGATAAGTTCAAATAAATTAAAATAGATTCAGACAAAGTGAAACAACTTATATTTCGTCAAATAAAACATAGCTTAAATAATATTTAACCAAAACACTTAACAACTTTTAGATTTATTTCAAAAGCAAGGATATTTGAGCAAAAAACCCAAGTTAGAGGTAGCTTTTGTGCTAGAATAATATAGGGTTAATTTTCAAATTTCGTCAACCTCGAGGACATTATTAAATTTATCAAGTGACAATACTTGTTTTTTTTTTTTTTCCCCCAATAGGAGTACAAGTTCTTCAACTTTGTAATGGCAATTTGTGAGATAAAATCACAACTCCCTCCGTTTGACTTCCTCGGCTGGTGATGCCATCACTTGTGGCTCCACATATTTTGAGTATGTTCCAACTCCGCTAGTGATGCCGTTAGTTGTGGCTTCACACATTTTGAGTATCGTTCCAACGATATGATTATCGGGTGGATTATGGTCGTTGAGGAAAGAAACTAAAAATAATAATTTTAGGCTTTTAGCAGAGGGTGGGAGTTGTGACTAGTTCAAAAGTCTTTATTTTGGATGAGGGTTAAGTCATTTTTAAGTAGGAGCTGCTAAACAACTTTGTCCCAAAACTTAAGAACGCAGACACTAAACTAGTAGTTAAAGGCGATACTGTAATTTTCGGCAAACTATACCTACGAAAAGTAGCCAAAGAAGGCCACACCCTTCTTAAAAGTTATGGCTGAGCCAAACAGAAACAAAAAAGATCAATTACCACAAAAGAATACTTTCCTAACTTGACTAAACAATCTTAGGAATTTAGGAGCAAAAAAGTTGCATATGTTTTCTCTACCCTGTACAGAAGCATATGTTTTCTTAGACCTCTACCTAGTTCGATACCAGTAGTTTACAACATAATCTAACCATTGGGGAAAGCTTTTCAAAAAGCTGATAGTATAGATGAGGAACTTCCACCACGAAAGGCGTGTTACCTTTGCCTGAATTGTCACGTTGGATCTTTCTAAATTTGTAATATGATATAAACTTATTTTTCCTAATATATTCAACTTTAACTTGAAGAAGAGATCCCCTTCAAATACAAGTATAAAAACTTGGCCTCCAAAGTGGTGATAAAAATATCACATAACACATTCTTCTACGGACTACGGAGTATATAATGTGAAATAGTGGTAAACCTCTTCCCATTTCTAATTAGATATATCACACAAATATCACATAACCCATTCCACAATTGTTTCTTTCACATTATAATAAGTAATGAGTAAAAAAACTCCAATATCTAATAGAATTTATAATGGTGCTTTTATAATAGAAGGGTCATAATCACTTCTAAGTTAAAGTTAACTAACCCTAAAAGCCGATTAAAATATGTTTCTTTCCAGAAATTGAAAATTGTGTTAATAAAAAAAAGTGTAATATGGATGGAGGATGTTGGATTAGGTTTAGTAAAATAGCTTCCTTGAACTTTAATTGGTAAAAGCCTGTACAAAGAGAACACCTTGCCTCAGGGTGGTGTATAAGGAGACCTAATACGAAACATAAGTCAATGAATGTTGCTTAAGACCACGACGTCTTCCATTTATCATTATCCTTGTGTAATGCATATAATTTAGTTGGGGCATCAACAATGTATAATTGTCATACCTCTTTGGAGGAGGTCCTTCGAGGCCCCTCCTATCACTGTCTTTCTTGTTAGTTTGCCCCCTTACCCTTAGCAATACCCTCTATTGGAGTCTGCCTTAGGTTTATCAAACTGCTTCTGAGATGATGGGGTTGTCACCTTTCTGAGTATGCCTAGTTGCAATCCACTTCTCAAGGCATGACTTCATCTCCACGGCTGACAAAGTGACTCATGAACTGTTCGACTAATTGGGCAAAGTTATGATAGATTCCCACGTCGGATGCTGGAACTAATCCTATGCTAACCACTTAGTGTAGTTAGAAGATATTTATTCCATATAACATTTGCGTACTCTCCCCAAAAGAATTGACCTTTAAAAGCGGCTACATGGTCATATTGATCTCTCTTCCCTTCGTACTGAACGTGGTCGGGGAGCTTCAATTTAATAGCAGGCTCGTCCAAAATCTCAGCACGGAACGAAGAATGTGTGGGCTGCTGACCTGAGTCTCATGTACTTTAAACAAGCTTGGCTGCTGACCAGGGGCGCTTTAAATGGCCGATATAGCCTTCACCATATGGTCCGACGACAAATTTATACAAAATATACTCCATATATAACCAACTAAAAGGACTAACCAGTCTATAACAGTATAAATTCAACGCTTTACATGAAAAAACTCTAGAAAAGGTTTGTTAATTGTTGTTCACGCATGTTTTTATAATAATAATAATAATAATAATAATAATAATAATAATAATAATTATTATTATTATTATTATTATTATTATTATTATTATTATTATTATTATTAATTTCGAATCAAACCATACCCTACAAGCCTCAAGCATAGAAAAAACCACTCATGTTCGAACATAATAAAAAACAACAAGCCAAGACTTAAAAACAAGCAACTAGCCACAATCCCCTCCCCTCCCCCCAACAAAAGATAGAATTTAAGGACCAAATAAATCGAACTACCTGGAAGAGGCGTGCAAAACCAAGAGAAAGGAAAAGAGTTTTGAAAGTTATTTTCCTAACTACTTCGTGTAAGACATGTTTGCAAGAGATTCTTAAAATACTCCTTTATAGTACAGTTCTTCTGTCATTTGCAATGCATCTATGTATGATCACCTCTCTAAAGGAAACACGAGTACTTAATTACTTGCATATTCTTGTCAAACGACGATCCTGCAATGAGCTTATATAATAAAGCATATATGACCCCATGACATAAGTACTTGGCATGGAGTACTACCTAATACTATACGAATAAATACAAATTGGGCGCCAAAGGCCAATTAACAAGTGCAAAATTTTTATGCTTTCGACAAAAATCCTATATTAGCTAAACAAAACCTGAAGACAATTTTTCTGGAACAATAACCCCTCCTCAGATGCAAAATTTAATCAGTAACTATTATGAAAAATCATTTCATGCCCTGATAACTTTCAAGTTCAACTCATCAAAAAAATTTACCTTAAGAATCCTCCCTAATCGACTTCAAACATGAAGACTAATTATTCATCCTTGCAATGGAAGAACCTTACAAGCTATGCCTTATTTTCTAGAAAGGGCTCGGATGGCTGGTTGGAAATTGTCTACTAATTGATATCGGGTACGACAACTTGGTACGTCCCCTCTAATTTAGCAACCACTCTCTCCATCTCACTTTCTCCCCGTAACCTAAAGGTTGCTCAGTTTATTACCAAAAACAAACAATGGATGTGCAAAAACTGGTAGAGTACCTTCCTGACTTCTTCCAAACATCGTGAAAAGGGTCTCATCCATTCAAATCCCCTCAAACAATGCCCTATACAAACTAATCTAGGGTCCAAACCCAAAATGGTAAATGCTCCACCAAGTACACAATTTGCCTAATCCAAGGGCTCTCTCTCGCTAGTGAGAATAGAGCTCCATTTAGGTGTATTAGGAATTTAAATGTAACTCCTAACATTAGAATTTCCTACGAAAACATTGCACGATCGAATGCATAACCTACAAATGAAAGGTTGTTCAGAAGTAAGGTAACAGTTCGTCTTCACCGTCAAATCTGTAACCATACAAGGCAATGACCATTTATTCACTTGTATCTAACTCTAGAACTTCAGCTTGATCGTAATAAAGATAAAGCACATTAAGGAGAAGTTAGACTCCTCGATTACAAAAGCATCAGCCACAATTTGGTGGTATAGTGAGTAGAAATGGGATGCTCTTTAGGAATAAAAGTTCCCCGCCACTTCAAACTAGCTCTTCTATATTAAGCTTCTGCAAAAACTGAACAACTTGGAATCAGATGAAGAATCTTTTAGCTGCAGTTCAAAAGTCAAAGGCCTGCCTCTAACAGTCCAAGCCAGAAAAGGATAACATAAAGAGGGTTCATCATCCTTTAGGCTTCCTAAAACTAAATTTTGATGGAGCGAAACACAAAGATACATTAACTAGTTCAGGCTTTGTTATCAGGGATGATCATGGTGTTTTTCATGTTACAGGAGCCAAGGCTCTCCACCCTCACTGTTCCATCATCTCAGCGGAAACATTGACACTCCGAAAACTGACTTAAATGTGTAATCACAATGGGATGTAAGAATCTTGCTATTGAGGGAGATAACTTGATGGGGATCAATGTTGAAGCATACGTGAAATGTCCCATGAGAAATAAATTCAACTATGTGCGATGTTCAACAAGATCTCTCCAAACTCACAACTTCACCATCAACTATTGCTACTAAGAGGTGAATAGAGTTGTTGACTTCATGACAAGCAAAAGTGTGTCCTTCCAATCATTTTTTGTTTTTTTTCTCTGATTTCGAAACTTCCCAATCTCCCTCATCCTAAAAAACGGTTTAGGGATTACCCACTAGGAATCCTTGGTTTTTTTCTTAAGCCAAAAGAAAAAATAAAAAATAAATACATGTACTATACTAAATAATTGTCTTCGTGGAAGAGATAAAGGCAACTCCTATAAAGTTCTGCTCAACATAAATAGTGGACTGTAGGCCTTTTGTAATCTTAAGTGAGGTGCACTGCGCCAATGTCCCTATCTTTGGCGATATATTTGTTATATCAATCCAACTCATTCTTAAACATTACTCATAATTTTTAAGTAACAACAGAAAAAAAAAAAAGTTCAAGATTGAATCGATACCCAACTCTGATATGCGGACATTTTAAATTCAGAAATCTTTAGCTAAACTAGTCCTTCCTTTGTCCGAACAAAATAGACACATTATACTTTTTGTACCATCTCCAAGTGGTTCTTTGATCATTGTTATCCAGTCTATGACGCTTTAAACAAAAAATAAAAATTACTAAGTATATTACTTTTCAACTCTACTGGTCATTGCTCAAACTGGCTATAAAAGTCTAGTTTGATAAATTCAATTACCATTCTAGCAAGATAATTTTTTTAGTATTCTAAAAAAACCAACGTGACCATGCAAGCTTAGTATAGGTGATCTAGGTCACGAGTTCAAATCCTGCGACATACGAGTCTTTGTAATACTGTTTTCCCAACATGTGGAAGAGTTATGTCTTGATAGGTCATCTATTTTATACTATTCCAATTAAAAAAAAAAGAGCACATGTAATTACTTTTCAATACTCCGAAGTCTGTAATAAAGAGGCAGTGTAGTAACTCCTTCCATATCCCACTCACATCAGGGGATTGATTCCCGTAGGGGGGAGGGGGAGGATTTGAGGAGGCCGGCACAATTATAGCAGTACAAAGGAACATTTGACTGTCATACTCATTGTAACGAATCCAATGGTAGCCTATAGTCTCTTGTTATAAGATTTAATATATCATCAAACATGGGGCCTTATTGCTTAACAATGAACATGCATAATATTCCCTATGATCTATTATTGTACTAGAATAAGAGGTGACCACCTATGCATTCACGTCCGTAGATATCTTATTTTTCTAAAAAAGACTCGAATAAATCAGATATAATAAGATAGACGACGCTATCATTGAAAAAGGAAATAAAGGAGCTGCAATTAAGAAATTCCTCTTTTCAGCCATGAACTTCGCAATTTGTATCCGAGTTCATTTGGAATAATTGGAAAGATTCACTGCATTGTCAATAGACTTTTGAGATGATTTTCAGGACAAAGGTAGAAAAGCGGCATGACCGCATATATGTCCACTAAACCAATGTATACAGCACTAATACAACAGCACCAAAGGTTTCTAAATCCCATGACCAACTGAACTTGACTTTATGCCTCAAAGAATTCAAAACCTATCCCTCGGAATCTATTACTGGAGCAAAACTCTCAGCCAACACTTTCACAAACATAATTACACTATCTTAAGTGAAATACTCAATAACCAACTCAATTAGCGGCCAACTAATGCCATACAGGTGTTCAAGTGGATAAAAAAAACCTGCACCCTCAGTGTGGAATTATTAGTCATTTTAAGCTATTTTAGGGAGTCCGGAAAATGCACTAAAATTAACTGTAATAACAATGGTTTATAGTTTTTCCAATATGCCACTACTTAAATTAAGTTATGGAGATAGTTTAGAAATTATACAAGCAGAGATTGTATTTGTAAAACCACATCAATTCAGAAGAATTGGGATAATGTGTCAATTGATTTTAGATAGGAGTATAGATAACGCTGCCTAAAGATAATGTTCAGCAACCCGCATCTTATAGGTTTATGATTCCATATTCATCAACCTAGGGACTAATAATAGCATAGAGGCTTTCAAAAAGAATAGTGGCTCTTCCTGTAAGACTCCTTTCAACTAAGGGCATCCTGATCACGAGAATCCTTGAATAAAACTACTAATTGAAGATGCCAATTATAGAAGAAAAAGGCAGCAAAGCAAGATTCCTAGGAAATAAATAGACGATGTTCATACAATGTCCTCTCCTTTCATTCTACACGTAAGATATAATAGACTGCTAAAAATAAACATATTCTACATCTAACATATCTACTATAGTTTAAACTTCTAAATGGAATGTCACTTTCAATTCCAAAAAATAAATCTAGACCATTTTATTTTATCATACCAAAACTCTTGCAGATATCTACAGCTTAGGAAGCAGAAATTGAGACCAAAATTCTTTCTTTAAACCGTGATTACTTCAGCATATTTACAGAAAGTGTTTTAAGTTAGTCTCTCAGTATCCTATTCCGCATATCATTTTGTTGAGCAAGAAATTTCATATTAAGACTTCACAACTTTTCCTGGTCTATTAGCAAAACTTTTGTTCCTAGAACAAATATATTTACTTGGCTCACAACCAACTCTGGAAAACTGTAAAAAGAGTATGCAGTATATCTACAACCTTCCTAGTGAAGGGTAGCCCTCATATGACCGGCGCATGCTAACTCTAGAACTTCTGTTCCCAGTCACAAAACATGAATATGAAAACCATTCCCGCCCTACTTTTAATGCAAATTCTTTACATAGCACTAATAGAAGATTGGAAGTAAAGTAATCCTGAAATAATTGTCAGGCATAAAAGCAATATTATGCAAACAATCCTCCGAATCTATGATGAAGATAACATCCTAGGTTAGACTCAATCTTCTAATGTATCTAGACTACATTAAAAATAATTTTTTACCTTCTTCCAAGCAAGATTCTTCGAACTATATGCACTCAATCAGTCAAACCATGTTCTCTTGTAATCTTTGAGTACCTTAAGCCACATAGAGGACCATTTGCATCTTTGATCTAAAACTTTTCCCAGAAGACTTGTCTTCTCAAAGCATAAAAAGGCAAGTCATACTCAATAACATAAGGCTATCTATATAACCTAAATCTAATGAACCTACGGCCATGATAGCTACTACCACCACCACCATAAATCCCACTGTTGGCAAGATTAAACTTTGTAGAATTCTAGATGTATATAATCTCACCCCATTTAATCATAAATTAGTACTTGCGCTTTTGATATGTTAGAGTATTAATGATTGTGTTTTAACTAATATAATTGGTGTGTCATCTGTAGGGATGCACAAGCCTCTCAAGTACAAACTACAAAGAATATATCTATTCAATTTCGGCTCTAGCTCTCTGTTCCAAAATTGGGTAAATAAACAGAAAATCATGTAAGCACGGAGAAAAGGAAACATGCAGTTCTAAATTCTGAACATATATCTACTCAGTTTATAAGTTACTAACTAACAGTTAAGCCCTACGTCAACAGGAAAAGGGGCCAAAACATCAAAAAATTTATAGGCCCAGTAGATTAATATGCCCAATCACCCAAGGCCCATATTCTAACCGGTAGTTTATCTGATACCCCTCATGAATCAAGGTAAAAAAGGACAGGCCCATTCTAAGAGGCACTCCAACTGTAACTCAATACTCCTAAAAATAATGTAATCAGGTCAGTAATTGACTTGAGAAGATCCACTCAATGATGTGTCCTGCTAGGCTATGGAACGTCTCTGTTATCCATGCAATGCTCAATCGCTAACCCTTAGAAGTTAGAACTTAATATTCAAGAGGTTGTCCATAACAAAGATAATAACTGAGACATTCGAACCTTATCTTTTCCTCCATCAAGATTTAATCATAACTTTGCTAATTCAAATTACACTATTAACGTGACTAGTGTACAATTAGCAAAAACACAAGAAAGAGTGAACAGATTTAACAAATTATTATCAAAGTTTTGCCTTTGTCTCATGATAGCTTATACCTCTAATCCGGAATTCTATATATTCGGAACTAATAAGGACTGTAAGCACATGCATTGAAAAAATTAACACACAACACTGAATATAGTAAGTATAAACAAAAAGAATTTCTCTAGAAGCAGTTGGATGCTTTCCTCGATAAAAAGATTCTAGAAATATTTTTAGCTACACCAGAATCAGGTGATAAGAACCTACCACATATGCTCTCAACAACTTCGACAGCATTCTGAAACCATTTCCACACTCTGATAACAAAGATGACAGCCATAACTTAACACTAGGAAACACCATTATTATTTAGACCGCTGTTCTCTAGAAGGTCAGGCTCTAGTCACCTGGGGCATTATTTAGGGCTTTTGCGAATTACCATCAACTCCAACATTCACTGAACTCTTAATCACATAACTTATCTTTAAGAAGCAACTTGACTTCCATACTGCTGTTTTCAACTTCGATCCTCTAAGAAATTCAGTCAAAGTCCAAGATCAAGGAGTCAAGTTCAAAAGCTCACACTAGTATTCTGCTAAAACTGTGAGCTTCCACCAATTGATAAAGCCAAAATGAGGGCAAGAACCTTATTTGAATTGATCAAAGGGTGCTGGACTGCTTGTAACTAATGGAAGCAAATTTATGTACATTTCTAGAATGACTAAAAAATATATACATTTGAATATCTTAAAATAAATATTTCTTGAATACATTTTTTTTTAATTTTTCCAATTATGTGACGAAAGGAACTTAGTAATCAATAAATCTGTCAAAGTAAACCTCAAGATTTCTTCACTATGTTGCATGATTCATCCTTTTGAAGCCAGGAGTTAACTACAAGCGAATCAACTATGATCAACCCACAAGGTAGAAAATGACTATGATATTACTCCCTCTTCAAAATATAACTGCTCAAAATTTTAACCTATGAGGAGCAGCAATTACTAATGAAAATAAGGGTTCAAGTAGGGCAAAGTACCTAATTCACATCAGCTGCTACACAAGGCAGAAGCAGCAAGCCTGTTTCACCTAGCACACCTCCAAGCTGCTCCACCACAGCTGTTGCAACAAGCAAGGACCTCTACAAGAATATGGAGTATATTTTATCATGAATTGTGAGTGGTACTCTCTTATTATGACGATACAACATACAGCTAGGAAAAACAATGAAATTAATTTTGATCTATCAAATCTTTACAGTCATCATAATATATGCCCCCTTGCCATATTTTCAAAGTAACAAAAACCAATGAATGTAATGAAATAAAATTACTCTATGAGAAGCTAAAAATTAGTCATGAATAAAACACACCAATGAATCCTACTACACCAAAAAGATGGAAAAGCAGAAAACAGCAGGAAACAAGGAATATCAACTAACCTAACTGCAAATCAACATCAAATCCTTTCTATTTTCTTGCCTCTCAAATACTGATTTCCAGGATGAAGGTCCAAGAGATAAACTTTTCACCAAGGGGGAATTAAAAATTAAAAAGATCAGAGGCACAAATCTGCAAGGATAAAAATAAGCTCACATTAAACATTTCATCCTCAGTACAACAGAACAAGTACACGACCATGAATGAGCAGGTCAAGTACTGAGTCAGAAAAGCTTCATTGAACAAATTTGAAAAGCTCATAAGCACTAAATGCTAAAAATCATAGCTGCATTTCATTGAAGGTTTGCAGTTTCACATGATTAAAAAAAAAATTTCATCTTTTGGAAATTAAAAGTTATTGCTAAGAAAAATTACAAGTTTCAGTTAAGGATCAGAATCATTAAATGATCTACAGTGTACCTTCACACAACATGTCCTGTCATTTAATTGATCCTATTGAGATTAATTGACCTTCAAAACAGTTAGATGCATCTTGGCATACACAGCAAACACCTGCAGGAATACAGGATGACATACCAGAGCCCGGATTTCATGACAAACTATCCAATGGCTGCGGTAAGTGGTAACTCCTTATGAATGGAGTAATGAAACATAGAAACTAATTAATATTGAAACTGTGGATGCTTTGCATTCTGAACTTTCTTCCTTCATAAGTACTAAGCCTGCATAAACACATAGAAAATGCGTAAGCAATATGATAAGATCAATTGGAGAAGGTGATCATATAAAGTGCCCTATTTGAAATTTGCAAAATTTCGCTGAAAACATTAGAATGGGAGAGAAACTGCCCAATGTTGAGGAACTGAAGGCAAGGGAAGAACAATGGAAATGGCAAGCAATCATATGGTCTTCTGTTCTAAACTCCAAATGCTAACCCCACCAAGAAGGATCTTTTCTTGTCTCTTTTTCGCCACATTTACATGACATTTTCCTGTACGGTTCTACAGCAATTTAAAGTTTATATTCCCTTTCAAGACTGAGGGATGGCGGTCAGACACTTGACATTGAAATAAAGTGAATGGAGCATTAGCTACACACTTGCACACCTTGAAATATGCTGATCATGTCTAGGAGATCAGACCTTGAAGAAAAACAAGAAAAGACGTGCCAGTAGAGAAAATGAAGTACACAAGCAATGCCTAACATACAGCCATATAATGTCTTATACAGTACTTCACATTAAACAAAAAATCAAGATTAGAAATAAAACTCACATCCCAATTACAATAACACCAACAAAGATTTCAGTCTTGACCATCAACAGTAGTTGCCGTGATTTGCTGACTTGCATCCATGGAAACTGAATCAAGATGAAGGGAAGGATTCAAAATAAGAAACTCAAACATAATAAATCAGACACAAACATTGTAGTGAGAAAAAAAAAAGGAACAATTACAGTGGTTAACTGGTTAAGCATTATAACTTTTAAAGTCTAAACCATAATGCTGAAAAATTCCCATCTGAAGATAAAGCCTGCCCTGTAAACCACATAGATTCTCCATTAACGTAAAGGACTGTCTCGAGCTCTTGGGGAAGAAGTTTCAATAGCTGATTTGAGTCATTTACTGTTCCTAGAAAAGATCGCATGCATTCCACATCTTTATTATCTCTTATCCACTGAAATGGAAATTCAGTACTTACAAAACCAAGGAGGATTGAAGTCGTGACTGAGAGAAACCTCTCACTCTGCTCAACATAACTTGCCATACCTGTTTAAAAAAATTATAACTAACACAACAGAAATGAACCATCCGCAAAACTCGAATGCATCAAGATATTCCTTAAACTACTGGGATTATCCCTTTAACTCTCTTTAACCAATAATGCGATGATGCATGAGTCAACTCTCACCCGCAAAACTCGCATACATCAACATATTCAATGAATCTGATTGTTTGTTTAGTTTTCAATCACAAACCAGCATCTCATCAACAACCTCCCGTCCCCGAAAAAGGAAAAAAATGACAGTTTTTCTTCTGCAAAATTAAACCCAACCATGTTCAAATACAGATTCAAAGTCTTACCAGGGAGTGAAATCTGCAAAAATTGAAATAAAACCAATCGACTTCAGATGCAGAAACCACTAAAGATGAATATATACAACTAACTACTGGGAAGGAGCCTTAAACTTCCTAAAAAGAGAGACCTCAAAATGATAAAAAAATGGATATGGAATTAATCAAGCTCATTTATTTCTTACAAGAACATTTTTAGAAAGGCAACTGTAAACACAGAATTCCTATTTTCATGTATTTTAAAGAAACTCTTAAGCTAGCAAAAAGGTATTACAGGATAGCTAATCACCACATCATATAATCTTATTTATGGCTCAACCTAAAAACCATAAACTAAAAGATAAATAACATTTCCCAGAATGGGAAAGAAGAAGACTTTGAAACAGCTTCCAGTTCGGGATTGTTACACCAAATCCATCAGCAAAGAATTTCATGATCCAGAGGGGTACCTACACAAAATATTGGAAATTATTGTATGAATCAACATGATGCAATTAACTATCTACTTCTGATGATTGTGAAGCAACAATTAGTCAGTGGTTTCAGATCAAAGAGCTAACCAGAATGGATGATTTCTTGTTATTATACAATTTATTGTATATACTATCATGCATTGCTTTAGGAAGCCAACACGGTTGATGACTTACTTTTTGTAGGGGGCACCTAGCAAGGCATTTTCTTATTCATCTACAGGACAACAGGAACCACCAATTCGTCCTCCTCAAGTGGATTGGAACTAGAAACGTCATAAGAGGAAAACCCTAACCACCACCCCAACCCCTTCCCAAACAAAGAAATAAAAGAAGGGACCACGAGGTGAGAAGTGTCTCACAGGGAAGGAAACAATGACAAAACTCAAAGTGTAGGAGGAAGAGATGGATTATGAGAATCAAATAATCAATGCACGATATTATGATGTATTCTTTCCCAAGTGATGGGTAGTTCAGAAACAGACAGGGGATGAGGGAAAATAAGACCTAGTAATTTATAGGATAAGACCTAGATCAATAAGAGAAAGGTCAATATTTTAAAAAGGAGAGATTAAGGGATAGTGTAGCTGACAGTCAAAATGCCTAAAAGAACAGATATTATGGTCAGAGCACTGAGCCAAAGCAGAATTCCCACCTACAAGATGGTATTACAAGATAATGGTAAAAAAAAACTTTCTGAAACTTCAAAGCATTTCATAAAATCAAAGAGCAACTCAATCAAATATTACTTGTGTAAGGGCAACTCCTCCATTCAGTTTTGTTGGCATACAGCTAAAAGCTGCCAATCCTGCCTCATCATTCATACAAAATATCTGAGCACTTAATCATATTTACTGAAATCAAAACTTATACATTGCGTCAGCACTTTAATCTTTTGCCAATACATGCCTGTAATAAACTCCTGAGGTGTCATTTGAACTTTGAGAATCAGCTTTGAAAAGATAGGATACACCAGCAGGGTGGAAGCATGTAAATAATAAATCAGACCAATGAGTATCATATTTACCCCACTTGTTCATCAAAATATCTAACCAGAAGTTAGAGAATAATATGGATAATTAAAGCAGAAATTTGAGAGTAACCAGCCATATATATTAATTAAAATAATATGGGAGGATCATTAAACAGACCTCTCAGCAGCAAGACCATATTAGGGCTACATGTAGTTATGACACAAACTTCACTAAAAACCAACAAATTCCTCAAAAGTTTTAGGCCAACTGCTCGACTTTTTAAAGGTAAGCAGTTACCAGCAGAGTCAGCAGATATCTGCTCAAGGAACCATATAGCTAAGCAAAACTTTATTATATTCATTTATTAAATGTATTATTATTGTTGTTGGAGGAGTGAGGAGACTAAGCTCCTTATCGCATCATGGAATGTAGGGTCGCTTACAGAGCTCGTGGAGGTAATGAAGAGGAGGAGAATCAACATTTTGCTCTTCAAGAGACGAAGTTGTTGGGTTGGCTTATAAGTTGTGGTTCTCAGGGCTAGTAAAGAATAGAAATGGAGTTGAGTTATCGTAAATGATCGTTTAATAAACACTATTGTTGAGGTATATAGGAAAGGGGATAAAATTATAAAGGTGAATATTATTTGTGCAAGAGAGATTGTGAATATCATGAGTGCATACGTACCCTTAGTAGGTGTTAAGGAAGTTGTTAAACGTCGAGAAGTTCTTTGTTAGAGGAAATTTTAATGGTCATGTGAGGATGAATCATCATGTGTATGAAAATGTTTATAAAGGTTTTGGTTATGGAGTAAGAAATAAAGAAGGAGAAAACATCCTAAACTTTGCATGGTGGTCCTAGGGGAGAGAGTAGTCACATAACATAGAGGATTTTTGCATCAAATCAAGCCTTAAAAGGAACATCCAATCAAGGGAGAAAAGGATTAGATGGTGAGTTTAAAGGGCGCCAACATCAAAGTTGTAGTAGAAAGACTGGTTAAAGAAGTCAATTGGGCTTCTCAAGAGGACCTTGACTCTACTTAGCTAAAGATGACCGTATGTGTAGGACAGTCAAGCAAAACCACCGGGTGCACAAAGATACAACCTGGTGGAATGAGGATGTTAACATAGCGGTCAAGAAGAAAAGAGAATGCAACTTGGATATCAGAGAAGCCAGAGATGAAGAAACCCTGGATGCTTAATGAACCAAGCTACTTGGGTTCGGTTCGGGTTCAGCTTGGTCAAATAGAGTTTGGCCCGAGTTGGCTTGACTTGAGACATAAACAAACCAAATCAAGCAAGTCCCAGCTAGGCTCAAAAGTCAAAAGCTCGTGAAAAAGGTTGATTAATATATACATACATATATATATATATATATATATATATATATATATATATATATATATATATATATATATAAAAGAAGAAAATAAAAAATGTACAACTAAGGGCCTAACTCCAAGTATATATGTAAGGAATTATACCAAAATAAAAAGAACCCTATAAGAAAAAATTATTCTAAGTGCCCTTAAACCTTCAGTAACTCACCAAATTGAGTATATATAAGAAATTGTACCAAACTAATGGAACCTTATAATTCTAATCAATCTTCAAAATCATGTAACAATGTCTCTCCCCCCTTTCAAGGCACATAGGAAGAAAAAAGAGAAACCCAAAATCCTTTGGTCTCAACACATTTTGTACCCCCAAGTTGCTCAATTAATATCAATTAATATATCAGGAACGTAATAATATATTGTACTAATTCAAGCATGTGCACTTGAGGCCTATGCGGCGGTAACTGAATCTCATTGATATTTTGTTTAATTGAACTTTGATAAGCAAAACAAGCTTCTTATATCTCCACAACCAGCGTTCATCCAAATAATAAAGGAACTTTTGTTCATGGTATAACATAATATCAAGAGTCCCACATTGAAAAGAAAATGGAAGATGGATAGAGGGAGTTGTATATATAAACAAAGAGCCCTATAATCTAAAAAATTGAAAGATGGTATGAGGGATATGGTATATATAAAGTCAATAGTGGTTTCTAACAATAATCAAACCCAACCTATTCAGCTAAAATTTGGGCTTTGTTATCCAAATTGAGCATTAAGGCTTGGGCTAAAGAGCTTTAGATGAGCTGAATTTTTCAAGTTTAAGCTCGAGTCGAGCACTCTATCTAATAACCAAGCATGAGCTCAAGGCTAACATCAAAAACTCGGTAAGCTTCAAGTTCGAGTCGAGCCCAACAAAATCTTAATGAGCTCTAGCCGATCACACTATTACTCAGGCTAAACTCATTGATTGAGCAGTCTTAGAAGAAACTATGGCAAAATACAACAAAACTAAAGTCAAGGCAATAGATGTTGTTCGAGAGGCTATGGACAAGGTGTATTAGGATGTTTACGACAAATTGAAATCTAAAGAGGGGTAAAAAAAAGACATATAGGTTAGTTAAGAGGAGAAAATGTTGGCTAAGGACCTTTGTAAGGTAGAGGTAAATGGAGGGAGTATTTTGACGAGTTGTTCAATGGAAGTCAAGAGGGGTGCATAGGTGACTTTAGTATCGAGGATAATAAACTTAACTATGTGTATATGAGAAGGATATAAAAAGTGAAAGTAGAGGAGGCATTGAAGAGGATGAAATTAAGGAAAATTATAAGCCAAATGGTATTCATATCAAAATTTGGGGTTACCTAGGCAAGTTTGGTATTGTGTGGTTATCAGATCTCTTCAACAAGAAGTAAAGGACAAGTTAGATGCCACACAATTAAGGAAAAGGGCCTTAGTACCTATTTATACAAAGATATAGAAAAAATGAATTAGGAAGAAGATACGGCTCTAAATAAGAGGGAATGGAGGAAAAGGATTCTTATGTATGATTAAAATAGGCTCTTTGTTTATGAAGATGACACATCTTTTTGGGATCAAGGCTTGGCTTTATTTGTTTGTTGTATTGTTATTATTATTTTTGTATTATTATTATTATTATTTTAAAAAATCTCATCTGAAATGTAACACTATGAGAGCCCTAAAGAGAACACTACTAATCAAGTATATTTCATGAAAAAAATAATGCATCATAGTATCACACCACTACATCAATAAGAAAATGTATAAAGAGAAATCATAAAAAATTGCAAAGTGCATCAAAATATCATATCTGGACAGAGCAATAAATAAAAAAAAGGTAAGACTGTCAACATACAGCATAGATTCAAAAAATTGAGGTCATAGAAGCCCATATAAAGAAGCATTCCAGGCCTCAAAAACTTCTTTAAGATCACCATCCTGTGATTTCAGTCCTGAAAGTCCAAAAGGCACATCAGCGTTAAATGGCCTAGCTCAAAATCAAGAAGCAGCACATTCAAAAACCTATCTGACAAAAAGAAAAGCCAACAGGTGATAAATTTTGACAAGGAATATTTGTGAGCCAGACAACCCAGTGCAGGACTGTAGAAGCCAAGTGCTACTTCACCAACAAGAGCTGCAAAAAATTGGTTGGCAAGATAATAGCAGCAACAAATGACTCAAGGAAGATAATACTAGTTACTCGAACAGTGAAAAAGAGTAAGAAGTAGCTAGACATAGTAATGCAACATTTATATTTGTTGCGTTTTTTCGTAAATGGTAAATAGGTGATTTTTTTTCCAGAAGCCCAACGCATGTTGCAAGTTGCAATCGTCAAACAAGACATGTGTCGAAACCAGTTCAATTATATTGTGCAATTCATACCTCACCAGAGGTATGTCAGGGACAATATATTAAGGATGTCTCCCAGATAGTCATTTATGATAAAGACAACAGTTGAAAAGTCTGTATAAAGCCTTGGGCAATTTAAAGAACTGCTATTGTACGTTACTTATCCCAAAAAATCTTATTGTCTCAAACTAATTAGCAGCAGGAAGCTAGTATTTACCTACTAAGAATGTATCAACAAACACACTGAAACAGAAATCTACAGTCAACCACTATTATTGAAAGTATACTCTATCAAGGATATGAACATAACTTGAGACGAAGTAAATGTACAGAATAGGTAATCTTTGTACTACATATATAATGATTCAGTCTGTAGGCTCCATTCTCTTCAGCTAGAATCATACATATTTTAAGAAAGATAAGTTTAAATAAGTTCCAACAGAGCTGCCCAAGTTTAATTCACAACATTAGGTAATCTTTGTACTACATATATAATTATTCAGTCTGTAGGCTCCATTCTCTTCAGCTAGAATCATACATAATTCAAGAAATATAAGCTTAAATAAGTTCCAACAGAGCTGCCCAAGTTTAATTCACAACTACGACAAGTTCAGATAAGTTAAGATATGTTGACATATGAGTTAAGACAAGTACAGATAATTCAAATTCAGATGGAGAGACCACACCCAAACTCTCAGTTATTTTAATTGTACAAGCATAGTATTTTGATGCAGACTCACCAAGCCGTAAAAGGTAAGAAAACACAAATTTCAGCAATTCGCGAAAGTTAACACAGGTGCAGCCTGCAGGTATCAAAACAATGTCACTGCTACTTCCATGAAAATCCTGCTGAAACAAAACAAACATAATATTGCCTATGTGACAAATGAACATATAAACAGCCACAATTTATATCTGAACAATGTCAGGAAAGGATCACAGTCTTTCCTAAAGTATCAGCAATCTATTTTCAACGTCCTGAGCTGCCCATACACTATACTATGCACAAGCAACACCAAATTAGTGAAAAAATAGTTACAGTGGATGCATATAAGACTACTATCTTCTACATGTTCCATTTATATGTCCTCATTCGGCAGCAATGTTACACAATCATTTCAACTTAATAAGCTAACAATTCCGATTTCACTAGCGAATAATATTCATAGATAAATATATGATTTCTACAAATTGATTCGAAGAAAAAAGATAAAAGAGATCGCATCGAAACCCAGTATCGAAGGAAGTATTAATTGAAGCTGTTCAAACAGAAATACCTAGCATCAATTTCACGCCGATCGCTGATCTTAAGCCGATAACGAACATTACGACAGCACGAAATTTTTCGTTTAAAGTTCACTCAAATCATAACAAAAAAGTACATATTCATCTCATTTTCATAAATTGTTGACACTTTGCAATTACGAAATTGAATTTCTAAAACTGCAAACAATCAATCGACATGTTCAAAAACCTAACCACATATACGAAGTTACGACATGGAAATCTAAAATCAAAGAATTACCAAAGATATCACAGGTTTTAAGCAACAACCACGAAAAAGGAAACGCAAAAATCGAAAATTTACATGGCTAGAACTTTGAGAAACATTGACGAAGCGAAAATTCAAGATGCGAAAAGTGAAATAAACACCGGAAAACAGCTTTTCCGAGAGAATGGATAAATCGGCAACGAAAATAGGCGGCGGCGGCGGCGGTAGGAGGAAGAGAGAGGTTGAGGATAACGGCAGTTCCCGCCACCATTAATAATGCCGTTGTCAGATTGACTGGAGGGTATATATGCCTATATGGTTGAGGTGGAGAAGGGCATTTGTGTCATTGTGTTGTTTGTTGCTCCTTATACTGGGGAAAATTCAACTTTTATACTCCGTATGAGATTAAGACAATAAAGGCCTTGTGAAAATATGGTGAATTGGACTTTTTTTTTTTTGTCATTGTTTGTTGCTGAGCAACATTAACACAAGTTCTATAACTTTAACAAAGAAAATAAAATGGAGATTTTCAATAAGACAAAGGATATCACGAGCCAAATCTTGAACTTTCACAGGAGCATCTTTCGCCTTAGCAATTGCTTTAACCTCAAGTGTATAATCAGTCCTAACAACCCATACTAGATCGGTTGAAATCACGTGTTGAATACTGATAAAGATAGCTTGCAGTTCAGTTTGTAGAGCATCCCCCGCCCAAATCGTCTGGGATTGGACTTCAAAGTTGTCAATTTGGGAGGAGCGGCTAGTGGTAATGCTATCAATTTTCAAATTGAACTATTAACTTAGTGAGACCTATCTAATTTGGGTGAATTCAAACTACTTTACAATTCCAAAGTTGAAACCCATAACTGATCTTGCCCAACCTAACCTGAGACTAATCCGAAAACCAATTTAACCGAAAATTTGAGAATATGAATCCAATCTATTCTCAACTAAAGACATTTTGATCCGAAATTGACAACTCGTTAAAGAAAAATCTAATAATAAACTGATTTATAACTACCTGAAAATGATTTAATCCGTCATTAAATGGACAAGACTAGATTGATAGCGGCCTTTAATTTGATTTTCAGCCGACATGTTTAAGGTCGATTTGTTGGAAATATGAGAGTTGGTTTCACCAATATTATTTATTATTATTATGATACTGAATTGACCTCAACTAAAAAATAAGGATGTGGTGAATCTTATGACAATGAAGGGCTAGCAAATAACATTACATTTTTATACACCCATAAAAGAATTTGTTCATGATCTTCAGTAGACCTGTACATTGGGTCGGGTTAAGGCCGAGATGGATCACAAGCAAAACGGGTCGAGTCGGGTAAGAGGAGATGCAAAACGGGTCGGGTCGGGTCGGGCCAAATGATATATAACGGGCTGAGTTGGGCCGGGGCCATCCAAAGAGAGTATAATTTTAATCTATAGATGGTGGTAATTTATATGTATAACCTCTAATCTTTGATAGTGGATCATCGACAAGTAAGTGAAAATAATTCATTACCTGATATTGTTTAAAAGTCTTGAAAACTATAGGCCCATTAGTGACCCGATTTGACCCATTAAAAACTCAATAAAAGATGACTCTTTAAGAGACCGACCCATTATTGATTAGACTCCTTTACAAACGGGTTAGTCAAAAACCTTTAATAGGCCCTCACCCATTTAAACAGGTCTAATCTTCAGCTAGTGCATATGTATATAGAGTGACAATGCCGTTGTATATCATTCTACTCCATATTACGTAACAATTATCGCTTTTTTAATCTCTAAGTTAACAACTTTTGATCTATCATAGTACTCTTCTTGAATGACAATTATCGCTTTTTTAATCTCTAAGTTAACAACTTTTGATCTATCATAGTACTCTTCTTGAATGACCTGCTTTAGATGAAAAAACATAGTGAAGGCTTTATTTATTTATTTATTTATTTATTTTTTATTTTTGCTCAAGGAGGTTGTTTATATCACAACTACTTTTTGCTGATTCTAAGTTCAGTTTCCATAAATTATATTTTCTACTGTGTGCTTTTTCTTTTACACAAGTTTACGTGAGATACATTTTTTTTCTCTAACTAGTCTTATTGACACAAAAAGGTCTTGCTATGGTTCTTGCCAAACATATCGATAAATTTGTCCTTCTTCATATTTAAAATACACAACAAAAAAATATTTAAATTTATTTAAGTTAACCTGAGGCATCGTTCAAACCACTCTCTAGTGACATGATAAAAAAAAAATTGGTTACAACTAGAAGGGGATCTACGAACCAAAGGTACGTGCTCAACGACCTAAAGGCCCGGATTAATTGAATGGATGTAACAAATAAAGTATGGCAAATTAGCCATAATCATAGTATTTCTTTAGTTCTAAACGCAAATTAATTGAAGGGGTGTAACAAATAAAGTTTGACAGCGATAATAACGTACCAGAGTTCTAATACAAGGTTTATATTGGAATTCGGAAAGATAACTAGGTTTTTTTAAAAAAATATTTCAAAAATAAACTTATTTAGGTTTAGGTCTAAATCTCCGACAGAGGCAACGATTTAGGTCACCCGGAATTGGGCTAGCCCCAATATTTTATAATTTTTTTATTTAAAGCAAAATCGTTGCCTAGGTTGGGGCTAACACAGGGTTGAAAGGTAAAGTAGTGCAATTTTACGAAAAGAAAATTTGCTTCCTAGACAGCGATATTCCTTCGGTCATTAAAAAAATCACTGACTATGACAACGATTTTGATTTAAATATAAAATACAAATCACATTTGGCCCATCTCAATTCAAGGTGACCCAAAATTGCTACTTAGGGCAGCATCAATACCCGAATAAGCTTATTTTTGAAAACATATTTGTTCCGAAGCTTAAATTTAAAAATACTGATTTTTAAAAAAAAATTAGCTAGTGTTAAGGTGCTAATGCTTAATAGGAAATGATATAGTTCATACAACGTCATACTTTTGACATTTTTTTTAAAGCTTTTTATTAAAAATATTTTCAAAAATAGGTTTTGCATCAAAATATTTTAAAAAATAATTTTTATTCAAGTTCAAATGAAACTCATTGTCTCGGGTAGCGATTTTGGTTTAACTTGAATTAGACCGGAAAAACTGCAATTTGTATATTTTTTAAAATTCAAACCAAAATCACAGCAAAAAAAAATTATATTTTTAAAAAATTTAAATAAAAATTGCTATTATTAGCAGCAAATTTTTTTTAAAAAAATTTACTAAAGATAAATCACTGTATGAGACAACGATTTTCTTTGATGTAAAATCCCCAACGTTATCCCTGATGTAAATCCCCAGCTTAACCAAAATCGTTGTATGGTTTAATTTTTTATATAAAAAATTTATATTACTTTGGGCTAGCCCTATTTAATCGACCAAAACTATTGCCTAATGTACCGGTTTTAATTCAAACCTGTAGAAACTTATATTTGAAAATATTTTGATTTGAAACTTATTTTTAAATTATTTTTTAAAAAACATTTAAAAAATCTACTTTTAAGGTTATAACATCACTTATTTTGGGTTTGAATACTCCAACGCCTAATCCTAGTAGAATTTCATTCAAGGACGAATCCTAGTAGAAATATGAAGTCACTTGATGTATAAATAGAGGTGCCTTCATAGGTAATCTCACACAACTTTCATAACCAAATGACCATGACAAACCCCGAGCATCCTACGGCGACATGCACCATTAGCGTCCTAGATTTCTTTACCTATATGTGCAGAACTGACTGCGAATACATTCACAACTACATTTTCAATCTAATCCAACAGCAAATTCCATTATATTAGGTGTCAACAACCGTTTTATTAGACCTAATCCAACGCCTTCGTACCGTCACATCTGCCGACGTTATATTAGGCCTAATTCAACGGCACAAGGGACCTAATACAACGATATCAATTATGTCGTTGTATTAGGTCCCTTGGGCCGTTGGATTAGATACAACCTTATACAACGACTGCCGTTGTATTAGGTCCCTTATGCTGTTGGATTAGATACAACCTTATACAACGGATGCCTTGTGTCGTTGGATTAGATACAACATATATTACTTTTTTTTTTAATAAATATATAATTTAGCATTATTGTATATAGAATATAATGTAGCATTACACACACACCATATAGGCACATACATATACATATATATATATATATATACATATACATATATATATATATACATATACATATACATATACATATACATATACATATATATATATATATATACATATACATATATATATATATACATATATATATATATATATATATATATATATATATATATATATATATATATATATATTGCTAATTTGTGAAATCTTCACTTGCTTGATCGAATTTCTTCATTCATCTTCATTATTTAGCTTGTCATGCACCTACATATAGAAAGAAAAGGAATTAATATATTATTCTTGAAATACTGTACAGGAGAGTGGATAATGACATTTATAATATTATGATTCTTTTTTGGATGACAACTTCTTTAATATTGAAGTATTAGGATACCACTCAGCTATGGATTCCGGTGATACACATTAAGTTAAGGGAATGTATACAATTTTAAGGGATTGTTCACATGCAAAAGCAAGATAAAATAAAATTTTTACCTGATTAATTCCTGCACTAGATTTGGAAGATTGTCCACGATTCCCAAAAAAACTTAAACTCTTGGATAATCTCCTTTGTAGGTCCAACTGGCTGACCAAATGAGTTCAAGACAATCATTTGACGCCCCTCTCTTGTACATGCATGAACCTTAGGTAACATTGTTGGACCTTGATTCTTTTTCCTTTTTGAAGATAATTAATTTTCTATTTCTTATTGCATAAAAGGAGTAATGACAAATTAGTAATGAAATACAAATGCAAATCAGTAATGATGGACAACTACAAATGTAAATACAATTAAATATAATATAATCAATGCCAACACATGACAAATTAGCAGTGATTAGTGAGTGAGGTTCAATAATATAAGTAGGGGATGAAACATTGACAATAAACCTCAAACAAACTCAAATAAATAGGAGGCTGTGCAGGGGAGCTGTTCAGGGAGGGGACTGTGCAGGGGGAAAGATAAATCAAGTTCCATTGACAAATATATGATAATAGAGATGTCTCAAACCGCCAAACTGGAAAACACACAAAGCAAGGGGTTAAAAATAATGTAGCTGTGTAAGAAATCAGTCAGGGGGGGGGGGGGGGGGGGGGGGGTTCTGTCAGATATCACAATGGAACTGGAAGTGATGTGCTTCAAAACCCAGCACACATAATCGCCCATTTATGAAAAACAAACCTTAGCCATAAACAAGTGGAGTTTTCCTCCGAAATTTCATCATCCAAGATATTCAGAATGTTTATATCAAAAACAAGTCCAGAGTTAACAGATCAGCTGAGAAAATATAAAACATTATCAGATGTATTAGCATAATGTTGGAGAATGATACTATATGATACTACATTTTCACAAGCTTGGATCCAAAGTCTAATTTTCAGATTTGGTAGCTAGTCTAGTCATCTTAGATGATATATCCTTATCGAAGCAGATTAGTTAAATCTTAGCCCAAAGTAAAAAGAATAACTGGCCACCACTAAGGGAACCAATTCACCATTGTTTTAATCAGCTGTATGCCTGTATTTGTAGTTCAAATTTTGCAAAGAGAATATGTCCACCACCAAGGGAACCAATTTACCATTGTATTTCCTGTGATCAACATCTTATAGATATATTTTTTTTCTTTCTATGATGGCCACAATCTTATCTCACCATTTTTTTAAGATATTCTTGACAAAAAATTACTACTTTATGATCAATTGGCTACTACTTCGTTGCTCAGCGATTTTCCTAAATTCTTTATGTCATCGGCCTATTTAAGTTTGATTTGATATGACACATGTGTATTTATTTACTTTTCTTAATTATAGCCTTGGCTAACGAGTCAAAGGTAATTTTAAAATGCTATTTCTTTTTTCTTTTTTTTACATCCAAAGATGCTATTTCCACAGAAAATAAATAACGAAGGAACTACAACAGTAGTGAAGCCATTCTGTCTAGCAATGTGTAAATGACTACTGTCAACCGAGTAAGAACATCATACCATAATCATATCTATCCCTAATGGTATATCCCATCATCGTGATGATCCCTACTCCATTTATGCTCAGAAACATTTGCATCATACATCTTGAATCAACCTAAAAGCAGAACATATGCAAAAACAAATTCCATTCACACAAATCCTTATTCCCAGGCCCATTCATTTTTTTTTCATTTCTTGTTGAAAAAATTCCCGAAGAGCATTTCCATCTGTAAGAGTTTTAACACTCGTATGTTCAATTTCCCCCAAAAGCTGTGTCCAACTCCAACCAAAAGGTTCCAGTCCACAAATCAACATCTACAATTTCGATTTTCCTTTCCTTCCAATGGCAATAGTAATGATGACTATATGTAATACCCAAAAAAAAAATTATACTCGGTCACCCAAACATCGAATTTCCTTCAAAATCTCAACGCTAATCACAAAATCAAATTAATTAACACTTCAAATTACATAACATTTACGTATTAAAGTCAAATTCTTGTGCATCAACAACCGGGTCCTTATACAAAATTAATTTGTAGTTCAATTGGAGCACTAATATGCTTCACAATATCTTGTTTAGGCTCGCATTTTTTGTCAGCCTTTGTCTTTGGAGCAGGCCGGCCCTTTTAGACAAGATACTTCAGAGTGACCAAGCAGTCCACATTTAACACATTTCATAGGTTTCCATTAAAAACCAAAGGTTGAGTCACTGAAACACCATATTCATTCTCAAATTCGTTTCCCATCTATAGATATGTTCACCGGAACCCATCTATATATATGTCTACTAGAACCCTTGTATAGTTGAATCTTTCTCTAATCCAACAATTTTCATCAAACATTGTTGGCCTTAGTATTTAATAGGAAGACCAGATAATTGAATCTAACTATGTAGGCACCAAATACATCTCAAGTTTTTCAAATTCCATGTTCACAATCATAGGCCTCTTATCAAACATAAGAGCTCTAGCTTTAAGAGCTTTCTCTTGTAACTCCACATATAGACAGAAATTAAATCTAGAACACCCCTTATTCACTGAGACAATTTTAGGAATTGCCTTATTTCCCATATTCGTCTAGCAAATCTATTCATAACCTTATGTTATTTCACCTAATGTTTTGGAGATGACATTGCAAACAAGCTTAACATGGTTCGTCGTTTTAAAATGTGTGAAGGACCAAAGACGAGTCTCAGAGTCGAAATGTATAGGTCTAAGGAGAAATGAGTCTTAAGCATGAAAATGTTAAGTGTAACACAATTCACGAAGTCAAGCAAAAGTTGAAGGCAAATCGCAAATTGAACTTATGATTTGAAGCTCAAGTTCCAATCTCTGCCTAAGTAGCTATTCCATCAGAAATGGGTCAAAGCTCCTGAGTGGAACTCTTGCTTTGAATCTTCTAAGGAGAAGCAAAGAGTGAGACCGTAGAATAAGTTTTCTATGGTGATGATGCAAGTACGAGTAGGGTCCACAAATTCTATGCAATCTAAGTATAAGTTGAGACCTCAATTAATAACCATAAGTTAACAGGAGACCATCATTATTAAAATGATTAAAATAATCAATAGATCACACAAAGTAATTCAGCTTTTGCTTACAATAAATCTACTTTATAGATTATGTTTGTGCAGCAAATCAAGTGAAGAATGACAGTTTTTACAAATTCCCATACGAGCATGCTAAAGTGATTGAACACGCAATCTGCCTAAAGTACTCAAGTGTATTTTGCTGATTTATTTTTGGGTGGTAACCAAGCAGCTTGATCTAGTATAAAAGAAATCATTCCTCACTTAGTTCTTTAACCTGACTTAGTTTTACAAAGCTTTAATAATATCGAGTCAGAATTCTCTCAACTTATGCTTTTATCCTTGTATCAAATTTGTAATCCTCTTGTACATCACTTTAATCTATATTCTTTGAAAGTTTAGTACTGAGTAGTACTAAGGGAAGGGTTCGAGTGAACATTGTAAGGACTTAGAGTTAAGTCTGGGAAGGGAAGTAAGAAGAGAGTATGTGTGAGTAGAAGGGTGAAGTGTTCTGAGTGGAATATGAGTGAAGGAGAAGAAAAGAGAGCTCCTAATAGTGTGTTTTAGGATTTTCCCCATTAGTGGAGAGTTACAAAATCCCTGAGTTGTGTCGTGATTTTGCTTTGAGTTGGGCACAAATTTTTCCTCGCAAAAATTCACGAGTTCCCTTCGTGTGTTCCTTTTACTTTCATTGTTCCAGTATGAAATTCCACAAAAATCCAGCAAAAAATGAACTTCCAATTCAACCCTCCCTTCTTGTAATTTCCATCCACATAACACCTGAATTGGTGGATTAATACCTCATCACGACATCACATAGCATATAGCAGAAGGTTTCCTATAGTTCATCTTGAACATATTAAAGTCAATTCCCCCAAAAGTTGTGTCCAACTCCAACCAAAAGGTTCCAGCTCACAAATAAAAAATGAAAAAGGAGAAGCGCAATAAACTTCAAGAGACATAAAACAAAGAACAATAACAAAAACAGCTTGAAGAAAAACTATAAAAGCACTAGATAATAGAAATTTAAACCTCCAAATCAAAATCAAAATCAAACCCTAACAACAAATGCACATGCAAATTGAGGTATACCTAACAAGAATTGGGGCGAATGTGTGTGAGCTCGAAGGGAAGCGGGCGACGTGCTGGGATGAAGCAGATGGAATTGGCCGGGGAAGAATGAAGGTGAGAATTGTGAAATGAGGATGCAATAATGCGTGCGTGCAGGGGACCATTGGCTTATTTGGTAAAAATTGGTTGGGGGAGGGAATAATGAAAAAAATGAAATTTTAAGTTTGCCGCCTTTACCGTTGGATTAGACTAGGTGAGTGTTGGATTAGCTTAGTGCCATTAGATTAGATGATATTTTTCGTTGGATTAGCATCCCTACTTTTACAACCATTTTATTAGCCCAATTTCTGATACAATGAATTTGGTGTCGTTGTATTAGCCTTGTCGAATACAACGGTAACTGAAGTGCCGTTGTATTAGCTTCTTTTATACAATTTTTATGAGGACCATCAGAAAAAAAAATTGTCCATGCTTTAGTAACCATGAAGCCATCCCGAGAAAGATCATTGACAATGACTTATAATCTTATTTTAGTTGCATAAGTTTCCCATTTAATTCCAGATCATGAATTCTCACAATTCTATGTGCTGAAAGTAAACCAAGTTTTCCTGGTTACTTGACTCCTAGAGTTTGGGTTGATGTCAGGAACTACATTTGGTCAAATAAAGGACCTGCATGCCAATTTGGATTATGATAGTAATGACTATTACATTATGTATGAGATGACTGTTGTGGTTGATGTCTCTACCATTGATCTTGTTTGGAGAATGATGTTGTTCCGGTCGTTCCTGATGATGATCATCTTGATGCCAAGGTTGATCTTGAAGAACTTCTTGATGAAGATCATCCCATTGGATAGGCCAAGTTATGCAAAGGTATTTTTCATCAAAAGTTTCCAGTTTCTTCGTACTTATAATGACTTTTCATGCTTTTAGCCCATACTCTATTAGCGTTCGAGGTTCCTAAGTTGTTTGGTTTTTAATTTAATTTTTTAATTGTATATCTATGTTCCTAAGTTGATTGATTAGAAGCCACGTATCCTATTGCTTTGCATAGCCTTTTCTTTGTTGAATTGTTTATGCGTGGGATTTACGTCATGATTTGCTGGTGAATGTAAGCAAGATATAAGATTTTTGATATATATCTTCATACTCTATCAAATACATTGTCTAAGGAGTTCAATTTTTATTGGGTAAGTAGCTTCGAATCATCCGTCTGAGTGTAAGCTTCTTTCTTGAACCTTATTGTACAAATATGTTTTAGCTGAGGTGAATTACTTTCCAACTGGTTCAACACTATCAGAGTCTGATACAAAACAATAGTTTGTGGATATTGCGGTCGACAAGGGACATAGCTGCCGTAGAGCGAAGTAACTTTGATTTTGGTATAGCAGGCTAAACGCTTCATGCAATATAGTTGACTGGCTTTTCATCGACAATCTAATAGGACCTCCCTTAACAGTCAACTTTCTCTGTTATTTTTTTTCAAGCTTTAAACATTCAAAGCTCTCCTTGTGCTTCCCTTTTCAGTACCCTCTTGGCATCTCGCCAGATAAGTAGTTTATGCAAAGATGGAATACTTGTGCTTGTTGTGAAGGACCTTTTTTCTGTCTAGGACTGTAGCCCTTATAAGATACCAGTCCATTACTAGCAAGATTTTGGATATTATGCTACCCCATGTGTCGTCTGAATTCATTTGAATGTTTATATTGTTGTTCTCCTTAGTTAAGCATGACTTGTTATAGTATGAAGATAATCACTGCATGCATTGCTCAACAGTATTCCATGATTATAGGAGATGTTACTGATTGATAATCATCACTGCATAGGATAAGACTGGTCATATTGCTTATCCGGTTATCTCATTACTTGGAGTTTGAGATATAATGTCTAGTTTATATCTGATATAAATATATTGATTAGGGGTATTTTTGTAATTTTATTTCTATATTTGAGATCATAATATGTATATTTGATATGTGTTTTTTTTATGTATTTTTATATCTACTGTATATCTATATCTGGTATAACAATAGTTATATCCGCAGGCCCGTTCCTGACATTTTAGAGGCCTAGGACGAAATAAGAAATCTGGGCCCTGAAATTTAATGATATATTTCGTATTATTTTATTTTCTTGTTTAACAAATAAAAAAATTAAATAGTGGTTTCACAAAATAAATAAACTATTGAAAAATTTGATTAAAAATAATACTATGCATTATAATCACATAAATCATTAATAAAAGTTTCAATTTAAACAATATCATGAACAATCCACTTCATAAAACTTTTTATTTACCAATTATACTATTTTCATGGTCATTTCTCTTTATAATATTATAAATAGTTCTCTTCACAAATTAATAAATATAGTTTACATTCTAAATATAACGAATTAATAAGATGTCATTACATTAACAAAATGAGGAACAATGATAACAGAGTACAACTAATAGACAAAATAATTAGTTGAATTTCTTATTTTTTTATGGGAGACGTAAGTAGTTATTTTAGTTAAAGGTTAATAATTGGATAAGTATAATGACAATAACATTTTGTATGTTGTATTTAGTTTTAGTAGGTTGTTGGAATTGAATGGACAATCATAAAATATACAAGTAAAGTGAATCGAACCCATGCCAAATTACATTAAAAACATAGGCTCTTTACCATTGAGATACTTCAATTAATATGATAAAATTTACACACATTACATTTATATCCCTTTTATTTTTATCTTAACATTTAAAAAATGAACTTTATTTGACAGGCCCCTGGGCAGCTACCCCGCTCGCTCCACCTCAGGGACGGCACTGTATATCTGATATAGCAACACTTATATATGAGATTTCAATATCTTGATATAACCTATATCATGTATGAATTAGAAAAGCCTTATTTATTAATTATTACTACTTACCGAAATTTCCTTTGCTGTTTATTTTTTTCCACTTATCCCATTACTCTTTCTTTTTTTTGGCAACGTATCCCATTACTTTGGAGTTTGGCATATAGTGCCTAACAAATGTAACAATTCTATAGGATGTATAAACTTACCTCGTCTGATTTTCCTAAAGCATCTCTGATGTATTCAACCTACGGAATCCAGGAAGTGAAGAAAGTAAATAGTATATAGCTCAACCGTATTTGAGCAGTTAAGAAACGATTAAGGGATGTGTTGATGAAAGCATAGACTTAATAACATGACCAGTTGACCACTACCACCAGTTGGAAAAGAAACAACTACGATTAACATACTTTATAATTACAAGTCCTAATTCAAACCCGTGATCTAGTTGTCAAAAAAGACCCATACTGTTACTAACCACTACCCAAATATAATTGATCTTTTTTCTTCCAAGTACTCTACTTTCTACCGTTCTACATATACTTTATTTTAATCATTTCAATTAATTGGCGTTTCCATCTTGCGTAGACTAATATATGGGTGGGTGTACAACCACTGAGGTCAACATAGGACTCAAATTAGGAAAATCTAAACCCCTCGTTCTAGAGTCTTGGCAAGCTAGGGTCAGCTAATCAGGCATGTCAATGCTGACTTTAGAGCGTTAGGTACTCTAATTTTCCAATGCCCGTTCACTATGGATGTAAATGAACTCGGGAAAGAAAGTCTAGTCCAATCTAGTCTATGAATTGGATAGCATTTGAGAAAGTTTGATCGGACCTTGACGATTCTTTTAACACTCAAATGTTTATGAGAACTTATGTTTAAATTCTTTGTATATAATAATGAAGTGGACATTCTTTCCTAATTGTATCCTATATTACCAAATTCTCCAACCATAGTGTTTTTTTTTCCTTCTTGCCTCTCTATTGACACATGTCCTCTCAATATGTTCATGATATAGACATGTGCGAAATAAAGTCACGAGATTTTTTTTAATAGTAAAATACAGTCAAGAGTTTTACACTGCAACTGGTGTATGATTGAAATATTTACTACATAATCCGTATATTAATAAAAAAAAAAGTCATGAGTTTTATACTACAACATATCTGGTGTATAATAGAAATATTTACTACCTATGCTTAATAATTTAACTTATTAAAACAAGTACCTAGTAATATTATTTACCTCATTGCATATCCAAAAGTGTAAGGGGAACCTAAAGAAAATTTAGCCAAAAGAAAATGATGACTTCAAGATTAATAATTATGAGAAATTAAAAATACATGAAGTGTTAGTTTAGAATATGGGTACTTCAAACTACTCGGGTTCAGCTCGGACTCGGCTTTGGCAAAGCTCCCTATTACTCTTTAATTACTTTCTTATCATTAGATTTTTTTTACTTATGAAATCTTATCATTAGTTGTGTCATCGAATTAGTGGTAAGAACTATAATTATTGAATATGAGGCTATGGGTTCAAATATAGATATTGATGTAAACATTTGTGTTATTTGTATGTGAAAAAAACAATGTTAATCAATATGGGTAATGATATGGCTCCATATCATATGCCAACTATTGATAACATATGGTGAGATTTTATGCATTTCGTTAGAGTTTTAATACAAATATATATATCTCTTTTTATTTTAAGCACTATTCTCATTAAATCCCTCCCATATATATATATATATATATATATATATATATATATATATATATATATATATATATATATATATATATATATATATATTTCATTGTCTAATTACTATTGGAGGTATAAGTTTTTGCTTATAATTAAGAGCATTTTAGTCAGTTTATCATATAATTATCTCAATTAAGATTACTAATCACGCTACTTGCAAAAACTAAGAGTACGGAGTAATAATCAAAAGTGAAGGCAGTGGCCTAGTGGGGGCTTTAGGTAGGGAAGAATCAACTTTAAAGAAAAGGTTGGTAAGAATCAAAAATATTATCACAACATTATTACAATACTCCAAAAGGAAATGGTTAAAGGGAAAAGAAGGGGAAAGAAGGATTGAAATTTTTGTTTATATATCCTTAAAATCCGCCAAATTGATATGTTGTCGGTGATGTCTACAGTAGCAATTGCTGTGCTCCTTTTTGCTTAACACCCTTGAGATTCATAACTTATTTTACCGAAGTTTATCTCATTTTTATTAAAATTAATAATTTTCTACTCTTACTTTTATTTAATTTAATATATTTTGAGGAGAAAAGAGTGTTAGCCTTTGGCTATTGTACACGGATCATGGAGGTCCACTTTTGTCTTGTTTTCATGACTATACTAGCTTGCTTGTGATAGCCAAGGCATTAATACTTTTTATAAATAATAGTCATTTTTATTGTCATTATTTTTAAAGCTACCAAATATTAAGTCACATGTGATTATTGTTCCATATTGCAAAAGAGGAGAGAATTGAAGCATTACTTTTTAAGTCTAAAGAATTATAACATTAAGTATTGATCACGTATTGATTTTTGATATAAAACTTTCATTAATTTTATAAATGGGTTAATCTCTTCTCTTCCTTGTCGGTTGATTCTTTTCCAATCGATATTAACTTTTGATTGGTGATCTAAATATTAATTCGGATTTTCTAATGAGTGTCCATATACACAAAATAAGATAGTTTTTCTTCCAATTGATCATTGACATATTCAATACTTAAACTATTTAATTTTAATTGGCATATTCCAATTGATAATAAAGTTATTTTCTGAATTTTTTTTCCTAAATCTTCTGTTTATATATTATATTGCTTAACTTCATAATCAATTCACCTCCCTAGAATCTTCTAATGCAAACTTCGATCATAACAACCAGTATTTCATCTTCAAATTTTTTTTGGGATTTGGAGGTGGGCTAGTTGTTGATATTAGTTGCTAGGATTCAGTAGCAAATTAAAAAATTTCATGGTTGTGTGATGGCATATGGCGGGTGATCAACGATCACAATTTCATATTAATACATCATGGTGATATTATTATTAGCTAGTCCATATCGCAATTAAACAAAGAAATGGCTTAGCATTTTAAACATAAATCTATCTAGTTGATAGATCGAGGATCATACGCCCGAAAAAGTAACCCGTACCTTCTATTTTTTTTGGAGTAGAGACTACGTTGTATACGTATGATGACGATGTCCGTGTTTTTCTAAATAACGCAGACGTTATAAGTGCATTTAGGGTCAACGGGTCGGTTTTGGATTGACCCATCGCAGGTCGGTTCATATCGAGTTAATTTTGTCTATCGGATCGGGTTAAATCGGTTATTTGCTTGGTTGGGTTCGGGTCGGATTGTATTCGGTTCGGGTCAAGGTCGGTTCGGGTCAAGGTCGGTTTTAGTACAATCGGGTCGGTTCCTGGGTTTTAGCGGGTTATTTCGGATTCAAGTCAAGACCGGTTCTGGTAAAATCGGGTCGGTTACTGAACGAGTTATAGCGGGTTATTTCATATTCGGATCAAGGTCGGTTCTGGTAAAATCAGATCGGTTTCTGAATGAGTTATAACGGGATATTTCGGGTCAAGGTCGGTTTTGATAAAATTGGACAATGATGATGGTTAATTCATAAATTGGACAATGATAATGTCAATAAGTTATTTAAAGACAAAATATTTATGAGGTAATGATTATTAAATGTGAATTATCTTATCAAACTAGTATATGATATGTATCTTTAGTGTATCAATGTATGATATGTATCATTTTATTATGACTATTATCTATATCAATTATCTATATTAATGCATATATATCATGTAAATATATAATCTATTTGATGATTTAATTATTCTATTAAAGATGAACAAGTATCTAATATCAAATATATACATATCTATCAAACAAACTCAAATTAAGATAATCAATTAAGTATGATAGATTTAATCGAATCAAATCAATAGTTAATATTGGTATAAATAGAGGAATTCTATGAAAACCATATTTTAGCTTTTTATTTAATGTTATTTAAAGAGTAGGTTGTAAGAAAATGATTGTCATTTTGGAAAGAGAAGGACGTCAATGAGATTTATGAAACAATGAAACCCCAAATTGGAAGGCTTTAATCTCATTTTTCATAGGCATAGACATGATAATTTTGCTTTTATTTGAATATTTAGTAAAATTTTTAAAATTTTTATTTTAAAAAATGTACTTATTAATTAATTAAATTTATAAAAATGTTTGGTTTCAAAATTATTAGATATTAGGTAAAAAATAGGTCTGTCAAGATTATGTCATATTCACGTATATTCAGATTATTAACACATCCACTGAATTCAGGTAACAAATTGTTATAAATCGGGTTATATCGGTTGTGTGTCGGTTTCAATCGGTTTCGGATTCTTTTCGGGTCGGGTTTGTAACGGGTCGGGTTTGTAACGAGTCAGGCCCATAATGGTTCGGGTCTATAACGGGTCGGGTCCATAGCGGGCCAGACATGGGTCGGGTTCGGATCTTTGAATATCGGGTCAAATCGGTTTTGGGTTAACTTTAGGTCGGGTTGGGCCGATTTTCGGGTCTCGCTTTTCGGGTCATAGTCAAGTCGGGTTCGGGTAACTTATCGGGTCAGGTCTGATTATGACAGCTCTAAGTGCATTTGTATGAATAGTTTACATAGTGTACTTTTCGCACCCTTACCTAGCGAATGTGTTTGACGTGAATATGTATTAAGATTCCTAAAGAAATTTTTCCTTAACTAACATAAAGTTGCTAAAATATATATTCTGGTCACGTTTAAGGATATGTTAACTAGAAAACTAATTTGTCATTTTATGCTTATTATTCTAGCTGCTAATATTGAATGTAGCGTACTAGATACACGAATTATGCTTATTATTCCAGCTGCTAATATTGAATACAGCGTACTAGATACATGAATTCTTCATATTCAGATCAGAAGTTCATAATCTCTGGTGTATCCTTTCTCTGGTATGGAGAATCCTGAATATGATCATGGAATATAATAATACAAACTAATGAATCTCTCTGTTATGTTTGCCATCCATTTTTTAACATTTGGAATAATTTATGAAATGTTTTTGAGGTTGATACTTCCTTCCGGGAAATTTTAAATATATCTCTGAAATTTATAATAGTGTTATTTTCATAGTTTTTAGTACAACTTTGTTGACACTTTATATCTAAATAGTACAACTAAAAAAATTAAAGGTAAAACAACGAAAATGGTCAAGTTATGTACAACTTCATTTCATAATATTGCAATTATAAATATAACTTTATTTATAAATAGTATAACTTTTAATTTCTTAATATTGCAATTTTATATTTTATAAGTATAACTTAATTTGCAAATTGTATAATTTTTAATTTTTAAAAGTATAACTTCAAAAAAGAAAATAAAGGTAAAACAACGGGGCCTCATAAAAATGGTGAAATTATGCATAACTTCATTTCCTAATAGTGCAATTTATATTCTTTAAGTATGACTTTATTTGCAAATATTATAATTTTTAATTTTTTAATAGTAAAACTTTATATTTTATAAGTATAATTTTATTTGTAATTAGTACATCTTAAAAAAATTGAAAGAAAATTACTGATTTACCATCCAAATATTCGAGATATCCTCCTTCCTTTCAGGTATTGACTACACGACCTTTTTTTCCTTTTTGGCTACAATATTTTCAAAAAGAAAGTTTTAGCTTTCCAATGCCAAATTAAATTACTTTATAATCACGCGCTTAACTTTCCCCCTTTTTATAGTTTAATACTCTCTATAAATTTATAAAAACATCTCCATCAAATAAGTCCTATTTTCTAGGTTTAGTTACACATCATTAGTAAAAACCACATTATAAATGTGTTTTTGATTAATTTTTTTTTTTGTCAATGCAAGCATTTGTTTCAAAATTATTAGTGACAACCATATGAGACGTACTTTAACTTATAACTGTACTAGCTAGGTTGAAGAAAAGAGTAATCTTGCTCAAAATCATTTTTAATGTGTATACATATGGTACATGTATGTATATTGGCCAATAAAAAAATTAAATCACGAATTTGCGTTGCAAAAGGTCAGCTTGTTCTAGGATTCTCTTTATCAAGCCAAAGCTTTGATTTTGCGTGTCATTTTCCTTAACCCCACCACTTATATATATCCCTCCAAAGCTTGAAAATAAGATTAAAATAATGTAATAAATCTAGAAAAATTAAAACCTCCCATTGACCTAGATAATTAATGACATCAATAAGAAAACCCTTTTCCCACATAAAAAGGTGAATATAAGCCTCTCCATATATACCTGCCTAAGGGGAGAGAACTAAGATGCAAAAAGAATAATAGCGGAGCTTAAGCTTCTACCCTGTAAATGACATGGATTTGTGCTTTCAAGCTCCAAACTTCATTGAATGGCTTGAGCCTTCTCCACCCTTAGATTCTCCATCACTAAAATCATCACCAGCCATCTCATCTTTCTCTTCTTATTCTTCTTCCACAATCCAACAAGGAGTAGTTCATGATAATAGGCTCATGACTAACCCCATGATGTTGATGATGAAATTGCCTTTATTCTACAACCACAATCATCGAGCTGATGAGGAAGACCAAGGCAAAGGCGAAGTTGATCGAGAGATGACTTTGCCCCTCTTAAGTAGGCTAAGTGAGGCAAAGACACTTAAAGTAGAAGAGGGTAGTCATGGAATCCATACGGAAGAGAGAGATGGTCTTAAGGGGGAGAAGGTCACCGTTGCTTTGCATATTGGGTTGCCTAATAGTGGTCGTACTATTACTACAAACGATCCTGAAGAGTTTTCTAATGATGATGGTGATGTGGTTGAGGGCAAGAGTTTAAAATTAGAGGAAGATAAAGACCAAAGTATTATGATGATGATAAATGATGATTATATAGAGAAAACTAGCATGAGTAGTGATCATCATTATTCATCATCATTTAACATTGAGAGTAGGTTTTGGATCCCAACCCCAGCACAAATCCTCATCGGACCTATGCAATTTTCTTGCTCCATTTGTAGCAAAACTTTCAACCGCTACAATAACATGCAGGTTAGATGTTTTAAAATTTATATTTTAAGAATACATATGCCTTTTAATATTATAATATACTTACTTTCGGAGTCATTAATCGGCATGCCAATGGTGTAGTATGATCCCTAATGTAGACCAGTGTATATATTACTTTTTTTCTTAAGCTTGCGTCACTAGTTACATTTCTAAATAGTTTATTTTTCCTTATATTATGTATTGGGAATAATGACCTTTAAAACATCTATGCAATATACTTCGGGTCATTTTTGAATTTCAATATGAGACCAAAAAAACATGAATACATAGCTTTAATTTCCACACAATAGTTAAATTAGGTTTTGTGTACTCATAATGCGATGAAGTTATGTTGATCAAAGTGCTTTTGATTTTTACAATTGGTATTAGGAATATATAATCAAATTAGGCTAGAGTCTTCTTGCTTGGTTCATAATTTGTTTAGAATTGATTATGTTTAACTAATGGGGATCATAATCTTGCATATAAGCAATGTCAGTAACAAAAGGGATATTTATGGGAGACACGTCTTTGAAACATGAAAATGACAAGCTGAAAATAACTATTCAACAAGTAGAGGAAGATAGCTCTAGGTACTATTTCTGAGCTAAGTGTCAAATTTATCAACAAGTTCATACTCATCATATCCCGTTGCTTTCACATCATTATTTATTTCAAAGGAATATTTCATCATTCATCTTCATGAGCTTGCATATACTCCGTATAAATGTCACTTAATTAGTTTGTTATATTTCAAAAAAAGAATTTCCTAATTTATATATGATATATATTATGAGTATTTTTGTAATTTTATTTTTATAACCGAAATCATAATGTCTATATCTTATATGAGTTTTTTTTATCTTTATATATTTTTTATTTTTATATCTGATATAACCATACATATATCTGATAAAACAATAGTTATATCTGATATAATATTACTTATATTTGATATCTCAATATCCTTATATAATTTATATCAAGTATTAATTAAAAAAAGCCCATATTTCAAAATATTCCTCTTTAAGCAATTACTTCATAAAATTTCAGCTTGGATTATTTTAAAAATTTATTTTCAAAAAAAGAACTAAATATTTTTCTTCTCTTTAATGTGTGTGACAACTTAAGATGCATATGTGGGGACATGGCTCGGAGTACAGAAAGGGACCAGAATCTCTAAGAGGGACACAACCAGCAGCAATGCTAAGGCTACCATGCTACTGCTGTGCGCAAGGGTGCAAGAACAACATCAACCACCCAAGAGCAAAACTCTTGAAGGACTTTAGGACCCTCCAAACTCACTTCAAGAGAAAACATGGCATCAAAGGCTTCATGTGTAGGAAATGTAGCAAAGCATTCGCGGTTAAAGGTGATTGGAGAACCCATGAGAAGAATTGTGGCAAGCTTTGGTATTGTACTTGTGGCTCTGATTTCAAGCACAAGAGATCTCTCAAAGACCATATTCGATCTTTTGGTAAGGGTCATTCTACTTATCCATCCCTCGAAGGGTTCGAGGAGGAGAAAGAATGCATCACTACTGGCTCCTCCGAAGATGAGTAACTACAAAGTTAGTGCGTGCAAATATACACTAACCTAAATTTGAAGTGTCATCCGTCGATGTTGCGTTAGTTTGAGAAGGATTCTTTTTTAAGGCTTATAAATGACAGTGTTCGTTTTTTAGGTAAGCCTATCGATCAAGGTGTGTGCTCTGCAACAAAAAGTTCCTCAATAACGAGGTGTGGTTTGTTTCGGAGCACACACTATGAGATAAGCTAAGCTAGCAGGAACAGTAGTACTATTCATGCTTCGTGTTGCTGAATAAGTTAAGGGATCCAAACAAAGTGATGAAGCTGAAGAATTTTGTCCTATCTTAGGATGAGATGGGGATCAGTGAAATTAGGTTTTTTGATGTCTAAATTTTGCCAAGGTTAAAGGAGGAAATTTATCAGCTTCATCATTACTTTGTAAGAACCCTATAGAATTGTTGTTACTTTATTTGTGGTTTTTTTCTTGAGCCTATCAAAGATTAATTTAAAAAGCACTTCAAATCTTTCCTGTTAAATTATGCTTGAATCCTTGATTTGATACTTCTTTATACTCCATATAAACTAATTCTGTTATCGATATTTCATGTAAAATCTGGAATATCTAAAGAAGCTAAGCAATATAGTTATAGGGTTGGTCCATTCTTAGCGTGCATTTAACTAATCATATCAACATATGATCACTTTTTCTCGATTTAAAGGGTTGAGCTCAAAATTATTATACAATTTATTTTTATATAAAAAGTACCGTTCATTGATAATTAGCCAATATACATACATCAAAGGTGAATTTCATCATAGTACATAAGTTGAATATAACGATATGGCTTTTCATGTTAAGGAAATGCATTGATCATGAATGATCAAATTGAACGAACCCAAGTCAATCACATAAAGAAATTATTCCTATTTTGGTCTTTGTAATTTAAATTATCATCTCCAATCTATGTATGTATGCAATGTATGTATATATGAGAGAGAGAATTAAGAGTGTCCACATAGAGATCGATGTCAAGTCATCATTTTCAATATACCATGAAATAAAGATATGCTTATACAATTAAATAAGGAATGAACTAAATAGAGATATAGAAGTAAAAATAATAGATTGAGCTAATAAATTTGTCAAGATGAAGAAAATATAGGATTGAATTTGTATTGATGGAATATAAGTATGTAACAAAAATATAACATACAAACTAATAAAATGTAAAATATAAAAATATTAATGAAATTGTACACCGCAAAGGCTTGCCTCTAATAGCCATTAAAATAAATAAAAATTAGAAAAAATTTCAACTAATGAAAATCGAATTAAATGATAAATCATCATGTAATGATTAGTACAAAATGCACCTATTTCAAAAAGCCAGGCTTTAACGGAAGAAAAAGATAGTCAAAATCGCAAAGATAAAACTTCAAACCGCGTTTTGAGTTTTTTTTGTGTGTTCCTCCCACAAAGCTTAAATTCAAGAGAAAAAAATGTCATCAAATTGTTGGTGATGTCTCACTAGGCCACTTGCATTTTCATATAAAGCAAGAATAATCGGAAAAGTTTGCACCGAGCCACTAAATTTTAAAAATCAAGTCAAAATTATTTATTCATTTGACTAGAAATAAATCAAGTAAAATTATAAACGTATGAGTAGAGTAAGTGACAAGCTTAATAGTTTTCATCATGTTGGCATAATGAACATCTTAACTTTGAGTACCATTCTCATGATGGAAGAAAAAACCAAACATGAACGACGAATGACTTAAAAGATGCATGAATATAACCAATTATTTATTACGGATATTTTTTCTGATATCAGACATTCATCGACTTTGAGGGTTAATGCATGATCAATTTGATCAGTCTATTTTGGTAAATTATTTGGTGTGCAATTGTAAATAGCAGTAACATATAATGAATTAAGTTTTGTTAAAAATGCCAATATATTCATGGTAATGTTTGTCTAATTTTGTCCTATAAAAATCATATCTAGCTATATTAATTTTCTAATATTCTCACTTTAAGTACACCAACATAAGGTGGTAATGAAAATTTATAAGAACAAATTTGGAGAAGGTATATGGAAATGGGTCACAAATACCTCAACTAGATATCGATACAGAAAGAAAGATTTTTACAAAAATTCAAGGAACCTATAATTGTTTAAATAAGTGATCTATATGTCCATGTTAAATAAATAAGTTTTCTGTATTAAATTGTCCCTTAACCCCCCTCCCTCCAAGTCCTTCCACACTTTTAGATGGTAGAGAAACTGAGCACACTCCACAAAGGCAAACTTATATAATTGGCTCAGAGGATAATACCAAGGAGATGTTGAAGAAGTCCACATTAGAGAATGATCGTATGTTTGTATGATTTGGAGATTTGGTCTTCTATCCATTCAAATGAGACAACGAACCATAACTTGATTAGTCTGTACATGGTTCTGGGCTACGCCACCCAGCACCATAGAAAAGTAGAAAACCCAATCACAAATTACCAAGTCACAATATTATAACTATGTGAATAATTTTTTATTCACCATAATATATAAACATTGGAAAACATTTTCTAACGCTATATCTTCACAATAGACCAATAAATAAATCAAGTGAATAGATTGGTAAGTGATTCATGATTACGGAGTAGTTTTGAACCATTATTATTAATGGGGAGATATGGCTAGTGTGACTGTGTGAGCAAACAAGCCAACAAAGAGCCAATAATGTGGTAAAAAAAAAAAAAAAAACAGCCTATCCCTATGATTTCACGCACTCACACGCACAACAGCTATAGAGCTCCATCAACATAGTGCCAAGAGTGGGGCCTTCAAATATGGCGTATGGACTATGGAGTTAGGGTTCACAATCAAAGCTAAGGGGAAAAGGTCGGAAACGTCAGTGAGTATGAGAAAGAACGAGTCAAAAGGGCGGGATCCGCCACTAAATGTTGTCGGAATCCATAAAGTAAAATAAATTTATTAGTTACAATGAGAAAATATGACATTAGTTTGTGTAAGGGGTTAGAAATTATAAAATTAATGGTTTGTTTAGGAAGAGAGTAATATATTATTAGAGTAATAAAAGTTAAACATAAGAAAATGAATGCAAGAAAAAAATGAGAGAGTGATAGTATGATTGAAAGTAGATTATGTAGTGATAGTGTGTTGGAAAGTAAATAAATATGAGTTATTACCCTTATTTTAGGGGAAATAATTATACTAGGAGGAGGGTGGATGAGTATTACCCAAAATGAGGGTAATAGTTCACCTTCTTTCCTCACACCACATCATTTATATTTAATCAACTTGTAAATATATTATTACTTTCTTATTTTTTCTTAGATTCACATTTATGTTTTTAGTTTGACTTTTATTATTATAGTAATACATTATCCTAATTTCAAGCACGCCCTACATATATGTATTTTAGCTACATTTTGGGTTAAGTAAAAAGTAAAAGCCAGCTACCTTTATTTTATATATATATATATATATATATATATATATATATATATATATATATATATATATATATATATATATATATATATATATATATATATATATATATATATATATATATATATATATACTTTAGCTACTTTTCTTTCTTTCATTGGAAGTAAGCCAACTACCTTGATTACAGGTTTAAAGGTCTAAATGTCTAATCTTAGTCTTAGACCAACAAATTAGGAATTTTAGGTGGCAAATCCTATATTCTTAGGTGTTTGTAATTTTTTTTGACCGATTTATCTCATGCTCCAAGTCCAAGTTAAGTCTAAACGTGTAATCTCTGAAACTTGTTTTCTTGCTTATATCATGCGTCAAGAAAGTAAACTAATTTAGAGTTAGCGTTGGAATAGGTCTCTAATTCAAAATTAGCTACTGTAAGAAACTAAAATTTGAACAGCTGATATTATACGAAGTTGTTAGAATTGTCTTAATATGCTGGCTGGAATAACAAGTGCCCCAACTAATATATTAGGCCTTTTTCTCAACTACAAGTCTAGAATTTGGTACAGTAGACAGTAGTACATAACAATGCCAAAGCTTGCAAAAATTAAAGTTTTGCAAAATTGGGTTATACCCATCTTATGTTATGAACGCCGTTGTTCTAACTATTATAAATAGCTAAAAAGCAGTTTTACTGAATAATTTTTAATATATACATATTAATCATTTTCGTGGATGCCAACTAACTTAATTGGGTAACGTATTAGAGGGTAGTATTCAAAACTTGGGATCAAATCTCGTCTTCATTAGTTGTTAATTTGACGCTTGGGACTCTTTTTAGTCTTTAAATAAGAAAAAACATTGTAATCATTTTCAAAATCTCCTTATTACGGTGTGATCTATTTTGATTACAGTATAATGGTGAAATCATACTTCATCATATTGATCATACTATTATTTCCAAATGGAATGAATATACAATAAAATGCTATTTACAGTCTTCAAAGCCGTTTTTGCTGTGGGTTATGAAAGGATGGCACACATTGGAAACTATGCTCTGGCGAATGAGCTGCAGGACAACTTTTCAGGAGTGAACATCTCCAATGGAACCCACCCATAATTATGACAGTGAACTCGGGCTTTTATAGCATGTGTCAACAAAGGAATCGGAACATTGCAGAACTACCGGGAAAAAATTGGATCGCTGACATATACACTTATCCATATACATCTGTAGATGATATTTGAATCAGCTCGTCCTGCCTACCTCACTGTTGCTAGAGATGACCACTGGGCCAGTTCAGCCCGGCCCAGCCCCAACCAGGCCCGCCAACGAATCGGGCCAAGCCCGGTTCGGCCCGCTAAAAAGTGGGCCGAATCCGAATCCAATTTTGCCAACACTGACCCTATTCGATTCGGTTCGAGAAAAAATTCGATTCGGCCCACGATTCGATTCAGCCCGGCCCACTGATTCGGTTCGGCCCACTGATTCGGTTCATCCCGACCCGCTTATTCGGCCCGCCTAAATCTTTTAGTTTATTTAAATGTATTTTAGTTTATATAAATGTTAGTTTAGTTGAACATAAGTTAATTTATACGAATATTAGTTGATTTGCATATAGTTTAATTTATATGAATGTTAGTTTATTTGAATATACTTTAGTTTAATTCTTATGAATCAATGAAATATTAATTTAGTCGAATATAGTTAAGTTTATAAGAATGTTAGTTTAGTTTATATAAATCAATAAATGTTAGTATAGTTAAATTCATTTTAGTTTATATGACTCATTAAATATTAGTTTAGTTATATGAATGTTAGTTTAATTGAGTATAATTTATTTTATATAAATGTTAGTTTAGTTGAATATAGTTTAGTTTATATGAATCAATGAATGTCATTTAGTTGAATTATATATAATTAAGTTTATATTAATTAATTAATATTAGTTTATATGAATTAATAAATGTTAATTTAGTTAAATATAGTTTAGTTTACATGAATGTTAATTTAGTTGAATATAATTTAATTTATATGAATCAATAAATGTTATTTAGTTGAATTGTATATAGTTTAGTTTATATGAATCAATGAATGTTAGTTTCATTGAATATAGTTTAGTTTATATGAATTAGTGAATGTTATTTAGTTTAATATAGTTGGTTGAACATAATTTAATTTATATGAATGTTATGAGTTGAATATAGTTTAATTTAGATGAATCACTGAATTTTAGTTTAGTTGAATCCTAGTTTAGTTTATATGAGTGTTAGTTTAGTTGAACATAATTTGGTTTATAAAAACCAATGAATATTAGTTTAGTTGAATATAATTTAGTTTATTCATTATATAAATCAATAAATGTTAATTAATTTAGATTATATGAATAATGTAAGTTTAGTTGAATATAATTTAGTTTATATGAATCAATGAATGTTAGTTTAGCTGAATATAATTTAGTTTATATGAATCAAATATGATTATGTCTTTTTGTGATTCTATGTAATTTATGTAAATATGTAATGAAAAATGAAAAATATTGACAAAAGAAATGAATGTGATTAGTCGAATATAAAAATTTACAACGAATGTCATTATGTGATTCGTGAATAAAAACATTTAATTACTTTCGAAACAATTCATTTCTTTTGATTTCTAATGGCATTATGTGAAATTCGGTTTGATTCGGTTATGATTCGGTTTGATTCGTTATGATTCGGTTTGATTCGGTTTGATTCGGTTTTGATTCGGTTTGATTTGGTTTGATTCGGTTTTGATTTGGTTTGATTCGGTTATGATTCGATTTGATTTGGTTTGTAAATTCGGTTAGATTCGGTTTGTGAATTCGGTTCGATTCGTGAATTCGATTCGATTCATTAATTCGGTTCGTGATTTGGTTCGATTCGGTTTGTGATTCGGTTCGATTCGGTTCGTGATTCGTTTTCGATTCGGTTCGATTCGGTACCGAATCCCAAAACCCCAACCCCAACCCCAGCCCGGTTCGGACTAGCCCGCCCCCTAGCCGATCTGAATCCGGTCCCCTCCCCCCATCCAGGCCCGGCCCAGCCCACCCGAACTGGCCCCATGGCCATCTCTAACTATTGCACAAGAAGTTGATGTACATGAAATGTAAGGACAAAGTTAGATAAAAGATCAAAGATTGAATTTCTGTTGTTTTTCATATATTAAACTTGAGTGTACATACGATGTATTTATACAAGGTTCAAAGAGTTATTCTACTGTACAAATTCTATAAGATCAGTCTTATCTTATGAGCATTCTTATCTAATGAAAAATTTTATCATAATCTTAAGTTTATCCTCTTTTTATAGTTTGATTGTGCTTCAGACTCTTCTCCTAATGTTATCATGTAATTCTTCACTCCCCCTCAAGTTAAGTCCTCCAGACCTAACTTGCTTGATAACCTATCGAATACTCTTGTGCTTACTCCTTTCGTAAGAATGTCTTCCAATTGATCTTCTGAGCGAATGAACTTGAGACTAATAATTTTAGAGTCCAAGTTATCTTTAATGAAATGTCGATCAACCTCAACATGCTTTGTTCTGTCGTGTTGTACTGGATTTTCTGAGATACTGATCGCTGCTTTATTATCACAAAAGAGTTCACACCCCCCGTTTAGAGATACACCAAGTTCTGTTAGAAGTTTCTTTAACCAGAGAGTTTCTGCAATCCCTTTTGCGATTCCTCGAAATTTAGCCTCAGCACTAGATATTGCAACGACCATTTGTTTCTTGCTTCTCCATGTCACTACATTTCCTCCTATAAAGGAAAAATAACCAGACGTAGACTTTATGCTATCTCTGCATCTGCATCTGTATACACTTGAAGTTCTAGATGGCCATTTCTCCTAAACATAACTCCTCTTCCTGAAGTTCCTTTAAGATATCTAGAATTCTGAACACTGCTTCCATGTGATTTACTCGAGGTTTATGCATAAACCGGCTGACGACTCCAACTGCATATGCAATATCAGGACGAGTATGTGATAGATAGATCAATTTTCCTACAAGTCTTTGATACTGGGTCTAGTCTGTAACCTTAGCAGTCTCATCTATACAAAGACCATGATTTGCCACTATCGGTGTTTCTACAGGTTTACAATCAATCATTCCAGACTCAGCTAGCAGATGTAGGATATATTTTTGTTGAGAAATGAAGATTCCAGTGTCATTCCTGGATACCTCAATTCCCAAGAAATACTTAGTTGTCCTATGTCTTTCATCTCAAATTCATGAAACAACTTTGACCTCATAATGTTCATCTCTTCTTCATCATCTCTTATGATAATCATATCATCAACATAGATAAATTGCAGGTTATCAAAGACCCTCTCTGTTTTATGAATAACGTATGATCCGCATTACTTTGCTTATACCCAAACTTCTTCATCGCCAATGTAAATCTCCCGAAGTAGGCTCTTGGAGACTGTTTGAGTCCATATAGTGCCTTTTTCAGTTTACATCCCTCACCTGCTGAGAAACCCCGTGAGAAACCTAGTGGAGCTTCCATGTATACTTCTTCAAGAATCTCACCATGTAAGAAAGCATTTTTAACATCAAACTGATGTAGAGGCCACCCTTTATTTGTGCGTCAGAAAAGAGTACTCTGATTGTATCAATTTTGGCTACTAGAGTGAAAGTCTTAGAGTAGTCTATTCTGTAAACCTGGGTGTACCCTATCGCCACAAGTCTTGCCTTGTATCGTTCAATACTTCCATCTGCCTTATGCTTAATAGTAAAAACCCATCAGCAACCTACTGCTTTCTTTCCCTTCGGAATGGTACATTGATCCCACGTTTCATTTTTTATAAGGGCCTCAATCTCTTCCTTCATTGCTTTTCTCCAATTCCTACTCTATAATGCTTCACCTACCCACGAGGGAATCTTCTCAGAGTATATAGTTGTATTAGATAATCCACTTATTGGATATCGCGATCTGTGAGACTCATAATCTGGATCATATCGGCGAGGAGGGACACCTCTAGTGGTTCTAGGAGGTAACTGATATCCCCTGACATCATTTTCACCATTATTATCTTGTACTTCTTCCTCAGTCTCACTCTCCTGTGAAGCTTCATTGCCAATCATACTGTTAGAATTTAATAAGTCATCAATGATAGGTTGTTGAGAACTTACCTCATTCTCAAGATGTTCAGAAGGAGGAGTCACCAAGGATGGTGTTGATGTTACAGACTGTACTATGGGTGTAGACGGTGTAGACTTTAGCCAACTGAGATCGTCTATCAGCTTCTCCCCCTGAGATCGATGTTGGGGGTAAAAGAATATTGTTTCAGTAAATTCACAATCCATGGTGATGTGGAGCTGATTTGCTCTAGGGTCAAAGACCCTATACCCCTTCTGAGATACTTCATATCCTACAAAGACACATTTAACCGCTCTAGGTTCCAACTTATTTCTATTCCGTTTAGGGAGATGAGCATAAACAACACAACCAAATACTCGAGGAAGGATGACTGATACTATTTGGATAACTATTTTTATGGCTTTTAGCTAGATAACATGGCTCACAATTTCAAAACTATCTTTGTTTTTGCAAAAGATGGAAATAAACGTTCTAAATACCCTATGGAAGGATGACCTAACCGGAAATGCCACAGTCGAATTTGGTCTTCTACTGATCCCTGCACCAGTGCTACATCTCCTGAGTGAGTTGTCTCATCCACATAGTACAGCCCGCCGTTCTCAATACCATGCCCAATGATCTTCCTTGTCTGAGCATCCTATATAGTACAATAATCGGATTTTAGTATGACAGTGCAATTTAATTCTTTTGTAAGATTGACTAACAGATAGCAACTTATATGATAGATTCGGAACATAAAGACAATTATTAATCAATAATCGAGATCCAATCTTCACTGTCCCAGCTCCACAAACATCCATTTTTTCTCCATTTGCTGTCTGGATAAAAATTTTCTGCGGTTTTATATCAGTTAAAAAATCCTTTTGGTCATATGTCATGGTATGGGTTGCTCCGCAATCAAAAATCCATTTATTCTTCGTTTCTTCATCATACATCGCAGTCATGGCGTTTGCTTTGTCGTTTAATGAGGATGAAGTGATGGCCACGGTCTTGGGCCCATTTGATGAAGGTGGAGCAGTGGCCATGGTTTTGGGCCGAATGAACTTCATTTTCTCACCCAAATGACATGAGCTGGGCTTCGTTCTTTCACCCATATAACACGGGCTAGGGTTTCCACCCTTACTTGTCATTACACATAAATAGCAAGTGTTAGGGTTAGGGTTTGCATTATGAATCATTTGGTTACCTCCTTCCTTCCTTTCGGCTGTTTTCAGCTCCTCACCCGTGTTTGTGCTCTCCTTCTCCTCGGTCTCTGTGACCTCCTTTCACCATGCTTGCTTTTCCCTTTGTTTCTCCTCGATCTCCTCCTTTTCCCCCTTTCTTCTTCAAATCATGCCACCTCTCTGGGTAGCCTATTAGCCGAAAACGACCATCTTTGGTGTGGCGTGACCCTCCACAGCGAGTGCACTTCATGCTCGCCTTGTCTCTATCTCGCCGAAATGATGTCCTTGACTGGCTTTGAGTTGTGAGTCCCCTTCCAATTCCATCCTTCGTGTCGTTGCTCCCAGGTAAGAGAGGTAAGCTTCCCTCTGATTGTCCCATCATTATGGCCCTTCTTGTTACTTCCCTCCTGATGGTGTTGTAGGCTTTTTTGATTGTTGGTAACGGGTCTTGGTTGAAAAGGCTTCGTCGATCTTCATCTAGGCTATCACTCAGTCCTGCTAGAAACTGATATAGCCTATTTTGTTGATTGATTTGGTTAAATGCAATTTTGTCCACCGAGCATTCCATTGGGTTTGATGTTCGGCGGTCGATCTCCTTCCATATTGCGTTTAATTTGCAGAAATATGTTTCTAACGAATCTGTCCCTTGTTTGATCTAGTTGGCTTTGAATGTTAAGTCAAATATCTGTAATCCATCTTGACTCCCACCATAGATTACTTCAACTCCTCGCCATAGGTCTTTTGCGGTGGGAAAGTGATAGGCGTGTCGCGCACCTAACAAAAATTAAAACCTAACTATTCCTTCTAACTATGTAGTAGGGTAAGTCAGAGTTGATCCCACAGGGAAACGATGGTCCAATCTAATCATCTTTAACACAGGTAAAAACTAAAAGAGTAAAAGAAAAGAGAATGATTATACTAATTAATAAAATATAAATTAAAGACATCTAGGACTAGGTATTTCCGCTAATACGAATTAACATAAGATAAATCCCTATCCCAAATAATCATATTATAATAGTCAAAAGGAAAGATGCGCCCTTTACAATACCAATAGTTTCTTTCGATCAACTTATCGGCTTCCCTAATATACAATCATGCCTATTTTCATGGAATCATGTATATTAAAGACATTAAACATGACACCCTAACTTCCTAACAATCCATTCTACCTATTTTCATGGAGAATTTCATGTCCTTATTGAATTAATCACAACCATCTAAATCCAACTGTCGTTGACAAATAGATATTAGGTTCAAATCAATACCAAATTACATCTAACCTAGTATTGATAAAATAGCACAACTCAATAAGCAAGAACATACAATATAATCGAATTAGGGATTGAGATAAATTCATATATCAAACCATATTAGGGTTCAACCTAAACCTAGATTATAAAACTACTTAAACATGATAATTAAATAAACAAAACAATGAATAAGAGAAGACATAATAAGAGATTAAAGAAGAGAAAACAATACTTGAATTAGATTGATAGAAAATGTAAATCACCAAAGCTTTTCTTCCATAGTTGCAAAAGAGAAAAGTAAGAACCAAAAGTGAAAACCCTAAAAACCTAAACTAATGAATCCCCCCCTTTAAAACTAAAAACTAAAACTATATATAATAAAAACTAAGAATTATGAAAAATAAAAACTCTCCATAATAAAATCAGAAAATTCCTAAACTAATCTCCCAAAATTGACGTGCAAAATCCAATCCAAAAGAAGTCCAAAACTTCTTAAATTCCTCCCACTTAACTAGTGCCTAATGCCTAGGTTTTAGGGCTACAAAAATATTCTTTCAAAGTGGCCGCCAAGGTGTTGCGGCGCGAAGTGAAGGACCGCCAACGAGGTGCGGTGTATGCTGCAAAATTCGTCATTTTGCTTGCCAAACTTCATTTGCCGCACCTCACATGGAAAGATCAACATCTAACTAGAGCTATGTTGCAGTAGGTCTTCATAAATCCCGAGACAAGGCTACTAAACGACGCATATACTTCCATTATGAGTCAAGCACGATATCATGAGAGCTTTTATATTGCATTAAATCCTACAAAACCAAATAAAGCATACCCGAGAAGAGCAATATCGAAATATATGAAATGAAAGCTCGTAAAGGAGGAAAATATGAAGGAAAATTATAATATAAGATCGATTAAGGCATTAAAACAATGAACAATATCGTGTTATCAGAAAGTCGAGAAATTGATTGACAATATGGGGTCCGATATTCTCTAGGATCCACGATATTACTGTTGAATCTTTTTGGGTCCAATGACTGTACTCTAGGAAAGTCGGGGAAGGGGGTTGGGCAGTGATGTGATTGAGTCATCCCCTTCCACCGATTGCCAGATGCATCAACCTGACCCATTTAGAATAATTATGATCATTGAGTTTTTCTGTTATTTGCAATGATCCACCACTAGTTTCATAGCCTTGTTTGTTTATGTTCATCTGTTGTAACACTTGGAGCAACTGGGTCATGATAACGGGTGAATCTAAGATTGATTCCATGGTTTCATGTAAAAATTTGGTAAATGATGAAGCAAATTGCTCCTCGGGTCTGATTTGAAGGCTGTAGAACACTACTTGCTCTGATACCAAGATAAAAGATCAAAGACTGAATTTTTGTTGTTTTTCATATATTAAACTTGAGTGTACATACGATGTATTTATACAAGGTTCAAAGAGTTATTCTACTGTACAAATTCTATAAGATCAGTCTTATCTTGTGAGCATTCTTATCTTATGAACAATTTTATCATAATCTTAAGTTTATCCTCTTTGTATAGTTTGGTTGTGCGTCGGACTCTTCTCCTAATGTTATCATGTAATTCTTCAAAGTTCAATTAACTAAATACATCCTACTTAGGATAGTATAATGCACTTATCTGAAGGCTAGACTTTTGGTCAGAGCTGATGTTGACTGGAGCTGAATCAGATGCACCTCATGCTTCTAGTCAAGTCCGATGACGTTCTATCAATGACTAATTGTTCAAAAACAGCTAATGTTGAAGGTGTTTTACTTGCTATGTTGCATAATAAAACTTGCCCTGGCAATGTTCCTCGATACATACTTGGCATTCCATGATAAAAGGGTACTGGAAACATATTATGTAAATGTACAGGTCTCGTATTTGAAATTTCCTGATACATGCTAGTATACATAGTTGATGAGAAGGAAGGTCTTTACCATCCAAAGATAGGCAACTAGTACTTACATTGGCCCAGGTAGATATCTACAGGAGGAAAGGAATAGTCCACATAAAAGCATGCATGTCTATTAAAAACTAAAAAGCATCAAGACTGAACTCATTGAAGTATTAAATAATAAGTAAATAAATAAAGAGTAGGAACCTGACACACCATTTGGCTAAAGCCATGTTTAGATCCCATTGCTGTGATATCTCGGTCTAGTGCAGCCTGGAAGATGCATGAATCATTCATTCAGAAACAAGGAGTTAATTACAAGCTGAATCAGACAATAGTGGGCACAAATTGGAGTATGTGTGTTACAATGGGAGATCCATGAACTCACCACCCATCCTCTAATATTTACATTGTTGTCACCACTTCCTACGTTGAGGGTTGCACATGTCTCACTCAACCTTGTATCTACCTCGTCGTTGCATAATCTTGAATGGCTAGTTCTAGTATAATCCTCATTGCAATTAGTAGAACAAACTGAACCAGATGCAACAATGAGATACAGAAATCAGATTATATGCGTGTTTGTTACCTTGAATTAGGGAAGGTAGTTTATCCTCCTTAAAATAAGGAAGTTAGTTAAAAGATAGGGCATGTTAGACATTAGTAATTAAACAGGACTCTCCTTGTCTAGGTGGCAAGTTGTTAGAAAAGGTTGAGTCCCTAGTCATACTCTTATTTGCATATGTGGAAGGTAGTGTGGCTATCTACCCCATGCATATAAATAGAGAGCTAAACCTATTTATAGTTCTCAATACATAAAGAACCTTCTTCGGCCAAGATTAAGGATCACTGACAAAGATCAATGTAGCTGCGAACTTTAGCCTGGACCTCACCCAACTTTTCACTGGTGGAATGCCGACTTAATACAACACTTGTCCAGCGCGACAACACGTATCTAGAAGGGCTGCTAAAAACGCAGACATCTGAAGAACAACAATAGCATGTCGACAAAGGTAACCATGGTGTTCAAACAAGCGGCATAAACAACAAATCTCAGAGCTCAATTCATTCCATTCTACCATAAAATCTTGGTCACTCTCAAAATCTTTAATAGTGTAAGTTACGTCACTAATGTCTTCTTTTAACTTCTATAGATGGCAAGCAGCAGCTCATAAGACTTCTACCCGAAACTTCTTGAACCCTTCATGTGTGTAAACCCAGGACATCTACTTCTCAAAAGGAGATGCCGAGATGGAGACTTCAAGCCAAGAGCTTCATGCCACGCATAAAACTCTGCCTTAGCCTCCTTCCATACCTATCACAAAATAGAAGTTTGTATTGCTCTAGAAATTCCCTCGAAGATTTTGCATGGATATATCTATCGAATAAAGAGTTCAAATGCTCAAAACATGATCTAGTGGACAACCCAGAAAATGATATGCCTTTCATAAATAGTGGCACCCAGCAGATACGATTTTCATGCATCGATAAGCCATTCTGTCATCTCGAAAAACTTCTCAATCAACTTCGACCATCTCCTCTCATATTGCTCTTCTGTCCATGATCTACAGATGCATTTATCAAACTTTTCCACAAAATCATCAAGCCATAAATTTATATGTTCTAACTTCTTCGGAATCTTTTCAAATATATGCCATAGGCAAAAATAATGCCGAGTATCATAGAGAAGTTGCGTAATAGTGGTTTTTAGTGCACTATTCTCATAAGCCGGAACAATTTGAGGAGCTTATCCACCCACTGCATTGAGCCATGTCTGCAACAACGACCAAAGAAAAGTGTGCACTGATTCATCCTCAATCAGTGCACAACCGAGTAATAATGGTTGTACATGATGGTTAGCTCCAACAAATAGAACAAATGGAATCTTGTAGTTGCTCTTAACATATGTGATGTCTAAAGATACTACATCACTAAAGTGCCATTATCAGTCAAGCCTTTTGAATCAATATAAAACACATTTCTCAATCAATTCTCTTCATCAATCAATAAAATAGAAAAATTATGGATCCTCTTCCTGAATTTGCACAGAAAGATCAAGCAGCATTTGCGCATATCTAGCTTCTAAAGTCAAACTCTGCCCCTAGGCATGTTGGCTTTTTTTTTAAAAGATTTTCTAAGCTCCCAACACTCTGATACACACTGAATTGATGGGATACAGATGCTAAAATTTTGCATCATTGCATATTCACATAATTCTAAAGTGTGTCTAAACCCCTATGGCAAAGGAAGAAATGGGCTCGTACAGGTAAAAGTTCATGGTTATGCTCTTTGATGTAATTATACACATACCACTTCCCATCTTGCTTTCTTTTCACATGCAAGCTAGCCTTACAACCTATATTGGGGGAAGGTCGTGGATTTATAGCATCATCAGACTGCTGCCTATTGGACCTTATGCATGAAAATTTCGCATCAATAAATTCCTTTGAAGCCCGAGAACGATGAATGCTCCGGTTAGCAGTGCCAAATCCCCATATGTTGCACATATAAGAATCCAAATACAGATAGCGATACAAGTGAGTACGAAAAATGACAAAATCATTTAATTGCTAGTGAAATGTTGCATCAATACAAATCTAAATATAGAAGGTAAGGAAAACATATATGGAAACGGATATAGAAAACATAAACAAGTACGGGTACGAAAAACAAGTACGGAAAATGGGTACATCAGAAAACGGGTATGGGTACGGAAAACGAGTACATGTACAGAAACGAATATGGGTATGAAAAAGCTGAAAAACGAGTACGAGTTTGAAAAAGCTGAAAGATGAGTACGGAAAACGGCAGGTCAAACGCAAATCTGTGCAAAATTACAAATCCAACGGACTTGGCATTACTCTATAAAATTCATACGCTGGTGCGACTCAAACTCCATGTCCACGCAAGGCTCCAAATCTGAACTAGCCATGGTAGCGTTAGATTCCATTTAACCATCAAAGTCTCAATCCTCTCACGTCTACCATGCAAATCAATATGATAACGAGACTACAGTCACTCAGTTAACACCATTATCTTGCCAAATAGAATTCCCATAATAATCTATACTACGTAATTACGTATTACATTCCCAAACAGGCTTGCAAAGTAATAGAGCAAGGGAAATTTCCATGTTGAAATTTCAAAACAAAATAAGGGTGCAAAACTATTAAACCGAACTACTAATTTCAAGGGACAAATCTTCTATAAATATAACTAAAGCAAAACTCCTGCTAATGTCATACTTACCACATATCAAACTATTATAAAAAAAAAAAAAAATTGTCTTTTCTTAAAGATGATGTCATTTTTTTTTTTCTACTTTACATTAACATTAGATTGAAAAATATTATACATAAAAAATTATATAATTGTATAAATTCCTAAATCATTTAAAACTATATTTATTTCTTCTCTTCATTTCATATTTCCTCTCTACCTTTTTCTATAATAATTTTTCATTTAATGTGATAAAAAATATTACCCTAATTAAATCTTATACAATAGTTCTATAAAACCTAATAATTTTTCACCCTTAAATGAAAATTTTCTTATAATTAAAATATTAAACAAAATAATTTATTAACAATCTGTTCATCACATGGGACGTATCTAGTTTAACATGAATACAAAACGAGAACAAATGAGAAACGAACATTGCATTCCTTATCTAAACTGACTAGAATATATCACATAAGCATACATTAAGGTAAGGCCTACCAAATTGATTTCACAACTAGTAACAAATTCAGTGGCAATCCTAATAAAATTTGCATCTAAGTTAGAAAAATAATTTACATACTTATCACAAGAACGGATAAATATTTCAAAAAACTGGCACACTATAGAAACTGAAAATCTTGATCAGGGATTATAAACAAACTAGATTTCACTAATTTCCCTTCTTCTAAAAGTTCAATTATTTTCTGATTGACTTGGGATCAAGAACTTAAGGGGTTCATAAACTGCCATCTAATTGTACAATTGAAATGGATTAAGAAAAAGAGGAGCTAAATAATACTAACCCAGAAGATATTTTGTCAAATTAATTCTGGAAATCACGAATTATAGTTGAAGATAAACAATTTGTTAAAAAAAGATGAAAACTTTTGGATGGGAATAGAAATGAATCAAATGATACCTGTGAAACGAACTGCTGAAGAATAGCAGATAGAGGGAGGATACTCATTGAGCAAATTTTTGAGAAGATTCCAAATCAGGAATAGAGATGAGTTGTTGGGCTTTGTTTGCTTGTTTTAGTCTATACGGGTTTGGGTACTCGATTGAGTTGTCTAGCAATCAGAGTATTGAGGTAATGCGAATCCAATTAAATGCACGTTTGCCAATTGCTATGAATTTAGGAAAGGAGATATATTGGAAACAAAAATAATTGGAAAATGGTTATGGTGAGTGTTATTGATTAAGTTAAACTAAAAGTATTATCATAATTAGTAAGATGTGAAGGGTAATACATAAGTGTAAAATAAGTATTTGCATTGTTATCTTTAGAAAATGAATTAGGTTACTCCTCTTTTATCAAACACTGTATCATGGAAACAAATACGGAGTATTTGATTATGTTTCTAATACTTAAAAACATTACTCAACACATGCTCTAAGAGCCTAAATAATTAGGTAGTTGATATTAAATAAGATATGTCACACTATCTCATTAATATGACAAGTTAATCTATCAACCTTATCTCTTCTATTCCCACCACACCTTCCCAATTTGCAATATCACCATCACCCATCTCAATAAATATTATCACGACGACTTTCATTGAAACTATCTCCTTCTCCACCTGTTAATTAAGCTGTAGAGGCTGATTGATCTAAGCACCATCTTAGGCTTTAGTATTTTTAATCTCAATATACAGATTTATTCTCGATATTTTTCGATTCTAACACCATCTTCGCGACAACCGCCACACTTCAATATCCACCACCTCCTATGATGCAAAAGCCTTGAAAGCAATTTCAGATTTTAGTTTAGCAATTATTTGGAATATTTTTTGTGTTTGATGCTTACTAAATTTTGTTGATAATATTGTAAAAGATTTGAAGGGTGATAGTATATGGTAGAATAAGTTGTAACTAAAGGCAAGAAAATTTCTAAAAAAAAAAGAGTATACCTGAAATTATAATCTCTATATTTAAAATCATAGTATCTCTACTTGAAATCATAAGTTTTATACCCGATATCATAAGTTCAATACCTGAAATTATATTTTATACATGAAATCATATATTTATAGACTTGAAATCAAAATTTCATATTTGAGGTTATAAACTCTACATTTGATACGACCATAATTTCTATAATTGAGATTATATTTTATATACCTAAAGTAACATATGAAATTATAAGCTTTATATTTGATATTATAAACTCTATATCTGATATTATATTTTATATACTAACATCATAATCACTGTATCTAAGATTGAAATCATAATCTTTATATTTGAGGTTATAATATATATAAGTAAAGTCATAACTTTTATTTTATAAAATGTGGAGGTTGAAAAGTTACAACATTTAATTAGTGTGACCATCTCAACCAATTTCTTGGGATACGTGGGCGGTAGAATATAGAATTCGAGTTTCATTAATTCTTGCCCATAATGTTCGATTTACCCGAGTATGTAAGTAATGACCTCAAATTTTCAATCGTGCTCACAAATGACAACAATCATTCAAGCTCAAAGTTATATGTACGAGACTTAGCGGGAACATATACGCACTCGTAATATTTATGTAACATATACGAAGACAAATGGCCGGATAAGACTCTCCGGTCTACTTTCCACCGCCAAAATAAATAAATACGCACTCGTAATATTTATGAACTAATAATATGGTTGTTCTCCATTAATGAAATAAGCTAGCGAGAATAAGCGGTAATATTGTTCTACAAAATTTGTTAGATGATTCAACTCGTAAAATTGATTAAATTGAAATTTTAAAGGTTACTAATAATTTCGAAGTTGTAACGTTTTCACCAAGACTGGACGGGAAAACCTCATTTAAAATAAAACATTAATCGAGCATATATGACTTTTAGGTTATTTACTTTAAAAATTTTGGTTACCATTTTATTTAAAAGATTACTCGAATTATATCAAAAGATAAAGGATTTACTGTTACTATACTACATGCAGAGAGATTTACAATCTTTGAGAGAACCCCAGTCCCCTGAGGTTTCCCAAAACCAGTTGTCTTAAGAGGAAGGGACTAAAATTGACTGAGAGTGCCACTTGGCAAGGTCACAGCAGCTCTCAAACACATGTAATATTAGGCGTAAGACAGAAAAGCAGTGATGGTGGAGGTACGTGTCTCTTCTTCAGATACGTTACGTTGTTGTCAAGTGTACACTTGCTTACGTTTACAAATACTTAGAACTTCACTTCCTGCTGTTTGTTCAACTTAGAGATCCACTGATTTGTAAACGAAGTGTGCAAGAGTTGTTAGTATTATGTGATTTCTAGTACAAGCTCTCCAAGTTAGTCCAACAATTTCGGAGCAAGATGAAGGTACTTTTTACTATATTTATGATTTGACCTACTTATATTTTTGTCTCAAAGAATTTGTCATGCATGCATGCAAGAATACACGGAGCTGTTCTGAGTAAATGGCAGTAATAATTTGGTAGCTGTGCATCACTTCTTAGGACTAGGAAAAATAGACATTTAAGTTTTAAGGGCATCTCAAGATAAACGGAGTATGAAACTAGTATAGAGTGCAAGAATGATGCCTAGCTAGCAATTTTAATGTGGATAAGTTACATTCTATGGTTTGGTGGGTGGAATCTGAATTGAATATGACTAGGTTAACAAGTACATGGATGATTTAATAAGAATAGTTTAATAAAGTGTTGGGAATAAGGAATAATCTTATGGAATAAATGCAGGTTGAGACGAGATCCCAGGCGCATGATCATGGAGAAGAGAAGATGAAGACAAGGAAGCAAAAGGCGCACGAGCAAACAGATCAGCAGTCACCGAAAAAGAAGAAGAAGCAGGAGACTGAGAATGAGACTGGGAAAACAAATGGGAAAGCAGCATCAGCAAGTTCTGAGGAGTACGAAGAGTTCTGTAAGACCATAGAGAAGAATCTCACTCCTGATCAAATGAAGGCCATTCTACAGTTAAATGGGCAGGACCCTACTGGCCATGATGACTCTGTCATTTCTAGATGGTATGCTTCCTCGGTTATGATTGATATTGGTGTGATTTGAACGGGTAATCTTATAATCAAATTTGGCCAGAGGAAATGAAGGCTATTCTACGTGCACTTGACCAAGTGTACCTAGTAGCCTCTCACAAGTCACAAGTAGCTTGTTCAAAGGGTTTTGATTATGGGTTTAATTGGGTTACTCTTTAAAAGAGTCATATTTTATTTGGTTTTTATGGGTTACTTATCGATTATATTTTCTAAAGATTGTATTAAATACATATAAATTATCAATTTCTATAAATTAAAATTATATTCTCTTTGAACCGTCCGCCTTGAATTAGCTTGTATCTTATTTCCAGTTCATTTTGCATGATTCATTTCGGTCTTAATCCACTCCCGTGACAGTCTACTCACAAAATACAAGTAAGGACAGGCGGATGATGTTGGGACTCACCAAGCCTTTTCTAATATTAGGGTCTAATTTATTGGATTTGAATGTAGATGTTTTAGCTCTCTAATTTAGAACTTAATCTTTAATAAAGAAAAATAAATATTAAAATTAAAACTTGATCGCTAATCCACATATATATAAAAAAATATTATAAGTAAAATTAATCTATAAGACTTAGAAGTTCACCCAATTGGTCAAATATTTTCAAGTTAAAATTAGGAAAAGATAAATTGTTTGTAATTGAGATATAATTTTTTTACTTTTTTTCTGTAATTAGTAGTTTTTTTCAAGTATTAAATTTGTTATAAAAATGCAAAAATACCAATTACAAAATAGGAAAATAATATACAAAGTTGAACCCATATTAAATCCGATACCCATCAGATAAGGGTAGTGAATTTGGGTGGTACCCAGACCCAATTCATTGCCATCATTACTGACAATTCACACCTCCCTATAGTATGTTGGGTTGTCCTGAAAATTGTCGCATAATCTAAGATAGATTCAGCTTATCATTGTAATTGAGAGATGGAAAGAGGATAAGACATTTGTGAAATTATGAAATAATCTTAATTATGCAGGGGTATTAATGTGACAATTAATTCTAGAAGGGATCATAAATTATATCCCTTGCTAATAGTGAACTATACTGCTCATGTCCTTCGTTTAACCCCTTAATTTGTGATTGTTGCATGGGAGTTGCACTGATTTGAGGCGACACTTCATAGTTGTATCTGAATGGGCCCATCTACCAGGAGTTTATTCGATAATTGAGTGCTTTTTCATTGCATAATTTATCATGTTTGAAGCAGCTATAATATTGCATGTAAATTTTTAGCGTCTCTGTATTAGACTCGGGGTACAGGGTAGCTACTTGCGTCAAAACTGTTTTCATGACTATCCACTTATTATGTCCGGTGTTACAATTTGTTCTTATTATGTACGGAGCACAATTTGTTCTTTGGGTGAAAGGTTTTGTTCGAAAATCTAGTATTTGACTCTGAAAGTGTCTCTTAACTCTGAGAGCAGCCAAGACCTACTATATTATGGAGCACTGCTGGAATGCAAGGTATGTGGAGGCAATCTGGAGTTCATTGGAAATAGTTACTCTTGCACTGGGGCATTGAGTGAATGGTCCACTTGCACGTACAAGACAAAAAATCCACCCAGGAAGCAGGATCCCATCAAGCTTCCAGATTCAGTCCTCGAATCCCCAGTTTCAGATGTAAGTTCCCTCAGATAAACGATGCTCCTTTAGTTTATCAAACAAACTAGTAATGCGTATTGGTCTGGATTTTTTTTGAGTCTTAGCTGTTGAAGAAATACCAAGATCGGAGCCAGCGTCATCAGAAGGAGATACCTCATCATGCTGATAAGCCTTTCACTGGGATGGTCATATGTTTGTCTGGCCGACTTTCTCGCACTCATGTATGTAACCCTATTTCTTGAAGTTGGTTCGTTGATGAACTTGTGTAGGTTGGTTTAATAATGAACGTTTGTTGGTGATCTTGCAGCAATACTGGAAGCAAGAAATCGAAAAGCATGGGGGCAAAGTTGCCAACACAGTTATTGGTAAAATTTTGGTTACATTATATAGGCTATATATCCTATCAGGTTTTATGTAGCCACAGTACATAGTCTAGAAGACTGTACTGATTTTAAACATTGTATCGCAGGTGTGACTTGTATAGTTGTTTCTCCCATGGAAAGAGAACGCGGTGGCTCATCAAAAGTGTCTGAAGCAGTGTTAGTACTTACTAATTATACAACAGTAATGTAGTTATTTTATATTGAAGTTTATGTAATTGATATATCTATCCTCTGCTGAGAAGTGAGCAAGGCATACCAGTGGTGCGAGAAACGTGGTTGACTGACTGTATTGAGAAACTAGAGATCCTGCCTCTAGAAGCTTATGACTGTGTTTCTGATCGATCTGCTTACGGCAAAGGAATTCCATTGGACAAACAGGATGCTGGCGAGGAAGCCATAGAAACCCTCACAATCGAGGTATTATCCTTCTATTTTTGTGGTCTGTAATAATTAGCTGTTTTTCTTTTATTCTAATGTTGAGGGCAGTGTTATTTTTGTCAATTTATTTACAGCTTAAAATGTATGGAAAGAGAGGTGTCTACAAGGACACCATGCTGCAGCAATCGGGAGGGAAAATCTTGGAGAAAGATGGGTTGCTTTACAACTGTGGTTTTACTCTTTGTGACCAAGGGCTCAACATAAATGAGTAATTTTATTCCTTCCGTATGCTGCATTGTTTTCTCGCGACTTCGCGTAGCTTAGAGTTTGTTTCTATTCTCTGTGAAGGATTGCTATTACTCAGCTGGTCACTGTACCACAGAAGAAGCTATACCTCTATTACAAGAGGGGTAAGGTAGGGGATGGTGCTAAGGCAGACGAGAGGGTGGAAGAATGGGATAGTGTGGATGATGCAATGAAGGAATTTGCACGACTTTTTGAGGAGTTAACTGGAAATGAGTTTTTACCCTGGGAAACAGAAAAGAAATTTCAGAAGAAATCACAAAAATTTCATGTGATGGATATGGTATTGTCACAAGACTTGTCTTCATTAGATATATATGGATTAGGAATTTGGTTCTATTTGTCTCAATATCCTTGTAGGACGATGGAGTTGAGGTGAGATATGGTGGGTTGGCTCTTCGGCAACTCGGAGCAGCTGCCTCACATAGTAAACTGGAGCCCATTGCCGCAAATTTCATGAAGGTTTTATGTGGTCAAGAGATTTATAGGTTTGGCACTCCATATACTAGTTGTTTCTGCTAGACATAAATAACATTTCTTGTTTATATTCTGAGCTTGTTGTGTTTAAAAACAGATATGCTCTGATGGAGATGGAACTGAACTTACCAGACTTACCAGTTGGAATGGTCACCGATTTGCATTTGAAAAGATGTAATTATAAGTTTTTGCTTGTCTAACTGAAGTTTTAGCTATGTTCTCTTGTTGTTGTTCGTTGACATCATATGTTAATTCGTGTCAGGTGAGGATGCTCTGCTGCATTTTATAGAGAATGTGAAGTCACAGGAGCAAGGAGGGCCAAAGGCTGAAGCACTTTGGTCTGAGTTTAGCTCGAAGTGGTTCACTTTGATGCCTTCTACCAGGCCTTTCATCTTCAAGGACTTCCAGGAACTCGCAGACCACGTAAGAAGTCTTTTGCTATATATGAATTTTACTTCCTAGTGAGATAATGGCTTCGTCATTGTAGTTTGTTGTATAGTTCCTCTAGTTTTCTCTCTTTCTACAGCTAATCTTTGTGGGAAATTCGTGCAGGCTGCAGCTCCCTTAGAGTGTGTCAGGGACATTAACATTGCTTCACGTCTAATAGGTGACATGACTGGCGCAACATTGGATGACCCGTTGTCAGACCGCTATAAGAAACTCGGATGCAAAATAGCCCCTCTGGACAAAGAATCTGAAGATTATAAGATGATCCTTAGCTACTTAGAGAAGACATATGAACCTATAAAAGTTGGCGAAATTGTAAGTTAACACTCATAGTGTAGGCACCTGCGTGATAGTTATATGTTCTGAATAATGGAGTAATTAAATGTTCAGGCTTATGACGTTTCTGTTGAGAATGTCCTTGCGGTTGATTTGAGCTCTGGACCATCTTATGAGCAGATAAAGAAGTTGCCAAACAAAGTTCTGTTATGGTGTGGTAAGAAATTTCTACCTTTACCTTTTATTTAGACGACTGCACCAAATGTTCTTGACTCATCGGATTGTATAGGAACTCGAAGTTCGAATCTGCTACGACACTTGCAGAAGGGTTTTCTTCCCGCTATCTGTTCTCTTCCTACCCCAGGCTACATGGTATAAATACTATGGACAAATAAGTACTTCGATGTTGTATCTCTCTGTTTCTTACTAATTTTCCTGTACATATCTGTCTGTTGCAGTTTGGGAGGGCTATTGTATGTTCAGACACCTCAGCTGAAGCTGCAAGGTATGGTTTCACAGCAATCGACAGACCAGAAGGATTCCTAGTACTGGCAGTCGCATCTCTTGGTGACGACATGATTGAGATTACGAGCCTCCCAGAGGATACAAATTCCTTAGAGCAGAAGAAGGTAGGAGTAAAAGGGTTAGGAAGGAAGAAAACCAACGAATCCGAGCACTTTGTGTGGAAAGATGATATCAGGGTACCCTGTGGGAAACTAGTCCCAGCATCACCTGAACCAAAAGGAAGCACCCTCGATTTCAACGAGTACGCTGTTTATGACCCAAACCAGGTAACAAAAAAGTCCTGCATTTTGAATCAACAACCTAAGTTCTTGCCATTCTGGTGCAACTGATGTCTCTGATAACTGGCTGTTTCTGTTGATACAGGTTAAGATAAGCTTCTTGGTGGCAGTGAAGTACATAGAGAAGGATACAGTAATTGATGTAAGCTGAGTGAACGAATGTAGCTGAGTGACAAATTTACAAGGGAGGCCTCAGTTGTCTTTCTTTTGTGTAGGTTTCTTTTTGTTTTATGTTAGGGGGGCAGTGGGAAAGGAAATATTCATTGAGGTCTCGATGCTTCATTTGCGAAGGCCCCTCTGGTCCATTTTCTGGCTGAGTTTGATGGGTGGATGGCATACATTTTGCTTTGTAGATACTTGATATATGCTTGATCCTCCCAAAGAATCTCAAGACAGCATCTCTTTTGTTGCAAGGATCAGTAAGAAGCAACCATGAATCCATGTTTTATTTTGCGAGTTTTGGCACATATGGGTAAACGGGCACCATTTTGGTGAGCTTTTGCAGGGCATACACTAATTTTGCAGTACTATGATGAAAATGGGAATTCGTCTTAAACTCAAGTCTTCTCTTATCTAAGCTATCCCAAAAAAAAGTTTATTGGGGAAAGTATTGTGAAAAAGTAAAAGAAAAGGGTTGGAAAGCCACTACACTTGCTAACACAGTTACGCAACTGGAAATGGTGCACAAACTAAACGAACGCATGTGTGTAGTCAAATACTCAAATGTATGACCACAGATAAAGTGGTCCCTTAATATATAAGAAAAGAAGTCTGTCAAAGGTGAACAAAAAGTTGGGAGACTAATCGACTATAGACAGTAGCCATATTCGGATAGCTTACATAACTTGGAAGAAACTATACATACGAGATTCCAAAGACTTTCTTTACTGATAAAATCATGAGTTACATACATTTGGACACTCATGGAAGCGTATCATGCTAGTTCAAAGTATTACACCAAGAATTTTCCTTGGAGGTTTTTCAGTATCGAGCCTAGTTTGTGATCAACTGTTTCTGTTTCTAACTGATTTGAGTATAAGGAGCTGGAAGTACACAAACAAAAGAATTCCACGAAAGGGACAAGAGTTTTCAAAAGACTAATCAACCATAGATTACCACAGGAGGGAACTCGAACTTGTTGGAGATGAATGGTACAGCTTGAGGCCTCTCAACTAAATCGCGATATAAATCGTACTCAGCCAGGTAGTCGTGCAAGGTAAGCTCCGTCTTTTGATTAGTATGGTAATGATGCTTAGCATCAGTTGATTTCCCAAACCCAAAGAGGCTAACTTTATCACAAACTCCCAATGCCAGCATCACAGCTTGCATACCCGAAGAGTAATGAAACATAGAGCCATCGTGGGCAGAGTTCCATTGCTCTAGAGTCTTGTTTGGAATATCCGCAAACCGCTTTAATGAGTAATACTTGACAATTCGAGCACATAACATGTCAAACCGAGGATCAGTCACAATCAAGGGTGACTTATGAGACGAATTGCATACCACATAGTCTAGAAACTGAGCGGGTTGGCACATATACATAACAATAGGGGTATTAGCTCCGTATGGATGGCAAAAACAATCATCCCTTCTCGCACAAAGATGCAGAATGTTACTATTTACAAACGAGATACTCGTTTTAGAACCCACATTTTTTTGATAAGTTTCAATCCTAGCATTGTTCAACCGAATCACAGCTACATGATTATCAATCAAATTCCCATACTCTTTCCGTAACAAAATCCCACTATTTCCCACAACAGCACAAGATGAATACTTCCTTGGTGCAGACAAAAACAGCCCATTATGCTTATCAATGGGAACCTTCACCTGCTCAACCAACTCCTCCATTATATCAGGTTGAAACCTCTTCTTCCTTGACCAATCACCCAAACACCTCCTAAACTTCAACCAAACCTTAGAAAACTCTGGTAACCGTAAATTCACCGGCCTTCCCCTCGACGTCTGAGCACGGATGTCACCACTATTAAAGAACCTTCGCCACGAGGCAAAGGTCCTAAGACGAGCAACATTCCCAAAATTACCCTCCATCAACTGCTCAACTTCCCTCCTCGATTCACGCTCACCCAACTCGATCTCAGCCAATCTAAGCATTGTGGAGTTAAAAACTGGTAAGTCCAAAGGAGGGCCAACATCAACTGCTGAATGATCCCCATCAACATAAAGGGATCCAAACCCGTTTCTAATTGCAACCCGGCAACCAAAAGTTGCAGCTACAACAATGAGCAACAACAGAGTGAACACTGGTCTAAACGACCTTTTCATGGGTGGAGAAGAAAGGGGGCCAACCTAAACAGGCTTTGTGCTAGAGTTTTAGGTGAATCATTAGAATAGGAATAGAACTCGCGAATATTGGGATTAGATTTTGGAACATACCTTTCATTTTTCTCACTTTCTACCATTCAACTAACCCTCAAATTACTACTTTAATCAATGCTTAAGCTTTAAGATATAATTGAAATAAAGCTGAAGATTGAAACTTTGCCTCATAACAAAGCAGAAATTCACACAAATTATGCAGAAATTTCAAAACCAAGATAAAGATTGAAACTTGCAAAAGAAGAAGAGGTGATTGCAACATACATATTTGAAGCTAGTGATGAACTAAGTTTTGAATCAATGGTGAAGGCCAGATTATGTGGGAGTTTGGAGGCTGCTGGGGGGAGAGAAAAAGGTGGATGTAGGAGTTCTTAGAGGAATAGTGGAGGTTTGTATTTGTTTAAGCAGGACTTTAATATGAGGAGGTGGAGGTTGATATATAATAAGATTAATAACTAGTTTGTGGCATGTACTGTGAAATTAAAATATACTAATAAAAACTATTGGACTTAAAGAAAGAATTTGTTGAAATTTTGGGAAGGAACATAATTGAGTGGCGAACAGAAATAATAATTATATAAAATTAGTAAAAACAAATAATTTCGAAACTACTCGAGAAGGTTATGCCGGGACTGGGTACATATTCATGCAAAGCATTCAGGGAAATACTAGAGAACTCCTTGTAAGCTTTTATTTGGAGAAATCAAATAATTCAGAAATTTAGTGACGGACTGAAAGTTACAAAAATTTGAGTTTTATAAAGGATTGAAATCAGAGGGTATTAAGACACCTACTAGAATTACATAACATATATACTAATCAATCCACATTGATATCGCAAAGTAGCGTTGTATCTTGTATTATTCTTGATCTAGACATTCTTTTTTAAAGAATGCATATACAACACCTGAACTTAGCACCTAGCAGATTGTCAATCACGCATAGTGGATTAGTGGCGTGATGTCATAAAACAAGGGGTGGCATCTGGTAACATAGCTATCTTTAACAAGGGGTGGCATCTGGTTACGTTCAATACATTGCTATCTTTTAACTTGGCTTTGAGAAATAATAAGAATAATACTCCCAAATCTTCATTACAAAGAATACCAGTAGTTCATGACTTGATATGCACTGGATGAGATAAAAGAAGCAGCTTGGCTTGACAAGTGGAGCGAAAATGGGTTCAAGAGGATAAAAAATCACGATTCAAATCATTCTTGTGATCTTGTGGATCAATATGTATGAGAAGAAGAAGAAAAAAAAAAGAGAAAAATGGTTGTATTTAAATATTAAATATCTTTTTAAAATGGTATAAATTTGAGAATTTATGAGAAAAATGAATACTCTTTACACTTTTCTTTGTAGATTTCTTCTATACAGCTCTAACAGGATTCCTCAATCCTTGAAAGTAAAATTACTATCTTTTACTCAAAATATTATACTTTATACTCCGTAGTGTTTAAGGGTCGTAAAATATAAGTCGTTGTTCCCAATAATAACTAATAATAAAATAAAACAAAAAAACTATGGGTTACATTCTAACAATGTTTTATCGTTATTAAAAAAAATTTAGGTCATATAGGACTGATGCGAGTAATAGTTAAAAAAAAAAGAAAAAAAGAAAAAAAATTCATTCCATCATGCCAAGCACAAATATGATGAAGGAGAAAAGAATGCTCGAAATGAATATATAATTCATTTCTAAGGGTGGAGGAAGTGGGTTGGTGAAAAAACATAAATATTGCTTCACTCAGCTAAATATGTTTTTGGGAAATTGGGCAGCCAATAGTTTCAGTTTGTAAGGTCAAAACTTAATTATTCCATATCTGAAAGGATCCAACTCATCCAAAATTAGAAAAATAATTTTCTACAAAGTGTCTAACTGTCTATGACAAACTGACCATCAATTGCCTACTTAATAATACTACCCTACCATGCATACCTTTTCCATAAAAAAATTCTTACCCTACAATTTTTGAAATGTAAGAAAATGTTCATGATAAATATACACATATAATATAATTCATTTTCCAACAACAATAACCTTATATATATGGATGTCAACTAATTTAATTAATAAGAGTAAATATTATATTGTTTATAAAACCTTTAGAATGAACTATCAATGAGAGTCCAAAATAAAAAGATTAAATAAAATAAAATATTAAAAACATTAATCTACACGTAATTTTATTATACATTTACAAATTTTTTCCATATTAGAAAATTAGAGAGTCCCTAATATTTCTTTACATACTCCATATCTAAAGCCAGCTAATATCTAGATATGTGGTCACTGGCCTTGTTTGGCAATTAGTTGTTGGCTAATTTGACTGGATGTTGATGTTTTATACTAGTTGTTTATACTTGTTGTTTGACTATTGATTTCTAATAAATATGTTTGGTAAAGCCAAACTATTGGGTATTTTATATGAAATGACCTTTTTAGACATTTTAATATTTGTTACATATTATGTTTGGTAAATATGAAGTAATAAAAGTTAAAATCCACCTAAAAAGCTAGTTTGAGGATCTTTTCATTTTTGAAATCAACTGAAAATCCTAATAAAAAGCCAACAACAAAACATAATATTTAACAATTTGACCAAATGGAGACAAAAGCCAATATAAAGAAACCAACTAAGCTTATTATCCTCATTTCAAAATAATTACACTATTTTAAATTTTATTTGCTAAATAATTATTTAACTATTAATATATTCGATAATTCATTTGTAAAGATAAATATAGAGAGAGAGATAGAAAACACACAATGAAACTACATATTACATAACATTTTTACTCTGTATATTTGTATAAGAAGTACTCAAGTTACTCTATGATTAGTGTACAAAGTAAAAAGGGTTTTGGAGTAGAGCTATGGAGGTAGTAGATCTAAACAAAGTTGCTAGACAAAAGTTGTCATTAATTGTATGACTTCTATAAACAAAATAATAATGATAAAAATACGGGGTTATACCAGAAAAATCTATGATTCATATCATCATATGCCCCTCAATATTAACATGACCAAAATCAATAAAACTATTATCAACATGAGATTATATATAATTAAAGTAGAAGAGTATTGAGAGCATATAACTTATTTTATATATTCAAATCAATACTTATGGTCAAGCAGCCAGGCGTGGAGCAGGCTGCGTTTCACATAATTTGCTGGTGACTGTTGAGGGGTCCGCTGACCCTTGCTTCTCTAAGCCGGCTTTCAATATTGGTATGTGACTAGACTGGTTACTTTCAGCCCATTACCATAGAGGGCCCTCAAATCATCTTACATTCTCTCACTGTGTCTTAGAGTCTGTGGTGGGAGGTGACAGTAATCGTGATCATGAAAAATATGGAGATTAAGTTTAAGATATTAAAGAGTAAGTCTAAAAGTTATTGATATTAATCCTGGACAACTGTCATACTTCTTGACATACTAACCTGCTTATTTAAGGATGAATATGATGGTCTTTTGCAATTTCCTCTTTTTGAGTCTTTGACTACTTACTATCTTCTACATCCTCGATTCATGCTTCACAGAAAAGTTAATTAACAATAATTATTTTTATAAAGAATTAACAATAATTATTATCACTTCATATCCCAAAAATTGCCCCATTTTGACCAAAAAATTCTCATAAAAAATGGTCAAATAGAACAAGCTTTGAGGGACGGAGAGAGTACCAACTACCACGTACTTGGTATTAGAACTACCACTATTGTAAGATTAAAAACCACCTTCAGAACTTTTCTTATTTGTTGTAAAATACGATCTAAATTGCATATTCAGTTCGGAATGGAATATGGACCATGTACCTGAACAACAGAAACTCTGTAGTCCACAATCTCTAGGTTCTGGTTCTGAGAGATGGTAGCCCAAGTAATACGGACACCAAAATAAAAATGTGCACCATTCAATTACAATATTTGCATCCTAATAAGGTATTTATCAATTAAATTGTCAGCAATTTAAATCCCTTGGTGCATAAAATAATGGCGTAGAGTTATAAAAAGAATAATTCAAACTAGGAATGGAGCATTCAGGTGAAAATAGAAACTGAGACTATCCGAGATAGGTGATGAGCTGATGACTGAAGATCTGCAATGCAAATACTGAGAGGAGGCAAATGGATCAGTTCATCTGATATCAAACTCATAAGGGGTGAGTGGATGACTGGCAGAGTGGAAGAGGCAAGTAGTAGGATTGTAGGAGATTGAAAGACTCATGTTGCTATGATCTCTAGAAGGGAAAGAGTCCCCCGTTTCTCAGGTAATTGCTGCGTGGAACGCTGGAGCTACAATGCTGTAAATTCCCAGATATTAATTATGAAGATTTCACACAATTAACAGTGGCAGCAGTGGTAGTGGATGGGGTGGCATTGTGAAAGGGCAGCAGGGGGTAGGAGGCCTTTTGCTAAAGCTGGAGAGGAAAGGATGAGGCTAAATGCAAACTTGCTAACATTATCAATACCTATGGGTTTCAGTAGAGAGTGTTACAGCATAGGGATGGAGCTGGATGGTTGATGCGGACAGACCAATGCAATAAAACAGTAGCAAGTGATACAGCACAGGGATGGAGCTGGATAGTGTGGGATATGACAGATAAATGCAATGAAACAGTAGCCCAATCTTCCTCCACCAAGGGAGGAGTATCAGGTGATAATCAAGGCCAGTGAATATCCAGGGAATGAAGGGAGTTCACGAGGCACTGATTACAGAAGATGAGGTTCAGAGAATAGAGAAGAGAGTGAAGGAGAGGAAAGTTGTAATATTCATTGTATATGAGTACCTCATTACATGGATGTATATATAATGCTTGTAAAACAGAATGTAAAACAGAATATTGTTAAATAACAGAAATAGCTAGATTCCCGGAGTTTGTTACAAAACCGCTTTGTTGCTATTATATTGTTAACGTCAGCTCATACTCTCCTATATCACGTGCATGGCATACCGGTCCCTTGGCATTATCATATCAATACTCCCTCCTTGAGTTGATACTTGTCCCCAAGGATCAAATTCAGGAAATCGTTGTTCAATCTTGTATGCATCTTCCCAAGTAGCATCCTCTGGAAATGAGTCAGACCAGTGAATAAGCCACTGCACAACAGCTTGGTTGTTCCTTTTTACGCTCCTTTTACTTAGTAACGAGACCGGGTGTTTATGATTATCAGGTGTAGGTATAGATATGCTGTTAGGATCAGCTGATGGTGGTACAGGACCATGGTAAGCTTTTAGTTGTGAGACATGGAAGGTAGGATGAATTTTAGAGGCTGGTGGAAGTTGAAGAGTATAGGCCACTTCACCTATTTTCCTGAGTATCATATAAGGGCCATAATATTTCATAGCCAGCTTATGGTTGGCTCTATATTCCACTGACTGTTGCCGATATGGTTGAAGCTTAAGAAACACCCAATCCCCTTCTTCAAAGTTTCTTTCACTCCTGTGTTTATCTGCCATTTGCTTCATGCGATTCTGTGCCACATTCAGATGTTTCTTGATGAGGGTCAACGTAGCCTCTCTTTGTTGTAGACTTATATCGACACTATCAACATGAGCCCATTAAGTATGGAATATGTATTGGAGGAGGGTGACCATATACAACCTCAAATGGAGTCAACTTGAGAGTCGTGTGATAATTGGTGTTGTACCAGTATTCGGCTAAAGGTAACCATTTGGCCCAGTTATGAGGAGTGTCTCCACACATGCACCTCAGGTATGCTTCCAAGCACCTGTTAAGAACTTCTGATTGGCCGTCCGTTTGGGGATGATATGCAGATGAGAGCCTATGCTGAATTCCTAACTTGTTCATGAGTTCGGACAGAAGGTGCTGATAAAGATCTTATCTATATCAGAGATGATGATTTTAGGAAAGCCATGTAACTTGTAGACATGGTCTATGTAAGCCTGTGCAACTTTAATGGCTGTGAAAGGATGTGATAAGGAGAGGAAGTGAGCATATTTGCTCAGTCTATCTTTTACTCTATTACTACCATAATCACCTGCTTGCCCATGGAATTTGGTAGACCTTCAATGAAATCCATCGTAACTTCTTCCCACACTCTATCAGGAATAGGTAAGGGTTGTAGTAGATCGGGGCTAGCACTGTGATCATATTTTGCTCGTTGACAGATGCTGCAACTCTTGATATACTCAGTCACCTGCTTCGTTAGTCCTGACCAGTAGAACAAAGTTTTTATTCTTCGTAATGTTGCCTCGATCCCTGAGTGACCTCCCACAGAAGAGTCGTGCATCCATTCTAGAATTTTCTTCTTGAGCTGAGGACTATCTCCAATTACTAACCTTCCCTTGTGCCTTAGCTGATCATTCTTCCATGTGTGATGTTTATGTGAGTTAGGGTTGGCCTGGAGTTCTACTATAACCTTCTGAACATTAGGATCCTCCTTCCAAGCATTTTGTATCTCCTCCAAGAGTGAGGAATGAAGAGAGGACACCATAATCTCCAGGGTGCTTATCGAGTTGAGCTACTCGTGAGCAGCTCGAGCTCGACTCGGTCAAAACTCGGTCAAAGCTCGACTCGAGTGGACTCGATTCGAACTCGAACTCGACTCGATAAGATAACGAGCCGAGTTGAGCAAACTCCAGCTCGACTCGAAAAGCTCGTGAGAAGCTCGAATGAAGATCGTTAGAAGCTCAACTCGAAAGCTCGTTAGAGGCTCGACTCGAAAGCTCGTTAGAGGCTCACCTCGAAAGCTCGTTAGAGGCTCGACTCGAAAGCTCGTTAGAAGCTCGACTCGAAAGCTCGTTTGAAGCTCGACTCGAAAGCTCGTTAGAAGCTCGACTCGAAAGCTCGTTAGAAGCTCGACTCGAAAGCTCATGTGAAGCTCAGTTCTTTTATATTTAGTATATTCATAAAATAATATAATTTTTGATTAATTTTATATTTAAAATAAAAAAGGTCATGAGTTGCTACAGGTCGGTTCTATAACATGTTGTCTTGAGTTATAGTTTGTTTCGGTAATTTGGGTCGGGTCAATTTTTTACAGCATAACTTTCAGCCAAGTGTCATGTTATGATGACACATATGATCTAATTAAGAAATTATGACACATGAAACCATTTAAACAAAATTAGAGTTATATACTTATGTAACTTATATTATTCATATATTTCTAAGTTTCTAACCTTATAATTTTTAACAAAATACATATGATATTTCATATACCGTGATGAACCTAAAGTACTAATAAATAAAGTTAAAAAAATATGATGATTGATGATCAATAGGGGTGTCAGTTCGGGTTGTCGGTACGTGTTTGGTTCGGTACTAACGGATTTGGTACTGTTGGGTCGGGTTGAAACGGGTTTTAATTATTTTTGGATCGGTTCGGTTTCGGGTTAATAATCGGATCGGATTCAATCAGTTATTTACTTAATCAGTTTGGTCCAGATTTGATTCGGGTTTGACCGGTTTGGGTTTGACCAGGTTAAGCCTCAACCTTTATCAACTATATTCCTAATTTTGTTATTATTTTGTAGAAAAAAGGATAATTTATAATACTATAAATTGTTGAAAAATCATAATAATCAACTTATTGAACATTGGAAGGCGATGCATTACAAATCCCACTATTTGAAGAAACTATTTCTCCATTACAAAATCATATATGTCGTTTCTTGTATTTATGCTCATTGAGTTATTTCCTCCATTGGCTCCATCAAACTTAATTAGGGACTTACTTAATTGTATGCCAATGTGATAAATGATGCATGTTACTAGGACATGCTGTGTTATGAAGTTAGCAACACAAGTTCTTGCAGTTCCAATTACCACAGTTGCTTCTGAGGCAACTTTTAGTGCCGGTGGTCGTGTTATAGATCCCTATAGATATAGGCTTGTACCAGAAACAGTGCAAATGTTGATTTGCACCGGTGATTGGTGTAGATCCCTCCATGGAGTGCAAAAAGGTAAAAACTACCTATTATTATTATCATCATTCTCATTATTATAACATCACTATTATCATTATTGAAATATTTATGTTTTTATATTGCAGAATAAAGATGATTATCAGCCAAAGGAAATTTCCATTCCAATTCCTTCGACAGAAACTACAAAATGAGAATTTCATGAGAAACTAATATTGTTGAACATTATTTGATATTATATTTTTTGTTGGACAGTTTTTTTTTTTATGTTGTTTTAATCGTTTGCTTAATCCTTTGTATGTTTACTTTAGACATTTCTTGATGATTTTCACTTCTAATATCCAAAATTTGGTAAGTTTGATTGAATTTTATTATTTTTGCAAGTTTAGATTTAAACTTTCAACAAATAAATTAACTTTTGTAAAAAACTAAAAAATGTTATTGAAATTCAGTTGATTTGCTTGAGCTTAACGAGTTCAAGCCTAAAGATTTCTAGTTAGAGGTTGAGCATGTTTGAGCCTAATGAGCTTCGAACTTCGAGCTCGAGCTTCGAGCCGAGCTTCGAGCCGAGCTTCGAGCTCGAGCTTCTAGCCGAGCTCGAATATCTGATTTTCGAGCCGAGCTCGAGCTTGGATTTCCAAGCTCACGAGCTTTCGAGCTCGAGCCGAGCTTGAGTCTGAGCTATCGAGTTCGAGTCAAGCTCAGCCAGGCTCGAGCTCGACTCGGCTCATAAGCATGCCTAATCTCCATAAGTTGATGATCATGCAGTCTAGATAAGGCATCAGCCGCTTTATTCTCGGCACCCTTCCTATACTCAATTGTGTAATCTAAGCCGGAAAGCTTAGAAATCCATTGGTTGGAAAGGGGTGACAATCTTATGCTCAAGTAGATATTTCAAACTTTGATGATCTGTTCTGATGATGAAGGGTTTGACTACTAGATAGCGTTGCCATTTCAGCACCGCGAAGACGATTGCTAGTAGTTCACGTTCATAGGCTGATAGTGTCATATTCCTCTCAGATAATGCCTTGCTGATGAATGCAATTGGATGTCCCTCTTGCATTAGTACTGCTCCTATGCCTGTTCCTGAAGCATCAGTTTCCACAACAAATGTCTTGTGGAAATCAGGTGATGAGAGCACAGGAGGGGTTGTCATGACTTCCTTCGGTCTTTCAAATGCCCTGGTTGTTTCTACATTCCACCCCATAGAGTCCTTCTTGAGTAAATCTGTGAGTGGTCTGCAAATTTTCCCATAGTCTTTTATGAATCTCCGGTAGTAACCAGTGAGCCCTAGGAAACCCCTCAGTTGCTTGAGAGTTGTGGGTCGAGGCCAGGATAAGATGGTCTGAATTTTCTTAGGCTCTGTTTTGACTCCTTCAGCTGAGATTATGCCTCAGGTATGCCACCTCAGTCAGACCAAAAGAACATTTTTTGAGATTTGCATGTAGTGCATTATGTTTCATGATCTCCAAGACTACCTGCTCATGCTGTAAATGAGTTTCCCACGTAGGGCTATAAACAAGGATATCATCAAAAAAAACCAGTACAAATTTCCTGAGATATGATTTAAAGACTGAATTCATGAGAGATTGAAAGGTCGAGGGTGCATTCGTCAGCCCAAAGGGCATGACTAGATACTCAAAGTGCCCAAAATGGGTCTTGAATGTTGTTTTATGTATGTCATCTGGATGCATTCGTATTTGATGGTATCCTGATTTGAGATCAATCTTTGAAAAGTAAGTAGTTCCTTTTAACTCATCCAAAAGCTCCTCGATCACTGGTATAGGGAATTTGTCTTTAATTGTTGCTTTGTTTAAAGCTCTGTAATCTACACATAGTCTCCATCCCCCATCTTTTTTCTTCACTAATACAACCGGTGCTGCATATGGGCTAGTACTGCTCCTGATGATGCCCTGATCACCTAGCTCTTGCACAAGTTCCTCAATCACCGTTTTCAGATTAGCTGGATATCTGTATAGTCAAAGGTTGATTGCATCAGTTCCCTCTTTGACAGGGATTCTATGGTCAAACTTCTCCCTAAAGGGGGGAAGACCCTTAGGTGTGGAAAAAACCCCTGCATAGTTTTCTAGCAGAGATTGTAACTCCTACTCCTTCTGTTTCTGGTTATTTCCCCTTAAGACTTGTAATTGCCCCTGTCATGGTACTACTTGCATCATAGTCAACTCTCTATAATTTTTGATCAGTTTGGAGAGTTGTTTAGGATGGATATTTTGAAACTTCTTAGCAGTAGCTCCTCTCAACTTGATATTTTGAGCATTGACCCGGAATTCCATAGTTAGTTTCTTGAAGTCCCATAGAATTGGGCCGAGAGTGGTGAACCATTGAATTCCCAACACAATGTCACTGCCACTCAATGGAAGAAGTAAGAAATCTGCTCTAAACATATACCCCTGCATTTTCCACTCAAAGTCCCTTATTACTTTATCACATTTAAGTTGTCCACCATCCACCACCTTTACCCACATTGGAGTTACTTCCTCTACCCTACAGGTGAGCTTCAAAGCCATAGGAGCATCGATGAAATTATGAGTGCTTCCAGTGTCTAAAAGGATGTGCACTGGTTTTTTTCATATAGTTCCCCTCATCCTCATTGTATAGAAGGTGCAATGACCATCCAACGCCTATAATGAAATCTAGGCACACACTGAGTCCTCATGACAGACTACCTCCTCTCCTGGTTCCCCTTCCCACTCTTCCTCTTCAGTCTCCATTTCTATGTGATATAACCTGGGTCTTTTTCCCTTGCACCTGTGACCTGGTTCAAAACGCTCATCACATCAGAAACAAAGACCTTTTGCTCTTCTTTCCCCCATTTCAGCTGCTGTGAGTGTCTTCCTCTGAGGATAGGTTCTGTTTATGTTTTGGGACAGGTTTGGGGTGGTTTGAGGATTGTGGGACTGGTTTCTGGGTGTAGGTAACAGGGGAGGTAAGTTTTTTGTCGGGTTTTTCATGGTTTTTCTGGCTTTGATTGAGGCTTCTTGTAGTTTAGCTAAACAGTGAGCTTGTTGAATGGTGTTTGGATGGAACATTCTTACTGCAAGCTGAATCTCCTCTTCCATTCCCCCCATATAGCAACTCAACAAGTGCTCATTCTGAATATCCACCCTGCTGGCAATCTCATCGAACGCATCATGGTATTCCTGAATGTTGCCTATCTGTTTAAGAGCCTTCAACTCTGCCATGGGGTCATCATATAGATCACCAAACCGGCTAGTCACATCTTGTACATACTGCGCCCAACTTTGTGGTGGCTTGTTTTTCACATATGTCTGGTGCCACAATAGTGCTTTGCCCTCTAGGTGAAGTGCTGCGATCTTCAGCTTCTGCTGGTCAGGGATGTTGTCTAGCTCAAAAAATTGGTTACTCTTGTATAGCCAACATTTCAAATCATCTCCACAGAACTTAGGGAACTCTATTTTCGTTAATCTCGTGGAATAATTTTGCCCCACCATACCACCATGTTTTCCTACCCAGTCACCTGAGTTTCCCTCATTTCCATTCATCTTATCATATACCATCTTGTCTATTTGCATAGACAAGGCCATAATTAAATCATTCAAATCAGCTATGGACTTAGTATTTTTATCAATATTTGTGTTATTGACTCTACAGGACTCACCTAGTTCCCCATTCTGTGACTCAATCAAGTTCTTCAAACTAACCTCTAGTTTTTGCATTTCAGCTTGCGTACTAGCCTCAACTTCTTCTTGCTGCTCAAAGTTCTTCCTGGGAGGCATCTGAGGCCAAGGAGCACCTACTGCTCTAATACCAATGTTACAGCACAGGATGGAGCTGGATGGTTGATGCGAGCAGACCAATGCAATAAAACAGTAGCAAGTGATACAACGCATGGATGGAGCTGGATAGTGTGGGTATGACATATAAATGCAATGAAACACTAGCCCAATCTTCCTCCACCAAGGGAGGAGTATCAGGTGATAATCAAGGCCAGTGAATATCCAGGGAATGAAGGGAGTTCACGAGGCACTGATTACAGAAGATGAGGTTCAGAGAATAGAGAAGAGAGTGAAGGAGAGGAAAGTTGTAATATTCATTGTATATGAGTACCTCATTACATGGATGTATATATAATGCTTGTAAAACAGAATGTAAAACAGAATATTGTTAAATAACAGAAATAGCTAGATTCCCGGAGTTTGTTACAAAACTGCTTTGTTGTTATTATATTGTTAACGTCAGCTCATACTCTCCAATATCACGTGCATGGCATACCGGTCCCTTGGCATTATCATATCAGAGAGCTAGCCAAGTTGTCATCAGCTGAATGCAACTGATATGGAACTCTTTGGCAAAATTACGAATTGTAATCTACTTAGAAACAGAGCCATGGGTTAGCACCTACTCCTTAAATCCATGAGAAAACTCTACTCCTTTCTTACTAAGTCGTTAAAGGGCACTTCTTTTATTCAATTCAGCCTTCATTTGAGCCTTGAGCAAGAATTGCTAATTGGAGAGTCTCAAGTTAACAGTTTACACACAGCATTAAGTGCATTGATTTGTCATACATAAGATGGAATGTTTTAGAACAATGATCAGTAATGGAGATAGCTTATTCTTATGGAACATGGATTGCTAGTTCTAGTAAGTATCAAGTAAACATTGACATAAGGATCCAGTATGAAATATGGTTCCAGTTGGAAGAATACTATCAAAACTCTAATGTTGAACATGTTTTTGGAGTCTAAAGTTCTAGCATAATATTTATTTGTTGGATTAAAGAGATGAAGCAGAAGCTTGATTTGAAAACTAAATGAATTCCAATAGATACATTGTCTAGGAAAGATATATTGCCCAATGTATGATACCCTGTTTCAAGTGAATTCATATTCTGCTGCTCAAACTATTACAATTTGAGAATCCTAAGGTCCAAAGCTTGTTTATGAGACATTAAGCATCAAGACATTCAAATCCTTTTTGGGTCATAAAAACAAACACATAAAAATTCCTTTTAACTGTAAATCCTAGACTCCTAAATTTAGAACAAGAGACAAAACAACTAATGTTTCTTCTATAAGCTTTGCAGAGAGGAAAGCGTACCACTAACCCTCTTGAACTTAATCACCAGCATTGTAGCCTTTAGCAATATTTCGTTACTAAGCCACAGCTACAACATAGGCATTCCACGCATCTTCTTGCTGAAAACTTGTGACCTCTTCGAATTTATCATCTCGCGAGGAGCCGAATCCCCGGATGGTTCTGTTTCTCTCAGTGTCAGGCATCTTTCTAATCCAAAAATGGATGGATCTAAATCCAGCTTCTTCCAAACAGTCCCTTATCTCAGGCAATGACCACCTGGAAATGATTAGAATAGTAAGCATACTCTACCATTTCACTGTATGAAAAGAGAAAATTGATGAGGAGAGGGGGATTGTTTAGAAATAACATACAGCCTCCAGCTATAAGAAAAGGCATTGCGGATTTTTTTCTGCGGCTTTTGAAGTTGATAATGAAGACTAATTCTGGTCTTCCGCTGAATAACATCAAATTCTGCTTGCTCCCAAGTATACTGCACATGATATAAAAGTAGGCTCAGTAAAAAAATCTTCTGTGGCTAGAACAGTTGCTACATGAGGCCAAATTAGATGACTACACCTCGAAATGTATTCCAAAAAATAGCTATATAAGTAAAAGTAGGTTATCAAGGATAAGTACACAAAAGAGTTTGTCTTCAGTCATGAAAACACATTTACGGCCAATTTAATAGGCAAGTGGTCATTACTTATGGAGTACTAAGAAATTTTATAGGGAAATTCTCATGTTAGAACCATCTATTCTTGATTATGAAGGATTCTGCACCCTAATAACCAGTCAAAGCATAGATACGTCCTACTAATCTACAATATTCCTACTGTATATAATAGCACCTCACATAGTTTACAGTTTACACTTTAACTAGCAGATCCAAGCACACGGAATAATTGAGAAGCAAATATCCACCAAGGTTCTTGCTAAATCAACGAAAAGACAATTGATAGGCTATTTTTATATAACAAAACCTGGATTGCTGACTATTCTGATAATCAAATGCACGCGTTAATATAGATGTGTAAGCTTTTAGTTGGGGCAACAAAAAAGCTCAAATTACAATCTTTTGTCATGGATTTACTGATAGGAATTGGGCCAGACCACCTGTCATCTTCACCTACAAGAGAAGGATGTCTGGAAGGAACAGAGAAGCAGCAGCAAGAGAGAATATAGCACAGCAAGAGGAACAGGAGATAGAGAACAAGGAAGCTGAGCAACAGGAATAAGTAGTATAATTATGAGTATTGTAATTACAAAGATATAATGTAATTAGTAATTACAAGATACAATGTAACTAAGTAGCTAATGGGGAGGGAATATATTTATGTTGAGAGTTTGTTATGGGCAGAGAATATTTATACACAAACGCTGTAGCAAGCAAAAGGTATCAATGAAATCATTACAAAAAGTATTGGGAGAACTCCTGCTTCTCGAATCGTAGGAAACCTCTATCTGTTTCTTTTTCTTTCCTTTACTGCTGTCTCAGATCACTGCGTTCAACCATTGATCCTACCAACTGGTATCAGAGCACGGTTGTCCTCAGTATAAAAAAAAGCAAAAACAAAATTGAAGTAAAAACCATTGGAATGGCACCCACCCATTCACAGCGTATGGATCAGTTGGAAGGAGAGGCAGAGACGCTGCGAACAAGGGTCACCGAGCAGATGACGAGGACCATGGAGAGTTTGGAGCGAATGGAAGGGAGATTGGAGAGAAACCGTACGAATCAGGAAGCCATGATTTCTCGGTTGAGATTGGAACAGAAGGAAATGTGGGAAAGGTTGGGTTCGCAACCCCCACCTACGCTGGGTCCACAAGGTAGTTTTACGGAGGGAAATCCATCGGTGACTGAGGACGGAAGTGGAAGTACGGGGGGAGGAGCAAACTGGAGGTTCAAAAAGTTGGAATTACCTTTGTTCGAAGGGCTCAATCCCCACGGGTGGATACTACAGGCAGAAAGGTCCTTCGAGTTCTATAAAATGAGTGAAGAGGAGAAGGTCGAGGCGGCGGTGGTGTTGTTTGAGGGTGACACAATGTTTTGTGGATACACCGGAGACGAGCGATTCCTAGGGGAGAATTAAGGGGACTCTTACTTGACAGTTTTGAGCCACGACATTAGGAACACTTTATGAGCAATGGCTTGATCATAGGCAGGATGGCACGGTGGGGGAGTATACTCGCCGATTCATTGAACTTGTGGCTCCATTAGAGGGGTTGTCGGAGGAGGTGACATGAGGACAATATATTACAGGGTTGAAAGAAGAAATCAAAGTAGAGGTGAGGTTGTTGGGGCCGAATAGCTTGGACTGGGCCATGGAGTTAGCTCTAAGGTGGAGGATAAAATCAAGTCCAGCTCAACTCATAGGAAGGGGTGGGGAAATTCGAACCCGAGGCCTCTAGGGTCGTGGGCTCCAACCCAGGCCACTAACGTGATACGTAACCCAAACTCTCCTCTATCCTACCAACGAAACCCAACCTACAGCTACAATTCCACCTCAAATCCCTCATCACTACAACGTTCAACTTGCTAAAAATCCAGGAACCTGTGAAATTAGGAGGCTTAGTGAAAAGGAAATCCAGGAGAAGAGAGCTAAGGGTCTATGCTTCCGTTGTGACGGAAAATGGGGATTAAACCATAGATGCAATCGAAGGGAACTTAGCGTGTTGATAACCCAAGAGGAGGAAACAGAGGAAGGAGAAATAGCAAGACTGGGAAGTGTAACTGGAAGGGGAGAAGCAAGAAGGGGAGTGTGAATTAACCCAGGCAACAGTATCCTTAAACACAGTTTTAGGAATATCAAATCCTAAAACCTTGAAATTAAGGGGATGGGTCAGGGATAAGGAGGTGGTGGTTATGGTGGACCCGGGAGCCACCCATAACTTCATATCTAAAGTCTTGGAGGAGAGTTTAGGGGTTGAGGTACTACACACCCACAACCAGTGATGCCGTAGGGGAATTGAACTTCAGATGTCGGGGTTAGTAGTCGTGGAAGATTTTTTACCTCTGGCTTAAGGGAATTCGGATGTAATTCTGGGCATCCAATGGTTGGAGAAGTTGGCCCACCAACTGGAAAACTCAAACCCTTAAATTTTTAGTGGAAGGGCAATCAGTAACTTTGCAAGGAGATCCTTCTTAGGTAAGATCTCTAATCTCATTGAAAGCTATGGTGAAAACTTTGAGGAAAGAAAGGCATAGCTATTTAGTGGAATTCAATCACATACAAGGGAGTGGAGATAAAGAGGTAGAGCATGTGCCTGGGTTTATAGCTAATATCCTCTAGCATTATCAAGAAGTCTTCGGTATGCCAAAGGGGCTACCACCCTCGAGAGGAAGGGAGCACTCAATCACACTAAAGGAAGGAGTTGATCCCGGGTCATACCGTTACTCCTAAGCCCTGAAGGATGAGATAAAAAGTCTTATCCACGACATGCTATCCGCAAGTATCATCCAAGTCTCTTCTAGTCCATTCTCTAGTCCAGTATTACTTGTCAAGACAAAGGATGGGTCTTGGAGGTTTTGCATCAATTATCGAGCATTGAACAAAGTTACAGTGCCCGATAAATTTCCTATACTGGTTATTGACGAGTTGTTGGATGAGCTGGGGGGCGCAACAATTTTTTCAGAGCTTGACCTCAAAGTCGGGATACCATCAAATCGGAGTACGGAGTGAAGATGTCCCCAAAACTGCTTTTCGTACCCATGAAGGCCACTATGAGTTCTTAATAATGCCATTTGGACTCATGAATTCACCTACTACCTTCCAGGCTCTCATAAATGAAGTATTTAAACCCTTCTTGAGGAAGCGAATTCGGGAGGGCACAAGTGGCATACCTGGGTCACATTATATCTAGCCAAGGGGTAGCAGTGGATCAGGCTAAGATTAGTGCCATCAAGGAATGGCCTGCTCCTAGGAATCTGAAGGAATTACGAGGCTTCTTGGGCTTATCCAGCTAATACCGCAAGTTCATCGCTAATTATGCTTCGATAGCTGCACCACTGACCGAGTAGCTTAGAAAGGATAATTTTGGGTGGTCACCACAAGCCACTGTAGCGTTTATGGAGTTAAAGGAGGCTTTGATGAAGGCCCCAGTCCTGGCTCAACCTAATTTTCTTCTATCGAATTATTGAGACCGATGCTAGTGGTTTCGGGGTGGGAGCTGTCTTGCTTCAAGGTGATCACCCAGTTGCAGGCCTTAGGGGTCAGGGTGAGGAGTAAATCTATCTACGAAAAGGAGCTCATGGCCATTATAATGGCAGTGCAAAAATGGCGACATTATTTGATGGGCAGGAGATTCTTCATAAGAACAGATCAATAGAGTTTGAGGTTTTAATGCAACAAAGAGAGGTAGGGTCTGAATACCAACGCGAGGTTAGCAAGCTTATGGGGTATGATTTTGAAATCAGCTATAAACCTGGCGTCTCTAACAAGGTAGTTGATGCCTTGTCTAGAGAATTTCCTAATGTGGTGGAATGTGGGGGAATGGTCAGTAGTCATGGGTTGGAATGGGACAACATTGGGGAGGTGATTGAGAAGTATGATTTCATTTCAAAGTTGAGGGAGAGCATCATTAAAGGGGTACAGGGTCCTAAGGGATATTCAGTGGAGCATGGAGTACTCGGGTATAAAGGTAAAATAGTAATCCCAACATCTTCTTCACTGGTCAAGGACTTGCTATAAGAGTATCACGATTCTCCTTTAAGGGTCACACGGGAAATCTCAAGACCTACCTCAGTCTAGCTTCCGAATGGTTTTGGGTAGGCATGCGCAAGAAGGTGGTTGAGTATGTCAGGGCTTGTAAGGTGTGCCAACAGCATAAATACTCTACCCTTGCCCCTGCCGATCTTCTCCAACCCTTGCCAATTCCCTCTAGGATTTGGGAGGACTTGTCTATGGATTTTATCGAGGGGCTACCTAAATCCATGGGCTTGAATGTAGTGCTAGTGGTGGTTGACCGACTGTCCAAGTACGCGCATTTTATGGGATTAAAGCACCCCTTCACAACTAAGACAGTAGCAGGAATATTCACCAAAGAGATAGTGAGACTCCACGGTTTTCCCTCTACCACTGTCTGCGATCGTGATAAAGTCTTCATGAGCATATTCTGGACAGAGCTTTTCAGACTCTGGAATACACTCCTCCATAAGAGCACGGCTCAGTGCGGCTATCATAGGCTGAGCTATGCTACAATTCATCCACACATACTGCTGTGGGAATCTCTCGTTTTCAGGTCGTGTATTGGTAGGGAACCCCCCCCCCCCCCCCCCCCAATTCTAAAATATGAAAAGGGAAGCACTTCAGTCCAGAGTTTGGAAGAGCAACTGATTGAAAGGGATGCCTTGCTAGACGACTTAAAGGATGACAAATCAAGCCAACAAACACAGGAGAGGTGGAGTTTTCTGTAGGAAGTCGGGTGTGTTTGAGATTTCAACCTTACCGCCAACAATCATTAGCCAAGAGACCGTTTGAAAAGTTGGCTCTGAGAAATTTTGGACCCTTTAAGGTCCTACAGAGGATAGGGATAGTGGCTTACAAGCTGGATCTTCCAGAAAATGCTTGCATTCACCCAGTCTTCCATGCTTCACAACTCAAGGCAGGTATAGGGGATTCACCAGCTAACCCAAGCAGGGGCGAACCCAGGATTTTCCGCCTGGTGAGTCACAATCGATAATCAAATATGCATTAATTTTTTTTTACAAACAACCAAATAATAATACTAAAAAAATACATCCAAATGTTCAATCAGTACAAAATACAACCAAATGTTCAATCACGTAGTCAAACTTTAAAAAAAAATCTAAATCAGGAGATTTTACAATCAAGCATATATAATTGGATAACAAGTAAGCAACTATGATTTTAGAATCAATCATATATACATTTCCCACAAATCTAGAACAAAAAAATTAAATTACCTAGCTAGAAGTAGTAGTGCAATGACATAAACCTATAACACAAACTCTATAGAGATTAATTACACTAGCTTAGTTGCTTAGCTAGCTACATACCCATTCTTATTCTGTAAGCAACCTAAGATACATAGTTATAAGATCAAAATTTTAAAAAAAATGTTGCATCTCATACTAACAAACAATCATCAATCCAATTAAGCACAAATCCAAGAGCATAACCCAAATCACACTATGGAAATGCATTCATACTCAATCAACTAGATCACAAATCACAATAGTTTGTGATCATCAAATGAGCATAAAATATATAATTGCATCAAACTAACCTACAAATTAACATAAAAATGAAGAGGAAATTAGTTAATACCATTCAAAACAGAAGCCCAATGAATTCCAAACAAAAACCCAAAAGATCTCAAAACCCGACGACACTCATCCAAAATCCTTTCACTCTCCTAAACCCCACCAACCAAATCACCCGTAATCATAACCTGAACTTTGGTATCTTTTCCACTCAAAATTTGGGACCTTCTCCTCAGCAAAACCCATCAATTTAAACAACACCAGCCCCGCTAATTCGGGTTCCCCGGAAAATTGAAGGGTCCTGGTGACAGCAGTAGCCGAACAAGAAGAGAGGGCGTGCCGGCGTGGACGAGATGACAGATGAGCCTTCCTCTTTCGCCTTTGCCGAGCAAGAAGAGATGAGGAGTGGAGTATGGACAGGGCTCTGGGTATTGGGGTTAGGGAATTGAGTGAATGTGAATCGGGAAAAGAAAACAGTAGATAGACAAATATAGGTTTAGAAAAAGTGAAAAAAAAGGTGAGTTGTAGTGGTTCTACTAAGATTCGAACCTGGGTGAAGGGTATAGGAGTACCTTAGCCTTACCAATGATCTGAGCAATACATGTATGTTAGGAAATATACCAAATTATATATAAGGATTTTTTTGCCCACTGGTGAGTCATGTGACTCACCAAGACAATAACCCGGTCTGCCACTGAACCCAAGCCTACCTACTTCAATAACCTCAGAACTGATATTGGATGTAGAGCCATCCGCTGTAAGAAATGGCTTAGATGGAGCTGATACAACAAATGTGGAAGTCTTGGTGAAGTGGAAAGGGCTCAAAGACTTTGAGGCCACATGGGAGGACTACACTGCCTGGACCTTCGCTTTCCCTCTTTTCACCTTGAGGACAAGGTGACTCTTTTGGCAGGGGGTATTGATAGGGATCGGGCCAGACCACCTATCATCTTCACCTACAAGAGAAGGATGTCTGGAAGGAACAGAGAAGCAGCAGCAAGAGAGAATATAGCACAGCAAGAGGAACAGGAGATAGAGAACAAGGAAGTTGAGCAACAGAGATATAAATAAGTAGTATAATTCTGACTATTGTAATTACAGAGATATAATGTAATTAGTAATTACAAGATACAATGTAACTAAGTACCTAAAGGGGAGGGAATATATTTCTTTTGAGAGTTTGTTATGGGCAGAGAATATTTATATACAAACGTTGTAGCAAGCAAAAGTTATCAATGAAATCATTACAAAAAGTATTGGGAGAACTCCTGCTTCTCGAATCGTAGGAAACCTCTATCTTTTTCTTTCCTTTACTGCTGTCTCATATCACTGCGTTCAACCACTGATCCTACCATTTACCAAGGGCACAAGCAGTTCAAACGTACCATAGGCGTGGCAAGGGAAGTAAGGGAAATGTCTACTATTCCTTATTCCTTGTGGTATTCTGTTTGTTAGCATTTTCGTGAGCTGTCAAGAAAGGAATGTTCTAGGTAACTGTGAGGGAAGCATAAATAAGGGAGTGTGTGTGCTGTTTTAGGGATATTGTGCATTTAGTAAGTAGTTTTACAGTGGGAGAAACCTGGCCTCTTGAAAGCCAGCGTTATCATCATCTATTTTTGGCAATAAAAAAGCTTCCTTCATTTCTCTATTCTCTATTCTTCCTGTTCTGCTTCCTGTTGTTCTTTACTTATTTCATATTTTGGTCCTGTGATTCTGAGTGTTGACTTCAGTCAGAATAAACTCATAACATCTTTCCCTACAATATTCATGCAGATTTACAGGGTGCTACAATGTCCAGTAAAAGGATACAAAGAATAAATGCTATCACAAAATTTCTATAAATTTCAGATATAAGAGAAATCAAACTCGACAAGTTGTTGAAAGGTAGTGGTCAGGCTTCCGATAGAATTTCTTAGTGAAAATAAGTTACTAGATTGACTTTCTCTGGAAAGTAATCAATATAATTCTTGATTCAAGAAATATGAAAGAGAAAGTCAGGGGTTAAGAGACCAGTAGTATCTCATCAGTCAAAATTCTAATCTCTATAAGTAGGAAGTGGCAGCACATCTGAAAGTTGCTAAAAATCTTCATATGGCAACATATTTATCTAATACAAACATAATAACACCATAAAAGGAGCATGGCACCAAATACCACTCATCAGGAAAGGCAACTAAACTAAAAGTTATCCCTTTTAATTTAACTGCATCCCATGATTATAAACTAAAATGCAAAGTTGAAATATTATACCAAAATCTAAATCCAGCGTATATTTTGTAAAACATACCGTGAAATTGGGAAATTTCCTCTGGAGCTTGATTCCATGCTCAGAAGAAGCACCACCATATAAATCCATTACAAAAATACCACCCTCCTTGGACAAAGCATCAAGGGAGAACTTGAAATATTCAACAAGCTCTTTCCTCTTATGCAAGCAGCAACAGCTGTAATTGAAAGCACACACGATATCCCTAGCAGGCAGTGAGAAATCCTTCTTCAACTTTCCACCACTATCAGACACTGACGATCCCAGAGAAATTTCCACTGGAATTTTTTGCATGACACATTTGCCATCTTGGATAGTTACTTTCTGAATGAAATCCTCAGTATTCAAGTTAACAAGTCTAGCCTCTAGAGGCTGCAAAACATTCCCATGAAAAAGAGAAATTCCGGAACAATTGTCACTGCCAACTTTGTCAACGTTGTTTTCCATGCACCACATGAGTGCCTCAAGGTCAAAATCCACACCAATAGCAGTCCTCCGAGGGTCAGTTCGAAGCCACTCTGTACTGCCAAAGACATTGCATAACACTAACATTACATAAAAATAAAAGACATTAATACCACTTGAGTCAGGTCATGCACATACCAGTGTACTTGGACTTTCGAGTTTTGACATCACAACAAAAAAGAATCATTTTTAGCTAGAAAATAAGGAGTAAGCAATCGATCCATTGGGTATAGTATAGGTCATATATTAAGGGGATGATTTGGAGTGTAATTTGGTGTAAATATCCCATGTAGACGTCCAAGGTATTGTAATTTGAGCAACCATGCTCCCCTTACCCCACCCCTGATCTCATTACCACCGAGGCACCAAGTTGTAAACGCACCAAATTGTGTAGGGGTAGGCCGGTTTCCTAATTGTAATTACCAACCCTACAAAAACAAAGAAGTTACACGGTAATTCTATTGAGATACACATAAAATCAATTGGCTTTATTTGTTCTAACACGATAATATATCTTCTTGCTTGTTCTATTAAGTTACACGGTAATTTATCTTCTTTGTATCTCAACAGTGCAAGACTTGATTGCCAACGTTGTTAAGTCATAAAAGACTTGTTTTGTTACATTGTACACCACTGAGTATAAGACAAGTTAATTTATCTTATGATAATGTAATTGGAAATTAAGTTGATGGCAAATATATTGATTCACATTACACCTCTTGGTTTATTTTCTCTATAAATAGAGAGGACAAATTGTAGTGAAAGACAGGAAAATATCTATTATCTTCTGATGCTTTCTTTTATAAGAAGCTTTGTAGTATTCTTGTAAGAGAGGTGTTATTAAAACATATTAACAAAGTCTTGTTAGATTGGTTTCGCTAAAGAACCAAAATCAATTAACCTTCTTTATATCTCAATAGGTTTACCGTATAACTCCATTGTTCTTGTGGGGTTGGTAATTTACTATTCGAAAAGCGGCAGTTAGTTACGTGCCTAGAAGAACACATCCGGTTCACCCCTACACAATTTTCAACATTACATGATATGTACATTGGCGTATCTCATTGTACTCATTCAGAGCCCAAATCTACACATCCGAATTGTACCAAACTATCCCTTTTACATCAATGAAATCCTTCATAACATTTCAAACAAACAAGAGTCCCATTTAAATTAGCACAAAAGCCTCGTCTACAAGTTAATGGTCTGCTTTGGATAAAGAAGCATAGGCACTTCCCACATCCAGAGGACTATGTACGAAAAAACTTCACAAGTTCATAGTATGTCGAGCATACATTTATATTAGGTGGATTCCATATAACGGTAGAAGGAACTCTTGAGTCTTGACCAATCTCCGGGAGTGGATTATTCAATTCGAAAACCCCTCCCTTCTAATCCCAAACCCCGATTATCCTAAAATATATCAAGAATCAATTCATCCAAATCACGGAAATAGATTTATCATTGTGACAACCTCATTGATCATATTGTCGACCACTTGACATGAACATTCACTAGCTCTATAGCTCAAATTAAGTGAAAAGATAAAACTTTAAGAGTTGCAATAACAATAAAATAAAAAATAAACTTTACCTAAGAAGAGCAGTGCCACAAAAATCCTCCTGTAAATGAAGAGGAGCCCTCCCACCAACATACATCAAGAAAAACTTTTGCAAATAGCTTATATCCCCTTTTGGAGACTACATTACAAACAACAAAAAAAACCAATCAAAATTCTAACAAATTAAGCAAACTGACAAAAAAATACTTAAAATTTTAACAAAGTAAGCAAACCTGAACAGATTGTTGATAAAGGAAAAACTTTGAAGGGATTGAGTCATCAGTTGAAGAGTTTTGGTAGTTTAGTGGGTCAGATTCTTGCTCTTGTTCTACTTCTTCGAGGTCTTCAATCTCTTCATCTTCGCTGTTGGACAGAGAAAGAGAAGGTGGATAGTCTTCATCTTGTGGAAGGAAGTGAGAGTTTCTTTGGCGAAAAGATGGTTTCTGCTGATGCCTTTGTTTCTTGCCGTTCTTCCCCATTTTTGGCGGCAGATTGGATGTTGGAACTCGGTTTTGAGGGGTTTTGTGAATAGAACTGTGTTTGACGAGCGAAGGAGTGGGAACTTGGGAAATGGAAGTTGGTTTAGACAATTATGTCATTTTTAACATTATCAACAGATAAAAGTATTTAATTTTCATTAAATAAAAGGGACAAAGAAGAAAGGTTATTAGATGTTAACAATGTAATCTTTTCAAAAAAAAAAAAAAAGATTTTAATAATATAATTAGATAAATATTTAATTTATTTTTCATTGTGTTATGACAAGCTGTTTCAATTTTAAATATAGTACGTATACCTTAGAAAGTTGTAATTTATCACATAAATTGTAAAAACTACAACTTGCTATTTACTAAACTTAGGCTACAATTCACAAATTCTCCCAACTTTTAGTAGCAACGTTTGTCAAATGAGAAAAATATACAATTTGATGCAACTTAGTACATATACTAGAATGCATATTATAGGATTATTAGTTGCTCTTATATATTTACCTTCCTATTTTACTTACAAGTGTAATTATGTCAAGACCAATACGAACCTAGCTAGGATGTATGTATGGGTACTTCACTGAAAAGGTGTACTCTGTATCAGGTATGGATACTTCATGAGTACCTCATGGGTAGAAAATACTTCGGTATATGCTTTTTAAGATTTTTCTAATGAAATTTATTCTTATGTAATTTATTTTAGTTATATTTATATTTATATTACTTTTGAAATTCTACTTAATCTAAAATAGATATTATATATAAAAAGAATTTAATTTACAAAGACATGCAAATGTTGTATTTTTCAAAAATAAAGTAAAGGTTGGCCTTTATGGATAATACAGGTGAAATGTTATATTTTTCATTTTAATTTTTCCAATATTTTATGTATTATTTAATTATTTAAATAAATGTGTACGTAATATCTATTTTTAGATAGTTGTATCTTGTACCTGTTACATATCCATATCTGTTGTGTACCCTTACCTATGCAACCTAGATTAGAATGTATCATACTAATTTATCAACCAAAATGTCTCCACTCTAATTTATGGACCACAATGTATCATACTAATCTATTCCAGCTTTCAACTATTCATCAATTAACCAGGTATTGAACTCATGTAATGCATGCATGAAATAACCGATTGGCGGAGCATGAAATATTGACTCTAGACTAAGGGCATTAGTAGCTACTAGTAAGTAAAATATGTACTCCAAATTTGACGAATTATTTGGTAGTACTTGTTTTATAAATGAGAATTGGTGTTTGAAGATAGCGAAAAATTATATGCTGATCAAAGTAAACAACACGATGATTAGTAGTGAGGTAGGAAGTGATGGGTGGATGAAAATTTTGGAGATGTATTTCAGGAGGGAAAATTGTGGATTACTGCCAGAGAATTGGATTATGTTCAACCTCAATCTTGTTGCCTGGCTTAGGGAAAATACGGAGAATGGACCAACCTCTATCTTGCATGTTAAATAAAAACAACTAGCTCTTGGCTTACGTTCAATAACGTACAACAGAGAGAAGAGGATAGGGTTGATAATTGAGTTTCGTTGAAACATGGCCTAATGTAAGACATAATTCAAACATTGCAAATAGGAGTGAAAATATCCCTTTTGTAATTTCTTACACTAATCTATGAACTGGCCCATAGGCAAACAGATAATCTATGAAGCTAACAGCAACTTCATCATGGCAACTATGATACTAAACTCATTTCAGCAAAACTCCAGCTCCTTATATTCAGGGAAGAACTGCACTTGTCCGCTAGACAGTTCATGAATTTAACAAATTATACACCTACAAAGATTTGATGTAATCAAATCCTAACACATGGTCAAAACCCAAAAGGCCAAAACCCAAAACTTTCGGCCAATATGATCTGTAACACAAACTAAGTATACATGCATGGAAATCGCACTGTCAGTTTACTGAAGTTGAGCGTCGAACCATCAGCATATCAGACTACTTGCCACATTAACTATACCAGACCCGACTATGCAGCCACTGCTACTTTTTCTTCTTTCTTAGCATATGTTTTTGGCTTCTTGCCAACAGGTGGTGCTTCCGGTTTCTCAATTCCTTCGATCTCAGTTATTCTCAACCTAGTGAGCTCCTGCAAGTCCATTAATGTATTAGCAACTAAGAGTTTACTCTGTGAGGAATGAGGTGAGTCTAAGTAAAGTCATGAATTTCAAATTAGCAGTACCTGTCTATGGCCTTTGGTCCTCCGATAGTTCTTTCTCCGCTTCTTTTTAAATATGATCACCTTAGCATCTAAAGCCTGAAAATGGAAAAGGTGCCGTAACATTACGGAACGAGTACTCAGAATCAAAAGTACTATTTCTGCAACTCATCCATGTAATTTTTTCATGGCATAACCATTAACCATACTACCAAAAATCAAGTGAGCCTAGCAGCTCCAGTTCTTTCATAAATACTAACTACAAAAGATTTTTGTTATCGGATCCATTAATAAAGTTGACTGCAAAACCCTGTATCTTTTTAAATTTTGAAGTTCACTTCTTTTTTTAAGGTTTTCATTCCATATGAAGGCAGCTTAGTGATACACATTTCATAGCCAACCGATAACCATATGAAGCTGAAATCTCCATTTGCTAAGATGAATAAAATAAAGATTGAGCAAAGTTGAAGGTCCGTATTAGCTCAGTAATCGGTAAGAAGTAGAAACAAAAAGGTTCCCAAGTTTTCATACATGCTCCTCCACAACAGCATGAACTGCTACATCTGGCAATATAGGCCTTCCAATCATGGTTTGAGTTGGTGAGCCTGCCATCAAGACCTTGTTTAAGATCAGCTGCAAAACGAAACAACCATGAACAATCTAAATACATGGTAAAATAAGGACCAAAAACGGTGAGGAACAATTGGAGAAACTTTGAAGGATTACAGCAAAATCACAACACACCAAAATATATGTCCATTCATGTAATGCGTAGAGAAACCAGTCAATAAATGTAATTTTCTGGCACTAAAACACAAGTTAATGCTTACAGGGTATCAAATTCATGTGCCACTTGTAAAATTCAAGATATTCTCAATATTGGAGGAAGCTTGCTGAAAAATATACCATCGCCCAGTTTTCAGTTTCCAACATTTGCTCCACTAATTTGGGAACTAAGAAACGAGATAGTAACAACTAACAAGTTTTCAGATATAACTTCAGCAATAACTAGGCTGATTCAAATTCACTGCTATTGAGAACCTGCCATAAATAACCACCCAACTTAGTCACCCTGCAGTTCTTGGTATTCTTCCAAATGCAACATTAAGTCTGTCAATGCCATCCAGTAGCCCTAAAAGATTTTTGACAAAGCAGCGACTATAGGGTAGATAAGATGTATCACCCTCATGGTGCCTTGTAATCAACCGACATTCTCTTGAGAACACTAGCAAAATCAATCCAATACCAAATCAACCATTTTAGCCAATCTAGGTCTTGTTTTTTTTTTCTGCTAAAAATCTGGAAATATTATCAGTTTGACATATCCTCAGATTCACTTTCCTTAGCATTCACACTCCCAATGCCCAATTGAAAAAGAGGTTTTCAAAATTAATCAGTCGTTGCTTCACATTTTGAAAAGAATACCTCAGCTAGCTCAGTTTATAGCATAATGACGAAACACAGCAGAAATTCTACATCTAAACAAATCAAAGTGGTACAGAAAGGGGAGATGAACTGGAGTTCAGGAAACAAAGAAACAGAAATCCCTTTGAGAAAAGTGGTGAAATGAAAAATGAACAGATTTCCAACCCATCTAAAGTTCCCCAATTGCAATGTTGTAGGTCATATCAAGAAGTACCCAATCGAAGTCAATTCTTATTGATTCGCTGTAGACATAACAAATTTCCAATATAAAAATTTCAATCCTTACTGAATTCCAAAAATACGCAAATAGCGCACTGCGAATTAGCAATATTCAAGTATGCAATGTCAAAGAACAGCATACAATAGATCAAAGTATGTTGAAACCAACATCATTCCTAATTAGCATTCTTAAGAATCCACTTTGACATGCAAAACCGATTCTAACACCTAAAATTTCTCTCCATCATCAAACTAACCATATCACACTAAGCCCCCACCCCACATTTCCCAAATTAAACAGTTCAAGTTCATTCGAAACCTGAATATGTTGCCAACTCACATACATTAAACCATGATCATAAATCAACAATTCAGAAAGCATAAACTAATTAGAAATATGGCATACCTTATCATTGACCTCGCAATACTTGAGCTTCTCCACATAGATGACATCCCCGTTACTCACCTTAAACTGGTGCGACCCCACCTACACCCCCAAAGACAAATCAAAAACCCCAGTTAAACCCTTAACCCAAACCACATTAAACTCCCAAACTTAAAAAAAAATTCAAAAAAACAATGAAAACCTGAACAACAGCAAAAGCGGGCTCATAAGGCTTGAAAACCCGATCAGAGGGAAGAAGCGGCCCAACAACCTTATATCCTATATGATCAGCTTCTTGAATCTTGTCCTCCACAAAATAAGATCTTTCAGCGAGATTCGATGGCTCATTTGACATCTCCCCCTCTTCTCCGCTTGAGTAGTCCTCCTCGTCATCGTCCTCATCTTCGTCTTCGTTATCGCTGTTGTCTTCGTCTTCGATGATTTTGGGGTGTTTGGGTTGTTGGGTGCAGGAGGAAAAGTGGCGGGGGAGGAATGAATGAGGGTTGTATTGAGGAGAGGGAGAGTGAGGAAGGCGTTGGAGGGATGGGAGGTGGAATGTACGAGATTTGAGGGAGTGAAGAGGGTTGGCTTTTGCGAAGATGGGGTTTATAGGACGGCCGTTGAGGGTTTTGAAGCATCTTCTTGACGCCATTGTTGTTGATTTGGAGGAAGCAGCAATGTTGTTCAGCTGTTGGAAATATTCAGTCTCTTTTGGACTGTAGAATGAAATGAAATGAAACTGGATAATCATTTGTAGAGAGTTATTTGGTTCAGTAAATGAATGAATTTTAAATCTTGTTCACTTGTTTGATTTAATGGAGCAATGGAAATATAGTTTCTTGTTATTTTTGTAACCTTGATATTAACAATAAAAATATTTTTATTTTTATATATTTACGATATTAAAACTAGGGTATTAATTTAGGTCCATAAGACAGTTATGGGTTGACCCATTGCGAGTCGATACTTATCAGTTCGGGTTAAATTGTGTCAATTTGGCCAATCAAGGCGGGTGAAGTTGGGTAAAGTCAAATCAGTTATTTGCTTGCTCGGGTCCGGATTTGGGTCAGCTCGTATTCGGTTCATGTCAATGTCAATTCAGATCAATCCGGGCCGATTCCTAGACGGGTTATAGGCTTATAGAAGATTTTTGGGTTAAGTCACCCACGGGCTATTTATCGGGTTCAATCGATTTCGGGCTATCTTAGATTCGGGTCGATTCGGGTCTGTAACAGTTCAGACACATATCGGGTTTGGGTTTTTGAATATCGGGTCAAATCGATTTTGGGTTGATTTCAGGTGGGGTTGGATTGGTTTATGGTTCTCATTTTTCGAGTCATAATCAGGTAGGGTCCAAGTCGATTTCAAGTAGTTTATTGGGTCGATCAGATTTTAACTTCTCTAATTAAAATAACTATAAAAATAAATATTATAGAAAAAAGTACTAACGATGATGATGATGATGATAATAATAATAATAATAATTTATAAATATATTATTAAGAATGATGATAGTAATCAATTTAATAAATAAAATAAAAATGATAATACCATTAATAATAATAATAATAATAACTCTAATAATAATAATAACGCGACAATCAAAAGTTGGATCAAGGCGGCGGGGTTTGAATGAAAATTGGGTAAACACTGACTAAAACCAAATGAATCAAAAAGGGGATTTTGGAAGTGTTTGAAACCCTAAAGGATTTGAAACTAATTCCTTTTTTTTCCAAACCAAACAGCTTTTCGTCGGAAATTCAGTTTCTCATACCAAACGAGCCCTTAGAGTTTTTACTCGACAGGGTAAGAGGGGAGATGGTCTAGCCCCTAGGGTTTTGGCTATTGATTCATTGAACTTGAACCATAGTTAAAAGAAAGTTTTTGAATTCATGATTTCATTCGATACATAGTACATTTGATTTAAACACGTGATTTTACAATTAAGCATGTGATTTTATAATTTTGTTCATACATTCGTTCATACATTTACTATTAAGGGTGTGATTTTTGCTAGCTTGAAATTTTCCAGTGTATAAATTTAATGAGTAACACATACCCTTAAATGTATTTGTTTTTTTATTGTTTGTATTGGAAACTTGTCAAAAACGGACCTGATTAATCAACTTGCATTAGTACGGTAGTTGGAGACTTGGAGTGAGTGAGTGACTTAAAAAAAATCATACATATGATTTATTCAGTATAGCAATACTATCCAACATCCATTATCTAATTATATTTGACTCGTAGCAATTAATAGATTGAATTTGATAATTCTCATATTATGATCTTTTTCTCAAAAACATTAAAAGGGTTCATATGCTACTAAATTGAATCAAGTTCAATCAATGTACATCATGTTATATCCATAAGACAAAACTTACATTGAGGTAGAAATTGACTTACGTATAATAAATTAATATACTAACATTAACATTATGTTTAAACCAATATGCCACTCTAAAATAAAAACATACAAATTTCAAAAACCAAAAAGTGAAATTTCTACCTATCGCCCGTATTTAAATATATGTTATCAAATTTTCCCTTATTGCATGTAATATTTATTTATTTATTTTCTTTTCACTTGTTTGTTCTCATATTAACTGACTTTCGGTACCTTCTACCTTTTTCACCTTCTTTCACTCTTTCAACTCACTTACTTTTCGCTAGTATATATATAAATAATTAATACTACATAATACAAAACATATAAACAAAATAATTATTTTCATACTAAACAATTAATACTACATAATACTAAATATGTAAATATAATAATTATTTTCATACTAAAAAGTTAATACTACTTAATACTAAACATATAAACAAAATAATTATTTTCATACTAAACAATTAATACTTCATAATACTATATATATAAACAAAATAATTATGTCCATACTAAATAATTAATACTAAGCACATAGACAAAATAATATATTAAAAATTACATATACATTTATTTATTAATTAATAATAAATATCCTATAACTAATAATTATAAATTTCTAAAAAATATTATATTAATTAACTTTATATATGTTTATTATATTAGTTAATTATATATATATATATTATTAAATTAAGATTTAACTTTAAAAAAAAACCAACGCACACCCCACCGTATGAAATAGATGGTTCCCACTTCCCATACAAAATTTTAAAACACAACTTCGGATTTTTTATAAACTTCAATAGCTGAAAACACAACCATATAACCCACGATTACCCATATTGTTTCAATTTAATTAAAAAAAATTAAGGATAAACTTCAACAATTGAAAAAAAAAAACACAAACCAAAATTTACCCATACTAAACCTTTTAAAATCTGATCAAGAGTATAAACTTGCTTAGTTGCTTAATTGAAAACAAAAACATCAAATTTCACTCCTTTAATTTTGATGGAACTTCAACGCTTGTGTCGAAACAATGTAAACATTTGTTTAGACATGATAGTAGACTGTCTTGTGGTGGAGTTAAGTATTTAAAGAAAGTGAAAAGCGGAGTAAGTCGCTTATAGTGGTTCAATTTATGGTGCTATATATAACTATATGGCTCCAGTTCTATACATCATTGTTAATATTTTTCCGAAAATCTCATGCTTCATATCATCATTGCAAGGTGTTGACCCAATATTAAAGTAGAGGTTTGGCCATTTCTTCTTGGAGTGTAAGTATTAAAGTCAATTGTTTAGTCACACTTTTTGGATTAGACTCAAAATTGCTTCATTTACACTGATTTGATATGATAACTAATTAATGTACTCTGTCCTCTCCAAGTCGGTGGTTACCATTGTCAGAACCTTCTCAAGATCACCCATGTCATCCGCAGGTTTGTTTACGTTTTGGGTAACATTTATACCTTATTTATTTGTCAATTTCAATATCTAATTTATTAGTTTGGTGAATACTTTCTTTCTAATCTGATAGATTAGGGTATTCCACTTTATAAATTAAATATTTGTATACGAGTAACGATTGAATCTTAGAGTAATTATGAAATCTATGCAAATTTTTGGAGAAATTTCAAAACTTTGGATTATACCTTATTTATAAATATGCTAATGATGGTTGAGGCGGAAGTTGTATTGTAATTCATGGCTTCTTTTGGGGATGATTAGCGATAATTTCTCGATTGCTTGGGAATATTAGCACATTAATGTCATTTAATAGCGATCAGAGTCAAGTAGCGTCTCCCAAAGTTAATGGAGAAGGAATGTAGTAGCAGTACACTCCTAAAAACTTCATTTTTATTCATCTCTTTCTCCTCTCTACGCACCCAAGCCACTGATTTATGGTAAATTTCAGTTTTATGATTTGCAAGTTAGCATCTTTTAAGTGATTAATTTAAAATATTGAGTAGTTGTAAATTGATTAAATGTTGGACTTTGATAAAGTTATAATATTTAATTAGTATTCATATTGCTTTGTTCTATGTTTAATTTTTCGATTGCTTTTTTTTTTTAAAGTTTCTATTACTTTGAAGTGGGAAGTATATATGTGTGGTGGTTAATTTTGCTTTACTATTCATTAATTTTAATAAATTGTTTGTATTATTTTTTAAACAAATTACAGAGTATATAATTAGATTACTTATTAATTATTCATTTAATTTATTATAATTTCTATCTTATTAATTATTGTTATAAACTTATTAGAAGTACATAAAATATTTGTGAACCGCCATTGTCATTGCCATTATAATGATGATCACAATTTGTAATGGGGCGGTCCATGAAGGGAAATGTGGTGGGGTTTGTTAGCAAGTTGGCCAGGCCTTTAGGCTTGGACTTGCATTAGTGGGTAGTGAGTACTGTGATATTGCCCCTATATTTTGGGGCATATAATACGCCTTAAAACTTCTATTCATCAATTTTAAAGGGATAAATACTATACTATGTTTTTACCTTAACATTTTTTCCCAAATAATTATTTTTAGAAAGATATTAGATGTTATTAGTAGGTAGTTAATGCTTAGTAATGTTTATCTGATAGTTTTTTTTTAAAAAAAAAAATCCAAGAATATCTTTTTCTTTTGTTTTTCACCTGATTTTTTTTATCTTAAGCAAGATATGATCAATTGTAAATCATCAAATCAAATATTTGTTATGTTTTTAATCCATTTTACATTGTATGTTAATAATTCAACTTCTTCATTTGATTTACCAAATTTAATATTGTGCTATTGCACAAGCACAAACTAGTACCTATTATTTACTTTAATTAATTAATTAAAGTTTAACTTTTAAAAATCAAAAACAAAAACAAAAACCCACCCGTCATCCCCTACCCATTGTCCAACTCGGACAGTTGCCCAGCTCTATCTAGTACCTACCATCCATATTAGACGGTTCCTATCCTGTCCATCTCGGACGGCTCTTCCATGGATGAACTGCCCAAAATGGACGGTTATTTCATGGAGCAACCGTCTACTTTGAACAGTTCTATCATTAAAGAACTGTCTATTTTGAACGGTTTTTTTTACTGAAACATATAATTTTTTTAACTCAAAATTAATATGATCAAATAGCATGCAAAATAGGTATTTATGCAATAGACAAAGATTTACGGAAACCTTCTTAGATCCGGCTTATACGAGATTACGAACCATAAGGTGTACTCACGGAGTCACGCCTCTCCCCCATTTCGCCGATCCCTCGTCTTCCTCACGGAGTCACGCACTCACGCGTCACCTCTTTTGAATATTCTCCTTCCAAATTCTCTCTCCTAGGTTTTACAGAACTCGATCATAATTAAATCAAATCAAATTCGAATTCATGAATATATAACCCTAATCCTCAAATTCAAATTCAATCATTAACAATCAGCTATGTACAGCAATTTCAAAGAGCAAGCGATCGAGTACGTGAAGCAAGCAGTACAGGAAGACAATGCCGGAAACTACGCCAAAGCCTTCCCTCTTTACATGAACGCCCTCGAGTATTTCAAGACCCACTTGAAGTACGAGAAGAACCCTAAAATCCGCGAAGCGATCACGCATAAATTCACCGAGTATCTCCGCCGAGCTGAGGAGATTCGGACTGTTCTTGACGAAGGCGGCGGCGCTGGGCCTGCTTCTAATGGAGTTGATGCAGCTGTTGCCGCCCGGCCCAAGTCTAAGAGCAAGGATGGTGGGGAGGGGAAGGATGGAGAGGATGCTGAGCAAGCGAAATTGCGGTCCGGGTTGAATTCTGCTATTATTAGGGAGAAGCCCAATGTCAAGTGGAGTGATGTTGCTGGCTTGGAGAGTGCTAAGCAGGCTTTGCAGGAGGCTGTTATCTTGCCTGTTAAGTTCCCTCAGTTTTTCACTGGTTAGTTTTCTGATTTTTTATTCGGTTTTACGGTTTCAGTTTGTACGGTAATTTGGTTTTGATTGTCTATTCTGAAGGATTGGACTATAAGTTCTTGCACTATGGGGTTGGAGACTTTTTTTTTTTTTGGGGGGGGGGGGGGGGGGGGATGTGGAGGGGTGTTTGGTGGGGGTCTTTGCAAAGATCTCAAAATTGGCTCTCTGTAAGTGATTGGCTATTGACAAGTCTTCGTTGGATATCTCTTGTGTTTTCTGTTTTGATGAGTATAGTTTCATGTTATCAGGTGTTCTTCGGATAAAAGTGGATAAGGATGTTGTTAATGACTTGTAGTTTGTAAGTTTATTTGTTAAGACAACTCTGGTTTATTAATGAGATGTGGTTGTGCTTTGTACACTGATTTTTGTTCTCCCAAGCTTAGGTCGTGTTGAATAGCTTTACAAGTAGCTTCCCAAGTTTTGATTCTACTTACAGTAAAAGTTAGTGCTCGTTTACCTACTGTTTTAAGTTATTTTTTAGATGTTGAAGTTGTATGTCGAAACAACTGAGTTATTTAGCTTTTGGGGTAGAGAGAGCGTTTGGAGGTAGAATTTTTTAAATTTTATAGAACTCTAATTGCTTAAAAAGCTACTTTGATAGCTATCATCTAAGGAGTACTTTTGCCGTTGAGGACTTGAGGTCCTTGATCACACTAGATTTTCCAGTTTTATAGAATTTATATTTTTCATCTTTTTTATCAAGATTGGGAGCTTGTTAGAAGTGCCATGTGTGGACTAAGTCTGCTTCAGTGCTTTTGTGATTGCTTGTGAGTTGTCAGAGGTTGTTGATTGAATTTTGTTCGAATAAATTAACTTCCTTGTGTGAAATTTCTTTCCTTGCATTATAATAGAAAAGCTTGGATTTTTTTTTTGTAATGAGACTATAGCTTATCTCATTTTACTTCTCATTAGAGTGCTGTACCGATATGTACTTTTTAATGCCAATTTTTGGTAGCCAATGTAATGAGGATTTCAATCATTCTTTTTGATATTGTTGACATATTATAGCTGCATTTCTGTTAATGATATCATGTATACCCTATAGGCAAGAGGCGACCATGGAGAGCTTTTCTCCTATATGGACCACCTGGTACAGGAAAATCGTACTTGGCAAAGGCTGTTGCAACTGAAGCAGACTCAACGTTTTTTAGGTATTGCCTTTTATTGTATATATATGTATATACATCTCATTAAGAAAATATTTTATTACTTTGTGGTGTAGCCTGGCTTTCGTACTTAAATGCTTTACAAAGGTTTTGTTCATTCTTAATGGGATTTTATTTATCTGCTAACCTTGTTTTTCTTGTATCAGCATTCATGCATACTACAAAAGAAGAAGCATAGCCTCTTATCCTCGTACCGTCTTAGCTTAGTGTTATAGAATACATAAGTTTAGCAATAGCTCAATTGTTTGTTCATATGTGCTACTCCTAAGTTGTTTGACTTATTTCCGTATTACTGTATATGTGTCCATCAGGAGCTGGCGAACATCCTATCTTTCTCCATTGACCTTGCTATGTGTGAATAATGCTGTGGTTATAGTTTCCGTTTTGTCTACTTAATAAGATAACTCTCACTAGAACTATTTCGCCTTGTGCAAATGTAGTATAGTTTTTCTACTAATATTGGTATCTCAGTGTTGCTATCTTGGCATGTAAATAGTCCCTCCTGATATACTAGCAGCTGCAGAACCTTTAACATGCAGCTTTAACTCACCAGAAAACAAAGCAAGAAAGGGGGAAGATCTCAGTTTCCTTGCACTGTTATTGCCTTAGATGTTTTATGTTGAATTCCTTGTTTCAACAGTTAATGTTTCTGTCTCTGGTTCATTACTTCAATCATCTTGCAACTATTTTTCATTGCTGCCTGTCTGTTATCCTTTTTAGATAATAGAAGCATCGCCAATTCGTATCTTGTTATGTGATGTCAATTAGAGTCCTGAGGCATGTGGATGCTACTCTTAGGAAATTTAAGTTTGAACTCTCTTTTTCTCTTTTTTTAGTGTATCATCTTCTGATCTGGTCTCCAAGTGGATGGGTGAGAGTGAAAAGTTAGTTTCCAACCTTTTTGAAATGGCCCGTGAAAGTGCACCTTCAATTATCTTCATTGATGAAATAGATTCGTTATGTGGTCAGCGAGGAGAAGGAAACGAAAGTGAAGCTTCCAGACGTATCAAGACAGAACTCCTTGTGCAAATGCAGGTGAGTTCTCTTTATATTAGTTGGTTAGACTCTTTAATAAGTCTTTCATTTTGAGGGAATTGTTAATTTTTTATGTGTGTAATAAATCTGTTTTATTATGCTGTCATATGTTCCTTTACTTTTTCCAAACATTTTTCTTTTGTTACAGGAAATCAGAAAAACCAATTTCCTTATCTGAGAGTTAATGACTCATTAGTCATTGCATTAGTTAATTTCAGTGACTACTTCAACATTCTGGGTTTATTTGTTTCTTTGACTTGAAACATTCTTTGAAAGTTATGTATCTTTCATCCAGATCTCAAGATAATTGAATTCTCCTACCTTTCTCGGGTCATTGCCCTAGCATACTGTTTGCTGCCCGCCGTCCTCAGGCATAGAAAATTGCTTCAGGTGTGATCTACAGCTTCTGAAAATGGCAAATTTGTCCAGTAATAGTATATCTTAGAGAAAATACAGTAAAAGATTGATTAAGAAGAAATTTTACTGGGAAAAATAAATTTAGTTTAAAGCTTTAGATCTATTTTTTAAAGATGATTTCTAGTAAAATCAAGATTCATGACATTAGGGCTTTTAGTTTACTCTGGAGGTTGTAGTTATTCATGAGATCTTATTTCTGGCAAAGAGAGAGAGAGAGAGAGAGAGGGGGGGGGGGGGGGGGGGGGGGGGGGGGGTTGGGCCTACAGGTTACCGGAGGGACTCAAATGGATGCCTTTTTGTCTACCTCTACTGTCCTTTTATCCTTTTCTGGTATCTCTGTACTGATATTTAGAAAGCATTTGAGTGGTTTTGGTTCTAGACTATTTCTACATATTTGAGAGATCATAGAAAGAAGACATTGGAACTAGAAAAATTACTTCCCAAATAAAGGTGTAGTATTCATGTAATTTTCCATTGTGCAGAATTGACCTTGAGAAACGAATGCATAATCTCCTTATGCCTACTAACTGAACTCTCTACGATGTATCCTTGACCCCAACTTGATGTGGCTGGCATTTTAATGTATTCTTACTATTGTAAACATTTTCCCTGGCTTTATCTGTCCAATAGTTCAACTCTCTTGGTTCTATGATGTTTAATACATGGGGATTTCGTAGCTCCTGATTCTGTTAGTGATAAATTCTTTCACTATCTGTGATCACTTGTTGCTTTGAACTGTCTGGGACCCTTGGGAGGGAAGAAGGGGGGGGGGGGGGGGGGGGGGGGGGGAGAAATTAGTTATTCTTGCAAATGTGCAATTTGTGTTGGTGGGAAGAATGTCTTAAATATGTGTTTGATTTTAGATTAGTAATCAAGCCTTGACTTGTATAACAACACTCCATTGAATATTTTTGCTTGATACATTGAGGATATTGTTGATTTCTGTTTTTTATTTTTTTTTTATTTTTTGAACTATGGGTTTTCAAACCTAAACTTTCTGATTTAATATTCCTTAGGGTGTTGGTCACAATGACGAAAAAGTTCTTGTTCTTGCTGCAACGAATACACCATATGCTTTAGATCAGGTACTTCCACAGTTCCACATTTCTGTTTATCTTGAACTTCCACATTTCTGTCTATCTTGAACTAAGGGATTTTAGTATCTATATTTCTAAATGGATGGCCAACAGGCTATTCGGCGACGTTTTGACAAGCGTATTTATATTCCCCTCCCAGATCAAAAGGCTCGGCAGCATATGTTCAAGGTGTTTAAATGATTTCATTCTTCTTTATGCCTTTTGGATTCATTGTCCTTATTGGGTTAGGAGACATTTTCTGCATTGGATGTTTCGAAACTTGTGTTACTTATTAGTTTTTCTTTCTATGAACCCAGGTTCATCTTGGAGATACCCCCCACAACTTGAATGAGAGTGATTTTGAATTCTTAGCTCGTAAAACAGAGGGTTTCTCTGGTTCAGATATATCTGTTTGTGTAAGTGAATATTATGATATCCTGGTTTTATTTTCTTGACTTTTGTTCATTCCATGTCTGTTTTATTTTTTCTAATTTGTATGTATTTGTTTTTGTGTTGTATAATTGTATTTTCCCTCTCTTTCTTGTCTTGTCTAAAGATTCTATTTGTCTTTATATTGTTAAATGGCTGTTCACAGGTCAAGGATGTACTTTTTGAACCTGTCCGTAAAACTCAAGATGCAATGTACTTTTATAAGACTAAAGATGATGTGTGGGTGCCCTGTGGACCAAGGCAGCCTGGTGCTGTGCAAACTACCATGCAGGATCTTGCAGCGGAAGGGCTTGCTTCTAAGGTATGTCGGAATAGCCTGAATTCAAACATTGAGAAAGCTGTCATCTTTTTTTGCTTACCGAAAAGCCTGGCTTTTTACTCACTTTGCTCTAGTATGGGCTGTAAATATTGCTTTATTATGCTCAACTACACAAGCAAATGGTATTTTTAATTGGTGTCGGGCTCTTGATGTGAACAGTTTTATTTTCCTCATTGCTAAAGAGTTTCTGACTAATATTTTCATGGTTGCTCATCCTGCATTAAGTTCATTAGGTACTGGAGGTTAATAGAAAACATTGATACTTTAGAGTGTTAAACAACAACAATCTGGTGGCTGTATTTCTGTCATATGCCTCCTGTTTTACCCGGCGTATTTTTTTCAATCAATAATCTCACTTTTGTTTAAATCATGACTTGATTGTATGTTACGAATCTTGAGATACGATTCTGAAGTGTTTTCAAGTTTGAGTCTGTCCTTTTCAACATTGGCTGTTGTGAATTTTAAGGCACCTTCTTCCTCTATACAGATTGTTCCTCCCCCAATTACAAGAACAGATTTTGAAAAAGTACTCTCCCGGCAGAGGCCAACTGTAAGCAAATCAGACCTTGATGTTCATGAGAGATTCACGCAAGAGTTTGGAGAGGAAGGTTAGTTTTTCTGATGGAGGGCCGCCATGTCACCCTGAGGAGGTTGCATAACTTCATATTATTATTGGGATCATCTCCCTTGGATTACTCTCCCCTACCTCAGTATAAAAAGAGCTATGATGTAATGTGCTGTCTTGTATTTGAGTACTCTAATATTTGATATCTGAAAGAAATTATTTTTCTGTGGTTCAAACCTATAATTGTGCATTAAGTTGCTGCTCATTTATTTGTGTAACAAAATTCGCCTGCTTGGCACATGATGTTTTACAATCTTTTGTAAGTAATATTAATACATCCAATCATTATTTACAAACCTTTCCTCCAAAATCTTTTCAAGTGCCATATGTTGGCTTGTGATTCATCAAAATTGTACAGTGGTTGAAATTGCTTTGCTACAATGGTTTGTATCAGAATTTTTCGTGAGAGTTTTACCCTTGTTTTTCCCTGAAGTTACGCAGTTTGTGGACTCAGGAATCTGTGCTCTATCACACATCCAAAAATCCTTGCCTGCTTCTGGAGAAAGGCTTTTTAAAAATCTGATGAAACACAATGAGGGATCGCACTGTTAATTATTTTTGTAGTTCTCTTGTTTTAGGGCATGAACAAGAGTAGGCTTGTCCGGAGCTATGTTTTGTGAGTGAGGCAATCAAGGGAGATAAGTTGGTAAGTGCATCATGCGCGTCAAGTGAATTCATACACAAATCAGCAAGGTATTTGTTTGTTGACTTGCTTCACACCAGAATTCTTGTGTCAGCAGCAGCACATATATCTGCACTTACAATGACATCTAGCTCTGCAATGATTCTCAGCTTTCAAACAATGATCAGCCAGAGGGTGAAACTAAACTATTAGGAATGTCATTTACATCCTAAATCTTCTATTGTGCAAATGGCTTGCTATGCATCCACCTCCCCGAAAACATGTTGCCACAATTCCCAACTTTTCACGATTTAAACCAAGACATGACTAGCTATGAATATAATGCCTTTAATATTTGTTATGTGACTTCTATTTTCACCTATGACCTACTTAGGTAGGGACAGGTTTGAGAATTCAGTTGTATATCGATTTTTTAGGGTATCCGAAACTATTAATTGTGACAATTCATTTCTAACGGAGGGAGTATTATATCATGTCTATATGTTCACATTAAACTCTCATACCCTCTATGGGTTAAATAAGAATCCTTAGAGCCTTAGAGGCCACAGGTTTGATGCTCAATTGATTCCTAATCATGAGTAAGTTGGCTGAACGAGGCTCCTAAGGATGCTGAAAACATCTCTGAAGCCCCTACGTACTCTGAAGACGGCTTTATTAGCTCTATAGTCATGCTCTTTGAGTAGTTTTTAACCAAACTAGGCCATTCTTGCATGCAAGCTTCCAGTTTAACCTCTTGGCAACATCAAGACAGTTTTTATGGCTGCCACTCTTCTGAAAGCAGTGAGAAAATGAAGTCCCGATCAGTCTAAACATTGATTTTTGCAGCCTTACAGGAACTCTGCAACTAAGCACATTTTCGGATCTGGTTTGCCATTCTCTTTGCTCCTCCACATATGAAGAGGTGATGATCAATAAAACATGATATGAGAGGGTTTTGGGAAGTGAGGGTCTTATACAGAAGAAACATATTGCAACTCTTAATAACCAAGTTGTGCTGTAGCCACAAATGCATAAAACCCTCCATGCATGCTATGTCCTTTATTAGTCTCCAAAAGTCACCACATAAACTCACTCCTCCTTCGAAGCGATGGAAACGATTTGAATCCCGAAGAGTTATATCTCGTCCCTATATCATGGATATTATTTTAATAACAGCGTAACAATCCCCACAAACTCGCAGATTCGTCACAATTTGGATAGGAGTGCCATGGGGTGGCGCAATTAGTCCAACAGCTATGGTTTGTCTTTCACAATGTTGAGTCAAGATAGCTTCCTTGTGTTCATCTTCCACATCATTAAACACATGTAATGTCAGACTATCAGGGCAATATCCTGCATCCTTCAATCGAGCAGACAACAAGCTTTTCATATAAAAGGCCTGATAATGGATGAGAACGATCACCAGCTAAGAAAGAGTAAGTTTTATTTTTTACTTAATCCAGCTGTTAGCAGCTTGCTTCATCTGTGATCCATCAACTTCCCGACTTTTAGCTCTCTCTTTCCAGCTTCCAGTAGCTGCATATATGTTTGATAACAGAACATAGGCAAAGTCTTTTGGGTGCCTGCCATAATCGGCAGGCACCCAAAAGACTTCGCCATACTGGTTATCCTGCTTGAAATGGCATCTTACTTGTGAAGTTCACGGCGTATTCAAGCATCCTAGCTCGACTGTAAAGGTCCACCATACAAGCAAAGTGTTCCATAGTTGGATAATCACGATACTCCTTGCCATCCTTGGGCATTTGGTCAGAGTACTTCTGACCTTCTTCCAATAATCAAACATGAATACAGACAAAAACCACACCGCATGATGTAATCCCATCCATTTCTATATTTTTCCCTCGCTTGTCCACATATACCTTAAGAGCCATGTGTGCATATCCAACAATTATTGACCTATCTGCGCTACCAATATTACCCTTCTTTTACTACATTGTAATGAGAACACTACAAATACACACAATTATTGTATGCATATTTATTTGAGAAAGCATGAAATTGTTAGCCCTGTTCTACTGCTGCTTCAGAGGCAGCACTTGAATTGATGAAACTACTAACTGGCGTTATATCTTAATAGCTCCAGTGTCTTCTACTTGAGCATATCCAGCCAGTATTGCGGACCATTCCCCAATGTCCTCCTGAATAATATTTTGATCACATTGACAGCTTCAAGCACATTTCCAGTCTTGATATAAGCATCAATGAGAGCAGTCCCGACATTTAGGAAACCCAGATAACACGTTTTTGACTACAAATGCATGTACCTGATAGGGGGGAGACACACAAGGATGAACAGTAAGGATAGAAGAGAGTGTGTAATCGTTTGGTCTGATTCCCATCCTGTTCATATCAAGAAAGATATGAGCTGTTTTTTCCTTCCACCATTCTGCAAGTACCCACTAATCATGGCTGTCCAGGAGATGACATTTTGACTATGTTGCATCGTTTTAAACATTTTGAAAGAGCCATCCATTTCACCACACTTACTGTAAGCAACCATTATAGCAATCCTTATAGTGAGATCAAAGTCACATCCACGCATATTACTCGACACTGGAGCTGCCTGACAAAAGAGAATTCCTTCTAACTAGCACAGCCTTTAATGATGGTAGCATAGATCAGCTGCGTGAACTGGATGCCTACAAGTCTCACAGCTCAAGAGCTTCCTTATCAAAGCCCATTTGTCACAAGACCCGCGATCATACCATTCCAAGAAACATTCCTGCTTTCCAATACAGCAAAAATTCGTCTAACTTCTCGCACCATCCCAAATGTTTATTAAGGAATTCGCCACTGGATTAAAAAAAATGTAAAATCAGTCTCAATTTCTTCTCAATGAACTTGACTTCCTTTGCCGATCACACCATATTCTGATAAAGCCCCGAAAACTGTTGCTTAAGTAAATGGATTAGGCCTTAACCCCCTTCTCTTACTATTCGAGTGAATACCTCTAATGCTTGTTCTACCAATCCATGTTGCATATATCCGGAAAGCAACAAAGTCTAGGTAACCACAGCCGTAACCTCCATTTCCTCAAGAACGCGCTTTGCGTCATTCACACTATCGAATATCATGTACATATCAACTTGGGAAGCACCCACAAATCCACTACAAATCCACCACAAAACCTGATTTAATACAATGGCTATGTATTTGTTTTCCAACTATCTGATTGTTTGAAACATCACACACCTTGAATACACAAGAGAGGCTCGAATCATCGTTCGCCAAACCCAAACGATGCATATTAAAGAACAAATTCAAAGTTTCCATGCTCTTGTTATTGCGAGAGTACTCAAAGAGCAGGCGATGGTAAGTAGCAGCGCTTTGGTCAAGAATTTCATCGAGCAATTGGATAAGCTACTGCAATTTGGGAGTCATGGGCAAGTCCATGGAAGTGAAACAAACTCGGAGATTCAAGCAGGATTCGTGGGTGTCTCAAAAATTTGAGGCCTAAATTTGAGTTCTGCAACTCTGTTGTAATGGGGTCTGAGGAGAAGCATTGTAATGAGGTATAATTAGATACCTCTTGGCCTTGATTCAGAACAATATTCGACACATGATGATATAGACAGTTGACAAAGGGGAAACTGAGCAAGAATACAAATACAACTACAGCTCCTGTGACTTGATTAGTTGATTGTATCCATATTTTAAGCTTCTCCTGTTTCTGTCCAAATTGTTTCAAGGTGTCCAACCGAGGGTCGGATGATTCAAATACGATGCTCCTTGGGGTGTCTGGTCCTGTCCAAAAAGACAAATGTTAGCAACTCTCACGGTGGATGCGTTGAAACCCAGGTTAAGTTAGAATAGGTCGGATGTTCTAACATGAATTTAATGAATTTAAGCTCTAATACATGAAATAATGACAAAAATAGTTGAGCTTAGTGTATAATCCGTAATAGATCAGGTCCTCTGAGCATATATAGACATATTGTATTTATACATGATTCTGTACTGATATTGCTGATGTATGTTTCTCGTGTCTAGCCTTTCGGTCCAAACTGGACCCATATCAGCTATGGAAACCCTATACACAAATAGTCAAACGTCTCAAAGATGTTGAAATATCAAATATGTAACACTTGTAATACTGATATTTCCATGCTAAATCAAATGAATATTAGGTAAGCCCAGTAATAGATAAATTGTGATATCGGAATAGAGAAATCTTTTGCGTTCTTCCCCCATCTTAAATTAACTAACTTTTTGCACTATTTAAATTTAAATTTTGATTATAACTTTCAATACTCTATTATATATAGTCTATAACCTCTATATATATCAAGGATTTTTTTTTTTACATATATTTAGAATTTCATCTTAAACGTTAGTTGTAATTAAATGATTTAAATCACTGATACACGAACCTTAATTCCAATTAGAAAGTTCATAGGCTATGCAGAGTTTAATGGATAATTGTAAAATACGAAGTACATTTTAAGCATAAAACAGATTTTAAGTCAGCCCTCAGGCCCCCCACCCTCACAAAAAAAAAAAAAAAAACCCCAAAAATTTGCTTCCCCTAATAAAAACATACAAGTAAAATAGTCAAAAACAAATCCAACAATCTGTCGCAGACTCGCAGTACTGAATAACTGATGATGTGACATCAAAGTGTAACCCTTGTGTGCCTCATTCCATAGTTGGGAATCTCCTTCCTAGGTTCCTTTTATTTCTTGGATCTTTCACTTTCTTGTTCAAACCGTAGCAATATGTGACCAATCTTACCAGATTCTGAATTCCAGTCTCTATGTCATTCCTCTTTCTTTCAACTTTCACTCTCTTCCGTCAAAACAAAACCCAGCTTTACTCGACCGGTACTCCAAAACATTGCAAAACAAATAGAAAGGGGACATAACAACACTTCAATCTCAAGCTTCTTTCTTGCTTCCCCATTCCAATTTAGGGTTTTGTTTCTTCAACACGCCTAGGGTTTTTTTCCTTCTGGGTTCATTTCAATTTGCAGTAAAACCCGTTTAGTTAATGGGTTTTTGAGGTTTTGATCAAATTGGGTTGTTTTTTGGAAGTTCATTAAGTTGTTAACTGCAATTAAGAAGATGATTGCTGAAAAACCCAGTTGGATTAGGCATGAGGGTATGCAGATTTTCTCCATTGATATTCAACCTGGTGGTCTTAGGTTTGCTACTGGCGGTGGTGATCACAAGGTTTACTTTTTTCACGCCCAAATTTACTGTTTGTTTTCAACTTTTTTACTGTTTGGTTGAATTCTGTAATTTCAGTTTGTTGGTTCTCTGATTTTGGTAAAATGCTGTGTTTTGAAATGGGAAGTTGTGAAATCTGAGTGAAGTTAATTTCTTTTTGCTAGGTTGTTTAATGGAGAATTGTAAAGGTGTGAGCTTTATAATTGTCTTCTGAATTTCTATCATGTAGACTGAATTCGATTTCAATAAATCGTTAGCTTGATGTTTTGGTTTAATATTGCTTATGGTTTGGTTTCGATTTTTTCTAGAACTGTGTTATGCTTTGTAGTTTTTGTGATATGTATATCAGTATATGATTGATTTTTACTTGGAACTGTTTAAAGCTCGGTTATGGAATTGTAACTATGTATCGGAGCTTTGTGCTAGAGTGATTGTTTGAGAAACTCGTCGTTGAAATATGAAATTGATCTTTTTTGTAGTTTTCCGAATCTATATTGATATGGGAATGGATTAATGTTAATTATCTGGTCTTTTTATCTGAAATTTTTCATGGATAATATTTTTGATGTCGAATATTATTTCCAGGTGAGGATATGGAATATGAATTCTGTTGCTAGAGATTCTGAGAAGAGCGATGATCGGAATCTTGCAACTCTTCGCGATCACTTTGGTTCAGTTAATTGTGTTAGGTGGGCCAAACATGGTCGACATGTTGCATCAGGGTCTGATGATCAAGTGATTTTGATTCATGAAAGGAGACCTGGGTCAGGAACCGCTGAATTTGGCAGTGGTGAGCCTCCAGACATTGAAAATTGGAAGGTTGTCATGACTTTGAGGGGACACACTGCAGATGTGGTAATTATTATACTTTCACTGGTATATTCTATTGCAACAGTTCGTGCCTGGCATAAGCCTAGGCCTCGAATGCAGTCATGCAAATCATTGTGATCACTTCACAGTTAAAATTTTTTGCTCTACTAGGATAGTTTTTGTATTGTTTTCAAGCTATATTCTTGAGAAGTTCATGTATGGTCTGAAATTGGTGACATCAATCCCATGGCTGACATGTGGTATGCTTTTTGATGCATGTTATCATCCGATGCCATCTCAGTTTCTGAACTGTCAGAAGATTACTTGTTTTAACACGAGATTGTTTAACCTTCGTGTTTTTTCATGCATGAAGTAGGTGGATCTTAATTGGTCTCCGGATGACGCAATGTTGGCTAGTGGAAGTCTCGACAACACTATCCACATCTGGAACATGAGCAATGGAATTTGCACTGCAGTTCTTAGAGGTCATTCTAGCTTGGTTAAAGGTGTTACTTGGGATCCCATTGGATCCTTCATAGCTAGCCAATCTGACGACAAGACTGTTATTGTGTGGAGAACGACTGATTGGAGTCTTGCCCACAAGACAGAAGGCCACTGGGCCAAATCTGTATTATATCTAACTATTCTTGAAGTTATTTTATATGTTGATTATACTGAATAATTTTGTTTTTCTTCTACTGTGGTTATTTATGAGGAACTGTATCATTTTTCAGCTTGGGTCAACATTCTTTAGGCGGCTTGGGTGGTCTCCTTGTGGTCATTTCATAACGACAACTCATGGTTTCCAAAAGCCGAGACATTCAGCACCTGTGCTGGAAAGAGGCGAATGGGCTGCTACTTTTGACTTCTTGGGACACAATGCTCCAATTATAGTTGTGAAGTTCAATCATTCGATGTTCAAAAGGAATTTTTCAAATGCTCAGGATGTTAAAACTTCATCTGTTGGCTGGGCTAATGGGACTTCAAAGGCTGGTGGAAAAGACTTACAACCATATAATGTTATTGCCATTGGTAGTCAGGATCGTACTATAACTGTCTGGACTACTGCAAGTCCACGCCCTCTCTTCGTGGCAAAGCATTTTTTCAGTCAAAGTGTTGTCGATTTATCTTGGTATTGTCATATATCTCTCTCCAGTTCTCCAAAATTCAATCTTTGAAGAAGTACTGTTTAATGCCATCACTGTTCTTTCTAGTTTAGCTGTCATTACTTTTTTTTTTCTGCCTCATATATCATTTTCCACTGGAAACAGGAGCCCTGATGGATACTCGCTTTTTGCCTGTTCCTTGGATGGCTCAGTTGCCACCTTTCATTTTGAAGTAAAAGAAATTGGTCAAAGGTTAACAGATGATGAATTGGATGAGTTAAAGAAAAGCCGTTATGGTGATGTAAGGGGCTGGCAGGCTAACTTAGCTGAAAGCCCAGCACAGCTGTTACTTGAAGCAGCTGCTGTGAAGCAAACCACAAGCAAAAAAGTTATTATGGATGTGCAGCAGGAGCAGGTAGCATCAAAGCCTTTGTCTGACTTGGGAATTGCGACAAAGGTCTCTGAGTCATGTCTTGACAATGGAAAGACAAATGGAGGAATAAGTACTGATGGTTTAAATAAAGTGGCTGCTTCTGCTCGTGTTTCTAGTCCTGTGAAGCAGAAAGAGTACAGGCGGCCTGATGGTAGAAAAAGGATTATCCCGGAGCCAGTGGGTGTGCCTCCTCAGCAAGAAAATATAACAGCTGTGGCCCAATCTCAAGCTCTTGATCTATCACTGGCATCTTCTGAAGGCAGAATGGAGGTTAGTGCTGCTAAAATTAGGAGGACACTTGGACCAGGCTCTGATGTGAAGGAACGAAGTGGGGTCATGGCAAAGGCTTGCTTTAGTGACAGCTTGGTCATTGAAAGAGTTCCTGCTACTTTAAGTAGGGATGATGGTATTCTTGTTGAGTCTTCTAGCAGTACAAAGGCCTCATGTTCTTTAGCAGCTTGTAACACTACTCATGTCATAAAGGTTGTAGATAAGAAGGAGGGTACTGATGCAATGCCACTTACATTGGAGGCTAGCCCTAGAGAGCATGCTGTTAGTGACATCGTTGGCATGAGTAATATGTCGTCGGTGAAGGAAACAGAAATAATTTGTAGAAGAGGATCCCAAACTTTGTGGTCTGACCGTATTTCTGGGAGGGTTTCAGTTTTGGCTGGGAATGCCAACTTCTGGGCTGTGGGATTTGAAGATGGTTGCCTTCAGGTAATCAAAATTTTCAACTACAACTTACTTTTTTGGTAGCAGAAGAACTTGACTTCATAAGTAGTCTATCAAGCCTATATTCAAGTGAATGTGAATTTATATTGCACAACTCATTAATCTCAAAGCTGTTGAAATATATAATATACTTAAACCCCTACTATATTAAAATATCGTAGAAGTCAAAGATTATAATCATATGCTGACAAAACATGATTGTGGGACTTACACCAGGCAGTTCTTGTCTTGAATCAACTGTTTTGTGGCATTTGTATAGTGGAGAAGAACTATAAGGTAGAAAGCTCTCTAATTAAGAATATTATGAATTTGTGATACATGATATCATAGTTGACTACTTGACTGGGCCATTTTCACACGTCTTTTCGTTCTTGAACAGTTAACACGTCAATTTGCTTCTTAGATGCCCACCTTTCCCTGCTGCATCCCTTAAACATTTTCTTTTCCGTTCCGTGATGACATCTTCAATAAGAAAGGTAAGGGTCCTCCGAAGATTGTTGCTTGGACCATGGCATGGAAGAGATTAATATTATATTGATGTTTGCTTCAGTGGAGGTAGACTGTTTGGAGTTGCGCAGATGTTCCACTTATATTCTTGCTCTGAGAGGTGGCATGGTTATTTTAGTTGAAGCGCCTCTTTGTGGTGAAAGGAGTGCAGTAGGTTTTCCCCCCAATGGTGATGGATCCCTTACAAGGTTTAATTGGCTTAGGGGTAAAATAAGGAGAAGAACACACTATGTTAGTTGGCTCTTTTATGTTATATTTGGGTGTTAGGCTGGGAAGAGTTTGAATTTTCTCTCTGGATTTTTCCTCCTTTGGGATATCTTTTGGGATGAGTTCCATGCCTAGCATCCTTATGGTCAAGGATATTAGAATTACTAAAACTATCTTTTGGGATGAGTTCCATGCCTAGCATCCTTATTATATGTAAAATTCTAGTATATTTCATTCATTGTAGAAAGTATGACATAGGAAAATCCTAAATTAAGAACATAAGGGGCCCTTTGTGAAGTCTTTATAAACGAGCTGAAATTTAAGTGCTGAGGACTACTGAGTATTACGGGCATCCTAATCTTCTTTCTTCATGAATTGTCTGCTTCTGATCTTTAAGCATTGTTTTCCCTCTTACTGATATTGTTTGTTATACCTTGTTGGTTCTGTTAGAACCATAGGAGGATTAGTAACAAGAGGGACCAGATATTTCTTCTAGTCATGTAGCTTAAGGCCATGTTCCTAATAGTTTAATATTGACCCTCTAGGAAGCTATAGGGTTACATGATGTAACTATTGAGATACAAAGAAGAGACCAATCGATTTAGGTTATCAGCATATTTGTGTCAAGAATAAAGTATGAGAGAATGATCACAAGATCGTTCTACCTTTCACAATGAACTTTTCCTCTATTTACAGAGAATTTAAGCCAAGAGGCATGTCTATCAATATAATGCCAATTGACATCAACGTAAAACCATTACATCAAACCATAAACAATAGCATAAAACATTTCTTAATGACATAACACCAATGACAATTAAAGGTTGAGAGTTTAGTTCCTTTGTAGAATAGAACAAACACATGCAACACTTAAACTTTAATTGCATTTACCATGCTCAGTTTCTTTTCCTCTCATGAACTTATTTTGTAAACTTGACTTCTCAACTCCCATGACATAATATTTGAGCACAAATAATTTTTTTTAATACGAAGTATATAAATGTTCCAACAGGTTCCTCCCCTGTACTTTTTTTTTTATCTTCCTTGCAAAATCTTCCGTGATTTCCATCTGCTCCTCCCTACCTGTGCCCTTCCTTTAACTGTCTAATTCTCTTTTCAAGATTTGTCCACGTCAATGGTTTTTGTCAATTAACTCAATATTGTGTTCCTTTATCCTAACTGAACAATTAAGCTTAATTTTTGAATTTAGTGCAACATTCTGATTCATTCTTTGGTTTTGGGTTTTCTGCCCAATTTACTGGGAAAAGGTGTACACAAAATGTGGAAGACGTGTCATGCCAACCATGGTGATGGGTTCTGCTGCAGTGTTTGTTGATTGTGATGAATGTTGGAAATTGTTGCTTGTCACAAGGAATGGCTCTTTGTATTTGTGGGACTTATTTAACCGAATTTGCCTTCTTCAAGACTCATTATCATCTTTGATTACTGCAGATCCAAATGCATCTTCTAAAGATACAGGTGAGTAAAAAATGTTGATCTTGTACAGTATTTTCTCAAAGAAGGAGAAAATAAATGACATTTAATAGTCTTCATTTGGAGTTTCATTGACAATCTATTGTTTCTTAAGGGTGGTTGAGTAAACCTTGGCAAATTAGGTGGCACATTCTGACAATTTTGCATGATTTCTCCAGCTACTATTAAAATAATTTCGGCAAAGTTGTCAAAGTCTGGTTCACCTCTTGTTGTATTAGCCACTCGCCATGCCTTTCTCTTTGATATGAGTCTGAAGTGCTGGCTTCGAGTAGCTGATGATTGCTTCCCTGCATCATATTTTGCAAGCTCCTGGAATTTGGGCTCTTCTCAGAGTGGTGAGCTTGCAACATTACAGGTGGATGTAAGAAAATTCTTGGCGAGAAAGCCAGGTTGGAGTAGGTAAGCCAAATTAAACTTAATGTTAAAAGTTTCCTTTCTGTTTTAGTTATATCAGGCATTGCGTAGTCATATATGTTGCTGATATCTCAATTTGTTTCACGCAGTTATACTACTTTCTTATCTAAATAGGACCTAGAAATGTCATAAATATGTTAGTGAGTCACATTTGTTATCTAAATAGGACCTTAGCGAGTCACATGCCAATGTGATTTTGCCTTTTTACTGTGTGTAGGCACTTGAATACTTGATTGTGTGGTGGTCTTTGAATAAATACAGCTCTAAGCTATGTATCTACTTATCTGTAACTAAGTACTGAACCCCTCGACTCCATCTCATTCCTTGCTTTATGGGAAATTTTTCTTTTGGCTTAGGGAAGATAATTTATTGTGGGCCAAAATGCATCACCGATGTCATTGGGAAGCTATAATTGCCACCGGAGGAGTAGTCATATGATATGGCATGGTTCCTAAAATCTCGATTTGATATCTGTTGGGCTGTTATGTGATAGTATTTTCACAGTTTGTTATGAGTTGTTGCATCAGCAGATGCATTTCTCTTTAGCTTGTATGATTTAGGGACCTGACCTTGTTATGAAAATACTGGATAATATGACATTATGACGTATATTGCATGAAAGAAAAAAATTAAAGAAATTCACTTCTTTCATCAATGTGTATCATATTCCCAAAGAAATAATTTGTTTCATATTTTCTACCTTTTTAGGGTGGCTGATGATGGTATGCAAACTCGTTCTCACTTGGAAGCTCAGTTAGCATCAGCTTTGGCACTGAAATCTCCTAATGAATATCGCCAATGTCTTATGTCATATGTCCGGTACCTTGCAAGGTTTGTTGGCTAGCTGCCTTTTATTTTTTGTTTATTTCTGGTTTCCTGTTTGTTGTTTTAAGGCTCTTTCATCACCTTATTTATTCCTACTACCCATTAATGATAAGGTTAAAGTGGACCTCACACTGTTTCATGCTTTCATGTTGCAAGTATTTGTATCTGCTTATAATATTATACAGGAGTATGGTTATTCTGAGGGATTTTCTGCCTTCAATTTAGGGAAATGAGTTGTTTTCTGTAAAGTTTTTTTTTTTTTTTTTAACTTTTCTATTTTTTTTTTTTTTTTTGTGTGTGTGCCCGTGGTGAAGTGGCTGTTAATAGATGTCCAGGTGAGGAAGGTGGAGCTTTGGGGTAATGAAAACCTCAAACGCGGTCTAGACAGAACAAAGATGACTTGGATGGAAGGAGTTAAGAAAGATATGAAGGTTTAGAAAAAGACATGTTTCTAAATAAGAGAGAATGTAGGAGGAGCATTTTTGTGGATGACCAAATAGATTGTTGGTTCATACTGCCGTCCCTATCTTTTTAGGATTAAGGCTTGATTTTGTTTTTGTTGTTGTATGGTGAAGTGGCTGTTGGAAGTTCTGTTTTTCACATCTGGGTTCTTTTGAGGATTTACTAATATGTTATTTCCAATATCTGCATTTGTTTAGGCTTTCATATTTCTAATATCTCTGATATTTTTTTTTTTCAAATTCATGACTTGTGGAAAATTGTGGGATAAGCAGGGAGGCTAGTTTCTTGTTGTGCTAATTTCTGATGCTATCATTCACATTAGTTTTACAAACTGACATCCCCTGGTTTCTGGGTTTATAGAGAAGCTGATGAGTCTCGACTACGTGAAGTCTGTGAGAGTTTTCTTGGACCTCCTACTGGGATGGGTGGTGCTGCATTAACAGACCCCAACATCGCATGGGATCCTAGTGTCCTTGTAAGGATTTCTCTTTTTTAATTGCATACATGATTTTATTGTCAGATACCTCTTTTTTGTCACTAAATCCCAATCCAAAAAGAGCAAAAATAATAAAAGAAAAGGTCAAAAATCAAGCCTTGAACTTTCTATTCTGAGGTCTCCGAAACATGAAAAATGTGTACTTCCTATCCATTATGTAAAAAATTGCTCCTCAAGACTTCTTTCAAAATCATGCAAGATGTGCTACTCCTTACTCTGACTCGTGTCGAGTCAGACATAGGTATGGACGTGTCATTTTGGACCAAAATCATGAAAAATTTTCATTGATTGTCCGAGTATGATAGTTGGACACCCATCTATGTCTGATTCAAGCTTGGGTTCAGGTAACATTTTTTTGGTAGATGAAAGGATGTCATCTTTATGGTTGATATTTTACTTTTTCTGAATATTTCGTTGACAAAATGGTTGCAGGGATTGAAGAAACATAAACTCTTGAGAGAGGACATTCTTCCAGCTTTGGCTTCAAATAGGAAAGTACAGAGGCTTCTAAATGAATTCATGGACCTTCTCTCTGAATATGGAAGTGCTGAGACACATCTGGAACAAAATAACTCAATCCAGCCTATGACAGCCACTCAGGCTGCTGACCGAGTAGATACGATGCCATCATTGAATGACATGCAACAAGTTGATCCACCTGTAGTTGACCAAATGATTGACCTGGTCCCTCAAAAAACAGTGCAAGGAGCTATTGCACCATTTACTCAAGATCACCAAATAGATAGCTCCAATGTTCCAACAGATCAAACAAATAATCTTACAGCAGCTGTTGATAAAATGACCTTAAATCCGGGAGAGGATGATGTCAATTTAGTGATAGTGAAGGATCAGGGGAACCAGTTACTGTCTTTGGAGCCCGTTAGTGTAGACATACCGAAGACAGAGAAGGTAATAGTGGCTCTTCCTGCCAAGGGTACACCTCTTAGCATTGTTCCATTGAAGTAGTATTGGTCTTCTTGAGGTATGCATTTTTCCAGGCGGATTACGCATTTGGATTTGACTCATATATGAATGTCTCCAGGCGTGTTATATTAACAGGAAAACAGGAAAGTTAGCCTCTAAAGTGTATATAGAGATAGAAATGAATGATTGCTAGCAGTCGATACGTTAATGTTGGTGCTGGAATTGATTGACTTACGTGGGCAATTGTCCCTGAACTGTTTAGCCTTTGTAGGAAGTATTTTAGATATTAGTTATGTATATATATAGAGCTCTGAAGCTGTACAATTTTTCAGCTATAATTTCATGTTTGTTCTGATCTTTTTAGTTATTGTCAAACAAATAATCTTAGATGCTCATGGATTCCTTTGAAAACATTTTTCGGCTGCATTCTTTCATAAAATATGTACCTATTGGTTGACAATTTTGGTTCAATAAAAACCGATCATCCTCTAGATTATTCATTAGCTTCTTTTCTTCTTCTTTCACAAAATTGTTTTTAAGAGCTCTTAGGGAGATTTGATTGCATTGTTACAATTAGTCTCATACCTAGGGTGAATCTAGAAAACAAATTGACCGATAATCCACAGTAATTATAGTAGGGGTTAATGTTACTTTAAGGATTGTGATATTACATTCCTAATTATTCATCCCCATATTACTATTTCTAACAGCGTTTACTATATTTTACTTAAACTTATACTTGCTTCATGGATCAGGTTCAAACCCACAAAACAATGGTTGATCTATGGATTTGGAAAGGGGAAAAAAAAATAATAAGTTTTGCATGTTTTGACAGTTAATGCTCTGCTCACATTCAGCATCTCAAGCATGGCAAAATATTTTACATACATAAACTTCCAGTATAAGCTCAGTACCTGTTATTTATCTCAACATAATCAGGCATGAAGGTGCGCGTTGCATATCTGGATCATAACGAATACCTCCAAAAGAAATATAAAGAAAAGTTTCGTGTAAATTTTACATGTAGAATTTCATAGACCAAAATACAAATCACATCCACGTGTTACCTAAACTATTGGGTGAAGTGTGTTGGTAAATTTTACACTAATTTTAAGTGTAATTCATTTGCCGATCCAAGCTTTTCGTTGTCATTTCCTGTGCTTTGATAAACAAGCTTTTAATTCATATTCATGAAATTTCTCTAGTGGAATATAGTTTGCTACGCTGCTACAAACTTAGTCCATCAAGTCAATCTATCATACCCCCAACAATTAATCCACCAGTAATATCACTTGCGTGTACTCTACCTTGTCTTTCTTTTATTTTTCATTCATTTTCATAAACCTTGATCACATACGGGTCGATTTTTAACGGTTTACAGTCTTTAGTGGTTTGGTTCGAGTCAGTTTTAAAAATTATCGGGTCAGTTCAGTTTGGTTTTATTTATTGCGGTTTCTATTCGGTTCAGATCCTGATCGGGTTAAGTTGTAATCGTTTCGGGTGGTAATCGGTCGGTTTGAAAATGGGTTGTGCCAGTTTAAAGTGGTTTTTGGGTCAAGACAGTTCGGGTTGTAATCGGTTCGGATCATAATCAGTTCGGGTCATAACCAATTCGGGCCATAATTGGTTCGGGTCATAATCGGTTCGGGTATTCGGGTTGATATCGCTCGATTTGAAAACGAGTTTTGGTTAAAAAAATTGGTAAAATTAGTTGAGGTCATTATCGATTTAGGTTGAATTAGGTCAATTTGAAAATAGACCTAGTGTAAATGTGTTTTCCAAGTATATAGGAGTAGCGAGTAAGACTTATGCGCCAAGATACACCCAAAGTGGAACTCTTTATAAATTACATAATTAGTAAATTATACATTATTCATATAGTCGTATGACTCGTATGAGCCGTATCATATAAGAGTTAAGACTAATAAGAGTGTAATATAAGTTTCAAAGCAACTTAGTATTATAATTAATCAATAGTTTTTAATTTTATAGATCTGATTTTTGTGAGTATTATTAAAGCAAGTTGTAGTCGTGGCTTTATCTATCAGTGGAATGTAATGTTCCAGATCTGATGCAATGATTTAGCGACTTTAAGTGCTTTTAATGTAATGTTCCAGATTTGCTGTATTGATTTTTGTGACTCCCTATTTGTTCAAATCCTACCATTTTACTAGTTTTGTAATGGTTCAATTTCACGTTTTTACATCATTGTAGTATCTAAGAAGAGGCTTTCAAAGTCAGGTTATAATGCTTATAGTGGTAAAACAACATATATATTAATGTATGAGGGGCATATGCCTTCAGAGGTATGCCAACAGTTACTCAAAGTACTACTCCCTTTGTCTCTAATATAGCAAACAAATACGGACTAAGAGACTATTTAATTAGTTAAATAGTATAATCTATCCTTTGACGTGCTTTGATTTGTTAAGGTGATTAGTTTTAATTTACTCCATTCACATACAATAATTGGACCCTGCACCCGGGTGCGCAGTGAGCATTGTGCACCCGGTACAAAATGCACAGACATAACACATACAACGTAGGAAAATTTACACGTCAGCATAAGCAATGAACATCCAGGTGTAAGGCCATGAACATTGCATTAATACTAAATGTACATTGCATTAATACTAAATGTTCATTATGGTAATACTAAATGTTCATTGGGAATACTGAATGCATTCTTCACGAATGTTCCAGCTTCATTTTCATAATAACTTTTGTTCATTGTTATAATACTTAATGTTCAGTAGTTTAATATTATATTGAATGTTCATCACGTAAATACAGTACGTTCATTTTCCAATATATGTGAAAAGAACGTCTACTATTCCCAATACAAAAAGGTCATATCTATCTTGAGATAATATGTTCATTGTTATAATATACGATGTTCATTCAATGAGATAATATATGATGTTCAATGGTATAATATATAATGTTCATTTTCATTGTTTATATATTGTATGTGAACTATTCCCAATGCAAAAATATCAGAGTTTTAAAGAACTTTGGAACTTGTACTACTCCTACTTTAAAAATAATTATGTTTTTTTCAATTATGAAGTCACTTACATGGAGAATAATGAACATTATACATCCCAATGTTCATTATCTGGTAAAATAATGTTCATTTATTTCATTTTTTTGTAACATTGCCTGCATTTTATATGTAATATTCGTGCATTTTGACCCGGGTTCACGATGCTCACTGTGCACCCGAGTCCATGTTACTTCTTATTATAGAGTTTGATTGTGGGACCTCTATAAAATCTTTTTAAAACAAAACCTTTCCTTTCAATATCAGATTAGCGTCGATATTGGACGTGGGTTTTTTTCGTATCATAATTTGAAATTCATTTATTTGAGTGAATAGAATCCATCATAATTTTGAAGAAAGATAAAAATTCATATTAATTAGGCATTCAATATAAAATTAATTCTACTATCACAAAAAATGTGGTGGTTGCATATTTGCATGAATTTCTTTAACCTTTTTAATATATATTCAAAGAATAACCTTTGGTTGAAAATATTCCGATAAATAACCCTTTACCCACGTTTGACAAAAATCGTTGTGATTCAGTGCAGTGGTATTTGGGTTGTAAGTTGTGGGCTCTTTTCAATTGTTGTATGTGATTTTCCTTTGGCTGAAAACGACCTAAATTTCAGATTTTACATAGCCAAAATCACTATTTATGACAACTATTTTTCTCAAAAACTTGCTTCTTCATCATATCCAAAATTTATATTACCTGCAAAAGCACAACACCAATCTTGTAAACACACCTCAAATCTCTACTCCAACGCCCCTCCAATCCATACTCAACTCACACACAATGCAACACAATCTAACTCAACTCGTCCAACAAACCACCATTTACAAACAATTTACCTCCAATCTATACTCCAACCCACCTCCGTCCTCCAATCCATACTCACTCACTCACAATCTAACTCAACTCGTCCAACAAACCACATTCCACCATGTTTATTATCAACCAACCTATGTTCGTAGTACGCAGATTAAACTTTATTATCTACCAACATCAACCTACAGTCAACTTAACTACATTCGTGTGCCATCTACAACAATACAACCCCCGCTTCCCACTACTAAATGATTACTCCGTATTTCACATGGAGCGTTGGAAATTAAGTGGTGATGAACTGATGGGATACAGACTCTAAAACTAGAGTACAAAGAGTATGCATGTTTTTCTTGATCTTAGATTTGCATTACTTATTATTACCTCACTTACACTGTTTTTAATCAGTTACTGACCCGTCAATGACCAACTACCAACTGTCTGCCTTCTCTTTTTTAGATTGCTGTCTTCATTTATTAATTCATTCATTATGAGATTGTTGTCTTTATTCATTTATATGCATGTGATCGATTTATTTCACATTATGTAATATCCTTTTCTTTGAATTATGCGTTAACTTATAACAAGTGCCCTATATTATGAAGATATACTAAATTTGTTCCCCAACAATGATGTAAGTGATACCTTGATCTTAAAATAATTTTTATATGGTTGTACCAAAGGAAATACTTTTATTACTCTCTTTGTCCTTTTTTTGTTATATTTTCATTTTAGGAGTCAAACTTTATAATATTTGACCTTAAATTCTAATTATGTTATAATAAATAATATATAAGTGGGATTTTGTTAGATGCAATCTCCATGTATATTTTTAAAATATCAAATTATTATAATTTTTTGTCTTAAAAATCTAAAGAGGAAACATTTAAAGTTGTATCTTAAAAACTGTTTGAACTTTGAAATAGGATGTACTCTTATGTAATATCAAATCATATTTTAAGTAATTATAGACTAAGATGATTATGGGTGACATAACTTTTGTGAGTTCTAATTATAGAACTAACCTGCTTTTTCATAAATAATAAAATGCAAAAATGTAACACCCTAAGTAATTACATAGTGACGTGGTTCTTTACAACAAAACTCGAATTTTGGTTTGTTTTTACGATAAAATTATTTACAAAGCCTTTGTAAAGAAAAGAAAAGCTATGCAAATACGTGTTCTAGATCGAGTAAATAAAAAGAAGAGGAGAAAATTATGGAGAATATATAACACTTAATAATCCTAAGATTTTAGTGTTTTGAAGTCTACTCAAAGGGAGTTATTCTGGATAACGAAATTGATGACCAGGGCAAGGTACTGGGGATGGCCCAATGTTTATGTGATTGAACAATGACTTATAATTACTAATTTTGGTGCAGGACTATTGACAGTTTAGCTGTTGCTTACGGCAAAGATAGGTTGCCATGCTTCCTGGGTGACCCTGATTCAGTTGCTGATGTGCTAAGATCTGAAATTTGTTAATAGAAAAACAATTACCAAGAATAACTTTTGCCGAAAAGTTTCCAGAAACTGTAGAAGGTTCCTAGTATCTTGTCACGACCTCTGTAAGTAAGACACTAGTAAAAAAACAGTTCTCATGAAATAATTTGAGAAATTTCTAATTTATATCTTATATAAGTATATTAAAAGTATTTTTATAATTTTATACTTATCATTGAGATTATAATATCTATATATAATATAAGTTTTTTTTTATATTTTTATATTTTTTATATTTCTATAGCTGATATAAGAATAACTATATCTGATATAAAAATATTTATCTAATATAATAATACTTATATGTAAAATTTTAATATCCTTATATAATTTATATAATGTATGAATTAAGAAAGCCTCTAAAACTAATCTAGCTAAAGGTTTCTATTATGCACCTACAAAATTTACAGATACATATTATGCACCTACAAATTTACGGATACATGCAAGACGTATCTAAAGACTTTCAGTGCTTTTGGTTGAATTAGTTTTTCTCATTGAATAATAATTTGTTTACATACAAGCTGTTATTTATACTAACATCTTATCTTGTTGTAGGACTAATCCTACTTGGAGTCTAACTCTCTATTTACCATAATTTGTATTATAATCTAATTATACTACTAATGAATGTATTTATCTTAGTATTTTCCTACACTCCCCTCAAGTTTGTTGTGAGATTTTCAACACCCAACTTGCTCAATACTTTTTTCAAATACGTGTACTCCAACTGCTTTGGTCAGAATATCGGCCATCTGGTCGCTGGATCTCACAAACAGAAAACTTACCACTCCAGCATCTAGGTTATCCTTTATGAAATGCCTATCTACTTCAACATGTTTTGTTCTGTCATGCTGTACTGGATTTTTGGAAATGCTAATTGCAGCTTTATTATCACAAAATAGTTCGCAGCTAGTTTTCGGGGGAAAACCAAGTTCAGACAGAAGTTTCTTTAGCCACAGAACTTCTGTGATTCCTTTCAAGATCCCTCAAAATTCTGCTTCGGCACTAGACATAGCCACAACCTTCTATTTCTTGCTCCTCCATGTTACTAGATTACCACCAACTAGGGTAAAGTATCCTGACGTAGATTTTATACTATCTCTATCTCCTGCCCATTCAGCATCCGTATAGGCTTTTAGGCTAAGATGTCCATTATTTTTGAACAAAATTCCTTTGCTCGATGTCTTCTTAAGATATCTCAGAATTCTATAGACTGCTTCCATATGAGGCTTCTGAGGTTTATGCATAAACCTACTTACTACAGCAACTGCATAGGCAATATCTGGTCGAGTATGAGCCAGATATATGAGTTTTCCTACAAGTCTCTGGTATTGACCTTGATTTACCAACTCAACTCCTTTTGTAATATGTAATCCATGGTTTACTATCATCGGGGTATCTGTCGGTTTACAGTCTATCATACCGGTTTCTGACAATAGATCCAGGATGTATTTTTTTAGAGATGAAGATTCCAAGGTTTGACCTAAGGACTTCAATTCCGAGGAAGTACTTAAGTTTCCCCAGATCTTTCATTTCGAATTCTTGAAATAGTTTCAATTTTAATGACTCTATCTCCTCCTTTCATTTCTAGTAATGACCACATCATCTACAAAGTATGGTCAGCCTCACTTTGTTTATATCCAAACTTTTTCATTGCCACTGTGAATCTGCCAAACCAAGCTCGAGGTGATTGTTTAAGGCCATATAGGGCTTTCTTCAGCCTACATCCTTCTCCTTGAGAGAAATCCTGGGAGAAACCCAGGGGTGGCTCCATGTAGACTTCTTCTATAATTTCTCCATGTAAGAACGCATTTTTCACATCAAATTGGTGTGAAGGCCATCCTTTGTTTGCAGCAACAGAGAATAATACCCTAATTGTATCGATCTTTGCTACCGGAGAGAACGTCTCTATGTAGTCAATCCCGTATACCTGGGTATATCCTTTTGCCATAAGTCTTGCTTTGTATCTTTCAATGCTTCCATTTGCCCTATATTTGACGTTGAAAACCCATTTGCAACCCACAACCTTTTTCTCTTTTGGAATTGCGCACCTATCCCACGTGTCATTCTTCTCAAGTGCACTTATTTCGTCTTTCATAGCCAACCTCCATTTATCATGTTTGAGTGCTTCCTCTATGGTTCTCGGAATCTTGGCTAAGCATATATTGGCAATAAAGGCTACTGCACTTCCAGACAGCCCACTAATGTTAGAGATTAGATATTTCAATCTTTGGGCTTCAAATTCTGGATCATACCGCCTTGGAGGTATGCCTCTTGTACTCCTAGGAGGTAAGTGGTATTTGTTATTCTGGTTCTCGTTAGCATCATATGGGTTTTCTTCGTTTTCCTGGGATATATGATTAGGAGATATAATATCAAGTATATCATTAGATTGAGAGTTTACCTCCTTTTCTAGACCTTCGGATAGGATCGGGCTTGTATGTGAGAATAGCGGGGCCATCGTGGAGGCAGTCTTTGTGGTGACATCTACTTGCTCTTTCGGGTCTGTATCCTCTACCCCTGAAGGATTTAGCCAACTTAGACTCTAATCCCGATTCTCCCCCTGACGTCTAAGGTGGTGAAAATAATAGGTATCCTCGAAGAAGTCACAATCTATTATAGTATACATATGATTAGTAACTAGATGGTCTGGATCAAGAGACCTATACCCCTTTTGGTTTACCCCGTATCCCAAAAATATACATTTGACTGCTCGAGATTGAAGTTTATTACGACTCCGTTTAGGTAGGTGAACATATGCAACGCAACCAAAAATTCGTGATTGGAGGAAGTGAGTAGATGGTATGGGCATATGTGTTTCAAGAGTTTCTAATGGTGTTTTAAACTTTAAAACCCTGGTAGGAAGGCGATTAGTCAAATAGTTTGCCGTTGCCCCAGCTTCGGGCCAAAAATGAGGTGGGACGTATGATTCTAGCATAATTGCCCTGGTAATCTCTAGTAAAGTCCTATTCTTCCTTTCAGCTAGTCAATTCTGTTGTGGGGTATCCGGGCAAGTAGTTTGATGTATGAGTCCATTGGCTTCAAGAGATACCTTACTCTTCGTTATTTACTACCCTTGAAGGTATAGCAATTCTCCTTAGTCTTTTTATGAGGTGCGTAACCCAGATTCGAATTAACCCACAACAATAATCAGGTTTTGAATGTAGCTTCAAGAAGTGCTACTACTCCTTATTGAAGTTCCTTTTACCTTGTTTTTTGTTCTCTCACTAGGCCCTAGAAATAGCAAATATGGCATTATGTCAGTCCTTTAAAGGCACATTCATGGAACAAAGCAGGAAGATCAACCATGTGATGCGGTTGATAGAAATCTACAGACCCTATCTGTTCTTCAAGGGATTGTAAGTTCAACCAAGCTAATGCTAAACTAGTTCTACACTTTTAAACTTCCTCAGTTCTGAATTAATTGTTGCATTGATTGACAAAAAAATTGTAGATTTGATGACAGCAACACTGAGAAGTTAAGGGTAGCAGCAAAAGACAGAGGATTGGAAAAAGATATATACTACTTTGATCCCAAAATTGTTAACTGGGAAGACTACTTCATGAACACTCATTTTCCTGGTTTACTGAAGTATGTCTTCAAGTGAAAACTGTTAACAGCAGAAGCGGGGGAGGAAGAAAGTCGTTTCAGGTGTTCAGCCCAAAGAAATTTAGTTAAGATTTATTTATTACATAATTTATGATATGTTTATGAGGTATATGGTTCAGAAATTTAAGGTTGTATCAAGTTCTGTTATGCTTGATCACGATCTAATCGAGCTATTATGTAATTTGGTAGTAATTTTTAAGGTCCAGGAGACTTTGGAAATAATAAACCTGTCTTTTTGGACCATATTGTGAAATTAACAAGGTTATTTTAATCAATTGTAACTCATCATTAGGGATGTTCATAAATGGTTAACCGTACCATTAAGCCTTAACAGCACAGTTAACAGTTATAACTGTTATTAGAAAAGCTTAATCGTAATCGTACCATTAAGTAATGGTAACCAATAAGTGGTTAATCGGTATTTAACGGTATGGTTAACGATTAACCGCTAACCGTTTCATTCCATTTTTATGCACTTGTACGTAGACCTAATATTGTGAAACTACTTGTATGATATCTTAGCTCATTTGAGTTTTCTATAACAATAATAACACATATTTACGCAATGTTTGATCATGCATAAAAAACTTATGACATTCATTAAGGGTTTTAGCCTTTCAGGTTTAGTTTTTTTAAAAAAAATAATCATATCGGTTAAACAACGGTTAACCGTTATAAAAATTTTATTCGATGTAACTGTAATCGATCACGGTGTGGTAACCCTTACTCATCATACCCCGAAAAGGAAACAACTATGCTTTATTTTGGTCATCCACGTAGCTATGTTAATGCCAGTATCAATAGAAAAATTCCAAATACAATAATGTAATTTCATATCTAGATAGTATAACTTAAAAAAAAATAAAGGTAAATCGACAAAAATAGTCATGCACACTCTACAGTGGTAGGGACCCTAAACAAAATCCAGTTGTTTCTCTGCTTTCACAGGTCTAGTAGAACGGGAAGCACAATAGTTTCACCGAAGATGCAAGCAAAACAACACTCAACTGCACAAGCCAGAACATAGGACTCAACTTGAACAAGGATTTGAACAAGTTAATGGAGAAAGGGCACTTTATGAACTTGCAAACCTAGATGAAATCCAAAACTTTCCTAAAGCTTTGGGGGGTGATCTGCACTAAACACATATGATACTTCAACAAAAACTCCCTATGCCTTTCCTGCCTAGGGGTATTTCGTGGTGCTTCACATCGATCAGATACCAACTCAAAGAGGACCCAACCCTCTACAACAACCAAAATCTCCAAGACAAGCCAACCTAATAGACCTGAGTATACCCAATCCAATTCATGAGCAAGCACCCCAAGAGTTGGAGCAAGGTAGGTTAATTTTTTACGGTAATATTCATTAACAACATTCCTAACACACAATAGCCCAGGAGGATACTCTCCCAAGGCCAGCTAATATTGTCTTTGTAACAATCCACATCCTCATTTAACTTCTCCAACACACAATTGGTTTTTGGTGTTAGAATAGGAAATAAAGCGTTTTAAGCAATATAGAAAAATTATGACAAATTTGTGCAATATTAATTAAAAATATTAAAGCACATCCACTTTAAATTAGTTGTCAATTGTCATATTGTTCGAATTCTTCCAATTATTTAATTATTGACACTTACTATAATAAATTATGTTTTATCTGATGGATTAGTTTGTTGAACGTGCTATTTTTATTTTCTTCCAATTGCTGAAGTTAAGGAATATTGTCATATTAAAAGATATCAGTCATAAATCAAGTGGAGGAACACAAATCACGACCTAATATAATATACGAAGCAGTAGTAATTAGTAATTTTATTAATAACTCAATAGTTTCAACTACAAACGAAATTCATAATTTATATTATAGTTTTCAATCATCATAGTTCATGAAAATTTATTCTTTTAGACCTCGTGATCCATAATCACATATTCACAAATGAATACGTTACTTTGGAAAACAATGACGATTCATCTTTTTCAATTATTTTCTTCTCGTTCTTATCTAAATGGTACTCGTGTAGTCGTGTTTCACGGCAAGCTCTGTCCATTTACTGTTCAAGCTAGCACAGACTAAATGTGCTGGTCCAATCTTCACACGTACAAAGAACAAAAACCCAATAACAATTCCCCTTGATTTCTTTGTATATTTAATGCAGCAATTTAACTGTCTAAGAATGGATATAGGCCAGACTAGTAGGAATGCCACTTAAAATACTACTACGATCCAGCAAATATAGAATTTCCTAATTTATATCTAACATAGTAAAAATTCCTAATTTATACCTGACATAAATATATAAGGAGACAATAGCAAATATCTTGTCTATAATCGATACATGGTCTAAATTCATGAATGTTCCCAAGCAGATCATCAATCGGATTCACATTACTTGAAAAAAAAAATGTCAATACACACCTTCACATGGAATGATGCAACTTTGCCATGTGGGAAAACAGATAAGATTAGAATAGCAAAGGATAACAAATCAGATTATAAAAAAGATAAGAATTAGATCAAATGTAATTTAGTACAGATAAAACAAATATTAGATAGATTAGTAGTGTGTCAAGTGTAGCTCGGGTAAAACTCTTGTAAGCCTGGGATACATAGCATATAAGTCCTCAATATAACTCGAGTTGTGATGATTGAATCTCGAGTTTGTAGATCCTTTTGGCTCGAAGCCATAGCTACTGCGAGCTATCTCTCTCACCAACCGACTCCCTACAAAACCTCTTAACTATAAAACCCCATTAGATGTCTTATGCTCTATTGTACTTGAATCCTCTTTTCACTCCCTATCTCCAAGTTTTTGAATGTGTCATTTATGTTCATCTTCCCAAACAAAATCGACATAAACTTGAACCCAAGGCAGTCAAGTGTGTCTTTGTAGGATATGGGGTATCACAAAAGGGGTACAGATGTTATGATCCTGTAGAGAGTCGGTTATATACATCTATGGACTGTGACTTTGCAGAAAATGTATTCTTCTATCCCTAACTCAAATGTCAAGGGGAGAAGGAAGATGACAGTCTAAGTTGGTTGAGCTGGTCAGCACCGAGTATACATGAAGAAGACCATATAGTACAGCCCATAAGATCAACACTACTTTAATTTTCTAATCCGTTTGAGAATCATGCGGATGAGGTAAGTTCTCCTGTTATTGAGGACTCATTACATCCTAACAATATAACCACCGAGGAGGTGTTGCAGGATAATAGTGAGCTACAAGAAAGTACTATTGAAGCTGTTGATAGAAGTTATTAGTTGCCACCAAGGAGCACTAAGCGTATTTCGCCTCGAAGGTATGATCCAGATTATGAGGCAAGTAGGTCAAGGTATCCCATGAATGGTGGCTTGTCTAATGCATCCATATACAATGAGAAGATCCCATCGAAAGTTGATGAAGCCCTACGAAGCAAGAAGTGGAGAAAGGCATTGGAAGAAGAAATCGATGCTCTCACTAGAAATGAAACATGGGAAAATGCGTAATTCCTGAGAGAAAAAAGGCAGTAGGGTGCATATGGGTTTTTACAGTAAAGTATAAAGCAGATGACAACATTGCGAGGTATAAAGCAAGACTAGTAGCAAAAGGATACACCCAGGTGTATGGAATAGATTATTCAGAAACATTCTCACCAGTAGCAAAGATTGATACAATCAAGGTCCTTTTCTCAGTTGCATCAAATAGAGAGTGGCCATTGTATCAGTTTGATGTTAAGAATGCTTTTTTGCATGGAGAAATACAAAGGAGGCCTATATGGAGGCTCCACCAAGTTTCCCTAGAAAATTCATAATAGGAGAAGGATGCAAGTTAAAAAAGGCACTGTATGGACTCAAACAGTCACCAAGAGCCTGGTTTGGGAGGTTCACATCAGCAATGAAGAGGTTTGGCTACAGACAAAGCAACTCTGATCATACTGTGTTCCTTAAGAAAAGGGGTGATTTGACTACGTGTCTGATCATCTATGTTGATGACATGATTATTACTGGAGATGATGAAGAGGAGATTGAAACATTAAAGAGGGAACTATTTCAAGAGTTTGAAATGAAAGATCTCGAAAAGTTAAAGTATTTTCTCGGAATTGAGGTTCTGAGAAATGATATAGGAATCTTTATCTCTCAACAGAAGTATATTTTGGACTTGTTAGCTGTTAGACTATAAGCCAACAGAGACTCCTATAGTAGTCAATCATGGAATGAATACAAAAGAAAGAGCCAAAGTGTTATAGATCATGTGCAATATTAGAGACTTGTGGGAAAACTGATCTATCTAGCACATACACGTCCTGATATTATGGCTTATGCAATTGGAGTTTTGAGTCGGTTTATGCATAAACCTCAAACACAACACATAGAGGCAGTGTACATGATTTTAAGGTACCTCAAGGGTACATCAGGAAGAGGAGTCTGGTTCAAGAAAAATGGGCATCTTGATCTTCAGATATATAGAGATGCAGAGGAGATTGAGATAGCAAAAAATCTACCTTAGGATACTTTGCTTTGATAGGAGGGAATCTAGTGACATGGAGAAGCAAAAAACAAAAGGTTATTGCAATGTCAAGTGCTGAAGTAGAGTTTCAAGGAATTGCAAAAGGAGTTTCTGATGCCCTGTGGCTCAGAAAACTTCTCAGATAATTAGGGCTTGATCAGGAAAAAAAAGGGGGGGGGGGGGGGGTGAATTTTATTGTGATAATAAGGCAGCAATAAACATCTCAGAAAATCCAGTGCAGAATGATCGAACGAAGCATGTTGAGATTGCTAGACACTTTATAAAAGACAATATGAAGTCTAGAGTTATTGAGTTGAAGTTCGTTTGATCAAAGGAACAGTTAGCAGATATTCTAACTAAAGGAGTTAGCACCAGGTTGTTTGATAATGTGTTATGCAAATTGGATATTGAAAACTCCAAAACTCAACTTGAGGGGGAGTGTGGGAAAACAGATAAGATTAGAATAGCAAAGGATAACAGATCAGATTATACAAAGGATAAGAATTAGATCAAATTTAATTTAGTATAGATAAAACAAATATAAAATAGGATAGAAGTGTATCAAGTGTAGCTCGGATGAAACTCTTATAAGCCTAGGATACATAGCATAGCTTATACAGTTCACGAGAAATCAGAAAAACCAATTTTATCAAACTTCTCGCCAACTTGCTTAAGTTGGCCGATAAATCAAATCATTTTATATGTAGTGAATCAATTTGGGGTCTCGTTCAAAAGTAATCGCTGCGCTGAAAATTCTAATCCACCGACGGCGAAACATTGATACCCTTGTACATTAATCTTGCTGGATGATACTGATTGAGTGTGTGTGAATTATAATTGGTCTGTATCACGAATGACATGCGCACAATTATGGGTGATTTATTCATTCATATTTGATTACATTTTATGGGATTCAATCAGATCTTTGAGGCAGTATGTGTTTCATGAGGTTCACATGGCTTGAATCATTTTGTACAATTAATTATAACTTGAAAGTTAAGGGTCGCCTGCTCTTCCATTGACTTTTATTAAACGAAATGCATATATTGTCTCTGACTAAATAAGTTGCCAAATAATTCCACTAAATACAACGGATTGTTTCTGCACATTCAATTAACATTTCATTAAACAAATGAACAGCCACTCAAATGGCAATTAATTCCGTTTTCATTCTTACCAACTTTATCCAAATATCCAATGCTAATTAAAGGCCCTCGCAAAATGTTCAAGTGGCTATCCTAATATCTTATACATGAATATGAGGTAGTAAGTGGAAGATCAGAACCGGAGAAATGAGGTAGTAAGTGGAAGAGTTAAGCACCGAAGATATTAGTGCATGGGAGTATGGGACACACTTGTCCAAGTTAGGGAAGATAGCTTTTAGGCAGCCTAATGAACAAAAACATATCCCAAGGGACAGCCAAAGAGAATAAAATCAGAGTGAAGAATCCGGATGATCAGACATTCTTTCCAAGGATTTTGTCGAAGAGGGTGTTGGTTCTTTTTTTCATCCAAACCCTAAAAACCCCTAGAGCTTCTAGGAAACCCCATGGAGAGGACACTATTGTAGAGAGATAATCTTTTCACTTCATTTTTTAACTTTGTTTAAATCAAGATAAACTAAATTACATATATACCAATTACCTTATATTTTCTCCGTTTAATAAGTAACTATTACTATCATCATGCATTTATATTTAATTGTTCGTATATATATAAAAAAAAAAAAAAAAACTACATGAAAATTTTGTTGGTATACACCTTGTAAGTATTATAGCACCTATTTATATATTGCTAAAATAAAATTACAAAATATTGTATGTACATGGGATTACAATAAGATTATTATTATTTTTCAAAAAAAAATTATCTTTCAATATAACAAAAGTTCTCCTTTAAAGTTGATAAAGACTGAAATATATTATGTTGATAAGTAACTTTTGTTATATTGAGCGATAAATTTTATTTTATTGAAATACAATGGCTTTAATTATTATATCACTGTGTGTATAAATTTTTTTGAAATAAAATAGTTAAACCTTAGAATATTGATATCCTAGACTGCATGGTTTCACCACCGCACATAAACATTCGTCAATTTCAATCCCATTAATTTAACTTTTAGTCGAGATATTGATTATACAAATTATGTCAAAAACAAAGTAAATTGTAAGATGAGATATTACTTCAGTTCTATGCGTTTCATTAATCGAAGTCTAATTCAATTTACTATTGTAATATTGATATGTAACACTGCATGATATGATCAATAAAAAAATCCTCTAAAATCACGAAAGTAAGGCAGAACATGTGCTGATCGAAATACGTAAGCGCATAGGTCAAGAAACTAGTAGCTTTACTTGTGCTTTAGATTGAAAAACTTAACAGCGGATTCAATAGATATAGTGTGTTAAGCAAGAACTATAAACCCCGTTATTTTAGAAAGAATATTCTAATTAATCCTAATAAATTTAGTTAAAGAAGAAGATTAGACAAAGTACTAAGCTATCACTGCGGTTGGCCGACTAAACTCTCTACACAATACAGAGCACGTAGAAAAAGGGATGTTACTCGTGGTAGCGGCGCTGGAAAAGCCTGACAATTTGGCATCACTTGTGAAATCAAATTAATAAAATCACATGTTATTCATGCATTGTAACAATGACGTTATCTCACCCCGCTTAGCGCTTAGAATATGTGTCATTACTCATTAGCTGGGAGTGGAAAGATGTTTCAGAGATACACTCTGCAGTCAGCAGTCAGCAGTCTGCACCCAAATAGCTCTTCTAAGCTCGTAGCAAAGCCAAACAAGAAAACTACTTCCCAAGTGACTTAACAAAACTATCATACTCCGTATGAAATAAACTAATAGTCACTTTCATATCTGCGTGTATGTCTAATTCTATTTAATTTTAGACTTGATCTTGTGCGGCGAGACTGCACATTAAAAGACTAATTAAAAATATGAACGAGATTTCTTTTTAAGTCAGCATCAACCCACGCCAATACTTTTTTTTTATTAATGAAATATATATTTATACAAAAATATAATTTACACATGCATCTCTAGTAATATAACAATAGTTTATCCTTCAACATAACGTATATATGTAAATCTTTATCAGTTTTAAATATGTCATTTTTCTGAAAATACAATAACTTTATTGTATTTCGTATATATCATATTACACTTTCCAAATGTACCAAAACACGAGTATTGAATTACGATTATGAAATATGTCTGCATAAATAATCAGTAAATGTAGGGATAAACTATTACCTGTAGCTATGAGTTTATAAACCCGAACCCCACATTATAAAATGATTACCCGGCCTTACCTCACTCTTTCACTACATATTCTCAACTTAATAAGTTTTATCTCTAATCAAACTCTCTCCTCAATGGAATTCTCTACTTTTGCATTATATTTCATCTTCAACCCGACCTACAACACCTTGTACTATATCTTCGTCCTCTTCTCATCCATTTTTTCCTCTCTTTTTTCTTATTATTATTTGTTCACCATAAAAATCATAAACCACGTTAATCCTTGGTGTAAGTGTGAGATTTGCCAATCTTTCATAACTTCAAGTTGGAGGGAAAACTTCACAAATCTCCCGGATTGGTACGCTCATCTCTTAAGTAAATCCCCTACAAAAACAATCCATATACACATCCTCAACAACACCATCATCGCGGACCCGAAAAATGTTGAGTACATTCTTCGGACCAAGTTCGATAACTACCCCAAGGGTAAGCCCATGTCGGCCATCCTTGGGGACTTGCTGGGACTTGGAATATTCATCGTGGACGGGGACCACTGGTGGTTCCAACGAAAGCTCGCTAGCCTTGAGCTAGGCTCCATTTCTGTCCGGGCCTACGCTCACGAGGTCCTTAGTAAAGTTATCGAGGACAAACTTGTGCCCGCCTTATTGACATCATCATCCCAAGCCATAGACTTTCAAGATGTATTGAAGAAGTTTTCTTTTGTAAACATATGCAAGTTCTCGTTCGGGGTTGACCCGGCGGGCCTGGACGGGCTTGCTGACGCATTTGATGTTGCTTCTAGGATATCTTCTGAGCGGGCTCTTTGCCCGTCCCCGCTCATTTGGCGGTTAAAGCGGCTGCTCAACCTTGGTTCCGAGAGGAGGCTTAAGGCTGCGATCGCGAAAGTCAACGTTCTTGCGGAGAGCATCATTCGCGAGAGGAGAGAGAAGGAGTTCACTCATAAAAGTGACTTGTTGTCACGTTTTATGGGGAGTGTTTCGAATGACAAGTATTTAAGGGACATTGTCATTAGTTTCCTCCTTGCGGGACGAGACACAGTGGCTTCGGGCCTTACAGTGTTTTTCTATCTTATGGAACGAAACCCGAAGGCTGAAGCCCTGATACTTGAGGAGAGTGACCGGGCACTGGGCCAAAGGCCGGGTTATAGCAATTCTATTCTCACCATGGAGGAGCTCAGAAAAATGCATTACCTTCATGCAGCAATATACGAGACTTTGAGGTTGTATCCGCCTGTTCAAATGGACTCCAAGTTTGCCAAAAATGACGACGTCTTGCCCGATGGAACATACGTGAAAAAGGGTACCCGGGTTGCGTATCACCCGTATGCAATGGGTCGTATGGAGAGTATATGGGGGCCGGATTGCTTGGAGTTCAAGCCCGAAAGATGGTTAAACAATGACGGGATTTTTGTATCAGAGAGCCCATTCAAGTACACGGTATTTCAAGCCGGGGTAAGGCCTTGTTTGGGAAAAGATATAGGGTTGTTGGCCATGAAACTGGTCGCTCTTTTTCTTGTGAGACGGTTTAATATAAGACTGGCTGACCCGAATTGGACCCCACACTTCGTCCCTGGTCTCACGGCCACCCTTAAAGGTGGCATGCCGGTTGTTGTGACCGAGCGGGTAGTTCAAGGAGACAAATCAAATATCAATACGTAGTATAATTCAACTATTCAATCGCTGCGGCCATGAAGAACGGCTCATCAAAGACAAAAGCGTGGAACGGGGTTCGATAATTAATCATGGTGCAACGCTGCAATGCACCGCACATGCAATTAAATAGTGTACGTTAGAGCCTTAGAGATAAGTCATTAGGTAACATATTACTTATATTTATGTTATTGAATTTGCCTAAGCATATGCATATTTTAGGGTACAGAGGTCCTTTGTGTTTTAACGTAAATAATGTACATGAAGAGGATATGAATGGTAGCTAGATCGAGGAGCTAAAAATAGTGTACTACATATTACAAATTATCATAAACTCGATCAAAATCAAATATTATAAAGTTTATATAAATATAGGAAGTTGGTCAATGAAGATGCGGCTCATTACAGTTTTTGAATTTTAGTTCTTAATTGTTTTCGGATATGAATCTTAGTAGTTAGATACACACATTGTAAACAAAATTTTTAATTCATACAGCAAAATTAACGACTGTTCAACTTTGAAATGTTTGAATAGGGTTGCATTTGTACTTTGCCATATATATTTTTTGAGATTTTAGAAATTAGCATCTCTAATCTAATCTCGTTATTAATGTTCCTTTTGTCTTGATTTTATCTCTATGGTTTAGAATTTTTAAAATAATCTTCTACAAAATATTTGAATATTTAAAAGATAAACAACAAATATAATATCAAACTGTGCGAATTTTTGAACAGCGAATAAGATTATTCAGTAGTATTTTATTACTTAATTTTTTGTTTGGTGTGGTCCATGCTTCTAGATAACTCGTAGAGTCGTAGTTGACAATCACACGGAGTACATAAGAGTATAGGACTAGGACCAAGTAAATAATTACAGCTTGTGGAAGCGAATTGAAGATATACATAATACATTACGAATCTATTGAGCATGTGGCGAAGAGGAGTGACAAAACACATGCGAATAAACATTGTATTATAACTTTATTGAAACTTTTAAATAAAAAAAAGTTGTCGATTAACAATAAAAGGAGGTACTCCGTATTATATATAGAATTAAAAAAACTATCAAACTTGGCAACTATGTACTCCGTAATTACAACGGTCCTCACATATAATCGCATCTCTTATCTAGTTCCGTAACTTATTTTTTTTATCTCATTTTCACTTTTTACAATTTTTAAAACAAGATTTAAAATGTTTTTATCTCTAAATTTGTAAGATAAAAAATTAATATTCAAAAATATTATATTAATATAAATCTAATAAGATTCAACTTTAATATATTATATCTTATAAATGATAAAAAATTATAATTTATGGTTAAATTTTTAAACTTTAACTCTATAAATTAAAAAAAAAAACAAAAATAAAGAACGGAAGTAATACTTTACAAAGAAAATTTGTTTATGTTTGAGTTTCACTGATTCAGTACTTCTGACTCAACTGCAAGAAGAATTGTACCTTCTAATCAGTAATCAAAGCCTTAAACGAACCCAAAAATAAATAAATTGTTAAACCACTAATTAAATTATTCTATTTCTAATAGAAGAGGACGATACTAGAATACAACTCAATTCCTTGCCAAAAAAAAAAAAGAATACAACTCAACATCAACAGTATTAAATATTTTATAATATTTATTGACAGTAGATTGATTACCCGGTGAATGAATGTAGCAATGTCCCTAAACGACTAAGCAACTAGCCTACGAATCCAAAAACTAGGAGTCTACTAATGTAGGGCTACAAAAACGCGTTAACACTATTAGTATTTAGCATTTCATTAGTACTCTGTTCTGTAAGTATTACATAATATAGTAAGCACGCAACTCCTAAAGCTCCGCATTTAAAACCGGAAAAGTACCGCTAAAGAGTTAGTAAAGATACCATGGGCCGTCACCGCCGCATGTTTAATTAGTACTCTGTAATTATTAAAGAAGCTGTCTTTGTATTTTAACTCGTCAATCCTTTGTTGCTTTTATCTATAATAGTGCTTAGTAAAACAGTAGTTTTATCTTTTGTTGTTGGGCTTCGATGGTACGTACCTTTGATTGGTATGGTGATTCGTGTACCTCCGGTGGACATTCAAGATATGACAGTAGAGGAAATGTGGGATGAATTGGTGACTGAAATCGAGATTTTTGCCGACTTCTTGCTGTCAAATATATTGAAACAATCAGTAGCAAATATGCTGGAGGAATGGGATAGCTTTCGCTACTCCCATATTAAACCGGCTTTCGTAGGTGGGTGCATAGGTTTGCCTAACACCCCCATTCACTTCTCACTCAAGGAGTAAAACTTGAAGCTCAAGTCTTGGTGAGCAAAGCTATAATCTTGAGGTGTTATCGACATCCTGCTGCAGCTATCTCCCTAGGTCTCTGAGAGGTTGATGGACGGCCCAAGGCATCGTTCCAAGTGGCTGTTTTTCGGGCTCCTATGTAGAGCTTGTGGTTGTCAAAGAGGATGCCTAGGGACTGAACCCAAGTGAAGTCCCTTCCTAATTCCTATGTTGGAGTCTCGCTTACCAATGAAGTGAGTGTTGATATGGAGATTGGAATCAGTAACAAGGCAGAAATCTCGGTCTTTCTTGCCGTGGTAGTAGAATGTGAGGTCATCTGCTCCAATAAATATTGGGTCCTGGCACACTGCTCTGGGTTTGTTGCTGTCAGCTTTTATTCAAATTGAGAGATTAGAGACACTGTCAAAACATGAGTCATTGAAAAAGTATTCAAACATAATGCCCCTCTTAGATTCAATTGAGTATCTCATAATTAAAGATCACATTGTAGATAGCGGATAATCAGATGACTAGTTTCAGTTTAAGTTCTAGGTGCTTCATGATGTTTTGTTCTAAATTGTTCTTAAAACGTACAGTGCAACTTTTGTACGCAATGTGAATTTATTAGTAATACTACTAGTGATTAAGCAAGATCAATCCGTCAGGAGGAGGTAAGCTTACTGCAAACAGGGCTGCAAGTGACACTGTATGATATGACACCTTAAAATACAACATTCCACATATATATGATAAAATCACCTAATGTTAGTGGGATTCTAAGTTCTCTTATGGTGGATCCACCACAATAAAGGAAATCATGTTAGATGCAGGGAACTATCCAACAAATACCGCCCACTCTCACAGCAACTGAAATATTCAGAGCAAAAATGTTTGTCAGAACAAGTTTAGATACACACAAACACACAAAGGAAATAGATACTTGCGAGGCCCAGTGAAGAATCGCAATATCATAGAAATAATACAAGCACTGTACAGTGGTTAATCAGTATACGTGTATGTTGAAAATGAATGTCTACCAAACACCTACAAGGCAAGATCCAATGCAAATCCTTCCACTGCAGGGTTCGGGAAATTCACATGTAAGTGCTCTTGCCCGGTTGTCCTGAAGAAATAAGTATATGCTGTTCATTTGTAGAACAAAAAGAAGAAGAAAATCTTGACAGCAAGAAAAGGGAGATCATAAATGAATTTAACAGTTTCTTTTTTTTTTTTGGCAAGGAATTTAACAGTTAAAGCAATTAAATAAGAAAGCAAATGGAGTAGGCAGCCTATACCAATAATGCAATGAAAACTCTTTTACCAGCAGTTAGTGAGATCACACTTATTAGTAGGCACTAGGCGATCACCGGTTTAAGAACTATTTTCATGCAATACAAAAAGCCAGCACAAGAATTCCATGATATCTGTATCAGGGATTTGCCATATGCGTATCATACAATAGCAGTAACTGAATCTTAAAGAGAGTTCAGAAAATATTGAATCAGCATCCCTCTTCAGATGTGAAAAGTGTGTTTTGAACTAAACTCATTCACCTGTGATACAAGTTAAAGAAGGAAGACACTCTGATAGATTCCAGACTGCTTGAACATTTCATTTCTTAGCTGCTTCATCAACTTTACAAACACATCCAAACTGGAAGACAGCATTAAATGTCAAAACCACAACAAATAGTATTCAGGAAACTTACAGTGATGAAATCACATTTGGTAAAATCAAGCTCAGCTCTTTTGAGCAGGACCATTCTCAAGTATCGAATTATCTTGTACAAAACCATGAAATCCAATCCACCATGCAACACCAAGCAAAGATCTTGAAAGTCAATAGGAGAAAGCCCACTCCATGAACAGCAAACAGCGAATCAATAACATCAAATAATCACAAAGAACAACAAGAAAAATTCTCCTTTTTCGCAAAAAACATTAAACAATAGCAATTGCCACGATCTTTTGCTTTCAATCCCAATAAGAGGTTAATCATACAATGTATTCCAAAATGAAACTTGGAAGCAAGCATTGTACATTTGCAGAGTATTCAATATAGTACTAATAATAATGGCACAATTTTCATATAATGAGCCACACCTAAACAAATCATAATCTCATCATCAGTAAATAACTTTCTTTCGGTCGATTAACAATTGTAAAACCCTAACACATGGACTAATGTTCTACTACACAAAAAAGAGGCCAAAACCAAAACTTGAGCAACTAATTTTGAGACCCCATTTTCATTCTTTCATTCTCTCATTCTCCCCCATTTGAGAAAACACCTTAGTAGCAAGCATATTCTCATCGAAAAACCGAGCATACGGATGACCCAAAGGTACAAGCTTCTTATACTTATCAAACTGCTTCTGCGCCTCATCCTTTTTCCTCAACAATGTGTAAATAATGCCTTGACACAAATAAGGTCTAAAGTCCCTAGGCTCTTCCTTCACAAGCTCCTCATAAACCTTTAATGCCTCCATATAGTTCCCTTCAATAACCCGAATTTGAGCCATCAACAGCTTAAAATCCCTCATTTCCTCAATCTTTTTCTCCTTCCTACACCGCTCCGTCGCATCCTCAATCCTCCTAGTAACTTCCTCAACCTCCTTCCCATCGGCTTCGCCCTGAGCTTGTGAAACCGCCATTACAAGCCCGTGATACGCCTCTACACGAAGCGGGTCCTTGGCTATGATATCCTCGAACCCGGCCTTCGCCACCTCGGACTCTCCCATGTACGTGTACATGTTACACCTCAGCAACGGCCACTCCAAATCCTCCGGCTCCAGCTGAATCAACCTGGTTATGACCTCCACCGCTTCTGGAAGCTTCTTGCTCCTAATCTTCGCCTCCATTAACGACTTCAGAGACTCGACGTCGTCGGGGTTCGCCGCCGCGACCTCCTCCAGCTTCCTCTCACTCTCCTCGTTTGCAGCAACGTCATCTTTATTTTCCGTTTCAACCATAGGCGGTCCAGGTGGGTCAGCTCTGGCGGTCAACGGTCTGGGACTCAACCCGGAAAAGAAGATTGCGGTGGCGGCCACGGCGATGGTGAGTGGGGTTTTGAGGAGAGATATTAGATTTTGGGTTTGGAGTTTGGCTGAAGAATTTGAATTCGGAGAAGAAGATGAACGGATTTTGATGGATAAGGGGCGAGAGAATCGGTTGGTGAAAGAGACTGAGGAGATGGATGTTGAGAAAGAGGGGCGGTTGTAGGGGCGGAGGGAGAGCGCGAATGACGGCTGCTTGAAATTGAGTTTTGGAAGAAACTCCATTTTTTATAACTTCGGGTTTTCCGAATGAATAAATGATGGACGGCAGGCTTCACGAATCACAATGGGTGAGTGAAACCTAGAATTGAAGCATCATGATTCATGAATTGTGCCTGCCTTTGTTGGGGATGTTTCATGTTTCGTGTTTATGTTTGTGGGCTTTCAAGGGGTTGGTGGCACAAGCCGCACATCTCATGGCATTGGCTACTCACGTTAGTACAATAGTACGTTACCATTGAATCCGATATACGAAACTACACGAGTATACGACTAGTATACTCAATAGTTATTCTAAGCGCAAATAGGACTATGGACCTGGGTTCAAAACGCACAACCATTACAAATAAAACATAGACAAAGTCACAGAAAATGAAATAAATGAGCATTCATTTACAAGGCGATAAACATTGAGATGTATGATATTTATTATTCCCATGTAAATGACTTTGTAATTGGAAATGGCGTAATTATTTTTGTAGGAGTAGTTCACGTATAGGTCTCAAGATTTTTTAAAAATATGATCGTTTGCTTTGGAAATAGTTCACGTACTGTACACAAACAATGAGGATGGATATTATATATTATCACACTGAATATTATATATTCTAACAATAAACATAATATATCAAGATAGATATAAACTTTTTGCATTAGCAATAGTAGATGTTATGTTCACATATTTGAAAAATGAACATTTTGTATTTATGTAATGAACATTCAATATTAATCTAGTGAACATTAAGTCTTATGACAATGAACATTAGTTATTATGAAAATGAATACATATTATACATAACCATTAAAATGAACATTATGTATTTATGTAATGAACATTATATATTATGCGAATAAATATTAAATATTATAACAATGAACATTAGTTGTTATCAAAATGAACATGGAACATTCGTGAATAAAGTATTCCGAAAATGAACATTTTGTATTGCGAAAATGAACACTATATACAACTTGAATGAACATTTTGTACAAAGGCAATGAACATTAACATATTTCACACGAATTGAACATTCTTTACAAGGAAATTAACATTAGGATGCGTAATATTCATTATTTTCCATGTGAAATCATCATCAGTGCTTCATAATTCGCGCATTGGAAAAGATACGCATAGAGAACTTTGTAATAATATTTTTAAATCTGAACTTTTGCATTGGGAATGTACATGCAATGTACACATATTTATTAAAATGAACATTGAACATTACGTTCAAAGGCAATGAACATTACATTCAAAGATATTGAACATTACGTTCATTTGCAATGAACATCACGTTCAAAGGCAATGGAAATTACGTTCACAGGCAATGAACATTATGTTCAAAGGTACTAAACATTACGTTCAAATGCACTAAACATACACTTCCCAAGCAAATTCCATGAATTACAAGCAAAAAAAAAAATACTGAGTATTGAGGAACGTGTTGCATGGGAAATCGAAATAGTCATGTTGAGTGGAAAAACCAACCGTAATCATTGCACTTAGTGGGGGAAATTTTGAAATTGGCGATATTCATTGCCTTACAAACGAATGTTTATTACCTATGCTGACGTGTAAAATTGGTTGCGTTTTTATGTGTAATAATCTTGTGTTTTGTACCGGGTGCAGGGTCTAATTACTGGAGCGCAAAGGTCAATCTAGAAATCATGCTTGTAAAATATAAACCTAATTTGATTCCTACTAAATCTTAATAGCCTTTTCAGATCAAAATCGAGCACTTTTTCCATAATCTACAAAAATGATCTTTCCAAATGAATTCATTTTGTTTAAAGCTATTTTTGAGGGTATTCTCTCACCTGAAAAAGTATCATTTGCAACTTTGTTTAGTTTATACTTTCATTTATTAATTGAAAAAAAAATAAAAAAAATAGTTTTTGATCATGGGAATAAATATAGTGTTTGTATGCTTTTTAGTACCATATAGTATTTATTGCCTTTGTAGGCAAGTGATCACACCTGTTGTGTTTTGATTTAACGAATTTTCAATTTATAACTTTCTTGTCATTTTTTCCCTTATGTAATCGTGTTCTTTTTATATATAGATCAAAATATAATAAATTTTTATTTAAAGTTATTTTTATATTTTTCTAACTCTGTAATTAAATGTCATGATTGTTGTTTGACAAGCAAGTTGATTTCATCCTAAAAATAGTATATGTCTTCTCTATTATTGAAGTTTCATTTGACCATCAAATTACCACCAATTTTCTTGTTAAGGGTGAATCGACAATTACCAAGGACTACTACCATTTTTTTTAATGTTTGCTTAAAATCTTAAATCTCATCACTTATAGTTTGAAAGTAGTGTCTTTAAGTGATATTTTTTTTTTTCTCTTCTATCTATTTCTTTTTATTTGCCCTATTTAAAGTATTTTATATAAGAAAAGAAAAATTTAAACATGGTACTTCTATTATAAGTTTGAATATATGTATATGAAATCTTATTAGATTTATCTTGATATATAAATTTTTAATATATTATAATTTGTTAGATATTATGGTTTAAACATATTCTTTAAAAATTATACAAAAATTAAATATAACAAATAAAAGGAAAATGAAGGGAGAAATGTGTTTTTGGTTTTTTTTTTTGTTTAATCAATATACGTCATTTCTAAAGGAAAAATGTTTACGAAGTTTTAGATTATTGCATTAAGAAAATAAACTGAAGTATGCCAATAAAATCAAAACTCGAACTTCTGTTCATTTTTTTTCTTCTTATCCTTCCAAATTCCAATCCCTCGTCTCGCACTAGTTATTCCACTTCGAAAAGGAGAAGCAAAATGTCGACGTGTCTTTATGTAAACCCCCTTAAATCCATAAAACTCACCATCCCAACCCGGCGTAACTCAGCGAGACTCAGTCGGAGCTCAGTCAGGTGTGAATCGACGACGGAGGTTGCGGCGGAGAAGCGGCAAATAAAGGTGAGTAACCGGGAAGATTCGTTGGAAATATGCCGAGTATTGAACGGAATGTGGCAGACGAGTGGTGGCTGGGGGCGTATTGATCGAAACGACGCCGTTGAAGCCATGCTCCGCTATACTGATGCTGGTCTTACCACCTTCGACATGGCTGATCACTGTAACTTCCCTCTCTTTTAATTTTACTATTTTTTCTTACCCCGCCATACTTTGATTTATTTCTGGTCTTAATATGGACCACGGGGCCAAACTATGCCCCTTGTTTCATTGAATGCAATTCAAGATCAATTCAAAAAATAATTATTTTTAAATATGCATAGGCAGATTATTGAGAAAGATTAAAACTTTGAAGTTAGGATTTGTGAAAATATTTTATCAAACCATTTGACTTAATAGGCTACTTTCATGTATTCATGCCTAATATAGTAGTTCAAATTTACGACTATAATTCAACGTATAGTAATGCATAAATGCATTTGATATATTTAGTAGCATTATAATATAATACAGTTGGAAGCAAAAATAAAATAAAATACGGAGTATTAAAAATGGTATTTAACTCATGAGAGCATGACCGATTATGTAACCAGGAATACTCAAAATCTTGTATAAGGTTGTGTTGACTTCTGATATGCCAAACTACTGTTTTTGGGAGGAAGTTGTTCATTAGTGTGGGCATATATGATTGTTAACAGCTTTTATGTGCATCCGACTAAGAAAGGGATTTGAGAAGTTGATTGTGCACTTAATGGCTACTTCTTTCTGGATGATTACTTAGTAGCCTTGGTATGCTTTGATTACATGCATTACTAAAAATGATGTATGTACCATGGATAGTTGGAGGGAGCATGCTGCTTTGCCTTTTATATCTTCTCAAGGAAGAATCTTTTTTGGACTTCAAGATTTGTGCTTGTTTCAGATGGACCGGCTGAAGATCTTTACGGAATCTTTATAAATCGAGTCCGTCGTGAGCGCCCACCTGAGATTTTAGGAAATGTCAGAGGGTGAGTTGGAAATTCCATATTACTGTTATTGTCAGGTTGATTCTGTCCTTCAAATTGTGTTTCTGTTGGACAAAAGGCTGTTCCATAAATTCTAGCTACTCAGATATGTAATTGAGTCATTTTTCTGATGTATCTTATTGTTTCAACTCTAAGCTTTCTTTTGAATGGTTTCCTTTTGTAGTCTCACTAAATGGGTTCCATCACCTGTTAAAATGACGAGGAGTTTTGTGGAGGGGAGTATTGATGTTTCAAGGAAAAGAATGGATGTGCCTTGCTTGGACATGCTTCAATTCCATTGGTATGGATTCTCAGATTTTGTTCATTTTCTGTGGTGCACATTTGGAGGAGTTGAATGCATGTAATGTGATGTCAGAAAAGCATAAGTATGCTCTGACATCCCACGTATTACATTTGGAGTTTTTTGAGGCATCATTGTTACTTTTATTTGATATTGTCTCATACACACACGCACGTCATGTAGACTGTTGTAGATGGGTGGTTTGATTATTTTCTGCCATACTTGTTACTGCCTGGTGTACTTCTGTATTTATTTCTTATACTGTTGATTTGGGCATTATTCCCAACTTGTTGAGATGTTAGTGTGTTTGATCTTTTTCTTGATTGCTTTGTTTATGAAGTATGTGTGTCAATGAATTCATATGAAATTTCTGCTAACTCGTGGCAGTTGATACTACAACCTCCTGTTAACCTCTTTTACCTTGAAACAGGTGGGACTATTCCAATCCTGGATATCTAGATGCATTGAAACATCTTACAGATCTGAAAGATGAAGGTCGGCTTCCTTTAGGTCTTTTTCTCTGTTTTCAATTTTAGCAATATCAATGACTTATCATACGTGATATTTCAGGAAAAATTAAGACCGTGGCTCTTACAAATTTTGATACGGAGAGATTGCACATAATTCTTGAAAATGAAATTCCTGTTGTTAGCAACCAGGTAAGCTAGATACTATGATAAGTTGTAATTTCTTTTGTCTGGGGCTTCTTATTGGGTGTCCAACTCATATGATTAATGCCTGAACTACTGTAGGTGCAACATTCGATTGTTGATATGCGTCCTCAGCAGAGAATGGCAGAGCTTTGTCAGCAAACTGGAGTTAAACTTATAACGTATTATCTTACTTTTTTCTTATTCCCTTAACCCTTTACCCCTTGAAACCAGACCCTTACATTGTCTAGCTATTTGGACCCAAAGGTCCATCTGATTGTGATAATTACAGTTGTTTTTTTCAGGCTCTTATATGATTATATCTTCGCAGGTATGGAACAGTTATGGGTGGTCTTTTATCCGAAAAGTTCCTGGATACCAACTTGGCCATTCCTTTTGCTGGTCCGTCACTTAATACTCCCTCCCTACAGAAGTACAAAAGGGTACTATTTTTCTTTAAGATGTTCTGGCTTTATTTTCGTTGTGTTTCAGAAAATTGAAGTTTCAGATCTTTGGTTCTGAAACTAAAGCAGTCAGACAGGCATTTAAAAGGAGTGGTAAGGCAAGCTATCATCGAAAAGTAGGATTTTAGTGTTTCTTAAAAGCAGAGTTGTATCCCTGGATTTTACATTATGCTACCTCAGTGCCTCCATTTCAAAATAGTTGTACTATACCATATACTACCTCCAGTTTGAAATAGAGGTAGTATAAGTTGGATAAAGCCTTTCAATTCAACTTTTACCTGAAAGCTTTCGGTAGCATTATTTTTTCCCTATGTGCTTCCTGATCATTACCATAAACTTCATGCCTTCCTCATGGGAAGTGTTTGACTTTCCTGACAGCCTTGGGTTGTGTCGTCAAGCTGTCAATCTTCTTTGGGTCACTCATCTTTGGGTGCACTTGTTTCTTTCTTCCTGTAAATGGCAGATGGTTGATGCGTGGGGAGGATGGAGTCTTTTCCAAATTTTGCTTCAAGTGCTGAACAAAATAGCCAGAAAACATGGAGTGTCCATTTCAACTGTTGCTGTCAAGTACATACTGGATCAGGTAAATATTTCTCTTAACTTTTTCTTTTGAGAATTTGAATTTACAACACCCTTGAACTTCAATTGAACTTTATGTTGGACAAGTGCAGCCTGCTGTAGCGGGCTCAATGATAGGTGTCAGACTTGGATTGTCAGAGCATATTAAAGATGCTAATGCTATTTTTTCGCTCACTCTTGATGAGGAGGATGTCGACAGCATCCGTGATGTGTCCAGCAGGGGGAAAGATCTGATGAGAATGATTGGTGATTGCGGAGATGAGTATAGACGCGCTTAATACTTGGATAGGCCTGTTTTTCGTGCTTGATCTTTGTGCTTGCATGGAGTAGCAAATCATATCATATGAACATTTTGTTTAAAATATGCCAAATTTTTGTGTATGGTCAAAATCTTGTATAGAAATCCTGAGAGCTTTGGTCTTGTGGACTTCAATTGTTTACTAACCGCATTTTTCATACTATCCTATCAACAAACAGTGGATGCAAATGCTATCAAGAAACACTAGGAAGAAATGACCGTAGAGCTACATGGATCAAGTTTGTGAGTAACATAATTGGGTTAATAGTTTTGATGCCATTGGACCACTAAATCAAATAAATTATCCAAACTTGAATTGTTATATTTAATGGGTTAGTTCACTTTTAACTTTATCCATTTGTCAACTTTTTATATTGAATAAAGTAATAATGCATTTCCTGTGGATTTCAATATGTGTGCAACGTTAAATATTGAGTGAAAACAACGTCATTTCCTAAAGATTTCAATTATAAGAGCATCAAAGCTTGATGCTTGTGAGGTGTGACAAATCTTGAGAATTTATTTTTAAATTTCGCTCAATTTTCAAAACTTCTACAATTAGGTCATTAAGGTGTATTTAGAGCAATTTGATAAGACTTACTATCATTTTAGTTTCAAATACAGTGTTATCTTTAGATTAACTCAATTGGGTCATTAACTTAGTATAAGATATTCTAAGACAAAAGAAAATACCCTTAGTATTAGATTAATCTACATGTGTTTTCACCATTTTTCTCAAATGTGTTTTCACACTATTTCTCAAATTTGTATTATCTTATAATCCTATAATCCGATTTCAGCAAACGGATTTCCTATTTATTGATCTAAAGTAAAATCCAAGTCTCACAACCTTAACTACAACTCATACCTTAAACCTATATAAATTTTTAGAACATCAAATTTCCATAATTTTTTATTTTACAAATTTAAAAATAAAAACATTTTAAATTACATTTTAAAAATCATGAAAAGTCAAATAAGACAAAAAAAAGGATAGAAATATATGGTAATATGTAGTACTTTGTACTTGATATAGTTCCAACTTTAGAATTTAGTAGTTGCTTTTGGAGGCCATGGAATTATTGACCCATTTAGCTCTCAGCTAAGTGGACAAGCCTATCTGCCACATAATTAAAATGATCAAGATTTATGGCACAGAAACCTGGCAAAGAACATTTGCTAATTACAGAATGAATAGCTATATACACATACCTATGGAGTATAAACTATACGCAACTAATAACCTAAGTAAAAATAAATAACTCGTACTATCTAATTTCTAATATCCACGATATACATTCTCTTAAAAGTTGAAAATCTTGTTGCACTGCTATTCGATAGAAAACTTGCATTTTTCTTTGAAATTCAGATGCGTCCTCTAGGATCTTGAAAGCACCGGCACATTTACACTGCTCAGTCAAGTGACTATCTTTCATCATACGACACTTGACACATACCACGTCCTGCAGATGAAAAAGGCGTTCCCGCTGCCTCACAATTTGAAGAAGAGAGTTCTCCATTTTCTCTCTGTCGTAAGGCTGCCCACATTGTGGCATTGAGCATCGCCACTCCTGCGTGAGTAATGATGGGTCCCTTCCCAAGTCAAGGTCTCGGACATCATTGCAATAGCTGTTGAAATACAAATACAAATACAATATATTAGTCCACAAAACAAAAAGTTGGTTAAAAAATATGCTCTCTTATTATGGATTTATGTAATTACACAAATAGTTGACTATTATATCAAGTGGAAATGTGAAGTTAGTTTAGATCAGCTCAATGGAAGAGAAATTATTACACTATGGGACGAGGCAAAATTAAGGGATTCTTTGTCAATTCACCTGCAGATGATGTTTTGTAATACAAAAGATGGTTGAGGAGGAGCAAATTCTGCTTCTGGGGCAAACTCTCTCACACGTATTAATCTTAGCAAATTCCTTCTCATGACCTGAAGTATGCGCAAGAAAATATTACACTTAAATATCATTCACTCGGAACAGAAACTTCTCAATGTAAACATAAATCTCATCATGCAATAAAAGACATGTCACGAGGCTTGTGGACATATATAGAGAAAAAAAGACGCAAAACATGTTTATGACATCCAGCGATAAATTAGCTATCTTCGCTTGCTAACCAGTTTCTTCCTCTTCATGACAGCTCAATGTTTTAGTGACCCGATTCAGTACTAGCTGAAAGTGAAATCATAATTCCGCTGCTTTTTTTAGCACCATAATGACTTGGCATGTTTGCCACCGCAAAAATACAGGGGTCCGGTCAGGACATAATATCATTTGAATTTTGAGAAGCATTTAGGATTACCGAAAATTGCTGTCTTACCAGGACATCATGCTGAACATTTTGGTCCAAAGCCAAAACAGCACAGACGTGTTTGACAAACTCCAAAGCAACATCCCCTGTATGAACTTGCCCTGTTAGCTGAGGATTTACTTGTATTAATTCATCAGCAGTCTGAGTCCTCTTCATTTCTTTAGAATGATGAGTTATCTCACGGACAATCATAAAAAGTTTATCCGAGAAATAAGAGCTGATCTGCAGCATTACACATCCTTTATAAATACCACAGTATATAACCTCTTAACACAAACAACAAAACTTCAGCTATGCTATTTATTAATTTATTCAAACCTGATCTTTAAGATATTCGATTAAATGCGTCTCAAACTTCTCAGCAATTGGGGTTGTGATCGACGGTGTACATAAGCCACCGTCCCCAAGAAAACTGTCATTTGCAGCATGATTCAGAGCATACTCCCAAGGTTTATACATAAATTCAGAGATAGTCACGACAAAATTGTCCTGTAAAGGAAGTTAAAAAGAGGATTTGTGAGTTTAAAAGAATTTATTATAAATCGTACACCAACAATTCAATAAAAAACTTCATTTATTTGATGCGTTTAAGTATGTGTGTGCTGCCACCACATAATACAAAATCAATATTCAAAAAGTAAACTTGTTTCCCCAGGGAATCAAACCCATAATGAACTGAAATCTAGGGCATGTCATGAACTTTTCCAGAAACATCTTGTATAATATAGCTCGACTACAATGTGGCTGTTTAGGATTGTGATCAACCAATGCAGCATGAATGATGAAATTCCAATCTGGATAATCCGTAAGACTTTGAACTAGGGGTAGAACCATAGAGATATGTTAACTATCTGGGTGCTACAGTATTTTCGAGAATTCTGAAAATATCTGTGTACGATTTTTCTTATATTTGTAAAACAATCTACAAATATCAATTTTGCATTATATTCTCTTCACCGAAAACTTAAGAAGGAAAAGGCTTACTTGGACATTCTTTGGCAAGTTTTCAGCTATATTCCAACTGGACACAATGTCTACTTGAAGATTGCCAGGTAGGCATCTGCTAGAGGATACAGAAATGCTGGCTGCAGATTCATCCTGGTCTTTGGCCTGTATACCTCCATAATTGTACTGCCATATAAAAGAAGACTTAGATATACAAATCTTCACACATGAGAAGGGCTTTGTTTTTTCTTATTATTGGTGATTTTAGACAGAAATAACATCAAGCAGCCCCATTATAGGTACATCAAAACCATCCAACTTTAAACATCTTCGGGATAAACTTCAAAAGAAATAGCACATAATAAACTCTGAAAGAACGGTTTTTTAAACAATATTTTATTTAATTAGATACATAAAAACAGATTTTGAGAAAACCTCCAAACATAATATTCTTTCTACTGTAGCCTCATTATTTACAATGTGAATGGCAAGCAAACTTAAAGAGGAGCAAACCTGATCCATGAAAAGCAAGGAGTGCCAAAAGTGTACAGGTTCAATCTCAATCCACTCAAACAAATCCCTGCAGAAAGCAACTAGTTAATCATCAGAGATTTGTGACATTGAAAAAAACAATTATCAGATATCTCACCTTGTCTGTAATGCTTTCAGCAAACTATCACAATAAGCTCTAGCTGCAGCCAAGTCAGCTTTTCCAGTGTCTAATATGACCTTGGAAAAATTTGCAAATATAACTGTAGCACCCAATTTGCGGAACTCTGCCAAAAGTAATGCAAATACCTTTTGCATAACCTATGAATGTTGAATTGATTAAAATCAGAATTGTACTTGGTTTGGAACAAATGAAAAAATGTTCACTATAGATTTACCATATACTTTGCTTAAAGATGCAAAAAAAGGCCTAAGTAGACATCTGCAACTATTTACTGTGCATGCTGTAACAATTATCATCAGTTAAAAGTAAAGAGTTGGAGACTTGAAGTCACTGAGCCTCTTTCAAATTCATTCATACAGCCTCTATCTGAAATCCATAACTATTTTGTTGGACCCCACCCTGATTGAGAATGTTCAATAATTTCACTAGAATACCCTTTATAACCATTGTCTCCACACTCTTTAAGTGGAGTATGTTTGGAAAAGTTTAATCTATTTACATTTTTAGGAAAAGTGACAACTATTTCCAGACATGCCAAAATAATACAAGTGACTAATTATTCTGTACCAAAGGAGTATCTGACAAGTAATTTTCAATTTTTGTAGCAGTTCTGTGGTTTAGAAAAAGATGTATTTACCTTGCACAACATTCTATATAGAGCTGGATCATGAAGTTTCGATTGTGGGCTGAAATAAGAAAGATGAAAACTGATTAATGAGAACTTCACAACATAGAAAACATGACATCTCTTGAAACATCATATATACCAACCTACAAAGCCAACGATAAAGATGTTGCAATATTGCATCAGCATATACATTTCCTGAAGAGACTGCATCTTGTAGGCATCTTTGAACCAATTGTTTTAAAACACGAAATGCAGGTCCACAAAAGGTTGATTCATCAAAGTCGTATTGCTCACTGGATATACATAAATCGGAATCTTTATCTTGCTCAAAACCATGTAAACCACTGCCCTCTATTTCATTAATTTGACTGCTCTTCAGAAGGGAATTAACAGCCAGGTGATGGATCTACAAAGAAAACAAAAGACATTATATTATTCATATCTCTAGCACAACTCAGAAGAAATTGTAAGTAGGACGTAAATACTGAACCTTCAGCTCCACAGAAACCTTTCTATATGCTCCAGGGTAGACAAGAACAGGTTGATTGACCTGTAAAATGCCAAAAAATTGAGTTTGTAATGTACAGAACTGGTGACACAAGAAGTCTGTTAATGCTTTTTAAAAACATGACGGAAACTAGCAATAAAATAATATATGCTTTAAAATAAAAGGCATGATCAAACACGAAAAGCAAGCTATGACAATGTATACATTAAAAGAGAGCAAACAAAGAAGAGCAATAATGAACAAACCCCAACAATAGCACCACAAACTTTAAAAAATAGGTTTTCCCGACAATATGCATGTAGTGTTTGGTTATTGGTTCAAACCTCATCAACAAAGCATGCATCCTCTTCACTAAAACCACCAAGATCTGGAAGACCGTCATTAGAAATCCAAAGTACCTGGAAAATTCCAAACTCAGAACAAAACAAAAACTTGAAATATTGGATAGTGAAGTCCATAGGCAGTTCTAAATTTCCTTAAGAAGCTTCTGAGTGTCTTTTTCTCTTCTTATATACCTCCTATTTTTGCTAGTGGTCCATATAAGTATTGTATACCATAAATTAGACAATAACAGCCTTAAAACTTCCAGTGGGGAATAACTGTCAGTGAACAAGAAGACTCATAGATGATAAAAGCCTATAAAAAAATGTTACTCCAAACTTCAATTATGACCTAAAGGAAAGATATTTTTATTTTACAAAAAGAAAGAATGTGATACCTGTTGGTGATCACGTAATGCTCTTGAGAAAAAGATATCTATAGTGTATATGATCCAGTCAAGTTCAAGGTTCCCCAGCGGTACCTATATGACAAGAAGAATAGTTAGGTTTCAGACAAGGACAGTGTATATATAAGGTGAAAGCTTCAAGATTAGTAACTGAAAACTTGCATGTGCATATCTTGAGAGAGAAATCCTCTCATTTAACCATTGGGTTGATGCTGCACATCTTTGCAGTGCAACTTTTGCAGCAACTGTCTGCCAACCAACAGCCTGCATACAGCATGATATTAAGCACCATCCATAGAAAGGTAAACGCACTCATGTATGTTGAAAAAAAAAGAAAGTAGTACCGGGTAGTGACTGTCACGAGCATTGGCAGGGATGCTTACACAAGGAAGATCATTTAAGGCTTGTATACCTGACTTCAAAAGATGAACATTTGGACACTCAATAACAGCAAGGCCAGGTTTGTGATTGTGGGGCCTGCATATTCAAAGGCTTTGTAAAAAGAACATTGAGGTTCAAATAACTCAAAGAACTGCCCAGCTACTGGAGACCACAAAAGTAACCACAGGGTTATATTTTATTATCCTTATAAAGAACTTTCAGAATGGCTGACAAAAAGTTAATTAAAACTTGCAGCATGCACAAACACAAATAGAAGGTAGCAGTAGTGCTAGACAAGTATCCATTTTCCCAAGATTTTTGTTTGGGTAGTTTGGTTCATGGAGATTGAAATTTGACAAAACTAGCTAGTTTGATATAGTACTCAAGCATCACTAGGAAAAGGATCTCAGTAATACCTAAGTCCACTTATTATTCTCTGCATCATCTTTTCAGCTTCATTAATTCGAACAACATAGTCCACCTGAATATTGGAGAGCAAGATAAGGATCAGTGTTGTGGTGTACAGAAGTTACACTGCAAATTTTTTTGGTACTAAATCTCCAACTTGCCTTGTAGGATACAACACCCTGAGAAATTGAAGAATCCACAGATAAAGCTTGGCAAACTTCATGATAAAATCTCTTAATATTAGTGGGATTCAAACTTCTCTTCTGGTGGGGATCCACCACAACAAAGGAAATCAAGTTAGATACAGGGAAGTATCCAACATATACTGCTCGCCCTTCACAACAACTGAAACATTCAGAACCAAAATGTAAATAGGTGACACAATCACATGAATTTTAATAAAAATAGATACTTGCAAGACATATATCCTAAAAGAATTAAGAAAATGACAGCATTATAGAAACAAACGCACAGTACAATAACTCATGAGAAGTGACAAGCATATCAGTACATGTATACATTGAATACAAATATCCACCCAACCCTACAAAGACAACAGCAAAAACCCTACTCAGTGTAAATCCTACTACTGCGAGGTTAAGTAAAGTTTGGATATACATGGCCTTGGCTGGTTGTCCCTAAGTATTGAAGAGAGCCTATTTAAAACAAAATCTTCACAAAGGGGAATGAGAAAATAATCAAAATTTAAAATAAGGGAGCAAATGGAGAATGCGACTTATATCTATCATGCAATATAAACTCTATTCCCCCAGTCACTCAGTGAGAATACAATAACAAGCTAATGATAACCAATATAAGAACTGTTTTCAATCAATGCAATGAAGTCTGAATTTGGGATACTTCATCCACTCGTTAAAGATGAAGATAGCAGAACCTTAGAGAGAGTAAGGAAACTAGGAAAGTATTTGAACCAACTCCCTTATTCAGTTGTGATTGTTCAGAAGTACAGCAATTTTGCTCGTGTTAAACAAAAAAAAATCACAAATCTAAGATAGTCTGTATCAACTACCTCTCATGCAACAAATAATTATGTATGAACTGAAATCATTTACCTGTGATACAAGTAAAGGAATGAGACGGAATTGTCCAGATATCGACATTCAGATGTAGTCTTCATCTGCAGTTCATTCAGATTCCAGGCGGCTTGAACATTTTGTTTCTTAGCCGCTTTATCAATTTTACAGACACATCCAATCTGGAGGACAACATTAAATTCTGGCGGAACTTTGGTTTCATAAATGCCCTAACCATACAAAGGGTATTAGGGAAACTTAGAACGAATAAAGCTTCATGAACAATAACATTAAGGACAAAAGAATAAACATTCATACAAAAAAAATTGCTGATACTTCTGCATAAACTAGATCTTGTTTAATACGAAATTATTGAATGCTTTGACATTATTAATCTCTACTTTCATTGAAACCTCTTCTCATATGTATTTGATAAATCTATAAGGCTGATCTCCTATTAAGGCAACCCTAGTCAAAATATTCAAAAAACAGAGGACATCCATGAATGATGCTCTGTGATTAAGATTTTCTTATCAGAAATTCCCATGAAGCATGCTAACATAGTTCACATTCAAAGACATACAGGAGAAAAGTAAAAATCCATCTGAAAAACAGATCAAAACTAATGTGTCAAAGAACTTTGTCTAACCGGTCTAACTATTATGACAGTCAAAAAAATGAAAAAAACAAAAGTTTCCAAGGAGCTGTATGGCCATACCTCGATTTCTGGATCTGCAAGATGAGCTATTAGTCTCTTGCTTTCTTCTCTGAATTCTTTCTCGTCAATTATTATCTACAGTAGGGAAGCAGAGAATAAAAATTAGTTCCCAGAACTAAACCAAATAGCCAAAAAAAAGACACTGCAATCTTGGTACCTCAATCAAGTTGTAGCTGCGGTGTCCATGAGGAAGAATCTTGTTAACACGTTTACCGGGAAATTCTTCAGTTAATGGAGCTCTGGAGTTGATATAGAACACTCTAGGAACAGCGATTGGAACTTTAAGCATGGTTCCTTCCACAATAACCCAAGCAAAAAATTGACCAGGACAATCACTAGGGACGAGTTGCAAAACCTGAAAGGAAATTGACTCAAGCATTCACAGACCAGCAGTACCCAAAACATAAGGACCAAGAATAAATCAGAAACAATTCTACCTGCCAGTAGCTGCTTGTGAGAGACAATTCTTGCCTTCTGAAGTATGAATTAACTCCAATTTTCCCCAGATTTTTTTTCTGATTAATCAAACTCTCATGTAACTCAGGAACACCAGTACCTTGTTTTTGGGTCTTTTCATTGGATAATCTGTCATACCAAATCTACTCAGTAAACTATTGCCAATGGCCATTGACAAATAATTCAAACACAACCGCAACGTAATTTCCACAAGCACTCTATACCAAAATTCACACCAGTTTACACATAATTTTATGAGGATATGAAAATATTTTTGTAGAATAAAAAACCTAAATTTTAAAAAGATTATCAATATCATTTTAACTCTTTGCAGGGATTGGTTTACTTCCCAAATTTTGATACCCCTCAATTAAAAATAAAATGTTTTAGCTAACTTCAATAAATCCTCCTGCAATTGAAGCTGGAGTAACAGAAGAATTATCTCTCTAAATAATCTTCCATTTGATAGCCTTAAGAATCATTATATAACTTTATCCCTTTATGGGAGAATGTTATATGGGACCTCCCCAGTTGGTCCACTCATAGGGGTAAATAAACCAAGGTATCAATGATCTCAAGGAGGGGAAAATATGCCCATGAGGATGGGATCATTCAAATCTTAATGAAAACATTAAACTGTATATCTATAATCACCTATGTTCATCGATCAAAGCACCCAAAGCTTCAGGGATCAAATGATACCTTTTCCACACCACACATCTTCAAGAAATTTAAAAGCAATCATCCAGGCTATCCAGCCATGATTATTAGGACTAGTTTCACTTTGGTATAAAAATTAAACATCTAGCCATGTACTGCAAATCTAGTTTTACACATTTTTAAGACACTAATATGCTAGTATTCAATATCAATTATTGGAATTAATTGCCTAGATAGATCTTCTGGCATGGGGGCTTTTGAGTTAAACATGCAACATACTTTCTCCCATTTACGTAATATAGAGTTATGAACAAAGGAAAAATCATTAATGACAATTTAAATAGTATTCTAAAAGACAAAAGAAAACACCTCTGTCTCTTTCGTTTTTCTCGGTTCTCTTTCCACTTTCGCTTCTTCTGCTCAAGCCATCCTGCATAGTCCTCATTCTTATCTACTTCAAAAGCACTATTGTCACGAATACATGTGCTTTCATGTTGATTTTGGTGATGTAGAGTAATTGTCTGCAATGCATGCTTTCCATTTACATCATAACTGTGCACAACAGGTCTACTACCAACCCCAGATCCACTTGAGTTTCCAAAATCCTCCAAATCGAGAACTTTGGGTTCATTATCTACAGAGTTGGACTTAGCATCAGCTTTGGCCATTGCATCCCTCTTAGAAGAGAATATATCCTTAATCTTCTTCTGGCGAAACTTATCATCCTTTTCCCGAACTTTCTTGTGCAGCCAGTCAGGATGAACCACCCTAGGTACAGGGTTTGCAATCTGAAAAATTGAAATCACAATAAGAAGAGAAAAAAAGGGGTTATCTGAGTCTAAAACAACCAGTCATTAAAACTCATTAGCACCTTCTGCATTGCAGCTGGAATGGTTATGATTTTCTGAATGGCTGAACTAAGACGTTGCTTGTAATAAGACCAGTCAATGATGGATCTTATGCCAACATCCGATGAAATCTTGCACCATTTCCGGACATAGAATTTCATAAGTTCTGCAAAATTTCATTGCATTAACCACATGTTATTCCAAAAATACACAATGATAAAAAGTTTCACTGCAATTAACAGCATTACCAGTTTCAGTTTCAAATATTGCAACAGGAATTGCTCTCTCACTTACTGGTGTTCCCTGTCAGTTCAAAACAGGAGAAGCAATAAGCATCACATGTCTAAAAGATAGAATATTAACTAACCTAGTTTAAGAACTTGTACAAATCAATAAGCCTAAATCCCATTCCTTGGGAAGCTACTTATTACACGAAAAAGTACTCAGCAAAGGATCCTCCATAGTCCATAAAAATGTTATGACACAAGCCACACCTTCGGCTCTGATGCAACTACGTACTGACAGAGAAGCCCTTTATCTTTGACCATGGTATCTCCAAGAAAGTCAGCAAGACGCTTAGCAGTGGTCACTGCACAAGATTTCTGTTCACCGTAGTCTGCCAAAGACTTGCTCATTGTGCTTGATTCAGAAATGTAATGTAGCAGCTCACTGTCTGCTATGTCTTTTCCTTGATTCTGACACAAGTACAAAGCAACAAACTAATCAGCATTTGTTTCTTATTTGTCCATAAACCTCTCCATATGAATGCTAATCAGATAGACATGAGCTAAATAGAAGAAAGGGCTGGAAGGGTAGGATGATTAGATCCCAAGACCCTGATACAAATGCATATAGCTATTTTCATTCTTTCTGCTTACGTACATCAAGAAGATCAAGCCAGCGATCAGCAACTTCTGCAACTGCTGCATAACACTCTTCTAACGTTGACCCATTGAGAAACTTGTCAAACATCTCAGCCTACAAAATTTTGAGGAAAAAAATAGCAATAGCAAGTTAAAATGCCAATTAGATACAAGAACTCAAGTTGTATTCAGATTTGAAATTTACAATATTATGGTTTCATGTCTTCAATGAAATGGATATTGTTGAACAGAAAACCATTAAGTTAGAGCCTATGATGCAGTGTTCTTGCATACATTGTATGATTAAACCTCTGAAGAGCATAATAGAGAAAATTCACTTATATGAAATAACAGTTATATCAAATGTATTACAAAGATTTATCTCAGGGTAAAAGAAAAAAATGTATGCATGAGTAAACAGGCAAGAAAAACATCATTTAACCTGCACATTGCTTCTAAATCAGATTGCATAAAAGACAATGATACCTGGAAAACTTTGATGAGCTTAAGCTCACCTCTGCGCTTGATCTCAAAACCTTTAAGTTCTGCAAGGGTTCCATCATCATTAAAAACTGCATATCGCTTCTTGATCAGTATCCCTTCTTCCTTGGAGGCTGGAATTATCATGGCCTATATTCCAAAGTAGAAGAAATTCAACAGTGCTAAATTTTTCAAATGACAAGTACGAAAGCTCATTCATAAATAACTGCAGATTACCTTGTAAGGGCCATCCACTTCAAACTCGATTGAGCACTCACTATGAGTTGCATATGTTCTATTGACCGGATCCTTCAGTGTCTGGTGACATTGTGATAAGGATTAAAAATTTTCAACTGAATTAATTAAAGATGGTGGACATAAGAAGAAAGTAAATCCTCAAATATATTACAGGACATGATAGAAGTGTTGGACAATGCTTCAACATTGATACTGTCCGGTTTCTCAAATAATTATCAAATTTTCACTAATTACATCTTACAGTAAGCTTCCTCTGCATCTCCTATTCAACTACATAGCCTAACAGCTATTTAAGATATCATACATAAAACAAAGATATAGTAAAGGACACAAGGACAAGAACAGGTAAACAAAAAAAAAAGGAAAAACATTTATTATTAAACAAGCTGAGAAAGAAAACAACTGACCTGGTACTGATCATTTGTATTATTTCTCGCTACATCAACATTAAGCATAACACAAGGATAAGATATTGTAAGCTTCCTCTTTGAGTCCCTGTGACACAAAATAGACTTATGAGGGTCAACAGCTTATTGGCAAGTATCATATGGTTGAGTGTACGATTATGTAGGCATGTAACCAAAAGAGAAACTGAATCATTACTTTGTTTTAAAGGTAAAATTCTCAGGAAATGATCCAGGTAATGCACACCAGATTCCATCAGTATCTAGCTCAAGTGGTCGACCAATTTTTTCAACCAATAAACGAGCATTTTGAATGATTTTGGCTCCTGTGTAAGTGACCACCCCAGCCATTTCCATGGAATACCATCTTGCACCCCTAACAAAAAGTACAAAAGTAACCAAGAAATTATTATAACACTCATAAGAAATTATCAAAAATACAAAATAGTAAAAAGCAAGTGACTTACTTGCGCATGACATATCCATAGAAGGAATTGAGGATACACTTATGAGCAAGCTGCAAAGAATCGTACACAACAACCATATCCTGCAATCATCACATTGAGGGAAACAAATTATTTGAGGAACTGCAGCACACCACAGGAAGTCTATGATACGAGATTTCTGAAAAATTTTACTGCCTTGCCTACAGCTATACCTGTGCTTCCTGTATCTTAATAGGATTTCCACTTGCTTTTGCTTCAGACAACTTTCCCTTCCAAACTTTATTGAGACCTTTGTATTCATATCTTCTGTCTCGAAAGCTTGAACAACAGAGCAGCAAAACCAATTCAAACTTGGAATCTACTAAATGTGATTGTGTCTGACCTTACTACTTGAGCCCATCAAAAATTAAGATATTCATCCTGATGAAATTCTTATGCCATACCACAAAACAAAGAAATTTCCAATTCTCACCTGCGCACGGTATCGACATAAAACGGATTTTCCCTCATACAAATCCCAGCTTCTCGAAGCTCAGTAGAAGGCTTATCAAGAACCCGCTTGTATGCCTATGGATAGCATAGAAACTAATATAAGTGTAGCTAATATAAAAAGAAAAAATGTTAAAATGTAGCATAAATAAATACCTTCTGACAATATTTTTTTAGACGTTCCTTTAGCTTAGACTGCTGATCTGCCTTGGGAAGGTCAAGGAAAGACTTGGAAAACTGCCCTTGAATGCTATCCACCAATTCAGATTCAATTTGCCTCTTCAAATGGTTATAATCACTGATATTGTTCGAAGAAAAAATAAAGCAGTACTTAGTTCCTTGGATATGACACTCCCCTAAGAACTACTAGATTGTTTTCTTGAAAGATGACATACCTTTTCTTTGCCATATACGTTTCTCCACGCCAAACCCATTCAAGCGTTCTAAGACAAGTTTTTCCAGGGCGGTTGAAATCACAAGCAGTACAATCCTCATCTGTAACTATTGATGGGGGCTGGAAATAAAACCAAAGTCAGAAAACACGGCATGCATGTATTGACTTGTTCAAGATTGAAAAGTTGAGAAAAGAAGTCAAATAAGAAATTAGAAATTGAAAAATAAAACTTTTGGCCAAGTGTAACCAAAGCAAACCCGAATAAGTTAAGCAAGAAAAAAGAAAATATATGTGACAATGTCAAAGTTCTTTATGTCTCCACTGAAGATCCGCACAACTGGCTCTTGGACATACAGAAGATGATTACAAATCCTACAGTATTAAAGAAACATAGTACTCAATGCTTTCTAAAAATTTTAAACCAATACTTATGAGTTATAAAGGCAGGTTATGCATAAAGTAATTTGGTTGATAATGAAGTTCCCTTATCTATTAAGGTCATGCTGATAGCTGGTAAGGTGGAAGTGAAACCATGACAATTAGATTACACCACCAACCCCGAAAAAAAATACTGTGGGCAGTTTCTTCTTGTATTGAACCCATATATTGAGAAAAACTGCAACTATATACCTAGAGTCACAATACATCTGTAATACACAGCAGATCCAAAAGCATCCATACTCAAGCAAATTTCCAGAGATGATTAATGTAACAAGAGAAAAACAGCCAGTAAACAACACACCTGAAGCCTGTTTGTCAGGATAATATTAGGATACATAGCAGCAACATCCAAATGATATATCAGGGGGCTTTCTTCACGTACAGGTTCATCTCGTAAGCAAGAAAGCTGCAAACCAAAGAGAACGATGAATGATTGCATAGATAAACCTAGTAAAATTCTGGAGGATAAATCAACTGCAGATGACAACAAGCAAAGGATGATTATGTTATTACATCAGTACTATGAATCATCTGTTTGTAAGGAATAGGGATCTAGAAAAAATTGTCATAATAAGAAGCGATACAAATGGAAGTTAAAAAGAGAGAAGGATAGAAGATCCATTGAAATAAAACCAGATTTAAAGGCCTTTTAAGAAAATCATGCACCTTTTCTTTAATTGCATTCTTGACTTCATCATAGTTTGAGACTGAATCCAAGTCCATCTTCCCCTCCACTTTAATTGCATATTGCAGATCACGGTCAAGGTTGTCAATTAGTTGCTGATGATGCAAGTGACCAACATCAATCAGAGGAAAAAAAATGACTTTGGAGAGTTGACCAAAAAAAAGCGATGCCAAAAAAAGAAATAACCACAAATACAAGGAAATAGAAAATGTTTATCCACAATTAACAGAAAAGTATCAAAAACTCAGAGAAGCTATACATATGATGTCTAATAGCTATATAGGCCTTTCACGTATCACTTGAATGTACAAGACCTTCTATGCATCATTAACCACCAACAATATCCAACAGGCAAAAGAAAAGCTAAATCTTGGACATATGGAGTTCAAAGAAAGTTTGCAAAATGTGATCAAGTGATGTAACATAAACTGGCAAAACTGTGATTTAAGTAGAAACTACAAATGCCCAGATGTACATACTAAAATAAGTTACGAAGGTAATCTCTAAGAAAATCTTAATAGCATTTCAATGGAAACAAATCCTTCAAAATCCTAGAATGAGCTCCTGTTCTAAAGATCAAACATTTAAGAGACTGCCTTACACATGAATGCACCCACACACATGGGAGTTTAGAATTATGCTTCTCATGACAAAGTGAGACAGTATTTTGAGATGTAATATTAAACAAAATGTGGAGCAGGAGAAGTGGAGCAGCATTGTGACTTTCACTCCAAGATTTTCGCAAAAATCCAAAATGAGAGGTAACGCTACTCCTCATTATCATATAAAAACAGTAATCTATATCACATCTAGAAGTATTATAATGAATTTGAAAGGGTCTAACTTCCGTCCAACACTGAAAACTGGGAAAACAACTAACCTGATAAGCAGATGGGTCAACTTTGAAACTAGTCGGAAGATCAGATCTAAAAACACCACTCTCAAGACACTCCACATGACCACCAATGTAAGTCTCACTCTCCAAAAGTTTATTGTTGTAGAATTTTTCGGGTTCAGATTGGTGTTTGTTAGGACAGATAACATTTGCCCTAAATGCCTGTAAATATCACAAAAATGTATGAAAATAGTCTACAAAACAATCCATACATATTCACCAAAACAATGTCTATAGAACTGACCTGGACCATCAATAGCATCTCACACAGAGTCCCACTTCCTTTCCGCAAAACCTCATCTGGAGGCATGGGTATTATAGTAGAGAGGGAAAATATGAATGGATGAACATAGGTCATATACAGGTAATAAGTTGCCACAGCATCAGAAACAGAATAAGACGCCATCATCTGCATGACATTATAAAGATACACAAGGAACCCTTAGATACCAGAAGAAAGAGAAAAAAGGCTGAAGACTCACCATCCAAAACCAAATAACCAAATTGCGAACCAAACTTTTAAATCTATTGATATGAAACAAAATTTATATTTTGGCCCAAACACCAAGTCCTGTGTTGTTAAGCTTGCACTTAAATCAATTTGCAACACAACATATTCTATTGATAAGTCTCAAGAGAAGAGGAGGATGGTGTTTTTTGGAGTTATATAAAATGTAGTTTGGGTTTTATAACCCTTGAGAACTCTTTCTTTTAAACCCCTATGTCAAAGGCCGCTTTAGAAAAGATTTAGCCCACCTTCTCAGTAAGATAATATTAGCACTGCTCCACAATAAGCCATGAAACAAATACAAAAATGTGGAAGCAGCCATCATGATTAATTTATCATGTTAACAACTCCTCATACCTGAGGCTTTTCTTTCGCAAAACGAACCATGTCTTCAGGATTCACCTCCAATGGGTCATAACCTAATTTCACTTTGGTAACAGCCTAAAAAAGTTGGACCAAAAGAAGTGAGAGATGCATAACTCCAGTGATAAACTATGAAGACTAATTTATGTCCAGGAAGTGCAATGGACTTAATTTTAGAAACATTAACATAAAACAGATTACCTTCAAGCCCTGACTTCCCTGAGGAAGATAGCTGTCACGCTTCACCCAAGCAAAGCAATCAAGGTGACAGGAAAATCTAGCACGGCATTCACCTTGAACCTTATCGCACTGGAATCCAATTTCCTGCAATTTCCAAACCAACCAAAACAAAAGAACAGAGTGAAAATCACTAATGCTTCATCTAGAAAGGGAGGATGGAGTAATATAAAACAAGAGGAGAAACAGTTATAACAGCAATAAAGCGCCAACATCAATTTATATCTAGACGAACTTTAAATAATAACATCAAACTAGAGGAAAAACTTCCTAGCCAACAGAGAGTAATTTATATGAGCTGAAATTTCACAACTCTTAGTAGTAGAGAGTTCATAAGGTGCAAAACAAAATGGCATGGAGTTATAGAGGCAAAGTACACACATCACTCATTTTTAAACCATGGTGGGTTGCTCTATGTTCCAAAAATGGCCAATCAAAGAAATCTCCGTTGTACGTAACATATATACCAGGCTTTACATCTCTCATATGGGAAAACCAGTGTCTTAGAAGCTCCTCCTGTGACATGTAAACCAAACATCAGAAAGAAAAAGAAAATGATTGCCCTTTTGCAACACAACCCAAACAATTATAGTCACCTCATTTTTCACATTTGTGACTCTGAAATATCCTTCGAATTCCGGTTTTGGAGTGTACTCCAAATCCTCAATATCTTCTCCAACACACTGGCATTTTATCAACAAAGAAAAATGAATAAATCTTACTGTACAAAGTTCACAGTAAATTCATGTTATACAAATGGAATCAAAGTACAAAACAACAAACTGTTATGAGAAAAGTAAGCATATGTAGTAGAAATTAGAAACATGTTCATGCCAGGAAGCACTTGTACAAATATAAACCACAAAAATGATGACCCAAGAAATAAGTTTAAAAGGAACATTGAGTTCTTCAGCTCACCTCTCGGTTTATAATCAAATAACCTTGCCCATCAACCATGTATGAAATCATCATTATTAGATCATACTCAGCATCTGGGAATTTCAAAGGAAGTTTTGTAGTCTCTATATCGAATGCACAGACATGAATTTCAGCGCGTTGCAGAAGATCAATCCTCTTCTCAAGCACAACACCAGTGCTTCGTATACCAACATCGTACCACTGTCCACACCTCACATCTGCATCATGCAAAAAAGTACTTACGTAATGAAAGTGCACGCAGCAAAGGTCAAGGAAAGGATATAGTGGACTACGAAGTACAGTTTACCCTTGTCAATGCAAAATCGGACATGATAAGGAACATCAAATTCGCGGAGATCAATTATGCAATCTATAAAATCGTAAGGTCTTTGCTGACTGCAGATCACATGCAAAGACAGATAAAGGTACCCATCAGTACTGAGTGGCAGAAATATTTTGAAATATGATAATTAGAGCAAGACCGGAAAATTCTTACTAAATCAAGAAGCACAGAGCAGGGAGCCTTACTCTTTCCCAGTGATAATTGACTCATACGCTTGAGCAGCTTCAAACTTTGTTTGGTTTCTATCAACAACTCGTAAGAGGTCATTCCTCACACTCATTAACTGTTGGACTGTATCAAATGATATCTTCAAGTATGATTTCTGTATCCCAGATAAGTGGTTTTTCTGTCTCCAAGGCAAGTGCCAATAAAGTTTAGCTAGGTAAGTTTAGGAGAAAATGGTTTAATAAAGTATACCACTACAGGCATCAATGCAGTACTGACATTTACATGAACACAGTAACAGTATAGTTAGACCCTGCTATGATTTGACATTTAGGATAAAAGGTGGTAATGTTTTCATTCATTCATAAAGAAGAAAAAAAAAACTCCAAATGCGGCAGCTTATGCAACAAAAAGAGAGCATTGTTTTCCTATGTTCATGTTTGAGTAATTGTATTGGCACGAGACATAGAAAGAGAGTTGTATAAGAAATGTGAACAAGAAGTGAGCACATATTAAATCTGTGAGAGAATGTATATAACTGCATAAAAAGATGAATCCTTTGAGATCCAGCATGTATCATCAGTCAAGAGCATCAACTTGATGTTCGTTTAATAAAGATATAAGATACAACCTCAATCCAAAATTTGTCGCATTTGCAAACGATTCAAAATTTCTTATGTGCTATTATTGAAGGTCCTCAGTTCCCTCACTCCTCAAGTAAAGTCATCCCACGCCTTTATTATTGTGATTTGTGACAATTATTTGAGACAGTGGAAATACGCTAAATACTGCTTGTGTGATGGTTTCTACTTGCCTATGTGCTTTTCACATGTTTTGATTGTGAATTTTGATGCTTATAATTATCTTAACACAATTGACTGGCTATAAAAGAGGGGAGAGGGGATCTTTACGTTGTGAATAACTCAATAACTTACGAGATCAAGATCTTCCTTCTCCACAATTTCTACGTTAGCTATGTCATTCTCATACCGCCGCCTAAGATATGCCTCTACATCGGTCTCCATTCTGTCCTGCAATCCCCCGAGAAAATCCCTCAAATGATAGAAAATTCAATAAACAACATTGATAACTGAGAAGAAGTGAGCATTCAAATCACTTACTTTCGTAGACGCGTAAAAATAAGGCCGGAACTTGTACTTCACCTTGAAACTGGACCCTTCCTACGAACATTCAATCTTGTAAAAATGCATAAGAAAATCCCAAATTCAACACAAAATTAGGGTTCCAGTTCCAATTCCACCCACCTGAGTGACAAAATACAAATCTACGCAGCTGTATACGTTCCCGCTATCCTGATCTTGCAACGACGACTACGACAACATACACAGTCCCGTCAATCAATCATTCGGTCAATTCGTCAAACCCTAACTCTTATTTCATTGCAAAAAAAAAAAACTCCACTTATTGCCGGCTTTCGAGTTAATTATACATAATAACGAACTTACAGATGATAAAGTAAGTAGCCAACCGAGGCGCGTATCGCCTTCGGTGAAAACATCAAACCCTAGCTTAGATTCGAGCACTTCTTCGGCGCTTCGAATCGATTGTTGCAGCTTCTTCCTTCTCCGATCATCGCTACGACCACGTCGTCGGAAATCTCCGTTCATATTTTACCTAATCCGATAAAATTCCGGTGATTTTGAGGAGAGAGAGGGGAAAGTGTGGGAAAGTGAGGTGGAGACTGGAGAGGGGAAAATGGCGGGATTGTGACGAGAATTGTGATTTGCGACTATTGTGAGAGGATGGCAAGTGAGGTTTTCCCGCGCTTTTTTATCTTTGTGTTTTGGACGGAAATACCCCCGTTTCGTCATGCCTTAGAGTCCTTAAACCTTGTTTTGCTGCCTCGCCGTTTCTCTGGTTTTAGGGGCATATTGGTACTTTCCCAATAAACAACGTTATTTGTTTGCCATGTACAACAAAGTGATAGTTATGAAAATACTATCCAAGATCACACCAGAAATGAAGAAGTACGATTTGCGAAGGTACTAATTGCTCATATAAGTGGGTTATGTTCTCAACCATTTTTTTGAGATACATACATTCGCCTGTTTATGATTTTAGTATGTGATAATAATATTTGTTATTGTTACTAGCAACAACTTCCATTTGAGTAGTGCTTTAATAAAATACTCTATTTATGAGTAGTCCCTCCCTTTCATTTTAGTTAGTCATTTCAATATCCGTACAAGAAACTAGTCACTAAAATTATTTGCAATGTAGAACATCTATATTTATTAAAAGCGATGTTGTGAGGCGGTGGTAATAGTGGTGGCGGTGAATGACAACTGTATTTGTAGTGGTGATGGTCAAATGAGGGTATCCGAGGGTCGCAAAGAGGACTGGAGGAGAGATGGAGGAAGGAGGAAAAGTGTAAATTTAAGAAGTTGAAGCGATAAGATGGTCATTATATAGACTATAGAGTGATTTGAGTATTGTTGGGGTGGTAAATAGTGCTTCACCATTTTTTCTTCATCGGATAGAATAACCGACACAAATCATACACAATAAAACTAGACCCTACCTGTACCCAACTCGTGAACCGATTAAACAATACTACATTGGATTAAGGACTTTGATATTGGGCTAGCTCAATACATAGTATAAAAGGCCCAACCCACACCTGAACAACGAAAAACAAAGTGAAGAAAGCTTAAAAGACGAAAGAAACCTTAAAGGAGCAAATCCTAAAACCCAAGGATAAAAAAGGAAACAAAAAAATGAACGGACGCGATACAATCTGAAACCCGTCCAAAGTATGAATCGAACTTTCTTCCTGAAGACAAACCCTACATCAGCCGAGGTGATTCCTGCACATCAACCCTCTCGCAGCTCGCAGTCTCCCGGACTCAAAACCCTAACTTAGGGTATTTTCCGTAACTAGTCCAATTTGTTTATTTGAATCAAATTACGGGATTAAATTTGTGGTGCAGAGATGAAGATCGTTGCCGCATACTTGTTGGCTGCTTTGGGTGGCAAATCTAGTCCCACTACTGATGATGTCAAGACCATTCTTGCATCAGCCATTTTATGTTATTGTTGATGTGCATTTCTGAGGTTTATCATTTAATTTTATATTTTTATGTTGTGAACACTCAATACCTCATAGTGCTAAGCGTGGATCGTGTTCGATTCATTGTCTCGACAGAGTAATGTGTTGTTTTGTTCCTGTTGCGTCCAATCCTCTTCAACTGCTATTGATATTACGTAAGGTTGCGTTAAAATTCGCAAAGTTCCATCAACTTATTTTCCTTGTTACTAGTTTAGTGGTCATTATCTCATGTTACAACTCACTTGGTAAAGTAAAAGTTCCATAATTTTTTGTTTTTGTTGGGCCGCTAAACCAATAACCCCAGTGCAAAACAGGCTTGGCTAGGTTGAAAGTGTGGAACTTCCTTTACCTAATCAATTGAGTAGACTAGTATACTACGAATAGCTGGTTATGAAATTATAAAATTTTAATATTTTAAGAATTTACATTGAATATCCTATAAAAAATTTAAAACTTTGACTCCAAAAATTGAAATCTAGCAAGAAGTTGAAGTTTAAGTGTTCTGTGCAAAAGGAGACAGAAGTTGAAAGATAAGTATGGCAGGGATTTTTATTTTGCATTTGAGCTGGTCATCGATCTGTTTAGCTCGAGTTGTTCATTTGAAGTTGGTTCTCCTGGTTCCTGGATACTCGTTCACTTACTCCCTTATGATATCAGTGACCCTTAACTTGGTAATCTTTATCTATTAAGGCTGATGAGGACAGGCTTTAATTGTTATTTGACCAGGTCTCTGGTAAAGACCTCACAAAACTAGTCGCTGCTGGACGGGAAAAGCTTGTCTCTGCCCCTGCTGGTGGAGGTGTCATTGCAGTTGCAGATGCTCCTGCTGGCGGTGCGGGTGATGCCGCTGCCGAAGGCTCCCAGGGAGGAGAAGAAGGTTGAAGAGAAAGAAGAATCCGATGATGTTAAAACTTTTCTACCTTGCTTAAAATTTTGTTTTGGTCATAAATTAGATACTTCAAAATGAATATTGTACTGTGCTCAGATTTGGATTTCCTTGTTGTAGGATATGGGTCTGAGTCTTTTCGATTAAGTGGGAAGAAGCTGAGCTGACAGGAAGTTCTTTTCTTTTTGATGTAGCTCAAGTTGGAGATGTTCTAGATGCTTTAGGTTTTTCGTTTCTTTTAACTGATATGTGATTGAGGAATTGGCAGACATTTCTCACGTTGGATTATGTGTTAATTGGTAACGATCCAGTACATATGATACTTTTGGCATCCTTGTGATTATTCTATGGACCAGGCCATGGCTTTGCATAATTTCATCATTTTTAATCCCAAATTAATCTTTCAAAAATCCATTCCGTCGTTTGCGAACAGATCATGTTATTCATGTAGCAATTGTTCAATAATTTTGAAGTGGTTTTTGCTTATTCCATCTTCTAGTCATGGACAAGTAGCGAGTAGGCATCTATGCCAAAATGAAACTGTTGGGCGGCAACCCTCTCCTTTAAATAGGAGGTTCCCCGTTCTTTTTTTTTTTTACCAGCAATCCTGAAATGCTAGATACAGTAAATTACATTCCTTCACTCCATTCTTTGATAAGGCATGGTTTAACTTTTGATATCCATTCCTTCAAAGTGCATTTTCAGATGGTTGTGACTATGTGTTAAAAAATCATCTACTCTGTTCGTTTTCATTTTATCTTCATACGAATACAGTAATCTTAATAAGGTTCATAAACATGAAAAATGATTGTTTAATTATGCATTAAACAACGCGACTGGCTTTTTGTTTCGCATGGGTCAGTGTCTTGGAATGATTTATCTGCAAAATGAAACGAGCAGAGTCACAAATATACACTGCAATACTGCACCACCAAATCATGGCTCTTTACTAAGGCATCATCAATGTTGAACACCCACCCCTGCTCACTCCACCACCAAATCATGGCTCTTTATCAAGGCACCATCAAAGTTGAGCCCGCACCTGCTCATCCCACCACCACTGACTGCCCCTTGAGATAAATTATCCCACAGTCCCAACCTCCCTACAGCAAGCTTAGTTTAAATGAAAAGAAAAATGTACGGTGAAAGACACGCCTAAACCCATACGGACATTCCGTAACCCCCCTAAAATAAATATTTCAAACAACTTATGTTGAAGCTAGCTGTTTAAGTCGCTAAGTATTAAGAGGTTATTACAAACTTGAAATCAAATTGTATCCACTCCTCAGTCTATACCTCTGAACCTCTCTATACACCAGAGTCCAGAAGAATAAAAAAGGTGTTGGCTACTTGACTCTAAAGGCATTCCCTTAAAATTTGAAGCTTACAATATCATTTGTAGATAGTCAAGATGGACAACATCTTATACTAATGACCAAGTATCCCAAAGTTCATAATGCATTAAATATCTCCTTGTATGTGCAATAGATATAACACTGTACCATCAACTTTGATTTTGAGTATTCATTTCAATCAATTTTAATAATATTACAAATGGTTGTTAAACTAGATTTTAGGGCCATTGAAAACGGAATATTAGGTATTGAATATATATAAGATTAGCAAGCCCTCACAAAAATTTTTAAAAAGCATCCACTATTTTTATTTCAATATTGAAGTTTTATAGTTGGGTTGTAAACTTATTTTTATGTCATTTATAGAATATATATAAGATATTTGAATGGTTTTAAACCTCTCCATATGACCCTTAATAGATCTAATTATTTATTTCAATTTTTTAGAAGATATCTCAAGCCATTAAAAATCTAGTCACTTTGGACAATTGTAGACCTGATGAGAATATATTGATACAAATACCATGAGTCTTATAGAGTCGTATTAGGATCTACGAGCGAATGGAATAATCTACTTTGAATATAAACACTCATCTCGACGAACTTTGAATAATTGTACAAGTGGGTATTTAACTCACATTTAAGACCTTAAAAGACCAAATAGAAGGTACTAAATTGTCACAAACTACTCATATATGCTTAGAAAGCGTCTAGTAACTTTATTTCAATTTCAGAATTTTTTCATAAATATTTTAAAAATAATATATAATTATTAACTTTCAAAATTTAGTCAATTTCAAAAAAAAAATTATTTGGTAAGAAAACAAATTGAAAAATCTGGTACATATTCATTTTGACTTTAAAACTCATCATATACCATGGAAGTAATTTAATACATTTGTTTCTTATTTTCTAAAATTGTTCTAATATATCTCAAATCTGGTACATAATAACCTTAAAAAATCTATCATTTTGGATAGTTTTAGACTTTGTGAATATATTGATATGATTGTCATGAGCCTCATAGGGTATTCCATGAGTGTGTGATAGAAACTATTTAATTTGACTAAACTCCTATAATTGGGTCTTAAACTAGTTTTTAGGCCCTTTAAAAACTAAATATTAAATGATTTTTAACTTCTTCATAAAACCAATATATGTATTATTTAATTTCAAAAATATGTTAAAAAATGATATAATAACCTTTAAAATTAAGTTGTTTTAGTCTATTTTAAATCCATTGAGTGAGTACCAGAATATGCATATCATAAGTCTAATAGGGTCATATTAAGAGTTATTAAAGTCATGTATTTTAAAGCATTCATCCATTTTAACTGATTTATGAAATTTCAATTTTAATATATTACACAAAATCCAAGTAGTCTAGAGCCCCAAATATATAAAAAGTATCCTCGTATTTCCCAACGGTACTATAGCCTTAGAGCTAATCATGTGCTACAAGGCCTGGCCTCATTTGAAAATAGCACGTTTGGGTAGTTGGCCCATTTTCTAAAAAATTAAAAGGACATTCGACAATCAAAAACTTGCATTTTAAACCAAAATTTAGTCCCATCTTGAAAATATTGGAAAAGCCTGCCTTTTGAGCCCGAAATTACAGATTTGAACAAACCAAATTCACACCAATTTTAGGCCTGAAATGGGTTAATCGTTTGGATTAAGCCAAACCCAGCATAGGACAACATTTAATCAACCTATGGGCCATATGCGTTGGTGAAACAATTGGGAATTTGAGATCCTCATACGTCATTCCTTCGTACCCAATATTCTCATTCAAATTAATTAATTGTATCCGCACTCGACTTGCTGTTCATTGAGGAACCATTTGCCTGTATATAAATGTGTCTTTCACCTATTTGGAATAGTCGTAAGAAAGAGTAATTAATTAAGCAATGTAGAACTAAATCGGAATGAGGCAATGTTTTCTGTCAACTACGTGGTAGAGGGTAACGACTCTATATAAGTCCGAAGTGATTATATCAAATGTAATTGTTATATATTGGAAACCCTCAAAACAACCCTTTTCAACATCTATAATATTGCCTAATAAACATACTTTTGGCTTTAAAATATAGTCCAAAACTAGAAACGAAGTATTCCTCAATTCCCTTTTGATTACCCTATTTTTTTGTAATACTTTTTTAAGAATAAAGAAAATTTAATGAGAGGTAGTATGTACAAACCAATCATACCATGTTAAACAAGTTTTTTTTAAGGAAATAAGACAAGAACAACTAAAAAGGGGAAATACGACAAATAAAAGAATAACATAGGATTATAATAAGCGACTAGGGGTAAGCCAAACGTAGGACCTTAATTACTGAGTCCTACCTCAACCACTGTACCTAATTACTCTATCCGTCCCACTAAGTTTGCAACATTTCTATTTATAGAGTAAAAGTCCGAAAAGTTTACCATAAATTTTCATCATGTAATAAGAAATAATATATTCAAATGAGATATAGTTGGATGCATTTCAATATAATTTTTTTAAATATCAAGTTTTTATGATTTTTTATCAACTGGATTTAAAAATAAAAACGTTCAAAATCATTTCTTAAAGTGCGCGAATAGTAAAACTTAATGATATGGATAAATAGCAATTTCTAAACATGAATACATCGCGTACTATAGAAAGCTTACTCGTCAGTCGTCACATCACTTTTTTTTTTTTGAAAAAATCGAAAATCTCACATTCATCAAAGAAGATCGACCTCCGCAAGAGCGAGAATACTCTGCGGAAAATCCGAAAACAATAAAATGTCATTTCCATTCGGAGGTACTAAACGAGCTATAGCATGAGCGACAATATTGCCACCTCTCCTAATATGCTTGCATTGAAAACACTCAAAACTTTTACCTAACTCTCTAATTTCATCACTAAACAAGAACACATAACTCAAACCAATTGAACAACCTCTAATTCCCACTACGTCACATTCCACTATGATCTTCGTTACTCCCCTCTGTTTTGCCAGGAAAACCCCTATCAATACAGCCGTCGCTTCTGCAAGCTCTACTTCTCAATCCTTCGACACTCTTCTGCTCTTTAGTTCTAGGATATCTCCCTTCTCATCTCTAATCACAGCACCCAAACCCACTCCACCTGCCTCAAAGATTACCGCATCACAATTTACCTTTATAAAGCCAGTTGGAGGAGAGGACCATGAAGCTCCACCCATTACCTCTATTTTACTGCTCGAGATATGTATCTCTGAAATGTACTTCTTGTAATCTTCCATGTAATGAACAAATTTCCTTACTAATTCGCCTCCATCTTCATTACAATTCTCAAAAACCCTCTTGTTCCTTACAGTCCAGGCGGCCCATAGAGTAGTGAAGAATAAGCATATCTCCTCTTTCATCAAACCCCGAATCATTCGCCCCACACTCTGCAATGATGAATCTGCTTTTATCTCAATAATAAACCTTGAAAAAATCGAGTCTTCCCAAATTCGTCTCGACTGAGGGCATAAGAACAGCGCATGAGCTACACTTTCCATGACTTCATCACATCGAGGGCACTTGCTATCTTCACTGACATGTCTTCGCTGCAACAAATCCTTGACTTCCAAAGCGTTTGAGCTATCTCTCCATACAAAATGACACATCTTCGGTGGACCACCCATATTCCATACGATTTTCCAAAACTCATTCTCTTCCTCCCTTTCCCTACCTCTGCTAACATGAAGATTTCCCATTTTTTCGAGCCAATAAGCCGACCTTACAGAGAAAACTACATCTATATTTTGACTCCAATACCTTATATCTACTGATTGTGAGTGCAACAGTGGAAGACTAAGGATCTGTTCCGCATCTTCATCCGCCATCAATGCCCTAATCTTTGCCTCATCCCACCCTCCTTTTCCAAAGTCTATCAGCTCTGCAACCCTCAATTCAGCCTCACCCTGGCTATGAGGAACCGGTGTTGTCCGATTGTACTTCACCGGCATCCAAGCGTCGCTCCATACTTTAACCCTCTGCCCATTTCCAATCCTCCACCGAAGCCCTTTCATAAGTAGACTTTTTGCTCCCCAAATACTCCTCCACGAGAAACTAGGATTGAATCCCTTTCTCGCCTCCTTAAAGCATGAGTTCTTATAGTATATTGCTTTCAAAATCTGTGCTAGCATTGAATTCAGATGCTGAATGAGCCTCCATCCTTATTTTTCTAGCACTGCTGTATTAAAAACCTTTAGATCTCTGAAACCCATTCCTCCCATCGACTTTGGTCTGCATAGCTTATCCCAAGATACCCAATGCATATTTCTATCCTAGTTTTCGTTTCCCCACCAAAAGTTAGCCATCATGGCATGGATCTCATCTATCAGCCCATCGGGAAGTCGAAAAACACTTATCACATAGGTGGGTATTGCCTGCACCACTGCCTTTATTACGATCTCTTTTCCTGCCCTGGAGAGACATTTTTCCTTCCACCCCTTCAGCTTTCTCCAGATTATTTCCTTTAGACCCCTAAACACCACCTTCTTTGATCTACCTATTACAGTAGGAAGCCCTAGATACTTATCATGTTTCTCAACCTCCGAGACCCTTAGAACACTGCAAAGCTTTGCTCTTTTTACTGCTGGCACCTGTCTGGTAAAAGAAACCTCTGATTTATCAAAATTTATTTTCTGCCCTGATGCTCCCTCGTACACACTGATTGTATCAGCTATTTTAGAGCATTCGTGAGAAGTAGCTCTTGCAAACAAAATGCTATCAACTACAAAAAACAAATGGGAGATTCTCGGCGCTCCATAACACACCCGCGCCCCATGAACCTGATTATTCCTTGCAGCTCTAAGCAGCAACCCTGAGAAAGCCTCTGCACACAGAAGAAATAAATACGGCGATATTGGGTCCCCTTGCCGAATTCCCCTCTGTGGGTGAATGTCTCCCCTAACAACCTCATTTATTTTAACTGAGAAACGCACACTTCGAAGACATTCCCCAATTCTATCCACCCAACTACCGGAGAAACCAAATTTCCTCATTACTTTTTCCAAGAACACCCATTCTACCCTATCATATGCCTTACTCATATCGAGCTTGAACACCATCATTCCCTTTCTACCCTCACTTCCCCCCTTCATCCTATGGAAGATTTTGTACGCAATTAGCGCGTTATCTATAATCAATCGGCCTGGCACAAACGCACTCTGATTGTTGGAGACGATCGAAGGCAACAACACCTTTAGCCGATTAGCCATCACTTTGGACACCACCTTATATAACACATTGCGATGCATCTAGAACAATGCTTCTTTCACCTCATCCCTAGTCGGCTCCTTATCTAGCATCTCATTCATCTTTGTCGAAACCAATTCTTCAATCCCCATTAGAGCCTCATCCTCAACTATAGGGCTCGAGTTGAAAACATCTTCTCTAAGAAATTACACATTATGTCTTCTACCCTCCTGGCGTTCGAAACCGACTCCCCACTCTCATCCTCCACTCCTAGATTAGAGTTCCTACGCTTCCTTTGATTCGCCTTTTGATGGAAATAAGTCGTATTTTTATCCCCCCTCCCTAAGCTCCTGCTCCCTTGCCCTCATATGCCAATAAGACTCCTCCATTTTATAGAGATCATCAAGCTCTCTTGAAATCACTCTACACTTTTGTATTGCAGCTCCATCCATTACCCCATCTTGAATGCGCTTTAACTCCACTTCCTTTTCCTTAACTTTCCTTTTCACATCTCCAAAAGTTTTCCTTGCCCAATGGGCAAGATTTTTAGAACATCTATCAATTTTCAATTTAATTGGACTCACCTCTTCCTCCCTCCAAGATTCTTTTACCACCTCCAGACATTTCCCATCTGATAGCCACATCGCCTCGAACCTAAATATTCTCTTCTTAGCCCACCAGACATTACTATCACCCGCTTTAAGTAAAATAGGACAGTGGTCCGATTTATATCGAGGTAAGTGCATAACTCTTACCTGTTGGAATAAATCCCACCACTCATTACAGGCTAGAAATCTATCCAGTATTTCCCGAATTAATGTTGTGGGACTTTTACCTCTTTCCCTCGTGAAACAACTTCCTTGGAATCCTAGATCAATCAAGGAGCAATGATCAATAGCCTCCCTGAACATATCCATACTACGCTCATCCCTAGGAATCCCCCCTTCTCATCCATACTAATGATCTCATTAAAGTCACCAAAATACAGCACAGGCACCTCACACGCCTCTCTTAGTTTTTTCATTAAGAGAAAAGTTTTCATTTTATTCGACGCTTCAGGTCATCCATAAATCCCAACCCCTATCCATACTACCTTCCCTTCATGATTCAAAATGTCAATAGATATGTGATTCTCAGAAAACGATACTACCTCCACCCTTATGTCGTTCCACCACATTCCCAACCCCCCCGCTCTCCCCCTACTCCCCAAATACAAACCTTCTGAAAAACCGCACTTATTGCGAACACTCTCTAAGTTCTTCGCTTCAATTTTGTTTCCATCAGAAAAACTAAAATTGGCCGCTCTCTCCAACACCTATCCCTTAGAGCTCTAACTGTCCAAGGGTTGTCAATCCCCTGGCAGTTCGTCACATCACTTGAACGTACATTAAAATTAATTTCTACATCCGTTAAAAAAAATGATTTCTACCACTATCAAAAAAAAAAAAAAATGATTTCTACGCATAGGCGAACTTCCTAGTGCTTCCTGCAACAACATAAACCATGAATAAATGATCACTACAATCTTTGTGGGCCATAGCTACCATTCCCATTCAATATCCAAATTGAATCCCACGATATGTTGATGAATGATGACCATACAATCAAGGACTACGTACTGTCCTCTACGAGTACTTTGCTAAATGGGCGAAATTTCGTAGTAGTTGTTGTAGCAAAAGTCTTTACACATCCTTTTGGCATCTTGACTACAATTATGGTCTTGACCTTTGTCGTTTGTTAGAAGCCTTCGATTTTAGGTGCATTGCATTCTAGGTGACTTTTGCCAACTTTATAGTTTATACTATTATAAAAATACATTAAAAAAAAACAGAGGAAATTACCCCGAAATTTTAAGGAGCGGCGGGGTTTGCTATCTTGGTAGCTTGCTACTGGATTAAATAGACCATCAATATTATGCTCTCTCTATTTTTGGTGCGCTCGAAAATTCCTCTACGCAGATACGTCGTGACACGTTCACGTCTCGCAGCTCATTGTGATTATAACTGTAAACTGTGCGCATATGACTGTAGTATTATTGTATTACTACATTTAACAGTACTGTCACTCTGTCATCAAACTCCACCTTCACTGTATTGCTACTGTACGAGAGTATTTGCTCAGTAATTCTGTATCACCCAAAAAACACTGTAACTCTGTTTCATCCCAAAATAAAACTGTAGCTCTGTTTCAACTTTGAAATGTAAAAGTGTACGGGAATAATGGGGTATAGTTAATTAAATGAATGTGATAGGTCGTATGACGGACGTGTTACGAAGAGTGTCGTGAGGGGTACTTAGGTAATTTTATAGGATGTTAAAGCACAACTATCGACCCAGAGAAAAATATGGATTCGAACTTGATGCATCACTCCGACGACATACTTGGGCGTATGTGCATTTGACCTTTAGTTTAGAACACACCATTGATATATTAATTCAACTATTGAAATTGTTTAGTTGACCTTAGGATCTATAACATTCGTGAGAAAGCTAAAGAACAAAATACTCCGTAATATACTATACTTTGTATAGTCGTAATTCTAATCTAACATGCATCATTAAGTACACCAAATCCACTAGAAGCTATAAATGGGAATGACAATGGATCGGAGTAGGAGCGAACCCAATAAATTTCGGATCTGATCCGACAAGTTTTCGAACCTTAATTTAAGATCTGACTCCAAATTCGAGAACTCCAACTCTAACCTAATTAGATATTTTAGACCTCCGAATTCGATCCGTTGCAGTCCTTCATCATGGTTCAAAATTTAATCTATTTTAAATTTTGCACTTTTCTTACCTATTTTTTTGTTAATATCATACTAATAATATAATTAACTTATAATATATAAAGTAAATTAAAAAAATTATACAATACAAGCATAATACCATTGGTACAAAGTTTAACCTTGTTTGGCCTTGACATTAGCCATTCGGATCGAACTCGAATCATATTCAAGTCGGATATAATATAATATTTATGCTCTATATCTATCTGGATTGGCTATATGTTTTATATCTAGCTACCTTTTCACTCTATACATATTTTTTTTTTTAAAAAAAAATTAGGATTGTTTACTTACTAAACAACGATTTTGTTTTTATTTCGAACCTAAGGTGTGAAATTTTTTATAAGAGACCATGATTTTAATTTTATTTTTTTTAGTGAATGCAATTCTTAGGTATCATCACTATAACATCGATTGCATTGATGTGTTCTATATATTAACGGAGGACATTGTCTTATTGATATCATAGAAATGTTACATGTCGAGGCCAATCTAAAGAGCCTGATTCCTGTTGATGAAGGCCAAGATCTTGATTTAGTTCTCAAGGTAGCGTAATATTACGAAATGGATCAGACCGCGTTTTAAAAATAATAATTTACCCCTTTCGTCGCGGTCGGGCGCGCTGCCTCTTTGCCCTTTTCTTTTCGACATCTTTGAGAGAATTTATTTAGAGAGATGAATTGAATGTACATGTAAAGAAAATGTATAAATAAATTGAATGTGAAAAAATGAAGTAAAAATATATTAAGGGTAAATAAGTAGTTTTATGATTTATTCGTTTAGAAGTTCATTAATGTAGACATCACATTTAGCATAGGTTATAAAGTAAAGCTTAAAGTTCTAATCACTTTATTATAATAGCGAAGTCTCTTAAAGTCCTAAACAATGACGAAAAGCCATGTACGTGGAAATCTCTTAAAAACACAAGTTATATTTTGGGTTTATTCAATATTCACCACTAAATTATTTTATTACGGCTAAAGGCTCGAATTTTCTATTAGTGATTTGTTAAAAATCTTAACATAATCAAAATCTTATGATATCTGTGTATATAGTTGCGTCCAAATGGTAATTGACTGGGGTCCAGGCCAATTAATTTAATAAAGTAGTGATTAATGTATAAGCACCCGAATTCAATGGTACATTAATAATAGAACTTGATGGTTCTTGGTCTCCAACCTACTCATAAAGTCATAATCATACCAACACCGGCCAGCATAATTGATAAGCTACAAAATTTCGTGTGCCTTTATTTTTTTATTTTTTTTTTATGGGGTTTTTATAAAAATCATGTTAGGTACCTCAATTTTTCCAATCTCGATTGCCATCCAATGTATTTGTCGGTGAAGGAATTTCCTTAGATGTCCGTAGAAAATATTCCTATCTCGGTCGCCATCCATTCTAACAGTATTTTCTAGAGACGTCACTAAATGTCCAAGATATTACTCCCTTATTCCCTTTCCTGTCTGAAATGTAAATTTTATATTTTTATCTAGATATGGAGTTTTTACGATGACTTTAATAGCAAAAGATAATGGATACCTACAAAAAACAATAAAATTATTGTATCCCTATAAAAGTAATCTATTAATATAATAAAATTTGCCCCTTAGCGTAACATTTTTTTTTAGAAAATCAATCAGGAGGATAAAATTACGAAACTACCATCTCTATAGGCGTCAATATGCTAGTCGGAAAAGGACCAAAACAGATACGTTCAGATACACCATAGACACTAGATCTAGCAATGAGGTATGTCACAGTGTTACTCTCCCTTCTAACATGACTCCAACTGAAAGAAAAAAAACAACGGTATCAACCTAACAATACGATTAATCAAGTCAACCTTACATTAAGGGGGTCACTTTTGTTATATTGATTATCGAGGGATCACTTTTACCGAAAATACAATCGTATGTAAATAATACCTTGTTTTAATAGATGTGTTATATTGAATAATAGTAAATAAATAAATAAAGTAGTGGGTATAATTTATAATATTAGTCATAGAGACAAAATAGAAAATAATGTAAAATATTAGTGGTATAATATTATAATGTGTAGACCTTCGTATGAAAATTTTTTGTGAGATAAAAAATATAAATAATTCCAAATTTTTTTTTTGAGGGAGTATATAATTTTACATCATAATTGATCATCAACATGTTTAATGAAAAGTTAACATGACAACCTCGATTATGTACAGACTTTGCACTAGATACACTCATACACCAATGACTTTGTTTTACTTTTGCCCTTTTGTTTTTGACATTAGTTCGTCAATTTGTTTTATTGGTAGGAAGATTTCAAATGAACAAAATTTAGTAACCCTAAGATACAGTTGTTAGAGATACACGACATATAATACCTATGAATTTTGAGTTAAAGTCATCATCTTTTATGTTTCCTAACTTTTCTTTCTTCAGCACATCAACCATTTAAAATCTGGAACTCTTCACACTTTATTTTTATCCTAAATCTCTCTTCCTTTCGTCAAAAAAAAAAAAAAAAAAAATCTATGCTAGACCCATCCATGATAAGAAGCACAAATTTATAGATTAGAGGACATTATAAAAAAAAAAAAAAAAAACAGGTTAATAGTACTGACCATTATCCAAATAGTGAATACTCCATTTTGAGAATATGGACATAGGCAAAACCTTTTGATAATATATCTATTGCACTTGTTGTGTCCACTAGCAAAACGAAACAAATTTACAATTCAAATATACTCAAAGACAATAATTCAAGGGGACCAGTAAAAAGTTTTAAGCAATTGAATCCGTCGCTTCTTTAATTTAAACGCTTGATTAGTTCTTTGTCCGTTGGTCTTTAACGTACTAATAATCATCACCGACATCATCCCCACATAATTGATTAGCTCCAACATTTGTGGGTCTTAATCAGATATTAATAAAAATTAGTGTTAGGTACCTCTAATATTTCTCCTCTATCATCGTCATCATCCATTGTATTCATCAATAACTATAAGAATTTTCTTAGATGTTTATAGAAAATCTTGTCAATTGCTCTTAGAATCTTAATGATAATAGTTATTATACTGATAAAATTCTTTTTTGTGGCTAGTTAGAAATACAAACCTTGCCTTGCGGATTTCATATTGGTACAATATTCATGATGACATTACAAACTTTATGACAAAAATTATAATATATAGTTTTTATTTTATGTGGAAGCGGTGGTTGTTACTTGTTGGTTTGGTTGGTGGATTAAGGACCACCGTTTATATTTTATCTTCTTTTTCTAGTCCAACTTTGTAATAATGTGACGCTATAATTTAAGTTAACCAATTTACTTTATTTTTTTTAATCAACTATTCGAATTTTCTAAACTTTTTTAAAAAGTAATAAAAATTAACCTTCGAAGTAAATTATTTCGAAAAATGACCCATCTTTATATTCGTTATAAAATCGTTGTTTTAGATAGTAACTTTATTTTTTTTACTGAAAATAACTCATTTTTAAAAAATAGTCTAAAGTTGTTGTCTCAACCGGCACTTTTTTGTTTTGATTGATTTTGGTTATATTTCTAATGAAAAATATTTTAAAAAAATCTGAAAGTTTTCAAGGGTTTTTTGAACTTATTTGTTAGTTAATAAAATAATTTAAAAATAAAAAGAAAGTCATTATCTGATACAACAACTTTTGTGAGGAAAATCTTTGTCTTAGGGTACGACTTTATACTGAATTTAAATGTAGGTTATTTTTTGAAATACTTTGATATCAAAGTTAATTTTCGAAATTTAAAAAAAAAATAAAAAAAAAACTACTTTGAATATTGACATTAGAGATATTTTAAAATAAATTAAAAGCTTGAATTACAATGATGGGAAGGAGAAAGGAAACGGAATAGTCTGCAACTCTGCATCACAGGAGCCGGTATTGGCGGGATTCAGAAATACGATAGTGTTTACGTGCCAAGGTTACATACGCATTTTAAAGCACGAAACACGTAGACTATGTTTTCCTTTTTTTTTTATTGTGATTCACTTACTATTTGTCAGTGTGAGTATACAATACAGAGTAGATAATATTTCACTGTCTATTGTCAAATTGTATACGTATGAAGGTTACATACGCATTATAAAGTACGTTTTTTCTTTTTGTTTTTTTTCCTATTTGTCACACGTACTATTTATCACACTGACTATTTGTCAGTACACACTACAGTTCACTGTCTTCTGTCAAACTGTACACGTGCGAAGGTTACATACGCATTATAAAGAACGAAACACGTATGAAATTACGACCGTGTTTCCTCCCCCTAATTTCACGCGTACTATTTGTCACAGTGTGAGTATACACGTAGGAATTCGAGTACAAAATTCTCTTTGAGACATGATATATATAGTATGATACGATTATGACTTTAATGCTAGGCTCGTTAAAAAGAGTGTTTAAGCGACAATTCAACAAGGTTAAAGATTTGATGGTGTCCTAGATTCATAATTTTGGGACTATTGATTTTGAGTAAAGTAGTTGTTTTTTATTTAAGGAAAGAGATGATTATTGCTGTTAATAAAGGGATTTAAATTGCAGATGATTATCAATTCTATAAAATATTACTGGGTAAAAAGAAATATCTAAATACACTTTTATGAAAAAATTAAAACAGGAAAGAAACTAGTAGCTCTCATGTTGATGACGGATACGAAGAACATCAAAAGTTAATTAATACAGAGTGTTAGCTATAAATATGCAACACTCTACCTGACCTACTCATTAAACTAGTATACCTATAAGGCTATAAGTTACAGTCACCCATTCATTTTTCCTTTAGATCACTCATGATGGCATGATGCTTGGTACTTCATGACTCAAGAGCTTTTAATTTGGAGAAAAATGAAGCCAACAACCTAAGTGAAAGACAACAATTTGTAAACAATTAGAATTGTCTCATTAAAAAAAAAGCGACTCTTTAGCAACTACCACTTAGATAAGAAGATAGCCATATTAAATATGTCTGAGTCAATCAACTAACACTTGGTATATAAACCTTTGAACAAGAACGTTTATATCTCACAAACTTTGAAGTAATCAAATCAATTTAAGTTTATATTTAGGAAATAAAATATTTCTTTTTATAGGGATATAGAGTCTGTTCTATTCAACGTTTTTGGAGTATTTTAATAAAAATAAAATAAATTTTAAAAAATAAGTTCCAAACAAAATACATATTAAATAGTTTAGATTTTTTTCTTATAATTTCAGATCATTTTAGACATTTTTAGATTTTTTTAGACAAATAAAAAATAATAATAAAATAGATAAAATACTCCGTAGTATAGACCCCACATACAAAAATAATTAATAATAGTAAAATAGATGAGATTGAGTTATGGTGGTGTAGCAGAAGGTGGACGTTGCACCCGGGTGCACGATGCGCATCGTGCATAAAACGCAGACAAAAACACTACAAAACGCAGCTGGGACGCAAGTGGAGAGAGCTACTTTTACACGTCAGCAAGTCCAATGACCATTCACTTCATTTCGCTGAACATTTGCAGTTTAAATTTTTAACATTGCAAAATCTCAAATATTGAAATAAATATTCAAAAATATCTGTCAGAAAAACGCATGCATCATCATTACAAAAAAATGCGCCTTCCCAATGTAATCTCTTAGATTTTTGTGCTGATATGTAATGTTCATTCAAACAAAAAACGTAAATATTCATTCGTTTATAATAGTATGTTCATTCGTAAAATTGTGTCATTAATTTTGGCCTTGTTTCATGATTCCCAATGCAAAAAAGTAGTATGTCCATGCGCTACAATGATTCCTGCAAAAAAAATCTTCACTTTTCACGTTTACCAAGTACACCTTTTCACGTTTACCAACTTTAGCAACAATGCACGTTACCACTCCTGCCACACATGTTGAGCTGTTTTCCACTATCATTCAACTCCAGCAAACCCAAATGCGTTTTAAGTGTTTTTGTCTGCGTTTTGCACAGGGTGTATGATGCACATCGTGCACCCGGGTGCACTATCCTATTTGCGGTGGTGTAGTGGTGTATTATTCTACTATTCTAGTATACATACGAGTCCAGGCCATGTATAATTTTGTTAAACATGGCAGTCAAAAGTGAAAAGATTATATGTGGTTGTGGAACAATAAGGGGAGACATGGACACCAAGGGGCAAGGGGAGTTAGTCAAGACTCGAGACTCAATAGTGTACTGCGCTAGTCCCCCTTTGCTAAACCCCACCACATTAATACATTTCCGTATTCACATACACTGATATTCACATACCTTCTTCACTTTAGCATGAAATAATATTATAATAAAAAAATAAAAAATAGAAAAACGCACGTCTATCATAAATATAATATGAGCCGACTATTTCTCCCAGCAGTCCTCCTTACTCCTTTCCTCTCCTTTTCATCGCTATATATCGTGACCCTCACTCTCCTCTCTTTTTCACCAATTTAACTGCTATGAAAATAGAAATGGAGTTGAGTAAGATGACAATGGAAATCTTCTCCAAACTGGAGCAGCAATGGCTCTCTACCACCACCACCACCGCGTCTAAGAAGGTCAGGATACTCAGCATCGACGGCGGAGGAACCTCCGCCGCCGTTGCGGTTTCCTTCTTAGTTCACCTAGAGGAAGCTATTCTTTTGAAAACCGGCGATCAAAATGTGAGGATCGTCGATTTTTTTGATATTGTCGCCGGAACGGGAATCGGCGGTCTTCTCGCGGCGTTGCTAAGCGCTGCCAACGCTAATGGACGACCTCTTTATACGGCCAAGGATGCTCAGAAGTTCCTAGTTGGAAACTTCTCCGCGATGTTTAAGCCTAAGCGCGGAGGTCTTCTCCGACGCCGGAAGTCTCGCAGGTGCTCTAGTGAGAGCCTTGAGAAGGTCCTCCGCGGTGTTTTCTCGAAGAACGGGAAACAAACTCCGATGACGCTTAAGGACACTTGTAAGCCGATCCTTATTCCGTGCTATGACCTCAACACATCTGCTCCATTTGTGTTCTCAAAAGCCGCTACTAACGCCTCCGATTGGTCGTCGCTTGACTTCGAGCTCTGGAAGGTGTGCCGAGCTGCAATGGCGACGCCATCCGTGTTTGAGCCGTTTGAGTTGACGTCCATTGACGGTAAAACAACCTGTAATGGCGTTGACGGAGGTTTGGTGATGAACAACCCGACAGCTGCCGCTGTTACTCATGTGCTTCACAACAAGGTTGATTTTCCGTCGGTTAACGGCGTTGAGGATTTGCTTGTGTTGTCGTTAGGAAACGGAACGTCGACTAGAGGCGGAAAATTGAATGTCAGTAGCGAAAACGGAGTGTGTTCAGCTGGTAGTGTGGTGAACATTGCGGTAGACGGCGTTTCCGAGACAATCGATCAAATGTTAGGAAACGCTTTCTGTTGGAACCGTAACGATTACGTTCGCATTCAGGTAAATCTTCGTCTCATGCATTTAATTCAAGATTACTTATTAGAAATAGACATCAGTCACTAACAAATTCAGAGCATTGACTCCAGTGAGTGGTAGTTAATAATTTTGGATGAGACGGTAATTTAGACTAGAGACCGACGACGGTCCACAACTTCGTCAATTATGTTTATGCGTAATAATTGTGCAGTAACATAATTCACGGTTTTTCTATTCCAAATAGTATGCCGACACTTTTTTGCTGAATTAAAAAGAACTGTGTTAAATTTCTAAAGCACATTGATTTTAAAATTTTAATCCTGTAGTGTCACAATCGCTTTGTCAGTAATTTTTCTAAATGAGCTTGTAACGGTAATCCAATGATGTTACTAGCGTAAATAAATGCATTATACTAATGAAGGATTAATATGTACAGGCAAACGGACATGGTGGACTGGAGTCAGCAACAATGGAGGAGGTGATGAAGGAGAAAGGAGTGGAGTCGCTGACGTTCGGAGGAAAACGTCTTTTGGCGGAATCGAACGGGGAGAGAATAGAGGCGTTCGCGCAACGCCTCGTTGCTGCTTCCGGGAAGAGCAGTCTACCACCTAGTCCTTACAAGTCTCTTAGTCCAATGCTTGATGGGCGTTAATTAAGGGGGTTACCTGTCCTTTAGTTAGTAGTGTTTTTTGTTGCCCAAGTACAGCAGTAGTGGCAGTACAAGTGGCGTAGAATATAGATGCAGCAGTTTGTAATATGGAAGGTTTAAGTAACCTGCCACTAACTCCATCTCTTTGTGTATGCCTAAGTAGATGTGTGACTATATAATACTCTAAATGGGAGCTTCTGCCTGCTCTATCTGCCTATGTAATTTAAATTTGCATTTTTTTTTTATCATCTTTGGTAATCCAAGTCAGAAAGTATAGGGTCGATCAGATCCAGATTTGTAACTAAATACTCGGTGTCTATCTTTGTGTTTCCGCTGATTTATTTTAAGGTAGATATGTAAAATGTGGATTGATTTATGGGTTAATCAACCTAGTTTTTAAGTTACATTCTACTGATCAGAGTTGCATGTGTGACGACAAGTTCACAGCTCAATTGTTAACTGTGCATTATTACTCTAAGCTTGATCAAGATTCAGGAGAGTCGAATCAAATGGTCGCGCTTTAGCCTGGCTATTCTATTATCTAAACCTTTAGTGAAACTCAAGTTGATAGATTATGTTAGAAACCGTTAATTACGAGAAAATTGGAATCTAGAAATGCTACTAAAGATAGTATGAGGATTGGTTAGAGCTTTTTCCTGTAAATGGTAGTACTATAGTGCTAAGTTTTAATGTCAAAATGGTCACATTTTGTCAGATATGTCTCAGAGTTACTACACGCCGATATGTCTCCTTTTGACTTCATTTACTTTTATGTGAATACGTAAAAAAGTTCAATAAAGCACTCATAGCCAAAGATATCATGTTCCAAAAGAGATTTACGGAGCATATTTGATCCTTATTTAACCTGACAAATTACAAGAGAACACATGCATCATCGAGAATACATTTAAACCTTCTTCGGTACCATTTTCGAAAAAAGATTACGGAGCATATCAGACCCGACTAATAACAAGAGAGTGACTGGCACCATCGAGAATAATACATCTAACCCTTGTCAGACCCGAATATTAGTATGAAAAAACTGATGCAAGAGCTAGCTAAATATGTAACCGAATGCATGGATTGATCTAAATGAGCGAATGAATGTTTCAATGGAACAGTAACGAGGCAATGATCATAACAACACTACCTAATCCAATCCCAACTATGAGAGAGTATTAGGATTAATCAACCCAAGATTATATGAAAATAATTCACAAGGAAAATGATTAATGGAATTCAGAGGAGAGAGACTAGAGGGAGAAGGATTTTAATATATTCAATCCTGCCTTTCTTACATTCAGCAAGGCCTTGTATAGATTGTCCGTTACATCATACTACTGTCATACTTCTAATATCAGTACTCCTAACTTATTGTGTTGAAATATAGGAAATCTGGTATATGAATCATTCTCCTTCTAGAATTCCTCTGCCAGCTCAGCCATATTATCTTGTAGTAAGGTGCAACAATATATTCCTGAAGTCACGTGCCTAGCAGCCTGGTTATTAGCATTTGCATTCTCTGTGTCAAAAGAAGGGTATGAACGACTTGAAAAGAGAATGAAAAGGTAATTTTATGGTGCATATAATATGGGTCCCTTACATCTTCGGACTTGAAGGAATAGATTAATTTTGATGCATTAGATCGGAACTTCATCTTCTGACTCGCGAAACATAGGATCCCTTACATCAGATTATCAATATCTAAGAATTCAAAACAAGGGAAGCTTTATTATAGATCTGAAGAAATTAGCTGTGAGATCAGAAGCTTCACTGAGATTTTTGCAACTACATAGAAGTACTTAGATTAGGTAGAAGGACAAAAAAAAAACTTTAACATGTGAGAGCATGTGTGCATGCTGGGACATGATACAAAGAAGATATTCGTCTTTCACAAATTAAATTTTGATGGTCACAATGTCTAATTTACGTAGAAAAGAATTCACTGTCATTTATAAATCCTTAGAATAACAGTTGTCTCCTTTCCCTCTTTATCTTCACTGCTCTAAGTAAAGGTTGGAGTTCTAAACAATATCTTTTGATTTGATATACGCGAAAATCATTTCCACATAAGGGAAGTAGTCGACGATAATATCAAATTTCAATGTCTGAGCACAGATTTGACAGGATTTGGCAAACCATAGTGAAAAGATGTGTATGAGGGTGCGGGACCAATCATGCATCATCCTTCACTTGAAAAATTTCCCAGCTTCTTTCATTCAGTCATTCACTCATTCTACGCTGAAAAAGGAAAGTGGGGGACAAGAATTTCACCGCAGTACGTGTGTACATATATCAAGTACACCGCCAGCTTGAATCTAACAAAATCAAATCGATTGATGAACCATTATATTACAATCTTCGGAGTTGAGTTCAAAACTCTCATAAATTTAATGGCTGAAAGATCTAAAGCAACTACGTAAGGGACAACGAAACCGGGGGCATACATGTTACCCTCTCCTGATTATCACAGAAGTCTCAGGCCGGAATGAGGATTCTCCGATCACAAAGAGTAGAAAAGGGATTTTCGAAAGCCATAATATTACTCTGCAAAAACCTCTAAGTACCGTACTTGTAGATGATTCCCAACTGTGTCATGACAACCAAAAGTTTCAGAATATCATTTGTTACGAGGTTGCCCCATCAACAAAATTCTGAATTGATAACTAGTAGAGTTCCTACATTGAGGTTTGGATTAAAATTTTTTTTAGCATGACTAACAGTCTGCAGTAAGACTGTATAGAATATCTAAGATCATGCTGTCTTATTTATTTATTTTTATTATGTGGGTGTAAGTGTGTGCGAGCCTAAGAAATAAGAAAACTTGATTTTGGAGAAGAACATAAAAAAAAAAAAAAAAATCCTAGTCCCTGTTACACAGTGAAAATAGTAAATCATGTAAGAAGAATTTCTACTTTTCAGACCCCTACATGAAACTGCGTTAACTTTAGAAACAAAGGGTATAAAAGCGCATAAGCTAAGAAACGCATTTCATGTGACAAAATTTGCACTATCTCTATTCCGTTGTCTATAATGTACTGAAGATTAAATTGTATTATCTAGCCATGAAAGCAACAACAAACTCATTTTAGGACATTGAAGTGAATATGATCTTAAATAAATTTCATTGATTCTTCTAAATAAGTGAATATGATCATTAAACATATACAGTACACGAGAACAAATAATGATCCTCTCATCGAGGTCAAGTGAATATGATCATTAAACATATACAGTACTCGAGAACAAATAATGATCCTCTCATCGAGGTCATGATGACGATAGCATAGAAATGTCCTGTGTCCCCAGGAAGGGTGCAAAAATTCATGATCTTTAAATGGAATCTACCTTTACTATTTGAATTGGTAGTGCAACTGGTGTTTCCTTTCATTAATAATCAAATCGATTCATGATTGTGTACATGAACAAATTGGCACAAAACAACAAAATCCCAGTAACTCACCATGACAATAATGGAAGCCTCAACAACTTCACAGCTGCCAACAGCTACTGGATAACAATTTTTGTAGCAACTACTTTTCAGAATTCAACAATCATGCATTTTGACTTGTATCTTTACAGTTCATCACACAGGACTTGCAATGAGAAACATTGTCTCAGTCCAAAAGGCAACTGGAAGGGAAACAGGAAACAAAAATCCATTCAGCTAATATTGCAATCAGCATTCATACAGATAGAAAAAGAGTCAAAATATGGATGTGGCTATGTATTCAGAAACATCAAATAAAAGAGTAGAGTTATGGATGGCATCAAATAAAAAAGCAATTTTTCTAGGTATCATCTTTGTTAAAAAAAGCAGCTATCTTCAGAAATTCCGAGTTCAGGCTGGTCCAGTCTTCCTATGCCCAATTCTCTATCCCTTTATTCTAGAATCAACCCTTGCCCATTAGAACTATACGATAACAGGTCAACAGCAGCTCCCCCGTAATCCTAAATAAAAGGGTAATGAACAATAACCCAGCATCTGTTCATTCACAGAAGTCATTCTGTAGTCTAAAGAGAAAGCCAGTAAAAATTGACACTATGATAGCTCTTAAACTATCACCAGGCCCCTCTTAGATTCTCCTTTAGCGTAAACCTACATGCTATCAGGAGAATTCACTTCCCATTCACACACTAGCTAGGAGCATATGCTGACACAAATCGCACAATTGTAGTCTCAAGGAGGATCACACTCATACCTGGTGTGGACAGCTCGAAACAAGTCAAAACCACCATCCACTTTGATACACAAGCTCTTCTAGGATTTGGGTACAGTCACACTAAGAATCTTGACATCTTGGTACGGCTTGTCATCTCTATCAGTCTTTACTTTCTCTATGGCCTGTATGAAAGTGAGAAACAAAATGACACTTACAACCATATGACTGATCTGTTTAGAACAAATACAAAAGCATAGCTAGCAATGTGAGCTCAAACAACCATCAATGTAGGAAATCTAACAAGTCCAGTTGTACCTGTACAACATCCATCCCTTTGATGACTCTACCAAACACTGTATGTTTGTTATCAAGCCATGGGGTGGCTACCGTGGTTATGAAAAACTGTGAACCATTTGAATTAGGTCCAGCATTAGCCATAGAAACTGTGAAGGGCCTGTCATGCCGTAAACTGTAGAGAAGAAGCAAAGACACATGTCACATTATGGAACACAAATGAACAAAAAACAGTTAAATGACAAGATTCAATCAGCATTATGTGAATGAGCACTGACACCCTGCATCCATGATACAGAATGTTCAATGAAAACCTTGATCAATAATAAAACCACATCATAGATAAAAAAAAGTACCTTCCCTGTGACGATGAAAACAAAAAAAGGTTACATTTGGGAGTCCAGTCTTCACAATCAATCATCATCAACACACAAACCCAAATAAGCACAAACACAGGCATACAAGAGAACTGAGAGCAACTAGTTTTTTCACGCCTTAAGCAGTATTACTGTATTGAATTTCTATCTGTTTTAAATAACTTTTGCCAGTTTTATGTTTCAGAATACTTGTTTTAGAAAACCAATGTAATATTTCTTGTCAATTTAAAATAACACAGCAATGCCACCGAAAAAAATTGATAAATGAATCTGCTAAATGTCCATACACAAGAGAAATATGAACTGGATACTGGATTAAGTCAGATATATTTGAAGCTGGTATAAAACATGATTACCTTTTGTGAAATTCATCCTCAAATTCCCTACCCCAAATTGATTGGCCACCAGTTCCATCACCAAGTGGATCCCCTGTTTGTACCATGAAACCTTTGATGACACGATGGAAAATAAGGTTATCATAATATCCATTTTTACAATGCGTGGTAAAGTTCTCCACAGTTTTTGGACATTCTTCTGGATAGAGCTTCATGTGAATGTCTCCCATTGTGGTGTTTAGGATCTGCAGCGGCACCAAAAGAGGATGAGAAAAGCGGCCACAGAAAGGATTATAAATGAAAGACAAAAATTTGCAACTACATGTCTGAAAACCTCAAGGCAATAACAAGAAAACATTCCATATTAAATAAAGTTTACAGGTTATCCAATCAGTAGTTGCTTATTCATGAATTTCAAATAATCTGAATTATTGTCTAAGAGACGAGAGAAAAACATGCAGGATCCTGAAGGAAGACTCATCAAATCAGCATAAGATATAGTCAAATGCTCTGTAAAAAATATAGAACCAGGGATGCGGTTTAAGCAATTACAAGCATGTTTCTTGTAGTTAGCAAAAGACAAAGTGATGGGAAGAGACCTTGCCAAAAATATAGCAGTGAGAACTTACCACATTGTCCGGAAGGGAAGTTGTTGCTGATTTTCCTAATTCTGACACAGCCAAGAGTTCATCCGCGGGTGGTTTTTCATTAAACACATCCCGCCCCTTAGTGGCATCTTCTGTCTCCTCAGGCTCTCTCCGACTATGAGTTAATCAATATTTATAAGAACTGGGTCATAAACACTAAATTTTCCCTCGAGCTCTAATACACAATGCTGTAAGATAAGCAAGATTTAAAAAGAATGACATACATTAGATGCATTGAGTACATACCTAAACAAATATAGCCTGTGTTTTTTGAACGCACAACACAGAAAAGTTGGGTCTACCAAGGGCTCTTTGTTTTCATTAACATTAGCAGCAGCTGTAGGTATCTTTCTCGCTCTTTTACTACTTCTATCACCTTGATACAAGGCAATCCTCAAGAATCGGTCATTACTTTCCACCTTCCCAAGAATTCGTGCTACAGTATTTGTGTGCAAATTCACCACCTGGAACATCAATATCGATACACACAAATGAATCTCACATAAATATCTATACAACCTAATGGCAGTTCTGCTAATCTAACTAAAACTAACAGTGAATATGAATCTATAACATAAGATTATGACATACTTTGATCCCGAGAAGGGTAGCATAGATAAGAAAGTTTGAGCTTTCATCAAATACTGCATTTGGTAGAGGAACAGCCTCTGTTTGCTCAATTTGCTTTTCAACTGCCATTCGTCTTCCAAAATCAATAGCCTCCAGGCGATACATAGGAGTATCACTTCTTTGAAGATCTTGGGCCACCTAATTGTGAGAGTAGGATCACCACAGTACAAAAATAAGAAACACAGTTAAAAAAACATTCATTAACCAATAGAAAATAAAATTTCAAATTATAACCTACCTCAAGTGATTCGTCATAAACTCGCCTCAATTTACCAGTCCTATACCAAAATACACGTATTCTGCGATCGGGTGATGTAACAGAAAACTGCTTACCATCAGGACTCACCTAAGTAATAAAGCAACATTAAAGTGAGAATAAGATAGGAGAACAAAAATAAATCTGCAAATTTCAGTAATCTGATCCAACTGTCCTCCTAAGAAGATAAACACAGCAAAGCAAAACGATTAATACCATGCAAAACTAAATCACAACAAAAGGAAAAGGGGAGAAAAACAATAGAAGAGAGTTGGTACCTCGATTGCAGAAACAGTTGTTTTACACTTCACTATTTCAAAAAGATTTGTATCAGTTTTCAACTTAAAAGTGGTTCTGTAAGCAAAAATGGAAACCTGTCAGGTACAGCTTTCACGTTTCAAAGTAGGGGACAAAATCATCTAGACTATAAAGACTACAAGAAAAGTACATATATGCTTAGACTCATACAGCAAAACATACAGGAAACAGAAGCCCTCTTTAGCACTTGAATATCATATCTTTACTGCACAGGGAGGTGGGGATACACCATGCATCACATAAGTTCTTTTTTCCCTAAACTGGCCATTTCTTGATTGATACACAGAAACTAACAGTCTTAGTTGAGATGCAGTCAAAATATCCAATTTCTTCAGTTCTAACTCTTATGCTACCAAACCTTACAGGACGTGATATAGGCAATACACCATACAAACCAAAGTATATTTCAAGTTTACCAATTATAGATCCTCTCCCCTTTCATATAGATAATGTATCCAACACATTACAAAGATTTTTCAGACACCCTATGTTTGCAATAGATACATCAAGTTGGAGCCTCATCACATATATATTTGAAGGAAGACAGAAAAGAAATGGGAGAGTTCATGTAAAATGCAATTTGGGTTCATTGATCCATTGTAGGAAAGATGCATTTCAAACCTATTACAGAATAGAAAATGCTCAAATGCAACAGGACAATCATACAAACAACTGAACAAGTACATACCCATTTTCTGAAACATCAAGCGTTGCAGGATCCCAGTACTCAAATACACCCCTTGTATCTGCAGAGATTAAAGAATCAAAAACAGGGTTGTACTTCATCACTTTCACTGGTCCGATGTGTATCTGCCAATCGACGAGTTGAAGTCAACAACTAATGGTAGTATACAATACATTGACAAAAGAAGTGGGTCGATTCCTCCCTGTATCATATCCTCTCTTCCTTGAAAGCAACACATTATCTATTGTGTATACCTTTTTGGATATGATTGGTTCATTAGAACCAGCTCGCACATCATATATATGCACAAATGGAGAGTCACGATCACTGATGGCCAGCTTTGCTTTGATATCACCTTGTTTATAAACCCACTCAACAGCACCCGGGACATAGGGTAGACGTATCATAACCATCATGTCAAAGTTCACCACATCATACACTTTCACAGAATGGTCATTGGAAATTGTACAACAAAGCAAGCCATCAACACTAACCTGCAAAGCTGGATTAAGTCAAGGCTGACGACAGTATAAAGCTAATAACCCAAAACACTAGGAACAACGTGGTTTTCATTGTAGATGATGCATAAATCCTTCATGAAATAAAAGCTTCAAAATTTAATTCCAAGAAGTTAATACTCCTTCCTCAACCCGAAAAATAATCACCAAAGACAGAAGCAACCCCGCAGAGTTGTGAAAACAATTAATGAACATTCCTTTATGTAAGGGTCCTAAATTGAATACTGTATATACTCTGTACTCTGAATTCTTCAATTTATGAGAAAACACGAAAGCAAACTAAAACTGGATAAAAGCAGATGACCCAAAAGCACAGTAACTCACAGCTAATCCTTCGATGGGGCCAAGATGAGATCTAAAATGCTTTGCAAACTCAATGCCAACTGGTTTCTTCTTCCAAAACTTCAGATGGCCTAAGGAAAATGATATATTGAGATGGAAGTCAATAATGAATAAAAAAAAACAATTATATTTTAAGAGCTAGTTCCTACAAGCATCAAATAATCACAAATGCAGATCAACTTACTCACCCATGCTATGGATCGGCAAGACAATACAAAATGTCATAGAGCATAGGTTAGAATAAAACAGCAAACGGGAATATCATCATGAAATTAATTCTGAGATCACCAAAATGCTTATTGAACTCAAAACAGATACAAAGTCTTAAAGCCATTCTTTTTTTTTTAGCGGCAGATAGTTAAGTATCAATACATAGGGAACGGAATATAATTTTTAATTAGTAGCTTATGAATATTAGCCCTATAAATAATGCTGATCAAGGTGATGGGAAAAATATTGAGTAATGTTGAGAATTAATGAGTGTCAAGTCTAGGGAAAGTGTCAAGTCTCTCAAAAACTTGACGGTTATCGTTAATCTTTTGTATTTCCAGTTTATCAATCAAATCATCATCTTAGTCATCTTAATTCTGTCATTAATGTTGCCTATGTTGAGTTGATTCTTATCAAAGTGGTAAACATCACTTGATGTTTTATGACAAAATTTGCAGCAAGTTAATTGCTTGATCCAAAAGCAAAGTTACATCAACAGTTGAACACATCAAGTATGCATTCCAACTGAACTTCAAAGTACACCACTACACAGCCATACCCCATACATTGAGAAACACCTCAATCACCATGACTATTCAGGAAAATTATGGTACAGTTTAAACAACCTCATTCAGTAAAGCTAAGACCAACTTATTCATACATTCTATTTTTTTATAGGATATTTTGTAGTTTTCTAAATGCCTTGCCTTTAGGCATCAATGCATTATAATCGTTTGCAGTCTCTCTTCCTCTTTCATCCATCTTTTACGTGTTCCACATCCTCAACAGCCCTGTCTCTGAACCCATTACAGTAATGGTTGTAGCTAAATTACACCATGAAAGATTTTTCCACGTTATTACATGGATTCTAGACTTTAAAGACCTAGGTCCAACTCACATCCACAAGCCAACTCATATATAGACGCTTACGGCTATGTTTGATTCTATAGCAGTAGCATTTATTGAAGGTCTACCCAAAACCATGACTTGGCAGCTTTAGAAAAGACTGAATAAAAATTTTCATCTACAAGCCACAAAGTAGGACAATGAGGGATTCAATATTTGTTACTTTTCCTGCTAAACCTTATACAATATATTTTCTAATTTTTTTTGGCTAGAAAATAATTAATAGTCACAACACTAAAATTATTTCCTGAAACTATGGGCAGGAAGCAAGATAAGAATATAAGATGGCATCCTCAGAAAATGTAATCCAGTAATCTACTGTACATATTTCCTAAGTAATGAAAAACTAATTCACAATCAAGCACTAAAACACAAAACTATCCACAACACGAAATAACCAAAGTGAGAAACAGCGAATTGAACCACACAAAACTCCTAAAACAGTTAACCAAGACAAGGTGACTGACCATCAGAGCTTCCAGTTATAAAGAAATCAGCACAAGAAACTGCGACATGAGTGACCACATCCCTATGCATATAACTCTTCTCATACCTGTTCCAAACAAACACTCACACTGTCATTCGCACACCAAACCAAGCACTCACTTCTCACCATCAAACACCCAATCAAGCATTCAGACACTCAAATTCAGGCGACACATCCAAATTTACAAGGAAATTCAGCATCCTTTTACACTCAACATATCAAGTCACATAAAAGATACAAAAAAAGGGAGCCTCAATCATCATAAATTATACCCTTATTGACGAAATTCAACACAATCCCAGAAAAACCCTAAACCCTAAACCAAATCAAAAATAATTCAAAAATCGAAACTTTAGGAACAAAAACCCTAAACCATAAAGAGGGGAGAGAATGAGACTAATTACATGTTGGCGCAAGGGAGAGAATCGAGGTAAGCTTGCTCGAACTGAAGAGGGCGTTTGACACGACGTTGAGGTGCAGGAGTGGGGCCCAGAACCGCATCTTCTTCGCCTTCTTGTTCTTCTAGTCCTGTACCTGCTGCTGTGGCTTCTTCTTCGACATTGTTGAGATTATCTTTCTCAATTTCTGCAACTCCATCCGGTTTGACGTAGCCCGTCTCAGATTGAGGCGTATCCATGAAATTGTGTTTTTTCTTTGATTCTTCAGAGAACAGCAATGGCGATGGAACGATTTGGAACTTAAACAAGAAGCAAACGTGAGATATTGGGTATGGATTATGGAACTCTGGAAGTCTGTCAATGGGCCAATGGTTCAAATCTGGAAGTCTGTCATTGGGCCAATGGTCCAAATGTGGAAGTCTGTCATTGGGCCAATGGTCCAAATGTGGAAGTCTGTCATTGGGCCAATGGTCCAAATGTGGAAGTCTATCATTGGGCCAATGGTCCAATTGTATTAGGGGCTTTTACATGTCAGTATCTCCAACTTTTGTACTTTGCCATATTATCAGTGAACTCTACGTGGATACGGAGTAATGTTTTAACTTATATATTAATACTGAAAAAATGATATCAATTGGGACACCTAAGTGATTCCTATATCGTTGACCTTCTTCATTCTCATAACGTCCATAATTTTGACCTTATATACAAGAGATACTTGGGCTTAATTTCATAAAGGAATAGGAGATACTAATCTTTTGTCTCAATTACAATGTATAGTTGTTCACAAAAACTTTGTTTCTTTAGTGGAAAGGATAGCATCATTAGTCAAGAATAAGTAGCTAAAGGAGGAGCTCTTCTTGAGACCTTCAGTCCTTGGAAAATTAGCTGCAGCATTCTTGAAAAAAAAGGAAGGCCCAGTCCTGTCCGAAAACAGTTGAGAGGTTATCTGATTCACCAAGAAGATATCCACGTTTTCAGGAACCCATAAGCAATGAAAACTTTAGCACCCCCACATAGTCAACTTACAAGAAGTTTTTTACAACTATAGTCAAATTCGATAAATTACATGATTAAGTCACTAACTAACACCTCATAGATCTTAGCTCCACGTCCTTTCATGCAAATAAAACTTAAGCAAAATCACATGGGCAGTCCACTTGGAATTGGGGCTAAAAACAAAACCTTAATTGTTGAAGTATAGTACTACTTTGTTTTGTTAAATTCCAGGAGCAAATGAAAAGCAAACTGGCATTGGACCCGGTTTGATCCCTGTCACGCCGCTCCCCCACCGGTTGAGACGACTTCTTAATCTATACTCACCTTGTCGGGATCCTATGTCTCCTCATCTCCTAACTTTTCCATTGACTTTGATGCTAAATTACATTGAATACCATATGGATTTGTCACTAATAATTCTACTCTTTCCTTTGTATTTTTTTGTTCATATTCTACCTACTATTAGTCTATTATAGGCAAGCCTTAATTAGCCGTATCAGCAGTGCCTTGTTCGATTTGTGTCGACACTTTTACGTACGTTTGTTTCGAAAATTCATGCTATTATGAAGTAATATGTCGCCTGATGAATAAGATAACTCATAGAGTTGAAAAAACATCTAAATCTTTTAGCTCTTAATAAAAGAGGATAATTCATATATATATATATATATATATGAATATTTTAGCAAATAAGAAACCATCTTACACCATTCAATCCCCTTTATATAGGAACATTTTAGCAAATAAGAACTCATCTTACACCATTCAATCCCCAAATACAAAACTGACACACATCTTTGATTTAAAAAAAAATTGACACACATTTCCTCACTTTCGAAAATACGCTAAGACAAAAAACCACTTTTTGCGAAACCCCAATATAAAACTACCTAGTTTTTCGTACACTTTATATTTTTTTTATATCATTTAAGTTGTACTTTCTCCAAAATATTTGTTTTAAACTTCTATTCGATTGTTCTAAATGTCTGTTATATTATTTTAAACTTTTATTCTAATGTTTTAAACTTATGTTTATTGTTCTAAAGTTTTGTTCCATTATTCTAAATTTCTGTTCTATTGTTCCAATGTTGTAAACTTCTGTTCTATTGTTTTAAGCTATTATTCTAATATTCTAAACTTCTGTTATATTGTTCTAAACTAATGTTCTAAACTTTTTTTTCTAATGTTCTAAACTTTTCTTCTACTGTTCTAAACTTATGTACTATTGTTCTAAACTCCTATTATATTATTCTAAAGATTGACACGTATGTTCTAAATATTAATTATATTATTCTAAGATCTAATACCGATGTTATAAAGTTTAATACTAGTGTTCTAAGGTCTAATACTGATGTTTTGAATATTAGAACATAAGTTTAGAATAATATAATAAAAGTTTAGAATATTTGAACAATAGTTTAGAGTAATAGAACATAATTTTAGAATATTAGAACAATAGTTTAGAATAATAAAACTGAAGTTTAGAATTATAGAATGAAAGTTTAGAACATTAGAACAATAATTTAGAATAATAAAATAGAAGTTTAGAACATTAGAACAATAATTTAGAATAATAGAATAAAAGTCTAGAATGATTTAACAAAACTTTATAACTATATAACAAAAGTTTAAAACATTATTAGAATAAAAGTTTAAAACATTATAATAGAAGTTTAAACTTTTAAAATAGAAGTTTAAAACATTAGAACAATACTTTAGAATAATAGAACAGAAATTTTAAAAATCAGTACTAAATTTTAGAACAACAGAATAAACATTTGAAATACTCTATACTAATTTTTAGAACAATAGAATAAATATTTAGAAGATGAAAAGTTTTCAATATCGCAAAAAACGAGGTACTGTACGTAAATCATGAATTTTGAAAATATAGAGGAAATGTGTTGTACATTGGCAGTTAGAATACAGAAAAGTTCTAATAAATTATATTTTTGTCATGAAAAAGCTGAAACATCTTAGGTTATTAGATCTTTTAATCAACAGTGAGAGATGAGTTTTTATATGCACAAGAGTTCTCATATATATAAATACACAAACGCATACTTTGTCAAATTACACAAATTAAGATTTACTGGCCTTGAAAAACATAAATCATTCCTAATTTATTTATGAAAGTGGCAGTAGTAAAATAACTAGAAAAGATAGAAAAAGGAGGAAGCTAGAAATGAAAAAAATGAAATCCGTTCAAAGTCAACATCTTTAACAAGCTACGTACGTGCATGAAAGCAAATCTAGTACATGTTACTACATGCACAGATCTTGACTTGTACCAATTCAATCATAGATCATACATTTATACCTCCAAAATTCCAGACGACATATGTGTACCTATAGAAAGATTGTGTACACGCACACCAATAAAATTTCAAAGCCCAAGAATATCTTAATAGTCCCAGAAAATATGATCTAAAAAAATCAAGGGTAATAATCAATTCTTCTTCTGCTTTCACCAATGTTTGGATGAAGATATCTTAAGGACAGAATTAAACAGTTAAGATGATAGGAATATAATTGGTTGCAATTTAGGATAAGATTACTACATTTAAAAAATGAGGTACCCTTTGGTTTCGCTACATGCATATATGATATACAAGAACAACTAACCCCAATTACAGCAGGAATGTCAGTTTTCATGACAACAATTCTTTGCCCTACTCTTTTAAATCATAGCTTTTTTTAGGTACATTCGTGATAAATTCAAGATATATACCATATATATGTGGTTTCAATTATACATTGCCCTACTTAGCATAATTATTATTCTCAGCTAGCCTTGCATAGAGACATCTGGTATAAATGCTAATTGCTTAGCTCTGAATTTAACAAGGGAACATCATATCATATCATTCGATAAGAAAGACAACTAGAGAAATCTATCTTTGATTTTGTATGTGAATGTTTGTCTTCTTAACTCTTAAGATGATATTACGATTCAATAACTGTAGTCAAATTATTTGAAAAGGATGATGAATGGACGTAGCAACAATTGCCAAAATCCAAACACTTGCGGGTCCTCTATAATAGTTGAAAGTCTCTTCAATTAGATAATTCTTTTGTTCATTGAGGACACACTTTAATGGTGTATGATTCTCAATATATAATGACTTCTTCTAAATATAAGCTTGTTGAAAAGAGAAAGTTGACAGTTGTATAAATATCAAATATCGAAAGTCGTTTTGTGAAAAGTTAGAAGCGGCTGTTATTTCGCACAATATAGTATAATTATGCAAATACTATGTGTTCTACCTCAGCCACCATATTATGTCATTAAGATTAGGCATTGGGATTTCAAAACCTTCAACAATGTGATGTATCAGGAATTAGGAGTCAGGACTAGACCTGTTCAAATGGGTCTTTGACCGACCCGTTTGTAAAAGGGTCTAATCAATAATGGGCTTAATGAGTCGGTCTCTTAAAGGGTCATGTTTTATTGGGTTTTTAATGAGTCAAGTTGGGTCAATAATGAGCCTATAGTTTCCAAAACTTTTAAACACTATAAGGTAACGAATTATTTCCACTTACTTGCCGATGATCCACTACCAAAGATTGAAGGTGATATACGTAAACTATCCCCTCTATAAATAAAAACTATACTCTCTTTGGACGGTCCGACCCAACCCGTTTTGCATCTTCCTTAACCCGCCCCGGCTCTGCCCGTTTTGCTTATGACCCATCCCGACCCTGACCCGCCCCAATGCACAGGTCTAGTCAGGACATCTTTCATGACAGGGAACCATTAAAAAATAAGAATGCTCCTTGCTATCAACAGTGAAATATTACCATACATTAAAAATATAACTTACCAATAGTTATATAATGATATACTAATAATAATCCACGGGTGTATCAGGACAACTATCATCGGATACAACCTCCCTACGATCTCCACTACTGATACTAAAAGGGGGTGGAACAAAAGGTGGTTTCATGCACCTTAGTAAGGCCCAATTAACGTTGTTGAAAAAGGGGTGTTGCTTTATTGGTGTAGCTCCCATCACCGCACCTAATCTCCGGCTAGGATCTTTAGCCAAAAGTTGTGATATCAAGTCCTTAGCCGAGCTAGGGATCGAGGGTTCTTTTGGAAATTCCAATGCCCGGGCCACAATATTTGCTAGTGTCATCTCATTATCCGAACCTTTAAACGGGGTCGTCCCATAGAGAAGCTCGAATATAAAAACGCCAAGTGTCCACCAATCAACCGCGCTTCCATGTCCTTCCCCAGACACTATCTCCGGGGCTAAGTACTCGTGCGTCCCAACAAATGACATGGACCGAACATCAACAGGTTCAGCAACAAACTCTGGCTCGAACCTACGACCGGGTTTTTTCTTTGTTTTGTATTTTTTCTTACGGTTCGGGTTAAAACATGATACAGAGGGGACGATGCAGTCGGGTAGGATGCATGAGGAAGAGTTTGCACTACCTAGAACATTCAGGTGTAGATCTAGTTGTTGAGAGCTATGGCTTGAGGTAATTATTTGTGGGGTAGGAGTAGATTGTTCATCACATTTTAGAGAGAGATCAAAATCTGTGAGCATAATGTGGCCATCTGATCTAACTAGCACATTTTCAGGCTTCAGATCACGGTAAACTATTCCCATCATGTGGATGTACTCTAATGCTACTACCACCTCTGATGCATAGAACCTGCACAGGTTAAGCACAAATAATATATCATGTCACACATTCAATCCCATAACATTTTCCACGATAAATCAAGTCAATATTAAGACTACTTTAGCACCTAATGCTCCCTCCATCCGAAATGATTGTAATAAAAGATGTCCGAAAAAATTACCACTTACAAAGTATAGCGTTATGATAAAATTTTCTTATAAAATTAATTGATAATGAATACGACTTTAATCAAGTTATTTTCTTGTAAAATCATACCATAACCTTAATTATGAAGGAACAGTGGAACACCAGAATACCAATACCGGAAAAAGGGAGTATAATATTTTCTCCAAAATGTAATCAAGGAGTGATCATGAGGTAGAAGATGAGTGGGGCATAATTTTTGGTCTAGAGACATGTGTTAAAATGGAAAGTCGGACAGTGAAATAGTTAAATTATTCAAACAAAGAAGACTAAGAAGGTTGACTAATGAGGAAAGCGACAGGACAGGGGGGACTCTATCGAACCTAAGGTCTATAATCTATATCTTTAATTATGTTAACCATATGATAAATTGATACAATTATGGAAAAGTAGGAAACTTTAGCAACTAAATGGGTAAAATTATAGTTGGACATTGTTAGTCCTGACAGATAAAATTAGCAAGTTCACTTCATAGGCAATGTTAAATACGGGTTTGGGCCACATCTGTCTATAGGAGATATTCCACTTGTAGTTCCACTTTAAAACTATAATACAATAAGAGGACTAGAGGAGTAGCCCATCAATGTTATATGATGGATATTTCTGTATTAATTTGTTAATGTAACATACTTTTCTAATCAGCTAATAAAAATAGTTACATCATACTCCCGTAATTACCCTGTAATTTCTTGTAAATTTCACTAATAACAAGACAATTAGTAACGAATTACGATCTTGTTGCATTAATTGAGTGTGATATAAAAAGACTTGTATAAATATGAAAAATTATCATGCACGTATCATAGGTCCTTACAAAACTGAGAATGTTTTCAATAAGTACTCCTTATTTTATGGAGGAATATAGGGAAAAAGGAAGTAAACAAGCATAAGACGACGCCTTTTTTACCAATAATTGTCAACTCTAATTGAATTAGAAGTGAACTTGACAAAGTAGGGCAAATGTATCTTAGCAATCAAGTGAGTAGCCATACTAAGGCTTTTTACCAAAATAAGTAAGCAGAATAAAACCAAGAATGATAAAAGCAGGAAAAAAACATAACATAAAGTCATCCCCATATTGGCAAAGTTCCGGGCATATCAGGGGCGAGGGGTTAAGCTAGGCCCTAACTATCTGCTCAAAAGCGTAGTCTATTATTAAAAAGGCAATGAGGTTTACATAAATCCTTGCTTCTTCTATTGTTTGTTGAAACTCTGTATATATAAGGGTAACTTATGAAAGAGTGGAATAGGGACTATCATAATAATGATCCCAAAAGTAGCGTCCCCAAAAAAAATTGCTTATTTAAGGCCAATAAGCTTGTGCAATGTTCTTTACAAATATTTTGCAAAGTGCCTAACACGAAGAATTAAAGGTATTATCTCAAAACTCATTATGGACTCACAACATGCTTTTGTACCAGGACGACACATAATGGATAATATCATGACAAGTCACGAGCTTCTTCGTAAGATTAACAAGACAAACTTGCTACTAGCTAAAAGAAGTTGTAAAAGCTTCTTCATAATCTCATGGATAGAAGTTGGAAACAACCGCTAAAAGATGTAAAGCTTTGGATAAACTCCCCCCTTCCCCTTGTTTCACTTGATCTCTTCACCTAAAAGCTAAAACACTGTGCTAAATCTAATGTCTGAAAATTTTATTCACCAACATCATGTGACAGTGATAACAGATTTGGAACCCATTACCTGACAGACACGTATATTTATCTGGTGGTGGGACTCATTCCCTCACACCTATTCCCGTTCTCTCATCAACGCTGGGGTCCAGAATATGAATATGCCAAAAATTTGGAAATTTTTTTCCAGTATGTCACAATAAAATTTAAAGTTCTCGCCAAAAGATTTCTATAAGTAATTTCACATTATAAAATTTTGACACAGTATTAATTTGTGGCTGCCTAGAGCGGCTAATGCACGTGGGTAGTAGTTTTCCACTAGTTCAAGAAAAGTGGGTCCACTAAAATGCAAGCTTAAGAAATGAAGGCCTTGGTATACAATTAACCTTTAAAATTAGTGACACGGAAAGGCAAGTTCACTCAAATTAAAATTTAGTTAATGTAAGCCACCACCACTAATTATCGGATTAGTTATGCACCATCCATAACAACAGCACATTTTATCTAGATCATAGTATTTCTACTTAGAAACAATTTTACGGATAAAAACCTTTAGCAATTTCCTGCTCCGTAACATATTTTATCTTTGGAATAAGAGGTTGACGAGAACTTGTAAAAGAAAAAAAAACATTATTTTCTCTATATATTACAGTACTATCTATAAGATGTCGAGAATAATGTGAATGAATAAAAGAACAATTGGCCCTTTTCTTATATTTCTATAGGAGGTACATTGGCCTATCATTATCCAACGTCATAAGTCTTATATTTAAAGCTAAATTCCTTAAAACATGGATGTTGACTACAATCGATGTTCATTAGTCTAAAATAAAAAAAACATTATACTTTACTTAGTTTAGAGCTTCCTGCTCTGAATGCTGATTGATGTTATACGCATTTCATCATGAATATATTCACTTTCCATGACATTGATTACAAAGTCCATCAGTTTGGTTATACTGAACTATTTTAGAACCACAATTCAGAGAATTATGTCGGTAAGATCTCCTACCTTTTTAACTTTACACCAAAATCTAATTATTAATTACTCTATCCCGTAACTTTTTAGAATATAATCTCTAAATTTTTTAAGGAAACAATTAGAAAAACCCTTTACTACACAAATTCACTGGTTCCTTCGTTTCATGTTTTCATTATCCCAGATACTCTGTAATAACACTTCTCCAGTTACGTAAAACATCCTGTCAACGCATCGTTTTCTAAAGATTAGACAGATTAGTGAACTACGGAGCACTTTAGTTTATTACATCCATATTAAAGAGACTTACGGGAGTGGAGTGAAACACAAAGTTGACCACTATTTCCAACATACCAAGCACACGAGATAATGACGAGAACGTGAGGGAAGAGGTTAATTGAATCCAATTAATTAATTAATTACTGCACAGACAAATTTTGTAACTGCTAACTTAAGCAACACACAATGTTACATACCTGACGCCGGACTCCTCGAAACGTTTAAAGGGCTGACGTTGACGGAGAACATGGAGATCACCACCGTTACAAAACTCCGTTAACAGGCACGACCACTTCGGCGAGTCAACGCTAGCGTACAATGTGGGCAAGAATGGGTGATCAAGCATCTCGAGAATTTCCCGTTCTACTCTTGCTCGGCCATGTTTATTACGGGCAGCGAGTTCGCGGTTATCCATGACTTTGGCGGCGAAGTGGACCCCTTCAGATTCTTTAATCTCAGTCAAGTAGACGGACCCGATGTCGCCTGACCCGAGGCGGGTGAGGAAGCGGATGTCGGAGACGGAGATGGTGGGAACGGATTTCACCGCGGACCAGCGCGGATCAGAGGAGAGAGATTGAGGATGATGGTGGCTGGAGGAGGAAGCGGTGGTCCAAGTGGTTGTGGTGGTTTCGGAGGAGGAGGAGGTGCTGCGGGGTGCGGTGGTGGAGTTGAAGCTCATGGATTGAAGGTCGTCGGTGAGTTCGTCGAGTGGTGGTGGGGTCCATTGTGGTAGAGGTTTCTGTGGTTCTACTTTTTGTTGTTGGGGTTGAGATTGTTGATCCATGGATGAGAGATTGAGAGGGAGGGTCGGAGGGAGTTAGGAAGCTGCTGTGGGGAGTGAAGATGTTTTGAGGAGTGAAGAGATTGGGCCGTGAAATGGGCTTTTTGAATGGTAGGGAAATGGGGTTTGAGGTCTGTGATTTGAGCGTTGAGCTTCGTGAGGGAGTTGGAAATTAGTAAAATAAAATACTTCGTATTTCTTTACTTTCATTGCAACATTTAACTATTAATATATTTAACATTTTACTAATAAAAGTACGAAAAATATTCCATTCAAACTAAATTATGAATATATTATATGATTAAATAAATTGGGTCAAATTTAATATATAAATAGTTTCAAATCTAAAAAAGTGCTATCTTGAATAAATTTATAATAAGTCACATATTAATATAACTATTTTTGTTAATTTTTATTTATTTGGGGATTGAGATTAATTCTATGATTTATTTTGAAAAAAATTTGGATTTATAGTGTAAAATTAATAAGAAACTATAATAAAAAAAGTATCTGTGATTTGTTTTAAGTTTTAGGAATCGAAGCTGATTATTTAAAGTTTAAAATAAGTAAAAAGATGTATTTTAGTTTTATTGGACTGTAGTAATTTTATTTATTTATTTATTTTTATAATAGGATTTTACGACTTGTGATATGATTCTATTGACTCGATCCTAACTTCCTCATCGATTTAAGGTAAAGTAAGGTAAGATTCCAGTCCTAACAACCCTACATGAAAAAATTTCAAGTTAAAAAATGTTTTCCTCTTAATATTTTTTTGTAGTATTGCTTATATATGAATATATATATATATATATATATATATATATATATATATATATATATATATATATATATATATATATATATAAGGCAAATTGTCCAGATAAAGTACAGTACCTCTCAAACCTGTCAGTTGAGTACTAATGAAGTGATGATGATCAACTACATTGAGTAAATACTAGGGTCGTTGTCTTTACAAGAATAGTGGTACTACATATTTTTCCCAATAATGATCAACTACATTGAGTAAATACTAGGTTCGTCATCTTTACAATAGTAGTGGTACTACATATTTTTCTCAATATTTATGGAAGTTGATGCACAATAATGATAATTGATAAGAATACACGAGCAAGCAAGCGTAGTACGTTATCTTAATGGTAACATAATTGAGAGTTTTGAGACCATATATATTTTACAGTAAGTGCGTCTAGTTTCAACACTGGTCCTGACATTTTAGAGGCCCTAGGCGTAATAATATTCACAGGCCCATTTTTAAATATGTCTCACTCTTTATCAATTGAAATCGTGATATCTTCCGAACCCTAGGCCCTAGGTGATCACACCCTTGGCCTGGCCTCAGGGACGGCACTGCTAGTTTACAATTGTGGTATTAATGTATTATTGATTTTAGGTGTACGTGATTACTTAATACTTTATTTATTTAGAAGCAGGTTCAATTCCTTCTTCTTATTCACCAATGGAGTTGCTCAGTAGCTAGTAGTTTATAACTTTCCCAATACTAGTTGATATTTTGATTATTATATGGAGTAATAAATTAAACGTGCTCTATGACAGTTCAATTATGTGTCCATAAAATAGATTAGTTTATCATGCGGTTAGGAGTTGGGATGGCAGAAGAACGCGCCTCACATCCGTATCATACCTTTAACGTACGTTTGAAATCCATTATATTATACACCAAACAGTTGAGATTCCATCACTATCAAAAATTTGATCCACAACTTACAAGTATGAGTATATATCAGAAAGCTGGCATGTGACAATAAGTCAACCACCTTCTTAATAACCAAAGAAATATATGCCGTGCAATGATGCAAACCTTATATATAGTATGCTGTTGATCATGCATGCATATTGCATATATACAAAATAAACTGTGGATACTAGATTATGTACTCCGTAGTAGTATATCAGTATATCATTGGAAAACCAAAAAAAGTTGTCAACCACCCAGCCAATTGAAGAGTTCCCCTTTATTCATACACTACACTTGAACTTCACACCACCCATCTTTTGGTCTGCTTGTTCCCCCTTGGATATATTACGGGGGTTTTTATTCGTTGCCAACAAATTAATTTTTAACGCCAACAAAATCTTTGATATAATTATACTTTTGCTATTATTCTAATTTCTCTCTTTCTCTCTCTAAAATATTTGTCAACCTTGTCAGAAAGCCTATTTCGAGTGTTTAGACCATTTTCACCGTAAAATAATATAATGTTATTATAATTAATATTATTATAATTATAATTAACAACTTTTTGTTCTAGAAAAAACCATAGCACTTGATGGTTTAAATATTGCGATTTTCCAGAAAATTGCATATGATTAAAAAAAAGTATATTATTAATAATTAATATCTCACAAAATTATTATATTTACACATCTAATATAGTAATGTACTTATTATATATAATTACATCACCTTCGATCAATAACCTAATCTAATCTAAGCTAAGAAGATCACGCATAATTAGAAATAATGTGTGTTATAAACGATGAGAAAAGTTAAGAAATGACCTAACATGAAGCATATAAATCCAATATTCTATTATAACCGCTCGATTAGCATGCAAAATTGCGATCTACGATATGATATGCTCAAAATAGACAACCAGTTAATTTTTTATAGATTCCGGGTGTATTATGAGGTTTCGGTAAATTCGGAGAGGCATATCTCTTAGCCTAGTAGTCTGTACGTATTGCCCTTTAGTATCCTCAATTTATTTAAATATGAGATATCTCAAAAAATCTTTGACAAGTCATAAAATATGCTACGGGACTTCGAATGGGATAAATTTTATGTTGAAATTGTTTATTTTTTCGAGATCTACACATGGCAAATATCTTGAAGGGAGATTTGTCTACTTAATTTTTCCAAAAAAGGCCTCTAATAGAATATAATTTATGAAATTTGATTTCTAAGGGTTAATTCCTTCATCTTTCGTGAACACATACTATATTTTATGAAATTCAATTTCCATCATTTACATGCATATAATTACGTATTATCATTATAGTAATTACTTTTAAAAATTTAATAATTATTATTACCCACTAATCACTAATAGTATTAATAATATTAGCATATTAACAATAAAATCAATAGTAATCATCAAACATAATAACAATAATTAAGCTTAATAATTAATAATTAAAAAATAATAATAACAATAATATTAAAAAAATAAAAAATTTACTGCCGTCTTTAGTGGCTGTCGTTCTATTCCGTGGTGGTATGGTGTTTCGTTGAAGGGTGTAAGTGAATGAAAGTTAGTGAAATTAGGGAAAGAATGGCAAAATCATAATTAAAATATTAGCATTAAGGATCAATCAAAATGTTAGCGTTGCACTTACTATATCACAAATATCTAATACTCTAATAGTGCAATTTGATACACCCATTTAGCTTGCCTTTTGTATAATGATAAGCCTGAAAGGTGTGTTAGTTTATTTTAAATTATTCTTCTTTTTACATACTTGGTAGTGAACAATTGTTTCGTTAGTGCTATACACTATCAAATTAAACACATGCCTAGTTTTGGTCCAACTATAAGACGCTACGGTAGAAACATTGATCAGAAATTCTCAAATACATGTGATCAAAATTGATACTAATTAATTTTCTACTTTTGAGTACAAATAGTACGTACTCCGTAATACGAAGTATCTTACTTCAATATTCATAAATAAATTTGTGGCTAAAGTTGAATCGTAACAGAAAGAGATCAGCAGCTAAATGTTTTCATAGTGTAACACACATCATGGATAAACTAATAGAAATGGGCCTAGTGGATGAAAAGAACGTGGTTAGGGCTAATAATAGAAATGGGCCCATTGGGTTGGTGAAATTGGGTATGGTCTTTGGATAAACTAATAGAAAGTTTTGAGTGGGCAATTGGATATTAAGGTAAGGGCCCGGATATTTGGTAGAGCTACTGACCCAGGCTACTGGGTAGTAAACTGATCAACTTATGTGGGCTATCCTGATGGTACTATTGTTAACTGTTTACTAACCGAACTCTTCATTTTGTTGGGTTTCAACCTACTCATCGGCAATACGGCATAGTTACGTTGGGTAGGCCCAACTTACTGTATCGTTTTAGTTTTCATTGGTAGAATGGTAGACTTCTTTAACGTATCATACCTTAATAGTCAAATACTTAGTATAGAGAAGAGAAGAATGAATGGAACACTAATCTTAACGTACTCATTTTTTCATTGCCATTAAGAAAGACTGAAAGAGGATAGTGAAAAATAAAATTGAGATGTTTCTTGGTCATCGATACTCATGCTTTAACTCACCAACCCGTCATTATTATTTTAAGGCTTACTTTAAATTTCATATATTTTTTTATTATGTTTTTAATTATTAGACTATATAATAATGTGATTTTTTTTTCTTCATGCTAACCATTGCCATGTTTACTAAGGTACACCAATATTTTGTTAATTTAGCCCATGAGTAGGTACAGCTTAAATTGCAAGACATCTAAGAAAGAAAGTACCCACGAGTCACAATTTGAAAAAACTTGGTAGAAAGCAAGCAAAAAAAAAAAAAAAAAGATTGATGAGATCCTAACTTTGGTTTCTCACTTTCACAGGTATCTTGACTCTTGAGTCATTCATTTGTCTCCCCGCCTTTGCTTTAACCCTTTTGCATTAATGGGGTCTTGACTAGTTACCTGCACTTCAGCCTGCACTTTCAACCATTTCTCGTGATTCCTCACCCTTCACCCTTCAACCTTCACCTTCCTCCGTCAACAGCTTCAATTACATCTTATTTCCACATCTTCCTCCTTTCCCACCTCTTCAAAACCCTAATTTCCCTGCTTCTTCAACACCCCTTTCATCCCGAAAAAAACCTGTTCTTTTGTTGGTTTCTGCGGCTGGGGTTTCTAGTTTTGGCGATTTTGGAACTGGGTAAGTTTTCTTTTGTCATTTCTCTTGCTATATTTGGTGTGTTTTTTTTGGAAGTGTTAGAATGATGCTGTTCATCTTGTTCTTTTTAATGGAAGAAGGTGTGATTTGACCTCCCATTTTATTTGATTTGGTATTGGTTGTTTTAAGTGGTTGATTTTTTTTTTGTCCTGTTTTCTGGATTTTCATATAATACTCTGCTGAATAGTTTGCTTCAAATCTACTCTTTTCACTTTCTCTTTTTGCTTATTTTGTTATGTTTTGTTTATTATAGGGATTGAAAGTGTTTTATTGTGAGAAGAAAGCTCTAGTTTTTTTTATAGAGCTCATATATGACTGATCCACAAAAACACGACCTTAATGTTGAAGTAGTTTTGTGAGTCAATTTTTGAAATTTAGAAACAAGTGGTTGGTTTGATGCTTAAGTGAGTTAGCTTAGTGTATATCAGATTATGTTTATTATTATGCCTTAAGTTGTCGTTTGTCAGCCCAGGAATCCTGCCTGATTGCTTTTGGGTCATACGGTAGAGAGTGCAATAAAAGTGGATAGGGTTGCGTTCCAGGGTTCAACCTCGGGCTGGGCTCCGTCTGCAATTCATCATTCTTGCTTGTTTTACCTTAGTTATTTGTGGAAGCCCTGTATTTGGGTGTAGAGTTGTAGGCTTGGTAAAATGAGTAGCTAAGGTTGAATAATTTTCCAAATTATACTTAAGTGTTGATGTTGACTGTTGAGCCAGTCCAAAAAGGTGCAGATTGTGAATTGCTTCTAGATTAATTACCAGTTGTTTATCATCATGAAATGGATTGAAATAGGCTATGTGTACAAAAGTTGTGGGCTTATTGCTTTAGATCTTGCCTTGTTGTAAACTTGGAATGAGTTACGAGAACAATGATGTGGATTAGAAACTAGTATTATGATTCTGAAACTCTGCAATTCTAGCAGATTGGTATTTTTCTTAAACATGTTGCTTAATGGATGGTTGTTTGTTGTGGATCATTTTGAATTGATTGAGGTAGTTGTTGTTGCAGTTCTATCCAAGAAATGAAACTTCCTGTTCTAACCGGGAAGAGCTTTCTAGACATCATTTGGCATGACCCCTGATTTTTGGACTCAAATATTTTCATGGTACTTTATCTGAGATGGGTTAGTTTTGAGCATACTTGCTAGAATTTCGTGCCATATTTCTGGACTTGGAGGATTGCACCAGAGATGGATCCTTTGGTTGGCAATTGTGAAATTGTGGAGGTCAAGGAAGAATGTAATATGAATGAGAAGGTGAGAAAACATTACTTGTCTAGGCAAGGACGTGTTTACTCCATTGAAGATGACATCAACCAGCTATTTGACTCTGTGAATATTAAGACATCAATAAAAGGGGAAGCTCTACAAAGGAATCCTATGAAAAGACCAATTAGAGCTAATTCTCCAAAGGCATTAGGCATCGGAATTTCAGAAACAGCAAATCTGAAACAAGCACTAAGAGGATTGTGTCTGTCACAAGCATCGGAGATGGCTGCCTTGAAAAAGCGGACACTGAAACCTAGAGATTCATCTGGTATGTCAGATGTAGGACCAAGTAACCGGTTGCACAAGACAGTAGTTGTACAGGCAAAGGTATCCGGTCTATCAACCAGTGAAGACAAAAGGAATCTTGTAGAGATCTCTTTTCCTGGTAAAATTATGGCCAATCTCTCTGAGACACTGCCAAATTTTGTTAAAGTTACTTCTTTAGGTTCATCAAATCAGACCTTTGACCCATCACCTTCATTTCCTCAGACAGAAGTGGCAAAGATGAAGTTGGTCAGAGCACCATCACAGGATAAGATTGTGCCTTGGGCATCTGAAGCCCTAAGTGAAAAGTCTAGTACTGAGCAACTTCAGAAAAGTAAGCTGAATTTAATGGAGTCTTTACAGTGTGCACGTACAATTAAAAATGTTTTAGAGGTAGATGACTTGGGCTCTGCCAGTATAGACGAGGAACAGAGTCAGACGGATGTGTTGAATAATGAGCTATGCCAAGGGAGTGGTGGCATTGATGAGAAATTAAAAATTACAAGGAATAGCAGCCCACGTCTGATAAAGTCAGTCTTTTGGAACAAGAACTTAGTTAAGAGGAAAGCAAAGGCAGACTCTGATTGTACTTCTTGCAAATCTCTGGCAGCCAAAGGAGTCAAAAATTCAGAAATGTGTCAAAACCCCAGGACCAAGGAGTTGGTTGGCAAGGCAAGCAACATATCTTTGAAGCATGAGGGTAAAACAAATGGAAAAATAACTCCTGCATCCAATTGTGGAAGTGCCTTTGCTGAGGTCAGTGTAAGTCGTCTTGTTGCAGGAGTAAATGAACTATTAGTTGCCGAAGTTGATGATGGTCCTTTTGATGAAATTGGTAAAGCTGGTGGGAGATCAAGATCTAGGGAGAAGGGGGAGTTCTCTCAGAGTTCAAAAAGTAGTATTGGGGAGTTTAGCAGCAGCACAAGTGAAGAGTGCAGTACAAGTGGGTCTAGTCGATGTTGTAACAGGCCGCATATGTCAAAAGACACAAGATGGGAGGCTGTTCACTGTGTTCAGAAGCAGCATGGATTTTTGAGTTTGAGACATTTTAAGCTGTTGAGGAGGCTCGGTTCCGGGGACATTGGAACTGTGTATCTTGCAGAGTTAGCGGGCACGAAGTGCCTGTTTGCTTTGAAAGTGATGGATAATGAATTTTTGTCTCGGAGGACAAAACTGGTACGAGCTCAAACGGAAAGAGATATTCTGCAAATGTTGGATCACCCTTTTCTTCCTACGTTGTATGCCCATTTTACTACGGATAAGCTTTCTTGCTTGGTTATGGAGTATTGTCCTGGTGGTGATTTACATGCTATCCGACAGAAACAGCCGAAGAGGTGCTTCTCAGAGCATGCAGCTAGGTATATCTTCTTGCTTATTCTGTTTGGCTGATTCGCATTACGACACTGTTTCTGTTTAATTTTTTGCAGCAGAGTATAACTGTCATACTTGTTGCCGTTTATTTATACTCATATTATGTTTGCCTATGTTTGAAGAGACTGTTTAACGAGTCTTTGATTATCAACCCTCATACTGACTTGTGTATCCTTTATTCATGTTGTCCTGGTTAATGTTGTCATTTGCACTGCATTTCACCTATATTTGTTTTGAGCAATAAAGTAACCTCCTTTCTTTCCCTGTGTCTTTAATTTTGAACCTGAGTCTTGTCTCATATTGTCAACCATGACCAGGTTTTATGTCGCGGAAGTTCTCCTGGCTCTTGAGTACCTTCACATGCTTGGAATTGTGTATCGGGACTTAAAGCCTGAAAATATTCTGGTTCGAGAAGATGGACATATTATGCTATCTGATTTTGACTTGTCTCTCAGATGTGTTGTCAACCCAACTCTCTTCAGGTCATCTCCACCGATTATCGAGCCCTCGAAGAAAGTACCTTCTGGTGTATGTTCTGAATCTAGCTGCATTGATCCATTTTGCCTCCAACCGTCCTGGCAGATCTCATGCTTTACCCCGAGGCTTTTAACTGCTGCATCTAAAACCCGAAGGCTCAAATCTGAACAAGCTGTTCAGGTTACTCCATTGCCACAACTTGTAGCTGAACCAACTGAAGCCCGCTCCAATTCTTTCGTTGGTACTCATGAATATTTAGCTCCTGAAATTGTCAAAGGGGAGGGTCATGGCAGTGCTGTTGATTGGTGGACATTTGGGATATTCCTATATGAACTTTTATACGGTAAGACACCCTTCAAAGGATCATGTAACGAAGAGACGCTAACCAATGTGGTATCACAGCCTCTCAAATTTCCAGATACTCCTTTAGTTAGCTTCCATGCCAAGGATCTGATAAGGGGATTATTGAATAAACGCCCACCGCTCCGTCTTGGATATGTGAGAGGAGCTGCTGAGTTAAAGCAGCACCCTTTTTTCGAGGGCTTGAATTGGGCATTGATACGCTGTGCTGTACCACCAGAACAACCCAAGTTCCGTGATGTTGGTAAGGGTCTCTTCTCAAGCAAAAAGGACACTAAAAAGTCTTTGGGAGTTCAGAGCAGCGAGCACATCGAGTTTCAGCTATTTTAGCCATGCTACTTTTGCAGCAGCAGAAAATTTCTCGATAAATTTTCCCTGTTGCGGCTGGTCACTTCCAACAGTGAGGTAGTTTTGTATCTCTTACATGTAACGCGTAATGTAAATCTAAGAAACTAGCTGTAGAATCTATGGAAAATTATTTTTATAATTTGTTTCACACGAAAAAAAAAAGTAAAAAAGCTTTTCATATCAGCAACTCATGTACGCGAAACATTTCAAAAGTTGGGTGACTAAACTTAGGTAATTTAGGAGATATAGGAGTGTCAAATCGAGTCCATGGGTTGCATCTGAATCGATTCATTACGGGTCAGTTTTTATTGGTTCGGGTAAAATCGGGTCAATTTGGCATGTCGGTTCAGGTTGGGTCAAGTCATTATCGGGTCTGGTTAAATCGGTTATTTGCTTACAAGTCGGTTTAGATAAAATCGAGTTGGTTTCTAAACGGGTAATTTTAGGTTTGGCTAGATTACGGATCAAGTTAATTATGGTAATGGGTCGTCGTTTTTGGTTGAAATCCAATCTAAGCTTTATCGGGTTCACATCGGGTCACTAATGTAAATGTTTGGTTTTAAGTTTATTAGAAATTGGGTAAAAATAGGTCGGACAAGATTATGTCACATTTACATATATTCAAATTGTTAATATATCGAGTTAATTCGGGTCACGGGTGGTTATAGATCGGGTCATATCGGCTATGTGTCGGGTTCAATAAGTTTCGGGTTCTCTTTGGGTCGGGTCTGTAACAGGTCAAGTCCCTAATGGGTCGGACACGGATTGGGTTCGGGTCAAATCGGTTTTGGGTTGACTTTAGGTCGAATTGGGTTAGTTTTCGGATCTCACTTGGGTAATTTATCATATTTTGTCTGATTTTGAATGCTCTACTTTCATATCATGATGGGAAAGTGTATGAGCATGAGAATCTCATCATGCACCGTTGGGTTGCGTTAAAGCATTCATAATAAAGCGGGAAGAAAAAGCAGACACCTAGTCAAAAATGGCAAGCTTAAGGGGTAGATTTGGAAGAATGGTCTAGCTTTTGTGCACAAAATAATGGCAACACCTACGGAGTAATAGATAAAAGAGTATTGTCAATTGAGATGATGGAATAGGTTTCTGTTTAGTTTCCTTGTTTTAGGATCTTATTATTTATTTCATATTACATTGAATTAGAAAAAGTAAATTCATGTTAAATCATATTAGATCAAATCAAACGAGACTAACCATATCATTTTATAAAACTTATATCACAAATAGGTTATATTATTTTGTCATCAATGTTGTTTATTACTCCATATTATTCAACTTTCATTATTATAAAAGTTTTTTATTATTATTATGATGATGAAAAAGAAGAACAACAATAAAAACAACAACAACAACAACAACAATAATAATAATAATAATAATAATAATAATAATAATAATACTCCCTATTTACTAACACTATTACTAATAATACTACTACTACTATTTATTATTCTTATTACATACACTTATTTGGCTTTTGTATTATTACATAAGCTGAATAATAATTACTATAATTTTATTTTAATTCTCATTTTAAAATATTCATATTAGATAAGTTATGTCAAACCAGATCAAATTTGGAAAAATATATTTTTCTCAAATTAAATTAGAAAAAATATGTTCAAATCAAATCATATCAACTCAAACCAGATTAGATAAATAAATTTTAGGTGAACTAAAGAGGGTCTAATATTTCTTCTCTCACAAGTTTTCTTTACCCTTCTCCTTGGTATTGGTAGATGGGTTATCGTTCAAAACGGGTGATAGGACAGTGTGACACACTGGCAACCGTAAGTCACAATAAGGACAACAAATGTTTTTCTTTCGGTTCAAAAAGTTGAAGAGACAAATATCATTACTTGGGCAAAATAATCAATAGTATCAGTATATCACCGTGTAAAATAAGAGTGAAAATATTGGCTGAGATCGTCACATTAGCCGAGTGATGTGATACTGGTAAAGTATAAAAGGTCATCCCGCGCTAATTTCAAGTTAGATATATCTTGGTTATAGAATAAAGGTCTCATGTATTGAATTTATTATCTCAAATATACAAATAAATATCTCATGTATTGAATTTATTATCTCAGACATACAAATATAGATCTTAGGTATACAAATAAAGGTATCAGGTATTGTATTTATTATCGCAGATATACAAATAAATGTCTCAGGTATTGACTTTATTATCTCAAATATACAAATAAAGATCTCAGGTATTAAAATATATTATGATCCTTCGCATACAAGTTATGATTTCGGTTATAGAATTAAAGGTCTCATGTATTGAATTTATTATCTCAGTTATACAAATAAAGGTCCCAAGTATACAAATAAAGATCTCATGTATTGTATTTATTATTTCACTTATACAAATAAATGTCTCATGTATTGAATTTGTTATCGCAGATATATCTAAAATAATATCTTCTTATCCTGAGATAATAAATACTATACGTAATAATATATGTGAGATCATAACTTGTATTCCTAATATAAGAACTTCAAAAATTGAGATATTGATTTTTAAATCTTAGATGGTAATTACTAAAACTGAGATCATAACTGGTATACCTAAGATCAGAAAATCTATAATTGAGATATAAATTATATATTTAAGATCTTAATTACTATAACTGATATCAGAAGATCTATATCTTAGATATTAATTTCTATGTCTAATATGTTAATTACTATAATTGAGATCATAACTGGTTTACGTAAGATCAGAAAATCTATAACTGAGATATTAATTCTATATTTAAGATCTTAATTACTACAACTGAGATCAGATAATCTATATCTTATATATTAATTTATATAACTTAGATATTAATTTATATATCTAAGAAGTTAATTACTATAATTGAGATAAGAACATCTATAACTTAGGTATTAATTTCTATAACTTGGTTATTCCTAAGATTAGAATATCTATAACTTGGATAGTAATTTCTATATCTAAGATGTTAATAACTATAACGGAGATCATAACTGGTATACTTAGGAGCTTAATCAACATTATATAGCACCGAAACATGGGAGATCTCCAAGTCATCAAGAACTCTGACTAAGTGCATTAACATACTCAATCATTTGATCAGTATACCCTCTTAAGCAAGTGAATTATTTCACCCAATCTTTGACAAGCTTTCTCAGGCAACCTAAAACTACTTCCCTTTTTGTCGCTTTGTCTTCACTTTCATAAAGACTAGAATCAATCATATAGTTCTCCAATCCACGAGTCCTTAGCAAATCAGCAGAAGTAGGGCCACCATTAAATAGGCTTTGTCACTTCAAGCATCTTCTCCAATCTTTCCATACTCCCCATCCTTACTCCTTCACTCATCAAAATTCCCCAAACAAACTACGGATAAGGTAGTGAGAGCGAGATTGTGACGAGGAGGGTGGTGAAGGAGGAGAACGAGGAAGAGATGGTATGGTAGTGTTGTGGGTGGTTGTCTCACTGGCGAGATGGTAAGATAAGTCACACATAATACCAAAGTTTGTCTCATCAAGAAAATGGTGTGACTTGTCACAACAAATACCACCTAAAAACAAGAAGCTTTGTTGAACTTTGCTCATTCCTATTCGACTTGTTTTGTTATTTTATTTGATCCTATTTTGTTTAGACTTAATTCTTTATTTCGTCTGAAAATTTTTGAAATTGTCTGAAAAATATGAAGCTTATTTTTACTAAACTTATTTTATTTTCTCAAACTTACTTTATTTTATGATATAAATAAAATAAAATAAACAAATCTTTAGTGGCCTGACCTAATGTGATTATTGTGTTAGTGGACTAGAATTGAAGTTGTGTGACAATGTGACAAAATAGGATTAAAATGAATTTTTTGAAACACATGTTCAAATAGTGATTTGAAAGTAATATATTTCTATATAAAAAGTTGTGTAATATAATTTTGAAGCACATATGATATAAGGTATCAAGTTCCTCACATGGTCATATGAAGAGATTTAAAATTAATAATTTTCTTATATTTGATCTCAAAATTAATTTTTAGTCCTAATTAAAGGATTTTTGTAAATTAGTTGAAATGGTTGTTTAAAGAAAAAATATATGATTTCAATCACTCATAAGGTCTAACACTACTTTATAACACAAGTGGAAAAAATTAAAAGGTATTCCCTCATCGAGCCCAAAACTATTCAAGATCATCAAATTTGAAGTTTATATTGATAATACATTGTTTATGAGATATTTTTGGAAGAATGTATAAAATTGAAATAAAGGTATCTGATGCTTCATATGATCATATGAAGGGGTTTGACACCAATTATTGTCTTACATTAGGTATCTAAAGACAAGAAATCAGTTTTATCTTTTTAAGACTTAGTTGAAGGAATTTTGTAAATCATTTAAACAACTATTTAGATTCAAAATATATGATTCCAATCACTTCTAATACCTAAAATAATCTTATAAGACTCGTGAAAACAATTTATAGATATTCCCTCATTGGGTCTGGATGTGTCCAACATGACTGAATTTTAAAGGTTATATATAATATATTATTTTTTTAAAAAGTTTTTGGAAAAAATGTTTGAAATTGAGCAAAAAGAGTTGGATGTCTCATTGGGTCATATATAGAGGTTTGAGGCCAATCATTACCTTATGCCCAGTCTTCAATGGCTAGAGATTGATTTAGAAACTAATGAATAATCTTTATAAATAGGTTGAAATGTCGGTTTAGAGTCAAAATATATAGTTTAGGGCCTAAGATGACATTATAAGATCATTGAAAGAATTTTCAAAGTATTTCCTCATTTGGTCAAAAAAGTGTAAAAAATAATAGAATTTTAAAGGTTATAATACATAGATTTTAATTAATTTTGGGAAAAACGTCTAAAAGTGAACTAGAGAAATTACATGTTTCATAGGTTCATATGAAAAGGTTTGGGACCAATCATTTCCTTTTATTCGATTTTCAAAGGTCATATAATGATTTTAAGACCTAATTGTTTAGAGTTGAATATATGATTTTAATCAATCATATGTCTAAAATGATCTTATAAATAGTTGATATCTATAATGAAATCATATATTTATATCCAATATTAATAGGACCAACTCTTAAAAACCCTTGAAAGTCGAAACTGTAATAGCTTCTAGTTGAAGAGATTATAATTTTCAAAAAGTTGGAACATCATTTTGAGATCAAGTTAAATACGTTCTTAACTTATTAGTTCCGTGCAATATAATTTGTGAAACACTTATCCAAATAAATGTGAATATTGAGGTCTCTCTTTAGAGTAAAATTTAGAAACTCTTGTATTTTTTTCAAACACATACTAGTGTAATTTTAAAATATATTTTATTTCTTAAAGAAGTGTCAGCATTTTTTGTCATAAATTTTGTCGGTAGAGAGGTTTATGACTTATTTCACAGTTGAAGAAATATACCAACTCTTATGGGGATAAAGTTCACCATCAAGTAAAGTTAAAAGTGTAAAACGAACATGATTGAAGACTAGTTTACTTACCAATGTTGGCAATGTACCATACATTGTTAGTTTTAAAAGAAAAGGCCATAGCATTAGCATTCCCATAACATAATGCAGTCAATTTGATGAAGGTATAATGGGTTGAACTAATTGGTTCACTCTAAACAAACCCTTCTTTGAACCCAATACTGTTAGATCATAGGGAGGCCCAATGCAAAACAGATGGGCAGCGATGAAATGTCAAAATGGATCACGGGTAAAAGAAATCGGTTTGGATTTAAACGGATAATGGTTTATACGCAAGTGGGTCAACGTATCCATACTTATCAAATGAAAAGTAATTTCAGGTAGCTCCAGTTATATATGAAAATAGATTGATCGGGTTAGTTTTTGATAATTCTAAATTTCTAATACGGCCCCACCAATTAATCTACAACTTACACCAAAGGTCTAAACAAACAAGCGTACCATATTGAAAGCCAACCCAATGCTTCAAACCCTCAACGAATAACGGAATATCATCAGATTACAACATCCATTCTGAAAGGCCAAAAAAAATGCAGGCCTTGAGCAGTACTAGTAGAAGCACATTGTTGACTCCAATTGGGAATTCCCAACTTTGCCATTCCACCCATCATTTGTTCTCTCCCAAACAACAATACCCTTTCCCTAATACTTCATACCCATCTCCCATTTCTCGTAAAAATCAAAACTTTAACTATATTTTTTCTGTTAGAATCAGACCTATCATCAAAGTTTCATCTTTCTCATCAATGGCTTCCTCTGATACTCCTTCAACCCCTGAAACCAAGCCTTTCTCTGTCCTCTTTGTTTGCTTGGGTAACATATGCAGGAGCCCAGCTGCTGAAGGAGTATTCAGAGATTTGGTGAAAAAGCGTGGGCTTGACTCAAATTTCATCATTGATTCTGCTGGAACCATTGATTATCATGAGGTATTTCTTGAAAGTCGTTTTTTTTGGGAGCCGTGATTGATGAATTTGATGGGATTTTTTCAGGAAATTTTGCGGGGGCATTGTGTTTGAGTTTGTTGGTTCTTATGTTGTGAATGTGAAGGGTAATCCGGCAGATTCTAGAATGAGGTCAACAGCTAAGAGGCGTGGGATTGAGATTACTTCAATATCTAGGCCAATCAGGCCTTCTGATTTTGGGGATTTTGATCTTATTCTTGCAATGGATAAGTCTAATAGAGGTGGGTTCAGATTTACTTGTCGCATTACTAGTTCAAATTATGCTCTCAGCGTGACAGTTAATTATGAACGGGAGGGAGTAGTTGTTTAGTTGACGTTACTTGATTGATGTGTGCTTTCTTGGTGATTGTTTGTAGCTGACATACTGGAGGCACTTGGTAAATGGAAACAAAGGAATGACCTCCCACCCGATGCTGATAAAAAGGTTTAATGCTTGTTTAGCCAGGATTGATAGTTCTGAATGTTTCAGGTCAAATGTTACGTAATTGAATGGTTAAATTATTTGCTTTTGTGGCCATCCAGGTTAAGCTAATGTGCTCTTATTGCAAGAAACACGACGAAACGGAAGTTCCGGACCCTTATTATGGTGGACAACAAGGCTTTGAAAAGGTAATGATTGATCATTTTACTTCTATTAGTTTGGTAATGCATTATAAGTTCACATTTTGCTGGTTTCTGAATGCTAAATCTGTACAATGAAGTAAATATAGAATCGAAGCTTCCGTTTCCTTGAAATGAACTGGCTGTATAAGACGGGCAAAACCATAACGTATGATGTATGAAACTGCACATCATGGTGAACTTGTGACTCAATACAAACTTTTATAATTAGTGTACGTAATGGTGTTAGTGTTATCGCCTTGTTACTCTGTGACTAGGTAATGAGCTAGGCCATAGTGATGACACTCTAGCTTGTTGGTGGTGGTTCTTTGTCGGAACTGCAAACCTTAGCCTGCTACGTTGATCTTACCTGATGTGAGGTTGAAGTACATCAAAATTTTTATTACTTGATGGGAAATCACTTTGCATAATTGTGGAGGGAGCAATTATAGTACTTGTCACCTGGCTTGTAACCTTTCCATTGCACTATACTCTTGTTTTTTCGTCAAGTAACAAACTCACCTTCATAACAGTTCTCACTCTTTTCAGAATATAGTATGCCATAAGTTTGCTTTTATTCTTCCTAAAATAACCACCGATCTTTGAAGATAGAACTGCCTTATACGGGTAATGATATTCATGACTAAGAGCTCCAAAGATTCACTACATTGGCATTTGCCATTGAAGATGTACAATTTTTAAACAGTGAGGGATGTAGTAGCAAAATATTGTAGCCAAGTTTACAAAAAGGACAGAACTTAGTTCAGGCAGTTGTTAGAAGTGCTATCTCTTGGTGTTGTTGGCTCTGACCTTTGGCATGTTGTCCATTAGGCATATCTTTATATGAATACCTCTACCTTACCTATTAGGTAGGGGAGACTTTGGTTGTTGGTCTGGCTAGCAGTAATTGGACCTTACACCCGGGTGTACAATGCTTATTGTGCACCCGATGAACATTCTGTACAAAGCAATGAATATTGTCAGTTTCAAAATTTCCCCCCACTAAGTGTAATGATTACGGTTTGATTTCCCACGCAACATGACTATTTTGATTTCCCACGCAACAAGTTCCTTAAGTAATATTTTTTTTTCTTGTAATTCATGGAATTTGCTATTTTATTTATATTCGTTACTAATGTTCATTAGAGATAAGTTAAATGTTCATTACAATTGCGTATATTGTTCATTCTGTTTATATGTAATGTTCATTATATGTGAAGTTTATTACGTAATTTTCAATGCCTATGAACGTAATGTTCAGTGCCTTTAAACGTAATGTTCAATGCTTTTGAACGTGATGTTCATTGCCTTTGAACGTGATGTTCATTGCCTTTGAACGTGATGTTCATTGTAAATGAACGTTATGTTCATTACCTTTGAACGTAATGTCCATTGCCTTTGAACGTAATGTCCATTGCATTTGAACGTAATGTTCAATGTTCATTTTAATAAATATGTGTACAGTGCGTGTACATTTCCAATGCAAAAGTTCATATTTAAAAATAATATTACATAGTTCTATGTGCGTATTTTTTTCCAATTAGCAAATTACGAAGCACTAATGATGATTTCACCTGGGAAATAATGAATATTACGCATACCAATGTTCATTGCCTTATAAAGAATGTTTATTCTGTTTAATTCGTGTGAAATATGTAAATGTTCATTGCCTTTGTATAGTATGTTCATTCAAGTTGTATATAATGTTCATTTTTGCAATACATAATTTTCGCAATACTTTCTTCACGAATGTTCTATGTTTATTTTGATAATAACTAATATTCATTGTTATAATACTTAATGTTCATTCGCATAATATATAATGTTCATTACAGAAGGACATAATGTTCATTTTAATAGTTGTGTACAGTATGTGTTCATTTTCATAATAACTAATGTTCATTGTTATAACACTTAATGTTCACTATATTAATATTGAATGTTCATTGCATAAATACAGAATGTTCATTTTTCAAATATGTGAACAGAATATCTACTATTTCCAATACAAAAAATTCATATCTATCTTGATATATTTATGTTTATTGTTATAATACGTATTGTTTATTGGCATAATATATAATGTTCATTTTAGATAGACATAATGTTCATTTTTATTGTCTGTGTACGGTACGTGTACTATTCCCAATGCAAAAACTTTAGATTTTTTAAAGAATAGTGCTACGTGTACTACTCCCAATGCAAGAATAGTTCAGCTTTTCCTAATTACGAAGTCACTTATATGGGAAATAATGAAAATTACACATTCCAATGTTCATTGTCTTGTAAAAGAATGTTCATTCTGTCAGTTTGTGTGATATTCATGTGTATAAATCATGCGTTTTAACCCGGGTGCACGATGCTCACTGTGCACCCGGGTCCATAGTCTCACTAGCCACTGAATTTGGGCATTTGTCGTTAAAGTTTGATTGCTATCTTGTGGTCGAGTGACATTTCCCACATTATGAAGCTTTCAGTTTATTTTTTGTTGGCTTCATCTAGTTTCCTTGGATGTTGGAAGACTCCTATAATGTGAAGTTGCATGCCATTGGTAAAATGGTTGTATTAATCAAAGGAATGTTCTTCCCCTCTCCCACAGCCTCACCTTACCTCCCTTTTTCAATCATGCTCCATTCTGGGTCAAGAGATAGTTAAAAGTAGACGCATTCCTTTCCATTGACCATGAACATACCTTGCTATTGAAGGGGTCCAAGGCAACAAAGTGAGTTATGTAGGCTAAACACTCTACTTAATCTGAAAGTTTTATAATGGTTGAAGAGAGGAATGCAACCTACCTAACCCTAGTTTTTTTTATTTTTTGAGAGATATTGCCTCTAATACTAATTAAATCTCTGAAGAGCTTCATTGCCTGATACTGATTAACATTTGTCAATCTTTTACCACTTCCACAGGTTATAGACCTTCTTGAAGATGCTTGTGAGTCTCTGTTGGAATCCATACTGACAGAGAGTCGTCAGGCTTGAGAATTGTTTGCCTGCTTCAAAGCCTGACAATACTGCGGATTTGAATGAAAGAAACCATAATAATCATCACCCCAGACCCCAGTCATGTTGAGGTTCCAAGCCTCTGTAAGGAGCTTATTGTGGAGGGTTTGTGCATTACTGTCAAATTTTGATTATTTGAGCATGCCTTGAGTTTGAATATAAACTTGTAACTGATTGATTTAAGAGGTTGTAAAGATTTTGATTGTAGACATCTTATTCAACTTGATATATCTTGATTCTGCGGTATTCTCTGATCTACTCGTTGTATAGCAGATGAAGGAAAAAAAATTTGAACTCAAGGTATGCTAACATGGCAATTATACTTCGTTCCCACTATTCACAGAGCCAACAGGTGCCAGGCACTATTAGCTGAGCAGTAAGAGAAAATATGGTTCCCCCCAAAAAAGTATACCACCATATATCCTGCTTATAGATAGGAGAAATGGAGATCCTGCCATCTTGGGCTTACAAAGCCCTTGAAAATTATAATACCAAGGTAATCTCCTTGGTCTCCCTCCCTTCTGCTTTGTTGGTAGAATGCATAGGCTTTCGTGTGACTAAGCATGTTTTCAGGTTTTTGACTGTATTTCAGAATGCCAAATTCAGGCTTGTGAGGGTCACATAATTGGTGCAGGATGCCTATGGCTGTATGCCAAAAGCGAAAGTTCACACCAAGTATAAAGTTTGGGGATAAAGAAATGATGATGCTTCCTCCAAGCTCTTATTGTCTAAAATGAACTTCATGTCTCTTGGGATGCAAAATAATTACATGAAACTGAAACAAAAGGGTAATGAAATTTAAACTTTTGGGTTCAGAGCTGGTCTTTGTGGAGCCAATGAGGAAACAGTTATGCATACTCTCTTTGATTATACTCGAGCAACGCCATGAAGTGATTTTCTTGACATATGTCATCTGTAGAGATAATATTTTGTCTTCTAATATAAGATATAGATTAAGCTTTTATAACTCGACCTAATCTCATAACTTTCCCTCTCATTTTTCATACATTGCCAATAGATCCTTTTGTAACATAAACAAGTTTACTGCATTTACAATCTTTGCTTGACGAATCTAATACTAATAAGAATGGTTATTTTGAATTTAAATAATGTTAATGTAGCTTTTTAAAGAATTACTTCATTTTACAAATATCCGTACTCCATCCATCTTCAAATAGTATTCTCGTCAGGTTCCACACGTAAATGGAAAAATAAGAATAAAAAATTGATTGAAAGGAAGTGGGAAGAGGATTCTGCGGACATCTACAAAAAAAAAAAAAAAAAAAAAAAAAAAAAAAAAAAAAAAAAAAAAAAAGAATACTCGAAGATTATTTGAAGACCGATGGAAAATTTTCTTTTAAAAAATGTCTTTTAATACTTGGCCAGATGATGCATAACGTACAAGTGTAGAACTCATTTACAACCAGTAAGGGATTAGTAAAAGTTCGAGAACAAGCAACACTTCTATACTGAGTAAGTGTCGTTTGGTAGAGGTAGTTCATTTATGGTAGAAAAATCATGGTGCCAAACACCATGCTAGCTACTGCAACTTGCAAATACAAATGCCAACCCAAACTAAAATTCAAAAAAGTTCCCAAAAGGCAGAGACAGCAGACAGTTACACTTTGATTCTAACTACTCATCCTCTTGCAATACAGTGTGGCCTACCAATACTTATCAACATGAAGCCATGGCGACAAAGCACAACAAAGGCAAAGATAACCTTAAAAAAAAGTTGCTATTACTCAACAAGTTTGTGCAAATTATAAAAGAACACATTTTAATAAAGGGGCTTAATTCAAACAAAATAATTACAATTAGTAACAGTCAGTTACTCTCACTTCGAAGTGCTCCTCCTAATTTCAAATGTATTTTAGATGAAGATGTCAGGGGTGTTGTTTTTTCTGCGGTCATTCCCCTCTAATCTCCCTTCTTTAGAGTTGTAGTTTATGGTCTTAGTTTCTTAGCTTTGCTTTCTTTATTTTCGGTCTTTGTTTGTTCCCTGGCTCTTGCTTCACTTGAAATTTTTTTTAAAAAAAGTTACATCATCTGTTACTAATCCATGCATATTTTCATATAATAAATCTCAGATTTTGGTTTCCTTAATGCTACAAGTTGCATATATAGAAAGAGAAATATCAGAGAATTTGCTGTCATCTTTGTGACAAAACAGATCATTGCCTCACCTTCTCTGTGATCTATTAAATATCCATCAACCAATCAATGTCAAAACTTTTTTTAGAAACAGTTTTAGTTATGATTAGCTAAGTAAGAATTTGGGTGACAAAAGGTACATTTTATGATTACATAGCACTATAACTCAGCAATTTAGGACATAGTAATACTTTTAGGAAACTTTGAATTATTGCAATTTGCATTAAAAAGATTGCAGCAACTCCACCTGTATGACTGTATGGTTTTCTTTATTATCTATTGTTCTAATGAGGACAGTGTTCTCTAATAATTTAGTAAAACTAATACTGTATTAAGGGTCAAGATGCTTAAAAAGGTGAAATATGCATCATCATTTTACTTGTAAATCGTGACTTGGGATGATATCTATACACTATTCAATTATACTATGAACGAGTATATTTATTTTGAATCGAGAGAGTTGTTGACAATAATCTATGTAGAGTAGGAAGGGGGTGGAACACAGACTGTTGATGAGTTGTGCAGCAGAGCATGGACCTTACTGTAAACCCAAGCAAAGATAGGCTAATCAAATCACGCCTTGAGTAGTTGAGTTTGAAGCTAAACATGAGGATAAAACATATTGCATAGGTTTATCATATTTGGTCACTAAAGTAAGTAGATTATAAACGGGAAAATTAAGAAAGTTCATTTTGAAAAATATTGAAATGCGATTCGCAACTCAAGAAGGTTCTTTCACATGCCATAAGCACAAGCTGGAGAGCAATCATAGCTGTAAAAGCTAAGGCAACTTCTCTCCTACCCTGTCTTAGTCCTTAAGGCTTTCATTTTTCCTTAATTTTTGTTCTTTACTTTTATGTTTGTTTGAAACATTATAGGAGTGTAGGTGACCCTTTACTGTCCAATCTTTAAGATTTCTTCCACATCAAGCACCCTTCTTTCAAGATAGCAGAAAGATTTTCCATCACTCTTTCCGGATGCATGCTGCTTTCCCTCGTATATTTGTTCTATACAGCTTATCAGAAAAGGGGTTCCTAGCCTCCTCAGTCCTGAGAGAAGACAGTGCTTTCAAAAAAGGTCAAAGATATTCATTTTGTGCCAATAGTTTAAGAAATCAGTTTTTAAAACAAGATCAGAATTCATGTGTTAAAAGTTTGGATAAAATGTACATACAAGGAAAAAATATGTAGCCGTTAGATGAATTTGCCTATTCACCTACTTAAGAAAATAGCTGGCCTACCATCCATCAGGACCATTACTAATGTTAAAAGCCATTGATTTTAAGTGCTTATGGTAAAATCTTAGTTTAGTGATAGAGATGATCTTTCTTTAGTGAAAGAAGAAAAAAAAGGGTGCATATTGGGACCTTCAGACTACAAACTGTCTCCAGGAAAAAGGTAGCAATATCTTACTTTCAATTCTTTGGTTTGTAAAGTAAAGGGTAGGCAGTTTAATCATTTCATATTATATACCTTACTACACGTACTATATTATATGTTTTGAAAAACAGATACCTGTATATTTTATGTGCCTTATAAGCCAAACTTGATCAAAATCCCATAAGCAAGCTAAGAAGCAAAGCTAAGTGCTGTAAGTCCATCAGAGTAAGAGCTATAAACTTTAAGGATCAAGAAAATTGGTATACTGGCAATAATGGCAGCACCAAAACAATTTTTGGAGCAGCAACAAGCTACACAACTGATGAAGATGAATTCAGGGGCTATGAACTTCATGGGTAGTCCAACTATGGATGACAAAGATGAAGAAATGTCAAGGTCTGTGTTGTCTACATTTCGAGCCAAGGAAGAAGAGATCGAGAAGAAGAAGATGGAGGTTAAGCAACGCGTTCAGATTCACTTAGGCCGCGTTGAAGAAGAGACTAAGCGCCTTGCTGAGATCCGTAATGTAAAATTTTCCTACCAACTTTTTGAGGGTTTTTGAGATTTTCATCTAAATTTATTAAGAATTTCTTATACATAGGTTATTTCACTTCGATTCGGAATAACCTTAGGAACAATATTGAGCATTTCAATTTGTAGTTACAGTATCATGTAAGAGAGTATAATTTGTAACCTAAAATTTTAGGAACTTGAAGCTCTAGAAGATCCAAAGAGGAAGGAGGTTGCATTTGTTCGAAAGAGGATTGATACTATCAACAAAGAGCTGAGGCCACTTGGATTTACATGCCAGAAGAAGGTATTCCGGACTTGTGACCATTTTCATTCCATTTTTTTTTTTGGCTTAAACATGTTTTAGTATATCGTTTTGCTACATATGAGCATAGTGTCTTTGTGACAATAAGCAAGAGTAGACCGACTTATAACGAGTCTTTCATAATTCATATCTAATATAAATTATTTTATATTGAAATTTCAAATATAATTATTATTATATTAGATATAGAGAAGATATAAAAATATATAAAAACTCATATAAGATATACTACCTCTGGTTAGTATAAGTTGCAACAAACACATAAAATACGGACTCCTAGGCAAAATTTGAAAATAGTGTTTAGGAGATATGTATGTGATAAAGTAGAGATAGAATATAAATAATTAAAAGTAGTGGTGGACCTTTTTCCCAAAAAGTTACTAAAAGAGGTAAAAAAAAAAAAGTAAAAATGTTGCATTTTATATTGAGCATCCAAAAATGGTAAATGTTTTAACTTTTAATAACCAGAGTTAGTAGATATTATGATCTCATATATAGAAATGAAATTATAAAAAATATCTCTTAATATATTTATATCACATATAAATTAGAAATTTACCAGTTTGTTCTCTGGTGCCTGTGCTTTTTATGTAGTAGTAAATTAAGTAGACATTCATGTGGTTCAAATCAAGGATCACTCGAATACAAACTCTTTGCAATTTTTTTCATCAAAGACATGGAAATCTTGTTTTGTTAATGTCATTTGCTGTTTATTACTTGTTAGGAACGCGAATACAAAGAAGCCCTTGAATCCTTCAATGAAAAAAGCAAGGAAAAGACTCAATTTGTTGCCAAATTAATGGAGGTAACAAAAGTTACTAGCATTTTTTTCGAGGATATTTACTTCATCAAATATGTCATTTATTCATCAAATTAAATCTAGGGCTATTTTATACATGGCAGTTGTTGAGTGAGAGTGAAAACTTGAGGTTGAAGAAGCTGGAGGAGCTCAGCAAGCATATTCTATATCTTAAATGATTTACTCCCTATTTACAAAGTTCTAAATTAGCATCATTAACTGGCTGATCAGTAGTAAACATAATTTTTTGTGTGTGTGTGTGTGCTTCGTTAATATTGATTTGTTTGATTTTGTGTATTTGTTAGCTTATTATTTTTTTGGTGACAGAATTTGGAATTGCATATCATTGACTATTTCCTAATTTTGGAAAGGGAAAAAAAGACCTCTCTACTTCGGGGAGGGATGAAATTGAATTTGTTAGCATGACATGGTCGAATGGATATTGTTATGTTCAAATGTGAATAATAAGGCCACAATGTAATATTTCTGTTATGACAATTGTTGAATTAAAATTTTAGGTTTAATTTGTGTATTTTGAGATATTGGTCTAAGCTTCATCTTATAGAATTTTTTTTTTTATTTTAAATTTTTTGTCATGTTATTTGAAGTTTTGAACCCTCTATTTGAAAGAATCAGAAGAAAATAGTGTACACAATAAACATCGTCCATACAAAAGACTTGAAGTTACTTGTCTTACAGACATTTGTCATTGAGCAACCCATTACAATTATAATGAATACCATGTGTTGTTTTTAAGGAACATACCAACAACCCTCCGAATTGAGATTGAGTGGCTCAAGAAATATAAAAATATAGGGTTACTCTTATATGTGTGTGTGTTTTTTTTAATGAATGCCATGTGCTTTTTTTTTTAATGAATGCAGTAAGTAACCCCTCTAAAATTTGCAAGAAATTCTCTACTTAGTTCTTAGTAGCTCTTAATATCTCTTTTATTTTAGTTAGCCCAATAGTCAAAAGATGATGACATGAAGGTGGCTCCTTTAAGAGTTTCTTAATTGGAAATTATGCGGCCCAACTCTTATTAAAAGCTCATTTCAAGATCCACCTAAGAGCATCCACCATTCTAAGCTGAGTAGTGGTAATCTCTTAAATGTCCATTCCTAGTTTCTCTCCTTACCCAACTCTAAATTTAAGCCCTCTGCCCCCACTCTTTAAATATTTCCTTTTTATATATAAATTTAATTAAATATTCACAACACCAATTACTCCATTCGTTTTTTATTTTTATTTGTTTTTTGTGTAAATTTCAATGCAAACTTAAAATTCATATATTTTTAATTGTGCATTTGTAGAAATTATATAAAAAAGTATTTAAAAAATATACATTAAGATGAATTTATCAATATATCAAATAAATACATTTTTCATTTAAATTAGAGAAAATTCGTAGTCAAAATCATACGTTGTATAAATGCTAACCCTCAAATTCAAGAGCAACAATCCAATCAACTTAAAGTACCAATGTACCACTGTTTGAAAGTAAAATACTTATGTCATTTGTTGGTATGTCTAATAAAGACCTTTTCTTCAACACAATTTTGCAATGAATTGGGCTCCACATTCAGATATTTACCTTTTCTTTTTTTATTTTCTTATGGTAACATAATTTTCTAACACAATTTTGCAATGAATTGGGCTCCACATTCAATTTCAAATTCAATTGTTTCCTCCATCCCTCTTCCTCTTCTCAAATACTCCATATGGTACAAACAAGTACTTACTCCATTTTAAAATTGTTACATCATTTTTATTTTATTATTAATATATTATAAATAAAAAATTATTATTTACTACTTTCTCCGTTTTTAAAATATTGCAAATGAGAGAAATAGAGAGAAAAAATATACAAATAAAGACATGATGTAATATTTGTAAAACTTGATATAAAAGTAATTGGTGCAGTATTTGTGAAATGAAAGAAGTATGTTTTTGGATTAGTCTCATTGTTTATTTTTTATAATATAATTTTTTTAACCTTTACTAATAAATAATTAAAATATATTAATGGTCAAATGAAACTTTAAAAATCAAGAAACTTAAAAAGTAAAAGTGGTCTATTATTTTAAAATAGAGGTAGTATGAAACAACTATATTAGTTCAAAAGTAGTGAATTGTAATATGAATTTTTACTAGTATATTCCCATGATTAGAGTTATATTGATTAGGTCAAGAAACATGAGCCATAAAATATTTTGGGCCTATGGATAACCTAGGGACAACAAACCCAATGACTTAATCCAACATATGGACTGGCCGGCAGTCCACTAAAGACCAAGACCAATTGGTTTGCATGTTGGACGGACCGTAAGTGACACCTCTATTTATGAGAAAAAGACAAACGTATTCAATTATCTATTCACAAACACCTTCTCTTTAAGAATTTATTGAGAAACATACAAACCAAATACTAATTATTAGGCAATCCCTTAATTATAAGATTATTCACTAAATTAGGTATCAGAGGGACTTTTCTTATAGCACAAACTCAAGGCTAGTTTCACGTATTTCTTTTACAAAATATTCACCATTGCATCACGGAGATTTACTCATCAATTGGTCCACCAGCAATTCTACGTCATAACTACATCCATTCTACGCTACTTGACTACCAAGTAACCTATTTTGATCTTCGGACATAAACAAATGTTATTTTTTCTAACCTTTTTTTTCATTTAATCATCATTTATATATTGAATTACGTTGTTTAATGCGCAATTGAATTATATGTTGTGGAAAATTTTAAGTACTTGTTATCTTGATGGATTATACTCGATATATACTTTATATTGATTAAGCATATGATAGTGTTCGACATGTATACTCTGAATTGAGTATACATAACATTGCTACCTGTGGACAAAAAAATCGCTTGGATTTTCTATTGTAAAAATTAGGAATATTTAAACAACATTGACCAAGAATTAGAGAGTGAAATAAAAGTTTGTACAAAGAAGTACGAGTTAACTATCAAAAGGTACAAAAATATATACAATCTAGTTAATTTAATTTTCTTACATCCCACATAATTATGAAAATTACCATTTATTATATTTTTCGATATAATAGTGCATAATAGAGGTGATTAATTATTAAGCCGGATTAAAGTGTCAAATCAGGTCAAATTCAGGCGATCAAACCAAATTTTGGACTAAAAATATTGCTTTTTGTTATATCTTATTTTTATTAAATTTTTTTGGTGACCACAACAAAAGTTACACAACCCCATCATTTTCACGTGCTCTAAAATTTCTCTTTCACGTGTAAGTGTGTGACGAGCCCTGTTTAGCTCAAAATTAATAAAAAAGATAGACCATGTGTTCCCCATTTTATAGACTCATCATACATCTCCATTCTCCACAGTCCACAGTCAGTCCACGAGACAACAACAACTATGAACACACAAGTTCCACCAAAACTACAATACTCTCTTCCATCAAGCAGTGGCGAGTCCGAAGATAAGGTATCATCGGACTTGCCCGGTTTCCAATCAGCTCCACGTCCCCCAAGCGGACTTCCACAAAAGCGGAAGGCTGGACGGAAAAAGTTCAAAGAGACTCGCCACCCGTTTTTCCGTGGAGTTCGCGAGAGAGATGGAGGAAAATGGGTGTGTGAAGTACGTGAGCCTAACACTAAGAGTAGGATATGGGTTGGGACCTACCCTACCCCAGAACTTGCAGCTAGGGCGTATGATGTTGCCGCCCTTGCTCTTAGAGGAGATAAAGCTGCTCTCAACCTCCCTAACTCTGCTTGGCTTGCCCCCCGAGCCACGTCTAGCTCAGCTCGGGACATTAGGCTCGCGGCTTTGCAAGCGACTAGGTCCGATCTGTACTCATCCCCGTCACCATGTGAAGCTAGTAAGACTGTATTGCAGGAAAAACTTGGTTCCACGAGCTATGATGACAAATGTTTGGACAAGTGTATAGTACAAGATTCCAATGAGTTGTTTGTGGACGAAGAAACAATATTTAATATGCCTGCTTTCATTGACAGCATGGCTGCCGGTATGCTTCTTACACCTCCTTCTTTGAAAAGAGGGATGAATTGGGATGAAATGGATGTGGATTTGCCTAATTGTCATATAGACTTGAATTTGTGGCATTATACCAATATTGATGATAGATAGATTGGTATAATCATGGATTTTAATCTTCTTTGCTAAGTAATGCTCCAGGCCTCTATATACATATCGGATCATAAATTTATTCAAAATTACAAGCGGTTCTTATATTAATTTTGTATAATAACGTAAAAGTGTAGTTGGAGCGTTGGTTTGAATACTTACGCTAAATAATATGCAATTGTTGTCTTGATTATGTTCAAAATAAATCATATATATAATACTGTATCTTATTTTATGAATAAATATTCTTCCAAGTAGGGAGCATCATTTCAAATTTTATTTGTCTTTTGATATTTCAATACAGTAACTACTTGTCTAATAATTTATATACTAACTATTAAAGTCGTCATTAATACGCTAATTATTTTTGTTTGATGGACCCGCTTCTACGCTATCATTTATTAATAAAATATGGATGGAAACTGTATATTGTTAATAATACGAAGTAAAGTTGTTATTATCAGTTAGATTTTCACAAAAATAAACATAATCGGTAGTTATCTATATAAGTTGACATATACAATTAGGAAGTATTAAACAAATTTTTTAACAAAAAGTTTACAAACTATGATTTGTACGGAGCAAGCAAATATCAATATGGTGCTTGGGGATACATTAGTTTGATTAGCTTAAAAAATTTAATTAAATTTTCAATAGTTTTAATACAAATTTAAACAGCTTGTAAATTAAATGGAAAGAGGAGTATACTTTTGTTCCGGTAGATTGTTGCTACTATATATAAGTTGTATTGTGAATTAAAGTTTAAAGTTTATAAGCATGACATATTGACATGTCTGTTTTTAATGAACTTAATCATCATTAGTTATGTGATGTAATGGATTGAGCTCTATTTACTTAATTAATTGTTGTAGCATACATTTGTTGTTAAATCAATATGTGTAGATTATTGTATGACGTTGTATCATATCACTCGCCAAGTCATAGTGACATGCGGAGAGATAGATAACATGTATTATCTCTTTTCTCGAATAAGTTCTCTAATAGGTTTTTAGCATACATCAGTTAAAGGGTATTAATTTAAGTTGTCTAAAAAGGTTCAGCCTGGTATAAATAGGACGGTACTAATTGAATTGAGTTGAAACAAGATATCAATTACTTTCAAGTCGGGCCGGATCGTGTCAGTTTAATAATAGGTCTAGGTTTCGTCGATTATTAATTTGCTCATCTGAGTACGGATCGAATTTGGTTTGGATCAGATTCGATTTGGGTCATGATTAGTTCGATTAGAATGAGTTTAGACAGTTTATTTTAGTTTTGTCGGTCTTCAGGCTGAGTCTATTTGGGTTATTTTGAGTCAATTTGATTTGGGTTCAAATGAGTTAAGATTGTTTATTTGGGGTTCATAAATTTTGAGTTTTTTTTTTATTATGATAAGTTATCTTAATAGCGGTTGGTAACTATGAAGTTCTCATTCCTTTTAGGCTCTTCTCCTAATGAAAGGGTATCCATTTTAGTCGGGAATATAAGTATTGTTTAGTTGTAAATTGACAACTTCTCATCATTGATCAACTTTTTTCTTTCTTCAAGCACCATTTAATTAAATTTACATCTATCATGAAGCTCACTATATAGTAAATGAACTCTAAATTAGCCAACCATAATACAATGATAATATCGTTATGTTGCTCCGTAGCTTATGGACAAGCAAATTATTGCTTTTATTAAATTCATACAGGACACAAACCAATATATGTCAATAATACTTATACTAATTAGTCGACAAAGTTCCCTGATCATTGTAGGAATATCTCATTATGAATATTATATAATTCTGATAGTCTTATGTGTCTAGAGAAGGTTCTCAAGGCTCTAGATCTTAACTCTTGAATTAATCAAAAAAATCAAAGTCAGTATGGAACATCGAAAGAAAATGGGAGTTTTCGGGTTGATCAACTGTGGGTTGTTTGTGAGTCAATCTAGCTTTATAATGATCATAAAATATGTGAGTAAAACCAACTATCGGGCTTTTATAGATTGATCTTGAACATGTTGGCTTAAATTGAGTTTATGATCACTACCAATTGGGTCTGTGACCAGCTTGAATTGAATTCAAGTTGTTACATGTTGGTTGACTAATGCATGGATTGGGTTGTGAGCAGGGTGGGTCAATTTCGGATTAGGTTGTCTTTAGATTGAGAGCAGATCGGGTTTTGGTTTGGTCAATTTTGGTTTAAATAAGTTTCCTAGATGGTTTTAGGTTGGGTTAGGTCAATTATGAATTTTACCTTTCGGGTTGTAAAGCCATTTGAGTTAACACGGATCGGGTCAGTACAGTTAAGTTAGCAGTTTGGATTGAAAATTGAAAGTTATAAGGATAAGAACACGTAGCGGATGGAGTATTAACTCTGACTTTTTAAGTAGTATAGATTAATACATATATATGGCGCAAGTGTGAGCTAGTTTTAACTAGATTGGTGAAACGCTATTCGATCATGAGGTACACAATCAAGATAGCCATAAATTCATCAACGTACTCTACCATCGATGCCTTTACTCTTTAGGTTGTGAGTGATGGGCATGAGTGGTGAGGGGCTTTGGGACTCTTAGAATTAGCTCTTAATAAGAGCAAGCATTTACTCAAATAGCGGTGGTTAGAATTAAGAATTTGGGAAGAATAATTTTCAAATATGAACCTTCAACTCTTAATAAGAGTCAACCCATATCATTCAAAATCTATGTGAATTTAACATCTTTTCACCAATATTGAATAATAAAAAAAAAAAAAAAAAAAAGAGGAACGGGAAAAAGACCGAGAGTCATGGGTTAAGAAGTAGTAGCTCTTGGCGTGGATCCAAGGTTTAAGACTATGTATTAATGTCCTTGTTCAGATAAAACTCAAAGATTATGGCTGGAAGCTAAGGTTAAAAATCTCGTTTCAGTTAAGGAAATGGTTTACTCCTTATTTGTTGACAAGGACCACAAATCCACGATATTACCACACTCGGATCGTGTGAAAGCTTCTCCATTCAGTGGCGTGAGTTGGTGAGGTAGAGCTGTCTACTGTACCGCTCCCAACTTATTCAAATCACCCCATATTTTGACGATTTTACATTTTAATAAAATTGAACATTTTACACTTTAATTCTTATTTTTCACTTTACTTTTCCGTAAAAAACGAACCTTATAATTCCCGACCACCATGCTTCAACAAATATAATTTTAACAAATTGATACTAATATTTATATTCTAATTAATATGAATAACATTAATGATAATTATTAATATTATCAAATAATATTAACTAACAAAATTAACAATAATACTAATAAACAATAATTAACAATAAAAGGACGAAAAAGTCGCCGAAAATTGGGGGCCGTTTGATTTTTCCGGCTTGGGCTAGCTGTTCAATATTTCTGGCTTGCCCTAGGGCCGCCCGGAAATCTTGACGGCTAGCCCTGGGGCTTGCCGGAAAAAACAAACGACCCCCCAATTTTCGGTGACTTTTTTGTCCTTTTATTGTTTAATTATTTTTTATTAGTATTATTTTTAATTTTTGTTAGTTAATATTATTTGATAATATTATTAATTATGTTTTCCGGCGAAGTGGTGGTGGGAGCAGCAGTCCGATGGTTCCGGCAATGATGGGTGGTGGTTTCGGCAACAGTGGGTGGTGGTTTTGGAGACGATGGATGTGAGTTGGGGTTTGAGAGTGAGAAGTGATTATTTGAGTGAAGGAGGGTAAAGGAAGGGTGAAGGGTAAAATAGTAATTTTAGGAGATTCGATAAATTTGGGAGCGGCGTTTAACAAGCCCCAAATTCAGATTCAGATTCAGATTCAGTTAGTTTATTCAAAGGTTACATGTGTTTCAGAAAACGAAACTTTTAGATTCAGTTAAAGAGATGGAGGAATTCCTTCACCCACCACAAAATAAGATGGCCCTATTTCAGATGGTCCCATTTGGATATTTTATGCTCAAATTCCACTCTTGTCATCCTCCAACTTTTTAATTTCACATTGCACGGTTTCTTCATTCTACGTAGTATTCTTATTATGATGTATATAGTTACTCTATCCACCTACTTGGCGATTATAATGTAACTATGTAAGAGCTCACCGTCAAATTAAATGCTTACATTATATTGATGAGTGGTGACTATCTCTTTCATCTTGGCCAAGTCTAAAGTTAACTAACTTAAAACGTATTACATTAGACGGCTAATAACGGTCACTTTATTACGTTTTCAACGGTTAACTTAACTGAACCCCCTTTCGGATGCCTAGTGGTATAGCTTAGAAAATCACAACACCACTGAGTAGATCTTCTCTCATTTTCTCAACAAAATTCAAGCAATTCCATTATTATAATATCCCAATATATAAAGGCATATAGGGTCATATATATTACTTTCTTCCAATCCATGAGAATGACCAGTTTCATACTTAAATGTGGAGAAAGTAGAAAGTCAAGGTTTAATTCGCAAACATGAAAAGTAATGGATCATTTATATTATATGCTTTAATTGCATATGTTGGCCCTTGTACCTTCCCATAGGAATAGGGTCCATTGAGCCCTATTTGTAATTTAATTTTTTGTTTCACTGGGAGACTAAGCTCACTCAGACGACTCAGACTCGTCTTTTTCACTCATGTACGATTTGTCACCAAACGTTTGCCTTTCCTTTAATTTTAGGACTCAGACTGACCAAACTGTTCCACGAGGACTAGAAATTAGCAGGTACACATTACCAAACTCACACGTGCGAAATGATAGTATTAAAACTGAAAATGAATTAGGTGGTTGATTGGATTAGTTTTTTTTTAAAAAAATTATTTTAAAAATAAGTTATGAACCAAAATATTTTCAAATATAAGAATCTAACAAAAAGAAAATCACAGTTGATATGTCCTTACCTTCTCATCAAATTCGTTCGGCATTTGATTTTCTTATTTTTTTACATTTCATAAACAAACATTAAACAACATAATTAAAGAAGTGTAAGTAGAAAGTCAAATTAAACCGGGCCAAGTATAGGCCTTAACAACTCGGTTTTGACCCACTTTGTGAATAAAACAATGTTTGATTTATGAAAGTGTGAAATTTTTTTACCAAATTTAAAAGGAATTTTGATTTTTGGAGTTAGATCCCCGTATTAGAAGAGATGTTTATGCTCAAACCTATTTGTAGTGTATACTAGTTAATGTCAAGGGTTATACTAGTTGCAATGTTTCATTGGTAAAATTTTAGAGCTTGTAGATGATTTTTGGGCTCATTGTGTGATGTTATGATTTGGTGGAGAGGTGAGGAAAGAATGATGTGAAGAAGCATGGGTTGGTATCCTAGCTTGGTGTCTTTGGCATAGGAGGAATGGCAGCAAAGCTACCTCTGATTCAGTAATTGCAAAAACACATAATTTACAAAATACAATTTTCAATACTTTGTTTTTCTTTTGACACACTAGCTTTTCTCGGGGTAATAAAATTGGGATCGTATAACTCGACAAAATTAAATATAAAGGTGCAACTCATATTTTAGAAGAGATTGTTGTTTTCTCTTTCTTTTCACTTGTTTGGGGAAAAAAAGTCATATTAGATCATAATTGTTCAAATAAGATTAAATTGAATCAGAAAAAAATAAGATAAGATAGTGAAAAATAAGTAAAAATTAGACGAATATAACGCACCCTTAAAGATTTTGAAATTTGAAGATAATACATACACTTCATCAATATACAACAACTGTCGAAAATGAAATAAAGATGTTAGATGTTTCATAAGGCCATATGAACAGGTTTAAAATTATTCAATACCTTATTATCGATTTCTAAAGAATGAGTTTTAAAAATTGGTAAGAATGGTGTTTGGTGTCCATGAAGAAGATTTTAATCACTTCTAGTATGACCCTATAAGACCCATAATTAACATATCAAGGTATTCTCTCACAAACTTTATGAATATCCCAATAAACAAATTTTGAACGTTTATACATTGTCAATGGGATATTCTAGAAAAGTATATAAATTAAACTAAAGGCATTGAATGATTCCTAAGGTCATATAATATAGAGATTGGAAACTGTATAATAACTTACATTCGATATCATAAACTCATTTACGATAGTTGGAAACGCATCCTTGAAATATTCCATGCTAGTCCTCGAGGACATAGTTCTTTTAACTGAATATATCTTATACCAAATATATAACAGTAATGTCAAAGGAAAGTTTCAAGTTACAGTTTAGAGTTTTAAATTAAAAGAAATGTTATTTCAATTAATACTAAAGGGAAGTGTTTTGAAGTAATAGATGAAGCAAGATTTGTATTTTTGAATAATATTGTCCTCTTTTAATATTGGGTGTGACCTATTTTGGAATAACACATGTTAGTTTTAGTGTAACTTCTTAGCGAGTATGTACTTAGCTTTTCTATTGTGTGTATCTTTATTATTTGGTTATGGCCTATTCATTATTGACCCTTTTTTTTTTTTTGCAATAATTATTGACCCTATAATGACCCAATATCACAATTTGTGATATTTGTGGGTAACCACTCAGTAGGTGTTCAAGATTGGCTTTTGCAAGTAAAGTTCATGAAGTTAATTGCACGGGGGAATGTGTGTAGTATTTCTTCTAATTGTTTTGGGTTATGTTTTGAATAACCTATGTTTGGATTTATTACTCTTGTTTTACAAAGGGCTTTATATGATGTTCAATTATAATTGTTGTTTAATTATGCTGGATTGACTTTTTAAGACTATTGAGGACTTTAAGGTACTTGAATAAAGTTTTACAATTCTAATAGTTAGTTATTTTTCAGTTGTAAAATTTTAAATAGTTGGTCGAATGTTTAACAATGAGAGACAATAAAATAGGGTAATATGAGAAAATTTGGAACAATTCAGCACATTATATTCGGTCTAAAAGACCCTAAAAATATTATTACCAAATCATATGATTTTTTAAAATTGGTTGAAATAAATGTTTAGAGTCAAAGTACATGGCTCTAATCACTCATAAGGTCTTTGACTTTATAAGAACCATGTTATGTATATTAAGGTATTCCGTCACTGGGTTTTAAATCGTCCAAAATGATTGAATTTTAAAGGTTATTATATACTATTTTAAAGACATTTCCAAAAAAGTTTTAAATATGAATCTGCAGGATGCTTTATAGGGTCACATGACGACCAGTTAATATCTCATAGTTTGTCTGTAAAGGCCATAAAGACAAGTTTAGGACTCTAGTGTGGAGATATTGTAAATTAGTTGAAATGGTTGTTTATATTCATAATAGATGGTCTCAATCATTTCTAAACTTTATTATGACACCATAAAACCCGTGGTTGGTGTATTCCCACTTCATTGGAGAATTTGTGAAAAGAAAAAGAAAATGCAATGCAAGTAAGGACAATCCAAAATAATAATAAGCCAAAAAGGAATAAAGCAAGTTTGAGAATAATATGCGGTTTACACAATTGATGAAATCAAATAGAGAGGAAGCGCAAGTAGGGAAGTAGTTGAAGGTCTTGAAGGGTATAGACTAAGATATTCAAATTGCTTCGTTCTAATCTATAGTCAATTAATATTACTCTTATTTCCTTTACTTACTCAGATTATGCATCAGCAATTTAGTATGCATATTTTAATAAGATTAGTACGACCGACTTTGCTACTATTGCCATTTTTTAATCAATTTATTTCTACGATTTTCCTACACATAAAATATGGTGACTCAAAAGATTCTCATAATTCATATCTTTTTTATGGTTCAAAATTTTTTTTTCAAAAAAAAAAAAAGAACAAAAAACAAATCGTTAGGTGTAATTTCCATCAATATAACGTGAATATATTAGGTTGGGGGAAATATGGTGACGCCAATGGTCCAAGTGTTCTACTTTATAAAGGCAAATACTGTGTCATTAGTTTTTTTATTTTGTTTTTTTATGCTATGTCATTAGTTTGTTAAACGCGATGCATACGCTCTCAATTATTTGTTAAACGTGATACATACATAGCCCCTCTTAAAATTTCCCAACTAAGAGTTTTGATGTTCTCTGTCGATGCTGCATATCATAATTGACTTTAAGGAGGCCAATTTTCCCTTGGTTCCCGTACGATACACGTTTTAATAAAGGAGTTGTTTGTTTTCATTTACTGAGATATATTTATTGTATTTTTATACTTTAAAAGTAAAATAGAAAATTTTATTAGGATATTTTTTTTATTTTTTTATAAGATGAAATGAAAAAAATTATTAAAAAAAGGGAGAGATGATTATGGGTAATAAAGTGATATAAATTGAGGTAGTTTTAACTTTTAAATACTTTTAGTAATTTGTGTATTTATAAATGCTTTTTATGTATGATTATTTATCCAAACCAATGGTAATGTATTGTAGAAAAACATTAAATAGGAATTGAAATCTTCTTAAGAAAAAAGTTGAAAAAATTTATGTTGAAATGATGATACTATGCAGAAGAATATTAACAAGGCTTTATTTTAGTTATTTTAAAAATATGAAGTATGAGTACGACTTGAATTGGGTGTTGTTCCGGCTCTTTCCTATTTTGGGCTCGTTTTGGCAAGCATCAAAGGAAATGGTTGCTTGTGTTACTGTCTTATTTTATATTATTTCCATTATAAGGCCTAATTTGTTTATGGGCTTATGCTTTAGTACCTTGACAAACAGCTGTGGGTGAGCCCATGATAAAGATCGTGTACTTTCCCCTGCTTGGGCTGATGTAACTCCAAGAACGAGATAATGCAACTCAAACCCAATTTTGTTCTCTAGATCACATAAGCTAAAATAAGGTCCATTTCTAATCATTCTCTTGATCTTTATTTTGGGATTTAAAAAAATCAGATAAAATTAGACAAGATTAGATGAAAACATATAGTATAACATTAGGAATATAAAGTCATCACAAACAATTTATAGCTAAATTTTTTTAAATAATATAAGACTAGTTTTAATAATATAGTATACCCCGAGCTTAATTACGTAGTAAATACAAAATAGATACATTAACTAGCCTCGGGGATATGTTTTGAAAAAAATCTACATTGATGCCTAAGTCAATAAATGAGATTGAGATCTTATATTTGTGTGTGAGAAAATGTTCCTACTTGTGATGGAAGGATTAGATTGATCGAAATCAACTCTTCTCCTTTGAGCTTTTAATGTAGTATTTATAAGGTTGATCAGGTGAGGAATGTGGACTTACATAATGCAAGACTTGACTTGTCATGCTGATTGGGCTGGATCAAAGTAGCCGAGAGACCCATTAATGTGACGGATGTAAGAGGTCCACTGAGTAGCCAATCCACTAACTATAATGCCCCGTACGATTATATTATTTCTAAACTTGTTATTTTTGTTGAATATTACATGTGCTTGTGATAAAAAAAAATGGTGTAGTAATTATTTACCATAAAAAAAATATGGTGTAAAATTGATCACAACATGTGTATGAGATAAATAAAGCTTAAAATTTTAATATTAGATATAAACATATTAACATATAAGATATTACACATTATATTTTAAAGATAGGCAAATAAGTCTTAAATATTAAACATTTTATTTTAGTGGCCAATGATTCTCAAATATTAGATATATTATGTTTTAAATATTGGCCATTAAATTTATGTTATTGAATATTATATCTCGTATATAGAAAAAAAAATCTAAAAAATTAAATAATATATCTAAAATATATATAGACCCTCAAAATCTCAAATTTTTAATTTCGTCACACCAAGTATATGGTGGAACTTTTACACCCAATATATTTTATTTGTTGATAAAAAGTTGTGTTTAAGGGTTGATAGTCCTACAAGGCTACAATCCTTTATCCCATGAAATTGTATATATCAATCATCCTATGCATAAGACCAGCCTATTACAAAATACAAAGTATAACCCACGTACCCTCATGCTCAATTTAAGCTCAACGTTAGTTCTCTCTTTATATTGAAGTATAAGATGTAAAACCTTCCATATTTCTCAAAGAAACAAAAAGAAAAACCAAAAGAAATTGAACGAATTAGAGGTTTGTCTTAATGTTGAGCCAATATGTCATGTCCTCAAAATAATACAAGGAAAAAAAAAGCCTACGAAAAGACAAAAGAGGTCATAAAGATTGAATCCAAGGATACAAAAATGAGTACTATCGTTATAATAAGTGGTCAAAATAAAATAGGAGCACAAAGTTGGCTCATGCCGTTTTTTATTTTATTAGAAAGCTTCCATACAAATCTTTATTACACAGCTGAGGCTAAGGTCTGAGCGTCTGACACATGAGTACGTGACTACATGACACTATGACAGTGCATCAGTGCATGGACTGGACGCCTGGTATAGTTCCCTCACAAAATGTGCTCATCTTTAAGATGTGACAAACTTTATATCTTCGCCTTTTATTATTATGCATTGAGAGAATGAGAGGTACGGAGTAAGTATTTGCTGCAGAATATAAATGGCGATAGGGAAGACACAAACATTCAGTTTGGCCCCATTTTTCTGGCTTCCATTGTTTTTATTGGTTAGCTGCTTCTCAGTAGTACATATTTTTATCCATAAATATGATGATGCTCTAACATTCAAATATACTTACAGTACTTCTATAGGTAGCAACGAGCAAGATTAGTAATTTGCCATGGTTTAAAAGGGTTAACTTTAGCTTCCCACTTTCTATTATTTAAATTTATATGAACCTATATGGACTTGAAACATCGTTTTTATGAAAGTGTGTTTTGAGTATATTATACTTCCTCTGTTCTTTAATGTGTGTCTTATTTGATCATTTTTTATGAGAGTTTTTTTTTTTTAAAACGGGGCATACATTAAGGAACAAATAGAGTACTTATTAGAATATATAAATTGTAATAGGATAGTCGTCATTTTTGCTTATGTGAATTAATAGGAACCAGTCAAACTTATTTTTCCTCAAATAAAAAGTGAACAAAGCATGGCCTAACTAACTCACTCAATAAATTATGTATTTCGTGTGATGCAATTTTTTTTTAATTGATTGTCTTCGACATGGTAACAAAATTGAAATTGAATTTAATCCTGTAAAATAAAGGTCTAATCCGTTGAACTTACTTGGTTTTGTTCCAAACAAAATATGTTCAAATAAATTTAAATAAATTAAACTTTGCTACTATGTTCCCTAAACCCAACATAAGTTTAGCTGTTGAGCTACAAAAATTTTAAAATAAATAAGATAAAATAACAGACTTGAATAAAGATTTATTTGTGTCTTCATGTGAAAGTTGAAGCCTTTTAATTTATCAAAAGCTTTTGCTAACATAGTTCTATGGCACCTGGCTAGAGCTATATCGAGCAGAATTTCAAGCCCCTAGTCACCCTAATCAGTAATCAAGCTGCTGATCAACAACTTAGCGCCTAATGAAAATATATTAATGTAAGAAAGTTGGGAATTTATGATAAAATCTCACAATGGACAGTGTAATTCCTTGCGTAATAATTCTAGTATTTGGTAGTATTCTATACATATTAATGAAGTTTTTTGGGATGATGTTGAGCAACAGGCTCTTTGATCGAGGAACTGAGGAAGAAGCAATGCAATCTCTGGAGATAAATGAAGATAGAAGAGAACAGCATAAGATCTCCAGGATTGGATAGCATAAACTCATACAGAGCCTATTAATGAGTGGTCGCTTTGGTCAAGTGGTGGTCCAATAGCCTACATGCATACGCATAATGAAAATATTACTTGGTAGAATGCTTGAAATATAGGTAAAAACAGAGATAATGACTTATGAATGTCAAATATATGTCTTCATTCTCCATCGTAACAAGGACTCATACAGCTACTCATCTAACAATTCCATAATACCTCCCACTATAGCAGCTAAGTTTTACTGAAACCATCTTTTACTTTATCATATCTCACATGTGTCTTCAACGTGGGACAACATCTATCGAATGAGATGGCATAGTCCAATATCAGTCATTGCAAACTTGTATGGTTCTGAAACGGATAGTGTAGTCCCTGCTACATGCTTGGATATTGCCATGGAGTTACCATTTAGCGATATGGGCATGCAGTTGTTTTTAAGAAACAGGTACTCTAGAGGCTTTGAGGTACCTATCATGTTTTATTATGCAGTGCATTCGACACATTTGAAGCGTTTGCAAACAAAATGAAAGGCATTGAGCACTTTTTTTGTACTATTGTTATCCCCTATCTCCCTCTCCCTCTCCTCCTACATAATTGTACGAGTTTACGGAACCCATATAAGATCGGGTTGAAAATTTCAATCCATTGAAAGAATCGGATTGGATTTAGATTGACAAATTTCAACCTAAAACATATCATGTTTATCCTGTCCCATCCAATCTAATTCAATATCAACTCTCTCAAAGAGTCCTTTTTATAGCCCACTAAATATACTTGATAGAATAGATACATTGATACATTGTACGTTAATGCCCCCATTGCATGTGCCCATCAAATGTAATAACGTACGCATGTGAATATGTGAACTACGCTACAGTCTATACGGTGATACTTTATTTTGTATGGACCTACGGAGTGGGATTAAATTTTTTAGCATCTCTCATTTTTCTTTTCTTTTTTTGACTAAACAATTAATGGCTACTTGATTATACAACGGATTAACGGTTAAAGGTTGCTTGTTCTATATATTCTACGATCAAGGGAATATTGTAAAATGAATTATTACACAAAAATAATTCATTCCATTTTACGCAAATAACCAAAATAGTTTGAATATATTTTCATGAGCACTTATAAGAGCTAGTCTAATAAGTTTCTCAATAGGAACAAAATTTTCTTACTCCTCTATCGATCTAACTACTCTGTATTTTGCGTTTCGTATTCCAGCTCGCTGTTATGGCCTTTATACTTTTATTTACATGAACAATTACTCGTAATCTTATGCTCTTAAGACACACGCGTTCATACTTTTTCCACAGCGTTTCTAGTTTCTACCACTTATGACCCCTCTCTGGATCACTTGTATGCTCATCCTTAGATTTGGTCAAATGAGAGGTGTCCCATTAAAGACTCTTAATTAGCCCGTTTAAAAAAATGGTCTAATTAAGTATGATTTTAATTAAATCAGTCTTTTAAAGGGTCCTAATTTATTAGGTATTTAAAGGGTCAAGACGGATCAATAATGAATCAATAGTTTTCAAGGTTTTCAAACATTATTAGACAATAAATGATTCTTATTTGCTTGTTAATGATCTATTGCCAAAGATTGGAGGTGATATAGGTAGATTATCACCCTCCAATGATAGAATTAAACTCTCTTTGGAACGACTCGACTCATTTTGCATCTTCTTTGGCCCGTCTCATAAGATTTATGACCCACCCCACCCCTGATCAGACTCAATGCACAAGTCTACTTATCCTTAGACTATAATGCTACCTTGGCTAGAAGTGTAGGAGCAATTAGTTACCTTATTTTTTATTTTTTGTAGAGTATCAACCGAAGTCCTCATATTCAAAGGTCAAGAAATAAGTGTATCCATCTAACTCCATGAGTATGAGCCCTTGGAAAGATTCTTTAAAATAAATCCATACGGCCAGTTTTGATCTAAAACAAACAATATCATCTAACAATAACGGGGAAAAATTATCATATAATTGTAAAATTCGTATAAGTTGGGGAAAGTACCGTTTAAAAATAGTCTTAAGATAACTAGCAAACGGCCAAATTAATAAAATCAAACTAGTGAAAAGTTTTGGGGACTTCTAAAAATAATCTTCGTGCCCCATATCTTAACGGTTAAGGGAGGTCCGGTTGCAATTAATGGCCGGGAAATGGAAAAAATTCAAAAGAAAAACAAAAAAAAGAAGCTTCTTATTCACAATCCCCAACATTGACATCAAACATAGCATTGTCCTTAAATGCTTACGATAGGGGAAATAAAATGCTTAATTTTAGGTCGATATGTGCAAGTATGTTGGAATTTACTACGAGCTTTCAGCTTTCAAGGTATTTGCCCAATGGTTTAAAAGCTACTGCCTTTTCGGGTTTTATCAACACGTTACCAATATAAATTACATAAGTAAATAGTTCTATTTGAAAAGATTTACTCACAAAACATTTCCTGTTCGAAAAATTAAAAATTACCAAATTTCAAGTCAATTACACAAGGATTAAAACAAACGTCTTGTCAAGTTTAGCTATTAATCTTAACTTGGCATTTTGTTGACATAATTGTTATTTGATAAATTTCAACGACAACAACAAAAAAAAAACAATAAGTTCGATAAAAGATCAATTTAGAAATTTTGAAAAAAAGGTCAATAAAAATAAGGTAAGTTCGGCGAGTAGAGTTAAGTAAAAAAAAAAAAATTAAAGAAAAATAGAATGAATTTAGCAAAAATAAGTCAAATAAATCCCGTTCTACCGAGACCTAGCTAGAGCATATGATTTTTACTAGAAGAGCTGAGCTATCCATAGCCCTGAAGATGAATCGGGTATTCTGTACATCAAGATAGTTAGAATGACCACCACCCTATGATTATGGAGTCAACATTATTGTGATAAACCCCCACCATATATGAATATATGATTTCGAGATTGACTTATTATCTGCCCTTGACGAAGAAATGCAAGATAATAAGGGCAAGGGGCCAAGGCCTATGAGATAAGACATCAAATTTAAATATATTTTAAAATTGGTACATTCTGTGTTCTGTATAATTAATTTGGTAATAATATTGATAACAGTATATTCATGCTTTATACCACACAGAATATTTTATACGAGTAGTTATTTATTTATTATAACGACGGCATACGTCTTTATACGTACCAAGGCATAAGATAAATTATTGAATGCATAGATGTATCACGTATGTACCGCCAGCAGTATTAATTATTGTACGAGAATCCTGGTTAAATTGCGAGGAACGGGTGAGAACCTAAACAAATTGAATAAATAAAGTTGACCGAGAGCTTTATATTTTAAACTTAATTATCTTAGGAAAAAAGAAGTAAACAATACAAAGTTGATGACATATGGTGCTACCGATAAAACTACTTCAATAGCGGCGATTAAGAAATGCGCTATACATCACTTCTGAAATTGACCAACTGCAAAGCTTCATCATAGAGAAATAAATAAAAAGGATCAAAGTACAAATTACTTTAAATTATAACTGCAACATTTGGCAGTACTAAGCTTTAATTAATCATAATCATATCATTCTGGAATATGTATATCTTGATTAAATTATTATCAAGGACGGATGAATCGTATACTAAGTATCGTATTATTGCCACATTATTGTATGTACCTCTTCAGCAACATATATTAGCTCATGTACTGTATTTATGCCCACACTTGCACCATTGAACATATATTTCTTATATGTAGAAATGCTTACAGTGCAAATCAGCCTTAGCTTATGTAGTTTTCCAAACGTACTATAACTCTTAACAAAGTTAAATAACTTAAATAACTAACATTGAATTGTGGAGTATAGACCGAAGTTACTCTTCAACTAGGAAAAATGTGACAAAGATTTTCAAACAAGGAAACTAATATTGCCTTTTTTTTTAAAATAATAAAAAAAAAGCCTAATGTGATGTTATAAATGATTTACTCAGTACGTTTCAACAGGTAAAAGAAATACGGTAAATTGTTGTTTGAGATTTTACAGCATTTTTTGTTGGTCCATTACGTCATAAATGCAACATTCATAGAAGTAATTAGGTAAGTAGACGGTGATGACTTCGTCACCAGCCAAAGCATCAAATATGCCACCTCAAATAAGAAAATGAATTGATGACAGAGTTACCACCTCCACCTTGCAGGATGTGTTGGTCCCACTGTCTAATTAATTACGATAATAGTCAATTACATTCTCCTTTCCTTTTTTTAACATTCAATGATAAATCATTGACCAACTTCAATGATAAAGTAGTTACCACTATAAATATTCACTGATTAAGAGGACTAAAATTACTCAATGTCATAATTTTTCCATCATTTTTCTGTAAAGAGAAACCATTGTTATTGGCTACTTTGCAAAAGTGAAGTTTGATCATTAGTGCGTAGCGACGAAATACTAAATTAAAATGATGATCTAATAATTTTCAATATGGTTTAGATTGTACGAAATGTTAATGAAGACTTCTGCTTTTATAAAACTGATGATGTGAAAGAAAAAAAAAAAAGAGAGAGAAGATGTCTAAATGTTGATAAATAGTTTATAGAACAACATACTCCATATATTTGGTAAAACACATAAATATATTCTCTGTATTTTCCTAACTTTTGTTACCGAAGCAATGCCTGAGAAAAATAAATCTTATCAGATACTTGTATTTGATTTATGAAAATAGCAAATAGCGTATTATAGAAGTAAATAAGTTGAAGAATGTCAATCTTTTGGCAAAGGAAGCTCTCCATAATTTCAAAGAAAAGGTGTAGATGTTATAAAGTTTTTATTGCAATGCATAGGGAAAGATGTGAAGGGTGATTATTTATTTTAACTGGGTTTCTCATTATTTTAAGGAGAGAAAAGGTTGCATTTCACGCTTTGTTTGGCGGCTTTTTCTTTTGATTTTGAATTAATGTATTTAGGATGCTACTTCATATGTGAATCTTTCAAGTTTGTCATACAAAAGGAGATGTTGGATTCATTCGAGTACAACGGAGCACTATGAGATTCCACAAAGTTACACTATTAATTGGTGGTATATACATGGATTCGATGGCACATGAAATCGTACACTTTTCAATTTATATCCATTATCAGCTCTTCAAATCATGCTTTAACCATATTAACAATTTGAAAAGCAATAACGTTCAAGAATGAACAAAATTGGAAACACATGACTATTCATAAAAAGTTATGTCAACAATAGGTACAATCAATGATTACTAGGTACAAACTGTAGCATGGCTAATGACACAAGATTGCATCATTGATAAGCATTTATATTGTCTTTTATTTTTCGTATAAATAACTACTTTTATTTCGTAACGTTTTTATTTTTAATTTTATTTAAGAGTATCTCGTAAAGTTTATCATTTCTAGTTTCTTCCTTTTATGTCAACTACATATTACTATTGTATAATTACTTATCCCTCATTCCCTCTACACGAGTCTACAGTTAACTATGGTACAATCTACACATCTCTAAAGTAAAAACAATGACCCAATTGCACTAAATTTCTTAGTCTCTATAATTATAATAACTAGAAAAATCTTTAAGCAATAAACGAAGTATTTGATTAACAAACACTGATCTTGTATAAAATTAAATGTTTGATCTACAATCTCTAACAATTTTTAATCTCATATTTCCCCTTCTTTAATCGTAGTCCAACACTTGCATACTATTTCCTCCATTTTTTTTAAATAAATGACTCATAACTCTATTTATGAGTAATAAAAGATGGTTAAAACAATTTAAAAATGTCAAATATTACAAAAATTCAAAAGATAGAAAAAGGAATTTATGTTACATGCAACCCACACTTGCACATCTACACTCAAATAACAACGGGGAACATGTCTAACAATTTTGTTCTTCAAACTCTAGAAGACTATAACCACTGTCTTGTTAACTGTTAGCAGTGATCAAATACACGTCCCAGTCGCATATGAAAGTGTAATATTGAGTGAATAATATCATAGGATGAAATAAATCGTACGTTGCACAAGGAGATTAAACTGATAATGTGGTATTCTAGTAGAATAATACTCTTTTGTCCCCTCATAAATCGTCCAATTTTTTATTTTGAACTGTCTTTAAAAAAAATACCCATTTTCATAAATATTTTCCATTTTTGTCCCTCTAAACATTTTTCACTGTCTGTAAAAAAAAAAATAAAAAAAAAATGAAAAGAACTACTTGGTACGTAACCAGTATTAAAAAAGGAAACGTAAAGGCGTAGTTGAAACTGATGAGTGATGAGACAAACACAATCCCAATCCCATGTCTGTTGTCCACTGTCTCCTCGACCTCGACTCCACCATTTCCGCACCGCTCCTCACTTCGTTTTATTTTTTTTACCGTTTCTCTCGATCTATCCTCCTCTACAAACAATTTAAAAAGGGTAAGTTCTGAAAAACTTCCATAGTTTCACTTTCACCATTTTTTACTGCAGCAGCTGCTTCTCCTTCTTCTGCAACTTGTAATCCCTAAAATTAATCATTTCCTGTTTTTGTTTTCTCCAGTTTTCATCACATTCTCTCTCCTCTCTGGACTGGTTCCCACTTCCCACATCTTCGATTCCCCCTCCCATTTTTGTCCTCTCTTAATCCTACCATTTCCCATTTATTTTCCTCTGAAAATCTCAGGAAAATCCCGAAATTATATAAAAAAAATCCAAATTTTCTTTTCAAATTTCAAAACTTGTAATTAAAGCTCACAGCTTTTCCACTTTTTTTAATACCCTTTTGCATCTTCTTCTTCCCTTTTTCTTTCCCGCTTTTTATGCACTTCCCCTTTCCCTCAACTGTCAAAATTTCCTCTGTTCTTGTTGTAATTTTTTTTTTAAAATAATTCCAATTAATTATGTTAATTCAATCTTTGGCATTTTCTGACATATGGTGATACAGTACAAGAGAAGATTTGACTGATCGATTGGTGTTGGTTTGTTGGAATTGACAAAATTTGGAGTACATTCAACTTTTACAATTTTCAGAAATTTTCCAGAGTATTTTCTTTGTAATGTGTTCAGTCATTTCAATGATTTGATTACAACCTACAGTATAAAAATAATTTCTAGAGTTTTTATCTTATATTAAAACTAAAATATATAGGCGTTGGGCTCAAAGCATGTGTCATTTTCTAAGCTAAGTATTGATATAAACAGAACAATGTTACTTTTCAATGTTATTTCAGACTTTCATGACGTTCTGTATTTTATATCATTGAAGCTTCTGTTCTTGTGCAACCAACATTTCAATTAATTTTGGTGTAATTATAGCACAAAAGGGGAGAGGTTACTATCCTTACTGTATCTGGAAAAAAAATTGTGGACTGTCAAAGGAGATTTATAGGTCACTGTTACTGAATAGTCAAAATATTTGGAGGGTTTTGTTAAAGATTGGAAATTGTGGGAACCCATTTGCATGAAATTCCAATATAGTTAAGGGTCTGCTTTGTTGTTTCATTTCATCATTCAACTGTTGTGATTATTGAGGAGAAAAAATGAGTGGGTTACAGCAGAAGAGAGAGCAGATTGAGAAGAGTACAGTTTCTGAGGGTGTTGATGTTGTTGAGAAGGTTTTGGTTGCTGTTAAAGCTTCAAAGGAAATCCCAAAGACCGCCCTTGTTTGGGCTATGAGTCATGTTGTTCAGCCTGGTGATTGTATTACTCTCATTGTGGTTGTCCCTCCTCCTAGTTCAGGTATGTGTTCCGAAACTCCGTTGTGTTTTGATTTTTGGATTTTTTGTTCGAGTTTTTAAGTTGTGTTGATTAATTTTTTTTTTAATATGTAGAATTTTGTGGTTTTTTTTCGAGGTTTATGATGATGTGTTTAAAATTTTGTGTCTGAATGAGGAGCGTTTTTGATGTGGGTATGAATTATTTGTGTGATGGGTTACAGTGATTAAATTTGGTGTAATGGAGCTTGTTGTTGAAATGAGTATGGAACGAGACCGACGAGGTCGAATTCAGAAAGATAATAGATTAGAAGAAATTTAACAACAGATAATGGATTTTGATGCATTTGATAGGTAGGAGATTATGGGTTTTCCCAAGATTTGCTGGAGATTGTGCTAGTGGTCAAAAGAAGTTGTTTGCTGGTACGAGTTCAGAGCAGAAAATCGAGTTGACAGATTCTTGCTCTCAAATGATTCTTCAGCTACACGATGTCTATAATCCTAATAAGGTAATATATTCTGTTCACCTGCTATTGCTTGGTAGAATATGTATGTCATCGGAGTTTGGCTTAGTGTTATATCCTAAATTATTTGCAGATAAATGTGAAGATAAAGATTGTGTCTGCTTCTCCTCCTGGGGCTGTAGCTGCAGAAGCAAAGAAAGTTCACGCAAATTGGGTTATACTGGACAAGTAATGTTTAACTCATTAGTGTACTTTTCCTTTCTCTTTTTTTTTGGTTTGAGGCGGGGGATCAGAATGTGTTCGCCGCTAATCTTGCTGTTGTTACTTGCAGGCACCTCAAGCAAGAAGAAAAGCGTTGCATGGATGAGCTGCACTGCAATATTGTTGTCATAAAACGGTCTCAGGCAAAAGTACTACGACTGAATTTAGTCGGATCACCTTCAACAGAGCTTCAGCTAACTGGTCCATCAGGTGGCCAACTTGTTAGAGGGCCAGTTGTGACTCCAAGTAGCAGTCCTGAGATATTTACTGCGACTGAAGCAGGAACATCATCTGTATCGAGCTCTGATCCTGGAACATCGCCTTTTGCTCCATCTGTCATGAGTGGAATGTCAAAGAAGGGTGATATGGTCCTTATGAAAGAAAGTAGAACGCATGTTGTATCAGATTCGGATTCAGATGATGAAGACTTGTCTCTTTGCTCAACAAGTTCAGGAGTTCGTCCTTGGATGGGTGAATATGTAATTTCACATTTACAGTCCTCTCAGAAGCTTGAGAAGAGATCCTCTACAAAGTCTTCGCAAAAGTTTTCTCAAATTGATAAGGATTCTGGTATTGGATCTAGAAGATATAAACCTGATTTAGAGTTTAGTGGTAATGTGAGAGAAGCTATGTCTCTATCCAGAAGTCCACCTCTTGGACCTCCTCCACTATGCTCAATTTGCCAACACAAGGGACCGGTTTTTGGGAAGCCTCCAAGGTGGTTCAGCTATGCTGAGCTTGAGCTTGCTACAGGTGGATTTTCTCAGTCAAATTTCTTGGCTGAAGGAGGATATGGGTCTGTCCATCGAGGGATACTGCCTGATGGCCAGGCTATTGCTGTGAAGCAGCATAAATTGGCTAGTTCACAGGGTGATGTCGAGTTTTGTTCAGAAGTGGAAGTTTTGAGCTGTGCTCAGCATCGGAATGTTGTTATGCTTATAGGCTATTGTATTGAAGACAAGAGGAGGTTGCTGGTCTATGAATATATTTGCAATGGATCCCTGGATGCACATTTGTATGGTAATGGTTCAATTCTTTTGTTATTTAGCTCCAACATTGCACCATAATTCCCATTATTTGGTCCCGTGGTATTATTTTGATATTGTAGTTAATACTGCCTTTTGCCTTCATTCATTCATGTGTCTGGGTTGTGTTGGAGATATAAGTTTAGTTTTCCCAAATGTGCGAGGGTTTTGCTCGGGTTTATGTTTTCCATTGCTTCTAGGTGAATCTTACGAGTAAACATGTGATCTTCAGGTCGAAATCAGCCCCCTCTGGAATGGTTTGCTCGGCAGAAGATTGCTGTCGGAGCTGCACGAGGACTGCGCTATCTACATGAAGAGTGCAGAGTGGGCTGCATTGTTCACCGTGACATGCGTCCAAACAACATTCTACTCACACATGATTATGAACCACTGGTATGGATTTACACATTGATATTGTTATTCTAATAGTGGTTTTAAAATTCAAGGATCAACTGTCATTTCCATTGAATTTAAAGATCCACTTTTTTCATTTTTTACATTGTACTTTTAGACTATATTTCGGATTGAAATAAATTTATTCATTGCGCTGTGTCATATATGAGAAAGAGCAAGTAATAAATGTGTCTGGAATCAACGGTCAACTAGGGATTCATTAATTAGAGTTTGGTTGTATACATCTAACCTCCCTTGAGTTGTACCTTGACAGGAGCATCTTTAGAGGCGTTTTATATAACTTTAGAGGCACTGATGATCTATTAGGCACGTTAGATATATGTGGGAAGTTGAAATAATAGTCTTAAGTCTCAACCATGAATTATAGTGAGGGTTACTGGTTAATCCCCGCGCGCCACTTAATCCTACCATGTGTATTAGCAATTTTGTGACTGTTAATTGATTGACATTTTACGTGTAATTGAAATATAGAATTCGTCTCACCCTTTTCCCGAGGAATGATCAAATCTTTGCTTTGAAGCTTGTGTGTTTGGCAGTATTATGATGTTACATATCTTTGTTTTCCTGATAAGGTGGGGGATTTTGGCCTGGCAAGGTGGCAGCCTGATGGAGATACTGGAGTTGAAACTAGAGTGATAGGCACTTTTGGGTACGTCTAGATGCACCATCTCTTTGCTTTATTTAATCGAATAGAGTTTGCTGATTCTTATGAGTTGCAGGTATTTAGCTCCAGAGTATGCACAAAGTGGGCAAATCACAGAAAAGGCTGATGTCTATTCCTTTGGTGTTGTGCTCGTAGAGCTTCTTACAGGAAGAAAAGCTGTTGATCTCACTCGACCTAAAGGCCAGCAGTGCCTTACTGAATGGGTATCTGCTGCATAAAATTGTGTCCTATTTGTCGTATGGCTGGTTGGCCTGTTTGTATGTTCAAGTCCTGGGTTTTCTTATATTCTGTATCTTATGACTTAAACAGGCACGGGCCCTCTTGGAAGAGAGTGCTATTGAGGAGCTAATTGATCCTCGTCTTGGTAACCGGTATTTAGAACCAGAGGTACGCTGCCTGATGCATGCTGCATCTTTGTGCATTCGTCGAGACCCTCACACCAGGCCTCGTATGTCACAGGTAAAAAACATTCTTATTTTCTTCTTCCTGAATCGTTAAATGCGTATTATGTTTAATATCTGGACCTTCAAAGGCTAAGACGTGCTCAATTCTTTGTGGAAAATCAGGTCCTTCGCATACTAGAAGGCGACATGTTCATGGATTCCAGTGCCCTGTCCACACCTAGGCACGATATAGGGAATCGCAGTGGAAGAATGTGGCTACTGGAGCACGAATCATATAGTGCTCAACTAGGCAACAAGGAAACTGAAGTAAACACAGGTAGTTTATCTCTTGAATCACTAAGGACAGCTTTGTGGGAGAAAGAAAAAGCTTAGGACATCATCAGACCATTAAGAGAAAATTGCTTTTGCTGTAGGCCTGTAGGGTTCGCTTTGGATGGTAATAGGGGTATTGCTCTATTTTTTGGTTCTTGTACAGTATATGAGGTTGGTGTTAAGGGTCTTGAAATCCATTTTGGGAGGCGTGAAAGGCTATCAGTTGTTAATATTATATGCACTTTGTGTAACCGTACTGTCATATACCAGGCAAGTTATTCCCAAATGAAATCGCCACTTCTGCAAATCTTTTGTTTCTCCGAAGGGTTAATGGATCTACAACAGTAAAGCTCTGAGGAAAGCTTCGTGTTCTATTTATATTCACGTGTTACCTATTAAAATTTAACAAGTTGATTCAAACAAGTTTAGTTCCAATATTTTATGACGAGTTGAACTAAGTTGTACATTGTGATAAGGTCCACAACTCTTAAAATCACAAAAAAAAAAAAAAAAAAAATGTTGCAAAATCAGCTTGAAAGTATTACGAAATGAAAGCAAGTTTATATTTAAGCATGAGGTGTTGGCATGGCAAAGATATGTCCTTTAGAAGGATATCAGCATAGCCTGGGGTATGAGTTGTAACTTTGAAAATGACTTCACTGGCAGTTTCGTACTTATCTGTGACACGTTGATTAGACAACTAGAGTCATATTAAGTCCTGACGACTCTTGAAGGTGGCGTGGTTAGTAAATTTTTAGTGTATATTATTTTCAAATGAGGTTGCTTGTAGTTTTGGGAGGATTTCCGGCATATGAGCCGAAGTTTATATCTGTTGCTATTCTTTGCAAAAACAATCTTGTCCCAGAATCATGACTATCATCCATGGTTTCAGTGAATTGAAAAAGGTTTCTTCCAAATTCTGCTACCCTTGAAGGATCTCTAGACACTGAGTTTAAAATTCAAAATGGAAGTGACATCTTGAGACTGGGATAACTTCTGAATTTTTTCGTCTTCTACTATGTCAAAATTTGAGGAAGTTGTAATGTAACTAAATATAAATGAGGTAAAAGAGGAACTTATTTAGAGCATAGATTGTTTTATGTTGACAAAATAATGAATTTTTTTTTTAATTATTGCAATTATTGAAAAAAGAGTCCAACAGTAATATTTTTTATTCGCCTTAAAAAATTTAGGGTATTTACAAGAAGCTACCATGTAAAAATATCATCTTGTGAAAACTACTATATAAAAATAATTTTGTAAAAAACTTTCATATTAAAAAATCCCATTGCACGATACTAGATACCACCACATGGTGGTTTTATAGGCATTAATTCGATTTTGCGTCGTTGACTGACATGTGAGAGGCACCTGACAGGAATACTTGCTTAGTTTCAAAATAAAACTTTTGATTTACTATTTTGAATTTTTTGAGAAAAGAAGTTAGTGTTTATTGAGTGTAAATTTGATTTACTAACACAATTTCTCATTTCAAATATCCATTTTGAATAGTTGGTAAACTATTGGTATGTTGCCACAGTAAATTCGTGTTGAGTTTGAATTCAATTGCTTTACAAATAAGTGATTTACACTTGTTTTCATCCTTGGCATGGTACTAGAGAAAAGAAGAGTTATAGTAGGCTCTTTGGGCTAAAAATAGTTAGGGTTAGGCACTTAGGCCTAATAGAGAAAAGTAGTTTCATGTTGGACCGAAGTCAAGTGTCCATTACTTATTTGTTAATACATGAGAAATCCTGAGCAATTTAGCAGCATACATGTGCACTTACAGAGTTGCAGCTCCGCTGATGAGGATAATACAGAATCATCTGCGTGGGTGTGGATGGTTCTTAATCCTTGATCCACTTTGTTTGCAACTTAAGCGTCTTAGCATAAGCCAATTCCCATCATGGGCTACACAATTGATTCACAGAGCCGTTTTCCTAATCAATCATGGCATGATGACCGCTATAATTTAACAGGAAAATTAACATCTAGAGAACTGCATGGGTTATGTGTAGGGACAGCACTCAGCAGTAAGCCTGTAATTATGGTGCATGGAACTCTTAGCAATCACTAATCAATGATTAATTCTCCACTTAGTAAGTCAGTTCCTTTGACTTGAGAATATTTCTTAGGCCCTCCCCTGATTGAGCGACCTCCTTGCCAATATATATTACTCCTTATTATCTCTCATTTTTTATCCTATTTGATTTTTTATGACCTTTAGTACACAATTTAAAACGCTTTTAATAAAAATTTAATATTTTAAAGATTTAAATAAAAATGCATTTAACAAGATTCAATTCGAATATATTATTTCTTATAACATGAAAAGAATTTATGGTCAAATTTTTTAAATAAAAAAGGGACAAAATTAGTAGAAATTTAAGAAAGTTCAATATTTATTCTACCACAAGTGTATGAAAATGAAAAGGAGTGATACATACTATATCTTAGTCAATTCTCCAGAAATCTCAAAAACTCCGATGGAAAAAGAACGTAAAATGACTAAAAACACAATACACTCAACAATAACAACAAAATCCAGTGGAGTAATTGGACCTTGTGTACCCGAATCCAATGGAGTAATTGGACCTTGCACCCGAAGGTACAGTTGAAATGGGTACAGTGGTTTCAATTTGTAATATAGGACTTATCGATTCAACGACATAATCATTTGGCACTAGACAGGTAACCTTTTATGAAACCACAGCAACTTTTACACAGCAGTAAGCAACTTAATGTGGATGTTTTGATGAACGACTTAACAACACTGGTCACTAACCAACCTCCTAACTTCGTTGATTAATTTTAATTTCAGGACAATCAAACCCCCTAAAAGGCTAAAACGCATCAAAATGATATTTTTGTGCAATGTAATGTGTTTTAAAACCATGTAATTACCACACAAAATTCAAGTACTAAGTTAACAACGTTTCACAGTCCATTCAGAGATTAAAAATTTTAAGTATAATCACATATGAACAGTCAATGAACAGTACGAAGAATAGATACAATTCAATCACATAAACCACCAATAACACATCACCAAATGTCAAAATTATACGAAAACAAATCAGAGATAAGTGAATGAGACAGCAAGAAAGTCAAACCAACAGAAGCAAGAATATTTAGCAGAACAAGAAGCTGATGACAATCATGCTATATACCGGTTCGACCGCCAAGCAAACCGCCGGCAACAGCCTCCTCTTCATCCAAAAACAAATCGTCAGACCGGCGGAAAACCGAGTATACCGCAACTACCGCCACACCGACCGCCAAGGCAATCAAAATATTACCAGTCGCACCGGTTAAAAGCAGAAAACCGACAGTGAAAACAGAGAGGACTGCCAAAATAACCCGGTCATCGATAGATCGGCCGAATAGAACGAGCGGTTCATCACGCAGAAAGTAGAGAAAGAGCCAGGCGACCATCATGGCGAGGAAGACGATGAGAGAGTAGGGGTGCCAGAGGAGAGAGAGGAAGAGGATGATAAGGACGATCATGGCAAAGTTCATACGGAAGTAGGAAACGTTGGTTCTGAGGCGGGAGACGGCGTCGGAGAGGTGGCGGGGGCAGGAGATGGCGTGGTAGTCGAAGAATATGCGCCATGGACGGCGGTAGGAGAAGGTGCCGTATAGGCGGTGTTTGGCGCGGGAGATGAAGTCGAGGTTGGTGGATAGGGGGGTGGAGGTGGGGGGTGAGTTGGAGGAAGTGGTGATGTGTGTGTAGGGGGATGACGATGTCATGGTTGATGGAGTTTCGAGGAGAGAGAGAGAGAGAGAAGGAACTGAGGGAGGTTGGCGAAGTTGAGAATTTAATTTGTCAAGGATGCCAAATTTACCAAATACTGTTGATCATTCTATTGGTAGGAAGAGATTTTTGAGATCCTAACGGGACTTTTATTATTATTATTATTATTATTTGGGGTTTTTAAGGGAATATAATATAGAAAAATTGATTTTAAAAATCTCATCTTTAGATCTTCTTTTAACATTCATCTATCAAATAATTAAAAAAAATCCGTCTTGTCTTAAAATATACTTGAATAAGATGTTTTACAAGTTGTATTAAAATGATTATATTTTTGTATGTTGTTAAGGGGTGATAAAAATATGCAAAGTATTCATTTTTCTAGTATTGTATCAAGTAGTATTCAACATATGGTTGTTGTACTTGAAATTGAAATAGAAGAGGTTTGAGCAGTGATTGGTTTTGGCCTTTGGATCTTAGATTTAGCATTCACTCTTATCATAGTGATTAAAACAGACGCCCTTCATTTGACCAATTTAAAGATGGATAGTTGGAAAAGGATGGAGACATGAAGATGAATCCTGGTAACAAATAAAAGAGGCACTCCGTATATTGGAGGGAAGCGCTTTGGCCGACATATATTAGCATGGATGAACCGGGTGCATCTTCGAATTTGCGGTTCTGGGGGTGTATAAGGCGTTGGTGAGAGTGGTGACTTATTCAAATTATTCAAGGCACTGACAATTGACATGGAGCTGCCACGTGAGTCGTTCATGAAATATAAAGTACGGAATGGTCTATTTTGTGATCCAACTGTCCATAATTCCCACATAATGGCTATAGTTTACATATCGAGGGACCACACTACCATTTCAACTCGTTTTTCGAACTTTAACATGTATGGAGAATTTACGAAGGTTCTCTTCAGTAGCAGGCAGGGTTAGTTTTAATGGAGTCTCCTGCTTTATTTATTTCAGTGTCGTTCGTTTAGTTAAGGGGATGAATAACTGTGAACAGTTTGTAGGAGAGTTGAAGATGACATTTTCTCTAACAAGTTTGGAATTATATGTCAACTACAAAGTAGTTTTAATTTTAAAATAGGAAGGTAGGTGTTTTTAATCTGGCCATTGAGCAACATTTTCGTGCAGCCAAGGTCCTCTCGGTTGTCACCACCACTTTGGGTAAGGAGGTAAGGAGGGTAAGGTCAACCCTCCTACTCGAAATTCAATTCAATGCACAACCTTATATTATGAATGTTACTTCAAAAAATATTATACCAAATCTTACAAAACCCAAATGTATAAGTTTTTAAGTCGAAAAAGGGAGGGTTTCGTTCTTAACCTCAATCATGCAATTGTAAAGATGATATCCACTGAAAGAAAGTTGAGTTTCTTTTCCCCTTCCCAAAAGAAAATGATCAACATTTGCATTTTAGGCTTGTCAAAGAAGATGAAATATGGAGACGTTGAGACAAGGCATACACCAATAGAGTTCAATCAACCCCCTCTTGAAGAATATTAAACAAATGGCCACCAAATATATGGCCATGACTCAGTTTTTGTACCTCCTTCAAGTGAACGCTTTGATACCTTAATTCAAGCAAATATTTATCCAGCAAAAAAGTCTTCATGTTCTCCCTCTTAAAAAATGATGACACTAATAGAGAAATGTCTATTTGCTGCAATTTTTTAGCTTTAAATGCTGCGGTTATTGATACGAAGCACATGGAAAAATAACAAATGCTGCGGTTTTTTAAACGCAGCAATAAAAACAACAAATGATGCGGTTATTAGAAAAACCGCAACAAATATATCTATTATTTGCTGCGGTTTTACCAAAAAATCGCAGCAAATATTTTTAAAAAAACAAAAAATAATAATTTTTTAGCATTATTTGTTGCGGTTTTTTGGTAAAACCGCAGCAAATAATAGATATATTTGCTGCGGTTTTTCCAAAAAACCGCAGCAATTGATGGTTTCTATAACAAAAAAAAATTAATAGGTCATTTTATGTGTTAATTTACATGCATATAAAAAGTATTTCGAGGTGTTATTCCGAGGTTTCGAAAAGTTCTGAGAGGCATATCTCTTAGCCCGATAGTCCGAATGGTGTAATTTTTTTTTTTGAACCCCCCCATTTTTAGAGGTACTACACAACTATGTTACCCTTTAGCGGCCTCAGAGACGTATTATTTGAAATATTGAAAAAAAAACTTTGAGAAGCCATAAAATTGGCTACGGGACTTCGAATGGGGCTTATAATATGTCCAACTTGTGTTTTTTTTGGAGATCTACATGGGCAAATCCCCTTTATAGGATTTGTCCACTCATTATCTCCAAAAAAGTCCTCTAACACTCTATAATCTATGATATTCGATTTTTAAGGCTTATTCCTTTATAAACACAACATATAACATACAGATGTGAACATATAAGAGTTTCTCATCTTCGCATTTATATATTAACAAATTATGGACAAAAATTTTTACAAAAAAAATATATACTAGAGTTCAAGGCATATACAAACCGTAAACCGTTAGATTTTGAACTTTAGAGTATGTAGACTTCTTCAAAATGGGAGAGATGAGTAAGCTTCAAGGCATATCCATGGAGGCACAAGTGAGAGAGAGGAGAAACTTAAGTAGTGGGTGTTATAAGGTTAGGGCTAAAGACGAAGTGGGATTAGGGTTATGTTTTTTTCGTGCGCTGAAGTATTGGGAGTTTGGGGAAGTTTTCGTGTTTTGAAATGGCCTGAAAAAGAAAAGGATGGGTTTATATAATAATGAACAAATGCTGCGGTTATTTAAATAACCACATCAATTATAACTATAAGTGCTGCGATTATTTAAATAACCGCAACACTTGTTCATTAATATATTACCATTTTCATTTTCCAAGCCATGAATATTTGCTGCGGTTATTTAAAAAACCGCAGCACTTTTGTGAGAATTGTTGCGGTTATTTTAAATAACTGCAGCAAATATTCATGGATATATTACATTTTCCAGGCCATTAGTAAGTGTTGCGGTTATTTAAATAACCGCAGCACTTATAGCACAAGTGCTGCGGTTATTAAAAAAAATCGCAGCACTAATGACCATGATATTTTTCCAGAATTCTTTTTTCCATGGGCATTTCATGACGGAAATAAATGTCGTGGTTTTTTTAATAACCGCAGCACTTGTAACCATAAGTGCTGCGGTTATTTAAATAACCGCATCATTCGTAATAAATGCTGCGGTTTTTTAAATAATCGCAGCACTTGTGTTATAAGTGCTGCGGTTATTTATATAACCGCAGCATCTAGGTTCATGTGCTTGAAAATGTATTTAATCGTAGCAATTGAGACAAAACAATTGAAGTGTTTTCTACTAGTGTGACAACCTCATCACTTATTCATCCTAGAAACAGAAGGAAAGTTATTGTATTTAGTCACAATCCCCAACCCTCCTGCTAAAAAACCTTGATTATGTGGGAAAAATGTCGACTCTGAGAGGATCCCCTCTTACCTTATTGAAGATATTTGGTACCCCAAATAGACAAAATATCATCCCCTACCTAGTATATGATTGTGCTATAAGTTTAGTTGGTGGCTTGTAATTCCTTAAGATTGATTAGGATCTTAATTAAATAAAAAATGTCCTCTCCCCCGGGCAACTTAGTTGATGGATGGATATATAAGGATCTCGAGACATAAAGTTGTAAAGGAGAAGACAGGATATAAAAGGGAGCCTAAGAAAAGGCATGCAATATAATGGACACTTGAATTATTGCTCTGCCATTGCTGACCTTGCGGTGGATGCATAAGAGACCATATACTGATATACATATGTTGGAGCAATCATTTGCACTGTCATACAAACTACCACTAACATAAAAACATATACAAAGGAGTTTTTTAGCGTTTCCAAACCCGATTTGTGGTCTTCTTTGGCTGTTGGTGATTGCAAGTTGTTGTGATTAAGCCACTTTTTTAGGTAGGTACAATCACGTCGGTTGTCTTTCTAGAAGTGCTTCTTTAGTGGCTTTTTCAACAGCCTTGCCACTATTTTGGTGCTCTTTTCCGTGGATTCTACCCTCCTACTTAACCAATCTAAAAAGCTTGTGTTTGGTTTAGCATCGGTCACGACATTTCAGAGGTATTAGACGTAATAATATTCATAAACATCTTATGTTTTAGGTGTAAAATTTTTCATTATCAATTTCGGGTAGTAAATACATGGTTATATATAATCTGATTATTATATTTTATATTACTAATTTCATCCGTTAAATAATTCAACCATTGTATAAAATAATTAGAAAAATAATTATTTTAAAAAAGGTACACACAAGGTCTACTAATGAAATAATTTTTTTAGAAGCAAACTAATCAAATAGAGTAGAATAGTGATGATATCTTTAAATAAGTTTTAATTGAATACTTATAACCTCCAATTGTTGAGTGACTTATTGAATATTAAAGGTATATTTAGCAAATTATGAAGCTACAAAACTCGAAAATCCAACTTTAATACTAGAACATACATGTAGTACACACTACACAATATATATTTTAATACCTAAGATGCTACTATATACAAACCTACCATTATCATTGTATATAATATCCACTAAGATAAAATTTTAATTGCATTTTATCAAAAAAATAAAAATAAAAATCTTAAATTCGAGATATTTATATAGTTTTATGACACAATAAGATTGACAAGAGACTAAATTTATTCATTACAAGATTCTATAAACTTAATAATTTATAGGTATAAGTTTTTATTAAACATTAAAATATTCAATATTGTAGATACTTTAAATTAATTATCATCAAAAATTTAGTTAAGACTTTTAAAAAAATTTATTTAAATAATAAATTATTTTCGAGCCTTGCGCCTATAAATTATTTCAAAAAATAACCTTTTTATTATTATTATTATTATTATTATTATTATTATTATTATTATTATATATGGGTGGGTTCATGTGAGGATCCTTTTATGGGTGAGAACTCATCTAACACCATACACTTTGCCAGATCTAACAGATGAGGTTTAACTTGAAAATAATGGCAAATCCATAATTATCACAATAACTGACAAAAAGCAGTTGGTTCAAAAAAAATAACCCACTTTACTTTTCTGATTTGTCAAATCATTCCTTTACTTCTCCAAAAACTTTTTGTCTTCTACTACCCTTTTTTCTGCCTTTTTCATCTTCCCCATTGTTGCTTGACTTTTTCATCTTCACTTTTCTATATCTCTATTATTACGTTCTAAACGTCTTTACTGGTTGTTCTAAACTTCTTTACTGATTTTTCTATATTTCGAAACTGATTGTTCTAAACGTCTTTACTGATTATTCTATACTTCAAAACTAGTGTTCTATACTTCAAAACTAGTGTTCTAAACTTCAAAACTATTGTTCAATAGACCTAAACTATTGTTCTAAACTTATATTAATGTGTAAAATAATGTTCTAAACGTCTTTATAGATTGTTCAATACTTCGAAAATATTGTTCTAAACGTATTTACTGATTGTTCTATATGTCTATACTGATTGTTCTAAACATCTTTTCTGATTGTTCTAATCGTCTTTACTGATTGTTCTAAACTTATATTAATATCTAAAATATTGTTCTAAACGTTTATACTTATTGTTCTATACTTCGAAAATATTGTTCTAAAAGTATTTACAGATTCATCTATACGTCTTTACTGATTGTTCTAAACATCTTTTAATTGTTCTAAACGTCTTTACAGATTGTTTTGTACTTCGAAACTGATTGTTCTAAACGTCGTTATTGATTGTTCTATACTTCAAAACTATTATTTCATAAAATTTCAAATTTCCAAAGTTTCTAAAAATATAAAAATATTTAAACATCACTAAAATTTTAACATCTACATGTTAAATTACATATTTTATAACGTCGACTATAACTTCTGTTCAAATGTTTCAAGTATGTCTTATTGTTCTACTTATATTAATGTCTAAAATATTGTTCTAAAACTTATATTAATGTCTAAAATATTTTATAACGTAAAGTATAACTTCTATTCAAATATTTCAAGTATGTCTTATTGTTCTAAAACTTTGTGTTATTGTTTTAAACGAATGTTCTCATTGTTCTAAAAATATTCAAACATCACTAAATTTTTAACAACTACATGCCAAATTACATATTTTATTCGGTTCCAAGTATTGTGATTAATGTTCTAAATTCAGTATATAATGTTCTTCAAAACACTTATATTGTTCCAAACAGGGCCTGAATGTTCTAAGTAGTTCAGAACCCGTCATTCTTCATATTGAAACCCTTGTTCTAAGTAGTTTGCTAGATTGTTCTAAACTAATGAACTGAATGTTCTAAAACGGTTAGTTGGTTGTTCTAAACGCTTGTTCATTAGTTCAAAATAATTTGGTAGGTTGTTCCAAACTAATGAGCAACATGTTCTAAACTGGTGAACATAATGTTCTAAACTGATGATTATAATGTTCTAAACTAGTGAATATAATATTCTAAATTAGTGAACATAATGTTCTAAACCTCTACGGAATGGCAATGTACTAAATATTGTTTAATTTCCATAATACGTGAATAATGCTCTAAATTCAGTGTATAATTTTCTAAATTGTACTTATATTGTTCCGAATTGGTGGGTAGTTCCAAACTAATGAACATCATGTTCTAAATTAGTGAACAAAATGTTCTAAAGTATTGAACATAATGTTATAAACCTCAATGGACTGACAATTTAGAAAATATTGTTCTAAAGTAATCAACATAATGTTCTAAAACGGTTAGTTGCTTGTTCTAAACGCTTGGTAATTAGTTCAAAATAGTTTGATGGGTTGTTCCAAACTAATGAACATCATGTTCTAAACTAGTGAACATAATGTTCTAAAATAGTGAAAATAATGTTCTAAACCTCAACGGAATGGAAATATACTAAATATTGTTTAATTTCCATAATTCGTGAATAATGTTCTAAATTCAGTGTATAATGTTCTAAATTGTAGTTATATTGTTCCAAATTGGTGGGTTGTTCCAGGAAAAACAATGAGATATTGATGTACAATAATGAAGAGAATGATGAAAATATAAAGGAAATCCACAATGATGAAGAAAAGTACAATAGCTTAATAGGGTGAAATGTGCCAGCCGAACAAAAGGCACTGACATTTTCTCTGAATTCCCTCTGCCAGCCGAAGAAAAAGGAACCTCACATCCCCATATCTAGATATTTACAAATTTTCCATTGAATTTTAATACCATTACAGCCATAAATCTTCAATCATCCAGTGGTCTTAGATGGATTCTCACCCAAAAAGATTCTCACATAAGGGAAAAGTTATCACATGATCTCTCATATATCTATATATATATATATATATATATATATATATATATATATATATATATATATATATATGTATATGTAATATGAAAAAAATATCAAAAGTCATGACATGTTATACTTGTAGACAGTGACACATCATTCTTAGAGAAGGTAGCGTGTCATCCATGAAAAAAGTGTCTTGTCTTTTAGTATAAGATTGTATATCATTTGTGGTAAATCATAATGAAGGTTAGATGTTTACATAGTTTTCAAATTAATTTTATAATTTTTGGACTAATGAAAGGGTCTTGTGAGACGTGTTTTCCTTTTAAAAAAAAAAACGGATCTCATTCTGGACCGTCCGGATAGCCCAATTGCTGAAGATGTCATCGCACATTTTCAATTTCTTCTCTTTCAGGCTGGTTTGAGTTGACTTGAAGCCTTGAACACCTTTAACAATTGCTGGGAAGAAAGGGTGGAAACTGCGTATGATTGAAAAAGGCAAGCTTACTCCATTGCAAAAAGAATAGAATATGAAACAAGGACAACTTTCTAAGCAGTAAGCACATGCCAATACCCGGGACAAATCCAACAATTTATCATCTATTAACAAACACCAAATACAGCTACTTTAGGTAGACTTGACATTAACATTAAACAGATATCAAATCAACCTAATCTTTGTCAAGGGGATAACAACACACCCTTAAATCAGGATATTTGGCAGATAAGGAGTATGTTTAGCTATGTAAGTTAACATATCACGAGAAAAAAGTATAAGGAACAAATTGTCTATTTTTTAGAGGCAACACGCTGAGAAACTCAGACGTCGTAGCAAAGCATGCAGTTTTTCAAAATAAGCAAAAACGAAAAAAGGTGGCATTACATGTTGAATTGATCGATGTCTTACTAGATACGAAAAAGGCATAAAAAGTATACGCAGATTTTCACCCTGACCATTAGACATGATTCAAGACTGACATAAACCTCTATTACTCTCTGAATTCAGCTAACTTCAGCTTAAAGAGAAAACCTATGATTAGGCAAGATGGTTGCCTCTAAGACTACAATTATAAAGTTTCACAAGTTTCTTCTACTGCATTTCAAGGTTACAATTGCATTTCAAGTTATCATCCCCTGAAACACTGTCTTACACTTCAACAATCAGATTTCATTGACCTCTATATGAACGTTTACAAGTTTTTGTCTCTTAAACAGATAAATTAAAGACTTCACTTCTCTCTCTTTTTTCCTATACCTTCCTCCTCTTTATCTCTCACAGTTTATCAGACACCCAATCAACTGAAAGAAGCTGCTTTCAAGATGGAAGGCAAGAAGTTCCTACATGGAACCTTGGAAGTTACCATCTTCCATGCAACACCTTTTGCACCATCCTTTCCCCTCAGCGTAAGTATTAAAAAGATATGCATAGCAAATAAACTAGGTGAGACACAGAAAGGACGCAACATTACCTAAGGGCTATGGCATGGCCATAACATGCAACATTGCAGTAATCATATCCTAGTCAGGGACAGTTCCCTCATAATTAATTGTTATACTCCTTAGCTTTATTGGATCCCAAAATATGCAAGTAGGACAAAACTATAACCTAGATATAATATCCTTAGTTCAGATAAGTTTCTGCTAGGTCATATAGTAAAATAAGTTGGTTTATTTAATTAAGTGCAGGACAGCACCTTATTAGCAGTTTATGGAGAGCCAAAACAGGGTACAGGTATTATTGACGATTCCTAAGAGCTCAAAAATTATGCATAGATCCCTACTTATGTTTTGTATGAGAATACATGCAGTAGAAGCAAACATTAGAAGTCCTAAAAGAGTAAAAAAGTATCCATATTTAGGAAGAAATGCCTCAACATCAGAGAATTGAAAATAGCACATGACATGTAACTACAGGTGAAACAAAACAGTTATCATGCTACAGCACAAGAAAATTATAATATATTGACACCACAGATACTGAGCTGATACAAAGCAAAGGCTTACATTGTTCCTATCAGTGCAGTGTTTATCAGGAAGCGGTAGGCCAGCATATGCGACTATCAAGATAGGCCAACACAAAGTGGCAAAGACAACAAGTGAACGAGACCGAATTTGGAACCAGACCTTCCAAATCCTCTGTGCTCATCCCATTGATTCAATTGTCACAATCACTGTCAAGACAAAGTGCTCTGTCCTGGGGAAAATACAATTTGAGGCAAATCAGATTGTCACTCAAGCAAGCTTGATAAACGGCTTCTTTCCCTTACTCTCTGAAGATGGGAAGCCCAAGCCAAAGTTAGGGCTCCAATTCATCTTATGGTTCAAGCCAGCAGATTTGGAACCTAGCTGGGGAAAGTTGATTGATAGTGGTGACTTCAAAGGCCTAAGGAATGCAACATTTCCCCAACGATCCAATTGCAACATAACACTTTATCATGATGCTCACCATCATCCTTCATTCCAACCACCATTGCCTGGCCACTGCATTCCAAAAAAGCTCTGGGAAGATGTGTATAAAGCACTTGAGGGAGCAAAACATTTAATTTATATTGCGGGATGGTCATTCAATCCCAAGATGGTGCTGGTAATTGGACTTAAATCAAATACAATTCCTCTAGTGAACTTTTCATGGCACCTTGAAAGGATTTTTGTTGAAATTAGTTCCTACTCTCGCTTTTTCTTGTGTTTCTAACAAGCTTCATGGCAGGTCCGAGATTCTCAAACAGAAATTCCACGTGCAAGAGGAGTGGCGCTAGGTGAATTGCTCAGGCAGAAAGCAGAAGAAGGCATAGCGGTGAGAATTATGCTCTGGAATGACGAAACATCCATACCTCTCATAAAAAACAAAGGCTTGATGAAAACTCATGATGAAGATGCCTTAGCCTACTTCAGGAACACGAAAGTAGTTTGCAGATTATGTCCAAGATTACACAATAAATTCCCCACATTCTTCAGCCATCACCAGAAAACTATAACTGTAGACACCAGAGTAGAAAACTCCCTGAGAAATAGGGAAATCATGAGCTTCATAGGTGGTGTAGATCTCTGTGATGGTCGATATGATACAGAACAACACTCCCTATTTCGGAGCTTAAACACAGAACTCCACGCCCATGATTTCTACCAAACAAATATTGCAGGTGCTAGCCTTCACAAAGGTGGGCCAAGAGAGCCATGGCACGATGCACATGCTTGCATAACAGGTGAAGCAGCCTGGGATGTGCTTACCAATTTTGAGCAGAGATGGATTAAGCAATGTGATCCTTCTCTACTGATTCCAGCCAGCGCCATAGAAAAACTCAATAAACCTTCTCCTCCAAGCGACACTGACAGAAACTGGAAAGTCCAGGTATTTCGTTCCATTGATCATTTTTCTGCAAGTCCACTGTCAAACAAAGTCAGCACTGAGCAGAGCATCCATGAAGCCTATGTAGAAGCAATCAGGAAAGCAGACAGATTCATATATATAGAGAATCAGTATTTTATCGGAGGGTGCAGTTTATGGGAGAAAGATCAGAACAGCGGATGCAGAAATTTGATCCCAATTGAGATTGCGCTCAAGGTGGCAAATAAAATCAGGGCCCGAGAGAGATTTTCAGTCTATGTGGTAATGCCAATGTGGCCGGAAGGAATACCAGAGAGTGAAAGTGTACAGGACATATTACACTGGACATGGGAGACCATGGCATCAATGTACAGATTAATAGGACAAGCAATAAAAGAAACAGGGGAGCAAGCACATCCCAGAGATTACTTGAACTTTTTCTGCCTTGCTAACAGGGAGAAAAAAGGAGGAGGAGAATTTGTTCCTCCGTTTCCGCCTCATTATTCAACGTCGTATTGGAGTGCCCAAACAAAAAGAAGGTTCATGGTCTATGTCCACTCCAAGATAATGATAGGTATACGCAGTCCTTTTTACAGCTCTACTTTCCTGCTGTAGTTTTTCTTTATGATTTTCACATCACACAAATTGAAGCTCGACCTTCTGTAAAACAATCTAGTCCATAGCCATAACTTAGAAAACAGAAAAATATACAGGATACATATCATCTTAACTCTTAAGAGTACTTTTTATATCTTCTGTTTTCTAAAGCTCAAAGTACATAAGTGTTTGCAAAAGATTGAGTAATTATATTAAGTACAGTTTCAGCCTAAAAAAGATAACCCGGAGAGTACTAAAACTATACTCCCCTCCCCCCTTCTGTTTCAATTGCAACATATGGGTGGGGCACATAAACTTAGATTTAGAAAGCGTGCCTAAAGCAACCAGGTAAGGATGGGTGCAGCCTTGATCGCCTCAGCCAGTGAAAGGCGGACGAGATCCTTAGGGCGAGGGATAAGGCGTGGGCCTTTGTGCGCCTTGGTTGAGGTGAGACAGGCTCCTTTGAGTGCCTTTCAGTTTTTTTCTATTCTTCTTCTTAGTTTTCTTTTATTCTTATTCTTGATTTTATTCCAGTTCTTCTAACATTTTATTCTCTTTTTCTGAAAATTTCTTCTCTCCTTTTGTATTTCTGCTCTCTTTTTCTGATTTTCTAGTTCTCTAATTCTTATGCTCTTTGACACTTTTGGTGCACCTCACACAAAATGGTGTGCGCCTTTGCCTAGGCTCTAGGGACCCTTTGTGCCTTGGAGTGCGTCCCATCTTTTAAAACTAAGCAAACAAATAAAGAAAAGGGTGAAAGGGTGGGAATGGACCACTTGACTCATGTAAAAGAAAGAGAGAGAACTATAATAAAGTAGGGACAATAGTCATTTTGGGTGTCAAAATTATCCTAAACTAAATATGTTGCAATTGGATAAGTACTACAGTACATTTAGGGAGTCAAGTATATAGTTAGGGACGCCACCAGAAAGAATAAGTACTATAGTTCATTTCAATCCTTTTTACCATGTAGCTAAAACATACTGATGTCTTACTGTTTGGTGTGCCATAATCTCTCTGCCAGTGGATGATACATACATCTTAATAGGATCTGCAAACATAAACCAGAGATCCATGGATGGGGCAAGAGACACAGAGATTGCGATAGGATGCTATCAGACCAAAATAAATGGAGAGAACAAAAGAGAGAATGGAGAAATTTATGCATATCGGATGTCTCTATGGTACGAGCACACAGGAAGATGGGAAAAATCTTTTGAGAAACCACATAGTTTGGAATGTGTGGACACAATACGTTCTATTGGTGAGCAGATGTGGAACATCTACAGTGGAGAAGAGGTTGTGGACATGGAAGGTGTACATCTGGTATCTTATCCTGTGAATGTGCGACAAGATGGTTGTCTGGAATCACTAGCAAGCTGCAGTAGTTTTCCCGACACAAAAACCCCTGTTCAGGGAAGGAGATCAAAAATTCTGCCACCCATTTTCACTACATGAAGTAGTGAGTAGATAAATGAAAGACATCAATTTTTAAATTTGTTTTGAAAAAAGACAGGCACAATGGAAAGATTGACAAAAATATCAAGGTAAATTTTACAGCCAACAACGTATATAAAAATGTGTTCAATAAAATGTTCAAAAAACATGTTTGTAATTACTTCATATAAACTAGGAAGATCTTGACAAGTTAAGGTTCTTGGTCACAAGTATAAAAAGGTGGAAACATTATATTTAATTTTGTCAAAAGATTATAAATAATGAACAGGAAAATACAGAAATCCTTCCTCTCAAGACGAATCTATCACTTCCATATGCTTTCCAGTGTGCACAATTATATCCCACCCTATAGCTATAATATCAGTTATTCTTTACACATAAAATATGCCGGCGTGCACACCAGACACAAACTAATCGTAAATTTGAAGCAGCTAAAGTAAACTGGGAATCACGATTCTTTAACTTCCAACATAGCTGGTAAAAGTAGCTGGTACAATAAAAAAAATGACTTCACTTCCCAATGACAAGAAAAAAAAAGTAGCTGGTAAAATTGATAATTTTTACAACAAATTGCAAATGACATGAGAAATGAGGTTGTAATTTTGTTTAATATGTAAGCCAATAAACTAAGACATGAGTAATAAACATCATTCACAATGAAAGGAAGTATTCTGCTGACCTATTTGGATGCTGAACAAGACAAAACAACAAAACCACCAAATATGAAACCACTAGATGTCCATGGCTAGATTGATCTTTGATAGCTAAGAGCAAACTGAAGTTACAAAATGACTGGCAGCGGGATATCTAGCACAACTCTCATAACACTCTATCAAGTTCTTCTGAACTAAAAAGATTCAAAGGCAATCACGCCCATGTGAGATGTGACTTTTCTCTCCTTCCCCAGTGTTATCCCAGTATGCAAAACAAATGTGGTTCAGAAGAAAAGTACCTATAGAGTATTTAACATCCTTAAGCATGCCGCTCTCAATTGAAAGGCAAAGCCACTAGATCTGTAGAAGAAAAGTGAAAGAAAAACATTAATATAAAAAAAGAAATAGTCAAGAAATGCAATAGAAAGGAGATACACAGCAGAAAAGCACCATCATTTATCCATTGAGAAGATTTGCACGACTTACTGCATAACAGCAGAAAACAATAAACACCAATTGATTAAACTTATCGTCCCCTTCAACTTTCTATTGATGATAGAGGCATACAACAAAAATTCAGCATTCTACTAAGTGAACATCAGTCAGTGCTGTATAAGCTTATTTCTAGACATGCCACGTTGGTCGGCAGAGCTCTTATACTGAGTTAAAAAATCATTTTACTGAAGTAAAAATAGCTGAACTAATCAAAGCTATCAACTTCACTAGATTATCAGAATCATGTAAGGTTATGTCTGAGTCTAAAGTGATGTCCAGCGAAAAGAAGGGCAAAATTTGCCAAGATTCTGCGTCCAGATGGATGCAAGATGGAACTTATCATTGAGATAGAGATATCCATCTTATTAGCTTCAAGGAAAATCCTAAGTTTGTAAATAGTACAAAAAGATTTATAAAACTTAGAGCGTCAAGAGATGTATTGGAGAAGCAAATATTTAAGGAAAAATTCAGAACCTAAACTTCTAGCTATTAAGTAACATTGAAAATGTCATTGCAGAAACCCATTTTGAAAAGTTCAACCTTTCTAGGTAGTGAATGAGCAAAAAAAATGTGTCCATTCAAGGGGTTGAACAATGAATTAGAATAAATAGGATAGGAGTAAAACGCAAGCTCCATTCTGAATCCTTCCACCAAACATAACGCATTATACAAAAACTTACATGCTTCTGACTGCTGGGGAAGCCTTCCTTAGCTCACTCTTGGACAATCAATAAGTGATACACATGAAAGTCTATTACTTGGGTGTCATCAAGCGATAAAGCTCAACATTTGCATCTTGGTCTCTTCTCAAGCAGAGTCATATATCATGAACTATCCATGGAAGATATATTTATCAATCTCAACAACTAATCAAGGATGTTCATAAGCTCACCAAAATACCTTCAACTCAACCTAAATATAGCTCCATCAAACCAGCAACCTACTACCCATCACAAGGCTGCTTTTCCAAACCGTCCGATTTAAAATCTAATCAACTAAGTTTCACAATAATAATGAAACTAAGATGAAAGCATTCAAAGAACTAAATTGAGATAGAACCAAATATTACAAACCCAAGTTTGAGAACTTGTACTTTTATCAGTCTGAAAAATTTCATTCCAAGCCCAAATGTTTTCAACTACAAGTAAAATTAGGATTTAAAATGCTGGCCCCAAATAAGCATCAACAGACTAACTGACTGCATATAGCCTAAGTAACTCTAAATCTAGAAATTTGCAAAACAGTCATACACAATACTGAGTTGACTCAATAATATGTGGCAAGACAAGAATACCTGCCCCATGTTGCTCACATCAGATGCTGCTCCAAGCTCATCACACAGGCTTCAGTTTCTCTGGATTCGTAATTGGAATTTATATGAGGAGATAGCCGGTGTATCGAACCACTCAGCCATTTGGAAGAAGTAAACGCCAGAGAGAGAGAGAGAGGGTACAACTGGCAGACTGACATGAGGTAACATGAAGTGATGAACACATCTTTAGATCTTCATCATGTCATAATAGAATCACTTTGGCATGCACTGAGGTCAATAAGCTTGTAATAAATTGCTCCAAAATTACTCAAAAACACATCAAGGACACAGCCTTTTCCTTTCAACTATCAGGACCTAATTTTCTTACAAGCTCAGTACATGCAACATCTTAGACAGATACACTGCATAACTTCAAATACCAATAATGGTGTTCCATATCAACAACCTCTCTATAAACCCAAAACCACAGAATGATCCAAAGATACCTTCATTGATCTCTTCAAATATTCCTTGAATTCAACTAACATAGTCAATTTACATCAAAGATAGCCAGTAAAACAAGCTGAATACAAGCCTGAACTTCCCTTTAAAACTCTTCAACAGGAGCATGATGTAGTCAAACCCAAAAAATACTAACTTAGCTTAACAAACCAACCCAGATTTCACATACCAAAATCAATCATAAAGTAAACACCTATAACATATCCAGAGAGACAATAAAACCACCGTTCTTCATTCCTTCAGAAGAGCTTGTCAAGTTTTACTGTTCAAGATAGCACTAGGAACCACTTGAAAGTCGAGTAAAGGAAAGAGAAATGAAAAAAAATATATATAATGAGTATTACAGAGTAACAAAAAGAGGAAATGGGGTAAAAGCAAACCCCTCATAGGCTTCTGGTTCCAACAAAGAAAAATTAAGAGATATCAGCAATCAGTAATCAAGGGTATAGATGGTATGATGTATCAAATTAAGGAATAGGATAACCAAGAAGAAGGGCATCAAAAACTGCATATAAGATGAGTACTGAGTAGCATAAAGGAATTGCTTTCTTAAATCAAACAATCCGTAGATGCAATAATATATGTCTAACCCAGACCAGGTCTATATTTTATCAAGAGATGCCGCATGACTAATCTGGCAAAAAACTAGAAATACGACAAAACCACCCAACCAGTACCATGGAACAAAAATGAACCATGCCAAAAATGTGATAGGGACAAAAATGAGCAAATTATTGTGATATATGGATATTATGGAACATCTATGGTTAAATTAGGATAATAAGCTCAAGATGTACAAAGCACAGCAAAAGGGTAACAGATTAACAGCCACAAACATATATTATATCATACGTCTGCAACCAGTCAAGAGAAAACCTAGTGTTATCCTAAAGTGGTAGGTGATTCAGCCAACCAACAGCAAGTCACAGAGAAAGTTTCCAACCATCTTTATTGAATGAAAAAATAAGCCTACATGAAAATTTGAGAGTAGCCTGGCTTAATCAAGATGAACCAACTCCTCACAGTCTGCCAAGCATTATATATGGTGGAATAAAAAAAAGCTTACAAAATATTCCTCAAAAACAAGAGTAAATGCTGCAGGAAAATCTTAGTACCCACATGTAAACAGCAAGAGGAAATTATTTAACATCAAATATGAGAATAGAGCAACATATTTGGAAAAGAGAATAAAATTATCTAAGAAACATGGTTGCCTATGTCTAATAAAAACCACTAAGTAATGTTTACAAAAGAAAGCATAGCATACATTTCAAGTAAAATTAGGTCGCACGGGCACTTTAAAGCACCAGAAAATAAATCACAACTGTCATCATTGACAAAACAAGAGTAGCAGTACCATATCTATTTTAGTTCACCAACAAACTAGACCCTATCTTGAACTATGAATTGGACAAGCAAACAGTTAATGAATCTACCAAATTTAACCTTTTCATACAATGGACAGTAGCATAGCATACGAGGTACTGCCAAGCTGATCCATAATCAAGGTAGTTCATCATCTTTGTGTACCACGAGGCTTCTCAAATCCAGCCCAAGGAGCAGATCCCAATCCATAGAGAGGAGCCTTCTCAGCAGCACCCAACAACACAATAACACATTACAAAACAAGAAAACTAACCTCAAATGGAATGCAGTACACTAAAAAATAAATCCTACCGTGTGATGAGATTGATGGCCATAGGGATCTCCATAATGACCAGGAAAGCCAGACTCAGGACTGCCAACTGTCATCCCATAATTTGCACCTTGAAAATGACAAGTCAAGGAAGTAGCATCAAATGCCAAGCAAAAATAAGAACAAAAAAAAATGAAAAATGATGATATATTACAACTATAAACAACCAAAAGGAGGTTAGAACCTAACAAAAGGAGTGCAAAGGTCAAAGATTATTGGACCACAAATCAGTTACACATCCTCCGAGCCAGAATATCTACAAGCACAGATTTGAAAACTACAAGCCTATCCTTTAAAAATCCTTTTATATTCCTCTCAATCCGCTTACTACATTTCACAGCCAACTGGTTAATTCAAGTTTAAGAGCTGACCAACAAATGCTCCAATGTTCTAGCCCATTAACCTTAATAAATTCCCAGAAGCATGAAACAATAAAATCTCAAAGTAACATGAACTAACAACAAAAAATTGGAAACGACTTCTGGATTTTGTAAAAGTTGTTCTAGTTTAAAATAAATAAATGCTGAGAATTTGGTACAGCGATGAACAGGTCCTAATCCTAGGGCTCCAATATTTTTGATTTTAAGTAATTGATAACTGGAAACATATAACAGAAAACGATACCAAATAAGGTGATTCCACTTCCACAATAGCAACTAAGTGTTTTACAGCGTAAAAAGTTAAAGATTGAAGAGCATAAAACTTAAATTAGTACCAGAAGGCCACTGTCTGCTATTAATGCTAGTGAATTCTGCCCGCAGCTTTTCAACTTCACGTGCCATGGAAATCAAATTATTTTCCATTGCTTGCTTCTGTTCATGAAGCGCAATCTTTGCGTTCTTTTCATAGTCAATAGCAGTTCTATTCAGAGTCAGATAAAGTTAATATTAGCATTAAACACAATAAAGATTGCTAATTCAATTATACACAGGGAGGCAAAAAAGGAAGATGTAAATCTGGCCACAAACCTTGCACGCATTAGTTCCTGCTGCATGTCCTCAATGTCAGCTCTCAAATGTGATATTGGCTGACTCTCAGCTTGTAGCTTAGCCCAATCCTTCGAAAACGACTGAACTTGTCCAACCAATTCTTGTCGAATCTTTTCCAACTTCTGAGCTTCCACATGCAGTTGCTTAGCTTCCGTCTTAAAAGATTCAGACTCGAGAAGGTCAGCCTCCAGCTTCATACATTTATCAATGAGCTCCCTCGAACGAGCATCATGCTCCCCACGCATATCAGAAACAACCAGATTCATTCTGTGAAGTTCGTCCCTAGCAGCACCCAACTCCCGCTGCAACACCACCCGGTCCTCAGCAAGTCTTCTGTTATCCTCCAATAGCTCACACATCTCACCACGCTGAATCTCAATCTCTTCCTCCAAAACTGCAGGATGAAGAGGTGGTGGGGGTCTCAGCAAAGGGCCACGAACAATGTGTCCACCCGAGGGATACCCACGCCTATCATTAAACCCATCAAGAGGTCCCTGATTCCTCCCCGACATTACTAATTCCCTACAGCATCCAAACAATTGAACCAAAACAATCAAAATGACTACCCAGTTACCCATATTTCAGAATTATATCCAACGAAAAACAATCAAATTACCAAATTTCAGCAGAAATTACCCTAATGTTGTTCTTTCAATCTAAAACATGCACAGTGAAGTTGCTTACATCAGAACACAACACATCAAATCATTCCCAACCATAAATTATCCCAAGTCAACAGTTTTACAATTGTACTGCTTAATTCAACAACAAAAATAAAACCCTAATCAACAAAATCTGCAAGTGGATGTAACTTTAAAACTAAAATAAATTCAACCCGAAAAACAAATATTTATAGTAAACTTAAACCAAACAAAAAAACAAAAAATTAAAAATCGGACCGACCGAATTCAATATCACTCTCTCTAAAATATAATGAAGCAATCAAAATAGGAGAATTAACGCAGATTTAAATTCAACAAAATCCAGGAATTAAGAAAACTGAAAGACCTTAGAAATTCGGATATGATCTGAGTGGAAAAATTCAAAGAATTTCCAAAAGGCGTGGTTTGGGGTAAGGAAAATTGAATGGCGTTTTAGTGGAGTTCACAGGGATAGTATTGAGCAGAATCTGTGTTACTGACTTACTGTGCCGTATTAGCGGCTGCACTTGAGAGACTAGCAGAATCGTTTGTTCAATGACTCAAAAGGTTTCTTCTTTTTGCGATTTACTAGCACATGCAATAATTTAAGTACAAACTACTAGGGTTTATCATTTACCGCCTTATTCAAAATTCTTGCTATTTCTATTCCTCCTTCCCAATCTCCTCTCTTATCAGAATATAGAATTACTATTTAGGATACCATCTTCTATAAACTAGGTCTTAGTTAGATTTTGTACCCTTTTTATTTATCTTTTAAATCCAAGAGAATCTAATTATTGATAAACACCACGAAAAATATACTAACAGTAAGAAAAAATGATTTTATCATGCATGGAATGTCCATGGACCGAGATGGGTGCAGATCGAATGATGGTACTCCATATCCATACCTGCCTAAAGATCTCATAAACATTCTCTACCCATGGTGGTTTAAACACACAAACTAAATAAAATCCTTACCTCTAAGAATCGTACACCTAATTTCCAGTTCTCACATTCATCACATAACCACCAATTTTTATGTTGGATTTTATTTTTGAACATTTTCTTTTACTTGAGAAAAAAACTTAGTTAGGTTTGACCATAGTAAAATTCTCCTACAAGAGAAGCAAAAATAAAAGCTTTAGTACAAGTATGTAGTCAATATGAGTGGGAATGACAGTACATGAAGGAGAAGTGCATAAGGCACGTATGGGGCGAGTATATTCTAAAACCCACATACACCCTGCCCTTATCGCTAGAGCTGGCAAAATCAAACCCAATCCAATAAGTTATCCAAAACCAATTTGGACCGGACCTGATTATGACCCGAGAAGTAAGACCAGAAAACCGACCCGACCCAACCCAACCCAACCTGAAGTCAACCCGAAACCGATTTGACCCGATATTTGAAGACCCGGACCTAATATGTGTCCAACCCGTTATAAATCCGACCTATTACAGACCTGACCCGAAAAGAACCCGAAACCGATTGGACTCGACACATAACCGATATGACCCGATTTATAACAACTTGTGACCCGAATTAACTCGATATATTAACAATTTAAATATATGTGAATGTAAGTTAATCTTGTCCGACCTATTTTTACCAAATTTCTAATAACCTTGAAACAAAACATTTTCATTACTGACCCGATGTGAACCCGATAAAGCTTAAACCGGATTTCAACGGAAATCGAGGCAACCCGTTACCTTAATTGACTTGACCCGAAATCTTCCCGAACCTGAAATAACCCAACTCGTTCATGAACCTACCCGATTTTAACTGAACCGACCTTGACCCGAACCGAATACAACCTGACCCAAACCGAACTCCAACAAGAAAATAACCGATTTAACCCGACCCGATAATAACATGACCCTACCCAACCCGACAGGCCAAATTGACCAAATTTAACCCGAATCGATAAGAACCAACCCACAATGGATCAACCTAAAATCGACCCGTGAACCCAATTTGACACCCTTACTTATTGCCAATGATATATAAATCTCTTAGTTTTTATCCTCGCTTCATCACCTTGCCTAAATGAGGCGGATGTAGGGCAAGTGTACCACAAAATTCACCCCACTGTCATCTATGTAGAGGCTTTAAAAACAAATGTTGAGGCTATTATATATCTTTGTTTCACTATAATGGCCACCCTTTCCGTTTTAATGATTACACTTTTCTCTTTTCCATTTTAGATATATATTCACCTTATTTAATTCGTTTTCCATCTACTTTTACTCCTCTTTACTTGCAACAATTCACTCAACCTATTTTTAAAATTCTTCTTTTTATTATAACTTTCCACTCAATATATTGATTGAATTCTTTTTTTTTTTTTTCTTAGAACATTCCACTATACTTTATTTTTAATTTTTTTTTTTCTCTAAACATGTAACTTTATCGTAACTCTTTTACACTCTTCAATCATTTATTTCCAAAGGGGCTATAAGGTGGTGTTTGCCGATAGGCATTTTCAATGACTTTTGGAGTTGGTCAAACAACCAAAAACAATTGTTCGATTAATTTTGTTTTAAACAAAAAATAAAAAGCTAATAAGAGCAGTATTAGGGCTTTTTGACTTTGGGTTATATAAGTATCATTCTATCCCTTATTCCTTAAATGTTACATAATTTTCTTTCACTTCATCACTTGAAAGAGTTCAAGGGAAGCAGAGCGGAATTGGATCCAGTGTTCATGATAGTTATGGGGAGGTACAATTAGCGAAGGTTTGAAGGCGTGTACTTATTGATGAGTTGATGACCAGTGCAAAGCATGTGATTGGGGTGTGAAACTTGCTATACAAAGTGGGATCAACAACATAATGCTGGATTAGATTCCATTCGTACGTGCGGGCCTTACATGTTCATGAGTTGTTTTTATGTAAAGTGTCATGGTAATTATGTACTTCACCGTCTAATCATGTGTTAGGACTTGGAGAGTGGTTCTTTCAAATTGGTTTTTTGAAATGAGGTAATTTTTATTTTTTAAGCAATTGAAAAGAGGTAACTTAAATCAAGGAGTCCTACTCAAATAAAATTACTTTGAAATTACACTTAAGTAGGTGTTGGTACATTTTCTGTTTATATACTTGTACCATGGTCACATAATAAAATATATATATATATATATATATATATATATATATATATATATATATATATATTTCTTCGGTGTCTCAAAATTTTGCCCATTTGATCACTTTTTGTGAAAGCTTTTTGATCCAATACAAAATGAGATAAAGTTACCATAAATCCCCCCTTCCCAAAATGAAAAAGGACAAACTTGTCAGGCCAGTCACACGTGTGCGACTGCAGGAAAATGTGTTTGTTTACCTCATCATCGTCTAAACTTGTGCTGATTGTATAACAGTTTACCCCAAGTCCCCAACACTTAAGGGTCTCTTCTCCTTTTGACCCAAACTGGCATTCCCTTTTTCATTCTTACAGTAGGAAAATGGACAATGGAATCATCCTCAGCATCCCACCTGCACGTGAAGGTTAATCTCATACTGACTACCAAGCTGAAATTCGACCCACTTTTAACACTAAGTGGGCAGTACACTCGGGTGTACCCCCACTGTAAAAAAATGTACATTATAAACATGGAAAATGTATATAGTACACATGTCAGTTATTTGGAATGTAAAATGTACATTTCACATAACTAACATGTGTACTATGTACAATTTCCATATACGTACGTATATTTTTTTGAAGCGGGTGTACCATGAGCACGGTGCACCGGGTGCAGCAAATTAACACTTTTAATTCACATGATCAATGCTCAGTACGGAGTATAATATAAAGAATCATAATGATTGATCGAAAAAAGATGTAATCTTTTCTACGTTTGTAGAGGGTTATCAGTTCAAGAGTTCCAATTTGTGAAGGGGCCGTGTCAACCACATAATTTGGTGCTAACCAACTGGTCTTGGACTATGGGATACACTTGTTATGTTGTTCAGTGGTACAATAAATTAATTTATAAATTACATAAGTTCAAAAAATAGTATGTTCGATTGTATAAACACGTGTTCTTAAACCCTTTAAAGATGGATGCAAAGTTCATAACATCAATCCTTGGATTTCTATGATCAAATAAAGTTATACGCATAGTGGATAAGGAGTTGAAAGTCGGGAAATCAATGTCACCTGAAGTGAGTAACAAAATGATGGAGGAAAATGGAGGCTTCCAATCTGGCCAAATCTAGGCCAGGGCAGAGCCTTTGTCCGCCACCGAAAGGGGTGAAGCTACTACTGTTTGTATCTTTGTCCTATAAAAAGTGGTAAGAAGATAATAAATAGTTAACAAGGTGGTGTTATCTCCCATAAGTGCAGCATTATTAGTTCTAGTTCCCAAGAAATGTTATTGATCCATATGTCCTGAATAAAATGGGATGGCAAAATACGCAGAAGAGTTGAAATCAAACAAATAAACTTACCTGCCATCTCCATGGGTTGAATTGGTAAGGTGTGTCGTACAGAGTTTCATCAAGGTGAACTGATCTAAGATATGTAAGAACACACCATCCCTTTGGTATTAAATACCCCTTTATGTCTACATCTTTCATGGCTTTTCTCATCAAACCAGTGATTATATTCCCCATCCTCAATGTTTCTGTGATTATCTGCACATGCAACAACTGATCATGAGCTACTTTCTCTAGTTACTGGAGAGAATACTGTCCTAACGATATGATACACTCTTACCATTTGTGTAAAAGGCAACGAAAGGTAATCACTCCAATACATGGGCTCCCTTAGCTCTGCCTTAAGCTTATAAACTTTCATATTCTCCTCCTATAAAATTTACTGAACTGTCACAATTTGTTAATTAAAAGTCATTCAATTTACACAATAAAAATTGACAAGTAACCCTACCGTAAATTTTTGGAGGGCTAATGGGGAATCTGATAAATATTTTATGGCAAGAGTAATGAGAAGTGGGACTGAATCCTCCCCTGGTATCATCATATCAACAATATTATCAGACATTAAATCATCTGTTAGTTGCCCACTTTGGTCACTCAACAGAACATCTAGCACATCATTTGGGTCTGCTCCTGCTGTGACCATATCATTCCTTTTAGTTACTATTATTTTCTTCACTAACTTCACCATTTCCTTCTTTGCCTGCATACATAAAATTTCCAAAATCATGATCACTGAACATGCTGTATATAGAAAAATCTAGTTTGTGCGATTTTTGAGCTTCAGCATATTTGTGTACCTGTAATGACCGATAAAGTTGAGTTCCAGGTATGTTGACAGGCAAAGACATGAGCCCTGAAACGAACTCTTGAAACTGCTTTTTTAACAAATGCATTTCCTCTCCTGGATCCAGACTAATCAATGCTTTTACCAGCACTTGAAAAGCAATCTAATAATTCATTACCAAACATAATTAGTGCTAATCAGCCTATGAATAAGACCAACAAAACAAACAATCATGTTAACATCGTACTATATAATCAAATTGGACCTTCTTTTCTAGACACTTATAGTCAGTTTAATTAGTTATATATATATACACGAAACCCCAACCATGGCGGGGACTAAGGATCAGATGTACGCAGCCTTATGGCTTTGATTATAGAGAGATTCATTAAACCACGCTTATAGGTAAATTAACCTAGAAGTGGGAAAGAGGGAGACTCACATGCTTGGCTTCAACTTGGATGAAAATGGGGGAGTGAATACAATCATTAGTCCATCTGTCCATAGCTTGTTGGACGTAACTTTGCATGTCTCTTGTGATTTGAGCTTTGAGATGTGATGATTTGAAGAATGAACCAACAAGTCCATGGATTCTTCTTTGTAAACTCCCATTAATGAGAAGAATAGAAGATTTTCCCATCAATTCTGTCAAAGATTTGGGATAAGATGGCACAAATAACTTTGCATCACTCTGTAGTATAAACCTGTTCACCTCTGCATCTGTTGATATTATGGTTTGTTTCCCAAAGATATGGGACTTGAACACCTTACCGTACCTAGTGAAAGGAAAGAAAACAAGAAATACCCATCAAAACTACCCTCAATGAGTATCCAAATATCTATACAATTTGCTAGGACAGTACTACACAAGTATGCTAGTACTTACAAACGACGCCGTTTGTCCATGAAGCTCTCAGGATGATCTGAATAGGCACAGGAGATAAACTCCATAGTTTCGCCAAGGAGGGGCCATCCAACGGTGCCTAAAGGAAGGTTTGAAGTAGTAGCACTAGTTACAGTATTAGTAGTAGTAGTAGTAGTAGTAGTTGATGTTTCGGGGAACTTGTTTGATGATAAGAATTTGAGTTTGATATTCCTAAGAACATGGAAAATGTAGGAGAAAGAAAAGGCTGTTGCAATGACAAAAGAAATCAAAGTCCAGCAGCAGGGAATGTCCATTTCTGAGGTTTGGTTTAGGTGTTTCATTCCACTTTATGCGCAAGTTTAAGAGTGTAGCTTAATTTATAGCATAAGATGGCTCGCTCTATAATTTTATACTTGGCATACCCTATGTTTTGGTGTTTAGTAAGGGACCAGCATAATCATGTATACTTGCGGTACTTATGAGTTTGCATGGATATGCGCACGGGCGCCCAACTCAGGAAAAAGGGTGAGATCTTGATTATGCTGTATACTAGTGTTCGTGCTTAACTTAGACCGTTACTTGATCGCATTCATATACTCTACGGAATCTTATCTTAAATCTTCACTCTTATGAATCGTACGATCGTATCCATACCTCAATGGACCATAAAGATATTGGTGGATATAGTATTTACATTCTACCAAAAATATTAGCAAATTAAATGCAAAATTATCTCTCTTCATTTAAGTGTCAGCGGTATGCACAACGTTTATTGTCATTAAATATGAGAGCAATCATGGTTCTTTTTCATTTAATTTTATTACGAAATCTGAATATGTTACTATTATTGTTGTGAACGGATAAATATTAGTCTCAATTATTATTATTGTTTCTAGATATTACCATACATAAGGAAAACACATTACTTTTCAAATCCTTATTCCATTCTTTTATACCACTTATCATTACTTTCAATGTGTTTGGTAAAATTGGTGATTGAGTGATGGTTTTAAGTGTACAAAATAACTTAATAGACATGTTTTATTATTCATATATTATAATTATTTGCTTATATAAATTATGAATTTAAATATCAAACTATAAATCATTATTAATTATAAGTAGTTAATTATTTACAATTACTTTGGAGCAACTATTAATTACTAATTATATGGTCCCTTAGTTATTAACAATTACTATAAATAAAAAAAATATATTAATCGTGTATTATTTAAATACTATTTAATACAACAAACGATTATGAATTTTAAATTAAATACTTATTACTTATTAATTAGATAATTATTTATTAGTGATTAGTATTCATAATAATTAAGTCTTATGACAATGTAAAAGTTAATAGCCAACACTCAAAATATATTCCCACTAACTTTTTCGGTTTATTTTAAAAGCCGACTTTTCAACCAATCAAAAAGTCATTTATCAAATATATATTTTTTTGTCATTTGACCTCATCTAAAAGACGTACATAGTAAAAAAAAATTACAAAAGATAACCTTCGTTTGATCGAACATCCCTTTAATTCCAAATCCCACAATTAACCTTGTTTAAATTTGCTTAGTATGGTCGCTCTCAAGCACTGTAGTCGGTAGATGGTCCAATATTTAAGCATTTTCCAACAAGCATATAGTTCTTAATTGATTGAACAATAAGCATACATGGGATTACGGTATTTCCATTTTCATTTGATCCAGAAGTTATTAGGTACAACATGATAAATCTGATTATGTGAATTCATTGCTTAGCTTTAACATCTATTAGGACACATCATGTTACACTACGAATGACATTTAAAAAAGATTTAAGATTTTCTAAGTAAATTTTCACTTGAATTAAACATCTCACTCAAGGTTTGAACCAAAGAGATGGCAATAAGCAAGTACTTCTTAGATTAAATCCTAAGGTAAATTTCTGGCATAAAACAGGAGAAAATAATCCCCTCAAACATGATTGAATGGTGGACACAGTGGATTAAGGCATCTTATGAAATACAAGGTTTAATTTATGATATCTTTTATATTGCTAACTCCTTCAAGTTTTCTTTTTTGTCAAAATTAGTATGAATCATATTAGTCTAACTTATGACCTATCAATTCTCCTTGCCAAAAATAAATAAATAAATAAAAGGTGTCCCCTCTTCCCCTCGTGTGTCCATGTGATAATTAAATGTAATTTCCAACTTCTAAACCACATTTCCCAATCATTTCGAACCAACAATATAATTCTTCCTCTGAAAAACTACAAATTGACAGACCAAAGTTTGAAGAAGGAACTTTGGGTTCCCTCGTGGCCCCATCCCCAAAACATCATTTTATATGCATAAATGTGCACAATGTACTTGCAACTTCCCCCGGCGACTAATTATTAGGTGTTGCACACAAAAACGTAATGCAAGTTCAATACTTTATACGTCCATGAGCGAAATTACTCTGTAAATATTTTATTTTTGAAAGAATTACTCTGTAAATATTTTATTTTTGAAAGAATTACTCTGTAAATATAGACACTAATAATGACTATAGAAAATAAATTTACTGATAAGAAATAATAGATAACGTGATCATTCCATACTTAATGTATTAATTTTAATGAAATAAGGAGTAACAAGCAAGAAAATATATATAATATGAGTACTCCGTATAAAACAAGGTTAGTAATATGCTTATCATACATAGTTTTGTTTATGATATGCTTAACAGCTAACTTGTAGAATATAAAATAACAAGAATTATTTATATTTATCATTCTACATTTAATTTATTAAGATTAATATAAAAATTATTTTTATTTTAATTTAATAATTTCAGTAGTAGCCAATATGAATAAAAAAAAAATTAATGTAAAGAGAGTTACAAGCGACCAGACAACAACTGACGTAGATGTGATTTAATCCTAGGTCTTAAAAACCCCTCCAAAACTCTAAGAAACTAAGTTAGTTGGCATAAAATGAGTTAAGTTATCGGATTCTTAATTAAGTATTCAAATTTTTCCAAAAAAAATAGTCTAATACCCCCAACGTAAAAAAAGCCAAAAGGCGATTCTCTAAAAATGGGCTTAATTCTTTATAACCATGCTTGCTAAGTTGCTAAATTTTGAAAGGAAAGGTTACGCTACGTACTACGCAAAAGTAAAGGAAAATACAAGTATTGTTTCAGATCATCAACCAAATGGACTCTTTCAAATATAATGGTGATTAAGTACTCTCTAAAGATTGATCATAATAACAAGGAACTTAGCTAGGCTGCAGCCACGAAAACTTTTCTAAGCTTGTTTATTACTAAAATGAAATATATGAACCTAAGATATTCTTTTTACACACCTCATTTGGAAATGCGAATAACACCTTGAGTAGTATATATACTCCTTTTTGTTTTTTTTTAATTATTTTTTTCTTTCGAAAATTTCAAAATGTTATTCTCATTTGGAATCTTTTTATTTTTGTCTAATATTGTGATTGGGTAGAAAAAGTTTTTTAATTGTTTAACGTTATAGACTTTAAAACTTCCACCACTTATTTAATACTCGATCCACTTGTATCATATTTTAATAAACTAATCTTATTTTTAGATTAATTTAAATTATTTTTATAGAATTTTAATAATATATAATATTATCTTAATTTCTTTCTGGGGTTCATTTGGGAAGAAAAAAAAATGAAGGGAGTATCATTTCCTTACAAGAATATAATTAAGTAGAATAATGCACAACCTAAAAAATAGGTTACTTGTTGCCCATATAACATTCCAAATTAATGGTGAGAGTGTAGAACAAAGATAAATGGCCCTTAACATTATTGTTCCTCCTAGTAGCCTAAAGGCCATGATTTGATTAGCACATAAGGGTGCTCAAATCCATTGAAAAAAAGAAAATATTTACGGGCTAAATTATTTTCAATCAAACTAGCTTGAATAATACTCCGTAATAGAATGAAAAGATCTCTCACATCAGGGGAAAAAAAAAAAAAAGCATTCTTTCGGACTATTGAGGGCAATATTCACCTCATAGATGCCTAAGTTCATCTTTGCCTTTGTTCGTAACTACCCACCTAACTCCAATTAAAACTATATATTATATACATTATACTAATCATTATTATATTATGATAAAACAAAACATACTTTAATTAATAAAGATCCACTTGTAATTGAGTGTAATCATTCCATCACATTAAGATACTTCTTTCATTCATCCTCAACTTTACAATCAAAGTAGATGCTTAGATGTATTAATGTATATGGCCAATCACCACCCGAAATTCTGTTTTTTCTTTTTTTTTTAAAAAAGTATAGAGTATAGTAGTATACCTATATTTGTTTACATGATTATAGATATTTCTTTTATTTCTTTTTGTTCTTTTCATTTTTTTTTCAAATATCTCAAAGCAAACTTGAATTTTATATATTTTTAATTATATATATATAAAATTATAAAAGTTGATATTTAAAAAATATATATTAAAATGAATCTTTTAAAACTCCATTTAATTATTTTTTTTCTAATAAATTAAAAAAATTCATAGTTAAAATTTAACTCTAAAATTTATAAATATTAAATATAAAAAAAGAAATCGGAAGAAGTATACAAAGCTGTTGAGGTTCTTGAAAAGAACACACGCACGATGCTTTTATTGTTATAAAAAAGGATATGCAAGCGGAAATTTTGATGGCTAATTCTAATCAACCCTATTATGCGTCATACATCTGAAACATGCATGTTCCATAGTGAAGATTTCTATCGATGAAAGATTCTTCATGATTTATTTAATAGACTTTAGGATAAGATCGACAGAGAATGTTTTGGATTCATTCCATGGTTTTCTGAAGCTTATTATTAAATAAATGAACTTTTGATGTTTCATGTTTGACAGAATGACAGGTTAACGAGTCGGTATTGTACAAATTATTATCTTATTTTATACGAATTTATGCCCACTTAATAGTTTTATACGAAGTATCATGTTTTGTCATTCTTAGCTTTACGCATACGTGCTAGAGTCATCGTTAAGGACTTCAAGACGTTAATCTTGGCAATTTATGCCATGGAAATATTTAAGGCCATATATCTCTAAGACTGATTTTAGAAGCAACATCTTCAAATATTTAATTAATTCATAAATTGTCCAACTGTAGTTATTGACATATAAGTATATAACTCATATATATAGAAAAATAAATTCAAATTTAACAATTAAAATATTTAAATATATATATATATATATATTTTGCATATATAAAATTAATTTTAAATTTTGTGACTAATATAATAAAATTTTAATTGTTATATCATTTAATACGTCTTAAAATATATTTAAAATAATATCCACTTATAAAGTTATAATGTGTTCTACTCTGATCTTTTTCGATTGACACGTCTCTTTTATCACAGTTTATTATTAAGAAAAATTATAATGAGTGAAAATTTTGAAAATTATTAACTAACTTAATATAAATGAGACTTATTTTCTAATTTGAGAGCAGTTCACTTGACATTTGCTATTTTAAAACGTGTCACGCACTCACTCTTACTACCAAGGCACCAAGGATGACAACCTTTGAAATGAACACAAGGTGGGACTCCTTCGGTATAGATAGAGGCTAGCTAACATGCTACCAGGGGCCACAAAGCCAAACATAAAGCAACTTAAATATTATGCAGAGGAGTCCATTTTTTTTCCTCTTATTATGATAAAATTGAGGGACAAAAATAAACCCAGTACAGTTCACTTTACCATCCAACAAATTCATACATAAGAGAATTAACAAGAAAATAAAAGAAGGTGAGAAATTTGAATCACTATATGTCCAGCATCTTTGGCGAAAGTTGTTTAAGAACCTCCGATTATAGTACTGTCTCCCTAAGTTCACTCTTGTGTCCTTGTATAGTGTGTGTCCATCTAACTTCTTTCTTGGGCTTATAAATATAATAAAACTCTTTCTTAGCAATGGGTGGACAGTGCACCCCCTCCAAAAAACATGTACATCATGTACATAGAAAATGTACATTACGTACATGAAAAATGTACATAATACATATGCGAGTTATGTACATTCCACATAACTCACATGTGTACTATGTACATTTTTTATGTACGTAATGTACATTTTTCATGTACGTGATATACATTTTCCATATACGTGATGTATATTTCACATAACTCACATGTGTACTATGTACATTTTTTATGTACGTAATGTACATTTTTCATGTACGTGATATACATTTTCCATATACGTGATGTATATTTCACATAACTCACATGTGTACTATGTACATTTATCATGTACGTAATATACATTTTTCATGTACGTGATGTATATTTTTTTGAGCGGGTGCACCATGAGCATGGTGCACCCGGGTGCACCTTCAAATTTGCGCTTTCTTAGTCTGCTCTCTCCCTTGCCCAACTGCTGTCCCCTTATACTCTCACATAGAGTACAACACTCACTTCTCCAAGCTTCTTAAAGAAGCCAACACATATGTCATAAAACAGATAAACATACCATAACAATATTTTAGGCCATGCCCAAAATATAACAAGCATAACTGCATAAGTTAAATAATATATCACAATGGGCTGGACCCATGACAATAAAGTCAATAACTACCACCAGTTTGCACTTCAACTAGACTCTCTACAATGAACGCAATTATCAATAAGAAATTGCCCCTCCTTTGAATCAAATTGTAAATTTGTCACACATATGCCCTGAGCAGATGAGCAAACAAAACTAGCATCCAGCTTCCTGCTATTCCAAGCTATCCATATTCTGCCTTTAAGATTAAAGAGTATGATCTTAGGTATTCACAGCCTCCCAATTCCTTCAGCTTAAAGGGCTCATTGCAGCTCTTGATGTTCCAGCAAATAAGTCTCATGTTGCACCAAAGGGGATAGGGTTCCCACTCCTTCAGTAGAGCTATCATCATCCTACGAGACAATAACCTCATCTCTATGCAACAATTCATATGAACCACCAACTGGTACAGCAACACTTGTACTGCGGACTGCCATGGGGCCTTTCCATCCTACCAACTTCCTCCTCAGGTGGCTGTTCATGAGAAACATCGATATCTCAGACAGAAACTTTCTGAGGCTAAGATGTTTGTTTATGTGCTGCAGTATTCTTAGGTACCCTCTTCTTCATCATTTTTGGTCTCTCTTCACATTACCGTGAGAAAGCCCCAGATCGGTTTAATAATCACATTTTAAATAATAATAATCCATCCATATTTCTAATGTGATGCTCTCTACGAAGCTAGGAAATATCCTCAATAAGTGTAATAACTAAATATAATTAAGATTAGTTATGAAGATAATACACGTGATTATATTTTGTATGTTAATTAGATTAACGTACTACTAGCTTTAACCGAGCCCTATGAGGTTACAGATTGGACATATACAAAGTAGTTATGTGAGATTGGACATATACGACGTAGTTATGTGAGAAGTTACAATGAAAGTAATTAGGTTAATAAAGTCATGGTAAGTTACTTAATTAACACGTTGACTTATATATGTAAATGTTACATATATGTAAATTAGTTATATATATAAATAGTTATATATGTAAATGTTACATATATAAATATATACATAAGGGATTGATGTATCATGTCTAACCCTAATCTAAACCAAAATCCTAGAAAGCAATCAAGAATTGTTCTTGATTCTGTACTAGCAACTTGAAAGATCCGATCGTTGCTTGTGGACTAATACTAGACGACGTTCTAAATCTCCGAAAAACGTGCCCTTTTACTTTGAGTAATTCACGTATCAAGGGTATGTTGTTCTATATTGATAATTCATATTATTATATGCTTAAGATCCTGGTTAGATGCTAAGAAAACGTTTTTGCAATTTTTCTCCATATATTTAGTTAGAGTGTGAATGGAAAATAAACAGATTTAAACTATGAAATTAATGTAGCTAAATGCTTTGATTATTTTTCTTGTAGCTACCTTATCTTATTTCACCTCTAGAACTATTTTCTTGTGCTTGCATATTTGATTGGCATTTAGCATCTCTTAGCATTCAATTTTCAAGTGACCTTTCTAAGGATGCCGTTCTACAAGAGGTTACAATGCTTAGTTGAATTTCACCCTGGAAACCATGTCATCTACCCGGTCTTCCATCAGTTCCTTATTTAACTTAGCTTGCATTATGAGCATTACTGCAGTTGGGAGTACTTAGCTTACAATGCTTGAGGATAAACCTGCAGGTTGAAGAAAAGTTGATTCTACAACCAGTTCCAGAGGATGTAAAGAACATATTGTTGGATCATAGTGAAAGTTTAGCTTTGAATACAATCCAGTTCTCGAGCGCAGCTTCCAAAGGTATATATATTAGGTTATTATTGGTATGATTTATTTGTAATTGTGAATAATGTGATCACTAGAAGGGATGAAAAACTCTCCAGGGATTGTACTGTCTAGTCTAATCCTTGGTAATGTTTTAATCATTCGGGCATATGTAGAGGAATTTCTGGATTGCCTTTGTGTAATAGGAGGGTGGCGTTGTGATTTTGGGGTTGAACTTATTAATGCAACGCTATGGTTCATCTGGGGTTCTACGTGTTATCACCAAGCTAAGCATAATATTCAATGCAGGTTACTGAATATAGTAAGCATTACTTCCACTATCTATTCAATTGTGCTGCAGTCTTCCTCCTCCATTGCCCAGACTCTGAAACGTGCAGTAATGCACAACGGGCGCCACTGAGTTCCCCTTATTATGAGCGTGAAACAGGTGCTAGTAAAATAAGGGAAGCATAGGATAAAAAGGCTGGCTATGGAAGTTCTTCAGAAAACTCAGTTGATCAAAACTCTGAGATTTACCTGGATTACGTACATGAGTTCAGTTCGCCTACGAAACATGGCAAAGGCATGTACTGTGTGGATCAGGATCAAAGATTTTCCATGTTCAGATTTTCACGGTTGTGTGACATAGACAACGAGAAATTTGCTAGGATCAGGATTAGGAGTTCATTTACTAGGTAGAAACAGATCTAGAAGATGCCCAATGTGAGAATTGTTGCAAATTTGTAATTGCAGGTCCGATGATAGGATGAAGTACTAACTCTTATAATCTTGAACCAAGTCCTTGTACATGTAGACACAGGTGTAGCTTGCATCTACCATGCTGTCTTTATACTCATAACTACAATGACGATTCATCAAGTTATAGGGGAGGAGATTCAACACATGGAATTAACTACTCCTGATCTGCATCAAACACTTTTTACAGGTGATATGGATAGACCTTTATTGAGTAAGCATAGGGCTCTCACGTCCTATGCGAGGTCTGCAATGATACCTCAGAGACGGGAAATGAAGATAAAAGTTAACAAGATCTCTCGATCGAATCTTTGCCGCCAAAGGAGTTTGATGGTTATAAGAACTCGATTTTTCCAAAGCATGTACACCCAAAGTTGCTAGATTATGAAGAGATAGCAGCTAAGTTTAGGGCATTTAAGAAAGTTTAACAGCCAAAAAAAGTGTAACAGATCATTGAAAGTGCCAGGAGCTTTATTCTCAATAAATTTTTGTTCCCTTGTCTTAGTCTTAGTATTTTCCTTGTCAGTTGATTGGCTTGTGCACACTAGCTCTTTAAACATCTTTTGTTCCCCTTGGCAAGATATTCTCTGTGTTCAGATTATTTGACAGGAATAGCTGGATAGTCTTCGTATCATAGCTTCCAACTTTTTTCTTCTGAAATCACTCCTAGTTTGTGAATCATGGCATTGAGTTAGTGTCAAGAACTACTCCATATCATATGCTACAATTACTGAGCTTATGCTACTGAGACTCAGATAATCATGTCGAACGCTGCTGCACGCTTAAGTGCTAGACTCGGCTGACTTAACATTTATAGAAAGTTTCCATGTTTTTGTTCTGAAGTGAAGAGTCTAGTGTTCATATCCATATTAAAGTGTCAGAAATAGACAAGAATATCTGAGCATTCAAGCTAGTAACACAGTTAAGCTTCCAATAAGTCACAACTCACCTTCCAATGCTGAATTGGCCTTGATATGAAACTAACAAATGCAACAAAGTTGAGTACGTACAAGAAACAAATTTAGGTAGGGGTGGTCCTAGAACTTTCTCTGATATCACATGATTCAGCGGCTCATAATGGCATTTGTAAGGAACTTGTTATGAGCTTGTGATTGATTTCATTCCGAACCCCCTTCTTTTGCAATTAAAAAAAATTTGTGATTAGTTCATTGAATTAGACTACTAATAACCTTTACTGGACTTCCTCCATAAGGTTCTGGCTCTAGCAACTTCATTCCCGTTTTCCAGACGAAGTAAATGGTGATATTCATCAGAAACTTCAGTGGATGCGCCTGAGAGCGAATGTAGCACGCTATCTCTCCCACATTCTCTCCTATACTCCAAAGTAATCGCGCTCAGTTCATAATTTTCCCTCACAGCTTCTGGGGTTCCCTGCATCAATATGCGTACATATTAAGCCCGATACTGCATTAGTAAGGCAATGTAACTTAGCAATAACTAAACATAGGTTTACCTCAAGAATCCAGCTTATGTACTTCACATTGTTCACATGCTGGTTGGGATCCAAGTCGAACCATAAAGGCTGCAATATATGAAAATCAATGAACATATGTACATAATATTCCCACTGTTCCAAATTACAACAATATAACAGATTTAGTTAGAAGTAAAGGATGCACCTTAATTCCTCTAAGAATAAAGTCCGCTTTATCTTCATCAAGTTTCTGTAGTTTCCTAAGCTTATCATGCTTATCAACAGGCGTTGGGAGGGGATCAAGATAATCTCTCACGTAAGGATCCCCTCTTGCTTTGATCTCCTCTGGAATTTTTGATAGCCGCCTTGTTTTCCGGTTGATCATCACATATTCACTGTGTTCATTCGCATATTCACCAACTTGAGTACTTAATTCATACAATTAGTTGATTAGTATTATAATTTACAAGTTCATACAAGTTCCAACAATTGTTGTTAACTGTAAGAGAACCTGTCTACTCGCATGATCTTGTTTCTTGTAGTTGCATCTGTTAGTCTGGAGCTACACTTGAGACAATGCTTTGACAAGGCAGAGCACCAAGTCTCTACTTGAACAATGTCTCCCCTGCCAATAGGTCATTATGATTTACAGTTATCAGTAATCACTACACATCTACGTGGTTCAAGACCAACACGTCATCAGTAATGAATCATATCACTACATGTACACGTGGTTCACGATCACCACGTCATCAGTGATGAATAATCACTACATGTCTTGGTAGTTCACGACCACCATATCACTTGTGCTTTTACGCGTTGTGAATGAAACACCCAATAATATTAGGCAAATTGGAAAATAAACTGTTCCACAAGGCTAAGCTACTTGTCACAAGTCCCCTAGGATGATTATTGGGATCTACTAGTTAGATTCATCAGCATGGTATTCATACTATAATGCAACCATTCGTATTCTACTGCTCTACGTACACGTCTCCTAAGATCATAAATAATGGAGCAACCATGAGCAACTTGGCTCGATCTTTTATGAAATTCCAACCAATTAAAATACTCAAATTATGTATTCAATTTTCTTACACACGTTTGACGTCGTTTTTACTCACCTGTTTAATGAATAATGGTTATATTTACGACGTGAATTGGTTGATTGAATACAACCTAACACTTAACAGTAATCAGTAGGTAGGTGAAAGTGAAATACTTTAGACTCCAATACTCTCAAGCCTAAGGGTTTACCATTTTTAGTTATAGACCAATGTCTCATAACTAGTGTAGGATCCAATTTGAAAACTTGCTGGTTACTGCCAACCAATCCGATGCTTAGAGTCATTAACTGACAATACTTATAGTGTTCTGTGATTAGGAGTGTCAAGGCATACCATGAAGGATAAGACGTAACTTCAACTTGCATTCTTCCAATCACCCATATTAGGTTTCGACTAGTCATCTCCTTTGACACTCCAAAGCCTTCAACCACTAATCCTGAGCTTTGGAATAAGCTCAAACCTGTTTCCTGCAATTCCATAATGTTTAATCCGTGAAAACTGTTGATCTTGGATGAAATGGTTATGTGACATTCTCTCATTTATTTCACAAAAACCACTGAATGAAGGCACATAGATGTAACAAAAACCTGAGTATAGTTTAGCAAAGCCTCCAAGGTTACTTTTTGATGGATATCGAGCTCATACAGTCTAACCAAGAAGTTTTGACTCACGACGTACTCATCATGTGTATACATCCTTTTGTCCAATTCGTGATTCACAGTCTGCAAAACACCACCACATTCACCGAGGCAACCCAAAAAATAACGAGAGTACGTGTAAACCTAGCTAGCTCGTCCTCTTCTACTATACTATATACGTAGATTAATTAGAGGCACGACATACCAAACCAATTACTTTAGTAATCAAACTTAGCTTGTAACAAATATAATGTCTTGCCTACTTACTAAAAGCATAAATAAAAAGTAAGTACCTCGCCAAAGTTGTTGATCTTCAAAGGATCTTGATAATTATCAAACTTAACTTGCAATCTTGATACTTGAGAAGGTGAAATAGTTCCAAAATTGTAGAGACTTAAGCCATCGTTGTGGACTGATCCTCCTCTTAGTATCTTTGGTGGAGAGATCATAACTGGAAAGCCAGACAACACACCTGAATTAGTAGGCATTATAATGATCTTTGATCACATACAAAACCCAACTCTTGTGTTCTATATTGAATTGAGATGATTTCAGTAGTACTTCTTCCTCTTAAATGAAATGGCTTTTAAAGCTCCTCTTTCTAGTAGGTGTTGTTGAAGCTATGGATATTTCTGTAGAGAGTTCTATTTAATTGGCTCATGCCATTAATAGAGTGATGAGGTAATGCAAGCAATACTGACATTGTCATTACTCTTGTGCCAGGACATCCTTTATTTGTTTTGTGATTGTCACTTGCTCAACAGGCCAACACAATTAATAAGGGGTTCTTCTTCTAGCAATATATATTTTTTTTGAGAGTATAAGGAGCACGAGAAAAAGAAATTAATTATATTATTTTATTTATCGAAATGTGAGATAAGGTGGGACCTAACATTTTAGTAGTGTAAAAACTAATTGTGTTCCTTTTTTTTTTTATATAAAAACATATCAACTAATTTAAGACTAATGAAAAAGCAAAATGTAAAACCTAATTTGAAACGGAGGGAGTGCTATATTAAGAAATATAATAAATGTTTTATAGCAATCCTTTGGATTGTATATTGAATTATCTGCTCTTTTAACAAAAAGTGGGACAATTATAATGATATAGTGTGAGATTGGCCTTTATTACACGGAATCAGCCTCACATTTTGACATGTAAGTACACCATTGTATGATTCAAATGAGTACTTTGTACATGATAACGACATTCAATATTCTAAGATACACCTTGTGTTAGATTTTTAGTAATCCAATATCTAAAGTGGTGTATAGATGTATACTCTCTATGTCTCTAATTTGTTTTCTCCATTTGGCTTTTCACGGTTTTCAAAACACGACTTATAACGATCTAAATCCATAAGACAAAAAATTATGAAAACTTGATATTAAAAAATTTAAAATGAGATGCATCCAATAATATCTCACTTAAATATATTATTACTTATAATATGATAAGAATTTATAGTCAAATTTTTTAAACTTTTACTCAATAAATAAAAGTTGAAAAAAAGAAAAGAGATGCAAGTAATAGTATTTAAATTTTTCGCATAATATATTGATCAACTCAAAAATTGATAACCTATAAAGTTCAATTGTACATATATAAACTCCAGTTGAAATCACATCCCTTGATTCAAATTGAAATTAAACTCTCTAACTTAACTAGTCACTAATAGTATCGACAAGACAAATTATATCGTGCTCTTACAACATGAAGGGGAAACTGAGATCCAAAATTACTAAAACCCAAACAGAGAGTCCATGGAGAAGCCCAAAAAAGTGGCATTATTGAATACTGAATATTGAATATTGATGATAGTGGGAGTTCCAACAAAAATGGCGTTATCAAGCTCAAGAGTGGTGCTGGTGCGAGCATCATGGGACACTCACCAAAGGCTACCTTACAACCCCAATGCACCTCGCAAAACCAACATGAAACCCAACTCTAAGTCTCTCTCCTCGGCATCAACTTCAACCTCTCTAAACAAACAGATTGATGTTGATGACCTTCTTAATTTCAAACCTGCAACCCCTCGCAAAGGTAGCATCCAAGACTAATCCCTTTTCATATTTTTCATCTTCTTTTTTATTTAATTTGCTGCTAATTGTATTTATATCATCTGGGCCTTAGTTATTTTGGTGTATTAATTGGAATTATGATAATGATTGCACAATAAACTGTTGATTTGAGATTAATATCGTGTTAATAAGTTGCTTAAAATGTGATGATTTGGTCCATTTAAACTGGGTGTGTGTTATTTTGGTGTAATTTTATCTGTTTTCTGCACATTCCATGAACTTTATTCAAGGGTTTTTGGTGTAGTTAGAGTTATTTTGGTGAATGTTCTATGATTTTCAGCGATATTTGTGGTGAATGTTTGTTGCTTTATTAATGGATTAGGTTCAGTGGGGAGGTGGTGTTTGCCAAAAATCGTACTTTATGTTGAATTCTAAGGATTAATGTTGTCTGTAAAGCAGTTAATTTGGAGGAGCCGGCTTACTTAGGGTATGAGAGGTGGTTGCCAAGCCCACCGAAGGTGGAGAAACCTCGGTCTTCGCATAATGCAGCCTCTTTGGCATATATTGGCGACTGTATATATGAGGTGTGTTATTCTCTTTGACATTATGTGGAGAAACTTGAGTATGATTTAGTTTTACCCGTCGTGTGTTAATAATATCATGTGGATACATTGCATTTCATTGACTCAAATGTTATTAATTGGTGGTTGGTAATGATACATAGTATACAAAGAGGGTTTTTGCTGCTGGTATTTCAAAATGCAATACTCAGTGCACTTCGATTGCTTGAAACTTAACTCGAGCATGTTGGTATGGAGGATACTGATAACTTCGTTAAGGTGAATATCAGGTGTGAGGCAAGTAGTGTAGGAAGACACGTAACCTGTTAACATTCATCAGTCATACATAGGCATTTTTATATCCTTTAGTGGAATGGAGGAAGTATCTTCAATTCTTCTGGCGATAAAGGCTCTACTCCATATGTGGAGCTCCACATGAATGGATCGAGGTTGCAATTTTTTTTTTTTTTTGGGGGGGGGGGGGGGGGGGGTAGTACTTTAGGTTAAGCCTTGGGAGTTGGGATCTTCAGACTATCAATTCAGGCTTTAAAAAGATCTGCAGGTTTTGATGTAGTCCTTGGAGCTTTTCTTCTTTTTAATTACTGTCTCCGTTCCTTTTTGTTGTTCCTTCTTCGACTCACTTAGTCTCACAAGAAGCTTTCAGATAGGAACTACAAAAAGGAAAGGAGGTAGCATTTACTGCACAAACAAACATTGCCTACCCCATACAAGGATTATGGATTTTCAAAGAGTATGCATTAGCTTCAAACTGTTTGTTGATGTTATGCTATGTATGAAGTTAAATTATGTATGTCTTATGTCAAATTGCCAAAAAATTTACTTTTTCTCACAGTTTCTTTATTTGGGATATGCAGTTGTATGCTCGGAGGCACTTTTTGACACCTACGCTAAATATTGAGGAATACAACAATTGTGTGATGGCTGTTGCACGGTGCGAGGCACAGGTCTGTTATTGTTGCTTTTTGAAACGGAATCTCAAGCTTGTTGGTGTTAAAATTACTGCTTATATCCGTTATACTGTAAAGGTGATACTTCATCTTATCATTTAGGATTTTTTTGGACTTTGCTATTTATTTTTTATAATAAATTAGATGCACTATGAAGCCAGATGCTTCCAAGGCTGGATGCTTGATGAGGTAATGGTGTTATTTCTCAGATAATGAAATATATTAACTGAGTGTTTGGAAAAGATCGCATCCCAACAGGATGTTACAACATCTTATTGTAGGATGCAGATTGAGCGCTTAGTCATTCTGCTATCTATGTCTACAGGTCCTAGTTATCCCACCAGTTGCAGATTTTGGGATGATTGAGATGTAAGCAACCTTACCCTAGATAGTCTAATGTAAACCATGTTATTGAAAGACTGATTGATCAGAAGGTTCATAAATCTCTTTTAAAGGGGGAAAGTAGAGTAAGTGAGATTTTTTAATCTCTCAATCCAATTCAAGAAAGGTGCAGCCTTGAAGCATCAATGAGCTTTGGGTGTTCGTTACAGTGCTGTGCTCTCAAAAAGCTTAACCCTTCGACACTGCATAAAGCCCTGAATAGATGAGGATGGAATTTTTAAGTGTATTGCATCAGTGTAAGAATGTTTCCAAGTGTATTCTCTGCTTTTCACAGATCCACTGACTATGAAGGAATTATTGTGCCAATATATGCTGTACCTCACAGTAAGGAATTATCTGCATTTCACAGATCCACTTCCTATCAAGGAATTAGTTTTACCATCCTAATATATGCTGTACTTCTCTGGGATTCATGTTTAGTTGTTAAATATTGTGCCAATACTCTGTCAAGATCGGATGTCTCTTATCATTGTTGGCTAATTTTCAGGATGCCCTGCTTCAAAAACTTAGCAAGGAGGAATTTTTGTCAGAAGAGGAAAGGTATTTATCATTCATCGGTTTCTTTCCTCTGATCTGTGCCCGATGTTTAAGGAAGGCCATCTGTGTTGTATGTGGATTCACAGTAATGTCATGAGTTGGCTTACCTCTTTCAGGACAGAGGGTCACAGAGCCCAGACTCTAGATTAGTGAACTGTGAGAGAAAATAACTCTCTTGCACTCCAAAGGGGTGACTGAGATCCAAACATCTTTTATGGAATTCAAACTCTTTCTATCCTTGTGGTCTAGGGTTATGTCACTTATGTGACCAACTCTCCCATAGAAATTCTTTCATTAATTTCCACATTATGTTTATGGGACTAAAGAAGCTCCATTACCAAGGGGATTTGGCTGAGGCCCAGATCCTATAGCACAATATATATATAATTTCTTGTTTGATGACTGTAACAGATGGATCAATTGCTTGCATCTTGATGCATCATTAAGTATTTCTTTGATCTTCAGTCCTGTCATAGTATCATGTACTAATATTTCTTGTTTGACGAATTTTTGGAATTGATAGGGATGTTCTTCGGTGGGGAAAGAATTTAACTTCATCTAAAACTCGAACTACAAAACGTGCCGGTGTAGCAGTTTATAGCAGAGCTTCTTCGTTGGAAACACTGGTCAGTTTCCTGCTGCACTCAGTTCTGTGTATACATCACAGTATCACACTAATCATTGTATGGAAAAAGTGTCCTTTTAACATGTGGATTATAACTTTTTTTGTTTCTTCTTGTCAAATACTCGTGTTCCTGCAATAGAAATCAGTAAATCACAGCATGGGAAAATTGTCTTCTCATGTGCGGACTCCATTAGATTGAAAAATTGTGATGAAAATATTGTCAAGGCATTGAGTTTTATTCCTATGGGAAAAAATTGTTGTAAAATTATGTGCTTGATAATTGATCCTTCCCCTACTATTATCTATGAAGTAATTCTGAAATTAAATCTTGTTTTCTCTTGCATGTGGCCTGTTTATCAAATAAGGGTGCTTTCGAGCGTGTGCTAAAAATTGAGGGGAGGGGGTGTTTCTTGGTGTATTTTAACCCACTGAATAATTCCAAGATGTACTAGTAACAATAGTCATTGGCTAATTACTGTCAGTTCAAAGATAACTATTGCTGATCATCAACAAAAAAAGAAATACAATTCTAAAGACAAGCTAGCACCTCATAGCCCACTGTTGGCAGGTTTTACTTGCATTAAACTTTAGATCATCTAATATGCATTTGGTTGCGTCTAGAGATCCCAAGAGTATATTTTGCTCATTTGCTAAACTTTTGGTTATATGAATTTCAAATGAGCAAAAAAGATACCATTGGTGTAGATATACCCGGGTGCATGTAAGAAATCCTAATATCTTTGTGGGCTTTTAAAACTAATCTTAATTAGTTAGTGATCAAGTTGCTTGCAATAGGCTTGCCAGGCATTACTGTTGGCTAGTTTTCCCTTGGTAGTGTGGTTGTTTTGGTGTTGCCCGGCTCTTTATCTCACCTCAAGTACTTGTGTCCATGTCGTATACTCAACCTTTGGACATGGGTATGACACTTCATATTAGACCAAAATCATGGAATATGTTTATAAGATGGCCATGTTTGTTAAATCTGTAACTAACTAGATTCATTCACTTAACATGTTGATGGTTCTTTGTAGATTGGTTACCTCTACCTCACCAACACAACTCGCTTGGAGGATATGATGTCAAGACTGGGATTCTCTGTTGGTATTTCCAACCAATCAATTCTCGAGGGTGTAAAGAGTATGTTATAAAGGTTGAAATATTGCAGTATACTTGCATTGTAACAGCCTTGTCACCTCAGGAACATCCATTGTTGTTTTCTCATGCTACAATGAATGTTACAACCTCTTGTTAAATTATCAGCATTTTGCTAAACAATTTTTATGTCAAAATTATTACCACAAATTGTCCCAAAATGCCAAGGAAAATTCATTTTAGTTACTCTGTTGAGTGATTGGTGGGTAGCATGATAGGCTGATAGCCGTCTAGCCTCATTTTATTGTCTAACACTATGCATGTGGAACAGTTGAGTTGCAGAACTTGAAGCAAAAGAGACCAAGAAAAAAGACGCCTCTGCTAAGCCGATCAAAAACAATAGCAGCGAGTGTACATGCAAAGGAAGCATCGGTAGAGCATTGAGAGAAAATGGATTCAACGAGATACACGAGGCATCCTTGACAGCATCAAGAATTTCAGTACTACTTTTTATGGTTTTTGAGAAGCTCTTTACGAGGTTATGGATTCAACGAGATTAATGAATTTTGGACAGACATGCAACCTAATGTGGGACAGTGGACTGTGGACGTATGGCCTATGAATCTATGTTTTCTACTCCGTATCAATTAATGTAGGAGAAATGTTGGCCTCATAAAATTGGATATTTGACATATTTCTAAGTTCTAACAATAAGCTCCCCACACACGCCTTTTCCTAAAGTTAAAAATAATAATAATAAAAAATGTCAGTGTAGGATACACTGCTGGCTAGTTGTTTCGTTTTAGTTTGGATAGAGGTTACCCATATTCTAGATGTAATTTAACTATTTGCACTCAGTTATAACACTTTAATGGAAATGTAGATTTTAGATGTAGGTCACTTTACATTAAAGTTTTAAAACCTTGTTAGCAAGTATATTTTAATCATCCAACCAAATATCAATTAGAATCAAGCTTAATTAACGAAATTAATATGCCAAATGATTTTATTTTTTGTTGTACCAATGAGCGTTTGATAATATTATTCCTAATAATTTAGCATTTCATGACAAAAAAAATTCCAATAGCCAAGGAATGTGTGATTATATGTACGTAATATTTCCCTCTTAACCCTTATATTAACCCACTAGAGGGATTAAGGTTTTAGGGAACTCTATAAACCCTCTCAAGCACTTCTAATATGTGAAACAATCATTTTAGCTATATATTTTCAAGATGTACGGAGTCCAAAGTTATTTTATTGTATTTAATTAGACATTGAATAATGATTTTGAACATGTTCATGTAATCCTATGAGGTACCTAGTACTATTTAGGATAAATTCAGTCTTCTTTTCAAAATAACTCAAAAATAATTTATATCCTTAAAAATAATAAAATTCTTAATATCTTTGATGATAAAATTCATCATAAACAATAATTCGTATTATTGAAGCTTTTTTTAACTATGAATACTAATTTTTAAACATGGTCTATCTTTGCCGAGAATGGGCCCATAAGCATTTAAGCCCAATGCGAAAGGCGCAAATGCGCAATGGTTAGGTCTTGGCGTTATTTGTTAGTTGACCTAGCCAGTGGTCCCTAATGCTTTGATTTGTATTCGCCATTTGGGCTGTCGCAATATAATAGGTTGAGCTTCGCAAAAGCAAAGTTGAACACATCTTTTGGATTATGCCTCCCCAATAGAAGTGAGGAATCATAAGCTATTGTATGAAGACAATCTTAATCAAATTCTAAGGACAATTATAGAAAGATTACTTCCTTATACACTCATTAGGGATGCTTAACGCATCATTGCATCTAGAATATGATAATGCTAGATTATTAAAGTTGACAATTGATATATAAACATATGCTGGTGGTTCTGCCTTTTTATGAAGGGAAAAGGACCTAATGAACAAAATGACATAAACTATAAGGTGTATTGTACACTATTTTGTTTGGTTATTGGACTTGTGAGGTAATTAATAACAATATACTTGTAATTCACGGCATAAGAAATATCTTATCTCGTATAAATGTAAGCCTGATAACCTCCTATACTTGAAATAATAACTGCGTAAGCAATTTTTAAAGATATTGGACAAAACTTGACATATTGTTTTGAATTGTAAGAAGTAATAATAGATTATGTTTACGTTAAGTAAAAGTTTTATAGTGCAACCTAAGTCCATTGCATATAGACTAATCCAGATGAACTAAGTATTCTACCACGAACAATATATGTATTGTGTTCATATTCGAGTAATTGGACCCTGCACCCTGGTGCACGGTGAGTATCGTACACCCGGTACAAAACGCATGGACATTACACATAAAACGCAAGCAAATTGACACGTTAGCATAGACAATGAACATCCGGGTAGGCAATGAACATTGGCAGTTTCAAAAATTTTCCCTCACTAAGTGCAATTATTACGGTTGGATTTCTCACGCAACATGGCTATTTCGATTTCCCATGCAATACGTTCTCCAGTACTCAATAATAATTTTTTTTTGCCTTTGAAGTGTATGTTCAATGTCTTTGAACGTAATGTTCAGTGCCTTTGAACGTAATGTTCAGTGCCTTTGAACGTAATGTCCATGGCATGTGAACGTAAATTACATTGCCTTTGAACGTGATGTTCTTTGCCTTTGAACGTAATGTCTATTGCCTTTGAACGTTATGTTCATTGCCTTTGAACGTGCCTTTGAACTTAATGGTCATTGCCTTTGAACGTAATATTCAATATTCAGTGCGTGTACATTCCCAATGCAAAAATTTAGATTTTAAAATAATATTACTAAGTTATATGTGTGCTTTTTTTCCCAATGTGTAAATTACGAAGTAATAATGATGATTTCACATGGAAAATAATGAATATTACTTATCCCAATGTTCATTGCCTTGTGAAAAATTTTCATTCTGTTCAATTCGTGTGAAATATGTTAATGTTCATTGCCTTTGTACATAATATTCATTCAAGTTGTATATAATGTTCATTTTCGCAATACTTTCTTCACGAATGTTCCATGTTCATTTTCATAATACTAATGTTCATTCTTATAACACTTAATGTTCAGTAGTATAATATTGGATGTTCATTACTTAAATAGAGTATGTTCCTTTCCAATATATATGAACAGAACATCTAATATTCCCAATGCAAAAAGTTCATATCTCTCTTGATATAAAATGTTCATTGTTATCATATATCATGTTCATGCAATAATATACGATGTTCATTGGTATAATATATAGTGTTCATTATCATTGTTTGTGTATAGTACGTGACTATTTTCAATGCAAAAAAATCAGATTTTAAAAAAATCTTGGGATTTGTACTACTCTCACTTTGCAAAAATACCTCTGTTTTTCCCAATTATGAAGTTACTTGCATAGGGAATAATGAATTTCACATATCCCTATGTTCATTGTCTGCTAAAAAAATGTTCATTCATTTCCATTTTCTGTGACATTGCTGCGTTTTATATTTGTTGTTTGTGCGTTTTGGCCCGGGTACACGATGCTTACTGTGCATCCAGATCCATAGTCTTATTCGCGGTCATATTCAACAAATTTATTGTCTTGAAGTTGAGAGAGTCACCCACAAAATTTATGTTGGAATACCTATTTTTTTACACACAGATGAAGAGTTTAGCAATCACTATACATGTATTTATTTGCTCCTAGCTATATAGTTCTATATAGTGTATATGATGGAACAAAGAGGTACGGAGGTGGAGACCATAGAGCTAGCTAGGATACAAATCATATCGTAGAATAATGGATACAAATTGTTTTCTGCTTATTATTTACACAGTGAGCAGCCGGCCGCTAGCTAGACAAGTTGCATGATAGCTATAGCTTATCTAACATAGATAATATCATTATCAGTAAGCTTGGACATTACTGTCAAGGCCTTGACCTGATTAGCTTCTCGGTTTTAATGTGCCATATGAGGTCATTTTAGATGACAGCTGGATGTATATGAAGAATGATGGAATTTTGCACTCTGTACAGGAAGAAAAACAAGCTACACTCAACTGCACAACGGTAGAAAGCAATGGCTTATTATGGTGGATTGAAAGTGGACAACTTTTCTGCATTGTTAGGAGTATATTTTTCATTGGTATTGTTTTTTCAAAGGTGCATTGAGGTTAGTTTAGTTGTGTTGAAAGTGGATAACTTTTTTGTATTGCTAGCAGTATAATTTACTTTCTGAAGACGCGTTGAAGCTAGCTAGTGGACCGTCCAAATACATGTCAAAAAGTGGAGCAATAACTTATTCACTCCCATAATATGACTGTGTATATGAGTATGGAAGTGGTAGCGTACAAGCATTTTAAATTTAAAGGATTGTGTTGAGTGATGAATGATGATACTCTTCTAATTCGTTATTGGATATTGGCCCGCCTTATAGCAAACGAATTTTTCCTGTATTACAACGTATATATGACGCAACATCTACTTGCGTCTAACCAGCCAAAGAGAACGATATGTACTCTATAGGGAGCAACTGGCCTGGTAGGAGACTAGTACCGAGGATGATTGCATGCAAGTTCGTCATCTCATCATGCATTTTGGCGTACATTATTCGAATGTCATGTACCTTTGTTGAAGTTGAAGTTGAAGTTGAAGCTAAAGTTCATGAGCTATAGATATATAATTTCAGTGAAGTATGGTCCCAACAGTAGATTGAAGTATGGCGTATAAACTCCAAATAATAATAGGAATAATTGTTTGGAATAAATTTGAGCTAGTATTAGATAATTTTAGTGACAGACTGACAAGGTCCACCTCTATGCGCCACCCTCCTTGTTTTGCCCAAACAAGCCATCAATTTGTTGTTTTTGGGGGGCGAAAAAGGAAGGAGGCTCATGGAAATTGAGACGGGTCCGTGACTCCATGCACAATGAACAGCTAGAGAACTGTGTGTCTGTGTAACCCAAGTCTGATCATCCAATCCGATACAAATTCAACACATATTTCACTATTCTAAGAAATTGATTTTCCAATGATGCAATCCATTTTCCTATTATGTCAGTCAGAATTCTTCTCAACTAAAAACTGAACTGGCTACATTTTTCCAAGAAACAAACAAAAAGTTTTGGAAATCCCAAAACAACAAAAATAAAGAAAAAAAAGGCGGGAAAAAAGAGAGAAAAACACTCACAGCTGTAGTGTCTCACTCGTTTACGCCACTTTCTCTCTCCAAACAAGCATAGAATAAAGTGCTTTGTACAGACACAAAGGAATAACTCAAAGTTCAACACATTGTGTTACTCTTTGCCCAACTTAAGCAACAAATTCTAGGGCATGTTTGGCTGACTGCTGCTCGAATAAGCTAAATATGCAGCCTTGCAAATCTTCATTTATTATATTAATGTTATGTTCTTTCTGGGTTTTTTGGGTATCAAATTTATCAACATTTGTAAATGCAAGTGTTGGGTATGATCACAAAGCCGTTGTCATTAATGGGCAAAGAAGGATTCTCATTTCTGGGTCCATTCACTATCCCAGAAGTACCCCTGAGGTGGGTGAATTTTCGAACAATGTTCTCTTTGGATTTGCCAATTTAGTAATTTCTGCATTCTGGGTATTTGTTTTTGCTGAAAGTCTGAAATGGGTTTTGAATTTTTTGAAATGAAGATGAGTGATTTTTTTGGGGTAATTGCATATGTGGCCGGATCTTATTGAGAAGGCTAAAGAAGGAGGTTTGGACGTTATTCAAACCTATGTTTTCTGGAATGGGCATGAACCTCAGCCAGGAAAGGTACAAAATTTACTGTCACGTCTTCTTATTGTTGTGACTTGTGAGATTATTTGGTAAAGTTTTGATTTTTTGTTGTTGGGTGGATGTAGTATTACTTTGAAGATAGGTATGACTTGGTGAAATTTATCAAGTTGGTTCAGCAAGCTGGTTTATATGTTCATTTGAGGATTGGACCTTATGTTTGTGCTGAGTGGAACTTTGGGTAATTTCTTGCTTACCCTTTATTTTTACTGCGCTCTTTAGAAAGATATTCTAGTCCTTCATATTAATTGATTTTTTGTTACATTTTTTTAGGGGGTTTCCTGTTTGGTTGAAGTATGTTCCAGGGATCAACTTTAGAACAGATAATGAGCCTTTTAAGGTATTTAAATGTCATGATTGTCACCTTGTTCACTGTTGTAATTATTTGTTTCTTTAAATTTTATTTTGATTACATTGTGGTTATCAAGGCTGAAATGCAAAGATTCACAACGAAGATTGTTAACATGATGAAAGCAGAAAGATTATTTGAGACACAAGGTGGTCCTATTATTATGTCCCAGGTATGCTTGTACATCCACAATGGTTCACTCTCATTGTTTCCTCAGTTTACTTGATTAGGGGTGCGTGAACTTGAAGCTTTTTTAATCTAACTCGAGCTTGATTTCTCTGTTATGTATTATTGCTTGTGGCAGATTGAAAATGAATATGGGCCAATGGAGTATGAGCTGGGTGCTCCTGGAAAAGCTTACACTAACTGGGCAGCGAAAATGGCTTTGGGGCTAAGTACTGGAGTCCCTTGGGTCATGTGTAAGCAAGATGATGCTCCAGACCCAGTTGTAAGAACTTTTGAAACTTGTTACCTTTGGATGATTGTGATCTCATTTGAGAGTTCCATATTCTTGTAACCTCCTTTTGTGCCTAACTATCTGCTGCAACTGCAGTTGCTACTTAACTGTTGTAGTTGTCTGAAACTGCTGTTATAATTTATGTGGGCATTGCACAAACTCACAGGGCGTTGTAATGGGGTTTCAACAATGGGAAAGATAGTCAACTACCATGATTGCATTCTTGTTGTTTGTTAGACCAATTCAATCATTTCCGTATTCATACCAAGTCTCAAACTCTTTCACTCAACCAATGTAACTACCACTTTACCATTGGCATCACCAGCACCATCTCAAACCACCAGCGGCGTACCATCAGGCAACCCCAAACCACCCGCCTACCACTTTAAACAGACCCCAATCACCCTCAACCCCTAAAACCCCGTATTTACCACCACAAAACTCCATAACCGCCTCCAAAAAACAACCTTATCCTCACGGCGGTCATAGTTTGAAGGGTAGGGTGGTAATTATTGTAGGGAAAGGGTGAGGGTGGCTGTGCTAGATTAGGGTTTTTATTTCTTTTGTTAAACATATAATTTGAGAATGGTAATGATCTACCTTTCCAGTCTCCTTGTATCCCTTTCTTAAAGTGTTTTCCTTTCCCCTCTACGAACAAAAGTCCTCTCAGTTGTTTCCAAAATCTTATCTGTCCTTAGGTGCGTTAATAATATAATTTTGTTTGGCTGCTTGAGCATTATAACAGTAAATTAATGACTTGAAAATCGATCCTTGCTCCATGATGTTTATTTCTGTCTGATCTAGGAGATCGAGAGAATAAAATGATCTAAAATTTGTTTTCTTGGTACTGCATAGAGAAAGTTGTGTATATTTTTATTCATATTTATGAAATCTCTTGTCATTGATTATATAAAACGCTTAGGTTGACCATACTTGGTTGCTGGTATGTTTGGCTTTTTGAATGTGCTACATGTTTCTATGGCTAAATGGCTTACTTGCATGTTTGTTACAGATTAATACCTGCAATGGTTTCTACTGTGATTACTTCTCTCCCAATAAGGCTTATAAGCCAAAAATGTGGACAGAGGCCTGGACTGGATGGTGAGATACTATTTATATTTATAATTATTACTGAAATAAAATTCCTAATAATGTCATATTAGATACATTTACTTTTTTTCATGCAAAATTTTGCTGTTAAAATGAAGCATGAAAGCATTTTTTTATGTGTTTCTTTTTCATTCTTATTAATCTTAATGTTATATTTTCAAAAAACGGTTTGACTTTCTTTTTCCCTAAACTTGATGGCTACACAAAATCTCAAGTTTTGAAATCATTACTTTAATTTTTTTTTACATCCTGATAAATCATTACTTAACTTATTTTTTTATATCCTTCCGTCGGAAAACTAGCTATTTCAAATTTTTAAGCCTAATTATTAGATCCTATTTTGTTTAAATTGCAACTGTAAAATGAATTATTTTTCATGGCTTAAGTTTTTATTTTTTTTCTCTTAAATCTCTTTTACAAACTTTAAATATTGTTGTGATCATGGTTTGAGGTATATAATAAAGATGACGATAATCGAAAAACCACAATGTTTTAAAATGAAAATATTCTTATAATTAAAATATTTAAATAATTTATTTATTACTAAATTGTACTGACAAACATAGTATATCTAACAAAGTCAAATGATACCGAGAAGCAGTGTGACTTATAGTTGACATATCTATTTTAATCCTACTTTCAGGTATACAGAATTTGGTGGTCCAATTCCTAAGCGACCAGCTGAAGACTTGGCATTTGCTGTTGCTAGATTCATACAGAAAGGGGGATCTTTTGTGAATTATTATATGGTGAGCTGATTGCTTGTGCGTTTATCAGCTGAAGACCTTCATGTTTTTCTTCTTTTTATTTATTTATTTTTTGTTTACTTACAGTGCAATATTTATGAACCAGTATCATGGTGGAACCAACTTTGGCCGAACTGCTGGTGGTCCTTTTATTGCCACTAGCTATGACTATGATGCTCCTCTGGATGAATTTGGTATGTATTTCTCTGCATTTACAGAATTTACGCTGTTTAAGACTCCCGTATTTCTTCTCAACTTGGCATGAATGTATTGGAGATAACACTCCCTGCAATATTGCTTTGGCTGTGTACACAAAATAGTGCTTGGAAGAGTTTGAACTCTCATCCGCCTTGGAGTTAATCTAGCTCCAAAAATCTGCACCTTTCTTTGCAAGTTGAATGTATTGCAGATTTGCAATATATGTTATTGCCTCTCAGTCTTAGTGTTTGTTTCTGTCAGAGTTTATATCTCTTTCATGATCCAGAATGTCTTGAATTTTGGGCATACATAAAATACTTTTCTTTGCAATACTTAGGTTAATTAGAATAAGAGGTATTTCTAGATCACTACTAATTATCAGACTTTTGTGTACTAGTCTATGCATAAAACTAAAGGAATACATACATATAGAGTATTACTCAATCGAGCATTAACATAATTTTGATGTTTTGGTGCTTAGAAGGTAGGAGACCATATCAATGAAATTTCTTTGCTAATTCATTAGATGATAAACTGTTCTGTTGAATATTAATCATTTTCATCCTTGATACTGAGGGTAAAATGGAGTGCAGTTACAATACATGACTTCTTGAAATGACGAGCCTTTCCTGATTGTGTTGAACCTACGGTATAAGTGCTCAATTGTCACTGTTCATCCCTTTTTCAGGACTATTACAACAACCAAAATGGGGTCATTTAAAGGATTTGCATAGAGCCATAAAACTTTGTGAACCAGCTTTAGTTTCTAGTGATCCAACAGTGATCCGGTTAGGGAGAAGTCAAGAGGTTAGCTTAATCACTTACAATTTTGATACTATCCCTTTCTTATGGAGTACTTTGTAATAAACTTTTTTCAAATTATTATATATGCAGGCTCATGTTTTCAAGTCAAAATCTGGAGCTTGTGCTGCTTTCCTTGCCAACTATGATGCACATTCTTATGCAAAGGTGGCATATGGGAATAATCATTACAACTTGCCCCCATGGTCAATTAGCATTCTTCCTGATTGCAAGAACACAGTTTACAACACTGCAAGGGTGAGACAAACTATTTTTTTTTTCTTTTATTCAATAATAATTAGGAATTAGAACTTACAATAGATTTATATGGACGTGGAAGAAAAAGTCCTTTAAGAGTTGATATATAGAGTGTAATGTTTACACATCTATTACAGCTGAATCCATCTCGGGAATATGTACTACAACTTGCCCCCCCCCCCCCCCCCCCCGTGTCTAATTGTGCTTCTTTCTGATCAAACACGGTAGCCTGTTGGGCCCAATTAGCATTATTTGTGTACGACTTATTGAAGTTTATAGTCTTGTTCCAGGTTGGAGCCCAGAGTGCACAAATGAAGTTCACTCCTGTTTATCAACACTTCTTGTGGCAATCGCATAACAAGCAGACAGCTTCAACTGAAGACAGCGCATTTACAATGACAGGGTTATTAGAACAAGTAAATACTACTAGAGATATGACTGACTACTTGTGGTATATGACCGAGTGAGTACTTTTGCACTCTATGCTGACTCCCACCCTACCTGAAATTTTTGCAATCATTTAATTGCATTTCTCTTACCCATCTTAACTCCGAACAGTGTCAAGATTGATCACAGTGAGGGATTCTTAAAAGGTGGAAACTGGCCTGTTCTTACTGTTATGTCAGCCGGTCATGCTTTGTATGTTTATGTCAACGGTCAACTAGCTGGTAAGCAACATCTTTCATCTTTTATAAGCAAATAGATTCCTTATCAGATTAAATAATCCTTGAATCTTATTTCCTGGACATAAATATCAGAATTGTGTAGGTGATTCAGTGACTTCATTACTATTTTTCTGTATATGAAATGATGTTCATTTCATTTTCAGCAGGGATAGCAAAGACTATTTTCCAAGCATCCTGTTTATAATGTAATAATGCTATTGTGAAAATAAAAGGTGGGTTATACAAATTTTTCTTTATGTTAGACGACCAGGTCTTGTACATTATACCAGTATACGGAGTGTTACAGTAGCACCTGATGCTTTTAAGAAAGCTCCCACTTAAATGTGAACAGATCCCTAGTAGGTACAACATATGTATGATGTATGCAGCTTACTGATACAATTGCATGCTTAACCCACTTTTTCATTGACGACTGATATTTCCTAAAATGAGTGACAGTACTTTCATTGTTTCCGTTTTATGGCAGGTACCGCATATGGAAGCCTTGAATACCCCAAGATTACCTTTAGTGAAGGTGTGAAATTGAGGGCTGGAATCAACAAGATCGCACTACTAAGTGTTGCTGTTGGACTACCGGTGTGTTCTCTATTATGGTCGCTCATCCAGCATGCGTACAAGGCACATATATAGGTTACAATTATGTTTACCATGAGGCTGGGCTCTAAATTGCCAATTAACTCTCTATACTCTATTTTGAGTTCAGAATGTAGGCCCACATTACGAGCGGTTCAATGCTGGTGTTCTTGGTCCCGTTGCATTGAGAGGTCTGAATGAGGGGAGGAGAGACTTGACATGGCAGAAATGGTCGTACAAGGTTAATTCTCTTCTTCTATGAGTCTAACCCTATTGCTAAAGACAAATTCTAATTCTGTTGTTTTCTATCAGATTGGAATGGAAGGAGAATCCTTGAGTCTTAATTCACTTAGTGGTGTCTCCAATGTTGATTGGGTAGAGGGCAAATTTCTTGCTCAGAGACAACCACTTACGTGGTATAAAGTGAGTATGCAAACTTCTGTCATACATGTAAAACTTCTGTAATAATCATATTACTTGAGCAACTTTTTTCGGTTCATGCTCTCAGACTACTTTCAACGCTCCACCTGGCAATGAACCCCTTGCGTTAGATATGGGTGACATGGGTAAGGGTCAGGTATGGATTAACGGTCAGAACATTGGGCGTTACTGGCCTGCTTATACAGCAAAAGGTACATGCAGTGACTGTAGCTATTCAGGATATTATTCTGAGAAGAAATGTTTAAGTTTCTGTGGAGATGCTTCCCAGAGATGGTCAGTTAATCACATAATATTACTTCAGAAGTCTCATTGGTAGTGATTTTAGTCTCATTGGTCAGAACTGATGGTTTCAGGTACCATGTTCCTCGGTCTTGGCTGAAGCCAGCAGGCAATTTAATGGTTGTATTTGAAGAAATGGGAGGAGATCCCAACTGGATTTCTTTAATGAAGAAAGAAATAAGCAGTATTTGTTCTGACATCAATGAGTGGCAACCAAACCTAGTGAATTGGCATTTGAAATCATCTGGGAGGATTGATAAACCATTGCGGCCAAAGGCCCATCTGTGGTGTGCTCCTGGACAAAAGATTTCATTAATTAAGTTTGCAAGTTTTGGGACGCCGGAAGGATCTTGTGGAAACTACAAACAAGGAAGCTGTCATGCCCACAATTCATATGATATATTTGAAAAGGTATGTGCTTAAACTGCTTTAAAACTCTGCTTTTATGTCTGTTCCCTATTTCAAACGTTCATCGCGGATTCCCTGTTACTCTTTTTAACACATAAAAGGGAGGAACTACAAATGAAAATTTCGACCTGTGGAATTTAGATAACTAACTTCAAGTTTCATTTCATTTTTTTCAGCCCATGAATCTGTTATTGTCAGAGTGTGAATTGTGACGCATCTATAATGGCTATAAAAAGAGTATTCTTCTCTCAACTAATTCTAGTACTTCCTTTGTACTGATCGCAGGATTGTGTTGGTCAGGCAGGCTGTGCTGTAACAGTTGAACCTGAGCTGTTTGGAGGAGACCCATGTCCAAATGTTATGAAAAAATTAGCAGTTGAGGCTATTTGCAGCTGATGAGCCTTACTGTCATAACTTGCATGAGTTGAAGGCTATCAAATTCACCTGCTCTTTCGATATTAAAGTTCTGATTTGGCAGTTTTTCTCAACATTTTGTTCTCCCATACCATCCAAGCTTTTGATTTGAGTGAAGTTGTACAAACTCTGCGACACACTTATAATCCAAAGCTTGTACATAATCATTAGATGATTCCTCCATTTTTGTGCAAAAAAAAGGAGTGCCAAGGGTAAGAAGTTGAATCAAATCCCATAAGGTAAGGGAGGAGTACAAGCACATTGGGATGATAACATAACATCCATGTGCTATACATTAGTATCAATTAGAATCAGTATTTCACTCTCATGTTCCCTTCTCAAGGTTTAATTTCTTGTAGAGGCAATTTTTCATTGCTTCCATTTGGTTGTAAAACTATTAATGGCTAAATTATCTTGGTGCAATTTGATGAAAACTCCTCGATGCTTCTTGCACTTGGGATGTATATTTCTGTTGAACGGTGATCAGCCACTATTGACATACTATGAGTAGCTGCTATGAAAGGTCAAATGTATCATAGACAGGCAAAAGAATAGTTTCCCTGTCCTGGAAATTTTGTGGTTGAGTTCTACTGTTAGGAAAAACAATTGTAGTAGGAAGAGATAACGGGTATGAAAATCGGACTACTACTTGGTGAACGCACCAAAGTTAAAATGGAATTTGATGCTATGTGTGGACTTTAAGGAGATTGCAAATTGGATGTGTTCTGTAACATATGTATTCTATTTGACACCTACTGGCATATCCTAATCTTAGTGAACCAAACAAGCTCAGAGAATCGATTGAGTAAAGAAAATGGTAAACTGATCATCTATATATGTCAAGGCTTCTAATCCATTCTGGAGAGCTGAGACTTAACACTCACCAAACTCACATTCTCCAAAGATTAACATAGAGACTGAAATGATGTAATATGTAGGTGCCAGTGGCATCACCTACAAATTTTGTACTCGCGGTTAATGTTTTCTGTACAACATGCGCTACTCATACTCGGGTCCATATCATTTAAATAATTTATTTCTTGGTTGAACTTGACAATTATTATTTTAATGATACCAATGAGGATAAGTGGTACATAAAATGGTAATCAATTATGATACAAATTTGAACCGATGCATTCTTTTCTTTACTTTACTATTATCAAGATCATTAAAACCTATGGATCACTAGATCTAGAGAAGAGCGAATAGACATGGTTTTGCCATGGTTAGACTGAACAAATCAGAGACAAATTTAACCCCCAAAAAAATTACTAACATATGTAGGGGTGTGCATAAACAGTTAACCATACCGTTAAGCATTAACGCTATGGTTAATCGTTAAACAGTTATTAGAAAAAGACCGTAACTGTACCGTTAAGTAACGATAACCGATAAACGATATTTAACGGTACGGTTAACCACTAACCGTTTCATTCTATTTTTATGCACTTGTACACCTAATATTATGAAATTATTTGTATGATTTTTTAGCTCATTTGAGTCTTCTATTATAGTATTAACACATATTAACTTGTGATATTTATTCATGTTTTAGCCTTTTAAGTTTAATTTTTTTAAAAAAATAATAATAACGATTAACCATTACAAAAATTTCATAACCGTAATTGTTACCGTTAATTTTTAACGGTTCAGTAAAATAACCGTTAATATGAACCGGTTATATACGATTAACAGTTACGGTTATTTTACCTCTAAACATATGAACATTATAAGATATGCGACTATTGTTCTAAGACGTAGGGAGTCCGTCCTAAATAGAACATTAGATTGAGGAATAGTGTACTTACTACAGTATTAGAGGATGCATTTGAAAAAGGGTCAATGATGGGAAGAATAATCCCTCAGAAAATAGCAGATTCATGTCCAAGCACATTAGAAAGAGTACAAGACATGATATTTGCACCCTTCCAAGTTTAAACCAATCGGCATCCTTCTAAAGATGTTCTAATATCCTTGTACGATCTAAGAGGGACATGTGGCTACATGAGATCGGAACTTGTCCAACTCCGCCAGGACTTCATCTTCTGGTCGGTAAAGCAAATCAATAATGCGCCACATCTGCAGCAGATACAAGAAAAAATAAAAACACAAGTTTCAGTAAAAGGTGGAAACTTGATCTACTTGTGAAATAAGGGGATACTCCATACAAGATCAATCCCCATGCCGAAGTTTAACCTAATGTGACATTGAAAGTTGAGATTGCTAATGAAGTTTAAAACAACAAAATTGCAGGTATTCAAAGTGAATCAGTTTAGAAAACAGTTAACAAAATAACAGATCAGAGTGGCATCAGAACAAAGCAATAGAAATATCCATACCTGCAGTGTTCCACCTCCAGCAGAGCTTGAACAATCATCTGAAACACTAACAATAGTCCAAGGATCAATTGAATTCCAGTGGAAGTCAACCACTTTGTCCCTATTCACAGAAAAAAATAATTTGTTAACTCATATGAAATCATACACATGAAAGAAGGATTTAAATGCAAAAAAGTAACCATACCTGTGTCCTGCATGCCTGAAAAATAAACCTGCTGGATACTCGGACATTTTATTTCCACTCTCTGCCTGCATTTTACCAACCTGAGTATTGTACAAAAGAAAAATGACCAACAGTTAGCAGAATAAAAGAACTGAAAATGCAAGTACATATTTTTTGTGGCAAATAATTGAAACATGCAAGTACGTTTATATAGCAAAACAAGTACGTTAATAGATGACAGATTGCAGCCAATTTTTGGTAAAGGTGAGGAGTTGCTTCACAATCATTTGCTACATAGAAGGTTATGATACCACACCTTTTCATAATCCCATATATTCAATAGCCCATCCTCAGCAGCGCTCCCAAAAACTGATCTATTATGCGGTGACCACTGTCAAAAATTATTATTAATCTATCAGTACAAAAATGAAAAATCTTTAGAATCCACAAAATAACCATATCCTTGTGAGCTAAATCAATGAAGACAAGCTCACCTGTACACATAGGACAGGATCATTGTGACCCTGAAATTTATGGATAGGAGATCCAACTCCACTCGTAGTGAGATTTCTCCGATCAAACATGTGAACCGAATTATCAGCTGATCTGCATAGTGTTGCTATAGATGAGAGTCAAAGCCTTATGTTTTGAATACCAGGTAAATATAACAAAAAAGCACATACCCAGTCAAAATGAAGTTTTCGTCGTGTGGGTTCCAATCAACACAATGCAGATCAGCATCATGGGCCTTTTCAACCTGGCAGGACATAATATTTTGTCATAAATGCAGATCAGCATTATGGGCTCAGTAAGCATAAAGACAAACTTCCAATACTGCTTAAACTAAGAGAAATATCACACATTTGAAGGTGAAAGGTATTTACAACATAAAAATAAAAAAAAAATAAAAAAAAAAAACCATACAAAACCAACATACTCAGATCACTATCATAGTGTTATCTCTTAACAAAAAATTACCAAGTTTAACAGCTTATTCAAGCAGATTACTTAGCATACAGAACAATTTATCATGACATAAGTAGGAGTGCTGCAATATAGAGACAGACGACCACAGCCCAGAGGAGAAATGGGAATGCTACTACAATGAGGATATTCTAAGAGCGGATGACAGCTTAGTTTTAAAAAGCGCGCCTAGGTGCGCCTAAGGCGATGAGGCGAGGCGAGGCGGTGGGGGAACGCTTCTGTGAGGTTAGGCGTGGCGAGTCCGAAAAGCGGGCACTTTGAAGCGCCTTAGGCAAGGCGAGCTTAGGCGTGAAGCGACGCTTTTCTGGTTTGCTGTGGGGAAAGCACGAAAGGAGTCTCTATTGGGGGACAGCTGGCTTCCACCTCAATTTCTCACTAATACCTAATCTAAGCAAGAGGGAAAACATAAGGGAATGTGCTAAAGCTAAACCTAAGCCACCCGACTGCAAGGAGTGCAAGCCTTCGTGGCTTCGTCTCCACCGAGCCCCAACAGCCATCACTGCCTACTCACACACCAGCCACCCAGCCCCGACAGCCACCTGACAGCCACCAGCAGCCAGGCTTCGTCTCCACCCTCCAATTATGTTTTTAATTTTTTTTATCTTCTTCTTCCTCCTTCTACTCTTCTTCCTTTTCTTCTCTACTTTTCTGGGTTTTTTTTTTTTATTTGGGGCTGGGAAGTTGGGATTTGGGGCTGGGTGGCTGGTGAGTCGGGATTTGGGGCTGGGTGGCTGGGAAGTTGGGATGGGTGGCTGGGAAGTCGGGATTTGGGGCTGGGTGGCTGGTGAGTCGGGATTTGGGGCTGGGTGGCTGGGAATTCGGGATTTGGGAAGAGAAAAGTATTTATAAGTGGTAGTACCTGGCTTAGCTGGCCATATATTACTGCATGAAGTAGGGATTTGGGAAGGGAAGTCGGGATTTGGGTCTGGGTGGCTAGGAGTATTTGTGTATTTTATTATTATATTTCATTCCTTAATCATAATTGATATAAGTCAAACTAATATGCGTGTTTTTTATTTTCCAGGGAAAATTACTTGAGGCTAAGAGACCCCATCTTTATTGGATTCCATGTGTTGCACATTGCTTGGATTTGATGTCAAAGGACATCGGAAAACTACCAAAAGTTATGAATGCTTTGAAGAAGTGCATGTTCATCACCCCTTATCATTTTTTGCACTTATTATATGAGTATTATGTTGTTTTGAGTACAAAATACAATTTACAAGGGTTAAATTTGATTTTTTTTGCATATTGGAGCGCCTCGTACCCAAAGGCTAGCGCCTAGGCTCCGGGGACCCCTAGCACCTTAGAGCGCCTCACGCCTTTTAAAACTAAGGATGACAGTGAAAAGTCAAGATTGGATAACTTCCTGAAACCTAATTCATTAAAAGGTAGTCTAAAAGCGTAGTTATTGGAAGGAAAGAGAAAGAATTTTTCAATAAGCAAAAGAGAATCAGACCAAGCTTCAGATGATGTTTTTAGGAAAAGGAAGTAAAGATCTTCCATCTTCTAGAAGCATGAATTAGAAACACAGATTAGATTTTAGTGGCATTGTATAACTTGAAGGATACAATCCATTCCTAAAGGATGTTCCTCTTGTCCAGGATGAGGTTATCTCCGTAAGAGACTTTTCAGGTAAACTCTTCTCTTAATAAGAAGAAAGAAGAAAAGAAGAGCCACATCAGCCTTGCAAGTCTGTGAATAATAAGCTTCCCCAAAGCTCACAAACCATTGAATTGTGCAGTCAAAAACCTTGCCTTATACATGCACACATCCACATTTTACAAACACCATTACTACTAGCTCCATATGTCTTTCACAAAAAAAGAAAAAACAAATTCTTGAAAATTCCACCAAGCACAGAAGTTACCTTAATGACTGGAGCCAATCCACTTCTTGCATCCCATAGAATTAAGCAGGAATCATCACCCACACTGCAAAACTGCTGTCCACTTCCACATATACAAATAAAATGTAAATTAAAACTGAATAAACTAACCTAATGTGATAAAGAAGCAAAGAAGATTAAAATGCTGGATAATCACTAACCCCATGTAATTAGTTGCAACTATCTTACTCAGATTCAATTACCTTAAATTGAAATTTTACATAAGCAAGTTTACTTTATCTGCAATGAAGGTTCAACTGCCAAGGTCCATAATTATATTGGGTTGTCGAGTATTAGAAATGGATATTTGAGGTTAAATATTTTCCAATAAAAATAAAACCATAAATGTCACAGTGCTCATAGCTTCAGACAGATTGTACAGCAAGAACAACTTTTCTTCATGCTCAGTCTAAACTTTCAGAGCAAAAAAAAAAAAAATTAGACACAGTAAACAATAATTATGCAATCTACCTTGTTGGGCTAAATTGCACATCCTCAACAGTATCATCATGTCCCTTGTATATGCCCCGTGCTTCAACTGAAGGACTAGCTGTATTTCCATTATTTCCATCACCAGTCTTAGATGCTGATTTGATATTGCTGCCAGCAGAACTGGGCTTTGCAGCCCTCATTTCTGTTGCCAATGATGAGATGTGATCATGTATATTCCACAACACCACTAATTTATCCTTCCCTGCATGGTATAACTTTGCGAGTTAAGAGAGGGGAGAAAACAGCAAAACTATCACCATATGGATTTAGTAGTTGGATTGCTAGTTCAAACTACACCAAGGTAGAGATAATTTCTGGATGTAGGGAGAATTAAATGTTTACTGAAAAGGACTCTACATAGCACAATAAAAAAAATCTTTACATCAGAAAAATTTACAAAATTGACTTTGCTACATAATGTTAATACTGTAAATAATTTCAGAACAATGCATCTACAACACTATAAAAGTCACAGGAAGTCAGGAGAGATGAGCCCCTGAGGTCAGCCAAAGATCAGTTTTGATTATGTAGACCCTCAGTGAACTGGACACAGAAGCAATGACATTACATCACTAATTATACATTTACACCTATGCTTCAGAAAAGCAAGTCAGTCGCCAGGTCACTTGAATTATCAAAAACAGCAACAACAACAAAACAGTACTAAGTGCCTGCCTCAGCAATTACAACGGTAAGATGTAAAAGCACAAAATACTCTAAGAAAGGAGTCATTAAAACATTAAAATAGTAATTTCTCAAAAAAAATGAGTTACATGATCCACATTCCTCGCCATTGAGTGGCTAGATGGTTTGTTAGGTTGAGATGGTCAAGGTTGAGATGGTCACAAGCCTTCTACATTTTTTGAGCATCAAACAAGAATATGCAAGCGTATCAATTTATAAAGGAAACCTAATGATAATATTTTGACATAGAGAGAACATAACTATTTTTAATTAAAAGTGTGAATCGAACTTATTAACTTAGCATAAATTGGTGGAGATTCAAAAAGATTATAACAGGGGTGGATCCTTCCCTTTTTCCTCTATTAGGAACAAGAGCTACCAAAACAAGACACACTAACAATTTAATCGATTATAGTTAAGCAACTTCCCAGGGTAGATATCAGTCGAGTATGCAAAGACACAAAATATGAAGACCACATCATAACCATGTTTCTATGTAGACCACAATATAACTCTCCCCATAAAAGCTACAGTTTAGTTCGTCTCCACCAAAACCTTTGACACCCACATATGACACAAATCTCTTTCACCAAAAAACATAACTAATCATTTTAAACAAAGAAGCCTCAACATAGGGAAAATTGATTTATTCAATACATATATATTGTGAGGGTTTTTAACAACATAAGCCAACAAAACAAAAATCTCTGTATAATAAATTAAGAAAGCTTAGCATGAAATTTTTTCAAAAACTAAGTTCAACACTTTACCTTACCAATTATGAGTACCAGTAAAAATGACACAGTTTCAACAGATCAATCGGATCACTAAAGTAGAACTACACGAATGGAAGTCATACCTCCAGAAAGCACCAGCGGTTCACAAGAGCACATTGCAAGAGCAAATTCAGCATTTTCATGATGTCCAGTCAATATCTGCAAGACAAGTGATCCACTAACTAGTCTAACAATTTTTTTCAAATTTATTAATTACTCCATATTGCTCAATGAAGAACAAATTCTTTATATATTGTAGTCAAACAATTTGCAGAACCATATGAAAATGATTTCAAATGCGAGACAACAAAAATGTATAAGAGGAAGACTTCAGATGAGACACACCAGGTCTGGACGAGAGCTAGGAGCTCCTAAAACAGCATGACGACTAGGTTGATTTTCCACATCCCAAATTAGAACCTGAGTGGAAGCAATAGGTTAAAGTATGCAATACTTTCGACTCAGTTCATCAAAAGATATCAATATGAATAAGTTTCTGCAAATAGCAAGTGCATTTCTGAACTCATGTCATGAACATGCATATAATTCAAAGAGGTAACTCACATCAGGGCTGTCAGTATGTGTAGCCACTATGTTACTATTCTGTGGTAGTTCTCTGATCCTGTTCACCTGAAAAAAGCAGTAGCAATTTATCTACCAAGAAGAAAATTTACCAAGTGCAACAATATACAAGAAAGAAATACACAATTAAACAGATCTGATTCAAGAAGCTTATGGTGACCCTACAACATTGCAAAACAATTAACAATTTGAAATGACACTAAGTTAACTGATTAATAAAGATAGGTCTGATTAGTAAATAAGGATAGCACCATATGAATAAGTACCAAGTTAACTGAATGAAAAGAGCACTAGCTACAATTTTTTAATAACCAAGGAATCTCAGAAGTACTACTTCAACAGGGGCAAGACAAACTTAATTTGATTCTTTATAAAGATGACTTACATTTCAAATGAAAACGTGTCAGGAAATCAGAGCTTACCATATCCATCAATCATACATAACAGACACTAATACTAAAAAGGAAGCCCAGTGCATATGGTTGTTGACATAACCCCTTAGCAATGTAAACAATACGCTTACCTCCCCTGGATGTATGATAGTTTTGAACTTCTTTACAAATGGAGAACGGGCCTCTTCGTTAAACTGAAATAAGATCACAAAAATAGATGAAGTTCAAAAGCTAAAGTGTTCATGTGGTAACAATTGGTAGAAGAAGTTGGCTCGCAAGGATGATATTACCTGAGATATATGCTCTGCAGCAGCAACCCTAGGCTTAACAACTTCAACATTTGCAATAACAAGTGTATTTGGGACACTTCCATCAGTCTGAAGATAAAGGCACATGGTTATACTTTGGAATACAAGAGTGATGTGAATGCATCACACATGCTTAGCATTTAGCAACAATATCAAATGAAAAGACAGAACATGAGGGTGTAGTTGCCTGTTCAGATAGATAAAGACGCTGTCGACTCTTGTAGGTGGCTTGCTCAACAAGTGGACCCCATCTACAACATAAAACCACCATTAATGTCAGATGAAGCATAATGGAGCAAACAATGGCCTAAATTAATGCTTTAAAAACACTAATATAAAAAGGTCATTCAAACAAACAATAATCGCATTACATTATCTAAATTTACAAGCAACCATCAACAAATCTCTTCCTACCAAGGAAGCACATCGTATGTTGTCCCACCTCTCCCCAACAATCTATCAACCCTAAGCCACTTTTCTTATAGATCTTTTCCATATCACCACAAAAGAAAGTCAACAACCCTGCCTAAACTATTCCCTAGGCAGTGTCTGGGGACCTCAAAATGTACACCTCTAACAAGCTGAAAACATTTTATCAACTCCCCCAGCCCTGAGGTACCTTCCTTAAAGGCTTCTGCAATCATTTAACAGCCACCACGATACGAAAACTATCCAATATAGGGGAATTCTAATGCATGCAACCTCACATCCAACCAGTCAGAGCTAAAAATTGCATCAACTCCCCCATCCCGGAGCTACCTTCCTTAAATTGAGCTCCTGCATATCATACAACCACCAACACCACAACAACAACAACAATCCAATACAACTAATTCCCTAAGCAGTACCTCTGAAAGTACGCAACTTTACCTGTAACTTGCCGAAGCTAACAGTAAAATCGAAGGAAGCAACGATGCAGAACAATGTAGATCTGCATGTCAAAAACTTTACCCATCCTTATTCCTCACACATATTAACAAGCAAATAGTGTAATAAATCCAATTGCTTTATTTACAAAAGCATAAATTATACAACCAAAAAAACAAAAAGGATGCATGATGAATCTAAAATCAAGGGTTTAATAACATACATTGACATGAAAAAATACAAAAATTAAAAGCCATGCCATAATCAATAACAAGCATTTCTTAAAATCCTTGTGACCCACGAAAGCCCAAAATCATTACATACAAAGTTCACAAACCAAATCAACCCAGAAAAACGGGAACCCCAAGAATTCAAGAAACCCGGAATAACCCAACTCACATTTCACTGATTAAAAACATAAAAAGTATACCGGCAAGAAAGCGATGGCCAAACAAGGTTGTGGTTAGCGAGCCAATCGTAGAGAATGGGAACCAAAGATTTCCACTGAGTGTACTTCTCGTCCACAGTAAGCTCCGCTCCCTTCCCAGTCTTTCCACCTTTACTCTTCTCCGTCATCTTCTCAGCCTCTCTCCTCTGTGGGTTCTCTGTGTTTTCAGTTTCCCGCTATTTCGTCTTCTTCTTCTGTAAATGCTATGCAACTCAGTACGGACAAAGGTAGTCAATTTCAGAAGCAAGTGGTCTCTGCTAGAGACCAGAGTAGCAGAGTGCTGGCTGTGACTCGAGTGTTGGTTTTGTGGTTTGTTTCTAGGGCTTGGTCGCTTGGCTCAAGTAGTCGTGTCGCTCATGTCAGTGTGCAAGTGTAACGGCACTCTAATAGACTGGTATACGCCCGCAAATAAGATCCTGATGCAGGCACTTGCACCCGGTGTAAAACGCAGCAACAACCTACATAAAATGCAAAGTGTAGCGGGCAGTGTAGACACGTCAGATGGGAATTGAGTATTGAGTAAACATATTATTTGATAATTGGGAAAAGCAAAAGTTTTACTTGTTAATTGGGAAAAACAAAAATTTCTTTGCAGATGTCACTGTAGCGCATTATGTTCAATGTGACAGTCATTGTAGCACATTCTGTTCAATGTGTCAGTCTGTTCAATGTAGACACGTTAGCATGTGAATTGAGTATTAAGTGAACATATTATTTGGTAATTGGGAAAAACAAAAGTTTTACTTGTTAATTGGGAAAAACAAAAGTTTATTTGCAAATGTCATTGTAGCGCATTTTGTTCAATGTGGTCAGCGCATTGTATCACATGTTAAAACTGCACTGTACACTTGCGTTTTGTGTATATTATGCTGCGTTTTACACCGGGTGCACGATACGGGTGCAGGGTCCATATACTGGTATACGCTTACACACATGTACTTGTCCTATTTTCGGATTTCTTATAAGATTAAAAATTCAATAAATTGGTGCCAAACATAGTATGATTATAATTTTATTATAATAAATCAAAAGTGATGCCAAAAATTCACTACTCATAAATAAGATAAAAAATGTGAAAATGACAAGTAGAATAGAGATGAACAATTAATTCACCAATTCCACAATATCTTTGTTGATATATTAAAAATTTTGGAATTTTCATGATATACTTTTGATTTTATAATTTTTTCACTAAATACCATCACCATCTGCCACAAACTTAAAATGTCCACTATTTTGTTCACAATTTTGATTTACTTAGGACATAAGAAAATATTGTCACCTTTTTTTCCATCAAACGACATATTTTCTTGAACTATAAAATGTTATTCACGAGGTTCATAATTTTGGTTTCAAAAATGATATAAATATGAACTCTGTATTTATATATTTTTATCAACTTTTTTTCTTACACTATGATAAATAATATTATTAGTTTATATAGGTTTATTAGTTTTGTCCTTATATAATTTTGCATTCATTGATACGGGCATAAACTAGTACTAATTATTTAATAGTTTGAACTAACACCCATTTGACATGACTCACAGTGATTGGTGAGCCCTTGAACTCTTGAAGTCATATATGCTTGTATCCATGGTGTTTGCGAATTGGTACGCCTTCAACCTCGACTCTTTACATTATCACTTAGCAAACACACCAAGGATGGGTTTAGTCTTAAGTGAAAAAGTCTGTAACTTCTTTGACCACACAAATGCGACACTAGGAGGCTGACAACCTTGACTCAATTGGGGAGTAGCTTGAAAGGCATAATCTGTATATCCCAACAAAGTTGATTGTGAAAAACACTCCCCTTTTAACACTCTTGCTCCCAGTGAACTTGTGTTTGTGATGAGTCTCTAACATTATTTAGTGAACAAAGTGTAATCAGTTTTGTCTCGTCTCACTTGCTCTTGTAAATAGTAAGCTATTATTTGCTAAAAACAAATAAAATTTTACTCCATGGATGACTTTACAATATTCAACATTTATGTGGAGAGCAGAAAAACCTTCAAACATATTAAATAAAGGAAAGGTGTGATGGGTTAGTTGTTTTAGTCCTCTACTAGGAGAAAACCTTATTGTTTTTGTAAGGAAACCATGGAAATCAAAAGAGTAGGAAAACGATAACAAGCATATCATTATTAAGGACACAAATCCTACATTACAGCTGAGCTTTAGAATCATGCTCTCGATATAATAAAGTTCCATTCATCATGATTGTATACTTGTATTACTTATATCCAATTTTCATGACATGTATGGTTCCAAATTAGGGTTTATTAGATCGAAAATAGACATTTTTTTGGGTTTTGTATTATTATATTCAATAAGGCTACATAATTGATATGTAATAAGTTCCTCTATTGTGGGATTGTTTCTTATTTAATTTGTTAAGTATAGTCTAGGAGTAAGAATTGGAATTTTATGAAAGATATATGCGAGATTAAAAAAGAGGTCAATCTTAAGATAACAAACAAATGAGTCAGCGCAGAAATCATCTTCATGATCACAATTAGGGATGGCAACAGATATTGGCCCCGACCCGAATCCGTGGATCCATATCCGTTTTTGCGGATATGGATCTTCAAAATTTAGACCCGACAGATCCGGGTCGGATCCGGGTCCTATGATTGAAAAATGGATCCGGGTACGGATCCAACCATAATACCCGGATCCAGATCCGTTTACCCTTTTTTTTTAGAAAAAAAATTGTTATTTTGTATAAGGCCCAAATTCAAACCCTAAACCCTCTCATTTATCTGGTATTCTGGTTGTCTCTCTCACAATCTCACATTTCACTAGTCTCCAGTTCTCCACTCATGGTCTCACCTTGGCGCCACAACCGGGAATATCGAACACTGCATTTGCCGCTGCTCCCACTGCATTTGATTTTATTCATTTGTACTTTATTGTTTTGTAATATTTGATTAGTTATATGAATTGTATTCAAGTATTGAACTTATATCATTCGATGGACTATATTAGATGCAAAATGCAGATTTATAAATTTGAAATTTATTATTGTCGCAAAAAAATAGGCAAAATATATAGGATCCGTTTTGGACCCGTTTTGGACCCGAATCCGTTGGATCTGGATCTGGATCCTTACTTTTCATACCCGACGGATCTGGATCTGGATCTAGATCCATCCTTGAAAAATGGATCTGGATCTGAATCCATAAAGACCCGGTCCGTTGCCATTCCTAATCACAATAGACCGATGGCCCCATCTTGGTCTTTAATGAGCTACAAGGCCTATTTTGTTGATCATATTCTTGGGTTTTTATACATGGAGGATACTTAAATGTTTTGTTGTTGGAGTCGGTGATTAAAGAAAGAATCACCAGTCATTGCAATTTTTGCCTTTTTTTAATGCATTTTTCCTTTGATATTTTCCATATTCAAGTTGGCCATATAAATTGGTGAGGATTGCCGTAATATATCCATTGACCCTAGTAGTTTAGTGAAGGAAACATGGCCAGTGAAGAGTTGTGAGTTCTTGGATTGAGATGATGTCAAAACACAAAAAACAAATGCATAAAGAACACTAATGTCAAAACAAAAACAAAAAAATATGAACAAACTTCCAAAACCTTTATGCCTTTTAAAAACCTCAAATACTCTAATTTGCGATTATTTGTAAAATTTATTTGAAAATTTTAGGGAAGGAGTTAAAAATTACAAGTAAAATTGATTGTGTAAAGAATTAGCACTCATGAGTATACTCATATAAAGAATCATGCTTTTCCTAGTAGAGTGACGAAAGTTTGATAAAAACTTGAGGCAATGTGCATTTCATGATTATATCAAGCTTAGTAGTTCTAAGAAAAGGTGAAGGGGTATAAAAAAAAAGTACTAGATAAATACTCAAGGGATATGGGTGGTCCACCGAAGATGTGTCATTTTGTTTGGAGAGCTAGCTCAAACGCTTTGGTAGTCAAGGATCTGTTGCAGCGAAGACATGTCAGTGAAGATAGTAAGTGCCCTCGATGTGATGAAGGCGTGGAAAGTGTAGCTCATGCGCTGTTCTTATGCCTTCAGTCGAGACGAATTTGGGAAGACTCGGTTTTCTCAAGATTTATTGTTGAGATAGAAGCAGATTCATCATTGTAGAGTGTGGGGCGAATGATTCGGGGTTTGTCGAAAGAGGAGATATGTCTATTCTTTACTACTCTATGGGCGGCCTATACTGTAAGGAACAAGAGGGTTTTTGAGAATTGCAATGAAGATGGAGGCGAATTAGTAAGGAAACTTGCTCATTACACAGCAAATTACAAGAAGTACATTTCAGAGGTACAGGTCTCGAGTAGTAAAGTAGTGGCAACGGGTGGAGCTTCATGGTCTACTCCTCCAACTGGTTACTGTGATGCGACAATCTTTGAGGCAGGTGGAGTGGGTTTGGGTGCAGTGATTAGAGATGAGAAGGGAGCTATCCTAGCATTAAAGAGCAGAAGAGTGTCGAAGGATTGAGAAGTGAAGCTTGCAGAAGCTACAACAGTTTTGATAAGGGTTTTCTTGGCAAAACAGAGCGGAGCAACGAGGATAATAGTGGAACGTGACGCAATGGGAGTCTCGTCAAAGATTAGAGGTTGTGCAAATGGTTTGAGTTATGTGTTTATGTTTACCGATGAAATTAGAGAGTTAGGTAAGAGTTTTGAATCTTTTCAATGCAAACATATTAGGAGAGGGGGCAATACCGTCGCTCATGTTATAGCTCGGTTAGTGCCTCCGAATGGAGATGACATTGTATTGTTCTCGGATTTTCCGCAGAGTATTCTCTCTCTTGCGGAGGTTGATCTTCTTTAATGAATGTGATGTTTCGTTTTTTTCAAAAAAAAAAAGGGATTTAAACATAATGGTCAATATTACAAAGAATTTTTATTAAGATTATGGAACAAAATAAATCAACTTTTGTGATGATAAATATGCTAATTTTTGTCTTAATTTATTATGTTCACTTCAATTTATTTAAGTAAATATTTGCTTATTCCAAAAAGGATAAGATTACGTAGTCACAAAGATTTGTATTTTGATTTATCGCTTACGAGATTAGACAAGGTGAGCTAAATATATCCCTATCACAAAACAAATTAACAATCTTCTTCGAAATCCTTTTGTAATAATGTCCCTTCACAATTTTTTATGATAAACTTATGAAATAAACTCAAAAATTTATAAAAAGCCTCATTATATAAAGTACAATACCAATATAATATCATGTTCAGAGTAAAAAATTTCATATGGGACGAAATATAAACATACTAGGTACTATATTGTATGGTTATAGGGAGCGATAAAACGAAAATAATATTTCTTGTTTCTGTAAAGATGGAAACCAAAAAAGTATACTGTTTATAGTAAAATTAACAATCATACGACGGTAGATTTGATATTGCTAATTCATCATTAAAAAAATCCTCGAAAACTTAAAAACCCAGACTCAGACCCCAAACATACACAATTACACACCAACAGAGGGACGATCTCGTCATCTTCCCCCCTTTTTCCCTTCACATTCTCTCTCCCCCCTCATTTCCCCATATTCGATCTTTCTGCTTCAATCTCTCTTTCATTCGGATCACAATCGTAAACAATGGGTATTTCTATAATTTTTTTCGATTTTTATTTGTTTTGCCGTTTTTGATTGATCTAATTTAATTCTCAATTAATTAATTAATTTGCAGTTTTGATGATTTAATTGAATTTAATGTCGGTTTGTTGTTTGATTTTTAATGCCGGATTAATCGTCCCCTTTCTTATGCAATTATGTATGTATAAATTTACTTGTGGTTAGGTTTTGGGTTTGAGCATGTTGAAAACTGTGATGTGAATTGGGGATCTTTGAAATGATGTGGGTTTGGGTTGAATGTAGGGGGAAACTGATAAGGACTCTATTTTTATCAAGTGGGTTCATTCAATTTTTGATTTTTTTGGGTTGTTTGAAGTTTGGGATCATCCTTTTTTCTGGATTTTCTGCTACTGTGCTCCTATTGATGAAGTTATAGCTTTTTTCATGACTGGGTTACTACGGTGTGTATTTTGTTTATGAAATTTGGTTTCTTATTGTGAAGGATTGAAGGAACTTCATTTGCTTGTATTATGGGCTGTATTCGTCTCTTATTTTTCATGCTTGTATCATGAAATTAGATAGTGTACTCACTGTATATTACTTGATTGACTTTGGTTTCTACGCAGTGCTTTTTTTTTTTTTTTAATTGCGATTGCTTTAAAATATGCCGTTAACACAAACCAGGAAATACACTTTAGATATTTTGTTTAGGGTGGGGGTAGATCATTCTTTGGATGCCAGGATTCTGAAGGTGTTTTACTATGCTAAGATTATCTCTGTTTTTCTCAGATAAGGATGCTGGATGTTGTTCCACCCAGCTGATCGATGGAGATGGTATGTTCAATGTTGCTGGGCTCGAGAGTTTTTTGAAAGGAGTAAAGCTGGCTGAGTGTGGGCTTTCATATGCCATAGTCTCCATCATGGGTCCACAAAGTAGTGGTATTTACTACTACTATTGCTCTATTAAGCTTCTAACTTAGAGAATGTTGTTTTGCTACCATTTGCACCCCATAAATTATTCACGAAATAGGATAATTATTTTATGTATATCTTATAACTAATGTTTCCTGGCTATGCTGTTGATGTAAGATATGTGACTAATTGTTTCTGTGCTATGTTGTCTAATGTCTGACTCTTATGCTAGGCTGCTAGGTGCTATTGTTGGACCCTTTTTTTGGCAGACTCCTACTCTAGTTGCATTTTATTTGTTTATAAAAATTCTGCTTCCCCTGTGTTGTGGCAGTATATGGACAAATAACCCATGTGGTAGCAGTATGTTCTAGTGCTCACAGGTTGAATTATCTTTGCTACTACAGGGAAAAGTACACTATTAAATCATTTATTTGGAACCAACTTCAGGGAGATGGATGCATTTAGAGGAAGGTAATGAGATATGTATGCTTGTCCAAATTTTGTTTGTTTTCAAAGAGGAATAAGTCATATTAACAGAATACTTTTCTCTCTAGGTCTCAGACAACCAAAGGTATTTGGTTAGCAAAATGTGTCGGCATTGAGCCCTGTACTCTTGTAATGGATTTGGAGGGTACTGATGGTAGAGAAAGAGGAGAGGTGATTTTCCTAACTCACATAATCATCTTCAGCTCTGGATCGTTTATCCGATCTCTCATTGACATGTTTAACGTAACTATTCTAAACCGGTAATGAAGTCTTCTATTTGACTTGTTTAGGACGATACTGCTTTCGAAAAACAAAGTGCTCTCTTTGCCCTGGCTGTTTCCGATATTGTGCTTATAAACATGTAAGCACAATCCACTTGTGTTGCTTTTCATGATTTTATTTTTTTGTTTCTTTTATGTGAGATTGCTCTTTGCATTTGTACTTGATGTAGGTGGTGCCATGACATTGGGCGTGAGCAGGCAGCAAATAAACCTCTTCTGAAGACTGTATTTCAAGTACGTCATTGATTCCATAGTTTACTTTAGTTTTCTTTTTGCTGGGGTTCTGAAAGAATATTTGATCAGACTTGCAGCCAGGCTATATGTATTGCTTAAGCATTAAAATTTTCTTGGCGGTGCTTTTCATAGGTAATGATGCGGTTGTTTAGCCCTCGTAAAACAACTCTGATGTTTGTGATACGTGACAAGACGAGGGTGAGTCCATCGCTTTAATAGTAATTGTTTTGAAAAGAATTTTTGAATTCATTTGAATATTGAATGTTGGCAATTTTGAGAATTTGATCATTTTTATGTGGTCTTGTACCAGACACCTCTTGAAAATCTTGAACCAGTTCTTCGAGAAGATATTCAAAAGGTGAGAACGTTTTACTTATTCATCTCATTACCAACTGTGAATGTGAATTGATTTCATGTAACCGTTTTTTTTTTAAAATTCCTGCTAGATATGGGATTCTGTTCCTAAGCCACAAGCCCATAAAGATACCCCCCTGAGTGAATTTTTCAACGTAAGCTAATCATTCTGCTTCTTGCTGTGCAATTCTCATTATACTCTAGAGTATTTAAAAGAAATGACCAAGGAGAGTGCGTTTTCACATTTGCTGTCAACTTTGTCAGGTTGAAGTTGTTGCTCTTTCTAGTTATGAAGAGAAGGAAGAGCTTTTCAAAGAGCAGGTATGCCACTTGGTCGAGTGTTATCTTCCCCTGCTTATCTCTTACCAATATCTGTTTGTATTGCAAATATAATGATTGTTGCTCTTACTCTGTGGCTGGTACCCCACTTTCCTACTTTTTTTTTTTTTTTTTTTGGGGGGGGGGGGGGGGGGGGGGGGGGGTTTGTTGAAGAATAGTTTCTACAGAAGTACAGAGAATGTTTTTTTTTCTTCTTATTTATCTGTTATGAAAACTGAGGAATTCACCCAAATTGATCTGATGTTATTTTTTCTATATGCCAACAAATGAATATGGAATGCCAGTGTTCTCTTTTATTTTGGTCAATTGACTAACGTATGAACAGTTGTACTTTCTCTGACTTTTTGTAAATGGATGAAGGTTGCTAATTTGAGGCAGCGATTCTATCATTCTATTGCTCCTGGTGGGCTTGCTGGAGATCGCCGGGGTGTTGTGCCTGCTTCAGGCTTTTCTTTCAGTGCACAACAGATATGGCAAGTTATAAAGGAGAACAGAGACCTTGACCTTCCTGCGCACAAAGTAAATGATTTGACTTATTGTATGTAGATATGTGTGTGTAAGATGTTATAATTGCTCATGGCATTAAACTCCATAGGTCATGGTAGCTACAGTTCGCTGTGAAGAAATTGGCAATGAAAAATACAGCGACTTTACTCTGAACCAGGTATAATTTTTTATTTGTCATTTCTAAAATTTTTGTAATCTTTGTGGATGATCTCTGTTTTCTTGCTGCCCTTCTTACTCTTGATGGCCAATATGCTACTATATTTTCAGGAATGGCTTCAGCTGGAGGAGGCCTCACAATCTGGCCCTGTCGCTGGATTTGGAAAGAAGCTCAGTGCAATTTTTGGGAACTGCTTATTTGAGTGAGTATCTCTTTTGATTTCTTTCTGAGCTCTGTTGATCTGATTTTGCCAACTTTGATAGTTATCTTTTTCTGTGTTCAGTATTTCTGTTTTTCATTCATTTTGTGTTTCTTTGTGACTTAATTCTTCTTGTCATCCGCTCTGGCTCTCCCTCTCTTTATATGGTTATATCTGGTTACTTGTAATCATGTGCTTTCATTCTTCTATTCAGGTATGACTCAGAGGTGATATATTTTGATGAGGGTGTTAGAACTTCAAAGAGGAAGCATTTAGAAGATAAACTACTGCAAGTATAGCCCTTGTTTAAACATTTAACAATTTAAACTTTTAATGCACAATATGTTATTGTACCTCTGTGTGGTAAATATATGTTATATTATAATTTATGAGATTGAAGCTAGTTGTGACATTCTTTATGTCTTGTACATTTTGAAACTGTGCATGTCTGTAAATTCTATTTGGTCTTGTTAATAAGCATCTGCTCTTTTTGTATGGACCTTGATGCTTACTGTCATTTTCTTTCCTGTCAACTTTTGTTAGCTTATTCAACCGGCTTTCCATTCCATTTTGGGGCATTTACGATCTAGAACAGTGGAGAAGTTTAAGGAAGCATTTGACAAAGCTTTAAATAGCGGGGAAGGGTTCTCTGCTGCTTCCCACAGATGCAAACAGACCTTTATGGACCTTTTTGATGAAGGATGTGCAGGTAAACCTTTTAAAAAAATTTCTTTAAATATGAACTTATCCGCATTTAGTACATGCACTGGTGAAGAAGGTGGAGGTTTAGGGGGTAATGGAGACCTTAAATGTGGTCGAGGCAAATAGAAGATGACTTGGATGAAGTGAGTTAATAAATACACGGAGAAAATGAGTTTGCGAAAAGATGTGGCTCTAACTCAGTAGGAAAAAGAGGAGGATTTTTGTGGATGATCACGTGAGATAGACTCTTGATATATGTAGTCGATCCTATCTTTTTGGAATTAAAGCCTGGTTTTGTTGTTGGTGTATAAACTTATCATCATTCCATGGTTTTTATTATTTCTGTTTTAACATGCTGCCTAAGCCCCTATGGTGATTGTGATGATCTTGCATTATTGATTGTTAACGGTCACGTTTAGTCTTCAGCAAGGTTGTGTGAGTTTTGAGGGTAATCTGGTCATAGGTTTATTTGTTTTTTTTGCAAAGGAGAGTGGGATACCAAAGTTAATAACCTCTGAAAAGTATGTTATACTATTTTTCCTTAAAACAAAAAAATGCTGTTGTATGGAGAACATTATGTTAAATCTTTATCCTACCATGCAAAACTTAAAAACTTTTTGAAGTGAACCTGGATATTTATTCTATTTTTGCACATGTGACATGATATGATTGAATGGGCCAACTGGGTTACGTTCCACCCTATTCCCATTTAACTGATGTTCTATTATTGTATGGAGTAATAGTTGTTAAAATTTTGATCCTACCATAAAAACCCCTGTGAAGTGAACTTGGGCGTTTTCCTTTAATCTGTACAGATGCTGTGATTGAACAAGCAAACTGGGATACTTCCAAAATGAGGTCCAAGCTTGTCCGCGATTTAGAAGAATATATTGCTTCTGTTCGTGCAGCCAAACTGGCTGAGCTTACTGCCAGTTATGAGGTATGGATGTTTTGTTTACATTGTTTACATGTTATCCATTATGCTTTTGTAGTGTACTAGTGTATTTTTATTGGGAAGCATACTGTATCTGATTTTTCTTTGTCCACTGGGCCTGTTTGTAGCTTTAACACCTTTTATTTTTTTTCCCTCATTTCTGCAATTCTTACAAATCATTGTAAAGATATTTAGGTAAGAAAAGGAGATTTGGAAAGAAAAAGAAAAATAATGGGAAACATAGTTTTCCAGCAGAATTTGACTAATTTTCGCTATCCCCTTATGTCGTCTGTACAAGCTGCTGAATTGATTATACCGGAGTTGGGTGAAGTCCCCTTTGTTTCACATTCCTCTTGTGTCTGCCAGTCTTAGAGCTGTGTTACCATGTATGCAAAGAATAAGCATATTTGAAATATCTGGATCTTGAACCTATCATCTGCCATGCCATTTGTTCATGTCCACTTCTCCAGTAGCCAGTCCCTTCTATAAGTGTTCACAAAACATAGAATCAATTTCATCATTGTTGCTGATATCATCTGCCTTGGTTTCATTTCCATTCAGCTAAGAGGACTTGATACAATTCAGTTCTAATTTGAGTATTTTATACCACACGAATGTCCATGTTTATTTCTCCTTCTTAAACTATTTGCTACAACTTGCCTGTGCTTTAAAAAGTATATGCTCTAGAGTAGCTGAGTGGTTGTTGTCTCAAACATCTCTCATTTAGCCATTTCAGAAGAAGAGCCATACCTGTGTCTTGGTAGTGGCTGGAGCCTGGAGCTGCCTACCTTGTGCTGAACTAAAGCATAACTTTCACCCAATTTCTTCTGAGCTTCAGTGCTAGTTGTACTCGAAACCTATGAAAGCTGAACAAACAAAGTGCCTTTTGAGGAACAGTTATTTGAGTGCTATTTGAAACTCTGGTACTTCTGGACTTTTACTATTCCCACCGCTGAAATAATAATGTTTGATAATACTTGAGCAATACTCTACCTTGTGGCAATGATTTCTGGGTTCCATCAAACTCTCATCTCCTATTGAAAATCTGTACATTCTTTGTCCTACTAACTCTTTCTTTTCTACAATTTTTGTGCAAATTGAACCTATGGTGCCATAATAATGAGATTTTTGTGTAGTGCTGGAATAGGTTATTTTTGTTTGAGACACTACAGTTACCATCTATTTGTTTTGATTAACCATGGTCATTGTAGGAAAAATTAAATGAGGCTATTGCTGGGCCTGTTGAGGCTCTTTTGGATGGTGCAAATGATGATACCTGGCCATCTATTAGAAAACTTCTTCGACGTGAGACCCAGACTGCAGTTTCTTGCCTTGCTAATGATCTTTCTGGGTTTGACTTGGATGAGGAAACCAGAGACAAAATGTTATCTAGGCTAAAGGATTATGCAAGAGGTGTGGTTGAGGGAAAAGCCAAGGAAGAAGCAGGAAAGATCTTGATCCGTATGAAGGATAGGTAAGGACTGAAAATCATTTGTGGGAAACTATGCTATTTAATGTTGTAACCATTTCAATGTCTTTGAGAGCACTGAGTATGCATAATTTTTCTTGTTTAGGTTCACAATGTTGTTTAGCCACGACTCTGACTCAATGCCTCGGGTTTGGACTGGAAAAGAGGATATTAAATCAATTACAAAACTTGCTCGTTCTGCGGTATGTTAGTTTGGTGAATATTTGGTTCCATGCATTCATCTCCCTCATTTAAAAAAAATTGTTCTACTATTGTTGAACTGTGATAAAAAATGCTTTGCAGTCCCTTAAATTGCTCTCTGTTCTGGCGGCTATTCGACTGGAGGATGAATCTGATGATATCGACAAAACATTGTCCCTTGCTTTAGTGGATAAAAATACTAGTAATACGACAAGTGATAGGAGTCTGACGATATCTGATCCGCTGGCATCAAGCAGCTGGGAGAAGGTGGATTTCTCTTACCTTTTTCTGGAACTGTTTTCTTATTTAAATGCAGTTGGTTCCACATTGTTCACACTTCCAAAATTTTATTAGCCTTGATGGTGGTAAATCATGTGAATTATAGGAGCTGAAATTGTTGGCCTGTTATATGTTTATTGCCTATATTGGATGTTTCTTGAAAGGTTATGCTTCTTGCAACTTGGTTCTGTATTACTCATCTTGGATTCAGTTGACTTCTTTCTTTATAATAGAGACGTAGGGCAGTGGCTTTATTTCAAGGATTGTTTGGTGGCAGTAGTGGATGACTAAGAAGAGGTCAATGCCACTGGCACTTATGTAGTAGACTTTTGGGTGTGATATCAAATGACAATGCTGGGAGAAGAGGGCTTACTGTATTTTTTTCTGATAGAATGTTGATTAATCAGCAACTAGATTCATCAAATTTATGAAATGTTAAATTTTTATTAAATGGATCTTTTTTTTGGTTCAAATTCTTGGAATCATTATGCCAGAACAGTATGAATTTTATTTATAAAAATGTTATCTATTCATTTTTTACTGGAGTTTCATTTATAAAAGGTGAAAGTGTTTCCTTTATCATACTCTGTTAAGACCCATTTACGAAGGGAGATCTAGTGTTTGACTGATTAAAATTTTGTTTCAGTGTAGATTATTTTATTTTTTAAATTTGTTTAATGCTGTGTCACCCCATAGGGTTGGACAATCAAGGAAACAAGGCTCCTTGTGCATTTTTATATTTTTTTTAGTTGTTTGGAACTATTATTCCCCAAGTCCATGACAACTTTATTCTTTAAGTGTAGGTTCCATCGTCGAAGACATTAATAACTCCTGTCCAGTGTAAACAATTGTGGAGACAATTCCAGATGGAGACAGAATATACTGTTAGTCAGGCCATTGCTGCTCAGGCATGAACTCATCGCTTTGATCTCTTCATCATTTTGTTCCACCAATAATAAAGCCTTTTTTCCACAAAGCAAATATCTGTGTTCCTGACCGTCTTTTTAACTTGAGCTATTTTTAATATCTCAGGAGGCCAGCAGGCGTAGCAACAACTGGCTGCCACCTCCATGGGCAATTGCTGCCATGCTCATTTTAGGTTTTAACGAGTTCATGACTCTTTTAAGGTACAATTACTTTCTACATGTTCTAGTTTCCCGATTGTAGTTTTTTTTCTTTTTTTGCTCACTATTGCCTTTTTGTCTTGTGTCAGGAATCCACTTTATCTTCTTGTCCTCTTTGTTGGTTTTCTAGTGAGCAAAGCATTGTGGGTGCAGATGGATGTATCAAATGAATTCCGTCATGGTTTTGTAAGTTGCATTGGTCAAGTTTTTTGAATTTTAGTCATTTTTTGTGCACGTCTGTACTAGTCATTTTACTTTGCTTATCACCTTAGTGAATGGGTCTGTTTTTCTTGTGTCTGATCAGTAAAGTTGGCAACTTAGCATAGTAATTTCATTATTTGCATTTTTTTCATGATGTTGGAAATTGAACTGATTGGACTTGATATCAGAGACAATAATGTAGTATAAGGCTTATGCAATCTTTTAGAAAGTGATTTGGCCGTTTTTAGAAAGTGAAATTAGGGAGAAAGTTGTAGCATATGGCTTATGTAACCTTATTTTGTCTTTTCTGTGTGCTTCTGCTAGCCTTAACCTGTTTCTGTTTTCCTTACAGCTTCCTGGATTCCTTTCCTTGTCAACCAGAGTTTTACCCACTGTTATGAACATGCTCAAAAATTTAGCTGAGCAAGGAAACAGACCGGCAACTTCTGGTGCTCACACAAACCCACCTCTAGCTGCTAACAGTTTTAGAGGTGGTGTGAATTCTGATGGTCTTTCGTCAACCGGTTCTTCCCATGTAACCACTAATGAAAATGGAACTGAGTGTTCAAGTTCTTCCAAGGAGGATTAGGTGGATTTGTTTGATTGCGTGGAGGAATTGTTTGAGACTCTGATTCATCCCTAAAGTTGTGCTGCTTCTTCGTTGAGGGATGCAGATGTGTACTTTTCCATATAAGCCAACCGTTTATAGTGAGCTCATGGAAGATAGATGAATGGTCGAAGGCATCAATTTTGGTCTACATGCCACATACACTGGTCCTGGGTCTCGTATGGAGTACCCCTTTAGATAGATTTCTTGTTCATTGTTATCCTCTCTTTCTCCATTCTCCCCGCGGGTATTGGGTCTGTTAGATGATGATTCTGTCTGATTTGTGGCTATGGGTCTTGGTTCTTCTGTCTGAAATAGTGTCTCAGTTAGCCTCTCATTTTTGTAAAAGTTCCATTATATCATCTTAAGTAAATGTCCTGCCTAATAGTTGAAAGTGATATGAGCGATTATTTGTGGATGGACTAATAAGATTTTGATTGATATCTCTAATCAAGTGTGCTCTGAAAATTGCTTACATGATTGTTCATTTTAAGCTTCTTTGGAAGGCTCGATTCTGTGGTACTGAGTCGTTATTTTGACATCCAGATTTCAGAGACCCACGTACTATCATTTAAAGAATATGGATTCATAAGCAATGTTGCATTGTCTCAGGTTTTTATTTTCCATATTACGTAGCATGTTTTTGTTTGAGAAAGAACTATGAAATTTACGCCTTCCTCATTCTGACAGACATCGATCCTGCAATTATAATCACAGCTTTCAAAAGATCATTATTTTATGTTTTTATTCAGATAGCAAAATTTGGACCCGTAAGATCTTAATTGTTGTCATTAGTTAGTGGCTGATTAATTGAGCCATACTTGGCATTATCAGCCATATTGCGAGTGCTTTTACTACACACCTAGTACAATGCTCCAAGAGTGGCTGAATTTTTAGCCTTGGCAGCAGCAAGCTAAGAAGCAGAATGGCCGAGGAGTTTGTTATTCGATACAAACTGATGTCAGTAATTTCTTTGAGTTGTGATAGTGAAGCTATTGTCTTGAGCTTATAACAAGATTTATTATGGGAATTCTAGACATATTAGCTTGAATCATGCATATGAACCGTTAATTTCAAATTTATACGATCTTGCAATAATTTGGCAGATCTTTTCACCAAAGGATTACCGATCGAGGAACATTGTGCATACAATGTCCAAGGATATTGGTTTGAAACCAATTGTTTTATTAACAACAACGCCGGAAAACCTACCTTTCCTGTAATATTACCCCTACGCTAAAAGTGCAATGTGGTAATAAAAAGTTGTTTGTTGATGATATATTAACTATTGTGGAATTATAGTAATTATATTTGAGGTTCACATTAAGAATGTTTGTTTTAATAGAGATGTATGTGTAATTTTTCCGGTATTGACATTTGAGATTAAGGTTAAAGCTATATGCTACCAATAATTTCATAGTTAGTTTGAAAGGTTACACTAGTCACTAGCTAGAGGTTCAAATTCACAAGACACCTTCATAGATACATAATTCTGTGTAACAAGACATCAATTTTAGAGATTAAGTGGGAGATTGTTAAAGTAGTCTTCATACTTGGTATTCTTTAAATTAAAAGCACCTAGGATGAAGCATGCATGTGTGTCAGTGTGTGTGATTAATTAAGATAATTATTTTTTATAATTAGTTGGTTAATAAATTATTTTAAATATATTTTACATTTGGATAAACGTGTCTTTTGAGATTGTTAATTTTTATGGCATTATTGTAAAAACTGATTAAAGTTTTCAAGTTATTCCCATCTTCTTTTTTACTTTCTTTTGAAACTATTCTAAAAAGTTTATAGGGAGTTTTAGTTGCATTGTTCAAATTGATCTTTTGTTTAGAGAAATCATGAGTGAATTTATTAGGAACCCATAACAATCATAATGGAGGGTTAATATTGCTTTAAAAGTACTGAAATCACGTCCTAATTCTTCATATCTGTACTTAGACTTTTGATTAAGTTGATCTCTTGACATGACATCAGAGCAAATGTGATAAAATGGTCTTAGGTTATAATATTCTCAATTACCCCTTCTCAAATTAAACTAAAATATTTAATACCAGATAAGAGGAGGTATGTATTGCCTTTACACTACAAAGCCAATGAAATCTCATATGAAGGGATGTAATATATCGAATATAAACCAATCACAGAGCTCCAACCATCCAACTTAGGCTTTGGATTGAGTTATTGCAATATTGACAAAATCATCTATATATTCCGATTTCCCCGTGGTAAAAACATACGCAGTACTTGTAGAAGTCGATCATACCTCTAAGCTATGAAGTCGTAAACACACACTAGTTGCCCTTTATTACATCTTACTTTGCACCAAACGAAGTGTCAGATCATTGATATATCTTGAGAGTTGGGTGAGTTGGTAAGAGATAGCTACTCCACATAGCATGTGGATTTGTACTCTTTTGCATTGAGTTCAGTGTCCCCAAACAGCTAACAAAAGAAGGGTGATCGAACAAGGAAGGTAGCTGACTTAGAGATGAGATTGATGAGTACGAAATTTTTCACCATCCAAAATATATTTACAGTAGTTATCCGCACAGTGTACTGTAGTCGCCCCCTTATTTATTCGCATCACACGTTTGAACAACAACAACTCTGATTTAAGATTTAACCTCCCAAAGTCCTTCACACTTTATTCTTCTTAGGTGTCTGCTTTATCTGGCTAGCTTAGTAGCTTATTCAATTCACCAGTTTTTATTTTTTAATTTAGTCACCTTTTTCCACCTCTCTCTTAACTTTTTCTACGTACCTTTCTGCTCTGAAATCTTCTTCAGTTATTCCTGTCGATTGACAGAGTGACACGTATTTGGCTAATGACTACTCCGTATCAACTTGGGTTTCAAAAACTTGAGTATAGTGCCTACATACACTTGTAATCTATGGTGAATATAATACGGAGTAATAATGAAGTGTTTGATATTCATATGGATCACATTCAGTACGTATAGCATTATATTATTTCTGCAGCATTGCATGCAGTAGTACAACCTCTTGTAGCACATGTACTAAGTACACCAAATAGGACTAGTATACGACTTCTGCAGTGATCCGTATATTTTGTTTTTCAGAAGGTGGCAGTTTAGTGTAACGCAGTGCATCCCTTAATCTGCTACACATATATAATTAACATGTTGCTTAGTAATCTGAATGTGCCATTTGAGCACTTTGATGTGCGCTGCTTTCTTCAGTACTGATAGATAATAGATAGTAGAATAAAATTATCTTGAAAAGATATTTTCCTTGTAATTGTGTTACATTAGGACTCTAATGCTTAGGCTGTAAATTTGATATATATATTTTCAATCAACGAGAAGTCTCCACATATGACGATAAACATAAAAGGGGAAAAAAAATCTTATGGACTACACTGCTTTAAAATGGACTCACGAATGGAAAGGTTCATTGCTTGAATAAAACTCATGTTGATTAAGTTGTCACATGTTGAATAATAAGGTGAAAGATGACCAACGAATAAGATTAGAAAGTTAATTTTTCTATTATATTAATTGATTTTAGGATGAAATTATATTGGGTTTGTGTGTTTTTAATTACCCTATGAATTGCCTTCACTTTTGAAATTAATAATTTTCTTTTATTTTTTCTTTAGAAGCCTGAAAATGAGTTTAAATTTTATGAGTTTTGATAATCGATTGAATTAAGTGTTTAAAGACAAAGTAGATTGTTCAAATCACTCTATGACCTAATATGACCCTTGGTAAAATAGGAAGATATTTTCTCATTGAGTTCAAAATTATCCAAAATGACTCAATTTTGAAAGTTATTATATACATATTATTCAAAAATCTCTGAAATTGAAATGAAAATGTAGTGGATATCTCATATGGTAATATAGGGGAGTTTGGAGTGATAATTTTCCTTTTATTTGATCTCTAAATGACATAAAACAAGTTTAGAATCCAATTAGTAGAATTTTGTAATAAATTAAAATTGGTATTTAGAGTAAAATTAGATGGTTTTAATCACTCATGGGGCCTATTATGACACTATAAGACCCATAGAAAGAATATGATATTTTTTTCTCATCAGGTCTGAAATTTTGTTCTAAATGAATCGATTTTGGTTATTTACTAATTTTAATAAATTTTAATTTGAAAAATTTACGAAATTGAAATAAATTGTATTCGGTGCCTTGTAAGGTTATATAAGGAGGTTTGAAAATCAAACCAGGTGATTTTCTTTTGTTTGTTCCTTAAAAGGCCTGAAAACTGAGTGTATGACCTAAATGTATACCGGTAATCGGTTGGAATGAGTGTATAAAATCAAAAAAGATGGTTTGAGTCACTAGTAGAGCCTAATAAGACCCCATAAGACCCTTTGTAATAGTATAAAGGTTTTTCCTCACTAGAACTAAAATAATTGTTTTAAATGACTCAATTTTAAAGGTTATATACATCGATTTTGAAAAATCTCCAAAATCAAAGTAAAAGATACTAGTTGTCTTAAAAGGTCATATAAGGAGGCTGAAACCAATAGATTCCTCTTGTTTGGTCTATAGAAGGCTTAAAAACAAGTTAATGACCCAATATTATATGAGTTTTGGCACTCTATTGAAATAAGTGTTTAGACTCAAGTAGATGGTTCTATTTAATATGACCTAATAAGATCCATAGTAGTGATATAAAGGCATTTTCTTAGTAGGCGGAAAAATGGTCTAAAATAACAATTTCGAATGTTATATCGAAAAATATTTCCAAAATTTAAATGAAAGGTATTGGGCACCTCACAAGGTATTTAAGGATGTTAAAACCAATAATTTTCTTTTATTTGATTTCTAGCAGGCATAAGAATAGTTTACAATCCAATTATAAGAGTTTTGATAATTGGTTGAACTTGGTGTTTAGAGTAAAAGCAGATGGTTACAATCACTTTTATAACCTAACATTACCATATATGACTCATGGTAAGAAATGAAGATATTCTCTTACTAGGTATGAAATTAATTTAATGACTTAATTTTAAAGGTAATATTGTACACCTATTTTGAGATACTTTTGAAATCTCAAAATTAAAATAGAAGGTACTATGTGCCTTATAGGATCATTTGAAGAGGTTTGGAACCAATAATTTCTTTTTTTTCGATCTCTAAAAGGCTTGAAAATGAGTTTAAGACTCAATTATAAAAGTTTTAACAATCACTATTAATTTAAAATTAATGTTTAATGTCAAAGTAGATGGTTTTCAATTATTTCTTAGGCGCAATATAATATTATAAGAACCATGAAAAAATTATGTTGGTGTGTTATTATTATGTTTGTAATTGTTCAAAATGACTCATTTTTAATACACCTATTTTGATATTTTTATGAAAAATCTTTAAAATTAAAGTAAAAGGTATCGAGTGTCTCATAAGGTCATATAAAGAGGTTTAAAGCCAATAATTTCCTTTTTTTTTTTACCTTCAAAAGGCCTAAAATAAGTTTAGGACCCCATTGTAGGCACTTTGGTGATTAGTTGAAATAAGTGTTTAGAATCAACATAGATGGTTTCAGTTACGCAGTTTTAGAACCTAACATGCTTTTATAAGATCCATTATATAAATATAAAATTTTTTTTTAATGGGATTGAAAAATTATATGAAAAATACTAATAACACTAGGTACCTCTTTGGGTCATATAAAGAGGCTAGAAACTATTTAATGCCTAATATTAGTTTTCAAAGCCCATAAATACATGTTAAGCTCTCAATTATAGGCACATTGATATGTGGTTGATTTGACCTAATTAGTGTCTCCTAAGAGGGTTAGGACCTATCGAAGCATTATGCGGTGTTACTTTTTGTGACCAAAAATCTCAAAAATATTCTTAATTTAAAGGATATAATACATGATTGTGGACCCTTTTGGTGCTTTTTGGAAAGTTATGGTAAACTATATGATGCTTCATAGGGTCATATAAGACTATTAGGAATCATAAACAACTATCAATTTGGTCAAAGATATCGTACGGGTTCAACTCATGTTGAAGATTGAATATTCTCAATTCAAAGAGGAAAATAGACAACTCAAATTGTGAGTTGTTTCAAATGAATGTTTTAAATGATGTGAAATATACATTTCCAATCAAAACTATTTTTTTTACTAAAAAAATCTATATTTTTTCTTCTTTGTGAGATTTTTTCAATTACTTTTTACAAAGCCCATTTATTTTATTTTTACTTTCCATATATATATTTCTTGCTTTTTCACATTTTTTCTTGTATATGGCTTTTACATGACATGCATAGTTGCATACGCAATTTACCTTGATAAATAAGATTTTCGATTTGTTTGGTTTGTAAAGGAGAGAAATTTTGTTTTTAGGGTAGAAATAGAGTTGCTGAATGGGAAGAGTCAAGCTAAACTCAATCCGAATCTTGGGGATTTAAGGTCGGATAGGGTCAAGTTTTCGGAATTTTTGGCCTAATTGGGTCGGGCCGCGCCGAGCTTAGTTTAAGTAGGTTTAGGTGGAAATGACGTGGAATATACAAATTACATTTTGTAAAGGTGGGAAACTTGCACTACTCTCATGATCTATTTTCGTACTGGGTAGTTAACAACCATGTCTCTTTGAATCTCCTTTATTAATATGAAGCTAGATTTTGTTACCTCTATGCTAGATCGAGTTAGGCTTCACAAATCGGGCGACATGAAACTTGATGATATCCATTACTGAGATCATACATTCGTGCATAGGATAATTGATATTCGGTAGCATCTAGCTTTGGATCCTTTGACCTTTGTTTCTATCGCATATTAGGCCTTATTTGGATGCATGCTACTAACTTCCTTAGGCGTTGGGAAACTTCCTAAGGCCCTGGGAAACTTCCTAAACCAATCAAATGCCACGCTTGATATGGGATAGGAACAAGAAAACCATTCCCAAAAATATATAGTGGAATTGGAATCCATGATCTCATGTCTAAAAGTTAACATATAGAGATACATTTTTATAATTTTATTTATATACATGAGATCATAATATCTATATATGATATATGATTTTCTGTATTTTTATATCTTTTATATTTTTATATCTGATATAACAATACATATATCTGATATAACAATAGTTATATCTGGTATGACAATACCTATATATGATGAATCAATATCATGATATAATTTATATCAAGTATGAATTATAAAAGCCTTTTAAAGTATATAATGCCACTAGCTGACTTGATATGATGTTAGGAATAAAAATTGCACCCACAAGATCAAAATCAAAAACACATTCCACAATTGTTAGTCCCTCACTACGATCTTATATTATAAAATTGATGTCTTTCATGCAATGAGTTTGTCTATGAGGTAGGGTAAATAGCTAATTATTGATTGTTAGCCACTAATTACAGAAAAAGTTTATTAAAAAGGCCAAAAGGGTTATGATTCTAATGTAGAATGAGTATTCAAGCTGGCTTGCTATATTCCTAGTTTATTTTCTAAAATTATGGGATTAGTCAAATCATTCAATCGAGGAAATCCTTGGAAAGGGTAAAAAGCAAGAATGTATAATCTTCGTTTACTAGAATCAATACCTAACTCTTCCCAGCCTATGAAGTTTTTTACAAACTCCAAAATATCATCGAAACCGTGGATAAAAGTGGCAACGAACTAATTAAGACTGGATAATAAATTATGGAATGGTGGACGACAAAATGAATGAGGTTTATCTTTTCACTTCCAAATTGTATATTCTTTACAGAACAATGGGGTAACTCCAAAATGTTAATATGTTTAGATGGAATCGAATAAGCAACAGAAGAAATTGCCTTCAAATATTTGGTCCCCTGCGAATCATCCGAGAATACTAAACATAGAACTACGCTCTGCTGTCCCCTCCAACAACCCTAAAACAAATGATATTTTTAAAAACCATAACTTTATGATGGGTTAGGGTCTAGTAGATTAATTGAAGTGTGATGTGTACTGATAGATTTTTCTAATTCATACCTGATATAAATTATATTATGATATTGAGATATTATATATATATATTGTTATATCAAATACAAAAATATATAAGATATAAAAAATAGAAAAAAAACATATATCAAGTATAAACATTATGATTTCATGTATAAGTAAAATAACTAAAATAATCCATAATATTAAGTCGTGTAACTAACCATTTAACCAATAAAAGAGGGAATGTCATTATGTCAATAATCAATAATATATGTGCATGTGATGTGCACCACTCATACAGGCCTACCCAAGGCTGCTGTATGTGTGCCACTTTTGTGCAATTGTATTAATGGTCTTAAAATTTAAAGCTTTTTAATTAAGTCAATGACGTGTTTAGAAAAATTGCATTCTTTGGAAGGGGGATTGGTTCGTGGTTTATTGATTAATGTAACTATTTAAGGTCATCCAGCTAATAGTTGAAGAGATAAATTGCTACCTACTTTTTCTATCTTCTTTTGTAAAAGTTATAAAAATTTGACAATTAAAGTACTAATTGAAACGAATCAAATGAGATATCACATGATAATATTTTTGCTTGTATATTGAGAAATATTTAAAAGATTCTATCTATATCCAAATAGTGTCATAATTCCAAATAACAATAATAAAAGAAACGAAAGGAGAAGTACATTGTAAAGAAGTTCAAAAGAAAAATTTTCGACGTTAAAAGTTGTTTTAAAAGTCGTCTCTTAACCATTTATATCCACAAGCTTACATAAAATGTATGTTAGGGTATATAAATGAGAATGCATGAAAGAATGAAGAAGTGATAGCACTAAAGTGGGCTATGAAAGAAGGCATATATGAAATATAAACAGGACTATATATTTGGAATTCAAGCATAGAGGTCAAAATAAATAAGGTCTCAATAATGACTTCAAAAGATTAAGAAGTTGTTTTTTTTTTTTTTTTTTGCAAAATCATGTTTATTTCTTGTAATAACTCAAACTCATTGAACTATTGACTCTATCATTAAGCAACAATACATTCATCTTAGAAAGTCCCTATTCATCGTCCAAAACACCTTTTATATTTGATAAAGTTGTCGCAAACCTATCAGGAAGAGATCTAAGGTTTGAGAGGGAGAGTAGTGCTCGTTGAAGAAGGAGGAGATAGAGTGGATTTTTCTAAGTTTTTTGAGAGGGTTGAAAAATGAAAGTGACGGAGTGAGTGAGCAATCAATGAGGGTTCATGTTTTATAAATTGAGGAAATTCTTGTCATTTAGAAAGTAAAATGAGGTTATTTTCATCATTTAAAAATTTAAATTAAAGCTATTCTCATCAAAAAGTAATATAAAATGGACATATTTCATATAAAAAGAAATTTCTCGAATTTTTCAATAATAGATTTGAAAAGAATAAAAAGAAACAACTACAGTAAAATTCTTTGCTTATACATAGTCTTCTTATACCTTTATTATGGTTTAAAGAACATAAAAATTTGAGTAATACAGGAACACATAAATTATATTGAATGACAGACCCTTATATTATATAATCACTTTTGTTAAGCTATGGAGGTAACTTTTATTGTATAAAGAAGTGACTTTTGTTTATTAAGGGTTAACTTTTGTACAATATACCAACATTTCTTTTTCGAACACGTCTTTGTCTTTATATATTGAAATCGTGATATCTTTAGTTATAGGTGTAACTTTTGTTGTATTGAGAGGTAACTTTTTTTGTATTAAGAGATAAATTTTAGTGTATTAAAGGATAACTTTTGTTGATTGTACAATAACTTTATTGTATCGTTTTTCACACAAAATCTTCCCTTTAAAAAAACTTATCAGTTATAATTGGTGTGGCGTGTTGCATAATAGGAGCATTATTGTCTTGAATATTGCTTTCACAGAAGTCAAAAGAGCAAAATACTTGAAAGAGCTATATAAGTGTTATTTGACCATGCGAAGATCTAAGATGTGATAAAGGACAAACACAATTACAACAAATGGAAAAATGACCTATTTGTGAAAGTAAAAGAAAAAGAGAGCTAGAAATAGTTCAACTCGTAGTGAATATGTAAATACGGAGTATGTTAATGTGGAAGAAGTAAGATCAGGTCCAAAGCCTCCAATGTTAAATGAGTCCATGTCTCGATCACATAAATTCACCTAGTTAGTTCCACAAACAAGCAAACCTTTGTATTCTAAGGTTTGTGTTGCATAAAGGAATGGTTGAAATTTAACAAATAAATTAGACTACATATATGGATTTTAATGTGATTTGTGAGAGTTCCCATAGCATAACCGCTTTATGCCATATGCATAGGACGACTCCATTCAATTTCTCAAATACTAAGACAAAGAGAAGAAAGAAAGAAAAACAAGGAAGAAATGAACACATAATAGACTTGTACTCGCACATGGTAAACATACAACCAATTGTACAATAAATCATTATGGCTTTAATATGAAAGTTAGTCGTGATTAGCTTCAATTCCAAATGCCATCCCAACCAAATTCTTAATTGATGGTAAAACACGAAAACAAGCAACACAAAGATTAGGATATCAACTACATTGTTATTTCTATATAGACATGTGCATTGGGTTGATTCAGGGTTGGGATGAGTCGTCACATGCAATACGGGCCGGACAGGGTAAAAGAAGACGTAAAACGGGTCGAGTCGGGCTGAGCCGGTCCAAAAAGAGTATAGTTCTATCTATGCAGGATGATAGTATGTCTGTATCACCTCCAATATTTAATTTGGCAATGGACAATAGTCAAACAAGTGTAAAACATTCATTACCTAGATAATGTCTAAAATCTTGGAAACTATTGACCCGACTAGAATTTTTAAAGATACAATAAAATATGACCCTTTAAAAAACTGACATAATTAAGCCCAAAATTGATTACACTCTTTTGTAAACAGGTCGATTAAGAGCCCTTAAATGGGGCTCAACTCCTTCTATTTGAACATATCTATTTCTATATATGTATTAATACTTAGTTAGGTTAGGTCCCGTCCAACACACATATTTTATTGAAATCGTCTAGATAATATTGAGTTTTAATTATTAAATATTAGGATACATAATTATCACTAAACCTAAAAAAAATCAAGCAACCTTAACAAAATTCGACCCAATGAGCTAATCTAATGCGTTACAGGACTCAATAATTTAGCAAATTACAAAGAGTTGATTTTTTTTTTTCATATTAAAACATTTAAAAGTAAATATAAATATTTTTGATATTTTATATAGTGTTTCTTCTAAGACTTAATTATTTGAAAAGAATATTAAAGATATAAGAAAAAAGTCATCCTTAAAATACTACAAAATAATTGATTAGGAATTATCATAAAAGTTTGAAGATGCTGTAAATAAAAAATAAAAAAAATACTACTTTACCCTATATATTTTGAAGAAAAATTACTTTCTCTCATCAAATGTCTTTTATTAGATAAATATATAGAAGATAGATTAGAAAGAAAGCTAGATGATCTCCATATAACGAGCTGAAATTACTTTTGTCGTTTTTAAATAATTTTTGTCGTTGTTTGTAATATAGTTCATTAGTAATGAAATAATTTTTGCCGTTTTTCGTACCCGTACACGAATCCGTATCTAGGTTTATATCGGTACAACATTAACCATCATAAAATAGTTATCCCAAACCATTGTAGAGGTTTATTTGGACTAATTTATCAGGAAATTAAATGGGCAAAAAATAGGCAAATGCTTTGTAATCTTGATTATTCACAGGAAGTTTACTGACCATGAGAAAATCAAGAGGCCAGCAATTCCTGCTCCAACGGTATCATTGATTACACAATTTAACATTCTTTGCCTCACCACATTAAATACGAAGGAGTGAAGTAGTAGGGCACCTACTGCAATGTCCTCGTACTGCAACCAACTCTATACACCAGTATATGGTACCAATTATTTTGATTACTTGTAGCTAACATAGTCCATTTATCAAAAAAATATTTTGTATAGTTTGAACTCTCAAAAGTGTCAAGTCATTTCGAGGTGTATATAAGAAGAGAAGAGGCTAATGAGAGAAAGCCACAAGTCAGGATCAGAGAGGTTTGCAGTGAGCAGCAGTGTAGTTTAATTTCTTCATCATCACTCCTCACTTCCACAGTCTCAGCTCATTGAAACATCAAAATCTATTTCACTGCCTCTCATTTTTGCCTTATATTATAACTCATAATGGACTTCTCTCGTCCTCATTTGGTCTTCACTTGTTTACTCCTCTTCTCCACCAACTTGTTTGTCTCTGCTACTTCTTCCTCTCAAGGTCAACTCCTCTCCCTCCTCTATATTTACTATATATTTTCGGATATAATTACATTACATTATATTATATTATATTTTCATCGTTATTATAAAGTTCGTCCCAATGCTACTCTATTCCCTAGATTAGTATTATCTTTACCTACAAAAACGTCTTTTTGAAGGATGGGAGAGAGGTGAATTTAATTATTTAATCTAACATTAGAAATCATAATTCATGTATAATAATCAATTTGCAGGTGGCAAAGAAATTCCAAAGTACAAGTACCCCTTTATCAGACTGGCGAGCACATTCTCGTCTGCTTCATCGGCGCCATCAGACGGTGGAAAAGCATCAGGTTATGGTGGAAGATATGACTACATCATAGTAGGGGGCGGCACAGCAGGGTGCCCCTTGGCAGCTACTCTTTCACAACACTATAGTGTACTACTCTTAGAAAGAGGAGGGGTGCCCTTTGATAATTTTAATGTGAGTTATATGCAGAATTTCCACATTTCATTGTCGGACAACTCACCAACCTCTGCTTCTCAGCTCTTCCTTTCTACTGATGGGGTGTTTAACGCAAGGGCTAAGGTTTTAGGGGGTGGCTCTTGCATTAATGCTGGCTTCTACACTAGGGCTAGCTCCAGGTATGTGCGCACCTTTTCGACTTAATTTAGATCGTCGTATTGAACTGTATAGTTGTGTAAGTTCATCTATCTACCCCGGAAAGGACATATTAATTGTTATCATATATTCCTATGTCCTAGGGATATAGTCCATTTTATGAATGACTCCTTTCAATTTCCAATTTATTGACATTTTTTTTTGGCAACATTCAAAATAAAACAAAGTACACCCATTTAAATTGAAATAGCTAGTTTATGGACGAAAGTGGAACTAATAAGTAATCTAAAAACTTTAAAACAAGTAAAGAAATAAAAGTTATTAGCACCAAGGTCATGATTTTTTTCTTAGAATCAGTTGGGTTGGACTGTTTTATGTCAACGTAGATTTGAAATGCTAGTTTGTAGAGTCTGTTTATTCTCAATAAATATAAAAATTGTGCTATTATTATGGTTAATGGGTGACGTGCTGAAAGAAAATATGACCTCCAACCACCAATGAAATATAAAATAGATAAATTATTTTACCTCTATCATAAATTTATAATGACAAGAGCTAGTCTTAAACTCGGAAAATATAGAGGTCATACTACTACAGTATGAATGAGTCAATGTTGTAAGATGCCTTGGTCATTTTGTATATCAAACCTCCATTATTCATACACCCAAATAGTAAGTATTGAAGAGGGTAAGTATCGTATTGTATTTGGATGAATGGGTAAATATTTGAAAGGGTAAACATTCAAGTATCGGTCAGGCAACCTTAAAGCCAGCATTATTTATCTTTTTTAGTTTTGACATATACACATCCTCATCAGTCAGTCAACTGTCTGTCTGTTATGAGCTTGTGAACCTATTTATTACTACCTGGGTTGAATTCCAGATTATATAGTTAAGGCTTGAAATATGATGGCTGAATGTGATTTAAGACTATTGCTTACCAAGGATAGATATAGACATTGCAATTATCATTAGTTAACTTTCCTCGTGACAATGAAAGATGTCACTTCAATTCATCCCCATATCACCCTATTAGAAGTATCCAAATCAAAGAAATCAAAGACCCGCCCTTTTTCCATATCTAAGGAGTGGTAATTTAATTACCATTATTCCAGGTAAAAAAAAATAAATAAATAAATCCATGAGTGATTTGTAAATTTTGTAAGATATATAGATATCTAATCAGTCCTCTTTATTTAGAAGGTATTGATTAGCAACACCCATAACCGTACATTTATGGTGAATGATGAGAATCTCTAGCACCACATGTAATGAAGGAAAGCCTCTAGTCCACACGAAAATCCCCCCCAAAAGAGAAACATGTACTGCATACATACATTTCTCAGATTTGTCAGCTACCCAAATATAGTACGAGTATTAGTATTTACAACTCATACAAGCCCCCCCCCCCCCCCCCCCCCCCCCCCCCATTTTTTTTGACAACTCATCAAAAACTCGCTCTTCGTAAGCAATTTGGTTGGCTAATGAATCACGAGGCCTGAATTTAATGGTCCATATTTCTTTCATCCTTTATGAGACCATTTACGTCCTTCATCTACCACATTTTTTATGGTCTACATTTTAAGCACTATGTTCTGTTACGTTATTTTTTTTTATTTTTTTTTGAAAAGAAGAGGATTATATGTTGGCAAATGATAATTACAACTCTTTGAACTTTATACACAAGGAGTCAAGAAAGAAAAAGTTTAGAGAATTTTAAATATTAATTATATCCATCAATGCGTCATTTTGTCATAAATTTCCAAACTTAATTACGCGGGTTTTACAATGATAAACGGTTAATTATTACAAGTCTAAGAGTACTAAGAGAGTTCAGTTCAATTGGAATCAACTATACCTTCTTTAGGAGATGTCTTGAACTCAAGAAGTTTGGGGGATGAGAGGTAAAGGATAGATTTGCATTATGGTACGTGCCATGTCAGTAGGTTTCCTTTAGACCCTTACACAACAATACGGGAATTTAATGTAATCCGTATGTAAGAAGATACAAACATGAGACATATACAAAGTATTAATTCTCTATTCTTAATCATTGATGTACCATACTTATAAAACTTTGATCCTCATTCCTTACCCATTAGATCAAAGAAAACAAAAAGAATAATATTCTTTCTTTGTCGTCCAATATCAAAGTCTTTTCCAAGGTTGATCATGCATGATTTATCGAAAATTAGTAAGAAGAGAACATTTACTACCATCCTATTCTTTCATTGTTGCTATCCACCCTTCTACTAATGCATACCAAACATTCAACTCATCAACTACATTTCCTTCCTAATGTTTCTGGCTTTCCTCCCTCCTACAACAGGATAAGTTCAGCATAACTTATATGAAAAATTGATGTAGTGAAGTAGAGATGATATAAGTGCTCCGATTTTTCCGTCTCATATTTTTATTTCATCCCCTTTTTCGGTTTTTTTTTACATTAATATCTTTAATTACGTGATTATTAAAATTTTGAAAAGTTTAAAATACAAACTGAAACTAATAATCTAATAAGATCTTACATGATATATGGTATGGTAGCAGTTCAATTTTTGCATGTCGAAACTTTACCTAATAAATACATATAAACTTGGTATTTTTTGCATGTCGAAACTTAACCTCATAATACATATAAACTTGGTATTATGCAGTTATGTGAAGGAGGCAGGATGGGATCCCAAGCTAGTAAATGAATCCTACCCTTGGATAGAAAAGCAAATAGTTCAAAGGCCTAAGCTTGCACCTTGGCAAAAAGCAGTGAGGGATGCCCTTTTAGACGTTGGAGTGTCACCCTTCAATGGATTCACATTTGACCATAAGTACGGAACCAAGATCGGCGGCACTATATTCGAGGCGAATGGTCGGCGCCACACCGCTGCAGAGCTCTTGGCTTCTGCCAACCCTGAAAAAATTGACGTCCTCATCCATGCAACAGTCCAGAAAATTACGTTCGATAGTAGAGGTATAGTAAGTAGTACTGCACTAGCTACTACCAGTATAATCTTATGTTTCATTATCTACATTGGATAAGATATCTGACGAGGGAGTTTAAAAATATGGTGTACATGCATTTTATTAGGGAAAAGACCAAAGGCAGTAGGAGTAGTCTTCAAAGATGAAAATGGGAAGCAACATGAAGCATTCCTATCGAAAAGGAGAGGCAGTGAGTTAATTGTGTCAAGTGGTGCAATTGGGAGTCCGCAGTTGCTTCTTCTCAGTGGCATTGGCCCCAAAGAAGACCTCGTAAAGTTGAACATTTCTGTAGTTCATCACAACAAGTTTGTAGGACAAGGCATGCAAGACAACCCTATGAACTCGATTTTTGTTCCTACAAAAAACCATGTAGAGCAGTCATTGATTCAAACAGTTGGGATCACCAAGAAGGGAGTGTACATTGAAGCTAGCAGTGGTTTCGGTCAGGCCAACGATAGCATCCAGTGCCACCATGGTATTTCCTCGGCTGAGGTTAGTTTCACTAGCAATCATCAAAGATTTGTAAATAACTTAGAGCTCATAAGGGATCCCTTTTAAGTCAAGTAATTATCTTTTGGTCTAAACAACACATCTTTTACTGTTTTACATGGACAGATTGGCCAGCTCTCTACGATTCCTCCAAAGCAAAGATCAAAGGAAGCAATCCAAGCCTACAGAGACGCGAAGCAAGACGTACCCTTTGAGGCATTCAAAGGTGGCTTCATCCTAGAGAAGTTAGCCGCACCCAAGTCCAAGGGCCAGCTTAAGCTCATCGACACTAACATCGAGAATAATCCTGCTGTTACCTTCAATTACTTCAGCCACCCCAAAGATTTACAACGTTGTGTTGAGGGCATTAGGTTAATCGAAAGTTTAGTAAAGTCAGCACACTTCAAAAACAACACAGGATGTGACGAAGAAACGACAGGAAAGTTGCTTAACATGAGTGTTAAGGCCAACATTAATCTCATCCCTAAGCACACCAATGACACCAAGTCCTTACAGCAGTTTTGCAAGGACACCGTGATCACCATTTGGCACTACCATGGAGGGTGCCACGTTGGTAAGGTGGTGACCCATGACTATAAAGTCATTGGCGTTGATAGGCTTCGAGTTCTCGATGGTTCCACCTTGACAATATCCCCCGGAACCAATCCTCAAGCAACTGTCATGATGATGGGAAGGTAATTAAGATGCATGATCATTTTTTGATCAAGTTTAAGCACTATGATGATTTCTTTTGCCAATAAAAATAAAATTTTGAAAAATCTGAAATTCATATGTATAACTGTTTTTGTCTAGGTACATGGGAGTGAAGATCCTCAGGGAAAGAATTGGAAGAGAAGCTAAAAATGTGTAGGAAAAGAGCTTCACTAAAGATGATTTGATTTTGTTACTAGTATATGGTAAATCTTGACAAGCACATGAAACATGTATAAACGTAGGCTTGTTGATAAGATATGAGATGATTATAGTATTTATCTATTGTGGTGTGTTCATAAGGCAAGGATGAATCTACTTCTACATTGGTAATGTACTCCAATATGTTCTAATTAAGATGGCTCCAATTTTCTAGGGATATCTAATAGTTCCCATGAGTTTTCAAAATATTTTACCATAAGGGTTCAAAATCATAAAATAATATTGGGACGTGCTTGAGTTTTATGAGCATGGAAATGCAACACCATAAGGTGCTCCGGATCATTGAAACCCTCTCATTCACTTCTAAATTATCAGTTTAACCATGTTTTCAGTTGTTTCTAATTAGGTAAAAAAAACTCATTCTTGGGCATTGAAGAACAAATATTAGGCAATGAACAGTACCAAACCAAATTTATAACCAAGGGAGGCATCGTTTGCAACTAGATAAGTTTCGATTAATATTTCAAAAATTGCTCTGAAATCGTGTATTATAGCCTTTTAAATCTAGCCCTTTTTTTGGTTATTGAAAGGTACCATCTCAAGGAAGTTAGGTTACCCATGTCTACGGGCCATCTGAAGCTTAACACCACTATCATCGACGATGATCCTATAGTCACCTACTACTACTTCAGTCACCCATAGGATTTGAGAAATTGTGTTAAAAGCATACAAATGATAGAGAAGATAGTCAAATCCAAACGCCTTGCTGACTTCATAAACTCAATCTAACCACAGAGAAGTTGCTGAATATGAGTGCCACACCACACGAATGATATTCAGTCATTACAGCAGTTCTGCAAAGATTCTGTGGTCACCATGTGGCATGACCAACGAGGGTGGTGGGATCAGACTACCGAGTTATTGGGGTAGATAGTGTTCGTATTGTCGGTGGTTCCACCTTCGATGAGTCCCAGGAACCAATCCTCAAGCAACTGTGATGATGACGGGGAGGTATATGAGGTTAAAAGCATACAAATGATAGAGAAGATAGTCAAATCCAAACGCCTTGCTGACTTCATAAACTCAATCTAACCACAGAGAAGTTGCTGAATATGAGTGCCACACCACACGAATGATATTCAGTCATTACAGCAGTTCTGCAAAGATTCTGTGGTCACCATGTGGCATGACCAACGAGGGTGCTACATGCGCAAGGTGGTGGGATCAGACTACCGAGTTATTGGGGTAGATAGTGTTCGTATTGTCGGTGGTTCCACCTTCGATGAGTCCCAGGAACCAATCCTCAAGCAACTGTGATGATGATGGGGAGGTATATGAGGTTGAAGATCCAGATGGAAAGACTTGGCGAAGGAGCTCATGTATTGAGGTCAAAAACAAGATGTATTCAGAAGTACTACACTTGTACTCTGGCTTCACTTTGTGAGACAGATCTCGGGTATTTCTTGTTTGTTTTATGATTAATTCATGGGAATAATCTAATCTTTTGTCGATTTATCATTAATAATTTAACTTTTTGTTTATTCTTAAATAATCCAACCTTTGGCCCTAATATGCTTTTATTGAATAATACGAAATAGTAACCTACAATAACATGTCAACAGTATGTTATTTATGATTTTTTTTTTGTTTTTCCTCTTTTTAACCCCTTTCTGTTTCTAATCCTTAGTCCCCCTCTTTCTTCTTCCTTTTTTCATCTTTTCCCTTTTTATTTTCAAGATGAATTAAAGCACTAATGGGTAAAATGAGAATGGAAGATGTTATATATATATGGATGAGAAAATGCAACAACAACAAACTTAGGCAAGCTAGAGGAGTAAAGTAGTTATTGGGTTTCCATTTTCTTTAAGTTTCAATCCTCCAAGCTCCCATTTCTAGTGCTTCCAAGGACAAAGTGAGGAAGAGAAAGGTAAGGTTGATGAATAGTAATCAAATGGTTGATGACCCGTAAACTGGTTCAATGAAAGGGGATAAAAGATAAAGATTGGATTATTCAGAAATAAATAAAGGGTTGGATTATTAATAGCGAAACGACTAAAGGAAGATTAATCTTTTGTTTTATCTATATATATCGAAGAGAATTTCCTAGTTTTCCTTGAATTGGTTTTAAGTTATACCAAGGATAACTTTTCCAGGCTAATTTTCTCTTTGTTCTCCTCGTCTTTTAGAAAGAAATCAGAAAGCAAGCTCTAGCTTAACAGGAAGAAGGAAAACACAGTTATAAGGGGATTGAAATTGGTCTGAAATGAAAAACATATTTCCATTGAATGCTTAACTTGTTACTCAGTATATATCTAGTAATCTAGATAGGAGCCCATATCGCTACATTAAGTAGTTTGAAATTGAAACAAAGTGCTCAATTGAGAAGCCAAGACACATAGATCACAATTATTCCTCGTCAAAGGATGTATGACCTCATGAGAACAGATTTGATTTGGACAAAGAAATGCTGAAGTGCTAGTGTAAAGTTGTAAACTTCCTTACCTCAGAATCTCATGTCTCAGCAGCCGGGAAAAGCACAACATGCAGAAGACTTTCATCCTAAAAAGCTTGATTTTCAACATCAAGGATTCATAAGGCTGATAGTTAGAAGAGCAATCAGCAATGTATTCATACAACCTCCAGGGTCAATAAGACAACTCTAGTTCTGAACGCCGCATAAAATACTATTAGAACACTGTTCATCTGAGAACTTTACAAGTCAAAGCAGGTTCTACGTACTTCAAATTGTCACTTGATAACAAGCATTTCAGCTAATATATTAACAGCAGCTATATTGCTGATTAACTTAGTTCTCATTGAGATCCTGGCCAAAGATGTTCCTTCATGCTCCCTCTAGAAAAACGTCCAAACTTCTCCCAGAATGATTTTTTCTTTCCCGATCCCAGAGGCCCAGAGTCGCTATGCCTTTCTGAAAATTGATACTTACTGTCTGCAAATCCTGCTGAAACACTTGCCAAATCCATGGCCGATGATGGTAACTTAGCATCACAACTTGATTCATACTCAAGAGCAGAATAATGAGTCCCAAGGAAAACTTGAAAGTCGGCTGGGATTTGACCACTCTTATTATCTTTGCTCATTGAGACCTTTCCCTGGTTAGAATCACTGCTTGGTCCTTCCTCATTTGCATCTTCAAGCTCACTACAAACAAGTTTCAAGGCCTGAACAACTTCTCCCATGAAGGGGCGGCGGGATACCTCTGGCTGTACACACATAGATGCAATTGCTGCTACTTTGGAGAAACTGTCATATGGAGCACTTGGCTTTAGGGTGGGGTCAATCACTATTTCAAGTGCTTCCTTGCTGATGAGAAGAGGGAGAGCCCATCCTACAAGGATTTCTTGGCCAGGTGGTTTTGAGAAGTCTACTGGTTTTCTTCCAGTTAACAGCTCTAGTAGGACAACACCATAGCTGTAAACTTCGCTTTTGACTAGAAGATGCCCAGTCATTGCATATTCAGGAGCTAAATAACTGGATAACAGAACAAATTAAAATGTAAGGAATCAAATTAATTAATTTGGAACTATTTTCAATAAAAACTCACGCAACATTGGTTGCACATGAAATCATCCAAAGTGAAGTGATGAATTAAGAATCCGTATAATTCTTCCCATAAGCAATAGAAAAGGGAAGAATCATAATAGCAAATAAGACTACCAAATAAAGAGTTCATACCCAAATGTTCCAATCACATGAGTTGAGATGGGTTCATTTCCGTTGTTCAATGCATTTCTAGCTAATCCAAAGTCAGACACTTTTGGAGTGAAATCATGTTCTAACAAGATGTTACTGGACTTACAGTCACGATGTATAACACAAGGGTTTGAATCTTCATGCAAGTAGGCCAAACCTTGAGCGGCCCCAAGGGCAATTTTCATGCGGGTTGCCCAATCAAGAGGAGCAATGACTTCTTTGTCTACTCCTGGGATCAACATAATCATTTTAGACATTAGAGGTCACGATATAGTTATATCTCAACTCAACAATATACAGAAGTAGATGTCAAAAGAAAAACTTGGCTTTTACCATGTAAGTGGTATTCAACACTTCCATTTGGAACCAGCTCATAGATGAGGCACCGAATTTGGCCCTCTGTGCATATGCCTAACAGTTTAACAAGGTTCTTATGGTGCAAACGGCTAAGCATCTCAACTTCAGATAAGAACTCGTGTATTCCATGGCGTTTATCCCTCTTCAGAACTTTCACAGCCACTTGCTCTCCATCATTGAAAATGCCCCTGTATACAATCCCAAATCCACCTTCTCCAAGGACCCTCGAAGTGTCAAATCCATCAGTGGCAATTTCAATGTCATGAAGACTAAATATTTTTGTAGACCCTGTGAAATTTAGCATCCCTGAAGCAAAAGACAACGACCCAGAAAGATATTTGCTGCCTATTGCAAAAGACCTATCAGCTCCTGTTTCATCAATTCCATAAAAAATCAAAAACAATTCCTTACTAAATGACTAGGAATCAATTTGGCACATATTTTCAAGACTATATGGGAATGTCTAAAACTACATGGGAATTAATATGGGAATTATAAGCTTTAGATTCAAATGGTAACAGAACGAACAGAATCAGTTAGATTAAGTAGTAACAGTAGGTATATGACAAGAAAGCTTCAGCATTGTTTCTGAAACAACTCTCTTGTTTCTAGTACCTAATGGTTTTGTAAAGGAAGACACTGCAGTTGTTGGATCTTCCTCGGGATGAGTATAACATTTATGCCTGGCTATCAAGATACATGCTATACCAACACATGTTAAGAAAGCAGTTACCACAGAAATTATTATCACAGCTTGCAGGCTTCCATCAGTACTATTATTTTGTCTTCTTGGTATATCAACCCCCAGAGGCTTTAATGAATTCCCACTATTTCCCTTATAGTTAACAGGGTAGGGATGTCTCTCTATAGAAGCAAGATCTGAAGAAAGGGATGGCGGTGATGGCGGAAGACCTGCAGAAGGGCCAAGAAAAGTGACAACAATTAGACAATATATAGGTTACTTTATTTGATGACAGCACTTTGTCTTTAACTGGAAAGGGCTTCATAAATATCTCAAGATAATATCTAACCTGGATAGTGCACATCTAGCACATTATAAGCACCAAAGACGTAAGGATTTACATGAATTTGCTTGTGCCAAAACTTCTTATACAGTGAAAACGCAGCTGCATGTTTGAATTTTCCTTCTAGTGGAACCAAGTTTACAAGGACAATAGTTTTCTCCAGTTGCTGGCTAGCAGCATTGGCTCCCATAATGCAAACTTGACTTTGGTTTAGCGAAAGGCTTGATGCAATGTCTGCAGCAAGCTTAGAGACCAAAGGAAAAAATGTATACAGAGGAATTTCGAGTTGCAGTCTGACTTGCATTGGCCACACACAACCACAGGGAACTCCAGACGGTGTGTACGTCATTGGTTCCGTGCATGTTACAGATGAACAATCTACAAATTTGATAAAGATAAGCACCATTAAGATGGTAAGGTTCTACTTGGATAAACGGAAAATCAGATATACCAAAAGTTAATAAAAAGAACAGTGACTTGATAGAAAAAGCATACGTGATTACCTTGATTAGGAGGTGGAGGTGGTAATACAAATGTTGAAGATGAAGGAGGAATGGCCTTTGCTGAAGAACTCAACGGAGATATAGAGGGTGGCTGAATAAGAACTAATTAACATGAGGAAAACAATATCCCTCTGTCAGCACATCGTAGCTTAAGTGTAAAAATTTTATTTGAGCTTTAACGTAGAATGTTGATAGTGAATATTAGCAAGAAAGTACTTTGTTTCTCTAAATCCAAGGCACTTCCTAATTATCAAAGGAAGGGAAATCAGAATAAAATTGAACTAACTTTGCCAATCTGTTGAGGATGATGCAGGCACAGGTGCGTTCTGGCTTGAGGTTGAAAAATGGGGAGACTGAGAAGGAGAAATCTCATATGCACGGCCCACAGCTGCCATAAAAACGAAATTAGACATAAGAATTCGAAGATAAGTTACATATTCAATTCAACAGTACTTATTTATCCAAATTTAGGCGACCACTTAAGCCCTGAGTTCCTAATATGCACATGTAACAGCTAAGTTTATCTATCCCCATGAGTGTCAAATAGCTTATCACAATCAATTGAACTAATGATGAGGGTAATGACAAATTCCACTGCATAAATTTTTTTACTGTCATGAGGATGATCCGCAGCTTATAGAATGTAATTTTTTTTTACAATGTTATGCAACAAAAAATGTTAAAACCGTACAGCACATTCAAAGATATTCACATTGATGACCTTGTGGTGGAGGAGAAAGCAGGTACGATGGTTCTGCAGTTGATTTTTCGTGTTGGTTCTTTGCATGATGATAATGATGCTCATGATGATGCTCAGAATATGAATTTTCAAGGGAAGATTGCAAAGAATTGATCTGTTCCCTAGGGACATGTTGAAAAGGTAACACTGAAGGTGCAGCCGTAATGGAACCATGCATGGTAGGAGCTGTAACAAAATAAAGTTGTGGTTATTTCCACAAAATGCACAGGCAATGAACTCATGCCCAAATCGGCAGACACATAGTTGTGAGTACAACGGTTTCTTATAATACCTTTGCTAAAAGAATGACTCCTATGAGGTAAAGCATTGAATGTGCTTTCAGGAGGTGCTGCAATCGTATATCCATGTCTTTTGCTGCTGAAACCCGTTGTAACTGCAGGAGGTACAGCATCGCCTGCAGCATAACCTTTTGCAAATGAAGACAAAGGTAGTTGTTTAACATTTTTAACCAGAAATTGTACACGTAAATCCTGCATTTATCAAATAAACTACAGAACCTACAAAGAAAGGAAAGAGTAATTAATTCGATCCACAATACATTATTCACCTGCTATTATGCCACGGAATTCTATTAAGGGTTTAATTAACTACTGATATACTTAAAATAATGCAACCCATCCCACAAACAAATATCTGCCACAGGAAACGTGCACATGGATATAATGTTAGGAATCTTAGGATCCAAAAGGTCAGTCTCACTGAAACCAAAAGTACAGACACAATGTACACAAATTAATTGCAGTGGACCATATTTAAATATAAAGATTACAGTATGACGCTCAATGATCTACACATAATGAATTTTTTTTACCCAATGCCAAGGAAATACAAAATGCTTTACAGACTTCTACAGTACATATTACCAATGAGCATTGAGGGGATACCAATTCAACTATCTGCCATGATAATTGGGTATGCATATTTCCACCCAAAATCAGCTAGAAATTCCAGAAATCTGTTCAATTTAGCAATATTTTTCTAGCCAAAAGAAGCATAAGAATTATTTATCGACCCACTAACCGAATTATATTAACAGTATAACTGTCAAATTGATCACTAGACTCCAGCAAGCAAGAATTGAACCTAAAACTCAAAGCTAAATCCATTTTTTTTAATCTTTAGTACGGATCAATAAGCTCGATTTGGAAACAGATAGCACATTCTGTAACTGAACACAGAAATTTTAAGAACTTATCACATTGATACCAATCAACAACAAAACCACAATTCAAGCACATTCACATAACAATGCAAACATGAATACTACAAAGTCAAAATTTGAAAAAAATTAGCACAATCAAAGAAATATCAAAAATCCCATTACCTGCAGATCCAAGAACTGGGAAAGCACACAAAATAACAACATTTCTGAGTAGCAGCAGCCCCTTCATCTCCCACCTTAAATTCTTGAACAAAGGACTCAACTTTCTCATTTCATTCATAATCCCATAATTGAAACTAGAACAAATTCAAGAAATACTAGTGAAAATTGGACTACAAATCTAAAAACTAACACGGGTCTCAAAAAATTGTACGTATTCTTTGAATTTGCAAGAAAAACCCACCCAAAAAAAAGAAAAAAGAAGTGAGAAAAAGCAATGAGAATGTAATATAGTGGGAGTACATGGGTTTAGGTGAAAACCACTGCGTGACACTTCCAACGCATGATTTGGTCATAAATCATTGAAATTTTTTGCGCCAAAACATTGAAACATTAGGCAAGTATGATAAGTGTAAGTAGCAGAAATCTAAGAGTTGATCGAAGAATGAGTAGTCAAGATTTTTGTAGTAAGAAAAGTTAAGTGGAGTAAAGTGATCATTGGAGAGAGAGAAATAGGGAAATTCTTGACTATCAATACAAGAGTCGTCGGTGGGAAGTGTGTTATAAATAGCTTTTGGAATTGTTTAAAAAAAATGAAAAAATATTGGTACTTTTGGAAGTGAGAGATTTTTGTTTTTATTATCCAGTTTAAGGAATGTATGTTAGAGTTGATTTGAGATACAGTGTTCTTTCTGTCTTAAGATTAAGTGATTATGTACTTTTAGGCTTAATCTCCATGAAAAGTAGGCGGCTTGGCTTGTGGGATTTTTGTTAATGATTGGACATACGTTACCATCATCGTTATGGAATACTATTAAGTGTAATTTGTGAAAATTTACAACATAAAATCACCAATATGTGAGAAATTATCATATAATTTAAATTTTTTTTTGTGAGAAACTGTTATTTACAAAATTCCAATTTTTCATAGTAGTATTATATAGTGGTTTTTTTTTAAATGTTGACCCAATTTTATGGTGTTGACTTGTACAAGACTATTATTATTTTTTTATGTAAAGAGAGTCACAAGTGGCAAGATAACAACTGATGTAAACAAGATTAGATTTCATGTCTTATATATCACTTCCAAGATTTTAACCAATTAAACTAGTTAATATCAACACTTGTACATGACTTATTAACTTACGTTTTTTCCCTTTCTTTTCCTTCTTCATAATTTCTTACTCTTCTCCCTTATGCCATATCTAGTGTTTTCTTTGAAGGGTTTGAGGTGGATGGATCTTGTAATTTTGTGGCTAACATAAAATTCTGTAAGAGTTGATTAAGTCATCAGCCTCAGGTCTGTTATATCAGGGAACCGAAATAAGCATCACTCGGGAAGTGTTTGTTGATAGTTTTATACTTCAATGACAGAAAAACCTTGTTTGCCTAGTTGAAATTTAGTCACCTACCATAACCATGAAGCAGATAACGTAATTTCAAGGTTTACCGGTTAACATAATTGTTGAACACCGTTCACTCTCTTTTCTACTCGCATGTTAAGCTACTGGCACTGCACAACACAACTCGTAAAGATTCCACATTCCAAAGAACTTGTACGCTCCAGACCTGTGAAATGTAAGTTACTCGTTCCATTCCATTTTCACTATTTGTTTGAAATTATGCATACTAGTGACAAGTATGACGGAACAGAACGGTAGAACCTATTAGCTCATACGGAGTACATCATCATGTCAGGGAAGGCCGAGGAGGAAAATGAGGTTTCAAAATCAAGTAATCTGATATGATGTTACACGATGTGAACCAAGTATTTGGTTGCAAGTCCATCCTTGTAACCAAATATCTCTACATGACTCCAAGTGAGAGTACAAGTTCTTGGCAAGAATTAGTGTCGTATAATCTCACTTTGGCTAGCCTTACGATCTCACTTTGGCTAGCCGTGCTCTTATCTCCTCCATTTCTTCCTCATCATCTACACCTTCAGCAATTGGTTCCTCATCCTATGAAGTCAGGCATCCAATTTTTCAGCCAGTGCTGTATGAAGTATCAAAAATCTAAAACACATACGAAAGAGATTTAAGGATCACCTGCATGATTGTGCTTTGTGCAGGTACCTTGATCTTTTCTTTCCTTGCTGCACTAGGAAGCTGTGAAGCAGTCTCACTGGCCAACTCTGTCAGGACCTTATCAACCTCTTCCTCCGTCTCCTCTTCTGTCTTCAGAATCCAGCGAATCATCAATAGCCTCATTGACAAACTCTTCGATTGCCCCAGCCTAAGATTACATGAAAGAAAAGGAGGATTAAAACAGCAGAAAGTCAGAAATACACTTCTAAGGGGCAATATGACCATGACCTCCAAAATAATTTCATGCCATATCAGCAAAGGTCTGTTGAGTGGTCTGCTCAACAGGTTGAATTCCTAATGTTTATTGATACCTTGCTAAGACACAATCACAATAGAGGCACACCCCTTGATGCCTCAAGCCTTAGAGAGCTGTGTTTTTCCACTGAGAACAAGTTGAATGTTTGGGAACTACTTCGTAATAACAATTACCTTGGTCATCTCTTTGCTGCATTCTTGCATTGTAGCAGCGATTTGTAGAGCTTTCATAAGATTATTAACACGTTTCATCACTTCTGAACTCTTTTGCAAATGACCTACTGTGCGAGCAACAGCTGCAAGAAGACCCAAATCGGATTACAAAAGCCACAACAAATTCAAGCAGACAAGGAACTCAGGGAACAAAGTGATGCAACAAACATATGCAGCAGATGAACAATAAGCAGTGGAAGTGCAGAAGTACAAATTAGTGAAGGTGCAATGCCAAACAGTAACCAATTTGACATGTGTCAGTGCCATTCAAGGTATGAGAGATTATAACTGAACAATTTCAGGAGGGGTCAAACACAAAATCAAAACTCAGTGGCCACCATTCCTAATGAGTACTCCAGTTTAGATGAGTTAACCATCCTCTTTTTGGGTCAGTTCTCCATTTTGCATTTATAATGAGTTAAATCAATGCAATGTCAATTAAGAAGCTGGGAAGGGAAAATGACAAAGAGCTGTAGAACTTTCCTTCAAAAATATGAGTACACTCCTTGGCTATTCAACCACAGTACCGCAGAAGGATTCATCGGGTAAAGAATGACTGGACACAGTATTTTTTAAGACTACAAGTAAGTTATTACTAAGCGTTGATGAAAGAAGAAAATCATTTGCCTCCCAATGGAAGAAAATGGAAGACGAGAGTACAGTTACAAGCAAACCAAAGCTGCAGGATTATAAAAACACGGCGAGAAACAGAGTCCACAAAATCAGACAGAGGATCAGCACAAAAAAAAAACAAAAGAAAAAAGAAAAAACCGCAAAATAAGAGATGAGATCAGCACAAATACACAGAACCAAGAAAAAATAGTAGCTCAGTCATCAACGGGAATGGAGATCACCCATACTAACTTCTAGATTAATGAAATGGAAGGGAGATACATGAAAATCCAAAAATATAGCCAGAGAAGTATGAAGGCAACATCATCATACCAACACTTTCTCCAAGGTGCATCGACACTGAATTTAGCTTTATTCTCATAGAGACGATTCACTTCCTTAGCAAGTGGCTAATACATTACACAGAGAAAGGTAAAACTATCCTCATTATGGGAAGAAAAAACTAACCCAACCGAAACGAAATTTGAAAAACAAGAAAACTTTCTCAATCTTCTCATAAGAGGAATCATACTAACATAACCAAAACCCTAATGTCCACCATTTCTAAATTTGGTCGCTCAAACAATAACATCAATAATACCTTCGCAGAACCCATGTCATTCCTCTTCGCAGCTTCTCTTATAGCCTTTTGCACACTCTTCTCTTCCCTTTGAATATCTATCACATTCCCAACAAAAATACAATGACAATGCAAATTAGCGCTGCCCCAAATATAATCCAGTAAAACATAAAGATCAAAATTTGTACTCATCCGCAACAGCAAGAACCTAAACAAACGAAGAAAGCGAGGGAAAGTGAATACGTACCTCGGATTTGTCGTTCTATATTGAGACCCTCTTGTCGGAGCCGCCTCTGCCAATCCCTCAGCAACTGCTGAGGGTTGGGCTTTACACCCAACATGCTCTTCACCTTATCCATCAATATCTCTCTTTATTTCAACTAATAATTTCAGAAAATAGTAAGGTTTATACAATGACCTAGCCAGCCCCAATCAATTAGGGCACTTAATGAACTCAATTGAACCCAAATTCTGCTCAAATTATATATAAATAAAAGAGAAGAAAAATAAAAAATCAGTTCAGTATAATATGGGTTCCAATTGAATTGGGGCAATGCGTGATTTCACTCTAACTAAATCAAAATTCAACAAAAATATTCATGAAAATTTGTTGAAAATTATAAGCACGTCATTAAGAATAAGATAAGATACAATTCAAATCAAGGGAAGTTGTCAACTTTATAGGAGTTGCAATTCAAGGAAAGTAAATGGTTCAAAAGAAAGAGAATAGGAGAGGTGGGTGAAGAGAATAGGAGGCCAAGGAGGATCAAACTGCCAAGCGTTTTGGTTGAGAAAGGAGGGAACAAGGAAAGATCCTGAGGTAACGTAGTACTCCGGAGGGAACAAGGAACACTAATGAAGTTATTAAATAATGACCAAAGGAAGGATCTTTTAGCAATGTGATCGAGGAAGGATTACCCCGGAATTTTCTCTCAGTTGTCAGTCTTGTCACCTTGCGGTTTAGACTTTAAACCCCATGAAATGCCAAAACAATTGGTCGGTTGCGACTTGCGGGCCCCAAATGAGAAGTAAGCAGGTTACTGTTGAAATTTTAGTAGAGCTGAACAAGTTGTGGGCCGAGTTAGTTCGTAAATTCGATGGTGCACTGTCCTACGTGGCGCTTGTGTGTCATATGCAATCGAGTGAAATACGTTAAGGAAAGTATGTAGAAATTGCTGTGGAGATCAGAAAAGTGGGGATGACAGCAGTAAGATAAGATTTGGCAGAGATTTTATTTTCATATGCAACTTGAGTAATGATTACCAATATTTTTGAATTTGAATAAAAAATTTCATATATTTGAACTGATTTCACTTATGTAAATGTCATTTATTTCTTTGTCAAAATTTGTATGAAAGCCTTTATGCCCATTTAATGATACGCAATGTACATTTATAATAAGCCTCATGTACATTTAGAATAAGCCTCGAGTAAATTTATAATAAGCCTCATGTACATTTATAATAAGCCTCTAGTACATTTATAATAAGCCTTATGTATATTTATAATATACCTTATGTACATTTTGGATATGCCTCATGTACATTTTGGATATGCCTCATGTACATTATAATGAGCCTATTGTACATTTATATTAAGCCTTATGTATATTTATAATATACCTTATGTACATTTTGGATATGCCTAATGTACATTTTACGATATGCCTATATAACACAAATCACATCAAATATCCATCATATCAAAATTAATATACCAACATTTGTTTTTGCGAACTAAACAACATAAATCGCATAATGTACAGGCTTGTTGTTAATGTAATTTATATATTAGGAAAATATACATTATGCGATTTGTGTTGTTTAGTTCCCAAAAACAAATGTTGGTATATTAATTTTGGTATGATGGATATTTAACGTGATTTGTGTTATATAGGCATATCGTAAAATGTACATTAGGCATATCCAAAATGTACATAAGATATATTATAAATGTACATAAGGCTTATTATAAATGTACAAGAGGCTTATTATAAATGTACATGAGGCTTATTATAAATGTACATTGCGTATAATTAAATGGGCATATCATTAAATGTATATAATGTAATATAAGAATGTACATTTCTTACTTGAACAATGTACATTTATGAATTTCTACAACTGTCATATGTATATTACATTACATTAGTAAGTTTATTTCAGTGTTATCTTTTACATAAAAGCATATTACCTGATCGAAATATGTACATTTTTAATCAATAATATATATATTTTTAATCAATTATATGTACATTATCAATCTAGTTAGTATGTATATCAAGCGTTGCAACTTTTTGAATGTAGACATTCATATAGTGTAAATGTACATTAACTGATATCAAAATATACATTACCTACTCTAGGAATGTATATTTCCTACTTGTATAACGTACATATATCATAAAGTAGTGGCTAACAATAGTAAATATAATGTATGGTAGGGGAGAAGTTTAAGTTTTTGAAAATGGAAATGATTGTGTTGCTAACTAAGCCTATTATAGATTTCCTTTCCCATAAAAGTAAACTGACAGTTACATATTACAGAGAAAGGGGCGGTTGAGTGTGGAAAGGCAGAGTAACTGGGGCAATTGAGTGTGGGGATACGCATCTGACTCAGCATTACAAGTTGACATTCACATGTACATTTCCAATGTACTGCGTGTACATTTTCACCTGCGTTTTGTTCATTACTTGCTGCGTTTTGGCCCGGGTGTACCATGCGCATGGTACACCCGGGTGCAACCTACTCTTTGAGTCGGGTTCGGGCCTAAAATTATTGCCCACATCCAATATAAATCGAGCTTTTTGGGTGTTGCAGGCTTTGCGAGCCTATTTTACTATGCTTATTTAGGATATATGCTTAGTGTAACCACTTACCAGTAATGTTAGGGGAGTAGTTAGTTCGAAATATTGCGTTAGATGGATGTCTTAGACTGACTGCATATACTTCTGTTATAGTCATTGAGCTTTTAGTAAAAGGGTGGGTGATACAGGTAAGTGTTTGATATGGAGAATATTTCTGCAATATAACCGGCTTGGCACTCAGCAAACATCAGTATGCTTAGTCGTTGGCTAGTAAGCCCACACCGGTTTTCCCATCTCGTTATGACTTATCAGATTTACCACACCATGATACACCTAATATATTAATAAAAATATTTTCATTGAAAGTTAATAATGATGACTCTAAGGTGGTGGAAAATTAGAACAGATTAGTTTGTCACACAATGCTCTATAGTTGTTGCAAATTAGATCACGAATGAGAAATTGATGTATGTTCAAAAATCCTATATAAAATATATGGTGAAAAATTACATATACGATTTAAAAGTAGTGCTAATATCAAACAAATAAAAAGGAGTCCGAATAAATTCTGAATTTTTTATGTGATGTTTTTTGTAAGTTTTTGTTTTAACGTAAAAAGTATGTATCCTGAACTTTTTGTTTTATGTGATGCTTTTTGTAAGTTTTTGTTTTAACGTAAAAAATATTTCATTTTCTAGTGAGTTATGTACAAACATTTTGTCCAGATTTGGGCCATGCATTACTACCCAAATCCATCCTAATAATTTTCGGGACAAAGTTAAGTAGCTCAAACCCTAATTTTGGCATGTATTTTGGTGCCCAAACCCCTACTTTTTTCAGGTCGGGTCGAATCGGGCCAACGGGTGGGTCATTGTTGATCAGGTCTAAAATTTTAGTTAGTCGCAAACCTGTTTGAAACCAGTGGATGGATAGTGCACACGGGTGTACCATGAGCATGGTGCACCTGGACCAAAACGCATGCAATATATAATAAAACGCAGGAAAAAATGTACACCACGTGGCTGGGTAATGTACACGAGAAATAAGAAGTTACTACACAGAACAATGGTCATTTTTAATTTTGAGGAAGCGAATCATCTTTTCACTGCCCCAAATGCACAACTATAATTACGGGAAATCGAGAAGAGTACTGTATCTATACAGTTTTTCATTGTTTCCAAATTTTTCAGTTCAAACTCAAAAGAAAAAATAAAATAAAAAATATTTTTCAGTTCTTCACAATTTACAAGATGAATTTTTTTTTACATGTACACTAAATTCGATTGTTATGAACATTAAAAATCTAAATAAAGAACTTTAAAGTTGAGTATTATGTACATTAAATATTTTGCATAATAGGTATATTAAAGTTGAGTATTACATATGTTAAACATTTTATATAAGTTCTGGACAAAGAAAGTTAAGTTCATTGAGATTACATATGATATACATCAAATTTATATAAGATTTACATTGAAATTGTATCAGAATTGACATTAGTAAACAGTAACTCCCCCCTAGTTATTGAACTTATATAAGATGTATATTGAAATTTTTATTTTTGGAAAGAGAACCGTCATTATCTCTGTTGTAGAGCTCTTGTATTTTACATGTACATTGTATTTGATTGTTATGAACATTAGAAATCTAAATAAAGTACATTAAAGTTGAGTATTATGTACATTAAATATTTTATATAATAGGTACATTAAAGTTGAGTATTATATACATTAAATATTTTATATAAGTTATGGAAAAAAATAGTTATGCTCATTGAAATTACATACGATGTACATTGAACTTATATAAGATGCACATTGAAATTGTATCAAAATTAACGTTAATAAACAATGACTCCCCTAATTATTGAACTTATATATGATGTACATTGAACTTATATATGATGTACATTGAATTTATATAAGATGTACATTGAAATTTTTATTTTTAGGGATCGAACCATCATTATCTAGCTCTTGATAAAAATTGCCCTCCAACCAGCATCTAAATAAATTTTTTTTCATCATTACATACAGACTTTTGTTATTTTCACACTCGTTTTCCCAAGACACACTAACCTCGAGCAATCATTTCACTCCTACTGTCACGTTTCTTTTCATTTCCCCAATGCTACTAACAAGAAAATTTCCCCCATGCTCATGTGTTGTATGTGCCAGTTAGGACTAGGGATGGCAACGGACCGTATCTGGACCGGGTCCTTATGGATCTAGATCGAGATCCGTTTTTCAAGGATGGATCTAGATCCAAATCCGTCGGGTATGAAAAGTAAGGATCCAGATCAAGATCCAACGGATCCGGGTCCAAAACGGATCTTACATATTTTGCCTTCTTTTTGCGACAATAATAAATTTCAAATTTATAAATCTACATTTTGCATCTACTACAAGAGTCCAACGAATGATATAAGTTTAATACTTGAATACAATTCATATAACTAATCAAATATTACAAAACAACAAAGTAAAAATGAATAAAATCAAATGGCCCAGGAACCCACGGACCAGGTAGTGGCGAAGCGGGAGCAGCAGCAAAGGCAGTGTTCGGTGTTCCTGGTTGTGACGCTGAGGTGAGACCGTGAGAGTGAAGAACTGGAGACTAGTGAAATGTGAGATTGTGAGAGAGACAACCAGAGTACCTGACAAATGAGAGTGCTGCCGAGATCTAGTTAGGTATTTAGGGTTTGAATTTGGGCCTTATATAGAATAACATTTTTTTTTTAAAAAAGGGTAAACGGATCCAGGTCCGGGTATTATGGTTGGACCCGTACCTGGATCAGTTTATCAGTCATAGGACCCGGATCCGTTGGGTCTAAATTTTGAAGACCCAGATCCGCAAAAAACGAATATGGATCCACGGATCCGGGTCGGGTCCAATATCCGTTACCATCCCTAGCTAGGACTGGTGCACCACACTCATGATACAATCGGGTGCACTGTCTAATTTAAGGTTTGAAACGATCTGATTATAACCTGAGAAGTGAGACTCATAACCCGATCCAACTCGAAACCGATTAGATCTAATATTTCAAGACACGAACCCGATTCATGTTCGACCCGAATGTGATCTGACCCGTTAATAACTCGGCCCAAAGAAAACCTGACCCGTTAATGATCCAACCTAAACTCGACTTGCGTTCGACCCAAATGTGACCTGAGCTAACTCGGTAATGACTCAATCTACGCAATTTATGAGTATTAAATTGCATTAATATAATTAATTTCAATCATATGTATTTGTTCCCTTGTCCTTGCTCATTCAAACTAAACATATTTTAAGTTTTTAACTTATATAATTATATGAACTTAACAAGTTAACAACTTATGTTATATGTATATATCGATAAATGATAAATGAGTAAATGGCCATGCATTTGTAACTATATCAATAGTTTTCAACTTTCCATCAATACAGTCACCATAGTAATTTTTGTATTATTGAAGGTCCAGTGAATTAATTATCATATTTAATTCTCGTTTCTTATATATTTTTTATTAAACTCAATTCAAACATACGCAATTTTTTTGAGCTGATCTACATTAATATAATTAAAATTTATGTGTATGAACTTGTCCTTATCCATTCAAACTGTATATATTTTAAGTTCTTAACTATATATCTATGTGAAGTTAACTTCTTATGTTATACCTTATAAGAATACATTAGCAATTATACATTTATAGATATATCAATACTACTTAATGTTTCACTATTGATTTGATTTGATAAAATGTATCATGCTCAGGTGGCTCAGCTGATTATCCAAATTTAATTAGTTTATTTGAACTATATATCTATATATGATATTTAATACTTGTTAGATATTTGATAAAATTATTGAATTATTAAATTGATTATATTATCACATTTACCCGAAACGAAACAACCCGTGTAAGAACCTATTCGGATTGACCCGAACCGACTATGACTCGAACCCGAAATCTATTTGAACAAAATACAACCCATTATAACCCATCCAAGAACCAATTATGATTGGCCCGAACCGAATATTATTCGAACACGAAACAACCCTTTGTAACCCATCATGGAATTGGTCCGAATCGACCGAAATTGAACATGACCTAACAAAATACAACCCGACCTGAACCCTGTCAGAACTTGAAAAAGAAAATAACCGATTTCACCCGACCTGATAATGACCTAACATGACCTAAATCGACCTGAAAGGCCCGCTTTACCCGTTTCAACCCGACTTGATAAAAAACGACCTCTCGATGGGTCAATCCAAAACGATCTGTGACATCCCTAGTCATTTGATTAATGGATTTTTGTGATTCATTCGTGGTTTGTTTTAATATAATAGAAAGTGCTTCGTACTTGTTTTTAAGGTTTGTACATTATATGATTTGTTTGATTTTTTTTTTTAATTATATGTGGACGATTTATACTTTTTAAGATGTTCAAAATGTAATGCCTTTATATCAATTAAAAATATATAGAAATTAAATACTATATTTTTCAAAATATTTATATTAAGAATTTGTTGACAATTTATTTTATGCTTGAACGATGTCTTGAACCCTTGTTGTTGGACATTATTATACAACCTTAAGAAACTTGCAAACTAAAATTATGAAATAAAAAAAATCTATATTAAATAATTGAATTTAGTTAATACTTTTTGAATAATGTATTTTTTTTATATACATATCCCGTAATATTTTTTGGATCATAGAGTTAAGAAATCCGTACCTTTTGGCTCTGCTAATTCTATCCAATTTATTTTTTACTATGGATATTGTAGTTTAAAGTTGTTGCATGTCTATAGTTCTAATTGCAAATTATCATTTGAGTTGTCCATTTTATTTCTCTAAGAGTAAGAGTATTCCATCCACAACATGAAATATACCCCAAAGGATAATTTTGACCGAAATAATGTTTGTTTATGGCTCCAAACAACCATGTACAACCGAAATGATGTTTTACTAAGGAATGACTTTTGAACAATATACCCAACATCTTATTTTGGAACGTGTCTCAATCTTTATCAGATCAATTGAAATCATTATATCTTTTGTTATAAGGGTAACTTTTTATTATATTGAGAGAATTTTGTTATATTAAAGAGTAATTTTTGTGGCTACACAATTAATATCATTATTGTATCCAGTGTACACACAAAATCTTCCCTAGTAGGCTGAGTACAATTAGACCAAACAAAGTTAGCAATATATAGATCTATAAATGATAATTTCAAAGAAAAAAATAAATTTACAATTTTATAAATTTTGACCATCAACTCATCTCACATGTAATTAATGAATTAACAAAATAATTTATGCAAGTTGGTTAAATATATGGAACTAAGTTTGATTTGTATCTTTAATTTTAACTGAGAACTCATGTTTTGATAATGTAAGTGAACATAAATGGCATAAGTCAAAATAATGTTGTGTGGTTACCAACTTACCAATTATGTTGGTAACTTGGGAATATATGGCTCAAAATTGTGTTGTGTATCACACCAAGTTTGCTATAAATAGGAAAACAAAATGGAAAACACAAGTGTTTATTTTTCGTGAAGACATATGAAAGTAAAGCTTAATAAGATGCACAAACCAAAAACCTTAAACTGTAGAATTGGTATTGGATGAGCCAGTAAAATGACACCTTAATAGTGTAAATTTAGTAAGTAAAAAAAGTCCATAACAACTAACAAACTCTTGTTTAACAAATCTGAAAATTACCTGTGCTGAGCTCTGCTGCTCCCCTTATTTCTCTCCCACCTCCACAATCCGCATCCCTCTCCACCTACGCTCATTCAGAAAATAAGGGAAGCTACAAAAAAAATGTAGAGCAACCCGAAATACTCCATTCAGAAAAAAGCTGCAAATCCGGTGGCAGCGCAGCGGAAATCTCACCACCATTCCCCAAGCAAACACCACCCTAATCATAAACAGAACCAAAACAAATGAGCAACTGCACAATTAACAAAAGCGGCAGTAATCATCATCATCATCAACATTTTCATAGTAGAATTAGCAATGGCACACAAGCATGCGCGGCATGCAAGTACCAACGTAGGAAATGTGCCTCAGATTGTGCACTAGCACCTTATTTCCCCCATGATCGCCAAAGACAGTTCCTTAACGCGCATAAATTGTTTGGCGTTAGTAACATAACCAAGATTATACGTAAACTTAACCCCCCGGACAAAGATATAGCCATGCGTACAATCATATTTCAATCTGATGCGCGCGCCAAAGATCCTGTAGGCGGGTGTTACAGGATCATTAGGGAGTTGCACCATCAGATTGCGTATTATAAGGCTGAATTAGACCTTGTCCTTCAACAACTTGAGATTTGTAAGGCTCAAGTGTATCAACAACAACATGCTCAACTATATCAGATGGCTGCCAGCCTTACACCTCCACCTTTGGAGGCCGATGCTCAGGTTGAAGCTGGGGCTACTACTACTCCTGCAGGTGATCAAAATGATCAGGGTACCGAAATAGTAGCTTGCGATAATGATAGTTACCAACAACAGTATCAGACTTTGATGCGGTGCTATTGTTATGATGAGGGCGATCAAGGGAATAATGAGCAACAATACATGCCTATTCCTCAGCAACAAGTCCAGGATCAGAATGATCAGTATTCATGGGTGGCTCCTGCAAATGAAGATAAGGTTTTAGCCTCATCAAATAGCAGCACAAGCCATGGCGAATGTTTTGTTATGAAGAACAATTTTGGAGGCAAATGTGATGGATTGGAGATTAAGCAGCAGATCCAGATAGTTGCACCTGAAGCTCCTTATGGTGCTGAGAAAGAGTATGGAAGCAAGTTTGATTTATCTAAACACATCGATCTCTCGTGTTGTAATCTTCAAGGGGATGGATTGAAGTTTGATCCTCAACAAACAACAGAACTCAGGTTTGCATAATATTAACACGTTCTACATGTTTCATTCATATAAAATATTAGTCACAATTCTTGCAGAGACGATGAATTTTTCTGGAATTTTGCAGTGGAGAGGTGGTGTTGAAGGAAGAAAACATTGTACTCGTATACCCGGAGGATGAATCCTTTCACCAAATTTCTGAGGAAGATCTAAGAAATGCAGCTACGTTATTTACCCTGACAAGTTGAACAGAAAAAAAATGAAAATCTTTCACCATAGAGTAGGCTAAGAGGCTATCCAAATTTTCTAGAAAGGATGAGAAAATAGAGTTGTTTACAATTGTAGAATTTTTATTTGAATCGTTTGGTTCATAAGTTAGCGCTTCCCCTATGCAACAATAGCTGGTGGTAGCCCCGTCAAAAAAATGCTGCTGGTAGCAACTAGCAAGCCATCACAGATTAGAGGAATAAATGACAAGACCTGCAACACTATTTAAAGGTGCCTTACAAAATGTGTGAAGGGGTTGATCATAGCAGCTAATCGCAAGTTCAACCTATGTGTTCGTTGCAGAATATGATTTCACAGCACCCAATTCTTCACTTCAAGCAACATAATGCCAGATTTCAGCATTAGATTATGTGAACGCAAAATACTTATGAGGATGCAGCGCTAGCATTTTCATCCAAAATTTTATTTGTAATTGAAAAAAAAACTTATATGGATTATAAGTTACAAATGCAACTAAGCGGAAATTTTTTAGAGGTCTGATATACTCCTTACAAGGGTAGAAAACATCAATATCGAGGAATGATTTACAAAATATTTGCTGAACAAGTCATCACAAATCCAACTGATCCATGTCCGGCACTCGCGCAACACTGCTACATCCTGAATACTCGATAACTACAGCTTACGTTGTGGTCAGAAGGGAGGAAACACTGTAAACCCGAAATAAAGATTTATATTCTGTAAGAATGCAATAGAATATTCAAAATGCTCGAAACAAAAGTTATTTGTGCTTATATGAGGCCCCCTACCGTGCTGCATCGGCCAAAGCTGTTCTGATTACTTTAACAGGATCTATAATTCCTGCGTCTTCCATGTTGACATATTTACCTGCATCAAGAGGAAAAGACTGCAAAGTGTAAGAAGTTCTACTGGAAAAACCTGCGTGTCTACAACACTGCATCAACCAGTCAAATCGCCAGGTCCAACTTGGCTAAGGTTACATTACATTGGGTTTGATACAGATCTTTTGGTTGCAGTTGCTTGTAACCCATTTCAGTAACTTCATCTGGTTTCTGTTTTCAAATGATTGAAGACCCTAAATTTTAGGGTAGATTTAGTAGAACTCAAACTGTGAAACAGGTTTTGGAATGTTTAATATCTTTCTTTGTTGTGGGTTTGCTGAATTTTGATACTTTAGGAATGTAATCTAAAATCTTCCTCGACTTCTTTGAGTGACATGAGTTTTGTTATCAAAGCTATTGCAATTGTATATATATGATCTGGATATTTGAACTTCGGTTTTCAAGACTGTATTAAGTTTTGGTTCCATTTCTAGTAAGTGGAATCTTAATAATGAAGAAATAATAGGATATAGAAAAAAAAAATCAATATAATCTATAGAAGGGGTGAATAGAATATGGTTGATTTTCGCAATTAAGTTTTCAAAGCTTTTAAACGACTTTTAGATGCGGAAAACTTAATAAAGAATAAAACTGATTTCAAAAGCTTTAAAATTGGTTTCAGTATTTTGACTTGAATAATCTATTACAGAAAGTACAAAGTAAGTAAAGCAAGCGAATTTGACGAGTATTTATTATGAAGTTCGGCAATATGTCTACATCTCCGTCTCGGTTGTCCTACCCTTACGATTTAACAACTTTTATTTATTTCCTTAGAGATCTAAAGTAATCTAAAAGATTTTTACCCTATCTTTCTTACTATAGCTTTCCCTAGCAATATTTTAAAATCTCAATTTCAAGAAATAAAATCACCTCACCTTTTCTAAACTTTTGAGTATTGTAATTTCTACTCAAAGTATATCATCCTTTTTTTATTTGATCTTTATTTTTCACACTTAAAATATACTTGATATTTCTTTTTCTCTTAATTCTAAAATACAATTAAAAGAGTAAGTACTAGAGAGAAAAATGTTTAAGTTGTTGTAGCTTGAGAATTGTATTTAAAGTTGAAGTCTTGTCTCTCTTATCTTCAATGTTTCAGCTAACTTATTTTTATATGGGCAATGGAATAACAGATAGACTTAAGCTTCAAGGAGACCGTTGCCTTTAAACAGAACTTAGCCGTTTGAATGATTGCTTCAAAGTCGTTCCACTAATTCAGCACTGTCATGAAATTTGTTACAAAGGAACGTTGAGCCTTTGAATTCTTCTTCGGAATCAACAAAACAAACTCCATGAAACTAGGAAATCTGTCGAAGCTTTGTTGAAGCGACTTATCCCATTTTGAAGGAAGATTCAAAGCTAAAGTTTGAATAAATTAAAACACTTGAACTTCAGCCTTATCTTGCACACTTCACACTTATCTTCTTAACCGAAATATGAATGTTGTTTGAACAAGTCCATAACTGAACATTATACCTGAAAATTATAACAAGCCAAACAACACAAACAACAAATATATACATAACAAGTATCCATGCATTTGTAGCATAGAAAAATCGTAGACGTTTACTTTGACTTCCATCATCTACAAAATAAAACACGTCAGAGTACATCATCATCAAGGTGGAGTTTTCAAATAAGATGGATAGAGGCATTGGTAGAAGAGTAACAAAAAAAAGACCATCAAAGAGCAAACCTTTGGATGCATCATAACCGAAATTGTGGTCATTCTGCCCCAACTTGCCAATGACAAACGAAGCATCACTTCCAACATTTGACACAATTGTAAAGGTTAATGAATTATCATATTCAGATAAAATAGCAACAAAGATACAGTCCCCAAAAGACAAAATATTCAACTGTAAATAAAAAACCAAATAAAAAAATCAATCAAAATATTCATAATCTATGCAAAAGGAAACCTTTAGAGCATTCTAGACTATTTGGACCCCTCTTTTCTGGTCTTCGTTTACAGTTTGGATGTTCTCCAGAGCTTTTGTAGCATAAAGGAGAGAAACTCCACCCCCTATGAATAAAACTCAACAAGTGCAATGAATGTCTGAAAGATGGTAATGAAATTCACCATCAAGAAAAGAATTTTTACCTCCATTGCAACAACTGTAGAAACACAGACTTACCAGGTACAATACCCTCCTCTACAGAAGCTCTTGTCATGTTGAGAGCATTAGTGACCCTATCCTTTCTCTCACCAACTTCAGCTTCACTGACACCTCTAACTTGTTCAACACAAAAACAAAAGGAATGCTTGGTGACCTGTGCCGTCTGCTCTACATGAGTGCATAGACTAGGGCTATCAAAGTGAGCAGCTTCTATTAAAAAATAAAATAAAATTGGTCCAGTCATTAGTAGAAAAGCTTAAATATGCGGCGGGATTTTTAGTGACATATGCGGTGTCAAAAGGCTAGCAGCAATACAGATAGCAGCAAATTAATCTATTTAATTTGCGGCGTAAAAAATACGCCGCAAATTCATAACTAATATACGGTGTCACCTCCCTAGAACCGCCGCTAATTTTCCAATAATTTGCGACGTCACCTCCCTAGAACCGCCGCTAATTGGCCATTTAACCAGGTTAAAAATTGACCTGTAATATAGGAATATGCAGCGGGTCTTGGGGACACCCGCCGCATATAAGTTGTTTTTTTTAAACGCATGAATTTGATCCCTACAATGCCTAAATTTCAAATTCAAAACCTGCTTATTACATTTGCAATTTCTGCAACCCAAGATACATATATACACATGATCCATCGATCTCTCATTTATGCGTACTAATAGGGTCGTAAAAACAACCATATATTAAGTGACATCAAAAATACAATCCAATTAATGAAATTGATGTATAAATTACAAAATACACAAGAATAAGGTAATGTACAAAATCTAAAAAAGTTATATGTCCAATACTTTGCAAGTTTGTTGCGGACGACGTTGATTTCTTCATTGGAGAAGGGCTCCTCGTTGAATCATTTGCATACCTAATATTGATTAACATATCATTAACGTGTATATAAAATGCAATGCATATGAAATCGATGTATTTGAAGTGTTTAAGTCACTTTCTACCCGAACCCGATCCCATTTGACCTATATTGACTCAAATCGATGGGTTTCAAGTGTTTAGGTCACTTTCTACCCGAAACCAATCTCATTTGACCTATATTGACTCAAATTGATGTATTTGAAGTGTTTAAGTTACTTTCTACCCGAAACCGATCCCATTTGACCTATCTTGACTCAAATCGATACATTTGAAGTGTTTAGGTCACTTTCTACCCGAAACTGATCTCATTTGACCTATATTGACTCAAATCGATGTGTTTAAAGTGTTTAGGTCACTTTCTACCTGAAACTGATCCCATTTGACCTATATTGACTCAAATCGATGCATTTGAAGTGTTTAGATCACTTTCTACCCGAAACCGATCCCATTTGACCTATATTGACTCAAATCGATGCATTTGAAGTGTTTAGGTCACTTTCTACCCCAAATCGATCCCATTTGACCTATCTTGACTCAAATCGATGTGTTTCAAGTGTTTAGGTCACTTTCTACCCCAAACCGATCCCATTTGATCATTATTGACTCAAATCGATGTGTTTCAAGTGTTTAGGTCACTTTCTATCCCAAACTGATCCCATTTGATCTATCTTGACTCAAATCGATGTATTTGAAGTGTTTAAGTCACTTTCTACCCGAAATCGATCCCATTTGACCTATCTTCATCACTAGGGTCATTATCCTCCAATTCATCCTCCCCATCATCTTCCTTCTCGGCATCAACATCTTCAACGTCATCAGATTCTAATTGGCCATGATGGTCTAGCTCAACTTGATGAATGAGAATTTCGTTAGAACACGACCTCATGTCATTAGAAGCAGGAACATCACCATGCCATACTCATACGTGGTATTGTTGCCTAAACCCACGGCGGATCACATTGTCCCTCAACTTTCTTATACTTGTATTCACATTATCGCAATCAACACAAGGGCAACACACCTCATCATCTCCAATGTTATTTAGGTGTTTCAACACTTGTTTACAAAACTCCTCAACTCCATTTATGAACTCTAACGAAACACGATTACCATACATCCATTTTCGCTCCATAATTTGTGTTATGCCCTATTTAACATGTAAGAGATTAAATAACAATCTAATCAATACTCAATTTACGTATAGTTATATATATAATTGCACCTAAAGGGTCCTCAAGTAGCTTACCGAAAATAAGGTTAAGCAAACTCCACAATGACCCACAAACACTTGCTCTATAGTTTAAGTACTGAATTCTTCTAGCGATATTATTTTTGTTCTATGCTTTGTAAATCAATACAAATTCTACAAAAAAATTGGCAAAGTTTCCTTTGTAAATCCAACATTTCCCAATTTTGAAAATAGATTTTCAAACCTATTTATATGAATTTATAAACAATCACAACCAACACACAATGCCATTTACTAATTCATATACGTACTAATCCATATGCATTAACTAAATCAATTCAAACTGATAAACATAACCAATTCGTATATTAACACTCTATATTCAATTCAAACTATTATACAAAACACTCTATAACATAACCCAATTCCAATTAATATACAAACTAATACAAACTAATCCAAACACATAGTAACTCAATTCCTAATAATATGAATACTAACATAATTCAATTCCAACTAATACACATACGAATTAAAATATAAATCCAACTTTGATTAATAATCCAACTTTTTGACTAATAATCCAACAATACCCTTCCCCTAACCCTAATTCAAACAATCCTCTTCCTATAACCCTAACCTTAATACATAATGCCCATATATTATTCCATAGTCTATGTACTCAAAACGCCCCTAAACTCAAAACCCAAATACAAAGACATATATTATTCCATTGAACAAACAAACACAATGCCCCTAACACGAAACCCATAGTCTACTCAAAACGCCCCTAATACGCAATGCCCATATATTACTCCATTGAACAAACAAACAAACATACATATATACACAATTACAAATTAAATAAATAAAAGAACAAAAGCATTGAAACCCAATACCTTGAAGAAGGCGGAACGTGCGAGACGAAGAGATGGGGGGAGGAGACGACGAACTACACGGCGGCGGTATAGAAGAATCAACGTCGGAATTGGGGCGAAAGAACACAAAGAGATGTAGTTAGGGAATAAGGGAGTAAGTACATGAAGGATTACAGAGAATGAGGGCGCAAAAACACAACTAGAGGAAGTACTGAAGAGAAATGCGAACACGAAGAGAAATAAATTGAAGAAAAAGCCGGTGGTTTTAATTTAAAGAAGCAATATACGGCGGGTGTCGACTAATACGCCACAAGTTAATTCGAGAATTCAATTAATATGCGGCGGTTTAACCCTAATACGCCGCATATTATTATGTCTAGGTATTAATATGCGGCGGTTGTTCAATAATACGCCGCATATTAGTGAGTTCTCTAATTAATTTGCAGCGTTTTTGGTATTACGCCGCAAATCCGTAGCCGCAACTGATTATTATTTTACTAGTGAGTAAGATAAATAATACTTAATGTTTCAAGGAGGGAGGACCTGGAATGAACTCGAGCACTTCAGTACCTGCACAGATCACTCAGCAACCAGAGAGACACAAGGATTGGCCAAAAGGAAAAGAAGATGAAACTATTGTATTGAAAGTAGCAGCCGGCTTTCGAGAGGCCAGAACTCTCCCAGAGTAGCATTACAATATTTTTCCTAACTCCCTTTTTCCCCCTCTCTGTAACTCATATACCCCCTCCCCCCTTGCAGAATATTCTAACTGTATGCTTACATCATTATTCTAATAAAGTATTCTTTAAAGTATTCTTTCTTTGTAACCACTTTCAGTTGTGCATGCACTCCTACAACCATATTCTATTGCTCCTTTTCTATTTTATGTTTTATGTTGTTGGTTTGCGTCTTCTTTATGTGTATTGAATATCCTTGGCTTTGGGACGATTCATTACAAGACCTTGAATACAGCAACACCACCAGAAAGCTTTGATAACCGATCCTATGCCTTCTCTTTGTCAAAGGTTGAAGTACTATTTTCCATGGAAGTTCTAAGCAGCACCTCAATAATAAAAATCAAAATCAATCTCTCGATTCATAATTAGCAATCTCTGCTGCTTAACATGCATTCAGAGCACTTCATAATAGAAGCACAAAATAGACACAATGCAAGACACTAGACACTTGAAATTCAGGTTCAAGGCTTAAATCCTCACGTTACTTATCTTTAGGCCTTGTATTATTATTTTTAAATGCTAGTAAATTTGCCACCTTTGTCATTGTGTTCTTTCCTATTTATCAGCAAAAAAAAAACCCAATTACTTTAATGTTAAAAAATAGGCACTCTAACATTGTACAAAGCTTTAAAGCCATTATCAAGAGGCGAAAGAAAGGGCTCCTAAACTTGGGAAGCCCATTTGTTGGCCCCTCTTATTCTGCTGCACATAACTAGTGGCACTGCCTTACACCGAATGATCATCACCATAGAAATTATTTGTATACTTCATGTTGAAATTTAGGAGCTACTTCATCTCAGTGACCATCCCATGCTACAGTAACAATTGTCACTCTAGTATCCAATAATGCTGAAATTATATCCATTTGCATCATGGAACAATCTGAATCTTTAGTTCCCCAGACCAAGTTTCATGATAATGTGAAGAACAAGATAGTTCAGAAGGACAACTTCTAAAAATAACAATATCATATCTATCTATCTTTATATAATCTATCTTTAATGAGCACAATAACCATAAGATAATAAGCACATAGAAGTCAATAGCTCATAAAATATAAATTAAAAACATGTATGGGATGCTGGATACCAGCAAAATCCAAGGATATTGAAAATTATTCAGTATATAGCTTTCTCATATGTTAAAAGTGGTGTCTAGGATTTACAAAGTCAACAGCATACCTCTTCACAGCGCTGCTCTATCACCTTTTTTGCAGCACCAAGCATTTCAAGTTGAATCTTGTCCAGAGTCAACCCACGCTCCTCTGCAATAACCTGAGGATAAAAATGAAGGATAGGATAACTGAAGATGTACAGAAGGCCCCCAAAAATTCAAGATTGAAAATGCCTCACCTCTCCTCCAGTAACAGCAAGATCATCTAGGTTAGCTTTTCTACTTTCTCCAAACCCTGGAGCTTTAATGGAACAGACCTACAGAAAATCATACAAACAAGCACCAGAACATCAATTACCAAAATTTTACAGAAAAACAATAAAATTTGTTGTCTTTCAAAATTAGTTAAGAATTTAGAAATATCTAAGATCTTAGGTAGGCTCAATACACAAGCATATCATATCTAACTTCAAAGAACTAGCAAGTGACACTCATAAGGGACCCATCATTACATTTATATGCAACAATAACTGGTAGTGCAATTTCATTAAATATACAGTTGTATTGGCATGCTCACCTTAAGCCCAGCTTGATGCTTGTTAAGAATTAGCAAATTGAGTACATCACCCTCAATGTCCTCAGCAACTATAAGTAGAGGCCTATTCATCTACCACAAACCTATAGCAACAAAACAAATTACTCAGATCAACCAAAAATTCGGTAATTCACCTTATATTTCTAAATATCTTCAAGTGGTCAAGAGAAAATTTAAAAGGAGATACCTCGAGAACCAACTCCAATACTCTAAGAAGGGAACCCACATCTGAAAGTTTTTTTCTCGTAGATAAGAACCAAACGATTCTCAAGTTCCTGGTGAACAAGCATAATAATAATTAAAACTTCTAGCAGGTAAGAAGAAAAAAACCAATATGTCTAGTCACAAAGCATACAGAAAGCATAAGTGCATGGAACTAATCCATACTCGAAAAATTTGAAGCAGTTATGTAAACGGCGAATGAAACTTACACATTTCTGGGTTTTCTGATCCGTGATGAAATAAGGAGAAATATAACCCCTGGCTAGCTTCATTCTTTCCACCACCTCCAATCCATTATCCAAAATGTTTCCATCCTAAAATTCAATGAACCAGCAAATCTGATATAACTTTCTCCATATAAAATGGCATATCATGGAAGAACATTAGAAGGTTTACTTACAGAAACAGTAATTACACCTTCCATGCCAACTTTCTCCATTGCCCTGGCAATAAGTTCACCAATTTTACACTCTCCATTGGCAGAAATAGTAGACACCTGCTGCACAGGAATGAAAACTGGTCTTTAGTACAACACCATATGAATTATGTCTAATTCAAAAGTAGAAGAAATAATATCAACAAGATAAAGGTAATGAGCTGGAAATGTCAATCTATCACATTGAAGAAATTGTAAAGTTCTCAGTAATCTACATGATTGCACCTAAAACTGACAAGAATTATAAGGTCCCTTGACTATTTTCTTTATTAATTAAAACAGTCCCCACTTAGTGTTTCAGATAAAACACGAAAGAAGGAGTTTGTTGTAACCATGGAAATGACAAAGCTATTTTCAAGAGAATATAAAGACATAATTAAGGATATTCCTCCAAGATATTACCTGCATGATTTCCTCTGGTGTATTTATCATCACTGCTTTGCTCTTCAAGTTGGAAATCACAGCGTCAACTGCCATATTGATTCCAGTACGCAGATCCATAGCATTTACACCAGCAGCCATGGATTTGCACCTTTACACTAAAATTGCCTGAGTCAAGACAGTAGCGCATGTTATTCCTGAAACACAAGGAATAATTCCTTAGATCAAAGGTACAGAACTTATTGACATGAATGAACTGCAGAAATTTGTTAGTAATGCTTCCCTGCAAATTTGGCAACCAGCCATTTATCAAGAGCCACCCAATAAACCATCTAAACACGAGAGGGAAGAAACAAAGGTTCAGTATGGAACTACCATATGTAATGCATCGAGAGGAGGGAAACTTTAGTTAATGCAAACAATTCAGTTGTAGTTAGTTGGGGAAGTAATAGCTAGTAAGCTATACATATTGATTCATATGGATATAAGTAATGAATTGATGAGAGTTAATTTTGTTAAGTCTTTAGTGAGAGTATCCAGCCACTTGGAAGTTGGGGTTGTATGGCCTAAAAGATGATTTGATCGGATTGAACGCAATCGACTATCAATTTTTCCCCAAGTTCCTCTTCTTCTTCCACATTTGTATTTTTTGATTATTTCTAGTCTACAATACCATATTGCAGTTTGGGAGAAATGTAAATGCTTGTGCATGTATCACTAAATCAACAAAATCCCAATGCCTCAAAACAAGCCCTACCCAGTCAGGATAAATGATAAATAACCAATTGCTGAGAGAGCATAATCTCTATGTTCATTGGTAATACTGTCAACTAATATTTGTTTATACTGATGGCCAACCTTCAGTGATGTAAACTGATCTTAGAGTAACAAGTTCATAACTCCATAAAAAACGAAACACAGTATAAAAAAGCTTAATGAATGTTTTAGGAGCAAGCTATCCCAGGCATTCAGAAGACAGAGTTCATACAGCCAGATGCCATGACTACAAGTACCAGGAAAACTTGGTTGCCATTCTTAGATTCTTAACCACTATACGTACGATTGTAACCCATTTTAATCCCCACACTGAAATTCATGGCTGTTTTTGTGACAGGAAAACGTACCCACATGTTTTGTGAAAATTGTAGCATACCTAGGAAAAAAAATTCCATAAAGAGCCAAATATCAAACAAGGATTCCTGATTCACCAGTTCACAAAAATTTACTTAAGGCAGGATAGGATATGTTCCTTGTATGTGTTTTTGACTAATTATCATATCAAAACTCAGAAGTCACCACACCCACATCTTGTGCCCCCCCCCCCCCCCCCCCCCCAAAAAAAAAAAAAAAGTCATGGAGCAGTTATTAGAGCTGGGTAACATGACAATGGCAGTATGTGCTACAGCATGGCAATTCTCACAGCCATATAAAGATTGTCAAACAAAGAGAAAATTTTCATCGAACTCATTATTTGACGATGATCAGTAGTTGACCAGATAAATAATTACTGATAACCTCTTAGTTAACGAAAATAAGATATCTTGCAAAGCTTGCCAGACTGAGTAATGACTAGTTCAGCTTAAGTTAAAAGTCATAACCCTACACTAAAGGACTAAAACTACGGGGGGAAACAATTACCATCTCCTGCAACAGTATTTGTGGCCTTTGCAACCTGTTTGGCAAGCTCTGCACCAAGATTTTTATTCCTTTCATTGAACGCTATGCTCTTGGCAACTGTAACGCCATCCTTTGTAATTTTAGGGCCTTTATGGTTCCTTTCAATAATTACATTTCGACCCTAAACCAACATATAAAGCAAATAAACTAATTTCAGCTAACTCCTATCCCTTCACACAAAATACAATTTACAGAATATTCCATCTACACAACCTTAATATTAAATCGGTCATCGTACCATTTACAGCATTGCAAACATGACGCATTTACTGATACAAACCATTCATGCAGGTATACAACTACTCTAGCCCACTAAGTAAGGTATAACGATTTCAAGGTTCACACCTTGGGTCCATAGTAACCTTCACAGCTCCAGCAATCTCATTAACCCCTTGCAGAATTGCCGCTCGAGCTCCCATTCCGAAATTAATATCTTTTGCACCATAATTTCTACTGGGAACTATCCTAATGTTCACCTACAAATCCAAACAAAAAATGAGAATTAAAAACTCACTAATCTCAATTAACTATATCATCGTTAACCTACAACATTACACATTTATACCCAATAAATAAATAAATAAATATTTGTCCAATAAATATAATTATTTTTCTGCACTTAACAAGACCCATTTCCCCAATTACATAAATACAACATATGCAACAAATAATGTAAACTTTTATTAATAATCTAATATCAAAACTAAGTAGAATTAGCAATATCCAGAAATCAAGATCCGATTATTATGCTCTAAACTTAAGTTTGAAAGACTAAAATCAAGAAACGATGACAGAATATTGAGAAAGGTAGATTATACCAGTCTTCTTGAAGCAGAGGACCTGCCACACCAAAATAGAAAATATAAAGATTAAGGGAATGTCATTTTATATTATAATTGTGAATTCGAAAAGGGTAAGATCGAAATACAGGCCTAATCAATGAAGAAGCAGCACGAAACATTGTAGTATACAGGTGGGGGAAAGAGATTGAAGAGGGGTGTAGGGTTTAAGAACAGTTTCACAGAATTGAGTGAGGTTTTTGGGGGGGAATTGAGACGGAAATTGTCCTATTAACTTCGACACCCTCATTTTTTTTTTTTATTCTTATAGTTAAAATTTGGTTATAAAATTTATAAATTTTAAATGAGAAGAATAAAAAGAAATTGATGGAGTAAAATCAACAAGAAGTATGTATAAAACAGACATTACAACTCATTTGATAAGATAATTTCAATAATACATACATCAAAGTTAAATCGGTTCACAAAGTTAGGTAAAAAAGGCTAAACCACATTATATATGTATATTTCAATTTAGGTGCTAATAAAAATCCAAAATAATCTTTATAACATAATATACATAATATGTGGTTACTTATAATTCTAGTGTATTTCATATTGGTTGATGAACTTGTACATCTCCGCCTTGGATTAGATTTAGAGGGCAATAATGTAGGATATGAAAATAAATCGATGATAACAAGTTTTGAGTATTTAACTATTTATATTTCTCGGCCCCAACTTTAAGTCTTCAAATTTACACCATTTTCTTATTTATTCTTGATTTAGTATTCCCAAGATAGAGAATTCAACAATAGATCATGGAAGCAAATTCTCTTGATGTACCCTTAAGCTTTAATTTTTTGACGAAGCAAATAGATTATAAAAAATGAAAACTCTTTCTAAGGTTGAAGCTTAGGATGGGAAACACAGTAACAAACGAAACTTAGAAGTTAATAAAGGGAACATTATTTAAGAAAATCAATAACTCATGACACATTACAAAGTAAAAATATTCATACTTTAAAGATAATTAATATCAGAAAATTTCATAAATTTAACTAATACTATATTTGGTATTCATGTTACCATCATTCAAAAAGAATGAAAAAATAAGTGGATGAGTTAAGGGTATATTTGAAGATTTTTAAAGTTATTTTGCTTTAAGTAACTAAGAGCATTAGAGCACCTAGATCTGTTTACAACGCGGTAATTGGACCCTGCACCCAGCTGCACAGTGAACATCGTGCACCCGGTACAAAATGCACGGACATTACACATAAAATGCAGGCAAATTAACACGTCAGCATAGACAATAAACATTCGGGTGTAAGGCAATGAACATTGATAGTTTCAAAAATTTTCCCCCACTAAGTGCCATGATTACGGTTGGATTTCCCACGCAACATGACTATTTCGATTTCTCATACAACACGTTCCCCAGTACTCAATAATAATTTTTTTGCCTTTGAAGTGTATGTTCAGTGCTTTGAACGTAATAATCATTGCCTTTGAACGTAATGTTCAATGTCTTTGAACATGATGTTCATTGCAAGTGAACTTAAATTCCATTGTCTTTGAATGTGATGTCCATTGCCTTTGAACGTAATGTTCATTACCTATGAACGTAATGTTCAATGTTCATTTTAATAAATATGTGTACAGTGCGTGTACATTCCCAATGCAAAAGTTCAGCTTTAAAAAATAATATTACAAAGTTATCTGTGAGTTTCCTTTTTCCAATGCGCAAATTACGAAGCACTAAACATGACTATTTCGATTTCCCATACAACACTTTCCCCGGTAATTAGTAATATTTTTTTTTGCCTTTGAAGCGTATGTTCAGTGCCTTTAAACGTAATGTTCATTGCTTTTGAACGTAATGTTCAGTGCATTTGAACATGATGTTCATTTCATGTGAACATAAATTCCATTGCCTTTAAACGTAATGTTTAATGTTCATTTTAATAAATATGTATACAATGCGTGTACATTCCCAATGTAAAAGTTCAGATTTAAAAATAATATTACAAAGTTATTTATGCGTTTCTTTTCCTCATGTGCAAATTACGAAGCAATGATGATGATTTCACATGGGAAATAATGAATATTACGCATCCCAGTGTTCATTGCCTTGTAAACAATGTTTATTCTGTTCAATTCGTGTGAAATATGTTAATGTTCATTGTCTTTATACATAATGTTGATTCAAGTTGTATATAATGTTCATTTTCGCAATACATAATGTTCATTTTCACAATAGTTTCTTCACGAATGTTCCATGTTCATTTTGATGATAACTAATGTTCATTGTTATAATATTTAATGTTCACTTTAATAGTTGTGTACAGAATGTATTCATTTTCATAATAACTAATGTTCATTCTCATAGCATTTAATGTTCACTAGTTCATTTTTCAAATATATGAACATACCTCTATTATTTTCAATGCAAAAAATTCATATCTAGCTTGATATAACATGTTCATTGTTATAATATACGATATTTAATGAAGTAATATATGATGTTCATTTTCATAGTTTGTGTACAGTACATGATATATTCCCAATATAAAAAGATCATATTTTTAACGAACCTTGAGACTTTTACTACTTCCACTGCAAAAATAATTCTGTTTTTCTTAATTACGAAGTCACTTACACGAGAAATAATGAACATTACATATCCAATATTTATTGTCTGGTAAAAAAATGTTCATTCATTTCATTTTCTGTGACTTTATATGCATTTTATTTGTAATGTGTGCGTTTTGGAGCTTAGAACGGTTGGTCTTAGTTGCGTTTATAACGGTTGGTCGAGTTGAGCAGTTGACGCAGTTTTAGAGTAAAGTAGTATTGAGTCGTCCGGGTTGAGAATATTTGATCTATATCTAGAAATCTAGAATATAAGGTTACAGGTTGGTGAAGTCGGTTTAGGAGCTTTCAACAATTTCAAATTTTGCAGCAAAACAACTGAACAGGTTCTTTCGCCCATTCTTCATAACGTTGAGGTCATTTCTCCATTTCATACTCTCCATTCCGTATTATGTCTTTTAGCTTCTTTGTTATTTTCAATATTATTGATGCAGAATTGGTGTGCCCTTGTTATTGTTCTTGTTCTTGTGCTTGTTTGTTGATTCTTATTTATTTGGGGGTTTTAACATGATGATGTGTTGATGGAGTATAGATTGCCCAAATAAGCTAACCCTTGATTCCAACTTCCAAGATGTGATTTTTATGTTCTGGGTTCTTCAAAAATTGCCCAAATAATTAACCCATGAAAATTGGCCTCAATGGCTCATTTCCCTTTTACTTTGATTTTGATACCCATTGACGATTCCACTTTCCAGGGCCTGTCAAATTGTGATCCTGATGTTAGGTATTTGACTTTTAATTTTCAGCTGTGTCGCTTAGCCCGAATATATTCCTTGTTGTTGTTGTAGATATTGCATTGATTCTTTAATGGCCCTAGCAAACACTTGATAGCAAGCTCAAAATCGTAGGAACTGGAATATTGACTTGTTAATTGTTGATTAATTGGCCCTTGCATTTGCCGAGAATGGTTTTTTTAGGAGTTTAGAAACGGTTATCCTCGCTAGTATCTGATTCGTTGCACACAACAAGAAGGTACTCATCTTGCTAGTAAGAGCCATGTCCATCAGTCCTTGGCGATTCAGATATTTTTCCTGTCAATCACTTCCACCTATTTTTTTTGAACCCCTTGTCTATCTCTCTGTTGTCTTAAATGACTAAACCCAAGTGGTCTGATCACTCTCTTTGGATAAATTTTTTGCTCATATGTTGACCTTATTGTCCTAAGTTTTCTCCATTACCACTAAACCATGTACTCTGTCTTTGTTCTGTTCACTTTGAACTCCATAGTCTTAATCGTCTCTCTGAAACTCTTACTCATTGTTTAAGTTTTGTCTTGACTCATCCGCTAAACTTTTGTCATCTCTTAGTCATTATCATAGCCTTTCATAGGTTTGCTTAAATTGTCCTAATAAGCATATGCTTACCCGTGTGGAAAAGAACTGGACTCAAAACAGACCCTGGTGCAACCTGATCTCAGTTAGGAAATTTTAGGTATCTCCTCTTAGTCCTTTAACAAAGTAGTCATTCAATTTGTACTCTTTACACCCTAATGTAGACATTGAGCATCCAATAGCCTGCTTGGACTGTAAATGCCTCCACAGTACTTTATGTAATTGTTCATAAGTCTCTTCTCTCATTGAATACCGAAGTTCAGCCTCTCACAGTCTCACCTATACCTCTGATGTTTTATAGCATTTTTTGGGAAGATGTATGGCTTATGTGATAGATTTCTGGGGTGAAGCCAATCAATTTTCGGATTTTATCTTTGGATTATCCTTGGTAAGTTAACTACGACTCTGCCAAGCTCTCTAAATCCTGAAAAACTGTGATATTGTTCAACTCAAATAGCACAAGTAGATTTGTAAGATGGAGAGTTAGGGCTTAGGGGGACATGATTCTGCCAAGTTCATTTTTTAACAACTAATTCATTATACTAAAGAACCTGCTACTGTTTGTTCTTGTGCTTGACTTTTAACAAGGACTTTCATATAATTTTGATCTATTCCCATGTTGCAAATGAAGTTTCCTTTTTAAAAATTTTAATATAATTATTGCAATCTTTTTAGGGTGACTTGACATTATTCTGTTACATGCTATACAGAAAAGGGTATTGAGTCCTCGCTTTGAAACACAAGAATATGGAGGTTAAACCAACAGTTGCTTTGAGGGCAATGCTTGTGGGAGGAATAGCTGCTTTTGCTAAAATAGCTGGTGCAATGAAAGCTGCTGGGGGTGTAAAGTTGGGAGCAGCAGCAGCTGCTATGACTGCGGCAGCAACAGCTGCTGTTACTGGATCAAAAAAGGATCAGCCTGATGCTCCCAATCCGCCTTCCAAGTAACTTATTTGACCGCTTTTTTTCCTACCTCTATCATTGGTGGCTGGTCAGTCAATAATACCATGAGTACAATAGTTAACGTTCCCAGATTTTGTGGTGGGAATGCTCCTATTGTATTGCTTATGGTTGCCATAATTTTCTAGGATTGAACTAGTCTCATTTGTGAACAAACTAGTTCTGTTATGTGACTTTCTATTTGTAAGAGGAAACCTGTGACTAAAAGTGTAGGAGAATGTGTAAACCAAATGAATACGCAGAAATGTAATCCACAGCTTGCCTGATAGTCGACAAGTATTTCAGTCAAGTTTCTAGCTTAATGTGACAGGATTATGTTAAGAGAAGTACTGGCACTCAGAACTTGAACTTCAACTAGTTGTGAATCGGTTGATTGTTCACAGTAACATATTGCAACATGCACAAAGAAAGCTTACATAGTGTTGAGCATTTCATGCTTCCTCAACCAATTCTATTACAAAAGGTACAATTGTTGTCATCATGGTACACTGTTACCTTGCAAATTAGAAGTTGAAGTCCTGATTTGATTACGAGATTGTTATATAGCATATTCAATTACTAGAATAAGTAAGCACTGATGACCCTCTTTTCCTTTTTTCCCATACACTAATGAAACATAGAGCAGTTATAACAATCATTATAGAGCCAAAAAGACAGTGCAGTGGAGCAAGGCATCGGGCTCTATAATCAGATCAAACTCTATTAAGATTGGGGAGAGAGAGGGAGGGAAGAAGGAAGAGTGGCGGGGGGAAAGAGAGAATGTGACCTCACTGACCTGCTTGTCAGAGATGTAAGGCCCATAATTGATTCTGTCCATGCTCTCAACCTACGAACATAAGAACAAAGCTACATTGAGGTAAAAAAAAAGTTGCTGAAAGCAAAAGCAAGGCAACTTCATAGCAGATGTTGACAGAGACATGACAAGTAAATTGTGTCAGAAAGAAAAATGGTTGTTTACCAAACAATCAACAAGGCACTAGAACTGACAAAGTTTGACCAAAATTTCTGGGAATCCTTGGGATAATTTCACCTAACAAAATAATGGGTTGAAGAGATACAGGTAAGCGAGATAATAAACCTTTAAGGAGAAGGATAATCTCATATACCAAAACATGTAAAATGATTCTTGAAACGCATTTGAGATGAGGAAGCTGAAGTTCTTTGTTGGACCAAAAGCAGGAGTAACATATCTTCAGGGTGAAAATACACTCACTGAATTAGCTCCCTGACTAACTCAGATTGAGTAAAAATAATAACACAGAATGTATAAGAGTTCAAATGCATACCTTTGGTATGACTAAGATGCTAGCAATTAGGGGCGTTCAAAACTACCCGACCCGATTACCCGATGATATGAAAATAAATAATCGGGGGGTTTTTTAAAAAAAATTTGATTTTCCAGGTCAACTCTGTAAAAAAATCGGATACTCAGGTTGGGTCACAAGTCGGATAAAAAATGTAATTAGATATCCGGATATATTTTTATCTAATATGAAAGCAGAGAATCCAGAGAAGTTTTAACGTGTGTACTATATTATGACATGTATAGTAGAGAATCTAGAGATCCATGCATCCGAACATTGTAAGAAAGAAGTTTTAATAAACAGCGAGTCATCCAGATCATCAAAAACATAATCCTTCTCACTTAATCCTATTAAGTTAAAAAAAAATCTTTGGCAATCCGATTTCTGGTCAAATAGATATTGTAATAACAATGCTTAGAAGTAGAAATAAATGGACTAGTCCATTATCCTTTATCAAATTTATTTTTGGTTCCAGGAGAGGGAGATAACCATATCGAACCTAACATTATGTACGTTATAACAGCATTGTACAACTATCAATGACTAGGAGTCTAGGACCTGTCAATAACTCATATTTATAATCAAAGTAAATGATTTCAATTACTCTTAAGACCCATGACAAGTATATTAAAGTGTTTTTTTCAATGAGTCTGAAAATATCCAAAAGATATTAAACTAAAGTTACTCTAAATTTTTTAGCCTCATACGAGAAGGTTTTGAACCATTCACTTAGCTTCATTGTATTTGGTCTCCAAAGTCTATAAAATGAGTTTAGAAATTAACCCTAAAAATTTTTGAAATCGATTTAGAACCATTTGTTGCCATATATTAATTTTTCAAAGGCTAAAAAATGAGTTAAAGTAGATTGTTCTAATTTTAGCCCCATAAGATAAAAGGTGGTAAACATCTCTTACCTAAGCCCATATTTCGTAAACTAGGTAGTCTAGGTAAGATAGAAGGCGACTTTACTCTTTTACCCATTAAAGATGTTGTGATGCAGTTTTGAGGGTGTACGAGGTCGAAGAACCTTCAATTGCCCAATTTGCTGAGTCCATTACACTTGCATTGGTCCAGAGTTGTGGTAAGTATCTCTTATACCTAAGTCCACTTTTTGTTTTAACTTAATTTTTTTAGTATAAATATATCTCATTTATGACTCATACAAAGGTAAGTTCGTTTTCTAAACACACAAAACACTAGATAGGAGAGAATTCTCATGGATCTTGAACTCCCTATTGATTTAGATATAGGATCACAAACACCACTCCCGAGACTAATTAACCTTAGGTTTGGGAGATTTTCACCATCGAAAATTCAAAGAAACTTTTCTCAAGGCTCAATCTAGCATTCCTCAACATATAATGGAGTCCCCATCCCTTGAAAAAAAAAACAAGTAAATATCAGCTAATAGATTGATGACAGCCCAACGTAACTAAACTTGACTACTAAGTCTTACCGCAAAGTTGTATATCCATTCATGAAGTTCACCTCGTACAAATTTGTCTATGTTTTCCACTCATATAAAACTGAAAGGTATCCATTTTTTTTTTATCTCATATTTTTCCTTTTACAATACTGTGTCATTGCACGACACCAGACAAAAAGCACCGAATTTCACTTCTCATGTTAGTCATGTAATAATAATCTAAAATATTGCTGCAAAAGGCAGAAGCAACCTGGTTAATTAGGGTAGTGTGCTCTATACTACCTCCTCCGATCCATCTGCAAAGTGGTGAGCTGAACTGCTGAAGTTTGATCTAACTACAAGAAAGAGACTTGCTGACAATTTGCAAGGTTTACGATTAGTTATAGATCTCAAATTATCATTTTTTTTACAGCGTTACGTACGTGCTAGAAAACCTTACACATCAATTTCAATTTCACACAACTTTGTCAAAATAGCTGAGCAAAACTAGTTACTGAATCACTGAACTCAAACTCGTGGTTTTCCTGAGCTCGATCTTATAGCCACTCTTGTCTCAAATGTAGTCAGTACAACATATTCACACGATAGTTAAGTTGTGATGGATGAGCTGAAAGTAGGACTAGCTAGAGTAACATATATATTACTGAGTTTATTATAGTATTTATGCCGTAGGAATGCACGAGGGGTTGTCTCAAAACATACCATTATCTTTACATTATCTATGTCAAAGAACCTATGAACATTCTCGTTCTCATGATCTACAGCCAGCTATTAATTAGCTTCTTTTTATCCAAGCATATGCACTTAGTTCAAAGGAATCTACATTATATTCATAATTATTATTCTAATGACAGCCCCAATTAAACTTTGTTTTATAAGACCATAAAACGACAGGTGCCAAACACCACTTTCAAAGCAAAAAGCGCAACTTACACATCTACATTGACCTAACATGAGTAATCTGTCAAAACTATATGATCGAGCATCTTCTTAAGATTTTCTCTAGCATTTTTACTCTGATCTATTATTCTCTGCTACCATCTAACTGTAAAGTGTTCTGTATGTTTCATGGGATTCCACTTTTAATCTTAATGATGACCTAATGATACGTGTATTATAAGCTTGCATTTTTGTTTAATCATCATTACGAGAAAATTTTTAGTCGTCTTTAACAGACTTAATTTATAGTTTGCTATCCACTTTTCTTCGGTGCAATGATGGCATAGGGTGGATACTTTGACTTGTATGGTATGTCCAACTTCACTCAGGTTGGATACGATGCTTTGACTTGTATGCGGCCTCAAGACCTGATCAAGTGTTCAACGGAATTAAGGTTACTTTTTGTTTTTATGTTTTGGTTTGAATATTAAATTGATTAGCGCCAAAATCTTTTGTCAATTTTTTTTTTGTATCCAAATTTATAGTCATATACACTATATGTTATGAAATAAAAGAAACCAAAACGACGAATATTTATTTGAGATAATGAAAATATAAAAATATTTTTGGGCCAAAATTAATCGTTAAACGAGTTTATTATGTAAACTTACTTTGCAATACGGAGTATATTCTTGTGGAATTGGATTTTAAATATATAGATTGATTTTAGGGATAATAAAAGTTCCGTCTTAATTTACTTATTTTGACTGAATCTGACTAATCTAAAGCTCATATGTTCATAAAAATGTGATACTTTGCTTTAAGTCGGCTCTTATAGGGTTACATTATACCATATAGAGCTGAAGAATTATGTTGTGTTGATTTTTATTAACTCAAGTGACATATGCAACCCGTGCATGTATTATTAGACTTGAAAAACTTTTGAGGAATGTTTTGAATTAGATATTTGACCCGCTTTGGAAAAATATCTTGTAGATGGATAATCTATTTGAACACCCCTGAGAATGTTATCTTTAGCCTTCCGTCTATAAAATACTGGTCATGATTCTATATAAGTAACCCTAAAATAATACTCCGTAAGCCACTTTAAAATTAGTTTGTACTTTGATATATATATAATCCTTGATGATACTCTCAATTAAATATTTTGTAAAATGACTAGCTTAGTGTAGGGTGATTATGGCATTTAGAGTTAATTTCTCAAGAAATACATTCATCTTATCAAAGGTGACCTATTACAAAAAGTTACAAGCTAAGGGTTAGAAAGTATACATGGTCATCACTAAGCATGTCATTCTTATGGATTTTATTCCTAAATATTCTGGTTGAACAACTTAATCCAAAATAATTTCGAACTTTCATGAAAGTCTCTATCCTTGTCAATAGACAAGTACAGGTGGGATTGTGGAAAGCTCTACTGAGTTTTATATATTCACATAACATTGACCATAATATATATGTGGTGCAATATTTAATTTCGTCCTCAAATGTAAAATATAATTTCAAAAAATTTAGTAAATGCCACCTCCATTTGAATCTCATCATTTTCATGTCTTTGTCAATTGAAAACGTGAATGCGTTGGTGATAGAGATACAACTTTAAATTCCTAAATTATATTGCGTTATTCTCTTGTGGAATTGTAAACACTTAAGCCGTCGAGCATTATTGGTGGGTTGATTTCTTGTCTTTTTTTGCTTTAGTATTTTTAAAAATAAAACCAACTTTTATTTACTCATTGCTCTAAACAAAGATCCAACTTTTTATGAATAGGGAGACAACTTTAAAACTTAGACGGCTAATCTGAGTCAAATATTGTAGGGCCTCGGAGATGTTTACATCAATTTACTCATTAAAACGATCGAAAATTATACGAAAGATGGAAAAAAAAAAAAATCGTCTAGTTCATAAATCGTCAAGCAAGTTGTACTATAGCTACTACTTGTTAACATCTATCACGAGACAAATAGTCATGCAAATTGGTACAATTAATTAATTAAATTGCACCCTTTATGATTATATTTATATGTGATGCCAACTTAGCAACTTTTAATTAGGTCAAGTACCATTTCCGCGATATATTTTTGTTATGTAAGGTCCATTCTTTGACTTTCATATGTTTAATATATGATTTCCCTTGATTAATGAATGTAGGGTACGTAGCATATGCACATGCACACATTATATTAGTTTAGTATGGTATTTGAGATTTTGGATCAACCTATATATTTTACATAATTACTTCGGCATGTTCTATGTGAATCGATCAGTGGCTCAGTGTTAGTCATAATCTGTTTGTACTAGATATATATATAGTTAGCTAGCTTTTATTTAAGTGCATATCTTCATCGGACAAAAACATAAGAATGTCTTAAGTTCGTACGGATAGCGAATTTACAAATTTTGAAAACAGTATGCAAACAAATTTGTAATGAAGATTTGTTTAATTACTTCAAATCGAAATGCTCACTTTTTTTTTTTTTTTTTTTTTTTGTAATGGTCGTGATTTGGGATCATTAAATACTCCATAAATTATGAATCAAGTTGGCTTGGTTCTAATCTACGGCATCAGTGTTGCATGTAGTTTCAACATATCACTTGGATCATCCACAAAATGGTAATTAAAATTCAAATGATCAGCTATATATTTATGATTAGATGGGTAATACACTGTAAAGTGTGCTTAATTTAAAGATAATAGTATACAAAAGATGAAAATCATGTTGCATGTATTGCAATATTACTTAACTTTTTGTTTTAGTGATCGACGATCAACTTTAGGCATGGAAAGTGATTTTAAAAAGTAATACCATTCATTCTCTAGTTAATAATATAATTTTGAAAATCACTGTCAGATACAACAGATCAGACCCCATTTAACTTCATAAAGAAATTATTTAAAATGCATACACGAGACAGGCTTCAATTCTGAGCTTCTATACATATTCATATATTACAAACATGAAACACAATATATATATAAATATATATATGTATGTATATATATGTATATACACACACATGTATGCATAAAATATTGGTAGCTAAATTATTAGTCCGTAATTTAATACTTGAACGTAGTTATGTTGAACATATATAGTAGATTTATAGGTGTAGAATATTAGGATTAATTATAATAGTGTTTTACTTTGTACCTCGTAAGATAAAACCACCTTTCATATAATGCCAATAACTTAGCCATTCCATTCGACACATATAATGTAAAATCTTTAGTTTTTCTTACCAAAGGCAGCCACTGCACGAGAGCCAATGGAGAAATTAATTTTATATCTTAACAACAGTATTTGATAAACTCATAAAGTTGGATCATCATCAACATTCAATAATATTTGATTATCACCATAGGATTGGTTGATACTAATTAAACGTACCCCTATAAGTTCAAGTTGAGGTCATCAGGAAAATAGGATCATTAGTTGACTTCTTGATTATATAATCAAATTACAGAAATGCATGGACTTAATTATATTGGTAGGGACAAATACAACTACTCATAAATTAATGCATCGAAACATATGCAGTATATTGGTAACAAGAATAATAATAATAATAATAATAATAATAATAATAATAATAATAATAGTAATAATATAGGGAATGTCACATTCTGATGATTAGCAAACAAATAAAACATACTTTTGTTATTAGATATCATCAATATTAATGGATATCATGAATTAACAAAACCATGGAATGAAGGGCTAACAAACTACTATATATATTAAATATTATAATATTTAACACATAATAATCAAGAAATAATTATATAAGCTAAGGTTTTCATGTGAATAGGACTAGAGAGGCTGGCTGATCAAAAGGTTGGACCACGTGCGGTGCATGGCCGGGCGGGCTAAAGTGGTCCTCCGGAGGAAGAATTGACAGAAAGAAAAAAAAAAGGAATCACTCCTCTAAATAGCACCACATCACATGCACTAATACAAGTAATACTATCATCTATAAAACAATATTTTTACGATAAAAATAAAAATAAAAATCATTAAAAAAAAAAAAAGCAAAAAATCCAATTTGCATTGCATATGTATGATTATTTCCTAAAGATAGTAATATTCCTAGGCTTTGCTTTGACATCCAAAAAGACACTAAAAAAAGTTAGGGCTCTCCTCCATTAACATTTCATCATGACCAAAAGAGTATATTATATAGATTCATATGATATGATGAAGTAGACATAGTACCAAGGGTTATACAATTATGAATATATAAACTTTATACTAAAACAAAAGGGCCAAAAAAAGGGCATGCCTCATGAGTAAAATGTACTTTGCTGTAAAAATGTATCAAAAGCCCTTTCCCTTTGCATTGGGAAGCTAATTAATAAGTAACAACGAGATCAAAAGAGAACCAAAATGTTGCACTTTATAAGTGAAAATACTCACTTCTAAAGGCATTTTTTTTTACCATGATTTGTGGCTGTCTTGTTGATGATGAGAAGATGTATTAGTGTTCATGCAATTTCCAAGTCCAGCAATGGTGAGGATCTCATTATGAGATAGTGGCCTTAACCCCAAGAAATCCCTTGTTAGTCCTTCATTTCCTCCTCCATTGCTGTTGCCATTGCCGTCCTCGCTGCGGTTGACGAGTGATTGATGGAATGCTGCTAAGGAGGAAGGGTCTTTCTTGGAGGTGGAAGAGTCCATCATGCTGCTGCCCATAACGCCAATCCCAAAAGTGTCATCATTGTGGTGATCAAAGGAAGAGGAGAGGGAATTGACCATGATGTCATGGAAGTAGCCTTGGTTCGGGTTCGGACTTGAGCTAGTGAGGTGATGATGATCTGATGAACCTCCAATGGTGGTAGCAGCATTGGTTCTTGTTGATGGGGTTGCAGCTTTATGTGCAAAAGAGGACAAACCATGGTTCACGACAAGGCCGCTACTAGTTGGCATGATCTCCTGCTGTTGTTGTTGTTGCTGATGATGAAGGTCACGTGAGGACAAATTTAACCCAAACAGCCCAGCTGTTGTAGTTGTTGTTGTATGTGAATTTGTGTCAGACATGTGACTTGACTGCTGGTGTTGATGGTGGTGTTGTTGGTGGTGGGGTTGAGGGGTGGCAGTATTGCTCATGGTAGCTCCCATCTGAGCTGCCTTTTGCAGCAGTGCAGTAGCTGACATGTGGGGAGATGCTGCTCCTTGTGTGTGGTAAGGTCCACCAAGACCTCCTGCACCCCCTCCTTCTGCTGATGAGAATGTGGGCCCCATGCTAGGGTTACTAGGGTTTAGATTTTGCTGCTGCTGTTGATGATGCTGGTGGTGTGGCATCATCTGATCTTGGTGATGGAAGAATACTGATGACGATGATGAGGGAGAAGGAAGCTGACTCTGATGTTGTTGTTGTCGTTGTTGATGATGAGGATCCATTGATGGACAAGCGAGCCAAGGTGGGAGACTCATCAAGCTTTGATGCTGATGTGGTTCTCTCTTCAGTGGGAATGCATTTAGTTGATCCTGCAGGTGTTGATTGCTCATCAATTGTGCTTGCTGCTGCTGCTGCTGCTGCTGAAGATTAATCAAGTGGGAGTTGGAAGGCCCGGCCACGGCGACAGCTGCTGCAATTGGATTTGACAGAATTGAGTTTGTAGTGATTGATCTTGCTGTTTCTTCTGCTAAGGCATCACAAAATGCTCTGTGTGTTATGAAACTATCTCTCCTGCAATAATAAACAACCCCATCACATTACTTCCACAATGACACCCCACAAAATAAATTCCATCACCCCCTTCCCCTCCGCGCGCACACATACACACACACACCCCAATCAACTTTTTGCTTCCCCCTCTCTTGTTTTCTGTCTCTTCCATATTTCGTACCATCAACTTACTATTTCGGTGAGAAAGATTCTCTCTTAATAATTCAAATGAAAGTTAAACCGTATAATATCAGACAATCCACTGAGATTAACCCATCTAACAAGTTGATCAAACTGACTTATTAAACTGAGATTAACAAAGTTATAGTACTAACTATTAATACCTTGAGAAAAGGGTGCCACAATCACATCTGTATTCCCTAGTACCACAAACCTTAGAATGAGCCTTCCAATCAGATTGAACAGCATATCTCTTTGAACATTTCTCACATTTAAACTTCTTCTCACCATGTTTTCTGCAAAAATGTTTCTTGATACCAGTTAAGTCACCCAAAGCCCTTGATGGGTCATGGTGCACACAGCTTGTCTCAGGACAAACATACACTTTCTTCCTCACTTCTTTGTTAGTCCTCTGCTTCAACTTCCAAGGCAGGTTGTGCCCTCTCCTATGAAGCTGCAAATTCTGGTCTCTCTGAAACCCTTTGTTGCAGATCTCGCAGACAAATCTGTTTGTTGCTAGCAGTGACTTTGGTGACAAAGCTATCACTTCTGCATCTGGGTCTGCAACAAAAATTCCCACAATAAAAAAAACCCAGATCAAGATTGTAATAAAAATCAAAATGGTATGTTAAAATTTTTTATAACAATCAAAACTTTACTGTAAAGTTGAATCTTTTTATTATAAAAAAATGAAAATGTAAAGACCTGGGTTTCCTGGTAGGTTTCTCTTCCTCTTAGCAGAAGGTTGTTGAAGTTGTTCTTCAGACTGATGCTGAGAAAAGTAAAAGGAACTGCTAGGTTCACCTCTAGTAGTATTGCCAGATGAAACACTAGCATCACCAGAAGCTGCTGAAGTCAAGTTTGACATGTTTTCTTCTAAAAACACTTGCTGTTGCTGCTGCTTTAACATCCTACTTTAAATTTTTCTGGATTCTTGCAACACTAGAAATAATATTTAGACTGTTTTGATCATAATTTTGTCATTTATATTTTCTAGGATCTGAATATAAGTATGGAATGATCTATAAAGACAAAACAAAGACCAAATCTGGAAATGAAAGAAAGAAGGGAAAGACAAAGAGTGAAAGAAGATGAAACATATATTATTTTTTGTAACTTTGAGGAGGTTATGGTATGTATGAAGCACTAGCTAGCAGAAGCAGGAGCTGTAGCAGCCTCTTAGTTGATGGCTTCTTCCTCCTTTGGCTGCAACCCAACAGACAACTTTCATTTTTTTGTAGAGAGAGAAAGAGAGGGGAGGAGTTAGTGGAGTTTAGAGAGAGGTGGAGGTGTCGTTAATAAGGCTAAAACCAGCACTCTAGGTGCTATATAACTTCATATTTTTTTATGACTATGCTAGCTGCTTACTAAATTAAAGAAATATCCTGAATTCCTAACCAAGGAACCCGAACCATATTCTAGAGAGAGAAAGTTATAATGAGAGAGGAGAAGAGATTAGGGATATGGTGGTGTGGATGAGAAACCCTTCTGCAAAAGCTTAACTTTATGCTCATCACTCATCACTGAAAAGTCCACAGCCTAAACTCCAAGTGAAAATGGCAACATACCTTAAGGTAGATGATCTTGTATATACCATGTATATTGTATACTTTCTTTTTACATAAAATCTCTAATATTGTATCTTATCATTTAAAGGGTTACGATCCTTACTTATCCTTTTCATTTTAAGCACTCTTTTTAGTATAAGAGTTATATATATATATGGTAAATAAAGCGGCAACTTCACATATTGTGCTATTTAAGCATGTATGTAAGGAACATAATATACTTATTGTATACACGACCAAGTGATCGATGTATAAATAATTAAGAAAAGAATTGATAAAATGAAAAGAATACCAAATCTGATGTTGCCCATTTTGTCTTTTCTTAGTTGGGGCCTATTGAATATCTTTCCCCTACCCCCATAAAATTATTTTTAAACAATTATTTCCCCTACATTTTCTTTCCTTTAAACATTTGCTTTTAAAAAAGTTATATTTTAATCCCCCAAGTGCTAAAAACTTTTCTTTAATCTCACCATCTTTCCCATCTATGCTAAAAAGTGGGATGGAAAAGCAAGCACATAAAAAGGGACAATGATTTGTAAATGAAGAGAGACAGAGCAAAACTATGTCAAATGTGAAGTGTCTATATAAATATATAAATATTTGTTCTACCATCATCATATCATGGGATCGGAGAGTAGTAGTCTTTAGTCTAGTAGAGAAGTAGAAATTCCTCTTGCCAAAGCTTTCTTCTGTACTTAAATCTGTTTTCCTGATTTAACTTTCTTCCTACTTTTTGTTTGTGTATTCATTTTTTACATCAAAATGTAAAAATATGTTAAAAGTAAAAGTACGTGTACAGCCCATATTGTTCTTTCTTAATTTTTATATTCTTAAAAGCATGAGTATTGGTGTTGTTATAGTTTTGTGTATTGCGTTTTTTGTATGCCGGGGAGGTCAAGTAGTATGGAATAACAAGGACCGTTTCATGTCATGACCTCTTTTTTCACAATTATTTTTGTAAAAATTGATAGCCAAAGTTTTAGTCAAGGCTTGCTAACTAATTAGGTTAAATATAAAGTTATCCTATTAAACTCAATCAACAAAAAGTTCCAACAGTTAAAGTGGTAAAAGGAGAGAGAGCAAAAGATACGTGCATTTAAACTTTGCAAAATGCTATAGATTCTTGTTTTCTTAATGCTAGTTTAGTGTATTTCGTACTATTAGAAGATGTTAACTTCAAGAGTCAGTGATTTTGAGACAGGAATGTACCTACCTCTATCACTATTTTCGACTTAAAATATTTCTATACCAAAAATTATGAAATCTTGATATTCTAAAAATTTACATTGAAACGCATTAAATAAGATCTTACTTACATATATTATTTTTTATAATATAATGAAAATTTATGATCAATTTTTTTTTAAAAAAAATTTGACTCTATAAATAAAAATGAAACAAATATAAAAAAAGCGAAATGAGTAGTTAGGAAAACAAGACAGGTTGGCTAATGCCTAGTCAAGTTCTTGGGTGTATCATTTGTCAATTACGAGTACTACGTAGTAATGCTTTTCCTTCCATTCCACACTTGTTTTTATACCTTTACATGAGCTACAAAGAAATCTAAATAAAATAAAAGCTACAATGTGAATGCATTTGACTTTTAAATTTTGGGGGTTTCTCAATTTGAACATCATCATATCATGACACTTATTATAAATTACCGCTTTAAAAAGTTTAGGATGTACAGTGTTGATCGCGGGAGGAGTCCGGTTTTCATAGTTATGGCTTTTATCCGTTTGTTGCTGTAAGTTTTTTATTCTCGAAATGGAAAATACCGAAAAAGGTATGGAAGTGGTTCAATTTTTGCAAGGGGGTACGTGCTTTATTCTTAGCATCAAGACTGATAGGCTTGATAGCGAGCAATTTATTTTACGTATACATGCACTATTTTCAAAACAACTCACTCTACTCAATCAAGACCGTATGTATTTTGAATATAATTAAAGTAACAATTTGATAAGGGATTCTTAAGTCCAGTGTCAAATATGGTAAATAGATTTTAATATTCTGAAATGAATCGGTTCTCTGCACGACAAACTCTTAAGACGAAAATGTACTTCAATTCTGTTAGGAGTTCAATTTTCTGTGGGACCTAAAATGTTGGTTTTTTCTGTTTTATGTTTTTATTTATGTTCTCAATTAATGGCTATTATTGTTTTCAGTTTCATATACAGCTATACACCTAAATTAATATAAATAGGACTATACTTTAAGGGTTGTTTAGATCTTTTTAACAATTGTTGTTGTTTTTATATTCTCTTATAAGCTAAGTTCCTAATATTTTTGAATCTTTTTCAGGTTTAGTACGTATGATTTGAGATTTAGCATTTGTTTCAATTCCTAAATATAACAAAAGAACAACTAGAAAACATGCAAACTATTTTGACGAATTAACTGTTATACTAAGTATAGGAAAAGCACATCCTACCTCTCTTAGTAAAATCATTACATTAGCAACTGCATAAAGTGATGCTAAAGTATGTTAGGATTATTATTACTATAATATTTGCCACTATTACATACAGTCTAATTTCTGTAATTATTGTCAAACTAATTAATATTATATACAGTCTAATAATCAACACCTCATTCAGCTTTAACTTTATAATTAATTTGGATCCTTAATTAGATATAATCCTGGCTTGTAGCTGGTTACCTAACAACAACTCCACGGCTGTCCCGAAGGAACTGATCATCAAACCAACCATATTAACCAAGAATATGCAAGTTAACCTTTGATTTTTGTTAGTTTCTCAGATCGGATGGTCAAGTACTACTACATCATATAATGTAGATTTTCGTTCTTTGGATTATCATAGAAAAATACTCTTAAGTAGCTCTAATGTTGGAATTATTGATGGTTCATGTGACTAAAATTATAGTTGAGTACTATAAAATGGATGTACAAGTGAAATGTAACGTAATAATTTGATCACTAAATGTTTCAGTGAATTAGTGTTGTCTTACACTTAATATTATACTCCGTATTATTATGTGGACTAATTTGAAAAGCAATCGTATAAAAAATATAGATTAGATATATTACTATTAAGTATTCGATTTCTTTTGTCTTGTTCTTGATCATTTTTTCTTCTGGAAATAGGATTTTTACTCTCTATCTCTTCTTTCTCCCCGCCTCCCATTGGCTAAATTTGCTAGCCCAGCTCATTACACCATAAATCTTATTCATTAGATATGATTCAATGATTATTTATTGCGTTTGAAAATTTACATATACTTCTATGTGTAACGAGAAAACCAAGCCTTCACGCACTGATCGAGTCTCATTTATTCATTTTATGTCACATGGCGTACTTTGCACCTTTCCACTCCCAAATTATGTACTAATCCACATATTTAGTTCGCCAGTTTAGCTATTTTATCCAAGTATCCAATAATTTCTTTCTTTGTAAAAGAGTCATTTTTAAATACTACGGAAAAATAGAGTATATATATATATATATATATATATATATATATATATATATATATATATATATATATATATATATATATATATAATTCTAGTGCGCTTTCTGGTTAGAGTTGTTTCGCACCTTTATTTACGTTGCTATTTATTTACATAATTTTTTTTTAGAACTCTCAATTAAAAAAAAAGGCTCAATCCAAGTTGTGGCTCTTGAAAGACTTTTGATACTTGAGGCGTAAAAAGTTTCATGTCCCATTTTCTCATGTTTAAGTATGTATTTTAGAATCTATATAAAATCTGTTTAATATATGTAAGTTTATAGGATGAAAAAAAAAGAAGGGGTTGTTTTAAGGTACCCAAATTGGCCATATGATCAACGGTTGGTCTATTTGAATAAGAGGATGCAATGCAATGAATACTTAAAGATTGTGTATAAAAATCTCTCGTGTTGTTTACATGTGAAGGGTGCCCCACAAAAAAAATTATTCCTTACCTTTCCTGTATCCACATTGAATTCCATGATGAACATGGTTCATCATTCAATAAGAATAATACAAGATGAGAAAATAAGAAGCAAAACCCTCGAGAAATTGATTGAATCAAATCTATCATCATTTTTATGGTTGATTGGTTAAATAATATATGTACGAGTAAGGGTGTGTATATATGATGGTGGAATGGTACAGCTAGCGAATATTTGCAGCCATGCACAGCACAATCATATCGAGGAAGAAGACAATATAACTATATAATTGGAGTATTTATTTCTATAACCTTTTCCTTTTCCTTTTCGGTTGAATTATATATCTGTTTAATTAATATATTCATATAAAGTAGTCCGTATTTCATCAAGAGGGAATCTTTCACTAATACACACTACTAAGCTATCAAATATAATGAATCTGAGAAAAAGCTAGAGAATTGAAAAAAAAAAAAATAGGAATAGCTAAGAATGGGAAAAGTGCAAGAGACAAGAATGCCGTCTGGCATGCATGTTGCTTGAAAGAGAGGCTAAAATTCTTCAAAATCTCATCTCATGCTATTTGAGTGACCCAAAGGAAACATTTCCAGCCTAGCTAGCTACCAAGTTACGTACTATTTCCTCTTGGCTTAACACATCCCCCACTACCTTCTGCCCTGCCATCTTTTCCCTAATCTCAACCTCGCCGTGTGAGTGTCCCAGCACTCTTTCGAACCAACCAGGAACGAATTTACTCAATGCGTCATGATTTTTGCTTAACATTCATATTAACGACTTGCACCAATCAGCTAGTACGTTACCCAGCTTTTTTCTAGTTCATATCTTATATAATTTATATTAGGATATTGAAAACTCAGATATATATATTGTTATATTAAATATAACTATTGTTATATTTTATATAACAAATATAGAAAATATAAAAATATATATTAGATATTAACATTATGATCTTGGTTATAAAAATAAAATTACAAAAAATAGTGCTTCATATATTTATATAAATTAGGAATCTCGAGTGCCAATATATGCAACAACCTAACCTTGACAACTTTATTTTCCCAAAAACTTGTTTAGAACTATTAATATTGCGTGTTTTTACTTTATGTATAGTGTTTAACTATTCATTTTGTTTTCCTTTTTTGACTTTTTTTTACTCGATTACCAGTTTACCTCAAAAGGTGGCTAATTTATAGAGAAGGGATTTTTCTAAACTGTACTGGTGTTGCCTTTATCAAATGAATTGAAAAGGAGTAGTCTTCCGCAACATGAGACCTTCAATTTGGCTTATGGATGGGGAATTTATTTTATTTTTTTGTAATTGGAGACACAACATTGGTACAATTGTACACTATAGTGATAACTAAACATATATACGCATAGCTTGGTAGTACTCCTGTATACCATAACTTAGGGTCATTTAAACTTGAATCTGTTTTATTTGCCTCTGTGTATATGATGATCTTATCTATCATAAATCTGAATGATGATCATATTCTTCTGGGAAGAGTTAATAGAAACTCAACACTCTCCCCTTCGAAATTGCCCATACTTTGAATCAGTGTATATTTAGAATGGAATTCTGCCTTCATCAATTTTTAAATCGGCATGTGGATTCTGCAAGATTTGGGTTTTTTTTTTTTTTTATGAAGAAGACAATTTCAGCATTGGTCTAGTAGCCTTAAGGATGTGCTTGTGACCTTGAGTATGAGGATTGACTTTATTAACCATACTCATTGAATTGCCTACAACCTTCTTATCTTTTGCCGGTGATAAATTATCATCTTCAACTGTAAGGAGGTCACCTGATAAGTCCTATATTAATGCATATTTTGAGAGTGTTTTGGAAACCTTTGCATATAAGTTAGGTGCATTTAGCATTTTTTGTCCAATTTTTACTTCATTTATCATTATATATAGTGTGTTCATGGGTGTTATTAGTGTTTTGATGGATTCAGGAATATTGAGCCTATTTGGTATGAGAAACTGAAATAGAATGAAATGGGGGTTTAAAACTCATTCCTGATTAAAAGTTGTTTGGTTTGAAAAAAAAAGAATGAGTTTCAAACCCTTTAGGGTATCAAACACTCCTAAAATCCCCTTTTTTTTATTCATTTGGTTTTAGCCGGTGTTTATTCAAACTCGTCGCCATACTCCAACTTTTGAATGTCGCGTTATTACAATACTTATTATTATTATTATTAATGGTATTATCATTTTTATTCTATTTATTAAATTGATTACTATTATCATTATTATTAATATATTTATAAATTATAATTATTATCATTATCGTTAGTACTTTTTTCTATAATATTTATTTTAATTAGAGCTATCAAAATTGAGGTTTTGTGAGAATTTAAAGCATCATGGGATAATCAATGAAGCCTTGGTAATAAGCTCGGGTCTTTAAAGTGAAGAATCGGCATTGAAGTGGATACATGGCTTGAAGACATGGGCACGTGAAGGCCAAAAGTACCAAGCAGGAACAAAATTGGAGGTTAGAAGATAGACATAGGCATGTAGATTTCCACATGTCCATTTCTCTTGTTGTTTTGAAGATTAGGAACCTGTGGAATTTTAAAAAGTAGGACAGTGTGAGATTTTAACACGTCCGTGTCTGCTAAGGTTTGGCAAATTAGTAATTTTTATTTTATTTTCACTTAGATATTGCACACGATCCATGTCTATTTCCTTGAGCAGTGCTTGATTGTCGTGGTTTCTCTTAATAAGGCCCAATGTAATTCTCGGGTATTGTATATATGTTTTTGGTTTTAATTTGAGAGCTCTCCTCCTGCCCCTCTCCAGATTTTCTGGGCTTATTGGAAACTTTTGTCATTATTGTACATACTCTTCACCATTCATACTTTTTATCATTATACGCTCTAGTTTTGTTCATCAGATTCCCGTTATTGATTCAAGTATCATCTTTTCTTCTCCATCTCTTTCTACTGTATATTTCTTTCATACTTTGTTTATTTCTTTAATTATGCTAGATTACTTTATCATTTCAGAATAATGTTGAATCCTAATGTTAGCTGATGTTATGATTTAGCCTCAACCCCCAATTTAATTACTCATTGTTCTTCTTATTATATTAGAGTTGGTTTTATTCTCATTATTCGACTAGACGTAGTTGTTTAACGAGAATGAATTACTTGAATGTAAGGAGGTCGTGGCGTATTGTAGTTGTACGCTAGGTTCCAACTTGGTCACTTTGTTTTCTCCCTTTCCTCTTTAGGGGGGGTTTCACCAATTCTCTCCACTGTTAGTTTCAACTTAGGAAAATCTTGTATGTGTAATGTCTGTTAATACTTACTTAGGACTATTGCTTATTCTTCATGACAGCCACCCTATGATTCCATTAGTCTAGCCAATAAGTCATAAAATACTAGCGAAAATTCAATTGTAATTAATGTTTCCTAAACTGTGTATCACAATTCACAAGCACATCTAGCCCCTAATCTCTTTTAACTAATCCATTATTAGTATTGAGTAACATGTACACACCCTAGATAAGTCCACAGTTTTGCCTACAAATCAAATTTAAAAAGATAGAGAATTGTTGGGCGAATACGCTTAAGCAGATATTGCTGACCATTTAGCTGCCCTCACTAAATAACGTCTATAAATAAAATAATTAAGTCATAATTTTTAGCAAAAAATCTACCATTTTTTTTTTCCATATATAGGGGTAAAAATCATTATTACGTACTAAAGCGACCAACTCCTTGTTATTATAATCAAATGGATTTAGAGAAAGGTAATTTTGTCTTTGCCTCAAACAACGTAACTCAAGACCAAAGTACTAAAAACAACCTAATCAGGACTTAGGAGTCAGGTCTATTCATTTTCAGTTGATATGTATTATGAAATTATAAAAAGTCAGCTTAGGCAAGAGTATGTCAACTTGATATATACTATTTGTTTTCTTAATTAGTCTACCATAATAGTAAAATCTTGACTAAGCTTGGGTTTTTGGAGCAACCAATTCCATACTTTTGCATATTGGTTGGTCTCCTTGTCGTCATGTCAATAGTATACTATATGTTCGTAATTATAAATATAAAAAACATGTGATTATTGGGTATCTAGATCAAGAACAAGGGTCACGGATGCTCATGTTTGGATTAGGTTAGCTACTAACTTTTCTTTTTTATTGTAATTTATTTCTTATTCGTTTTTGGAGGTTAAAAACAAGAAACTTTTTACTTCAATCCCACTAACTAGAAATTAAATAACAGAAATCCTACGAATTACGCGCGTCAATATATGATCCTAACAATTTGGCGCTGACATTTTGTTGTGGAGTATTCTTATGTCGTACAAGAATTTCCTAGTTATGGTGGCCTCTTCATTATCCAAATCTAATTATTTGTCCTACATAGATAATATTCTTAGCTTCGTTTAGGGTTAGGTTAGTTTATTGTGTTATTTTAGGGTCTGATAGGATTATTATTAATGAAAATGAGAAGTCTTGATCATTGATCACTTTAATTAATATCCTATCGATCTCAACTTTTACTATATTTTTGTTTTCTTCAAAATTTTTTGAAAAATATGATTCCTTATTACATCAAAATCCCTTGTTTGATCAGCTCTAGTGAATAATTGGATTGCAGTTAGCTAAAATGATGTTGATTATAATAGCTGCGATTTAAATAAAAATTCCTAGCATTGTATGAAATTAAAAAAAAAAATTGTAAAACTTGGTGATAATTCATAAAACGTCGTCCATTGTGAATAATCCTAAAGTAAGCGGCAAAGAGAAAGTGCGAGACCAACTTTTGTTGCGATATAGAAATAAATCATAAAAGTTGGTGCCATAGAGATTCATATTCATGCAAAAATGCTTTATTGTCCCTTAAAACCAGGTGATGTTGTATGTGAATATCAGATCATATATTGCATAAAAAAAAGCACACTTTTTTAAGCTCCCTCCTTTATAGCGAGAATCATTTGATCGGGTTTAGGCCCATTTGGTCTATCATTAGTATTACTGCTCATTGGTTGAAAGGTCAAAACCTAGGAGATTTTCATTTATTATCCCTTCCCCCACTCTTTAATTTATTTATTTGGTGCGTAGGTCAATCAACCACTAATTCACTTTTTATATGCTTGTAATTACATCCAATAATTTTTTTTTTTGGTTTTACTCTTGTAAGAAGTCATAAGGACAATATGCTATGCTAATATATTATTATGCTCCGGCTATATTTTCACCCGAAATCAGCTATGATTATAACTTATTTGCATTTAGTTATTATGATTTTTTTTTATAGTCAAAATTAATTATTGAAGAGTTTGCATGATCTAAGTCTAAAGGATAATTGAATTCACTAATTTGTACTTAGGAATGAAGTAGGTATTCTCTCCATTCTTTTTTTTTTCCCCTTCCTATTTGCTTTTTGCGCAAATATCAATATAAACTTAATATTCAATTGTACATTTGTAAACATTATAAAAAAATTAATATTAAAAAATATACATTAAGATAAATCTATCAGGATTCCAAATAAATATATCTCTCACCTAGATTAAATAGAATTCATATTTAAAGTATGAATATAAAATCTATAACATTTCAAACGAAAAGAAAAAAAAAAGAACAAAAAAAGAACGAAGCGCACTAACCAAGAAAAGAACTACTGCTCCTATATGAGTAAGATTATTGAAACCTAATACGGTAATACCTAATGCATATGTAATGACCAAAATAAAAAGTTGCTAAGGACAGAAATACAAACTAGAAAGGGACAACGCATGAGATGTCAAATTTGCCCTACTCCAATCCAATATTGGGGCAAACTGATGACACAGCATGCTATGAGAATAACACATGAATGAGAGAGCACTCAAGAGTTCACGAGCGTGCCATTTATATTTCGTATGAATTGGGGTATTGTAAGGTTTGTGAGTCCCACTTTTACCTTAGTTCTTAAATGATTGAGGTACAACAGACCCACAACGACCAGTCCTTGGAAAGAATAGCATCCTCTATAATTTAAGAGATAAGGATATATATGAAGTATGTTTTACTTGCGAATGACTAGTATTTTGTTACGAGACATTTCTAATTTATATATGACATAAATATAATAGGGGTATTCTTGTAAATTTTTTATATTTGATATGAGTTTTTCTGTATTTTATATCTTCCTATATATATGATATAACAATATTTATATATGATATAACAATACTATAGGCCTTATTTTGTTATAATTTTGTCATCTTCCAGGGCTCTTGTATAGCCGGCTATTAGACTGTGCACACCGACCTTTATTTTAGGAGATCCATATGGATGTTGCATGAGAATGGGTACAAACATCAAATACAATTCATAATGCTTTAATATTTAAGATAAAAGTGAGTGTTACTGATTAATAGAAGCTACCTCGTAAAACTAGAAAACCTCAGTAGTAAAAGAAGATAAAAGAATGATTAACAATTTATACATTACACAACAGTGAACAATATTAGTGGGCTTTGTTGAGGAAACATTTTGGTGTAATTGAATTGTGGGACTTGAGCAAGTGAAAGAAGCTTAGGCAGCCCGCTATAAGAACTTCCCCTCCCAAACTCGGCCATTCAAAGTCTCAAGTCGAGTTCTAAGCTCGTTAGAGACGATTTGGGTGTAGTAGATTGCATACTTGTACATAATACCTCGCTTGCGTATACTTCATATGGATTTAATGAGGTCTTGTGACTAAATGCCTAAAGCTCTTCCTTTTTTTTTTTTGCTTCTAAACCTGAACCTGAACTTATGAGGCAGTCTTAGGAAAGACGTTAAAGAGTGCAACACAATAATCTTGCAGTATTTTTTCTCAACCAGCATCCACTCATCCAGTCTCATATTCAAGCAAGTGCATGTTCTCTTTGGTGGAATGATTACATGAACTGTATTGTCTAGCAGCAATTGTAATATTGACATATTTACAATCAAAGTGTCAGTTAATTTGGCTAATTTTGGCAATGTTTGGTGATTATCATCTGTACCCATCATTGTGAAGGACAAGGTACGTGAGGCTTTACTATAAACAAGTTTTCACTGGACAGGAGAACCGTCATCTGAACCCTGAAGGTTTACCTACTACCATGTTTTTTTTTTCTTTTTTTCTAGAAGCATATCTATGGATTTGACCTATTTATTGAACAACATAAGATATTGGTTGAACATTAGCTTTCACGTTTTAGTGCTTCACAAGGCCAATAAAGGGATGAGAAAGAACGCTTCCATTTTTGATGCTGCAAAAGCTGATTGTCTCACAAACATGTAGGAACTGACAGTAATCTGAAATGCAGATTGCATCCATCATTCCATCTCTTACAAATGCTTTACGTGAGAGGTGTTTGATGAGAGACACCACATCATTGTACTCCCATCGTCCAGAAATAACTGTGAGGCAATCTCCAGTGGCAAAGCTTAACCACTTTTCCATACATCCTGGATTGCATAAATGACTATGGAGTATTGGACAAAAACTGTAATTACATTATGAACCTTTAATACAGTCTAGTTCTCCGAAGATAAAAATAAAAAAAAACCACCTTTACCAGTAGCTGTACAATGAGACAAGGTTATGCTATACCTTGTGCAGCTGAATGGACCAACTATGCCTTTGAGGTGAAAGGTCCAGATCGCCAAAAAATGTATTACCTTCTAGTTTAAAAGACCCCATATGCAATTTGCATTAAATTATATTCAAATTTTAAGGTATCAATCTTGTTCGAAAAATTATTGTCAACTCTGCAGTATAGTCTGTAGAGATGGACACCCGCCAGAGATATGGTGACTACAAATTTACAGGCACACGGAGTCCATCATAGCTCAATTGCACATCAAGTCCTTCTGTGTCCTTCAACCTTAACAGCTTTGCGTTAATTTCTTCGTGATCCATCAGGTGCATCATGCCTTCAAATCAGTCCAAAGAAAAAAAGGGAGAAACCAGCATTAAGATTACTGTTGACAACAGTCCAGTTTCCAACATCTGACAGAGTTTGAGGATTAATGATAGACGAAGAATTGTAATAGATGAAAAATTGTATAAAAAGGAATGCCACAAAAAAAAAAAAAAAATTATATAAAAGACATACCAGTGAAAAGCGTCCTCTTGGGTTTGATTTTTCGAACTTCCTCCAATGCCTACAAGAATTATATGGAGCATGCAAACGCATGAAAATCAGACCATCTGGTCAAAACAGAATGGAATAAGCAGTAAAACTAGAGCCTACCCTTGGAAGTCCAAAATGGGTTGGAGTAGATTTTTCAGGTTTCAAAGCATCCTAAGTTGGATTAGCCAGCATATTCAGAGCCATCCAAAAAAGGAGTAAATTGCAGATAGAGAGGAATCAGACAGAAAAATAATCAAGAAAAGGAGATCCGGAGGGGGAAAAAAGTGGGATGGGGTACCAGAATTAGGAGATCACAACCCTCCAAGAGTGGATAAGTTTCATCAGGAATATCACTGACGTCACTGCAAAACAAGAAATAAAGTCCATTGCAGTACATATCATTGTAAGGCAATATATTACAAATTGGAAAAAGAATCACTCGACAGAAATACCTTATATAACAAATGTTGCCGAAACGAAATCCAAGAGAACGATAACCTTGACCATGCCACACAGGCAACGGAGTAATCTGAAACCACAAAAACTTATTTATCCATGAAAGATTGAAAGAAAGAAAATGAAAGAGGAGGAAGCATGCAGTTGCTATTTCATAGACCTTCAGATCATGCACAATGAAAGGCTCCTCTTCAATGATATGGAACTGCAATTCAGAAACAGCAGCACCTGCTAAAACTACACTGGTATCGACCAGGTAGTAATGGGTTTTCTTCATCACCTGAGATTAATTGCAGAAGTTATAATCATTCAATACTTGCACGATAACACATTTTAGTGTAAGAAAAAGGAACCACATATTTTATCGTCAAGGGAAATCAGAATAGCCTGTCAGCCTACTAAAATGGCATTTTTAACAAATTTGATACTGAATGTAATTCTGGAGTCTCTACATGAATATGAAAGCCACAAATTTATGATTCTACTTGGTGAATGGTACCAATTAAGCATGGCATAATTTGGTTACTCAAAGGAAATAGTGCATGGTGCGCATGGTAATATCACGCAAAGGGTTTCCTAGGTTCTGTAAGACCCATGAGAATTATGTCAAGGTAATATCTCACTAGATCGAAAATGTCTGAGATGACAGGGAATTAAGCAACAGTTCACATCTAGTGAGACATTTTCATAAGCGAAATGATGGTATTGCATGCCTCATAGAGTCATATGAGGAGGTGTGAAATCGAATATTACCTTATATTCTGCCTCCAAAAATCCAGAAATGAATTGAGGACTCATTTGAAGAAATTTAAGAAATCGGTTGGAATAATATTCAAAAGACAAAGTAGATGATCCTCGTAGAACCTAATATGACCTTATACGATTCATGAGAAGTATATCAAGGTGTTTCCTAACCGGAGTTGATGTGATCCAAAATGACATTATTTTTGGAATTGAACTATCCAAAATTGAACTAACGGTATAAGAGGTATTTTAAGATCATATGAAGAGATTTGGTATCATTCACCGCCTACTATTTGATTTCTAAAGACCATAGAACAAGTTTGGGCCAAAATTTAAGGCATTTTAGAAAATGGTTGAAATGATATTTACTCTAGAGGTGATTGAGTGAGTTTAAATCACCCATGAAGTCTCCAAGGACCCATGGGCAACATCTTGAGTTGTTACCTTTCCATGACCAAAACTTTAAAAATGTCCCAAATTAGAATGCCATTATTCACTATTCTGGAGCAATTTGAAAAAATATCTGAAACTTATGTAGTTGCATAGGATGTCTCCTTTGGTCAAAATGTACCTCTCATAACCTAACCTTCAAAGGTCTAAAATCAAGTTTTGTATCAAATTGTAGGAAATAAGAAATTAAGTTAATCTAGCAGGCTTAAGGGCGAATGTGAGGTTCCAATCGCACATTAGGCCTCCAAAGGTCCTAAAGGACCCAAAGATATCCTCTCATAGTGTTATATTTCTGTACTCGAAATACTCATATGTGTCCCAAATCAACAACAATAACGCCAAGCCTTAATCCTAAAAAGAAGGGGTCGACTATATGAACCAAAAGTCTATCTCATGTGATCATCCAAATAAATCGCCCTCCTCCCATCCCTCCCATTTAGAGCTACATCTTCTTGTCAATCCATATTCTTCATTTCTTTTTTAACTTCCTCCCTCCAAATCATCTTTGGTCGACCGCATTTGAGATCTCCATTACTCCAACCCTCTACCTTTCTTAATGGTGCATCTACTACTCAACGTCTCACATGCCAAAACCATTGAAATCAGTTCACCCTAATCTTATCCTCAATATTCGCTATTCTAACATGTCCCGAATTCAAAGAGGGTGAAATATTTTCAAAACTCGTGGAAATAGATGCCTCATAGGGTCATAAAAGGTAGTTTATCAAAAGATCTTCTAGGTTCCATTCCATGATACATAGAGGGGAGAAGCGAGTCCGTAAGTAACAAGGACAAAGATGCATCATGACACATAAGAAGCCAGTCAGCCAAGTAACCCATAAGTGGATTGAGCAACATGGATTCCTCAATATCATATTATCATGAATTTATGAGAAAACTATACAAAATTTTGTCACCCGCAAAATGGTATACTACGTAAAGTTTTGAATAAGGATAAAGAAATTCCTTTGGGGAAGTATTAACAGGAAAATTTAAACAAAACAGTTTCTTCTTATACATGAGAAAAAAAAAAAAAATTATCACCTGAAAGATCAACAAGCATCATAAAAATAATAAATGTTTCAAAACAGTTCAAAAACATGAAACATTTAGTTTATCAGCTTACATTTCATGACAAGAAATAGCAAAATAAACCACTCAATTTCATTTTAAGTTTAACTTGAGCGCACAGTTTCATGTAAGAGCATTTATTTCAAAAACAAAAACACAAAGTAAACAAACAAATGTGGGTATAGACCTCAAAATCTCGCCTTGCAACATATATTGGAATAAAGGGCTGAACATTGTTTGTCCAGTCTCGAAGATCATCAAGACCTAAACAAACAAAAAATATGAAGGATCAGGTGGGTAATCTGAGATATAACTATCAGGGGAGTCAAGCGAAAATCAAATGTTGGGAGTGTTCATATCAGAGACCTCCAATAGCATCAGCATGAGAATGAGTAATAATAACCGCATCAAGTGTTCTTATCCTGGCAGAAATGCAATTAGTCATGAAAGTGCAAAAACGACACTGGCAGATACATGACTAAGAAAACCCATTACTACATAATTTACTTAGATGCATCCATTATCTCTACTCAAGGTTGATGATCAAAGCAATATATGACTAACTTGGAGTCAAGTTTTCTAAGCAAAGAACAGAAAATCTAGGGATATACTCATCTGCATAAACAAGATGTTTTAGATTTTCCCTTCCACCCCCAAAATTAGGCTTTAGATTATAAAACCTACTTTAGCAGCAAAGCATGCAAGTACATCATATCAAATATGCCGATTGCATCTCAAAGAGAGTGCACATTTCATTTACCAATTTTTGCCATGCTATGCTCACACTTGACAAAACTCACTCTCACTGAAAATAATAGTCACAAATACTAAATTAAGACGTTCTGTATAAACTGTCACCATTATGAACATAATATAGGTTTATAGTTGGATTTCTCAGCATAACCCTAATTAAAATGAGTTATAAAGAGATAGCAACAATAATATGACAGTGATAAAGGGTATTTGAGTGAAGTCATGACATACTCTTAATTATGAGAGGTTGGGATAATGAGATACATTTTTTACAGATAGGAGAGTATTTGTAATTATTTTTTTGTTTGAGAGCAGAGTATCTTGTAAGCTGTGAGCCAACACTAATAGGACAGTTTACACCTTCTACATTAAAAAAAAAAACTTTATATCTATTATGATTAATTGGCACTCTAAATAAATGAAACAAAAAAAAAGACCACTGCTCTTCCATAAAGAGTACCTCATGTATAATTTTCCCACCTTTCTTCCCCTATGTTGCCTATTGATATAAATGTCAGACTTTGGGAAGTCTCCGTGTGTCAAGAGCTAAGAGTCGGAAATTTTATGAAACTTTGGCACATTATTGGACCAAAATGAAGTATCGAGTGCCCACATTTATGTTGGACTATCAATAATTGAACACAATTGCTTCACATGAAATGGAGTGCCCAAGGAACAGAGCCCTTAACCTTGTTAGATTAAATAAAAATGTGGTAATTATATGACTACATGAAAGGAGATATCTTCTTATCTGATCTTTTTATGATGTGTCCCAACTTTTCCTATCAATCTCCCGAATTCCTGAGTAGAAGTTGATCTGCAGGTCAAGACTAAATCACAATTGTGAAGGTCCTAAGACACTTTGTAGAATCAACTTGCTCATAAGTGAAGCAACAAAAATTTTAATATAAAAATGACCTTTGTAAACTATAAAGTCAATCTTTTCTCTATGAAAGCTTAGTCCAGAAAAAGTAACAGTGGTATACATATAATGCTCCATATAATACAATAATTCCTACACAAATTAGAGCTTCACAAATAATCAGTAATTTGTAGTTTTCAGATGTTTAGCAGCATTGACCAATAGGTAGTGAAGCTATAGCAGTGTTGCTTACCCATAAGTAGGAAACCAGCGGAGAGCACTATGGTAGAAAAACCTGCATAAATTTCAATTGCTCTTCAATGCATATAATATAAGTACGTGGAAAAAATTGGTGAATGACACACTTTTGGTCATCTAGTAAAATATAATTGAAATGACCAAAAGTCCACAATATCAAAAAAATAAAATAAAAAGGACTACTACAACTCAGTTGCAAACAAAACTTTTGAGCACCTGCAGAATTTCAAATCATGATATTAGCCATTTAAGTATCAATAGCTTCTTCATAACCAAGTAACGTGTATGAGCATTCTAATATGAATTTGATTTAAGAATTATACCCCACATGACTTAAATATCACTATTTCAATATAATCTTAACGCAGCATAATCAGTACATATCTAAAGTCTAGCTTTAATGCTCTATAAAAAAAAACATAATAATAGCTGCCAAAAATAATAGTTTGGTTCTCAATCTTTATTCTCTCAGATGTACTCATGTATTTGAATGATTAATACGTTTTCAACCACAGCATTACACAAAAAGGAAGACAACAATAGCTTTGCAATCTACATAAAGTATCAGCTTCAAAATCTCAGGATTTAGTTTGATAAATCAATGGTCACATAACAACAAAGGGAATACTAGCAACTACATAGCAACAAAGGGAATTCACAAAAACTTGAGATGAACGAATAATTGAACCACCAAAAGAACAAAACAAGCATTGTTTGTACGAATAGACAAGGCACCTCAAACGAAAATTTATAGCCACATCAACAGCACGAACAAGACAAACTTAAGTGCTAAGCTTATATAGCTATGTAGCACGAGTAAAATAGAAATTGTGTAAAGGCATCCAAGAGAGACCGTACACAACAATCAATAGCTTAATCAAATGAAAATGGAAAACTATATCATATTGACAGCATCAAAAGCAAACCAGAAGTAAGAACCTTATGACTGATAAGATTAAGCTCCCTTATTAAAGACACAGCATATTGTAGCCTAAAGATCGTCCCCTAACAAAAAATGAATAATAAATTCAACCCCCCACCACAAGCAGTCTTCACTCATTTGCGTAAGTTTTGGTATTTTGCCTTCCACATTTCATTGAAGTGCTAAAGCACAATTAAATTGATGCACCTAGTTCAGTAAGGCAGGTACTAAAAAAAGTAAAATACTGCATACAACATAGTCTTCTTTTCTCTTAACCAGCACCCCACTATATGTGTCAGTCAGCCATTCATCCTTATAACAACCTTCTCCTAGTTTCTGGGAGCTCCAAAATACTTCCATGGTTACAATACCCTATGATTGACACTTCTATCAACTTAAAACAAGACATACAATATTAGATAAGAAGAAACTTACTTTCCAGCATCAATAAGAACATTGTGTATCCCAGATGATCCATTGTAACGGATCAGGATGCTTGTGTTTAGCCTCCTATTCTTGCTACCCGGCTCCACTGCTTTCTTGCATACCTTAAAGTAATATGAAGAACATAATTAATAATTTCATTCTTCATAGAACAAAATCCTACAATAAAGGGTTAGATATTATCATGTTATTAAGATATGATGCTCATACAAGACAGTTCTTGACAGGATCAGTCAAGCAGCTAACTCGTGGAATACCCTCGCTAGTTCCAGTTCCCACAAATATGATCTCAGACTGTTCTCCTGAGGATTTCACAAGACTGCTGCATGTAGATTGGACAGGCACTGAAATAATAACTCATCATATTATTAAGTATATAATATCAACTTCAGCATATATTACCACTTCAGTCATAAGATTGGATTGTTCTCCTAATAACACTTCAGCATATAATATTTACAAGCTACATCTAACTAATGTTTAAAGATCTGATTGATTGATCCATCAGAAAAAAGTGTATATCAAACAACGTTATCATTAAGTATGAAATTTCCTGACAATGAGAGATGGAAACAGAAGCAACAATCAGATAGAAACACCAACATCAAGAATACTTGTAAACCATAGATGATTCTCAATTTCTCATAGAATTATGGATAAGACATTACAAAAGAAGATTTAGACACCATAAATTCAGTATCCAAACTCTTAAAGTCTTCTTCACAGAGAACTTCTGATGCGAAATAAGGGATGAAATTTCAGTTTCTTTCCTAATCCTAGTTGTTTTAGGTTTTCTTTTTCTTTATTAATCCTCGTTGGTTTAGATTTCCTTACATGATTTTACTATTCTACTTGGAATACATGTTTTAAGTGTTTTAGGAATATTTTATTTTCTGTTTTTCCTAATTTGATTAGGAAAGTGTTTAGGTTCCTTTTCCTAGTTTTATTAGGGTTTCCTTTCCTAGATAGAGTTGACTTGTTCCAACCTATAAACAAGGCCCTTGGCTGAACTTCTTAATCAGATTGGAGATTTATTGTTCATATTGAACACTTGTGAGTTCTTGAGAGAGTGCTACAAAGGTTGATCATGTTTCCTGCCAAACTCAAGTCGTATTCTTGAGGATTAACTCGTGTCATCTTTACAATTAATAAAAACAAATAATATTGACTTTCTGAACTATTAATCTATTTGCAACTCTTTTGCTTTGTTCACTTTCTACACAACACTAGCATCCTCACTATTTTCCAGATTAATCCTTAATCACAAGAAAATTTCAGCCGTCTTTCACTCATACACAACTCTAGCAACTCTCTACTCATGAAGCACTCTATCATTCATCACTTAAACCTCATAAACACGAACATTAAGTCAAACACACGATTCTAATTTGAAACCTACTCAACCAATTCAAATCTCCTAATACAATTAGTCTCCTCACCCCACCCGCTCATGGCAGTACTCATAATCATGTTTTGAACCATCATAGATTAAAATAATAACACCCATTATCAAGATCCCCGTCCTCATCCACACCAAATCTGCTACACCAGCAGCGATAACTACTCCTAAGCCCTACCTAACAATCCAATCACCCAAAATACTCGTGAAATAGGAAATGCTTTAATTCAAAAATAAAGAAACATCTGGATTTAAGAGCAAGTAGCCATTAAAAGTTTCATAATAGTAATTACAATGGCACATAAACATGAGTAACACATACCAGAATGTAGGGATGATTGAAAGGAATGTTTAAGGAGATAATGGAAAGAAAACCCATTAGTGGGGACTGAAACTGGAAATTTGGAGAGAGAAAGTTTGAGTCTTTGATTTGCAAAATTTGTTAGAGAATATGGAATTGGACGAACTGAACACAGAAATGCTACCATTTTTCAAATCAAAGACTAACTTTTTTTTTTGGCAAACAAAGACTCAAACTTTGATTGATAAGAATATGGAATATTCAAAAGATTATAAAATTTGATTCGGTTGGGGAAAACCCAGGAAAAAAAGCTGAGTTTTTGCTCTCCTGCTTCTCTGTGCCATTCATTGTGTTCATTGTTTTCACTCTCCTTCATGGGTCCCAATTGTGTGGAGCTACACGACGTCGTATAGACTCTTTAGTGATTTGGGCTTTTTTTCTATGAAGGGAAAGGGCAATTTTGGCTCGGGTAGTCAATAAAGGGTGAAGGAATGGTTCCCTTCTTCCCTGTGCTTAGGTTTTGACGTTTGGTTCACAAAATTTGTACTTTTTTCTATGTGCCATATCATTCTTCAATGTTTTGATACAATTACCCCCATGATTTCCGAAATAATCCTCGTTTATAAGGAATCACATATTAATTTGAATAATTGATATGCTTTGTATACTCTGAAGTACCAAATACCATTGACAAGTGGCAATAATTAGTACTTCCGTAGCTGATTTGATGGGTTACATTAATTTTAATAGTTGAAAGTAGTAATAATACACACTAATAATGGATATGACCACCTATCCCTTGAGCTGGGCATGGACTGGCACGAGCACCATCGTGGTATAGCACAACGCGCTATTTGTGGAATGGGCCACAGGCTAGGCCACTGACAAAAAAAAAAAAAAAAAAATTAGGCATGAGCACGGTATGAGCAATTGAGCGACACGCCAATTTGGCATGAGTCACGACTCGAAGCACACCATTATTTCGTATTATTTAATACCATTATTATTTGTAATATTATTATTATTACTACTACAACTAATATTAATGTATTTTTTTAATATTATTATATTTTTATAAGTAAATTACCTAAAATTATTTTTTTCGAATCTATTAATTACTTCATTAATATTTTTATTAAAAAAACTAGGTCAATACAAAGCACTGCATACCATATATGTAAGTTGTGCCAAGCTAAGGACCGAATTTTAAAAAAATATAGCACATGACCACAGTTAGACATGACATGACAAAAGGCTAGACATAAGTTGGCACGATGCATGATAGACATGACACACACCCCGTGGCCACCTGTATGTAGTCCCGTCTTTCTACACTAATCGGGGATGAATATCAGATATTGACCTAACTAGAGTAAATTCTTTCCCAACAAATCCAGGTGCTTTCAAGGGTCCAAACAAGAAACGGGCTAGCTGCTTTGGTCCTTCGGCTTTCCGCTCAAGACTCAACCTCTCCCAACTTTGATCCACTGGTTCTCAAGAAACCTCTCTCTCTCTTGTCTTGATCTTCCTCAATGGTGCAACCGCAGAACAACTATGGCAATGCCACCAACTTTTCCCGCACTTTCAAGTATCTAGTGGGTCTGTGAATCCTCTCAATTTCATCTCAATTACTTCAAGTTTCATTTAATTATTCATATATTTTCTGAAGTATGTCACGTTATTTTCAGCAACCCAGTTCTTGTCAAGGGGCATACCGTTCATCTTCAATACCTGGATAATCCGTCATCTTACTGCATCCGATTATGCTGTAATAATTTCCCTTTTTCTTTAACTAAAGGTTGAATTTTTATTTTTGGCGCCGTTCTAAAATTTCATATTGATTGATCTTGATGCTGATTTTAGATTGTTTGGTCTTAGTTCGTGCTTTTGATGTCCGAATTTGTGGTATCGCGAAAAAGCTGTCATCTTTCCTAAAACAGTACTATAGTAGTGTATGACTGTACTCCTGAGATATTCCTACTTAAATTGAGGGATGTGGAAAATGTGATTAATTTCACTTTATGAATTTAGTGAAATCGTGTTATATTTCGATATACGAGAGGTTTTTATGATGTATAATTTACTTTGGATTAATTAGATTGTCTAAGATGTTACTTTTGAATTAAGTGATGTGGAGATTATCTAAAGTCACTTCTGTGAAGTTTGGGAAATCGTATTGTCTTCTTAATTACAATAATTTAGTACAATGTGATAACTAATTCTGGAAAGATCCCTATTCATTTTGGTGATTTAATGATGGAGCTTTGTAATTTAGAGTTTGAATATTTATGATTCTTCTTGTTCTTTGTACTAGAGCTATTTGAGAGGAAATACTCTTAGAACTTAATTTTGTTTCTTTGATGCAAAAATGCAGCTTTATGCGGTGCAATTTCATCTGTTTGTTACTTGTATACTGTTTGTCAGTCGAGAAGGGTTCAGGCGAGCATGCATGCGGGCTCAATTTAAGAGGTGTTTACTGCTATACTCTTCCATTTGTATGCCTCTATTTGGGGCTTTGTTATGTCTTTTGTAATTAGTAGACATAAATAAAAGTTCCCTTGATGATAGCATTTTATTTTGTGCTTTTTGTATGAAAAAAAAGTTTGAGGCTTTACATTGCTGTTTGGAGTGAGTTGCTGTAATCTTTTCATGTCATGTAGAGTATTTTCTGAAACTAGTGATGGAAGTGGACCTGATTTAAATTTGATTTGACTATACATGAAATACCACAAGTTTTTTTCCTTTGTAGTTGGAGCTACTCGTGTATTCTTTTGAAGAAAATGACATATTTTCTGGCTTCCTTTTGCGTCTATGCTTCTGATTAGATGTGTTATGTCTAATCCAGTGAATGTTTACCGTGATTGATGCAGTGATGACACATCAACAGGCGAACATGCAGAAAAGATATTAAAAGTAGCCTGGTTATCTCTTCCACTTGGAGCAATTTTTACAGCAATAGCATGTGCATCTGTCTTCTGGTGGCAAAATTTGAGCAATTCTAGCCCCTATGGACATGCTATATTATTAAATGGTATCTACTGACTATATGTTAGCATTTTCTACTAAATCTTGTTTGAGAATTCTTTTCCTTGGAAAAAAAAGCTCCTTTGTGGTGAATATGGCTAGAAGAGATTAAAGATCATTACTGCTATGGGCTTGTCCTACCAATTATGTTCTAGTATTATCTTAATGGGAAAATTAGGGGGTCGTGTATGAGTAGAATAATATCATAGATATCATTTACCAGAGAATGTAACTTTTGCTTCGTCCTTGGTACTTGAAGTTCCCTTGTCCATTTTTATGGAACCAAATTGAGTGTTAAATTATTAGCTTTTTGGCATTGCAGGCTTTGCGTGCTTATTGGAGCTTCTGGCAGAACCATTTTATATTCTCGCTCAGTATATGTTTTGTCTCAAACTTCGGATGGTGGTTGAAAGTGCTGCAACACTTTCTCGTTGTCTAACTACATATGCCCTTATTGTTGGGAACAGTGGCATGGTAAACCATAGATAGCCGTTTGCCTTGATATACTTTTTCACACTTTAATTTCTTTACTTTTTTTTAATCAATTCACCTGAAAAGCATTGCTATCAATAAGATTTTTTTGTATAACATTATGCTAATTCAACACGCAGTCATGAGTACCTGGTAAATTTATCTATTAATTGATTTCTTTTTCAAAACAGGGGGGGGGGGGGGGGGGGGTGTGGTGGTGGTTCAGGGAGTGAAACATGAAATTTATGCATTATCCTTTTTCTCACCAAAAATTTTTACGTTTCTTTTTTTTTTACTGTGCTTCTCACCACACCAATGGTCAATTACGCAGACACTTTGCATAGTTGCTCCTAGGCTTTATGACCTAATCCCCTTTATCTTCTGAAAACTGTAAACTGTTCTACTTATAATTGCTTGAAATGTGGAACTTTCATGATGTTTTTCCTTGGTTGACTAATTTACCTTGATGTACGTTTCAAATATTCAGTCTTAGGGGCAGTTTGCTTTGCAGAGACTACGTGCCAAATCTTGATCTGTCTGCTTGTTATTAGAGATAGTGAACAGAAAAGTTCCATCACTAGGATTGTAACATATGTTTCTGCTATTCATCTCTTTTGACACTTCATGCATTTTCCGTTTCCTTTACACAAGAGTCAGCAAATTTTTCTTAGTTGAGTTGGAAGTGTGCACTAATAGTGGTTTTCACTTGTCAAGAATTCACTTGGCAAATATCTATAGTTATTAGGATATGTATGCCAATTGATAGATTTGTAGCTTACATTCTCTGTGCAGATTTCATAATGATGCTCATTATGAGAAAAAGAGTAGACAATGTAGCATCGAGCTTTAAAGTTGTACACTTGTACCACAGTGAAACATATAGATATTATAGTGATCTTATTCTATTGGCTCCCTGAAATGTACCAAGCCCGTCCATCAATCTAGTGATTCTTTTACAGTCTCACCCATAGCATGGGATATGTTAAGTATTGCTGATTCCAGTATAATTTGAAATGCCACAACTAAGTCTGAGAATTTCCAGCATAATGAGTGGATGTGCTATCTTGTTCTGTGTTTTTGGGAAAAAAATTCAAACTGCCAACATTCCTGTGATAAAATATGTTTGTTTTCAATGGTTTCCTAACGAAGTCAGATATTTTTCAGGAAAAAGCAATTATGTTTGCATTATCACAAGTTTCGTATGGAGGTTGCTTGTTCCTAGGTTATTGGGGCTACTTTTTGTTTTGTCATAGATTGCAAGGTTCAAAGACTTTTCCTTTCAGGTAGAGTTTCAATTCCATTTATGTTAGCTATTATCTTTTTTTGTTAGAAGTATGTGTACATTCTAATTGATCTAGCCCATCTAGGTAAGAGCTTAATTGTTGACTTTGATGTCCCGACCTAGAGAGTTATGCATATCGCCTAAGCAAAAATGTGATTGCTCATCTTGACCTGAGGTCCAGCATGCCATTTGGTGCATATCATTGAACATTTTGGGTTGCTAGTAGATCAATGAGTTTCTGCTCTGTAGAATATTGACATGCTAGTAGATCAATGAGTTGGTGCTCTATAGAATCTTAATGCAGAAAGAGTGTATATACTTACAGTAAATACAATCCCCTTTGGCGTAGGTTTAAGTATCTAGATGTATGAAATCTCTTTCTACTAGGTCTTTTTACTTTTGGATGAACTCTTTGTCCATCGGGAAGTTAGTATGCTCATTACCAAGCTCTCACTTTATGTTGAAGTTACTTTATCTCATCAAATCACCCTTTTAAAAATTTTAGCATTCCTGTTATATCAATTGGTATACTTGTCAACTATTTCAAAGGATGTACTCTGCTGCTGCTAAGAATCTTTTGATTTTTGTGTATTAGGATGAAAAACTGGTCTTTCCTCCATCTCACATTGCTTATCGTTCATTGACAATTTTTATCCTTATTTTACTCAGAGTAGGTGGTATAATGAGCTATGATAAGCCATTATTGAAGATGTCTACATTGTTTACTCTTCAGTCCTTCCAAAAATTGATACTTCAAGAAGGAGAAAAAATGGTGCTTGTGTGGTTTGACACGCCATATAACCAAGCAGTATATGGACTAATAGATAAATTAGGTGATTTTGCTTTGAACTTCTCATTTTGTAGCATTTTTTTTGCTTGCATTTTAACCATAAAAATTAGTAACTAGCTAATTAGCTGATGTTCAGACAAATTATCTGTATGGCTTAATTTCTTAGTCCATCTTGTATTTTCTCATGTCAGGTAGCTTAGTGGTGAGAATGGTTTTTCTTCCCTTTGAAGAAAGTTCATATGCCATATTTGCAAGGTCTGCTTCAGGTCAAGTTCTGTAAAACTCCATCTTTTTTCTTCATTCTCTTTTGCGAGGTCTATAGTTTTGTTTTGTAGTGCTTCCGCAAGATCAAATAGAGGCCATGCTGACAGATATTTTTTTTTTTTTTAGAATTGTAGCTCAAGTATTCATTTCTGCAATCGTCTTTCTTTATGAGAAAGTTTCACATTTTAACCCCTAGTTTTGGGGAAATATTTGGAATGTTGCTAAAATCTGAAATTTGACCTGTCTGAAGTTATATTATGCTTATAAACCATCTTCTGTCAGTTTAGGTGGACTAATTAGCAATATTTAGATTTCCTCAACAAATACTTTTGCCTTTTCCTGGTAAAAATCACTCATTCACAATTTACCCTCACATACAGCATATTGGAAATTTATTTGCACAAAAGGACACCAGTCTTTCGCTCTACCTTATGTTTTTTGTCCTATTTCTCTCTAATTTTTACCTTTTTTGACAAGGACAAAGGGCATCCAGGCGTAAATTTAGGCACAATGGTGGCATTTATGAAAAAAAAAACTTAAGTGTATCAGGCATGAGTTGAAAAGGTTGGTCGAGTAGTCAATATTGAACTGGACCTTTAAGAACTTGTCTCAATTTTTTCTTTTTCAAGTAACAATTATTATATGCAAAGAATGGAGATCTTTCCTTGCCAAAGACTGTTATGCTTATTCTAGGCTAAACGTGTTATTGTCTCCCTCTGTCTCTCTATCCTTGTTGCCATGGGGATCAAAAGCAATCGGTTTGAGCTATGAGAGATACTTTTTCCTTAGTGGCCAAATGATTCTGTTTGTCTTTTAAACCTCTTTCTTCTCATTATTGCATCATGATATGAATAATCCAGCTCAGCTTGTATTCAATCCTGCATCTTAATCTGCAGAAGACTCTAAAGATAGAAAGAAGGATCTAGGCCGCCGCCTAAGTGAAGCCCTAAAGCTTGTTTTGCTGATTGGTATGCCTTCTCTACGTTGACTATGTAGTTTCTTTTACTTTCTGAGGAATCTTTTTATCATCAGCAACTCATTTAATTTGGTTCTTGTCATCAGGGGATATTAGTATGTGAGCTGTGTAGCCCATATTTAGTTACTTGGTGTTGTGTTGCATATTTAAGAGAAATGTCATAGTAGTGGTCACTGTTTAATGGTTGTAAATGTTTCTGCATGCCTAGCGTCATGGTATTGCCATGGTAAGCTGCTCTGGCATCTGAGTTCTGCAAACACTTGCAAGTTGCAACTAATGGAAAACAAATTCTTACAAGAAGCTGAGTTTAGTATGCTTGTGCTCTCTCTCTCTCCGTTGATTTTTGGCATTTATGTTGGTATGCTGATAACCCATGTCTCATTGATCCATAACGCGCTAGTTCTTGTAAATTGATTGTAATACATACTTAGAAGTTAGCCTTGTTTTTTTCAACATGATACCGACATAACTATCTATTTTGGCTGGTGTAATCTTGACTCTTATTTTGATGTTTTGGATAACTACTTCTAAGTCTGACGCACCCACATTATCTAAATTTGCTTCTTCCTCACCTTGCAATGGGGATTTTTTTTTCTTTCTTGTAAGTTCACAAATTGAGGATCAAAAGTTTATATAGACTATTGTATTTTGACTGTCTTCTCAGTTTACTTGAAACTATACTTGTTGAATTATCGTTGCAGGTCTTATTTTTATTGCTTTTGGACCAAGCTATTCTTATTCCTTATTGAGATTATTGTATGGACAAAAATGGAGTGACGGAGAAGCTTCCACTGCACTCAGATACTACTGCTTATACATTATTGTTTTGGCAATGAATGGTTAGTTATAGATTCTGACCACATAAATATGACTTTACCCATTCGAAGTATAGAAACAAGGAATATATGTTATTCTGATTGCAATGTGTTTGTTCAATGTTTTCTTTGTATCAGGAACATCAGAAGCTTTTCTGCATGCTGTTGCTGATGAGAGGGAACTAAAACGTTCTAATAATTCATTGATATTGTTCTCCCTTATCTATGTCTTTCTGAATATCTTGCTTGTACGATCAGCTGGTGCACTTGGTTTAATCTTTGCTAATGCCACAAGTATCCTTAACTGTGATCACATTTCCTGCCAGTTTTCTAATAATTGTAATTTTTCTGTACAACAATCCAATATCTATCCCTCTGAGACAGGGTCTAGAAAGATTTAGATGTATGTAGGTTTAACCCTAAGCAGTTAAATGGCCATGCTGATACAGGCTAAGACATGCTGGACTAATATGCAAATATTATGGAATAACAGCTCGCACTCCCCTTCTCCAATGAAGTATAAGAATGATATAAGAACTTGTGTGCTGAATGTTCACCCCCACATATATAACAAAGAGTTCACCTCAGTCATCAATTTCATGTACTTCAGTTATGGTACTTGCATACCTCATATTTGCGACATCATGAATTAGACATGATCAACCCAATTGTTTTAGAGTAAATCTTCCTTGACGGTAATAATTGCCATTTGCATTGTCCTCATCTTTTTATTCCGTGTTGCCTTAACTTTGATGTAGATATGGCATTGAGGATAGCATATTCTGCAGTATTTATCAAGCATTATTTCCAGGTTTGTCCTGATCCTTGACTCCAATCTCTTCCAAGAAGTATGTGAAGTAGATCTGTAGATGTGTGGCAAGTCTGATGTTGGTGATATGTCGTGCTGTATCATTAATTTCTGTCCTTTACACAGGGCTCATCATCTTTTTCATTTCGTAGCTGTTTGCCTTCTGGTTGGATAGTTCTGCTGATTTCTGGAGGGGTTACTCTGTTATCCGAGAAGATATTTCTGGAAAGGGATAACTTTATGGCGACATTTTTGCTCCACTTTTCTGTTGGATTTGCTTGCCTCTGTGTTTCAGCTTTTGTCATGTAAGTCTCTTATCTTCTTTCCTTTCAATGATTCTGACCTCCCCCCACACCACCACCACCAAAAAAACCCTTGGAGCATGCTTGAATGAGAAATGAAGTAGGGTGTAATAATAATAATTCAAGGGTTAAATAATGGTGGTTTTTTTTGACATGGTATAGGAACTCATGTAGGAGTAAATTCCTACTCTAGGAGGGGCAAGGAAAATCCACTAACCCATAAGAGATTGATTTATTACCATCTATAACTATTGTATACAATATGACCTCTATCTCTAAACCAAGCAAAAACAAGAGGTTGCCACTCATGTGAGTACTTTTATATGATTAATTTAGGTGTATTTCCTAATATGTTTCTTTGAGGTGTATTTTTTCCTAGATAAAACACTTAAATTTACTAGAGTATTTAAAAATGTAGAGAAATTGGGGAAAAAAGGAAAATTTGGGGAAAATTCCAAATACTGTAGAAAAATATGAGAAAATATCGAAGTCAAGTAAAAGAGTTTGTAAAAAATTAATTTTTTGATTTTTCGATCACAGAAAGATAACACCTCAAGGTGCTTTATGTCCTAAGGTAACACTAGGAGCCTTATGGGTAAGAGATCCTAGGAACCCTCTCAATCACCTCTAAATTGTCATTTCAATCATATATATATTGAGGTTTAAGCATGTTAAATGGCTTTTGGGAACCTATATTTAGGCACTAAATGATTTTAAACCTCCTTTTACCTACTAAGCACCTAATACCATTATGACAAGTTTTGACATTTTTCAAAAATGACTCAAAAATATATATATTAACCTTTAGAATTTGATTATTTTGGATAATTCTAGATCCAGTGAGGGGAATACCTTGATATGATTAACATGGGTCTTATAGGATCACAGAAAGCCCCAAGAGTGATTGAAATCATCTACTTTGACTTTAAACACCCATTTAAATTGATTTTTAAAACTCTTATAATTGAGTATCAGACTCATATTTAAGGCCTTTTAAAACCTAATTTTAGTTAGTGAATGGCTCGAAACCTCTATATATGACCCTAGTAGATCTCTTGTACCATTATGACAACTATAGATATTTTTTTTTTCAAAAATAACTCAAAAACAGTGTTGGACAATGAACCTGATGAAATGGAACACCTTCATATTGTTACCATGGGTGTTATAGGATCATATGAAGCATTAGGAGCGATTGGAACTATCAAATTTGACTCTAAACATCCATTTAAGCTAATTTTCAAAACTCCTACTTCTTGACGATAAACTCCTACAATTGAGATTAAATATAAGGTATTATATGTGTTCTAAATCTACACATATGACCAAAGGAGGCATCTCATACCTTTATTTTAAAGGAGGCATCTCACACCTTTATTTTAATTTTAGCAATTTATCAAAATCTCTAAAATTAGTTTATAACTAGTGATGCCCAGAATTGGCTGCTTTATTAATCTCTTGTTCTTATGTTTGTTTGTTTTTTTTCCTTCTTTTATTTGTTACAAATATATTTATTTTTCATCTAATATGTATTTTATATCCCCCTTTTTAATTTTATTTTTTGTCTAATTCGTCTTCATTGTTTAGGTAACTAGTTAAAATGTTTAGTACCAAAAGTAAAAATAATGCATTTCCAAAAAAAAATTATTTTTGTACAAACTTATAAGAATTTTTTAAACTTAGAAAAAAAAAATTTAATCATAAGTTATAATTAATTTTTATGAACAAAAGGATTCATTTTTCTTTAAACACCCTTATTTCCTTAATTTTTCTTTTGTTTCTTTGTGTTTTGTTAATAATGCCCAAATTTAAAAATACTAATAACTTGTGAAGTTATAGATTTCGTTCACCTAATGCTTACATCTACATTTTTGTTATGGTTTTGCACGACTTATTATGTGTTGTTACCAACACTTTAAAAAAAAGGAACCAATTACATCTAAGTTAAGCAAAGAACATAATTGTTGTATATGATGAATAATGGGGAAAATAAGGATTAGAGTTTTTTTCTATGACAATATTTCATGAACCTAATAAATGCAATTCAATTTCTATTTTTAGTAAGATCTCTAAAAGAGTAAAGCATACTCTAATATGTTTCCAAATTTAAGTAAGATATATAAACATTACTAATATGGATGTGTTAATATCTATTGATGGAGTATTTAACATAAAATTGGAAATTTCTCTAGAACAATTTTGGAATTTAATTCATACTTTTTAAAACACTTGTTAGATTGTCCATTGTGAATTGATTCGTATATGATGAACATGTCATAAACATCTAACTTTAGAACTTAAGTACTAGGTACCTACTCTTGTTAATAGGTACGTAAAACTCTATATCTTTTTATTCAAATATGGCATTTTTTAAAGATATCTTGTTTTATGAAATTTGTGAGGACTTGCAGATGTTCATGGTGTATTGACTTTATAAACTTTTTTTGTAAAATAATTAAGATTTAGTAGCTGAGTTGGAATGTTATTTTACAAAAATCTTCCATGATCTAAATTTTTTGATAAGGAGTATAACGTGTAAATTTGAAATATATTATAATTGAATTTTATTTAAAAATACTTTTCTAAACAAATCTATTGATAAACGATGTAAAAGTGGAAATTAGTCGACCTTACTACTAGAAGTGTAAAATACTTTTATTGACTTTGCCTAAAAGTGGAAATTAGTCCACCTTTGGGTTGGGTTAGTCATTGATATATCATCTTATTATCTATTTGGAAGATGTATATGTATCTTATTTTAAAGTAATTTTCAAGATGAAGTTAGCAATATAAAAATAAATTTAATTTAAGTTGTTAAAGTTAAGATTTATTCTATACATGAAGATGTGAGTAATTAAATATGGTGTAGTACCTAAACTCTAATAGTATATTTTTATCATTATATTATTGCATAATAAATTTAGCTCTATATCAACTAAGTTTAATTGTGTCTTTCTAAAAATAATTTGTTTCCTGATTCGTGTTGAACTGCGTGTTGTACTTTTCTGCTTATATGTAAACTTTTCCGAGTTGTGATCTTAAGTATGTAGTATGACACATGTCAAAATAATGAGTTAATAATGCCTCTTTAAATTAAGTTAATAGATAACCTTCAAAATTCCTTCATTTAGAATCTGATAAGGAAACACCTTAATATACTTATCATGGGTCTTATAAGGTCATATTAGACCTTAAGAATGCTTGGAATGATCTACTTTGACTCTAAACACTCATTTCAATTGACTTACAAAACTCCTACAATCAGGTGCTAAACTTGTTTTTAAGATCCTTTGAGACTAAATAGAAGGTATTTAATGGTTCCTCATCTTCTTAGATAACCTTAGGAGGCATCCCGTACCATTATTAGAACTCCCCAGACATATTTCAAAAATGACAAAAACATTGTATTCCAGATATTTTGGACTATTCCAAACCTTCTCATTAACCCTATAAACCCTCTCAATGACGGGAAATCTGGCATATGTAACTTGCTAAATGACAGGGAATTGGGATTTTGGAACTAATGCTGTGGAATTCAGCATATGATAGGCTATTCTGAAAAAAAAACTTAGTGTTGAGGCGATGTACTGGCTTAATACATTTCTCTTCTCAAAATGTATTCTTTTCCTCCAAGTGCATGTTATTCAGTGTTTACCACTTGAACTCTAGTGAGTATGAATTATACAATAAATATTATGATTGGTTTTCTATCAACAGATATCACTGTGAGCGAGACTTAATCAAAAAATTGGTCCACATTCGTCAACACGCTGACTAAATGGTACCTACATTCTCTCCAGTCATTAGAGGTCAGTTTATTTTATATTTTTCTCCTCACTCTCTGATTTGTGCTTTTGCAATCCCTTACTGCTTTCTTATTATATAGAGTTTTGGGATGAGTGCAACTGTGCAAGGGAAATAAATGCCTTTTGAGTTTGTCCTACTCTTGCATGCTGTTGATCAGTAAATACATTATGCAGAGAGGAGCTTTATTTATCTCCAATCGGTAGATTCTTATCCAAGGTAAATTTTTTTGCTATTGTAGAAGTTTATACAGAAAATGTAGTTTCTTATTCCTGCAAATTTATGTTCTTACTTTGGCTGGCTATATTTGCAATGGTTTTCATTCCCACTGAATGAAAGTGGGGACAAATTATGCCCTTTTGTACATGTCTTCTGATTTTATTCCTGGGCAAAGCTGATATTATTATTTTACATGTTATCTTTTTCTTGTTTCTTGTCTAGCTAATGCATGTGTTTGATTTACCATAACCTTAGTGATTGAAAGTCTAATGTTATGCAAGGCTATATCCTCATTATAGTAATAGCACAAGTTATAATTAAATGATTAGCACTTTCATCCCATTTCCTCTTTTCAAGAAATGATAACAATTTTTTGCCATTCCCCATTTTGAGTGGGAAGAAGACATGTTCCCGTAGATTTTGCAGTGCCATACCAGTTGCAGAATATCTCATGTGTGGTAGTACACTAGAACTAATGTGCGCTAAGAGTTTGTTGACTGAATTGGGTTATGCTAGCATTATTACATTGCAAGACAATTGAATCATGCTTCAACTTGAAAAGAATTTCTGTTTGTTATTTAAATTATATCAGACTTTACAGTCCTCTCTTTTCCCCATCGCCTTTTAATTCCCCCATTCCATCTATGTATATTGCATTTGTTTGCGCAACCTATCTGTGCTTTTGCGTTCATGTTTTCAAATTTGAATTCCTATTATTATTTTTCTTTGTAGCTTTCCTCTTATGTCTGCAGCTCTCTATCTCTCCTCTCCCTATGATCTACTTTCAGGACTTTGGGGAGAGTTGCATTGGGTAGCTTTCTGTATCCACATTATCTTGTGAAAGGCCATTGTAGTAGAGGAAGTGTTTTTTACCAAGCTTAACCCATAGGTGGGCCTTAGCTTAGCTGTTGGTCAGTACAATGAACATGAATTGTTCTTGGATGAAACTAAGTGGAGTTGTTTGCTTAATCCATCTCCATCTACTGAAATGATCTCTTGCATGATGATGGTAGCGAAGAATTGATCATGTTTTATTAGAACTGTATTATTTCGCAAAATTGCCAGCGGAATGACACTGTGCAAGCTTAATGTAGACGAGTTTTTACTATGTTTGGACTATAGATAGATATGTCTTAATCTCTTTTGTATAATTGGAGCTTGCTGAATCAATTATTGAAAGAGTGTATGATATGATTCTGGCAGGTCTATACCTAGGATTACCTAAGGGCAATGTTGATTGATATGTTTTTGGAAGATCTTTTTCACAGATTTGTTGTTGCCGGAACTGTGGTATGGTTCAGCAACTACCTTGATTGAGTTATATGGCTTAATTCACAATAGATAGACTTGAAATATACTGACGAGTAAGAGAAAGTGCTAGTCTAGCCTTAAACCAGAATTTTTAAAAGCTTATTCGTTGTTGACGAATCAGCTTAGTATGGCTACGTTGACAATCAACCAGAAAACAAGATTGTTAGACTATAATGTAACTGTCTAGATTCCAGACATGCTTTCTGTTGAAATTACTGAATAACATGAAGTTCCATCGAACTTATACAGCAATGCTGCTGCATTGGAACATTCTGCTCCCGTTGAAACTTCATTTATTTGATGTACTATAACTAGGGGTGTGAAATCGGGTCTACGGGTCGGTTCTGGGTTGACCCATTATGGGTCAGTTTTTATCAGTTTGGGTTAAATCGGGTCAATTTGGTCTGTCAGATTAGGTCGGGTTGGGTCAGGTCATTATCGGGTCGGGTTGAATCGGTTTCGAGTTCTCACTTTTCGGGTCATAATCAGGTCGGGTCTGACTTTAACAACTCTAACTACAACTCTGAACAAGGCAAGCCCCTGGGCGTTAGTCAAATATGTGGTTTCCTGGTTATTTTAGTTTGAACTGGCTAAACAATGGTCACTAAAATGTTTTTAGTCAACCTATTTTATGAACATTGATGAGGTTATCCCATGCCTATTTCTACCAACCTAATATAATCTCCTATTATGTTTTCAGGCAAGAAAGGGTCAACTATCTAGAAATAATGGTTTAAAATAGTTAAATTGTCTTGAATTAGTATGTAATACTAAGTTAATGGCGTAAAGTATAATTATTATAAAAGTAACTAATGCGGTTGGAATGAAAATTGATTTAAGAAGTAGAGATAGATACATAACTTGGACTTTTCTTAAATAATACCAATGATCTCTTTTGATGGCTTTCCTCTAATGTAATATATTTACCATTGTGGAGTCATGTTCTTATATATTATGGCAAAAACAATTCTAATGATCAACTACTTTTAAGAGGATGTATAAACTTGATTATGAACCAAGCGTTATCGTGGACTCTATTAAATTCAATCAACCTTATAATAAATCAAAAAATAAGTCAAAGATTGGTAGAATATAAGAACTACTCGCAATGGTCGTAGAACAAATTAAACAAATAATAATCGAAGACAGTGAAATAAAAGAGAATTAAGATGAAATTAATTCTTGGAAATGAAAAGTGAAAACCTTCAAGAAATATAGGGCTCCTCAAAGGTACAAAGCATTCTTAATGTAAGAGTTAAGAATTTGCAACCCCTTTCGGTGCAAACTGCAACTAAGACAACAGTTATCATTTACGGGAAAGAAGTCTTTGAAGATGGAATGAACATAAACACGGGAAATACACAACTACCTTCTTTTTTAGTGTTACTTTACAAAAATTGGGAGTCTTAGAACTTATCCAAATCCTAGTATGATTTATCCAGAAGGCCCTGTTGCTGGTTGCTGGTTGCTGGTTACTGATTGACCATACATATGAATTCACATGATGTTAGTTTATGCTACTTCACTTTCTTTTTTCCTGCCTATCTTGCATGGTCATTGCCAGATATACTGCTGTACATAGGGATGCCGGATGTAGGTACACGGGTTCTATGTAACTTAGTACTACCACCTTCTTTGCTAGTCCTTTTCAGAATTTCCTGAAATTTCCTTTACTTTTCACCTTTTCAGATTATCTCTAAGTGCTCTTCGTTTCTTCACTTCCAATACTTGCCTTCTCTTTCTTTCTTTCTTTCCCTTTTCTTTTTCATTTTTTGGATAATGTTGTATTGACATTTGTTGCTTTTTGGCCTTTATCCATCCGAGACTGACTCTCATTCAACTTGAATGTGTTTATTAGCACGTAATTATAAGTTTAGGGTAATGACTCTTGAGATTTACAAACCTCTAATTGTTATAAGTCACTCATACTCCCTTTGTCCCCCAAATATTACCCCTATTTCTATTTATAAAATAGTCAAAGTTTAAAAAGTTTGATCATAAATTCTCATCATATTATAAGAAATAATATATTCAATTGACATCTTGTTGGATGCATCTCAATGTAAATTTTTATAATATTAAAATTTCATAATTTTTTGCCTAACGAATTTGGAGATGAAAATATTTAAAGTCATGTTTTGGAGACCACAAAAAGTCAAATGGGATAATTTTTGAGGACAAAAGGAGTGTTATTTAAATATCAGTTAACGTTACTTAATGGTATGGTTACAGTTAGCCTTTTTCAATAACCGTTTATGCACGCCCCTACCACCACCCATGCAAACCATAGGAGATTACTACAAAATATTGAAATTACCATTATCAAGTAAATAGGCATGATCTACGGATAATCACGTGATTAACCATGTAAAACGCTAATTATTGCATGTGCAGATGTGCTTTGAAGTAATTAGGCTCTCAGAATAGCATAGCCAATGGATTAGAAATATTTAATCAAAGAGAACTGGAACGTTTGCATTGACTTTCCTAAATCTGTTCAAGACATTCACTTGCCACGCAATGATAACCAACACTATATTTGTAGCATCAAGGATGACTTGGCAGCAGTGAGACTGTATTGATTTTGTACAAATTATATCTCGTAGTAAAATCTTAAGATCCAAGTACAATATTACGTACCAATATTCTCCCACATTTTTAGTCAAAGTCCCATCAAAATAATTAGACAGATCTTAGAAAGCCGCCTTCCTCATTTGTTTATCGAAATATCACAAGTCAATTGCTTAGATCCCCCCTCCTATCTCCTCATTTACGCATACAACAAAGTCTAAATTTCGTGTTATCTTAAAGTGTGTTTTGAAATAAACTTCACTTGAAAATTGAAATCGACAATTACTGGTAAGAATGAAGACTAAAATCAAGTTGATAGGATGGCTACAAATCAATTCAGAAAAAGCCATGGTCTACCACAAGCTTCGCACATAATATTAATATACCATGCATTGCTTACGGGGAAAAAAATAATTCCCTTATCCAATATAATGTGTGATTTTTTTAATACATATTAGTCCAAATGAAGACTAATTTTGATAGTAGTAACACCTTAAATAAAATTGGGTCCCTCTCACCTATATAGAGAAGTAGACCCAAGTTAGAAATAATTTGTTTAGATTTAGGGTTGAATAATACCTATTCAAGATTTAGAGTGTTCGAGTTTGGATTGAAATAACGAGTTAAGAAGTTTAAATTTGCTATTTTTTTTTTTGTGTCAAATATATGATAATACATACATAATGTATGTTGGAAATAACAAATTAATAATCATAGTCATTTATATAAATGACTTATATATTTTACTACAACCATTGTTATATTATTACGACCAACTTTGTAATTATTAAAGGTATTTTTGCAATATAATTTTCATAATTTTAATCTATTACTATTAGTGTAATATTTTCGGGTTTGATTAGGTTAATAACGAGTTTCTTGAGTACGGATATAATCATGTTTAGGTTAGAAAAGTTTGTTAAAAAATAGAGTGGAATTTTCACAGCCATTAAGGGATAAAAATGAGCTCCACCTGCTAATTACGCGGATTATGGTACGTAGGGCGGTCAACCGATTTCATAAATGAGAAATCATGGTTTCGATTAAAATATTTACATAATAAATAAAGTTATTATCTGTAGGTAGTACAACAAAGAGGTTGAGCAGCTAAGTTTGACTAATCAAAGTCCAACAAAAAACTACCAATTTTATTTCCTTTGCTCAAACTAGTAAAGCACATAATATAAGGGGTACGACCTTATGAGAGCATTCCGTATTTCTAGTTCACATTATGAAACCAAGAGACGTGGAATTTCGCATTATCACAAGTTTGCAGTGCCAACGCCCATAATGCTGTACCAGTATTATATATTAGTATATTACTATCATTACTATTCAACTACTAGTAGTGTCTTACGTAGTGGCCTGTATTCTGAATCTATAGTACGAGTAGAACTATCCTAATACTACTTTTATACTTATAACATCGGTTCAAATTTTAGTATGAGTTCAGTGGATTTTAAAACCAAAAAAATCTAAAAAGTTCAACATAAAAAACTCATATACAATTTACAATATTTTTATATAATATATATATATCTATTGGAAAAGAGATAAATGTATTAAACTTAGTTGGGAGGTGGTAATAGTATAATACGACTAATATTCTATGTCAGAGGTTGATTTAATTCGACCTACTATTGTACTACATATATCATTTATTTTTTCAGAGTTTCAACTTGTATGCAATAAGTGTGCAACTAAATAGTCCAATTTAGAGTGAAAGTTCAGTCCGTTGTATTGTAACTTCAAATTGCTGAGATTAGTCTCACTACCAATAATTCATAAATTATGATTGTATGATTAGAATCTGTCAAAAAATTTAATCAACACCCGGAAACATTTTTGATACAACAAGATAGACCCATAAATAATAATATACAGCCCTCTTCCTGCATTTCCTTTTTTTTATATACCAAAACTTTAGATTATATTTCATTTATTGTATCACATGATAAACGGAGAGTGGCTAGTGGTACACGAGGCAGGCCGACAAATACGAAGAATCATTTTTGAAAGAGCTGGATCATATTTTACTGTATGAGTATGCCTGCATACATCATTACTTTACATTGTTTTCCTCTTTAGTGGGAACTGAAGGAAATGGTCAATGGTTGAATTACTGTAAACGTATCCGTAAATTTGGGGTGTATTCTCTGTACTCGGTAATACACGATAACGTGAATAACTGATACTCCATAATCATCTTATATCAACAAGTTTTTTTTTTTTAGTTACGGTATTAGATAATAGTGCTAATAATATTTCTACTCATATACATCACTACTTTTTTGTGGTATAAGTCTCTTCACATTGCCAAACATTTTTGAAGGATGCATATATGTATGTCTATTTTAAAAGAGATATAAACCTCCAAAGTTGACCTTAAAAAAATACAGTGTAGAGTTGCAAAATATTTTTACATAATCGTGGACTTATAATTGTACCACATCCGTAATCCTTTTTTTCATTTTTTTTTATTTCTAACAATAATATATGTAGTGAGAAGATGACACGCTGAAAGACATGGATGTTTAGTCAACTATTCGATTAGTAATTTACAATTCTCTAACTACGTAAACATATAACAAAAACATCTCTTTGATTAAGTCTATATGTGGGTTATTTACATACATAGATTCATAGTTATTTATATATTTTTTTTTGACATATTAGTTATTTATATTGCATTTGAGAAGTTATGGGTTTGAATCTTATAAAACAAATTTTTCTATAAAAAAAAAGAGGTGGCAGACTGACAGACATGGAAGTGTATTCAACTATTTGATTAGTAATTTCTAAATCCACTAAATATTTTTTATTTAGCGAGAGCCGTAACAACATAAACGAGATCGGTAGGTAAGGTAACAACTAATATAAAATCCTCTAAATATATAAACACATAAAAATATCTCTAACGAAGTAAATACGGGAGAAAATGTAAGCATATTCTTTAATCAAAGAACTAAGCTTAGCAAATGTAATCTAGTGTTCTGGGGAAGGAAAGTAACATGGCGTTATGAGCGCAATGTAGCTGATGTTGGCAATTCACTAACCTAATTAATCAACTTGCTAATCTAATATATATGCGTCACTGATTGAATACGCAGATCAAGCTTTACACCACTAGTGTATATATAATTTTTTTGATGATTGATTATGATACTAGTTCCTCCTTTTCAAAACTTAACAAGTATTATATTATGAAAATTTTTGGTATAGTTAAGCTAATAATATGGAGAAATACCTTCTTATACGCCGGAATAACATTACTTTTACAGTCATCAATATACAAAATAAATTTACACTAGCTTAAATAAATTAGACAGGATTGGACGACTAGCAAGTGGATGAACTAAATGCAATTCTAGTCTAGTCACACTGGGCATAAAATTAACATAGGATAATCTATTGAGTTGGACAAAAAATGACCTATAATTAGTAGCAGTGTCAAGATTTTTGCATTATACATTCGGAATGAGTCACGAGCAAATGGGAAAGAATGGAGTATAAGAGTGCAAGGATATTAGAGCTCATGATCTTTTATATGTATTTTAATGGGTTTTACCACTAAGATAATGAGTGCATATACTTATAAAAAATGTTATGAATTGTATATAACTTTTTTTTTTTTTAACTTTTTAGATTTTTTGGGTTTTAGCTAAACCTATTGAACCCATATTAAAACCACTCTCGCCTATAATCAATCTGTATTAAATCATAATTCAAAATATGAAATTCTGAACTGCCTCATATTGCAAAAGAGATGGGAGCACACTATTCCGAACTTGTATATTTCTGGATGTTCAAGACCTCGCACTCTCTCATACCAAAAGTACTACAGTAGCACTTGCCTCTCGCATTGCTATGAATCGTTTTGCTATAGACTACGAACTTGTACTTTTCAAAGCCGCAAGTTACCAAAACCAGTAATTTATTTTTCTTGGTAGCCAACAACCATGGTGTGATAAGGATCCGAATTTAGCATTTTGACTACGGACTAATATAATTTTTCCCACTTGATATAACAATAACATTCACACATTTACATACTTCAATTAGCATTACATAAACCAACCTATCCACTTGCCTTGATGTTTCTTCTCTGTTACTCTATTAAACCCCTAAAACCTGCGTGAGGACCCCACCCTCTATACGTTTGACCTTCAATTTATCCACCCTTCCCCTATAAATACCCACACCAAACATACATGCAAGACATAATATTTGCTAGTCTGAATCTCTAAACTACATAATACCTTCAGTACAATCCATTTTTCCCTCAATCACATTCATGCTATCACATTATATTACATGATATAATATCTTCTTATCAAGTCTTAATACTCTTATTACGTTTCAGATTCATATCAAGCATTATTCATGGAATCTTACAAGTTACCAAAACATGTGATTTTGTTACTTGTTTCTCTGATCTTCTTTGATTATGGTGTTGTTGAGCTTCAAGCCGCTCAATCTCCTCCTTCCAACCAGCCTTACAGGACCGCCTACCATTTTCAACCCCGCAAGAACTGGATCAACGGTATGTTTTATAATTATATTTAATTAAGTTGGAAATATATACATTTCGTTGTTTTTTTTATTTTTATTATTATTATTTTCTTGGATCATATCAAAGCTTGACCCTTAATATTTTCTTATGTGGGAATGCGTCACTGGATGGACTATGAATATTTGCAGATCCTAATGGTTAGTTTCTCTTTATCTTTGATCGAGCTTCTATTTTGTTTCATTACTAACCATGTTTGTTGGTGCAAAATATAAAAGTCAACATCCTGCGAGCATAAATAGGGACCATATGATCGAGGAAATTAGAAAATTTAATTAAGATATTTTTTGGAAACTTCTTCTACTTAAATTTATAGTTATTTTTGATAATTTTAATTTCTAGTTAGCAATGCTTGATAATACTTCTTACTTTATAAGAGATACAACATATCAAGTAATGAATCACTCATACCGATAACACATGTGATAATAGTAATATTCAAAAGAATTTGATTTATAGTTCAACTCCTTTGGTTTCACAAAATTCTTATTTTCTATTAATATAAAATTAGAGATAGATATCAATAGTGAAGGGAATACATTAAAAGTCACGTAAAAATACAAATAGGAAGAAATTATAGAAATAAAAAGAGTATATTCTGAGAAGATTTCTAAAATATTAAAATGAAGGGATTTTGCATTGCAAAAATCAAAGAACAAATAAATATATCAGCAGTATCAACCAATATTACGAGCTTAAATAAAGTTGTGAATATAAAAATGTGAAAACTCACGAAGACACCGCATAAAATGACAAACGTTCACGAAGTGCCGACCTTTTTGGATCTTGTGGATTTAGTTATGGCTTTCATTACTCATCCGTATTATTTTATAAAGCAAGTTTCTGGCTGTTTTCCCAATGTTGGAAACCTTGACTTTCCAATGCATTTGTTTTAGAAAGGATTCCCTTATTATTATTATTATTTTAAATTTATTCCTAAAAATTTGTTAAAACTTATCAAAACTAGGACAGGAAGAGTCGTGCTATTGTAGATATGCTTGATTTGATGGATAAAGTATTTTCAAGTTATTCAAAGTTGGTTTCTTGAATGTGTTTGATTTTTACCACATGTTAATTGGCAAATTTTCAGCTTCTTTCTTATAATCTTTGTTTGACATTAAGGACTAAGGAACTACTTCCAAAACCGTCGTGGTATTCTTTTTTGAATTAATGGCTTGATTGCAAAATAGGATACTTGTAAGTTGTAACTTATAATCAAATGTTCGAGCTTTTAACATTAATATAAATACGGAGTACTCCGTATTTGATAGTGATATATAACTTCATTTTCGATATTGGAAAAAATATTTACGAATAGGGGTTTATTTAATGTAGGATTTTTATATATAGGTATTGTTATATCATACTCCCTGTCCCTTTTTTTGCCTCAAATACAAAAATTTACTTTTGAAAGATACAATGAAAAATCTTTAGTGGGACAACTCAAAATGAAAAGTTTTTAAGTAAATTGAGCAATCTTTAGGGGCAGACCAAAATAAAAAATGGGCAAAAAAAAGGGGACAAAGAAAGTATATAACTATTATTATATTAGATGTAGATATTGTTATATCAGATATAAAAATACAGAAGATATAAAAATACCAGATATTATGATATCATATATAAAAATAAAATTACAAAAACGTTCTTTAATATATTAACATTAAGTATAAATTAGAAATTTCTCTTATTTACTGAGATTGAGTTATTTACCATCCATCCATCCATCCATCATCCGTGCGTTATATTTTTCAGGACCGATGCTATACAAAGGAGTATATCATTTATTTTACCAATACAATCCCAATGGTGTAATATGGGGTCATCCAGTATGGGGTCACTCAACATCAAAGGATCTAGTAAACTGGATGCCACAACCATTGACAATGGAACCAGAAATAGCAGCCAACATAAATGGGAGTTGGTCAGGGTCAGCCACTATACTCCCTGGAAATAAACCAGCTATTCTCTTCACAGGACTTAACCCAAAATATGAACAAGTCCAAGTATTAGCCTACCCTAAAGATATTAAAGACCCTTATCTGAAGGAATGGTACATCTCGCCCAAAAGTCCAGTCATGTTCCCCACCCCACAGAATCAAATCAATGCCACCTCATTCAGGGACCCTACAACCGCGTGGATGTTGCCAGATGGCAAATGGAGAGTGCTCGTTGGAAGCAAAAGAGATCAACGAGGAATGTCATTGTTATTTAAAAGCAAAGATTTTGTTCATTGGGTTCAGGCTAAGCACCCTTTATATTCTTACAAACTGAGTGGCATGTGGGAATGCCCCGATTTCTTCCCGGTTATTGCCAATGGTAACACAATGGGTGTTGATGCCTCTACAAACGGTCCTAATGTTAAGCATGTTCTCAAAGTTAGCTTGGATATAAGTAAGCATGATGTTTACACTATTGGAAGCTATGACACCAACAAGGATGCCTACACTCCTGATGTGGGTTTCATGAATGACTCGAGTTTGAGGTATGATTATGGAAAGTACTACGCTTCCAAGACGTTTTACGACGGTGCTAAGAAGCAGAGGATTTTGCTTGGTTGGGTTAATGAGTCTTCCAGTGTGGAGGACGACACTGAAAAAGGATGGTCTGGAATTCATGTAAGAATTTATATTCTCACTTTTAATGCTGATCGACTCATTATATTACATGTGTATAACCGACCAAATTTTTTTTTTACCTTTTTTTAAAAAAAAATTCGAAAACTTACCCTTATCCGAAAGTATTTTGAAATATGACCTTCGTTTGTAAACCGATGTCACTGACAACGGTTTTAAAAGAGTTAGTATATTAACTTTATGGGACTTGAATTTACCAAGTGTAAAATCGGTGTCAAGGACAACAATTTTTTTTTTACAAAAAAATATTTTTTTTGTAAATGGAGACATACCTCGTTTCCTCACCAATGTAAAGTCGTTGTACTTGGCAGCGATTTTACACTAGGTAAATTCAAGTCCCATAAAGTCAATATACTGACTCTTTTTAAATCGTTATCAGTGACAGAGAAGGTTATATTTCGAAATACTTTTGGGTGAGGGTTAGTTTTCAAATTTTTTTTTAAAAAAAGGTCAAAAAAAAATTTGTTCAGTATAACCTTATCTATATAGGTAGTGTAATTAACTTCTTGGTACTAACAAATCTTCAATCTAAAATGCATGCAGACTATTCCAAGAAGAATTTGGCTGGACAAATCAGGGAAGCAGTTGATTCAATGGCCAGTTTCAACCATTGAAAACTTGAGACAGAAACCTGTCAAATTATACGGCAAATTGATCAAAGGAGGATCAGTATATGAAGTGACTGGCATCACTGCAGCCCAGGTAAAAACAATGACAAAACAAGGACTTAATGTTTACAGATCATCAATAATTAGGGTTGGACTGTAATATTGTTTACTGAATGTTTACAGGCAGATGTGGAATTGTCATTCAAAATCAAGGACTTGAAGAACGTGGAGAAATTTGATGCAAGTTGGACTAACCCACAGTTGCTATGTAGTCAAAAAGGAGCCACAATCAAAGGTGGGCTTGGACCGTTTGGTTTGATGACTTTGGCTTCCAAGGGCTTAGAAGAGTACACAGCTGTTTTCTTCAGAATTTTCAAAGCCTACAATAATAAATTTGTGGTGCTTATGTGCAGTGACCAGAGCAGGTAACAACGAATTCAATAGTCTACTCCAATAATTTGATTGTACTGCAAACTTACGGTACACTATGATTACATGTTTGTTCACTGTCTGATTAAAAATATATTTTCCGAATGTTTGTAGGTCTTCTCTCAATCCCACCAATGACAAAACAACATACGGAACTTTTGTGGAGGTAAATCCTGTTCGTGAAGGATTGTCCTTGAGAGTTTTGGTAAGTAAATTTCTACTGATCAACTGACTCTTCAAATAATTTTATGTTGTCATGCAACTTAGTTATTTGACTATAATATTGCATAGTAGAAGACTAGAAGATAGATATGTTTGGAGCACAAATAATTTAGATCAACTAGTTATATAAGAGCACCTAGGAGCATGTGAGAGATTCATAATATGTGATGAAACATCCAAGGAATCAGGCTTAATAGATTTGAATTGATTGGTGGGCAGATTGATCACTCTGTGGTGGAAAGCTTTGGAGCAAAGCGAAAGAATGTGATAACAGCAAGGGTGTATCCCACATTGGCAACCCATGAGAAGGCTCATTTGTATGTCTTCAACAAAGGGTCATCAGATGTTGTAATCACAGGGACTGCTTGGAGCATGAAGAAAGCTCACATTGCTTAACTTAAATCAGCTCACTGATGACTTTATTTCACCGGATTTTTAGAAGATTATACGTTGATATTTTTTTGTTCAAGCATTCACTCACACTACACTGTATTCCGTTGTTTATTACGTTGATTGAAGAGTAAAACGCATATAGCAATAGAAATTCTCCTATTCTCGTGTTCGACCAAGTATAGACCAGCTGAAGCAAACTCTCAGTGTATCTTCTTCTATTTGTCCGAATCTATATCTACGGATAAAATGAGTATTTTAGGTTTTTTCTGAAAAGTTGTACTATTTAGAATTTAAGTTGTATTGTTTGAAAATAACATTGTATTATTTGAAATAAAATACAAATTCTCACCTTTTCTTTTCTATTTTTAGTGGGTCAATATTGCTATTTCCTAATCTCTCTTTGCTTAGTATGATATATTTTATTGTTCTCATATATTAGGAATATCCAAATAATAATCATATCCGAAACATATTTTTCTCAAAAAGAAGCTATTCATTATAGAAAAAAAGTTGTCACGTCTTTCAAACTGTATGTAATAAATATTCTACTCGTTATATATATTTTTTTACTTTACAAATTATATATTTTTATCATATTTTGGAGTATAATGAAAAATCTAGTTTTCTCACGTGACACATATTTGGATGAAACACTTTGATATGCTTACCATACCTCGTATTAAGAACAATCTTCTTTGGTTCTAAACATTCATTAGGGAAATCTAACGACGAATTTGATTATTTTATCAAGGTAAGCTAAAGAAAATCAGATCCCAAACGTAATTTTCTTAAAAGAAATTCTTCATTGTAGAAAAAAAAGTTGATATGCTAGAATATATATTTTATCATATACAAAGTATACTAAAAAATCTAGTTTTCTCACGTGACACATATCTGGATGAAACACTTTGATATGCTTACCATAGCTCGTATAGAGTCATTTTAGACCTTGGTAGTGATAGGAACAATCTTCTTTGATTCTAAACATTCATTTCAACTGATTTTCTAATCTCTACTACTTAGGTCTTAAACTCATTTTTGAAGCCTTTGGAGTAGAGCTGGCAATGGGTTGGATTGGGCGCGAGTTTAGATTTATCAACCTAAATCCAACTTGTTTATTAAATGGGTTAAAATTTCAACACAACCCAACCTACTATGGGTCGAGTCCATCCGAACCCAACATGTTTGAAAAGTAAAAATTTTATAGTTTCTAATTTTCCAAGTTCTAAGCAATGCATAATAAAAAAATCTCAAATTTTAACATAGTCTTAGTACAATCAAATTGAAAATTTTGACAATATATACAACTCCATAATAATAGTTTAGTGATGAGGCAAATTTTTAACATAATAAAAGACAAAAACATTAATATTTCCGGAATGAGAGAATTGAGAAGTGAGAAGAGAAGAACCGCAGAAGAGATGAAGAATTGAAGAGGCAGAAATGTAGAATAGAATTTAGAAAGGCAGAGTTGCTAGGGTTAACCGGTTAAGGCAAGGGTATTAGGGTATAATTTAACTCGACTCATAAATAAAAATTGAGCAAAACCAAACCCAATAAATAAACAAGTTGGGTCGGGTTGAAATTTTCAACTTGATCCAAATTGTTTATTTATCGGGTTGGGTTGGGTTGGATTGGGTTAGGTTGACCTATTTAGATAATCGGGTTGAAAATTCCAACCCAACCCTTTATAAATGGGTTTGGTTTGGATTGAGTTGGTAGGTTGGGTCAGTTTTTGCCAGCTCTACTTTGGAGATTGAATATAAGGTATTAAATAGTTTCAAAGCTGCTCATATGATTCTAAGAAGCATCAGTTACCTTTACATCAATTTTGGAAATTTTTCGAAAATATCTAAAAATTGTAAATAATAACCTTTAAAATTCGAATTTTTAGAAGAATTTTGAATCTAACGACAACATATATACCTTGTATTTCTTTAAAAGAGTCTTATAAGGTCATATTAGCTCCTATAAGTTCTTATAATGATGTATTTTGATTCTAAATACCCATTAATTAATGATTTTTTAAAATACATATGGGTCATAAATTCATTTTTAAGGCTTTTGGAGACCGAAAATAAACAAATGAATGATTTTGAACCTCCTTAAATGACCTTAGAAAGTATCATTTACCTTTATTTCCACTTTTAAAAAATTTCCAAAATATTTTGAAAATAGGGTATAATAATAACCTACAAAAGTTTATCACTTTGCACAAATTTGGATTCGACAACTGAATACTTTATATGCTTACCCTAGGTTTTATAAGGTCATAATAGGCCCTAAAAGATTGAAGCCATCTACTTTACTCTAAATAGTTATTTCAACCAATTTTCAAAACTTATAAAATTGTGTTCTGAACTTAATTTTTAAAACCTTAGGAAATTGAGTACAAGGTATTGAATTGTTTAAAGCCTCTTTAGTCCTAAGAAGCATCTAATAATAATATTTGTACATTAGAAATTTTTTGAAAATATCTTTAAAAATTGAATAATAACCTTCAAAATCCTATCATTTTAGACTATTGTGGACCTTGTGATGGAACACCTTGATATACTTAGATCATAAGGTCTATTAGGTTCTAGAAGTGATTGGACCAAATTTCTATGATTCTAAACATACATTTCAATCGATATCCAAAACTACTATATTTGGTTTACATTATTACTTTTAGGAATGGAATATAAAGTAAGGAATGATTCCAAACTTGCTTATATAACCCTAAGAAATCCTTTACTATTTACTCCGAATTTTGAAAAGGGAGCTTGTTAGTGCTAAATATTTCTCTAAGCCACTCAGCCATTGGTTGATCATCATAACAGAAGATCAAACGGTCCATAATCATCATGATATACATTTTGTTAATGATCAAATTAATCATGATGATCCATACAGGACTGCTTATCACTTTCAACCACCACAAAATTGTATGGTGTGCTCTTTTCTTATTGAATCTTCTTTACTCCACTTGATCAGTTATCTAACATAAGTACATCGACTGCTTTGGTTGTTGCTGAAATATGGTGGACTTGGTGCTTAAAATTGATGCGGTTTTGGGTTTATATAATTGCAGAGCCTAATGGTTAGTTCTCAATTATCTCCTCTCCCTTTCATGTTTTAGACAGTAATCAGTTATGATATATATTCAGCAGTTGTATTGAGATTTGCTTAAGGCAATAATATCATGTGTTGATTTTTGAAGATGAATGTTTTTAGTTGTACTCCGGTGGGTGGTATAAAAGGTCATCTAGAGTTCATTGGTTTCCATGTGAATATGCACGTAATCTTCCTAACTGTCCTCATCTATTATTCTATTATATACACTCTTAGTTTAACTATACAAGTACTTATCCCAGGTTACAGGAATGATGAGATTGCAAGATATTGCATGAAGAATTAAATTTATTAGTGATCTTTCTCATAATTTGGTTTTGTATGTGTTATAGAAACCCTGATTTACTAGTGAATAAATCACGCCTATAGTATCCCTATGATACTGTCTGGCACACTGAATTAGTATGGGACACTCCACTTCAACTGATTTAATCAACTGGTGACATATGAAATAATACAAATATACAATCTTTGATTTTATCGAATGGTTGCATTATGCACACAAATACGCAATCAACCTAGTATATCACAAACACAGTAAAAGCTGATTCACAACTTGCAAGAAAACATATGAAAACACTTAGTTATTCTATCGTAAAAAAGGGGAAAAGATTATGAGAAATAACCATTACATTTAGGGGTGCTTATTGAGTTGAGCTACTCGCGAGCAACTCGGACTCGACTCGGTCAAAGCGCAGTCAAAGCTCGACTCTATTGAACTCGACTCGATAAGTTAATGAGCCAAGTCCAGCAAATCAAAACTCGACTCGAAAAGCTCGTGAGAAACTCGAATTTTTATTTATAATATATATTTATCGAAAAATATACTTAAGATATAAAAGGTGATTTGATATATGAACCAAAAGTCCCACATTAGATTAAAATGAGCTTTAATCGAGCTCGAGTCGAGTTTGAAACGAGCTTTAATCGAGCTTGAAATGAGCTTTAATCGAGCTCAAGTCGAGCTTGAAACGAGCTTTAATCGAGCTTGAACTTGAGTCGAGCTCGAGAATTAAGTTTTCGAGTCGAGCTCGAGCTTCGGTTTTTTAGCTCACGAGCTTTCGAGCTTGAGTCGGGCTCGAGTTTTAGTTATCGAGCTCGAGTCGAGCTTAGCCAAACTCGAGCTTGACTCGGCTCATAAACACCCCTAATTACATTAAATATATAGCCGTAGCGGTAAAAGTAAGAGTGCCTGTGCCTTCTTATTGAAGGACCAAAGTGTAATTCGAAGGAGACTCAGAGTGAACGCATGAAATATTCATTCATATGCGTCACGGAAGAGACTCTTTTTGGTACTACTAAAGGAGGCTTTTAAAGGATATTTATCAAATTATCTTCTCTTTCTTTCCAGCAAAGTATAATTGATTCGATGATTGCACTAACAAAACCAAAATTTCTTCCACTTTTTAGCAAGCCACTCAATTGCTGCCATAGGGGTTAGGGCCCACCTTTACTTTCCTTACACCTTTAGTTGCAGCTTGAAGGCAGTATATTATGTATGAGTTATTATTTTCGACTTGATAACACACAATAGCAAACTATGAATGTAAAAATAGTTCTATTATGTTTCATAGGAAGTATAAATCTAGAAATTTATGATAAAATTACTAGTAAAGAAGCATATGCATGCTGCAGTAATTCAGTAATAATGAGTGTTTCTACTCTACAGTAAATTAAAATTTTGGCTATGAAGGGAATTTTAATGATGTTACACCACCTGAATATTTTGGAACATCCAGATACTTCCATCAATCAATGCGGAGGGTTCCACACAGCTACCCTCTTGTTAGAGCTTGGAAGGAAGAACCTCTATGTATGATTAGCTATAAACAGTTTGTATGGTAGAAATGCATGTAATGTAACTCATAGAAACCTCTAGAATGAGGATATGGAGCATCATACAGTGTATGTTTAGAGGTAAACATTAGTGTGGAGCATCATACAGTGTATGTTCTAGAGGTAAAACTTCCGGCTTTCAGTTACATTACTATAATAACTAAGCAAATATATACTTTGGAAACTACTGTAAGTAAATATTCTATGCGAGTAGTCTAGAAGAGTTCTATCCCACAAACGCGCAAGATTTGAAACAGAAAGGACACGTAGTATTGAACTCATTCATTCACCACCATTAGACAGTTCACATGAAAAGGGATGAGAGGTCCTGAGAGTCACACTTTAAAAGGCCTGCGTCAGAAATCAGAAGCCGATTCCATCAACTCCAACGACATTAACTGCCTGGTATGCCTCACAAGTTACTAATCTAACTACACTGCAAGGTTCTAGGTAAACATGTGTATTGGGTCGGGTCAGGATCAGAACAAAACACATGAAAAACGGGCTGGATCAAAAAAGAGGCAAAACGAGACGAGTCGGAAGGGCAAAAAAAATACAAAACAAACCAAATCGAGCCAGACCGTCCAAAGATAATATAGTTATGTATACATAGAGGTTGATAGTCTGCTTATATCACATCTAATCTTTTACAGTAAATAATTGGCAAGTAATTGAAAAACATTCATTATTTGAAAGTGTGTAAAAGCCTTTAAAACTATTGATGTATAATTGACCAGACTTAACCTATTAAAGACCCTATAAAATATGACTCTTTAAAAGACCGACACATTAAGCTAAAAATTAGTTAGAACCTTTTATAAACGGACCGGTCAAGAATTTTTAATAGGCCCGTATCATTTAAACCTCTCTAGATGCATGGCAAAGATTTTACTCGAGTTTATCATTTACGAACAACGAATGACAAACCTTTTGAATTGAGCATAAAATATCCTATTGTCACTCACATTAAGAGTGTCAAAATCATTTCTCGAAAATGCTTCTTCCATTGTAAAACAACTACCGAGATGGAAGATTTTTGCGCCCAACGGAAGTATTTATGAAAGGACACAAGCCGCAACATTTTCAAAGAGTGGTACCCCACCAATTGCAATCGCCACAACATACACTATACGATTTCTCTATATAAGGGAGAGAATCCCATTATGTTTTGTCCTCATAATTATTGCACCAAAACAAACATTTTTTCTCAAACTTATCTTGAAACTCATATCAAAGTGCTCCAGCAAACAAACATGACAACTCTAAATAACCCTTTGCCATGTCTTCTGCTCTTCATTACCCTTGCTCTATATGCCACCCCTACCCTTGCCAACTCCCACCACAAGACCACTAATGACCTCGTGACCACCACGTGCAAGCAAACCTCCAATCCAACACTCTGTGAATACGAGCTCCGGTCCGACCCACAGAGCTCCAACGCAGCCAACTCCGAAGGCCTGATCCTGATCATGCTAGACGTTGTCAAAACCCGGTTCTTGGACTCCCTTCGATATGTCAAGGACTTGGCCCAGAAAACACATGACCCAGACACTATCCGGGCCTTGCATCAGTGTATTCGACTTTATCGGGTTGTGGTAAATACAAGTATTGATTTAGCAGTGAGATCAGTAAAGCAAGGGGATCCCAAATTTGGGGAACAAGCTATGGTGGATGCAGGTAACGAGGCAGAAGCGTGTAGGATGGCCTTCCCGGAAAATAAGGTTCCGAGTAGGATCCCGGTACAGACACAGATACTCCATGGTGTTTCTAATGTTGCTGCTTCTATGATTAAGACTATGGAGTGAAGTTATAGGTGAATAGTGTCAATTGGTAAATGATATCTTTCAAGTTTTGTTTGAAGGTCAGAGTACATACTTTCCAGCAAAATATATAAAGGTCTTACAAAGTTACTTCAGGATCTGATTCTTATTCGAGAACTATATGATAGAACTACAAATAACAATTACTATACTTAAAAAGTGGCAAACTATTCATAAACGGCTACAGATATAAATGACAAGTTCGCATGCAACAAACCAAGTCATCTCACATTCACAAATCTCATTCAAAATCACAAGAAAACTACCTTTGAAACTGACTACTAGAAAATTCAATTTTTATGCAGATGTGGGGTGACCGTTGAAATTAAGAAGACTAAGGGGCCAAGCCCGTCAAAAGTGATCACAACTCACAAGTCATAACGCACTTAAACAAATATGATTACAAAACTAGACAAAATTTATTTACATCAGACTTAGAAGCAAGCAACTCTTTAAAATTTCTTTGCCTAATGCCCAGAAATTGGTTATTTTATCGTACAAAAGCTATCCAAAACTTTAGCTTATCTCGAATCATAAATTGGGCCATACTTTGCTTTTTATTTTCAGCGACTAAAAGCCAGAAAATGACATACCAGACTAGCAGTATAATCAATATCTTATCTCATGCAATCTTAATGCGCAACTTCTTTTTACCCTGTATTTCCGTCTGTACGCTCCTATGGCTTTGACACTTGCACAAATAGTTGGCAATTTGCAACCTTTTAATTAATCTGTGCAACTTTTTCGTCTCATTACCAATAAAAAACACTAAAGCAGGGCATATAGGATGATTATCAATAGTAATACCTTGGCAACTGCAATTGGTTACTATATTCTAAGAGTCTTCTAGAACTCCCTTTTGATCCCTTGAGATTCTCCTCGCCATATGTACTACAAGGGTATCTCAACAACTTTCACAAAACTGTGTTCTCTTCGTGTCACACAGGCATCACCAACCTTTTCTGCATCTGAGTTTCTCCGTCCTGATTTCATCTCTATACAAAACACCACCACCAAATGATAATTCCCATAGTCCTAGTCACGGCTGATCAAAAAGCCAAAGATAGTACTGCACTATTATTCATGGGATGTAAACAAATTATATGCTTAGTGGCACAATGACCCAAGGTGTTGATCCAACAATGGTAAGGCAAAATGAAGAGAATAAATATATAAACAACCCGTATATTTCAAATCTCCATTTTTAAACCCACAAATTGGGAAAAGAACACTCAAGACCAAAGCATATTACCAAACCTTCACAAAATGTAATAAAAGGAAGACAAAATGAATTAAGTAATTGATAACAGATGGATGTGCAACTATCAAAACTCCAGAGGTAACCCCAATATGATGCCAACATAGACCAGATATGAATATATGATTATGCTTCTGTATCGGGTAGCACAAGGGTCACTATTGTTGCTTGCATTCAGGAGGACGCTCACCTGCCGGAAGTCCAGCTTGTGCTCTTCCACCCTTCTGCAGATAAAAAGAACAAATCCAAATTTACATATCTTTTACAAATGAGTTAAGAGAAATTTTACCCTAACAATTGAAGAATGACCATTAAAGTTCACCTTAGCTCCAGATGATGTCTACAAAAGAAAAACAGAAAGCCACAAATCAGGTTAGGACTCACAAGGAGTTCTTAATGTGATAGAGAAAAAAAAGGAACAGTTACGTGCAAAACCATACCTTCTTTATCTTAATCTCTTCCTCGTCATCATCATCCTCGTCATCTTCATCATCCTCATCATCATCATCGTCATCGTCATCATCCTCGTCATCGTCGTCGTCATCCCCTTCATCATCCTCTATATCATCAAATTCATCCCCCTGAACAGCCTCACCAGTAAACCACGATACAGCATGGGGAATGATTTTGTCTCGGATAGTAGAGCTGTACCATAAGACATGTTCTTGGCAAATTATTCAGAAGACAACATAGAAAATGGATTTTAACTTGAATCAAAATAGACCATGTCATCAAAAAAATAATCCATAATAAAATACTTAGTACTTACCCAATCTCGTAATCTTGCTCCATCAGATTCTGAAGCTCTTCAGCCTGTCCATAAATCAAATTGCCATATTGGATGTTAGCATACGAGCCTTGACTATTAAAAGCATAAGAGAAATCAAACTTACTGCATCCTCGTCAAGATCATCGTCGTCATCAGGAACCTGAGGAGGGTTGAAAAAGTTGAAAAAGCTTTCACAAGTCTCAGTCTTAGTAATAGGTTTGGTATTCTTTGATCCCTTTTTAGGCTTCTTCTTCAAAATCTTTTGAGTCAAACATTTACCCGGAAGCCATTCAATATCCGTCCTAACAAAGAAACAAAACAAATAATTGTAATCAAGAGGATGTGGTAATTGAGAAACCAGAATCAAATTAGCCACCAGCAGCTTACCCTATTGCCTTCTCTAGAATAGGCTCATCCTCATCAATCATGTGGTAAGTTTTGGTAAGAAAAGTATTTTTAAAATAAGGATTTGTATCAAAAAAGAACTCAAGCTTGAAGCCCTTCGGATCATCAATCCTGGCCCACTTGATATCTTTGAGATACTTGAGAGCTCCTTCATCTCGCTCTGTAATCTGGAACAAAAACAGCATGTCACAGTTCCATTTAAAATATGTTAAGGAAGCTGAATGTGGGTCAGCCAAAAAAAGCATGTCACAGTTCCATTTAAAGCATGTTAAGAAACCAGGAAAACTGCTCACCTCTTCAGCCAAAACTTCATTGGTCTTCATTGCAGTGAGCCAAAAGTTTGGTACACCTTTCTCTGAGTCAAGAATATATACAGAATAAAAGTTCCATTACATTATCTCAAGCCTGCAGGGTTCTCTACATCACTACAGAATGAAAACAGTGGAAATGAGATTTAATATCTTACCTTCAGGTGCTTCTTCCTCTCCTTGCTCAGTCATGGTTTCATTTACAACACCTTCAACTTCAACAACCCCGTTGACAATATCATATCTCTACAGTAGAGGAAATCAGAATTAGTATATGCATACATTCATCGAAATCACATTGATCCCAGAGATTGCTTCAGCCAAAGCAGAAACAGGGAAAGAAAAGCTCTAGCTCCTTATTCATATATACCTTTGTGTACAATGGTTCATAGAGCTTTTGATATTTAGCTTCAAGAGCAGCCCTTTCCTCAAAAAATTTAGTCTCAAGCTCATCATGTTGACCCTGTATGAAAGCTAATATCAGAAATGATTTCTTGAAATTTCAACCCAAGATGAATGAGAGTATCAGGCTTCAGGACATCATATCTTGAGAAAGAAGAAATCCGAACATCTAATTGGACACATACAAGAAGAAAGGGCCTATCAATTATAGATGGGGCTCAAAAGCCAGAAGAGCCATAACATGATTGCCACAATCTACCAACACCCACATGTGTAAGAGAAAACACGGGAGGGTTTTTGATCTAAAAAAAACTTCAATTTCCAAACAGAAGGTGAATCAATTATACGGGCTAATCCCAAATAAACCCTATGAGTGGTAGTAAGATGGAAATGAGAAATGAACAATTTTGCAAACTCTGTGTTTAATACAGGGGAAACAAAGCTAATAGCATGGGATTGAAAAATAACTGCTTTAAACACTAAACGACTTGTATAAGAGAAATTACTTTCCACATAATAATTTCAAAAAATATGAATTTCTCTCAATTTTGATATTCTCATATTTTTCAATACATAGTAATTTATATTAGAAAATCAAATATGGGGGAGAATAACAGATCGATTACATTCTTACAAACCACAACTTGCATCCATTGACCCCTAAGCCCCTAATAGTCTAATACATCCAAACCCTCTTATCCCTCTAAAACAGTGGGTATTAGATTAAAATAGTCCGCCAAAGTAATGGCCATTAGAAATCTTTCTTTCTCCTACGACTCTTTGCAGTTGCCAGTCAGCAGCATTAAACTTGTTCAAAAACTGTAGAACTAAATGCAGTAGCAACAAATACGGAGTACTACTATAGCAACAGCAAAAGGAAATAGACGACATAAAAGAGACGAAAACCAGGACGAAAACTTTCAAACACGGAGTATTGGAGCACAATTAACGAATATTGCTCCAAAGCATCAACAGTCTACATCCAAAAAATGTCCAATCTCTTCAAAGAAGCTATTATTTAAACTAAAATGAATTGCAATGCCACAATTGCACTTATTGGGATCACAAAAACAGAAAATTAAGAAAATAATTGAACCTCGGTAGGCGCCATATGATGAAACCCTGACCATCACCGGATTGGAGCATCAATCAATTAGCCCAACTTACATTTCAATGAAAATATATAATTGCAAAACAAAAAATAGAAGGAAAAAAAACGACCTGAATCTGTCGGAGAGCTTCAACACGCTTACGAACATTGGGTGTCAAAGAATCAAGAACGTCGAAATGTTCTCCTGCCAGATTCTGCAGCTTGTTCTGCACGAATCCCAACAAAAACATTGCAAATTAATCAAAATCAACTAAGCCCCCTTATTAAATATGATAAACCCTACCCACCTTGAGCGCGTTTACGAGTCCAGCCCTATCCTCGGCGCTCAAAGCTGAACATCACAAGCACAAATAAAAGCGTTAAAAATGTAAGGATATTGATCAAAAATGGGCAAAGAAGAGAGAGGGAGGGAGAGGGAGAAGCACCGGCGGCGGCGGCGGGGAGGTTAACGGCGAGATCAGATAAGTCTAACTGATCTTTGTTGTTGGCGATGTCTTTGCTGTCGCTCATTTTAGTAGTCTAAGGAGGGGAATTTGGGGGAAAGATGACGGATGTCTGATGACGGATGAGACGGCGGTTCGATTTTGTGAGTTTATTTTTGTAATGAGTTATTGATGATTCGTATGTTGGACTCTCTCGCAGTCTCACTTCTTACCCTAAACTGCACGACTTGTGGGGGTTTGGCAGTTTATGCACTAACTATTCATATTATATTCTTTAACAAGTTTTACATATACTCCTTCCGTCCCTAAAAGATCGCCCCAACTCACTATTTGGAGTCAAAGTTTAAAAAGTTTGACCATGAATTCTTATCATGTTATAAAAAATAATATATTCAAGTGGGATCTTGTTAGATGCATCTTAATGTAAATTTTTAGAATATCAAGTTTTCATAATTTTTTGCCTTACGAATTTAGAGATAAAAAAATATTAAAGTTGTGTGTTGGAGACCGTAAAAGTCAAACTGGAGCAATCTTTTAGGGAGTGAGGGAGTACTTTATTAGTCTTATACTTAATTGCCACTTAAGGGTGACGTATATTTTTTTTCTGCACATACTTATATATAACTGGCTCTCAAAATAAGCAAATAAATCCACTGATGAACAGGATCAACTTCACGGATCCAAGAAAAAATCCAAGAGAAACATTAATCATCTAATTTTTGGAGATAATTCAAATGAGGAGACATTGGTAGAATTCCAACATAGAGAGGCTATGTTTAAAGATAATGGAGACTCCCATATCTAGAACAAACCGTCATATAGAGATATGGCGTACGCTTTAAGAATACAATACATGTAGTCAACCATGGATGATGGACTGGAAAATTCTGATGAGGAGGATATGCCCAACCGTCTTACTCACTAAGAAAGAGGAGAAAAATCAGGAAACTGTGGAGGAACGCTCTGATAATCAAGATGTACGAGGGGAAGGTGGGATATATGGCATTAATGAGAAAATTAAGGAGAAAGTGGGATACTAGGGGAAAATTATCACTAACTGATATTGGATGTGATTTTTATATTGCGAGATTCACCAACAAAGATGATTATGAACACGTCCTCACGCAAGGGCCATGGATGATCGATGACAATTATCTAACTATAAGGAAGTGGACTCCAGACTTTGTGCCGGATGAGGAAAGAATCAAGGTATTAACAGCCTGGGTGTGTATTCCAAGTCTATCTGTTGAATATTTCAATTCCTTATTCTTGAATAAGATAGGAACAAAAATTGATTAAGTCATAAGAATTGATCGAAATACGGAGCAGACAATGAGGGGACAATTCACTAGACTATGCGTGGAGATTGATCTAACCAAACCTCTATTGTCAAAATTTTGGCTTAAGGGCAGAATTTGGCGTATCCAACATGAAGGGATATGTATGATATGTTTCAATTGTGGTAAAATTGGGCACGGTTGGGAAATGTGCCAATATAGCAGGGAAATCCAACCCAAAGAAATCATGCAGGAGGAGAGGAACGCTAATGAAGTTGTAGATGTTCGCGGCACCTCTGTTGACGTTAGACCTGAAAAAATGGAGGATTTTGGTCCCTGGATGATGGTAATGAAAACGGGTAGGAAAAGAGATCCCAAGCTCGATAAGGTCCAGAAGGACAAAGTCAACTCTACAAATAAGGCACAGTTGGGGGAAACAAAATGGCAACTCCATAATGGTGGTAAAGTTTCCTTAGGGAAAGCGAATAATAGAGTTGCAAACAATGTGGAATGATCAAGATTTGCGAATTTGGATATGGAAGTTGCTGAAGTGCAACCAATTTTTCTAGAGAAAAATAATCCTTTGTATGAGGTGGGAGAAGCTAGTGGCAAGGATCAAGGAGATAATATGATATCCTCGGTCAATCTTGGAGATAATTCACAATGAAATAAGGTAATACCCTCACCAAAAGCTACTAAACGAAAGATTCTTATCCCAAAAAAGAGGCTCAAACCCATAGCAAAATCTTTGAAAGATAAGTAAAAAAATACCAAAATATTCCACAAGGAAGCTCTTAAGGAAAATACTACCTTAGTTAATAGGATTGTATCTCACACATTATCCAATATTGCCCTTAAAAGATTTACTAAGCAAACAGACAAGGAAAACCTAGAGGCCATCACAGTAGCAAATAACTTTTCATCACACAATAAACCAAAGGATACACCAACCAAGGACCCTACTCATGATGGAATTAAGACTCTCTTCACAACAGTATGCAACACCTCAAGCAATTGTCTTGACAATCCCGATAGACAAGACAATCTTCATAGGAAATCCTATGAATGAACCTTATTTAATAAAAGTAAATCCCCTGATCCATGCCCTGGAGATCAGATTGACAACGTGGGAGGAGCTAGCATCGCAGCTATCAAAGTTAGTGATGGAAGCCCAAATTCCCAATGAGGTCGCCAAAATTGTTCGGTTTATTAGCCAAGCTTATATGTCAAGTTTATCATCTACCCAAACAGCTCTGGAAGAGTCTATGACAAGGTTTATCATGAGAGTTCATCCATTTCATGCATGGTTTGGAATGTCCAAGGTGCAGGTAGTAATTCCCTTGTCTCTATGCTGAAAGAGACAGTTAGAATTAATAAACCTAAAGTCCTAGTACTTGTAGAAACTCAGATGGGGGTGCTTAGGATGAAAAGCTGATAAAAATTTTAGGGTTTCAGGATCATTCTAGAGTTGATGCCTAAGGTTTTAGAGGGGGAATTTGACTTTATTGGAGGTCAAGTGAGATTATCATTCATCCTATTATAAACATGATCAACACATTACAATGGAAGTAATGAAAATAGGAGGTGAACCCTGGTTCTTCTCTGCAGTTTATACAAGCCCTAATCCCATGAAAAAAGGGAGCTTTGGAGTGAGTTAGAAATGTTTGCAAGAACAAATAATAAACAGTGGTTGTTAGTGGGAGACTTCAATGATACGAGGTTGAAATAGGAAAGAAATGTGTCAAGCAAGAGCACTTACAGAAGAAGTGTGAGATTTAATGAATGGGTGAAAGGAATATAGCTAGTGGAATTAGCCTTTTCAAGAGCATCCCATACTTGGTTTAGAGGTTCTTCAGAGTCCAATCGTAAAAGTGCACATTTGAACAGAGCTTTGGCAATGGGGCATGGGCATCAAGATTTCCAAATGCAAAGGTAAAGCACCTTCCAGCTACTGGTTCTGATCATTGTCCTTTACTAATTTCCCCAAATGGTTTTGTTCCATTAGCAGAGATCAATAAACCTTTTAGATTTCAAGTAGCTTGGCTTTCTCATGAAACCTTTGAAAACCTTATTCATGATAACTAGACCAATGAGGATTCCCTGATGGATAACCTAGCCAACTTTTCAAATGTACTTACCACATGGAATAAAGAAGTTTTTGGGAATCTCTTCAGAGTAAAAAGAACTCTAATTGCTAGAATAGCTGGTATTCAGAGAAAACTTGTGATAGGCTTTCACAGGGATTTAGTGAAACCGGAGACAAAGCTACGAAGGGAATTAGAGGAAGTGGGTATCAAAAATCACGGGTTGATTGGATTAAAGACGGGGATAGAACACCTCGTACTTTTATTTGAGCACAGTTATAAGAAGATGGAAAAACAAAATTTTAGCTATCAAGGATGATGACAATAATTGGCTCCAAGACAAAGCAAGTATTTGGAATCATATAGTGATTTTTTACTCCAATTTATTTCAAGATGATTCTAGGGAGGTCACAATGGAGATCTTTACGGATATTTTCCTAGAATTGTCTAGGTAGCATTGGAGCATGATATCAAGGGAGTTTTCAACTGTGGAGATTGACGACACACTCAATCACATGCACCCTCTCAAAGCCCCAGGACCCGATGGCTTCCAAGCCCTTTTTATCAGAAAAATTAGGAGTTGGTAAAGCAAAAAGTGTATTCTACTATCCTCGATGTTCTTAAAGGGAAAGAAATGCTACAAGAGCTGAACGACAATCAAATTGTGTTGATCCCCAAAGTGGAACATCCTGAGTTGGCGTCTTAATTTAGAATTATAGGGCTTTGTAATGTAGTGTACAAACTAATCTCAAAAGTCATCATCAACAGAATTAAACCCTTACTTCCTATTCTAATTTCAAATTTTCAGGCAAGCTTCATCCCAGGGAGACAAATTACGAACAATATAGTAATCATGCAGGAGGTACTTCACATCATGCGAAGGAAGTAGGGGAAAAGAGGATATATGGCCATTAAGATCGACTTTGAGAAAGCCTATGAAAGACTCAGATGGGCTTTCATTGATGAGACCTTGAGACAGATGAATCTTCCTATTTTGCTCATTAACATGATAATGGAATGTATTTCATCCACATCATTGCAGGTTTTATGAAATGGGGAATGTACTCAGAAATTTGCCCCTTCAAGGGGAATTAGGCAAGGAGACCCTTTATCCCCGTACTTATTTGTGATGTGCATGTATGGAGAGATTATATCATACTATAGAGGAAGCAATCATCAAAAAGGCATGGAAGCTGATAAGATCTAGTAGAGGAGGTCTCTTACTATCTAATCTCTTCTTTGCAGATGATATTGTTCTTTTTGCAGAAGCTGATATAGACCAAGCGAGGGTAGTTGAAGATTGTCTTGACCGATTTTGTTCAATTTCTGGACAAAAAGTAAGCCTCTCTAAATCTTGAGTTTTCTTTTCTGCCAATGTTGATGTCAATGAACAGAATGATATCAGTGAAGCCCTGGAGATGGAAAGAACTAATGATATTGAAAAGTATTTGGGTATGCCTACGTTGACCAGTTGTGTGACTAAGCAAACCTTCAGCTACCTATGTGAAAAAATTGACAGAAAGCAGGATGGAAAACTAAATACCTATTGTTAGCATGGAGAATGATGCTGGAAAAAACTACACTTAATGCCCTGCCTTTCTACTCCATGTTGACTGCAAGACTTCTAAGATCCATTTGTGATGACTTGGATAAAAGGACTAGGGCGTTTTTGTGGGGGAGTAATCAAAACAAGAAAAGGATAGGGACTTTATTCAAAAGCCCAAAGATCACGGGGGATTACGCATTTATTCGGCCAAACAAGCCAATGCAGCTTTTCTCACTAAACTCGGTTGGTGTGTGTTAACAAAACCCAATGCCCTTTGGTCTAGAGTTTTGAGGCATAAATACTTCAAGGGTAGATGTGATTTATATATGTTCGAGAAAAAGGAAGGGGCTTATAATGTCTAGCAAGGAATCACTGAGAATAGCCATTTGATTGGGAAAGGAGCAAGAGTAGTTGTGGGTAATGGTATCAAAACCTTATTTTGGGACCATAAATGCGCTACCAAGGATGCATTAAGAAACCATGTTATTGATACTATCCCCCTTGATATTGATGGTGTCATGGTTCTGGAAATGTGGGACAGTAATGAAGGTTGGCTTTGGAATAAATTCTCACATCTTTTTCCACAAGAGATGCTTAAAGAAATTCAAGCTCATGAGCTTAGAGATGATGGTTCTCTTGCAGACCTGTTATATTGGAATGGAGGCAAGAAGGGAATATTTTCCATAAGGTCAACAATTAGAATTTTGAGAAATGAGGATAATGAGTAGATTGATGATTGTTGGAATACCATATGGAGTGCTCCAATTCACTCTCGCATCAATGGATTTCTATGGCTTGTGTGCCATGATAGATTAAGTCAATGCTATAATCTATAAAAACATAAACTCACAGATAGTCCAATATGTCCCACCTGCAAGAAGGAAGATGAAACAATGATCCATGCGTTGAGAGACTACAATAAAGCTAAACAATTATGGCTGATGATGGACTGGAGAACCCTCAATTTTCTAGAGGAAATTGTAAGAGTTGGTGAGAGAAGAACTTGGAGAATGAGGAAGCAGGAGATGAATGGTCAACTCTCTTTGGGTTAATTATGTTCTGGATTTGGAAATGGAGAAATTGCATGATTTTTAATAGAGAACACAAAATCCCAGTCAATGCTGTGGGATTTATCTTAGTTAAAGCCACTGAGTACAGAAGGATTTAAAATGGTGGATTATTTATATGGTCAAGAAGAAGTAATGAAAATACTATTAGGCATATAAGTTGGAATCCTCCTCCAGATGGATGGTTCTCTTTATGCACTGATGGAGCAGCAAAAGGTAACCTAGGGTCAGCTGGTGGTGGAGTGATAATTCGTGTTTAGGTTGACCGTATGATAGCAGGATTGTCAGCCAATTTTGGAATTACCAACTCCTTTAGAGCTGAGCTTCTAGCGTTAAGCAAGGGGCTTACATTGGCTAAGGACTTGAACATTACTAAACTGATTATTCAAATGGATAACCTCGCATACATCCAAGCAATTCTTAACACTGATAGCGATCATGGAGAGTGTACACATCTAGTGATGCTATGTCGGTCTATGATTAACATGGCAGATTGGGCTACTCATGTACACCATATTTATAAAGAAGGAAATCAGGCAACTGATTGGTTGGCCAATAAAGGGGTCGTGCAACAATATGGAATTAAGATCGTGAATGTAGCTACGACTAATTTATTAGTAATCTTAGAGGATGATGCTAGGGGAGTAGCCTTTCCGTGGATATCTTCTTCCTAGTTTTTACTTCTTTTATTTTTCTTTTGGAAACTTTCTCTTCTTCTAAATAAAAAAAACTTAAGAGTGACGTATTTTGACTTACTTAGATAAAAATATATAAGTTCAAATAATATTAAAAACAAAATAAATTTTGATGGTGAGAAAATGAATTATATTGAAGCAATTTATAGGGAAGATGACAATAAATTCTCTTGAATTTGACCAGTCTCACAAAATTATATATAAGATACAATATTTAACCCTCTGATTTGAATTATTTCACATAATTTTTAAAAAATTATGATATTCTTTAAATTTGTATCAAAACAAAGCTTATAAGATCAACATGAATGTTTTAGAGCATATTTAGAGATGAAATTTCATGTTCAAGTCTCTTTCCTTAAATGAAATATTCTCTCCATTTCTTTTTTATGTTTATAGTTATCGAAAAGGATAGTTTCAAAAGTTGTTCCTAATTGAAATTTTTATCATTTTTATATTTTTACCTAATGCTTTGTTCATGTCATGTATGATATATTTCTCTCCATTACTTTAAGTTCTGGTAGAAAGAAATATTGTGACTCTAAACTAAACCTGTTCAAATGGGAGGGACCTTGTTAAGGGCCCTAAACCGGCCCGTTTATAAAAGGGTTTAATTGATAATGAATCTAATGGATCGATCTCTTATAGGGTCATATTTTATTGGGTCTTTGATGGGTCAAGTTGGGTCAATAACGGGCCAATAGTTTTCAAGAATTTTAAACAATATCAGGTAATAAATTATTTTCACTTACTTGCCGATGGTCCAATACCAAATATTGGAGGTGATACATGTAAACTATCATCCTCTGCTAAAAAAAATATACTCTCTTTGGATGATCCGACCCAACTCGGCCCGATCTGACTCGTTTTGCATCTACTTTTACCCAACCCAATCCAGCCCATTTTGTATGTGACTCATCACAATCCTAACCCACCCAATGCACAATTCTACTCTAGACTTATTACTAATGTAAGATTTGCATTTATAAAACAAAAGTGTAAAAATTTTTGATCTTTAATGATAACTCAGGGGGGTTTTAATACTTATTGTAATTTTCTTTGGTTCAAATTGCTTTTATCATAGCCATATTGTGCTTCAATTTTTTTTTATTGCTCTATATTCTGCAATGCCTCCAACCAATGGTAGATCCTAGATTATCCACCTAGTGAGTCACAATCGATAATCAAACTTGTAATAAGTTTTTTTTACCAAACAACTAAATAATAATACTAAAAAATACATCCAAAGAGTACAAAATAAAACTAAATGTTCAAATATTTTTCTTTTGGGCCGATTGGTGAATCATTTGGCCTACCAGGACAACAACCAAATCTGCCCCTAAATCGACTTAATGGGTAAGTGAAAGGAAAACCATAGCTAATATGCTACTTTTTACAATAGCCATAGCTAAAGTAAACTACACATAATCTTACAATGTACTATTCTACTTTTTACAATATGTGAAAGTAATTTCAAACTCTCCCATATCTTAAAGCTAAATGAAAAGGGTTTTAATCACGAGGGGAGAGAAACTACAATTTCAAAACGACATTGAGAGTAGTAAAGATGAATTATGAAATAGATGAAACGACGCTTGAGCACTGAGCACTATTTGTAATATTTCCTATTCCCATCTCCCATTCCTCTGCTTTTATGTTGGCCTTCTCCTTTCTCTCGCACACGCATTCCTCTCAAAATCTCTCTAAACTCTCATCTTTTGTTTTGTCATCCTCATTTCTAAGTCTCTCTCTCCCTCTCGTCTCCTTCAACCATGTCTCAAGCCCTCAAATTAGGCACAAAACCCCACCATCAAAACCACATAAAACTCTTCGATTAGTTTATCTTCTGCTCTCACCTTGAGGTGGCCTCAACTATGCCCACCTTGTACTCAACAATCTCCAAACCTCAAACTCGTACTACCGAAACACCATAGTCTGAGCTTACTCCGAAAGCTAGGACTCTTATCAATCCTTCGTTATGCACTTGGGGCGAATTCCCGACATTACTTGTTTTTTTGGGGCCATTAGTGAGTCATTTGACTCACTAGGACATAAAGTAAATCCACCCGTGCCTCCAACCTTCATGATAAGCAAAGTTTGAAGGATTTGTGGTCTTAAATTTTCGCTGAGCCATGCCTTATGATAATCTCAGACTTTTAAAATTGAATTTGGTTGAGCATTGGGTAGTTCGATGTCATTTCAAAAATTTTCTAAATCATTTAAATTTTGGAGGGAAATAAGAATGTCGTTCCCAGCCAAAATAGTTGAAGGAAACTCAGCACTTTTGATTTGTAATGTTAATTATCCAATGAGAAATCATCATTTTGTTTCGTTATGAAAGTAAAATCATTCTCAAACAATTGAGTACTATTTAGAAAATTGGAAAAAAAATTGATTAGGAAAGAGTAGTTAATGTCTTTAGCAAAATCATTCTTGATACCTCTTCATTAAATGTCTACTATACCAAGACTTCGTTAGATTCCATCTTTCATTTATTAAGCTATATATATATTCAGGGTTGACAACTGCAGTACTTCCGTGGAAACAATTTAATGACTACATTTGGATCCAAAAGATATGCAATCACAATCTTTTGATGCTGCAGAGAATGAGATAAAAAAAAATTCCTTTTTCCTTTTTTTTTTAATTTTTTTTTTGTTTTTGTTTTTTTAAAGAGATCAGATCCCCCAATATATATATATATATATATATATATAACTCCCTAATAAAACTTAGTTTATTCAACCTTAGCTTGACCTTCTTGATATAAAATTTAGGGTATAACTCATGTCTTATCATCATTTGACATAAGAACTCTAGCCAAAGTGTGTATGATATTTCCCACCTTCTTGATTACAAGGTGAACACACTGAGCTGAGATCTCCAGTGTCCTTTGATCAGATGAATCAGAACCATAGGAGGCTTAGGAGCATATAAGATGAGTCCAAGTTCATTCTAAAACTTTTTACACATCATCAAGAGCATCATACTTCAAAACGACAACAATATACCAAGCCTTTTTGCTAACAAAACACCCCAAGCAAACAGCACCAGCTTCAGCCACATCCACATCCACAGCCACAGCCACAGCCACAGCCACACTCCATCCAACCTTCAACCTCAACCTCATGCTACAAATCAACCAGCTAATCAGCTATGTTCCACACCACAGAACCTGCATCCAAGCATTTAGATATAGCTAATTGCTAATGCTTCGTATATCCATAGAACCAGTATGTATTCTTATGAAGAATCATTGAGGATACCCTCAGCCATTAAAACAATAGGAATAACATTTACAAAATATAATGAATAGAATCTTGAGGGTACTATACCACTATAACATGACAAGAATTGGCAATCACAAATGAACATTACAGTATTATCTTATAAAAAAACTTGTCAAAGCTCTCTGCAGAATTATTACCTTATATACCCGTAGGATGAGCAAGCCTTAGCCAGATTATATTCTTCAAGGGCGTCAGCCATTCATGTCATATACATCCAATTCCGGAAACTGAGTACAATAATAAAATTCTTTACCACAATCGCATTAGAGTATACAATGGCTTCAATAACCAGTATCCAACCACAAGCCAATACATAGGCCAAGTGTCTCGCCCTTGTCATAGACTACCGCCAATTGGATCAACAAATAATAGTGAACTCACATTACGTCAATACATTACAATCATCAGAACCTCTTTATCTTTACTCATAAGCAAATAAGATAGGCAATTACACTATCCATGCTCTCTGACTGTCCCCAGGCTTTTGTTTAGCTACGAAGAAGATATGCATCACGTTTGAATTACATATTACATCATCCTGTTAACAATGACAACCATCATCAACAGCACTGCACCTATGAGTCTATGACCCAGATCATTAGGCCCCAAAGGCCAAGCTGCCTCATATACATTAGAGTTATCACAAGAGAAATAGAATTATTTATCACATTACTGGCAGCTACAGATAACAAAATGAAGTAATAAACTACAGAAACAACCATTGAACAAAGACAAAATGTTAGGTCAAATAAAATTGGTCTGCTTTAGTAGGCAAAACACTAACACAACAAATAGAAGATAGCAAATAAACTTCAAAGTCTAGAACGTGAAGGAAGGGAAGAGAACCTAGTTTTTGCTGTTTCCAGCAGCATTTTCTTCCTTCCCAAAAGCAATTACAACTTTCTTCAAAATTGCTTCAGTTGGCTGGTGAGCATTCTCAGCTGCCTTTGCGATTGCTTGCCATGTCTCACCATGCTTGGGCTCTGCAGCAACGCAACGTTTCAGCACTTCCTTCTGAATGTCCTCGTTTCCATGCTGAAGTTCAAATTTGTAGTACAAAGCCCAAAAATCCCCAATATCTGGAGCAAGTGTCACTGCCCTGTTAAGCCAGCTCCTTGCCTTGTCTACCTTCCTGTCATGCCAAAATAGCTTTGCTACAGCAGCTATGACATGGGGATCCTGATCACACTTTGTTAGTGCATCTGAGCTCTTCGTTTTTCGTTGAGGACGAGGAACATTTTCAATTTGAGCAGCCCATAAGATACCACTGTAAGGACATTCTTGGAGGGCCTTGGCCAACAAATTATCAGCTTCCTTCTTGTTGCCGTGCCTAAGTTCAGCTCTAACTGCAGCAAGCCACAGTTCAGGACTCCGAGGATTCCTTTTTCTAGCAATAGTAAGAACCGCTCGGGCTTTACTCAGCCCAGTCATCTTCTCTTCTAGATTTGCAAGTGAAAGCCACAGAGGAATGCAATGAGGGCAGTTTTTAAGACCAGATTCAAAAACTTCTTTAGCCTTTGCTTGCTCTTCAAACCGCTCATGAAGTTGTCCAAGCATCAACCACAACTTGAAGAAAGATGGAAACCGCTGCAGACCTTCATCAAGCAGTTTCTTCTCCTCCGAAACATTGCCAAGTTCTCTCTCAACGATGGCTGATTTCATCCAAACTCTTTCAGTGCCTCCTCTTTCTCGTGCCTTGGCAAGTAGCATTTTTGCCCTTTCAGGTTCATGATTTTCAAATTCCAGTTTAAAAGCTGCAAGCCAAATCTCTTCAGAGTTCGGAATAGCAGCATAAGCTTCCTGAAGAATGGCTCGGGCAGCAGGCACGTCACCAGCAAGCCATTTTTCTTTTGCACCCATGAGCCAGAGAACTTCAGCCTGGGGTACATATGTGACTGCCCTCCGCAATAAAGCATCAAGAGATTCCCTAGTTCCATGACTTTTCTCCAACTGTGCTGCTTTGAGCCATATACTCTTCTTTGTCAAAAAGACAGAAAGAGCATGAGCATATATGGCCCTTGCAGTTTCAACAGACCCTCTCTTCTTGCACTCCTCAGCATCAGCCACCCAAGTTCTTTTCCGATCTTCTTCTTCTACCCCTACACCAACAGTATGCTTAATTATAGCTTGGCATGTCACAACAGACCCAGCACGCTCGGAGGCCTCTGCTTCTTTCATCCAAGCTTCTCTGTCAATAATAACTCCCTCTCTTTGTAGAGCCCTGATACCCCTTTCTATGATCTTCTCAACCATCGCAGTATTTCCGTTAGCTTCCTCCAACTTCGCAGCAGTAATCCAAATAGCTGGCTCCTTCGGGAGCTTCTCCCTGGCTCTGTTAAGCACTTTTCTGGCCCTCTCATATGTTTCCAGTCTAGCAAGAGCAAGCCATAGTTCAACATGCAAGGGGCAGCACTCCACAGCCCTCTGAAGCAATAGTGTTGCCTCCTCCTCATTAGCAAGCTCAACAACTGCCTTCCACAGTCTCACTGAATCGGGTATATGTTCAAGCCCCTTCCTCAACACCCTGCTCTTACTTGTTTCATCTTGCTCCAATTTAGCAGCTTGAAGCCACAACTTTACAGAATTTGGAATTGCTTTAACTCCCCTAGCTATCACAGCCTTGGCTTCATCAGGGCTCGCTAAACGACATGCTTCGAGCCATACATCCTCATTCTTAGGACACTCCTCACATCCCTTCTTGATAAACTGTCTAGCTGCCTGGATCTTGCCAGCAACCTCCTCTAGTCTTGCAGCAGCAATCCAACCAGGAGGGTGCTTTGGATTGGTTTGTATGACAGATTTCAACAGCAACCTAGCCTTCTTAATGTCAGAAATCTCTGCATCACTAGTAATCTTCATACTTTTGAGATCAGTCAAATAACCTTTTGGATCAACAACTGTCTGCCCTGTCACAGAATCAGACAGCCTATCAAGCTTCAGTGACAACACGGTACCCCTACCCTCACCAACAGCAGTCAAGTCAGTAACAGGGGTTTGCGCCCAAGGCGTCTCTGTCCCACCAGCAGACCTACTCTTGGGATCAAGAGCTGTAACGTGCTCTTTCTCCTGCCTAGCCTTCTCAAGAAGAGTATCAGGCACAGGCACAAAACTCTCAAACCTCTTTTTCTTATTCCTCAATGAATAATCCCCAATCTCCGGAATGCTATCCCACTCCTCTGCCGACAAAGTATGCAGCTTCCTCTTCAAATCAGCAAACTGTTCCGTGATCTTAGGATTCGACGCACGATACTTCTCAATCTCCTCCTTCAACCTAGCCTCCCTCCTATCCTTCCTCCTTGAATCCATCCTCTTATCGATCTCCTCCCACACAGCATCCGCCTCCTTATCATCCTCATCATACTCCGCCGAAGCAAACAGCCCCACATCGTTCCCCTCAAACTCATCAAACTTCTGGTTCTCATCATACCCTTTCTCCTCCCCCTCATCCTCTTCCTCCTCATCCCCAACACCCTTCCCCCTCCCGCGTCCCACAGCCACTGGGACCGCACTAGCACCCCCAATCGTAGTTGCTGACCTATCCGGCAAGTCCGGGGCCGACCGGGCAGGCCCAATATCCGACCGAGTAGTAAACCCAGTAGCTCCACGCCCCAACCCAGCAACATAATTAGGTGGGGGCTTCACATTCAAGAATTCAAGCTTACCCTTAGGCTGCACAGGCGCTTGCATACCCCCACAAAGTGGAATATGCAGCATCAACATCGAATTCGGGCGTATACCCAATTCAGCAATCACACAATTAACGTCACCAATTACCCTTTTTGATGACGAAAACAAACATTGGTGTTCAATTGGCACCCCTAATCTATCATATATAGCCTGTTGGAGACTTCCTAATGTTGTAAAAAAAGGGTTTAGGTCTAGGGCTAGGGTTTTCTTGTCTAATGTTGTAAGGTATACCATTTTTGTTGGACTAATTGGGGGATTTCAACTGAAATTAAATGAAAAATTAGGGTTTGCGAGAGAAAGAGATAGAAGTACCTGAATCTGCACCCAGAAGCTGGATATTGCTTCAAGAGTTGTAGCTATTGCGATTTCAAGGATTACGAGTGAGTCGGGGTTGGAGTTGGGCGGTGGGTCAATTTCGTCTATGATCTAACCCTGATGCGGATATTTCTCATGTGATTATTTTAAAAGATCGGTTTGGTTCGGAACAGCCGAACAGGTTATGGTTAAATGCTTTATTGTTGTTAAATTTATTGATAAATGGATTATTATGGTTTGATATTGTACGAAATAGTTATCATTTCAAATATTAGGTAGCGTAATAAAGTACGAGTCAATTTTCTTTAATCTAATTTCATCTTAAATGGCTCCGATTGTATTTTACAGACAATGATTCCTTTTAAAACGTAAATTATCAAAGGAAATAATTTAACACAGGTCAATTAATTTGAGAAATTATTTTTAAAACAAGCAAAGTAATACAACACAAACACAAGAGTCTAGTGAGCTGTATTTGATTTATTATAGATGTAAGTGCAATTGCTCCAAGCCATACAAGTTCCTGTAGTTGCCAGTCTCTTATGCTATCATCTCCTCAAGATCACACCAACATATGCCAAAACTCAAATTCAAGCCTCTTGGCATCCCATATGCCTGAGACAAAGAATCAAGATACTTTCTTTTAACACAAAATCTTGTATACAAACCGATAACTGTCTATCAACGATAAGTAAAGTAAATGATTTTTGGACAAACTGAATTTACACAAGATTAATGTACGACAAGGAAACCAAATTCTATTACAGAATACTACTGTAAGGAGTCAAAGGTAAACAGCCGATACAGGTGATGCATTCGTACAAATGTGCAGGAAAGACATTTTAAAGCTGGTTCTATTTAAAATTAATCTGAAACTAAAGCTAAAACTATATACAGCTGATAATCCTCATCCATCTCATCCTTTTCATCTTCTTCTACAGTGCCATCATCATCAGTTACAATAAAGCCTCCTAAGGTCTCATCCTCTTCGTCTTCAGATTCTTCCTCCTCTTCTTCCCTTGTGCTTGTTTGGGCAGAAGATTTCTGACTTGTTGTACCTTTTTGGTGTACACCATGGTCTTTTGATCGGGTATCATACTCTGGTCTTTGAACCTTCCTCGAATTCATGCTAGTCCCTCTCCTTCGCTCTCAGCAGTCCACTCCTCAGCTATATCGTCATCTCCTCCTCTATTAGTTTTCTTCCTCTTCCTCCTACTACTTGTCATCAGAACCACCCTTAGGATAGTCAAGGAACCAATCCCATTTCTAGATCTCACGAATCATGTGCTTCGGATACTTATCAAACTCATGTCCAATCACAAGAAATCAAAACTCTGCATTTCCAAGAAAACGAAACAAAGGATAGGACTTGTAAATTAATTTGGTTTCATGATACATATCACAGGATAATCAATTGTAAACAAATGTAACCCACAAATTCCCAATGACAATACCAAATTAGCGCATACGGAGTAATAAGCTCGGACATTAAAGGCTAATGCACTGCTCTTTTATGAAGCATTCCAAGAACTAGCATTCTGGTATGAGCTACTTCATTATCCATTTTCTTTGCAAGCCACGACCACTAGTCAGTAAGAAGTAATTCATATAGAAACAATTTAAAGACCCACAAAATAATACTCCGTTAAAATCAATATGGAAAGCTTACAACTTCCAATTTCCAATATAAAAATCACAATGGTTTCTAAAATCAACCTCTAACTTTGCAAATTACAACAACTCAAGCAAGTCACTTACTTGAATGGTTGAACCTGTTCACTTGTTCAACATATTACAACAGAATTTATTGGGATAATTAAGGATTATGTTAGGATAATTGTTAAAATATCTTTACCATCATTATCATGTTATTATGTTAGGATAATTGTTAGGATATCTTTATCATTATTATCATGTTACTATGTTAGGATAAGATTTTATCTTTTTCTGGTATTTGAGTTTTACTAGATTTAGGATAGTATGTGTATATATACCCCTATTGTTTGCCACTGAAAATCAGTTGAATGAGAATAAAGTTTTGCATTGAGTTTAGCATGGTATTTAGAGCCAAGGTTGAAATTTTTTTTTTCTTCTTCTTTTCCTTTCTCTTTGTTCTTTCCTTGGCATGTCCGCCATGGCTAACAAAACAAGGTTTGATCTTGTTTTTCACTTGGGTTCGAGTGATGCTCCTGGAAATATCATCACTTCAATTCCGCTACGTGGTGAGAATTATGATGAGTGGGCGAGGGCAGTAATGACGGCCTTGAAAGCTAAACGTAAATTTGGCTTTATCGATGGCTCGGTTCCTAAACCAAGTGACCCTGAGAAACTAGAAGATTGGATAGCTGTACAATCCATGTTGGTTGCTTGGTTGTCCAATATGTTGGATCCCTCTATTCGCTCAACTATTGGCGCCTATGATGATGCAAAATTATTATGGACAAATCTTAAAAATCGTTTATGTGTCGTGAGTGGTACAAGAATCTGTCAATTGAAGCTTTCCCTTGGATCTTGTAAACAAGACAAAACTGAGACAGTTGCTACATACTTTGGGCGACTTTCGAAGATATGGGATGAATTACATACATATCTCTCGGTCCCTGCGTGTTTGTGTGGTCTTTGCGCTTGCAATATTCCCTCTCAGGTGGAATCATTGCGTGAAGAAGCCTACGTGCATCACTTCCTCATTGGTCTAGATGACAAATTTGCCCCAATACAGGTGCAACTTTTGACACAGGAACCTTTACCTGGGATTAACAAAGCATATCAGCAAGTGGTGCAAGCCGAACGCCTTAGTGGAGGTGATCCTCCACAACGTGACAATGTTGCTTTTAATCTACAAACAGATTCCAGAGGGAGACAGACAAAGCCAGAGAATTTAGATAAGTTATGCACCTATTGTAATCGTGTAGGGCATCTTGAATCAGGTTGCTTTTAGCTTATTGGCTTTCCCGATTGGTGGGGGGATAGACCTCAAGGAGGTCGTGGAATGGGCCGTGGTGCATCTCCCTCTCATGGTGGTGGTCGTGCTGGTGGACGCGACAAACATACGTGGTCTTCTTCCTCGGCGCGTGCAAACAAAACCATATCTTCAACCACTCAACAAGAAGGTTGTGCTACATCGGGTGATGGGGTAGCAATGGTTAGCTTGACTGCTGCCCAAGTTCAGCAGTTATTGGATCATCTCAATTCACTTAAACCCAAACTTCAAGGTAAGCATGCTTGGATAGTGGACACAGGTGCATCAAATCACGTTACCTGTGATCTGTCCCTTCTGACTAGCATCTCTAGTGTGACTCATTATCCGGTAGGGTTGCCGGATGGTACCCAAGCAAATGCAACAAAAATTGGTTTGGTGACATTACCTGGAGGACTACTTATAGAAAACGTTCTTTTTGTCCCTCAGTTGAATTGCAATTTAATTTCAGTAACTCACTTGTGTGATCAATTAAACTGTGGCCTACAATTTATTGATAAACTTTGTGTTATACAGGACCTAACGACGAGGAAGGTGATTGGAGCAGGTGAGCGAGTATACGGACTTTATTAATTTCAGGGTGTTCCATAGGTGAAGACGTTGGCAATTGGCAATGACTATTTAGATCTATGGCATCAACGTATGGGGCACCCATCAGGAAAGATTCTACACCATCTCCCGTTTATGACTCATAATTTTTTTAGAAAAAGTGTTAATAAATATTGTGATGTATGTCCTCGTGCCAAACAACATAAGAGTAGTTTTCCTCTTAGCAATAATAAAGCCAGTTGTATCTTTGAACTAGTTCATTTACATTTATGGGGACCATACAAGACACCTTCGACTTGTGATGCTCTTTATTTTTTGACAATTGTAGATGATTTTTCTCGTGATGTTTGGATTTATTTGTTGAAAAATAAAACAAAAGTTGAATTTTTGTTCCTTAATTTTATTGCCTTGGTCAGACGGCAATTTGAGTGTGAAATCAAAATCGTTCGTAGTGATAATGGAAATGAGTTTAATTCCCTATTAGACTATTTTCATACACACGAAATTATATTTGAAACTTCATGTGCTGGCACACCCCAGCAAAATGGACGAGTTGAACGAAAACACCAACATATATTGAATGTAGCAAGGGCTTTGAGATTTTAGGGTAATCCTCTTATAAAATTTTGGGGTGAATGTGTACAAGGTGCATGTCACTTGATTAATAGAACTCCTTCTAGATTATTATAGCTTAAGAATCCTTTTGAAATTTTATTTAACAAAACCCCTTCGTATGACAACATTAGAGTATTTGGATGTTTGTGTTATGTCCATAATCAACAGAGCAAAGCAGATAAATTTGCTAGTCATAGTCGTAAATGTGTGTTTTTGGGTTATCCTTCTGGGAAGAAAGGGTGGAAGTTGTTTAATGTGGAAACAAACAAAATATTTGTGTCTCGAGATGTTCAATTTTTTGAGCATGAATTTCCCTTTTCATCATCTATTCAAGCCCCTTTATCGTCTAATATAGTTTATGAGCCAACTTTGTCTGTTGAAGACGAGTAGGACAGGGACTTTTGTGCACAGAAAATTGTGGCACAAGAGGCGCACGACCGAGATGTTGGGGATTGGGAACTTGCACCGGTTACGGGCACTGACCTCCCCCCAACCCTATGTCGTTACTGATGAAGCAGGGTGCACAACAACCCCTCTTGAAAGCACTGAGAGAAACATGGGGAAAGGGATGCGACATAAGACTCCTTCCATCAAACTCCGAGACTACGTTACTGTACTCCGAAATAATAAAAGTTATGGCCTACCTCATATCACTTCCGTGACGTCACATATCTCAGGTATGGGTTTCTCTTTAATACATGTTATTGCTTCTGAAAAATATTCTGTGAAACATAGAAGATATCTTGCAGCCATAACTGGAGGGAATGAGCCTAAGAATTTTAAAAAAGCCATGAAACACGAAGGATGGAGACAGGCGATGGCTGATGAAATTAGAGCGCTGGAGGAACAAGGTACATGGGTACTTGAGAAATTACCTCCCGGGAAGAAAGCCTTGGGAAGCAAGTGGGTTTACAAAGAAAAATACAATGAACAGGGAAATCTGCAAAGGCTAAAAGCTCGACTTGCCATCTTCGGTCATCATCAGATCAAAGGTTTAGACTATAATTAAACTTTTGCACCTGTAGCAAAAATGGTTACAGTACGTACCTTCCTTGCAATTGCAGCAGTTAAAAATTGGGTGGTGCATCAGATGGATGTTCATAATGCCTTCCTCCATGGTGATTTAGAAGAAGAGGTGTATATGAAAATACCCTTAGGATTTAATAAGGATAATTCTGACAAGGTGTGCCGGATGAAAAAGTTTTTGTACGGCTTAAAACAGGCACCTCGATGTTGGTTTGCAAAATTGGTAGAGGCACTCAAATCCTATGGTTTTAAGCAATCATGTTCAGATTACTCCTTGTTCACAATGACCAAGTGCAATATTCAGTTAAATGTACTTATATATGTGGACGATTTGATCATTGTAGGTAACGATATGAAAGCACTGAATGCTTTTAAATAATACTTAGGAAAATATTTCAAGATGAAAGACTTGGGTACGTTGAAATATTTTAGGGAATTACTAAACATCGCCCGCGAATTACCAGGGATCGCCCGCATTTTCATCATAAAATGACCTTTTTGCCCTTACTAATTTTATAAAAAAAAAAAGGATAAATAAGTTCATTTCATCAGTCACTATAACATTGTAATTCTGTAAAATTGTTTTTCACTATAGTAAGGTGTATTTGACATTCAAAACATTCAAAACTCACAATTAGAGAAGGTGTACGTGACGAATTAAGGTGTACTTGACATTAACTGTGGGAAATTGATAATATCGGACCAACTGAGAACGCCTTCACCCGAAAATCAGGTAAAAGTTCGGATTGTACTTGAGAAATTGGTCGTATTATCGTGGTGGGGCGTCTTGGGAAGACGTCACTGACCATGGTGGGGCGTCTTGGGAAGACGTCACTGACCATGGTGGGGCGTCTTGGGAAGACGCCACTCACCATGGTGAGGCGTCTTCCGAAGACTCCACCGACCATGGTGGGGCGTCTGGGGAAGACGCCACTGACCATGGTGGGGCGTCTTCCCCAGACACCTCAAATTTTTTTTTTTTTTAATTTCTAATATTTCCAATCTTGTTCTTTTAGGATAATAATGAAGATTATGGTGGAGATGAAATTGATTATAGTGGTATTTTTGAACATGATGATTTTGCAACATCGGAATTGGCAATTGAATGGGCTAAAAATGTTGCAATTCAATCCGGTTTTTGTTTGACGACTTCAACATGGAAAACGCAAAGAGATGGTCGATATGATAAATTGTTGAAATGTGATCGTTCTTCGAAGAAAGTTGATCGAGATTTGACAACAGCCGTGAGGTTCGACACGAAGAGGAAAGGTTGTGGTTGCTTGTTTAAGATTAAGGTTTGTCAGCGTCGAGATCTTAGCGGTTGGCACATTGTTGGTGCTTCGAAATGGGGTAAACACAACCATGAGTTGGTTGTGTATCCACAAGGACATCGACAGATTAGCGGCATTAGTCCTGGTGCGAAGAAAGTTGTGCACGAGATGACTGAGGCACAAGTGAGACCGGCTAAAATACTGGCAACTTTGTTGGAGAAATATCCAGAAGATAATCCAAATAAAAGACATGCGTACAATGAAAGAGATAAGATAAGGAGAGAAAAGTCAGAAGGAAGGAACCCAATTCAGCAATTGTTATATCAAGCAATCAAGTATAATTACTTACACTGGTTTAAGAGTGATGAAGCCACTGATATTGTGACCCATGTCTTCTTGGTGCACCCAATGTCTGCTGATTTGTTACGCACGTATCCGTATGTAATCCTTATAGATTCTACGTACAAGACAAACAAGTACAAGTATCCTTTAGTGGAGATAATTGGGATGACTCCGGGGAACATGAACTTCGTGATTGGTTATGCGATCATGAAAGATGAAACAGAGTCAAGTTATCGGTGGGTGTTGGAGAAGCTGAAGAATTATGTTGGTCCTGAGGTGCACCCGAGTTCTATAGTAACCGATTGCGAGGGTGGTCTTTTTGCCCCGATTAGGGATTTATTCCCTAATTCCGCACATTTACTTTGCACGTGGCATATCAATAAGTGTGTGTTGAATAAAGCTTACCATTGCATGGGAAAGAATAAGGTTTCAGCTGAAAAATTCCAGAAGGGACGTTGGAGGCAAGTCATGTATGCTACTACGCAAGAGCAGTATGAGGATAATGTTCAGTTCATGATGGATTGCTATAGCTGGTGTCCTCCACTTTTACAATACGTTACGCAACAATGGATTCCTCATAAAGAGAAATTTGTGCTATACTGGACGAATCAGGTCCTTCATTTTGGGAACACTACGACTTGCAGAGTCAAGAGTGCCCACAATGCACTAAAGGACTGGCTTAACTCTTCCACATCGGCTCTTGACACGTTATTCGAGCGTGTTAACAAGGCGATTGAGACCCAAGTCAACGGTATTAAACAATGTTTGGAGGACTCCAGACGAAGACATGGCACGTTATATCGAGGTCGACTGTACCAGAATCTCCATGGTCGCACTTCCCATCATTGTCTGAGCTTGCTGGAACAAGAAAAGAGTAGGATGAGTGCTTTAAGTGACGAGATTGACATTAGATGCGGGTGTGCACTGAAGACAACCCATGGGATTCCGTGCGCTTGCACAATATCGCGAATCATTCAGTCGGGCGAGAGTTTTTACCTAGATCAAATTCATCCTTTCTGGAGATCGCTTATCATTGGTGAAGTTGTGGACCCTAATATCGTAGATCGATCCACGCAAGACACAACACGTTTTGATGAACTTACAGGCCAAGTGCGAGCTAGTCATCCCTCATTTGTACGTGATGCCACTCTACTTTTGCATGGTATGCTCCACCCAGATGAGTCGGAGATTAGAGAACCCGAGGGTACGACCATTACCAGAGGTCGACCTCGGCGTGATTTCAGTGCTTGGGAGTACATGGAGAGAAATGCTGCTCGGGGTCGGGGTCGGGGTCGTGGTTGGGGTCGGAGTCGATCTTCTAGCAGTACTCAGACTATGGGTCGTTCGTCCTCATCTGTTAACATGCCCTCAACAGGTAGAGTGGACGTTGACCAATTCCCATATATTGATAGACTCCCCGGATTTATAATGCCGTATTTAGAAGGATGGAATGATGTCGTAGCTGATGGAAACTGTGGATTTCGATGTGTTGCCGATGTGTTTCATGGTTCTGAAGATCTGTGGTTCGTTGCCCGACAAACAATGTTCAATGAAATTACAACAAAATGACACAAATACCAAGATGTATACTACGACGGTTTGGATGCTGCGTTGGCACGTATCATTTGGGGAGGAGGGCACTATGGTATTGAGCATTACATGGAAATTATCGCGGATCTGTTTCCAATTGCCAATTTTTATAAGAGCGCCGTCATGTGCTACGGATTGGGAAACGATGGAGTTTTAGTATACCCATGTGTTACTGTTCTCCCTTGGGAAAGTCCTACTAGCATTACAAGGCCATTAAGAGAATTTGCGATTGCACACTTGGGCAGATATAAGCATTTCATTCGGTTGGATTTAGCTGATGGTTTTCCAGTACCACCACTAGCTACCTTGTGGTTTCAAATTCGAAATGAAAGTGTGGTCGGCTGGGAAGATATATATAGACAACGAATTGAACTCTTGCAAAGCTTATCATGTGTTTAGGTTTTCAAATGTATCATTTTGAATAGAATTATGAACATGTATCATGTACCATTTCGAAATGTATTTAGGAGTAATTTGATGGAAATCCTACGGAAATTTTGACAGAGTTTCCTCTGTAAAGTGAGCTACCAAGTGACGACAACAGTAAAATTAACCTGTTCCAACACAATCCACCAGCAACAATAACACACACATGTTCCAACACAATCCAAACACAATAAAATATCCAACAAAATAACTACAAATCAATAAAAATGTATCAAATTCCATAAGAAACACGTCAAGACTCATCATCGGCATCTTGCATAGTCAACGATTGGTTCCACATGTCAATAATATTATCCCACCGAGTGCAAGCGGCCTTTGCCTTCTCGGTAGGCATCAAATCTCTAACTTCCAAAAAACTGGACGTTGCTTCAATCGCCATGTTCATCCACTGCACATAGAAGTAGAAACAATTATAAGAGACAAAAATTAATAACTGAGAATTATAAGAGTAAGTGACTTACAGCATCGGTTGCAGTTCGTGGTGGAACTCGGTCTCTTCTGAATTCAGACCCGTCATTTGCTACAAGGCGAGGATGTGACTTCGATTCGAACCATGTCATGTACGAGTCATCACAAATGGAAGGAACCTCAGTACGCGCCAAATCACCTAAGAAAAGTCTTGCACCCCTCGGGAACTGAACCCACAAGTTCTCCACCACAGATATAGGCCACTCCACCTTATACTCGGCCGATACTTCTGGACGATAAGCGAATACAGGCTTGGGAGCGGGAGATGGAATGACCTGTACATACCCGAGCTGTCGCAAACATCGGTCGGGCATGTAAGGCTCAATAATGTCCCGATACTGTAAGAGACCGAGGAATGCAGTCCTTGGTACCTTCGTAGCAGGGTCTCGAAAGTAAGGCAACCACTCAACCTGCAAAGCAAACGATTACCAGTCATACGTCAAGTAAACCAAAATAAGAATATAGAGACAAGGATAACTAACCTCTGACGCAGTCATATTATCAAGCTGCCGATGAATCACCCTCAGTCGCTCTGTAGAATTAGTAACCATGCGGACATTCCAACATCCGGCACGAGGATACCCTTCGTCAATGGGAATGCGGTCTCTATGAGGACGAAAGGCAGGAAAATACTCATATATCCATGCCTGAAATAGAGTAAGACAACCAGTGAGTTGCTTACAATCAGTACGGCTGGCTATTCCAAGCTGATGGTATAAGAATGCTAGAGTAGCCGATCCCCATGAGTATGTTCCCATAGTACTGGGTTCCCTCGCCTCTACTATATCCTGTGGCCTTACCCTACAACCACTCTTATCAAGGAACAAACAACATCCAAGGCATAGAAGAAAATAGGCACTGAGTTGGTTGTTCAAATGCCTAGGTGGATCCACCTTCCTACACAAATCATCGACTGCCTTGATATTCAGTCCACCTCCTTGCCAATATTTACGAGCATCCAGTGTTTCAATGCTCACAGCAAGTAACTCAGCACAATAAGTCTTCAGATCCCCAACATCTGGTTTTTCACTTACTAATTTACCCTCTACAGGGAGCCTAAGTATCTCATGCACATCGTGCAATAAAATCGTCATCTCTCCAAAAGGGAAGTGAAATGAGTTGGTGTCAGGCTGCTAACGCTCTATGAAAGCTGATAAAAGGGTAGCATCAATATGGTTGAACATGGCCCAAGGCAGGTGGGACACTCCAGTGTTATCTAAGCGTGCACAAAGAGGTGAACCATCAGCCATCCATGATTCATACCAAGTTCGCAAATTTGCGCACGCTCTATCTCTGTTCTGGCATTTTAAAATACCAACACATGATGAAGATTCCCTCTCCTTACCATCCCATATGCGCCTAGCAATGTGACCCAAAAAACTAGGAATAACACTCCCATCAACCGGCCCACCAGGAACCGCCTGTTTCACAACCCATGAATCATCAACCTTCGTCTTCTTCCGGCTTTGACCAGAAATAGAAGAGGTAGTTGTACCAGAAGTACTAACGAATCGGCCACCCTTACCCTTACGAACAGTAATTTCTCGATCGGCTCGATCACCCTCTAATTCAACCTCTAATTCATCTATATAATCATCTCCATCTTCCTCGAAAATGTTTTCATCATCATTCCAACTATCAACACTTTCTTCTTCGTCCTCCATACCTACTGACTGCTCGTATTGAGTAGATACCCTCTCCCTTCGAGCCGAGGCAGACACACCACGAGTACGTGGATGCCTTGGACCCGAATCATCCTCTAAGTGTTGTCTAATCATGTGAGCAGGTATCGATTTCCCTTTTCCTGGTCGGTAACTCGATTCCTAATTACATCAAAGAAAATGACATAATCATAATACTATATCCTAAACATACATTTCAAAATAAATCAATTACCACAATTAATATAATAATTATTACACAATTAATATATATCTAAATATACATTTATACTTAATTAATTCACGTAGTTAATATAATAATTATAATTATATATACTAAACATATATTTTGTACTTAGGTAATTAACATAATAATTATAACTAATATATCTAAAACTTATATTTTAGCTAATTAATATAATTAATATAATAATTATAATAATATATCATAAACTTATATTTTAACTAATTAATATAATAATTATAATTAATTAATTAAATGCATTAGTAATTAACAAATAAATTAAAAAAAAATTTACATCACCTACGTTCCGGGGATGGTGGCGGCGGTGGGCGGCGACGGCGGCCGGGGCGCCTGGATCCGGCGTCTGGGGAAGACACCCCGGCCAAGCACTCAAATGGAATGAATTTGTATTGTGATAGTCAGTCGGCTTTATATATTGCTCAAAATCCAGTGTTTCATGAACGTACTAAGCATATTAAAGCGGACTGTCATTTTATTAGGGATGCTATTACAGATGGTACTATTACTCCCTCTTATGTCTCTACAACGGTACAGTTGGTAGATATCTTTACTAAAGCTTTGAGAAATGCGCTTTCAACTCTTACTTGGCAAGTTAGGCATATGTTGTACACACACTCCAACTTGAGGGGGTATTGGGATAATTAAGGATTATGTTAGGATAATTGTTAGAATATCTTTATCATCATTATCATGTTATTATGTTAGGATAATTTTATCATCATTATCATGTTATTATGTTAGGATAAGATTTTAACTTTTTCTGGTATTGAGTTTTACTAGATTTAGGATAGTATGTGTATATATACTCCTATTGTTTGCCACTGAACGAAAATAAAGTTTTGCATTGAGTTTAGCAGAATTGCACATAATTAGTCCATAATCAGCACAAACAATTTAGACATTTTCTACAGCAAAACCAATAACAGGAACGAGCTAAATTGCATAAAAACACCAAATAAAGCAAGAAACATCATTAACATTTGTAATTAAAATGTAAACCTAACTTTAAAAATGAAATCGAAAAGATTAGACAAACCATACACTGTTGAACAGGGTCAATGTCATAAACATCCACAGAATCATCAATCCTATCAAACCCAGAATAAAAATCCAAACTTTTACCCAAATCATCATGAATTCTTGCCTTAACATCCTCACATTCACTCCCTCTCTCCTCAAAAACTTGATCAACCTTCTTGATGGTAAACCAAACAGGGGTTTTACAGGATACACAGAACAAATCATGAACACCCAATTCACCCCTTTGAAACCTCTTGAAAGCTTTGATCTTTCCACTTTCCTGCTAGTTGACTGTTTGTTGCATACCCAAACTGGGGTTTTCCCCATAACTTCGAATGAAACTCTAGCTATTGTTTGGGTGGTGTCAAATGAGGGGATGAAGTCGAGTGAAAGTTGGCGACGTCGTTTGAGAAATACCCATTGTTTCTTTCAGAAATAGTTGTTGAATAGGGTAGTTGTTGGAGTTTTGACCCTTCTGATCCCTGGATTTCCATGCCTGCTCTTTTGCTTCGTGAAGAAGATGCCGTCCTCTGGAGGGAAATTTTATGTTCTTTCTGCCAGAGGACATGCCAATCAGTGATCATGTGTTGTTACAACCAGGGACAGTAGGGACGTAGCCGCGTAGGGCTAAGTTTTATACTTTTGTAGTTTTGTGAACCAAGGGTTACAAGGCAATGACCCCGACCTGACCTGCACCCAAAACAACCAACAACCCGATTATGACGTACGCCTACAAGAACTACAGCCCAGCCCATCATCAAAAGGCCCATAACTTCTTGTATTGTTCAGTTTTTCTTCACTCACTCTCCTCCTGCTTCGTTCTCAAAGTCTCCGACTCCAAAAAAAAATATGGCAGCTAAAACCCTCCTCCGTTCCGGAGCATCCATCGTAACTCGGTTCCTCAACCCTTCATTAACTCAGAAAACCCCGAGTCTAACTCGCCAAACCCTAACCTCTTCCCCTGTCTACCCCTTATCCAACCTCTTAATCTCCCCTCCACCATCAAACCCTCACTCCGCCTTTTTGGACTTCCTCCAAAACGACGCCGTTTCCTCCATCAACAATGGTAGCCCTCTCTACTAATTATTCGATCTTCATTTCTCATATTTTATTATAATAATATTAATATGGTCGTGTTTGGCTGATTACAAAAATGTAGGAAGAGAAAAGATTGAAAAAGAAGAAGAAAAAAGGTCAGATATTGCCAAGATGTTCAACCCTTGCGGCATGCCTTCCCTCGAATTCTTCTTGCCTGATGGTATTATTCTTTTACTTTTTACAATTTTTTTGTGATTTTTAATTGGGTTTTTGAGGCAATAATTTTCATGTGAATTGAGTTTTGTGGCGAGCAATGACGAAACTTGAGATGCAGTTGCTTCTTTCGATGATTGTTACGTTTTTGAGTAATGATCGATTTCGATATCATATACTTCGTAGCTGTTCGGGAGAATCATGTAATTTGAGAGAATATTTTGGATGTGAATGTAGGCTTTTGATTCTATAATTAGACATTTGCTACCTGTTTTGAGCGCGGCGCCTTAGTGAGATTGCATAGGGGTTGAACTTAGTTAGTGGCTCTGACGCCAGAGAGTGAGTTTTGTGTTCGTTCGTTGCAGGAAGCTGCTTTGTAGCTTCTAGAAGCAATGCTGGATTTTTAGGTAAAGGCGTTTAGGGTGTGGTTTTCTTCAAAGGTTATTGAGTTTGAAGCGCATACTCTATCTCCTCGATTACTTTGTTGCTCTTAACCCCTGGAGGGAAATTTGTAAATTGTTGTTAGGGGAGGTTAAACAAGGTGGATATCATTCATCTAATCACTTTGCCAGAAAAAAATTGTGGAGTATTGCGTTTAGGATTACAACAAGAATATCCATGTGGCTCCTTTCTTATTAGGGAGACGAAGCTAAGCAAGTGGTGAAAATTGATAGTAAATTTTGCATGCCTGGTTTGATGATACCTTAATCCGAAATTTCTTCAGAGTTCACAGTTAGTTATGCTAGTGTCAAATACATTACATAATTCTTGCTGAACTTAATGACAGAGGCTGCACATTGACGTGGTGGAAGTTACCTAAGACCAAGGGTGTTGCTGCTGGCTCGCCTTTTGTTTTGAAACATAGAAGTGCTCCTATAAAGGATTGTTGGACACATTGTCTGAGGCCTACTGGCCTAGGGTTCTTCATCAAATTTTCAGAAATGATTTAGATATACTTCATAATTCACATCGTGAACTGTGGAAGGATATACATGAAAACATTTAAATCATTTGTCCAGCTCACTTGAATGTTGAGCTTTATGCTGAATTCTAAATTGTAACAGAGAACAGAAGTCAGAAGTGGTGTCCTTACAAACTAAGAAGGTAAATGGTGTTTAAGGTAGTCTAGGGACATTCATACAATGACAACTGTTGTTTTTGTCTAATTAGAGGCTGGACAGAGTAAAAGACATGAGCTTGAACACTTGAAATATGAATTGAGTTTTGACATATTCTTGAGTCTTGATTATCCTAGAATATTGCCCAAATCTTGGGTGCAAAAAGGAGACTTAATTTCTTTGCATGGTATATAGACTATGGAAGATCAATGACCTTTATTTCTATGATTAACACCTGTGGGCAGCTCTACACTAATTTGTTCCAGAATCTCCTATTCAATACTAGAACGTGGATTATGAGATGCTTTTGTTTAGAATTTATAACATTAAAAATGTCAGGGTCTGGGTCTCTGGGAGACTAGGAGTACAGGTATATTGTCATGTTACGATCTTTCTTGTTAAACCTGATGTCTTGAATGTTTACGTTGTATTTTAATTTGTGTTCTGAAAGAGAGGAAAATGTTTATCCGTGTTTAGAACTTCATCTCCCTTTATACTTCTTTTTCATTGCTCCGAACTCCTACTGTCAGACCTAAGGACATGTAGTGCGTTATCTCCATACGGTGAAGTCTGATAAAATTGGATAAGTAAAGTTATGACAGTTTCAGATGTTACCCTTTGAATGCTTGATCTTTAGCTGGTTGTTTTTATAGCTGTATAGCACGTCCTCCATACTCCCTACTTGTACTAGTAGGAGTATTGTTGGTATGCTTAGACAGTGTCTTTGTTGCTTATTTGTGTTCTTTTTTTTTGCTGCATGAGTTTCACGTGTATCTTATCTTTATCTTGAGCATTACAATTGTGATGTAACATGTTTTTCATTGTGTATGAGCTAATGTTATTGGTGCTATGCAGCCGATGATTCTTCTATTGATTCTATGATCTTATTTCCCAAGAGAACCTTCCAGCCAAGCACCCTCCGCAGGAAGAGAAATCATGGATTTTTTGCACGGTAAGTATCTTTTATCCTTGTTTTGTTTATTATATAAAATAATATCACTTATGAGCCATAGCTGAGTCTTTTGATTCTGACTGAGAGTCGTTTGGATTACTTCTCCAGTATCACCATTTCTATACCCTTCCGATTGTGTGAGAGGAAGGAAATCTGCCGTTTAGATTCAAGATTTTCCTGATCTGAGTGCAATACCATTATCACCCTTGACAAAAAAAAATATCTGATAGAGAGAGAGTAGTAACTTCTGCCCCCTACTCCCTTGCTCTCGTTGCCAATAACAAGGGAGTCGTTTGGATTACTTCTCCAGGATCACCATTCTTATACCCTTCCGATTGTGTGAGAGGAAGGATATTTGCGTGTTAGATTCAAGATTTTCCTGATTCGAGTGCAATAAGACAATGACCTGTAACAAAAAAACCTAATAGAGAGAGATAGTAGTCATTTCTGTCCCTACTCCCTTGCTCTCCTGGCCAAAACAAAGAAATTAGATAAAGAACTTTAAATAGATAGATTTGTTGCTAGATTTAGTTAGCAGTTTCGGTTTACTGATGTACTTCTTGCTGCTTTACAGCAAGGCTACAAAAGGTGGGCGGAGAGTGATTGCTCGGAGAATAGCGAAGGGGCGACACAGAGTCACAGCCTAGAAGTTGTGTCATGTCAATTGTATTTGCTCACAAAGCTTGTAAGATTTACGCACATAAGGAAAAAAAAATTTGAATCTGATGTGCTAGATCAGCCCCCTTTTTGTTTGGATAGGATGCTGGTAGCATTGTCACGATGTTTCATCCTGTTGAAGTCAAATCCCGATTTGATGGTTTATATAAACCGTTGACTAGTTTTCATTTTCAGATAGATATATTTAAAGAAAATAATATGCAGAAGTTTCCATCTCAGCGGATGTGATTGAATTGGGTGAGAAATATCAAAATTCTGCTGATGTTTATCAGCTTCTTGGTTAGCTGATCTCAATGTTCTTATGACATGAAGTCATGAACATGCTTCCAGAGGCTCTAGTCCTGCCATTTTGGGTATTATTATTTTAAAATTGGGGGTGCTGATTCCCAACTTTAGTGTATATATTCACAATCTGTGTAACTCTTTGCATTTGATTTGTCATTTTACTTAACTACCTCTTGCCTTTCTCAACCCCTCCTTCCCCTCAGAATCTGCGCCTACTTCTTCCACCTACCTCAGTTACAAACTCGAAACTTACCACTTGTACAGCTGTACAAAGGGCTCTCATGGCCACCTTTATTCTTAGTCGTCTGCTAATTTAGCTTCCTAAGTTCCCATCTTATTATCTCCGGACCATTCAAGTGGGATTTTCATTATCTTTCTAAGTTAATGTGAACAAAATATTCATTCTTCCATATTTTTTTATCCTACCTTTTTCTTTCCCTGTCCCTTTAACAAAAAGTAAAAATTATAAGAAAGTTGATCTCGAAAGAAAAAATTAAAATGAATCTAGCAAGAATAAAGAAAGAAATAAGGTCATCTCATCGGATTTAAGTGAGGTAACCGAGTGACCTTCATTGAATTTTGATAAATGAGCAAAATAAGGATATTTTTTTGGCAGTACAAAATAAGGATTAATGTTGCCTTATTGTTTTCCTTAGGCTAATGCCTAGGGTTTGCTTGATTGAGACATAAGATGTGGATACCTTCGTCTAACTAAAAGAGGCCTGGCAACTATCACATCTACTTATCACATTTTCCATGAAAATATAGATTATGGAGTATTATTTTGAGGGATAGTTTAAATTTTTTCAAATAGTAATCGGTAGTGACAAAAATATAAACCACATTATCGTTGCTTAGTTACTTATGGGGATGATGAAGTAATGAGGATGTGAGGTACTTTTCGAAATACTTTTTTTTTTTTTTTTAACCTTTCATATAACAATTATATTTGAATTCACTGTATTCACAAATTTAAGTGTCTGAACTCTGAAATATGTAAATTGAATTCTAGGAGCTCTAGCAAACAACCCCATATGATGCTTTAATTACCTCTCTAATATGTTTGATATCTTTAATTCATTTCCTCAAACTAGTAGATTATGAGTGAAGACTTTGACGACATTTTTGTAGGAAAGGGTGCCAACATTTAGACTAGTAATTCAAACTTCTTCTTTTTCCCCCTCGTATTCTACTATTCTAGTGATGTCCTTTGTATTTTGCTATGCCACAATGCGAAGACCAAAGATACTCACTTTTTCCCATGATTATATTAGACATCATGCATGCCACAATAATGAGAGGTAAGTAGCAAAAGAGATTGAATTTTTATAGTAAAAAGGCCAAGCTAAAGTTTTATAGATTATTGGTAAAAACTTTGACCTAATTAAAAGAACAATTAATTTAATAATCTTAATAGTAAACGTGCACTCTGAATCATCTACGCACTTGGCTATAAGGTGACAAAGTCAATTGCCCTGATTAGTGGAGGAAAGTGGTTTGCCTTTGCCAGTCTCGTCAGATCAGATCATTCATTCAGGTTTTTGTGCTCTTTGATAATCTTGCGTTGCTTTTGTTATGATTGCTAATCCTCGTTTAGAAAAACGAAACCTTTAAAACAATCGATTGCCCGTTCGTCACTGGCAATCCGCCAATGCATGAGGGGAATATATATAATAAAAACAACTCAAGAAAAGTTACAACTTTTTTGTCAAGAACTTGATTTATAAAGTAACGATTATTTATCAATATCAAGGGTGGATAAACGATCAAATTCAGGAGTGTTTATTCACTTCATTAACAGTAACTTGAACCAATACGAAGCAATCTAGAACTATCTTGAATACCACACTCCAAAACTTTAACCAGCTAGGCTAGTCTTTTTCACCCCTAAGTATAATCTTTAGTTCATGTCTCATGTTGCATTAGAATAAGATTGCTCGCCTTAATTTAGAATGTGGAGAAATGTTTGAACAAACTTCAAAATGATGAAGCTTTATTTATTTATTTTTTTCAAAAATAATTACACGTAGCATCATTCAGACATACACTATAACCTCCAATCGGCATGCCACAATTCCGCAGAAACAAACAGTAGGGATAACTTCAAGTTAATTATCTTAAATTTGAATATGGCCTACTGCATACGTATTTAGAAAGTGCAAAATTAGAACACTGTCTTCTGAATATACTGTCAAGTAAGTAAAGCGCTCGAGCAATTGCATGACAACCTTTCTTTCTCGAAAGGATGTTTCTCAAGATCAAAATAGCCAAATTACGCTTATATCATCAGATCATAACTAGCTATTATAGTTATTTGTATATCCTACTCATCATCCTTCATAATTTTTTAAGTTTCTAATCGCATGTCATCGTTATTAATAACTTGATTATTATCAACATTTTAAAGATTAGACAAACATTTGGCATATCACTAAGTTAATCTAACAAACAGATGTAAAAAGAAGCATACATCAGCCTCACTCATTGGAACCTAAAACTAAAACCTATCATTGTAACTGCATGAATGAAATAACAGCTGTCTGAGGTTATATTTTAGCTCAAAGATAAGAGAGTTGACTTGTGAAAATCATATGATCTGTGAACGTTTTTGTACTATGGAGATTTCCTGAGGTACTGTGGGGTAAACAGCAGGTAAAATAATTAATGGAACAAGTACTCCGTACACTAAGAGACATATTAGTACCTCAAGTAGAAAGCTAATCTTGACAGAGTAATAACTGACTTATATTATACATAATTTATAAACAGATATTTAATTATGTCGCTGTTTCTCTTTTCTAGCGACACTCTAACTTTTGTTCTATTATAAGTTTTACTTTGACCTTCTTTATTAAGTATTTTTAAAAGAAACTATAATCACGTGATATTTTATTAATTTTGTCTCAATACATAGTTTTAATATATTAAATTTTTATTTTAGAAATATTAACGGTTTAAAATATGTATTGATAAACATATTTCAAAAAGTGCTATAAGTACTCCTTCCTTCTATCCAATAAGATTCCCTCATATCATATTGAATCGTTGCCTTTTAAGTTTTGGTTGGGAAGTAGACTAAAGAGTAAGACCAAACTAATATACGTGAAAGTAAATTACTGATCTCATGACTATTTAAGAAATTGGAGCAAAGGCAATAGAACATTCCAAAAAAGAATATGGGGGCAAATATAGAAGAACCAAGGAAGTAAAAAAAATAATGGAGGAAATAGTATGCATGCATGTAGGTTCAAAATCATTTTAATATGGTAAACATGTGAAAAAAATATCGTATATTTCTTAAGACCCTGAACTAGAAATATTTAGATTTCCTTCTGATGGAAATTTAAAACTAGCATATTAATACGTTATTGAATATGAAGATTATTTAATATTCATAATATGTTACATATTTCCCTATTTAAAAAAAGCCTAGGTTTACCATAATCAGGAATTCCAACAGCTATTGCTAGGGATCATACTAGGGTTCAGAACAACTTGGCTGCCACCACATGGTAAGGCAGTTGCTGCTGCTAGCGATGATAATGATGATGGCGGCGGCGGTGATGATGATGACGATGATGATGATGGTATCATGACATGATGATCATGACCATCCACACCATAATTATAGTACTCCAATTGCGGGTTTGGCATATATGATGATGTGACAAGAAGTGATTTTGAAATGACATCATGGGATCTATCATGATAATGGGATGTTGGTGAGGACGGGATGCTACAAACCTCTCCCTCAAAAGATGGCATGGTATCAAATGTCGGCATGATTGGGACTACTCCGCCCATCACCATTGTCGTCGAGAACTTCGTCCTCGTAATAGACTGATCATCCTCATAGGGTGGAGCATAAACTACTGAGGATAGTGGGCATGAGTACTCTTGCTCTTGAGTGACAAATAGCTGATTATTATTAACCCCGACTTCATTAAGCACGTGCTGAAAGCCTGATGATGAAGATAATGTAGGATTATCATAAGATGTGATGGGAGGAAGCAAAATACGAGGGCTAACATGTGTAAGAAGGAGCTCATTATTGGGATGATCAAAGCCTTGGGTAAAATGTGGTGGACTTTGATTACATTGGTTGATAATAGTAGGGACTAAACTAGGGCTAACAATGGAATTGTCAACAGAGGGGATGCAGGAGAAAAATTCTCCAATATCATGATTATCAAGTATTAATAAACTATTATTTGAGAAAGTGGTGGTAGGAAGGTAATCAAGATGAGGATCATTAGAGATTATATTAGAGGTGGCGGTGGCCGCAGTGGCGCCAGCATCAGCTTGAGATAGAAGCTTTTTCTTAATGCTTGAATTCCAAAAATTCTTCACTTCATTGTCTGTTCTTCCCGGAAGATACTTAGCTATCTGAGACCATCTGCACTCAATTACAATTTTGAAAAAAAAAAGGTCTAAGTAAAACAAAACAAGAATTTAGTGCATAAAAGTAAAAGACGTATTTAAGTTTTGTGTTTTGAAACTTTAGGATCCGAATCCGACTCGATCGGAATACATATACTCCGACTCCGATCGGATCGAATTTAAATTGTGGTGTACCACATTATATTAAAGATGGCAATAGTCTTAAACTCCCCCCCATTCGATCTTTATTTTTACATTATTACAGAGATAAATGTCAAAATGCTACTCCGTAAGACCGTAACTAGCTTGTTACCCTACGGAAAAGAATAAAGGGAAAGAAAGAAGAACCTGTTGCCTAGAATTCTGTGAAGGTCAATGATGAGAGCAGCTTCTTGACGAGAAAAACTCCCACGTTTTAAGTCTGGTCTCAAGTAATTTATCCATCTTAGTCTGCAACTCTTTCCACATCTCTGCAAGCCTGCAAAAATAAAACTCACAATATGAACCAAAATATTTTCCAATACCCGACCAAATTTAGCTACAAAGAGACGTATAGGGGGATTCGAGATTGTGGCTAGCTAATAGAGAGATTGTTGACAAGGTATATATTGAGGGTGAAGAATTAGGAACCAGCAAGCCTAGGGACAGAGCTCCAGCAACCATGACCATAGGTGGAAAGATAGTTGATGAGTTTCTCATCTTCCTCAGGAGACCACAACCCTCTCTTCACCTTTTGCTTGTTGCAGCATGTGTGATGCCCCATTTACTTATTAGTTCTGCTAATATGTTGCTACTTTGAAGTGGTTGCTAATGGAAGGAAGGGTACATATTTTTATAGGAGGCAAACAAAGCTAGCTCTATTTTCTCCTGTGGAAGGCTTGGCTCAAAGAGAGAAGGACCGGGAGTGTGTGAGGAAATAGTAGGGCAAAAACTTTAAACACGGATTGGATTTTATGGGTGAGGGTCTAATGTGTAGCTAGCTAGTCCTAGGAGCTAATTATATACTCCATTTTATAAGTTACATACTACTCCTTTGATCTTTTTATTTTTGCCCTATTTTTATATATAATGTTAAAATTTATAAAGTTTGACCTAATTTCTTAATAGATATGATATATTCAAGTAAAATCGTATTAAATGTATTTTAATATAAATTTTTAGAAATTAAGTTTTCATAATTTTTATCTTATAAGTTTAAAGGTAAAAATGTTTTAAGTTGTATTTTAAAAACCGTAACACGTCAATGAAAAAAATTAGGGACAAAGTGAATATCTGTTTAAACTTCTTTAAAATTGTACTATAATATTTTTATTTTTCAGTTGTATTTTTCAGTTGTGTTAAATTGTACTTCTTTAAAAATGTTTTGTTTTAAGTATATATCTATAATTTTATAATCTTGTACCTTTTTTTTATAAGTTTTAAAGAACTATTTCATAGCTTTATCACTAAGCATAATTTTTTTTATCAGAGCTGAGTTTCATAGATTAGCGTTAGTGTGATCTGACCTTCCTACATACTTACTTTAATTACAAAAATATATCAATTATTTACACTTTCCCTGATCAATAAAATTAATACATCCATAAACGTTTTTTCGTGGGCATAAGTTCTCCTTATTTGCTTGGATGGGAAAAAATTAAGCACCTTTTTCTTAAGATCACCGTTAAATAGTCTTATTTAGGGGTGAAGAATAGACATGTTCAGATGAGAGGGGATCTATTAATGACCCTTAATCGGTCCGTTTATAAAAAAAAAAAATATAATCAATTATGGATTTTATTAGCACGGTCTTTTAAAGAGCCATGTTTTATTGGATTTTAATGAGTCAAATCGGGTCAATAATGGACCAATAGTTTCTAAGGCTTTTAAACACTATCAAGTAATGATTTATTTTTACTTTCTTGTCTATAGCTCACTACCAAAACATGGAGATAATATAGGCAAATTATCACTTTTTATAAATAAAAACTATACTATCTTTAGACGGCCTAGCCTAACTCGACCCATTTTATGTCTTTATTGGCCCGGCCTGACTTAGCCCGTTTTACATTTTTTGGCTCATCCCAGCCGGGCTTATATGTGACCTATTTCGACCCTGACCCGATTTAATGCACAGATCTAGTGAAGAATTGTGAACTCGTTTATTCAAACTCATCCTCAATTTTCTACTTTAAATTAAGAGAAACACCCATATATATTATTGAAAATAGAAGATCGAGGGATCCAGTTAGACTAATATGTCATTTTACATGGTCAGAGCAAACTCTACTCCGGCATAATCTTACTATAGCTAGGATTTGTCGCGCTACCTTGCCTACCTACTTCTATAATATTCTCAAGCCCTCCTCCTTTTTCTAGTTGAAATTACTATCTAACCCTTTGGTTTGTAAAAAATATTTTCTATTTTATTTATAGAAAACTGCAGACAATAACTGACGTGAACATGATTTAATCCCAATTTTTTAATATCACTTTCTAAAATTTTAACCAATTAATTGACATCTACTTTTTATGTCCATTTAATATAATTGAAAAGACACCATCATTGTCTTATAATCATTATCATTATTAGGTATGCAAAGTGAACTTTACTCCATAATTTATCTCTGAACTTTACTCTCTTCCACGCCCTCAATTCCAATTGGCACGCAACAACACTTTTTTTTTCCCATGCAAATATCGTGCAGCGCAACTGTACGTAGGAATCCTCTGTGCACTTTTCGTAGTTTATAATTCAATAAACAACAGTTCAATTAACAAGAAATGTTCATTTGGTTTTTGTATGGTTGAGTCAATAAATGTTAGTAAGAATGATATGCAATTCACATACATTTGATAAACAAGGAGGAGATAACTAATGCTATATTCTCTTGTCTGAAAATATTTGTTTTAGTCTAACATGAATTAAATATTTTATTTTACTGATATTTGACCATATTTCACAACAAGAATTAACCAAATTTCCGACGGAAAATACGTCCGTCGGACAAATTCTGTCGGAAAAAGGTATATGTTCCGAGGGAAAAACATCCGTCGGAAATTGGGGAATTTTCGACGAATTTATCCACTTTCCGACGGATTGAAACCGTCGGAGACACAAAATCCGACGGATTACCGACGGACAATTCCATCGGAAAATTGGTTGACCTTGGATACCAATTTTCGACGGAGTTCCGACGAAAATTTCCGTCGGAAAGCCATTTCCCAACAGAATCTACGACGGATTTCCGACGGAAAAGTCCATCGGAAATTCCGTTGGAAAGTTTTCGGATCTAAATCCGAATTGCATCGTCGTCTTCGTCATTTCGGCCGCATTTCTTTCATTCCCACCCCACCCCACTCCACTTCTCCTTTTCTTCGTTTAGTCCCACCCCCGCCGCCGCCATCCCCCGCTGGCCGCCGACAACCCCCACCCCCGCCACCGTCAAGCATACTAAATTTGGTTAGTTTTACTAATGTTAATTATGTTTATGTTAATTTCTTAGTTTAATTTTTAATATGTAATGTTAATGTTAATGTAATGTTTATGTTAGTTTATCAGTTTAATTTTTAGAATAATGTATGTATGTTGATAGGTTGGTTATTGATATGTTAATAATGTTTTTATGTTAGTTTAATTAGTTTAGTTTATTAGTATAATGTATATATTAGTTTAGTTTAGTTTAGTTTAGTTTATTAGTATAATGTATATGTTAGTTTAGTTTAGTTTAGTTTAGTATAATGTATATGTTACTTAAATTAGTATAATTTAGCATAATGTATATTATTAGTATAATGTATGTTATTAGTTTAGTGTAAGTACGTTAGTTTAGTTTAGTATAATGTACGTTAGTTTAATTTAGTTTAGTTTATTGTAATGTATGTTAGTTTAGTTTGGTATAATGTATGTTAGTTTAGTTTAGTTTAGTATAATATATGTTAGTTTAATTTGGTATAATGTATGTATGTTAGTTTAGTATAATGTATGTTAGTTTACTTTAGTTTAGTATAATATATGCTAGCGTAGTTTAGTATAATGTATGTATGTTAGTTTAGTTTAGTATAATGTATATCTGTTAGTTTAGTATTTCAATCTTCTAAAAATGTTTGAAATGAATAATTTTCATAATCATACGCTTAGATATATACCCGTTGAAGTTAGAATCATGAAACAAAGAGAGTGGAGCTGGATGTATGATAGATTGGATGGGCGTTCTATTAAGCCTGAGTTCTTGAAAGGGGTTGAGGAATTCATACAGTTTTACGAAGATCATTGTGAGACTGCAAAAAATGTATATAGGTGTCCTTGTGTTAAATGCAATAACAGACGTTTTTAGGATCCGGACACAGTAAGAATTCATTTGTACAGCAAGGGATTCACTCCTCGTTATTGGGAGTGGCTGTGTCAAGGGGAAGGGTTACTTGAATCCTCAGTAGAAGGCCAATCAAATGAATATCGTGATATGGTTATGGATGTTGTTGGTCATAATTATGATCAATCGGGTAATGAAGCTGTAGAGGAGGAGCCTAACGCTGAAGCACATCGCTTTCTTAATTTGTTGAAGGCGTCTGAACATCCATTTTATGAAGGGAGTTCGATGTCGGTTTTGGAGGTGGCGACAAGAATTACTAGCTTAAAGTGTGAGTATAATTTGCCGCACAGGTGTGTTGATGGGTTCGTTTCATTGTTGACAGAAGCGATCCCTGGCAACAGCCGTTTGGCTGAGACATTCTATGATGTTAAGAAGGTTGTTAAGGGTTGGAGCTCCCGCATGAAAAGATTCATGCATGCCCCAAGGGATGTATGTTGTTTTGGAAAGAGGATGCTAAGCTTCCTACATGTAGAGTGTGTGGCAGTGATTGATACAAAAGAACTTTTAAAGGCAGCTTGGTTCCAAATAATGCGCTATTTTATTTCCCGATCACACCTAGGTTGCAAAGGATGTTTGCAACGAAGAACATTTCAGAGGGAATGAGTTGGCATGTAAATAATCCTCATGTCAAAGGCACGATGGCACACCCTAGTGACATTGAAGCTTAGAGAGAGCTTGATACTTGCTTCCTAGAGTTTGCCTCGGATACGCGAAATGTGAGACTAGAGCTGTGTACAGATGGTTTTGCTCCTCATGGTAAGTTCGGGGGTCAATACTCTTGTTGGCCCATGATTTTGAACCCATACAATTTTCCTCCCTCAATGTGTATGAAAAGGCAGTTCATGTTCTTGTCACTGATAGTCCCTAGTCCTAAAAACCCGAAGGGAAATTTAGATGTGTACATGCAACCACTGATACAAGAGCTGAAATAGTTGTGGGAAGTTGGCGCAAGTACCTACGATATATCAAGGAAACAAAAATTCAACCATCGAGCAGCCATCCTATGGACCATTAGTGACTTCCCTGCATATGGTATGTTGTTTGGATGGACTACGGCTGGTAAGAAGGCTTGCCTGTATTGTATGGAAAAAAGCAAGGCATTTTGGTTGCAACATGGCGGAAAAGTTTTGTGGCTTGATTGTCATTGCCAATTTATTCCTGCAGATCATCATTTCCAAAGAAGTAAAATAGTATTTTGCAAAAACAGAGTTGAAAAAGGCTCAGCGCCGCACATCATGTCAGGGGCGGAACTTTGGGAATGTGTGAAAGAGCTTTCGAGGGTCATCGATGGGCCCGAATCACTGCAAGAGTTGAAAAAGGAAAAGAAAGGGTGGTTCAAGCAAAGTTGCCTGTGGGAGCTTCCGTATTAGAAGCATTTGCTTATTCGTAATAACTTAGATGTCATGCACATTGAAAAAAACTTCTTTGACCAAATATTTCACACTATAATAGAAGTGAGAAGACAAACTTCTGACACTCCTTCGGCCAGAAAAGACATTGCCAAGTTTGTGACCTGCGATTCCCTGACAGTTATGCCTCCAATTTGAGCAGATGCGTGGATATGCAAGCGTGTAGAATACACGAAATGAAAAGTCATGATTGTCACGTGTTCATGGAGAGGTTATTACCTATTGCATTGAGGGAATTGCTCCCTGTTCATGTCTGGAATGCAATTACAGAGATCAGTAAATTCTTTAGAGACTTGTGTTGCTACACAGTCACAGTCAGTGACATGGAACGGCTGGAAAAGAACATTGCCGAGATCCTTTGCAAATTGGAGAAGATCTTTCCATCTGCATTCTTCAACTCCATGGAGCATTTACCCATTCACTTACCGTACGAGGGCAAGTTAGGTGGACCTGTGTAGTATTGATGGATGTATCCATTCGAGAGGTAGTGAACCCTTGATTTAGTTGTTGAGAAGTCACAAATTCACCGTTTAAAATCGTAATGTACTTTAATGTCAGGTTCCTAAACCATATAAAACGGAAAATTGGCAACAAGGCTCGTGTTGAAGGTTCGATATGCAACGCTTACCTAACAGAAGAGATATCAAATTTTTGCTCAAATTACTTCCAGCCGTCAGTTGACATAAAAACACGAGATCTGGGTCGAAATGTGAATATTGATGTTGACACCCCCCTCGACACCAATGACATCCCATAACTGTTTACGGAGGACATCGGTCGTGTGTCAACTGAGGGAAAATTGAGGTGGTTAGATGAAAAGGAATTTCAACGTGCACACTTATTTGTTTTATCAAACATTGACATATTAGGTGAATATGAAAGGTAATCCACAGTAACTAAGTTGTTTCCATCGTATGATCACGTGTACTGAGTTTCACGGTCATTAACAACTTCTTGATGTCGTATCAGGAGGTTTCAGGACCGTATTCTTAGCACCTGTCCTACATTATGTAGATAAGCTGTATGGGAGACATTCAAAACACAATTCCCTAATTGGTTTAGGTACAAGGTCAGACCACTCTCAAATATTGGATAATTATTGACTTCTGTTGAACAATCCAGCTCAATTTTTATCTAACACTAATAGGTAACTGAAGAGAAACCAAGATATGATGTGTTACAAGCTTTGGCTATGGGTCCTTTCAAGAAAGTTCGCACTTGGAGCCGAATATTTGTTAGTGGTTTCAATTTCCATACGCAAGACTACGGCAGACGTAAGGGCACGATCAATTACGGTGTGTGTGTGTCCAGTCAAGATGGAGGAGAGTATTTTGGCATGTTACAAGACATTATTGAAGTGGTCTACACTGGTGCGATCCGTGAATACAAGACCATCTTGTTTAAGTGTAGTTGGATGGATTGTGGTAGGGGTATGAACATACATGAACAATACAAGCTTGTCGACGTGAATCATACTAAGAAATACCCCAAATATGACCCATTCGTGCTGTCTTATGAAGTTGATCAGGTATATTATGCACCATATCCGAGCCTCAAACGGGATTGGTTTCAATGGTGGGCTGTGTTTAAAATGCAGGCAAGGTTCGTTGTGGATGCTCCTGTTGACCCGAAGTTCTTACAAGGAACACAAACACGGGAATGCAGTACACTCTGCCCACCAACTGATATCCCAGACTACGGTGACGATGGTCATGTATTTGTTGTATCCGAGGGCGAGGAAGATGATATTGTGTCTGCTTCTGAAGACGAATCAAGCGTCGGCTCAAGTGACAACGAAGAGGACAGTGACGAGAATGAGGACGACATCGTTGTTTTTGATGATAGTACTGATGATAACATTAGTGATCATTGTAGTAGTAGTGATAGTAATGAATAGCTTTAGTGATTGTAATGAAAAATATTATTGATTATAATAAATTATTATAATGAATAGCTGTATTGATTGATATGAGGAATGTAACTGTTAACATATTCATGTCTGTATTGATATTGATTGATATGAGGTATGTAACTATTATAGCTGTATTGATATTGATTGATATGCCCTTAGACTATTTTGTAGGGAAGCATGGCCGGAGGAAGAAAGGGAGATAGCTCGGGGAGGAAGATGCGAAGATCTCAACCGTACCCCGAGACTGTTGAGGTTGACTATGAGACTGTTCAGGGTCTCGGTGACACTCAGGTACCCGAGACCGAAGATCTGTCACAGCCCCGGAGCTTAGGGAAGTCAGAGCACGCACATTGGGAGGTAGTGCCACGCCTAGACCCGACCACACTCTGGTAAGAATATTAGATCATGTGTTATTTGCATTTCGTGATTCATATTTCTTGCCATTTGACGTCCTTTCTGTTGTTCCGAAACAGGTTTGATGACCAAATAGTGAAGAAAACCGTATCCGGTTCGATCCAGGGGCACTATACGGCACCTTAGAGGAACTTTGGAGAGGTTGACAATACCACAAAAAGTCATTGGTGGAACTTGTTCAGGGTATGTACCAATATAATTGTGTATTACTTTATTGGAAAAACATTTTGTTATTACGTTTTATGAGTTTTGATTTTGCAGCAACATTTTACGTGGTCACCAGAGCTGGACAGTCATGTTCGATCTGCATTTAATGCTTGGGCCGGTACCCACCTACGTGATATGTTTTACACTGTCACGAAGAAGATGAAAGGTGTGAGACTGTATTGGGTGTCAGAGGAAGTGCACAAGAAGATGATGTAGATTCCTGATTCTGATAGCACGTACAAGAAGCAGTCCGCACAAAACAAGCTGAACCGAAGAGGCGGTTCCATGGAGAATGAAGTGGAGGCAACCCACTTCCAGGGTTCCGTATCAAGCATACAACATGCAAAACGGATGGTCGGTATATGAGAATTGTTGTTTCCTTGCAGTAATTAAGTTTACATATTAATGTGTTTTATTTTTGTTTATGTGCAAAGGCGGCGGAAAACCAAGGGAAACTTCCATCTGCTGCTGATCTTTTCCTGAAAACTCATTTCAAGGATGTGCCAGGAAAAGGAAAGGTTCCGGCAAACAAAAAGTCCAAGGAGATTGCGGTAAAAAGTTCGTTAATTTAATTTTGCTAAAAGCCCAAAACTTAGTCTAAGGTTATATTGGTATGTTAGTCTAAGGCTTGTTTTCAATGCATGAACACTTGTAACTAGGCTATATTGGTATGTTAGTACAAGTTATAGGTTAGTTTGGTAAGAAATGTGAAAAATAGGCGAGGTAGAACCCTTTTCGGCCCCCTTTCCCTTGAAAATCACGAACATCGTCCCAAAACTTAGTGAAATGCTTCTAAGGCTCGTTTTCAATGCATGAACACTTGTAACTAGGCTATATTGGTATGTTATTGCAAGTTATAGGTTAGTTTGATAAGAAATGTGAAAAATAGGCGAGGTAGAACCCTTTTCGGCCCCCTTTCCCTTGAAAATCACGAACATCGTCCCAAAACTTAGTGAAATGCTTCTAAGGCTCGTTTTCAATGCATGAACACTTGTAACTAGGCTATATTGGTATTTTATTGCAAGTTATGGGTTAGTTTGGTAAGAAATGTGAAAAATAGGCGAGGTAGAACCCTTTTCGGCCCTCTTTCCCTTGAAAATCACGAACACCGTCCCAAAACATAGTGAAATACTTCTAAGGCTCGTTTTCAATGCATGAACACTTGTAACTAGGCTATATTGGTATGTTAGTGCAAGTTATGGGTTAGTTTGGTAAGAAATGTGAAAAATAGGCGAGGTAGAACCCTTTTCGGCCCCCTTTCCCTTGAAAATCACGAACATTGTCCCAAAACTTAGTGAAATGCTTCTAAAGCTCGTTTTCAATGCATAAACACTTGTAACTAGGCTATATTTGTATGTTAGTGCAAGTTATAGGCTAGTTTGATAAGAAATGTGAAAAATAGGCGAGGTAGAACCCTTTTCGGCCCCCTTTCCCTTGAAAATCACGAACATCGTCCCAAAACTTAGTAAAATGCTTCTAAGACTCGTTTTCAATGCCTGAACACTTGTAACTAGGCTATATTGGTATGTTAGTGCAAGTTATAGGTTATTTTGATAAGAAATGTGAAAAATAGGCAAGGTAGAACCCTTTATTTTGACCTCTTTTCTCTTGAAACATTATTATTTCTTAATATATCTCGTTAATTTTCTGTAGGAAACATATTATAAAATGGTTGAGGAAGCAAGTAGTCAGGAGTCTTCCAAAAGCCAGGATGAACTGTACTTGGATGCAGTAGGCGGGCGTAACAAGAAAGGCCGAGTCGGAAAATGACAATTTCTCGACGGACATTCCCTCCCCTCGTCACCAATCTCAGACATATATATTCCGCCGGAAATTATATTTCCGTCGGAAAATACCATTTTCCTACGAGGGTTTTTCTTACAGACGTTTTCCGACGGAAATTCACTATTTTCCGACGGATAATTTCCTTCGGAAATAAGCTTAATTCTTGTTGTGTTTGTATATTAAAAATATAAGAAAAACAACATTATCGAGTCGGTGTCATCCCTGGACATAGATACAGAGTGTGACCGCCTAGGGCCCAATGCTCGGAAGGGCCCAAAACTAATTTAAAACTATTTTTTAAATTGTTTATATATATTTTTTAAAAGTCTCAAATAAGTTCTTAACGATAATTAATTTAAAGAAAATATGACATTGAATGTTTTAGTTTTTAATGAAAATTTGTACCTATATTCCTACTTCTAATTATTGTTCTGTATTTTTCTAATTCCTAAATTTATACTCTATAAATTATTAAGTTTATGAAGCCTTGCAATAAATAAATTTACTCTCTTGTTAACCTAATTGTGTCATATAACTATACAGAGAAAGTATTAGGTATAATGATAATGATTGGTTCGATTTTACTAGTTCGAAACATGATTAATGTTGTTTTCGAACCGAATTGGTGAAATCGAATTGTTCCGAACTATTTCGAAAAGGAACCGAACCGTTGAGAACCCGTTTGTCGAAAATCAAAAACCAAACCGACCCAATTAGATGAAATCTGAAACTGAATCGAACCGCATTTTGGAAAACCGTTACCCATAACTATTATCAATCCGAAGTGTTACAACCCGACCAGAGAACAACCCAAACCGGTTACATCCGAACCCGATAGTAACCCGAATCGATGTAAACCGAAACCGATAAAACCCGATAAAAACCCGATAAACCCAAACCATTTAAAACCCATAAACCGTTATGCCCGAATTATTTACAACCCGTAAACCGTTATAACCGAACCGTTTATAACCCGTAAATTGTTATAACCGAATCGTTTAAAAATTGTTACCTCCACTCTACATTTTGTATTGTTTACCACATTTGAATATTTGATATACTATCTATATTCCTTGAAAATGATCTTTCCACCTAGTTCTAATCTAATTATGACATACATTAATATATATGTTGTTCTTCCGTTGTAAGTATTATAATCTGACATTTGAGAGCCTTTTCTTAGATACTACAACTATATAATAGCATGGAATTGAACCGTTACAAAGCTAGTAAAAATGCTAGGATTTGAACAAATAGTGATAGTCACAAAAATCAGTACAACAAATTTGGAATATATATATATATATATATATATATATATTGTTTGTCTCAATCTCTCAACTACCAAATTCAACTGTTCAAATCATTCAAAAAGTGTTTCTAATATAACATTGTAACATGGTCTTGCACTCTTATTATTCTTAACTCTTATATGATACGACTTATACGAGTCATATGACTATATGAGTAATGTTTAATTTAATAATTTTGTAATTTATAAAGAGTTCCCCTTGGGGTGTATCTTGGCGCATAAGTCTTACTCGCTACTCCTATATACTTTGGAAACACATTTACACAAGGTCTATTTTTAAACAGGCCTAATTCAACCTAAATTGATTATGACCTGAACTAATTTTACCAAATTTTTTTGAACCAAAACTCGTTTTCAAACCGAGAGATATCAACCCGAACTGATTACAGCCCGACCCGAATAATACCCGAACCGATTATGACCCGAACTGGTTATGACCCAAACCGATTACAACCTGAACCATCTAGTACCCAAACTGTTTTTACCCGAAAACTGCTTTAAACCGATTACAATTCGAACCGGTCAACACCTGAACGAATAGAAACCGTAATAAATTAAAAAACCAAACCGAACCGACCCTATAATTTTTAAAACCAACTCGAACCGAACCGCTAAAGACGGTAAACTGTTAAAAACCGATAAATCAAACCCAAAACCAAACCGTATAACTGATTAAACCCCCTAATAATTATTAAATAGCATTCTTAGATCAAATGAAACATTTTTACAACTGTGTAACAACAGGGATATCAAAAGCCTTAAAATCCGAATAATGTTAATTGTATCATGCCACTTTCTTTCGTTGCACATATTAGTCAATGCAACCTCGCATTGACATATAGTCCTTTTTTTTTTTGACATATGATAAAATTATAAGGAGAAAAGGGCAAAGATTATTGGTCTATTTCTCCATTATGTTTTAGGAACCCCTAATGAGAAGAAAAAAAAAGGATGTGGTGAATTGTATGACAATGAAGGGTTCGCAAATAACATTACATTTTTATAGATGTTTTTTTCTAATTTATACGTGATGTAGGTATTGTTATATTAAATATTACTATTATTATATCAGATATATATATTATTATATTAGATATAGAAACATAAAAATATAAAAATACGGAAAAACTCATATCAGGTATATATTATGATCTCATATATAGAAACTAAAATTACAAAAATGTACCCTAATATATTTATATCAGATATAAATTAGGAATTTTTCCATTTTTTTATGCCCATAAAGCAGTTTGATCATAATCTTCAGCTAGTGCATATGTATATAGCGCAAGAATGTTGTTGTATACCATACTACTCCATATTACGTAATAATTAACGCTTTTTTAATCTCTAAGTTAATAACTTTTGATCTATTATCATATTCTTCTCGAATCACCTGTTTTAGATGAAAAAGATAGTGGGGTCCTTAATTTTTCTAGCTCGAGGATGTTAGTTGTTCATATCGCGACTACTTTTTGCTGATTCTAAGTTTATATTGGAAGGAAAAATCGAGCAAAAGATCGAGATTTCTTTGAATTAATGTAAGCACATGCAAGAATTAATGAGTGCCGGACTCTTTGCTTCATATTGTTGCGTCACTATGGGACACTGGTTTTAACACTCTTGTTTCTTTTCCCAATGTATAGATAAAATTTGCTTAGAGTATGGAGTAGCTTGTCTTGATCTTTTTATCATCAGGCTATGAGATGCTCACAATGAACCCTTTTTGGGCTCCGTCTAGACATATGTACCAGACTATCATCTCTTTTCTATATTTGCAAAAAATAGTCACATTTTACAATAGAATTGTTTATGTAATTTAAAAGGATTACATGCTATACATTTGACACGTAGAATGATGAGTAGGGATGACAATGGATCAGATTTGGACCGGATTCTTATGAATCTAGATCCAAATCCCTTTTTTAAGGATGAATTCAGATCCGAATCCGTTGGGTATGCTAAGTAAGGATCAATATCCAAATCCAAACGGGTTCAAAACGGATCCTACATATTTTGCCTATTTTTTACGACAAAAATAAGTTTCAAATTTATAAATTTGCATTTTACATCAACGACAATAGTTCAACGAAGGATGTAAGTTCAATACTTGAATATAATTCATATAACTACTCAAATATTACAAACACAACAAAGTACAAATGAACAAAATCAAATTTTTACACGTCTTTTGAATAACAATACAAACAAGTACAAATGAGTAAATGAAAAAATGGGTAAACGGATCTGGATCCGGGTATTATGGTTAGACCCGTAATCGGATCCGTTTTTCAGTCATAGGACCCGAATCTATCGGGTCTAAATTTTGAAAACCCATATTCGCAAAAACGGATATGGATCCATGAATTTGGGTCGGTTCCAATATTCGTTGCCATCCCTAATGATGAGCCAAATGTACCTTAATATATATATATATATATCATAATCAAGAATTTTAAAACTCCAAATTTTAGGTTGATCATTCTTATTTTGGGTCATCACTCATCATAAAAAGAGTGGAGTTTTTTTTTTATGCAAATAAAGAGTGTAGAGTAAACAACCATTATCAAGCTTTAGATTAATTATTTGAAAATCCTAAGTAATACTTTGTATTTGCAATAATAAATATTGAACAAAGGATTATAAATGCTTTGCTTTTTAGTTGTCGTACCTCCATCACCTAGCCATTTCCTTTGGTTCACTTCAAATGCTCATCAAACAATATAATGTCAAATTCAAATCAAAACTTGCATGGTTTGCTATAAGAGCCCAAAAATATAGGTTTTATAATTGATTGCATTGCTCTCAGACAATCTTTTTGCCATTTAATTCGAAACAATAATCTCTTAAAGGTAAAATTGACGTCTTAACCATTTCATTTCCTTAGAGAGCTGTCCACCCTGCACGACGCTAGCTACAACACCATTTCTGTTACATCAACATATTGTAGAGATTTGACCATTTATTCATTTTCAATGTGATTGATCGACAGAAGATTCTATATTGACAAGTCTAACAGAGTGTATTGTGCAGTTTTCTTATGGTCCTAACATATAATAACTTAGAATTATATCTACACTTATTGATAAATATTTGTGAAACAATGATTAAGCTTATAACCTATGCTTTTATTAAAAATAAAGGGCACTAAATAAGTAAATATTATCATGTCAAGTGCACTCTCTTCTCAACATGATATGGCTCTACAACATGTCATATCATTAGGAATTTTGCTTTACAAAATTCAAATATCACCTATTGAGCTCATATACGACAAGGCCAACCAATTGAATTGATTAGAAACATCAATACGAGAAGGCTTTACCCATAAAAATAAGTTTCGTAACAATAAAGTAAACAAAAAATGATATTTGAGTGTCATGTATAATGTCCTATTTTAAGTTTCCATAAATTATATTTTCTACCGTGTGTGTGTTTTTTTACAAGTTTATTAATGATAGACATTTTTTCTCTAACAAGTCTAATTAGACAAAAAGAAATTAAAAGGGTCTTGCAATGGTTCTTGTCAAACATATCGATAAAGTTGTCGTTCTCCATAATTAAAATACACACACACAAAAAAAAAGTATTAAAATTTATCTAATCGTTCGAACCACTAACTAGTGAGTAGTGATATGATCGATCAAAAAGGGTTACAACTAGAAGGGGATCCACGAACCAGAGGTACTGGCCCAATCTGACCTAAAAGCCCGTATTAATTAAAGGGAAGTAACAAGTAAAGTTTGGATAGTACCATATGACTGCCGCAGCCGGGACATTCTGCAACATAGACCCGGAGTATCACATAGCTAGGTTCCTAAGTTGTTTGTCGTTTGATTAGAAGTCACGTATCGTATAGCTTTGTATAACCTTGTCTTTGTTGAATTGTTTATGCGTAGGATTTATGTCATGATTTGCTGGTTAATGTATATATTCGTACTCTATCAAATACATTGTTAAAGGAGTTAAATTTTTATAAGGTAAGTAGCTTCGAATTACACATTTCAAAACATATGGCTTAAGCTTTCAAAGAAAAAAAATCACAATGTCATTCTTAATTCAATCACACGCTTATTGTTTTATATCAGACTCTGATAGTGTTGAATCATAGATGAATTACTTTCCAACTGATTCAACACTTCAGAGTCTGATACAAAACAATATGTTGTACCACTTAATATTTTGGTGATGACATTGCAAACGCATATGATATGTTTGTTGTTCTAAGTTTTGTGAAGGCCTAAAGACAAGTTCCAGAGTAGGAGTAAGGGTATTCAAGAGGAAATCACGCTTAGCCATGAAGATGCCAAGTGTACAAAAAATATAAAGCAAAGCAAAGTTTAAATTAAGTCGTTATTAGAGTTTAGAAGTTAAAGTTCCAGTTGCTACATTGCCATGTTTCAATCGCTGCAGTGGTGAGTTCCAATTGTAGCGGTGCAGAGTTTCTGAGTGGGAATTCTCATGTGAAGCTTATGAGTGGAACTGTTTGTGTTGCCTTAGAATGAGTTTTCTTTAGACTGTGTGTAAGTATAAAGTGAGTCCGCAAGATTGATGCAATAAAGGCATAATAATTATTGAAAGGCAATTAGTTATTAACTAATAGTCACTTAGATGACCTAATAGAAAACTAACTTACTGATATAAGCCAATGGATAAAAATGGGTTGTCTAATGATTTTAATTTGGACAGAAAATCTCTTGTAAAAATGCTTTTTCAGTAAGCTAAACTCTATTTAAAAGTGACGGCTTGCTTTTTGATTTTCCCATGAAATATCTTCTGAGAAAGTATGCCTTTGGAAAGTGTTTTGGGCAAAAGTTTTGACATTAGTTGATGGTACACGTAAATTGTGCAAAGGTGTATTGCATACTTGAGTACTATGTACTTGACAACCTTGAGCTTCTCTAGTACAACAAGCTAATGCCATGAACTAGTATAAAAGAATTTACTCAGCACTTAAATGAACATCATTGACCAAACACTTCAACGTTTTCTCTAAAGAAATAATTCATTAAGCCAGTGTTCTTCTAAATCATGCAAAGTCCTTGTATCAACTCGTAATTCTTTTTGTACACTACTTTAAGTTGTATTCTTTGAGAATTTAGTACTGAGTTGTACTAAGGGGAATGGTTAGAGTGTTTTTGTAAGGACTTTGAGTTAAGTCTAGGAAAGATAGAGGAAAAGAGAAGAAGGCAGTGAGTGTATAGGAGCATAGTGTTCTGAGTAGAACACGAGTAGAGAGGAGAGGAGAGAGTGTGTGTTCCTAATAGAGTGTATTAGGACTTGGTCATTAGTGAAAGAATTTCAAAATCTCGGTGAAGGGTCGTGGTTTTCCTTTGGGATGGACACAAAGGTTTATACGCTAAAAATCTCTGAGTTTCTTTCTGCGTGTTCCTTTCACTTTATGTGTTCCAGTTTTAAATTTCGCAAAATAAGCCTCTAAAATTTACTTCCAATTCAAACCCTCTTCTTGTAAGTACTCATCCAAACAACATAATAGTTCCTTCCTTATCGTGGATATTGCGGTCTGAAAGGAGCATAGCTGTCGTAGAGCGAAGCAACTTTGATTTTGGTGTAGCAGGCTAAACCCTTAATGAAATACATTGACTGGCTTTTCGAAGACAATCTAATAGGACCTCCTTTGACTGTCAACTTTCTCTCTTATATTTTTTTTCAAGCTTTAAACATTTAAAGCTCTCCTTGTTTTTCAGTCAAGGACTGTAGTCCTGATAAGATACCAATCCATTTATAGAAAGATTTTGGATATTCTGCTACCCCATGTGTCGTCCTGAATTCATTTGAATGTTTATATTGTTGTTCTGCTTAATTAAGCATGACTTGAGTTCTAAATTTCTGGTCATTTCAGTAGTTGAGTAGAGCTGATCTGCTTGATTATGTGCTGGTGGACACACCCCTGGGCAGATTGAGATATTTACTTGGTCTGCCTCTGGAGCCTTAATTTCAGAAACCTTCGCATCTTCTTTTCCCTCTGATTTCGTATGTCGTTGATAGTTGATACTCCTTGCTCTTCAAATCCAACTACATTCATGAGTAATATGCTTTATGTTTTATGCTTGTAGCATTCTTTACAAGACATATCTACCTGTCTTATCTACCTGTCTTCCTAACACTTAACATGACAAATAATAGCTCAACACCAGTTTTGCTTTATAATTACCAGGTAGATTTTATTTGACAAAGCTTTCAATCATATGTTTCTGATAACTAATTTAACTCTCATTAATTTGTGCCAGTATGTTGAGTTTTATGGTTTTGATTTTTGTCTATAATGATCATTTTTTTCTGATGCAATGTCTATATGACTAATTTGTCTATAGATTCCCACATGTATGAAACTTGAGAATCTTATGTGAAGAAATTCTCTGTTCTTTGAGGTGTTGCTTCCTTTGGTTTCATTGGCTTAATTTCCATAATTTTTAGTGAGATACATTGATCAAATGGATGCTCTATTGTTTTCAATTCTTTTCTTGTGCGCAAAGCAAGTTTATCTGTGGTGTCTTATGAAGCAAGAACCCTTGAATGACCTCTGTTTAGGACCTTAGTGATGGAAACATCAGTGGATTGATGTGTTTTGCCTGGCCTGTTTATCTATATCTATAGCAACTTCAGGTGGTTTCTCAGTTTAGTTGCTTATAGCTCACAGTATAGTTGCTTGAAATTGTTAATGGGAAGTTAAGCTGAATTCAGGTAGTATCTGTATTTCATTCTCGTGTTGAATTGGATCTCTGCAAGTCCAAAGACAAGGCAGAGTATTCCAGTTAGCTTAGAGTCTCCATTATAAAAAAATCCCCTTCCAACATCAAGAACAATATTCTCTGATGAAGTAGGATTATCCATGTGATGAACTTGGGAAGAAGAGAGTCTTCTAAACAACAATATAAAAAGGTAAGAAACAGAGAGAGGAAGGAAGACATATCAACATCAAGAGAGAAAATGGGTTGCTCAACTTTTTTTTTTTTTTTGGCTTTAGGAGAGAGGAGGGAGAAAACTGAAAACATGTTGTATTTATGACCAAAATTTAGGCGTTGCTTGGTCAGTGATAAACATACTCTTATGTCATTCAGTTCTTAATGTCGGGACTTCTTTTGCTTGATCTCTCTTTTGATACAACTGGGTTTCTTTCAATAGAGTTCTCATATTATTGTCCTCTCATTTTCAGAATCTCTATTCATAGAATAATCAGAGACTTGTATTTGATTCAACAAATCATGAGAGTCAATTATTTTGTTGGATTTCCAAGATATAACACCTCGGCTAGCTCTTGCCAAGTGGACAGTTGGTTGTGGGATTTACTTGTGCATCTGTTTGTGGTAGTATTTGGCAGTTATGGCTTGCATGATTGATCTTTGTTTGAGTGGTAAAAGTCTCCTTGTAGATAGAGAAGGGTGGCGACAAATTCAATTCTGAATCTATGTGGTATAGTGATGGGTAATTTAAATCAAATTTGGCTTGATGTGTACTTTGATGTAACTTGGTGACTCCAATAAGACACTCAATTCTGACTTGTTAATTTTGCTATTATCATACACATGATAATTTTCTTTTTTGTGCGTAAAATCCATACGGAGAGTTGATATTTGATCTTTTGCGGTTCTGAACGTTCACTGATTATAACTGTCTAGCAGTGGAATGAAGATTTTGAAGTGTTTCATGCAGCACTTGAATCAGAAGAGTCCTATACTTCAACTTTGACTCGGAGTCTATCCTCAGTCCTTGACGAATTCTATATAAACCTATGATCAAGTGGAGTTTCTGCACTTTCTGGTACCGGAACGAAACGAGTTTTTTAAGGCAATCAATATGACAGTGCTAAAGAATACATGGAAACTTATCTATGTAACGTTTAGGGTTGATCATGATAAGAGACGGGCATAGTAGGAACGCTTGGAGGAGGATTCCCAGCATGATAACATGGAGAAGCTTAGGAAGGGCATGCAAAATTCCTAAGGACAATACTGTGGTTTTGAGCAATGGTTAGGACAGATGGAGTAGCAGCAGTTGCATGTTGGAGGACGGAGAGGAAGATGATGAATACGAGGGATTCAGTGAGGAAGAAGATGATATGATAGACGATGAAGATGAAGAGTTTGCTGGTTTTTCCTTCAGACACTACCTTCAGCCAGGAAACTTTCTTTATAACTTTGTGAAAGAGCATACCTGATTTGGAGGACACAGTAAGCCTTTTTATCTTTCCTTTTCTATAAAAACTTGACCTTGTACGTCTATATGCTTGCATATCCTCTAAATTGTTCGGTAATTGCGGGCCGAAAGTGCATTACCTAAGACTTTGGAGCTGCTGCCTGCTGATGCTCTAAAATCTCATTTGCATTCTTTGTGAAGTTAGTTATCTTTTTAACCAGCGTAATACACGGACTATTACATGTATACTGACTGTCTTTGGTTACTGTTAAGTTTGTAAGAGGAATTAGAGGAATAGATTTTCGATACCAACCAACAACTGTACTGATATTCTAGAAAATTGAGAAAATATGAACTGATACTTGGTAAAAGTTCAATGACCCTTCTTGATATAGAGATGATGATTTGTTAGGGAAGACTTCCCTCATACTATGAGAACTTCTCGCCGCTCAATGCATGATAATTTTTGTAAGGACTTTGTTTAATTAATTTCTCAAGGTTCTGTACCAAAATTAGTCCGCAGATGAGATCTTGTCCAATACTGCGCACGAGAGAAGTCTTCTAGGATTGCGTATGGAAGCCCAAGATCACACGTTACACCAAACCCAATATGTGATACCAAACCTAGTGTGACCCGTAATCACTCCAAGAAAGTTCATTTTGAAGGATGTAATCAACTTATGTCATTTTTTATGACAATTACTTCCAAATTAATTGACAATCATAAATCAAGGATTTTTACCTTTTAAGATTCATGGTAAGTATATAAAATCGGTTGAAATTGATGTTTACCATCAAAGTAGATCGATGATTCTATTAATGTTTAGAGTTATATAGAGAGGTTTGAAACCAATTATCTTGTTTTGTTTTATAAAAATTAATCATTATTTTTTATTCAGTTGTGGAAGTCAATACCAAATTGAGTATATTTTGGTAAATAGTTGAATGGGTATTTAAAGTTAAAGTAAATAGTTTTAATCAATCCTAGGGCCTAATATGACCCTCTAAATTCATAGTAAGCATATAATGGTGTTTTCTCAATAAATCCATAATAATCCAAAATGTTTGAATTTTAATGTTAATATACACCAATTATAAGCCATTTTTGAAAAAACTATTCGAAATTTTCCCAATGGTACTAGGTGCCTCTTGGGATCATTTAATGAGCTTTAAAATCTTTTATTGCCATTTACTCAGTATATAAAGGCCTAAAAACGAGTTTAGAACATAATGTAAGAATTTTAATTGAAACAATATTTAGAATAAAAGTAGATGGTTCTAACCACTTTTAATTGTTCGTAATGTTTGAATTTTAAAGGTTATTATACGCCAAATTTGAGCAATTTTAGAATAATTATAAAAATATTTCTAAAAAATATTAGGGGCCTCCTAGGATCATATTAGGTGGCTTGGAACCAATATATGCTTTTTTATTGGATCTATAAAGGCTTAAGAATGAGTTTAAAACCCATCCCCAATTGTAAGAGTTTTAGTAATTTGTTGAAAAGGGTATTTAGAGTCAAAATCTCGCTTCTTTCGCGGAATATGTGATTAAAGCAAGTATATGCTCTATATACATTTGCATGGGATAGATAACTTCGGATTCCAATCCTATTGTTTTGGCCCTTGGAATTAGAGTAATGATTAACAGGGATATATTTGGGAGCAGTGGTATTTCATAGTCATGGGGTGAATCTCTTGGTTTAAGAAAGTCAAAGAACTATGAAAGCTTTTGTCATTAAATATTTTCATTAATCAAGAACTAAATTTGGGACTCAAATACGATAAAAACAATCCTAATCTCAACCACTAACAATGCTAATAAAGGATAAACGGTATTTGATCATTATAGAAACCAAAATATTTCTAAAAAAGTTGTAGAAACCCTACAAAACTTAAAAAAAAAAAAAAAAGTTCTCAAAATCCTGAAAAAGCTCTATAAAAGCCTTTAAAAAGGCTTCAAAACAACTAATTAAAAATTGGAAATAAATTTCAAGTTCATTTGAAACTCAAAAATAAATAATCTATTTTTATATTAAAAGAAAGAATATAAAATGATAATAGATGCTACTTTTGATTATGATGACCGAATACGAAATGGACAGTCAAATTTATACCAATTTGTATATCATTATCCCCCATAGTACCAGTTGTTGATAAATTTAGTGAAAACACAAGTATGAGGCCGAATACAAACCGTTTACCCGAATCACCATTTCTAATGGAATGTAAAAGAAACAAAAACTCAAATGTGTGTGGGCAGTGGACAGTGGACTTTCGACAGTCGAGCTTGTACGATGAACTTACAACGTTGTGTCGTCTGTTTTAGGATTCGTAGGTGTTTGGGAAACACAAAGGTACAGCGAAGCTCACGATATGATCAATGCAGCAAATAGTGGAACTGGCCTCCTCAATTCAAGACCCACCCCATGTGCCTTCTCATTTCCCTTGCATCAACTTCATTTCTTGCTATCAATTCAATACTTTATTGTATGTAATGGGCTTTCATTATACTCCCTACTCCTCTCCCTTGCTATGCTACAGCCACGGTTTCTTTGTTTTCGTCGCTGCTCTTCTTTTTTTTTTTTTCTTCTCATTTGATCTTTGTCAATATTATTAATCATTTGACACACATTTTGCTACATGAACTCCATAGACCCCATCGAATTTTATTTCTTTTGAATCATCTTCATTTTAGAATTTCATTTTCTTCAAAATTTTCTAATTCATTTGGTTTATGTAATGATTAGAAAAGAATACAAATATACTTGAAATATGTCCATTATTTGAGACAAATATAATTACCCGTGCATTTTAATCGAGAATTTACAAGTTAGGTCTAACCTTTAACCCCCAAATTCCCTATGGATCGTATTGCCTATGTTCCTAATGTCTATCTCATTTGACCTTTTACAATATTTAAGATATGACTTATAATGTTTACATTGAGATACATCAAATAAAATTCCACTTGATGATTATATTATTTTTTATAATATGATGAAAATTTATGATCAAGCTACATCCAGGCACCTAGCAGCTGAAATAATTACCACAAGTGTAATAGTATGAAAAAGAAACTAAAACAAAGTGCAACTATCGACCAGCGCTTCACTCTTTCAAAGTAAAAGCTAAAGAACAAAGGCGGTGAAAAAGAAGGAAAGGGATTGATAAAAGAGCAAAGTCCATATTGTTGTGTCTTTATATTCCCGTCTGCTACTGCGAGTCGTGTAAAGTTAGTAACTTGGTTATGATGAGATCTGGTGTCCATATTTATGTATCATTTCTTCAGAAAGTAATAATTAGTGGCCTATTTAGTATTTGCATTATACATATAAGATGTTTCAACTCTAAGAATAATTACAAGTTATGTTAAAGAGATGACATGTGTATCGGAGCATGGGCAATGATGCATGGTAAAATAATCAAAATTTGGTCAATTTTGACTACACAAGTGGACCATGTGGCTTCTTTAATTATGTCATTTCAAGCTTCACAATCACTACCATCAACATTCACTGGCAATGCATATATGAATCAACAAACCACTAATACTATAACAAACTCAATCTTTGAATCAAGCCACAGAATAGGATAAATTTCTGTATAATATATGTCCTTTATTCAAAAAATCAAATCAATCAAGAATGGGCGAGTTCTCGAAAAACGTGGACTATGCCTTTGTGATTGTGGAAGGGAAAATAATGTACGGAGGAATACCTTCCCCACTCCAACTCCTCCATAAAAGTAAGACAAATAGTAACTGAAATCACTCCAACAATGAGGAAACAGTAGAATTTAATACTCAATTCTTCTACTAGTATATGAGTATTACTCACTTCTATAAATAGTCTAATTATGCCAGCACTTTGCTCAGCAACTGTTCCCAATAATTTATGATGAGCCATTATTACCATCATAACCCCACCAAAACTACACAAAACCAAACCCACATATCAAACTTTAAGCTCAAGCTAAGCCATTTCTTCTAGTCTTGTACCACCACCACCTCTTCATATTTCTCCAATCTCAAGAAAAATTTACCAGAAAAAGGAATAAAAGATGGAGAATTTCAGATCCATGTCATGCAGAGAAGGAAGAATGAAAACGGAGATTTATAGTAACAGCAACAATGGAGGTGTGAAATCATCAGGGGGTGACCCACCCACAAGCATGCAAGATCTGAGGTCATTCAGTACATCATGTGCTTCAAATTACATGCAGGTTCATCCTCAACCTTCAAACAAAGATGCAAAGGGTAACCATAACAGTTACGATCACAAGAAAAACAGGGGTATTGGATCGACATCATACTCAAATTCAACTACGAAAGGATGGAGTTTGACTGATCCAGAGCTGCAAAGGAAGAAGAGGGTTGCAAGTTATAAAGTGTACGCTGTTGAAGGTAAAATGAAGGGCTCTTTTAGGAAGAGTTGTAGATGGATTAAGCATACCTGCTCTCAAGTTGTTCATGGTTGGTGGTGAACTTCGTGTTTCATGTTATCAATCATCGATATGATCTCTTTCTTCTTTATTATAAACTTCTGTTGTTTATGTTTGTGTTAGTAATGTGTTGGAATATTTATGTGTCTTGTATGATAATGATGGTCTCCAAGCTCGTTAAAATGTTAGATGTGATGTTTTCTTGTTTAAAAGATAATTTTTCTACTTCTCATTATCGCCTGCCTTCCTTTTTTTTTTTTTTTTTGCGACATATATGGTCTGATAATGAATGCTCCGGCCATTCTAAAAGACCTCTTCCTATCCTTATTTGATATGGATTCCAATGATTCCAGAAACCAAATAAATTATATATACTCAAACATTTATGGAATAACTCATATGAAGTATGTATTTGGAGCTTACATGCTCGATCATATGTATGTAAAACATATGATGATATGAGCATGCAAGTGTGAATAAACATATCCAAAAACTAAGTGTACATGATGAATATGTTCTGATATGATGAACATGAACTTTAACATGATACATCTAAATACACAAAGTTAAGAGTTATTTTTAACCAAGGTTCCTTTATGAAATAGTTTCAATGATTGAGTAGTTTAGCAACCAACATGTTACAGAAAACTATCTTCACAAGGAGTACATAACCAAATATGTCAAATACCCTTACTAAGCTACGGGATATCACAGAAGGGTAATAAAAAAAATTATGCATGAGATGGTTGGCTAATACTGTCTTATACATGTATTATATACATACAAATTCTGGAGTACCCAGGAATATACATAATCTTAGCCCATTACCGTAGTAAATATTTTTTTATTAGATAAAAATACACAATACATATATCATTATCCTGGAATCTTAGATTTCATTACTGTCTTATCTCACAGTTCTCACCCATCTCCTTAAGCATGCAGAATATTGAACCTTCAGTCACAAAGTTTATGCAGTTACACTAACTTGTCTCTTGGATCTCATTTTTGCGCGCCTGTATGGCTCGTTGCTACTGTGCTCTTCTTCATCGAACTCTACACCGCGAGCACAATAAAACACTTGATATCTAGCACATCGCGACAATACTAATCAATATGATCATGCTAGTTTAGAAGTAAATATACAACTAGGTTAAGAGTTATCACATTATCAAACACAATACAGACATACAATAATACTATTAAACTACTTTGATCAACAATGCACGATCTAGTCATCATACTTCAACACATAACAAAGTGACACAATTAACATTGTATCCTTTCACATGTGCCATTGGGACTGGGGAGTAGGAGTTTACTTCAGTGTTGATGATACCCCAATGGTGAATGCCAAAAAAAAAAAGAAAAAAAAAAAAGCATAGAGACGTTTTCAACAAGACATAAATATTCTTCATTCCACATTTCCACCTTGACTAAAGGTGACTCCATTAAAACTTTTTTACAGGAGCTAACCGAACACTTACCTCTTCCAGTTTCATATCTTGGCTTTTGCCTATCCTAAAAAAATTTTAAAATGATAAGAGAAGAAAAGAACATGCAGAGCCTAAATTTGAAAGAACAAAAAGAAAAAGACAACACATACGGTCCATAAAAAACAGCTGTTATTTGAGATTTACATGGGAGAGTGAGGTCTAAATGCTTGTGCAGATAATTTGTCACTGGAGCCTGTCTTTATTGTTCACATTAAGGCCCTCGATTTTCTTGATGGTAGACTCAAGATTATGTTCATTCGACACTACCCTGGCAGAAAACGAACGAGGATGCTCTGATGACACAAATGGAGAAATACGATGCCCACTAGCAACTTTCTGAAGAGTGGGATCCCCAGTAGCAGGGCGAGTGGCATCAGCATCATTCCCAGCAAACACAGCATCCCGACTACTTGACCCAGCAGCACGCCTTGCTGATGTGCTTGATCTCACAACAGCGGTAGATATCTGCCAATGAAAGCAAGAAAGCAATACAATCAATGGAGTTATAATTATGGTGGCTCATATCTAAAAACTAAGAACAGAACTAAATTGGGTTTTACAGGATGCAAAAATTGTCAAGATAATTTGTGTTCTCTTTCACGTTTGCTAAAACCTAAAAAGGAACTTTTTACAGGATAGAGGGAGTTTATGCAAGTATGTAAGCTATATATGAGTTGACAAATTTATATTGCAATAAATTTCTGCTTTACAAGTTTACTTACAGATAATTTAAAAATCGAAAAAATGACTAATTCTAAAAACTCCAATAGGAAAAGCATTCAACAAACTCAGTACATGGTCACCAGGCCAGGTAATTTAATACATAACATCATGCAAACAAATTTACTATCAGCTGATTCATATTCACAGCTAGCAGTAGCCAAGTAGTCAATAATGATTAGGTTCAGGAGCCAAAATTAAAAGGTATGTCATGTCTAAACCCATTAATGGTGGATTTTTACAAATATCTTACTATGGGGTCTTTGGCTACAGCTGCATCATTTCCAACAGGACTTTTCTGCTTAGGCAAACTTCCCATTCTCCTTCGAGATGAGTCAGCGGAAAGCCAATTAGAAGGTCTCCCTTCCTCAGGGCCTACAATTAAAAAAAAACTTGCATCAGCTTTGTTTAATAAAAGTTGTATGGGCACGATGAGTCAAAACAAAAAGATACTCCTACAAGGCAGATTAAATCTTCATAAAGCATAAAAGGTGATAATGATAGACAAATTTGGTAGGACAAAATGAATATGCAATACGTAAATCATACAGAGCAGTTGAAGTATAAAACTGTATTCGAGAAAGAAAGTTCGATAATAATACAATATAAAACTTCATAATTGGAGACTGCATCACTATCAGGACTGTGCCCTAAGAAGAGTATCGTATTCAGATTGTTCTCATAGCTACATGTTTTATAGCTAATAATTTGTTCAGGAAATCCTCATAGTATGGTTCTCTCTTCCTTTAAGATGTGATAATATATATCTAGGAAACAGAAGGTCAAAAATAGTACTACAAGAAAATTAATGGTTCATACCAAAATAAATAAATAAATAAACATAGAGGTATATATTAATATTTCTGGAGGGTACATAGAGTGGGAGAATATAAAAAGTATGTGAAACTGCAGAAAGGTACCAGGTTGTCTGTCACTGGCGCCATGGGGCAACCCAGAGCTTGGTCCAGCAGCACCCTAATGCAGTCATTAAACAAGAACATAAATAACTGATTTTTATGTAGTAATACCTGTACAAGGCCAAGAGCAAGTTCACTTACAAGAGCACGGGGAGGGGGGGCAACAATCTGAGATTGCTGATACTTCAAAATGGTCCAGTCGAAGACATAATCAAACTGAAATCCTAAATTAAAATAAAACCACAATCAAAATATGTGACAACCTCCAGAAAAGCCAAATCACTACCAAGACAAAACCCTTTACTACCTTCACGAATAAAGAGGTCGCGGAAGATTCTTTTCAAATAGGCATAATCTGGCTTATCATCAAATCTCAGTGAACGGCAATAATGGAAGTAAGACGCAAATTCTGTTGGATAACCTCGACATAAAGCCTGACAGGAAACTGTAATTAGCACAGGCCCAGACAAACTCCATACCACAAAAAAATGGCTTCTAGAGGAGAAGAATTACCTCGATAGAGGTTGAGACCTTTTTCTCACTAATCTTTTCATATTTTTGTTTCTTGGTCCCAGCTTTCAGCCCCTGCCAGGGAAGACTACAGGTAGAGAGTCAATACCAAAGAAACAAAGAGAAGTACATAAGAGTATAAATACAACGAGAACAAGTGTTCACCTTCCTTTTAAAAAGTACATAAGAACATAACCCAAAGATTCTAAGTCATCCCTCCGACTTTGTTCTGCACACCAAAAATGAATGTAGAGTTAAAACAAGCCACTGAAATGCAATAAGAATTAATAAGCCTAATAACTAAGATCACAGCAGCAAAAGGACAATAGGAAACATTATCAATTGATTATAGAATGGTGGAATATACCGATTCCTAAGTGAGTGTTCATGCTTGCGTATCTAGCAGTCCCAGTCAAATTCTTGTTCTCCCTACAGCAAATACCAAACAAGTCATTGTCAAAGATGAATGTTTGATAGATTCACTTAACCTTCAACTATTTTTGTATTTCAGAAGATTGGGGGGGGGGGGGGGGGGGGGGGGGGGATGGGTGGGGGGGCAAACAGAATAAAAACTTAGACAAAACAAATTCATAAAAATTTATTATTTGCAAGATCAGGACCCATGTAAAACTTACAAAACAGGATTCCAAATAACTAAAATACAGAACTTCCTGTTGTTGTTAGCTCAAAGCAATATCATACTTCTTTCAGTGATCAAGAACAAAAAAGCATTTGCAAGGAAATAAAAAATTAACTATTACACGACCAAGATATTAGGCTCACTTCCAACACACACTAAATCTTTGCAAAATTATGGAGGATTCAGTATCTTAATCATTGCATATTTTTTCTATATGAGGATATGATATAGCTGAAAGAGTTTAACATTTCTGGAGGGCATTATTGGCCAAGTGAAATAAAAAAAACTGGTTCTTGGCTTTAATAGTCTAAAACATAAGTAGGAAGCAAGCACGCCAACACATGAATATACCATGTGGTAACTAAAGATTATGCCTAGGTCCAATAAATCAATATGATATAACCTGAAGTAATTATAACAAAGAAAGATAGGAGGTTACAGGAAATAAGGAAAATGAAGTTGGCTAGTCAAAGACAAGGCCCAAATTCACATATAAGTCTCAAACTCCACGAAGCTCTAAGACAAACATGCAGCCACTTAAAATTTCAGATTAACACAAACATCAGCCAAAGGTGATTGTTGTTTTTTAGACTAGCTCATACATGAAGCCGCTTCAGTTTATGACATAAATATAACTACATATATAGGTAAATGATAATTAAATGGACACTAACGACAATAAAGATGAAAAAGCAGCAGCAACACAATTGGTTGGTCGATTTCTAACACAATGGAACACTAACAAGAAGCAACAATTAAAAAAAACCCAATACTCACCTATAAGGAATATGTTGATGAGTTGTACTGTCTCTATACTTCTTTGCTAGACCAAAATCAATCATGTAAACCTACATAAAGTTAGTAAACCACACACAATGCATTAAAATGAAATAATCACCAGAGGAAAACAGATTCCTAAGAGAAAAAATGCTGCCCAAACTTCTATTCAAACAATACAGACAGAACCACACCTGATTTGCACGTCGCCCTAACCCCATGAGGAAGTTATCTGGCTTGATATCTCGATGCAAGAATGATTTAGAATGAACAAATTCAACTCGATTGACCTGGAAATGTCATATCAGCAAAAATAACTCGATGCAAGAATAATTTTGACATCAAAAAGAACAATGCATTATACAAGGGAATCAAAAGATAATACCATCTGATCAGCAAGCATGAGAACAGTCTTCAACGAAAATTTCCTAGTACAGAAATTAAATAAATCTTCTAAGCTGGGCCCAAGTAGATCTATGACTAAAACATTGTAGTCTCCTTCAACACCAAACCATCTTACATTTGGAATTCCAGCTGCAACATCAGACAAATTTAGAGTAAGCACATTATATAGGAAGGGGAAAAAAACATTTACATGATACTAGCTTTAAAAACAAGTAAGACTAAAGAATGGAAGATAAAATCATTACTTCCTCCTTGCAGAATTCTATATAATTTGGACTCATACAGCAGCTGAGGATGCTTTGTTTTCACATTTTCCTGAAAGATATTTACAGAAAACCAGTAAGACAATGACAGAGAGATAAAGTTTGAAAGGGTTTGTTCAATTTATCAGGCAGAAATGCTGATGGCAATCAAATCAAATCTACCATTTGACAGATAAATCATATGCAAAACCAAAAATGGAAAGAATTGACAACCTCCTTCGTGTGAACTGAAATGCAAAATATCATTTTTATCGACCATTGTTAGACTAAAGAGACCATGATCCTTAAGACAATAAGATGCGACTGCACCAACACAACTGCAACATAGTTGAACCCTCTCCAATCCTGTAACAAAATCTTGACTCTTTTACATAGAGTTCTGAGTAGATAAAATCAATACTTTGTACTCGATTACCAAGATTGCATAAAATTATCATTCACCGTTATCTCCACTTGTTTCCAAAATTGAATTCACCCTTAAAGATCGAACTGCTGACAAATAATAGCAATTGGGACAGGGCTGAAACAAATGTAAAAAATTTATCACCTTCTGATGGGGCTTTATAAGTTCCAAGATCGTTACTAGCACTAGGAAAGGCCTTCAGCACAATTTCTTACACCACTTTCGTAATCAGTCTAACTACTTGTTGAATCTTTGGTTGGTGAGGATATGCTGGACAGAGGAAGGTATAACAATATAAGAATGTGGAGAAGCCTAAGCTAGGAAATCACCAAGGCTAGAAAAATAGGCTGAAGTGAACTTGGAATTCCTACTTACTGGTTACCAAAAAGACAAAAAATGAAGAAAATATAGGCAGAGGTCCCCAAGGTTTACTGACATACATAAACACTGAATTTCTAAAAAAAAAAAAAAAAGCCATCTATGGCACTCGATGCTCAAAGGGCCCTCAATATCTTACACAATACACTAAAAACATTTCAGCTTCATCCTCTCTGTGTTTAATTGCAAAGAGTAAGACACTCTAAGAGCAGTTAACTGATAGAGCACATAGGTGGCCTAAGTGCAAAAGACTAACACAAACAGAGCTCTATGTATATAGTGTTTATTGTCAATGCACAAACTGATGAACCGCTCAAACATCTTTACATGACCTGACAATGACATTATCATACGGCAGCTGCAAACCAAAATTGTACAAAATCCATAGAGAAATTTAAAAAAAAAAAAAGGAAACCAATAAAACACAGAAGCTTTAGTTCATAAACACAAGCAATTGTTGATATGGATAACAAATACGGCACAGCTACTGGACATACTTAAACAAGCCCGGCATTCAGAAAAGCATGAACAATCTTCATCATAGTATACGTGTCTCCAATAAAAATAAAAAAATAAAAAAGCAATCCAAGCTAAAATATGACACCATATCGCGGTAACGAGTACCATAAACATTGAAAAAGACAATAGCTTCACCTTACAATTCTACAAAGACTAAAATTAAACTACAAAAATAACAAAAAAGATACTAAGGCAATACTCACAAGCTTGATTGCCACCTCCTCATTAGTCTGAATATTGGTACCTACACAAAAAAACAAAATTATATTAAAACAATTTAAATTCACTAAATAAATAAATAATTAATTAAAATTAAGATTGAAATAATTATTATTATAATTATTATTATCATTATTATTATAAAGAACAGACCGAGGTAGATCTCTCCGAAGGAGCCACTCCCGATCTTACGACCAAGACGAAACTTATTCCCAACTCGAGGTTCCATCTAAATTTGGATCAATTTTTCTGGAAAATTCTCAAATTTTTCAAAAAAAAAAAAAAAAAAAAAGAGAGGAAAAATAATGAATCGAAGAGCAAACCCTTATTAGGGTATTTGTGAAATTGTAATCAAAATGGAATAAAAACACGGAATTGGAATTCAACCCTCATTAAAAATAAAAGGGTATCACTTAATTATATAATTGATGATTAAACTGAATGAGGCCAGAGTTTAAAGATTGGATTTTTATTGACATTATAATTGCTATCTTCCTAAATTAAAGGGAAAAAATTGGGGACTAATTTTTTTGAGAAAAATGGGATAAAGGGTGGGAATTGTTAGGAGAAATACGGAAGAAAAAAATGGGTAAAAGGAAGGAAGTAGCAGTGGGGAAGAAGAAGAGGGGCTGTGGAGGAGAGAGAGGAGAGTGGTATCGATTTGATCCAACGAAGCCTTGCGGCTGTTGCGTTCATTGACAGCACCCTTTTTCTTTTGTTAATTTAGCTATTCTATTATTTTAATTTAACAGTTTTTTAAAAAAATTTAAATTTAAATTTTTTTTTGATGAATTTTCGGAATTTGATTATGTTATTGAGAGGATTGAATTATTTGGAATCTTGAGGATACTGTTCTACAGGTGATTCAAACTTTGAAAAATGAAAAGATTTTGTGTATATATATAAGACAAAAGTAACACCTATAATAAAATATATTACGACTTCAATTGATAAAAAATGAAACGTATTCGAAAAGATTATGTTAAGTAAACAAAATATCCATTTATTCAATATGATTTATGTGTTCCCATTTTATTCAAATTTTTGTGCTAACAAAATAGAAAAGCGATTACATTTTTAAATATGCAATTTTTATGCGATATTTTTTTTTTTTTGGTAGATGGATAACGAGAAACCAAGACTTAAAAGCCTTTTTTCGCCTTAGAGGGCAAGAGATAGATGCTAGACACCGAAAATCTACTTACCTTAATATAAAAAAGAAAATAGAAATACATGCCTAGAAAAATTATAGGGGTTGTTTTGTTATTCGTCGCCAACTAATTTATTCTTAACGCCAACAAAATAATTAAAATAATTACACTTTTGCCTTTGTTCTAATTTCTCCCTTTTCTCTCAATCACTTTCTCTCTCTAAAATATTTGCCAACTTTGTCGGAAAGCAATTCCGAACATGTCTACGTCATCGAGTAGCATGCAATCGCAATCATCAGATGTTTTTAGTGAAGTAAAAAAAAATTTACGGTATAAAGGGTAAAAAGCCCGGAATGGACGTTTTGCCATGGTGAAAACACCCTTTTCAGGCGTTTTGATCATTTTCACCGTAAATAATATTAATTATAATTAACAATTTTTCTATCGTAGCACTTAATAGTTTAAATGTTGTGGTTTTCTTGAAAATCGCAACTGATTAAAAAAAAAGTACTACCACATTTTACTTTTGCTATCGTGACTGTTATTGAGAATGCTACACTAGTTTATGACCGAAAGTTTTGTTGTGGTTCCTCCATTAAAAATGAATTAAGTGCCATTATTTTATACATTTTGGTTCCAGCAAAGTTACTTGAAAGCTTTTTTTTGCATTTGCTGGTTGCAACATAACGCGTGTCGTTGCTGCTCCGACGCCGGTAACAGAAGAATTAAAGGGGAGGTGGTTGTTTCGCGGGGAATGTCAGTTTCATTGGAGGGATGGAGTTCACAATTGCTCAGTGAAGAAATGAGAGAAAAAGGGAGTTGAGAGTTATCGGTTTAACAGGTAATCAGTAAAGGATCACTTTAAAATACAAATAGTGAAAAGGTGAGATTTTTCATAAATAAACTGAAGATTGACCTTTATAGAGGCACCAGTTTAATAGTGAGCTTTAATTTGAAACCAGCTATATTCTCAACTGCAATATTATTGAAGAAGCCAACAATTTTAGTCCTAAGACTAATAAGGGAGGTGTTGCGGGGATAAGTATTGGGTATGAAAACAGGTGAGGATGGGGCGTAGGGGATGGGAAGACAGAGGTAGGGAATTTTCAAAAGCTACAATCCTTAAAAAGCAACCGTCACGTCATAGGGATTATCTACCAGCCATCCGGTCATTTTTTCATTTATCACTTTAAAATACAAATCGTGAAAAGGTGGGATTTTTCATAAATAAATTGAAGGTTGACCTTTATATACAAGATGGGTCAAAGGTTATATTTTTAGTTTTATTTTTTTCTATTATTAATAATTAATATCTTGCAAAATTATTATATTTACAAATCTAATGTAGTAATGTACTTATTATATATAATTACACCACTTTCGATCAAAAACCTAATATAATCTAAGCTAAGAAGATCATGTATAATTAGAAATAATGTGTCATAAACGATGAGAAAAGTTAAGAAATGACCTAACATGAAGTATATAAATCTAATATTCTATTATGACCACTCGATTTGGCACGCAAACTCGTGATCTAGGAGTTGATATACTCAAAATGGACAACCAATCAATTTTTCATAAATTTCGGGTGCATTCCAAGGTTTCGGTGAATTTGGAGAGACATATCTCTTAACCTGGTAGTTTTAAAGACGCGATTTTTTTAACCCTATATTTTTTAAGGTACTAGACAACCATGGTGCCCCTTAGTATCCCCAATTTATTTAAATATGAGATATCGTAAAAAAATCTTAGACAAGTCATAAATAGGCTACGGGACTCCAAATGGGATGAATTTTATGTCAAAATTGTGTGTTTTTTTTTAGATATGTCAAAATTGTATGTCAAAATTTTATGCCATGAAACGTCCCATCTTGAGTTCTTCATTCTCCGTGATTTCACACACGATAGAAAGTCTATCAAACTCTTTGATGTAGTCCTCAGCCGATTCTCCATTTTGGTGCAAAGTGCTCCACTTCACATATTGACTTTGCTTGTAATTGTGAGGAATAAAACGATCCCTCATCCTCTTCTTCAACTTGCTCCAAGTAGCAATGGTTGCCTTACCCTTAAGAGTACGCCCCCTTTGCTCTCCTTGTAGCCAATGATCTCCATAGCCTTTCAACTTCACCTTGGCTATCTTGTATTTTTGGAACTCCTCTTGAATATCCTTGTAGTCGAAGTACCTCTCCAAGGATTTCTCCCATTCCAAGTACTTTTCTGGATCAAGTGTCCCATCAAAGGCAGGGACGTCCACTTTGAGACTCCTATCTTCCCTCCTAGGTGGAGGGTCTTCGCCTTGATCTCTCCTATCATGCTCGTTCATGAGCCTTGCCATCAAGGTAGCAAGGTTCCCTTGTAGATTGGCGTTGGTTTCGGCCAACCTCTCTTGACTAGCAATGGATCGATTAAGAGCTTCCAAAGCTGTCCTCAAGTCTTGATTCTCTCCCATGGTATGTAGGTATTCGACCCCCCTTGGAAGAATTTAAGAAAACTCTCCCCCTATCTGGCGCGCCAAATGATGTGTAAGCAAGGTGAGAAACTTGATTACAAATGATCGGGAACGTGTGTTAAGAAAGTTTAGGGGAACTCTCACCCTTAACTTGAGGATATAACAGTGAGGAACACTCACTCACGTGTTTGGGCGTAGTAGTGATTAGGGAACTCTCACCTATTCGACAACTACAAGTTTAAGCTTTAGGAACTCTCACTAAAACACAAACTCTTCAAATTGAGAGAACTCTCAAATCTGGAAAATAAACTTGACTAGCACAAGCCAAATTCGGATGATACACTCGTGTGTTTTGGGCAAAATTCTCGAATGCCTTTTATTGAACATTAGCACGCTATTTATAGCTTTTCGTACATCATACTTAGCTAAAACAAACAATAAAACAGAAAGCTGAAAATAAGGGTAGATTAAGTGGCTCATAACCGTCCAACATAATCCCCATTACAACTAATTATTCCTCTAACTAATAGAGCTTAAAACAAGGGAAGAATAGCTTAAAATAAGGGAGGAAACGTTCAGCAAATTGACTCCAACTGCTGTTCAAATTCTTCCTTTAAAATAGCCTTGAAATGCGCCAAAACGTTCAGCAAATTGATTTCAAATTGCTGTTCAAATTCTTCCTTTAAAATAGCCTTGAAATGCGCCTTTTAAGTCTTCATTCAAGCTCTTTTATTTCGAAATTAAACCAGCTTGAAATTCTCCTTAAAGTCTGCATTAAATCAACCTATATTCCCCTATTATTGAGGTAATTAGTTACGCTCAATACGGTGCAACCATTTGAGGACTTATATGGGCCGTGCACGCCAAAATCCGTATGAGTAGTATTGAGGAGAGACTTGGACAAAATCAACTCCCCAACGTTCGACTCTTGGACTGGAATATTCGCACCTTGACCACTTTGGTCATCCTCCCCTTCTTCAAAGGGAATTGCCCTCAATTCTTCATCATTATAGTACGGTGCTAGATCCCCCACATTGAATGTGCTTGAGACGCCGTACTTTCTTCCCAAATCTACCTTGTAGGCATTGTCATTGATCTTTTTCACTATCTCAAATGGACCCTCGGCTCGTGGCATGAGCTTGTTCTTCCTTTGATTGGGAAATCTCTCCTTTCTCATGTAGATCCATACTAAGTCACCAACTTCAAAACGTTTCACATTTTTGACTCTCTTGTTGGCTTGCTTCTTATAGATTTCATTAGCCTTCTCGATGTTCTTCCTCACTTCTTTGTGGATTTTCACCATGAACTCGGCTTGTTCCTTGGCACCTCCATGCACGAACTTGTCTTTAGGCAAAACTATGAGATCAATTGGAACATAGGGATTAGAACCATAGACTACTTCAAAAGGAGAATACTTTGTAGTAGCGCTAGGAGTTCTATTGTAAGCAAACTCGACATGAGCGAGTTTGACATCCCAATCTTTGGTGCTCTTACTAACCAAGGTCCTAAGCAAAGAACCTAGTACCCTATTCACCACCTCGGTTTGGGGGTGATGTGAGGTAGAAAACAGCAACTTGGTTCCCATAAGACGCCACAAAGACTTCCAAAAATGACTTTTGAACTTTGTATCTCGATCTGAAACAATGGTGCGTGGGACTCCATGGAAACGAACAATCCCATCAAAATATAATTTCGCCACCTTCATAGCATCCTCGGTTTTATGACAAGGGATAAAGTGAGCCATCTTTGAAAAACGATCAACTACCACCATGATTGAGTCCTTACCTCTTTGAGTTCTAGGTAAAGCCACAATGAAATCCATGCTTATGTCTTCCCAAGGTCTCTCCGGAATTGGCAATGGCTTGTAAAGACCTTTGTGAAACACCATTTTTGCCCTTTGACAAGTAGAGCAACGCGCTACAACATGGTGAACAGTAGATAGCATGTTAGGCCAATAAAAGTGAGCTTGAAGAAGCTCCATAGTCTTTTGAACTCCGAAATGGCCTGCTAGACCTCCTCCATGCGCTTCATGAATCAACAAGCTTCGATTTGGACATTTAGGAATGCATAACCTATTTCCCTTAAAAAGAAAATCATTTTGTAAGGAAAATAAATCATAACTTCCCTTCACGCATTTCTCCAAAATGACCTTAAAATCATCATCCTCCTTGTAGTATTCTTTGATTAATTCGAAACCAAGGACTTTCGTTTCGAAGACTCCAAGTAAAGTATGCCTTCGAGATAAGGCATCCGCAACAACATTCGCCTTTCCACTTTTGTACTTTGATGAAAAGTTAAATGTTTGCAAGAATTCCACCCACTTTGCATGCCTCGAATTTAACTTCTTTTGGCCATGGATGAACCTCAAAGATTCATGGTCAGAATGAAGTATGAATGGTTGTGGTCTCAAGTAATGCGACCACTGATCCAAAGCTCGTACCATTGCATAGAACTCCTTGTCATAGGTGGAATAATTCAGCTTGCCTTGGCTCAATTTCTCACTAAAGTAGGCAATAGGACGCCCTTCTTGAATCAACACGGCACCAATCCCCTTTCCGCTTGCATCACACTCAACTTCAAATGGTTTTGAAAAATCTGGAAGTGCTAGGACAGGTGTATTGCACATCTTCTCTTTGATCACTTCAAACGCCCTTTGAGCTTGAGGAGTCCACTCAAATGAGCCCTTCTTTGTGCACTCGGTGATAGGGGCTATTAGAGTGCTAAAATTGCGAATGAACCTCCTATAAAAGGAAGCTAATCCATGGAAAGAACGGACCTCCGTGAGTGTCTTTGGGCTAGGCCATGATTGAATAGCCTCAATCTTGCTAGGATCAACTTTCACACCTTCTCCTGAAATAATGTAACCAAGAAAAGTGACCTCATATAGCATAAAATTACATTTTTCAAGTTTTCCATACAATTTTTGTTCTCTCAAAACCGTGAAAACTTTAAATAAATGTATCAAATGTTCGTCCCCACTTTTGCTATAAATAAGGATATCATCAAGGTACACCACCACGAACTTTCCAAGGAAAGGCCGCAACACCTCGTTCATCAACCTCATGAAAGTGCTAGGTGCGTTGGTGAGTCCAAATGGCATCACGAGCCACTCATATAAACCGTGCTTGGTTTTGAAAGCGGTCTTCCATTCATCTCCTTCTCTCATCCGAATTTGATGATAACCACTTCTCAAATCAACCTTTGAAAACCACTTCGAGCCGCTCAGTTCATCAAGCATATCATCTAGCCTTGGAATTGGAAACCTGTACTTGATAGTAATATTGTTAACAGCCCTACTATCAATACACATACGCCACGTACCATCCTTTTTAGGGACCAAAAGAGCAGGAACAGCACACGGACTCATAGACTCACGTACATACCCCATACTTATCAACTCCTCAATTTGTCGTTGCAATTCCTTAGTTTCCAAGGGATTACACCTATAGGCAGGTTTGTTAGGTAAAGGAGCACCGGGAATGAGGTCAATTTGATGTTCAATTCCCCTCAAAGGTGGTAACCCTTTAGGTAACTCATCGGGGAAAACATCCTCAAACTCCTTAATCAATTGAGCCAATTTGGGGTTTTGACTCACAAAATTTTCGTGGACCTCTTTAGAGTACAACAAGTATAATTCATCCTTACCATCAATTTCCCTTTCAAATTCCTTAAAGGTAAGCAATGACACCTCCTTTGATTGTTTAGGATTTTGTGAAAATCGTGGGGGTGGTAAAGGGTGCAACTTTTTTTGTTTTCCTTGGTGAGTTATAGTGTAAGTGTTATGGTACCCATCATGTTGAGATTTTCGATCAGTTTGCCAAGGTCTACCAAGCAAAATGTGACAAGCATCCATAGACACAACATCACACAGTTGAGTATCATGATAAGACCCAATAGAAAAACTAACCATGCATTGTTTCCTAACCCCCGTGCTAGAACTAGAGTCCAACCAACTCAACTTATAAGGATGTGGGTGATTTGTAGTTGTAAGACCAAGCCTAGTTATCAAGGTTTTGGAAACTGTGTTTGCCTCACTACCACTATCAACGATTAAATCACATACCTCGTCTTTAATCTTGCACTTGGTAATGAAAATATGTTGCCTTTGCGGTGCTAAGGGTTCCTCAATGTGAGCTTGCAACGCCCTTCTCACAACCAGATTTGTTTTGGTCTCTTCTTCGGGGAAACATTGCTCTTCCTCCTCGTCCCCTTCAGTAGTATTCACGTCCTCCACTTCTTCAACCTCGAAATCCTCCCAATTGATAGTTTGATTAGCAATAAGCTTTACCTCTTGCATGGTCAAAGCTCTTGAATTTGGACAATCCTTCTTAAAATGACCCATTCCTCCGCACTTGTAACAAACAATGTCACTTATTTTGAAATCTCTCTTGTCCTTCTTAGGTGGATCGTTGGCTTTGACAAAAGAAGAACCATCCTTGACAGGGAAGGTTGGTCTTCGTGTCACTTGAGGGGTGACGAACGGCTTCTTCTTCTTCCTTTTTGAATCAAACTTGATCACAAGTTTGCAAGCTTCAGCAAAGGTCAAATTGGTGTAACCTTCAAGTTTGTCTTGCAACTCTTGATCCAACCCAGCCATGAAACGTCCCATCTTGAGTTCTTCATTCTCCGTGATTTCACACACGATAGAAAGTCTATCAAACTCTTTGATGTAGTCCTCAGCCGATTCTCCATTTTGGTGCAAAGTGCTCCACTTCACATATTGACTTTGCTTGTAATTGTGAGGAATAAAACGATCCCTCATCCTCTTCTTCAACTTGCTCCAAGTAGCAATGGTTGCCTTACCCTTAAGAGTACGCCCCCTTTGCTCTCCTTGTAGCCAATGATCTCCATAGCCTTTCAACTTCACCTTGGCTATCTTGTATTTTTGGAACTCCTCTTGAATATCCTTGTAGTCGAAGTACCTCTCCAAGGATTTCTCCCATTCCAAGTACTTTTCTGGATCAAGTGTCCCATCAAAGGCAGGGACGTCCACTTTGAGACTCCTATCTTCCCTCCTAGGTGGAGGGTCTTCGCCTTGATCTCTCCTATCATGCTCGTTCATGAGCCTTGCCATCAAGGCAGCAAGGTTCCCTTGTAGATTGGCGTTGGTTTCGGCCAACCTCTCTTGACTAGCAATGGATCGATTAAGAGCTTCCAAAGCTGTCCTCAAGTCTTGATTCTCTCCCATGGTATGTAGGTATTCGACCCCCCTTGGAAGAATTTAAGAAAACTCTCCCCCTATCTGGCGCGCCAAATGATGTGTAAGCAAGGTGAGAAACTTGATTACAAATGATCGGGAACGTGTGTTAAGAAAGTTTAGGGGAACTCTCACCCTTAACTTGAGGATATAACAGTGAGGAACACTCACTCACGTGTTTGGGCGTAGTAGTGATTAGGGAACTCTCACCTATTCGACAACTACAAGTTTAAGCTTTAGGAACTCTCACTAAAACACAAACTCTTCAAATTGAGAGAACTCTCAAATCTGGAAAATAAACTTGACTAGCACAAGCCAAATTCGGATGATACACTCGTGTGTTTTGGGCAAAATTCTCGAATGCCTTTTATTGAACATTAGCACGCTATTTATAGCTTTTCGTACATCATACTTAGCTAAAACAAACAATAAAACAGAAAGCTGAAAATAAGGGTAGATTAAGTGGCTCATAACCGTCCAACATAATCCCCATTACAACTAATTATTCCTCTAACTAATAGAGCTTAAAACAAGGGAAGAATAGCTTAAAATAAGGGAGGAAACGTTCAGCAAATTGACTCCAACTGCTGTTCAAATTCTTCCTTTAAAATAGCCTTGAAATACGCCAAAACGTTCAGCAAATTGATTTCAAATTGCTGTTCAAATTCTTCCTTTAAAATAGCCTTGAAATGCGCCTTTTAAGTCTTCATTCAAGCTCTTTTATTTCGAAATTAAACCAGCTTGAAATTCTCCTTAAAGTCTGCATTAAATCAACCTATATTCCCCTATTATTGAGGTAATTAGTTACGCTCAATACGGTGCAACCATTTGAGGACTTATATGGGCCGTGCACGCCAAAATCCGTATGAGTAGTATTGAGGAGAGACTTGGACAAAATCAACTCCCCAACGTTCGACTCTTGGACTGGAATATTCGCACCTTGACCACTTTGGTCAACTTCGATCAACATTTGGAAGTTGGATTCAACTCTAAAGGTCCGACACTTTCTTTGGTGTGTGAGTATTGGCTCCTACCAATAACAACGTAACCTTGCTTAAACATCGACACGTGACCATACCATGACTAGCCTTGGTGTGAGGGGACATTTGAGACATGCAACCGCACCCTTTTCTTGCGTCCTATTATTTCGAATATCTGGCGAGATGTTGGTTGTGAGGAGATGCATTGTAGGAGTGAAGATGCAGACTTTAAGAGCATCTTCAACTCTTAGATGATGAGAAGAAAAGGAAACTTGGAGCTGTTGTGGCATGATTAATCTGGAGAAGGAATGACAGTGTGTTTAACAACAAAGACACCCTTTATTTGACGGTTTTGGCAAGGGCCAAGAGCTTAGTTGAGGATCATAGCATGTGCACTCGAAGATTTACGGCATGGTGGCAGCTTCGACGGCCCGGGCTAACAAGACATGGCATGCCTCTCCCGCAAGCATTATCAAGCTAAATGCTGATGCTTCCCTGTCCGAATGTGGCTGGGTTGGTCTTGGGGTCGTCGCGAGAGACTCTAATGGCAGGATCTATTTGCGGGCACGAAGAGAGTGCGAGGTGGATAGGCTCACCAGAGGTTATGTCTAAGCTTGCTATGAGACGACATGAGAAATGTCACTGTGGAGGGAGACTGTAAAGTGGTCACAGAAGTCCAAACGTTCTTCATTGAGCTTGACCCAATCCTTGATGACGAGTTCAGTTTGATTTTATTTCTTGGTGGCATGTTAAAAAAAATAGGAACTTTAAACTATTTTTCCCTTGATTAATGGAAGACTAATCTTTGTTTTGAAAAATAAAAAACAAATTAAATAAATAAAGCTATTTTCATAAATTTACTTATATTTTCTTTCCCATACTTTTCCATTTTAATAACCAAACAGGTTAAATTTTACGAAATCCGTATGTGTACTCTTTTTCCATAAATTTCCTCATTTTCCGAACACATTGTTAAGTGTTTTTTGATAATTCTGGCATGCATTGTGTGCATATTATGCTAGTCAGCGATTGAGTGACGAATGACTTGCAAAATCTTAATTTGTATTAAATATACGAGGTGGTTAGAGAGTTAGCGAAGATTGAAATGTTAGTTCAAACAACATTCACTTGCTGACAATGCTTATGCTAACTGAATAAGCCGATATATGTAGCAGGAACGGGTTGGTGTGTCTCTGGTAACTAACATACAGCATTGTCCAACAACCAAAACAATTATCCAGCAGTCGTAGCCTACAGAAATGTGAAAGGTGTATATTATCCTAGTGATCAAGTGTGCAAATCTCAACCCTAACAGTTGACAAATCACATACATAATCAACATAAAGGTTTTAGTTTAAACTTTAAATCAATAAGATTTTTCACTGAGAGGTACCCTGTAATGAACATAATCAAAACTTGCTAGAAGCATCTCAAAGACAGCTTAGTAACTCAGGTCTAACTTTGTCAAATAACACAAATCCCCCACCTTTATGTTCTGTCTTCCTACAGCCATCAATGGTTTATCTAATGTCCAACTTCAACATTACTGTGTAACAATCTTGACACTGCATATGGATTCCGCCACAGGGCCCGCAGCTCCACCCACAGATGTCATGTAAACCATATAGAAACCCTCAAGAACATAATTGATAGATTTCTCACAAGCAGGGATCGGTTTTGCAATATGAAGAAAGGGGAGCAAGGCACATGTCTGTCAAATCATTCACAAGTTGTACTATTGATTTACTCGTATATAAATGGTACATACAACAGGTCTAAAAGGCTTTGTTTAATGAATATAAGACACAAGATACCATGAAAAAAAAAAACAAATTCTACAATATGAATTACAGAGGACAAAGAACTCATAAGACCTACCAAAAAATGGAATCATGTAAAAAAAATCTAAAAAAGAAAAAGTATAGAAATCAGTTATGATACAGGGGAATTAGGGGTTGGGTGGTAGGTTGCTCCAGAGTGCTTCTTATTCAGCTTGATTTTCAACTGTCTGATTTTGGCTTCCACCCTTGCAGTGAAACCAATCTTGGTTGTTTGCCTTGCCTTCGATTGTTCCCTGACCCACATACTTTGATCCTCGACATCCTTCTTATAGTACTTGATCTCTTGAATAATATGGTGATCCAACGGGTTGAAAGCTCGTTGGAACACAATGTGTGCAAAGTACGGGAGAACACAAGCAACAGTCACCAAAAGAGTTGTCGTCCAATATATGGGTGCGGGTGCAAGGGCTTCCATAAGCAGATTATGAGCATTCCCAGAGACAGTTGAAGGCATTGCACCATAGATCAAGAGAAATATATACCACATTCCAATGCTACCCCATACAAGCAAGTGTTGGATCCATGTGAAGTGGCTCATCGTGAGGGCAATCTGACAATTAACAGCCCAGATGATTCCTGTGAACATGATGGTTCCCACTGCTGACATGTCAGCAACTTGGCCTTCAGAGCGGAATGCTTGATTGTAGAATATGATGATGTTGAAAAAGAATACTATGAGAGAAGTGTAGAGGCCATTTCCCATCCACCCAAAAATCCTATACCAGTCGAAAAATAGGTTTTTTGGGCCTTGCTGATACAGTGCTGGGAACTGTAAATAATATGAATACAAATTACACAACTTATTGAGACTGTAATTAATATCAACACGAGTTAAACAACTTCTGACTTAATAGTACGAATGTGGGTCAAATGAGAACTTGCCTCCAAGCAGACGTCTGAAGAAACATCCTGCTCAAAAACTCCAAGAGAAATGACGGGCAAAGAGGTGAGGATTACATTGAAGGAGAGAGAATACCAATCATCATAGATTGTTTGCCCAGAAAAGCCAGCAAAGGCCTCAAAGTAAAAGAGTGTGAGGCCAAAAGCTATATTCTTGTAGAAAAAGTAGCAAATCTGTATCAACAGGGAATAAAGCAAAATTCAGTACATGAATAAATACTAGTCACTTATGTGCAAAGATTCTTTCACATATACATATGACTCATTAGTTATAGCTTGAATTCCTTACCATCTGAGCTATTCTCTTGTAACACCAGTGTCCATGTACAAGCAAAAGTCTCTCCAGAAACCGAAATTGTGCAACAGCAAAATCACTAGCCATCACAGCCTGCACAAAGCTGAATGCTATGGTAAGACAGAATCATGCTCACCGATAAATTGTGTATCAGAAAAATTAAATAATAAAACCATCGAAACATCATTACAGGAATAGTTACAGAAACCATATTCCACATTGACAAGTATCACAGCTCACTGTAGAATTGAAATAGATTAACACAGGCCTGTGCCTTTTATATACTTCGTACGTGCTAGTTTATCAGCAGATGAGGACAGGCCACTTCCTATGGTCTATTGAATCTATACAGCTTGGCATCAAATCACAATATTATTGATAGAATCCTAAATTAACCCATAAACCTTTATCGTCCTCAACAATGAAAGTACACTGGCTAAAGGTAGCTGAGTAGTTCAATAAGAGTATTACAAAAGCAGAACAACTCATTCCATCAATTAGTACAAATGAAATTGATATATAAAAGCAGCATAGGAGATGACTCTTAAACCTCACAAGTTGACCAAGAACAAGAAGGCAAAGGAAAGGAAAGGAAAGGAACAAATTATCATCGACACTACCTACCTGCATACCTTCAGCCCCACTAATGCCCACACCAATATCAGCTTCTTGAATCATTCCTACATCATTGGCACCATCACCAATGGCCAAAGTGGTTTTTCCAGTCCCTTCTTTGACCAACCTTGTGACCTTAACAAGAAAAACATTCCAGTAAGAATATTTTTTCAATTATTTCCTTCCTGTTTTGCACCCAGGAGAGGGAGTCAGGAGCTAAAGAAGAAAAAGCAAAAAGCAACAGTAAACACCAGAAGAAAAAAATGTTACAAAGACTGATAAGATGAAAATGCATACCAGCGCTTTTTGCTTGGGAGAAACACGACAGCAAATAACAGATGCGCACTCAACCGCTAGACTCAAGAAATAGTACTTCATATCATCTTCTAGAGCATAAGTCAAACCTTTCCCATCAATGATCAAGGCAAATGCAGCGTGCGGGTCCTTTTCAAGCTTAATCATTTGACAGGCATTGGTAATTTGTAATGAAATGTTCTCTTTGATTGCCTGGTTGGTCAACATTAAAACTTTTTAGCATGACATATGATAAAATTTCTGAAGCAAATTCTCAGATTATCTCTGAAGACAAGAGGTACCTCTTTAGATTCATTGGCAGTTCCTTCAATATTCGTAGTTGTTATACATATTTGTTTCATGCCTTGACGGAGAAGACTGCATGAATAGCTGCACAAGCAAAGAGAATGGTTTTAGTGTGCAGATTGCTGCTGTCATAAAAAAGATTATAGAGATTCAGCAATGCTAGTCAGATACTAGTATCTAATTCAGCTAATATATAAGTGCAACTTGCATATTTCTCATTGGGTAACCAGAGCAGATAAGAGAACTTTTGTTTCCCTTGTAAACAAGTCAAGGAGGACAACACCCACCCAATATTTATAGCAGTTTCCATTTTATCACCAGTGAGAACCCATAACTTGAGGCCTGCTTGGGCAAGTTTATCAATGCATTCAGGCACCTACAATAAAAGAGAGATGTAAATGTATGCAGATTGGAAAAAGTAAAATGTACTTCTGAGATAACTAAGAGACATACTCCTTTCTGCAGTTTGTCTTCAACAGCAGTCGCACCCACCAGAATCAAATCTTTTTCCATCATATCTGATAGCCGTTCTAGATTTACATCCCTATCACTTCCAATGGAGCTCTTTGCTTTCAGGAATTCATCGTTCCAATCAGAAAATTCAGATTCCTCAAGCTTTTTATAAGCAAGGGCTAATGTACGCAACCCATTATCTCCATATTCATTCAGATGCTTTGTAGTGTTATCCAAATAGATTTTTCCATTCTTCGAGAGCCGCTCAAAAATTATGCTGTAAAGCCACAAATTCACCAAACATTACAGAAATCTATTTAAACAATAAAAATAGCACTTTTAACCACAATGCTCCAAAACCCCAATCCTACAATCCTGTCCAATTTTTCCGAATTATATTCTCTCTAAAGGGGTATGTTAGTAATAAGACATTTAATATAAGAAGTCATCTTCTCCTCAAACTGCTCTTCTTCATTTCAACCACTACTAACACAAGAAATTGATCCCTTATCTACACATTTATTAATATGAAAGGGAAAAAAATAAACTACAGTTTGACACCCAAGTCTCCCTCCACTCCATTCCTTCCTGTCAAAATTTGACTTCTTCAAACTAACATAACCATAATTATATTATAATTCAATGTGTTATGATCCTCACATTAAAGAACTACCACAATTTATAGTAAGCACAAATTCTAAGTCTATCCGGTTTATTACTCAAAAAGAAGAATCCATGATTTAAGTTGTTGAATTTTTTTATGAATGTTTATTTATGTTGTTTAAAGAAAATTAATCTTTGTGATGATTATAATGATAATCGTTTGTACTGGACTACATATGTGGAGGAGTAAGGTGCAACGTCTCAATTGTATCATTTCCAACATATCAAGTAGGATCACTCATACATCTCCATATTCACTTCTAATACATCGATGTTTTTATAAATTGTGTTTGTGATAATTATTTGATTAAGATAATTATTGTGTGTTCAGGGCAAAGGATTAATTAACAGTAATATACTATTGTACTATCTGTACCGTATTACCGTTTATGGGTTTAGTTCGAATACTTTTTATATCTATTTTTTCACATTTAACCTTTGATCAAGTTTACTATTAATTCATGCCAAATGTTTATGGATTCGAAATTTACTTATGTTTCATCTTATGCAGGCATGAGTTTGCTAGAGGATGCAACTTTTACAATCCCTTCTACTCCACAAGAAACAATATTTCATAGAAGCAGTTGAATAAAATGCATATTCTAAAGCTTTTGTTCTTGGTTATTGTTAGTACAAATTAATGATCTTATCTATAAATTTTGTCAAAAAAATTTCTGGTATACAAATTTCTAAGGTTATAAATATTTTGTGTATTAAACCAGGCACATACTAGTGACTTGTTAATGTAAAAGTGAGGTAAACCAAAAAGTTTGCAGAACAAGAGGGAAGGACACACATCAACAACCAAAAGGATAAATATCAATATGAAATTGATAAATTTTCATCAAAATGATACATGTGTATGCATGTCACAGGTGAGAGTACACTGATGTTTTGCAATGCCAAGAAGCAATGGTGAATACACCAAGTCACAAACCTGTCTGCTCCTTTGCAGAAAAGAAGAATCTGGCCTTCTTCATCACGAACAATCACAGACATTCGTTTTCTCTTGCTTGTGAAATCTAAAAGAGTAAGAACTTTATACTCCCTGACAAATTCATAATAGAAAGAAAAAAAAATCAATAACGTCAGTTTTTCAAGGGCCAAGATAGGAAGAGAGTTACAGAAACACCTTCAGTAAGAATGACATGTTCAGCTCAAACTGACCTTTCACAAGGTTGTCCATAGTTAGGATATCTCTCACGAACAACAACAGTAGATTGGGTTCTTTTCACAAATTCAAAACCAAATTCCCTGGCAGCCGCAAGAAAAGCAGCTTCATCAGGAGATTCTGCTTCATAAGTGTAAGTGCCAGTCTCTTCATTAAGCTCTGGGATGGCAGTATGACAGACTGCCAGAATGCGAAAAAATAAAAGAATAGTCTCCACATTCGGCTCATTTACCCAATTGCCACCCAGGAGCCGGTCATCCTCAAAGCCAAATCCTTTTATCAAAGGTTTATGATCCCTGGCGTCTCTGGAAGTGATTACAGATTCCAACTCTATTTCTGACCTTCTGACTCCACTATTCGACATATCTGCACCCTGCTCATCGAGGTCCTTAGCCATCTGTTTAGCAGCAGCAAGTTCAACTTCACTAGAACGTGTCCCATATGCTACACCAGCAATGGAACACTTGAGAAAATCCATTTGATTGCATGTCAAAGTACCAGTTTTGTCAGATAGGATTGTGTCAACTTGGCCCAATTCTTCATTTAAATTTGATGTTCTAGCCTGTGCAGGAGTTCCTGACTCTTCATCATACATGTGTATATCCTGGTCAATAAAGATGGCTTGCAGAAACTTCACAAACTCAATGGAAACATACAGTGAGATTGGGATCAAGTACCCATACAGTATGAGTGCAGTGACAAGATGGAAGAGACCAGACAACGCTGGTCTATCAGGATCATACAAACCCTTATCATCTGGGGCCCTCAAGTACCACCATTTCGGCATGTCATACTTGGTCCTCACTGAGAAGCCGACTGAACTAATCAAGGAGATCAACACAAGCACAGAGAAAAGGATGTAGATGATATGGTCCATTTTCTTTTCTATCCTGCTTCTTTTTGAAGGGGAATCTGTCGCATTCTGCATCACTTTGCTGTCATGTCCAGTAAAAACAACCACTCCATAGATATAGCCAGTGTTTCTGAGCTTCGAGTCCCTCAGAAGAATCTGATTTGGATCAATAGGGAAGATCTGGCGTTCAAACTCAAAATTACCAACAAATGTGTACAGATTCGGGTTTGGGTCCTCACATCTGATCATTCCCTTGAAATCCTTGAATGACATGTCATCATCCAATGGTAAGGTTACTTCAAGAGATCTCTTAACTTTTAAGTTTGTTTCACCGTCTAAGTTCATAGTCTCCACATAACAAATACCATCATCATAACTCGAGGACAGCAGCAACAAATCTGCTGGGAAAAACTCATCCTTCTTTACTTTTACCACATCTCCAACACTTACTTTCTGCCAAGTCCTACCCCCAAACACACCATCCCCTTTGTGAACACAAACTTTTCGATTATTAACCTTCAAATCTTGAATAAACCTACGCCAATCCTCCACAGCTTCTTTTGCCATAGTAAGCCCAACCACGATGGTCAAAGGGGCAATCATACTAATAGGAGCAAACGGTGAAACTGAGGTGACAGATAGAATTGTAGCCAGGAGGAAGTACATATTGGCAGCACGCCGAAATTGCTCAAATAGACCCTTTGGAAGAAAAGTAATTACATTGTACTTTGTAGTCGAGATATTATTAGACCTATATCTAAGAGGCTTTCTACGATGAAGATCGGATTGGTTGCAATGTACAATTCGAGAAAATCCAGGTCCATCAGGCAATGAGCTCAGAGGATCCTCAGGATTACCGGCCTGAGGCCGGAGACAGGCAAATGTGTAAAGGTTACTCCGACGTATCTTCGCCCGAATCCTTCCCTTTGCCATATCTTAACCTTTGCAACTCAAACAAGTCTATGCTGACACATCTTCAATCTTCTGGGAGCCAATCCCTTCCAATTTTTTCAACTCGAATCCCAAGAAATCGCCGAACCCCGGCAAGATATCGAACCGATCCAATACATTTCCTACATATTCAACAACCCCAATATAATGCATCCAAATCTTAACAAATTGACTACATGACTTGTTCTCATCTCCAAATATTTGAAAAATTTCACGACTCATAAAGTCAACCAGGAAAACATCCCTTAATAACCAAGAAACATCAATGCCCCAAGCACGAATGACATTGCTGAATAAATATGAACCCAAAACATAATATAAAAAAATTAATCTTGTAATTATCAAGCTGATCCAATAATGAACAAGAGTCAAAATCATATAACTTCATTCTGATCATGCTTTAAAAAAAACAATTAGAATAAAAAAAAATTGTCAATAAAATCAACAAAACCCAGCTAAAAATTCACACCTAAAAAAATCAAAATCTAAACCAGATGACAAAATCCACCCAGAAATCAACAACAAAAACCCATCAAAAACTTGAGAAGAACATGCAAGATTCGTGAAGGGGCAATGAGGGTTACCTGCGAAAATCACAATGCTCGAGTTCTTGGTATTAAAAAAAAAATCAAATAAAAAATGGATCTTTGGAAAAGACAGCTCCTGAAATTTGGAAGGATCTCAAACAAACGCTTGATTTTGGGAGAGAGAAAATCTAGAGAGAGGAAATTCAGAGAGAATGAATGGAGGATTGAATGGCAGGAGAGGAGAGAGAAAACAGGGTTTTAGTGCTCAAAGTTCGTCCGGAAAACTGAGAACTAATAAGCAGCATTTTCCGGGACTTCAATTCTAATTTAATTACTTTATTAATTAAGTTTTACTCACAATTTACAATGTCCAATAAAGTGAATGGTGATTAATTAATTCTTTGGTTGAATTTGTGAACGTTATTTATTTTTATTTTAGAAGTAAATATAATTAGTGCAACCATACCATTACCTTTTTATTTGATGAGGTTAATTATTTACGATTTAATTTACTTTAATGTAAGAAATTCGATTAACTTTGTATTATACATATTTGTTTATATGTGAAATTTCGGGCATTGATTGGGAATAGAAGTTTCGTAGCAAATGGGTTGGGGGAGGGGACACCTCACGGCTCACACCTGTGTGTTGAGTTTGAAATCAAAGTACGAAAGACCTCAAAGAATGAGTCAACTATATTGGTCTACTCACTATATCTAAATTTAACTCATTGCTACTCGTTGACTTTGTTGGTCATTACGTGCACGGTATATCATGGAACAATTTTAAGCGTTTTCATCCAAGGATATGTGCATAATCACATTATAATTTATATCATCCTAAATTACACTATTATACATAACTTTTTTTTTTTAAAAAAAATATTCGTACATTTGTGCGCTTTGTGTGTCATTTTGTAGTGTTATATGAACATAAGACGATGTATAGTCGCCTCACTTCAATTTGATATGGTCAACTTCTTGATTGTTTGATTAACATATAATAGTACTGTTACTCTTTATTACTTGGGCCTTTTACTGAAATTTTGATAAGTTTTAAAAGATACAATCTTATTCAAAAAAAAAAAAATCAATTAATTCATGAGTCAAAAGTTCCAAAATTTTAATATTTTAAATTTAAATATAGATTGAGTGTCAAATTAGTAACTTTAAAGTACTAGTAAAATGTGTGAGTGTCGACTACTTTAATTTTTAGAGTTTTGATAGTGGTACCCAAAATTTGAGATCGAATCTTATTTACACCGTTTATTAAAAAAAAACACTTTTAAGTTTTGACAAACATTAAGTTGCCAAATAGGGCCAATACGAAATGAATCAAAATAGCAAAAAAAAAAAATATTGAAAATTTGTAGTTATCATCATAACAATATGATTATGAAACAATGAAATTTTCATAAAGAAATAATGATTTAATGAAAGATAAGTTAGAAGAGTTAATCGTATAATTTGCTACCAAGGTTTAGTAGTGCGAATGTTCACACCGCTAAACTCTAATAGCAAAGATAAAAGGTTTCAAGATGCATAATAGGGATATACTTATTCAAAAATATCAAAGTGCATGTACGTAATTGTCTGAAGACTTGGAAAGTAGAGTAGCTGAGCAGTTGGCTCAACATGCATTAAAACTCTCAGTAATTGGTTGCAACTTAACACTCAGTTGTCAAAATCAAGCATATAAATGGAATAATTACTGTCCAAATCAACCATAATAGTAGTAGTTGCTGGGTAGTTAGTACTAAAATTAATTATATAAATCAAAGAGTAGTGGATTCTATGCAGCAGGCTGCAGCTGCTAGCTATGGAGAGTCTGACAACCCCTAAGATTACAATGATATGAAAAATGAGCAGTAATGTATGCAAATAAAGTAGTGCAGACTGCAGAGTAGTGTGTAGCATGTACGGAGTACTTGTTCATTCTTCAATTGTAGGAAGCATTGACGTCAAAATAAGAAAGAAAGAAAGAAGTGTATAAATTTCTGAAATTACAAAATCCTCGTATGCCAGATTGCCAGCCTCGTTGTTGTCATTCTCACTTCCAAAGTCACAAATACGCCAACTCGTGGGCTCCACGTTGTGGCCTCCCATTCAGTGTCTGAATTGTCTTCTTTATTTTTTAACATAGTCATGATTTAATTTGTTGCTTAGTACCTGTATTTTCAAAACATGTGCATGTTTTCCACTTGACTCATCTTAATTAACCCCATTTTCATATTTTTGTTAGGTACATATTAGATGAATTATTCAACTATACGGACTACATCTATTTTTTTTTTAATAAGGGTATATTTTTTTTGTTAGGTACATATTACTCCCTCTATTCCTTTATATTTGTCACGTATTTCTTCTACGGTATGTTCCGAAAGTTTGTTATATTTGGTATCTTTACTATATTTGGTTGGTTAAATGGACGAAAATGTCCTCTTGAACTTTGGACATCCCACACTTGCCCTCGTATTCTTTGGGTTTGTGTGAGACGTGGCATTGGATTCCCTACCTAGTCTACACAATGTTGTTTCATTTCACTCCCCAAAGCCTTGTTGCCTCTATCACTCTCCTACAATTCCGTCATTTTCCCCCTCCCACGACTCTTTCCTCGATTCTTTATCTAAATATTGCTCTAATTCTCCGGTGAGAGGCTTCGAAAATCAGTCCAAAATACTCCCCTCATTGTGACGAACGTAACAAGACTCATTTTTAGTGTCTTTCCTCTCTGGTGGAACTCTCTCCCCCTATCTTCATCTTGTTCGGTTTTGTGTGATTTCTTGTCTCTTCTTCTACACCCCTTGTTTGATTATTCATGTTTCTAGGCAACTCTACACTAAATCCCACTGTTGCGCTGTTGGAGCCACTATGAGCTACCATCCATACCGAACGGACCCAAGAGGTGATGGTCATTGCTCATATGGCCATGATTGTTCGCGTGAAGAACATGACAGATCCCACTCTTACGGTGGTTCTCTCCTCCGAATGAGTACTAAGTCACTTGAAGTTGAAAGGCTATACTAGGCAGATCTTCGAGATGATGCAATTTCGAAGGAACTATGCAATTTCGAGCTACCACCCATACCGAATGGAGTAGATGAATTGTCTAAAAAATATGAATTTTTGTGAAATTATCCAGAAAAATCGTAAATAATTGTCTAAAAACTATGAAAGAAAAATTCAAAAATCTCCGAAATTATTCAATGAATTATTTAGTTTGAAACTAATTTTATCCGAACTTATTTTATTTTGATGAGCTTATGTTATTTTTGGTCTTATGTTAGTTGGAGAAAAATAAATCCCTATTTAATTCGTCCAAGTTTTTCCTTATGTTAGTTCTTAGGTATTACTACTACTCCGTATATAAGTAGGATCAATGCCAAACTTCATTTGACCATGATGGGAAAAAAGCAAAAATAAATAAAACTTTTATCTTAAATAATAATAATAATAAAGGATGGTGATTGAAATGTTTGTCTCTTACCCTGAAATCAAAATTCAGCGTCTTGAGAAAAAATCGGGTAATTTGGTGTTATAAGTAACATAGACATATTTAAAAGCTAGTGCAAGCCAGAAGAATCTCAGGAAATATCTTGAAACTTTCTTGTTTGACAGATAAAAATCCTGAAAAATCTGCAAAGAACGACAAGACAATATGAGAAAAATTCTCTGCAACGTACCCCACTGAAAGGATACCAAAGAAACTTCTTAAACCATTAAATTGTAAGTGACATCCTTGGTACAGATAATTTTAATAAGTTAAATTCTCATTAGTTAAGACATGCAAAGTAACACAAAACGTGCAACCCATAAACATCGTCGATCCTTGCATACTTTAGGTAAGTTCACCCACCAATTGATTATAATTTAGGATACTAAGTGGAGGAGACATGGACATCTATCTACCAATTTTCATATGCAAATGTCTTTGCTAAAAGCAGAGGAATCTGTTTATTTTGATGAAATGCAAAGCAACGTATAGTCTGTCTCTCTTTAATTTCCTATACTCAATTACCATAAGCTTTGAGCTAATTGATAGCTTGACAGTGTAACATATTCATGTAAAACAGTTTTAAACTATCACTACATAATTTCAACTACACTTTTTATTTTGGCGCAAATGAGAGGTAAACCCCGCTAAATAATATACGAGTTACACAACTAACTAAGCGTGACATGGTCATTTCTAATTTTCTACTATATCAATATATCATTATGGATTAGCCGAGCTAAATTAAGAGTAGGAGTTTAAAGAATCTTAACTTGTTCTTCTTGCTTTGTTTAGCTATCTTAGAGGGCTATTGGTGTAGTATCCATAGATATAGGTGTAATTACTTGCTGATGGTCTATTGCCAAAGATTGCAAATGATACAAGTAAACAATCACCCTTAATTATACTCTCTTTGGACGGTCTGACCCGACTCTGCCTATTTTGTAGTTTCTTTGGCCCGACTCGACTCGGCCTTTTGGCATCTTCTTTGGCCCAACCCGACCCGTTTTGCATGTGAACCATCCTAGCCCTGATCCCACTCAATGCACATATGTATTTGATTGAATATTTCCCAAAAAGTTAACAATATCAAATGAATTTAAGATTGAACCAGTTCCTTCTTTTTCTCCTATTTCGAAATATTGGTCCTAATTTTCCTCATTGAGGATTGAGAACCACCACCCCCCTAAACCTTCCTTTTGCTTTTATCAATTAGTTGGAATATGCTCTACTTTAAAATTTTTAGACCCCTTTTCCCGCCTCACTATGCAGCTTCTCTGCCTTTGATGGATATTTGCATGGAAGTTGTTTTTTTTACATGCATCTATGGTCCAAAGTTATGTCAGCTAGAGGGAGCGGATTACATAGAGATCTTCTCACATATAGTCAAACATACTTCTATTGAGTGCTACTAGGAATAGTTGCGTATTAGGATTTGGAACTTGAGCAATTAGATGGGAAGAAACTTTTCTTCATGGAGAGCTAGAAGAGTAGATACACATGACTCGGCCAAACGATTATGAGGTTTATGGTGAGGAAGACTGCATTTGTAAGCTAAAGAAGTCCTTGTATGGACTGAAGCGGTTTTCAAGGGCGGTGGTACAAGAAGTTTGATAGCTATATGTTGCAGATTGGGTGTATTAGTGGTGTCTATAGCTGTTGTTTATACTACAACAGGCTTCCAGACAGAATGACAGATTAACTATATTTTTGGTTGTATGTAGATGACATGATGATAGTTCAAAGAACAAGTCTGATGTATGGATATCGACAAGGATAGAAATTTGAGGACACAATTTTTATCACTGAAAAGTTAAATTCGAAATATATTAAGGTTTGGCATATCAGCAGCTAAACTTGTATACTCTTCGTCTGCCATGAATCTCCATTTTTTTGTTTTGTTTACAACTGAGTCTACTGGAGGGAAGTAGTACGTGTCTCAAGTTCTTTATGGTACAGTAGGGAGCTTGAAATATGTTATGGTATCAGTAAAAGCACCATCATTTAGACAAATTTTCTTATTTAAGCTAGATTATGTGATGAGTCTTTTTATTCATTAGCTTAAGCGATTATCTTATGGTGGTTTCTCATTTAAGTAGCAATTATTAACCATCTTGCCAACTTATACATAGATTAAATTAAATTAGGGACCCACTTGATCTTACATAACCACCAAAGAAAACTTATTCAAAGGCTTCATTCATGCTTCCACTCAGAAGCTTCGATCGTGAATTCCACTTAGGATCTTCGGGCCATTGCTGTCGAAACACCGCTAGACAGAGACTGGAACTCGAGCTCCAGAGTTCCAATTTTAATTCTTCTTCAATTTTTTGCTTGGCTTCATATAGTGTGTTACACTTGACATCTTCATGCTTAAGAACAGTTTCTCCTTAGACCTTCATGTTCCCACTCTGAAACTTGTCTTTGGACCTTCACGCGTCTTAAAATCATAAGCTATATCAAACTTGTTTGCAATGTCATCATCAAAACATTAGGTGGAACAACAATGGAATTTAGACTCTGATTATGTCGGTAATAGTGAACAACTAAAGGTCAATGATAGGCTATGTTTTCACTCTTGCCAGGTCAGTTTTAGTTGAAAGGTTACCCGACCGAACTTAGTGACTTTGTCTACGACTAAAAGAAGAGTATGTGGCAGTATGGCACTAACAGACACTGTAAAAGAGAAAATTTAGTTGAGAGAACTTGTTAGTGATCTCAGTTTGCATCAGGATCATGCTACTGTATATAGTGATAGTCTGAGTGTAATCTGTCTAGCCAAGGTCGGGCCTAAATGTTTAATTAGAGTATTGGCCCGAGCCCAGTAGTTACTTACGGGTGTTTGTCTATAAATATGTCTTGGGTAACCTAGTTATCATCATTACATATATTGTAGTTTGTTTGATCTAAGTACTTTACTCAAAATCAAATAAACACTCCTCCCTTCTCCGTGGACATAGCTAACAAGTTGCGAGTAAGCCAGATTTTGTTTTTTCAACTCAATCTCGTCATTCATTCATACTTTCTTGCATATGTTGCAAAAAGTCCATTATCGTGTCTTCATCTTATGCATGACTAAAAATTAGTGCGTGATTTTTGCTTTGATTTCTTTGTAGATTGAGATAGTTGATCTTATTCTTCTTGCGATGTTCCAAGGGTCGAAGGTTTTTCCATAGAGAAAACTAATATAACCCAATGCGTATATTAACGTGTTGCACCTAACTATGTAAGTGATATATCTTTCTTCAAACCTTGAGCTCATACGCACAACAATATAGTATATATAAGTTTATTTTTTTCTTGTACATTTATGGATTAACTATAATCTGTGAATGGAAAAATTAAAAAAAATAAGTATATACTCCATATATTTTTTTTTGTTCTTCCCGTATTCCCCATTCAAAAATTTTAAAAAGATCTTCCCATGCCATATAAAATCATTATATGTTAGTCTAATTTACTATGACTAAAATAACATCGATTGAATAAAATTATTGACGAAAATAATTTCAATGTCCATCTGAACTACTAAAAATACCCTCACTAACCCAATAAGTTTCCACCAATATTTTCTCCTAAAATAACTCAATTGCAAATTCCCATGAGTATTTCATGCATGGCCCACTTATAGTTTTTTTCAAGAAAATCGATTTTCTTTTGAAATTATCTAAATTTCAGATTATTTAAAATTTATTTTAAGAAATTTTACCCATAGTTACTTATGTCTTGATTTCTTCTATGATTCTAACGAAAAGAACAAAAAAATGGCATTGCAACTAAATCTAACTTTTGATACTCTTGATCCATGTACATCTTCTAAAAACCATATTCGTTACTTTTCTTGAAGATGAAGACGACGTAAAGGAGGTTTGTCTCTGTAAGTTAGGTATGCTCGTTATTGTTCTTTTTGTGTCAGTTCATTGCTCCTCGGTTAGGATAAGGCCACGTAAAGTAGATGTCAAAGCCATTGTTGCTTGCTGTGTCATTTTCTTTTTGTTTGTGTCAAAATTTGAGAGTTAGTACGAACTTCTTTCTATCGAAGAAAACAAGGACCGGAAATGAGGGCCGCTTTAGGGTAGTAACAAGAAATAACAATGTCATACCAGCACCATCACGGGCCAAGCCCAATTTTTGGGGGCTTTGTTTAATTGTTCGGAAACACATAAAGACAATATAAACTCCATTTGTATAAGATCTCACTTGAATATATTATTTCTTATAACATACTTAAATTTTAACCCTAAAAATTAAAATAGGATAATTTTTAGGAAACGAGGAAATATTTTGATTAGAGGAGGCCAATCGGAACAAATTTTACTTTTTAAAGTAACGGATTGGGGTAGCACAAGTGATAGCCGATAAGCCTACCTCTTCCTAGTGGCTTATTAATGTGTAATTTTTATTGGAGATGCTCAAAGAATTTCTGAATTCATACAATAGCACATGAAGGAAATCTTTTTAAAGGTGAATACCTTCATCAGAATTCAATATCCAAGCCTACAAGGATATTCAAACATAGAAGATGCTTGGATCATTTATGCTACTGAGTACTAGTATAGACCTTTGGTGTCCCTCAAGTATAGAATTAGAGCGTATAAAGTTATAGAGGAAAAACAATAGCCACAAAATAATTTGAGTAAACAAGATAGTTTTTAGTTAACAATGTATACACTAATGGTAAATAAATGGTTTCACTAAGGAAAAGAAACTCTTCCGACAATGTACTGAAATGTGCTAAGCAAAGCTAAGTGATCACATCAACTAAAACAAAAAGTGCGACAATTGGGCATCATGAAGCAGGGGACTCAGGATGAATCAAAAATAGAGAAGATGGCTGACAATTTATTCACTGAAAAGATTAGCTCAAAAGAGATCTTGTCAAGTGTTCGCGTGCCAAAGCCAATGCCTGAGATATGGTCTGTGGATTAACAAGGGAACATTTTGTCAGTCTTCATTCGAGAAACAAGTACATGAACTATGTATACTGTACATATTGTCAGCGTCTTCATTTGAGAAATCTATAAATAACTATGTATACTGTAGTACATAAACCCTGCATGTAATTTTTTTGACGGTCCAAGGACTTACTGATGTGAAACAGCACATATATCAGTCAGTCATGAATAGCAAAGGGAATATAATGATGTCTCAATGAGAACATACAAAAGCAAAAATATCAATAACATCACCTGCTCAGACAAGGGTGCAGCAGGATCAACGCTACTGGTTGCAACTTTATTAGCAATGACAGTACCATCCGTCTCAAGAATCATCCTGCAAGTGGGAATGAGAGAATGAGCCTAAGCAGACCACAACAAAAGGCATGTATTCAGGACGTAACAATCTGCACGTCTAAGTCATTTGTAGAGGTTCAATGTGCATTTTTCAGAGAAGGCAGTTTCATTGTTCAGAGTTCAGTGGTCAATAATATTTTCTAATATGGTATCTTAGTATGACATGTCAGCATTTTCACAAGGCCACAGGCCCACAAGCCAACCCTACACCAATTACAGCACATTGTAATAACAAAAGCGCAAAACTAGTAATATAGGGATGGCTTGGAGCTGAGAGTTATACCCTAGAGCTCGGTAAGAATGGATGCATTGTGAATAAGACATATATCCCCTACTAATCAACATGGAATACAGGACAAGTTACTACACAAGATAGTTGAAGCATTATAGAATTTGGCCAACCAAACAATATACTGCCCTCTTATTCCATGGAACTCTGAAATCCCATGGGCTACGGCTAGTCCCATTACCTAACGAGGCCTACTAAAGATACAGCAAAGAAGGGCTTATTTCATCCAAATTATTACTGAACTGATCAAACTATAATCACTTTTATTCTAGCAAACAAATAAACAAGATTGTGTGAAACAAATAACCATTGCACGCAACGATAAACTTAAAGAGAGGCTTCCTAAACTTGTAAAGGTAATTTTAACTTCCGAACCCAGAAGCGTTCTAAAGCTCCGAAGATTTCCAAACTGGTCTAGAGAGAAAACACAGAGCATAAAGCAATACGAACAACAAAAAAGGGACAACAGGCCAACCATGTACCAGAAGTTGAGAAAAAAGTGCATGCCTCATAATCCTTAGTTTTCTGCTCCTCGTGTATAAAGATGCTTGTACTTCAAACAGAGAACTTTTAATAAAACAAATGCACCAACCATGTGAAGCACTCTACAAATCATCTTGGGCAAACTACTACAATGAGAACCGTATCAACTTTGCAAGTAAAGACAACAACTTAGACGGCAACTGAAGCCAATTTGGAGTAAGTAAACTACTTCAACATCCTAAACATAACATATCATAGGTTTAAGTTCTTTTGACTAATTTAAAGACATTATGAAAGAGATATCAGAAAAGATTTCACAAACAGGACAAAAATGATAATTTGGAAAAATAAAATACATTATATCAACATTAAAAGTGGCCAGAAACTTATGTAGAAAAATCACATGAGAATTAAGTACTGGGACATAGTCTTACCCTCTGTCAACTATCTCATCAAGGCATAAAAGTATGAGATCCAAGTTCTCAAGGGCCTCACTTTTGTCAACCTTGTTTCTGAACACAAACAAAAACCATATGTAAATGGCTAAACAAACAAAACTTACAAACAATCAAAATAAGCATAGAAAGAAAATATAGTTACTCTAGAAAGTACCTCAGTAACAGGGTGACAGCATCAAAGAAACCCTGAAGAACAGCATCCAAAATGAGTTCATTTTCATCATCACCTCCAGTTACAAAGAAGTGAAGGTCTTGGACAAACTTATAGATGACAATGTTGTTGTCAAACATAGTTATCTCAGCTGCAAAATCTTGACATATCAGGCCTGATGAATAATAATGATAAATCAAGAGAGTTAAAGTTTCAAGGAACTCCCAAGGAAGATTTGTAAAACAAAAAATAACCTTTTAACCCATTCCAGGCTCAGTGGCATGAATTTCCATATTAAACAGGGAGATAGTCCAAGCAACACAAGTAAAGGTCCTTTCTAACTTAGTTTGTCCATAATTAATTTATTTTTATTGTCCTCATTGGTTACTAAATCGTATTTAAACAATCATGCTCTTCTATTCCCATCATGCCAACAGAGCCCAACACCCAAAGGTTAATTCTCACACATTTACTCTTTCTTTTGAAGAAATTTCTCACACATTACACTTCTAAAATGATTACATAAAATCACATAGGAAAGTATAACATAGAAATTGATTAGGATAAAATTAAAGAAATGACCGCATAAACAACTTCTTGATAAAGGTCCGAGGCTAAGAGTCTCATTTACATGCCTAAAATGGCAAGGTCTACCCATCAACAAGCTACTATCTCGGGCAATCGGCAGGGCATTCTTATAATTATTCAAAGATAACCAATGAGCATAGATGAAAAAAGCCTTACATCTCAGTCAAAACTCCAATAGAAGCATAACATGTTTCCATAATTGACTATTCTGTACCTACCACCAATAGATAAATAATATGGCTCCATTATTCATTATTCCATAACATGTCTACCCATCAAAAAGCTACTATCTCGGGCAATCAGCGTGTGTGTGCGTGCGCGCTAATATAAGGAACTTGGCTTCCTCCATTCACCAATTTGAAAGATAAAAAAGAATTGGAAAAACTGTAGAAGCTCAATTTAAAGATACTAGTCAAATAAAAATTAAATTACTCACAAGCTTCATTAGTATTGAGAATTGACTATAGATATTCTCGAAGAGGAAAAGAAAGAGTTGAAAACCAAAATAAATTATAAATCAAGAACTCCACAAATCATAAAGAGTCTCCAGATGTGAGCAACCCAACCCACTCTGGATCAAATACTCAACTGACCACGCCTTAACAAATATCCAGTAAATTTCAAATTTCAAACTCGTAAATCTCTATAAATCTGTTTACTCATCCTCACACGGAATATTCCTTGCAACTTAAGCACTAAGGAAAAAGTAGAAGTGTGAAGGCAATATCATCTTCTGATCTTCCCTTCCTCACTTCCATCCCAATATCTTAACTGCCTCCATATGAATCAGGATTATAGATTCTTTTAACTATTGATGACCTAAACAATATTAAATTCAACACTAAACAATACAAAAATAGTTGTCAATAATCCTTCTAGCACCATCCATCTTAATAAACTCACTAAACAGTGGACAAAATTCGTCTTCACAGTTCCATACTCTTCCTCCTCATAATTTAAACTTTTGATATCTAAGGTGAAGATAGCCAGATAGGTATCTTATTAAAGTATTTGTGCAATTCCTAACACATAATCACTACCACAGCAAAATCTCTCACACGCTATGCCTATATTTCAGATTAGTTAAAAAAAAAAAAAAAATTCGTCTTTAAACTGAAATCATACCCTCTGACGCTAGAGAGCTGATTACCACAACACATAGTACTCAATATTATTGATAATTTCCCACTTCAAATCTCAATACTATCTTGATCTAAATATTCTTAAACAATACCACATCGCAGATCACACATGTTACCAGAACATAGAACGAGGATGAAAAGACTACCTTCAGTCCTAGCATTGGTCTTCTGAGTTTTAGTAAACACAGATTTCTCATACGCCAATTTGGCGGCATTGGTCGGCCAATCATCGGAATAATACTTGACTGCAACCCTTTTACCTTCTGAATCAAGAAGCAGTATGTTCTTCACTAAAGGGCATGAATCCTGCACAATCATCAAATCATACACATGTACGCGATATAGAATTTTCCACCAAATTTGAGGAAAACATTGGATGCTATATCCACCGAGGTTGAGGAAAACATTAGAGTGTATTACTCAATAATTGAATGGGATTACATAGGGTGGTTTAGGATTATGGTGGGATCAGGTCAGATCAAATTGAGAAATGAAGGAATTGAAGGGGTGCAGACACTTACGCGGTATACGGAGAATGACGCCATCTTTTCTGGGGTAGAGTCAGAGATCCAACGAGAGAGAGAGAGTGAGATCCAACAGAGCGACAGACTAGTAGACGAGGGTGTCAACTATAAACTTTTATATGCTCATTTTCCCACACATATATGTATAAGAATAAATTATTACAACAATAGCACAAATTTGAAAATTTTTAAGTTAAATTCAAGTTAGGGAACTTGACTAAATATACAATTCCATTCTACAGTAAATAATTCATAGGGTAGTTGAGAAAAATAAAAAATTATATGCTACCTCAAAAATAATTACATAAGTTATGTGTGAGACTTGACAATTAATATTTTTAGTTTATAGGTCTCGTGGGTCATAATTTTCACTTAATCTTTGTGCGCAGTGAGACACAATACTTAACTTTTTGAATGTGTTGTCTCACTTAAATAATGGGTGAGATGTGATACTTTGCGCTCTAGAATCAGATCAGTCTCACATAATTCTTAGATTTAAATAACGGGTGAGATGTGATACTTTACACTCTAGAATCAGATCAGGCTCACATAATTCTTAGATAATTCGATCTAAAATGTGACATTCTTTTAAAATTAGTGTTTGGAAACCAATAGTGAAAAAATGAGGAAAATTAATTTACATAGATTTATTGAAAAGAAAAACAATATGGAGTAGAATTTTAGAAAAAATCTTTTATCTGTATTTGTTTGGCTTTGTATAATGAAAATGTGTGTAATTAGGGCATTAATCATTCACTCAAAATATTAGTTTCTTAGACTTAATTTGGTGATGTTTACTGTTTAGTCTATTTTAAGCCTCTAAGACAAAAACAGTAAGAGTTGGCTGAGTTGCTTAGTTGCCGAGTTGCATAATTGAAGTGATGGACTGGCGAACTACAGAGATATGGATTACTTCATAAGTTTGTAAACTTAATGCCTAAATTTTTAAGTATGAAATGAAAAAAGCTCAAACTTGGGATTTGCTCATTTGCTTAAATTGATGTTGCATTGTTGATTATTTGTTTGTAAACGTCAAGGATCGAGTCCATCAGTTTGCTGATCTGAGTATTAACTACATCAAAGTTGTCCCGTCTGTAGCCATTGGTTTTATGACATACGACATCATGAAGCCTTGGCTTAACCTTTTTTTTTTGTATCAACACAAACGACAAGGGATATCAAGTGGGTGAAAATCAGACTCAAATTATGTAAGACAGCCAGGCAAGGTAAAGGAAGAATTGTGAGTCCTGTAATTTGATGACATACATATGCAACACATGCAAGTAATATGATCACATTGATGTATTCTTTGGTCAAAACCTTGAGAAAACTCTGAAAATTAATTATTGTACAGATGATTATTATATATTTCTACATTGATTTGACTCAAATCTCAAATTGAATGCCTAGTTTGTACAGAGCTAATTGCACTCCAGACTTCACTCGAGAGAAAACAGAGCAAAGAAACGTTTGCTGAACCTTAACTTATAGTCTTGTTTGTTTAGACCCTAGAGTAACAAAAATAGTTATGGACTGTAGATTGACTCCCCACATTTGCATTTCCAGCTAATTGGTTCATAATTTGCATACTGTACCCCTACGTGGCCGCCGCTGATTGTGGGTACTTGGATGGCTATACAGGGGTTGCAACCATAACATCTGTGGTCACAGTTTGGGGGTCTTGAACCAAGTTCGTCCATTCCTCTGTAGCTTTCCTCTTTAGATACCCTCTTTGAATCCTGCAAAATGTGTAGTATCAGTAACTCTTGAATATCAGCAAGAAAGAAAGAAAGATAGAAAGACATTGGATAAGCAGAGAAAGAGAGAGGTGATACCTGCATTGAACTGTAGGGAGATTGTGAACTTTGTGTACTTCCAGCAGTACCTGAACAAAGAGCAGTTTTAGTTCAGACTTGTTTTTTGGGTTTCACTGATTGCAGGGCTGATCATAGTCTCGATGCTGAAATCGAAACTAGCAGTTATTGTTAGCAAGTCATTGTGGTGATGAAATAACCGAGTTATTCTGTAAGTACCTGATAATTGAGAAGAAAAAGCATCATAATTTGGAATCAAAGGCCTACTTGTTGCAGGAATCCAAGCAATTATTTGTAGAAGTAATACTACTGCGCAAAACAAAAACCTTGGTCTCATTGCTTCAGAAACTCAAATGATGAGTATGATGATTGTTTTTTAGAGAAAGAAATAGAAAGTGAAAGATGATACAGATTACTTGGAATTGATTAACCTCATGCACAATCTCATTTCAAATATATAGAAAATGGAGGTCTCAGAACAATGAGAAAGAACACAGAGAGAAGTCAGTGAGAAGCTTCAAGTTTATTGGGTTGATGCTTTTCCCTGCGTCACTAGCCTTCCTTCTTGCATTGGGAAGAGAGAGGGAGAGGGGCTTGCTTGAAAGGCAAGGATCCTGCCTTATTTATAAAGAGATGCTGATTTACCTGATCTCTTCTTGTATCTTTGACAACTCACTTGCAAAACCCCACAAAAAAAAACACGGGTTTATATTTTTATTTTTGAAGTCTTTGATAGTAGGACACCTTTACTTTGTCCTAGAATGGCCCAAATGAGAGTTCCCATTTATGGATCTGAGAAAGGAGAATACTTTAAAGGAAGGGAGAATAGGGATCAGTTCTACAAAATCTCTGGCTTTCTTAGAAGAAGGGAAATCGTATAGCATAGGGATCCTTGACTACAGTGCCTTTTCTCTGTATTATATAATTTGGTTACTAGATTAGGTAAGAGATCTTCAGTTGCAGGAACCCCCCTATTCATCCCTTATTTTATTGAATCTCAATTTATGATTCAGTATTCAGTTTTGCAGGTGCTCCTTCAAAGCTTCTTTATTAAGTTTGTTACTGGAGTACGCTTCTTCTAACCCCTTCTTTATTTTGTTTCCTCCTTTCTTGTTTCTTTTTGGGATGGTTGTTACTTGTTAAAGATTGGGTGATTGGGTCATATTCGAAATTAATAGTCATATTGTTTCAAAATAGAATTATGAATACATTCTCAAACACATTATATGAAGTACACTAAGAATTATGTTTTCCGAAAAAGTAACTCTTTAATATAACAAAAGTTTGATAAAAACTGACATATATTAAATTCAGATGTAACTTTTATTATACTGAGAAGTAACTTTTAATTTGAATATAATAATTTTATTGTATCCCCTATACATACAATACTTTTTGTATTAAAGTAAGAGGTAAATAAGAACAAACTATGATTCAATACAAGTAAAAGGTATTATATGATTTGATTTGTAAATTGTAATACTAGTACTCCTAATTAATTTGAAGGTCGTCGTGTTTTTTGAGAAGTTACAATGCTGAACTGCTGACAGTTCTTCTGATTTGAGACTGCCATGCAGATACTTATTTCCTGCGGATCTCATTTATAGAAAGGTTAATAAAAAATGAAATTCCATTCTAGTCATGGAACAGGCTGAGATTGGAGAGTGACTTTTGATCTTTGTGCTAAAAATTAGAGCCACCTTATGGCCTTTATAGCAAAGATAGATGGGCTAAACCCTAAAAAAGAATCGGATCCTATAAACAAAGGAGCACGAGCAGAAAGTTGAATTGGATGCATCGCTTTGGGCTTTGGGTCAGCGCACCTAAGCCACCAAGTCATTACCGACACATTAATTCCTTCAAACTCCATCCATTTTCTCATAAAAAACCATCAAACATCCAAAATCATTCGGTTATAAAAAAAACTTTTGATAATTCTTACATAGTTAAAGACACGAACTTTCCTCAATGGCAGACCACCCAGCAGCAGCAAACCCTGAAGAACATCAGCCAAGTACGCCTTTTCTCGTTATATTTCATACTTCTTGTTATATTATATCATGTTTTTTGGGTCTAATTTGTGAATCCTGATTGGCTTGTGTTTGTTGTGTTGGGTTATTTTGTTTGATGCTCAGTATTTTAATGGTTAAAATTGTTTGCAAAAATCATCACTTTTCTAATCAACAACCCTTTTAAATTGTATAAACTATTGTCAAAATATCTAAATTATGATATGGTTGGTGAAAGCAAACCAAATTAAATGTTAATGTAAGGTTGATAGATTAAGCCTATTGTTTGTAGGGCTGTTCCCTTTAGTTAGTTAGGTGAAATGCTCCAATTGAGGGGCATGACCCCAAATAAGAAAGCAAAGCAGATTGAATTTTCTGAGTTCCGCGGGGAGAACCTACACTGTTGGGTCTATTTTCTCGTGGAATTAAAATAATAAGATAACAACAAAATATTGTATTTACATAATAACAACAAAAGTTATTATATACACAATAACAACAAAAGTTAAGGAATAATTTTTGTTATATCGAGAGTTTTCTTGTGTTTTGCGTTATCGTGTCATATGTGTATGGTTGTATACAATACTCTTTTTTTATAAGATAATAAAAACTTTTGAGTCCTCGATAGAAAGTAAAAAACCTCAACAATGTGGAATTTTGATTAAATATTTTCCACTAGAAAATAGGCTAATACTACTCTACTTGCAGGCCTATAATATTGGGTTTTCTCTATCTTAGAATCTGATCCCTCAAGTCCTCAACCAGAACTTTTAATCGAGTTTAGGTTTGTTTTGGTGGTTCAATGGATTAGATAGACCTGATCTTGTCTTTTCCTATCCCGGAGACAATTATGTCTTGCATTGATTTCATACCACTAGTTAATTGTATGCCTGAAACTACGTATTTTGATTTTTTGTGTTCCTTATATTTAAATTTAGCCCCCAAACTTTCAAATGTTCTATCTGAATAGTATACAATATACATAACTGCTTTGTTTGACATGGTTTCATAGTAACTTGTTGGTTTGTGATATAAACAAGGTAATTCATCTGGCTGGACTGCCTCCATTAGCTAGGGAAATTAAATTGGACCTGTCATTTCCGCCAAATTGTTTGATTACTTAGACCTTTTACCTCCCATCTACAAAGTATATCAGAAGGTTTTTATTTACATCCTGCATTCCTGGCTTCACAATTTACATAACATAGTTGTTGGTACCTGTTACAATGGAAAGATTTGCTTTTGTACAATTAAAGGGTTGGGCTAGTTTTACGATAAAACTCGTGTTGATTGCTAGTTTCTAACTTAGATTTCTTATTTATGACAGAGGAGGCCGAGTCTCCCAACTTTTTAGCAAGAGCTAAGGAAGAGATTGGATCTCTCTTTCATCATAAATCACCATGCAATCACAAAGAAACTCATGGGACAAGTGATGATATTGATGAAAGTATGCTAGTTGATGAAGTCAAGGCTCCAAATGTATTTGAACGAGTAAAGGAAGAAGGTGAGGCTATTGCTGGAGCAATCCATCAAAAGGGGGATTCCAAAGATGACAAATAAGAGAATGTAATCAAGTTGCTAGGATGTTTGATTAAATAAAATCCTCTCTGAGTTCAGATTTAAAGCATGAGTCCATTCAAACACCAGAAATCTTATTTGTTTGGGTCCTTTCAACCACCAGAATTGCTTGGCAGTTTACTTATGTAAATTCTGACTTTTCTTGAGGGAATACGTAGGATAGCTGTTTCAAAGTTTGAATTCATACTTCAATGTTCTGCTCATTTATCGAACTATTTTGATTCGTACTTGTTTTTGAAGGAATGTCCTCAACAAGTATAACACACTAGATATAATTAGGATGAATTATGGAGATAATGAAATTCAGTTATTTTAGATGATTATAGTGTTTTACTAGAAACCAACTATAATATGTATATTAATTAGATTAATATACTACTAACTATAACTGAGTCCTATGAGGTCACACAAATAAGCAAGTGATTGGATAAATCTCAGATACTTATGTGAGAGTTGTAAGTTGATCAAATTAGGTAATTGAGTCACTTTGAGTTACTTAATTATCATATATATATATATATATAGATATATGGAGTTGAAAACCCAAGACCTAATTTTCAATACTAGTTTTTGCTTTCTCTCACACATAATTCAAAACCCTAAATAGCAATCAAGAACGGTTCTTGATTCCGTACTAATATACTTGGGTAATCCAATCCTGCTTGTGGACCAATACTAGAGGAACGACATTTGACGTTCTAGATTCTCCGTAAAATGTTCCCTTTTGCTTCGAGGAATTCACGCATCAAGGGTATGTTATATTGTTCTAATAATTCGTATTATTATATGTATGAGATCCTGTTTTAGATGCTAAGAAATCGTTTCTTGAAATTCCGCTAATCGCATCTAAATTCCTACAGTGGTATCAGTTAGCGTCTTGCATATTTTAATATGATTATGTATGAAAATTTATTATTTTGATTCAATTAGGGGAGGTTTAATAAGTGGATTAAAATTACATGATTGAAATTCGATTTTAATCAATTAGGGTGATGTAATTTTATGTGTTTTGATGCTCGAATTAATTATGAAGAGGCACGTAATTAATTGAAATGGTTTCAGGTCCTTTCGGCATTCTTCATATATCCCAAATTCGAAATAGTCAATCTCAAAATTCTGATTTTGGGAACGATTAAGGATCGAATTATGTTACTTTTCTTTTGAATAACATGAATTGACAATATGATTGTTGATTGTGCAACGAAATTCGAAGGAAATTCCCCAACAGATTTTCGTCGCTAAAAACCCTAAATTTAGCCCCAAATTCGATTAAGTGCATGAAATTCGTGAAATTTCAAAATTAATCTACACCCAGTTGCAATTATATGATAATTGAACATCATGATTTGGTTTTTGACCAAATTCGAACAATGGTTGTTCGAATTTAAGCCCGAAACTTGCGCAAATGTTGCGCGCAAAACAGAGGCTGCGTTGGCGGAGTTCCGGTGGCTTAACGGCATCGGTGACGGTCATGGGATACTCGCCGGAAACTGGGGAATCAAGGGGTGAGGTTGGTTTCGTGTGGGTCGCCGGGAGTAGTCACCAACGAGGAGTTTTGTGCGATTGCGTGGTGCTGAGAGGATGGAGAGGCTGCTGGGCACCTCTTCGCGGGCCACAACGGGCTGGGAGCCCGTGGAATTCTCTTGGCCAATTTTAATTTGTTCGCAATTTCATTTCCTAATTAATTTGATATTAATTACCTCTTTAAATTTAATTGAATCAAAATAAGATGGTTAATCAAACTAATTAGATTAGTCAATAATGGTTATTGATGAAAAATTATTTAATTTGTTAATATGATTAATAGTATTAAACAATCAATGTCTTTAATTTTATTAATTTGATTAGTAAAATTAAATGATTTATGTCTTAATTTTATTAATTAGATTAGTAAAATTGAAACTTTGTTAATGTCATATTTCATTTATTATTATTTAAATTTATTAATATGATTAATATATTTAAATAGTGTTCTTTTTTTTAATGGCATGTTGTAATGGTTAGATTAGTATTTAATTTATTAATGTGATTAATAAATTGAATAATAAATTGTTTTTAATTGTTAATAGCATGATGTTTATTTTCTAATATAATGATAATATTAGTAGTTTCTGTTGTTAATGTTTAGTTTAATTAATTTGATTAATTAAATTAGACTTAATATGTCCTTTTAATAATTTTATGGCATATTTTATTGGTTGGTCTATTATTTAATTTATTAATGTGATTAATAAGTTAAGTAATAATTTCTTTTAGCATGTTGTTTTAATTTTAATAGTTTTAATGACATGTTAAATTATTAATGTTTAACAAATGTTATTATGCATGTTGGTTAATAATATGTGATATTATTATTTAATTCTATGCACTTAATAATATATGATATTATTATTGTTATTATTATTTTATGCAATTTATAATATTTGATATTGTGATTGCATGAGGTGACTGGTATGACCCAAATTAGGATAGAAAATACGATCTGCGTATTGTTTGTATTTTTGTATCCTAAATACGATTTGCGTATCATTTGTATTTTTGTAATTTATTTCAAGTTTGTTATTTTAAATTTCAAAAATTAGTATATTATTCACTATGAATGGAGATCCAAGGAGTGAAGATCCATTTACAATCAAGGATGGTGATCCATGATATTTCAAGTACAAAACCCATGAAGAGTAATCTCTAGGGTTTAGGGGTCATACTAGGATAACAGTTACTTTTCGCATTTTATATTGCTTTAAATATGCTTTCTAAGTTTATGTTGCTTTATTTATGTTATGAGTTTGCTTTTAAATAAACCAACATGACTTAGGTCCCTATTTAATATTGAGATAATATGTTTTTCCAAACAGACACCTATTGAAGCCTTCGATCATTAGTGATAGGTTCTGCCTAAGCAGGGTGTTGCTAATGATTTTAGGATAAATAGGGTAAATTTGGAAAATTTACAAGTCTTGTTTGGTTATACTCAACAAAATTATCAAAGGGTTTTGGGTTTTGAAGCAAAGTGATAGGAATAAGATAAGGAGTTATCACCTATCAACCAAGAATTACAAGTGTTGTAATTAGTAAAGAGTTTACTTACCTTGATAAAATAAGTTTAAGAGTAGGTCCCAAGTCCGCTTAAAATTATTTTAGATAGGATCTTGGAATCACTTAATTCAAAAGGGGACATTTTGAATGAATTGAGTGTATGTAGCTTTTATTATTTAAAAAATTTAAATATCTAAAGCTCATTTTGATAAACATAATAAATCTTGCATATTTTATTGAAGATATCATGTCTAGTAACAACAACAACAATTTATTGCTTTTCAACTTTCATAAGTTGAATGGGATACTCATAACCGTTGAGCAAAACATCCATTTTGAGCCAAAGAAAGATGTTCTTATGGTTCAAAACCAAAAAGGTTTTAAGAAGGTTGGTGCTGGCAAAGAGAAGATTAAAAATGGTAAACAAAGAGTTGTTTCCAAATCTTCTGAAAAACCAAATGCTACAGCAAAGCCAAGGGTGACTGCTGAAAGCAAATACTTTCACTGTGACATGATTGGTCATTGGAAGAGGAATTGCCCCGAATACTTGAAGGACAAGAAGTCAGGTGCTTCTAATTCAAGTATTTATGTTATAGAAGTTAATTTAGAAATTTCTACTTCTTCTTGGGTATTTGATACCGGTTGTGCTTCTACATTTGTTCAAATGTGAAGGGACTCAAAAGGAGTAGAAAGTTGACTAAGGGAGAGGTAGAAATGCGCGTAGCTAATGGAGCACAGGTTGCTGCCACAACAATTGGAACTTATTATCTACCTCTACCTTCTAGATTAGTATTAGAACTTAATAATTGTTATTACGTACCTAATATTGATAAAAACATTGTTTCAATTCATGTTTTAGATCATGAAGGATATTCGTTTACGATAAAGAAAGGTTGTTTCTCTATCTATAAAGGTGACATGTTTTATGCCAGTGCTAGCAATACTAATGGGTTGTATTTACTCAACCAAGATAAGCCTATCCTTAACATAGAAAGCAAGAAACATAAATTAAATGATATAAACCCTACTTATCTATGGCATTGTCGTGTGGGCCACATAAACCAAAGTCGCATTCAGAAGTTGCATAAAGATGGGCTTCTAACATCTTTTGATTTTGAATCATTTGATGTATGCGAGTCGTGTTTGATGGGCAAAATGACAAGATCGCCTTTTTGTGAAAAAGGTGAAAGAGCCGATGAACTATTGGGCTTGATACATACAGATGTGTGTGGACCAATGAGTACAAAATCTAGGGAAGGTTATAGCTACTTCATAACCTTTACTGATGATTTAAGTAGATATGGATATACTTACTTAATGAAACAGAAGTCAGAATCCTTTGAAAAGTTCAAAGAGTTCCAAAATGAAGTAGAGAACCAACTTGGGAAGACAATAAAAGCATTACGATCAGATCGTGGTGGTGAATATTTGAGCCAAGAGTTCAGTAATCATTTGAAGAGTTGTGGGATTCTTTCACAACAGACTCCACCAAGAACACCTCAAATGAATGGTGTATCTGAAAGGAGAAATCAAACTCTATTAGATATGGTTCGATCTATGATGAGTCTTGCTGACCTTCCTTTATCTTTTTGGGGACATGCTCTCGAAACTGCTGTTTTTACACTAAACATGACTCCGTCCAAGGTAGTCAATAAGACAGCATATCAGTTATGGAAAGGAAGAGTTCAATCTTGTCTTATTTACGCATTTGGGGATGTGAGGCTTATGTAAAACGTTTACAGCCTGACAAACTCGCTTCCAAAGCCGACAAGTGTTTCTTTGTGGGTTATCCTAAAGAAATAAGGGGCTATTATTTCTACAATCGTCATGAGAACAAAGTGTTTATTGCTAAGGATGGTACCTTTCTGGAAAAGGATTTTATTTCCAAAAAGGCAAGTGGGAGTAATGTATTTCTTGAAGAAGTTCGAGAAGCACAACAAACGGATATGGTTCAACCCATGTCAGAAGCAGAAGTACTTGTGCCATTGCCTGCGGTAGAGGTTATGCATTCAAGTCATGAACCCTCTCCCATTCATGACCTTGTGCTGGGGGAAGAGCATTTAATGTTTGAACTTCCTACTGCTCCACTCAAATCTAATTTGAGCGAAAATTCTCAAATCGTTGAGAAGGAAATTTCTCCTATTGTTGGCCCTCGTAGAAAAAGTAGACCAAGAAATCCACCAAAAAGGTTTGTGGACTTCTTGTTAACTGAAAGTTCTGAAATAATGATTTTAGAACATGAGGAACCTACTAGCTACAAAGGTACCTTGGCGAGTCAAGACTCCAAAAAATGGCTTGGAGCCATGAAATCTGAAATGGAATCTATGTCTGTGAATCAAGTATGGGACTTAGTTGATTTTCCTGATGGGATTACACCTATTGGTTGTAAATGGATTTTCAAATTAAAATCAGATAAGGATGGAAACATTGATGTTTTCAAAACTAGATTGGTTGCAAAAGGTTTCAGGCAGATTCATGGTATTGACTATGATGAAACTTTTTCACCAGTTGCGATGCTTAAATCCATTCGGATAATACTAGCGATCGTTGTATTCTTTGATATAAAATTTGGCAAATGGATGTCAAGACCGCTTTCTTGAATGGGTTCTTAAAAGAGGATGTGTATATGACACAACCTGAGGGTTTTGTGGATCCTGAGAATCATAGGAAGGTGTGCAAGCTTAAAAGTCTATTTATGGACTGAAGCAAGCATCTCGGAGTTGGAATCTTCGCTTTGATGAGGCTATCAAACAGTTTGGTTTTCTCAAAAATGAAGAAGAATTTTGTGTATACAAGAAGTTTAGTAGGAGTAGCATTATCTTCTTGGTTTTATATGTAGATGACATATTACTCATAGGAAACGATATTCCCATGTTTGACTCTGTCAAAGAATGGCTAAAGAATTGTTTCTCTATGAAAGATCTTGGAGAGGCTCAGTACATTTTGGGGATCAAGATCAATAGAGATAAATCTAAACGATTAATTGGACTTAGTCAAAGAACTTATATTGATAAGGTTCTTACTAGGTTCAATATGGAAAATTCGAAAAGAGATTTCCTCCCCATGCAACATGGTTTGTCGCTAAGCAAGACTCAATGTCCTTCAAACATTGATGAGATTAGGCGAATGAATAATGTACCTTATGCTTCGGCTATAGGGTCCATCATGTATGCCATGATTTGTACTTGACCGGATGTTTTATATGCTTTGAGTATGTATAGCAGATACCAATCGAATCCATGCGACGGGCACTAGAATGCAGCTAAGAATATCCTTAAGTACTTGAGAAGAACTAAGGATCATTTCTTAGTGTATGGAGTGAAAGTGAATTGGTTGTTAAAGGTTGCAAGCTTCCAAACAGACAAGGATGATTTCCGATCTCAATCTAGGTTCATCTTTTGTCTAAATGGAGGAGCAGTGAGCTAGAAGAGTTCAAAGCAAAGCACCATAGCTGATTCTACAACAGAGGCTAAGTACATTGCTGCAGCTGATGCAGCAAAGGAAACAGTTTGGATGAAGAAATTCATTTCTGAACTAAGTGTAGTACCTAGTATTGGAAATAGTATTGTGTTACATTGTGACAATAATGGTGCCATTGCTCAGAGCAAGGAATTAAGATCGCATCAGAAGTCCAAACATGTACTCAGGAAGTTTCACATCATTCGAGAGATAGTAGAAAGGAAGGATGTGGATGTTTGCAAGATTCACACAGACGATAATATCGCTGATCCGTTAACTAAACCGTTGCCTCAACCCAAGCATGAAAGTCATACTAGGGGTTTAGGGCTTAAGCATATTGGAGAGTGGATTTAGTTGTGTACTATTTTATTTCAAAATTAGTCACAGACATAAAACACTTAGATATGTATGTTTATGTTTATCAATAAAGTTTTATTCTTATGTGGTTTGGATTTAAATAAAATGTCCAAAGTATTATATAACTCTCGATAGGCTTGTCAAATGCGTGATTTGGTGAATGAAACCCTAATAAGTAAACCGAGATTATAAAATATTGTTAGTCCCTGGTCCGAATCATTAACTTGGACATAAATGATTCATTCAAGGACTAGTATGTAAGTTGATTAATAGCGCAGTTTCATGGGCTATGGGGACATGGAGATGTCTAGTCATTTACATGGATATGTATTTACATGGATATGTATATGGATACATATTGGATAGACCTACTTGATATTCTTCAAAATGTTTTAAGAATTTCATTTATTATATTTAGTGGATTCCTTTGACATGAGTACGACACTATTCTCATTTAGTGATTAGTATGTTTTTGACATTCTCAAACGCCGTGCCGTAAAAGGAGGTTATAAAGGGAATGTTCGGGATTGCTAAAAATTAAGTGGGAGTTTTGGGTGTACAAGACTAAATAAGTCCTCCTAATTGTTAGGATTGGTGTCTTGTGCCTCTTGAAGAGTAAGAACTGAAAAAATGCATGGCCGTGCTCAAATGGATTAAGAGTTAATCATTTGTTTTGGATAGTTCAAGCTCAGATTTCAAGAAATGATTTGAATATTGGTATGGATGACATGAGATGTGATCATACTATCAAATTCGACATTAAGAGACTTAAGGAGTTTATGGTTACACACTTGTTTTCAGACAAGTGAGAGATTGAAGGAATGTCCTCAACAAGTGTAACACACTAGATATAATTAGGATGAATTATGAAGATAATAAAATTCAGTTTTTTTAGATGATTATAATGTTTTACTAGAAACCAAATAATTTATATTAATTAGATTAATATACTACTAACTATAACTGAGTCCTATGAGGTCACACAAATAAGCAAGTGATTGGATAAATCTCAGATACTTATGTGAGAGTTGTAAGTTGATCAAATTAGGTAATTGAGTCACTTTCAGTTACTTAATAATATATATATATATATATATATATATATATATATATATATATATATATATATATATATATATATATATATATATATATATATATATATATATATATATATATATATATATATATATATATATATATATATATATATATATATATATATATATGGGGTTGAAAACCCAAGACCTAATTTTCAATACTAGCTTTTGCTTTCTCTCTCACATAACTCAAAACACTAAAAAGCAATCAAGAACGGTTCTTGATTCCGTACTAGTATACGTGGGTAATCCAATTCTGCTTGTGGACCAATACTAGAGGAACGCCATTTGACGTTCTAGATTCTCCATAAAATGTTCCCTTTTGCTTCGAGAAATTCACGCATCAAGGGTATGTTATACTGTTCTAATAATTCGTATTATTATATGTATGAGATCCTGTTTTAGATGCTAAGAAATCGTTTCTTGAAATTCGGCTAATCGCATCTAAATTCCTACAGTTTTATCATGGTATCACATAAGAAATCTTGGATATTTATGCCCCGCCTTTTGTAATTGCTTTTTATGAGACTTTCAAGCTCTTTGACAGGATGTTGCAGATTAATGTGTGAGTAAATAAAATCTTCTAGAAATGAAAACTTTCCTTCTTATTTGGTGTCAGAGTCTGAAGCCGGAAGGGAAGTTCCCAGAATGGATTGGATTTGCATTCTATGGATTAAAAGTAATCCCTCTGTGCAAAATCTATTATCATATTTCTGTTGCTCATGTGTTAACTGGATTTGTATCGCAAATTCGAAGGTGAAAAGATAACTTTCATGTGTACTATGTACATTTTTCATGTACGTAATGTACATTTTTCATGTACGTGATGTACATTTTTTTTAGAGCGGATGCACTGTCCACCCATTGGATTTGTATAGGGTAGTATTTGCATTTTTTTCTGTTCACACGAGATATAGTGGGTGCTTCTCTAGATCAATGAGGCCAAACATGTATGCTTGATCTCTTTCCTAGATGAATACTATAGTAGCAGACCTAGCAGCTCCCAAACCAGAATGAATGTTTATTAATTTGAGGACTTGCAAGCGTTGATTACTGATTTTAGATGCTCCATTTGTTAATTAGTGTCACTTTTAACAGGTTCATATAACAAGAGGCTTGACTTTGATCCCACAAATATTTTTGTCCTACATGTAGTTTCGTAAGTTCCCTCCAAACAACAATCTTTCATAATAGGACTACAATTGTCAACTAAATTGGAAAAAAAATTAAATTCTTCAATTGTCAACTTGAAGAGCATTATTTAATCATATGCTTTTATGCAAACCAGCTTTGATTTCTATGATTTAGAATGTTCATTTGTCGGATCACAACAATCTCCAAGTGCCCTTTCCCCCTTCCCACAGCAAAAGTAGGGTCCTGGTCTTGAGGAGTCCATGAATTTAATTTTAGTAAGATTATAAAAAGAGATGATTATATATGAATACTAACTTTGCTGGTTCTTTTCAAGAGACTTAAATAATCTTTCCTACCACCGCCAAATCAGGGGAGAATTCCAAACTTTTCCTTAATACTCCATAATCTTACTAATGAACTTGAAACCCAAAAACTAGGAAACTAAAAAGCAAGACCCGATGAAGACAGAGAAATGCTTTTAACCCTGAAACCCTCCTTCATTAGGGAAGCTTGTCCAGGATAAAAAGAAAAGTAAAGCAAAGCAAAGCAAAGCAGTCCTCCACTCCCCCACCCCAACTACAAAATTTAATGCCTTCAATTCCTACCCTACCTCTCATTATTACCGTTTTCTTTCAAATTTTCAAATTTCAAACACTCCATCTCTTATAATTCACTCTTCTCTGTAACCAAACTACCACCTCTTTTGAAACAACAACGACAAGAAGAAGAATCCAACAACACATCCTTAAAATCTCCAAAAAAAGAAAAACATAGAAATTCTCGAAAATGGGCGCATCATCAAACTGGCTGAAATCCCTAATCAATTTTAAAAAACCAAACTCTAATGATCATCAAGTAAGCTCACAACATCATATACATTCTATCTTTCTCATTACCCTATTTTTCTGGGTTTTGCATTCCCTGCCATTCAGTTTCATTAATAACTGTCAATCTTGCGTGTAGGACAAGGTGGGGTCAGGGAAGAGTAGAAAAAGATGGAGGCTTTGGAAAAACCCATCAATCAAAGGAGTAGGACAATCAGAACCAACGGCTGGAGGAGGAGATGCAAGGATCAGTGCTGCAATGGCTGCTGTTATACGTGCCCCGTCCAAGAATTTCTTGGTTGTTCGTCAGCAATGGGCTGCTATTCGTATCCAAACCGCTTTTCGCGCCTTTCTGGTAAGCCAATCTTCACCTTGTTCTTCCTTTTTCCAGACTTATTAACCCATTTTCCTGTTTTTTGTTGTAATCTTGATGGATTTTTGATATAGTTGTGTTACATGTGTTTTCATACCGATTACTGACTTACTGTATTTAAAAAACTTGAACTTTTTTGTTGCATTTATTTTTGATGGATATACTCTTTTTGTTCCTTCTATATGATGTTATGCTATTGGATAATGTTAGAAATTCAATTAAAAAGGTAAATTGAGGTACAAATGGTATTAGGGTATGACCTGTATGCGGGTATAAAGGCTGATAATTGTTTGAATTAGGGTAAAGCGATCTCTCTTTTGATTTTACCTGGTTTGAAGTGTTGCCTTGTTGGAATGATCTTTTGTGTAGGACCGACTTTATGTGGGTATTGAGGAGCAGATGATTGTTTTTGTAACTTTTTGTGTTGATCTATTTTTAGAGGCAATTGGGGTAATATTGATAGTCTTGTTTATGAATGGTAGGCAAAACGGGCTTTAAGGGCTTTGAAGTCCCTTGTGAAGCTTCAGGCTATAGTTCGAGGTCGATTAGTAAGAAAGCAAGCTGCTGTAACTCTAAGGTGTATGCAGGCACTTGTTAGAGCTCAAGCTCATGTTAAGGCTCAACGTGTGAGGATGGCGGCATTGGAAGGAAGAGGTGACTTGACATCGGTTGAAAATCTTCTAGCAGATCCTGTTAAGGAAGCTGAGGTAATGATTCTTATTTCTTTGGTTGTTGAACATGAAATGTGCTCTTTGGGTAGTTGTCTAATGAGAAACTGATTATCTTTTTAGGAAGGATGGTGTGACAGTAGAGGAAGTGCGGATGAAATCAGGACAAAGCTGCAGTCAAGGCAAGAAGCAGCCATCAAGAGAGAGAGGGCTATTTCATATGCGACAATTCAGCAGGTATACCTATAGCTATTGACAATATTATGATAGTTTGTTCTACTGCAGTCTGTTTTATCGGTATTACCACGAGTGTCTTCTCCTGTATCAGCAATTTAGAGGCAGCCCCAATTTGAACCCCGGAAAGAAAAAATTGGTCAACACTTCTCAGCCTCCGAAACTTGATAAAAACAGCTTTGGTTGGAACTGGCTGGATCTTTGGATGGCTAGCAAACCATGGGAAAGTAGATTGATGGAGGAAGTTCGAAGTGATCTTCCGTATATGTCACCACTCTCTAAGATTTTCTCCAAGCAAAACAACCTGACAGTCGAGAGTTCAAGTGTCTCTGAACACAATTCAGACAAAGTGAGGATTGTCAGAAGGCCTAATTTTTTAGGACGTATTGCTCGAACTTCTTCTGATCCAAATTCAAAACTTTTGATAGAAGAAACCTCAACTTCTACCTCGTCTCTATCAGCTTCTAGAACTCCAGCGTCTAGTAGCACGAGTAGAACAGACGAGAGTGGTAGCAGCAAACCAAGATACATGAACCTTACAGCATCAAACAAGGCCAAACAGCAGAACCATTTTCAGAGGCGGCCACTGAAGGAAATTCAGAATCATCATATGTCGTGGACAAAAACAAGATTTAGTGGTGAAGCTCGGAGTAGTATTGACTCAATTCCAATCCCTTATTCAGTTCCTATATGTGCCGATCTTTACCCCCCTTTTCAAATGGATCAATATGATTGGAGGTATCGTTGAAGTCAAAGACGAAATAACTACAGTTTTGTTTTTTTGCTCCTCATCTCATTGAGGAGTTCAACAGCTTGTTGTTATTTAGTATCAATATCAAGGATAGTGACTTAACATACTACTTCCATCATCAAAGAAAGAATTGATGGTGAATATATAGAAGGTTTGCGAAAATTATTATACAAGGAATCTTAATGTAATATCATACATGGAGAAAATTTGTGTAAGCGTGTGATTAAATTAAGAATAACATTGTGATTTTTTTCTTTGAAAGCTTTAGCCATATGGTTTGAAATTTGTAATTCGAAGCTACTTGCCTTATAAAAATTTAACTCCTTTAACAATGTATTGATAGAGTACGAATATATATATATAGAAAATCTTATCCTGTGCTATCATGACATTACATTAATCAGCAAATCATGACATAAATCCTACGCATAAACAATTCAACAAAGACAAGGCTATGCAAAGCTATACGATACGTGGCTTCTAATCAAACAACTTGGGAACCTCGAACGCTAACAGAGTATGGGCTAAAAGCATGAAAACTTATTACAAGTACGAAAAAACTGAAAACTTCTGATGAAAAAATCTTTGCATAACTTGGCCCATCCAATGGGATGATCTTCATCAAGAAGTTCTTCAAGATCAACCTTGACACCAACATGATCATTACTAGGAACAACTGGCACAACAACATTCTCCAAACAGCAGTCACCCTCGTTATTGTTGTCGTGATCGTCGATGAGATCAATGGTGGAGACATCAACCACTACAGTCATCTCATACATAATGTAAAAGTCATTACTATCATCATCCAAATTGGCACGCAGGTCTTGGATTTGAGACCAAATGTAGTTCCTGACATCAGCCCAAACTCCAGGAGTTACGTAACCAGGTAAACCTGGTTTACTTTTAGCATATAGAACTGTGAGAATTCGTGATTGGGAATTGAATGGGAAACTTATGCTACTAAAATAAGATTCTAAGTCATTATCAATGATCTTTCTGGGGATGGCTTTATGGTTACTAAAGCAAGGGCAATTGTTTTTATGATGTTCCTCGTGGAAATTGTGGAAGTTGAGGTTAATTCGGAAGTTTGATTCAATAAGATAATCATCACAGTCAGTTCTGCACATATAGGTAAAGAAATCTAGGATGCTAATGGTGCATGTTGCGGTAGGATGCTCAGGGTTCCTCATGCTCTCCAGTTTATCAAAGTTGTGAGAGATTACCTATGAAGGCCCCCCTATTTATACATCAAATCATGTCATATTTCTGCTAGGATTCGTTCTTTGATGAATGAAGTTCTACTCGGATTAGGTGTTGACGTATTCAAAACCGAAGTAGATTTTTTTTAACTTTAAAAAAAAAAAAAAAAATTCAAGACAAGGAAGAGACTAAACCGGCTGAAAACGGGGAAGATAATTTCATGAGGGATATTTGGGGTTAATTCCTAACCCTAAACCCAAAGATAAAAAAAGTGATGTTTGATTTTATCTTCATAAAACCCATTGCACGATTATCATAATAATAAGATGAAGTGCTTTTCTTTAAATTATAACTCACATATGTTTTACAGTTTGAAAGAATTTACATTACCAATTTACAAAAGTATTTTACGGAGAACACATATTTTTGCTTAAAGTTTGTTGGATTTTTTTTTAATTTTAAGTTTTTTTTAAATAATTGTAAAAATAAACTCAAAACCAAAATAATTTCAAAAATAAGCTTATTTTGCTTCGGGTATAAATTGTTATCCGAGGCGGCAATTTTACTTAACTGAAACTGCTACTCAGGGCAGCGATTTCTAATGGGCAGAATTTTGAGTTTAAATTTAGCCTATTGAAAATCGCTATTTAAGACAACGATTTTACATAACTAAAATCGTTGGCCAGGGCAGAAATTTCTAATTGGTAGAATTTTTGGAGAGGAAATTAGCCTTTACTTTCCCTATTTTAGTAAAAAAAAAAAAGTTAAACTATTTTTTTTCCAGCTAAATAACTGACCCAAAATTGCTGTTTGGGGTATCGATTTTTCTCCAAAGCAAAATAAGTTTATTTTTGAAATTATTTTGGTCTTTAGCTTAATTTTTTTAAAAAAAGCTTAAAAAAAATTCTCCTAAAGTTTGCATCAATTGTTCATAATATATAGTTCAAATAGTAATATGAGTGTTTCATGCAATTATGAAAGGTAGTTAAGTTATTGATTATTATTGAATTATTTTAAAGTACATCAGATAAAAGGTCATAAATTTAAAACTCGCGTACAAAATCTCTAGAGTGATAGTTTTTGAGATAGAATTGCATGCCATACAGAATATATCGATCTGCACTCGATAGTCAGATCGCCTCTCAGATGTTCGACTAGTGAGAAAGAGTCTGTAAGTGATAAGCAGCTCTAATCATGCATCCAACAAAACAAGTGATAGAACAATACTTGAAAGTTTTCCTACACCAAATAACTACTCTTCATATTTGTACACTATGGTTCAATAAACAAGCTTACACGCAACAAAATAAACTCAAACGGATGATTGAGTTGCACTTACATGTTAGGAACACCATGTCCTCTATCTGCCCACACATGATAAAGAAAAGAAAAGAGATGTATTAGGAACTCATGACTAAATCTCTTATTCGGGTTAACTCCGGCAAAATAACTGAAGTTAAATCCGGTCTATCCTTCTTCCGGAGCTGACAACATTTGAGAGCCAGTTCAGCTAATGACAAAGTCTCATGAATGGGCCAACCGGGTATAGATGGATCGAGTACATCCTCGAACTTACCACCATCGATGGCTCCTTCTACATGGTAGGACAATGCCATAGGATTCCTTGCTGTGATCAATTGAAGCAATATAATACCCAACGAATAGATATCTGACTTTGTCCCAAGCTGTCCTGTTTGTTGATACTCCGGGTCTATGTAGCAGAATGTCCCAGCTGCGGCAGTCATATGGTACTGTGTCATCTGATTTGCGACGGTTGGGGGTACTAGTCGCGCCAAGCCCACATCACCTATCTTGCTCGTGTAGTTAGAATCTAGGAGGATGTTAGCTGGTTTTAGATCCCTATGCACCAAGGGCTCTGGCTTTGCCTCGTGTAGGAAACAGAGGGAAGTTGCTATCTCAGCTGCAATCTTGAACCTTGTCTTGCAAGGGATGGGAGGAGTGTTGTTTACGCAGAACAACCTATCTTCTAGGCTTCCATTATCCATGTACTCGTATACAAGGCACCCGTACTCTGGACATGCTCCTACGAGGAGCACCATGTTGGGGTGTCTCATCCGTCCTAGAATCTCTATCTGCAAGAAACGAGAAGAGATTTCAGTGGATCAAATAAAAACATGAGTTCTGTCGCCTTAATTTGAAGGTAAATCTCCAATTTGAGCCTTGAAGAATAGTAAAATTTCACTATACCGACTTGAGACAGTAAAAACAGTATCATTGGTAAGATGCATGCATAAAATTTCTGTCAACTCATATCAATGTTGTTTCTTTCTTCACGAATTTAGGATGGATTACCTCCTGTTGAAATTGCTTAAGCCCTTGCGACACATTCGGCCTCAAAACCTTAATCGCGACTGGGGTGTGTTGAAGTGTAGCCTTGTACACAGGTCCATACCCTCCTTCACCAATCTTCAGCGAACTTGAGAAATAATTTGTTCCAACTTCTATCTCTTTCAAGGAGTACAGCCGGTAGCTGACTGGGCTTGATCTGTTTCCTAATCTCCTCTCCTCCTCTTCTTGTCTGGCAGCGTTCTGCTCCGCCAATTTTCTCTTACTTCCCTCCAACTCTGCAAACCGTTCTGTTAATTGTGCTGCATCCATAGCAGCTTGGCATTTTAGCCGCTCTAGATCTGCCACAACCATTACAGCCTCCTTTGCAAGCTTGATGTCCTCGATGTCATCTTCTTCTCCACTTTGTATATAATCAGCCTAAGGAAACAAGTAAAAATCGAAACCATATATTTTTTTTGGAATACAACAACTATAATGCATCATATGAAAATTAGCTCCTCCTGAACTTAATTACCTGTTGCTTTGCCGCATTTGCTTGTTCGCAGATTGAATGATAAAGCTCCATTGTGTTTCTTATTTCAAGCTTTAGCTTCCTCATCTCAGCATCTAGCTCATCCTTTAACGAAAGGAAATGAACCTTAAATTAGGCTAAAAACCAACAAAATAGCCTTGCATCTTTAACATCAAATGAAGCCAGCATAGGTGCTCAGATCTATGCATCTCAATGTTGATATTGTACAATTATCATGCTGATGGCCAATGAATTTAACTGACAACGTAAAACAAAACATACCGAAAAAGAGTTGCTTTGGGAACTCGAGGATGATTTAACACTTGATGCAGTCTCGAAACTGTTGGAGCTACTTTGGGAAGGAACTTGTCCTTGATTGTATCCTTCCGGTGATACTTGGCTTTCATTACTTGATGAATAAGAATTTGAGTTTCTGCATATCAACCACATATGTTATTACATTGTTGATGATTAAGGGCATCTATCCTAGTTTCCAAGGCAAAAGGAGCCTGTTTTAGGTGAAATGGTCATCAATCTTACTGCATTTCCATGTGCCTAGGAGTAGGTCGACTTACCAAACAAGTCAGAAACTTGTTACTTCTGAATCACATCAGATTATAAAGCTTATTGCAGGAAAAAAAATGAGATCAGACCATACCGGATCTTCTCATTTCAGAAAACTCATTACGGTTATTACTTTTAAAGCCAGCTATAGATTGTCCAAGGCAAGTTAATCCGGGTCAGAAAGTAATATACAGGTCATCAGTGTTTAAGGTCGCCAGTTTGATCAATTCAAGACATGCTGGCCTTGTAGCAGATTGCTTATTACCTGGAGGTATATTCTGCGTTGCTGAATGGATGAATAGGTGGTTGCCCCAACACCTGATATCTACTAGAAGAAGTATTCGAGGAGTTATCAGAGCTCCTACTATAATATGGAAAGTGATCTCTGGGTGAGTCACAATCATAGCGTAATCTTGGGTTGTTGTATTGACTATTGCGATCAGGTACCCTTCCACTAGTACGTATAGGCCGTGGGTTAACATAGTGACCATCACGGGACACATGACTTGACACTGATTCACTGCCAACAGATATCCTTGGGTTACTGTTGTCAGAGAAATAATACCTCTCTGAGTGCGATAAGCTTGAACGTGAAGTTCCACTGGAGATACTACTATGGCCTAAACTAGTCTTGTAGTCAGAGGTCCTGTAAGATGATGCAGAGCTGACACTTGACTGTGAAACAGAAGCAGCACCAGCAGCACCAGCATTAGGCCGTGTAAGGGCAGAAGGTATAAGACACACATTAGAACCCCGCATCGACTGCACCTTCCCTTTGTATATCACATATACAGCACAAAAATCTGGTGCCGATTTTTCAAGGCTGGAAGGAACATCAGCTGATTTAAATCTCCTGTTTCAAATACAGAAACAACAACAACAACAAAAATTCACATTTGTAGCAACCTTATATTACAAAGTTTATTTGCATATACAAGCATTGTATATGAGACCCACATACATTTCTCGTATAATTAGTTGAAAGCGGGTTCAATTATTTACTTTCCTCAATTTTTTTTACTTGTCAGTGACTTGTCTATTTTTTGTTCGAATTATATGTTGGGATTCGCATATAACACTTAATTTTATTATTAATAGTTGATTAACCTTAGAAATGAGAAATTCCATGGTTTTCCATTAGTTGTGAACGGAAAATGATGACAAAAACAAATGTACTTGGTACTAAACATTACTATGCTCTGTATCACTTTAACTTTTAGATTCCATTGCTTTCCTTGATTCCTTTCGAATAAACGAACACAATAAATTTTAATGAATCCATTCAACTTTGTAAACAAAACTTTGAGGAAGAACCTCAAGAAATAGGTACCCTACGGATCCACCATTAGTTGAACAAACAACCTTGAATACAGAAAGAGGGAGACCTTGTGATAGCGTTACGATTGGAAGCCCCAACAACAATGGTGCCAAGGTTGTTATTGTCGATATAGCTAATAAGTGCACTTGCTACATCAATGTCATGGAGTACCACCTCCATTGCATCAATCTGAAACAGAGGAAAAAACTTCGATAAACATAGTAAATTTAGGTAGCTTTATGTAAAATAATTAAGAAGAAATTTAGCCCATAGGATTTAGTTGACATAGAAATTAAGGATGACATACTCCTTTTCGACTACAAAATCCACGATAAGGTAAGAATAATTGCTGTACGTCTGAATCTGATGGGGCTATACTGGTTGTGGAAATTTCCATTTCTGTATAAACATACCAAAAAAGAACATTGAATTTTCCTAATCTTATAATAACCTCATGAATTTCATGCAACTAATATATATTGCGATCATAATGCCATAGAAATTAAGGTGACGTACGAGGATGGTAATGGTGGGTTTTAACATGAATAAGAACAACTTGATAATCTTTTCCCTTCAAGAAATGATCAATAGTCCATCTAACAGCTTGCTGGCTGTTCTTGCCCTTATCAATGGCAACCGCTACGGCATTGTGACCCAATCCTATGGGCTCGGCGTTTAGATCCATTCATAAAATGTGCAGTGTGTAATCCGATCCTTTGTCTCTTTGTCAGCCTTTATGGTTGCTTCACGGACAAGCAACCATTATTACAAGATCTCTCCATCAACCCTTTGTCTGAATCCTCCAAACTCGGAAGGGAAAAAAAATTTGAAGATGAAATTTAAACTTAACTTTGAAAACTGATTTCATAGTAGCCATTCATACAAGATTAACGAGCAACGTACGTCTATCCTCACCATTTGACATGGAGTGATCTGTTTTTCTCAACTGTATTTAGTTAAATTTGGGTTTTTCTTTTTTAAGAAATTATATCTACCATGGCTTTCTTAGCTGCGCTGTGTCTAAGTTGGCTTCTAATTCTATTGTTTATCAGCATTGTTCCCTCCATGCCTAAATAATGGTCAAGTCTATTTATTTTGAATTTTTTTAAATCTTTTTTTTAAATAATTTTAAAAATAAATTTCAAATCAAAATATTTTAAAAAAAATAAGCTTCTCCAAGTTTGGGATAAAATCGCTGCCTAAGGCAACGATTTCACAAGTAAAATTATTGCATGGGGCAACTATTTTGGGTTCGTTGAATTAGGCTGGCCAAGTGTTTTGTGATTATTTTTTTTAAAAAAAATGGGCTGTGATTTTAGTTGAGTTAGGGATTTGGGTTAGGGCTAACACAAGGATGAAAGCTAAAACCGTGAGATTTCACGAAAATAAAATCGTTGTTTAAAACAGGGATTTTCGTTCACAAAAAAAAAATTAATCACTGCATGTGATAGAAATTTTGGTTTAAACTTTTTTAAAAAAATATACAAATTACTCAAACTGACCCAAAATAACCTAAATAAGCTTATTTTTTAAAATATTTAAGTTTAAAACTAATTTTTTTTAAAAAAAAGCTTACCGAAAGTCATATCTTTTAGCGCAAAATCTAAGTCTTTAGATTTGGGGATAAAAAAATTTGTGATTGGGAATAAGTAATTACAAACCAATCGTGAGCCAAATTGAACTCGAAATTAAAATTACTAATTCCTTGTTAAATAAAGTTTATCAAAATTATTTATGACATTAAATATTATAGGGGATGCTAGATTCTTTTGATTCTAAAATAAAAGTCAAATCATATTACTACAAAATTTAAAGATTGATGTTCCAAATTGAATAAATTGCCATATTTTTTGAATTATAATGATTATTTGTGATCAATTTTCTATATACTCTTTTTGAGTTGTGTTGAAAGTACGGGAAAGTTCTAACTATTTAAGGTCTCTAAACATAATTTAAAAATACGGTGCTGGCTTGATATATTAATGTGTCTTTGTGGCTTTCAAAACTCGACAAGTAAGTAATATGGAGTATGTACTTTGTAACTTGTAAGTCCGTAGTACCTATGTGATATTTAATCGCTTTCCGTTTTTTTAAGGCTATACTCACTTAAAATTTTTTTTTTTTTAATATTATGCTATTCATTCTTCTTTTTATATCCTCTCATTTGCCGAACACGTTGATACTAGTGCTATAGTAGTTCATATACTGATTAATAATATAATGTGATCTTGATGAACTTCATTGCGTTTGAAAATTGAGATTGTGATCTCTCTAATCTCTTCTAGGAGAAGATAAAGGGATGAGTAGAGTACAAGTGTACAACATAGTTGAAGATAGGTTAGACCAAAACTATTTTAAAATTCGAAAATTATATAATTTGATCCTCATTCAATCCTATTTTTTTTTTAAAATATACATATAAATTAGAGTTGAATATGAGTCGAGCTAGCTCGTGAGCTATTCGGGATTGAATCACCTAAAGCTCGGCTCGAGCTCAGAATTAGGCGAGTTTTTATCTAGCCGAGTCCGAGCTCAAATTTTTAAATTAAGCGAGTCACAAGCCTGAGCCCGAGCTTTATGAGTCTCAAGCGAGCCGAGCCACGAGCTTTTTAAGCTCGGGCTCGACTCGTCTCGTTTCCAGCCCTAGTATGAAAATTGATTCTTGAGATTTCGGATATTTAGTAACTAGAAATTATTCAAAATATTATGAAAAATATATGTTTACTGTTTTTGGAAAACCAATAAAGACTCATCAAACCCTAGCCACCAAACATCTGATTAGCATTTTCGATCCAAATCAAAGTTCCATTTCGGACAGAATATTCGATCCTTACATACTCAGACCTAGTTGAAGCTTAATTTAATTCAATTCTTCACTTAAAAAAAAAAAAAGATTATTCCCTTTTGGTAAAATAAGAGGAAAAAGAAAAAGGAAGTTCCTTGATAGTACATGAAAAGTAAATCAAACATGACAAATCATTAACTCTTGAATCAATGGAATTAAAAGAAGTAAAAAAAAAGGAAGTAATTAAGAATTGTACATCGTAGAAATTAATCTCTAAGAGCACAACAAGCAATGATGAAAACAAAAAACAAGACAACAAGAAGGACACCATTGACAATGCTAATTCTCCTCCAACCCTTCATAAACAATGCTAAATATCCTGCTTTGCATGATCCACAATTATAGCACAGCTTATCAATTTCATTGTTCCAAGTTTTACAATCTTCATCTTCTGAACTCAACCCCGTTGCTGGAATTGCCCAATTTGTTGCACTTTCATACACAAATCCACAATGTTCTGGTGGTTTGCAACATCCTGTCTGCCTCAAAATAAATACACATTTCATCATTTCGTATTTCTTTTTTTTTTTTTTTTTTGACGCGATAAAGATAGCTAGCTAGTCTCGAGTGACTTGATTACTTAAACATGCATTCTTTTTGCAATAAACTTGTTTAGCATGTTTGATTAAAGAAATTATATTTTGTATCAAAAGTTTGCGGGAAACTTCTCTTAAATTTGCAAAGTGTTTTTTATTTGGGGAGGGGTCCTTGTTGAGTCTGTTACTCTGTTAATAAATCGGAAGACTTTTTTGAATTCATACCGAATATAAATCAATGATCATATATTAAGGGTTATTTTCATTATTTTATTTCTATATACGAGATCATTATTTCTATAAGTAAAATATTTGTCTTTGTATCTAATAGGATCATTTTCATAATTTTATTTCTATACTTTAGATGATATTATCTATATGTGAAATAATACCACTTATATCTGATATAGTGATATAATACCACTTATATATGAGATAATAATATCTATATCTAACATAATTACACTTATACTCCGTATTTGATATCTAAGTAAAACATTTTGTTTCTTTATTTTTTTTACAGTGATATAAGTTGTCAAATTTATACCTGATATAAATTAGAAGTTTTTCATAAATCGGTCCTCCAAAACTTTGTAAAATTTAGAAATTAGAATTTATCAACTAAAAAAGACGGGGAAAGTTCAAAAAAATTACGTCCAATTCTCCGATTAAAAGTTACAGTACGTACCTCAATAGATGTAAGCTTAGAGCGTTTCAAAGAAATAAAATCCATAATTGATCTATAAGCACCAATCTTGCCACATGCATCATGGTGAATCATGCATGACATAACATCATCCCAATGGCCACCGCCAACCAAATTATTCTGCAACCATCCTGAAAAACTTTGAAGCTCATACTCCTTAACATTACCCCCGAGAACATTCATCCCAGTTCCACCCCCCTTAATGAACACGCCTCCAACACTTAAACACGCTAGCAAACCGATTATTACAACGAATAATGCGATCAAATACAACCATAGGAAGAAGGTTATTCGACAGCATGCGCCCAGCAGTCCGATGAGCGAGACAATGAGCAAGCAAAGACCAAGTGCCAGGAGAGGTCTGTACAATATTGGATCACAAGGGGAATTCGCAGTTACCTTCAAGAAATACCCAGCCAAGAGAACAGGTAACGAAATGCACAAGGTTACGGTGTTAAGGCAGCCTAGGAGAACTGTGCTTACCGCCATTTCGTTATTTTGATGAGTAGATTTCGTCTACCTGTGAGGAGGGTGGGGAGAATGACCCCAAATGATGGTCAAAAACAGGTATATTTTCTGGACAGGGTATGCGAAATGTACTGCAAAAAAACTCAAATGAAGTGGTTGGAAAGGAGAAATGCAGGAGGGGGGGAAGGGTTGCTGTATTTGGTGCTATTATTGTTCAGATGACAATAACCAAGCAGCTACGTTTACAAGAAGGGACGAGAATTATAGAACCATTGTGACGCTATTTGTATGGTAACATTTTCTTCTTGCTGATTTAGCCTATTTTCAGGTTGACAAAAATAGGAGCCAGCTAAGAAAGGTTCAGAAAATCTGTCATTTTGACAACCCCATTACTACTTATATGCCACACTTACAACTTACAGGCCATGGTGGCAGGCCGGGCTCAAAAAATATTTTCCAAAAGCAAATTCAATTAAGAACAAATAATGGTGGATGAAATTTATTATGTCAATAGTTTCCTTCTTTTTTTTACTTTTCCAATATCTTACATACTAATTGAAACAAGCATTGATAGTTAAGGCAATAATTATTAAAGCTAATAATAAGAGTAATTACTCAAATACTATATTCCAACTTCAGGTTTTCACTTTAATAATAATTGTTTTTTATTCAAAAAGATAAAGTAAAAGGTTAGCAACAAATTACTCATGTTATGCTCCCTTCATAATTTCAATGTAAGATTTTAAAAGCAAATCTTCTATCTCCCTCTTTTTGTAGCTCTCTATTAGATGTCCCAATTATTTTTAGTATTTGCTATATAGAGATAGGTGAATGCTCATAGCAATTTATTTTCAATTACATTTATATACATTTCTATTATTGCAATGATGTTCTTTATCTAATTATAATACTCCCTCCGCCTCTTTTTGTTCTTACTATTTGTTTTTGCATAAATCACAAAGCAAACTCAAATTTTAAATATCTTCAATTGTGATTTACAAAAATTATACAAAGTTGATATTTGAAAAAATATACATTGAGACGAATATTTTAAGACCCATATAATTATGTTTTTTTTTCTAATAGATTAGGAAGAATTCATGGTCAAAGTTTGACACTAAAGTCAATAAATTCCAAACAAGAAGAACAAAAAGAAATGGAGGGACTATGTTACGAGTATTTTTTTTTCTTTTTGTAATTTCTTGTTTATTCATCAATTGTATGTTCAATTTAATTTTTATAAGAAAATGTCTAAATTGGTTTGTAATAGATGCTGAGAAAGAAATTAAAAATCAAATGGAAGGGATAAAAAACAAATATGTTTTTGAAAAACATATTCGCTTGTACATTGGTATCACCAAAAATAGACAATCTTAAGATTGTATTTTATACATGGTCCTAAAATTTTGCCTATGAACCCTAAGACATCAAAACGACATTAGGTGGCAGGGGTTTTGGGAGAGTTTTGAACTTTGATGTGGTTGGCCACTCCAGTCTAGTACTCGTATAGAATTTCAGCAACACTATTACCTCCAAAATTATATTCTCAAGTCATCAAAATCGTTGATGTTATAGTTCGTGAAGAAGGTTTGATGAGTGGTAGAAGGGGAGCGGCTCAATCGACAAAAAAAGTATCGACGTATTAAACCAGATCATATAGAATATGGGTATTTGCAATCATGAAAGAAAGAGTATTTGTTGATTCCAAAACAAGACCAATAAGCAAATGGGCAATTAAATAAACAGATTAACTGATTCACTCAAATATAGATTTGGAACCGAACCAGCTAAGTATTAGGTTCAGTGTTCGCTTATTTAAAAGGGAAGAACAGAGATGGGAGTCTGTACTGTGGAGAAACTAGCACAATTTGGGTTCAATTGTGAGGCTAAATTGGACTAAGGATCCGATCCCCTCAACTTATTTTTGGTAAACTTATTTATTTTTATGAAATTTAACTTATTTTTGCTGACCTTATCACTTTTCCACACTCATCTTTTGGCAAATTTAATTTATTTATGCTGATCTTATTTTTTATTATACATGATTTATTTTTGCTGAATTTCATCATATTTTTACTTTAACTTGTCTATATAAGCGGAAGAAGAGACCCTACGGGAGATATAGCCTCCTTCAACCAAGTTATTTGAACTAGTCTTGACTCCAACACAACCTGAAGCCAAAACTAACCAAGCATGAACTTGTAAAGCCCAAGGGCCATTAGCAACTTAGCCACCTCTACAGTCACTGCTACTAGTCGGAGCTGCCTACTTCAACACAACAGTGAAGTGATTCTGACCAAAAATTGCTCCAAATACGAATTTTAACTTTTTTAACATACAATGGCAAATCTCGAGGGAGGGGGGGACTCAAAATAGAAAATGGGACAATCTTTAAGGGATATATCAAAATGAAAAATAAAGCAATCTTTAAGGGACAGAGGGAATACTCAGTATCCACAATCATAGAAAATTTGATAATGGTCCATGTTGTGGCAATACAGAATGATTCACAACAGAATATAACATACAATTAATGTTTTTCATTCCCGGTAAAGGTACCATAACATAACATTATGCACCACCACAATACAGCAACTATTAAGGCATGGTAGCAATTTTGGGCTAAAAGTTAAAACATCTTAACGAGACACTATTCTAAAAATATCAATTTGGGTTTTTCTGCACCATTCATTGATATGCCTGAATTCATAATATGGCTAATGTTTTCTTCACTTCACTAGAGGGGCCATGTTAAATGTAAATACAAGTATTTTTTCCACAAACAGTGATACTTACAATCTCCTTCAATGTTAAAAACTCGACCAAGCTCTTTCCCCAAGGCCTCCCACTGACCTATTTGATGTGTATAAAATTGGAGAAGGGCAAATATACATGTAACTAAATTAAAGCTTTAAGGTTTCAACAAACACTAGAGAAGAACCACAGCAGCAGTAATCAGCGCCACGACAGTAAACACCAGAGCCTGCAGTCAGAGAGATACATTGTGATATGTCACTGACACATGAAAGAAAGACAATATCCAAACATTTTCAAAATGCAAATACAATTGAACAAACAGCTTGAAGTGACAGGCCAGACATGACAAGCAAAAGAGAAATAATGAACTGATTATAAAGATCTTCCAATAAGGTAAACATATCAAGGAATTGTAAAATCTCTATTCACTAATAGATATGATGCATACAAAGAACTGTAGAAATTTTCCATCAGGCCATCAGTGAAGTTCGAGAATAATGAATGTGACATAAATCACCAAAGGAGATGTCGGGGGCTCAAAAATTGGAAATCAGCTTCTTATTGCGAAGCTCAACAATCAGGTTATGGGAATAGACTTATTTGCCAATATTTCTCACAAAAGATCAGTCAGAAACAACCCCTCTGCAAAAGTTGTTTGGAAGGGATACGGCTTGTTAGTAGTTAGGTAGTTCTGTCCCAAGATTCCAACCTATTGTGAACACCACCTAGGGATGAAACACGAACTAGGTAGTAAAGTCTAACAAAAAGCCCTAAAAAAGAACATAGGCATCTTGATCAAATTATTCCAGTGCTGTTCAACTGTTCATTAAAGTTCAAAACTATCAAAACGCATCAAATACCTGGCACTAGTTAAAAATAACCTGTACTACGTACATCACATGCAGTTATAAGCTTAAAACAAAACTAATTACAAATTTCTCATCATGCATGCTGTGAAGACCTAACTTCATTAATGTCACTAATAAGACAAGTAATCCAACACAGGCAAAGGTATCAGTAAAAGCCAGGATGAGCAATGCCATATCACAGATAAAATAATACTTACAGTTATTGCACAAGTCGCCAGTCCAGTCCTTTCCCTAGGATCTTTATGGTAGTAGTTTCTAAGATAAAGGATTGTAGCAAAATACCACATCAATGGGCAAATGAAACCTAGCAAAAGGCTGCAAGACAGATACATGTTTCCATTAAGAGAAAGGAAAGGGAAGGGAAGGAGAGGCAGATGGAAAAAGATGGGAAACATACGAAAACCAGCCAATACCACAGCCAAAGCAAGGGAGAGGTTTATCATACAACCCCAACGATTGATCCTCTTTGTCACCAATGAGCATATAATCCTCATTCCCACATTTTCCGGTGTTGTTTGGGCAGCCTGACATGGAGAAACGTTTCATAAATAATAAGATAACTATGGCAAGTACATTCAAGAGGAGACAAAACATCACGAATTTGTTATGTGCCTGGGTGCTGCAAATGCAACAACGCATACACACAACCATCCTTTTAACTATGCTTAAAAACAATACCAAATTTCCTGGGTTTCAACTTACAAGTACCAAGGCCTCTACTTTTACCCTACAACTACATATACTGACGAAACAAATCTTCAATGACAATAGTTATTCCCCAACTTTTACCCAGTTCAGTATATGTTAGGCAGTAGACTCCTGAGGACAATTGGCACTGATATATTCCATTCAATTCCAGCTTGTTTGAGCAAATAAGAAAACCATATTAGAATTTCTGAATTTCCCCACCAAAACCCTATCAATGGAAAACTATCAGTCTAGCGCATTCTTAATCGAAGATTTGCCCTTGCCACGAAACGTACAATAGTGATGACATGTGCTAGTAAAATTAGACATGATACTGAAATCAAAAACCATAAACACCTCCCAACCTAGGTTCCACACCAATTGAACCTACACCCGAGAGACTGCCCAATAGCCCGTTCAGGCGCTCATACCAACCCTCTACACAACTTCCTTCCCTAAATTAAGTAACAAATAAAATGTAAAATACAAATTCAATCACAGAACTCAAAATTTGGGGAAAAAGTGATACTTTGTTCCATGCTTGGCTTACTGTATTTGAATGAATCAGCAATTTGACATAACCCAACTCTATTTCTTCAAATCAACTGCAATATTCATAACACACAATAAACTAGTAAATATACAAAATTTAAGAGCCTTTTCTAAACAATATACTATAAAGAGTTAGACCATATAAAGGATACAATATCTTGAGATGAACAGATACAATAATCAGCTAATAACAAAACCCTAAAAACTTTGAAAAGGAAGAATTCAACAGTTTCCCAGAAATTAGAAGAGAAATTTGCCAGAAATCGGTGGTTGGAAAGTTGGACAGTGTACTTTAGGAGAGAAAAGGCTGGTGATTTAGTCAGAAAGCAAGAAAAGGGCGTGGCGAAGGAGTGAGGTGCAAGTTCTTGCTTGCTAGCTGCTTCTTGACATTCACGACGGTGACAGGTTCTTCACTAGTCATTACGGAGCGTTCCAGTAAACCTTTTTTATTTTTTATTTTACGGTGGGTTAAAATCTAATCCTTTAACCTTTTAAAAAAGTAAAAGCCCAACTCACCGAATCCCTCCTTTTTCTCTGAATTGTTAAATATTGCATGTAATTACTTAAGATTGCTTGCAAATTTCACGAGAGAAATGACTGTAATACTAAGTATTTCAACTGCAACACTCTTTTACCCCCTCATAGATAAGGTTTGTTCATTAGTTTCGAGTACCCGCTTTGTTAGGTACTTGAATATGCAACCCAAGACTCGACCCGAGTATTTCGATACCTGCAAAACGGGTACCCGGGTTTCTCGGGTCAGGTCATGGGTACCTGCATTTAAAAAAAAAATTACACTTAGATATCGAAAAAGTATAAAAAAAAATAATACCAAGTTATAGACATACTTCATTGAGCTTCACTGATTGATTAACGAATATGCTCAAAAGAGTTGGATTGTCTAAGTCATTGATATTGCAGATTTCACATAATTAAGCTCTCCCTTTCCCCAAAAATATATGATTCAGTTATTTGAAATTACCATCATCTTGGTCCAGAGAGCTTCATTGCTTGGACAAGCAATGAAGAATCATCAGTGAAAGCAATGAAGAATCATCAGTGAGATATGAGTATCTCTCTGAAGAGCATACTCATTGGCTCTGCTCCTTGTGGAATTAGCTAGTTGTGAACCTTCCCATTTCTCGACGAGGCCATCTCCACGTAATAATCAACTGAGAAGATCCTCTCAATCTTGCGCTAGGCCATTTTAAGAAAAGAAAATTTCAAAAACAATGATCTCAACTAAAAACTTTAGAATAGGTAAGCATTTCGAAAGAGTAGAGGTGAACTTTAAACTGTGCAATCTTACTTCTAAAAACCGACTTAGAGATTTTTTTTGACTAAAATACATAGGCCTTAACGTACAAAAATTAGCACCATAATGTAATAATCTACAAGAAAAGGCGTAAAGAAAAATAATTGAGTGCAAAGGAGAGCTACATGGACAATTTCCTCGAAAAAAGTATATTTTTTTTATACAGGTCATCGGGTACCTAATTGTAATATATTTTGATCCATTACCCGACCCGCATTTAGTCATTTTAGCGGGTCGGGTACCCGGCCCAAAAGGTATAAAAAATTATTAAATTATCCGGTAATTATCAGTCGAGTATTTGGGTCGGGTAATTCTTGTCGGGTTTTGTTGAACACCCCTACGTCATACGCATGAATATTCAAAAGTTGCCTTCAAACTTTACTTTCACAAGCATTATGACCCCATTTTCTAATACTTTCACTTCCCTCCAAATCCATTCAACCACTACCTTCCTCTTCCCCTTAGCTAAAAAGCTTACCTCGTTTCTCTCCACCCTTGCCCTCTTCTCCTCCGCTTACGAAATATTGGTCACTCCTTACCGTTTATCCTCCAACAAAATTCTCTCCTTTGTCGTCTCCTCCTCCTCCTCCTCCTCTCCTACCTCCATTGCACCTTCCTCCAACAACGCCAATCATTCGACTAGATTACAACGACCACTTACCTCGACAACAATGAGTGGAATGAAATATTTTACATTTAAATCTACTGCATAATATTATTTTGTATTTTCTTATGAAATAAAATACACTTATGTATTTTGATTTACTCATATAAAAAGTGAAGTTCAACAAATTATCCTCTTTTCCTCTTTAAGTTTTCAATTCTCATAATTGACAATGTTCAAATTTTCCAAATTTGATTTTTTTCGACATATACCCTTCATGGCTTCAATCGATCCATGGGACACTTTTTTAAAAGTGTATTTTTTAAGTATATATTTTCTGAAACCCATACTTTTTGGATATGTAAGGACTTAACCGATTCAATGTATTGATCACCCTTGGAAATGACAAAAAGAGGCTTCTTTTCAAATAGCAAAATCGAGCACTTAGATTGTTGGTTGTGTATAAACTCTTCAATGCAATGAGCAGGAATTCGCTGAATGTGTGCATCTCGTCAACCTTTGTCGCTCCATGATTAATACTCCAGATTGGGACACACACATTACATATATTTATCGAGAGGACAAACGAACAACAGATTGGCTCGCAAACAAGAAGTTGCACAAGATGAAGCAATTGCCTTTATGAATATGGCTCAAACTCAACTCAATAGTCAATACTCTATTAGAAGAAGATTTAAAAGTAGTAGCTTTCATTTGTTTTCTCTGGAAGCCCTGTGCTTCCCCTATGGATCAAGAGAGAAAAAAAACAAAAAAAAGATAGCAAATGTTCTTAGCATAGGTGTATTTGTAACCTAAAGCCCAGCCCACAATAAAAGCACACACTACACCGAAAAGCCTACCCAACCCATTAATGCGCACCTCCCTCCATTGGTTCTCCGGCTTCTCCCCTTTCTCTCTCTATTGTAGGGTTTATCGCATACAACTCCATTGCAACCCCCAAAACCCCTCCCTCCATTCCACCTGAACCCAATCATGGACCCAGATACAGACCCGCTATCACACAGTTCAAAGAATAAGAAGAGAAAAGCATCCAAAGTTCACGCCTCAATCGAAATGCTCAAGGAGCAACAACAGAAGAACCCACCCGTTTTGGGGTACTACCCATCTGGGTTCGACCCATTGAAGCGCAAAAGATCAGAACCCTACAACCTTATGTATTACAGGAACCAGAAAGTGGGCAAAAGAATCGAGTTTGTGGTTAAGCCAGGTGGGTCTGAAGTTGACTATGTTGGATCCAGTTATTCTGGTGAAGCCACTGTTGGTCGGATGAATAGCTATGCTCTTGGGGTTCTAAATAAGCGCACTCAGTCTTTCACTTTTGCTCCTATTACTGCTAACAGGGTGTGTTTATGTTCATATCTACTTGCGTTTTATTGTTTCTATTTTTTGTTTTGTACATATTACATGTTGGAAAACATTTGTGTTGCTTTGTTGAATGTTCGATAGTGGAAGTTGGAATCTTTTTGATGTTATGTTTATTTGTTTTTATCAAGATTTGATCTTTTGGGGGGTAATACTGTTGTTGGTTGATTGCATTGGTGTTGAATCAGAAGTTATTTGGATTGGTACATTGTTCGGGTTTAAAAACACGGGGTACCTCGTGCATTCTTTTAAAGTTCGAGGGGGTGCATAGTGATAGTCTCAATAATTATGATAACTAGGTTAGTTGGTGGAGGAAGTTGGGAGAGAAATGATGACATTGGGTGTTCTGTATATGTTTGATTAGGAATCCAAAGGGATTGGTTGATGAGTGTTGAATTAGAAGTAATTTGTGATTAGAGGTACAATGTTTGGTTTTCTTAACACAGGGGTACCTTATATATTCCTTAGACGCTCAAGGGTACACTATCAATAATTATAATGTTTAGGTTTGTAGGTGGAGGAAGCTCGGAGAGAAATAATGAACTTTCGGAGTTTTACTTGTTTTTAAATAGAGGTTCGAAGGTGAGATGATTTAATGGTTTGGTCACTTAAATACGCTGGGAGTTTGTTGATGATGATGGTTATTTGAGACATCCTAATCCAGTATGCTTGATCGTTAGTTATATGCATGACTATCCTGGTATTAAAGTAAAGTATTTGCTGCAGTTTGGGTTGTCATCATCAGTGTTGATTTGTGGGGATCATTTACTGTAATTATAAGCCGTCCCGGTTACATGATTTTGAGATTATGATCTTCCGGTGTCCTTTAGAAAAAAAGATACCCTTATGAGCTCAACTGTCAGCTTTTTTTACTGACATGAATTTTGGCATTGAAATGTTCAGATATTTAGGCTACAACCTTTGGCTAGAGCAGCAGTCATATCTGACAAGGAACCAGAAACTCCAGCCGTGATAGATGATGCAGAGGAAAAAACCCTCAAACGGCGGGTTCTTACTGACCGTTATGGTACCAAGGGTGCAATAAAGAAGGTATTTATACTTCTACTTGGATTGTTTAAAATATGCAGTGACTCTAATCTCTCACATCAGGAACCAAAGGCCTGCGATGCTGTTACCATTTAGTGTTTTTCCTTGAAGCTATTGATGCTTCTTATAGGATACTGAGACATCTAGATCGATTGCCATTTGGCTTTTTGCGCTATATTGTGCATGTTACGTGTAACTTTTGATTAGTTCTTTAAACATTTTGCAAGCTGAATGTTAAAGCTATTCATGTTAAAGAAGGTATGGGCATCCTGATATACCATTTAGTACACCCCCACCTGATGATATTGCTAATGACAATGTTCTTACAGATAAGTCAAAGATAAACATTTATCAGTGAATTTTGTAATTTGTACCGACCAGAATTACCGATTAGAATCCGAAATTTTCAAAATTACAGCTCTCATTTATGTGATTATATATGATATAAAATACCAAATCAATGGAGGAAGTTTTTAAGAACTTAAGTATAATCAAAAGGTCAGGTCTGATTCCGACAACTTATTGATTACGTCTTTTGTGCAGGATAAGGAAGCAATGCGGCTTAGGCAAAAGGAAGATCCTGATGCCATGCCAGAAATTAACCAGATAATTGAGGAAACTCCTATAGACAAGTCGGCACTTACAAGCTCCAGCTCAGACACTTCCCACAATGTTCCCCCACATGATATCTCTGCTACAACACCTGAGAAGGCTTATCTACTTGATAAAATTATTCTCAAAGGAGAATGGGATTATGTGACAGACATTTTGGAGCTGTTGCAGGCTGGGAAGGAGGTAAAACCAGATGTTTACCCAACATATGTGTGCAATCGGTGTTACAAAGTGGAATTATGCAAGGTGAGGTTTATAGTTATGTAGAGTGTGTTATGTTTATTCAAATTTACTTATTTGAACTTAACTTATCTGAACTTTTTGAACTTATCTGATTTGTTCAAACTCATTGTAGTAGTGAATTGAACTTGGTACTCTTAACTTATTTGAATTAAATTTTCTTAAGGTGAAGATAACATGGCTGTAGTTTGACTAGGCTGATTAGGACTATCTCTGGACATATTGATTGCATTTTCACTAAGATTTTTTTGAAGTGCCAAAAAAATCTCATGTTTTTTTCTATTTGGCACCACGGCACTAGTAGTTGAAGTTAAAGGCATCAACTCCAGTTTGATGCGAGAGAAATGTGTGTTTAAAATTTGTATCGGAGTGAATTAGTGAAACAATGGAGAATAGTAGAAAAGGGAGAAGATGACCTTGACTGTTATTGCAAGCAAGCAGATTAGCATATGCATTGCATAGACTGCAGCTAACCTTCCTTTTTTTTTTTTTTTTTGGGGGGGGGATCTCTCCTTTGATGCTCTTGGGTAAGTTGGAGTGTTTGTATTGAGATTCGAGAGTGAGTGATAGTGATTGTGGGCTCTTGGTAACATATCTGGGCTAGTAAATAAAAGAGATGGAATAGAAAGGGTGTATACATCTCTGGGTATGTTGGGTAATAATAAGATGGCAATCTGGCATGGCATATGTGATGTCATTGTTGGACATTGCAGAAGCTACATGTGGGCTAGGGTAGAAGGCCATTACTAGCTGATCATGGCTAGCTGGTCACATTTACCAGGGTTCCTGGTTGGTAGACTTGGCAGCTCTGGCTTTTTTTGCATGTTCAGTCTGGCGTTCACAGCTCGAATGCTTGCTTTGGTACCCTTTGGCTACTACTGTAATTTATTTTTCAATTCACATTTTTCAGTTTTTAACCTGAATACTAGTTTTGTTCACCCAATGGGTATATTTATGTTTTCATATGCTCTATTATTCTGCAGGGTGAAGCAGAGAAGAAAAGGATTGCTGGTATCCTGTCATATATTACTCAACTCATAAACTTCAAGAATCGGCATTCTCTTGATGGTGTCAAATCTTCTAAGCATCAGAAATTCCTCCCAAGCATTCTGTTGCAGAAGTTTACAAAAATGTTTATTGATCCAGATAAAAACAGGGTTGCAGATGACAAAATAAGTTCCCTCATCAGCTATATACTGGTTCTCACCTTATTCGTTGACGAGTTTCAGACTGATTTCACTGACATTGCTAAGGATCTGAAGATGTCTGCCTTGAGCCTGAGACCTTATTTTGAGAATTTGGGTTGTAAGATTGCGAGAAGAAATAAAGTGACTGTGTTTACCCTTCCTGTTCCTCTCAAGTTCCCAACTTTGAGGAAGAGAAGAAGAGGGTAGATTCTTTGTATGACACTATCGTGTACAACGTGCAGTAACAAAATGGGCCACGCGCTGAGCCATCAACAATGGTACTTGATTTTTTATTTATTTTTTTCCCTGGAATTCATCAACTAAAAGATGGTTGGGCATGATGGCTAGCTCTAGTACAAGAATAGCTGCTTTGAAAGAATGAATATGAATGGAAGATAAAAGTTCCAATCAATGGTTTACAAGTGAAAAGATTTTAACTACAGTGGATGGTGTCCTTATGGTTTATCTTGCTGAGCGATGCATAGATGTTGTATCAAACTTGTTATTGTTATTAATTTTATCGGTGTTCCATTTTACTGGTTTGAAACTGCAACTGCAAAGGCATACTTGTTTTTGGATTCATCGTGGCAGAATCTTGATGTGGAGTAAATAAGTTTAGAACATGGAAAAAGTTAAAAATAGGCAACGAAATTAGAAAAAGATATTGACTCTACATTGATGGAAAATCTAATCGTAGCTATATGAGGTCAGGAACTATAAGTGATCCTATGTATAGGGCTTTTCGCCACAGCCAAATAAAAATTAATCCAAAAGAAATAGTCATCTAAAACTGTGTTAAAAAAAAAAAAAAAAAAAAAAAAAAAAAAAAAAAAAAAAAACTAATTTGGAGTATGCTTGTGGTATTAGTCTTTAAAATATATTTGGACACATAATTTTTATTATTAGATAATTCGAAATATGAGTTATAAATAACAGTTAAAAAAGATCACAGCATAGCCAACTTGTTAAGAGTCTTAAGACTATAGACTATTATTATACTTAAGAAGAGAAGCTAGTTTTAATTAAGAATATCAATCGGTAAAGAAACTAAGAGGGATATAAAACTAATAAAATTAATCACAAGTTACATAATTGTCATACTCCCACGTTATAATTTGATTCTTGGCTTAGAAGGAGCACAAAAAATGGGAGGCAACTGCCATTTGCATGAATAATCTGTATTCCCAACTAAACACAGTAGAAGAAAGGAAGGCAGATAAAATATACGGAGTAGTTCTAGTGATGGCCAGTGGGCCGGGTCAGCCCGGCCCAGCCCCAGCCCGGCTCGAACCGGCCCACCAGCGAACCGGGCTTGGCCCGGTTCGGCCCGTCCAAAACGCGGGCCGATTTCGAATCCCGATTTTTCAACCCTAACCCGTTTCGATTCGGTTCGGCCCCGTATTCGCCTAAAACTAGTCGTTTAACTAGCCGTTATTGCCCGTTGTGATGTGCCCTATAAAAACACCACCAATTCGGTTTTCATCCTCACCAAATTCTCTCTCAATCTTTCAATCTCTCAATCTTTACTAATTACAATTAGCTTAATTATTAGTACTAATCTTCTTAATTACTCTCTTAATCTTCATTAGTTATCTTAATTAGTTGGTTTATTATTCTTAATTTAGTTGTTTATTACTTCAAATCCTAAAAGAAAATGGATTCAAGAGGTAGATTCAGTGTAAGCAGTTCTTTCGATGATACTGCGGAGTTTGCTCAAAACTTGGAGCAACAACTTTTCGGTACTCCGGGTACTCAAATTCCGGAAACTCCAACTTCTCAGATGCGTCCTCCTTCTTCTACTCCACAAGGTAACTATTAAACTTCTAATTAATGAATGTTAGATTATTTGATTATGTTAGATTAAGTTCTTGATGTTTAATTAGTTATGATATATTTGGTTGATTATGTTAATTGATTAGTTATGATATATTTGGTTGATTATGTTAATTGATTAGTTATGATATATTTGGTTGATTATGTTAATTAATTAGTTAATTAACTTGTGAAGGTGAAGGTGATGGTGATGGTGATGAAGGAGTACCTGAGTCTACTCAATGTAGAAAGAAATCTTCCAAAGTATGGCCATATTATGAGAAGGTCCTACTGACCGATGCTTCTTCCAAAGGGAGGAAATTCATGTGCTATTGCTTGGTATGCAAGCAATTAGGAAAGAAGCCAATAGCCGCTTATTCATGGAAGACCGGTTATGGGACGAGAACCTTATCCCGTCACTTGACCGGGGGGTACACGGAATAAACCTCGATGCAACTGAATCTGCAGGAGCAGCTGAATCTTCAACTCAGACACAACTACACGGGTATATGGGTTCCATGCCCGGAGGAGGTAGGCCTTTTATGTATAATCGAGATAAAATGATTGATGAAATGGCTAATTTTGTCATTGCTGACGAATTACCTTTTAGCTATGGTGAGAGTCTAAACTTTGAGCATTTCACTAGAACCACTTTACAACCTGCTTATAGACGTGTCCCTAGGAACACGCTTAAACGCCATACCCAAACTGCTTATTATAAATATAGAAGTAGTTTAATAGAAATGTTTCGCACTTTTAACGGTCGTGTTAGCCTAACTAGTGATACATGGACCTCTTGTTTTGGTGAACCTTTTCTTTGTGTAACCGCCCATTGGATTGATGATGAGTGGTATATTAAAAAACGAATCATTTGTTTTCAAGCTATGGAGGAGAGACATACCGGATACAACCTTAAGGTAAGGATAATAGACTGTCTTAAAACCTTTCATTTACTTGATAAAGTTTTTTCCCTTTCATTAGATAATGCTTCAGCGAATACAAAATGTATAGATTATTTGATATTCGAACCAAGCTTAAAGTTGATAAACAGTGGAGAACTATTACATGTTCGTTGTTGTGCACATATTATGAACCTCTCGGTTCAAGAAGGTTTAGCTGAGTTAACTGACTTGCTTAACCCTATTAGGAGTGTAATTAAATGGATTAGGATTACGACCTCGGTTAGGAGGAAGTACATGGCCTTGTGTAAGGAAAGAGGCCTTAGGAAGAAGCAATGGAGTCTAGATACACCGACCCGTTGGAACTCCACATATAAATTGTTAAAAGAAGCCATTAAATACCGTGAGATTTTGACAATTATTTATAACGAAACCCGAGCGACTCCCGATGAACTTATTACTGATTTCCATTGGAATACCGCAATTTACATCCGTGACATTTTAGCAGCTTTTGACCACGCAACCAAAATTTTCTCTTATGTTTACGACCCTAACATCCATTTAGTTATATTAGAGTGTGTTACCATAGTTAGCACTCAACATCGTTCAAATTAGTAATGTAATTACTAGTATGCTTAATAAATGGTATAACTACTTTAGTGAATTTCCCGTCATATATGGTATAGCTTCTATTCTTGATCCCGGGGTCAAGATTGTTGGTTTAGAAAACTGTTTAGAATTTTATTATAACGCTTTAAGTTTACAATACGATGTCAATGCATATATAGAAAAATGTAAAAATGTTTTAGCTAGTATATATGAACATTATGCTTCTATTTATGCAACGTCCGAAAATGTATCTTCTTCTAGTGGAAATTCCGCTACGCGATGGCAGCCAATACTTGGTAGAATTTTAAAAAAATCAAAAACATCGGTTTCTTCTTCTTCTTCTTCTTCACTTTATAATATTAATGAATATCTTTCTTACCAACATGAAACCGATGCTAATTTTTCAATTATTAAGTGGTGGCGCGAGCACGAACGGCAATTTCCCATTTTGGCGAGAATTGCAAAGGATATCCTATCCTTTGCAATTCCAGCCTCCTCTATTGCTTCCGAGTCTACTTTTAGTGCAAGTAGACGTGCTCTTGACGAGAAGAGATCCCGCTTATCTCCCGAAAGCATAGAAATATGCGTTTGTAAGAAAGATTGGGATCAGGCGGAGCGGATGACCCAAGGATTGAGGGAGGAGGACAACGACGAAGACGATCCTTGGATGACGATGGACACAAGCGAATCAAGCGACAACCCAGGAGGTGAAGGAGGTTCGGGGTCTGTCCCTGATTAGGCTAAGCACAACCGCACAAGCACCCCTACAGGTACGTACCAGAACTACGTGGGCTTTGATTCCTTCGGGATACGTAGGCAACTTAATTCTGAAAATCAATATTTAATTATTTGATTAAATTTTGATTTTCTAAATTAAGTGCAAGCCCTTAATATGAAATATGATTTAGTTTACTTATTTTAGTATATGAAATATGAAATATGAAATTTTGATTTTAGTTTACAAATTTTAGTACATGAAATATGAAATTAAATTTAAAATATAAAATATGAAATATATTTTATTTGATTTTCTAAAAAGTGAATTAGTTCATTTATTTGAAATATTTTAGATTTTCTAATGCGTAAATATGAAATTAGGTAAATATACGTAATTAATTTAATAATACTTAATTAAAAAAAAAATTAAATTTTTTTTTTTTAAAAAAAATATGTAATTCGGTTCGATTCGTTTTGTGATTCGGTCAAGATTCGGTTCGATTCGTTCACGATTCGGTTCGATTCAGTTCGTGATTCGGTTCGTGATTCGGTTCGATTCGGTTCGTGATTCGTTTTCGATTCGGTTTGATTCGGTAACGAATCGGATTCGCCCGACCCCAGCCCGGTTCGGACCGACCCGCCCCCCTGACCGGTCCGAATCCGGTCCCCTCCCCCCAGCCCGGCCCGGTGCCAGGACCGGCCCACTGGCCATCACTACGGAGTACTAATTTGAAGACTCATGACTTGTAACGATGATGGTAGGCGATCTTACAATGAACTCTGGAAAATGGTCAGTACTGATAGATAGATAGATGACTTGTGGATTTTATTTTTAAATAAATTATCTAATTCTTGGAGTTCAAGCAAATATATTAATTAAGTGTACAACGCAAAGTCATGAAATAATACGGAAAATCGTATTAAGGAATCAAAGAATATAACTTGAATTTGTCTTAAGCTAAGATTTTATATTTATCAAATATTTGTCATTTTATTCCACGGCATGTATGCTAGCTCCTACATGTAATGAGATATTGTTGACTATACTACAAAGATTAGGCGCACAATCTACGCGGTATCTTTCGCTTGAATGCTTTTTTTTTTTTTTTTTTTTAAATCACCTATAATTAAATTACGAAAAAGTAGTAACGGTATATAAAATAAGTCTATATTAATTTGCTATCATGTATCTTATTTCTTTGTCACTAAGCACAACAAAATACAAAGTATATGTGTAAAAAAAATATGAAGTATAAACTCAGAGACATATATATAGCAAAAGCATGATTTAAGAGATTTAAGAGGTTTAATAGCAAAAGAAATAGTAATGGATAGAAGGGTGATTGTTGTATGTATCCCCCTACTGGAATGTCCTTGTCTATATTTGACTCTATTAATTAGTAAAAGTATGCAAGTTTTTCTTTATTTTGCAGTTTGAATCTTTGATAATATGTGGCATTCTCATATAAATATATAATGTTCAAGACTAGAGGCATACACGGTGCTTACTACGAAAGATACATGTTAAAGGTAGGAATTTGTCAAATAATATAAATATTTTGCTTGTATGATTATTAAGAAAATATTTTATTTTAACTTATTTAAAATTATGCACATCCTATGAATTTCTAACACTTGTACAATATGATTTTTAATTGTAGTTGAGTAGACATTGTAAGTAGGTGCATATAATAGAATTTAACTACTCTCTTTATTTCCTAAGTTTGTCTCATTTGACCTTTTTTATGAGAGCTTTTTGGTCAAGATGATGTAATATTAGGGAATCGATAAAGTATTTATATTAACGGGGGGAGTGGGAGGCATGAAATTAAAGAAAAGGGCTTACCTCTCTTAAAAGGTCACAAATTAACAAACATGATCATAGTCATAAATTAACTATTTTTAAGGCTGGCTCGGATCAATACAGCTCTCACAAGTCACATTAACGAATGAGATCCAATAAGCAATGCACATGGATTTGGTTTGAGCTTGACATAACACAACTATCACCGGCAGAATATTATGGACTATAATGAGAAATTGCGTCCCACAGTAAGGCAATTGTGGCAAGTCCTAACTGTACTGGAGACTTGAAATTAGGCACACAAACTAGACATCAGTTGGAAAGAAAGGGACAAATCAGTAATAGCATCGCAGGTCCCATGGGTTGAACAGTACTACACATTTTCAATGACAGCAAAGTGGATATCGCAAAAGTTAGACTAGCGTTAACACAACCTGGATATATAATACTATCCACTAAACGCGTTGTTTCGCAGTAAAATACGAGGCCTATAATTTACTACAGCAGCCGTTGCCATATTATATAAACCAACAATTATCTTTATAATGATTTCCAGCATACTCTATTGTCTACAAGCAAGCACAATCCCCTCAAGAACCAAACTCAACATATTAGTAGCACAGAGCCACAGGCTAAAAGCTAAAGGCAGCACACACATACACAGAAATCATTTCCTAGAAAGCTAAAGGCGCCACTTGATCTTCAAAAGCAAAGCAAACCTAGACAGCGAAAACTCTACCATTGTTTTCATTGTACTTACATGGAGCAAAAGGATGAAGACTCACCTCCTTTTTGGATGCAGAGCAATGCTGCCCTCTGCCAGGCAGACCGCCACCGCCGTAGACAGAACCAGGCGTCAAGGTTATTTCTAAATACTGGAGTTCTGGTTGTGTTCTTGCTGGCTGCTGCTACTGTATTCCTTGCCGTAGTGATCCCTTCAGTTCTGTCTCTTGCTCGGTCGGTCTTCAATCCGAGCCTGGTGAAAAGCAGCTGGAACTCGCTCAATCTGATACTTGTCCTGTTTGCAATTGTTTGTGGGTTCTTGGGAAGCAAGGATGATGATCAAACACCAGTCAACAATCCTATGAAACGAAAAGTTGGGAAGTCTGCGGAGTCTTTGAGTCCACGTCAGTGGAATGAATATCAAGACAGTAGGCTGGGGTACAACAGTTTTGGCAATGCAGATACTATGATGAGATTAAGAAGGAATAGCAGCTCACGCCGAGATCTCCGGCAAGAGGGACATTGGGCAATGAACGAGAATCGGTGGAGGTCGTATGATGATAGCCATGTATATAACTATCAGTTTCTGCGATCTGAGAGTCGTATTAGTCGCAGCAGATCTCTGGGAGTGATTGACGAAGATGAGTTCGATGCCAAAACTATTGAGGTGGATACTTTTGCAGTAGATGCAAAAGAGATTACATCACCATCAAGAACACCATCACCACCAACCCCAAAGCCAACAGCAGCTGCTCGAAATAATGTTCATGTTAGATCCAAACAATTTGTTGACGAGGATATTCCTGTAAGTAATCATCCTAAAGCTCCTAAATCTGACTCAAATCCACCATCTAGCCACCAACCAGCTCCACCAGCATACTCAAAGCAACCGTTATCCCCCCCATCTCCACTATCACCAACCACATATTTCTGGCCACCACCATCTCCATCTCCACCGCCTCCGCCACCTCCACCGCCACTACCAACATATTCATCTATATCAGCTACAAAGAAGCATGATAACAAGGGAAACAATCCAGCAAAAAGAGAATCTAAATCTAAGGTAGGAAAACAAATGCAGCGGCCACAATCAGCATTTGAACCACAACCATCACCATCACCATTATCACCAACCAATTACTTCTGGCCATCACCATCACCGCCACCCCCGCCACCTCCACCACCCCCAAGAACTTTATTTCAAAGGCAACCAATTTCACCACCATCACTAATTTCACCAACTAATTACTTCTGGCCATCACCATCACCATCGTTACAACCACCAAGAACTACATTTCAAAGCCAACCATTGTCGCCACCATCACCATTATCACCAACCAATTACTTCTGGACACCACTAACACCGCCGCCGCCACCACCTCCTCCACCACCCCCTCAAAAGAAGAATGAGCATAAGAGGAATATCCCAACAAAAAAGGATTCAAGATCAAAGGTTCAAATTCAAGGATCACCCCCACCACCTCCACCGCCACCACCTCTGTCAAGACCAGTAGTAGGCCAATGCTCAGAAGACACAAGAGAAAAAAAGAGAGGCATTGTAATCAGAACCCTCAGCCGTCTTCCAAGAAGAAAACAACAGCAGGCGAGGAGAAGCTATGAAAACTTAACTGAAATATTCCAACCTCCAACGGCTCCAAAGGTATCAATTCACCGTTCTAAGTCCACTCCAGAATTTCCACCCCTGTCTCCACCATCATCTCCACCACCACCACCGCTTCCGCCGCCGCCTTCCATGTTCCATAATATGTTCTCTAAAAAAGGAAAGAGTAAGATGAAAGGCCACTCCATTTCTACTACAGCTCCTCCGCCACCTGCTAGTCCACTGTCTAAGACTAAAACCAAGCCATCAGCTCCTAAAAGAGTAGTCCCACCAGGTAAAGTCAACAGCTTCAGCAGCATAGATGAAAACATGGGTAATGGCAGTGAGTCGCCATTGATCCCAATACCACCACCTCCTCCTCCTCCACCACAGTTTAAGATGTCAGCATGGAGGTACGTAACACAAGGGGATTACGTGACGATAGAGAGTAACAATAACAGTCCACGAAGTGGTTATTCAGCATCGTCAGAAGATGAAGACAGTTGGCCTAGTAATCAGAAAACTAGCAAGGTGTTTTGTCCAAGTCCTGATGTAAATACTAAAGCTGATGATTTTATTGCCAGATTCAGAGCTAAATTAACATATGACAAGATGAATTCAATCAAGAGGAATCAAGGGGCTGGTCCTTCACCATTGGGATCAGATTCAGGCCTATTTTGATCCTGGATCATTGCCAACCCCGTCCAAAATCAGAATGAAGTCGGTATATTTTTCTCAAGTATCAAAGAGTTTACGATTTTCTCATTTTAGTGATACCTTCATATATTAATTTATTCTTTGGAGTGATTTTTTTTTTCTTCTGGCTCACATGACAAGTGTAGATGTTGTTGATACCCCCAAATACTTGTAGATTAAAATGTGGAATGTACACAGATATTGAACGGTTTTTTTTTTTTTTTTTTTTTGTCATCAAATTTTCTAGTCCTAAGAGTTTTGTTTTATTTCCGGGCATATTATGATCTGCTTGACTACTTCTATGTGTACATTTTAGTTTCTTGTTTGGTTAAGCATATTTTTCTTTGTATATATACTGCTCTAATAGCATGTGGCTATTTCGGAACAAGAATTGTTTATAGATATATGCTACTTTTGTTTTCAATCATATCTAACTGGCCCGGAAATTTTCTTTCCAAATTCCTGTCATTCATATATTGATTACTTAGTAGAAAATAGAAGATTACCTAACCAACCTTGACATGCAATCCTTTCCCGTAATTGATTGCAGCCACAAATGATTCAGATGCTTGAATTCACCGCAACATGTATCCCTAAGCAATGCCAGCTGGACGTGATAAAAACCTCTAGATCATGTGTATTACAAAGTCAAATTCACTAGGCTAACAACAGTTCATCGATCATGCATGAAGCTTCTCAGAGCAAATATTGTGTATTAGGAGGTTATATGGTACCTTAATTGAGTCTTCTATTAGGAAGGACATCCTCTGCAAGCAAATACTTCCACTAGCATCTAATTTGTGGAATGGCCTTTACTTGATGATTGTTGTACACCTGGCTTTGCTTAAATATCCACTTGCTCAATGCTTTGCTTCAAAGCCATTGCATTTCTGGCCAATGACCACCTTGCGAATATTAACAGACTACAAAATTAACCCTAAATCTGGGGGAGCTTTCATATAAACCTCCTTTGTAAAATTACCGTGTAGAAAGGCATTTTTCACATCGAACTGATGTAAGGGTCATCCTTTATTTGCTGCAACAGAAACCAACACCCTGATTGTATCAATCTTGGCTACCAGCGAGAAGGTTTCCGAATTACTCCATAGACTTGTGTATACCCCTTCGCTACCAGTCTAGCTTTATACCGCTCAATACTTCCATCAGCTTTGTGTTTGATAGTAAACACCCATCTGCATCCTACAACCCTCTTCTCCTCAGGAATCTTATATTTATTTCAGGTATCATTCTTAATCAACACATCTATCTCTTCCTTCATTGCATTTCTCCATGGCTCGCTTCTCAATGCTTCTTCCACGGTTGTTGGAACTTTGTCTGAATATATAGCAGCATTAAATGCCATTGCTGCATGAGACATTCCACCTTCTTTAGACACATTCTGCACTAGATACCTCGATTTCTAAGGTTCATAGGTGGGATCATATCGTCTGGGAGGGATCCCTCTCGTGCTTCTTGGAGGTAAATAGTACCTCGGGGGCTCTCTTCCTTGTTCATTTACCACCTCCTGTACATTGCCAATACTTTCTACAGGAGTTACATCAATATCAAGCTTATCATTTGTATCATACCTTACCTCTTCCATTTCTTGTGGATGCTCATCAAGAGGAGCTGATTGTGGTGGTACAGAAGATGGTATGGGTTGTACTATATTATCAGTGTTGTCATTTTTTCCATTTATGCTAGCTGAAGTATGATATACTAACCAGCTTAGATCATCACTAGAATTCTCCCCCTGACACCGAAGCTGGGAGTAGTAAAAAATGTTTCCAACAAAGTCACAGTCCATGGTAGTGTATAGCCGGTTTGAAGAAGGATCTAGACACTGCTCGAGGTTCCAATTTATCCCGACTTTGTTTGGGTAAGTGAACATATACAACACACCCAAACATCTGGGGTGGAAGGGAATGGAACAAAAGAATAGGCATAAACGTACCCAAAACGTCCAAAGGAGTTTTGTGGTGAAATTTTCTGGTCGGGAGGCGATTTGTGAGGTAATTAGCAGTAGCGATGGCTTCTGGCCAGAAGGATCTAGGTACACATGTCTCAAACATTATGGCTCAAGTGATTTCTAACACGGCCCTATTTTTTCTTTCTGCTACTCCATTTTGTCCCCCCCTAAGAATGCTGATTTTTGGGCTAATTTTTTTTGACCTTTTTTTAAAAAAAAAATTCGAAAACTAACCCTCACCCGAAAGTATTTCGAAATATGACTTTCATTTGTAAATCGCTGTCATTGACAACGGTTTTAAGAGAGTCAGTATATTGATTTTATGGGACTTAAATTTACCTATTGTAAAACCGCTGCCAAGGACAACAGTTTTACTTAAAGGTTAAACCGCTGTCCTTGGCAGCAGTTTTACAATGGTATTTAAACATATTTTGATTATGGGGAAATGAGGTATGGAATTTAATTTACCAAGTGTGAAATCGCTGTCCTTGACAGCGGTTTTACACTTGGTAAATTCAAGTCCTATAAATTAATATACTGACTCTGTTAAAATCGTTGTTAGTGACAACGTTTTACAAACGAAGGTCATATTTTGAAATACTTTCAGGTGAGGGTTAGTTTTCGATTTTTTTTAAAAGGTAAAAAAAATTAGTCTAATTTTTGTCATTGGGTGAATATCATATGATAAAACTTAACAAAGATTTCATACACTTCTGATTTATATTTCATAAAATATATCCAACACATATGGGTGCAATCATCAATAAAAGGTACGTAATACATTAAACCATGAGAGCCAAGTTCTGTGGATGGACTCCAAACATCAGAATGAATAATATAGAAAGGTTTACTAGCCTGACTAAGGCTACTATGATAAGAGTTTTTATGACTTTTAGCAAGAAAACATAATTCACAATTTAAATCTAATTTTGAACCAGCAAGGGTAGGAAATAAATGTTCTAAGTACCCTAATGATGATGCCCTAGAAGTCGATGCCATAATCGAAGTTGATCTTCTACCGAGCCAAGTCCCATCATTGCACCTCCGTCATTGTCCAACTCATCAATATAGTACAAACCATCTCTCTTAGTACCATGCCCAATGATCCTCCCTGTTTGAACATCCTGTACCAAACAACAATTAGGTTTCATTAGCATAGTGCATCCCAATTCTTTCGTAAGCTGACTAGTAGATAGTAATTTATACGAAAGTTTTGGAACGTAAAGACAATTGTGTAATGAAATATAGTCTCCAATTTTAATATTTCCAACACCCATCACATCCATATGCTCTTCGTTTGCTGTCTGTATTAGGGATTTTTTTGATTTAGTTGAAGTTAAAAAATCCCTTTGATCATAAAACATAGTGTCAGTTGCCCCACAATCGAATATCCACCGGCCTCTCGAGTTTTCGTGGTTGTATGCAACCCCTCGATTTTTATTTTGGGCCATAAAACCCTTGTCAGGATCCTTGGTATTTGGGCTGCGAGAGAAAGCATTAGCCAATAGGGCCGAAACATTCCCCATATGGTAGTCCACTTGTTTATGCCACCTAGGGTTTTCACCCTTAATCTGACTGTGGGATTTATTATTCCCCGTTGCCTTATTATATATGCCAACAATTACCTTTTATAGTCATTTCCACTTTCCAGCATATTTATTGTCCACAAGCAAGCACAATCTATTTAAACGTGCACACCTGAACTCACACATGCACTCACTAACACAAGGAAACAAAGTTCCACTCCACTTGATCTTCAAAAGCAAAGAAAACCTACAAAGTAAAAACTCTTACCTTTTTTCTCATTGTACGTACATGGAGCGAAAGGATGAAGACTTGCCTCCTTTTCGGATGCAGAGCAATGGTGCCCTCCGCCAGGCAGACCGCCACACCGCTGGTAGAACAATACTGGAGTTCTGGTTGTATTTTTGCTGGCTGCTGCTATTGTATTCCTTGACATAGTGATCCCTTTAGTTCTGTCTCTGGCTCAGTCGGTCTTCAATCCGAGCCTGGTGAAAAGCTGCTGGAACTCGCTCAATCTGATACTTGTCCTGTTTTCAATTGTTTATGGGTTCTTGGGAAGGAAGGATGATGATCAAACACCAGTATACAATCCTATGAAATAAGAAGTTGATAAGTCTGCAGTGTCATCGAGTCCACGTTAGTTGAACGAATATCAAGACAGTAGGCTGGTGTGCAACAGTTTAGGCAATGCAGATACTATGACGAGGTTAAGAAGGAATATTGGGCAATGAGCGAGAATAGGTGGAGGTCTTACAATGATAGCCATGTATGTAATTATCAGTTTTTGCGACCTCGAATTAGTCGCAGCGACAGATCTCTGGGAGTGATTGACGAAGATGAGTTCGATACCAATAGCATTGAGGTGGATGATTATGCAGTAGGTGCAAAAGAGATTACATCACCATCAAGAACACCATCACCGCCAACACTAGTGCCAACAGCAGCTGCTGGAAAAAAAATTTCATGTAAGATCCAAACAACTTCTTGATGTGGATACTCCTGTAATTGTAAGTAATCGTCGTAAAGTTCCTAAATCTGACTCAAATCCATCGACCAGCTCTACCAGCAAACTCAAGGCAACCGTTATCCCCCCTCTTCACTATCACCAACCACATATTTTTGGCCACCATCATCTCCACCGCCTCCGCCACCTCCACCACCGCTATGAGCATTTTCATCTATATCAACCAAAAAGAAGCATGATAACTAGGGAAACATTCCAACAAAAAGAGAGTACAAATCTAAGGTAGGAAAACAAATGCAGCGGCCGCAATCAACATTTGAACCACAACCATCGTCACCACCATAACCAATATCACCAACCAATTACTTCTGGTCATCACCATCACCGCCACCCATGCCACCCCACCACCACCAAGTATTACATTTCAAAGGCAACTAATGTCACTAACCAATTACTTCGGGCCTTCACCATCACCACAGCGACCACCAACACCAAGAACTACATTTCAAAGACAACCATTGTCGCCACCATTACCACCAAACAATTACTTCTGGACACCACAACCACCGCTGCTGCCGCCACCACCTTTTCCACCACCATCACCTCAATCACGACCAGTAGTAGGCCAATTCTAAGAAGACACAAGAGAAAAAAAGGGAGGGATTGTAATCAGAACCCTCAATCGTCTTCCAAGAAGAATACGAAAGCAGGTAAGGAAAAGCTATGAAAACTTAACTGAAATATTCCAACCTCCAAAGGTATCAATTCACCGTTCTAAGTCCACTCCAGGTTCAGAGATACGTTAACATATGACAAGAAAAATTCAATCAAGAGGAATCAAGGGGATTACGTGAAGATAGAGAATAACAATAACAGTCCACAAAGTGGTTATTCATCATCATCAGAAGATGAAGACAGTTGGCCTAGTAATCAGAAAACTTTCAAGGTGTTTTCGTTCAAAGTCCTGATGTGAATACTAAAGCTGATGATTTTATTGCCAGAGTCAAAAATCAATTAACATATTGTTAGATGAATTCAATCAAGAGGAATCTAGGGGCTGGTCCTTCACCATTGGAACAAGATTCAGGCATATTGTTTTGGCTGAGATGACTTACATGTTGATACCCCCCCATTATGCCATACTTCTAAAGGAGCAGATCTGATTCACGCTGAGTTAGCAGTTAGTGGTAGTTCACCAGGTACCTAAGTGAAACATATGCCTCTGTTGTTTTAATTTTCTTATCCACTTTTAAAAGGTTGTCCAATGCTTGGTTCTTCGGAATATTGAATTTGAGTTGACTTTATATACAACTCAGGCGTCAAAGTAGCTGATGTCCAGCGTATTTCATACAAGATTTCATTCCTAGTAAGAACACAAATCATTCCGTCATACTCATAGCTTATTAGCATCGAGTAACACAATATGTAACATTATATAAACCTACCTTATCCTCTTTTTGATACAATCATTAGGACCCCTTCACGGCATCTTTAATGCAATTAACAAAAGCAATACTAGTATGTCATCAAAACCGTCCATCAATAATAATACATCAGCAACCTCTCCCAACAAAATATACTATTGAATTTGTTACGTGAACTATTGTATGTATAACCTATGATTATAAGCAACATTAAAACATTATTATATTGTAGGAGAATATACGTAGATTTTTTTATCCTCCAGTCAAACACCTGGTAGTCAATACACATAATTAATATTTCTTTGTATATATAATTGCATATAAAACACTAAGACTTAAGATTGATTAAGCTTAGCTTCATAATTAAGATTAATACGTGAGTTTGAATATAGCGAATTATCTTAAGTTAAAAGAGTCGCTTGCATCAGAATTTAACTCAACTATTTTACAATAATATTTTATTCTAAGCTCGATCAATTGAAAAATTATGGTTAGTAGCACGGTAGTCACCATAGCTTGTACACTTGAAAATGCGGCGTGAAAGAGAAGAGAATTAATAGATTACAAATTTGGTGTTTCTATTTGAAGCCACATACGCTGTAACGGTGGAATAACGGTTGTAAGTTGTTTTTTCTAAGTTAGGGTGACCATAGCGCTTCTAATTATCTTGGATTGCCACATAGATGTTTTTGAGAGTTTAGATTATTGTGTAGATAATATAATCTGCTACACTAATAAAAAAAAAAAAACTACTATAAAATAATTATGTAATAATAAATATTTTGGCATATATGGAGCATCGTCTTGAGATTACTCCAGCCTAGATGTTTTTGAGAGTGTACATTGTGTTTCTAATGTTGGAGTTCAAATCCAGTTGAAACAACTCCCTTATCATTTAATCCAAACAATTGTCTGTTTTAATTAGAAATATCTTTTAAAATTAATTACCCTACATAACTACTTTGTATTACACAATTGACAGTTTGAATCGTGTCTTAAGAATTTTCATATTTGTGAACAAACTAGAAAAAATGAATGCCCTGGAAACTAAGCCTGCACTATTACTATCTTGTTCATTATATTGCACTGTTGCTTGATTTTCAAATTGTGTTGTGACACACGTACTGGCACCCCTTTTGCATTCACCGTTGTTGCAACCCTTTCCCAAAATGAATTCAATTTTTTTATCCTTCTTATTTGAATCATTTGTTAATTTTTTTTAATTAAAAAAAATACTATATTTACCCATTTTTGTTGTTATTTTAGTTAATTACATCTCCTTGTCTAAATTTATTATTTCCCACCTTATTTATTTATTTATTTATTTCTGAACACTCAGTGTGTATTTATTTCTGGTGCTAATGCTCATTAAAAGATGAATGTTTGGATAAAGATTTTAAGCATAGTATTCTTACTTGTATGTATTGTTATGATTTATGAATATAATGATTGAATGATACTTAACTTCAAATCATTGATCTTGCTCCTTAATATGTAGTCGGAGAAAGATAAAAAAAAAAAAAAATCAAATTAATCTTGTTTGAATTCCAACTAAAAATGGTATATAAAAACTAACACAACCACTTCCAAGTTCCAAGCAAATTTTATTTATTTTTCCGCCAAATTTTATTGCTTTATACACCCTTTTAAATAGACTAAAAACTTATTTAACTCTCTACTTCATAATAGCAAGACTCTATTAACAATTTTATTGTCAAAAGAGAATAGAAATAATTTAAAATAAAGAATTCACCAAACCAAACGACACAATGTCTAGTTAAAAGAAATACAAATTAATGCTAGGTGTAATTATATATTTAAATGACGTCGTTGCTAAATTTTATAACTACATGGCAAAAAAATATTAAAATATTTTGGTTAATTAGCCTCTTCATACCCCATAGTCTTCAAGTACTAAGCCTAGTCCCATCATTATTCTCTCTCTCTCAACGAAAATTCCCCAAATTACTGTATTTCGTTTCCAGCAAATATTTTTTTATTTACAGTTTTAGTCACTTTAACGCTAATTATCACAGTAATTAGCAACTAGGCACAATAAAATTACAATTACTGTGCGTATTAGAGCCCCTACTTAGCCTTCTCCAGCTCATCACAGTCACCACAATAGTTATACGAGAGAAAAAAAACAGCAACTCAACCCGGGACTCGACCCAACCCAAGAACCCAACATACAACCTACGATACTGAGAGAGAGAAAATATTTACACACAAACTTCAAATGTTTCAAACTCTTTCGTTTTTCAAAAATTAATTAATTATTTCCACTTTTATATTCTCCTTCTTCCTAAATAAATCGAGTTAATCTGCAAAAAAACCCTGATAATTAACATCTGAGTGCTTCATTTCTGGGCTGATCTACGAGCTTTGTTTGCTCAATTTCAATTCAGCTACTTCCTTTAGCTAGTGGGTCCCACTAATGAGCTGAATATTGGGCTAAACATCTGTCTTATTTCTTGGTTAACATAAATGGTGAGGTTCTTCTAAGACTCCCCACCCCTTCCCTTTTTAAATTAATATTCTTTATTTTTTTGGTTTTTTTTTTTTTATGAAATATTGAAATAATGATAAATATTTAGGTTATTGAGCTCATTTTTTGATTTGGTTGGTGGTGTAATATAATATGTTGGATATGATTGTTTTGTGGTTTTATTTCAAATTTTTATTTGAATTTGTGTGTATGTGTTTTTGAAAGTTGTGTGCGTTGTTTAAAACGTTTGAATGGTTTGGTGGGTATTGGATTAAAGTGCATGACTATACTCTATTATAGGGATAGGGGAAGTGGGTTTTGTTAGTTTTATTGATTTTCAAGTGCGATTTGTTGGTGAATTGTATGTACAGTTTGAATTTGTGGAGGATTGCTTGTTGAATAATCGTGCCAGTTTTGCTATTCATGTATGGGGTAATATGTCTGAAATTGCAATGTTTTGTTTTGGCCAGTGCACGGGGTTTTTACTGTTCTCTTGTTAGGATTTTTCTTCCTTTAACTCTTGCTTTAGATGGTAATTACAAGAATGTATTGATATTGTTGAAATTTGACACGTTTTTGGGTAAATGGTAAGTTAGGGCTAAAAGGTGTTACATTTATTATGATTCCGATGAATGAAATGGAGAATTAGTTATTCTTGTTTCACATTACGTGGACTTTTTGTATGCAATATTTTGCTTGTGTGCCGGTTGTGTTGTGAATGAGACTATGAGAGAGTTTATGACCTTGTATCAGCCGTAGACAAGAAGAAATGCTTTGTAGTAGCTTGCTATATGTTTCGGGGAACAATAAGCCTTTTACATGGCCCTAAGTAGGTCACTGTCTTGGGCGTAAATTCTGGTGCAATAATAACCTGCATCATGAACAGAGAATAGTGATGATTATTACAAGGATGAGATCCGTGGTTTTGGACAAGGGGATTTTGTTCGTTTTGGGATTCTTACTTTGTGATTCTGTTGTGAGTTTCATGATAGCTTGGTGGTTTTCAGGCGGATTTAATGAAAGCAGTCAAAATTGAAGAAGGCTTGTAGCTGTTATGTAATGCAAAATCAGTTGATCCATTTTTCTCTTTTGTAGGCTTCATCTGTGAATATAATTATTGGTTCACATGTGTGGGTGGAAGATCCTAAGTTAGCGTGGATTGATGGAGAAGTTACTCGAATCAGTGGTGATGATGTTCATGTTCGGACTACAAATGGAAAAACAGTAAGTTCTTTTCACTTGGACCTTTTTCGGTTTGGCAACCATCTAGTAGATTTTCATGTGTATATTTTTGTCAATTGTTTTGGTACTTTGGGACCAACATGAACACTGCATTTAAAAAAAATCTTTTAGAGGGGGTGAGGGGTTTCGGAATCATCCCAGCGTCAAATTTCATGGATTGAGTTTCTCTTCATATTTTTCCTCGTACTCTTTCTATCTTGGATTACAACAGGTTCAATATTATAGTGATGAATGTAAGATTTGAGATTGTATTGGTCACCATTTGGAAAATTAAGCTTTTGATGTCTGTTGAGAACTTGTCACCATACCATAAGTAATAGGATAGAGGTTGCTCTACAGAAGTGCATGGTGTTCCAGAAACTAACCTTGTTGACTTCCCTTTCACGTCTAGAAGTTATTTGGTCGCTAGTCAAAGCGTCAAATCTTTTCACTGAAAAGTACGAAGTATCAAATTTGATTTCAGAGAACTATCATTCAAGAGAAGTGCTGGGCATCAAATGCATGCTTTATAACTTGCATTGTGTACTATCATAGTTAGTTCTCACACTGGGGAAGTTGAGCTTATATAAACTTCATCAATAGAAATGGTTGTACTATTTTAAGTGTTCTTGCAAGCATCAAGGAGTGAATCATGTTGTTTAGTTCATGTTCATCACACCTATGAAAATTTGACAAAATCTCAAAGTCACATGATAAAGAATCATATATATTTCTTGGAAGGAAGCTGGACAACTATAAAGAATCATATATAATTCTAAAGCTGTTCAGATGTGAGTCTGAAACCCGGTGGCTTGTTTGGTACTAACTTATTAATTCATCTATTTATCCATTTATGAGTTCCATGAAGTATCTGAAAATTAAACAATCTTGTGAAGCTAAGTTGGGTGGAAAGCATGGGTTGCTAATGCAAGATTTATAAGGGTGTGTCTCACATTCATTTTGTGCCTTAGAATTTTCTGCTATTTATCTGCATTTGCAAGCCTAATGTGCTAGCTTTTCATCTTCCAAATGCTATTTGACTTGATTTTATTTGGAATATTCGGAATTAACTCTTAATTTTTTCTGCTGCTATTTCATGCTTTTATGTGAAATTTGTTTCTCTTTAAATTTGACCTCTTTTGACTACTTTCCTTTTGCTTTAGGTTGTCACTAAGATTTCCAAAGTATTTCCAAAGGACACTGAAGCTCCACCTGCTGGAGTTGATGACATGACAAGACTTTCTTATCTGCACGAACCTGGTGTGTTACAGAACTTAGCTACTAGATATGAATTGAATGAAATATATGTAAGTATATAAATTCATTTCTTATTGTTTGTGGATTATAATTTTAAAGAAGTGAAAACTATTATGTTCTGAATTCTGTGGCAAAGGGGAGACAAGAGAAATTTATGATGGAGCACTAATGGAGGTTTCTTTTTTTACTAGACATATACTGGAAATATCCTCATTGCTGTGAACCCCTTTCAAAGATTACCTCATTTATATGATACACACATGATGCAACAATACAAAGGAGCAAGTCTAGGGGAGTTGAGTCCTCATGTTTTTGCCATTGGTGATGTTGCATACAGGTTTACTCTACTTCTCCTTGCAGTTGCTCCCATGTTTTTTTTGGTGTTTTCTATGTGTGTGTGTGGTTGGGGGGGGGGGGGGGGGGGGGGGGGGGGGGGAGGTCAGGAGGAGGGGAATAAGTTCAAATGCCTCCAGCTCTGCAAGTTAATCCTAATTTACTGCGATAAATGAGAATATAGGGCGATGATAAATGAAGGAAGGAGCAATTCTATTCTGGTTAGTGGAGAAAGTGGTGCAGGTAAAACAGAAACAACAAAGATGCTTATGAGATATCTGGCTTACTTGGGTGGGCGATCTGGGGTAGAGGGAAGAACTGTGGAGCAACAGGTTCTGGAGGTAGATGAATTTATTTTTGCCTGTACTTCTTCTTTCGAGTTATTATTCTGCATATCCTTTTCTGTTTCATCTAACTTCTACATTGCTTGTTTTGTGTGATGTTTGGAACACAGTCAAACCCAGTTCTCGAAGCATTTGGAAATGCAAAAACTGTCAGGAACAATAATTCCAGGTGTGATATATTTCTGGAAAGCAGGGTTTAGGATAGCAAATTATTGTGAATTGGATTGCCTCTTAAATTTTATAAAAGTACACATCTCCTAGATTCTTATTCTGTTCGTTCACTTTATCCATGATACTCTAGTCGGTTCGGTAAATTTGTTGAAATCCAGTTTGACAAGAATGGAAGGATATCGGGTGCAGCTATCCGAACTTATCTTCTTGAAAGATCACGTGTTTGCCAAATCTCAGATCCTGAGAGGAATTATCATTGCTTTTATCTTCTTTGCTCTGCACCATCTGAGGTGACTTGCTTTGTACATTGGAATTTGTCTTCTTTCCATATCTGTCTCATCTGTATTTATGAGCTGAAGCATTTTATTTCAGGAGATTGAGAAATATAAGTTGGGGGACCCGAAATCATTCCACTATTTAAATCAGTCAAGTTATTATGAGCTGGAGGGTGTAAATGATGCTCATGAGTATCTAGCACTCAGGAGGGCTATGGATATTGTTGGAATCAGTGAGGAAGAACAGGTTAGTGTTTTCTGTTGCATGTTTTCTTATGCAGGAACGCGATTTCTTACACTAAATTTTTCTTCAGGAGGCAATCTTCAGGGTTGTGGCCGCAGTTCTTCATCTTGGTAATATTAATTTTGTCAAGGGAGATGAGATTGATTCTTCTGCTATCAAGGATGAGAAGTCTAGGTTCCATCTCAATATGACTGCAGAACTTCTTAGGTATAGCCATTGTTTGTCTGTCTCCTTTGTCCTGTGTAATTAGTTGAAACCTACTAATATTCAGGATTGATGGGTAGGTGTGATGCCCAGAGCTTGGAAGATGCATTGATTAAGCGTGTAATGGTGACACCAGAAGAAGTGATTACAAGAACTCTTGATCCTGTTAATGCTCTGGCTAGCAGGGATGCACTGGCTAAGACAATATACTCTCGCTTGTTTGATTGGTATTAAGCCACACTTACTGCTAAGTTCTTTTCTCGTCAGTTTATGGTTTGGTTTGGTAATTTATTTTGAATTGGATGTTATCTTTCTTGCTGCAGGATTGTGGAGAAAATCAATATTTCAATTGGACAGGATCCACATTCAAAGTCAATTATTGGGGTTCTTGATATCTATGGTTTTGAAAGTTTCAAGTTCAACAGGTGACATATGGCCTTTATACCTCTAAAAATCATATTAAACCTAAAAGTATTAGCTATGGTAGCAGATGTGTGTCAGAATTGTGTTTCTTTGGGAACGGAACCATCTCTCAAAATCGTTTCCACTTTTGCATTGAATGGCAATATTGGGCAGTTACTGGTTCTGGTTTTCCCCATTTCTTGATGAATGTTGTGGAAATTTAGAACAATATTGCTGGGGATTCAGGGAAAACTGTTCGTCATCCACTTATTTCATCACTAATGTGGGGATCTTGGGGATGCCTTTTCTTGTACTTCCTCAACTTCCTTGATTAATGGAGGGTGTTTTTGAGGATGCCACATGACATAAAGTGGACAGCAATTTCCAAATTTTTACCCAGTTTTTTTTTTCTTTCCAAAGTTGGTACTAGGGATGTTGACAAGCTTTCCAGGCTCAATATCAGTTTAGAGCTTTCCAGGCCTTGTGAGTTTGAGCTTGAGCTTGGCTCTGGTCTTTTGATGCTAGGCTAAAAGAATGGGTATGCAACTCATGCTCAAACATCTTTCCCATATTTACTGTTTTTGGGTAATTGCTTGAAATCCTTTTTTAATATTTGATAAAGAAAATAATAGGTATTAGTACAACAGACAAAAATTGTGACCTGTTGCACTCTACTTGATTTGGTTCAAGCCTCAACTCAGCTAAGACTTGGGTGAAGTGAAACTTTCTCAAACAGAGCTTTGACCTAGCGTAGCCCTGGCTATGTTTGGTTAGGATTTTAGCTCTTTGCACCTAAACCTCCTTGGTTATTTTTGAAATGAGAGGTTAGGAGAGGGAAGACAGCTATAGAGAAACTTCCTGTCCTCTTTGTAAGTTGCTTCTGTGCTCATTAAATTTTAATTTGTAACAGTTTCGAGCAGTTCTGCATCAATTTCACAAATGAGAAACTGCAGCAGCATTTCAACCAGGTTAGTCTCCATTGGGTCATTGTGTTGGATGATGGAATGAATGAATGCATTATTTACGCCGTGTTTGCTTTTTCAGCATGTCTTCAAGATGGAGCAAGAAGAGTACTCCAAAGAAGAGATTGACTGGAGCTACATAGAATTTGTTGATAACCAGGATGTGTTAGATTTAATTGAAAAGGTTTGTTATGGTTGCTCCTTAGAATCTGATGAATGGTGGTGACCTATTTCTGCTTACCCTTATCTGCTTTATCTAACTAGTTGTTTACTTCTGCTTTATATTAAGAGCTTGTATAACCTGATCTTTGCAGAAACCTGGAGGAATCATTTCCCTGCTTGACGAAGCTTGGTATGAAAGGGATTCCATCTCTGTTGCTTTTTACATGTCATGTAGTTTGACTTTTTAAGTACTTGAAAAAGTTCCCGTTTTTTTTGTGCCGTCCTCTATGATGCGTGATCCTCCACAGAAGTTGGTTATGATTTAAATTTCGTGCAGCATGTTCCCTAAGTCTACACATGAAACATTTGCTCAGAAGTTGTACCAGACATTTCAGAAAAATAAGCGCTTTAGCAAACCTAAACTATCTCGCACTGATTTTGTTATATCACACTATGCTGGGGAGGTAAGTTCCCTTGGCTGTATTACGTCCATTTGGTGTTTATTAGTTGCAATTTCCTTATTTCTTGAAATATCCTGTTGTTTTCTTAGGTTACTTATCAAGCTGATCAGTTTCTGGATAAAAATAAAGATTATGTGGTAGCAGAACACCAAGTTTTGCTGACAGCCTCAAAATGTGACTTCGTAGCGGCCCTTTTCCCTCCCCTTCCAGAGGATTCATCTAAGTCATCCAAGTTTTCTTCTATCGGGTCGAGATTCAAGGTTTTATATTGTTTTTTTAAGAACATGTGATCTAAGCATGTATGGCCTATTATGCCAATTGGGATTGTGGGTGATTCTTGCCTCAAAGTTGATTTTTTTTGAGAGGGCCTTATATTTGAATTTTATTTGTTCTCAGTTGTGATGGAACTTTTGTCTTCTTATGAGAATAATCTTGACACCTGTCTGCTGGATAATTGTTATTTTTCTGTAGCTGGTAGCTTGGCACACTCCACACATAAACTAACGGCTCTGCTGCCACTGATATGTTGCACAAATTTATGATCAGAAAGGTCCAAAAGAATTAGAGTTAAACTGTTTGTGTTGGGACTAAGCATAAAATTTTATTTGTTGAATTGATAGACATTCGAAATTCTTGCCTGAGTCTGTTAGCTTGTACAATGTATGTTTATACTAATGTTATTACTAAATAAATATTTGCTCCTGAATTTTTAGTTTCTATCTATCAAGTGTAATCTTTTGTTGTCATATGAAATGTCAGATAATTTTCAGCTGTTGACAAAATATTTTATTCATAAATTGAAGGCCAATGCATTTTTGCTTTCATGATTTATTCTTGCAAATTTTCAAGTTATGTTCCAAACCTTCGTTTTAGTGGCTTTTGTACTTGTACTTGTTTTTGTGTATTGATATGTTATGCATTGCAGCTGCAACTTCAATCTTTGATGGAGACCTTAAGTGTAACTGAGCCTCACTATATAAGGTGTGTGAAGCCAAATAACACATTGAAGCCCGCCATTTTTGAGAATGTCAATGTCATCCAACAATTACGATGTGGTGTAAGTTTAGTTCTTACTTTTTGGGGGTAGGGCAAGGTTTTGGTTGTCTCTCTATTTTATGCCTTTCAATTCAAGTTTTCATATTTTTTATTGCTTCTTAAGGTGTATATGATCATTTTTCCTTAAAATAATCTTCAATAAACTTTTTTTGGCCCCTCAAACATTCAGGGTGTCCTCGAGGCCATCAGGATTAGCTGTGCTGGATATCCTACTAGAAAGACATTCTATGAATTCCTTCTTCGTTTTGGCGTCCTTGCACCAGAAGCACTGGAAGGAAAGTAAGTCAATTCATATCCATATTATCTCATATTTCATCTTCTTTCTGTTCTGTCAAAAGTATTTAGCAGCACCTTGTTTTTCAAATACCTTAATATTTGACTTGCTTTCTTTTGGAAGTATATTATGTACTTGAAATGGTTGCATAGTACTATGATGATAGTCATTAGGAAAAATCAAATTCCTATTCCTAAGTATAAGAATATAAGTTTGTGTTGTTTTTCCCCCATTGCAGTTCTGATGATAAGGTTGCATGTCAGATGATTCTTGATAAAATGGGATTGCAAGGATACCAGGTACCTTTGTAATCTTTGACTGATGTCTGGTATTCTAACCATACAGTCACTAGTTCTCTTAAAAAATTGAATTGGAAGTGTCGATACAATAGTCGTATCATTCTTTTTTACTTCCTTTGTTTCTCAATAACCTTCACGTTCGCTTTAGCACAAAAAATTCTTACAATTCAGTGTGGAGTATAATAAAACAATACCAAAGGAGGTCAGGTTAGGTTTGTATACATTTGTAACTTCTGATTGTTAACTTTTTAATGACATTTATTGATGAATAGTTGAAGATATTAGTGATCAAATAGATGTCTTGGAGACCGTGCTTTAATCAAATGTCTAGGTTATTGTTGAACAAAGGGAGTACATAATTCCTATTCTTTTGAGAGAAATCAATGAAGTCCATGTTGCTCCAATAGTGTACGTGCACATACACCTCCACTCGACATGTCTCTGCTTATTTGATTTTTATTTCCCAATTGTGATATGTTTCTGACAGATAGGCAAGACAAAAGTTTTCTTAAGAGCTGGTCAGATGGCTGAATTGGATGCTAGAAGGGCTGAGGTACTTGGCAATGCAGCAAGAAAGATGCAGCGAAGGATTCGCACTTACATAGCTCGCAAGGGTTTTGTGGCCCTTCGAGATTCTGCTATTCAGTTGCAGGCTTTATGTCGATGTATGTTGCTTTGTTCATTTGATGGTCTGGTCTTTTGCTAAAAGCAGTTGCAAAATTACTATATGCATTCACACATAAGTTTTACTTTGTAGGCTTTGGTGAGATATGTTTAGATCATAACTGGTGATCATTAGGAGAGAATTTTTTTTTTCAATTATATATCTTCAAGTAAGGTTTTGATTTGTGAGTTGAGAGTGGCTTCTATCTGCCACAGACTTGAAAATTTGGTGCCCTGTTTCTGCACTTTGTAAATTGGTGCGTGTTTTAGGAAAACAAAGTTCAATGTCTTTGTGACAAGTGATTTTAATCTGAATTATAGTTGATATCACCCAAAAGTTCAATGTTTTTGGTTTGTACTGAGATGCCTTTTCAACTTATGCTCCTGAATCCTGATAATGAATTTCTAGTTTAAACAAGTCGTCTTGTGGTCTTGCAGACAGAATGGCCTGTAAGAAGTTTGAACAATTGCGGCGTGAGGCTGCAGCTCTAAGAATTCAGACTAAGTTCCGGCAGCATGTAGCCAGAAAAGCTTATTTGGCAACGTGGTTATCTGCAATAACCTTGCAGACAGGATTTAGAACTATGACTGCCCGCCATGAATTTAGAATGAAAAAGCGGACAAAAGCAGCGATATATATCCAGGTATGATGGATGTTTGGTTCTCTCAGTTTTAGTTTTATTGCTGAATTCATCCTTTGTGAATTATGAATACAGTTTCTCCCAAATTAATTACTTTATGAGTTTGAATAACAATTATTTACCCATGGTTACTTGATTAGATATTCTTGATCCCTATTTCAGACCAAGTGGCGTTGCCACCATGCGTATACTTATTACAAGAAACTGTACAAGGCAGCTATCGCTACACAGTGTGAATGGAGGTGCAGAGTAGCAAGAAAGGAGCTCAGAAAGCTCAAAATGGTTCAAACGTTGACCTTTGTTTAATGTCATTGCTTGATGATTTTTCATGTTGCATTTATAACTATTGCTTGAATTTGTTTAGGCTGCAAGAGAAACAGGGGCCCTTAAAGAAGCCAAAGACAAACTTGAAAAGCGTGTAGAGGAACTGACATGGAGGTTACAACTTGAGAAACGTTTGCGGGTATAATACTTGGAATACTTTTCTATCCTAGTTAGCCTTAGTATAGATTCTATTGGATTAGATTAACAATTTCTGGAATAACCTCATTGCAGACTGACCTCGAGGAGGCAAAATCCCAAGAGACTGTAAAGCTACAGGAAGCATTGCGTGCCATGCAATTGCAACTCGAAGAAGCTAAAGGAATGGTCATTAAAGAAAGAGAGGCTGCTAGGAAAGCCATTGCGGAAGCACCTCCTGTTATTAAGGAAACTCCTGTTATTATTCAGGACACCAAGAAAATTGATTCGCTGACTGCTGAACTTGTTTCAGTTAAGGTTAGGATGCTAGCAAACTAACCTTGCAAAATGAGTGAATCCGTAATTTTTGCATATTCAAGACATTCAGCTATCTTGGTTAAAGCATTTAATGATGACATTGAAAATTATACTGCATTAACATCTCTTGTGATTTTTTTGTTCTATGATAAAGATTTAATTCATTCCCTTCATGAATTCTATGTGTTCAGCGTCAAAATCAAAGTTCTGAAGGTCACCTACTTCAAAATTGATGAATGGCTCAGTTCAGTCTTTTAAGTATAAACATTGTTGAGATTTGGGAGTGACCATGAAGGAGAAAGTGATGGAACAAATTTTTTTAATAACCTTTCAGGTTACTCGCACAAAAGTTGTTATTTAACAATGATATCCCTTACCGTCATTGGTTCATTAATGATATCATTGTCATGTCCATCAATGATTTTATGATTTCAAGGGCCAGCATGGAAGTTTGTCAAGGGTTGGCCAATATCCTTGGCCAATTTTGAAGCTTGATTGCTCAACTGGTCTAACTATTACCAATTTTTGAGTTCTACAACTCGGCCAAGTTCGGCCTTCGAGTTTCCGAGTTTCCAAGTGTAGAGATTCTCTTATCTTTTAGGAAATGCAATTCTGCTCTAAGACTGTCATGATTTGGCGCAGGCTTTGCTGCAGACGGAGTCACAGTCTAAAGAAGAGGTTAAGCAACTTTATGCAACAATGCTGACAAAAAATGAAGAACTGATTAAGAAACTAGGGGTGGCAGAGAAAAAAACAAATCAGTTTCAAGAAGCAATGCAGAGGTATGTAACAAACTTTTCAGTTTTTCTGTCTCAGTTTGTTTATTGAACTAAGTAACTTGCATTTAAGTCTTTGAAGGGAAGGGAGGAAACAGGTACTCCTACTTGTAAACCTTTTTGGAATACTTTTCATATATCTAGATACTAGGTTTGTCTTTAGTTTCCTTTTTAAATTTGATAAGTGTTAGCTTGTGTGTGTATCCACTGAGCTTCTTCATGTACAGAGTTATTCTGCTGGGTTAATTCCAAATGTCATAGATGATTTGGTTTTAACATTGAAAGTGAAATGTCGGGGCCTCCAATGATGAATGTTTTCCAAAATTGTGGCGCTAAACAGCTTTAGAGAATGTGGTTGCAAAAGTCAAGTGCTATAACTAGATTGCCATCTTGTATATAGAAGAGAAAGCTATCACAAAATGCTTAGAAATCCGATGAAAACCAAAAAGCTCAAAATAAGTCAGAAGATTTGAATAGTGAATTAGCATGGTTTAAGTAAAAACTATGGGAATATTTAAAGCCAACATTTTCCTTTTGATAATATTATTGATTTAAGCAATATTGAAGCTTATTTTCTGTGACTGCCATCTTTGTGTTTTTGGCATGATGCATTTCCATTTTCTCAAGGAATTGGAAATTTGGTAGGCTCAACTGTGCTTTAGTTTTCTGACTGTTTCAAACCAAAAGTTATGTATGCTGAAAGAGGGAATATCACTATCTTATCTGTTAGGCATTACAGTTATGGTGAATTTAGTATACTTATGATAGCAAAAGTAAACTTTACTGGGTAAAAATTGCCATCTGTGAGGAAACACATGGCTTTAGTTGTTTCTCGACTTTGACTGTTGTTTCACTATGTACTTTGAAATCAACTAAATTGTGTGCTCTTGTTATGTTTCAGGCTTGAAGAAAAAGTGTCTAATTTAGAATCAGAGAACCAAGTACTTCGCCAACAAGCGGTGGCCATATCTCCAACTGGAAAAGCTTTAGCTGCTCGGTCAAAGACAGTAATCATACAGGTACTCATGCCATGCACATTTTGCTTTTGTTTTTAACTGTATTATACTGGTAGTCTGATTATCTAGTTGTATGTGTATGATTTCAGAGGACTCCAGAGAATGGGAATGTTATAGATGGAGAAATTAAGAGATTATCGGTAAGATTGTCCCTTTCATTTCAGGGAATATGTTTTCAAGAACTACAGATTTTCATGTCTACCTCTTATTTGAATTTGCTGTAAAATTAGGCACTTGCTCCAGTACCTTACACACCTGAGAGTGAAGCCAAACCCCAGAAATTCCTTAATGAGAAGAACCAGGTAATGTCCATAAGTTTATGCATGAAACAATTTATTTACGACTGTGATAACTTTTCTTTTGGACTTTTGGAGCTTAGCATTCTGTTTGCTCATTCTTGGATATTACTTTATTTTCAGGAGAACCAAGATCTTCTCATAAAGTGTATATCTCAAGATCTTGGGTTCTCTAAAGGCAGGCCTATTGCTGCATGTTTGATATACAAATCCCTTCTACAATGGCGATCGTTTGAGGTTGAAAGAACTAATATATTTGACCGCATCATTCAAACAATATCTGCAGCTATTGAGGTGTGTTCTCACATTACCATTATTTGTTAGTACATCCTTGCTATTCCCATTCCCTTCTGCTTGGCCATATATGCGGTGTAGACCTTAATGTCCCATTACTTTTCCATAGGCCAGGAACCTTGTGAGAGGCCTTCAGATATTTGGTAGGATTGTTTTGTTTTAAAGAATAAAGAACAACTCTACAGCTTATTTTTAAAATGTGGAGCACATTGCTTTAAATGTTTTACTTCGTGTGATTGTGATCTACGATAAAAAATTGATCGTATGGCTCCTCATTTCTTCAACTGGTACTTTTTAGACTTCAACTCAAATAATAATTTTGAATCTTCTGAAGACTCAGGATAACAATGATGTACTATCCTACTGGCTGTCCAATTCAGCCACATTGCTATTGCTACTCCAACGCACATTAAAAGCTAGTGGAGCCGCTAGCCTGACTCCACATCGAAGAAGAACCTCTTCAGCTTCTTTATTTGGTAGGGTGTCTCAGGTAAGATACTTACCTTTCTTCATTCATTATCAAACAGCTTGGTTACACAAATTAATTTTTCTCCCCTTTCGCACTTAGGGGCTTCGAGCATCTCCACAAAGTGCTGGGTTCTCACTGTTCAATGGTCGTGCACTCGGTGAAGAGTTGCGTCAGGTCGAGGCAAAATATCCTGCTTTGCTTTTCAAGCAGCAACTGACTGCTTTCCTTGAAAAAATATATGGAATGATCAGAGACAATTTGAAAAAGGAGATTTCTCCTGTGCTCGGTTTATGTATCCAGGTAAGCACCTATCTTATCGAGATACCAACAGTATGATTACTTGCTACAATAAAACGTGAAGATCCATTCACTAAGTGACCACTACAATGTTTATGCAACTTACTATTCTGAAAAATCCCACAAAAAATGGATATAAATTCTAGCAAACCAACAACCAACCGTGGTGAGCTACACCCCGATAGTAGATGTGTATTTATCAACTCCTATGGTACGTTTGTATCTGTTATCTGCAGATAAAAACTGCAAATTCAAGGGATAAGTTAACGTATTTGTTGATGTACAAGTCCAGTTATATATTTTCTTCTTGTTCACATTATACTACTCTGGATTCTCCTGAGGCGTGATAGTAGTGTGTACAAGGTTGAATGATTGAAGCCAACTGGTGATAGAGCTTGCTCTTGCTGATGAAAAAGTTTCTTATGAGAATTTTGTAGTGTATGTGTCTAATAACAAATTAAGTACTCATATCTTAAAAGTTCCTTAGGAAATTCAAACAGTGTTCCTCATGGATATACATTTACCTTTTTTTATTGATTACAGCAACACTATCATATTCGACTTTGATCTTCTTCTCTGTGATTCCTGTTGTTATCCACTGTACTTGTGCTACTTTGCTCTGATATATGCTATCTTGTTTATCTTGTGAATCCATTGTTCTTATCATGTGAATGACTTGTTCTTTGAGATGTAGTTGTGGCCAAATTGATTGAGTTCACTTGCCTGCAGGCACCAAGAACTTCCCGCGCAAGTTTAGTGAAGGGACGTGCTCAAGCCAATGCAGTAGCTCAACAAGCATTGATTGCTCACTGGCAAAACATTGTTAAAAGCCTAAATAATTATTTGAACACTATGAGAGCAAACTATGTAAGTGAAGGAGATTTCAGACTGAAAAGGCCTTCTTTTGTAATATAGATTTTCACCAAAGCGTAATTGTAATTTTGCAGGTTCCACCATTCCTTATCCACAAAGTGTTTACGCAAACATTTTGTTTCATCAACGTTCAGCTTTTCAATAGGTAATCCTGTCTGTATACTAATGCATATTGATTTGCTTGAGAAAGTACTTTAACTGACCATATAATGTTTTGGTTTATGCCTTCAGTCTTCTGTTGCGCCGTGAGTGCTGCTCATTTAGTAACGGGGAGTACGTAAAAGCAGGTCTGGCCGAGCTAGAACAATGGTGTCATGATGCAACAGAGGAGGTACTTTTGTCTTTCTATATCTCCTTTAGTTGGTGCTACTAGTTAATATTCTTATACACCTTGGTCTTTGAAATCAGTATGCAGATTCTGCCTGGGAGGAACTCAAGCACATAAAACAAGCAGTTGGATTCCTGGTCAGCTTCATCAATTTTTTTCTCCTTTATTGTGGTTAATAAATAGTAAAGGTAATTCTTGGAAGTTTGCTTATTTGCAATTTTATTGATAACTATCAGGTTATACACCAAAAGCCCAAGAAAAGCTTGGAGGAAATAACAAAGGATTTGTGTCCTGTGAGTCAAAAACCCTTCCCTAGCATTCTTTTATTTGCAAATTTGATACTCCATAACATATATTTCTGTACACTATTCTACTCACTCCAAATGTCTGATTTCTCAGGCGCTCAGCATACAGCAGTTGTACCGGATCAGTACAATGTATTGGGATGACAAATATGGCACACACAGTGTATCTGCTGAGGTGACTGGAAGCTAATTGTCATTAGACAGGACAGAATCTTTAATTTATTTATTTTTCTTTTTCCTCCGTTTCTGTAGAGTGTTATATAAAATAACTACATAACAAGAAAAGGAAGCTTGGCCAAGAATTAGTGTGTTTGGTTAAAAATAATGAATAGATGGACCACGAGGGAATGAGGGATGGAAGGGGAGGGAGGGCAGAGGAAGGATCCAGTCTAATAAAGGGGAAGGAGACTGGATACCTAAAATGTCTTTCCTTTCCCTTGAATTATTTCATGCTGATAAGGTCTCACTCTCACTACTGTCACCTTCCCTTCAATTTTGCTAATCCATACTATTGTAGTCCTTCCTTTCATGCTTGCTTAAACACTTCACATGGAACTATATTGATGCACCAGACACATAGTTTCTAAAATGTTAGATACTCCGTACTTTTGTAGATATCTATCTTTTTCTAATTTGAGACTTTTTAGGTTTATTGCTCAGAACTTATCTTGTCAACTGGTAGGTTATTTCAAAAATGAGAGTTATGATGACAGAGGACTCCAACAATGCTGTGAGCAGCTCATTCCTTCTAGATGATGACTCCAGGTAATGGTTTTTTAGAACTATTTAAAACAGTTCTGAGTGATGTTTTCTACGGAGTATATACTTTCAGAATTCATACTGGCTCAAAATTGAAAATACATGGCTGCTCATTTATTAATGCAGCATCCCATTCTCGGTGGATGAAATCTCAAAGTCTATGGAACAAGTGGAATTGGCTGATGTTGATCCCCCACCTCTGCTCCGTGAGAATTCAGGCTTTTCATTTCTGTTACAGCGATCCGATTGATATTTGATGATCATACCTTGTGCCCCGTCGTTTTTGCTGCGTAGCAGACACTCACGTAGTTACCTGTACATTGCTGCTGTGAAGTTTCTTTGTATATTTCTGTATATGCACGCCCCAGACACTCTCATTTATTTTGTCTGGGTTGGTTATCTTTCGATTTTTATTTTCAATTTTTTTGAGGGGCGATGTTTTGTTATGTGGACAATGATAGGAAGCCACTTGTGACGCGTACTACTTTTACCTATAGTGGTATTAATTTGGGAGTTGTAAAGAGCATCAACCATGCACCAAGCAACAAACATGCCATAGTGTAGTAAGCCACTTTCTTGTGGCAGCTCCTCATTGATTTACATTATATATTTTTTGTTTGGTGTAATGGGATGTATGAAATATCTCTCAGTTTGATGAAAATGAAGTGATTTTTTTTTTTGTTTTTTTGCAAATTATCACAGTTTATTGTTATTGTTTCAATTACAATTTCCAATAAACATATCCTTATCCAAAAATCACAGCAAGATCCCCCATTTTTAAAAGATATATGACAAGTGAAACTACAAAGCAACCACTATCTGAATATTTACGCCTGGCTATCTTAATATCAAACCTCACCGCTGTTCAGTATTCACTGATTGATATAATATCCCCCCAACATCGAAGTGTATTTCCGAAGTCGGATACAAAGTCCAAGTTCAAGACTAAGCTCCAGCCATGTTAAATTGGTAGAATTAAACAACACAGCTGAAGCCATGTTATATAAAGGTTTAAGAACAAAGCATGGCAAACAAAACTCCTAAAGATGCTTTAGTTTGCCAGCATTTCTCATGAAACTGGTACTTAGACAGCATCCAGGTCTTCTGCAGATACCCTTTCAATCCTTTTGAATTCCACATACGAGAGCCTCTGCCATATGTCCAGAACCATGGCCTTGATATCGGCGTCCCCTTGTGGAGCAGTGGCTGGAGCTGATTCAGCTATCGAGAGACTCGTTGACGTGTTAAATTTATTTATGTAATTGATCCTGTTGAAACGCGGAGTATACCTATTGTCTGCAGTGCTACAGTATGTGCTGGAAAAGCTGTTTGTGTAGTGTACACTGTACATAGAATATGGTTTTGAAAAGATATTATATACAAAGTACTTAAACTGCTACTCCGTATCATAAGTTAGTACAGGTTTGACTTTTGAGAGGCATTATATGCAGGAATGTCAGAAAGTGACGGTGTAATCTTCATTGATTTAATATATGCTGTTCGACTGTTCCTTCAAGGCTACTTAACTTCTCTACTGCTCTTTTCTTGCTCCGTTTAGCATGGATTTGGAATTTTATTAATAGCTTCATTTGTGGTCTATGTATATACTATCCTTGCAAAACCATACTCTTATGTACATAATATTAATGCTTAATGATCTTTGAATGCCAGATCAACATTATGGGGTTGTACCAATTGTCTATACATCAGCGTCATTTGTATGGGTCCAAATTGTTTAACTACTCATTTTGGGTGGACTTAAATATAAATGGTGCCTCCTTTGAGACAGATTCGGGATGATGTGGTGGTTGTGGATTGTTAATTGTTGTGAAGAACTCCAGGTATGCTACTATTTTTTATTAGTTCACAACTCAATTCTCTACTACATCCCTATGTCTATCTACAATGATTGAGTAATAATGGGATTTCAAACATCATTAAGCATTAATTAACCTTCATTGTACAAAATGAACAAGTGATTTGCTTTCCACGTTATTAGACCAAGTCCAAATTTTAAAGGTCAACTATCCCATGCATATCGCTGGTGTTGGTATAAAATTTGTGACATGTTCTAGCAGAAAAACCAAGTTGAAGTTGTAGAGGAAAAAAAAAAGAGGTATGGAAATGGAAAAGAGGCTGTATGATGTTGCTCTTGAAGGAAATGTGTCAAACTTGAGAGCATTGATCCAAGAAGACCCTTTAATTCTTGATAGAATCTCCCCTACTCTCTTTCAAGATACCCCATTACACATTGTTACCCTACGTGGCCACCTCGAGTTTGCAAGGGTGATACTAACTCATAACCCACGACTTGCCACCGAGTCTGACTCGCTCGGCCACTTGCCCCTCCACGTCGCTTCCGCCAAGGGTCACATAGAGATTGTCCGCGAGTTGCTCCGTGTGAGTCCAAGCTCCTGCCTGGCTCGTGGCAAGGATGGGAAGTTGCCCCTTCACTTGGCAATAATGAAGGGGGTCCAAGTTGAAGTGGTGAGCGAGTTGGCTCAGGCATGTCTTGAGTCAACCCAGTCTAGAGTGGATAAAGGAGATACTGTTTTGCATTTATGTGTTAAATTTGAAAACTTGGAAGCTTTACAAGTGTTAGTGGAGCTGTTGAAGGGTGAAACTTATAGTAGTTACTTGTGGAATGCAAAAAATGATGATGGCAATACAGTCTTGCATTTAGCTGCGCTGCAAAAGCATTTGGAGGTACTTTTCCCCGTCTAAATCTTTCTATATACTCTGAAGTTTTTCTTCAACATGAGGTATGTATTGTTACCTCTAATCATGATTCTCAATTTATTTTGGTGTTCCAGATTACAAAATACTTACTGGCAACACCAGGCATTGAAACAGATGCAATGAACAACAATGGTCTTACTGTCCTAGATTTGGTAGAAAATTCTCCGAAAGACTTGAAAGGACTCGAGCTACTCAACTTCCTCTTACAGTCCAACGTTCTTCAACGATCAACCCATAACCATTCTTCGCTCCCACCCACGACAACTCAATCATCAACACCACACCCTAGACCACCAAGGCCAAAGAAGTCTTGGAAAAAGTTTTTCACCTTCAATGGACATAACCAGTTACAAGATATGAAAGGTGAAATATTTATTACTGCAGCTATAATAGCCATGATAAATGCGTTGCCCATCATTTACATGAAGGTAAGTGGGCCAGACTTAACTGACCAGTACTGGATCAACTCAGCTTCATTTGTGCCTGCTGTTACAATAATGTTATTGTTGGTAGCTGGATTTCCCTTGAGCAATAAGCTTTGTGTTTGGGTTGTGACACAATGTTTGTACACAGCGGTTGGATTTTTGGGGTTGAATTACATAGGAGCGATGGTCTCAAATGAAAGTCGATACTCAAATGTGGATTTTGCCTTCGTTTTTGCATCGATATGGTTTGGTTTGCTTATGTTAGTTAATGCACTTAATGTCATCCGTCTTATTGTGTGGGTGGTGGAGAGCATCAAAATGCGTGTGAAGCGAAGGAGGTTGCGCATTACAAGAGAGAATGCTTTGTCAAATGCCTGAAACAAGGACGAATTCTATCTTTTATGTGACGATACATCTCAAACTTTTCGATGTTTGAAAACCATGCTTTCTTCATATATTTCTGTTATGATTGAATTGTGGTCATACAGGATTATGTAAACTTTAAGTGCTTATTATCGTAAATTTTGGACATACCCATATTTTCTACTAAAAATTTACATTAAGCTATCTCTCTAAGCAGATGTATTCTATTTCCCAAGACTAAAGTTGGCATCACCCCAATTATTTCATGCACAAAAAAGCTCCATTTTGTGGGGAGGATATGACGTGTTATATTAACTGTAACTCTTTATCATTTTTCTAGACTAGTAGCGTTAATTAAAATTTAAGAAGTATAGACAAACTGTATTATTCAATAAATGTAGTTACTTATCACACAAATTTAATTCTTGATAAACAATATAACTGGACAGATTGGACAAAATGCTACTAGTAATTATATATTTTGTGCAGACATTCTGAAAATATATCTAATGGAATAGTTCTGTGTCCTACATAAAACATTAAAAATACTTTTTCAGATTCAAAATCCCAAAACCCTCAAATCATATAAAGTACTGTATACACACGATATATAATAAATTTATTGAAGGATTAACTTTTGTTATAATGAAGGGGTCACTTTTATTGGGTACATAATAACTTTATTGTATATTGTGTTTATATAATACTTTGTGCTTAAATAATAGGTTGAGAGAGCGTTGTGTGTGCCACGTGATCTAAACCTCCTAGGAATGACAATTTAATCCGAATCCGAACCCGAGTTCGATCCTATTCGAAAGAAAAAATCCGATCCAAACCCGTTTAAAAAACTCCGACTCCGAATCAATAAAAAAAAACTCCGACTCCGAATAGTAAATGTGTCGGATTCGGATATTGTATTAAATTCGATCCAATTGCGATCAGATCAGATTCGAATTTTGATGAATACGCTCTGACTCCGATCAATTGTCATTCCTAGACCCTCCCGAACCTAGCTAGGACTCTTGTACTCGATGTAGAAATAATATTTATGGCAGTTGAAGATCAACAAGGACAAAATATGGCTCATTCTTAAGCATCATTCAAAAGTGGCGGCCGTCTCTTTTGCTTGTGCTCATCTAATCTGAATCATTAACTAGCAAATGAACCAAGCACACGCTATTGGTTCCAAGTTTTGTTTTCTTGGTTTAATTGTTTCCTACGTATTTGACCAAGTCCAGTAGGTCAATTGGACCATCTACTTTTAATGTAAAAACACATTTAATTTAATTCATAGGCCCCATAAATTCGAAAAGCCTGGTGAATGATCACGACGATGAAAATGTGACGGAGGAATACCATGAATGTCCAATAATAACTACTAAGGTTGGAGAGCTAATTAATACACAGCAAGCTAGAGTCCTACTAGTTATAGTAAATCATGCTTTATTTTACAAACTCTGTGAAACTACAAAAGACTAAATAAATTAGGAAAATGCATATCCAATACTCATTGCGGGTTGAAAAGTCAAACCAATCCCACTAGGTCACTTGCCTGTCTAGCACTCTAGCCACTTGTTGTCCTTACTTCTCTTATATTCTTATACCCTATAAAACTATAAAACCCGAGCTATTGTACTAATATTATTAACATAAAACCTCCAACTTAAAGAAGGAGAGTGTCACATTTGGAGAGATACCGATTATGGAATTACAGAAGAAGTTGTATGAAGCTGCTCTTGAAGGAGATTTGCCTACTTTTAGAGCATTAATCAAACAGGACCCTTTACTTCTTGATAGAGTCTCCTTCCAAGATACCCCTTTACACATTGCTATTTTACGCGGACACCTCGACTTTGCACGGGCTGTCTTAAGCCACAACCCTCGCCTCGCCGCCGACTCTGACTCGCTCGGCCACTTGCCCCTCCACGTCGCTTCCGCTAAGGGCCACGTGGAGATTGCACGCGAGTTGTTGCGTGTGGGGGGGCCTAGTGCTTGCCTGGCTCGTAGCAAGGATGAGAAGTTGCCCCTTCACTTGGCTGTGATGAAGGGGGTCCGGGTTGAGGTGGTGACTGAGTTGGCTCGGGCAAGTCCTGAGTCTATTGGGTTGAGGGTGGATAGAGGAGACACTGTTTTGCACTTGTGTGTCAAGTATGATAACTTGAATGCTTTTCAAGTGCTGGCGGGGATGTTGAAGGTTGAAAGTGATGGTAACAACCTGTTAAATGTTAGAAATGATGATGGCAACACTGTCCTGCACTTGGCTGCCCTACACAAGAATTTGGAGGTACTCTCCCCCTTTTTAACTCATCTTTGTATTTACATTATTATGTACACCTTTCATATTCATCTTTTCATACTGTATTATATATGATAATTATGACAATTAGGGAGTTAAAAAGTCTTATTTTAATTGAAGATTTCTACTTATACTTGGTTTATATGAATAAAAAATACGATTGGTTATACCATTCACATTAGGAACCATTATACCAGTATTTTGGGCATGTGACATTGGATGAATTCAACTCGACAACCACCTAAGGGAGCTAGGACTTGGGACTAAAATTTAAGCAAGAACAACTGAATAAAGGCTGGAAAAACTATCGAATTGCCGCCAACTATGACTATGACTAAGTGATCTCATGATTTGTAGCTGGAAAAGTAGTCAACTAGTTGAACTACTACCCTTAAGTTACCCGGTTGACATTATGTCATTGGTAGAGATTTAATAAAAAGGTAATTCAAATGAGAATAGATGTTACTCTTTTAAGTGATAAGATCCAATACAAGAAATTTCAAGTAAAAAAAAAATTACTATAACAATGAAAATGGTTACTAAATGAAAAAAAAAAAAACAAATAACTTATCGCTTTGAGTTAAAAAAAATATCACTATATCTAAGTAAAAACTAATGTATTGAATTTAAGAGATAAATGATCAAAATAGTCACCGTCAAACTGTTTCGATCAAGTGCACCAGACTTTTATTACATATTTACTTGTGGGTTGTGGGTCTAATATATTCTATGAACTGGAAAGATAAGGTTTCCACAAAGTGCTTTCATTAACTAACTACAAATAATATATTCACATACTCCATATATCTTAACTCATAAATTTGTCAAAAATTGTATTGAATCATCATGTCAAATTAATTTATGTTGAGATATACAGGGCAAATACACTAAGGAGTATGTTTAACGGTCGAAATTAGTGGGCAATGTTCACAAGTTGTACAAAAATTCATTGTCTAAACAAGTTTTTACAATTAGTACACTATTACTAGGTAAGTCTAATGCGATGTATGATTTAATAATAAACTATTTTTGTTAAATATTTCAATTATAAGAATATTTTTATTTATTGGTAAAAACTTATTGATTTTATAAAATTATCGTAGAAAATTGAATTGGGATAATATTTTTTATCATATCAAATAAAAAAAATATTATAGAAAAAAATAGAGAGAAAACATGAAATAAATGGAAGAAATAAAGATAGTTTTGAATGACTTAGGAATTTATATAGTCACACAATTTTCTATATATAACATTTTTCAATTTAATATTAATGTAAATTAAGAAAAAATGACATCATCTTAAAAAAAAAAAGCAGGAAATTTTTTTATATTAACTTGACACGTGTTAAGTACGATGTCACCAGGGGTTTTGTTTTAGTAATAGTTATAGGTAGATAGATATTACAACGTACATTTGTACCTCAGACCAACGATCTTCTTCTGTTTCCTATGCCAGATAACAAAATACTTGCTAGCAACGCCGGGAATTGAGCAGAATGCAGTGAACAACAGCGGTCTTACAGCCTTAGAATTGGTTGAAAATTCGCCAAAAGACATAAAAGGGCTCGAGCTGCTCAACTTCCTCCTACAATCCAACGTGCAAAGATCAACCAACAACCATATATCCCTCCCTCCTGCAAAAACTCAATCATCAAAATTAAGCACCCAAGAAAACAATGCAACATCACATTCTAGGCCACCAAGGCCCAAGAAGTTGTGGAAAAGTTTTTTCACCTTCAATGACAATAACATTAAGTACTTGCAAGATCTGAAAGGCCCAATATTTATTACCGCGGCTATTATAGTCACGATTAATGCATTACCCATCATCTACTTGAGGGTAAATGGACCTGATATACCCGATCAGTACTCAGTTAACTCAGCGTCATTTGTGCCTGCTGCTACGATCATCGCGTTGTTGGTTGCTGGTATACCCTTAAGCAACAAGTTTTGTGCTTGGCTTGTCATACAATTGATGTATAGTGCAGTCGGGTCCATGAGCTATAATTACATCGGAGAAATGATTTCAAACGAAAACCGATACTCAAAAATGGATATTGCTGTTATTCTTATGATGATTTTGTTTGGGATTCTGATAATCGTCAGTGCACTTAACGTAATCCGGTTGATTGTGTGGGTGGTGACGAGCATTATAAAGCGCGTGAAGGGAAGGAACACGCGTGGTAGAAGAGAGGATGCTCTGTCAAATGCTTGACAGTAAAGTGAATGTAAGTTACTCAACATGCAGGAGTATTCCATATGAATTCGAGCTCACTGTTTTTCTGTTGAATGTAAATCTGTTCTAGTTTCTTCTTTTTGTTTGTTGGTTTGATTTAACATCTTCTATTGTGTATGTAATATGTATTAATCAAAGTGTTTAATGTGTATAATATAGTAGTATAAGAAGAAATTGCTTGTACCTGGAAGTATACGTTCTTTGTTCTAGCCAGAGTATGGCTAAAAATAAAGGTAAGTCCTATTTCTAGGGTACACCGTACCTAATCTTTAGTATATACAGGAATACATTGGCCGGAGAACTACATGCAGATATAGTTGATGTTGGTCGTATACCACACACTACATAGGACCTTCATTCACAACATATAGAAGCTAGCGTGGTATTATATTGTAAGAGACGAAAATAGTAATGGGATATAAAACATACGATAGTTATAATGGGGTACAAGTCATTCAATATCACATAAAGTAGGCCCATATGCGGTGTGTAGAACTAACTTGGTAAATTAGAGCGACAAAGTTGGCTTTCACTAGCCAAGTGAAGATCAACGAAGCGTTACCATGCACAAGGAGGTCCTTCACTAGTGAATACTACTGTGGTTAGTTTCCTGATGATCAGCGTGTTTGCTATACTAGTCCTTGAGAGAAACTGGATGTTTTCTTTGCGAATACTAAGACATATTGGTTGTTTAATAAGATAGGCTAATCCAAAAACAAATTGGGCCTTATACCTTTGTCGAATTGGGCCTTGGAGTATGAATTGACATTATCCGTTAAATTATGTTTATTTTTTGAGTATCAAGAAAGATACCCTTTGGTCAGAGTGAGAGTGGGCAGGCCCACTATACTGTAAAATTGTAAATATGTTAGACATCAACAGGTGTCCGTTTTACTTTGAGCAGTCACACTGTCACAGAATAAATGAAATTGCCAATCGTCTGCACTAAACCCCCACTCTTGATTGATTTAGGTAACCCAATCAATAAGAGCCATGTCAAGAACTACGACACCAATTCCATCACATAGAGCCAAAATAGGCGTAATTTGGGCCTAAAAGTAGCAGGTCAAAAATACACATAAATTAAGCTTGAAATTACATAACAAATTAAAAAGCATTATTTTCCAAAAATAAATATGATAAAGCATAAACAATACAATCTTAGAGAGAGATGATGAATTTTCAGTCTCTTTCTTGATTGAATTTGCATGTAGAGTAGAAATAAAACAATCCAACAATAACAGTTGAAACCATCTAATTCTAATCCTACACACATTAAACATTCTCGAAAACACTAATGAAATTTACAAACCTATATTGCAAAGCTGCGAGATAAAAGAACTCCCAAAACAAAACCTGGATACCGGATAAGGGTAACCGAGTCACAGTCACAACCCACGTGGCCAGGATGTGCTACGACAAACCTAGAAAAAACCCTAAGAATTACCGACACGTGTCAGTCGGTGAATCCCCCAAAACCCCGTCACTCAACACCTCCACTATCTACTCCTCCTACCAATTGTAGCCCATCCCAACCCGACTCATCCGTCCTCTTTTCTCCCTCTTATTACCTGTATTGCCATTTTTCCATCATCCCAGTTCTCATTTCGCATCCCTAATAAAAGAAACAGAAAACTATTTTCTTGGTACTTATTGTTTTATTCATGAGATTTCATCCCAAAATTTGGTAAGAGAAAAGGCACATTTTAATTCCTTGCTTTGTCCAAAGTTTCTACCTTTTTTTTTTTGTTGGTTTTAATATTTACCGAGAGAATAATGCTAGATCTTTTACCTGCTCTTCTATTCCGCTCCAAAATCTGGGTTAGGAAACGTAGGAAAACTCTGTCTACCCGCTAATCCTTCATTAGTTTCTCATCAATTTGTTTAACCTAATAATTTCCCTGTAATTACCCACTAATCTAGAATTTCTGGGTATTTTTGAGTTTTATTTTTTTGTACATAAATCCTAGAAAATTAACAGAGAAAAAACCCCCAAAAGATTGTGAAAGTTTCGAGGATGAGTTTAGGCACAGCAGAGGAGGAAACCAAGGAAGAAATCCACATTCCAGCTGATATTAACTGGGAAATGTTGGACAAATCAAAGTTTTTCATCTTAGGCGCCGGGTTGTTTTCGGGTGTATCAGCCGCCCTATACCCTGCCGTAGTCCTCAAGACCCGGCAACAGGTCGGCCAATACTCGCACCGCGCAAGCAGTCTTAAGACTGCTATGAGCATAGTGCGTAACGAGGGGTTCCGGGCTCTTTATCGAGGGTTTGGAACCTCTCTAACAGGAACTATCCCCGCGAGGGCGCTCTATATGACGGCCCTCGAGGTGACCAAGAGTAGTGTAGGGTCCACTACTATTGGTCTTGGTTTTGCTGAGCCCACTGCAGCTACTATTGCCAACGCTGCAGCCGGGGTGTCAGCTGCAGTGGCGGCTCAGTTGGTGTGGACCCCAGTTGATGTTGTGAGCCAACGTTTGATGGTGCAGAATACTAGGAATAACTTTGGGATGATAAGGTACGCTAATGGGATCGATGGATTCAAGCAGATCATCAAGTCAGATGGGTTGAGAGGATTGTATAGAGGATTTGGGATATCTATATTGACATATGCGCCTTCCAATGCGGTTTGGTGGGCCTCTTACTCTGTTGCACAACGCCTCATTTGGGGTGGGATTGGGTGCTACTTTTGTAAGAGAGATGACCCCAGTGGTGCTGGTGAGGTGACTGCTACGTACAGGCCGGATTCAAAGGCGGTGATGGTGGTTCAAGGAGTGAGTGCGGCTGTAGCCGGGGGTGCTTCTGCCTTGATCACAATGCCTTTGGATACTATCAAGACGAGGTTGCAAGTATTGGATAGTGAGGAAAATGGGCGTGGTAGAGGGCCTACTGTGAGTCAAACTGTTCGCAATTTGGTCAGGGAAGGCGGGTGGTCGGCCTGTTATCGAGGGCTTGGGCCGCGGTGGGCATCAATGTCGATGTCGGCTACCGCCATGATCACTACTTACGAGTTTCTGAAGAGGTTGTCAGCCAAGAACCAAGAAGGTGCCACTTAGTTGAATAGGTCAGTATACAGAGGAAGATCACAATATGTTGCGCAGAGAACAAGCTTTATGCAACCCTTGAGATTGCCTTGGTTAAGGTTCTTAATTTTGTTAATTTTAGCAGGAGATTTCGAGTTTTGATGAATGTGATCTCTTTCAACTTCACCAAATATGAATATAATATATAAATATATGTGTGTGTCCGTGTTTTTTTGACAATTAGTGATTCAATATTGCATTAGCAGGATCAAGAATAGGTATTACTGTTTGATCTTGGAATAAGGTTTGTTTGTTTAGGTGTGCTGTGTGTAAGAGCATCAGTATCTAAGAATGATCACGTACTACACAATCTTGTTCACTTTTGATAGGTAAAGCTTGGGAAGTGATTCCTCCCTTTTGAATTGAAAAATGAAAGATGGGGACAACTTGCAATCTATTCCAAAGTAAATTTCCTTTCTATTTATTTATGATAACATCTCAAGCTAAACCAAGAATGGCCCAGACATTGCTTTCATGTGCCAAAAAGTGATACCTTATGGCCACCTTTTTTAACCTTATTTTTCAAACTAATTTTACAAAATTATTTTAAAAATTGAGCTTCCGTTGAGGTTTGAGTTTGAATCGTTGTCCATTACAATGATTTGGAAAATTAGGTTTATTGTCCATACACTATGAAAATCGTTGTCCATTACAATTTTCATTGTATGGACAACAACTCAATTTCCAGCCTCAAGCAAAATCGCTGTCATTTCCTAATTAAATTTTTTCACTATTTTTACATTTTTCCATAACCTAAATATTTTACAAAATATGCATAAAAACATTTCAATAACCAACACATCAAATTTATAAACAAAATTGATTCCAACACAACTCCAATGCGTCTCTCATTCAATCTAAAATAACTCAAATCCAACACAATTATATAAAAATATATTACAAAACGAGTAACTATGCAATTCATCTATAAAAATGGGGCTTGATTTATACATAAGTAAACATATTATCTAACAAATGCACAACTTGTTGATATTTATAAATAAACTATATACCTATCAAACTACATAAAACATAATTAAACACTAGGACACTAGACCAAAAGTATCACTATCGAGAACTCACAATAAGTGAGGAGTCGGTGTACTCTGACTCTTTTGTTTGTACAGTGCATGATCTCTTACACGGTATATCTAAAAAAATCTTAAGGAGATGTATATGAGGACTAATCCTAGGTGGATGTCGAAGTGAAATCATGCGTTGTCGTATCAAGACTTAGAGTATATATGAGGGATATCATGGCCCGGAGTCAAGAAGGTTAAACATAAGTATCTTGTGGAACATGAGGACTCTAAAAGGTGCTAAAATTGTCAAAGTAGATGCCTCTGGTCAATCCTTTACGTACCTCCTACACACGTCTCTATAACTCTATTCATCGTAATGTGACTAAGATTGTGGTTGTCATGTTAATAGTCAACTACTGCTCAATCTAAAATATAAAAAACAATAAGAATTGATCAAAGAAAACATAATGACAATTAGTAATTTGAAGATATTCTTACTATGATGTAAATTGGGACAAATGCTGCGCAAAATGTGTAGGAGGCGATTGGAATACAAGGCTAACGAAACGCCTAGTGATACTATGATACCACACAAGGTATGGATAGTAGTAATCCATAAGTCCATCAGCTAGGTCGCCCTCGACAACATGCTCAAGTCATTTGTCCCACTAAGTGATCTATTAGGCATGTTGCACTGACCAACCAACGAACGACTTTCTTTGACAATCTACCTCATGCAAAGGAGTGTAAGTATGTTTAGCAAAAGGGGCAACTTGCCTAAAATCAAATTGTTGCATCACTCATCATCCTCATGTGTGGCCATCCCATTAGCGATTTTCAACGAGTATAGGCTTTAAGGTACAATTTCTAGTCTCCGTCCACACGGAGAGAAAATCTTTCACTTAACCAAAATTGTTTTACTAGACATCAATTTATATAAGAACTCATCAAAAGCTTATTTTTTATAACAGTTTGACCTAAAACTTATTTTTTAAAATAGTTTGAAAAATAAGCTTAATAAAATTCACCTTAAAGCCCTTATGCTTATGAATATTGGTTTAAGTATAGCCTTGTAGAAAGTAATATGCATTACGAGATTCTCGAATGTTTTAGGAATGATATGAGTAATTGTTATTACATTCACACAAATGATGTAAAGCAATTAAAAAAATCTTGCAATAACTATTTTGCGGGAGCCGGATAGTTATTCTTTTATTTTGTGCAAGTTAGAACGCAAGGAAACCGAATGGAAAATGTTTTCAGGTCATAGTTGTTTCAAGGGAAGGCAAGCACGAGTTCCTTGCAAATCAAATGATAATTATTATATTATCATGAGATTCGCAACCTTTTAAGAGAAAGCAAATACATGTAACTTGCAATGCCTTTTGCATGAAATGCTCTTAAACAACAAAATATGGAGTACGATACACCATAGTAATTGGGTACAAGCATACCACCTATGTTGTTTCTGGTTACTGCTTCTAGCGTTTCGTGTATTTTTAGGCTTTGTTTAGTAGAGTATAAAACGTTTTCCCTGAAAACTGTTTTCCGATTTTATATTGTTTGGTTTGGAGTAAAATATATGATGTAAAACTTATAATGTAAATTCATTTTACACCCTATTGAAAACATTTCCTTCAAAATTGGGAGTAAAACAATTTTACATCCATTCACTCCAAAAAAAATACCAACTAACAAACAACTCACGCATTACCAACTCATGCATAGAGGTGGGCACGGGTCGTACCGTGCCCGTCATGGACCGTGTCAGCTCGTGTCTGACCTCTTCTCGTGTTGTACCTTGCCTAATTGTGGTGGTGTCGTGATACATTTCCCTAAAACTCGGCCGCATGACCTATGTTCTTGGTGTATCGTGTCGTGCCTCATATTGGCCTAATTTTTTAACAAAAAATAAAAATAAAGTATATAGTAGATTGAAAAAAAATTTAGAAAATATAAATTATATTATAAGAATATAATAATATTAAAAATAATAGTAATATTAATTGTAGTAGTAATAATAATATTACTACTAATAATAGTATTAAATAATACTAAATAATAGCGTGTTTTGGGCTGTGTTTCGTGCCAAATTGGCGTGCTGCTCGCATGCTAGTGCCTAAATTTTATTTTGTCATCCATAGCGTGTCGTGCCATGACCGTGCTCATGTCGTACTATGCCAAAAGTGTGCCTGCTCGACCTGCATGTCGGCCCGGCCCATGCTTAGCTCTATTCACACATTCTTTATTTCTCATCATCTCAGTAACATTTGTCTCTCTCTCTGCTCCACACTTTCTCTCTATTAAAATTTGGGGTAAAAATCCATAATTTTTTTTCATCTTCTTCAAATATCATCAATTAAGTACGTTTTTTTTTATCTCGTGTCTTGGTTATTATATTATCATACTATATCAAGAATTTGAATAAAATTTATCCATTTTAGTCGAAAATAAAAAAAAATAACCTAGATTTCTCCCCGATTTAATTGAACAAAGAAAGTTTTTTCATGAAATGTGGGCAATCAACAGTTTATTTGAAATTAGAGTAGAATTTTTCTTTTTGTTAGAATTTAAAATGTAAAATTACAAACTATTACATTACAACCGATTGATTGGTTTACCTGTTTGATTGCGAATATATTTACCTGTTTGGTTGATTTGCTTATTCGATTGTAAATACTCCTTTATAATTAGTTTAAGGTTTTTTTATAATGTCAAACCAAATTTTTTAGGGGTTTATGGTTTTTATGGAGACATTCTGTATAATGTAATATGTTATTAATAGATTAGAAAAATATACTGTAGAATTTATAAAAAAAAATATTTGTTATAGCATAACAAATTTAGCTAATGACAAACAACTAAAAAATACAACGGGAAAAAGTTAAAAAATGACAAGAGAATACAATTAGAAAAGTTAATAAGAGTAATTGATTTTCAGTTCAACCAAACAACGAAAAATGTTTAAATGTAAAATCATTTTCCATGCAACTAAACAGCGGAAAAGTTTCATGAAAATGAGTTTTTCACCGTAAAAAGTTTTCCATAAAAAACCATTTTCAGTTGAAAACGTTTTACGCCCTACTAAACGGAGTCCTAGTCTTTGTTCTATTTTCCTTGTTTTACTTCTATATGGAGTAGTACTTGGTGTGGGATCACTTGATTCCTAGCTGATTAAAGGGAGGCAAACATGAGTAATTATTCTTGCATATTGCACTAGTTAATGTACATTAGAATTAGAAATAAAAGTTTCTTTGTTCCTAACTTGGCCTAAACATACCATCTAATCAAACGTCTTGTTTACGACTGTTCTTTCGAATACTTTTGCATCATAAATAAGTGTAAAAATAAACATTCGATGTCTATTGAAAGTTGATACTACACTTGCCACGTAGTCCTATTGAGAAATTATTGGAAGATGCTTACATAAAGAACAAATAGCTAAAAAAGATAACAAACATAGAAAAATATGATTCTACGCATCCCATTGAGCTAAGATTCAGATAAAAAAAAAACCAGTAGTCATTTGTCAAGTTCCCCGTCATTGGGAAACTGGTTATCTATTAAATTCATAGAATAACTCGAATTAAGAAGCTTCTAGTATTTAGTTTAATAAAAAAAAATTCTTAACAGGCAACAAGAGTTGTTGGGGATCATAATCAGATAACGCTGCTTTTTCTCAAATTGGATTATCTAAATTAATTTTTTAAGTCTCAGTAATTATGACAGTGGACGACACAAAGTTTGCTTGCAACTAGGACTATCTTTATTAATTAATTAATTAATAAATTAATTAATTTCATGATTCTATTGAATTTGACAAATTCAAGGGGATCTTGATTGGTAATGCTTTAAATAATAATCAACACAATAACTACTTTTTCAAAATATATAGTATTATGATTGATCACCATCAACGACAAATGTTGGATTCATTTGATTAGTAAAGGAAAGACAATTACTCCGTATATTGTATTTTCATTTGTTAAATATGAATATCTTATGTCAACTTGCTTAGCTTTTAGCTCTATACTGTCCTTTCGAGAAATCGACCAGCAAAATTACCAAACCCGTTTCTAAAATATGCTTATGAAAATAATACTTGGTAATTTTAATCTGTAAAATTCGTCTTGATCAACAAAATCAATTTTAATAGATTAAAAATTAATTTCAATCAATAAAATTTTATTATTTCACTTAGCATAAACACGACCTACACCTAGCGAAAAGATCAATTCTATCCTATAGTAATTTGGTACAGTAAGACACATGTACTTTAGATAGTGTCAATGGGGAAATGACACAACAAATTCTCAATGCTAAATCTTGTATAGACACCGGATACAATGCTAAATTCTTAAATTTACCCGAGACTGCTTAGAGATTTGAAAAATCTACAGTTGGGTCTAAAAAAATATTTACAACTACTGTGGCTTCTATTCTACTAATCTCTTTCAGTTCGTGCAAAGAAGTAGAGCACAATTTCACCAAATGAAAAATTCACATGTTGCGAGCACAACTTCACCAAATGCCAAAACTTTACAAAAACAATATATTTTGTCAGTACGCATCGTATAATTATATTATCTGACTCAAATGTCACGGGCAATGTGGGATGAATCATGTTCTCAGTTTTGAATTATGTCAATATAAACCTGAGAAACTGACAAAAATTAGAAGAAATGCATCTGATAGTGGCAAGGACGCGACAGCTCATTCATATTCCATAATAAAATTTGAGTAGGATGATTTAATCCATCCTTGTGGGCAATTTCATACTACGACGTATAGAAGTATAGAACAAGAATAACTAGGTTTGCAGACAAAATCATTAACAATGAGGATTAATCTAAATAATATAAAGCATATAGACCTCAATGAAAATCTACAAGCTTAAGCAATTTTGGGTTCAGTACGTAAGATCCTAGATCCTAATATAAGTTCTAGAGACATGCACAAGTTGGAGCGACAGAAGCATAATTAATGAACAGGCATAAGATTAACTAGATACCCTAAAGTCAAGCAACAATGTGGATTCAATGTATTTCATGGCCGAGCTCTCTTGTTGCTGCAAGATGGACATTTGTACTGCTTGATGTGCTCAGCTCTTGCGGGTGTGATCTTCACGCATTTGCCGTGGAACCAAGTTTCACATATGTCACAGCAGATCCAGAACTCATCCGATGCATAGGACTCTGAACAAGCCCCACATAGAGTATCCCCATGCTCATCCTCTTCAATATCTTCTTCAAAGCCTTCCTCCTCCTCCTCCTCCTCCTCCCCCTCCTTATGAGGAGTAGCCTTTGAGTACTTGTTGCCCTACAATACAAGGTTGATGGAATCACATTGAAAGAAGACAGCAAAGATCACACATTTTGCGGATAAGGAATAAAAATACTCTGCATTAATATAACTTGAAATCAAGGAAAATTCAATCGTCTACGACAAAAATGTCCTAGCAATGCCAGTAATCTGCTTTCAATTGTTGTTTGCATCTCATCACGCACTCACCCCTCACACAAAAGTATGCATCAAATCCAAAATACAGAGAAGGAAGAACCCTAATGATTACTCTGTAAATCAAACATATGTATGTATTAGCTACACTTGAAAGCTGCTTTCACGGAGAAATAATGAAGAGAGAAGCATTTTACAAAACATGCAGGGTGAGTGGCAGACAAACCAGCACCCACATTCTCGCTTCCACCTGCAAAATTTATATGATTTTGTGATAAACAATGAAAACTATAATCAGGAACTGTGTTGTCAACAACAAAGCCACCCTACCTATCACTGCTACAATACTATCACACCAAATACCAGGTCTACCACACAGATTCAGTAACCAGTCTTACATTATCCTGATAGATCTCGGCTTTAATACAGAGTATAACATCTACTCCTGAATCCTGATAATAGACATCAACTTCACACACTATTCGCTGTTTAAACAAATAATAACACAAGTTCATTGCACAGATCAGCAAGGAGGAGCAAGAGGAAGCAAACCACTACCACCACCCAGTATGGGAGCTACTGCAGGCAAAGGCTAAAAAGCTAGGGACATGAGCAAAGAAAGATGATACTAGAGCAGTCTACAGTAATGTGACAGACATCTTAACCTACCAACCAACAAAATCATATAGATAAGAGCAAGGTATCCACATATAGAAAAAAAAGGTAGAAGACAAAAACAGCTAAGAGTTTTTACCGATTTGGAATTTGAGTTTGAGCTCGACTTTGGCTTGTTCTTGCTGTGATTAGGACCGGCAGATCTTTCCTTCACTTGTTTCATAGCAGAGCCAGTCACAACCTCAAATATAGTAGGGAGATCATTCACCATATCGAACAGCCGCCTCCTACATCAGTACATCACATGTCACCAAAATCAACAAACTGTTTGCAAAAAAGTATTAAACCCCAAAACTCCCTTCCTCAAGAAACAAACTAACAAAAAAAGAAAAAGGCAAAAATTCTTGCATAACATTTCTTAAAGGAGAAGCAGAAAAAATATGAAGCAGAGCAAGTTTTTGGCAAAAGAGGGAAGGGTAGTATAAAGAATTAGTGTGCGAGAATAGTGGGGAGATACTCAGATGTGTAAGCCAAAGTAAATAGAGGAAAAAATGGTGCCTGGTCGAAGAGGGAAAACAAAAAGTAGATAAACAATTATTTAGCAAGATGAAACCCACCCTTTGAAGTGTGGATAGGTTAAATTGCTTTAATCACCTTGTTCATTCAATACAATCTTGTTATATTCAATCTCTAAACATAAATTTTCTTTCATTTAAGCTCGACTATTGCTTTAACTTTACCAAAACCAAAAACAGAATTGTATACCTTTCAGTTTTATCAAACCCAAACCTAGCACCAAAATAAAATGCAACAGAAAGCAACCAGGCATCACTGTGAACAGCAACCAAAGCTAGCCAATCCTTATCCTGCATCCCATCCCTAGCAAAATTAATGCCCAGAGCAGGCTCTGGAAGCTCGGGAGGTACCTCCTCAGCAGGAAGATTAACTTCCCACAGCTCATTTGGGAATCCATACAAGCAGAGATTTTCTTTCTCTGTTCAACAGCAAACATACACTTTCAATTGATCAATTCAACATAGAAAGATCACAAAGACAAAGGAATACATGCAGGGAGAACCAGCAGGCAATGTAAATACAGATAAACAATTTTAGAAGAGGGCAGGAAAATTATACAATTCAATTATTTCAAAACAACCATTGGTATTGACCTAAACAGAACTTCTCAGATCAGAGGATGCCAAAAAAATTACTCCTTCAGTAAATAACATCCATTAGAGAAAGACATAAGGAAATACAGTAAGAATAAGACATATCTAATTACATTTATAAAGACGGCATTGATTTTTAGAACTTCAAAATGGAAATGAACTAAGCAATGCCAATTTATTCAAGGACCTCATCAAGCCCTCTTTTCTAAACAGTATCACATTATACTAGGAGGAGGCTAAGTCTACTTAGAAGAAAGCGCTTTACCTGCGTCACCATAGCACAGGACACAGGAACAAAACACAAAACAATCAAGTTCCAGGGTGAAGAAAACAACAAGAACTAGGTCACAGTGCTGACACCCAGCCATATAATCATACAGGTACTAGATACAATTTTTGGTACGAAATGATAAATTGCAAAAGAAATAAGGCAGTCAAGCAAACAAATCAGACAATTCCACCTAACAAACAATGTCATAACCAACAGCACTAATCCTATAAACGCAAGTGAATCACATTCTCAACAAGACGAGTCGTGGAGCATACATCTCATCGCAGCCTAACATCCACAACTACACATTCAAAACATGCAATGCACAAGTATACAGCAACCCTTTAGTAACTGAACCACAAAAACAAATAGCCAAATACTCAACAATAGTTCCCAGGCTCACAACTCTGCATGTATCCAACAAACCGCAAACTCCATGTACATGAAAGCAACGGATTGGATACCTCCAATCAAAAGCTCAAAACACGAATCAAACCACGAGCAAAAGGGGTCAATCTAGATTACCAATAATCCATAATTACAAGCAGAATAACCCCTTTTGTTTTTAACGTTTTTACAGCAAAAATGAAGCAGTTAAAATTATTGATGATAAATACTTGGCTACATCCACTGTATAGCAAATCATATACAAATCAATCATGCATTACTAACAATAAACTCTCATTCAGCGTTCTCGTCAAATTCAAATGTTCACTTCAATGAAAAAAATAAAATAAAGTCAAATTATATTCAAACTTTTTTTAAAAAAACTAACCTGGGTCACACTGATTGTAGAATTCCACAACATCTGCAACCACAACAAAAATAATAATAATTTTATTATTATAATTAAAATCAACAAACATAGCGTAATTAACACACCTCGTAAAATAAGTTTAAAGAACACCAGAAAATGTTCGCGGGAATTTCGCACAATATTGAACAGCCATAATCAACAAAACCCAAAATTATATATTTTCAAAAAAAACCCCAAAAATGAAAAAAGGAGAGAGAAAGACAAACCAGTGGTGAGAGCCTTAATGAGACCAACACGACGACCTTTAAAATCCCTGAAAACTTCTTCAACAGTTAGACGATTGCACTGCGCTCCTATATCCATTTTTTATTTTAAATATCAAACGTTCTGGAAAAAAAAAGTGGATAAATTTTGGAGGTTACAGAAGGGAAAGAGAGGGGGGGGCTATGAATGAGTGTGTAAATTAAATAAATAGGGCTAAAAAGGGGGAAAAGATAGAATTAAAAGAAAAAAACTTGGGAGAGTTTGGGTTTGGGATGGACAGTCGACGCTAAATGTTTCAAGTATATCCGGAGTACACTCCCCTTTATCTTAGGTAGTGGAATTGTGGAACAGTGGAAGGCTTCATTTGAGGATTTTTTTTTTGTCAATTTCATCCCTTTTTTTGAATTTGAATTTTTATTGATCCCTTTTCTTATCCCTTTTCTAAATTATAGCTACGGTTTGTTGGTAAATAAAAAAGATATATCATGCCAAGTTCATAACAATATTTCATATAGGGCAGATTTATAACCGAATTCACATGTTATATCGTAGCTATTCAAATTCGTTAGTTCGTATCGTGACTATTGCCAAATCAAGTTTGATTTCATAATAAATGGCAGATTTATAACCTAATCCACATGTTATATTGTATTTGCTCGAATTCATTAATTCGTATCGTGATCATTGCCAAATCAAGTTTGATTACATGATTACGCAGGCCAACGTAGAATCATGTTAGGTTGTACCCAAATTATGATAAGAAAGAGACTATATATACAAGTCATCATTTTTCTTATTGTCAACTATTTCGTTGCTTGCCCCATAAGGAACAATAGTTGCAATAAACGTAATCTTGCTTAAGATTAGGATTTGGTTCCAATGACTTAAGTAATGATGGAAATGGAATTTTTCAAATCCATGGTTTAAGAGTATTATCATAGATTGGACTAGTCGTATACTATTGGTACTTCCTCCATTCTTGGAAGATTGTGCAAACAAAAAGGGATGAATAGAGTATTAAGGATGACTTCCTTTTTTAGTGTTGAACAGATGAGCAAGCGCCTTACAAAGAAGAAAGAAAACACACAACAATTGAAACAATACATATTAAACAAAAATTAAAAAAAAAACCAATAACTATAGGGCACTTTACGAACTTCTTTCGTATCACTCCATAGGAAATATCTTGTAGTATGATCAATATCATCACATGATGATATTGATTGAGGTAGCTTTATCGTTTTCATGGCATAGTTGGAGATCGAATAAAGGGATGGAGGGTTGAATCAGAGTTGTCTTTCCTACAGAGGATAACAATTTAGTCTTCCAACGTCATAGCTAATTTGATCACACAAGGAGAAAATGGGTGAGGAATTTTCTCCCATTCTGAAAATAATAATCATGCAACAAGTGATTGCTAGTGTCGTTCCTTGAAATCACCAGAAAAATTCTAGAGATGTCTAGAATTTTCTAGAGCATTAGGGAACTTGTAAAATTCTTTAAAATCTTGAAGAAATATGTAAAGATCTATCTCTAGAATATTTTGGAGATGTGTGAAGCCTCCTATAACATTCTAGAAGGATATGCATAGGGATAGAGATATGTAGGGATTTCTTAAAAATCCATGAAAGATGGAAAATATTATGGTGAGTTTAGATGAATAATCTCCACCATTGGATCAGATAAGATCTCCACCATATATTATAGAGTTAGAATAATATAAATAGGGACAAGACCCTCTATTTCTTATCATCCAATAATCGCCTCTTATAAAAGTAAAACGAAAAATATTCAAAGAGAAGTTAAGAAAGCCTCTTTAGGAGAGAGTGTGAGATAGCTTGGGAAGTTCTAATTCTCAAGTTTGAGTAAGCCATTGTAGTGTGAGTAAAGTTTGTATGCACACACATTAACTTTTGTATTCTCACTTTCACCTTTTTTATCTTAACTACCTATCTAAACCTCATGATGCATGGAAAGACATGAATTTCTTAATAATGATAATCATTTTGGCCTACATTTTCCTCTTGGAACCGATTCTTTGAATACTCAAGCACTAAAGCACAAACATCTCGTGGTTAAGCCACCCACTCTCCTTTATTATTTTTTAAACTATTAATACGGTCTAATAATAGTGGGAAGGTGTTAATATCCCCATCCACAATAGCATCTTGCCTTGATTTTTGGAACCAAAGAAGTTCATCATGTAAAACATCATCCATTTCCTACAAAACCTCTAACTCTAACTTTAACTTTTTAAAATTCTTCTTCTAGCTAAGTGAGAATACTTTGACAAAGCCTTTTTTGGTTCCTCCAATTGAGCTCATATTTTGTTATGGAATTCTTCTTTATTCCATTTATTCAAGTCACTAGTAAAAGAATATAGAAAAAATGAGAGGAAAATCATTTCTCCAATTCTTAAGCACAAATTATCACAACTTATATATTTCAACGATTTAACTTGAAACCGAAAAGGTTTAGTCACCACCAAAATAGGAGCAAATCTCAAGGTGATCACCTCAATAGGACAATGGTCACTTTAAATTTTAAGGAGATTACAAACAGTTCCTTCCTCAAATAATAAACACCGCTTATAAGCTTCATTCACTAAACCTTGATCAAGCCTAGTCAGCTTAAATGTGTCACTGGAATTGCCTCTAAACCACGATCAAGCCTAGTCAGCTTAAATGTGTCACTGGAATTGCCTCTAAACCACGTGTTTTTAATACCAAAGTATCCAAGATTAATAATTTCGTAGTTCTTATTTCAATTAGCAAACTCCATGTACCTTCTTTTCATCTTTGAATTTTTACACTATTAAGCTCACTCAAACTCGTTGTTTTATTAAATTCCCTTGTCATAAGCCAAGGACCAGTATAGTTCCTCTTGATTCTCTCATGTGCATCCCACAACTTTCTTATGCTACTATTAAGGCTCGCATAGATATAAAAAAAAAAGACGGCTCTGTAGACTCATCATCATCGGACATGTTAATATTTGTCGATTCCCATTGTATCATAAAGAGAGTTTGATCTGCCTCCAAAAGCCTTAAGATAGCCCATGCTTATTAACAAAGCTTTCCTAAACTTGAGACACCATATTCACAGAGCACTCTCTTCATTTATATCTACCATTAGATCGAATCCAACTCATTTCACCTTTACTTGATTAGCTTCTTTTGTCAAAAGTTTCATCTTTGCCTCAGTCTAGTACATAACTTCCTACTTGTACTCTAAAACCAAAGGTCAAGATCAGATACCAAAGGAAAAGGTAAATAATATAAGTACCTAAATCAATTGTAATGTACTAAGCCCAGACCTAATATTCTAGTCTTTGCTATAATTTCATAGTCAAATTGACTTATATCACACTATTTGCATAAATTGACTCTTCAATAGGGACAGATTGGAGAAAGCATATTGTAGGACAAAACAATAAATACTCGTTGTCGATCTCTAAATTTAGAGCCTTAATTAATTCTTTTTCATATTTTATTTTTCTTAGTTCTAAGACCAACACTATGACACAGTTTGAGTTTTGCTCAGGAAAAGAAAAATTTGACCCAACGTTAACATCATGAACATAAACAAGGATGTATGAATGATGCAAGTAGTTAACTTGTCAAACATAAACGCTATTGATGCTTCATAGTTCATAGTCATTTAACTTAAAAAATCTGTGAATTATACTATTACACCATACAAATATTGTATGTTTAATGGTTAGATGGAAAAGTATATGGAATCCTGAATATATCAAGATTCGTTTATATGGATTTCTGCAGTTTCGTCTCTTTCCCTTAAGTGTCATAATTTCCTATCCTGAATATTCCTTAGTGTCCAAGTATCCAGCCCATTAGAACTCGAAGGCTTTAACAGTCAACATACTTAAGAAAGGACGGGTTCAAGTGAGGACAAGGAAAGCAGACATTCCTCAAAACCATATGTACTAGAAGAGTAAGGGAGAATTTGATTGCTAAGGTTAGAATGGTGCAGTGGCATTGACCATCTGAAAATGTCTCTTCAAAGTCAAACACTTTATGTAAAAGGTTTCTTGTGGTCCTTGGTGACTTCCTTGGCACTGCCCAATCAATGAAAAGAGGCTCTTGTTCTTGGAGACTTCATATAATCACAAGATGTTGATTTTGTTCATCTGCTTCAATTATCATGAATTGCATCTCTTACATATCATTTATCTATAATCTTTAAGTTTATATACTTTGTTGGTGGTGCTAACGCTGCAAGTTATGTCATGGATTGCGAGACTGCTCTATGTAGCAACATTGGAACTTATTAAGCTTCTGTTTGATACGGAGTATACGTATTTTGATGGACCTCGTTCTATTTTTCGGTTGTCAAAAGTCTTGTCTTTTACTGCAGAATGGACTACAACTTGGTTCAGACATGTGTCATTATATGTTGCATTACACAGGTTAAAGGCATTACTTGAACAAGAGCGAAGAATGCCTAACAAGATAACAGGAGAAAGCTGTGGTAAATATATGGAGTACACAATTTGTTGTATGTTCATCCGAGTTATGAAACGAACAATTTAGGTTAGATAGAGAGATATTTCTGGAATTAGCCAAGAGCTATTAAAAGAAGGTAGACCTACAGTGGCATATAAAGTAGGAATATGCCTACAATTTATGGCTGAAGGAGCTTCATTTCGTGAAGCGGTTGATACATTCAAACAAGTTTTAGAAGCATTGTTTAAATTGAACTGCTTCTTCCCTATTTGAAGATGTACTGTACTTTCTGTAGGAAGGAACAGTGTTAATGTACTTAATTGATCCATGTTACCAATATGTCAATATGTATGCGGTATGCCCCTTTCTAATGTACTACTGAAATGTTAATTTTGTCCACAAGGCAAAAGTTTTCACCAGCATGTCCCTATGTTCTGGCTAAAACTTGGTGTTACCACTAATGATTTGAGCTAACTTTCCTGTCAGTTATTATCTATGCCAAGATTTTCCCTGCTTGAATTCATAGCTTATTACTTGATACAAGAGAACACCTATAATGGATCAGGCACCAAAACCGGAACTCCATAAGTCTATAATGGATCAGGCAACTACAAATTCATGTTAATCAATTTTTTTTGACATATAATTAAGTAATTCTTGCTGAAAGAACTTTACATTGTCATATAGTAAGACTGCTTATTTTGAATTTCACTTGTCGCTGAACATTAGTCAATTTCTTCGACCAATTTGGCCAAAGGGATTATGAACAGCTGTGAAAAAAATAACTCTGGTACTTTGGTGCCATATTTCTGGATATACTCATCTAAGTCACAAGGACGACATTGAAGAACCAGAAATTCGGAACCAATACACCAAAGACAGGAAAATCACTCTTTTTGCTTTTGCCATTTCTTTTGCATCACCACTTCACCAGCTCAAGAGAGCAGCGCTGCAGAATGATCAAGTGTGGAGTATTGCTAAAACATCTGTTAGGCTGTTATAACTTCAAGTTGATCTTTTCCGCCCACTTGAAGATATCCGAATTAACACGATCACCCCCTAAGTCTTCGCCAGTATGTCCAGAAGCTACCCTCATGACATCTTCAATTAATGCAAAGTTCCCCATAATATCAACATGAGCACCACTTTGAGTCCCTCGGCCTTCCAGAAAGTTAGACGGAGGAGCATGATCATATTCTCTGACATAAGTTTGCATTCCAGAAGGATTATATTTGGTTTTCCCTCGCCAACCTTTAGCACACATATAACCTGAACTCAATACTGGTACTGTCTCATCTCCATCAACCAGGAATACTCCATCTCTCAAACAACTACCTTCTTCATCCACATTTACTGAGATATTTATCTGAAATGGAATATTACAGTCTGCCGAAGGTATTACTCCATATACATATGCTCTTTCTGTTGGGATGCCAACTCCATAGAGAGAAAATATTTCCATATCAGGTGCGTCTGGCAATCTGAAAGTAAACAAACAAGTTTAACATCACCCAAAATAAAACAGAAAATTTGATAGTTGATATAGATGTAAATAGAGAGCGATACTTGGTTTCTAAGGGGTTAGACCAATATTTATATTGCTGGTATTTAGGGTCATTCAGATCATCAGCAATGCCATAAGAGAACTGAGCATCACCCCTTGCCATCATCTTTGGAGCTACAAAATGAAGCAAGTCCAATATATCATCAGCTGTGTGTACTTTGTAGTCGGCAACAGCTTTTATTCCACTAAAACCCATGTCATGATACTCTGTCCAAACATCGCGACATGAAGTATTTGCAGTGTTACTACCCTTCACAGCACCCTGTGCCAACAAGAACAATTAAAGCTTCAAAATGTGAAACTGGATCAAATACCCCATATTATATAAAGCTAAACATGGCTGAGGCCAGAATATGATATCCTGAACCAGGTTGCCCAAATTACGTAGCAGTCTACAATCAGTATGCTGACCCATTCCCAAAAGAAAAGGCCCAGCCGGATAATGATGGCCTCTAGTAATACATGTAATAGTCATGGCTACATACTATGATTAAGGCCAATGAAATAAATGTCAAATGTGCTACTTAAAGGTTAAAAACTGACTGAAACTTCATACCCTGAAATCAATCCTTTCAACGTCAGATAGAGATGCCTCAGCTACATCTTTACCAAATGATATCATCCTTCCATAGTTAAACTTGTTTACATTAGGATCATCTGGTTCATTGTTTGTTGCAGAGGTAGTCAAGTTTTCATCTTTCTTTCGCTTGATAGGACTGTAGCCTTCTTCAGGTGACCAGTCAAGATCACCCCATATAGTGTTTCCACCCTTTGGTATCATTGACATAGTAGAGTCCCAAGTACGGGTCATCCTCATCAAATGTTGCTGTGTTTGCAGATGGAATATATCATTATTCAAAACACCAGGTGCTATGGCCCTACAGATGAAAACATAAACAGATTGTGAATATCAATTCAAATTCCCCAACAAAAAAATTGTATCTCATGCTAACAAAAGGAGCATTATTTTCTGACTAGATTGGTGACACAAGAAGTAGACCTTGCAACTGCAATGTCCCTAGCTTCAGCTGACAAAAGTCCAGGAACGGCCTTTGGAACACCAAGAAATGGTCCACCAATGTTCATCACAGCTTTTATGTGTTTTGCGCACCAGTTCGGTCCACCATCACCTCCCATTGGAGCCGGAGCTTCAACCCACTTCATAAAATGGAGGAAGTACAGAACTCCCATTGAATGTGGAACAATCACGGCTTTCTTACCACCATTAGTTGCCACCATAAGCTCTATGGTACTTTTTATCCGACTAAGAGTTTGATCCCTCACCTGCTCACATCAAACTAGTGAGGAACATGAAAGAAATGTTGCATTTTAAGAAGAATTTGATAAAATGAAGACAAGAATATTACAATCTCAAAACATATTGAACCACAAAAGGCACCTCAGTATTTTGGAAGGACAGTCTCCAGTCATATGAAGCCATATGCATGTTTTTCTCCTCATAACCTATACGCGCCAAATTGGCAATCAAAACAGCCCATACAAAATATCCAGGGGCAAAATAATCCGCAGCAACAAGTCCGGGGACAGATCTAACCCTTATGCCAAGGGGGTCAAGACCAGTTTCATTGTCCAGTGACATATGCTCAACCCAACATAACGGTCTGTATGAGATGGGACAAGATAATCAAATAAAATTGTAACAAGTCTTGTTAAAAGTTGCTAGGAACACAACATATTCACATAAAGAGCTGATTTTGGAACTAAAATCAACTTAACAATTTGAGAATGTAGCATCTACCAACATAATGTAGCATCTACCAACATAATGTAGCATCTACCAACATAATTTGCTGCATTGATTATCAGCTTGTTACACCTACTCGCTTATCAGCTTGTCACACCTACTCGACTTACATTATCGAGTTACACTCCCTCATAGCTAAAGGAAGGATCTTTGTTGCATAAGATGGAAAAACACAAGATAAAGAAAACCAATGAAGACCTCACCGAGGCATAGGTCTCTGAACTTCAAGACACAATAACAACTTCAAATATTCAAGTGAAAAGAAGTATATAGCATGTCCCTTCTTCTAACGTTGTCTCATATGTAAGCAGAGACTACAGCATCACCAAGGTGGGTAGATCAAATTCAAACATGTTTCTTCAAGTGATAAATTGCTTTTGCGCTCCTCGTACTTCATAAAAGAGTCAATTATAGTCATTACATTGCTCCAAAAGTGAAGATAACTAACTTTATGAGACTATTCATCAGCTACGCTAAAGGACGAACAAGTGATGCTGCACTTAACTAAGTCAAGCGTAGGAGTAAAGATCGCCAAATATGTTAGCCATTAACACAGCAGAAAGAACCCGCCTACAGTTCATTTTCAACAATTGAAGCATCAATGCAAAATGTAGACACTAGACAGTACTACGTCTAAAATTTTCAAATAGTTTCTTAACAAAATGGTGAAAATTGAGGGGTGCATTGAATTACAATAAACCGTTGTAGATATAACTCATATAGTTAGATATAACTCATACAAGTATGTTACTCCACTTGTCCACGCATATTTTTTTTCTTCTAATGAGCTAACAAATTGAAGTACTTCTAATTATACATTCAGGAACTACTCTGTGTTGTTAACATTAGAAAAAAAGTTTACCACTTAACTATGCATCCATCACACATGTAAAGATGCAGCAAATATGCAATACATTGTTCTGAACTACGGGACATCTTTACAAATCCAAGTAGAGCACCCTCACTTCACAACTCCAATCTTAAGTAACACAAATTTTATCCCCTCAACAATTCAACCATAGTTTAATCCTTTTTTATTTAAAAATTTGTTATTAGATTTTTTACAATAAATTAATATATTAATAAAAAAATCATATAATATCTACAAAATTTTTCCAAATCTATACAAAAAAAAAAAAACATAACAAAACTAGATTAATAATATTTTCATGACTAAATTTAAAGAAACAAAAAAAAATATTTAACTGAAAACATACTCTTTGTTAGAGCTAATTTGATTATTTCTTATAATGTACTGTGAAACTTTTTGAAGTTTGACCGGGAGCAGGGCTACCGTTTATAAACTTCACCAAAAGTGCCACCCCAAAGTCTCTTCCTAAACAAGCCCTCAGCACAAGGCTTCCCTTCCCAAAGCTCAAGTCCAGCAGTGACAATCCCCGGCACAAAAACCACCGGGTGCACAGCCTTCAACCCCTCCTTCCTCAGCTTCTCCCCAGGCGAGTCCGGTATCGGCCCCGTGATCGCCTCCGTTACGTATTGCGGAAGCGAAGACGGCATTATTTTGTAGAAAAACAACAATAGCCACCATATTGAGCATATGAATCCTATCAACCAGCAACAGTTATCTACACACGACCATTTCTTCTCCTTTTTATTCTTCTTGTAGTTTCTCTCTTCTCTGTCGTAGTGCTCTAGCTCTTCTTCTTGCTGTTGGGCCTTAATGGGCTGGATCTCTGGCTCAGTGGGCCTTCGCCGGCGAAGAACCTGCATCTCTTTTGCTTGAAAAATGGGTGTTTTGTTAGTATACTTTCAGAGTTTGATAAGGGAGGATGAGATGTCAACTGTCAATGTGAGCAAATTGTGGATTGAAGGAGGGTGAGTGAATTAATGAAATACGGAGTAATAAGAGCAGAGAGGTTATTGAATGGAGAAATAATGGTGTCAGGGCAGTGGGACCCGCTTAAGTGAAAATCAGAAGATGAGCAAGATTGCGTTTTTGTTAGCTGTATGCGTGATGGACTTATGGCTGGGCAAATCGGCATAGGAATTATATGAACAATTGAGCATAAATGTTAGTTTTGAGCTTTCGATGGACAGTTCAGAGATGTTTCTCGGTTTGATGAGAAATTATTAATAAAAATCTGGCACGAATCTAGCAAGAAAAGAGAAGGTAAACGGAAATGTTCAATATGGTTCATGATAGCTGAGTTTCTAATTCTACAGATAACTACGTTTATAAATTCAGTTACATATTCACTATTAATTGACTTTTTAAATAACATTTTAAACTGTCCATTTGGATTTTACTACCACCGGTCTATATTAGAGGTGGATAATTTATTCCATGGGTCAATGAAGTTTTTTCCACTATCCCTGCGTCAAGAACAGTAATCGGACCTTGCACTCGGATTTACAACGACGAACACTCTGTACAAAGCAATGAGCATTGTCAATTTTAAAATTTTTTCCCACTAAGTACAATGATTACGGTTGGATTTCCCACGCAACATAATAATTTCGATTTCTCACGCAACACGTTTCCCAAGACTCAATAATAATTTTTTTTTGCTTGTACTTCATGTAATTTGCTATTTTATATATATTCATTACTAATGTTCATTAGTGATAAATTAAATGTTCATTACAATTGAGTATATTGTTCATTCTGTTTATATGTAATGTTTATTATATGTGAAGTATATTACGTAATTTTCAATACATTTGACCGTAATGTTCATTGCCTGTGAACGTGATGTTCATTGACTTTGAACGTAATGTTCAATGTTCATTTTAATAAATATGTATACATTCCCAATGCAAAAGTTTAGATTTAAAAATAATATTATAAAGTTCTATGTGAGTATCTTTTCCTAATGCGCAAATTACGAAACACTGATGATGATTTCATATAGGAAATAATGAATATTACGAATCCCAATGTTTATTGTCTTGTAAAGAATGTTCATTATGTTCAATTCCTGTGAAATATGTTAATAATCATTGACTTTGTATAGAATGTTCATTCAAGTTGTATGTAATGTTCATTTTTGCAATATATAATGTTCATTCAAGTTGTATGTAATGTTCATTTTTGCAATATATAATGTTCATTTTGACAATACTTTCTTCACGAATGTTCCATGTTCATTTTGATAATAACTAATGTTCATTGTTATAATACTTAATGTTCATTAGCATAATATATAATGTTCATTACATAAGTACATAATGTTCATTTTAATAGTTGTGTACAGTAGGTATTCATTTTCATAATAACTAATGTTCATTGTTATAACACTTCATGCTCACTAGATTAATATTAAATGTTCATTACATAAATACAGAATGTTCATTTTTCAAATATATGAATAGAAAGTCTATTATTCCCAATGCAAAAAGTTCATATTTATTTTGATATACTATGTTCATTATTATAATATGTAATGTTAAGTGGGATAATATATAATGTTCATTTTCATTGTTTGTATACAGGATGTGAACTATCCCCAAAATCAAAAAGTTCAGATTTTAAAGAACATTAGACCTATACTACTCCCACTGCAAAAATAGTTCTGTTTTTCCCAATTACAAAGTCACTTACATGGGGAATAATGAAAACTACATATCCCAATGTTCATCGTCTTGTAAAAGAATGTTCATTCTGTTTTTTTTTTTTTGTGTGTGTGTGTGATATTGCTTGCGTTTTAATTGTATAAATCATGCGTTTTGACCGGGGTGTACGATGCTCACTTTACACCAGGTTTCACAGTCTTATTTGCGCGTCAAGAACCTTGTGGCTCACTCTATTTAGGATTTTTAATTTTTTTATAGTGTTAGCAAATGGTTGAAATTGGAGAAATAAGGTTTGTCTATTTGACTTCTTGATGATCGAGCAATTATAGTGGGCTTCCCCAGCCTAATACAAGCCATTAGCCTTAATCACGAACTAATTAACCTAGTGCACTCTCTGATGGTGGCCACTCCTACCAAAGTGTTTCATATATAGTGCCGACTTTGTGAGAAAGGACATTTTGTAGTATCAACAGGAAAGCCATAAACAAACCTAACATTCCCCTAATAGTTATACTATTCTACACACAATAAGATTATGGGAGCTAAAAACACAACTAACATCCAACAATTACTAACAAAAAATAGCTGAACCCCACTTGAACCATTAGCATCTCTAACACATAAAAAGGTAGGGTCAAACTACTAGACTTAAGACATACATCATTAGCAAGCGACTTAGTTTCGGTACTCTCAGACAAGAACAAAAACATGGGAGAAAGTGATGTTGCAACCAACGAACATAAGGAATTAACAGTAAGTCCTCTACAATTCCATGACACAGGCTTCGAATTCATATATGCAATGGGAACTGTACAGGGCCATGAAATTATAAGAACTATACCCACACAAACTATACAACTTCTTTGCTTCATACTCACCAATGTATTTACATCTTGATACATAATTATATTTTTAAAAGAAGAACAAGCAAATACATGCATTACTTAGGATCCCTTATTGTTTTATCTTATCCATTTTCCTGAGCGGGTCGTTTAGTATAAACACAAGAAAAAATCTATAATTTTTGGCTTCCAAAGCAAGTGAAAGTTTTTACTTTGACATTTGACACTAACTTGTACGGAATAAATTAAGGATTGTTAGATGTGATTAGCAGAATTTCAGGAATATTTCCCTAACACCTAATTATAAGATCTCATTCATACATATAATACAAATCTTAAATTTTTGGCAACCAAGTGAAAGTTTTTACATTGACATTTGACCCTAACTTGTACGGAGTAATGTCTTAGATAGTTGGATCTCATTATTGATTTTATATTGCCGCTTCTCTTGTGCTCTTTGACGATCTCTTCACTGTAAAACAATGTAACACTTAAAATTCAGCATGAACACATGATTCTCATAAACTGATAAAGTAAAGATTATACATAGTTAAAGATATTGTTTAGAAATTCTCCCTTTGAAAGTACAAAAAAAAAAAAATAGTATGATCAAACATAAAACCAGCAAACAAATTTTTTTCTTTTCGTATTTAACAATCTCCCACAGGACTATTACCAATTTACCACTAAAATTTTTGGTTTAAGAAATCACCTCACAACTCCATAGTATTTTGTCTTTTTTTTTTTTTTTTACATAACCTTAAAATTTTGTTTAAAAATCGTCATGTCAATTTATTCAACAAAAGAAAAACAATATTCATCATCATTTTTGCCTCTGGTAAGCCAAATAATAATCTAATCAAACTATTTTGCAGCTTAAAAGGAGATGAATGTAATACAATAAACGTAACCTTTTAAGTAGAAAAATGTGAAGAGGATGTTGTTAGAAACCATGCAAGGATGTGCTATTAGCAATACAGATATGTTAGTACTAAAAAGATAAGGAGTAGCGGAGTGTATGCTGATTGCTGAACAACAACGTAGGATTTGGGGGAAAAGTTGGTGTTTACTAGTTATGCCTTGGTTTGGTGTGGCTTTGGAAGTGAATCAATGCCTTGGTTTGGTCTAAGTCTACCAACAAATATTAATCAACCTGGAAAGTTGCCAATTTCCAAGTTGATTAATTTTTGTTGGTAGAAACATCTTCATGTCATCATGTGTTACGTATATACACATCATATTGAAATATTATACGGAGTATCTATTTATATTGGATAGTATCCCTCAGCTCTAAATTAATTTCACAATTTTTAAGATATTAATATCTCTAATTACTTTTAATATTGAATAAAATTACTAATCCATTAAGATTTAATAATTAAAAAAACGTTAAAATGTTTTAATCTTATAGGATTTAATATGAAGGCGATGCTTTTTACTAGACTAGGTTCTTTTTCTTTTTCTTTTTCTTTTAGAAAAAAGTTAAACGGATTTATCTTATTTTATGTATAGTGCCAATAGTGGTGAGATTTTATAGTGCCAATAGTGGTGAGATTTTATCTTAAATTTAAAGGTGTTAATTTGGGCTTATGGATCGGTTTCAAGATGATTTGTGATGGCTACTTATTGGGATGGGTTAAAATGGATCAATATGGCCTTTCTAGTCGTGTTGAGTCATTGTATGGTCAAGTCAAATCGATTATTTACTTGCTCGGATTTAGGTTTATCTCGTTCTAAGATTTGGGATCATTTATGCTAATGGATCATCTAAGTTCGAGTCATCTCGATTTCACTTGAATCCGGGTTGGGTCTTATATAGTTAGAATTAGGTCATTCTTAAAATCGGTTATTATCAATTTATGATCCATTTTTAGACTATTTTGTTTAATTCATCTCGAATCATATTGGGTATTTCGAGTCAGCTCATACAATAACTTATTATTATTCGGTGGTCAATTTAGTAATTGGATGATGATGATGTCGACAAGCCATTGCAAAACAATATCTATGAGGTAATGATTATTGAATGAGTATGGATGTATATTATTAGTGTATCAATATACAACAAAAGTTTAGTTTCAAGGTTATTTCAAATCGAGTAAAAAACAAGATGGGTAAAATTAGATAACAATTAGTCAGTTTGTTAACAAATTGGATGAAAATGGATTTGGGGTTGTTACTAGCTAGATCATATAACTTATTTTCGGATTAAATCGATTTCGGGTTATCTTTAATTTGGTTTATTAGCCAGGTTGTCTTCGAGTCAAATCCTTTACTGGTCAGATTGTATTCGAATCAGATGCAAATCATGTTTGAATAGTGAAATATAAGATCAAATTGATTTTGAGTTGACTTTAGGTTGGATTGGGTTCACTTACGGGTCTCTATTTTCGAGCAGTTTATCGGATCGTATCGGATAAGAAATTGACAACCCTACCTAAAACCCAAGATTTGTCAATTATTGTGCTATCCGCAACGAAGATGTCTAAATAGTCATCCGAAGATTGAACGGATCTCTTATTGCTCCACCAATAAAGACATGGTCATTTGGAAACACAAGAATTTGGACGATGCTGCGCCTTCATAAGTATAAAAGGAGTCCGATCCAAAACCACTCTTCACATTCGAGACGTATATGCTTTGAACTCTATTACAAGTACAACAAAAAAATATTGGGTTGGGAGGGAAAGGGGTCCGAAGAGTTTGCAATCATCACAGTAGAAGTGGACGACTGGACGTAGATGAAATTCAGGCAATCGCTGACGATGACGATGAGGCGTTTAGAGAAACTAATCAATAAGATAACTCTCCCAAGGCAATATTATTCAGTAACTTTTCACCTCACCTTAAAACAATGCAAGGTTGCATGTCCGTGATCTAAAAATTGTCAATCGACTATCCTACATGGGCTGGAACTAACATGTAAATTTTTGCATTTACCCCTTATACATGGCTTCTCTCATAGTCTAAGATAAAATTTACAGTCGGCTTTCACGCAAGTCATATCCCACCATGTTTACACTACAAGTCCATCAGACCATTATATGTTGTCCTGTTAATTTTTCACTTTTTGTAGGCACACACTACTCCGTAATACATTATATACGCATAATAGATGTAATATTATGAATGAATTGCAAGTATGCAAAGTGAGATGCAAACCTTTTGGCTTAACAAGCTGATAACTTCTTCAGAGCCTGCTGTGTGTTTTATTTTATTGTGATATAAAATTATGAATCAATATACCAATGTAACGGCAGCAACGATCAGTTTAGATGTGGTATGTACATTTGGAATATTATATTGCTTATTGCACAATTGTATAAATATGCAGTTATGTAAGTTTGGTACTCCAATAATTAACTCACGCAAGCAAGAATATTGAAATGTTGGAATTGATTTGATAGCAAGTAGAGTAAATGTGATTGTCACGTACCTTCGAAATACTCCAATTCTAGCTATCCAATCCTATTCAATCCGAATCTAATTCATTTCCTATTATTTAGGGATAATGTATTACTACCTTATTAAAGTCGAGAATGTACAAATTTGTAGCTATGTACGTAAGAGAAAATCACATAACACACAAGCTAAATTATATGTGTCCCTCCAACAAGAGGATGATAAACTAAATCACTATACCAAACATTGATCATGCAACGAACATACGGTTAAAAGTTAAAAATTGAAAGGGTTGAAAGAGTACGTAGTACCCTTGGTCACCTATGAAAGGGTAAAGCTAGAAAAACAAAGAGAAGAAGAAAAGAAAAACAAGTACCAAAACATAAAAACAATGGGACGACAAGTCTAAGCTTTTTGATTTTCTTACGTGCAAAATCTCTAAGATTATCAGCATAAAATACAACCTAAAGCAGACGTTAGACAGTCTTTTTCCTTTTTCTCAACTAATGTTCCCTAAATTTCATAAATTCCAACGTGTCTCTCATAATAAGGCATGTTTAAATATTAATGATTAGCCATCAATTCTTTAGTAATGAGCAACAAAAATAAGTTAAACAGGAACAAAGTTGAGAACTTTATTAGAAGTACTCCCTCTGTCTATCAAAGATTGTCTAATTTGACTTTTCGCGATTTTCAAGACAGGAATTTAAATCTTTTTATCTTTAAATGAATAAGACAAAAAATTATAAAAACTTAATATTCTAAAAATTTACATTGGGATGCATCAAACAAGATCTCACTTGAATATATTATTTCTTATAACATGATGAAAATGTGTGGTCAAAAATTTTAAACTTTGACTCTATAAATAGAAATACAGCAATCTTCGGGAACGGAGGGAATATATCATAAAGCTAAGTTAAATTTGCAAGGCCAAAGGCCAAAAGCCAAAAGCCAAAAGATAGTAGCATTAACAGTTAATCCTTCGTCCTTAAGAACCCAAATGACCCTAAAACTATCGCAACTTTTTAGTTTTAGAACTTTAAATTGATCAAACTCAGAGAATTGAAACTTGCAAAAGCTTAAAGTTGATAATTGGAAAGTACAAAACTGATGCTTCCATGCTGCGTAAAGCCACAAACGTAGCTGCTTTAAATAATTGGGTAAAATTCTATCCTTAGCTTCTAAGGAGACAAAACAAAATGAATATATAAAATCAATGGATCACTAATTTGGCTATATGTAGGGCGGACAATTCAGCATTTTTCTAAAAGGACGATGTCACATATTTGTTTTTATTACACTTTTGTATACCACAATATGTCAATATGTTTTTATTAGTTTCTTGTGTGTTCAATCTACATCAAACAAATGTAACGTGTAATTTTGGAAATTAACCATTATGCATAACAAGGAGAGGCCAATACTCCAACCCTGACGTGGTTGTCATTCAATGCTGTATTTGAAATTCTCATGCTAGGCATCTCTTTATTTTATTTCCAAATATATGTGATTTATAGATACGAAATCAAAAACTGTTGTGACTTAAAATGTTAAATGAATACTTTCTAAGATTATTATTGCTATGACTAGTAGAGTAGCATCTACTTTAGACATTATTTTGTTTAAATAATAACGTAATGCTTCGTACTACTCAATTTGGTTTAATTGCTTGAGTATTTACCTATAAAATAATTAAAATAATTTTGAAATTTCTATTTCTACTAATATTTTTTACATGTTTTATTTATAGTCCGCCATATATAGAGGTGGCCATAAGGCCGAGCCGGAAAATGGGCAGGTCGGGTCTGAGCTTGGACGGGATGGAAATTTTTAATTCGCAACATATTCATATTTTAAGTGGGTCGGACTAGAATTGAACCGAACTGGCCGGAACAATCCTGGCCCACTAGCTATCTCTAATCATACATAATGGTTTTTCGGAACATATTTTTTAAAGTATACAACAAAAAGATAAAGGAGGAATAAGAAACGACTCAAATGAGTTCTTTTTGTATTGGGTGAACATATTTACAAAGTAAAGACTCATCTAAAGTAAGTTGGGCCCCTATTGTGGTCTCAGTTCCCTCAACCATGGGCTGCGGAAAAGAACAGCCAACTTTTACACCGGGATCCAGGGAGGGATGTGCTGCTAATGCTTCTATCCACTGTGAGTCTGTGACACTAATCATTTGCCCATCGTGCAACCAAACCCTCAGCTTTTGCTCTCTAGGAATATCATAAAGCTCCAAACTTCTTCACTTTCTCCTTTTTTTTTTCCTTTCAATTTGATTTGGATATATTTTGGCGGACTTCATTAGCATGTACTTCTTTAATTTTACCATTCTTAATTAGAGGATTTTGTACTCTATCACAAAAAGATGCAAACTAATTAAGTTAACGATCCCGACATCAATCGTTTAAAGATTTATGTTTTTTAGCATAATTCATTCTACCTCAAACACAGAAGGTCTTAAACATCGATATCTTTTGAATAAAACAATTAAAAAGTGTCAATTATATATGGTGTGAAATTATATAAAAAGAAGTTTTTTCCATGTATATACACTTTATATAAAGTAAAAAAATATTATTTGGTTGAATAAGGAGAAATTAATTCCAATGAGAAGATAAAAATTCTGAAGATGTATAACTTGTCAACCATATACTACAACTTATTCTATTTCCTAAGACCTTGCATTTACCATGTCTTTACATGTCAACTGCACAAAGTAACATATTGAAGTAAGCTATTTATTTCTTATTTGATTGTAGCTCCTAACAATAATGGCGTGTAAAGTTTAGCACATGCTAATCCCTCAACAAAAGCTGACTTGGGCTTCCTTATAAAGTCAAGTTGCCACCATTGCATGCTGTAAAACTTCGGGAACATCTTTTTCATGTACTTAAAATAAGTTGCTAGACAAGACTAGACTAGAATAGAGGGGACCTCCAATCATCCCAAATAAACACAAGGATTTATCTTACATATTAGTGAATTTATCACATACAACTCATAACTTAACATCACCTCTTCCTTTGTCTCTGCCCCCCCCCCCCCCCCCCGGACGCCATATCAGTAATTGGACCCTGCATCCGGGTGCACAGTGAGCATCGTACACCCGGTACAAAACACATAGACATTACACATAAAACACAGGCAAATTGACACGTCAGCATAGGCAATGAACATCAGGGTATAAGGCAATGAACATTGACAGTTTCAAAAATTTGCCCCCACTAAGTTACGGATGGATTTCCCACGCAACATGACTATTTCGATTTCCCATGCAACATGTTCCCCAATACTCACTAATATTATTTTTTTTTTTTTTTTGCCTTTGAAGTGTATGTTCAGTGCATTTGAACGTAATGTTCAATGCCTTTGAAAATGATATTCATTACATGTGAACGTAAATTTCATTGCCTTTAAACGTGATATTCATTGCCTTTGAACGTAATGTTCATTGCCTATTAACGTAATGTTCATTGCCTATTAACGTAATGTTCATTGCCTTTGAACGTAATGTTCAATGTTCATTTTAATAAATATGTGTACAGTGCGTGTACATTCCCAATGCAAAAGTTCAGATTTAAAAATGATATTACAAAGTTATTTGTTCGTTTCTTTTCCCAATGCACAAATTACAAAACACTAAACATGACTATTTCGATTTCTCATACAACACGTTCTCCATTACTCAGTAATAAATTTTTTTTGCCTTTGAAATGTATGTTCATTGCCTTTGAACGTAATGTTCAATGTTCATTGCCTTTGAACGTAATATTTAATGTTCATTTTAATAAATATGTGTACAGTACGTGTACATTACCAATGCAAAAGTTCAGATTTAAAAATAATATTACAAAGTTACTTGTGCGTTTTTTTCAATGCGCAAATTATAAAGCATGCAGTGATGATGATTTCACATGGGAAATAATAAATATTATGCATCACAAATGTTCATCGTCTTGTAAAGAATGTTCATTCTATTCAATTCGTGTGAAATATGCAATGTTCATTGCCTTTGTAGAGAATGTTCATGCAAGTTGTATATAATGTTTATTTTCGTAATACATAATGTTCATTTTCACAGTACTTTCTTCATGAATGTTCCATGTTCATTTTGATAATAACTAACGTTTATTGTTATAATACTTAATGTTCATTCGCATAATATATAATGTTCATTACAGAATTACATAATGTTCATTTTAATAGTTGTGTACATAATGTGTTCATTTTCATAATAACTAATGTTCATTGTCATAACACTTAATGTTTACTAGCTTAATATTGAATGTTCATTACATAAATACAGAATGTTCATTTTTCAAGTATGTGAACAGAACGTCCATTATTCCCAATGCAAAAAGTTCATATTTAGCTTGATATAACATGTTCATTGTTATAATATATGATGTTCAGTGAAGTAATATATGATATTCAGTAGTATAATATACAATGTTCATTTTCATAATTTGTGTACAGTACGTGACTTATTTCCAATGCAAAAAGATCATATTTTTAATGAACCTTGGAACATGTACTACTCTCACTACAAAAATAATTATGCTTTTTTCAATTACGAAATCACTTATATGGGGAATAATGAACATTACACATCCCAATATTCATTGCCTGGTGAGAGAATGTTCATTCATTTCATTTTTTGTGACTTTGCCTACGTTTTATTTGTAATTTCTGTGCATTTTGGCTTGGGTGCACGATGCCCACTGTGCATCCAGGCCCATGGTCTTATTTGCAGCCTTTCATCATGTTTATATATAAATATTTTTTCCTATATTTTTTTTATAAATAAGTTAAGATTATCTTTTTTCCCCTTGAAATTTGGAAACACTGGGATTAGAATATATTACAATTAATTTATTTCATTTATCAAAGTTTGGTAAAATATAGATGCATTTTTAGAGGGATAAACAATTAAACAAGAACACGTGACATCTTTAGAATTGTGACATTAGTGAATGATTTGGAATATATAATCTTCATAATGACTTGGCCTAATATTATAAGTGGATGTTACACTTTCAAAAATTGAATTACTAAGAAATATGGAGTGAAACTATTAACCATTGTAGTTTATAATGTTCTTTATCATTAAGTATTATAAACTCAAAGGAGTGATGATATGATAGAGGTAGTTTGAATCATTCTTTACGGCATATGCATAAAAAGTATCCTAGCATAGGAATATAGGATATCATCAACTTGTAGATGTGATTTAATCATGATTTTCACCGACCACGAAGTATTATATCCATTATTACTACTCTTAAAACAATTTACAATAACTTGTGCAATCTCCTGGCCACAAATCGACTCATGTTGTTGTGAGTTTGTCATTGCATTTTTTTTTTCCAATTTGATATATGGAATCAAAGTCAAATAAGAAAATAAGTCATTTAATAGCATGCATCAATGAAGATGATTGGTGTGTAGAGTGGTACGTAATTGTGGTATAGAGAATTTGAACCATTAATCCTTAGATTTGGACTTTCTATTTTTTATTATTTATCATGTGATTTGAACATGTTTAGTGTTACGATAATACAATATTATTATTATTGAAACACATTTATGAAAAAAATGAGAGGTAGATTCTACTCATATAACTGAACAAATTATTTTATAACATACAAAGATAATTAGACATGTGCATTGGGCCGGACTAGTGTCGAAATGGGCCACATGCAAACGGGTCGAGTAAAAAAAGTTGTAAAACGGGATGGGTCGGGCTGGACCTAAGAAGATACAAAACAGGTCGAGTCTAACCGGGCCGTCCAAAAAGAGTATAATTTTTATCTATTGGAGGTGATAGTTTATATTGAAAGTGATAGTTTACTTGTATCACCTCTAATCTTTGACAATGAACCATCGGAAAAGTAAGTGAAAATGATTCATTACTTGATAATATTTAAAAGCTTTGAAAACTATTGACTCATTATTGACCCGACTTGATCATTAAAGACTCAATAAAACACGACCCTTAAAAAGACCGATCCAATTAAATCCATAATGGGACCGATCACGGGATTTAGAGTTTTTTTTTTTTGTCTATGTGTACATATAACTCAACAATATGAACGAAATTCCAACATCCAACTCTAATGTATCAGATCCTTCAATAAAGTAAGTAATAGTAGTTTTGACAACAAAGGCACACACTTGCGAGGTACCAAGTTGCTAATCAGCACCACTAATTTCAAAGTGTAAATGAATACAATACCCAGAGAAAAAAAAAAAAAAAAAAAGAAGCATAGATTATACAAGTAATGAATAAAATAAAATGAAACAGTGCCACCAAGACCAAGATATTAGTAGACGTTGGAGAGTTCGGACTTCGGAGTTCCCCAACCCCCCAAGTGTACCCTCCAACTTGCCTCACTACCAGCTGCTCTCAAATCTCCACATCTCCTCTTCCCCGCAGAGGAGAGAGAACAAAAGCGTCAAACTCATAGAAAGTGTCCAAAATTGTAGGGAATCTCAAAATCTTAACACCCTTCCCACACTCCTACTCTCTCTCATCCATGGCGGATGCGAGGTAAACCTGCACCAACCAACCCCGCCTCACCTCCTCCATTTTCCGCCGTTGTTGCAAGCTTGAAGAGAGAAAACAAATACCCAGATGTTGACTTGTATAGCCTGCACAAAGCAGTTGAACACCGGATCTCTCGCTCCTCCACACGACAACGAAGATGATGGCATTACCGCCACTCCCTCCAAAAAACAACCACCCATCAAAACCCTGACTACCCAACTGAAGGGGATGGCTTTGAGAGCTTCAGGAGCTTACAAGAACTGCAAGCCGTGCTCAGGTGGGAGGAGCGAGAGTAACAGGAGGAGTTATGAGGAGTCGAATGGTGGTGGGTCTGGTTCGTCGGGGAGGTTCCATTGTGGGTATCAGAGGGCGGGAAATAATTGGGGGAATGGGGTTTTGGTTAAGGGGTTTTCGAGTGGGGAAGCGACGCCGGTGTCGGTGAGTGGGAGGTCGGAATCGGTGGTGTTTATGGAGGAGGATGAGCCTAAGGAATGGGTTGCTCAGGTTGAGCCTGGTGTTCTTATTACCTTTGTTTCTATGCCTCAGGGTGGTAATGATCTCAAGCGCATTCGCTTTAGGTATATATATTCTTTCTGATTATGTTCTGATGTTTTGTGGGTTTGATTGATTCATGTATTGTTGGACTGATTGAATTTGGTCTTGTCTTTTTTGTGATTCTAAGTTTTTTTAGTTGATTTGGAGTTTTATCTTTTGACTGGCTTGTTTTTAGCGCGTAACTATGCACTGTTTGTCTAATTTACCAGGTCATATGAATGTGGGCTATTCTGTGATTTGACCCTTGAGTGGTCAATTTGCTTGTGGATTTTGATTGTGCAATTGGTGGATTTAATAGTCAATTTTTGGAACTGAACTGTGTATCAGTTTAAATATTGGCAGCTAATCAAATCACTTGCTCGTTAAGATAATGACAATGACTATATCAATTGAAGATTGGTGACAGTGATGTTACTGAATGAGTTTATTAGATCCTTCGAGAATTGTTACAGTCTTTGGTGTTGAACTTTTGGCCTTTTGGGTACCCGCTGCATTAACTTGTTACTGTGGTTTCACGGCCCTGGTTAACCGACAGATTATGTGATTTCTTGGTCCATCATAAGCCAGGGCTGGCTCTACTGTGTTGTATTTTGATTAGTGAACATGTGGTTTCATCATATGCGTGTGCATTCTCTTGGTCAATAATAACTATGAGGCAGTGGGTTTAGAAATAGTCGTGTTATTTGATGTGGGAGATGATTCTTTATTTGAACCACAAAACCTGGGATTTGTGGGCCTTTTTATGAAGCCATAAGTGGTCATTAACATGTTATTAAAGTGCTCTCTAGCATGATTGCATTATATTTTTATGGACCATGCATTTTTCTCTCTAAACCGTGTTTCTTAATTTCCCTCATCACCCTCAGTGCACATCTTGGTAGCTGTTAAATTTGGCTTTCTATACTAACCGTGAGTTTTTTTTGTGTGTGTGTGTGTGTGTGTCTGCGTGTATGATCTGTCCATCATAAACTTGGGGGTGGTTCGTAGTAAATAAAACCAGTCATTGGCAAAAATTACTATGCTTGTGTTTTAGATTTACTAAAATAATGATAATATACCCTAAAGATTTCTCATTTGCAGTTACCTTTATTGCTTTTGTGCAGATTACAATATGTGACTGAGTACTTGTCTGTAGAATAGTAGATGTATTAAGATAGCTGACTAGAGAGGAAACTTTGCTTGTCTTTGTACTCTCGTATTTGTGTCACAGACTCTCAGCTGACATAAGATGTGCTTTTGAAATGAAATCCTTAGAGCATACTTTGTATTCAGGAGCCTGATGGCTTCTGGCCAAAACTCTCTGCTACAAAGGCTAGTAATATGGTTTGCCTAATCGTTCACATCATTTGTACAAGTGTCTGTAGATCAATGGAATAATACTTTGCTTTTGTTTTTTTTTTCAAAAAGAATTCTTAACTTGCTTTATCATATTGCTTTTGTATTAAACTCCAAAATATTCTGTAAGAAAATCAGTGTGTGCAGATGAACTTTTTTAGTTGGTTTAGGTTGAAAAAACTCTTGCATGTTTAGTTTTTATAAATTTGTTGGCAACTAGAGAAGAGGTATAAGTGAAGGGAAAAGGGTGATAATTTATTCCCTACAAATCTATGTAGCAAACTAAGGGGACTAAAGTATAAATATCCCAAAGTCTAAATTTTCCTTTATAAGTATCTTTAGCAATGGTTATTTGCCTGGAAGTGACAGGTCTAACCTTGATTTGTTTTGCCTGATACAATTGTGGCAGATAATCATCAAACTCTTGTATAGGCTACCCTGCAACACAATTTTGTATGGAACAAAAGGATTTAAAAAATAGTTTATGACTATCTTTCTAAGGGGGTTCATTATCTAATTTTGCGTGGCAAAGTTACTTCTACTTCTCATTGTTTACTAAATGTCTTTTTCTGTGGTTCTTTTTGTTCAGTGGTAAAAAGCTGATAAAACCAAATTAACTGCGTAACTTCATTAGAGTGCATGCAGATGTCCCTGAATAGGATGTTTCCATGTTCATTTGGCTCAATGAACCCTTAGAACAAAGACTTTGCTCTCCATTTTTTATTTCAATATAAACTATACACTAGTCATTGAATCAGAAAAAGAATATGTTCAAGCCTCATTGATCGCCGTCGTAGGATGTAGATGTTCATTTGTAGAGGTACCGTCCTCCTATCTATCCAAAAAGAATATGAATTGGGGATCCTGGCTTAGTTCTCATTACAAAGAAGTATGTTGCTCTGTTGATGAGTATGTAACCTATGTTTCTATTCTGGCCTCTGTCCTATATCTTTTTGTCCTTGAGCTTTTCAAGATATGACACCTTAAAGATGACTGTTGCTTCTAATGGTTCTTGACAAACTTACCTATGTTTCTATTCTGGCCTCTGTCCTATATCTTTTTGTCCTTGAGCTTTTCAAGATATGACACCTTAAAGATGACTGTTGTTTCTAATGGTTCTTGACAAACTTGCTTGGATCGCTGTTGTCTTATGTTTGTTGAAATCACTTCATTCCATGTTGCTATTTTTGTCTTTTCAGCCGTGAGCTTTTTAATAAGTGGCAAGCTCAAAGATGGTGGGCAGAGAACTATGACAAGGTGATGGAACTTTATAATGTTCAAAAATTCAATCAACAAGCTGTACCTGGTGCAACCCCTTCCAGATCTGAAGATGAGGTGAGGCCTCAATACTTGTGCTTGCAGCTTGTAGGGGTTGGATTCTACAGTTAGCAAAGAAAAGGAGTGAGAAATAATATATAAAGCATGCTTATATTTTGCCCATTGTATGTAAATAATAGGTTTCATGCTATTTGCTGTGACTTATGCTTGGAGATTGAATGGGCTACTTAATTGATGTCTGAGCTTTTGAACCTTTTTGCAGAACTCCAAGATTGGATCTGCACAGGGCAGTCCGGCAACACCACCTTTGAGCAAGGAACATTTGCCTCGGAACTTCCACCGTCCAACAGGATTGGCATATTCCTCATCAGATTCACTTGATCAGCACGGACCTCGCCAATACTACGAGTCATATGGACTTGCTTCAACTCCGAAACTCTCTAACATTAGTGCTTCTAAAACAGAGACTTCATCAATTGATGCCTCCGCTAGGAGTAGCTTGTCAAGAGGCTTAGATCACTCAGGTGAACTTTCTGCCAGCAATGCCAGCGATGTTGAGACTGAATGGGTCGAGCAGGATGAGCCTGGGGTCTATGTCACTATCAGAGCATTGCCTAATGGCACTCGGGAGCTTCGACGTGTTCGGTTCAGGTGAGCTAGTGTTGACAAATTAGTCGACTGGCATAAATATTCTCATATATTTATATATCCTCATATAGTCGCATTGATTGTTAGTTTCATTAAAAATTTTGACTACTACCCTAGAGTCAGAAGCTAATTTGATTCACTGTTAACATCCTCATGGATTCTGGTCTTTTGGTATTTGGTAGTCAGCCTTTTTTACTGAAATTTGTATAACAGCAATGAGACTGATAAAAAGGATCAGGATTTTTAGTCAGAGATATGCTGACTTCGTTCACATATAAGCAAGACTGCAAGAGAAGATGAGCTAATTGAGCTGTCCTTCCCCATTGGGCTGTCCTTGATGCTCATAGCATCTTGACCATCGACTTTTATAACAATTTTTTGGAACACTTTGTATTGTATGATGTACTAATTTGTTGCACAATTTCTGATGCAGTCGGGAGAGATTTGGTGAAATGCATGCAAGAGTATGGTGGGAAGAGAACAAGGCCAGGATCCAGGAACAGTATTTGTGATCTCAGCTACTACTAGTTTCTAATCCATGTTGGAGACTTGCTGTTTTTCATAGTATCTGCACAAGGGTTTAGGTAAAGAAGCAGAAAGATAACGATGGCGAATATTGAACACACATACAACAGATGTTTTCTACTCTATCTTTAGTTTATATATAGATTTCTAAACATAGAATTTTTTTTATTTTTTTTTAAAGTAGTTTTAAGTTTGGTCGGAGCATTAGTAGGAAGATGTTCATGAACTGAGTTTGGTGAATACAGAAGTTGAGGAGATTTTGGTATGAAATGACTTGTAAAAACTTGAAGTAGCTGGATTCATAGTGACGGCTTTTCGTACCAGGAGAACTAGCTGAATACTCTTCCCAGTAATTTGTGCAAGTTCCTCAGCCATCATCCTTTGATCCTTCTAATTGTCTGTCCTTCAAAAAGTATGTCGAACGAACTTGTTTATGGACTTATAACTAACGAGATTGATGGGAGTCTAATTCCTTCAGCATCTTAATAATTTCTCTCCCAACATAACCCTGAATTTCTAACGTGATTGAGATAAATTATTACGACTACTTTTGCAACTGATCACATGGATGATAAGTTGAATGTTCAAACTTTGCACCTTTTCTTTGTTTGGTGTGTGGACTGTGTTAATAATACTTAACTGTTCTGGTTTGATTAACTCTGATGATTAACAATTTGACATTCATAAAACGTTTACAGTACTGTAATTTAGAGTATTAGTCTTCCTTATTCAAGTGTTCGTTGAAAGCCATTACCTCATCTTCTTTTTATAAATTTCATTATTACTTTGAGTCACACGTCAATGAACGTTTTCTACACTAGAAAAAATTACGATCATTCAATATTTTTTTTTAAATAAAATAAAATTGATCGCCCCGCACCTCTTTACGCGAAACTTCTCTAATTTATGATAATTTGGTATATGTGATATGTGTATTGTGTACTTTTGGTTGATGGTGCGACCACTCATCCACATATTGTTGATAACTCCATCTTGTTTGAAACATCAAATTGTCTCCTTCAATTATAGTACAAAAATAAAACCCTAAACATGTTAGTGGACTGAGAGCCCAAATCAAAAATAGCAAAACCAAAAAACCCATGTCATGTTCTTGAAGCCCAAAACTCTCCCAATATCTAACCCGTAAACCCACCCAAAGAATTTTCAATCTAGTGCTAGAAAATGAAGAAATAAGAAATAAAAAATTTAGTACATTCTTAAATTTATTTATCAATTATAGTGTCCACGTAGAATTGGGAATAACAAACGTATTTATTTTTGCTTCCAACTCTTCTAATCACCAACACATACTCATGCCCTCCTAAAATCTTTACACAAGGTAGAATAAGGTTATTATATCCTAATAAAAGTTATCTCTTAATATAACAAAATAATACTTAACTATTAGAAATTATTTCATTGTGAAAACAAACCGCATGAACCCAGTCTTACTCAACAAATTTTATTCAAGGAAGAACCAAATTACATTTATAGGAAAGCCATAATCATTACAAAGAGCACAACTCTTACTTAAGCAAACACTTAATTCATTAAAAAAGTTAGATAACTTAAACTTTTGACTCACTTGATCGAAGCAGACCGTAATATGAGCATAACTACCTTCATCTCTAAAAAGCTACTACAAATGGTGTTTGTAGTAGAGAATTACATCAAGAAGAATTGGAATAAGTTTTAAAACCCCACCTTAAAAAAAATCACAAATTACATACAATTTTTGATAGAAGAGTACACAATAGGTTAAATCAAACCTTAACAAGTTGAATACACTCAAAAAAGTTTAAATAAACTCGTAACAGATTTGAATTGAAAAATCAAATCAATAGAAATTTAAAAAATAAAAATCAATGGATTAACATGAAAACTAATTAAAAGTTATGGTTAATACATTATCAAAGAAGCTATTTTTCGAAGACGTGGGATGAACTAAAGTTGAAGGCGAATGATTCTGGCTTTGTTGTATTTCTTATTTCAATGAAAAATAGGGAAATGTTTTTTTTTCAATTTTTTACTGAATATTATATTTAAGAAATATTTTTAAAAAATTACTAAATTTTGATTTTCTTTATTTTTCTATCACTATTGGAAATCATTCTCGCACAAAGGTACAAACTTCAAAAAAACATTTTTTTTAAAAAAGGTAAAATTTCAAAAAATGGACGCCCTTAAATCAAGCCTCAACTCTCCAAAGAGGTATACAAATAAATTCAAAACCCTTAAACTCTCTCTTCTCAACACCTCCATTCTCCCACAAACTCCCTCCCCTTTATTCTTCATCTAATGCCAACCCTAAAACCCTAATTCAAGCTGTTCTCTTCCTTAGGTTTCGACGCTTCTTCATCAATAACGTAAATTTGGGCCCAAACAATAAAAGATTTCCCGGTTTTTTCATAGAAATTTTCTGTGTTTTTGTTTAAAATTTCTGGGTTGAATCAGGAAAAAAGATGGTAACTTTGATGAAGAGTGAGGGTGGGACCCAGATTGTGTCAGCCAATGTGTCCCAAACAATCCAATCGATCAAAGAAATAGTGGGTAATCATTCTGATTCTGAAATTTACAACACTCTGAAGGAAAGTAACATGGACCCTAATGAAACCGCCCAAAAATTACTCAACCAAGGTACAATTGGTACAATTTCTTTCCCGTTTTTTCTGAGCGGAATTTAGTTGCAATTTCTCTGAGTGTTTTTCTGGGATTTTTTTGTTGTTGATTGTTTTGGGATATGGGTTTACTATTTTAAGTAGCTAATTGAAGTGTAGGATTAATATTGATGTGTTGTATAAAGTAGCTGAATTAGTGGGGGTAATTATGAAGTTTTTGGTGGTTAGATGAATTTTTTATGTTTTTGATGATCGCGGATGTACTGTATGTGTTTATTTGTTTGTCTCCTTTTGTTTTTACTTGTGCTTTTGTGAGCTTCGAATGAGAAGGTAGAAGAGTAATAGCCCCCTCTCCCACATTTGAAAGAGCAGATTGAGAGATAGATGAGTAGATGACATTGTCATATTTCACTCTAGCTTCGTAATGTGGCTCTGTCTTTGCGGAAATTATATTCTCATACACTATTACCGAATGTGGGTAAAAATTCCTTGCTTGTGTTGGAACTGCAATGGTTAATGGATTTGTCAAAATGGCCCGGTTTTTCAAGAATTTAGACAATGTAAATATTATTTTCCGCTGGTGGAAGTGTATCTGTTTTAGGTGTCAGATTATTTATTGCACTACGAGTGGGGTTTTGGAAGAGAAATTACTTAGCATATCTATGCGAGGTGTGTTTTGTGAGATTTTACTTCAAAATGCAGGTTGATGGGGGAATACTAGCTCAATGAATTATCTAATGTTGTTGTTGGTGATAAGTGGTGTGTTATTAGATAGTATTTCAATCTATTATATTTTTTGTGATCAAATTTTGCACATGTAAGCATACTGAATCTGATCATTTTCATCTTTCAGATCCCTTTCATGAAGTGAGAAGGCGACGAGACAAGAAGAAAGAGGTAATTTGTTGTGGTCCTTTTTAAAGTAGTTTTAGCTTAATTTGTTCTTGTTTTGATTCAGCAAATAAATTGTCAACGTACAAATTGTTGCTTTTATCTAAATTTACATTTTCTTTGCTGGTGTTCCTTTGTAGATATTGTGTGTACCATGTTGGCCTGTACCTTTTTTCATTTTCGAAGTATCTCTTCTGTTTGATTTTCATGTAATAGCTAATTGTTGGGCTTCATGCGCTTCCACTGATTGAGTATTTGATTTCTAGTTAAAGCTTGCTACATGTATATTCTTTGATATATGCTGTCTACTGAGGGTAATTTGACGTTGGCTTTGTATGTGCGATATAGAAATGTTTATTGTCAATTTCAGCTGGAAATCAAGATCAATAGAGGCAGAGATGTGTTTGACTTTTCAATTTGTATCAAGATTCAGTTTACTGTAATTTTATTCATAGGTATTGGTGACTTTACCTCCTGACTCTTGAGGATGCCCATCATGCCACTTAAGCAGTCTATATGCTAGTGTGTGGTCATACTAAATGTCAAACTTGTACATTTTTTGTCGTTGTCTAGAATTGATTGTCGAAGGCTTTTTGGGTGTTTATTGAGTTATAATTATTGTTTAGGATCTGTTATAATGGATAAATTCTAGTCTTATGGATACTTAGTATGTGGAATTATTTCCCAGAATGCAGTTTACAGTGGCCATGTCGAACCAAGGAAGCGTACTGAACATACAGGTCAATGGGCAAAGTTTCATAATTCTCAGTTCAATGCTCAGAGAGGGGGATACAGAAGGAGTCTTGTATATGGTAAATGGAAATTTAGAATTCTGAGAAGCCAAGTAATGTTTCTTTTTTTGTTTCCCCTTAAATTTGTGTCCTATTAAAAAATACTAATAACAACCTTTTGGACTTTGTGGTGGTAAACATTGGATGCCAGAAGTTAGTTATAATGTTCTCATAGTTGTACAGTGTTATTTCAATCTCGAATAGATTATGAATCTTTCATTACATAAGTTTTCCATATTGATATAATCGCACTGATTCTTTCAATTAATGGTTGTTGCGTCTAAATTTGGGATGCGTGTTGGTATCTGTTCTATTTGTGATAGTTTTCCCTCTCTTGGTGTTTCAATTGCCTGCACCCTTTTTTGTTGTCATGGTTTTATGAGAAAGTATTGGTGATTAGAGTATATTGTGTGCGGCCCTATTGCAGACTCTATCCGCCTTTCCCCTTAGTGAAATTTCCTGTATGTGATTGATGAGTATGTGCAATCAATGAGTCGTCAAAACTTCTGAGTTTGATGTGTGTCATGTTCTAAGTGTTATCTAATCTGAAGGGCTATATTTTTCTTTTCATCAAGATTTTCTGATGTTAGCAGATTGATTTCTGATAGTAGATTATAAATTTTAGAGTATTATTTGAATCAATGCAGAAGAGTTGAATCACACTAGATATATCTTTAGAAAATAGATTACTATATGCCCTTTTAATTAATTAATTTGGTGTTTGCATGTAAGTTTACAACACATTGTATCCTTCCTGTTATATTGTTGGCTAAAGGTGAAATCTATTACTCCGTCTAACCCCCAATAGGTATCCTCCTTTTTATTTCGTTTGCCCAAATTTATTGTCCGCTTTTTTTGATGAGTACTTGCTGACCTAAACATCTTTTCCAATTCCCGCATGCCATTAATTTTTAAAAAAAATAATGTCGAGCAGGACAGTTGTTCTTGGTATTAGAAATTTTTCTTAGTGGAAGTGTGGAACAAGCATTATTGTTCTCATTCTAAATGATTAGTTTCTGTTCTAGATGCAGGAGCAAGTCGGGAGTTTCGTGTTGTGAAAGACAACAGGGTCAATCAGAACTCTGATAGAGAATCTATTTTGTCAACCCAAGTTCCATCATCTACCAATGCTCAATGGAGTAATAATGTGGCTGAGAGAAGGTATATTTCACTGTTTCATCCATAAAATATTTTCTGGGCGGATATGGCCGTCCAATTCTTTTTATCTATTTCTTTTCCATCAGAGAGTACACTTCTGTTTTGTGCAGGATTTCAGTAGTGTACATTTTACGTTAAATATCTGTAATCATCTTTCACCTGTTATTTATTTTTGTTGCTTTGGCTACTCTTTTGTTTTTATGCATATTTAAAGATGGTGTGCAGTATCATTTACCCTTTGTTTTGGATTCTCTTATGAATCTAATGACCTTCTATCTCCGTATCTCTTCACAGAAAAAAACATTTGATAATTGATAGCCTTCTTGTTATTCAACCTCCTGTCATATATAATTAGTTTGTAGGAATCAAGAGATTCTATAGCGGTTAGGAGCATTGTCCAACAATGTACTATTGAACTCCAGTCACTATATTGCTTTTTACCTTCCTCTTAACCAAGAATACAGCAGTTTGTATGTTTATTGATGACATCATTCTGCTGTATTTCATAAGACCCTAGATTCTGTATAAGATGAGAAGTTCTGAAACTGGTGAGACATAATAGTAGTGTTTTTATGTAGTATTCAGCTATTCTCACTGGAGTCACAGCATGATTGTTGAATGTATCTGATGCTTAGTAAACTATGTTATGAGTCATGTTTCTCTCTCTTTGTAGCATGATTGATGTTCTATTTTCTGAGCTATTTTCCCTAATTTTTCATGATGTTTCAGTTCATCTGTTATGGCTAACTATCAAAGAAACTCAAGTGGACATTATTCTCAAACTTCCAAAAGGATGCGTGATTCTCGACCTAAAATGGCTCGAGACTTTAATTCTGACTTTCGAAATGTACATTTTGAGAAGAAATCAGCTGCTGTGGGTTCCGAGTCACAAGTCTATGTTGTGAGGCCAAACGATTTACACTCCCAAGCTGGTAGCATGTCTTCCAATGCTGTTGGTGTTTATGCTTCTGCTTCAGATCCTGTACATGTTCCATCTGCTGATTCTAGATCCTCTGCGGCTATTGGGGCAATAAGGCGTGACGTTGGGGTTGTTGGCAGTCGTCGAAAATCATTGGATAGTAGCTCAAAGCAGTCTTTTCTTCCAAGTATATCTAATACTAGTTCAGTATCAGGAAGTTCATCTACAGCAGAACAAAACCGTCAAATCAATGCTGTTTCTCGAAATGACCAGACTCAATCTACTGCTGTGGAACCTGTAGTAGTCAGCTCTTCTGGAATCAGGTCAAGTAGTCACTTCAGTAATAGATTGCATCAGCACTCTGTTCCTCATCAGAAAGGTGTGTTTTCCATTTTTGGCTTACACCCATAGATTATCCACTATCTCATGCAGACTATTTCTGTGAAAATTAGCTGCATGTCATCTGTCTTAACTTCATGAGGACGGGAAAAACCTTTCCACATTTAATATGGAATTTGTCATTTGTGCTGAATCTTTTCAAATAAGCTATGGTGGTGATATAATATCTATGTTTTTGTTAGTATGTTATTCTTTTGTCACAAATTTATGAGGCTACACGAGTCTAGTGTGCTCAGGTTTATCTCTTAGATGCTCAAGATTTAAGCACTTTATGAAAGGCCTTCATGGCAAGTGGAATAGAAGGTGCACGTGGTGACTACTCCTTTTTATGTTATAAGATAGAGGATTGTGTTGGCAAATGTGGCGCAGAGACTATTTTTTATTCTTGATTTGAATTGTGGTTTAGGTGCTTTGCCTGGTAAAGAGTGGAAGCCCAAGACAACCCAGAAGATCAGTGCTCCTAGTCCAGGAGTGATTGGATCACCTGTGAAATCTGTCTCGCATCTGGCTGATATTTCCAAGAATGCTGAGAGCAATGTAGAGCTGTTGCAAGATAAGCTTTCTCAAGTAAACATCCAGGGGGGTCAAAATGTCATCATTGCTCAGCACATTCGGGTTCCTGAGAATGACCGCTGTAGGCTGACATTTGGAACTTTTGGTCTGGAATCAGATAGTGCTGAGAATCCTGTTTCCCCATTTAAAACAGTTGATAGTATTGCTGAAGAGCCAATGGAGCCATCTCCTAGGTTTGTTGAGCACTTGTTTGGCTTATTATTTTTGTTTCAATGTAATATTTTGATTTGTGTTGACACTCAAAACAACTAACCTTAAATTGAGGTAAGTTCATGTGAATAAGACTGGTGCTCTGATAATTTTCTTGTCACGGTTTTTTGGGGGCAGAGTTGGGGGTTGAGGGGTAAGGATTGGGTGAGATTGAGTTTGGTTGTGTTACTTCTGTTCAAATTTGGTTGTTTTGTTGGAACAGATGAGAAGTCATCTTGCTCATGTCATAATATTTTTCATGTGTTTCTTTGAGAAAATTGGAATATGTACCAAGCGTAAACAATGACCCGATATTGCGTTTGTTTGACTGCAGAAAACTACTTTGTATATCATGCATTAACTATTCTCCTTTGAACTGCAGCAGCCAGCAAATAAACTCCAAAGATGATCAACTCCGAAATTCTGGTAATAGTAGTCCATCAGGGGCATTATCTGAAAGTCGTTCTCCTAACAAAAAGGATTCATCCACCATTTCCAATTCAGAAGATTTTAGTGATATGGTTTTAATCCACAACAACTCATCTTTGACCCCTTCAAAGACACACCAGCAGCACCAGGAGTCATATGAATTGCCCAATTTTTCTGTAAGTTTCATTCGTTCTGTTGTCTTTGTTATATATATTGGTAGTAGCCTTGATGATTTTCTTATCTGATGTGTTTAGACAGGGCCATCATGTTTAAAATCTTTTGGATGAATGCTTGAGTGGTTGATAGCCTTGCCATTGGTTGATTTATATAAATCTTAGTCAATGAGTGTGATGACTGTCATACTGCTTTTGTATTTGTAGTGAGACCCGGGGCATTAACTGGTTTCCTAGGATGACTGTATAATTAAATTTTAAGTCTGGAGATGATTTCCGTTATCAACTGTCATATGAAGAAAATCCCTTATTTTTTTTTTAAATCTTTGAATCTTTCTCTGAGGTCGATAGAGATTCACCTTATTTTGCCTATGAATGAGGCACATGGTATTACTATTTGTGAGCCATAGCCCCTAGGCGATAGGCCTCTCACCATCGATATTTTTGTCACTCCTTGTAAGGTAAAGTTCTGTGCTTTGTCCAAGATGTAATCTGATTTGCGCATGTAAATTGGATTTCTACTTCTTGTTGAAGTTATGGACTATGTAAATATACTGTGAGGACATGCCATGACAGACACAACTCCTGGTTCAAAACTTGTCAAAGATTCCTATGTCATATTCAATCACAGTAATCCAATCAAGAAAGTAAATGAAAGAGAGATAGAGACTAAAGTATTTTTTATTGTGTACTGAAATAATGGTGCACACTGAAAAGATGTAGGGAATTCGGGCTTGAGGATAAAGCCCAAAATCTATCAATTGATGATGAACTTTGCTATCTGAAGGATAGGGCTTTTGCTCGATGGCTTAAGGTGAGAGTGTTGTGGTTTGCAAAACTCTGGTTATCTTTTCTGGCGTCAAGTTGGTCATTATTTTTTTCTCTTCCGTGTAGCGACTACCAATTTTTTTCCTCTCATCTTTCGGTTTGGTCAACTACTTATGTAAGGACCCAAGGATGATTGATAATCATCTCTACAATTTTATGTTTATGTTGAGGCCTACAAGCTTCATATTTTATACAAAATGGAATAGCATGTATTCATGTAATTCTAGGGGCTTCTCAACGTGTTAGGTGTTTGCTTGCAGGCTTATGACCAGCAGCCAGTTTATGACGTATCATACTTTAGACTTCTATTGACGATGCTGTACGTGGATCTGGTCTGCCATCTCCGCATGAGGTAATATATGTTTGTGATCCCCATACAGAACAAAAGTAGTTTTTCTCAATTTCTTTCTTGCCCTCCTGAGGGGGTAGGGGGTGGGGAGTTGTGTGTAAAGAATGGCAATAAGGACTGATTCGTATTGGATTAAATGGGGATTCTTGCCCAGGTTGATTATTTTTGTTAATAACATTGTATCAGTTACATCTTGGGTTGTGAGGGCCTGCAGAGGAATTGGAATGTTGGGAAGAGAAGGGGTTATTTTTTGTGTTCATCTGCCTAGAGATGAGTATGCATTTATGCCTGGTTATTTTTGTTTATGTGAAGCACTATGAATATTTCTTGGGTTATGGGGCCTACAACTGTGGGAAAGGAAGTGGTTGAATTCCAGTTCTTCTGCACAGATGAGAATGTGTAATACTCTTCTCTGGATGCATTGATTTTTCAAATGCCCTATTAGGTGCCAATTGATATTACTTTGGATTGTCAATGTACTCTCTTCGCGAAATTCTTCCCCTTCTGTTTGATTTTGCACTGAGCAAATGGGATGTTGAATCAGATGTGTGAAATTTGAATATTTTTGTAAGTCAGTGTTTAAACATTACCCTTTATCAACAGGCCTTATCATCCCATACTGCCAACAGTGTCTCCACATCTTCTGTAGGAATGTTGCAGCAGCCAGCTCCTATGGCTCAGATGTATCCACAAGTCCATCTTTCACATTATGCTAATGTGATGCCATATCGGCAGTATCTTCCTCCACTCTATGTTCCACCAGTGGTTCCTGGGTTTTCTGGTACCCCTGGTTATCCCCACCTCTCAAATGGAAGCAGTTATGTTTTGATGCCTGGTGGTAGTGCCCATCTTCCTGCAAACAGCCTTAAGTACGGAGTCCAACAATTTAAACCATTTCCTGCTGGCAGCGCTACAGGCTTTGGCAATTTAGCTAGCCCCTCTGGATATGCTATGAATGCTCCTGGAGTTGTTGGTGGACCAGTTAGTCTTGATGATTCCTCCCGCATGAAATACAAAGATAACAACCTTTACATGCCAAATCCACAGGTATTGTGATTGTGTCCTTGTACATGGTTGCATATAGTGTTGTTGTAGGTCTTTAGAGTGTAGGTTGGATTACCTTAGTCATTCTCATGCTTTGAGTGTGGTATCCATGCTATGTTCAGATATAATGGCAAGAATTCCCCTTCTATTATGCAACATTTTTTAATTAATGCTGATTCATAGGGATTCGATCTGGAAGCTTGGTTTCTATCCTAATATATTTCATAATTTGTCTTTTCAGGCTGAAACTTCTGAAGTTTGGATTCAGAATCACAGGGATCATCCTGGGATGCAATCAACTCCATATTTCAACATGCAGGGGCAGGCTGCTCACCCTGCTGCTTACTTACAGACCCACACAGGTCATGCTTCCTTCAATGGAGCAGGTGTAGCACAATCTTCTCAAATGCAATATCCCGGGATGTATCCTCCTCAGCCAACTGCAATTCCCAATGCCCATCATTTGGGTGGCAGTAATATTGGAGTTGGAGTTGCTCCAGCAGCTCCCGGTGCACAAGTTGGAGCTTACCAACAGCCTCAAATGAGTCATCTCAACTGGACAACAAACTTCTAAGAAGCTAATCCTATGCTTGCTGATGTCAGGGATGGATTATTTAGGTACATGTTCCAAATTTTCTTGTTATTATGACCCCAACTCTTATCATTTTTATTAAATAGAATGTGGCGTTCAGCTGTTCTCTTTCTCTGTCGCTCTCATACTTCTCTCATCTCCCTGCTATTGATTACTGTGGTCATAAGATAACCTAACATAGTGCTCTCTAAACTTCGAGCTACAAGTGCTGATCTTTATGGAAGCGTAAAATGTTTTACCGTTACACTTGATTCAGGTTCATGGTTGTTACACCTCTTGTGTAGCGCAGCTATTGCAGTTTTTACTCTAACAAAACTTTTCTGTATCAACTTGAAGATTTCCTTTAGATCCTGTATGACTAGATTGGTTTGAATGAGGAGAGAAATCTTTTCATGTACATAACCTGTATGATGAAAGTGAACAGTCATAATGAGGAAAAGCAGTTCCCAGATCCCTACTACTTTAGTTTTTGTTCAGTTCTTTTTATGTTGATGGGAATAAAGCTGTGTGCTTAGCTTTAGCATAGTGAAGACCGTGGAAGGGAAAAGAGGTTGTAGCCGGCAAAAGATGCGGCAGTTCTTTGGTGATCCCAATAATCAGAAGTTGTCACAAAACTTTGCTTCTCTTTTTTGCTTTCTGATCCAACAGAATGTGTTCCCTCAATTTTATAAGGAGACTTTAACTATATTTCATGGACTTTCACCACCTATTCATATCAGTCATATGCACTATAATGCATGGTTCCTACTTCCTAATGCTCCATTCCCAAGATTGTAGGTTTTTACCCCACTACTCGCACATTCGCAAGTGAGTGCGAGTACAAATTTTGTACATGTATAAGGCTCTTCTTCAAGCTTATTGTTTGAATTATATTGATTTATTTGTTTAGATTGAATTCCTTTTTTTTTATTCTTTGACATGAGCCAATTCCAATTTTGTGGCTTGCCTAGTGGTACAATTTTTTATTTTATTTTTTTGGTTTTTTGGATTGATGGCAAGGACAAGAAAGAATATTTGTAGCTTTTATTTAGAGGTGTGAACTGAAAACATTGTGGCGAGTCTGATGCAATATGTTGGTGAGAGGGGGAGAAATAAACTAGCATATATCGTATGATGGACCATAAGTATCGATTTGAAGCAAGTAACTTGTTTTGATTTTGTTTGTTGAAAGATTTTAAGACAATGAGAGTAACAGATCAAGATTTGTGCCAAGCAATTCCAGCCAGGGACCAGTGTTGCCACCTTGACCTTGCTAACTCGAGAGCAGTCACGTATCTTCTGAGAACACTGTTGTCGTGATGTTGTAAAAAGCAGTATCAACTCATTAATATTCCGTGGAATAGTACCTTTCTTTGGGAGTTAAACTAAAAACAAAAGTAATTGGTCGATGCACTGTGTCATCTACTCATCTTTGTGTATAATTTTGGTATTATCTGATTGTTTTTTCTTCTTTCTTCAGTCATTGAAGATGAATTGTTTTCATACGAATCAATCACTCTAATATTTTGAGATACAATTTATAGTATCCCTTATTTGTTTAAAATATAGTTGTATAAATTACATAATTTTAGGCCTAACTATGGAAAGTCATAGATTGTTCAGTTTGAAATTAAAGGGTCTAATGTTGATGATAAGTTGAACATAGGAAAGGATCAAAATTAGGTAAAATATTTGTCTGAACTCTATCTTGAACATGAGGAGACGTTAATTTGGAGAATGTAGAGTTGTAGTAATGGAATTTTTTTATGAAAAAATTACCCGAATGAAAGGGGTCATATTGCATCTGGTGTAGTAATAGTTATGATTAAAAAAAAAGATGGAATGTCATATTCAAGGCATACGGTAATGTTGTGGGATGATCATATATACTGAAATACATGAACAAGGATGACTGGGACACGTTAGGGTTCAACTTCAACAGCATCTCCACGTGTGACTCCTGACAAAAAAAAAACTAAGTGGTTGTTCACGTGACGCACGAGATATGGGCCAATTTAGAGAAAAGGATATCGGGTGGGTGTGAGTAGCGTGACCTTGTGGAGTTTTAACCTTACTGATGTGATGCTCCATTGGTCCCTACTCCCTCCTCAGTTAAGGTTATTTCTCATTCTCCTTTGGACCTTTTCTTCTTATATCATCGACTATACTAACGTAAGAGCATTACATTTATTAGTAGTACTGTAGTAGTAAGCAGTCACTAGTATTATTATTATTTCTCTTCACAATCACTGCGTATATGAATGAATTCAACCATCTTATGGTCATTATCGATCGTTTGATTAAATCAATGAAGTATTAAGAAGAGGTTGCGTAATCCACCTTCCAAGGCAAAATCCTCCAACTAAAGGATTGGTTAGTGATAAAGAGGGGCATTAATTGTAAGGAGGAAATGATGAGAGGCATGCATGCCCATTAAGCCATTCAAGAATTGAAGATTAGAGGTTAGCACCTTATTAATTACTTGGCACCCACATTACAACTTTACAAGTTCCACTGAGGCTACCTGCCTAGCTTAGTGCATGTAGGTAGTTACGTCGCATCACAAGAGAGCAGCGCATTTGCGTAATGATATAGCATGTACGTTGTTATTCAATCTAAGCTCAAAGTTATATATGGCCTACTTCTCTAGTCATTCATTTCTCTTTTTTGTACGGAGTATTTATACGTACAGTGCATTTGGGAATGAGATTTACCTATCAGCCCTTTATTTCAGGAGTAATTCTATAAGATTAACATATATCGTGGCTGGCTTGGCTTGATTGTTTCTTCTAAAGATAGAAAACGCTTAAGAATTCATAGAAAGTTGTTATCATTATATGTAGCGTGAATTTGAAGGGAAAGGAATAGAAATAAAAGCATGAAATCCAGTTCACAAAATAATAATAATAATAATAATAATAATAATAATAATAATAATAATATTAATATATTGATCCGGTCAGTCCACTTTTAGATTTTGTTCTAATCCTTTGCTTAATTAAATGGATGAGCCAGAAGAGCCACGAGCGCAATCATTATTTATGCATACTGAGAGTATGTAGCCCACCAAATTGTCACTCCCTTTCTAGCATTGCACATGCGCACACAATTTAAAGGATCCTACTACTAATTTAATTAAAGTGTCTTTTAAATAATTACTGTCCTCATTTTGGTGTACGATACTTCAAATTTTGTAAGCTCTTCTCCAACTCTTTCTTGTACTCACCCTAATTAAGAAAGTACTGAAAACTCCTACGTACCCCCACCGCCTGCTGTTTTTCTTCTTTAAATACCAATACTAGTGTGTTAGAAGCTAGGGCATTGAGTGCTTCTTGTTCCCTTTCTCATGATTAATTATTATTCTTTTCCAGATACTCCTATGTTTGAAATTAGATATAATTTGCTACATGAATGTGCACCCGTCAAATTGGATATTAATTAATTTCGTTGGTTAAAGTCTTGAAGTATGTAACCAAGACTCGGGGTCAAATCCTGTCTATATCAATTGTTGCCTTGTTGCTTGCGGTTCTCTTTACATTTAAAAAAATATGCACCATGCCAAACTAGTCGTTCGAAATGCAAGACACAACAACTAACAAAGTCCAAAACATGAAATCATAATACATATACCTTAATGTATGATCTTATGTCATTTGTAGTCGAATTGAAGGTAATAGTAGATCACTTTAGCTTTTCTTTAGAGAAAACTCGAATCATTAAAATCATTTTCTCCCAACAATTTCATTTTTATTATGAATATGTTATCTAAAAAATTGCGCTTTTTAAGATAAGAGAGAGAAATAAAAAAAGAAAAAGAAAAGTAATAATATTATATTTTATGTAATATTGTCATAAATTTAGGATATTTTTCATGAATATATTTAATTTCTTCCTAAGTCAGCTACATGCCTACATTATATTGAAACCATTGTGACACAATCAATAGTGACAAAAATGGGAATATTAGACTAGATGTGTAAGTGTAATGAAAGCTCCGAGTAAGGTGGAGTTGTCGGGGGTAAAGCAGGTGAGTCGAGTTTCCTCCCTGCTATCATCTCCAAATTGGGTGGAAAACAAGAATATATTGTGCATGAGTTGCTGCTCATCCTTCTTAATTAGTCACATCTGTCCGACGCCAAAGCATTAGGGTGAAAATTCCATTAAATGATGATATACGCAACACTCTACTCTGCGGCTGGCGGCTGGATAACCCACATCATTCATTGTAAAAGAAATTAAAGCTTCCAAATTCAACTTTTTTAAATAAAATTAGTCTATTCTTCAAGGTCTACAACCGAGGTGGGTTAATTGTCTAGTTTATATCGTTTATCAATACTTGATTTCGTTTATGTTGGGAAATTTCGTGATAAAGGGAGAAATTAATAGGAGAGGATTTTGGGATAGTGAGAGAAAAGTTAATTATAGATTACTTTTATATATATATAAGTAAAAGTTAAAATAAGAAGGATACTTAAAATGAGAAGGATGAGAAAACATCTTGACTCTGCATCTCCTAAATCCAACCATGATATTTTATGTACTCATAGTGGCCCTTTTTTAACTTATAGAGACCAAATAATTTTTTCCACTTATAATGACTCTTTTTATTATTATTTTTTTCACTTAAGTTGAAAGAATAAGAAAGGATTTTAACCTTTAAGTAATAAGATACAACGCTTGAGAGGTCATTATAAATAAAAAAATAATAATTTAGTCAATATGATTTTAAAAAATGTCACTATAATCTACATAAAAAGTCATGTGTTGGATTAAAAAAAGAAACAACCAAAATCTTAAGTAGATCTTTGAACTCTTAAGTGGATTTTAGAAAAGTGATTTGGTTTCGAAGTATTAGTGATTGAAGTAAATTTTCTAATAAAATAAGATTAATTGTTAATGAATGTTGTAGAGTCATTGTTCTTGGTTAAATATATTAATTGTTAATGAATGTTGTAGAGTCATTGTTCTTGATTAAATATAGTTTCAATTATTCTTTATCTAGTTTTAGATGATTTTTATTTTCATGGGCAGTATTTGTTCAAATTACAAATTTACAAGTATTGAATTTATTTTGTGAAATATTATTAATTTATTTTGGGAATATACTAATTATAACATTCTAAATTAGTTTCATAATATAAATTAAGGATATGTTAAACTCGAATTTTATTAATTGAAATAAATTTTCCTACTGAGAATCTTTGAAATAACTTGGAATATCTTTTAGGAAAAATTGAAACTAAAAATACAACATTTGACCCATCTTGTCTTAAAAGGCCAAAATTTAGTTTATTCTGAAAAATCTCATCTTTCCACGATTTATATTTTAAAGTGATCCTTAACAGGTTACCTGTTACACGGGTAACTCCCAACTCCCTTCATCCCCCATCACCCTTTTTTTAAATCATGTTTTTGTTTTCTATTCTGGGCTACACCAAACATATTCCCTTCAAGTGGCTGTGGTTTTTCATTGTCGCATGCAGTAAATTAGAATATTGTTGCCTTTTCAACATGGATTAACACCAATTTGCCATATTTCAATTTCATAGATTCCTTACATGGTAATAGCTTTAAGGAGCTTATCTTGGAATGATTCCTTTGAGTTGAAAGAAGTTTCTTGGGATGTTCTAGCTAACTATTTTTGGAATAGAAACTGAAGCAGTGTGCTAAGTATTGTTAGAACTACAGACAAATTGTCTTGCTTTTCTAATGCTGCACTCAATAATTGAGAGTTTTGTTTTCGTTACTATCTTAAAACAATTATCAGTTAACATCATTAATGGTACCGAGAAAATATTTGAATGTAAGACTATCATTTGTCTAGCCAGAAGAAATCAGTAATTACTAGAGCAACCATTTCCTGTCCAAGATGTTTCTTGTTCTGGCCTTGCTTTTGTGTACGTAATATAAATAGTCAACTTGTATAATATTCTCAGCATTTTAGGACTTCTTTCTTTAGAATATGTATGGACACAATTTTTATTTTAAAATTACCAAGAATTCCCTCTTAGAAATAGGAGACTCGTTATCTTTTCCCTGTCTTTAGTAACGGTTGGAAGAGAACCCAAGAGTAGTACGAGAAATTAATTTTTTGGGATTATATCTTTCATATCAGATTAGTATAGGAAATCTTGTGTGTAAAATTACTATAGTTTATTACTTTTAACTTATAATTTGGTAAAGTCATCTATAATCAGACATCTAATTATGTTACTAGCTCACATCTAATTTGTTGGATGTATTTACATGAAGTCATTTATGGCTATGAAAATTTGAAGAAATGAGGTGAGGGAGGTGCTTTGGGGATATGTACTAGGTATGAAAACAAGTGAGAATGGGGGGTAGGGGATGGGAAGGCAGGGGTAGGGAATTTCCAAAAGCAACGGTCATTAAGAAGCAACCGCCACATCATAAGATTTACCTACTAGCCATCCGGTCATTTTTTCATTAATCACTTTAAAATACAAATCGTGGAAATGTGTGATTTTTTCAGAAATAAATTAAAGGTTGACCTTTATAAAAAAGATAGGTCAAAGGTTGTATTTTTAATTTTTCCTATCTTTTATTGATTTCCTATATTACAAGATTCAAACCTTGAAAATTATAAAGAATGAACCATCAAAACTAGTCAAAATGAGTATTAACTTGCAAAGGTACACACTTGTTCATCCACTTGACGGAAATGTGTATTTGTGTTTGTTAAGAAATAATTCTGGTTTTTAGCTAAAATTGATGAAGTATCATGTTTAAGTTTGGAATGAGTTTTGAACATGATTTTGAGATAATTAAAGAGTGATGATTTTGGAGTTTTGTTTTGAAAAGTTATACATACTTCTATACATTGGTTTTGAACATGATTTTGAAACTATTGAATATTTCTTAGCTTCAAAGAATTGGTGGTTTGTGATAGTAAAGCTTTTGCATATTGAGTTTTGAACTGCGTTATCTCTTGGGAATTATGCTAAAGTATTTCGAAAAGCATAATAAAATATTTTAGGTTGAACAATGTGTATTCACCTTTTACTTACGTTTTTTTAATATGTCATGGTGGGGGAAGACTTGCTTAGTTGCTTTGGAGGAATAATTGTCTATAGTTGCAGGAATTATTAGGAGGAACAATTAAATTGTAATAGCATTTATATAAGTTTATAAGTTTTGTTAGGTCAATTCTTGTTTTATTTTGTAACTTTCTTTTAAAGTTGAAGTATGGTGACTTATAAGGATATTCAAGAGAACTCGTTTTGTAATAAATGTTTATTTCATTTCACTGTGTAATTTGAGTGAATTACGTATAATTTATAATTAAGATTCTTTATTAACAGTTTTAAAGAGCAGGCTGTTACAACTTATTCAGTTCCTCTTGCTCAATGTTCATTTAGGATCATTGGAGTTGCATAGAATATGTACTTCATATTTACAAATTAACAATATTTATTGTTATTATTCTCTAAATTTATATACAGCGTATAGAGAACATTTTATGAATTAAAGGCTAATGACAAATACAATCTTTACGAATGTTTGTAAGAGGAAAATAAATTATCCATATTTTCAACTTATGATATGAGCATTGTATATGGAGCTCATATACAATACTTGTATACCTAGTCTTTCCCTAAAAACTCAACACAAAATTAAGTGTTAGGGAATAGGGAGTCCACCAAACAAAGTATATATCATGCACTATCCATGACTAGATGTCAAGTTTTTGTAACTACCCAAAGCTAAAATAAAAAAAAACAGGTGTCTTTGAATCTTTGAATTCTCTAAGCAACCCAACAAAACAGGATATTTGATCCTGGAATCATAAACTAGGTACTACGTATAACGACCAATAATTACCATTGTCACCCAATCCCAGCCTCAAAAAAATACAAATAAATAAAGTCCCCAATCCTCTTTGATTAAGAGAAAGGTAAGAAAATTCAAGCCGTATCATGTGAAGCGCAACTACGCAAAAGAGAAGTGAATCGTAAAGCAATTAATACTTCCATGTTGATACTTCCCCACTTGTCTTCCTCCCTCCAGCTAAGCATTTTCTTCTATAGTCTAAAATTCCAATATTTTACTTATTTTTAGATTCTTTCTGCTAATAAAGCTCTGCTTATAAATTATATTAGGATACTAAAATCTCATATATAGGTATTGTTTTATTATATATAGCTATTATTATATCAGATATAAAGATATAAAACAAATAAAAATACAGAAAAAAATCAGATAAAGACATTATAATCTCATGTATATAAATAAAATTACAAAAATACCACTTGATATATTTATATCATATATAAATTAGGAATTTCTCTAATAAAACTAATAATTTATAATTAAGATAACCATATATTTTGTCTACTTGAAAACAAATCACGTAACACGGGTTAAGTTGATGAGGTAAGATGAATGCGCCCATATCTTTTGGGATGTTGTCTCTTCGATCAAACACAGAATAGTTGCGCTAATTCCAAATCCCACAATGTGATTCTATGGAAAATTCCCCAGAAAGAATGATAACATGTTTGCACGCTCTCCAAGCTTTTTCTAAACTCTCTTCGCAGCAACAGAATCTCTAAGAATATGAAGATTATTATCATCTTCTCTTCTGTAGACTGGACAAGGGGGATCCAACTCTAACGTACGTTCTCTTGAACCATTAGTCTATCAAGGCAAGCTAGCCACATGAATCTGTGAATCCTGTTTTGCATCGGGGTTGACCAAATCATCCTTCAAATATCATCATCTAACTCATTTGCTTTCTTGATGGCTTTTTTTTTTATAGCAGACTTAATCATGAATTTGCCTTTCGAAAAGTTATTCCAAAACATTAAAATCTGCAGCATTAGGATTTTCATGCAACTCATATGCATGGATTACTTTTAGGGTATCTTGATTAAGGAGATGAGAAAATAACTCCCATTTCCAACGTAGCCAAATCATGTTCCCACATATCCTCCATCGTATCCCCTTTAAGCTCTTCTAGAATTAAAAAAAACAACACTATAGAATTTAATGGCACATTGAAAGCCCTTAAAGCATTAAATGTGAATATTCAATATTGATAAATTAATAGAAAAATATACACTATATAAGATTGAGAGACTACTCCTCTTATTGCCATAATGATTTTGAGGTGGAGCTCTCTTAATGTTATGAAGTGAATTCTCTTTAATGGACGGATGTGGTCCGAACCCGTATTCAACACTTATCACACATAGGTATTCAACGCTATCCGTAATAACACTCCAAATATTGGACATTCCTTATTTTGGTGTAAATATATCTATACCACATGAAGATCACCTCGTAGAACTCCCCAAAAAGGTTTAAAGGTTCTTAAGGGTTCGCTATTCCAAGTGACTTGAAGTAATAAATTCTATGATCACATAAATCAGAGAGTTGGCATCTTTATTTGAAAAAGACTATCTCAAACGAAAGACCACTTGAGATGATTGTAAGCCTTTTCAAAGTTTATTTTGATAGCCATACACCCTTTCTTCCCTTGCTTCCTCTGTGTATGAATAAACTTCTTGAACAATAACGATGTTTATATAGTCATCTCAAGACTAAACTTGACTATGTATTGGAGATTAACATAGGCAGCAAAGCCTTTATCCTATTAACTATTACCTTCATAATAATAATCTTATAAGCTACATTACATAGCTCAATAGGACGAAATTACGCTGCATACTCGGGTTTTTTTTTTTACTTTGGGAATCAAAGAAGTAAAATGTACTATTCAATCGTTCAGGAAAACTCTTGCCCTCCAAAACATTTTCGTTAATCACATCCCAATTCTTTTGATAGAATAAAGTCTGGAACCCATTTGGACCGGGGAGCATTCATTCAAGGATCCCATGTGGTGCACTACCAACTCTATCTCACATCTTGCAAATGGCTTTGTTAAGTGAGCCCATTCATCATTAGATAGTTATGGGAACACTTAGTAGGAACGTCAAAATCAACGTCCTCACCTTCACCCGAAAATAGAGAGGCAAAATATACTGAATTAATAAAATCTTTTACATGCATTACAATATTTATAGTTGATGTTTCCTGTATTTCAATCCTAGCTAAACTCTATCTCCTCTGTGAATAAGATTAAATCTATCCTATCTTCAGGTAATCTCTATATTTCTAGTTTTATCCTATCTTTTCTACACTCCCCCTCAAGTTGAATGTGGGATCTTGTATATTCAACTTGCTTAGTACATTCTTAAACATACTAGGAGTTACTGCTTTATCTAAGATGACTTCCATTTGATCACTCGAGCGTAAAAACGGAAGACTAATTGTACCACAATCTAAGTTATCTTTTATGAAATGTCTATCAATTTCAACATGCTTTGTTCGATCATGCTGGAGTAGATTAGCAGAGATACTGATTGCAGCTTTGTTGTCACAAAAGATTTCACAACCTCCTTCTTGTGGAAAACTAAGTTCATAAAGAAGCTTTCTGAGCCATAATACTTCAGTTATTCCTTTTGCAATACCTCTAAATTCTGCTTCCGTACTGGATAATGCTACTACTTTATGTTTCTTCCTTCTCCATGTCACCAAATTTCATCCATCTAAGGTAAAGTATCCCGAAGTTGACTCCCTGCTATCCCTATCTCCTGCCCAATCTACATCAGTATAAGCCTAAAGTTTCAAATGACCATTATTTATGAACACCACTCCTCTCCCTGACGTTCCTTTCAAATATCACAAAATTCTATGCACTGCTTCCTTGTGTTGTACCTACGGTTGATGCATAAACTCGCTAACCACTCCTACTGAATGGGTTACATCTGGTCTTGTATGAGCTAGGTAAATCAGTCTCCCTACAAGCCTCTGATACTGAGCTTGATCTGTTAGTTTACCATCTTTCTCAAACTATAGACCATGATTCACTATTATAGGTGTTTCAGCAGTTTTGCAGTCTAACATACCAACTTTTGCTAATAAGTCAAGAATGTACTTCTTCTGAGAGATAAAAATACCCTGTTTTGACCTGAGTACTTTCACCCCTAAGAAATACTTGAGCCTCCTGAGATCTTTCATTTCAAATTCTTAAAACAGCTTTCCCTTCAATCGACTAATTTCTTTTTTATCATCTTCTGTAATTATCATATCATCCACATAGATGATGAGACAAGTCATCAAATCTCCTCTCTTCTTGAAAAACAGGGTATGATCAGAATTACTTTACTTGAAGCCAAATTTCTTCATTGCTAGTGAAAATATGCCAAACTATGCTCTTGGGGATTGTTTCAACCCATATAGAGCTTTTTGTAACCTACATACTTCACCTGGCAAGACCTCTTGAGAGAACCCTAGAGGAGGTTCATATATACTTCTTTTGTAATTATACCATGTAAAAAGACATTTTTAACATCAAATTGATGTAGAGGCCAGTCTTTTTTGACTGCAACTAAAACAAATACTCTAATAGTGTCTATCTTTGCAACTGGTGAAAAAGTTTTAGAATAGTCTATTCCATAGATTTGCGTATACCTTTTTGCCACCAGTTGCGCCTTATACCACTCAATACTTCCATCATCTTTGTACTTGACAGTGAACATCCATTTGCATCCGACTGCCTTTTTCCCTTCAGAAATAGCACATATATCCCATGTTTGATTTTTTACCAGTGCATTATATTCTTCTTTCATTGCCTGGACCCACATCTTACTTTTCTAGGCTTCTTCCACGGTCTTTGGAACCTCTCCTTAATAGATCACTGCATTGAATTATATTAGACAAGGCACCTTCAAAGGTGCTCCTCATAGGATGTCTTGCATTTCTTGGTTCATACATAGGATCAAACCTTTTTAGAGGTATGCCCCTCGTACTCCTTACTGGTAACTGATATCTATCACTTTGAACTTCATTAGTTCTTTCAATATTCTCCTATAATATTTCAGCACTGTCTACTATATCAACAGTAAAGTTATCAGAAATTAGAGACAAGTGGTTTACCTCTTCTCCTTGATGCTTATCCCTGGAATTCATTGGGAGTGGTACTGGTATAGGTGTAGCTATGTAGTTAGATTCTTCTTCAATATCACCCCTTGGGGCATTCTCGTCATCTTTTGCAAGAGTACGGTACATCAACCAACTTAAGTTGTCACTAACATTCTCCCCCTGTCGACTAAGTTGTGGATAGAAATAGGTGTTTTATGTGAATTCACGGTCCCATCGTGGTATAAATATGATTTTAAGTGGGGATCAAGGCACCTATAGCCTTTTTGATTTGTGCCATAGCCTACAAAGACATATTTAGTAGCTCTAGGTTCCAACTTATGGCGATTTTTTTTAGGAAGATGCACATATACTACACAACCAAAAACCTAAGGTGGTAAAGTGTGACACGAGGGAACAGTTTCGTGAGTACTTAAGACCTCTAAGTGGGTTTTTATAATGGAGGACTTTTGTGGGAAGTCGGTTTGTGAGATAGTTAGCTGTTGCAATTGCTTCAGGCCATAAATGCTTTGGAACACTAGACTCAAATAACACAGCTCTGGTCATTTCAAGTAGGGTTCTATTTTTCTTCTCAGCAACTCCACTTTGCTGTGGTGTATCAAGGCATGTTGTTTGATGAATTAGACCATTTGTATGGAAGAAGGTTTTTATATTATGATTAATGTATTATCCTCCATTATCTGATCTAAAAATCCTAATATTTTCTTGAAACTGGGTTGATAAAAGGCCACAAACATATCATACACCTCAGATTTTTGTTTTATAAACTATATCCAACTCATTCGAGTGCAATCATTAATAAAAAGAATAAAATATGATAAACCATGACTGCCAGATTTCGGGGCTGGTCCCCATACATTAGAGTGAATAATATGAAACGGTTTATTAGTATGACTCTTACTACTAGTACTAGGATAAGAATGTTTATGACTCTTAGCTAGAAAACATGCTTCACACTCCAATATTACTTTTAACCTCCCTAGATTAGGCAAGAGATTTTAATATACCCAACTGATGGATGCCCTAATCGAGGATGCCATAATCAAAGTTGATTTTTGACCGAGTTACGCCCCACTAATGTTTTTCCTTTGGATATCTCTTCTACATAGTACAACCCGTCTCTTTCATTACCACGCCCAAGGATCTCCCTAGTCTGAGCATCTTGCATAATACAACCATCAAATCTCATTAAAAACCATACACCCTAAATCTTTCGTAAGCTGACTGATAGATAACAGTTCATACGATAGATTAGGAATATAAAGGCAAATATTTAAAGATAAATGAGATCCATTATTAACATATCCAGCTCCCAACACCTCCATACACTCTCCATTAGCAATTTGCGCTAGGGCTTTGTTTGGGTTTTTTAGATTAAGGAAATCGGTTTTATTATAGGACATGGTGGCGGTTGCTCCACAATCAACACAATAAAAAATCCAGTCGTGTTCCAAAAAATTTCGGCCCATAACTCCTAAGCTTCAAATTTGGGCCATATTTGTTTTGGGTAAAGTTTCTTTGGGTAATTTTCTTTTATTTAGGCTTCAATGGTTTAAACAAAATGGATTTAAGGGCTTTGATTGTTGATGGGCTGGACCTCGGTGTGCCATCTATGGGTTTCGTTTATTTGGTTTTTGGTGGAATAAGGTTGGCCATTAGATTTAGGTTTTTTATGAGGTTCGTTAGATGATGTTGGAGAATGGAATATGTGGGGTTGTGTTTTGGTGGGAGAGGGAAGGCCTTTGGATGAAGGGTTTTTTTTGTGAGTCATTGGATAAAACCGGTGGAAAGGATAAAGTTATAAGGTTAAGTGTTCTAGGGTTCACCATCTCATTACCTTCTCCCTCTCTAGTCACCTTCGTCTCCTCCTTCTCGTCTTCCATGACTGTTGTTACCATCCCCTTCTTCCTGGCTTCTTCCCTTTTAACCAGCCCCTTTTCTCCCCGTTTTCTTACATCGGGCCACCAATCGAGGTAGCCAACGAGCTTGAAGCAACCCTCTCTTGTGTGTCGAGTCCCTCCACAGTGGGTACACTTCAAATGGGTTTTGTCATACTCCTTTCAAGATGATGCTTTGCCTGATCTAGAGCCAGTGTGCAGCCCACTCCCCACGTCTTTCGTTGTCGGTTGAGGTAAGTAAGGTAAGGAGATCCTCATTATTTCTCTTCTGGCTATCTCCCTCCTTATTGTACTATATGAAATTTTGACAAAGGGTAAGAGGTCTTGGTTTACCAAGTCCCTCTTGTCTTTGTCAAATTCTTCTCCTAAACAGGCTAGAAATTGATAAAGCCGGTCTTGTTGTGTTATGTTGTTGTGGATGATCATGTCCTCTGTGCACCGCATTAGGTTTAGCTTCCGGCGGTCGATTTTTTCCATATTGTTGTGAGTTTTCAATAATATATTTCTATGGAATATATGCCTTGTCTTATGTGATTTGCCGTGATTTTGAGATCAAATATTTGGAGCCCATCCCCTCCACTACTGAAGGTTGTCTCGATTCCTTGTCACAACTCTCTTGCGGTAGGGAAATCTAAGAATTGGTTAACTAATTATGCTCCAATATTTTCAATTATCCACGTCTTAACCGTGGAGTTGTTCTGTGTCCACTGGTTGTACTCTGGGCTATCCTTTGGGGGGGGGGGGGGCGTTGGCGATGATATGATGGAGCCTTCCCCACCTCTCGATTGCTAGTTGCATCAACTTGGACCATTTGACAAAATTTCGAGTGTCTAATTTCTCGACTACACTAATAGATGCTACCCTGTTGTTCTCGCTGCTCCTGGTGGTTTGTAGCTTTTCAAAAAGCTCCATTAGTTGAGCAACAATCACAGTGGAAGCATCATTAGGTGGGTTTAATATTTTACGGTAAGTTGTATTGGTATGTGATGAGTATTATGGCCGAAAAATGCCTTGAGAACGGCCGGCTCTGATACCTAGTTGAATTGAATAAACTGATTTGAGAAGATTATGGTTTTTGTATATACTGAATTGATAAAATAGTTTACATGCATTACAATATTTATAGTTGATGTTTCCTATATTTCAGTCCTAGCTAAACTCTATCTCCTTTGTGAATAAGATTAAATCTATCCTATCTTCAGGTAATCTCAATATTTCTAGTTTTATCCTATCTTTTCTACAAAAATAATTTAACTTTCTCTTAATCTTGAATCCATTCCCCATTGTCATAATTTAATTTCGCCAGTGTCTACTTATGGTACTTAAATGGAAGATCGTCGTGTTATGGTCCCCATGGCATTCCACCTATGACTTTTAGATTTTAAAGAGTTTGGAGTAGATAGTAATATAGTATCCCTTTTATTAAGGAAACTTTAGCTTATACAATTTAGATCATGAACCATGTACGTTGTATATGATACGTAAAATAAATTAGGAATTCGTTCCATTATATTAGAATTTGATTGGTTTTTTGGTAGAAATACCATGCATCCGGTGTTGGTAATTCAATTTTATTGCACACTTTGGCTTTGGTAGTACACTTCAATCTTGTCCTAGTGATTGATAGTTCAAGCATCATCCCTAGTAATAATGGAAAACCCGAGCGTCCTAATTTAGAATTTTTCTTTTGTCTTGGCTAGCTTTTGTGCTGCTTGGAATGCATACAAAGAACGAAGTGTCATTCACTAATGGAGCCACTCATGAAACCAAGATCGAGTTTCACCAACTCGGCTGCTCTCTTTCCATTTACGTGAGAGCAAGTGAAAATCACCCGTGGGATTCTAATAAACTTCTCGTGCTATACTCCCTCTATCTCTTAAGGCTTGTCTTATTTTAACCATAAAGCTCTCACAAAAATGGTAATATGAGTCAAATATTATGATAACTTATGAAAAATTTTGACTGATAATGCATGAAATGGGCAAGTTATACTGAGCTATTGAGTTCATGATCTCCAAGCTATAAGTTTCGATTTTTCATTACTAAACTACAACCTTTTTTTTATCCCAATACATAATGTAATAATCATATATATCCAAGTTTGCTATTTGAAATAATTTAAGTTTTTATTTATGTGACCGATTATAAGCCTAACCTCTAAGAGATATATATGAAAAATGAGCCATCTTGAATTTTAAAACATTACTAGAAGGAAATCAAATCTACGCTAATCAACATGAATACTATGTGGAAGATAAAATATAGTATATTAATTAGGATATAATAAAGTGATTGTATCTCCAATTAAAATTACTATTTGAAATAACAAAAGTTATCCCCTTAAAGTTGATGAAGATGAACAAATGTTGTAAGCATTGAGGGGTAAGTTTAATAATATCAAGAATTAGGTTTTATTGAAATATAATAACTTTATTGTTTAGTTTTGATCAAGGGATGTAACAACACTTTAGGCTTCGTACAATTATTTTGATTAAAGTAAGAAATTTGTAGGGATAAGCACGCGCGTATATAGAGCACACAGCGTCTTTATAAGAGGCGATTCAGAAGAATTCTAGAAACGCACTAGACACTGGACAGTATTTGTCAAAAACATAAAACACAAAAATTGTCTCCATAGTTGAGCGTGGAATTAGGCTTTCATTAGTGTCTGTTCTGAGTAACCTCCCCACACAATTCTCATAATATCATCCCACAACGCCCATCAATCACCAACAGTACTACTCATTCACCTTATCCTTTCCCAAATTATTATACCCCAACATCATCAAACTCCCCTGTTTCCACCCCCATTTTTCTCTTTACCAAACTCCCATCTCCCCGTTGTTATTACTCCATTGCAACTCCCGCTTCCATTCCCGAAAATGAGCCTCAGTGCCAGCAGCAGTAGAAGATCTTCGCTCTTGGATCAATACCAACACCATCACCACCATTACAACTCTCCTTCTTTCTCCTCGTCGCTTCTCGAGGAGATTTATCGCTCTTTTGACGACGATGACAGAGACCTCCATAAGACGCACCGCCAGAGCACCAACATCAGCACCAACAGTTACAAGAAGGTCAAGATCAACAACACCACTACTACCTGCATGGAACAAGAATCCAACCACGATCGATTACGTGGCGTCAATCGGTTCGTCTTAGATCACTGGATAAACAACAACAACAACAACAACAAGGTGAATTTTCGTCGACATTCAATGGCGGCAGTCAAAACTTCAGCTAAATTTAACTCGTCTTCGTCGACAAGTTCCTCCGAATCCAGCTCCGGAATCGGCGGATTTTCCTCCTCCGACACCGAGTCATTCTACGGATCGTCGAAATCCATGACGAAACCGGCATTGAAGCCGATACGTACAAACCTAACTCAGCCCGAATTTCACCGGAAATGCTACCCCGATGAAATTCCGGCGAAAAAGAAGAGCAGCAACGACAATAAAGAAGGTAATCTTCAGAGGCGAGCGTTGAAGTTGTACGGAGATTTAAAGAAGGTGAAGCAGCCGATTTCTCCTGGAGGTAAACTCGCTAGCTTCCTCAACTCGCTCTTCAACCCGAACTCATCCAAAAAGCCGAAGATTTCGTCGATGTCGTTGTCAACGAACGGTTTGAAATGCTCCTCATCGACACCTTCGACTACTTCATCGTACTCGAGGTCGTGCTTGAGTAAGACTCCGTCATCTGCCGGAAGGTTCGAGAGAAGGTCCGTTAGGTTTTGCCCGGTGAGCACCGTCATCGCTGTCGACAACGAGTATAATGATGTTGATCGTAAAACAACGTCGTATAGGAACGATGAGTTGAGGGTTGAGATACTGGACAAGCATAGGAGAGTCGAGGAAGTTGCCAAGGAGTTGTTGAAGAACTATCAACATAATAATATTAATAAGAATGAGGAAGAGGAAGAGGAAGAGGACGAGGACGATGCTAGTTGTTGTAGTTCGGATCTGTTTGAGTTGGAGAATTTGATGGAAATCGGAGGTGAGCATCATCGAAGGTACTGTGAAGAGTTGCCGGTGTATGAAACTACTCATTTTCATACTAACAGAGCTATTGCTAAAGGCTATATTTTGTAATATGGTCTATGAGATAGCCATTTAATTATTGGAGTATAACGACACTATATGTTATGTTCTCTAACTATATTTTGCTATCAAATTCTTTGATTAATATTACTAGTCCATTTTCTTTAAATTTTTTGGTCTTGTTCTACCTTCCACTACTATTTCGTTTTTCATTGGATTCTTAATTAGGTCATATCATATTGCATAGATTGTATAGTACCTATGCTATCTACTTCGTACATGTGGGTCTTGTTTGCTTTGTTGTTGCAAGTGTTGTAAATAATGTAGGGGGCTACAGATTTTTTTTTTATTTTTTGCATAATTTGTGAAATAAATCAAATACTTGCTTCAATTTAGAGTTTTCATATAATACTCTACATAAAATATAAAATAATTGTATGTTCCAGTTGGGATCATATTCTTAAATATTTTGGACTAGTGTTCATGTTTCAAAGATATGACAAATTAACTGGAATATAAGATTTGGTACAATTTTACTAAAACAGACAGTCCTCTAATCCTGATGTACACACAATTATCTAAATGATGGAAGCATCGATGGTGAAAACTTATGTACGAGCTAGTAGTCATTTGTAATTATTAATCCTAGTAATATTGTTTTTTTTTTTTTAGATTCTCTAAGTGAAAGTGTAATTTCTGCGGATATAACCTACTCACACTTAGCTTGATTCTCCACTAACAAACTAGAGTCAACATAGGACTTGGTATAATCGTATCCTCTGTTGCCTAAAGTTTAAGCCACCCTGGCTAACCAAGCAAAGAATAAATAATCAGTATAATTTTGTACCAATTTCATAAATATATATTCGAACTAGCAGTGTTGTACAATATTTCTACTTTCTGTATATATATTTGGTCCACGTAAATCTGAAAAAGAAAGCACAGATTAATATAGTGATAAATTACAAAAAAAAAAAAAAAAAAAAAAGGGTTAGGAGAAAAACAGGGTATATATCAAAAGGAGGGGATGAGAGGGAGTAAAGAGGAAGTAACCATAGATTCGAGATCATGTTCACACAGCAGAAAAAGGTTGATTGATGATCTAAAGAAGATAAATTACCTGGGAAAAGTCTTTTTGAACCTTCCTATGTATGATCATCCCATTATTCATGTGTGTATAAAGTATGAAATTCAAAAAATAAAAATAGAAATAGTGTAACGTGTAGGGTCTTCTTCTAGCATAAGTAGGGGACCTGGCCAGTAGTATCGCCATAAATATCCCCAAAAAATTTATGACTCTTGTTGTTTTGGGGTTGCTTCACCTATGCAACTGTGGTCAAAAGTGTTGGCCTTACTAACCCCTTGAAAAGCTACCTCAGCTCTCCCCTTCTTTTTCTTTTCTTTTTCATTTTTTTCTTTGGATTTTACAAAAAAAAAAAAAAAAATTATTGTTGAAATTTTATAACTTAAATTCATACTTTATATTTAGTAATAACAATCACCACTAATGTGTATACTTATCTAGGAAATACCAAGGTTGTTTAGATGTTACATGGAAAAATATTTTTACAATTATTGACCAGCTAAGACATTGAGATCCATAATTTAAGTAAAACACAAGAGCTTCCTTCCGATATCGATACAAGTACGAGTATGAGTACGAAAAACGACAATATTATTTAATTGCTAATGAAATTTTGTACCAATACGAATTTAAATATGGATACGAGAGTACAGATTGACATAAGTAATTATAAAAAATACTCAATCCACTATGGAGCAATCCATGCGAAGTACAGTACTCCATATGATAATTGAAGGTCCAACAGGACATCTGGGAGGCAACATAAAAGGAAGATAATAGAATGTATAAAATGTCTGGTGTTGCAGAAAAAGAAGGTTAGATGTTGGTTAAGAATAAATGGGTATAATAGTATAGGAAAATAAAGAAGTACTGCAACAGTAATGAGTTACAAGATAGAAGATAGAAGATAGAAGAGGTGAAAGAAAAAAGAATAGAAAAGGAGAAAAATGTCAGGGTCTGTAAAGCAGTGGACAAAGATCCACCAAGGAGATCTTTGCTGGTTATTAATCCCTTAAGTGAATCATTTAAAAGGTATATGATGGGGATTTTATTTTATAATATCAATTCTTGTGAATTATTTGGTATCGTTTTTGCTTCATGTCAATTTTAGTTGGGTCACCATATATCATCATATACAATTTCATCTTGAGTTTCTATTCAACTTTTACTTATTTGTAATGCTTTCTCTACTATCATTCATTGCCTTTTAAAACTGATTAAGCAGGCCTCTGTCTCTGTGAGCATTGTAGATAGCCAGATAGGTATTTCCTGTATGTTGTTAATGAAACTCGTCATGTTCACCTTGTTCTCTTAGTTAATTATTTACTCACCTCCAATTATGAGAATAATTAATATGACTTTTTTTAATAATTCAATTTTATTTTGGATTCTTTTAGGAAATTTTTGGGTCCATAAATGAGAATTATACAACTTATAATTTTTTTTTTAATAGTATCACTTCATTTTCAAATACTATAACTATAATTTCAAATAGCCCAACTTGAATTCGATATAAATTTCACAACTTATATTTTATTGGATGTATTTTTTAACAATTCTCCTAAAAATACTCAAGTTTATACCAACTCAAACCATTACTTTCATTGTTCATTTGTTTTCACTAATCTAACTAATATGTTAGAAATACAAAATTTTAACTTCTTTTAGTTTACTCATTAGTAATTTTATCATACTCCACATACGTTTACCGAATTTTACTAATGTTAAAACTTGTGTTTTAGTTGAAAATGATTTGTTGATTGCAATGTGAGAAAAACAAACCAATAATGAGCAATTACATAGTTATATGATTGAAACCAAATAATAACTTACGCTACAAACCACAGAATACTTGTAGTTTTCAAACCTACAATTGTACAAGGAAATTCATAACAAACTTGAGTAATCAAGATTTCTAGTGTATTAGCCAAGCAATTGCTATATGCGGAGAGTATATCTTGGACTCTTGGTTAGTGATAATTCTGTGATCGAGTATTTCACAGAATTACTTACTATATTACAGTCACAGATATTGCTTGCCCAATAAAACAAGTACGCCCACCAATTGGAATCTTGATTCAAAAGTCCAGGAAGTTGAAGATAGCTAGTCGTATATAAACGTGAAATTTTAATCATTCAATATGAACATGGAAACAAGAAAATATAATTATACAGCCCCTACAACTCTATATATCCTAGCTTAGCTAGCTATATAATCTATGGGAGGTCCATTATAGTCTTCTACTAATTTGTGATTCTTTAGTTAGGTAGGGGGGGGGGGGGGGGGGGGAGGACCACTAAATCATAACATCGTGATATGCTAATTATATATCATAATTTACACATTTATAACTGTATTATAGTAATTTATGGCATGCTTTAGAGGTGGGGAACTTAATTAAAACTCAGAGCAAAAGGCCGGCAATTCAAGATGGAAAGGGCTTTACCTATGCTCAAACTGAGGTGTAGGTTTACTTGCTACTTTATAGGGAAGATCGAATAGGTTTACATCGATTATCCTTTGATTAATATTCTAATCTTATTAAGGTTGTCTAATTTTGTTATAAGTTTTTTTTTATGTATATACTACACTCGACTTTGATACTATAGCTAATCTTGGTACGATTTAAGTTGGTGAGAGCAAAGTTGACAGCTTTGGTGTGATCATGTGGATTTATGGGGTTGTGACTTGTGACCCCCATTCTAAGCTATCTTAGCTAAATATTTAGCAGTTGAAAGATTTGACTTTTGATTTGTAGTTTTCAATTGTATCCATGTAATGCGTTATGATGCAAGTATCTATTTGTTAGCTACTGAGCTGATCAATCCTTCACTAACTACAGCACTATATATAAGATGCGAAATTTTAAATATATTTCTGAAACATATCTCACAATTTTTTTTATATGAAACTTTATTTTAATTTGTAACAGTGCAATTTCATGTCATTTCGTATAATTTTATTTGTATAATTTCATTTACAACAGTGCAATTTCATTTGCAATAATGTAGCTTCATATCTAAATAGTGTGCACAATTTTTTAGTCTATTAGTATAATTTTATTTAAAAATAGTATAATTTTAATTTTCTAATAGTACAACTTTATATTTTATAAACGCAAGTTCATTTGTAAATTAATAGTATAGTTTCAATTATTAAAAGTACATCTTTAAAAAAGAAAATAAAGGTAAAATAACGTGGACATGCCAAAATAGTGAATTTAAGTACAACCTCATTTTATAATAGTATAACTGTATATTTTATATGTGCAACTTTATAATAGTGCAACTTTAATTTTTAAAAGTACAATTTGAAAAAAAAATAAAAAAAAATTACTGATTTATCCTCTGAGATGCATTGTTGCATATTTGAGATAAATATTCGGACAACCTCTATATAATATATTTTGAGTGAAAATAGAAATATGAAAAATAATATATTTCTCTTAATAGACAGGTACGAATGAGCCACTGATTGATTTAACATTTATGCTACCTACAATATAGTTAGTATAAAAATGGCTTTTTTTCTCATGTAATAGCTGCCTTTTTTTTTAAAGTCTTTTAAGATCTCCAACTATACTTGTCAAAAAGGGATATAACTCCCAGTCCTGATCGATCTTGATATAACTCAAATTTCGGGTAGGTTCAAATGTTTTGAACATACTATTCAACCAAAAATCTCTTCAATCCAAACTACAAACTTGTTTAAATGAAAATTTTGATGTCAAAAGGGTATGGTTACTATTGAAACTTTGTATGAAATTACAAACTAATTTTTTTTCTAATATCTTATTAAGTATATTTGCAACTTTCATCCATCATTAAGAATGAGTAAGATGGAGCTTCAATTTAAGTAAGCAAGTTTCTGACTTTTTTAAACTTTTTTTAGAAGTAATTTGAAAAATAGGCTATAAACTAAAATATTTTCAAAAATAAAATTTTGAAGGTTCGGATGAAAACTGTTGCATAGGGCAACAATTTCACTAGCAATAATTTTGGGTTAGCCTTCATTAGGCTAACCATGCAATCTATGTATTTTTTAAAATTCGAAATGAAATCATTGCCCTATGCAACGATTTAAAAAAAATTAATTCAAATGAAAAATTGGTTCCCAAATTTTTTTTTTTTATTTTACTAAAGAAGACTGAAATCCTTTGCAAAATTGTTGCCTGGAGCAGCGATTTTCTAGCTAAAAAAATGGGTCAGCCAAATTCAATCAGATTTCACTAAATCAAAATTTCTAAACCTGTATAACCTTATTTTTGAAAATATTTTAGTTTGGAGCTCATTTTTTTAAATAAATTAAAAAATAAAGCTTAAAAAAAAGAAAGTCCAAGTCCCCATAGTCCATAGATTTGGGTACGTTATGTGCCCTTGTTAATAGTATTTCACCATTGTATGTACGTATGCATACATTTAGTTTAGCTAATCAGCAAAAAACATTTATTAAAAAGAGTTCACTAAATCTTTACAAGTAATCAAACCTTAAAGGCGACAGTACGCCATTTCAAATGCCTCAATGTTATGATTGGAAGTATTTTTCAATTTTGAATGTACTACTTGCGCTTAATCTATTTATCTATCCTTTGGTGAACCAAGATGGACATTTATGCATGTTCATCCCACCGTACTAAGTTACTTTGCGCTGTTAATTTTGATCACTCTGGCCCTGTCAGTTCGACTCGAGATCTACATTTGCCAGTAAAACTTGAGCTAGGAGCCTAGCACTGATGACCCTGATAAGTCGGATGAATGTCACGATTTCTCTTGTCGTTACTGAAATTTATGAAACAATCAGCAAGTCGTGATTCATAAATATATCACAGCTCAGAACTAAAGATACATAAACCTATATCTTTAGTTGTAAGAGGTGCATAATGTGGGTTAACTTTAGTAGGGGACTGTTGCTCACCAACCCTACATATCAAGCTCAAACCACAGAATCAAGCATGGCAATTCCACAAGAGACATACTCAAATCTGAGATACGTACGCCTTAGATACCAAATGTCTAACCTCACTATTTTGTTTTAGGTCCTGTCCTTTTATGTATTGCCCATGAAGAAGGGTACATGTTGGGTCACATTTTCATGAATAGTTGCTAATTAATATAGTAAATTCTATCATATTTAAGTTGTATAGTTCACTTTGCCAAATTAAATTATTGTACTAATACATGAATTAGCTTTCTGTAAGAGACCAAATTTCCTCATGTATCTGAGGATGTTTCCAGATATAGGTAGTTAGAAGGATAATATTATGTCTCATACATACATTGTCAGAATCTTAATTATTGTGATTTTTGTAAATTACTTTTGCGTAATTGTAAGCTTAAAGTCAGACAATAAATATAAAAAAAGATCAAGGACTGATTCTGAACTCAGAAACAGTGGTTGATATCTGTAAGATTCTGTTTATTCTATTGCAATGAAAAAATGTGTCAACGAATTATGGAGTTTTATTCTTCTTATATCTGCAGGCATCTTCTATGTATTTATGTGCAACCTCCTTGTGCTCATTATGGTAGCTAATCCTTCTATTTACGTTGAATTATTTGACTATATACTCTCTATATTCTCTTTTATTATTTATTTTAGTTAATTAATTTGACACATTTGTCAATGCATGTGTTTAACTATTAATGACTTTAGTTCGTTACGTATTGATAAAAATTATAAAAGAATTGATATTATGTAAGAACTCACTACGATGAATCAAATAAGATTTACATGACTATGTTTATTGAAAAATATTTAAAAGATTATATCTAATTCTAGATAGAGCCAAGATTTCAAATGAGAAAAATAAAAGAAAATAAAGAGAGTATTTCATATAAGCCTCATAAATAGGGGTAGATTTTTCTACGAACTTTAATTTTACAGAAAAAAAAGAGAGTATTTCAGTCTACTAATTTAAAAGATTGTCACTTTCTCAAATACTCTATATATTCTACAAGAGTTTTCACCTTTATTGCACTTGACATATAGTTGCCTTCATCGTCTTCACTCCACTACATATATGACATTACCTTGTTCAAGAAGCAAGGGTTGATTATTTAAAATTAAATAAATATTTAAATTCTACTTCAAGAAATGTGGAAATATTTGTGGCTCATCTCATATATATTCTCAGTAGTAGTAACATACACCAAAGTAATTAACTATTATTTCCAAGCTAAGCACACAAAAATATTGAGCATTAAATTTTCAAGTATATGATCGTGTATAGCTGTCGAAAATGACGGTTGACACAACTACACAAGTCTTGAATTAGGACAAAAACAAAGGAAGAAAATAGTTGAAACAGGGACATTTCAAAACTAGCCATTATATATGATGCAGGTAGTGTTTGAAAAATTGGTATAGTAATAAATCAATTGAAAGTAGCAGAACGAGTATAATTTGACATCTTGGGACTTTTGTCTCGAAAACGAAACCCAGGTCACATGGTATTGTTGGATTAGCTCCTTAATTTTACATGTCAAGTGAGCATCACACCCATCATCTTAAACATGAAACTTATTAAGATCTAATGAAACTTGGCCTTCGAAAAATAATGTGATGACAGCAACATTTTCTTATATTCATATATATATATATATTTACAAATCATTGACCAAACATGGCCTTAAATACAGCAAAATCAAATACAAGGGACTTTGAAGTTTGTTTTTAATTTAATGTCATATCTATCCCAAATTGATCATGCATTAAAAACATTCATGCACACTCCATGTTTTGGTCCTCCAATAAAATTTCCCCCTAGAATGCTTACTAGGACTACTGATTGCTAAAACTCCTGCTGTCAACCTTAGTTATACATAATTAATGGACCGTCTATTTAAATACAACCACATATATATTATCTTGTCTCTTACATGTTTAGCATGCACACGTGTGTACGTACTCCATGCAAGTTGAAAGTAAAAATAAATGGAAACAAAAATGGGTCTTCCTCTTAATTATTCTTGCCCCCTATCCTCGTAGCAATGTTGTGGCCACTGATCTCCTGGCACCTGTGTATAAGACATGTGGGACTGTTACATTCAAGTGTTACTACTGTAATAAAATTCGACACTGGGTAAAAAAAAAATGTTTTCGAACATCTCGATGTACTCGAAATTGTTACAGTTACAGCTGTAGTTGTAACTTGGAAGAGATGGTAATCAAATCTGTCATTTAGAATTGTATTTTACTAAATTTAACAGAGTTATTTGATATGATATTATGGTTTTGTGGTTTGTTCCCTTTTAATTTGAATGAATAATGTTACACATATTCAGCATATATGCTGTTACCATGTGTTACATTGGAGGATTGAATCAGATATTTTGTTTGGAAAAAAAAGGTAATCAAATTAATGTTAGACATGGTTAAAAAAACTGAAAGAAGTGAATAAATTGGAGGGGACGGAGCAGCTTTAAGAAAAGCCCAAAAGAAAAAGAGTTAGGTTTTTGGGAGGATGAAAAGAGAAAGGTGAAAGGAGAATATTGGCAATCCCGAGAAGATTTAGAAACAGGGATCACTGGACACTGGGACTGTTTTGTTTATAGAGCTTGCAGCTTTATCTTTTTAAGAGTATAAATTTGGTTGGTCATCTTTGAAGTTGGAACTTGGAACTTTGGAAGAGGGAGCAAAGGTGACATTCACAAAAAGAAGCTAAATTATGGTTGTGCTTGTGATCAATCTATTTTGCCTTGCCTTTTGATCATTTCAGCTGCTTTTTCCACTATTCATGATTGGGGGCTGTGCTACGCATTCTCATGAATGTTACATCAACTGTTGTTTCAGTTGTTCGTCAAATAAAGTTCCATTTCACTCTTGGACTGCGTGTTATTCCGATTAGTATAAGTTGCATCAACAAACAGGCGAAATTTGATTTAGAAGATATACATGTGATAAAATATATAGAGAATATAAATAAATAAAAGTGTAGTTGTGGGCCTTTTTTCAAAAATTTACTAAAAGAGGTAAAAAAAAGTAAAAATGTTGCATCTTATATTGAGCATCCAGAAATGGTAAATATTACAACTTTTTAATAAACGAAGGTAGTATATGATTCTAAATATTAAGTCTATTTAATAATTATCTATTCTAATTGGACACATTGCTAAATTATAAAATTAAGACTTAGTTTTGACTTGTGGATACTGTGTTTATGCCATACTAGATATTCTTCTTTCCATCTCAAAAAAGTTTTCAGAGCACATATATAATATACCTAGTTGGTTATATAGAGTAATGTACTAATGTGAGTATCATCTACTACGAACTTGTTAATTAAATCTAGGTTATTAATTAATTTATTAATCACCAAAAAATTGAGCTTTTCCTAATTCTTACATGATATAAATTATATCCAAGATATTGAGATTTATGATATAAGTATTGTTATATCAGATATATATATTCTTATATCAGATATAGTTATTGTTATATCATATATTAAAATACATAAAATATTAAAATACTAAAAAGCGTATATATATCAGGTACAGACATTATGATCTCTGTTAATTTTCAGACATCAAAACTTATACATAACACTTTTTAGGTCTTCAATTTAATTTTGGTCCAAATGAGAAACTGGGCATTATCAGTAATTGAGTACATCATTAAGACCTTCACTTCTATGGGACTATGTCTTTATCAGTCCTCACAGCATCTCTTTGTATTGCTCTAATTGTAGGTTTAACTAGATAATGCTAAGCCACCTAATGATCTGACTAGGATATATCATACACTCGTTAAGTATATAGACTATCAGTCGACCACCACTAGGGGTTGCAAAAATACCGTAACCATTAACCGTGTATAACCGGTTCATGTTAACGATTATTTTACCGAACCGCTAAGAATTAACGGTTATGGTTATCGAATCGTTAACATTAACAGTTAACGGTTACGGTAATTGAACTTTGTAACGGTTAACCGTCGATTAACTAATATTATTATTTTTTAAAAAAAATTAAAGCCTAAAAGCTAAAAAGTCTTGTGATTTTCTTTTTAGATATGACTAGTTGTATTTTTGCAACTACTCGTGATCACCCTATTCATCTTTGGGATTCAAGTATTGGTGAGGTGTTGTGCCTTTATTGTTTCTCTCTCTCTCATGATCTTGTATATGAATATATGATAATGGTTGAACATATATCGTCTTATTGCTTCTCACGCCCTCTTTCAAATTATTGCTTCTCACAACCATTACTCGTTGTTGCTATGTCGCTTTGTTGTTGTGCTGTACGTGGAGTATGGGCTATGGCTGCTGGGTTACTGACAGTGTTGGACTATGATTGTGAATGTGTTGTGGGGTGTGGAACTTGTGGCTGTTGGGCTATGGTTGTACTACAGTGCTGGAATGCTGGGAGGAGTGGAGTGTTGTACTTCTAGAATGCAGTCGTGACACAATAGAAAAATGGAATGTACGGTTAGCGGTTAACTGCTAACCGTATTGTTAAGTAACGGTAACCGGTTAAGTTACGGTTATCCTTTTTCCACAACCGTTATAACGTTTAACCATACCGTCGGTATGGCTTAACGGTATGATGGTTAAACATTTATGAACACCCCTTAACACCACTGTAGAGACCCGGAGGAGCCCTACCCCAGTTTCGTCGGACCATATTTGTCATAAATAGTTAATGCCGTATCCAAAGCATATACTGAGTACTCCTTACATAAATGCAGAGAAGCTATCAATTTCCGTAGTTCAACTTGAGTAGAGTTATGAGGCTGGTCCTTTGCCTCCATACTCTTCTCTAATCCTAGCTACTAATAGTAATAAGGTCAATAACTACTACTGTGTCGTCTACATGCTAGCAATGCTACTATCGAACAGCGAAGTTAGGCAACCCCTAGCTAGCTAGAAATATACCCATACTAAACATATGAATGCACATAGTTTGAATTGTTTGACTTTAAAGATGATATCAATGCTTTATTGCTTTCTAATCACATTATTTATAGTCTTTAAATGCATGATTATTTGGAGAAGTAGATGGACATGAAAATTTTGGCATTGCCCAAATTGCCAAAACTCGGAAGTTGACCTTTGTTAAATGGCGCTACATATAAGGCTTTGGTAGTACAGAAGCCAAAAAGATCAAGTTCGAATGCCAAAAAAAAAAAGACATTCCACTACTTTTGTGGCTCTTATTTGATATTATCCTTGATATTATAAGAAAAAATAATATTTAAAAATATTTATTAAAATAAACCAAATATCTTACATATAAACATTTGCTTTCATAATTGAGCTTAAGATTGTAGGGGCCTTCATAATTGGGCTTAAGATTGTAAATAACTCGAGATTTAACATTTAGGTGCGCCAGCATCTTTGGGCTTTAGTAGTCTAACATATATAACACGTGAACACGTCTATTAAAATTTGCAATGAACTAGCTCCTATATGGTCCATGCCGCCCAACCTTCCATGAAGCCCATATTAATATTCAAAGATTACGACTTATGAATACCCTTTTTATCCCAAGTATAAAAATCAAAATTTTAAACATATAATAAAAAATTTGTAGGAACAACAAAAAATAAATTTTTTTTAAGGGAATGGAGTAATTTTTGGGAATGGACCATAATGAAAAATTAAGAAAAAAAAGGACAGAGGAAGTAATTAGAGCTTCTGCTTAGTATTTTTTTTTTTTGTTATAATTTGTCCATCTTTAATTTCTATCATATTTGGCTTTGTTAATCACTTCAAACTTTGTTCACAAATGAAATTTTCAGATCGAATAGCAAAGATAAGAACATCGTAAATGAAGTTACCTAGTTGCAAAATATGATAGAGTGGAAAGTAATCATCATGTTTTCAATTGTAGGTGTGATTTTGAAAAATCATGACTAATGTCGAAAATATGGTCACTACTTTAATCTCTATCTCCATATTCAAGATGCCCAAGTGCACAAGAAGATTTCTCCAAGTTTGAAGAGGTTCGTAATCCTCCCCTTTTTCATATCATTTGTATGGGGATTCCATAAAATTACTTTGCCTGTAAGCATATTGATATTTCTTTTTCTATAATGATTTTGGGTGCTTACGTAGTGCATTTATTTGGCCCAAGTTGGACTTTTAGGATGTTAATATAACTTGTCCAACCAATTTGCATATCACTTGCTCATTGAAGACTTTCGTTTTTGTATTTTGTTTATGTTTGTTACATTCATTTCTTTTCTTAAGATGTCGATCGATCTTCATGCAATGTTTAACAATTTAGTAGTACTTTTGTTATTTTTTTAAGGATGGTTGGAAGAACGCAGTATTCCATCTCAACAAGTTGCTAAATTGTTTAAACCATATTCATATTACATTATTAAGACCTAAACCTAACACGCTAAGGTAAGAATTTTTTATGTAAACAAAGTCGTAAGTGAGAAGACAACAACAGACGTAGACGAAATTTGATCTCAGGTTTGTCATATGTTAACAATTAGTCATATGCTAAAATTGGTCATTCTAACTAATCTTGGGATATAACATGCAAAACATGCACTTAAATATTAAGGCATTGTCTTTCTTTTCATTTTGTATTGGTGAGACCCTTCTTGTACAATTTGATTCCCTATTTTCTAGTTAATTACGAAAACTCTTGAAACGTACTCATAATATCATTACAACATTAACAGCTCTTCAATTTTTTTTTATATATAATTATATTTATTTGTCTTTTTCAGAGGATCATTACATACAGCAAGCACTTTAATTATAAAATTTTAAAATTAAGACAAGTTCTTATCGCCACTTACTACTTCCGATCCTGATTATTTTGGCCACATGAACAACCAATGAAATAAAGATTCTCCGTGATAAGCAGCTCATAGTTTTATTACATATATACAGTATTAATTTTTTCAATGTAATTCAATGGACGGCAATAATGATATTTTGAACAAGTTTGCACCAGTCAATCTTCAACTGGAAGACAATAATGTCGACCGTTTAATTATTTTTATTATTCTATTTGATAGATAGAATATTAATGATAATATTTATACATGATAGAATTTGTATAGATGTATCTTAATCATATTCTTATCATACTAAGAGAGTCCTAAATTGCTTGTGACTGCACCTTTAACTAATATATATAGATCAATGTAGTTTCTTAAGCACAAACAACTTGAGAAGGCGATTTATGATGTAATGGATGAGAATTAATTTACAAGTATACAAAATACAACATGTACCTTTGAGCAGCAAATATATATATTTTTGAGAAAACAGCAGACATACATTGTTGATTAATTCTACACATACTATGCTTGAGGTTCAATTCATATTTTATGAACTACAAACAGTTAATTTATTTACTTGATAAAACTACTCTAATTTCTTGTACACGAAGTGGGAAAAAAAAATATCGAAGTTGATGGCATAGCTAAACTTGCGCATTGGGTCAGATTAGGACAGAGACGAGTCATATGCAAAACGGGCTGAACTAAAGAAGATACAAAACGGGTCGAGTAGAGCCGAACCGTCAGAAGAGAGTATAGTTCTATTTATAGAGGTTGATAATCATCTTCTTGTATTACCTCCAATCTTTGGCAGTAAACTATTGACAAGTAAGTATAAAACATTCATTACCAGATAGTGTTTAAAAGACTTTATAACTATTTGCCTATTATTGACTTTATTAAAGATCCAATAAAACACGACCCTTTAAAAGATCAGCCTAATTAAGCTCATAATTGATTGAGCTCTTTTACAAATGGACCGAATAAGGACCCTTAATGGGATTCCTCCCATTTGAACAAGTCTAACCATGGCTAGGCGTGAAAGCTGTTTGCGGCATCGTCAGAAACATCCACAACAGAGGCCGGAGAATGACTCACAAATAAAGAAGTTGGGACTTAAGTAGAAGATTAAACTAGAATTTGACAGGGAAAAAAGTTAACGTACTCAGTATGAAATCGAAAGCTTGAAAAATAACCTAGCTAGATTCTATATTTCGGTACTACTATACATAAACATACATAAAATAGTGAAGGCTCTACGATATTTATATTATGAAGATCCAAAGTTTTTATATGATGTAGCAAGTACATTCGAGTTATATTTACATTGTCATTGTTAAATTTAACTCTTAGATTTACTTACATGGGATTCGATATTCATTGAGACCAAGAACATAACACGGCTGTGCTGCAAGTGTTGTGTTGCTAGCTGCCATGAACAAGATTTCAATGACGACATAATCATACAATGTCAAAATTAAGTGATAATACGACCTAAAGTGACCCCTCAGATAGCTGAACCGTACAATATTGATAAGTACGTTTATTAAGCTATGAGTTGTACATATCATCTCAACGTCCAAAGGCATTCTAAGATTATATTAATATCATCATTGATGCCATGACATGGTTGACCATTTTGCTTGCCCAATTCTTTATAAAAGAATAGGTGGAAACTACATATGTTGTAGATAATATTCATATTCATCCACTTTGCTTGTAAGTTGTAATAGATATACTAATTCTAGACCTAATGTTAATTATGTATGAATCCAATGTTATTCGGCAACTAACAGTCCAACATTGAACTACACTGCTTTAATACTGATACGGAGATATGGGGATTTTTGCAACTTTGGAGAACTTGGGAAAATGTATATGATATTTCAAAAACTACTTGATGAAGCACTGCCCTCTATATCCGAAGCTGAATTTGTCACAACTTCAACCGATTTGATTGGTAAACCTCCTTACAAGTGGAACATAAAAGAATTTCTTAGTGAGGGGACAAAGAGATTAAAAATATTGTATTAATTCTTTACGCAAAGTCTTGTATACAAAAGTTATTGTATTCCTGATAATAGTGACCCCTTGAAATAATTAAAGTTACCCATAAAAAATGATAAAAACTGACATATATCGTGATGAAGATAACTTTTGTTATATTGAGAATAACTTTCACTAGGGATACAATAACTTTATTATTCCTGTACATATACAATATCTGCTGGATTCTTTGTTAGCAAATAAGGTACGCACAACCCAGTCCATGGGGTGGGGCGAGCAGGGCTACCGATCAGGGCCCGTCAAATAAGGTCCTTTTTTTAAATGCTATGATAAATATAAAAGGGATATAAATGTAATGTTTGTAAATTTTATCATATTAATTGAAGTATGTCAATGGTAAAGGGCCTACTTGTATAAAGTTTTTAATGTAATTTGGCATGAGTTCGATTCCCTTTACTTGCATATTTTATGATTGTTCATTTGATTCTTTTTTTCTTGACCCCATGCTATATATATACTTCACATGAAGAAAAAAAAAAGCAAAAATAAGCAACCTACTAACACTAAATACAATATACAAAATATTATTGTCTTTATACTTATCCAATTATTATCGTTTAACTAAAATAGCTACTTATGTCACCAATAAAAAATGTAAGAAATTCAACTAATTATTTTGTCTATTAGTTGTACACAATTATCATTGCTCCTCACTTTGTATTTAGAATGTGGACTATATTTATTAATCTGTGAAAAGAACTATTTATAATATTATAAAAAGAAATGACCATATTAATAAGATACTTGGTAAATAAAAACTTTTATGAAGTGAATTGTTTATGATATTGTTTAAATTAAAATTTTAATTAATAATTTATGAGATTATAATGCATAGTATTATTTTTATCAAATTTTTCAATAGTTCATTTATTTTGTGAAACCACTATTTAATTTTTTTTATTTGTTAAACAAGAAAATAAAATAATACAAATATGTTATTAAATTTTATGGCCCAAATTTCTTATTTCGCTTTAGCCTCTAAAATTTCGGGAAATGGGCTTGGGTACGCACAAACATGCATGTTCGATTTCAATAGAGAGAAATAAACAAAAAAAATAATAATTTTGTGTTTTTTTTATTTTTTTATTACCTCTTAGTTGCGTTAATGGTACAGCCGTACAGAGAGTCGTCAACAATTTAAAATAATACACCTCTACTTTATTAATTACATTGTCATAACCTCACCTTGAAACGCAAATAATTGTACTTACGAATTATTTAACTAGAGTTAGACTAATCATTTTTTATGTATTCTTTGGTATGATGAAATTTGAATATGAAAAGTTGTATCAAATATTATTGCAAAAAAAAGTTGATGTTCTGTATTTTTGAATGGTTTTTTTTTTTTTTTTTAAAAAATAAAGTCTTATTTTAGTAGGTTAAGGCAAGGGATTTCTCGGACCTCTGTGCTTGGTAGAAAAATACTTCGTGAAAGTCTCATCAAAAAAGACTTCGTGAAATTCACGTTCAAGTCATGTGCGCTTCATTAATTAACCTCTCTTTTTTTTTAAAGAGTTAATTAACCTCTCTAATTCTACTTATTTCATTTTTCTGCCAATATTTAATGCCACTAAATGAATAAAGAAGAAACAGTAGCAATTTAATGGAACAATTATAAACGAAATAATGGAATAATTTTATGGAACAAGGGAGTAAATATATCTAGAAAGTACTTAAGTACTTTCTATTCGAACTTTATTTTCTCTATTAACGTATGGAGTATTAGGTGCTCCTCTTTCGCCTACACATTGACAAGGAAAGCAGGCAACATTGATAGGGTAATACCAACAAGATTATATTCCCAAATCCAAATGTTTTCCGAAAGCTTATTTGCAACATTAACAACAAAACCAAGTCTTAATTCCAAAAAAAAAAAAAAAAAAAAAAATTTGCCCACGTAAGCCAATAGTCCATCTAATGTGATCATTCCAAAATTCTCTTCCTCCATTCCCTTATATTTAGAATCACATCTTCTTTAAAACTCATTTTCTTCATATCTTTATAATTCCCTCCATTAAAGTCATCTTTGATCTGTCTCGATTGCGTATGAGGTTTCCATTACCCATCCTCCACCTTCTATACTGGCTGCTTGATGTCTTCTATGCCCAAACAATCGTAACTAATCCCTAATCTTATCTTCATTATTGGCTAATTATTCCTCCTATTTAGTACTAGTTTGTTGTATGTTTCCCGTTCATTTAGACCAAGAACATAACACGGATGTGCTACAAGTGTTGTGTTGCTAGCTGCCATGAACAAGACTATATTTCAATGACGACATGATACAAATGTCAAAAGTGATAATACGACCCAAAGTGACCCCTCAGATAGCTGAACCGTACAATATTGATAAGTACGTTTATTAAACCATGAGTTGTACATATCATCCCAACGTCCAAAGGCATTCTAAAATTATATTAATGTCTTGATTGATGCCATGTCATGGTTGTATCGAATATCATTGACCATTTTGCTTGCCCTTTGTTTTATAGAAGAATTCGTGGAAACTATATATATTGTAGATAATATTCATATTCATCCACTTGTAAGTTGTAATAGAAACTAATTCTAGACAAAATCTTAATTATGTTTGAATCCAATATTATACGGCAACAGTCCAACATTTAACTATACTGCCGTAACGTATGGAGTATTAGGTGCTCCTCTTTTGCCTAAACATTGGGAAGGAAAGCAAGCAACATCTCCGAAAGTTTTCTGATAGCTTATCGCAACAGCAACAACAAAATTAAGCCTTAATTCCAAAAAAATCAGTCATAGAAAAACGTGATCATCTTCAAAAAATTCTCTTCCTCCATACCATTTTATTTAGAGTCTTATCTTGTTGCAAACTCATTTTCTCCATATCTTTATAACTCTATCTATCCAAGACAAGTTTTGTATTTCAATTACCTAATTTAACCTCCACCTTCCTCACTATCTACGCTCAATGTCTTCTTACTCTCCTTCGGATATTTGCACTTCTAGTTTTGACCCTCAAGATATTATTCTTGTATATCCACCATAATATTCACATCTTTACTACATTAATCTTCTAGCATGCTACTTTTTAAAATCCCAACATTTTGACCCATACAATAATGTTTGTGCAATTGTCATCCTATATAATTTCCCTTTTAATAAAGGTACATTAAAATCATAATTAGGTCATACATAATTAGTTTGTTAACAGGTTTGTAAAATCGAGTCACGGGTCATTATCACTTAGGTCATAAAGTTATTCGTCAGGTCTACTCAGTTTCGGGTTGTTATCGGGTTGGGTCATTAACGAGTCAGGTCACGTTCGGGTCGAATTGGGTCATGCTATGAGTCTCACTTTTTGGGTCATAACCAGCTAGGTCGGGTATAGGTCGATTTAAGGCAGTTTTGCGGGTTGTGTTAGATTTTGATATTCCAACCGTATTTAATAGCGAGGAGAAGATTCTGATAGGAAATTCCATCCAATTGAAAAATGGAGGTGCAACTACAAACTAGTTTAATCCATTTCAAGTGATCTAATTAACCGTAAGACAAAAACTCTAATATCACTTAACACACAAATTGGAAAGTAAATTGCCAAAGAGAAAAGGACCTAAACTGCTCCAATGATATCCTGAAAAACTACATTTATTTATATAATTATATAGGCACTTAACTTTTGGTGAATTGGACAAGTCCCCCATTTCTTGTATATACTTGATTCGGCAAATTAATTGGATTCAATTTCTTTTTTGTTAATAACAATTCTAATTATTTCGTAAACTCTACAATCATTTAATTCTTTATTTAGAATAATAACCCTTCAACAACACTATTATCCATGTTTCTTCCCTAAAACATGACACCCGCTCGAATCCCATTGGCTTTATCATCTCCTTTGAGAATGTCAACACTACCTATATATATACACTAGTCTAGGGAGTACTTGCCTCCAACAACCTAAAACATAAGCAACAAATTATCTTGTAAACCCCAACCCCCCCAAAGAAACAAAATTCCATCCATGGCAGGTGAGCCGGGAAGCTCCATGCATGGAGTCACTGGGAGGGAACAGTCGTTCGCCTTCTCGGTGTCTCCCAACACCGTCCCAATCGACCCTACGGCCAAGTTTGCTCTGCCTGTAGATGCAGAGCACAAGGCAACAAAGCTTAAGATATTCTCCTTGGCAAAACCTCACATGACGACGTTCCACCTTAGTTGGACATCCTTTTGTGCGTGTTACATTTCCACATTCGCGGCTGCCCCGCTAGTTCCTATCATAAGGGACAACCTTGACTTGACTAAGAGAGACATAGGCAATGCCTCCGTTGCATCTGTCTCGGGAAGTGTGTTCTCTAGGCTTGTCATGGGGACCGTTTGTGACCTCATGGGACCTAGGTACGCTTGCGCATTCCTAGTCATGCTTACTGCCCCTACGGTCTTCTGCATGTCAGTTATAGACGACGCAGCTGGATACGTAGCGGTAAGGTTTATGATAGGATTTTGCCTGGCAACCTTCGTGTCGTGCCAGTATTGGATGAGTACCATGTTTAATGGGCGAATCATCGGACTGGTTAACGGTACGGCTGCAGGGTGGGGGAATGTGGGAGGTGGAGCTACCCAACTTATAATGCCTTTAGTTTTTGAAATCATCCGTCATACGGGGGCTACCAAATTTATAGCATGGAGGATTGCCTTCTTTATCCCTGGATTACTTCATATTATTTTGGGGATAATGGTGCTTACTCTTGGTCAAGACTTGCCTGATGGTAACCTTGGTGCCTTGCAAAGGACGGGTGAGGTTGCCAAGGATAAGTTCTCCAAGGTAATTTTCTTTATTAATCCTGATTATCTTCTCTTGTTCTGCTGACCTTCCTATGCCTAATTTTAATGTGTACTGAGTAGTTAAATTAGATTTCCTTCACGGGGTATTTGGTAAAATGGTATGTGGAAAGATTGGGATATATTATATTGTTAAAGTATCTCAGATTAACCCATGCTAATCTGTTACAACAAGATCAATATCATTTAGGTGAATATTACTGCTATGTTAATGCAGGTGCTGTGGTATGCAATCTCCAATTACCGGACATGGATCTTTGTTCTTCTCTATGGCTACTCTTTGGGAGTGGAGTTGACAACGGATAACGTTATCGCAGAATACTTCTTTGACAGGTATTTCCAAATATAATTTGTAAATGTAAATCATCATTATTTTAGACTTGTGAAAAATATAATTTTGACTTAGACTTAGCGTTAAAAACTCCATTGATTTCCAGAAAAACAACAAACTAAATGCTTTCAGTGAGTATATAATACTGTGTAATAAACTGCACTGAATATGAGTACCAATTAATACGAACTTGCTGCAACTGGAAGGGATTTCGCCTTATGAACTCGAGGTCATGGGTGAATAGCGGTCCCATAAATTTGTTAGCAAACATAACCTTGTTTACATGATACATGATTAACAGGTTCAACCTCAAGCTACACACAGCTGGAATCATCGCAGCTAGCTTTGGAATGGCTAACTTATTTTCACGCCCCTTGGGAGGCCTAGCCTCCGACTATAGCGCTCGGTACTTTGGTATGAGAGGTCGTCTTTGGACCCTTTGGATTTTCCAGACTGCTGGTGGCCTCTTTTGTGTGTGGCTAGGGCTAGCCAATACCCTAACCACCGCCATCGTGGCACTAGTCCTCTTCTCACTTGGGGCTCAAGCCGCGTGCGGAGCCACCTATGGTATCGTTCCCTTCATTTCTCGGCGTTCCCTAGGGATAATCTCCGGTCTCACAGGGGCAGGAGGAAATATAGGATCCGGGTTGACCCAATTTATTTTCTTCACAATGGATAATTTTACAACTCATGAAGGTCTTACCTACATGGGTGTCATGACTATTGCATGCTCCTTGCCTATAGCCTTGGTCCATTTCCCACAATGGGGAAGTATGTTCTTTCCCCCATCTAAGATTGCTACAGAGGAGGCTTACTATGTCTCTGAGTACGATGACGACGAGAAGAGAAAGGGAATGCACGAAGGGAGTGTCAAGTTTGCTGAAAGTGCCCGCTCCGAGCGTGGAAGGAAGTCGGCTAATGCGGCTACTCCTACACAAAGTCCCAACCACCCCTAATTATGTTTAATGATTTTCTCCTTTGTTGCATGCTTTTGGCTTTAACACCAATCATTTGCTCAACTCCATCGGTAAATTGGAAGTTTTTTTTTTTTTTTTTGACAGAACATTTGTATGCATAGTAGTTGCTTATACATCATAACTTGACCATACAACTATGGCCAAACGTAGCCGGTTATCTAGGTAATATTGGTGCGTGAATTGTAGAATTACTCTTTCGTTTTTCCTTTTTTTTTTTTTGACAAACACAAAGCGAGAAAAGGACTAAGAACTAAATGAGGTATAATCAATGCCACAGGTCTAACATTATATGATTATATTTAATTGATGATGTCTAACTACCGTATTGCAGTCTCCTGTGGCGTTGTTACGATGTTAATGTTAAGTGACTGGCTATTTACAGGTGTAGTATATCACATACTTGTCCATAAAGGCATAATAAAACAAGTAGATACTATTGGCTAGCTAGCTAGCTACTACTACTACTAATAATAATACTAATACTAATAATAATGATAATAATAATAATAATAACATTCTTCCATGGCTGGTGAGCACGGGCCGGGGTGAGAGGAAAAGAGTAGTCAGATGACTTCTCCGTCATCCCACCCGAGGTCCTAGTGGACTCCACGGCCAAGTTTGCTTTTCCAGTAGATGCAGAGCACAAGGCCACAAAATTTGAAACTTTCTCCTTGGCCAAACCTCATATGAGTATATGACAACAGTCCACCTAAGTTGGCTATCTTTTTGGACATGTTTCATATCAACTTTGCCCTTGGTTCCTGTTATATGGGACAACCTTAATCTCACAAAGACATTATTAGTAACACAGGAGTAGCTTCTGTCTCAGGAAATTTATTTTCTAGGCTCGTCATGGCATGCTTTACGACTTCATGGGACCTAGAACAAGAATCTTTTGATTTTTATCATTTACATAATCATATAACGATCTTTGTAAACCATTTGTCTCCTCTTGGCTACCGTATATATCTCCTTTTCCCCTTTCTTAGAGTTTAATTTATCATAAACATTTCACTTTGTCCCTAACCTATCAATCTGCTTCTCTTGCCTTAACTACAGCTTATAGTAACAATTTTTTCAGCTCTAGATTTTCCCACGTCCTAGTAGAATTCTCTTTTCTTCTTAACCGCTACTTTAACGCCCCCATTCCATCACATTGTATCTTTGTGCACTAGTGGATTTCTGTTATACTATCCGAAAACCTCCTTTGCTACTACTCGACAAATACATGCCTCCTTTAACTAACCTCTCGAACTGCTTCTTTTGCCTTAACTTTAGCTTTCCTATACCTAATACAAAAAAAATTCAGCTCTAAATTTTCCATGTCCAAGTAGAATTTCTCTTCTTCTTAACCACTACTTTAACGCCCCTATTCCACCACATTGTGTCCTTGTGCACTAGTGCATTCCTGAAGTTAATCAGAGGACTAGTACATTCCTGAAGTTAATCAGAGGAACTAAGACCAGAACAGGAGAAGGTGAATGAGCCCATTGTTCCAAAGATACGAGTGATTCTTGATAGTTATTTTATGAATTTGCTCCTCCAAAGGCCACAAGTGCTACCATTATTTTATGAATTTGCATCGACTCTAATCAATCTGAATCTTGTCCACGAGGACAAGCTAAATGATCCAGAGTCCAGACATCTATTTTTTCTCCAAACCCCGAGGAATCCAATCTCGTAGGTTATTACTCCCTCCTTTTCAAACCATTGTACGTACAAGTCATAATAGTATAATACAACATCAATGCAAGGTTAAATGTCATTTCAGTTTCATAAAAACGATTGACATGCCTTATATATTGAAACAGAGAAAGTATAAATAAACTAAAAGCGGCTCAAGGATTAAAGGATATTCCTAAAAATCATGCAAAACAAGATCTACAACATACTTCAATCGAGGTACATAACTACAGATGTACAAGTCAAAGTGACAACAAATGACCAGACATGATATTAATCAAATACTAAACTGATGAGAACAAAAATAGGTAACCCAGTTGTAAATCTTGTAATTGATAGAAAACTTGACCAAGGATCTTCAAAATACCTCTCTTCCACAGCAAGCTTTTAGGCTTCTACCTCACGTGTTACAACCTGATGGACTCATATCAGACCATCGTCCACAGAAGGGTTACTGTTTCAGCGGCGCCTTCTTTACACTGTCTGCTATTCTAGCTGGGTCATTTGTGTGTGATTTGAAGCACCCTCTCCCTCCTTCGTCTTTCTCCTATAGAAAGAAATTTTTAAATTATTAATCATTTGATCAAAACCTTGATGTCACACCCAAAAAAAAAACACCAATATTAAATGCTGAATACAAAGAGCAAATTTGTTTTTTGGTTTTTGAAGGAATCAAAGGACAAACTTTTAACTTCCAAATGATTCAAAAATTCATGGAGAACACAAGCTAATTGAAGCATTCAAGAAATGGGAGTGATGATTCAAATAGCAGCAACAACTCACCTTCTTTTTGACAATTTGAACCACATCCTCGTCTTGAAGGGCATGTGATAGTCCACAATGCTGGGGATAATGCCTCGCACTGGTTCCCTAAATCCTTTACTAATGTTCTGTGTATATGATTGCAAAAATCTTCAACTGTGCAACCACCACGATCCTAGATTGAAAAGTTGGGTATAAATCTAATATGAACGTAGGTAAATAGCTCTTACAAAAATCTCTAATCGTTTGTCCAGGCTAGAGAGAGACAGAGAGAAAACATAATACAACTAATTGTGACATACCACAGACAGAACCACAGGCTTGGTATAAGCTCTTACTAGTCCCATCTACTCCCACATTCTTGCCAGTAGTCTGTCTAGATTAAGCTATTCAGTCAACAAAATTTGAATAGCAGGACAATCTGATTAGGAGATGTATACAATACTTGCACAAGAAACGTTTTAGTAACTGAAATCAAATATGTAAACTAAAACAAGAATAGAGTTCAGTAACATTCTTTTCAGCAAAACTTGAAACATAAGTCTTGTACAGAGTGAAATATTTGGCAGCAAATGTTTTGACTGGCGCAATGATCAAATGTCTACTTGCTATCCGTTAAGTCATGGATTCGAACCCTAAAACGGTCTCTTATGAGAATAAGAATAATGCTGAGTGCCATTCGACTTTCCCTAGACCCTAATATGGCGATAGCCTTATGCATTTGGTATGACCTCTTTTAATTATTTCGTTATTTAATCTGTTTTCTATAATGGGCAATGGAAGGGTGTTTTATTTTCCATTTCTTTTTACAATTAAGACACAGGAAAAAACTTGTGAGCTACATGTCCTTAGAACCTCATGGATAAGAGATTCATATGGCCAGCTATCTACCAAACTTGGTGTTTTACTCCCACTGCTGCTCTACACAATATCTGATATCAAAACTTTTTCTAGGCAAGAAATACTCCCTCTGTTCCATATTAATTTTTACACTTCTCTTTTTCATCCATTCCAAATTCATTTTGAGAAAGATCCCACTATTATTTTGTTCTTAATCTTTTTCCACAATTATTTTATTATTTTATTTAGTCCTCACCCTCTCACATAGTCACATGTAATTAAAATAATAAAAGTATTCTCTACTATCTTCCATCACATCTGTTTTTTTTCACTAAATAATCACACAGTATTTCCTTTCACATCTATTTGTCAATAAAATAACTATTGATAACCAAATAACTTATTACCTATAACTATCTACAATGATAGCATAAAAACTAGAAGTAGTAGCAAGCAACCCATAGCTTTAGTGAAATTAGCCAAAGCCCAAAAGGTACTTTGAGGTTCGCACTAATGACAATAGAGTTTGGCAGTCTTGCTAGCCTGTCCACATCATCAATACCAACAACATCTATCTTGTTGTATACATAAACACATTTTATGTATTTACAGTTCCCTTCAATCACATCAATCAGATCGTCAACTGTTGCATCCTAACGGAACAACACCTGCACCACAGGTAACAAAATGTACTATCAATAGGAAGTTCAAACACTTTCATAATTACAATCTTGCAGGTTGTAGCAGGAGCTTGTATAAAATAAGTGCATCAATTCTCCAAATGAACCTTCTAAAAGAAATTAAAGTAACAATTCTATAAATGAACCATTTAAAAGAAATTAAGTAACAATTGTTACAAATTAGTATTTCCTACGTCTTTTTATACTTGTAATACTTCTCAAAACACGATTGTCAATAAACATTTTAACCGTTAATATTTCTAATTACACATAAGTAAAAATTATAAAAAGTAGAAATATTGATAGTATATATCGAAACAAATCTAACTAGATCCTATATAACTATATTTTTTCTTAAGAATAATTCACCAAAAAAGATCAAAGTCAAACTTGAAAATAGTGTAAAAATCAAAATGTTACAAGTAAAAATCAAAATGTTGCAAGTAAAAATCAAAATGTTGCAAGAAAAAAAAAGTATATGAATGATTCCAAGTCTTAACTTATGTACTAGTGTATACCCGGGCTTCCCAAGTTCCTTATTTCTGTTGATATTTTTTTTTCCTTTTCATTTTAGTTTATGTCTATATTATAGGTTTTTGCATTCTTCTTCTAATTTATGATGGACCCAATTCGAGGGATGTCTATATATTTGACCAAATTACTCAACAATTGAAAAATTATGGGTAAGAACTTAGAATAATGTTAACAACAAGCATTTTTAAAAAAACTAACTTCAATGATCCTGCCAAAGCAGAGATCAATGAAGAAGAAGCCACTAAGGCTGATTCACTAAGGAAGATGTGACAAAGATCATGATAGAGATTGATCATTCACCAAATGCAAATGAATTCGCCTCATTATTACATTTTTATAAGGCAGCACTAAATGCCTATAAGAAACCATATAGCATGCATCAACGTCTCTGTTAGGCAAGAAACTGAACATGGATGAACATGACCTTTAACATAGCCATGTGCCTTTTTTATCTTTCATGAAGGGAAATACTGTAGAATCAAGGTTCTTAAGCACTTGCAAGACCACGTGATTAATTGGTTATGCAATGCAGCAATGATTGGACAGGGAAGCATGATGCTTGGCCCAATTGCTTTTCGAACAACCCCTCTTGCTTCCATTTTCCTTTTAATAACCCATAACCCAAGTCTTCAACTCACCTTAAGCTAATTCAAAAGCCCATATACCAGTAAAAAAAAGTGACAAAACAACCAAGAATATTCCAACCGAGAGATGAATCTTTCAGAAACTTCATTTAAACCAAAACATAATAAATCTTTATCAATTAAAACAAAGGTTTGAAAATGAATGATCCTGCTCCCGTATCACAAAGTTTAAATGGAAATATAATTATCAATCCCCATTTACAGGGTATCAATCAATGACATAATAGCCAAAGGATGCCACAAAAATGCATGCCTTCCAAGTTGAAGGGTACATCTTCTACTACTAACTGATAGTATAATACTGTTGTAGTGCACAAGGACATGAAAACTAAAACAAGGCCAAAAATAGGCAGGCTAAAGGAACATATTGTTCTCTTTCTTTTTAAATTTTAACTTAAATGCAGCACAAGCACAAAAGATAATATAAAAATACAAATCTCCTTAAGCTTCTTATAGAGTTAAAGCTAGTACCTCCGCGTTGTGAATCTTATATTCGTGAAGAATCTGATAGCAAAGCTTCTCATCGACATGTGTCAATGGCATTGTACAGTTGAAAGAAATCCCTCCAGTTTCTTCTTCTTAAAGTAGATCTAGAATATTGCTTGGTGTGAGAAAGAAACAATATCCAAAGATTCATTGCAAAGGCAGTAGAGACTAGATACATAAGAGAAAGGAAAGCAGGGAGGTTAGGAAATGTTATCCCTAGACTACTGATTTCTATACTAGAAACAAAGTGCCAGAGCATATTAATTACAGTATGTAGGAAGTTGATCTGTGCCTTCACAGCAGACACAATACAAAGATGTTGAACTTTCACAAATATAAATACAGGAGCTGGAATAATAGCTGGAAAAATATGGGAGCAAATTTGAGATAAAGAAAAAGGAAACCCTGGAATATGATAACGTTGGGGATAATAGTTCATGAGGTTACAGTAATTTACTAGAATTTCTAACAAAAAAAAAAAGCACTCTTATTTGCTTTCTGAGAGGAAACCTACCTGAGGTGGTCTTTTATTGCGTTGTAATCCCACAGCTTCCAATTCTTTAGTCAATATCTGCCGATGTCCCTCACTCTAAAGCATTTCCCATAAATTCGACAGCAGATGAATTATAAATCACAGCAAACACAGGATTTGCAAGATATCAGCTAATATGCCTCCATGAATGTTTTCTCTAGCTAACTTCCAATCAAAATGCATCTATGCAGATTCTGTTTGATCTCATTATGAAGAACATATTGAGAAGACATGGCCAGGGAAAGGATGCATGTTAAAGTTTCTACTACTTACTTTTGAGGCATCTAGAACCATTAGTACAAGATCTGATGATTTGGCCACAGCAATGACCTGGAGATAGTAGTTTAATCAGAATTTCCTTAAGATGCATAAACACAGAGCCAAGATTTAAATTGCAGAACAGAAACACCAAATTTAACAATTTACATCAGAGACAATGATTAAAAAGACAATTCATGGTCTAATGTGATGCCATAATTTACCTGCCTTCCACGTCCCTTCTCTTCGGAAGCACCCTTGATAATTCCAGGAAGATCAAGCAGTTGAATCTTAGTATCATTATAGTGAATGATTCCAGGGATGCAGGTAAGTGTAGTAAACTCATACCGTCATACGACGCTGCTTCTGAATGAGTTCCAGTAAGCGTGGTTAGGAGTGTTGACTTACCCACACTGCAGCAAGATCATATAATGAGCAATATACTCATATGATGTGTTATTATTTGAAAATGTGTACACTTTTAAAAAGCTAAATTCAAAATTTGGCTGTTAATAACCACAATTTTCAGATATAACACCATGACAAGCCATTAAGTTTTTCACATTGGCAAATCCCATCTAATGAAAGATGAAAACTACCAAATTTTTTTAGAGAGACTACTAATTGAAAAAATCAATAGCCAACATATAGGCTCTGAAGATGGAAAACCTAGGGAATCCAATAAGTGCGACACGTCCATGTCCAAACTTTGTAACTTCAAAACCCTCCCCTCCTCCACTTGAACCCTGAAACACAGTTAAAATAACAATTTAATAACAAAGATCAAGAGAGAGCTCATAGAAATCTGCAAACGCAACATTAACATTTCAGGAACTATAACAAGCAGCAAAACAAGACCTAATATCAATAGTTCCACTCCATAGCACACTTCACTTAAACTAAAAAGAGAAAATGTACTAATATCCATGGAAGCAAATTTGTCTCAACATTATGTTCAAAGGATAGCCATGCAAGAGAGAATGAATTTACTTCTACCCCTTAAGGTTGAATAGAAACATCAATCAGGAAAACATTCCTCATATCCACAAAAAAAATAGTGACACAATGAGATTTATTTGAAGTAGAACCAATGCCCCAAGTAAGGATTTAGAGATGAATTCAGCTTCTTAAAAAAATAAAAGTAAAGGTAGGCATGGAAGAAACCATTCTCCATATAAGTCCAAAGACACTTGCAAAATTTTGTCCGAAATGTTATCGGCGAGACAATGTTAAAGATCTCTATCATCACTCACATGACAGAAAAGAAAGAAATAATGAGGAAATTACATACTTTGGGGGGCTCTAATAGCTGCGTCCTAAGCTTTGCTATCTTTGCTTTCAATTGACCCAGATGATACTCTGAAAAGAAACACACAATAAAGTTATTAGTATAACAAACTTCGAACCCCATATATAACCAAAATATATACATCAAAAACAAATAGACCTAAACAAATTATTCAACCTATTCTATACTTCTCCTTAAGACGTAAAACTCCAAACTCCCCTAATCCTTTATAAAATAAATTTGTGCATGAATTTGGAGGAAAGGAAGTGACATAGAACAGTGAAAGGCACCTTAAAATCCAAACATCGCATACAAACTTTCTTCCTCTTCTTATTTTTATTATTAGAAATGAATGCCTCAATTCATAATTCTAATACCTGTAGCCTTGTCCTTCTGAGTCCGAGCCATCTCGGCTTCTATTTCCTTAATCCTTTCGATAATCCCCATTGTTCCTGATCTTCAAACCACTGTCAACAACAAACCGGAATCACAACAAGTAAACTCAACTCCAAATTAGGTTAAATCAGGACACCAAAGAACAAAAATAGCACAAAAGCACCATATAATAACAGTCAGCCAACTAAACAGTAGAAATTGACATTCACGCCATCCGCAATCGATAAGCATTCAGCACAACTAAACACATATATGCTCACAAAATCTTAAACCCATTTAAGTTATGAAATTTAATTAAAATTCATATTAACATCAATCCATGTGCACAACAAATTATAGCATATAAATGAGGAATCCACATTCCGGGTATGATAAAAGCAGGAATCTTTAGCCTTCTAGGACATACCAAAATTGAAAATTGACATAAAGCATAAAAATTGCACAAATGAATTATGCTTAATTTAACAAGAAATAATAATTCTAAATATTAAGGTAAAGAAGTAAATAAGAGAGTAAAATTAAGAAATTCAGCACCAAATCTTGAGGCGAAGAAGATGAAAGCGAGTGAGACCTGATGAATGGGAATCGGAGTTGAGCGTTGAAGAAGATGTGAGGAATCACAAAAATTCTAGGGTTTACCGGAAATAGTTTCGTGAGCATCCTCACACCTCAGAGTAGCATTTGATGATAGAGCGAAGTAAACTTCTAAATTAATAGTAATTTTACTTACATTTTAATAGGATTCTTTAATTTGGAAATTACTCAGCAATCATGTAATATTACATTTTGGTAACACGTAAATCAATCAAATACTTCAAGACAAAGACATGAAATCAAATTTTGTATATATATTAAAAATGTACAAATGAAGTAGATATTGGTACGAATAGTCATTTTAAATAATATAAGTGGGTTAATCAGACTATTAGATAAGGGAAGACTGTTAATATTCGAAGAAAAAAATTGATGTTTTACTTGAGACATTAACAAAAGCCATTTAAAAAATACATACATATTATTTGAGTTCAATCCAAAAATTATACCAAGAACATGTTCTTTTTAGAATAGAGTACAAAGATTTCGATGCTCTATGGTGTACAACCTGCATCAAATTGCTGGTTCTATAAAGCAGGTGTACACTAACAAATTGACTCCCGCAGGAAACTACCATGGGTCTAGCCCCTAAGATGGCCAGAACAACGCATGGGCTCACATCCCTTTTAGATTAACAAGTTCAGTTACATTCTAGACCCAAAATGAACAGAACTACTGTGATAATTAATTAAATACACGCTTCGTGTAAAATATGCCATACTGTTGAACCTTCTCCTCCATATATAACTGCAGTTTTTCCCCTCTACTCAAAATACATGGATAAAAGTACAATGGACAACTCAAGACTCAAGAGCGAATGCCTTGAACTAACATTTATAGCAAAAGTTGTCATTTCACTGACATTCGGATATCTATAACAGAAACTTCAAGGCAGTTGCAGGGTTGAGCATTCAGCTCCATTATTTTTCTCTATCTAAATTCTAGGTGGTGAAAGTATTTACAAAAGATGTCAAAAGTATCCTGATCTATTTTCATTTACATTTGACCCACTATTGTTGTTGCTACTATCTTTCAAGCCCTGAGGGGCTTGACCATTGAGTTCTGCAAGCTCCCGCACTTTCAACAGAATCGTCGCAGGTATTGGTAATGGTGCATTCTTACGAGGATTCATCTGCATCATTGAGAAAATCCTTCAGTTGAGATTAACGTTTGATATTTAGCCTTAATCTTTAGGAGTAATGGAGTATCTACAACATGAAAGAAACATCTGTATACAAATGCTTACCCCTTTATCTACTAGAGTGTTGGCAAAGCTTGCTTTTAGAAGGTTTCTCCACTTATCCTGCAAGGTCAAAACTGTTCCATCAACAATCATTTTTTGATGAGCTTCATTGAGAGCCTACAATACGTACTTTGAACCAAGAAATGCAACAGATATAGATCCATACCTTCAGGTCAACGGAGGTGCGATGTGCAAAAGATGAAAAAGAAAGCCTTTTAATTTCAGACCAACGTCCAGCTCCAAACTTGGCAACACCATCAACAAGCTTCATAACTTCACTCAAACTCCAAGCACGATGGTGCTTTCTTCTCATTCCACCCTTCACAGTGGGAACAGTGGATACAAGATTATCAGTTTTGTTGCCAGAAGCATCATCTGGTTGATTACCATCCACTGAATCCACACTTTTTGGTTCCCTAGCTTGAAAAATAGTATCTGGCATACTAGTCAAGCATCGTTTATCTTTCTCCTCTTCAGACACAATCTGCAAAGAATCACCCACAGGAATTATCTTGCATCAGAACTTTCTGCAATAAAGGTTTTTCTAACAAGACCATGAATAAGGTCAACAAGATATAATCCAAATAAACCAGTAATGGGCCAGTAAATTATCAATGCTTCCAATTACAGATCAACAAGTAGATGGATTTTAAAATTACTATGAACAGTCAAAGGAACAGGTAAATTATAAGGGAAACACAACCCAGAACCTCCACCCTGCTCTGGTGATGAGCTGCTTTACATGCATTATTACAATGACAAAGGTCCATATAACATTTCCTTTCCTCAAACCAGTTGTCAAACACATCATCAGGTTAATAGAGGCTTTTGTTAGTCAAAAAAATACATCATGATCTATTCTTAGTCCAGCTCAAAAACATTAAATCAGATAACTGTTAATGTTATAATATATGCCTCAGACTCGTTCAATGCATGTAACATAGATTGTCTAACAAATAAAATAAGAAATTAATAAGGAGCATATGCTATTGAACTTGTAGGTTCGAATAGGTCTTGACAAATACTAAATATTATCCGCAAAAGTTCATGGCTTCAGCTCAAAGCCCGGTTACAAAAACAGAATTGCATCCGATCTTATCATGACACACGCTGGATTCACAAAAATGACACATGTTCACAACCCATTAGCTGGTGAAGTTCAAAGGCATAATTTAGATTACAAAAACTACCTACATCCACTTACCAAACCCTCCACCCCACCCCAAAATAAATAAATAAAAAATCATGCTAAAAACATAATACAGGGAAAAAAAGAGGATGATGAGATTTATCCATTGAATGAATGTGATATGATTACCTTCTGCTTACCGAACTTTACAAGAGCTATTTTGGATTCACAAATATGAGACATGTTCACAACCCATTAGCTGGTCAAGTTCAAAGGCATAATTTAGGTTTCAAAAACTGCCTACATCCACTTACCAAACACAAACCCACCCACCCCAAAAAAAAATAAAAAATATTTATCATGATAATAAAATAAAATAAAATAAAAAACAGGAAATGTCAGGAAAAAAAAGATGATGAGAATTATCCATTAAATGATATGTGATATGATTAATTTCTGCTTACCAGCTCTTCAAAAGGGATAGATTTAACCTCTACAATTTTAACCCGATCATGATCAGGTTGTAGCTTGCTCACTACAGCTGAACTCTCAACAATTTTCAGAGTCGCAACATCACTTAAATTGAACTTCTGCAAAACAGCACCAAAGATTGAGAGCCATAAAACGGAGAAGTTAAACAGTTATATCTTGGTGACAAATTCAAACCTGTATTGACTAGCAAGTTATGGACTATGAGTTTCTATATACAAAGAGTACATACTTAATTTAGGCTCAATTTTCTAGTAAAGTCAAGACTGGTATTGTGGACAACCTATCAGAAATTATAGTCAGGAAATCTATACCTCACAATAAAAGCATTTGCCCAATCACTCTCAATAAGAAATAATACTTCAGAAATGTCAGCTGTTCTAATCTAACAGACAAAGGTAAGCACAATATTCTACTAGGAAAATTGACATACCGTAAGGGCCGTTATACTTTTTCTGGGACGGCATCTTCGAATTCGAGAAACGTATGGGACCTGAACACCAGATCCTCCAATGGAATCAGGCCTCATGACAAAATCACTGAAAGGGACACTAAATGCAGGTCTAGCTGCTTCCATTAGAGCTTTATGTTGTCCAAAACGCTTAGATTGGGATGTTGACTTTCCACTGGAGTCTTTTTCATTATCAGATAATTCTTCAATATATCGCTTTGTAGGTTTTCTAGCTCTTTTAACAGCTCTATTCTCAAGGTTATCATCCCTTCTACAGCCGGATTCAGAGAAAGAACTCAATTCAACATCATCTATGGCCACCTCCCTTAAATTTGGGGTAACTAAGTTCAGTGGCCCATCATCCTTAGTTTGGTAGATCTCTTCAGCTACTGAAACTCCAAAATCCAAATTATTCCCAAGTTCTTTTTTCTTCAGGAGCTTCCCATCCTTGATTATAAAACTTGTCACAGTTATGTCACAAGAATTAGTCAATCCCATAGCAATTCTCCGTTTTAACCACATCTTATCTTTGACAGAAGTTTTACGTCCAAATGTAGCTCCGAATGTTTCCTGAAGTTCTCGAATAGTCAATTTGTCCAAATCTATCTCACCCTTCAACAAAGAAAAGTTAGGTTTGGAACCAGTGGATCCATTTTTGTTTAGTCCATCATGAAGGCTAGAGCTAGACTCCTCTCCATTGTAGGTAGATCCCTTCACACGTCTGTCTTTAGGACTTGATGAAGAAGTAGGCATAGAAACCTAGAAGAGAATATCAGATAAATGCTTCCTTTCAACCTAAATAAGAACTAATGTCCCGTAATATTCATCTTTAAACATAATGCAAAAACAGAGAAAATATTATCCGCGTGATATTTAGTGTCCAACTTCCTCTTTGATCTATAGAAACAGACACAACTTGCTACATAAGAACATGAATACCACAAACATAAAACACATTAAATCATTTCACAGTTAGATTTTCAATTACGGGAAAGTAAAATGAAGGAAACAACAAAAATCTATTTGATCCCTTGCCAGAACCACAAAACATAAGAGTAAAAGTCAAAGAGTGGGAAAGCACAAATACTGCAAAATGTTATAATATTAACATCTCGCATTTTAGATTTCAATTATGGTAAATTCATTTGGCACAAATTCATGAGAAAAGGCCAAAGCAAGGATAAAAACAAAGAATCAACAGATAGTAAGTTATGATACTCGGAAAAAAAAATATGGCAACCAGTAACGCCAATCACCCACTCCAAGACTTCATATGAATGAACAGAATGATTATCAGAATTGAGCCCAATAATAAAGAAATTCATAAAAGAAAAATAAAATTGACAAATTCATTTATTTGATGGGAGATTGATTCAAATTCTCCAAGCCTTTGCTGGAAATTTTTTTTGTACCCAAATCCAAACTCCCTTTCTCGGATAAACAAAAAATCTAATCCCAGCCCCAAGTCAAGTTTTTATCATATCAAGTTTGGACTAAACTCGGGTTAAACTCGAATTAAGTCATGTCGGATTATTACAATTTGGATCCAGTTTAATTTCGGGTTTAGGTTATACTAATTCATGTTTGAGCTGGTTTTGTGGTAGATAATTTCGAGTATAGGTCATATTTAAGTCGGATATTATCGAATCGAATAATTATCAAGTCGGATAGTATTGAGGGATAGTATTGAGTTTGAATCAATATTAGGGATGTTTAATCAACTATTTCGAGTTCAAATTATATTTGGGTTGTATGATGAAATATTAAATTTTAGAAAATAAACTATATCCCTTACACAAGTAACAAAACATTACATAATTTTCAATCAAAGTTAGGTCAAATAATTATCAAGTAGGATATTATATCATGCAGGTCAAATTTGAGTCGGATGACTATTTACACGAATAAATTAAACTTACAAAGGAAATTATGTCCCTAACAAAACGTTCCCAAAATTTTCTAGCAATATTTTAGAGTTAACACTACAATTAACACATAGTAATAAACAGTAATTTCTCATATCAAATTAAAATTTTGAGTGATCCAATTATTGCTAAGAAATATTATGTTTTTAATAATAATTGTAACCTCTGCATATTCTATTAGTCAAATATATCATTTAAAAAATAATAAGTTCGTATAAATTCAACGCATATCATGTACGAGCTATTCCAATTTATTTTACATATAAGAAAAATAAGTTAGATAAGTTCAAATGCAAATTACTAAGTAATAAATAATCACAAATTCAATTTATAAATTCATTGAGACATTATGAATTAGGTGAATTTCAATGATTATGCGGTTAACGGTCATGACTCAAATAAAATTTATAACGAATTTAGCAATAACAGGTATAGTTAATAACTAATCAAAATAAAAAAAGGTCATGGGTCACTATAGGTCGATTTTATAACAGGTTGTCTCGGGTTATAGTTTGTTTCGATAATTCGAGTCGGGTCAATTTTTGACAACATAACTTTCATCCAAGTGTCATGTCATGATGCCACATATGATCTAATTAAGAAATTTATAACACATGACCCCATTTAAACAAATTAGAGTTATATTATTCATATATTTCTAACCATATAATTTTTAACAAAATACATATGATATGTTATATACCGTGTTTTAGAAGAATCTAAAGCCCTACTAAATAAAGTTAAAAAATATGATGATTGATGATCAATTGTTTAAAGCTAATATAATTATATATAGTCACATTGATATCTTAAATAAATAAAAACTATTAAATTAATATGTGGATGACATAATATTATAATTATAATAAATAATTCGATAAACGTACACCAATTCAAATGATTTTTAAAGAATCTTAATGATATTTAATATTATTTTGGGTTATTCTTGGATTTCTAATGGGAAAAAAAGAACAAAGGGAGTAATTTTTAAAATATTTTAATATAATATTATTATAACCTATAAAAATAATGCTCGATTTAAGTTTTGATGGTTTTATGTTAAATTTGACTCTTAAATAATATTATAAGATAATTAAGTTACATTTATATACTAGTATTTAAAAAGCTACATTTATATAGTAATTATTAAAGGTATTTAACTTTTCAAAAATGTTGCAAAAAAAAAAAAAGCTTTTAGAAAATAAAAAAGAAAAAATTAAATGAAAACCCTAAGACTCCTAATTCCTAAAGTCCTAAGTGCAGCCGCCTCCTCCTCTCTTTTCCTATTTTCCTCTTCTCCCTTTTATCTTTCTACCTCAATTCCATTTCTTTTTCTACTCTCTTCTCCCTTTTCCTTTCTACCTCAATTCCATTTCCTAGTACTTGTCCTATTTGCATTCTGGCTAATTCAAACTGATTTGCTAGATCTAGATGTTTCATGTTTGTTGTCACTAATGAAATCGCCTCGAGATTTGTTGATTCAAAATATCGTCCTAAACTCGAGTGCGTACTTGGGGAAGATTGTGAGGTCTGTATATCTCTACATATGAGAGATGTTTGCGTTTGTGTTCAAAACTGGATGAAATCAGTGGCTTTGAGATTGACCCTCACATATTCTTATAGTTCAAGAAGAAATATTAATAGATGATTAATTGTGCATTTTTTTGTAATTTTACAGGATCTGTGGAAACTGGAAAGAGTTCACAACTGCTAATTCTGCTAGAAAGGTTTAAACTTGGGATGTTTTTAATTTTGATGTTTTATGGTGTATGTATTAGACTATCTGCAACTATGGTATTAGACTAAGGTTTTGTGGGGATGTCGAATATATACTGACCAGTTTGGTGAAGCTAGCTCAAACTCAAGATCTATTATAGTTAATCTGTGCACAGACTTTTCAAATATTTTTATAACCTGAAGCTGTCATATTATATCTTTCCTTTTGCAGTAGAGAATACTGTCTCATTTAGCAATGTTGTCCTGGAGGTTATGCGGCATCTTGATGAAGCTTATGCGCTCATATTTAAAAGCAGACGCTATCCAAATGAGTTGATAGCTTGCAAACATGGTGGCCCATTGCTTATTGGTGTCAAAGTAAGTTAAAAATGCAATTTTGATGAGCTAAGTGGTTTGGTTTAATCATGGGACTTTTACACATCTGTATGTTATTATTGCCATGGATATCTATGTGCTGTGCATAACAGTAGTACAATACAATGTACTAGAATCAAGTGTGTTTGTTCATTATTGATTTGAATTACATCACACATTATTTGATATTGTATTTTTTTGTTGTATTTTTATTTTGTTTTAATCTTTTGTTAGAATCCTTTGTATGTTTACTCAAAAATACTATTGAAATTCAATTGATTTGCTTGAGCTTAACGAGTTTGAGCTCGAGCTTGAGACGAGTTCGAGCTTCAAGCCGAGTTCGAAAATCTGGTCTTTGAGCCGAACTTGAGCTTTGATTTTCAAGCCGACGAGCTTTCAAGCCCGAGTCGAGCTTAAGTCTAAGCTTTCAAGTTCGAGTCGAGCTCATGCTCGAGCTCGATTCGGCTCATAAGCATCCCTAAACAGGAATGGAAAAGGAGATCATGAAAGGTTGAGCAACCCAAGTTGAAGCCATTGATATCTCCTCCCCCCTCTCTCCTCTTTCCTTCCCTTCCTATCTACATTTGTCCTCGAATGAAACTGCCATATCCGAGTGACCTATGGAGGACCCAACAGGAATTTTGTACCCAAGTCAGTTTCACATTGTATCGACACAGGTGTCTGAGCCATTTTACCGAATCCGGGTAACAAAGATTGTAACAAAATAGTGTAAAACCATACCTTGGCCTGAGATCTTACGTTCTCTTCATCAAATTTGGCTAGCTTGATGTTGGACAAACCTACCAGATCAAAAGTTCAGATTTAAAGAATAAACAATGTACTGCTGAACAAAACCCATTTTAATCATAAAATACAACAAAGGAATCATGATCAGAATAAGATATTTGAGATATTTGATAGCGATAGCCATGACAAATTGGTAATCATTACTCTTGAAATCAAATTTACAAACTACCATCCAATGGGGTATGCAAAAGAAATGCTAAACTAATGACACAATGACCTAAAAGTATTTAATTATGTTAAAAATGATATGCCAGGACTGAGACATGGATAAAATGGTGAATGGAAATAATCTTACTTTCATTCTTCGCTTGGTCAGGCTTTTCAAATGTGTCACCAAGCTCATGTTTATCAGGAATATATACAACTTTCTTCATATCATCAGGTCTAGAATGTATTCCACTGTTCTCCAACTCCAACAAATCCTCAACTTCCATAAGCTCATCATCAGTAGCAGGAACAAACCTTCCATCATAATCAACCTACACAGCAGAAGCAGAATAAATTACAAAAACAGACTACTGACTTGCGAAAAAGGGTTGGGGGGAATACAGATGATAGGAAAATCACATTACAAAGGCCATAGCATCAGTTCCTTGAACAAGTATCTTAGTGGAATGTCCAGATGTTGGATTAACAAGGATGTAAATCTATCCCATTCATTGAACATTAACCAGGTAAAAAGCCAAAGCATGATAACAACTTTACTGCTGTTTCATGATCACTACAACATTAGTAAATCAATATATGAGTTAGTGAAGGAAGGGAATAATGTAACCACCGTGTCAAAAATCAGTGATCCTATAGCAAACAATGAATGATTCTCTCTCTTCAAATGAATGGGAAAAGGATGTCTGCAATCTCATTTATAAAGAGCACAAATTCGGCATTCAGAAGAAGCTACATTTGTGGAACTGTCACTACTGATATCAGGAAGGATGACAAAGAAAAGTTAGTGAGAAAATCATATCCAGGAAAGAGAAAGCAGAGAGGTCAATTCATAAGTTGAGAAAATCTTTCAATAGCTAAAACAAAGTCAAGATATTTCACAATTCCCAGGACATTGCAGGGACTGATTTACCCATAAGAAATGGGAAAGGATAATAGAAGCCACGATATCAAAACAGGGTTCAAGTTTTATCCACCCATTATGCCAGATTTTGAAGAAATTAACAGAGAAATATATTATCTCCTCTCCTGAAATTAATATAAGCCTAACTTATATAGCATGAGAAATCCAAAAGAACCACAAGCATCCCAGGAAATAAATGTTTGTCAGCTCATGTCAATATTATACTTGCATCTGTGAATTGTATCTGTATATACTAACATAAAGTAGCTAGTTTTACACCTACATATCAAGTTCAGGGCTTACATTTATCTCAAATTTTTCAAAATCATACTAAACAATTGGAGTCTTTACATTCAGTTAAGTTCACTAGACAACAACCTACAGATAATGTAATTTAAATATAGCTAAAAACAACATATTTTACTGATTAGATTAAGAAATTTACCCGAACAAGCTTATAAACAATAGGATCAGCATCTTGATTCAATGAAGCTGAACCAGAACCAAGTTCACTAGCTGCACCATCCTCAATAACTCCTTCCTCATTCACCTCAATTCCGACCTTCATTTTCAATGAAACTGCAGCACATCCAACTCAAATCAGCCTTGCTGAAATCCCCAAAAATAAAAGAACACAAAAATGAGATTGACATTTCAAAATCAGTACTTGTTTCCTATAATATTACTAAATGCAACAGTTAACACCTACCTACACACAATAACAGAAAAACCAGTCTTCAGAAGGATAACTCGAACGAAACCTCAACGAATTATGAACAATTAATGAATACATTAACCAAGACTTGAGCTCATTAATTTGGTTCAATACAATATACACCAAACATTATACAATGCGGAACTGGTAACACCACAAATATCAAATGAAAACACTCTAGATTAAGGCCTTATTCTTGGTATAAGTTCAACCATCAAAAATTAGATATTGGCATCAAACTTCCATAAGTTACACAAAACTTACACAGCAAAGACAAAATGCAAGTATGCAACCATATAATATGAAACAATAATTCAACTAAGCAAAAAATACATCAAATTAAAGAATAAACACTTGATAATGATCATGCTTATGAATTTTCCAAATGCGACTTCTCAGAAAATTACATCAGTTTCAACACCAATTACCAAAAAAAGCAAACAAAATTCAAACCTTTCCATATGTAGCAACCAATCAGTCAACCCAAAAAATATGAATTAGGAAACTTTACTTAACCCCAAATTCTTCCAAAGTTCACACCTTCATTCCAATGCACCAAACAACCCAATTCACCAATTAAATTACACACCAAATTAAAAAGGGAAAAAAAAAACCTAATTCTAATCAAATGCACAGCAAAAATAGCCAAGAAATACAGCAAAAGAAGGGTAAAAATTGAAACGGCCCAGATGAGAAACAATCCGAAAAGAAAAAAACAAAACCAACACAAAAAAGACTGACCCATATCAAATTGGATCCCAATTTGCTAACCCACTTCATAATTTGTGAATTCTCTTTGGAAATTGATCCAAGACTTGACAGTACAGTGCTAAAAATGTAGAGAGAGGAAGTAGAGATAGAAAAAAGAGAAGGGATGAAATTAGCGGCAAAAGAAAAATAGAAGAAAGAAATGAAAGAGATGGCAAAATTATTTACTGCCTTACTGGGGTTGACGCTTAACTAGCAAGAAATAAATTTGGAAGCTTAATCGAAGTGAGTAGAAAAAGAGGAAGCTTTTTAACTACGCTTCATTTTGAAGACTATTGTGGCCCTGCGGTGCTCCGGATTTCAATAGTGATTTCTATGGGTTTAATGGTATTATTTGTACTCCTTCTGTCCCCATTAAATTGCCCCAATTTTCTTTTTAGTCCGTCCTTTAAAAATTTCCCCGTATTTATTTCGGGTAAGTATTTGGTCAACAAAACCCCATATTAACCCTTACTAACCCTACCTAACCCTTACCTAATTGCTTTTGCCCACCCACTTAATTCCCCCTCCCTTCGTCTAATCCTAGCTGACCTTATCTCTCCACTCAACGCCTCTTTCTCTAGAACTCTCCTCTTCACTCCAGATCTGGTTCATCCCAGCTCTTCTTCATCCCAGCTTATCTTTGCCTTCTCCTGGTCTCTTCTGATTACTCCTGGTATTTGGGTTCAAAACTTGCGTTTTGTACTCTAGATCTATTCGGTGCTTGACTTGGCCTTCCCTTACAATGGCCGACAACTACTTCTCTGATTCTTGCTGTGAGTTGTCCGAGTTTGTACCGGAGACTCCCCTCACACCACCACCTTCGGCTGACTCTCGCCCTCTACCCCAAACACCACCTCCTCCTACTTACTCCTTGGTTGTCCCTGAGAAACCTGAGGAGGTGTGGTCTACACCGAAATACCGTCGGTGAATGCGTCGAAGGGTAGAGAAGAAGTTGGGTTAGGGGATTGAGTTCGACAGCTCAAAAAAATCGACACCATCTGTTGTGCCCTCTGCAACCGTCGACGATGGTGGCGATGGAGAATGGCTACCTCCCAATTACGTGCGAGGCCCTTGTCATGAGATGATGAAACTCCTTGTTCTTGATTATTTCAGGAAACCTAAGCTAAGTATCCCTAAAAAAACCCTAATTCTTCAATTCTATTTATATTTGTGATTTTTGGCGATTTTTAAGTATTGGAACATGTTGGTGGGTGATTGTTTCACATATGTTGTTTGTTGCAGATGTTTATCAGATCCGGTGATTTCTTGATGTTTTATTCGCATATGTTGTTTGTTGTTTGTTGACTTGAACAATTGTGAGCTGTTGACGATTTGTTGTGGTTAGTTTATGATTTGTCGTGGTTTGTTGAAGATTTGTAGTTAGTTGATGATTTGTAGTTAGTTCTGTATAATTGGCAGACCTGGTGATTTGTTGATGATTTCTGATTTGGTGTTGATGATCTGGTCATTTGTTGATGATTTATTCACACCTGTGATTGTCTTATCTGTGATTTGGTGTTGATCTCTATATATACGTGATTTCATGTACATATGAGTACTTGCTGATTTTTGTTGAATTATTATCTGATTTCATGTACATCTGAGTATTTACTGATTTTTATTGAATTATTATCTGATTTCATGTACATCTGAGTACTTGGTGATTTATGTCAATTTCTGTTGATTTTTTATTTGTATGACCTAAGTGTTATCTGTCAATTTATGTTGAATTATTATCTGAACTAAGTATGAACTGATTTGCATGATATGTGAAGAGTGTTTTGCATGATTTGTTGGGCATGATTTGCATAGTTATTTGGGCATAGTTAGTTGGGCATGTTGTGATATGATTTGCACTGATATGAGCCATACTCACATTAGTACATAAGCACTGGTATTTGCTTGTTCTAATATGATTTGCATTGTTATAGTCACTGTATAGGTTAGTTGGGCATGTTGTGATCAGAGGTTTTGCATGATTTATTGGGCATGATTTGCATAGTTAGTTGGGTATAATTAGTTGGGCATAGTTAGTTGGGTATGGTTAGTTGGGCATAGTTAGTTGGGCATGATTTGCATGTATATTGGTGTTTTGCATTCCTCTAATGAGCATGTTGTGATCTGTTTTGCACTGATATTGTGCTCTAATTTCTGGTGTTTTGCATTCTTCTGATGACCATGCTGTGATATGATTTGCATTGATATTGTGCTCTAATTTTTGATGTTTTGCATTCATCTGATTTGCATGATATGATTTGTTTTACACTGATATTGTGAAGTAATTTCTGGTGTTTTGCATTCTTCTAATTTGTTGTGATCTGTTTTGTACTGATATTGTCATTTGAATTTTGATAGTGCATGTCTGTTTGTTAAGGGACAGGGAGAGTATATAATTTCATGTTTGGGTGATATTCCTCTATGATGAAAAAGTTTTCCATATTCTTGCCATTATACCTCAAAGTTTTCTTGCATTTCCCTGCATTCATGTCCCTAGATTTGATTGATGAGGCATTTAAGGAGCCAGAGCATAAGGCAGAGGTTGTTGTTTGTTGTGATATGATTTTAAATCTAAGAGAATAAATCTCAGTGATGATTGAGCTATCTTTGATCTTAAAATAGCTTCATTTTGCCTTGTTGCATTTGGATCCAAATGCCACCAACAAATACTAAGGTGTGAATTCAATTTGGAAGGTGCATTTTGATTTTGAGATGTTTAATGTTGTGATGATAAGGTGCACTTATTGAGAGGAATTTAGGAGATTTAGGCATAAAGTCTATTTCATTACATGTTTTAATTTTGCATACATAATATTGATCATTACATGCATAATTAAAACATGAATATACATAAGTTAAAATAAATCTTAATCTAGATTTGCCTGTTGTGTTCCATCCTTGTTGCATTCTGTTCTGCATCTTCACTTGTTGTTGGGTTTAGAAGAAGTGCATTGTTTTGATTAACTTCATGGCCTTGAAGAGTCAAAAATTGATGCAATAGAGATGTTGAACACTCTTCTAGCAGTTGGGTAGGCACCTCAACTGCTTCAGGGAGCAGTCCTTCTCTTTCTAGTCTCTGTTTTCCAACATGTGGGGGCTTATAGTTGTTCCCTCCCCTCTGCTTCATTATTTCAATCATCACATAATGAAGTGATAGGAAAACATGATTTATTAATCTTGGCTCAAACATATTAAATGCATATTCCACTACTTCAATCAACTCTTGGATTGTCCTTGGTGCTTGTTCATGTTGTAGGCTCTAAAAAATCCTAAGTCTAAGACATTCAAATCTGGTGAATTGGGTGGTTGTGATACTAGCTTGATATTGAATCCATCTAACTTTGCTGCATTGTTGAATTCCTCATCTGTGTCCATTATGTGTGGTGTGGCATTATCTTGTTGTATCTTGATGTCCCCATGTGCACCTAATGGCCATTTGCTCTTTATTACTGGAATAACTTTGTTGATAAGCATATCTTTGATCACACTTTGTGTTATGTTCTTGATGGGCTTTTCTTCCATAGTCCCAGCTTCTCTATGTACACTTCTTCTTCTAGTTGCCACTCTCTCAGCAAAGGGCCAACACCCTATCTTCCCATCAAAAGTACAATTGCCATCATCTGAGAATTGAGGCCTAGCTATGGCTATTAAGAACATTACTTTCGTAATGAACCTCTTTGATTGTGCATGTCTGTATGGCTCTGCTTCAGTGGGTGATAAGTAGTAATTCTGACTTGTTTTTGACATGAAAAACCATTTTTCATCAATGTGTATAGTGTTGTGCATATCTTCAAATTGTGGCCTTGTGTTAATGTTGATAACATGCGATAAACACCAATGAAGCCTATGAACTTTTTTTCTTGGGGTCAATGTAGGTTTCATGGCATTATTGTGTCCTAATCTGACCTCTTTTTATGAATCTGTGGACTGTGCTTTTGTTCATGTTTAATGCCTTGGCAAGAGACCTGATATTTGTCCTACTCTTTAAAGGAATTGACATTAGTTGCTCTTGGTTTAATTGCAAGGGTTTCTTCCCCACTTTCCCCTTATACTTCTTCTATAAGTTGAGTTGTTCTCTGTTTAATGCATTAGCTTTGACAGCTCTCCATAGCCTATGAACTGTCCATCTACTACAATTGTAAAGTGTTGCAATTTTTGATATGAATCCTATTGGTAGTTTCAAATTAGTGCTGTGTTTTAAAAGATCTGCTATGCATTTCAATCTTTCTTCTTCATTCATATCCTTCCTTTTCCCTCTCATATTACCTATGGATGACTCTAATGTGTTTTCTTGGAAAAGTGGGATAGTACCTTGGATGAATGGTGGGTTCTTTGTCTCTGGCCCTTGCTGAGTGTAAGTTACTTGTTCACTTTGCTGATGTGAGCAGTGGAATCCTTGTTGGCCAGATTCTTCTGGTTTTTGTTGTTGTTGTATCTCTGGTTATTGGATGACAGATTCTTCTGGAATCTGTTGGTTGCCTTGTCCCTGTGTGTCATTGATAGTGCTTGACCAGAAGCTACCAATGGACAACTCAGTATCCAAAGAGTCTATCATGGCTCACTACTCTATGATGATTTAATCTGAGGGTGATTAATTGAAAGCACCAGATTTTTAATGGTGATGCCTCTGTAACAGTGTTTGTATTTATGGCTCCACATTGAATATGCACCCCCTTTTATATAGAGGTGGGGAAAATAATTTTTTGGTGGGAAATTTCAATTGGTTTTGGGTGATTACCTTTTGGTGGGAAAGTTGAAATTTTGTTGAAAATTTCAACCTGAAATTCAGACAGCTCAATTTCTCCTCCTACTTCCACTTACTGTTCTGGAAAAAAATATTGAAATAAAAAGACAACTTTTTGACAGCTCAAAAATAGCTCTCCAAATCATTCTTTGACTTTGTTTAATCAACACATCAAAAAAGCAAAATCTATACACTTGGGACCCACTTTTATTCACAAACTTAAAAAAAGTGAAAAGTTGTCATGGGGGCAATTTAAAGGGGACATAGAGAGTATATTATTAATTCGTGCCCTTGTAAAAGTACACTTCTCTAGACAAAAATCTTTCACCCTCTTTCTATCCATTTTATCTCTTATCCACATCAGATTTTTTATAAAGAAGAATTATTTTTCATAACTCTTCCCAATGGGCTAAAAAATTCCCTATTACATTCTCTCTTACTTTTCACCATGTAAACTTCTAAACGAAACTCGAAATATCCAGCTAAAGCCCACAAATAAATCGTAAAATTACTTATTTGCTCTTAACCTATTTTTACTTTATTTTCTCACATTCACTTCATTTCTTGACGTCGGCGACGAGGTGGGTGGTCTCGGCGGCGGCAGAGGGGGTAAGATTTTTTTTAAAGACACTGAGATTGGCATCCAAAATCGATGCCAGTCCACAAGAATTGGCGTCCAAACTGGACGCCCGTGTCCATCTTGGACGTTGGTTCCACCGGACCGGTGTCCGATATGGAAACCGATCCACACCACTTTTATTTTTTTAATTTTATTAAAATACTATAATTTTCTTAATAATATAATTTTATTAATAATATATTAGTTTAAAAATAATATTAATATTAGTAAATAATTTTGTTTAGGAATAGTGATAATATCAAATAATATTGTCATTAATATTAATTATAATGTAATTATTATTAATATGAAAATTAACATTAAAATTAATATTATTAATTAAATATCATTAATTGGTAAATGAATGGTATTAATATTGTTGAATTATAATAATGATATTATTAATATAATTGTAGTTATTATATTATGAATATAATATAATTGTAATAATGTATGTTTATCAGTATTGGTTGATATTAGAATGTATTAGTTCAACAGTATTTCTTGATCTTATTTACGAAATTAATAATATATGTTTAATTGTATTGGTATTGTTAGTTATTGTTGTGAAAATTGTTATTTGTTGTTATTATTGGTTTTGGAAATAAATTTTCGATTACTTGGTTGTCCTATTTATAGAGAAAACTATGTAGAAATTTCGATATAATTTATATAATTATTTATTTTTGCGCATTATTACTATGTTTTTATGTTAAAAATTGTAAATTTAGTAATATATGAAGAATATAGATATAATTATATTTATGAACTATGTATTTTGTCATGAATTTCTTAATTAAAGGCATATAAGTAACTTATGATTCTATTTTCAACTCATTTAGGTACGTACCTTCCGACCAGGTGCAGGGATTACGCTTCCCCTTCACGTTATGAGGAGTAATCTTGAGGAAGCGTCTGGGCCGAGGCACCCTAAATCTCGTGGGGTATCAACATCGACTCGGAGAGAGGTGGTTGTTGCTCGACATATAGCGATCGTTCGCGGGGTGGTGACTGGTAAGGTGTTGGGGGCCCCGTAGATGGCACCGTCATTCCGAGCTTTCTTGGACACATAGCTACCCAGATATGGGTAAAGAGGGAGATGGTATCCGGCGGGGCATATTGAAGTGTCAGAACAGAGGCACTGTGCGTGAGTACTTGACGACATGGATTAATCGGTGGCCTGTTGGGAGCGACATGTATGAACGGGTGCATGTGACGAGGCTCATACAATTGTCGTTTATCACGTACTCTCACACCTTACGCAACTCTTCGAGGACTGGAACACGTCATTGTAGATTGGTTATTTTATGAATTTGTATTTGGATTGTATTATTAATTTGATAATTTACATTTTCCTATTTGTTGTCACTCCTCCAATCTTTCCATCAAGTGAACACTATTTAGAATGCTCTTTCTAACCTTTCTAATTTGTTATTATGAATGATGTTACTATCATTTATGAATCTCATTTTTTTTGTTATTAATTAGTATTATTCGTTACTATATTTTTTTTACAACACAAGTATATATAAAATAATTATACGAAAATAAATAAATTACATCGAATTGTAACTACGGTACGAATGAAGCTAATTCGTCCCATAATTGAACCCGATCTCTGTAAAGAACATCTCACCCATCCACACTTGGTTGGCGCATTCGATTCCATATGTAATGAATTAGATTCCTTCCTTTAGAATGCTCAAACTTCAAATTATGTCTAACATTGTATGTGTGCCTCCTATTAGGATGATCTCCAGGGAATTGCTCTAACACAAATGCTAATATCTTGGTAGGCTTCACGTGCGCATCACTCATCTGTTGCATGACTAACTTAGCAGCAGGACTAAGGCTATTCATCTGTCGATGGCCCACAGGATACATGATCAACTCATAGTTATGTACACCCCATTTCGAAAACGCTTTAACTTCCCACCGAATGCGAGTTGGTAGCTCACGTACCTTAACCCGAAAAAGACTACCGCGACCTTTTCTTTTCGTATCAACCCTCTAAATCCCGTGGTTCTTTTTTACGCCCACGACCACATCTCAATATTCTATCATGACGGTTATCTCGTTGCGTTTTATACCCTGCTACAACCAAACAAAATTCGTGCCTTATCGCAACTTGCTTCGCCCAATCAATTGTTTTTTGAGCTTCCTCAAAGTATCCAACATGCACAAAAATACCAATATAATCAACTCCATCACCTCCATAATCTTTATCATCGTCCTGCATGTACAAATTGTCTTGCATTACTCAAAAATACTAAAAGAAAACAACAAAATTTAATTATTACAAGAAATACTTCTATATTAATTAATATTCGATAATAAATGGTTTTATTTAATATTAATAATATTATTAATAATATTCAATACTAATTATAAAAATATATAACTATAATTATAATAATTAATTTTATTAACTATTAATAATATTTAAATATTAATATAAAAAATTAAAAAAAAGTGTGGTGTCCATTTTGGACGCCACACCACATTTTATGAAACTTATTGAATTTCGCGGCGGCGTCGACAACTCTTCTTGACTTTTCGGCGAGTTCAAATACAGTAACATGCTTTCGTTCGTGTTTACGAGTTCCCATAGCCCGGTTGAAGAAATTCAAAGAAAATGACAAAAGGGCAAAAGGGTCAAAATATTTTATGTTCGTGGGCTTTAGCTGTTTTAGCTGGATATTTGTGGGCTTTGTTTAGTAACTCCTTTTCACCATACCCCCGACACATTTTCTCTCTCCTATACATTTAATACAATTATATTCAGTTTTTTGCAATGGGTGGACAGTGCACCCGGGTGCACCATGAGCATGGTGCACCCGCTCCAGAAAAAATGTACATCACGTACATGGAAAATGTACATTACGCACATGAAAAGTGTACATAGTACACATGCGAGTTATGTACATTCCACATAATTCACTTGTGTACTGTGTACATTTTTTATGTATGTAACGTACATTTTTCATGTACGTGATGTACATTTTCCTTGTATGTGATGTACATTTTCCATGAACGTGATGTACATTCCACATAACTCACATGTGTACAATGTACATTTTTCATGTACGTAATGTATATTTTTCATATACGTGATGTACATTTTTTTGGAGCGGGTGCATCATGAGCATGATGCACCCGGGTGCACCTTCGAATTTACGAGTTTTTTGTACCATGTCATCAAATTCAGTAAAAGAAAAAATAAAATGAAACACAGGGTCCCACTTCACATGGACTAATGCTTGAAATTTGCCCAATTAGTGGGATAAATTGAAGTCACCCGTAAACAAGGGAGTGGGGGAAAAAATCCCATGAGCAAACGGTTTTTCTCCACTGTTATAGTTACTCTAAATGTATAATGATAATTAAGATTTGATAAATGAGTTGAAATATATTAGTAAAATATGGAAAATAGATTACTCAATATGGTTTAAACAAACATATTTTGTTAAATAAAACCTATATTATTATTTAAAAATTAATTTTATATGGTAAAAGTAAAATCTAAATCTTAAATCTTATATTCTCATAAAGACACATAAACATTCCTTATAATTTACAACTAGTTCTAACTTATTCCTAGACTCATTGGGGGTTGGAATTTGTATAGTGACAACATTAAAAGGCCATAAAAGCTTGAATTAATGATTTTTTCCCAAAACATTACAACTTTGACGAAACTTGATTTATTTTAATAAATTACGTCTCTCATATTTTCCACGTGATAGCATTTTCCAAAAACTTATTTTTCTTTGCCATCTCCAACAAATAGATATCAAAAGAAAGATCAGTGTTTATCCACAACCCACGTTCATGGCTCGAGTTATCCCCTCAGCTTTTGCTCTCTACAGATCTTCTACTCCCACAATTTTACCACGAAATCCCACTAAAACTTCCCTATCTATACCGCCTCACAATTATATTCATGATAGCACTCCTCTTTGGCTTTGCAATGCCAGTAAAAAACCAAGCTTTGTGGATCAAATTCTCGATTACATTGAAGGTAAATTACCAAGTACACCTACAGATGTCCCGGGTTTAGTTTTCAAGTTGGTGGTGTAATTTGAACTAGATCAAATCCGAAAGTAAATGTTTGTGTCTTGCACATGATTGGTGATTTTATGATTTTCCAGGTGGGCCTAAATTAAGAAAATGGTATGGAGCACCTGATCTTCTCCCAAAGGATGGATCAATAGCTGAAGAAGAGGATGATATTGGTATATCATCGCATCAATATATGTATATTATCATAAATCATCTATCAAATTTATTCTTCTGAACTATTTTTCAGAGCATATGTATCTCTTACTGTGATACCTGAACACAGATTTAGAAGAAGCCAGAGATGCTGTTCTAGTTACTGACGGAGATAGCGAAATGGGACAGGTATTATTCAGACTCACTGTCTTAATTGGTTACCTCGTATTAGCTTAGCTTGGCATGAACGAATACTGAGCCTCTTGATTTCTAGCTTATTTAGATGGTGATTTTGTCCTTGATTGTAAAACGAGCCAGAGTGAAAGCACTGGTTAAAGATAGACGTGCAGCACTAGAAGCATTTGGGACTTACGTCGAGGTATACTACTAATGTGATACTTTCTGTTTTGCCTTTTCTCTTTTCTGAAGGTATATCTACATTTTCTTCTTTAACATGTTTTCTTGTGGTTTTGCGGAAAGTCATTAGCCGGAGATGCAAATAACAAAGCCTTCTTAAAGAAGGCCTTGAAGGGTGTCAGGGCAATAGTATGCCCAACTGTATGCACGCTTCTTTTCTTGGCTTCTTTTATTAATCTGAAGCACCTTGTACGCTAAGTCGCTTACTTTAATTCTTCTGCAGGAAGGTTTCCTGTCCAAAGTTGGAAACTTGCAAGGAGTGCAGCATGTTATTCTCTTATCTCAGGTACATATATCTGAACTCATTCCTGTAATCATTTAAGACGTGGTTTTTAGGTCAGTTGAAATTTTGGAATATCAAGTATGTAGTTTGAGTTTTCCTAGCAAACAATGTGTCGCAACTCCGAACATAAGAAGTTAATATCTTAATTTCCGTCTGGATTGTGACTACATAAGGTTATTTGGGATTAAATACTCTAGTTTTTCTTCAAAAAAAAAAAACTCTAGTTTTAGAAGTGCATCATAAATTGCACCAGCCAGTCAGCCACACATGAAATATCATTATTATGGAGGCGAAGCTCTTTCTGTCCTGTGTTTTAATAAGATTGCAGTTATCTGTGTATAAAGGTGCTGATGGTATTCAAGCCCTTATAACGAGCAATGCAAAAAAGTTAGCTGAACAAGATGAATCAACTCTAGTGGCCTCAGGAATCCCCTACACTATAATCAGAGCTGGCTCTCTGCAAAATACTCCTGGCGGAACACAGGGATTTAGTTTTCTAGAGGTATACTAACACTCTTACACTGCATGTATTTTTCATGCCTAAAAGTTATCACTAGCCATCACTCAGAAGGCAAGTATATGGTTGAGTTGTTGACAGGGTAGCGCAGCAAAGGGCAGCCTTAGCAAGGAAGATGCTGCATTTGTATGTGTCGAGGCTCTTGGCTTAGTGCCAGAGACTGGATTGATAGTTGAGGTCAGTGTTACTGAACAGAAAAACTGATGCAATTCGTACATTCAGAATCATGATAGGGAAATAGGAGCTTAATCAATTAACATCCCTCACTATAACTGTTATAGAACTATAGAAGTATTGCTTTAGTCCATGGTATTCATTTCTTTTTTTAGCACACATTACATTTTCATTCTTATTCATGGTTTAACTTCCTTCCCCTCAATTCTCGTACAATTGGTTTACATGTAAGGTGTTTTCAAATAAAAATTTTCAGCTTCGCCATTTATGATAACAGGTAGTCAACGGAGAAGAGAAGATTTCAGACTGGAAACAGCTATTAACAGAGTTGATGGAGAAGGGGAAAGGCCAAGGATGATGGCGACTTGGCGAGTCAGTTCATGATGTTCCAAACATCAAACAGAATCTATGGAAGATAAAATTGAATATATTTTCATGTTTTATTAGTTTGCTTGTCATTCTTATAACATTATTCATGGACATTTCGGCTGGGTTTTTTTTTTCTTAATCCAACTAATACTTCCAGTGTATGGATCAATTCCGTGTACGATTCCCTCGAGCAAGAACTCTGCAAAAGTCTCCATGAGGCCTCTAAAATTAGCAAGCTGGGATTCGCAACCACTAAGTATGAAGCATGGCAGTTTCCTAGCGTTTCAAAATAATACCGATGCAAGTCACGGACTCTACTGTACGATTCGTACAGTCAAGTCATCAGCCCCATCAGCAAAGTAATACTAAGCTTAAAAATATATACATACCCTTGTTAGCTACTAGCTGATAGTAGCAGCAATTGTAATTTTCTGACCACATGTTGTTCGGAAGGTAGATCATAAGTTAAGGGGAGTAATGTATCAAAGTCGAGTTCAAAAGCTACAAAAAGTTGGTTAAAACACATATCTAATGCCATCCACAATCAAAAGAGCTAAGGCAACCCTATATTTTATATCAAAACCATTTACGTAATTAAATTACAAACAATAGAAACTTTCCTTGAATCGCACAAGTATTTTTGCTGTCTCATCGATAAAAAATCTTTTCTTTGCACAAAAAGGCCCCTTAAAAACTTCTAATTTAATGTCGGACAGGTTCTCGGTTTAAAGAAGGTTGCAAATTTTTGTGCGGTAAAGACTCTCAGAATTCTGCATCCACGAGCAATGGTACGCAAACTCGGGATCAATTATGGAAGAAGAATTGGAAACTACAAACCCATCTGTAATGCTTGATCTTTGGCTGGAAACTTCTTAATAAAGCAATTCCGGTAAGAGTCAACCTTCAAAGAAGGAATATCGTTCTGGATAACTCTTGCCCGATTTGTCAAAAATATCCAGTGACACTGGATCATCTCTTTCGAGACTGTGATGTAAGTAAATATGCCTGGCTATTTTCCCCCTTGGTTTGAGAATTTCAAGTATGGAGCCAAACTTTATGATATGGTTCAAAAACCGGATTACTTATTTCTTAAAGAATGATTAACAAAACCAGGGAAGAGCTGAAACTCTTCTCCTCTTGTGCTGGAGCATATGACTACATATAAATGATGTATGCTTCAAACGCTCCTCGCCTAACCCGATTGCAATTATGGCCATTTTCAATGATTGGAATATAAGATAAATTGGGATTAATAACTAAAAGAATCGAGAGGTGGAAGAGTTCCAGTCCCTCCAACCATCTTCATCTACACCCTTGGGAAACTTCTACAAGATAGAAATCTCTCAATTGTTGAGGTTGACAAGGCTTGGAAAAGGAAAGTTAAGAAGAAGTTTGATTCCTACATTCAAGATGGTATAGGTTGGGTTATTGAAATTGGAGATGGCAGATCTGAAAAAGGATGTGAAAGAGTAAAAGCATCCTCGCCTCTACATGCTGAAGTGCTAGCAATAAGACGAGGAAGCAATGAAGCTGCAACAGGAGGGGAAACCTGTCTGATTCGCATGGATAGTGCCTTGGCAACCAAATATCTCATGGATCCTTCAAATGCGCCGAAAGAACTGCAGCATCTTGTCCAAGACATTAGATATGAGGCACTCAAGTTTAAATTCTTTTCTTGCATTAAGGTTCATCAAGGTTGATAGATCTTTTGTCTCAAGGGCTCATAATCTGGCAACTCAAGCTAGATTGTGTGCCTAGTTTACTGCTTTTGTATCCATTGCCAAAAAAAAAACTTCTAATTCTTCCTTTTCCTCTTCTGCCCAATGTTAGTATCACTATTACAGTTCCTAGCATTTGCTACTGTACAACATAAACACCATGGATGAGAAACTAAAACGGACAATGTTTAGAAGTGCATAAAAAACACAAAACTGACTGCCTGCATATAATGGGTTAGTCAAAACATTAATCTCCCCTTTTCTGCTATTCCTCCAACCCTCATACAAGTACCACTGTATCCACATCACGCACATCCTTCTGCGAACTATTTCTCTTGCACCAACACGAAAACTCAGGAAGCAGCCCCTCTTCCCCAATAACCCATGGGTGTTTAGCAACCATATCTAATGTCAACCGCTGATCAGGATCTGTCAATAAAGATTGTTTAAACAGTGAGAGTAGTTTGAAGTAGAAACGGCTATTTATATTACTCTGTATCATCAAGGACATAAAGTCATAAACCAAAGCCAATCCCCCCAAAATAGCCAACTCAAACTATTGATGTTAATGCTGTGAAGTGTGACAACTAAAGACAGACAATCAACGGTATTTAGAAGATTAGAGCACCAACAGATAGCTTGTAAGAGTTGAGTATCGAGATTATTTTTTCATGAGCACTAAAAACTTGTGGATGAATTAAGAAAGGAAGCCTCAATTCGCACAACCCAACCCCCCCCCCCCCCCCCCCAAAGCAAAAAAAAATTTAAACAAAAATATTAATTAATAATAATAATATAAAGAAATAAAAATACCTTTACGCAGGAGTCCCTCTAATAAATTCCTGAGCTGTGGATTAAGATCTTCTGGGAGATCAATGGGATCATTAACAATCTGGGGAATCAAAATTATAATCAGTATAGATAAGAAGCAAAGCATGAAGTCCTGAACATTGAATAATCATTTTAAAGCATAGAGCGGTTAGAGCAGTTAGTGGATGAGCATATTGAGCCACCAGCACACCTTGTCGTAGGTCTCTTGTAGTGTCTCTCCGATAAAAGGAAACTTGCCCGTTATCATACAGTACAAGGTGATTCCCATAGCCCATGTATCAGCAGCTTTGCCGTGATAAGTAAGACCTATTAGACAAAAGAAAACTCCGAGTTGATGCCATATTACAACAGTCTCCAATGTTGAAATCACTATGACAGAGTGTCGTCATTATACTAACCTAAGCAACACTCAGGTGCAGTAATAACAGGGGTTCCAGGAGAGCGACGTAGCTCGTCATTATCACCCTACAGATAGAAATATGTTACAAAAAAAAGGTAAGTGGAAGACAATAGGCACAAGAGAAAAAAAAAATATATAATTTACTTTAAACACAATTCCAACACCAAAAAAATAGAAGCAAGATGTCTCACATCAGTCACAGTTGAACTTATCCAGGCCAAATGTAAGGTCTGACTTTCCAAGCATCAGGCCTAACTAGTTTCACCTCCAGGGGTAGAGTTGCACAAACTAATACTGGGCCTCGACCCTCTATAATCCACTTGTTTCTTAAAATGTTGAAAATTCTATCCTTTCATGCTACAAGTGCTTCCTTGTAACTTCTAAAAATGTTTCCTATTGAGTATCCTTAAAGATAATTATTCTCCACATCTAAAGCATTACTCTACTAGCCTTTTCCAGTAATTTTCACCACTTATTTTAACATTGATCTCAAAGGGCCAAGAGTAAGCCATTTCCCGTTGCATCTGAAATCCTAAGAGAGCAACAAATGCATGTACTAGGATCTTGAAGAGATGAAAGAATCAATTTTTCCCAAATTCGTTGGGAGAAGAGCACATACCATACCATTACCCAAACACCTCTAATGAGGCCCTTAACAAGAAGATGAGGTCTAAGGAATTAAGACATGACCTTAAAGAGTATCCTTTGGCTTAAACCCTAAGATTGAGAGGCAAACATTCCCCATAAACCATAATCTGAAAGGCAATCCATCGGAAACATTTCACTGTAATAAAAATGACAAAAAAGCAAAATTACCCAAATCCAAAGTAGTCCAAAGTGGCAAATCTGCATATAACGGATCCTTTCTACTGGAATGCTAAATTTATGGCACGTTTACCCATTTATATTTTAACAGTAAAGGAGAGGAAAATGGTATCAATAGTGAAAAAGAAAAGATCTTAACAGAGATTTACGTTGCTCAGGCTGCAGGCAACTGAGACTATCAAATGATCACTACATGGCTGCAGGCAACTGAGACTATCAAATGATCATTATATGTGCAGACAAAATCTACAATTTAATTGTATTTGATCACATTGGGTTTTATTAGTATTAACTCCTTCCCCACAATGAGGAAATTTTTTTTTCTTCTGCTTTGCTTTATTAGAGGAAGTGTATGCTTCCAAATAAAGTCAGACTAGGTAATAAAGACAGTCCAACATCAAAGAAAAATTTCTTTCAATGGTAGATTTAGTCCTAGATGTATATCACAAGCGAGGGAAGTAGGTAACAACGGAAAATCTCTATAGGGTGAATAAAGAAACTTGAACCCATAAACTATCATGGAAAGAAAGTATTTTTTTAGTTAGTTGTGACAAAATTACCACCCTTCTCACTTCAAAGCCATGCATTGCACAGCAGCAACCACTTTCTCTACACAAATTTTCTTGCAAACAGAAGTAGTATGTACTAAAAAAACTAGAATTAGCTAAAATTCAAGCATGCTAATCGGATACCAACCGAGTGATTTTTTTTCCGTAACTGTTTTTTCCAAACTAACCTAACTTGTCCTCCACCCATTGAAAAGTAGACACACTCAGAGATCAATGTTACTCAAATTCGACTTCACATGGAGCATCAAAACCTTAGTTTTAGAAAGTGCACCTAAGACACCAGACTGTCTGGGTGCAACCTTGATCGCTTCAGCTAGTGAAAGGCGGGTAAGATCCTTAACTAGAGGTGAGGTGTGCGCCTTTGTGCAACTTGGTTGAGACATAAGGTGGTAAAAGAGCGCAGGTGCGACCTTTCAGTGTAAGGCTCTGCTTTTTGTTTTACAGGTAAGGCCCACATGTTTGAAGATTAGAAAAAGCCAAGGAATGTCTTAAAATTAAAAAAAGACAAAGAGCCCATTTTTATATGACTGTTGAAGTGGATAACAGAATCTACGAGAGAGAAAAGGCTCTTTTATTTTCATCAATCAACTGAAAAAGCTCCACCCACCATTGGGTTCTGCTCCCCTCTGTCGGCTCCATTCTTGCCAGAAATAGCCAACCATCAGAGCCACCATGTCTCCCGCAACCATCAAACATTGTAGGTATGTTACTTTTTTTCAATTATTCCATCTTCTTTTTCTTGACTTCCTCCTCTTCTTAGGTTCTCTTCTTCCTAATTTCTCATTTTATTTTCTCTTCTTCTTCTAAGTTTTTTCTATTTTTTCCGGAATTTTCTGTTCAGTTCTGTTTTTTTTTTCATAGTTTCTATGTTTTTATGCTTTTAATTATTCTATGTTTCTTAATTTTCTGTTTTCCTGTTCTTCTGTTTTAATAAGTTAGAATCATACTATTGAAACTGATTTTCTGAACTAGCCTGTTAGAAGCATATATAAACTGATGAAACTGAGTTTCTGTTTTAATATGTTGGAATCATACTGCCAACTCTCTAGTCTCTATGCATACTTTGCATACTACAAGTACTATAAATAAATTATAAACATGCTGCCACTCTGCCAGTAATAAAATATCATGATATGAATGCTGATATTCTATTTTTTTTCTAAATTCCATATTGACAGTATGTATGATTTTCTAATAAATTTCCTTGAATTTGAATAATTTCAGGCTAGCTTCAAATGAACAATCATCCACAGGATAACTTTGATCCAAGAAGAAAATATAGGAAGCTTCAAGAATTACAACGATTGCTTTATTCTCAACCTTTTTTCATGTTTTGAACTTTTGATTGTGTGATTTGTGTGTTGTCTTGAGTATTTTCTGAGGATTTTCTTTTTTAGCGGTATCTAGTGACAATTTATACTTCCCCTTGTCAATTTATCCACTTATTATGTGAGTACGATGTTGTTTTGAGTACAAAATATTATCTAGAAATGATCATTGTAGTTTTCAGAACTTTTGGTGCGTCTCACTCCCAAAGGTGCGCAGCTTCACCTTGCGCCTAGGCTCCAGGAACCCTTTGTGACCAAGTGAGCCTCGTGCCTTTTAAAAATATGATCATAACATCAATGTACTTAAAGAGAACATGCTCCACCACTACACCCAAAAGAATAAAGAAAAAAGAGGATGTTGGGTTGAAGAACTCTTTGTTAATGTTCAATACTTCATTTCAGCACACATCATAATTGAGAGAGTACTCAATGTGTACATGCTAAACCACACTCAACTCCAAACAAAAAAGGGATTAAAAAGGATGTTAGATTAATTAGAGATAATCAAGAGATCGCATGATGAATTAGATATCAAATATGTTTATCAACGCATAAAAATTAAGTTAAGAGAACCATCTTCCCAGATTGAACAATCAACGAAACAATCAACAAAAAGACTGGATATTTCAGAATTCCTTTCCATCTCTTCTGTCCTCTGCATCTAGGAATTAAACTATTATCACTACAGATATTACAATCTATTTTCATTTGTAACAAAATGATATGAAAAATCATGTTGTGTATCCTCAAGCAAAAATTCTTTGGGAAGCATCACATGGATAAAATTTAAAGAGCAAAAGGAACAGATGCTTTACAGAATGAAACACATTTCTGTTACCTCAAATACTTGGCTGACACTGAAGTCTGCAATCTTTACAGAACCATTATGCGAAACTAAAAGATTTTGAGGCTTTATGTCCATATGCACAATATTCTGTTGATTGAAAGAAAACAAAACTGTCAAGAATAGACAAATGCCATGATTGTCATTCCCCCACATGAAAAAAATGATAGAACTCGGTATGGCCCAAATGTTATTGATACTGCAAACAAGGACTATGATCACTATCCTAACCATTCCTCAAGTCTCCTTATTCCAACCTCTCATTAAAGAAGTTCATTGATGTGAATAGAATCACATTGAACTTGGACCCATCTCTCATTCTCAGTGCTTTATGTTATAGTTAAAATTTATAGAATCAAAAATACTATATTGGAGAAAGTGAGAAACCCATGGATTAGAGTCATTGTGTGGGCAGGTGGCTCCCCTATAACATAAACAACAAACAGTACCAAAGTGGAAACAAATGCAAGAAACGACAAAAGAGTGACACAATGATATTACAAAGAAACCTGAGAATTGGAAGAAAAACAACTGGTCCTAGGACCTTCAATGATGTGTATGATTAGACAGACTCCAAAGGCTCTTATGATCAGCCTAGATTCCACTAGATTTCCGAATCCAGACCTCATCTTCTAAATTTACCAAAGTCCTGATTGGACCTTCCCAGAATTCACCCCAAACACTCACATCTTCTCTCACCTTTTCCAACCCCATATGACTATTTATAAACCTGAAACACATGACTCATGATAGGAAAAAACTCGTAAAAGGAATAAAAACCTAAGTCAACTTCCTAATTAATTAATATACATATATTAACATTAGGATTATCTACTTAGATTCTTAAGCTACATCAAATAGCCACTGCCTTCACGTTTATGATCACAAGATTTCCTCATTCAATTGTTGCTTAACATTCATCTAGCATGCCACTTTTTGCCACTTGCCCACCTAAGATGCATGCTACAAAATACTAAGCATGTCCACATGAACAACATGTAGATTCCAACCCATCACAACCACCACAAATCTACAAAAATAGGCTCATCAACACAATCCATCATAACCGGCTCCACAGACCCAACAATACAAACTGTTAAAGAGAGACTATTACTGCAGTAACCTAACCCATTCCAAATGAAGATTTTTGCACTAAAATACTAATTATAAATAAATCCGTATACTCTCTGCACTTAGCGACATATCATTTGCACTGAAAGAAAGAATAGGACAATAAATACATTCATAGAGTTCTGAATGACAAAGCATATTAACATAAAACAGCATCCAGGGGGCAACAAAATCTAATATGGCACTGAAGTGATCTTACATGTGAATGAAGATACATTAGCCCAGAAATAATATCTCGTAAATATTTTCTTGCAATAGCTTCTCCTAAACCGCCAGGTGGTCCAGCACCCTCGCAATCCCATTTGCCTTCGACATACTCAAGAACTGAATAGAGAAAATTACTAGTTCAATTATTAAAAGGATTAAGTTAAATCCAGAGTCCACTCTGCCTGACACAGTGCCACCAATACAAATTCAGACAGGAAGTACAAAAAGTGGAGACACAAAAAGGTGGTGTCAACAATACCCATATAGAAGTTATCTGTGTCTGGATCATCAATCACCTCAATAAGATTGACTATGTTGGGATGGCATACAATTTTCATGATATGCGCCTGTAAGCAATGAAAAACATTAAAATGTACAGCTACCATATAACAAATGTGAATAAAAACATTCAAACAAGTTTTTGCAATATACGAGAAACAACACCAAATGTAAATAAAAAATGGCAGTAAATAAAAACATCCAAAAAAGTCTTTTGCAATATACGAGAAATAACACCAAACGTAAATTAAAAATGCCGGGGTAAAGGGAGAACAATATCGACAATATGAAGACTATAAACCCATATCAGCACAAAAAGGTTGTTTCAGATATACTTTAAAATCATTTCAGTCAAGAGTTAAGATAGAATAGACAGTGCCTCTCAAAAATAACCATTGACAGACTTTGGCTCTTCTTAAAATAAAAATCTAGCACAACTTCCACCCTCACCATTATCCAACATTATTTACAATTGAAAACAGGCTTTGCTATAAACCAGGTACTGCGAGCATTCTCCACTCTCCATCTCCCTCTTCTGCTTACCAAAGACAATCAGTGGTGAAGATAGGGATAACAGCCTTGTTTAGAAACTCTCAATATAATGGAGAGGTACTTTTCATAAACTTTCAAGAGGTAAAGCGCAAAGCTGATACAAGCACCCTTGTAATTGATTCTCAGTGTTCTAAAAAGCAATGCATTTTGAAAACATTATAAATCAGGGTGACTTAGAAGTTACATAAAATTAGTAAAAGCAGAAAGTTTTTAGAAAAGGAGTAAGAAAATTTCATTAATAGAATATGAGGTTTAAATTAAACAAGTTAAAACAAGGTACAAACCTCCCGAAGAACATCTGTCATAGCTGTCTCAGAAGGTCCAACTCGTTGCTTTAATAAATGGGACTTGTGAAATGCCTACATTACATGATATGAAATTCATAAAACTTCGACTTGGCATAATTATGATTACAAAGAAACAGGGAATAAAGAAGTGTAAACATACATAACGTAGAGTAGTAGAATGATAACGCAAAGTAGTGTGACCCAAGCAAATGAAAAAACAATTCAACTGTTAGCTATGCAAAAGAAGTAAACAATTGAAGGAAACCCTAACGCAATGAGCTTTTCTATTTTCCACAGGAACCAAATGAGGCAAACTACATATCGTAAGTTTCAAAATGTGCAATGAATCACATCAAAGGTGCAACACAAAATTAGGCCACATATGTCACACGGAAGCAAGAATCCTACTTAAATTTTACCACTTCACAACATAAAGTGTATCCTGCAGTTGTAGCAGGATTTTAGATAAGCGCCAAAATGAGGCAAACTACATATCAGAAGTGCCACATGGATTACATCAAAGGTGCATTAAAAAAAATTTGGCCATATATGTCACACGGAGGCAAAAATCCGACCCTAAAATTTCACCACTTCACAACATAAAGTGTAATCTGTAGTTGTAGCAAGATTTTAGATAAGTGTTTTCGGAAATGTGAGTTTTTGTCTTGGTAAGGTTGTTGAGGAAAATAAAATTAACTTCCAAATCATGCAACATTGGTTAGTATAGAATTTTATGGCTATCAACAAACCCTATTGATCTTCTGATCTTTGTAGCATACTTAGCATTTGTCCTAGTAGATGGCTATTTCTTTATAGTATCATCATGATAATAGTCAAACAGGTTAAGGTAATCCCTTATACTCCCTCCATCTTGTTTATTTGCTATATTTGACTTTTTACCATCTCCAACACACAACGTAAAACATTTTTTCTCAAAATTAGTAAGACACAAATTTATGAAAACTTAATATTCTAAAAATTTACATTGAGATGCATCCAACAAGATCCCACTTGAACATATAATTTGTTATAATATAATTAGAATTTATGGTCAAAGTTTAAAAATGAAAATGTAGCAAACAAATAGGGATGGAGGAAATAACTAATCTAAAAATCCCAATCACCAAACCTTTAAAGAAGTTGGCAAAGAAATATAATATTGTAAGGAAATTTCATTTTAGAAGAGGAAATTAGAACAAAAGTCATAGGCTAAATCATCATTCACTCAGGCAGACTCAAACAGCATCATAAAAAATCAACACACTATACAAACTATTGGCATCGAAAAAATGTGGACACCCAAGTACATAGGTGTCCTAAGGAAAACAGCATATGTCTGGGTTTCATCAAGAACAAACAAAGGCACCACTGAAGTACCAAAAAAATATGTAAACTACTATTTCAACAGTTGATATTAAGTTCTTAATACCCCACCCCATGTTCTCTCCTACCCCTCCGCAGCACCAAAAAAAAAATATCCTTCTCTCCAAAATTTGCAAGTTTTGAAACTATAAGTCACATTAGTAGATCACAAATTCCAACAGTACCCCAACTTGAAATTTTATGAATTTATTCCTCTTTACTTTAAAAAATAAAAAATGAGGTTATAAATTTAGGCACCAGAATCCAATTTACTTAACAAATGCAAAACCTTTCCTTAATCCTATTTCACGCATCAATACATTTATTAAAACCTAGCAAGCCTTATCATGATGTATACAGGAATATTTCATGTTAGAAACGACAGGATATTAAAGAGGATAAGCAACCTTCACTGCATAATGCTTTCCATCAATGCTGTTTTGGTAAAGAACCTGTTAGATCAATACATCAGCGAGAAATTAAACACATTATTATAAACAACAAATGAGGTTGGCAAAATGCTTACCACTTTTGCATAACTCCCTGATCCAATTTTGAACTCACGAATATACTCGTTGATCTTCTTAATCCCAAATTCTTCCTGACAACTCAAAACAGGAATTTATATTTTTTTTAAAAAACAATATAGATAATGCCAAGATCCTAAATATCAGAAATGGACTTCCATTCAAACTCACCTCAGAACGAACGAGTTTGTGAGTTTCCTTAACCTCAAACTGCCTACAAATCAACCCATTCCTAGTCTTATAGTTAATAATCTCTTCCATACGTTGCGCCCCACTAGCCACCTCAGTCTCATCATACCCTTGTAACATACCAGTTGCTTCTCCAATATACAATCCATCATCAACGTATACATCGCCATCAACATCCAGTTCATCTTCTCCGTCTGCCAAAGGCTCATAACCAATAACTATACACCTAGCCCCATCAAACCAAAAAATTGGTCTCGCAGCCGCCTTAGGCCTCCTGGAGAATCCAAAGCACCCACAACACCCCATCTCAATCACTCTGCAAGTAGAACTACAAGCATTGTACAATCTCATCATCATATCATTGACTAATCAAACAACAGTGATCACACATTCAGACTAATACAGACCCATTATAATTCAATTAATTGTAGTACAAAAACATGAAATTCGGTCAGTTTGATAGCTGAATTTAAGAATTGGAGATAACATAGTACCTGCTGTTGAAGTATTCAGAAGCTGCTGTTGAATAACAAATGAAGCATCAAAATCCTCGTTCTATAGCTCGAAATTTGACCAATTTATGGAAGAAATAGAGGGTAATTGACCAATAAAAGAAAGAAATCGTCTTAATGAAGATTGTGAAATTTGAAATATAGGGTTTGCGAAGATCTGATTGGGGGGGCGGGAGGTGATGTGCGTGCTCAAAGACTCATCCTTACTCTCTTTCTCTCTTCTATATAAAGAGAAACGCTTAAAATTTTCAGTTGTTTCATATAATTTGCACAAATTTCTCAATCAAGTTGAGACTTGAGAGCAAGAAGGGGAAGCAAGATAGCAAGAGAGAGAGACGGGGAAGGCGAAGAAGCGGTTGATGTCATAGCACCATGGAGAGAAGAGGAGAATACTTAGAAAAGTTCAAAGATATGTTCTCGGTGCAACTTCTAAGGTTTTTTTTTTCTTTGTTTGTTTTCTTTTTCCTCATTCAAATTGCGAGTTGGGTAGAATTAGAGCCCGCTCAAAAGATTAGTTTTTTATCCATTCTTCCGTTGAGTTTGGGCTGAGAATATATTTGGGCCTAAAGTTCATATTCCACATAAATTGGGCTGAGGGCCTATTTGACTATGCTTTGAACTTGATCATATAATACTTACAACTTGTAAAAAAAAAACAATTATAATGCTTACATTAAAAATTTAAAGCAATAATAATATATTTAAATTATAACATACTGGCTCGATTGGGATACAAATACAACACTCTTATAAGTTGGTTTATAGACATACTAAAATTTTGGATGTCTTCCATCGCGGCTTGGTACAGATTTATTAAACGTGTTTGAAGTCTTTATTCCACAACTTTTATTATATCCTAATGCTTCAGATCCTCTTAATGGAGATGTTGCCTCATTATTTCATTAATGATATACTTTTCCACTCTACATTTCATCTCTCTTTTATGATTTGATTTTAATGTCAGAGTTTAGTTGCCTGTTTATATGTGTTTATTCTCAATGTAGTCTTATATATGATCTGATTGGGTGAAAAATTGCCTTATTTAAGTGATGTATGAAATAAAATATTTCTCTTTCAACTTCTTTATCTTAGTGAGTTATTATTTGAAAGAAAATGGAAGGGAAGGATGGATATGGTTGAGCAAACAAAATGATTAATGTTTGGAGATTAATCCTTTTAATAAAATTTCGGGCTAGGCGGGTCGGGTCTCGGGCTCACTATCTAAACTCATCCCAATAATTTTCAATTTTGGGTTAGTCTTTCATCCCCAAACCCAGACATTTTTCGAACCGAGCCAAGCTGGGCTAATGTTGATCAGGTTCACTTTATAGTATTTTATTTACACATTTGATAACAAATGCACAAAAAAAAAATCCTCGTCCCATAATTGGCTATTATCAGATTCTATAATTTATTTTATTTTTCTCATTAACACATATATTTAACACTCTATCTCTTTCTCTCTCTGTTTTTTACATAAGCATGCATGGCGATTCGAGTAATCTTTCATTTCTTTCTCCATATTTTAATTGAATTTAATTAATTCTTTCATTGAATATAATTAATTTTTTCATTTGGGTGCCATTTATTTTTCTGTTAACTTTAATGGAATTTGTATAAAGTAGTGTTCTTTAATTGCAAATTCACTTTCTTCTAGAGAGTTTCGATTGAGTAGAATGGTTTTGTGTGTGCATATTTGATATGTTGCATGGTTGATTAATTTCTTTGTTTTCATTTTCTTTTGAATTTGCATTCATTTTGTGATTTGACCTATTTTAGATTCAACAAATTGTTATTGTGAATTTTGAGTAAAATAAGGGGTTGAATATTTGAATTCAGTTAAGAAATGTGTAACAACTAAGTTGCATAGTGTAACAATTAATGCTTGATGTATGAACTAAAAAGCGAATTTTATTTCTCAATTGGTGAAAATTGGTTAAGAAATCCTTTTTATAAATTAATTATGTTTTACTAATCATAAGTATACCACCTTTTGTAATCGACTTAAGAAAAAGCCGATAATGAAATTTTAAAAGGAAAATAATCGTATTAATTTACAAGATGCATTGAGGATGATGTTTAAATTTGCAAGATCTAGTTTATTTGTATGTAAGAGGAGACTTGAGTGGATAATATTAAGTGGAACGGGAAATTCTAGAACTTATTAACGTAAAGTTGTTTTATTTATGTGAAATATGTTGTAGTACTACACATTTTTAAGTTTTTTTGTTTGATGAATGTCAAACTTTAATTTTATTTAGTATTTTATGTTGGAATTGTGAATTTTAGGGTAGTATTAGTGATAATTTGTGGATTGAATCTATTTTAGAGTTTAATTATGGTATGCTATTGAAACCACCATGCTCTTGCTACTCCTTTGTTGTTAGAATTGTATTATTTTGTTTATTTTTCGTGCCTTCTGTATTTGATTGAATTAAATGATTTTTTTAATTAGAGTTTAATTTTGTTGCAGAAAATGCAGTATTTTGTAGTTTTAGGAATGCTTTTTTCTAATAGTTTCGATTGATTTATTGTGATTGTTTTATGACTAGATATGAGCCAAAAGAATCCAATTTATTGATAAAGATTTAAATATGTAAAGTTTCATATAACCTTATAGGGGTGCTTAATTTTAATGAGTCGAGCTCGACTAGGAGTGAGCTTTTAATAATAAACTTTTGAGATCGGGCTCAAGTTTGAGCTCGATAGTTGAATAGGAGATCAGCTCGATTAGTTAGGAACTCATCTCGAATCAAGGCTCGAAGCTCGACTTAACAATAATTTTTAATTAAATTTGTTTTTTATAAATAAAATGTAAAAAAATAATTCAAAATATAAATTATATATATATAATTAAACTTTAAAATTTTATATTATTTTTTTAAAAAAAATTATATATTAAATTTTATTGAGGTTGTTAAAGAACTTTCGAGTCGAGCCGAGCCACACCTTGCTCGGCTTGGTTCGTTTAAATCTCAAGCCGAAACCAAACTCGAGTCGAGCTTTATTTAACCGAGCTTTGACCGAGCCGAGCCGAAGCAGAACTCGAGTATCTTGGTTCGTTAAGCACACCTTTAACCTTATGATAGAATTGGATAAGTTATTTGTTATGGCAGTCGTGGAGACTGTTTATGAAAGTTTGCATTTCCTTGAAGTGAACCTTTTTAGGGGAGTGTTTAATGAACTTATTGGTTCAATAATGGCAATAGTTCCATGAATTTTTATCAAGTAAAGCAAGGTCAATTTGAAAGTGTCCATCATACATAGTTATCATCGCAAATTTTGGATCTTGGTCATCATCCCTAACCATTTCTTTAATAAGTTGGAACAACATCTCTCTAAATATGAGGGAATGGGCAGTGTTTGTAATTAGTTATATCATATGTATAAGGAACTATAATAAATGCAAATTGTGCTTTGGTGCTTGTGCTTAATGTTGTGCCATTCGGAATTTTTTTTTTTTTTTTTTACAATGAAGGAGTCTAACTTGGTTATTCGATTTTACAAAGATGCGGAGAGCATATAAAAAACATTAATCAATTAAACTAATTTTTATATTCATAACCTTTACTTATTACCTTCATAATAGCAATTATGTAATTCTATACACCATTTATTAGCTTTCTAATAGTGAAAAAAAATTCATGCATTAGCACGAATACGAATAAATCCTTAATCAGCTTACATATCACCCTAGTATCACTCTTAAAGACGTCACAAGGCCAATACACAATATGACTTGCTCCATTCGTTCTGTTTTATTTGTCGTATTTAGAATATTTTATTTGATGAGGGATAAGATTAAATATGATTTTTCGTTCATATATATAAGTTAAAATATAGTCATGTAGAATCTAATAGATTCGTATTAAAGTATATTTTTAATATAAAATCTTATAATTTTTAATATATGTATCTATTGATATTATAACTATAATATATATATTAAAATTTATATAACAATAAATAGGACAAATAAAAAGAAAGGAATTAATTTTTTTACACCGGGTTTATTGTTCATAGAATGTTGTAGTTTCCTCCACGTTACTCAACTCGCCAAAGTCGTCAATTTATCATTTCGTTGTTGAAAAAAAGAGTCAACAGTTTCCCCCCCTCTCCTCTTGCGACGCTCCCCCCATTTTAATGGCTTCCGAAGCCCCCACTTCTGCTCGAAAAGGTCAAATCTTTCACTAATATTACTCATCAATTTAACTTCTACTTTTCTATTTTTCCCTTTGAATTTCTCCAATTTTCCTTTTTTTTTGTTTGTTTGTTTGTCTGTGAAACTGCAGTTGTGATTCACTTGAGGGCTACTGGCGACGCTCCCATTCTCAAGCAACAAAAATTCAAGGTCGTATTTCCGTTAAATTTTTTCTGATGTATTGATGTTTTAATTAATTGCTAATTCGAGAAAATTGAATTATGGGATTATTGTGTTCATGTTGAACATCCATGGGTGATCATGCCGAAACGGCTTTATGGCTTGACAACCTTCATTTTAAAAGCATAAATGTTATAGTTTGGGAATTATTTGGTAACTGAGGTTTGTGCACTATGTTAGTCATATTGTATCGATATTTGATAAGGGATATACGGGATGTTCATGTTGATGTCCAAACGATTTATAAAACAATACCATTTTGTGTGAAGTCTGTGAACTTTTAATTATTACTGACTAGTAGATATGCAATGTAGAATGCTTAGTTGAAGAGTAAAGTATATTACCTTTATGATGAGACAATTCAAGTACAAATTCTTTTCACTTCTCTTATTAGAAATTTATTACCCTTTTTGATGAGCGTTAAGAATTTTTAAATTATTCCTCGCATGATTTAGTGGTCATTCGGGTAATCAGAATAGAGGAATTACAAGTGATTGAGCTTAAGTAGTTACCTTAGTTATTTTTTTTTAGATTCTGTATATTTATGCTTACAAATCCTCATTGTGCACCTGTCTAATGTAGAAGATCTAGAACTGAGTCACTGAGTGAATATCTAGAATGTGGCGACTTCTTATATAATCATTCGTCACTAACACTTGTATCAAAGACAATCACAGAACGATATGGCATAGCTAGGAATCCCTAAGCTTATGCAATTATACTAAGGGATGGAATTGGACCTTTACTCAGGCAGTCAATAAGTATCCCTAATTCAATAGATAGGCATCCGAATGAGGTTGTGTTCAAAGGAAAAAGGGGGAGAAAGTATCATTTTATGGATCAAGAAAGATTCATATACTTTGGTATTCTGAATATAAATTCTTGGAATTCAAGAATTCACTGAGTATGGTTCTGGCGTTCGTATGTTTCAGCTTGGTTAAAGAGTAGGTCTTGTTATTGGTAAACAAACGCGAAAACTATAGGTAATTGGATCTTTTGTACCGATCAAGTTGAAGTTTATCATATACTAAAATGCGGCGATTGAAAGCCATTTTTGAGATGGACTACGATGGGTTTAGGGTTTGACAACTGTGATTGTAAGAACAAAAACAGTATAATGAATAAGTTAAAGCTGTAATGGATTTCATTTGGGAAATAGTTTTATGAACCAGGTTTATGAGCTATTTGGTCATGAAAATATGGATTTTTGTTTGGGAGAGTTCCTCATAGGAAAAAAGTCAAAAGGAGTATTATTAATGGGTGAAGACTGAAGGAGGATAGCGTTGTGTGTGTAGAAATGCAATGTTGCTTGTTTAGTTGAAGATAAAGGTATTGTTTTTGCTTTCTATGAATAAAATTCATGTACAAAATTTTTTCATGTCAGTTTGATGTTTATTACCATATGAGTAATATGTAATGGTAAATACATAGCTTAACCATCTGCTCACACATAGATTTTTAAAGCCTGTGTCGTATTGCTTATTAAAAACAAAATAAATTTTATTCACATATAATGTCATTTATATGTGAGGTTTCCCATATGGGATTTTAATTATTTATGTGGTAATCTTATCAAACTGGCATTGCTAATTGTCTCAAATGAAGACAAATGTTGCACTTATGGGAGAAATATATTATGTTTGCTTAATAAAGGATGAATTTGTCCTTGGAAACTTATTTTAAAATTGTCTCTTATACTTTTGTGTTTGTTGATTTTTTTAATGTTGGTTGAGCACAGTTTATCTGATTTACTTGTTGAAATTTATTGTTCTGTGGTCATTTTCCTGAAAAGTGTTTACTCTTTCAGGTCTCTGGCACAGACAAGTTTGCTAGTGTTATTGATTTTCTACGACGTCAACTTCATAAAGATACTTTGGTGGGTAGCCTTTTGTATTCTTTATCCTACTCTGCCTGAGATGGATTGTTGTTAATTTTGGCATTTGTTTGTAGTTTGTGTACATCAACAGTGCCTTTTCTCCCAATCCGGATGAATCGGTGATAGATCTCTACAATGTAAGTTGTCTTTTTCCTTGATGGGGAACAAATGAGTTTGAAATCTCCGTAGGGCCAGATTGTTGGGCTTTTATTACTTTATGCTCTATTGCTCACAGGAGGTCTAATATACTTAATATACATTAGGTCTCACTATTTTATCATATATCCCTGCCATGTTTGGGGTTATTTCCATCTTGGATTGTTGGTAAGTGAAATGAATGTGAACTTTACCTCTGCTGCATTTTTGCTGTTGTGTTTAAGTTTTCTCTTGAGAGCCTAATGTTATACTCTTTAAAAAATTGAAAACAAAAGTTTTATTGATGACGATGACTTTAATGGCCACTACCGTGAAATTGTCTATAGGATTTGCGCATAAATTAGTTTGATCTACTTTTGCTGGAGGTGTTGAATTGGGTACCCTGTAGAGTCTGTCATGATGGTAGTGTAAGGAACCCGAATAAACCACCAATTCGGGTCACATATGCTAGAAGGAAAAAGAAATCAAATAGTTGATTATGTCAGGTTTGATGCTGGGAGCTAAAAGGGGTATGAAGGTTTTTTAAGGACAATTAAAATCTTGTAAGGGGGGGGGGGGGGGGGAGCATGTTCTGTAGTTTGTTAGCCTAGTTGGTTATGATATTAAATAAGGGAAAGATCACTTAAGGGGGGTATTGAGAAAAAGTGTGTAATCTCAACATTTCTGTGGAGAGAACCTTCCTCTCGAATTGAAGGAACTTGTAAATCTCCATAATCTTCAATCAATAGCTGCGGCTGAAATTTCCAGCAATTGGTATCAAAGCGCCCCGATTTTGGTGACCACCATGGCTCTATCAGCCACAACTAGGAGAATGTAAAGGCTGGCTTGGAACATTTTAATGAAAGAATTGCCCTAGCTATCTCGCAAGCTATGATGTCTATGCCGAGCGTCAGCGTTATCCCTACATTTTGGTCACGGCAGCAACAAGGGAGTGTGAATCAGGAGGATTACACTTGCCTCGAGCGACAAAGGAAGGCATGGGGTTGTTTTCAGAAGGGCCACCGTCCGAACCCGAATTTAATGGAAGAATGTTGACGAGTTGGAGAACGAGGAAGCTTGACCTACCGGTGTTTGACGGGGTTAACCCCGACGGGTGGATTTTAAGAGCCGAGAGGTTTTTCTGGTTCTACCGTGCGAAGAGGACAAACTAGAGGCGACCATTGTAGCATTGGATGGAGATGCCCTCCTTCTCTACCAATGGGAGCATCGGAGAAGGCCAATGTTGTTGCGCTGGGAGGAGTTAAAGGGTTGTTGCTTTGCCAGTTTCAATCTACGTCATCGAGAACTCTCTAGGTTCAATGGCTGTCCCATCGACAAACCGACGACGTCTTGGAATACCGGCGAAAGTTTATTGACTTGATTACGCCGGAGGATCTTGCGTGCAGTCAATACATAAATGGGCTAGCAGATGAGATCAAAGCAGAGGTACGTTTTCTCAGTCCTCGAACTCTTGACGTGGCCATGGATATGTCTCTTAAGGTAGAAGAAAAGTTAAGGTATGGTGTACATTGAAGGATGGAATATAAATCACCTTCATATCCTCACCCGGGGAAAACTGGCCATGTCCCCAACACTTGTGATGTCCAGGCCCACTCCAAGCCCAACGTATCTCCCTGCCTAGACCCCCTCAGTTAAGCCCCAGCTAAAGACATCTTCACCTATATCGGTAGCTAAGCCCCTAGGGGTGGCAAGGAGGTTAAGTGATAAAGAAATGCAGTTGAAGAAAGAAATGAGATTGTGTTTTCGCTGTGATGGCAAGTGGTCAACAAGCCACCGATGCCCGAGGAGGGAGTTGAGTGTCTTGTTGATTTTAGAGGGGCGCAACGAGGAGGAGACTCTTGGGGAAGAGAAGTCAAATTGGAGCGAGGAAAACAGGGATGATGACAAAGGAATTAAGGAGGAAAGGGAGGAACACACACCAATGGTATCCTTGAATTCGGTCATGGGGATCACAAACCCTAAAACAATGAAGCTTATGGGATTGACGAATGATAAAGAGGTAGTGGTCATGATTAACCCCGGTGTGACACACTATTTTGTCTCTACGAGGGCGACACGACATTTGGAATTACCAATTGTAAATGGAAAGAAATATGGGGTTGTGTTGGGTACAGGAGAGTCTGTACATGGGAGTGGAGTTTGTAAAGGTGTGGTGTTGATTTTGCAAGGGGTATGAATTGTAGAAGATTTCTTACTGCTACCTTTAGGCAATTCGAACATCATCCTAGGCATACAATAGTTGGAGAAACTCGGCACAATGACTGCAAATTGGAAGACACAAATAATCAGGTTTCAATTGGTTAGCAATTCTGTAACGTTGAAGGGGGATCCAACGTTAAGAATGACTGGGATTTCCTTGAAGGCAATGGTGCGTATGTTGAAAAGAGGAGGGTATTTGGTGGAATTTAACCATTTGGAGGGAGTTTTGAGTACCACACAGGGGGGAGATCATGAAATGGCTCCTGAATTCTTAAAGGAGGTGTTGGGCCGTTTTTAGAGTGTTTTTGACGTAGCCTCTAGATTACCGCTAAATCGCAAAGTTGAGCATGTTGTGGTACTAAAGGAAGGCAGTAGCTGCTAAGTGTCCGCCCCTACAGATACCCATGAAATTGAGCGACTTGTGAAAGTCATGCTTGCTGCAGGAATAATCCAACCATTTACAAGTCCATTCTCAAGCCTCGTGTTGCTTGTTAAGAAAAAGGATGGGTCGTGGAGGTTTTGTGTCGACTCTCGAGCCTTGAATAAGGTAACGATCCTCGATAAGTACCCCTTACCGGTAATTGACGAGTTACTTGATAAATTGCAGGGTCCAATGTGTATTCGAAGCTAGACTTAAAGACGGAGTATCACCAGATTCGTTTGAGGCCAAGGGATGTGCACAAAACTGCTTTTCGAACTCACGAAGGTCATTACGAGTTTCTAGTAATGCCCTTCAGATTAACAAATTTTCCCGTCACCTTCCGGTCCTTAATGAACGAATTATTCAGACCATACTTACGTAAGTATGTCTTGGTGTTCTTCGACGATATTCTGGTCTACAGTTTAGATGAGGAAAGGCATATTCACCACTAGGGGTGCTTAATCAACGAGCCAAGCCCGAATAATAATAGGCTCGGCTCAAGCTCGTTAAGTTTTTACTCGGCTCGGCTCGAGCTCGAAGCTCGGCAAGCTTTTGATGTTGGGCTCGAGCTCAGGCTCGGTAATTTCATAGTAGGCTCGACTCGAAGCTCGGTTCGAAAGGTTAAGAGGCTTAAAATCCAAATCACTAGAGCAAAACCATGATACAAATATGAGCCAACTATGTTCATAATTGGACTAGATTTCCCAATCATCATAACAAAGCATTGGCTCAAATTTAGGTTTTTGCTTAGCCTTGATGTCCAAGACATCAAAAAGCATTTAAAATAGTCCAACTACTACAAAGCATAGCAAGGACTACTCATACTCAACAGCCCATACAAGTCATTGTCTATTTATATAATCGCCAAACCTTATTTCTTCACAACTCCTCAATGTGGAACAAAAGAGCATCAGGATAATAGGGCATTTGGCTAGTTTCCGGGCTATGCCAAATGTTTTTATGCTTCGTCCTATTGGTGCTTAAAGAGTTGTAGTAGTAATCAGGAAGATGCCTTTAATTCTTGCTCTTTCTCGGAAAAAGCTTCCCTAACTTCCTAGTCCTTACTGTCTTCAGCTTTTATCTCGGACAATTCTAAGGAAAACAAACCTGATGTTTTTTGTTAGAGTTTTGTCATTTATTTAGTGGGAGCTCTTCGATGTCAATTTGACTTATATAAAAAGAGTGTTTTGCATGTGACTACTAGAGTGAGCATGGGAGGGAAGGACGACATGGTGAAATTATAGTGTGTGACATGGGAGGATGAAGGGTGGTTGGTTTATGGTCATTGACTATGATGGTTGAGGGGTGATGATTTTTTTCTTTTATTTCTTTAACATATGATTTGCATATGATTAATGGTTGGGAAGAAAAAGCATCAATGTTACATGCTGACTTTTAATTACCAGGTAACTGGTTAAGTTACCCATTTTTAGAAAAAACATCAATGTTAGAGCACTGAAGCTAAATCGACTTTTGGGTGGTTGAAATATGTTGGCAACAAGGGCAAAGCAATAGGTATTGATCGATTTGGAGCCAGTGCCCCTGCTGGGGAAGATATACAAGGAGTTTGGAATCACAAAAGATGTCGTCATTGAAGCAATTGAATCAGTTATTAGCTAGACATGGTTATCTCTTATATTTTTTGTTTGCTATGTATCCCACTCTACCCCATACAATTTCTGTATCGTTTATGAAGGGGGTATATCTCAGAATAAGAGGATTTGTTGATTCTTGTTATCCCACAACCTGCAGCCTAGTCGAATAGAGGCTTGATCATTGAGGAAAGATTTAAAAGAAAGATATATCAAAGAGTTCTATATGTTTATGATTTATGTATGTCTGTTGAGATTTGTTAACCATTGTAGTTTGTGCAATTTGATAATTGATTAAGTAATCATCATCTTTATCTTCTGTGCTCGGTTTGTTAACCATTATAGTTTGTGCGCTTTATTGTTAATTAACTTTAATTTCGTAATAACAAAGATGTGAAAATTATATATTTTTTTTCTCCGTTCCAAATATTGCCATAAATAGATTTTACACTTTTAAATGCATAGTTATAAATGTTAATACTAATTCAACTGTAAAAAAATATAGTAAATTAGTATATGTCTCAAGCTTGTCCCTCCTCAAATATTCACTTATTCATAATTTTATCGAGCTTTTGAGCCGAGCCGGACCTTGCTCGGCTTGGTTTGTTTAAGTCTCGAGTCGAACCTGAACTCGAGCCGAGCTCTATTTGACCGAGCTTTGACCAAGCTTTAACCGAGTTGAGCTCGAACCGATCTCGAATAGCTTGGTTCGTTAAGCATCCCTATTCACCACTTGACCACTGTGTCGGGGATATTAAGGGAGCATAAGCTATATGCTAACATGAAGAAATGCGAGTTTGGAAAGAAGGAAGTGGCATATTTAGGGCATGCTATCTCACAGAACAGGGTAGCTGTAGATGAAGGCAAATTTCAAGCAATGATTACCTGTCCCCTTGCCTTCCAACATAAGGGAGCTGCGTGGATTCTTTGGGTTGACAAGGTATTATTGTAAATTTATTTGCGGTTATGCGGATATTGCTAGGCCTCTGACTGAACAACTTCACAAGGATTGTTTCTGCTCGGACGAAGGAGCTATAAAGGCTTTCGAATCATTGAAGTTGGCCATGACTAGAGCACCACTATTAGCCCTCCCAGATTTCTCGCAGCTGGAGACTGATGCTTTGGGTTTCGGCTTAGGGGCAGTGTTATTGCAAGGAAACCGTCCTCTGGCATTCTTTAGCAAGGTTTTGGGGGTGAGAGCACGCAGCAAGCACATATACGAGAAGGAACTCATGGCCATTGTTCTAGCCATTCAAAAGTGGAGGCATTTCTTGCTTGGGAGGCATTTCACGGTAAGAACAGATCAGAGGAGTCTGAAATTCTTGTTCGAGCAGCGAGTGATTGGCCATGAGTATCAGAAATGGGTTTGCAAACTTCTGGGCTACTCTTTTGACATTCAATACAAACCTGGCAGCTAACAAGGTAGCTGATGCCTTGTCACGTGAGTTCTCCTAATGCTCTTGTCATTAGTTGTGGAATTGCATGGGATCAGGTGCATGCAAGGAGATCTCAAGACCCTTGGCTATGTCAATTGAAGAAAACTATAATGGTCAACCAGCCCCAAAATGGTTCTTAGTTGAAAATGGAATTTTGAAGTACAAATCAAGGTTAGTCATACCTTGTCTCTCTAATTTTACCTCATAAATTCTGAAAGAATATCATGATACCCCATTGGGAGGTCACTCGGGTGATTATAAGACATACCAAAGAATTGGGGCGGAATGGTATTGCCAGGTATGAGGAAGGATGTCACGAGGTATTTCTTAGCTTGCAATGTGTGCCACAAGCCTTCATCTCTAAGCCCTATGAGATTGCTTCAACCTCTTCCCATACCCGAGAGAGTGGCTGGACATATCAATGGATTTCGTGGAGGGGCTACCTAAGTCTAGTGGATGGGACACAGATGAAGCAATATGAAGACAAGAAGAGAAGGAGTGGAGAATTTGGGGTGGGGGATTTAGTATATTTGAAGTTACAACCCTATAGACAGCATTCCCTAGCTAAGAAGTTATATGAAAAATTGGCTCCTAGATGGTCCATTTGAAGTGCTGGAACGTATTGGGGCTGTGGCATACAAGCTCTTCCTTCCAGAACACAGCAAAATTCATACTATGTTCCACATATCTCAGTTGAAGAAGATAGTGGGTTATGCTCTAGTTTCTCCTAGTCTTCTCCCACAAGTCTCTTCAGATTTGGTGTTGGAAATTGCCCCAAATTCAGTGCTGGGAGTGCACAGTAAGCTGAGTGATGGAAGCCTTGAGGTGCTGATTCAGTGGGAAGGATTATCTGACTTTGAAGCCACATGGGAGGATGCTGAAGCCATGTCTCTTAAATTTCCTTCTTTCCACCTTGAGGACAATGTGGATGATTGGGTGGCGGGTAATGCAAGGAACCTGAATAAACCACCAATTCGGGTCACCATATGCAAAAAGGAAAAAGAAATCAAATTGCTGAGTATGTCAGGCATGATGCTGTGAGATAAAAGGGGTATGAGGGTCTTTTTAAGGGCAGTTAGTATCTTGTAAGTTGGGGGGAGCATGTTAAGTAGTTTGTTAGCCCAGTTGGTTAGGATATTAAATAAGGGAAAGATCACTTAAGGGGGGTATTGAGAAAAGGTTCTCAACTTACCTGTCTAGAGAACCATCCTCTCGAATTGAAGGAACTCTTAAATCTCAGTAATCTTCAATCAATTGCTCCGGCTGAAATTGCCAGCAGGTAGCCCATGGAGTTCACTTTCAACTAGTCAATTGGTTCATGGAAAGGTACTAGATTCAATGTCAAATCGGCATGCCTCAATATTGAATACCTCTGGTGTGTCCTTTCTGTTTAGTTATAAACATGTGGTTTTGAGGGTCAGTGATCTGAATTCTGAGGGTTATATTAGTGCTCTTGCATTGTAATGGCTGCCATATTATTTTGATGCTCTTATTTCCTGGAATCTATTTATATAGCCATCAATCAGCTGGTTGGTTCCACCTCTTGTTCAATTGCATAAAGGTTTCTTTTTCAAATGTAAACAGTTCTTGCCGAGCTCCTTGACAGTATAGAGACCTGCAGAAGCAACTACCACTTCCTCACATTCTTATGTAATATTCTGTCACTGTGAGGAAGTTCATGTGTCCTTAGACATTAGTACTACTTTGTAGCTTGATCAATCAGTTGCCTGCACATTTTAGAAATTGTTTCAGAACAGAAAGGGACTTTTCATATTTTAGACTGCAAAAGTTTTAGCTGAATGAGGTTTCATTGTAAAGGGAGTGAGATCTTTCAAATATTGGTTGGTTGTCTTAGTTTTATTGGTGTGACCATATAATGTGGTGTTCTATAACTGAATTTGGTGTTCCTTCTGTCTCTACATGCCTAGCTCCATGTTTGGGTTATCTTCCATCTTGGATTGTAGTTAAGTGTCAATGTGAATTCTGTTGTTGTGTCTCGATATCTTTATGTATACTCTTTGGAATACTCAGAATAAAAGTCTTATTGATGATATTGATGGCTACTACTGTGTGACATTGTCACTAGGATGTTGTATCACACTTATTTAGTTTGATCAATCCTCTTTTGTGGGACGTGTAGAACTTGACCCCTTGTAGGGTTAGCAGTAACAGTAACCCCATGGGGTTGATTTTTCTAGTCAATTGTTGCATGTAAAAGAACCTGATTTACTGCCAAATATTTGATACCTTTGGTGTGTCCTTCCTGTTCTGTTGTAGAAAGCAATTGGTTTTAGAATCAGTGGTCTGAATTCTGAGGGTTAGCTTAGTGCTATTTTGAATCTTTTTGGTGGAGAGTTTCTTTTGGCTGCCATAATTATTGATGCTTTTATTTTCCAGGAACCTAATCAGCTGGTTAGTTCCACCTCTTGCTTGCTTGTGTTTTCTAATTTTCCAGTATCCCGTGGCAGTGTAGTTGTGTTGAGACCTTTAGAAGAAACTAGTGCTGTCACCATGTTATAGTGAAATCTTTTGTTACAGTGAGAAAATGTAGGTGTCCTTAGACCTTAGTATTAATTTGCAGCTTAATCATACAGTTTCTTGCATATTATAGAAAATGATTCAGAAATGGAAGGGACTTATCATATTTGACGCAGTTATGGGAGAGAACATAAGTTCTAGCTGATTAATGTTAGTCATTGTACATTTATGGGGGTGAGATCTGCCAAATGTAGTGTTGGCGTAATTTGATGGTATATCATTTTATAGGACTACTGTAGTGTGGTGTTACATCTGTATTTACATGTCTATCTCCTTCTGGACTAGACAACTATCTTTGACATCCTAAATTGGATTCATTTGCCCTCCTTGTTTGAAACTGAAAAAGAAAAAATAATAAAGGGCCTTTTTCGTTACTGATTACTGAAGCAACTTTCAAATGATCAATTGTTGTTTCATCACTGCAGAACTTCGGAATTGATGGTAAGCTAGTTGTCAATTACGCTTGTTCCATGGCTTGGGGCTGACCTTGGTGATGATGCGTGATTGTTAATACATCTAGGTCATCTTACTGGTAAGGTTTTGGATTGTTGTGTAAATTCCAGTTACGTTGATAATTCAGTTTGGATCATACTTCCTTTATTACTATATTATGATTTCTTCAATTGATCATGCTCAAGTTCAAGTTCTTCACTGCGTTTAGTCCATGGTGGGACAACACTGCAGAAGGTGAAAATCTCAAGGAGCTTAGCTGATGGATGGTGGGGTATGCTGGTTTTCTCTTTTCTCTCTAGATGTGTCATGCAGCAGCAAAATTACTTGGATTTCCTCTGGAGATAATATAACTTGTAAAGTTGACATGATATGTTTTTTGTTTGTTAATGTTTGGTACAAGTACAAGAATTTCCTTCATAAAATTTTGGTTGAGCATTTTGCTCGTCTTCCCTAACGTTTTACAGTCGATAATAGTGAAAAAGGAAAGAATGGAAAGCTACTATTAATCTCTTTGTAATTAAAACATTAGCATTTGGGAGGAGGATTACATGTACTTCTGTTGTTTCTATTTAGAATAATGATTAGACACCTTCAGTGGAGAGACCTCAACAAGGTCTCAACTCTCCAGTGATGATATGCTGTTTCCAGATATTCAGTACTCACTGTAAGTCATGGTCAGTTGAATAGAATTATTCTCTGAATCTCTGATTGCAACCAAGCTGAACTGAATTCAATTGAATTATTAAACTGAAGATTACTTTGCAGAGTAGAACTAAAATTTGTGAAAATACGTTAGTTAAAGACGCATCCTTGTCTTAATTAAACATCGTTGCCTGTTGTGTTTGGTTAGGCCTAGCAGTTTGCACTATACATATTAGTTGTATCTCAGCCTGGTGAATGTTGTGGGATGGTCTACGCAAGAATCGGGTTGATATAGGTTGTTTTGCTTTTCTTTTTATACTTTTAGAACAGGTCACCCCTCCCCCCAAGTGAAGTTGATGCAAGAGTGAGCCAGGTTAGGCTCGGATTAGAGCAGGCCTTGAGTCCCTAGATCAATCATCATCGAGTGTGGGTAGCTTGGGTTGGCTTTAGTTTTCTTAGACTTGCGGATTTAAATTAGTTTTGCGATGTCTATTTCAATTTGCATTTATTTAAAATGAAACTAAACCCCATGATCTGATTTATAAACCATGCTGAAATGAGTCCGAGTTGTTGGCTCTGTAGTATGACCCAGTCCAATGGGCTAGTAGAGGCACCTCCCATACCCATGTCTGGTCAACTGATCCCTGACACCACCCGATACCAATTTGCAAACTGTTCTTTGCCGCATTCTTTTGCTTGATCAATAGTACTCCTCCGTCCCTACAGATTGTTCATAGTGCGAAAAACAATTTTTTTAAAACACAATAGAAATTTTTTGAAAAACGATCTAAAATGAAATTTTTTTAATAGAATGAGCCAATTTTTGAGGGACAATTAAAAATAAAAAAATACGACAAACTTAGAGAAATGAAGGAAAAAAATTAGTAAACTATGTTTTCCCTTTGTTTTTCGGCTTCTTCTTATTTATTAAAAATATATTTATAAATGGAAAAGTTGTGTGAAATATTGTACCATCGAAATACTGTTAAACCTCATCTGTAATATTTTACAGAATGTAACGGTTTACATACATATAATATTATAATGTGTATCCTAGATCACCTATAACTCAGCTGTTGGTCGTTCAATACCCACGCCCCTATGAAAATACGAAAGTTCTTATCAATCGTTGATCTTCGTAGGGATTAATTTAGCTCTTTAATATGGTTTATTTGACGGTCTAGATTTGATGTGATAGTAGGCTTATATAGACGCTGAAAACAGTGTATTAAACTATTAAAGCTTCCCACTCGCTCACTGCTCTCTGCTCTCTGCTCTCTGCTCTCTGCTCTCTGCTCTTTCAACTTTTGTTGCTGTCTGTATTATGGCTTCCCCTGCAACAACTGAAAGGGAGAAGATAGGCTCCAGAGGGATATAGGAACAAAACCGAGTAATTTTTTTTTTTAACCTTTTTTTTTTTTTTTTTTTTAAATTCGAAATATAACCTCCGCACGAAAGTATTTCGAAATATGTAATATGACCCTGGGTTAGGTTCGCTATAAAGTCGATGTCAATCATGACTTTCACATGACTTTATACCGAACCTAACTCCAGGGTCATATTTCGAAATATTTTCGTGTGAAGGTTATATTTCGAATTTTTTTAAAAAAAAAGGTTAAAAAAATACTCAACAAAACCCTATAATACTTTATCTTTATTACTCTTTTATTTTTTTTAACAATAGTAAATCTGTATATGGTTAATTTGTAAAGTCATCTAAGTCACATTTACATTGGTAATTACTTTCTGTGTCCTTTTTTATGGGATAACTTAAAATAAAAAAGTTTTTAAATAAATAAAACAATTTTTGAAAGACGGATTAAAATAAAAAATGGGGCAAACAAAGGAAAAGATGGTGTTAGATTTTGGAAAAACTCTCCGAGGTGGAGTGTGTATCATTGAATCATTATTTATATGATTATAGTAAGAGTTCTAAGCATATTAGGAAGCTTCATATGATAAGATTTAACTAAATCTATCCTATATAAATTATATCATTATTATGATATCTATCAGATGAAGTAAATGCTAGTATTTGTTTAAATTGATTAAAGTTTTAAAGATGGTATTTAAAACTTTAAATTGAATGGTGATGTATGGTTTGCTTTTTGGATAAAATCTTAAGTTGTTTTTTATTTGCCAAAAAAGGCTATTAGCAATATGGTAAGATTTGTTAGAATTCGTCCTATTGAAATCTACTTTTATTTTTAGGAAATAATGACTTGTTTTACTTTATTTTTATTTTTTTTTTGTAAATATCACATATTATTTTAATTCCTTGTTATGTTGTTACTTAAGACTTAATGATTTTCACACTTTGTGCAATTTATGTCGATACTTTCTCCTGCAACTTATGAGAGAAAGAAGATTACTTGACATTTGTAAACGAAATTCTCAGAGTAAAATTTTTATCAAGTCTCTTACTTAGATATCATTTCGTGCAATCTTTAGGGGTATATTGCTACTTGAGACACTTTTTTTTAGGCGATGTTACTTAAAATGATTAATACTTTTGCTTATTTGTACTAATTACATTCACGTTTTCTCTAGTAAATTGTGAGAGAAATATACATATGTTGCTCAAGTGACAAACAAAAAATAACGGATAAATAATCAAATACTCAACTCATTGATCAAGCGAACCAAGTATATTCCGTTATCAACAACAACACATCTTTTTTTTATAATCCGCATATGAAGGCCTCACGTCTCCCAATCAAACTCTTCTACATGTAAAGTTATATCAATTAATTTTTTTTAATATTCAATGTATTGAATTAAATAATGTGAAATGAATTTTTTTAATAATATGAAGTGGGTGTGAGAAATAAAGGCCTTCTTTAGCAATAGATTGTTGGTTGTTGGCTGATTTGACTGACTGTTCATGTAGGTTGTTTATGTTGGCTATTTGATTGTTTGCTTTTAATAAATATGTTTGGTTTTGCCAATTGTTGACTGTTTTATATGAAATAATCTTTTTAGACATTGTAATATATTGTGTTTGGTAAAGAACGAGAAAAATTAGGGATATAATAGTAATATAAGTATCAAAAGCCACTTTAAAAAATAAGGCTTAAAAACCAGTCGAAAAGTCAAATGAAAAGCCAACAACCAAATATATTTTTATGTCAGTGTTATCAAATATAAAAGGCAAGAGTGAATAAAAAAAACTAGCCAAAAGCTATTGACCAAACATGACCAAAGTGTAAAATTTGAATAAGTTTAATAAGTGTCTGAAAAATAAAAAATAATTAATGATAAACTTATGTTAAGTACATCAGTTTGCAAAAGCCAATTCACAAACAAGGTCTTCATGAAAAATGTTATAAAGCCGTCGGATAATTTGAAACGCAAGGAGCTCTTTGAACAGAATCAACAGAATTTGGCTTACATATTTTCGAGCACTAGATTTTAGTAGCCATGATGGCATGGGGTGTTGTACGAAATCGACCTATTTCAGTATTTCTTAAAAGTTTGAGCTCTCCTGTATACACTTGCTGACTTGCACATATTAAACACAAACACGAATGAAAAAATAATTTGAGCAATTGGTTAGGCTTCTCTTTTACTCCCCACCCTCACCTCCATCACTTAGCTAATGATGCTCATAGTCATAGCTTACACCCACCACAACAAGAACAACCACAAGATGGAGTTGGAGAACGAGGTTTGACACCGTCTTCCCCGCCTTGCCTTATCAAAGTTGCCTCCTTCATGCCTCTCGGTTCCGATGGCTCCCTCTTTACTACTGCCATACCCGACGGCCGACGGCCATCACAACCTTCCGTTCAACGGCCCCCACCATTCTACTCATCAACTTCAAGGTCACTGCTTTTGCCCCCTCAAACATACTATACCAACTTTTTATAAAAAAAATCTATATGAATATATAACATTTATTTTTTCAGATAAGGTTGTGTACTTCTGAATCTATGTTGGTTTATATAATCAATAAATTCTTAAAATTCTCTCGTACACTCAAATGTACTTATGTTTATTTTTCATTTCATTTGTCAAAACTTCTGATAAGCTTTGTAAAAATCGTGCCTTTACGATATCTATTTATGTATCAGACTATAATATTAATATAGTTGGTGATTCAATTCTATTTGTAGCATACTCGATGGAAAACTACTCTATAAATTTCCCTGTAAGCTGTTTAATTTAATCAAACACTACTTGATCGAGAAAACTGTTCTAATAATTGTAACCAGAGTTGACTTAGCTTCTCTTTCTCTACCAGCTTACTAATTATGAGAAAGAATTTGAAGAGATGAAGAACATGAGTAGGCTAGAATTTGTTGCTCATCTCAGGATGTACTTGTTCTATCCTATAATTTTCAAGTCGTCTCCATCACTGGAAAGCTCCATTTTTCTTCTATTACTATGGAAATACTAAGTGTGCATTGTTGTCGAATTTATTTAACTTGTTTAAATTTGACTCTGTGCATGATATTAATTATTAATCCCGGATAAAGGAAGTACTCATGTTGTATGATATGAATGTGACACAGGCAAAGCAGTGGATTTTCAAGAGGAGCATCAATGTACCGAGTAACAAGGTATGTATGTGTGACAGGAGCACAATTAAAAGCTTCATCTATAATACTCCTAAATGAGTAACAGTCTTGCATTGGTTGCTCAATCATAATGTTGGAAGCTTTTATTTTCAATCATTAATTTCAAGAACTGGGTAAAAGTTCATAATTCACGTAGTAGATCGATGATGAATAATTGCATGTGACTATTGGGTTGCATGTACTAACATTTTTAGTAAAATAATTTGAATGAAATCCATGAATAGATCTATCAAAGTTTTCCTGTAATCTGCAAAGTTTGGTTTCTGTTTGTTGCTGTCGTAGACATCCTCAACATGGAAGGTGGCAGGCTCGAATAGGAAGAGTAGCAGGCAACAAGGACTTGTACCTTGGCACTTCAGTAACTCTATCTACTCCTTACTTTATCTTTCTTATTTCTCCTCAAGAAATCATATTCTACTGATGCCGACCTTTAATATTCTTTTCTGTAATTGGACTTCGGATAGTTTTAGGTGAGGCCTTCTTGCACACCTCTAATATTCCGATATGAGAAGGATGTTTTATCTACAAACTTTTGGTGTATACTTACAAATGAATATTGTGGATGACAACTAGCTTAGTTGGTTAAAGTTTTGGAGGGTGGTTTTTAAGACATGGGATCGAATCCCGTCTACATCAGTTGTTTGCGGCTCTCTTTACATTAAAAAAACAAATGAACACTTGCGTAGTTAAAATGACTCTCGAGAAAAGCAAATTGTTAATTGGGAGGATAATAAAATGATATTGGTCTAGTACTTGGACAGTTAGACATTGGAAAAGTGTCTTTGATTTACTAATTCTAGTAATATGAAGGTGTTTAGTTACTTAACCCAATTTTACTTATTTTATATTCCTTTGGATGATCATTAAGTTAGTATGCTTTCTATTACCCCAAGTCTTGGACCTTACTTGCCTCTTTTTACTCGTGCCTTGATCTTCCTAGTGTATCTAATAAGCTTCTGAGACATTAAACACTAAGTCCATTCCCTGTTTCATTAATAGTTTCCATTTGTATTTGTTAGGCACCCAAGAGGAAGCAGCAGAAGCGTATGACATAGCAGTCATCAAGTTCAGAGGCACAAGTGCAGTGACCAATTTTGACATGAACAGATACGATGTCAAGAGAATAAAATCGAGCTTAAATCTCATCGGAGGTGATCTAGCACAGCGGCCACCATCACAGGAACACTCAACTCTACCTCCCACTGGCCTAGAAAACTACAACGCTAGTCCTCAACCACTAGCTATCTCAAATGGGAGTGACCATAATGCCTCTAGTGACTTGCCTAGTATTGTGTGGACATCTCCAGGCAATGATCAAACTCAACCTCAAGAATGCCCTGACAACAAAATGTCGTTTGTTTTACCTTCAACGAATATTGATGGGAGCAACTCGTCTCCAATGTACTTACCACCACCACAAGGTCAGAAACATAAGGAGTGCAATGATGGTGGTGGTGATCGGCTAAGTAAATATAATGTGGGTGTTGTTTCTCAGGTCCCAATCTTTGCGGTATGGAATGAATGAAAACTTGCTTGTAATAGTGTTACTGTCAGTAATGTTGCAACTTGCTAGAGGATTATAATAGATATATAGGAAGCTAAGCCCCAAAGTAGTAGGAGTTTTTGGTGAAAGCTAGCTACAGAAGCTGTCATTTATGTAGGGGTAATGCTACCGCTGGATAGTGTCACTAGTGGAAAAATTGCCAAATACTACTGCATATATGCTCCGGTTCTTCATAAAACCGGAGTATAAGCTTATGGATGATTCGTTGTTTTTTTTGTACTTATAAATATGTTGATAGCTGCTGCGGTTTTCTCGCACCCGGAGCATAAAATGAATTTAAGGCTCCGGTTATCTAAGAAACGGAGCAATAAGGACTTAAGGCTCCGGTTATAAACAACCGGAGCATATATCTTATATGCGTGCAACCCAGCAGCCATATAACCGCCCCTTCTTTAAGCCAAAATAATTCAAACCTACTGCGCAACACCATAACCGCACCTTCTTCAAGCCCCCTTCTTCAATCTTGCGAATTCGAACCCCTACAATTAACACTACAACAACATTCGTTAACAACAACACCATAACCACCCCTTCTTCAACATTGCGAATGCAAACCCCTACAACTAACACCACAACCGCATTCGTCAATAGCAACGCCCCTTCTTCAACCTTGAGAATTCGATCCACAAATTCAAACACCTGGGTAATTACACGGAAGAATATACTAAATTCCTACCAGCCAATTTCGCCAAAAGGTAGGTTCCTTAAATTTGTCTCTTTCTTTGGATAAATATTATTAAGTGTGTTTTATTCAGTAATTATAATTAGGTGCGACATGCATGATGTTTGGATAAGTTAGGTAATTACTCAAGGAGAGTTTGTATGGCTATGTAGTAATAAGATAGATTTGGAGGGCTCAATTCGGTGGATTGGGTTAAATAGGGCTACGTATATGTTTATTTAGAAAATTCACTCTATGGGTAGTAACATGGATAGTAACATGCGATGAAATACGAATGTGATAACGAGGGATAAGATCGATGGGTATATTGTTTAATGTAGAGAAGAAATTAACCAATTAGGTAGTATAATTAAACTACAATACTGAGTATAATAAGGATTAAATCATTAAATCCAGCCTCTTTGATAGGATGTATCGTATCATTATACAAATTACTATACTCCTTGTTAAACTTCAATTTTTACGAGCAGGTTAAGGTGGAATTAGGTAGTATTTGAGGACCTAGCTTATCCTGAAGGGGTGCAGTATGCAGTGTGCCCTTGCCTTTCTGTGGGGACTTCACTAAAGAAAGATTGGTGTTGCATATTTTAGGGCAGTCTTGGGTCACTTCAATTGAGAGATCATGGAAAGTTTTGAGATATATACTAATCTTTAGAGGAGTATAGCCATAGCCTTCCCTATTTAGAGGATAGTTTAAGTAATCCCTAGCAGACCTTGGTACAATGACCTACACTGAAGGACACTACAGATTATGAAGGGATGATATAAGATGATTGATGTTACTGCCAATAGAAATTCTCAAAAACAGAATATGGATGCATCTATTGGACACATGGAGAAAAGGGTCTGAGGGGACAACGTCCATGTTGAAGGCCTGCTACTATCCATGTTCTTCCACTGCTCATGTTTCCTTGATGTGTTTTTGAAGGTATAGCAAAGTATTTAGTATGCTTTCAATGTTTTTTTTATTTGTATGGTTGTTTAAATGACTTGAGTTATCCAATGACGGACGTCCGACATCTACATATAATATATAAGAGGTACTAATAATTGAGGTTTAATAGTCATATAAATGGATAGTGGCTTGATTACACAACATACCTGTTCGACCGTGTAGAGTATGAATGATTGGTTGTATAATCTCATGGGACACTAATTACAGTCTTGAAATTGGACCCAATAGCATATGCAACCTTACAGTCTGGTTTTAGCTTTAAGGGAATTGTCCATATTCTCTAAGTGTGCTTCCCAAAGTGAATCTGGTCCTTTGCTAATGCCAATTAGTTGCACTCCAAAACTTGATCATCAATTGCACTAAACTTATCGATCTTATTATTAAGTGCGCAAATGAAGCATTATCAAATTTGGAACAACATTAAATAAAAAGATCACTATCAATTTAAATAAGTAAAGCGTAACCCATCTTGCTATAGATGAGGGTTTGGCTAGTTAATACACCAAACCATTACAAGGAGCTTAGGATAATAGCGGCAACAAACTAATTGATTTCATAAGGCTAATCTATTCTAATACATCCATACTACCTCTGTCCCCATAACTTGATAAGGGAATCTTTAGGAGTACTCTCACTAATAATAAAAATGTCATTCTTGTAGTAAATTGCAATATTAATTTCAATACTCATTTCGAAATGCTCTTTATTTTCAAGGAACTCATTCAAGACTTACACATTACTTGTACTGTCTAGATTAATCAGAGGATGGAAAAAGATCGTTCATGGATGTATGGTAGCATTGAATCATCAGAATTTGTGGATGGGGTCTTGGAATTTTGTAGTAATGCTATCGAGCACCAAACTAGGACAGGGGAAACCGGATTCTATTGCCCATGTGTCAAGTGTGGAAATGTATCAAAGGTCGATGGCATTGACATCCTTAGGGAGCATATACTTCGGTGTGGATTTAGGCCTCAATATCATGTCTGGGTTTGGCATGGTGAGGAGGGAGTTTACAAAGGAAACATTGATGTATATCTTGCAACCGGGAAATGATATTGATGTATATCTTGCACCCCTCGTTGAGGATTTGAGAAAGATGTGGGATGAAGGGGTTTCTGTGTACGATGCACATGCTAATGAAGTGTTCACATTGCGTGCAATGCTTTTATGCACTGTCAATGACTTCCCTGCATATGGTAACTTATCCGGGTATAAGAATAAAGGGAAGAAAGCATGCCCAATTTGTATCAATGACATGGAAGCTACGTGGATTCCTAAGTGCAAACATGTCTTCATGCCACATCGGAAGTTTCTCCCACGTGATCACCCCTATCGTAAGAAAAAGAAGGCATTCGATGGAGAGGTTGAAGAGCGTGTAGCTTGTCGACCGTTAACCGGGTATGAGGTTTACGAACAGGTTAAGGGGGTTGAAACAGTTTTTGGTAAACCTGGACAAGGGGGTGAAGGGTTATGGAAGAAAAACTCAATATTTTGGCAGCTTCCATATTGGAGAGATCTACAGGTTAGACATTGCCTCGACGTTATGCACATAGAGAAAAATGTGTGCGATGCAATACTCGGGATGCTAATGAACATTCCAGGTAAGACAAAGGATGTGAAGGCCGTGCGAGATTATTTAGAATGCAAGGGGCTTCGCCCAGAGTTATGGCCACAGGTTAAGGAGGTAAAGAAAAGAAATAGAACAAAAGAAGGGGGTATTGTGAACAAGGGAAAGGGAAAGGGTAAAGAAAAGGTGGCAAGTGACAAGAAACATAACGTAGAAAAGATTTATTTACCACCGGCTTGTTACACATTGTCCAAAGAAGAGAAACGATTTTTCTGTGAGACTTTGTATGGTATTAAGGTTCCATCAGGGTACTCATCTAACATGAAAAGATTTGTGTCCCTGAATGGTGAGTTGAAGTTGGGAAGCATGAAATCCCACGATTGCCATCTCATGATGCAAGTGTTCCTACCAATTGCAATTCGGGGGATACTTCCGAAACATGTGAGATATACTATTACCGAACTGTGTTCGTTCTTCAACACAATATGTTGTAAAGTGCTTGATCCCTTTAAACTTGATGCCCTCCAAGCGGATGTGATTGAAACTTTATGCAAGTTTGAGATGTATTTCCCACCTTCGTTTTTTGACATTATGGTTCACCTAATTGTCCATCTCGTTCGTGAAATCAAGCTTTTAGGTCCCGTTTATTTGAGGTGGTGTTATCCTTTTGAAAGACATATGGGGGTTTTGCAAAACAAAGTGAGGAACCCGGCACAACCGGAGGGTAGTATTATTCAAGGCACTGCGAGTTCACTCCTAAAGGCAATGTTGATGCCTTACACATGGTGCTAGGTAAAGACCATAACGGACGCGTGAAAGGCAAAGGAGGCTTGCGTTTAGGGGTGAGAAAGGCCTTTGGAACAGAGTGTGTTGCATCACAATCACGAACAAGTGTAATGACACCACAAGATTTGGAGGCCATTACATCTAAGATAGAAGAGCAAGTTATGGAGAAGATGAACAAGAAATTTGCAACCATCCTGGAGCGAATGGGATTACCCGTTGTTGACTTCTTGGATATAGATCATGGGGACAAATTAAGCCAACAAGACCCAGAAGCTCTAGTCGAGAGAGTTGAAGACCAGCCGAGACCCCCTACAGATCCACCAATGCCTATTATAGAGGTAATAGTTTGAATATATTTAATAAGTAACCTTTTGGACTGATGTCTCCTTACGATGTTAATTATGTTTAACATTGTCTTTAGGAAGAGACCCCTTGTTGTCTTTTACTACCCCAATTAGGTGTGGCCAATGGCGAGGAGTTAGTTGAGGTTGCATATGGACGGGCGCAACCACCAGTAATTGGCCAAAAGGTGCATTTGTTGCCTGTTTCTGGTGGTCAATTAAGTGTGTCCATAGAGACTATTATTAATGGTTATGAAGATTTCTCACTCCCGATTCCAAGGCCAGAATGGAACCTCAACAAAATCTCGGATGCGCAAGGTAGTTTTGTGACATGGCCAAGTGCTTGGGTTCGATTTTCAGAGGAGGTAACAATTATATTATTTCCTTTTCATCTTATTATTCTATAGGTGCATTTTTTCAATTGATAAAAGAGGGTAAATTTCTACTAAGGTTTTGCTGAAAATAAAGAGCAAAGATGAGGCAAATAAGGAGGGGTTAAAAGTAAAAGAGAAGGAAGTGAAGGAAAGAAGTAAGAACAAGAGAGTAGTATCATCAAAAGGGTCAACTCCGCTTCTAAAAACAAAGGGAGATCCACTTGTGAGTATTCAAGTGCTTGAAACTTTAAGCAAGGATTGTTTATGGTTGCATACATGTGTTAGCAATGTGCCTGATGACAAGCCAATTCAAGTTGATTTGGCAAAAGAACAGTTCCACTACATGGAGGACACACTAACATGGGTATATAAAGTGGATGTTCGTGAATTTCTATCAGGAGAAATGTTGAATGTATCCATAGTACAAGTTTTCATGAGGTGAAATATACATACACGTACTACTATATTTCCTCATTTTGTGCACTTCATAATTAGGTGGTTGTGAACAAGTCTAACATCTTATTTGTTATGAGTTTAGTGCACTTCACGAGGATTTGAGTGATTGTGAGTCTGGATTCAAAGTTGGGTGGTTATGTCCACAACAGATCTGTGACACACAGTGCATGACAAGCCAACCCGAGGTGAAGGAATACATAGAACAAAGTTTGATAAAATCAATCAAAGATGGGGATAAATTTATTTTGGCTCCGTATATTGAAGAGTATGTTTTAGTCCCAACTATGAGATATGTCTTTTGATATCATTATCTAAGTTATCATGTTTCTCTTTATTGACTTCAAATTCGTGTTTGTAGTAAACATTGGTTGCTCCTAGTCATATGTCCGTTGACTCACACAGTATATCAATTCGATTCTGTTTGTCTACAACCACCTCGACATTTACTTATCAAATCTTTGTTGACTAGGTATCTTCAAGTTGACATAATGCGTTTTAGTTTGATTATTAACTTTAATATATATTGATATGACCTATATTTTTCTTGTCGAGTGTAGTGCAATGAAGAAATTACGCGGAAGTTTAGGATTACATTCAAGAGCTACATTTCCTAAATGGAAATCAGTGAAGGTACATGTTTTTAAAATTTAAATGTTTTGTAGTAGACTAACCTTTGAATTACCCTGATTTTGACATGAATATTCATTTCATCTCCACTTAGTGCGCACAACAACAAAACGGGGTAGATTGTGGCTATTATGTGATGAGATTTATGTATGATTTAGTCACCTCTGCCACAACAGTCGATGATGTAGAAAAGGTATATCTAACTCCTTTAGTAAAATTTATATAGTAAGCAATGTCGTCATATGAAGTAAAGTCGATGTTTATGAACATGGAGGATGTGATTGTATGGCCGGCATCAATCGAACGACTGATGTGGGATGGCATTGTATTGTTGTTGTGTGTTGGTTTGTTGAATTGTTGAATTGTAGAATTGTATTTCACAGGTTTTTTGGATTAAAAATTGGGAAAATGTTCATTTTACAGGGGAAACTCTGCCGAAATTTTTTGAAAACTTTTATATATACTTTATGCCTCCATATGCTTGTATAAATCATGCTAAGAATTATATTGAACAAGAACTAATAGAGGTTGGTAATCTAATTGCGTTATTATATGGTGGCTACATTTAGGTTTTCGTCGGATCAAGAGATGAGCCTTTCACCATTGACGAAATCAAAGAAATAAGAGACAAGTTTGCACGATTCCTTGCCCCTAACTGTATTTAGTATCAATTTTGCAACATTACGTGGTCATGTTAACTTTATCATTGATAAGAGTGATTTTAACATAGTTTATCTTCATCGGGTTTAAAAGGGAGCGGATGTGAGTTTAGATTTGCATCCACGAATGCGAAGACAGAAAAATGTTAAGAGAAGAAGGTGGAAGAGAACACAGGCCCCTAAACCTGCATCTTATGCCACGCAATGGATATAAATTGGTTTGAAGTTTGCTGATAATTTGTGTGTATTCCATAACAGGGTCCTACAATGTTATAGTACTAGTATAGGAGACTTTGGGAGTCATTGATTGTAATCTTGCACCAAGTATTACAAAAAGAGCATGGATTCTAATGGAAACATAGTCAGAGTGTAGATTGCACGAGTCTTGCCTGGCTGGTCAAAAAAAAAATATAAACTTTATGCTCCGGTCCACTGAAGACCGGAGCATATAATGGGGTTTTCTGCTCCGGTTTTCAGTGGACCGGAGCAGAAAGTGTATTTTTTTTTAAAAAAAATACACTTTCTGCTCCGGTCCACTGAAAACCGGAGCAGAAAACCCCATTATATGCTCCGGTCTTCAGTGGACCGGAGCAGAAAGTGTATTTTTTGCTCCAGTTTAAACCGGAGCGTAAAGTCTTTTAAATATGCTCCTGTTATATCTACTTCGGGTCAAAACCGGAGCATAAAGCCTCAAAAAGACCGGAGCATATGAGGGTTTTTCCACTAGTGTGTGGTCGAATAGCGGGTAGCCGGGTATAGATAGCCTTAAGGGGAATTATTTTATTTATTTTTTTAAATTTGCAAAAATAAGTCGATTTTGGTCCAGATTTAAATAGTTTCCTTTATAGCAAAATTGTTGTCCCAGACAATGATTCGTAGTAAGTTGGATTATGGGAGAAAGTTGGACCAAAAGAAATCGTTGCCTAGGGCAACGGTTTTAGCTCAAAGAGGGCAACGATTTCAATATTATTATTTTTTTTATATAATCGTTGCCAAGGGCTACGATTTTAGGCTGACTAAAATCGTTATCTTGACAACGATTTCTTTTGCCTCAGTTTCAACCAACTTTAATGTCAGCTTCACGCAAATCGTTGCCCTAGACAACGATTTTTGTCTAAACCAAAAGTGGCTTATTTTTTAAAATAGTTTGGGAACCAACTTTTATCAAATATTTTATAAAAAAGCTTATAAATAATAAAAAAAATCCCTAAAGGGCTAGGTTTAGTGCTTCTTCAGGCACATTAACAATTGGTAGCGTTGACTTTAAATCAAATGTATCTTTTATTGGTTACTCTTTATCCTTCTTCTTGAGATAATGGTTAAAAAAAATCATAATCATCTCATTTTTTTTTTACATACGTTCTTGACAAAAGTTGATAATTATAATTTGAAAATCATTTACTCTTGAAAAAATTTAATTAAAAATGCAACATTTGAACCATCTTATTGATAAAGGTTAATATTTGCTTTATTTCGTAAAAATGTAATTTTTAGGGATCATTGTATTTTAAAGAGGTAAATAACTGACTATATGAGCATTCTTACATGTAGTTAGTCGGTTATTTTTTTATTTAACTCTTAAAATAACCTCATATATTATATTTTTGTAAAATAAAACAAAAGTTTAGCCTTTATCCTCTCTATACCCTCTCCATCATTCCCTCACCCAACCATAAATCCCAACCAACACCACCTTCAACATCTACTACCACCCCTCTCCTCCCAAGAGAACTACCACTACACAACTACCTCCAAAGATATCAATGACTCCCCTTAGCTCTATAAATATTCACTTGAACTCCTCACAAATTATTCATTCAAAGAAGTTCCAATCCACATCAAGAGTAATAAAGAACCCAAAAGCCCTAAAACTTTCCTCTATTTTTCATGACTACACCGCCACCATCGGTCACTACTACCACAATTTTCATTACCAACCGTCACCTACGACACCAATAACCATCAACACCATAAGTTCAAACAACTAAGTATATAATTAATCTAACCCTAGCTACATAACCTAGCCGCAATATTTACATTCCAAGGTGCAATTTTTATTTATGTCCCTTCTTTTAAAAATATGTCGAAATCTAACCTCCGTTCAGAACAATTTAGAAAAATAACCTCCCATTTAGAACCGCTGTCACTGACAACGATTTTAATCCTAGTCAACATTACCCTATTTACCTAGTCAGCATGAAACCGCTGTCAGTGACAACGGTTATAATGTCAGCATAAAACCGCTGTCACTGACAGCGGTTTCTCATTGGCCAAGTTACAAGTGCAGAAATTTGGGTAAGTGCAGAGGTCGCTTAAAACCGCTGTCAGTGACAGCGGTTTTAAAATTGCCTAATTATGTAAAATATTTCACCCATCTAATTTCCATTTTAAACCTGTTTTAAAACATTATGATAACATCCAACAACCAAATTCATCATTTTCGAACACAAGTTCGATACAATTTGAACACATGTTCGTGTCAATTCTGCAGCGTTTCTCGTATCTCGAACACAAATCTTCAAAAGTACAATAAAGATTGATATAAATGAAATTAAAATGAAACATAATAAATTACAATAATCTTAGTTATATATATACAATGTAGTTTGAAATATATTTACATTAATTCCAGTAACATAAGAAATTCTACAAACTAGATCAGTCCTCCTCATCAACAATGTCTAATTGAGGAAAGGTGGAACTCTGTCTCTGTTGGGTGAATATCCCACTCGCTGGGTATTAGAATGGATATGGAGGAGAGGTATACTACGACGACTCACCCTGGGTGGACCCGAATGCACCTTGGGTCCTCTCGAAGGTCAAGATCTCGGGGGCCTCATGTGTCTAGGAAGAGGAAGGCATACCCGATGTGACTTGTGCATCGTCTATATTCCCGAACTCATGGTAACTCGCACTAATCCTCCCTGGCTAGCTAGCTCCAGACCTCCTACGCACATCTGCTTCACTCCAGCTGCAATAGTAGGACTAGGCAAATTTTCGTTATCGTGACAGTAGTCATGAATAACCAACAGTTGTTGAGTCTGCAAATGAGAAAACAGTTAGAATCAGATAAATAAAGTAAAGAAATCAAATTGCAAATATTAAAGTCAACATAACATGACGTGTAGAGGTATCCCTGACGGATGAAAATGTTGCGGTGGTGGAACGAATGACGGACTAATGAATAGGCTTGTAATGCTACGATACCATATAAGATATGGATTGTAATAGTCCATGGGTCCCTGGATGGGATGTCCCTGTACAATAGATTGGTTTCTGTTGTTCCAAGCCCCGATCCACTCAGCATGCAAAGCCCCCTAATCCGTCGTGGACCTCCGTCAATGATCAATTTCGTGCAAACGAGGGTAGGTTAGAGCTGCTACGGAGATGTATTGTTGTAACCCAAACTGTCGCATAATTCGGTCGGGTAGATGCATCTCCACTATAAAGTAGCAGATCAACGGAGTGAAAGCACGCCACTCATCTCGGTCAACAACATTGGGATATGGGTCCCAAACCATCTAGTAATTTAAGTCACAAATAATTTGATTAGTGGAAAATAGATAACGTACGGCTCAATGGAAAAAAAAACTGTTATGAAACATTCACCTGATCATCTGTCATCCTATCGAGTGCGTCTTTGTAAGAGTTCATACCAGTGGCCAAATGGACACGGGTGAATCTATGTCTAAGCCACCTTATACCATGCGACTGTTCGTCTGTGGGCTATGGGGGGTTGTAGTAGATGTCCACGGGGTTTCCATCTCGATCTCGTCGACGACGACTAGGAAGAGCAGGTCGATAAAATACCATGTGCTCCCATGTCCAAATCTGAGTATACGTAAAATGGTTAGTAATCAAATACATACTATGATTTTATATGATATGTAAAGCGTGTTATTTGTTAGCGTACCTGAAGTATCACCAAAGGGCCAGCGACATCGGTAGGAACGACATCGCCCTTGACAGTCACTGCGCGACAGAGGTTCCTGTATAAACATGCCAACGCTGCACTTCCCCAACTATACGAACCAATATCAGTCCAGTTAGTTAAGTAGTGGAAAATAGATGAGGCTGATATTATTCCTAGACTTGTTAGGAAATAGAAACAGAGATATGACCAGCAAGAAGTAAACCCTAGCGTATCTCTCGACCTCAGCGTCGTCAGCATCGTCAGCTGGAAGCAATCCAAACGTCTCACACAACCAGCTAGTCCTCACTGTACTAATGGGCCCCTGACCTGGTGGGTCCACCCCGAACATCCTCTGAAACATCCTCTATCATTGACCTCGTCCATCTCATTTCGTAATCTCTTAGATCGAGGACGTCCTTTAGGTCTAATGCGAGTTGCATCTGCAATGAGCTTGTTTCCACTGTACGACCTCCATTCAGCTTGATCAAGATGAGGTACGAAGCAAGGCTTGTACGCAGTGAGGTACGAACTTGAAAGAAAATGTTTATCCATAAATGGGGCATATGATAAGCTGTATTTCCCACACACCGCTAAGACGTGAGAACAAGGGTAATGGTAAACTTTAGTCTTATTGCAAGTGCAAGTCACATTTTGGAAATGAATTTTATATCGTTTACCTCCTTTCTGCCTTAGCCTATCACCCTTACCAGTAGTGACCTCATACACACCTCTTTGAAGATCAAATGGCACTAGTGTGTGGTAACTAGCCTTTGCTAAGTTAACCTCAATCTTCCCAGTTATAAAAGAAGTGTAAGGCATATTGTCTAGAACTCTTTTCATTGCTGCTTCTCTTTTCGTGACAAACCATTTATTGACACGGTAGTAAGTTAACTCAACTATTGCACAAACCGGTAAGAATCTAGCTCCCCTCATAATCCCATTGAACACTTCAGACATGTTAGTGGTTGCATAACCAAATCTGTGTCCACCACCGTGTGCCAAAGACCATTTTTCTAGCATCACATCCTTAATATACTCGGTAGCTTCCAATGATTTCTGAGCAATGTTCCGCAAACCCTTTCTGCACTTTGCCTTTTTCCGTTGGAATGCAGTTCGAATGAAAGATTTCTTGACTGCCACATCTTTAATGGAAGTATTTAGATTAGATGCTACATGACGAATTCAAAATCGGTGGTAGGCATCCGGTGGTGTCCATCCACTGTTCTCTTCGTTCATAGCATGAATGATTCCAAGGTGTCGGTCAGAAATAACGCATAAACCTCTTCTTTGGGTCACTCGATGTCTAATACAAGCCATAAACCAAGACCAGCTATCTCCATTCTCCTCTTTAACTAGGGCAAAAGCAAGTGGATAAAGTTGGTTGTTACCATCAATAGCTATCGCAGTTAGAAGTTTCCCCATATACGTCCCGTATAGGTGAGTACCATCGATAGTTATCACTGGCAAACAATGTTTGAAGCCGTCGATAGTTGGTTGTTACCAGAATACCCTTTTGAATACATTTATTCCACCATACTCGGCCTTGTGACACCATTCTATTGCCATTCCGGGGTGCACATCTCTCAAGCCTTGCATGAACGCCGACAATCGTTCATAGGATTCTTCCCAACTACTATATACCGCTGCGATAGCGGATTGCTTACCATACCAGGCCTTGTGATAACTGACGGTATAGTGGAACTGATCTCTTACCATCTGCATAATCACAGCAACTTTAAGTGTGGGATCTACTCGTATATAATCCTTGATATAATTGCCTATTAAGTCAGCACTTATATGTCCCCCCCCTGTGAATGGGCATCACTAATGCAAGTAACTGCATAGGGACCCTTGTAGGTCACAATAGTCCAACATGGGTCCACAGGTTTCTTTTGAAGTGCACGAAGCTTTCAACCACACTTACTCTTACAAACCAGTTCGATGAGTCTCTTACTTGATTTATAAGTGGAATAGGAGTGGTTGGTTCTGAAGCAAAACAATTTAACAGCATGAATGATTTTGTTCTTGGATGCGTACTCCATGTTCTTTGCAAATTCAACACCGGTTGTGGAGGAAGGCTCACCTCCAATCATACACCAACTACCATCGTCTACATAATCATGGAGATGGCCGTAGAAGGGAACTGATTCCACAATCTCATTGTTGCCATCATCATAGTGTTCTTCTTCTTCTGTTTCTTCCTCATCGTCCTCTCCCTCATCCTCATCCTCCTCCTCCTCCTCCTCTTCATCCTCATCCTCCTCTTCCTCGTCCTCCTCTTCCTCATCCACCTCATCATCCACATCCTCTCCTATGAAATCAGGATCTTCATCACTCCAATCATCATCAGGCCACAATTGGGGAACTAAACCGCAAGAAGACTCTACTACGTACGAACCATCTTCATTCAAAGAAAATTCAGTAATTGCTCTATCATTACAAATAATCTGAGCTAGATGATTAGGCATTTGTGAGCATGATGGATGAATCTGAGCTTGATGATTAGGCATTTGTGGTTGATAAGGAAGCATTATCGGTTGATAAGGATGAGTTTGTGAATGGAAGACTTGATTTTGTGTATACATTTGAAGCATTTCAGTATATGATTGTGAAATAGGCATAGCTTGTTGTACATTAGGTGTGGAACAAGATTCTTCAACAAATATTTCCATTAGGAAGTTTGGGAAACTTCTAATATATGCCCACATGCATTCTAATGAGTAAGCATCATTAAGGGGCATAGCCATAGTCCCATGCTTCATTTTCAACTTCACCTCCCTTGTTCGATCCAACCCACACAAATCATAAACTATATCAACTAACTGATTCATAGAATTATCGGAGTTGGCCAGAATAATACTACAACTTCCACCTCTATACTCAACACTAGAACTTGATTCAATAAGAGTTCCTCCCCAACGACAAATCAAAGGATATTTTGAATTTTCCATAACGCCTACAAGATGAAAGATAGATTTAATGACAACACTAATAAGCGTTGGTCTAATATCCCATCCTGGACTTATTTAAAAGCTATCTCCACCTCCAAATGAAATAGGATATTTCATATGTCTATAATGCAATCAATCCACATCTAAACCTAATAAAAACATCACATATTAATTCAATCAATCCAATCCAATCCAATCCAAATAATCTAAATATGCTACACAACATACAAATAACAATATCCAATCCAATCCAATTCAATCAATCTAAACCTAATAACAACATCCAATCTAATCCAATCCAAATATTTCTTTTACTCCACAAGCTACAAATAATCTAAACCTAATAAAAAAATTTAATCAATATGCTACACATGTTAATTATAACAACATTCAATCTACATCTAAACCATTACACAACATTCAATTCACAACTACACCTAATATCACAATTAAATCCAAATAATAATTTTAATCCATATACTACAATCAATCTAAACATAAAAACAAAGTTCAATCTATATCCTAACCACAACAATCAATCCATACCTACTAATCTACTATGATAATATAAAAATCTAAGATAAAATTTGAAAAAAAAAAATTAAAGAAACTTACAGCTTCGGGGAAGGAGGCACGCCGGAGTGGAGGAGCTTGGGGTCGCCGAAAATAGGGATGTCATGCCAGAGTGGATGGAGCTTGGAGGTTAGGTTGTGGAGGTTATGGAGGTTAGGTTGTGGATTTTTTGAATGAAAGAGAAATGGGGGCGAACACGGGGAAGAAGGGAGGAAGCTGGTGATTTAAACCCTGGCACTGAAGAACTGTTGTCACTGACAGCGGTTTTTACTTTTTCTGCCAGTGCACTGAAGAACCGCTGTTAGTGACAGCGGTTTTAACTTTACCTTATACCGTTTTCACTGACAGAGGTTTTATGCTGACTGGGTAAAAGGCTGAATGCTGACTGGATATAAAATCGTTGCCAGTGACAGCGGTTCTAAATGGGAGGTTATTTTTCTAAATTGTTCTGACCGGAGGTTATATTTCAAAATATTTGTATAATAAAGGTTAGAAATAAAAATTACACCATTCCAAGGGTTAAAAAGATCAGACAAAAAGAGTCAAAGACTTAAATCAGAATAAAGGAGGAAGATTGCATAGAGGCAGAACAGGCAAAGGAGGCAGATTTACAGGAAATGTTCATGTTCGGAGTGAAGTCAGTTCGGATACAACGTCGTCATCTCCTTTCTCAACACAATAATAGGAGCAACGTATGTAGATGTTACCTAGTACATCAAAAACTTCACCTCAAACACTATAGATGAGATAGAAACTCCTTATGTAGGCATGGTAATCAACTGTCATGCAGACACAATAAACACAGAGTGGATCATTGATTCTGGGGCATTTGACTACATGGCAGGGAAGTTTGAGTTATTGTCCAACCCTGAGAATATGGAGAATGAACCCATGATTAATATTCCAATAGGAAATACCTCAAAAATTACTCATAAAGGGACTGGTAAGACTCAAAAATGGTCTAGTGCTTAAGAGTGTTCTCTATGTGCCTGCATTTATGCACAATCAGCTCTTTGTGTAAAAGCTCACACAAGTTCAGACTGTAAATTACTGTTTCATTTGGGTTTTTGTATCAGTGATGAATCTGAGACGAGGATAGGGCAGGGTGTAGGAAAGCTGAAAATGGTCTAAACTATTTGCAGAACAAACCACATGATTAGATCAAGTAAGAAGTGACAAGAGGAATAATGAAACAAGCAGATTTGTTGAATGCAATGAGTGTCACCTCATCTTGGAATTTTCCATCAACCATTCATAATCCACCTGTGATAACCACCACCACTTTGTGGCATCATTGGCTGAGACTTGCAACTTTGGCTAAGATTAGCAGAGTTGGAGGTTGGAAAGGATTTGGATCAAGTAGCAAAGATATTTGTCTCACTCGTCCAATGGCCAAGTTTACAAAACTTCCATGAGTTAAGTATGTCAAGAGAAACAGAGGCTTTCTCCTTGGTTACATTAACATCTGGGGTGGATGATTTATGGGTGGACTTGGATTGGATATGAGTCGGCCAAAGCCTTTAAATTTATCAAACGTGCTTGTTAAGTCAATCCCAAGTCCTCCTATGCGAATGTCCACAACCTTGACCATAATAATCACAAGCTGGTCAATAGGAAAGTCTACTTACCTCTTGAAATTGTGACAAGCAAATTGTGATATTCACATTGTTAAGGGTATCATTAGGTATTAGAAACTTATAAGTCTAGTCGTATATCACAAGTTGATTTGTGACTCATAATCTCAAATGATACGGACAATTTCTGTACACTAATTTTCTTACAAATTTGTATTTGAGTAGATCCCACCCAAAAATATTGAGACTTAACACAATTTTTCAGCTTCTAATCCAAAACATTTGAAAAATTGACCAACAAATCACTCGAGTAAAAAATAACTCGAAGTCAACTTGTACAAAACTTGACTTCACCCACCACCCACCAATCAGACCAAGTCCTATTAAGAGAACAAATATCCCTTCAATACAACTTGCCTTTCTTAATCAAATATTTTCTTTTCCAACATGTTAAACAATTAGACTTGTAAAAATAGGCACAACCTAAAATCCAATTCCAAATCGATTTATAATATTGGGTATTAAAAAAGAGTCCAAAAGCTTTCAATTATGGATGATTTTGAGCATCGTTCGACTAGAATTCCAACAGATAACAACTTAAAAAAATACAAATATGAAAATTTTCAGCTGATTTGTCTCATATATATGGAAATTGGAATAATTTTTTGTTTAATAAAAAAAATACCTGTTTGACATATTATTCAAAATGATTTTTTATTCCGTGCTTTTGAAATAAAAATATAGAAAGAAAAAGGAAGTAAAAGAAGTCGCACAATTTCCTTGTAGCTGCAGCCCACATCTAATTCTCTCTGCAGAAGACAGCGTGTAATACTCTGTCTGAACTTTGAAGGAGATCAGATCCCCATCCCCTGGAGACACTACCCAATTTCCAATTAGACCCATCCATTGTCGCCCGCGTCGATGCCATATTCTGATTGAGCAACCCCTCTTCGAATCCGCAATCAACGCCTCTTATCCATCCAGTTTTAACGCCAATCCCCCAATCTCATGTTATCCCCAATTTCTTCAACCCCTCCGTCATTCACAAGAACAAATCGATGCCCTAACCGTTTTCTGATTTAGTTTTGTTCGATTATTGAGCTAGGATTCTGGAACTATCTAATTGGATTCAAATTAGAGGTATCCCATGTCGGTCTTTTTTCGGAGAATTTGAGGGACGATTGGGATCATTGGATGTGAAATCGAGGTCTTTGTTTCATTGAATTTACAGAAAAAGGTTGGTTTTTGGAGCAATTGAGCGAAAACCTGTGTGATTAGAAATGATGGATATGTATGAAATCTGTGAAATCTGAGGATAAGAGAAGGATCTTATCTTCTTGCAATGGAGCTCAGGCCGCCATTGACGAAGCTTCTAATTTTAGGGATTTCCTTAGTTTCATTCATCATCATTGTTGTTGCTGATTCTCAACAACAAAATCAACAACAGCAACCTCAACAACCTAAAACACCCCAACAATCACAAGCTGGCCAAGTTTCCAATAATACAAATATTCGACAACCTCCTCCACCCTCAACAACACCACCTCCACCACTAACGCCATCTCCACCACTAACGTCACCTCCACCACTAACGCCATCTCCACCACTAACGCCACCTCCACCACTAACGCCACCTCCTCCTCATCCGATTCCACCTCAGGTGTCTTCTCCTCCACCCCCAGTTTCACGACCGCCACAACCTCCGACTCCGTCTCCTCTACCTCCTATACATTCTCCACCACCGCCACCGCTCTCGCCTATGTTATCTCCCCCGCACCCGCACAGTGCACCTACAAGATCACACCCAGAGAGGAATTCCAACTCTGAAGCTAATAATGTAAGGAGCAGGAGGAAGCAGAATGGGAATCTGAATAAGGGGAAGAAGGTGGGGTTGTTGTTTGCTGGTATTGCAGTGATCTTGCAAATTGGGGTGGTGAGTTTCCTAGCTTTTAAAAGGAGACAACTTTATAAGATGCAGCGTGACTAATTTGATTGGAATATGATGAAATCTTTGATGTATTCTTCCCTTTTTATATTCATTACATTGCTACTAAATTGTTTAGGATTTTTCAGTCATTCTTTTTTCGGGGTTGAGGCGGAAATTGAGCAGATTATATTGGATTGGATTGGGTTGCAAATTGGTGGGTATAGTTGGTGAATGGCGAGGAAGAACTATAGGATTAATCAGTTTTGGATTGATGTTGAGGGAATGGAATTTGAGCAACTGAGAATGATCTACTTTTACTGTAAATTGGGGTAAATCTTTGATTGTTTATGTTTTTTCTTTCCTTGTTAATTTGTGTTGAGATCGATTATATCTTGTTTGCAATACATTGACTTCACAATTCATACTTGGAATATGGAGTTCCGCCTCCAATATCATCTATTATTGGCTTTATACATTTTGCTAACCTTGATCTAGACAGACTAGACGGCTAACTTTGTATTATTAACTGTAAGTAAGAGGAGTCATGGGAACTATCCTGTTCGAACAGATTGCTTCGTTCTTTGTCATTGTGGTAACAGTTGACTGTATCTTGATTTTAGAGATATTGACATTATGATGGATTAATGTGTTCGTTGTTGAGCTATTTTTTCCCCGGCAGTTGTTTTTGGTACCGTATTTTAGTCAAATGAGTATCGTGATTCATCAGTCTCACTCTGTCTCCATGCTTATGGAAGGAAGAAGGAATAAATTAAGCTAGAGTTTCAGAAATCATTGATCCTAGAAAGAGTTCAAATTTGTTGCTTGGTGACTCAGTCTTAGTAGTAATCCCCTAAAAAGCATTTTTAATTTTTCCGTTATTTGCTGTTGACATGGGAACAAAACAGTGTCACTTCTATAATCGTGTTGATGAGCTTATTCTTATTTAAATACAAGTGTCTTGATTCTCAAATCTTCGTATTCTTGCTGCTTGGACTTTCTTTATCTTTTTCTTTTTGTTGATCAAATCGTGGTCTGATACTCTGATTTGTTGTCTTCATTCGTACAAGTTAGTAATCAAAGTACAATTGGCTTCTCAGAATTACATGCGGGGTGCAAGGCGGTACTTTTGGTATTTGCCATAATCTTTTAGCGTATATTGTGCCCTTTTGGTACTTTGTACAACAATCTCAAGCTTGTGTTGTCATATTCAGAGTATTTGTCGGGTTATGGATTCTTTCTTAGATTAAATTGCTATGATGTATCAAGGATAGCAGGTTACTTTGGTTTTGAAGGAAAGATGTTGGGCAACAGGTCGTAACCATGCTTTTTCGTTGTTGAAACTATCCATTCTTTATTCTCACGAGAAGTGCCAAAGTGAGCCAAGCTTTTCTGTTTCATTTGCAGGACCGTGTTGTTTCATTACTTTCATATAATGTTTTGGATGTAAGTTTGATTTGTGAGTAGGTGAGTTGAAAACTTAGAGCAAGGCAGATCCTTGTGATTTTGCCTTAGGTGCGAGAAATACTAGTTGATGGTGATGAATGTTTGTGGAACATCTTCCTAGGGAAAATCTCTCTGGCCACAAAATTATGCTCACACAGTTGAGGCCGTTAAAGAAATTACTAACCAGTGAAGTTCTTTGACTATTGGTAAAAACTTTAGACAGTGTAATTGAGTAATTGTTACAGTGGTTTTTGTGTCTTTGATTATAGACAGAAATGAAAAGTTGTTAGTTGTGGCAGTGTGGTTAATGACTTATTGTATTGCTGGAAAGCATTTTATTGCTTGGTGACCGAGTGTTAGTATTTATTACTTCAAAAACATTTTCAATTGCAGTTACAATAAAACAAGAAATGTCACACCTGTCTTGGTGTTGACGAGCCTGATTTTGTTTGATACTCCGTATTAGTCTTGATGCTCTTATTTTCGATGTCGATGCATAATCTTTCGGTTATGCTTTGATGAAGTTAGTAATCAAATCATTTACAATGCTTGCCAAATTATATGTGGAGTGTAAGACGGTACATTTGGTCTCCCATAATCTTTCGGTTATGTTGTTTGCTTTCACGAGAAAAGCCTTGGCGTGCCAAGCTTATCCCATTTCGTATGAAGGGGAACAGTGGATGTCCATGTTATGTTTTGGATGTATGCTTGATTTGTGACAAAATGAGTTGTACATTTATTGTAAGATAGGATCAACTAATGATATTGTCTAAGATTTGAGAAATACTAGATCAATGGTGTGGATTTCTCTAGCCTCCTCGCAAGGCTCAAGTTCACACAGGTAAGGATTTTGTGGAATTGTTACAGTGAGTGGCTTTTATGTTTTCTTTGAATGAAGAAGGAGAGAAAGATTACTGAGTAATCAATGTTTTGCGGCATATTGTTAGGCTTATGGACTTGGCTTTGAGACAGCTAATCACTCTCGTACCACTGGAGTATGATAAACAAAGTAGAAACTTCTTTTTAGTTTTTACGGAGTTCTTCAATGTTTTTGGCTATCCTAAACGCATAATCTGGCGTTAGAATGATTACGTTAGTCCCTCAGTTTTTTGCACAGACCACCGATGGCGGTGGAGTTAGTGACTAGTGAGTGTTATAATGTTGGAGCACCGCCACCACGCACGTTATCGCCACCTACAACCTTGCCGGTAAACCCGAGGACCACCTTTATACAACATGTAAGACCATCTTACCTCCAACTCTAATCTTGCCACCAAACACAACATCGAGAGTGCGTAATTCTAGGTGTCTTCATGGTTGACGACATCCATCATCTAGTAGCAACTAACAAGACTACATTTAACTGCCAACCATCTTTATACAACTTGTAAGAACATTTTACCTCCAACCCTAATCTTAATTTGAATTAGTAAGGGTATTTTCAGGAGCATTTGTCAAACTTCAGCAAATAAAATTCGATATTTATAGTAGTTATTTTCTTACATTTTCACGTTACACTCCCGCTATTAACTTTCTTCAAATAGGTTTCAAGTATTTAAAAAACAAGATTTCTGGGTGTTTTAATGTTGACTCACCCAATGTGACCCAAACTAATCAATTTAACCCATCCGTAATAGATCTAATTTTACAAGGTTTAAGCCCAATATATAAGGTCATCTGGCCAGCTATGACCCATTATTACACTAGTCATCATTTCTCAATTGGTAAAAACCCTCTTTCGAGAAACATCGTCAGCCCCAAGAGTTTGAGCATCACTACAAGTCTAAAATCATTCACCCTATGATACTCAACGGGTCAATAAAGGACCCGTCTTGCATAGCCTAATGAGGTTGTGTTCTATACTCTATAGATAGGAAAATTTTCTAATAAACATCAGTTAGTCAAATTGGAAATAAAATTAAAATAAAATAAAATAAATCACGTCTTAAATTTTTTAGGTCTAAAACTTGCAATCCACCTTATATTTCAATTATTCAAAAAATACTATCTATAAACTTCAAATGGGTCTAAAATTTACCTATTTACTTTTTCATCATGATTTTTATCAATCAAATGAGTTAACACTATAATAAAATTTGTTGACGTATATAGAAAATATACCCTTAAAAAATAACGTCAATCAACTGAGTTATCACCTTGAATTATGACCCACCGATCCATCATATGCTCACGACTAGAGTTGGATATGAGCCAAGCTAGCTCATGAGCTATTCGGGATCAAATCGCCCAAAGCTCAGCTCAAGCTCGAAATTAGGTGAGCCCAAGCTCGAGCTCAAACAATTCAGGCTCGAAGGTTTGACAAGCCTAAATGAGATTTCATTTTTTTTTTTTTAAAAAACGAGCTTGCAATGAGCCTATACCGAGTCGAGCCGAGTCACAAGCTTTTGTTGAGCCAAACTCAAGCTAAGAGCCCGAGCCTACTCACGGCTCGTATCGAGGCCCTACTCACGGCTCATACAGAGAGAGGCTAAATATATAATGCAAAAATAAACTCAACTACGCAGAATTTAAAACAAATGTCAACAATTATGAAATAAATGAGGTCACACATGAAACATGCATACTAATGTATGCTTGAGGTTATAAATGAATTTTTTTTTTTTTGAAAAACATGATTGATGAAAAACTATTAAGAAGAATGATCCAAGAAAGAATTGAAACTGAAATAGCTAAAAACTCGAATTTAATTACAAAGATGAGACTGAATATAGTGACGTAACTCACATAAGCTAGTACATGGATTACTTGTATCCCTTGCAAAACTGAAATACTACAGATAGTGAGGGAATTAAAGTTGCGTCCACCAATGGCGTGCCTCGGCTGCCTGTTAATGTTGTCATTATAAGAGCTATCTATGACGATGTCTCTCCTATAGTTGTCTCCGACTGCTTTGACAATAACTGCAACGGCCATGAGTCAGCTGGTGTGGGATATCTAGCATGAGGTTTGCTTACAGTTATGGGTGGACTAGAAACTGCACCAATCTTTTTACAAGCTTGCAGGTCACGATCTATTGGAATGACATATAGCGGACTGAGAACAGGTCGTTGCTGTGAAGATGGATCAGGTTTTGCAATTTGTTGGAGGTGGCCTTCCATGAAGTGCGAAGGTGTTTCCGCGAACCAACATTCATGAGAGGAGCTTATATTTAGGTCTGGCTTAGATCGGCTTAGTCTCTCTTCCACTTCATTCTGCATTTTCTTTATCTGCATTTCAAGTGCAGCATTCTCCTCTTTCAGCTCGTTTTTCTCTTGAGTCATCTAGTCAGAGAGGAAAGACATCAGGATCTATCATTTACAGAAAGAGAACATTATTTTGGATGGCAAAGTTACAACAAGCATTTAAATATTACAGCGGAGTTAGACCAAGCATTAAGATAGTTCACTCAAAAAATTATGAAATTATGACAGCACGCAGCACAACTAGATGATGTGCATGAACATATATAGCTTAACTACTACATAAATTACTATCAATTGTTTGGATAGTGCAACTTGCAAGATAGGTTTCAAAATCATGTTATTCTTTGCTGCTAAGTTAAGCAACCAGCAATCCAACAAACTTTGCAAATCACACAATAAATACTGAAGGTGGCTGGAAATACGTATAAAGAGGTTTCTATAGTCACTTCAACATTTTGTTTCCATCTTCAATCTCTGTTTATCTGAAAACTAACAGATGTAATGACAAATATATCCTACATGCTTAAGGGGACTAAATATTTTGTTCGATTTCTTTCAACAGAACATTTTGCAACTTAAAACATACATTACACAGTACTTATTACACAATAAATACACTCATGGCAGAGGCAAAGGGTGACATAAACATAGAGCAACCTGATCCGCTAATGCCTCTGAAACAATGTAATCTTGTAGGTCATAACAAAGCGATTACAACCATCAAGGACAAACACTGTTCATTACTAAAAGTAGCAAGCCTTATATCATGATCTTTGAAAGCTAGAATCCTATAGCACATTAGCACATGTCTGAAACACAATGGTTTGCAGTCAGAGAGCTTACATAGTGAGATTCTGACAACAGAGTTGCATTCTCTTTTCTGAGGCTCTGAATATGAGAAACCATATCTTTCAAATGCTTAATTGTCTCGTTAAGTACAGAGGCTTTTCCATTGTTCTCTTGATTTGTTTCTGCAAGAAATTTAAAGAATGAATTATTAACCTATGAAGCAACCTGTCTGCTAACTATAAAATTATATAACTCGACTATGTAAATGAGTTCACCAAAGTCAGAAAGCAAAATTACCGAGAACACTAGCCAGTTTTTCGAAAAGCTCATTCAGCTGTTCACGCTTCAACCTTTCTCTCTCTGCCTTCAAAACTTTTTTTGGAACTTTACCCTGATTTCTTTTGTTAGAGTGAGAACTGCAAGTAAATCAACACTCCACATGAGAAAAATGCTTTTCTCACAAATGAAATACTAAAATAAACACACACTTAATGATAACTCAAACCTTCTATTCCGGGGTACATTATTGAACACTGTGAGGTTTGGATTAAGGTCCATTCAAAATCCAAGCAAACTTCAAAAAAAATATTGAAGCTCCATCATTGTCCCCCTCTCCCCATTCCCTTGAGTTTTCCTTGATATTGTCAAATTGTTATATCAAACTACCTATGCTCTGTCAGTATTATCTTCTGATTTCATCATATACCTTCCATGTTTTAAAAAACTATATCAGTATTCATGAGTCACTTGCATTATAAGCTAGTTGGTCTAAAAACAGAACAAGATTTCCCATTCAGTTTTAAAGAATAACCAGCAAGGATAACTAATACGAACTAGTATTATATCCCCTAAAAGCTAAACCTTTAATCACTGCATAACGCCAATACACCTCATAATGAATTACATTGAAGCATTCCATTGCTACTGTGAAACTAAAAGAAAGAAAAGTCAGCTCCTCTCGCTTGCTGGGAAATGAAGGTAAAAAAGGGTCCCTTGCATAAACTATTTAGAACAACTAATATGTGAAGTAGTAGTAACAAAAGCAATCACCATATTGCAATGCAAAAATAAGTCTTGCACTTAATCTAGTACCATAATACCATAAGCTCAATCAAACTACTTACTCATCCACTGCATCCTCCGTCGAATCTTCATAAACGACATGATCATCAAGGATATCCGATCCCATTATTAGCTAGTCACTAGTAACCAACTTTGCCCTTTAGCTTCAATAATACCAACTTTACCCTGAGAAAAACCCATTCAACAAAATGTAACCAAATATCAATATTAGGCACTAATTCCAAACATAATGAAACCTGAAGCAATTCACGATGATCACCCAATATGATCACTACATTAAGCACAATCTTCATATTTTCCTATCAACATATCTGAATTATTTCAGTCAACTAAAGATAGACCCAAGAATATACAACATGATAACACCAAATCATACCCACCAACTCACTTATCAAGCAATCAACCGAAACATCTAATGATTCAATCAGCAATAAATTTAAACGCAACACTGTTAAAAATTGAAAATCAAGACACACGTATCACCCCCAAAATAAACATAAAAATCCAATTTTTGAACAAAGAAACACAAGCTCAGCTCAATTATCAATCAAATTTGAAAACTTAATCAATTTTAAAACTAAATTCAACAAAAAACCAAAAACCACCAATTGAAAATCCAATCTTTGCAAAAAAAAAAAAATACCCAGTTCAATTATCAATCAAATTCACAAACCTAAGTCAACTTTGAAACATAAAAAATACAAATACTCAATAAATTAACACACCCAATGACCCGAATAATCTAAACTTACCTAGAATTTGATTTGAATAAAGAACAAGCAAATTAGAATTGATGGGGGTTGAGCTGTTCTTGATTCCTTGAAAAATAGGAATTGAGTTGAATGGATTTTTTACACAAATGATGGACTATTTGGTTGAAATTATAATGAAGTTAATAAATTTGGAATTGCATAGTTCCACGTGAAATTGGCTACCATCCACTAGTACAAGGTAATCATGCGAACGCCCTCCACACGCCGTAGTAGGTGCAAACTGGCTGGAATCTGACGTGTAATTTTCACTCCACGCTATCCACCATTTTTTAAAGTGTGCTTGTCATATTTTGTGTGTTCTCCATAAGTTTCTGAAAACGACAAGTTTTGTCACTGTTTTTTGTTTAACGAATTGTGATATGATAATGCTTAAAGCAACTAAGTTTTATAATTGATAAAAGTAATGATATTGTTTTTTAAGAAAATAAAAATTTATATTTGTATAATATTTTAGATAGTGGAGATATGGATTATATAGGTGTCACAAAAATATCATTTATAAATATTTATGAAATATGAAGTGTTATAAACTAGACTTACTACGTTAGCATTTAACAAGTAATATCGTTGTCTATGACCAAGATTTCCTTTGGTATACCTAATTGTTGGAAGGTCATTTAGCTTTGACATTAATCACATTAATGGTTGTAAATGTTGTCAACCAAACAACGTTGAAGAACTAATAAAGGGATTAGTCAATACTAATTTTAGGAGTTTTGAAAAATGATAGAAATAAATGTTTGCAATCAAATAACTAAAATAAGGTTCCAATCTCTTCTGCACTCTAATATGACCTTAGGTATACGAATACGACACATGAGAATCATATCAAAATTTTCACTCCCCAAGTTCCAAAAAGTTTGAAGTCACCAAATTTTGAAAGTTATTTTAAGAGATATTTTGGAAATTATTAGAAATTGGAATAAATTAAGGTATTGGTTTACTTCTAAGGTCATAAAAGGAAGATTGAAATCAATCTTTGTTTTATATTTGCACGGGCTAGAAAACAAGTTTAAGTTCAAAATAGATTGAAATGAATATTAAGGGTCAAAATAGATAGTTTCAATCAATATGCGAGACTAATATGATCATATAAGATCCATTTTAACCATGTAAAGGTGTTCTCTCACCCTGTTCGAATTGTCTAAAGTAATTAAATTTTTGAAAGTTACTATACATTATTTTTGAGAAATTTTCGCATTCCAAAATTAATATAAAGGTATTAGGTTCATTCTAAGATTATATAAGGAGGTTTAAAACTAATAATTACTATATTTTTTGTATCAAAAGGCCTTAAAAATAAGTTTAGGACCTAAATATTAGAGATTTGACAATAGATTGAAATTAATATTTAGACTCAAATTAAATGATTTCATTCTAAAGTCCTAAAAAGACCTTAAAAGACTCATGGTAATCATATCAGATGCTCCTTCACTGAATCCGAAATTATTCAATAGGATAAATTTTAAAGTAATACATTCCATATTTGAGATATTTTCAAAAAAAATCCTAATATCATAATAAAAATACTTGATTTTTTAAGGGCATAAAAGAAGGTTCAAAACCAATCACATTGTCTTAGATACAGTATCAAAGGCCTTGAAACGAGTTTAGAACCTAATTTTACAAGTTTTCAAAATTGATTCTTATGACCTAATATGACCAATAAGACCCGTTGACCATAATATTAAGATGATTCCTCATCAAGTTAGAAATTGCCTTACTCAAATGAATTTTGAAGGTTATTATACATCATTTTAGATAAATTTGAAAATTTTCCAAAATTAAAATAAATGTAATTGATTACTTCTAAGGTCATGTAATAAGGACGTTTGAAGGCAACCATTGCCTTGTATCTGTATCAAAAGGCCTTGACAATAAGTTTATAACCTAATTATAGAAGTTTTTAAAATCAATTGAATTGGATATTTAGTATCAAAGTAGATGGTTTTTATCATTTTTAAGGCTTAATATGATCCTATGAGACCCTAACATAAGCATGTAAAGACGTTCCCTTGCTGATTCTGAAATTGTCCGAAATGACCAAAATTTTAAAGTTATTATATACCGTTTTTGAAATAATTTTTGCAAAGTTGTCAAAATTGAGACAAAGGTATATGATTTCTTTCTTATATTATTATATATGGAGGTTCAAAACTAACCAATACTATATATTTAGTTTTAGAAAGCCTTATTTATAAGTTTAGGACCCCGTAAGAGTATTGAAAACAACTAAAAGAGTCAAATTAGATAGTTCAAATCACTTGTAGTTAGGGCCGAATATGACCCAATGAGACCTATAGTAAGTAATCAAAATATTCTCTAATCGGGTCCAAAAATATCATAAATGATCAAGGCTTGAAAATTATTACGTTGTTTTTGAGATATTTTCGTTCGAAATTGAAATTGAGGCACTCGAAAGGCCTTGAAAAATATTCTAGGGCTCAATTGTTTGAGTTTTTAAAATTACTCTTAGGTCTTAATATGACCCAACAAGACCCTTGGTAAGCATATCAAAATGTTCACTCATTGAGTCTAAAATTATTCAAAATGACTGAATTTTTATTACCCCGCCCCCCGCATTTGCTAAAATACTCCTTATCCTTTATATTTTCCCATCCTCAGCCAGAATTTTTGGACGGTCCTTGGCACCTTACAGTTGACCGGATTTTTTAAACGGCTTACCCATGGACGATCTGATTTCTCGACTTTTACCTGCGACGATGACGTCAACGACTCCTCCATAGCTTTGGTTATTTGTCGGCGTCAATTACGGTGATGTTTGGCCGAAAATTGGTGAGGTTGGTGGCAGTTGGCCGGAAACCGGCGAGGTGGTCGGTCGGTACTAGGTGGCGTATGTGGTAGAAGGCAGGCCGTGGTGGATTGCGGGGATTGAAGGGAGTGTGAAGTGAATAATTAAAGATTAAGTGTGAATAAGATTTAAAAGGTGCAAGGGCATAAGGGTAAATACGATGGAGTAAAAGTGGGGCAATAAAAATAACGATCCACTATGTTTATTGTGAAAATTACTTGTCTAACGGAGTTTACATCTCTACTCTTGTTTTTTTACATCCCAGTTTATACGTCAACTTACCCTTGATAAATAAAGGGAATAAAGAGAGTCTTGGATTGTTTAATAGTGGCTTGAAAAGGCATATAAAATTAAACTTAACGCCTATTAAACATTATTTAATCCAAAAAACTTGCATAGAGTATGTATCTGATAAATAACTTGTGAATGACACACGCTTGGGTTTGGTGCGTAATGATCTGTACACAAAGAATCATCGTGAGCAAATTTGACATATACAAAGCATAGAGTACGTGGAATACGAAAATAGTTTGTCGATGTTATTGGTCTTACATTCAACGCTGTAAAATTTAGAGCTTCGTTTGTAATTTGACATTCTGGAAATATATTCAATAAAGCCAGGCGTAACAAAGCCAGAGCATGTCCTTCATGTGATGTGCGAAATGCTAAGAAGATTATATTTATACTATTATAGCAAAGATATTTTTCATGTCAAGACATGCACGTACTACTCATCCTCTTTTATTTTCCTACCAAAGAACCTAAGTTTCATCCCCTATTAAAATTTCATAGATGAGCTTCACATTTTTTCTTGTATGGTCTTATTCACTTACTCCTTGCCACATCATCTCCCTAATAAGATGAAAAAGTATAATTTCATTACTTCATTTTTCTGTGAATGAAATACTACGAATAAAGATGTAATAAGTGTTGTAGCTGGCTGGCTAACCCTAACATTGTGCACTGCATGTTGTACCCTAATTTTCGAGGAATGATAAATCCATTTCAGAGGCTGGACAAAATTATTACTCCTTAGATGCCTTTTTAATTGTTATATTTTCATTTTTGAAATTCAAGTTTTTAAACATATATTTTAATTATTTTATGACAATAATATATTCGAGTAGGATATCATTGGATGCATCGATCTCAATATAATAAAATATAGAATTTTTATAATTTTTTGTCTTATGAATTTAGATAAGAAAAAAACGTTTTAAATTACTCCGTATGTCTTAAAAACCATAAAAAGTCAAATAGAGTAAATATTTTCTATATGTCAAACCTCAGAAGGACATTTTCAAAGTAAAAGTTTCATGATTCAAATATTGTCACATGCATCTTTGAAATAAAATTAGCACAATTCACGAGTATTACTTCATCTTTGACAATATAGTTTACGTTTCATAAACATTAGTTACATTCTTACATTACCCTAACTAGCTAGCTAGACCTAGAACGGCTAGAAGCCACTGGTACCCCAACCATTTGTTCCATTCACTTTATTCCTTTGTCTCTCTGTTAACTTCGCTCTTTATGAATGTGCAAAAGTACAGTTTGCTCTTTATTGTGCGGAGGAGGCTCTAATAAGACCATACATATTACTATTGATTAATTAGATACCTTGTACATTGTTTAACAGCTATTTGTTGAGGCTTTTCTTATTCATATTTGATATAAATTATATTAGAGTATTAAAATTTCAGATATAGATCTTGTTATATTAGGATATTGTTATATTATAGAAATATAGAAGATATAAAAATATAAAAAAAAATCATGTATTAGATATAGACATTACGATATTAGGTACAAAAATGTCCTTTAATGTATTTATATTAGGTATAATTAGAAATTTCTCTTATATTGTTAAAGAATTGACATGTTATTTATAGCACTGAAATACTTGCTTAATATGACATTAGAGCAGTAACCTCAAATTTAGACCTACTCACCCACCCTAAACTAAAATTACTCATAGAAAGCCGCAACATGAATAAACTTTTCCAACCCTAATAAGTAGAGATTATCAACTGACATAAGTGAATCAAGAACCGTTAAAAGCTGCAGCTAGCACACATGCACATAATCTCAAAGGCAATCAATTCATATGGAGATGATGGGAGGATAATTGCTGGAGAATCACTCGTCACTTTCACTCCCCGGCCCGTAGTATAGAAAAAGAAAACAAAAACTGGACCCGTAGTGTTTACTTTTACGTGTGCCTGATTTAGCTTATATTATTCCTAGCTTGTTACCTGTTACGTATATATGGCAAAACAATAGATCCTCTCGCTTCTTATCCAGCTTTGCATTTCCTTCTGCCATCTCTTCAGATTCCATGCTATGCAAATCTGTAAAATAATCGTTGCTTTAGTATTATAATAATTATAGTATCTGAACTGAGCAACACACATACATGCATAATAATACGAACGAAAGTTTTACACGCAGGCTCCGTTTAGTAGGGTGTAAAACGTTTTCCCTGAAAACTGTTTTCCATTTTACATTGTTTGGTTGGGAGTAAAATATAGGATGTAAAACTTATAATGTAAATTCATTTTACACCCTATTGAAAACATTTTCCTTCAAAATTGGGAGTAAAACAATTTTACATCCATTCACTCTAAAAAAAATACCAACTAACAAACAACTCACGCATTACCAACTCATGCATAGAGGTGGGCACAGGTCGTACCGTGCTCGTCATAGACCGTGTCAGCTTGTGCCTGACCTCTTGTCTTGTTGTACCTTGCCTAATTGTGGTGGTGTCGTGATGTATCGTGATACCTTTTCCTAAAACTCGGCCTAGCACGACCTACGTTCTTGGTGTATCGTGTCATGTCTCGTACTGGCCTAATTTTTTAACAAAAATTAAAATTAAAGTATATAGTAGAATTGAAAAAAATATATAAAAATAAAGTATATAGTAGAATTGAAAAAAATATATAAAAAATATATATTATATTATACGAATATATTAATATTAAAAATAATAGTAATATTAAGTGTAGTAGTAATAATATTACTAATAATAATTGTATTAAATGATACTAAATAATAGCGTGTTTTGGGCCATACTTCGTGTCAAATTGGCGCGCTGCTCGTATGCTAGTGCCTAAATTTTTTTGTCATCTGTAGCGTGTCGTGTCGTGCCATGACCGTGCTCATGTCGTACTGTGCCAAAAGTGTGCCTGCTTGACCTGCATGCCGGCCCGGCCCATGCTTAGCTCTATTCACGCATTCTTTATTTCTCATCGTCTCAGTAACCTTTCTCTCTCCCTCTCTTTGCTCCACACTTTCTCTTTATTAAAATATCTTTTCATCTTCTTCGAATATCATCAATTAAGTACGTTTTTTCGAATCTCGTGTCTTGATTATTAAATTATCATACTATATCAAGAATCTGAATAAATTTTATCCATTTTAGTCGAAAATAAAAAAAATAACCTAGATTTCTCCCCGATTCGATTGAACCATGAATGTTTCTCATGAAATATGGGCAATCAACAGTTTATTTAAAATTAGAGTAGAATTTTTCTTTATGTTAGAATTTAAAATGTAAAAGTACAAACTATTACATTACAACCGGTTGATTGGTTTACCTGTTTGATTGCGAATATATTACCTGTTTGGTTGATTTGCTTATTCGATTGTGAATACTCCTTTATAATTAGCTTAAGGTCTTTTTATAATGTTGAACCATAATTTTTAGGGGTTTATAGTTTTATGGAGATATTCTATATAATGTAATATGTTATTAATAGATCAGAGAAATATACTGTAGAATTCATAATAAAAAAATTTGTTATAGCATAACAAATTTAGCTAATGATAAACAACTTAAAATATACAACGGAAAAAAAGTTAAAAAATGACAAGAGAATACAATTAGAAAAGTTAATAAGAGTAATTGATTTTCAGTTCAACCAAACAACGAAAAATGTTTAAATGTAAAATAATTTTTCATTCAACTAAACAACGGAAAAGTTTCATGAAAATGAGTTTTCCACCATAAAAAGTTTTCCATGAAAAATCATTTTCAGTTGAAAATGTTTTACGCCCTACTAAACGGAGCCGTACACCATTATACAATTTAGCTTAGTACCATATGACACGATAGTAGCGTAGTATGTTTTGTCACTGCATTGTCTGCATGTGTATGTCGGCAGATGGCTAACATCTCAAAAACACTTCTGTATTGGGAATTAAAGTTCAACATTCATATTTAGGATAAGTGAGAATGAATATCTTAAAAAGAGAAGGGTAATGATATTAATTTGAATGATTGAATCATTTGTTGTTAGGGTATAATTTTAAAATGTATGATAATTATTAATGTTTGATTTACTTAATTTTAGATATTTAACTTGTTACTTACCCCTCTAAAGATCGTACATGGCATTTGATTCCTTAACGGTATGGATTCCAATGGCCATACCACTTTAACATTATTTGATAGTATAGAGGGTTTGATAGTATAGATGAATGAGTCTTGAATCATTGCGGTTAGGGTGGGTATAAAATTCCAAGGGGTTGAGGAGGAGATATAGCTCATTAGGTATGTAATTCCATTTCAAAAATATTTAATCAAACTGGCGCAACTAAGATATGGATTCAAAACTCATTCATAAGTGTTTGCTTGCGAATAAGAAAGAGGCTTGAGTTTGATTCCAAAGAAGATCAAATCATTTAATGCAATAGTAAAAACAATGAATGGATTATTAATAACTTGCTATTGATCATTAAGGATTATTGAATCAATTCTCTAATCTTAGGCCTTTTCTATAGAGCTTTTACAGAGTATAAGATTGGAATACGAGTATTTACTTGAATTTCTAGCAAAACTATATATCGTTCAACTCTTCAAAGTTACGTAGTATAAGATTGGTATGAACTGAAGGAATGTCCTCAATAAGTGTAACAAACTAGATATAATTAGGATGAATTATGGAGATAATAAAAGTCAGTTATTTTAGATGATTATAGTGTTTTACTAGAAACCAACTATAATATATATTAATTAGATTAATATACTACTAACTATAACTGAGTCCTATGAGGTCATACAAATAAGCAAGTGATTGGATAAATCTCAGATACTTATGTGAGAGTTGTAAGTTGATCAAATTAGGTAATTGAGTCACTTTGAGGTACTTAATTATCATTTATATATAGATATATGGGGTTGAAAACCCTAGACCTAATTTTCAATACTAGCTTTTGCTTTCTCTCTCACATAACTCAAAAACCCTAAAAAGCAATCAAGAACGGTTCTTGATTCCGTACTAGTATACATGGGTAATCCAATCCTGCTTGTGGACCAATACTAGAGGAACGACATTTGACGTTCTAGATTCTCCGTAAAACGTGCCCTTTTGCTTTGAGGAATTTAGCATCAAGGGTATGTTATACTGTTCTGATAGTTCGTATTATTATATGCATGAGATCCTGTTTTAGATGCTAAGAAATTGATTCTTGAAATTCCGCTAATCGCATCTAAATTCTTACATAAACAACTTTTACGTAGTGTCATATTATCAATTTCTTATTTATAATCTGTAGGACTATGATTACTTGTTTCTTCTTAGGTTATACCCATACATTTTAACTCTTTACTTATTATATGTTTTCTTGCTTGTTATGTCCTTTTATACGAGGAAGGCAACAAATCGATCGCATAAGCCAATAGGGGAAGCGGTCTTGGTGCGAAATGGCCCCTCCCCTGTTGCTTATCATCACAGTTAATTTCGAAATGGCCAAGCATTTATGTTATGCATTCCCATGTGATCTTGACACTACTAAATATAGTGACAAAACAACGTGTACAACAATAACAATGCACGGCTATTGTGAATAAGTTCTCTAACTTACCATTCAAACATGGGAATGATCAACATAAGCCAAGAATTTTCTCCCATAACATGATTTGTAGCTCCAGTTTCAATTATCCAAGAGGTATCATCAAACTTACCATTCAAACGATTTTCGGAAATTATGGCACTACCCATCAGTCTCTTAATAGCCTTCCATTGTTCACTAGTGAATAACTGACCAGAAGAAGAAGTGTGTGCATCAAACAAACCCGCATCAATGTTTCTAACCGATGTAGCATTAGACCTCACCAGACCACGACCACGACCAGCCAAAGACTTTCCCCTTGGTTACCATCCCCTTGCCAACCATGAAGATCATATCATTTACTTCCCCCCTGGTTGCCATCCCCTACTTTCTTGCACTTCTCACAAACCGCCCTATCTGAACCACCACACCACCTCCCGGCACTAGTACGAACAACAAAACCAAGCGTTGGGGGAGACTCTTCTTTGATTCGGGAGATTAACCCTTTCTTCTTGAGCCACCTGCTGAAATGCTATATTTAAAGAGGGTGAAGGGTCTTGAGAAAGAAGAGTGGAGCATAGAGGAGAATAAAACTCAAAGTATAGACCGAGCAAAAACTATTGAAGCCGATCACCGTCACGCTGACTAGCGTGTTGTTTCCCAACATTACAGATATAATTGCCACAAGTACACGCAATTAAAGGTTCATGCTTATCTAGTTCATCCCATAAAATAGAAAGTTTACTAAAATAAACTGCAACCGACATATTCTTTAGTTGCTCACAGCGATTTATATCAGACTTAATTTGCCGAATACGAGGACTATTAACGAGACAGAAACGTTCATGTAAATCATCCCATAATTTCTTGGCATTATCATAAAGAGAGAGCATGATTTTACCTTTGGATCAATGGTGTTCATTAGCCAAGAAACAAGCATGCAATGAATTGTAACCCAGTCGTCCTTAATACACGACAAAGCATAAGACATGATACTCCCATTAAGAAAACCAAATTTCCTCCTATAGGACAGTGCAATACGGATAGCATAAGACCAATCATTGAAATTATCAAGTTGAGACGCTAAGAAGTGATGAAATCCCCTAGCCTATCTTGCGGCCTAAGATAGAACGGGGAATTGTAATCAATTCTCGGTAGAGAAGATGGATCGCATTACCCACCGTGCTTACAACCAACGTTGATGCAACACTGACAATATAAACGCACCCAAAAAAACACCAATACCCACGCACGTACGTAGAGAATAAAATTGAAGACACCAATACCCACGCACTTAACCAATATCCTCCAAAAGTCCATGCACTTAGAGAATAAAATTGAAGACACCAATACCAACGTAGATCAAATGCAATACACACCAAAAGTCCACGCATGTAGAGAATAAAATTAAAGACACCAGTACCCACGCACGTAGATCAAATGCAATAAGTCCACGTAGAGAATAAATGTAATACGCACGTACAAACCGAAAGAGAAAAAAAAAGGTAGAAGAAGACACACAATACCCGACAGAAGAATACCCACAATCCATGCACAGCACCGACGGGGAGGAAACAAATAGCACCGATAGAACACGTAAAAATAAACAGCGTGGCACGAATCGGGGATGGAAAAGAACACGTAAAGGATCAAAGTAGGGTGATTTGGAAAAAAAAACTTAGGATGTAAAATATGTATGAACTTTAAAATTGTGTTTTTATTCATAATTAAAACAATATATATATATATATATATATATATATATATATATATATATATATATATATATATATATATATATATATATATAGGGGCGGGTTCTGGTGAGAACCCCTCAATATATAAGAACTCATTGTATATAAGAACCCATCTTCAACCTTTAAAATAAGAAAATCTAACGGTTTGGATGCGTTGTATTTGAAATGGGCCAGTGATTAATAACTACAAACCGTATTATATGCAACTTCAATCTAATTTTTTAAACTTCCCTTCCTTTTCGCAATTCTGGTCAAATACCATATATACTGATTATTTTAATTCCTATTATAGATAATATAAAAAAAAAGTTACTAGTAATTGTTTTAATTCATACATGTTATAAATGAAACATGCTTATTAATATATCTAATGTTCTAAACTCATATGTAGTTGTTCTATTTGTTAAACTAATTATTCGATATATATTATGAACACTTATGTTGTTGTTCGATATACAGTTGTTCTAAATTCATATGTAGGTGTTTTATACACGTATGCAATTGTTCTAAACTCGTATTTAGTTATTCTATGAACGTATGCAGTTGTTCGAAACTCATATTCGATTGTTCTGACGTGTGCAGTTGTTCGATATGGTTGTTCTATACACGTGTGTAGTGAATCTAAACTCATTAGTGTTCGAAACATTTCATAAAGCTATTTATACTAATGTTCTAAATCATAAGTATATTATAGTGTTTTAGAATTTACCTATTGTTCGAAACTTTTCACCTATTGTTTAAATATATATCTAGTTTTCGAAACATTTTAACTATTAAAACTAGAGTTCGAAAATATTAACTTATTGTTCGAAAGTGTTATACTTAGTGTTTGAAACAATTAACCTTCTGTCGAAACTAAATACGTAATGTTCGAAACTTAAAATTTTAGTTTAAATCGTAGAGCTATTTATACTAATGTTTTAAATCATATTAACATGTTGTTCGAAAGTGTTGTACCTATTGTTCGAAGGATTTAACTTTATGTCTGGAGCTATATACGTAGTGTTCGAAACTAAAACTTTTTGTTTCATAAAAGAAAACAATATTGTTCTGATTCTGAACTTTAATGTTCTAAACCACAACTCTATTGTTCTGATTAGAGTACTATTGTTCTGATTTATAATTTTAAGGTTTTAAACCATGAATTTATTGTTCTGATTCATAATACTATTGTTCTGATTCCGAATTTTACTGTTCTAAACCATGAATCTATTGTTCTTATTCATAATACTATTGTTCTGATTCCGAATTTTACTGTTCTAAACCATAACTCTATTGCTCTGATTCCGAATTTAATGTTCTAAACCATAACTCTATTGTTCTGATTATGAATTTTAATGTTCCAACCATTAAATAAAAAACCATTTGAACTACTAATTTATTTATTTACTGTTCGAAAAATAAGTATCTATTGTTTGAAACTATTAATTAACTGTTCAACATTATTAACTGTTTAACATTATTCAACAATCTCTATACGGTATATTATATTTGTTAAAAAATTGAATCAACTACCTTATTTTCCAATGCCAAAACAGGAAAACTATCATTTGAATATGAAATATAGCAAAATTACTTATTTAAATAACTATATTGAATCATTCGAATATTGACATTTGATTGTAAAGTAAAATAGGAAAAAAACTGATTTTGAATAATTCGAATTTTAATGAAAACTGCCCATTAATCACGGAAACTTCCTTAACTAACAAATCTGACTTTATTCTAATTACCAATTTGCCATTAATGTTTATTGAATCATAACCATCAATCTCAACTAAATCAATGGTATTAGATTGGTTCTTATATAACAAAGGTTCTTATATAACTAAGGGGTTCTCACATGATCCTATTTCTATATATATATATATATATATATATATATATATGGGAGGGATCATGTGAGAACCCTCCCCTTATGTGAGAACCGTTTTTGGGTAAGAACCCATCTTAGACTGTTGAATGCTTGAAAATCTACGGCTGAAATGACATTAAAAATGGGTGGCAAATCTGTAAATATCTAAACATTGATTTCATTTTCTTTGGCTGGCAGAGTCTACTCAGACAAAAGTATTGTTTTCTTCGGTTGTCAGTGACTTTTTTGTTTGGCTGGCACTTTTCCCTCTACAAAAGTATTGGTTGTCAGTGACTTTTTTGTTTGGCTGGCAGAGTCTATTGAGAAAAAAGTATTTAGTACACTGCCCTTTCGTATAGGTTTAGAACATTATGTTCACTAGTTTAGAACATTATGTTCACCAATTTAGAACATCATGTTCACTAGTTTAGAACATTATGTTCACGAATTTAGAACATTATATTCACTAATTTAAAACATGATGTTCATTAGTTTGGAAATACCCACCAAACTATTTTGAACTAATTACCAAGCGTTTAGTACAAGCAAGTAACCATTTAGTATATTATGTTGATTACTTTAGAACAATATTTTCTAAATTGTCAGTCCATTGAGGCTTAGAACATTATGTTCAATACTTTAGAACATCATGTTCACTAGTTTAGAGCATTATGTTCACCAATTTGGAACATTATGTTCACTAAAGAATATTTAGTCCATTGACGTATTATGAAAATTAAAGAATATTTAGTACATTGTCATTTCGTATAGGTTTAGAACATTATGTTTACTAGTTTAAAACATTATGTTCACCAATTTAGAACATGATGTTCATTAGTTTAGAACATTGTGTTCACCAGTTTAGAACATGATGTTCATTTAGTGATTTTTGAATATTTTTATATTTTTTGAAAGTTCACCAGTTTATATTTTTATATTTTTTAAAATTTTATGAAATATTAGCTTAGTTTATTTGGAACAAGCAAGTAACCATTTTAGTATATTATGTTGATTACTTTAGAACAATATTTTCTAAATTGTCAGTCCATTGAGGTTTATAACATTATGTTCAATACTTTAGAACATCATGTTCACTAGTTTAGAACATTATATTCGCCAGTTTAGAACATTATGTTTACTAAAGAATATTTAGTACATTGACGTATTATGGCCACATCAAGTTTGGAAATAAAACATTTAGTAATTTCAGTCCATTGAGGTTTAGAACATCAAGTTCACTAGTTTAGAACATCAAGTTCACTACTTTAGAACATGATGTTCACTAGTTTAGAACATGATGTTCAGCAGTTTGTAAATTCCCACACTATTTTGAACTAATTACCTAGCGTTTAGAATTAGAAATTAACCATTATAGTATATTATGTTGAAAACTAAATATTTCTAAATTAACCATTATAGTATATTATGTTGGTTTTGAAATGAGTGAATTTATGAAATTATATGAGTACAATTATATGTTTAATAGTTTAGAACATTATGCTCATTCTTATAGAACATTATGTATACTAGTTTAGAACATTAGTCAAGAATTACGGAAATAAAAAATTTAGTAATTTCAGTCCATTGAGGTTTAAAACATCAAGTTCACTAGTTTAGAACATCAAGTTTACTACTTTAGAACATGATGTTCACTAGTTTAGAACATGATGTTCAGTAGTTTGAAATGTCCACCAAACTATTTTAAACTAATTATCTAGCATTTAGAATTAGAAATTAACCATTATAGTATGTTTCCTTTTACTGAAGTGAATGAAAAGTGATGTGTGTTTCCTTTTACCGAAGTGTCAGTCACATTTTTGAAGCACATGCTTTTTGGCAGTTTTTGGGTTAATTACGGATTTGTCATTATGCTCAGTTAAATGTCATCCATTAGATCTGCCAATGTGTGTGGTGTTAGATGGGTTCTCACCCTTTAAAGGGTTCTCATATTAGGGGGGGTTCTCACATGAACCCACCCTTATATATATATATATATATATATATATATATATATATATATATATATATATATATATATATATATATATATATATATATATATATAATACTATCCTAAATTTTTGAGATTCATAAACTACTAAAAAATAAACTTAACTAAGATAAATTTTATCTAAATTTAAGAACAATTATATTCAATAACCCCAAACCTAAATATATCCCGCAATATAATGTGACATTATTTGCTCAAAAATACAAGCTACTCCGATTAGTTGTTGGGAACTGACAATTAGTTAGTCGAGTTAGTTTTACTATGAGAGTACCTTCTTTTTTGGGGCAATGTTTTGTACGCTTCTGTTTTCGTAGGAACGAAATGAATTGGGTACATGTAAAAATAAAAATAAAAATAAAAATAAAAATGCACATGATTTACTACTCCCTCTATCTCTAAAATTTTGTCCCAATTTGACTTTTACGGAATCCAATACACGACAATAAACTTTTTTATTTTCAAATCCGTAAGGCAAAAAATTATGAAAACTTGATATTTTAAAAATTTACATTAAAATGCATCTAACAAGATCTCACTTGAATATATATATTTTTTTATAACATGATTAGTATTTATGGTCAAAGTTATCAAGTTTTGACTCTAAGACTAGACATGGGGCAATATTTTAGGACTAAAGGAGTACATCTTTACAAATTTGTGTTTAGGTTTACTATAACTTGACACTTGGAAGTAACTTGACATTCTCTATTTGTTGTAGTGCCTCGTATCAGTTGTATCTTCTACTTATGAGAGGTAGCTATAGGACTGGGCCAGACGAATTGGGCCGGGCCAGTAAAAAATGAGCCGGGTTGATCGGGCGATTTGCCACCTAGAAGAGTCTCGGCTTGATCATGGGCCTGGCTCTCTGGTCAAGTGGTTTTGGCAACAAATTGGCTGGCTTCTGTTCAGGATTGGGACTTGGGAGTCATGTTGCACCAAGCCTAGTTCTTAGTTCCAAAATTTCTGCTCAAACATCCAATAATCCGTCTGGCCAAAATGGACTGATAGCCTAAACAGCTTGAAAAGTGAATGTTACGTAGTATATGGTTTGGAAAATTTTTGTCCAAAGCCCAACATTTTGCCCAAACCCTGCCAAACTCGAACAATGTTGATAAATACTTCCTGATTTAGACTCTAACTACTAGCCTTTTATATTTTTTCAATTACTATGAGGATACCAGCTAAGAATGGTTACAATTACAAATACACCCAAAAAAATTGGAGGTGATCATCGATGTAGATTGTGTCAACAAAACCACTTAAAAATAAAAATTAAAAAACAGTAAAACGTATGTTTTGTGAAATTCTAAAGTTGAGGAAAATTGGATATTTATACTTTTAAAAGTGTCCTAAATGAAGTAGAAAACTCCTTAAAATTGATTATCATTTTTTTCTTTTATAAAAAAAGATAAATCCCTTGATATATAAAACTATTCAAGTTATTTTGTATAATATTGTATATACCTGTTAAGATTGCAAATAAGTATTTAATAAATTTGTAGCATTTCAAGAAAGTACTTATTGATTGCATTAAATTATGAATAATATTGTATATACCTGTTAAGATTGCAAATAAGTATTTAATATATTTTCAATATGGAATTAATTGGGGGTCATGACAAAATCAAGTGATAAGTGTTATTAGTGTTTGATTTTATTAATATGTAAAATTTTAATAACTGTAAGGTTGTTTATAATATTTTTATTAAATTACTAGAATTGGGTGACAATAATAATCAAAACCACAATGCAGATATATTCATACATTTTAGTTAATTGAATGAGAGAAAAATCCGTCAAGGTAACTTGATATTAAAAACTAACTTCAACTTTCAAAACGTGCCAATATACTTCACCAGTAGATTGAGTGACCAATTGAATTATATGAACATATATTCCGTACTTTGAATTGAATTTAAATGTGATATTAGTGTGGACAGAGCATAATTTGCCCTAGTAAGTACACCCAATGTGTTTGGTAGAAAATTAAAATATTACCATGGTTATTATCCATCATTTAATCGTTTTCTTACAAAATTTTAAACCAAAAGCAGTGGATAAAATTCACCAATACAAAAGCATAACATGTTCGATATTACTGTTACAAATCTCTGTGGGTATGGCCTAATCAATTCGTTGATTAGAAGTTAATAATGCATTACTGCTATTTATTAAGATGGCCAAATATAAACAAATTGATCAACTCATTAAGTTCCTTTGGCGAGTCATAGGTTACTGCATGCCCGGTATCCTTAATTATCATTAACCTTGCTTTAGGCCCCAAAATCCTGCATTTTTCGTTTAGAGAAAATATTTAGCCGCCATAATAAATGTTAATCTTACTACTAAGCAGAAAAGGAATATTCTATATCAAAAAAAAAAAAAAAGACTTGGTGATTCACCTTTGGAGTTGATGGCCTATTTCTTTGGGGAAGAAGTAATCTTGATCACCCCATACAAGAAGTGTTTCCTGGGCGCATAAAAAATGAAAGCAACTCAAATCCATGTTAGCCAGACTTAAGAAATCATAACAGACTTTAATTAACTTTTCTTACTTGCAGCGTTATGTTTACTAAAGTTAGTAATTTACCTGTGGCAGAGCTGAAACATTGGAATCTGCTTCTCCTGACATCACATATCTAATAAGCTCTTCTTTTTCCTTCCTATTTTTACCCTCAATTACCTGAAAGGCTAGAATATGCTACATTATTATATAACTAATGCGTAGTGCTTTTTAATGAAGTTATATTATATAGTCTTAGTTATAAATAATTTTGCTCTTCACAGAATATTAATGCAGAGGCTACCGAGCTAGTGCCTGTAGCTAGAGGATATAAGCTTAAGATTAGCAACAACTTACTGACCTTGATGAACTCCCAGAGTATAAAGTCAGGAGCCCATCTTGTGAGATTATGCTTGTACATAGATTTTTCTACCAACAATCTGAGTGCATCAGGGTCCTTTGGTACAACCACCTCAATCACCTCCTCTGCTTGCTTCCCTACCCTACTTAGGTGACACAGCTTCTGTTCAACTGTTGCTCCTACACCGGAGCTAACGATCACGTTCATCTCCACTGTGCTAGGGTACATCTCAGCCATGGAATAGCCCACCCACCCTCCATAGCTGATTGAGTAAACTACGCACTTATCCACTCCAAATCCCCTCTTTAGCCCTTCCATCACACTCTTGGCTTGGTAATGAGGTGTACGGTCCTTGCATTTGGTGTATGATTTTCCAAAGAACAGCAAATCTGGCATGTATATATTGAATGATTTGGACAAAGATCCTATCTTCTCAACCATATGTAAGAAAGAAGCAAGGTACAGTATTAATAAAAGTCTGAACAATGAAGCCCAAATTTCTGCTTTTATTATTTTTGACTATGAACTTTGCAAATCATACCATTAGTACACTCTTACACAAGCCACAAAGTACTAGCAAAACTTGAAAATGAATAACTACAGCATATATAATCTATTGGCCGGCCATCTAGTAGTAGTTCTGGTAACACAAGTTGGACCGTGCTAGAAATTTTGGCCTAAATTTTTTATCATCAGATCACAAATGTTGGTTGAAACGTTGGAAACCATATATATACAACATATATTCCAATGGGCAATGACTGTTTGAAGTATGTAACATGATGCTGTAAAATTTTAAAACCATCTTGATCTCATACTACTAATTCAGATGATTAAGTTTTTCCCATAAACGAGGCACATATTTTTTCCTCTTTGTTAAGTGGATACGTCGATTAATTAGGATCTCACAATATAGAAGTTGAGATTAATCAGGGGGTGAAAAGGCAAAGAGGATACATTAATTGCTTAATATATACACACCTGTTGGAGGAACTGCCACCGCGCATCTCCACCACAACCATGGATGAGGACTAGGTTAGGTCTACCATGACGTCTATGGTTGGAGATCCAAAAATGCATGGTAGTTTCATCATCCAAATCAACGGTGCATGAAGAGAGACCACGATAATAGTAGTACAAGGACAGCAGAAACTGAAATATGAGAGCAAACATAGGTGGTCGCTCTATCCTTTTGACGTTGGGAATCATGTATTTGATTACCTTGAGTAAGTTGAATTGGCGAAGCTGCTTTGCATAAACCATTGTTTCACTCGATCTTGATGAAATAGCAATATAAAATTCTGTAGGAAAGTGTTCAACTGTTGATTTAATATGTGATGAAGGAATCTGAACACATGAATTAGGCCTAAGGTGTAAGCGCAATAGTAGTAGTACTGTCTTAAAGAAACCAAACACATGACACTATGACAGTTGTACATATGTCTTCTAAGTTTCAAACTTTGACGTCCAAAAAGCGATAACTTTTACGTCGTATATTCTTGTATTGCGAATGACACACCAATATTATTATACTGCATAAGAAGCGTAATCTTAGCTTAAGTAAGGCAGCGAAGGGAAAGACACAATGATATGGATAATAAAATATATTTTGCATGCTAAAGGTATCATTTATTAGGGTATGTAGGAGGTTAGTACCAAAACTGCAAAAGGTGAACGCTACAGGCAAAATCAAAGACAGTTCTACCAAAGTTGAGGGAAAGAAACGATGATATATCGTACGTGTCTATGTTGTCAATGTGCATAGTATATACGAGTACGGAGTACCTTTTATGGGCTATGGGCTATCGGCTAATCAGGTTTAGAGTCCACCCCATAGCCACCTCACCATCAAACTCCACAAGTCCAGCTTGTCAGATCCGGCTGATGTTTTCACATCTGACAGACCTCTTGAGGGGCTATGTCACAAGTACATCTGTCTTCTAAGCTAGTGTTTTTACTATCATGGGTGAATCTTAAAATTTAACTCAACGAGCTTCTTAAGCCCGGATGCTAGTACGACGGACTATCTACTATAGGCGTGGCTGGCTTAAACAGAACCGAGTTTACGTGTGAAAGCAAGAAATCTAGAGCAATAAGAAAGAAATAAAGAAAAGTATATAGGTATATACCTTACCTCCAAAATTTCTCTAATTCAAATTCTTCCCTCATCTCAATGTCAATCAATTTGTCCGTTACTTTTCCCTCCTTTTACAACTTTATGGACGGCTACTTTATGTCTTTTGCCACCCCAAAACCCCATACTTTACAGCCAGATTCCTTAGGCTATATACCCCTTCCATCCTTATAAAAAACCCCCTTCAACTTTCTTAACCTTCTTCACTCTTACAACAATTCATCATCCCTCTCTAGGTGGGTCTTCTGCAATATAATCCACCAAAAATGGCTAGTACCTACGCTTATTCGAGCCAACTTTCGTCCCAAAGACCAATTGCCATGGCACTAGCACTGGTTTCAGCTGTGGTACTATCCCCATTGTACACGACTAGGAGCAACGACACACAATATGACATAAGATGGAACTCTGGCTTTGTTCTGCCTATGGTACTAGCAGGACTTATAATCGCGATAAAAACAACCTCATCATCATCCTCCTCAATGTCAGGAGAGCGAAGATCAATCTTGTCATCAGACCCCTCATCCGTGTTTAAGGTTGGGGGTTCCTCATGGGGTCTTGCTGGGGTTCTGATCATGTTGTTGCTTGTGCTATCCTGGCAAGGATCTGTTCAACATTTTCTATGGAAATGAGAGGACACACTACTGGCCTTTAGTTAGCTGCCTGCTACTCTGGCGTTTTTTGTTTTCATTCAATAACACTCTCTACTTTGGTGACTTCATACTGTAATACTTATGAGGTTCAGTTCTAATGTAATAAACAGAATTTGCAGATTAATGGAAGTTTGATCATATTAAGCTCTATCTTATCAGAAACCAACTGTATTAAGTCATCAGATTTTCTAAGACACTGCTTTCTGATCAGAGCCTGACATGCAATATAAAACATGAAAAGTAAAACTTTAATAGACCATATACTGCATAATCAGAGAACAATTTTTATCTGCAGCTGCAGCTGCAGCTGCAGCATATGGGGGTTCAAAGACAATGCTACTAGAAGAAAGCGATCAAAAAACCAATTCAATTATTTTTAGAGATAATCCTTGGCATACACCGAAGTTTTGATGTAGAAACTGCAACCAGGAAGAGTTCCATACTTCCATCTATCCCACTCATGGCTAGACATTATCCAATCACACTGTAACTTATCAAATCAGAAGGATGAAGGAAACTGGGGGAAGGGGGAAAAAGACGAAGACACTCAAGTGTGTGGGAATTTTTTTTTTCTTTTTTTCTTTTCTTCAATTAATCAGATTCAGTTAGCAGTATATTCCCACAATACAAGATCTAACTGTTTCTGTACAAATGATATATTTACATGAACAGATTGTGTTATTCAACTGTAATCCTACTACTATAGATACATTTGAAATCTTCATCAACTTCTCCAGCCGACCAAACTAGAATTTGTGATAGCAGAGGGGGATTTTGAAACTGATAGACCCCGATTGTACATTCGTTGAATCTCTTCTCTGTACTCAATCAAAGACTTGTCGGGAATGGCTGGAGTTAGCTCAATCACGTCACCCATCTTTAGCTTACAAGTCGGGTCGCTTAGGGGATGATGGTTGAGCCGTGGTCTCAACTCTTCCTTCATGGGGAAACCATAAGATGTCCACCTTGGGCCACCATGGCCTGTCATTTCTAATAGATCCATCAAGGTGGAGTTTGTGGGGAACTCTCGAACTGACATCTGCAATGAGATAGGACACCAAACTTGTAAATGCAGACCTAAGAGAACTAGCAGAAAAATAATAGAATTTCAAGCAGTTTGCAATGAGAATAACAACTGACACAAGCAAAAAAACAGTTTCACTCAAATATCCTATACAACTTTTGTTAAAACTTTAAGCCCATAGAATATACAAGTGAGTATTTCACAATGATTGGTATTTGGGCAAGGCCTAGTGGCTCATACTCTGGGCCAAATGAAAAATGGATCTTTTTAGTGAAGGGGAGAAAAAACTACTCTAGTCCCATTACAAATCGTAAATGAGTATCTTGAATAATAATAAAAAAATATATAAAAAAAACCTAACGGGTAAGGGGAGTGTTGAAGCTCAAAGCCCGTAAGATTACATATGAGTATCCAAGCACAACACCGATCCAAGTGTAAAATATCAACGTTGAAGTGGAGCAAATATCAGATTAGATTCCCTTTCAATTGGTCAAACCACATACTAAAATTGACCGCAGTAAACCACTCACTATCTCTTACAAACCGAAGTAATTCCAACCATATAAAACATAGGACTGGGTTGTCCAAACTATAAATCAGAGGGCAAAATTATTAGGTACTAACCTTATCATTCTCTATCAAGATGACAAAGACAGGTCCATCTGGATTAGACTGAGCATTGTAGGAATAAGGGCAGTCTTCAGAATGAGTTGGAAATTTACAAGGCGGCTTGATGGAATCAGTATAGTCAACTGATGATCGATCCTTGTTCATTGTCTCACACTGCCAATTGACCACCCATCTAGCCCACTCCACCATTTGAAGCACAAAAGATGAGTGCTGGGAATCACCCTCCTTGTACCTCCAGTGTGCAGCAAATCCATACTCTGCTTGTAGATGCATTTCCCTAGTCCGTATTTGAACTTCAACTGGAACCATTCCTTCACCAATCACAACAGTATGAAGGGATTTGTACCTACAACAACAAAGAGTAGAAGTTAAAGAAATGATGTCACAAAAGACTATTGGCTCGGTAACACATTCAAAATTACTTACCCATTGCATTTTGGGCACTGAATATAGTTCTTGAACTTTCCAGGAACTTCAGACCACATCTGATGTACAACTTTAAGAGCTCTGAAACAGTCATCCTCGTTCTCAACAATTAAGCGCAGACCATGAATATCATGAATCTGGTCCATTGTCAGCTTCTTCCTACTCATTATACACATAGTTAGCCAAAACAGACACACACATACACACATGCCCAATGCCCAATGACTGGCACAGAACGAACTCCATCAAACAAAAGATAAAAGATCATAGACACAGAGCATACTTCGACATTTTGCGATGAATGCTGTACAAGCTTTTGTGGCGACCAGACAAATCGTGGAAAGATATATCTTCATCCTTGAGAACTTCTTCAAGTTTCTCAATTGCTGATTTGATCATTGCTTGATCAAATGACTTCATACGCTTGGAAGACATTTCATCATGTTGAAGAGGGTATAGATGCTTGAAACACAAGTCTTCTAATTGTTCCTTCCAAGTAGAGATACCAAGTCTGTTAGCCAATGGTGCAAATATCTCCAATGTTTCCTTCGCAAACCTCTGCTGCTTATGAGAGGGCAATGCATCCAGTGTCATCATATTATGCAATCTATCAGCCAATTTAATTAAGACTGCTCTCGCATCTGCCATAGCAAGAAACATTGTATGAAGCCGATCTGCTTCAACAGTTTTATTTGCTGTGTTATTTTCACGTGCAAGCTTGCTCAAATGGCTTAGCTTTGACACCTGTATCAATGACAACCACCATCAATAGCACTGAATGCAGAAAAACCCTCATTATTCAAATACAAATCCAACAGTTTTGACGGCATCAAGGTTCACTTTACCAACTATTCTTGTAAAAAAAGAAATACATAGTCGTAAGACATATAGGTCTCTCGCTTAAAGCACAAGTACAATGTATAAATGTCAAAGAATCGATCTTATGTAAGCTCAAAAAGGTCCTGCACCTCTACACCATGCATGAAAAACTAATATAGTCTTCTCAATCTATACCCCCTAAGATACTAATGGAGCTCATTGTATCCAGTGCATTTTCTGCAACCAGTGCCACTCAAAATCACTCTTCTCATTTGTTCTCTCCTTTGGCTAGATCAATTAGTCAAACAAGGAGAAGCAGAAACAACTCATCTTTAGCTTCAAGCAAATGATCAGCTCATACATCAAAAGCAAAAGATACGAATTTCAAACAAGCAAATTACAAGCAAACCATATCATCACATCTTTGCAAAAAGAGACGCAAAATATCCAAATAAGCAAATTTACATAGTCATAACAAACTCGGATATCTTACCCCATGAACCAAATCAGCAACGTCAGATCCAAAGATGCTTTGTATATAGTCATAAGTGATAAAAGCATCATCAATCGTGTCATGCAATAAACCTGCAGCTACCACCGTCGAATTCGCTCCAATGGTAGCCAAAAGCACTGCAGTTTCCACACAGTGATGCAAATATGGATGCCCACTTGCTCTCACCTAAACAAACAAAACCCAACATTAATTCCGATATACATACCATAATGCAGTATTTGCACAAACAGCGGACAACCTACAGAATTTCATATGCTCTAATATTACAAATTTTACTATATAGACACATGATCCAAAGTACATTCCAATTTTACATAGATTGAACTTCTCAACGTTCTCAAATCTCAAAACAATAATCTAAACCATTCATATGATCCGATTTTACAATTTTATTATTTAGTCCAAATACTTTAAATGATCCAAAACATCATTCCAATCCTACAAAGATTTGAAAATTTCAACATTCTCAGATTTGAGACATAATAACAAACTCGACCATTTCATATGGTCCAAATATAAATTTTACTATGTAGTTCAAAAAATTCACATGATCCAAAAATATCATTCCAATTTCACAAAGATTTCAACTTTTTCAAAATAATTACCTGCCCTCTATGAGCTTTCTCAGCCTCGTAAAAAGCCTTGATAACAAAATCTTCATAGAAAATCTTGTGCCTAATCTGAGCACTCGCCAACAATTCCTCGACAGTCACATCAAACACAAACTGATCCTCCATATTAAAGGTAAGCTCCTCCACATCCCGATCCAAACACGAACCCAAGGAGTTCCTCACAAACCCATTCAAGAGCCCATTCGTCGAATTATTAACCCGAAACGAACCCGACCCGGACACAACCCCATTACAGCTACCCGAAACCGAAACCGGCCCTTGAAACACAGAGACCGGGCTCTGAAGATCCCGCTTCAACGACGAACTCAACGGGGACAGATACGAATACCGAAACGAGCTGCTGAGATTATTGTGATGGTGATCATCCAACGCTACTACCTTCTGGAAATCCTCATTTACCGAATTCGTAGAGTACTTGAGAAGACACGATAGTCCACCGATTACCGGACGTTGATGAGATGTCGATGACGGCGACTGTGAGGCAGTGGAAGGCGATCGACCGGTGAGATCGAAATCGTAGGAGGACGAAGAGTGGGAGTTGATTGAGCACGGATGTGGCGTAGAGCATACGCTACTAGGTGGACTCGCGTACAGCGCAATAGTCGAAACCGCCATGATGGAGCTTGAATAAATTCAATTTAATTGGTAATTGAGAAATTTTAGAGATATTTAAAGTGGTTGCAGAGGTATATATAAAATGAAGAGATCTGAAAGCGGACGAATTGTTCGGAATGGGCGTAAAAAGAAAGCGTGATGAAGAATATTCAGAAAGTGAAACAGCAGAATTATTTACAGGCTGATGAAATTGATGAAACTTAAGGAAAGACCAAGGGAAATTGGGGAAAGTTGTAAACCTAGATTTTGAGGAGAGAGAAGTGCGTATGTATTTATGTATATTTGTGGAGAAGAAGATATGCTTGAATTTAGGGGTTTCTATTTTGATATTTTAATTTTATTAAAGCAATAATGGTTGTGTGTTACATTCAGAATTCAGATACCTTAACTGATGTCCATGAGGACGGAGACACTGCAAAGACCTTTTTGCCCTTGGAAAACACCGCCTTTTGCGGGTGTTTTGGACTTTTCCACCTGAATTATTTGTTATTTTATGTGTGATGTTTAGGATTTGGTAATTGATTAGTGTCCAATTTGGTAAACTAATGAATAAGTTATGCTTATGTACGCATGTCGCCGGTTTATGTATCCTTTTTTCTACTGGAAGTGGATAATTTAATCATTATAAATATTGAAGGTTGTGGATAAGTTTATCATTATCATTATTCAATCCTACAAGATTAGTTTACCGTGAAAACATATTTATACCATTTTATTAAAATTTAAACTATTAACTAATTAAAAAATATTTAATATGATAGACTTTAAATATTTATCAATTAGATGATAGAAAGTTCTACAAAGGTGGTGATGGTCATGACAGGTCGGCTTGTACCTGGTTTCTAGTCGAGTTAAGATGGATTGAGCTTGTATCACGCCGATCATTCCCAAAACACGACCCAAGTAGCTAATGGCCCATATCGAGTCTGATCACAAGCTAGGCTAAATATATTTTTTGAAAAAAAATATTAGTACTAAATTGTATTTAAAAAGTATAATAATTTTAGTAATAATAGGAATTATAATAATAGTACAATAATAATAATTAAAGTAAATAGCGTGTCTCATAATGTGTCTAGCTTGTGTTAATTAATTGTTGAGCCCCTATGAGCTCGTACCTTTTATCTTTTTTAGCTGTTTGAAACATGATCCACAACCATTTTTCGTTCATCATGTGAAGTCTGCACGGCCTACTTCTCCGTCCTGAATATCTTGAAAGAAGAAATACTGAAGGCATTGTCCAACTAATTTCTCGTTAACTAGTCTTAGTATGGTTAATTCCACTCAATTTTTAATGGAAGACCATTTCCACTTACTATAACTTTGTTTTACTTTTATTCTTTTCTTAAAAAAAATATTTCTAGTGGAATTTATATTTATATAAAATCTTATAAAATAAGCAAAATTAGTCCTTCTAATAGTTAGTAATCATTGTTCATGGAATAGTCAGGAGTATTTCATAGAGGAGATCAACTGTCAAGTTGGACTGAAATTGGTCCAAAAATATTGGCTCATTTTGTGCCTAATATTAGTGGCGGATCGAATTTGATTTGTCCAAAACCGTGATTTCGGATTTTTTAAAAAAATGACTTTTTCGATTCACGCCTAGGTCTTGGTCTAAATTACTAGTTTTGGGTTTTCCGAAACCCATATTTTAATTTAAAAGAAATAAATCGAGTTGAGCTCGAAAATTGGGTTCAAAATTGTTATCAAAACCCACTAATTTTTCAAGCCGAGATTGGTTGATGTGATTTGTTCTAGCTTTTCAATAAATTGTCATCTATCACAAGTTTTACTTTTGAAGTATTTTACTCAGTTTTTTTATAAAAAAAAACAAATTTGTGTAAAAAAGGAGAAATGTTAATAGATTCAATCTTCTTGATTTCCTAGATTTTAACTAACGAAATTAGTTGACACCCACTTATTCAGTTTTATTATAGGTGTTTTTCTTACATTATGAATTCGCCATAATTAATTAAGCAGGGCAAAAAGATGTTTATTATACAAAGTTTACTGTAAATTGATTGATGTTTTTCTGTAGATATTACAAAACAATCCATGACTAAAACGAATATCGGTAGATTTGGCAAAGTACAAGCCAATAGTTAAACTAAACAACTTGTATTTAATTGTACTAGTTGACTTAATCGACTGATAAAAATCATGTTGGGCTCTTATAGAGCCTTAGCCAAAATTTTCATGTACATAAGTTTACATCAAAGGGTAAGCCGTGATTTTATTGAGCGCGTGCTACACAAATATAGGCACATAATTTAAAGTGAGTACTTGGACAATAATTTAGTTGGGACATTTAGCTCTATCATCTATACCTTGTAGGTAATTTTATTAGTCATTTGTGGAGTTGCAACTAAGGCACTGGCGGGGAAGGAAAGTCTAAGTAGGAGAGGTGTGTGATAACAGTAGCTGCCTAAGGTGCAATGATCTAGTGGAGAGTGTTGTCCATGCTATCTTTGTATGCCCGCAATCTAGGTCAATTTGGACCTCGTTTAGGTTTGCAGATGTTCTTAAGATGGAGATGGGGGGCGATTTTGATCGGATTGTGGAGGCTATGGTGTGTAGATTGTCTAAGGCTGAGCTAGAATTGTTCTTTACATATGCATGAGCTTCATGGACGATTAGAAATGAATGGGTGTTTGAGAATTGGAGAGGAGAGGGCGGGGAGGTGGTAAGAGGCTTTTAGCGGTTGATTATGGACGATAAAAGATATTCTACAAGGGTGTTTTCTAATAGAAGCAGTCGTGCCATTTTTCAGAGGGTTTCGTGGGTTGCCCAAGCTGCCGGTTTCATCAAGGTGAACTCAGATGCAACAATATTCGGGGAGAAAGATGTAGGCAGAGGAGCAGTGGTTCGGGATGATAGTGGGAAGATTATTTTGCTAGCAAGCAGTAGGATTACGTCGAGATGGAAGATAGACACAGCAGAAGCGGCGACGACTTGCATGGGGGTGAAGATAGCTCAACGACTGGGGGCGAGGAAGGTAGTGTTGGAGTGCGACGCCCTTGAGGTAGCCATGAAGGTTCGGAGTAAGCAAATGGGGTTCAGCCCAATTTTTTTGTTGCTAGCCGAAATTAGGATAATTGGAGAAAATTTTGATGTTTTTGTTTGCAATCATATTAGGCGAGACGGGAATGTAGTGGCTCATTCATCAGCTAGGCTAGTCCAAAAGGGGGGATGGATATCGTACTATTTGAATGTTTTCCTTGTAGAGATTGTATCCCTTGTAGAGATCAATTTGCTTTAGCTTATAAAAGTTTTCAGCAAGTTTCAAAAAAAAAAAATCTTTGATTTGTTTATATTTTATGGCAAAGTCAGATTTTACATTATTTTTCTTGGATCATTTCCAAGATTTAGGTAGTGAAGAGTAAGCTATGACCATCTATGTGTTGAATCAATAACAGGAACTCCTAGCTAGCTTGAAACACAAGGATTGGGAGGAAGCAATGCAAATGTGAAATGCCTAATTGGCTTGGCAAACAAGTTGTATGAAGCATGGGACCGACTAAATTTGTTTACGTTGTGAGCGGTAGGCAATCATCATCGTAGAAGATTCTCCTTTTGAGGAGGGAAGCTAACAAGAATCCCTTCCAAGATAAAGTATCCAACTAACCAAAATAGCACTACTAGTCTACCAGCATTTCAACACTTTGGAAAAGTCCAGGAATTTCTGGTTAGGTTTTGCCGTCCTGCTGGGCTGCTGGCTACTGCGTGGCTACCTGCTCTAATGTCGCTTTTAACCCCCGATAGAGTAGTACATTCAGGTGGGTTGCTTAGTTTAGACAAATACACATTTTTCTTTTGGCTCTTCTACCATCTGCACCCTCATTGGACCAATTGGTCAAAACTGTACAACTGTAAAACTGTAAACTTTTACTGCGGATTTTCAAAACCATTGGAGTTAAAAATCTTTATCTTTATTTAACTAACATTGTTATATGCATAATTAAGGAGAAGTTGTCCCTACAATTTTAATTTATTCCATGTTAATTTGGTCGTAGATCAATTTTGATTCATTCCATGTTGATTAAACTTATTGGGGATGAGATGAACACGATAATGGATTGTCCACAACCAAAAAATCCATAATGGGGTTTGATCCCATATATGTCTAAAGTTATGAAACCAAATATTATACTATGAATATAATTTATTACCTCTAGACACAGGCTAAGCCTTGCTTGATTATATGAGCTTGTAAATTATCGATTGTATATGAGTGCATATATTCATATAAATATGAACTTATTGTATTTAGAGTTAGCATCACAACATTTTAGAATTAATTAAATGCAATTCAAATGTGAAATTGTTATGTTACTTAGTACTTGTAACATTTTGACTTTTATACTTTTCAAATTCAAATTTAAGTTCAATCAAAATTCAATTAACTAGTTAAAATAAATATCATTATATTTAAAATATATTTTTAAAATATTAAATTTTTATAATTACATTAAATCTAGAGATATTAATACGAACTAGTAAAAGACGGTGTTGATGAAATAGTGTAATACAAGGATAATATTTGCAACTTGCCCTTATCAAGATACAATACAAAGAAGGTAATTTTGATAAAGTACTAATACTCCTTATGAGTTTGCAAATTATTTGGGTTAGAAATTTAGAATTACGAGTTTTGACATTTGAGCTAGTTATATAAGGGTAATTGTATGCGTGATTTAAGAACTTGCAGGAATGAACAAAGGACACATTTTCCCCCTATTACGGCTTCCTACTTTCACCCACCCCTCCATCCAAATCACTCTCCTCCCTCCACAAAAATTAAACTCGGGAAGAATTCATGTTTCCCTGCAACACATGACCTGCACGTGTCACTATCAGCCGTAACTCTCTCAATGCCACACTTGCCACATACACCTTACTAGGGGAAGTGATCAGATACGGTCACCATCATAGCAGAGCTGTCGAGTACATATATTACTGTCCCGCAATGCGTGGAGAGTTGGAAGTGAATCAGATAAATCAACCGTGACGAGCCACGTAAGTTGGGATATGTATGATCTTTCAAATAGTGGACGTCCGTGTTGATTCTAGTCTATTACTCATGGAATTATCACATCATATTAACCTTATGCGTTTATACAATGAGACTGATGTGCAATTGTGCATGCATGTTGCTCATATAGTCATATTTTAGCATTTTAGGTCATTTTACTTGAATTAGAAATTATAATTGCCGAGTCAAATCAGTTGCAAGTTGTTTAACATGTACCACTATATTACTTGCAATTAGGGGCGGAGGTAGTTCATATCCTGGTGAGTCATGACCAATAACCCAAAAATAAATCACTTTACTAAAAAAAAACTAAAACCTAGTCGTCCATTTCTCATGCTCCTAGCTCCCTGCCTCCCTCTCACGACTCACTCTCACCTCATCTGGGTTCACCACTATTTCAATATTATTATTTTTCTTGTTCTCCTCAAACAACACAGTAGTTACTACTTTATCCACCTTTAAACAAACACGAACTTTAACAACAAAGACATATACTTTCCATCAAGTTCTCAAGCAAATAGACAGAAAATTGAATAGTACTATCTTAGTATTGAATGGAAGAGAACATGATAAAATGAGGGTAAAAAATGAGAAATTGAAGGTTCTTCTTAAATTGTGGGATGAGAATGTGACTGAAAATGGTGAAGTGGGATCTGGGAAGATAGGGTTTAGGGGGTCGGAGTGGTTTGTATGTAAGATATAGTGGAATTTATTTTATTAATAAGCTTTTTTAAAAAATATTTTGATAAATAAGCCATGTTTCAAACTAATTTAAAAAATACTCTTTGAAATTCACTTTGAATTGTATACATAGCATAATATAACATAAAATAACATAGTAAAAAAGTAAATAAGCCCCTAAGAATCTGGACCCGGAGTTTGCTCCTCGAAATGATGTTCAAATAAGGATACAAGTTCTGACTCTGAGTTTGATGGATCCACTATTGATGGTGTACAAATGGGTCATGTGGACATGTGTAAACCAATGACGAAGACTGATCATGAATGTAATGTTGACTGGGTATCTCGATAGTAAGGGTATCCAACCTAGTCAAGGGTGTGGAGAGGGTGGATGCGTCGCAACTCGTCTGTAATGGGTACGACCGAAGTCGGTAAGGTTGCAGTATCCTCTCCATATTGTCTTGGATGAAGCCGTACACGTGATCTACCATGGGAGGACACATGGCTCGGGAATGGTGAACGTAGTCACGAATATGTAGCAGCTTCTCAATCTACATGATAAAAAGAAGTTAGTTGCATACTCTATATAAATGAACAAGTTATATGGCTAGAATTCTTACAACGATGTGTAACGGCACTAATGCAGGCAAGAAATGCGTCATAGGCGGCTGGAAAAAAGGGCTAATGAAGCGCCTAGTGATACGTCGATACCATACCATGTATGGAGCGAAGTAGTCCATAACTCCCTCGAACGGATCAACCTGGACAATGGACTGTAGACGCCTATCCCACGCATCAATGAACTGTCAATGTTGGTTCGTCCAAACGACTCCAGTCTTCCCACGTTGGTCCACCTTGTGTAATTCCTTGCTCGTGTCAACCGGAGGTGGTATGACTTGACGCGATCCATACTGCTGCATCACCCGCGTCGCCAAATGAAACTCGACGCACTCAAAACATACGAGTGGTGCAACGACACGCCACTCGTCCTCCTCACCCTCGTCCTCAAGATACGGTTCTCATATCATCTATTTAAAAAAGACATAAAAACGTTATTTACGTAGAACACATATACGAATGAGAGAAGAGTTGGAATGTTACCTGCTCATCTATCATCCTGTCTAATAAGTCTCGCCAATAGTTCACCCGAATCGCGAGGTGAACGCGAGTAATACGATCGACCAACCATCTCATACCGTAGGGCTCTCCATCTCGTACAAAATATTAACAATAAATAACAACCATACTTATAATTAACAAAAACAACTAAAAAAAATATAATTAACAAAAATACTTAACAAAAAAAATGATAAATCACTCACATAATTGTAATTCACGAAAACATGATAATATACCCATAATTCATAGCATTTAATCAATTAAAAAAACAAAATTTAACCCAGAAAAACAAGAAAAAACAAAAAAAACTAAAAGTGTATAACGTAGCTTACTTAAGGAAGAAAGGGGAAGGATTTGAGATGAAAATTGAGGGAAATTGTGCCGAAATTGTGTAGATCTAGGGAAGGGAGGGAGACGGGAGGCTCGTTGGTTTTCACGAAAGAATGGGAAAGAAGAAAGAAAGAGGAGGAAGAAAAGGGAAAAAAAGAAAGAAAAAAAAGGGGCTTAGTAAAAACATTACCTCAGACAACATTTTTTTTAGTTAAATAAAAAACGCAACGTTTTTTACTGACCTGATTCCCCAACCCTGACAAGATTTCCTGCAGTATTCTACACTAAAATGTTGCTTGGTTCAACGATTACCTTTAAGTAAATTTCTGCCTCAGGCAACATTTTCTTTTGCCCCAATTTCACCCACTTCATTCCAACTAAATGCAAAATATTGCATGGGGCAAAGATTTGCTTTAACCTAAATGTTGCCCGAGGCAACGATTTTTGTCCAAACAAAAAATGGTTTGAAATTAGTTTGATAAGTGGCTTATTTCTCAAAATATTTTTAAAAACAAGGTTATTAATAAAAAAAATATTCGAGATAGTGGGAGTTGCTGATTAGGGTGGGAGAGGTGTTACTCTGCTTTTTCTTTTATCTTTACTTCTTTAGACTTTATTTGTGTCATTTTGGTATTTGTTTGTGGCCGTGGCCTTATGGGAATGAATGCTAGCAACTCAGCAAAGAATTAATAGTAACACTAACACGTGCTATTTTGGATCCAATTATACAGTTTATTATTATGGTAGAGAAAAAATGTCCCGTAATTTTTATAGGATTATATTTTTCTTACCAATTTCGTTATATAGTATAATCTTTCGATCCTAGAGTTCAAATTCTATCTATCTAATCCTACCTCCTATATCAATCATAGGTAAAGTATAATCCTAACAACATTTGGTTTATAAATTTTTTAAATTTTCAACGTATTTTTTAGTATTATTATTTGGTTGTTTAATAAAAAAATTATTACATATTTTATTATCAATTGTGACTCAACAGACGGAAAATCTTGGATCCGTCAGTGCTTGCAATGAAATTAGGTTGTTCATCAAGGGTTGATTGCTTGCAAGTTAGGACGACCTTTCAAGTCTCTGAGAGTAGACTAAAATGTTTTACCTCTCCAATCACTTGACAATTCAAATAAGATTGGTATTTGTGTTTAAAAGTTTACTCCTAGTACTTATTATATTACAAGATGCCTTAGAACTTGATATTATTTAGGCAATAAAATATGGAGTATGCAATGAATGAAAAGTATGTATCAGACTTAAATTTATCCGATATTTTAGACATCTAATTGCTACTTTTTGTTAATTGGCCACATAATGGAGTATTTCTAACTGCGCCTTACTTCTATATATCTTAGTATCTTCTAATCTTGTGGGATAAGTACCATCCATAGTATTTGAAGTTGGGATTATCGTTATTTTCCCTTCAAATTCCCAGAGACATGTCGATCTGATAACTTAGAGTCAGAAAGTACATCTGATAATATTCGCACTTAAAAAAATAGATACTGATATGTACATATTTTAGGATTGTAATAAATTAAACATGTAACACATTTCCTAATATGGAATTAATTTGTGAATGCACCCATGTAGATCGACACATGCTATTACACTTAGTTTTATTTAATCTTTTCACCCTTAGACTTTTATTGACAGTCTTAACTCTTAAAGGGTTAATTTATAACGTATTTCTAAAGTAATATCAACGTTTGATTACTTGATATATATGTAAACTAATTGTATTATATGACAAAACCCAATGTTGAAGTAGTCATTAATGTTCACCAAAATGGATATGAAAAACTATTTGAATTAAGAGTGTAACAACATTAAGACATTAAGTATAGATTTGCTTGATAATGCTAAAAAAAAAAAAAAAAAAAAAACACACAAGCTCCACGCATTTTTGACAACATTTACTCTAAAGTTTATCGATAGTGAACTGTTGATGAGCCACGTGATGGGATGTAACATGCAGAAAAGCTGATAAGCGTAATTAGTTGAAGAGTAGAAGGAAAGTGGTGGGATAGCGGACAATTGCGTGGCGTAGCCTATTATGCTTGGATGAAATGCGTGCAAGCAATGAGCAGGCAGCGCGCATTTCATGATTTGGACAATTTAGACTTGCAGCAGTAAGAAGTCCGCACACGCCTTTGCGGAAACAGCCAATATAGTGGCGCCGTCCGTAGTCCTTACTCTTGTTAGTTCTTATACAACCACCCTTGAAATCCAAGCCTTAACGTTTTCAACATGCCCAAAAAGTTGCCGATGGATTATGGAAATTGGTAAACAAGAACCGAAGCCCTCCCAAAACAAAACGCCAAAACTATGGTCACAACAATCCGATTCAATCTGTGTCAAAAAAAAAAAAAAACAATCTGATTGAATGTCCTGAGGAGTTTGCGTTTCTACTACTCCGTATTTGACTATTGCGTTTTCTTCTCATTGTATCTTGCCTAGCTTTGAAAATGTCTATTAGTTAGGTTATAGTACTTTTACGCTCCGTTTAGTAGGGCATAAAACATTTTCAACTAAAAATGGTTTTTTATGAAAAACATTTTACAATGGAAAACTCATTTTCATGGAACTATTCCGTTGTTTAGTTGCATGGAAAATGATTTTGCATTTAAACATTTTCTGTTGTTTGGTTGAACTGAAAATCAATTACTCCTATTAACTTTTCTAATTGTATTTACTTGTCATTTTTTAACTCTTTTTTCCGTTGTATTTTTTAGTTGTTTATCATTAGCTAAATTTGTTATGCTACAACAAATTTTTTTATATAAAATCTACAATATATTTCTTTGATTTATTAATAACATATTACATAATACAGAATATCGTCATAAAACTAGAGATTCCTAAAAAATATGGTTCAACATTATAAAAGACCTTAAGTTAACTATAACGAAGTATTCGCAATCGAATAAGCAAACCAATCAAACACTTAAATGTATTCGCAATCAAACAGGTAAATCAATCAAATGGTTAAAATGTAATAGTTTATACTTATACATTTTAAATTGTAATAGAAAGAAAATTTCTACTCTAATTTCAAATGAAGTGTTGATTGCCCGTATTTCATGAGAAACTTTTATGGTTCAATCGAATCAGGGGGAAATCTAGTTTTTTTATTTATATTTTTGACTAAAATGGATGAAATTTGTTCAAATTCATGATATAGTACAATAATTTAATAACCAAGATATGAAATTCGAAGAAAACGTCCTAAATTAATGATATTCGAATAAGATGAAAAGAAATTGTAGATTTTTCCTCAATTTTTAAGAGAGAGAAAGTGTGGAGCAGAGAGATATGCTACCAAGAAAATGAGAAATGAAGAATGTGTGAGTAGAGTTGAGCTTGGGTCAGGCCGAGCAAGCACGCTTTTGACATAGTACGACACGAGCACGATTATGGCACGGCATGACACACTGTTTGTAGAGTGGGCCGCGGATACAAAAAAAATTTAGGCACTAGAACGCGAGGAGCACACCAATTTGGCACGAGACACGGCCTGAAGCACTGTATTATTTAGTATTATTTAATACAATTAATATTACTATTATTTTTTATATTATTATATTCTTATACTATAATTTATATTATCTAAAATTATTTTTTTCAATTCTATTATATACTTTATTTTTATTTTTTGTCAAAAAAATAGGCCAGCACGAGGCATGACACGACACGCTAAGCACGTGGGCCGTGGTAGGCCATTGGCCGAGTTTTAGGGAAAGGTAGCATGATACAGCACGACACGACCACAATTAGGCACGGCACGGCACGACACGACAAGAAGCCAATCACGAGCTGGCACCGTCCATGATGGGCACGTCACAACCCGTGCCCACCTCTATGCATGAGTTGGTAATGCGTGAGTTGTTTGTTAGTTGATATTTTTTTTGGAGTAAATGGATGTAAAATTATTTTACTCCTAATTTTGGAGGAAAATGTTTTCAAAAGGGTGTAAAGTGAATTTACATTCCAAGTTTTATATCCTACATTTTACTCCAAACCAAACAATGTAAAATAGAAAAATAGTTTTCAGGAAAAATGTTTTACACCCTACTAAACGAAACTTTAGTTATTGTCTTCTTTTACTAGCAATAAATTTCATGAGAACTAGCATTATTAATTATAAGTCTTGCTCTTATGCGGTGGATTAAAACCAATATGACGGGATACTAATACATTCATATTTGAATATACATTCTTATTTGTTACGGATTATAATAGAATATAATTATCTTTATGATATATCTTGTATGATGGTTATCTTTTGTGAGTTATATCCTATATTTGATATAACTCTTGAAATTATTTGTATATATATATTGGGATTTTTTCCTTAATAAAGTCACACAAAAATATTCTCTCCTAATTCTTCTTTCTAGTTTATCATAATATCAAAAGCCATAAAAAAAACTAACCCTACCTCCTCTCTAGCCGTTTTTTTTTCCTATGTTTTTTGCTGTGCGTGTATTGTTCTTATTGGTGCTATGCTTTTGCTTTGTTGTTCCTCTTTTGCGAGGAAATTTAGTGTGCTTCGGATCTGATCAGTTTCCGTGGATTCTTGCTTCTGATCAAATCAGTGCATGGATTGTTGGCGGATTGTGTGCATGATCTGCGGTGATTTGAGTCTTGGTGTGTGGTGCTACATGATCTGATCTGTGTGATTTGATTAGTGTGCTTTGCGAGGAATCATGGCGGCGGTACGTGAGTGTGGTGCTACGTGATTGCAGGGATTGGTGATTGGTGACGTGCATGATCTGCTTGCTTTGTTGTAAGTATTATTAAAATTTGTCTGTTGTCCGTGATCTTCTTCAATTGCTATTGCTGCCCCACTAAAACAAGATTGCGGTGCTTCTAATCACAAAAATCAAAGGTGTTGTGCGGTTTTGTGTTGCATTGATGTCAAGTTTCTACTGTTAGTTATTGGTGCTCCACGTACTGTAAGTTTTTGCTGTTAGGGTTCCCTTATAGTGCTCTCGTAATGTGAAAACCTTGTGGAATGATCTACGTGATAGATACTCCCTTCGTAATGGTCCTCGTAATCATGAACTCAAAAGTTTGATTGCTTCTTGCCAACAATTTGCTTACTTAATACACAAGTTGGGCATTTGTGACTTATATGCTCCAACTTGAGGGGGAGTAATAGGATATAATTATCTTTATGATATATCTTATATGATGTTTATCTTTTGTGAGTTATATCCTATCTTTGATATAAGTCTTGAAGTTATTTGTATATATATATTGGGATTTTTCCCTTAATAAAGTTACACAAAAATATTCTCTCCTAATTTTTCTTTCTAGTTTATCAAATTACTCTGTATTAAATATCTGTTGATTCTTAAAAGTTGGTTCAAAATTGACTTATTGAAAACCCATAAGGAACTCAACTTTAATTAATATCGTTGTTTAATTAATTTGATTAATCTTATTAAGAGGTACTTACTAGAGTAATAAAGTAGGAAGTATGATAATAATGGAAGAGATTATTTTAAAAACATGAATAGTAGTGGGAAAAAATGTTATTTATCAACCTGTTTTTGTAACTAACATAATGATATTCGTTACAATTAACTTATTTGTAATTGGTATGGATAAAACCAATTATAAAAATGTGGTTTGGGTGGAAAAAATTGGACTTGTGATACTTGATCTATTTCGTTTCAGAACTAGCATCTCCTAAACTCATTACAAATAATCAGTTTATCATAGTAACTGCAATTAACAATGTGGATGCCCGTTACAAATAACCTTTAAGATAGGCCAAAAAAGTGACTATTTGTAACGGGTAAATTAATTGTAAGATACAATTAAAGGTAGAATTTTTAGGCAAAAACTAAAAATCGAACTTATTGCATATTTTATACCAAGTATATTTGGACTTTGGAGCAATGCAATTATGCAATTGGAGATTTGGAGTTGGTTCGACTGTTAAGTTTGTTTAGACCAATGGCATGGGATCCGTATTCAGAGCTCGCAATGAGCCCAATCATTATAGAAATCTTTCAACCCATTTAACTTTCCATCTTCTATTGGGCTGAGTTCTCCAAGTAGATATTAATGTTGTAATGCTCTATCAACTTGACTACATCCAGGCTTCTGAAAGAATTTTGGTCGATTTCATGAGATTCAGGATTTGCTCAGTAAAACCTTGTGGATCAAATAAGCTTTGTAATTTTATTTTTCTTAATTACTTTTGTATAAGGATAACTAATTTATAGAGTTATTCATTCTATATGAAGTTGAGGATATCTTTTCATCAAAACCATTCATTGTGTATTGCACGATCAGCTACTAGTCTTTCATGTGAAAATTATTTGGTAGTTTGCACACTGTGTTAGAGAATGTTTTAGCTCCTCGCTATATAGGAGTAGGTTTTTGTGGGACTATTATTTGGTCTTTGTTAAGTATAGACTATGTACAAAATTTACTAGTTTGTGGGTGTGTATACTAACAAATTTTTTGAAACACATATCGAATTATCATTATTCCACTTGGTTTTTATTCCTCACGTTGTTGAGTTGAATTATTATTAGATTTGCTCTATGTCCTACTTTTGATTATTCAAATGTGTTATTTGAATGTTTCAAGAACCTTTATTAAGTTTCGTGAAACTAAGTAAATATTTTGTATTAAAGCATGTTTGAAAGGAATTGCATTTGAATCATTTTATTTATCATGCACATTGATGTACTCAGTATTTTTTTTATATAGATCCATATTTCTCTTCAGTTTTATTTTTCTCTATTATAGTTAGAATAACATGTTGGGCTTATATTCCAAATAAGTCAACATTTTTGTTATGCGGTTTAAATTAAGAATTCATGGTTAAATAACTTCAAGGGCATTGTCTACTTTAATAGTTTTGGAAACCATGTTTTATTATAATTATTGTCATCATTATCCTCATCGTTATTATTAATTACTCTATATAACTAGATTTAATAAAAGTGTACACTTAATAATTCAGTTGCATATTTATGGTTGAGTATTGGTTTGTAAGTACTTGTTAGTAGTTATTGTAATGCATTATCATGCAACACTAACATCCTAATATGTTTATAGTATTTTCGGAGTTTTTATTATGAATGAATATGAGGGTGTTACAATTAGGGAGAAAGTTACAATTAGAGGGTGCGACACTAGAGGAATAAATTACCCCTTTAAGAGGGTAACACATTACTCTAGCGCTAATCTCCCTTAATCCAACCACCCAAAATTATGCTTTTATGATTAACTAGTGCATGATTGGTGATTTTAGGAAAAAAAAAATCAAGTAATAAATCTCTTAGAATAAGAATCAAGTAAAACTACTAAGATTCTATAAATAAGTATCAAAATAGTAAATCAAAACAAAATCAGGCATTATTTACTAATTAGCAGGGGTTCATAAACGGTTAACTGTTCCGTTAAGTCTTGACAGTACGACTAATCGTTATAATGGTTATTGAACAAGGCTAACCGTAACCGTACTGTTAAGTTACGATAACCGATAAACGGTTAATTGATATTTAACAGTTCGGTTAACAATTAACCGCTAACCGTTCATTCTATTTTTATGCACTTGTACACCTAATATTGTGAAACTAATTGTATGATTCCTTAGTTTATTTGGGTATTCTACAACAGTAATAACATATATTTACACAATGTTTGATCATGCATAAAAAAAATTGTGACATTCACTCATGTTTTAGCCTTTTAGGGTTAGTTTTTTTTTTTTTATAATAATATCATTTACCGACAGTAATCGTGATCGTGATCGTTTCGGTAAATTAACTGTTAATGTGTACCAGTTATATACGATTAACGGTTATGATTATTTTGCACTTCCCTACTAAAAAGTGTACTCATACACCTAACAACTACTCTTAAGATTCTCATCAATCAACAACACATTCACGCTTATGGTTACTTGATTTACTTCTAATACAATCCTTATTGAATTTATAAAAAAAAAAATTAGGGAGAAAATTACTTTCCTCATTCCTCAAATATTGTAAAAGAGTTGCCCCAATATAATTCCTTTCACAAAAATACTAAATAGGCATTTATGAGGTTATAAAAAAAAGTTTGCAAAAGAGGCCACCTCGGAAGTCACAAAAACCAGCTCAAACGATTCCCATTGGCTAAACAATCCAGCAGTAGCCATACATACTCGCACAATATGCACCACACCAAGGCTAAAACCGTAATTAAAAACCTCATATAAAACCCCAAATTCCCCCTCGCCAAACCCTCCGTCCACCTCTCTACTCCACTCTCGCAGACAATACCCAGCATTCAACACCACCAAGAACACGATCTCTATCCTTCCCCGAAATACCCTTCCACACCCCACCTCTCACCCAAACTCCCAATAAATTAAAACCCTAATCCATCGAAGGTGAGTCCTCGCCAGATCCCTCCCTCAGCATTCCTTAAAGTCATCACCCCTATATCATAAAATCTTTGGTTTATTTTTATCATATAGTTTTAATTTTCATGAATAATACATAGAAATAGCGTTTAAAATAGAAGATATATAGGGTTTTATTTCGAGATATGGATGACCTAGAACAAGCGATTTTGATTAGTTTCGATGAGTCTGGAACCATTGATTCCGTGTTAAAGTCTCGGGCAATTGACTATTGTCAACGCACTAAGGAGAGTCCGACAATTTGTACCATTTGTATTCAGCGCCTGTTCACTTGTACGTTAGCGCAAGTGCAATTCTGGTGCTTGCAATGCTTACACGACGCCGTTCGTGTTCGGTACTCCACCTCGATGAGCGCAGAGGAGAAGGAGTTTATTCGAAACTCGGTTTTCGCAATGGCGTGTTACAAAAGCATTGAGGGTAATAATAATAACTCTAATGTTGTTGTTAGGGTTTTGGATAGTCCTGCTTTCATTAAGAATAAGCTAGCACAACTGATGGTTACTTTAATTTATTTCGAGTATCCGTTGATTTGGTCTTCGGTTTTCATCGATTTCTTGCCTCATTTGAATAGAGGAGGAGTGGTAATTGATATGTTTTGTAGGCTGTTGATTGCCTTAGATGATGAATTGATTAGTTTGGACTATCCTCGTACTCCGGAGGAAGTTGCGGTTGCTGGACGAGTTAAGGATACCATGAGGCAGCAGTGTGTTCCTCAGATTGTTAGAGTGTGGTATGACATTGTGACGGTGTATAAGAGGTCGGATTCTGATCTTTGTGTCAGTGTGTTGGACTCAATGAGGAGGTATATTTCGTGGATTGATATTAGTTTGATTGCAAATGATGTGTTTATTCCGTTGTTGTTTGAGCTTATACTGGTTGAAGGGTTGCCGGAGCGGCTTAGAAGTGCTGCTGCGGGTTGTGTGTTGGCTGTGGTGATGAAACGGATGGATTCACAAGAGAAACTTAACCTATTAAAGAGTTTGCAGATCAGTCGTGTTTTTGGTTTGATTAGTGAGGATGCTGATACGGAGTTGGTGTCGAGCATTGCCACTTTGCTCACTGGCTATGCAGCTGAAGTTTTGGAATGTGCTAAGAGATTGAACTCTGAGGAAGGTAAAAGAGTTTCGTCCGAGCTTTTGGAGAAGGTATTGCCGTCTGTTTTCTATGTGATGCGAAGCTGTGAGGTGGATGCAACATTTAGTACTGTGCAGTTCCTTTCTGGTTATGTGGCTACAATGAAGAATCTGTCTCCACTGACAGAGAAGCAGCTGGTTCATATAAGTCAGATTTTAGAAGTGATTAGGGCGCAGATATGCTATGATCCTATTTTCCGTCATCACCTTGACACGCTGGATAAAGTTGGGAAAGAAGAAGAGGACAGGATGCTTGAATATAGAAAGGATTTACTGGTTCTGCTTCGTAGTGTGGGGCGAGTAGCACCTGACGTTACTCAGTTATTTATCCGAAATTCGCTAGGTAATGCAGTTGCTTCTTCTTCTGAGAGAAATGTTGAGGAGGTAGAAGCTGCACTTTCGCTTTTGTATGCACTAGGAGAATCCTTGAGTGATGAGGCAATGAGAACAGGAAGCGGGCTTTTAGGAGAGTTAGTGCCCATGCTTTTGTCAACAAGGTTCCCATGCCATTCGAATAGGTTGGTTGCTCTTACTTACTTGGAGACAATTACGCGGTACATGAAGTATGTTCAGGAGAATACCCAGTATATACCTATAGCCCTGACAGCTTTTCTTGATGAACGAGGTATACATCACCCAAATGTCAATGTGAGTAGGAGGGCGAGTTATCTCTTTATGAGGGTTGTGAAATTGTTGAGATCAAAGCTGGTTCCTTTTATTGACACAATTTTACAGGTGATTTTACCTTTCTAATGAACTGAGTTTGTCACGTGGTTAAGACCTATTTATTTTCTTTCGTTGCCAGTTGGCTAAACTGCTGCCTTAATTTATGAACAGAGTTTGCAAGATGTCGTTGCTCGATTTACTAGCATTGATTTTGCTGCGAAGGAGATGATTGGAGCTGAAGATGGAAGTCACATATTTGAGGTCACTAACTCTATTTGTATAGTTAGATGCATAAATGAAGTAGATGTAGTACTGCTACATTCTCTTTTTACTTTTGGAATTGATCTGAATACTTTATTGCCTTTAACGTTTCACAGGCGATTGGCATTCTGATTGGGATGGAAAGTGTTCCTCTTGAGAAGCAAACTGATTATCTCACCTCATTACTCAAGCCTCTATGTCACCAGGTTAAGTTTTGTGGTCAAGAACTAAATAAATCTTATTTGCTGCTGATGTATATTTTTATGTGATAATCAAGTGCAACACCTTATCTGTGTTGTTGAGCATTTGTCCTGAAAATTTTCACTTCCCATGGATAGGTTGAGGCATTGCTCATCAATGGGGACATACAAAATCCAGAAGGTTCTTCAGCAAATATTTTAATTACCCAGCAAATAATTATGGCAATTAATGCACTCAGCAAGGTTTGCCCCTCTTTGATACCTGATAAGCTTGTAATACTGATGGTCTTACTAATTAAGTTGTCTGTAAATTAGTGCAGATCATTGATCAAGTAACTAGTGTAGTCAATGTGCTTGATTTGGTTTTAATTTATGAGCTGAACTTAGTGTTTTATGTTTATTTATTTAATTTTTTCCTCTTCCTGAGACGGTATGCTTGATAGGCCTAATCTTAATTCTAGAATAATAGAGTTATTGCTGTTTCTGTTTTGTACATGGATGGCTTAGGTCTTGTTACATCCAATATTTGAGCTTAAAGGCCTCATCGAGTCTGCCTTTCCCTGTGTATGTTTAGATTTGGCTGATCTGATTTTTTATGATTTATGTATTCAGGGTTTTAATGAACATCTTGTAACTGCCAGCCGTCCAGCCATTGGCCTCATGTTTAAGCAGGTTTGATTTGCTATGCATTTCATTGTTGCTTCTTTAATTGCATTTTTTGTACAGTGTAATATTTGGTTTACTTTAGATTGTTGTGTTGAAGTATGTGAACTGAGAATTCAATAAGTAGTATATGCTAGGCAGCCATGCTTGATATTGACAATTTTCAGCTTACTTAATCCTACACTTCTTGTGAAATGTTTGATCTTATTTCCACTGGAATATCAACTGTATGCCAAGTCCATGTGATTGGTTGACATGCTTTTGTATCTGATTTTTGGCTGCTTGATATGTAAATATATCTTGATTAGCTGCGATGCCTTAAAAAGAAATGTTTTCCTCTGCTTAACCAATAAAGTCCTTGTTGCCTTTATTTAGTGTCCCTATATGCTTGGAATATGTTTTTAATTCCTGTTTTCTCAGTTACGTTTTTCTCGTGATGCAGACATTAGATGTTTTACTACAAATCCTCGTTGTCTACCCAAAAGTGGAGTCCTTGCGCAGTAAGGTATATGTCATACTACTCTAAGAAGGCTTTTTTTTTTTTGGCAAAGCTGTGAAGGCTTTATTCAATAGATGTTTGCTAAATCTTATCTCTTTGATTTATCAGGTCACTTCATTTATACACCGCATGGTTGAAACTTTGGGTGTATCTGTATTTCCTTACATGCCAAAGGCATTGGAGCAGCTGCTTACAGATATTGAGGTAAGATAATGTTGTTGGTTGGGGCATGAGTTGCATATTTCCGCTGTCTCTTTTGCTTTTCTTTGCTTTACGAGGGAGCTCTCATTTTTCAGTGTGGTAATAATTCTAGGAAAGCTGTAGTTTTGTTTTGTTTTTTTTTTTTATAATTTTTTTTGAACCTTTTGGGTCGACAAGGATTTGGTTATAGTCTGCTGATGAACATGCTTTTCTGTTCTTCCTTATTTATTTATGAAATTTACTTTATCCTACATTCATATGAAGTAGAAAATCTGTCGTCCTGCATCTACATTTTAAACTTCAAATTTTTTGAGATTTATGCCTTTTAGTGTTGCATTTTGTAAATTTTTTCAGAGTTACCACTTTTGTATGTGTGAGAGAGAGATAGAGATGCAAGCTTTGAATATTTCATGAAAAGGGGATAGTTGAATAGTTATTAGGGATTGATTCTGAATCATAATGAAGTAGCAAAATCTTTTTGGCATAACCAGTTTTTTTGGGATGCTCAGTTTTTTTGGGAGAGTAGAGAGATAGAGATTATAAAAGTGACTCATGCGATGAAGAGAAAGGTAGAGAGAAACACTTGCCCTATGAAGTAATGTCGCAATCAATTGGGATCATCCATAAGACCATAAAAAGAATAAAAGGAATATGTTTAACAGAGGAAGTATTAATTGTTTGTCCATGTCCTCTCAAGATCCGGAGATGGCTCTTGCAGTGAATAGTATATATTAGCTATGAGTATTCGGAACATACCTGACAATGATCTCTGGTCACCAGCAATCTGGGTGAGACCATTAACTTTGGCAGCCGGCAGCAGTAGTGGGTCCTCTGAGCTAGCAGCTAGGGATCAAGCTTGAGGATGAGTGAGTGTTGAAGCATCAAAGTTCAAAATGAAAAGTGCAAACTTTCTCTCTCCACAGTTATTTTTAGACTGCATTATTAGGCCCTTCAATGGTGGTCCTCGTGCTTTATTTATTTTATAATATTTTAAAACCTGCAAAACAGATAAAATAAGCGCCAACCAAATGGCAAGTGCTCCAAGGTGCGCACCCAAGCTAAGCTCACCTGGTGGATATTTCATCACTTCGTTAATGCAAGGATTTAGGTACCCCTGCCTGCCTGGTGCTGTAGGTGCTTGTAGACGCGCTTTTACTAAGGAATATTCTTCCTCCTTTGCAATGTTACTTCTAATTGAGGAATGAAATGATATTTTATTAGTTTACTATAACCCTGTTATGGTCTAAGAGTTATATAGAGCTGAAGAATGAAGACATAAAGAATTGAGAGTCAAAGTGCATTTATATGATTTTCTTTTTTACGTTTAGTATATGGATTTCATCTCTTGGATGCGACTTTGTTGCTTTTCATTGGCATTCCGTAAGTATCCCTTGATTATGTGGCTAACATTACTATTCTTTCTGTTGCAGCCAAAGGAGTTGGTTGGAGTTATTGTATTACTTAATCAACTTATATGCAAGTTCAAGACCTCGGTTCGTGACATAGTGAATGAAGTATTTCCTGTTATTGCTAGTAGGGTGTTTTCTGTTCTCCCACAAGATGCATTTCCTTCTGGACCAGGGAGCAATACAGAGGTATGGTCACAAACCTCACTATGATGTGGTTATCATAACATGATAGCCTTGTGAATGTTAATATTTCTACCTGTAATCATGGTAAAAACTAAAGAACGATTATTTGCTTTCATATTTGGGGATGGCAAACTGGGTAAGTATACAGAGATTCTAATACTGATTCTAGCCAATTGAGAATTTTCTGATCAATCTAGAGAGATTGATTGGATCATTAAAAATTTCTTAGAGCTATAAAGCGCATCTGATGTTATAACTATTAGTTTCTGTTTACAACCCAATAAATAAGGCTTTGAAGACTTGATTTAATCCTTATATTATTTTGTTGATTGTAGGAAATTCGTGAACTGCTGGAACTTCAGCGAGCATTTTTCACTTTTCTTAATGCCATAGCCACACATGACTTATCTTCAGTTTTCATCTCTCCCAAAAGTAGTCTCTATTTCGATCCAATAATGAAGCTGCTACTGTATTCTTCTTGTAACCATAAGGATATCACTGTGAGGAAGGTGTGTTCTCCTTTCCATTTAGTTGAACTAATTTTACTTGTTATGCTAGACTTCCTTTGTGGTAGCTTAGTATGATCTAAACTATGCTTCTGCCAATCAGGCATGTGTACAGATATTTATCCAACTAATCAAAGACTGGTGCGCTGGTCCATATGGAGAGGAGAAGGTTTTTTCCTAGAATTCACTTTGGAATGTTATTTTACTTCAGATTGTAATAAGCTGGTGTTTTCAGGTACCTGGTTTTCAGACTTTTATAACTGAAACCTTTGCCGCAAATTGTTGCCTTTACAGCGTGTTGGACAAGTCTTTCGAGTTTCGAGATGCAAATTCTGTGAGTTGATACACCCCGAACTATTTACTGCATTTGTTCTGCTCAATATCTACCAAATTGCATATTTTTTTCCCATTCCAAATTCTTTTAATCATTATTATTTCAACAGCTCTCGAATATAATGATGCTAAGCGTTCAGTATTGCTTGTTTGGCTTTAATCTTCTTTTCCTGTGCTTCTTCCCACGGTCTCCCTTTTTGTTGCCTATATTTTTGCATGTAATATTGGTTTTCTGTTTAGGCATGCCTTCAGATGGTTTCTTAGGATGTTCTTTTGAATAGTGTGTGCTTAAGTGGGGATGATTTTTGCCAGATTTTTAATTGTTTGTTTTCTTGTCAATTTTGCACCTCTGTTTGTGCAAATGATCTTTTCGAGTTTGCAATTCTCTCGAGATGAAAGTTTTACTTTCATCAAAATCTTTTTGAAATATGAATATTAATCTCTTGAAGCCTGTTAGGAAATGTCAAACATGAGGTCATTAGACAGTCTTTGGAGAGACTGTACGTTTTTGTTATTTATTAAACGTTTTTTAAATTGATGATGAAATGCTAGTTTTTTGGACCACTCCTTATATATTGTCAACTACCGGTGTGATTGGATAGAAGGATATGGAGGGGAGGTAGGGTTCTATTTTTCATAATGTGGTAACAATTGGGAAAGATATTTTGAAGCTTTTTATGCAAAGAAATCAGGAGGATGCTAGTGCCACTGTTGATGAGGTGCTGTGTCTGTAAATGAAGACGTTCAAGGAATCAATCACCATCCCCGCATGATTTCTTGCCAAAATCACTATCTTCTAACTTTTAGAGTCTTTAAGTCACTAGTTAGGCCCGTCACTAAATGTGGTCACAGTGACCTAGTAATTGTTACTTGTTTGTCTGACTCACAATTGGAAATTGTTTCCAAGCTGGACAAATCTTAGTAGAAACCATTACCACAAGGAAAGTGTCTTAGTCATCCATCCAATCATGCAACTCTTTCCATCACTTCAATAGTTTCCAATTGGTACTTTTGCTGTGGAAAGACGTACACCAAAACAATCCATGGACCGTAAATTTCCATTAAATTCTTCCCAATTTTGTATGGATTTTGTTCAAGTAAAACATATCTCTTCAATTCTTTCTCTTCTTTTTGTAGCCAAAGCCAATTCTCAATTTGTCATCCAAACTATGGTAAATGGACCCTTCTTCTCCTACCCTCCTCTTTCCTCTTAACTTTTCTCCTTCCTCCTCATACCCTGTTCTTCCCTTCCCATGGACCTAATTCCTATCCAAACAAGCTATTAATACCACACTTTTTTACGGCTATGATAGTATGGCGATATTTTGATCTTGGATGATTCACATCTTCATGACTCGTGGTAATTTAGAATGTGTAAATTATGGTACTCCTGGAGTGGAAACCCAACAATTGTCAATCATCTTGATGATAGGGATTTGGGTGGTAGTTGATGGCATTGCAGTTGAAAGTTGAGTTTCTTTCTTCATATGTGCCAATGTTTCAGGGATATTCAGGTAAGAGGTGGGATGGTCGGGATCATTTCTTATATTGTTTAGACTAATTTGAACTGGATTGACCCCAGGCTTTGGCTGGGCTCTGGCTACAGAACTTGAACTGGACATGCTCCGGATAGCACTGGAAGAGTTTTTTTTCCTCCTTGCCACAGTTATTAATCCTCTTCAGAGTTTTTAAAAATAATTCACAAAAGTAGTTTCTGGGAAATAAATGACTTTTTGTGAGCCATCCTTCTTTACTGGTCCATTCTGGAAGGTGTATGAGGCTGGCCTGTTCATGGTGGTCTACCAGTCTGCTCATCTTTATTCCAAGGGTCCCTTTTTGACTTTCAAATCAAATATAAATAAGATTTGCACAATTATGCACCAACACTAGGGAATTTTGAGCATCCTATTTAACCTAAGATTTACGTCAGAATTTTTGCTCAGTCTTTTTTCATTGTTACACCTGGGAATGATCACAATTGTTGGGAGGTTATATTTAGTTTCCATTGAGCAATAGAGAGAATGGAAATTCTTGTTTATCCACTTACAAAGGTGGAAAATTCTGTACTCTGAATTGTGATCCAATATCTGTGGTCTGTGGTGGATTGTGTTTATATCTCTATGGTAGTGTTGCATTACAAATCAATGAACTTTGGAGGAGGATTGGAAAAGCTGCCTGCCTGCCTCAATGCTCTGTCGTATAGGACTTTTTAGTCTGTAACAATTCAATTCTTGCATCTTCTAGTAGCGTCTTTTCTTGGGTATTCTGCTACTAGAAGTTCTTTTGTCAGTGTTTTCCCCATGAGCTTTTATTTTCTTTTCTATGTTCTTTACTGTGTAGATTTATCCATGTTTTTGGAAAGATTGATGTGTTTTGTGAAAGACCACATGACACTATCTCAATTATTCCTGAGTGGTTCCTCATAAGCTTATGATTTATCTTTTTGGTTGGTAACAATATTTGCTTTTTTTATTTTTTCCAGCACGCATTGTTGGGAGAAATAATGACAGCCCAGAAGGTCATGTATGAGAAATTTGGTGAGAACTTCCTTGCAAATTTTGTATCCAAGGGTTTTCTTGCTGCACACTGCTCCCAAGATGTGGCTGAGCAATATCGTCAGAAATTGCAGGTAAAAAAAACAACTCTCTGCTAGTGTTTCCTCTCCGAATCTTATGGCTTTGCGTATAGTAGGCCTTAACCTTAGAGGCCCTGATGATTGTTGAATTGAAAGTTCTTGCGTAGTCTAGGACCTATTTTTTTAATGGTGTAAGGGCAGGCAGGCAGAACATGCTTTTGCATTTGATTTTTGTTTTCTGCCTCAATTGACAGTTAGCTAACGATGCTCTTGTTATTATATGCAGAGCAATGACACCAAAGCTCTCAAATTGTTCTATCAGTCCCTCATAGAGAACTTAAGACAGCAACAAAATAGAAGCCTTGTTTTCAGATAGCATTTTTGAATGATAATATGACCATTAATGTTCCATATATCATTTTGTCATCAATTGTAGCTCTACCTTTTTTCCGTACAGGTCAGTTATTTCTTTTTATGATCTTCTTTGCTTAATGTTGTCTTTGATATTTTTGGTAAATATCTATTTGACAGTTTAGGATGTTAATTGATGTTGCAGGCTCTTGTTGCTGTATATATATATTGCATTTTCATTGATATGAGGTAAGCATGAAGTCATTCATTTATGTTAGTGAAAATTAGTTCTCTTTTCTTTAAAAATTCCAAATCTTGGATTTTTTTTAACAAGGAAACCTAGATCAAACCCACAAGTCGGGCTCAATCTACAGCATCTGAATGGGTGATCCAGATCATGGAGTTTCTGAATTGTTTTTTTTTTTTTTTTGTTTCCCTTACAGGTGTAAATTCCGGGAAGCAGTTTTGTGATTCTAATAGCGAAAGCTGAAATTACTTCAGTCATTGTATGAGAAAGTGGCATTTTTGTGGTGCTCTCCACTTTCTAGTTGACATCTCTGAAGTTTCGTCCCTAGCCAAATCAACCTAATCTACAGCCATCAGCGAGTTAGCAAGATCTCTATTGTTTGATATAACAGGGTGTGTTCCATTTATATGTCTCCAATATGTTGTGTGCCCTTTGTGAAATTAAAGGAAAAGATACGGATAAATGGTCGCAGTAAATTTTAGCTTTAGTTCTTCTGGCTCAGTGGGCAATCTCTGTACTCATCCAACGAAAATTTATCGTGCTAAATAGCATTATAGAAGCCATTCTTTGAATTTGTGTTATATGTTATCCTTACAGTATCAATTTTGTCTGTCAGAGTAGTATACACTTAAATTTAATTTTTTGTTTATTTTCCTGAGATTTTTTTCTAAAATTTTTTATTTATCAATACCTTGACTGTCAGTTGGCCATATGGCCTTGGCTCTTGTACTCATTAATCTTAGACGCTAGCAGCTCTCTTTAACGGAATGAACGGAGCAACAGGTTCTTGCACCAGGTGTGCTGTATTGCCTGTATAGCTAGCGGACATCTGCCTAGCCAATATGTAAAACTTGTCTTTTGGCGTTACATGCGGGAAATTTACCAGTTTCTTCATTTTTCTTTTTAGTTTTATTCACCTCCCCTCTTTTTTATGGTGCTTGATGGAAATGCAATAAGTATGATTCAACGAAGGCGTAGAGTGTTGATGGGTATGTAAACGCGTGTTGACCTTTGTTAGTATTTGGTAGACCTATGTATTGGATTGGGCTAAGATTTGGGATGAGTCACAATCAAAACGGGCCGGATCAGGTTGGGTAAAAGAAGATGCAAAGCGGATAGAGTCGGACCAGACCAAAGGAGATATATAACGGGTCAGGTCGGGTCGTTTAAAGAGAAAATAGTTTTTACCTATAGAGGGGATAGTTTGCGTGTATCACTTCCAATCTTTGGTAGTGGATTATCGGCAAGTAAGTGAAAATAATTCGTTAACTAATAGTGTTTAGAAGTTTAAACTATACTTTAAGAGACCGACCCATTAAGCTAATTATTGATTAGTTCTTTTCACAAACGGACGTTATTCTGGTGTCATTCGTGGAGGAAAAAACGTCTCATCTCCTTCGACTTATGTTCCCACTTCCCTCGAGGATGTTATATCATTTTAGTTGACTTATCCCCGACACTCCGTAACTTTGATGATGTAATCGAATCCCAAGCTCATATGAGTCACACTACACTCATATGCTCTAATATCATTTCATCTCGGGGATAGATTTATCTTCGTGAGTACTCGGTTATTTAGTGTTTTTCACAATATTTGTGGATGTGAATTAAACGGGGCTTAGACCAGTTATTCTACTCGTATCGGTCAGAGGTGTCAAAATCAGACTCAACCCGATAAGTTACCTGAAATCGATCCGAATTCAACCTGATTAAGATTCGAAAAGTGGGACCCGAAAAAGATTTGACCCGATATTCGAAGACCCGAACCCGATCCGTGCCCGACCCGTTACAGACCCGACCCGATCCAAAAAGAGCCGAAACCGATTGAACCCGACATATAACTGATATGACCCGATTTATAACAACTTGTGACCCGAATTAACTCGATATATTAACAATTTGAATGTATGTAAATGTGACCTAATCTTACCCGACCTATTTTTACCAAATTTCTAATAACCTTGAAACCAAACATTTTCATTAATGACCCAATGTGAACACAATAAAGTTTAAATCGGATTTCAATCGAAAGCGAAGCAACTTGTTACCATAATTGACTTGACCTGAAATCTACCCGAACCCAAAATAACCCGTTCAGAAACTGACCCGATTTTACCTGAACCGACCTTGACCCGAACCGAATACAACCTGACCCGAACCCAAATCGATCCCGAGCAACAAAAAAAATCGATTTAACCCGTCCCGATAATGATCTGACCCAATTTGACCCGATTTAACCCGAACCAATAAAAACCGACCCGTAGATCCGATTTGACACCCCAATCGGTCATATGATTAATAGGCGATACTTAAAAGTACAGTGGAAAGTTATGGGTGGGTTCTTCGGCTAGAGTATGTTTTACGCATTTTAATTTCAACAGATTTGTGTTGTCAATAATTTCATACTAGCTTTTGAGTGTGGATAGTCGTCGTTGTGGGCTATCTGTCAAAGTAATTGCATCCACTATAGAAACAATCGTCATCCCCGTGTTCAAGTGCAAGCATCCCGCCTTGTCGGTGGCGTTGATTTGGGTTATTCAAAGTGTTTGTAAGCTCATTTTATTAAGTTCTACATTTTGAGCTCGAGATGAACATGGACTACGGTTCAAACTAAATCCTTATTCATGTAATGCGTGCGGAAATTTTTAAAATAAAAGTCCACTTGAAAATACTATTTTTGTAAGGAAATAATTCCGTTGTGTGTCTATCGATTATTTGCCTTATTGATGATTATGAATAAAAAATTATTAGGGAATATAAAAAGGGAATTACTTTATGCTTCACCTCAATACTTAACTTATATAGTTAAGATACTTCGATTACCTTTATTAAAGAAATAAATTTTTCAGAAGTTTTGACATAAAGTTTTTCAAACATATATCTTATTCTAGTTTTTGAGGCGCATTATACTTCCTATTTGATTTTTTATTCTCTTCATGTGGATTATCTACCATTTTCAATATGATCAAAATGTAAGTCTTCTACAACAATAAAAATACATAGTTCATAATAAAAATACATAGTTCTATCATTTAAATTAGGATGATATAAAGCTTATAATAGAATTAAGTTTTAAATATTAATTAAACTCATATAATAATATAATTAGAATATTTCAAAGTTAACTGAAATATATCATAAGTGGATCTTTATTTGAAGCATTTTTCAACAGGAATCTAAGTGTCTAACTATATAAAAATTATAAATTCATAATATTAGTTGTGAAAGTAACATTAATAGATATACTTTGTAATTATTTCTACACTTTGTATATAAGATATGACGGTCTAGTTTTTAGGAAAGTAAATCATTATTAATTTATTTTTCTACATGGCGCCTCCTATACTATAAAAAAATTCTTTATATATATATAGTTAAATTGAGCTATATTTTCTGTTTACTCTATATTTTACTATTATAGTGTAATAAAACAGACTACTATCTAGCAAATAATATGGCTACATCTCCTTCAAGGAATGGTTATAAATTAATTACACCGTCCACCGCACCACTTCAGTGTTGAAATGAATGCAATCTTATGTTGTTGAAGCCAGTAAGTCGCCTATTACCCCCACTCTATAAGCTATAATGTAATAGGATCATGTGACTAAGCAATCATCATGTGTAAACGTACAAAAAGAACAGCACCGGCCGTCTAATACATTAGGGCACCAAGAAGCTTGGACTAGTGTGCCAGATCCAAAATCCTCCAGCGTTTAATCTATGGACGTGCAAATATTTTATGGAGCTTGAGTACGTATGAGTATGATATAGTTGGTAAAACACTAAGACACTCAAGCAGTCAAGCTCCATTGTTATTAATCTCGTACACTTTAATAATTGGGATTGTCGATTCATAGTCTTTGTCCACACTTTAATTAAGGGTGTCATTGATTATAATGTAGAATGACTCCAACATAATTGGCCTAATGTAAACTCTGGTATTCTACAAGGGGCAAACGCAAATTAAGGTGGACGTACTGTACTCTTTGAGCTACTTTCTCATATATAAATGATAGGATCGGAATACTTAACAACAATTATGGCAACTTCTAAATATTGATTGTATTTCATGGGATTGGTTATATTATATATATTGAAACAACCTAACTCAACTCCTTTACTTTATAACATAATAATAATATAGTATTTATTATGTTTAGAATGTAGAAATTAAGCTTATAGTGAGCTTACGGAAAGCTCCACTGAAAGCCAAAAAGAAAGGATGTCATTTGCTTCGGTAAGAAAACTAATTATTTACTTAACGTTAGGAATAAATCCTACTTTCTTATAAATTTGAAGTTTTTGATTCCAATGCGTTTTTTTCTCGATTATATCTTCCGAGTCAAAGTTATTTTGGAATGTACTGGTTGTGTTATCGAAAGAGTGTTAACAAGGGATTAAGGGGCGTTTCCAGATATGATATTATAATTCTAAACTATTTATTTCATTTCTTAAAACTTGTAGATAGTTAATCTTGTTAATTAAGTAGAACCACTTTTAAATTTGAGAAAATGTAGATGTGAATTGACTAACTACTACTCTTAGATCTTCTCTCGGTAGGTAAGGAAGCACAGATTTGACGCTTCTTAGGTGAATGTAGTTAAAATCTGATGCACGAGTTTCAAAATACTTTAGATTATTGAATAATTATCGTCCTGCTTACTGACTTAACAGGTTTCTAACTACTATTACAAAGCCATAATTGATTAAAATAAGAGTCAATAATGAAGATAAATTGGGGTTTGAGTTCGAAACAAGGCTAATAAGCTCAAAATATATTATAGCTCATCTAAGGGCAGCAATCCACTTTATGCACCATCCACTTATTAATATAAAATATATTGATTACATAAAGTGGATGATTAAAAAATGCACCATCCACTTTATGTAATCAATATAAAATCTATCAAAACCTATTATCATATTGGAAAATATATGGAATGGGGCCTTCTCGTTTAATAATACAAACACATAATATATACATGATTCATGTTAAATATAGACGTTGGATAACTTACTTGGTAAAGTTTTAGAAATTTGATAATCAAACTTTGTGATCAAATCTTATTCATATTATCATTATCTTATGTGATTCTCATACAAAAAACATACCAAGAAAAAACTCTTGGTATTGTGCTATAGTAGATAAAACAACAAGAAATCTCAATAGTAAGATGAAATGCACTGACTTATTAATTACACAACAATTGACATGACATATTCTCTGCTTCATGAGATGTCCGTATCAAATGAATAATCTGAAAATAGCAACTTACACCAGAGTACAAAGTACATAGTTGAAACGAAAAGAGAAGTTAGGTAAACGATAGATGCTCAAAATTCAAGCACAACTGGAACAAATTAAGAGGCTTGAATTCAATTCTATCGAGCTTTACAAAGAGCTGAATCAGATTGGACTGCCCTATTTCTTAGTGATCTTCTTTGTTGTCTGTTCCTTAGTTTTTCTTCATCATTTTGTCCACTTTCACATTCTTTTTCTTCAATTTCAACTTTGATTACGTCAACTACGTCGATCTTATTATTATTATTAATGTTATCTTCGTCTATAACAACACACAATGATTGATCTATTGTGCTCCTTTCCCGACCTTCTTTAGGCGCAACATACACAAACGGTCCCCTCAGTGGCATGTGATCGAGGTCCAAAAGGGGTTCCAACACCTTGATCACAACACTCATTCTAGGCCTTGTTTTGGGATGCTTGCTTAGGCATTGGTATGCCAACATAGCTGCGACTTTCGACCCCTCGAATGAGTACTCCCCATCTAGTCTTGGGTCCATAATGCCTTGGACTTTTCGAGAATCTTTTAGAAGAGGCCTTCCCCATTCTACTAAACTTTGCTGTTTTTTCGGGAGCTTCTTGTCCATGCATCTTCTCCCTGTTAATAACTCTAATAGGACTACCCCATAACTGTAAACATCGCTCATGGTTGTCAAATGACCTGACTTGTTTCAAGCAATTGTTCAATGTGTTACAATATGCAACTGCTTTAATACATCCTCCCTCTGTCCCTTAATTTTTTACTCATTTTAGAGTCAAAGTTTAAAAGTTGTCCATAAATTCTCATCATGTTATAAAAAATAATATATTTAAGTGAGATATTATTGAATGCATCTCAATGAAAATTTTTAGAATATCAAATTTTCATAATTTATTATCTAATAGATTTGGAGATAAAAATGTTTAGAGTCGTATCTTGAAAACCGGAAAAAGTCAAATGGGCCAAATAATTAAGGACAGAAACAGTAAAAGCCTTTAGCACGCCTAAATTTGCTAAAGGTCATGTTCATTTCAACCTACCATATATCATGTATAACATTGAAGTGAAAACAACTTCAAAAGAACATTTAAGAGTGTTATTATATAGAGTGGGCATATTTGCCAAGTACATTTGCATTGGCGAAATTTTTTTTTATATATAAGATGGTCTTAATCTCCCTAAAAAAATAAAGACTTCTATTTTTCTCTATTTGTTTACTTCATTTGATTTTTTACGGTCACTAAAACACAACTTAAAACATTATTTTCTCTAAAATTGTAATATAAAAAATTTCAAAAATTTAATATTATAAAAATTTACATCAAGATTAATTAAATTATATCCCACTTAGATACATTGAGATTAATCCCATTTGAATATATTATAATATAATTAAAATTTATAGTCAAAATTTTAAACCTTAACTCCAAAAATAAAAATATAGCAAATAAAAAGAGCTACTAGTAAAAATTATTGGTCCCAAAGAATGCTTTAATCAATTACCTGTCATAATGTACTCAGGGGCTGCATATCCTTTAGTGCCCACTATGTTTTTGGTCGAGACATGAGTCTTATCTTCCTCTGGTCCATCTCTAGCAAACCCAAAATCTGAAAGTTTAGCAGTATACTCCTACACATGCAAGAAAAAGAAAGTATCAGAATTACGAAACCTTAACATTTATCATCAAAAACAAAACAAAAAAAAATTACTCCCTCCATTCATCCCACATTTTGTAATCGCATTTTGAACAAGTAATACAACAATGAATATCTGGACGGAGGTGTGAACGATCTGTAAGAAGCTTACAGCATCCAAGAGTATGTTTGCTGCCTTAAAATCTCGAAAAATGACGGGTTTATTCAATTCATGTAGGAAAGCTAAGCCTTTTGCAGCTTCTAATGCAATTTTGATTCTTTTGAACCATGGCAACGGAACAGAGCGTCCTACATTTCACATTGTTAGAAGGACAAACCGAAAGTAATTAATAAGGTAGGGCCAAAATTGGAATAAAATAATAAAGATAGTACTTAGCAATCAATCAATCAATCAATCAACAGTATTATTCTTCACTGACTCTTCAATGAAAAGAAGAGGATATACTTACTGCTAAAGAGTTGTTTGTCCAAATTACCCCTTGCCATATACTCGTACACAAGGAGCCTTTGATCATTTTCACAAGAATACCCAATAAGCTTAACCAAATTAGGGTACCTTAATTGCCCAAGATATATCACTTCTGCCTACAATTGTTTTTGTGCAGATCGAATCAATCATATGAGTATATTTTTAATATGATATAAAATTTCTAATGTTTGTTGACTACATGAATTGAAGTTCATATGTAAGAGATGTTACAATACAGTGAGAGTGTGGTAAATGGATAGTCATTTCACAAACTTACTAGCCACTCCTTATGGCCTTGTGTTCCTTCCAAATCCAAGACCTTGACAGCAACAGCTTGAGCCTCTAGTCCAGGCCTAAGATCATCATGCAGGAACCCTTTATACACAGCGCCAAAGCCACCTTCACCGAGGAAGTTACTCAAACAGAAGTTGTTAGTGATCATCCTGAGCTCATCATGGGTGAAAACATGGAGGTTTGATCCAGGAATCGAGTTTGAAAGCTCGTTGATCGAGATTTCGGAGTGAAGGCTGTTGGTTATACCTAAATGAGACACTTTTTGAGGAGAAGGAGAAGGAGAAGGTGAAGGTATTTGTTTAGGATGAAGTAGTTCATCATTTGTGTCAAGTGTACTGGTGAAACAACATATGGCCATTTTGAGTGCCATGGCTGTTATGTCGAGGTTTTTGGTGCTTTGATAGGAACCCCTCGAACTTACGGGAGGGGCTTGAAGATCAAGCAAAATAGTATACTTGATGTGAACCGAAAGATAAGTGGAAAATGGATTCGTGGTTTGGAGACCACCTTTTTTTTCAAGGAATATTTTAAGAAGGGAAGACCGGCCAAAAATAAAAGGGAAAAGTGATCAATTAAGCTAGGTTTTCTTAAACTTGTGGCTCAATTTTTGTTTTATTTTTGATGTTGAACTACTATGGTGGTTTGTGCTATACCCCTGGATAAACTATTTTGATGATTTTTTTTTTTATAAAAAGGTAAACTAGATAACTTTACACTTGATTGTAATTATAATGAAAAAATTCCAATTAATTTTGTTTGTTCAAATAATTTTCTATAAAATATTTTCACTAATAAGGTTGTACAAAGTAAATTTTTTTTTAAAAAAAAATCACTTCTCAAGTATTAAATATAATAGGTTAAATATGAAAAGGAAAAGTAAAAACCTCTTAAAAGATTTCAGTTTTATATACTTCAATTAACCAAACAAGCATTTACTTTTGAAAAAGTATATTTTACCTATATTACATCAATAATATAACATTCATACGTCTATTTAAGGTTATATTATCGAATTTGATTGAGCTATTATAGGTAACTAAAGTTTCTTGAAGTAAAAAAAATAATAATAAGAAGAAAAGTATCATCTCATGCTTCTAAAATGACAGAGAGGAATACTACTGAATGTCTACGGTACTTCAGGGAGTACCTCTTTTGAGGTGCTCCAAAGAGTATTTTTATAATTTTAAAACTATAATTTCAATTTATGGTAAAGGAATCTTAACTTTCCAATCAACAATCTAAACTAATTGTTATGTGACACAACGACACTCACTGTATAAATCACAAGCAATTGCAAAAGCAATTTAATATTGAGCCAATCACATCTCCATCCGCGATAAATTTCCGTGGTACTCATAATGGATAATAATTTTTTAATTGGATAATATCGGAATTTTTGAGTGAGGCTGTAGGCTTGTGGTTAAAAGATCCTACAAGAAAACTTAAAAAATTATACCAAAATTTAAAATTATAGTTAATTAAAATTATAAAAATACCATTATAAGCATCTTAAAAAAGATACTCTCATGAGTATCATAGACATAGTAGGAATATTATACTCAAAGGAGTGGCCCATTAGAGCTTTTGGATGGGCTTGGGTCCACCTTGGTGTTAGTGGTTTAGAACAGTGACACTTTACGCTGGGGCACATGTCACAATGTCACTATGCTGAATTCTATGCTTATATTTTGTTTATTCTATTTATGATTGTAAAAACAAACAAAATTGGGCAATTCATTCAGAATTGAGATCACTGAAGTTGATAAAGTTGCTCTTTTATTTGTATATTTATTTATTTGGAGGGTGGGGTGGTGGATAAAGCTTGCTCATTTAGAAATTAAACCAAAATTTCAAGCCACAAGTAAAGGAAAAAAAAGGAGTGAATGATTTCTTGTCTTAAAAAGCTAAGGTTTTTTCAAACCGTGTTAACATATCATTGGATCAGAAGTTAAGTTTGCCAAATGGCCCAAATCCAATGTCTAAATCTCCTGTTTTGTTCTTATAGATGCAAATTTCAAGTTAATAATCAAGTAGCATTGATTATGATTCATGTTGTGCATTACACATGTGTGCAATATAGTACATAATACCTACTGTGTTTTTTATTTGCTCGATTAAATTGTGGGAGTTCTTTCTAGCATGGAGCTTCTTTGGACTAAAAAATCTAAATTTTTCCCCCTCTAATGTGCAACATAGGCCCTACATCAATTTAATTAGGGTTGATCTATTCAGTGAAGATGTCTACTTTGATATTTTAGTGTTTTAAAAGTGAAATGAAATATTGTATATTACCGATGTAACAATGCAAAAATTTATTTGTGTAGCAATATTTACAAACAATATGATCTGATTACAATTGTTTAAATTATGTTTATTTCGAAAAATGACAATAAAAACAACTATTAAAATTTAAAGAACGGTATATAGGGTCTGGGATACGTATTTTCTTTTCGGTATCTAAAAACTCATATGAAGTTTGTGTAAAATATATAAATACATACTCCAGATTTGAAACCATTATGCATAAACTTTAAGCAAATTTTGGGTTAGATTTGTAGGAATGTAAGATAGAATAAAGCTTTTAGATTCCAGGAGTTAGTTAGAGTTGTACTGAACATAAAATAAAAGGGTAGGTAGGATTACATTGTATATAAGTACCCACGTAGCTTTGTAATCTCAATCATTCAATGAAGTAAATAAACACAAAATAATTTAGCAATTATCCTAATCTACCATAAGCCTAATCAGCTTGGTATCATAGCCGATGGCGACCCTGCCAGAATTAGCTCTCATCATCTACCAAATCTTACCTGAAAACCATGGAACCACCATTAGATCAACCAGTAACCATGATTTAGTTGCTGCAATTGTTGCAACAATTAAACGCAAACAAACCAAGCCAAGAAATTGGTGCCGCCTCAATGCAAATCACAGAGAAATTAAACAACCATAACTACACCAAGTGGGCCCGACTAATGCATCTGAGAATCAAAGGAAGGGGACGGTTCAACCATATCATCGCTAAGTCACCTTCCTCGACTTCCCAACAATACAATTAGTAGGCCCAATGTGATTCGGTTGTAATTTCTTGGATCATTGAGAACATTGGACTCGAAATAATTAATCAGTTCCTTAACTTCCCAACTTCAAAGGAATTGTGGAGAGGAATTAAAGCCGTATACAGCAGCGGCAGAGATGGCTTATAGATCTTTGATCTGTCAGTCAAAGCCATCTCCATTAAACAGTTCAACTTAAACATATTTTAGCTAGTTGAATGATAGTGAAGAAATTGGCCGGCTGAGAGAAAATGGTTCAAGAATTCGAGATGAAGGATCTTGGAAGACTCAAATACTTCTTGGGTATTGAAGTACTGAGATATAAGAAAAGTATCTTCATCTCCCAACGAAAGTATATCCTAGATCTTTTGGCCGAAATAGGTATGATTGATTGCAAACCTATAGGTACTCCAATGGTAGTGAATTATGGGCTACAAATTGATGAAAAAGCAGAGTCTACAGAACAAAATTAGTATCAAAGGGTAGTAGGTAGATTGATCTATCTGTCACATACACGTCTAGATATTGTGTATCCAGTTGAAGTAGTAAGTAGGTTTATTCATAAACCTCAGGTCCAACATTTCGACGTAGTATATTGGATTCCGAGGTATGTGAAGGAACTTCAGGACGAGGAGTAATGTTTAGAAAGAATGGTCAATTAAATCTACAAGTCTACACTGATGCAGACTAGGCAGGAGATAGAGATAGTCGAAAATCTACTTCTGGATATTTTGCATTGTTAGGAGGAAACTTAGTAACGTGGAGAAGTAAGAAGTAGAAGATGGTGGCCATATCAAGTGCTAAAGTTGAATTTAGGGGAATTGCAAAAGGGATCACAAAAGTTTTTTGGCTCAGGAAGCTCTTATCTAAGCTAAGTTTTTGCCCAAAAGGAAGTTGTGGGTTGTTTTGTGACAATAAGGTGGCAATCAGTATATCTAAAAATCCCGTTCAACATGATCGAACAAAACATGTAGAGGTTGATCGATACTTTATTAAGGAGAGTTTGGAGTCTAAAATTATCAACCTCCCTTTTGTGCGGTCATATGAATAAATGGCTAACATACTAACTAAAGCAGTGAGAGTTAGCGTGTTTGAGGAAGTTTTAAGCAAGTTGGGTGTTGAAAATCATACGACCAACTTGAGGGGGAGTGTAGGAATTTAAGATAGAACAAAACACCTAAATTCTAGGAGTTAGTTACGAGTTGTACAAAACATAAAATACCAAGGTAGTTAAGGATTACATTGTATATAAATACCCAGGTACCTTTGTAATCTCAATCATTCAATAAAGTAAATAAACACAAAACCATTCAGCAATTAGCCTAATCTACCGTAAGCCTAATCATCTAGATTGTGAGAATTACAGCAATGAAGTAAAGAAAGGTCATACTTTGTGTATTGATTTGTTTGATAGGGATACATATGAGGTTCTTGCTAGATGCAACTTTGAAGATTTATAAGCGAAAAGAATCCCATTATCAACCTATTTTATTTTTTGGCAAATATCTTCATTCTTCATTATCAACTTGATAAGCATAACTTATACTGCGTACTTTGTAAGACGAATGAGTTTAATAATGAAGACACATCAGTGGGTCAAAATTACGAACTTAGCGTAAGATGAAAAATCAAACAACCAGGCGACAGAGCATGCCCGCAAAAACTCAGGACTACGGCCCATCATCGGATTACGAAAGTAATAAGACTATGCAGCCCATGTAACACATACTGGCATCGGCATCGCCGCATCGGTGGCATACATTGTGCGCGACAGCATGCAAGTAATCAGTAGTCGGTACTATTACTTCCTCATTGGCAAATTGACAACTTTGAGTTACACATCGTTTTATGAGTTTTATTTTAATATAAGTGACAATTTTCTAAACATTCGACGTTACGATTACTCTCTATGTCTCCCAAAAATTCTCATTTTCTGTTTATTTTGGAGATAAAAATGTTCGCAGTGGCAATTTTTGGGGATAGCGAAAGTACTTTGTATATGTTATTAATTTTTGATCGAACTTAATTAATTTTTCCAAAACCTAATTCAGAGGGAAAAAATATCCCATGAAATAAGATGGGGAATTTCAATGTACATTACATTTTTGCAAGGAACTTTCAAGGAACGAGTAAATAAATTACTCTGTATATTCTAGATCAATCATTCTCTTTTTTTTAATAGGCAATTTTTAACCTTGAAAAACAAAATTTATGGAACAGATGTCCTTTACATATTAATTACGCCATTAGCTAACCCATTACCCATGATATTAATTTAAGTGCCTTACCAACCCCATTAAAAGAAGGAAAAGTTCAAGGGAGAGTGTTGTGCCCGTTAAGCCACTCTCCAATTATTGATACCCTACTAGATAGGTTTTACTAATCCAATTAACTCCATTTCTTCCTCATTTTTTTTATGAAAAATGCTATACAACCCTTCGGGTAGTTAATAAGAATTCAAAAGTGAAAAGATTAAATAAAATCAAGTATTAATAGCACCAATATATGAGTAATTTTGTCATACATTAATTTTAAATCAGAAAATACATTCAATGCTTATAATATATACTCTCTCTGTTGTTCCCAACGTCATAATCACGCATTATAAAAACTAATCACGCATCAAAGAGGCCCCTTCATTTTATTGAATGAAACTCTCTTATTCAATTAATGGTCAAAATAATCATGGGATTATAACTTTTAGATTAAATAAAAATTGCATCTTTAATTGATTTATCACTTCATCCCTAAATGAAACTCTTATTTTTGTTGTTGTCATATTTACTTTTTGTATAATTTTCAATCCACGTATTATATCTAGTAGTTTGATACAGTATTTTATAAAGACAAAATAAATTATTGAAAAGACTTCCCATGTCGAACAAATTTGGAAGGCATAAATATTATTTCATACGAAGAAACAAATCAAAATATTCCATCAAATCATCCAGCCCCGTCCTTGAGCTAGGTTGACTGAGCGGCTGCCCAGGGCCTAGGAACAAAAGCCTAAATTTATATATACTATAAAAATAAAAATAAAAAACAAAAAAACTAGAAAATAAAACACCAGATAATCAAGGGATGAAGGGTGAGGGAGAAGTATGTTAGAACCATACTTGGAGGAACAAGAAATATTGACGCCACATTAAGCAGAAAGAGCAGTCAGTGATAACATTGTGTACTGTGTACATGATATATGCGACACTTTCATTACTGTCTTACTGCAACAACAAGATAGTTTTGGATGGTAGTTAAAGTTTTTGTAGATGAAAATAATTAGTCAAAACTCATAGTCACTAACTTAACCAACTTCCTGCATCATAAATACTTTTGTTGGATAAACACCAGCACCTCTTTTATTAACCAAAATTCGAGCAAATGAAAGATAAATTTCAATCGTCAAGTCAATATATCATTGTTGATCTTATTGGTCTTACTGGCTATTGCTGATTTGGTATGTACCTTGTTGATCTTATTTATATAAGAGTTCAGCGGATATGTACCTAGTAGACGATGTTTTGTATAAGCATTATAATTTTTCTTACAAGAAATTTTGCATTTAGAAAAATTTTCATCAATTTTTTTTTTCTGAATTGTGTGAACACTTAATTTTGATAATTTATACTTGTTAATTAGAGCCTCAACTTTTATTTTCCCCGTACCTCCAAAATCTTAAAAACGGGCCTGAAATCATTATAAATCTAATTTGGTATGGAACCTTGAGTTATCTTGCTCTTAAAGAATATATGTCAAGAGATTAAATAATTTTCACGTGGTCAGTAGTGTGAGTCGAAGCTGTGGTCAATCCCTCGTCTACAGTGTGAATCGAAAATGTGGTTAACCTTCAATTACAGTGTGATCATCTTTCCAATTTTCCTTGGAAAGTGTTCTCTAGCTTTGTCGGGTAAGAAGGAAAAATGTCTAGTTGATCATCATATATAAGAATTGCTGAAGATCAAATGATGTTTCATATTGAAATTAGAAGAACCAAGTTTGATCTCGTACAAATCTAATTGAGGTTCTATTTTAAAGTATACGAATCTATAGAGCTCCATATAATTTTAAAAAATTTCTTGTCTCATTTCATTTATTTTAATGTTTAAATGACGTGACATATGATATTTAATTTTAAGTCCCGTGTACCACTCCAAAATTTTAACCAGCTAAAGTGTATATTAATTAACATCCACTACATAATAAGTATCTCTCCTAAGATTACGAATTGAAATACTGTAACGTAAAATTAAGGCTATTTCAACAATTGTCTAAATATATTTTTAATTCAGAAGAAAGAAAAACTAGATTATTATGTTTGTCATTAGATATGTTCAAATGGGCGGGGCTCCATTAAGGGCCCTTGAGTTACCCGTTAAAAAAAAGTCACTTTCTTGACAATGATCCACTACCAAAGATTATAAATGATACAAACATACTATCACTCTCCATATATAGAACTATATTATCTTTACATTGAACCAGCCCGATTCGGCCCATTTTGTATCTTATTTGACTCGGTCTGACTCATTTTGTATCTTTTTTTGCCAGGTCCGACCCGTTTTGCATGTAAATCATCCCGGCCCTAACTCGACCAAGTAGACAAGTTTATTAGTCATTCACCGAGTATATTATCAAATCTATCTAGTATGGACAGGAATTAAACCTACTAGGACAAAGGTGTAAACTTGTTCTCTTATTTTCTATACATAATTCAATCATGCTAGTAAAAATGACATTTTTGACGTGGATGTTATAGTTATTCGAGCTTAAATTGTTACCCTTTCCCGTTATACTTCTCTGAACTTTCATAATTGAGATGAAAAATCAAAGTCTGACAACAAAAAGATAAAGTTAGAAGTGAAAGCTACATAAGAAAATAGATAACAATTGACATCTAGCTTTGGAGGGACTAAAGTTATACAATCATTTTAGTATTTAGGTAATTCAAAACTAGAAATTTCTACTCTGGTAGAAAATTAATTAGCAAGAGAAAGATCTTAAATTATGTGGTTCACGATACACATGTCACGTTAGTAACACAAGGACAAGTGGCCTGCCTGTGTGCGACTTGACCCAACTATTTCAATGCAAGTTCATGTGATAGCTAGACCTGTGTGTTGGATCGGGGTTAGGGTCGAGATGGGTCGTTGAAAACGAAATGGTCAAATAAGATGTAAAACGGGTCGGGCTGAGTCAAAGGAGATACAAAATGTGTCGAGTCGGACCAGCCCGTCCTAAGAGAGTATACTTTTTTTTATTTATATAAGATGATAGTTTACATGCATCACCTCCAATAATCTTTGGTAATGGACCATCGACAAGTAACTGAAAATAATTCATTATCTGATAATGTTTAAAAGTTTTGGAAAATATTAGCCCATTATTAACCCGACTTGACTATTAAAAAACTAATAAAACATGACCCTTTAAGAGATCGACTCATTAGGCCCTTATTGATTAGACCCTTTTACAAGCGGGCCGGTCAAGAGTCTTTAAAGGGGCCCCATCCATTTAAACAGGTGTATTGATAGCCATGTTTTTAAGCAGTTTACTTAAATAATAGTTATTTTAATTAATTTTATTTTATATCTAAATTATAGTTAATTAGAGAAAATTTTTAATTTTTAATTATTATAATTAACTTATGATAAAATTTAAGCTTTTTAAACTAAAATGATTCATCCGTTAACCTTTTTTCTGAGTTCAATTTATTTATAATTCAAAAAGTAAAATTAATTTACAAATCCTTATGTGTAAGGACCAAGGATTCGTAGATTGTGCAAGCGTAACCTACCCTAGACCTTTTCCTAATTCTACCATGTTACCAAGTTTGTTCTATTAACTCACTAACTCTTTTCACACCCTTCGCTTTTACTTTTCTCTTGCTTCCTTAACTTTCCGTTTCTTTGTACTAAGAAACTAGCCAAATACACCCCGTCACAACTTCACTCTCACCCACCACCGCATAGTGATTTCACCACCGCCTAACTACCTCGAGCTAGGTAGTCGCGTCCCTCTCATCTTATTCTTGATTCGATCATCTTGTTCACAAATTTAATTATCTTGCTTTTACTTCGTTTATCCTTTATTTTTGCCCCATTTCTATTTATAAGTCAAAATTTAAAAATTTTGACCATAAATTCTCATTATATTATAAAAAATATTATATTTAAGTGGGATCTTGTTATATGCATCTTAATGTATATTTTTAGAATACTATATTTTTATAGTTTTATGTCTTACGAATTTGAAGATAAAATAATTTAACTCGTGTTTAGGGAACCGTGAAAAGTCAAATAAGACAAAAAAATTAAAGACAAAGAAAGTATGTTCTTATTATATATTTCGAGTTGTCCTAAGCTAATTCAAGTTGTATGTATACTCTTTCATTTGCTTTATGAGAAACCCATAGAGTTATTCACTCTACCGTGGTATCACGAATTTAGATTATCTTCCTCGCCATCATTCCAACCCTAATTCCTTCATCCTCATATCTTTTTAATAATTACATTACAAAAGATATCAAAGGAAAAAAAAAATAGTACTCGTAATAGTGGAGTTCGTACATACAATTTTTTTTGGAGGAAACTTCATACATACTACGTATTTAGTTTATATGCATGTGAATGATGAAGATTATCCAAAACAAGCCTAGGGTCGGCCACGGCCTTCATATAGATTATAGACCATTCCACTTGGAGAAAGGAAGTAATCCCTTACATTCGCAACATGATTTATTTTGAATAGATGACTATTATTGGTGGAGTTGTTTTCATAACAATACCATAATTACATTCTTTTATAAAATAATAAAAATAAAAATATATTTCATTTGTTTGAAAACACATGACTTGAGACATCGAAAGGTCTTGGTCATATGAACATCATCACTCTAGTTTATTTTTCTCTTGTAAAATCATATTGGGTGCGGTTGGTGGGTGTAGAAAAAGTTGTAGTTTTTGTGTGTGATATCTTTTATACTTCCAATTTTGTGATCTACTTTTTGACGACAACGATTAAGTAGCATAATTTCTACTGCGGTTCAAGTACGCAATTAGGATGGACCATCTTGCTTAGATAATAAGTTACTTACCATCCATTAGTTTCTATGCAGATGGATCTCCACTCGTTTATGTACACTTATTTGTTAAAACCAAGTCTAAGCTCTAACACCTTTAGGGACTTGAATTGGGAGAATGAACAAGAGAGTTTTTAAGGTTTCTTAGTCTTGGAGCTCCTTTACAATTTTGATACTATTATTAAAGGTGGTTTGATTTTTCTCGTCTCGATCTTAAGGTTTTTTCTTCAAACTTCTTAAATTTTGACTGTATAAATAAAAATAAAATAAAAATAAATACACAAAAGAGCAATTATTAGCTAGCTTTTGGATAAAATCATCCTTGAGTAATTTAATAGGAAGGATATATTAAGTTTGAGCCTGTTATATATTATGTAAAAAACCTAAAATATTTCGTTTGGTAATTTTTTGTTATCAATCTTTTGGGTTGGATAAGTTTTTATCATGTCTAATTACTCTAATACCTTCTCATTTATGTAAAATTCGGCATACATACGACCTCTTTTACTATTGTTTTTCCGACTTGGAATATTCGATTTTAAGAGAGGGTAACTCTTACTTACCATTATTATTCTTCGATATACAAACAAAACTATTTATGGGGAATCTTATAATTAGATTTGTGTCAATGTGTTATTTCATGTATCAACCTTTACAATTTTCTCATAATATACAATCAAAGATATTGGCCTCATAGAAAACTAATAATCATATGAACTCAAATCGGTTCTTTAGCGTCAATAATATACAATTTCCAACTAGTCAAAAATGTAGTTTCACCAAACAATTCAATAACTTTTGTTTTATTATAATCTATGTCTTTCCATTAACTCTATCTATTCCATTTTTATAAGCCATATTTCTCTTCCGGAATATCCCAACAATATTTCGCTTTTTCATATCTTTAATCCTATATTGCTTATTAAATTCGGCTGTACTTAAATGTTGTGCGTGTGTGTGTTTTTTTTTTTATATTCAAGCATACCTAATCTAGAGCTTTCTCGCTTAACTCATTTAAATAAATAACTTTTTAGAAAGTTATAAACTACAAAGATTAATATTGGATATTTATTTATTGAAAAAATTGATAGGAATAATACAATAATTGGCCGATTTAATAATAATAAGTTATTTATGAATAATCCAACCTTCAACCCTCATTGCTTGTAATAGGTAAAATAAATTGTGACCCCCATTTGGACTAAATAGCATTCAAAATAATGATTATAACACATTAGCTTTCTCATTCAACAATATACTCCGTAAAGTAAATGTTTGAAGAATTACGAAAAATTTAGACTTAATTATACAAAATTTCTAAGAGAGATCTGCTTGCGTAATTGAGCCGGAATGAGCATTCTATTTACTTTCCAAAATACATCAAAACGCAAGAATTAAGGACGCTGAGAAAAAAAAAGTCTTTAATGATTAGCTTTCAGAAAAAAAACAAATCTTCATAAATGATATGGTAATGGGAAATTTCAGAAGAACAACTGACAAGAAATTTTTGTTGTCGTTGTTTAAGAATGTTTTCGTTCACACACGTTCGTATTTGTTGGACATATTCATGCATAGCTCTCCCCTTTTGTCTGAAATGCAATGCACAAGATCAGACTTAATCTTGGTTTAGTAGAAATTATTGGTTGATTATTACGGAGTAGTTGATTGGTTAATAATAATGGTACCAACTACGTATATTTTAAACATTAGTGCTTGCTAATTAAAGTATTAAATTAAACTTATGATGCCCCTTGATTTGCACCCGACGAATCTTTATTAGTTGCGAACCTGCGATGCAGTGGCCTGCTTTGCATTACAATTCGGATACATTTATTGTTTTACTAGTGGCAGTGTTAACAACTTAATACAAATATATCTAGGTAAGGTTGTTAAGTTATTCTTATATTTAATCTTCAAACTTTATGTGATTCATTTATACTAGACTCAGTTCAGTAAACTACTCTTTGATTTAACTTATAAAGGTTAATTAGTTTAAGAAGTATATAAATTTTGAAAGGTTACCCTTCACCTATCCTTAAGGGGGTGACATATAATCAATAATATATCAAGTACTAATCTTTTGTTTGGGTGGTTGATTTGATAATATTATATACCAAGTAGAGAGTACTCTATATAATAGATTTCCATATAACTTTTGCTCATATCTAATATAATACTCCCTCTCTTCTACTAAGTTTGCTATATTTGATTTTTTACGATATTAAAAACACCGCTATAAATGTTTTTATCTACAAATTCGTAAGACAAAAAAATTATGAAAATTTGATATTCTAAAAATTTACGTTAAAATGCATACAACAAGATTTTAGTTGAATATATTATTTTTTTTATAACATGATGAGAATTTATGATCAAATTTTTTAAACTTTAACTCAAAATATAAAAAAAGCTACAAACTTAGCAGGACAAAATACTCCTTACATCTAAGAAGTGAAAGGAATATAGTACAAACAAAATAAAAACCGGTAAGAGAGTAAGTATGCCGGATGTAATATGCTATAATAATGAATATGTTTCATGTCATGCATCTGTATCTCTGGTAAGTGGTAATTCCATCGCCAAATATATTCCTCCTTGGTTCTCGTAATACAAATTACGTAGTTATTTAAATCATCTAAAGAGCAGCGGAATATAGTATTACAGAATACGGAATGGCCTGCATGTTGTTGTAAACTCGTAAGTTATCGTCCTATACCTTAATTTTTTTTTGTGTTTTGTCTGCGGGAACTAGGACAAAGTGGACGAGGAACCAAAAACTTCGTCTTGTGGATGTTGAAGATCTTGATGTATATTGAATTAGTATAATTTATCCACTTAACCGTAGGACCAAAAAATAAAAATAATAATAATTTATCCACTTAAGCATTACTAGTCATTTTGCCCTGTATTATTTTTATACTTATTTCTTATGTCAGCTCGGCTAGAGGTTGTGGTTGAGAAAAACCATAAGGACAATGACACTACAATAAGAGGGAAAAATTTATGAAAGTAATATAAATGTAAAAATGTAAAAAAAAATAATGTCCCTAATCAAAAGTTTAATAGATATTATGACTTTTCTTCTGATAAAAATAAAAAAAAATTTACAAAATATCTCATTTGAAAACCATATAGAATTTCATATTAATCAGAACACTCTTTATCTACATTATCATATTTTCAACGATACCTCTTAATTTTTATTTGCTCCATACTTTCAATGCTATTTTGCGAATTAACTAAATTATTAATGAACCAAATCATAATTGAACATAGAGAGTTATATATACCTTTCTAAGATTGCTTTCTATTTAGAATTTAGCTCTGTATATTAGTGTATTGGTCTTAGATTGAAAGAAATTTAATTTATAATTTAATACCTTTTCTTTCCAAAAGAAAAATATGAATTTCAAATGTTAATAAGTTGGATTTATATTGTTGCAAATACAACAATACATATTTAGAGCTTTGATTTCACAGTTTTTTTTGTTTGAAAAATCAAACATAAAAAATTCGTAACTTGATAAGATTCATAACTACTCCAACAAGTTGACCTTTTTCTTGACTTGCAAATATATCCAAATGGGAAATGGCAAATGGCCATATGGTCAGACATTTTTTTACACGGATTTAAAAGCTTGTATTATTTTTCAAAAACTCTATTTTAAAAAATCTCTGTTGTATAAAAATTTATAAATTGTGACATCTGTGTCTGAATTTTAATGATGAAGATTATAGGAGCAATGACTCATTTTAAAAAAGGGGGAAATAACTGAAATTAAGGAGAAATGATAGTATTACATAATAATGACACTTTTAAACTCCTATTAACGTTTTTAACTAATGTTTGTCAAGCAACGGAAATCATTTGTGAAATGTTTCTAAAAAAGTTTAGGGTTATCATTAGAGTTTTGTCACAAAGGGGTATGAAAGAGAATTTTTAAATTTATTTTTAACGATAATTTTAGACTTAAAAGTATTTATGGATAATTAGGTGGTCTAAGTCAACTATAGTTTCTAGCAGAAATCGTATTGACCCGTTCTTTTTAATTAGAAAGTTGTTAAGATTAAGTGGCCGAAATATCCGCGTAGCTTATTTCAAGTAACTTGTCTTATTTCCCAAGTTTGTGGATTCATCATAGCGTGTAAAGGCCGAGTTTAATTTGTCTTATTTTGAGAATTTCTCGTAAAGTTCCTACAAAAATATATAACTCACTTTAAAATAAATAAAAGTGAACTGAGACAGACTAGGTCTATTCGACTATAGGGAGTACATCTTGCAAAAATGAAAAGAAAAATACCAATGCTAGTTTCATACAGTCGCTTTTGGGTAAAGCAGAGAAGGTAACGATCTGAAAGACTCTTCATCTTCTATCAGGGATTTAAGTGTTGATAAGCTCACTCGACCTTGTTGGATGTATCTATTTTGTCGCTTATACTTTTTATTTTTTCTCTGATTAGTTAAAATATTTTAGCTAAGTTCTTTTTTTTTAACATCCCATAAACTTAATGAAATTAAACATAATTTATACAAAATCTGAAAATATTTAAACTATTACACTCTAAAGCACATGCTATGCACATGAGGGGAGGAGACATGAAACTTTTTACACCTCAAAAGCACCAAGAGTTTTCTAAGAGGCATGATCATTTTCTCTTAGATCCAATGTTGTACCTGCAAAACATAGAGCTTTTGGTAAAAGATGGTTTTTGACCCTTCAAAGAGCCTATATGTCTTCAAGTTATGGAAAAGGGAGAAACTTGAATCGACTTTAGCTGGGATGAAGCAGATAGACAAGCTAGAAGTTTCAACAAAGAAAGAAATGCAACACCTGTAAATTACACTTGAGAAGGATTATATGATGGCACATGAAAGAGCATACTAGTGGCAAATTCATCATTCGCCAAAATTAAAGCGACTTCACACGTATTTAAGCAAGTTTGAATGACTAAAATTTGTTCAAATGAGATCACTTATATAAAAATATAGTATAAAAAAGTAAATTCAAGAATAAAAGTAGGCTATTTCTATTAATAAGTATAAATATAAAAAAACACACACATAAAAAAAATAAAAATAAATAAACTTGTGATCTTTATTCTCATACCACTGTAACACCTGCAAAGAATGCATTTTATTTTCATAATCCTTCAAATAAGGTACACGTGACCACACTTAGGTGTACATTGATCCGCAAGTGAGAGGGAGGGGGAAAAGTCAAACATGTAGACGGTAGCAGCACAAACTTTCTCAATTCACAGCTTGTCTGATCTATAAATATTAACACAAGTGGGTGTCTTTTCTCCAACAACCATATTCTATAACAACACTACAAACAAACAAATCAAGCACCTTACCAATTCCAACGCCATTATCAAGCTAGCAACAAATCATCATCATTTTCAATACACATTCCTTTGGAAACGTACACATGAACAGAAATTCTAAAAAAATGGCATCTAATAGGATTAGTGCATGGGAGGCCATTCTTCCAAGTTGCTTCAAAGCAAAGGGATCACAAAACAAACCTAAACTCATAACCAGGACCAAAACTGTACCACAAAGAGTGACTCCAAGTTCTCCTCAGAGGCTATCCATCTCAGACATTAGCAACCCGAATTTGGAGATCTCGATCAACGATCTTTCGAGTTCGTTGATCGGGTCCAATCTTCAAGTTTTTACAGTTGATGAGCTCAGGATCATCTCTAACAACTTCTCTTATACCAGCAACTTCATTGGCGAAGGCGGATTCGGGGCTGTTTATAAAGGGTTCATTGATGACAAGCTTAGACCCGGATTAAAAGCTCAATCTGTGGCCATTAAGGTCCTGGATTTGGAAGGATCACAAGGCCATAAAGAGTGGCTGGTAATAGTACAATACTTTGTATAAGCTAGCTAGCATTAGTACATAATATCATAATATATCACATTTCATATAATTTTTGGCTAATGTATGGTTCAATATGTTTTTCAGGCTGAAGTTATTTTTCTTGGTCAACTGAGGCATCCGCATTTGGTAAAGTTGATCGGGTATTGCTGTGAAAATGAACAAAGGGTTCTTGTTTATGAATATATGGCAAGAGGCAACTTGGATAACCAATTATTCAGAAGTAAGTTTTTCCTGGTTAATTTATTTGCATGAAAGTACGTACTCTTATAAATTTTGCATACTGTTTCTAACGTTTTGACATGAATGATATGAGTGCAGGGTGTTCTGCTGCCTTACCATGGTTGACAAGGATGAAAATCGCATTGGGTGCAGGCAAAGGCCTTGCTTTCCTTCACGATGCCAATAAGCCTGTGATTTTGAGGGATTTCAAGGCTGCAAATATTCTCCTAGATTCTGTAAGCTCTCCACTTCCACCGTTGTTTTTACATGCGTCTCTTTTTTTTAGACGGGCTTCTCATTGTAGTGCTAGTACTACACCCAACACGAGTACTCGAGTACTCCGGTTGATGGTTTACTTTTCCCAACTTTTGAGTTGGTTCATTTTACTTATCATTTGAGTTAATGGGGTGCAGGATTTCAAGGCTAAGCTTTCAGACTTTGGGTATGCAAGAGACGGACCAGATGGAGATAAAAGTCATGTAACTACTGAACACATTCTAGGCACCAAAGGCTATGTTGCTCCAGAGTATGTCATGACAGGTAATTGAATAATTATTTTAGTAATCTTAATAACATTTCAGTACAATAGACGTTGAAGTTTAGTACCATTTAATATCACAAATTCACAATTACGTACGGAATTTATCGATTTTCGTATTAAGCAAGAAATGTTTATTCTACCTACTCTCAAAAAAAGACATTGTCAATATTCTAACAAGTTAGATATTAAACAATGTCAGGTCATTTGACAACCATGAGTGACGTCTACAGCTTCGGAGTAGTTCTTCTTGAATTATTGACTGGAAAAAGATGCATGGACAAGATTCGTCCAAGAAGAGAGCATTGCCTAGTTGAATGGGCTAGGCCTCTCCTAAAGGATTCACGAAAAATCGAGACAATCATGGACCCTAGGCTCGAGGGTCAGTACTCGGTTCAAGGGGCCAAGATAGCCTCCATGTTAGCCTACCAATGCCTAAGCCACAATCCTAAGTCGAGGCCGACTATGAGCTCAGTGGTTAAGGCCTTGGGGCCACTTATGGAGATGAACGACATTCCAACGCATTTCGTGTTTGTTGTACCAAAAGAAAGAGAAAAGAAAGAATACATAAACCAAGTCAAAGACAAGAAGTATGAAGATAATAACAGAGTTAGACACAATGCTCTACATAGGAGGTTCAGCAATGGCATTGATTCCCCTGGATTTGGTAGATGAAGGCGTACAACTTTCGCACTTTCGACCAGGAAATGTACATATACACAGATTAAAGGGGAAGCTTATATTAATTTCTTCTTCTTCTTCGTTTTCGTGGTGTTCTGATTCGTGCCTTGCAGAAATATATATAGACTATATACACTTAGAAGAATACATACATAGTAATGTGAATTCTAAAAAACGGCTTTAAGGATCGTTGTGTATTTCTTTCAAATAATTATCCAAGAAATATGGAGGATGGTGCATAAATAATTTGCCTAGTTTTTTTTTTTTTTTGATTTTTGAGAGTATACTTCATGCTATCTTTTTGATGAATATACAATACTCCGCATGGAGTTAAATTTGCGAATTGGACTTAAATTATTATGACGTGTATATATGAATTGAAGTATGGCACTTGTTGGTTTTACTACGAATATGATCGTAGTACTTGACATCAATCACCAATTTTCAGAGCTACTATATAGCAAAGTTGATTTTTTTTTGATGTTATGAGATTGGGCTAAATGTGTATGACCAACCGAACAACCAGTTCTTTATGATGGCTTGATAAATAAGAGTACAAATTATAAATAGATGCACCCAAAACGTACATATAAGAGCTATGGATTACCAAGTATAATTTTGGGGACGGATTACTCACTTATTGTTCTGAAATACAAGTCTCTATAGGAAAATATGTACTGTACTACGTACAACGTACTATTGACTGTGATACTTTGGTTTCGAGGGATTTGGATTTGATTTGATCAGTACTCAAAGATCCCCAGAATTATTGGTAGAATTAGGGAGGTTGGTGTTACTTTTTTTTTTTACGAGTTGTCAAACTTCTGATCCTCCTGAAGTCCTAGTTAAGTAATAGCGGTATATTTTTTTACCTTCGAGTTCTTTATGATCCATAATAAAGATTCTTACCAAATTCACTCAACTGAAATGAAGCAAATTTTCCACAAGAAGGCCATAAGAATCAACGATTCATCAGCCAATTAGTTATAGTCAGATTACTTTGGATTTAGGTGCACTTGTTCATAGAATTTCAGTCATAATCCAAGTTCATCACCTGGACTAGATACTTACACTCCTGTTTTCTCCAAAGGTGGATAGCTTAGAAAATAATTGGTTACTTAGTCTGACTAAATTCAGATGCGTATAATTAGCAAGCCGGCCAAATAAATGCAGTTTAAAATTATTGCTGTAGAAGAATATTAGTCCATTATAGAGTGGTTAGTTACATTTCAAGAGAGAAGGAATTGATATTCCAACTAACATATCCCTTAATTCTCTGACTTTCTGCCAATTTAAATGGGGTTTATTCAAATGTAGGCATGCCTAATTCTTAGACAAACAAACAAATACAGTCAGTTTTCTAGAACATTACCTCATGTCTGCCAATCGATGAACGGCTTTCTTTCTTTTTCATTGGACAGAGAAGTATATAAACAAATAATTCAACAATATACTCTATGTTATAGTATTGCCCGTTATAACTAATGTGTATTACTAACTAGACCGAAGATTTTGTTGTGAAGAGCTCAGTGGATGACTTCTTTGGTAGGGGCATGCCGCATGCTCGTTTCAACTGGTACGCAGTGTGCTATGCAATGTTGTTACTATAATTATCTCAAGTGTAGGATCATACCATTACGATAGATCCTTATCGATAAGAAGCTTGAGATGGATTAGTGACTGCAACATCTATAATATCTATCTCATCTCTGCTAGTTGTCAATATGCCATTAGGGGTTTGCTTCTTTTCTTGTTAAGGAGAGTGAAAGGTAAGTCGTAATAAAGCCCTAATTATTGGGCAGTAAAGTAACCCAACAACTAATCTAACAGATAGTTATATATCCAATGATGGGCTTGTAATGGGATCTTGAAAATAGGATCATGATGTGTAGCCTTACAAAATTTCGTACACCTCATTATGCGATAATATATAATGCGACATTTGAAATAATGACATCAATAACGTCAACTTTCTTTTTCATCACTCAGTAAGCTGAATTGAAGTGAAAAGGCTGATGTTTCCGTGAGTTCGGCTATATTCTGTGTTTTATTAAATGGTTTTCATAATTTTATAGAAGGTATTGAGTACTACTAATATACTACATTGCTTTCCTAAAGTATGTTCACTAATTTTGGCTAATTTATACATTGTACACCAAGCTTGTTGACTAATATGATTTATCCCATTTTGGGTTGATTCTGTTGATCTGTGGTGCGTGATCCTCGGGTTGATTTAATCCCCTTGACCTGATTTGATTCTGTCCAACACTCTCCTCAAGTTGGGTCGAAGGATCAACTACACCTAGCTTGCACAGTACTTGTTGAAAAGGATTTGATGGAACTTTCTTTGTCAATATATCAGCTAACTGTTTTTCAGATCGAATAAATGGAAGACACACAGTTTTGTCTTCTAGCTTCTCCTCGATAAAATGTCTATTGATTTCCACGTGTTTAATACGATCATGTTGAAATGGATTATCTGATATACTAATTGTGGCCTTGTTATCATACCATAATTCAAAACTCTCTTATGGGGGAAAACCTACTTCAGTTAGAAGCTTTCTCCGCCAAAGTACTTTAGTTATTCCCTTTATAATTCCTCTAAACTCTGCTTTGGCACTCGACAAAAGCCACTATCTTTTGTTTCTTGCTTCTTTATGTCACCAGATTTCCTCCAACAAAAGTAAAAAAGCCTAATATTGACCTTCTCTCAATTTGGTCTGTTGCCCAGTTTGCATTAGTATTGGCATTAATCTTCAAGTGCCCATTCTTCTTGAAAAACACCCCTTTTTTAGGAGTCCCTTTCAGATATCTCAAAATCTTGAGTGCTGCTTCCATATGTTTTTCTTGAGGTCTATGCATGAAACGACTCAATACTCCTACAACATAAGTAATACTTGGCCTTGTGTGGGACAGATATATAAGTTTTCCTACTAACCTCTGGTACTGCTCTTGGTCAGTTGCCTTGACTCCTTCTTTGACTCGAAGTCCATGATTTACCATCATTAGAGTTTTTGCAGGTTTGCAGTCCATCATCCCAATCTCTGTCAACAGACATAGAATGTACATTTTCTATGAGATAAAGATTCCCATTTTTTTACCTCAACACTTCTATTCCCAAAAAGAACTTCAATCTCCCAAGATCCTTCATTTCGAACTCTTAGAATAACTTCTGTTTTAAATATGCTATTTCCTCTCTGCCACTTCCAGTCATGATCATATCATCTATATAGATGATCAAGCAAGTTATCAGGTTTCCTCTTTTCTTTAGGAACAGGGTATGATCAGAGTTGCTCTGCGTATAACCATACTTCCTCATTGTTATGGTGAATCTCCCAAACCATGCCCTTGGTGATTGTTTCAGACCATACATTGCTTTTAGTAGTTTGCACCCTTCTCCCTCTTGAAATCCTTCAGTAAAATTTGGTGGTGCTTCCATATATACCTTTTCATGGAGATTACCATATAGAAATGCATTCTTCACATCAAACTGGTGTAATGGCCAGTCTTGTAGCAATAGAGAATAGTACTCGAATTGTGTAAATTTTAGCTACTGGTGAGAAAGTCTCTAAATAGTCTATCCCATATGTCTGAGTGTAGCCTTTTGCCACAAGCCTGGCCTTATATCTCTCAATGGATTCGTCTGCTTTATATTTGATTGTGAACACCCATTTGCATCTTACTGGTTTTTTTATTTAGAGGTAATGTACATTTTTCCTAGGCTCTATTCTTCACCAGAGCATCCATTTCACTCTTCATAGCTTCCCTCCATTTTTCATCTTTTTGAGCTTCTTCAACTATTTTGGGTATCTGAGTTGAGTATAATGAGATGTTAAAGGCTTGAGCATTATGCAAAAAACTCTTTCTTGCACTTTGAGCCACTAGATATCTTGAGTTTCTTGGTATGAATTTTGGTACATACCTCTTTAGGGGAATTCCCCTCGTACTTCAAAGTGATAGCTTATAAGATATCGGATCCTCCTATAAGGGTATCTCATCTTCCAACACAGGATTAGTAAGTTCAATGTCAATGTTTGACGGAGTTTTACTTACCTCAAATTCTCAGGATTCAGTGACATCGCCTACTTGCTCTGTAGGAACATGATCAAGTGCACTAGGACTGATTAACTAGCTTAGTAGGTCATTTGATGTCTCTCCCTGACTGCTAAAATGGTTTAAGTTTTTGTATAAGAATTCTGTTTCTAGAAAATTACAGTCCATTATAACATATAAGTGTTTAGAGGTTGGGTCAAAGCACCTGTATCACTTTTAATTTGGTTCATATCCTAAGAAAACACATTTAACAACGCAAGGGCCTAGTTTGAATCTATTGATTTTTTTAATATGAACAAAAATAGTACACCCAAAGATTCGAGTAGGAAGGTTAAGAGGTGTGAATGTAGGGATATGGTGTTTTAAGAGGTCAATGGGAGTTTTGAAATTAAGGATTTTTTAAGGAAGTCTATTGGTCAAGTAGGTGGTTGTGGCAACTACTTCGGGCTATTAGTATTTTAGAACTCGAGATTCAATCATCATTGCAAGGGTTATTTCAAGAAGTGTTATGTTTTTCCTCTCAGAAACTTCATTTTGGTGAGGTGCATAAGCACAAATGGTTTGGATAAAGGTGTAGAATATGTATCTGTTTTTGGTATTATGTTTGGATAAAGGTGTAGAAGGTCACAAATTTGTCAAATACTTTGGATTTTTTCCTTTAAAAATAAACTCAAGTCATCCTAGTACAGTCTTCAATAAAAGTCACATAATATGCTAAACCATTTTTTCCAATTTTAGGTGCTAGGCCGCACACATCATAATGTACTAACTAAAAAGGAACTTCAATTTTAGAATTATTAGGACAATAGGTTTGTCGATGAATTTTTGCTTGTACACAAGTTTCACAACTAAAGTTTTTATTCTTAGAAAAAACTGGAGATAAATGGTCTAAATACCCGAGAGAGGGATGCCCTAAACGCCGGTGCCACAACCATAGTTGCTGATCCACCGTTCCATGAGCAAGTGCTGCTTTTCCTTGTTGAATCACCTCATCAACATAGTAGAGTCCATTTTTCTCAATAACATGCCCAATTATCTTCTCGGACTGAATATCCTGTATAAGGCAGAAATGAGGGTAAATAAGAACAATGCAGTTCCTAGAGTTATATCAGGAGAAATTTTAATGCTCCCATTAGTTCCTTCAACTTTTGATAACTCTCCATTTGCAGTCTGAATATGCTTGATTTCAGACTCTTCAATTCTGTTAAAGAATCCATTATCAAAGGTCATAGTGTTGGTGGCTCTACAATCAAATATCCACCGTTTATCTTTATCTCGGGTTTTTGTAATTAGGGTCAATTCATTTTTAAAGGCATAAGTTATTCAAGACTTTGAACTGGTTCGAGATTTGTGCTGGGCCCACATATAAGGATGATAGTCCCTCAATTTTCCTTTGGTTCCATTTATTAACCTGCACACTTGAGCCCTTTTTTATTTGATTAGGTTTTAGGGTACGAAACCCAAAAAACTCATTACCTAGCTTTGTTGAAGCCTCCGCAGTCGTGACTCTTTTCTCTTCTTCCTCTGGTTTTTGTTCTTCGATCTCATTGCCTCGTTTTACCAGATTTGCTCCTCCATTCTGTGACCTTCCTTTCTTCCTACTTTCTCCCCACCAATCTGGATACCCAATCAATTTAAAGCATCATTCTTTGGTGTGTTTCGTTCCCCTCACAGTATGTAAATTTTAGGTGTGATTTAGCTTCCTCCTTCCGGTATGGTCCTCCTCTTCTTGACCAAACTTATGCTATAGCAAGACCACTTTCGATTCCATCTGGGTTTGTGCTTTGAGAGGTACGTTCTGTGGACATGATTTCTCTTCTGGCCACTTTCCTTCGAATTGTTGCATACGCCTCATCTGGAGAAGGTAATTGTTTCCTGTTCACTAATTCTCGTTGATCCTAGTCAAACGATTCATTTAGCCCTGCTTAAAATTGGTAACGCCTGATTCTCTGGTTTAATTGATTGTATATATTTTTGTCTTCGAAGCATGCCATTGGATTTGGATTGCTTCGATCAATTTCTTTCTAAAGTGCTACTAGCTTTCCATAGAAAACTTCAATGTTTTCTGTCCCTTTCTTGAGTGTGTTGGCTTTGGTCATTAGATTAAAGATCTGGAGCCCATTGTGGCCACTACTATAAAGGGCTTCTAGTCTTTTCCACAGTTCCCTTGTTGTTGGGTAATTGTCAAGACTGAGTTTCTCAAGCAAATTGATAGATTGGGTGTTAACGTTCTCTGGGTTCAGTTTTTTGATATTTAACTTTTGCAGAAGTTGCCACAACTGATCAACAGTAAAAGACACGCAGTGTGATGGATTGTTGATGATTGAGTATCATCCTCTTCTATGGTTGATTTTAATGGTGCAAGTAAGTAATAATGGTATATGATGAAGCAAGATCACCCTCCTACTCTGATACCATGGGAGTTCGGCTATATTTAATGTTTTATTGAATGGTTTTCATAATTTTACAGAAGGTATTGAGTACTGCTAATATACTACATTGCTTTCCTAAAGTATTTTCACTAATTTTGGCTAATTTATACATTGTACATAAAGCTTGTTGACGAATATGATCTATCCCATTTTAGGTTGATTCTGTTGATATGCGGTGCGTGATCCTCGGGTTGATTTGATCCCCTTGATCTGATTTGATTATGTCTAACAGTTTCTTGATAATGGTAATGTAAGCTTTGAGAATAACATGAAGTTTGGATAGCAATCTGCTGACCCACAGGAAGCATTGTATAATAGAAAGATAACAATGATAGATGTGAGGGACTTAGATTATTGATGTCTTGGTTTAAACTGAAGTTATTTCCCAATCCGAAAGCGTGTCTCTTGGCATCATCGTTGTCTAACACGTGTTGTGTCACCTAAGATGACTAATAGGAAAACATTTACACACAAGGGAAAAAAGTACAACATAAGAAATCTTTTTCTTCTGATATAGTTTTATACAGAGTACATATACTTAAACCTGTGCATTGGGTCGGGTCAGGGCCGGGATGAGTCACAAGCAAAACGGGTCGGACCGGGTCAAAGAAGATGTAATCGGGCCAGGCTAAAGGAGATATATAACAGGCCAAGTCGAGCCGAGCCGTCCAAAGAGAGTATAATTTTAATCTATAGAGGGGGATAGTTTTACGTGTATTACCTCCAATCTTTGGTAGTGGATCATCTGCAAGTAAGTGGAAATAATTCGTTACCTGATAGTGTTTAAAAGTATTGGAAAATATAGACTCATTATTGTCCCGATTTGACCCAATAAAACATGACTCTTTAAGAGACTGACCTATTAAACCTATTATTGATTAGACCATTTTACAAACGGGTCGATTAAAGGCCCTTAACGGGCCCCCACCCATTTAAAGAGGTCTACATATACTACGTGCAAGAGTTTTTTGATACCAAGGTTTGGCGTCTAGCCCAGTTACTTGTAACGTGGATTGCCTTATGGGAGATTGGACCAAGCACATGATCGATTTATACAGATATAGAGTATTAAGCCAGTTCAATTTCCTTAGTTGCATAAGTGGACCACCAACTAGGACATCTTTAAGCCCGTAGAAATGTGACTGTCAAAAAAAGTTATAGAACAGAGTGATCTCACCAAAATACAGTACAACACTGAATGAGGTACCTAATTCATCTCAACTGTCAAGTAAGCAACTGAATTTTGCTCTCGAAGAATAAAAGTTTAATACAAGTATGATTCTTAATCCACACGCCTCCAAAGTTTCAATCAATCACCTTAAAGAGCAAATCACGCTGATTATCTTTTATTGATGATACAACTTTTAGCTTACAATACAAGAAGGAAAACCAAACCATTATGATTAACTAAGACAAGAACCCAATCAAATTGAAAAGCCTTACTAAACTCAGGAGGATCACATAAGATACATATGGTGAGAAAGTCGAGGCTTAGCACAAGCTACAAGAGGATCCTTCTTAGGATTCGAGAGACCAAAAATCTCTTCCATACTCAGATCTTGAGGCTTCATGTTACTTGGCAAATTCCATGTAAATCCATGTAGAAGATTAGCCAAACTTGATTCAATAACTTTGAGGCCGAGGCTGTACCCTGGGCACATCCTTCTTCCCGACCCAAATGGCAGCAGCTCAAAATCATGACCTTTGACATCGATGCTCTTCTCAAAAAACCTCTCTGGCCGAAACTCCTCAGGCTGCTCGTACACTTCAGGATCTCTTTGTATGGCGAAAGTATTCACAAGAACTACGGAGCCCTTAGGGATATCGTACCCGTCGATTTTCACTTGCTCCCTAGACATTCGGGGCACGAGCATTGGTGCCACAGGGTGCAACCTCATTGCTTCTTTTGCAATTGCACGAATGTATGGTAGGTTTTGTATGTCTTTCTCTTCAACCCATCTCTCCTTTCCTATTACACGATCAAGCTCTTCTGTTGCCTTGGCTATGATGTCTGGTCTTCTTATTACTTCTGCAATTGCCCACTCTACGGTTACTGCTGAACTCTCTGTCCCTCCAGCAATCAAATCCTGAAATTCATTTTTTTTATGTAGGGACTTAGTTGACCAACTTAAATATAATGATAGTTCTGTAACTTACTAATGCTTCTTATCCAAAATTAGTTACATTATATATTATGAGATCGTTTAACTTAAATAATGCCTTTCTAAATCTTATTCAAACAAAAATATATTTAAAGTTGGAAAGTAATATATATAACAGAAAATATGTGCTGTTCTATCGGGTATATTACTAACTTCTAGTAAAGGTTAATGGTAGTGAATTTTAATTCACCAAATTTTTATGTAAAATGACTTTGTATTAGTAATAGTTATTTAATGTAATAGAAAGTATACTTACAAGGTTACAAAAATATCACACATTCACACTAATGACATCAACAGAAATTCATGACCATACTTACAAGGCTACAAAAATCTAATGTTCAAGCATACTAATAGAAATTCATGTCACTTATTAACACACTAATGACACTAAGCTACATGTTCTTTATATTTTTCACTAGAATATTAAGATATCAAATATAGCTATTATTATATTAGATATTAAAAACAGAAAATATAAAAATACAAAAAAATGTTTATTAGGTATAGACATTATGATCTCATGTATAGAAATAAAATTAAGAAAATGTTTCTCGATATATTTATATCAGGTATAAATTAGAAATTTCTCATTTACAAATCCTAAAGTACTACTAATCTTATTCAATATGGCTAGACACTGTTTAAATAAATTACTCGTCGTCTTATCTCATCTTAATTAAGAAAGAAAAATTTGAGTAAATTATGATAAGATTTGTGTCCTATTAATTTTGTTATTTATAGTATAATCCTTAAATAATGGTGAAAAAATCAGAGTAGGAAACATACCTGACTGAATGCTTTGATTCCAATTCTCTCAAGCTTAACTTCAAGAGTAGGATCATCAGCAAGTTGTAATAACACATCTACCATATCTTTAGGCACCCAATTTTCCTTCTCCTTCTCCCTCCTAGCATTATGTTCATCCAACACATGCTCCATGAACCTATCAAATTTCGTAGCCAAAACCTTCATCCTCTTCACATAGCCTTGAACATCAATGTACTTCAAACAAGGGATCCAATCCCCAAGGTTAAACAACCCATTGAGCAAGAACAATTCATCAAGCATCAATTTGAACTCGTCCGGTGTAATGACTGATCCCTCTCGATCTTCTCCATTGTCTAAGTACTTCTTCCCTAACACCATCCTACTAATCACATTTAGGCTCAGAGTTGAGAGATGATCTTTTAACAGCATTGGCTCACCATTAGTGTTGAATAAGCCTCTTAACACGGAATTAAGCTCTTCTACGCGCATGTACTCGTATGATTCGAGTCTCTTGGCGCTAAAAAGCTCCATCAAGCACATTTTTCGCGCTTGACGCCAATATGGACCATATTGAGACCATGTTATATCTGAGTAGTTATATGTTGTGTACTTTCCAGCTGAGGTTTTAGGCCTCCCGGCAAATGCTATGTCATGGGTTCTAAGGAAAACTCTTGCCATCTCTACGGATGAACCCACTACCACGGGGACTGACCCGAATTTGAGCATCATTAGAGGCCCATATTTCTTAGTGAGCTCGTGAAGGGAACGGTGAGGGAGGGACCCAATAAGATTGAAGTTCCCAATGATGGGCCATGGTTTTGGGCCTGGTGGTAAGTTGAGTTTACGGCGGCGAAGGTGGTTAATAAGGAGTACAGAGGCTATGGCAACTAGCCATGCAGCTGCGTAGGCCGCCCAAGTTGGTGCCTCCATTATTTGAGGGGGATATACGAGATAATTTTTGGTTACTGGTTTGGAAAAGGTAAGTTTGACAGTGGCTTGGCCTAACTCTGATAGTAAGGGACTTATATAACAATGGAAGCAAGAGGCCGGCTAAATAATGGATGATGCTCAGTTGGGATTGGTAGACATCAGTCTTTTGGTTTTTGCATTGTAATTGCTAGACAATTTCGTTCTAGTTACAAAGTCCATTTATTTTGAGTTGTCAACGTCATTTTTTGACGTGTTCCACATCATGTGATCCTCCCCCCAAGAGCGAAAAGAAAAATCAAACAACCTCGTAACAATCAATGAATTTCATTTACAAATAAATGATAGTGACTCCGTCCCATATTAATTGCTACATTTCTATTTTAGGAGTTAAAGTTTAAAACCTTTGGCTATAAATTCTAATTATATTATAACAAATAATATATTCAAGTGGGATCTTGTTGGATGCATCTCGATGTAAATTTTTACAATATTAAGTTTTCATTATTTTTTGTCTTATAAATTTTAAGAAAAAAATGTTTTAAATTGTGTCTTGGAGACCGTAAATAGTCAAATGTAGCAAATAAAATGGGACAAAGAAAGTAATATATAGTTATAGTTGTCTTGAGTTCTTGACACTTACAACTCTTTTTATATGTTTAAAAAAAAAAAGTTATCGTATACAATTTTAGTAATCCATTTACAATCAATGGAGCTCACTTCTTCACTTCTTCACCTCTTTCCTTTATTTTCTTTGGCAAGAAAGCACATCTCTTCACCTAGTAGAAATATGAACAGTTTGTACGTAGTAAATTATTGTACTTACTCTTTGGTATTACAGCTATTAAAATAGCTATACGGAGCTCTAACCATTTTGCAGTGTACTTAAATATCACTCCCTTTATTTTATTTTATTTTATTTTATTTTATTTTATTTTATTTTTCTTATTTAAAATCTTTACGCCGTTTATAATTATATTAAATCTTCTGAAAAATTTTATTTTATTCGTCTCAATAAACACTTTATAATATCAAATTTTTATTGCTTTTTCTCAATAAACAACTAAAATTATAAGTACGTGTCAAATTAAAACCATAAGAAAAAAGAGAACAAACTTCGTAATTTTATTCATTGCTGAAAAAACCACAAACCTCATAATTGGCATCAACGCGGACATAATTTGATTGCGATAAGGCAATATTGCCATTAGACATTAACTCAAAATTTACCAGTTAAAAGCCTAAGATAATGACTATCTTTAACTATTTACAACAATAAAAACCCGTTGATATCATTGTGGACACGTGTCATCCTCTCAACGAATTTTTTTTGTCTTTCTACAATTTATGTTATCTTCTATTTTTTTTGTTTTGGAAAAAGTAGTCCTACATAAAAGTTTATATAATTATATGAATTTCTAAAAGTATTTAAACTTATCTTTATTTTTCTCACTTTATCTCATACGGAGTAGTTTCTTCTCTTTTTCAATAGTAATTTATGAATCTTATCTCAATAAAAAAAAATGATCCTAATAAATTTTCTGTTTTACTTTAAAAGCTATGGCGTTAACATGTAATTCCATAAAAAGTACTACAAATTAATTTTTTTTCAAATTATGAAAATATTTTATAATTGAAATCTTTAGTAAACTTATTTTATACTTCATTGATTGCACATATCTAACCTAACTATGTAATAAAATCACCAGTAATCAGTAATAACTTGCTTATTTTTATCTTCGAAGTTGTTCTAGTTCCACTTGCTTTGGGCATCAAGTTTCTTAAAAAAATTAATTTTTCTTCTTTTTGAGGGATGAAAAATCGTTGGCTTGATAGCAATTTTCCTCACTTTTATTTCTTTTGGCTAATTACAGCCCAATTCAAAATTGTTGTCCATGACAGCTGTTTTGGACATCGCTTTTATTTCAAGCCAAAATAAGCTTATTTTTTAAAATAGTTTGATACATAGCCTAATTTAAAAAATAGTTTTTTTTTTTAAAAAAAAAAATTAGTCTATTGAGGCAACTAAAGGAAAAATACTCAAGTCATTTTTAAGCAAATACAGAAGTGTTCCTTTATTCGAATGTTTTTTTCGTGACTAAACAATTTGAAGTCAAGTCAAGTTGAGGGAAATTATCGTAGATTTGTAGTGGAAGGTTCATTGAAATGTCTTGCAAACTGAGTTGTCACAAGTATTGTAGTTGACTGACTGACTGTTTAACTAAGCTAGAAGTTCCAAAATTCTTAATTTCGTGAATATTTCCTGGGATTTTAAGTGTATGAATCACAGAATGGGTAAATATAGTATAGTATTAGTTGATTGACCAAAGACTAATCTTAATAGACTCCACTTGCTTTTTGTTTGAGAGGACTTGACTCCCCCCCCCCCCCCCCCCCCCCCCCCCCCCCCCCTTTTCAGTGGGTTTTTACTAAATGCTACGGAGTATTATTTTTATGTTAGTTTTTTTTTTTTTTATTGGAAGAAACCTTAAATTATACTTGTTGATACTGACTCATCATATGAATATTTATAAGTACATACTAATATACTAATCTAAAAGAAAAAAATAATCATATGGGATTTTACAAAATTTGTCTCAATATATATTTTTCAAATATCAACTTTTTATAGTTTTTGCAAATAAACAATTGAAAATATTTAGAACTTGGTTCTTTCTAATTTTTATGGAAATTTTCTTTATAGTCAATATTTTAAAATATAATTGGATATAAGGAATCTAATTATAAACCATCATAATATTAAAAAAAATTGATGATTTTGGTAACTGAATTGACCCACTATGGAGGACCCCGTTGTCGGAAAATATCCAAACTAAATATTCGAAAAGATCCATTTTTTTAAGTTAATAAACTCTTCACATATTATTTTATAAATGAAAATTTCTTGATCAAATATCTGGTGATCCAATTTGAAATTTTGAATTGGATTCAGATTTTAATTTATCCATTTCACATCAGATATCTAATTTGAAAACACGTATTTCCTAAGATATTATGAAGATATTTAGAATCATTCAATATATACATAATATTCAGTATTTAAAGACATATAGCTTATGACCCAATTATAGGAGTTTTAAAAATCGATTAAAATGGGTATTTAGAATCAAAGTAGTTGGTTTGAATTACTCACAGAGTCTAGTGTAACCCTATAAAACTCATAATTGATAAGGACTTCTCTTACCTTGTAGAACCCTAATTTACTAACTGAAAATAAATAGAAAATAAAAACAAAATTCAAATTGTTGCAAAAGCTTTAACCTAAATAGGAGGTATCTCAAAACTTGACCACACTGGCAAGTGTTAACATTATCAACAATCCCACTATACATATACCCTATCATCCGTGTCAGTCCTAACTTATTCAAGTATTTTACTAACACAATCCGCCGTATAAAAGAGAAGGGTCACACTTTCAAACACTGTGGCATTTTCAAAGTGGGAAGAGATCAAGTGGAAAAGACGCATGGTCAAGCAGCTACGGCACGCCTCGCCTCAAAATCTTTTTGTGTTAAATAAGCTCTTGTTTCTAGATTTATTTTTGTTTTTATTCATTTCTAGAATGTAAAAAAAAAAAATCCAACCATACAACTCAATCCATTTAAGTGAGCTTAAAATTATAACCTTATACAAAAGTCACTTGACTCTTCAGTTCCATGAACTCTAACCAACAATTTGCCATCTGCTCGACTAAACTTGTTGCTCGACCTGAAAATGGCGGGTAAGGGTAAAGATTTTCGACACGAAAACTTAAATGAGTTGACACGAACTCGACCCGAAATTAAATGGGTTAGGTTAAGGTTGAAAATTTCAATCCCAAAATAACCCACGTAACCCGAAATTATTTTTGGGTCAAAACAGGTCGGGTCAACCCGAACCCGACCTTATAACCAAAATATATTAAGTAGGTTAAAAAAAATTTACTTGTCCAGTCACCTACTCTGCCCAAGCCCAAATTAAAACCCTAAAAAGACAATTTAACTACTAATGTCAACTTGTTAGCCATTTCCTTTCAACTCTAAAAGTTTTCTTTTTCTTCATCCACTCTATTGAATAATCGTACCACATCAGCAAGGGTGGCAAAAAATGACCCAAACCCCCAAAAATAGCAGGTAGGGTCGATTTTTTGACACAAAAATATAAATGGGTTGATATGAACCCGACCCGAAATTAAATGGATTAGGTTCGGGTTGAGGTTTTCAACCCGAAAACATAGGATCAGGTTTGGGTTGGGGGATATATAGTTGACACGAAAGTAGGTGACCCAAATACGTTATGACCCGACCTGATTCGTTTGCCACCCCTATCTCCGTATAGTAAAAATTCAAATGGGTCATTACAGTATCACCATAAGGAGAAATGGCCAAAATCACACTTAGCAAGCAAGCACACACGTTAGCAAAAGTTGATTACCAACAATTATTATAAGCTACACAATGACACCAACAATTATTATAATTATTATTATTATTATTATTATTATTATTAAGTTTTACCACTAACTAATGTGTATTCTAGGCCACCACCCAAATTAATTAATGTTAGGATTAATTAACCGCATTAATCTAACCTTTGTCCGATTTGCAGATATTAATCTAACCTTTTGTTTATTTCTGATTGAACCTACCTTTAACTGATTTTTGCTTCCACTAAACCTTATTACGGGTCACCGGAAGAACAAGTGAGAATTATCTGACGTGGCACAGAGGTAGTTTAATTTCATCTTGGCCTTCTCTCCCCTCACCTCTCCGTGTTTATTTTTTTCTTCTTGGCCTCTGCTTTTGCTTTTGGTTTCATCTTGGCCTTCTCTCCCCTCACCTCTCCGTGTTAATTTCAATATTCTTTGTGGCCTCTGCTTTTGGTTTCTCCGTGTTTAATTTCAATATTCATCTTGGCCTCTGCTTTTGGTTTCATTAATCTTTAGTTTTCTATTTTTTGCTTTTTTTCAGTCAATTTGAGGAGAAGGATGAGGAGATCAATGGTGCTGATACACTGCAAAGCCTACCGAGTACCTCATGTTTAAATGATCTTCCAAATTCAATAGTAGATAATGAAATCAGTGGCAATCAGATAGAAATGCATGGGCAAGAAGATGCTCACAGGATGAACTCAGATGAAAATGCCCCACTGGACTTAAGTGGAATTATGAAGATAGTACCTGAAGTTTATGTTGGTTCAAAATAAATGAAATTTTGAACTGCTTTGGTATAAGAATTATTTGGTAAACTGGTTATGATAATAGCAAATCCAATTATTACGTATAATAATATTTCCACTCATTTAGCATTCTTGCTGAGGGTTATTTTTTTGCATTCCTTTGACATTATTGCAACAACAGAAGTTAGTTTGACACAGGACTTCTTTTATCTATTTTGTGAAGTTTTTTTTTAATATTTTATTTTATAAGCTGGAAATTATCTAATACACTTATCCCTTCCTATTTTGGTTACAGAATGATGCAGATTACTGGTTGCTTTCAGATGCTGATGTTAGCATGACCGACATGTGGGGAGCAGAATGTACCCAGCTCGAAGCAAGAAGGATGGAGAAGAGAAGGGTGAGGAGCAAAAAGTGAAGTCAGAGGATGAAGAGCGAAGTGAACTGATGCCTGCAACGGTTTAGGAGTTGAATATATTTTTTAAAGAGAGTTACCTGTTCGTGACCGGCTACAACAGGTAACAACTGGACAAGGTTTAGTGGAAGCAAAAATCAGTTAAAGGTAGGTTCAATCAGAAATAAACAAAAGGTTGGATTAATATCCGTAAATCGGGCAAAGGTTAGATTAATGCGGTCAATTAATCCTAAATGTTATTACTTATTACCAGATATGTCAGAATCTTTAAGTATGCACACTCTTACATTGAGTGTTTATAACTAACGAGACTTTTTTTCAAACTCAATGGCTATATTGGCGGGTTGGGCCAAGCTGGGTTAGATTCCTACTGTGTGATTCGTAATCAACACAAATAAAATGCAGGTTGGCATGATTTTGTGCCAAGCCAAAATCGAGCTAGAGTCAGAATCTAGGTCGAGCTCAGAGTGGCCTAGTCCATTGGCCATCTTTCTCCAATGTATAGAATTTTGTATATCAATTCAAAATAAAAGTTCAAACAACATAATCATTTTAAGTTATCTCAAAAATAATTTCAAAACTCATTAACATAATGCTTCATTATTAACCATAAAACTAACTCATTTTTATTTAAAGTTGATGAACAAGTGTGTACGTTTGCAAGCTAATATTGGTTATTCGTTCTTCTTAGCTTCGATGGTTCGTTCTTCATAAGTCTTAAGAAACTAAGTTTTTATAACTAATCAAATTGAGAATTATATTTCTAAAATTCAAAGAAATCTTCTTAGATTGAAATCCAATTTTACACTTAAGGGTAATTCTCAATAGTAACCCTGTCTAATTTCATTTTATACTTGGTTGACTGGAAAAAAAAACTTTATCAACAATAACTCTATGCTTTTTGATATTTTTCTTGTAGCCTTAATGACACAATTTTGCAAAAAAAAAAAAATCTTTTATCCTAACCACAAGCATGATTAGTTCATTCTTCATTTCCTCCAAAAACCAGCACTCCCCTACCAACATATATATATATATATATATATATATATATATATATATATATATATATATATATATATATATATATATATATATATATATAGCCCTAAATTAATTTCCTTCCAAATTACAGACAATGATAAAAAAAAGTGTTATTATAAAAATAAAAGGGTTACTATAATAAGAAGAAAAAAAAATATCACTATAAGTTTAAAAATGGCCACTATGAGTCAAAAAGGTCACTATATATCTATAATATATTATGGGATGGATTTAGTAGATAAAGAGTCAATATATTTTCTCATCATTCTTATTTAACTTTATATTATGTAAAATTCCCATTTCTCTTAGCTAGACAAATCTCGTTCAAATATTTGCAACTGTATAAGAATAAAAAAAGTTCACACTTAAAAAACCATTTTGTAAAGGCCTTTATTGGCATGTGGCATCCTTAAGCCAAGGAAAAAAAAACATTTGTCAAAGTTTTTAATGCATTCCCTTTTTCATTTTAAAAAAAATCATGATATTAAGTAGAACACCTTGGCTATCCGCAGTGAGGAAGAAAAAAAATCGCAATTTCTCTTTATCCATTTTTTCGCTCTTGCCATCCAATTCTACTCATAAGAGGCTTTTTACCAACACCAATGCTTAAAAAAACCTCGTCATCACTATTTTCTTTACTATTTTTTATACCCCACAATAATACATATCACCTTATTTATTTTCTCTTTAATTTTTTAATAATGCTTATGCTACATATTTAACTTTTCAATACAAGTAAAATGGCTTAAAATTAATAATGTTTTTTTAATTACATTTTTAATATAATTTAATAATTTTTTATAATTTTAAAATTTTTTATTATACCAAAATTAATAAATATATTTTTTAAATAGAATTTTTTATTTAACTTTTCAATACAATTAAAATGTCTGATTAATTATGTTTTAATTATAATTTAATAATTTTAAAAAATTATAAATTCTATGAAAGCCGTTTTATTTACTTAAACGTTTGATTAGAAGTGCATTTTTGAAATAAGCACATACATTATTCACTAAAAAACGGTACACAAATATATCGGATTTTACATAACAATACGATTACAAACTAGATAAAAGCAGTTTTACCTAAAATTTACTAACATTTCGAACAATAACCCTAAACATTATACCATTATGATCTAAATTTATAATAATACAAATACTCTTGTGGGGAAGTTGCCTTGGAATTATGAACAATCATCTTCGTATGCAAACTGCTCAAATAACAGACAAGAGTATTAAAACTTAAATAATGATATGATTACAAACTACAAATTTATTTATTTGGTCATATGATGATGAAAATTCTGTCATATGTGTTCTACTAAATCATGTATGAGAGATGAATGAATTTTTCTATCACGAGGGGCAATCTTCGTCTGAAAATAAGCATTGAAATCAATGTTGGGTGGTCACCCGACATTGAATTCAAATGGCTCATTGTTGTTCACCGTGGCACTGGTACTCGATCCCCCCCGCGCTGCTTTGCGTTGTGGCCGATCTTCTTCGTAGTATCATCTCAAAACTTATGCATGTGTGTAGTTGTGTCATTCATCCTTGACGATCATGTTGTGCATTATTATACAGGCTTTCATAATGTCACACAGACTATCTTTGTCGAATACAAGTGTTGGTTGTCGCAATATAGCAAACCTAGCTTGTAATACTCTGAAAGCCCTTTCAACATCTTTCCGAACTATTGCTTGTTGATTAGCAAAAAAAAATTCTTTCTGAACCTAAGTATGTGTTATACCTTGTATTATAAAAGTTGGTCATTTCGGGTAAATTCCATTGGCCAAGTAGTAGCTCAACTTATAATGATGTCCGTTCACCACAAAATTTATGAGTGGTGCACGACCTTATAGAACATCATCAAACACAGGTGATCGGTATAAGACATTAAGATCATTACATGATCTAGACATTCCAAAGAACACATGCTAAATCCATAAATCTTGACCAGCAACAACTTCAAGAATAAGGGGTGCCCTTTTGCTACGACTATCATATTGTGCTTTCCAAACCGTAGGATAATTCTTCCACTCCTAATGCATGCAGTCTATACTACCAATCATGCTTGGAAAACCACGCAATCATTTTGATGAAGAATTCTTTTTAAATCATCATCTATAGGTTTTCTTTGATATTCACTTGTGTAAAATAACCCCTTGACAAAAATGTTGTAATGCCCTCCTAGAGGTTGTTTTGCCGATACGTAAATATTCATCCACAACATCTAGGGCTACGCCATACAATAACATTCTTATTGTAGCAGTGCATTTTCTGCAATTGTGATAAACCAAGATTTATAGTTGCATTCCAATGTTGCTGGAATAATTAATCCCCTTCAATCACCTTGATAAGTACATTTATTTGTACTTTTCGATGTTGATTTGAACTTCTTTTGGATGAGTTTTAGGTGATTCCGGGTTTATTTAACCGAATTTATACTAAAAGTCCGTAATTATATTTTGGCTTTAATCATATCGATTATTGCTAATTTTTAAGGCTTTTAGTATAAATGCATATTGGTGACAAAAATATGGTAGAGCTAGCATTGATTTGTAGGTGAAATTTGGGCCAAGGAAAGTTAAAGAAGATTAGCTCAAAAGATTATTAAAAAAAAGAAAAGAAAGTGGATCAATTTCTCACGGCAAGCAAGGAAAAAAGGGGAAGCAAGGAGTCCAAGTACTCCAAAACTCACGGCATAATTCAAGAAGAAAAAAAGATTTTTTTTTCCTTTTTCTTTTTTTTTTTAAATTTTTTTCTTTTCTATTTTATTTTATTTATTTTTCTGATTTTAGTAGTTAGTTTTCCTAATTTTTAGGCTAGGGTTTGGAGGGGGTTAGGCTAGTTTTTTTTATTCTCTATTCTAGGTTTTTTTCTCTTCTCCTTCTTCCTCCTGTCTTCTACCTCTCTTCTCTTTTTTTCTAGGTTTTAGTTTTATGATTTTGCTTATGTAATTCTCTCTCAAAAATATTATTACTCTTGAATAATCAAATTTTATTCCTTGTTTCATCGTCAATTTCAATCTCAAGTAAATTTTCTCTAGTTTTTCTTTAGTTGGTTTTATTTATATTTATTTATTCATGTCTCTTTGTTATTTAATTTAATTTCCTTATAGTTTTATGATTTCTATATCTATGCTTGATTTTATTATTGTTCATATGGATTTAATTATGATTATTGAGTAATTTCTTTTTTAGGATGTTAATATATGAACCCGAGCACGTGTTAAGTGGATTCTTGTATCAACTCAATGTCAAATTAAGGTTGGTTTATTAGGTTGTTAAAATTGATCATTAGGTTAAATTCATTGGTTTAATTAGTCAAGAAGCGACGACTGAGATTAATTACTTCTTTTGTCTTAATGATATTTGCTAATTAATCAAGAAGCGAGAGATGAGATTAAGAGGACTACACCTAATACAATTAGACTAATTAAGAAGCGAAAATTGAGGTTAGGATAATTGAAGGGTTTTTTGATTTGATAATTGATGTTGGTGTATTTGATGATGGTTAATGCATGTTAGTAGGAATGTATTAATATCCTAGGCTTTTTTCTTATCTATATCACATTTTAATCTTTGCAATTTTAGTTATTAGTTTCATTAAACGACTCGTGTTTAGCATAATCTAGTAAAATTGAGCTAAGTTGACCCTATATTAGCTTCCTAGAGGACGACTCGTAATTGTACTGCAACAGTCATGCACTTGCGGTTATAATTAGTGATTTAAAAAGAAGTCATCACACCTTGTTCATAATGTGATAGAACAAAGGTCGTTATACACTGCATTATTCACAAAATAATCATTATATAGTTGCACATGCCCTTTTTCTCTTTCCCTATCCCTTTTAGGCTCTGGGATCCATTCAATATCATTATTAAGTTGGGATTCCTATGGTGAATGTTGGGGAATTAAAATATGAAGTAGGTGGTTTTCTATAAAATCATCGACTAAGCGATCAAATTTAACATTATTTGAGAAATCAGAAGAACTTGAGCTTGAGTTAGAGGAAATAAAAGACATTTTTTTCTTATGGTTTGATAGTAGGTGTGTTTGGGGTGTTTGTTTCTGTTGAGCATAACATATGTATATATAGTACAGTTGACTACCAATGTGAGTTGCTCTGAAATTGCATGTGAGTAATTCTGAAATTGCATGTGAGTAATTAATGCATGTGATATATGACACTTTAATGCAAATCTTTGAAATGAAATTAATTTATCACTGTATGTGATATGGGACACTTCAATGCATAGCTCTGAATTGCAACTGATTTATTGATGCATGTGAAGATTGTACAAATGATATGCATTATCAACGCATGTGATCAGTTATAATGACTCTTTATCATAAAATTTTGAAGATTTTATTGAGATTTGCATGTAAATAACTTTATCAGATCTGATTTACCAATGCATTTGAATATTATTAAAAATAAATTAAATAAATTAAATAATTAAAGCATAATTATTATTATATAAAACATAATTCATTTAACATTACTTTAAATAAAAATTATTACATTAAATATTACTTAAAATAAAAAGGATTATATTAAACATTACTTAAAATATAAAGGATTACATTTACTAAATAAAATATAGATTTAACATTAACTAAATAAAATATAAGCAAACACATTAAGCTGGTCATAAAACATATGCAATAACAATAGTTATGTGTTCCTTCTTCCATATAATAATGCAAGTAATTCTTCCGTGTAGGCCTCTTCATCAGGAGTTAGATTTGTACCTTTTGTAATTAGACCTTACAACATTTCTAAGTCGAGGCTTCTCTCTTGTATGTCGACTTGTTTTTGGTAAATTTTGACTTGTTTTTGTTTCCTCCTTTCCCTTTTCATGTCAAAATCCAACTTCTTCAAACGTAGTTATGCCTCAATTTTCCTACTTGCATTATTCTGCTTCATTATCTCACCAATGATTGAAACTTCATAAGCCACCTATTTGCCCTTATTATACTTGGCCTTTGCCTTTTTAACACTATCGGGTCAAGAAATAACTCCTGAAGAGAAACCGATAGAGGGAACATGACCTCTATCTTCAATTCTACACCACTTATCACTTCCACTACTATCATCTTTAACAACATTACCACAAGCTAATATTTCCTCTCTTGACAACACCCATCTCAATTTTATCCTCCACTTTGAGTAATATTTAACCATTTCCCAACTATGGTGACAATTAAAATTATGTGGAGTAGGCTTGGAAGAAATGTAGAATAACTTACTTGTGTTATTAACTCGGTCCGCTTCGTTGTAACAACTTCTTGTTGCCCTTCCAACTTCGTCATAACAACTACTCCATTGTATTAAATTAGTTGACTCTTTATCCAATGACTTTCCAAACTCCTCAAATGTCTTGGTGGTAGGATGTGGGGCTTTTCAACCTACGCTTGATCATATGCCCATAGGTTTTTCGCCAAAGCACAACTACTTTTTGGTTTTTACCAACAATTGCATCTTCACTGAATTGCAAATACATACCAGTTAGAGCTTTATCTTCCGCAACAGACTACATTCGATTCCTTTTTGCAAGTGGTTGGTTTTGATTGATCGGCATTCTTAGAGGAGGTGGAGGGTATTGTGGTGTTTCTGGAACAGTTTCTTCCTATTCATCATCATATTAAGAATTGCTCTTTTAATAAACAAGAGGTGAATGAGATTCATATGTATTGTTTTTGAGAGGAATGTCAAGAGGTGTTTGTTGTGGTGAATTTTGCAAATGAGTGTTTCCTAACCTTTGTAGGAAAAGCTGAAATCAAAGATTAGTGACAAAATCATCACCTAAATTAGAAAAATAATTAGAAAAGTCAGGGTTGTTAGGATCCATAAGTTGATAAAGTAGTAAAATAATAAAGCTTTTAACAATAATAAGTGAAAAATCAAATAATAAATAAGGACAATAATTACTTAAAATAACAATAATTAAATTAAATTTTAACAAAATAAAAACATCAATAATAATAATAATAAAAATAGTAATACTACTAATAATAATATTAATAATAATATTATTAATAATAATAGTAATAGTAATAGTAATAATAACCGTAAATAATAATAATAATAATAATAATCATAATAATAATAATAATAATAATAAATTAACATTGCAAAATTCTGACTGGCCAGAGCAGAGACACGTGTTGACCCTCTATTCGCCCAACTAACGCGCACAAGAAACTGCAGACCATTGCCTGCGTGCCGCGTCCTCATTGGTCCAGCTGCCCGGTGCTCAGAAAAAAAAAAGAATTGCAGTGTGGGGTCCACTGCTGAAATCAGTCAAAAATTGTTCTTCCACGCATGTTTCAGTGGGGCCCACTGGTGAATTCAACCAAAAATAAACCCGCATTAACGGGGTCCACAAACAGCCACTGTTCACCATTAAAAAGCTCTCACCTGGTGCGTGATTTTCTTTTCCCTCATCCATGATTTTTTTTCCTCTCAATAATGTGAAACTCGAGTATTTTTTTATACTCTTACTTTCACTCGTGAGGTAGGGCATGGAATTATTCCCTGGTCCTCTATGTTTGCCCAACCATGAACACGAAATAGCTACCCATCAAGCAAGCACTAATTTCAAGTTGGAAGACCATGTACTGCATTAAGCTTTACTGGAATAAGATATTTTAAGAACCTCCATTTTATGTGGCTCTCAGATATTAAGAAATGTGTGGTTGGAAAGTTGTAACATCATTTCTTGCATATGCGATTTACTGATTGATTAAAAGTTGGTAGGTTGTCAATTCTCAAAATCTTGAACTATTGTGATATAGGTATGATATTGCCTTACGTAGTTATGTAGCCATGTAGGGAGATCAACTTGTACGGAGTATTAGTGAAGAAGAAAAATACCATTACTAAAAACTAACTGATTTAAAAGAACTCCAAGTTTATAAGGACACCCCAATCAATGGTCACATTCATCCGTTGCTTTAATTCAACTCAAAATTGTTGTACTACATTTATTAAATGAGATTAACAACTAGTTTCAACTTAAGACAGCCCCGTCCCTAGGGTGGGGCGAGCGGGGCGGCCGCCCAGGGCTCCATTAAATAGGGTCTATTTTTTAATGTTAAGATAAAAATAAAAGAGATATAAATATAATATTTATAAATTTTATCATATTAATTGAAGTATTTAAATGGTATAAGACCTACTTGTATAAAGTTTTTAATGTAATTTGGCATGGATTCGATTCCCTTTACTTGTATATTTTATTGTCCGTTTGATTCATTTTTTTTAACCCCGTTCTATATATATACTTCACATGAATTAAAAAAAAAAGTAATAACCTACTAAAACTAAATACAACATACAAAATATTATTGTCACCAAAATAACTACTTATGTCACAAATAAAAAATATAAAAAATTCAACTAATTATTTTGTCTATTATTTGTACATAGTTATCATTATTTCTCATTTTGTTAATGGAATAACATCTTATTAATTCATTATATTTAGAATGTATACTATATTTATTAATTTGTGAAAAAAACTATTTATAATATTATAAAGAGAAATGACCATAATAATAAGATACTTGGTAAATAAAAACTTTTATGAAGTGGATTGTTCACGATATTGTTTAAATTAAAATTTTTTATTAATGATTTATGTGATTATAATGCATAGTATTATATTTAATCATATTTTTAATAGTTTATTTATTTTATGAAACCACTATTTAATTTTTTATATTTGTTAAACAAGAAAATAAAATAATACGAAATATATTATTAAACTTTAGGGCCCAAATTTTTTATTTCGCTCTAAGCCTTTAAAATGTCATGAACGGACCTGACTTCTGACTTAAAAGATGTGACAATGCGAGAAGGTGTCAAGCCGTTCTTTATTCATAAACGTATACTATACTACATACATGGATAAATAGTTTTGTTGTCTCCAACTTTGAAAAAGATACTTGGAAGTGTTTGATTCAACATAAGTCGTAATTTATGGGTTTGGAATCACTCAAACCCATAACACTTGTTTCATTCTTTTTCTTTTCTTTTTTTTTTTTTTTTTTTTTTTTTTTTTTTTTTTTTTTGCAATTTTGATACCTGTGGAGTCTATTCTCTAAACATCCAAAGTATTGGGTTCTCATACATTGGGCAGTAGCCAGTAGGCGAATCTGTGAATTGGATGGAAAACTCACCTCAGAAATAAACGATTAAAAAATAATTGATATTGTATATGCTTCACAAGTCGCAAGAAACTTCTAATCCTCAACTCCTCGTCTCCATTCTAAGATATTAACTTCTTCTTAATCTCTCTCCACTTTCACACTCTTTTCATATTATTTCTCTTATGAGATGTTCTTTTTATCACACCAATGGCTATAAACAAACTCTTTCTTACTCTTTCCTCGACTATTTTCTATACCCCACCATAATAATATTAATAATAGTAGTAGTAACAGTAAATAATAATAATAATAATATAAGAAATTGAAAAAATTGAGAATATTAGAGATTTTTGTGGTTTATGAAAGTATATCAAAATGGATGTCTACTTTATAGAGGAAATTTTTTTATGAATTTTGGTGAGTTTATATATATATATATATATATATAATATAATATAATATAATATAATATAAACGATAATATTACCGTTTAAATCTGATATAACCGTTGCAATTTCCATTGGCCAGCAAGATCACACGTGCAAACCATTCGTGGACACGTGTCGTCCTATGATTCGTTCGCTGGTCCAATCCTCAGAACATAAAAAAAATTGAATAAGTTGTGGGACCCACCAATGACAGCCAACAAAAAATCAGAACATGTGTGAATCTGTGTGTTTTCACGCATATATGAGGCTCACATGCAATAATTATTCAACCATCAAAACTCCTCACCCGGTGCGCATTTTCTTTTTCCCTCATCCATGGTTTTTTTTTTCCTCTCATTGGTGTGAAACTCGGATATTTATTTTACACCATTACTTTTACTCGTGAGAAGTTGAAGTTTTTCCTTCACTGGTGGAGTGCTCTAAGAAAACCACTATATCGTGCTACTTTCATGGCCAAAAATAGTACATGTGTAATTTTATTACACCATAAAAATTCTTGTTTTTGACCATTAAAATTCAAAACTTAGAATCAATGATTGATTAAGGTTTATATTTGAGATCTTAATTCGGTGTATTCCAAGGATTATACATGGTACTTGTAGAGGATTGAAGTTTTTTTTTTTATCTCCATTGTCCATGGCTATACCTCGATGAGAAGAAAGGAAAGTAAATTCAATTTTTTTTTGTACTTTTAATTATGAATTTGTTTGTTAAGGTATATGATTTGACCATTAATATTATGCAAGCCTCGAATAGATGAACTAAACACCCTATTAAAAGAGAGAACTAAATTTCACATACATAGACGAAGCTGATTAAAGCTACGTTATTTTGGTTTATACAAATCATACAATCATACTCATCTAAACCTCCTCTAAGCCCACTAGCATATTACAAATAGGTGACTGACTCTCTAAATTAAATACACTTAAAGTGACATCACCATATTCAAACCACTTAATTTGGGTTGAACTCCTAATAGTTATAGAAAACAATGTTCATTGAGTCCTCAAATAGTTATGCTATTAGGCACTCCTCTACAAGTGACTCCAGGCTCAGAGCTCGGAGCCATAAGTTCATAAGGGATCACCCCAGCACCACACCTATTCCTAAGCCTAGTATCAGAATTCCTCCTTTCAATCTCTTTTTCTATCTTCCGCATCTCTGATGAGAACTCGAAAAACTTCTCCACGATCACAGGGTCCCCGGTCCATGTTGAGGGCTGAGCCCGCTCCCCAAGGTACTCCTCATCAGGGGAGTGGGTCGACAGAGTGTCAATCACGGCAATGAACTTGCTCGTCTGTAGGACACTAGGGAGTGCAGAGAGGTAGAACTTCTGAGGGTCAGACAAGAAACTTGCATACTCCGGATCATTCTCGTCAGGGATCAAACGACGCATCAAAACTGGCCGGTTTGGCATGTATCCTCCGTAAGGGTACTGCCCGAAATTCAGAGCAGCATGCTGAGCGGAGCCTAACCACACCAATGTAGTGATGATTCTCACAAGGTCATCTGTAGTGTTTAGCTCTGGCCACCAGCTGGCATAGCGCACATCAGCATGGCCTAGATTGACAGCCTCATAGTACCAAGCTTGAAGCTCCCGATCATCGGCCACTAGGTTTTGGTCCTTGTAGTAATGGTTCACGTATCCTCTAACCCAGTTTTCAATGGCTTCCCAAATAAGTAAACCATCAGCAGCATACGGATAGTCTTTAAGCAGAAGCCTCAGACCATGTGGTTTTGTGCTGTCTGGTACTGCTATTCCTCTGAAAATTACCATTATCACAGAAAAATATGTTAAGACTCATTACAATGTATCAGCTGGAAAATAATAAGTTTTTTATGATGCAAGTTTTTCTACCTTCGGATAAGATCAGAAGGGAGGCCTTCCAAATCAAAGCGCCAATCCTTATAGGCTGCTGCACTCATTTCCATGACATAGCGCCCAGGGGCAAAACAGGATTCAATAACACCATCCCCGTTAATCAAGCTTTGCCGGGCTAGAGCATTAATTTGCAATGTGTATCTCATATGCGGCTCCAAGAGCTTGTAAATGGGATGCATACAGCTCAACTGCCTGTGGGCTGCCAGGATGAATGGCTCCAGTGATGCATGTGTCCGCAGCCTAAAAAATCATAACAAGTCAAAATAATATACGAGTTTGAGATCTAGATCAACATATGGATTTGTGATCAAGGAGATAGGCCTTGTTCTTTCACCTCAAAACAAAAGTTTCAGGAAGATATATATAATCATATAAGTTCTGATATGATCTAATAAGTTTTAAAAAATTTCATAATATGGCTACCTAAGTTAATTTTCAACTAAATCAGATCCTATAAATTCCAACATTTCTCATTTTTAATGAGATGAAAACAGTCAATAGAGTAGGGGTGTTTTCAAGTTCAAGATAATCTTACCAGTGATGAACGAGTTGGTGTACACCAGCATCATTGGCACAGACATGAGCCTTAGCGAGTTGCCAAATCCAGTTAGTGGTGGCATCCAGCGGAGGAGTCACCACCCTTTTCGACTTTGAATTGGGTCCAGATGGTGGCAAACTTAACTCAATGGCAATTGGCTTAAGGGTGTCAAGTGAGGTCAAAAAGAACACAGTTCTAGTTGCATAACATTTCCGGCCATCAAGAGCATTCAGTCTCTCTAGGAATGGCAGGAATGTGTCATGGTAGTCAACAATGTACAGCCTGTTCGCATCTAAAGCCTGAGAAAACATGTGCAAGTTTCACACTGTAAGCAATAGAACAGGAACAATAGTAACTAAAACATAGTTAAAAAAAAAAAAACTTTGCCCACCTCCTGAACCGACATCCCATCTAAGTATCCAATAATGTGCTCTTCTTTGAGGGCAGATTCTACTGAACCATAAATTTCTGGGTCAAGCTTGCTAACTGGGGGAAAGGACTGCATCCTCTCAATGCTAGCAGGGTTGACACCAGCTAAAAATTGTCGAGCAAATTCATCATCTCGCATCCAAGCCAATTTATCCTCTGGATATCAAGAAAGCATTACGTTAGCATAATTATAAAAACTATAAGTAAGATGAGCATATACAATTGGTAGGTGTGACTAACTTGCAATAATAATCGGGGTATCAAACTTGAGCAAGCCCTGACTTGTGGCCTGAATTTTGTGAACAACTTGGGGTAGCTTCTTAAGAAGTTCATCATGCAAGCCAAGATTGAGTAGCAACCCTTCACTGAAGAGGCTGTCAAGGTGCTTAAACCCCGTGAAATCGTGTTTAGAGGAGATGTTAGTCGTTAAAGATGGTAGCAAATTGTGAAGAACTGCTTTAAGCCTGCCGAAAGAGAATGTTCCTGCCTTTGACTCCTCGAATTGTTCATCTCTAGGAACGTATATTGGTAATGGCTTCTCCACTCGGCTTTCAAAGTTGATATCTAGGGAGTATTAGATAAATCACATTAAGTTTCCCACCCATCACAATAAGCTAAGATTTAGAAACACAAAATATTCAAGACTAGCAGTTTATGAGACAACTAAATCTAGGCATACTTCTATAACTACTGCATAAGGCTAGAGTATAGACTAACCAGTTTCCATAGGAGGTCTGCCAGTACGACACCGTCTCGGGTATGGAATCTTCTCACCTCCAAGAATTGGGCGGGCATATTCGGCCCCTTTATCCGGGTTGCCCAAATCATTATAAATATCATAGTCATAAACTCTGTCAGACAATTTCCTCTCTCCTTTGCCATTACCCCTTAACTCTTTCAGCTCTTTCTCCCTTAGTGCTCTGAGTCCTGCAGGTGTCTCATGTGGTAGATAAGGCTGCACCCATTAAAATAAACCAAATGGATTATTTCAGTGATCCCGGGACTTACATTTCAATATCTATCAAGTAAAAAATATTACAGGTTGTATGTGAACGATCTGTTTTTGTTTATTTGTATTCATTGGTTAGAGCACTTATTATACACAATCACATGACTTGTATACTTTGCGATCCACATGAAAGTGTGTATCTTTTCTTTAGGATGACGATTATATTTTGAAAGGCACTAGCCACTTCTTTTAATTCGATCTGTCAAGATGATCTTCGTGTGAGGCAATAATGTCCATGAGAGTACGGTAGGCCAGCAACTAAACTTGCTATGTCTAGGATGAATATCACCTTTAAATTTTTCATTATTGCTATGTAAGGAGTATAAAGTATATGGCGTGCTACTTTGCAAGTATTCTCATGAATGCATGGATATGATCATATGAAATAAAACACTAAATGCAACACTATGTATGATCAAGGACATATAAAAGCGAGGTTAAAAAACTTTTCCCTCACTGGTGAAACTCATTGATGTGATTAATAGAGCTTGACATTCAGAAGAAGAAGAAAAAAATGCAAGTGGGGTTATTTTATGATGGCTGGAAATAGTATGTTTTGGTGCCCACAAAAACACGAACCACCAAAGGTGTATCTTAACGAAAAATCAAGTATTAAAAGTAAAAACGTGACTGCAAATAATGCACTATGATAACAGCAAAAGCACCACAGAACAAGATCATGTCACATAAAAAAGTGAAGATTTTATAGTAGTCCATGATTTTGAAGCCTTTGTTGAATTTTCGAGATTTGGAAGTGACGTTATTCTAAGTACGGTCTAAAGTTTATTCATATTCGGAGAAATTTCATACGATCAGTTTATCTTACAAGCCATAAATGTGGGTTTTCTAGGGAAGTAGCACTACATAAATATCAAAATTGTCCACTAATCAGAAACCATGCACTGTTATTAGTTTGACTTCAGAAGTTAAAGGTTGACATATTCAAAAAACATACAAGTTTTGATTTTGACAAGAAAAAAGACAAAATCAAAGGACAAATATTAATGCTACCACTCGACCAGTCCACTTATTGGTTGCATGTCACTTGTCAATTTATCATAGTCATAACTTATCAAGAAGCTATACAATAATACGAAGTGTAAAAATATACACATAAGTATGTTAAGGACAAGTGAAAAAGAAATACAATGGATTATATTTGTCAACGTGATTTCATGTTCGTCGATTAGTTTCTCTCTTAACAACTCAAAGACACAGATAATTTCAACAATAGTCACACCAACCATGGCATATTATCTGATCACATACCCAACTTTTTCACTTGTCACCATAAATGTCATCTAAAGCTTCCAAAGAAAAACTAGAGTTATAGCTAGAATCAATAAAATACACTAGTGATGGATGAATTATGAATATCAATGCAATAACTATAGGCACAATTTATAAGGTATCTAGATATTAGGTTCGTGCTAATTCCATTAGGTGTCCGTTTTTCCTTTGATGTCAAAAAAAATCTATAGATACGATTAATACGAAAGGGGATGAGCCTATAACTCTATATACCAATGAAAAGTCGTTACGGTATCTTAATCAAAACAATTAATCACCTTATTATGGAAAAATATCCTCTTAGCTTGAAGATCTTTGAAAGATTGAACCCAAGAGTTGCAGGGGAAGTGAATTGGACCAACTGCAAAACCTTCAATAATAATACTCTCTAAGAAGAACTCTTGTTGATGGTTGTTGGTTATTAAGATAGCACCCGGCACACCAAAATTGGAGTCCACCACAAATTCAGCCAAGTAATTTACTCTCTCTGCCTTCAATTTGGATTTCTTTGACCAATCTTTCAACACTGCGTCACCACTTTTCTTTGGTCCTCTTGCTCCTAATATGCCAAAGGATACCTCAACATAATCAATAATAATGCAATAATTTACGTGTAGAGTACCAATACTTAGGTTCGTCTAATACACGCTAGAATAATATATTTGCATGCTTATGCCATAAACAAATTATTTATTTGCACAACCTATCTAGAGCAAGCTTGTTGTGTATAAATAATAAAAGGGTTCTCTATATGTGCATAATAAAACATAATATCAGCATATTGTACGTTCAATTATGTCACGTTACAGTCTAAACAAGCTTAAAAAAACGACTTTAAACATTTTTATCTTTAAAGTCCGCAAAAAATTAGAAAAACTTAATATTATTAGCCTATAATATCCTACTTAAATATATTATTTCTTATAATATAATTAGAAATGTTTTAAACTTTGATTTTAAACAAGAGGGTGGGGTTTCGAGAGTATGAAAGTAAAGATACACTTTCTCTGAATGTAGTCATTTCCTTTGTTATTTTTTTAGTTGTTACATTTCTATATTAAGAGTCAAATAAACTTTAACTATAAATTTTAATTATGTTATAATAAAAAATATATTCACGATGAGATTTGATGGGATTCGTTTCAATGTAAATTTTCAAAATATTAAGTTTTATAATTTTTTATCTTATCAATTTAAAAATAAAACATTTAAAGTTATATTTTAGAAACCGTAAAAAGTCAAATATATCAACTTAAAAATAGATGCTGAAGTATATGTTTTTGTGATTTAAAAAATATGTAATTTCTTGTAAAATTTGGAAGGAAACTAAACAATCATTTCTCGTGTAAGTAATAATAAGCGGCAGAAAGGACAGTAATGTCTGCGGAATCCATAAAAATGAATCAACAAAAACTGATTCTTAGAGATCAGAGAAAGAGGAGGAAACAAATACATACTTGGATCAATCTCAGTGCTAACAAGCTGAAGAACAACATTCCTGCCGATCTTATCAGAGAAATTATCAAAATGTTTAACAAGAGCTTCCTTCAAATCTTCCTTAATCTTGTTCCTGACAGTAACAACAGCTCTGACCTTGATCTTAGCATCGCCAGGATTATCACTACGGTAAGCAAGATCAGATGGCTGAGATGTTTTGATCAAGTAATAATCTTCACTGATGGCAGCAACAGGTGTGACAGACAATCTTCTCCCTCTGGAATTTGTAGTAGAAGGGATAGGACACATTCTTCCTTTGGTTTTGTTAGTATAGTGGAAGGTTTGGACCAATTTTAAGGATGAAATTAGTGAAGATTTTTGTGCTATTGATGTGCCCATTATTTCTTTAACCCCTGCCATTTTTTTGTTAAAATTTTAGGTGTTATTGTTGAACTTGTGAGGTTTAAGGGAGGAAGGGGAGGATGAAGAAGGGTGTAGATGGTGGGTGATGTGAGTATAGGATCGTTTGTTGGATGAAGTGGCGGTGTTGGAGTGCTTATATATTAGGAATGGGAGAGGAATTGTTGGTCAATGAGAGAAAGTTCCTGTCAACACGTTTGATTTTTGCAAGCCAGTTTATAAATATTGTTTTTTGTTTTTTAAATAAACAAAAACGCTGGTGAATTTGATTCAATGTTAAACTTACGAATGCTTGCGGTTATTAGCTTCAAAATATCAAAAGTCGCCACGTCCTATTATATTATTTAAGAGCATGAATATATAAATGAAAAACCTCTAAGCAATTAGAGCATTATATGTTATTAGCCTTTACAATATTTTATATAAAGTGATTTTGAAACTGATGGCGAACATGTTGAAGGTTTTGCTCCCAACGATCGTGTCTGGTAGTCAGAGTGCCTTTGTGCCGGGGCGGCTCATAACAGATAATGCTCTAATTGCTTATGAGTTTTTTTCACGGTATGAAAAGAGGGGGTGAGGGCTAGAAGGGTACGATGACTTTTAAGCTGGATATGAGCAAAGCTTATGATCGAGTTGAGTGGATTTTCTTCGAAAAGGTAATGGATTGAATGGGGTTCTTGCTAGATTGGATTGGAAGAGTGTTGAAGTGTCTTAATAGTGTGAGTTTCTCTTTTAAAGGGGGAGCTGAAACTACAGAGGGGACTTCGACAGGGGGATCCTATCTCTCCTTACTTAGTCCTTTTGTGTGCGGAGGCATTTTTGGGTCTCCTATCAGAGGTGCAGTGGCTAATAAAAATCTGATTGATGGGGCGAGGATTTGTAATGGGGCTCCAAGGATCTCCCACCTGTTTTTTGCCGATGACAGTATTTTGTTTGCGAGAGCGACCTCTCATGAATGCTCTAAGATAACTGATATAATCAGGGTGTATGAGGGAGCATCTGGGCATAAGATAAATTTTGACAAATCGGAGGTCACTTATAGCAAACTGGTCTCTGTGAGTAGAAGAGCGGAGATTTGCAGTATGTTGAGGGGTCATAGAGGTGGGAAAACATGATAAATATTTAGGCCTTCCTACGACAATTGGTAGATTGAAGAAAGTTGTGTTTGGGAGTATAAAGGACCAAATTTGGAATAAGCTGCAGGGATGGAAAGAGAAGTTTCTATCTAGGCCGGGAAAAGAAATCTTGATTAAGTGTGTGGTTCAGGCAATCCCTACATATGTTATGAATGTTTTTCGTCTGCCTAACAATCTAATCGAGGAGATTCACTCTATGATTTCGAGATTTTGGTGGGGAGGCAATAATGAGGCTAGGAAGATGAATTGGTTATCCTGGGAGAAACTATGTATGCCAAAATTGATGGGAAGTATGTGGTTTAGGGATATGAAGGTATTTAATCTAGCCTTATTAGCAAAACAAGGGTGGAGACTCATACAAGAACTGGAGTCGATGATAGCAAGAATTCTTAAGGCGAAGTACCATAGGAATTCCTCTTTTGAAGAAGCTCGAATAGGGTTCAATCCTAGCTATTCTTGGAGCAGTATTTGATGTGTGTGTGTGTGTGTGTGTGGGGGGGGGGGGGGGGGGTAGAGAAAGTCTTCTAATGGAGGGGCTGAGATGGAGAATTGGTAATGGGTCGAGAGTAGGGGTTTGGGGTGGCGCATGGCTCCTAGTAGAATGTGTTAGATCGGCTCTTATATGAAGGGTGTTGGGAAATGAGTTAACGAGGGTTGCATAGCTAATTGATCATGGAAGGAGAGCATGGGACGTTAAGAAGGTGATGGATAGTGTCGAGGAGGAAGATGTTGGATGGCTGTTGAGTGTGCCAATTTCGTCAACCATTACAAAAGACTATAGGTTTTGGGGACTGAATGAGGATGGGATGTTTTATGTAAAATCCGCTTATTGGCTAGGGAGAGGAGGTAATCATGCGAGGTGGAGACTTCACCATGAGGATGTAGACCAAATGTTTTGGAAGAAAATTTAGAATATGGGTGGCCCTTCAAAGTTGAGTCATTTTGTCTGGCGAGCCAAGTCAAAAATGATAGCAGTGAAGGAGATCGTGGAAGGTTTGTGAAGACAATCGATTTCCGCGTTGTGAGGGCGAGGTTGAAAGCACAGTTCATGCGACTATTTTGTGTCCTTAGTCGAAGAATGTGTGGGCCTCGTCGAACTTTGCAGGTATCATTGAAGCTGGTCTCGAAGATTAGAAACAAGCAAAAAGGCTATAGCCCAATTTTCCTTTTTCTGGATGAGATTAATAGGGTAGGGAATAATTTTGTTCATTTTTATTGTTGTCATATTCGAAGAGAGGGGAATGTTGTTGCTCATTCTGTAGCAAAAGTTAGTCTGCCCTAATGGAGAAGATGTAGTCCTTTTTTCGAATTTCTCGCAAAGTATAATTGACCTTGCGGAGATTGATTTGCTTTAATGAAAAATGTTTAGTTTAAAAAAATGAGAGGCCTCCAAATTCCAATTTGAGGCTTTTGTTGATTCGGGTGAAAAAATATAAAAAATTGCAAAAACTAATTTCACGTAAAAAAACTAGGTTTGGGATAAAAAAAACCAATACACATTTGATAATTGTATCAGTGACCCTAATAATATAATAGGATTAGATCATTTTAATAAATAAAAAAATAACTAACCACTTTCCCTCGACAGTCACAACTGAAGCTTTTGTGTCAAAAAATCTTAAATTAGAAAAACAATAACTAAGATAAAAAATTCAAAAAGAAAAGTGACTAACATTTTATGAATATCATGATAACCATATACGATATTTTTCATAATTCACAAAATACATGACAAATCAGAATAAATCTCTGAAAAAATCCAACAAAAACTATAAATAAAAGTATAACGAATTATCTCCACCAAAGTAAATTATGGGAAGTAGTGGTTGAGGGAGACACCTAAGTTTTGATATGTCATTCTTAAATTCAATTTTCTAATCCCAAATTTATTTAATTTTATTAAATATAGTATAATTGCCTGACATTTTATGATAACCAACTACGATATTTTTCAAAAGTCACAAAAGACATGACAAATTAGAAAAAATCTCTGAAAAAATCCAATAAAAACTACAAATAGAAGTATTCCAAAATCTCTCCATCAAAGTTAATGGGAAGAAGTGTTTGACGGAGACACCCAAGTTTCGGTACATCGTTCTTGAATTCAATTTTCTAATCCCAACTTTATTTAATTTTATTAAATATAGTATAATTTCAATTTGAAAAAGTTTTAGAGAAACAAGATACGATTATTTGAAAAAAAATATAGAGAAAATGACATCATAAAAATTGAATGTTTGTACAAATATAGTAGAATAAATATATAGAGTCTAATTGTATTTGTAAATTATATATGACTATATAATTATATTGAATTTTTTTTATTAATTGTAATATTTTTAACTTTACTTATTGTGTTATAAGTAGTAGAAGACGCAATATAGTTTAAAATTTATTTTAATGTCAATTATCAAATTTTTTCGAGTAGTTGATAAAAATGTATTAAATTCATAGTTTTACAAACTTTCCGTGCATTGACACGGGTATATGCTAGTCATACATTACTTTCTTTTTCACTTTTAGCTTCTCTTAAGCAGCGTGTATACATCTTTTTTCTATATATTAGGTGAAAAAAAGTTATCAAGGGCGAGAAAAGAATAAAATTTACCATCTTAATTAAAATGATATGTTATGGTGACTATCAAAATAAAGTTATAATATTCTAAAGAATCTAAGCAATTTGCTAGTAGACTAGTTTATAAGGCTCTTGAGTTGGGTTGTTAGGTGGTCGCTTGTTTCCACTACATATGTATATATTACTATAAAAGGCATCTAGTTCTATTATAAATTTCAAAATTTTCATAAATATTTTAATATTGTATAATAACATTCAAAATTCGGCCATTTGGACAAATTGGATCATGTGAGGAAATACCTTGATAAGCTTGCCATGAAACTTATAAGATTATATTAGGCCCTAAGAGTGATTGTAAACATCTATTTATTCTCAATCACTCATTTCAATCGATATCCCAAACTTTCACAATTGGGTCATAAAACTTGTTTCTTGAGTTCTTAGAAATTTAGTATAAAGTATTGAATGAATCCAAATCTCCTTACAAAACCCTATAAAAATTCTATACCTTTATTTCAATTTTGGAACTTTTTAGAAAATATATCAAAAATAAGGTATAATAACCTTCAAAATGTGGACATTTGGGATAATTTCGAAGATATATATAATTAATTTGACTCTAAACATCTATTTTGAATCGATTTTCAGAACTTCAACAATTATGTCCTAAACTAGTTTCTTAGTTCATAATATCCTATTACATTGCCATATTTTTAATCAAAAAACATTATCTTTGGTGTCTTTTTGGCCTTATATTTACCATCTTCTCTTCATTAAAAAAAAAACAATCATTACTCCAACACATGTATGTTTGCTTATGTATTTTTTATTTCACTATAATATACGGTGTTTTTCTTGCATGATTAGTGTTTTTTTTTTTTTTTTATCTTCATCGGAATTTTTTTGGATAATTTTTTGTGGATCCTTGAAATCAAATTTTAATTTTGAATTATATAATAAGGGGCGACTTAAGTTAATGCGCATAATATAAATCTATTAAAGTCAAACTCTAATACTAGTTAAATACTTGTTATTTACAAGCCTATTAGATTATCCATATTTGAATCAATCATAAAGAATAAATTGACTAGGGTTTAATGACTGTAGCAATGCAAGTAATACTTTTTTGATTTGGAAAAAGGCTTATTTCACACATCTAAAAAAAACCACGTACTTTTAAGGTCAAAAACAAGAACTTGTATGGAAGAAAGAAACTAAGACTATTAATTACAAAAAACTTGGACTTGACAACGTGAATTGAACAGAGAATATGAATAGAGCACGACCATATATACGTTCTGGCTGCAAAGACTCGATGAGTATCGTCCCTTACTTGAGCTCCTCTTCCTTGGTTAAACTTCTGCGAAACTACTGTTAAAGCGATGATATTACTAAAGAAATCTGAACTCTAGCTCAAATTCATACATGTAGTGGAATGGTCAAATTCTTTGGCAGTGTTTCATCTGAAACCATTATCATAGTTGAATTTAAAACATATGTACGCCACGTAACATACTCGCTCCGTGGATAAGTAAGAAACCAAGCAAAAACCTAACCATATAATTACCAAATAAATAATCATCTCCAATTTCCCTTTTACTAAGTACAAAACATTAAGCCAAAAAAAAAAAAGATAATCATTAATATAGTATAGAGTGGCACAGCATTCGGTTGCGTCCCACGAAACATCTTCCTGCAACATGATGCTTGGTTTTAAAATCGTCTGGGTATGATGATAGAAGATGGAGATTTGTAACGTTGAACTGTAGAAATCCTTCTTGCTTATTAAAAAAATAGAAACATACCCCAATTATTAAATATCTCACCTTTCATTATGTGTAATGTGTAATGTGTAATGTGATATGTTTTATCAAGTTTATACCTAATAACATATAATTTAATTTGTTATATACAAATTCATAGAAAATGTTATGACATGCGCTGAAGTAATGAATATTGTCGGAAAAAAAAAAATCAAAATCAAGTAAATAGTTCACACCCTATAGAGGAGAAATTACATATTTAGAACATGTTTGGATTTAGGGTAATACACAAAGGGAGTAATAAAGTCAAATCATTAATAAATAAGATTAGTGAAAGTGGTTTATAAGAAAAATGTATTGTTGGTAATGTGATGAAAGGTGAACTAGTACTCTCATTTGAGAGGTAATAGATATTTTCTACACACCCCTATTGTAGTTATTACCAACATAACGAGGGTAATAATCAATCTCTCAATTCTTTCTTCTTTCTCGTACCAATACTATAATATCTTCATTTTCATCTCATCTCTTGTCACCACTGCTATTTACTGTCATTTTCATTAGCTTGACTTTTATCACCTTTTAATTCATCTCCCTCAATCCCAGCATGACCTTAAGCTAATTGTAAATTGTAGCATTCGTACCGCCCATAAACTGAGCTAATTAAGTAGGCCCCCACAAATATATAGGTAACATAATTAAGAAGTACAAGTAATAAAAAAAAAATCATGTTTCATGTAACCTTCAAGTTAATACCTACCCTTGAAATTTGGCCTTTAAGGCGAATTTCATGAATTCCAATCATTTGACTTTGAGATCAAATCAAATTTTGAGTTGGAAATAATCCCAATCCTTTTCATAAACGTCAAATCCACACAATTAAGTATGCCTTAATAATAGAATAAAATTCATGGAATAACGTTATAAAAATGTCTTTCAACACTTGCTTAAGCCTTGTGACAAGAAGCCATTGTGGGAGTCCAATATGAAGGAGCATAATTTCTAAGCCTAACTATTCAATTGGAGGAAAAGAATAAAAACTTGTGGTGATAATTTGTAGGGGACAAGGGAGCAATGAGAGATAGAATAGGGTCCTTAATTACGATATATTATTGAAAAGAACCTAAAGAGTTGTTAGGTTAGAAAAGTCAATGCATGTGTAACCAGAGTTTTTCACTAATTGAGAATTAGGCTTAAGTTGCTGTCACGGACCGCACAAACGAAGCAATGCCTCTTAGCCGGGGAAAACAGCTGAGTCCGTGCATCTCGTCTTTCACGTTTCATCCGTTTGTACACATGATTGCCATCGTACTAAACGGCCTCTCTAGATTGACTAGTCGACAAAGGAGTTGCACAAAAGAAAATAAATATGACTCCAATTCAACTCAGTACTATATTAGAGGAAGACGTAAAAGGAGTAGCTTTTCTTATACTTATTCATCAGAGTTAGTCCTCTATTAGCTATGGAAGCCCTGTGCTTCCCCTATGAATCAAAAAAAATAAAAACTGAACAACCCTTCTTTTCCTCTTTGTTATCGTCCATGAATCATCTTAATTTATATGCGTAATTTTCTGTAAGTTCAACTTTTTTTTGTATGGAAAACTTATAGTATTCAACATCTTTTTGTTCAAAACTTAAAGCAAACTCCCAATTTTCAAGGTCGTAAGGCTATTTTTATATGGGAAATGAAATACCCATTCATGAAATATGTACTTCATATATCTTTATTACAGAGAAAAATATACAGGTCTCTTTACATAAAAAAAAAAAAATTATAGAAAAGAATATACTCCAATCCCTCAAAACAAACATTTCATATGTATATCAGAGGTAAAATAGTTGAGTAAAACAGAATTAGATGAAACTAAAAAAATTCTACTATATTGAACTCATTTTTGTTGAAAGTTTAAATTATTATTATTACAAAATTAGTTTATTGCTATATAATGTTACCAATATATATGCTAATCAACATTATCATTGTCAATATCATTATTTGAGGGGACTTAGTTTGTTAATCATGAAAAAATGCAATTAAAACGTAGTCATTAATGAGTAGTAACATGAGACAACTTGTTTTTTAAGTTTAGACATCATTTAGACACGTTTACATTACTCAATTACTAATCATCTTTTAAATATATACAGATCAAAAGTTTATCACATGCATATGGTAATTGATCTAATGGGCTAAGAATTATTGTGACTGCATCATTAGTTCATTGCTGATAGAACACATAGATCAATTGACTCGAGCAACATAAGAGTTTGATCGATTAGTAGTTATAAATCAGAATTAACGAATCACGGGTTTAAACTAATTTAATAATCAGTGTAAATCCATCATTTAAATGAAACTAATTTAATAATTTAAACAAAGTATGTACGTACTGCTCAGTTGATTTCTCATTTTGTCATAACACTGTTAATTTCATAAATTTTGTTCATTAAAAGGGAATCAATATAAATTTTTAAAATATTTGCATAATTCGATCCGTAAATCAAGTGAACTAGTAGTCTAGTACTCCATATATAACTTCCATATACTGATATACATACTTTGTTTAAGAACTTTATAATATGGATAGGTGTGTGGTTGCCAACTACTCTAATCGATTAAAGTTTAAAGGTAATCTCATTAATCAAAAAAAAAAAAGTGTATGTCATAGTCGTTGTTCTTTCAATAGCTGCCTGCCCTGTTCCACAGTCAATGGCTAATCTCATTATCTCACGTTTTACATAACTGGCTAATCTGCTTGACCCCCTTTTTTTTTAATGATGTATATATACTTTCTTGTGTGTGATTATTGTTGTGTCCGGTGCCTTCTTCGGAACCACAATTAGAAAATTTATGCGCGTAGGGTGTAGAAAGCCAAAAAAAAAAAAAATTTATGATGTAGACATTATGTCAACCAATAATTTAACCTCATATTTTGTTGACCTGCTGCAAACTTTACCAATTAATACAAGTGACATGCATATAATTATTCTACATTATATTTCGGGGAATAGTTAGAAAATTTTATTATTGATCTATACTACTCCCTTCGTGCTTAATGATAATGTAACAAATAATATATCCAAGTGAAATTTTACGGGAAGCATTTCAATGGTCTATGAAGTACTAAATACTATCTGCAAACTCATTAATGACGTCGAAATCATATTAAGTGATATTTGACAAGCATATGCATTCATGATTCATATACCTATAATTTTGCTTTCTAAAGAGAACTCTGAAGAACTTTTTCTCCATTCAAACATCCAAAATAACTAGGCCATATGTGTGAAGATTCGTTAAGATTTGGTAAAGTCGGGAGTCGGGAGTCGGGAGTCGGGAGTGAGATGGAGACCACAGGTGTTGACGTGAAGTAAATGAGATGTTGGATTCAGTTACTTTTTACACTTATATGCTGAAGTACATGTGGCCCAATAATCTTGGGCTTTCCTTCTGCATCTGCTTTGTATATCAGATACATACAGGGCCTAGTATTATATGACAGAAATGAAATTGGACCTTTAAGCCCTGCCCGCAACATTTGTCTCAGCTATGTTATCGTCGTGGGCTAGTGGCCGTTTTACCTATCTAATAGTAAAACAAAGTATTTCTGCGGGTTATGTAAAATAATATACGAGGCATATTTGTTTGGAGAGCAAAATATTCTAAATAAAAACCCCTTCCTCTTTTTGTTATGTTCTTCCTATATAGTGTAACAAGTAAAAGAAAGTGGTAAGGAAAAGGGTATATTTTTTGCCTTTTGAACAGAAAAGAGAAAGTTACATAAAAAAATTGGTTTTATTAAATGGTAAAGTTGATCTATGTTATGAGGTTATGAAAGGTAAAATGAGATAATTTCCTAATCCATCACAAAAATAAAATAAAAGTAAAATAAAAAACACTTTGAAAGAAAAGTAGGAAGAAAAAAAAAACAAAGTGAGTACATAATAAAAATTATTTGAAAAATTTACATAAGATATATGAAATTTAAAATTCGATCAATAGTCGAGCGATCTCGACCAATGATTTATATTTTGGAGAAATAGTAGAAAAAAAAAAATTTAGTTCATAAATAGTTTAGTAGTAACAAACAGGTACTAGTGTTTCCATGTGGATTAACAACACCAGATGTTTGTAACAATTCGTACAACAAGACCTATAATTTTTTCATAGAGCTTATATCAATGTTTAAATAAAAGTCGAGTATGATTAAAAGCATTACTCCGTAATTGTTAACAACATAAGTATTATTACCATATAATGTCATATACTAATCAGTTATCAGTCTGAAAAATTCAGAAAAGGAAAGGCCAAATACTATAATATAATCAACGATCTCATTAAAATTGTACTGATACTAATACGTGCATAAATTTTAAAATTAAAGTACTAAACTCAATCTGATGTCTTCTTAAAACCCTAAATCATCCAAATAAGTACATCAATCTTGTGAGAGAAAAAGAATCTGCTTTCGTTGATTGTTACGTGGTGAAGACCTATTAGAAATAGCATAAACTCATTGAATAATGATTAAGCAAATCGCAATGTTAATATAGTAATAAGATTTTAGAAGAGCAATATAATAACATTATTTGAGGATAAGTAAGTACTCAACCACTCCTTGCGTAAGCACATACGATTAGCATTCTTACTTGTATATTAGAATTATGTGATTAGCCTCATCAGCAAGAAATGTTGGGTGGTTCGATCGATTTAATTATACTTCCTCTATTCTTTTTTATTCTTTCCATTTAGAATATTATAGATTTTAGAGTCAAACTTTTACTATAAATTCTCTCTAATTTAGATGAAAAAAATATATTCACCTGGAATCTTGATAAATTCGTCTCAATGTATATTTTTTCAAATATGAGTTTTTTTTTATAAATTTTACAAAAGTATAATTGAAGATATTTGAGTTTTGAGTTTATATAGGGAATTATACAAAAAGCAAACGAGAAGAATAAAAAATAACAGAAGCAATATTGTTCAACGCATGAAAACTTGGTTACATATTCTCCCTTCTAAGCCTCAATATTAATGGCGCCATGAGCCATGTAGATCGAACTGCCTCAGTTTCCTACTATATTAATGCTAAGGAAGCAATATATCTCATTATGGAAGAAAAATAATATCTTTTGACACCAAATTTATATTATATGTTTATAGGTTCATTATGCAATTAGAAGCATAATCGTATGATAAAGAATTCAAAAAGGCTTGTCTTTTGACCTTCAGAGTTTAATTAATAAAGAGGACAAACTGATGATGTCGTTGCCAACTTAGTCAATTTCTTGAGATATCGAGTATGAACTTTTTGATACTTTTATGCATCATCAATTCATACAAATCTGTACAACATATCTTATCCAGAGATCTATATTTAAACCCAACCCGTATTAATTGTTAGCTTAATTATTTATTTTGTGTAATTCTTTTTGGTTTTTAGCAAAGTTTGTATATTTGTATTGTACCTCTTATTTCTCATACAGTAATATACTAGAGTCTCGTGTGATGCACGGTTTGATAATAAATTACTTTTGTCAAATATTTCAATTTTTAATTATTGGTGAAAACTTATAGGTTTTATAAAATTACCGTAAAAATATAATTGGGATAATACTTTTTATCATATTAGATAAAAAAAATTATTATAGAAAAAGGCAAAAAAAAATTTAATAATGGCGTGACAAGTGTTGTGTATGATATCAGCAGGGATTTTGCTTTAGTAATAGTTATAGATATTTTCTTCCCAAAACCTTGTATAGATTGGAGTATTAGAATGAAAATATAAACGAACCTTACTTATAATTCTTACATGGTACTTCAGAAAGATATATAACTAGAACTACATTCTACGTACTGATAGTAAATTACTAACATATTAGACAATATTTTAGCAGATATATATATGAGAGGGATCCAATGAGAAAAGTGCTTAAAATAAGATAAATAAAAAGAGATATTGATCATTCAAATGGTAAGATCCAAAGTTAAAAACTTTACGTAAAAAAAAGGGTTACCCTAACAATGAAAAGGGTCAATATAACAATAAAAAAGAGTTACTATCAGTGAAAAAATTATTTGATCACTATAAGTTAAAAAATAATCATTATGTATATGTAAAATATCATATATTAGATTTAAAAGATGAAGAGTTAAATGTTTTCTCATCCTTCTCATTTCAAGTACTCTTCTTATTTTAACTTATATATATATATATATATATATATATATATATATATATATATATATATATATATATATATATACGGGTTCTGGTGAGAACCCCTTAATATATAAGAACTCCTCATATATAAGAACCCATCTTCGGCCTTTAAAATAATAAATCTAACGGCTTAGATGCATTGATCTTCAAATGGAATTGGTCAATTATTAATAACTACAACCCGTATTAAATGCAACTTCAATCTATTTTTTTAAACTTTCCTTCATTTCCGCTATTCTGGTCAAATCGAATTTTGGAATTTATATTTTTGTATTTTTTTTTCTAAAAACTGTCATATTCATAATATAGGTAATACAGTAAACTAGTTATAGGTAATTGTTCTAAATATAAACCCCTTGTTCTAAATATAAAGCCCTTTCTTTGGTGGATAAGATTATTTAAATTTATTATAGTTAATTTGGTTATTGTTCTATATTTATGTGGAATTTGTTCGTATTTTATATCCTATTGTTTAAATATCATAACTACTTGTTCTAAACTTTTGATATTATACATGTTATAAATGTAATATGCTTATTAACAAATCTAATGTTCTAAATTCATACGTAGTTGTTCTACTTATTAAACCAATTGTTCGGTATACTATTGTACAACATATTTATTTACTGTTGATGTACTATTATTATCTTCAGTTATTCTTATTAATAGATCTAATGTTCTAGATGTATATGAAGTTGTTCGTATTTTGTGTCTTATTGTTTAACAATGTGTTATTGTATAATTCTATATTAATCTACTTGTTCTAAACTTTTGATATTATACATGTTATAAATGTAATATGCTTATTAACAGATCTAATGTTCTAAATTCATACGTAGTTGTTTTTCTTATTAAACCAATTGTTCGGTATACTATTGTACAACATATTTATTTACTGTTGATGTACTATTATTATCTTCAGTTATTCTTATTAACAGATCTAATGTTCTAGATGTATATGAAGTTGTTCGTATTTTGTGTCTTATTGTTCAACAATATGTTATTGTATGATTCTATATTAATGTACTAAATTTTTATTATATTGTTCTATTTTATTTACGTCATTGTTCTAAAAACTCATACTATTGTTCAGACCATTGAATATAAACGAATATTCAGAATATGTGTGAATATAAATGAATATTAAGAACATTGAATATAAAATAATATTCAAAACATGTGACTCGTTTTTTGGTTTACACATCATATGACAGTAGTAATAATATTTAGAATATTGGTTATATTATTAGGCCACATAAATAAACTAAGAACATTATTAGTACTAATATTTGGAACATTAATGCTTGAAAAATAAATCCATCGTTGTCAAATAAGAATTTAGAACAATAAGTGTATTATTTAGAACATTGAGTCTTTCAAATATAACCCTTCATATAAATCATGTTCTACACAATATCAAAAGTGTTCTAATTCTATATTAATGTTCTATATACACTATACTGATGTTCTAAAAATATACAAATATGTTCGAGTGACCAATTGTGTTGTATACTATTGTTCTAAGTGAGCTATATAATGCTCTAAACATATAAACTATTGTACTATGCTATCTATTCTATTGTTCTAAATCATAAATCTATTGTTCTGATTTATAATTCTATTGTTCTTAGTGAACTATATTAATGTTCTAAACATAAAACTATTGTACTAAGCTATCTATACTAATGTTCTAAATCAGAACTCTATTGTTCTGATTTAGAATTCCATTATTCTAATGCGATATACATTAATGTTCTAAGAATATATATTAAACTATTGTGCTCAGCTATATATACTAATGTTCTAAATCAGAACTCTATTGTTATAATTTAGAATTCTATTGTTCTAATGCGATTCAGAACTTTATACACTGAAGATGACTTTTACAATGAGTCAGTTTTAGCTATTGTTCTGAATCAGAACTCTATTGTTCTGATAAAGATACCTATTGTTCTAATGCTATATACATTAATGTTCAAAGAATATATATTAATGCTCTAAAAATATTAAGCTATCTATTCTAATGTTCTAAATCATAAAGCTATTGTTCTGATTTTTAATTCTATTGTTCTTAGTGAGTTATATTAATGCTCTAAATATAAAAACTATTGTACTAAGCTATCTATACTAATGTTCTAAATCAAAACTCTATTGTTCTAATTTAGAATTCTATTGTTCTAAGAATATATATTAGAACAATATATTTCATACGCACTCGCAATCATGCACTTTATAAATAATCAAATACAACAATCTCTATACGGTATAATATATGACTTAGAATATTAAATCAAATACGGAAAAAAATGAATCAATTACCTTATTTTTCAATGCTAAAACAGCAAACTAAGCGTTGGGTATGAAATATAGCGAAACTATTGTTTTAAATAACTTCCTGAATAATTTGAATATTAACATTTGATTATAGAGTAAAATAAGAAAACTACTGTTTTTGAATTATGCGAATTTTAATGAAAATTACCCATAAATCATGGAAACAAATAAACTTCCATAACTAACAAATTCGAATTTCTTTTAATTACCAATTTGCCATTAATGTTTATTGAATTATAACCATTTATCTCACCTAAATCAATGGTACTAGATTGGTTTTTATATAACAAAGGTTCTTATATAACTAAGAAGTTCTCACATGATCTCATTTATATATATATATATATATATATATATATATATATATATATATATATATATATTATTTTTTTTCATCCGTAGAATATATTTTTTGCTTTTTTTTTTTATATCTTATCATAGCTTTATTTCTCGTGTAATGGGTGTAGTATCGCAATCGTAAGAGCCAGAGTTGCCCTTTGTGCGTACTTCAACTTTACAAATTTTTTAAAAACTTGTATGTGTCATTTGTCAATAAGGCACATGCTTCATCATCTCAACATATATAAAAGTCATTCCAATTCCATAAATGTAGTTTATTTTGGGTAATTTTAACATTTTGTGTGACTCAGGATGATATATAACAAACTTCAGTAATTAAAATTGTTTGGTGTATAAAAATAAGCTAATTAAGGATAATTATAATGTTAACTATATTTGGTCCAATTAGATGGTTTAATTAGGAGGACTAAAAATTCTCAATTTCACTCTAAATGGGTTCTATTTCTCATTTCGAATCAAGTACTCCGTAATATGGAGAATCATGATATGTGAATAGACAGTCACATGATGAAATATTTTCATTCTTGAATGCAAATTCACTACTATTGACTTAGGACTTTATGAGTCACATATTTTGAAATAATTTTGTCAATTTAACTTTATCTCGTCTTCCTACATTTAACCCATTAGCCATAATCTCAAAAAACTTTTTAATAATCATGAGGATCCCTTTAAAAAATCACTTTCCAAGGACCAATTTTTCTCATCTCTAGGATCTTGCTTTTCTTTTCTTTTTTTTTTTTGGTAAAAATGTAATTATTTAGGATCTCGCTCATGGTACACATTTTGAACTTTGATAAAACCATAGTGCCACATTAAATAAAAACTTGCAATATACTCTATCCGTACGAAGTAGATCGATTTATTACAGTAATATTAAGGTTTGTATTCTTATCTTAAAAATGTATGATAATTTGTTTTACAGCAGTATAAATAATATATACCGGTAATATCCCTAACAGATTTGTTATATATTAGGAATATATACAGAAGGGTAATTTAAGGCATTCTTGACCAATAAACTTCAGCCTCAAGGCTTCAAGTGTTCAAAACTTCCCTTGCCAAAAAAAAGAGTTCAAAAACTCGGTCACAAGAAACGTTGCAAATTGAGAACCAAATTTCAGGGGGAAAACGTATCCGGGAGATGGGGTAGAGCAAGCAAAATAAAAACTAGGAGTAGAATACTGTTGCTGGTCAAAGTTTTGCTCAAATAATCGAAAGGCTCATCACTAAACCTGTGCATTGGGTCGAGTTAGAGTCAGCTAACTAGTATCGCCAAATATTATATACTCTGTAGCATATACTATATCAAGTATTCAAGTTGCACGAAATTGTTTCATCTTACAAGAACCTTTATGATATACTGAAGAATCCCGTTCGTTCAAAGCATAAACCGTGTTAACTAAATGATTCAGATCCAAATTATTCCCAAATATTAGCTGTTGCATGATACCACTGCAAACAACAACTGTCATATTATATGAAATATGACCAACACATAATATAATAGGAGTATAGGACAGTTTAATTTATACGAGTAATCAATGATTATTACTGTTAAAGGTTGCTACACAGAAGAATGAAGAAAATCACATCACGATGGATCTGGGGTTCGCCAAGCCGCTACAGTATGTAGACAAAGAGACTCCAACAACAGGAACAGCAAAGGAGGTCTCCATCAAAACTCTTTGTTGATAAGCTTCTGCTGATGCATTAGCCTCAATTAAGTCCTTGATTAATGAGCTATAGTATTTCTTAAGCTTCTTCAACGTGCAAGAACGTTGTAGCCTTAGCCATCTAACGCGTATTCTTCGTAACATACGAGCTAGAAAGAAGCCTCGCCGTGGTTTGTTCCCCGTGCCGAGTTGGACTGTTGGGAGCCTACGGCCACGCCCGCGAAGTCGAATCTTTGGACGGTTCGGCCAGGTGATGGTGGTAGAGGGGGTGGTAAGGTGTTGTCTTGGAAGGAAGGCATCGGAGTAAAATGAAGCCATGTATTAAGGAGACTTTAGTGGGAGTTAATGTGGAGAGAAAATATATGTTTAGGGAGGAGGTTGAGGGTTATATAACCGCCAAAGGTTAGGATGGGCATCTTTGCGTGATTTGTCAATTGCAATCTTTTAAATTTTTCAAATAGTTTATTACGACCTTTTAAACAATATACTAATATATACCCGTACTAATAGACGAGTTTCTAATAAAAATAAAAAACTAATAAATGGTGCAAATTGTAATGATAAAAATAATAACGATAAAGTTAGTACACCATAGACAGAAAAAGTAAACTTTCCCAAGAGGAATTTCAAAACATGCATATCATATAGTCCGTAACTCAATGGCATCAATATTAGCTAGAGGCAGCGTTATTTTTCCTAGAATATATAGTCTGGAGAGAATGTGGCAAAGTTGAGGGTGATCTTGTATCCTCTCTTACTCAATGGCACCAATATAACCGAGTTTTTTGCTCTTCTTGAACATAAGTGTGAGCTAGTGGTCCTATAGGTATCTGAACCTTTAATATTAAATGTGATTATACGTTTCTAAGGGTTTTTACAAATAATTTTTGCACGTTGAGTTTGTAATGGTGGTAACTCTCTGAGTAAGATATTCTGTTTTAAAAGGTGGACAATCATTGTGAACTTTTAATGTGTATCATGTTTACAAATTTTTCTTTTGACTTTGAGGAATTTGCAGTTTGGTCATGAGCAAATTTTCTTCCTTACATGATTTACTCTTGTTATGCAGCTGCGATGACTGATTGAAGAGGTACGGATTGCAAGGATGGCATGGCTTCAACTTTGAAGGAGCAGAGTAGCAGCAGCTTTCTAAAGTGTATGGCTAATTAGTTAGTAGTTACTTGACTACTGATTAGGCTGAATTTTTGTCATATGACTGCATGAGTTTGGTCTCTGGTGGGATCATTTTGGTGACTCCATTGTCTGCAGTACACCACTTTTTTTTTTATCTCTTGTTTAGCCAACTACGTAGAATCAACTAAATAAGAACATTTTTATCTTATTTTGGAACTTGTTAGCTCAATAAAATCAATCTCTTGAGGGGAGCTTAATGTTTTTACTTCGTTAAAATGTTTTGAAATATTTATTTTGGAGAGTAACATCTTACCGGATGGTCTAGAAGTAGAAATTTGTAAGGATAGAGGGAATGATATTCACCATGTTGTGCAGACTTGCCCAATGCATGAATATGCAATTTCTTGTGAATTCCACAGAGCGGGATAAAAAGCACAGGAACTAAACTTGGTTCTGTATTATCATTAGACTCAGAGAAATGGAAGGTAGTCTGTCCACATTCTTTCAAATTCCAATGCCATTTATGGATGTGTAACAAAAATTAATAGTATAGTGGAAAAAGAATGTTTACAGTACAGCAATTCAGAAATGGAGATTAGTGCAGGCTCAATACTTTATGACCAGGTTAAAATGTCTCAAGAGGCCTCACAAAGAGAGAACCACCTCAAACGTTCAGCTAATGCCCTGCAGTGTGCAGTCCTGCCCATTTACAGCCTTATTATGGAACCTAGCTCAAATCGAAGCTATGAAATGTTGCTTGAGTACCCTCTATCCATCTCACAGCACTGGGACTTCTCACGAGATGACTATCATCAGGACCATCACTCCCCTCAGTTGACCAGAACGTACTTGATGTCGCCAAGATTGGTTTACAAGTAAGATAAGTTCGTTCCACTGATGCTTGTAAGAACTGTCTCATTTGATAGAGTTTGTTTCTCAGCAATGAACTCAAGCTTTATCGGAGAAACACTGATATCTTAATTTGGTGGGGCGTTAGCAGTAACTTCATAAACTGTATAAGCTGAGCTTCCAACATTTTTCACCTGCCTAGTGTATTTCACCTCACTCTTGCCATATTAAAGTATAACTGAGAATGAAGGATAATTCAGTTTACCGGGGATGTTAAATTCTTTGCATCACAAAAAATGCCAATTTTATAATGTAGGTAAATAGTAATATATATCATGCTAAAAAATAAAAAAGAATCGTAAAAAAAATACTATAAGTCAGTAAACTGGTTTCACGAAAAATGGTGAAAATTTATACAATAGTTTCTAATAGCATACTTCATAATCTATTATTTTAATTTTATTTTTAATAATGCAATTTCAATTTTAAATAGTATAGAATTATAAAGTATGAAGATGAACTATCGATTTTATTTTGTATAAAATCATGAAATATTAAACTGAAGTATTTATTATAGATAGTAATTCATATGAGATATAAATTAATGGCTCTTTGAGGAAAATGGCAAAAATGTCGACGCATTATCTTGTCAAGCCAAGTGAATTCCAACATTCCAAGTCCACCGTGATGTTTTGGCCTTTGGAAAGTACCTCAAGATAAAAGATGAATTTTCCATAGATAATAAATTCCTCCCCAAGTTAATCTCTAATTTCATCACAAATTGATTTCGGAATCTTGGCCATGAGCATCGAATTCTTCGCAAAAGAGTAGAGGGTAGATTTCGCCAGGAATGAGAGTTATTTAGACTTCCATCCTGCCAATCTACATTCTACAATCTATCATCTCGCATAGATCGCTAAAAGTCTCCTTCGTTAGGCGGCTAGTCAAGGTGGGCATCCCTAAAAACGTTCCCAGTCATGGGTAGCTTCCATCTCAGGCACGTTGCTAATTTCTTGACAATCTGTTTCATGCATATTACTCAAGCAATAAACTTGAGATTTTGCAAAACTGGTTTTGAATGCAACGGTCTCCTGACAATTGTACTAAGAAGAAAGAATATGATTTGGCCATTCTCAAATTTTCGAACCGCCTTTAAAATTACTATTTTACCCCTCACCTTTCTCTCACCCTCCTTCACTCAAACAATCACTTCTCACTCTCAAATCCCAACTCACACCCACCTTCTCCGGAACCACCACCCACTGTCGCCGGAACCACCACTCATCATCGTTGGAACCACTGGACCGCCATCCCCACCACCACCTCGCCAGAAAACATAATTAATAATATTATTAGTTATTGTTAATGTTATTCATGTTAATTAGAATATAAAAGTTAGTATTAATTTGTTAAAATTATATATTTGTTGAAGGCTTGGTGGTCGGGAATTGTAAGGTTCATTTTTTACGAGAAAGTGAAGTGGGAAATAAGAATTGAAATGTAAAATGTTCGATTTTATTTAAATGCGTTAAAGGGCAAAATCGTCAAAATGTGGGGCGATTTGAGTAAGTTGGGAACGGCGTTTAGCACTCCACTTTTAAAAATATAGGACAGTGATCCGATGAGATTGCTGGTAGACGTTTTACTCTTAGCTTTATGTATTCTCTAAACTTTGTTTGAGGTGATTATATAATGTATTAAACAGGGAACCAGAAATTCTATTTATTTACTCGTTTTACTGTCTTGCACTGACCAAATTTCATGGTTGCTGTAGGATTATCTTTGCGAAAAGAGAAGGTTTACCCCAATGTCTTGAGTTAAACATTTTCCCCTTTTTTAAAGGAAAGTTATCAATATATTCATAATAAATTCAAGTACTGTAGTGCATGGTACTCGGTACTTATTGGTGTGGTACTTATTGGTGTGCAAAATAACCGTAACCGTTAACTGTAATCGTTAACCGTGATCGGTTCATATTAACGGTTATTTTACCGAACTATTAAGAATTAACGGTTACGGTAATGAAATTTTTATAACGGTTAACCGACAATTATAATTTTTAAAAAATACTAAACTTAAATGAATATCACAAGTTTTACAAACATGATCAAACCTGGTATAAATATGTGTTATTACTATTGTAAAAGACCAAAATGAGCTAAGAAATCATCCAAATAATTTCACAATATTAGGTGTACACGTGCATAAAAATGGAATAAAAAGATTAGCGGTTAACTATTAACCGTACCGTCAAATATCGGTTAACCGTTTATCGTTTACCATTACTTAATAGTACGGTTACGATTAGCCTTTTCCAATAACCGTTATAACTGTTAACTGTACCGTTAAGACTTAACGGTACGGTTAACCGTTTATGCACACCCCTAACTTAGGACTAAACTCGGGCAACAACTTTTTACAGCTATATTGACCAAGGGCATTTTTGGAAAATGAAAAACGCTGACCCAACCGAAGTAGTATTTAAAGTGTAAAACTAAATATCACGTTGAAGTTATCCTTTCGAACTACAACCCTATTTTAGAGGATTCATTTATCAGAAATTTCTTGATAGACCTACTCACCTACCTCTTCATATTTTAAGCAACAATGCCATGACGCCAACATACTTCGTACAGGAGAAGGCCATCTTGTTAGATGTCATGTTGCATGGACTCTTCATTTTAAGCTAATCACTCTTCATAGGCTTCAACACCCTAACACAAGAATGAACATATAAACTTAACACTTCATATTGGAACAAAAACATAAAATATTACGTGATTTAGCTTGGTGTCCGAGTCTGTCTGATACTTCGTATAAGATAAAGTCCAGGTAACTTTGATTGAACTACTAGGTTTAACAAACTCATATACACCACCTTCAAAAGGTTGAAAATGGGACATAGAGATCAGAGATGTTACAGCTTCTAATTCATTAAGTCATAGCTAGAAAGAAATGCAACTTCATAAAAGGATTTTGTTTCACAGATATGATTCAAGATCAAGTTCAACACATGTTATATTATATTTCAGAACTTCGGAACAGTAGTAAATCTTTCACAAATTTTACCAGAAAAGAAAAATAAAAAAGTTTTAAGCTGCTGAAACTGGAACTGGAAGCGAAAATTTCCACTGACGCCATCCCTGATTGAGCTGAATAATCAAGACTAATGACCATACTTCTGAAACTCCCACTCACTATTGTCTGCACACAGATAAAAAGAAAGGATGCTTTCAGGTAGCTGAGCACTTTCCAGCGTAAAAAGCAAACATATGAAATTAACAAAGACAATCACAAAAGACTACAGAAACACATACCTAATGGACAGACTTGTCGGGTTTTTAACCAACGGCTGATGCAATGGAAATGGAAGGCGTGGTTACAAATACCTATACCACCAAGTATAAAAGTATAAGAGTAGACAAGTAGAAACACACATCAGTAACAAACCAAGGGCATGGGAGCAAATATAGTTCTCTATGCCTTTGAGCCATAAGGATATAGTGATAACCCACAAGTAGAAGGGTAGAAGTCATGATATATCAGCACCTATTACTGATTACAATGGCCACATGAAGACTCAAGCTTTTATAGCTTGAAGATATGGTAATGAGTTTCATCTCGGGAGTCAGGGGTTCAGGGTTTGCATACTACTTTAACCAAAGCACAGGAAGAACAGAAACGACACTTCTACGCTCTAAAGTAGTGTAAGGGGCAAAACTATATTTCTCACACACTCTACAGGGTCAATAAGAAACACAACCCAACAAGGCTGTATAAAGGATTAGTAACTATCTAAAAACATTTCTTAGTTTAATAGATTCTTAGACCACTCTATTAGGCCGCCATCATGTGACATCAATAAACATTATATTTGTAGGATTTTTCTCACAAACTCTGAATGAATAAACAATTAGAGGGGGTTAAGGTTAGAGAATCAACTGGAATGATTCCATTACTTATATTTTGTTCGGTCAATTCAATCATTCCTTTCCCCCAAAGTCCTCTACCCCCATTCCCTAGACCCCCCTAAGTATTCACTAACCCTTTCTCTATTCTACTCTATGGCTACCTTGACCCATTGTTGACCACCGCATTGACATCCATTACCAACAAAGACCACAATATCACCACCGCCTTTTGACCACAACTAACACTGCCATATGCCAAACACTAAGAAACAGACCAGTTTTCTGCAACAACCATAAAATCCACCCAAATACCATTCCTATCAACCAAAACACCACAAATTCCACCCAATCACACCACGAGATCCAGACCCCACCCACGAAAACCCACCCACCCCACCTCGGAGTATCCACCCAACCACCAAGATTTTCCATCCACCAAAAAAATTGGATCTAGGAGAGACAAGAGAGGGGGGGGGGGGGGGGGGGGGGGGGGGCACGTGGGGAGGGGGTTGATGACTGGTTTTTTTTAGTCACTAATTATAACCGCAAGTGCACGACTGTTGTAGTACAATCACGAGTCGTCCTCTAGGAAGCTAATAAAGGGTCAACTTAGCTCAATTTAACTAGATTATGCTAGAAACGAGTTGTTTAATGAAACTAATAGCTAAAATTGCAAGAATTAAAATATGATATCAATAAGAAAAAGACCTGGGATATTAATAAATCCCCACTAACATGCATTAACCATCATCAAATACACCAACATCAATTATCAAATCAAACAATCCTTCAATTATCCTAACCTCAGCTTTCGCTTCTTAATTAATCTAATTGTATTAAGTGTAGCCCTTTTAATCTCAACTCTCGCTTCTTGATTAATTAGCAAATATCATTAAGACAAAGGAAATAATTAATCTCAGCCGTCGCTTCTTGACTAATTCAACCAATGAATTTAACCTAATGATCAATTTTAACAACCTAATAAATCAACCTTAATTTGACATTAGAATCCACTTAACACATGCTAAGGTTCATATATTAACATCCTAGAGAGTAAACTACTCACTACTCATAATTAAAGCCATAGAAATAACAATAAAATTAAGCATAAACATAAAAATCATAAGACTATAAGGAAAATTAAATTAAATAACAAAGAAGCATAAATAAACAAGCAAAAATATAACCAACTAAAGAGAAATAGAGAAAACTTACTTGAGATTTAAATTGATGATTAAACTAGGAACAAATTTTGATTATTCAAGAATAAGCAATATTTTTGAGAGAGAAAAATCTAAATAAAAAACCAGAAAACTAAACCCTAGAAAAAGAGAAAAGAGAGGAAGAAGAGAGAAGAAGGTGAAGAGGAGAATAGAGAATAATAATAAATAAAAACTGCCTAAGAGTAATCCCCCCTTACTAAGAAAACCTAGCCTAATAAAAACCCTTAATAACTAATTACTAATTCAGAAAATTAAATAAAAAATTTAAAAAAACTTTAAAAACAAAAGAAAATCCCTTGAGTTTTGCCATGAAGATTTCAATTGCTTTTTGGACTATTCCCTTTTCCCCCCACAAAATTCCTTCCCTTTTTTTTTCTTCTATGCCATGTAAACTTCAATTGCTCCCCCTTTTTTTATTCTTTTCTTTTTTTTTTCCTTTTACCTTGTGGGCTAATTTCCTTCTTTCTACTTTTCTTGGCCTAAATTTCACAAACAACCCAACGCTAATTCCATTAATATGCATTTATACTAAAAAAGTCTTAAAAATTAGCAATAATCAATATGATTAAAGCTAAACTATAATTATGGACTTTTAGCATAAATAAATCCAAATAGACCCAAAATCACTCAAAACTCACCCATAAAAGAGTTCGAATCAACAACGAAAAGTCCAAATAAATGCACTTACCAGGGGTAGATATAGGTCAGACGGTAAGAGTGAGGCAATGTAATATAATTGTAGTTGTGAAGTTGAAGATAGGATTGAAAGTGGCCTTTCTGGTGGAGTTAGGACTCTTGAGAAGGAGAGTGATGGTGGTTTCATAGAAGAGAAGCTTTTTTTTCTTAAAATTCTGCTCCTTTCCCTTTCTCTTCGGTAAACAAACAAGTGAAACCAATGGCTTATTCTTTCCTTTCCCATTCTATCCCTTTCTTGATTTCATTGCCAAATGCCCCCCTAACCCGAACATAAAAGTATTTAGGGCACAGCTGACTGCTAATATAGAGTAAATGGTCAGAAAAAACAGATTTTCCACTTTTTTCCAGCATGTTGGAGTTCATGTATTTTATAAGCAAGACCAATGTTTAGGATATCTGATGAAAACACTAGAGGTCAACTAAAACCGTCATATTTATCAGAAATTGACATTTTGTTGTTAAAATCAACATAAACAAAAAAAAAATAAAAAATTCAGCTACAGAAGCAACACAAACTAGTTGCTCTAATATACTGAGCATAACTTAAATCAACAAAAAGATAATCCTAGCACAATCAGATTATAAGTTATGCCCCCTAATTTACACATTAAGGACAACAAATGGGCTATCATTCATCGTCATTCATCCAACTCCACAAATGGTCTCACTGACATCTACCAATGTCCAAGGTTACACAAATTTTTATCAAAAAAAAATCTCTAATGCACCATAACACATGCATGACTGTGTATGTTAGCTAACATCAGTTTACATTTGGTTTGCTCATGTGATAACAAACAAAACAGAGAAAAAAAAAGGTTGGTAACAATGGTAAATGCATAAAGTTATCAATGGTAGAAAGGATATTTGGTGTGTGAACACAATGAAAAAGCTATATTAAAAGAGAAAATGGTGTGATTAATATGTAGCTTTCATGAAAATCAAATTGTGCAACTGGAAGAACAAAAAATTATCACTTTCTGTAGTTCTCTATGAAAACCACTGATAAACAAGAAAACTAAACCTTGACAACTTGTCATCGCCAATTCCGAAAGAAAGCCAAAAATGATCCCCTGGGAAAAGCACTCCCGAAACAATGGCATTGTAAAAGGATACTCAACAGGTTATCACTCTTAGCATGCAAGATCCGACAACCATAGTATATAACAACCAAACTTATCAGAATTCCACGGATCAAAACTCAGCCCCAGAAGAGAATCAGTCAAACCAATTCCGTATACTTTTCAGCACAATAAATAAATAAATAAATTCAAACAACGTACATAGCAAGCAAGGATCACAACTTAAGACAAAAAAGAACCAAACACTCAATTCATAGAGATATACTCATAACTTTCGACAATGAGAGTTCGTTGAACCACCAGCACTCAATATGATAATCACATAATCCGACAACATAAAGGAAACAAGATTCAACTTCATAAATCAAAAGAACCACACAGTGAAACTACACTCAAATACTTGAGATATACTTGTTTAACTTTCGGTAATCTAATTCAACGAAAAAAACCAACATTGAAATTATACAAATTGGCTTTAATAATCAAAATCGCAATGTCATAAACTACAAAAACCATAAAAATTGGGACAAATAGCACTACAGACACCAAAAAATTAGGGACAAAATGCAAAAAAATTTAAACAAGAACATACCCCAAGCAACAGTGCACTCTTCACTTGTAGCACTAGCTTGATTAGCTTGGCATTCGATACCTAAAATACAAATTCAAACAAAACCCACAAAAATCAAATTCAACTCAAAAAAACCCTAATTCGTAAAACCCTAAAAATTAAATTAAATAAAAAAATTAAAATCATGGACTTACATAGATCCATGATATGATTACGACAGATGGCGCAATTATCAACAACAATATCTGCAAAATAACGAATCAAGCAATTGAAATCAATCAATTAGTCGTAAAAAGAAGGAAAATTTGGGGTAAAATTGGGAATTAGGTTAGGAGGTGGGTGGGGTACCCCAAGCCCAGAGAGCGACGGCGTTCCACTTTTTGATCTCGAAGCGTTTCGTTTTCTTGGAAGAGGGACCGGCAGTGCTCGAACCCTCGCCGGCGGGAACCATGACTACATCGGAATCCATTGGCGATGTTTTCTTTTTTTGAGAATAACGAGAGGAGAGAGACTCACGAACAGTAGGATGTCAGCTGGTTTGTTTAAGAGTAATAGAAGACGCACGACTTGTAGTATCTAGATTGGTCAACAATCTCTAAAGCTGATTTATTTCTTACTTTTACCATCTTGGATCCTATTTTAACCAGTTTTATTAATCTTTGTCTCCTTTATTCAACTCTTTAATTTATTGTTCATCGCCCAAACATAAAGAAAAGTGTATTGTTCATATAGGGTACTTTTGTTCTAATGTACTACTCCTTGTATGAAATATAAAAAACATTACAAATTGAGAATTTTATACATATTACTTTTGTGTTTTTTCCCTAGACCATAAGCAAGATATGCATCTATAGAGTCTCATATAAGGTTGATATGGTTGATGCTCCTTAATTGTGAGATCAACATTGAGCTAATAAGTCATAGTCATGGCTAAACTTTTTTAACCGAAGAAGTTGTTGTCAAGAGTTGTCTAGATAACTAAGGGTGCCGGAAATATTAGATAAAGGGGTCGGAAAAGTCCAATTACAGATGAATATGATCAAATCACCATCTAGAAGCCAACACAAAGAATAGATTTTTTTTTGATGTAAAGAGGACCGCAAGCAGTGAGACAACAACTGAAATAGACGAGATTTGATATCAGATCTTGTATATCACCCTTCAAGAATTTAACCAATTAAACTAATTGTTATTCACGGCACAAGGAATAGATAAGCCATAAGCCATATGCTATAAAGAAGAATTTATTTATAGATGGATTCATTACAATACAATATTATCAATATAACAATGATCTTCCCTGCATGATGCGTTGATTCTCCCAAGCGAGCTTCATGGTCCAGGCTGCAAAATAAGAAGTGGAATTATGAACGAAGTGTATAGGTCAGCCCATCTCTTGGATAGCTCATAATATGCAGGCCTTATTGAATAGCCCATGATATGCATACCCAAGCAAGTGACAATCCGGTAGTCTTTAACGTAGAAAACCAGTTGGGCCATGTCCCAACCACAATCCACCAATAGTTAGCAATGGCAATTCTCTCATTGTATAATTTCTTACTCCTTGTAATACTTCTTGTCATTGTGTAGCCATTACTTGACTTATTAGCCAATCAAAATTCAATACGGCAAAGTCAATCAAAATTCAATATGGCAAGTAAAACTGCATCGGTTCTTGTTTTGAAGGTACTTTTGAGATTATTCTTGTATCTGCTATAATGTTCAATTTGGGCATAGTTTGCTTTGTCAACTCTTTTCGTGTACTATGATTTGGTAAAACTGCAACTGTCGGAGGCTTAAACACAGCATCTTAGAGGTGGTTGCCAAGTTTGATCAATTGGCATTACTTTTTACATGAATACAAGACTTGGGTTTAAGGGACTGTTAAATGATGAACTATTAGTCTACTAAAGCAGACGGCTAGAGAATCAGGAAGAAAATGTTTAGGTAAGCATTGCTGCTTGATTGCTTGCTTCCATTGAAATTGAAGTAAAACAGACTATTGCCTAATGTCTACCAGTCCATCTTGGTTTTACTTTGATGCCATTCCTTGCTCTGTCTCTTTTGTATTTTGCCAACGTTATTCCTGCTTTCGCAAGTTCCACCAACTGGTGGTGGCGTTGGCCAATTTTTAATCATCTTTCACTTTTCATAGTCTTCTAATAGTATTTTTGGCATGATGGAGTTAGCCTGTCGAAACAACCTGCTCATAAGGGTATTCTGGGAAATGAAACTTCCAAACTAGGAAGAAGGTGCTGCCTTGCCTTACTTTCGGTTCAGAAAAAAAGGAATTACTGGCACATAAATGTCAACTGTAGGTCAGCAGTTAACCAAACTGTTCATTGTTCTGATGCAAAATGTAGGATTCTGAAAGAGCTCTACTGATCAGCAGCCAGCTTATCTTTTACATAACCTCTGCTTTGCTAGAATAGACTAATAAACATTACTTATGTTGCTTAGAGTTATAAATATTTTTGTGTACAACGTACTTCTGGAGTTAGCTGACACATTACTTCTAGATGGTTTTCAATTAGTCAATGCCACTTGTATATATGACTATATGTCTTCTGTTGTTGAAGGCTTGGGCTATCAGAATGAGGGGCAAACATTTAGGCTTATGTTCATAGCATCGCTGGGAAAGATAATTTCGGAAACAAAAACTATTCTCTCCCCTAAACAATCCGTGTCTGAAAAACTTCTGTATTTAGTAATATGCTCCTGTTTCATCGGTTACTCTCTTAGTCTTCCCCATATCCTTGACGTCGCTTTCAGTCTTCGTACTTGTACAAAATATAATTGAGCTTAAGCGATGCAGACTTCTTTGCAGTTTATAGCAAGGGAGCCAAATTCTTTCGTTTACCCTACTTTCGAGACTTCGCAAACTAAATCAGTTGACATCTACTACTCAATTGCTTTGAGTGTCATAATTGGCCACCATCTTACATTTTTTGCTTAATGAAGCCTTTGGAAATTAATTCCGTATTAGCCCTTTGTATTCTCTAATGAAAGTGTTAAAATTTTGTTTATGTGTAAGCATCGTGTTCATGTTTAAGATGCAATAGTATCGTGGAGTATTCTATACAGGTGCTTTAAGGGTAAAGGAGTCGCAAAATGTATCTTAGTCGGATTTAGGGTTGCAAAATGTACAACTGAGATACACTAAAATTTGCATATCACTGTGATATTGTACTGATCAAGGGGAAATTAAGCATATTTTAGGGAATACTAGGGAAATGTTTTATTAGCTTGATTCAGGACTGTGCATATCTCTATTATAAATTTGGATTTTCTCGTCTTCGGATCACTAGCTGCAGGATTCTACGAAGCTTGTGCCATTTCTACTATTCACATTATTACGATGAATTTTCAGGGCATTTGGGGAACATTTGGGAGGCCTTAAGGGTGCGTTGCTTTCAGTAAAACCATCCTGGAGTACTAAAAGGCAGAAGAATCAGGTAGCCCTTTTTTTTCTCTTTTTTTCAGTAAAACCAATCCTAGAACATAGAAGACTAAGTGGTAGGTAATTGAAGTGTTCCTGATGAACCAAGAATCAAGCAATCCTTTCCTCCATTTAGCAAGACTTGTCATTGATTATATACTTGAATTGGCATTTAAGGCATTCCATTTCTTTATTCCTATGAACCTTTAAGCCTTACTTCTTGTCTATATAACGAATTGTTCATTCGAAAATATTTGTATCCATCAAAACAAAATTTCTTACTGAATACGTGAGTCTTTGCATATATTGTTTCCCTTCCCATTCATAATAATAGCAACGGCCATGTCTGCTGAGGCAATTAAGCCAGACCCACCATCCAATGAAGGGGAGAGGCGCAGGATGTTAGACCATGAGCTTAGAGATATGGTCTCTGCACTTACCTCCTGGTCGAACAACCTTCATCATGCCCACAAGCCGGGAGCGAGTGGGCCCCACTTAGGGGATGAGGATGAGCACGGAGTTAGAATCATCACTATTTCCGGGACCAACACAGGGTCTGTCATGAGGGGTGAACTGTTGGGTAGTGATCGTAAACACCACGGCCATCAAGAGGAATTCCCTGATGATGAGCAGCCTGAAGCTTGGGACACCTATGTAAACAGCAACTTCCAGGCTGTAAACAATTCAATCATGCTCGGTGCAACCTACACCAGCAACGATCCAGGTGTCCACATGGAAATAGCAGATGTAATGGACGCCCCTGCTCGGAGGGCTGAGAAACATGGGAAGAAAGGAGTAAGAAAGGGGAAGGAGATTGCTCAAGGAAACCTGCAGTCTGAATTTTCTGAATAATCTTGCCTGAGGGATAATGTATGGCCAATAAACTGCAGTTTTTGTATTTCCTATATTTTCTGCCTCCGATTTGTAAGGACAAATGATGTGATTAGTCCTAATAGAAAATTCTACCAAAAGAATGGAAGGATGTGTAATGTGAAGGGTTGAGTAGTACTTGATTCTGTTTCTGTGCCTTTATATCATTAAAACTACTCATTACACTTATCAAGATACATGGTTCTAGGTAATGAGTTGGTGTTTGATTATGGATTGTTATTTTGTTGAAAAAGAAGATGTACAGAAGATAGTAGTATTTTTTGAATAGAATGTGAGATAGTTGGGACTAAAGGAGCTTATTGAGTTAAGTTACTCGGGAGCAACTCGGACTCGACTCGGTCAAAGCTCGACTCGATTGAACTCGATTCGAGATCGAACTAGACTCGATAAGTTAACGAGCCAAGTCGAGCAAATCCAAGCTCGACTCGAAAAGCCCGTGAGAAACTCAAATTTTTATTTATAAAATATATTTATAGAAAAATATACTTAAGATATAAAAGATGGTTTGATATATAAACCAAAAGTTCCAAATTAGGTTAAAATGAGTTTTAATCGAGCTCAAGCTTTAAACGAGCTTTAATTGAGCTCAAGCTTTAAACGAGCTTTAATCGAGCTCTTAATCGAGCTAAAGTTGAGCTTTAATCGAGCTCGAACTCGACTTGAGCTCGAGAATTAAGTTTTCGAGTCGAGTTCAAGCTTCAACTTTTTAGCTTACAAGCTTTCGAGCTCGAGTTTTAGTTATCGAGCTCGAGTCGAATTTAGCTAAACTCGATTCGGCTCATAAGCACCCCTAGTTGGGACAAGATTAATGTGTTAAAATAATTGTGGGTTATTTCTTAAATTAAAAGTGTAAATAAAGAAAAGTGTAAAAACTAATTTGGAATAGAGAAAGTAATATTTTCGGGTTGATGAGTCAAAAACAGGTTTCTTAGATTTGAATACAATTTGATTAGGTAAGAAATTTTTGTTTAAAACCCACTATTCTCAAGTCTTTTTAAAATGGGAATTGGGTTGGGTTTAATTTTGTCAATTCTAGACGTAAGTAGTGAAGTAGTGAATGAGTATGATGTTACGTGTGATTGTGATCTACATGAACTCAGTACTCAGCTACTCAGCTACTCAGCTTGGTATGCATCAATGTACCTACTACCAAGTGTGGGTCCTCAAAGACATGGGTTCCTCTTAATTTCTTCTCCCTTGATCATTTCTACCTATATCCTATCCTGCAACTCTGTAAGGAGTTGAGTTGCTTGGGCATTAAACTTCCCTGCAAAAGTCCAAGCATACAAATGTGAAAGACAGACACATTACTGTTTTACTGACATTAATTAGTTACAAGAGATATCAAAATGTGTATCGGTTCCAAGATCAATCTAACTAAGCTGTCAATGTTACTAAAAATATCAACAACGAAATCATATATGACTCACCGGCAGTCCAACTTTACTGGAAACCCCCTTTTATAAAGGCACCGCACATCAACTAACTCTCCCAAAAAATATGGCCACCCCAACATCCTCTGTAGTCTTCTTCCTCTCCCTTTCCCTCGTCCTTTCCCTCACCCTATCTAAATCCACCTACATAGTCCACGTCTCAATATTCCATAAGCCCGCCGCCTTCTCCTCCCCAAAACACTGGTACACCTCCATCCTCCACTCTCTCTCCTCCACACCTACCGCCTCTCCTCCGCTCCTTCTCTACTCCTACTCTCACTCCTCCACTGGCTTCGCCGTCCACCTCTCTCAATCCCAAGCAGCACAGCTTCTTCGACACCCTGCCGTCCTTGCCGTCCACCCTGACCGGGTCCACCAGATCCACACCACCCGTACCCCTCACTTCTTGGGCCTTCATGATGGCTCCGGCCTCTGGCCCAACTCCCACTATGCCTCTCACGTCATCATTGGGATCCTTGACACCGGTATCTGGCCTGAGCTGCCAAGCTTCTCCGATGATGGGTATGATCACGTGCCCTCCTCGTGGAAAGGGTTCTGCGAGGTGGGTCCGGAGTTTCCCGATGGTTCTTGTAATCGAAAAATTATTGGCGCTCGTGCTTTCTATAAAGGGTATGCTTTCTGATTATCTGATTGCTACTATGCGTTGACTTTTTCATTTTTTGGGTTTAATTAGAATTTATACTTGAATATAAACACGTGGTTATTGATAAATTGTAGAAATTTCAATGTTTAATGACTAAAAACAATCTTGCAATGTTTTTTTGGTTGCATTTTGCTCTGTCTTGCTACATCGGGCTAATAGAAAACATCATGTTCAGAATCTTATTTTATACAATGCTTTTGATATAATATATGTTGCGATTGCATCTGTGGTTTTGATGTTTGGTTGAGCTTTTTTGGATTGGAAATAGTGATGATTGATAAGAAAAGATTTGTGCTGCAATCTTGGTTTAAGAATTGATTGACCTTAGTTTTATGATATAATTAGTTGGAAATTCTAAGTGTAAGCTTGTGCATTGATGAAAATTTCTGTCTTCAATGGATAGGTATGAGGCGTCGAAAGGACCAATGAACGAAACCAAGGAGTCGAAATCACCTCGGGACACTGAGGGACATGGGACTCATACGGCCTCTACAGCAGCTGGATCAGTGGTTCCCAATGCTGGATTATTTGAGTATGCTCGAGGGGAAGCTAGGGGGATGGCTACCAAGGCTCGAATTGCGGCTTACAAGATTTGCTGGAAAACTGGTTGCTATGATTCTGATATTTTGGCAGCTATGGATCAGGCTATTGAGGATGGAGTACATGTGATCTCGCTTTCTGTTGGAGCTAGAGGGTTGGCTCCAAAATTTGATCAAGATGGCATTGCTATTGGTGCGTTTCATGCAACACAAAGTGGGGTGTTGGTGTCTTGTTCTGCTGGGAATTCTGGGCCTGGTGATTTTACTGTAACAAATATTGCACCGTGGATTTTGACTGTTGGAGCATCAACCATTGATAGGGAGTTTCCTGCAGATGTTGTATTGGGAGATGGGAGAAGATTTAAGGGAGTGTCTTTGTATTATGGAGATGGTTTGAATAACAGTGTTTATTTTGAGATGGTAAGAGGTTCTGATTGTGGCAGCAGACTTTGCAAAGCAGGTACTTGTTATCTCTTCTTTCTGATTCATTCCTGGCTGTTTATGGATTATTCTGTTTGCATCTTTTGTCCTGATTTTGGATATTTATTTCCTTTTTAAATGCAACAATGCTTGATATTCTGTTAGAGAACTAGGTAGAACACAAATTTACCTTTGCTGATTACAATTCCATGCTTGACTTTTATGTCCTTCCATCGGCTTCCATTCATGATTTCTGAATTTGCATCAGCGATGATGTTCTTAGTTCGCTGAGAAAAAAATTCTGTGGAGCGTCTTGTGTTTCTTGAGCTTGCTAATGTGCTGTGATCACAATTTTTATGAAATAAGGTGAACTGATTGGCTTTTCGTGTGAGAATCCATGCTATACCCGGCTGATTAATTGGTTTTGTTGTTTTCTTGTCTAATGTGAAAAGTGCATACTATCCTACAGTATTGTGGAGTAATTATTAAGGATAATGCTTTAAATCATGCCAAGCCCAGATATGTATATTTTCTTGAGATTACTAGGAAATTATCATCCTTACACTTCTGGCAAGACTGAAATCCTGGTTGGAAGTTAGCATAGGGCTTAAAAGGATCGTCTGATGAACTGTTGCAGGTGAACTTGATTCATCAAAAGTTGCAGGAAAAATGGTGATTTGTGACCGAGGAGACAATGCTCGAGTGGCCAAAGGTGATGCAGTTAAACAAGCTGGAGGTCTGGCAATGATTCTAGCTAACACTGCTGAAAGTGGTGAAGAACTGATAGCTGATTCTCATTTGATTCCTGCCACTATGGTTGGTCAAACTGCCGCAGACCAGATCAGGGACTATGTTTCTTCGGTTTCTAATCCAACAGCCACGATCAGATTCAAGGGTACTGTGATTGGCCCCTCACCATCAGCCCCAAGAGTGGCAGCATTCTCTAGCCGAGGGCCCAGCCATCTAACACCCGAAATCATCAAGCCCGATGTCATAGCTCCTGGGGTTAACATCTTGGCTGGCTGGACTGGATCTTCTGCACCCACAGATCTGGAGATTGATCCAAGGAGGGTTCAATTCAACATCATCTCAGGCACTTCCATGTCCTGCCCACACGTCAGTGGACTGGCTGCTCTGCTACGAAATGCTTACCCTAGTTGGAGCCCTGCAGCTGTGAAGTCTGCCCTTATGACAACAGCTTACTACCTAGATAACTCCGGGAAGAACATTACAGATCTTGCGACGGGAAAGCAATCCTCGCCATTTGTGCATGGATCAGGTCATGTTGACCCAAACAGGGCTCTGAACCCTGGGCTAGTGTATGATATTGATACTAGTGATTATATTGCCCTATTATGTGGCCTTGGTTACGACGCCAAGAAGATTGCCATTTTCCTCAAAGAGCCAGTAACTATTGATTGTGGTGCAAAGAATTTATCATCCCCTGGTAACCTGAATTATGCTTCATTCTCAGTTGTGTTTGAATCTGGCAAGAGTGAGGTGAAATACACTAGGGTGGTGAAAAATGTTGGAAGCTCAGCTGATGCAGTTTATCAAGTCACTGTTAATCCCCCACCAAATGTAGATGTCAGTGTTTCTCCGGCAAAGCTTGCATTCAGTGCTGAGAAACAAACACTATCATATGAGATAGTTTTATCAAGCATCAGTGGAACTTATCTAAATGGTAAACCAATCTTGGGAACATCAAGTTTTGGGTCGATTGAGTGGAGTGATGGAAGTCATCACGTGAGAAGTCCCATTGCTGTGAGATGGATTGAGGGTACTCAGCAACATTTCATTGCTTCTATTTGAGCTAGGCTCTATAAAAGCTGTAAGTGGGCATGACTGCAGTGTATGAGCCTTGACTTTAATCATTGAGCCTTCACTCATCTCTATTTATGAATTGCTGTACCGTAAACATTCTTTTACCGCTGTTTATTATTAGTTTCTGTTACACATCGGATGAATGAAAGAGAGCAGAGTAGATTACTTTCCATTTCGCTTGGACTGATGATAAACTGATAATACAGAACCAAGTTTATTCCTGCGCTTTTATACACAATTTCCCCCAATTTTTAAAATTTCTACTTTTAGACCATCAAATATAAGATGTCACTCTCTAAAATTAATATTTCAAAAAACTTTTAAGTTTCTTCCATATTACCATATTACCCATTACTTTTAAGAATTCTAAGGAAATAACTGCAGGCTGTAGGTTTGGTGAAGTTGTAAAAATGTAAATAGTGCTATTTTTTACTTTTTATTTTTGTGTAAAAAGAGCAATATGTAACAAATAATACACGCAGAAATCTGATTCAAAATCTACAAATAATATAGGCAGAAATTTGATCCAAAATCTTATATACTACGACGCACTCTTTAAGACTTTAATCAACAATAATTATACTCATGACAGAGATCGTTAGATACGTAACGAAACTATGAAACATAGGAGGCACTATTCTGAAAATTGGTTGGTCTAAATATATTTATGTATGTCCAGAGCGTGCAAGCTAAAGCCCATTACACTTCCACGGGCTATATAGTTAATTGATATTAAAATAAATATCACAACAGAAATTGTCCCTTAAGAACTTTCTCTCGAAATGTTGCGTATATGGATCTCTTACCGTAAATTAATACATATTAGGAATTTTTATAGTGTGTTTGACAAGCTGGGTTGAATGAGGAAATTATCAAATCAATGAAAAATAGAGCAAGTGTGAAAGTTCCCTAAATTTAGGTTGCTTGGTGATAAAAAAAGGAAAAGTAAATTTTGCCTATTCTGTTTTTCATAGTTTTTCTGTCAAATGATGAATTTAAGATGAGTAGATGTATGCAAATTGAAACGGTCAATTGCTTATTCAAAGAGGGAGTACGTACGATTAGTTGAGATACATTATTGGAAGGATTTTGGGGCGGAAAAACTTAATATTCTCCCTTCCATTTTTAATATAACCTTTGCTCTATATAACGTTTTCCAAAGGATAATAATCAAGAAAGTAGAGATAGACATTAGAGAAAGCTAGAATTTAGGGTTTTTAGTGTATTTTTCATTGATTGGAATAATGTACAATGCTTTGGTATTTATACAGATTTCCTTGTGTCAGGATAAGTCCAAGATCAGAGTCCTAGAAAACTAATGTTACTAACATAATTTATCATTTGTTCTTATTCTAATGATATCTTATCTTCTTTTTGATTCTAATCTTATCTTTTGTTTTTCTACACTCCCCTCAAGTTGGGTCTCGGAAATTTCGATACCCAACTTGCACAATATACTCTCAAAGCTTCTACCTGCTCTTCTGAATGAACAAACTTGAGACTAATGCATTTGGACTCCAGATTATCTTTAATAAAGTGTCTATCAATCTCAACATGTTTTGTTCGATTATGTTGTACTGGATTCTCAAAAATGCTTATTGTCGCTTTGTTATCACAACACAACTCATAACTCTTCTTTGGAGGAAAACCCAATTTTGTCAACATCTTCTTTAACCATAAACTTTCGATAACACCTTTCGCGATCCCTCAAAACTCTGCTTTAGCACTAGACATGGACATGACCTTTTGCTTCTTACTCGTCCAAGTCACCAAATTTCCTCCAAGAGCAAAATAACCTAAAGTTGACTTTCTACTATTATAATCTCCTGCTTAATCTGCATCGGTATAAAACTAAAGATCCAAATGGCCATTCTTCTTAAACATAACTCTTCTTCCAGGAGTTCCTTTCAGATATCTCAGGATTTTGTATATTGCTTCCATTTTTTGAATATGAGGTTTATGCATAAACCTACTTACAACTCCTACTGCATAGGTCACATCAGGTCGAGTACATGCTAAGTATATCAATCTTCCCATAAGTCTTTTGTACCGAGTCTGATTTACCATCTCTACGCCTTCAACAATCTGCAACCCATGATTCATCATTATAGGAGTCTCGGATGCTTTACAGTCTAGCATTCCAGATTCAACTAATAGATCAAGGATGTACTTCTGTTGAGAAATAAAGATTCTCATATCAGTTTTGAGAACCTCGATTCCCAAGAAGTACTTTAGCTGACCAAGATCTTTCATTTCAAACTCATGGAATAGCTTCTCATTTAACACCTTTATCTCTTCCTTATCATCTCTAGTAATGATCATGGCATCGACATAAATGATCAGACACGTTACCAAACTGTTTTTCCTTTTTAGAAACATAGTATGATCAGAGTTACTATGTCGATACCCAAATCTCTTCATTGCCAAAGTGAACCTTCTGAACCAGACTCTAGGAGATTACTTAAGCCCATATAATGCCTTTTTAACCTACATCCTTCTCTTGTAGTAAACCTTTGTGACAACCCGGGAGGTGCTTCCATGTACACTTCTTCAGTTATTTCCCCATGTAAGAAGGTATTTTTAACATCGAATTGATGTAGAGGCCATCCCTTATTCGCTGTAACTGGAAAAAAAACACTATAATTGTGTCAATCTTTGCTACTGGGGAGAACTTCTCTAAATAGTCTATCCCATAGACCTGAGTATACCCCTTAGTTACAAGTCTCGCCTTGTATCTTTCAATGCTTCCATCTGCTTTATGTTTCACAGTAAAAAACCATCTGTATCCCATGGCCTTTTTTCCTTCAGGATTAATGCTTGTTCCCAGGTTTCATTTTTTATGAGTGCTTCAATCTCTTCTTTCATGCCCTCCTCCAGTTTTTGCTTCGCAAAGCCTCCTCAACTGTTGTTGGAGTATGTTTAGAAAATATCGCTGCATTTGTCAAACCCACTCATAGTATATCTCGATCTTTGGGCTTCATAGTCAGGATCATAGCGCCTAGGTGGAATCCCCCTAGTACTCCGCGATGGCAACTGATAGGTTCTGAAAACATTTTAAACGTTCTCTTCAACATTCTCCTGTGATACTACCTCATTCATACTGTTAGAATTTAATAAATTCTCAGAGTAGGAGAATTTATCTCATTCGGTGGATGCTCAGCAACAGAGTCCATTGGAGGTGGTATTGATATTCTAGGCTATACTATTGTAGTATTATGGCCAGTAGCTTCTACCTGTTCTGGCATAGACCAGGTCAACAACCTTAGATCGTCACTGATGTTCTCCCCCTGACGATGTAGTTGGGTATAAAAGTAATCATTTTCAACAAACTTGTAATCCATGGAAGTGTACAATTGATTTGTTATAGGGTCAAAGCACCTGTAACCCTTGTGGGAAACTCCATAATCCACAAAAACACATTTAATTGTTCTAGGTTCCAATTTGTGTCTACTCCTTTTAGGGATATGAACATATACCACACAACCAAACACCCGAGGAGTCAATGAGTGGAAGGGTAAATTGGACACAGTTGCACCTAAGACATCTAGAGGTGTTTTGTATTGAAGGGTTTTGTTAGGAAGACGATTGGTGAGATAGTTAGAAGTAGCTATAGCTTCAGGCCAAAGTAGGGTAGGGACATAGGCTTCTATCATCATGGCATGGGTCATGTTTAGGATAGTACATTTTTTCTTTCCGAAATACCATTCTTTTAAGGGGTATCTGGGCATGTAGTCTGGTGAATAATACCCTAGGCTTGACAAAAGGTTTTCATATTTTGGTTCACATTAGAGGTGATCAAATTGCGGGTCGGGCCGAGTTCGGGCCGAGATTATGTTCGGGCCTAAAATTGTTGCCCATATCCCATATAAATCGGGTTTTGCGGGCCTATTTTACTATGATTTGAATTTGATCATCTAATGCTTACAACTTACATAAAAAAACATTTATAATGCTTACATTAAAGATTTGAAGCAATAATAACATATTTAAAGTACTAAACCATACTAACATATAGGAATATAACAATACATTCTTTTTAAGTTGACTAAAGGAAATAACTATCAAAATAAAATTATCCAATACAAGTCTTCCACAAGACCATAAAGTTTAAAACCATTAATTAGATATAAGATCAAACCAATAAAAATGCAATTACACCAAAGTATCAAACCAAAAATACAATCATCAATCATACTCATCAAACAACAATTGTGCAATCTTCATATTTAGTGTCATCTTCTTCATCATTTTCATCTTCAAGTGTTGGAAAGATTGATTGTCCTTAAAAGAAAGTAATAAAATGTTAGAGAAACTAAGATAAAATATAATAAATATGTAGTTATACTAGTGAAAATGAGATAAAAGTTCATCTAAAGAGAATCCTTTTGCACGAAGCCAATCCTCATAGCACGCAAGAGATTCAATAGTCATTGATGTAAAAGAAGCCCTCCAAGGATTAATTAACTTCTTTCCCATACTAAAAGTGGATTCGGATGGAACAGAAGATATAGGAATAACTAAAATATCACGAGCCAATGCCGCAAGTTGTGGATGTCAAGGTGCACCATTATTTTTCCACCATGCCAACACATCAATTTTCAAATTAAAATCTACATTTTTTTCTTCTAAATAAAGATCAAGTTGAGATTTATCCTTCCCACTCTTGTGTTGATTACTCATCCAAGAACCATAGTTTGCCATTCTTTCTTGTCTTCCACTGCCAAAACTAATATGACAAATGGTTCCCTCATTTACCTCACCGCTATCACTTATACCCCCACCATCAACATCTCTATACTCTTTGAGTAAATTGCACAAAATAAATCTCACTTCTGTCACTTTAGCTTTAGCATACTCTTCACCATAAAGAGTAGTGTAGCAATACTCAACAAATCCAAGCTTAAAGCGAGGGTCCAAAACGCATGCGCAAGACAACAACATTGAAATCTAACCAATACTTGTCAAACTTCTTTTGCATTACTTTTACCATATCAACTAAAAATAAATGTGGTCATTTTGCGGCTTCAAGTAGCATAAATTGAATATCCCAAACCCCCTTGAAATAAATATTTGTTGTTGGAGTTTTATAAGATGAAAACTCATTTGTTACATCATAAAAAACCTTCAAAAACTCATGAATCACTGCCACTTTTTTCCACTCATCATCATCAAGAAGATACATTTTTATTTCACTATCCTTTTCTACCACATGATCAATAGCCGCCCTAAAATAAAGAGCATGGTCAAGCATCAAGTAAGTTGAATTCCACCTAACACAGCAATGCCCTCGAATTCTTTTCTTACCATCTAAATGATAGGTTTGTTGAGCTATTTCATAAAACTTCTTCTTATTTGGAATTAAATGTCTAAAATGCTTACCAATTTCTCTAATCTTTTCAACAACACCATCAATGAGCTTAAGACCGGCTTGCACAATCAAATTCATAATATGACAATAACAATGAATTTGGAAAAAATCACCGGAGAATAAAAGTTCTTTTCCATTCCTCACAAGTTGTCTCTTAATTGATTAACCATTGTGTTATTTTATGATGCATTATCTAATGTAAATGATCCAAATTTCCCATCAATTTTCCATTTAGATAAACAAAGATAAATATCCTCGGCAATACTAATCCCATCAAAAGGAGGAGTTAATACCCCAAATCTAATTATTCTTTTTTTCAATTTCCAATTGTTCTTCAATCCAATGGGCAGTAATGCAAATATACTCATCTTGTGTACTATCATTTCTCTAATTATTTGAAGTAAAATAAATTTGACTTCGAGCATTTTGCAATTCAGATTGAACAATTTTTCTCTCCTCATCATAATACTTCAAGGCATCTCTCCTAAGTGTGTGCCTACTCAAAACTTTATAACTTGGACAAGCGACTGAAAGCATGTGTTTGAACGCAGGTTCTTCGACCATTGAAAAAGAGTGTGCCCTAGCCACAATAAACATACAAATCACTTTCCTAAGTTCTTCTAGATTAAGTTTAGGATTCCTTAAGATCATTGATTGTCCTCTAGAAGTACATTCAGTCCCAAGTAAGAAACTCTTAATTGAAGCATTACTTTTTGCAGGACACTTATCAAGATGTCTTTTCAAATGAGATGTTCCATTTCTAGATTTTGCAGTAAAAATACCTTTACAATGAACACACTTTGCTTTTGTTTCACTCTTATCGGTAGAGTTGAGTTTCTCCATCTCCCTCCAAACATCTGATCGACGTCCTCCTCCTCCTGTAGTTTGAGCTTTTTCATATTTCTCATCTTCATCTAGTATAGCAATGTTGTCATCATCTAGCAATGGCCGTTTTTTACTTGTCATCTGTCCATGTCCAATAACGAATACTTAGATAGATTCCAATAATTAGAGTTGTGAAAGTGGGAGAGATTATACTATACAAATATAAAATAGAGGGGTAACCACTATTTTGAACCTTTTTACAATTGTTACTGTTTAAACAATAGAAACAAACTTATTTCTTGGTTACATTTATAAAATAGAGCCATAGAGGGAGGGAAAATTCAACAGTTGATGAGTATGAAACTATATTATTAAAGGAATTGAATTTATATATTAAGATCACCAAGTTCTAATTTGAACCTATTTATTTAATAATTAGGTACTTAAAACATGTTATCCACTCATGCTTTTGGATTACGTGGCAGGGTACTTGATTAACACAATCAATCAAAAACCTGCAGAATTCATGCACTACATAATTGAACCTATTTTAGCTATATAATTAAATGAACTTACTTTAATAAACTTATTATAACCCAATTTCCATCCTTATCCTAATTTCCCCCATGTAGACTTCTACCCTAGCAATTGCAAGACATCCTAATTTTCCTAACACAGCAAACTCTCCTTCAACATCATCATCAACACCACCCCACTATCTCTAAAAAGCACTCGGCTACCAGCAGTAGCGAGACATCCTAATATTATCCATGTTTGACTACCACAACACACAAATTTCATCCAAATAATCAACCCCATCAAAGATAACACAATAAATCCAAACCCATCGCATTAACACTGCTATAATTCTACAGTCCAACATATAAAAATTCTAGCAACTGAAATGCATAAACCAAGAAAGGGTAACCCTCAATTGAAAAATTTCAGAATCATAAAAACCCTAAAATACCAAATATGAGGAGATAAAATTGAAATTGTTAAACCCTAACAAAAGGGAGAGTAGGACATGAGGGTACCTCGTTGAAGATCAAGAAATGGTGAAGTGATATGGCTCGTGCTTCTTCTTCTTTCTTCCGTTATTTTATTGTGTTATGCGTTCTTAGCTCACTGGAATGAGTCAATGAGACTTGAGATCATCAGAGAGGCTTAGATGTTGTGAACTTCAAGGGAATTAGGGTTATGGCCTTGTGGGAGAGAGTGAAAAATGACGGCATGGCAGACTGGTAGAGGGAAGAAGACTGAAGACATAAGAAAATGCCCAAAATGGCCAAAGCCAAATGGGTTAGTGGATAAATGGAGTAATGGACTATGAGCTGCTATAGTAGTATAGTGTTATACTACCTTACAGAATACAGAGTTACAGACTAAGAGTGTAAGTCTCTTACAGCAATAAACCATTAGAAACCTCAGTGTTATACTACAGACCTTCGGGCTACGCTGGTCGGGTTTCGGGCTACGGTTCACTACCCAAACCCATCCCAATAATTTTCGGGCAAAAAATATCGTGCCCAAACCCTATTTTTGGGCTGATTTTTTATGCCCAAATCCGGAAAATTTTCGGGTCGGGTCGGGCCAGCGGGTTGGGTCAATATTGATCAGGTCTAGTTCACATATTCTCCTCCATTATCAGACCTAAGGACACTAATTTTTGTCTGAAATTGAGAAACTATAATTTGGTAAAAAGTTACAAATATATTATAAACCTTAGACTTATGCTTCATGAAATAAACTCAACTCATTCTGATATGATCATCAATAAACAAAACAAAACAAATCATAATATAGGAATTTATAAGTACCAAGTTTTGGAATGAATTAAATAATAATATAGCAGGGCCCCATACTTTAGAATGAATTAAATAAAAAAGTTTATTCGCATGGTTCAAGCTACTAGAATAACTATGTTTATGACTTTGGCTAAATAACATGCTTCACAGTTGAAAACAAGTTTTAACCTACAAAGAGAAGGAAAAAGGTGTTTTAAGTACCCCAATGAAGGATGACCTAAACGCCGGTGCCATATTCAAAGTTGGGTTTCTATTGACCTGCAAATAAGTGTTGCATCCTTTGTCCCGATCAGTTCCTCCATGTAGTACAATCCAGTTTTCTCAATACTATGCCCAATAATTTCACCGATCTGAGCATCCTGCACAGTACAACAACTAGAATTCATCAGAACTGTATAATCCAACTCTTTGTCAATTGACTGACAGATAATAATTGTATGAAAGTGATGGAATATAAAGACAACTAAATAATAAAACAGTCCTAATTTTCGTCGTTATAACCCCAGCAACTTCCATACATTCATCATTGGCTGTCTGAATAAAGGTTTTTTGTGGTTTAACAGGTTCCAAAAAATCCTTTTTGTCATAGGACATAGTGTGGGTTGCACCATAGTAAAAAATCCACCGAACGCATAACACGTAGCTCCTACGTGTTGTATTTTGTTGGGTCGAAGACTAGGTAACAAAATTTGGGCCAAGGCTTGCTCAGTGGTTATTGGGCTTGAGGTAAAAAGGCCAGTTTGTTGAGGGGGGCGAGTTTGTTGAAAGGAGTTAAAGGAGTTTTGGGGGGGGGGGGGGGGGAAGGAGTGTTGGATGTTAGGGTTAGAGTTATCCCTTATTTTCCCCAAATCCTTACCTCTTTTGCTGCTTTCCACTCTCTTCTCTGGGTTTGCATTGTTTCCCTTCGTCTGCACCGGTTCCTTCCACCGCCTTCTCCCTCTTTACTACATCTATCTCTCCATCTCCTCTCACCACTGGTGCACGTCCTCCTTGCCTTGGTTCATCGCCTCGGTTCCTTCCCTTCCCTCCCTTTTTCTTGGTGTCTTGTTAAACACCCCTCCTTTGTGTCATGTGTTCCCTCACAATGGGAACACTTAAGATGGGACTTATCTTCTCCTCGCCGGGATGATATGGCTTCTGACTGATTGCGTGAGACGAGACCATTCCCCACTTCTTGCATCTCCATCGAAGGCAAGTCAGGTAAGTGAGGCTTCATGACTTCCTTTCTTGCTAGCTCTCGCCGGATTGTACTGAATGTTATGTCCACAGTAGGTAAGGGCTCCTGATTTACTAGATCTTTTTTTATCTTTGTTCAATGACTTATCTATGCCTGCTAGAAATTGATATAATCTCATCTTTTGTGATAATTTGTTGAATCTAATTATATCTTATGTACATATCATGGAATTTGGAATCCTCCTATCGATCTCCTTCCAGATCGTGACGAGTTTGCCATAATATGTCTCGATCGAATCTCTGCCTTGTATGATTGTGCTTGCTCTTGTGGTTAGATCGAATTCTATAAACCATCTTTGCCACTGCCTCAATGCCCCTCCCTAACTCCTTTGATGTTAGGAAATCAACGAATTGGTTTACCAATTCGGGTTTAATATTTTCCTTTTGGCACCACAGGTTGTACACTTCGGTGTCAGGGGGGATTGGATGTGATGCGAGTGAGCCTACTTCTCCCTTCGATCGCCATTAGCATCAGCCGTGACCATTTGGGCTGAAGATCCATGATTATTTGGGCTCCTATTGTTTAGTTTTTCTATGACTTGCAATAGTTGAGCCATAGTAACATGTTCTTCGTTTGGGCTTTTCGGTGGTCCGTCCATGGTTATCAATGGTTACAGGTAAGTTTATTCTTGGTAAATAATGAACAAATTGGCCGAAAATCACCACAAATCGGACCAGCTCTAATACCAAGAAAACTAGAATTTAGATTTTTTTTAGTGTTATTTTCATTGATTTGAATAATGTACAATGCTTTGGTATTTATACAAATTTCCTTGTATCGGGATAAGTCCAAGATCAGAGTCTTGGAGAACTAATGCTACTGACAAAGTTTATCATCTGTTCTTATTCTAATGCTATCGTATCTTTAGTTTAGTTCTAATCTTATCTTTTGGCTTTCTACAATTAGGAGCATCATTTAACATAACCAACTGGCTCTTCATGTTGATATATTTTTCAAATTAATACTCCTTATATTCTTTTTTATTATCCTTATTTATTTTTTATATAATTTTCAGAACACGATATAAACCTTAATATCATAAAACCCGTAATATAAAATTATAAAAGTTGTTGTTTTTAAAATATATATCATGGTGAATTAAACAAGATTATCATATGATTATGTTTTGAAGCATATGTAGATGAATGCTCAAGTTCTTTTTTTTTTTTTTTGACATTCTAAATGCTTAAGTTTCTGTCTTTTTAAATAGAACATTCTAAGTAAAAATATCAAATAAAAATAGATGAAGTAAGAAACAATATCAGGTAGAAATATCGGAATTTTAAAATATGTCCATTCTACAAACAACTTATTTTGTAGGCCGAAAAGTATGAATTAATATGTTTGTGACAACTAAAAATAATAGATTATTTAGTCTTATATTGTACAGGACGTATACTACAAACAACAGTGTAAACAAATCTTCAAAGGTTTGTATATAACTTGAAGCGTGGACAGCATGATGCACAACGCGTGCGTGGATCAAATAGACAGAATCTTGAGAAATATCTCTGTAATTGGATAATTGTATGTTTCAACTTGAATACGCCAAGAGCAACACATAAAAGATCGATTTGGCAAAACGTATCAAGAAATGCAAGCTGTTGTTGCTTTAACAATGATGAGCATGCAAAAAGGCATCAAATTAAAGAAACATAAAAATGCGATCAATGATTTGTGTTTAGCAGATAAGATTAGAACTTGGATACTTGAATTAGCACATTCCAAGTTGCTAACAGAATATAAACTCCTCCACTCCTTTTCTTCAAAGCTTCTTTAAATTAATGTTTCATGAAAAATGAGGGGATTTTAGGTGTTTAGTTCATATTCTATAGATTTTACAAATTAATTTAAGTTAACACTACATAATTCTTAGAGTTGGGCCGATCAGGCACGACACACTTTTAACACGGCACAATAAACGGTGGTAAGACATGTTATCTAAATTTTGACTCAAGGGTACGGTAAAATTTGGAATATACGATGTAAGAGAATTCGCATGGTGTGTTTCAAATGTGATCGGAAGGGTCATGAAAAGGAGGATTGTCCTACCTAAACAATGTTCAAGTGCATGATGGTGCCACTGAGTTGAATGAACAACTAGAGCGAGCATTAATTGATCCTATAATTCAAACAAAAATCAATGAAGATTTTGGCTCATAGATGTTGGCTAAGAAACCCACTAGAAAACATTAAGCTACCACGAACCCAAGGAAAATTCCTTAGTACTTTCTCAAAACTTCACATAACTCTCTAAGAAGATAGTTTCTCAACCTATGTTACCTTCTCCGGTACATCTAATCATATGCATGATTTATACTCTGAAATAGTACCCAGTTGGTGAGAATTGTAGTCATATACAGTGATTCTAACTTGGGCCATTACCTAACATGGCTAACAATTGGTTCCTCATTAAGTACTCTTTCTCGCAAAACCTTAAACACAAAGCACTACCTCAAACTCAAATTCACATAGACACAATTATGTACTCTCTCCGTTTGGATGTAATACTCATATGTACTGCTTTGTTAAAATCGATTAGATGTTTCAAATGCTTAATTGTAGCTGATTGAACAATACATTGTGCCTATTATTTTCGGTTCACGATATCTAATCAAAGGGCTCTATGCATAGTGACTAGACCTGTTCAAATGGATGGGCCCCAATTAAGGGTCCTTGACCGACCCGTTTATAAAAGTGTCTAATCAATAATGGATCTAATGGGTCGGTCTCTTAAAGAGTCATGTTTTATTGGGTATTTAATAAGTCAAGTCGAGTCAATAATAAGCCTATAGTTTTCAAGACTTTTAAACACTATCAGGTAATCAATTATTTCTACTTACTTGCCGATGATCCACTATCAAATATTAGAGGTGATACATGTAAAATATCACCCTCTCTAGATTAAAAAAAATATATACTCTATTTGGACGGCCGGATCCAACTCGACCCGTTATGTATCTCCTTTGGCCCGGCCCGACCCTTTTTGCATCTTCTTTGACCCGACCCATTTTTCTTGTGACTCATTCCGACCCAATACACAGATCTAGTAGTGACTGCTAAGCTAGTTAATTATGTGATCACGTTGAGAACGCAAATGCAAGGGACCCTATGTGAAACTACTAGTCTCAGTTTGATTTGAATCAGTAGATAGTGTAATAATCAATGAATAATAGCACATGAAATCATGTGGATTAAGATCAGTGATTGAAATTTTGCATTAAATCAATAATGTTGATTTAATGCACTACTTGCCGGCGAGGCAAAGGTGAAAACAACTTGTACCGTTGTGGTTTTAACTTGTGGCTTGGAGTGTTCCCCTTTTTGCTTTCTATTGACAAATACAGTCAATTTGTATTGAAAATTGATTTGTCTGATTGGTTCACAAACATACCAAGTATATATTTCACTGCTCCTAAACCGACAAAAGTGAGACAACCCCATTGTGAATAATGAGCTAAATTTCATTTGACTATTCCAAATAAGTAATCGTCAATATAATTGGAGGACGAGTATTATGAATTTATGATATGTGGTTGCGTTAATAATCTTTATTTCTATTTTTTTTTTATCCCATATGTTTTTATCTATAAATTTTATGATAAAAAAATTATAAAACTTGATATTTTAAAATTTATATTGAGATGTATCTAACAAGATTTCACTTAAATATATTATTTCTTATAATATTACGAGAATTTATAATCAAAATTTTTAAATTTCAATAAAAATGGGATACATATGTTGTAAATCATTGAAGTCAAATGAAAGAACATAACCTATATTAAGGATCAAAGATATGATAAATTATTGATGTATGATTGATATTATATATGTCAAGAATAGAATGAAAATCCTTGAACTTTAAAATACTAGATGCAAATAATTATATGGGATGAAAATTATTAAGAGAAAATTAAAGATAATCTTTAAAGTGGTGAAGACACGGGATATCAAAGCTCGTGATGGTTGGTATAACAGGAGCATCTCTATAAAGTAGAATATACGTGAAACTTTAGTTAATGGGAGTGGCATGCAATCATTATTTCATGAGCAACTTATGCACAAAGACTAGGATATGGAAGTCCATATCTATACCCTAAGATTGCGATGAATACTTTCAACTAACAAGTCTACAATACAAACACACCCATTAAGGGAACTCGACAATTATTAGGGGTTGTATTGTATGATTGCATCAATTGTATTTGTTGAAAGCGGAAAGCTCGTGACTACTATTGCCTTTTCTTTAAGTGGCATTTGACTATATCCTATAAAAGTATCAATGGTATCTTCAGTCTGATACGCTTGACTTGAAGCATTGAACAAAGCTCAAATCTTAGTCGCAAAAGTTTTTTGCAGTTTCATGTTACATATGCCAGTATCTTGTCATTTTCTGGACCCTGAATTGACCGGTTCAACATGCTCCCCTCTACACCTCTCTATATTGAAGTGGAAACTAGATGCAGAGTACTGTTATTGATTGAATAATAACTAAGAATTGGCAATAAAACCTACAATACCATTTTAGATTAATTGATTGAATAATAAGTGTATTATATGAAAAAGTAACTGTTAAAATGGACCGTTATATATGAAATTAAAACATCTATTAATAAATGGAGGGAGCAATAATTTGTGTTGAATTGTTGAAAGACAATACAAGTACATTTTTTGAAAGAAGGGAGAAGATTGAGCACATGATATTCATTTTGTACATAAACCAATATTTTCGTACGGTTTGTGAACTTAAAATTTCTTCTGAAATCTAAGAGCTTAAGATAGAATGCTGTGCTGAAGTATGTAACCTCAGAGTCACAGACTCACAGTAATGCGCCATATGGTGGCCACTGGCCACTCATTTTGGGGTTTAGGCCCTATGTTTCTTACGAAAATCTCAAACATATCCAGAAATCTCAATCTCAGAAACAAATTTAGGAAAGCCAAACTTTTAGGGTAAAGTTGGGGGATTAGAGCACTAATGCATCACGCACAGAAAATTAGCAACGTAGGTAGATACTTCCACATGCCTAGTAGCGGCTAGCCTCGGGGGTGCTAGACTGTTGGGCTCAAGACACTGGTAAATAAAGTAGAATGAGTCAACTTTAACAAAAAGGCTCTGTGGACTAGAGATTAGGGAGTAGGCAGTTATGCACTAGTGCCCGAAAGATTAACCAACTAAAGCGTGACAATGGGGCTCATGTCAATTTGCCATCGTTAAAATGATGGACGACTAACAAAGGTCACACATGTCATCAAGTTTTAGAAGTGAAATTTAAGGATCAACATCTCTTATCTCTGCATAAAAATATCTCTTATGACCTCACCGTCACTATAAAGCTTATATTTTTTAATAATTATAAATAAGATATTGAAGACATAACTATAGGGTCATATCAAGCCAAGTGTTAACCACAACAACAGCAAGTGTGAAATGTCCATTAAAAAGGGGGTATTACCAGACCTTTTGAGCTATGCCATATCTTCCAACTTGTTAGTCTACATACTTCATTGTAGTATAATTTCAACCATATTAAGCAACCAATTTATGCTCATTACAATTATGACCAAGAATAGTACATTGGCGAATCAGAAGAGATGCTTCCAGGCAAAAGTCATTAGTAACTCACAGGACATCTTTCTAGTTTTAGCAGAGCACACTGGCAACCACAAAATTTGCTCCTCTGTCCCAAATGTCCTCGCTCTCCATAATACTACCAAATCCTATTGTTGATAGTATTTTATAATCTGTAGATGTCCCTTCTATTGTCTCGGTACAGAACACAATCTGGATACGAAAGGAAATATCGAGTACCGCGAGTGGCTCTTAGTTGTTCGTTTGCAAGAGCCAGTGTATAGGTCTAAATACAACATGGATAATACTTGAATCTATAGAGTAACCAGACAAATAATACAAGTCATAGCAGTTAGTATGCTCCACTTTTGCCACTGAATTGGAGGGAAAAAAAATTATGATCAATGGAATTAATTATAGACAAATGAAAAACAAAGCACTGAGGGCTATCCGGCTATGTAAGAAGTCAATAAAGGGAAGTTTAAGGAATTCTGATCATTAACTGAACCAATCTATATGTGATTTTGTCATAAATTCTTAAACTTATACTATTTTAGGAAGATGTTTAATGCTCAAATACATCCCAAGGGTTGTCGATTACATTATCTTAATTTTATCATAAGCTCACAGAATATTACCACAAATTTACAACATCAAGAAGCTGAAATCAATGTTCTTCTGAAAAAGTCGGTTATATTTTTTCTAGTACTACTGTATAATTGTTAGACAAGTCACAAAGGCAATGAAGCACAAATGATGAGAGCTGAGAAGATGAAATAAGTATCAAGACAAGCAATCATAGTGGTATCTTGGGCAAATTTGGCCAAAATACAAAATGATTTCTTTCCCAAAAAACCTTCCTTCGCTTCTCATAATTAATCCACAACACCTTTCAATTAAGGTCCTGAGAAGTTATCAACACCTCACTCCTTATGCCTACAAAACAATGTGTAAACTGCTCTGAAACAAATGAAACAAGCAAAGAACATGCTGCTAGAATAGTAGAATCTACAGTACAAGGCTAAGTAACTTTCTTAGTACATTAAGTTTCATCTAATTTGACATTACGTAACCAATTATAGTTGGCTAGGTGGCGGAAACAAGGGAATTGAACTCACCTCAACAAGCCTTTGTCAGCTAAAGATACAAGGAAGTTGGGCCCCCCTATGGCCTTGTGAGCAAAGGTAGCAGCTAACAGTAGAATCCACACCGCCAGATGAAGCACATATGACATGATCGTCATGACCTACAGTTGCCTGAATAGCCTTAATTTTTCATTCACTGAATCCTCCATCTTCCAGTCTGCATTGTTTCTACAAACATCAAAGAGGAAATACCGCAATGTCCCCATCCCTTGAGGTTTCAGCACACTGAAAGTGCATAAACGATAAAAAGTGATTCATTGATCAACCCTTAATATTCAATTTTCTAGCAACACCTCATTTACACCATTCAATACATTCTTCTTGATGAGATTTTCAACTTAACAGCAAACATCAAAGATGAAACAATTAGCCCTACAAACTTTAAAAAAAAAAAAAAAAAGAATGTTAGAATAAAAAGCAACTGATATAACTAAATCTTACATGTCACTGTATAACTAACTGATATAGCTTGTAATTTTATCATACTTTGACAGCGCATCTCACAACATAGCAACGTGTAAAAGGAAAAACAGCTTACATGAAAATATTAAGTAACCAAACTTTAAATCTACAAGTAATAAACTTCTTTAATCGTGATTTATTTGAAAGTAAGATAGTGACCACTAATATCAACTAAATCAGGAAGATATAATATTGAATTTCAATATACCTATTAGAGGCCATACAATTTGGTGGAGGGATCATCAAGAGCAGCAACAGCACCCTGCTGATTGCTGACTAACAGCAACAACATTATACTCATTAACCAGGAAGTCTCAAAAACCTCATCAACAAAGGCTCATCCAAAACATCTACTTAATTCCCAAACAACCCACTTCTCTCATAAGCCACTTAAACATTCGATTCCCCTACTCGTGCTTATCCCCAACCTTAACCAAATCCTCAAGCTTCTGAACAATCAGCTGTAATCCATAGCAGATACTTAGTTCATGTACAAACGCCTCTCTTTTCGACATAATCCACCACCCAATCACAGAATATCGGCGCGTCTGGCGCGTGGACACTGCGGGGGCTTTCGGAGAGGATGGTTACACGTGGGTCCAAGTCCGTGATGGAAATGAGTGGTGAAGTGCCAGAGATGCAGAGAGAAAAGAAGGAAAGTAATCGGATTGGACAAGTGATAAGGTGGGTGTACTGAGAATCTAAGTCTATGATTAAAAGTTTAAAACTAAGTCAGATTTCACTATCTAGGCGGCTGGGCCCACATTATGTTATCACCATGCCACCGTCGTGGCGCTGCCGTTGAACCAGTCGGGGTGGCCATGATGGCGGATGGTTTCGGTTGAACTGTTGGTTAAAAAAATTAAACATTAAAAAACTTGGCAATTAGCCAATTGAAGTTTGGCTCTCTGGCACCTATTGTGACAGTGGATTGACGCCATGACTGCTATTTGGCCAACAGTCTCGACAATTACCGAGTAAGAAGTACCAATAGTCTTCCTAGTTCCTACCATCCGAAATTAATTAGCTTGTATAATTATTTCAGATATTCAAAATAAGTACAGAGTAATTATAAACCAATTTCATTAATCCAAGCTACATCTTTTAGCAAGAAAAGTAAAATAAGATAAATCCTTCATTATATTGTGACAGTCTCATATTTCAATTGAAGTAGTACAATTTATGCATCTTAGACGCTATTTGGGGAGAGGGCTAACAACTAAGAGGCTAATAGCCTACTAAATATATTGTTACTAATATGAATTCTGTTGCAATTTATCTGTCGGGTGTTATCTTTTGAAAAACTAATCAATGTGTATTGCAAAATTTTGTAGCGTGTGAACTTTCTACTTTGACGCTAAGGCTCTGTTTAATAGGGCGATGAAAAACTCATTTTCATATAATTTTTCCGTTGTTTGGTTTCCTGGAAAATTATTTTACCTTTAAATATTTTTCATTATTTTGTTGAATTGAAAATCAATTACTTTTATTAACTTTTTTAATTGTATTCTCTTGTCATATTTTAACTCTTTTATTCCATTATATTTTCTAGTTGTTTGTCATTAATTAAATTTGTTATGCTATAAGAAATTTTTTTTATATAAAATCTACAATATATTTTTCTGATCTATTAATAACATATTATATTATACAAAATATCGCCATTCAGAGAACCCTAAAAAATTTGATTCAACATTATAAAAAGACTTTAAGCTAACTATAAAGGAGTATTCGCAATCGAATAAAAAAAATCAATCAGCTGGTTGTAATGTAATAGTTTGTACTTTTACATTTTAAATTTTATCATAAAGAAAAATTATACTATAATTTCAAATAAACTGTTGATTGCCCACATTTCATGAGAAACTTCCATGATTCAACCGAATAGGGGTAAAATTTAGGTTTTTTTTTATTTTCGACTAAAATGGATAAAATTTGTTCAAATTCATGATATAGTTCGATAATTTAAAATCAAGACATGAGATTCGAAAACGTGATGATATTTGAATAAGATAAAAAAAAATTATGGATTTTTCCCCAACTTTTAAGAGACAGAAAGTGTGAAGTAGAGAGATATGCTACCAAGAAGATGAGAAATAAAAAATACTTGAGTAGAGTTGGGCATGGGCCGGGTCGAGCCTGCACGCTTTTGATACAGTACAACACAAGCAAGGTTGTGGCATGACACGACACGACACGTTGTCCGTGGAATGGGCTGCAGACCAGATCGCGGACAGCAAAAAAAATTTAGGCACTTGCACGAGAGCGGCATGCCAATTTGGCACAAGGCACGGCCTGAAACACACTATTATTTAACACTATTTAATATAATTAATATTACTATTATTTTTATTATTATTATTATATTCTTATAATGTAATTTAAATTATCTAAAATTATTTTTTTTCAAATCTATTTTATACTCTATTTTTTTAAAAATAATTAGGCCAGCACGAGGCAAGATACAGCACGCCAAGCAAGTGGTAAATATAGCACGACACAGCGCGACATGACCACAATTAGGCACGACAAGACAAGAGGCCAGACACGAGCTGACACGATCCATGACGGGCACGCTCGACCCGTGCCCACCTCTATGCGTGAGTTGTTTATTAATTGGTATTTTTTTGAAGTGAATGGATGTAAAATTGTTTTGCTTCCAGTTTTGGAGGAAAATGTTTTCAATAGAGTGTAAAATGAATTTACATTTCAAGTTTTATATCCTATGTTTTACTTCAAACTAAATAATGTAAAATGGGAAAACAATTTTCAAGGAAAATGTTTTACACCCTACCAAACGGAGTCTAAATATTCAAATACGGGATAACGTTTTTATTCGACTGTTATGATAGATTAGTCAAAAATTTAAAACTAATGTCTTCAAATCTTAGTATTTTTTTAGAAGTATTGAACATAATCTTCTAGAGTTGGAAAAGTTTATGACATTGTTTTATAAAACTCCAGAAAAATTAGTTCTTTCAAAAATCATTGCTCAAAATATACACCAATCACTAGTTATAGAGTTATAGTTATACCTTATACTGAGTATCTACATTGTACAATCATTTTGATGGTTTTTTTTTCTTTTTCTAACTAACGCAATAACTAATGGCTAAAAAAGTATTAAAATGCCGCAGCAGTATAAAATCTGGGTATCACCTAAGTGAATTATCAGTATGGACAAAGGCACAAATTTAATTATTTTGCAGTGACTTATTAAAAAAAGACTTATCATATGAATAAGGAATACAATCAATGGTCAATCCAACACCCAATTGCAAGAATCTACAGAGTAATTGCTCAAAGATGCAGACCAAGTCATTTAAAACTAGAAATATTTTTATTTTATTTTAATAAATACATATAATATTTATGATTATGTACACAAAATTGCATAAACCAAAACTACCATTCGGGGGATGGGGTAATGCTATTGCTATTGCTAGTAACGGAAAATATGCCATTTCTTTTCCTCAGTCTTTACCATTTTTTATGCTTCAATCACTCGCTAGTCGCTACTGCCACCGTCAAGCTTCCTTTTCATTTACGGAGTAGTTCGTATTATTTTTACTGTTTCTGAGTTGAAGTTTCCCCTCCATTACATTAGCATCTCAACTTTGTACAACGGACACCAAATCAGGCAACGTTTCCTTGTGTCACAGCGTCACACAGTTTCATTTAATGTTATGTCATCCACCATTAAAGTGTGGGGTTGATCTTGAACCATCTAATAGTTATCATGGATATCTTTTATAGTTCCGCGAAGCAACTCTCGGACCTGGAGAGAATTGGCCGTCTTTGGTCAAGGGTTTGCCTAGTAGGGCTTGTGGGTGTGGACCTAAGACCACCCCGCGGGCAATCAAGGCTACGCCGCAGGATGTGGCGCATGGCACTAATAAGGTGGACAGTGGGATCTCCGCCGGCAGGTGGGGACGAGGATCGAAAGCTCCTACAAACATTGAAGAGACGGTTAAGAGCTTCTTCAGTGCTAATAAGCTTGTCAGACCGATCAACCTCGTTTTCGACAGCCTCGGAGCAGAGGCCACAAACCCATTTGCCCATGTACCCTTCACGGATCCTCTCGATGTAAGCAAGTGTGCATTCCTCAGTCAAACCGCAACATTCACATTTTATGAATTGCACTTCATTTTGGGAATGGATTGTTGCTGTAGTATCCTGTTGGGTTGACGAAACTATCATTGGTTCGCTCATAATTGCTGACATCTTTTGCACAACACCCTGCAAAAATTTCACAGATCAAATTCAGTACTTTTACAAGTTTTTGACAACAGCTATATTCACTAATTTCAAAGCTAAAGAGTAAATCAAAAGGTGACATGTAGGATTAATATGACTACATTTACTTCTGAATTCATTAAAAAAAAACAGGAAAGAGGTAACCTCTAATCTTGTTCATTATTCGTTTTTTGTTTTCCAGTATCGATATTTACTACCAAATGCGTGGAAAACAGAGTACTCTATTAGCAAACAAATCGAGATTAGTTGAATCATCGTGGCAAAAGACAAGAAATTTACCTGTTCAAGAAAAAGTTGATCAATTTGTTAAAACTAGTCAGAATCTCTGAATGAATTGAGCCGTGATTTTGGTGGGTTTGGTGAAAATTGTGACAAAAAGAGATGGGAAATGACTTTGTTAAAAAAAAATATACTATCGTTCTTTCTCCCACTCTCCTTCAACTTTCTCTTCGTCACATAGGAAAAATTCAAACTTCAAAGACATGATAAATCCGAATTTTTGTATAATATAAAGTTCTTATGTAACTTTTTGTGGGAATATGTCAGAGAACTGAAATCTCCCTTCAACCAACTAACTATTCAGTAGAAGACTTTCTGGGAGATGATTGAAAAGAGAATACTCAAAAACTGAGTGACAGAAGTTGTACAAAGGAAATTTTGCTTTCTTTCAAAAATGGGATCTTGATGTTCTCCTCCACTAACAAAGTACGGAGGTTTCAAGAGAGATTTTAGAGAGAGAAAGGAGAAGGGGGAAGAAAATTGAGGGAGAGGTTGAGCGTTTTATTGATGGGAAGAAAAGAGGGGGTCCAATCATTGAGGTGTAAAAAAATGAAGAAAAAAATATAAAAAATTAAAAAGTATGGATGCCAAAAAAAATGGAAAAACAATTCTACCTTAGCATCTATGCTGGTAGTAAATTGTAGCCGTTGATTAAGCGGACTGCTAGCTAAGCTAAGCATCATCACAGTTCGATTTTTCATTCTATTTTGCAAATTTTTTGACATAATTTTTTGTCCTGACAAGACATAATTTTTACATAATATAGTTGTGAATTTGTGATGTTCTTTTCCTAAAAATTTGTCTATGCTTGTGTGCTGACTTGGATTGAAAATTGTATAGTTGGAATTTTGATGAATAAAACAAAATTGATTAAACGTGTGTCCTAGTAAATAATATGTCGTATGTGTATATCATCATGACTAAAGAGTTTGAATTATTTACTAAGTATATATGTGCATTTGCTATATATTTTTTTAATTAAGTAATAAAAACTAGGATGAACTCGTAAAAGTTAACCTAACTCATCCTTACATATGATAAGTGAGAGGATAAGATGAAACTCCAAAAACCAAATGGACATTATGTTGAAAGATGTCTATACCCACCATGAAATCCAAATTTTTGCATCCCATTGCAATCGCACTTTTGATGCCTTCCCTTAGATCCACGCCTTCAGCATGGAGAATTGAGCACTCTTTGATCTTGTTTGTCAATTGGCTATTGAATGGTTTGACTGATTGTTTCTATTACTTGTCTACCTTGGTTGTGTTATGTTGGTTGTTTGATTGTTATCTTCTAATAAATGTGTTTGGTAAGCCAATTGTTGCTCATTATTTGCTCAGTGTGAAATGACTTTTTAAACATTGCTTGTAATATATGTACGATACTATATTTGGTAAAAAAAATTGAAAAAAAACAAAGATATAATAGTAATGTGAAATATTAAAAGCCAACTACCATCTAAAAAAACTAATTTTAATAATTTATTATTTTTGGTTTAAAAACCAACTGAAAAACTAACAACCAAATATATTTTTTAGTTGTTTGACCAAAGAAAAAAGCCAAAAGTAAATAATAAAAAACCAAGCAAAAGTGATTTAGCTAACAAGACAGTTTGACTTTTTCCTATCAAGCGCATTGGTTGTTATGGTCTCATTACTAGAAACCTTTAGAGAGATAGGGTTTGGGATATTCCATTAGGATACATTTCAAAAGCCAGAACAAATCCTATTTTGTAAAGGTTTTCCAATATATCTACAATAAAAGGGCAAGTGCTAAGGATATGGTTGTTATCTTCTGACTTCTGTGCGGTGATTATATGCTTACAAAGGAACAGTTACGTGACTATACACACTGTTCATATAAAATTTATAATTTATAATTTTTGGTGCTACATTGAAAGGGGGCTATGTTTTCATGGGAGAGGATATCCCTTGTAGACAGATTTCGGATTGTGTCGAGAATTGGCCATTAGGGGGAAGTGGAACCCAGGTTAGAGTGTCTTGTATGTCGTTCGTGGAAATTCGAAGAATCTGGGATGACTTTTACTTATCCTATGGAGATTAAGCTTAAGGAGATTTCCCAGATGCTAGGACGAACAAAGAACTGGGAGAATAGGTTAAAACTGAGTATTCCCTTTAGGTATATCTCTTTTACGTCATTTAATTTTTATCTCATTTTTATTTATAAATTTAAAATTTAAAAAATTTGATCACAAAATCTTATCCTGTTATAAGAAATTATATATTCTAGTGAAATAGAGAGAGTATTAACTTATCCCATAGATTTTACTCATTTTTAATAACTATTACAAGGAATACTTTTTATCAACTACATTCGAATTCAAATGTAAAATCAATTTAACCCATTTTAATAACTATTTTGAGGAATACTTTTTATCAACTATTTTATTTGTCTCATTTTATTTGCTATATTTGACTTTTCACAGTATTAAAGAGATAATTTAAAACTTTTTTTTTCTTCTAAATTTATAAGACAATAGAGAAAAAAATTTATAAAATTTTAATATTTTAAAATTTTACATCGAAATGCATCTAACAAGATTTCACTTGAATATGTTATTTGTTATAATATAATTAGAATTCATGGTCAACATTTTAAAATTTAATTCCAAAAAAAATTATAGCAATTAAAATATAACCAAAGGAATACATTTAAATTCACGCGTAAAATTTTACATGACTAAATCTAATTCATAGGTTCAATCGGCAATTTATTTTTATAATCAATAGACATCAATTTTAATCAAAATCATTTGATGGGGAATTCAAAGATTTTGTCATTGAGTACAGGCTGCACAGCTACAGCCGTGTACGGTACTAGCTAACCAAATTCTGTTTTCGGGTTTTAAAAATTGTGTTTTAAATAGGGCGGCAAAAAACTGACCAAATTCACCAATTTGATCCAAATCCAACCCATTTATAAAGGGTTGAATTAAAATTTTTAAGCCCATTAATTAAATAGGTCAACCCAACTCAACACGATTAATAAACAGGTTGGGTCGGGTTGAAATTTCCAACTCGATTTCAACTCGACTCGACCTGTTTATTATTGGGTTTGATTTTTATATATGAGTCGGGTTTAATTAATATGGGTCATATACTCAAGTTGTAATTACCACCAGCCAACCCCGATTTCTACTTTTTAATTGCATTTTGTTACTCTGCCTCTTTACTCTTAGTCTTTAATTTTTCATTTTTTCATCTCTTCGTGCCTTCTTATTTACTTCTCAATGCTCTCCACATGTTATTCACTTATCAGTATTCTCTGCCTCTTCTTAACATATTGTCAAAGTTTTCAATTTGGTTGTATTAAAACTATGTTAAAATTTGAGATTTTTATTTTGCATTGCTTAGAACTTGAAAAAAACTTGAGTTGTTTTACTTATTAAACAGGTTGAGTTGGATCTAAATTTTCAACTCATTTAATAAATAGGTTGGATTTGAATTGACATATTTCAACCCGAACCCAAATGGATTGAACCCAAACTCAACCCAACCCAACTCATTACCACCCCTAATTTTACATAATTCACTAATATTCGGATCAACTAGGCAACCTGAACTACCTACTAGGCTACTGCGCTACTAATGCACAAATTCACGTATTTTTCCAACTAGTGAACCTTTCACTAATTTATTTGGAGTTTGTACCAAACACGTGTAATTTTTGTTACTCCGTATGTTATTTATCTCGCAGTTTTCATTTTCATTTTCATTTTCATTTTCATTATTATTATTATTATTGTTGTTATTATTATTATTATTATTATTATTATTATTTTGTGTCCCTGGTAGCTAGAATGTATCCAAACAATGTATTCTTCTTTCATCAGTTGAAAAAAGTACACTACAAGTCTACAATACTAATATTACCCAAAACCAAAAGTTAGTTGAGATCGTAAAATTCAGTTGAGTTCCAACTTCAATTCAGCCAACTTTTGATATGACTTAGCACAATCCTCTTTTAAAATTATCATTCGTTATTATTTTCCTATTGGCAGAAAGAATAAAATCATCCATAAACCCTTTTCTTTCGGTAGAAAGTGTTAAATCATTTCCCTAATACAAGTAACTTTCCAACGATATTGCCTCGGTGGCAGAGGTCTGAGTAAAAATAAAACTAACGAGTATCAGTATGATCTTATTAAATTTGTTTTATTGGATAGTATATATTATATGGTTTTTAATTTAGGTCTTGTAATATACTGCAAATGCAGAGAAAGGTGATCAAGATAATACACAATATACAGTATTCAACCCTTTTTTTATACAGTATGGTTCGTTTTCTTGGCAATGACGACGTCCAACGCAGGTGGCTGGGTGCTATAAAAAAAAAAAAATTATGGGTAAGAAATAAGAATACTTTATATTAATGGGAAAAGATTAAGTTTAGAAGCGGTTATAAGTCGAAATTATGGGTTGTTCTTGTCCATTTATTAAACCCTAAATTTAGTAATGAGAGCGTATTTGAAAAGGGCCTTTTAGAGTGGGATTGTGCAATATAGTTCAAGTAAATGAAGGCTTGTAGTTGAATTTGTAGATTGAAATTGATAGCTAGATTACTCGAACTTCTGTAATTTCATTAAAAATAATTATTTTTATATATCAACCTTCATTCTAAGTTAATTGTAATAATTTGACATTTATGTTTTTTATGGCACTGTACCATCAAAATTTTCATTTACCAATAAGTTTCAATAAAAAAAACTGTCGATATCATGAACAAATAAGATAAAAGTAGTATGAAAAGTAATTTAACAATAGTTTACTCGATAGAATTTATGTATTTTTTCTTACTTAAAATATGTGGTTAAAATAATAAATGAGTAATGTAAAAAAAAAAAAAACATGTTAGAATTTCAATAAAATAGAGGTAGATATTTATCAATAAACTGAGTCAAAGTTAAATAAGTTAACGAGGAGAACTAGTATGATTACTTGTACTACGTCAATACGCACTTATCGGTGGATGGACCAACCACAAAACAAAAGATTAAAGAAAGGACAAGAAAAATTTGTAGGCCATAAAATTTATGGGGGAGAAAGGGACATACTTTGTTTGAGATGCACATGATCTAAAACCCCGTACACAACACTCAAGATCAGGAAAAAGGAATAATTTTTTTCGAAACCAAAAAAATTAATACGAACTGTGTCTTTTTCTGTAACATGTTCAACCCAATAATAAAGGTTGAATCACTGCATGTAAAACTATGGTGTGTACTTTTGGAGGAATGCTTAAAATGGGAGACTGATTATCTCACAAGACTCACATGGGCATTGGGCAGATCTGACCACTCACGTTGGTGGGTTTCTGCGGTTTTTTTTTTTTTTTTTTTATAGGAAAAAAGCATGTTAATATTGAGTTGAGTAAAATATTCATACTATTTATCTCTATTTATTTATTATATTTGATAAAATTTATTTTTTAAAATAAAAAATGTAAATAAAATCTAAAACAAACCTAGTTTAGAAAATATAGTAAATATTTAGAGATAACTATTTTATAAAAATATAATAAATAAATAGGAATATAGATAGTATGAATCAAGAAGAGAGGAAAATTTTTATTTAGTGTGAGAGAATTTACTTATCTTTCACTAAAAAACTCAAGAATGAAAATGTGTTACTTGATAGAAGAGAGAAAAAAAATTATATTTACTATATGCAATAGTTATCTTTTAAAATAGATAAATGAAAAAATAAATAAAAATTCATTACGATAAATTTTTATTCACTATAAAATAATATCTCTTTTTGTTGTATTTAAAATATTATAATTTACTCCAAGGTGGGGAAAGTTTTTGTTTACTCATTAGAAGGGATAACATTTTTCAACCAAAATTTTACTCGTATAATATGATGTAGATAAAAGAAAAAGTGTAAGGAGAATATAATATGATGTGGATAAAAGAAAAAGTGTAAGGAGAATTAGAGATTTCGTTGTCACATATGAAGTATTTATATATATTTTCTAAATTTTTGCACATGCAATATATTATGTAATTGGACTAGTTATAGTTTTCTTATAATAATGGTTTCATGAGTTACCACACTAACAAAGACATACAATGTATGACTTATGCCGAATCAGCCAAATATGGTGGTTACGTTAAGATGTTTATGTTTATTGGATGGAACAAATGTAACATCAACCTCAATTATAGGCGAGAAGAATAATCATTTATTGTTTTCCTATTTGATGCAAATGCACTCAATATTAGGTGGATGTTTTCTTTAAGGGTTGGTCTTAGTTTTAGGTGCTTGAGTCTAACACTTTTGTTGTATTTAAGTGTTGATTTTTTTGGGTTTGTATTTTTTATATAAAGAGAGCCGTAAGCAGTAAGACAATAATTTATGTAGACAAGATTTGATCTCAGATTTTAGATACCAACCTTCAAGACTTTAACCAACTAATAAAGATGTAAATCATGAATCAACAAGCCTTCTAAAAAAGGTTTAGTATAATTTAAAATGAAAATAATGTTAAAACTAAGAATAATAAGAACTAAGATATAGTCTGTAAGTTGATTACAGTTACATGCTAGCTAGTTTGACCTATCTTCCACGTTACCAATTAAAATTGCACAATCGATAGTCGTAAAATTTTGGCAGCCGCTGTAATCTTCAAATCAGTTATTGTCATGTAAATTTAGTCTGGATTTTTATATTTTAGAAATAAATATTCGGCAAAATAATGAATGAATAAGGTATGCTTTAAATCTTGTTGTGATTGTAATGAATAACATTTGAAATTACATCATCTGTTCGCCTTTACAAGAGCAAATAAATTTTATAAATTGTGCTAGTAAGCTAACAAACTAACAACTATTAAAAAGGGGTGTTTAAGCTCCGAGGTTCACAAAAACTGGAGCATTTGCTAAATTATGTTTTTTTTTAAAAAAAATATATATATGTTGAAGCCACTCTGCAGCAATCATTATGCAAACAACAGTAGCAGCAACAACAATCGTAATTGGAAAAGGAAACTATTTAGCATTATAAACTTGAGTATGTAATACAATAGCTACAAAATTATCAAATAAAACAATACTTTAGTATGAGCAAGATTAAATATGAAAACTTTGAGTATGAATCACTAACACAGCTTCTTACAAAAGTGAAGGGTTGTCATGCCTGAAATACAAATAAATTCACATAAAAAAGGTGATTCAGATTCTAGTCTGAATGTTCGACACATACTGTGAAGAACAAAACCTCCAACTGACAGCATAAAACACAGTTCAGACTGACTCATACGAGCATAACAAGCTTAAGCCCTCAATCAGTAGATTAATATGACGATGAGAACACTGTTACACTTGTCCTAATATAATTAATTAGCTCCTTTACTGCAGATAAGGAGCCTAGTAAGCTTACAACCTTACTCAAAATCAAACAATCAGCTCCAACATGGTATCTACTACGGCACTAGCCAAGCCATCCATATATTTCTCATGCAACACCATAATGAATCATAGATTCTTATAAAGTCGTCTTTGTTAAGTTGATGGATAACTTTTATTGTATAAAGGAGTGACTTTTGTTTTATTAAGAAGTAACTTTTGTAAAGTATATCCAAGATTTCCTTTTCGAACATTTCTCAGTCTTTATCAATTGAAATCGTAATATTTTTTGATAGAGGGTGACTTTAGAGATAACTTTTGTTGTATTGAGGGGTAATTTTTATTGGCTACACAATAACCTTATTATATTTTGTGTGCAAACAACATCTTCCCTAATAATTAAGGTCACTGTGAATTTTTTCCCCATTTAGTAGTTCACTATTTTGGTGTTGTGATCAAGCGAGCTGGCAATATTTGAGATGTTATTTTCCACAAACAGAGTGAGTCAGCCACAATTCAACAAGTCAAATTCATATTTTGTCAAAAAAAATCACAAAACAGCCTATTTTGACAGTATGATAACAATCTTACATTCTTTTTTAAGTCACTACACAGAAAACTTCACACCATCATCATCAGTAGAAGTTCCTTTGAAGATAGCAAGTTTTCCCTTGTTTTCTAAAACCTTCAGAGCACGCATCAGAACTATGCGGTCAATCCCATGAAGATCTGACAAAGTGATTTAAAAATAAAAATTGCTCAAAAGAATTATTTTAAATAAACTTGAGAGTTTAAGGATAATTATTAAGTTCGCAAGCTATCATAAAGAGCAAATAAACTGGTTCCAATATTAGTTTTCAAGCTTGAATACAAAGTTATGCATGGTCAGCCTAAGATACGTACTCACCGAGATAAAGTCCACTTTTTCAAATATTCAAGCACCTATTTTCTTTCATGCATCTACTTTTCTGACTGCTAAATTATCTCTATGAAAAGAGGGAGTATTCACTAATGTGGTTCATTCTTCTATAGAGAACATTGTCAATCAAAATCCTATTTACCTGTTCCCCGGGATTCAACCCCACTACGAAGCTCTTCAACAGTCATGACGCTATCCTCCAGCCCATTATCCTTTACCTGAGAAATATGTTGACACAAGCCCTTAACAAATTTGAAGAGAACATAGAAATAAACAGAGATAAAAGGACAATTTTACTAACGAATTTAAGGATTATGTCTGCCCAATCTTGAATCCGGTGCCAAAGTATGAGACATTTTTTACGGCCTTTATCCATCCATTCAGCACGTCCTATAAAATAATAAGTAAAGCTTAAAAACAAAGCAGTCAAAATTTAAAACAATCTCATTATTTCAAACAGCATGTGTTAAAAACCTTCGGCAACTAAGGCTGACAAAAATTCTTCCTTAGCTTCATGACTGAGAGATCCTGCACTACAAATTCATTGTGAGTTTCAGCAAGCAGAATGAAAATAAGAAATTTTTCTACTGTAAAAAAAAACACATGACAATGTTGAACTTCAAAAGATCATTATGAAGCAAAAAGATTATCAAGGGCATTAGTATCCTGTGGAAATTTCACAAAAGCATAGAATAAAGGTAACAAACATTTAATTCTAGAAACTCAAAATACTGGAAGAATAACTACTGTGGTAGTCACAAGACTCGCAACTCACAAACTTGAATGATAAAAAAAATAAAAGGAACATTTTTTTACAGAAGGACTAGATGACCTACTCTCAATAGTTGAATTTGTGAATAAAGGAAACTCTTCTTCAGGGGAGATAACAAATATCTTCTGACTTCTGCAGAATTCGAGAATTAGCTCTTTCCAGAGTTGTATCTGCTTCTCTCGAGTGTCCCTAACTGGCTGCAACCTAGCATTCTTCAACAGAAATATGTAAGAAAGAATTTGTGATAAAACAATTATAAGAGGTAATGCTGATTAGAGGATAATGATCACTGCTTAATTTATCAAAATGCAACAGATGGACAGCAACATGACCACAGCAATATTTCATAGATTAGTTTTCTATCAATATACAAAATTGCTTGCTATTTTTCAGTAAAAACATCTGATAAGAAATAAGTAAGCAAGCAAGCAAGCTAATTTTCAACAAAACTTAAAATTTTCATGAGGGCCCTTAGGTCATCCTTCTTGCCGGCAATGGAGCCAACCAAGACTCAATAATACCCAAAGAGGAGACAGGGCTTCACTTTTACTTCACAACAATTGCGATTCATCAGAATCATCTCAAAAATATCAGGCAAAAGAGTATTGGTTGACATGATAATAAAGTTAGGCACCGATATTCCATCTTTATTATAACATAAGCAGATTGAGGCGAGTGTTAGTGTTAGATGCTGCCAATGATCATGAACATCGCCTATGTGATTTGAAATCTTCACTTAAACACTTGATCGTACACGATAAATAAAAGACATGTGGAGTCTCCATGTTAGGCAACATATGGGGATGGAGAAAACCAAAATTCATGAACATAATTTTGACTTCAACATAAGAGAGGAATACATATACCCTTAAGAAAACTAAGCTATTCTTATTTCCTAGTAACATAACCTCAAACTCGTAGAGGACAGAATCCTACCAATCAAATGCTTTCCCTCATGCAGAGATACTACTACCAAGATAAGAATGCCATTATTTAACACTTTTGATCCTGGGAGAAAATTCTACATTTCCTTTGTTGGACCCCTACATAGCCAATTTTCATCACAGATATTGGTTAACTGCTTGTTTGGTAAGCTACTTTACAACAGAGTACATCAGAACATCGCTGAAAGTAAAAAGTAAAAGAAGTCTCATTAAAGTAAGATCGGATAGCTCCTTTAGTATAGTACATTAATAAATTATAAGTTGGTTATTATGCCCTTATATAACTATCTTCCAAGTTATCCAATCAGTAATTATTTCAATTTCAAGTTTCACAAGCTTGAGTCCAAAAACGCTCTACAAAGCTTAAGGGTAATTAATAGGGGGCCAATCAAGAAAAATCCTAAAAAACAATAATTTTAACAAAAACCAAACTCAGCATCCAAAGGTCAAAAGTAAATGTCAACAAATAGCTGGACTAGGGGAAAAAATGTTACGTGACGTAGGGTGGGTAATTGAAGAAGTTTGGAAGCTTGAAATCCCCTAATTTCTGCATCTCTATCAAAGTCAAGAATAATCAATACCACCAGTGCTTGTACCTGGAAAGAATATTAATTCAAAATCATCTTTTAATCCTTACATAAAAATTAATTTCTTATGGACTTGAAGCTAAAACTGCCCAAACTTGACAACAAATGAAATTCATATGTAATCAGATTAAACAAGCAATTCCCAACAGAAAATTAGAAGCATAAGCATTTACACAGATAACGAAAGGTGATACTGTGAGAATAGGATGACAATGCATCTTTCCTTTATCTCCATGTTTAAGTTTATGCAAATATTGGCAGATAGAGGATTCACAATTTACTAGTTTTACAATCCATCCATAGAAAAAAGTGATAACATCAGCTGTAGTTTTCTCACTAGGGAAAATGGAATGATATTTATTATAATTAACAATCCTTCAATTCATTTATATTCAACATTATTCAATATTCTCCATTATTCTCAAACTCATGCACAGCAACTGAGCATCATATTTCAAGCTGAAACAAAGCTTTTTCTGTATTTGTAAACTTATGGTAATTACCAAAACTTGCCGCAGAATGTGATTATCCCAGTCCTGAAAACCAGTTTAGATGAATAAGCAGACCTTCATTTAACTTTTTGTTCTTCAAATGTGATAGCGTAGAACTATCATGAGAAATGACTATACGAATTCCCTTTTTTCTGGGAATTCTAAAACAAGCAACTACTGACTATAAACTACTTTATTCAGTTACTTACATGATGAAACATAAATCCATCATTTGAATAAGCTGTTTCCAACTAAGCCTAAGAAAGTAGAAAAGAGCAACCAATAACTATTCAACCTTTTAGCAAAAAACTTCAACTTATTTCCATTTTCCACATAAACTTCAACTTATTTCCATTTTCCACATAGGTTTGAGTATCAAAAAGGGGAGAAGGTTTCAAAACTGTCAAAAACAACCCAACCATTACAATGTCATTGCATTATATCACAAAATCACTTCAATTTCTACAAGAAACGGATAACAAATCCGGTGGAAGTGAAGCAGGATCAAGCACCCAACAATCGCCCAAAAGATGAAGAGCCTCCTCTTCAGAAAGCTTTCTAGCTGGAATCTGGTGTGAGAACACTCTATCCTCGTCAAAATCATAAAAGTCAGAATCGTCAACCATCATTACTTCCATATCCCAATCTTAATCAACGTAGACTGCCTCTTCTTCTCCTCTACCACCGCTCTGTCTTCTGTTCTAATCTCGGCTTTCACTTTCCATTTTGATTTTTCCCTCAAAGCCTACATTTTAATCTCAGCAAACATCAGTTCCTCTTCTGATTCTTCCGTAACCCCGATCCGCCTGGAATTTTTCGATCCTTCTCCTTCCAGTTCCTTTACTATGACACTCCTAGACTTCTCCCTCCCCAAAATCTCACTTAAGCTACCCATCTTCCTCTTTGATTCTGAATTTCCCTTCTTCTTCCCCTTCATTGATCTCCATGTTGACTTTATTCAGGAAATTTGTAGGGCCTGGGCTTGCCCCTCTTGTTCACCAAAAAAAATATAAAATACAGACAGTAATTCATAATCAGAGTCACCAAATCTGTTCAGCAGCTTCAGCCAGTTATCAAGACATAGGAACAGCCTCATTGATATATTTCTATGCTTGATAACTTAATGTTCTTGTACTAAGGGATGATAGAAGTCAATGATTGTATAAACACTAACCGCAAACTTTCACTGTCATATACTCTCTGCAGTTGACCTCAATATTTCATTGAAACATACAGTTCTATATCACCATACTGGCATAATGCAATGCAGAAACAGTGAAAAATTCACACCATCCACAAGAACCTTGATAAACAGGAAAAATAAGAGAGATGGAATATACCATGGAAAACAGTATTCTCACATCCAACAGATGATCAAGCAAATTAAATACCAGCAACATCCAACAAAAGTTTAGCTACCTAACTATGATAATTCATGGGATAGGACCTTGAATAGATGATGTATATATTATCTCATACTGGACACGTATTCCCTTAAGGACTCAGAAGTCTATAAACTCCTGTAAAATCCTCATAACAGGAGACAAGGAAGTATAATCTGATTGCATACAAAACAGGAAAATTCCTAAAATTCATTATAGAAGGTCAGAAGGTTAGAGCAGGCACACTTACAAGTCTTCAGATGATAGCTCCCCAAAATCCTAGCATTTATACTGAAAATGGAGCGTATGCTCCAAAATTCCACCAAGCTACCACATACTCTCTCGACATCCAAATATACTTAGGCCTCTAATTCACTTTATTGCTTAAGCTTATCCATCCAATAAAAAGTCTGTAGAATAGCTAATTACGAGGCTAGAGCATCCACATCCCATAAGTACATATATCTCCAATTTGCTTGATTTCATTGGCTTGTCTTTCTCATTAAAAGTCTGCGGGAAAGCTTGTTAGGGAGGCAGGAGGTTGAACAACTTACAAGCTAATAGCCTATAACAACAAAATCACTGGTCCCATATCCAAGTATTGGCTCTTGATTCCAAAATTCCACCTCGCTATTCTATAAGCCCTACAATCTACATCCCACGGTTACATAAGTCTCTAAAACATTGATTTCTTCAGCATGTCTTCCTAATTAAAATTCCACAAAAAAGCTATACATGACTTTACAACTAAAAAGATCTAACAAAAAAATCTGATACCCCAATTCCGGTCTCAACTTCCAGCACAACCCTTTACCAAATGAACCCGAGGGAGGATAAAACCAACAAGAGTTATAATTCACAACTCATACCGGCAATTACACAACTCATATCCGCAACAAAAGTGTCCAAATCCTCGATGTAATTCAAGCAAACTCTCAAAATATACTTAAATTGGTTAGTGTTAGGGTAAGAGCGTTAGCGGAAACGTAATTTAATCGAGAAATTATCAAAGTGTAAAGGGCAAGAAGAGCTATTAAGAAAATGACACAAACTGAGCACTTGAAAAATAATACCACTATATTAAGAGGAATGAGAGTACAAGAAGGACCCTAAATAATTAGGGTGATAAATATTACAATTTGATTCTCTCAAATATAAACTCACAAAGAAGTATGTAAAATAGATTAGGATAGTGGAATAATGAGAGTAGTATTTAGGAGTGTTTGGTAGTAGGAAGGCTTAATGTTTGAGGTTTTGTATTTGATGGCTTGGATTGATTGAAATGAAACCATACATGGCATCCTATTTATACACATCTATGGAGGTGGAAAAAGATGGAACTAGAAGCATTCCCATGTATTAGGGTCTTCTAGTATCTTCCTCACCATGCTAGATTATTCTTATGATCCTCTACCAAAATTCCATAAGTCAGGCTCAAAAATATCTGGGCCACTAGTAAGTATAGCATAAAATTTGGGCCACAACCAACAGTTAGTAATGCTAATAACACAAACCCAGATCATATTTTACATAATTTCAAACTAAGTGTCCATCGAAATTAATTTTCAGCACATAAATCAAACATTAACTGTTATACATGACAACTAAACTACATGTTAGATAAAACCCAATAGAATTACAATATCGATAATAATAATTATCATAATGTTGAAAAAAATTACACCTTTACAATCAAAAGACCAATAAACTTACTAATGTCAAATCAAATTCAAGAAAGTGAAATAAATAAAACTCACGTATCAAAACATAGAAATTTGATAATACACTTGAATTCAAAAGAAGTTGCAATCCAAAAAAATAATAAAAATAAATAAAATATATTGATGAAAAATAGGAAGAGCCCAAGAAGATTACCTTGGAAGATGACGCTACAATTCCATTCCGTGAGACTTAAGTGCGACAACTGACAAGGCGAAGGTTTGATGGAGCCGAGAGTTCTCAACGGCTTTCTTCCTTCAATTGGGAGCGTTTTTATAAAATATATATTCTTGCGGACTTTATTGTGTGGAACAAATTATTTCGTGTTACTTTCAACATTTTCTTTTATTTGTCTAATTTATAATATTTTATTGAAAAAATTATAGAAAAATCTAATATTAATCCAATTTTCTGTTATTTATCTAATTTTTTATTTATTTTTTATTATACTTAACTTTAGTTAAGCCAGTTTGAATGTGACCTAAATAACAAATGAATTTTATGTGATGTGTCATAGGCAGTTCTTATTTTTATCCCAAAAATTAATACCTTTCATTTTAGATCTCTTGCTTCAAAAATCATCCTCACATCATTTTTATGAACAAAACCCACAATTTTAATCCGCTAATCAGAAGAAGAAATTACTCCCTTACAATGAGAGCTCCAGAAGTTTACTACTACCTTGGAAACCACCAGCAACTTGGAGCATGAGTATCTTGGGTGGAAAACAGTGCTTCTACAGTGAAGGCTGAGTCTGAGAAACGACATGCATCTAAATTACAATAAAGGATTGCAAGGTACAAAGCTAGTTTAACAGACCTTGAAATGGAGGTACGATATTTGAAGGAAGTAATCTCAGACACAAATCACAAGTATCAGCATATTACTCCATAATTTATATTGAAGTTCAATGTAGTTAATAGTTATGAGCTTATGACAAAGGCTAGATGTTATTGTTATTAATATGGAGTACTACATAACTTAAAAACATATACGTTAATATATCAATGATTTTGCACTGAGGTATGAATATTACTCCATTATTGTTTAGAGATGGAAGAAATTTAGTATTTTGCAATTATCCTAGTTGTGTATAACTATCTTGAGTCATAATTTCAGTATTTCACTGCTGACCATGAGGTTCATATGTAATGGATATATCTTTGTATAAACTAATGGCGATTCATTATTTGAAAATATTGTTGTCACAAAATTGGTCAACTATACAAAATATTTTTTATCAATTAAAAAAGCAAATATTAGATACTATTATAAATGGGAAATTATCTACACTTGAAAAATTAATTAATAAGATCCTCTAGAGGATTAAGTTTCCTACTTTGTTAGCCCTTAGGAAATAGTAATCCTCTTCTATTGTAGCACTACTCACATATGAACAAGATATTCCAGGAATAAAGTTTTAAACAATATGTGTTCTATAACTCCTATCCTTAACCAAAATTCATATACATTAGTATCTTTATTTTCGAAATTACTTGTCCTAATTAAAGGAGTTTTACAAAAATTATTACCCTAAAATCAACCATGGGCAATGGCAAAGGACAGAAGAGGCCATAGGGCCTCTAAAGACATGAGTCAATCTGGTGTACCTCTCCCTCTCTAAATCTTTAGATAAATAATTGGATCTACAACAAACCCTACTCAAGGGAAAGGCAATCATACTCGTGTTAATGTTGATGGCATTAATTTCAACAAATTTCAAAATATCTCGTGCATTAGCAAGCATATTAATGGTCCTTGTGCATCATACTCAACTGTACGTGTAAATTAAGGAGGATCGATTATGCTTTAATTGAGATACAAAGTATCAATCAAAGCAATCCATATTTAGAAGTTGGTTTATTCCATATATATATATATATATATATATATTGTTGGACATGCCATTGCCAACTAAGAAGATGTAAAGTTTCAATGACTTCCTTGTTATTGGAACCTCTGCCTCTTTTTTTCTTTCCTTCTTTATTATGAACTTCCTCTTTCAAAAGAAACTGAGCCAGTAGTTACACATTTCATCATCTTATTATGTCTCACTAGTCACTAGTTAGGACTAAACATCACTTGTCAAGTTCTCTCTAGTCTCTTCGTATTGATTTTGATGCCTTGAGGTGAGATAAAAATCACTTATTTGCATAGGGGATGGAACACTCTTGAATTGACAAGTTAATTATTTTGAAAAATAAGAATCTGATATGAGTCACGAGATGACGAATGATGACCTATATTTCATAGAAGTATGTGTTGTCTATGTATATGAATATGTGAAATGTTAACTCAGTAAATAATTAAATATGCTAGTTTCTCTTGTACAAAGAACAATGATATAAATTGAAGTTTTGAAGGTAAGATTGAATTGTGTTTCGTGTATATTCATTAAGGAGCTTGATACATTGATTATATACATGTAAACCTTCCTATTTTACATTAGTTTAATTATGGTTAACACTATCAGTGATATTCTATGTTGATCCTATTAATGATCTTTTGATAATATTTTCATAAATGCATGATTGATATCTTGACTCTTGTCACTCCCCCTCAAGTTAGGTAGTAAGATTTCCAATACCTAACTTGAATAATATGTCATTGAACATTTTGGCTTGTACTGCTTTTGTCAAGATATCAGCTAGTTGATCTTCTGATTTCACATGCGAAAGGCTTATAATCTTTTCTTTGAGATTCTCCTTAATGAAATGTCGATCAATCTCCACATGTTTAGTTCTATCATATTAAACTGGATTTTCGGAGATGCTAATAACAGCTTTGTTATCACACATGAGCTTACATTCTTTGCTTGGTGGGAAACTGAGTTCTATTAGGAGTTTTCTCAACCATAAAACCTCAGTAGTACCTTTAGCGATTCCTCTGAATTCCGCTTTGGCATTAGATAGAGCTACAACCTTTTTGTTTCTTACTTCTCCAAGTAACTAGGTTTCCTTCTACTAGTGTAAAATACCCTGAAATATCTGCATCTGTGTAGGCTTCCATTTCCAAGTGACCATTTTTTTGAAACATGATCTCCCATTTCATTGTCCCCTTAAGGTTTGATGATTCTGAGAACTGCTTCCATATGATCTTTGTGTGGTCTATGCATGACCTGATTTACCACGCTTACTGCATATGCAATATCTGGTCTCGTATAAGACAAATAGATAGGTTTTCCTACTAGCCTATGATATTGACCTTGATCTGTGAGCTCTGCTTCTTCATCAATTCGGAGAGCATGATTTTACGATCATAAGGGTATCTGTTGATTTACAGTCCACCATACCTGTTTCAGCAAAAAGATCAAGGATATACTTCTGTTGAGATATAAAAATTCTGTTCTTGGAACATAGAACTTCTATTCCTATGAAATATTTAGATTTTCTAGGTCTTTCATTTCAAATTCCTTGAACAACTGATCTTTGATAGTATTGATCTCCTCTGTATCACTCCCTGTTAAAATCATGTCATCCACATAGATTATCAAACATGTTATAAGATCATCTCGTTTCTTCAAAAATAGCGTATGAATTTCATTATTTTTCTTATAGCCATATTTTCATGGCTTGAGTAAATCTTTCAAATCATGCCCTCGAAGATTACTTAAGCCAATACAATGCATTTTTCAGTTTACATCCTTCCCCTACTCAAAAATCAACAGAAAAACCTTTCGGAGCCTCCATATACTTCTTGTAATTCTCCAAGAAGAAATGTGTTTTTTGACATCAAACTGCTGTAGGGGCCAGTCTTCATTTGCTGCTATGGAGAATAATACTCTTATGTTATCAATCTTTGTAACTGATGAGAAAGTTTCATAGTAGTCAATACCATATGTCTAAGTGTAGCCTTTAGCGACTAGTATTGCCTTGTACCTCTCAATTCGACCTACAACTTTGTGTTTGATAGTGAAGAGCCACTTACAACCTATATGTTTTTTTCCATGGGGAAGACTATATTTTTCCGAAGTTTCATTTTTATTCAAGGCCTAAATTTCATCTTCCATTGCCTTTCTCTAAACTTTACTCTGTAAAGCTTCCTTTGCATTTCTTAGGATCTTCTCAGAACAGAGTGTTGTGCTATAGGCTTTAGTTCCTAGAAAAATTCCCTTTTGTACCTAGTTATTCACAGGATATTTTGGTTGTCTTGACTCATGCTTTGGTTTGTACCTCTTTGGAGGTATACCACAGTTTTTTCATGGAGGCAGTTGATATCTGTGAGTATCTTCAACTAGGACCTTTGGTTTTTCTTGATCAATATTGTTAGTCTCACCAGGACATATAAATAAAGATGGAAGAGTACTTACCTCAAGATTTCCAGACTGAGTTAATGACCTTTGTGACCCTGAAGTTTCGAGTCGTACTATATGTTCTGATTAAGACTCGGTGATGCCGCCTACTAGTTCTTTTAGGACATGATTTGGTTAACACTATCGACGATATTCTATGATGATCCTATTAATAATCTTTTGATAATGTTTCCATAAATGTAGGATTGATATCTTGACTCTTCTACACAAATAGCCAATGTTTTTTTACAACTACTGTTCTTGTCTGGAAAAAAAAGGAAATCAATTGAGTATTCATCATGTATGCTAGTTTGTGACTTATGAATAATTTCTTTAAGTCTCTAGTAGTGGTAAATATTTGTTCAAATCGAGTTACTAGTTTCAAAAGTGGTGTCTGAAGAAACTCTCTACGACACTTAAGTTAGGACAACACTCGAGATTTAAGAGAATATTTAAGACTAGTGTTTTGTTTGTTCATAATGAACTTACCTTTGCATGGGTCGTAAATTGAGTACTTATACCCTAATATTAAGTCAAGTGTGGAGTATGCTCATCTTTAGATGCTCGCAACTATGTTGGATCAACGTGACTTAACATGTTGGGTTAGTTCCTATAACTCTCTTCATGTACTTGATAACTTTCTCTATGAAAATATTGGTCATAAGTCCTAAAATAGGTCTAACATGTCTTCTAACTCATGACCTAGTAACAAATCCATACACTTAAACTAGTATTGTTGAGCAATATCGTTCTCATGCGTAGGTCTTAGACTCAAATACTTGATACCTTCCTTTTTTCCAATACTAGGTCATTTTCAGAATTAATTTCATTTTTACTTGAAAGTTCTTCATTACACTAATGATAAGACAAGCCCTTATCTTCATCAATTTTCATTTGTCATCAATCATGAATAAGGAGGAGAAGTCCATCGAAAGAAAGAAAACTAGAAAAAGACCTACAAACCACTAGGGAAATTATTCACGAAATATTCCTTGATTTCTTTGATATATATTTTATAATTTCAGAATTGTTTAACACAATCTCTCCTAGAATTCACATGCCTAATTTTGTTTTCAAGAAGTTAAAAAACCTACTAGCCAAAATAAATCTTAAACCATGCACGACTAGTTGACTTTAATAATGCTGATCTATAAACTATATGGTTTAAATATTCTGTATACATAACAAATCCAATGATTTGAACTCCCCCAGTGGACGTAAAAATAAATGAGGAGCCGATAATTTGAGATCGTTGATCAATTTGTGTTGTTTAGATTTAATCTTCACAGTAGTTGTTAGGTATTTTTCTAAAACGATCTCGAAAGAAGTATCTAACTACTTCATGTTTGAGATTTAACAGGTAGTCTATGGGTGGTTGCGCTTGATGCTAAACTGTACAATAAATTACGTGCAATAACAATTTAAGATAGAACTATAGAAGTGGCTATCATAAGAAGAAGCCATACAATTATCTATTACTCCCTCCTTCCATAAAATAATAGCCCCATTTGACTTTTACGGTCTCCAATATACAACTTCGACTGTTTTTAATTTTCAAATTCGTAAGGCAAAAAATTATGAAAACCAAATATTTTAAAATTTTACATTTAGACGCATCCAACAAAATCTCACTTGAATATATAATTTCTTATAATATGATGAGAATTTATAGTCATACTTTTTAAACTTTTACTCAAAAAATAAAATGGGGCTTTCTTATAGGGACGTAGTGACTATTATAGAATTAAATTCAATGTTTGAAAAAAATATCAGGAATCCTTATAATAACGAGGGATAAACGCCATGCATTTCACATATAATTCCGTAAATTACAAAAATGAAGTGCAATATAATCCTCTCTAAACTTCATCTACTAAAGTATGAACTCTGAACTAAGATTGTTCTTGTTTGATATTAAAAAAAAAAAAGACTATCATTTCCATTGGGACCATATGGTATAATACTAGTATGAATGAATTGAAGTAGCACTATAATTTAAGCCAATGATTGGAATGAAATGATGGCTACCGTAAGGGTGTGTTCGTTGCGTATTCCTAGGCGAAATTTAATAACGATGTTTAGGAGATATGCATGTGATAAAATAGAGAGAATAAAAATAATTAAAAGTGGTGGTGAGTCTTTTTCCAAAAAAGTTACTAAAAAGGATAAAAAAAAATAAAAAATGTTGTATCTTATATTAAACATCAAAAAATGGTAAATATTACAATTTTTAATAACCAGAGATAATAGATGGAATAGGAGGGAGATTGATTAAGAGAGAGAAGACTTGATTTGATGTGATACTCAGGTAAGGACCTAATTTATTTGGTGCAACTGTGTAGGATCGATGAGTTAAAAAAAATTATCAATTAATAATTGATGGATGTTTCTAGTTACTATTTCTGATCATAGCATGTTACCAAATCACAAACTTTTGAGTGTATGTATAAGCATTAGTATAAGGCATATTCTGTTCTCAACACCTCTATCTACGTATCAATACTTACCAGTACAAATTTGTCTCAAAATTCTAGTTCTAATAAAAAATCTGAGGTTCCAATTCCAGATTTTCTGAAGCTTTACATCTCACACAACTCTGGTCACCTCCACAGCTGAACCCCTTCATTATTTCATTTCAGGCCGTAAATGCGGTGAAACCACCAAAGTTAGATCAGGCTAGTCCAGTACTCCAGTGCTAATCCTATACACGAGACCATACTGTTTTAGGCACCTGATTTTTTCATTAACCCATCGATCCAAAAAGAAACAGAACTTATCTCAGAGAAAACAGATACAGAATACACCAAACCAGATGCTAGCTAGTTAAAATATCAAGTGTCAATTTGTTCACAAATTGTTACCATAAAATTGTCGTTTGAACCTATTGTTTTGGGAAAATTAATTCAAACAACACAAATTTCATACCTCATATAAGGACTATTAGGATGAAACCAACTGAACAAAGACATGAAATTTTGTATTAGTGACATTGTCACAGTGATCAGAAGCTTCATTTGGTCAGCACTATTCTGAATAATGAGTTTTCACTCTAGTTATCTCGGTGCTATAATAAGTACAACTAGGAAAAGTTTGTGCTATTGACTACATTGTGTAAACCGTATATGTGTTCGTGCTTTTCTTTGGGCAAAGAAAAATGAGATTTTGATAACTCATTCAAGAGTGCTATCTAACTTAACAAACAAAACGACCCCCCAAAACACACATTATCATCAGTTTCATCACAAACAAAATAGTTTTAAAGAGAAATCAAAGTTTTTTGAGATGATTTTGTTTAACCAAAAAATTTGACATCAATTTTAAGACATAAATTTTTTTAGAGAACATCTTTTTATCATAAAATCATACCTTTCGCACAGAATAACAATCAGATTAAAGATGAAACTACACAGCCAAAATTATGAATAACACACTAAAAGTCACATCGCACAGCAGCGTGCTTTCCTACAAACGTCATTAATTTCAGTCCAACTCACTCCTGTACAAGATTATATATCATCACTCTATCACATGCTGAAAGCATTGCAGTATCTCCTAATTTCTGCTAAGGCGTGTCACTCTCTTCTCCAAACATGCTGCGCTTGATACATTCCAAAACCATTAATCAGTTTTGATGCTGATTTGGTTATATAGTAAGTACAATTATATACATTTTAGTTGCCTGGTCCAAAAATGCTGCATGTTATACTTAATTGCCTCTCATAAAACTACATTTCCTTCATTACAATGGCTACCTTCAGAAGTTTCATTCTCAAGTTCCCTGATGACCTTTTCCATCTGCCTTCTGTATAAAGGCATCAAATGATCGCTAATCATATTATGTGAAAGCCTCAATTTACTATACAATGCCCTTGGAGTGAGGAATATCCCAACTTTAGCCTCCATAGACTGCCCTCTTCCCCTATCACCTGATGAAACACTGCCTTCATTCTCATCGAGTTCTTGAAGAGTTACAAGGTGCATAATCTTTCCTGGTGGGAAAAATCTATGTACTTCTTTAACTTCAGGGGCTGAGGCTTCAAGTTCAGTAGCTCCAACCTCTTCCATTGCAGCTTGTTCCTCTTCTCTTATTTCCTTCTCCACATCAACATCCCCTTCCACTTGATCATAAAGTTCATGCTCAAGTTGCTGCCACAGCTCAACTTCGGTCATGAGATCCTCATTTCTAGGGCTTTCAATAAGACCCTCGCCATCTGCAGCATCAACATCCAACTCATTCTGCACACGTCTAGCCTCAGAACAAGAACCTTCAATCCCTGAATTCCACTGTAATCCCTCTGCTGATGATAAAGGAAGTTCCACAGTCTCTGAGGCAGATTCACATGTGGATGTAATCTGCTCAGAAGGTTTAGTGCTTACAGGAAAAAATTTGGAGGATTGTTCTTTCCCATCTGGCGGCACAATGTTGGCACGTCTCCGAGGTCCCATGCATGACCATGAAGAAAGCAATGCAGGACGTCTCAATGCTGCAGTAGCCATGGTCTGGGCTCTTCTCATGACAGCCTAAATAAAATCACAAAAAGCATTCAAGCACCAGTAAATTTATTATGGGGCAAGGATACGAGCAGAAGACAAATTACAACCAATTATAATAAATATATGTCCCTTCAACAACCAGGGTCTTTCAAAGACTTCAGTAAATATGTATTCCTTTCACCCCACCCCACCCCCCCAACAAAACAACGAAATAATTTATCATCTAATTAACCACTGAAATTCCATTCCATATGCATATATTTGTTGTAGTTGTAACCAGTGTTTTTATACAGTGAAATGCCCCTTCCTCTGAGCGTTTTGGTCAGAGAGGGAGAAAAGAAATGAACGGGGTGTAACTAAAATCAAACTCAAGACAAAAGAGAATGATCACCTGAGTACCATTGGAAACTGGTCGGAGTACAGCACCAGCACCCGCAACTTTCGCTCTAGCACTAGCACCCAGCGCTGAAGCAGAACGATACACAGTGCTGAGAATCCTTGTCTGCTCAATTTGATTCCTCAAATCATTCAACCATGCAGAGGCCGTCACCTGAAATTTGATATATGTACAGTTAGGCCATAGTCCCTGAATTTGGTCCTCGCTAACCCAGGCACTAGGTAAAAGCACCCCCGAAATAATCAACAAATATGTAGGAAACAGACCTCTGCACGTAAATCATCTACTGATGCCGCTGAGAAGGTTGGGACTAAATCAGCTCCATTTACAATGGAAGTAATTACATCAACGCCTGATTCTGCCAATTCCCATGTCATGCAAGCCGCTGTTTTGAAATATCCAGTGAGTAAAAGGTTCACAACTAAATATTAGAGAAAATGAAAACATAGCATGCGCTGTTTACAAAATAACCATCCAATAATATACATAACTTCAGAAAAATCAATCTTATGAAGGACAAACCTGGAGCGAATGTGACACATGACGCGGAAGATAATTCCTTCTGCTCACGGAGAATGAAAGTTAAAAGAGCTGCAGTGCCCCCACCAAGAGAGTGCCCAACAATCTGCAAGTCAAGTGTAAGCACAATCAGGTAAGCACCATAAACTTTAAAATTAAGATTAGTATTCCCAACAATTAGCTTAGCCTATGCACAAAGATAGCAAGATATTAGAACACTACCATATAAGTATGAAACTAGCTAATTTCATGGAGATCAACAGAATCTAAAACATAAAATGATTCTTTAGTTGAATGATGGAGCTTGGAGCTTCAATACTACAAGAAATGCTGCACCAAATGTTGCAGTATCCAAGAATTAGAAGAAAAACAGATTTGGCAACCCAGAGAAAGACTTGGCACACTTTCTCACATGGGCATGGAAAGCAGTGAAAAAACATGAGCAAAGCAATTTTTAATAAGCTGCAGTTTGTTTCATCAAAAAAATTGGGGAGGGGGGAAAGGTGGGAGTGGTGGTTTAAGGGGGAATAGTATTTTGTCCCCTTGAATTCAAAGAACTAATTCACATTTCAAATTAAGACTTCACATTGATGCAACCAGTAGTAATGTTTCTTTTCAGTAAGGTAAAGGAAGCTACAAGAGACACATGTAACACTTTTTGCGGGCATATGAACTGGTTATCCACAATCCCACAATTGCAAATCAGCCAAATGGATTAAGGTAAGTATAATAAAGCCAGTAAACTGAATAAGATTAATCCAATATTCATGTTAAGGCACAATGCAATATGACATCTAGCCACAGTGGCCCTGCATTTACACCAAAATATAATTATACAAAGGTACTAACCATCACAGAAGTAACAATAAATATCACAAGATTTCACCTTTAATTTATAATCTGGATGCTCATCCAGAGCTTTGATGATACAAGGTGATGCTAACTTAGCAATCCATCGAGCAGCTGCAACCATTCCACAGTGCGCATAGCCTAAAACTACATCACTTACGCCTCCTTCATGGACAACAGTGTGATGAAACGGTACAACCGCTCCAGTGACAGCAGTCAGAGTATCCTTGATACTGTGAGTTCCACGAATCAGTAATAGTAAACACTTATCTTTGTGATCTATAAGTACTGTAAATGCAGGCTTCAAAATCTGCAGAAAGGACAAACAGATAAGTTCCACTCAAGATTTTCTTCAGAGCAAAACTGCAAATATATTCTCAAAAAAATGGTTTCTTTCTCTTACAAGCATCAGCCATAAACTACTGATACCTCTCTCTATATGGTCACTCCCTTTCATCTAGACCTCATACTATCGTCAAGCCAAAATGTAAGGGTACCGAGAATTTGCCCAACTTCACAAGTCACCGAGGTGTGGGCATGCTTCTCCCCCCACCCCAAAAAAATTTATTAGATGGCAGTATCAGCCTACCTTTAGATAAAAAAAAAAATAATTTTTGCATTAAAGATGCAGGTAAATTTTGTTTTCAGTGGTTAGTGACAATGCAGTTGGATTGTTTAAGGCAACTCCCAGGGTTCAAAAGTAGTACTTGTTACTCAATTTAGTTTTTTTCACTTATTGTGTTTTGCCTGTTAGCCTATTCCAGGCAAGGGCTACAAGGCATAAAACACATCCAGTTTTTTCCAACTTTTTAAAATTAAAAGTCTTTATACTACTATACTAGTCCCCAAAGGCACACCACTTCTCTCAAATCATTTCATATATTCAAGTTCATAAAATTCTTGAATATTGACCCCATTAAATTAAGTTATAAGGAGAAATTGTCTATTTTCAACCAAGTCTACAAACGTGATAGCTAGAGAGTTCTTTCATCTTATCTCTATCATCATTGTTCTTTTTGTTATCTGAGAAAGAAATTATAGTAGAAAACCGAAATAATTCTTCATGAAAAATTTTAATATATGATCTTTTTATTGATTCCTTCGTCCCATGTCAATAAAAATGTAATGTAATTTCAAAATATCAAATTTTTACAACAATTATTAATATGCAACAAAATATGATGACGATCAATTGTGCATCTTGGAGACCGTGAAAAGGCTGATATGAGGAGACTATGAAGATTAAGATATTTATAAATACTACGTTCATCATATAAACCAACATCTTCAAACCACAACACCCTAATATTAAAAACCAGATTTGCCCCTACTTATAATGCACATGCTTCAAGAAAAATAGGAAAGCAAAGCACAATTAAAATGAAAGCAAAGAGATACACCAATGGGTTCCTTATTTACAAAATTAGGAAAGTGCACCATCATTTACCCCTGCTTTAGGTTCCTGAAGAAGAACATCTTCAGCAGTATAGCCAGTCTCCTCCAAAAACACTTGGAAAGGCTTCTTAGAAAAATGCCAGCAAAGAGTTAGCAACATTATGAGATATTTAAGTTCCTCAACTATTTCAGGCCCCTTTAGCTGTACACTGTCATTTCCTCCAAAAACATCTTGGACGCATAAGTTCCCCTAGAAAAAAGTATGTATTTTGTCAGAGAATAGGCCAAGAAAGATCCGAATCTTTAAAAAAAACACACACACAAGTAATTAAAAGTGGATCTAGTATAACAGATAGAAAGCTGGAAACTATGAGTAAGCTACACACCAGATTCTTCAACAATTTCAGCAAAATCAAGTGATAAATAATAGGGAGTAAATACAGTAGGAAACCACCATGACAAAGTAACCACAGAACTCGTGTCACCTCATAGGAGAAAAAAAAAGGATAACTGACCTTCCTAAGTCATAACTCACGACTCGTGAGTGACCATCAAAAGAGATTATAAAAAATGCATTGCTCTCTAGTTCAAGAGACGATAAACCAGTAACTTGGATCAATATGAACATATAAAACCAGATGAAAGCTCTTTGGTGACAAAACACAATGCCCCTCTGAACCAGGTTATTGATTTAATCAAAACTTATGAAAACCCTTCAACTATCCTATCTGATGGACTATCAGAAAACATTGAAGCAGTGCAATGGAACAAGAGTGAATTTTATTTGTTATTGACAACCAAATTCTTATCATCTTAGGCATGCATACAAAATAAAGGCCTCAAATCATTTTATGGTCAATCTAATAACAACAATTGGCTTCCTGCCCCTCTAGAACCGAATTTCATAGACGATCAGATTTGAAAAAGTTGAAAGCTCACAACAGCGCATCAGCTCTATCCCAACAACACCACATCAATTTTGACCAAGAAACCTCCGGCATACAGGACAAGTGAAGTCATAAAACTAACATAATTTGAGCAAGGCGGTACCTATAATACTACCAAATTAAATCTACATAAACTCTTGATCAATCTGTATCCAAGCCACAATTTGTAGCTCAAGAAAAATTACAGGGCCCCCGTTAACTCAAAGCTCAAGAAACCCTCATGATGTACTTGAAACCACACTAAACACAACAAGTAAAATGCTGAGATCATGCAGTGTAAAAGGACTGCCAAGGGTTCCCCTACCCCTCCTCAACCAACTATATGTACTAAGGGTAATACTGCATAAATATGTCATCAAAGAGTTCTGGAACCAACCTAACAGGCAATATGCTCAAGGCAGCATAAGCTCGAACGTAAAATTATTCTTAAGTCATTTGCAAGTCTCCCCTACTTTTCCTCAATGGCATAAAAACATAGGCACGAAAGAGTACACAAATGTAGCTAAGAGGCAACATGGACAAAGCAACAGAAGCAGAAACAAACATGAGCGGGAACGATAAGTAACGAAATGAAGAGGTAATATAAAGGCATACCTGCCTCTTCAAAAGGAAGCTAATCCCAAAAGCAAGGTCACCAATGGGCCATTTCCCTAAGGTCTCAGAATACGTAAAACGAAGCGTCTCGGACAAAGTAGAAATCGTCTCCAACCAAGTAGCAGGAGCACTAATTAACCTAGTGGAAACCCTTTCAATCCCTAAAGGCCCATTACTTTCATTAACAACAGCTACAGTTTCCTCCTCCTCCACTTCCACCGGCTCCGACTGCAACTTCTTGTTTAATGTGTAATACAACAGCGCCGCTGCACCCGCTGCTGATGCCATTGTTACTGTTGCCATCAGCTTTGAATTACCTCTGCAATTCCAAACTTATTCCAATTAATTCTAAATATTTCATCGACTCAAAATAGAATCTAATTTATGACAAGAGCTTGACCTAAACATAATTATTTGAAGAAAAAAAACAATAACCCTAAAATTTATCCGACTATTTTTTTTGTTATAATTTTTTATGAACAGCTGATGAGAGGAAAACCGAAGATTAAAGTGACGGAAAAAGAGGTGGAAAGGGGGCATTGAAGCAAACCTGATATTCAAAAGTTCCGGAAATACAGGAATTATCGAAAAAGGAATATGCGAATTGGGTGAGTTTGATTTCTCTAAGATTGTAAAGAGGGGGTTTCGGATCAAAGCAAGGGGAAGTCGAAGTTGAGAGGTTAACGTAAGCTGAGAATATATATATATATATATATATATATATATATATATATATATATATATATATATATATATATATTTATTTGTTTTGGTGTGTGGGGTGTGTTTATGTATGTGTGAGAGAGAGTATGTAAGTGAACTGAATGTGTGTGTACTGTATGAATTTTGTGGTCTTCCCAAAAGTGGTGAGACAAGTACCTTATTGTGATGAGAAGGAACCGACTTTGACTGGCGGAACTCTGCTTTGGATCCAGATGAATACTCGGTATTAAGGCTCCGTTTAGTAGGGTGTAAAACGTTTTCAATTGAAAATGATTTTTCAAGGAAAACCTTTTACGGTGGAAACCCCATTTTCATGGAACTTTTCCGCTGTTTAGTTGCATGGAAAATGATTTTACATTTAAATATTTTCTGTTATTTGGTTAAACTGAAAATAAATTACTCCTATTATCTTGTCTAATTATATTCTCTTGTCATTTTTTAACTCTTTTTCCGTTATATTTTTTAGTTGTTTGTCATTAGCTAAATTTGTTATGCTATAATAATTTTTTTTTATAAAATCTACAATTCATTTATCTGATCTATTAATAAAATATAACATTATAAAGAATATCGCCATAAAACCAGAGAACCCTAAAAATTTGGTTCAACATTATAGAAAAACCTTAAACTAACTATAGGTATTCGCAATCGAATAAGCAAACAAATTAAATAGGTAAATCGATCAATTGATTGTAATGTAATAGTTTGTACTTTTACATTTTAAATTCTAACAGAAAGAAAATTTCCACTCTAATTTTAAATAAATTTTTGATTGCCCACATTTTATGAGAAACTTACATGATTCAATCGAATCGGGGGGAAATCTAGGGTTTTTTTTTATTTTCGATGAAAATGGATAAAAATAGTTCAAATTCATGATATAGCTTGATAATTTAATAATCAAAACATGAGATTCGAATAAAACGTACTAAATTGATGATATTCGAAGAAGATGAAAAGAAATTGTGAATTTTCCCCCAATGTTTAAGACAGATAAAGTATGGAGTAGAGAGAGAAGCTACCGAGAAGATGAGAAATGAAAAATGCTTGAGTAGAGATGGACATGGGCCGAACCGAGCAGGCATGCTTTTAGCATAGTCTGACACAAGCAAAGTCGTGGTATGACATGATACACTATCCATGGAGTGGGCCGCAGGCCAGACCGCGGACAACAAAAAAATTTAGGCAATAGCACGCGAGCGGCACTCCAATTTGGCACGAGGCATGGCCGAAGCACGCTATTATTTAGTATTATTTAATACAATTAATTTGGCACGATGATATTACTATTATTTTTTTTTATTCTATTGTATACTTTATTTTAATTTTTTGTTAAAAAAAATTAGGCCAGCATGAGGCAAGATACGACACGCCAAGCACGTGGGCCGTGTTAGGCCATTAGCCGAATTTTAGGGAAAGGTAGTATGACACAACGCAACACGACTACAATTAGGCACGACACGACAAGAGGCCAGACACGAGCTGACACGGTCCATGACGAGCACGGCACAACCCGTGCCCACCTCTATGCATGAGTTGGTAATGCGTGAGTTGTTTGTTAGTTATTATTTTTTTTAGAGCAAATGGATGTAAAACTGTTTTACTCCCAATTTTAAAGGAAAATGTTTTCAATAGGGTGTAAAATGAATTTACACTCCAAGTTTTACATCCTATATTTTACTCCAAACTAAACAATATAAAATGGGAAAGCAGTTTTCAGGAAAAATATTTTACACCCTACTAAACAGAGCCTATGTAGTACTACATTTCTTTTATTTTGTAATTATATTATAACAAATTATATATTCAAGTGAGATCTTGTTGGATGTATCTCGATGTAAATTTTTAAAATATTAAGTTTTTATAATTTTTTATCTTACGAATTGTGAGAAAAAAATGTTTAAGTTGTCTTGAAAACCGTAAAAAGTCAAATGTAACAAATAAAATTGGACGGATGAAGTATTATACTAGTATGACATAAATCGCAGGTACTTTTGATGGTGCGCTCGTGTACCCTTGTTCATTGCTAGCTATAGCAGTTGGCCAGTTGCGGACTCTCTGGATGTATTGCGGGTACTTTTGATGGTGCGCTCGTGTGTCCTTGTTGATTGTTAGCTATAGCAGTTGGCCAGTTGCGACTCTCTGGATGTCTAACTTTGTACGCAACTATGTGGTTTTACCGTTTGTATACTCTCTCCCTCTTTTTTTTTTTAAAAAAAATTTGATCACAAATTCTTATCATATTATGACAAATAATATATCCAAGTGAGATTTATTAGATTAATATCAATGTAAAGTTTTAGAATATTAAATTTTTATAATTTTTTGTCTAAAGGATTTTGAGATAAAAGTGTTTTAGGTTGTATTTTAAAAACAATAAAATGAGAATAAAAATAGGGATAAGAAAGGGTATTCGTTAATAATTTCATTATTGTTTTGAATTAGGAAATTAGTCTTATCCTATTTCCCATGAGTTCAAGTTTTTATTTATCTTCTAAGTCCTTTATCATTGACTTTTTATATTTGGATTTTTTTGCTTCCTTTCATGGTGAAATTTGGGAGCCTCAATTCTTTTTGATGTAAATGTTATTCAACCAAAGCTTGACTCTTAAATTGGATGAATTAGTAATATGGAAAATTTGGAATCTGTTTTAATTTATTACAAAAAAAATATTAAATTAGGGTCATGAAAGAATTTTTCAAAATTATAACTTAACAATAACCAAATATGTAAACCACCTAAACACTTATCAGACAAGGTCATAAATATCAAAATTAACAAGGTCTTAAGTCTTATACATGCTTAAACTTGATTAGAAATTCAACAAACTTTAAATCAAACTATTAGCTATATCATTCCATGTAAAAATATCATAATAATAGACTAGCAAAGCAACAACAACACATATTGGATTTGAATCAAAGAATTGTTCTAGCAGCAAAAATCAAACATGTAAAACACTTATTATTAGACAAGATACCAAAAACCCATAAACAACAAGGTCATAAGCATGTCAAAAATTTGATTAGAAGTTGGGCAAACTCTAGCAATAAATAAATTACAAGAATATCAAAAGCAAAAACAACAAATTTCCTAAGGTGCTTTTGCCAACAAAATTAATTTCTCCAACGATTAACTTCTCTAAGCATAAGGGGATAAAACTAAATTAAAACACCAATTAAGAATCTCTAAAAATCAACTTATCGTCATCCTAATTTTGCAAAATCACAATCAAATTCCAACATTAAGTTTATTTAAAATAAAATCATATAATTTAACTTTAGGCTTTAACTAACATTGTGTTTATTATAGTATAATCCATTAACGTTGTGTTTCCTATGGTTTTCACAATCTTTCGCAGCAAGAACGTGATCTAGAGTATCCTGTACCACCTCATCCTCCCACAATAAATTTGTGCAAGGAGAACCCGATTCAACCACCAAAACTGAGGACTATAATATGGAAGTTTGAACTCATAAAGCTTGAATTTCAAACTTTCAAGGGGTTCTTGAGAATAAATTGGACCATAGTATGGTTTTTGTTGAGAAATGACATTAGCTTCCGAATCTTCTAGGTATGGTTTTTGTGTTTTGAGAGGTTCGTTATTTGATGGAAGAATCCACTATACAGAAAGGATTTTTTGCATTCTTCACAAGAAAAATTGTGACCATAAGAATAATGGCCATCCCCTATTGGCTCTGTTTTATAGGGTATGGATATTGGGAAACTCATGTTGGCAAAGGTAAAAGAAGGATAAAGTAGCTGCACAATATGAGAGATTGATAGCTAGATGTAGGGTTTTTTAGTTCAAAAAGTGGTCGAGAGGAAAATGAGTTCCAAAAAATACACCAACATTGGTATTGTTGTGAACACAAATCTTAGATGATAATCTTAATTGTAATTTGATAGAAGATTAAATAAATTCTTAAATCAAGGGTTTTTTACTGTTTCAAAAAAGAGGTTGTGAGGAAATAACAAAACTTTTAATTTGAGTGGGTTTATGAGTTGATAAGAGAAATTGGTGTCATGGTGATCGTAATTGTAAGAGAATAACTTTTATTGCGTTTTTATGAACGATTGGTAGAACAATGAGTCAAGATCTAGGAAAAACAAAAGCGTGAAACTATTGAGAGATGAGAGAGAAAGTTAATCGTTTAAAAAGAATCTTAAGAGTACAATGATATTGGTTAAATGTAGTGAATGTGTGCTGAATTTTGTGATTTAGGTTGGCAAAACCTACTAAAATTGGCTTCGCTTTCCAATGAAAATTGAGGTAATTTGGAATAAAAATTTTTAACTTGGGTTATTTTTGTAAAAAAAAGGGATAAAAGTGGTAAATATTTCAATTAGTAATAATTTATTAAAACTACTCATTTCAAAAATTAAAATTATCAAATAAGAATAAAGGGAATATATGTAATAATTTGAATATAATACTTGGAAGATAAACTTAAAATGTACAAATTACTTGTTTTAACCATGATAACTTTTAGACTAGTAAATCAAATTACTTCAAACAAAAATGTCTAAATATGCACAAAATTTTCCCCTTTACTTAGTTCTATGCTACACCTAAGCGCATGATCATTATTAATCAAGACGTCAAGGAATGCATTATTTTCATTTTCTTTAAAGATTAGAAGGCATAATTAGCGCAAATATATTTGATTTAGCCTGAACTAATCATACTTTTTTGTATTATTATTATCATTATTATTATTTATTATTATTATTTGTAGTGGATAGATTGGGTCTATGATCTAGTCTATTATTTTAAGTGTACACTTATTGGGGGGGGGGGGGGGGGGGGGGGTTGTGAATTATAAGTGTATGATCATTCAAACTTTTTGCGAAATTAGAAAGAAACTTGTAAAAATGAAAGGTACTTCAAATAGGAACACATGAGATTTTAGAAAAATCACGAGCCACTCAAGATTTCAACACTTTTTACTATATGGGCAATCCTAAATACAATGCTTTAGGAACACTCTCAACTCAAGTTTCACTCTCAACTCGAGTTCCCTTCTCTAACCTTCTCTTGCTCAATTCTCTTTTATCTTTTCTCTATCTAGATTTAATCTTGTCACCTTAATACAACTATGTACCACTCATCAAATATTACAACTTAAAAAGATTTTGGTAACTTTGAAACTTTACTGAAAATAATAAGTATTTTAAGCCTTTTGTTTAACTAACAAGAAGAAATTTTTCAAGAAATATCTTTTGTACATGAGTCAGTTACGTTAAATAAGTTTGGAAAGCCTTATTTTTATAGTCATGCATGCTTCCCCTAGTTAGAAAAAGGTCAGTATCTAAAGAATGGGTTGAGTGGAAGTAGGAGACTTAATTTCTCATGTTTGCAAAATTAATTTTATCTAAAAAATTCCTTAATTTAATTTATGATAAACCTTTTGATAGCCAGCCTCCACTAAAGTAATTGGATTGAAATAGGAAAATTATTTTCCACAAATCACGTAAAAACATTTAAAAGTAAACCATTTAAACAAACAAAGGAACCTTGACTCATTAATTTTTAGGCTTTATCATTACTTGTTCTAATTAGCTAAAGTCTTAGTCACTTATATAAATCCTAAATATAACCTACTTAGTCTTCATGCTCTCCTTGACTGTAAGCTATCTCATCGTTACTTTAATGGAAGTCCCTACTTCAAAATTCAACGATCAATCATTTGCATATCGGGTCCAAGTTTTGATTACATTTGACTTTTGTTAGCTTCACATGACGGCTTTGGGTTTGCCCTTACTTCTAATCCAAAACATAAACTAAAAAATTTCACACACTTAACAAACAAACATCAATTAGGTTTGTAAACAAGACAAAACAACATAGTCATTTCAACTTTCAACCCTCAAAGGATTGAATTACATTATGCTATTTGTGTCCCTTCTTATGGGTTTTTCCAAACAAAAGACACAATAATACAAATTAACCTTGAGCTTATGTTACTTTACAAAACCACCTACATTTTAGACTACATTTGTTCCGCTTTATTTTTTCTCATTTTATTATCATCCATTATAGATATGTTTGAAGTAAAAAAAAACCCAGTTTAACTAAGGAATGAAATGATTAGAAAAAGAGTTGATCGTGATATATATTATTTGGCCTATTCAATCAATTTTTACAAAAAAATCTAGGTAAAAGTGAGACAATTATTATGTTTTGCTCATTGGATTTGGAGCCACACATATCCGGTACCACCGTCATAGTTTAACAAAATAATGTAGCGAGCTGGGACATTATTTTCATGAGCACATACGACTATAAGTCTATAACTAAGATCTTACATCAAATAAACAATTTCAACGTGTCACGTAGCCAAGCCGTTTTCTCATTTTTCAACAGCTCCATTCCCCAAAAAAAAAAAACAAACAAACAATAAGTTAAATAATATAATAGAGGGTCATATAAATTCCACCCAGCTCCTCTGAAAACAACATAATCCAATCCCTTCCCCTCCATACTCATACTCCTCTCCTTCTCTCAACTCCAACAATGACATCATCACCGCTAGACTTCCAAAGATCAGTTCAACTCGGCATCAAACTCTCAAAGCGTATCTGCTACGGTAAAGACCCCTCCCTCAAGCCGCCCCAACCTCCTCCTTCTATGGAGAAGTCTCCGTCATCATCAACGTCGTTGCCGGACCATCATTCTAAATTCCTCCCAACTTCTCCGATGGCTTACGCGGTCGTTTCCGACCCTGCAGTGGTTGATAATCCCGACCTTAAGAGTTATCAGCCCTATGTTCATGGCCGGTGTATGCCGCCGGCGTTGATTCCGCTTCACCTGTACGGTGTTGGGGTTGAGGTTGACTGTTACTTCCATACTGCGTTTGTTTGTTTGACTGCTATGTGGCGGTTGCACTGTGTTGATGGTGCTGTCAAGTGTGATTGTCTCCTTGCTATTCCTGTGGGAGAGCAGGTAATTATTCTCGTGCTTTCTCGAATCTTCTTGCTGTGACTGTGTTCTTTTTTTTTTAAAAAAAATCTTTTGTTATTTGTCGATATTTGGCTGATTGAGTACAATTTTTACTTTTTTTTTTCAAGTAGGAAGTTCTTAATTACCAGTGATTATTGCATGCCAGGGTTAGGACAACCATTGTAAATTGGGTCCTCCATTAAATAAATTAAAATCCAATTTTTATTTTTCTTAAAATATAAAAAAATGATTGGAGGTATCCGCCTCTTAAATTTGTGGCACAGTACATACAACTATAAGATTCGTTAAGGTGGTTGTCCCATTTACATTTTTTTTGTTCTATTGTCAAATCTTGTAAGTTAAGTCAAAAATGTGGGCCTTGTATTATAAAGCATAGAGATTTTGATTTACTTGATAAGTAAAAATCAGATACCACTCATAAATTTTTTAATATGCGAATCGTTCATGATTGTACTTAAATAGTTTCTCGAATGACCCATTGAATCAGACATTACCGTTCATATTATTTAGGGAGGGAAAAGGAGTAACTACTTCTACTTCCAATTAGCTACCAAGTTATTGGTGTTGAAATGACTATTGGGCTCAAAATTTGGATCTATTTAATGTATTAATGCTTTTAATAATGCTCGCAAAACATTTGAATACTTAGAACAAGGCAAAAGATGTAATACCCCTTTTGGAATGGTGTAGGATATTGGATATTTTTCAAAAGAAGTTATTGAATAAAGGAGTGTGATCATTGTGCCAGTAGAAAAAGGGTGTTTTCGGTTCTCCACCATATATAATCATGCATTCATGCCAAAAGTGACATTGTATTGTTGCTATCAACTTTTACTTTTTGTTGATGACTCTAAATCCAAAAATGTGTAGCAGTAATATAAGATATCAAAATCTTGTAAATTTGTATTTTGGATCGCCCCTTTTGCTTTTGGCATGATAATCTATTTTGGGACTATACAAGGTAGAATGTGGGTCTACAGTCCCCAGCAAATATTTACTCATGGTCCCGGGCCTTCCCGGCTAAGAATCATTAGGTTTAGCAACGTTATTCTCTTAAGAATGAGTTCATATTAAGACTCTGCTGATTCACAAATTGGCACAACTGATCATAGTTGGGTATAGTCAATAATATACAAGTGTGGATATTTTACCAGTCTATCAGAGAAGTTAGCTCAGGCTTCAGGGTGAAGCCGTACAAAAATTTTTAGAAGGTTTTTTTGAAGACGAAGGTTGTAGAACGGTTATATTTTGGACTGTCATTTTATTCTTTGTGGATTCATGCTGGGACCCCAATTCGTAGACTGGAGCCTTGTATGTGTGTATCTCACTGCCAAGCAATTATGCAGGGCATGTGGGTATTTCAGTACAAAGCTGTCAGAAAAGCAGGGTTTATTTTGTTACTGATCCCTAACTCCCTACTTAGGTTTTTTTTGGTACAGTTGTCAACCTTTGTAGCTAGTGAACACTTTTGTGATACACTTCCTCATGAGAAAGATTTGGGGCCTGATTCTTCCTGTGGTTGTGTTGTTTTCTGTTAAACATTTTCCATATCTCTGTGTGAAATGTGTACAGTCTGAATAGAGTGGGAGTCATGAAATTGGACTTGACTAGTGGTTCTGGTTCTACTTATCTAGAACCGAAACTTTCACTAAGATGAGAACTTTTTCCCCCATTCTTAAGGCCCTTGTGTGATTTTTGTTGACTGTTGGCATTGATAGCTTTCTGGGTTTCAAACTTAGGTATATAAAATCCTTTTTACTGCAGCAGTTATGCATAATTGCATACAATTAGTTGTTCGATGTGATAAAAGCGTGATGTAGTTGAATCATGGAAATGTGTTTTCAGATTTTGCTTGATCTTTTATATGTACACGTAAAATGTTCTTTTAACACTTGCAACAAAATGATCTATGTATTGCTTGAAATATCCTCGCTTTCCCTCCCTAGTTGTGATAAAGGAAAATTAAGCAAGTATGAAAGATTATACTAATTTTTGGAGTAATCTTGCGACTTGCCAGGCTGTGCATCTAATTAATTGAGAGAGATTTTGTTTCCATTCAGCTTTGGGATGATTGTGATACCTGACCTTGACCTATGGTTTGTTCCTCCTTTAGTTATCTGCTAAAACAGATCATCAGCTGCATAATTTCAGCATCATGCACTAATTTTCAATATGAACTAGTATTCTTATTCTATGCAAGGTATACTAATATTATTGGATGTATCATATTGATAAGTTTTGGATGCCAGTTCAAAGATACACCATTCTATTTATGGTGTTTCATATTTTAACAGTATAATTTTAAAACTAAGATACTTAATCGGGTAAGATAGCATAAATTTAGACCTTCCTGGACACCTTAGAGAAGATACCATCATGAGGTTGTTGTTATGTGTATTTTTGAAGCCTTGTAATACTTTTGTCACATTCTCTTGCAATATTGCTAGTTTTTACCTTTAAGGTTCAATGATTGTTTTGAATTCTCAAAGAAACCATAATTTGGCTAACAGGGTTCAGTTCTAGGTTTTGAAATTGAGGCTACTGGAAGTTCGTATCTTTCTCAATTAGTCAAGGTTGAAGGTGTAGCAGATATGGATGAATCAGACAAAGCTGAATGTGGGGGTTTCCTGAAGCCCAATATTTTCACTTTGAAGATACCTAAGGTTTTTACATTAATGACTTCTTGTGGTTTTCATGTGGCTATCTGGAAGATAACATTTCCTTTTGTTTTTACATCATGTTCTGGATAGCTGTAAAAAACTGGGACTGAGGAGAATAGGGGCAGTTAAAAGGAGATATGAATTTGCTATATTATGCGACAGTTATATCTTGCTGAAGAAACATTTAAGTTTAGAGCATAAGTCGTTTGCTGGCACGAACTTTGGTCATACGATATTTGCGCTAACTGAGACATGCCCTAAGCAGTACAAAACAAGTTAACAAACCTTGAAAGAGTCTCATGCAAATTGATATATATCGGCAAAATCTCTTTTATGCATATGAAATACTTTGTATATGAACTTTTATTTGCAAATGACAGATTTATTTGTCTTTAAAGGTGGATGGAGGATCTAAGCTTTTGGTAAAGGTTAGGTGGTCCCAGAGGTTATTATACCAGAACAGTTCGTTTATGCTGAGTTTGCCATTTAGTTTTCCAGTTTATGTCATTCCAGGTGGAATATTTTCAAAAAAACAGAAGATACTTTTGAATGTTAATTCTGGTACTAATGCAGAAGTTCAATGCAAAGCTGCCACCCATCCGTTGAAGGTATGCATGTCTTGCCTTGCACTGTCATTGTATTTCTTGATACGACAACTTATTTAAATTTGAATTATTAGTATATTTCATAATTGTGTGATTCTTAGGAACTGAACCATGAGGTTGGCAAACTTGGTTTCTTGTATGAAGAAGAAGTTCAGACTTGGTCACAGACTGACTTTGAATTTTTATATTCTGTAAGACATCATACTCTGAGATTCTTGTTTAAAATTCTGTTACTAGCTTACAATCATAGATGCAGTGCAGAAATAGAATAATGTACATCTTGAGTGATGGGACTCCCTAGTTTCAAGCTTTGTTGAAATTGTAAATTCCCTTCTCCCCAGGTTTCTTTCAGTGACATACAAGGAGGAATTCTTTTGCATTCTCCTTCTCCAGATGATATTGATCAACGAGAAATGTTTGCTTTTTATCTTTTCGATGGTGAAGCTAAAAACAGAAAGGTGTATCTTTGTCAAGCATGATCTCCTTCAACTCTGTTTTGGGGTTGAATTTCATTTGCAATTTTGATGTCTCATTGTTTATAAAGTTTGAATTCATTGAAGAAATATAATTTGGCCTTTATATTAATTCCTGTTTTCATACATCTATTAGGTTTTTAAGAAGAGAGTAGTATTCCTTGTTGATATAAGTGGTAGCATGAAAGAAGATCCTATTGAAAATGTCAAAAATGAAGTCTTGGAATATCTGTCCAAGTTAAATCAGGATGATCTATTCAACATCATAGCATTTAATGGGGAAAGTCACTCATTTTCTTCATCAATGGAACCAGCTACCCATAAAGCACTACAACGAGCTAGTGAATGGATCAACTTAAAGTTGATTCCAGAGGGAGACACAAACATTTTGCTTCCAATCAAACAGGTTCATAGTTTTTCTCAGCATTTTTGATTAACTAAAAGTCTCTGTTATTACATTGTAGTAGAGTGCTTATGTCCATGTTTGTAATTAATTAGAGACACATCTATTTTTCGGTGAAACAGATTCTTAATTTTATGTGACAAAATTTGATATTATTTTCAGCCGAGCTTGTAGCTTCTGTCCAGTGTCCACTGCATGCATTTGACATTTTAGACATTAACCAACAAAACAAGATTTCCTTTCGCAAAAAATATTGTTCTATCTCTCAATCTGACTTGCTGAGAAGTAGCAGCTTTTTGTTTATAGTGTATTATCAGAATGAAGGTGGTTTGTTGCTTTTATTGTATTCCTGCTTTGCGTTGTTGAATGTATTTTAGATTATAAATCTAATGATGTAGTAGCCTGTATTTTCAAGTATTATATAACTTGAAAAAATGCAAATGTACCTTAATTGCATGTATACAATTCCACATGTGATTGTATTGTCTCACTAGTTGCTTACACAGGCTCTGGAGTTATTGTCACACGAAAGCAGCTCAATGGCTCATATATTTCTTATTACTGATGGCTCTGTTGAAAATGAAAGAGATATTTGCGATGTCGTACAAAAATCTTGTGAAGCAAAAGGAAGCTTACCTTTTCTCCGTATTTCTACCTTTGGCATTGGTAAGCATTTGTTTTTGTGATCATTTTTGGGAGCTTGGCTTAGTTTTACAATCCACTTTTCAAAAAAGAAAAAAGCTCTTTAAGTCAGAACTGACTTATTAGATATATTTGACTGCTTGGACCCCCTTTTCTGGATCCTTCCAAGACAAGAATAAAAATATATGGGATCATATTCTAAGGAGGGGTTGGTTGAGAATGAAATCACAGAGATTGATTGTTTGCTTTTGCTATTGAATCTTGCTATATATATTTTCAATGTACCTTCTACTAGGAATAAAAGTCAGCTCCACCTGGTAGTGATTGATTCATGGGAAATAACTTGTGTAATTTCTGTTGTTAATGGCCTACTCAGCCTTTATTCTTAATGTGCATAAAAATTTATATTTGAGGGCCATCATGTATGTCCTTTTCATAATATAGATTGAAATTTTTTTATTTTAATAAGAATGCATGCCTTCCTGTTCACGTTTCTGAACATTAGCCACATTGTTCAACTTCAAAGTGCTGAAGACCTGTTCAGATGATGTGCTTATTAATATCAACCTGAACTTTGTTTTAGGAGTCAACACTCGAGTCTCTCTCGCGAGGTTTGAAATTTGTGATTATCTATGGATTAGTTTCTTGTTTACTGGAAATCTTATTAATGACTTATTTCCAATTTGTGGCTTCTGCTTCCATGTAGGCTCTGTATCTTTGACGGTAGCTTTAGCATTGTAAAATATGTTTAAGGTTCATTATTTTTTGGGTTGATCTTTCCAGGTTCATATTGCAATCACTACTTCCTACGAATATTGGCACAAATAGCTAAGGGCCATTATGATGCTGCGTATAGTGCTGGTAACTTTTGATGATTTTTGGTCAAGCTTGGTTTCGTTGTTGTGTTAGTTGTGTTTTATTTACCATCTACCATAAATAACAGATCTAGTCTTTAACATTTTACTATTGTGTGTTCATATTCACAACTAAACCATGTTCTGATTCATAACTATTAGCTTTTGTGCATAAAGAATGTGTAAAGAACCCCATTAGAAAAATGTTTCTTTGTGTTACTGCCAAATTTTTTGAATAAATTCCATGATTAGATCTCTATTTGCACCTCATTCAGCTTGTAGATTGTGACCCTGTTGAGTTAGTAGACTAATGGAAGGAAAGCCAGGATCAGTGAATTGACAAATTTTCAGTTCTATTATTTCAAAATATACTGCATGTGTATAACTCTACTTTCTGTCTTCGATGCATGCATTAGTGAAAGGGCAAATGACATGATAATGTTAGAAAAGGAAAAATGAGAGAATATCTTCCCACTTTTTTTAACAGAGTGAACATGCTCTTGTAGATACCAAGTGTATGAAAACAGGGAATAGGTTCGTTGTGGTACATTCTTACGTCAGATTCTTACTTGATTATTATCATTATTTTCCATTATTCTTCCTTTGATGCGTCTTTGGAGTAGCTGGACAATTGAGACTATATTCTCCAAACTCTGAAGAACAATTGAGACATTATTCTTCTAGGGCTCTAGGTTCTGAAACAAAATGGATTAATATTGACCATTTTCATTTCGATTCTTTAAAATGTGTGCAATTGTTTAACAAAGTTGATAGTGATTAATATCATCAAACATGCAGCATTAAGGTAATGAACATATAGCAGCTGCGTAGCATTCCAAGTTAAAATGACAGCAAATTTGTGAAACCAAACCCTTTGCTTTCATTGGCAGATTCTATTGCTCCTCGACTCCGGAGGCTTATCGCAATGTCATCGCAAGTAATTCTTTCAAATATTGAAGTTGATGGCTTGAGCGATCTTCAATCACTCACGGTGAGATCTATGCTTACCCTGATCTTTGAATATAGTTAACATAAAGTAATATTTGGAAGGGTGATTTGGCACTTGATATGATCCTTGCATCGTTTTCTGTCCTGCATATCTAAAACTTTTAATTGATCTGTTAAAACAAACAAATCATCAATTTGGAATCATGATTTTTTGAGGTTTGTTTGGAGGGTTTTTTTTCTTTTCTTTTTTTTTCCCCCCACTTTTGTGATGTTTGAGAAATACAATTGGAGAAGAACTCATCTAATAATAAGTTAGCAAAAAGTGGTTGGTTTCTCTTTGTTGGTTGATGGGAAGGATGCTTGGGACTCGGGGAGTGCTTGCTCAGTGTATATTACAGTTTCATACTAGAATTGCTATAATAGTAACTGAACGTCAAAAGGGTGGGGTTGGCTATACCAACCAAGTTGTCAACTGTCAGCCTCATGAATCGCTCATTCTAATCCTTTATCTTCACATTATTATCCAATGCAAAATGATCTTGCAAACCCAATTGCTAACCTATCCTAACTTTTCTATCCATCTGTATTATCCTTGGACTACCTCAATTTCTTTTATGATTCCCAATTTCTGACGTATGTAACATATCTGCTAAATTTGTCTTCAGACATTATCATTTTGAGATCCTATCGTTACGATTTGGACACGATCTTTTATTATCAAAGGTTTTCAACAGCGATGGTGGTCTTGTCTGTAGATCCTTTTAGCTCTGGCCCTTTATTCTTCTTGACATTTCCATGTTCTTACTATGTGCAGTTATATCCATCTGTTATTCAAGATCTTTCATGTGAATGTCCAATGGTTATATCAGGAAGATACGAAGGTAAGCTTCCAGAATCTCTTACGATACGAGGTACCTTGGCGGATATGAGTAACTTTGTGACTGACCTCAAAATGTGGAAGGCAAACAATATACCTCTGGACAAGGTACTTTCATTTACTTTTTATTTTCAGGCAATGACATCGTTCCTTCATTATTTATCTGTTTTCCGCCTCATTTATTGAAAGTTCACCAATCAACTAGAAAACTCTGGTCATATTTGAAGCTTCTGAATTTTATAGCACATTTAAGAGGGGACAAAAAGAGTAATGGCTCCCCCTTTCTTCTGGTGGGCTGCAATCTCATGTCCACTCACCTTTTTAGATTGTTGTTGAAGACATGAAGGTCATTGCTCATCTTTTTTATTTGTGTTCAATCTGTTCATATCCTCTTCTTAATTTATTTTTGAGACAAACTATCCAACCAAAAATTTCCTAGATTTTTTATTCTTTTTCTTTGAATTCTGCCGTTGTAGTTGTTTCCTGTATTTTTTTTGTTCAATCTGAAGGATGCTATATCACCTGAATGTATTGGCAATTGTCTCTAAGCCATGTTTTTATATGGTTCTTTATCAGCGATATCTGTACTTTGTTTGTTGCTTTCCCTTTTGAATATGATATATTTACTTTTTTTATATAATTTTTAAAATATTTGGTACCATGTAGGTATTTGCACGGACACAGATTGACACGCTAACTGCAAAAGCATGGTTTGCAGGAAGCAAGGAAATTGAGAGGCAGGTTGAATTTCTTATGATTCAATCTATCTATTTTTCTACCATCTATCTATAATGGCATGCATATTATCTATCTAATCGTATAACCCTTAAGTTCGCATTTCTTTCTGAGATCTTTCGTAGGTTATAGAGATTAGTATGCAAACAGGAGTCCCATCAGAATACACTCGCCTGATTCTTTTCCAGACACATGTGTGGAATCAAGGGCCGGATGCCATCACAATACAAGGGGTGTGTATTTAAAGGAGATTTTGTCTTTAAAGTTTTGTTTCATCTTGTTTTCTAAGTCCGAGTACATGTGTTTATTCTGGAGACTCTAATTGGTCGAATAATCCTAGGAAATTAAGTCAAAATGTGTCCTACATGGCAAAGAGTGATATGGAAGATGGCTCTTTGCGAATCTCATATTTGGTAGTTCTCCACACATGTTCTTTGGTATTACTCGTGGACATAATATAATATACACGAGCTTAATAGCCTTTTGTTTTCTTGCTCAAAGCCTGTTAGGTTACAGTTTTAAGCCTATTATTGGAATAGATGTTAAATTCCCCTCAGCTGCTGTTTTCCTAATGGGAGATCTGGTTTGGCAAGCATTTATCTTTTCTATGTTTATCCTATTCAATCCCCCAGTTTTAGACATCGTCAAAGACTCATGAGCTCAATATAATTGAGGCATTTGTATTACTGCATGTCCTTGATCTCAAGCATTAACTGTCTCGCATCTTTCTGTTCTGTTTTCTTTTTCTTACATTCTACCTGGTTATGGTGTTTATAAAGGGTCCTCATAGTTGACAGCAGTCAAATTTTCAGAACTATCTGCAGAACATGTTAAGTACGAAGTATCTATTAAATTGGGGCTGCAAGGGAGCTAAATTTGACTATTGAGTGATATCCTTTTTTTGTTTTCTCTTACAACTCATATGTTTACTTTTACATCTACACAGAAAGAAGCTTACGACAAAAGTAGTCTGCAGAAGATGGTCAGAAGTCGGAAAATAATTCTATTGCAAAGTATGGGCGTTGGATTTGGGGATGTGAAAAAGACGGCTGAAAATCTGGCTCCAGGGGTGATTATGAAATCACCTGATACGACAGAATTTTTATTTAATGCTGCTACTGGTTGCTGTGTCCAACTGCTTGATCGGTTCTGTTGTATGTGTTTTATTCAGGGAGTCTCAAAGTTGAGTGATCGATGTGTAATTACTCTGTCGCAGATATGTGCTGCCCTAGCATGTTGTCAGTGCCTCGAATGTTGTTATGATCTTTGCGACAGTTGCAGCTAGCTCTAGACTAGAAAAATTGTATTCGTAAAAATTCTGAGAAATAAGTATGTATGCAGTAATCAGTTTGTATATTGTGAGTTGTGATTTTCCTTTGTGAGATTGCGAGTAGTGACTTCCTCTGCGAGTAGACATATAGTCACGTTAAGTGTCAAGCCTTTTGGAGCTTAGCCAATGAAGTTAAAGAAAACAAATGCGGTTTAAAGGAAAAGGAAAACTAGTTATTGAAAATCCTTAGTTGAGTTACAATTTTTAGTTATGAGTTTATGGCTTTGTGACTGAGCCATAGGGGGGTGAAAAGAAACCGATGTGTTTGAAGAGTAACTTGTACTGCTTTCAATTGATTTTAGAAGCGAGCTTTTATCTTCTTTTTTTTTAGTTTACTAGGCTCCGTTTAATAAGGCGTAAAACGTTTTCAACTGAATATAGTTTTCCATGGAAAACTTTTATAGTGAAAACTCATTTTCATGAAACTTTTTCGTTGTTTGTTTGCATGGAAAATGATTTTACATTTGAATATTTTCCGTTGTTTGGTTGGACTGAAAATCAATTATTCCTATTTACTTTTTTAATTGTATTATCTTATCATTTTTTAACTCTTTTTATTCTGTTGTATTTTCTAATTGTTTGTCATTAGCTAAATTTGTTTTGCAACGAATTTTCTATATATAAAATGTACAATATATTTTTTTGATCTATTAATAACATTATACAAAATATCACCATAAAACTAGAGAAACCTAAAAAAATATGGTTCAACATTATAAAAAAACCTTGACCTAACCATTAATGAGTATTCACAATCAAGTAAGCAAATAAATCAAATAGGTAAACCAATCAACTGGTTGTAATGCAATAGTTTGTATTTGTATATTTTAAATTCCTACTTAAAGAAAATTTCTACTCTAATTTTACTTAAACTGTTGATTTTCCACATTTCATGGTTCAATAAAATCGGGAAAATCTATGTTTTTTTTTTTTGACTAAAATGGATAAAATTGTTCAAATTCATGATATATAATATGATAATTTAATAATCAAGACTTTAAAATCGAAGAAAACGTACTGAATTGATGATATTCGAAAAAGATGAAATATATTTTGGATTTTTTACCCAATTTTTAAGAAAGAGAAAGAGTGGAGTAGAGAGCGAAGCTACGTACCGAGAAGATGAAAATGAAAAATGCGTGAGTGGAGATGGACATGGGTCAAGTTGACATGCGAGCCGAGTAAGCACGACATGCTGTTGGCACGGTACGACATGCACATGGTCACGACATGACACAACACGCTGCCTGTGGAGTGGGCAACGTGTTACGTCGCGGACAATAAAAAAAATAGGCACAAGCATATTAGCGGCAATCGAATCACACTGTTATTTGTAACATTTAATACTATTATTAGTAACAATAATATTATTATTACTACAATTAATATTACTATTATTTTTAATATTACTATATTCTTATAATATAACTTAAATTATCTAAAATTATTTTTTTAAATTCTATTATATACTTTATTTTTATTTTTTGTAAAAAAAATTAGGCTAACACAAGGCACGACACGACACAGCACACCAAGCACTTGGGTCGTGTTAGGTCATGAGTCGAGTTTAAGGGAAAGTTAGCACGACACGACCACAATTAGGTACAACATGACAAGAGGCTAGACACGAGCTGACACAGTCCATAGTAGGCACGACACGACCTGTGTCCACCTTTGTGCGTGAGTTGTTAATGTGCGAGTTGTTTGTTAGTTGGTATTTTTTTGGAGTGAATGGATGTAAAAAAATTTACTCCCAATTTTGGGGGAAAATGTTTTCAATAGTATGTAAAATGAATGTACATTCCAAGTTTTACATCCTATATTTTACTTCAAACCAAACAATATAAAATGGGAAAATAGTTTTCAGGAAAAATGTTTTACACCCTACTAAACGGAGTTAAGTTCACAAGTTTTAACTTACTTTCTCCGTCCCTAATTGTTTGTCCATTTGATTTTTCGTGGATTTCAAGATACGACTTTAAATATTTTAATCTCTCAGATCGTAAGGGAAAAATTATAAAAGGTTGATATTTTTAAATTTTACATTAAGATATATCGAATACGATTTGGGCAAAAAAATCAAGGACAAATGTAGTAATATTTAAATCATTCATTATTAATTTCTACGACCTACCTACTTTAAATTTCTCATAGTTATTTGGGTCATTCAGATCCATAGACTGGAACAGTTCTCCATTTCCCGCTATCTCACTCTCTCTCCTCTTCCGCCAAATTTCTTTCCAATCTTCAAATCATTAGCGTCACATTTTCATGGATATCTCAAAATTTTCATCATTCGCGCCGCCTTTCACCAAAGCAGGTATACAACTCTCCGATTTCTCCACTTTCTCTCTCCAATCATTCCTAAATTGTACCTGCATGTCACATTCAATTCTTTCAGTAAATTCAATAACTCGGACCGTGAAACCAGCGATGTACTCATGTCAATTCATGATATCCGAGACGTCAGAAATTCGTTTGATTGTATAATTTCGATGGTTTGATGTTCAGTGATTTGCAGTTATATGCGCGTTCTGTGAATACAAGCTTTGCTATGAATGTCAGTAGTGTCAAACATAGGGTTTAGCGTTTGTGCGATTACATTGCGGCCGCGTGGTGGCGAGAATATCGCTGGCTGTTGTGCTTTACTGGTTTATATTGTTTCTCGTAACTAATGCGTTGATACTATGATCTGGTGTCCTTTTTAAAATGTTTTAGGCACGAGAATTTCGATGCTCCATTATATCCATATAAGTCCTTCAACTTAAGATTTTAAGTTTAGGATGGACTGAACACTTGAAGTATTTATTACTGGTATCTGGTAAATGGCATGTTTCTTCTACTTTAGATCGCGTAAAATGAAATAACGCGCAATGATTTGTTGTTGAAAGGGAGGTACCATCCTAAGGAACCAAAAAGAATAAAAAAAGACAGAATTTAATTGTTTCTTTTGTGAATGTGGTCGACTTCACGAAAAATCATGCACAAAGTACTAGAGTGACCGTTTTTTTTTTCTATCAGGTGCTGTAAGCATATTGGATAGTTGACTTTTTATTTTGGGACGCATTAGATCATGATCATATATTAGTAGCCGGCCCCATGTTTTTGAGAGTACAGGCTTGACTTTGTTTGTGTTTGGTAGTAGATCATATGCCACTATACCACTATTCCACTCTTGGGATGGATGGAGTGTATATTGCGAACTTTTTAAAGTACCTTTGTTCGGAATAATGGCTAGTGTTCGTATTCTATGACAATTATATACGAAACACATTAATTTGTCTCAACTCCCTATTATAATTATAATCTATTCTGGAAAACTTAGACCTCTGTGTTTACTTCATTTTAGACAACTCTCGTTGATAGGCTTCATCTAGATGACAGTGATTCTGTCGTAAATGCAAACAAAAACATAGTGCAGAGTAACATTTGGAGCCTTAAGACTTGAATATGGAACATTCTATAGCACTTTCTCCTACACTGTTCGTCTATGCTGTTGGATTGAGGGTTTTTGATGTTGATTTCATTGTGTGTTTCATCACTAATTTTTTTTCCCTTTTGGGCTTAAAGATGCCTTGCAATGTGATGATGCATTCGAGCACTTTTTTTTTTGCAGGAGAATTACTAGTCGTTTTGACTCTTTTTGTTATGTTTTCAGTATTACAGCAACGTGTGGCTTCAACATGAAGAGGAATTGTGTCCATGGTTCTGATTCTATTCAATCTGCCTCAAGACCAATATCAAATTTCTTTGGTATGCTTGATGATCTCTTGGTTACATAAACTATAAACCTCTCTAGATATTGTCTTGTTTGGCTGCAGTAAGAAGGAATGAAACAAAAAATGGAATATAGTATTATAAATGATTTGCAACTAGTTCATTTGAATGAGGGTTACATACATTTTACATTACCACTGATGAAGTGTTGAGCACCAACAAATATGTTTCCTCGGATACACTCACGTTTAGTTATTCTCAACTAGTGGCTGGTGAGTTAAGACTTAAGACACTCATATTCAGAAGCTCTGAATCAAAAGCTGTATAAGTTTTGTAGTATTCATGTTTGTGATGGGTTTAAATTCTAATAAGTTTATTTAGGATGGTTTTTTTTTTAAATGTTTATGATGAGTTCAGAAAAAATAAGTTTGTGTTAGGAATAATCTTGATATCCAAGTGTAATTTATTACTATTATAAAATCTATTAAGTTTAGATAAATTCAAGGTGAGCAAAAACTTATTGGATCAGGTTTTTGAGTATAAAGGGTTTGCAATTTTGTGCTACATAATGGGCTGTCTACATGACCCATGGTTGTTTGGGGCCTTGAGTGGGTTGCTTCATGCATATCCTCTCTTTGTATTCCTAGAAGGCTTTTCCACTAAGTCATCTTCTTGCAATGGGTAAGCTTGATGGTCGTTTCACGGTTTGACAGGTTATTTTGTTTGTGCTCATATATGGGGGGAGGATGCGGTGTCGTCCTTTGTGGACAATCTTGTTGAGTTTAAGAATATTGTCACTTTTAAATAGGTGGGTTTCAGTCTCAAGATTAAACCAGGATAGCCTTTAGTTAATAGGATTAGTTTGTATCCAATTAATATTTGGGCTACCCTGTTCCTAAGAAAATTTTAGGCATTTATGGATGTTTGACTGCATGTTTGGATGAGCCCAATATTTTCATCAAGCAGAGACGCTTTTCAGGATGAGGAATTCTATACAAATAACCGCTATTTGTGAATAGTAAATATGACAGTGGCATTTTGTATAATTTTGGGAAAAATAATGGATTTTCTGGGAATTTATGGAAAAATAGAGGGAATTTTCAAAAATAAGATGAAACATTTAACCTTCAGCATTCTACTAAATTATGAAATATGCTATTGTTATTATTCACATATAACTGTTATAATTTCTCTTTTAGGATTGGATCTTTTAAAATTTCAAGATCAAAGGTTTGGACTATATAGGTAAAACCTGTTGGCGTGAGGAATAGTTTTGCTTTGTTTCAAACTAACGGGGCTTTTGGATGAGACCCTTATACTCTGTATTATTTAGATTTATAGTAGAGGACTCTATGAAGGGTTTTTCTTGAGAGACTTGAACCTGATGAAACACATATCTGAATCTCCTTCTGTAAACCTGCTACTGCTAGATGATCAATATTTTCAATAAGGATCATCCCTCCATGGAGACATTTTTACAAATTGTGAGGAAACAAATCTATGCGTAATCAGGTTGAGAAATTTGAAATCTACGATTGTAGTGGTGCAAAAAGAAGTGGGAGTTACCTACTTTAAATTAGTGGTTAGCTTTCTTCAGTAGTTTTGGAGCATATTTGGAAGGAGCAAAACAAGTATTGAAGGCGCTTGAGAGAATGGAGGTAAAACTGATGGATTCCAAGGTAAGGAATTTAGGCTTGTTAAGGACAAATGCCTGGAATAGAGATTGTGAGATTGATAGCATATTAAGTATAAAGTCTCAAACAAAATTTCACTACAGATATTGTTAATAGTATTTTATTCCCTTATTCTCTATTTTTGACAGCTTGTTCTCTCACTGTGCTCTGTACATTTATGAAGGACGTATCCGCATTTCTTAAGTTTTTTTTTTTTTTTTTCTTGAGTGATTGCCTTTGTTTTTCATGTACGTTTATGGACAGAGCTCTTTCTTCCTAGACCTTTAGGCGTACTTAGATAGTTTCGACTTGGAAAAGTAAGGCAGTAGGTACTTGTTTTGGCCATCACTTTAAACCTTAATGAATAATGGAAATGAGACAAAAGTGAATTGATCTTGAGGATAAACATTCCCCAGTTTGACTTAACATGAGGTCAAGTTTGGATACGATTTGACTAGCCACATAATTGGATTGACTTAATATGGTCGCCGAATTCGGTTACATCTCGTGTCAATAGTTGTTTAAGATGGTAAAACCTTGTTTCAGAAGGTCTTTGTGCAATGTATTATTTGGTATATGTGTTTGACTCTTGCGGTTAGCAACCTTAATGAGAGATCGATAGTAAATGTTGATAAAAACAACAGTGATGAGAGCTACAATACTTAAAAGATTTTTTTATTTTATTTAGGGTTTCTTTCTATCACTTTTATGAGGGTTGTCCACCTTAAGGCTTCATAAATGATTTCATGTATAAAATATTATTTATTTCCAGTAATATTTGAAAGATTTGTTATTTTCGATTCTCATGATATGAAACATCTTGACTATCTCCAATTCGTAAATTGGGTCTTTTGTAGGTAGTCATTATGTGAGTGTGTATTTGAGACTAGTTACCTCGAGCATGTATTTCAAGCCGAATTTAAGCCAAATTTTCGAACTGTGAAAGCTTTTTAGTATATTAATTAGAGCTCGAGCATTTTAGTTTTGTTAGGCTTGTAAAAGATAAACATATGAAGAGATAAGATTAGTGAAGAGATAAGATTTGATTATATGGTAGAATTACTATAGGTTAAGGTTTGTATAAGATAGAACTTCAGGAACAACAAGATAGAATTAGAGTAAGAGTTATGGTACGTAACAAACTAGTTTTAAATGGTATATATACCAGGACCTGTAACATCAGTTAAAGAGATATACAGAGATTATTCAAGATATACGAAATTCAATACACACTACAATATCAGTATACAAGTTATCTTGGTATTAGAGCGGGCCCAATAATCAGTGGTTTTTCGGCCATTGCTTCATCATCTACCCAGACTCTTACCTGACAGGATGAGTGAACCACTTAGGGAACCAAGTGACACAGCCGTGGTTATGGCTCAACTGCTGGAGGTTCTCGAAAGACTCAACTCCAACAGGAGCCAAGAATCACACAGCGTATCTACCTTAGTCCATGTAACCGAAAAATTAAATCACCAGAATTACTCTAAGTGGTCTAGAGCGATGTTGATGGCAATTGAGGGAAGGGGTAGGCTCACACATATCACTGCCGCACCACCTCCACCTCAACACACCCAAGAACACTTACTCTGGACCCAAAGAGATGCCCTGGTTAGATCATGGATTGTTGAAAACATAGAATCAGAATTGGTAAACCAATTCCTTGATTTCTCAACTGCAGGAGAACTCTGGAAAGGCATTGAGGCAATGTATAGTAGTGGTAGAGACGGACTACAAATATTTGATCTTACCATCGAAGCGAACACAATCAAACAAAATAGAGACCCCATTGAAACATACTATGGTAAACTAGTGACAATGTGGAAAGAGATTGATAGAAGAATGTCGAACTCGATGAAGGATCCGGACGATATAATCATGCATAACAAGCTTGTGCAACAGAACCGATTTTACCAATTTTTGGCAGGGTTGGATGAAACCCTAGATAAAGACATCAGGGACCTCGTAAATCAAGATCCGTTGCCTTCAGTGGAGTCGGCATACAATGCAATAAGGAGAGAAGTAGCACAAAGGAAAATAATGAAGACCAACCAAAACTTACCTAACTTACCTGATGCGGAGGGAATTGGAAGCGGCCTCGCCACGAAGACCCGGTCAAAGAGACCATCACTCCGGCGTGGCGAAGACGACAAAGCACATTTACGGTACTCCCACTGTGGTGGGTCTAGGCACACAAAGGATGGATGCTTCAAGCTAGTAGGGTATCCTGATTGGTGGCAAGAGAACAAGAAAAAGGGAGCACGAAGGACAGAAGACACGAGGAAGAAAGGAGGAGCATCAATGGCAGTGGAACAAAGCCCAGACCCGATGCATAAGGAGGAGATCAGTGGAGAAGGGAAATCAGCCGGTATGAGTGAAGGTAATAAGGGTGGAGAAACCCCTAACCTAAACACGTACAACCTAGCCCACCTCCGAAACACCCACCTCCAAAACACATGCCCTTCCCCACAATTTCCTTTACTCACCAAAGGATTCACATCAATGGCGGTAGTAATGAGCTCAGAATCGGCGCATAAGGAGGACAAAAGTGGAGAAGGAGGAACAACTGGGGTGAAGACAGCTGGGAAGGGGGAAGTGAATGGGGAAAACCCTAAACCTACAACTAACACTTATACCCCAGCTCCCCACCGAGACACGTGCATCCATACCCCACTAACCCATTGTCTCTTAAAAAACCCTAAGCCTAATTCTATAGCCCACACTCACGCAATTTCAACGGACCTTGTGTCCCATTACATGAAGCCCCCTAATCACGATCCATATATTAACCTACCCAAAACCCGATCAAGTCAATGGATCCTAGATAGCGGGGCCACCGACCCCATGACAAATAACAAACATGATCTCCTAACCCAATCTGAACCCCAAAAGACCCTTATACACTGCGAGTGGGGAATGTGTTAGGTTACCAGCACTGGGAGTGTGAAAATTGGCCCTCATTTATCTTTAAAAAATTGCCTTTACATTCCGAATCTTTCGTATAAGCTTTTATCTGTTAGCCATCTTACGAAAGATTTGAATTGTACTGTTGTTCTAACCTCTGACTCTTATATTATACAGGATGCTTGAACCGGGAAGATCATTGAGCATGGTACTGAGAAGGATGGATTGTATTACGTTACTAAGTTATCCGGTGATGCAGCCTTTGTTCAGGGATCACTTAAAGCTGAGCTCCAAATGTGGCACCGTCGACTGGGTCATCCTTCTTTGGGGTACTTAGAACGTCTCTTTCCTTCCCTTACTGGCTTAAGAAAACCTCTCAATTGTGATGCATGTTATCTAGCTAAAACTCACAAACGTAGTTATCCAGTTAGCTCTAGCCATAATCGTAATCCTTTTTATTTGGTTCACGCTGATGTGTGGGGTCCTGTCCCTGAACTTGGCAAACATGGTTTTGGATATTATGTCTTGTTTATTGATGATTGTTCTCGTATGAGTTGGGTGTATTTTTAAAAAAATAAATCTGAGGTGTGCAATATTTTTATTGCATTTTATAAAATGATCCTTACCCAATTCAATACTAAGATTTCTATTTTACGTTCTGATAATGGAGGAGAGTATATAAACCATGACATGCGGATTTTTTGTTCTACTAATGATCTTATCCATCAAACAACTTGTCCTGACACCCCTCAACAAAACGGCGAGGCCGAAAGGAAAAATCGAACTCTCCTTGAAATGACTCGAGCTATGATAAGTGAATCAGGAGTCCCTAAGTCTTTTTGGCCCGAAGCCATTGCCACATCCAACTATCTCACTAATCGCCTTCCCACAAAGAAACTTCACTATAAAACACCATTAGACACCCTTAAAAGCCTGTGTTCAGTTCTTATTTCTCACTCTTTGCCCCCTCGGGTTTTTGGATGTGTTGCCTTCGTTCACCTTCCAAAACAGAGCCGTGATAAGCTGGAACCCCGAGCAGTTAAGTGTGTGTTTATTGGGTATGGTACTTCTCAGAAAGGGTATAGGTGTCTTGACCCAAGTAATAACCGACTATATACTACTATGGATTGTACCTTTGTTGAGGACACCTATTTCTTTACCAACATAAGTCGACAGGGGGAGAGATCAACAGACGACTTAAGTTGGCTGAATGTGTCAGCTCAAGATGAAGAGACAATTATAACAGAAGATGAAAATAATCATGTGATTATACAATCTATTCCTCCATCTGTACCATCGCCTGATGCGACTACTGGAAACGAACATCCTTTACAGATACAAGTGTCTGAGGCAATGAATGAGGTAAGAAATGATTTCCTGAGGTAATGGAATATAGTGAAGTACAGGAAAATGAAAAAGTGAATAAGAGAGGTGGAGAATCTGAAGGAAGATACCAGCTGCCTCTCAGGAGTACCAGAGGCATTCCACCTAAGCGATATGATCCCTCATATGAGGTCCAGAAAATTCCCTCAACAGTCGAAGAAGCCCTAAAAAATAAGCACTAGAAAGAGGCAATGGAAGTGGAAATTGATGCTCTCACTCAAAATCAGACATGGGAAAAATGTGTTGTACCGAAAGGAAAAAAACCAGTAGGATGCAGATGGGTATTTACAGTAAAATACAAAGCAGATGGAAGCATTGAAAGATACAAAGCTCGACTAGTTGCTAAAGGGTACACTCAGGTATATGGTGTAGATTACTCAGAGACTTTCTCACCAGTAGCGAAAATTGATACGATCATAGCACTTTTTCTGTTGCTGCTAACAACGATTGGCCATTACATTAGCTCGATGTTAAAAATGCGTTTTTACATGGAGAAATCTCAAAAGAAGTTTACATGGAGATTCCCCCAGGTTTTCAACAGAATTGTTTACCAGGAGAAGGTTGCAGGCTTAAGAAAGCCCTGTATGGGCTAAAACAATCTCCAAGAGCCTGGTTTGGAAGATTTACAGTAGCTATGAAGAAATTTGGCTATCATCAGAGTAACTCTGATCATACATTATTTCTGAAGAAGAGAGGGAGCTCAACAACGTGCCTCCTGATTTATGTGGATGACATGATTATTACTGGTAATGACCAAAGAGAAATTGAGACCTTGAAGAAACAATTGTTTCAAGAGTTCGAAATGAAAGACCTTGGGAGATTGAAATATTTTCTGGGGATTGAAGTACTTAGATCTAAGAAAGGTATTTTATATCTCAGATAAAATACATCCTTGACCTATTAACCGAGACTGGAATGTTGAACTGTAAACCAGCAGACACTCCAATGATGATAAATCATGGCTTACAGATCAACGAAGACGGTGTGACTGCAGATCAAGTTCAATATCAGAAGCTGGTAGGGAAATTGATCTACCTATCGCATACCCGTCCTGATATTGCCTATGCAGTAGGGATGGTAAGTCAATTTATGCACAGACCCCAAGTTCATCATATGGAGGCAGTATTTTGGATTCTGAGATATCTGAAGAAGACTCCAGGACGAGGAGTATTATTTAGGAAAAATGGTCATTTGAGGCTCAAGGCATACATTGATGCTGATTGGGCAGGTGATAGAGACAATAGAGAATTTACCTCAGGCTATTTTACTGTTGTCGGAGGAAACTTAGTAACCTGGAAAAGCAAGAAGCAGAAAGTTGTTGCCATGTCAAGTGCTGAAGCGGAATTTAGAGGAATTGCAAAAGGAGTAGCCGAAGTACTATGGTTAAGGAAGTTCTTAACAGAACTTGGGTTTCCTCCAGAAGGGAGTTGTGAACTGTTTTGCGATAATAATACTGCAATAAGCATTTATGAGAATCAAGTTCAACATGATAGGACAAAACACGTGGAGATAGACAGACACTTCGTAAAAGACAATATAGGGGCAAAGATAATTGAAATTCCATTTTGTCGGTCAAGCGATCAGTTGGCTGATATATTGACTAAAGCAATTGGAGCTGAAACATTTGAAGGAGTATTGTGCAAGTTAGGTGTTGAAGATCCCGTGACCTAACTTGAGGGGGAGTGTAAAAGATAAACATATGAAGAGATAAGATTAGTGAAGAGATAAGATTTGATTATATGGTAGAATTACAGTAGGTTAAGGTTTGTATAAGATAGAACTTCAGGAACAACAGGATAGAATTAGAGTAAGAGTTATGGTACGTAACAAACTAGTTTCAATTGGTATATATACCAGGACCTGTAACATCATTTAAAGAGATATACAGAGATTATTCAAGATATACGAAATTCAATACACACTACAATATCAGTATACAAGTTATCTAGGCTTATCTTATTGCTACTTTTCTTTAAGCAAGCAGGTTTCCCTGAACAAACAATACCCCATCTCATGGAGATCATTATGCTAAGTTATGCTCTAAAAAAAGCTGGGAAGTAAATAGGCTGTAATCAATAAACTGATTGTGGTACACATAATTTGTGATGGTACAGTCACTGGTATTCTGTGTGTAATAAGGTCAGAACTTAGAGGTAGTTTTCATTTCGGAGAACTTTACAAATGACATGAGACAGGACTTTGAAGAGGGCATGGAGTGACATTTGATCAAAGGTGAAAAAGTTTTGACCCTTAATGCATACACTCATCTTAACCTGAAATTTATGCGCTTTCATTAGCTCTTATAGAAATAAATATTACAGAGTAGAGTTTTTAGACGAAGTATTTATTGCGCTAAAATCTCTCCACAAATACTTGTGAGAAATGTTCTGATGCTGAGTTGCCTGATTTTACAGCTCTTCTCACTACTAAATACAGTATGGTACTACGTTTCCCACCAAATCCGGGCCGTGATCATCTAAGGCCTCCACTAGGTGACCTATCTCTTCACTTACTCCTTTTTAGGACTCTTGGCAAAATGGAATAATGTATCTACATGATATCTACATGATGTACTGGTTGCCACGTAAGTTGATTTAACTTTTAAAACATTCAGATTAGCGAACTAGTGGCAGTAAATTTATATTTTTTGACTGTGAACGATCCAATGGAAATATGGTCAAAGTTTTTAGGCCTATAATTACAGCCACTTCCATGGAGGATAAAGTTCCACATCATGGTCTGTCATTGTGCTAGTGGAAATTCCGTTTCAGGAAAGTGTATCTCATAATTTGCTATTTTTAGACATTAGTTGGGTTTCCAACTCCTTATACAATTAATTATACATACGTTGTTACGTACATCTAGTAGTTTTCACATGCATTTGATTTCCCGTTTGCCTAAGAAAAGTCTACATATTTCTTTCTTGGTGGGTACAATTTTATTTTTCTTCTTTTTCCTGCACTTTCCATATCCTGCATCTCGAGATCGAGTTATCGGAATTTTGAAGGGAAGTTCCAGGGAAAACGGGTCTCGATTCCTGTAACAATCAAGAAATATATTTATAACTTGGTTCTCTTCTTGCTTAATCTGTTTGGTTATGGTCTAATTAATATGTGATTAGGCTCTGTTTTTAAAGCCTTTCTGTAAACCACAGAATGTCTTACACATAGCTTAATGGTAGGTTTTAAGATTATTAATCTTTAGTTAAGTACGTGGCTATCTTGAACATGAGTGACTTTTCTTTTTCCTGAATTTTTTAAAGTTGACAATTTTTACTCTCTTGACACGTGGATACTTAGGTTTGCTCTTACTTCCTCGTGCAGCTGAGATTTGTGTCTGCCCAATTAGATTATCTAGTTGGGTGCAGCTCTGTAAACCCAGGATTTGTATATCATCGATGCATTTTCTTTCATTCTTCTGATTGGTTGATACAAGTTGAGGTAGAGGGTTAGAACTGGGGCAGCCCAAGAATAATATTTGCATTCGTAGACTCGCAAATTAGATCGTTTGAGGTATAACATAAGAATTTCTGCAGTGGCTTTGTCCAGTGTGCTAGCTTGCTGGAAGTTTAACTAGAACCTGAATAGCTCTAATGAAATAATCAGCTAAAAGCTAATGATTCGCGTAACTTTTGTGGCCGTTTGATTGGTAATCTTTCATGGGCTGTAATGGTTAATGAAAAATTTGGGGTTAATAATTCTTTTTCTCTTATTTCTAATTATGGTCTGGGTCTGTAGGCAACTAAAGCCGACTTTGCCTAAGTGCAAATTACGTGGACAAAATTAGGGGTGCTTAATAAACTGATGAGTGAATTGAATAAAGAGAGTTGATTTGTAATTTCAAGGTTATATAAGGTTCTGTTCTTCCTTTTTGCTTGAATAAAAATAGTTTCTGCCTGTGAATTTTGACAAGGGTCTTTCTTTTCATTTAGATGAGTTCAGTTGTGGCTTAGCAATTCTATTTTGTCTCAGATTTATTGATCTCCATATTTTAGTTCTTAAATGTGATTGAATTAAGTGTTAAACCTTACTATACTAGACCTTTTAAAAAACCCCTTTGGAGTCTTTCCTTCGAGTACTACATATGACGCATCTATGTTCCACAACAGAATTTGAAGATCTCATGATTTGGCTTTCTATAGCTGAGAACAGAACGCTTAGCATTGAATTGCTTGAATAGCACATTCTAGTCAGGTTTGGAAATTTTTTTGTTTACATCAAATGGCCAGATTTGTTTTAAAATACCCAAAACATGTAAATTGTTAACAACTTAAAATTAGTCTATCTACTAGAATTGGCTAGTTGTTTACAATTTTTAATAAGGAGTTTTGACTTTGACAAAGCATAGTGACAATAATTTTGGCCATTTTGCTTCTAAAAAATGAATAAACGATATTGGGAAGTCGACTGTATCGCTTAGGATTAATTTTTGGCATTTGCTCCCTGATACTGCTGTCAGGAACTGCGAGTGCTTAATTGGCGGTCCTGAGATGTTATCAGTTATTTAAATTGCAATTTGCAATCAAATAGCCTGGTCATGCTTGTTTCCTGAATATATAAGGTTTCACAAACACAAATCAGAAAATTGAGGAGAAATGAAATATATACCAGTAATGGGATGATATCAAGTTCTCCAAAATTAGCTCAGTATAAAGTCAATATGACCAGTGTCAAACACGTGTAAACTTGCATGATTAGACTAATTTTATTTTGTTGTTCACACGTAATCCAAAGATACAGCCAACAGCTTGTGCTCATTTGGCAAGTGGTCCCACTTTTACTAGGCAATCACGTGAACAGTGGACCCTGGCTTCTGTGTCCTGTTCTGAAAATAATGGTTTTATAAGATAGACTCTAAATTATTATTACAAGGGTAATATGTTCAGGACTTCAGCCATTGTAAACAAATTTTTTTTGGCTGATTTTAGGTGTTGAATATTTGAATACGTAGTATAATACTTCCGGCAGTTAAATTATCATCTCCTTGTTGATGTTGTTAGTAGTCCATAATCCATATTACCTCCTCCATATGAAGTCAATAATCACGTTGATAATATATATTTTGTATTTTGCTACTAGTTTGAAAATTCGTTAGGAAGGAAGCATTCTTCCTTGGAAACACAAGTCTTAGGGTGTGATGTTTTTACCTTCATTGACATTGTTTGGATAGAACTTGGTGTATTATGAGAGTTCACTCAAAGAGTTAGAAGATCACGTGTGATGCTCACCCTCCCATAGGCAAAGACTTCTGTCCTGTTTATTTGTCTATGTGGCTTGTGGAGTTGTGGAACTAAGTTTGTACAATCAATCAATTATATTGGTCAAACTAAGGCTAGTGATCTGCCATATTCAGTAATTACGGTGTATAATTTTATGTCACCTACTGAATTGTCCTTTTTTTTATTGTCTTTTTCTAATTGATTTTAACATACTAGATTCATGCACATTTAGCAAATTTGCTTTCGTTTTGGTTCTGCATACATGTCATTGTTTGTATGGAACAGCTTTGATATGGTGCACTTACTAACTTGGATAATGTAAATGTAGGAGTTTTTGTATGTTTTCCCTTGTTCAGGAAGTTTAAGGAAGAGTAATGAATTGCATATGTTGTAGCAAAGTTGGCCCGTAGATTAAGGGTAGTTGCAGTGCAAAAAAAACTACTCCACACAAGAGAAGACGATAGATGGGGTAGCCTTATACTACGTACAATAGAGCTAGGAGTCATATTTGAAGTATCCTTTACTATTTGAATTCTAAAATCTCCGTTATTGTTATTTTCTAAAAACTTAGTTAGATACTCCCTTCTTATTATGAAAAAACATACGAAGTATTCAATTTTTTATAATTGACAAAAAACATTTACATTCTTTTAACCCTCCTTTTTCTTTGAGGCAAAACTAAAAGAATGTATATTAAAAAAAAAAAATCAAACTGTGTATATAATTCGTAAAAGTATATCATTAAGTTTTGGGCTTAGGTCCTTTTTTTGGTGGAAAACACTTTTTTTTGGAAAACATTTTTTAAGGGAAATACAATTCTAAATTATTTGTTTGTTTATTTAGTCACAAGAAAAGTTACGAGGAAAAGGGACAATAAAAGAGAAAAAATAGTATAGATGGATAGAAAACGAAATAATAAGAAGGAAAATGGTACTTATCTTCCTTAGCAATGAAAATATGTGTTCTACTCTTGAAATATTATTTTCCCTGTAGAAAATTATTTCCTTAACAAAACAAAGGAAAGTGGGAATTTTTTTTTCCTTCAGAACATTTTTCGTCGAGGAGCCTAAAGGAAATGTGGGAAAAGTTTGATTTTTAAAATGTAAGTGTGACTGGGTATTTTGTATGCCAAAATACGTACTGAAATGTGGCTTACTAATGTGAGTTTGCTGGAATTTCTAATTGATACCATGCAGTCTTAGTGGTTGTCAGTCTTTAGTTATACTTCGTATGTCAATAATTGGGATATTCACGTCGTGAACTTTTGGCAAATGATCTCATTCCCGTTTCATGATGCATGGTGATAGGATCCTGATTGATATCATATTGTCATGGCTTCATGCTATTTAAAGTTGTCATTTGCTATTCATTGCTCAGAGACTGAACTACTACGCATTATTCATGCATCTAAAAAATCTCTTGCATGATAATTTGATTGATCCTAAGAAACAGGAGGGACATTTTTAGCCCTAAGCATGTGGCAGCAAAGTTTCCTTGGAACATATTTGTTTTGGTCTTCATATCTGTCGATTTAGAGATATAACGGCAAATAGTAGCTGTTAGCTTGCACTCTTTTATCAAATATATCAAACAGACAAACATAGCTCCATAATCACTATAAAATAATTAATGCCTCTGTTAATAAGCTTTATTAATGATTTTTTATCTTTAAATGGTAAATCTTGTGGGGATTGTGCGTGATCATTTTTTTTGCTGAAAGCAAGGTTTTTTGGGGATAGGTTATTATAGTGATCTAAGGACCAATGTTTAGACACGAATGCTCAATCAGTATTGCTAGGGAAGCATGCCTGGGACAAATCCTCACACTCACACGGACCAAAATGAAAAATAAAAATACATATTCTGCTATTAAACAATATTAAAAGAGAATGTTCCTTGGCCTAGATATGCTTGCTAGTTGGAGAGGTATGGGAGTATAATAGCTGAAAACAAGGTTAAGAGAACATAGAAGAAAAGGTTGAGATCCAAGTGAAAGGGGAGAGAGAACGATTGTGAGGAAAAGCTAAATGAGAATAAGAGGCGCCCCCTGTTTAGGAAATTGCACCAATCGAGAGCTCCTAAGCTGTAGCGCTGACCTTAAAACTGCTTGTTAACATTGTCTTTTTACTGCTCAAAGCTTATTGGCTTCTAATCAACTCACTCTGCGAAGGGGTTTCTCCCTCTCTCACTTGACGTTATTCAGAAGTCCATTTTGATTTCAAAGAGCTTAATTTCAGAGAATAGCACTTTGGTCCAAAATGAAGGTGAGGGGAGAGAGATATATGCATGTGGTTGTAGACTTGTAAAATTTGTCTTTGATGTTATACTATTGTTTGCTAACCTAGGGTTCTATTTGGTATGTATGTATCGCAGTTCTTCAACTGGATGCAAAACAAGCTTAATGGAAGAGCAATGAGCCAAAACTCAAATACAGTCCTACTTCAAAGTAAGCTCTCTTCTTTGTGGCTTGACTCTCTTAATTGATGACTTCTCGTGGTGCAACTACATAGGTTCTATTCAATTATACTTGCACAAATCACAAATTTTCATGCAACTTGCATGAGAAGTGCTTTCATAGTTTTATGTGTATGGTAGTAGATTTCCATAGTTCAAAATATTTTACCTCCTTTGAAGTCGGGTCCTCATCGGTTCTTTCTATTATATTCATATTTTGTAGGTCTAGTTGCCTTTCTAAGGTCACAATATGATGTACGGGGCTCTCTCTCTCTTGTGAGATTCTTGAGAGGGAGAGGTTTCAGCTCAACCATGGTATTTATGGAGTTTTGGTCGAAAATCTATCAGAACACATGAAAAGAAAAGGGATAAATGGGAATAGAGCTCAGAAACGTTTGACATGCATATACATAAATATGTATAGTCTAGAACTGCCTAACTAATCTTCTTTTTTGCATCGTCTTACATGTATGATTCTTTGAGACTTATCAGCAAGCATATTTTACTCAGCCAGAGATGTATATATGAGTCCTCATCAGTCTCATACTTCCTAGATGCTAAATTAGCTATACATTGGTTCCAAAAGCTCTAGGTATCCTGGGTTTCCTGTCTTACCGGGACTCATTTCCTAATTACGTTGAAGCAAGGTGAATTAGGGTTTCTCAAGCTCTTAAAGATGCGTCAGCTTATTAGATACTTAGATCTTGCTTCTAAGGCAATTTTGAATGCGTCCAAATCTTTTATTACTACGTTAGTGACAGATCAATAATTAAAGGTTATATACATCTTTGTGAAAGAACTTATATTTGTTTAATCAAGTCGCTCGAATTGTGTAATGCATATTTATTTATGATTTCCATAGCTCCATGTCTTCAAAGAATTTCAACTAGAATGAATTTTTTTTTATTCAATCGGAGCATTGTCATTCATGCTTGAGATGTCTAGACTCTCCTCAATTTCAAGACAGTGCCCTGAATAGAAAACTGGCATCTTTCTTCTTCTGGTTACAGGCAAGGTGACATACTTGCTTGATTGTGTAGGGAGCTTTGCCTACATGGATGTCTGGATATGTGTACTCTATGCTTAGATTTTTCTGGTACTAAACATTTTTCAGATGGTGCTACAAAAGAAATTTACTGGGGAAACTAACCCATGAGGACCAGCCTACTGCTAACTAAGATATGAATAACGTGTTAGATCCTACATAAAGATTCTATACAATGACTTTCACCTCATTGGTTCATTATCAAATTTTCTTGCGTGAAACCAGTTAGGTTCACGAGTATAATGTCTAAAATTGCTAGCCAGTTCTTTCACTTGGAGAGGATTCCTTTCCAATATATCTCGCGTCAGTGCTGTTGTCAAACTTGAACTAATGTCTGCAAATCACCTATATGTTTTCTTCTGTTACACAATATCTGATGGAGAGTTTTTAACTTCTCTTAATAGAATTGGTTGTTAGCTTATTGTATTTTCTACTGAAAATAAATATGCCTTCATTAATATTGCGCAAACAAGCTGTCTTGAAATTCTAATTTCACTGGGTAGGCAAATCTTATTATTTTATTAGGCAAGTTCAACTTCTGAGTTCAGAAGGAATAAACCCCTAGCTTCTAGACTCTTATGAACTGACAATACAAATTCAAGCATGCCTTGATCATAGCAAAAATAACAACACAATGACCTCGCCCAGAAATTTCGTTGTTTTTCAAGTTGATTAGCAACCCTCTTATTACATGATGAATATGATGCAAGGATTTGAATCATGAAACTATTATCACTTCATTGAGAATTTGTGTAAGTGGTTCCTTCAAACTCAAGTTTGGTAGTACCTACATATCCGTGACTAGCCTTTTACAGAGTAATAATAAACTAGTCTGTGTTGCCTTTTGCGTTAGAGTTGATACTAATTCCTCTTCTCTATTTCCTTGTTTATCAGACCTTCCAAAGCAATCTTCCCAGAGAGAAGAGTTCAGTGACTGGCATCATGGACTGCTAACAATCGGGACATTTGGTAACAAGGATCTCAAAGACAAAGCCATTAGTACAAGTTCTGAGATTCAGACCGCCTCCAATGAGCAAGAACAAGAACATAATCCTACCTCTGCTTCATCCCCGGACTTATCAGAGTTTAGTCCAGAAGAGTTTGGCCAATTGCAAAAGGAATTGACAAAACTCTTAAAGCGAAAATCAGCTAAACAAGAGGAAAACCCTGATCTTCCTCTGGACAGATTCCTTAACTGTCCTTCAAGCTTGGAGGTTAGCCGAAGGATTTCGAATGCAGTTTGCACTGATCCTGAATATAAGGAAGATGATATCGAACAGACCATTAGTGTAATAATTGGTAAATGCAAAGAGGTCCTAGCAGAGAAGACTAAAAATGCAATCGGGAAGAAATCTGTCTCTTTTCTTTTGAAGAAGATGTTTGTTTGTGCTAATGGCTTCTCACCTGCTCCTAGTTTGAGGGACACTCTACAAGAGACCAGAATGGAGAAGGTACACCTTCTATCATCTCTTTGAATTTAATCAATTCATGACTATCTGCTTCTGATTTTACTGTGTGTGTCTGTGGGTAGTGACTAAATATTCTCTGATTTACTCATGTACAGCTAATGCGAACCATTATTCATAAGAAAATGTACCCTAAAACTTCTTCTCGGGCATCATCCATGAAGAGATACATAGGGGATAAACACATTGCAGAAAAGAATAATAACGAAGAGGAAACAAGGAAAAAATCAAGACCAAGCGAGGAATGTAAATGGGACAAGACAGATTCAGACTGTGAGTTTTTTGCATAGTTAGGCTTTTTTGGATATTAGTGTTACAATTGTAGTCACATCTATGTGATGAGCATGCCATTGATTATTTTTTCTTGCTTGCTGCAGATATTGTTCTAGAGATCTAATAGTGCTTACCCCTATACAGCTATATAATACAAGGTATGGAAACTTGTTACAAGTTCATCCAATTGTTGAAGTTCAGATAAATGAGCTTGCCTTGAGTTATGTTGCTTCAACTGGTTTGTCTAACTTACTGCCCTATTTTCCTTTGCAGATTTAAGTATATGTATGCATTTGCGTCTTCGTATTCAATAACTTGGATTTGTCAGAGGAATGAGTTTAGTTCTGAAAACTAATAGAGGGAAAAAAGAAGAAACCGTGGTGCTTCAAAGGGACCTGAAATTATGCCAACCTCTTGTTGAAATGGGGAAAACTTGCCCCTTTTTTTCATGGTTGTAGCTGCTGATGTGCAGGATCAACTCATGTTACGTAACATTTTGTAGTTTGAGCTGTCAAGGCCAGACTCTTTTTTTTTATCCCCCTTCTTTTTTCTTCCCCTTCCTCTTATATTTTTCTCCCCCTTTTTTCTCTTCATTTTTGTATTCTGCTCCAATGCTCCTTGTTAAGATCTGCATAGGATGACAGTTTGATACATATAAAACAAATGTGTGATTCATACTGATTAAGGAATAGTTGAAGTAACTTACTAGGCCTGTAAGGCATTTATCTTCCTTTTTTTCCCACTGTGTATTCACTATTTAGCATTGCTTATTTAAGCATGTGTGCTATGTGCAATGAGTGTAGCTGGAAAGAAGAGTCGTTGAAATCCATTTTGTATTTGATAGCACCATATTTACTGTTGATCCTTGCAAGTGGTTGAATTACCGTTTTGGTTTTGTTAGCACCATATTTACAATTGATAATAGAGGTTGAATTCTCGTTTTGGTTTTTTTGGCAGCACCATATTTACAATTGATCGTTGCAAGTGTGTTTTTCCTTAAGTTCATTACTTAAGGGCAAGGTGAAGAATTTTCTTCGCAAATTTAAATCAGCCACTATTAATCTATTATGAACACAGTAGAAAGCTAGATTGTCGGTGTGGTTTTGATTCAATAACCCTTAAGGCCTCAACCAATGAATCACACACCCCATTGAGCAGGGTTTCAATTCGAATTGTCAGTGTGGATTCAATTCAATACTAATGGGTTCAATACTACAACGTCGAGCCGAAATAGGTTACTAATCATTTTTGAATTAGATCGAATTGGCTCAGGACAATTATAAGATCGAATTCAATAGGTTATTTACTTACTTGATTTAAATCGAGTTTCAGTTTGGATCCTATTTGTTCGAGTTTCAACTAGTTAAGACGATTTATTTCAGATTTGATTGGACTTTTGCTTGAATCCAATTTGGAAGAATTACGACAGTTTATTTCTATCCATTTTGAGACATCTCAATTCGTTTTTGGATGCTTTAAGACATTTATTTCCGGTTAGATAGACTTTGAGTCATTTATTAAGACTAGTCACATTAGTTACAGTTGAAATTTGGGTTAGGTGTCGAGATCAAATTATGTTGTCAATCGCATTTTACAAGTTAGCTTAAGAGCATGATTTTATTTTGATGTGTTGATTTGATATCATAACAAGTGATAACTTATAATTTTTCTAGTTGCTATTATATGATTGTCAACTTTTTTACAATGACTAGTGTTGTTAGGATTGTGATCAACTATCATGTTTCTAACAACCAGATTTGAAAATGTCGGCTTTAATTGTGTTTAGGATCGTGACCAATTAGGCCTTATTGGTTTGTTAACGGGTTAAAATCGATTTCAAGATGTTCCTAGTTGGTTTACTATCGGGCTGGGTTACTAGTTGGGTCGTTCTAGATTGAGTTATCTTCAGGTTAAAGTAATTCAAGTTTTAGTCGGATCCATTTAGAATTAAATCGATTCTGAGTTTATTTTAAGTTGAATTGGATCGGGTTACGAGTTTTACTTGACGGGCTCATAAAACAGTTAGGCTCATATAAATAACTGTACAACTATGAGGTAGAAGAGAAGAAAAGGCAGAGGCAGGGGAAAAGAAGCAATCTTTTGAGTTCGAACTCATTGACAATCGTTGTCCTCAATCAAAGAAGACGACTGAACTGTGGGTGAATTGAGTGAAACCTCAACACAGAGAAAAAAACTTTAAATGTCGTGGGCTGGTCCTGAAGATCTGTACCTTTCAACTTCTCTCGCGAGCTATCTTGACAGTCAGTTCCTTCTCTTCTTCTTTGTGCTAAAGATCTTATCTTTTGCATTAATTTTTATGAATTCCCGTTCACTTAAAACCACTAAATTTTGAGGTTCTTTTGCATTGCCATTCTTGTTTTCTTCTCTTCTTGTTTGTTGATTTTACTTTATTTTGATTTTAATTAAACGGGATTTTTGGGCCTCAAATTTTGTTGGGCTTATTGATGCCATGATATAAATTGTTGTTGTTGTTGTTGTTGTTGTTGTTAGATTTATCTTCTGAGATTAGAATTTGATGTTAGGGTGACAATTCTAGAGTTTAGTTGAACATGGAGGATTGATTGGAAATGTGAAGATTGGAGACGGGAATGAAAAAATTGAATGGAGGAAAATGGGATTTATGACTGATGAGGACACTCAAGCAAATTGAATTCATTAATTGACGAATTTCGGCTTGTTCTGGTGAATCATAATGTTGATTGAGCTCTTCAATTGAACACTAAGCGCCTTGTCAAATTATGAGTTACTAAGGATCTGGTCTTATTTCAACCTTTTGATGCAAAACAATCACTGATTGAATCTGTCAAGATATATAAAGAGTTTCTCTTGATTTCGTGTAAACCTAATTATTGTGCTTGCTGATTCTTTTTCTCTTCTTTGCTGTTATCTCGTTGTGTTATCATCTTTACATTGTTTAGTTGGGAATGCAAATTTATGCTAGGGTGTGGTGGATTTCAAATTGATTGGGAGGTTCTAGTGATTCGACTTCCCTAGGAGATCTTATTTTTATGCTGATTCATTTTATGGGGGTGTTCATTTGCCCGAGTGTGAGTGTAATGAACTAACCTAATAGGGAGAAATACTGTAGGTGTGGCATAAATGCGTGATTAATTAGCTAAGGATAGCTTGGAAGGGTGGATGGTTGGTTAGTTATTCAGGGGGAAAAGAGAATCAGAAATGCTATCAATAGAGTAGGAATTGAAGAGGGCACCCATATTCCAGAATACTAAAACATTTTCTTAATTTTGTTTTTCTTTTGGATTGAAACAAACCTCTAGAAATGTTGAGTTTATCTTCCCATTGTTGTATTTTATGGACACGTCCACCTTCTTGTTCTCTTTATTTTTCCTTTGATTCTGTCCAGCTATGCTTGTTTATTACGGAGTGCTTAGTTGCAAAACTTGGGTCTTCTATTCTGAATTTGTTGGTCACTATTGGAACAAAGTCCTGTGTGTAGTTGGCTACTGGGCTATGCAAATCTTGATGTAACACGTGTGTCTCTGCTAGTTGACAACTGGCATTACTGATCATGACTCGTTTTCCTTTTTGTAACTCCCTTTTTATTGGCAACTAAAGCATTCAGTTAGAAAAATTCTTCTCTTTCATTGCAGAATTATGAGATTCTGCTTAGAATTATTGTTATGTAACCATTGAATTTTAGAGTTCCTTCTCAAAGCTTGTTCATCAACCAACAACCACTATTTTAAGTTAGCCTGCTCCTGATGCCGCTAGCCATGGCTTAGAAGGTGCATCATCTGAGGTTGAACAGTGTCAAGAATCACTCAAGATCAATCCTATTTGCTCAATGCTAGCACAGATCCTTGAGAATTCCTCTTTATTCAGAGTCTTGACTTGACACTTTACACTTTAAAGCTTAGTCAAAAGACCTGCTTCATGGGAAAACCTGTAAGATTTTTATTTGAATGCTCCTCTTCCAACAGATCAGAAGTTCACAACCACTATGCTGAGCAAAGGAAGTTCAAGAATCTAATGGGTCTTTTACCCTCTGTAAACGCTTCAATGCTGCTAATTCTTTCAATGTCAAATCTGCCTTGTATCCAAGATCACCTGCCCTTTATTACTCCAGGGTAAAAGTTACAGCCTTGGCTCTTAAGTTCAGATAACCCAGCGATAGAAAAATGATCTGGATATTCTGTAGTTTCTCGTAAAGGATCTGTACGTATTAGTGATTTGGTCATAGTGTTAATCCCACAAAAGGAATAATGCTATAAACTACACCCTTAATTTACCTTGATTACTGATCTCTGGCCTATGTTTATTCAATCTCTACTCAAGGACCAAACTACCTCTTCTTGGTATAGGTATTGTGCTACTTTGTTGACTTGTAATCTGCCTTAGAGGATACATTTGTTGTACATTTCGGTTTTCTTTCATGAATTCGCTAATATAGACTATAGAGATAGGAGATGGGATCAAAAGTGAATGCTTCCTGTCTAGTTGTGGGTGTTTATGCCACTTATATTTTGCTTCTAGGTTATCATTCAGCAGTCTATCATATCAATGTATGATAGTAGAGAAGTTGACCAAGTAGCTTCATGTATCACTTGGATGCCAGTATGCCACAAAATATTGTTGGTCATTTTCTAGAATAAATTTCTTTTAGAAGAACTTAATCATCCAATCGGATTGTGTATATGCAAATACCTATTGTCAGTTGCCTTCTTAACAATTGGCTTTGTAGGGTTGCAGCCTTGCAGGCCACCTTATGGTTTATTTTTTGCAGTAATCTGTAATCTCACCTCCATGTTATATGCTTATGCAGGAAAGATTCTTGTTTTGCTGCGAGATGGGAGGAAGCTCTTAGGAACACTTTGTTCATTTGATCAATTTGGTACCTTTCTGCCCAGGTTTTCTACTCCTTATATTGTTGAATGAGTGCAGTTTTATTCTCTAATATATTGCTGAGTACAGTGTTGTGATTTGATTGCAGCGAATGCTGTTCTTGAAGGTGCGTGTGAAAGAGTTATTGTTGGTGACCTTTATTGTGACATCCCATTAGGTTTGTACGTAATTCGTGGGGAGAATGTGGTCTTGATTGGGGAGCTGGTATGTTCTACAATACACCATTCTTTTGCCTGATTATATTTGCTTTAAGTGTCTGATCTCCTCTTGGTTGTAATATGAATATGTAGGATTCAGAAAAAGAGGATCTCCCCCCTCATATGTCACGTGTATCAGTCGCTGAGATAAGAAAGGTGGGTGTTGGTTGGGAAGTACTTCACTGCTTGTTTTGCGTTCTCTAGAATCGCTTGTTTTTGTGTTTTAGCGTTTCCTGCTCATTGAATTTTGTCAATTTATGCTGTGTACTGGGATGTTTTTAATGCTCTAACTGCATCTGCATATTCATACTTTTCAAAATCATTTTCGAAAAGTTTTTGGGATTGATACATTCTGTTTTCCCCTTTCTTCTTCTATCTTCATATTCCATTGGCAAAGTCTAATCTTATTATTGAAACAAGGACAGAACTGAATTACTGTTGGAAAGCTTGGGATCACATTTATCATTTCTTGGAAGGACAAAATACATTTTTTTGCAGTGCACCACTCACATTCTTGACTTAACATGAGTGGCTCTGTTGTCATTGGATATTGTGGATTAAGTAGAAATATAAAGCTTTTTCTTCAAAAAATTGTTTACAATCCCGTCCCATAATACTTGTTTAATCGGCATGTCATAAAAATGCACATCTGTGAGATGTCAATCTGCTTCACTTTTGTAATGCCCCCAGCTATTCTATCATTTTTATGTATTCCTTATATACTGTAAATCTTGTTGTGGCTAACAGTCTTTATCTTGTCATAAAATCTATTCGATAGATCTGTGTTTTGACTTTTTCTTATGCAGGCTCAAAAGGCAGAGAGGGATGCATCCGATCTTAAAGGCCTAATAAGAAAGAGGATGGAGTTTCTTGATATGGACTGAAACACCTGCCTGGTGTTGGTGCTCAGAGAGTTATTTTCCTTGTCAAAGCCATACCACATTGTCCGACGGTAGGTCTGAATATTTCAAAAGACTGAGATTCGCAATGGATGTGCCGTATTATCAAGCATTATTGCTAAGACGCTGATTTATTGTACAAGTGTAGAATTAACTGTTAGTTGGTTAGTAGTGAAGAAAAAAAAAATCATTAGTTGATGTCTGTTACATATGGTCCTAGTTAACATCTTTGGAAGTTTTTGAACTCGTCTTTTATTTTCTCTGTTGGACACTTTCTTTGCTATAAAACGAGCCCAGATGAATGCTAGAACCTATTTTTTACCTTTTGATTCTAGTGGACTAGGCTGATAGGTTCTGTCTGGTTTACACAATTACACATACAAGTTAAATCAGCACAACCTGTGGTAATTAGATAAAATGATTTTACTGCTAGTGCATTTCATGAACATAAGCTTACTGGTAGAAAATAAGCTTGCTGATTGATCAGCCTTTGGACTTGGGCCTGGATTAAATTTCACTGCCCAATGGACTATTTTTTACCTTTTGATTCTAGTTGACTAGGCTCTGTCTGGTTTACACAATTACACATACAAGTTAAATCGGCACAACCTGTAGTAATTAGTTAAAATGATTTTACTGCTAATGCATTTCATGAACTTAAGATTACTGGTAGAAAATAAGTTTGCTGATTGATCAGCCTTTGGACTTGGGCTTGGATTAAATTTCACTGCCCAATGGAAAAGTTTGAACGAAATTTTACAACATACAATGATACAAGCCATTAAGGGGCCGATCTGGTTAAATATGGTTTGCCTCAGTCATATTAGGCTAACTAGGTTTTCACCTGTTCACCCTCTCAGTAATGGTGGTGGCATACTGGCATTGGCATTTCTCGCATCACCAAAAGAGGACAAATGCGGTTGTGATTATTAAATGATGAAATTTAATTTTCAAGGATTTGACTGCACCGACAGTCCTAGGATTGATAGATGAGTCATGAGAATGAATTATTTGGGGGTTCATTCCTTCATGATATAACACTCTCTAACTCTCATTGTGCTTTGACTTTCTTCGTCGCCTTAACAACCAACCGATCAATAGTAAATCTCGCCCTTTTAGTGCCTGGTAATTAGTTTCGGTACTTCTCTATACTACATTATTTACCCCTACTCAATTATTCCGTCTTCATTAATTATTATCTTATTACTTACGAAACTCTTTACCTATAAGAAAAACCTTATTTAATAAACCATCCTGTATAATTCATAAGGAATAAAATATAATACATATATAATTTAGTATATACTATTTTTACAAATAAAATATAATACATCGAAATTTAAACATTGAGCATTACTTAATTCACAAGGAATGCTTTGAATCACCACAATAATTTCACAAAACTTCTACAATCTTCCAATGCTTTGATGACCAAAAACTAAAATTACAAATTTCACCATCTTCAGTCATAGATTTGATAATTTGTTCAACCCTTCAATAATTGTAAACCTCAATAAATTCCACACATTCCTCTCAAAATCAATTAAATTAATTCATAAACTAAGGGACATAACTCACACAAGTCTATGCTAGTTACTAGTTACTACGACTGTACTCCTTTCATTCATTCCATCTCTTTCTCCAGTAGTAGTTGTATTTGTAGATCCACCTTCTAAAACCTCCTTCCCCACTTTCTCTCTCCTCTCCACAACAATGGCGACGATGAAGCTCATCGCAGCTTCTTCCATGGCGATTCTGCTCATTCTATGCTCTGTTACCGACATTCAAGCGTCGGTGCACCAGTACAACAATCAGAAGTTCGTCAGCAAGGGGAATTCTTTCGTCGTTCATGGCGGAAGCGAAGGCATCTACGCTCCTTCCCCTAACTCTCCCTCCAATTCCTTCATTCGGTCAGTAGTAATGATTCCTTGTGTTCTTCAATTCTTTTGTGATTTTTGCTGAATTTTAGCAGCTAATCGTTGCGGAATTTGTCGGTTTTAGTTGCTGATTTGCTTATTTTTTGTTGATATTGATGACAATTTGATGCTTGATAAAGATGAAAAATGAGGGATCTGATTGTGTAAAACGGCTGGTTTGAATCTTGAATCTGCGGAATTAGGTTTCGAAAATTGTCGGAATCTGGTGTTTTTCGCTTTTATTAGCGATTTGTGTTGTGATGAAGTACATTTCGGAGGAAACTTTGTTACTGATGGAGTTTATGGCTGGATTTGGTTATTGAGTTGTGAAATTGTGGCATAAACCCAAGATCGATTACAAGGTTGGATTAAGTTTTTGGTGTCGTAAACGATAGAGGTTGTTGAGGAAGCAATGTCTGAGAAGGTTCTTGTAGCGTGTCGAATGTAAGTGAACTAGAAATAATCTCACTGCAATTTTAGGGGTCATGGCCGTGTGTAGGTTAATTTAGCGAATTGCAAAACGAACCCCAAATATCTAACTAAAACCCACAAATAAAACGTGAAATGACTTCTTGCACTTGACCTATTTATAACTTATTAACCTATCTTTCCCCAGAATATGGACCCTGCACCCGGATGCATGACGTGCATCATGCACCTAGTGTAAAATACAACACAATTCAGTGGATATAATTACATGGTCAGTGGATTTAATTAGATGTTCAGTGAAATTTATCAAATGTTCACTGAAATTTAGTAAATGGTCATTGAAATGAAGGATATGTTCATTAGGCAAATGGTCAGTGATGTTTACTAAATGGTCATGGTCAGTGAAATAAAGGAAATGTTCATTGGATTTATCTAAATGGTTAGTGGAATTATCAAATGTTCAGTGAGCAAATCTTCACTAAGATTTAGTAAATGGTCATTGAAATGAAGGACATGTTCATTGGGCAAATGGTCAGTGAGGTTTAGTAAATGGTCAGTGAAATAAAGGAAATGTTCATTGAAATTATCTAAATGGTCAGTGGAATTGTCCCGGGTGCACGGTCTTTCCCCTCATTTCTACGTTACTTTTCTCAATTCACTCATTCACTCTATAAATTTATCTCCATAATCTAAAAATTAACATTGCAAAAACGTCTAGAAGGCCGAGAAAGGAAGCAACGTGGGGGACCGATCCGACGACAACTAGGGTAAGAATTTTTTTTTAAAAAAAAGTGGCGTCTAATCGTCCAGACGCCACTTTCACTCTATATTTTATTTTGTTTTTTTTAATTATAATAATTAGAATAATTATATAAATAATAATAATAATTAGTATTATTATTAGTACGAATATTAACTATTAATAATAATATTGCTAACAATAATAATTAGTATTAATACTAATACTAATAATAGATAAAATTATTACCGTTAATAATAATTATTATTATTAGTAATATAGTTGTTGTTATTTGTATTATTATTATATTTAGGAGTATTGTTATTAGTTCAATAATAGTTGTTGTTGTTAGTAATTATTTAGCTGTTATTTAGTAAATTATTGTTATTATGTTTTGGAGTATTGTTATCATTGTTATTTAGTTGTTGTGATTTTGATTTAGAAACTAGATGTTAATTACTTGGCTGTCCAATTTATAAAGTAAACTTTGCCGAAATTTTGCTAGAACTCATGTTGTTATGTTATTAGAATTGTATTAGAGCTATACATCTAACTTCTAATTATATTTTCAATGCAATTAGGTACGGCCATTCTGACTAGGGAAGTCCCCGTAAAGTCATGAGAAAGCATCTGGAGGAAGGGTCAGCCAAGGCACCCTACAACCCGTGGGTTTCAGCATCGGCTCGAAAAGAGAGAGAGTTGCTTCTTGGCAGCAACAATTAGAGAATACGGAAGAGGAGGAGCCATATGAGGATATGAGTCTTTTTAGTGCGCGAGTGGATGAGGTAGACACGTATCTGGTAGACGTGCGGAAAGGTAGAGGTGGTCGGTTTGTTAGTAGATTGGGTGCGGGTTTTGCGTCTACTGTGTCCGGGCAGAGCAGGAAATGGTCAAAAAGCGATCGTTCGTGGTTGGTGACGGGGGAAGTGTCAGAGGCTCGTAGATGGCACTGTCATTTCTAGCTTCTTAGACCACATAGCTAAATCAGAAATAGGAGAAGAGGGAGAAGGTGGAGGCTTCTTGAATTGTCAGAACATAGGCATTGTTTGTGAGTATCTAGCGACATGAAGTAACAAGTGGCCAGTAGGGAGTGACATGTACGGTCGGATGCATGGAGCCAGACTAAGCCTATTGTCGTTCATTACGAACACTCACATCAATACTGCATTGATTACGACATTTGTGGAGTGTTGGCAATCAGACACAAACTCGTTTCACCTTCTCTTTGATCGGATGACAATCATGCTCCATAACTTCGAGGTGATACTGGTGGTTCGTACATAGAGCTGGTTGTTAGGAGTTCCGAAGGGGATCTTCCTAAGTCTCTAGCGGAGCTCCTGGGGGTGGATCCGAATACTATGTGTCAGCCACACATGGGGATATGGAATCACAAGGGTGTGAAAATTACTGCCGTGCAGAGGTTGTGTTTTTACACGACTCCCCTCAAGCCAGAGGAGATACAGTTGAGTGCCTTATGTTCATTCTCACCGGATGTGTCATATTCCTAGACAAGAGCGAGTATAAGATTAGGCCCCGCGACATACTCGAGTCATGTGACCTGGATACCATCTCACAATCCTTTTGAGGTCGACTACGTTGGCGTACTTGTATCACTAATTAGGCATATCTAGTCGGGTTAATTATGTTAATATTTCAGGATGTCTTACTCTATTATCGGCATGGACTTACGGGTACTTCCCTGCTTCTTCCCACACCGCGACTCGTTATCTGTCGACCCGGGGACTCCTTGAGCGTGTGCGGAGAGTCCTCAAACTGAGAAGAAGATGCTGAAAAAGCTCATATTTATTCAATACGGCTAGATTCGATGACTGCGGTGGAAGCCATAATAAAAAAATTGAAATCTTTTGTTGTAAAGGCTTAGACGTAGTATGGGATTAGCTGATTACTTTTTTGTTATTATTGTAAAATTGAATGAATAGGTTTGGAAACGATATATCGATAACTTAGTAGTTCATTTTATAGGGGTAACGCTATCGAAACTTACAAAGAATTTAACAAAATCAACCAATTAACAAACACAAATGGAAAACTCTTATTATTAGGAATCACTTAAAAACAAGTTATAAGGTGGAAGCAAGTTACAAGGAGTATCCTTTCACGACATTGCCAAATTACAATTTATCATATTTCCTAATAAGATGTTTTGCGGAGGTACAACCTTGAGCAATATGATAAATTGTCAATTTTCAACAGAAAATATGACATCTTGAAGCTGAGAGTGACTGCTCTTCGCGGTGTCGTGAAGGGATACTCCTTGTAGCTATCTTGTAACTTGTTTTTAAGTGATTCCGAATAATAAGTGTTTTCCATTTGTATTTGTTAATTGGATGAATTTGTTAAATATTTTGAAAATTTCGGCACAGTTTCCCTGTAAAATGAACTACCAAATTATCGACCTATCGTTTCCAAATCTGTTCATTCATTTTCACAATAATAACAAAAAATCAATCAACCAATCGTATACTACGTCTGAGCCTTTACAACAAAATATTTTTACTATTATCGCAGTCATCGAATCCACCCAGTACCGGATAAATGTAAGCCTTTCTAGCGTCTTCTTCTCGTCGTGAGGACTCCACGCTTGGGGAATCCTGGGGTCGAAGGGTAACGGGTCGCGGTAGGCAGGAAAGTACTCGTAAATCCATGCCTGCAACAAAGTATGACAACCCGTAATACCAGCGAATCAATCTGACTATATATGTCTAGTTGGCGATACAAGTACACCAACGTAGCCGACCCCAGGAGTATTGTGAGATGGTATTCGGGTCACAAGACTCGAGTATGTCGCGATGCCTAACCTTGTGCCTGCTCTTGTCGGGAATAAGGCACACCCGGTGAGAATGAATAGAAAGACACTCAGCGATATCTCCTCCGGCTTAGAGGGAGCCGTGTCAAATCATAGCCTCTGCATGACAGTAATCTTCACACCCTCGTGATCTCATATCCCTATGTGTGGATGGCACATCGTACTCAAATCGACCCCAGGAGCTCCGCCAGGGACTCGGGAAGATTCCCTCTTTTGGGACTCCTACCAATAGGCCCCGTGTACAAACGCCTAGGATTTCCTCGACGTCATGAAGCATAATCGTCATCTCACCAAAGAAAAGGTGAAACAAGTTCGTGTCCGGCTGCCAGCGCTCCACAAATGTCGTATGCAATGCAGCATCAATTTGAGTGTACATAATGAACGACAATTGGCTCAGTCTAGTCCCATGCATCCGACCGTACATGTCACTCCCTACTGGGCACCTGATACTCCACGTTGCTTGATACTCACAAATAGTACCTATGTTCTGACCTTTCAAGAAGCCCCCATCTGAAGCCCTCTCCTTCTCCTATTTCTGGGTAGTTAAGTGGCCCAAGAAGATAGGAATGACAATGCTATCTACGCCCCCCCCCCCCCCCCCCCCCCCCCGACACCTCACCCGTAACCGGCCACGAACGATCGTTTTTCGACCGTTTTCTGTTCTGCCCGGACACAGTAGACGCAAAACCCGATTTACTTACAAATCGACCACCCCTACGCTTTTGCACGTCTACCCGATATGTGCCTACCTCATCCACCCGCGCACTAAAAGGACTCGTGTCCTCATACGACTCCTCTGCATCGTCTAATTGCTGCTGCCGAGCAACAACCCTCTCTCCGAGCCGATGTTGAAACCCCACATGTTCTAGAGTGCTTCGGCTCTAACCCTTCCTCCAGATTTCTTCTCATGATGTGAAGGGGACCTGCACCTCGTCGGAATAGCCGTACCTAATTGCATTGAAAATTTCCTCTATAAATTGGACAGCCAAGTAATCAACATCTAGTTTCCCAAATCATAACCACAACGACAACTAAATAACAATACTCTTAAACATAATAACAATAATTTACTAACAACAATTACTATTGAACTAATAACAATACTCTTAAACATAATAGTAATACAAATAACAACTATATTACTAATAATAATAATTATTATTAACGGTATTAATTAGTTTTATTATCTATTATTAGTATTATTATTATAACTAATTATTATTGTTAGCAATATTAATTATTAATATTTGTTCTAATAATTTTTTCTAATAATAATACTAAGTAATTATTATCATTCATATAGTTATTATAATTAAAAATAAAATATAGAGTAATCTGGAAGCCACTTTTAAAAAAAAAAGAATTCTTACCCTAGCCACCGCCAGATTAGTTCACCACGCCGCTTCCTTTTCCGGCCTTCTCGACATTTTCGCAAAGTTAATTTTTTAGAGCATGGAGATAAATTTTTAGTGAATGGAGGAAAGTGATTTAGAAATAAGGGGAAAGATAGGTTAATAGGTCAAGGGCAAGAAGGTCATTTCACGTTTTATTTATGGGCTTTAGTTGGATATTTATGGGCTTCGTTTAGCCTTTCACTTGTAGGTGAACTAGAAATAATCTCACTGCATTTTTAGGGGTCACAGCCATGTGTAGGTTAGATTTAACCACTAAGAGCTTAAGTAGGTAGTCTTATGCCTATTCTAAGGAAGAATTGCTGTTGTCTGTCACTTTTTGAGATTTGAAATCGAATGATTGATTACTAAAAAATACTAATATTTTGAGGATTTCTGTGGGGTTAAGAGTTTAAATGCTACAATATTTGGACTAAACTGTTACTTTTCTGGTATTGGGTTCAAAATCTGGTTATACCCCTGTTTTGTCTTAATTTATCTGTAGTTTCTTTGGTTCTGTAGAGGAGAGGCAAAATTTTCTATATTTTGGTCATCCATGTCGATTCGTCGTTTTCTATTGGTGAACTGATGTTCTGTGGTGTTCCAGATTTGAGAAGATTATGCTTCAAAGGTCCCAATCATCCTCTAATTTTAGCTCAAGGGTCCATGCTATAGTTTTTGAGGTAGATGATAGAGAAACAATTGGTGGTTCAGCATATGGAGGCCAGAGAGCTGTTTGCTGCACTTCGGACCTTGCAAAACTTGGTGTCTGTAAACAAGGAGAGTTGATTCACCGGCAATCCACCAAAAATCCTGACTGGCCACAAGTTTTTGGCGTCTCATTTGAGGTTGATGAATCAGAAGCAACTTTTGCTTCTAAATCAATTCAGATCACAAAAACCGGGATGTACAACTTATATTTTATCCATTGTGATCCAAATCTTAAGGATGTGGTTGTTGAGGGGAAAACCATATGGAAAAACCCAACTGGTTATCTTCCAGGTCGAATGGCTCCACTCTTGAAGTTTTATGGGTACATGTCTCTTGCCTTTGTGATTCTTGGGATCTTTTGGTTCAGTCAATATGCGAGATCTTGGAAGGAAATTATTCCCTTGCAGAATTGCGTTACACTAGTCATAACATTGGGCATGTTTGAGATGGCCTTCTGGTACTATGACTATGCTGAGTTCAACAAAAGTGGAATAAGGTCAGTTGGGATTACGGTGTGGGCTGTAACGTTTGGCACAATCAAACGTACTGTTTCACGATTACTCATCCTGATGGTTTCGATGGGCTACGGAGTTGTCAGACCTACTCTTGGTGGTATCACGTTCAAAGTAATTATGCTTGGAGCAACCTTCTTTCTTGCATCTGAGGTCCTTGAATTGGTGGAAAATGTTGGTACCATCAGCGATCTTTCAGGAAAAGCTAGACTTTTTTTGGTCCTTCCTGTAGCTTTGTTGGATTCTTTCTTCATTTTATGGATATTCAATTCCCTTTCTGCCACTTTGAATAAGCTTCAGGTACTTCTTCCTACTTTTTGTTTGCAGTGGACATCTAAGTAATTCTAGTTGTATTATATAGTCTATACCAAGTACTCCCTGCAAGCTAAGCAGTTGAGAAAAATGATCTAGGGATGGTTGTTCTAGACACTGGATATGAGTACTCTGAGAACTGTGTCCTTTTGACTTCATATGATGTTTCACCCTGGGAGAAACCATGGTTTATTTTAGTCTTATCTACCCAACATAGTTGCTACTTCTTGCATCTAGGTATAGAATTAATATTGTACTTGAAGCATAGTATATGCCCGATTTAGGAGCTAATAACACTCTTTTACTGTCTTATTTTGAAGACCCTAATCCTATTACAAAGAAAATGAGGTTTTTGAAAGTGCATATCTACCACATTGTCACCAACAAGCCTCACCAGTTACTGACCATAGGTAGATAAGATTAAGGTACACCATTTTCATAACAAAGGCTTCCCCTGAATCTGCCTCCCTATTTGTTTTTCATTTGATAGGAACTGACTGAATGAAAGTCTCCAAGCTGCGTGATGTAGGTTAGCCCCCATCTTCCTCTGAAATATCAAAGTGCTTTCTCCTTGTATATCTGTGGATGTGTATGACTGAAAATTCTGTTGGCGTGGTATATATGGTGATATCATATTTGTGGTGAGATCCAGAGGGATTGAATGTTGTGTGTGCATTGTTATATTTAATTTTATGAGTTTGGGGCTCGACATATTTTCTCTGTTTAGCAATCTTTTATGGAAGATGCTCTGAGAGATATTTGGCTAAGATTTTTCTGTTTCCATTCAGGCTCGTCGGATGATGGCTAAATTGGATATTTACCGGAAGTTCACTAATGCTTTGGTAGTAGCTGTGATTGTTTCAGTTGGTTGGATATGCTACGAGGTTCAAAGCAATTGCAACTTTTTTTGTTGTACATTGGATATGTTGATAGCTTATTACGTTCCTGTTCTCATTAATTATCTGCTTCCATTGCCTTTATTTATTCTGATAACCCGTTAAGCTTGTGTATGCAGTTATATTTCAAGGCAAATGATGCATACAATGAGCACTGGCAAAATGCTTGGATTGTTTCAGCTTTCTGGCAGGTTCTTTCCTTCTCTTTACTATCTGTGATCTGCATCCTCTGGGCGCCTTCTCAAAACTCAACAAGGTAAAAGCCCTGGATATCATTGCCTTTCCTTTATCATTTATTCTTCCCCTGCCAATTCTTTACTGCTTTACTTGGTACAATTGGATGTTTAAGCAATTTAGTTTATGGAAATGTTGATATCCTACTATTCAAAGTTACTACTTAGAGTTATATACCAAGGCTCTTGGAACCGGCTGTGAGCCTAACCTTTAAGATATTTCAGTTCAAAACATCAAATCTGCCTTGAGGGTGAAATTTGTCAAGGTTGGTTGTTAAGTGAGCTAATTTTGGCATCTAAAATACTTCTGGATCATCAGTTCCTTAGTAGGATGGGATCCAAGAGAGTGCAATGTAGTAGCTTGATCCATTGTTGAGGTACAGCCTTTATTTTGTTAGCTATTAGCTATGGTTGCTATGTGCTTTTTGGCACATTCGAATCTTGTATTGTTGATTTACTGGTGCAAATAACTGTGTTTTTTCTCTGATTGCCTATATATGGGTCTCTTCACAAAGAGCATACTCTTAACTATGATTCATGGAAAAGTTGTATCTTTCACAGGTATGCTTACTCAGGAGATGAAGATTTTGATAAAGATGACTCTCTAAAGCTCATAAAGCCATCTCCATTCCCTTCAAGTGATTTCCGAAGCCCCTCTGAGCCCCATCCTTTGCAAGGCGGCAAGGGGATGTCTGACAATGACCTAGAGGAAGAGAAGACTGCCTGAGTCATGTACTCTATATAAAGGTTCCACTACCAGATTCATTTTAAGCATCCTGCCTATGAAGATACCAACCTCTTGCTGCTTTCCGCTTTCAAAAGATATGATTTACACATGAGAGGCCATCGTACCCTCAGGAGAGCATGAGAGTAGAACCCTTATTGTTTTTTTTTTTTTAATGTCATATTAGTATTTATTGATTCCATCTCAAAATTGATTGTCAGCCATAGTATTTCTTTAGTCTGTAGTGAGTTAGTGACTAGTTATAATGCCTGTTTTTCTTCTTTAGTCTGTAGTTATAATACCTGTTTTTCTTCTTTTTATGCATTTAAATTTTGTTACCGTTGATGTTTTTCCTTCTCTCAGTTTGACGACTTGATTGTCTTAGTTGTAATTTGATAGGTGAAACTGTGAAGGCTAAATTGCTCGACAACCGCCGATTACTATATGTATATCTTGGATGAAATTCAATTGTCGCCCTTTTGTTTTAACCACGAAATATATGTTTTGCTGCGTACATGGACATTTGCGAATTCCTGAAACTCCGTCTGAGCTACTAGAATTTTACTACAGGATATGATTTTCCCAGATCAGAATTAAAGAACCACTTCAAGAACAAAATCAAACATCTCTCTAAGTTAAGAGTACTATTTGTCTATTTGTACTTGATGTTTGAGTTTTTTTTTTTTCCTTTTTGAGATCTTCAACAACATAAGAAATCATACAAAAGGGGAAGATATCATACAAAGTTAAGTTTATAAAAAAGTTCGTTTATAAATTTGGTTCGATTTATAAATGAGTTAATTAAAAACTATTCATGAATATTATAATATTCTAAACAAATTGATGACTTATTTTTTAGTCACTAATTATAACCGCAAGTGCACGTCTGTTGCAGTACAATCACGAGCCGTCCTTTAGGAAGCTAAATAAGGGTCAACTTAGTTTAATTTAACTAGATTATGCTAGAAACGAGTTGTTTAATGAAACTAATAGCTAAAATTGCAAGAATTAAAATGTGATATCAATAAGAAAAAGACCTAAGATATTAATACATTCCCACTAACATGCATTAACCATCATCAAATACACCAATATCAATGATCAAATAAAAAAACCCTTCAATTATCCTAACATCAGCTTTTGCTTCTTGATTAATCTAATTGTATTAGGTGTAGCCCTCTTAATCTCAACTCTCGCTTCTTGATAAATTAGCAAATATCATTAAGACAAAGGAAGTAATTAATCTCAGCAGCCGCTTCTTAACTAATTAAACCAATGAATTTAACCTAATGATCAATTTTAACAAACTAATAAACCAACCTTAATTTGACATTGAGTTGATACTAGAATTCACTTAACACATGCTAGGGTTCATATATTAACATCCTAGAGAGAAAACTACTCACTACTCATAATTAAAGCTGTAGAAATAACAATAAAATTAAGCATAAACATAAAAATCACAAGACTATAAGGAAATTTAAATTGAATAACAAAGAAGCATGAATAAATAAGCAAAAATATAATCAACTAAGAAAAATAGAGAAACTTACTTGAAATTTAGATTGATGATAAAATTAGGAATAAAACTAGAATATTCAAGAGTAAACAATATTTTTGAGAGAGAAAGATCTAAACAAAAACTATCAACTAAACCCTAGAAAAAGAGAGAAGAGAGGAAGAAGAGAGAAGAAGGTTTAGAGGAGAATAGAGAAAAAAAATAAAATCTGCTTCAGCATTGCCCTCCTCCAAAACCTAGCCTAAAAAAATTGGAAAACTAATTACCAAATCAGAAAATAAAAAAATAATAATAATAAAAATACCTTTCCCAACTTCCTTCAATTGCCCGTGAAGATCTTTTGGTCCCCCTTGGACTCTTGCTTCATTTTTTTTTTCTTTTGTGCCGTGACATTATTTTTTTTTTCATTTTCTCTTTTATATTTTTTTTCTTTTCTTTTTCTTCATTCAAATTTTATCATATTTAAGTAATTTCTTCTTCCTTTTTCTTGGCCCAAATTCCACCATCAAATCCAATACTCCACCATGCTAAATCCATTAATATGCATTTATACTATAAAAGTCTTAAAAATTAGCAATAATCAATATGATTAGAGTTAAACTATAATTATGGACTTTTTGTGGAAAAGATAATAACATAAAAAGATCAGATTAGGTTTAAGATTAGATTAATATAAGATAAGGCTTGTCAAAGTGATAAGATTGTAGTAGTTTACTCATAATCAAATACAGGATCAAGTAGACTATAAATACCGTATGTATACATGATTGAATATATAACGAAAAATCCTAAGTATTCTGTTTGAGTTTGGTATCACAGCAAGGGGGTAAAAATAGGGTTGTTTTTACCAATTTTTTTTGCTTCATCATTTACCAGAATACCTACCTGTAAAGATGAGTGAAAATACAGAAGTTATGGAGCAAATGTTACTATTGCTAAAACAATTAAACAGCAACAAAACAACCCCGGATATTAATGCTTCAATCAATATATCCGAAAAACTTAATAGCCGAAACTACACCAAATGGTCACGACTTATGCACTGGGTTCTTGATGGAAGGGGACGGCTCAATCACATCATTGCCAAACCCCCTTCTAGAGAAGCCGCAAAATATGCACAATGGGCCCAAAGAGAGTCTGGCGTTATGTCAGGAATTATTGAGAGCATAGAACCGGAAATTGTGAACCAATTTCTGGATTTTCCATCAGCAAAGGAACTGTGGAGAGGCATTGAGGCGGTATACGGAAGCTGCAAAGACGGTCTCCAAATATTCGATCTTACAATGAGGGCCAACACAATTAGACAAGGCCGAGACTCGACTGAAGAGTACAACGGCAAATTAACAACAGTATGGAAAGAGATAGACCGAAGGATGCCGAACCCAATGAAATGTCCAGAGGACATAACAATTCATAATCAACTCACCCAACAAACAAGGCTCTACCAGTTTCTCGGAGGATTAGGAGAAGATTTAGACAAGGACCGAAAGGAACTTGTCAACCAAGAGCATCTTCCATCAGTAGAGGCAGCATACAACACAACAAGGAGGGAGCTTGAAAGAAGGGAGATAATGGGGAGGCAACATATACCTGACTTACATGTGGAGCAACCAGCCGGTGGAATCGGAAGTGGACTCTCAAGTAAATTTTGATCAGACAAAGCATCACATCGAAAGGAAGATGACAAGAGCCGTCTAAAATGCACCCATTGTGGTGGTAGCCGCCACACAAAAGAAGGGTGTTTCAAGTTGGTGGGATACCCAGAGTGGTGACAAGACCTCAAGAAAAGGGAGATCGGAGCAACCGTGAAGATTCACGAAGGAAGGGAGGAGCCACCCTGATTCAGGCGATTGATGAAGGAGGAAACAAGGTGGAACAAGAGACCATGAAGGAGCCAACAAAGGGAGAAGGAGAAGGTAAGAGTATTGAGAGAGAAAGTGAGAGGCACGATAAGGAGCAGAGTATTAGGCGTGAGAAAGGGGACAATGGACTGATGAGAGGCATTAATGGAGAGATTCATGATGAGAGGCAGAAAAATGACACAAGGCACAGAGTTACGGAACTCGAAAACATGGGACTCAAGAAGGACACGCCTAACCCTAACCCTAAAACACTTCCCCTGCCTCCCTCATTTAATCCCTACACCAAAGGCCGAGATTTCCCAAGGGAAATTAATGGCTCAAAAACGAGCCTGCTAGCCCAAACAAAAACCTCAAGCTTTAGCCCACTAAACTCCCCTAACCCAAAACCCAGCTTCAGCCCACTAAAATCCCCTAACCCAAAACCCTTAAATGCGCCAAAAAATCGAAAATAAACTAGCCCAAAACCGAGATGTTGGAGTTGCATGTCATATTTACCCGGGGGAAAAATGGAATTTCGATTGTGGTGCGACCGATAGAATGTCATATGATAAAAGGGATTTTTTATCGTGTGAAAAATCTCAAAAAACCCACATACATACTGCTAATGGAAAACTTATGGATGTAGTAGGAGATGGATCCGTTAAAATTGGACCTCATCTGTCCTTGAGCAATTACCTTTACATACCGAAACTTTCGTATAAATTGCTATCAGTTAGTCGTATTATGAAAGAATTAAAATGTACAATCATAATGAAATATGATTGTTGTGTCGTGCGGGATGCTCAGACCGGGGAGACCATTGGGCGTGGTACTGAGAATGATGGACTATACTATGTTGATGAAATAACTAGAGGTGGTGGTGCTTTCACTAAACATAACCCATCGAAGGATCAGATTTAGTTATGGCATCGTCGACTAGGACATCCGTCCTTAGGGTATTTGGAACGTCTTCTCCCTAATCTTGCTGGGTCAAACTTAGTCATAAACTGTAAATCATGTTATTTAGTTAAAAGTCATAAACAGTCTTATCTCTCTAGTAAACCTTTTCAGATTATTCATTCAGATGTATGGGGTCCCTCCCCAGAACACGGTAACCATGGTTTTTCATATTATGTTTTGTTCATTGATGATTGCACTCGTATGAGATGGATTTATTTTATGAAACACAAATCGGATGTGTTTGATATTTTTACGGCTTTTTATAAGATGATTATGAACCAATTCCAAACTGGAATTAATATACTTCGGTCCGATAACGGAGGGGAATATATCAATCATGGTATGAAAGCATTCTTTCAAACCCATGGAATAATCCATCAAACCACCTGTCCTGAAATTCCACAACAAAATGGCATAGCTGAAAGGAAAAACTGAACCCTTCTTGAAATGACTCGAGCTATGATGATCGAGTCAAATGTTCCAAGATCTTTTTGGCCTGAAGCAACTGCCATGACTAATTATCTTACAAATCGCCTACCAACAAAAAAACTCCAATTTAAAACCCCATTGGACACCCTAAAATCACACTTACCCGTTCCATCATTTCATTCTCCTTCTCCTCGTATCTTCGGGTGTGTGGTATATGTGCATATATCAAAATAGAATCGTAATAAGTTAGAACCTCAAGCTGTAAGATGTGTTTTTATGGGTTATGTTGTAAATCAAAAAGGCTACAGGTGCTTTGACCCAGTTTCAAGACGCCTATATACTTCAATGGATTGTGCCTTTGAGGAGAAGTCCTATTTTTATCCCAAACTTAGATGTCAGGGGGAGAGTAATGGAGACAATCTAAGTTGGTTAAAGTATGGGGGAATTCTAGACAGCACTGAAAACACAGGTACAGCAGGGCCTATTTGGCCTATTTCTGACGATAGAGTTCAGACCACTCCTTATCATGTACCAGCACTACAACCGTCTCTCAGAATTGAGCATCATCCAAGTAAGGTACAAAATTTTGAAACCCCTGTAATTGATAATGACACTGAAGAAGTGGTGCAGGAAAATGTGTTACAGGAGAATATAACACCAGAGGAGCACAATGTCAACTTCCACCGAGGAGCACAAGGGGAATACCTCCGAAGAGGTATGACCCCTCATATGAGACACAGAGATCGAAATATCCTATACAGGATGTCTCTGGGGGCATAATGTCCAATATAGCAAAATGTTTTAATGCTGAAGTGTACTCAGGAGAGATTCCCTCAACTGTAGATGAAGCCTTAAGAAGTAAAGTGTGGACTAAGGCAATGAAAGAGGAGATTGATGTGCTGGAAAAAAATGAAACTTGGGAGAAATGCTTGATTCCAAATGGAAAGAAACTCGTGGGTTGCAGGTGGGTATTTACCATATAGTATAAAGCTGATGGAAGTATTGAGCGATACAAGGCAAGGCTGGTAGCAAAAGGATATACTCAGGTTTATGGTATCGACTTCTCAGAAACGTTCTCACCAGTGGCAAAAATTAATACAATCAGAGTTCTATTCTCAGTTGCAGCAAATAGAGACTGGCCTTTGCATCAGTTTGATGTAAAAAATGCTTTTTTACATGGTGCCATTACAGAAGAAGTATATATGGAAGCTCCTCAAAGTTTTTCTCAAGATTTTTCTCTAGGGGAAGGATGTAAACTGCAAAAGGCACTGTATGGTTTAAAGCAGTTGCCAAGAGCCTGGTTTGGTCGATTTACATCAACTATGAAAAAGTTCGGATATAAACATAGTAACTCAGACCATACATTATTCTTGAAAAGAAGAGGAAGCTTAATGACATGTCTTATCATATATGTTGATGATATGATCATCACTTGAAATGATAAGGGGGAAATTGATCAGTTAAGAGAAAGGTTATTTTAGGAATTTGAAATGAAGGATCTTGGGAGACTTAAATACTTCTTGGGAGTTGAAGTGCTCAGGTCAAAAAGAGGTATTTTTATTTCTCAACGGAAATATGTTCTCAATTTATTAGCAGAAATTGGTATGGTGGATTGTAATCCAGCAAAGACTCCGATAGTGGTAAACCATGGACTTCAAAATGATGAAAATGTAGAGTCCGCAAACCAAATACAATATTGGAGGCTAGTAGGAAAACTGATTTATTTAGCTCATACTAGACCTGATATTGCATATGCAGTAGGTGTGGTGAGTAGGTTTATGCACAAACCTCAGATCCAGCATATGGAAGCAGTTTACAGGATTCTGTGATATCTCAAGAAAACACCAAGAAAGGGAGTCATGTTCGGGAAAAATGATCATTTAGAGATTTAGGCATATACTGATGCAGATTGGGCAGGAGATAAAGACAGCAGAAGATCAACGTCAGGATACTTTACTCTGGTTGGAGGAAATTTAGTAACGTGGAGAAGTAAGAAGCAGAAAGTGGTCGCAATGTCAAGTGCAGAAGTTGAGTTTCGTGGAGTTGCGAAAGGGATAGCTGAAGTTCTTTGGCTTAAAAAACTTCTTACAGAACTCGGGTTTCCACCAGATAAGAGTTGCAAGATTTTTTGTGACAACAAAGCTGCGATCAGTATATCTGAAAATCCGGTTCAACATGATCGTACTAAGCATGTTGAAATTGATAGACATTTTATCAAAGAGAACCTACAGTCAGGAGTTGTGTGTTTACCCTTTGTGCGATCGGAAGATCAGATGGCAGACATCCTAACTAAAGGAGTCAATGCAAATATGTTTGAAAAAGTTTTGTCCAAGTTGAATGTACAAAGTTCCTACAATCAACTTAAGGGGGAGTGTCGAAAAGATAAGATAACATAAAAAGATCAAATTAAGTTTAAGATTAGATTAATATAGGATAAGGCTTGTCAAAGTGATAAGATTGTAGGATTTTACTCAGAATCAAATACAGGATCAAGTAGACTATAAATACCGTATGTATACATGATTGAATATATAACGAAAAATCCTAAGCATTCTGTTTGAGATTTAGCATAAATAAATTCAAATAGACCCGAAATCACTCAAAACTCACCCATAAAAGAGTTCGAATCAACACCGAAAAGTACAAATAAATGCACTTATCACAAATCAAGCTCAAGGTATTTGAACTTAATTAAAAGTTTGGTTTACGCTCAAGATCGCCTAAATTAAACAAACATAAAAATAAAAAAATTGAAAAAGTTAGTACTCAATCGACTCGACTGTTTCACATCCCTAATTTCTCAATCATAATTCGTAGAGAAGAAAGTTTCATAGTCACACATTGTTTTTGTTAATCTCATCTTTAAACCCTCTGTATCTCCCTCTGAGCAGTGAGCATCATCACTTTATTATCGTGTAAGGCATCAAATTCATTACATAATCAGAGTAATAATAAGCCAATAATATGACTATTATTATATTAAAATTTAAGATCTCATGCACAGGCAGAGCTGGATTTCTCTTGTACAGGACAATTGGCATTGGTTGCTACTCTTCACTGATTTTGGCAACCTAATTAGCTTGCTTATCCTTATTTTGATTCCTAACTAAGACATAGCTTGAGCAATAATTCAAATTGTTACTTTGAATACAATATTATTCAATATTTAAATACATAAGTATATGTCATAATTTTTTTTTATTTTCTTATATGTGTGGTTTTTATGAAAAAAAGTCACGAGGTTGATCTATAGATTGCATCTTTTTGAATTAATTGTTTAACGTTTTTTTTTGTTATCTATATTTTGATAACTATACTCAATGTCTTATTTGTTACTTTGTATTATCCAAAAAATTTAGCAACTATAGACTATAGAATAAGAAAAAAGTACATTTATTTATATGTTACTATGTCATCTATGAAAAAAGAGCCCCTGTTTCAAACCATAAAATTAAATTTGTTTAAATTATTATATATATATATATATATATATATATATATATATATATATATATATATATATGTTTATCTTATTTTGCATTCACTACCTATTGAAGATCATAATTGAAAAAAATAAGTTAACATTCAACTCATCCAGCTTGAAGTTATTTAAGTAGAATTGGAAAGCACAAATTATAAAGATGGTAAGAATCTTAATTCAACTTATTTAATATATTAGTATTGATTAATTAGAGTAGGTCTCTAACCATAAAATTGGAAAATCAATATAACCAAATTACAAAATGTGTATAAACGTTGCATACATGAGCTATGACTAAGGGAGGATACAAGTATTGCACCTTAGCAGGGTCACAAAATCCAACATAAGACATTTTTTATGTGTATATCAAGTAATGAGGTAACGTGTATGAATGTTACATAAATGAGCTATATCTACGGGAGGATACAAAGCATAGCCTCTGAGCACGATCACAAAATCTAACATAAGCCATTTGCATAGCAAGTGATGATATAAACGTGATTAGTCCAATACAATACAATTTTGTGTGCTTTAGAATATGCGTTTAATTGATTATTCATTCATTCCTAAATATATACATATTTTAGATTCTGATATAATTTTACACCCACACCGCCACACGTATTCCCCCGGCCTTGTCTCATGTAATTGTACCCTCGAAGGCTGTAGTCTAAAATTTAATAGTTCATAATTAAAAGTCCTCGCAAATCCTTAGAAATGCTTTTGGATATCTTGACTGACTAGATGAGACTGTTGAGTGCTGAAATAAAAGTGAGAATTAATTAATCTGAAATTACCCAATTCGTCGCAAATTGTCCAACTTAGTATGATTTTAGAAAGTCCAAAGACATGTGGCTGTCTCTCAATTAACACCCGGATTACCCAAAAAGTTCCTTTATTTTCCTTCCGTGTCTTTTCCCCTTATTTTCTAGGTAATAAGTAGAGCTGTTAAAAATTGACTCGACCTGAATTATCGATTCAAATCTATCACGATTAGAATCTGATCTGTACCCATTTTAAATGTGATATTGGTAACATGTAACCCGACCTAAATCCGACTTGATATTAACCGACAACTGACTTTATCTTATGATATTTGACCCGAACCTAAACCTGCACCTGACTCGACATAAACCGATAACCGACTAAAATTGACTTGACAAGGAAGCAAACCCAAAATGATACCCGGCCTGATTATAACCCAAAACAGATTATAACCCGAGATAATCTGTTATAAACCCAACCTATTGTGAGCCATGACCCGATTTATTTTGATTCATTGTTGATCCTACCCGTTATTGATAAAATCGTAATAACTTATAACCTAATTTTGGAGAAATATCATTATGTTTGTTGAATTTTACTTTAAAAAATACAATATAAAAAAGTGTATGATGGATCAAATAATACATCTTATTGACTTTGGACCGACAATCATAATTTGAGAAGGCCCTGTCAAAATAAGTTTTTGTTACAAATCTCAAGTATGATTCAGATTATTAGATTTACATGTTTTCTCTAATTTATTTTTTCGAAAAAAAGAATAACCTGCTTTCTATAAAGTACCCAAATTAATAATTATTTAACCTAACTTTGATTAAATATTTTGTAATGTTTTGTTACTTTTGTAAGGGATATAATTTCTTCTAAAACATAATATTTCATCGTGTTAGTTAAATGATCAAAATCAGACTTGAACCCAAAAATAGTTGATTAAACGTCTTAAATATTGAGTCAATCTCAGCACTATCCAACTTGATAATTATCCGACTCGATAATATCCGGCCTAAATATGATCTATACTCGAAACTACCCACCACAAACCCGGCTAATGCTTGACTTTATATAACCCGAACCTGAAATTTAACCAAACCCGACTTGTACCCGAAAGAATAAATAATCCGACATGATTTAATCCGAGCTAAGTCTGAACCTGGCCCGATAAAGACTTGTCTTAGTATAACCCGACCCAAATATAACTCGACACCTGATATGACCTCATCTGAACCCGACTTTGAATTGACCGCTATAGTAATAAGTATTCTATATTATTCAAATTTTTGATCCGAAATTTAACTCAACTTACATACTTTGAATACATTGTATTTATAAAGTTTATTGACATATAGAACCGTTTTGATAAAAATCCACCAATAAAGTGGCACCAAAGGGGGGCTTAATTTTAATATTCCAATAGAATTAAAAATATCAATTAAGAATGAAGTTTTTTAGATACGAATCACTGTGATAATGCAGCAGTTAAAGAAAACCCGAAAGTTGCATAGTCTCTCGATTTCTATTTGTTTGTTATGATTGACAAGGTTTATTTTTTTAAAACAAAGAAAAAATGTAAATTAACTTCATATAAATCCTTAATTTTATAAAGTAAAATATGCCTAATAAAAAAAATATAGCAAGTATTTAAGAATAACCAGATTTAAAAAACATAACAAACAAAGATAGGGGTAGTATATATTCCATGAACCTGAAATGAAAGATTAGCTGGATATGAAAATTATGAAATGTCTGAAAAGATTAGTTCGACTTGAAATCCAAGTATCCATGAACTTCATACCAAGTTTCTGACCCCACCCACATGACAGCATTCTCTTGTCCAAGCGCAAAAAGGTCAAATTTACTCGAGTATAAACATTTCCGAGATAGCAGTGCAATTGTCTGATTGGAGTGACTGAAGTGACAACAACAAATTACGCACTCCAACCCTCCAATAGAACAACAGTCCAAGTCTCCCCAAGGAGTTGAAGCAGTTTATCAAAGATATTACGGAGTAGAATTGAAGCTCTAAATTTCTCATTTTTACTTGTTTTAAGGTTTTTAGAGATCTTGTTTATAGAGCATATAGACTAGATATTATGGAGTAGATGTTATGGGAACGTGACAGGCCGATGTAATCCATGCAGTAATGAAAGAGATGCAGAATAGACCACTACGTCCAGAAGATTGGGAAAGAAAAATAAGGAAATCAAACATTCATGCTACTTCAAAATGAAACAACCAATCAATCATAAGAATGAAGCTTTTACCACACTCTAACTAGGAAAAAAAATACTCCACTGAAACAAGAATACAAAATTAGCATAACATATTTAGCTAATACAAAAGTATGGATGACGCCAGATTCTAGACCATTCAGCTACCATTTAGCCATGTGTAAATCATAATAAATCTTAGACCATTCAGAAGTATGTAGATTGTAGACGCTAAATTCTAACCATGCTATCTCCAGTATTCAGTCCAAGATGATCAGAATAGATGTTAGCTAATACGGATTACTTAATACATAGCCGTGGTACCTTAAGGATGTTTAGTTTCCAAATGTTGAGACTAAAGCAGGATATGGAAGTAGAAAATCTAACCAGGGAAGTTTTCTGGAAGGTTGTAAAATACTAATAAATAAAAAAAGATGGATTAATCCCAAACCCCAGGGTACAGCAATCAACAGATATCTAGCAAAGATCAACGATCATCTGAACACAATCAGCCAAGGACTGTGGGTAGGGTATAGAAAAACAAAAGGTCACCAATAATGTTGAAAATTTTGAAATCCATCATGAAAGGTATCATCAAGAGTATTATAGAGGGGTTGAAATTTACACTGGCGGAATCTAGCAAGCGTGGATGATGAAATTTATGAAGTACGAAACATTGAACTTCAAAGTCAGGGGAGAAACGTTTCAGATGATTACAAGTACATCCATTTCACGGCAACTTCCTGCAGGACATTTCATGAGATGGTCCCTTCATACAATTTAAAGTTAGGCTGAAGAATAAAAACCAAAACTTGTGAATACCTCCAAGTTGCAAAACAATGATGAACTTTTGAACATTATTGAAATTAAAAGGCAGAGAGAATATGATTCAAATCAAATTCAAGAACATCCAAATCACGGCAACTTCCTGCAGGGTCTCATAAGATGGTTCCCTTATGTAAGCAATTTGAAGTTATGCTATCGAATCTTCCAGATATATAACCACACATAAGCTGAAGAACAAAAATTAAAACTCCAAAATCTTATGTATGCTTCCAAGCTACTATAAATTATACTCATGAAGTCTGAAAGATCAATAATCTTTTCGGATTTACGTAAATGAGATTACAGAAAAGCTCATTTTCAATGGACAGATAGGCACATATGAAAGAATATTGCTTATAGATATAACATAATTAAAACAAAAGGCACACATGAACAGTTCCATATGAACAAAAATGAACCAAAAATCTAGATTGTGTTACTGATACAAACAGAAGTGCTTACAGGACAGAAGCATTCAGATTGGCAATCCTTGAGGGCACATATTCCGAACTTTCCTTAGCTTCACAATGATCCTTGATGAATCAACAACGCTGCTTCAGGGAAATGAGTCTTCTAGAGTCAACCCCTGATGATACAGGATGCCATCACCCGAAGGCTTCCTCAAAAAAATTTAAAGAATGAGTTCCTAGTCTTCTAGTATCATAATTGAACTATCATTATCCCTGTGACCTTTTTCGTAAATGCTGTGTAACTGGGTTACCCTCAAACAAATCCAACACAGCTGAATCTAAATCTTCCCATGAAAATTTGATGTACTGCTCTGGATGCCTGCCACTCTCAATGTGGCTCCTAAACCGACCAAGGAAGGACCGATATGCAGGAAGCAACTTTTCTGCTATTGATATCCTAAGCTCCTCTCGGAGCTGTGTATCGGGCACAAACCAAGTGGCTTGAGTCCGATGAACCTCTTCAAATATAGCATTAAATGACTTAAACCGCTCTCTCAACACACTCTTTGACACCCCAGATGAGAAGCTCCCACTCACATGTAAACCCTCATCTCTCAAACAATGCAACACTTTCACCCATGTAGCCCTTTGATAACTAGTAGCAGCAAGCCTAAATTTACCCGTCAACTTCTTCAAGTATTCGTCCCCAATCAACTCCCTCAATTCGGGTGACCCTTTAATCTTTTGCACAATATAATGAACATTATTCATCATAAACAAATGCGCCAAGGATGTATCTCTATAATGCTGTGACTTCCCTTCTAAATTAAATTCCAATATAACAATTATCCATATCAAATGTAATGCCAAGGGTGTACTCTCTTCCTCTAACTCTGAAAAATCGAATTCAGGCACGGATAACTCCCCGGGATATCTCGAAACACTCGAAGACGGTCTTGATACAATCAACTCAATTAAAGTCTGCTTATAATCAGATATCAAGCTAATGTAATTCATCACATACCTAGTCAACGGATGAATCGTCCCGCCTGGAACCGGAACCCTAGACGGTTCCCGAAGCACGGCATTCTCAAATTCTGATAGTATCCCCCTCGCAGCCTCCGCCAGCCTGGAGAGGATCTCAGCTGCCTGAACCCTAATTGACTCCGCCGTCTTGGACTCGAACACAACATCAATATCCAGCAGTAGCTCCGCCAATGCATCATGCAAATCGAGGATCTTGAACAACTTCTCTGGCGATCGCCTGCTTATACTTATCGCTTCGGCGAAGTTGAACAGCTGCATTGCCGGACCTTTCACTGTCTCCAGAAAACAAACTTCGGAGAACGAGGATGAAGCTGGAGAAGGCGGTGACGAACACGTGGCAGCGGAAGAGCTCAAAGCATCAAAGATCTGTTCACTGAGGCGCTTCTCGGAGGCGAAGAGTGTACGTATGCAGACTTTCGCAGCTTTAATCCAGCGCCGGATCTTGTTCTCAAGAGCATCCCACTCCAATCGTTGAATGTCGCCGATGCTGAGCTTCTCGATTCCGAGGTTTCGGAAGCTCGCATCGACGCTCGACTTCCTCACACTTCCGTACACCTGGATGCACTCTCGGAGATAGCCAGCTGTGATCATCCGCTCGGCTATGCTCCGGAGATCGGCGATCGCATCCGAAGGTATCAGATCAACCTCACGGATGCTGGTCGCCGATCTAATACTCCTCCTCGAGGAGTAACTCGAGCTTCCTCCACCGCTACTGCTGCCGCCGCATCTTTCTAACCTCGGAGTTCTCCTCTCCTCCTCCTCTTCCTCCACCTCCTCACCCTCGGCGGTGGAGAAATGATCGAAGTGGTCACGGGAAGAGGAGGAGTGAGACCGAGGCGTATCCACTAACAAAGAATCAGAATCCACAGCTGACGAATGCGAAAGCAGGATGTTTCGGAACTCATCCTCCAACCTCGCCATCGCGATTTGAATAGTGTTAGGATTCCGGTCACCTCCTCCTCCGCCGGAAGGAGAAGTAACAGCAAGCGAGTGAAGTGAGCATTGGATCTCGTCCACTGCACGGAGGTAACGGTCAACTTCATGGCGGTCACCGGAAAAAATCATCTTATCTCTAGCTTCTTCAGACACAGTGGAATCCCAGCGTAGTATAATCTTCTCCGCTGACTCCACCACCACTCCCTCCTTCTCCTGGCCGCCGCTCCCGCCGTCATCAGCTCCGCTTCGTCGCGGAGACTCCATGCTCAAAGCTTCTTCCACACGACTAAACTTTTCGAAAAAGTAAAGCAAATTATTAGAAGATGTATGTTTTGGAGGAGAGAAAGAATGGATGGAATAATAAGGTGATGACAGTGTAATAGTGATATGTTGGCGTTCTGTCTGAGGTTGAAAGAAATGGGCTGGGGGGGGGGGGGGGGGGGGGGGGGGTGGATTTGAAGTTTTTTTTGGTTAAAATATAGGAAAAATAGTGGGTGAATGTTTTAGAAATTAAATTTTGCGGGAGAATATTCCGGCGAGGTTGGCGCCCGATTTCTCTTATTGGGTGGTAGGGGTAATAATTTGTTTGTTGCATGGTGCTACACTCTACTCTTCCATATTTATATTACTCTACTTTTTTCATGGAGGTTTTATGGAAGAGGGGTTTTAATTGGCTAGGGTTGTGTTTGAAGTGTTCAAAGAGAGTTCAAAGATTGATTCTTTTTAAGTTGATAAACTACTACGTTAAATTGATGAATTTATGTGTAAAATCTGGGTACATGTTTATTGTGAACTTTGAAATAGGTTTTAACTTTTATGAGAATTTTGGAATACCGAGTAGTATTTTAATACTTAGATTATGAATTAAAAGTTTTCTGAAATTTTTGTTTAAATTTTTTAAAAAAAGAGTCATTTGTTAGAGTACCAAAGATTTTGATATACAAAGACAAAATTATACAATTGTAATTTCTAGAAATTGGTATATACGTACTCCCTAACAAAGTAACCTGAAGCATTACAAACTTCCTCGAACTTAGGCTAGTCGGCTATAGACAGCTAAATTTTGCAGGGGAGGCAGCATTCCGAGGTGGTGCAATTTTTATTTATAACCTATTTTTTAGAAATATTTCGAAACTTAACCTCCGGTCAAAAGTATTTCGAAAAATAACCTCCCAATAAGAACCGTTGTCAGCGACAGCGGTTTTATATCCAGTCAGCATTCACAGTCAGCATTCAGCGCTAAACCCAGTCAGCATAAAACCGCTGTCACTGACAGCGGTTTTTCAGAGCAATGGCAGAAAAGTGGAAACCGCTGTCACTGACAGCGGTTCTTCTACTGCACAAAAGTAAAAACCGCTGTCAGTGACAGCGGTTTTTTGGGACCTGGGTTTAAATCCCCAGCTTCCCTTCTTCCCCGTGCTCGCCCCATTTCCACTTCACCCATACTCACGCCCTTGCTCGTCGCACCCTCCGCCGCCTCGCACCCAAAGTTACGCCGCCTCCCCGGTGCTCCTCCACTCCGCCGGCGCGCCTCTTCCCGGTATTGGTAAGTTTTTTTATTTTTTTTTTCAAATTTTATCTTAAATTTTATATTATCATGGTATAATAGTATGGATTGATTGTTGTGGTTAGGATATAGATTGAATGTTTAGATTGATTGTAGTATTTGGATTAAAATTATTATTTGGATTTAATTGTGGTAGTAGGTGTAATTTTTGATATTAGGTGATGTTGTGAATTGAATGTTGTTAATTGTGATAATTTTAATTGTGATATTAGGTGTAGTTGTGAATTGAATGTTGTTATTTGGTTTAGATGTAGATTGAATGTTGTGATATTAGGTGTATTTGGAGTAAAAGAAATATTTGGATTGGATTAGATTGGATGTTGTTATTAGGTTTAGATTGATTGAATTGGATTGGATTGAATATTGTTATTTTTAGGTTGTTATGTAGTATGTTATGTAGTATATTTAGATTATTTGTGTTGAATTAATATGTGGTGTTGTTATTTGGTTTAGATGTAGATTGAATGTTGTGATATTAGGTGTATTTGGAGTAAAAGAAATATTTGGATTGGATTAGATTGGATGTTGTTATTAGGTTTAGATTGATTGAATTGGATTGGATTGAATATTGTTATTTTTAGGTTGTTATTTGTATTTTATGTAGTATATTTAGATTATTTGGGTTGAATTAATATGTGATGTTGTTATTAGGTTTAGATGTAGATTAAATGCATTATAAACATATGAAATAAGCTATTTCATTTGGGATGGAGATAGCTTTTAAATATGGCTAGGATGGGATATTAGACCAACGCTTATTAGTGTTGTCATTAAATCTACATTTCATCTTGTAGGCGTTATGGAAAATTCAAAATATCCTTTGATTTGTCGTTGGGGAGGAACTCTTATTGAATCAAGTTCTAGTGTTGAGTATAGAGGTGGAAGTTGTAGTATTATTCTGGCCAACTCCGAGAATTCTATGGAACAGTTAGTTGATAAAGTTTATGATTTGTGTGGGTTGGATCGGACAAGGGAGGTGAAGTTGAAAATGAAGCATGGGACTATAGCTATGCCCCTTAATGATGCTTACTCATTAGAATGCATGTGGGCATGTATTAGAAGTTTCCCAAACTTCCCAATGGAAATATTTGTTGAAGAAATACGTTCCACACCTAGTCCACAACAAGCTATGCCTATTTCACAATCATATACTGAAATGCTTCAAATGTATACTCAAAATCAAGTCTTCGATTCACAAACTCATCCTTATCAGCCGATGATGGTTCCTTATCAACCACAAATGCCTAATCATCAAGCTCAAATTCATCCATCATGCTCACAAATGCCTAATCATCAAGCTCAGATTGTTCGTAATGATAGAGCAATTACTGAATTTTCTTTGAATGAAGATGGTTCGTATGTAGCAGAGTCTTCTCGCGGTTTAGTTCCCCAATTGTGGCCTGATGATGACTGGAGTGATGAAGATCCCGATTTCATAAGAGAAGATGTGGACGATGATGATGATGATGATGATGATGAGGAGGAGGAGGAGGAGGAGGAGGAGGATGAGGAGGAGGAGGGGGAGGAAGAGGAGGATAATGAGGATGAGGAAGAAACAGAGGAAGAAGAACACCATGATGCTGTTATGAATGAGATTGTGGAATCAATTCCCTTCTATGGCCATCTCCATGATTATGTAGACGATGGTAGTTGGTGTATGACTGGAGGTGAGCCTTCCTCCACACCCGGGGTTGAATTTGCAAAGAACATGGAGTTTGCATCCAAGAACGAAATCATTCATGCTGTTAAGTTGTTTTGCATCAGAACCAACCACTCCTATTCCACTTATAAATCAAGTAAGAGACTCATTGAACTGGTATGTAAGAGTAAGTGCGGTTGGAAGCTTCGTGCACGTCAAAAGAAACCTGTGGACCCACGTTGGACTATTGTAACCTACAAGGGTCCCCATATCCTTACTTGCATTAGTGATGCTCATTCACGGGGAAGGAAACATATAAGTGCCGACTTAATAGGCAATTATATCAAGGAATGCATACGGGTTGATCCCACACTTAAAGTTGCTGTGATTATGCAGATGGTAAGAGATAAATTCCACTATACCGTTACTTATCATAAGGCCTGGTATGGTAAGCAATCCGCTATCGCAACGGTATATGGTAGTTGGGAAGAATCCTATGAACGATTGCCAGCGCTCATGCAAGCCTTGAGAGATGTGCACCCTGGAATGGCTATAGAATGGTGTCACAAGACCGAGTACGGTGGAATAAATGTATTCAAAAGGGTTTTCTGGGCCTTTAAGCCAAGTATTGACGGCTTCGAACACTGTTTGCCAGTGATAACTATTGACGGTACTCACCTATACGGGAAGTACATGGGGAAACTACTAACTGCGATAGCTATTGATGGTAACAACCAACTTTATCCACTTGCTTTTGCCCTAGTTGAAGAGGAAAATGGAGATAGTTGGTCTTGGTTTATGGCTTGTATTAGACATCGGGTAACCCAAAGAAGAGGTTTGTGCGTTATTTCTGACCGACACCCTGGAATCATTCACGCTATGAACGAACAGAACAATGGGTGGACACCACCGGATGCATACCACCGATTTTGCATTCGTCATGTAGCATCTAATCTAAACAGTGCCATTAAAGATGTGGCAGTCAAGAAATCTTTCATTCGGACTGCATTCCAACGGAAAAAAACAAAGTGCAGAAAGGGTTTGCGGAACATTGCGCAGAAATCATTGGAAGCTACCGAGTATATTAAGGATATAATGCTAGAAAAGTGGTCTTTGGCACACGATGGTGGACACAGATTTGGCTATGCAACCACTAACATGTCTGAAGTGTTCAATGGGGTTATGAGGGGAGCTCGATTCTTACCGGTATGTGCAATAGTGGAGTTAACTTACTACCGTGTCAATAAATGGTTTGTCACGAAAAGAGAGGTAGCAATGAAAAGAGTTATGAACAACATGCCTTACACTTCTTTTGTAACTGGGAAGATTGAGGATAACTTAGCAAAGGCTAGATACCACACAGTAGTGCCATTTGATCTTCAGAGAGGTGTGTATGAGGTAACCACTGGTAAGGGTGATAGGATAAGGCAGAAGGGAGGTAAACGATATAAAGTTCATTTCCAAAATGTGACTTGCACTTGCAACAAGACTACAGTTTACCATTATCCTTGTTCTCACGTCTTAGCGGTGTGTGGGCAATACAGCTTATCATATGCCCCATTTGTGGATATACATTTTCTTTCAAGTTCGTACCTTGCTGGGTACGAGCCATGTTTCGTTCCTCTTCCTGATCTAGCTGAGTGGAGGCCGTACATTGGAAATAAGCTCATTGCAGATGCATGTTCCAATTGTTTATGGTGTAATGTTAATGAATTAATGTATGTTCCAATTGTTTATGTTGTACGTAGGATCATGGAACCAGGACCGAGAGATCCATCAGTTCTATGGTTAGGACCTCGCCATAGATCCATTCCATTGTGGAATGGAGAAGTTGACCCGGCCGAGCACTTAGTCACCCGGCATCCTGGGAGTACTTTAGAGTGGGCTGTTGACCACAGAGTCCTCCACTACCTCAGACTTGCCGGATTGTATGGCATGCATAGACTTGGACATCTTGTCCTAGATCGTGGCCTCATTACGGCACTACTAGAGCGATGGCGGCCAGAGACCCACTCGTTTCACCTACCGGTCGGCGAGGCCACTGTCACATTACGAGACGTGGCCGTACTGACACATCTGCCCATATCGGGCCATGCAGTTACTGGTCCTTCCATCCCTGTCGAGGCACGTGGGATGTTCCAGAGGATGTTCGGGGTGGACCCGCCAGGTCAGGGGCCCATTAGTACAGTGAGGACTAGCTGGTTGAGAGAGACATTTGGATTGCTTCCAGCTGACGATGCTGATGACGCTGAGGTCGAGAGATATGCTAGGGTTTACTGCTTGATGATCATATCTCTATTTTTGTTTCCTGACAAGTCTGGTAACGACATCAGCCTCATCTATTTGCCACTACTCGACCACAGCTGGAGTGATATTGGTTCGTACAGTTGGGGTAGTGCAGCGTTGGCATGTTTATACAGGAACCTCTGCCGCGTAGTGACTGTCAGGGGCGATGTCGTTCCTACCGATGTCGCAGGACCCTTGGTGATACTTCAGGTACGCTAACAACTAACACGCTTTACATTTCGAGCTAGCTCATAGTATGTATTTGATTACTAACCATTTCAGGTCTTTGTAGATTTGGGCATGGGAGCACATGGTATTCTGTCGACCTGCTATTCCTAGTCGTCGTCGACGAGATCGAGATGGAAACCCTGTGGACATCTACTACAACCCCCCACAGCCCGCAGACGACCAACCGCATGGTACGAGGTGGCTTAGACATAGATTCACCCGTGTCCACTTGGCCACTGGTGTGAACTCTTACAGAGACGCACTCGATAGGATGACAGAGGATCAGGTGAATGTTTAAAAACAGTTTTTTAATTTCCATTGAGTTGTACGTTATCTATTTTCCACTAATCAAATTATTTGTGACTTAAATGACTAGATGGTTTGGAACCCATATCCCAATGTCGTTGACGAAGATGAGTGGCGTTCTTTCATTCCGTTGATCTGCTACTTTATAGTGGAGATGCATCTACCCGACCGAGTTATGCGACAGTTCGGGTTACGACAATACATCCCCGTAGCAGCTCTAACCTACCCTCGTTTGCACGAAATTGATCGTCGAGGGAGGTCCACGACGGATTGGGGGGCTTTGCATGCTGAGTGGATCGGGGCTTGGAACAACAGAAACCAATCCATTGTACAGGGACATCCCATCCAAGGACCTATGGACTATTACGATCCATATCTTATATGGTATCGTAGCATTACACGCCTCTTCATTAGTCCGTCATTCGTTCCACCACCGCAACATTTTCATCCGTCAGGGATACCTCTGCACATCATGGTATGTTGACTTCATTATTTGCAAGTTGATTTATTTATTTTATTTATCTGATTCTAACTGTTTTCTCCTTTGCAGACTCAGCAACTGTTGGTTATTCATGACTACTGTCACGATAACCAAAATTCGCCTGGTCCTACTATCGCAGCTGGAGTGAAGCAGATGTGCGTAGGAGGTCTGGAGCTAGCTGGCCAGGGAGGATTACTGCGAGTGCACCGTGAGTCCGGGAATACAGACAATGCACAAGTCACATCGGGTATGCCTTCCTCTTCCCAGACCCATGAGGCCCCCGAATTCTTGACCTTCGAGAGGACCCAAGGTGCATTCGGGTCCACCCAGGGTGAGTCGTCACAGTATACGTCTCCTCCATATCCATTCCGATACCCAGCGAGTGGGCTATTCACCCAAGAGAGCCAGAGTTCCGCCTTTCCTCGATTAGACACTGTTGATGAGGAAGACTGGCCTAGTTTCTAGAATTTCTTATGATACTAGAATTAATGTAAATATATTTCAAACTGTATTGTATATATATAACTACGATTATTGCAATTTATTATGTTTCATTTATATCAATCTTTATTGTACTTTTGAAGATTTTTGATCGAGATACGAGAAACGCTGCGGAATTGACACGAACATGTGTTCAAATTGTATCGAACTTGTGTTCGAAAATGATGAATTTGGTTGTTGGATGTTATCATAATGTTTTAAAACAGGTTTAAAATGGAAATTAGATGGGTGAAATATTTTACGGAAGTAGGCAATTTTAAAACCGCTGTCACTGTCAGCGGTTTCAAGCCCAAACCAAAAATCCAGTGTTCGTCACCCAGTCAGCCTAAAACCGCTGTCACTGACAGCGGTTTCATGCTAACATAAAACCGCTGTCAGTGACAGCGGTTTTAGGCTGACTGGGTAAATAAGGCTTTGCTGACTCGGATTGAAACCGTTGACAGTGACAGCGGTTTTAAATGGGAGGTTATTTTTCTAAATTGTTCGGAATGGAGGTCAGATTTCGACATATTTTGATACCAAGAGTTATAAATAAAAATTGCACTTCCGAGGTGTATCACACTAATAGCTCTCATTTTCGCACAGAGTGCTCTGTGGTAAACATGCAACATGATATCATTTGGGTTAGCGACGCGAGGTAGTAATTATCTCCGCCTTAATTAGAGTGAGTTCAGAGCTTTAGAGGTGGTTTGTTTGGCCATAGGAGTGAAAAGTTCTATCTACAGAGATCAAAATGTGCTTAAGCTAATCCAACCATACGGGATACGAGAAGATATAAAAAAGGTTAACCTTTTGATTTGAAGGCAAATTCACCATTAAATCTGTAAGATCAAAAGAGAATTACGACATTAATTAAATGATCAAAGAAATCTGGAACTTGGTGTGGACAACCCCCAGTTCAACATCATGGGAGACCCGTGGGTAATGCCAATCGCTACAAGAGGAATTTAGAGCCTAATTCTCTTTTCCCATTGTGTGGGAAGGAAAGATGAGGGATAATCTGCATATACTACGCAATTGTGAAGATGCTAATAGGGTTTGGAAGAAACTCTAAGGTCCTTCGAATCCACCTTCGCTTTCCATGGCAACCTCAAAAGTTGGTTTCTACAAAACCTGCCCGGAAAGACATAATTCTACATGACATAATCCTTAGTTTACAATTACTCGCTTTGTGTTGGATTTAGAATTGGCGAAACTTTGTGGTATTTGGCAGAAGAGATAAAATTCCGAGTGACATTGGACTATTCCTTCTAACTACGACTTCGCTTCAACGAGACATGTAGAAGCTTCTATGGCCAAAATCAAGATGACAACTCATAGAAAGACTAAAACTTTCTTAAGATAGAACTCTCCTGAGGTTGAGGCAGTAGGAGAGAGATCATCAGGGTGAAAGTCTTGCTTGCAGCTTGAAAATCCTGCTTGTGTTCGTGCTTTAGCTAATAGTGAGGAACTATGTGGTAATTGCACCTTCATTATCAATCACTGTAAGACACTCTTAAAGATAGAAGGTTGACAAGTGTCTGTATTCCATTTGTATCGAGAAGGAAATCGAGCAGTGAATTGGTTAGCCAATCATGGTATTTCTCAACCAGATCAAATCGTACTATTTGAGGGTGCTCAATTAATTAATTAGATCTCTAACTTGTCTTAGATGAGGATATTCAAAGTTTGTTTTATCCTCGTTAAACTCTCCTCTAGAGTGGTTTGGGGTTAGTTTGGTTTGGCTTGTTTTTTTATTTTTATTTTATTGTTTATTACTCTTCTTTTGCTGGCTTTGTACCTCTTCTAGATTAATTTTAAAAAAAAAAAAAAGTACTTGGAAGATCGAATTGGATGAACAAATCTTTTCACTGGATTAAATATAGGCCTTTCTAGCTAAAAAATATGTAAAACTTGTATTTTTGTTAAAATACAATATTTAGAGATTTTCAATTATTAGAACCTTTATCTTTATGTATAAATCTATACAACAACAGATATAAAAGTAGGTATATATACACTATCTAGTATCTAGTGTACTGAAGCTCAAGTACCTACGGTGTGGGCTTGTATTGATGAATCAGTTAATGTATAAAGTCTATGGCATTGACAATTGTTTTTGACATACTATGGCATTAACTAATTTAAACTATGAAGTATAATCCTTGTGAGTTAATTGCAATCTATCTTTATTATGGAAATTTAAGTAAACACAAACAACCGTGCATTTTAATAATAAAAAGCCCTAATAGTATTTATATTGAAGACAACTACGTTCAGAGTTATTTAGCATAGTTAAGCAGGTATCCACGTGCATGCATTCCTGCTTTGCACAAACCGAAATAAATACGAGTGCCTCCAAGTATGTATCATTTTCATACATCGTAATAAATTAGATATCAAACTCGATGTCTTCAATAACAAAAACAATAGTCTTCAATAACAAAATTGGAGGACCTGCGAAGAAAAGAAGTTTCTCCATGCATGATTTTCAAGCTTGGTTTATGGAGAATACAGACATGCGCAAAAGTCATGAGATTAGTGCATGCCCATCATTTTTTTGTATCACTCTCTGGTGGCTTTGGAATTGGAGAAACTCAAAAATATTAGGTCATATTGAAGAGATACCGTATGACATCTTAGCCTTCCTACAAGTGAGATGCAATGAAACGATCCTAAGCGTCTATGGTCAATCCTTGGATGAAGTTAATAAAGTAAGTAGGAAGAAAGAGGTGTTTATCAGCTGGACAGGAGCTTCCATTGGTTGGTATATTCTCAATACGGATGGGGCGGCGAAAGGTGCATCAGGGCCTGCTGGAGGAGGGGGGATCATAGGTGACCATCTAGGCAAAGTAATCTCAGCTTTTGCAGTAAACCTTGGAAGATGCAGACCCTTTAAGGCTGAGTGTTTAGCTCTTAGAAGAGGTTTGTTGATGGCAAGGGATTTGCAAATAAAGAAGCTGGAAGTTCAGCTAGATAGCCAGGCGTGAGTACAAGTGTTAGCGAATTCAGAGAACATGAGTAGTGATTGTATTCATATATAGTTGGTCAGTGCAAAGCCATGCTCAACATGCCGGATTGGGAAGTGAAAACCATCCATATTTATCGAGAAGGAAATAAAACACCGGATTGGTTGGCAAACTTTGGTGTAGGACATTCACCTCCTCTCATTATTTTGGATCAGATTCCCGTAGAGCTTCAAAGAACTGTTGAGAATGATACTCTCAGTTTATCCCTCTTAATTTCCCGTCGTCCTTTGTTTTCTGTTTAAAAGATTTATTCAGTTTTTTGTGGATCTTTCTTTATTTTTTTGTTCTCGTTGTTTTCTTCTATTGGTTGACCTTTTCTGAATAAAAATAAAATTTTCCAAGAAATTTTATAAAAAATTTACGGAAAATGTGTTTAAAAAAATTATTTCGTCATACTATTCTTTAATCGAGGTGGATACTCATTCATCTCTTTTTTTTAAAAAACTTTTAAGTGAGTATGTTTTAACGTTTTCATCTAAATTAAATATTAAAGTTATCCCTACGCATATATTTTTCATTGGATCCTCCTCGATAATTTTTAACAATTTTCAATTATACCTCATCTCAACCTTATTTATGACATACAAAATTTTTGAAAATTTAATTTGTACCTACTATCTAAGTTTGGCCCTTGAAAAAAAAAGGGTTAACTTAGCTATTGGGTCAACATGGAGTAGAGTATGACAAAGACAACTGTAATGTAAGTGATCAAGCTTTCCCAAATGCAAAAAAGGAGTATTTATATCAGCCTTACTTCAACTAAAAGGTATAATCTTAAAAATTAGGGAATGGTCGTAGTAGAATGAAATAGAAAATAAAGAAAAAGTAAAAGATGTATCTAGAAGATGGCATAACTTGAATTAATTAAGTTTGCACGGGTGGCTCATGAGAACTGAGAAGGTGCGCACCATTAAATATGCAGAATCCCTAGTAATGCTATATTATTTGGCAGCTTATATTATACTCTGTAAGCTACAAGCTTCTTGTTAGTTGCTCATCTCTCAGGAGACAGCTTGACATCGAGGAGAACTAAAAACAAGGAAATAAGTCACAATCTTGCACTCTGTGTCTCTATCTACTACTCGTATATAACATTTTTGAGCATTTTACAACTCACAAGTACACAAATACAAGACAGAAGCATTATATTATCTCCATAATTGTTTGTTATGATATTTGTTTCTCAAAGAACAACTGTTTTTTGTATGATAGTTGGACAACATATGGAATCCAAACAGCTACAATTAAAAGATGTTGAATTTTTCTAGGTTTAGGTTTATTAGTTGAAAATAATTACAATAAATTGTGCATGTATAAAGAAATCAATTTTGTTTGTAAATATAGTACTCCATCTATTCTTTTTTATTAGTCATATTAAGAATATTGTCAAAATTATTATTTTGACCATTAACTCCCCCCAACATATAAGAAAAATAGTAAGAAACACTAATCCCTCCTTCTATTTTATTTTTTATCCTATTTTAAATATTTTATTCGATAAGTGAGAAACTTAAATATAATTTTTCGTTAATATATAAAAGTCAAAATATATCCATGTTAGATATTATCAAATTCTTTTTAAAATATAATTTTTTAATATAAACGAATAAATAGAACCCCACTTCTCCGAAAAAAAAAAACCCAATAAACTTCGATCTGCTAAATAAATAAATAGAGAAAGACATCTACAAAAGACATCTATAAGGCTCTAATTATAAATTTATAATATGGCAGTCCCACATCATGAGATTCCTTTCCCATTGCCTAAAAAATAGCTCATTTCCCAACAAAACTTTAAGCAGAAAAAAAGGGAAAAACAAAGATGAGAAACGTAGCCCAAATGAAACGAAATTAAGCCCATTAGGCGCCATGGATCAGAGACTCAGAGTTGTATAATTTTAATTCTCATCCAATAGAGTACTTACAATTTCATAAGCAACTAAAATACCTACTCTAAAAAAAAAAAAAGCAACTTAATTAAAAAGAAAAATAGATAAAATATTACACATATATAATGTTGTCTATAAAACAGAATCAAAGAATGGGAAATGGTGTAGGTATAAATCATGAACTTTACAAGCACAAAACACAAATTTGTTGAATCATCAGCAACTTTACAAGAGTACAATAGTCTCAGCATTGTAACCACCATCGTCTTGAATATCTACCCTTTCTATTCTCTCCTTAACTTCACTCAAACTCGGCCTTTTATTGCAATTAGGTTCAGTGCAAGCAGCACCTATATGGAGCAGTTTCACCATGCTCGCCTTACAGCTTGCCGACTGTGGCACAATGTCAGGATCAAGCAGTTCAACCTCTCTGCCCTCTTCTATTGCCGATGCCACCCATTGCACAACGTCGGTGCCACCCTTGGTTGAGTTGAGGTATTGAGTAGGGAACTTGCACGTTAGGATCTCGATGATGACTACTCCTAAGCAATAGACATCACATTTTGGAGATATTGTTTGGTGTTGCGTGGCTTCTGGTGCTCGATAACCAAATAACACTTGTGCTGCGACACTATGGTTAGTCATCGAACTAAATCCATAATCTGAGAGCAGTGGCTCGTTTTGGGAGTCAATCATGATGTTGCTGGACTTAAGATTACCATGAGGCAAGTCGTAGGTTTGTAGTTGAGAATGAAGGTAACAAAGGCCTTCCGTTGTTCCTTTGATGATTTTTAGACGTGTTGGCCAATCAAGCTCCTCATGAGATTTCCCTCGATCTCCTAAAAGTTCCATTTACATTCAAAATTTTAGTCATGTTTTTGTCAACATTATATTGCTAGGCACAATTGACAGAATAAGTTCAATATATGAGGACGAAACACAAGATTATTTAGGCTATTAGGGATGAATGCCCCTATAATTGTGATTATTATATGCACACCCTAATACTAAATAATATTTTTTGCCGGTTTTCCATTAATTTGTAGAAGGATATATATGAGCACGTTTTGATGATTGCACAAGGACCAAGCCAAGGACTAAGAATGATATGAACAAAAAGATAAAAGTCATGATAGTGGCAGTGCTAGGATCTACGTGATGGGTTCGAAATGAGTAATGAGTGAATGAAAAAAAAAATGGAGTATATCCAAGGAAATTAGAAATCATAATTTTTGTATGTAGCTTAATGGGTTTTACCACTGAGTTAGGGAGTGCATATATGCATAAGAATGATACGAAGTGTATATATATAAGTTAATTTTTTTTAAAAAAAAAGTAAATTTTTTTGAATTTTAGTATGAACCCATATTAAAATCGCCCCTGAGTTTAGATCAAATTATCAAACTTGATAAAAAAAAAAAAACTTCATAAGAACATCCTTACCATGTAGGAAATATTGCAAGCTGCCTTTAGGAACATACTCATAAACCACTAACTTCTCTTCAATCCTGTAATGATAAGCCAAAGGGGGCAAAATGTTCCTATGCCTAATGCTAGCCAGCTTCCTTATCTCCAAATCAAATGCATCCTTCCCCAATTTGTTTAGCTCGCGCATCCTCTTTACTACAACCCCTATTCCATTAGCCATAACAGCCTTGTAAGCCGATCCTATGCCACCATTTCCTAGCACCTCTGCCGATGCTTTCATCAAATCCGCCAACACGAATACTCCCTTCTCGTCATTCACCATTATTAGGTCCCCTTGGCCTAAACCACCTGGTCCACTGGTACCGCCTTTTTTTGATGATCGACTTGAGCTGCTCCTCTTACTTGAGGTAGAACGGGATGAAGATTGGCTAGAATTCTGTCGCAAAATGGGCTCCACGGCTACCTCTACCGCGCCCTCGTTGGCATTGTTTTCGCCGCCTGTGCTGGCTTTGGTGGCAGCATTGTCACTTATTTTAACATTAGTTTTTGATGTTGCTGTAGGAATATTGTCGTCATATCTTTTTCTCTTCTTTGTCACGAAAATAGCAACAACCATCATGGACAAAATGACCAAGATTACACTTAGAACCGTGGCTAGCACCCCGGCAAAGTGGTGACTATCATGGGGTCGATTGAAAGAACCCAACACCCCATTGCTTGGCGTCGTCTGATTTTGTGGTAGTGTTTGATTTTCCATCTTGGCAATGCAATCTTTCCCTATGATCTCACCACAAAGATTAGGATTACCTCCGAAAGAGGAGGCATTAAACTTCAGAAGACTCATCGGAACTTCTCCATGAAGTTGGTTATTAGACAAGTTAAGAGACACCAAAGGAGGCTGCTTAAGAGGAGGAATCACACCCGTGAATTGGTTGTTTTCAAGGTGCAACTCGCGGAGGTTTCGAAGCAGGGATAACGACGATGGTATATCCCCCGAGAATGTATTGTTAGCAAGCCAAAGTTTCTTCAACGACTCCATCTTTAGGAAGAAATCCGAAGAAATTCGCCCGCTAAATTGATTGTTAGCCAAGTAGACGGCCTTCAAGGAGCCCAAACGATTAAGATCAGGAATAGGGCCTGTAAACTTGTTGTCTTCCAAGCTAATGGCACGAAGCCCTTTGAGGTTAGCCAATGCATTGACATCAATACTACCTGATAATCCCATGGACCTGAGGTGGAGTCCGGTGACGATGTCATTCAAACAAACTATGCCCTTCCATCGAGAGGGTTTGTCTAGGCAAGGAACGGTGTTGGGATCCCACGAGCTGAGGGCTTCGGGATTTGATAACACGCTCTTAAACTCTAACAAGGCTTCTACATCAGATAAGGATTGTGTTCTCCAAGAGAATAAGACGATGAACAGAAAAGATTGTAACAAAAGTGTCTTCAAAATTTTGTAAGCATTATTGGCCATTTGATTCGACTCCTTAGCCAGAAATGTTTGCAACGTTGTAGGAGGAAAAATAATGTGATGATGATGATGATAACAAAAATCTAGGGCGTTTTTTCATGTTGATGGTTTTTTTGGGTGTATGTGTTTGTTTTGTATAATAATAATTATAATTATAATTATAATAATTATAATTATAATTATAATAATTATAATTATTATTGTTACTTTCTATGTCCCTAAAATAAAGCCCCACTTGACTTTTACGGTCTCATAGACATGACTTTAAACGTTTTTATTTTCAAATTCATAAGATAAAAAATTATGATAAATTGGTATACTAAAAATTTACATTGAAATGCATACAAAAAGAATTTCAATTGAATATATTATTTTTTGTAACATGATAAAAATTTATTATCAAACTTTGACTAATAAAATATAAGGAGGCTTTATTATAGGGACGGAATTATTATTATTATTATTATTATTATTATTATTATTATTATTATTATTATTATTATTATTATTATTATTATTATTATTATTATTATTATTATTATTATTATTATTATTATTATTATTATTACTACTATTATACTCTTGTCTGCTTCTGTGTTACTTTGGGGGAATTTGAGGTGGGGGAAGGAGAGCCTCAGATTGGAAGAGGCCTAAAAAATTCGGTGTTTAGGAAAAAGAGTACAAAAAATTGAATTGAAAAGAAAAGGTGTCGTAGTTTGAGAAAGCCAATCACTTGGCGAAATCAAAGGAAATGTGGGGGTAAGAAATCATGTTTAGGAAATTTCCTCCATCCACTCTTAAACCCTATTTGGCCCTAACTGATGTGCCAAATAAATATCTGTAAATTGAGGTTATTCCTTTTTTTAACACTATTACTGTTTAATTTTAGATTCTCCTTTTTAATTATTTATAACTACGACAATTTTTTATTTTTACTAAAATGTAACATTTTTAATTACGGAAGGGTGGGTTTTGGCTCGTGGGATGGCCATATGGCAACATAATTATAAGTGAGGTTTTCTTATTCTTTAATCCAAGCACTAAAATATAACGATTACTACAGTGGGTAATTTCAAAGATGTCGTAGATGTTAGTTTTGTTCTCTTAAGAAAAACATAGGAGATTGAGAAGCCAAAATATTGGTTATACTTTTATGGGTCATATTGGTCAGCCACAAACGATTTTAAAGTGTAGAAGTAGACAAGAATTTATATCTAGTTTATTTCAAATATCTAATTCTTAAAACTCTACCAATTAAAATTAGCTGACTTTTACTATTAGGTAATAATGGACACTCTCCTTTTCTTAATTATAACCAAATCAGGTGTCCATCAAAATCATAATATTCACTTCACATATATCCAACTTGAGCAATCCTCATTTAATCCCCCTTAAACTTAAAATAATTGAAATCTCATGCAAGTCAGCTCGAATTAGATTGTATTAGTTGGTTAAACACTTTTAGAGTAAATGATAAGAAAATCCCCATTTTGAAGAGGCTCTAATATTAAACATGTAACCTCAAAACTTATCATTAGCTTATACTAAACTTGATAAAAATTAAGGCTTAGCTTACTATATTACCAATACAACAGTAAAAATTTGAAAATGAGTTGGAAAAAGGTGATACCAAACTTTTAGACTGGACACAAGCTCAAACCTAATCCCATCATAAGTCTTGTTCGCCTACTTGCGCTGCCTATCGTCAAATATCGACTTACCAAGTCCAAGTTGACGATAAATGCAGATGAGAAAGTAAGTGAGCACAAAAATGTGTCATTTTCTGACATACTTTTGAATGAGTATGACTTCTGAAACGAAAGTAATGGAATACTTTTTTTTTCTCCAGGAAAAAACCAAGGTAATCTTTGTACGATCACAATTCACAATTCACCGGAAGATATGACTACTCCGTATCACATTCCTACGAAGCTAGTATTTTATTTACGTATTCCGTATGACAATTCTCCAGAATACCAGATGAGACCCACAACATTACTACAGTAGGTCTGAGTGTGTATGACCCACACCATTTATTTTATGTACGATGTCATCCTTTCTACGTTGCTCGGTCCAATTACACGTCACAATCGATGTTGAAGCTTCGCATCAATTTGCTCTTTTAACACTTAACATGTGAACAATATGTTGAGGAATTTGTATTTGCAATACTACTTTCTTTTTGGTGCACTATTCAGCAATAAGAAATCCTAAACGTCATTCTAGCAGCTTTATGAGTTATGACTATGACAAGTAAATAATTCTATTATTAGTGGTATGAGTTAGCACATTTAATATGGGTCAAAGTTCATACGAGTCTAGCAATTAGCAGCTCAATTGCCCTTTAGTAGTACTTAAAATTTGTTGGGTCATATTTAATCTTTTGGTCCATGGACCGTCAATAGTGGCACATGCAAGTATACAATTCTACTTTGTCCTTAGTCTTATAAATACTCAATTATAGGATAAGGATAAAAATATTCAATTCGCTACACACGAATACACAACATTCTCTTAAGATTTATTGAAATCAATTTAAAACAAACACAAACTTGGAGGTAGATTCATGATCTTAACTCCTAAGATTATCTTTTGACTAAGGAATTGAAGTCAATTTTCATGGAACACTACCCTCGAGGCTAGTTTACTTGTCTCTTTTGCATATTACTGCTACAACTCAATGATTAGTTTTATCATATGGTCCGCCAGCAACCACAACTCAAGTATTTCTCTAATTATTGTTTAACCACTAAGTAACCCATTTTGGTCTCCAAACAAAAATAATTTAGCTCTAGAAAGAAGGCCTCTTGAAAGCAAAGCCACTGATCTATTAAGCTTGTAACATTACAGTGAATAGTATATATCTACTCACACTAGATCCTCTCAAGGATCACAAATCATGTTTTTGGCAACCTAATGCATGTTGGCATGGTCAAGAGAACTCCACTTATCATGAACTCTACTCCTTATCAAGTAGGAAAGCTATCAAATAGGGGTGGACATGTTAGGAGGTTGGGAGAAGCCTAAGATCACTCCACCTACCATGGGAGAAGATACAGATTTGGGCCTAGCCAAACCCATCAAGCAAGGGCTGTTGAGCCGACCCGTAAAGGAATTAAAGCAACAATCTCAACTATTCTAAGGGCAAAAAACTCTTGGCAGCAACTAAGGGTATTAAAGAATTGGAGGAGACGCCAAGGCACATTCATGAGCGAGGCATTGCTATGCTAGTGAAATGTTACTACGAAATCTAAGAGAACGCTTGACCTCTACTCCAAAGAGGTTTGGGAGAGATGTGGGCCATGAAGACAAGCAGTTAGGCGATAAATTCTCAAATACCCGTCTGATCAGACTAAGAAGAGTCAATGTGGGACACTAGCGTGTAAAAGAGGAAACATCCTAAATATTTTCACGGAGTCCTCAACATAACTTTGTATGATGAGTCTTATTACCAGAGCAAGGAGTCCAGCTGACCAAGTACTACGACCTACATGTTTTGATTATTGTAGGCCAATAAGTTTCACCTTGGTTCCATATGGGTGTTGTGTATGAATTAATACGCTAATTGCCTTGGGGTGGTAGTGAGGAAGCCCCTCCGAGGGTTAAGTCAGTAGAAATCCAAAGGCTATGACAAGGGTAACTATAAGAGAGTAGTAATAACTTGCCAAAAAAAAAAAAAAAAAAAAAAAAAGATAGTAATAGGTAGGTGTAAAATTAAATGCTTGTCACTGTATTTATAAACAAAATACCATATATTTAGTTGACATGTAACCTAGTAGACTTGTAATCTATGATCCTTTCTGACTAATAAGGAAGGAGTTGAGATTTTATTTCGATCCGAATGAATAAGTGGAATAAACATATTTAGAGTTTATCTTAAGCACGTTGTCGAATTCAGATTTGATCGGATAATGTAGTTGGATCCAGGCTGAGGAGTCTCCTACAAATAATTCGTATGTATCAATACTTGCATTAAACATGTATTTAAATATACCTATCTCAAACCATAGTATGATTAAAGAAATTGTCACTAGTAAGTCTGTATACTCTGTACCAATTATTATTTTATTTTTGGCAACAACTCTCTCTGTACCAATTACATAACATTTTGTAAGATACTTGAGGGGGAGATAACAAATTCACAAGCAATGATAAAAACAAATATCTAACGCGTACTGTGTACGTCTAACTTTACACTAATGTTTGGCACACACCGACGACCTTATCTTTGAAGATTGAACAAGAATAATTTAATTGGGCGCCATATTCTTAGATCCCAAGCAATAAACACGTGAACAAATTATGAGACAAAGCATGTTGAGGTGCAAATTAAAAAAAAAGACAGCCCCACTCAAAAAAAAGAGCTGTAGAGCATTCCAACTACTTGTTCCCTAAATCACGTATTATTGTATACCCAGTTCAATCACACCTCTTTTTTTTTTTTTTTATATATCTCCCATCAAAAGTACTCCCTAAATATTATCATCATTCATACATTCATTCATCCCTTCCCTTCAAACCACCCCCCCTTCTTGTCTCCTCTTCCCATAACCATATACCTTAGCTTCATTTTTGGTCTCCATTCAAAGCTTGTTATCGGCGATCGGAACAAATGGGGTCTGAGAAGATAATGAAGTCAAGTTTTACGCAAACATGCACTCGTTTTAGCCAGTTTATGAAGGAAAAGAGGTCATTTGGACGTCTTGATGCTTTCAAGAGACTTGCTTCATCGGAGCTCCATATCAATGGTATTTTGTCGTTACTATCTTTTTCTAGCAATCATTGTTATGTTTATAAGTAAAGTTTCCGTTCCTTTTGTTTGTCATAATTTTCTGGAGTATATAGATATGTTTACGACTCGAGTAACCTCATAAGAACACATAAAGCTAGCAAAAATGTAAGGGTGAAATGCGTTTTACTCCTTTAATTAGCCTATTATTCTTTCCCTCAAGAATTTTTAATGTAATTTTGTAGGATCCAAAAAGGCGACAAATGAATTCCCAAAGGATATGGAAAAGGAGAGGATGTATATGGAGCTGTTTCCTCTGATGACAGCAGCTGATGTTGAGAACTCACCCAAAACTATGGCAGACTCTAGGTAAATAGCTAAATATGATTCCTCTATTGATTTCAATCGCCAATTTTTTATACCATGTTTAGCTGTTGGTGATTATTAAAACTTTTCTATTATAGTTGGAATTAAAGATGTCTTTTGCTCTTCTTAGTTATTTATGGCCATCCGCTGTTACTCAAGACATTCAATTCTTTACTATTTTTAATACTACCAAGTACTAAATTCAACGAATAAGAAGACTATGATTAAAAACATCCATATATCTGACTTCAAAAATCCAAGATTTTAAGAACTTCAATTTATAGTTTCGGAAAAACATAAGAACTTGCTAGACTGAGGCTTTAAAGGATTAGATTATTTAGATTCTGTGATTAATATATCTATGACTTGATCAGATGAAATGTGTTCAACTGTTGTAAGTTTGGATTCATAAAAAAGCTATAAGTTGTAATTGTTGATGCAGAATATATACATTGTATTTAGATCTAAATTTACTATATATGGGGAATCCTTACTAAAGTGGAGAATAAGGTGGCTTATTGCTGTCTTCTTTTGGAAAAATGAAAAGTAAGTCACACAGGTTTCACATTTGAAAGTTGTTTTTATCCTTACGTGTTTATATTCTAGTACTAAGCTAGATACTATGAAATTATTTTGATTCAATGCTAACTATAATTATGTGCTTTTGACCAACAATAACAAAACTAACCTATGTATTTTTGTTCAGAGAATCGACAATTTTGAAGGACGAGCCTAAGACTACACCAAGCATGACCATATTTTATGGAGGAAGAGTTCTAGTTTTTAGCCAACTGCCTGAGGATAAGGCTCTGGAAATCATGTCTCTAGCTAGAAAAGGAACGATGAGTTCCTGCTCTCAGACTCGGACTCGGACTCAGGCTCAGGCTCAGGCTCAGGCTCAGGCTCAGGCTCAGGCTCATCAAACTCCTGGGAATATCAACGATGTTGTACCAACTCATCTCACGCAAGCGTGCAGCTTGTTCGACTTGCCTATGGCTAGGAGAGTATCCCTTCACCGGTTCATGGAAAAGAGGAAACACAGGGTTGCTGCTAGTGCACCTTACCAACTTCAGAATTCATCCTCACCAATGGTTGATTCTCATTCTGGAATTTTCGACATGATGAGAAGTTTATATGAGCAGCAACAACTTGAGTTAAAGTTGTAGGTCTTCAAAGGATTGCTCATCCAGCACGCATAAGTAGTTAATTATAATTCTTGAGACATAGTATATATATGTATATATTTTAATTTGTTAGTTTGTCATATGTTTAAGTGATTCCTACTCACGTTACTAGATAGCTAGGTAATATTTCCATATACCTCTATATGTTTATTCATATTATTAATGTTTTTCTAACAGAGCTCACATATACTGCCTCTGTCTTTTATTAAGTGTTACATGCGGCAAACCACGCATTCTTAGAAAGGGTATAAAGTTGGGGTCCATTACATTGATGAAAGCAAAAAATACATTAAAAAAAACTATGGAAAAGTGTAATTTGAAGGGAAACAAAAAAAAAACAGACTTTTTAAGTGCCTTTATAACTTTTTGCCCCCAAAATTTCAATTTGCTTGTACATTTTGGTGGAATTTTTTGGCTCCAAAACTTCCACCTTTAATTCTAAGTGTTCTCACCATAAATACAAAACAACACCTCATTTATTACAACTGAGCTAGAGAGCTAACCACAAAATTACAAAATGTATAAAATAAATAAATAAATAAAAAGATTATTGTAGGGGAGAGGTTTCACTCTTAGGATGTTCATCATTGAGTGATTAGGAGGGACATTACCTGTAGATTGAATTTGTGGCTGAAAAATTTGCCATCATAAAATCGGTTGAACTATTCTAAGTTGCTCAATGTCAAACCAAATAAAGTCTAACAGAGCATCAAAGAGTCTTCCAACATATCCTAACAGAGTACCAAAGGTCATGTTTGACCTCAGTGAACTAGCCTTGGAGATGGAGTTCAAGTGCAATGAACCAGAGAGACAAGTAGAGGAAGAAGAAGGAGCTAGAAGTTTCAATTGCAGTGAACCAATGGGACAAGTAGGAGCTACAAGCTTCAACTGTAGTGAACCAAAAAGACAAACGGGAGCTACAAGCTTCAACTGCAGTGAACCAAAGGGACAAGCAGGAGCTATAAGCTTCAACTACATTGAACCAAAGGAACAAGCAGGAGTTAAAAGCTTCAATTGCCTTCAACCAGAGGGACAAGCAATAGCGAGAAGCTTCAACTGCATTGAACTAGAGGATTAAGTATTAGATAAAAGCTTCAACTGCATTGAACTAGAGGGATAAGCATCAAATGGCCAGAGCAACCCAAACAAGAAGTGTAATGTGCTAAGTAACATGGCCAAAGCCCAGGTATCTCATAAATTGCAACAATTATGTCATGGAGATCACACTTTGCCACCAAAACAACCAGCAAACTACCAACATACTACATCAACCAACTAGGAATGAGTACAAAGTATCAAGATGGACAATCAGCAAGATATGTCATACAGTCAAAACACAAATGAATGGTAATTTTCAAATCAATGTAGATAATCAAAAAACATGTAGAGTATGAAGAAAAAGGATATCATTAAACCCAAATAGCCTGAAGGTCATTCCTCTTAGAAAAAGAACCACAATTAGATCAAGTGCAACAAGTCTAGGTATACATAGATCAACTATGCACAAGCTTATCAAGAGGGGTCACATCAAAAAACACAGTAATGCGATAAAATTGCAAGAGTACTGTGGTGTTTGAATGCAATAGTGCCAACTTCAATTCACACAAACCCAAGACTCTCTAATCCTATAAAATTGTAAGAGTACTATGGTGTTTGAATGCAATAGTGCCAACTTCAATTCACACAAACCCAAGATTCTCTAATCCTTACAATGTCATACATGTGGATGAAAAGTGGTTCTATATTGCTAAGATCACAACAAAGTACTACTTAGCTCTAGATGAGAAAGAGCCACATAGGACATGCAAAAGCAAGCTATTTATCCTCAAAAGCAAGCCATAGAACCAACACCAACAACACAAAACCAATACCAACAAAACCAAGACCACAGAACCAACAACACAACACTAAGACCATAGAACCAACAACAACAACACAAAACCAAGACCACAGACCCAACACCAAGAACACAAAACCAACACCAACTCCAAGACCACATAATCAACACCAATAGCACAAAACCAACACCACAAACCCAACACCATAAACCCAACGCCAAGACCACAAAATCAACAACACAACACCAAGACCACAGATCCACCACCAAGACCACAAACCCAACAGCACAAAACCAACACCAAGACCACAGACCCAACACCAAGACCATAGACCCAACACTAAAAAACCAACACCAAGACCACAGACCCAACACCAAGACCATAGACCCAACACCAAAAAACCAATACCAAGACAACAGAACCAACAATACAAAACCACATAACCAACATCATAACACCAACATGATAGACCCAACACCAACAAGAACCAACACCACAAAACCAGCAACCAAAAAAACATAATATGAACCAAAACAACATGATCCAACAATACAAACATTATATCAACGAAAAGAACCCAAATGAAAACAAGGAAAGAAGTATAAATAAAAAGAAATCAACAAAAACGAACATGTAAATCAAATAATACCCAAATATCACATGCGCACTTGCATATTGGAGAACCAATAAAAGTAGGCGGATCAGGTCTTGAACCCAGTTGGTGGGGGTTTAGATCCACTTAGATCTGGTGCTTCAGGAGGATGAGGGGGTCAATTACCACCGCAAGTACAAGCTTTAGGGTTCTTAGGTTTAGGAATAGTGGGATTAAGAGTCTCTTTATCAATTTCAGAAAGAATGGCAAACAGATCATCTCAGAAGGTAGCAAAGTATCTTCCTCAAAACTGAAATAGAGTGGCTTAGATGTAGATTTCTTACCTGTATTGTTATGTGACATGATTAATTTCCAGCAAGCTCGTAGAAACCCCCAAAATTGAAGAACCCTAAAACCAATTGTAGCCCCAAACACGTAAGAAATGGGTACCAAAAGGATTGTAGAGACCGATAGAGTATTAATCCGATAAGAGATTTCAAAAATTCATTGCAAATTTAGAGAGATCTGGATTTTGAGTGGAGGAAAACGAGTTTCACGAAGAGAGAGAGAGAGAGCAAGAGACAAGGAAGTCAGAGGATAAAATGATACGTGAAATGGTAGGGGATAGATTTAGGGTTAGTTAATAGGTTTTGTTGTTGATACATGAATGTGTAAGGGTAGTTTAAGGATAGTTTTTACCAAAAATAGTCAAGTAGCAAATAATTGGAGACGATTGTAAATAGAAAATGTAGCAACTAAATAAACATGGAGGGAGTATAATTTATGAGTGAGATATGACATTATGTTAGATGCTGGTAGGAAGGGACAGGGTCTCAAAGGCACTTTTCGGGCTGGTAGGATCAGATCGTCTTCTGTGTTCCTAAAATACTAGGTTTTCGTTGTTTCAATTTGGTTTTTTTCTTGTTGCTAATTTTTATGTTTATTTTCTTGTTAGTTTATGAAATGTAAAAAAAATAAAAAAAATGACGAGCCTCCCCCTCCCGTCCTCCACTCATAGTTTCCTTCAAACACAAGGAAAAGAAACCCACATTATTTTGATGTAGTTTCATTTTAGGCACTGGGCACCAAATTTGACAATTCACTCATACGTTAAAAATTACTAGTCTAAGATTGTAATCAAACCAAATCAGTACTTCTAAACATAATCAAAGAATTATGATGAAACATTCGAGAAAGTCCAAGATGTGCGACCGGATGTAGTGAGTGGAATAGTTTTTCTAATTAAGCACACAGTATGTATTATGGTAGGAAAGTAGGAAAGTATTGCTTCTTTGATCATTACATTATTATGATAATTATGTCGAAGAATATTTTCAAGTGTCAATGGTCAAGATCTTAAGTGGGTCTGGGATTAATACTTGGGTTAGATCAGTACAACTATTAACACACAACTATACAAGTTCAGATGTGTAATCAATAAATAGCAAATTAATTAAATATGGGATAATTTACTAATAGAGGGTATTTATATAATACTCCCTCCGTCCCTAAAAGATCGTCCCAATCCACTATTTAGAGTCAAAGTTCGAAAAGTTTGATCACGAATTCTTATCATGTTATAAAAAATAATATATTCAAGTGGGATCTTGTTGGATGCATCTCAATGTAATTTTTACAATATCAAATTTTCATAATTTTTTGCCTTACGAATTTGGAGATAAAAAAGATCAAAGCCGTGTATTGGATACCGTGAAAGTCAAACTGGAGCAATCTTTTAGGGAATGAGGGAGTAGTTTCAAAGGTACTCCATAACACAATAATAGATTCGCAACAATAGTTAGTATAGGTGGGTAGCTAATTATCATAAGCTGATAGCATAAAAAAAATAACCATAAGCTTGTACTAATACGTATGATTAACTGTGTAAACCCCTTGTTTGGTGATGGTAGAGAATGGAATATCCACCTCTACTGTACTCAAGTTAGATCATTAATACTCCATCATAAGACTTTTGAGTTAATAGTTAAGAATAGATATACGTTCTTGAAAAGAGCAGACACAAGTAGTCAAGTACACAAACTCCACGTTGCCAAAGTTCTTTTTAATCCATATGGTTTGGTAGCAGCTTTCTTGACATTATTGGTTCTCGATAATATATTTACTGCATGTTTAAGATAATGAATGTTTTTAACTATTGAAATGAAAGCAAACCTCCTAATCAAAAAGGGTAAAAAAATGCAATAAGATATGTGATAAAGTATAAAATCTAATTTGGGTCTCTAACTATCAACTTAAACATTTGGTTGAATAGGTATTTGACTTGTATAAAGATAGCGTGATTAGAAGGTCACTAGTACTCCTTTAAAAGTTGAAAAATTAATCTTGGATTTTTAACCATCGATTTAAACTTTTTAGTTGAGTAAGTCCTTTTACAATATACATAACTAAAAAGTATAGAGTATAAAAATAGCATGACAAGTCAAATTCACCAACAACTTGGGACCATGTGTTACTACTATGCCTATTAATAGCTTTTGATCTTTTCCAGAGACTAGATACTAATTGTGTGTTTATGAAGCAAGGTGTAGGATGGATAAAGGATGTTGGATTTGGCCTAGTTCAAGAGCTTCTATGATCTTTGATTGATGAAAGCCTGCAGAAAGAAAACAACTAATCTTGTGGGTGATTTTTAAGGAAACTCGCTTCTATACTTTAAAATTATTGAGTTAGGTCCAATTGATGAGAAGGCCTTGAGGTGATGTACTTACATTTGTCATCATACTAGACTTGTCATGACTTAAGGTTATTGAATTAGGCCCAATTATTATTTCTTCTCATGTACTAAGTATTTCGCTTGTTATGGGCTCTTGAATTAACTTGAATGACTCCATTTTATGGTTATGTGGCATATCCATACAACTTATAACCACTAATCCACTAATAACAAACTAAGGCATATATAATTGGAAAAAAGGTAGAGAATAAAATGAAAATATATTATAATTGTCGGATTCAACAAACAATATAGAAGAACACGTTATTAGTCACCTACAAGTCAAAGACAACAGGTAGTTTTAAATGATCAAAATAGAGTATGTTGCGAATAGAACCTTATAACTTACAGAATATAATCCAAACTTAAATTCATCAATACTTAATAAGAAAGAAGTGTTTTAAAGAATTGATTGAATTTTAATAGTTACAATGGTATCGTATCTTACTCTATATATTTCTTACTACACATACAAGTATATTCTAAGATTTTATTGATAAAATACCAGGCCAAATAACCAACCTAAGTATACATAAAATAGATACAACGACTGCAATACAAAATAACGAATCCCTCCATGCTCTCCAATCCCAAGTTTAATAAATTTGCAAAAGTGTATAAGAACAAGCGTGGGACAATTTTAGTTTCCCCTTTTTGAGGCCTCCCTCTCATTTCTCTCTCTCCTCGTTAGTCCCTCGAAATATTTTCTTCAAGGGTCTTCCTTCTCTTCAGAAGTCGAGACCCGAACCCTAAGACACAATCCTTACCCTAATTTTATTCCCAATTCCTCGATTTTCCCTCTAGTTGATTGCAATTCCTGGGTCAATTCAGAATGCAGAATCCAAGAATGAAGCAACAGCAGCAAGCTTTGATGCAGCAAGCTCTTCTTCAACAGCAATCTCTTTACCATCCCGGTCTTCTTGCTGCTCCTCAGGTTCGGCCTCTCTTTTTTTTTTTGCGGTTTTTTGATCTATTTTAGTTTGTATTCGACCCGATTTTGGAAGTTTTTGATTCCCCGATTTTTGTAGCTAGGGATTCGGGTTTGGTTTGGGTTGGGTTCGAATTAAGGATTTCTAGGGTTTTCCGAAATTTTTTTATATTTGGGTTTGATTGTTGTGCTTGAGCTTGTTTTTATATAATTATATATATATATATTATTATTATATATATTTACCTTTTTGAGCTTGGATTTGAAGCTTTGAACTTGCAGATTTTGTAATCATCGGGTCATTTTTATTTTTAATTTTAGTTTTCGTTGTCGCCGCCTCGCTGATATGAGCTGTAGAATATACTTTTTTTGCTTCAAGTTTTGATTTTTTTTTGGGGCTGGACATGATATGGTTGCTGTAAATGGGGAATTCCTTTAGTGGGTCAAAGTGTAAAGCTTGGAAATTTGTTTTTGAGAAGTTCATCTTGTTTAATTCACCAATGTGAGCTAATTTTCGGCTGTTTTCGGTGAGTGAACTAGAAAATTAATGCTTTCATATGATGGCCTAGCTAGTTTGAGCGTTGTTTGAGTATAAAGGTTGAGTTGGCTTCGCTGAAGTAGATAGTGTGCTGTACTATGTATCTTCTTATCTCTGATTGATGCTTGGATTGTTATAATGACTATCCTGGTATCTGGTTTAAGGGCATAGGGGCATACTATATTTTCATTTTCACTGACTAATTCATTTGAAGGTCTTGCATAATCAGTAACTTGCCTGGTATAGTCAAGTATGTATCTTTTTGTCGGTTGCCTAGCTTGCTGATAAATCTCGAAGTTAATATATTGCCTAATTAGAGAAAATGGTTAAGTCATTCTACAAATGAATGATCACTTTACTTCTTTCATTTTGTTTTTTTATTGAGCATGAGTGATTGTTCCTTGTGCACCTAAGGTTCATCATCTTTTCCTTCCTTCCTTATCCTCGTTGAACTTACTCAGTTAATTGACTTGAATGTTCAGATAGAGCCATATCCCAGTGGAAACCTTCCTCCTGGGTTTGATCCCTCTACATGCCGCAGTGTGTAAGTTTTGTTATGCATTGCTTACAATCACTTTGTATTTCCTTTTTTAGGTTTTTTTTATTGTTATTTTGATATTGTATGGCATTTTTTTTGTCAGAGCATCCTAAAGGAGATTCCTTATATTTTTCTTGTTTTCTTCCTTTTTTTTCCTTTATAATTTTCTAGTTTGTTTTAATTTTGAGAAAATGCAGGTATGTGGGTAATATACATCCTCAAGTCACAGAACCACTAATACAAGAGGTTTTTGCTAGTGCTGGCCCTGTTGAAGGTTGCAAGCTTATTAGGAAGGAAAAGGTACTTGCTACAGTTGTTAGATTACTTTGTTCTAGGTCTATGAATCGTGGGTGCCCATGTGAGATAGTAGACATGAGTTTCCTCTATCGTGTTTGAGGGACCGCTAACAATAAGATAAATAAACTAGGACAACAATATGATATCTTCCTTGTTGAATAGCTGGTAAAAGAAAAAAAAATTTGTCATGTCTTTGAGAACTGTTGTATGGGAGTACCTCTGTCATTACAATTAAGAAGTGCTTCTCCTGAATGGAACATCTGATTGGGACTAATATATGGACGGCTTGAATCTGTAAAAACACATCGACCCTTGAATGAGGCAGCTTATATGGGCCTTGTGACACACTGACATGTACCCCCTTAGTCCTTGATTTTTCTACACACTTACCTTTTATGGTTATCTTAATATTTTTGTTACTCTTCTAGTTTTGAGTCAATGTTGACTTTTATAAACTCCACATCAACCCATTGGATCCCTCTATCCAACACTTTCTCTCACTTTGTTTTCTACCTCCAACTACTTTTCTATTTTTAATTTTTTTTTTTTTTTGCTTTTGTCATCATATCATTCATTCTTAATCTTTTGGGCGAACCTGATGTGTGAAGAAATCTAACTTATAAAAGTTTTACTTTCCAGGAATTTTCAGCTCTGATTGTAGCTTTTCTGAGGGCAGTTTGTATATAATGTTGGTTTTATACTGTCATTGCTTTTTGCTTGAAAAAGCTTATGCTTTTTATGTTTATGGTACTGCATGTTTAGGATTAGCTCTTAGATCGTGGTTGTGTGCTTACAAGTCTTCTGCTATATGCAGTCGTCCTATGGTTTCATTCACTACTACGATCGCAGATTTGCTAGCATGGCTATATTGACACTTAACGGAAGGCATTTGTGAGTGATAACTTGTTTGTTTTTTCTATTCATTCTGTATCTTTTTGATGCATTTTTTTTTATTAAAATTTTGTTCTTAGATTTGGGCAGCCTATAAAGGTTAATTGGGCATATACTAGTGGTCAGCGAGAAGACACTACAAGTTAGTCCATCATCTTCATGTTTCTAGTAGATATTTATTTGCCATGTTTTGTCATATTGAGGCTTGGGTACTGACATTTGTGAAATACTGCTTCAGACCACTTCAACGTGTTTGTTGGTGACCTGAGTCCTGAGGTTACTGATGCGATGCTGTTTGCTTGTTTTTCCACTTATCCTAGTTGTTCGTAAGCGTCCTTCCTTATATTTCTTTGAAACGTATCAAATGCATGTACAACTGTTTACATTTGATATTTTTTGGTTGAATTTTGTCATCACTGAATGCTAGTACCTAAGGCCAGGCTTGTAGGCGCATTTCAGTTATCAAATCTAAATAATTTATGATTCTTCTTTTTTCCAGAGATGCAAGAGTAATGTGGGATCAGAAAACTGGGCGTTCCAGGGGGTTTGGATTTGTTTCTTTCCGCAACCAGCAGGTGGTTTCATATCCTTTTTTATTTTCATAGGTTTCTTCTTTTTTCTGTAAATGTTGCTCTAACATTTATTTTGATATTGCAGGATGCCCAAAGTGCTATAAATGATCTTACTGGTAAGAGCAATTCATGTTGTGTACATTACTCCACTTTTTCTTTGTAATTATTTTTCTGTATGTCTCACATTTAAAGCAAGGTTTAGGCCTTTTGCTATTCTCCTCTTCTTTTAATTATTGTTTGATGGAGGGGTTTACTCTGTGGAGGACATAGACTTTTGTTTTACTTGTTTTTGCCCAGTGGATGTATTTTGAACTTTTTGATTCTATATTTGGATTCTTTCATCTTATTTGACATTTGATTTCTATTTTATTTTATTTATACGATCCTTAAGTTTATTTATGGCTGTAATAGTAAGGCTGTGGTACTTCTTGGAATTTTTTTAATCAATGATTACTACTACTGATAGGCTTTCATATTAGAAGGGATGAAAACATTGTCATTTAATTCTTATTGGCTCTAAAAGCTGCCTGTGCATTGTTTTCCCGTTTGTTATAACGATGTGTTTCTATGTTCTTGGACTCCAGAGTTCCTTTCAGGCCTTATATTTCTGTATTTTTACGTCATTATAATGATGTTCTTTATGTATATTTCAGGAAAATGGCTTGGCAGTAGGCAGATACGCTGCAATTGGGCCACTAAAGGTGCTACTTCCAATGATGACAAACAGAGTTCTGATTCAAAGAGTGTTGTGGAACTGACAAATGGAACATCAGGTTTGTAAACATCTCACATCATGTTCTAGGGTTTCAGTTGAAAAACTCTGTTCCCCTGACCTGAATTAGTTTGATTCTCTGCTTAAGTCTGAGGTTGATGGCCATCTATGAATCTGAAATCTTTCTCTGTGCAGAATGACAAACTTATTTATCTTCTATGAAGTGTGAATGAGTATAATTCTAGGTTTGTAGGAAGCCTCCGCATGGTGTAATAAGTTTTATGTTGATTTTTTTTAGCCTTGCAAGTGGCATTAATTCACTACAGGAGGTGGTTAGGCTTAAATATTTGGTCTTGGATCCAAGGGTACCTATTATTGATTGGTTGCTCCCTGATTGGGTTTAGATAGGGTTGGTGAATTGGTTTTAGGCATTAGTTCCATGACCTTAGCTTAATTAAAGATGACAGGAATGATCTCATAATTGGTTTTTGGAAGAATTATAGCCGTAAGAAATGATGCTCGTGAAGGTCAACAGCCACCAAATTAGATGTAATTCAAAAATAATATAAGAAAATAGGCATGCAGTGATTGATTTTAGTGATAGGTATAAGAAAGGGCATGTTTGTATTCCTTCGTGGTTCAACAGTTTGTTATGCGTGTTTATATCCGATGGGGTAAGTTTGGATTTCTGATTATATTAAATACCAACTGCTGTTGAATCTGAACATGCTTACCCATACTGGGCTCTTTAGGGGCATTAAGATGATGTTGATCTCATGTCATTAGACTGTGACTGTATCAAGTTTTTTAGGAGGTTTAGTATTAAGTTTCGTGTTAATCACTATATTATATCTTAAGTGCATGCAATTAGTTGGAGTGCCTTTTTGGTAGTTAAGAGAAGACTGAGTAATGAAGTCCATAGAGCTTGTGATATGCTAGGCTTGTTGGGTAGTCTGATATGTCAGAAAATTAAATGATATATGGCTAGGTTATCTGATTGGGTAAACGGCACAATGTTCCTGCTTCACTGAACCTTCAAAAGCTTGTATTTAACTTGTATTGTCCTGAAAATGAGAGTGACAACCTGGAGATAGATATAACAGATTACATCAACAACAAAGTCAAACAATAATCCCGAAAAGATGGGTTGGCCCGTGAATCAAGAGTCTATCTCATGTGATAACTAATTACATCTAGAAATGTTAAGTAACTTGTGTCTCTTTTACCTGCCCTCCTGGGGAACCAAGGATCTTGAAAGAAAACGAGCTGGTGACAGATTGACAATTATGAACTTTAGTGAACTATCAATACCTTGTGCACTTTTTTCCCTTCTACACTAGCTTGCATTTGTTGCTGTTTTACTGTTATTATTGAGTTTGTGACTATATGCTCATACAGAATAGTTTATCTTCTGTTATTTGTTCATGGAACCTTTTAGATTGCCATGCATATCATTTTATAGCAACAAACCTGTCGTGTTTATGTGATGAATTTTTTTCAGAAGATGGAAAAGAGCCCACAAACAGTGAATCCCCTGAGAACAATCCTCAATTTACGACTGTATACGTTGGGAATCTTGCCCCTGAGGTAATGAGATGATAATTATTTATTATTACTTTTTTTTGCCCCTTTTACCTGCTTACAATGGAAGGGAAAATTTTATCTTTTCTTATTTGAGTAGACGACTTATTTGCTATGTATCTACAATTAGTAGCATCTTTAGTGTAGTTGAAGTGTGGGTTGCCAAATATGTTACTGTTTTGTTGAGTTTGTATGCCCATTTGAGGAAGAACTTTTAGACCTTTCATGCATTTGAGTATGTTCATATGAGCTGTGTTTGGGATAATGAAGATGAGAGATAATGTGATGAGTTTCCATTTAAATTTATGAAGCATAGTCATGTGGCAAATGCTGCTACAAGAAGCGGAAGAATCAGAAGCAAGGGTGAACTTTAGAAGAAAAATAATTAGCTGAATTTACCATTGATTGGCCATGTTTAACGTGCAGACTTCTCAGCTTGACCTCCATCGGCACTTTCATAACTTGGGTGCTGGAGCTATTGAAGAAGTAAGGGTTCAGCGTGACAAAGGTTTTGGCTTTGTTAGGTACAGCACTCATGCTGAAGCTGCCTTGGCTATTCAATTGGGAAATACTCAGAGTATGCTTTTGGGCAAATTAATTAAGGTGTGTCACGTGCAATATCTTGTGGAATTTTTGAAGACGAATGAAATTGCACCTTTGGTGTTCTCATTTGTAACTATCTGTGCTACTACACTTCTGATGATTTGTATTGTGCTTGTAGTGCTCCTGGGGAAGCAAGCCAACTCCAGCTGGGACAGCTTCAAATCCACTTCCTCCACCTGCACCTGCACCTTTAGGCCTTTCTGCTACAGATCTTCTCTCCTATGAGAGGCAACTAGCAATGAGTAAGATGGGTGGGATGCATGCTCTGATGCATACGCAGGGGCCACATCCACTCAACAAGGGTAGTTTGGGAATGACAGCTGCAGGAGCTAGCCAAGCTATTTATGATGGCGGTTTTCAAAACGTTGCAGCTGCCCAGCAAATGATGTACTACCATTAAGTTCTTGATGCACAGCCTCTTCGGATTCCTTCTGCATCTGCAAAGTTGCATTCGCGTGTCTAAAAATTGTTTTATTAGCTCTATGTTTCTTCTCTTAAATGATGAGGGATTGAAGCTTATTTCCCTCCCTGTACTTGTTTGTCCTGTGTGTTCATGCATGATTTAACCCTTTTATTTTTATTTCTTTTTTCATCTTTCTTACCCCTCGGCTTTTAAAGTTTCAGTTTCTTTCTTTTCTTCCTATCTTGTAGGAACTGATGGTTTATCTAGAGGAAGTTGTCCATTATGGGCGCTCGCTTATATATATTTCCCTATTTTTTACTTTTATGGATATGGATTACCCCATTGTTGAGCAGCCTTGTGATATCCCATAAGTTTATATGAGGAAGTTTTCTGTGTATACTAATTTCCCATTTATGACAATTCTGCCCAAAATATTTATGAAGTATATAGTACAGTACTTATAATTGAGGTGCACTCATTTTGCCTATAATTGAGTTTATCTTCTCTTTCTGGTGTAACTGTTATCTGCTATTGATAATTTTAGTCCATTTAGTTGCGAACCAAACTTCCCTAACGGAAATTTGACGCCACCACTGTTTGTCCTGGAACTTCAAAATTTTGTTCCTAATCTATGATTCCAAGCCTTCTGGCACATTGGCCATGCTTACTGCGATTTTATGGAAGGAATATTTTTTATGTTTTGGCAATTTATTTAGGAAGAATTTACCTGTTGGGGAGATGTTTTCATGTTTATATTATAGTGAAGGGATAACCAATTAACTTTGAAGCTTTGTGTTCAAAATACTACGGAGTCTCTAATAAAAAAAATAAAAAATTGTGGAAACTTGAAACTTAAAAAGTTATAGGGATTAGAAAAAAAAAATATTGGTGATTCCTCTAGTCAAACTCAATTTACTATGATTGCAAAATTAGATCCAAAAGCACTGGGATATGATTCTGATTGGAGAAAGCACTACATCTCTAGAGTTGATAACAAAGGCAGTTCAATCTTCTAGTCTAGCTATGTACTTGTCATAGAATTTTCCAGCTTTCTCTAGGTCACCAAGTTCAGTGTAGCAGTCAGCTATTGCACCATATGCATCTGTATTTCCTGATGTCTCTCCTACGCGCTTGGATATACCAAGAACCATGTTATGATATCTTATTGCTTCACGGTACTTCCCTTGTCTTTGCAATGAGGCTCCTGAAAAGCATGTGAATAGTCATCATAAGCATGCTGCATGCATATTTGATGTCCTGAATCTAGCATAAAGGGAAACCATTAACAATAATGGCGATAAATGATAAACCATTCGGAAGAGTAGTTGATCCACTCTTAGGAAAAAAAATACTTCATACTATTAAGGACTAGCATTTTTTCTTCTCAAGTTTTTGGTTCTAGTCCATTCTCTCAGACATGTTCATAATTTCCCAACAGCGGTGGAAGACAAGTTCATAATTTCTCAACAGCAGTGGATACATTAAGGAAGACAGTGGCCCTATATGGCAATTTGGATATTTGGCTATTACTCCACAATGTTGACAAATTCAGAATCATAAGTTTGCTTATAGGTGCATATTATTTTCATAGGAGGTATTCTGGTACAAGGTAAATAATTTATTTTCTTGAAGGAATTTTGAGTTTTGACTACTGAAGACAAATTCAGTAATTCACTCTTCAATATAATGCTCTGTTTTGAAAAAGAGGCAATTCACTTCCAATAGATACATTCAATACCTTCCTAGGTTTCACACTTGGCTTTAGAACTATGTCCCATAAAAAAAATTAAATTGCCTAATTGAATAAACTTTTTCCTTAATTCCTCTTATTTTTCTTGCAATATACTATTCTTGATTACTGTATCAAACCCAACTACCAAATATATTTAGGAACACAAGTAATGTTATTATTTCTTTACCAGATATCACCAAATTGTATAACGACTAGTCAAATCTTCTAAAAAATATGGTAGAAAATATACTTCTTTATCCCTCGTGTAATATTTTCTAACAACTTTTGTAATTCCAAAACAAAGTATCAGCCCGTAAGACTCCTATGATAGACTTACTAGACTCACATGTCTACTTATGTTACCATTCAAGTAACAGAAATTCAAGGGGGCCAGAAAGTGCATGCAGATATTAAGCCAGATAATAAGGTAAAGCGAAAACCAACCTAGACCTCTGGCAGCTTTCTTTTCCTCAGTAGGATCATTCAACTTCTGAGCAAGTTCCAGGGCAACCTCAAATTCTGTAAATGCCTTTTCTGGATCTTGGTTCCTTAGATAATTCTTCCCAGCCTTCAGACGAGATATTAGTTCCTCTTTTTTTGGATCAACAATTACTTCAGCCTCAGGGATTCTGTTATTAACAGGGGCATAACTTAAGGTAGGGGCGTATGACTCGATTTTGGCTTGTCTTCTAAGAGCAGTATTTATCTGACGCAGTTGCTCATTGAGTCTTACGAGTTCCCCCTTCCTTTGTCTAGCCAGCAGTCCTGAGACAGAAGCAAAGAAAATTAAGATCCAAGATAAAGAGCCCCAGTAAATAACATCAACCATGACTTCATGTTAGTGATTTATAGGCTATTCACTGGAGTCAGGACATCGGTAACTTTCATTCTAGATTTGGTGAATCAGCTAACAAGGTTTATGTATCTTGGACATAAGACTAAGAGGGGCAAATTTTGACAATATGCACCCCAGGGGTTAGATTTTGTAATGAATATGATTGTCAAATTTTTATGGAAGTTCCATAAGCAATGAAAAGCAGGTGAAGCTGAAGAGCTACTCAAGCCCTTTAAAGGAGGGTTACCCAAAGGAAAGTGGCTGCGGCAGCCAACACACTTCCAGGTCTGCTTAATATGAAACGGGAGAAAAAGGCGCATAACAAAGTATTAAAAGTAGTGATTTTCCAAGATTAGTTCAGGCTAAAATGATTTCAGATGAAAGATCCAACATTCAGTAACAGAGATGCTATCTTGTATCAAGAAGTAACTTACTAGGCATGTGAAATTATGGTTCCCTTATGCAACTAACACAGATAGACCCAACCAGTAAAATGCAGTTTCATCTAGTACAAATTCGTCTATCACCTTCTAGTCTTTCATAGGTTTAATCATAGAGGAAACTTTGATGAATTTCTTCACAACCTTCAGAGATCAAGCTGAGACGAAGATAGTAAGCATGTCTTAGCAATTCTTATAGCCAACTCTCCATCTTGCTCCATCTTTTTCATACATGTTCTATTCAATCTGCAAATGATAAGATCCTGAGAGGCAAATATGAAATCTCACCTCCAACAGTAGCGCCAATGAGTGCTATGACTAGAAGCACAGGCATGTTAAAAAAAGAGTTGTCAGCCCCGCTTGTGTCTGCTAGAGCTTCCATAGGCATAGCCAGAAACATGACATTGGTTAGGAATATTGCTACTGCAGGGTATCTGACAATCCCTGTTCCCTGTCATATTGGTAAGAGAGTTGTAGAGGATCAACACAAGATTTCAAATAGTGACTGGGAAGAAAAGGAAGAAATACAACACAGATTGTGACACATCTGACCAGCATACCTGATTGACAAACTGGCTTTGGTAATCGCCTTCAGAAAATGTAAGAGACATATGAATGCGATTTTTCATGTTAATCCTCTTCTGGAGGCGGTTTATAGATAACCCTCCTGGATATATCCCGTAAATCTTAGATAGTGCAGTATCTCGAGTAGACAAGATGAGATTTCTTGGATCCCCTAAGTCCAACAAAACATTTACCCCCCGGAAAATGTTAAGTCCATGGAAAGCTGAGTCTATATAGGTAAGTAAACAAAATTTAGTCACATAACCAGCGAGGAACAAATCAAAATCCACAATATCTATACAGCAAATGCTGTCAATTACCAAGAAATTATATTGCTTTTCTTGTGTCAAATAGCTGTCAAAAAATAGTTCAAACTATGTCTATGAAGATAATGCACCCTCAAATTATCTTATTAAGTTCTCCTAGCCTCCAAAAGCTTACCTTCTTAACCGTCTGTAATGTGATCATGTCATTCAGGTGTAATACATTTATAAATTTGTATAAGAAGGTATTCAGTTTCGACCACTTTACCGTAGCATTTTTCTTAACCAACATAGCAACAATAAAAATAACATCCAAACACTTTGAAAGGACCAGTTATTCTTGCGAAATGTAGTTGACATGGCAACAACAGCTGATCAGCGGCATTCCCTAAGGGTAAGGGTTACTGGCAATTGTTGAGCTTATAAGTTATGAGCAACAACAATATCACTAACTTGAGAAATAATCCTCCAAATTCCAATTGAAGTTACTTGCTTCTCACCCCCTCACTTATTTATGCTTTCAGCTTAGCACCTCTATCAAACTTCACTCATTTTTTTTACAATGACATACCTATATTCATACTACAATGAGTCTTACTATAAATTCATGTCCTTCATTTCATCAAGAAGACAGGATACAATTAAGTACCAAGCCACATCATCCCCTCACTTCTTCCCCTTCCCAAAAAAAAATTCATACAAACTCCACTTCAATTGAACCGGATCAAAGCTTTCACATAAGATTATAAGACACAAATGGGATTATAACCCATAGTTTCGAGCGCGAAACACAAAACTTTGCCAGCTAATATAAGAGCCAAACTCATAAAAATTCTTCAAAAACATACACACCTAGATGAAAATTTCATGAATTCAGCAAGAAAACATAACAAGTCGAGAAATGGGTAACAGAATTATGATTCTAATCACAGAAATAAAAAATTATAACTGTATCAATATTACGTATACATATAAAAAAAGAAAAATAGTAGAGTAAAATTCGTACTGACCCACAAATTTAATCCTCCTTGGGAAGATTTGTTTCCATGAAGCACTACCAGACTGCTTTGCAGGTGATAAGATTGAAGAACAGTGACAAATCATCGCCATTTTGTCTGCAATTAGAGGAAGAAGGCGAGGAGGGAACGGAGGAAGAAGATAGAGATGATTGCCCGTGTTGTTAGAATTCAGAAACACGGTGTTGTCTGGCAGAGCAGTGTGGATTTCTCAAAGGTTGGATAAAAAGAGGGGATTCGCCTTTGTTTAATAAACCTCACCTTTTAAATTATTACTTATTTTTTAATTTTTTTAAATCCTAAAATTTATCCTAATTTTTATTACAAATAGATTTTTAAACCTCACATAATTCTTCACACAAAAATTAATAAACAATTTTTACTTCTCTCAAAGTTTCTCCCTCTATCTCTAGCCCCTCTCTCTATCCCTTCGACCACCTTGCGCCACCAACAATCACCCACCATTGTGAGTCTCCTCTTTCCCCTGATTATTTTAATTGTTTTACAAATAATTTAGTTCTTAAAATTATTTCTAAATTTAATTAAATTTTTAATATTTTATGTATATTATTATATTGTGTTATATTATGTTAATTAGTTCATGTTAATTGATAGGAAAATCATTTTGAAGTTTAGTAGGAAGTTGTTAGGAAGTACTAGAATTTAAGGTATGTATATATGTGCAATTGAATATTTTATTGAATTATATTATGTTAAAATATTATTATTATGTGTTTTACTAAGTAAATTGTAATTGAAATTTTAGCCATGCGCCATTTTTTTAAATATATGTTTATATATGGTTATTTATTTGAAATTTCGATTATAAAAAAAGGATGATATACATTTACCTTATTTTATTTAATATGTATCATGTTTCAAAAGGGTCAAATGACATTTGAGATTTAATAATTTTTAATGATTTTTAATAATTAAAGCAAGGTCTTTGCATTTAAAGGAGTTATAAAAGGAAAGTTATTATTATTATTATACATTACCGTTTGGTTTCATAATCAAGAAGGGTTCATGCTTCAAAGTTCAATTGTTGGCAAATAAAATGAAACTCCAAGAATAGATACGTAATGGGATAATTAACTTGGGGGTGTGCACACTTATGATCAAGGAGGTGGTTTAAGAGGAGGAAATTATTTTTATTAAGTGCTTTAATAATTCCATTTGTATTAGATTATTATAAAGAAAGGCTTAAAGTTTATTGATTATAAGAAGGCATGTTTGAAATAAAGCAATTTAAAAATTCAAAGTATTTCTTTTAGCATGTATATGTACACAGTGTTTTTACACTGACACGTATTTTCCTATTTGTTTTTGGTTTGCCCTACTTATCATTTATGGTGAATAGGTTTGCTGGAATAAATGTGCATGAAAGCATTATATCAAGGAGCACATATTGGTTAGGAGTTTTCATATTTTTTCTTATTCAACTTTTGTACCTTTGGATAATCAAAATTCTTTTTAACAAATAAATCAAGTTTTACTTCCACTGAGCACAATCGACGCTTGGTGACACGTGGCGTTAATACCCCTAAGTTACTAAAATTATTATTATGTTAGTAATTTGGGGGTGTTATAATTTTACTCTCAGTTTTTAGTGTTTTGCACTTCAATATACTTAACACGTAATATTAACTAATAACAATCTTATATTATTATTAACCAATATATATTAATTCATAGTAAAAATGAATCGTAATTAATTAAATATAATAATATTTACCTAATAACATTATTATTTTTAAATACATCTAATTATTAACTAAGCATAGTATATGATTTAAAACTAAACGTGATTTAACTACAAATACAAACATTATATACGTATTATTATTATTAATATTGATTACTAAATATTAACTAATTTAATACGTAATATTAATTAATCATTTGTCTCGATTTAACAATGATTTAACTACATAATAGTAATTAGGGTTTAAAAAAACTACATAATAGATTAATTATAAAAATACGGTTCCACCATAGTAAAACCATGTATTTTACACGGTTCTCCTGATTTTTTATTCAAATTTCAATCCATCTTCGGAAATTGGAACAACACACAAAATACAACATATAATCTTTATAACTAAACATCAAAATATTAAATATAAATCCATGTAAATTAACTTTAAATTATTTAGAGATCAAAATAAACATTAAATTATTTGTTTTTATAAGCTATTATACATTAATGTAAAGATGAAAAACCCCTTTGTGTGTTAGATTTGCATGATATATGTTGTGTTCATATATAATTAACCCTTAAAAATCAACTTTCATGGATTATATGTTATTAGAAGCTTTTTTTTGAAGAAAATAAATTGATGAATCCCCTTCCAACGGATTTGCCATATGTAGATCTTGAAAAAAATACTAAATTTAGGCATATTATACGCTCCATTCAGAGTCCCATAACCAATTTTAAGACTTGTCAATTTTTTTTTTAATATCTCAAATAAGATGCCACCAATGCTACTAAAAGGCAACATGGTTGTATAGTACCTTCAAAAATAAGGGGTTTCAAAAAAAAATTACGTCGTTCGGACTACCGGGCTAATAGATATGGATCTCTGAATTTTCTGAAACCTCGGAATGTACCCGAAATATATGAATAAATAATTGGTTGTCTGTTTTGAGTGTAAAATCTCGTAGATCGCAATTTTGTGTGCAAAAACGAGTGGTCATAATAGAATATTGGGTTTATATGCTTCTTTGTTGATCATTTCTTAACTTTTCTTATCTTTTAGGACACGTTATTTCTAATACGTTATGCATAATCTTCTTAGGTTAGATAAGATTAGGTTCTTAATCGAAGGTGGTTTAATTGTATATAATAAGTACATTACTAGATTATATTTACAAATATGTACTAGAAAAAAGGGTTAAATTAGTTTAGTAAATAAAAATGTTAGCTAATGAAATAAATTAGGTTAGTAAATCAAAATGTTAGATAATTAGTAAATTAGGTTAGTAAATAAAAATGTTAGATAACTAGTAGATTAGGTTAGTAAATGAGTTAAATTAGATTAGTAACATTAGATAATTAGTAAATTAGGTTAGTAAATAGGTTAAATTTGGTTAGTAAATACAAATGTTAGATAAATATATATAAGGGCAATATCATAAACAAAGTGTGAAATACGTATAAAATACGGGTGATAGGTAGATAATCACGGGTGATATTTAGCGATTCACTAAAAAGATGGGATATATTTGGTCGTAACATTTTTAACTTTTTGTTAAATGCTAAACTAATGTACATCAAATTTACCAGATTTTTGGGATTCGGGTTTGGGTGTTTTTTATTTATTTCGTGTTTTAATTAGGTAAATCCCGTCAGATGCACGATTGATAATAAATTATTTTTGTCAAATATTTCAATTATAAGAATATTTTTATTTATTGGTGAAAACATAAAGATTTTGTAGAATTACCGTGGAAAATTTATTGGGATAATACTTTTATCATATTTAATGAAAAAATTATTATAGAAAAAAGTAGAGATAAAATACGAAATAAAAGAAAAAAATAAAAATAGTTTTATAGTCGCACAATTTTCTATGATAACAATTTTCAATCTAATATTAATGTAAAGTAGAAAAAAGAGATCACATCGTCATTAGAAAAAAGAGGGAATTTTTTTTAATAATAGCTTGACATGTGTGAAGTATGACATTAGCAGGGTTTTGCTTTAATAATAGTTATGGATAAATGATATGCTAAAGGTTTTACGAAATTTTCAAAAAAAGTTCTTATTTTTGAGTTTCCTTGAGTGAATTATTTGATTATATGTCATTAGCTCTTGTACGGTAGACGGAATGTCAACTTTATCAAATCAAAGTTATGCAGTCTATATTTAATGCGGAGCATAGACTATGTAATTTATAATATTACTTTAGTTTTGTGGAAAAATCAAATTTTTTTTTTTTTTTTTATCAAATACTCCTACGAAGTATGGACTACGCGAAGTGTGTCACTCTTCGTAGACAAATAATCAATTATTGATTGTAGTTTGCTAAAAAAAATTATTGATTGCATGGTGGGGAGAGTTGTAGTATTTATAAGTTGATTTTAAGAATTAATCATAGTCTACAAAATTTTTTCTTATAACTCTCTTAGCAAATCGCTGAATGAATAACTAGTAAAAACCACCCAAAAGGGTTAAGTCATTCGACTTCTCAATTAGCCTCATTTTTACCATAAAACTTTAATTTCTTATATTTCCTTTCAATGTTAAATAATTGAAAAAAAAATATTGTACCCGTTTAAATCATGGATGCCAATCCGGAGGCTTCTTCTAGCTACTTCAATCTCATGACCACAAATTTTTCCGAAAATGAGAAAATACCTTGATATGGTTCAGATAGGTTGTATAGAGTTATAGTAGGCTGTAATAGAAATTGAAAACATCTACATTGAGTCTAAATAACCATTTTAACCGATTTTCAAACATTTGTGAACTTTTCAAAAATATAGAGCGCGTCAAGGAGATATAATTAAGTATCATTCTAATTTATTGTAATTATTCAAAAGGGTAACTGAATTAGCATGTCAAAATTACCTCATATTTAATATTTTAAGTATATAAAAAATAAATAAATAAACTCCAAAGCATACATATTATTGTAACATTTAAACTAATATTATAAATTTATATTTTTTGTATCTTTAAATTTGTATTGAAAAGTACTTAAAAACAATATCCATTTTCAGAAGCTAGATTATGCTATTATCAATAGCTTTTTTGAGTGTTAATGTTTCTAGAAGTGCGTTTTATAAACAGTTGAACAGAATTATAGACGTATGAATATATATAAAACGTTAGAACAGTAGGCACATTAAAAATATAAACTATAGATAGAATAATTAGAACAGTAGACACATTAGAACAATAGATAGACTAATTAGAACAGTAGGTACATTACGCATATTTAGAACAGTATAGTAATGAAAAACGATCACTATAATAATAAAAAGAGTCATTATAAGTAAAAAAAAAATTATTTGATCACTATAAGTTAAAAAAAGTCACTATATTAAATCTTTTTACTATTATAGTTACTTTTTTTCCTCTTATAGTGACTATTACTATTATTATTATTATTATTATTATTATTACTATTATTATTACAATGATCGTTTTTTTTTATTGTTATAGTAACTATTTTTTTACGTAAAATTTCTAAACATGGAATTCTTTTCCTATATATAGTGACTTTTTTTTATTGTTATACACACGGTGACTGTTTTTATTATTATAATGACTCTTTTTATTCTTATTTTAAACACTCTTTTTATTTGGTCTTTTTCACTTATATATATATATATATATATATATATATATATATATATATATATATATATATATATATATATATATAACATGATATTTCTGCAACTTTTTCTCCATTCAGTCTTTTTCCTCCTCCCTCGTCGCACTACACATCATATAATCACACGAACTCTCTTTCTCTCAACCCCTCCTATGTCCAACTTCTAATCTCCAATTTCCTATCAACCCCACATTTTGTTCATACTAATTAAAACCCAGAATTCCAAATCCCATTTAAATATGGGGGTTTCGTTCAAAATATCAAAGAGAGGGACAAATTATAAGCCTAAACCTGTGATCTCTGAGTCAACTCTTTCCATTGATGACGGTCAACTCGACCTCCAACCTCATACTCTTCCCTCCAATGTAATTCACATTTTTTCGATTCACAATTTGATAAATTCCAATTATTCTTGTAAATTTCAATAATTTTGCAATTTTTCAATATTTTTCATTGTATGTTTTACTGGGTTTAGGTTGGTTTTTTTTTTTTAATGTGTGTGTAATTTGATTTATTGGAGATTTTTTTATAGTTGATTTATTGGATATTAATTTCTTATTAATTGTGGGTTAGTTCATTTTTTTTTTTGGTAAAGGTTGCACCATTTGTGAAATTGTGGGTTCTTATTATTCAGTTATTTCTTCATTATTATTGTGTTAATTTTATTAGTTGTTATTATTATTAATGTGAATATTATTATTATAATTCGTAGTTATTTTTTTTATAGTGAAATATTATTTTATGCATATTGTGATTATGTGCAACTAAGAGAAATGGATTTTGTGGTTTGAGTTTGAAAAGTTTCAACGACATTTAATCTGGTTTTAATTTATTTTGATCTGCTGATATTACTAAGGGTAGGGTTTGAGTACATCCTATATAACTTATGTTAATTAGGGGGGGAGTAGTTAATACTGAAGTTTTTTGGTTGATGTAAAAATTTCGAGTCGCTGGATTTGACATTGGTATTGTTTTCCTATAGGCTATAGCACAGTAGTTTCACCATTCATAACATTTGTTACATTAGCTGGGTGGTTATTAATGTGTCAAAACTTAGTTTCGATGTTAGTTGTGGGTACATTATGGTGTCATTGGCCTACCCTTGTTTGTTTATTCACTGTACACTGTGTTTATACACTTGTTTGTTTGAATTCTTGAATGAAATAGGGGAAAGATGAGGATGCAGTTGGTCTCTCGGGTTTGTCTCCGTCATCTGGAAAGCATCATATTGCTGCTGGTGGGAAGCAGAATATATAATTGCGTGATAACAATGAAATTTTATGTCCAAGTTTGTAAGCTTTGATTTATATATATATATATATATATATATATATATATATATATATATATATATATATATATATATATATATATATATATATATATATATATATATATATATATATATATATATATATATATATTCTTTTTGATGTTTTAGAAGATGAAGTTTCCTTCATTTTGAATCTCTACCCTGATGGATATTCAATCGGGAAGCCCACAGAGGTTTGTTGATTTTATCATGCTTTGAGTATGATTATTTTGATTATAATTGGTACTTTCACCATCTGAAGCAGAAAATGAATATGATAATGGGTTTTCAGAATGATAGTGGGATTGGCTTTCAAGAAGGTTCAAAGATATTACATCCTTATGATCGGACCTCAGAAGGTCTTTTCACTGTATGTTGGCTCTCTCTATCAAATCTCTTATAAATTTTGCCGTAAACGAGCTTAGAAATTTCAAATAAAATATCTTGTTATACAGCATATCTGTTTTTCCTGGTATATTGGTTCTTTAAGTTGTACCTTGTGACATTTTACATTTCATATATGGTGTGTTGCCAAGACCGTTATATTTCACTTCTTTAAGTACACTTTAGCGCAATTTTTTAGTTCTTGAATGCAAAGATCTTATATAGATGTGAAAACATCTTCTATAATATCGAGTTGATGTTTTTGTTTCTGTAAATACTCTTTAACATTCATTCTATGTTATTCATCTCATGAGAACTGACATTTTTGAATATCTATCTTATGTGCAGGCTATCGAATCTGGTCGCTTGCCTGGCAGTATTCTGGATAATATACCTTGCAAGTACGTTGAAGGTACACTGACATGTGAGGTGAGTGACGTGATACTTTATATGCAACTTCTTATTGGAATGCTGTTTTAAACCTGCCTTGTACCATCATTGTACTTATTGAGATGTGGATGAATATAATGCTACTATTAGAAATGGTTATTCACAATCTTTGGCTAATGTTTTCTGCTGTTGATTCGTAAACCCTACTGCTTATCTGGCCTTTTCAGAGAGTGACCTTACCTTGTGCCATTTTTTTCACTCTAGACAAAAAGTTACGACGTCAATGAGTAAAAAGACATAACATGATGGGCTATCATATCCACCCTTTTCTGCATATGATAGTATGTTCTAGATTTTTTTGAGGAATTGGGGTTTGTTTATAGTAGTGCTTGTTTTATTATAAGAAATTGACTGGATAAGGGCTGGCAATGTATTGATTTACTATTTCCAAGTATAAAAGACATTCCGAGTGATGATTTGGTCGAGGAACCTTATGGACATGGCTTTATCTAATCTTACTGTAAGTGATGTGATAAAGTATTGAATTCTGGATATAACTATTTCCAGGTTCGCGATTATCGTAAATGCAATGTTCCATTAAATAACAGAACTGCAACTATTAACAAGGTGCATCTGAAGATGTCCTTGGAGAATGTTGTGAAGGATATTCCGTTAATGACTGATGATTCCTGGACTTATGGGGATCTGATGGTAAGATATTTTTTAGAAGAATCTTCTGTGGAAATTATCTTTGTGTCCCTTGCGTGAGTTTGACCTGCCGTCTCTGGATATAGGAAGTAGAGTCGCGACTTCTAAAAGCTCTGGAACCAAAGTTGTGTCTTGATCCAATACCTAAGTTTGACCGCCTTCGCAAGAATCCAGTTTCTTTTAAGGTAGATGATTAAAATTGGTTCTATTTGAGCTATTAATTATTAAAGTATGGATGTGCAACTGAGAGTTCAGGCGGGATGTTTTCCTTAATATCTTTATTTCAGCTTGACTTGGGTCTATGTGCATTGCGAAAGAGGAAGCTGAGACAAATTCCAGAAGTTACAGTTACATCAAGTAACTGGTCACATGGAAAGAAAATTTGGATAGATCGGGCACCCGAAAGCCCAAGTTACAGGAGCAGAGAGCCGGGGCCAACATCATTTGATGTGGTGCCTCTGCATGTCCAAGATAATGCTGCTTCCCAAGGTATTGATTTTATTTATTTGTCAGGTTTATGACCAGGCGACTCTATGCAAGATGGTATTTTTCTAGTGCCAAATCTTACTTAAGGGCTTTCAAAATTTCAAGCAGGGCTTGGGAACCAGAGACATTTCCACGATCCAGTTTTAAATGCAAAGGGAGCCTTGCCTGCTGGTCAGGATATGCCAATTTCATATGCTGATAATATGAACTCTACTATCCTTGGAAAAATGGAAGGTCAAGAAGGGCAGCCGTCACAATATTCTAATATTAGTAAGAGGCAAAGGCTTGGAGCTGGAGGTCCTGATGGTGTTCAGCACCATCAAATTGGCTCTTTTATGGATGGCTTTCAACCATCAGATGTGCAATGGAGGAATACTCTCATGCAACAACAGCAACCAAGTTCAAGAGGATTCCAGTATCCTATTTCTGTTTTGCAAAGGGATCCTCAGCTAATTGGTGATGGGATCAGCAACCATGACGCTGTGAAACTGGACAAGGCAGACCCCAGTGTGGTCAAAACTGATACGCATATGATGGAAGCTGAAGGTAGTCACATGGATCTGAGACTCCAACAAAGATTTCAACAACGTTCACTCATGAGACCAGGCAGTCAACAGGAGGGTTGGAGTAATCTCAGCCAGCCAGTTGAGAAAGAGTTCAAAAAGGAAGAACATTTCCAAAAGAGGAAATCAATCCAGAGTCCGCATCTTTCTGCTGGTACTGCAGCTCAGTCACCATTAACAGCCAAGCCTTCTGAGGTGACGGTGGTTCAATGGGGACACTGTATGCAGTTTCTTCAGGGGTTCCCTATGGACATTTGCCAAGAGAAAATTCAGTTGTGTCATCCATTCCAGCTGTTGGTTGTAGTACATCAATAGCGTCAAGTGCCAATGATTCCATGCAAGCGCAACATCAAGCACAAGTTGCTGCAAAGAGAAAATCAAATTCCCTTCCCAAGACCCCAGTAATCAGTGGAGTTGGTTCTCCTGTCAGTGTCAATAATATGGGTGGTCCAATTAATGCTTCTAGCCCATCTGTTAGTACCCCTCAACTAAGTGAGCCAAACATGCTTGAGAGGTTTGCGAAGATTGAGATGTTTGCTATGAGGTATGAGCCCTATTCAAATGATTTATTTAGGTTCTTTTTTCTCTTGTTTTTTTTTTAATGAACTGTTCAATGGACTTGCCTGCATTGTAGGACTTAGAATATTCTTAAAACATAAAGCCATGGCTTAACAGATTTTGTTAAGGTAGTAGTTAGGATAATTGTGGACTTGTGGTTAGCATTTAGTTGATTTCTCACAAGCCCTTTAAGCTCAAATTTCATAGGTTAAGGGATTCCAATTTTTCTTAAAGTTGGTGTGGAAGTTGTACAACTTTTATCAAGACATTGTACGGAAATCCAGTTGTTTTGTGACTTTTAGTTTATAAGATTACTTTAGGTGTACACTTGACACCGATCAATAGCCATTTCAGAACGTGCTTAAATGTTTCATAGGTATCATAAACTCATCTCTATATGTGATGTAGTGCGACCAAAGAGAGAATTTGGTCTGTAATATTTTTAGCAAGATATTGATTTTAGGGTTTTAGTCTTCATACAAAGTGATCTACTCCGCTTCTTTTAGCAAAAATACTCAATAAAACAAAGGACAGCTTAGTTTGAATGAAAAAAGCAAGTGCTGCACTGGAATTTTCTGTTTCTTTAAATCTATAATTACTATCCCTATATTTGGTGTATTAGAGAAGTTCCCAGTGCAGTTTTGTCTTTTAGGAAAGCTCATGAATTTTTGGCCTGTTCTGCGATACCTGGTGTTCTGGTACTCATATCTTACGTAGTGTGGGTTCTTGTTGTAGGCACCAATTGAACCATAAAAAGAATAAGGTTGATGATTATCCTAGGAGACCACGAGTATTTTCTTCACGTGAGGTCCACAACTGTCTTCTGGATGCATCCAATTATGATTTTGCGAAAGATGAAACTTCTACAAGCTTGTCAAAGTCACTTGTTGGTGGGAGTAAGAATGTACGCAAGATAAGGATCGTGAATGTGCAGCCTCAAGGTTTGGTTGTTTGTATAATCTCTCTTACATAGACCTGTTATTTCTTTATCATGTGGCTTTATGAATTTCATTCTTGCAGCTAATATGCATCACGATCATGTAAGAACAAGACTGATTTTGTCCGAGAAGCCAAACAATGGTACTGTAGCGATACATTATGGAGAATTAGAAGTTACAGATTGTCTCAATGCAGAAGATCATCTGCCTGCACTACCTAATGTGGTTAGTATCTTTATCTTGCGTTATTTCCTTTTATCGAGATTTACCTGCTAACTGCTGTTAGTAGTCTTCGTAAGCTCAAATATTGTTTCTGGTAGTGAACTGCCTGGTTCGGGGGAATGATCATACTTAGAAAATCAATTTTAATTTGAAAGGTTTCTTGAGCTCTTTTGCATTGTGAATTTGTGATATACAATTTTGTGAACTCCTTAAAGCATCCTGTAGCAGTAACTGTGGTTTTCAAATTTTGTGGCAGCATTTGGCGGACTTGCTTGCAGTGCAGTTTTGTAACTTGGTATGTAGCTTACTAGCTTATGAAAAATTGAATTTAAGATATAAATATACTACTATCCTTCGTTTTCTTTTCTCACCTGAGACAAAACTGGTCCTGCAGATGAATCGTGAGGGCTACTTCACTGATGATCAAGTCCAACCTAGACCACCCTGTAATAATATTCCTTCAAATAATCAACCTAATGCACCTGCTGTCACTCCTAATAATTCGGTGATTGATATGCATCCATATCCAGAATCAGGTTCCAAACAACAAACAGCAATTGAAACCAAACCAAACATCTCTAGCTCCTCTATGAATTTAACCCCAAATATCCTCCCCAACTCTGGGATGCTTCCTCCTGGAAACTCACAAGCCTTGCAGATGTCTCAGGCACATTTATCGGGATCCACAATGCCACCTAGACCACAACAAATGGATCAGCAACAGCTACAACAGGCTCTCCAGCAACAACAACAACCTCTCCAGCAGCAACAACAGCCACAGCAATTGCCTCTTCATAGTCCACCATCTTTGTCGCCTCAGCAAGCTCAATTCCAGCGCTCTTCACTCATGTTGCCAACCAATTCGATGCCGCAATTGAACACATTTGGGAAGGGTGCAAACTTGCCATTGAGTAATCAGATGGGTAATAAGCTATCGCCTCTACATATTTTGCAGCAGCAGCCGCAGCCACAGGCACAGGTACAAGTACAAGCACAGGCCCAGGCCCAGGCCCAACTGCAACGCAGGATGATGTTGGGTCTTGGGCCTACTATGGGTATGGGGAACATTGGCAACATTGGCATAGGGGGGTTGGGTAATGTTGTGGGAATTAGTGGAGCAAGAGGAATGGGCAGATCTGGAATTTCTCCACCAATGGGTCCCATTTCAGGGATTGAGGGCAACTTGGGTCAGAACCAGATAAATATAAGCCAGGCAAATGCAATAAGCCAGCATCTTCGTTCTGGCACTCTTACCCCTCAGCAAGCTCAGGCAGCTTTTGTTGCTCAACGTGTGAAGGCAATGAACAGAGGAATGATGCCAGGAGCTCAATCTGGTATAACTGGTATGTCAGGTGGGGCGCGACAGATGCAGTCAGGCTCTACTGGACTCTCAATGCTGAGCCAATCACTGAATAGAGAAAACATTAACCCAAATGCAATGGGCCAGATGGGCATGGCCAAATTAATGCCAGGGATGAATGTTCCGATGAACCAACAGCAGCAGTTGCAGTTCATGGAATTGCAGCAGCAACAACAGCTGCAGCAGAATCCATAGCAATATCAATCGCTGCAGCATCACACGCCACAGCAAGAAGCCATCTCCCCTCTGCAGGCTGTGGTTTCACCCCAGCAGGTGCGTTCGTCTTCAACATTTGGAATCCTGCAGCCAATGAATCAACAGGTTACACAACAACAGGCCAGCCCACAGCAAATGGCGCAACGGACTCCAATGAGCCCACCATTGAGTTCTGGGCCCTAGCATCCAATGAGTACTGGTAACCAAGAGGCTTGACCTGCAAGCCCAGCATTAAGCTCTCAAACCCTTGGTTCTGTTGGGAGCATAACAAACTCTCCTATGGACTTGCAAGGAGTGAACAAGAGCAACTCTGTTGCTAATACATAGTTGAATCATAATCAGTTTTAGTTATCAATGATGTTTGAGTTGCTGTTTATTAGTAATTGATGAGAGATAAGGGGTTATGTGCTGGAATTAACCTAGAATACCCAGTAGGGGATGCCAGGTATGCATTTTTTTTCACTTTTGATTTTTGTTTCATTGTAAACCGTTCATTAGGGGAAAGTACATCTTGTGTTGCTGTACTGGTCGTCAATTTGGAAGTAATTACGTTCTAAACCGAAGAGGAGAGGGGATTTCAAGGAGTTAGGACACTTTTAGTGTGCTTCCATTTCATTTTAAATCTTTCAAACAAAAAGTTGAAATATTTCTGATGGTAAATAGTTATTCTTTGCGATCGAAAATGAATCCATCCAATTTCTTTCTCTTCCAGCCTTCTCTATTCCTATTCCATAATAAGGGAAAATAGATCCATCCAATGGCAAACACCTTTTCTCTTAAAATCAAGAGCAGCTTAACCACAACATTTAAAATGTACGACATTTTATGTTCTGAAAAATCCAATCTCTAACACAATGCAGTTCATCAGTACTGCCCTTGCCTTGGCCACAAGCCGTAGTATCTCGACATACTGAGGTGTGCACATATGCCTGTCGAATTGCAAATTTGAACAAAAGTTCGAGCTTTTAAGTCCCAACTAAAATGGGTTTGATCATCTTGTATAAGTTGATTTGCAGTCGATCAGCTACCATCAAAGTGCAATATAAATTGCAACAGGCGTAGAGCAGAGGTCGAGGGCTTTCAAGCTCCAATTCGGACGTGGTTTCTGGTGATGTCCTATATGCTCGAGCTACCAACGACAGCCAGAGTGAAGCTCCAATTTTTTCTTCCAGAATTCGGTGAATTGTTTCACACCATTTTCTCCCTTGGCCGCTAGTCCATATATTACAGGTCTTCCAATCTGGAAAAGATTAGTAAGAAGTTAATGAATACCCTGTAAGTGATCATATAGTGATGGAACTTAAAATGATAATTTTCATATGCAATATTTTCCCTATCTGTAGATTCTATTTGGTTTTCTATCATGTACTCTCCCAGTCATGTTGATTAAATTCAAATATCAGAATAGAGTCCCTTGCCAGCTGCTCAAGCATAAGCAATTCACATTTTCATTGTGTGACCTGATGCTTGATAACTAATGACACGAATCTGAATCAAAACCTATTATTTAAAGTGTTATTAAATGTTATTTAAACGAAAAGATAGATGTGATAAGAGTTAGTGGAGTGACAATTTAATTGAATGAGAAAGTGTGTAAAATCATATAATTTGGTAGTGTGAAGAAAAACGTTATAAAATATTGGCTGATGCATACCATAAAAAAAATTATCATTTAATTTAGGACAGTCACGCATAGTAAGTGTGACCTTTTATGGAATAAAGGGAGTAATAAAAAGGCAGAGCAAGTTGGATAAGTAGGAGAGAAAATAAATATAAAGTAGTGAAAGTGAATTAAGTAAGAGAAGAAACAACAAATTCTTCCTTTTCATGATTTTCCTTTTGTTTTTTTTTTTATTTTGATTAACAAAATAATATCCCTCCAACAACATTTGGAATGCACATAATTTAAGGATAATATAGAGTAGAGACCAACTAGAGATTACTCAATATAAATTAATGTTAGTGGATGAATTGTTTAATGTAATAGAAGACCTTGTGATCCTCACAAAGGGTGGGATGTGAGGGGTGTTTCAATTGTTTATTCTTTTTTAAATGTAAGTGGGTAATAGTTAAAGAGAGACATAATAAAATTAAATTAAAAAAATTAGTGAGACAATTTTTATGAAGAAGTATTGTAATAAAAGAAGAAAGTGTAGTAATTAATTCAGACGAAGGGACTGACTAAAATCGATCGATCATTCATTGATATTTGCTTTCCTTAATATTTTGTACACATATTGACAACTCTTTTTGAAAAAGCCTCGTCTTTGGCAGCCAAACTTCAACAGTAACTACACCAAAAACTTTCTCTTGATTATTTGGTAACACCACCTTTAGAAATTAGAACAACTAAACAAAACACACACACACACCTGAGTCAAAACCAACATAAACCTATCCTCAAGCATCACTATCATCTAATTTGCAATCTGGTTAACTAATAAACAAATTTAACCATCAGTTGTTACGAACTCTTACCAAATATTCAAACCTTATTCTTGCAATACTTGCTACTAATTTTCATACTACATACATATATACACACATTTTTCATGCAATGTGAACAACTTCTCATCTCATCAAATTTCTTTGCCTCTCCTAATCATCAATTCAACAAAAGCAGAAGAAAAGAATGCAATATTTTAGAAGAGGGTAAGTGAGCCATGATGGAGAAGCAGGGCACATGCTTGATATAAATGTTTTACAGTCACCTTATTTCGGTGTCAAACCCCTTTGGTCTGGATTTAACTACTTTGTACTACATTTTATTTTATTTCTTTTGAGGGGGGAACAAGTACTTCGTATTACGTTGATACTGTAATTTGAACTCGTTATGTGATGATCAAAGTTATATGTAGGCTTGTGTCCTGCTTTTCCATCTTGGTGACTTTCCCTTCATAATCTTTTTCCATCTTGGTGACTTTCCCTTCATAATCTTCAAGGCTATTCCTTTGGCACAGACTGATGTCGAACTCTACAGTTCTCAACTAAGTTGAGGATGCGCAACAGTTTCAACGCATGAAGTTGAGAGGGCAACACGAAGAATTGGTAAGGAGTTTCAGTGGTTTTACGGTATGCATGTCATGAACGTGCTGAGCGCTTTGAGTCTTTCACTTGCATTCCATTAAGTTGCCACTTTGCTCAGCTAATTCTAGTTATATTATATATTGGTCCTGCTTATGTTGACTGATGGTACTGTATTATGTTCATTTTTCTTTCAGGCTTAGTTATGACGTCTTGTCTCAATTTTTGTATGCAATGCAAAACTATGTGGTTTTTATTTGATCAGTAAACATCAGTTATAATGAGTGAAAAACGCTAATAGCATATTTAAAATACACCTATGCATCAACTAAATATAGTTTTGATTAACGAAAGTCATTCTTAATCAATAAACATCTGTAATAATCAGTTTAAACCAGCAAAAGTCTAGGAAAGTTAACAAAAGGCCAAGTAGTTTAGAAGAGCGTATCACATATTGGTGCTAAATCAGCTAGGAAAATTTGTGGAATCGGAAGTGGTGAAGTTTGACAAGTGATACATGAAGAGACCCTTCAACGGGTCAACTATGTATGTATTAATATTGATAATTTACAGAAATTTTTCATGAGAAATTGGCCTTTTCTCTCAGTTAGTGTATGAATTTCCCATGGGAACAGATTAATTATAGCATAAATTACGTACTATCATAAAAGAGGATATTAGATAAATAAGAAAATTTCAAAGTAAATCAAGTTATAGCTCTGAATCTTGTATTTCAGATTTCAGTCATTTACGTTCTGATCTGCTGTCGAGAGCTGATGCAACAGAGTCTATATGAGCAAGCAAGCACCCATAAACTTTCTTCTTAAGTTTATCAACAGTGTCTGAAACACCACCATCATTCTGTGCATTCTTACTCGTACTTCCTTTCAATTTGTCTAACCATTCATTCGCTTGCTTAAGTTGTGACAATGTCACTGCGATATGGTTATTAGGTTCTAATGGTTGACCAAAGCTATCTTTAACGTTTCTCTTCTCCAACCGAAAACCACTATCTAGTGATACATCTAAGAACCTCAAGAACCATGACCGCGATTCTTTCAATAGTATTTCTCTGACCTCTTTTACGTCAATCATTACGTTCCCTTTGGACCAGTCGAACTTATCAGCCAAGCTTAGTTCTGGTGGTGGCTTCAATAATTTTAGGCTGTTTTTCCCATTGAGAGGTTCTGGTGCTGTAGTTGGCTTATCATTGCTTTGTGAAGATGAATTGTTTTGTAATATCTGTAGTTTTTCCTTCGAGGAGCTTGGTTGATCGATGACTTGGTATAACGCAAAGAACTTTGGAAGAGATACATGAGGATTTGTGGGTGAAGCAGAGGAACACAGATCAGCAAACATGCTGAATAAACCAGAATGAGTGTTAATTAAGAAAAATACAGGAACTTCATTCAAGGCCTGATTCGGGTTATGATCTACTTACTCTATACACTTGACAAGAACTGCAGCTGCTGTTGCTTCTTTTTGAGCTTCTGCTGCTACTAGGGATGCTAAATCTCTTTTTTTAAGAATTACCTATAAATTTTAAGCAAGCATAACAATACATGAGAATGTATTAGGCAAGAAAAGAAGAAACTGATCGACTTTTTAACATTTTCAAGTAAACAGAGAAATATTCAGCAAAATTAAGTACCTGTCCTGGCTTCAAAAGACTGGCAGGAAGAGAGTTCCATGTGGATGTCAGCTGATCTGAAGTTTGAGACTTATCCTTGCCTTTAGTCGAGCAATTTAAGTCGATTCTTTCTTGTTTTGTAACGCTTTTTCTAGTGGTGATCTTAAGAGATTGTAAGGTCTCCCTAGCAGACTCAATCTTCACTTCAAGTGTATCTGCCCTATCTGGTCGTTGTCGAGTAGGAGTCATGGGACGAGAGCGTGAAGGCACTGCAGGGCGAAGACGGGTAGGTGTCATGGGACGAGCTCTAGAGGGAGTCACTGGACGAATGTTACAAGGAGTTGCTGGTAGACTCGTCCACTACAACCATCGAGTACATATATCAGAAATCAGCATAGAAGTTGAAAAACAATGTATTTTAAGGCTGTGTTTTGTACCTTAACAAAGCTAACTTTTCAAACAACACTTGTACCAGTTCAATTATCATTTTTCAGATAATTAGCAATGTTAATAATATCTAGAAGACAATAAGTACAGCGTAAAACTCACAAGAAAGACGAGTACAAAAGCGACCAACACGCATGTACCTGACCTTTAGGATCATGTACCTTAGATTTCGAGGTTACTTTACCACCTCCAATGCTTTCAGTATCGCTGCTCTTCACACTAATAGAATCACTGCTACTAACTCTATGATGAGTTGACAGCACGCCCTCCATATAACGCGATGAAACCACTGTTTTCTCTTCTTTTATCACAAGTTTATGAAGTCTGGAGCTCCTAACCTTAGTCTCTTGTGTCTTGCCTGCCTTAGACCCAACGCTGATGCTTTGAGAGCCAACCTTAGGCTCTTGTGTCTTGCCTGCCTTAGTCCCATTGCTGATGCTATGAGAGTCAACGCGAACAGGGCCTTCTGACGGGTCCAAAATTTGCATTAGATCCTTGGGATTACCTATGAATGGATTTCTACCAGGAAGGGGCCTAACTCCGAGTAAAGTAGGGACCGGAGTGCCAGCCTCTAAGCGATCAACATAGAAGAACTGGCCTAGTTGTAACTTATTGTTGAGGATGAGCTCGACATCTTCCTTGGATAAGGACACGTAGGTGGAGTGTGATGAGTCGGAAACCTTAAGAAAGAAGCCGTGATCAGGCCATAACTCTCCTCCGCTCAGGGCAGGAACAATGCTGATCACTTGTAGGAGGACTGATCGGTACTCTCCCCGAACTTTTACCTTGGAATCAATGTTTTGAAGAAGCTTGAGTAGCACCCCAGGAGTTAGGGATGCCATCCTGGCTTTAACTCTTGCACTATTTGAACTATTTTGATGGACTAAGCTCGACTGAAACCTGCTTATTCGATTTGCGTAGTTTTTCTCTTTTCTTTAGGCAGATACTTCAATATGATGAAAGTAGACCTGCCAAAGTTTTACAGCCCCAGAACATGAATAAAACCTGATTATAAATTTAGGTTCTCGACACGATTTTTGGACCCAAAAACTTTAAATAACCCCGAAAAACTACTAATAAATGGTTTGACCGTACCCTTAAGTGACCTGAATGAACTCAAAAATACTAGACACAAACCGACATGGCCAGCCCATCAGACTGGCCTAGGTGAAAGTCAATGGTTCCTGTAGGACAAAAAATTGGTCTTGAAATTCAATCATTCTGTTTACCAAGTGATCTTAGAAGAGGGTTTCCATATCAAGACAACCAAAACAACAAAGATCCATTAGCAGATTATCATCCGAAAGTACAAGGAATACAGTACATGGAATAGCATTTTGTTCTTACTTTTTGACATTAGAACAACAAACCAAAAAAATTAGAGAACATGAACAGGAACACAAACTGACAAACATGTACAGCCAGTGCAGGCCAAGAACACACGCATACAGAAAATTATCAGAACTTACCTGAAATGAAGGCAGAATCTAGGAAGAAACATACGTTGAATACAGCAGAAAGATCCATTGGACTAAAGAGCATCTAAACAAAAGTATAAATCAAAAAAATTTAAGTGGGTTGATTTTGGGAAAGAATGATGGAACATTATTTCTGTTGTGGAGGATACAGAAAGAAGACCCCCTTCTTTTAGCTAACTTTGCATGCCAGGCACGTATCTACTTCTCTTCATTTTCAAGTCAAGAGGAACACACTTACACAATTTGTTGCTCATGAAACTAATGAATACCAATCATATTACAACTTACAAGGGACCATGCTACATTATTACCACTATATACTTTGGAATCACTTATAATATTAGAGTAGTTGAATTTATATACTAACATCAAGAAATTCTAAATTGTTATGGGGTCCCTTCCTTTCAGGTAAAATTATCTTTTCAAGGAGAGGAGATGAAGCTATAAGAAAAGGTAAGGAGTCAAACGAATTATGATTTTAATTAGTCACTCCAACATGAAAGAAAATTATGTTAGAGCTTATAAAATATTTATCCAAAATATCTAATCTAAAAGTTGATAATATGGTGGATAGATCATGAAAGCATATAAGATAAAGTCCAACATTTATGCAAGAACAATGTACCAAACGTGTGACACATAAACATAGATGGGGAATGTCTGAAAAGTAAAAATCAGTACTAGGTCAATCTATTCAATAATTAGCTGCTTAAAACATGCTTTGCACTCATGCTTTCGGATCACGTAGCAGGCTACTTGATGACTTGATCAACACAATCAATCAAAAACCTGCAGAATTCATTTACCCCGTACATTATTGCTGGATTGTTGGACACCATTTGACTAGATTCAAAGTGAAGGATCGGCTAAATTTCTTTTTTTACCTTTTTAAAAAAAAAAAATTTGAAAACGGACTCTCACCCGAAAATATTTCGGAATATTACCTCAATGGGTGATTTTAAGAGAGTCACTGTATTGACTTTTTGGAAATAAAATTTACACAGTATAAAACTGATGTCCTTTGCAGCGATTTTACTTAAAAGTAAAATCGTTGCCAAGGACAGCGGTTTTCCACTAGGTAAATTCTATTCTCAGATCTAGGAATGACAATGGATCGGAGTCGGAGTGGATCCAACAAAATCCTAATCTGATTCGACAAGTTCGCATACCTTAATTTTGGATCCGAATTTGACTCCGAATCCGCGAACTCCGACTCCGAATCCGATCCGTTGGACCTTCAAATTCAATCCAAAATTTAATATTTTATTACCTATTTTTTGTTAATTTCATTACTAATAAAATAATTCATTTCTAATATATAAAATAAAATTTTAAAAAATTATACAACACAAGCAAATACCATGGTTTTTATTTATTTATTTATTTAATTTTTTTGGGTTATTATATTTGAGATTTTTTTAATACTAGCCTTGATACTACTAATTCGGATCAGAATAATCTTCTATTCGGAGTCGGAGTTTTTTATAATGGGTTTGGATCAAACTTTTTCCTTTGGATAAGACTCAGTTCGGATTTTAGATTGAATTGTCATCCCTACCCAAATCTCTTTTACACTGTGTAATTGTTGATATGTGGAATTTGGTCATTAATGAAACCGTTGCCAGGGACAACGGTTTTAAGTCGGGTAGAACCACTGTCCTTGGCAGCGGTTTTATTAATGCCCAGATTCCACCTATCAGCATAGTTGACTTAAAATCGTTGTCACTGACAACGATTTATATATGGAGGTCATATTTCTAATTAGTTTTGCACGAGGGTCAATTTTGGAATTATTTATTAAAAACAGTAAATAAAAATAGCATGAAGGATCAGTGGTGCACACCTTGCTTCTCACCACCTTGCAATCATAAAAAAATATTATTAATAATCTAAACTAGCATTTAATTAAACAAAATTACTTTAATAAGCTTATTAGACCTCGAAAGTTATATTGATGATTAAGAAAGCAAGATCATTTGCTCATTACCCTCTAAAGAAATCATCTTTCTTATTAAAGGAGTTATAGAAATTACCAAAAAAAAAATGGAGCAGTTGTAATTTTCAATCCACCTTTCCGAATCCATTGGGTGATTGTATTTAGATTTACACCCAAAAATAGAGTTAAAATTACGATTAATCTAGCCAATAAGCCCGTCTAGCTCAGTTGGTAGAGCGCAAGGCTCTTAACCTTGTGGTCGTGGGTTCGAGCCCCACGGTGGGCGTTTAGCATTTTTCATTTTTAAGTCCCAAGAACAACCAAGCTATAGAAACTCTATCAATGTTCCTCATTTTCCTCAAAACATCCTTTTACATTTCCATACAAATCTAGAAATTGTCAAATTAAAACATCAATGAATCTTTCTTTTTATGGAGTAGAAAGGGAAAAAGGTACCTGACAGACGCAAAATCTGATGAACTCATACTATGTTTGCATGGACAGAACTTAATGAACGAAATTAGCATGGTTCAACCACAAGTCACAACCCTTCACACCAAGCAAGAGACAAAATGGAGCAAAGCTACAGAGCCATCGAACCCAAATTTATACATTAGGTGAGCTTACAGAGGGAAGGACTTTAATAAAATAAAATAAAAAAGTACACTTCAAAAGTTGATTTTTACACTCGCAACCTCAAGAATGCATTTTCCAACGCTCCTCTCACAAGAAGGATTGTAAATATCTACTATGGCAGCGTCAAAATCACTTCCCACGTCTATTTTCAGGGATTTAAGTCCCATTAATAGGAATAAAGTCTGAGTCTAATATAGTAAATACACCATCTGAAAAAGAAGAAGAAAGAATGCTGTGCTACTACCAAAAATCACAGTATCATTCCGCCAATTGGCAACTGTTCAACCATTACAAATATACAATATATTTTGAAATCAACTACATCTCAGTATCAAATCAACAATAGACACTGATTATGGTGCTGCACCTGCATTTTATCTGCGACCTCCGAGCTATGTTTTGTGCTTCTCATCCTTTACATTCTATCTGCGACCTTGCAATGATTTTGAAGATTGCAAGAATGCATCAACATTTCACTATATGCTTTGCCTTACCCGTGCTGATTGAAATGAATTTTTATCTGGTTTTTGAGTCACTTCCCTTGCTCCGGAAATTTGAAAGTGAGAAGAACGACTTTGGAGCTGTAAAACGAAGCCAAGTGCAGTCATGTTATAATCTGGAACTACATGCAGCTTAACAGGAGTGGAAATCAAGGCCTGTACCCCAAAAAAGGAGCATAAAAACCAAGCAAAGAACTAAGACCCCATCCGTCCAATGAATTACAAATTCTAGTAAGTCACATTACGGTGGGATCAGATTTTGGAGAGGATTGTGATCTCAATACACCTCCATTGTATGCAGTTCTTAACTATCCTAGTACATTCAATACAAAATGAACAAATTATAGTTCAATAAGAACTTGAAGGTTGTTGAGACAAGAGAGAGGGTGAGAACACTCAAGTTCTAGTTTATACAGCACACAAGGGATACACTAGCTATATATTGAGAGATGTCATCGTTCTGCTTTGCTTTATTGTCATTTCGGAAATAAAACACAGAAAATTTTGAAAAGACCAGTTTGCCTGCTTTAATCACTTTGAAGTGAAGGACTGGTATCTAAGGCACATTTTAGATGACCTTACTTCTAAAGCTAGACAGTTAACTGTACACAACATTCAGAAAATATTGCATGAATTACACTTCAGTCAAACTAGTATCAATTATCTTCTGAAGATGCTCTACTAATTGTGGAGATTGTAGCCTTACCAAAAGCAATTAGTACAGTAAGATTCTCAAAAAAGCATCAGACACAGGTCAAATGATGAGATGGAAAATTCTGATTCTAAGTTTACATTGAATGATGAAGAAAGAATAGAATGGGAAACTAAAACAGGTTTTTCAAAAGCCCCAGGCACAACAAGATGAACATGATCAGTTCATGTACCAAAAGTTGCTTTTTTCTCAATGAAAGGGTGAGATAATGGAAAATAATTTAAGCAGGTGACTTGAGAGAAAAACTGAGATGAAAACAAATCCTAAATGAATAGAGCAGATTAAAAAATAAACCTTTCAGAGAGCTTCCAGACAGATGTTCATCTCTAAATTTGAAATTTGCTTGTGGTGTTGGCATTGAGTTTTGCAATGCTTTAACTACAATCAATTAGACATTTCTATTTATGCCTTGAATGCATACATGATTCGTTATGATCCAAAAGTTAACCAAACAGGAATATGTCGATCTGAAATTAAAAAGCAGGAAAAATGAACACAGAAACTCATACAATATGCAGTGTCAAAAAAAATTATGGTAATCCAGAAATATTTCAAAGATTTTGAATTTGAATGAAATTCAAAACTCTTCATATAATAAAAGCTCAAGCAAAGAAAAATATTTCAAAGGCACAGATGTGGAAAGTAATCTTAAGACACACATTCAGAACATTTGGCTTGAAGCTTTGATTGTTCAATGCTTTGTATCTAGTCAGCAAACAAAGAAAACTAAATTCAAATAGCATACCATGAAAAGGACAGACAGGAAATTGTGAGCGAGAAAATGATTTGATTTATAAAAAAATCACAGGACAATTTTGATAGAGAAACGTAAGTCACCTTGGTCATTGAATAGATCATTATCATTGAATCCCTCATCAGAGTGATGGCTGTGTGAGAATCCCATTCTCGATTTTCTCAAATCTTCTGATGAGCGATTAGTAAGATCTCTTCCATCTTCATTATCTTCATCTCCTTCTGATGTGGTTGCAGAGATCCAGTCAGCCTGACTCTCAGTGGCACGGTTCTTTCTTCCAAACTTCAAGAATCTCTTTAAACCTTTAGTTACATCCTTGCGTGACAAGCTATGTGATGAGTCGCCAACAATAGGTCTCTGGGTAGATCCCCACTTTTTTCTCATTCTGGCAGTTTCAGCATCAGTCTGTGTAAGAGAGTGGAATTTCCAGGATGCAGGGCTCCCAATTGGTGAGTCAGATGCATCAATGTCTGAAATTTCGTGTGAAAAGGAAAATGGATTGTGTACATGTGAGTTCCAAGACCCAGGGCTTTCGCCCGGCGAGTCCTGTATGGATCCCATGGAATGAAAAACGGAAGACATGGAAGTAGGCAATTCAGTGGCAGAAGCAGGGCCTGAGTGGGAAAGACTTCCAAGAGAATTGTTGTTTCCATACCCTGAATTTGCTGACTTGTCAGATTCCTGATTTAGTTTCCTTTTAATGTTGTCCATGTCAGCAGATTCTCCAACTATTGTGGTTCTGAAATCATCATCTTCATCTTTGGCTACATCTGTCATCTCTTCTGTTTCAAAACTAGCATCATCAAAATCATGTCCATTTTCATCTACCATCACTGAAGCTTTTGATGTACCTATACCAGAGCAATGCCCAATACAATTATTAAAAAAAGGCTTTGATTCTGTTTCCTTTGAGAAGTTATGATAGCTCTCACTCTCCTCTTTATAATGTTTTGATGGCGTATAAACAGAATCATCAATATCATCAGAATTACGGGATTCATTCAACTCCATGGGGTTAGCTGTGCTCTTTCTCAAGGAGTGGGACCGCCGTGGATTTTCATCTTTGACAAGTGGCAAATCTTCACTTACACTTTTTTTACGAGCATGGTTTCTTCCTTGAGGACGGACTGGTTTACTTCCTGCAAATGATGGCTTAGTGTTTTCCTTCCGTAAGTCAGAGAAATTAGGAACTGACTGTACAAGAGGATTATCATGAGGCATTCTTCGTCTTCCTGCAGCAGAATTCGAAGCTTTCCCAGAAGACCGCGGAATTGGCGCTGCTGAGTTACGAGGTGTAGATGATGCTGTATTTTTGCTCGGTAGAACTTTTTTGTTTTGTGTGCTTCTAGACGAGGTATCCCCAATATATGTCTCACTGATCTTCTTTCTGACAAATTCAGCTTGATCATCATCCTCATCACTTATGAAAGAGTCAATAGGCTGATCAGGATGAGAGAAAATAAAAGGTGACAATTTTGAAAGCCATAAAATAGGAATATAATCTCTTGCAGAGTTTTCAGGTAAAGTTGTACAAAGTACTTTCAGCATGGATGACGCATACCTGCTCTCTCTTCAATGCTGATTGGACATTTATAGATTTCATTTTCTCTGACCGTCGAGCATTGTAAGCAGAACTCCTCTTGTCTGCAGAACCTACCAACTTGACCTTCATCTCAGCCCGACTTCTCTCAAGGCTTTCCTGCATTGCCTTTATCTTAACTTCCATTTCAGTCCTTTTTGAGCTCCAATCTTCCCTTAATTTGGCATCCCGCTTCTGCATATACTTCTGATATAATTTTCCTCTAGAATCATCTGAAAAGCCAAGGCTGTAAATCTTTTGCTTTGGTGTGCCATCATATTCCTGATCGTCAACAACTTTCATCAATGGAGTAGAATTGTTCCTTTCCTTGTCACCAGAGCCCGCAGCAGGCTCGGTCTCCATTTTCAAAGTAGTCATCTGAACAGGAGAAGCCTCTATTGCAGGTTTCCTATTGATAGAAGACGTTTCCTGATCCATGGCCACATCAACAGACCTAGTTCTCCGAGCAGAATTTGATTGATCAACAGGAGCACGAAATTTGTGCTCGGCAAACAGCTTCTCAAGTTCATTTGCCTTCATTTTAAGATCGTCATTCACCCCCAGATTAACTTTTGACTGTCTTACCCTCTGAACTTGATCCACATGCACTGAAGATGTTGAAGAAAAAACTTCCTGATTCTCTAGTGCATTTTTCCCAGTCAAATCCTGCAGGATCCCAGAACCACTCTCTTCCCATCTTATGACCTCACGCTTCTTCATTTTATCAAAAGAACCATGTCCCTGAACCTTTCCTCTATATGAACCAGAATATTCCATTTGTATTAAATTGTCAGCCTGCTCCTCAAATGACTCAAAATCCTTTCCAGACTTTTCAGCTTCTCCCCCTGCAGATCTCCACCTAGGTTGATCAGGCATGGATTTAGCAGCCTCACCTACTTTTTTCTGAATTACGGGTTGAGGATGAACTTCAGAGGCTGCTGGTTCCGAAGCAACTTCAAATGTTCTCCTCTGAGATGTCCTGTAACTTGATCTAGGAACCTGACATTCCCTCACCCGGTGATCTTCAGCCAAACCTTGCAAACCACCAGAATCACCATCAACCGAAGAAACAGATTCCACAAAAATCTTCCCTATATCATCTTCTGGTTTGCTTCCACCACCTAGAGGACTCTTTACCTTCTCCTCTGAGGCTGTCTGATCAGAGGAATCAAATTGCTCTGTGTTTCCAGGCCAACTTTTGACCTGAATAGAGGATGGCTGATTCTCCAAACCAAATTCTTCGCCCTTACCAAAAGGAGTCACAGTTGAACGATTCACCCCACCTCTTGGTTGATCCTTCAATCCCACACTCTCGGACAATCTCTTTGAAAAAGATGTGATTTTAGAATTTGTCTCGGACGTTAAAGTTTCCTCCGGACCAGAACCAACACCAGATAAAACAGCCAAATGGGAGCCGAATTTTAATCTCACCGGCAACTTGGATTCCTTGACCCCCTCTTCCACCTTTAAATCACTCTGATTTTTAGATTTTGGAAGAAAAATAGGATGGTTTGTAGAAGTGGACGTGGGCGTAGGAGTGTTGGCATTGCTGTCAGGTTCCTTGTTTTCCCCACTAACATCAATACTCATGTCACTAGCACCACTCCATCTCCGTAAAACAGCCTTGTCAGTTGAAGAAGTAACGTCGGAGGACAGTCGACGGAGTTCAGGTTTTCCCCCGCTAGAAGCAACAGTAATAGTGGAGGGGGAAATATCCTTCTGAGCCTTGTTCTCAAACATACTTATTCTTTCTTGCACGCTGAGCCGTCTAGTGAGCTGAGGGGTCTGAGTTGACTTGGAGGGAGATGGATCTGACTCAGTCGTTGAATTACAAGCAGAAGTAGTGGGGGTCGTGGCATTGTCTTTTTCAATGTCCTTGTCTTTGATTTTGGCACTTTCCCTCTCCTCTCCATCACCAATGGGACTAGGACTGGGCTCCCTAGAAAAGCAGCATAAAGGGAAGGTGACCTTGGTGGTGGTTGTGGAAAAGGAGAGCTTGGGTTGGTCATTGGAGGGTTCATCGATGGACATGTCGGAGCTGCAGGAGGTGCGGAGGGCATCTTCGGAGGACTTCCATTTCAAAGATGATTGGTTGTTGATGAAGAGGTCAGCACGTCGCTGAGAGAGGGTGATGAATTTGCTGCAAGCTTCACTGCATGAAAATGTGGTTTAATTAAGCAAACCAGTCAACTTTTAAGGAGGTCAAATGTCACACGTTGCAGGGAATGAAGTACATGTGTATACATTAGATGGCATGCAGAATGAGATTATTATATTGCTGCATAGAATAATAAATATTTACAGTAAACTATCAGGAGTATCAACTAATTTAAGAATTTTGTAACGTAGGGTGAGAGCAATTGAAGTACTTAGATTTTCCCATTTACTATTTACTCCATTAATTCCCTTATATAATAAATCATTATTAATAGCATGAATCTTAAAAAACAGTAGATTCCTGAAATTGCCAGACAATGGCCTAATAGAGTAATTGTAGTGTATAAAGATGGAAAAGCTGCACATAAATCATGGAAAAGTTCTGTCTCCCCAGAATAATTTACTTAGGTTGAAAACCGAACAGGACAAACTTTAAAAAAAGTTCCACTTTTCTGCAATTGTACTTTTTTAGTTTATGCCAGCTTATCTAAGCAGGATCCTACCCCACATTCAGTAGAGCCTTGAAATTTTTTCTAATACCTTTCCCCTGTCTTTTACGGTCCAGATTTTATTTAAACTTCATCAAGGCAGTGGGTTTAAAATGGATGCATTCACACTGCATCCAGGTGGCTTTATCACACAAGTACCTGAGGCGATGAGCACCAAAGCGATCTGCAAAGAGCTGTAATTCTGAGATAGTTTCAGGATTAAAACCAGCAGCTGAGGCATGGGTGCAAGCTGTGGTCAAGTCCTCCTTAACTGCTGCAAGCCGCACATCAATGGCTCTTAGGAGCTCCTTCCTAAACAAATGTGAGAAATCAGAAAAATCATGATCACTGAATAAGATAAAGGGAGGGAGGAAAAGAACAACCTATTCCTTATCAGTATTCTGAAGCATAAAAAACCTAGTAATCTCTAGTTATTCCCAGCTCATTTACTCCTACCATGCCAATGTTTACCATTGTATAAAGAAACCAGAAGCAAACAAATAAGAAAAAACAGTTCCGCCTTCTATTCAAATATCACCTAGGGAAGCAGGTTCTCAGGAAGCGAGGTAACTCAAATGCATTGATCAAGAATGCTTCGTCACTTCAAACATATTATGCTTAAACAATGAATTATTGTAATCGACATCCAAATAACCAGAGAAGTAGATTGAGAATATTACTTTGTGGCATCAGATGCTGCAGAAGCTCCTGTTCCATCCCCCCCTGGCACATCAGAATATATAGTTATTAAGGAAATCAGAATGCAACAATCATAATCCATTATGGCTACAATACGAGTTACATCAAAAAGGTAATTTGAAGATATCACATGAACAATAAAATTTCCAAGTCATAAGAGCAACTAAAATTAGTTGCAGCAATGAAGCAAGAATAGAAACGGTTTATCATACAAATGGATGAATAAGAGTATAAAACACTAGAAGAGATATGAAAGCGCAGAAAGGATTATAATACGGAAACTAATGTAATATACGAATAGAAATATCACTATTCCCATCATCAAGACACAACTCTTACAAAATTTTAATCCAGCATCAAAAAAATTAATAAAACCACTGGTGTGAAGGGTTGGTTTAGCGGGTCCAACATCAAAATTTGAATCTCGTCATGAGAATATTAACATACACAATTCAAAAATATTAACATACCCTTATCAAAAATATGGGTTTTCTGGGTTCTTCCCCTAGAAAACCCTGGCCTATTGGTGAGCACAACCTTAAAGATCAAGACTAACTGGCCTCCAACAACTGAACCATATAACCCATGGAAAATCTGGTGTCAGAAATCTAGTCCATCTCAACACAAATTGATTTTTCTCCCAGCAGATGACGTAAACTATCCATTGAACGTAGTTTGTCGACAGCAACAAAGACAAATAAAATCATCTCCAAAAACAACCATAATGAGTAAAATTTGACAGTTTACACTGCGACATAGATAAAAATTAATACTAAAGAAAAATAAAGACAACTTCCATAAAAGCAACTAGCTGATGGAGTGTCTCAGGTTTCTCTATTCAATGATTGTAAGTCTTGCTTTTCTACCAACTCTCACTTACTATCCTATTTTGGGGGTACAAATTCCAACAAATTTGGACAGTCCCTAAATGAAAGCACAGTCCATGAACATAGCATATTCAGGATTAGTTCCAAACAAAGCCCAGTATCATATAAGTTTAAGTTTAAAGCAAGTTACTCCAAACAGGTAAATGATTGTCAATTTCCATGTAAAAAGAAACAATGATCTCAAATACTCAGATATTCATCCAGGAGGCTGATTCATGCAGCACGGAGAATCAAGTCTTCTACTTCAACCAGAATAGCAACAGTTTCCTTTTCATGGAGAATTCTTCTACTTCAACCTGAGATGCATCACCTTCCCTTTCAAATCCAACAAAATCTCAAAGTCCTTGGAATAAAGGTAACCAAACCCAATGGTAAGGTTTGGCCAAAAACAGAATTTCTTCACACCATAACTGGTAACTTTGATCCTCTATGCAACCAAGTTTGACTGAGAAATTACACTACAACTGATCTTTTTACATTGCCTTTGGAAGATTGGAAGTTGGAACGTCTTACAAGAAGCTTATACTATTGTCATTGATAAGTCCCCCATCAACAAGCTGATACTATTGCCATCAGTATTCCCCAATCATTTATTCCGGCAACAAACATCAAAGCATGAACCCTTTCACAATTTGGAGAACCTAGATGTTCCTTAGGACCAAATGTCACTTCTAACTATTAGTATCAGAACATGAATTTCATAGATTTTAAGCTTCCACTGAAGACTAATGCATCAAGAGGAACCACATTTCTTTGCCTAAAAGAGCTACAAAATAGACCAACAGAAGATTGTTTGTTTCAGTTATTTAATATGACCAATCACGGTATATCATATTCTAAGTCTTATGTACTATGTTATCCATGCTTGACTGACAGTGCAGAACATATATTTGTGGAACATATACTTCTAGGGAGAATGGTGGTAGCAGATGATACCATGGACCAGAAAAGCCAGAAGCAGAAAGAAAAAAGAACATTTAGCTTCATTAGCTTCATAAAAAGGTCGAAATTCCAAAAGCTAATGTTGGATGAACTCCCACACTCAACTATATGAAGTACAATATTAGGACACAAATCTATTTTGAGAGAACAACAAAAGAACAAGACAACCTTCAAACCTCAAAAATTACTAATTTGATCTCAGTACAGACCCCAAAACCCCCACCACCTTCCAAATAAAATAAATCAAAGGTACATGCTGGCATGCAAAAAGGTGGTATTGCATAAGAAGAGGCCCTATCAGGATGCTTCAATGAAAGAATCTTACTGTAACCCATTGTAATGAAAGACAGATTGTAGCTACTGCAATCAGAAAATATTTTCTTAACTAAATATTTGTCTTCAAAAAAGAAAAAAAGAGGGCCAATGGGAAGGAAATACAAACACACCAACTTTTATCATCACTTGGCATTTTCTCTGGTTTTACAGGTTAACTTATGGAAATCAAAGCATACAGCTGGTACAAAACTTTTGGTTTCAAAAGCTTCAATGACCATTTCTAGGTTTAACAGTCCAACTCAAAGTTTGCTAAAGATCTTCAAAGCAAGGTATCTCAAAAAGCATCCATAATTGTCAGTTAAAAAAATTGACAATAAAGCTATCTTAAACTCTACCCTAACAAACAATATGCTCAAGAGTTACCACCAGAATATATAGTCGCACAGGTGCATGGATCCTATTTTCCAGATTCAACTATTGATGCTGCAGCACTAAGAATCTGGACATTAGAGATTTCTCACATATGACTTCCCTAGTCCTATATTGGAAATTTTGATCAATAGCCAATGTTCTTTCTTTAATCTTACATTAACTGACAGATATAGCACTCTTAGATGCCTCAAATTAATGCTAGCAACTAACTTAAGAAAGGCATCTCAGCAAGTCATTGAACTACAAGTCATAAGATGAGCACAAATGTCTAAGGGCTGAGTAATAACTTCTTACTGTAAAGTAGTAAACAATCATAACTTCTTACTGTAAAGTAGTAAACAATCATGCTGTTTGGATCAAGAGTTTTTGAACAGTCGCTATGTCTAACAAAGATAAGGGGTTTTACATCCAACAACTTTACTTCAGCCATGATGGGACTCTTCTTAGAGAATAATGATGTTAAAGCTGTTATAAGAAGCAAAAGTATCATCAGTTACCCATAAAATCCTAAACTATATTCAATTTTCATAAGGCAATAGGCAACTCTACTTCCCAATCCGATTTTGCACTTGACATCACACAGGAAAATAAATTGCAGTTTTTATAAACCAACATTACCCAAGTTATCTCAAATCGAAAGAATCCTCCAATCCTTGGTTCAACGTCTATTACTCGATTTATACCTGATAAGCCCAAACGTATGATAATGTATAGACAAAAGTATCTCACAGCTCGAGGACGTAGGCAAAAACTTACTTCAGGTCATCATAGTCTCTTCCATATACAATCATAACCTAACAGATAAGCCCTAACACTTGAAAGCTAGCTCCCATCAAATCTCTTCTGCTCAAGAAACCACTACACAACTTCCAAAGGAAGCTTAAACTTTTTAATCAACCTTATAACATTGTAAATGATGACAATATGACACAATAAACCCTAGAATCTAGAGAAGAGTCCAAAGTTTTATGACGGCCCTACCAAACAATCAAGCTATCCATTAGGCATAACCCCGCAAATTAATTCATTGCATGTTGGGCAATAATTTTTGGGAAAGCTCAATTACTTGACAACTGTAGTGTTCAGGAGTTTAACAATAACTAATTTCTGGAATTCAGAGTACTGTTTTGTAAAAGCTAAAGAAATTAGCTTTTAAGTGCCATCTTTGCAAACGCTACCATAATTAGATTTCAAGGTGATCTTCTTCTAGTTTTTTCCCTGCTTTGACTGTTAATGCTACCAAACACCAATATTAAACAATTATTTTGATAGACCATATTTAAACGCCACATTAGGAAGAAATTGAATGGCAAACCACGATCACAAAAAGTTACTCCGTGTAAAAGATTTTGCTTTGCTCTCTGAAAAGAAATATAGAAAGTGAAAACAAAAACAAATAAAGATGAGCACACCTGATGTACTGGATTGATCATCGCCTGCTCCCTGAAATGTAAGCTTTACTTAGGACAGTAATTTTAAGATAACCCAAATGCATAATGCAATAAGAATGACAGGAAAAAACCTGTGAGTAGATTCTTCGAGCTGCTTCTAACTGGGACATCTCTGCATCAAATGTATTGACCATTTCCAAAACCTCAGGGGTGCCAACAAACCGCACAAATCTGAAAGATATAAGTTACAATAAGTTGAAAGATATATTTGGCAATAACAGAACAAGAAAGGGAGTATTTGTAAACTAGTAATGACAAGGTATTCCTATGACAACATGCTAACCTCTCAAGGGTCCCCTTTGTAAACCATGTTTCTGCGTCTTTATATCTGTCCACCTCAAGTTTAATTGACTTCACAGTCAATGCAACTTGATCTTCTGCAACCTTTAAGTGAGTAAAAAAAGGCTGTACAAGTCCTGAAGCGAGCCTCTCTGTCGTGCCATCATAAGAAACAAACAAATCACAGCTGCCAAGCAGACAAAGAAATAAGGCATGTAAAAAAAAAAAAAAAAAAACACAATTCCACTAATTTCACAAACCAATGAAAAGTAAATCCTCACCGTGACCGTCTGGGAGACAACTCAAACACAGCATAATCAAGTGGCACATCCGACATCATTTTCTTCTTCTCAACACAAGAGTTCTCGCCCTACTGTCTAGTCCAACTTCTTCAAGCTCTGCCTTTCAATCATGCGTAGGTACGTCGCATGAAGCATCTAGGGCTTACATAGAAACACTTCCCACCTGAATAAGAAATTCCAAGAAGACCAGCTAAACTAACAATAAACTATCCCATATTTCCAAATTAAGACCGATATGACAACAAGTTCAAAGTCCAGACAACACTTAATGTAGACTCCAAACAAGTCCATAACTTAACTTACAAGTGTACTATGAAAAAATCAACTTAAAGGTAAGTAGATTGAAGTGTAACAATCCCATCAATCAACTAGTATTAAGCACGGTATTAAACTCCATCAATCAACAAAATAAAAGATCCCAATTCCAAAACTGAAAATGCAGCAACAAATTACCAAATTCAGATACACCTGGATCTGATTCCAGCTACTAAAACCCAATTCAACCCACAATCTGAATCAAACAAAAAATACCCAGATACGAAAAATTACATAACAATAAATTACTAGAATCAAAACTTACCCAAAAGATCTTAAAATTTAAGATCTTGAAACACCCAAATTAGATCCTCCTCAAATCCCAAACTTCAGTTCAAATTTGAACCCAACATTTCCTTCTCAAATTTCTGATGAATAACTACTTTACAACATCAAATTCACTACCCAAATCTCTATATTTCAATCAAAATCCTAGTCATTTGCATTGAAAAATGTGGGTTCTTGATAATTTTAGTGAACAAAAAACAAAATCTGAAACCCTACAAAATGGGGGAAGGTACAGTAGTATAGTTAGTGTAACAGTAATACTAATACCAAGTTACGGTTTATGCTTTACTCTTTTTCTCAAAGTGATCCCCCACGCCATATACTGATATAACCCTCTCTTTTCTTTTCTCACCCTTTATTTGAAGGGTCACTTTCTGTTTCTCTCTCTAGAAATGGATACAGAGGTGGGTTGTTCTTCGAGCTCAGAGGGGGGAGAGAGATTGGATAATTGGATTTTTGGATTTTGGAATTTGGGTTGTGGGTTGTGGGAGAGTGAACGGAGGAAAAAGAAGGAAGGATTTGTTGGGTGTGTGTACTTCAGTGTTTTGGTTCAAAAATTGAATTGGTTTTGAGTTTGACTAATTACTTTGTTAATAGGTGATTAACTGATTTGACAAATTACTTATAGTTATAACATCAGTGACCTGATGATGATTTATAAAGGGAATACGAAGTACCAGTAATACCTAGTACAAACTGAGAGTTTAACGGAATCAGTTTCGACTTCTCAGTTCAAACAAAAAAATGTACTGCTAATGTAGATTGGGATTTATTTTTATTTTTTATTTATAGATTATACTTGATGAGGAGGATTTTAAGATTGTAGAATTGTAATATTGCATTTGAAATCTAAAGTTGGATTCCAATTAAATTATCTGTTTAGATTATTGCATTTTCAAATAGATAGATTTGGATTCACTCTTTTAACCAATCGAATATTTGTTTGGATTTGGGTTCAATTTAGACAATTTAAACAATATATAATAATTAAATATGAATCCTTCATTTTCATAGCAAACACGCCGGCAACTTCTCATCCTTTCAATTATTAAAATAAATCTCTAAGATTTTATAATGTAAAATCAATCCAACTCTTTCATTTTAGAATAATCTCTTTCTAAAACTAATTAAAATTTTAATTTTCTTACCAAATACAAACCCTTATTTCAAATTTACATCAATTATATTTTTGTGATCAAACTATCATATTGCTCATATTATTTACCTCGAAATATTATTTTATTCTCTTCAAATCTCAATCAATCTGATTCTTGATTTCAATCAATCCAATTCCCTAAATCTCATCTTACATCCCAAATTCTCTCCAATTCTTGATTTTGATCAATCCAATTCCCCAAATCTCACCTTTTATTTGATATTATTTTATTAAATAATAGTTGTTCAATAAGATAACGATTACAATATTTAATTTAATAACTTAATATTTTTAATATTTTAATTAATGTTTTTAGGAAGAAATCTTGGGAGGAAAATATTCTTAAATGCATTCTTTTTTTTACTGTTATTAAGAGATTCACCCAACTATCTTCTAAATAGAGATGCAGGGATTAAAACTGTATACTTATAGCTTAAATCATGTATTACCACATGCCTACGTAGCACAGAAACGAATACAAGATTATAAACCGGTATGGAAACGAAAAACAGCAAATTCGTAAAATAAAAAATAATGAATACGGTATGCTATTAACTGTTATGAAGGGAAATACGAGTCCTTCATAGCCTTCATGCATTAATGGACCCATAGATTTTGCAAGTGTTAATAGTGAACACAACTCACTAACAAAAAATACAATATTTCTAAAAAATCTAAATGGGCCATATTAAATTTAAAGCATTCATCCTACTGGGTGCTACGAAGATAAGGATTGCTATGACGTCATAAAGTAAATCAAGAGTAAAAAAAGGTAAAGGGGGAAGAAAACAATTTATCTGAGGGTAGATTTGAACTCAAGACCCTGTCATGGGTCATTGCTCAAAGGAAGCTTCCCACCATTCTCCAATAGCATACCAGCATGCTATGGATGGAGTATGGAGGAGGGAGTAGGGAGTAGGGAGAGGGCCAAGCTGGCAGTGGTTACTCATTTCATTAGTCAGCAATTCAGCATCCATGCATTAGTGCATGACGAAATCCCAATTGCATGCTACGGAGTATTTAATTATGAGTTATGAGGAATAAGTATTTCATTAAGGGAATCCTACGAATCACACAAAACACAGATTAGGACCCACTAACATTCCTACGTAGGTACAAACTTTTGTTGAACCTCCATCTTCCATTAAGATTTTTAATTCTTTTATAACACTCATTTTGAATAGCCCTTGTCAGACAGACAATCGTCATTGATACCTTGGCTTTTTAATATGATAGCGTCTAACAATCAAACTCATTATATCCAATAATTTTAGTGCATAATTTTAAGTTAATATGTGCTTTCAATCAATAAAATAACAGTGAAGTTTATTATATAAAACAAATAAGCTAAAGGTGCCAAATATAACTAATTACCAATATATAGACTCTTCTTGGTTCCCAAAATTAATATGTTGTACTTAGGGGTGCTTAATCAACGAGTCAAGCCTGAATAGTAGTCGGCTCGGGCTCGGGCTCGATAAGGATTTGCTCGACTAGCTTTGGAGATCGGGCTCGAAGTTCGGCTTAGAACTAGCCTTCGAGCCGAGCCAAACCTTACTCGTCTTGGTTTGTTTAAGTCTTAAGCCAAACCCGAGTAGCTTAATTTGTTAAGCACCCCTAGTTGTACTCATATATTCTTTATTAACTATTTTGTATTTATTACCAATCAATAACAAGAATAATAACCACTTAATACAGTCATAATAATAAGACTTGCTTAGGCCGCAATCGTAGCATAGGAACCACAACAAATCACGAGTTCAATGAGAAAATCCAAGCTAATTTTGCCAAGTGCTAGCGACACATGTTGACAGGCATAACACGATTCAACAAATAATTTGGCCTTACACCCGGGTGCACAATGAGCATTGTGCACCCGATGAACATTTTGTACAAAAAAAATAAACATTGTTAGTTTTAAAATTTTCCCCCACTAAGTGCAATGATTATGGTTGGATTTCCCATACAACATGACTATTTCGATTTCTCATACAACACGTACCTCAATACTCAATTTTTTCCTTGTAATTCATGGAATTTGCTATTTTATGTATATTCGTTCCTAATAATGTTCATTATGGATAAATTAAATATTCATTACAATTGAGTATATTGTTCATTTTGTTTATATGTAATGCTCATTATATGTGAAGTTTATTACATAATTTTCAATGCTTTTGAACGTAATGTTCAGTGTCTTTGAACGTAATGTACAGTGCATTTGAACATGATGTTCATTGCCTTTGAACGTAATGTTCATTGCCTTTGAACGTAATGTCCATTGCCTTTGAACGTGATGTTCATTGCAAATGAACGTAATTTTCATTGCCTTTAAACGTAATATTCAATATTCATTTTAATAAATATGTGTACAGTGCGTATACATTCCCAATACAAAAGTTCAAATTTAAAAATAATATTACAAAGTTCTTTGTGCGTATCTTTTCTCAATGCGCAAATTACGAAGACTTATGATGATTTCACATAGGAAATAATAAATATTACGCATCCCAATATTCATTGCCTTGTAAAAAAATGTTCACCCTGTTCAATTCGTGTGAAATATGTTAATGTTCATTGCCTTTGTACAGAATGTTCATTTTAAGTTGTATATAATGTTCATTTTCGCAATACATAATGTTCATTATTATAATACTTAATGTTCATTCGCATAATATATAATGTTCATTACAGAAGAACATAATGTTCATTTTATTAGTTGTGTAAAGTATGCATGTGTTCATTTTCATAATAACTAATGTTCATTGTCATAACAATTAATGTTCACTACTAGATTAATATTAAATTATCATTACATAAATACATAATGTTCATTTTTCAAATATGTAAACAGAACGTCTATTATTTCTAATGCAAAAAGTTCATATCTATCTTGATATATTATGTTCATTGTTATAATATATAATGTTTAGTGAGATAATATATAATGTTTAGTGAGATAAGATATAATGTTAAGTGAGATAATATATAATATATAATGTATAGTACGTGAACTATTTTCAATGCAAAAAGTTCAGATTTTTAAAGAACATTGGGACCCGTACGGATGTACTACTCCCACTGCAAAAATAAATTTGTTTTTCCCAATTACGAAGTTACTTACATGGAAAATAATAAAATCACACATCCCAATATTCATTGTCTGGTAAAAGAATGTTCATTCATTTCATTTTTTGTGACTTTATCTATGTTTTATTTATAATTTCCTGCGTTCTGGGTCAGATGCTCCCTGCGTACACGGGTCCATAGTCTTATATGCGTGATTCAACCCCCATCTTAAATCTTATATAGGTTTCAAATCATGTAAGACCCATTTATCATATTAGACTTGACCCGTAATCAATACGCTCCTTTTAAAATGATGTTTCCAATTGAAAGACGGTGGCTATAAATTCAGCATTACTCGAAACTCTCATGCAAGTATGTATGTAAGTTCCATAAGCTAAAATTTCACAATCCCCAATTATTACTATTAATGTCTAGACTAGGAATACCTCCAATGCGGCTTATACTAATGTTCCCTTTTGAGGACCCATCATCAACACTCTGTTTCAAAGTGTACAGATTGGAGGTGGAATTACTTCAATTCATTGCCTTGTAATTTCTTGTCTTTTTTCAATGTGCAAGCACTAATTAAGTTCAACCACGTCTTAAGGAGTAAGGACTATGCAAAAACAATGTGTAATTATGTGAGTAAATCAAATTAAAATGACCCACTCGATCATTTGACACCATTTATTTAATTGGGTGATCGATTTTACAAGGTTCAAGGATTCTGATTAGAAGAATAAGCATACATAACGTACAAATTAGAAGAATAATATATAAGCGAATGGTTGGATCAATTTGATGAAGGAGACGGCGAAGTAGGTTACTCACTTACTCTCAATATATCAGTCAATTTGTGCTTAACTAACATTACACTTGATGACTTGATTGACTCGATTTAGTATATAAATAAATTTTTTGCTTAACCAACTATTTGATACAGTTAAATACATCTCAATCCTCAATCCTTAATCCTCATGGCCTATGTATATATATCGAACAACAAATACTTCAAGATCTTAGAACTCCTTTGGAGAATTCAGAGGAGGATAAACTAGTTATTAATCTTGGAAGAGACTTGACCCACTTCTAGGAAGAGTGGACGGATACCATCTGCGGAACTTGGGCTTATTTGGCAATATAACAAAATATAACTGTGAGGTTTAATTTGACAGGGTTTTTAACTAGCTTTTAACCCTCAAATTATACTCCCTCCGTCTTTATTTATTTGCTACATTTTCCATTTATGATCGTCTCCAATTATCTGCTACGTGACTACTTTTGGTAATAAAAATCCCTAAACTACCCTTACATATTTACATATTACCCACAAAACCTATTAACTAACCCTAAATCTACCCCCTCCCATTACACGTATCACTCTACTCTCTGACTTCCTTGTCTCTTGCTCTCTCTTCGTGAAACTCGTTCTCTCAAACTCTAAACTCAGATCTCTCTAAATTTACGACGAATTTTTGAAATCTCTCATCGGATTAATACTCTACCGGTCTCTACAATCATTTTGGTACCCATTTCTTGCGTGTTTGTTGGGGGCTGCAATTGTCTAGGGTTCTTTGGTTTTGGGGATTTCTATGAGCTTGTTGGAAATCAACCATGGCACATAACAATAGAGGTGAGAAATCTACATCTAAGCCACTCTATTTCGGTTTTGAGGAAGATCCTTTGCTCCCTTCTGAGATGATCCGTTTGCAAGCCATTCTTGCTGAAATTGATAGAGAGCCTCCTAAACCCACTATTCCTAAACCTAAGAACCCTACTATTTGTACTTGCGGTCAAAATCGACCCCTTCCTGCTCTTGTTGCACCGGATCCAAGTGGGTCTGAACCCCCACCAACTGGGTTCAAGTCTTGGTCCGCCTACTCCTATTGGTTCTCCAATATGCAAGAACGCAGGTGATATTTAGTGCTTGTTCGATTTACATGTTTGTGTTTGTGATATACTCTTGTCCTTGTTCTCATTCGGGTTGGTTTTGTTGATCTGTCCTTATTTATGTGCTCTTAGTGTTGGTTTTGTGCTCTTCGTGTTGATATGTCATATGCTCTTAGTGTTGATCTGTTCTTGTTCGTGGTGTTGGTTCTGTGCTCTTAGTGTTGGTATTCGGTGTTGGTGTTGTGTGGTGTTGGGTCTGTTGGTGTTGGATCTATGGTGTTGGGTCTGTGGTGTTGGTTCTGTTTGTGTTGGGTCTGTGGTGTTGGGTCTGTTTGTGTTGGGTCTGTGGTGTTGGGTCTATGTTGTGTTGGGTCTGTGGTGTTGGGTCTATTTGTGTTGGGTCTGTTTGTGTTGGGTTGGTTTGTGTTGGGTCTGTGGTGTTGGTTCTGTTGGTGTTGGTTCTGTTGGGTCTGTGGTGTCGGGTCTATTGGTGTTGGTTCTATTGGTGTTGGTTCTGTTGGTCTGTCCTTATTTATGTGCTCTTAGTGTTGGTTTTGTGCTCTTCGTGTTGATCTGTCATATGCTCTTAGTGTTGATCTGTTCTTGTTCGTGGTGTTGGTTCTGTGCTCTTAGTGTTGGTATTCGGTGTTGGTGTTGTGTGGTGTTGGGTCTGTGGTGTTGGATCTATGGTGTTGGGTCTATGGTGTTGGGTCTGTGGTGTTGGGTCTTTTTATGTTGGGTCTGTGGTGTTGGGTCTGTAGTGTTGGGTCTGTGATGTTGGGTCTGTTTGTGTTGGGTCTGTGGTGTTGGGTCTGTTTGTGTTGGGTCTGTGGTGTTGGGTCTGTTTGTGTTGGGTCTGTGGTGTTGGGTTGGTTTGTGTTGGGTCTGTGGTGTTGGTTCTGTTGGTGTTGGTTCTGTTGGGTCTGTGGTGTCGGGTCTATTTGTGTTGGTTCTGTTGGTGTTGGTTCTATTGGTGTTGGTTCTGTTGGTGTTGGGTCTATTGGTGTTGGTTCTGGGTTTGTGGTGTTGGTTCTGTTGGTGTTGGTTCTATTGGTGTTGGGTCTGTGGTGTTGGTTCTGTTGGTGTTGGTTCTATTGGTGTTGGTTCTGTTCGTGTTGGGTATGTGGATTTGGTGTTGGTTTTGTGTTGTAGCTTTTGTGTTCTTGGTGGTGTTGGTGTTGGTTCTGTTTGTGTTCATACTTACTGGTTCTGTGGTGTTGGTGTTTGGGTTGATTCTGTTTGTGTTCCTTCTGTTTGTGTTCCTTCTTACTGGTTCTGTGGTGTTGGTGTTGGTTCTATTTGTGTTCCTTCTTACTGGTTATGTGCATATAACAATAAATAATAAACATATGGATTACAACAATAAACATATGGATTGCTTAAATACAAACATCTATCATTACAAAATGTATTGCTTCTTTCCTGACTTTGGGGATTGCAAAATGAGTTCATTACCATTACAAAATGTTGACTTTAAGGATTACAACATCTAGTAAACAAAATGACTTGATTACCTTTAACAATGCTAAGTGTCTGATTGCTGCTCACTGATATCTTGCATTTGTTGTTCTTCTGCTTGTTCTTTGCAACCTTCCTGCACCCATCTTTTACATTCCTCAAATACATCTTTTGAAACATGTATTGTTGTGGGCAACATTCCTCTTCTTTCCAGTGATTGTTTATTTATATGTGGTATATGGTAGTCGTTGTTACCTTTGGACTTCATTATTTCTCCCATGCATTGTTGAAGGGTAAGGAAAATGTGATTAACTAGCTTCGGGTCGTAGTCCTCGTATGCTTGCTGCACTACTTGCACTAGCTTATCTATAGTCTTTGGTGTTGTTTGGTCTTTTAGTGACTGTATTGCCCTAAAGAACCCAAGGTCTAGTGCATTCAGGTCGGGGCTCTGTGCTGGTTGGTTGACTAGGCTGATAGTAAATCCATCTTTTGTAGCCTCTCGTACAAAATCTGGGTCATCTTTGCTTATATGTGGTTTAACATTGTCTTGGACAACCCAAAGTTGCTTGCACCCCCATTGTGGCCACTTGGCCCTTATTGTTGGCAGTATACAGTCAATATCTTTGATTTGATGACTTCTTTTGTGACACCTGTTATAGCCTTTGTCTCCAATGTGCCTGCTGCTCTGTTTTTTTATGCTCTTCTTGCTGGGAGTAAATGTGTGAAAGGGAATATACCAATTTTCCCATCAAAAACAACTTCCCCATTTGGTGTAATATGTGGCCTTGCCACTGCTGCTATAAACATAATTTTGATGATAAAATACTTGCTTTTGCATGTCCTATGTGGCTCTTTCTCATCTGGAGCTAAGTAGTACTTTGTTGTGATCTTAGACATATAGAACCACTTTTCATCTACATGTATGACATTGTAAAGATTAGAGAATTTTGGGAGAGTGTGAATTGAAGCTGGCACTATTGCATTCAAACACCACATTACTCTTGCAATTTTGTGGGAGTCACTCAATTCTGGTTTGATGGTATTGCTGTGTTTCTTGATGTGACCCCTCTTGATAAGCTTGTGCATAGTTGATCTGTGTATACCTAAGCTTGCTGCACTTGATCTGATTGTTGTTCTTTTTCTAAGAGGAATGACCTTCAGGTCATTTGGGTTGAAAGATATCCTTTTTCATCCTACTCTACCTGTTTTTTGGTTTTCTACATTAATTGGAAAATTACCATTCATTTGTGCTTTGACTGTATGCCATATCCTGCTGATTGTCCATCTTGATACTTTGTACTCCTTTGCTAATTGGTTGATGTAGCCTGTTGGTAGTTTGTTGGTTGTTTTTTGTGGCAAAGTGTAATCTTCATGGCATAATTGTTGTAATTTATGAGCAACCTGGGCTCTGGCCATGTTGCTTAGCACATTACACTTCTTGTCTAGGTGGCTCTGGCCATTTGGTGCTTGTTCCTCTGGTTCAATGCAGTTGAAGCTTAAAGCTCCTGCTTGTTCCTATGGTTCACTGCAGTTGAAGCTTATAGCTGGTGCTTGTCCCTCTGGTTCACTGCAGTTGAAGTTTATAGCTCTTGCTTGGCCCTCTGGTTCACTGCAATTGAAGCTTGTAGCTCCTGTTTGTCCCTTTGCTTGTCCCTCTGGTTCACTGCAGTTGAAGCTTATAACTCTTGCTTGGCCTTCTGGTTCACTGCAATTGAAGCTTGTAGCTCCTGCTTGTCCCTCTGCTTGTCCCTCTGGTTCACTGCAGTTGAAGCTTATAGCTCTTGCTTGGCCTTCTGGTTCACTGCAATTGAAGCTTGTAGCTCCTGCTTGTCCCTCTGGTTCATTGCAGTTGAACTCCATCTCGGATGCTGGTTCATTAAGGTCAAATATGACCCTTGGTACTCTGTTAGGATCTGTTGGAACATTCTTTGATGCTCTGTCAGAATTTATTTGGTTTGACATTGAGCAACTTAGAATAGTCCAACAGATTCTATGATAACAAATTTATGAGGAATTCAATCTAAAAGTAAAGTCCCTAATCACTCAATGATGAAACTAGCTGAGAGTGATATCCCCTCCCCCACTGGAATTTTTTTTTTTTTTTGCTATATACGGTCTGTAACAGTGAGTTGAGATAAATGAGCACTTGTAATAAATGAGCTCATGCTTGTATTTATGGTGATGCAGCTTGGAATTGAAGATGAACTTTTGGAGCCAAAATATTTCACCCAAAAAGTATCGGGAAATACAAATGGAGCCAAAAAAATTCATCCCAAAAGTACTGATTTCTATTTTTTTGCTTCCCTCCAATTTGTACTTAGAATACTTATTTTAATGTATTTTTCATCTATAATCATTGTAATGGACCCCCCAACTTTTACCCCTCCTAAAAAGTTGTGATTTGCCCCATATAACACTTAATAAAAGACAGAGGGAGTACATTCCCTCCTTAACTTTGCCTCAATGTAATAGTAACCCCCCTTAGATTTTTAGTGTAGCAATCACACCCCATACCTTACAAGAAAAGTGGCCTAGATGAATTAATCATCAACCTGCGGCAAGCGTTGGGTAGTTGGAATGATTAGATAACAAACAAACATGGTTAAGAAAAGAGGTCTGGCTTTAGATCACCTGACCTTCACTACAATCAAATTCGCAATCGCAAATTCCCTTTGTTTTTCATTTTTGATGGATATTGGGTCAGTAATACTTGTACAAGCACCTCACCCGATCCAAAAAAATTACTGGAAATTGAGTTCAAGAATCATACACAATTTAGAGATAGAGAGTTTGCCTATCCCATTCCCACGCTAGATGTCGCATTGTCACGTATGAATTATACACAACAGTTTTACAGTTGCAGTATTGTATTGTACTCTATTGCAGGCAGCAGGTGCTCAAGAAGATAAGATACATTGTAACATTGATAATATTTACCAAGTATTTTGTAGTTGTTACTGACTTACTGTTTCGCATATAAATTAAAAGTTAAAAATTTATAAGGAATTAACAGTGCAAATTCCGATGACAAATGTACCAGAAAATTAGGTTGGGTTGTAAGTAATGATGTTTAATTGCTACACTTAAAAGTTTAGGGGGTTAATATCACCTTGAACCAAAGTGAAGAGATTAGTAGATCTACTGCATTCATCCAATGCTTAGAAACATACTCTAGGCTAAGAAAATATACAATTCCACTAGTTCATGAAATCTACGATGGAAATATACTCTATCTAGCTTGTAATTTGTTAATAGCGCATCATATACATGTTGATTCAAATCAATTTGGACAGTTTCTTAATTTCTTAATTTCATTGTGGAATTTATCATGTCTTTATAATGGATTCACACTAACAAGGGCAATATCAAAATAAAACAATATATAATCTCAAAAGAGTTATAGTGTCGATTCAAGGCTTTCATTCCATTAAAAATGATTTGATGTCAATTGGAAATTTTTATTGTAATGTATTTTTCCATGTTTTATGGTTACGTATCGTATGATTTTGGAGTCAATCATTAATTTATTTAAGGGAGCTTAAATAATTTAGATTTTTTCTTAAATAGGAAGAATCTTTTTTTTTTTTTTTTTTTTGTAGATATCGTGTAGCTTTATTCTGATAAAAAATTTTCCTTTTTTTTTTGTTTTAAAAAAAAGCCTTGAGGTAGTCCGTATGTGACAAATATTTGAATCTACCCGCCTTCTAATTAAAAAAGTATAGCGCCACTTGTTGAGTGGATGGGCCCCGGCAAAGTATTATAAGTTGAAACAAAATATCCGTTTAATTGGCCATTAGTGTACAAACTTTATTAACAGAGTAGAGTAACTTAGGACTGGGCCCGAATCCATGTTATTGGGATTTACGAAAGGGGCTCCACATCCGCTTGGTAACCAGAAGTCCGATGATCCAACAAGATTGATGGACTGCCTAGTACCTAGACTAGAGACCAGAGGCTACGTTAGTTTCAACATTGATTTAGATTTGACGTGATCTAATTAAATATATGAAACTAAAATTAAACTATTGTATATACCTTATTCAAGATATTGAACACAAGTATCAAATAGTAAGAGTTTTAAAAATTATTCGAAACAATCAGATCTGATATAACCCTAATAGGTCCATTTGAACATATGAAGGTGTTGCTTCCTCGAGACAAAAATAATCCAAAATGACCAAATTTTGAATGTGACTATATTATTTTTGAGATATTTTTTAGAAAATTTTAAAATTGGAATAAAGCAGGATCATTTTAGGAGGTTTAAAAACACTAAATACCTTATATGAGGTCTCTAAAATCATTAAAAATAAGTTTTTAGGATCCAATTGTACGAATTTTAAAAATCACTTGATATTGATGTTTATACTCAAAATAGAAGGTTTCAATCACTCTTAGATTCTAATACAATCATATAATACTTATGTTAAGTATGTTAAGGTGTTGCATCATCGAGACTAAAATTGCTCAAAATGACCGAATTTAAATATTATTATATATTATTTACAGAAATTTTTTATTCAAAATTAAAATAAGTTACAAATGCTTTATAGGGTCATATGAAGAGGTTTGAAATAATTTAATACCTTATATTTTGGTCACCAAAGGCCTTAAAGTGAGTTTATGACCTAAAAGTATGAGTTTTACAGAACGATTGAAATGAGGGTTTAGATTCAAAATAGATAACTTAAATCATTTATAAGGCCTAATATAACCTTATAAGATTTAATAAGCATATTAAGACTAGAGCAAGGCCCAGGAAGACACACATGAGACATGCTCCTCTTGTGAAATAGTCATATTATTGCCTTATTAGCTGTTTCTTAAAGCCTTTTATACAGAGACAAATTAAATTTCAAATTCGTACCACAATACCATCCTTCATCCCATGTGTGATGGTGAATAGATGCAAGTATTGGCTTGTTCAAAACATGCTTCGTGAGAGCATTTGCCTTTACTGAAGGATTTTCTTCGAAATTGTAACTATTGCAAGAACAATGTATCCCAAATATAGAGGTATCATTCACAAGATTTATAAAAACAAAGGTACTCCGTCTTCGTAACTAATATTCACACGCACTATTTCAGGATTTCAATTAGTTTTGACTTGCTACATTTGTGACCACTTCAGCGAATCCAGCGATGAGAAGTGAATAGTTTGTTAGTGACAGAAATATGACACGACCTTTAATTTCTGTACAATTATGTTATATGATTGGATTCTAAAGGGTAAGAGGAATAATATGACAAGTTGACAGCTGATTAACGGACAAAGAAAGTACTTTGAACAAGTATCTGCAATGCAGCATATAGTTGCTAAACTGCACAATAGATCAATAGGATGTCTAGAATTTTTGTGCCCTCATATACAAATGTGTAAACCTGCGTATGTGACAGTGATAGACCTCAGAAGAATTCTTACTTGTAAGAGGAGAACGACAACGAAAATAAAGGGATGAATTTGAAATGAAAAAAGATATCACTCTGAGGAACTTGTCTCAAGATTCTCAGTCTCTTCAGAGGAAGAAAACAGGTCCTTGCATGATTCTCCATAGAACCTGCATACCAAATCAATGAAAACAGGACTTTTCAGATTCCTCCAACAATAGAGAAGATCCTCTACATCCATCAAGTCTTTCACCTTCCTTTCTTCAACGATCATCTCCACCAAATAATTCTCGAAGTATTTGCATGCATCTTCAACATTGTCACTATCATCCTCAACATCCCTGAGATTATCGGAGCTCTCTTTCTTACTGTCATAGCTTATTCTCACATATCCTGGTGTTATAGGAGATGGGAATGGCTCGTTAGCATGCCCACCTGACGATGGACTCACACTTCTAACATCCCCCATAACTTGATCACAGCTATCGTTGTCTATTTCTTTAGCCTTTCTCAGGGAGAAAAGAACTGTCAGATACTCACCAATGCGTACTTTTTGGACAGGTTTTCTGGGTGTTTTGATGTGCTTCTTTTGGCGGAAAGCTTTTTTGAATTTTGAGGAGAACGAAGGACGGATTTTCCTTAGCCGGACTTTGTTCCTAGGGCGGCAACGACGGAAGTTAAAAGCCTTTATGGAGAAAGGTTTTCTGAACCTGACAGTTTTTGTTCTGATTTTGGGTTTACTGCGACGTATTGGCATACGGAATGTAGGAATCCTTGTTGACATTGAAGTCTTTTCACATTTATGCTTGAAGATGGATAAAAGTTTACTACAGGGTTCAATCACCTTGGCTTTGAAGTGAAACAACGTTTTCAATCTCATTTCTTAATGATGAGAAAAGCAATTAGGCTTCTGAAAGAAGTTAGCCTTAGATTGGCAATGACTTTTGGTAGAAGAATTATGGGATTGATGCGTCAGAAGAACTATGGGCAAAGGAAAGAAAGGACATGATGATGTTGTTAAGGGTTGGTGGTTTGGTATTGTCTCTCGTTTTCTAAAATTTGAAAGGTTAGCACTAATACTGGGGCACACGTCTAGATAAGTTTCAGGAAAATGGGATTCCATGAAGGAAATTTGGGGTCACTGTCATCGTACCTGACTTCTAAGAATTTTTCATATGCTATACCAGTTTATGCCTGTACCAACCACTGTTTATTGCTACTAAAAAATTGGAGCCCACTTTTTGGAGTACCAGTCATCCTGCATTCCTAGTTGACGTGCAAGAGTCCGATGTGGCCACGTGGGATTTTCTCCAAAGATGGACGGTTCAGTTACCAGAGATTTTAAAGAGGAGGGAGGGGGGACGGGTATCTTGGGTATGTTTTTCAATCTCTCATATCTAGTAATGAGAGAAAGTCCTCTTTCTCCATACTTAGAGAATACAGAAACATAGAAAGGGAACATGCACAAGACTTGCAAGAGAAGGTTGTATAACACTTCTGGAGAAATTTTTCGTCACTGATATCTCCAGTTTGTACTTGCAGTAGCTCAACTTTATGTTTTCTGAACTTTCTTGAGTAGCAATTATTCAACAAAATTGGTGTCGCCCTAAAGCCGTATGCTACCAACCTCGTGTTGCAAAATACAATGGGACATTCACTCTTTGACACTTCCAATGAAAAATAGTTTCAGTTTAGCAAGAAAAAAGCAATAAGACACGATACATGCCTGATGTAACGCTATTCTAACAATGCATAGTTGGTTCAACTAAAGCTACACTAAGTCTTTGTACCTCTTTATCGGTTTCATCAAACAATCTAGTGTGGTTTCGGTATATACCCATCAACTGCAAAGTTTCTGGTGGCCACAGGCAGAGCCAAGCGAATTCCATGTATTTCAGGATTTGCTTCAATTTGGCAACCCAGACGAGACCTAAACAAACAATCACTGAGGCCTAAAACCAGGAGACTTACGACAAATCGAATAAAGTAGAGAAGACCTACTCACGTTTCAGTAAAATTTGAAGCAAATAAAATTTGAAGCCACTGATGCGATGAGGTAAATAATATACTTCCATATATTTGATTTTATTTAATAAATGAAACATTAACTGCCTTACCATCACAATAATATGACATGTGGAACAAGCACAGGATCCTTCACATGCTCCTATGAAGACATTATGAGAGAATGGTTAGTAGAAATATATTTGCTTACAAGTAAACATGAAAGTCTTGGAAAGGCCAACTCTAAGGGTAGGTTTTTTACTTATCTAGGGAAGAAAGAGGGTTATGGTAGGGTTTGTGACAGAAGTTAGTGTAAAATTTTGTCACATCTATAAGCATGAAACCAAGATGATATTTCTGTGGGGCATTTTCTACTTAGTGAGGCTTTGCACTTTTGAGACCTAGGTGTAGTGCCAAATATGCAAGGGTTGCTAGGTCTTTGTCAAAGTGGCATGCCACATTGTGTGAGCACTATGAGAAATGAGTAAGGGCACTTGAATTCTAGGAAAAGGAGTTGGAGGATAAGTTTGGAGACTAAACTTCGTATTGGATCTTGATGATATAGGGTCGCTTATGTGAAAATTAAGCTAGTGGAGGTAATAAAGATGAGAAGTATTAACATTTTGTGTCTTCAAGAGACAAAATGAGTTGGAGAATGGTAATAAATTGTGGTACTCAGAGCAAGTAAGGAATAAAAATGGCATTTTGGTCATCGTATATGATTGACTAGTAACAATGGTAAGGTAAATAGTAAAAGGTGATAAGATTATGAAGATAAAAATTGTTCATAAAAAGAAGATTGTAAATATTATGAACGCATTCACGCGACAGGATAGGTGTGTGTTTGAGGAAGTTATCAAACACCTAGATGGGAAAGTACAAGGTATTTCCCAATCAAAGAATTTTTTGATCGGAGAAGACTTAATAGGTCATTGTAAAGGCATATTTGTTCATGTAAAGCCAATGTCCAGTTCATAGTGAGCTAATACAATCTTAGTTTCCACACCATTCATGAGAACCAGAATAATCACTTCAGGTTTTCAATCAAGTGGAAACAAAATTTGACTTTCTTAGCTCAAGCCAGCTTCAATCGAAACAATGGAAAATAGATTCCCACCTCTCCCTTCCATTCCCTCCAAATCCCAACTATCCAAACAATCTGTAATTAAACATTTTAGCATAGCTTAAGGTGAAAGCGCTAAACCATACAAAAAAGAATTATGATATTTGACAGCACAAAGTGACATTTTATGGTCAAATATTTTACATAATAATTTACTGTTTAATTTTGTCAAGTATTTTCATTTTTACCTTTTTTATTGACAGTTTTAAGGGTTATACTTGTCACTTTTTTTTTTTTGATAAATTTAGAGTTATGATTAAAAAAAAAAACTTTATAGAGTAACGTACCAAGACAAGTACCACATCTGCTATCATCGAAAAACCAATATAATTCCAAATTTGTAATAAAAACTTTGGCTTAGAGAAAAGATTTGTAATTCCACACCCCTAATTGTAGACAAGATGATCCAAATATAAGAGCAACAACAATGATAGCAGGCGCAACTATTATTTTTATTTGTCAACTCATCTTTTCTACCTATAATCATTTTAAACTATTTAGTAGTACACCCCATCTAATCATGCCTCAAGGGAAATGACCTCAAATCAAAGGGGGTTCATTGGAGGCCAGGATACAAGAAAACAAACCTACTTTATACGGAGTATTTTAGAAAATAAAAATAAAAATCCAATCTTTGTCCTTTCCTATCAGAAACCCATACAACAAATGGTTGCATCAAAACTAAAGGATCAACCCCGTTATTATTTATCCTAATATTTGTAGATAAACTTCAAGATTAAACTTCATATACTACATTATTACTCCAGTTTATAATATTATTTATATAAACATTATATTATACATAAAAACTATATAATATAAGAAGGGCTTCCAGTCCAGACAGCTAAAACAATGTCACTCTCCATTGCCGTCAACGATCCAAAGCACTTATCATGATCCTGTACCACAACGTCATGAAAAAATATAATCACTAGTCCTGCCGTGTCTGCCTCAAAATGAAATGGAGTGCGCAATGATCATTATGATAATATATACTCCGTACCAACTACGAGTATATTTGTTGCAATGGATAAATAGATAAATAAATAAAAACTATGTATTATATAACCCATTTTTTTCTTTATTAAAGTACTTGTGTATATATTCTTTTTCATAAAAGCTCTTAAAGCTAAACTAGGTCACTACTCACTAGCAACTGAAGAAAGAAACCATGCCAATTGCCAACAAGTGGCATCCACCAAAGTTCCTAATCATACAGTAATCAATCATATATAGCATAATAGATTTTCTCTACAATTAATTTTAGCAGGTATCATAAATTTAGGTGTGTATGGTTTAAGATAAATCATGTCAAGATGATTAAAGCTAGTTAAGGCTAGATCTCCTTATGAGTAAGAATGTACCCAAGTTTTCATTAATATGTTAAGTAAATGAGACCGATAGAATAGTAAATAGAAACGAATATAATTATCAAGTGCGACATAAAAGATGATCAACCAAACAACACAAATAAACCAAAAAAAAAAAAACAAAAAAAAAACGATCACAAGCTAGATGAGAAAGACAACCAGTCATAAACTGTAGGGCTTGTTGCCTAAGCATGTTCTGACGCCTCAAACGTTGGTATTATCTGAGTTAACCGTTTCTTCGCATCCGGACTCTTACCCGTACCCGTTTCGCCGGCTGTGGTACCCATGCAACGAAACCAGCATGCACATATTATATATGTATAGCTTCCATTAGTAATTATAATAATCATTACCACAGCTAACATACATAATCCAAATTCGAGTTTAATGGTACAAAGAAAAATTAAAAGGTCGAATCAAGCAAGGGAATTGTTAAACCACTCCTGCAATACTTTCGGAAAAAACACATATTCCCTCTGTCTTTTAATATTTGTTCCATTTTAACCAAAAAAACTCTCATAAAAACTAATTAAATTGGGTAAATATTGAGAGAAAGAGGGAGTAAATGAGCACACGAGTTATTGTCTTGAAGAGAGATCTGCCTGTACTTATGTGTTACACACAGTTTGTTCGACCATACGACATAATTATATTGCACTATACTTTAGTATAGAAAAATGAAAATAAACAATAATATTAATCACTATCTCAATATAGAAAAACAAATTACTCAACTGCAAGAAACTCTATATGGATAAATAATGCATAAAATGAATGAGACTTGATCAGACATACGTGAGAAAGGGGAGGAGGCCCCACTAGGGGTGGAAGAAGGGGAAGAAGAAGGACCGGATCCAGAGAGGCTCTTGGTACGTAGGATAGTGATGCTACGAGAAACAGGAAACCTCTGATCAACCCTACGTTCCTGATTATCATGATAACGAGGAGCTACTATGGGGCTATTGGGTGATAGGACGGCTGATAATGAGTTGTACTTGCGGAGTTTGCCTAGACTCTTATTATCGGGTGCTGGTCCGGCTACTGTTTCGTCCCATAGCCTGTCTAGGAAGCCCATCTTTCCAAATCCCGATGGAATAACTTTAATATAAATAAGTATTTTCAAGAAAGGTAGAATTATTATCGCATTAATTCAACTTTTATTATAAGGGAAGAGGATGGGACTTGGAGCAATATGTTGGGAGGTCCGAGGGGGGTTGTTAGTTGTTAAAGATGGAGTGACAAAGAAGTGTGTTGGAATGAAGAGTATATGGATAGGGATTTAGGGGTGAGGGTGGTTGGCGACAAAGAGGCTTCTCTTTGGACGGAATCCATTAAATATATAGCCATCAAATTATTAAGCTAAGGTTAAGTATGATGTGGATTTGATCAAGGAATCCAATCTATGATAGTGTTTCAGTCTCTACATGTCATGTATGTATGGGGCTTTTTTTTTTTTTCCTGGAAGAAGGATCTTTCAACACTCAATAGCCATCAAATTTTTAAGGTAAGTATGATGTGGATATGATCAAGGAAAATATCTTATTGTTTAGTCTACATGTATGGGGCTTGACATCTAGATTAGTGTTACATGACAACCTGAAGGACTTTTAATTAAATGATTTTGTATATGTAGACAGTAAAGTTAATTTCTTATTTTGACTAGTCAAGCACTCATGAGGTACCTTCCGCCGATTAATAATCTGTTTTATATATATGAGAATTATTTTACATGCCAAAGGCATTTATGTAACACTTTAGTTGTATTCACTTTATAGGGATATAAATGAGTCATGTCAAGTATTATTTTGTTTGAATTGAGCTTGTTAAGGAACATAGGTGTTTGATCTTTTAATTTTATTGTGTGAGCTTGGCTCAGTTACTTGAGATTGACTTGAGTTTGCACGTTTGTTTTTCAAACTCGAGCTTTAAACAAGGAATTTTTTTGTATGAGTTTTACAATTGAAACTTTTTATGAAAATAAAGTAGCAATTTAAATAGCAAAAATAACTTAAAGAAAAAAAAAATCCCAACTAGTAGTAACCTCTACAAAGTGCGGGTAGGATATTTTGGTATGTTAAAAAAAAAAAAAAAAAAAAAACCTTAAATACAATAAGCCTATTCACATTATATAGACGTAATTTATTACAATATTCTAAAGTACGTAGAGAAATACCCTACTTTCTAAAATACATCCAGATGCAAAGCTATGTTGCACGTAGTTGAGCATTCTTTTCATTTGCTATCGGCCTTATAACGTCCAGCATATATAGAAAGTGACTCCATCAAAAAGGGGGAAAAAGACAAATTAAGAAAGTGAGCAAGGAACATAAAAGGGTGTACCTTTTTGTTCCATGTTACTTAGAATTAAAAGGATAAAGTTCATGCTTTTTACCATAAAGCCAAGGTCCATCGCAACTTTGCAATTATTGGTTTTTTTAAGGGTAAAGAATTTTTGGCTTTATCCCATATGCAAGTGTTGGGGGGGGGGGGGGGGGGGGGGGGGGGGGGGGGGACAGAACGAGAATTGATATCAAAAGTCCATCACATAGTTCTATGTTCATTCGATAACAATAATTGCTTAATACTAAAGTGAATGTAGCATTTAATTGATTTTTCACGACATTTGGATACCATCATCTGTGAAATGCAATTTAGTCATGAAGTAGATCCAACCAAAGCGAGATTCATTCGGAAAGTAGATTTCCTATTCACTCCTAATACAAGATGAATTGTTGAATTGTCAAGGAAAAAAAAAAAAGAGAGATGAATTGGTGTACATTAGTAGACGCCAAAACTTGGACCCTATGAAATGACATTGTACCAAAACCTCTGTAGATACGTTTCTTTATGCCATTCCCCTAAATGGAAGATCATATGAAATTGACTTAAGTGTAAATGCCAGCGTAATCGTTTGAGGAAACATCATGGCCTTGAGCAACTTTTTGTTTCCTACCATATCGTTGGCTACTACTATTACCGCCATAGTTGCTGCTCATACTACCACCCTTTTCTTGAGTTCCTGCGGTTGTTTCCTTTGCCTTTATCCAATCTCCCATGCACTCCATCTGTCTTCGCAAAACCAGCCACAAAAAATACATGTAAGGATTAGCAATAAGCCAAGTCTCAAGAAGTTTAAGATCTTGAAACTCAAATCTTCCAGGAAAAAGTAGTAATACTGGAACACAGCTTGCAGTCAGCACTGCCCACTTTGCGTACTACGCCCCTATACACCTATATCTGTTTAGCGGACATCTATCTTGTCTAACAATTAAGCAACATGACAAAAAATGTTGATAGTGCCTAAGGAGGGGGGGGGGGGGGGGGGGATGCCATAGGATAGTAGACTTGCTTGTTAGGCAATTTACGACCTTTTCATCAACCAAGTTTCCCTATTTTGTGTTGTACTCAGCAGGATGAAGTAATGTTTTTCCAGACAATATCATCCAATCCGCCCTGAAACCGAGAAAAAAAAAACACCAGCTTTCCCTACAATCAAGTGAAACCTTTTAAACCCAAAAGAAAAAGAAAAAAAAAAAGTTGAGCTATTTCACTACCCAAAATTGCTAATCTCGTCTCTAATCAGTGATCTATAGGCAACTCATACTAAGAGGTAAAAACGCTAACTATTCTAGGTAGAAAAGATCTTGTAATGCTTACCCCTAAACAAAAACTGTCAAAGTTTATATTATTGAAGGATGTCGATGCTTCTGTTCGGTTCATTCCTACAGAATTTCTCATGTTGTTAATGCATGGACCCTCAATAGAACTGCCATATGAAGATGAACAAGAAGAGTTCATCCCATGTGATGAGGTTGAAGCGTATGCATCACAACTGTCCCTCTGAAACATCTCTTCAAACAGATCCTGTAATTGTTCAAAGCTTTCTCCGCCGTTTTCCTGTTAATTCCATAACCAAAACGAATTACTACTCCTGCATAGATTACTGTAGTCATCTTGATTAGTTTCTTGAAAATGCAGATAAGAACCCCAGGCATCAACAGAAATTAATGTCCAACATTATGAAGCTACAAGACTAGCCACAGACAGCAACTTGTGTGCCACAAGCAGCATCAGTTGTCAGAGACTCAAGACTAAGAGTCAGGAGTTGATAATGCAATGTGCATCACTCGTCTAACTGGACCACAAAACTGAAGCATCTATCAAAGTTGCGAACTCATTTGATATCGGTACCCATGAAATTGGAGACCAAATCTTTCATAAAGGCCACTCTAGATACTACTTTTTGAAGATTGAATCAGATCAAAACTACATATGTGAACAAGAAACTGGGATGTGTATCTTATCCACAACCACAAAAAGTAAAAAATAAAGGAAAGCACGAATTATCAACCAGATGAAGACATTTTATCAGGTGGTGTAACCACTGGAAAGGAGGAGGAAATGGTTGAATGCATAAATGCAAAGATTTTATATTACTGTGAATACGACGGAGCATATATGCAAAGATTTTTTATTACTGTGAATACGATTGAGCTTTTTTTTTTATATGAAAAGTGACTATACAAAGAAATGACAATAATTATTGAGGTACTTGTAATAACATGAAGATTATAAGGATCAGAAACTCACACTAGGTTTGTGTTCGCTCATCATGGTGACCATCTCATTCAGAAAGTCGCCCATTCCCTGCAATTTAGCAGTGTCATGACACAAGATTTCACCTACATACCCATACTAAATTAATAATGAACTACGGAGTGTAACAAGAAGACAAATGATTATACGAAGTTAAAATGGGATTAGTAGTACTTCATTAGAAAGGCATATTAAGTGAACAATCAAAATCCTAACAACAGAATACACGGAGTAGAATGTCGCATGTACGAGACCCCCAAAGCAAGGAGTAGGACTAGGGGGGCTATCCAATAGACTTGAAGAGCTAGGGAGCTGGTTTTTGCATACCATAGTATTACACGGACACACTCATTGTTCACTCATTTAATTCGAGGGGTAAGATTATCAGCTAACTAATGCATCTTCAACCATCTCGACATGTTCACGGTAAGGAATGAATAGGATTCAAACAGAGAAAAACAGAGGGACAGTTAAAAAGAGTGCAGGGCAAACCATTCCAAATAACTGTTCTTAATATACTCCCTCACTAAGTGAAGTTAAATGATTTATCTATAAAACGATCAACTAATACAGTGTAAAAACCAATTAACTCTCTCTTCTCTAGGAACTTGTATGAGGCTAGGAACTTGCCATGTTCAATAAGTAATGAGAAAATTCTGCATGGATACTGTTGTGCTGATCTTCCCAAATCAAAAATATTGAAGAAAATGGGCCGTTGAATTGACAAGGTAAATAGATTGTTTTAGTAGAAAAAGAAAACCCTAGAAGGTAGTAGGTTGTAGTAGAGTAGTCTAGACGAAAGTATTAATGAAGTTTGTAGCAAAATGACGGTGGATGTCTCTTGGGGAAGCAAAAGTCAGAGGGTGCATGCATTAACTCTAATGTTTTTACTGAGCCCTATAATATCCGTTAATTGCTCCTATTTATAGGGTATGTCATGCATGTGAAGAGTAGTAGAGTGAACAACTGTGAAGACACAACTAATAATCGAGAGTACACATGCATTAGTAGTATTAGTATAGGGAAGTAATTGCCGTGGTGATTCGAGTCATGGTTTTCCAAAAAGGGGTTTTTCATGCAAAAATTATTGTGTGTTTTGTGATCACTTTTGTACTTAATTTTCTTTCGGTTATTGTGTTTAATTGCTGCTCAATTCCCAACAGATCCCGTGTGCTAATAATTTCTCCAGAGTGCTTGCCCATACAAGTTCAGTAGCCTTTCTATCGGAAATTCGGGGTACAAGTGAATGAAATAATGCGATACTCTTAGCCTCCTGGCAATAATCATGGGACTTATTCAGTTATTCCAAATTTCATTTCATTCATCAAATAATTATATCATAGAACTATAGAAGACAAGAATAATACCGAAAGATAAAAGTCCAACTCACATTATTGTTTTCATCATCATCTTTGTCGTACACTCCAACGTCATATAGGAACCTTTTAGTCTCATCCGATAGAACTGTTCCAAAAGCACAAATACACACATAAAGTGAGGTAAAGCTCATATTCCTCCACTCCTCCAGCCCCCAACATGTCCCTTTTTTCCGGAGGCCAAAAACTATTGCATGACCTAAACTAACATCCGACAACGTTTTAGAATTAGTCGTCATGAAATGAACAATAGGATACAAATTCCATCCATAATGAAAAGTACACAAACACGAACTAATTAGATTAAGGGTGTCAATTCATATTATTAGGTTGATTTTAGATTGACCCATCACGGTCTTGTGCTTATTGTTCAGATTAAATTGGTCAATTTGCACTGTCGAGTTAGATCAAATCGGTTATGGTTCGTGTCGCAGTCAATTCAGATCATTTCTCAAACATGTTATAACTAGTTGTTTTGGGTTTGGGTAAGTTTTGGATCAAGTCATTTATGGTAATAGGTTGCCTCATATTCGATTGAAATTGCGGCCATGCCATATCGGGTTCAAAACGGATCATCAATGACATGTTATTATTAATTTACAATTCTATTACCGTTTTGTTGTATTCATTTCGGTTCATATCGGGTAAACTCACTCGATCACCTTTTTTTATGATAGTTAGTTCATAAATTAGATAATAATGATGTTGATAAGTCATTGAAAAACAAAATATTTATGAGATAATGATTATTTAATGTGTATCAATCCATCAAACGAGTATGACTAGGAGTTAGTTAAATTGATTTCAACATGAATTTGGGTCGGGCCTACTACAAGTTGATTTTTAACAGGTTAGTTCACATTTAGATCTTAAACGTTAATCGGGTTCGAGTTTTCAAATATCTAAGTCAAAACGATTTTGGATTAATTTCATGTTTGGTCAATGTCTCACATCTCGATTTATAATCAGGACGGATATAGTGGCAAATTATTGAATTGAGTCAGATTTTGAACAAATCTACTAAAATTTTTTATTCCCAGAAGAAGCAAAGCTGAAATAAAAAACAACCTAGCACAAACCTAAAAAAGTTAAAAAGAAACTAAAGCAAACGGACATTAGGGAAGAACAAATGTACTATTTATTAGATAATATTTACATGGATTTTTTTATAAGTGAGCGCTAATGTGACAACTCATGGAGCATATATATATATATATATAAACAGTCAATTAATTGATTTAAAAATAAACCTTCATAAATAAAATGTACTACATCAATTAACACAAGTAATAGTGAAAATTAGTCAAATTCCAAAAAAAAAAATACAATAAATATATAAATAAAAATTTGGGAATACAATATTAAATGAGATCAATCATCATAGAATAAAAGTCATCATTTTTCCACGTTCGTGTATTTGGACGGTCAAATAACTAGAGAAATCCTAACGCGTCTACGGGGAACACTAACCATGGTCCATAATAACCAACCCACCAACACAATAAAATTAAAACAAAAAAAAAAAACAGTAATTTGAGACTTAAGCAGTAAAATTACCAGAATAGGCCTCCTGAATAGCCTGAAATTTTTCCTTTGCTTCTTCCACAAACTTTGAATTCCCAGACGCGGAGCAACGATCCGGGTGCCATATCTACCAAACCAATCCAAACAAAACAAAATTTATGGTCCTTCTTCAAAGCCTAATTCAGGTGGGAAATTTTACTAATGCAAATCAAATATCACTAAAATAATTTATATTTCATCATATAGCCATACTACGCCTACTATCCCATCGTGCCACTAAGTAAATGAGCTGCCGTATTTCCGGCGAGCGCAACATTATTATACAACCAAAAGACTAGAAACCAATAGACAGAAACATCGACCTAACCTTAGCAAGCTTCTTGTACGCGTTCTTAAGGTCAGTATGTGTGCATTCCTTCTCTAAACCAAGCACTTTATAAAAATCCACGGTTTGTACGTCCCCTCCATCCGCCATTGCTATCTCAACTTTTTAACTCTCTTTTAACAATATAAAATATACAAAAATAATTGCATAGTCGACAAATTGGGTTGGTGCTTGGCCTATAATATAAGGTCCCAAAAATCATATAATATACAGTAAATGAAATTGTATGAGTTGGGAAATTGTAAGAAGGAACTACTACATGTTTTTTTTATGGGCACGGAACTTGAGGAGAAAGAAGAAGGAGGTGATCACCTTACGTTAAGGCACAAGAAGCCTCCAGAAACCGCCACTTTATATAGTTTTTAAAATCTCTTATGTTTTTTTTTTCTTTATTTAGTAATTATAGAATATTGTTAAATTCCCTGTAAGGATGATGAAGGGCTGAGATTCAAAGATAAGAGGAGATATTTTTAAAATATATGGTAGCATTTAATCTTTAATGGTAAGTGCCAAGTGGTATATGTATAAAAGAAACGGCAAGTTGAGTTTTTTTTGGGTATAAGAATGTAAAATAATTAAATGGGTATATCCAGAAGGTTCTTGGTGAGCTGATGGTGGTCCAAAATTATGTTGGGGAAAAACTTTTAATGAAACCCCTCTCTACGTTTCTCTTTTGCTTTTGTGGGTCCGGCTAAAAATCTTTTTTCAATATGCAAATTGCAAGCCTTTCTCTCGATTTTTATGCACCAGTATAGTATTCTTTGTCCACAATTGAGTGTTATATTTGAAAATAACTAAATTAGTACCACCTTTTGACGAATGGTATTAAGTGTCATATCCCTTACTCCCTTCATCCCTCAAATATGATCTTATTTGACTTTTTGCGGTTTATAAAACACAATTTTAAACGTTTTAATCTCCAAATACTTAAGGTAAAAAAGTATAAAAATTTGATATTTTAAAAATTTACATTAAGGCGCATCCATCAAAATCCCACTTAGATATAATATTTCTAATAAAATGATGAAAATTTATGGTTCAACTTTTCAAATTTCGACTCTAAATAAAAATGAGACAATATTTGAGAGACGCAGAGTATGTAATTGTACAATAACAACAGTATTTAGCGACTATTTCATTATCGTGAAGTTAATCGAGTAGCAACTCAATTTTCTTATGGTTTTTAACCCATTAAGCCCAGATCAGACAACTAAAGGGTAGTTTTAGGTTTAGATCATCTTGTATTTTTAAATAAACTAGGTAAATATCGTGTGATTTACTGTTTGATAATAAATTATTTTGTTAAATATTTTTATTATAAGAATATTTTTATTTATTGGTGAAAACTTATAGATTTTATAGAATTAAAAATAGTATTCCATATCTAAATTTAATTAAAATATTCTTATTATTGCTTGAATGTGATGATATGCATTGAAAAATCAAATGTTCCCAAGTGAAATGAATTAATATGACACTATTTCATTATTATTTCTACCTTTTCAATACAATATGATTGATCGAACATGATTACTTCACGATTTGCTAACATTTTATTATATAGTCACACAATTACAAGAATATTTTCACACAATTATAAGAATATTTTTCATAGTTATTACAATAAATAATTTAGGAATTTATATAGTCACATAATTTTTTATGTATAATATTTTTAAACCTAATATTAATACAAAGTAGAAAAAATAGAAAATATCATCTATAAAAAAAGGCAGGAAATTTCTTTATAATAACTTGACATGTGTCTAGGGGCGGATTTGGTTGTTGTCCTTGTGGGTCAAATGGCTCACCAGTCAGCCCAAAAAAACTTATATACCTTTTGCAACATCTTTTGATATACATGTTACTTCCAGCTCACTAGTAACACATTCACACTGTTACACACTTGACTTCGGGTTCAAATCTAATGAAAGACACTCCACTATTTTTTTCCCTTTTCTCAATTCTCAATACATAACCTCCCATCCTCCCTTCGTTCTTCACAGTTCCCACCCTCACTCAAGCACCCGTCACCCTAACCCGCACGCCCCCTCTACCTCCTGTCTACTGCCGCTCTGGCGCTCCCAACACCTAGTCCGACAGTCCTTCACACCTCTCCCACTCCACTGCCTTCAACACTTCAGCCTCTACTTCACGCCACTCTCCGACTCCCCAATTGTGTCCGTCGGACTTCCATCACCGTCATGGTGCTCGTCTCGTGACTCTCCTCCTCCTGGGCTTGGTTTTAGTATGTTTTTTGTTGTAATTTTATCCGAGTTTTGCTTTAATTTGATGTTTGATGTTGACTGAGTTTTGGGTTTGGATTAATTTTGTTGAATTTTGGTTGAACTGGTTTTGTTTTGCCTTATTGGGGTTCTATCCATGGATTTTTGATGTATTATTATCATATTATGAGGTAAAATTATTCATTCTTGAACGAAATTTTGCTACATGGGAGCTGTGGAAACAAACTTTGAGGATATCACGAACATCTTTTATACTAGTGGGGTGAAAGGTTTATGGAGGGATTTAGTTGAGAAGATACCAAATTATTGGTTGTATTATGTACTCTTTGAACATTTGGATGTATATTTTAGTATTATTATTTGGATGCATATTTTAATATTATTATTTGGTTGTTTGGTAAAAAAATTATTATATGTTTGATTATCGATTGTGACTCACTAGGCGAACAACCCTATATCTGCCACTGCATCTATCCAAGATGATATATGTAGGGGTTTTATTTTAGTAATGGTTATAGACTATATTGGTGAATTTAAACAAGTGCAATATACTAGATAACTACTCCATAATTAAAAAAAAAAGTTACTCCGTACTACAAAAGGAAAAATGAAAAATAGTACGGCAAAATAGAAAATATCTGCATAAAAAAACATTTTTTTTGTTATTTGAATTATTCAGGAATAAGCGAGTGTATATACAAGTATATAACTACTCCAAAACGATAGAAATTTGTCCATGGAATATTTTTTGACACATTCTTGAACGGGAAATGGATCATAAATTGGGATATATGGACATTAATATGATACAAGGAAAGTCCTCGATGAAGGAAAATGTTTTGTGATCAAGTGTAACAAATTGAATAAAATATGAACAAATTATAAAGATAGCTATAATCGATTATTTTAGGTGATCATATTATTTTGCTAGAAATCGACTATGATTTGTGAACTGATTTGATTAGTGCACGGCTAATAATAAATCGGTCATATGAGGTCACACCTATAAGTATATGATTGGATTAAAGTGCAAAAGAGGTTAAGAAGCTAAATGGTCATACTTATGTGAAATATGGACTAAAGAGTTTATTTTATAACATAAAGATGTTATTTATAAATAAACAAAGGTTAAGAGAAAGGAGTACTTCACTCATACTTAGCCATATTCTCTCAAAAAGCTCTATCTCTCTCAATTTGTCATCACCAATAAAAGCAATAAGAAATTATTCCTTATTCCGTACTAGCATATGTGGGGATTCAATCGTTGCTTGTGGACCAACACTAAAGGAGCAACATTTGATGTTCTAAGGATCTCCATATAGAAGAGTGAAGTGCTCTTAGCTTTGTGGAAATCACGTTTTAAGGGTATGAAATTCTAGTATTGAAATGTGCATAAAAAAATCTTGTTGTAGATGCAAGAAATTGTTTTTTGAAATTTCGCATTATGCATGTATCTACATTCCTACACTCGAATCATACACCTCCCGTCATTCTATGATCCTAAGAGGTTCCCAAATCTTATGGTGCTATTCCTATTTAAGTGAACACACAACAGCCAACCAAATAGGTAGACCTCACGTAGATCTATGGCTTGAATAGATGAACCAAAAGAGGGTCATACAGGTTGCAAGTAACGTTAAAGCAAAAAGCTTTGTTTAATGTAATTGATTAGTTCAATCATCTTTCAAGGAAATGATCAGCCCATTCTACTTGTTGATACATAAAATAGGAAATAATTGTAAACTTTCAGTTAATAATAATGGACATTCAATGAGTGTTCTCTTTACATAAAGTTACTGTTAGCCCCAATTTAGTTGTTTAAATAGTTCTAAATTTCAATTGATTTAGATCGAAAATATCATATACAAAAATATATAATGTTATAATGTACCTAAGAGGAAATAATAATTGTCAATTCACCCCAGCTATATGATGTTATAATAGGAGGGAGTGTATTTATGGAAGTTCTAGTTATGAACAAGGCTTAGTAGGGCAAGTGGTTGCTGTCAAGTGCCATATGGTGAAAAGTACATGAATTTGAAGGTGCCTAATAAAAATCTTTTGACTAAGAAGTATTCCATCCGTCCCCTTAAAGATTACTTTATTTCTATTTATAGGGTTAAAGTTTAAAAATTTTGACAATAAATTCTCATAATGTTATAAGAAATAATATATTCAAAAGGGATCTTGTTGGATGCATTTCAACGTAAATTTTTATAATATTAAGTTTTTATAATTTTTTGCCTTACGAATTTGGAAATAAAAAGGTTTAAAGATTGCGAAAAGTCAAATGGGATGATATTATGAAAAGTCCGGTGCTCTTGAGAGTTGAGATGATACTTTCTTATATAGTTGAGTTGTAAGCAACTCATAAAGCAGAGACTTAGAGCTATTGAGCAGCAACTTGCACAAATGACAAATACGCCAGCGTACAAATTGACCGAAAAATTATAAAGAATAAATTTGTTTACCCATTTGTAAATTGTAATAGGATAAAAATAGTCTTGAATTACTACTGTTTTTATGATTAGATCAAGTGGATAAGGCAACTGACAGCAGTATATTTGATACTGTATAAGCTAGTAGCCAATTGTCAGTAGGATTAAGTTTGCGACATCCCTTAATCCAACCTAACTTGATTTGACATGTCCTTTTGATCTTCAATGGATGTTGCAGTTCCCAACTGTTTATACAACCCACTTGCCAAATGCCAATACTTCACTTAATCATGGCCTTCATTCCGTATAATTCCGAATTATGTATGGAATATTATTTTACAATTTCTGAAATAAATCATCACATTTTATACATTAAGAAAAGTAAAGACTTTTTATCATAATATATATGCTATGGAGTATAACTTTAATTCAACGGGGAAAGGATACAAGTGTAGGTTGAAAAATCACTCTTTAAACAAATACATAGTAACACATTCTATAATCTAAAGTCATTTTATAAATTATACTATGTGTTATACTACTCCATATTATGGTAAATCCAATTAAGTGGTACTTAATCCTCAAAATTTCACAAGTACATCTATTGTCATATGAAATATTTATAATTCTTTTACTTGAAGAGTGATCTATCAGCCTCAGGAGGGGAAGATCTTAATCGAAGTGTAGAGAAGTTATTGAAACTTTGTATTCCTTAACAAAGTAGATACGGAGTACAATTTAGAGGGGTTGTCCCACCTTCCACCCACAAGGGCCACAACCCACCATAAATTCCATGGGCCTGTCTTCATCTGATACGCTTTTATTTTAGCCTTGGTTAGGGCTTTGTGCTTGGGGCCTTTTCGAGATTAAAGCTTTATGTTTGGGCTTTGAGAGCAGTTTTACGGTTTGCCTACTCACTTCGGAGCATGTCTAAAGCAAATCCTGCAAGGGTCGTTTGTCTTTGAATTGTTCGGTGGGGAAACACACAGATTGGGGGTGTTTGGTTCAATATTTTGAAATGAGTTTAAAATTTATATCTTAGTTGGGTCAGTTTGGTTAAGCATTTTTAGATTAGAATACATATTTAAGGGGTTCTATCTCCTCCTCAACCCTTGAAATTTCATACCCACCCTAACCCCAATGATTCACAATTCATTTCTCTATACTATCAAACCCTCTATATTACAAACAATTATAAAGTGGTATAACCCTTTGAATCCATATCCTTAAGGAATGTACTTCCATACCATTCTATTCCTAGATGGCGAACCAAACGACTTCTTGGTGTCTACAAAAGTACTTTGCATGCTATCAACTTACTGTTGTTATTTAATACACCAAACGGTATTATTCCATAAACCAAACTACAAAACATGTTACAACAATTCTTATATAAAAATGTTAAAAAAAAATCTCTTGCTCTTTTAACTTAATAAATATTTGAAAAGAGAATGATAGATGGATACCAATTTTGACAACAAAACTAAGTTGAAATGACAATATTAATTGCACTATATCACCATATGCAATATTCACATTAGGATAATTTTTTATTAATTTATCAGACAAATAAGATCGCAAAGATAACCTAACAAACCTATTCAGTCAAGATATTGAGATATAAACCCTCAAGTCCCAAATATTTACTCCATATATCATAAATTGGAGTACCTAAAATATTTTTTTTTCCTATTTAGTTTAGGGTGTCAAATCGGGTCAACGGGTCGGTTCTAGGTTGACCGATCGCGAGTCGGTTCTTATCGGGTCAATTTTCCCTATCGGGTCGGTTTCGGTTCGGGTCGGGTCATTATCAGTTATTTGCTTGGTCGGGTTCGGTTCGGTTCGGGTCAAGGTCGGTTCGGGTTGTATTCAGTTTGGGTCAAGGTCGGTTCTAGTAGAATCGGGTCGGTCCTAAACTGGTTATTTCGGATTCGGGTCAAGGTCGTTTCTGGTAAAATCGGGTCGGTTCCTAAACGGGTTATAACGAGGTTATTTTGGGTTCGAGTCAAGGTTGGTTCTGGTAAAATCAGATCGATTCCTGAACGGGTTATTTCGGGTCGAGATCAATTTCGATAAAATCGGACAATGATGATAGTTAATTCATAAATTGGACAATGATGATATCGATAAGTCATTTTAAAACAAAATATTTATGAGGTAATGATTATTAAATGTGTATTATACTATCAAACTAGCCTATAACATACGATGTTAATACATGAGAACTTGTAATATGTTTAGTTTGAATCGACAATGACAAGTTTGGTTTCAAAGTTATTAGATATTAGGTAAAAAATAGGTCTGTCAAGATTAGGTCATATTCATGTATATTCAGATTATTAACACATCCAGTGAATTCGGGTAACAAATTATTATAAATCGAGTTATTTCGGTTATGTGTCGATTTCAATCGGTTTAGGGTTTCTTTTCGGGTTGGGTACGTAACGGGTCGGGTCCCTAACGGGTCGGACACGGATCGGGTTCGGGTCTTTAAATATCGGGTCAAATCGGTTTCGGGTTAACTTCAGGTCGGGTTGGGTCGGTTTTCGGGTCTCACTTTTCGGGTCATAATCAGGTCGGGTCTGGGTCGGTTTCGGGTAACTTTTGGGTCGCAACTGATTCTGACAACTTTAATTTAGTTATGTTATACCACTAAGCTTGCTTACTCATTTTTACTTTTAAAACAATTGCATTTGATTCTGTTAATTTTCTCTCTGATTATTTTCCCTTTTAATTTTTTTCTTCACACTTAAGAAAGTGAAATTGGTGATAGAGGATCAAATTTGGGGACATAAGAAGGAGTGGGGAAGCCCCACAAGTTGGAGTTTGACTACTGGACCGTTGGCGGAGTTAATTAAATTTGGGATGAGGATATTGGGCCCGCTATTACACGGGCTTTACTCATCACTACAGTACCCAGTTTGTAAGGGTGTCTTTGTATAAACCAGCAACGGTAAATTGTTTTGGAATTTTCTTTGATCATTGTTTAATTTGAAAGAAGAGAAGAGAATAACACAATTGTTGGAACTATGATTCTGTCTTCTAGTGGAATAATCTAATAACGACTCATTTTTTATTGGTTAAACCAACCTCTGGTGATCATCAAGTTATGTGATGATTCCAATGACGTAAAATGCATTAAGTTATCACATCAGGAAAAGAAATCCATTATAATTCAGATTGAATTGAATACTATAACATATCAGTTCAAACAAAGGCCATTACACATTACTAGACATTTACAAAACAAGAAAGATTTGGGGCTGTAGATATCAAGTAGTTTGATTTAAGTTAAGACTTTTTATGTTCCTTGAATTACTATAGCTTAATCAAACATATACCAAAAATCACATAGCAAATGAGAATCATTATTATTTTGGTACACATACATTAAAATTAAATTTTTAGCTTTGATGGGGGTTGCTAATGAGGTTAGGGGAATAGGGAGTGCACCAAGCGTGCTGCATGCATGCAGGAATACAGGATGCAGCACAAGTTTACTTTCATTCGATTGCCCACTGTTCTTAATTCTTATGCACGTACGCCCACAGGATTTTGGCAATGTGCCAAAGTAGAACTCGTTTCCTTTTCCAATACAGTTAGTTTTTATTATTATCCTTTTGAGGAAATTTGGTGGTCGACACATGCATGCATTGACTTGTCTTACTAATTTAGATAGCTACGTAACATGAAATTAAATGTTACGTAACTAGCTCTTACTATTATCTGAGTTTTTTTTTTGTCGACATATAGTAATTTATTAAAATGATTATGGCCAATTTTTATTTCAGACTTTTTAATCTGTCCTTAGAAATTGATAATACACAAGGGAAGTGTAATCTTTTAGATATATTCTGGGATCAACTTAATCTTCCAATGGTTGGTTGTTTACTAATTCATTGTCATAATTTTCTTAAATCAAAATAATGCGAAAAACTAACTAAATAAGTAGACCAAACATTGTCTAGACATAGTAATAAATTAAAACTTGCATGGGTTAAATCAACTGTGTATTATATGTATGTTTAGCTTCATCATGACGCTGCCACTAACTTGGCCTCAACGCAAAAATGTACGTTTCAATTGTTCAACAAAAAACACTAAGTATTCGTGTGGATACACATACTATTCCCTTCCCTCCATGTACAATTCTATAAAAATAGATCTTTTTCTTTCGGTTTGAATCCACAGTAAAAATTAACCCATTTATTATGATTATGCATCTCCTGAATCTTGAAATATTATGCATCAACTTATATTATAGCTAGGTGCGTAACCATATGCTTCTGAACCCGAATGAAAATTTTAGTAAAAACTAAAAAGGCGAACTTTCCATTCTCTGGTAGGGTCTATATCCGTAACTCCTGTTTGGGGACTCACAAACAGCTTTTACCTATGAATATGTTCTTGTTCGAAACACTAATTTCTTATTGAAGAAGTAAGGTGATATTGATGGCGAAGTATGTTAGATTGGACCTAGCAAAAAGCTTTTCTTAAACATTGATTGATGTAATTTGCACAAATAATGTTAATTGGCATTAAGGATGCTATTTAAGAAAACTCACTCTAATAATTAAGTCGATAATTGCAACTTAAGATCAATAAAATTCTCCTGAATTAATGTGTGATTTTTGGTGTTTACTCATTAAATGAGGCAAATACCTTACTACACATTATAAATACGGTATTTATAGGCATCGAAGAAGTTAAAAAATAGATGGGGTTTCCTCGAAGTGTATGACCTTATATTGAATTAGTTATATTTTAAGCTATAGGTTTAATACAATAGTAATGACTCTTTATATATTTTGGACAAGCTTCGTAAATAGACTGCATACAATGAATTCCTGAATAGATTCAAGTGACTTTTAATTCATGATCTAACAACAAGCAAATAGAAAATTGAATATATGGTAATATATATGCTGATGAGTTTATTAGGGATGCATCGTCTTCAAACTTAAATATGATCCTATGATTTGCGTGCCAAGCCAGCAAGGGCAGCAACCACAAATCAATCGTATCAAAGCCACAAAGTCAAAGAGATCTTAAAAGCTTAGGTGGTAACAAGCTAGTAAGACAACTCAAACTATGTTTATGTTATGTTTCTTTAATGTGTACTCACCCATTTACAAAAAAGTTTACTTATAAAAAATAAAAAGTACGGGTAATCTCAAGTGGTCATTCCTATCTTCGTTCTTAAATATGTACAATGCATCACTAAAATCTCCCACTTTTTATTCCAGACGTTCTCCCTCCAACAGTTCAGGCCACTTGAATCTTTTGCCATTTTGTCGAGGAACACTATTCCATGTCCAAATTTCCTGTTTGTTTTCTCTTTATCAATTACTTCTTATATAAAGGTGTAAAAAAAAAAAAAAAAAAAAAGCATTTCTAGCTTATATTCTTTTAGATCTCCTCGATCATTTGACAGCTGAGAAAATTTAGTACTAGGTTCATTGGACCACAGTGAGACCATGGCCGTATTATTTGAGACCACAGATTCATGATTTACCAAGGAGGAAAAATAAGAGAAACCATATATTATATCTTTCTCGAATTTATTTTTTTTAAATTTTTATATGGTCATATATGATTGATATGTACAGGCTGGGTGTTTTGGAATTTAATGATATGGTATCCGTTATAACAACGCCCTCACCATGGTACGTGCCTACCAGCTTGCATGCTTGTATGGTGGCCTTTGTTTGTTTTACCCCACTATTCAATTTTCGGTCTGGAAAATACTGTTTTGCTAGTTTTATTTATTTATTTATTTTGATTAGCCCCCGTTTTTAGATCTACTCTTACACCATATTGTACGCAAGATGTTGATATTTTATATACGAGAACCCGGTAAACACATATTAGTTGGTTAAAGTTCAAAATAGAAAACAGTGATATACAAGTCTTGAGTTCAAATCTCGTCTATATTAATTGTTGTCTTTCCACTTGCAACTCTCTTTACATAAAAAAGAAAGGCGGTATGCATGTGGTTAAACTCACACATACATTTAAAATCAAAATTAAGTGCATAGTTGACGAAGACACTCTCCAATTTTTATCAAGTATTTTATAAATAAAAAATCTTAATTAAGATTGTACAATAAGTACTGGGGGCATTTTCCATTTACAAAATGAAAGTGACATGCAATTAAGTAGTACTATAAGAGTATAAGACAATGCAAGCCAGTGGTGTTGCATGTAGAGGAGTGAAACTTTAATTTGCTGCTTAGACTTTAGAAAAGGGATCGGATCTTATCTGGGGCAACAAATATAAATCACATTTGTTGCTTTAACAAACTTAAGTGATGGCGACTTGGACGAAATAGATTACATGCAACTACATGTGAACGGTGCCTAGCTATATATATTGAAAATCATAGGGAGAGTAACCTAAAAGAGTGGTCCTATGTTTTAATTTTAATTATTTGGCCCTAACTTGAAGAAGTGGTGGAGCTAGCTACTTCAATTAGCTTGGATCGGTGGATCCCATACACCTTGCTAGCTGCTCTTGCTTTGTCTTTGTCCACCGCCTCAATTCTATTATAATCTACTGCAAACGTGCAATTTTCTTTGCGCGCATGTTATTGCCGGCCATTGTTAACTAGCCTCGTTGATTGATTTTTCTTGCTTGGATTGTTATTACTTTATTGACGATAAATTAAAGAAAATGCAGTCTATTAGTAAGACATATAGTTTTGAACTCTAAGAGGACTACGATTATACCACAATTATTATTGGCTTTAGTCTGCTTTGAAATTTAACATGGAAAATTCAGCACTAATTATGGTTAACACTTAGGAAATACATAACCAAAAGAATTGTTATATGCTTATTATGAAACTCGATTGAGTTGAAAGTGGTATGCTCCTAAAGCTGAGGCATCCGTCCTTGACTGCAACCGTAGTCGTCTCTCGTCTGATCTATGATGCACTCATCAATCGAATGAATTCATGCAACCACCCAAGACTCCACACAAGACATGCAAGCAACAAGTATTTCAATTCCTCACCAAATTTTAATATAGTTCCCGCAATTTGTTAGTACAACAAGCAATAACCTGGAATTTATTATTAGTAGGAAAAAAATCTTGTACGATAAAATAATAAAAAAGTATATACATGCGGAACACAATAAAAATTATTGTGTCCCGTGTGTATTTAGAACCTGATCGGATGAGCTAGCACTCCTTAATAACTAATAAGGATTATTTGATTGTATAATTATTTACCTAAACAAAAAGTGGTCTTTATATAATAAGTGGAAATTGTGTGATTTGTATCCATTATTAAGCATAGTCGTCTTTCTAACAGTAAGTCAGATGAAATTAAATGATTCAGCTGTACGTACGTTTGACCAATTGTCATTGTATTTGAATCGTAGATTGTTACATCAAAGATCAATCCCAAAAAAGGTTCATACATATACTCCTAATAAATCATTTGTTTTTCCAATCGCTTAATTTTGGATATCATTGATAATAATAATAATAATAATGATGATAATAATAATAATAATAATAATTAAAAAAATGCGTACATTTCAATCAAAAAAATCCAATATATTTGTGGATTTTTTTTTGTACTAACTATTCTATCCTGCCTAAAGCTTTCATCCCTAGGAAAAAGAATTTCTTTAAGCAAGATTATAAACCAAAGCTTATATACATTCTACACCCTGCCAAAAAAAGATCCCATTATTTTTTCTAATGAGCAAATTAAGGTTTAGGAAAAAATACAAATAAAAATGATTATTGATATTTAATAAGCATACAAGCCTACCAAATCTTCTAGACTCTCAGATTGGGAGTCAAAATTCTGCAACATCCATAGCAAATGTTCAAATAAAACGACCTCACACCCGATCACTGTGGTCTCGCCATCACAGCCGTCTGATCTACCAACAAGCTCTTGAATCACAGGATGATCGAGCACTTCCGAGGTGACCGCGTACCGTCGTAGAGACTTCCCAACGTAGACAGTGTGGAGCACAACAACATCATCATTGTTGGATGAAACGTGGAATTCATCAGAGGGTGCGGGTGTAGAGTTTATAATGCTCTCGCGTCGTAGCTTACCAAATGAGTTCATCTTCTTTAGTGCTGACCTAAGCTTCGTTAGCTTTCCTGCTTTTGCCATTACTTTTTGCTGTTGCAAATTGCAATGCTTGGAAAGATTTTGATATTGTAGAGAGAGAAAGTGAGATCGTAGAGAGAGAAAGTGTAACCTGGCAATGAGATTTTAAGATTGATGGAAGTAAAGAGTTGAAGGTTGGGTATATATATAGGATGAGATTTTTTCCTTTTTCTTTTTCTTTTTATTTTTGTAAAAATTTGTGGGCCTAATAAAGATGTGGGATGGGATTTTAGCTGGATACGTTTGCGGGACCCATATGATACAACAGCTAGTACTTGTTGGGCTAAATAATTTGGAGAGAATAATGACTTTTTTTTTAGAGAATAAAAATTTGTTGCCTTATTGCGTGGTAAATATGTTGTGTTCTTACTATAAACGAATGTGAAACAATATTCGCTACGAATATATTGTGTTTAGGAAAGTGACGAAGAATAGTTCAATGAATGAGTGAGAAAGTGTGAAATGATCTTACCTTAAAATAAATTTTTATTTAGGAATAAAGTTGTCATCCGTTAATTCAATGAACTTTCTCTATCCCTTTATTTTTGTTCAATTTATATTTATGAAAAAAATATATTCGACTAAGATTTTATTTGATGTATGTCAATGTTAATTTTTTAGAATATTGAATTTTTATATATTTTTGTCTTATGAATTTAGAGAAAAAATATTTCAACTCGTATCTTAAAGATTATGAAAAGTCAAATAAGGTAAAAAATTAGAAAGAGAGTATGTACCAATGCAAATTGCTCTTCTATTTTTTGCTTGAATCAAATATGTTAGTCTATTATGAAAAACTCAGCAAGGTTTTGGGTCGTGGAAAATTGAATTTGTAAATGAAATGTACGTTGTAAATTTGGGCCTCGTGAATATCCCATTAGAATTTTTGCTTAAATAGTTAAATGTAATCATTTTTTTGGTTTGTTAGAAAACTATGTAGGTTCATTAACTATTGTGAAAGAGAAAATGGAAGAATAATGTATGATACTTTTTTTATCTCACTAGATGAGTCAAATATGAAATTTAGTATTATCAAATACATCTTTATCTAATGGATACTCGTAATATTTATACATAATTACAATCTCATATCGGATATGAACAATAACTCTCAAGAAACTTAGAAATTCTTCAAATTGATCCTTGATTTTCTCAATTATTCGCTAAAATCTCAGTACGGTAGCTAAGTAGGGACTTACCCTTGTAAGAATTTGTACAAGGAGTCTAGGGCTCTAGGGACTTCAATTTTGTTTACATACTATGTTAATAATTAATATCATCTAACATATTTGCATGATATTATCGATCGATATCTTGTATTAAAACATGAAAAAGAATAATCCAATCAACATCGTCGATTTGCTTTGTTTTCATGGTCATAACCTTGGTAATTAAATACAGTCCACCAATCTTATGGTAAAATCTCAATTTTATCAATTTTAGTTGATAACCTTTTTTTCCTCAAAAGAAAAACGTACGGTTAAGGGAAAACGACATCGCAGCTTAAAGAAATCATATTGTCAAACATAAATAAAAGGAAATGCATTTCTTGGTGGTGATGCATCTATCTGTCTTTTCACAATCTGATCTCATTGATCAATGGAAATTAGTAACCAAAATCGAGCTGGCAGTGGTACACCCCCATATTTCACATCCATATATACCCAATTCTTGCTCTTTTTCTCGGTCTCAATCAGCTGAAGAATGACTAATAATGGGTCAATCTCTCCATAAAAGCCTACGGAGTATCTAACAAAATGCTGTTTACAATACTCCTCCGTGATTTTCATTTTTGGAATCAAAATTTTATAAATTTAACCACTAATTTTCTCAAAGTATACAATGTGATGAGTATCGAATCCGAACCGATTCCGATCGATCCGAAATAAAAAAGTTCGATATAAACCTGTTTAAAAAAAACCGACCCCTAATCCGATAAATTAAAAAACTTCGACTCCAAATAGCAGATGAGTTGGATTTGGATTTTGTATTATATCTGACCTGAATATGATCCGAGTCTGATCCGAATGGGTAGTGTTAAGATCAAACAAGGTCAACCTTTTGCACCAATGGTATTATGCTTGTATTTTATAATTTTTTAATTTACTTTATATGTTATAAAATAATTATAGTATTAGTAATGATATTAATAAAAGACTAAGTAAGAAAGTGCAAAATTTAAAATAGATTAAATTATGGGTTATGATGAAGGTCCAACGGATCGCATCGAATTCGGGGGTCCGAAATCCTAATCGGGTCAGATTCGGAGTTTGCGGATTTGGATCCTAAATTAAGGTTCGCAAATTTGTCGGATCAGATACAAATTTTGTTGGATTCGCTATAACTCCGATCCATTGACATTCTAGTAATGTCACCTTATTACGAAAGAGTACGTATTTTTTTCATACAAAAAAGGTTAGAATTACTACTTCGTATTATAAATGAATTACAATTATAAAAGTTAGAATTGCTATTAGAGGAGTACTGAGTACTTATTGAATTATTTAAAGTATATATTTTAACATTTTTTTTGCAAGCTCTAGTGTAAGAAGTAGTTAAATTTGAGAATTATAAGAAAATCATATAGTTATGTTGATATTTTTAAGTCCATATACATATATACAGAGAGAGAAGTGAAACCCGATATTATTATCCTGATGTGATAAATTTCAACATACGATAAATAGCAAAATTATTTCTAAAACAATAGTCAACTGAAAATGCACTCAAATTAAATAAGATTTTTTTTATATTGAAGAAAAATAATAATTGTTATGATTACCCTATTTCGCACGAAAACCATCTCATGTACTCGGTACTCCGTATGTCAATTTGTGTCAAACCACATATGATTATCTCTTCTTATCCCTCTCACATAAGTTGTGCTTAATATCGACGTGGCATCATAATAATAAGCAATAGGCGTGCAAAAATCGTATATATCATGGTAACTTTACAACTCAACTTCATTATTGTTATAGATCTTTGCTTCAAAACCTTGTACATTACTATAGGTCCTTTATATTGGCAGGCAATAATAATATATTATTGCACTGTCGAAAGTCATTAAGGTCCTAAAGGGACGCATACGTACAGTTTTCATCTCAAATTATCAGATGACACAATTGTAAATATCAAGACATTCTATGTTTGATTAATCATCACTTGACCTGTTCAAATGGGAGGGGTCCCGTTAAAGACTCTTGACCAGCCCATTTGTTAAAGGGCCTAATCAATAATGACCCTAATGAGTCGGTCTCTTAAAGGGTCATGTTTTATTGGGTTTTTAATGAGTCGAGTCTGGTCAATAACGGGCCAATAATTTATAAGACTTTTAAACACTATTAAGTAATGAATTATTTTCACTTACTTGCCGATAGTCTACTACCAAATTTTGGAGGGGATACATGTAAAGTATCACCCTCGATAGATAAAAACTATATTCTATTTTGACGGCCTGGCCCGACTAGACCCGTTATGTATCTCCTTTGACCCAACCCGTTTTGCCTCGTCTTTGATCTGGCTCGGCCCGACCCGTTTTGCATCTAACTCATTCCGACCCTGACCCAATACACAGGTCTAATCATCACTAACATGATAAATTCGAGTGAATTGAGCTACAAGCTACGTACTCTTCACCCTTAATATTAAGATATGGTATGCTTGATTTTGTTGTATCAGTCATAATTCAAAATTACACCGTTCAAAGTGACTACATATCGTAGTACTCCGTATTCAGTTTTCATACTTGATACTCCAGTAATGGGATTGACTTAGATAAATCCATACAATTAGTTATGAGTATCATAATTCTCCCTTACGTAATTTATAAGGAGTATATCGATTAATAATGATCTAACTTTGCTAATGATCATGTTTCTCACCTACATGACAATGAGTGACATTATACTGTGCCCCTGCAAAACCCCCTATCCTGCCCAGGCCCTCTATCCCATATACGGATGAAGAAATAGGGGGAGCAAAAGAAATGCATGAAGCTGAATTCTAAAAGTTAAATGATTACGATTTTGCCTATCTCATATTCTCATATACTCCGTATATACTACGTAGATTTGTACTTGTAGAAAAGGCTACATACCAGCCTACCATTACCTGAGCATCTTCCGGTGATCACTAATCAATCGATTTCTTTTATACAAACAAAAGGTTTGTTCATGACTCGTACATACTCGACAATTGTAGTACTACGTATAACCACAAATTTAAGTTATATGACGTACTCTTACTCTCTTAGTCGGATAATTCCATTATGACCAAATACAAGTGATACGTTACACATAACCACCAATTAAAGAATAAGGTATATATGGAAGAACAAAGTAATAAGAAAATTTATAGAGGAAGAAGAAAAAACCAGTTTTGAATAGAGTTGGATAAGGGCTTGGTCAGCAATGCGGTTTGGGCAGACACAACATAGCAGCTCTATCCTACTCCAGGGAGTACCTTAATCTCAAGGGTAAAATAGTATTTTATCTTTTATTATGTGAAATTGGTAAATTCACGCCATTTTTAGAGGAAAAAAAAATCCTTTTACTGTTAAATTGAGAGCAAAGACATTATTGCGTACCCGACAAAAACCTTTAAACATAGCACCAAAGGTAACAATGGTGAGTTTGAAACCAAGGTTGACAATATGATCCAAAAAGAGAGCAGCTTGGGGTAGCTTATTATTATGAATATTACAATTATTGATTAAGGTGTAACAGATGTAATAATTGGAAGGATAGCCAAGCTTAAGGGATTTACCCAAGAGAGAGAGGCCGAAATCAACCCGACCCTAATGACAGTAACAGTAGGCAAATACTCAAAGTATGCCTATCGGGAGGAATACTGGACAATTGAAGGCAGTTGAAGAGAGAGAGAGAATGGTGAGATGAGGATGAAAGCGTTTCAATTTGGAAATGGCAGAGAAGAGTTGAATGAAATAGTTGACACAAGGAAGAGGACGCAATGCGGTCATCTGATGGAAGAGAGAGATTGGGAGTTTGAGGTCGGAAAACTCTAATTTGGATTGTTCGCGAACATAATCAAGAAAGAGATGACGATCATCAACAAAATGGGGGGTAATGGAGTACCTTGGGATTGCTCTTCTTGACATGTATAGCTAAGTGTGGTATGGTTTAAGAAGGGAGCATGGTAAGGTAGGTACTCTCTGGCTTATAACAAAATTTCTAAACACAACACGATTTTTGCACAAGCACGACTAAGGTTGTCCATGGAATGGGATATGGATTGTGCCCCAGACAACAAAATATATCGGGTACAAGAACGATTCGAGTTCACCAGCGGCCCTCCAAATTTTCATTTCCTTGAAGCATGCTATTATTATTATTATTATTATTATTATTATTATTATTATATTCTTGTATACAATTTAAAATATCTTAATTTTTAATATTTTAATAAATACTTTGTTCTTTTGCAGAAAAATTAAATAATAATGAGCTAGCCTACATCAAGCTCGGCTGAACCAAGCTTGACCCGAACAGCCCGGGTCAGAGGCAGGCACGTCCATGCACACCTTTAGTTATAATTAATAAATCTTATAATAAGTCAGATTGTCAGAAGCAAGAGACGCCTGACGGTCGCAAATCCAAATGATTGGATTCTTTGATGTATTGCATTGTTTACAAAGTTTTCTTTGATGTTTGTATTCTGGGAAATTCAAAGATGAAGTCTTTTTAATAAAAAAAGAAAAAAAACAAATTGAAATTTATTTATATTAATAAATTCATGGCAATTGTCATTGTTTTTGTGTCAACTGTCAAGAAAGTAGGTGCATATATAGCCCATGCATGGAGATTTTATTTGGTCTATCTGAGCCATGTGATTAGGTACAGGCTCATATTTGCTACCTAAGGAATCTTAAGTTATTGGCCTCTTTGAGAATTAATGTTGTAGTCGTAGCTTATATGATTGAGCTCTCATAGGGCCTATTTGTCCATATATTCTGCTCTGAGCTATACTTGCATCATATAGATTTTTTTTTTTTTTAAATCTATACATACTAAACTATACTTGAAATTGTAGTTGATTATGAGCATATCGTGCATATGAAGACATGAAATCATAAATTGTTGTCTTGAAATCTCTGGTGTCAGTCCTGACTTATTTTCCTTCTCTCATTCGTCCATTATCTCTTCCTCTCTTCTTCTATCCACCTAGCTTCTCTCACACATATAATAGATAAGAAGAAAGATTGTGATTTTGTGTAAAGAATCACATAAACTTGATTGATTAGTTGATTAATTAATCTGAATTCTTCACAGGTATTTATACATTGGTTTAGAGCTATTTGCTCGGCACCGAGATTCTATTGTTCTATTGATTACAAACCTTATGTAATTCTATCTTTTATCTTTCTGTAATTCTATTTTAGATATATTATCTATCTTATAATTATTCTTATCTTTTCTACAATAATCTCCCTTTTTCCCAGCTATTTACTTTGGATCAAAAATTTCTAAAGCACATTCATTTATCAAAATATTTCATTAGTAATCAATTTTTCAGATAAGAAGATCTAAGGTGAAAATACATTGTTACAATGTTACATCCCACAATTTGCCTCCTGTTTTGTGCATACAACTTACAAATAAATAGGGGATCGGTTAATAGATTTGAGGTGGGTTAGCTTCGTGTGAGGTCTTTTTTTTATTCCTCGACCACCCGGCCCACCAAGTGATCATCACTATGCCAGTCCAAAGAACTAGTATTCTTTAAAAGATTTTATAGTCAAAACGCATGTGAAATATTATTTCATGACCATGCATGCAGGATTTCTTGGTTTGCTAACGTTGTGATTAATTTACGTTTTTCGTCAATGGTATCTTCAATTATTAGGTTTTGATTGCTAGTATTGGGTTTAAGATGATAATGATATTGAACTTCATTTGAACTTGTTAAAGTAGTTATGACCTAAGACGAAGAAGATTTTGAAGATTTGTTTGGAACAATGAAGTTCAATAGATGTAATGTCCCAAGTAGGGGGTTCGGAGCCAATGGTCTCATGTTGGAAGTTCAAAGAAGACCCAACAAGGATATTGAGACTTATCCACATTGTAAGGTCAAAGGTTAAAGGAGTACCAACGTATGAAACTATGGACTAATCTTCTTATTACCAACTGATTTTAGAATTGCCTAATCATTTCATTAAAGATAGGATTGTAAAGTTGCTATGAAAAATAAGGAAAGTGCTAAATGTAGTTTTATTGGTTCAAAAGGAAAAAAAACTTAACATGTAATCACATGAAAAGTGCATAATTCAATCATAAACACCCTCATATTGATATGTTTTCAACAATTAGAGCATGGTTCAGACAATATCCAATTGGAGCATGATTTGGGCTATATCCAAGATATGTACTTTTATTAACATACTATTATATTAGAGATTTTCAAGTTTAGTGTAAAATTTATAGGTTATTTTCTAACTCTTACAAACTCTTATATATAAAATATAGTAAGTAGTTTGTAGAGTAGGAAACCTCAATGCAATGTAATGCTATTATTTTATAGTTGCAAACTTGTCATTACAAAATCATAAATTCTTCTTCAAACTTTTTAGGAAATATGATTATTTTAGTAAAATTCTTTTTCTATTAAAGTTAATGTTTCATTTCTGCTCAAATGGGAGGGTCTCATTAAGAGCCCTTAGTCGACCTGTTTGTAAAAGGGTCTAATCAATTATAAACTTAATTGAGTCAGTCTTTTAAAGGGTCATGTTTTATTGGGTCTTTAATGGGTCAAGTCGTGCTAATAATGTGCCAATAATTTCCAAGGCCAAACACTATTAGGTAATGAATTATTTTCATTTACTTGTCGAAGGTCCATTGTCAAATTTTAGAGGTGATATAGGCAAACTATCACCCTCTAAAGATAAAAGCTATACTCTCTTTGGACGGCCCGACCCAACTTGGCCCGTTTTATATTTTCTTTTTCCCGATCCAACTAGGTCCATTTTGTATCTTCTTTGGCCTAACTCGACCGACCCATTTTTCATCTGACCCATCCCTACCCTAACATGACCCACCCAATGCACAGTTCTAGTCGAAACTATCATTATAATTTGTATATATAAATCATATGAGTAGACTATTCACGAAATTAGGGTAAGAAAAGATAGCTAAAATACTTACTTATCATTACATGATTATATACTACAACATGTTGGATGCGTAAATACTTTTAAAGGATTATTAATGAAAATGCTAGTACCTTTATTTCGTAGCATTGTAAAATAATGCCTTGATGGGTTGGTGGATAAGTTATTCACTTCTAAATCTAGAGATTACGTGTTCAAATCTTTAAAACAATAATATTTGAAATGGAAATCAAGCAATCTCATAAAGGGAGAGGGCAACATGGCACATAAACTTTCCCAATAATATATTTTTTTTATATTACTCGCTACTAATATAGTGTGAACTGTGATTAAATGACATTCTCGACGACTAATGCTTCTGGAAGAATTATTCAAACTTACTAGGATAACCATTTTAATCAACAAGTATGCTATATAATTGTCTACTCAACACTGAAGTAGATTCATATTGTAAGTATGTACTCGATCACTAGCTTTTCAAAAAAGTTTCTTCAAAATCTAATATAACTAAAAAAGGAAATTTTTTTGAGGAAAACTAAACTAATATGTCATATTGACATCATATTTACCTTAATGAAAACTTGCATATCATATTTTTATTTATTATCTCTCACTAATGTTCTTACTATTTACTATAACAAGTACGAGGGAAGCAAAAAGTAGTGTATCCATTTTTTGTTTTACTATAGGAAAGATAAAGTTGTTTAGAGAAATTGGTTTTATTAATGGTATATCCAAATCCATGTGTGGGGTTACGAAGAGTAAAAGTTACGATTTTCTTATTCCTAAAAGAAATGAAAGAAGAAAAAGTAGGAAGAACATTAATGAACACTCCTATATGAAAATTAGGAAACTAGAAACAATATTGATGAATATTCCTAAGCGATAACATAAAGGAACAAAGAGAGTATAAAAAAAATTACAAAGTATTTATATTGTTGTAATATTCATAACTAATATTATATATATTACGATTTTTATATCATCATATTTGTGTTGAAGAGTACTTCAAAACAAGATTCACTTGTAATATGTTTCAATAAATTTCGAAAAATTCCTACTATATGGCGAAATATTACGAATGAGTTTGACTAAATCTCGTTACTTAATAGTTATTGTGTTATCGAGTTAAGTTGAGATATGAATTGTAAGGATTGGGATCCTATTTTAAAATAATGACGGGGCACGAAAACCAATATATAGTACTGGATCGTAACTATCATAAGATCTTCAAGGCAATAATTATCATACCACTTCATTGTATTGGGTTGATGGGCTCACCAAAAGTTGAAGACCCAAATAAAAAGGTCAACCCGAATAACCAATAGTGGTCAAGAAATAGAGTGATAGAAAACCGCTAGGGTTTTACCCCTCCAAAACCACACCCTTTAAGGCCGCCAATCGCCCAAATCAATCTCCTTCTCAGACTTCCTCTGCGGCTCTGCCCCCCTCTCTCTCTCTCTCTCCTCCATTCCCTAGTGTCGAGCTTCACTCGGGCTGTCAAAAATGGCGACGACTTTATCCCAGAAAGAAGCCGACATCCAGATGATGTTGGCTGCTCATGTTCATCTTGGCACCAAGAACTGTGACTTCCAAATGGAGCGTTACGTCTTCAAGCGCCGTTCTGATGGTTTACCCTCCGTTTTTTTCGCAATTCGATTTATGGGTTTTGATTATTTTACAATTTGATTTCTGGGTTTTCTTGCAATTTAATCTATGGCTTTTTAGTTTCCAATTTGATTACTGGGTTTTGATATTTCTTGCAATTTTATTTTTGGGTTTTGATTTTTTTTATTTTTGGCAATTTGAGTAATGGGTTTTGATTTTTGTGCATTATTGTTTTAAATATATCTGGGGTTAAAGTTATTTTGATTGTGTTTAGGAATCTGTTAGTAAGGGTTTCTGCTATTTATGTTTGTTTTGAATTTTGATGTGGTTGTGTGATTAGGGACTTGGGTTTTCATGTTGTTTTTGAATGGGGATTTCACGTAAGTAATGAAAGTTTGTAATTTATCTCATTTGTTGTAAAATTGAATAGAAATGTTGAGGGTGTGATGATTTGATTTTTAATCAATGGATTATTGCGGGAAAGAATCATTTCAGAGAATAATTTAATTGGTTTATGTTCTATATTTATTTGTTTATGCTTTATATTAATTACGAGAATATCAGGATTGTGATTGAGTATTAGTAATCCATATTTGATCTTTTGATTTTCGTTTTAGTTAAAGGTTGGCTTAATTAGTGGCCAATGCTAATATAATCCTATTGGTGAGAAATTTAGTTACTATGTTTAAGCATCTGTTTTATTGTTTATTCAGATTTGGGATTTCATGTAGTTAATTTATTTTATTTTTATGTTAAGGTAAAATGATTGTTTTTTGATTAGATTTGTTGAGGTTAATTTGATCTAAATGTGAAAAATCTGATCATGTTATTTAATAATTTTGTGCATTCTATATGTTTAATTTTGAATTATAAGATTATTGGGAGTGTAATTGTGTATTTGTGATCCATAAAGAATTATGACATTTCTATTGATAATTTTGTTGTGTATATATTATGATACTGAGTTGAAATTATATATTCTGTGATAGGGATTCATATTATTAACTTGGCTAAAACATGGGAAAAGCTTCAAATGGCTGCTAGGGTTATTGTGGCAATTGAGAATCCTCAGGATATCATTGTTCAATCTGCTAGACCATATGGTCAGAGAGCTGTGCTTAAGTTTTCTCAGTACACTGGAGCTAATGCGATTGCTGGTAGGCACACTCCTGGTACATTCACTAACCAGCTTCAGACCTCATTCAGTGAGCCTCGCCTCTTGATCCTAACTGACCCCAGGACAGATCATCAGGTCATACACCTATGGATTTCTATTTATTTTACGACTGTATGATTTGTTTCCTTAATAGTTTGTGTTGATCATGTGATATTCTGAAACTTCTGTCTTACAGCCTATTAAGGAAGCTGCCCTTGGAAACATCCCCACAATTGCCTTTTGTGATACCGATTCTCCCATGCGTTATGTGGACGTTGGTATCCCTGCCAACAACAAAGGTAAACACAGCATTGGTTGCTTGTTCTGGCTCTTGGCTCGTATGGTGTTGCAGATGCGTGGGACCCTCCGCCCAGGACAGCAATGGGATGTCATGGTACCTAAGCTAATTGTATTTTCCTTGGGTTTATTTTGTTCTTGAAAAGGGTTTTTTTTTTTTTTTTTGTATAAATTGTCTGTCCCTTCCTATATTGAGTCAATTTTCTGGGGGTAGTTTAATGCAAATGAATTTCTTCTGGTTTGCAGTAGGGGGACTACATGAGTTGGGGGTTGTTCTTGTTTGCTTATCATTGTTTTGCTATTCTGTGCAGGTTGATCTATTTTTCTATAGGGAACCTGAAGAAACAAAGGACCAAGAAGAGGAAGAAGCTGTCCCTGCAGCTGATTTTGGACAAATAGAATATGGTGGTGGTGCAATGACTGGTCTTGGTGGTGAATGGGCATCGCTTCCTGAATGGGGGGCTACCCCTGATGTGGCTGGTGCAGCACCTGTGGCTGCTGTTGCAGATTGGGCTGCTGCAGCTCCAGGTAATATTTTTTGTTGCACTTGAATACACTCGTAATGCTGGTTAATGTCTCATTCTGAATTTTCTTAGGTGACGTAACTATTTCTTCTGATACTTTCTACACATTTGTACTTCGTTTCATTTTCCTTTGAATATATTTTTTCCATGTTACTTTGATCATGCTCATATGCTACTTACATGATTTATGGTCGATTACCTTTAACATATGGCTTTTTTGCAGCTGCTGATGGCTGGGATGAGGTTCCAGCGCCTATTGCCGTAGCTCCTGTTTCTTCAGATGCTCCACCAGCTACTGGTTGGAATTAAGTTAACCCTTTTAGGTAATTGGAATTTTGGTTTCAGAAACAGTTGGGTAAAGCCTGGGCTTTAGTTTTCTGTCGAGTTTAGATGTAGATGCGTAGTTAAAGAGCAAATTTGTTCTATTTCGCAACAAATTAATGAGATATTATTTTCAGCAGATGCTGCTCTGCGTTATATTATTATTCCGATGTTCAGCTTTGTTCCTGGTTATGTTTATATGATTGATTAGTAATTGCATCTGATTTTGTTTTCATGAATTGTCGTCTTTCCTTAGTTAAGGTTTTACTTGGTTGGATATAACTTATGCCAGATTATAAGGGTGACAGGATCTATTTGTTTCTTAAATCTGCATCTGTTTTAGAACGCTCATCTCTATCGGTTGCTCCTGAGTCCTGACCTCCTTTAACAAAAAAAGTAATATCTCGAACTCTAATAGAGCTATTTTTTTTGTATACAAGTTACAAAGGTTTCCAAAATGCAAATCAATTCTTATTCTTGAATAGTTCATTTTGTATTTAGTTATACTATTCCAAATCAGAGCTCGAGGCTCTAAAGTGGGGGTCTTCACAAGTACGAAGTACTACCTGTGCCATTGCTTAAGATTCGACGAGTTTTTAAATAAAATGCAAGCATTGATTGAGACGTGGGATCATAATCAATTAATTAAGGGGCTAACGACGAATAATGAAAGTAAAAATGTCTGTTTGCGGGTATATAGATTTCGTACGGAAATTCTAAGAGGACACTAATAGAAGTTATATCAGTCTAAACAATCAGCTTGCCTTATATTTCTCTCCAGGGTCTTGTCTAGTCCAAACCTTGGGTACTCCGTGTTCCTCTTGCCTGTAGATACTAGTCGACAATGTCTAGCAGCATAATAGGAAGTCTGTGTGATTATTTCAGAAAGATTCGTCTGGGTGATGATCCTCTGAGAGCCCCTATTCGTTCCGAAGTGAGGATCAATTCAAGTGCTTACATAATTAACGTCACTGGTGGAGAAAGATGCTCAGCATCTCGACAATGCGTTTACTACTTGTCTCATTTCTGCAGAACCTCAGATGTTCGTCTTGATATGAACGTCAAAGCAAGCCAGAAGAGACTTTGCATTTGGGTTTTGCTCAACAAAGCTTCAATAAAGCAGATGGGACATGATATTACTGTCAATGTTTCTTGGACTTGAAGACTCGTGTCACAAGAGTATGAGTCCATGTTTAGTTTCTTCTACTTTGTGAAAAGTTTGTTGTTGGTCCAAAATGAAGTGTCAAGTGAGGATGCTGTATGGTTTTTGAAGTGAAAGGAAAATTTATGAATACCTAGAATCTGTCGTACCTTAGAGTTCTGATGGCAAGATGGCCAATGAATTTGCACAACACCAACAAAAACTGTTTATGCGGAAGAATACAAAGACGCCAGCATAAGATAAATAGCACTCAGCACTTCACAACACAATCGTCCCACCACCAAAGGAAATTAGATCCTCTTTGAAGCCTACTTGGTTAATTCGAACATCTTTGCCTTCTGCAGAACTGTCACGAACTCATAACAACAAAAGTTCTGCAAGCTTAGCTTAGCTTCTTGACTCAGTCTAGAAATATTATGGGCTAGCAGAAAAGTCCTTCATGGGGAACCTGCGAATATGATGGAAGACATTAGATCCAAAAGTTATTCTAAATATCTCATGCTGATTTAAGCTCATAAGCCGAAACCATCATAGGTAACACACAACATAGTACGGTGTTTATTTAGGCATCGATGGAAGAAAGCATACGGTAATATGCGTCAGCATATTACTTCTTAGACGACATAGAAGATAGAAACCGGTTTTGGCGTGTCTATATGAATAAATCCATCTTGATACTTGAAGAGTAATGAGGACGTTCTCTTATCTGCTGGCCAGCCGAAATTGATTATTCAGTATTAGAAATTCCTCAATGCAAGTAGTAGTTCCAGCCCCCACCATCACTCAATGTAATAGCTACATATGGAAGTGTAACGAAATCGAGCTGCGTAAAGAACTAGCTTGTAGTTTTCCGTGACTCAAAGGCCCAAGCTTGCCCGTGACTCTTGGAACTAATACAAGCAGAACCTGAAGGTCAGAAGAAAATTTGAAGGAGCCAGTTTCAGCTTACAAATGGTGTCGAAATAAACACAGCTTCTCTACCCCTATACAGGAGAGTTGTTTTGGAATACTTGATGATTCCTTTAAAGTCCACGCCATCAGCAGAAGGGGCAAGTAAACATAGATTATTGGATATACCAGAATCTATTGATAGCTCAGCATCTTAGCATGATGCAAATACTAAACTTATTCGCCTATATTTTTTGCTACAAAGATACAAACATACCCTTCTTGTGATTCATGCTGAGGACTTCCAGAAGGTCCTGTCAGGTACCGAGGACCAGATTCCTCAGCATCGCTATCAAACCATAGCCTTTCGAAGCCTGAATAGATGCACAAATTGCACCTGCAACAGCAATAGTGGGCATCAAATTTCCCTTATAGTTACAAATAAATCTAAAATAGCAACAACTTACAGTTATACAGAAAAAGCAGCTCATGTGGATGTACATAGAAGGTTCATTACACAATGTCATGGTATCACTAGTGACTATTAGGATCTAAGCCAAATACAATCTGGAGAACTCGAAACCAGCAGGACATGCTTTAATTGAATTTTGCAAAACATCAACCTCTTTGACTATGATTTCTTATTTGTGAAAGGAAACTCCTAATGTAATTTTACAGAGAAAGCTAACAAGATTATTTTTACAAGATAGATTAATACCCTTTTCAGCAAAATGGGCTATTACTCAATTGGGCGTATATAACTACAATAAAAGCAAACTGCCTTGGATTAACCTGGTAATGATAGCAGATTGGTTTTATGTAATCATTGCAATACCTGAACAAATTTTTGAAGTAGATAGAATTCAGCCATTCACACTTTTCCCTCTCGTCTAGCTTACTTTTAAAGGTAGCCAGTCCACCAACTTCGGCCGCTTCAGGTTGAAGATGTCCCAGGAATCTGTGTAACCAGTAATGTGCATAAGTTTCTTCTGCTTTTTATAGCTTCTGAACGAAGTCCGCAGGAATATCTGAAATTAACTTACAAATCGATAGCCTGTTGTTTAGTGCCATCCGTGAAAGAATTGCTGCAATGACGTTGAATGCTTTTCATGAACTCCTGAAACTGTGTGGCCACTTTGTATTGACCCTTGATCTTGGAGAAAATCTATCACGTAAAATGTTATAATATTTGTGTAAGTTCTGAAAATGAACCTATAAAAGATATGCATGGAGAACTGGAGAAGGCTAGAGAAGACCAATGAGGCATCGTAGGAAAATGAAGGAATCTAAACAGTTGATTATCAGTGAAAACAACAAAAAAGTTAGTGAAAACAACAAAAAAGTTGTCAGTGACAACAACAAAAATGTTATCTGTGATAAAAACAAAAAAGAAATTATACAGATCAAAGTAGCTCTCAATTCCATAGTTTACAATGAAATTTATCAATCCTTAGGCGCATACATTTAAGTTATAGATAAAAGAAACTACATCAGATTTTGATAAAGCTGAAGACTGAAGAATAATGAATTAGGGAAGTCTTTTATTTCTAATTCTCATAGTAAACTGGAATCAGGAATATATATGAATCCTGAGATCTACAGGCGTACTTATTATTTGACACAATCATGTTATGAAGAAATATAGAGCCTACATCACAAGACTCAGGAGTGTTCCACTTAAAACCATGAGACGATGAGGAGAGTAACCCCCTTAGTGTTCTAGAGTGAGCACCTCTCTCTTAATTATCAATGTGAGATACTTACATGTTATATTTCATGGGGTAGCTTAGAGCTTCAACATTATCTGCAACATCTAATTAAGGTTTAGGCAGCTAGATCAAATTTGTTCTGCAGTGTCAGTCCTCCTTAACCAACTGTTAGTGCCTAACATCATGCAGTGTGATAGAATAATTTGTATTATTCCTATTATACCTTATGGTGTGCCGGAGATCCACCATACTGTAGAGAAAGGGCATCCCCCATGGCCTGATACATGTCCATCAATTCATTAACTAAAGGGCCTTTAGTCTCTTGACAATCCAGCTCTTGAAATTCAATTATTCCTAAAGTATGGAGCTGATGACCAAGAGCAACCAAGCCATACACATACTGAGCCACATTGGTGCGATCTAAAGAATCAAGGCAATTCGTTCTTAGGATCCCTTTCTGGTGCTTACAGTTGCCGTTACTGGAGTTGACCCTGCATCACATGTAACCAAGTCAATATACAAGTTGACACAAGGTATTAACTGCGAAACGATATTTACTCTGGCTCGTTTCAAAATTTCCGATTTCTGAAAGAGGCGGGGATGAGAAATAAACTAGTAGAAGAGGAGGACGATAATCTGGTGTTGGTAAAAAAAAAAAACTCAGCACAAGATTTCAAATTCGAAGATAGTATTACATTGCGAGAGAAATAGACCTTGTTTTTCCACTTCAATTAAATGAGCATCCAAACGACTAGGCCCTATAGTACACTGTCCCTCAACTAGCAAAACTATATTTCTTGCTGGATTTATGATCATACTCTCTCCAACTCTATTTGTTTGTTACATTAGACTTATCACTATCTTTAAGACGCAATTTAAAACATTTTTTTCTCTAAATTATTAACAATAAATTTATAAAAAGTTAATATTCTATATAACAAGATCCCACTTGGATATTTTATTTGTTATATTGGAATTCGTGATAAAAAATTTTTTACATTAAAATGTATTTAAGAAGATCCCACTTAAATATATTATTTATTATATTAGAATTTATGGTCAAAATTTCCAAATTTTGACTCCAAAAATAAAAATGTAGCAATTAAAAAGGGATAGTGGCGTTAGAGTAACTCTATCTTATCTTGTACGAAAATCAAACATCAACATATGAACTTAAAATTCTCTGTTATGTCCAGAAAATGATGCAAACATGAGTGTTCTTGATATTTCATCATTTCTACTATGAGATACAACATAGTTGCCAGTAGGTTACATATAGTTACCAGGTGTATGGTAAGCCCTCAACGTTTATAGATTGAGGCATTTGACATGAGAAGATTCCAGTTTTATTGAGCGCTTTTTCAGCCAAACTTTGAAGTTCTTTCATTTCATCGGTGTCCTCACTGCAAAATAATGAAAATTGGTAGTCATTATATCAGTCTAACTTGATCATGTCAGTTTATGAAACATGATAACAGGGAAGCAACATTACTTTTTGAAGACTGCATCAAGGTCTAGGTTCCATAACTCCACCTGATCCTTTTCAGGCAAGTCCTCGTTGATAGAAGCTATAGCTTTCACGAATTCCTCATGCAGGATAAATTCACGGTGCTTTTTTTTGGAGGTCTGAAATTCAGGAGCTGTCATTAGTATAATATATCATCGTGGAATGAAGCATAAAAGATGGTTATTTAAGTCATACTCAAAGCACCTTAATCAGATTCAGAACAATAATTGGCTTTCCATATCTAAGGCGAATATTTTGGAAATGAAGTCGTGAAGCCTTATAGCAGCCGTTGCATTCTGATACTGAACACAGAGGGCAGAGTGGTTAAACATAAGGACATTATAAAGAACCAAAACTAAAATTACCAGGAACGTACGTAGGATATCAGGTTTAAGATTCAACAACGAAGGCTTCTGCGACCAGCAAAGTGGTATTGAAGCCCGATTTTGCACAATTGAAGTGATTTCAGTTGGGCATTCACCATCAATAACTTGCCAAACTATTTGCTCAACCTCAACATCATTTGCAGCTTGGCCATCTTCATTGACACCCCTTTTCTCATACCTTGCTCATGCCAAAATGAATAAGCAAAACAAAAAGAGGGAGAAGAACAGCAATGAGCTACTATGCCGGTATAAAAAAGGTGTCATTCAAGATAGTTAAGGCATGACATGCATTTTACAAAGAGAACTAAAGGTGGTAAAACTGAAAATTTTACGTGGAACTAGTTCTTTTTCGGGGAGGGGTAGGAATATCCTATGACATAGGAGCCATAGAATTCAGACACCAAGTCATGGGCTTGAAGGTAAGTGAGTATCTCAGTGCTAGCATCTGAATTCAGAACTAACCTGGTGCCAGCAAACTGACATGACCGTCTTGCGATAAGTGTCAATACAAAATTCGTCCCACATGTGGACAACTGAACCTAGATACATGTTAGTATGACAGTGAGAATGTATATCAACTTAGATATCTGGATGCATGCTCAAGGTTTTTCTCGTACCTGCTTGAAGAAGCCATGTATTAGTGCAACAGTCCAAAGAGTATTATTGAGACTGTCCCGAATTGGATGAGTTAGATACTCATTCCAGACGAACATTGTTCCATCAGAGGATCGTCCTGTATCCTGTTTGCCTAAGTTCTGCTCTACCCTATGCATGAGAGGGTACGAGCAGCTGAAGAAGAAGTTATCCCTAATATCAACTAATTGCAGGAGTTTCTTGTACCTAATCAGAACATCTTATTAGGAAAATAAAAAAAAATGCATGAACATAGTGGACACGCATAAGAATAAATAATGGATAACATAGAAACGTAAATCGAAAACTTCAATCTGAATTTACGTCTTGAAGAGAACTGATATTTTAAGTCACTTCACTGTAACATAACTATCAGCAGCAAAAATTTATTGAAGTTTACAAGTAAACAACCCAAGTACCTATTCTCTTTTGTAGAGTTATACAAGTAGGTTAATGCAGTAGAATGCGAGACAGAAATCATCTTGTATTTAGAGATCGAATATATTGGATGACCACATATCTTCCCAATCTCCGTCCTCTCTGTGATGAGAAGGATATAGTACGATTCCAATAATTTAATGAAACCTGAACACCAAGAAATAGGATAGAAAAAGAAGGATGAAACTCGATGTAACATATAGCTGAATATGATGCTCAATGACTAATTTCTTTTGTTCTGCTTCAACATACCAACAATTCCATGGTAATGAGTAACAAACTTAAGTCCACCTGCCGATATGTTTCCTTCGTTTATGCTGCACAACAAATCCTTGCATTCTTCATATGAATAAGTTGTTGGATCTTCGTGGATAACAAACTCCGAAGGCTTAGATCTGCCAATCTTCAACACTCTCCAATGCCGCCGCCTTATATCTCTTCCAATCATGTAAAAGTTCTGCTCCATAAAACAGGAAAGATACTCCGTAAAAATGTTGCCTAGCAGAAGTACATTTAGAAAAATTCTAACCTATCTTGGTCAGATATCAGGGCTGCTGAGTGCCGATACAATGGCAGGTTATAAATATTTTGATCATCAAAGATACATCATATAGTTATGTCATTATGTCAAGACATAAAATACCTCAGTCAGACTATTCTGAACAGTCTGAACCGCAAATTCCCTCCCACAAATTTTCCCAGGAATTCAATACAGGACTTGAGTCGATTGCCATACTAAATTCAATAACCGGTCTCCAACAAGATTAATTACTAGCTAAGGAAAAAAGACATCAATAATTGGCAACACAATCGTACGTAGAAAAATAAAACATAAACAAGGGGAAGACCAACGCTAGCTTAGCATAAGTTTAGTCAGCTTAAGACCTTGAGTAATTCTATTTAATGATCAACCTATATGAGCTTCTAAAAGCTCACAACTCACAAGGCCACCACCACCAACAACAATCATCAATCAAAAACACTACATTATTACCATCCTCCTCTTCGTTATGATAAGTTAACTCTTGTGTGCTTTAGCACCAGATTCCTTAAGTTCACCATCGCCCAATTATATAATTTCGTGCATAACTCAAAAAAAATTGTCAAAGATTCTAATCATAGCAGGCAGTAATTCAACTATGAACAAAGGTAGCACCAAAGACAAGATTTTTATGTCATTCCGGCTTCCATTCAATAATATTTTACAATTTTACAGACTTTACCTCAACTAATTTCAAACCATTTGTCAATTACCACATCAAATGTGACAAAAAAGTTAAGAAATTTTGGCATCCAACAAACTGGGAGAGGCAAAAAAAGATCAAGAAATATACGGTATTGGTCTCGTAGAGGGTAAACTTGTCCAAATGATAGGAAGGAGAAGTACTGCTGCTTTCTCCTTGTTCATAGTTTAGCTCGCGGCTCCCGTCATCATTGACTGATCCCATTTCTTCTAACTCGCTAAACCGATAATTCACCTCTTGTATCTCTCTCCTCTCTGAGTCAGCCATTGCTTCGCGTCTAACAAAACCAATGAAATAATCAAATTATTAGGATCATAAAATTGCTATGTGATGGTGGTGTTTCCCCCTCTGCTATTGAGTTGTTGTATGATGGTTGATTAATAAAATTGCTTCTTATTTACCATAAGAAAAAAAAAAAAAACACCCAATGAAATTATCAAATTATTAGGTTCAGAAATCGAACAAACCATAAAACATAGACTAGCAAAGACGCAGCCTTAAGGACTAACTACGAGAAGCTAAAAGCAAAAATGTTGATCATAATTATCACTCTTGATTTTGTAATGAATTCCTAAATGCGGAAGAAAAATGAAAAGAGGAAAATAAAGGAGGAAATAGAAAGAGAGGTACAAAGCAGATGTTGAATTGAAGCTTCAGAGCATAGAATAGTTCTTGACAATCTGGAGAGAGAGGAGACGAGATCAATGGAATAGTGAAGGGAAGATCAAAATGAAAATTGAATATTTGGAGTTTATATAGTTGTATATCACTAGTTTGACAAGAAGAAAGGAGGGAAATGTCACAGTTTTTCCCTAAGGTGTCGAAACTAAGTACTTGTCAGTTTATTCTGTTTTTTTCAAGGTGACAAGGTTAGTTACTATGCTTACTATTATGTTATCATTGACCAACCCCAAGCCAAGCAAAGAGATTGTGTGGATCTATGGGAGATATATATAAAAGTGTAGAGATTGTGTGGATCTATATCCCATATATATAAAAATGTATATATCGGAGGATAAAACGGTAAATTTTTTTAAAGCTGCACTTCTAAGATTGAAATTGTATTATTTGTAAATGAAAATATAATTATATAATAAGATATTGTAATATTAGGAAATAAAGTTGTATATAACTTCACCATTTTTTGTGTGAGCCTAGTGTTTTATCTTTATTTTCCTTATTAAATTTGTATTTTTGAGAATTGAAATTATATTATTTATTAATGAAAATATACTTATAAATATAAATTTGTATTATTAGGAAATAAAAATAATTGTGATATATATATTTACAAACATATATCCAGTATATTTTTGGAATTTCTCAGCAATTATGAAGAACTCGGGGCTGTTATTCCGGCCTTATATTTACTGATCCACTCCCTATTTTAAAGAATTTCTCATGCTCAACACATCACATCATCTCTTGTTTTCTTTTAAAATTCGGAATTTTGTTAGTGTAGTTGATAAAATTGCGGTTGTATAGGTTATATTTTAACTTTTAAGTCATCAACTACTTTCCTTGATTAGAAATAATGTCATATTTGCATGGGTAAGACGGGTTGTGATTTTTATAAGGAGAGCTTAATTACATATATAATCTTGTTATATTTGGTTTGTAAATGATTTGAACATATGATACTGTAATATATATATTGCCATAATTTCTTTCAATGGTAAGTGAAAATTTACTTTTTATACCACCCAACAATTTATCTAAAGGCAAAATATGAAGGTGCCCGTGTCTTTTTTCAATTGATGAAACTTTTACGACAGTGAAAAAAATAAATATTTCGTAAACAAGAAATTGGATAAATACAATAATAAGATTTGATGATTAATGAAATTCACGCGGTTTGCCTACATGTTGGAGTTCGACCATGTATTAGTAGGAATATTAATTGACAAAGAAATGGAAACATAAGGGTCTAGATAATGATGAAGAGCTGAATTAGACAACTTAATTAATAATTGATTACTGCCTGCCCATTTTGGTAAGCGAATTTCAACTGTAGAATGAATCTTCTATCTTATTATTAAAATTAAGATCAATTACCTGTTAAGTATGGTGTATTAATGATAAGTATCTTACATGGTACCACCAGGACAAGCAAGCTAGAAGCTATACCGAAGTGGCAAGTTGGCAACTCCCCTCCATCCCTTCCTAGTCAGTCACATCAGGAATTACAAAAGTTTAACCCTAAGTAATGGGAATTGTATGAGATGGGAGAGATTTTCAAACTACTTTGTATACGATTATTCTAAAGGTGATGAGAGAGTTAAGTCACAAAGAAAAACTACTCTATACACAATTATTATATACATTGTTATTTCACCTAATGTTTTGGAGATGACATTGCAAACAAGCTTAACATGGTTCGTTGTTTTAAGATGTGTCAAGGACCAAAGACGAGTTTCAGAGTCGAAACTTATAGTTCTAAGGAGAAATGATTCTTAAGCATGGAAATGTTAAGTGTAACACAATTCATAAAGTCAAGCAAAAGTTGAAGGCAAATCGCAAATTGGAACTTATGATTTGAAGCTCAAGTTTCAATCTCTGCTTAAGTAGTTGTTCCATCATAAATGAGTCGAAATTCCTGAGTGGAGTTCTTGCTTTGAAGCTTCTGAGGGGAAGCAAAGAGTGAGACCGTATAATAAGTTTTCTATAGTGATGATGCAAGTACAAGTAAGGTCCACAAATTATATGCAATTTAAGGATAAGTTGAGACCTCAATTAATAACCATAAGTTAAAAGGAGACCATCATTAGTAAAATGGTTAAAACAATGGACAATAGGTCACACGAAGTAAATTCAGCTTTTGCTTACAATAAATCTATTTTATAGATTATGTTTGTGCAGCAAATCGAGTGAAGAATGACGGTTTTGACAAATTCCCATATAAGCATGCTAAAGTAATTGAACACGCAATCTGTCTAAGTAGTCAAGTGTATTTTACTAATTTATTTTTGACGGCAAACGAGCAGCCTGATCTAGTATAAAAGAAACCATTCCTCACTTAGTTATTTAACCTGATATAGTTTTACAAAGCTTTGATACTATCGAGTCAGAATTCTCTCAACTTATGCTTTTATCCTTGTATCAAATTTGTAATCCTCTTGTACATCACTTTAATCTGTATTCTTTGAAAGTTTAGTACTAAGTAGTACTAAGGGAAGGGTTCGAGTGAAAGTTGTAAGGATTTGGAGTAAAGTTCGGGAAGGGAAGTAAGAAGAGAGTATGTGTGAGTAGAAGGGTGAAGTGTTCAGAGAGGAACACAAGCGAATTGAAGGAGAGGAAAATAGAGTTCCTAATAGTGTGTATTAGGATTTGCTCCATTAGTAGAGAGTTACAAAATCCCAGAGTTGGGTCGTGGTTTTGCTTTGAGTTGAGTACAAAGTTTTCCACGGAAAAATTCATGTGTTACATTCGTGTGTTCCTTTTGCTTTCATTGTTTCAGTTTTTAAATTCTGCAAAAATTAGCAAACACTGAACTTCCAATTCAACACCCCCTTCTTCCATCCACATCACATAGGTAATGAGAGAGTTAAATCACAGAGACAATTTTATGGACATTTTTACATATGTTAACCTTTTACATGCTAACAAGTGAGTGAAAGCATGAAATATTGGGAGTTGAATATATTTATAACTCATGTAAAGTGTATACTTTTTTCTTATGAGATTACTTTTAATATAAAATTTGACAATCATATTAGAAAGGTATCGAAATGAGAACCAATTTTACGATGCTTTTTTAGTGAGTTTATTAAACTTTTAGGATTGGATTATCCTACAATACTAGGTCATGATTGATGTACTGGATCAGATTCTCTAGGCAACTCAAGGTTGGTAGCATGTGTGACATGGATTGAAGAAAAAGTTGCAGTTTATAGAAACTTTGAATTATCTTTTTTAACTTAGTTATTTTGCCTACATTTTTTACCTTTTACTTAAAGGGTTTTTTATGGTTTAAACTTTAGTTAATTAAGTTAGTTAAAGTACAGAAATTAAGTATTCCTTAATAGATTCCAAGTTGTTTAAGTTAGTATCATTATTAAAAATTTGTTTGGAAAGATGGTTGTTTTAGTTTCCTAATTTAAAATGATTCTAAGTTGTTTAAAGGGCTATTCCCTTAGTATAATGAAGAGTGATGCATCTTTCAAAGGCTAGACTTTTTTATTATTTTTATTATTATTGATTATTGTTGATTAAGCTTTTTTACTTGATTTCATGTACCAGCTAGGTGGCCCCACTCTTCTTCAGACCAAAAGGCAATATGAAATATATAGTTGCGTGTACCTCAACTTATAATGAAAGGAGTCTTACTCTTGTTTAATGTGTGCATGACAATTTGATGATACCCAAATAAGGTATCCATGAAATTAATTCAGAAGTTCATGAACACTTGTGGAATTACCAATAGGACATTTCTGAGCAATGGATAACAATACTTGAGACATGTCTTGTTGAGATGATGAGATCTATAAAATCAACACATATTTGCCAACAGTCTTTCACTTTATCACATCTTGGCTAGCCACTCCGAATATCTACAAGGTTTAATAGATCCATTTTCCAAGAACTTCTCTGCTTCAGCTTAGATGACTTGATTCTTCTCTGTTAAGAAGCTTCTTATTTTCTACTTTATAGTCTTGAAGCCCTCTACAATGCTCAATATATGGGGGAAACGATTGATGGATACACCCTAGGCATGTTGGATGCAGAAAATTCAAAAATGGGTTGGTATTCTCTCAACAAGTATCATTTCTCATTGACTTGGGGATCCAATTCCTCCCCAATTTAAACATTCTTGTCTATTCCTTCTTCGAGCGTAGCAAGCCTTGTTTCTCCTTCAGGCATAGCTAGAGGTTCCATGGGAGGCTTGGCACCAACCTCTGTGAGGTCTGCTGCCTTCCTTACCTTGGTTGTCCTATCATTAGCATCTTTACTCATTTTCCCCTTGATGCTTTTTTGTGGTGTCCAAGTTGCACGTCTTTGCTGAACTTCATGCAGCTTGCCCACCTTCCTGTTTTTACTAAAAAAGAGGAGCATTTGGTAGTGAATGAAGGCAATTCCTTCTATCTCTTGGAGGAATTTCCTCCCCATCAAAGCTTTGTATGAAGATGGAACATCGATCATTCAGAATTGAGCTTCAAAGTCCGCATGATCTCCTCCTTTATCTACAATAGAGTGAGAATGTTAGTGTAAGATATTATTAGTTAATATAATGGGTATAAAGATAATAAGTTAATTGTCTAAATAACTTATCAGCTCAGAGATTAATGTTGATAGTGAAGGTTTTCCATGTATAGCATAGTCATGTAGTGTTCTTGTTGAGATTCCAATGGATCTCACTTGGCCAAATCCGACATTTTGTACATATCCTTGTGGCGTAAGAAGTCGAATGTCTATGATTTGGATCTTTCAGCCAAACGAAAATTGTGGCAGAGTTACGTAGTATATAATAGTTGAAGTTTAATGTCATCACAAGTTGATTAAAAACATGATTGTGAGTTGTGGCACAACTTCTCAAAGTCATGGCTTATTGAAGATGGAATTTGACTCAAGTGTTCCAAGCTTCGCCAAGTTTTTTTTTTTGAAAGAAAAGTATAGTTTAGATGAACAAGACATGAGACTTGACGAATCCAGAAATCATCCTTGACGAGCTACAGGACTACAGCTATTGTGAGTTCTATTTTACTTAATTATCTACAAGGGAGGAGTAACGGACGGAGAAAGGAGCCCCAACCCCAAAGAAGCCCTTAAAAAGTTGGATCACTAGGCACTTTCCTTGATTAAGAATATCCAACTAGACAAGATGGTAAAGAGCGTATGATAGACCAACAGTAGACATACTTTTATTTAAGGGATAATATCATGTCATATCCTGTCACAAAATTTCGGATTGGAAGGGAAAGGAGGTATCGCTGCCCGATAAGAAATTGTGGCTGCTTCCAACACTTGAGCTAACGAGGCAGACTGACACATTGTTTCTTCAGTGTCTGCAGCTTACTGAATCAGAAACTTGACCTCACTAGAAAACAGAAAAGCAATGAGCTCATATTATTAAGATTTCGCATAAATTAGAGTATCAATTGTTAGTATCTACATATCCTCCCTTCCTTAGAAATTGCAGTCCATCGTCGTCCCTTCCTCCCTGCAATACCTCAAAACCTTATCCCAACAATCCCCTGAAGAGAGCGACTCCATGAAAAACACGAGAGATGCAAGTAAAGCTGCTCAAGTTACACAAAATAAGCGGCAGATAACAAAATTCCAACTAATTGCTGTGTATTCAGTAACCACATATGAGATATCAGGAAAGAGAATATTCAGCAACACTTAAGAAAAAAACTTATAGTGTATTATAGTACTATATGAAATAAAACAGGAGAAACAACCTAGAGTATCAAAATGTAGCTGGTGCAACTAGCAAAAATTTGTTAAATCAGATATTTACAAGAATCAACTGCATTACAATTTGTACCATCTATATATCTTAGTTTGAAGTGGAGATAACAAGGACCTCCAGTAAAGAATTAGCTGAATTAGTGATCAATATTGACTCTTGGTAGTTTCTCTGTTGTGCCAATAAAAATATATTAGTGCCAAGACCTCTTCCTTTTCATTCTTCTGACATTTATTCTGTTTGCACAACCCATATCCTTTGGAGGGGTTGATACAAGAATGTTTGAGGTAAAATATGTGCAGTTTGTGATGAAGACTAAGCTAAGGTTGATCCAAACTCGACCCAATGCTTAAAGCTATTTGAAAAATCTGCAGCTGTAGATGATGCATCTTGTAGTCTCCCCTGCAGGTAACAGAATACAAGTACATTTCATCTTATCAACCGAATACAGTTTTTAATGGATGTACTGGACAAGCAAACCAAAATCCAAAAGTAGCAAGTCTTACACATAAGTTAACATCTTAACACACAAACTAGTTCAGACAGAAGATCATTAGCCAGAAGATTACTTAAATAAACGAAGCACTGCATTATTTGATAGAAAAGGCTTGAAAAAGGGTATAATGTAGAAAATGACTGACCTGTGATGTATATACAGAACTGCCATGCAAGGAACCACCAACTGGAGAATTTACAAGTGAAGATCTGTATGCACAGGGAAATCAGTTCAAACTGAAGTTACAGTATAGCTTAAATAATGGTTATAAGTTGCACCAGTTACATGACAGTTGATACACTTATGTTTAGTTCTTTTGACGACGACGATGATGATAACTTTAATACTAATAAAGTCAAGCTTTAATTTAAAATGATAGGGTCAGCTACATAAACCAAGAGCTCACGTGATCATCCATAAAAATCCTCCTCCTCCATTCCCTCATATTTAGAATTACATCTTCTTAGAAACTCATTTTCTCCATAACTTGGTTTACTCCTTCCAACCAACTTCAACTTTCTTTCAGATATCTACATTTCTAGTTTTGTCCCCCAAGATATCCCTCATCTACCTTAACATACGCATTTCTGCTACATTCATCTTCTTTACATGCTTCTTCTTAAAACTTCCCTTTTAACCTCAACGATACATTGAGGTCACAAAATAGTCCAGTTACGGCTTTTGATCAATATTTCCATTCTTTTGAGAAGACACGATTTAAATAAGCTACTCATAATAACATTAGGGAACAAAGCAAACAACATAATATGCAGGTTGTTTTAATTATAAGTACAAGTAAAAGAAATTCAAGGTACTCACATATCATATGTGTCCTCCTCACATGAATTTCCCGATGAAGAAACCCAATCAATATCAAGAATATCTGAACAATCAAACTCATTTCCATGTTTGATGTAACAACTACATTCCCCTTTAAGATATCGAGTTTCTGACATATCAGTGAAAAGTCGACAGGCAGATAAGGACGGGGTAAACCTGGAAATATGGACAAGAAACAAAGAGAGAAACGATATTATTGAGGAAGCATAGCCTTAAAGGTCTGATTGATAGTAATGCGCAAGAAATCCTCCATGTCATGTACAAAGTATGTGCTGTGTGCACAGCAAAAAATAAAGAGGATATGACAATTAAACAACAAATTTGTGCACCGAGACCAAGCCCATGAGTTGCATCTAATAATTTCAATTAATGTCTAATTTTATTCCACAAACCTGAAGAATAAATCAAGATCAATATGTTGTGGAAAGTGATTGACAGTTTTCAATATAAATTCAGAAATATATCAGCAACCTAATGCCAATCTCCATGAGCTGAAAGTATATCCATCGCTACCGAAGAAATTTCTAATTCACATAACAGATATTCAGTTGAAAATTACAGGCCATACTCAACAGATGCTGAAACTATAAAAAACAGGGCATATCATGTTAAGAAAACCAACTTTAAGAAAGTGCCCTAGATTTACCTTGCATAAGATGCATTAGTGTCGTCGTCACATGTTGAAATCTCAGGCGACGAATCTGATATACCACTCTTGTCTTCTTTTAATTCAGGTAAAGTCGGGTGATAACTACTAGCATCAACTGGTGTTGAAGGCGAAGCACTCTCATACATAAGAACTCCATCTGACATAGACCTCTTCAAAAATGACCTAAAGTAACAGAAGAATGAGCGGGGCTAAAACTGCTTGATTATATCATTATTCCATTAAATTATTTAACCTAGACCTTGCTAACTTTCCTGTTCTTTCCTAGATTGAGTGCACACTTGGACTAAGTTTTTTGCAGTCTTAACACTAATGGTCGAGATTCTCTGAGTGCATATGTTAGACATATGACTGGACACTCCAACTCATACAATAAGCAAATTTTGAACATCCTTGAAATTAATAGGTCGTACAGGGTGGATGAAGGCTTGTTAGAGGCCATCATGAACGTGCATGATACTGTTAAACTAACATATGACGTTATACTCTTCCACAATCCATCATCAATGTACAATACAACATTGATTTAAAAAAAAAAAAAACAATCTTCATAACTCCTTATCAGACTGCTTTATAAGCAAACCAATATATTCCACAACAAATCTTATGCAAAAAAGAAACATACCCTGTAATGTCCTCTGGCAAGGATGAGGTCAGCCTTCCAATACTATAGTGCTGATCTGAATCAAGTTCCCATAATGCAGGTTTACCTACTTTTGGCTGAAAATGGCCTAAGAACCTGAATAAAATGTAGCTATATCAATATCGAAGTAGTTCATCAAAGGTATATAATATTGGAGACTAGGAAACCCAATGTAAGTTCTTCACATTGTGGGAAAAAAAGGAAAAGATTTTCAACACCCAATAGCAAAATTCAATGGATCAGCAATAAGCTCAAAGCAAAAAATAGGTGTCAGTATCAGCTAAAACAATAAATAAAGGTGTCAATATCAGCTAAGAGTCAACTTACAAATTTATGGCATCTTGCTTTTCAGGATCCATATATGCATTGTTCAAATAACGCTGTAGAGTTCGGATAAACTCTTGAGACTGTATTGCTGCTTTCCAATGACCTTTCCGATCTGAGAATATCTATTAGCATCACAACAAAACAGTAATAGTGAAGTCACTGTGGGTAATGTACACTTAATCTGATATACAGAAAAAAAAAAGTAGAAAACTAATGATAACACAAATACAAAATTACTAAAAATTGTGAATCAATACTAACTACAGTTCAGACCTACTAAGATTAAAAAACATTAAATAAAAAAGAAAAACTTCAGATTATCACAACAGATGTAGAAATGACCGGAACCTTTTCTCTAATCAATGTATTAAAAAAGAAAATAAAAAGGGCAGGAAAGAGAGACAACAAGAGATTCACTCTACCTGCACATCTATATACAATCACCCAAGTCATTATTAACAAGAGATGTATGCTCATAGCATATTGGAAAGTGGTTTTCAACTTAAAATCTGAAAGCACAAGTATCTCAAAATACCACAGAAAGTATGAACAGTGGAAAATTAGCACAACACTCACCAAAAACTGCAAACATACACATCAACAGAGAAAGACTATGATAATTGCTGTAAGTTGCACAGGTTTTGGGACCTTATATACAAAGATAAATGAACTTCAGAACGTCTTTACATAGACTTAGTTCAAATTAAGAATTGACTTAGTTCAAATTAAGAATTCTGATACTCTCAAGTATAAAACGAAGAACGGATACATTAAACAAATAAGCTCCAAGAAAGAACAAAAACTTAAGCCCGGTTGTCAGTATAAGCACTAGAATTGAAAAAGATTAACAATTAATGATCACAAAACAGTATATTTTCCAGCAGTTTCTAAGGACACAAGCATACACTTGTATAGTACAAGCATAATTAAGTTTAGATTACTACCTTATTGTGTGCTGCGGAGCCTCCATACTGCAGTGCAATTGTATCACCCATGGCCTCATAAAGCCCCATCAACATCTTAGCCAAAGTGTCATCAGGATCAATTATTGGGGAGGGATTGATACCAATAGCATGTAATTGATGACCAAAAGCAATCAAACCATATGCATATTGTGCAGCATTTGTGCGGTCTAAACAATCAATGCAATTAGTCCTCAACACCCCACTTTGGTACTTTCGCATCTTTGAAGAAGAATATTCTCTAACGTTACTTTTATCCTCGTGATTTGTAGCAGCATAGGACAAACCAGATGACAACTCAGAGTTCATAACTGGAGGCACTTGACAATAAAAGAATCCAGTTTGTTCAAACGCATTCTCAGCCACTCTACTTAGAAGCATCAGTACCTTGTCGCCTTTACTGAAAGAATAGCATATTTTTCAATATCAGTACTCATTTCCAATACAAGAAACAAATTTACACTAAGTTCCTAATCACCTGAAATTTGAAAAGAGAATAAAGGGGTAAAAGGTCAACTTACATGCTATAAAGTCTCGTGAGATCCACTGTCCGAAACTTTAAGCGGTTTTCTTTATCTAAAGTTTTATTGATGGAAGCAACTGCCTTAACAAATTCTGTATGAAGTACAGACTCCCTGGGTTTCTTCTCCTTAGTCTGCAATTTATTTACCATTAATTTATCATCATTGAATACTTTCAACAACTATGCTTGGAAAACAAATTACACTGTTTAAAACAAAACAAAAAAAAAGACGCACCTTAATCAAATTTAATATGTATATTGGATTACCATATCTGTCTACAAGATTTTGAAAATGCTGTCGTGTTGCCTCATAATAGGGATCCTCCTTTGACACTATTTTAAAAATATTAGTAAAAATATCATGAAAAACATAAAAATTAAAGACAAGTATGGAGTGAACATACATATAATGTCAGGTCTAAGAGTCAATCTTGAAGTCTCTTGAGACCACAGAAGCGGAATTGATCCCCTAATCTGCACAACAGAACTGATTTCTGTCTTGCATGCACTAGCGAACTCTTCATAAACAATTTGCTCAGTTTCCACATCATTGGCTGCTCTACCTTTCTCATTGATGCCTCGTTTCAAGAACCTGACAACAAGGAAAAAGAAATTCACCCATTCATCAGAAATTATTCAAGAATAATATCATAATCAAGTTCCCTTCCCCACGCACCTGCTCCAGTGGTAAAAGGGGGAGGGTGAAAGATATCAATGCATAAGAGCCTCAATTCACATATCAAGCAATTCAAGCTTCTAATCTGAAAGATCTTGGGAAATTGTATGATTACTGAGGATAAATAAGGAAGAATCAATTATGATGGCTTGGGCATATGAAATGCTGATTAGTAGATGCACCGACAAAGAAGGGAGTTAAAAAAAACATTGAAGAAGATGTGACACTAAATAGGAGGGAATGGAGGAGGATTTATGTGGATGATAACATGAAATAGACTATTGATTCATACAGCCGACCCCGTCTCTTTCGAATTAGGCTTCACTTTGTTTATTTGTTAGTTGGTTGTAAAACTTTAGGAGTGCTTAGGAGTAGTGGTTAACTTTTTGGAGTTAGGGTTATCACAAAATTATATTTGTAATTATCCTTGACTAAAGAAATTCATGTCTACAAGGAAATCCTTGTAATCATGCATTTATCGCATTCAAGGTTTCAAAAGTTATCATGAATTTGATTACGAAAGACAGTGTTGGGTTATATGCCAAAACTAGTATATTCAGAAAACTAAGACTAATGAACACTGGTACGGATGTTAAAACAAATCAGTGAGCTACAGCCCTCTCTCAATATAAAATATTAAACAAAGCTGAGACAATAAATACCTTGTTCCAGCATAGTAGCGCGATCTTCTTGCAATAAGGGTAAAATTGACAGTCCGTTCAGCCCTTTGAAATTTGACCTACACAGATAAATTTATGAAGGTCAGTACCATTTGAAATATGTTCTCACTCCGTAAGTGAGGCAGATGGTATTAGTTGCTTTAAATCACTAGTCTCCACACATATTAAAGCGATAAGAAGAGCATCAGAAGGAAAAGGTATAGAAAACACAAAGCCACCTCAACCTTGAGAAAAAGAGGAAAAATAAACTTCTTTCTCTTGAATTTCAAAAGAGTAGAATAAACATAGCCATAATATAAACAGATCATTCTATGTCCATATACGGGGTACATTAGTTATTACCATACTTCTTTCTTAGGGCATAGATTTAAAATCAAGCACAGTAATAGCAATTATATTGTAATAGTTAAGGAAGCCAACCCAAAATAAGTAATTAGATACTAAACATAAAGTACCTGTTTAAAGAAGCCATGTATCAATGCTACTGTCCAAAGGCCATTCCCAAGAAGAGTCCGAAACTCCCGAGTTAAGAATGCATTCCAGACAAACATCGTTTCATAAGGCACTAATTTATTCTCCTTGTCACTCAAGTTCTTTTGAAGACTATGCATAATATGGTAGGAGTAGCTGAAAAAGAAGTCCTTTGTAATGTCCACTGTGCTTAAGAGCTTCTTGTATCTAATGATTTCAGCAAGAAAGAAAAATGCAAAACAGATGAATACAAATGGAGAAACAATGATATTTAGAGGTGAAAGGAGGAGAACAAAAAACTATTAAGAAAAGGTGACATTAAATGAAATAATCTATGACAAAAAAGACAATAAAATCTGTGTAAATTGAGAAGAAAAAATCTCTCCTTGTGCACCCTGGCAATACCTTGTCTCACTCTACAAGTTATCTTAAGATCAACATATCTATCAACTTTGCCCCTCTGCATTTTCTGGACAAATTCCAACTTGCAAAATGCAATAGCGAAATTCTATAGAGTGTTCAATAATCGAATGCAAATGATTATACTATACACGAATATCACAGTCTCAAACCATGAAACTATACAGCCACACAACCGAAAAACCACCACAGACTAACCAAAACGAAACACAGAAGGAGTTTGTACCTCCATAACAAAAAAAAAAAAAAAAAAAAAAAAAAAAAAAAAAAATTGGGATAAGCCTGATATGGAAGGGAAAGACAGCAACAAAAAGGACAAGAACACGATTTGATACACCAAAATAATATGCGTCTCTTACAGGAATGAGATAATTTTTACATTTACATGCAGAATAGACAAAGGACCTTTTTTCATTCTTAGAATTAATTGAATTGGTTCGAACAGGAGAATGAGGGATTTGGATCATTTTGCTCTTTGATACGGCATATATTGCATGGCCGCATATCATCCCCACTTTCCTCCTCTCTGTTATGAGAATCATATAATATGGTCCCAAAAATTTCACGAAACCTGAATACCAAGTAAACCAAAAAAACTGTCATTACTTCACGGAATGACTAATGACATCCTCAAACATAAAACACACAAACATGCAATATACTCACCCACGATTCCGTAACATGCAGAGACATATTTAAGTCCACCAACATGCCTATTTCCCTCATTTATCCGTTTAAGTACTGCAGCACACTCGTGAGCAGAGTAAACTGTTGGATCTTCAAAAATATCAAGGTTGGAAGATGCTAATCGATCAATCTTTAATATTCTCCAGAACCTTTTAGCTTTATCATTTCCCACCATGTAAAAGTTCTGCCCAACAACAAAATAGCATGTAAAGATTGTGAAAGTAAGTCATTATCACTCAAAAAACAATAACAAACCCCAACTTACCCTCTTAACGGAGCTAGGTCTAAATGTTATCCCAAGACATTCAATGAAGAAAAACCAGAAGACATCATGATAAGAATCGAGAAGCAAGCTATATCCAAAAGATTCACACATAAAGGGTATCAATTAACAACCATAAATTCTAGGATAGGACATGCGTATACAGTAAGAACAACAATGTCATCTCGATACTCAATAAAAGACTCTTCTGCGTCAAGGCCACTCAAAAAAAGCTATCCCTAAACGCATTCCAGAGAAACAAATCACTTGTCTTTATCATAGACACTCGTAAAATCAAACCATAACCCTAAATAGTAATTTAAAAAATTATAAAAGAAAAATGCACTTAACTTATCATACACATTCATAAAAGTCATCCCTAACCCTAATCTAGTAAAAAAAATCACAAGTCTCATCATACACCCGTCTTACGCTAAAAGGCTACAATCAATGGATTGACGAATGATCTAACACTTGAATTCATTCAAACCTTAGCAAGTGCACGAATTCTATACATCAACAAAATTCATAGAATCATAAGTTAGATTACAAATTCAATACTTCTCTACCGTATCTAACACCAATCTAATTAATTGCAACAAGTCATAATCACATAGACTTCCGAATTCGAACTCGAAACAAGCAATCATACAAGAAACTAATCATTCAGACCTCAATGAAATTCAAAACAATTGATCAATCAATCACAGCAAATTCCAAATCATCAAATAAAAGGTCAAAAGGTTATACCGCTTGAGTTTCGTATAGTTTAAATTTGGTTAGAGAATGTAGAGAAGCTCTCTCCAATTGCTGCTCCTCAATTTCACAACCGCCACCGCCACCAATCAACATGTCTCTGGTATACTTCCAATCGTCGTCGACGCCGCGGCCGCTTCCGATTTTGTCGCCGTTGTTATCATTAGTTTCAGACCCCATGACTAACTCTCCTATCTTTTCCGATCCCGAGCCAACACAGGCCGGGTCAACTCAGTGGTTCGTTCAGTATAACACAACGAAAAACCAAAACAATAATCAATGAACCCAAACAAGCAGTTGTTCGTCTGACATATCAATTTACAAACATTGCTCAAATAATCACAAATCAAAATCAAATCACAAAATAAATAAAATACAATAGAATTTAGAACGGGAGAGGGGGAGTAATGGAAGCTTCGAGAATATGAAAAATTGGAGGAGAGAACGGAGGAGGCACTGAATAAGAGGCTTGTGAGAGAAGAGAACAGATCATTGGAGAGAGAAGACAGGCAGGAGATGATTTTATTGATCAAGTTTTAGATAGTTGCTCATTCACAGCACAGAAAACTACGGCGACCACTATCATACTACGTGTACCACATAATTATATGCCTATTACCTTTTTTTTATTTTTTGGAAATTTTTAATTGAATTAAAAAAAAAAGAAGAAAAAATGTGGAGAAATTAATGTTGAGATAGTTTTTGATGATTTCTTTCCTTGTGCAGGAGGATTGAAATCAAGAGTCATATCTGATTTTTTTACTTATCTATAATATCTTAAACGGTATTTTTTAATATTTGTATTAATATATATGATGAAAGGGTCTTTCAATAATTATATACGGACTTTTTTGCATAAGTATCTGTTATTCGAATATATGTTTCTAAAATATTGTACTTTTTTTTTTGTTAATACCGTTACACCATATTGGGAGAACTATACATTTTGTATTTTGGAGCATAAGGGGATTAAAAAAAATGCAAAGGAAAAGGCGTCAATGATTGGATTAATCTGGAGTATCGGTGATTCATCAAATTGTACAGTGCTCGAGGAAGGACATGGATATGTTTACATAGGTATTTTTGAAAAAATTATTGTTTGATTACACTCACTTTTTTTCCACATATTTCCAAACACATTAACATTAAATGATGCATGATTGGAGAAAACAAATAAGACAATTTCTAAATATAATAAATTTAATAAGATTAGATCATATCATATCAAGTTTGATAATATTACAAAAAATGAGTAGGTGAAATAATTAATATAAAGCACTGAGATATATATTTCAATATAACGAAAAACATATTGTGAAAAAGGGACTTAGTGTTTCAAGTCTTTCAATTCAATTCAATTAGACAAGAGATTCTAGGTAGGCAAAAAATAAGAGGTAAGCAACTTATTTCTGATCAAACTGAAACTATAAATAAAACATTGCTACAATCATAGAAGCTAGCCTTTAAATCTTACCCATTAAAGGAATGTGGATATTGTCAATGGAATATATGATGTTCATGCTTCCACTGCCACTCCATATTGCATTTAAAATTTTACGTATGTCCAATTTTGAAGAGGTGACAGGTGGGTAACTTATTTAGGAACCGTCTCAATTTTTCCTGAATCGACCTCGACCCGAATCAAATATATCTTGATCCGAATCCGAGCAAGCAACTTCTTGATATAACCTGACCCGATAGTGATCCGACCTGACCTGACATACCAAACTGACATAATTTAACATAAACCAATAAGAACCAGCTTATAATGGGTGTACACATAAACGACCCATAGATCCGATTTAACACCCTGACGATGAAATAGTCAATCTATAATCTTGAGAGATGAAAGAATTTTTCCTTTGATAACTTATCGAGCAATGACTTTTAAAGTATCAACAGATTTTTTTTCTAACAAAGAAAGCTTAAATATAAATGAAGAAGTAGTCAATATAGCTAAATGATGATATCAACTTGGTTACGAATATGCTGATAGCCAAATATTCTTTCCTTTTTCTATATCCTTATTGGCTTCTCAGATACAACCATTTACTCACAAAAGCGTTCATGATTGAGACGGTTGATTCTTACAAACCAAAATACGTTTATGACTTTATAAGTTTATATTTCGGACTCTCGGAGTATAAGCGCCGATTTCTAACTTATGTTTTCAATTGAAAAGCTATTTAAGATAGAGAAATTCCTAATTTATACCTAATATAAATATATTTAGAGTATTTTCATAATTTAATTTTTATATCTGATATTAAAATATCTATACCTAATATGTTTTTTCTGTATTTTTGTATATTTTATATTTCTATACTTGATATAATAATATCTATATCTTATATGAAAATATCTATATCTGAAATTTTTATATTATGATATAATTTAAATCAGATATAAATTAAAAAAGCATCCTTTAAGATAACATTCTTGAACTATTTTTGATGAAATCGTGTTGATTGATCTAACATTAATTAAAAGACGTTTTCTTATACTCCAAATTAAAATATAATTTCAAATACAAAGTGCATTCTATCAATTTGATTTTCACTTATTTCTTCTAATCTTGATAAAATCTATGTTAGTTATAATAACTCTTATTTTTCTAATCTTGTACTATCTGATAATAATCGTGCAATCCTATTTATTTATTTTTTGGAAAAATTATTTTTTTGTACTTTCATTTTTCATGTTTCAACCTTTCTTTTAGGGGAGATGATACTTTTACAACTATAGTAAATCTGACAGCTATAATTTTCTACGTGTTTTTTTTTTCTCAAAATTATATACGAATTTTTATTATTGTTGCATAAAATGTGAAAGATAATTATCCACCACAAATATGAGTTATTATCATTATTATTGTAATATGAAGTAATAGCCAGCTACATAGACCCGTGCCTTGGGTCGGGTCATGGCCGAAATGGGTTACAAGAAAAACGGATTGGGTCAAAGAAGAATCAGAACGGGTTGGGTCGGGCCAAAGGAGATATATAACGAGCCAAGTTAGGTTGGGTCATCCAAAGAGAGTATAATTATCTATAAAAGATAATGATAGTTTTTATGTATCACCTCCAATCTTTAGTAGATGACCATTGTCAAATAAGTGGAAATAATTCATTATCTGATAGTGTTTAAAAGTTTTAAAAACTATAGGTTTCTAGCTACAAAAGGGTCGGTACGAACTATATGATTAATTTTTTTTTTATAAAAAAAAATTAGGGAGCCAAAGATTCACTAGCTATTCTTTAAAATTTAAATTAGAATGAGTTAAATAGAAATGACCTTTTAAGCTTGTTATGAATAGTGAAGTAATAGGCATTTGGTACGTACATATTAAAATCAAGATCAATAGAAATAACAATTATTTGATTATAGATCAACGTGAGATTGCATATATATAAGTGACCCTTCCTTGATCCTTAGTCCTTACCCAACATTCCAACCACGAACGAAAATGCTTTCAAAGAGACCTTTGCACACTTTTCTAAGCATTACACTTTTGGATTAGTTCGATACTTCAATGCAACTATTAGATTTTTCCTATAATGTATCGTAAAGAAGATGTTTTACTGAAAAGCTCACAGTTGTCTATCCTAAATGTATGATCACAGTTTCTGCAGTTGATAATTTTTTATTGTGTGAAACTGATAGAAAGGCAAATAAACTGCTGAAATGAATATATAAAAGTCAATTTTGGGTACCTTTTGGCCCATTGGATTGGGCCAGCTCCCAGTTACATAGTTTACTCACGAGTACGACCCATTGACTAGTTAGTATCTACAATGTCAATTTTAAAGAAAGCATAGATAATATTTTAGAGGAACACTCTGTCGTTGGACTCAACTTATTTGGTATTTTGCCAGCTTACTATATGGCTGTATCGTTTATAAGACTTATTAATGGGTCACACTTACGTACACTACTTACGTGTTACGTTTATCGTTGCGGCGCCGGCATTATTTCATATTTTTTCGTGTTGCGAATCATTCACTCTAAAGTGATTCCAAATCATATAGCAAAAATATAATAGTAAACAGAGCGAGAACAGTACAACCACAAAATAAACTCGTACTTTAAGAAAGCTATATCACGAAAAGAAACCCACCCTAGAGCCCCCGTCATAAGTAGACCTAATAGTTAGAGTTGGGATGAGTCATCTGTAAAACGAGTCAGATTGGGCCAAGTCAAAAAAGACGGAAAACGGAAAAAGATTGGGTCGGGCAAAAAAACTACAAAATGATTTAGGTCGTCCAAAAAGAGTATACTTTTTATCTATAGAGGTTGATAGCATATCTGTATCACTTTCAATATTTGGCAATTAACCATCGACAACTAAGTGAAAATAATTCATTACCTGATAGTATTTAAAAGTTTTAAAAACTATTGACCCATTATTCACATGACTTGACTCATTAAAGACCAAATAAAATACGACTCTTTAAAAGACCGACTTAATTAAACTCATAATTGATTATACTATTTTACAAACGGGTCGATTAAGAACTTTTAATAGGGTCTCTCTTATTTGAACAGGTCTAATCATAAGTGCGTATTAAACCAGAGGAAATGATTGTTTTGAGTCAGAAAATTGTACATTAGAACGTATAGTGCCTATTGACTATTTAATACAAGTATAAGTTTGGAGGGTATGGACAAAAGAGGCATTTAAAACTCTATAACTATTACCTAGTTTTCCATGTTGGGGAGATAAATGTTTTGGAATATTCTTATTATGTGTAAGTTATATACCAGATATGGAATGATAAGTGTTACGGGTATATGAGGGTATATGCATCATGGTGATAATCTTTTGTAGAGTTCGAGGTGAGATGCTTAGAGTTTTTGTGTATGGTTCTTAAAATCATTTATTTTTCTACGATTTGTGGCTTATGTGTTTTAAGTTCCGGTTCTACCATAAATGGACTATAGGTAAGCAAACAACACTACAAGAACGAAATACAATTATACAAACACTTCAAGTATAACAAGAGGATTATAATCACTATTGGACAGATTATCAAAGATTCATATTATCAAACCTACCCTAATAAGATACTTCTAAAATTTAATAACACTTGACTCGTGTTTCATTTTGTTGAATTTATTTAATTATATTAACACAATACTAATACAAAGGCTTGATCTCCAGTCATACTTGAGAAGAAAGCAAGCCTCTATCTCTTTCTACAGCTGTCAAAATCAGATCCAACCCGATAAGTTACCAGAAACTGATCCGGACCCGACCTGATTATGACCCGAAAAGTGAGACCCGAAAACTGACCCAACCCGACCTGAAGTTAACCCGAAATCGATTTGACCCAATATTCAAAGACCCGAACCCGATCTGTGTCCGACCCGTTACGGACCCGACCCGTTACAAACCCGACCCGAAAAGAACCCGATTGAAACCGACACATAACCGATATAACTCGATTATTACAATTCGTTACCTGAATTCACTAGATGTGTTAATAATCTGATATATGAATATGACCTAATATTGACATACCTATATTTTTTACCTAATATCTAATAACTTTGAAACCAAACTTGTCATTGTTGATTCAAACTAAACATATTACAAGTCTTTATGTATATATATAAACTTAACATCGTATGTTATAGACTAGTTTGATAGGATATTACACATTTAATAATCATTACCTCATAAATATTTTGTTTTTAAATGACTTATCGACATCGTCATTGTCCAATTTATGAATTAACCATCATCATTATCCGATTTTATCAAAACCGACCTTGACCCGAAATAACCCATTCAGGATTTGATCTGATTTTACCAGAACCAACCTTGACCCGAACCCGAAATAACCTCGCTATAACCCGTTCAGGAATCGACCCGATTTTACCAGAAACGACCTTGACCCGAATCTGAAATAATCCGATATAACCCGTTTAGGAACCGACCCAATTGTACTAGAACCAACCTTGACCCGAACCGGCTACAGCCAGAACTGACATTGACCCGAACCGAATACAACCCAAACCGAACCCGACCAAGTAAATAACCGATTTAACCCGACCCGAACTAGACTTGACCCGATAGGTAAAATTGACCCCGATAAGAACCGACTCGCGATAGGTCAACCCAGAACACCCCTATCTCTTTCACATATTTTTATATATGGGAGTCGTTTCAAATGACAAAAGTATCTTAATGAACAGTGAAATTTGAGAGTACACGTTGATTGGTACACAAACCTACGTAGTAAATGAGTTGGGAAGTTGGAAGTAATGTCGAGTGTGAAATTGCATAAATACAACGTACTGAAGTCCAATCCAAATAAAGCAAATCCAGCATGCAAAACTTTTTGAACCAACGGGATTCAAAAAATACCGAGTCCTTGATGACCAAACCACTTAAACGAGCCACAAAGGCCCACATAAACGAGTCTTACGTTATTGATATTTGCAACTTATCAAATCAGTGAATAGCCTCATTTGGCAATGATTGAATTTTTGTCCCCCCAACAATAGAGCGGAAGTCGAATTTGGATCTGATTTCTTACTCATCAAATTGTAATTTGACTAGTTATTAATGATAAAAATTCATTTATAAATAAAAATTTTCTTATTTATCAAAATTTATTAATTTGTTGTCGATCGACAAGATAAAACAAAATTAATGTATAAATGATTGGTTTTTAGAATTAAATATCAAGTTTTTTCACCAAAAAGCTAAAAGCAACAATACTCTGTTATGTTGTGATATGATATATGATGAAAATCTAAATATATGTTTGTTAAAAGAGTATCTTGATTCATAACCCCCTAATTTAAATTTTCTAATACATTTGGAATGTGAACAACACAGGTGTGATTTCGACATGAGAGAATAGGTTCACCATTTAAAATAGCAATGATAACAATAGATACAGATTCACCAACAATGTGCCAAATTTTTTGATGGAAAAATGCATTGATACCCACTAGACACAATGCTTATCTAGGATGCATATGTGTTTAGAGCCATGTAGACTTTTTCGGGGCTCTAAGGGTCTTTCTGGGTACATGATTTAGAACATCCTCCACACTCCCCCACACCTGTAGTCGAGAACAATTGTTGTAGAAGTCCACTCTCTTCATTTACCTATACATGATTTCCCATCTCATCCTCAATTTCCCATATATCTCACTAGTTTTTTTCATGAACAGATCTAGTCCTAACTCCTGAGTACATATGCATCCTTAATATTATAATCACTTGGCAATCACATAAAATGACTTAATAACACTTCTCCTGCCTCGGGTTATGTGGGATTAAACATTTAAACATCATTAATTACTGTAAAAGATAAATATATGAAACTATAGGATAAGATATGATCATGTGATAGAGTTACATTAGATCAAGGACTTGTATGAGATAGAACTTCATAAACAACAGGATAGAATTAGAGTAAGAGTTATACCAAGTAGCAAACTAGTTTCAACTGGTATATATACCGATGCCTGTAACATCAAAGTAATTCAATTCAATTGAGTGATTCATTCAAGATACACAAAACACAAAATACGTTATAAAATCAGTTTAGAGTTTATCTTGGTATCAGAGTGGGCTCGATATTCGATGGTTTTTACAGACATCGCTTCATCATCTACCTAGATTCTTACCTGAGAGGATTAGAACCACCTAAGAAACCAAGTGGCACAATCGTGGTTATGATTCAACTGCTTGAGGTTCTCGAAAGATTTAATTCTAGCAAGAGCCAAGAATCACACAGCGTATCTGCCTCGGTTCATGTAGCTAAAAAATTAAATCACCAGAACTACTCTAAGTGGTCTCGAGTGATGTTGATGACAATTAAGGGAAGGGGTAGGCTCATGCATATCACTGCCCCTCCACCTTCACCTCAACACACCCAAGAACACCTACTTTGGACCCAAAGAGATACCCTTGTCAGATCGTGGATTGTTGAGAATATAGAATCAGAATCGGTAAACCAATCCCTTGATTTCTCAACCGCATGAGAACTCTGGAAAGGCATCGAGGCTCTGTATAGTAGTGGTAGGGACAATTTACAAATATTCGACCTTATCATTAAAGCCAACATAATCAAACAAAGTCAGGACCCCATTGAAATATATTACGATAAGTTAGTGACAATCTGGAAGGAGATTGACAGAAGGATCTCAAACCCAATGAAGGATCCGGACAACATAATCATGCACAATAAACTTGTGCAACAAAACCGCCTTTACCAGTTTTTGGCAGGGTGATGAAACCCTAGATAAGGATATCAAGGATCTTGTAAATCAAGACCCATTGCCTTCCGTGGAATTAGCATACAGTAGAATAAGAAGAGAAGTGGCACAAAGGAAAATAATGAAGAACAACCAGAACTTACCCAAGTTACCTGACGTGGAGGGAGTCGGAAGCGGTCTAGCCATGAAGACCCGTAGATAGACCATCATCTCAGTGTGGCAAAGACGACAAAGCCAATTTATGGTGCTCACACTGTGGTGGATCTCAGCACACAAAGGATGGATGCTTCAAATTAATTGGGTATCCTGACTGGTAGCAAGAGAACAAGAAGGGAGCACAAAGGACCAAGGACACGAGGAAGAAAAGAGGAGCATCAATGGCGGTGGAACAAAGCTCAGACCTGGTGCATGAGGAGGAAACTAGTGGAGAAGGGAAAACAGCTAGGAGTATGAGTGAAGGTAATGGCGGAAAAGTGAACCCTAAAACTAAACCTTATAACCTAGCCCACCGATACATGTGCCCTCACCCCCAACTCTCTTTACTCACCACAATTTCTAAGCCCAACCCTAAATCCCACGCCCACGCTCTCTCCTCTTACTTTGTGTCAAGTACCTTGGAGCCCATTACCCACAACCCAAAAATTAACCTACTTAAAACCCATATTATGTCTCTCGATAAAACCCAAAATTACCCTCTCCCAAACAATTCAAATCGATGGATCTTAGACAGCAGAGCCACCAACACCATGACAAACAATAAAAAGGATCTCCTAGACTGATCTGAACCCTAGAATTCCCTTATACAGACTGCCAATATAAAATGTGTCGATGTTATCGGAGCTGGGAGTATGAAAATTGGAGATCATTTATCCTTAAAAAATTTTCTTTACATTCCGAATCTTTCATATAAACTTTTATCAGTTAGCCATCTTATAAAAGAACTGGATTGTACTATTATACTAACCTCTGACTCTTGTATCATATAGGATGCTCGAACCAAGAAGATCATTAGGTATGGTACTAAGAAGAATGGATTGTATTATGTGAATAATTACCCAAGACTAGTGATGTAGCGATTGTTCATAGATCAGTAAGCTCTAGAAATGGCACCGTCGGCTGGGTCATCCTTCTCAGGGGTACTTAGAAAGTCTCTTTCCTTCCCTTATGGGACTAAAAAAACCTTTAGTTTGTGATCCTTGTTACCTAGCTAAAAGTCATAAACATAGTTATCTATTTAGTTCTAATCATAATCGTAATCCTTTTTATTTGATTCACTCTGATGTATGGGGTCCTACCCCTGAACTTGGCGAACATGATTTTATTTATTATGTCATGTTTATTGATGATTGCTCGTATAAGTTGGGTTTATTTTTTAAAACATAAATCTGAGGTGTGTAGCACTTTTATTGTATTTTATAAAATGAACCTTACCCAATTCAATACTAAGATTGATATTCTATGATCTGATAATGGAGGTGAATATATAAACCAGGACATGAGAGTTTTATGTTCTACTAATGGTTGTATCCACCAAACAACCTGTCCTGACACCCCCAACAGAACGGAGTAGCCAAAAGGAAAAACCTAACTCTCCTTGAAATGACTCGGGCTGTGTTGTTTGAATCATGTGTACCTAAAATTTTTGGCCTGAGGTCGTTGCTATAGCTAACTATCTCACTAACCAGCTCCCCACAAAGAAACTTCACTATAAAACACTATTAGATACCCTTAAGGGCCTATGTTCAGTTCCCATTTCTCACTGTTTGCCTCCTTGGGTTTTTGAATGTGTTGTTTATGTACATCTTTCAAAATGGAGTCGTGATAAGTTGGAACCACGAGCAATTAAGTGCGTGTTTATTGGGTATGGTATTTCTCAAAAAGGGTATAGGTGTCTCGACCCAATTAATAACCGATTGTATACTACTATAGACTGTACCTTTGTTGATAACACCTATTTCTTTACCCACCTAAGCCGTCAGGGGGAGAGATCGGACGACAACTTAAGTTGGCTAAATATTTCAGCTCAAGATTTGGAGACAAATTTAACAGGAGATGAAAATAATCATGCAATAATAAAATATTTTCCTCCATTTGTACCATCGCATGATGTGACTGCTCCTAGGAACGAACATCCTTTACAAATACAAATGTCTAAGGTAAGTAATGATTTCCCTATTTTTCATGAGGTTATAGAACATGTTGAAGAATTGTAGAGGGAAGTGTAGGGAAATGAAGAGGTGAATGAGGAAGTTGGAGAACCTGAAGGAGGATATCAGCTGCCTCTAAGGAGTACTAGAGGTATTCCACCAAAGCGATATGATCCCTCATGTGAGGTTTAGAAGAAAGTGAAATATCCTATTCAAAATATGTCCTCTAGACATATGTCTAGTACATCTATAGCATTTAATGTAGTTGTCTATTCAGAGAAGATTCCTTCAACAGTTGAAGTAGACCTGAAAAGCAAGTACTGGAAAGAAGCAATGAAAGTGGAAATTGATGCTCTCCCCCAAAAAAAACATGGGAGAAATGTGTCATACCGATGGGGAAAAAACCAATGGGTGCAAATGGGTGTTTACAGTGAAATACAAGGCAAATGGAAGCATTGAGAGGTATAAAGCTCGGCTTGTCACTAAAGGGTATACTCAGGTATATGGTATCAATTACTCTAAAAAATTTTCACCAGCAGTAAAAATTGATATAATTAGAGTACTCTTTTCGGTTGCTGCTAACAACGATTGGCCATTACATTAGCTCGACGTTAAAAATGCGATTTTACATGGAGAGATCCCGGAAGAAGTTTACATGGAGATTCCTCCAGGGTTTCAACTTGATTTCTTGTCAGGAGAAGGTTGCATGCTTAAGAAAGCCCTATATGGGCTAAAACAATCTATGGTTTAGAAGGTTTACAGTAGCTATGAAAATATTTGATTATCATTAGAGTAACTCTGATCATACATTATCTCTGAGATAGAAAGGAAGCTCAACGACATGTCTCTTGATTTGGCCTGACTTTGAATTTGGCCCATAAACCCTCCCCTGACCCTTACCCACCACTAAGTTGTTGTCCACAACAACGACTTTCATCCGAACCTAGCCCCAGGGTTAGTTTTCGAAATACTTTGGGGCCGGGGTTAGTTTTCGAATTATTTCAAAAAAAACTGTTTAAAAAAATTCAAAAAATTAAGTATGGCGACAAGCTATGAAATAATATATAATATCCTCTTAGGTTGTTATATTTCAACTAATCACGTATATATTATATAGACATGTACATAAGAATCTTAATGCTTTAGGAATACGACAGATATTAGAAAATAATATATTCTATCAAAATTAAATTTAATAATTTTTAATATTTAATTTTTATTAATAACGGGTATGTAAATCAATAAGTAGGTCTAGTTATCAACTTGGCTACTTCACATTCACACACATTCGAAGGCATGATAGTATACAAATTGACTTTTGATACATACTAGCTAGGGAGGAATTTACGGCTGCTTGACCAGGTAGTTGGACTACTGACTTTTTCATACAAATTGACTTTTGTAAAAGGATGATGGCGCGCAACTTCTTGCATATATTTACCGATTACAAATAAAAATGATGCAAGTAAACTTTTTTCAAAATCAACAGTTCATAGATGTCGTAATGATTACAAGTTGACGAGCAAGTTTCAATTTTTTTGTAAAGATCGTGTATATAATTTTTACTATAATATTTCTATGTCGTTGTCACTAGCTAGCACTGGCAAAAACGTGTTGAATTCGCTAGAATGAGGAGCGATCGACAACGTACTGCGTAGTATGTATTCGTTTCCTAGTCTTTTAATTTGTGAACGAGACATTAGGAATAATAGACAGTATAAATTATACTTTAATCAAAGTAGGACTTAACTAATAATGCTACGAATGGCTCAGTGATAGTGGTCAAACATAGTGATTAAAACAATATGAAAATGTCAACTAATAAACATGACTAATAAATTAATATGCAATCTTAAAGTCTTTTCTTATGTCAATCAATTAATCTGCTGCAAGAATTAAAGAGCTCCTAATATGCAATATAAAAAGCTTATTTACCAAAAGTTAGATACACGAGAGATATTGAGCTAGAATTACGTTATTGTGTAAAGAGAGGCACAAAAGATAAAAATATAAACAGTATTTGATCTTGGACTTGGGTATCACTCTAGTAGTTTAATTGATTTAACTATTGCCTAACTATTGCCTTCATTACATCATTCAGTTAATTTTGAAAATACCTTTTCATTTGCACTAAGAGGCAAAATTCAATAATAATTACTGTTGTCAATGGTTTGTATATCTAACTTCATATAGACCAAAAATAATGAAGTAGTGCACCAACTTTCTTTGATCCATGCATCAAACATTGCAAATATTATAAGAGATATTGAGAATGGCATCACTCATTCTTGCTAATGAAGGAAACGAATTCAAAACCACCTAATGCTGATGCTGAACAATTTGCCTATACTCTGTTTCTTTAAAAATTTAAGAGACTCGACTATATGATGCATTTTAATTATGCGCGCACTAAACAAAAGTCTAACTTTTGGGGTCGTCGACCAAAGGTGTTGGAGATTCGTTCATTACCTAACTTGGTCCATTAACTCACCTAACATCTGAGTCTTTTTTCTACGACTACTTACCCAAGGAGTACCTAACCTTATCTTCAATACTACTACTATAAAAACACGTACTATCTCATCTTTAAAATGCTCGAATTGAAACTACAAACTAAAATGAAGTCCTTACACTCTTCCTTCGTCGTACGCTTTCTGGTCTTTACAACTCTCGCCTTGTCCTTGATATCTAATGTAAGAGCGTCGGATTCGGCCATCGACAACTTCTTCCGATGCCTTCCTCGCTATTCGAATCCCTTATATCCCATCTCCAATGCAATGTACAGCCGCGAAAACACTCCCTCTTTATCATTCTTACAGTTCTACATAGGCAACCGTAGGCTTAACGACACGTCTTCGACTTCAAAGTATACATTAGAAACCTTGGAGGAAAACTATGTAAAAGCCATTATAGTATGTGCAAGAGTTAGTGGCTTAGAAATCATGATTAGAAGTAATGACCGTGATTTCCAGGGTCTCTCTTACGTATCAGATGTTCCTCTCATCCACCTTTGATAGATACCCCTAGCTTGGAAATTAAGCTGGGTGTTTTGCATAGGGAATGATCCGATGTATAGCAGGAAAACCAAAAATATTGGGTGGAGGGTAAGTTCCTTCTAAAGGATAAAGGGGTACAAAATGTAAATGTTTTAAGTCCTATGTTAATAGAATGTATTATATGAGTCAGCCCTTGAGCAAGCGTTAACTAATTTTCCACGTAACTTTTATATTTTTTTTATAGGTTAGCATTTTGTATTTTACTATGCGGTTGGCTTCGATTTCTTCTAATTTAAGAAGTTTCATTATGGTCATTTCGTACATGGACTCCCTAATTGGGTTGAATGAGGAACTTTGATTTAGTTGTGGCAATTCAATCCGAATACATACCGAGTCCAATCCGATTCGATCCAAGACAATTCCGAAATTGACTCCGAAAAAAATCAGAAAATAGAAGGCGAATTGGATTCAAATCATGTATTACATCCGATACGATTAAAATCCACTCATGCTTCATGAACACATGCATGCATGCATGCAAGCACACACATATGTATGTATGTATGTATGTATGTATGTATGTATGTATGTATGTATATCATCTATTATGTTTGTATGGTGTAAAATTTTTATTTTACTTTTTATAATTATTACAATATTAGTAATGAAATTGACAAGAATAGGTAAGCAAATTTTAAATCTTAACAGAGGTCCGATAAATCGAATCGGATTTGAAGGTCCAAAACTATTAACCGGGTTGGATTGGGAGTCGATGGATCCATTATTCAGGTCCAAAAACTTGTAGGATTAAAGTCAAAATTTGTTGGTTCGGATCCGAATCCAATCCATTGACATTCCTACTTCGGTTCTAAATCTTTGTTTGAGACAAGTGATATATCATTGCAAATATATTAAAGTCTACTCTCCAATCTAATTTCACATTGATATTATTTGTAGATCTTGATTTATGGTCAAAATAGAGAAGTATTGTCAGTATCTGATTTTTTGTTTTCCAAAATTTAAAGTTGTGCATAAAAGTCAAATGTTGAAATAATAATGAGATGGATGAAGGGTTACTGTTCCGTATATGCATGTTACACACATTTATCTCCTTCAATGTTTAACAAAGAGAAATTGCATAAGTATCATTGTCGTCATATATGCTTGACTGGCATAACTAAAAATTGTAATGAAAGTAAGTAAATGAACAATATAAAAATCAAACAATTACGATTAAGATGAATTGAAAGTAATACTCCGTAGAGTGTATCTCCTTCTTACTAAAAGTTTACTACGTTTCCGGTTTCCCCAATCGTTGCATGTGATTTGATTGGACTGACCAAAAGGGAAGCCCATCTGTTTGGTTTTCGGTAGGAGTCGGATAGATTGGTAGGAGATCTTACTAAGCTCATAACATATAAAAGCCCGTGTCTGGTCTATTATAAAAATGGTCCATCGTTTCAGGCCTTAAACAAATAGAGCAATTATATTGGAGGCCCATTAATCAATCATAGCTAGCTACTTCGTATATGGCCTTTAATTGGGCTAAATCCTCCATCTCTCTTTTATCTTTTATCCTCCTTATATTTATAAATTTTTTTTTTAAGAGAATAGTTATTGTCTTACGAACTTATGATTTGACTTGTTATATAAGTGTAACTCATAACTCACAATTATTAAATAGCTATAAACATGTAGTATATCAGTGTAAATTACCACCTAAAAGAGTATATCCATGATAAAGCTTCATTAAAGTGCCTCCTCTATAGCAAAAAACACAATTCTCTCAGAAAAAAGACAAGACACAATCGTTAAAACTTAATTAGTGATGGACAATTTAACAACGGAATAGATCGATATGTGCCTATGTGAACCATTTATTTTTGTATACGGTATACATGGACTAATTTGGGGCTCCAATATGACACCAAGTACAATCCAATTTTTGTTATTTCTCCTTGTTTTATGTACCTTCGACGTATGTCCCAAGCATCATTCCAGGGCCCTTCAAGGACTCCAAGTCTTGGTTACTCCCAAAGAAACGCAACTTATGCTGAATTTTCCACAAAGTCTCGAATTAATATCCTAAGAACAGATAAATCAGATTGGGTCCTCCACAAACCATGGAGGATTTTTTTTTCGACATCTCGAAAACAAATATCAAACCTAAAAAATAAATTAAAGAGACCTAAAACATTAAGTAAGCTAGTGTTTGGCTTGTCCTAGCATGTGTTATGCAAATTTCTCGGTAATCCACTTTATTGATGATGCAAATCTCAAATTTAATTTGTAATTTCCTTAATACGGTTGTATCATGTTTGATATGTTATCGTTTCGAAGGATTGAGACCAGTACCGAAAACGGAGGATTATTGCTTGCCATAAAGGGCCAAAGATATACACACTTAGCTGTATTTTATTCCATTAAATACTATTCCATTTACCTGATGGCTTTTAATTATTTATCTCTATCTTTATGTATGTAAAAAATAATGCATGCATAGTACTACTAGTCAAAGACAAAGACGTAGGCTTGAAAACAACTGCTCTACTACCAACTCTTTTGATCACTTCCATCATCTTCTCCAACTTGCATAGCAAAATTTCTTTCTTATTGAAAAATACGTCGTATGACGAATCTTTTCAAAATGGAGGATGTAGGTTAGGTCTTTTTTAATAAGAGAGTAGGGTCCTATTAAGCTAAATGTATAAACTTATTAAAGTTAGAGCCCAAATATGCTAGCTAAGGGACAAAAATGTAGGCTTCAATAATGCAACAATTGTCCCTTGATCATAATAATCCCCTGGACGATGCTATGGCAGCTGAATTAAACCAAGGACAGTGTACAAAGAGATGGATTTTTACTCTCTAGTCTCTAATTCTTAATCAGAAAACCGGCCTGCCATTTCACGTACCATCTACATATGAACAAATATTATGAAGGGGGCTTGGGCTGTTGGCCTGATTGGCCAAGCATCTTGTTGACTTCCATGACACTCCCTCCTTATCTTGAGTAACTAATCTAGGGTGGTAAGTACGGAGCGACCGTGTATCATAGTTGGTCACAGAGGAAAATTTTTGTTTTAAAATCATATTGCTATTCTTGAAGGAGGTTATAATGACAACTCTTAATCATTATTAACAAAGTCAAGTATTCAAAAACTTATTGGCTCATACGGAGTATCATATATTACTCACACGTTAAAAAAAAAAAATTCTTCGTTTTTGGTCCATTATTGAAATACAAAGTATATAATGAGCAGGTACGTAATTTTCTTTACTTTTAAAATGAAAAGGATAAGAAAATATCTTAACCATTATTTATATACATATAATGATCATTGTTTAAATTATAGTGATCAAGTTATATTTTTCACTTATAAAGGTCATTTTCATTATTATAGTGGCCTTAATTTTTATATGAAGGACTAAAATATTTTTTATTCTTTTTATTTTAAACACCCTTTATAATAAAAGTTATCTCCAATTCAACAACAATCAAAAGGAAATGGTTTATGTTAGAAGTATCGGAAGTTTGGATAGTTAGAAACCGGATCTAACTTGATTCAAGAGTATTGGTGCATCTGATCTCTCTCTGTATATATAATGTAACACCTACAGTTATATAACTAATACTCTTCATATATATCCTTAAATTATAATATCTATAATGTGATTAAAATCAATTATATTAGCATCAGATTTTAATCACATGTGAAACAAAATCTGCAGATTAGGTGATTGCAACCTACTGTAACGGCATTGAGTAAGAAAGTTGCATCACAAATACTCTTTTCAAGTCACAAAAGATGAGTTTGCTGGTACAAAGTTGGTAGAAATTTAGACGTCGTGACTTCTTCGCTTCCATTAGTTTTCATGATTTGGACTGCAGGCAAAGAAAACTTGTACGTGTGTTTACATTCCATTTGCTGCAATAGATCGAATACAACTGTACATGCAATTTAACGGAATTGAAGATGACAAGTATGACGTAAGCACGCTGCTCACCATATTCTAGGCAAGTTCGAGTTCATCTAGACATGGTTTGTAAAATTGATTTAAGAAGGTGAATAACTACGTTACACCACTCAACTTAACTCGGTTCATTTAATTATATGCATGAAAAAATGAGATAATCATATAACTGCACATACATTAGCTGCATATATATATCACACATTTATTAAATTATGTATGATTGTAAATCAAGCAGAACGTAAGATTAAGAGATGCAAAAGAGATAAAATCTGATTACTTTACATGAAGGAAGGAAACATAATATAGAGTTGTGACTCCATCTTAAATATTTGACACGTACATATAAGACAGCTGGACCTAGACTCATTAGCTGGCATCCCCTCCTTGGTTTGCATTCCCATCTCCTTTGGATTATTTTATTTTATTTTGGGCATTCGTCTTTGAGCGTGAAACATGGAAGAAGGTCATGCATGGGACATTTATCAAATTTAAAAGACTATAGCGTACTACAACAATTTGATTTTTTAGGATTAATAAACTAGTTTCAAATTATAAAGGAAAAAAACATATTTGTTTACTCATTTACACTTTTACCTATGCATGTGTCGAAGACGTTTGAAATGTTGAATTAGCCTAGGTTTGGCCCTTTGATGGTCCATAGAACAATTGGCTCTTTTGTTTTCTGATTCTGATTGGATTGATTTGTTACGGGGATTATACAAATATTCAGAAATCCATACATAATTTTGTAAAAAAAAACTAAAGCAAAAAGTAGCTAGAAGTTCGTGCATGCCCACAGATAAGGCGTTGGGTCCGATCATTCCAAATAGAACGGAGATTGGAGAATACTATATATACGAGATAATTAATATTATTGGATCGGAAAATATATGTGATATATTTACCATATTGATATTAGTAAGAGAATAATATTTTAAGAATTATTTATGTTAAGTTATTATCTTTATGATATTTTATTATAATAGTATATCTTTTAAAAAGATAACTTTCTATCTTATGAGCGTAAATTTTGTATAAATAATTAATTTATTGATTAATAATAATCAAGTCATAGTTTAAAGTTCACACATATTTGTCATGGTATCAAGAGCAGGTTAGATCTTGGGAGAGTTCACAAAAATTCTTCTTATCGGTGGGTTTAAACCCACTGATAGGAAGAACATTTAGTCAAAATTATAAAATTTGTTATCTTTAATCTAGTCTTGCTGTGAATATGATTTTTCGGCTCTCCTTTTGTCGGGAGAGAAAGAATATTGGTTCTCCTTGTGCCTTGAGACAACTTTTTTTCTGATTTGAGTGTGGTTTTCTCTTTAAAAAGTAAAACCAATATTTGAATGGAGCACGGTTTTGCTCAGGAGAAACCAAAATACGATGAGTTCGAGAGGAAGAGACGTTCTCATTGTAATGTTATGTATGCAGGTTCGGAAGAAAAGGTAACGTTCATATTTGATTGATGATTTGATGGGTTCGAAAAACGTTCTCAACATAAAATAAAATAAAAATTGAAGGCGGCATCACAAAAGTAGTGCATCTCGACTTCAAAAAAGAGAGAAATTTACAATCACAACGTTCATGTTACTGCCGTTACGATTGCGGAAGGGTAATAGAGATATGAGATAACCAATATTATCGGAAAATATATATGTGATATATTTTCCATATTAATATTAGTAAGAGAATAATATTTTAAGAATTATTTATATTAAGTTATTATCTTTATGATAATAAATAATAATATTATATCTTTTAGAAAGATAATTCTCTATCTTATAAGCGTAAGTTTTGTACAAATACTCTACCTATTGATCAATAATAATCAAGTCATAATTTAAAGTTCACAATAATTTGTCATACTAGGTTATCGCTTATTCAGTGGATACTGTATCCTTAACGTAGATGGATGAGCTTAATTTTAATCGTGTATTCGTATATAACTATACGTGTGTTTGATCTACTGAGCATCTCCGGAAATATCATTATTATTCACCGGATTAATTTGTGTAGCAATTTTCTACTTTTTCTGGGTGTTTGGTTTTTAATCATGTACATAAGTTAAGTAGTAATCATTCGCGTATGGTTGCTTACTTCTTCGCATTTGTGATAATTTTAAGGTAAACATTCATCGCATTTGTGATAATTTCAGGGTAAACAAAAGAAAACTTGTGACTATTAAGGTTGTTATTGTTAGGGTTGCGACTTGCTTAATTTTGAATTATATGTGAATTTGTAAATTTAAATGATTGTGTGTATAAAAAAAAGTCTAATGAAATTAGTGAACTTCTTTTCTTACTCTTTACAAACGACTCACTTTGTAAAATAATTGAGAAAATATAATCTAATCTCAGCATGGCACACATAACTCAATGATATCTTGTAAAGTGGTAAACAAAAAGTACAACTTAATTAATTGTAATACCAATTAATATATTCCTGGCTAAAAAATTAATTTATTTCACAATGTCATGCCCTCTATTTGAGAGTAGTGTACACACAGTATTATTACTCTTTTTTGACTAGGAATAAAAACAAAGTCAAGCTGTTTATTTGTACTAGTATTGGCAATTTAAGAATTTAAATACGGAGTACTAATTCATTTGTATGATAAATTCATGTGTGTATACTATACCTTTATTGAGTCATTAATATCGTATGACATGCACGGAAATGAAGGATAATAGCTGGACTTTTTGTAACCATTCATAACAAACACACTTGACTCTTATTATGTAACGAACAATATCCGTGTTTGATTCTGATTTGTCTGTTTTCCTATTACAGTCAATAAATAAATAAATAAATAAAAATTCCGTGTTTGATTTTGAGGGGCAAAATAGGAATTAAATACACGTGCTCTAAATTCAAGACGTTAGCATTCTCTTCTGTACTTATTGCTGATTACAGTATTTGGTCGTAGCACATGACATTTCCCCTCATTTATTACAAGTTACAACCTATAACCTTTAGTTTCCTCCCAAACTTTCCAAGACGAAAAATTATACGTAGTAAAAGAGTAAAAACTACAAACTATTGGTATGCCTAACATACAGAATGTACCAGAAATAATAATAATAATAATAATAATAATAATAATAATAATAATAATAATAATAATAATCAATAAAATTAAATAGACCCAAACACTCCTTATCTTAGATCACACTTGGGTGAAAGAGTCTATGTATCCCAAAAATCCTTGTAAAACTCGTATCACTTCGCGGCGAATAAGTTTTGCAAATTGTAAGGAGCAACAAGGTTTGATCCTCCACTCCAGAATTCTTTAGAAAATGCTTGGTTAGCCTTGTCCGTTGGATGCGCGGCATCGAACCACAAGTACTCACTCGGATTACTACAGACGGAGAAGCTCTGGTCTTTCTTTTGGCATGTGAAATCGCCATTGTAGGATCCACTTCCACAACAAGCTGTTTCGCTTTCCCTGAAACCTGTCATTTTCAAGAATTTGACAAATCCAACTTACTACTCTATGTCCATATACATGTAAACTTGTAAATATACACGGACTACTTTCTCATTTTTTTTTAAATTAAAATACTTCTAATTTTGACACTATTTTTATTACTAATATGTAAAAACAGAAAATATATTATCATATTATTTTCATAATTTTTATTGAGTGCATTATTAGTGATAAAATGTCATGTTCCATGAAAGACTTGACTTTTGTATTCTATGTACTAGATTAGGACCTACATCACACAAAATACATGTTTCCCAATTGGATTTATCTAATCAAAGCCGAATTCCAAAGCTTTTATGCGCTACTCCGTATTGTTTACACGAAATATACGTACCACAATTTATCACTATAGAAACAAGCTCCACCCTTGCCCACAAACATAAAAATAAAATAAAGAGAAACTAACAATCTCCACCAACGATAGTGTATAGTAAATACTAGTACGGAGTACAATGATTTAGTTCAAAAAGTTAATAGAGGGATTCCACGTACGATTTATTGAGTTTAAAAATTAGTCCTCACAATTACTCCCCAGTTAGTTTCTCACTGTCTCTAATAATCCATCTTTGTCGGTTTGATATTATATCAAAAAAAAAAAATCAATCTTTGTCTACTACTCTCTCTATTCTTTTTTTTTTTTTTTTTTTACTTTCTATTCTTTTTTCACATATAATAAAGCAAATTTAAATTTTAAATATCCTTTATATTTGTAAAAATTATAAAAAATTGATATTTGAAAATTATACATTGAAACGAATCTTTTAACACCTCATATTATTGCATTTTTTTCTTATAGATTAGAAAGAATTTATGATTAAAGTTTAGTTCTAAAATATATAGATTTCAAACGAGAAGAACAAAAAAATATAGAGAGACTATGTAGGTATTATTTTCCATAGAAAATAGGAAAAATTACTCTACAATATCCCATTAGTTATATTTTGTTAGCTTACAGCAGAAGGGTAGATCTATGTGGTTATGTGTAGGTAATATAACCTGTCTCTACAATTATTATCAATCAAGGATATGTAAAAGGATATGTAAAATATTTAAGAGATCTTGGGAATTGATTTTGTTCATTATATATATATATAATAAAAAAAAAAAAAAAGGAATTGGAACGCAAGCTTCAAAATAACATGGTTTGTAAAACTGACAAACGTAAATAAGGTAGTGAGGTGTAGCATGGAAATTATAGAACAAGGACACATTAGTTGAAAGGCACTCCTTGACCAATTCCAGTGCAAATGAGCATAAAATAATAGAAGGGAATCAAATCATATGATCGAACATAAATAATTAAAACGTACCATATCTACTTCCATATAAAACACGGAGGTATAGGGAGGTGTAAAAGTCATAAACTGAGTATTTGAACCCCGGTAATTGGCTCTGCAATCTCTTGAGTAGTGCAGCAAACTTAGTGTTGTGCATCCTGGCCAGCTCTTGTGGCTCCGGCGCGCAAGTTCCTTTGAATGATAGCATGTACTTCATCGATGGCATGCACCCTAGAGGACCAAGGTTTTGGAACGCAAATTTCCTTCCTCCTTGGTTGTAAATGGTCTGTAACAACCGAATCAACTCCAATTACAACAAGTTTTTCTATCACAAACGAATTCGTGTACACTAACTCATTGTCAGACTTTAAAGTAAAATAAAACGGCGTGTTCTGAATTGCTGTGTTTTCCAATTCACTCCTCCCCTAAAGGCTAAAATGAGACCGACAATAAGAGAGAAGTGGTTTCCAAAAATAAGTACGGAGTCATTACCAAGTGGATCCATAAAGTTTGTGTTTCATGACTTTCATCTATAGATTGCACTTAAAATAAACGTGAATACTTCCTTTAGAGAGGATCCACATCATATTTCCACCTACATGGCTATATCAAGGCAAGTATATAAAGCGGTGGATTGGTTTTATGAAACCGGACACATTCGTCGCCATCTTTTTATACAGATGCGTACGCCATACATGTTACTAGCAAGGTATAGCATGCCATATAAATAAATATACTCCGTATATATAAGAATATAAGATGCATGTTCATGGACATTGACATAATGACATAGTTCGTTTTAGTCGGTCGTAAATTTGAGCTCAATTTCTAGTCCAAGGTACGTTGAAAAAAGTGGAAATTACACCTTTGTTAATTTAGGACATAACTAAGACTGTTCTACAAACACACAAGTTATAGCTTCATCCAAAGACTACGATAAAAGTGTAAAAGAAATTGAAAAAATATACGAGAGGGAGGAAAACTAAAGCAAGAATAATTCAAGGGTTCTTACTTTAATGTGGGTGGTGAGGTTACCCAGAATCATATTCATCTGTCGATTCCTTTTAAAATTGGAGAGAGGAAGCTTTTTCACATTCTTCTGTAGAAGGGTAACATAGTCATTTCCAGCAATGTTAATTAAGTATACAGCTTCGCTTAACAGTTTATTAGCCTGTGCTTCTCCGACTTGCTGCTTCAATTTTGGCACCATTTGTAGAAAATAATCGACTTGCCTCTTCAGATTGATCTGGATCCCATAATCAGATTAATAAGCAACCATAATTCAATCCACCAAAATAGTTCGTATCTTAAATTTACTACACTTTACTCTTCCATTAAACTAGTTGATATTGATAAAATTTATTAATTGGAATAAGCTGTCAAATAAAAAGCCAGATTTCCTCTACTGCTGCCAGCTTAAGTGGTTCATGATATGCATTAAAGTAGTACAAGTAGATCAATGATGCCTATAGTAGAGATTTTAGATGGAGATGCTAAAGTTGGCATTTACTTTACCATTTTCACCGTTCTTTTGTCCAATTTCACCAATCACCCAAATATTCTACTTTTTCAAGCCCGTGAATTTATTAATTACAGTAAAAGGGAAAAAAAATAACTTCTCTAAGAAGTAGTTTTAACCACTACCCGATTTAACTGAAATCTTGCCACAAATTACCAAAATCTAGTTGCTTCATCTTCACTTCGAATTTTCAACAAATTTTGGAACTCAACTTGGTTAGTTATAGTTGGTCAGCTCATTTTTTTTCAAATATGAAAAAGTATACTGAAAAATAAAATTACGATTAAAAAAGTCTCCAAAAAAAAAAAAAAAAATTTGACATACCGTTTGTGGACGAGTTTCAACAAGAACACAAGCACCAGCCGAAGCAAAATTAACCCCCTTAGTGAAATCTTTCAGCCCCGGGAGTAAATATGGTTGCAAAAACGGCAATCCCGCAAATTGCGCTGTTAAAATTTACAAAAAAAAGTATATCAACAATTGTAACAAAGTTGTGGCCAAGATTATGAAAAACTCCGTAAAATTCCATTGATCAAAATATATATTACCTATAAAATCGGGGATAAGGCGGCCATCGGAGTACCGGCCAGCGGGTTTTTTAAAATAGGTTTCGCCATATGGCCAATACTCGGCACCGGCGCCTTTGACGCCGTTGTGCAAAGTCATACCATCGTCGTAGAGAGAATCGCCGAAGACGAAGAGTGGGGGTTTGTACTGTGCATTGGAGTGGGTTAAGGTGAGGGAGAGTAGAGTTGCTAGTAGTGCAAATGTAGGATACATCCTTGTAGATCTTTGGGATGTCCAAGTAATGAATGATAGGAAGCGTACCCTTTGGTTGATAAGAGTGCAAACCAAAACGAGACAAACTAAATTATGTGTTGGTCTAATAAATTACTATCTTTTGCAACTGCTAGGACATAGTATCAAGGTACTAAGGGACAGGTTTTTATGGTATTTAAAGGAGGGAGAGGGGGGTACCATTATTATTATTTTTTATTATTATTATTATTATTATTATTATTATTATTATTATTATTATTATTATTATTATTATTACAAGGCTACTTTCCACGTGGCTTTTTGACATTCTTTTATAACCTATAGTTTTTTATTTTACTTTTGGTTTTTTTAGGGTGCTTCTATTTGCCTTCCCTTATGAATTATTTTCACGGAAATACCATTTAAGGTGGGCTAGGTAGGGGTTGAAGTTAATTAAAATACCGGTGGTTGGTTCACTGGTTCTTGAGGTTTAGTACTATAGGGGTACTAATTACATTTTAATTTTTTGATAATGATGATTTACCTACACCGTCCTCTTATGGGTCATTTTATGCATGTCTATAATTTAGGATTTTACTTAGAGTTATGGTCAATTATTGAATCTAATGGGTAGTACTCAGTTTATAATAAAATTAGTTATTGATTTACCTACACCGTCCTCTTAATGTTGTATTTTATCTAAATTTGGTGTAAGGAAAAATAATTTCAAATAAAAAGATTGAAATTAGTTACTTTAGCTTGTAAATAATAGTTTACAATTTTTCAATTACTTGGTTTGTCATTACTTGTCTCAATAGATTATTGGTGGTAATTAAAAGGTTTAACTATTGAAAATCAAGAAATAACTTAAGTATTAGTGGTAATATTGGTTAATTATTTTTGGTAATAGATAAGTTTTTATTGATGTAATAACATGGCACTATACCATATGCCAACTAATGATGACATATGACATGTATTGCCCAAGAGTTTTAGTAATAGTATAAACTAGACAAGTTCCCTGTGATGCATGTCTTGATAATAAATTACTTTTGTCAAATATTTCTTAATTATAAGAATATTTTCATTTATTGGTGAAAACTTATAGGTTTTATAGAATTACCGTAAAAAATTTAATTAGGATAATACTTTTTATCATATTAGATGAAAAAATTATTATAGAAAAAGGTAGAGATGAAATATGAAATAAAAGGAATAAATAAAGGTAGTTTTATAGTCATGCAATTTTCAATATATATTATTTTCAATCTAATATCAATGTAATGTAGAAAAAAAAAGCAGATGACATCATTAAAAAAAAACAGAAATTTTTTTTAATAATAATGTGGCACATGTTAAGTATGACGTCTATAGGGAGTTTTATTTTAGTAATAGTTATAAATAGATAGTTAATATTTCAATAAGTGATACTAATGAATGTTTTCACGTTTAGGTGCTTATACTCAAAATCAAATGTGCTTTATCATTTTTCTTGAATATATATACTCTTCTAAATGGTATAGGATTTCAAGTTGGTGAACTACTGAGAAGAGATAGTTGCATTATTTACAGGTTAGGGACTACTATACCTCATCATGGTATACTCTTAATTATCAAATCATCTAAAATATATCGATACCCTATTTAAGAATAGTCGAGATGAAAGTATACATGAGAAAGGTCAATCTTAATAGTTGCAGAGATTATTCAAGTTAGATTATATCAACATTATATATTTAAGGTTTGATCCATGTTTTGATATTTTAAAAAATTAAAAAATGTTTTGTTAACATTGCTTTGTTCATCTCGATCACCTTTAAGATAATATATATATATATATATATATATATATATATATATATATATATATATATATATATATATATATATATATATATATATATATATATATGCACATAAAAGAAGTCCTCTAACCTTAAGTTAAAATTATTTTATTCCAACCGTATCTTGTACGAATGATAAATAATGTATGGTCACTGTGGTGTTACGATTAATTTTTGTACGTAGTATAGAGAATCCATATTAAATACCATGGAAGAACTAGATCTACTCACACCATAATTAGCAACTTTAACAAAGATTATAAGAAGCCTACTGGAGGAGTTAGTGGTAAGTAGTTTGGCAGGGAAAGCTGAGAGGTAAGTCAGGAGTGGAATCCAGAATTCAATAGCGTGGGGAGCCAAAATACGGAACTTAATATAAACTCATACTTGAAGTAGATTATCAAGGCGTAACAATACTGTCAATCCATATTCTTTAAATTATTTAATGTTGGAATCATTTTTTATAATACACGAATGTTTATTTTATGTATTCCTTCCCGCCTTAAAAAAATGTAGCTAACTCGATCACTTTGCCTTTCCTCCTACTTATAAGTTATAACTTACGATTCAGCTTTGGTACTTGTATCAGTATTCCTGCCATAAGAAATGCAACGAACTGCTCACTTTCTTGCTCCTACTAACCTTGCCTTGGCGACTTCAATCGTGCCACTCTACACTTGTAACCCTCCTTTCAATTGTCCGCGAGGATTGGGAAACAACGTAACGTGCCTTAGAGGCGGTTTCTACACAAGAATAGGGTTAAATTTGAGGGGCCTCAAAATTCAAATACATTTATATTAATTTTGTACAATAATATAAAAGTATAATTAGAGTAGTAATTTAAATACTTATATACATTAGAGGATTATGTGCCTATACATTATATATCCCGAGTATCTAATGTGGGAATTTGAGATAATACAAAACTCCAAGTATTTGGAGTCGGTTAAACTTTGTAAACAAATAAGATAATATTACAAAATTAGAAGTATACTAGGAATCTAAGATAGGGATACAGACTAGTATAAATACAAAGTATTGTACATTATTGAAAAACAGAATATAACATAATTCAATTCTTGCGTTAACATCAGTATTCTCTAAATACAAATTGTGCCATAATCAACCATAGCCGATTCTTCTTGGTATCAGAGCAATCGGAGAACTGGTGGTGTTTTCTGCCGAATTTTACGCTTCATCATCTACCACATACTCACCTGAAACCATGGACTCAGACCCTCCTGTAACTTTAACCCAAGTGTTGTAATTGTTGCAACAGCTAAATGTAAAGAAACCTGGCCAAGAAACTAGGGGGGGGGGGGGGGGGGGGGGGCTCAGTATTAATCTCAGAGAAACTCAACAACCACAATTACTCTAGATGGGCTAGGCTGATGCATCTGGAAATCGAAGGAAGGGGCCGAATCAACCACATCATCGTCGTGCCTCCATCCCCGACTTCCCAAGAGTACAACCAATGGCTCCAACGAGATGCATCTGTGATTTCGTGGATTATCGAAAATATCGGGACTGAGTTAGTGAATCAATTTCTTGATTTCCCAACAGCAAAGGAACTTTGGGATGGAATTGAAACCGTGTACAGTAGAGGAAGGGATGAACTCCAAATTTTTGATCTGACAATCAAGGCTAATACCATCAAACAAGGAGTGGATCCAATCAAAACATATTTTCGCAAAATAAATGCAATTTGGAAAGAAATTGACCGTAGAGCCGTCAACCCGATGAAATGCACCGACGACATAACGGCGTATAACAAAATCAGTCAACGATACCGGCTCTGACAGTTCTTGGCAGGCCTCAATGAAGATTTGGACCAAGAACGAAGAGAAATCGTAAATCAAGATCCAATCCCATCAATTGAGATTGCATATAACACAATACAAAGGGAAATCTTAAGGAGAAAAATCATGAAGAAAAGAACCTTATCTAACTTAACGGAGGGTAAAGGAGTAGGAAGTGGGCTCACCGTCACACAAAACCGGTCAGGTGGACCATCATCCCGGCGAGGAGCAGTGGACAAGTCGAAGCTGTGGTGTAGCCATTGTGGGGGTTCTCGACACACCAAAGATGGGTGCTTCAAACTCATAGGATACCCTGAATGGTGGGCTGAGAACAAGAAGAAGGGAGGAAACAAACCGGAGGAGGCAAGGAAGAAGGTAGCAGCCTTGGTAGGGGTAGAAGCGAAACCAGACATGGAAGAAGGAGCAGAGGGGATGGAGAAGGAACGTAATGGAACACCTCAAAGAGAGAGAGCGGCCGCCGAGATGCACATGCCTCCCCATAAACCTAACCCCCCTCCTTATAACTTCAAAGCCTCAGGCTCTCCACCAAAAAACCTTACCTCCTTTCATAACCCTAATTTGCCTTATAACCCACTACAACGCCACGGGCCTTCCTCTTCCTCCACAAAACTCGGCCCACACAAAAACATGAGCTGCCTCACAGTAGCCCAAACCAAATGTGTTAGCCAACACACTAAATGTCTTGCAACCCAATTTCCGAACCAATACACCCGAGACGCAAAACGGCACTGGATCTTTGATTGCGGTGCCACTGACACAATTACCAATGATAAGAATGATTTTTTAAATTTCTCCGAAACCAAAAAAACCCTTATCCAAACTGCGAATGGGGAGTGCATGGATGTTGAAGGAGCCAGAACAATTAAATTCGGCTCCCTTCTCTTACATAATTGTCTTTATATCCCTAAATTATCATATAAATTTCTTTTTGTAAGTCATCTTACGAAAGAGCTAAAATTTGAGGTTCTAATTCCTTCCAAATTTTGTGTTATACAGGGCGCTCGGACCAGGAGGATCATTGGGCGTGGTACTGAAAACGACGGTCTGTACTTTGTTAATGAGATTCCTCATGGAAGTGCTATAGTCATGGATGCAACAACCAAAACTCAACTCCGAACATGGCATAAACGTCTGGGACATCCATCAATGGGGTACTTAGAACGCCTTTTTCCATCGCTTACTAAGTCTAAGATAGTTTTAAATTATGAGTCGTGTTTTCTTTCCAAAAGTCATAAGCAGTGTTATTCTAGGAGTAGTAGTCACAGTAATCAGCCATTTCATTTAGTCCATTCAGATGTTTGGGGTCCAGCTCCAGTGCATGGTAGTCATAATTTCTTATATTATGTATTGTTCATTGATAATTGTACGCGTATGAGCTGGGTATACTTTATGAAACATAAATCTTAGGTGTTTAGTATTTTTGTAAATTTCTATCAAATGATCCTAAATCAGTTTAACACTAAAGTTAGTATTCTCTGATCCGATAATGGAGGAGAATATTTGAATTACAATATGAAGAAGTTTTTCTCCGACAATGGCCTACTTCATTAGACAACCTGCCCTGATACACCACAACAAAATAGAGTTGCGGGACGGAAAAATCGTACCCTCTTAAATATGACTAGAGCAATGATGATTGAATCTAATGTCCCTAAATCTTTTTGGCCCGAAGCTATAGCAACAGCAAACTATCTTACTAATCGACTTCCATCAAAAGTACTTCAATTCTAGACTCCCTTGATTGTACTCCAATCATTTGTAAATATACCCTCCTTTAATTCTCTATCCCCTCGTGTCTTTGGGTGTGTTGTGTATGTCCACCTTCCTAAGTGAGTCAGGACAAATTAGAGCAAGGGCAACCAAATGTGTTTTCTTGGGATATGGTACTAGTAAAAAAGGCTATCGGTGTCTAGACCCAACTATGAATCATCTATATACAACAATGGATTGTGACTTTGTTGAAGATGTTTATTTCTACCCCCAACTTAGATGTCAGGGGGATAATCATACAGACGATCTAAGTTGGCTAATAGCACGAGCACGAGCTTCCACAGACACAGTTCAGACGTTTTCATTACCATCACTCCCTGATTCTCCTAACGAACGTCCTCCTATGACTCAAAATGAGGTAACTAATACTGAAAATCCATTACATAATGATAATATGGATATAGAAAATGAAGTGGTACATGAAGAAGCCCAAGTGGTGCAGGAAGAAGCCCAAGAAGAATCACAGGAGGAACGAGAGGTGGAGGAAAATGAAGCCAGACCTAGAAGATATCAGTTATCGGTCAGAAGTACTCGTGGAATTCCCCCAAAAAGGTTTGACCCTTCCTATGAACCAAGGAGATCTAAGTACCCGGTACAACAACTGACAAAAAGAGGGATGTCCAGAATGGCAGCAACATTCAGCACAACTTTATACTCAAAAAAAATTCCATCTACTCTGGAGGAAGCACTTGAGAATAGACATTGGAGGCATGCAATGGAAGAAGATATTAGTGCACTCACTAAGAATCAGACATGGGAGAAATGTATGATCCTGGAAGGAAAAAGGGCAGTAGGGTGTAGATGGGTATTTACCATCAAGTATAAAGAAGATGGAAGTATTGAAAGATACAAAGCAAGATTAGTGGCCAAAGGATATACACAAGTATATGAAATTGACTACTCCGAAACCTTCTCACCAGTAGCCAAAATTGATACTATTAGAGTGTTGTTTTCAATAGCAGCAAATAAAGGATGGACACTACATCAATTTGATGTAAAAAAATGCATTCCTACATGGAGAAATAATGGAAGATGTATATATGGAGGCGCCTCCATGATTTTCTGAGAAGTTCCTACCAGATGAAGGGTGTAAGTTACAAAAGGCTTTGTATGGGTTGAAACAGTCACCCAGAGTTTGGTTTGGTAGGTTTACTTTGGCCATGAAACGGTTTGGGTATAGGCAGAGCAACTCTGACCATACCCTTTTTTTGAAGAGAAATGGAAATCAAACTGCATGCCTAATCATATATGTAGATGATATGATAATTACTGGAGATGACAATGAGGAAATCAGTAGGTTAAGGGAGATGCTATTCCAAGAATTTGAGATGAAAGATCTTGGAAGACTTAAATATTTTCTGGGTATAGAAGTACTCAGGTCAAAGAAAGGTATTTTTATCTCTTAGCGAAAATATATCTTAGACTTACTGGCAGAAACTAGTATGCTTGACTGTAAACTAGCCGAAACTCCAATGATAGTCAATCATGGGTTAAAAACTGATGAAGAAGGAGAAATTACAGACCAGGTTCAATATCAGAGGTTGGTAGGTAGATTAATCTACATATCCCATACACGTCTCAATTTTGCATATGCTATTGGAGTAGTAAGCAGATTTATGCATAAACCTCACATACAACATTTTGAAGCAGTTCATAGAATTTTAAGGTATCTGAAAGGAACTCCAGGGCATGGAGTCATGTTTAAGAGAAATGGCCATTTAAGCTTACAAATATATACTAATGCCGATTGGGCCAGTGATAGAGATAGTAGAAGGTCAACTTCTGGTTATTTTGCGTTGATAGGAGGACACCTGGTAACTTGGAGAAGTAAAAAGCAGAAGGTAGTTGCCATGTCTAGTGCTGAAGCTGAGTTCAGAGGAATTGCAAAAGGTATTACGGAGATTCTCTGGGTTAGGAAACTAATGTCTGAATTAGGGTTATGCCCTATTGAGAGGTTTGAGCTGTTTTGCGACAACAAGGCTGCAATTAGTATATCTGAAAATCTTGTGCAGCATGATCGAACTAAACATGTGGAAGTTGATCGACACTTTATTAAAGAGAACTTAGAGTAAAAAATTATTAGTCTTCCGTTTGTGCGTTCATGTGAGCAGATGGCCGACATACTCATCAAAGCAGTAGGAGTCAACGCGTTTGAAGCTATATTATGCAAGTTGGGTGTTGAAGATCATACTACTCAACTTGAGGGGGAGTGTGGGAATTTGAGATAATACAAAACTCCAAGTATTTGTAAGCAAATAAGATAATATTACAAAATTAGAAGTATACTAGGAATCTAAGATAAGGATACAGACTAGTATAAATACAAGGTATGGTACATTATTGAAAAACAGAATATAACAGAATTCAATTCTTGCGTTAACATCAGTATTCTCTAAATACAAACTGTGCCATAATCAACCGTAGCCGGTTCTTCTTCTAAAACTAATATTTACTTATTACACGTATTAACTAAGCTATTATATACATACTCCTTCCGTTTTTCTAGTCCTTTTATCAAATTTGAATGTCACTAAGAGGATTTGTTCTACATAATCATTCCATGATAACTAATAGGCTTAAGTTAACAACCGGAAATACATGGATCATGGATAATGGTTATCACTTAGCCACTTATGAGGAGAAATAATACGTTCAGTTGACAATTACCTATGTATTAATTAATACAAGTATTTGCTTAAGATCAGTACACACTAGAGTATGATTACTTGATGATCAACTGGCGCAACAACTAATCATTAAATATGAGCGCAATAATATGCTCAATAGAAAGCCTTCGTTTATGTTTCACGTTAATTTCATCATGATATCATTGATATGGTATAACTAGTTTGCTAAATTTGCTATATTTAGAGAGTGATGAATGTGCCTTACATTACGTATAGTTTTTCTAAAAACTTAAGATTACACCTATAATACGGGGTCAATCGCCAAATCTCAAGCGCGGTAAGCAACTAAAGCAGCACTAGTCAGGAATTTGATTGCATATGATGATTATTGTTTTTAGTTTATTTCTTGCATTGACGTTAATTTTGTACAGTAGCAGTATACGTAACTCTTATCATTATTAATTAGGTACATGATTTGACGCCTTATATTATTGCTATATATTAGTATATTTAATAATTCGTAAATTTGCATCAGCCAGCGAGTTTGTCGGCAAACGACCATTGTCAAATTTCAAATCTGCAATTCCTCAAAATAATGAAGACGAAATGAAATAGGTTGCGTATTTTTGTACAAGCAGTTCCGTATACTCGTTCCTTGTTCCCAATAATATTATTGATCGATTTACATTTAAAATAATGTCCGGATAAATACTGTATATTCTTAATTAGATGGCATATGTCTAGATTTTCCATGATATTCATAATTTTATAGTTGTGACGACAATATAGTTATTAATTTCAGATAAGCTGAGTTAATTTACCGCTCAACGTATATGATAAAGATAACTATCATACATCATACTACATGTGCAAAGCAATCCAAATACCAATTTGCTATTATTAATTAAGTCAATCAAACCCAGGTCATGGATAAACTGGTGGATCGGAGTTTATTAAATTTGCTCAATTTATTCAATAATTGGAGATTCGGGGCGACCGACCGAGCTGAGGCTTCTCTTACACAACTACGCCAGGCCAGTTGATCATGTAATGGAGAAATTATATGGTACTCCCTCTATCTTTCTTTTTTTCGCCTTATTTTTTATTTTGGTCCGTCCCTTAAATATTGCCTCATTTTTTAAAAAAAAATTTCATTTGGAGTTATCCTCCAAATATTTTACATTGTATCTTTAAAAAGTTGATTTTTATACTTGCCAAAATAAGAATAAAGAGAGTAATAGATTAAGAAGAAAATATATACATTAGATATTTCAAGTATTCAACCACCACCCCACAACACCAACGCTATTTACTTTACCCGTGCATGTGTTAATGCTACTCTTGTTCCTCTGTCCTCCAACGCTAATTAGTCCATGCATGCACATAGGCACATAGCACATTGTCAAAACATTCCGCTGGCAGTGAAGAGTTTGAATTATATAATTCAAGGGTTACATGGCCGTATGGGTCAATCATGCATGCATGATGGATTGATGGCTAAGTAGTCCTTCAATTAGTAATTGATTTTAGCAATATATTTTTCAATAGAAGGTTGACTAACGATGCCATGTATGTTGTATCAACTTTGAAGTACTCATTTACCCTATAACTTAATTTGGGCTGTTTCAATAATTACAATTAAGTTACTTTAATTTCTGTAATTATTATATGTATAAAGTAGTCAACCTTGTGAAGCTAGAATTTCTACTATTGTAGTATGCACATGTAATAGGAAGTAAACAAGGAAATAAGTCCATGAAACATATGATTTAGTTAACAATCATCTCAATAAAATATTTAAGTTTAGATGTATGCATAGTTGGAAAGATGATCTAGAATTCTTAGGATTCTTCTTATCAATTAGCCATCATCACCTTTAAAGAACCAATGAATGAAGAAATAAGGATAAGCATTAAATATTATTCAAATTGTTGTAGCAAAGGGTCCCAAAAACAGATGGTATCACTGAGTGAAAAGGGAATAGAGTAGACAAAACTACAGATTGGAACTAAGCTTTAGAGCAACAGGGCCGGGCTTCTGGGTTTGCGACTTGCTGGTGAAGTCTAGTTGCGTAAAGCCTCAACAGATGTATTGGGGCCCCTTTGAATTTTATTGGTGGAGCGTTCCCGGCGTCCTATTAGAGATATTCCTGCACAACATTCATATTTTCTGGACCACCCACTGTCTATGGAATCTTGTGGAGGAATTTATTTTTATTTTTTAAAAAATCATCCGCTATTTAGAAGCCTACTAAATTCCGACTAAAATAATAAATAGGTTAGATCGGCCCGTTGGGGAGTAATTTAAGCATAAAGTCGAGAAAATCTTGATTAATTAAGTCTAAAAATTTATTTTGTCTAAAATTATTTAATTTTGAAAAAAAGGCGAAATAAGGCAGACAATCGTTTCAAGTTTTTGATACATTGCGACTGCGTGTTACAAACTTACAACCTATATTTTGTGTTACTTTTTTCTCATTTTCATTCGAAAGAGACTGCTTAATGAACCCTATTTTGTTTTATCAGTTCAGGAAAAGGAATCCTCTTTGAACAAAGGCGACCTTTAGTCCGAGAAAGCAACGCAGCCAGACATTCATCCTAATTTGTCCTCTTGGAATATTTTGCAATTCTTTTACAATATTAACTTTATTTATAAATAAAATACTTTTCTTGTTGGTCTTGTTACTTTTATATGATTAATAATCTAGTAACGTGAGTAGTTTTTATGGCATAAAAAGCTTTACTATCAAACATATCAATATCTTTAGTGATACTATTCTTACATACTCCTTTCATTCTTTTATATTTGCTTTATTTTTATTTATACAGTTAAAATTTAAATAGTTTAGTAATAAATTTTTATCATGTTATAAGAAATAAGATATTTAAGTTGAATTTTATTGGATATATGTTAATGTAAATTTTTATAATATTAAATTTTCATAATTTTTTTATTGTTCGGTTTTGGTGATGACATAGTTTATAAACTTAGTTGATGTGTGTTTTAGTATATGAAGGTTTTGATGTGTGGTTCGGAGTTGAATCAAAGAGAAGCTCAAAATCAAAAAGTACCAAAGCCATACTAAATCAAGTCAAGTTTCGAAGTAGGAACTTTCAATGAAGCAACATAGAGTTAGCTTCTAAGTTGAGAAGGCATAAAGCTAAGTAGGTAGTACTTAGATTTTATGTAAGTGATTAGGGGCATGGCTAATTGGAACAAGTGATAAATTAAGCCTTATAAATTGAATTAAAGTTCCTATGTGTTTTAACGTACAAATAAAAATGTCAGTAAAATATTTTTATGAGATATTTTAGAAAATAAAGTTTTCTATTTTATCTTTAATTTATTTGGGGGATTTGACTAGTAAAAGGATTCTCTTAAAATAAATTATTTTCTTTAATTTAAAAATTGAAATTTGAAAAAAGAGGTTTCCTAATTTTACTCACCACTTCCTAAATTACTGATTATGTACATAACTTGCATACACGTTTTTATCTTCACGGTTTTGACGAATTGACTTTGTCAAGCTACATTACTTAATTCCCTTAAGGATAACAAGAGGTTAGGCATGCATGAACAAACCCTACTAGCCACATTATGCACATCACTTACATGATTAAAGTTAGTGGAAATAATCTTCCTAACATTAAGGAATTCATGGAAGATAATGGTACATGTACATAACACTATAAAAGGGTTTTTCTTTCACAAAAATAATTGAACAACACTGACACACACTTAAACGTTTCTTGAGAGAAAAATTATTTTGTCAGTTGTTCCAAAGGCTTAAAATCGCAAGTTCCTTTCAGCCTAGTTCCAAAATCACAAACTTAGTTGATATTGTAATATTTGAGAGTGGTATTGAGTTGTACTAGGGAGGCAAGATTGAGTGATCTTGTAAAAGACTTAGAGTTAATTCTCGAGAGAGAAAGGAGAAGAGAAAGAGAAGAGAGTAAGAGAGATAGAGAAAGGAACTCTAGTTCTGAGTGGAACTTGAGTAGAGAGTTACAATAGTTTGTAATATAGGATTTCCCTATTAGTGAAAGAGAGTTAAAATCCCAAGTGGGTCGTGATTTTTCCTTTGAGTTTGGGCACAAAAGGGTTTCCATGCTAAAAATCTATTGCGTTCATTTTTTAAGTTCCTTTCGTTTACAAGTTCCGATTAAAATTTCGCAAAAAAAGTTGATATTCTTACACTTCCAATTAACCCCCCCCCCCCAAGATACCGTGAAAAGTTGAATGGGACAAAAATTAGGGATAGATGTAGTATTTCCTTCAATTGGAATAGTTGTGACATCGAATTTATTGTAATCGAGTTCTACTCGTAATGCTACTCTATAGCAATGTACGTAAACTTGCAAAGATACTTGGAGACACGTAAACCTCGTAATAGAGGAGTGTAATTTTCCTCTTCGTAAAAGGAAAGTGACCAAAAGATAACTCCGTATCTGTATTAGGTATAATACTTTATCATCTCTTTATTATTTCTCATTTCTATTTACGGAGTCATACTTTAAAAATTTTAATCACAATATGATATTATAAGATATAATATATTTAATTAATATCTTATTGTATGCATCTTAACTTAAATTTTCAAAATACCAAGTTTTCACAATTTTTTATTTTACGAATTTGGAAATAAAATCATTTTCAATCTTATATAAAAGATCATAAAAAGTCAAACGGGAAAAAAATAGGAAAAGGGGAATTATATAATACTTCTATTTGCTACTTTTAAAGAGTATCATTGTTGATATATTAGAGTATTTAAGCATGTGAAGGCCTAAAGGTCTGGATAAATATATTTCTTTAAGGTGAAAGATAACACTAGAAGTTAAACGTAGGCAGCGAGCAGCCTACAAGAGGGCCAATGGTGCCAGATTTTTACGTGCATAAATAAATGAGGTTTAGATAATAGTGACTTTGAAAAGATTTCTTTTTGTCCTTTATCTTTATTGGAAAGAGGTCATTCTCAATTTTTCATAGTTGGTAATGTGGAATAGTAGTGACGACTAACATACTACGTCCATCATTATCACGATTTACAAAATTGATTGATAGTGTTTATTAAACGTGCCCTGTTATACCCCCATACTTTGTATTTTTCCATTTGGTGGCTCAATAATTGCTTCACAAGTGAGAGCAATACTCCAAGAACATACTACGTCCATCTAAAGTAATGAGTACGATATAATCAAAAGAAGTGGTGAGTAAGTTACAACTCTTATTAATTAAGTTTCAAATATCTCAAGTTTTAGATACTATAATTAAAACTTTAACAATGAAATTAGTTAGTATAACTACTCGTAAAATTTTAGATACTACAATTAAGACTTCAACAATAAAATTAATTTGTATCACTACTCGTTAATTTTAAATATACTCTTTCATGTAAAAGAAATAAAGGTTAGAATATATTGGAAATCCATACTAGATAAACTATTATAATCTTTTTTATAAATCCATGTACTTCTTAAGAATATAAATAATATTGGACTAAAATTTTTCGATTGTAATTTTTTATACCCAAATGATATTGAAGATTTTTTTATACCTATTTGGTTTGTGACCTCGTTGTTTACTTTTGAAGTTCAGATTTTGTAATGGGCCTTAACTCCAAATACCAATCACGTGAGTGTAGGGTAAGTCTATCTTATAATTGGGATTACACAGTACATAGAGGAAGATGCTCCCAGAGTAAAATGAGCAATTTTAATAGAAATGAACAATTTTGAGTCAAATGAATAATTTTAGATAAATAAACATTTATGAATTCAAATGAACATTTATAAGTGAAAATGAATACTTTTCAATTTTTTTTTAAATAAAGTGCAAATAGTTAAGATGATCATTTAATAAATGAACAATACTTTTTATATTTATTTGTTAAAAGAGAAAAAAATAATAATGCTCACTGTGAAATAAGAAATTTAATTAATATTATGCATTATAAAAGAGTCGGACACCTATATTTGGGTAAATCGTATCATTGTTGATATGAAACTCGATTGATATCCAAAATTATTTTCTTAAACACGTAAGTCTTTCACATCATATGCTCAAATAATTTCAAGCATTTAACAATTATTACTAAATTTAGATGATTTATATTAATAATTATACAATTATACTCTTAATTTCATACTTTTTAAAAATAATTTCAAATACTCAAATACCTAATTAATTTATAATTGTTTATTTTCTCTAAAATTACTTATTTGACTCAAAATTGTTCATTTTCTCTAAAGGTTTTAAAAAATATTTTTTCTAAAGTTACTCATATGACTAAAATTACTCATATGTTACCCAGATGCACCTTTCTCTAGGTACTCCCGAGAGTATAATTTTTTTTTCTATATGACTATATGGTACTCCCTTTCACATAAAAAAAGGGCATATATGATATATCCATATACAAAGTATGTGACTAGAAAATGATGAAATGTACTTAAAATTAGGCTCTACCGGATACATATTAGATGTTCTACCTGTCGACTGCCGTGTTACAATTGCTAGTTTCAGTTTTTCACACGCTGCTGAGCCTATCGGGCCATAAGCCCATATTACCAACCTACTTATGCAGGTTGATTGGTCTGCTCCATGGTCCGCTGATTGTACGAATGGAGGAGGAATGCGAACGGAGAATGATATGTTTGGGCTTATAGCCCATTACAACCGGTATCCCAATCTCTGTTGCTTTTTTCACATGCGTTTTAGAAGTTTTTGGGCCATAAGTTCAGGACTTTGCACTACTCCGTAACGACCGTAAGTACATGCTCCAACCTCAAAAGCCGTCAGATAATCGAATTCCTCGGATCGACTAATTAATTGTTTAGTCAGACAATTAAAAAACTAATCAATATATTACTAGTTGTGGACTTTAATGTAAGTAGAAAAATCTTGTTAGCTTTCCATTAAACTCAAAACTACAGAAAATCTTTTATAAAAAAACAATTCCCTCTGTCCGAAAAATAATACTACTATAATAGTTACCTTGCCAAACTAATAAATATGCCCTATACAATTTACAATTGTTGGTCTTTTCCCTTACTTTGCTAGCACTCAATCTGAAGGTGTATAATGTTAGATCAATCACAAACCAATACGTAGAACTAGTTTGGACAATGTGCACCGAGCTATAATGTGTGAGGAGCTTTAATCAACTTATTGGACAAAAATGACATTGTACATTATTTAGCTTAATTACATAATTAGCCTTGTACATGATTTAGTTTGTTAGCCTAAATTCTAGAATTCTCTTTTCTATTTTGTAATATAACAAACTCCCTAAAATATAGGGAATCAGTTAGAGGCTAGATTCTATAAATTAATCATTGTACTGATCATTCATGATCAATTAAAAATATACGCAAATAATCCTTCTACAAAATCTCTATTCTCTTCTCTCAATATCACTATTCGATTGACGAAATTAGTTGAATGTTTGAGTGCTTTAACATGGTATCAGAGTCAGGCCCACGATTTGAGACTTTTAATAGCTTTAATGTACAATGGCCCAAATTAAAAATAGGCTCACATGTGAAGGAGAGTGTTATGAGATAAAAACCTACATGTGAGTTGGGACCGATTCTCCCACATTGAGTAAATAAGTGAAAGCTAAATACTTTATAATACTAAGAGAGAACTCTTCCTATTATTATATGGTTTTAGGATGGAACCATCTTGGACCTTATAAGTGGACTCATTCTTTTTTTTGGCGACGGGTGCGGCCTAAACTCATATTTAACAAAACTAATGGCCAAGAAAGTTTGTAAGTTGATTCCAAGACAAGTGTCAACAGTACACAAGCACCTATAGAAGCAAAATTGATCCCCTGCGTAAAGTCATTAAGCCCTGGCAGCAAATATGGGTGCAAGAACGGCTAACTCACGCATTGAGCTGCCATAACATGTGCACAACAAGTTATTCATCATGTAATCAAACAAGAAATATGTAATAATATATAGAATTGAACCGTCAAATTTTGGTGAAGTGATCAAGCTCAAGCACATGAACAATAGTAGTCCAATAATATACCTAAGAAATCCGGATTGACACGACCATCAGAATACGGAATACCTCCCAGCTGGCGTCTGAAAGTAAGTAAGACCGCAAGGCCAAAACTCGGTACCAATATTAGTAATTTGGAACGAACGAAAAGGAGAAGGAGAAGAGGCAATTATGAAATTAAAGAAAGGGAAGGGCATGTAGAGGAGTCCAGCTAGGGGTTAGAGATGCTGAAATTGAAGATCAATGGAGGAAGTGAGAGATATTAGAGGAAGGAAAATTATTAATGGATTTATGCTAATAAGGGTAGGGTGCTAAAAATAATTATAAAATAACTAATTAAGTATATTAGTCAACTAACTAATCGTACTAGAGGCAATAACACTTGACAGAAAATTAACGAGAGAGATAATGAAAAAAAAAGTATAAAAATACATGTTAGGAGAAAAAAAAAACCATACAAAATACAAGTGAAAATTTCAAAAACTACAATGAATCCAAAGAGAATTTCCCATATTGCCAATTTATATTTGTAGTATTCAACTACTCATCAATTCATCTTGGATGTGCAAGATAATTAAGTTTGATTTTTTTTTTAAAAAAATCAATCAATTTTCTATAATAAAACATTTCTTGTTTTCACATGCTGACAGAACTATCGACCGAGAACTGCCCATAAGCCCATATGGCCTACTGATGCAGGCTTGACGCTAGATGATCTGTTTCTACTTGGACCTTTAATTATACTGATGAAGGTAGCGTGACAGCTGAAAATAATGTCATTGGGTTACTATACAACATCCTCTGGCCCAATTCGTGTTGCTAACTTCAGAAATTTGCAGTTCTATTTCTAGTTTTGCAGGATTCACTGCTGCTAAAACTCTTTGTAGGCTTTCTATACTTCCGTAAAAAAAGTATATATACTCACTTGTTAGAAAGTACATATTTCCCCCCTATACCGCATGACAAAAGAATATGACAAAATTTTCCATGCCCTTTACAAACGTGAATTTCTTTTTCACATAATGTCCCCAACAATCAATCTAATGGAAAGGACTCAAGGAGTAGAACTTGAAGGTTTGGACGACGCACTCTGGCCTCTGTTTTTCGATTATGTCATCTCATCTCAAATAAAGTCTGTAAGTTGTAAGGCGCGATGACGTCGGGTCCTCCCGACCACATTTCTCTTGCAATTTGATGGTTAGCTCTCTCGGAAGGATGCCCCGCATCAAACCACAAATATTCGTGTGGATTGCTACATACTGAGAAGCTGTGCTCTATCTTTTGGCAAGTGAAGTCACCTTTCCATGGTCCACTTCCACAACATGCCGTACGACTTTCCGTGAAACCTAGCATGACATAATAGGTACGAAGAATGTAATTAGTTAAATACAAATATGTTTAATTATTAGGAAGATATTAAGGGACTTGGGGATATAAAAAGAAATCCTTGTCATAGTCAAAATATTAAGTTACCGTATCTAGAACCATTTACAACACGAAGGTCTATGGCGGAGTAGAAGTCGTATATTGTGTAATTGAACCCTGGTAATCGGCTTTGTAATCTTGTAGTTAGTGCTGCAAATGCGATGTTATGTGTCCTGGCTAGCTCAGTCAGCTCCTCTAAACAATTTCCTTCAGATCGTTGCAAGCAAAGGGTCTTCATTGAAGGAAAGTACCCAAGAGGGCCGATGTATAGGAATGCAAACTTCCTAGCCCCTTTGTTGTACATTGTCTAATTAATCAAAGCATAGACATAGACAAAGAAATCTATTAGTTTCATTGAATCAGTTAATTAACATTTTTCAATTCATCCGTAAAACATTGACTTTGGTGCTATTTTGAAGGACTTTAGCTATTGTAATTACTATCCTCCGTTATTTGTACTTTGTATTTGTTTTCTATATATTTACCTTTCATATAATACTCGGTATCAAGAGTATGATATAACTAATATTTAAAGGTTATTTTGAAACAAAACAAATAAAAATAAAAATGTAGTAATATTATAAGATACAATAGAGGATAAATCAATATCGTATGAATTATACCCCTTTGTTTCTTTTTTTCTTCCCTTTTATATATCAAAGCAAATTTAAATTTTAAATATCTTCAATTGTGTATTTGCAAATATTATAAAAAGTTAATATTTGAAAAATGTACATTGAAACGAATCTTTTAAAACTCCATATAATTTTGTTTTTTTCTTATAGATTAAGAATATTGTCAAAATTTAGTTTTAAAATTTATAAATTTCAAATAAGAAGAAAAATAAAAAACGGAAGGAGTATTAAACATGCATTGCCTTAGAATCTCATTTTGATGGAAAAGTATTGCAATGATCATAAAAGTAATTTTAGAGGCCGCATGATACAATATTCAAGTTGAAAGGGTTAAAAGAGGGATTGGATTACGGGGGTCTTACGTAAATGTGGGTGGTGAGGTTACCCATTATTTGATTCACGTATTGTCTCCTCGTCTTAGGGGTGAGCGGGAGCTGAGGAAGTCCAGCCATATTCGGCTCAAAAAGGCTAAAATAGTCATTTCCTCCAATGTCAATCAAGTAGACTGATTTAGATAAGAGCTTATTGGCCTCTAATTCGCCAATTTGCTGCTTCAATTTCCGCACCATCTGGACAAAGTAGTACATCTGCAGCGCAAAATTTATCTGACAAAAACGAAATTGTTCAAGTCAAGTCTTGAGTCAATATCAAAAAATATGTCCAGATTATTATAATTCATGCGCTAAATATGTCCAGATTATTATAATTCATGCGCTTAAAGTGATGTGCTTTTAATATTAATTAAAAAGTGAGCTCAGAGCTTATCATGCTAAGCGCAAAGCCATAAATCATGTACTTTGTAGACAGCTCATAGACCATGTTGTTCAGCACTGGTTACTTCGTTAGTTGTCCCGCATTAGAGAATTTTTGTTGACATCCACTTGAGTACATCCAAAGGCGGGTGCAATCAACTCAATACTAGGCCTTATCCCTGCACTGGCTTTTTATCATTCATTGGATGGACAATGTACCTAATTATAATATGCTTCTGATATACCCGCTCTAAGAAAATATACATTATATACATGGAAAATATACATTATATACATACAAAATATACATAGTACACATGTTACTTATGTGGAATGGAAGAATGTACATTTTACATAACTAACATGTGTATTATGTACACTTTTCATATACGTAATGTACACTCTTTTGGAGCGGGTACACCATGAACATGGTGCATCCGAATACACTTTCTAATTAGCGTATTTCATTGAAGAGATACTAATCCTTTTTTTTTTACCCCGCACTAATGTAAAATTTTTAAGAGAGTAATTATAAATAAATTGGGCAATATTTGAAAAAAGAATCAAAATGGGGTTAAAAAAAAAGATAAGAGAGTATGTATCATCCATCATACAAAGATCTAGTACTCAGTACACATCAGTACACTGAGTGCATTTAGTAGGACTCAGATTTTCGGGAAGAAGCCATATATTTCGAATGCTACAAAGATCTAGCTGAAATGGCCCCTGCTATCAAAACTAGGGCGATCCCATGTTGTGTTGTTCTGTTCTGTTTTGTTCATAACATGTTTTTTGTATTCGAATTTCGAACCGACAAAATTGCATTCCAAAGCCCACGTGACATTTCATACCAATTTGTTTGCCACTTTTTCTGCCCATATAGCCCCCTTCCCAAAGTTACCAATTCTGACAGCTTATAACTCATCATCTCGAGGCCTGACATCAACTAATAGTGGTCCAAAACTCACCTGATACATTCAAGATTCTTACCTATTTTAACTCTTTTTTAATAATCTTATTAACATGTGTTAAAGGACTAATCAATGGTCAAATTTTGGCTTGATCCGATCACCATGGTGCCATTTTAATGAAACGGATCGATATTAGTATGAATCTATATTTATATTTCCTACAAATTATATGCAAAATTTGGATCTTCAACTAGTAATAATATTCGGAAAAAAAAGGAAATATTTAGTAAAGAAGAATAAAGGAGGATATATAGAGAAGGGAGGGGGATTAGAAATACCTTTCCAGGACGAGTTTGAACCAGAACACAAGCACTAGCAGCAGCAAAACTGATTCCTTGAGTATAGTTGTTAACCCGTGGATCCAAATATGGCCGCAAAAAGGGCCACCCCGCGAATTGAGCTGTCAAAGATGAAGAGATAAGGAACATGTTATCGATTAACCGATATTTGGTGAGGCGGTAGAAGCCGATCAGGTAACACATATGAGCCATATTAATACCTATGAAATCCGGAATGACACGGCCATCACAATACCTCCCTGCAGGACTATTGAAGTAGGTCAGACCGTAAGGCCAAAACTCAGCAGCATCTCCCTTGACGCCGGTGAACCTTGTCATGCCAGCATCGAAGAGCGAGTCGCCGAACACGTAGAAGGGGATGTAGTCTTGGGCATGGGGGGTGGTAAGAGATGCAAAGAGTAGTGTTGCATAAAGTGCCAATGTTGGCAATACGGTACCTGTTCTTCTTGCCATGAAAGAAGTCAACAAGTTTTGGAGTTTGATTTGTGTGCACCAAGCCATCAAAGCAAGCTTCTTTGTTCTAATGTTGGTTGGTTGGTTGGTGCCTTGGTGGGTGAGGAAGTGGCCAAAGAGAGGGAATCAATCAAAAGGTGGGCATAACGTTTATGCTTTGGAGGATCGACGTAGGTATGTGGGTTGCATAACCCATATACGAGGAGTATAATAGTTAATGTCTTAATGAGAAGGGAATTTCTTTATTAATGTTGAGCCAATTGGAGTTTGATCGGCAACCTATTAGTTGGTCGGAGTGGCCTGCTTTTGACCAACTACGTACCAATTGCTGAGTTATTAATATAACTTTCTCCATTTAATATAATATTACTAAAAGAAATCTAAAAAGTAATTTATTTTTTTTACGATGTTCTATAAAATTAGTAAAAGTAGTTTATGTAAAATATGCTTTCTTACACAACTTGGAAGCAAAATGCCGAAACAGCCAAAAGGTATTGATTATCATGTTCTTAGGTCTTTAATTGAAAGCTTTGGCACATATCTTAATTATGGTAGCATGAAAAATTTGGAACCAATCAATCTTAATCATGGCTACAGTATATTTTATTAGCCAACCGGATGCATCAGCGAGAATATAATGTCGGCTACAATTAAAATATTGGTGTTTTTGTTTCAAACTATGATGCTTGAGAACACTACACAAAACCTGCAAGTCCTTTATATAATGAGGCATCAAGTGAAAGAGATCAAATGACATGGCTAGAAATCTAGAATATTATGTAAAAACAACTATTTCACATGATACTTGATCATCATCCATGCATGTGCAAAATAATCATACTTTAATTTGACCTTCTTATATGCTACTCGTATGTCTAAAATGGGGTTACAAGGTACGGAGGGGAAATAAGGAGAATGATAATTTGCTAATTATCTACAAGGTATATCATTACTGCATTAGGGATATAATTTAATTATCCATTTTTTTTTTGTTTTTTGACAGAGTGAATTTATCCACAATAAATTCGCTATTCCCATCTTTACACAATCCCCATCTCATACCAAATGCCTCGTAAAGAATTTATAGTAGACTTATGAGTGTTTACATATCCTATGATACGTGTTGAGAATATACTCCCTTGTTTTTATTAGTTTCTTACGTCCATTCTTGATTTTTTTCATAGTTTTCCATTTAATAATGTTCAATATTCATACCTTTGTAACATATTCAATGTTAAGCTGCAAACTCGATATTTTTCATTTAAAAATAAATTATATTTCATTATAAACGTTAAAACCAATATCTAACTTGATTATTTTTTTTTCTTTTCTTATACATTGATTAGTACTCATGATTAAGAGTATGACTGTATGACATAACCACACTCTGTCTAAACATTAATACAGATGGAGTTGAAGTAAATAAACTATATGTTCTCTTAAAAATGAGGGTAATAGTTATTCATCTATTCTCGAGATTAGTAGAATAAATAGACACAAAATCTTGATTGCCATATCAAGTACTCCCTCTGTTATTTTATATTTGCTCCATTTCTATTTATGGAGTTAAAAATTGAAAAATTTAACCATAAATTTTCATCATGGTATAAGACATAATATATTGTATTCATTTATTCAAGTGTGATATTATTGTATGCATCTCAATCTAAACTTTTAAAATATCAAAAATTTCTTAATTTTATAACTTATAAATTTAAAAATAAAAATATTTTAAGTTGACTATTAAGTTACTTTTGTAATTAATATCCTTATTAGTGAATATGAATAGTCAGAGAGTGGCCCAGCTAGCCACAAATAGAGCTGTCAGAATTAGAGCCGACCCGATAAGTTACCCGAAACCGACCCAAATCCGACCTGATTATAATCCGAAAATGAGACCCGAAAACCAACCCAACCCGACCTAAAGTTAACCTGAAACCGATTTGACCCGATATTCAAAGACCCGAACCTGATCCGTGTCCGACCCGTTAGGGACCCGACCCGATCCGTGTCCGACCCGAAAAGAACCTGAAATCGATTGAAACCGACACATAACCGATATAACCCGATTTATAACAATTCGTTACCCGAATTCACTGGATGTGTTAATAATCTAAATATACATGAATATGACCTAATTATCTTGATAGACCTATTTTTTAACCAATATATAATAACTTTGAAACCAAACTTGTCATTGTCGATTCAAACTAAACATATTACAAGTTCTTATGTATATATAAACTTAATATCATATGTTATAGAATAGTTTGATAGGATAATACACATTTAATAATCATTACCTCATAAGTATTTTGTTTTTAAATGACTTATCAACATCATCATTGTCCAAATTATGAATTAACCATCATCATTGTCCGATTTTATCAAAATTGACCTTAAACCGAAATAACCCGTTTAAGAATCGATCTGATTTTACCAGAACCGACCTTGATCCCGAACTCGAAATAACCTCGTTATAACCCATTCAGGAACCGAACCGATTTTACCAGAACCGACCTTGACCCGAATCCAAAATAACCCGATATAACCCGTTTAGGAACCGACCAGACCTTGACCCGAACTGAATACAATCCGTCCCAAACCTGACCAAGCAAATAACCGATAATGACCTGACCCGAACCGAAATTGACCCGATAGGCAAAATTGACCCGATAAAAACTGACCCGCGATGGGTCAACCCATAACCAAACCGCGATGGGTCAACTCAAAACTGACCCGTTGACCCGATTTGACACTCTAGCCACAAAGTTAAAAGTTAATCCGGATGTATGTGCTAATTTGCAGTCGAGTGATGTGTAAAGACCACGTAAGTATTTGTTATTAACAGATGTGTTTAGGAACATGTGACGAACAGTACATCCTTTTGATTTCAAGATTCGTGCATGTGTTAGCGAATAAATTTCGCTGGCATATAAATTTCGCTGGCATAGAGGACGAAGAATGAGTCATTGGTGCTAAACTGTCTTACAACTGTTACAACTTACAAGTAAACTTTCACTAAGTTATAACTTTGACTTTCTGTTTTATGGTAACTCCAATTTTCTAGAATGAGGAAAGGTATGTAGCAGGAGACAGAAAAAAGTGGGACATCATAGAAAAAATAAACAAGACAAAAAAAAAATGTCGTCAGGATTTTTAGGTTTGGGCTTTGCAAATAAAATATTTTGGGCTTTCAACAAGGGGCCAGCAATGCGTTCTGCCCATAACCATAGGACGTACGTAATAGAAGGTTAAAGCATTAAATAATTGCAAATGTGTGAGATAAACCTATATGATTATGTTGTACTTTATATTAGAATAACTTGGCATATGCTGAGCACAGCGCAAACAATTTAAGCAAATTATAAGGAGCTACAAGCCTACAATGCGGTTTCCTTCTCTCTACCCTCTAGAATTATTCTGCGAATTGTTAGTAAGCCTTTGGGGGTTGGGTGCCAAGCATCGAACCACAAATAATCTTTGGGGGGCTGCAAACTGAGAAGGTCAGCACTTGACAATTCTGGCTACTGTAGTCACCATTGAAGGCTCCACTTCCACAGCATGCTGTTTCATTTTTCTTGAAACCTATGGAGTATCATTTCATCCAATATCCCAGTAGCATGAATGTATATGGACTACATCGTACTTGTTATTTAAGGCCAGGCCGGCCAATAGCTGAGCCACATACCATATGTCCATATGTATTGCCATCTAAGACTCGTAGGTGTAATGCGGTATAGAAGTCATATGTTGTGTACTTGAACCCCCTAGTATATGCTTTGCAATCTCTAATTACTACAGCAAACTCAGCGCGCGTTGTATATCTTGGCTAGTTCTAGCTGCTCCGTGCACAACTTCCTTTGTATCCTGGCATATACTTATGACTTATGAGTGTAAACTGACTACCGGGGATGAATGGAGTACTCCTTATGACTTATGAGTGTATGGCAATTGAGCTTTAGATTATACAAGATACACAAAAAATTAAGTAATTTTAACCAAATATGAAAGGGTAATTTGTGGCAAGTAGTAAGACAATACTATTCCTTGTATTTATTGCACTCTTAAATTTGTTAAAGCACTGTAAAATTGATGGCTCTAGTCTCTAGAGCACTCCCCAAAGTCCAAAACTATAGCGAGACATAATACGTTATGTATAGGAAGTAAAAATTATCCATCATATGCTATTATTTAAGATAAATTAAAAATATATTAAGAATATTTTTTATATCAAAATAAGGCAAGGGAAATTGAATATGATTTCCTATTATTAAAGAGAGATTTTTTGGAAACCTGACAAACATAAAATCATCATTTTGCGAAAAATTACCAGATGCAAAAAAATTGTGAAAACTACTACATGAAAAAGTCTAATTGCATGATATTATCATTAGGTAATATTCTAACTGTGATTTTGGTTTTGTGACAACCCTTTTTTAATCCTCTTTTTTCCCTCCTTATATATGTTCTCCCCGCTCTACTTCTACCTTCTACTAATCTTTTATGCTTATCTTCTACTCATATTTTCGGTTTAAATCAAGTACTTAACCACGATTATCCAACAATTCCACCCTTTTTGTTATAGTTTGAAAGGTGAAATGGACCTTTTATTCCATGAAGCTCCATGGAACAAATGTCAAGAATATTGACGTGGTTTTGGTGTAACACAAAAGATGGCTTTGACGCATGAAAATCCGAAAAGAAAGTTTATAGCTTCAAGTTCTAAAACCATGAGATAGATGAAATGGAATACACCTTATTTGAGTGTATTGATTTGGAGGATGGGTAGAAAACGAATAAAAAAGATGAGCAAAAGGTTGATATAGAAACACAGGGAGAAAATATAAAGGATGGAAAGAAAAGGAGGGAAATAAAATGAAAAGGAAAAAAATATAAGAGGCCCAAGTTAGTTAAACATGTGACTAATACGTTCAAGTCAATGCCACAAAATTACATAAAATGTCATAGTACCACCTTATAGTATAATGTGCAATTAGAATGTCTTTTGTGATAGTTTTTACAAGTTTACATGGTAATTTTTTACAAATTGATAATTTATATGGTAGTTTTAAGCAATTTTTCCAAAAAAATTGTTAAAAAAAAACCTTTTCCCTTGTGCAAAACAAATTAATACTCAAGAAGTACTAAGTCTTTTAAAAGGAAAGAATGTTTGATATAAGGTATCATTATCTTTTGAAACAAAAATTAAACATTACATTCATACTTATTGACTTTTTGATTTTTGTATTTTTTTTTTCAACGAGATTTACTCTAGAGTTTCTTGCATTCATTTGGGTGTAATTACATGTAAGAGTATTTTTTTTAAAAGCAAAATTTTAGTAAATAAGCAAACTATATCAATGGATGTACCCTAGAACTAAACGCATTAAGGTGCCTATAAGATGTTCAAGGTATTTACTTTTTTTTTTCCTTTTAACCATTGAAAATTTTTAACTTTTTAAGTGAATCAATACTAATAATGACTAATATAAAACATTACGATTTTGTTTCAATTTAAATTTTAATAGAAAATTTTTCTATTAAAATTTCGGGCTGAATCGACCCTCTGTCTCTAAATATAATAACTAGAAATAGACGTGGGAGTAATTTATTCATTTTTTGCAACGCGCAAATAATTTAAGTTAGACAGATATTTAGATAAATACAACAAAATCGTACGGGGAACAAAGATAGGAAAAAAAGTCCCAATTGAACCGATCCAAACGGGCAAATCACAGAAATCGAAAGCAAAATTTCTGCATTTATTCAGTTCAAAAGCAACAAGATGGGGGTTGTCATAATCGACGGAACAACAGTCCGATCTTTCGTAGAAGATGAAACCCAGTTCAACAAGAGCGTCGACCAATCCTTCGCAACCTTCGACCTCAACGGCGACGGCACCCTCTCCCGCTCCGAGCTCCGGAAAGCGTTCGAGTCCATGCGTCTCATCGAGACCCACTTCGGGGCCGACGTCGGGGGCCCGACCCCATCCCAACTGATGGCCCTTTACGACTCCATTTTCGATGGGTTTGATGTCGATCGAAGTGGGACCGTTGATCTGGGGGAGTTCCGGGCTGAAATGAAGAAGATCATGCTTGCTATTGCGGATGGGTTGGGTGAGTGTCCTATTCAGATGGCTCTTGAAGGTGGGAGTGAGAACCTTCTTCAGAAAGCCGCTGATCTTGAGGCTCACAAGCTGGAGGAAGCGAGGAAGTCGGCTTAGATATAGTTGTAGGTTGCACTTTAGGTGTTTGTGTTTATGCCTCAATGAAGATGAGTTTGTTGTTTGCTTGAAAGTTCGCTTACTGTGTTTGCTAATCAGTAGCCCTTAATGCTTAAGAAATAAGAATAAAGTTGTAAGGAGACTTATAAAATGTTCAAATGAGTATGTATATCTTAATAGTGATGTCGTTCAGATTTCTAATTTTTTGACGAGGAAATTGGCGAATTCCAACTATTATAACTCATAACTCAACGTCATAAATAGAATTACATATTTAGCGCAAAATCGTCTATTATGTTTAGATTAGTAACACACTTTCCATAGAAATTTGGTAGAGTTATTATGTCATCACTAAGAGGAGAAATAGGCGAGGTGATCTTTATATAGGCTATTAGGCTAATATGTCTAATACGAGTAAATGAGTAATGTCCCATGCTAGCTCCATCTTGAAAAAAAAGAGTATTTTGTACATGCTAATGACTAATGAGGTGTTTGGGACTATTGGAATTTGGAAGTAGCTTAAAGTTCAACGTATGGATGGATCAAACAGCGTCAAGTATTGGTGATGTTGCTTTGGCGGTTGGGCCTTATATATCTAGTTGAGGAGGACAATTGAGATCAAATCACGTTCAAGCATCAGTCATGGGTGGCCTCATGGGAAATGAGAAATTTTGTAGCTAAACCGATGGTTTTGGCTGATGGGTTTGGGTAGCCTTTTGGCAATTTTTAATCTTGTTAAACTCACAAACAACCAAACAGTTAATAGTTAACGATTTCTTGAGTATTACACCCTTGTATGGAGTCATAGCCCCGTATAAATAAGTCTTCCTACATAAGATTTCTTCTTTTGAACTATATTATCTTTACGTATACGATATACAATTATCTTATTGCAACTACGAGGGATAACTTTTGTTATATTAAAAAGTAACTTTTATTTGGATACAATAGGTTACTAAATAGATTTTGTTTTAGATATAAGATAATTCGAATTTACTATTAAAATCTACTTCATACATTGCAATAACATCCTTCACAAAACCCAAAAAATGAGGAAGAACAAATGAACAATGCTTCCAATAAGAGTGTGGCAATGCCTGTTCAAAAAGGTAATTCAGTTAATATTTATTTTTCATTGTTTCCCTCGCATAGTCGGATGTCCGTCTCTTTACAGTGTTCCTATTTCTACAATTCGGCACACTTTTCGGCTGTTGCCCAGTCCAAACTCCAAACTTATCCAAACAGAATTTGAACTAATTACTGTAATTAGGTTAGTTGCTCCATGCCGCACATAACTTACATGAGATGTATACCAAACTGTGGGCAGGGGGGCAAAAATAAAAGATTTCAATTACTAAAAATAGTAAACGATGTATTAAAATATTTTTAAACCCATGTTCTTCGCTCCCACTCTTTTTTTCTCCATTCCCTAGACATCTTGTTATCACAAGTCATACCTTTTTGTCGATTCCAGTATAAACCAATCTTCCTCTATTATTTTCTCTACCTATTTTGTAGTTGACCATCGTTGTGCCCCTTTATTCTACATCCATAATATCGCACTTATAATTTTATTAAGCATTTTACGACATTTAGTGCTATATTTATTAGGGATCAGAGATGGTGATTTACGTATACCAACATTTTATTTAAGCAGAGGCACATCCATTTGTTTTATCAACACTCTACGGACTGCAGTCTTACTTGCTACCCTTCAGTCCCAAAAATTGTCCATTTGATTTTTCACCGTCTTTAAAATACCACTCTAAACATTTATCTCTAAATCCGTGAGACAAAAATTATGAAAAAATCTGATATTCTAAAAATTTACATTAAGATGCATTCAGAAAATCTCACTTGATTATATTATTTCTTATAATATGATAAAAATTATAATAACATATAAAGGATATTAATAGATGAAGCTATAACAGTCAACGTGACAATTGTGGACTAAAGAAGACTAATCATATTATAATGCTAAAAACGGCCGTGTTGATCAGATCTGATAAAACACCCAATAAGGAAAGTAGAGGAAAAAGGAGCCGAGAAGTTCAGCTAAGCAAAAAAGATAGAAGTGGTAATAGTGTAACGGTTCCCCACAGGCCACAGCGCATTCTATCACACTGTAGTATTGTACCAATGTACCCCACCAACTAACTACCCAAAAGTCCAAAACGAATGAAAGCGTGAGACAATGGCCTGGTCTCATCCATCGACTTTCCCTAACGCAACGTGGACGGTTGGGATCAAACCCATGTCGCAGCCTCTTATTGGCTAAGCTCACAATCAACGGCCTCCACTCCCCACACACTCACATCATTTTCTCCTACTACACTATTATTGGTCCACGTCTCCCTAAAACTGGCCCCACACAAGTCATTAAAATATTTTGAAGATCAAAATGAAGCAAACACCTCTCTTATTAAAGAGTTTGGAGAGAGAAAATAAATAGAGGAAGTGAGAAACTCTTGAATTTTGAGGAATACCTAGACAGCCGACACTTGTCCCTCTATAAAAATACGGCCTGGTGGTAAAAAAAAAAAAATTCTTTTGTTTTTAGTTTTCATTTTTCCTTCAATTATTCAACTCTTTTTTATTGGGTGTTTGATTATTTTTGGGATTTGTTGGAAATATTTGCTTGTTTGGATAGCTGAAGAAATATTGGAATTCTTTTGTTAAAGATTTTTTTTTAATGGGTTTGATCTGTTAGTGATATAAATTGATAGTTGACGTAAAGTTGAGATCTTTATTAAAAAAACCTTGCAATTCTGAAATTTTTTGTTTGATTTTTATGTTAAATCTCTTGCAGGTTTTGCTTGAAGGAATTGAATTGTGATTACATCGAAGGTTTGGTCTTTCGCAAAATCTTGTTGAATTTCGTATTTCAAGTAAGTGAGATTTGTGGGTGAGTAGTGAAATTTATAGTGACAAAGTTAAGAGGATAGCGAGAATATGGGGAGTAATAGTAATTTGAACTTCGGTAAGAGTTTTGGGAATGAAGTGGGGGGTGCCGGAGGAAGTGGTAGACCACCAGGGTCAGGGTTAGAGTCAGGGAATTTCGGCTTAGCCAGGCAGCTATCGATATATTCGTTGACCTTTGATGAATTTCAGAATACTTTAGGTGGGATGGGGAAGGATTTTGGGTCTATGAATATGGATGAGTTGTTGAAGAATATTTGGAGTGCTGAGGAAACACAATGTATGACAACAGGAGCAGGGGCAGCACCCGCAGCTGCTTCTGCTGTTGTTGTTGGTAGTGGACAAGATAGGGGGAATTCGGGTGGCTATTTGCAGAGACAGGGGTCATTAACCTTACCTAGGACACTTAGTCAGAAGACGGTTGATGAGGTTTGGAAGGATATCGCGAAAGAGTTTAATGGTGTTAGTAAGGATGGAGGAGGTGGATCTAATGTAGCACAGAATCAGAGACAGGCTACCCTTGGGGAGATCACTTTGGAGGAGTTCTTGGTGAGAGCTGGGGTTGTAAGGGAAGATACCCAAGTGCTTCCTAAGCCTAATAATGCTGCTACTGCTGGGATGTTTGCGGAGTTCTCACGGCCTAGTAATAATACCAATAATACCAATGCTGGTTTTGGGATTAGTTTTCAACAACCTGGCCGAGGTGTTGATTTGATGGGTAATCGTATACAGGAAAATAATCATCAGGGATCCTTGCAATCATCTAACTTGCCACTGAATGTAAATGGGGTAAGAACAACACAGCAACAGCCAACACCTGGGCAGCTGTCCCAGCAGCCACAGCATCAACAACAACAGCAATTGCTGCAGCAGCAGCCATTATTCCCTAAACAGGCTGCTGTTTCATATGCGTCTGCGATGACACTGCCCAGTAGTGCTCAGCTAGGCAATGCAGGATTGAGGGGTGGTATTATAGGATTAACTGATCCAGGGATAAACAGTAATTTGGTCCCTAGTGCAGCTTCACAAGGTGGTGCAGGAATGGGTATGGTTGGGATGGGAGGAGGTGGAGCAATTGGTGTCCCTACCGGATCTCCTGCAGCTTTGTCGTCTGATGGACTTGGAAGGAGCAATGGGGATTCATCTTCTGTTTCACCAGTTCCGTACATGTTTAATGGTGGCCTTAGAGGCAGAAAGGGAATTCACGCGGTTGACAAAGTCGTTGAAAGGAGGCAGAGGCGAATGATAAAAAATCGAGAATCTGCTGCACGGTCCCGAGCACGTAAACAGGTTTTACTTATTTTCCTTTAGCTCTTGATCCTATCGTCTTTTTTTGTGGTTATATACTTATATTTCGTGGGTGAAGGTTGCCAATCTGTTATGTCTTGCTGGACTACTTTTCATTTTTTTTGTAGTTTATCTTGTTAGCGTCCATTGCAGGATATGTGTTTTATGGTTATTTTCTATCACATTATAATTCGCTAGCATGTTTAAATTTATAATAATCAGAATTTGTGAATTGTTCTCAGATTAATGATGATGAATGGTTTTTTTTTTTTTTTTTTTTTGTTTAAGAAGTGAGTTATTAGATCACGAGTATGCTAATCTGGTTAAAAAAAAATGATATAGGCCGTGCTACTAATTTATTAATGTTGAATACTTGTTTGCATCATCTTTTGCTCATCTTGCTAGTATTGCTGTGTCGTTCATATCCTCTTTAAATAATTCTAAGATAGTCAGCGATGACACCTGACAAAATGCTTTGCTGAACTGAAACATGAGTGCTGTATGTAAGGTCTGCTGTATGGAAGATTATTGGGACTTCAAAATATTGTAATTCATGTGGGTTTTCTGTCTTGTACAAATTAGTTGAGACCTTATGAGTAAAGCGTTCTCTGATACGGACATAATACCTCTCTCTGGTTTTACGTTTCCACTTGCAAAAAGTAGTAGGAGGGGGATTTTGCTGTGGTCCATTGGACACCTTTGTAACATGCTGTAGAATTTCCATTTTTAGATCCTCGTCTTCACATTAAACACACTTGAAATGCAATGACAAACTGTTAGTGTTGAAGTGATAGTAATTTGTCCATTTTCCTTTTAAAAAACACGTCTCACTTTCACTGTCTGTTTTCTTCTCAAGGCCTATACTATGGAGCTTGAGCAAGAAGTTCAGAGCCTAAAAGAGGAGAATCAAGAGTTACGGAAGAAACAGGTGCGACTTTTGAGAAATGTTTGCGGACATTTGATTCTTGATTTGATTGATGATTTGTATATAGGGCGTTCTTAATTGCTTTTCTGAATGCAGGCAGAAATTATAGAAGAACAGAAAAACCAGGTATAGTTTTGTTCATTTAAAGTTCTAGTTGCTAGCTTCCTGTGGGTGTTCTTATGCGTTCTTTTGAGTTGAAGATGGTATGCATGTGAGTAGTGTTAAGTCTTTTACTAGATGCGTTAAGTTGATTGTGACAAATTGTTGCCCAACAGGTGATACAGATGATGAACGCACAATCTGGCTCTCGGAAAAAGCTCAGGAGGACACAGACTGGGCCGTGGTGATCATATGCTACACTTACAGTAGGTTTTTGTATATATTTTTGAGGGAGTGGATTTATTACAGTTTATTGGATAGCTGAGTATTGTAATTTAGGTTAAAAGTTTTCACATTTATAGCTTCCTTGCCTCTAAATATCAGCACTTGTCGGAAAGAGGAGTCATGACTTGATCCATAGAAACTTGATGGAAATGTAGTTTTAGTGCACGTCCAATTCTTAACGACAGAATTGAAGGCTTTCAGTTTTTCCTTCCTATGTTCCCTCTGTTCATAGCTGAGGATTATGCTGGTGGTACTTTGTTTTGTCGAATCGATGCAACATGTATTGTTATCTTAGAACTGCAATAATATTGTAAATAGTTTATCAACCGTCTACTCATTGGGAATTTGTGATCCTTAGCGTAGGCAACATGAGTGCAATCACACAGTTTCACAACATTCTACTCATCGAAGGAAATCCTGATTAGGTAAATAGAAGAGATCCTTGATGTTTATGATATCCATTAAAGAGAGAATGCCACATAGCATGAGCAATTTGTCAAAAAGTTTTCCTAGTGAAATGGGCAGAATCCCATAAAACATTATCATCTACGTCTTGGCGCAGTTCGTACCCTTGAAAAAGTCCTTTCCTCCCGCAGCTCAATACACCTCGGAATTTGCCCGAGCCACAACATCCTGTCTTGCCTCCTTAAAGTTTAAATCCTGTTCAATAGATCTAGTTATGTTTACCAATAATGTTTAATGATACATTGACTATAATTAATACGAGTTGAAACCAATAGACGTATAAAATGTTTGAAGCATACCGTATTGGGAAGGGTGGTCAAATCTTTTTTTGGTATTGGTATAGAAATCATAAATTGCATATTTGAATCCTGGTGACTGCATTTCTAGATTTTTGAGGGCATAGTATAAAGCCTGATTATGTAGTATGGCGTAATCTAATGGTTCTTTTACACAATAGCATAAATCAACTATACTAGTATAAAAGATATGTTTGTATTAGTAGCGAGGTTATTTAGGACTCTGTTACTTAATCTTATCATTATCCATAGGTTCTAGTATAAATACCAAAGCAATGTAAATTTTCTTTTTAATGAAATATAGAGAAGTTTCCTATTTTCTAGCTTTCTTGGTATCAAAGCAGACACATTAAAGGTGTTTTATTCAGCCAATTTTCATCATTTACCAAGAATCCCTTACCTAAAACACCCGAAAAACACATATCATGGATGAACTACCGAAAAATCCCAATAAAGAGCATGTTACTATGGCTCAACTATTGCAAGTTATAGAAAAACTGAACAATAGGAGCTAAGAGAATCATGTGTTTTCGGTCAGAATTGCTGAAAAACTCAACGATCAAAACTATGGCAAATGGTTAGGGCTAATGCTAATGGCGATCGAAGGGAGGGGACGGCTCAATCATATCACGACCAATCCCCCCTGATACCGAAGAGTTCAGCCTGTGGTGCCAAAATGATGCCATAGTCAAGACGTGGGTTATTGAAAACATTGAACCCGAATTAGTAAATCAATTTCTCAATTTCCCAACATTAAAGGAATTATAGAAGGAAATCGAGGCAGCATATGGCAGTGGTAAGGATGGGTTACAAATTTTTTACCTCACTACACGAGCCAACACAATCAGACAAGGCAAAGACTCCATCGAAACATATTATGGCAAACTTGTCACGATCTGGAAAGAGATCGACAGAAGGATGTCAAATCCAATGTCTTGTACAGAAGATATAATCAGGTTTAACAAATTAACGCAACAAACAAGGTTATATCAATTTCTTTCAGGCATAGACGAATCATTGGATAAGGATCGAAAGGATCTAGTAAATCAAGATCCCTTACCTACCGTGGACACGGCGTTCAGCATAATCCGGCGAGAACTAGCAAGGAGGGAAGTCATGAGAGTCACCTTACCTAGCCTACCTTCAGTGGAAATGCAAGGAGTGGGCAGTGGCCTCATCTCACGTAACTCCAGCAACCGGTCAGGAGCATCATCCCAGAGAGGAGAGGACAAGAGCCACCTCAAGTGTTCCCACTGTGGGGGAACACGTCACACGAAGAAAGGTTGTTTTCGAATTATTGGATACCCAGACTGGTGGCAAGATCCGAAGAAGAGGGGAGAGAAGGGACAAAATCGGAGTGACGAGTCAAGACAAGGAGGACAAGCAGCCATGGTGAGAGGAGATGAGGACATGGAAGGATCGTGAAAAGAGAAGGTGAAAGAGGTAGGTAAGGGAGGCAGCGAGAAGATGAACAGATCGAGAGAGGAGCAAAGGAAAAACGGCAAAGGAGGTATAAAGGGTTTTTGGGAAAATGGAAACCTAGAGGGAAAATCTAAAAGACACGGCCACACCCCCATTTATCCCACAAAAACCCCTAAACTCCCTCTTAAACACGACCCACTTTATTTCTCCATCAAAGAGGCTCGAACTGGGTCGTGCCCTCAAAGCCCAAAAACACCCATTAACGAATTATGTTGTGTAGCATTAGAAGGAGTTACGTCTTATGCAAAACTCAAAACCCGATGGATCTTTGACTGCGGAGCGACCCATACCATGTCTTATGACAAAACTGATTTTTTGGAACCCATTAAACCACAAAAAACCTTTATTCAAACAGCTAATGGTGAATGTATGGAGGTTGCGAGAATTGGAACAATCAAAATTAGGACTGTTATTTTATATAATTGTCTCTATATTCCATCACTTTCTTATAAACTGCTATTTGTGAGTCAGTTAACAAAATAGTTGAGTTGTACTGTTTTGCTAAAATTTAGTTGTTGTACTATGCAGGATGTTCAGACCAAGGAGACTATTGGGCATGGTATTGAAAGCAATGAGTTGTACTACGTGGAGGAAATGACCAGGGAAAATGATGCAGCTCTTATCTGCAGAACAACAAATAATCCACTTCGAATATGGCATCGTCGCTTAGGTCATCCTTCGTTAGGGTACTTGGAACACATTTTTCCTTCTCTTGCTAGATCTAAAATTAGTCTGAACTGTGAAGCATGTTATTTAGAAAAAAGTCATAAACAAAGATATCCTAGTAGCTTAAATCATGCATCTAAACCCTTTTACCTTATTCATTCTGATGTATGGAATCCTGCCCCAGAACTTGGTCAACATAAATATTTATATTACGTTGTGTTTATTGACGATTATACCAGAATGAGTTGGGTTTATTTTATAACGCACAAATCTAAAGTCTATAATTATTTGTGAGTTTTTATCAAATGATACTTGCACAGTTTCAAACAAAAATAAGTATATTTAGATCTAATAATGGAGGAGAATTTGTAAACCACAGTATGAAAACCTTTTGTCAAAATCAGGGTATTATCCATCAAACTACATGTCCGGATACTCCCCAACAGAATGGGATATCTGAAAGGAAAAACCATACCCTCCTCAACATGACTCGGGCCATGATGGTAGAAGCCCATTCACCCACTACACTTTGGCCTGAAGCTATAGCTACCTCTAACTATCTCACAAATCGACTTCCAAAAAAAAATCCTTCAATATAAAACACCTCTAGAAGTCCTTAAATCTTCAATGTCTAACTTACCTTTTCATTCTTTGAAACCTCGAGTCTTTGGATGTATGGTGTATGTCCATCTCCCTAAGAGAAGCAGGCATAAATTAGAACCTAGGGTGTTAAATGTGTCTTTGTAGGATATGGTATTTCCGAAAAGGCGTACAAATATTTTGATCTTATAACAAACCAACTATACACCTCCATGGACCGTGAGTTCATTGAGGATGAATATTTTTATACCCAACATCATCGTTAGGGGGAGAGTGTATAAGACAATATAAACTGGTTGATATGGTCTATACCAAAACAAGAAGAAGTAACTGAAGCGACTGGTCACGACACCACGATAATGCAGCCCAAAACATCAATACCATTTCCTATGGACTCTGCCACTAAACATCCGTAAGATGAGGTAAGCTCTCCGACTAATGAGAACTTATTGAATCCTAATAGTATGGGTGATGTAGCATTACAGGAGAATGATGGGGAGAATATAAAAGGTAGTATTGAGAATGTTGAAAGAACATACCATCTGCCATCTTGAAATACTAGAGGTATTCCACCTAGGCGATATGATCCCAAGTATGAAACTTAGAGGTCAAAATACCCCATAAGTGGCTTGACGAATGCAACTATAAGATCAGAAGACATTCCAGTGACAATTGAGGAGGCCTTGCAGAGCAGAAACTAGAGAAAAGTAATAAAAGAGGAAATTGAAGAATTAGATAAAAATGATACATGAGAGCAATGCGTAATTCCTAAAGGAAAAAAGGTTGTGGGATGCATATGGGTCTTTACTGTTAAGCATAAAGCATATGGAAGTATTGAAGATACAAAGCAAGACTTGTTGCTAAAGGGTATACCCAGCTCTATGGTATTGACTATTCAGAAACTTTTTCTCCAGTTGCAAAAATTGATACAATAAGATAAGAGTATTGTTCTCAGTTGTAGAAAATAAAGGATGGCCTTTACATCACTTTGATGTTAAAAATGCCTTCTTACATGGAGAAATAACTGAAGAAGTGTACATGGAAGCACCTCCCGGGTTCTCGCAAGGGTTCAGAAAGGGTGAAGGATGTAGGTTAAAGAAAGCATTGTATGGACTCAACCAATCCCCAAGAGCCTGGTTTGGGAGATTTACTCTGGCAATGAAGAGATTCAGGTATCAACAGAGTAATTCTGATCATACTCTATTTCTTAAAAGGGAGAATAATCCGGTAACATGCTTGATCATCTATGTTGGTGACGTAATCATTATAGGGGATAATAAGGAAGAAATTAAGATGTTGAAAGATAAACTATTTCAGGAATTTGAAATGAAGGATCTTGGTCAATTAATGTACTTCTTAGGAATCGAGGTTCTCATAACTAATATGGGAATCTTCATTTCCCAACAGAAGTATATTTTTGACTTGTTGGCTGAATCAGGAATGATAGATTGTAAACCAGCAGAAATTCCTATTATGGTGAATCATGGATTACAAATTATTAAAGATGCAGAATCGGTGAATCAAACTCAATACCAGAGACTTGTGGGAAGGTTGATTTATTTAGCACATACTCGAACTGATGTAGTATGTGCAGTGGGAGTCGTTAGTAGATTCATGCATAGACTACAGACTCATCACCTGGAAGCAGTATACAGGATCCTGAGATATTTGAAGGGAACTCCTGGGAGAGGAGTGGTGTTTAGAAGGAATAACCATGTGGATCTCCAAATATATACAGATGTAGATTGGGCAGGAGATCGTGATAGCAGAAAATCCACCTCTGGTTACTTTGCTCTTGTAGGAGGAAATTTAGTATCTTGGAGGAGTAAAAAGCAGAAAGTAGTGATATCCAACGAAGAAGCCGAATTTTGGGGAATAGAAAAAGGAATCACTAAAGGTTTATTGTTAAAAAAGATTTTAACTGAGCTAGGCTTTCCTCCAGAGAAGAGTTTGTGAATTATGTTGTGATAATAAAGCAAGAATAAGCATTTCAGAAAATCCAATTCAACATGATCGAACAAAACATGTTGAAATCGACAGACACTTTATTAAGGATAATTTGGAGTCTCAAGTTTGTTCGTTCAGAAGATTTGTTGGTAGATATTCTGAGTAAAGCAATCAATACTCGAAACTTTGAAGACATACTCTGCAAGTTGGGTATCAAAATTACCGAGACCTAACTTGAGGGGGAGTGTAAAAAATCACAAGATAAAATCAGAGATATGACATAAATCAACTATACTAGGATAAAAGATATGTTTGTATTAGTAACAAGGTTATTTAGGACTCTATTACTTAATCTTATCATTATCTATAGGTTATAGTATAAATATCAGAGTAATGTACAATTTCTTTTTTCTATGAAATATAGAGAAACTTCCTATTTTCTAGCTTTCTGTTTGGTGTAATCAGTTAAAAAAGTGGAATTGGTAAAAAAAAAATAATTAATGTTAGAGTAATCATTTCCAGCTACGCTGAACAAGTTGACCGCCTTTATCAACTTCTTCCTTGTATTAACGTCTCCAAACTTCATTTCTAAACAAAATCTCGACCTTCTTATAATATCTCAACTGAGTTTGGAGATCAATACCTGCAAAACACCCACCAATTGTAAAAGCAATAGGCACACTGTTATGGAGTATGTAATTAAGTTGAGAATGAGGCGCTGTTATGTAAAAGCTTTTGTATGTATACAATGCCAGATAGTGTTGTGTAACATATAATAAGATAAAGGCCTTATTTAAATATTGACGGTTGGCTGTTTTTCTTGGCTTGCTTGATAAGATGTTTGTATTAGCTAGATTGACTGAATGAATGTTAAGAGTATTGAATATTTTAAATGTGTTTGTTAAAAATGGGCGGTGGTGATTGGCTTTAACTATAGCAAAATGACATTTAAGGACCTGCGTTAATATTTGAGAAATAACAAAGTGATATATGTACGTCCACTCAATTACAAATCATCAAGTAAAGCGTGGAAATGATAGTTGTGACCTCATTAAATTAGCAAATTTTAAAAAGAGCAAAGGCAAGGTAAGGCACATAAATTTTTTGTGCTTCCTAAAGACTAAAGTGATCTGATAATGCTAGGGGTATCTATTAATTACGGTAAAAGGAAGAGGTCCTTGATGCTGTACGAAGCATGAGAATTATGGATGTAGTTTTTGTTGGTCCACATCTCATCTGCAATTTGCTTATAAGCCTTCTCCGTCAAATGCAAAGAATCCCAAATAACATGGTCATCTACATTCTTGCACAACTCGTACTCTTTTACTAGTCTTTTCCCTCCGCAGCTGAATATTCCACGAAATTTGCCCGTCCCACAACATGCCGTCTTCCCCTCCTTGTACCCTATTCACATGAAAACATCACAGGGCGTATAAGTATGTAAGAAGTTTACTACGTCATTTATGACAAAACGTGCATGAACTTCACCGTCAAAATGTTGTTCTTATCCTATGCCATAAATTCATAATGATGTAAAGGCCCCCAATGGGGCACTAGAGCTGAACAAAGCTGAGAGATACTCCGTAAAATGAAGATAGTATGAAGTTGTTGGTGGTTTTGAGGTCAAAGCCCTCATTAAATATATTACAAAGTATTCATATGAAAAAGCAAGAAATAGAAGAGGAGGGTGGGAATACCATATTGAGAAGGGTGGTTGAATCTTTGCAAGGTACTGGTATAGAAATCATAAAGCGCATATTTGAACCCTGGTAATTCTTGAGCTAGCTCTTTTAGTGCTTGCGAAATGGCTTTGTTATGTAGCCTGATGTAAGTTGAGACTTCTTTATGGCAATTCCCTTCTGGATTCAAGATTCGAAGGGAAGGAAGACAGCCTGCTGGTGGCATGTTTAGAAACCCGAATTTTCTTCCACCTCTTCTGTATATTTCCTGTACTATCCACAATCAAAATACAGACCAAAGCATATTTCTTTGACATTCTACACTATACAAGCTGCTATTCCATCATAATGATTGTGATGGTGGTCTGAGGTGTTCTGCTGGGAGTTCAGAGAAAGAGATGTGAAAGGGAGAGTAAGAAAGAGCTTGACCATGCTGGTCAGAAGTAGATCCGTGTCTGTTGTGGAGGCAGCAGCCCCGGCTGGGCCGTGGTGGTGTGGGCGGAATACCGGAAATCTGGGGGTTAATTTGTTGGGTTTTTTTTTTTGCCAAATTTTTGTTGAAACAGCTAATTTGGTAGATAGAATTAAAGATAACTACTTTGACCATAACTTTGTGTAAAGCAGACATTTTGATAAAAGGCCATAGAATGTCAAATTTTATATCTAGTGCCATGATATACGAGTATACGAAATACTTCGTACTTTTTGTACTAATCTTAGGTTAATGAGCAATGGTAAAATCTAAAATGTCAAATTTTATATTCCAAAGTGAAAAGGTAGACTTTGAGTTAACACTTAACAGATGAAAGGTCTGCTACAGTTAGCTCCATGATCCATGCAATGCCAGGCCACAGCCACCTTATAACATCCTTGCTTGAATGCTAGAACAAAAGGTACCCGTTATTGTGATAAATTTTTCAAGGGAGTAACCTGTTTTTGTTGAAGGCATAATCTATTTTATTTGACATATTTTTTTTGATGAAAATAGCGGTTTAATTCCTTTTCTTTATTTTAGGGGATATTTTCGCCTGATCTAGTACTTGAATCTCGATTTATATGCGAATGACAGCTTTCTCAAGGTTCTTATTTTTACTTATCTTCTTAGCTTTTGGATTATCAATTACAAATAACTGTAAGAGACTAATACTAGGAAGGACCAAAAAGCAAACAAAAAGAGAAAAAAAAATGAATGAAAGCTGAGTGTGTTTGTTTGGTGCATCATGAAATGACTAACAGATCTCGCCATCAACTTACTCTAATTAATCACACCAACTGTTGACCATTTAATCATTGATAGCATTCAACCATTATTCAAATAACTCATAAGATGTTAAGAGTCAATGTCAACTAGTTTAATTGGTTAAAGTTTTAAAAGGTGGTATCCAACATGTGGGATCAAATCCCGTAATCCCATTTACATTAGTTGTTGTCTAGCCGTTTGTGGCTCTCTTTATATATATATATATATATATATATATATATATATATATATATATATATATATATATATATATATATATATATATATATATATATATATATATATAAAAGAAGTAATCACTAGTCAAATACATATTGAAAAATTGATTCGTATCCCATAACCACGTATTTGGCACGTCGCTCATTATAATGGGAATTGCAAATTCATAAATTTATTATGGCTTGTTGAATGTGTGATGTGTCTATAAACAAGAAAAGCCGAGGTAGGGACCTAAATCACCCAATGCTTATAACACGCCAAGTAATTGTAATGACCTAAGTGTAAATAATGTGGTCCAGTCGTGAAACTCATCTCTCATTTTCATTGCCATTAATAGATGGGCCGCAGCCTGCAGAGTAGCAGCCTTGAATGCCCCCTCTCTAGTCCTCTAAATCATCAGACTTTCGAAATGGACAAGTACTCTCCCTACTCTCCACAGCGGGCCAGTCCCAGCTGCTGGTGATTTGAAGGAATTTTACATGGGCACCGCAACTTATTTAAGAGCTACAGTTCTTCTAATTTAGGCTTAGATATTTTATTGAAGTCAAACGTACCCGTCCATAATGGCACCATTTAGAAATTTATCAATCAAGCTGATTAAGGAACTTGAGAGTACAAAGGTATTATATATGTATAAATATGGTAAAAGTCAACCCCCCCCCCCCCCCCCCCCCCCCCCCCCCAGCACAATAGATATAGCAGTACTCAAGCCGAGTGATGCGCTAATGAAGCCTAATAACACGATACCCTAATTATAATACTTTGTAGGTCTCGGATAAATGGTATTATTGCTCGAGGTTTTACATTATTTTACGTGTTCAAGCATTTTGTCGGTCAATGTGCTTCACTTGGACTCCCAAAAGAATAATCCAACAAATTAGAAACTAATGCTTGTACGATACTCCTTAGTTTTTTTACATGAAAGAATCATTAGGTTGAGAATTTCTTAAAGCTAAGGGTCACCCAAAATAAAAGAAAACAAACTTACATTGAGCACGGAAGTGATGTTGCTGATGACCATACTAACATACTCAGACTTTGTAGAAGTAAGAGTATGGGTAGATGAATGTGCTACGAAAAGGCTCACGTAATCATTTACACCAACACTAAACAAATACACCGCCCTTTTCAGTCTCCTCCTTGCTTTCACTTCTCCTACCTTCTTGTTTAACCATTTCTCCACCTTTTTGTAGTTTCTTAGCTGCATATGGAGGTCAATAACCTACAATAATACAACCACATTCATTTTGGGGACCATTAAATTTAAGACTTAACTAAACTATATATTCATCATTGCCCATTAAATATGTTAGTCAACTAATCCAGCGGAAGATATGCTGATCAAACTTTGATTGTATATGTAAATTTCATTATTTTTTTATATATAAAAAAAAAACTTAAATGATTAGCATTAAGAAATTCATGCACCGGGAGATACATACCGACCCTTGGAAAGTTTCAACGAGAGCACCACCTCCGGCAGATGCAAAGTTGACCCCATTACGAAACTGTGGTTTACCCGGTTGGAGATACGGCTGAATCAAAGGAAGATTTGCGTGCTCAGCTGCAGAGATCAAAGGCGCTAAAAAGTCACTGCCCATACATTTGCTATGGTTGGGGGTTCATGCAAATGTAAAAACTAACAGCTTGATGCGACTAGTAAACATACGAGTTTGCAATAAAATTAAAAAGATAAAACCACAGAGTATGTTTAGGGAGGGGCAGGAAGAGAACAAAGAGAGAAGAGATTACCGATGAAGTCGGAAATGAGACGGCCATCAGAGAAACGCCCGGTGGGATGGTGGAAGAAAGTGAGACCATAAGGCCAGAAGTTAGCCTGATCAAGAGTACTGGTGTTGATATAGTTGTTGTTGCCAACATCTAATATGGAGTCCCCAAATAAGAACAAAGAAGTTGATGCGTGGTGTTTATGATGATGATGGTGATGGTGATGGTGATGATGGGATAAGATGAGGCTGTTGATGTTTGAGGGGAAGTATGTTAACAAGACATAAAAGAGAGATATTATGTTTTTCAACGACATGGCTTGAATTGATTTTTGGTCCTCTTGTTTGGTTAAGTTGTTAGTGCAAAGCCCCACTCCTCACATGTATATATTTTCAAAGCTAAGGCTTATGATTTTCTGTCTTATATTGTTTGGCTTCCATGAGTTCAACTTGTTGGTCATGTGTCATAGTGTCATGTGAAATCAAGTTAGTATATTTTTACATATCAATCCATAAGGTAATGTAGTTGCCTCTCTAAGAGACGTCCATTCCTACATCCCATTCTGTAACACGGATAGTTCAAGAACAAAAGATATTCCTTAGTTCTTTGACTTCCTATAGAGTACTAAAAGGTTAGAAATAATTCAGTATTTAATATAGGGACAAGAGCTCAAACAACTTCCAAGCTCCATTATGATCAGGCAATGAAGCTACATTGATTTATATTATATAGTACCAAGTAAATTGACTTTCAATCGCAAGAGGAATATTGTGGAATCCCTCTGTGTTTATTATGTGCCTTTCTAGGAAAACGGACAGAAAATGCAGTTTTCACCCAAGTGCAGGTGGATGTGTCTTGGTGCAATGATAAAGAAGGAGGGTTGCTAGGGAGAGGAGTCGGAGGACTCCAATCACTTTGCAGCCTTCCTTTACGATTCCTATAACTAGATTAGTTCTAAGAAGAGGTCACAGTGTCAATTAACGTTATGGACCATTGACGAGTTACAAAAGATGGATGGAAAGGTAGGTATATGGTTGTCAAGGTAAGTAAAGATCAGGTATGTAAAACACATGATATAACTAAGTATAGAGTAATGTCAATTCCTTTTGATTGTTACATGTAAATACCTTGTCCTCAGATGTCCAAAAAAACATTAAGATGAAATAATTGATTTATCTCCGAAAATGGAATAAGAGAATACATTTTTTTTTTGGCAATAAAGAGAATACTTAAAGTGGCGTATATACTTTAGATTCTGTCCAACAGTGAGATGACATGTGGCATATAGGCATGCAGAAACTGGCTACTTTCGGCCCTTTTGGGGAGAAGTTACTGGGAATGCCTACATAGGACATGAGACTGATTTGCCACCAACTAAAAAGGCTGATTGGCTTAATCAGTGACAAATTAGGGAAAGTGTAATCCGTAAGGTGCAGAAATTTTGAGATTAGCATCGCATGCTTAATGGAAAAATAGTAGTCAACTAGGGTCAAATACTTTGCTTAATTAAAGCCAATGTTTCAGGTAAAAGAAATATGAAACGCATTGTTTTCATTAATTCATATAATACTGGCGAAGACCAATGTGGGAATATATTTTTTTCAACTACTCCCTAAAGAATAAAGATCACTTTGTTACTACTTTCTACAAAATCCAGCCAAGACAACATCCCCCCATTCCCATTACACTTACCCAGGTCACCAAAGTCAACAGGATCCTAATGGGAAAATATTGGAACAACGCCATACATTATTGAAGTTTCACAAAACCCCGAAATAAACATGAAAAGAATGATCAAAGAAGTGGGGAAGATGGTGGTCACCAGAGTTTCCAAAACATTTGGCCATTGTCCTCAAAGAATGACCAGTGGAGTGAGCAAAGGCAATAGCCCACTCACGTACACATCAAAAGGATATCACATGAAGAACAAAGTGACATCTACTTGAATTGCGGTTTTTTCAAAAGAAAGCTGCTTTAGGAGCATGCAAATGAGCCCCAGATATTGTAAAGTGGATTCATCATGTCAATATTATTAGGTGTACACCGATCACCTGTCACAATTATATTCTTAAGAATTTCTGACTCCTATATCCTTATTCAAGACGCTAACCTATAACACTAACATGAGCTCTGTCTTAAACCTTCTTTTGCTGAAGCGCCTGACATATTCGACACCCTTCTAAAACTATTTTTTACCCTTCAGTTTCTCATACTCCTTCAGGGACCGTAAATGTGTGGTTAACTATTTAACCGTATCAACAAAATACTACATGTTCCCTCAGTTCTAAATTAGTGGTTTTTCACATCATAATTCTCAAACTCAAGACACTGTGTGATTTCACAAAAGAACCCTTTTTTTAAAAAAACATTAACCATACATTTCAATATCCCAAGGCCCAAAATTTTCAGGAGGGGCCAAGCCCCTCTGTGCCATAAAGAAGATCTGCCCATGTTCATTCATGTGAGCATTATATTTACACGGAGTACAATATATGAGTGAGTCTTAACTTTGTATCAAATAATATGTGTAATAACTTTTGACTCCCTATAATAGAATACTAGGGACATTAAAAATGAAAAGCTAAATATTGACCAACTCTCAGCCATTATTAGAAAGTCCTACCACGGCTACCAGTACCAGACGAGCATCATGATCAACTGTTCATCCCCTAAACTTTTCTTCATAAACGTTGATCAAAACAAATTTAGCTGTCAAGTTTTGTGGATCTTACATTTCAACTATGCATATGTTTTTTCCAAAATAAATTTTATTATTAAAACATGTTGACATTAGGATTAGACTACTTGAACAACTTACAGATTCCTTTACGTTAATAGATATATCCAATCACTAGAATTTTTTTTTTTTTTTTTTTGACAGAAAACACTAGGATTTTCCTGATTTCACTAGATATTGAAGTTGGACTTTCTTCATTCCATCTTATTCAATCAACTGACGCAGTACGTTAGCTTCTCAACAGGCAGATTTTATGTTTTCTCAGTTTTCTGTACGGGTCACAGGCTACAAGCACTTGATCATTTCCTAAGGCCCAAAAGTCGAGTAAGGTTAGTTGAGAATCCTAATTTGTATACATGCCCTAATTTCTTGAAGAAGCTGGATTGCATGACAAATTAGTTTTAAGAGTCCTGCTATCCCCAGCTCAAACATCTTACACATTGACATCATTTTAAACAATCGAATTCGCATATCACAAACTCCCAACAAAAAAAAAAGACCCCTTCATTGTACTCCTGATAGAACACCTCCCTATTGACCTTGCCGTATTCATGCATGATAAGTATCTACCGCAGCAAGTAGATAAAGATATTTAGATTTGGTCCTTGAAAAATAAACGGAGAAAGAAACATGAAACATTTTAACATGCCCACACGGGATACCATCAGTTCTTAAATTTCTTAATCAAAGTTACAACTAACGCCTCTCAGATTATAAACTCATAAAACAACTAAAAACACAACCATCACTAAGTTCAAAAAAGGCAACATCCATGTTTTTTTCCGACATACTAGGCAGTCGACAAGTATTACTCACTCTTAACTGTGCTGTACTCACCTTGCATGTACACTGCAACGCGATATCTATAATTGCAGGAGAAATGTATATTTACAAAAATAATAAGACTGATCACTACAAAACTCTCTCCTAATGCTAGCAAAATAACTGAAATAAGATGGGTATAAAACTCCAAATCCTACCAAGGGAGGTTACGTTGTAGTACAAGCTTAAACAATCTTCTGTACCACCCTCCTAGTCTCCGTATACATTTTGTGATTTTGACGAAAAGGCAACTTCCATCTAAAAATAACCTGAGCACAGCGCATCCACATGCCCTTCACAACATCACTCCGCTCATACCTAATGCATTAGGACAGATGCAACATAGCCAAGGCTATCCTACTAGATTAATAAAGATCAATCCAGTTTAGTACAGAAGTTCAGGTTGCTAAGATATTTTTGAGCTAGGAAAAAAGTGACAAAAAATTTCTTAATACAATTACCTATTAATAGAACACTGTAACAGTAATGAGTTCTATGATAAAAACTTAAATTCCCAAAATAAAAGCTCACACATTGATTTTACACATAAGGTTTAAAACAGTCGTTTGATGTCTCCAATAAATGTTGGAAGGGGATAAAGAGTATAAAGATGGTAACAAGAAAAGTCCTGAGATAAAGACAACAAAAAGTTTCATGGGATGAAAACTGAAAAGTATGCGGTAGAAGTGTGTAGAGCTCACTTCAAAAAAATAATTTTCCCACTAACAATGTTCTCACATGAAATGAAAAAAGTGAATGAATATGTTTCAAACCTTAAGCAGTCACACAAGGTAAGGCCGCAAGGGTGGTAGTGTCGTACAAAGTCGGACAAAGCCAGAACCTTATTTGCCTACAACAACTAGCGCAATAATGTCAATTGCTCACTCAAACTTACTGTATTCCTCTCAAGCCAAAACCTCTAGTCAAATAAACCCAAAAATCACGCAACCTTCAGAACATGAAAAGCTTAGCAACCCAAACTCACTTCAATATCAGTTAAGTCTCCAAAAAGCCATTCCACTCAATCACTCATTATACATAATACCGTTAAGTTAGCATCTACTAGGCATAAATAGCAAAATTTAGAACTTTAACTACATGTATTTCAAGCTCCAACACCTCGACGTCCTTTCCTGTGCTCCTATGAGAATAAAATGAACAACCGTAAAACCTCTAGGTAAGGTATTATGGTGGTTGTTTCCTGCGAGGTAAAGTATTTAAATGAATGGATTTTCATAGTAGGTTAGGGTTCCCTCATCTCCTGCACTCAAGGGGGTTGTGCCTCTTCGAGTCCATCTCTGAACAATCAGAAAATGAGTAACTAAGCAAGTATGAACACTTTCAAAATCATTCCTTAATACAAGAAAACATTTTCAAAATCATTCCTTAATACAAGAAAACATTTCCACACCCATAACAACCTAAGATAACGAAAAATGAGCAAAATAATTTCTAAATCCTTTCCCATTCGAACATAATAATATCTAACTTTAACCACCTTTGACATAATCAATATAAGCATCCCACGTTCACACAAGAATTACCTCGTCTACTACTTACCTTCATGAGATTACTCGTAACTTGAAAACTGCACCTTACTACCCATAAAACATACCTACGAAAAACACCTAATATATGAACCTTGGCCACTCTATTGCCTATTCCACACCCCAATTTAAAAAATAAATTCAATAGTTACAAGCCTATGAATAATCTTATAAAAATTCATCCCGGAGATGAATATAGGATCAATTTTACAATAACATGTACTAGAGCCAACTATGTTTAGAAATGATCCGCAATCATCTGAAAACCACCCCCTCCAAATTACTCGCCAAATAAAAAAGTACGCAATCGATCCCTTTCCATGAAACATCTCAAACATTAGCATATTAAGGCCTCACAGACTCCCCTATACACCTTAGTTCTCAACATAACATATGCTCCTCTGTCAAGGCCTCATGCCATTAAATAGCCATTACGCTACAAAGAGCCATTTCCACTTATGCCATTAAAAAATAAATTACTTAGCACAAATAACATGTGATACATACTAACTATAAGATGTATCTCCAATACCTTAAAACTTCTCAAAATTCTGTCCTCCAGTCTACTCCCAACATCAATTAGACCCATGAGTCATACAAACAGATATCTAACCACCTATAATGTTGACAAATAAATAAATAAGCAAAAATACCAAACTCAAGCAACTCACATTCACACAAGAATTAGCTAGTTATAACTTGCCTTGAACCCTTGACAAGATTAAACTTAGCACGTACTAGCCCTAAACAGAGTACATCACATGGTACGCTGAACACCGAACTTATGCACTTCCTTTGGCCTTTGCCACTTCCAAGAATGTCCTACACACCCAAGAAAAATATAAACTCAAAAGTTAAGAACCAATGAAAAAGTTATGGTCCCCTTATTATCCAATCAGGCTGAATCAAAGAGTTCTTCTGAATGTAACACAATACAGAGTACATTTGAACCCATATAGTATCTAAGAGAATCTGTTTCACTATCTTCAAAATACAAGACCCCATGGTCGTCAATAATGCGCCACTAAAGGAACAGACAAAAATAAGGATACTTAACAGCAAGACATCATAACATTGCTTTTTCCTAAATAAATGTCAATTTCCTAAATAAATGCCAATTAGCCTACATCGCTTAAGTATAGCATTCCCTTGGCCATAATTCATGGGATACACATGACAGTGAGGTGTATACTACAAAAGTTTACAACCTTATGTCATTTCATAAAACGGTCCTCTCCTTGTATAAAAACAAAATAACACTGTCCTCATGAACCAGACATGACTTAAACTAGATGCGGACCATTGTACTCCCTCATTCTTTTGGTTTATCAACGACTCCCAACTTCTGTTAATTATACCCAACCGTCTAATATGCAAAAACCATTAAAGTACTCAAAACTCTAAATCACATACTTAACCAAAAACTTGGATACTTAACAAAACATAGCTCAGTGCCTCATTCCTCTATTTAAAAATTGTACATATGCTAGGCGTAGTCAAGGCCACACATGGCAACTTAAATAGCACTTTCAAACATTTCCTGATTCACCGATGAAAACTATAAAGTAATGGCTATAAATTAATACAAAAAGATTCATAAATAATTTTAGGGTGAACTTAACTCCTGACTCCACTCGTGTAACCTACCAATATGCTTCCATAACGAAGTCCATATAAGCAAAATCCACTTCGAAAGACAAAACCATAGAAAGGATGAAGAGCCAAAACAAAATTTCTCCTGAAATCATACTTCTTATGCAAGAATTCCATCCAACAAAACAGTATACCCATGAAGGGAACAGTAATACCCACCAACTTCACAACTTGTAAAGTAATAACCTAATAGGACCTCCGCTTTGACTTTACGTTTGTCAATACTTTAAGCGGCGAAACGTAGAGCAGCTTAACATACCCGTAATAAGTACTTAGATCAGATATCACATTTCTAAAAAGCCCAAATAACATGAACCAACCAGTCCTCACAAACTAGACCCATAAAACAGCTACACAAACATAATACTAAAAACACAGTCCCAAAAATCTGCACTTAACGAAGAGCATTATAGGTATCTACTCTGATAAGTTGATTGACGCATACGGAGTACAAAAAACGAGAAGTTAAAAATTCATACATCCTAATCAAGGGATAGACGGAGTACCTGTTTATCTTCAGCCAACTACGGAATAGATAAAACAGGAAACCCCATAGAAAACCCTAATCAATATATTAGGGCCGCACAGTCGAAAAAGGCTCGGGTTTCATCATATTTTCTGTAAGAACAGAATCCAACCGAACCAACTCTACCCTCCTCACTTACCCACTCAAACGTCCAAATACCCGCTCACCATTCCCAAGGCTTCCAATCCTAATTCCTCAACTTTGGGATGGGGAATTTAGGTTTACCACGTCGAAGGGGTGCCCTTTCTGTTTCTTCTACACCCCCTCTGTAGTTTTGAGGTCATTTTGGGCCGTGACCCAGTGATACTCCCCAAGGCCCCCAACACTCTTCACGGGCCGGATACTAAGATTTTATCAAAAATATAATGTGTCTTAGTATTATGAGTTTTTAATTTCAAGTTCTTCTTTTTCTAATTTTTTGCTTCATTTAATTTTTTAAGGTTTTTAGTATATAAGTTAATATATTTTTATTATTAATTTTATAAAATAAAAAATTATAAAAATTTGGTATTCTAAAAATTCACATTAAAATGAATTCAAAAGATCTTAATTGAATATATTACTTCTTATAAAATAATAAAAATTTAAAATTTATAAATTTTAACTTCATAAATAAAAATTAAGCAAATATAAAGAGAGGGAGATAATCTATGACCCATATTGTGAATTATCTTTCATTTCTATTATGGACAAGGATAAGAATCAAGAACTAGTTTATGTTAAATATCGTTGTTTTAAAATTACTATTATGTCTATTTTGTTAAATGACTAAAATATTATGCATATTGGTACCAAGTCCACTAATTATTTTTTGTCATATAAGAAAATATTTCCCAAGTAATGAGGTATTTCCTCGTTCCTCCTTCAAAAATTATAGGGATATATTTCCTTCTTTTCTTTTTGTCCTTTATAATTGAAATATTTTATATTTTTAAAATCAAAAGTTAACCATAATTTATTCTTAATGTATAAGATAATACAAAATTGTGTAGAGTTTAATAAATTTATTTTAATATATATTTTTAAATATCAATTTTTTATATAATTAAATATATTTAAATTTAAAATTTGTGATGATTGGCGAAAAGAAGGATACCCTTTGACCTTTGTCCACGAGGCTAGGTAGACAAGTCATACTCATACCTTGTAGTTTTGGACTTTTGGGCACAAGTGATGGATGCTCGATAGAACTATACAAGTATCGCATTACATTGGAACCATAAGCAATGTTAGATAGTATTGACTTCGACAAGTCACACCAATGTGACAAACCTAATTTAAACAAAATCAAATCCACTGACAAAAACTTGTAAATGATTATATATATTTTGTATATCTTACGTATACATTAGTATACCTAAGTGTTATTTTTGTAAATCTGATATTAGAATTTTTTTTCCTAATATTAAAATATATCTTATATTACAATTCTATACTGAAACCTTTATTTGTATATCTGACATCTTTATTTGTATACATGAGATCTTTATTTGTATACCTGAAACCTTTATTTGTATACATGAGACCTTTATTTGTATACATGAGACTTTTATTTGTATACCTCACACCTATATTTTACCTGAGACCTTTATTTGTATACATGAGATTTTTATTTGTAATCTTTATTTATATACATGAGATCTTTATTTATATACCTGAGACCTTTATTTGACTATTTGAGACCTTTATTTGTATACTTGAAACCTTTATTTGACTATTTGAGACCTTTATTTGTATACTTGAAACCTTTATTTATATACATTCTTATGCCATGTGCCGAAGTCTTCTTTAGTTACCCCTTGATTCTATTGACTAGTTTCAAAGATGGCAAGTTATATCCTTTATTCAACCTCTCTAAATCTAAACCAACATGGGTATGCATCCCATGTTTGGACTACTAAGAATTTTCAACTCCGTTTATACCCCAAACCTTCAACAATCCTAAGCCTCTACTTTGGCTAATAATCGTAGGTATTATAGCACTTTGATTCGTGAACGACTACTTTCCAAGTGGATGCATAGTGTCGTGTACTAGTGTTAGATTTTTTTTATGTATTATCACTTAAAATCACAAATCACATAACGCTGAGTATTAATTTGCACTGTGATGGTGCAAGTTAGAACTACTTCACCTTACGTCTTTTGAAGGCAAGAAAAGTTATGCAGTTCACAAAATTGTTCTGCCATCCGTATTGCATACAACCAACCCAGTGTCAATCAAGACAGATAATCATATGAAAATATGGCATCTTTAATGTAAAGATTATAAGATTTGACAATATAATTTAATCACCAAATAGCACCGTAGATAAAGCCTAAAATGAAAGTATTATAGTTTGGGATGAGGGTATATATACTGTCATATACTGCACCCAATTCCTGAACATAAAAGTTGCACAAATTTCCAAAAAGTCTACACTAGCAGTTAAGCCACTCCATTTGATTGGTGTGACTATCTCACCCAATATTTTCACTAAGCAATGTTTAATGTTGATCAAATGGGGAATATTAGTTTATTAGTGCATAATGAGCTGAGTTAATCATGATGAATCAATCCATAAGGTTGAAGTTATACATATCTCAATTAGAGATAACAATTCAATCCGAATCCGAACCGAGTCCGATTCGAAGTGAAAGTTCGATCCAAACTCGTTAAAAAAAATTCCGACTCCGAATCCAATAAAAATACTCCGACTCCAAATAGGAGATGGGTCAGATTCGGATATTGTATTACATCCGACCCGATTGTGATTTGAGTCAATAGTTCGATCCAAATGACTAGTATCAAGGCTAGTATGAAAAGAAGCCTAAATATAATAACTTAAAATTATAAAAAAAAAACATGATATTTACTTGTGTTTTATAAATTTTTTAATTTACTTTATATATTATAAATGAATTATAGTATTAGTATTGAAATTAACAAAAAATATAGGTAATAAAATATTAAATTTTGGATCAAATTCAAAGCTCCGATGGATCAGATTTGGAGTCAAAGTTTGCAGATTCGAATTTAGATTCGGATCCAAAATTAAGGGTTCGCGAACTTGTTGGATCAGATTTGGATTTTATTGAATCCGCTCCAACTCTGATCCATTACCATTTCTAATCTCAATCACCACTTCTAATCCTTACGTCACTATATTGAAATGATTTAGGTTTTGTTAATTTTTTTTAATGAAGTAATTAATTACTCCTTTATTCTTTTTTTTTTTCCTTTTCATTTGAAATATAATAGATTTTAGAGTCAAACTTTGACTATGTATTTTCTACAATCTAGATGATTCGTCTAAATGTATATTTTCAAAATATTAGTTTTTTATAATTTTTACAAATTCATAATGAAATATATTTGAATTTTAAGATTTCATTAAAATTGCTCAAAAAAAATAGAAAGAAAAAAATGTAATGGAGAGAATAACTTACTTTGATTTATACGAAGTTATAATACCCCATATTTTAGACATTATATTAAGAATATTTTAGTATAAAATAAATAATCGAAAAATTATTCTGGCACCAATCATAATTATGGAATTTTATTTATATATCTATTTTATAATTTTATCAAGAAATTATTTAATTTCATAAATAAATATTCAATTCCTCAATTATTCCATTAAATTTCCAAAAAGCCCTCTAAAATATCCCAAAAAATATCATGAGTATCCACTTTTATTCAAAAATATTCTAGAAGCTTTTAAAATATTATTCTTACCAAAAAAATATTAGTTTAAGATATTTATAAAGATTTTTTTAATTTTACATTGATAATGTTAAAAATCGGATATATTTACCAAATAAATAAAAAAATAATATCAAAAAAAATTCGACCATATCTAATCATGGCTAGCTGCCAAGATTAGTATTTAAAAAAATAAAAAAATAATTATTATATTTATTTAATTCTAATTTAAAGGATAGTTTTAGTTGAAATGATAGTTTTAATTTTAAAATAATAGATTTTCAAAAAAAATATATAATGAATTCTAACCTTATTCTATAATTTTTCTATGATTGATATTTCCAAAAAAAATTATTATTAAAAAAATTTATCTTTTTAACTAATTGTAATTGGTTTATTTTGAATTAATGATTTTAATTGATTAAATTATTTAATAATTTAATTATTTTAAAAATAAAATATTTTTCTGAAAATTTGGAGGATAATTAACATTTTAATTTTATATTTATATTTTAGTGTTTTTAAATTATAAAATTTATCCTAATTTCTACAATAAATAGACCCTTAAATTTCACATATTTCTTCACACTAAAATCATTAAACTCTTTCTACTTCTTTCAAACTTTCTCCCTCTCTCAAGATACTCTCTACATATCTTCGGCCACCTTGTGCCACCAACAACCACCAGCCTTTGTGAGCATTCTCTTTTCCTAACTATTTAATTGTTTTTATTATTTTGCAAACTGTTTAATTCTTAAAACTATTTCTAAATTTAATTAAAATTTTAATATTATATGCATAATTATTGTGTTGCATTATGTTGATTAGTTCATTTTAAATTGATAGGAGGATCAACTTGAAGTTTAGTAGAGAGTTGCTAGAAAGTAATAGAATTTAAGGTACGTATATGTGTTAATTCTTTTTATGTGCAATTAAATATTTTCTTGAATTATATTGTATTAAGATAATTTTATTATGTATTTTATTAAATAAATTATAACTTAAATTTTAGCCATGCGCCATTTTTTATATATGTATATATATGGTTATTTATTTGAAATTTCAATTTAAAAAAAGTGATTATATACATTTATCTTATTTTATTTAATATGTACCATGTTTCAAAAGGGTCGAATGACATTTGAGATTTAATAATTTTCAATGAGCTTTAATAATTAAAGTAAGATTTTTTTTATTTAAAGGAGTTATAAAAGGAGAGTTATTATTATTATACAATACTGCTTGATTTCATAATCAAGAAGGGACCATGCTTATTATTATTATACATTACCGCTTGATTCATAATCAAGAAGGGTTCATGCTTCAAAGTTCACTTGTTGGCAAATAAAAGAAAACTCAAAAGATAGATCCGTGATGGGATAACTAACTTGAGGGGTGTGCACACTTAGGATCAAGGAGTAGGTATAAGAAGGGGAAATTGTTTTTATTAATGGCTATAATAATTCCATTTGTATTGGATTATTATAAATAAAGGTTTTAAGTTTATTGCCTTATAAAAAGGCATGTTCAAAATAAAGGAATTTAAAAGTCAAAGTATTTATTTTAGCATGTATATGTACACATTGTTTTTACACTGACAAGTATTTTTCTATTTGTTTTTGGATCGCCCTACTTATCATTTATGGTGAGTAGGTTTGCAGGATTAAATGTGCATGAGAGCATTACATCAAAGGGCACATACTAGTTAGGAGTTTTCATAATTTTTCATATTCAACTTTTGTATCTTTGGATAATCAAATTCGTTTTAATAAATAAATCGAGTTTTTCTTCCGCTGCAATATAGTAATTATTTCATACAGCCGAAGCGTGGTGACACGTGGTGGTAATACCTCCAAGTTACTAAGGTTACTATCATTATTATTATGTTAGTAATTTGAGGGTGTTACAAAAGTAATTTATACAAAATATCTATGTCGTAAGAGCATCACTTAGTAACTTATTTTAATCTTTTAAAAAACTTTTTAAAATTTAAGTATTCGAATTTCTCATTTTTTAACATAAAATAAAAGTTCATTACTATTTTTACAATATATAAGTCCATTTTTAAGAAAGATGGAGTAATTTTTTGAAATCTAAAATAAACTCCCTAATGAAGCCACATTGCTACACATATTTTGCATAACCGGGTGGGATCATTATTTGGTGGGTAAGTCTGGACAATTTGTATAACATATCTGCACCCAAAATGCTGTACTTTTCATTTTTCAATGCACAAACAAACTCCCAAAAACAAGGTACACCGTGTCTCACAGTAAACTAGTAGCGTACTTGCATGTGTTACGTGTATGCCACAAATCAACAATATTGGGTTTCTGCCATGCCATCGTAAGCAACTTACACATTCTAGACACATCTGAAATTATTATTTTACCCACTTCACGAACCCTGAATAGCAGCATCAATCATTTAGTGCTCTCTTGATTTAAAAAAAAAAAACTATATAACAGTATTAAAATAGTTGAACCATCACATAATGACTATACTTAACTACGTTATCCTATCATCACATCATCTACTCATAGTGGAGACCTCTTTCTGAAACTATTACAGTGGAAACTACACCTTGCAATTATTTTTAGTTGCGATGGTATAGGAAACCATACGCCAGCTCAGTTTGTAAATTTTGCCACAAAAATTTAGGGTACTCATTTTTTATTTTTAAAGAAATTGTAGGGGAATCACGAGGACTTTATTATCTTCACTCTTATAACATTATTACATTATACAACAATATGTTGTATAGATTTTTTCACAACAAATCATTCAAGATGATAACATTAGATTAGAGCAAAGTATATGCTACAATTAGCCCTTTACGAGTAGATTAGTTGACAGACTACATCATACTCTCTTTGTTATCAATCACTAAACTAAATTCAAATAGCTAAAATGTTCTTTTCACTATATTTATTGATCAAACCCTATTTATTGGGAAAAACAATAGTTACATATCAATTTTTTTTTAATGTTTTTATATATTAAAGCAAAGTATTACTTTGTTTTATTTTGAGGTGAACATGACAAAGCCTATGCATTTGTCACTCATATCTAATTGCGCAACTTTTTTACATATTGTTCTCCAAAATGATAACCTTAGATTAGAGCAAATTATATCCTTATCTCGTACGAGTAAATAGTTTTTTCTTTCTTAAACGTACACGCAAAATGATAACGTTAAATATTAGTTGAATCCCTATTATTTTATAAACATGTCAGATACATGAATGTCAACTAGTTTAGTTGGTTAAATTCTTAAATAATGATATCTAAATATCAGTCTCGTCTACATCACTTATTGTCGTGTCGCATACGATACTATTATTTACAACTCTTTACATAAAAAATAAATATGAACGGAGATATACAAAATAACCGAATAACTACTACCCTCGTCCCCTAATGAATGTCCCATTTGATTTTTTGCAGTTTTTAAGGACTTTAAACATTTTTAACTTCAAAATTATAAGGCAAAAAATTATAAAAAACTTAATATTTTAAAAATTCATATTGATATATATTCAACAAGACATCAATTAAATGTATTATTTTTTATAATACGTCCATTTTTAGGTAGGCAGAGTATGAAAACACCCCTCAATCTTACCTAATTAAATAAACATAATTGATGAACTTGAAACTACCAAGAAAGGGCGTCCGCGCCACGCCGCATCATCATGTCGGCCGACAGCTGCTGGCGTCGTACGATGACCTTCACGTTGAAAATGACGTGTAATTTAGCCAAAACCCAAATCCAAAAGAGGTACTGTAATTTCTCAAACCTGAATTCAACAAAAGTGAAGCCAAACCAAATAAAGCTCAAAAATACACCCTCCAAAATTGGACGATAAAATGGCCACTAGCATAATGGGGACAAAAGCGGGGCCCTCATATAATCTACTTATATCAAATACGTGACAAATGTGCAGCACCTTGTAAATTATTCAAGCGTTACGGTATAGATATAATAGAATAGGTGCACTAGTACTAGTACGTTTTATTATATGTGCAACTTGCAGCTCAAAGTTCGAGAGAGTTGTGCTTGTTTAGCCCTGCATTTTCCAGGAACTAACGTGTCCCTTGAACTACAAACCTGCGAATAATGATTCTATCATTTGTACGTGTTATGTGACCATTTCTTTAACATAATCTTCCTCTTTTTTCTTGGGTATGCCTCATTGCCTCGACATAGCTTGGAGAGATGATAAATCTAGCTTCAAAATGTCTGCATAGCCATTCCGCATATCCTGAGTCCTCTTAAGGTCCGGAAATAGACATCCCATCCGTCAAAAGAATCATCAGTGTAAGTTACCCGCATTGTTCAAATGGGAGGGTCCCTATAAAAGTCTTTAATCGTTCCATTAATAAAATGATCTAATTAATTATATGTTTAATTGATCGGTCTTTTAAAGGGTCATGTTTTATTAAGTCTTTAATGGATAAGTCAATAAAGGGTCAATAATTATCAAGACTTTTAAACATTAGCACAATGAATAATTTTCACTTACTAGTCAATGGTTTACTGTCAAATATTGAAGGTGATAGAGATAAACTATCACCCTTTATAGATAAAACTATACTATTTTCGAACAGTCAGCCTAACTAAGCCTGTTTGGTATCTTCTTTGGCCCGACCCGATTCAGCTCGTTTTCATCTTTTTTTTGCCCGAGTTGTTTTGCATATGACTCATCCCGGCCCTAATCCGACCAATTCATATGTCTACTTACACCTAAGCAAGTAGCAACTACACCCAAGGCACAAGGGAAATAACATCGCAGTATGCTATGATACGAGGGAGAATCACCCAAGTCATCCATTTTGACCTACTTTTCACCTCAAAACACCTCCAGAATATATGATGCATCTCACAGCAAATAAAAGGTACCAATCTAGACATCTCCAAAGAACAAGTGATAAGATAGGCAACCAAATTGCACATCCATTCATTCATTGAAGTGACAAAACATAATTTAGAGGGGTGATAATAGTTTGAGAACACAACAGTTGGGCTTTCATCAGAGTCAGGATAAATACAGCAAGTGACACTGAAAATAGAAGGAGTCTCAAATGCTAAAAGAACCTAAAATTACCTATGTATTCCCATATAACCGCAGCTGCCAAATAACACCACTACGCATTCTCTTATATTAAAGGCACCTCAGGAACAGAGACTCCTGAAAATTGAGCAGACGCGAATCTCTTCTTCTGGTTAAAATTTAAAACACGAAATCTTAAGATTTGCAATACAAAGATTAGTTTGATCAAAGACAGTAACTAACATTTCTTATTTACATAAAGAAGGCATGCTAACACGCCCTTAGCTCAGAAGACACCCCCAGGAAGGTCATCAAAGCTCCACAGATCAATCGGATTGACACCCACATTGGATGCATCGCCTCCAACGAAAGCATTAATTGCCCAGTTCTCATCAAGAAAAGATGAGTCCAAGAAATTCAATTGAGACTCAAAATCAGCATCAGACAGCTCCTCAGATAGGCTCTTTCCATTGTTCTCCTCAACGGGAACAGCATCACCCGATGTGGATTTCATCTTCTTTGCTGCATTTCCATTATCATCGGTCTCAAGGGCAGCTGTGAAGAATGAGGATATCTCAGGAGTGATTGGGCCGTTCTCTCCCCAGTTTAAGTCAGAACAATCGAAGGAGTTACTTCCTTCCTCTGAAGTGAAGTACAGATCAGCTCCATTAGTTGGGGAAAAGGGTTTGATTGCCACCTCTCCTAGACCAGGCATTGGGTCAGAATACTCAAACTGGTTGACTTGCGGCTTCTCCTCCACAGCAGCAAAGCTGTTGTAATAGCCATTCTGAGCATTGTTCACAACATTGAAGTTCTGGTTTGTGTTCTGTGGTGCAGCAGGCGAGGCTGCCTTGGAAGCAACTTTCTGAGAGAGAGCCTTAACAGTACGCCTAGGAGCAGCAGATGGCACTGGAGCACCTTCCTCGGGGAAATTCACCTTGGCTTTCTCACCACGAATCCTCCTTGCCTCAGCATCATAAGCCCTAGCAGCTTCTTCAGCAGTGTTGAAGGTTCCAAGCCAAACTCGAACGCCCTTCCTAGGATCACGGATCTCAGCAGCCCACTTACCCCATGGGCGTTGTCGGATTCCACGGTACTGGTTCTTCCTCTTTCTCTTGGCAGATTTCTCAGCCTGGCTGCTGAACTCCACAGGCTTCAATCCTTCAAACACCACATTAAATGACATGATTAACAAACACAAGCTAACAATGTTTCGGGCAAAAAAAGGTCAATTAAGCTCAAGCATATTAGTCATTCCAAAAATTCCTCCAAACATCATTAGGTCTTTTGACATAACTAAGGATTTATACAATAATCAATACACGTATTTAGTAACAAAATAGGGTGTGAGGTCAACAAATTGTCCAATATAAATTTTTGACATCTAAAAATGAAATTTATTTATGATAACTTTAATAGCATCAATCACAAAAATCAGAGGAAAAAAAAAACAAGTATATTTTGTAAATTAAAGTCCAAAAAAAACCTATGCAACTTAGTAAAAATCAGTATCTTAGACAAATTTAAGTAATAAAGTTCATCATCTTAATTTTGATACAGACCATTATTGTTAAATAAATTTCTTTCCATAAAATTTTCCTCTCCAAGTCACAAAAGTGTGCCTAATACATGAATTCTACGTCAAATTAAAATCCAATTCAACAAAGACTACACCTTTAAATTTAAATAAATAAATAATGAAAAAAAAAATCAGGAAAAGTACAATTGATCAACAATCAAGAAGCCCCAAAAATTCACAAAATAAGTGGACTTTTTTTAAGAATTGAACTGATAAACTTAAAAGTTAACCAATTTAAAACCAACAAAATTTAAGCAACTAATCAAGCAAATACATTGAACCCAATTATAAATTCATCAAATACAACATGTAAACTATAAAATACCAAATAAGAAAATTAACAAAAATAAATAAACCTCCCACCAACCTCATCTAACATGAAGCAATAAACCCAAAGATTTCCAATCTTTATAATACAATATTCAGCATTTATACAAAATAAACTTCTAAGCTAAAACACACAAAAATAAATAAAAGTACAAAAAAATGCAAGAAAAAGGGGTAAAAAAATTATACCAGTAGAAGAGTTGGGCCTGTTAAAGAAGCCAAAAGAGAAGGGTTTGAAGTGAATAGAAGTAGTAACTGAGCCCTCATGATCAGAATCATCTTTGAACTCTTGAAAATCAGCTTCAAAAGCAGCCTCATCAGCCTCATCAACATCAACATTCATGATCCCAGATCCCAACGGCTTGGAATAGCCGCTGGTCTTCTTGGCTACTCCAACGCCGTTGATCTCGGGCCATAGGTAATCGGCGGTCAGGCGACGAGATCGGCCGGCTGGTATATAGTCGGAGATTACTGCTCCACCACACATGATTTACTTTTGGGGTTTTATTACTTTCTTTCAGGGGTTGGTTTTGGAAATAAAAGTTATGATGAAATGAAGTTAGAACGAGGGGATATATATAAAGGAAGGTCATGTGTGATGTCAATCGTGTGGCCGCTTGTGCTAAGCTATGGTCACGTATGTGGGAGTGTTTCTGAACGGGTTAGGTCGGTTCTGGTAAAATCGGATCGGTTTCTATACAGGTTATAGTGGAATTTTATGAAAACTTTATTTTATTTTTTTTATTTAATGTTATTTAAAGAGTAGGTTGTAGGAAAATAATTGTCAATTTGAAAAAAGGACGTCAATGAGATTTATGAAATAATGAAATCCCAAATTAGAAGGTTCTAATCTCACTTTCCATAGGCATAGACATGATGATTTTGCTTTTATTTGAATATTTAGTAAATTTTTTAAAATTTTTATTTTCATAAATGTACTTATTAAATAATTAAATTAATAAAAGTGTTTGGTTTCAAAGTTATTAGATATTAGGTAAAAATAAGTCTATCAAGATTAGGTCATATTCACGTATATTCAGATTATTAACACATCAAGTGAATTCGGGTAACGAACTATTATAAATCAGGTTATATCGGTTATGTGTCGGTTTCAATCGGTTTTGAGTTCTTTTCGAGTCGGGACGGGTCGGGTCCCTAACGGTTGAACATGGATCGGGTTCGGGTCTTTGAATATCAGGTCAAATCGGTTTCGGGTTAACTTTAGGTCGGGTTGAGTCGGTTTTCGAGTCTCACTTTTCGGGTCATAATCAGGTCGGGTCAGGGTCGGTTTCGAGTAACTTATCGGGTCGGGTCAATAGTTTTTAAGGCTTTTAAATACTATTAGGTAATGAATATTTTTCACTTACTTTTCAATCGTTTACTGTAAAAAGTTATAGGTCTTACAAGCAGACTATCAACTTGTATAAATAGAATTATACTTTCTTCGGTTGGCCCGGCCTGACTAGGTTCGTTTTGTATCTTCATTGGCTCGGCCTGACTCTGTCCGTTTTGCCTCTTCTTTGGCTCAACCCAATGCACATATAGGGAACAGCGGCTAGACCCCTACAAACGCTGTCTAGTATTTCTATAGATAGTGAACTCAATAGGACCGAGGGCTATTGGCTATTGCTTTTCACAAATTCTTAACCGTCAGCCCTTTTTTTTGGGGGGGGGGGGGGGGGGGCAAAGTGTCTTCCTTTTAATGATATATACTTTTCTCACAACCTTCAAAGCGTTGTTTTTACATTTAAGCCAAGTACATTTAGAGATCATGGCAAAATTTTGACTCTTTGTCGTTGCTCTGATGTGCCCAAGTTATTCAAATAAAACTAATTTTGGAGTATCGACGGCAATAACTTTGCTTCTCTTATGTTGGGTGCTTTTATTAAGACAGGTAGTGAAACTTATGAAGTATTAAAATAATTTGAGGAGATATATCCTAAAGGGAGATTACATTTACTACCTCAAACTTTGACTTGATTACAATGATTCTAGAAAATATAATATCACTAACTTGTTATTCCTACCAAGTACCATAGGCTTAGCAACAATTGACATCTAGAATCACAATGATCATCCGGGTTTGAACATAATCGAAATGTGCCATGTAACAATACAAGTAAAAGAAACTTGATAGAGGGATATGGTGTATTGTTACAAACATAAAATAAAGTCATGTTAAAATTAAAAAGGTATAGTAGTGAGAAAGAATATAAAACTAGTAAGTTATTTTTATTTTTATTTTGTGCGTAAAATGGTGTCTATATATATATATATATATATATATATATATATATATATATATATATATATATATATATATATATATATATATATATATATATATATATATATATATATATATATATATATATATGACATTTTATGGCTTTCTTTCAAGGAAAATAAGTCAATTAAGATAAGTTTAAACTATATGAATTTATTTGTGAGCAGCTTCTCAAAACCTATACTTTCATGGAAAACAAATTCTTAGTTATGGTCATCCTTGCATGTAAATTGCCTTATGCATGCATAGTTTTAAAAGACACTTATTTTAGATTGAAAGAACACAAGTTCTTTTGAGATCAAGTTATGATCCTAATTTTATTAGTTGAAACGAGCATGGATCAATAATTTTTTGGATACCTACGGTTCACATTTGTCGTTTATATATTACTGTGCCTTTACATATTGTAATGTGAACTTTAATATATATGTGAATTTTGTTATGAATGCGTACACCCAAAATACTAACAAAAGTTTAACATTTCTAAAGCATGGTTTCAATCTCTTGAAAATCCAACTCAAAATTCATGCAGTAGCAGTTTAACTCATATGCAAAGACTACTTTGTCTATTACTCTCTTCCTTATTTATGTTGCTATATTTAATTTTTTACGGTTTTTAAAATACAAGCTAAAATATTTTGTAAAATTCGTAAGAATAAAAAATATGAAATACTCTAAAAATTTATGTTGAGATGCTTTCAACAAGATCATACTTTGATGTATTATTTGTTATAATATCATTAGAATATGTGATTAAAGTTTTAAAAGTTTGACTCTAAAAATAAAATATAGCAAATAAATAGGGGTAGAAGGAGTATTAAACTTAAACCGTAATTTTCACTCTGATGCCAATTGTAAGGATCACAAATTTAATCATTCCGTATTCATTAAATGTAAATGCTTTTTATGTAAGTTAATTTGATCAATAATTACAATTCCAATAAGTGGATCAAATAACTAAATGCATGCGTATCTAATTATGATTAGTGAAATTAATTTACAAACTAACGAAATCATTATTAATAATTAGCATTTGTGTTTTTCTCCTTTCTTATTTTTATGCAAAATAAACAAAACATACATTCCTCTTTAACCTTTTTTATATAATAAAAGATTAATCATTTGATATGGAAAACTTCCTCTTAAATCAATAAGCAGGGTGGAAATCCAAAGATTTCAACAACAAAAAAAAAAAGCCTACATACTCCTTCCCTCCTAATTTCTCTCTAAAATTCACAAAATTGAAGATCCTCTAGGCCTTTTTTCTTTAATAATTATGTGTTCTTATTTTCAATTTTGACAAAGTTACTCCATTTGGATGTGGTGAGTTTCTTTATAATGGATTTTTCTAGTTTTATGAAAGATTCCTTTATTCAATTCAATTTTTCATCTAACTGTCAAGTTTATAGTTCTTTTGTAATATCATATGACTTTTTATTAATATTTTTATTTTACTATTAATATTCGGGAGAATATAAGGTGAATAAAGGTCTAACATTTTAACCATTTTAATTTATGTGATTTCAATTTAGTGTTACACATATAAATTTTCAAATTAAATCACCTAATAATAGGTCCTTTAATTTTGATGGTTACAAATTATATATTTGTATGAAATGAATTCACCGCATACAATTTAAACATTAACAATTATCGTAAGTGGACATTCTTGATACTCTAGAAGTTCAATTAGATACTCCATTTTTTCTAAGTGCAAAGAAAGTGTAAAGAGAGTCATAAATGACATATAATGTGGGTGATAATACCTATAATATTTTAACCAATTAAATTAATTAACATTTATATATTTCTAACAATGTATCACTGGTCAACAACAGACTTTTCTTCTACCATAAAAGTTATAAACCGTTAAATATCGCCTGTAAATTTCATATGAAATGAACATTATGCCCTTAACTATTCAATAACCCAAATCACCTAAATTCAATTCACAAAAAATACACTCATCTCAAATTAATATTTTTTTCTATTCCTCCGTACACCAACCGTTATTGCGACGCCCCGGTGGCTGAGGGAAACATTAATTTTTTTTTTTATTGAATGCGTTGGGGTGATTGGTTAGTGACGATTTTGGTGGATTTTCTGGGTTGTAACAGTGGCGGTTTTATGGGAGGTGCCGACCGCTTAGGATACGTTTTATGGGAGGCTTATGCAAAAGACGTCACTCAGCCTGATAATGGCAGATAAGAATATCCTCTGTATACCGTACATGGTAAAATGTAAATAATGTAAAATTGAAAAGTAAGAAGGACAATTAAAATTGAAAAGCAAAGGTGCGGTGCATGCACCAAAATGAGTTGCGAAGGGAAAGACGACAACATTTAGAGAAAAATAATATGATGGACCCACCTTGATCAGCTTTGAGACCTTCACGTTATAACTTGAGCCCTTAGGTCATTACTCGTTAACCACAGTAATAAATAATAGTAACGCTAGAATAGTCAAAGGTTCTTACATTTGTGCAGTAGCAAGCCCCAGTCCGATGCCTTCCAATCCCATCTTTTGGGATCTGTTTCGCCTTTGTGTTTGTTACACGTATTGCGCAGACAGCAGACTACACAAGTTGCATGTAAACGCAAATGTTTAAAAAACCCAATTACTCATTTCCCAAATATTGACCACTTTCTATTTATAAAGTCAAAGTTTAAATATTTCGATTATAAATTCTCATTATATTATAAAAAATAACATATTCAAATGAGATCTTGTCGGATACATCTCAATGTAAATTTTTTGAATATCAAGTTTTCATAATTTTTTGCCTTACGGATTTAAAGATAAGAACGTTTAAAGTTGTGTTTTGTAAACCGTAAAAAGTCAAATGAGGCAATCTTAGGGAGACGGAGTAATTAAAAGTTAAAGTTTTTTTTTGGGCAATATACGAAATTAAAAGCAAACAATAAAAAGTAACCCTTTCTATATGAAATAGCTGGTTCATGAGTTTTGTCAATAAGATCTCTAGATACTTTAAAATAAAAATAAAAAAGAAAAATTTTGAGCTTCTAATCTAATATTGTGAATATGGTGCTTCAGCTCCTTATGAGACTTGGACTGATCCAATAAAATATCAATTGCGCCTCATACTCTTTGACGCCCTTGAATTCATGTACCCTCACTTGGTTGAATATACCATCTTATGCCAGTTTCAATGCACCATTTCTAATTAGTAAAAATTACTACCTCGCATCACGTACTATTGGTAAAATTATTTGGAGTACATCCTTATTGATCTCAAAGAGTCTACAACAATTGGTAAATATTGTAGGGTTAAGAAATGAATATTAAGTAAATAATTTTCTTCTTCGGATAAAATAAGTAGAATATACCAAACAGCTAATAAAGTTCACTTCTTAGAAATTTATCTCTTATATGAATTAGTTGTTGTAAAAAATAAATAATTCCAATAAAAACTTATAAAATAAAAAATTCCACATATTAGTTTTGTAAAAATTATCCTCTCCAATATTTAGGAAAATAATCTTACAATAAAATCTTACTTATATTTTTTTACGGATTATCACTTAGACAAATGACCTAGATTTAAAAAAAAAAAATCAGTTACAAATAACCTAATGGGATTAAAACATACATGCAAATAGCACGTTTAACCCAAGAAAGAGTCATTATCTTGTAGATTACGTTTCAAATTACTCGGTGAAAAGGTAGATGTATAAATGAAATATAGGTATCGATTCTACTTCAGTGCTTAGCTTGCTATTTTACATAAGAATACAAAAGTATAATTATACAGCTGCTAGTGCTACGTAAGGTGACAAAGCTTAGCCCTTTGGCCCCCTTTAATTATGGCCTTATCACTATGTTTAATGACAATTTAAGGTTGAGACAGTAGTTAATAGTATGATCTCCAAGGAAAAATGAGAATGATGGGGATGATATGTTGAAATTGTTTAAATAAGAAAAGCCTAGCATGCATGACCAAATCTGTATATGGATTTACAAAGAGGCAGCTTGCCCAGTTGTTATGCACCCGTCAATTTACAATAAGTTCCGTGATTCTGTCATATCGTCGCTTACTCATCGTTCATCAAGTTGCCTGTCGAGCTCATCCATATATCACCAACTAAGTCGAATTAATTAAAATTAATAAGCTTTATTGAGGTAGTGGGCTTTGGAGTATAATATCAACGCGTCATGGGGTATAATTTTCTTGATTGTCCCCCATTGAGCATCAACTTGTATTTTTTTTTTTTTTGCAGCTTTGAATATCACCCACTACTATTAGGATGCAAGTTGTTGAACTAACATGTCATTATGTCAACATCTTTTGCTTATGAGTGGTTTTTTTTTCATTATTTGACAAGTTGGGATATGATGTCCTTATAAATTGTAATAATATCATGTACAAGACCAGTTTTAAATAGGAATGATGTTAGGAAGGCAAAACGACAAGAAACATATTTTAAATTATACTCTTTTGTCTTTAACAATATTACTGAAATTTTTGGGATTCAATACTAAGTCTTAAATTGATGTCAGTGAAATGATTTTGGCAAAATTGGCCTAAATGATATTTACTATGCGTTAAATGTATGAAGCAACGTCGATTAAGCGAGTATATTTACTATGCGTTAAATGATATTTACCTAAATGATATTTACTATGCAATATACCTTAACTTTTATTTGGATGCATTCAATGTATATTGTTGTATAGAGAGCCTTAACTTTTTTTTGGATGCATTCAATGTATATTGTTGTATAGAGAGCCTTAACTTTTATTTGGATGCATTCAATGTATACTGTTAGATTTCGTTAATTAATTAGTAGGCTGTTAACATAACTATAAGAGATTTTTAATGTGGAAATTTTTTAAACCAAGATTCATTGTTGATACACAACATCATAATAAAGATTAAGGTTATGATTATAGTTTGATGAACTTGAAAACATGATTGAAATTGCTTGTCCAAGCACTGAACCCTTCTTCTCTTTTTCTAATTTTAATCCTAGATATCTTTACCGTTTTTACTTATAGGTGGAAAATAAAAACTAAGTCACTATAAGGAAAGTGAGAAATTCCTTTTATATGGGGTCATCGTGTCTTTTGATATAGGAGAGTAGATGGCACGACTTTTAATCGGATAAAACCAACTATAATCTTTTATTCTAATATTTGTCATCTTTTATTAATTATTTATAAATAATTAATTAATTATCTAAGTAATTAATCCATCAAAAGGACACTTATCTGTAAATTGGCTATGTAACTTAATAAGTGAAAGTTGATTAAAACAAAAGGTTTACAGGTTACCCAATTGACACATAATGTGAAAATAACGTAGGCACCTCAATTATGTAATTAATTGATAAACTATGTAATAAGTTCGATGTAATCTCATACCAAAAACTTTAACCAATATATTAATTGGCATCCGTATAATTGTATAATTTGAGCATCGATCAAACATATTTGTCCACATGCCATGTCATGCCTTGCTCCCTTACACTTCGAATGAGGTACAGCTTTGAATAGAAATCCAAATTTTTGAGTGAATAATATGAGACTGGCTCGTGGCAGTCACGTTCCCTGATTCCTCTGCTAATTAGAAATCAAAGATAAACAACGGAAATATGTATATACAACTGATAATTCTAAGCTGTCTAACAGACTTTCTTTGATTATACATACCTGTAAGTCTTGTAACTCTTAAGGATACAGTTGTATACAATTTAACTCCGTAACCGTATATATGTTTAAGGAAAAGATGCACAAGTGGACAACTTGATTTCATGCACTAGGAAAACCCACCTAATTTAATTGGATCTCATGATTAAATAACTTTACATAATACATCATCTTTAGTTTTAGCCATAAGCTTTGTTGAGCTAATGCCAAACTAAATATTATATACACCAACTTATAAAATTATGATATACTACGTAATACATTTTCATTTGCGGTTCTTCTCATATGGGGTAATATAATATATAATATATAATAGATAAAAGAGACAAAATATAGATACTTGTAAAGTTGTAATCTTTATATACTCGGTCAGTATGTTTTTTAACAGCTACTTATTGAGGTTGACATGGATCGTCAGGTTCATCGCATCGGTCAATTTGTCAAACTTGGATAAACATATAACATATTAGCCCCTACTTAAGACCATGGACCCGAGTGCACAGTGAGTATCGTATACCTAGGCCAAAATGCAAGTCATTTAACATAAAACGCAACAATGTCACAGAGGAGGGGCATTGAATGAACATTTTTTAAGTAGACAATAAACATAGGGATTTGTGATTTTCATTATTCCCCATAGTCACATATTGTACAATGAAACAGGTTCCAAGGTTTTTTTAAAATCTGATTTTTTTTTGCATCGAGAATCGTCACGTACTGTACAGAAATAACGATAACGAAATTTATACATTACACGAATGAAAATCGTATATTATTGCACTGAACATCATATATGATAACAATGAACATTTTATATTAAAATGATGCGTTGAACTTTTTGCATTGAAAATGAACATACTCTATTTAAGTTATGAACATTCTATATTAAACTACTGAACATTAAGTGTTAGAAGAATAAACATTAATATTATGAAAATGAAGCTAAAACATTTGTCCATAATTTTTTTTTTATAATGAACATTATATATTCAGACAATGAACATTTAATATTACTACAATAAACATATTATATCACTTGCGTGAACTAGGCGAGATGTTTACAATCAGTTGAAAAAGAATGTATTGGGATGGAACATTAATTTGTAATGATGATGCGTTGGGAACATGACTATTTTGATTTCTTATGCAACATGTTCCCCATTACTCGATAATAATTTTTTTGCCTTTGAAGTGTATGTTCAGTGCCTTTGAACATAATGTTCATTGCCTTTGAACGTAATGTTCATTGGCTTTGAACATGGTATTCATTTCATGTGAACGTAAATTTCATTGCCTTTTAACGTGATGTTAATTGCTTTTGAACGTAAATTTCATTAGCTTTGAACGAAATGTTCATTGCCTTTGAACGTAATGTTCAATGTTCATTTTAATAAATATGTATTTAGCTTGATATAACATGTTCATTATTATAATATACGATGTTCAGTGAAGTAATATATGATGTTCGGTAGTATAATATAATGTTCATTTTCATAATTTGTGTACAATACGTGACTTATTCCAAATGCAAAAAGATCAGATTTTTAATGAACCTTGGGACCTGTACTATTCCCATTCTGCAAAAATTCTTTTGTTTTTTCCAATTACGAAGCTACTTGTATGGGAATAATGAGCATCACATATCCCTATGTTCATTGCCTGCTAAAAGAATGTCCATTCAAGGTTTATTGGCTTTCAATGGAATGTTCAGTGCCTTCGCTGACGTGTGCACATTGCTACGTTTTATTTAAAATGATCCTGCGTTTTATACTAGGTGCACGATACTCACTGTGCACCCGAGTGCAAGGTTTAATAACTGAGAAAATCGTACGGAAACTTCTAGAGAAAATGGCATGTTGAAGTGAGGCCTCCCACTAGAAAATGATGTTATTTTTTTATTAAAAAGTAAAATAAAAAGGACTAGTTTCTTTGGCTCTTGCAAACACTAGTACAGGACTGTGAAAGCACTTGATAAACATGATAATGAAATAATGAAGTTTTTTAGAAAGTTGAAAGTTAATCCTATTTGTTAAAGATTGTAAATCTTGACAAAGATACTTGGTCATATTGTTATGAAATCATCGTACAAGGAAGTCTATGAGCTATCTTGTACGTATATCACATCAAGTAGGAAAAAAAAACCTAGTCATTAAATTGCTAGACTTATTACTTATATGGAGTAACAAAGATGGAACATTGCCTAAGGAGTTTATATTTAGGCCAATGCTTATAGAGGTATACTAGTTTTCTATCCAAATGATTGTTTATGACGCTGAATGGATGAGAATTATAAACTTTTAAAGGTAGCAAATTTTTTTGAAATATGATGATTGAGTTATTTTTTATTTGTTTAAATACATTTTATTATCATATAATAATTATAATTTATATGTACTTGACTTTGAAGTATGTTGGATCATCTCATATGAACCCAAGTGCCCCTCCTTACACCTTCGCCACATTCAAAGTGTATATATACAAAAAAAAAAGTATGATTATATGATTTAGAAGTTATAGTTGAGTTTTAAAATAGAATTTTGGTAGAATAAATTAGAATTAGAACACTAATTAACATAAAATAATCTTTACTATAGTATGTATTTGAATTAAATCAATTTTTATTTGGAATATAAATATTAGGCTAAATTGCAATAGAAATCTCCTAAATTGATTAGTTTAAGGACTACACGTTACTCAAAATGCTACTAATAATAAATTAGTCAGATCTTAACTAATATCATAATATACTATAATTCCTATTATAGTTAGTAATTTTGTTGCTTTACCATAACATATATCTTATTTTAATATACTTTTTTCAAAGAATCTAATGGTATAAAAATTATATTATTATGTTATTAGTTGCAAACATGAAGATTAACTTTATTTATGCAAATTTTCTTTATCTAACTAATACTTGAATGGTTATAAGTGCACTCCTCATATTTTCTTGCTCATAGACTCTATCAATGGACATTATATTTTAACTTTTTATTTAATAGGATGTACCATATTTTCAACTTTTCAAACATTCAGTGAATTGAAATTTTATTGTAAAACAGAAATATCTTTTCATCTTAATATGATTTAGAAATCATAATATAATTAGGAAGTACTAAACTTATTTTCTAGTCTAAGTTGAAGGACGTATTTAGAATAATACAATTTTATCCACCCACATTAATATTTTGATATAAATATGCATCTCAATATAATTATATTTAGATATGGAAAACAATATTAGGATAAATCGCAACCAAATCTCCTAAACTTAGTTAGCTAAGGATTACACAAAATTTACTATACTACTAACATGTAATTGATATGATCTTAACTAATTTCATAATACAATATCCTTGACTAAATAATAATTTATTCCTTAAATATAAAAAAAATAACTTCTTATGTCATTTGTTGCAAAAAATAAGCATTATTTTATATTTATAATATGTTTGCACTTTATTAAAACTCAAATTGATTTCTAATTTGAGTCTTTTTTTTTTTTGTAATTTAAGTTAAATTGTATGTTTGCTTGTAAAAAAAGTGTTTTCAAATCAAAGTTGAACAATTGTAATTTTTACTTATATGTACAATTTTACTAATTGTCATGCTAAGTAGTATATTATGTATAAGGCAATGGTGATGCAAAGTGGCATGCATTCGAATTGAAAAATAAATTTTCTTTAAATTAAGTTAATAGATAAATACATTTAAGTGGGCCAGCCATATAAGTACCTTGAGTAATAACATACTTTTATTCTTAGTCCTTGAAAAGTCACAATATTTTATAGTGATTGTTCGGAGAGTTAATGCCGTTTCATCAAATATAAATTGCTGGTACAAGACTTTTATACAACTCAGCGTACAGTGTTTGTTATTCTTTATACAAATTCCGTGAAAATACAACAATAAAGCTCACTAGCAAGGCGCCCCACCAGAACTCTAGAAGAGCCTTGATAGTTGATATGATGACACTTAAAATTGGGTCGCAAAGCTCACCACAATATGGCTTTTCTTGAAATACAGCCTCAACTTGGCCCATCTTCTTTTGATTCAGCCAATAATAATATAATAATGTATTGTTTCTATTATTGATGGGCCTTGTTCAGTGCTGCATAGTGCATCCTTATTTTATAAGCCCATATCCATATTCATTTTTGTTGTCCCTTACTTTTGTTAGACCCAAATTATCAACTTTAAGCAAGGATCATGTTTTCCAAACCTATTCAGCAGCTACTCATCCACGTAAGGGTCTAGCAAATATCTATGCAATACCTCACACTTCAAAAACAAAAAAAAACAGTCTTTCACAGGTGGGAAAAAGTGCACCCAAAATTTATGAGGTTATGTATTCAATGAGAGGTCTTGCAAAAATTGGTAAAATTGTATGGGCTAACTAGAAGATGCAAAATTGTCATGGTTACACTTACACTATACAGAAAGTTTAGTACAAGTCCTTCGAGTTATTCTCTGCTAATAATGAATGAGAATAAGTTGGTTCAAAATTGGTCCAAAATGGATTCTTAACATATTTTTATTTTTATATGCTTATTATTCACGTATTAATTAGATGTATTATTGTATTTTAGACCCTAAAATTATTTATCGATTAAGTGTTATAAAGAAAAATAAAGTACAATATTATGTCTAGTGAGATAAATTAATAAATCCTTTCTTAAGCACATAATTTATATCGTTGAAATACTTCAAAACAATATTTAGTTTAGTGAGTAGAAAACAAGTTTGCACTAGAGTTAAACTTCATCATTGAATCAAAAGTCCTAAACTCAGCAATACTATATTACAATGTTTTTAAGATCATGTGAATCACTATTCACAAATTTTAAAGTTGCATAGAAGTTAGTAATCTAACCCAGTTGAATATGTTAGCGGAGTGTGACGACGATAAGCTAGTAATCACAAAGTATATATCAAAATAATATGAATATGTTACTTGGCGAGTGGCGATGAGAAAAATTGAAGGCTTGCAGTAGTGGAAAATGGAGGACGGAGAGTAGAAGAGTAAGATGGCTGAACAATGTGAATAAATCTTTAGTTTTAGTTCTAAATGAAGATTAGATTTTCATTAATTTTTTTTTAAATGTACAGATCCATAAGTCGGATATGGATCTAAATATTTTGGACCCGGATCCATATCCGGCTCAAGGACATTTAGACCCCATATACAACACGAACCCAATAGATCTAAAAAATTAGACCCACATCCTAAAAAATGAGTCGGATCTAATCGGGTCTTAATCGGGTCTTGAATCCGTTATCATCCCTAGACCCGATCTAACGGACAAGTTTAGATATGCCAAGAGGTGAGTCGTCTTCAATGCGCTTCATTAATTCGATACGGGTGCAAGGGGAACATAATATCTGAATATCTAAGCGCTTGGCTCGAAGAAGAAGCGCCGCGCCATTAAATTGGGTTTGAAAAGGAGTAACGTATTCAAAGCCTCTCCAGCTCTCAGTTGCTCCACGCAGTCAACCAGCATCCCCAATGCAGGCGTCGTCTTCTCCATGCAATAATTATGCATGTACATTTAATCCATATGCGAAATCTTCAAATTACCCCCCTATCCATATGAGCCTAAGGGAATTCAATACCAATTGTTTCATTCTCCCAAAATACTGGGAACACAAACCAAAAAATAAGAAGCCAGAAAATTAAAAGGCTAATTTTTTTTACCCTTTTTTTTTAAATAACTCAAAAATTAACCTTCATCTATAAGTATTTTGAAATTTGACCTTCATGTTAGATTCGGGTAAAAAATGTTGTCACTCACAGAGGTTTTAAGTCAACTATGCTAAATTGTGGAATGTGCTAGGCAAAAATAGAACCGCTGCAAAGACAGTAGTTTCTATATAGCTTAAAACCATTGTTTTTTGCAGCAGTTTTATTATTGGCCAACACATTCCCAAATTCTACAATACAATGAATTCCACATTAAACTTAAAACAGTTGGCATAGTGGGTACATTAAAGTCAATATACTAACTGACTTAAAACTGGAATCAGTGTCAGCGGTTTACCCCCTACATGAAGATCATATTTGGAAATATTTTGTTGGAGAGTTATTTTAAAAAAAAAAGTAAAAAAAATTTGCCAAATTAAAAGCTAAATTTGAAAAGCCAATAGAAAAAACGGTTACATTTCCGCTTTAAATAGAACTTCGTCAACCATTCCCAACGCACCAGTCAATAGAACTGATAAATCACAACTTTATATATATAAATTACTCATATGATAAGAAGAGGAAACGCACAACGTAGCTTTCTCAGTAAACACATCAATGGATTCATCAAATATTGATCTGTATGTTGATGAAGCATACCTATTAGCATTACTCAACGAGGAACCGATCCCAATTTCGGATGAGAAGTACGCAGAAGAGTTATACCTTCAAGAAGCTCTCTACTCGTCTTCTTCAATTCTTCCTCTGTTTCACACTCCAAAACCAGAGTATGATGAAGGATTATACTCTTGTACATTTCCTTCGTTTCCCCTGTTTTGTACTCCAGGAACAGTGTATGGTGAAAAACAGAGCATTCTAGAAAACAGAGAGACCGGACAATCATCGAACACCCAACCCTTTTTTTGTGGGGTTTGCATGGATTACAAGAAAATTCCAGAAATATTCAAAGGTTTGAACGTCTGCAACCATAAGTTTTGTACTGATTGTGTTACAAAATACGTTGCATCCAAGATTAGGGAAAACTGTGATTTGATTGCATGTCCTGATCCTAAGTGCAAGCAAGCAATAGAACCGGAATATTGCAGCACAATTCTACCCAAGGATGTGTTTGCGAGGTGGGAAAATGCGATGTTTGAGGCAATGATACCTGGAGGACAGAAATTCTTCTGTCCGTACAAGAATTGCTCTGTTTTGATGGTGGATGATGGTAGTGTCGAGGTGAGGCAATCTGAGTGTCCTAGCTGTAGGAGGCTGTTTTGTGCTAGGTGCCAAGTTCCTTGGCACGTGGGGATCACGTGCGAGGAGTTTCATGAGTTAGGGATGGATGAGAGGGAGATGGAGGATATAATGGTGATGAAGATGGCTAAGGATAAGCAATGGAGGAGGTGCCCTAATTGTAGGATTTTTGTTGAGAAGATTGACGGTTGTCTTCATATGACTTGCAGGTTTGATTTTGTTTTGCCCTATATTTTTTATTACTCGATTTGATATTAAGTTGTACACTTGTTATATACTTCGTATAAGAAGATACACAGTGCTAACATAGGATATTTGCACAGCTAAAAAAACAATCCCTAAAAAATTTAGTACTGTCCACTAAATTATGTTTTTTTTTTTTTTATAATATTTGTAAATTATTGGTTACTCTTTGAAGAATTATCATGTCATATGTTTTTAAAATCATTCAAATTATTTTTATATGTAATATATAGTTTTTGCAAATCTTGTTTTTGCCTGAATTTCATGAAGTTGCAATATATATTTTATGATTATCCGTAAGTTGTGCTTCAATAGTAAAAGGAAAGACGCCCTAATATTGATGAATGTAAACACTGTATGTTTGTGCATCAACCAAGGAATACTAAACAACCTAATATTAAAAATGTTCTTATTTAACAAGATCATGACTTTTGTCCATGTGATTCAGGTGCCACTATGAATTCTGCTATCAATGTGGATATAAATGGGGCAGTTCCCATGCCCATTGATCATATTCATAACAGAAGGGACATTTTTTGGAGGAAAATTCTGGTTTTCATGTGAGCTGTATTTCCAGTCTAAAGAGCAGGGCAAGATTTTAAGTTAATGTTGTTTCATTACATGTGTGCCTTTCGTTCGTTTTTTTGTTTTTCAATTTGAAGTCTTGGAATTCAGTTTTCTATGCAAATTGATATTTGTTTAAGAGTTCCTAATTAATAGTCTATCATTTCAATGTATGAAGCGTCTCAAGCATCTTCATAAGTAGTGTTATGGTTCTATGGAACATTGAAATGAGACAATGGTTCCGTACTCATGCAATGAAGGATCCGCATTGCAAAATATAGTATGCTTATATAGCACATTATAATATGTTTATTACCATCCCTCGTCGGAATATTATCATTACTGTCATATTTTCAACTATCAAACACAACTCGTATATTTTTTACTAGAGAAGTTGAATCAGTTAGAGGGAAAAAAATCATGAACTTATGGGGTAAATTCTACAAATTCAAGCAACATCAAAATTCAAGGGTAAATTGACTTGTACATTGTCAACTATAACTCGGGTACAAGGAACAACACTTAAGTGGGGTGTAAAGAGTAATGCAAATTATAATGTGTGGATCTTAATATAGAAAATAAGTGAGATTTTATTGGTGGCGAGTATATAATGACGGATTTAGGATTTTCCGCTGTTGGTGAGTCAATATCGATAATCAAATATGTAATAAACTTTTTTTATCAAATAACCAAATACCAATTCTAAAAGTTTTAGCAGCATTAACCAATGAACTTTTCCCCTCGTAACTAAAATGCCACTATGCATTACTCTGTATTATTAACTCCACAATTTGCAGGGTTCCTAGATGCGACGATAACAATGAACTCAAAAGCAACAACAATGTTAAAGAAACTAAAATAAAGTTAACGTATCCAAATACCATTACTGCTACTAGTTTTTTTTTTTTTTTTTATGTAAAACTTACTAATACAGTAATATATGTGGTTATATGGGTGGCTACAGAAACCAAACACGGAGTAAAAACGCATGGAATATAAGCAAAACAATTGTTTTACTCACAAATTCAGAAACTGAAAAAGATGGTAAAAATTTTGATTGTTTAATAATGATGAATGACCTACCCACAACCCACCACCCAATACTCCGTAAGTGAATAAAAAGCATATAGCTTTCACCATTCTCCAAGATTAGAGTAATACTCCTCCATCTGACACAACCCGTGAATGTGATGATGCTCAGTGTTCAATCAAATCCCCACTTTTGTCTCTGGCTTTCCCCCTTCTTATATTATACTCCGTAATTACTTCGTACTTGAAAGTTGTAACCCTTACCAAGCTTGCCAAGTCCTACGGAGTGTTCTCCCTTTAACCCCAAAGCTTCCCTCATTTAATCAGGAAGAAATGACGAGTTATATTATCTTGCTTTTCCTCACCTTGTCAAGCTTCCTCTACCACGCACGCAGTCTCCACAACTTACTGGAGAGACGTTCTTGTTTTGAAGCAACTCAGACACGGAATCGTCCCCGACTCACTCAGTCCAGGCTCATGTGTAAGTTCCTGGGACTTCTCCTACGACCCTTGCGACTCTCTCTTCTCTGGTCAGTTCTGATAAGTTCACTTGCGGCGTCACCTGAGAGCAGTGGCATACCATAAGGCCAGAAGATTTCAACATCGAAAAGGATAAGCTTCTTGGATGTATTTGACTGCCTGGATCTGCCACTGAGAGTATTCAAGAAGCAATCCATGTAAAATTTCACTCCTTCATACAAAGTGAGGTTTTTCGCTAGTTCAAAACTAAGTTAAAAAAAAAAAGAGTTTTTGTATTTTTTTATTTTTTTATTTGTCTTGGCTAATTCATATTTTAATATTTTAAATATTTTACTGGTTCAATAATCAGAGTGATAAAAGAAACTAAGTGCTTTCGAAGTTTCCTATTTTATTAATCTGATTTTATTACAACTTATAAGAGTCATAATCCCCTTACAAGTCAACTTTTATGTCGATCTTAATCAACTAATTAATTGATTAATTATAGCTCAAACTAATGTTTATTGACGAAAATCTTTCTAAATTTTATCTTTTAAAAATCTATCTGAAATTTATCTTTCAAACATCTATCTGAAATTTATCTTTCAAAAATCTATCTCACACTATATATAAATTGAAGGACACAGCAAGAAACTTACATAGTATCCCTTCCACTTATATTCTAAATATTTTGTGGTAATCAAGCATGGCTGTACCAAACTATACTGAAGCAAATATCAAAATCTGGGATATAATTCCTCCCGGCTACCGGTTTAGGCCATTTGATGATGAATTGATTACCTGTTACCTGGAAAATAAGGTTTATGGTAAACCTTTGCCGCCAAACAAGATACATGAGGTTGAACTATATGGAGAATACGGTCCCCAAGATCTTGCAGGTGAGTTTTACTGTTTTTTTTTCTGTTACTTGAGTAGAAATAGATTAATAAAATCCTAATTCAATAGTTTAAACTTCAATACTATTTTGGATTTTTGGTGGTTAGCCATACTGTTGAACGCTATGTACAGCCTCTCCGTTCCAGTGTTGTTTCACTTTTACGATCAATGTGAGTGTTATATTATATATATTTGTTGAAATACATGTAGAGAGGAACGAGGCAGTGGACATGGATACCTGGTTTTACTTTACTAAGAGAGAAAGGAAGTATGAAAATGGAGAAAGACCCAACAGAACAGCTGGTAATGGATTTTGGAAGGCAACTGGGAAGGATGAATGCATCAAGAATAATCGAGGAGAGGTTATTGGTTTTAAGAAGAACCTGGCATTCTTCTTTGGGAAGCAAATTGGAAGGAATGAAAAATCAACGTGGTTGATGCAAGAATTCAGACTGAATGATGGTTCAATCAAAGAAAAAAACAAAGATAACTCTAATTCTAAGAAGCTACCAAAAGTTGCCCGTATCACTGATGCATCACAGCCTAAACCCAAATTTATGGTAAGAAATCATAATACACTCTTGAGTTTGTTATAATGAAAACTTATATTATGATGCTATGTCAGAATGGATATGCATAGCCGTATATATAATTTCTTATTTATCTTTGTAGTTGGATGGTTATGTGCTATGCAAAGTTTATAATCATGACAAAGGAAAAAAGTCAAGCCCGTTGGCTGGAAAGGAGCTTCAAGTAGTGCAACATCAAGCTACGGAGCAAACTCCTACATCAAGCGACCAACTAGATGGCGTCAAAGGAAAAAAGAGGGCTCGAGTTGTGAGCCCTGTCGCTCGACTGGAGTACCCAGTGCCGCTACAAACTCAACATCAACAGCCTCAGGTTATGGAACAGATGACTGTTGTAAACGTTGGAGATATAAGTGATACTTCTTTAACAAGCTACCAAAACAACATGGTCTTTCAACAACAGCCATACGTTCAACAACCACAAGGTGTGTGGCCACATCAGCAACATCCAAGCTCTCAGCTACCATATGTGCGGCAGATGAATCCAGATCAAAATCACTTTGCTAATAATGAGTTGATCGGTTCTGCGGATTTGGAGAATTTCGTGCTGCAAGCATCTCCGTTACAACGAACATCATCGTTTGAAATTAACGAAGGGCTACAAATTCAGAATCAACAGCATCAGATTATGGAACAAATAACGGGTGTAAACCATGGAGATATAAGTGATCCTACTTTGACAAGCAACCAAAACAACATGGGTGTTCAACAAGAGCCTTACGCTCAACAACCACAACGTGTGTGGCCACATCAGCAACAGCAAAGCTTTCAGCTACCAGATGTGCGGCAGATGAATCAAAATAACTTTGCTGATAATGGGTTGATCAGTTCGGCTGCTATGGAGAATTTGGTGCAACCATCTCCGTTACAACGAACATCGTCGTTGGATCTTTTCGAAGCGCTATTAGATCATATTAAAAAACATGGGCCAAACTCTATCCCAAATTGTTTTCCGATCCGACATGTTGAGAACTATATGCCATGTGTTTTTATTGAAAACATTGCTAAAAATAGATAAGTCTATAGCTTGAGCATTACATATTGTTGTGTAAGAATATTTTTACATGATTAGCGTAGCTACAATATATTGTATGCAACTACTTACGTTCCTATAAAATATATGCTTTATTCTTTAAATACCAACAATTTGTGTATTTTTGCTGTGTTTTTAAAGTATTTGACTTATGCGTACGTACTTATATACACTAGCCTTCTAATAATGTATTTTTCAACGATAACATTTAGATGGAATATACTTTTTTCACATGTAATAAGTCACACATAGAGTTTTAATTTGGTAAATTCAAACAATGAGCTTAATCAAAGTATTCGGATGTATGAATCCCCTTTTCTATCAAATTTATTCTTAAATAGTAATGCTGAAATAATATTACACAGCTTCATTCTCTTAGAGTACTTATACGGTGTAAGAAATTTTTATTTATTTATCTATTTATTTTTATCTTAGCTAGATTTTGCTAATAACTTATGTTACACTTCAAATGCTCATGAAAAATACCAACTTTAAATAATGATTGATGTGAACTAAAAATTAAACACCCAAGTGTCAAATATTGCCAGGATGATATTTTATAATTTTACAGTCATCGATCCAATCAGTAAAATCTGTATGTCTGTGGACTGTGGGTATAGTTATGAAAATTTAACCTGACTCGATAAACTGCCCAAAACTGATCCGAATTCAACTTAATTATGACCCGAAAAGTGACAAGCCATCTCGTCCCCCTTAACATGTGATATATAATTGGAAGTCTGATCTTTTAGGTATGAAAATTTCACATTTTTTCTCTTATAAATGACAGGTAAAATTTTATTAAAAAAAATAGTAAAGAAAAAGATCTTATAAATGGCTTCTCATTCAGCCAGCAAAATTTAAAAAGCGACATTATCAAAATATTATACTAAATTCACATAACTCCCAATTCATATTTCATTTAAGCTAACAAAAAAAACCTTGAAGAAGGAAGCAAAGCAACAAAAATGGTAAAAATAACAATAAGGCAATTTACACTGTTGTTTAGGCAGAGGGATAACAATGTCAACTCCTAAGAATAGAGTGATCCATCGCTTTGATAATGCTACATCTACACCTACATACAAATCATATGCTCTAATTATTTTACATAAGACCTTATCCCTGGGATCTATTTCCTATACCTGTAGATTAACTCTACCCTCACTATATCTCCATTTGCTTTCTAAGTACTGCCAGCCTCTACTCGGTTTATCATCCATATCCAAATGCCCTCAGTTAATAGCTCCTCCCTTGGGGATAATCTAAATAATGTTTCAACCATGGGAGCAAAAATACTACCCTGGGTTGAAAGGAAGATAAGAAAATGGAAATAAGACTATCTATCACACATGTCTAGAATAAGATAAACCATCTGAATACCCATTTGAGGGCTTATGCAACTTCTTCCTGAAATTTGTGACGCTACAATGTGGACATATGTACTCTAATCCATCCGTTTTTGCATAATCCTGCAAAAAACAAAAATAAACAAATGATACATTGTGGTGTAACATGTTGATAAAGCCACGCACAGAAGCTATCATATATTTGACTTAATATTTGAAGACCCAAACTTGATTTACGTCGAACCCAAATGCGACCCTATTGTTCTAGACCAACCTGTAAGGTTGTAATAGTCTCGACCTGAAGAAAATCTGAAACCGAGTTATCTCAACAAATAACTGATATGATCTAGCTAAATGCAACCTATGATCCGATAACCTGTTAACAACATGAATGTACGGTGACTTAATCTTATCCATATTTGTTTGATGTAATGATATAAATTTAATAACCATTACCTTATAAATATTTTATTTTTCAATGACTTATCGACACCATCAATGTCCAATTTATGAATTAACCATCATAAAAAGAAAGTTATCATATGAGTTGGCCTAAAATGAATATATTAAAACAATCAAATAAAATCATAAATCAATAATAATATGTCATTTATGATTTGATTTAAACTCGATTAGGCATGACCCGATTGCAGTCGAGATTTAAATCGGATGTCCCATTATCATAAATGACTTGACTCAAAATTTATCCGAATTCGAAAAAACTCGTTATAACCCTTCCAATAACTTATATTCTAATTGACCCAAATCGACTGTGACCCGAATTGATACACTAGAACTCGAATATCAAATAATCGATTTAACCCTACTGATAATTACTAGACCAACCTTGATCCTATTTAAAAGGCCAAATTAACTGAATTTAACCCGGTCGATAAATATGACACCACTACCCCTAAGAATCCACATAATACATGTAGAACTTCTTAATAGCTAAAAAATCAAAGCCCAAATTTCCCAAAGTCCATAAGATACACAAAACTATAGGCTATAACCTATAACTTTGAAGTAAATTAACAAGCCCAAAGTTTAATAGCCAAGCTAATTATAGTACTTTATTCATTTCATAAATATTGCAATATTTACCTTTTTAAAAAAATTAAAATATTTTTCTCTTTATTTATCTCTTCATACTATTTGAGTTTCTTTCTATCTCTCCTTATCCCTAAAATATTGTGTTCTCCCCCTCATTAGCTCGTTACAATGCTTAGGGAACTAAAAAAGTATTACCCTACTTCAAAAAAAAGTTAAACAAAAAAATTGTGTAAATTTTTTTATTTTCATATGTTTATATGTGATGGTTTTGGACGAAGCATAATGCTAGGAAATTTATGAAAAAAGTGAATCCAATTTAACCATAAGCTTTGCTTGTTCTGCACATTATTAAGCTGCTTTAACGGTACATATGATATAAAATTATGGGAATTAAGTTTGTATTCGAGGCAATAAGATTAAATTGGAATCAAGTTTAATTTTGCTTTATTTTCCTTTATGTTTTCTCATCCTTTGTTTTGTGTGATACTGTGTGGGTTAAATTATTACTAGCCCACATAGCTTATCCAAAATCAAAAACCTACCCATCAGTGGTACATCCAATTCAATGGTTATTTAAATTTTAGCTTTATGACTTGACCTAACAAACCAAAATGGTTCACTTGTAGTAACATGTAAGTCTACCGAACCACCTTTTTTAGATTTATAAATATTAAATTATGGGTTAAGGATAAATTTATTAATTTTTTTACAGAAAAACACATAACATTTTATATTTATTGAGATATGTCCATACTAAACATAATTTAAGGACTACACGTTACTCGTAATACTACTAATAATTAATTAGTCAGATCGTAACTATTATTATAATATACTATAATTCCTATTATAGTTAGTGATCTTGTTGCTTTACCATAACATATATCTTATTTTAATATACTTTTTTCAAAGAATCTAATGGTATATAAATTAAATTATTATGTTATTAGTTCAGACATTAAGACTAACTTTATTTATGTAAATTTTTTTTATCTAACTAATACTTGAATTGTTTTAAGTGTACTCCTCATATTTTCTTGCTCACGTTCTCCATAAATGGGAAATTGAACTTTTTTATTTAATAGAATGTATTATATTTTCAACTTTTCTAATATTTAATAAATTAATATTTTATTGCTAAATATAAATATATTTTCATCATAATATGATACAGAAATCACAAAATAATTAGAAAGTACTTGACTTATTTTCTAGTCTAAGTTGAATGATGAGTTAAGATTAATACAATTATATCCACCCACATAAATATTTAAATTTTGAGATCATCAATATGCATCTCATAATTATATTTAGATATTGGAACAAAAATGTAAGGATAAATTGCAACCAAATTTCCTAAACTTATACTAGTAGAAATTAATAAATATGCGGCGGGTTTTTTTAGTACGTACTATATACGGCGTCAAAAGTGTAGCAGCAATTAAGATGTCAGCAAATTAATCAATTTAATTTGCAGCGTAAAAAATACGCTGCAATATATTCAATAATATGCGGCTGGTATAAGATATTATGTCGCATATTAATCAAGCAATTTGCGATGGGTTATTGTCAAATACACCGCATATTAGTCCACCAATTTGTGGCGGGTTAGTGGCAAATATGCCAAAATTTAGTAATTTTAATTAATTATGAATGTTGGTTAACTAATAATAATTGACGGGTGAGGCTTAAACCCGCCGCATATAGGCTTTTTTTTTCTTTTTGCATAATTTATATATGTCCCTACTATGCCATATTATATACTAAAGCACATCTATATTTCCAAAACCTGCTATATATAAACCTGCTTTTACATTGCAATCACAACCAATTAATTACCAACTAATAATTACACATATTGCAATAATCAATATGTATACAAATGATGATTTGGAATTCATTTAATACTATTAGGGTCATGAATCACCCATTAAATTAACAAAATGTACAGAAGTTAAGGTAAGGTAAACTAAAATAAATTATCAGTCTAATACTTGGCCAATTTATCACGAACCACATCGATTTCGACCAGTTTTGTGCTATTCCGCCAATTGGGTGATTTCAATCTTTGTTGTAACTTTGATCAAGACTATTACTTCTAGGTGATTTCTCGCGAAATTTTAAAACCAATGTATATAATGTGAATCATGAATTCAAGAGCTAAAGTGATATAATACATGCATTCTTAAGCCAACAAACTAAAATTCCATAACATAATACATGCATTCTAAAACCCAACAACAAAAATTCAATTAGAATCCACACAACAACAAACTCTCAAGCAAAAGCTAAGCACCGAATTTTACAACATAATACATGCATTTTTAAGCCAAATTAATCAGATTTCATCCAATTTTCCTTAGCATAAAGGCTCAAATCACATTTCTTTATCAATCACACTAGCAAACCAAATAATGCAAATATTTTCGAACTTCACAACAACTAATCCTAGACATCAATCTCCATTAAGTAATTCAACTTTCACAATAAACTAACCATTCCTAAAAAGGGCACTAACCTCGGATTTAATGGCGGATGTGGGGAAGGACGTGGCGACACATTACAGGGTTGGTGGCGCCAGAGTGTGGTGGCAAATGGGGTGTTTTTGCTGGTGGCGTATGGGGTGCTTGGTGCAAAGGGCTGCGCTAGGTTTTAGCTGGAATATGAAGTCGTGACTCATTAAAATGAGATCTGATGATATCGTGACTCAATTGTTTGGGAATAAAAAAAAAATCGACCAAGAGATAGCATAGCAACTCACCTAAATCAAAAACAATTTTGAACCCAAGAACAGCAAATTACCAAAAACAACTTTTTATTTGAAACGCAAGTTCGAAAATGCTTATTACTGTACTACATTATATTATGCCTAAATACTGCCTAATTTGAGCCAGAGAATCCCGCCAAATTTCAGAGCACCGATCCCAAACCTCCAGATTTCCACATTCTGCTAATAATTTTCATTTTCCCCATTCCCATTTTCTCTATTATTTCTTCATCATCACTCTTCTTTACCCATCACCTCCTCCTTCAATGTCAGAAACCTCCGTCCTAAACCCTTACCCTTACATCTCCGCGTATTATCTAACCCGACCGCCCCACCACGCTGTCGTCATCAGCGATTGGTTGGCTCTAGCGCAAGCTGCCGTCTCCGGTGGAGTTCCCGGCGTTTTTCCGGTGAGGTCGGAGGAGGAGGGGGATGGTTTAGTGAAGAGAAAGAGTGTGTGATTGAGGAATTTAATGATTGGAGGAAATAACCTGATTTGGCGGAGGCGGTGACAGCGATTAGGGCTTTCGCATCGGGGATTCTGTCGAGTAATGCTCCTACTATGATGGAGCTTGAAATTGAGCTTAAGAAAGCTTCTGATTCACTCAAGGTTTGATTTTATACTATTTTTTTTTTATCAATTTTGTCATTTAGTGGAGTTTTATTTAAGTTTTTTGGGCTGAATTTTGGTTGTGGTTTGAGTTTCTTACATAATTATGTTGTGTGTAAATTATTCCGGTGAGCATTAACCAGTGTGTTATTTGCGAAAATCTATCTAAAATTTGTGTGTTATTTGCGAAAATCTATCTTAAATTTCTGTGATATTTGCGAAAATCTTTCTAGAATTTCTGTGATATTTGCGAAAATCTTTCTTGAATTTTATCTTTCAAAAATCTATCTGAAATTTATCTTTCAAAAATCTATCTGAAATTTATCTTTCACAAATCTATCTGAATTTTATCTTTCACAAATCTATCTGAAATTTATCTTTCAAAAATCTATCTGAAACTTATCTTTCAAAATTCTATCTGACACTATATATAAATTGAAGGACACAGCAAGAAACTTACGTAGTATCCTTCCACTTATATTCTAAATATTTCGTGGTAATCAAGCATGGCTGTACCAAACTATGCTGAAGCAAATATCAAAATCTGGAATATAATTCCTCCCGGCTACCGGTTTAGGCCATTTGATGATGAATTGATTACCTGTTACCTGGAAAATAAGGTTTATGGGAAACCTTTGCCGCCAAACAAGATACATGAGGTTGAACTATATGGAGAATACGGTCCCCAAGATCTTGCAGGTGAGTTTTACTGTTTTTTTTTCTGTTACTTGAGTAGAAATAGATTAATAAAATCCTAATTCAATAGTTTAAACTTCAATACTATTTTGGTGGTTAGCCATACTGTTGAACGCTATGTACAGCCTCTCCGTTCTTCCAGTGTTGTTTCACTTTTACGATCAATGTGAGTGTTATATTATATATATTTATTGAAATACATGTAGAGAGGAACGAGGCAGTGGACATGGATACCTGGTTTTACTTTACAAAGAGAGAAAGGAGGTATGAAAATGGAGAAAGACCCAACAGAACAGCTGGTAATGGATTTTGGAAGGCAACTGGGAAGGATGAATGCATCAAGAATAATCGAGGAGAGGTTATTGGCTTTAAGAAGAGCCTGGCATTCTTCTTTAGGAAGCATATTGAAGGGAATAACGTAAAATCAACATGGTTGATGCAAGAATTCAGACTCTATGATGGTTCCATCAAAGAAAAGAAGAAAGACAACTCTAAGTCTAAGAAGCTACGAAAAGTTGTCGGTACCACTGATGCATCACAGCCTAAACCCAGATTTATGGTAAGAAAACATACTACACTCTTGAGTTTAATATAATGAAAACTTATATATATTTAATTTGATACTATGTCAGAATGGATATGCATTGCCATATATATAATTTCTTAATTATCTTTGTAGTTGGATGGTTATGTGCTATGCAAAGTATATAATCATGACAAAGGAAAAAAGTCAAGCCTGGGTTTTGGAGAGGAGCTTCAAGTGGTGCAACATGAAGCTACGGAGCAAACTTCTATAGCAAGCAACCAACTAGATGGCGTCAAAGGAAAAAAGAGGGCTCGAGTTGTGAGCTCTGTCGCTAGACTGGAGTACCCAGTGCCGCTACAAGCTCAACGTCAACAGCCTCAGGTTATGGAACAGATGACTGTTGTAAACGATGGAGATATAAGTGATACTTCTTTAACAAGCTGCCAAAACAACATGGTCTTTCAACAACAGCCATACGTTCAACAACCACAAGGTGTGTGGCCACAACAGCAACAACCAAGCTCTCAGCTACCAGATGTGCGGCAGATGAATCCAAATCCAAATCCAAATAATAATGGGTTGATCGGTTCTGCGGATTGGGAGAATTTTGTGCTGCAAGCATCTCCGTTACAACAAACATCATCGTTTGAAATTAACGAAGGGCTACAAATTCAGAATCAACAGCATCAGATTATGGAACAAATAACGGGTGTAAACCATGGAGATATAAGTGATCCTACTTTGACAAGCAACCAAAACAACATGGGTGTTCAACAAGAGCCTTACGCTCAACAACCACAACGTGTGTGGCCACATCAGCAACAGCAAAGCTTTCAGCTACCAGATGTGCGGCAGATGAATCCAAATTACTTTGATGATAATGGGTGGATTGGTTCGGCAGCTATGGAGAATTCCGTGCAACAATCTCCGTTACAACGAACATCGTCGTTGGATCTTTTCGAAGCGCTTATCCGAGAGTTGTCTTTCGATCCGACATGTTGAGAACTATATGCCATGTGTTTTTATTGAAAACATTGCTAAAAATAGATAAGTCTATAGCTTGAGCATTACATATTGTAGTGTAAGAACATTTTTTACATGATTAGCGTAGCCACAATTTGATGTATGCAACTACTTACGTTCCTATAAAATATATGCTTTATTCTTTAAATACCAACACTTTGTGTATTTTTGCTATGTTATTAAAATTATTTGACTTATGCGTACGTACTGATATACGCTAGCCTTCTAATTACCTATATTTCTTATCAGATAAAGTATTCACTTGCTAATATTGTTTTTTTCAACGTTAACATTTAAATGGAATCATTGGATATGCTTGTTTCACTTGTAATAAGTCACACCTACAGTTTTAATTTCGTAAATTCAAACAATGAGCTTAATAAGATAAATTTGACTTATGCATACGAACTAATATATACTCGCTTGCTACCTACCTATATTTCTTATAAGATAAATTATTGACTTGCTAATAATGTAGTTTTCATCAATAACATTTAGAGTTTTAATAAGTCTAACGTAGAGTTTTAATTTGGTAAATTCAAACAATAAGCTTAATCAATAACATTTGACTTGCTAATATCTTATGTACCACTTCAAATGCTCATTAAAATGTCAACTTTAACTAATGATCGATGCGAACTAAAAATAAAACACCCAAGTGTCAAATTTTGCCAGGATGAAATTGTATAATTAATCATTAAAATTTATATAAGTTTGTGGGTAGAGCTGTGAAAATCTAACCCTACCCGATAAACTGCCCAAAATCGATCCGAATCCAACTTGATTATGACAAGCCATCTTATTCCCCTTAACATGTTACAAATAATTGGAAGTCTGGTTAGGTATGAAAATTTCATATTTTTTCTCTTAGAAATGACAAGTAGAATTTTATTAAAATTTTTTTTTTAAGAAAAAGCTCTTATAAATGGCTTCTCATTCAGCTAGTAAAATTTTAAAAGCGACATTATCAAAATATTATACTAAATTCACATAATCACATACCTCCCAATTCATAGTTCATTGAAGCTAACCAAAAAAAAACCTTGAAAAATGAAAGAAGGAAGCAAGCCAGCTCCTAAGAATTGAGTGATCCATCGCTTTGATAACGCTACATCTACCTACATACAAATCATATGCTCTAATTATTTTACATAAGACCTTATCCCTGGGATCTATTTCCTATACCTGTAGATTAACTCTGCCATCATTTGATAAGGGGAAAAAAAAAAAGGATTGCTAAAAAGAACCACAAGTTACGCCGAACCCAAATGCGGCCCTATTGTTCAGGACCAACATGTAAGGCTGTAATAGTCTCGACCCAAAGACAATCTGAAACCGAGTTATCTCAACAAAGAACCGATATGATTTGGCTGAATACAACCTATGATCCAATGTCGTTCGACCTGTTAACAACATGAATGTATGGTGACCTAATCTTATCCATATTTGTTTGATATAATGATACAAATTTAATAACCTTTACCTTCTAAATATTTTATTTTTCAATGACTTATCAACATCATCGCTGTTCAATTTATAGCTGTTCAATTTATGAATTAACCATCATAAAAAAAGTTATCACATGAGTTGGCCTGAAATGAATATATTAAAACTATCAAATAAAATCATAAATCAATAATAATATGTCATTTATGATTTGATTTAAACTCAAATAGGCATGACCCGATTGCAGTAGAAATCCGGATGTCCCATTATCATAAATGACTTGACTCGAAATTTAGTCGAATCCGAAAAAACTTGTTATAACACTTCCAAGAACTTATTCTAATTGACCCTAATGGAGAGTGACCCGAATTGATACATCAGAGAACTCGATAATCAAATAACCGATTTAACCCTACTGATAATTAATAAACCCAACTTGATCCTATTTAAAAGACCAAATTGACCGGATTTAACCCAACCGATAAATATATCGACTAGTGATAAATCAACCCTAATTGACACCACTACCCCCAAGAATCCACAATCCACAAAATACATGTAGAACTGCTTAATAGCTAAAAAATCGAAGTCCAAATTTCCAAAAGTCTGTAAGATACACAAAACTATAGGCTATAAGCCTATAACTTTGAAGTAAAGTAATAAGCCCAAGTTTAATAGTCAAACTAATAATAGTATTTTATTCATTTCATAAATATTGTAATATTTACCTTTTAAAAATATTTTTCTCTTTATTTATCTCTTCATACTATTTGAGTTTCTTTCTATCTCTCCTTATCCCTAAAATCTTGTGTTCTCCCCCTTATTGGCTCATTACAATACTTAGGGAACGAAAAAAGTATTACCCTACTTCAAAAAAAGTAAAACAAAAAAATTGTGTAAATTTTTTAAACTTCATATGTTTCTATGTGATGGTTTTGGAAGCATAATGCTAGGAAATTTATGAAAAAAGAGAATTCAATTTAACATTAAGCTTTTCTTATTCTACACATCATTAAGCCGCTCTAATGGTACATATGATATAAAAATATGGGAATTAAGCTTGTTTAAGAGGCAATAAGATTAAATTGGAATCAGGTTTAATTTTGCTTTATTTTCCTTTATGTTTTTTGTGTTTTCATATCCTTTATTTTGGGTGTTACTGTGTGGATTAGATTATTACTGGCCCACGTAGCTTATCCAAAATTAAAACCCCGTCCATCAATGGTGCCTCCAATTCAATGGTTATTTGAATTTTAGCTTTTTGGCTTGACCTAATAAACCAAAATCATGGTTCACTTGTAGTAACATGTATGTCTACTGAACTACCTTTCTTAGACTTATAAATACTAAATTATGGATAAAGAAATTTTTTTAAATTTTTTTACACAAAAACACATAACATTCTATTTAGTATTTATTGAGATATGTCCAAACTAAACATAATTTAAGGACTACACATTACTCATAATACTACTCATAGTTAATTAGTCAGATCATAACTAATATCATAATATATTATAATTCCTATTATAGTTAGTGATCTTGTTGATTTACCATAACACATATCTTATTTTAATATACTTTTTTCAAAGAATCTAATGGTATAAAAATTAAATTATTATGTTATTAGTTGCATACATGAAGATTAACTTTATTTATGCAAATTTTTTTTTTATCTAACTAATACTTGAATTGTTATAAGTGTACTCCTCATATTTTCTTGCGCACATACTCCATCAATGGGAAATTGAACTTTTTTATTTAATAGAATGTATTATATTTGCAATCACCAGCCAATTAATTACCAACCAATAATTGCACATATTGCAGTAATCAAAATGTATACAAATGATGATTTGGAATTCATTTATATACTATTAGGGTCATGAATCACCCATTAAATAAACAAAATGTAATGAAGTTAAGGTAAGGTAAACTAAAATAAATTATCAGTTCAATACTTGGTCAATTTGTCACAGACCACATCGATTTTTTCGGTGGAGAAGTGATCCTTGTTGAATCCTTTGCATGCCTAAGAATGTTTAACGTGTCATTAAAATATAAATACAATACAATGTATTTCAAAAATAAAGTTCAAACATGTCATTTTCTACTCAAAGTTGTATAATTAACTTATGACGCTAACTTATAACACTATCTTGACTCAAGGCCATTTTGATACCCAAAACCGCTCCTATTCTACCTATATTATATTGACTTATATCGATTCAAGTGTTAAGGCAATTTCTACATAGAGTCGTACCCATTTTTACTTATTTTGACTCAAACTATCCTATTCGAAGTGTTTAGGGCATGTTCTAGGGGAAGTACATCATTATCTACCCAAAGCCGCTCCTATTTGACTTATTTTGACTCAAACCGTCCTATTAAAAGTGTTTGGGGTATGTTCAAAGGGAAATACGTTAATATAGACTAAAATGTTAAGGCAATTTTCTACCCAAAATCTCTCCTAATTGACCTGTATATTGACTACAATCGATGTATTTCAAGTGTTCATGGCATGTAATAGGGAAATATGTCATTTTCTACATAAAAAAAAATCGATCCTATTTGACCTATATTGACTCAAATCAATGTATTTCAAGTGTTTGGGGTTTGTTATAGGGGAAATACGCTAATATCAACCCAAAACTGCTCCTATTTGACCTAGTTTTACTCAATTCGTCCTATTCGAAGTATTTGGGGCATGTTCAAGGGAAATACGCCAATATCTACTCAAAATTGCTCCTATTTGATTTATAGTGACTTAAATAAATGTATTTTAGATGTTTGTGGCATGTTATAGGGGAAATACTTCATTATCAACTAATAACCGCTCCTATTTGACCTATTTTGACTCAAACCGTTCTATTCAAAGTGTTTGGGGCATTTTCAAGGGAAATACGCCTATATCGCCTCAAAACCGCTCCTATTTGACCTATATTGACTCATATCGATTTATTTCAAGTGTTAAGGCCATTTTTCAATTCATGCAATAACAAACTCTCAAGTAAAAGCTAAGCACCGAATTCTACAACATAATACATGCAATCTTATGCCAAATTAATCAGATTTCATTCAATTTTCCTTAGCATATGACAGGCTTAAATCACATTTCTTTATCAATCACACTAGCAAACCAAATATTGCAAATATTTTCGAACTTCACAACAACTAACCCTAGACATCAATCCCCATTAAGTAATTCGAATTTTACAACAAACTAACCATTCCTAAAAAGGGCACTAACCTCGGATTTAATGACAGATGTGGGGAAAGACGTGGCAACACATTGTGGGGTTGGTGGTGCCGGAGTGTGGTTGCGTATGGGGTGCTTGGTGCGAAGGGTTGCGCTAGGTTTTCCTGGAGTATGAAGTCGTGACTCATTAAGATGAGATATGATGATAACGTGTTTTTTTGTTTAGGTTAATCAATTTGCGAGGGGGGAGTAACATAAGCCGCATATTAATAGAGGAATGATTAAAATGTGGCGGGTCCAGGTCAATGACGCCGCATATTGTCTATACCTGTAATTAATTTACAGATTTTATAATATTACGCCGCAAATCTTTGTTTATTTTACTAGTGTTAGTAAGCTAAGGATTACACAAAATTTACTATACTACTAACTTGTAATTGATATTGTCTTAACTAATTTCATAATACACTATCCTTGACTAAATAATAATTTATTTCTTTAATATAACAAAAAATTATTTCTTATGTCATTTGTTGCAAAAAATAAGTATTATTTTATATTTATAATATGTTTACACTTTATTAAAACTCAAATTGATTTCTAATATGAGTCTTTTTTTTTGTAACTTAAGTTAAACTATATGTTTGCTTCTAAAATAAAGTATTTCCAAATCAAAGTTGAACAAATGTGATTTTTACTTATATGCATAATTTTCCTAATTGTCATCCTAAGTAGTGTTACATGTATCAGGCAATGATTAGAGCTGTCAGAATCAAACCCGACCCGATAAGTTATCCGAAACCGATCCGGACCCGACCTGATTATGACCCGAAAAGTGAGACCCGAAAACCGACCCAACCCGACCTGAAGTTAACCCGAAACCGATTTGACCCGATATTCAAAGACCCGAACCCGATCCGTGTTCGACCCGTTAGGGACCCGACCCGTTACGGACCCGACCGAAACTGATTGAAACCGACACATAACCGATATAACCCGATTAATAACAATTCGCTACTCGAATTCACTGGATGTGTTAATAATTTGAATATACATGAGTATGACCTAATCTTGACAGACCTATTTTTTACCTAATATCTAATAACTTTGAAACCAAACTTGTCATTGTCGATTCAAACTAAACATATTACAAGTTTTTATGTATATATAAACTTAACATCGTATGTTATAGACTAGTTTGATAGGATAATACACATTTAATAATCATTACCTCATAAATATTTTGTTTTTAAATGACTTATCGACATCATCATTGTCCAATTTATGAATTAACCATCATCATTGTCCGATTTTATCAAAACCGACATTGACCCAAAATAACCTGTTCAGGAATCGATCTAATTTTACCATAACCGACCTTGACCCGAACCCAAAATAACATCGCTATAACCCGTTCAGTAACCGACCCAATTTTACCAGAATCGACCTTGACCCAAATCCGAAATAAGCCGATATAACCCATTAGGAACCGACCCGATTGTACTAGAACCGAATACAACCCGAACCGACCTTGACCCAAATCGAATACAACCCGAACCGACCTTGACCCGAATCGAATACAACCTGAACTGACATTGACCCGAACCGAATCTGACCCGACCCGAATCTGACCCGAACCCGACCAAGCAAATAACCGATTTAACCCGACCCGATAATGACCCGACCCGAACCAGAACCGACCCGATAGGCAAAATTGACCCGATAAGAACTGACCCGCGATGGGTCAACCCAGAACCGAACCGTTGACCCGATTTGACACCCCTAGCAAATTAATTTCATAAATAAATACAATTAAGTGGCCCAGCCATATGTTGAGTAATAATATAATTTTATTATTTGTACTTAAAAAGTCACAATATTTTGTAGTGGTTGTTTGAATAGTTAATCCCGTTTAATCAAATATAAAATCGTGGGTACATGACTTTTATGTCTTGTTATGAATGTTCACCATACTTTCTTTGTTATACAAACTTGGTGAAAATACAACAATAAAGCTCACTCTGCGTCCATTGTCGTTAGACCCAACTAGAACGAACAAACATAAGTTCTGAACCAAAGTAATTTCAAAAATAAGTTTATAAAGGTTCGAACAATAAAGTAATATATATCATATTATGAATATTCACCATACTTTGTTTGTTATACAAACTTGGTGAAAATACAACAATAATACTCACTCCACGTGCATTATGGAACGAACAAAAATAAGTTCGTCCTCCTTAGAAAGTCTACAGAATTCCCAAATTTGAGAGCACCGAACCCAAACACAGAGAAACCAAAAACGCCCAATCTTAATTCTTAAACCTCCAAATTCCCACATTCTGCTAATAATTTTCATTTTCCCCATTCCCATTTTCTCTATTATTTCTTCATCATCACTCTTCTTTACCCATCACCTCCTCCTTCAATGTCAGAAACCTCCGTCTTAAACCCTTACCCTTACATCTCCGCGTATTATCCAACCCGAGCGCCCCACTACGCAGTCGTCATCAGCGATTGGTTGGCTCAAGCGCAAGCTTCCGTCTCCGGTGGAGTTCCCGGCGTTTTTCCGGTGAGGTCGGAGGAGGAGGGGGATGGTTTAGTGAAGAGAAAGAGTGTGTGATTGAGGAATTTAATGATTGGTGGAAATAACCTGATTTGGCGGAGGCGGTGACAGCGATTAGGGCTTTCGCATCGGGGATTCTGTCGAGTAATGCTCCTACTATGATGGAGCTTTCAGCTACCAGATGTGCGGCAGATGAATCCAAATTACTTTGATGATAATGGGTGGATTGGTTCGGCAGCTATGGAGAATTCCGTGCAACAATCTCCGTTACAACGAACATCGTCGTTGGATCTTTTCGAAGCGCTTATCCGAGAGTTGTCTTTCGATCCGACATGTTGAGAACTATATGCCATGTGTTTTTATTGAAAACATTGCTAAAAATAGATAAGTCTATAGCTTGAGCATTACATATTGTAGTGTAAGAACATTTTTTACATGATTAGCGTAGCCACAATTTGATGTATGCAACTACTTACGTTCCTATAAAATATATGCTTTATTCTTTAAATACCAACACTTTGTGTATTTTTGCTATGTTATTAAAATTATTTGACTTATGCGTACGTACTGATATACGCTAGCCTTCTAATTACCTATATTTCTTATCAGATAAAGTATTCACTTGCTAATATTGTTTTTTTCAACGTTAACATTTAAATGGAATCATTGGATATGCTTGTTTCACTTGTAATAAGTCACACCTACAGTTTTAATTTCGTAAATTCAAACAATGAGCTTAATCAAAGTATTCGGATGTATGAATCCCCTTTTCTATCAAATTTATTCGTAAATAGTAATGCTTAAATAATTTTACACCGCTTCATTCTCCTTAACTACTTATACGGTGTAAGATTTTTTTTTTTTATCTTAGCTAGATTTTGCTAATATCTTATGTTACACTTCAAATGCTCATGAATAATGCCAACTTTAAATAATGATTGATGCGACCTAAAAATAAAAGACTTAAGTGTCAAATATTGCCAGGATGAAATTGCATAATTTTACAATCATCCATCCAATCGGTAAAATCTGTTTTGTCTGTGGATAGAGTTGTGAAAATCTAACTCGACTTGATAAATTGTCTTAAATTGATCTGAATCCAACTTGATTATGAACCAAAAAATGACAAGCCATCTCATTTCCCTTAACATGAGATAAATAATTAAAAGTTTGATCCTATAGGTACGAAAATTTCACATTTTCTTCTAAATGACATTTAGAATTTTATTTAAAAAATAGTAAAGAAAAAGCTCTTATAAAAGGCTTCTCATTCAACTAGCAAAATTGAAAAAGCGACATTATAAAAAAAACAATTTCTTATGTTATTTGTTGCAAAAAATAAGCATTATTTTATATTTAAAATATGTTTGTACTTTATTAAAACTCAAATTGATTTTTTATTTGAGTCTTTTTTTTTTTGTAATTTAAGTTAAACCGTATGTTTGCTTGTAAAAGAAAGTATTTCCAAATCAAAGTTGAACAATTGTAATTTTTAGTTATATTTATAATTTTCCTAATTAACATCTTAAGTAGTGTTACATGAATTGGGCAATGATGATGCAAAGTGACATTCTTTTGAATCGAAAAATACTCCTCTATAATTTAAATTCATAAATAAATAAAGTTAAGTGGCCTAGTCATATGTTGAGTAATAACATACTTTTATTGTATTGTACTTGAAAAGTTGCAATATTTTTGTAGTGGTTGTTTGAAGAGTTAATCCTGTTTTATCAAATATAAAATTGCGGGTACAAGACTTTTATATCATGTTATGAATGTTCACCATACTGTGTTTGTTATACAAACTTGGTGAAAATACAACATTAAAGCTCACTTCGCGTGCATTGTCGCTAGACCCCACTAACAAAATTCTTTAAAGCTTTATTTCAATACTTATTTCAAAAATAAGTTTCGAACCAAAGTAATTTAAAAAATAAGTTTCTCGCAGCGATTTTGGATTGATTGAATTTGTCTTACCCATTTTCTTAATTAGAAAATCGCTCCTCCATACAACAATTTTTCTTTGCTTATTTAAATAATAAAAAAATACATACAAATAACATTTTAGGTCTGTTCAATTCCAACTGATTCAAAATCTCTGGCCCAGTGTCATATTTTGAAATATTTTAGATCGGATTATTTTTTGAATTATTTAAAAAAAAAGTTTAAAAAAAATTCACATATAAGAGCATACGTGCTCCTGATCGTATATGGGATGCTGTATAGTTGTAGTACTTTACTAGTTTTAACAAAAACAATCAATGAGCCCAACTTTGAGAGCACCGAACCCAAACATATAGAAACTAAAAAAGCCCAATCTTAAACCTCCAAATTTCCACATTCTGCAAGTAATTTTCATTTTCCCCATTGCCATTTTCTCTATTCTTTCTTCATCCTCACACTTCTTTACCTTCGAATCTCAATTTTTTTTTTTTTTTAAAAAAAAAAGAAAATTCCCTCTAGCTAATAACCGAAGGACGACGTCTTAAATGTGGTATCGATCCCCATCCTTTATCCTCGACAATCAAGAGCAAGAAAAGCTACTACGCCAACAACTAGACCATCAAAACGACGACGTTTTATACCCAACACCTCCTCCTTCGATGTCAGAAACCTCCATCCAAAACCCTAACCCTGACATCTCCGCGTACTATCAAACCCGAGCGGCCCACCACGCTGTCGTCACCAGCGATTGGTTGGCTCAAGCGCAAGCTGCCGTCTCCGATGGAGTTCCCGGCATTTTCCCGGTGAGATCGGAGGAGGAGGGGGATGGTTTAGAGAAGAGAGAGAGTGTGATTGAGGAATTTAATAATTGGAGGAAGCAACCAGATTTGGCGGAGGCGGTGGCGGCGATTAGGGCTTTGGCATCGGTGATTCGGTCGAGTAATGCTACTACTATGATGGAGCTTGAAATTGAGCTTAAGAAAGCTTCTGATTCACTCAAGGTTTGATTTTATATTATTTTTTATCAACTCTGTCATTTTTTAGAATTTTTATAATTTTGTTGGGTTGAATTTTGGTTGTGGTTTGAGTTTCTTACATAATTATGTTGTGTGTAAATTATTTGGGGAAATGTTGATGTATCGCGACACGAATGTCGTGGTTTGCATATTTGTAATGATGGTATAGCTTATGGTTTTGTTAGGGACTATGGCAATTGGATTATTGCTTGTTACGTGTGCGCTTTTATTTTCTGACTGATCGTGATTTATTACTCGAGTAGTCAATGTAACAGTAACGTGGGAGCAGAAGAACAAACAGAAATGGAGATAGAGAAGAAGAGAGGGAGAAGGGAGCGAAGGAGATTAAGAGGAATTTTAGTATTTTCATATATGCTCTATTGATCATTACACCCTCAATATAAACTATCTGAATTCAAGAAGATTCTTCCTTGCAACTTACATCACAACTCGCAAAACAGTATTCAGTTTCATAACTAAATTTCCCTTCTAATGACAGCTCATCATTACATCTCATGGTTATTTACGTATCTAACATTATGCCTTGTATCATTGCTACTCACCATGGCTTGTAAATCTGTTTGAATAAGCTGGTTTTCAGGTGATTATTGCGTTGTCGCTTTAAGGCTTTGTTCAAACGTGGGCTGGGGAAGTAGAATTTAGTATAGATAGTTTATTGAAGACTGGAGTGCCTTCACTGCCTTGGTCTAGTGTAAAACTGGTCAAGTGTAAATGTCTTTGTTCTGCACTTCGTTTGAAATTGGTTTGTGCTATGTTATGTGACCTTATTGTTGTGCTTGGTATCTGTTGCTTCTTCATGTTTTTTGATACGATCCCTTTGCTGTTGTAAATTTTCAGTCATGGGATGCAACGTCCATTTCTTTAACAGCCGCTTGTGATCTGTTCATGCGATATGTAACCAGAACTTCAGCGTTAGAATATGAGGACTTCAATTCTGCTAGGTCTCGGTTGATTGAGCGTGCTGAGAAGTTTGGTGAGATATCTTATAAGGTCAGTTTACTATTTGTGAGCTGAAGAATAACGTATGCGGTGGCAAGTCTTGAACAACCCGATTGTGTTTTTTGTTGCAGGCACGTAGAATAATTTCAATGCTTAGCCAAGATTTCATATTTGATGGATGCACCATTTTGGTTCACGGCTTCTCTCGAGTTGTCTTGGAGGTTTTGAAGACAGCAGCGCAAAATAAAAAGTCATTTCGTGTTTTCTGCACAGGTTGTCTTCTTTTCATGCTCTCTCAAATTTGACTTTTCTTTCCCTTGGGCATGATCAACTTTTCATTTTCAAACAAGTGCATGATCCAAACTGCTGGAGTGTGAATAATGGGCAAACAATAGTATAAATTGTATCTGTCGTAGGGATGTAATGGTTAAAGTCTTCCAACATATTCTTCATTCAAATGTCATGCAAGAAATTTTTTTTTGGTGCAGAGCATTATTGACATGGTGACAAATGGGGCTAATATATGTCAATTGCCATGTGGCTATCTACTTTGTGTTTTTGGGTTCCCTCTGTTAATAATTCTTTGATTTAGCATCAATTATGGTATTTTAATTTCATATTTCAGATCTTCATAAAAATGTGTGCAACAGTTGTGGCAAGTTTTCATCAAAGGGTTCTTCATTTTGCTGCCTAAATTAATGGACAAGGTTCTCCACCTTTTGATAGATACATCTGTTGTAAATAGCTCCTGAGTAAAAAAGTTTTGTGAAGTTTGTCTTCTGCGACTTGTTTGTTACGTGCAAATAATTTTGTTTTCTTTTTTATATCCTTTAACTTCTGTTTGTCTAAATTACAGAGGGGAGACCTGACAGGACTGGATTACGTTTCTCAAATGAAATGGCCAAGCTTAATGTTCCTGTAAAACTTCTAATTGACTCCGCAGTTGCATATTCTATGGATGAGGTTGACATGTTTTTTGTTGGGGCAGATGGAGTGGTTGAAAGCGGTGGCATAATCAACATGATGGGAACCTATCAGATTGCATTGGTTGCTCACAGCATGAACAAACCAGTTTATGTTGCTGCTGAAAGTTACAAGGTATGCCCTCTCTTCACCTCTGTAACTTTGTTTTGTCTGTGAGTGTGCTGGTAGGGTTTGGAGAAGGGGTGACAGAATTATGAGATGTGCTTCCTGTCTGTATTACTCAGAGTCTCTTAATCTTCAGAAGTGTCTGACATAGATCAGCAAAGCCTTCATATGCTAATCAATTATAAAGTACATTAATATATCAAAAATCACATCAATTATCTAATCTGACTGAGGTTTTGATTTGAATAGTAACAAGGTAATTGGATGGATATTCATAGATCCATGGGGGGTTTTAAATTTTGTGGTCTATATTGAGTAATCTGGGCTAGACGTCACAGTGAAGAGGTCTGTTATTATTTCTTGCTTTATTTAATTCGAGTAAGTTGACGATGAAGCTTTAAGGTACATGATTTTGGATAATAATTTTCCTGTATTGGCTTGAATTTTATGAAAAATTGAACTGTAATTTTGTTATATTGTGAAATCAATGGTTGCATACTCCATGTTTCAATTTTTACTCCGAAGTATTCTGAAATTTCTTATTCTGTTTCCTTATATGTGAAAGTATTCTTATTTCTGTTTCCATTTCAATTTAAGCTATGAAACTGTTCTTAATTTGAACAACATTGAGTAAAATTATGAGATTCATTGTTGCTCGTTATTGGGGATTTCACTGAGGTAATTTATATGAAAATAAGTTATGTGGATTACTGGATTTAAAATCAATATTCGATAGCATTACATTGGTTATGGATCTTGAAACCTACCTGGTCTCTCTTTGGCACTTAAGAGTCCAGGCAGAAGACTTGCCAAGGATATTGGTGCAACTAGTTCATTTATTTGAGTTAATGATACTTCTACAATCATGTGTTTTGGTTGGCTTTGACTGTCATGTTTCTTGCTCTTGCAGTTTGCTCGTCTGTATCCTCTGGATCAGAAAGACATGGCTCCTGCCTTGCGCCCTATTGACTTCGGAGTTCCTGTTCCATCCAAGGTTGAGATCGAAAAATCTGCGCGTGACTATACTCCTCCGCAGTATCTTACTCTTCTATTTACTGATCTAGGTGTTTTAACACCATCAGTTGTCAGTGATGAGCTCATTCAGCTTTACTTGTAGTTGCCTGTATTGGATTTTGATTGTTCGGCAACTGGCCTATCTTTGTACAACTGCATGACTATGTTTCTAGTTTCCGTAAAGGGGGTCAATGTTTGTAATTTTAGGTGAAATCTATATATTAAAAAATAAGCATTTGTTTTTTGAAGAAGTATATATATGTACAGCAGTTATTGCGGCTTGCATTATTCATCAGTATTCAATGTCAACGTTGGTGCAGAGGAAACTAGCTGTTTGCATCATATTACTCATATTAGGCGGGTCATTCGAATCGGATCATATCAGGTCCCAAAGTTGTGATCCAATTCTTTTTCTTTTATTTTTTTGAAAATATAGTATAGCAGCCTAAATTTATTTTGTAAGAGCCAGAAACAATGTTTAGACTTGGGGAAAAACTGACTGGATCTGAAACTATCTACTTCATACTGGTCTTAGTTTCCACCAGATCGACCCTAATATAAATATCACCAAAATTGATTGATTGATTGATTGACAACCAAATAAACATGGACATGATCTCATCCGAATATGAGTAGAATAACTAGAATTCAAAGTCGAGCTTATTGGTTTTCAAGCTCAACTCGTTATTATGCGTTGACTTTTGGTGAAGTTGATGCATTTGTACAAGAAACTACATTATGATGCAGTAACACTTTGGAATACAAGAAACTTCATTATGAAGCAGTAACACTTTGGAATACAATGGGCAGCTACACAACTACTTCCTATATGTGTTCCACTATTAATACGTACTTGGATCAAAAACTCGCCCAATTCAAAGTTGCTCGATCAAGGCCTATTGTATTTGGAGTGATACTTAGAATGTGATCTTCTTACCTTCAAAAAGTTTCAGGCTTAATAAGTTTAAATAATATTAGATAACTTAAGCTAAGTTATGATAAGGTTTTCCAATAAGTTACATAAGTTTCACTTAGGTGTAATCATGTCTAATAAGTTTCAATCAAGTTTAACAAGTTACAATAAGGTTTAATTAGGTTTAATAAGTTTTAATAAATTATTTTTTTATAAATTTATAGTAAAAGTTAGATATTATGATTATTAGTGCAATTATTTGCATTACCATTTTTATTATATATTATACTAAGGAAACTATAAATAATGTATAGTTAATACAAATTAATAAGGAGTAATTATAAGTAATTCCTTATTAATTGTTGTTTCATATTTGTAAAGTATTATTAACAAGAAATTGATAAGTACTATGTAATAAAATATCTTAATATTGCATACTCTAGAACAATTTGGAGAGACATCATAATAATAATTGCAATAACCAAATATTTTACTAATCATCTCTAAATAATTATATAACAACTAATTATTTTATGGTTATAATTTGTATACATGAGCAAGTATACAAATAACTCAATTTGATAAGTTAATCAAGTTTAATATATATAAGTTTAATTCAAATAAATTCAGGGGTTATAACTTATAAGTAAAGAGAATTCAGTAGTTTAGTGACATTAAGTCGTGGGCTTTTTGTGGCTTTTTCCATGCCATTTTTACCTCAATAACTCAATCAGGCCATCACTTATTATTGGATTTTTACTCTCTTAATAAGCAAAATCTTCAAAAATAATTATTCAACCGGTTTAATAATTTTATTGTGATGCACAGTTGAACACATTCATGCTCTAATGATTCCCAAATTTGAGGGGCCTCAAAATTCAAATATATTTGTATTAGTTTTGTATAATAACATAAAATCGTAATTGGAATATTGGTTTCAATACTTATGTTTTACATGAGGGGTGTTAAGTCTAAACCTTTATTCTAACAATTTTTTTATATTATGGGAAATAAAGAGGACAGTCTGACATGAACTTTTAAATCAAATAAACACTGAGTATTTAATTTATTAAAAGAGAACCCAATTTTAAGAAGTTAAACTAGACCATATAAATAATATGCAATTCTTGTCTTGATCGTAAGGAACAATATACTATATAGAGAACCACTACTCCAGATATTATACGAAAATTAGGTTTGAAAAGTGGAAAAGGCTGACAATGTAGTGATACTGATGTACTGATACGCGGTTCAAAAGGAAATGAGAAACATCATCATCAAAATGAGCAAATATCACGTTCTGCATGAGTATTATTAATGAAAGTTCCAAATTCCTATACTCGTGGTGGGACGCTGGAAAGGGACCGTATATAAAACCATTAAACCAAAAGACAGAGAGGATTCTTGAAACTGTACCTAATGCTATACTCGTGTCATCTGCGGATCTGCCCAGTGAAATTTTCCCTGATGGAGGGGTTATTTGCTGGAAAAGTATCCAATTCTAACTAAATATTTAAAGGATTAAATTTTTTTCAAGTTTCAAATATTTGGCTATACTTATATTAATAAGAGTGGAGTCTAAGAAAAAAAATATCAGGTAAGTATGATTTGGAAACATTAGAGTTTGGACTGCTGGACTTTTAGCCAAGTTGCGGGGGATAGTACCTATATTGATAGTTATCGTTTCTAAAGTATATATGTTAATAATGATATTTTGAGGAAGACACCTAGTTAAGTTTAGAGAATAATTCGATTTCTTACATTTTAAAAAATGTGTTAGATAGGACAATTTATAACTAACATATTTAATAGAATTTATAGAAGTATAGAAGGTTCAATTAAAATATGACACCTATGTTGAGCATTCATGTTTTGTTAAGGTACTTAATGTATGATAATTAAGGAATCGGAGTAAATAGACTTAGGAAAGATTATTGTTACTTTACTATTATATATGTACCCCAATTCTAAATATGTTGATGATGGTTGTGTTAATGATAGGTATGAAAGTTACAATGTAGATTAACTTCGATGTTTCATAAAAATATAAAGCTTTTACACGGTAATAAACTTTTTATTTTCTTGTTCGATTTGAACTATATCTAATTGTGTACAATACTTGTCAAACTATAAAAACTTTGTGATATCAATACTAGCTACATCAGCTAGCTAAGCTATGATTTTAGCATTCGTGTTGATTGAAAAAGTTTATTGAATGATTTTCTATCATTTTTGTCCCTCATTTTCCAATTTAGTAGAATCTTATGATTAAATTATACTGATTCGGTCATCCCACACTGATTCACATCAAGATTTCGATTGTGATAACTATGTTATGATCAACTTAAATTAGAGAGCTATTATTTCAACATTAATATCGAAAAAAGCTAATCACATCTAGAGTCAAATTTTTAGCCATTGATAAAAAACCAAGTGGTAATAATCAAAATTAAATTTACCTGAAAAACTCATATCTACATCATCCTCAATTCTCAATTGTAAAGCGTCATTTATTTTACCAGCTAATCAATTTATTAATCAATTACGTGTACAATTTATTTCTCTAAACACGTGTTTAATATCACTAAGAACTATAATATATTAATCTACAACAGTCTCCATTACCTAATCCTTAAGTCCATATACGATGGAAGTAATTTAATCTTTCAAAGAAAATAAAAAAAACCTTCCTCAAAAGTCAACACACTGTGACAAACAAGTTGTCACTTTCACCTTTCCATCAATAAAAATAAACTAAGGAACAACATGGTTACTTTTGTTAAACTAAATAAAAAAAAAAGGCAGTAACTTTTTCATAAATATCGAATATTTTATACTTAGTTCAACACGTGTGTCGGGTCTCACTAGTCATTAGTTTAAGTACAATAATTTACCTCTCAAACGTGTTCAAAGTAGTAAAAAAGAAACGAGTGACACAGCGACGATACTCTTACCCAAAAAAAAACCAAGTCTGAACATATTTTGGAGGGTTATATATGAATTATCCATCATTCATTTCATTTCCCCACTCCATTATTCGAACACCTCACTCCTCACTCCTCACTCCTCACTCCTCACTCCTCCTCTTTCTCTTAGAGAATACTAGAAGAGATAACATAGAGCCCAAGAGAATGGTTCTGTCATCAATAGGAAGAAGAAAAGGTGGTGAAATTACAGCGGGAGGAGGAGCACAAGCAGGGCTACGACTTGCGATATTGCAAGTTTCTGAGGTCGAGTACTCTAACGTTGTGGTTAAATCCGGGTTAAGATCATTAACACGAACACCCATTAGTTCATCAACATCAAATATTGGTTCGTCGTCGTTGATTATTGATGGAGATTTTCATTGCTTTCTCAAATCATGTCATTTGTGCAAGAAGCCCCTTTGCCCTGATAAAGACGTTTACATGTACAGGTAAAATACTTGGTTCCAACTTCCAACACATACTATTTGAGAGTAGTTAGTTATTGTTAGGTTAGTGTTTAAGTTCTCTTTTGTGCATTCTCTAAATTATTATTTGGACCTGAGATAGAGAAAGAATCTAGAATGATCATCTTGAAGCGTGGTATGCCATTAAAGAAAAGTCATTTTCATGTTATAATTACTATTTATTAATTAATCACCTTTTAACTCTAGTAATTTTACGCATGACTTGGGTAACACAAGTTCATTAGTCTTTTGGAATTCGTACCACTTATCCAATGAAAAATGTTGTCACATGGATCAAGGATGCCATAAATTATGCTTATCCAAAAAGTATTGAATGATATCCCAAAAAATCTAGCAAAGTTAGGTGGATTTAGTTTGACGGGTGACTATTATTATTACCTTCGTTTCAAAATAATTACACCACTTTAACTTTTATATTTATTAAATATTAATAAATTTAATTATCTATAAGTGAAGATTGAGAAAAATTAATATTTTTAAAATCTATAATAAGACTAATCTAAAAAACATATTACTTAATAACATTTTTATATTAAATATTTCAGAAAAAAAGTATTTAAAGTCGATTTTTAAATAGTGAATAAAGTAGAAATAGTAGAATTATCTTTAAATAGATCGAGGTAGTATTAAGCAAAACTAAGCCTTGGTAAGCAAGAAATTTTAAGTTCCACAAGAGTCATAAAAGGCTATTTAAAAATCTTTTTATTAAAAGGGTTTTTTAGTAAATTGGGTGTTAAGGTTGTGGGCTCAACCGCCAAACACAAGGCTTCAGGCCCACAACTTTCAATATTCGATCACCAAGTAATTTTCCATATGAATCATGCCCATCAATTGAAGAATGAAGACCACAACATTTCTTTGAATCTACTCCTGATTGAAGCTAGATCACTAGATTAATATAGTGATGTGTCTACAAGAAATTTAAACCAAAAAATTTCCTATTGCCTACAGAAGACCAAATATTTGAAACAAAGCAATTCTGAATTCTCTTACTAATGGAATTCCCTGTTGTTAGCTGACTAACGAAGATTTGTATATACGTGAATGAGTGAATGACACATTATGAATGTATGATTCAGAATTTCACACATAATCGCTTTGTATTAATTTATTTACTTATATACGAGTACTTTGATTTGAGCCTTTGAGAGTGCAAGTATTGTCTCCAATTTAATACTGTCATACTAATACTGCATGAAATATGTATGCAGGGGTGACCAGGGATTTTGTAGCATGGAATGTAGGAGCAGGCAGATAATGTTGGATGACATGAAAGAGATGGATGCCAATACCCTAAGGAGGGCAGCTACAACTTCTGCTACTTCTATAAGTTGTCTTGGGTGTGAGACTTGTCAGCTACTAGAGGACCTTCGACGTCATCGTCATCTCCGTAATAATAAGTTCAAACCAATAATCCCTTCTACTAAACACCAACAACCTGTACTCTCTTTTTCATAGGTCATATGATTCAACATTCAATTGATCATATATATCTACCTAGAGTTTATAAGCACCATATATATTAGATGAATGTATGTAACTTCCAGGAAGCCCAGGCTAGTGGTGGAAATCGATAAGTCACATGCGAAGTATACGTATTTTTTTGTTTCTCTTCTCTTTTTTGATTGGAAATCATTATTGGAGTCGTCTAAGGTCTAATGCAACTTCCCTCAAGAATGTAAGGTGTGCTGTCATCTATTTATCGTATATACTCTTTGGGAGCGTTGGCCTCATGATCTTGAATGAATCTACCATTTATCTAAGTGCAGTGATAACACTAAGATTTCATCATGTTTTCGTGTGTATTTCGTTCATGGCATCGTGCTGCATATGCTTGTAAAATCGCGAAATTGAGGAAGAAGTGGAGTCATTATCAAAATGCCATGGCTGATATGATGCTAACCGACGAAGAAATCTCTGACGCCTATCTTGATATTGATAACCACGTACTATATGGAAGATGTTTATCAGTGATGAAGACGATTATCAAGAATCTGAAAGATGACAATGATTTTGTAAAATGCGTATTCTCTTCATACCTTGTTACAACAGCTCTTTGTTGACATAAATAAAGGCTAACATGTTATATTGTAACCTTGATTTCAAACACCCGCTTACTTGGTTGGGCCTCAAAGTACACTTCAATCGTCTTACATAAGACGATGCACATATAATGTCGAGTGCAAGGGTTACTTTCACAAAATCGTTAGGTGAATTGAGGCGGTAAAACAAAGCAATTACGGGCATTTCAGTAACGTAGTTATTTTGAATACTAGACTTATCATTTTAAAGAACAAGCTTGATGCATCCACCAAGAGTTGGGGGAAGGTGCAAGGTTTGCAAGATGTTGCTTTGTTTGTGGATCCTAATGAGAGCATGTCTCTATCCGCTCAAGAATGGTATGTGTTTACTGATGATGATCTAGCAATCTAGCATCAGATCACTACACCATGAAACAAGAGATGGTCTTGAAGCGCATGACATCGATCGTTGAATATTGCATGATGGATGATGGAACAATCCTACCTTTCTGATGAAGGCGATCTCAATCGGTCAGCTTACTGTTGCCCATTTTTTTGTTTTCCCCTCCTATTTCAAAGTGTTTATTACTATGTTATGTTCTTTCAATAATGTTTTGGCCATAATGTCCCCTTGTTTTGTATAAGATCAGTGTCAATTATGTTAGGCAAGTTTTTTCTTTGTTATGAGTAAACAGTTGGCACTTTTGATGTAGGGTTTGTCACATCTGAAGTATGAAACTGATAAGGGAAATTACAATAATGTATATCAATTCATATACATCAACTAGGCGGTGACCTCGTCATAGGAAGAGAAGAGTACTGTAAAACCATATACCAAAAATAGAACATGCAGAGTTAAGAACATAAGGGTATTTTAGTCATTTTTTTTGCTAAAAAAAAAATCTAATGATTTTGATAACCTTAAAAAAGTAAAAAACATAGTAATCCTCGGGAAGAACAAAGGTAGACAAGAATACAATATAGCCCAATTAAAAGTCATTTAAAAAAGAGAGGTTGAAGAAGCAAGCAAAGTTAGAAACCTTAAACCATGAAGCCTACTTACTACACAACTCCTGTCATCCTAAGGTAGAACCGTAGAACTGTTCGGATGTTCGATTTAAAGAAGCTAAAGTTCATGTCCAACTCATCAAAAGATTTGCATAGATGACCCTAAATACCTAAAGAAAAAAAAAAAATTCTAAACATTACCCAATAAAAAGATGCTACATAACACTCCGTACATACTTCAATATTCGACTAATCTTATTCATCATCTAAAAATTCAATCAAATTTCTCAAGTGGGTTTTCTTAATCGGGTTCGGGTTTTCTAAAGCAACAACAAAAAATCGCATTACTTCAATCCCTTCTTCTTCAATTCCCAATCCAACAATCCCTAATCTCAAATTTTTTTTTTGGTTGCTCCCCTTTCTCTCTCTTCAAATCCCTTAATTTTTCCTCTCCTTCGCCGACCACCACTACTCGGCCTTTCTCGCCGTCGTCAGGTGACCGTTCGCCGGCTCTCTTTCTATCCCTTGCTTACTTCAATTTGTCCCCATCTTGCGGTATTCGTAAACCCTAGTTTGATAAATTTCGGATTTTTCCCCCCAAATATTTTTCTCTTCAAAATTGATCATTTTTTGGGTTGGATCAAAGTGGGGTTTGGATTTTATGAGCTGGGTAATGGATGAATTTTGCATTTGTAGAAGAGAAGGGGCGGATTTTTTTGGAAAGAAGGGTCTTGTCAAGTTGCTCTAATTTTGCTGAAATATAAACTTTTTGTATTTTTTAGGGTTTGATAATTGTGTAAAATACAAAAGAAAAGTGATGTTGCACAATAGTAGTAATGGCAATATGCAAGGGAGTTGGAAGCTAAGTTGCAGTGTTCTTGCAGTTTTGTGTGATAGTAATAAGCTTAGTGAGTATGAGAGTGAGGATCGGATGAGGTTTCCTTTTCCTGAGCTTGAGTCTCTGAGCCGCTTAGAGGTACTGAATTTGTATTATATGTGGGTAATTTCTTTGATAATTATGTGTGGAGGGTGGAAGATTTGATTTTTTTTTTTATTGCTTGCAGGTTAGGACACTGAATAACCCGAGCTTGGTCGAGTTGGGAAGGGCTATTGAATCATTGAAGCCAAGTGTTGTGTATTTGCAAGGGCAGTTGTTACCTGATGATGAAGTCGGGTCGATAGTGTGGGATGGTGTTGATTTGTCTGACGGTGAAGCGGTATCTGAGGTTTTTAATCATGTATTGCCTACCGCGGTACGTGATTTTTTTGGTTTTTTTTTTTTTTTTTTGTGGTGTTTATGTGCAATTCTTATGCATTTGAAGAGTTTGAGTTGTTGTGGTGCTTTTTACTGTGATATGATGAGGATCAAGGGAGATGTATCTATTAAGTATGCTTGGATTATTGGAAGCTTATTGTTTATGAGAACAGAATTTTGATTGTTCTGTCTTGTTAACCGGGATGTACAAGGAGATACATTTGTTAATTTTTTTTGCCTATGACAGCTTGTAGTGTTGAGTGTAAATGTGCTAGTACTCAGAAGTAGAGTGAGGATCATCCACTTTGTTGGAATGGATATTCTGCTTTAGGTAAATACATAACACGTTTTGTGGACCTTGTTCTTTTGGAAACAGTTTGGGAGAGCCCACAGTAAGGGAAGTATGCATTTGAACTCTTTCAGCCCTTGCTTGACCTTATATCTTTGTCATTGTTGATGTTCGTTCCTTTTATGGTTGTAGTTTAAAAAACTATGCTCACTGTAGAAGATAAATGATGTATACTTTAGGGGCCTGTATCTTGACATTATAAGGAATTGTATCATTGCCGAAAATTTGATATTGATTAATGTCTTTTTGCAGGTTTACTTGGAGATTCCCAATGGTGAAAAATTGGCCGATGCTATTCATTCCAAGGTGAGTGAAACTTCTAAATTCATCATATAATTGCTGTTGTGTTTACGGAGCTTTTGCCACTGAAGATCTTTTTCATCAGTAGAGATTTTTTATTGACTGAAACTTGTAATCCCTCCTTTTGGCAGGGGGTCCCCTATGTCATATTTTGGCGTAATGCGTTTTCGTGTTACGCTGCTGCTCATTTCCGACATGCATTTTTTTCAGTTGTACAGAGGTAATTTTTCACTTGAAGCAATCTGTTTTAAGGTACACAGCCTTATGTGCTTTGCTGAAATATTGTGTGGTGCGACAAGGCAGCTATCTCAGCTGTGGATAAGTTTTTTTGGCCATTGCTTTCTCTTTTTTCGTTATTTCATTTTGTTGGGGTTCTGGTTATTAAACCATTGTTAAAATCTTATTTTATAGATTTACCGTATTTGTTCTTAGCTTTGGGGAATCCTAATTCCGTTTTTCCATCCGCATATATACATACTATGCTATCCCCTTTAAACTGAAATAAGGCACCTAATAGTTTTTCAGATCAAGTGAACTAGACTCTGGGAATTTGCAGTGAGTTTAGAATTTGCCATGCTTATTTAGTTTGCATTGAATGATGTTTGGGGCAATACTCAGGGGACTATGGTACGACTTAATTGCACATCCCTACCTTTCAACTTCCTTATGTGCATACAGTGAAGTAATTTGGGGTTAGGATGTCTTTCCAATCTCCTGTCTCAAGCTTAGTGTGCCTGAAATTTGATTGATAAATAGCTTATTGAAGACAAGTAGAGGTTCAACTAATGTTAGTATGTTTTGTCTGGGAGCCAGGAGGGTCTGTTCAAGGAAAATTGCCCATTAAAAAGGAATTCAGTACAACTCAGAGAACTGCCAATTTTTGGAAGGGTTTCAGTCAGAACCATTTATTAAAGATTTAATGTGGATAAACTATGGAAATTCTAAGTATGAAATTATTCAATATATGTCCAGTCATGGCTTGTGCTACTACTATGTTACTGAATAAATGTGTGGAAAAAAAGCTGATTGTGTGTTGTTCTTTGCTTATGCATATTGATGATCATGTTCTGACTCATTTCCTCACAGTACACCATGCCATACGTGGGATGCTTTCCAACTGGCTCATGCATCATTCAGACTTTATTGCATTCGGAACAATGCTATGGCTCCAGAGAACAGCCGAAAGATTGGTGATAGGTCGGGTCCATCTTTTCTTGGGGAGACTCCTATTATTGAAGTTGTTTTACCTGAGGCTGATGATGGTGAGGAAGAAGATGGCTCTGGGAGTAATCTTTCAGCTGTTAAGATCCATGATGATGAAGTGAACGTGAGATTTTTGATCTGTGGGGTGGCATGCTCATTTGTAAGTTATGAAGCCTGCTTCTTTTTAATAGTCATGAAGGACTTTTGCTAATTTAAGACTTGTTTTTTTCCAGGATGCGTATTTATTGGGTTGTTTGGAGGATGGATTGAATGCACTCTTGGGCATAGAAGTAAGTGCATTCGCTCATTTAACCTGTTTTTGTTGCATTATATTTTGTTTGTATAAGCATCAAGCTCAATTTCAACGCTAACATAGGGTTTACTTTCTGAAACGTTTTCTCTTTTAATCAATGTTTTTACTAACTTGCATATAGAATTTTTGTTAAACAGCTAGTTTTTTGCAATCTTTCATTGTTCTCTGCATATCATGCCTCTTTAATTAAATTAATTCTATGTAATTGACAATTGTCCCAAAGGTTCATGGTATGATGTTGATTAAATAAGCCGTTACGCACTTTATGATGACGAATGCATTGCTATGGCTGTTCTTGGCTGTAAGGAGCTGGGAAAATTAGTCTAGTATGTTATTTTTTAGTAATGGTGTACTTTTTCTCTGTGAAGTATCTTATAAGTTCTGTATGGTTTGCATCGTATCCTTGTATTCTTTCAGATGCGAGGGAGCAAGCTCCAGAACCGTTTCAGGTACTGTCTTTAGGTGATGTTCTTGTTTTTTTTTTTTTCCAATGATGAAGGCTGATAGAATTCTACAAGGATATGTTGCTTTTAAATCTCGTAATTTAATGATAGATAAAGTTCAAACCTTTTATGGATCCCTGAATCTTGCTATTTCACTATGTTGCAGTGCACCACCACCACCATTGCAGGCAGGTACATTCTCACGTGGTGTTGTGACTATGAGATGTGATATATCTACCTGCAGTGCTGCCCATATATCTGTTCTGGTGTCTGGGAGTGCACAAACGTGCTTTGATGATCAGGTGATCTATGTTCCCTGCTATTTTTTTGGCTTTTTTTTATGGTTCTTGCATAGGATCACGTATTAATACTTTGCTTAAATGAATGTTCAGCAACTGGAAAATCATATAAAGAAGGAGGCCATTGAAAGAAGTCAGCTTATACAGGCAGTGCCTTCTTCGGAAGAAAATAAACTACCTTCATCTGAGCCTCGGACATCTGTCTCAATTGCTTGTGGAGCTACCGTTTTTGAAGTATGCTTGAAAGCACCTTCTTGGGCTTTGCAGGTTCCTGATTTATACCCTTTCTCAGATATGCCTTTCTTTTGAAAAATTATATTTGTTGGGTTTTTGATTGATTAGGTAATAAGGAACATAAATATGTTTTAGATTTTCTTGGACATGAACACTTACGTTGTGTAATAAATTTGTGGATTTCAGTCATTTGATTCTCTTTATTGATTTATTATTATTGTTATCAATGGGAAAAATTGATTTTAATATACAACCTTTTAGAGATGGGCTAAGATTTTAATTATTTCAGAATAAATACAACCTTTTATAAACAATATTATATTATTAAATGAGCCAAATGACCGGAATCTCTAAGAATGATTTTATTGACCTAACTATACTAATCACTCACTTCCCTTCCCTCTCTCGTCTTTATTACTCAAAACTACCATTAATAGTTTAATTTCATCCTTTCTCTAACATAACCTGCCTCTCATCTCTCTATTTGATAGATTCATGAAGCCTACCTTCTCTACTTCCTCTTCCTTCTCCTCCTAGTCACTCTTATCCTTTTCCAACCCTCCTTCATTCTTTAAAACCTTATTCTCCACTTTTCAAACCAATTACTCCTAATAGAGACATTGAATTGCTTTTTCATGAATCTTAAAGTGCCCATGGGGCAAGCCAATTTGGCACATACTCAAGCTAATTTATGTACAATTAGTGTAGGCTCTTTTTAAATTTGTTTGTATTTTCCTTTTTTTGAATGTGTTTGTATTATGAAAAAAATCAATTACTGCAACATTTGGGGCTGTATTTTCTCCCTTTTTGCATCTCAATTGTTTGATTAAAATTGAGGATGTATAACTACAAGTACAATTGTAGAGCAAATTAATGGAAAAAAAATCAATGATATTGTGTTGATTTCAAATATTGTATACTAGTTAAGAGGCATTAGTTAATGATGTCATCAATCCGGGCACTTTTGTTGTTGCATTTAATCATGCTTTGGATTTGCTTTGATTATTTCTTCTGTACAAAGTTTGTTTGATCTATCAAATTCCCACCTGTACAAGAATAGTTGGAAGAATTATATTTTCCATCAGCCATGGTTGTGGGAGGTGCGAGTTTTTGGGATGAGGAGAGATGAGATCTGATGAAAAATAAACTGAGTATAGGTGAGAGGATGTCTGGTATTCCTCAGTGCATGTTCATTGAAAATAAAGGGAAAAAATTTGTTACAATTTATACTGCCATTTCATCATAGTCATCTGTTATCATCTGGTCATATTTAAACTATGGCCTGTTTAAAAAGGTTAATTGTAAAAGGTTCTATTTTGTCAAAATAATTGAATGGTTGGACCATTTTAAGAAGACTCGTAAAGGTTGTATCATTAGAATTAACATTTCCTTATGAATATTATTTATTGTTTTTTTCCAAGAGGAAAGGAGGTAAAGGGTGAGGGTGAGGGTGAGGGAGAGGGAGAGGGAGAGGGAGAGGAAGTGAGAGTGAGAGGGGGTAGGCTCCAAAATTGGAGAGGTAAAAAGTCTTTTCCTAAGCAAGGGTGCTAGCCGGGATGCATGTTTGTGGAAGAATTTCCGTGCTTTTACCATTTGAGGAAATTGGTTGCCAGTCTTTGCTTATTGATGTCTTAAAAGGGTTTTACGTTAAGTGCTTCTTGTTGACTTTAATGATGGATAGGCTTTTGACATGGTTAACTTGATGTTGATATCAATGGAGTGATATTTGGTGTCCTGGAATATCGCGTTGAATATATTTTCATTGTATTTTGTGCAATGATCTTTCCATATCTTGGTTGCTCCAGTTTTTTTGTTCTGTTTTTAACAATGTCCTGTTTCACATTTTGGTTTTATTTTGAATGTTCTTAGGTATTAAGGCAGCTGGCGCCAGAGACTTCCTATCGTAATCTGGTTGCCCTTGGAATTGCTAGCATTCAAGGACTGGCTGTTGCTTCGTTTGAGAGAGATGATGCAGAACGTCTTCTTTTTTTCTGTACAGGACAAGAGAAAAATAGGCATTCACATAACGACGATCTCATTGCTCCTCCTAGTTGGCTTAGACCACCTCCTCCAAGCAGAAAGTTTTCTGAAACAGTTCGAGGATCAAACCCATATTCACGTAATTGTTACCTGTCTGACAATCAAGCTTCTACAACAAAAGCTGAGCAAGAAGATAAAGAAACTAGACTTTTTAACGGGACTTATAATCCCGTTGTTCCCATCCAGCAGAAGCTAAAATTAGCAGCAATGAGGCCCATACCTCAAACTAATCTTCGAAAAATGATGCCTTTTGCGGGTATAGTGCAATCGGATAATTTTGATACAGGCCAAGTGAAGCTCAGCTTGCCAGTGGCTCCACCATCTAAGCATAGTGTCTTGACATCAAATCCTGCTCCAAACAGAAGGTCATCAAATACTTTTCAGGCCAAACAGATTATATCCTTAAATCCAATACCTTTGAAGAAGCATGGTTGTGGTAGACCACCTATCCAGTTATGTCCTGAGGTATCATTTCGTGTTTTCTCTGAATCACAACAATATCACCCCTTTCATAAAAAAAATACAATCTTACAGGGCTTATTTGTTAAATATAAAATTTCAAGGGGCAGACTGTTGATTCCTTATTTCTGTTTGGAAGCTAGACATTTACAGTTTGATATTAGTAGTTGTAATATTATTGTCTGCTTAGACAATACTCATCAGAAGGTGTGCATTGCTTCTTTTGGGTGTTAAAAGTAGAAAATTCAATTTAGTCAGACCAATGCATTACCTTTTACTTTTTAGTGTTTGGTATTCATGCTGCTCTCTGACGCTCACTTGTTCATTCTATGGGAGTGCGAAAAATGTTAGAAATCTGATGATTTATGTTGGACAGCTCAAAGATTCTTGTAGTTTCTGTTTAAAGGTGTTTTTTTGTTCTACCCACTGATATATGTTATATTTTTTGTAAATATCTTTTAACTTCTTAGTCCCACTATCATATTTTATCGACCTTTTCATTTCACCTAGTCTCCTACCCACCTTTTTACCTGTCTCTCATACATTATCCACCTATTACCTACAACCACTTACATTTTCCAATTTTTTCTTGGTTTGCAAATTTACAGTGAATAGAACAAAATTAAATGAAGGTAGTAATTTTTTTCCAGGGACAATATTTTTCTGTAATCTGATGATTATCTACACTATTTTTCCATGTCATTGTTTCCTTAATGATTACTTATAGTCGTGGTCATCTTATTCTAATTTCTTTTCATTTTCAGGATGAGTTTTTGAAGGACGTTATGCAATTTCTTATGCATCGTGGACACAGTCGGCTCATCCCTCAAGGTGGGCTAGCAGAGTTTCCTGATGCTATTCTCAATTCTAAGAGGCTGGATCTATACAACTTGTATCGAGAGGTACTTTGTTTTTTCTTTATTTCTGTTGTGGTATAGTGAGATTAACAATGCAGCTGATGTAGAAAAAACATTTTTAAAGGTTCTATTTTCCTTTGAGGATTTTTTTTTTTACTAAGCTGCGCTATTTCCTCTTTCAGGTTGTTTCAAGGGGTGGTTTTCATGTTGGTAATGGCATCAACTGGAAAGGGCAAGTTTTTTCAAAAATGCGAAATTACACTGCAACCAATAAAATGACTGTATGTTCTCTGATTATACTCTTCTTTCTTTTTGCTAGTATCTGTCTTATCTTCTTCTAGAAACTTTATGGAACAATTCCGCTCCTTGGTTAAGTCCCTTTTTTTTGTTGGTTTTCACCCTTTGTTGGGAATGTCGTATTCTTCACCTCCCTTCTCTTTGAGGGCATTATATCCTTTTCCTGCCCCTAATTAACCCTTAGCCATTGAAAACCCTGCCTTTTGAAGTCCCTGAAATGTTATGGTGACAGGTGTCCTTAATGTGAAGAATGCAAATTATCTTTAAACCTGACATTATGGTTATGAGAAGAATCTTTCTCCATAAATTTTTAAGTTTTGCTCAAAGTGTTGTGACTCGTGATATGCCATTTTCTATGAAGCTCCACTATATGAGAGGAGTAGAGCGAGTAGGGTCCAAAACTCTTGGCAGGATGACTTTCTACTGGCAGTTGGTTTCTCTGAAGAGGCTTAGGGTTGTGATTGGGAGTTTTTAGGGTAGAGGCGTGATTAATAGAGAGGAGGTTTGAGTTGAAAACTTGAAAAGACCAAAATTTCTTCACATCAGATCCTACATATAGGATTCAATTATTGGCAAAAGACCCCTTGGTCTGGCAGAGCAGCTCCCGTGTCAATGGACATCCCGAAGTCACATGTGGAGTATTCATTTCTCAGATAAATTCAAGTTAAAACCAAATATATGATAGCTCTGTACTTTGCTTTATCAACCTCATTGTTCTTAACCAAGCACGTAGTCATTGATTTATTTGGTACAATATATCGTTGCTTACACAATTTATCTCTGTTGTTTTGGAGTCTCTCTTCTTATCTAGCAACACATGCTGTTCATTATTTCCATGTTTTTTCTTCATCATCTTAGTCTCTGTTCTCCTCAGCTTTTTAAAATAAGTTTCAGCAATAATAAGTGTTTTTTCCAGAAATATTAAGTACAGCTTCGGCAAAAGATGAGTCTAGAAAAGCAAACATTCAGCGATAATGACTTCAGCGAAAATTATCTGAGGAAAATAGAGCCTTAATGTTGTGGGAGCATTCCTATTGCCATGATTCTATTTTTGTTGCTTCTTGATGTTGCATTTAGTAGTTTTGCTCCCCTATTCCCTGGAATCTGCCCTTGTTGGTATATCTTGAACTAAGTGGAGTGAGCATGTGGCTATCAGCATGTTGGGAAGTTGCCTTGGTTGCATAATCACTAGTTTCTGACTTGATAGTGTAAGAGGATTTTGATGTTTGCTTGTGATGTTGGCAGGGTGTTGGAAACACTCTTAAACGACATTATGAAACGTACTTACTGGAATATGAATTAGCTCATGATGATGTGGATGGAGAATGTTGCTTACTATGCCACAGGTATGTTTTCTAATTTAGTACCGATCTCTTTTGTCCTTTCCAATTACAAGTTATGCTTCCACTTTTGGACATGTTTTTACTTGTTCTTTGCCAACTTTAAACAGTAGCGCAGCTGGTGACTGGGTGAACTGTGGTATGTGTGGGGAGTGGGCCCACTTTGGCTGTGACAGACGGCAAGGTCTTGGCGCTTTTAAGGTAAAATGGAAGGTGTCTAATTTGCTTGTACAATCAGATGAACGTGAAAATGTTTTACTAAAGTTTCACCACAATGTATCATTTTTGTTTTTTTGCAGGATTATGCAAAAACGGATGGATTAGAGTACATATGTCCACATTGTAGCGTCACAAATTTCAGGAAGAAGTTGCATAAGCCCTCAAATGGGTATTCAGATGGTTTATCTTATTCTAGACATGTGTGATAGATAGTCTTATTTCCATTTTCTTATCTTCCTTTCAACCCAGGGTAGTATTTTTGCTCCCATGGTTGAAACATTATTTAGATTATCCCCAAGGGAGGAGCTATTAACTGAGGGCATTTGGATATGGATGATAAACCGAGTAGAGGCTGGCAGTACTTAGAAAGCAAATGGAGATATAGTGAGGGTAGAGTTAATCTACAGGTATAGGAAATAGATCCCAGGGATAAGGTCTTATGTAAAATAATTAGAGCATATGATTTGTATGTAGGTGTAGATGTAGCATTATCAAAGCGATGGATCACTCTATTCTTAGGAGTTGACATTGTTATCCCTCTGCCTAAACAACAGTGTAAATTGCCTTATTGTTATTTTTACCATTTTTGTTGCTTTGCTTCCTTCTTCAAGGTTTTTTTTGTTAGCTTAAATGAAATATGAATTGGGAGTTATGTGAATTTAGTATAATATTCTGATAATGTCGCTTTTTAAATTTTGCTGGCTGAATGAGAAGCCATTTATAAGATCTTTTTCTTTACTATTTTTTTTAATAAAATTTTACTTGTCATTTATAAGAGAAAAAGTGTGAAATTTTCATACCTAAAAGATCAGACTTCCAATTACTTATCACATGTTAAGGGAAACGAGATGGCTTGTCACTTTTCGGGTCATAATTAAGTTGGATTCGGATCAATTTTGGGAAGTTTATCGGGTCAGGTTAGATTTTCATAGCTATACCCATAGTCCACAGAGTTGGATGGATAACTGTAAAATTATACAATATCATTCTGGAAATATTTGACACTTGGGTGTTTAATTTTTGGGGCTTGTTATTTACCGCCAAGAAATTACTCGAGTCGCTTCCTGTATTTACTATATTACCCCCTCCTCCCCTCAACCCCCCATCTCTTCACCCTCATTCACTTTCTATCTTCACCCAACAATTCCTAAATTAACACTAATTAATTGATCATGTAATTTAACAATAATTATTAACATGGTTATGACAAAATAATATGATTTTAACTAATTAACACTAATTTATTAACAGTATTTAACGTTGATTAATTAAAAATACTAAGTAATTAACAAAAGGGGAGTGTCGTATCTCAAAAAAAGGGGCTTGCCGTTTTACTTTTCCGGCAATCCCCTAGGCTTGCCATATGACAATTTCCGGCAATCCCCTAGGCTTGCCATATGACAATTTCCGGCTTGCCCTAGGACTTGTTGAAAATTACATTATTAGCAAGTGAATACTTCCTAAAAGTGTGAAATGGATATTGTTGATAACACCTTGATTTGCTAAGGTACGCATATATTAGCAAGCTAGCGTATATCAGTAAGTACGCATAAGTCAAATAATTTTAATAAGTGGCAAAAATACAGAAAGTGTTGGTATTTAAAGAATAAAGCATATATTATATAGGAAAGTAAGTAGTTGCATACAATAAATTGTGGCTACGCTAATCATGTAAAAATGTTCTTACAAAACAATCTGAAATGCAAAAGCTAAAGACTGATCTATTTTTAGCAATGTTTTCAATAAAAACACATGGCATAAAGATCTCAACAGGTCGGATCGGAAGACAATTCTCGGATAAGCGCTTCGAAAAAATCCAACGACGATGTTCCTTGTAACGGAGATTGTTGCACGAAATTCTCCATAGCCGTCAAACCGATCAACCCATTATCATCAAAGTTATTTGGATTCATCTGCCACACATCTGGTAGCTGAAAGCTCCATCATAGTAGGAGCATTACTCGACAGAATCCCCGATGCGAAAGCCCTAATCGCTGTCACCGCCTCCGCCAAATCAGGTTATTTCCACCAATCATTAAATTCCTCAATCACACACTCTTTCTCTTCACTAAACCATCCCCCTCCTCCTCCGACCTCACCGGAAAAACGCCGGGAACTCCACCGGAGACGGAAGCTTGCGCTTGAGCCAACCAATCGCTGATGACGACTGCGTAGTGGGGCGCTCGGGTTGGATAATACGCGGAGATGTAAGGGTAAGGGTTTAAGACGGAGGTTTCTGACATTGAAGGAGGAGGTGATGGGTAAAGAAGAGTGATGATGAAGAAATAATAGAGAAAATGGGAATGGGGAAAATGAAAATTATTAGCAGAATGTGGGAATTTGGAGGTTTAAGAATTAAGATTGGGCGTTTTTGGTTTCTCTGTGTTTGGGTTCGGTGCTCTCAAATTTGGGAATTCTGTAGACTTTCTAAGGAGGACGAACTTATTTTTGTTCGTTCCATAATGCACGTGGAGTGAGTATTATTGTTGTATTTTCACCAAGTTTGTATAACAAACAAAGTATGGTGAATATTCATAATATGATATATATTACTTTATTGTTCGAACCTTTATAAACTTATTTTTGAAATTACTTTGGTTCAGAACTTATGTTTGTTCGTTCTAGTTGGGTCTAACGACAATGGACGCAGAGTGAGCTTTATTGTTGTATTTTCACCAAGTTTGTATAACAAAGAAAGTATGGTGAACATTCATAACAAGACATAAAAGTCATGTACCCACGATTTTATATTTGATTAAACGGGATTAACTATTCAAACAACCACTACAAAATATTGTGACTTTTTAAGTACAAATAATAAAATTATATTATTACTCAACATATGGCTGGGCCACTTAATTGTATTTATTTATGAAATTAATTTGCTAGGGGTGTCAAATCGGGTCAACGGTTCGGTTCTGGGTTGACCCATCGCGGGTCAGTTCTTATCGGGTCAATTTTGCCTATCGGGTCGGTTCTGGTTCGGGTCGGGTCATTATCGGGTCGGGTTAAATCGGTTATTTGCTTGGTCGGGTTCGGGTCAGATTCGGGTCGGGTCAGATTCGGTTCGGGTCAATGTCAGTTCAGGTTGTATTCGATTCGGGTCAAGGTCGGTTCGGGTTGTATTCGATTTGGGTCAAGGTCGGTTCGGGTTGTATTCGGTTCTAGTACAATCGGGTCGGTTCCTAATGGGTTATATCGGCTTATTTCGGATTTGGGTCAAGGTCGATTCTGGTAAAATTGGGTCGGTTACTGAACGGGTTATAGCGATGTTATTTTGGGTTCGGGTCAAGGTCGGTTATGGTAAAATTAGATCGATTCCTGAACAGGTTATTTTGGGTCAATGTCGGTTTTGATAAAATCGGACAATGATGATGGTTAATTCATAAATTGGACAATGATGATGTCGATAAGTCATTTAAAAACAAAATATTTATGAGGTAATGATTATTAAATGTGTATTATCCTATCAAACTAGTCTATAACATACGATGTTAAGTTTATATATACATAAAAACTTGTAATATGTTTAGTTTGAATCGACAATGACAAGTTTGGTTTCAAAGTTATTAGATATTAGGTAAAAAATAGGTCTGTCAAGATTAGGTCATACTCATGTATATTCAAATTATTAACACATCCAGTGAATTCGAGTAGCGAATTGTTATTAATCGGGTTATATCGGTTATGTGTCGGTTTCAATCAGTTTCGGTCGGGTCCGTAACGGGTCGGGTCCCTAACGGGTCGAACACGGATCGGGTTCGGGTCTTTGAATATCGGGTCAAATCGGTTTCGGGTTAACTTCAGGTCGGGTTGGGTCGGTTTTCGGGTCTCACTTTTCGGGTCATAATCAGGTCGGGTCCGGATCGGTTTCGGATAACTTATCGGGTCGGGTTTGATTCTGACAGCTCTAATCATTGCCTGATACATGTAACACTACTTAGGATGACAATTAGGAAAATTATGCATATAAGTAAAAATCACATTTGTTCAACTTTGATTTGGAAATACTTTATTTTAGAAGCAAACATATAGTTTAACTTAAGTTACAAAAAAAAAGACTCATATTAGAAATCAATTTGAGTTTTAATAAAGTGTAAACATATTATAAATATAAAATAATACTTATTTTTTGCAACAAATGACATAAGAAATAATTTTTTGTTATATTAAAGAAATAAATTATTATTTAGTCAAGGATAGTGTATTATGAAATTAGTTAAGACAATATCAATTACAAGTTAGTAGTATAGTAAATTTTGTGTAATCCTTAGCTTACTAACACTAGTAAAATAAACAAAGATTTGCGGCGTAATATTATAAAATCTGTAAATTAATTACAGGTATAGACAATATGCGGCGTCATTGACCTGGACCCGCCACATTTTAATCATTCCTCTATTAATATGCGGCTTATGTTACTCCCCCCTCGCAAATTGATTAACCTAAACAAAAAAACACGTTATCATCATATCTCATCTTAATGAGTCACGACTTCATACTCCAGGAAAAACCTAGCGCAACCCTTCGCACCAAGCACCCCATACGCAACCACACTCCGGCACCACCAACCCCACAATGTGTTGCCACGTCTTTCCCCACATCTGTCATTAAATCCGAGGTTAGTGCCCTTTTTAGGAATGGTTAGTTTGTTGTAAAATTCGAATTACTTAATGGGGATTGATGTCTAGGGTTAGTTGTTGTGAAGTTCGAAAATATTTGCAATATTTGGTTTGCTAGTGTGATTGATAAAGAAATGTGATTTAAGCCTGTCATATGCTAAGGAAAATTGAATGAAATCTGATTAATTTGGCATAAGATTGCATGTATTATGTTGTAGAATTCGGTGCTTAGCTTTTACTTGAGAGTTTGTTATTGCATGAATTGAAAAATGGCCTTAACACTTGAAATAAATCGATATGAGTCAATATAGGTCAAATAGGAGCGGTTTTGAGGCGATATAGGCGTATTTCCCTTGAAAATGCCCCAAACACTTTGAATAGAACGGTTTGAGTCAAAATAGGTCAAATAGGAGCGGTTATTAGTTGATAATGAAGTATTTCCCCTATAACATGCCACAAACATCTAAAATACATTTATTTAAGTCACTATAAATCAAATAGGAGCAATTTTGAGTAGATATTGGCGTATTTCCCTTGAACATGCCCCAAATACTTCGAATAGGACGAATTGAGTAAAACTAGGTCAAATAGGAGCAGTTTTGGGTTGATATTAGCGTATTTCCCCTATAACAAACCCCAAACACTTGAAATACATTGATTTGAGTCAATATAGGTCAAATAGGATCGATTTTTTTTTATGTAGAAAATGACATATTTCCCTATTACATGCCATGAACACTTGAAATACATCGATTGTAGTCAATATACAGGTCAATTAGGAGAGATTTTGGGTAGAAAATTGCCTTAACATTTTAGTCTATATTAACGTATTTCCCTTTGAACATACCCCAAACACTTTTAATAGGACGGTTTGAGTCAAAATAAGTCAAATAGGAGCGGCTTTGGGTAGATAATGATGTACTTCCCCTAGAACATGCCCTAAACACTTCGAATAGGATAGTTTGAGTCAAAATAAGTAAAAATGGGTACGACTCTATGTAGAAATTGCCTTAACACTTGAATCGATATAAGTCAATATAATATAGGTAGAATAGGAGCGGTTTTGGGTATCAAAATGGCCTTGAGTCAAGATAGTGTTATAAGTTAGCGTCATAAGTTAATTATACAACTTTGAGTAGAAAATGACATGTTTGAACTTTATTTTTGAAATACATTGTATTGTATTTATATTTTAATGACACGTTAAACATTCTTAGGCATGCAAAGGATTCAACAAGGATCACTTCTCCACCGAAAAAATCGATGTGGTCTGTGACAAATTGACCAAGTATTGAACTGATAATTTATTTTAGTTTACCTTACCTTAACTTCATTACATTTTGTTTATTTAATGGGTGATTCATGACCCTAATAGTATATAAATGAATTCCAAATCATCATTTGTATACATTTTGATTACTGCAATATGTGCAATTATTGGTTGGTAATTAATTGGCTGGTGATTGCAAATATAATACATTCTATTAAATAAAAAAGTTCAATTTCCCATTGATGGAGTATGTGCGCAAGAAAATATGAGGAGTACACTTATAACAATTCAAGTATTAGTTAGATAAAAAAAAAATTTGCATAAATAAAGTTAATCTTCATGTATGCAACTAATAACATAATAATTTAATTTTTATACCATTAGATTCTTTGAAAAAAGTATATTAAAATAAGATATGTGTTATGGTAAATCAACAAGATCACTAACTATAATAGGAATTATAATATATTATGATATTAGTTATGATCTGACTAATTAACTATGAGTAGTATTATGAGTAATGTGTAGTCCTTAAATTATGTTTAGTTTGGACATATCTCAATAAATACTAAATAGAATGTTATGTGTTTTTGTGTAAAAAAATTTAAAAAAATTTCTTTATCCATAATTTAGTATTTATAAGTCTAAGAAAGGTAGTTCAGTAGACATACATGTTACTACAAGTGAACCATGATTTTGGTTTATTAGGTCAAGCCAAAAAGCTAAAATTCAAATAACCATTGAATTGGAGGCACCATTGATGGACGGGGTTTTAATTTTGGATAAGCTACGTGGGCCAGTAATAATCTAATCCACACAGTAACACCCAAAATAAAGGATATGAAAACACAAAAAACATAAAGGAAAATAAAGCAAAATTAAACCTGATTCCAATTTAATCTTATTGCCTCTTAAACAAGCTTAATTCCCATATTTTTATATCATATGTACCATTAGAGCGGCTTAATGATGTGTAGAATAAGAAAAGCTTAATGTTAAATTGAATTCTCTTTTTTCATAAATTTCCTAGCATTATGCTTCCAAAACCATCACATAGAAACATATGAAGTTTAAAAAATTTACACAATTTTTTTGTTTTACTTTTTTTGAAGTAGGGTAATACTTTTTTCGTTCCCTAAGTATTGTAATGAGCCAATAAGGGGGAGAACACAAGATTTTAGGGATAAGGAGAGATAGAAAGAAACTCAAATAGTATGAAGAGATAAATAAAGAGAAAAATATTTTTAAAAGGTAAATATTACAATATTTATGAAATGAATAAAATACTATTATTAGTTTGACTATTAAACTTGGGCTTATTACTTTACTTCAAAGTTATAGGCTTATAGCCTATAGTTTTGTGTATCTTACAGACTTTTGGAAATTTGGACTTCGATTTTTTAGCTATTAAGCAGTTCTACATGTATTTTGTGGATTGTGGATTCTTGGGGGTAGTGGTGTCAATTAGGGTTGATTTATCACTAGTCGATATATTTATCGGTTGGGTTAAATCCGGTCAATTTGGTCTTTTAAATAGGATCAAGTTGGGTTTATTAATTATCAGTAGGGTTAAATCGGTTATTTGATTATCGAGTTCTCTGATGTATCAATTCGGGTCACTCTCCATTAGGGTCAATTAGAATAAGTTCTTGGAAGTGTTATAACAAGTTTTTTCGGATTCGACTAAATTTCGAGTCAAGTCATTTATGATAATGGGACATCCGGATTTCTACTGCAATCGGGTCATGCCTATTTGAGTTTAAATCAAATCATAAATGACATATTATTATTGATTTATGATTTTATTTGATAGTTTTAATATATTCATTTCAGGCCAACTCATGTGATAACTTTTTTTATGATGGTTAATTCATAAATTGAACAGCTATAAATTGAACAGCGATGATGTTGATAAGTCATTGAAAAATAAAATATTTAGAAGGTAAAGGTTATTAAATTTGTATCATTATATCAAACAAATATGGATAAGATTAGGTCACCATACATTCATGTTGTTAACAGGTCGAACGACATTGGATCATAGGTTGTATTCAGCCAAATCATATCGGTTCTTTGTTGAGATAACTCGGTTTCAGATTGTCTTTGGGTCGAGACTATTACAGCCTTACATGTTGGTCCTGAACAATAGGGCCGCATTTGGGTTCGGCGTAACTTGTGGTTCTTTTTAGCAATCCTTTTTTTTTTTCCCCTTATCAAATGATGGCAGAGTTAATCTACAGGTATAGGAAATAGATCCCAGGGATAAGGTCTTATGTAAAATAATTAGAGCATATGATTTGTATGTAGGTAGATGTAGCGTTATCAAAGCGATGGATCACTCAATTCTTAGGAGCTGGCTTGCTTCCTTCTTTCATTTTTCAAGGTTTTTTTTTGGTTAGCTTCAATGAACTATGAATTGGGAGGTATGTGATTATGTGAATTTAGTATAATATTTTGATAATGTCGCTTTTAAAATTTTACTAGCTGAATGAGAAGCCATTTATAAGAGCTTTTTCTTAAAAAAAAAATTTTAATAAAATTCTACTTGTCATTTCTAAGAGAAAAAATATGAAATTTTCATACCTAACCAGACTTCCAATTATTTGTAACATGTTAAGGGGAATAAGATGGCTTGTCATAATCAAGTTGGATTCGGATCGATTTTGGGCAGTTTATCGGGTAGGGTTAGATTTTCACAGCTCTACCCACAAACTTATATAAATTTTAATGATTAATTATACAATTTCATCCTGGCAAAATTTGACACTTGGGTGTTTTATTTTTAGTTCGCATCGATCATTAGTTAAAGTTGACATTTTAATGAGCATTTGAAGTGGTACATAAGATATTAGCAAGTCAAATGTTATTGATTAAGCTTATTGTTTGAATTTACCAAATTAAAACTCTACGTTAGACTTATTAAAACTCTAAATGTTATTGATGAAAACTACATTATTAGCAAGTCAATAATTTATCTTATAAGAAATATAGGTAGGTAGCAAGCGAGTATATATTAGTTCGTATGCATAAGTCAAATTTATCTTATTAAGCTCATTGTTTGAATTTACGAAATTAAAACTGTAGGTGTGACTTATTACAAGTGAAACAAGCATATCCAATGATTCCATTTAAATGTTAACGTTGAAAAAAACAATATTAGCAAGTGAATACTTTATCTGATAAGAAATATAGGTAATTAGAAGGCTAGCGTATATCAGTACGTACGCATAAGTCAAATAATTTTAATAACATAGCAAAAATACACAAAGTGTTGGTATTTAAAGAATAAAGCATATATTTTATAGGAACGTAAGTAGTTGCATACATCAAATTGTGGCTACGCTAATCATGTAAAAAATGTTCTTACACTACAATATGTAATGCTCAAGCTATAGACTTATCTATTTTTAGCAATGTTTTCAATAAAAACACATGGCATATAGTTCTCAACATGTCGGATCGAAAGACAACTCTCGGATAAGCGCTTCGAAAAGATCCAACGACGATGTTCGTTGTAACGGAGATTGTTGCACGGAATTCTCCATAGCTGCCGAACCAATCCACCCATTATCATCAAAGTAATTTGGATTCATCTGCCGCACATCTGGTAGCTGAAAGCTTTGCTGTTGCTGATGTGGCCACACACGTTGTGGTTGTTGAGCGTAAGGCTCTTGTTGAACACCCATGTTGTTTTGGTTGCTTGTCAAAGTAGGATCACTTATATCTCCATGGTTTACACCCGTTATTTGTTCCATAATCTGATGCTGTTGATTCTGAATTTGTAGCCCTTCGTTAATTTCAAACGATGATGTTTGTTGTAACGGAGATGCTTGCAGCACAAAATTCTCCCAATCCGCAGAACCGATCAACCCATTATTATTTGGATTTGGATTTGGATTCATCTGCCGCACATCTGGTAGCTGAGAGCTTGGTTGTTGCTGTTGTGGCCACACACCTTGTGGTTGTTGAACGTATGGCTGTTGTTGAAAGACCATGTTGTTTTGGCAGCTTGTTAAAGAAGTATCACTTATATCTCCATCGTTTACAACAGTCATCTGTTCCATAACCTGAGGCTGTTGACGTTGAGCTTGTAGCGGCACTGGGTACTCCAGTCTAGCGACAGAGCTCACAACTCGAGCCCTCTTTTTTCCTTTGACGCCATCTAGTTGGTTGCTTGCTATAGAAGTTTGCTCCGTAGCTTCATGTTGCACCACTTGAAGCTCCTCTCCAAAACCCAGGCTTGACTTTTTTCCTTTGTCATGATTATATACTTTGCATAGCACATAACCATCCAACTACAAAGATAATTAAGAAATTATATATATGGCAATGCATATCCATTCTGACATAGTATCAAATTAAATATATATAAGTTTTCATTATATTAAACTCAAGAGTGTAGTATGTTTTCTTACCATAAATCTGGGTTTAGGCTGTGATGCATCAGTGGTACCGACAACTTTTCGTAGCTTCTTAGACTTAGAGTTGTCTTTCTTCTTTTCTTTGATGGAACCATCATAGAGTCTGAATTCTTGCATCAACCATGTTGATTTTACGTTATTCCCTTCAATATGCTTCCTAAAGAAGAATGCCAGGCTCTTCTTAAAGCCAATAACCTCTCCTCGATTATTCTTGATGCATTCATCCTTCCCAGTTGCCTTCCAAAATCCATTACCAGCTGTTCTGTTGGGTCTTTCTCCATTTTCATACCTCCTTTCTCTCTTTGTAAAGTAAAACCAGGTATCCATGTCCACTGCCTCGTTCCTCTCTACATGTATTTCAATAAATATATATAATATAACACTCACATTGATCGTAAAAGTGAAACAACACTGGAAGAACGGAGAGGCTGTACATAGCGTTCAACAGTATGGCTAACCACCAAAATAGTATTGAAGTTTAAACTATTGAATTAGGATTTTATTAATCTATTTCTACTCAAGTAACAGAAAAAAAAACAGTAAAACTCACCTGCAAGATCTTGGGGACCGTATTCTCCATATAGTTCAACCTCATGTATCTTGTTTGGCGGCAAAGGTTTCCCATAAACCTTATTTTCCAGGTAACAGGTAATCAATTCATCATCAAATGGCCTAAACCGGTAGCCGGGAGGAATTATATTCCAGATTTTGATATTTGCTTCAGCATAGTTTGGTACAGCCATGCTTGATTACCACGAAATATTTAGAATATAAGTGGAAGGATACTACGTAAGTTTCTTGCTGTGTCCTTCAATTTATATATAGTGTCAGATAGAATTTTGAAAGATAAGTTTCAGATAGATTTTTGAAAGATAAATTTCAGATAGATTTGTGAAAGATAAAATTCAGATAGATTTGTGAAAGATAAATTTCAGATAGATTTTTGAAAGATAAATTTCAGATAGATTTTTGAAAGATAAAATTCAAGAAAGATTTTCGCAAATATCACAGAAATTCTAGAAAGATTTTCGCAAATATCACAGAAATTTAAGATAGATTTTCGCAAATAACACACAAATTTTAGATAGATTTTCGCAAATAACACACTGGTTAATGCTCACCGGAATAATTTACACACAACATAATTATGTAAGAAACTCAAACCACAACCAAAATTCAGCCCAAAAAACTTAAATAAAACTCCACTAAATGACAAAATTGATAAAAAAAAAATAGTATAAAATCAAACCTTGAGTGAATCAGAAGCTTTCTTAAGCTCAATTTCAAGCTCCATCATAGTAGGAGCATTACTCGACAGAATCCCCGATGCGAAAGCCCTAATCGCTGTCACCGCCTCCGCCAAATCAGGTTATTTCCTCCAATCATTAAATTCCTCAATCACACACTCTTTCTCTTCACTAAACCATCCCCCTCCTCCTCCGACCTCACCGGAAAAACGCCGGGAACTCCACCGGAGACGGCAGCTTGCGCTAGAGCCAACCAATCGCTGATGACGACAGCGTGGTGGGGCGGTCGGGTTAGATAATACGCGGAGATGTAAGGGTAAGGGTTTAGGACGGAGGTTTCTGACATTGAAGGAGGAGGTGATGGGTAAAGAAGAGTGATGATGAAGAAATAATAGAGAAAATGGGAATGGGGAAAATGAAAATTATTAGCAGAATGTGGAAATCTGGAGGTTTGGGATCGGTGCTCTGAAATTTGGCGGGATTCTCTGGCTCAAATTAGGCAGTATTTAGGCATAATATAATGTAGTACAGTAATAAGCATTTTCGAACTTGCGTTTCAAATAAAAAGTTGTTTTTGGTAATTTGCTGTTCTTGGGTTCAAAATTGTTTTTGATTTAGGTGAGTTGCTATGCTATCTCTTGGTCGATTTTTTTTTTATTCCCAAACAATTGAGTCACGATATCATCAGATCTCATTTTAATGAGTCACGACTTCATATTCCAGCTAAAACCTAGCGCAGCCCTTTGCACCAAGCACCCCATACGCCACCAGCAAAAACACCCCATTTGCCACCACACTCTGGCGCCACCAACCCTGTAATGTGTCGCCACGTCCTTCCCCACATCCGCCATTAAATCCGAGGTTAGTGCCCTTTTTAGGAATGGTTAGTTTATTGTGAAAGTTGAATTACTTAATGGAGATTGATGTCTAGGATTAGTTGTTGTGAAGTTCGAAAATATTTGCATTATTTGGTTTGCTAGTGTGATTGATAAAGAAATGTGATTTGAGCCTTTATGCTAAGGAAAATTGAATGAAATCTGATTAATTTGGCTTAAAAATGCATGTATTATGTTGTAAAATTCGGTGCTTAGCTTTTGCTTGAGAGTTTGTTGTTGTGTGGATGCTAATTGAATTCTTGTTGTTGGGTTTTAGAATGCATGTATTATGTTATGGAATTTTAGTTTGTTGGCTTAAGAATGCATGTATTATATCACTTTAGCTCTTGAATTCATGATTCACATTATATACATTGGTTTTAAAATTTCACGAGAAATCACCTAGAAGTAATAGCCTTGATCAAAGTTACAACAAAGATTGAAATCACCCAATTGGCGGAATAGCACAAAACTGGTCGAAACACAAAAATTTACGGGTTAGTTTTTGGTATAGTAACATAAACTCCAAACATAATTGAATCAGTGTCTTAATAGTTAAGTATAAAATGAAATTTTAGATTAATATGAATAAATGACATGGATGAAATAGTCATTCTGACTTACACTATTATACAAGCTTATAAGGGAATAATTGTATATTTAAAAAGAGATCTTGATTGTATATTAGGATTTGAAGTTCATTAAGGCTTAACCCCTCAATTAGACAAAAAGAATCACCTTTTTTTTGGCATTTCGGAAACAAACTAGAACAAAAGTATTTATAAATTTTTACATCTAGTAAAGGGAATAGAATATAAACATTAGTGCCATGTTTGGGGAACACCTTACATAGTTCGCTTTTTAAGGAACTATATTAATGGAGATAAACATACCCCAAACACTTCGAATATGACGATTTGAGTCAAAATAGGTCAAATAGGAGTGGTTTTGGATCGATAATGACGTATTTACCCCTATAACATGGCCCCAAACACTTGAAATGTATTGATTTGAATCAATATAGGTCAAATAGAAGTAGTTTTTGGGACTCTACTATACTAAGATCAATCTTCCTACCTACTAGACTAGCTCTGAGTCTGTGATAGTCAATTACCGGAGATAAGCCTTCTTTAGATGTGTACATTTAATAATGAGAGTAATTTTATGACAAGAAGTACTTTTTAACCTTTTCACTTCTAGTAACAATCAAGAAATAATGCATTAATGCTCTTCCAATTTAAAATTCTAATATATTGCTCCATTAATATTACGGAGTACTATTTATCCCATCTATTTTTAAAACTAAATTAGAGAGTAAAAAGTCAAAACACTGCAAAGAATTAAGAATTTTTTAAAGTTGACAATCCATTTAGAAATAACACAAACATTTCACAAACACGATGTTGGCGTATTTCCCTTATAACATGATCCAAACACTTCGAATAGGATGGTTTTAGTCAAAATAGGTTAAATAGGAACGGTTTTTGGATGATAATGACGTATTTCCCCTATAATATGCCCAAAACACTTCAAGTAGGATGATTTGAGCCAAAATGGGAGTAGTTTTTGGCTAGAAATTGCCTTTAATACTTGAAATACATTGATATGAGTAAACATAGGGCGAATAGGAGCGTTTTTTGGTAGAAAAATGGCCTTAACACTTGAAATAAATCGATATGAGTCAATATAGGTCAAATAGGAGCGGTTCTGAGGCGATATTGGCGTATTTCCCTTGAATATGCCCCCAAACACTTCGAATAGGATGGTTTGAGTTAAAATAGGTCAAATAGGAGTGGTTTTTGGTCGATAATGGCGTATTTCCCCTAGAACATGCAACAAACACCTAAAATACATTTATTTGAGTCAATATAGGTCAAATAGGAGTTGTTTTGAGTCCATATTGGTGTATTTCCCTTAAACATTCCCTAAACACTTCGAATAGGACGGATTGAGTCAAAATAGGTTAAATAGGAGCAATTATGGGTCAATATTGGCGTATTTCCCCTATAACATACCCCAAACACTTGAAATACATTGATTTGAGTCAATATATGTCAAATAAGATCAATTTTTTGTAGAAAATGATATATTTCCCTATAACATGCTATAAACACTTGAAATACATCGATTTCAGTCAATATACAGGTCGATTATAAGCGATTTTGGGTAGAAAATGGTCTTAACTCTTGAAATACATCGATATTAGTCAATATAGGTCAAATAGCAATTTTTAGTCGATATTTGCGTATTTTCCTTAGAACATGCCCCCAAACACTTCGAAAAGGACGGTTTAAGTCAAAATAGGTCAAATAGGAGCGACTTTGGGTAGATAATGACGTACTTCCCTTAAAACATGCCTCAAACACTTCAAATAGGATGGTTTGAGTCAAAATAAGTAAAACGGGAGCGGTTTTGTGTAGAAATTTCATTAACACTTGAATCGATATGAGTCAATATAATATAGGTCGGATATGAGCGGTTTTGGGTATCAAAATAGCCTTGAGTCAAGATAGTGTCAAAAGTTAGCGTCATAAGTTAATTATACAACTTCGAGTAGAAAATGGCATTTTGAACTTTATTTTTGAAATATATTGTATTATATTTATACTTTAATGATATGTTAATCATTCTTAGGCATGCAAAGGATTCAACGAGGAGCCCTTCTCCACCGAAGAAATCGATGAGGTTCGTGATAAATTGGCCAAATATTGGACTGATATTTTATTTTAGTTTACCTTATCTTAACTTATGTACATTTTGTTAATTTAATGGGTGATTCATGACCCTAATAGTATATAAATAAATTTCAAATCATCATTTGTATACATTTTGATTATTACAATATGTGTAATTATTAGTTGGTAATTAATTGGTTGTGATTGCAATGTAAAAGTAGGTTTATATATAGCAGGTTTTGGAAATATAGATGTGTTTTGGTATATAATATGGCGTAGTAGGGACCGATATAAATTATGCAAAAAGAAATAAAAGCCTATATGCAGCAAGTTTAAGCCTCACCCGTCGATTATTATTAGTTAACCAACATTCATAATTAATTAAAATTACTAAATTTCGGCATATTTGTCACTAACCCTCCACAAATTGGTGGACTAATATGCGGTGTATTTGATAGTAACCCATCGCAAATTGCTTGATTAATATGCGGCATAATATCTTATACCTGCCGCATATTATTGAATATATTGCGGCGTATTTTTATGCCGCAAATTAAATTGATTAATTTGCTGACATCTTAGTTGTTGCTATACTTTTGACGCCGCATATAGTACGTACTAAAAAAACCTGTTGCATTTTTATTAATTTCTACTAGTATAAGTTTAGAAATTTTGGTTGCAATTTATCCTTACATTTTTGTTCCAATATCTAAATATAATTATGAGATGCATATTGATATCAAAATTTAAATATTTATGTGGGTGGATATAATTGCATTAATCTAAACACATCTTTCAACTTAGACTAGAAAATAAGTCAAGTACTTTCTAATTATTTTGTGATTTCATATCATATTATGATGAAAATATATTTATATTTAGCAATAAAATATCAATTTACTAAATATTAGAAAAGTTGAAAATATAATACATTCTATTAAATAAAAAAGTTCAATTTCCCGTTGATGGAGTACATGAGCAAGAAAATATGAGAACACTTGTAACAATTCAAGTATTAGTCAGAAAAAAAAAAATTACATAAATAAAGTTAATCTTCATGTGCAACTAATAACATAATAATGTAATTTTTATACCATTAGATTCTTTGAAAAAAGTATATTAAAATAAGATATATGTTATGGTAAAGCAACAAGATCACTAACTATAATAGGAATTATAGTATATTATGATATTAGTTACGATCTGACTAATTAATTATTAGTAGTATTATGAGTAACGTGTAGTCCCTAAATTATGTTTAGTTTGGACATATCTCACTAAATACTTAATAAAATGTTATGTATTTTTCTGTAAAAAAAATTAATAAATTTATCCTTAATTCATAATTAAATATTTATAAATCTAAAAAAGGTGGTTCAGTAGACTTACATGTTACTACAAGTTAACCATGTTTTTGGTTTGTTAGGTCAAGCCATAAAGCTAAAATTCAAATATCCATTGAATTGGATGCACCACTGATGGGTAGGTTTTTGATTTTGGATAAGCTACGTGGACCAGTAATAATTTAACCCACATAGTATCACCCAAAACAAAGGATGAGAAAACACAAAAAACATAAAGGAAAATAAAGCAAAATTAAACCTGATTCCAATTTAATCTTTTTGCCTCGAATACAAGCTTAATTTCCATAATTTTATATCATATGTACCGTTAAAGCAGCTTAATAATGTGCAGAACAAGCAAAGCTTAAGGTTAAATTGGATTCACTCACTTTTACATAAACTTCCTAGCATTATGCTTCGTCCAAAACCATCACATAGAAACATATGAAGTTAAAAAAATTTACACAATTTTTTTGTTTAACTTTTTTTTTTTGAAGTAGGGTAATACTTTTTTCGCTCCCTAAGCATTGTAATGAGCCAATGAGGGGGAGAACACAAGATTTTAGGGATAAGGAGAGATAGAAAGAAACTCAAAAAGTATGAAGAGATAAATAAAGAGAAAAATATTTAAAAAAAAAGGTAAATATTGCAATATTTATGAAATGAATAAAGTCCTATTGTTAGTTTGGCTATTAAACTTGCTTTAGTATTCTTTCAGATCATGTATTTCTGTAAAAGTTTTTTTTTTTTTTTTTTTTTTTTTTGGCTTTTTGTTCATGTATTGTATTCTACGATATTCCTTGTAAAAATATAACTCTGCCACTATGGTTGGTTCTATTGCTATTTGATCTGCTAGTTACAGAAAATTGTCTAGTGATGCCAAAGGAAGGGGAGCCCAGTAAAACCATGTCTCATAGTCATATCTCAATATCAATTTTTACAGAATCAAGTTGAGCTGTAAACAACTGTATTACAAAAACAAAAAGAGCAAGAGTATGTACAATCGGATCAAATTCCCAAACAATTGGGCACTCTAGTTTTTTCTATATAATAATAATAAAAAAGGGTCTTCACATTCTACTGTGAATAAGATTATATGCAACCATCAGTCCCATGATTAAAGAGTGATCTATATTAGGCTCAACCACTAATGTCAGCACGTCGTTTCCCAAAACAACCCCTCCTGCTGATTGTTTTCGCTTCATCTGCACATTAAAAACAGTATGATCTGAGTAAGAGAAGGGCATTGTAAACAATACTATTGAAAGGAAATCTAATACAAAATACTTTGATATTACAGTGTTACGTGAAGTATAGTATTCTTTTTAAACTCTCACCTCGGCTATCAGACCTCCCAATCTGTCTACAATCCTACACGATGCTAACTCGCTTTTGCCCTTGTCGATTTTGAATGCAGGTGACTTCTTATCATGGTACAGATTCACTACTACCTCGCTTCCCAAGGGCATTTTCGGAAGTCTCCAACATTTTCTTACTTGAAACCACCATGATGCGCCCTTCTTCTTCTCGTCCTTGTATCCTTCCCAACGTGCCAACAGCCTGAATTTCTGCACCACACAACAAAAACCTGTTAAAACCGGCTTTATCACATGTGAAAATTACAATACTATCCCTATAAAAAAAAAATATATTCACCAACCTTTCGTAGGATTGTAAGGAGAACGTGGCCTTGAGAGTCCATGAGGAAGACTTGATTACAACCCTTTGAGGAATAATTATCAACCCTATAAACAACTTGGCCATTCGTGTCGAAAACGGTGCAACCTTTGCCCCCAAGGATCAATGACTTCATCCAAATGGTGAAGGTTTCTCCTCCTTCAGTAGATGCAAGGGAAAGATCCGGCTCAGACGATGTTGAGGCATCCGACGAAGCCGAAGCCGAAGCCGGTGTTGGTGATGGCGGTGCAGCTAATTGGTGTGGATGGATCTTAATTGACATATTACTAGATGATGGTTTCGTTTAGTTCCAACTTTGAGCAAGCTAAGTAGGGGTTTGAGACAGGTTGAGTTCGCCTACTTGCGATGAAGGGCTTTTTCTTTATATGGGTTGTTAGAGTTACAAGCGGCCTAATAATGGGAGAGTCAAAAAAAAAAAGAAAAAAATAATTTAAGATATCTAGTTTTAAAGGTGGAGGTAATGGCGCTTTGTGTTTGTTTTGGTTAAAAGGGGGTGCATGAAAGAAGGGTAAAAGTTTGCAACCATATAATAATGTTTTGCATGATTAATTCTTATAATATATGCTTGACTGATCTTGCATTGGTTTAAACTAATTTTGAGGTCTACCTCATGAAAGGGACTTCCTATGAATTTATTCGTATAAAGAAGACTCATTGGGGGCGTACGGTACTATATATGGGAGGCGTTTGGCAATCAACTAATCAAGCTGGATGTATACATACATCACTTGAACGATTAACAGCCAAGCATTTAGTAGCAGCTTAGTATTAATTAGTTTCACAATGAATAGAATAAAAATCGTTGATTTTTCTTCTTCTTCTTCTCCTTATATATTTATTCAATTACTCATACTATGCAAGCATCCTTAGTATCAAACTACATATACATCACACAGCAACATACATGTTTGAGCTAACACTCAACCAGAAGCACCTTGCTCAAAGCTACCGGGGGCCGTGAGCACGGTGCGGATTGCCGGGGACATTCTATGGCTCAATTACCATTAGTTAGAGGTATAGGGCTGAGCTTATTACAGCAGTTAAATATCTTAGAGGCGCAGTTCCAAACCCAATGGCTGCCGCCCAAAGTTATATTCATGCAGTAATTTATTGTTTAGTTCTTGTAATTTGGACTTTTGTAGCCAGCCAATTTACATCAACACGGATGTATAATCTATCCCTCACCCCAAATTAGGCATTAATTCAACCCAACAAATTCGTCCACCAACTAAAGAAAAGTATGCAAGTAACGAAAATATAACAAAATACTTAATATGTGTGGACAAGAATTAATGTGTCACCAAGATCAACGAAATGATAACGTAATTGATTATTAAACTAGTCCTAATTATCATCATTAGCATAGGTGGATCTTGTTTTACACTAATGTGTATTACATGTAAGCATCCATGCATTTAATCAAGAAATTATATTCTAATTTTGAAGGTAGCTAGCCAAGGAGATTTTTATAACATAACATTACATATTAATTTTTAATTTTATTGTTTAAATTCCACTCTTTATTATATTTATTGAAAGCTACGTTACATTCTTGACTCCTTCTTAAGGACCAATTAAAAATTAGTATAGGATAATCATGAGGAATAGAATATAAGTAAAGGCGGTTGAATTGCTTAATTTATACACTAGGGTCTTAATCTTATCAAACTTGGTGACTCCATGTACTATACAATGTATTTATATTACTTGCTTTGCCAATCCACTATTGCATTGTGGAATTCAAGTCACCCAATTAAGTGCCATCCATGTATATGGAATTTGATGATGAAGTGATTAATAGTGGTAGGAGCTCTATTCAGGAGTTTACTTCTGTTCCAATAGCATTGTTTAGTACCACGATTTTTGGAAGATTACGTACTTCATGTCCAAGCAATGCTGATTAGTGATTAGTATTTCACTCATGTACATATGGACTCAGTTAATTGGCTCTTAGGTCTGGAATTACACATGGGAATAAAACTACATACTCGAGCTAGTATAAAAATATTTGCAAAAATTACACATTATTTTACATCAAAAATCTTTTATACTTCATAGGTCTATTACTTAATTTGACTAGAGCATGTGTAATGAGGTTTTTCTAATTCATACTTAATATAAATTATATCAGTGTATTGATATCTCAGATATATGTATTGTTATATAGAATATATGTATTGTTATATCAAATATAAAAAAATAGAAGATATAAAAATAAGAAAACATATATTATATATAAACATTATGAACGTTGACAGAGAGTATCGTGCACCCGGTACAAAACTCATGGACATTACACATAAAACACAGACAAATTGACACGTCAGCATAGGCAATGAACGTCCGAGTGTAAGGCAATGAACATTGGCGGTTTCAAAAATTTTCCCCCACTATGTGCAATGATTATGGTTGGATTTCCCACGCAACATGACTATTTCGATTTCCCATGCAACATGTTCCTTAATACTCAATAATAATTTTTTTTTACCTTTGAAGTGTATGTTCAGTGCCTTTGAGTGTAACGTTTATTGTCTGTGAACATAATGTTCAGTGCCTTTGAACGTAACGTTCAATGTCTGTGAACGTAATGTTCATTGCCTTTGATCATGATGTTCATTGCATATGAACGTAAATTCCATTGCCTTTGAACGTAAAGTTCAATGTTCATTTTAATAAATATGTGTACAGTGTGTGTACGTTTCCAATGCAAAAGTTTAGATTTTAAAATAATATTATAAAGTTATATGTGCGTTTCTTTTCCTAATGTGCAAATTATGAAGCACTGAATATGACTATTTCCCATGCAACACGTTCTCCAGTACTTAGTAATAATTTTTTTTACCTTTGAAGTGTATGTTCAGTGTCTTTAAACGTAATATTTAGTGCATTTGAACATGATGTTTATTGCCTTTGAACGTAATGTTCATTACCTTTGAACATAATGTTCAATGTTCATTTTAATAAATATGTATATAATGCGTGTACATTCTCAATGCAAAAGTTTATATTTTAAAATAATATTATAAAATTATATGTGTGTTTTTTTCCCAATGCGCAAATTACGAAGCACAGATGATGATTTCATATGGGAAATGATGAATATTACCGCATCCCAATGTTTATTGCCTTGTAAAGAATGTTTATTTTGTTCAATTCGTGTGAAATATGTTAATGTTCATTGCCTTTGTACATAATATTCATTTAAGTTGTATATAATGTTTATTTTTACAATACAAAATGTTTATTTTCACAATACAAAATGTTCATTTTCGCAATATTTTCTTCACGAATGTTTCATGTTTATTTTCATAATACTAATGTTCATTCTTATAACACTTAATGTTCAGTAGTATAATATTGAATGTTCATTACTTAAATAGAATATGTTCATTTCCATTATATGTGAACAAAACGTCTTTTATTCCCAATGCAAAAAGTTCATATCTATCTTGATATAAAATGTTCATTGCTATCATATATCATGTACAGTGGAATAATATATGATGTTCATTGGTATAATTAGGAATGACAATGGATTAGGGTCAAAGCGGATCCAACAAAATCCGATTCCGATCCGACAAATTCGCGGATCTTAATTTTGGATCCGAATCCGGCTTTGAATCTCAATTCATCGAACTTTTGAATCCGATCCGATCTATCGGTCCTCCGAATTCGATCCAAAATTTAATATTTTCTTACCAAATTTTTTGTTGATTTCATTACTAATATTATAATTCCTTTATAACATATAAAGTAAATTAAAAAAAAATCATACAACAAAAGCAAATATCATGGTTAATTTACTTATTTATTTAATTTTTTTATTGTGGGTTATTATATTTGGACTTTTTTTAATACTAGCCTTAATACTACTCATTCGGATCGGACTTGGATCACAATTGGGTTGGATGCAATACAATATCCGAATCCAATCCATATTCTATTTGAAGTCGGAGTTTTTTTATCGGATTCGGAGTCGAATACTTTTTAAACGAGTTTGGATCGGATTTTTTCCTCCAGATCGGACTTGGTTCGGATTTCGATTGAATTGCTATCCCTAGGTATAATATATAATGTTCGTTATCATTTTTTGTGTACAGTACATGACTATTCCCGAAGCAAAAAAAATCATATTTTTTTAAAAACCTTGGGACTTGTACTACACTCGTTCTGCAAAAATACTTTGGCTTTTCCCAATTACGAAGTTAGTTGCATAGGGAATAATGAATTTTACATATCCCTATGTTCATTGTCTGCTAAAAGAATGTTCATTCTTTTTCATTTTCTATGACATTGCTGCGATGCTCACTGTGCACCCCGATCCCTAGTCTTATTTGTGACATACAACATGTGGCTGGCTGAACTTAGAAGTACTAGATCCGTGATTGGAATGATTTAAAAAATAGCAAAAAAAATCTTCTTTTAAGGGGATTGCACCAGTTGACAAATAGAAGTAACAATATAAAGAATCATACATGTCCACTTCGACCGTAATATGTACCTAATTAACATGCATATCCCTTAATAATATCCCCTAACTAAATTGAAGAGCAAGGACTCAGGTATATACAAATGTTGAGAATTAGTGGTTTTTTAGTACTCCGTATGTGATTGACAAAGTACGATAGTAAGGCGAACATTACACAACAAGAATATGAACAAAAACATTATCATAGCAGAATGGGATGAGCCCCTTCTTAGAGGCATACAAGATATCACAATACCGTTATCTTCAATATCTACTACTTTGGATAAGAAATCTAAAGGTTTAACAATTGGGAATTTATGCACTAGCCAGTCTAACATGACCCAATTTTTCTATCGAATTCCGAAGTGCAATACGCCAATAGTACATATAAGGCGAACATAAACAATAATCGAGGTTAATCAGATTAGTTATTGAATGATAATATTTCTTAACGTACACTTTTACAAACACCTGTATATTAGTTATGAATTGATATACTTAGGACAAAATAAAGCGCATGGTTAAGTTAATCAAGTTATAAACTTTATACGGATGACTTAACTACACAAAGCTATTGGGTGAGGAAAAACAAGGGGTACGTATCAAATAAAGAGCTTTTACGTACGTACGTCATGTATTTAGGTACCTCTATTGATGGTAAAGGGCACTACGAGATTCCTAGAATTCTTATACGTATTTGGCTAGCTCATTCCACACGTCAAAAGGGCAACGTAACATTACGTTATTACTAGAATCAGTAATGAGAGTTTGGTTAATTTTGCGTGTCAATAATATTTTATATAAAAGGATATGGGGACATAATATTCTTCTGAATATATAAGAAGACGTCCATAACAATTTTCACCCAATCAAAAATAAATGTGGAGTATTACTTATTAAAAGCTATTGGGATATCTTCTAAGTCAATGTAATTTTGTGAATGCGTAATAATAACATAAGGGTACCAATGTACTATATATTTTTTTTCTTGACATTTCAAAAACGAACTTTTAATTAGAGAGAGTTAACTATTTAGACAAAAATAAGACAATATCCGTGTTAGTTTCTCATAACCCCTCTCTTCGTCATCATCATATCAACCTCAATGGCATTCTTGGTCACCAAAGCTCATTCCTTTACTACCACAAGCCACTATCCCTCTTTAATTCTCAACTTTTTTTGTCACTCCCGTGTGTATCTATCTTATTGAGCGACATTCTCCAAATTACTTCCACCACAAAATAATTACCATTATAATTAAATTTCATTTTCCACTTCTGGCTATTTAGATCAATGACATTGAGCATAAATCCAATCCAGCCTAATCACATCTCCAATCCCTCTTGTCAATTTTACGTAATAGAAACATGTTTAATTTGTCATGTTTACCATTAACTAAAACAAAATGACCGAATCATTCGAGTACTATTTTACTGAACTTTATAAGTACCTTTAATTAAAAATCAATAAATCACGTAAGAACTCTTTCTTGTATGTTTCAAAGAGAATTTGTGGTCAAAATTTTTGATTTTTGACTCTATAAATAAAGATGTGGCTATATTTGAAGGAACGGGGTATGACACTATTAGGGGTGACAAAAACTGACCCGACCTGAAAACCTGATCCGAAAATAGCGGGTTCGAGTTGAGATTTTTGACACGAACCAGACCCGAAATTAAATGGGTTAGGTTAAGGTTGAAAATTCCAACCCAAAAATGACCCACGTAACCCGAAATTATTTTCAGGTCAAAATCAGGTATGGTCAACCCGAACCCAGCCTTATAACCAAACTATATTAAGTAGATTTAAAAAAAAATTACTTGGCCAGTCACCCACTCTGCCTAAACCCTAAGTCCAAATTAATACCCTAAAAGACAATTAAACTACTACATTTAACTTGTTAGTCGTTTCATCTCAACTCTTTTTTTTTCAGTCACTCTATTGAATAACCACATCTTAGGGATGACAAAAAATGACCTGAACCCGAACTGAAAATAGCGATTAGGGTTGATATTTTCGACACAAAAATTTAAATGGGTTGACACGAATCCGACCCGAAATCAAATGAGTTAGGTTCGAGTTAGGGGTTTTCAACCCGAAAACCTAAATGAATCATGTTTGGGTTGGAGGATAGCTGACCCGAACATGAACCCGACCCAACCTAATCCGTTTGCTACCCCTTATAAGTAATTTTTTTTTTTAGGAAATGACACTGAGTATTATCCTTTGTAAATTTGGATACTGTTTATACAAAGGCTAGGAACTAGCTTGTCTCGGGACTTGGAATTAATCCATTATGTTTGAATCATTGTGATTTTACTCTGTGCATTAGTATTCTCGTAGCGCTACCTAAGGTAAGTAAGATGAGGATCTTAATCTTAGCATATTATATGTGATAAGTTGGTTTGTTATTATCATCAAATTGAACATACTTTAAACTGTTACAAACAAAAAACATCATTGGAGAATCTACTGAGTACTAACATAATGTTCCTGCATGTGGTTTGTAGCTAAGAAGAGGGACTGCTGAATCTAGATCTCTGTTTTCGTTGTATACATATAATTTTTATTATCTCGTGATTGGCTGGCTGCTGCATATTAGAATTATACCCCATATATATGATCTGATATTCACATGCATATTAATGGTGTATTATTTATTATTCTGACCTGCCCCCTCTCCCTTAGATTATCGTAATATCCTTCTTGGTTATAGTATTTTACCTATTTGGTGGTTATATTTGTCATTTGTCTTCTGTTTTTGATAAATAACCTCTCCGTTGATGTTGGGTAGGGATGTCTAGCAGAATCGTGTCGATGAAGTGACGAAGGTATATTTTGGAAAATTGGTTGGTTTTGACTTTTGAGATGAATATGTATATAGTGGTCGACAGAACAAGATCCCAAATTTGAAGGGACTTAAAATTCTCCGTGCACTATTGCTTGTTGAGTGTTTTTTTTTTTTTTGGCATAAGCTTGTTGAGTGTTGACTTGGCTTTATGGACTGTTTTTGAGGAGGCTTGTTGCTGCTTTATAGTTTGTCAAAGATAATGTGGTTAGTGGGAAATCACCCTTTTCATTTTTCACAGCTTCTGATCTTTTGGTTAGATTGTATGATCCAATCTTCTAAAAAATCTCATAATACCCAAAAAACAAGATCGAGTTCTCGTGCTTCTTTACAGCATTTGGTTATCATAATGTCCTAAAGAAAACAATACGGACTACTCCTTAACTTCCAAGTGCATGAGAAATTTACTATATGTGGTTAGTGGTTTACTATATCCATAATATATTATCATTTTTATTTACAAAATATTAGAATCAATAAATTTAATTTTGTAATAATAAAATATAAATTCAGCTTAACAAGTTACGGGGTGAAGATGTGATCAAGTTTTATGAGCACTAATCAACTATGCACTTAATTCGAGTGGTCCTTTTCTAAGATCCGACTTAGTTTAATTTGCATCCCGTACTACTTCTTTAACATATGAATTTTAAATTATACAACTATTGAATCTATTTACTAAATTGATTATTGACCAACCTAGTACGATGTAGTTGATTAACGACTAACTAGATTAGTTCATTTTCTTGGTCATTTGATATAAGGTCATATTTAGCTAGGATATTAACAAAGATTATGATATAAAATCCATAATTCTTTATCGTAAATAGTTAAATCGAGTATATGTTAGTGAATATTTGAATTAAACCATGCAAATAATGTTGATGTCCTACGAAACCATGCTAACTTCAATAAGCCTCAGTAGCTCACTTTTTGGTTTCAGATGAAATATTTTGAATACATGAAATGTATAGAAAAATTTGGATCGACAAAAAATTCTCATTAATGGTGTAACGTATTTGACAGATTTAATCAGTAACGGGCCTATGAGAAAATAAACCATAGTCATAAAACATGTGTGTCAAAAATTGAAATTCTTTGACATAAATGCGACATTGCGCACTCCTCTTCCCATTCGCCCCCTCTCGCGTTCTCTGTAGACTTTCCTATCACAACCCACAATTTCATTAAAAAAAACCAAAAGAAAAGTTGAAAAAGACAAAAAACATAAATTGAAAACTGATGCATACAGCTCAAGAAGAAAGGAGCGGGGAAGCCAAGCATTTACAAATTTACAGGTTCATCAACCTTATTAATGATTAAGTCCATTCACATAAATACTTTATTATAATAATTCCAATTTTGTCTAATTACACGTAATGTGGGAAACTAACCTTGCAATTCACTTAATGTAATCAAATAACTAGGTGGGTTTGGGTTGATCATGCATGAATTTGTTGAATTTTGCATCTTAATCATGGTAATACAAAATTATATGAATTGGGTATTCTTTATTTATTTTTAATTGTAATGGGCTCAATTTATTTTGGGTTTTCATGTGATGGGTGGCGTGAATTTGAATTATTTTGGTATTATCTGAATTATTATTTTTAATTAATTTATATTTTTGCGTAAGTGGGTGAGTTGGATTTTCTTAAATAGGAATTTTTATTGAGTTTTATCCAATGATTTCCGCGTCATGAAGTGTTTATTTGATGACAGATTGGAATGTTGATTGAATGTTACAAGTTACCGTGTTGTATGAACATATATTTAACTGGGTATGTCATTTGTGGGTTTTATTTAAATTTTTTTTGTATCGGGTCCAATTTCAGTACGTTTTTAGGCTTTAGGGTTTTGGTGTACAATTTGAGGGTGTGTTTTGCTATCAAGAATTCGAGCTACCATTTTCAGGGATTTCAGGGGGTCAATGTTTGAGATTTTGTTGTATCAGTATATTGAAGTTGTGGGTTCAAATTGTGCTCACAGGTTGTTGAAGTTTGAACTGATAGAAGAATCTGCATTTCGGGTTTGCTCTGATTCGGGGGTTGCTTTGGTTCTCGTTTTGGGAGGAGAAAAAGGTGCTGGGCTGGATAAGCATTTTAGAGCAATAGTGTAATGGTTGCTTGATGAAATTGGGATTTGGCATTTGAGTGTTTTCAAGGTGTAGCTCTGTCGTTGTTTGTCGTGGGCATTGTTGCTTGTATGGAACTATTTGAATTGTTTCCTTGACTTTATTTGCTCGATTGATTAGATTTTAGCCGAGTTTGAGTTCTTTTCTCCGACCATCTATCTCAAGGGCTTGCTCTTTGGTGTGTAGTGACCATTTGGTCATTGTGCATCCAAATGAGCGTTGCACAATGAGTGGGGAAGGAGGATAATCAGCAGATGGATGAATCACACAAGAATGACTTTGGTTTTTTGGCCTTTCTGAAGGCTTGGATCCCATGGCAGTCTAAATCTGCTAACGTGTCAAGGGACTTTTGGATGCCTGATCATAGCTGTAGGGTATGCTATGATTGTGACACCCAGTTTACAGTATTCAACCGTAGACACCATTGTAGGCTCTGTGGTCGAATCTTTTGTGGCAAATGCACAACAAATTCAGTTCCAGCTTGTAGTGTTGACCCCAATAGTTTGCTGGATGATTGGGAGAAGGTTCGAGTATGCAACTATTGTTTCAGGCAATGGGAGCAGGGTTCAGTTCGAGTTGGTCGTGGATCTCATGAGGTTATAGATCGTTCAGTCTCAGCAGTTAGCGATGCCAGTTCAAAGTCCAGAGAATCTGCTTATGGCAGCACTATCTCTATTCGTTCAATGTCATTTGGCTTTTGTGAACAATCTTCTGAGTGTCTTTCTCACAGTCCATATCAAACAGCATTGATGGATTTATCTGTAGATATCTTGGACACAGAGGGATCAAGAAGGAGCAATTTTACTGTCCCCTATGCAGATGATTTATCTGTAATTCAATGTGGACCAGTTACAAACAGGTTTAATCCCTTCACATCCTACTTAGAGAATTTCCTTGATGCTTTCAGTCTTGTGTAAAAAAGATTGTTTAAAATGTTATCTTCAAAGTTTTCTTCTGTCTTGCCTTGGGCTTTTTCTGTTCAAATTTGATATTCCTTACCCTTTTTACCTTTCTTTTTACTCATTTGGGTGGATTGGTTACTTCTGGCAAAACTGGTTCCTATTGCTGTATTATTCATATTTTTTAAGGTTCTGCTATTGCATGTTTACATTATTGAATTAGCTTCATTGTTCAAATAACTTTTGTCTGCCTTTTTGAGAATGATTGTGTTTTCTTGTAAAATGAAAAAGTGATTTTCCGCTCTTTTTAATTCTCTCCTATCTCTTGTGAGATCACATATTTCAGTATGTAGACTTGTGCTAAATATTTTTAGGGCACCAAATTTAATATTCAGACCTTTTAGATTTCCTTTATAAAGAGTAAAATTGCTTCTTTTGCATCTCTGATGAGAAAACTGACTTTGCAGATCTCATTAGTTACTTGCTAAACTTTACTCAGCTTGCATGTCTTCATTTCCTCATGAAGGATGGCTTTCTTACAATCTTGTGTTGATATACTCCAAATTATTATGCGTACTCCTTGTACATATATTGATTGCTGAGTGTATAAAAATTGTGGTTGTTAGGAATGATGATGATGATGTCTTTGGTGATTATGTTACGGATTCAAAATCAACGAGTTGTTCTCAGGCTAATGGCTACTATGGTCAATTGGAAATCAATGAGATGCAAAATGCCTATGAGTCACATAATCTTGTTCCTGATATAGGCTTTGATGATGTCAATTGCTTGAGTAGCTCTGTTTTTCAGGGCAGTTATGAAGTTCAAGATGATGGTAAATACCGAATAGGTGGGAAGAAGGAAGATAATGATTTTAGTGATGAATGTGAAGCTCCTTCATCTCTGTGTGGTGTTGCGGATGTTTACACTGAACCTGTTGATTTTGAGAACAATGGACTTCTTTGGCTTCCACCTGAACCTGAGAATGAAGAGGATGACAGAGATGGTTTGTTAGATGATGACGATGATGCAGATGCCTCAGGAGAGTGGGGTTATTTGCGCTCTTCTAGCAGCTATGTTAGCAGTGAGTATCGTGAAAAGGAGAAGTCTAATGAAGAGCAGAAGATGACCATGAAGAATGTAGTTGATGGACATTTTAGGGCTCTGGTATCTCAACTTCTGCAGGTTGAGAACATTCCAGTTACGGATGATGATATAAAAGAGAGTTGGTTAGAAATTATTACTGGTCTTTCCTGGGAGGCTGCGACACTTCTGAAGCCTGACACAAGCAGAGGTGGGGGGATGGATCCTGGTGGTTATGTGAAAGTAAAGTGTATAGCCAGTGGAAGTCGCTCAGAGAGGTTAGTACATTACCAGTTTAATGATATGGAAGATGCATATTTTTTTGGCATATACCATCTTAAGATGGTTACACTTTTATTTATTTTTTTCTTTTTACCTCATTTGTGATGCAGAAACTTTCTGTTTTTTCTTTTAGTATGGTTGTCAAAGGAGTTGTTTGTAAAAAAAATGTGGCGCACCGTCGGATGACAACAAGAATTGAGAAGCCTCGTCTCATGATCCTTGGAGGAGCATTGGAGTATCAGCGGGTTTCCAATTTGTTGTCAAGTTTTGATACTCTTCTGCAGCAGGTTCTGAAACTATTTTCTAATTTTATTCCATTATTTATTTGTGATAGGAATGGCACATGGGGATGTTATAATTCTGAATTTCTCTGACCAACTCCTAAATTGTTTATATTCTTATATATCTTCAGGAAAAAGATCATTTGATGATGGCAGTTGCAAAGATTGATGCTCACCGCCCTAGCATCTTGTTGGTAGAGAAGTCGGTTTCTCGACATGCGCAAGATTTTCTACTTGAAAAGGATATCTCTCTTGCTCTTAATATTAAAAAATCTCTTCTTGAGCGTATATCACGTTGTACGGGGGCTCAAATAGTTCCCTCAATTGATCATCTTTCTGCACAAAAGATGGGCTACTGTGACCTTTATCATGTGGAGAAGTGTTTTGAAGATCATGGTTCTGCTGGTCTAGCTGGAAAAAAATTGACAAAGACATTGATGTACTTTGAAGGTTGTCCAAAGCCATTAGGTTTCACGGTAAATTTTTATATTTGATTGAATAGCAGTTCAAAAATTTTTCTTGTAGTTTGAAACTTCGAGCTTTCAGTCTTTAATAAGCTGAAAACCTTTCAATCGTTTGGGGATGAAAAACATTCTTGAACGTCAATCTTTTATTCAACTGTGATTTGCAACTTGTGTTCATGAAGAAGCCAAGCTCAAGCCTTGTTCTTAATGATACTTCTTTTCCTCTTGTAGTTTGAATGCTCTAATAATATACTCTTTTGTTTAGACTTCAAATATCTGTAATTTTGAACTCTTTTCCCCTTGTGTTGTTCTTTTTATGTGTTCTTTGGCCTATTTTTTTTAGTATTCAGCTTGGATCATACTGTTGATGGGGACAAGGGGTACTTATTGGTCCAAAGTCCAAAGCAGCCCGAGCTTCCTTCTAAGTTCTTATTAGAAATAACAGATTAGTAAAAATATTACAACTGAATTCAATGACTACAGCGCCAACTTTTTATCTCCCTATGTCCCTATCTGTGAAGGGGAAAAACTCTCCCTCCTGCCCCCCTAACCGATAGACTACTGTTCCGTCTCATAGCTTGCTGTTGAGGTGTGGTGGCTGTGGTATGATAGTTACCTAATATGACTTGGATCTTTACACATTATTTGGACCAAGACAGTAGAAATGCAGAACTCATTCCTTGAAATGACATATCCCTGTAAGCCCTCCCGTTTCTTTATTATATCATGGAACCTTTATTTGATGCAATTTTGCTGTTTTATTTGTGACTGAACTGTGAGAATTGTATTGTCTTAACATCTCAAGATGGAGTCTGTCTTAAGCTCAATTATAGACGTGTATGTAGCCAATGTGCTCAAGGTTGGTGAATTTGCAGCTGCCTATGTAAATTTTGTACAATTTATCTATCTGCTTTTGTCAGTATAACTGTAGATTGGAATCCATGGTGATTGTTTGATACTTTGTGGTTGAAATATACTGTTTACTAGTTTTTTCTTGTATCTTTAAGTTTTATTTGTGGTGATCTGAGTGGATATGAGTATCATTTACTTAGTATTTCTGATGGTTCATGTTTTAGATTTTACTTAGAGGTGCAAATGGAGATGAACTGAAGAAAGTGAAACATGTGGTGCAATATGGTGTTTTTGCTGCTTATCACTTGGCTCTGGAGACATCTTTTCTTGCTGATGAAAGAGCTTCCTTGCCTGAGCATCTATATAACGAACCAATAACTGTCTCACTTCCAAATAAATCCTTAAGTATTGATCGGTCTATCTCCATGGTTCCTGGTTTTGCAGTTCCTACACTCGGGAAGCAAGAACACTTTGGGGAGCCACAAGTGGTGAATGCTATTACTACAACCTTGCAAAGTGTTACTTTTATGCAAAATACTGAAGAATTGGCACAGTCATTGTCTTTACCTTTGACTACTATCATCCAAAATGCTGGAACCTCATTTAGCTGCAGCAGGATTGTTACTAATTTTACTAACCCGTCAAGATACATCTCTGGTTCGGAGCTTTGTTGTGATGAGGTTGCTTCTGTATCAGCAGCTGACAAGGAAAAGCATATAGGTGATTTTATGGGTCGAAATGATTCTGCAGATATTTTTGTTGAAGGATCGGAAGCTTACTTTAAAGAAGAAAAATCTGGCTCACCAAAGTCTAGGGACCATGCATCAGTTGCTGAGGATGCCTGTGATGCTAACAACATAACTGGATTAATTGGCACAGCAGTTTCTGTGTCCATCTCTGGGCAACAAGATGCTATACGTGTTGTCCATACCGAGCCTGGATCATTGAAAGGGGAGTTCCCTCCAACATCTTCTAACATTCAGAGCATCTTAGTTTCCTTGTCATCACGATGTGTGTGGAAGGGAACAGTGTGTGAGAGGTCTCACCTATTTAGGATCAAATACTATGGTAGCTTTGATAAACCTTTAGGTCGATATTTGCAAGATCATTTATTTGATCAGGTAAATTTACCTATGTTTGCATGCACATATGTTTTTGTTGATAAAATAATTAGCAAAATCTGAAATGAGTTTCTCCTGCTTTCTCCAGAACTACAGGTGCCATTCCTGTGATATGCCCTCTGATGCTCATGTTCAATGTTATACTCATCGGCAAGGCACACTAACAATTTCAGTAAAGAGGTTACCAGAAATTCTTCTGACTGGAGATGGAGAAGGAAAAATATGGATGTGGCACAGGTGTTTGCGTTGTCCCAGGATTAATGGTTTCCCTCCTGCAACTCGGAGAGTTGTGATGTCAGATGCTGCATGGGGATTATCTTTTGGGAAATTTTTGGAGCTTAGCTTTTCAAATCATGCAGCAGCAAGCAGAGTTGCTAGTTGTGGTCACTCTTTACACAGGGATTGTCTTCGATTCTATGGGTATGTCATTAATGTGACAGTGCTCTCTACTTTCTCCGTCTTGTATGAAATGTTTCTTACCGTACGTGAACATGAAAGATCACATTAAATGGTATTATAGCTAATGAACATTGTTGCCTTTTTAACCAGAAAAGCTTTCCCGCTTTCGTAAAAATTATAATTAAATTGTTGTCCTGTTAGAACGCAACTTACTCACAAAATTCCTTTAGTTTAATAACTTATAATGTATGTGCAGGTGTGGACAAATGGTTGCTTGCTTCCGTTATGCATCAATTGATGTTTATTCAGTATACCTTCCACCTGCGAAAGTTGATTTCAACTATGAGATTCAGGATTGGATACAGAAAGAAGCAGATGAGGTACCATTATAGTTTGATATTTTAAAGATTCTGTCCCACTATTTCTTTTTTCTATGGTGCTTTGAAGTGTCCTTGCTTCAGGTTGTTGAACGAGCAGATTTCTTGTTTTCTGAAGTTCGCAATGCCATCAGACAAATTACAAAGAAAAAGTGTGATGGTTTGGGTGCTGACTCAATATCTTCTGAATCAAGAATTGCCGCACTTGAAGGACTTCTTCAAAACGAGAAGATAGAATTTGAGGTATGCATTTGCTCTTTTTGTGGTATTATGCAGGGTCAAGAATTTAAAGTCATTAAAATCCTATGTTAGGATCTTTTCTGTTGTAAGTTTCTTTTACATCTCACAATCAAGGTGTAACTAAGGAAATAAGAAATACTTAATTCAATCATCAAGTTTTTAATCTTGCATTCATAGTTTATACGAGGGAGAGAAATATCTTCTTTGAATACTGCTTGCTTGTATTTTTCTCTATTGCATTGTGGTTAATTTCATCACAAGAGTATTCAAGAATGTGTTTAAATATATCAAAGCTCTTATATGTTTAGACTTTTAGTGTTATGTGGAGGAATTTGTATTTGTGTGTATTTGCCTTTTGTATGTCAATTAATTTTCTTTTCCAGGAAATGCGTCAGACATCATCAAATAGGGAGGTTAAAAAGGGTCATCCTTCTCGAGACATTCTGGAGATAAATCGATTGAGGAAGCAGCTGCTCTTTCAGTCTTACTTGTGGGACCACCGTCTTGTTAATGCTGCCAGGGACGACAATCAAGGTGGAGACAAAGCTGTTACCAGTGGGGATTTCTTGGGGCTGGGCATTCTCAGTAGATCAAACTATGCTGTTCCTAGTGGTGAAGCACTTCCTGCGGAACAGAAATTTGTAAGAAGTTCCAATCTGGAAGGAGCTAATAATGTTGTGAAACCGTTAGAGATAGCAGTTCAGACTAGAACTGGTCCAGATCTTGCATGTGACTTTGAAGACCAAGGAGATCCCTCCACTTGCATCGAGAAATATGAACAGTCTGACCCTTTGGAGTGCGGATCAACTGTTCGAAGGGCGCTATCTGACAGTCAATTTGTAAATCTGTCAGATACCCTTGATGCTGCCTGGACGGGTACAACTCAACCAGGGATTGGGATGCCCAAAAAAAATAACTTACCATTGATGGGGTCGGTTTCAGCAGATTCTTCATTGGCAGTTGTGGCAGAGAAGCTGGCATTGGAAAATCAAATTGAAGAAACGGGTTATTCACCAGTGGCGTCTACAAACTCAAAAGGCATAGATAGTGCGGAAGATACCATAAGCTGGTTGGGGATGCCTTTTCTCAATTTCTATCGCTCTTTAAATATGAACTTTCTTGGAAGTACTCAAAAGTTTGATAGGTTAGGCTGTTACAACTCCATGTTTATATCATCAGCTCGGGAGTTAGGATTGGAAAGTGGGGCTAAGTGGCTTCTGCCTGAAGGTCTGAGTGAGACTGTTATTCCAGTGTATGATGATGAGCCAACCAGCATAATTTCTTATGCATTGATCTCACAGGATTATCACACTCAATTATCTAATGATGAGGAACGACCAAAAGATATTGAGTCAGCATCTTCATTGCCAGTGCAAGAATCAGCCAGCTTTCATCAATTTATTTCACCTAGTGACTCATTGAACGAATCAACTAGAAGTCTTTCAATAGATGAAAGCATCTTAGCCACATCGGGTGCCCGCAATTCCTTCATATCAGATCCGCTTTTGTACACAAAATCATTGCACATAAGAGTAACTTTTACTGTTAATGGTCCTGTTGATAAAGTGAAATATACTGTTACTTGTTACTATGCGAAACACTTTGATGCCTTGAGAAAAATTTGTTGTCCATCTGAGCTGGATTTTGTTGGATCACTGAGTCGCTGTAAAAAATGGGGGGCCCAGGGCGGTAAAAGTAATGTCTTTTTTGCAAAAACTTTGGATGACAGGTTTATTATCAAACAGGTGACGAAAACAGAGCTTGAATCATTTATAAAATTTGCTCCTGAGTACTTCAAGTATCTAATGGAAGCAATAGACACAAAGAGCCCCACATGCCTAGCAAAAATTTTGGGCATCTATCAGGTAAAATACTTTCTGTTCTAAAAAAGACGAAGAGTGTACCTATAATTATTTTTCCTTTTTCATGGTGTGCTTGGTATTGTTTGTCTGTCTGTATGATTCAGTTTCCGTTCAATAAATTGGAGATATTTTTCTCTTCTTGCAAAAGGTTCACAAATGTTTTTGTATACTTATACCTATGCATTCACATAGCTTAAAGGTGTATTGGTACATTGCATTTTGAAATTCGCTGTTATTGGCTATATGTTGCAGGTTACCTCGAAGAATCTCAAAGGCGGTAAGGAATCAAAGATGGATGTTCTTGTCATGGAGAATCTTTTGTTTAGAAGAAATGTCACGAAGCTTTATGATTTGAAAGGATCCTCAAGATCACGATATAATCCAGATTCCAGTGGGAGTAACAAGGTCCTCTTAGATCAAAACCTCATTGAAGCTATGCCTACGTCCCCAATTTTTGTTGGCAACAAGGCAAAGCGTTTGTTGGAGAGGGCAGTATGGAACGATACTTCTTTTCTGGCTGTAAGTCTCTAACCGGGTGTTCTTTTTGAGAAAAAATATTTATTTCGTACTTATATCAGTTGACTTCAGTCAGATTTAAGGCTGATTGATGAGTTTATATTGAAAGTTTCTGATTATGAAGTCTCCTTTTTCAATATTTTTCTAAATTCTAGAGATCTTATTAGTAAGTTAGTGTAAAGGAAGAGGGTTTAAGTGCAGGGAAAGCAAGGAAATACATTAAAGAAGTCAGATTTTCCATGTCAAATCGAAAAAGTAATGAATTTATTGTATTGTTCCTTGAAACGTTTTCTATGAATTTGTCTTGTCCTTTCCCTATCCCACGCTATCTACTTCTAGAAGTCAAACATCATTTATTGAATTTAGCATCTGCTCACTCCCACATCCTGACTATAGTCACTATACGTTCCCTCTAAAGGCTGGTTGCATGCAATCAGTACTCTATATCACTTGATCTATTCATATACTCCTCAAAAGTATCATTCAACATGGTTGAGCACTTGATCCTCTTTGTTGGGCAAAATATTTTTCAGAGTTTCAATAAAAACTTTAGTCTGAGACTTGAACACTTGCTCTGTTACTTACTGCCTGACACTTGTCAAGTATTAGTTTCATCTAGGTTAAGGTCTCTTCTGCATAGACAACGATGATGATACCAATATGAAGCATATTCTACAAACGTTTGACGTTCCATAAGTATTTCTTTTCTCGTTTAACTCTGCTATTCGAGCGGTTGTTGCTCTATCTTTTCAATTGAGGGGTTCTTTGTGTGAGTGGTTGGGGGGTGGTTTACGTTAGTAAAAGTTCTAGCTGACTTGCTGAACACTTGATTTTGGTTTATTAGTGGGATGATAATCTTTATTACTGTTACTTGATTTGTGAATCAAACTAAAGTACTCTTATGAATATGCTACTCAAGATTTGTTTTTGCTAATGATTCAGGCTGTTGATGTAATGGATTATTCCTTGCTGGTTGGAGTGGACAAAGAGAAGCATGAACTAGTTCTTGGGATTATTGATTTCATGAGGCAATACACCTGGGATAAACATTTGGAAACATGGGTGAAGACTTCTGGCATTCTTGGCGGCCCCAAGAATGTGTCCCCAACTGTGATTTCACCCAAGCAGTATAAGAAAAGGTTCCGGAAAGCCATGACTACATATTTTCTAATGGTCCCTGATACTTGGTCCCCGCCTACTATTATATCATGCCAGTCGCATACCGACCTTGGTGAAGAGAATCCTGAAGCTGGGTAGTGACTTGATTAAAGTCTGTGAATTGGAATGCAGTAGGTCTCACAGGTAACTTCGAGGTTAGGCCTCCATAGTTTTTGATGCACCAAAATTTTCGGTACCTCATATTTTTGGGTAGTGAGATTTGATTGTAGTCTGCATGAAAGAGGCAGGATAGTAAAGTTTTGATTCTCATTGGGGTATATATTTGATAGCCAACCCCATATCTTGAACGATGTATATGGTTTTTTGGGCCCCTATTTTTGGGTGCATTAGCCTTACAAGATGTAATTGAATTATAGTGTTTGGGAAAGTGTACAGTGTTAGAAGAGCTTTGTACGTATGGTCAGTATTCAAGTTCGATGAAAGCATTTTTGGTAAATACTGTCTCGACATCAATGCCGTTGCATTTCTGAGTGTATACGCACTTTCATTGGTTATTCATTGGGGCCACCTCACAAAGTCACAGCTTACATATGGGTCTTCAATATACTCATGTCCTTATTTGTAGGGGTTGTCAAGTTGCTCAGATACCATCTTTTGTTGCCAGTGAAAATTTCCTCCAAGTCCTTTTTTGGAATGAGTCAGTAAAACAGAGATTAAACTAGATGCAGAGACCCAAACAATACCTGAAAATTCCCCGAGTTCTCTCTTCCCATGGACTTGCAGGTTACTCATGAGATTTGCAAATCTCGGTGGAATTAGCCTATGTACCTTCTCTTCATCCTATTCAAGGCCACTGGTTTACTATCATACATAGCTTCTCACGGTGTCCTACTACAGTCTACTCCAGAACTCCCATGATAAGAGTATGTAACACGCGACTAATTAGATGAAAGTGAAAGAATGGAAGAGATTGGCACCCTTTTACATTATGATATTTGCGTAACCTTGGTTAAAGTTGAACCAACAATCAGAAACGTCCTTCAAGTCTACAGTTCTCCAATATTATTTAAGCATTACCAAAAAAATGTGACTAGTGCTTAATCAGGCATGAAATGGCTCAGGGAGTTGGAACAGATCTTCAACCTCAAGAAAGGAAAGGCCAAAAGCAGGATTAGGGTTGAACTCATACACGACTTTGAAGATCGGATCTGGATAACCAAATCAACGGATCATGAATAAGGTAGAGATTGTTACGTCTATGCAAGAGTGAAATACGGAAATAGGTAGCAAATAACTTCGTCACATGGGAAGAAGGGTATTCTTGCCTTTGGAGTACATGCAAGAAAGAAGGCTTGTTAATGCTCTGCAGTGTTCCAAAACTTCAAATTGGACTTATTATTATACCAGTGTCATACAAAGTATTATTTACTTATTCAATAAAAATCATCAATATTGCAGAATGTCATATACTTCGTATAAGGATGTCAATCTTTTAATTTTTCTTGACAGTATCAAAGATACTCAGCTTGCTGCAGATTTTTAGTTTGACCATACTCTCAAATAAGTACTGTCTAGTTAAATATTTTGCTACCATGTTTTAGCTCTAAACTAAAGAAGAAAGACACCCAGAAGTGATAATACACCTTCTGGGGTACAAAAGTCAACAATATACGATACAGACCTTGTCGAAGATAAGATCTGGTGATTTATAAATGATTTCTTGATTGATCATGAAAAATTCCCTACTGAAAATACACATGATTTAAAAGAGGATCCAGTCTGATGATCATATGATGAATTTCATGGATATGGGAGTACTTCATTTACATCCTGCACAAGGAATCATAAATTCGTTCTTTTATCTTATGATTTAACATAGAGTTAAATCCTTACAACCTAACAAAAGGTCTGGTTTTATGTCACAAAAAAGAGATATCTAACAGGTCTCAATTAAGAGATATTTATACAAAGTGATCACTATAGTATTGTTTTGCATTTGGTCAATGCAACGTGTTGAATCCATTACAAGACTTCTTTAGCAGGGCACTAGAGTTTGCAGATTCTTCATCCATAATCTGAAGCCATCTCTGCTGAAGACGATTAAGGATATCGTTGTCATCCCTGTATAATTTCACCCTTCAGATCAGCTAATGTCACAGATAACAATTTTTTCAGAGATTTCACTTAAGAACTTGCCTTATAGGTAAGATTGTTGACGGACACTGCGGATGTAGGCGAGGACCCTCATCGAAACCTTCACATATAATCTCCCCTCTGTCATCTTTATAGCAAATTATACCTGCTGAACGATCTTCAAAAACCTGCAGTATCAGCCACTCATGTATCAAATCAAAAAGTAGGAAGGGAATACAAAGAAGACAAAGGAAACAGAAGAAATGGAAGTAGTACAAGGTCTCTGATGCAACATCTGATCTTAAGTTTGGTTGCTTTCTTGACAGGAAGCAGAGTTTTTCTTAGCACCACCATTCCAAAAAGAGGCTTTCTGAAGGTAGCAGATTGATGAATTATGAAATGGGGTGAAAAGGAGCTACCTTGTAAAGCCATTGATTCTTAAGAAGATCAACAAAAAGGGCAGTAGCACTATAGCAAGATGAAACAGTACAGGCAGAAGCAGCAGAAATGGAAGAACAAGAATGTTAACCCATGAGTGGGGTCTTTTATATTAGAAAACAAGAAACTCTTGATGTTTGAAGTTGAGGCAGATGCAACTCTTTAACTAGTTTTAGATTAATTATACTCTTTATAATAAATTAATAACGCATTATGTATGATAGTATCGCCAAAATACGCATAATAGGATGATGGAATCATTAACAATTTGTCTAATCACTGTCCATCAAGTGGGGCCAGGGGGCCCCATGCTACTTATCTTCTAACTGTTGCTGTTTGTGCAGACGAGAGTCATTTCATTATTTGGTAATACCACATCTTGTATTCAAGTGATTGGCGTAGCTCTTCTCTAAAATGTTAGAAAACAGATGTGCAGATGATGGCACTCATCTACTACTTATTCTATTCATTCAACTTTTGGACGCACCCAGAAGTCTAATTCTAGAAAGAAATCCTACTAATTAAAAAATTAATAGATCACAATTTTGTATCCTTTAGTTTGGTTTAACTTGCTTTATTTGTCCAATGTCGAAAAGAGAAAAAACACCAACTAGCCCTATACTTTTAAACACCTACAAGGTACTCTCAATGATTCTAATATTCACAAGGTCCCATGAACTAAAGTTTAAGGAGAAATTAATCCTGAGCCTGCACTAGAATCGGAGTAGGAAGAATAGTCGCCATATATTAATATGTTGGTTAATGATACACATAAAACACTATCACCCATAAATGCCTAAAATCGAAAAAAAAGAAAAATGGGAAGACAGTTACTTGAGCATCCATATTCTATGATTTAGTTTCCTTGTTAATATATTTAAAACACTTAGGATTCTTAGTGTTCTACATCTAGTACAGGGGAAGCCAGGTGACATTTTCCTGATAAAACAAAACCCAACAACAATAAACAATCAACACAACCTAAACTTCCTTATTTCAAACTATTGATCAAAATGTATTAAACTAAACTTAAGTGGAAAACAGATATAACCAATACAAAGGTACCAAAATTACAAGCTAAAGTGAGAACAAACAACTAAAATAATATTAAACATTGCTAGTCAGTATTAAACCTTCAATGAGCTTTTCAACTTATAGGTTATCACGTTAGTTTTCCCTTCATCTGAGAAGTAGCAATCTTATGCTAGAAATTGTTAGGCTTCAATAAGTAGATAAGATTTGAAAAGTCCTACGATATTTTAGGAATAACGAGTCACCTCATTCCTTTTATAACATATAATAGAGTAAATTATCTTATGATGAACAAGGAAGTTCATGGTATCTAATTATATGCGAAGCTAATTCATGGTTTGTTTTTCCCCTACATATTTTCTAGCGTGGAACCATGAAAAATGGAAGGTTTTAAATTCCAAGATATCTGATTCACAAAAAACAATTATAAATAATCTGACTAATTTGCTGTCCCCCTCAGAAGGACAATTGCTTATTTGCTCAAATTTTATTGCAAATTTTTCAACGCTTGAATATTACTTCTTGGAAAATATAAAGCATCTTAGCTTCTTTTTTAAGCTTATATTGCTAATTTTACGTTTTCTTAACCTGATTTACTAATTTATGTTCCTGAATTCAACTTATCTAAACTTTGTTTTTCCTATAATAAGTTACAACTAAATTATAAAAAACAATATAAAAAAATAGAAAGAAATTTCAAATAATCAAAAAGATAGTATAGTACATGGACAACATTAGATATATTCCTAGCACAATATTAGTAAGATAATCTTAGCAAGATCAAGATTTTGTTTATGAACAAGCAGGATGCTACCCCGACTGCCGATAGCTTTATACTTTAGTCTTGTGTTATAACTAACTGCATACAAATTTATTGTGATGATGATGTGCACTATTTAGTAGTACACTAGTAACAATTGATAATAGAATAATTTCCAATATGTGGTCTATCTTCAGTAATTGTACTTATTATAACTATCGTCAACCATACCATCATTATCAAGTAGTATATCAACCATAACATTTTCAATTACTTAACGTTAAATTTCCTAATCATGCTGATTGAGGGCTAATATCGTATAGAACAAGTCCAACTATCTAAGAAAAAAAAAATCAAAATAAAAGACTATCTATTTGTAAAAAATAAGCCTAAAATTCGTTTCGAAGAATAAATTCAAGCTACAATCTTCTTTGGACAAGACCTGCAATACCAAAAAAAGAGGGAGGTGCTACAATTTTTTTTTTTTAGAGCAGAGAGGGGTGCTACATCATCAAACCTTTATACATTAGTTTTTTTTAATTAAAAAAAACAAGACAAAACTTGAATGGAAAAGTCACATAATACAATCCGGGAAGAGTGAGCAGGGCCAGTGTTTCTTGCATCTCCCATGAAGCCATCAAGAACAGTTTGTGAGTCAAGATATGTAGGGTAAAGAAGGGAAATAAAAGAGAAGATTCTCTTTGTATGTCCTAATCACTTTTACCGAAGAAACTTGAAAACTGTGGACGGTGCACTAAGTGTCTTGTTTTCGTATTATGCAGGTTAAGAAGGGAGGAGGGGCAAACACCAACATAACTTTCAAGCTGAAATTGTACTGGATCAACATTTGTGATATCAACTATCAAGACATAAAACTTATTCTCTTTGCAATAAAAAAAATGTTACCGCAGTTAACTTTGCAGTAGTGAATCCACCAAGCAGTGTCTTCAAGTTTTAGAGCAACTACAAGCTCTCCAAGGGCAATGATTACCTGCAAAAATCACTCTTTTATGAGATCGTGAATATTCAGGGCTCTCTAACCTCTAAATACTTGCAAGACCAAAGATATGTACAAGTGATGTGATAAGACTTGAATCCATACACAATGAATAATAACTCATTATTCCAGGTTATGAGTTATATGAAGGTGCGTACACTTTCTGCTGCAAATTGTACCAGATTAAACTAAATAAAAGGTAAAATAAACGCAGCACATAATTTTCCTCACAAGTTCAAAATGAACTATAGATTAGATTTCAGGGGTAAAAAGAAATCAAGAAAATAAACCAAAATTTTTCGTGAAAAATGAATTCACCATTTAGTATTAGCATCTACAACCTCGCAAGCAATCAGTATTCACAGAAACACAACACTATATTCAACTTCTGAGAGACTGCATGTCATTGTCTTATCTGCAAATCCATATTCAAACAAAAACTCTATGGTTATACGGTTATACCGGTGGCACAGAGACCTGATTTTTAAAAGAAATATAATCATGAATTATATCTCTAAAGTAAGTTAATGATAACAGAACTTAGAATTATTCTAAGAGTCTGATTGAGTGATTGATACGAGACGAAAAAAAAGAAAGATATTTAACCCATATAAATACTAAACTAAGTAGGAAGAGAGGCAAGCACCTCAGTTTCATGTACCGCAATATATCTCCCTAACTGAGAAAAGCATTTAGTATGACATCAAACCTTTCTGATATGCTTACCTTCAACAGGGAACAATAAAATCAACCGTCACACCAATTAACGGTTAAGTTACAGCTCTCTTCTCAAATGGCTACATTGTACATTGTTCAATTGTTCATGCCACATCATTTACATCCAACTTTGATCTCCTCCCATCAAAACAGAGGCGCAGAAGGTCAACATATTGTGCATCCATACATCCAAAATATGAGCACAGAAGTATTAAGCGGTGATGCCAACAAGGTGGGGCCATCGCCCAATGGCTCTGCAAGTTCATCTTAATGCTTATTAGCGTACACATTTCCTCAAACAAGTAACATCATATGTAGGATAGAGAATGTTTGCAGGAAAATAACTTTTAACTTAATCTGTCAATGAGGAATACACATGACTACCAACAATTCTGCTGCTGCCTCTGCTTAGTTAATGCAATATGTTGGTCACTAATTCCAACAAAATACCTTTAATCCTAACATATATTATTGGCTGTGTTTTCTTCTAAGAAACTTTCTTGATGCCTGTAAAATTGGCCAGATGTGCCTCAATTAAGGGGTCAAGAGATAAAAGATGAAACTACATATGACATTATGACCCTGAAACAATCACCAACTAAAAGCGGGAATCTTTTCTGTTCATTTACTTCTCATCATATCTTAACTTGTTTGGACTCTTCCCAGTCCCCCGAAGTAGCAAATATTTCAGACAATTACACAAATACTTGAATTTTCAGGGTCAAGATGAATCATTAGCTCTGCAACTTCCTTTCCTAGCTTCTTGTTTCCATGGGCCACACACCCTCTCTGCACAGAAGGCAGCATACTTGCATCTTTCTTAAAAGGCATTTGCTTAATTAGAGTCGTTGCTTCTTCCAGGCAACCAGCTCTATCTAAGAGATCAACCATGCATGAGTAGTGCTCAATCTGCTCATATCCTGGTTCTATATTATAATCACATTTCATCAAATTAAACCAATTCCTTGTCTCCTCAATCAGTCCACCAAGACTGCAAGCAGATAGAAGCACATTAAACGTAACATCATTTGGCTGAACTCCAGCATTCTCATGGCAGAAAGCAAATCAAAAACCTCCTATCCTTGACCATTTGTGACATCGCCCATTAGCATTGAGTTCCAAGAAACTTCATCAGGTTTGACCATTTCATCAAATATCTTCTGACCCAAGGTAATGAAACCACACTTGTAATAGAAATAATGAGTGATGTACAAACAATCAAGCCAGCTTCTAGGCCAGCAACAGTAGCTCTAGCAAAAACCTGCTCACCAAATTTAATTGAAGTGATGCTGGCACATGAGATGATTACACTGGCTACATTTGTCTATTCGAACTTCAAGTATATTCATCTCACAGAAAATATCCAAGTCTGAAAGTGGAAACGATTTTGACTAAACCCTGCCAAAATCAAATTCCACGAAATCAAGGTTTTATCTTGCATATGGTCAATAATCTGCTTGGCTTCTTACACTCTTCCACAGTCACAGTAGACACTAATCATGGAATTAAGAACAATGTCATGAAGTTCAAGCTCATTGAAGAACTGACAAGCATCATTTGGATGTCCACACTTCAAATACATATCAATAAGTGAACATGCAACAACAACATCCGTTGAGACCCCAACTTTTCAAGCATGATTGTGCAACTGTTTTCCTAATTCAAGAACACAAATACACGAACAAGCATTCAAAACATTTGTGAAGGTAGAGCAATCAGGCTAAACCCCCCATTTATCATCATGTTGAACAGAACTATGGTCTCTACCCCTTGATATGTAGTGACATAACCAGAAATCAATGAATTTAACGAGAAATCAATGAATTCAAAACCACAAAACGCGGATAAGTTACATTATCAATAGTCATCCTGGCATAATCCAATTTACCCACATTCGCATATCCTGTAATCAACGCATAAAGGAAAAAGTAATCCGCTTCTTTAATCAACTTAAACATCTGCTTCTTACTGTCTAATTCACCACACTTGCTACACAAATTAACAATAGAACTTCCTAAAACCAGATCAAACTCCACGCCATCAATGACTATCCTGGCATAAATTTGCATCCCACAATCAATAGCCATCAAGTCAGTACAAGCACCAACCAATGTAGCCAAAACAAAAGGATCCTCTTCCCATATTCATCACCATCGAAATTCAAACCCCTAAACAACCTCAACACCTCTTGAGAATACCCACGACGAGCATCCCCATGAAGTATTGGATTCCAAGCAATCGCATTCTTCCTATGCATCTCATCAAACATCACCCTCTCCAAACTCACGTCACCCGTTTTCACGCAACCCGAACGACATTCCATCCCTATAAGACATAGAATTAAAACATCCAATGACTTATTCACATTCCCTGACTTCATAAACCCCTCAACAAGAGTATTCCAAGAAAAGCTATTTCTTTGAGATATTTTGTCGAACACCATAACTGCCTCCCTCATTGTACACCATTTAGCTTCAATCTATATGAGGCGGTTCGGATCCTGATGACGGAATTAAGGATACCCCTTTTTGAGACGTAGGGGGTGGATTTGCTTTGCTTGACTGATTGAATTGTGGGTCAATGGGTGTAGCAAGATGTAAACGTTATAGTAACGCAAGTCAGAGTCCATGATTCTGCACTGAAGCACTGAATCACCCAGATAATTGTTGGTCTTTTCCCCTTCTTTCACTGATCTTCCACTGTTGGGCAGATTGTTGATAGTTAGTGGAAACCTTCATCAACTGTTTGGCCACAATTTTTAAGGGTTTTCATCATTTGATACGAGTTTTCCAAAAGTGTTGTGTAAGATGTGGTTACTAGGAGGTTGGGTTGTGGACTTATACGTACATGCGAGTAAGTAGCGAGTTGGATCAATAGAAGTCTCTTTATAGTTGTCGATTATAAGAGGGTCAATAATATAGGCGGGTCAACAAGTTTTAGGCATTGATTTGTAAATAAGTGTAATTGCACATGAACATATTTGACATACTAGTTGTATAACTTACTTTACAAAGAGGTCAACGATAGAGTCAAAGTTGGAGTCATCAACGAATCATATAATAGCATTCCCACAAATGGTCATATTTTTTCTCATGCATGAGAAAAATAACGCATGAGGGAAAAAGGGTCACTCCATCAATGAGGATAGTTTCCTCATGCCTTGAGGAAAATCAGATTTCCTCATCAAGTGAGGAAAATTTCTTTTCCTCATCAGGTGGGTCCCACCTGTAAAAAAATTGTTGATGTGTAAAGTTGTTCAATCAGAAGCTGCCAAGTAATCAATAACTGAACAATCAGAATAATCTGTTTAATTACAACGGTTATATTTTCAACGACTATTTTCTTGAAATATACTTTATAAAAATAAAAAATAAAAATTGTACCAACGGTCGTGAATTTTTGTGATCTATAAATAGACATCCATATTGATATAGTTTTGCACAACTTTTGTTTTCTCCTTCATACCTCTAAATTACTTAACTTCGATTATTATTATTATTATTATTATTATTATTATTATTATTATTATTAATTTCATATTTCTTTGCAATATTTACTTAAGATCAACATTATTATTCTTAGTCATGTTGTTGTTCTTCTTATTATTATTATTGTTATTGTTGTTATTATTATTATTATTATTATTAAATCGTATGAAGATCGTCCTCAACCACGTGCAAGACCAAGAACAGAAGCTAGTACAAGTGCAACAGTAACTAATGAAGAACCTTTCGTGTTCAATACCGGACGACCAATTGATATAAACAACTACTTGGAGAAAAGAACTGCTATACGTGATAGACAAACAAATGAATCTCTTAAGCATGATTTAATGGAAAACATTTGGTAAAAATATGGCCAAAACAATTAGTAAAATGGTAGTTTAGATTTGAATCCATTGTTGTAGTCCTCCTTTTACTATTTTTTTATATAACATAATTGTTGTGATTTTTCTAAATATGGAATTTCATTGTTGTACCGTTGATTTAATATTATTTTAAGTTAAAATCTATAATTATCACATACGATTAATTAATTATTTTAAATTAATTAATGTTAATTATCAATGTAAAAATCGTAATTAAGTTAAATGACGTCATTAATATTTATAAATGTATGATTAATGTAATAATCAATATAATTGATATAGTTAAGTATGAGATAAAAAAATATAATGAGATATGGTTGAAAGTAAGAGAGAGAATAAGTGGGTAGAGAGAGAGTGATGAGGAATTTTTTTTACTCATTGGTAGGATGAATATTGGAAAAAATTCTCATCCATGGGAAAAAGTGATGTGGGAGAGGGAAAAAGTGGTTATAGAGATAGGGATGAGAAAAATTTTTGTCCATTGATGAGAGTGGTCTAAAGGAAGACCTTTACAAAAGATTTAACGACATGAATAAATCAAAGGGCATGCTAATGATAGTTTATAGCAAAGATTTCATTGTTATGAATCCTTGAGATACGTGGCTCCATTGCATAATCTTGATCAAAATTGGATTCGGATAAGATATAAATTAGGCCTTGAGTTAATCCATTCATAAGGGTTTTCTCTGATTCATCTTATCCAATTATCCAAGACTTAAACACAAGTAACAATAGAAAAAGTTATAATTTTATATCTAACTATAACATATTAAAAGTTGATTAATTTAAAGCACATAAAGACTAATATTGGTGATCACTTTTGAAGAAATCATTTATGTGAATTCCTTAAGTAATTTGGATGGATTAGTATATGTGTACCCATTGTGAGTTAGGGTGCTTAAGGATGGCTTAATCTTTACTGCTTGAGTTCCTACTTAGCGTAGCTCAGTAATTTTACCAATTGTTAAATATGCGTTGAAGAGAGTCTATATGGTTCCCTCTTGGAAGTTGGTCCCTCAATTACCTCTAGTGCACATTCCTTAACCTATCTTTTGCTAAGAGTTGTTAAAAAAAGTGGTTTTATGTGTTTGAGTTGAATAGGTGGTGCTAATGAGCCCACAAGGTAAAAGTTCAAACTGTGAAATCCAAGTTAAGAAGAGGTGTCTATGAGCATACTAGGCTAGCAGCCTTTTTATGTTTCAAAAATCAAGATAGGAGTCCAAAAAGTTAAAATAAGAGTCCATAAGTGGTTTACACAAGTCACTTGAGTAAGTGGGTCGGTTGAGATGATTGGGTGTGGTCTTAAAAATTTGTAAGCAGAGTTCCCTAGTAAAGATGAATGTCATTACGACCCAAAGGTCAAGACTTTAGACCTATTGCTCATTGGATTGAATCTTATTTTTTTTCTCAAAGAGGAGCATAGTTTGGGGGAGTATATGAGCATTATTAGTGGGTGGGACTATCTTTGGAATTGTTTCCATCCTTTAGAGAATAATTTCTGACTTTTGGATACCTTAGAGACACTAATGATGTTTGAAGTTTATGACCGTGTCTCTTTTGTACCATATATTAACCCCTTAGGTTCCTAACTTGTAGATACATTTTGATGGTGGTTATGCTTTGAAAGTTTGTTTGAACTATCCTATGATGAGAACCTCTATTGGTGAGATAGTCTATTGGTGAGCTAGTTATATCGGTGAGCCTATATTAGAAGGTTTGGAAGAAAAAAATATTTTATATTCGGTTTCAAAAGGCTTAGAAGACAAGTTGGGGATCCAATTGTAAAAGTTTTAGAAATTGATTGAAATGAATGTTTTCGAATCACTTCTAAGGCCTAATATGACTTTATAAGACCCATGATTAGTGTATAAATGTATTCCCTCATCGGGTTAGGAATTGTTAGATATTAATTAATTTTGAGATTTTTTTAAAAAATTTCGAGGGTTGAAATAAATATATTAGATGCCTCCTAGGGTAATATAAGAAGGCTTGTAACTACTAACGGACTTATTTATAATTTCAAAAGGCCCTAAAAATAAACTTGGTACCCAATTATATAAGTGTTATTGGAAAACAAATTAATTGGATATTTATAGTCAAAGTAAATGGTTCAATTAATTAATGGCCTTAATCCCGTACAAGACTCATGGTAAATATTTTAAGGTATTCTCTCACTAGATACAACATTGAAAGAAATTACCAAATTTAGAAGCATGTTTTAATCGTTTTAGAGATATTCTAAAAAAAATATATATTGATATTATTATGTAATGATGATAAATTGGTGTCAATGGTCTGTTTAGCATTTTAGGGCATGGTAAAAAGAGAAACATCTGTAAAGGCTATCCCTCACTCAAATGTAACTATACAAGTATCTAACCAAGGTGCCAGGGAGGGGAGGAAAGATACAGTCATACAGGACATGCTAAAAGAACTAAAGAAGGCTCTACTACAGAAATCAGCATAACTACTCTGTAGGAATTAGCATGGTCCAATTCCAAGCCTACTAATGTCATGACAGAGATATCATACTTGTATAGTTTTGACCCGTTCTTGTGACCAAAAAATTTTGTCATTTTTGTGATGACAATTCGACCATCTAAAGGTGAATTTATAAGTGGGTTTTTGTTTGATATTTCAATTCCTTTAAAATAAAAATGCTTATACATTGATTTATCATTGTCTCCATGTTTGACTCTATATAATTTGTATAATATGGAATACTCAATATCTTAAAAGCTTTTGAAATTGATGCATAAATATTGTAGGTAGAGGCTCGAGGGTTGTAAACCTCGACTTCACCTAAGAGTGCATTTTATAATTCAATCTGTTAAATAATTTCGGATGACTGATGTAAACGTGTACCTAAATCCTTATATCAAAGCTGTCGTAGGTGATTTTCAAAGAGTTACAACTCTTGTAAAAAGGTGGCTTCACTTTCTTGCAAATCTATGAGCTTCGTTCGTTTATGTGTGATGTGTCTTCCTTTAAGGTGGTAGCAAAATTTGGATACTAACATACTAGTACTATAGCATTAGTACATTCAATCATTATTCAATACAGATTCTACAGTTCAGTACAATGCATACAGCATAATTTCAATCCATACAACTAGATATGCTCCTCAAAAGAGTAAGCAAATAATTAACCTGAAAATAAATTACAAGTGTGAGAAGTACACCCTACCTTTCTCCTTCCTTTTCCACTACTCATGGGTTGCTTTACACTCTTTCCAGAGCACCCTCTTTTTCATACAACATATATATTTTCACATTTATAATATCTACTCTATTTTGTCTTCTATCTCTTAATCCTTTTCACCTCACTTCTTAATCACATTTATGAACGAGTTGACCCGTAAGAAGTTTTGATCCTTTAAGACACTTCTTCATACCGTATTTACAAAAAAAAAAAAAAATTAATTGATGGAAATATTCTAACATTTATCCAATTTGCGGATATTAATTCAACCTTTTGTTTATTTATGAGTACACCTACCTTTAGTCACTGTAATCTTTCACTAAACCTATTTATATAAGTGGACTTTTTTGTGACCCGGGAGAATCAGTTCCATTTCCATTGACCAGACCCGGACAAATCCAATGAAATATGAAATTGAACAAAGACGAAGAATATACCCCAGAACAAATCCAATGAAATCTTTGGCCCCTTAAAGCCTAGATTTCTCAAACATATGTACCTAATATTCTTCATCATTCTTCAATTTTTGACTATGAGGAAGGTAACCCATGTGGGGTTTCTGATATAAATGCGATTCCAACTCAAAGTTTCAATCTTTCGCACTATATGGCATATCCCTTTTTGGAGTTGAGGAGAGAAAGGGGTAAAGTTTTTGATGAGAAGCCATTGGGTTTGCCAGTTAGAAGTTTAAGGTCAAGAATTATGGATAGTGACAGTGAAGAAGAAGGTGTGCACAGTAATTCTGATTTGAGTGGTAAGATTGGTAACAAACTGACAACTCAAGTGGTAGAATGTCAAGAAGTGAGAAAGATGATAATTTGGAGGGAAATATGGGATTTGTCGGACCGCCTAACAGAAGACCTGCTCTTTTGCGTAAATCGCAGCCTATAAGGGCGGGTTTCGGGTCGGATTCTAAATCGGGGTGTTGGTTTTGGTGTTGTGAGATTCTTTCATTTTCGGAAATATGGGATAATATTTAAAGAGCGATTACCTGCTCATGACTGTCAGTTGCAAGTTACAATTGTGGGTGATTTAGTGAAAAACGACAGTGACTAAAGGTAGGTGTATTTATAAATAAACAAAATGTTGGATTAATATATGCAAATCGGGCAAATATTAGATTATTTCCATCAATTAATAAAAAAAAAAATTGGAGTTTTGAGAATAGATAAGTAGCACAAATCATAGAAGTAAGAAATTAAGGACTACACTACTGCTACTAAGTACCATTTCCATATATCTTTGAAGAATCACAACTAAAGATGGATCTCACTACCCCAAAATCCTATCAACCCACATCTCTATTTGCATCATCCCAAGCGGTAAGAAAAACTAAACTATTCAACAAATGCTTGTTCTTTTCTTGGTTTTTCTTATTTTTTTACTATTTCTTTCAAAATTCCTTGTTTTCACTCATGATTATACCCACCTTGGCACTTCAATCAACTCTGTTTGAAAATTTTTGAAAATTTTTACATTATGCCGGAATTACAAGAAGGTAAAACCAAGAGAAACCCATTTGTAGAAGCACTGTTAAACAGTAAAAATAGTGCAGTAGACCCAATTTGCAAGCTCACTCTCAAAGAGACAGCAGATTTTGTCAAGTTATTGCCAATGAGTGGGACTCAGTCAGCTCAAAGGAGAGAAAATTTTGGGAATTCAATGGCAAGAAAAATGGAAGCTCCATCAACACCGGGCAGACCGATTTTCAGCTTCAGTGTAGCTAGAAAAAGTGTTCCTTCAAAGTGGGATGATGCAGAGAAATGGCTTTCCGGAGGAGCTGGTGGTTCTTGCAATGAATCTCCTGCTCATCAAGCATTCAATCTTCATAATCATAACCATAATCCTAATCATAATCATATGATTACTAAGCAAAATGTGATGAGTTCAAATCCAAAAGCAATATTAAATGAAGTAATAGCAGAAAAATTCAGGGTAATTGAAGAAGAGAAGATTACAAAAGAAACAGTTCCAAAGTTTATTAATTGCTTTACTTCTGCTGCTGCAACTTCTATGGACCATCACTACTATCAGCAGCAGCAGCAGCAGCAAAAACTGAGTTCAGCTATCACTTTCGATGGGGCAATAAATTCTGCTGATTTGCCTCTTAAAGGTATGTCATTTCTCTCTAGTTTGGGCTTTTAGGCTACCTTTCAAAACAATCATTTCCCTCCTTATCAATTCTGCTCACTGATTAGTCCCCTTTTTACGGATATAACTGCTTCACTTTTTGGTTAGTGGGTTCCATTTCAAATGCTTACTAATTAAAAACCTATTTTATAGAATTTAGGAAACTTTCTTACTGCTAAATAATACAAGAATTTGATAATTCTGTCCAGTTTCTGATATTAGAAGAACCCAATTGGCTAAGATTATCTTCTTAATCTAGTGAATTATTTTGCAAAAAAATTTTAGATCTTAGTACTAATCTTGTGTTTTTTGTTAACTTTTCTTCCTATGATATAAACTTTGGATCAATTTACAGAATAAAGCTTCATAAATTTGAACATGCAAAGTATTTGACTGATAAAAGGTCATTAATCCCAATACATACTGTTTGGGTATGGGTGTACGGCTCAAAAGTTCATAATTCAAACTGAAGGACTTTTCTAGTAATTTCGCTTATTTATCTGCATTAGAATTGTGATTTAATCGGGTTTTGATTTCCCATTCCTGATATATAGATCTTCTTGTTGGTATTTCAATCGATATGTTGATATATTGACAGCGATAATGTTGTGAAAATGCAGACAAATATACAGATGAAATGAAAACATACATCCCCAATTTCAGATACTCAGAGCCTACAAAAGAGGCATTTTTGTTCAAATGCCTCAAACATGATACCAATAAGGCTATGATAGATGCATGTACAGAAGTGATCCCAATTCAAGAGCTGAAACACAGAGACATTAGCACTGAAATGACCCCTTTAGGCAGCTCCACAACCTCAAGGTGCCACACACCACTCAAGGGTTCCTCGCCAGCCCATCATAACACGCCGGCTTGTCGCTCCGGTCCATTAGCATTGATGGACCTATCCATCAGTTCAATAGACATGGCTCAGTTACAAGAGTGCCACCTTGCCAAGCTCCAAATTGGGTCAAACCCATATGATTCGGTTGCGACTAATTGGAGCTCCAAAGAAGAGGAGGAAGAGGAGATATCCAAGAGTTTAAGGCATTTTGAAATTGGAAGGAGGAGTGTTTCTGTTTCTGAGTCTAGGGCTCGTGATTGGGAAGAAGAGGAAAAAACCAAATTTTGTCTTAGGTGAGTTAAATTACAAATTAATATTTTTTTTGTATGAGTTGATAGCATTATAGTTACTTGAACTTGGATGTTTGGGATGTAAGGTACCAAAGAGAGGAGGCCAAAATTCTAGCATGGTTAAATCTTCAAAATGCCAAAGCAGAAGCTCAATCAAGAAAACTAGAGGTACTATTGTTGATCTCTGTCTCATACTTATTCTAGCAGCGTTGTTATTGTATGCACCTTCAATAATTCCAAAATTGCATCTATCTTAATAAGTAAACCTGTAACGCTCTTGAAATACCCCAAGCATGTCCGAAACCAGAGTCCATTATCTGAGATTCTGATGTGCATCTGTCATCCCTAGATAAAAATACAGGTTCTGAACTCGGGTCTTAAGTACTCTACAACAAGTTGCAGCACTCTTCTTAGTGGTATAAAGTTATCTGAGGATCATCTATGCATTAATGCATTTGTTACAGTGAGATAAGCTCATGTTTGTTAATGGAGTTGTCTGTGGAGTCCCTTAGGTAACCAATATGTTAGCCATTTAGACTTTTTGCAACAAAACAAATACCCATGGTAAACTCCATTTTGATACCCAAAGTTCGATTATGAGCCATGGGATCAGGCAAAGAATAACAAGCACATAAAGCAGTTGCTCATCATCTTGTCTATTGGTTTGAGTTTGTTGTTTAGCTCCATGAATTAGGTCTGAAAGCTCGGAGATCAATATATTAAGGGAAATTTAAGTGTAATTTTTTTGTTAGTGCTAATAAATAAACACCAAATCCAAAGTATTAGTTAAGTTGCTGTGTTCTGTTGACTGTTATTTAGTTTGGAGACTGTGTTTAAGGTGTATTTTAAGCATATCCATCTCGAGCCAAACGCAGCATGCCAACGATATCCTTCCTAAAAAAATTCATTCACACCCTATTTAAAACTGATTACTGACCTGCTTTTTCTTCCCAAGTACCTTCCAAAAACCAACACTACGTTGCATTAAATTGGTCCTTCAAATACATGCTTTAACTCTAAGTAATAGAAGAAGGAAGAATTAGAAAAAGTCATGCAACTATGCATACTTTAAATTTAAGACCATCCATGTGAAGTCGTGAAGACAGTTGTTTTTGTAAGTTGTGTAATATCCATGCGAGGTTCTTGTATCGATTGAATACTATTCCATTTGGAGGACTTCGTTATTGAAAAACACTAGTATTATCAAATGTAAGAGAATGTTCAAGATATGCATGTTTTGGCCGCTAGGAATGAAAATGAGCCCAACATGATCGTAATCTGAGCTTGCTTTGATCGAACTCACGTAGCATTATGCGCTGAGCTTAGCTCAACTTTTGAGCTCTACAAGCTGGAGCTCAGAGCTCAAGTTTAAGCAGTGAAGCTAGTCGAGCTATTCCAAACTCAAGTTGCTTGGCTCATTATCATTCCTAGTCTTATGTCCTAAACACTGAAGCCCCATTGTCCATATTCTGATAGTCATTCCACCTGAAACAAATATCTCCCTTCCTATTACATATATCTCATAACATATGGTTAGAAAAATGAGATTGATGAAAGGATTAAAGCACGGCATATCATAGTCTTAGTTTATGCATGTTATTATTTCGTAGTAAGCTCTTAATTATACCCAACTCATGAAACATGCTGGAATGGCAACAAATGATTGAACAGGTAAAAATACAGAAAATGAGGTCAAATTTGGAAGAGAAGTTGATGAGAAGAATGGCAATTGTTCATAGAAAAGCAGAGGAATGGAGGGCATCGGCTCAACTTGAGCACTCTGAACAAATTAGGAAAGCCAATGAGCGTGCTCAGAAGCTGATAATGAACAACCACCTCCACAACACCCATATGTCTCCTCACATTGTATCATGTGGCTGCTTCCCTTTTACGTCTAAATAGTATTCATAACATTAATAACAAACATTTAGATCGGAGTATATTTACATTATTAGCTTTAAGCCTTCAACGCCTATTTATAATGCTCTCCCAACGCCTGCAATTAATTGTCACATTGCAGATGTTGCGAGTTCTAGACTATATAATATACTGAAGTACACCCAAGTCACTAAATTTTAAATAGGTTTTCTACCTAGCAAACCTTGTTTTCTTGTACTCCAATTTTTTTTTTTTTTTTGACTAAGCTAAATAATACTGTACGAAGTACGGTAAGGCGATTTTGTAGTACTAAAGCTAGTGTAAATTTTATTATAAATTATTTACAAAACACTACGTGTACTCCCTTTTTTCCCAAAGATTGTCCCATTTAACCATTTTTTTGTGAGAGCTTTTTGGTCAAAATAGAACAATTTTAGGAATGAAATGATAACTTGTAAGGTGGTGATAATAATAGGTGATTCAGACCTAGTAACTGTCAACCTGGCCGAATCCAGATCCTGGAATGACAACAATACCGGTCTCTTCTAACAGGCGACGAGCATAAAATGCATGAGGAGCAGTGTGATCTGCTTCAGCTGTTTTAATCGCCTTCCTTGGAAGATGAAGGTGAGGGAATAGGTACATGGCTCCGTCTGCTTTGTTGTATGTTACGCCTTCTAAGCCGTTGAATGCATCTTCTAGTGTTTTGTCGAAGTAAGAAAATTAGAGTTACGAAAAAAACAATAAAAATATCAATGTTTCTGAAATCAAACATTTGTATTACCTGCGCACATCTAGCCAAGGATGAAGGGGTTCCTTCTTTCTCAGCATAATACACTTCGAAAGATTCATCTCCGACCTTGATCGCAGATAGTGCATGCATTATTTTGTTGAAGAAAAAATAATCAGTAACTAAAATAAGAAAAGTTAAGTAGATTTATTTAATTAGCAACTATCAAAGTTTTGTCCAAATGTAAAAAAAAATAAGGAAAGTTTGAGGGTAAAGATATATACTTCCTCCGTCTCTTTTTAGTTATTATATTTGACTTTTTACAAACTCTAAAATACAACTTAAAACTTTTTTTTTCTAAATTTATAAGATAAAAAATTATAAATTTGATATTCTAAAAATTTACATAAAGACACATTTAATAAGATCTCACTTGAATATATTATTTGCAATAGCATAATTAGATATTATGGTCAAAATTTATAAAATTTGACTCCCAAAATAAAAATATAGCACATAAAAAACGAAGGGAGTAAATATGAAACTATTTTACCTCACAAGCACTCCATCTATTAATTTTTTCCTTTCTATTTGGAATTAGAGAAGAACCCAATGCAGTAATTAAAAAGGGAAAGATTTTGTAAAATGCATTAAATATAAAGCAAGTGAGAGGGTAGAGATTCCATCAAAAGTAATACAAGTAGAGTAATTATATTTATTGATATTTTGGGAATAGAAAAAGTCATTTATAAAAATAAAAAATTACAATACATAATGAGTGATAGTGAAATGAGGTTATTTACGTCATAAAATATTATATAAAAAAGGAATGATTCTAAATGGGAAGAATTTTTTAAAATTTTCAAATAGATAATATGGGAAGGAAAAAAAAGAATAGAGGAAATACAAATTAGTGGTCTTCTTATTTAGATGTTTCCTAATAACTTGTCACACCAATATTATTATTAGTTGATGGGCTAAAGTTTAATTAGAAATGGCCATTTGTGGGTTGGTTGGGCCTAACAGCTTCTTAGGGCTGGGCCTGATAGGGATGGGTAGGTTAGGGGTAATAGTTTTTTATAGGTTGGGTTGGGATTTTAGATAGGCCTAGTAGGATAGATAGTGTAAGGTTAGTTTGAGGTAGAGTAGGCCATGGACATGGACATGGATGGCAGGGTGGGTTGGACCAAGCTTACACATATATTGATATATTATACATATTAGATTCGGTATGCGAGTATTGTGAAATATAGGTTTTTATGTCATTGAATCATGATAATATGATGGGTTGAACTATAACAAGTCAAAGTAAAACTGTAAAAGTAATAAAATTATGGGACTTTTACAACACTCCTTATTTATTATATTACTTGAACAAACCAAAATTACATCATATGATCAACTCAAGTGGGCAATTAGGAATTGCGAAGATAACGAGATCATTTGCTGATAAAACCAAATGATTAGAGACCAAGAGAGTAAGGGAAAGTTGTGGTAGATAACCAACTATCTCCTGCAATGAAATTCCCAGGAGTGTACAGTTGAGCCTCAGCAGCATCAGTAATTTCCTTGACTCCCCTCCACTGTACTCGCTTCGAAGTGTCGGCTCCTGGACCGCTGTTTTTATACTCTGCATAATGCAAAGTCTTAAGGCCAAACTCACCTTCCCACTGATGCCACCCTGCTGAATGTACCACATCACTTATAGATGATTGCATGATTATTGTCCTAGAGTATTCCTTCCATGGTCTACCGAGGTAAGTCAGAAAGCTACTCTTCGTGGCTTGGAGATCCGAAGTGGCTCCAATTCTGCACTTTTGGATCACAATTCCGGTGTTCTGGTTAGGGTCTGTTCTTGATTGTGCCGTGATCATGTTCTTTTGGTTCGGATTAGGCTTACGAGCATGGATGTCGCAGTCTTGAAAAACAACTGCGGCGTTACCAAAAATGAAGTCTACCGTGCCTGCAACTAGGCATTTGACGTAGAATTGTCGGCTTTTGTGGACGTACAATGTGTCTTGGTAAGCTAGGATGTCGCACAGGTAAAATGCTGAAAGGTCTGCTCCTACACGAAGTGCTACGGCTTGGTGCTTTGATGGACCAGCAGTGTTTTGGAAGGTCAAGTCTCTAGCCAAGAACCCATCTCCGGTGATAGCTGTGTTTCTCAGTCAAACCGCTTTGTGTTACAAGGCAATAGTCAAAGCTATAATAATATAATAAAGATGCAAAACATGAAATCTATTCTATTCGCCTAAATTAAAAGGGGTTATTTTTCAGTCTGAAATCGTACTGCTGCCTGGTATTTCAATTACCTTAATTACACGTGTAACACTACCTAAGATGACAACTAGAAAATAATGTACATATAAGCAAAAATTATAACAATTTAACGCATTTTAATGGAATTTCCTTTTACAAGCAAGTATAAAATTAAACTTATGTTAGAAAATATATATATATATATATATATATATATATATATATATATATATATATATTAGACTCAAATTAGATAAAATAAATTGAGTATGTATATTAATAAAATACAAACATTTTAATGATATTATATGATCTTTTGTAGAGAGATATGGGAAATAACCGTCTACAACTTGGCTCATTTTCAGCCATGGGAAATTGGCCACATTTTGTGGGAAGATAAGTTTCCGAGTTGTATCTTGGATATTGCTTTCAATGATCTTTTAATATAATCTCCCTTTAATTGTACCCCCCACCCCCAAAAAAAATAATATTTTTTATACATTAAACAAATCTTAACGTACTTTTTTAACTAATGACATATAAATTTATTTTTTCTTAAAAAGTACTTTAAAATATGGACCTCTTATAATATGTTCTATTCAAGAAAAAATTATTAATTTTTACAAAAACTACTTTTTATTATAGAATTAGTTAAAATTAGAATAATTTTGTGTTAGTAGCTTAGTATAGTGAATTTTGGGTAGTCCTTACCTACATTAGTGTAGAATATCCAAGTTATGTTTTAGCATAATGATATTATATTATGACACATTTTTATATCCAAATATTATATTCAATATCCAAACCGTATTATATAATTAAAGTTATGTATTTATATCAAATTATTTGTGTGGCCGGCATACTATCATAGTAATCATCATCTTAACAAGCCATTTGACTTAGAAAATAAGTCAATTATTTCCTAATCATATTATAATTTTTAAATAATACTCTGATAGAAATATGTTTAAATTAGTTGGTATTATTCAGAGTCCAATTCTATCACAATTTTAAAACGTTTTCCAAAATACACTTATATATTATTAATAAATTAAATTAAATTTCAAAAATATAAAGGTGTTTTTTGGTAGCTAAGATTATAATTGTATTTATAGTTTCTTATACATTTTGGTATATACAACGAAATATCAATATGCTAAAAATTCTAGAAAGTCGAAAGTACACCCTAGCTATCACAAAAAAGGCTCGCATGTTCATTAGTAGAGCATGTATGTACGAAAATGTGAGGAAATGCACTTAAAAAAAAGGTGCACCTAGTTACACATTAGAGTGAACCATCGAATTCAAGTATGAATGCTACTACTCAGCCAGTAACTCGATCAATACAATTTTATAAATTTCCTCACGCAAAAAAGTAAAATAAAAATAATTGAAATATCCAAAAAAAAAATGAAAATAAGTAAATAATTAGATCATCAATTTTCAATTATATTGTGTGTCATGAAATAATTTATTTCTAACTCAAAGAAAAAAATATTTAATTATTTTAAAGTTTAATAACATCTATGTATGTATAAATGACAAAGTACGTAGTGTTTTGATTTTTTTTTTTTTTTTGAAAAATTGATTGTTTGGACAGTTGAACTGAGGAAAAAATAGCGAGCAAAGGTAGCTTTAATTATATATGTGACCATGCATGTAAAAAGTAAACACCATTATAGTGAAAAAGTTCAAGACATGAAAATCAATTGAGATCACCTAGAAATGGAGTACGTAGCACTTTTGAGATTCCCTTTACCAAATGTGATAATTAACTTTGTTAAACACACTCAATATTCTTAATCTATTCAATTTATAGAAAGGTGTACTGTTGAATGTAACTTAATTTTGAAATGAAATTTAGGTTTCTAACCGTTGATTAATAAACGATCATTAATAGCTTAATGACACACAATAAAGCATTATAAATTTTTTATTTTATTTATATTTTTAAGATAACGATCATTAATAGTTTAATGACACACAATAAAACATTATAAAGTCTTATTTTATTTATATTTTTAAGATGTTACTATCCATCCCTTAATGGTAGTAACAAGAGTGTTAGAGAACATTGCTTACCTTGAGATTTTTGTAGAATTCTATGGATTGAGCATTTATTATTAGAGTAATTATTTTCTTTTCAAACTTTTAAGCTTTGTTTCTTCTTAATATTCAATGTTATTACTCATCACATCAATTTTCCCTCACTTGATGGGGCATCCTGAGGCATTTGTTACTATCTTAGAATTGAAAAAATCAACTTCAATCAACATACTCATTTCGTCATCAACATAGTTCTAGGTGAAATTCTCTTTAGTGGATAAAACAAGGCCATATTCAATTCAAAATATAATACTTAGTAAAATCAATTTATTTTAAGTAAAAACAAGTTTTATCAACTTAGTAAAACTAATTTAAGATTTGTAAAATTAGGTTCAGTTTAGTAAATTTTGTTAACTCTTAAGAACAATTAAAATTATTAATCAGTAAAAATAATTTAAGTTTGTTGAAAATAAATGTAGTACAGTAAAAAAAAAAATTAAATTGTATTAGGAAAATTATGGTAACATGAGCATGACCTTAAGTAAAGGTGAGAAATAATATATGGAGTCAAATAAAAAATATGTAGAGACTAGAGAGATTGAAAAGACATTTAATGGGTGGTCTTTGTGCATTATAATAATTGCCTTGAAACTTGGAAGAATATCTGCGCTGCCGACGCAAAAAATTTAGCAAATAATGTGATTTGTGACACTTTCGCAAACGTTTGCACTTATTTGTTGATAGAAATGTGTAGGCTTGTTTAATTTAGAGCACACATTAAATAGATATTTGTTCCGTTAGTTTATCATCTTTTCCAACCTAAAATGATGTGGAAAGTTAGGATCAACACATATGCAAGAGTCCTATTATGACATTAAATAGATACATGTAGCAATGAAGCAGAATTATATTGAAATATACATTCAACTGTACATATCAATTAGCTAATGGACCACAAAATCAGGTAGCTAGCTATGGCTTAGTTATGTTCACCTTTATTTATCATGCAGCGTCGTAATTATTAATATGAAATGCACATTTAATATGTGTAGAGAGTTGGAATTTAATTGACAACATGTAACGTCCTTTATGTGTTAGATTAGATGTGAATTATATTGTTGATATAGATGCTTACCGACAGTAGCAGAATCGTAGGTGGTGCTGCCATCCACCACATTCTTCTTTCCTGTGATAATCGTCTTTGTTCTCCCTTCTCCAACAAACATAAGATTCGTCTTCTTTCTATGAACTTCCACATTTTCTTCATACACCCCGGCTTTTATCCTGATCACATACCTCTTCTTGCTCTTCTCCGGTGCCGCCTTCACCGCCTCCGCTATCGTCCTGTAGTCCCCACTTCCGTCTGCCGCCACCACGGCATCTATCTTTGTGGGACCCTCCTGGAGCATCCTCTTATCCCCACTTGACATCCAACGTGGCCAGCCCAACTCATCATGATCTTGACCATAGAGTTGCCTCATCATCTTAGTGGCAGACTCTCTGGCCATATCAACGTCCGTCATGTTCTTGATCATGGCCAGAGAGTTGCTACACATTTTTTCTACATGGACCTGCCCGTTGAGGAGCGCTTCCCTCACATGCCTGTCCGCGTTTTCGTGGGAGAATCCGTCTAGGCAGGTCTCTTGATCGGTGATGGCAGCTGATATGAGCGTCTTCATATCATCCGCATAGCCCTTTAAGGACTTACCACGACTATTATTGTTATTATTATTATGTTCGTAGCTCAGGAGGTCTTGTAAAGTACTCCTGAGCTCATCTAGGGTTTCATCGATAGACTCGAGACAGTCGTGGAGGGCATTCCTCTCGCGGACTGTAAGATTCTTTCGAGTCTTGATGAGGCCCTCTACCGTGAAGAAGTTATGCTGCACGGCCCTGGTGGTGAGGTTTAAGGAGGCGGCTATGACGTCCTTTTGGGTTGAGATTTTTGAAATGGTGGAGAAAGGAGCGGAGGCGATAGCCGAGTAGCAAAGGTCTGGGTATAGAGTGCTGCTGCATGAGGTCTTAAGAACGGCATGTGTTTTAGGGGAGAGTCTAGGGTTGTTGTTGTTGTCTTTTTGGTGAGATGATCTTACACCAATGCCTACACCAATGGTGGTGGCTAGGAGTAGGACGGAGCAGAGAAGGCCCAAAAGGAGTAGTTTCTTGTGTTTTTTAGATAATTGTTTCATGATTATTATGGCCTTTTCTTGCTAACTTCAAACCTACAATGACTAGTATACTTAAATTGAATTGTAGGAAAAGGTATGTAATGAGAGGAAAGTGGTTGTTTTGATGAGTTAGCAATGAAGAGCTCTTTATATTGGAATGTTTGTGATTGTTGAAGCCCTTTACAAACTATTGACCTAGGATGCTCAATAAATATTTTGTGTAAATAGTAAAGTAGGTAATACTCCGTTATATAACTAATATGTTAATAAGTTCTCCCTCCATTCTTTTTTTCTTTTTTTTTTGAAATTTGGGAAGAAATCAAGACAATATTAAAATCAATTTGAAGATAAGATCAGATTCTATAAAAAAAACGATGTCAGTGAGTTGAACATTAAATAACTAGTGAAATTTCTAAAGTTTATAACATTAAACCATTACAAAATCAAACAATGGGCTACATATTATACGGATAGTGATCCCAGCTAAACTTTTTCCACTCAATCCCAATACTAGACCAAAATAGAAGGATTTCAAATAAAAATAATATTTCGAAATTTTCAAACGTGAAAAATGAGAAGGCGAAAAAAAGAATAGATGGAATACTAGCTAGAAGGTATAGACTAGGTTTGCTAATCAGATGTCTTAGGATTGTTAAGCTAGTTAGTATTTGAGTGGAGTTTGTCGAACTACCTAATTAACCAAGTTCGTCGATATTTTTTGATAATTAAGGTCGTCAATTTTAGAAATTTTCAATCACACGTGTTTATTTAAAAGTTCCGATTCATTGAAAAATATGGTGGTTTAGTTACTTTAGTATATCTTGCGTGATTGAAGGCATGAGAATGAATATATGTCATGCATGCGAAATAGGGTTTGCTTAACAATCAGAAAATTAAAAGGCCAAAATCTTCATCAACTGATCGATTCACACATATATGAATCGCCAAACAGATAACTGTTTTGGATGATTAAAACAATATCTATTGTGGAAACGAAAAGCTAAAGTCTTTTGCTTTATCACCTCCACCAATCACTTTCATTCAACTTTAATTTGTCCAAAAACATATATATTTTTTTTACGTACGAGTTATGGAATCAGCTTAAAAGCAAAATTTTATATATTAATCGCAATATGCTTCGTCATTATTGGTGGAAAATCAGAGTATCCCCTTTTTCTTTTTATTTTGTTACAACTTTGAGAAGATCTCCTTTTCCTTACAGCTTAATACAACTACACTATGGAGCCCTTTGGGGGAAAAGTTAATAATAAGGCTACCATGTGCTTACCGAGAGTACCTAAATATTCATATTCCTATATACTTGGGCCAGGCTTTCTAAATTTATATACGATATAAATTATATTAGGATGTTGAGACATCATATATAGGTATTATTATCTCATATATAGTTGTTCTTATATCAAATATAGGTATTATTATATCAAATATAGCAATGTATAAGATATTAAAATATCAGAAAACTCATACTAGGTATAAACATTTTGATCTCAGATATAAAAATAAAATTAAAAAAATATCCTATAATATATTTATATCATATATAAATTAGAAATTTCTCATACTTGGAAAAGTACGAGTCGAATTTCATAAAGAAGGTTGGATTGTGTATTGAATTGCTATGAATCAAATAAGTTAAATTAATCAGATAGTGGGTTGAATAATTATGGTCTAATGAACTAAACAATGAACTAAGATTCTAAATTAAGCATCCCTGTTACTATTACTAAACACAATACTTAATCCTTACAAAACTATGAAATTATGTTCAATAGGATAGAATAGATGCGTCATATATCACCAAGGATCTCTTTCTAGAGTCCATGACTTTCTTAAATATTGTCTTGAAGTCATGCAACAAAAAACATTAATATAGCATCCTAAAGAACATAACAAGATCCATCAACTACTTTTATGATGATTTCTCTTTCTTTAAATTAGAGTTTTAAATTCAATTAAGAGTGCCAATAATTATGAATTAGGATAAGTATATAAATATGATCTTGGTGCTTGTAGGTTCACCAACCGAAACCAAAAGCCTCTAACATTGGCCCAATAACAGCAATACAATGGGCTTTCAATTGAACATAAAATATCCACTAGTTATCCCAATCCCCAAAATTTGACCCAACTTCTTCGCACACGCACCGTTCTCTTCTCTCAGTTCCAATTTTTTTTAATGATGCAATTATTAACAGTTTAACGCCGCTATAAATAGATTCTGAGATTCATTGATACTCGTACAATTATCAACTACTACTTCGTCGATTTTCACTGCCCAATTATATTGTTCGTACTTTTATTGCTTTATAAATTTGAATGAAACAAAAAACTAAATTTAGTCATTCAGTTATAAACTTTATAGTAAATGATTACATCATGATTTGGGTATGTTTGCCATTCTTGATATTATTGAAGTTTTAGTTAGGTTACCGGAGTCATGCGGTGTTATTGTTAATTGAACATTAGTTATTTGGTTACGGTATCGTAGAACACTGCTGATTGATTATGGTTGTGTGGCAGCTTAGAAATGTGGGGGCTACTCAGGTTCTCATGGTTGTTGGTTCAATGGCTTTACCTCTTAGAAGGACAAAGGACACTACTTTTAAAAGATCAGGGTGATGATAATGTTGAGCAGAAATCCTCTGCTGGCAGTAAAAAAGCGAAAACTCCACCCGAAAGATGATCTGTACGTCAAAGTCTTGGAAGAAGAAGCTCAAATCCTGTCTTGCTGATGCTGTATTACTTTTTTTTTTTATAAATGAGAATATATGATTTTGGGTTTGAGAATACTACCGGCATTTTTTTTTTCTACATGTACGTAATTTTATGAGTTTTATCCCAGCTGCAGGTTAACAATTATCAAAAGAGGTGTCAGGTCCAAATTTTGTGCTAACTTTACAACTGGAACGGGGATAGAAAATTTTACATCAGTAGGCAATAACAGCAGCACGATGATTCAGACAGCAAAATTATGGTATTTAACTATAGGATATCAGGAAGAGTTCGTTGCTCTCAATATATCAGCAAATTTGTACATGTACAGTAAGCTAAAAGCTGTCTATTACAGAAAATATACTAGTACTATTCTACAAAACTACGGAGCATTGCTTGGATACCTTCAACCTTCATCCATGAAGGGGAGGCTTAAACCTGGCAAAACAACAGAACAGGAAACACACTATCTGAGACAAACTATAAAGCACCTTAATATTCTTTCTGAAGACCTGATTCAGGAAGCTAGAAAACCGGATTTTACTTGTTCTGGGTTGGATTCGATCTGCTCGGAGGTATCTTTCGAAAACTCGAGTCTACCTTATTGAAGGGATTCCTCTTCTGGGATCGTAGATGTTTCAATGATTGAGAGGAGACACCATTTAACCTTGCTTGCACAGCACTCGGCCAAGATAGCAAAGCCAGAGCAAAAACAAGCACAAGAACAAGGGTCTTACATTGGACTTTCATGATCATAGACATTTTCTTGGGGTTTTTGTGTGAAAGTTTGCTAGACAAAGATACACTCTCAAATCATATGAAGTGGTTAAAGATTAGTTATATACTTAAGTACTTGTGGAAGCAGTAGGTTTCAACTAGTACACACTCTTAGGGATCTGAAACCAGTGGGATCATGTGCTACTTTGTTTGACTATATGCATGTTTTTGGTCTGACCACTGGATTAACTACTAACTAAATACCATCAACCTCAGAGGTGGTCATGTGATTAATCACGTGATAATCTTAGTCTAGTTTTCTTGAAGTTATAAAAGGGTAATAAAGTAATGCATGCTCCTCTTCTTTCTGATAATCTTTGGTTATTATATGTTCTTAGAGTTATCAGAAATCAGAATCAGAACACTGCATAAATATTTTGGTCCTTGTACTTCTCAATCTCACAGCTGTCTTAACGAAATTAGGATTTTTGTCAAAGACCCATTTCTTAAACAATCTCACTTGCTTTTGCTAATAAGTATTCAAGGACCCCTCAAACACAATTGTTAAGGGTATGTTCTATTTGGCAAAATTTTACATATATTTTTTTTTTCATATTTTATCTTAACTTATCATATCTTGTTAAAACTTTATTTATTTATAAATTGTTTTTTTGGCAATGATAAATTGTTCTTAGATAACCCCTTTTCCCTAGTCTTATATAATCTGATTTTATCTGTTTTTTTTTTTTCTCTAAAGTATGTGAAAATAAGCTTAAAAGGATATGGCCTAACAATATTTATCTTAGTCTAGATTGTAAATAAGCATTTGAACCAATCTATAACTAAAAGGTAGTATGCCCTTTTTGAATACAATGTGTTTGGTCACTCTAAATAACATAATAATCAATGATGTATAAAGTTAAAATTTTATGTGATTTGGATTTCCATGTTTAAGTTCTAAGAGACGAAATCCATTATCAAATGATCTTGAAGAAATCTCATGTCGACCAGCCAATTAACTTAAACATTGTTATTGAAATCTAAAAGTATTTTAATAAAAAATTTCACATTTTTACATCAAATTAACAATCAAAATAGTCATAAGTGAACTCTAAGTGATAAGAATTCAAAGATGATAGTCAAAGGTAACTAACATAGAGAGCATATTTAATACGACCCATAAATAAATTTGAGCATCATAGCTTCATAGGTATAACTTTTTAGTTTTATAATTTCTTTCCGACCCACCAGAACAACAGCTATCTCCGCCACTGACTACATTATGAGTTTAAGACGTACGAAATTACCGATTTGTTTAACATACTCCATACTTGGTAAAAGAAAAATAGAGTGAATCATACGTGATGCCACTGGCCTGATTCGAAATTTGGAAAACTTTAAGACAACAAACAACCCAAACCAATACTTGGGGTTCATAATCATAACTCAGTCAGAATAGAAAGGGGCCAAGACGAACCCAATTACGATACTTGGACCGAAAGAAGCCATCTTTGTTGAGCAAGCCCGATCCATGGCTACCTCTAAATATTACACCGTAACAGTCAGATATCGGAGTAGTAGTTTCAAAAAAAAAAAAAAAGCAAAGGGCTCCTTTTACAGTTTTACCTTTCTTCGTTCTCCTTTCCCCAAATCAAACCAAAAACGGAACAGGATTTGTGATCGTCCTAATTCTGGTAATTTACTTATCCCCTTTACATTCCTGTGTTTCTCAACTCTATCTCCTATTATTGGGGTTTATTGTATTTGTTGCTATTCTCTGATTAGGTGGCGCTTCTTTCTTACGCTTCTATTGTTGGATTTCCCAAATATTTTATCTTTGTTTTCTGGGTATGATTATGATTTGGAATAACAGTAGCGTACTGTATATTGTGGGCATTTTGATTGTTAATTTTGTAGTATTCTTATTATGTTAGGACTTAGGATCTATGTATCCTTTTTGTTTTAGTATGTTTAATTATTTTACGGATAGATCTGTAGTATTGGAGTTAGTCGAGAATGACCGTGTTATTGTGGGATTAGGGTTTAGCTGAGTAGGAACTAGTAATTTTTAGTTGTGTGGGTCCTGAATTGAGGACTTGTTGGTATCTTTTTCCTCTTGATTTTGCATTTATTTTACACATTTCGGATTATCACATTAGGATCACACAATTTGTGCCATTTTCATGTAATTATTAGAGTTCGTTGATTTTTCGAGCGCGGTTGCAGCAAATGAGATACTGTGCTTTATCTTAGAATCGTCGTTTTTGGATTTACTCTAGGGATTGGAACGAACTTTTTTGATAAGGCACACTGTTTGATTCATCTGTTTTACTAGTCGACCTATTGATTATTTTTCTGGAAGGTTAAGATATGTTTGAACGCCACAAAATAGCACGAGGCACTGTGTTTGTGTTCTTAATTGGAAGTAAGGTGTTTTTTCGTTGTAACGATTTACTGTGTTACACTTGTAGTTGTAATAAATATTGAGACGAAATAACTCATTTAAGATTATATCCAGAGATTGATTTATTGCGAAGCATTTGGTTTGGGGCTTTTGAAGTTCCGTGTATTTTGAGATGATGTTGAATTAAAGTTTCAGGTTTGGCAACATGAAACAGGCTATGCTGGCTGTGATACTCTTTGTTATGTTTTTTGGTGCACTATATGCTTCCCAGAATCATGTTCCTTATTAAAAATTGTGATGAGAAGATATTTTTTCTAGCTTTTGTGTGCAAAAGTTGGTTATATTTCCATCTTGTATGTTTATAATAATGTTGTTTGTATGACTTCCATTTCATCCTATCTACCACTAGTTTTCTACTAGATTTGAGCATGAAATGATGACTTTCTCATAATTATCTCCCATGGTTATAACTATCTCTACCTATATTTTTTTCCTGAGTGATCACTGGAATTGCTTGTTTTTCTTAGAGTCTTAGTTCACTTTTGATGCTCTAGAAAGGCTGTTAATGTTTAGTTGTTTAATTAGCTGATTTGTTTCTGGTACAAAGTGATTGGGTTTAGTACTATTCTAAGATAATTTATTAGGTGGTTGCTCTTAATGGGAATGTCTCAATGCCTCTGAATACATGTTAATATTGTAATTCTTGAATCAGTAAAGTGATGTCAGGCCTAATGAAATGTTTTATCTTCTGTTTCTTACAGTTTCATCTGTTATCTAAGCATCACGTAAGGAGTTGCATTTGGAGATTATAAATGGCTGAAAAAGCTTGTGTCAAACGTCTCCAAAAGGAGTTAAGAGCACTTAGTAAAGTAAGTCTTCTCCTTTGTTCTTTCTCTTGTGGTAAACAGTTGGATTTTTTTTTAATGGACTGAACAGTTGCTGTGTTTTTTTGTTGTATATGATGTTACCCTGGTTGTTTTATGTGTTTATAGCCTTACTTTATGGATCTCTAGCAGACTGTTTTATCTCTCCATCTGTCTATCACTCTCTCACTCAATATGCGCGTGTACATGAACAGTCACTTGTTTTCCTCTCAGCTGTCCATCTGTCTCTTTCTTTCAGGTCATGAATGCTTTCTTAGCCTGAATCTGTGTTTGCTTAGGAGATATATATATTCCAGATAGCAGATATCTCCTAACTCCTAACTTCCTTGGCTTCTTTGTGGGGGGAAAAAGGTTACTTTCTGGAGAAAAGAAGTTTCTTTAGTGGGTAATATGTTATTAACTTCCCTGGTTCCTCTGTAGAAGGAACATAGGAAAGTTTCAATGATAATGTTCAAACATTCTATCAATGTGCTGTAATATTCATTGTCTTACAGCATCTACACTCTTACAGTCTTACTTCTCTATGGAGTATACTTAATATAAAATAGCAGAGTACCAAAAAATCTTGCATATCAGCGTGGTCGTAGCCCAATTCACTAGGAATGATATGATATGAGGATTCAGCTTTCAGTTTCTTTATTTAGAAAGGAGATGAAAGATAAGTTTCACATCAGACCTCCATTCCTCTGAAGTAACTCTCTAGGAAAATGAATGTTCCAAAAGCTTATGCCATCATTTGTTAGATCCCCCTCTTGTATGAAGTGAGTTTCTCGTGAATTTTGGTGTGTGTGCGTATACTTTCTCCTCATACAGTAAGATGATTTAATTGCATTTTTGAATTTGCAGGAGCCTGTACCTCATATTGTTGCTCGCCCTTCTCCAAATAACATTCTTGAATGGTGTAAGTTTTCTTTCCATAGTCCCTCCCTCTCTAAAGAAGTGTTTTTATTTGCTTTATTTTTCATTATAATAGTTTTTGAAACTATTGGAACTTTTGCATACATTTTAGTTGTAGTAAACTAATAGTTCGCGAGATGTCAAAAAAAAAAACTAATAATTGGGAAATAGGGAAACATCATGAATAGGATAGTCTGCCTTAATCTGGTAAGTCCAACCCATTCTAAGATTTTCTAGGAGACAGAGAATGATGTGACCATTATATTGGACCTATTCTGTAGGTGACGGTGCTTTTATGTACGTGGAATTTTTCACTAGATCAAATTTTTCCTCCATGTTTCCAACGTGGGTACACTTTGAAATATTATTAAACTAGGAATCTGTGTACTGACTTATAATATCAGTTTTGTTAATATCACAATTTCCACAAATTAGCTTGTATCCACTATTGATATAATAATTTTTTTTAGCTTTTGATGTACTACATATATATATATATATATATATATATATATATATATATATATATATATATATATATATATATATATATATATATATAATTGCATGTTGTGCCTTTATTTAGGTATCAGTTTGCCCTATTCATATGTCTTTATTTATTCCAATTTCAGATTATGTACTTGAGGGAAGTGAAGAAACTCCTTTTGCAGGTTTGTCCTTGTACATATTTCCCATCTTTTATTTGGCTCATGTTCTGAATTCTTGTGATTCAGTCATTGCTCGTGTCGTCTTCATTTCTGTGAGTCAATTTTTTCTTCTTATTTTTCTTTCGTATGAAGGTGGGTATTATTACGGGAGAATCACATTTCCATCTGAATATCCATTCAAGCCACCATCAATCAGGTACCTGAGTATCTTAATTTGTACTCCAATTTGTTATTAATCTTCTTTTTTGAATGCACAAAGAATTTTGAGGCTTTGGCTTGTCAATGTTTTCTTTTGAGCAGGATGACCACTCCCAATGGGCGATTTATGACTGATACAAAGATATGCTTGTCTATGAGTGATTGTAAGTTTGTTTTATGCTCCATCAATGCTCTTTTTGCTCATCTCTTGTCTTTGGTTATGATTTGGTCTAATAACAGTAATCTCCATTTTTATTTGCAGTTCATCCAGAGAGTTGGAATCCAATGTGGTCAGTATCCAGGTATGAAAACATTTGCTTACTGGTGTTTTGTTAATACCAACTTCATAGTGTAGTTCATTGTTGAGTCGAAAATTGAGTAGATTCTTCGAGTCGATTTGAAATATGTATTGAAAGCAACTTCTATCTCAGTTATAGGCTAAATAACATGGAATATCTTTACAATTGTACAATAAAACTCATGGAATATCCCTTGAGTAGGTAAGTTTCATTGATCTTGATAAGGAAGATGCGGTATAAAATATATATCATCATTAACAATATTGTTCCTTAATTGCCATTGCTGATAGAAATGGTCTCAGTTTCTTTAGGGTAGTTGTAATTTTATTGCTAGGCATTGACTACCCTTTGTTTTAAATGCAGTATTTTAACAGGGCTGCTCTCCTTCATGGTACGTTCATACATTCTAGTTGACTAGAATGTTACTGTTGCTTTTCTCTCGCATTGAAGAACTCTCTTTCAATTCTTTTCTAAATTTTTGTAACCATAACATACGATAATCTGGTTCTCTGTTCACTCATTCAGATGTATGTTTGAAATTTCTGTGTGCTATATGCTATTCCGCTTAGCTGGTAAGGTTATGCAGTTGGTGTCAATTGATTTTTGATTTCTTGAGTCTCTCTTTTGTCCTGCAGATGGATAAAAGCCCTACTACAGGAAGTGTTACTACAACTGTCGATGAAAAACAGTGTTTAGCCAAGACTTCACTTGCTTATAATTGTAAAATGTAAGTGAACAGCAGTTTACTACTGGTTTCAGTTTTGATTGTCTGTTGTCTGGCAATGTCTGCTGGTTTGTATTGCTTGCAAAGCTAATTTGCCTCTTGCTTTGATTTTGTACCCAAAGGCTGCTGTGGGCATAAATACGTAAATGCTTTATGTTTGCCATATTTTTCATACATGTCAAGCATTGACTTTACTTATGACCAAAGCCAAGGTTATGGATTGACATTTTTATCTTATCTGTTCTTTTACGACTTGAGTTTATGTTATTTATTTTACATTTTTGTACCAATCTGAGAGTTCTATGTAAGCTTCTGCTAGGTCTTAGATCTTCCTGTTTGTAAATTTATTTGGTCAAAGTATACAAAAGCCTGTATTCTGTTGAGCCCTGAATTTACCTACCAGATAACTTATACTAAGTATTGCAAATTGAAACATCAAAACAGATTTTTTCCATGGGTTCTTTTTCACTCAGCTGCACCATATCTATAGATAAAACCCTGTCAAGTATGATGAAATGGTCCTGAGATTTATGGAAGGAAATTCTGTGGAATCTGTTGGCTTTGTCTGTTATGATTTTTGAAACGTGTCTGCTTTCTAGCCCTACTTTCAGGAAGTTGTTTCCGGAGTACGTGGAGAAGTACAACCAGCAGATTGCTGAACAAGCTCGGTTAGTGGCATCATCATTGTCCGCACAAAAAGAATCCTCACTTAATTCAGAGACACATGATAATAATATCATGCAAGATGAAGTAGCAAATGCAGAAGATGAGGGCAGAGGAAATAATCAGAAGAAATCCGTCCCAACCTGGATGCTCTTGTTGCTCTTCTCAATATTTGGTTTAATCATGTCATTGCCTCTTCTTGAGTTCTGATGTCGTTGAAATTTTAGCCTCTACTAAGTGGGTAATCTTCCAACACTAAGCTTTTATAGATATGCATGTGAGCTGGTCATATTTTTTACGTCCGAAATTTACCTTTGTCGTGTTTCACTTGTTATATATTTACACTAACTTGTACAGTCAATGAGATATTATTTTCTTCCTCTCTATTCGGTCAATTCTTGTTAAAATTTTTGCAAAGTTGGTATTTTGATCAGATTTTATGTAAGAGACGTTAAAAATCAGTTTCGAGGCAGTGAACTTTTAGAGTTGAGTGGGCTGTTTGGAGATGGCGATGGGGCAGAAGCACATTTGTGCTCAATGGTGAATCTTATATCTCTACAAACCAATAATATTTTTGGGCTCCATAACCATCAGTCCATAAGTACGTATCCAAAATCTCTTAACCATCATTTTTGAGTTGCGTACCTTAATAGCCTTAAACGAATGACACACCACAAACTACAAAGCCATAGAGTGTGAAATCTGGAGCACTTATCTTTATCTAATCTTTTGTAGTTAGTCTGATGAATGAACTTCCACACGCAATAGCTTACAAGAAACAAAATAGTTCCCAACGTCGGCATTAACAAGTCTTACTCTAATGCGAACATCTTCACATTCAAATCTCACATCATTGCAAATGAAAGTTTGTGACAGATCCCTGCGTTAGAGTATCAACCCTTCAAGACTTTAGTGGTCTACTATGATTCTGTGAGTGTTTAGCGCACTGAGAAGCCCAAACACGTCATGTTTAAATCGCTATTCGCTTTAACCAAAAGCATGGAGCATTAATCAGATGCATTACAAGACTTCTAGTGCAGCCTTGATTCCTTCATACATCGGCAAGACTTTGAATCCCAAATTGAGGACGTACGTTACGAAGAGATTCAATGGCTGTCGATAGGAATCAAGATCAGAGTGTTTCAGCAACATTGCTTCAATGCTTTAAGGGTAATAGCATTGACAGCCATCGTATCCATTGTAGCTTGCGTTAGGGGTGCAATATGCAATGCTTTTATCTTCTATAAAGTGTTTATATGCACTGTATGTACCTCATAATGTTTTATCGTCTCATTCCCATGTATATTTATTCAACATAGATCTAGTTCTATAGACTATATGCGGCTCAACATAGATCTAGTTCTATGGACTATAGAGTGAAAACCATGTGATATTCCAGGACCCTATAAGAGAAGCCCTGTCCCCATGTTATCCAATCCTTTTCTTTTACCTCCAGTTCGAACTTACAATGATATGAAAAAGAGCTTCACTACTTCAGTAGACCTTATACTCTTTCACATATTTGCATACGAAGTATTGTTCATACCAATCGGGAGTGCACTTGCTAATTCTTTATGCAGAAATTTCTAATTTATACTTGATGTAAATATATTAAGAGGTATTTTCACAATTTCATTTCTTTAGCTGATATCATAATGTTTACATTGATATGAATTTTTCTCTATTTTTATATATTTTATATTTCTATATGTAATATAACAATATCTATATCTGATATAACAATACTTATATCTGAAATTTCAATACCATGATATAATTTATATCAGGTATGAATTAGGAAAATCTATTCTTTATGAAGTAAATAGTAATATATCACGGAAATCATAGCACTTCAATATATGCTACCCTTAACAGAAATTTAAACATTAACTACTTTTCGAGGTACAGATCAATTTTCCTGGAAAGTGCATGCACAATGAAAAATTATCCTCGAGTAATTTACACAAATAGTGGGCATTAATTTGAATAATGGATGAACTAGGAACCTTCCTCAGCTCATTCCTCAATGGTGAGCGAATTGTTGGAACCTCAGCTCCTCAAAGTTAAGTGCGTTGAACTTAGGTTCTTATTCTACTTCATGAATTGTTTTTGGAAAGTGTTGAAACTTAATCCTTGGCGTTACATTTATGTATGTTTTGGCAAAGGTTATTAATTCGTAGTTATATTTAATCGTACTGAACACGTAAAGTAAAAAAATAATAATAAATCCCCAGCCTAAATTAATACCATTTTGAGAAATGGATTTGATGTTATTCCCGATTGTTGTTATTCCTTAATTAAGGAGCAAGAACTTTATATAGCAGCCCTGCATTATTACATATGGAGTATGTGTTAAACCAAAATCCTAATGAATCTAAATATCTAATTATGTCGGCTGATTGGTCTAAATATATTCCTCCGTAAATGGTTGTCTAATTCTCAAAAGAATGCATATAATAAGCTTGTTCTAGATACTTCTAATAAGGTTCTTTAGGCACATACAGGAAGTATATGTGTATGTACTTCCATACATTAAAATATTAGTATTGCCATGCTACTATGGCGGATCCAGTCGTGTTGGCTGAGTGAGTCCACTTTCCAAGTCCTTGCATTCTGATCCCTCAATAGTATAATAATACTCCACTAAACTACATTCAACTTGACCTCTTGATGTCTTCAACTACTACGTAGATTTAGTTTTAGAGGAATTATCTTGTCTTATTCCCAGGACGCATGCACCAATGCACGAACGATGCAGCTGCTGCTCTTATTTAGTACTGGTCTACTCTGACAATGGCTCCTTTCTGGCTAAAGACAGTGAATTAGTTCCGATATATGACACAATATTATTTGTAATGTTATTATACAGAAGTACATGAACGAGTTGATTATTGTAAACTTGCAGTAAATATCGCAGTGCTTGGCTGACATACTAGCTAGTGAAGTTTTGGTTTTTTGACAGGTACGGTAAAATCTTGACGTTATGAGTTCCAGATCGTATTGGTTCATCTAGGACCCTATTAAAAATAGAGAATAGTACTGTAGTAAATCTGAGCAGTGATAACAATAATATTCATTAATATATATTGGCCTACACATATGGCACCATAATAATGATATGATGAAGCAAAAACGCGTTAGCTTTGATATAGCAAGCAATATAATGTTTATCTCTAAATTTATAATATAAAAACTTGATATTCTAAAAATTTATATTGAGATCTCCAAATAAATCTCACTTAAATATATCATTAAACATAACGAAAATTTGTGGTCGAGTGTTTTTTTACCTTTGACGCTATATAAAAAATGATGCAAACTTAATAAAAAGAGGAAGTATGTACCACCTTGGTGAGATAATGGGAGTTGGAACTTACATTTCTTACTACCTTCCTCACGTGGATTCTGATTGCCAAACCACCGACCAGTATTTTAATTTCTGCAAACTCCTCAAATTTAGTACTCCGTGTTAACTTGGCACCAGCTGTTTCTCCCTTGGCTGCCTTTAGTTATCATCTACTTGATTATTTCAATTATTTTGGTTTAACTTTACATGTATTACTCGTCTATATATAGCCCCCTTTCTTCCTACGCTCCACTTACATCCAAACACATCAAAGCAGTAATTCATACTAATATATAGTTTTAGAGACCAAGGCAAAAAAAAAAAATGAACAAGTTTTCACTTCCAACTCTGCTTCTCATTTCTCTTGTTTTAACTTGTGCTTTCATTGAGATTGCTGATGCTATTTCAGCTGCTCCTACATCTCCTCCAATTCAAGCCCCTCCTGGAGGTATTTCTACCTAGCTAAGCTTGCTTTTTAACTAGAGCTAGCTGATCATAGGTCTGTTAATTGCAATGTTTATATTTTTACTGCGAGTAATTGATAATCTTGGTGTGCTATTTTTTACACCATACATTACTAACTAACTAAACAAGTATATCTGTAAGCTAACACAGTTAAAATCGGCCTTCTTTACTCAAAAAAATGTCACTCCTACTAGTCATTTTCTCAAAATCTGAATCCCTTCGCTTCATTGTCAATGGTATATACAGTTTGACCAAAACTTATTGTATACTCAGTAGTAATATATAAATATAATATGTAAAACAAGTAGTACATAACTAGTCAAATTAGGTCAACATACATTTTATATATTTCTGAAACCTTTGACAATGCACTAATTTAACTATTCTATATGTCCAAATTAGTAAATCAAAGTACGCTATTAAGTATTAATGCAACTTATAAATTAAGGAGTTTCATTTTTTATTTGTTGGTAGCAATTATCTAATCTGCATTTTTTAATTAACCCTCTGTGTTTTCCTTTTTTTTTTTTTTTTTGGTGAATGATACAGTGCCACAGTTCTGTGTGGGCAAATGCATATATAGATGCTCCAAGAACCCCAGGGATTTGTGCAAGAAATTATGCATGGGTTGCTGTGCAAAGTGCAAATGCGCTCCTACAGGACCTTACGGCAGTGAAGATGTGTGCCCTTGCTACAGAGACATGAAGAGCAAAAAAGGCCAACCTAAGTGCCCTTGAAATCATTCATTTTGGACCTACGACTTCTATGTTTCTTTCATCCATCATTTTGTGTCCTACTTAAGTTTATAAGAAATAGTTACAAATATATAGGGCAATGATTATCATCTGCTCATAAATTTTTAAGATTTAGGCTACTTGAGATGATATGTTGTGGCGAGTATTTCATCTTTTGTCTGTCTTTATAATTTATTGGTTGGATGAATTCGTACTTCTTTTTGTTTATCTTATAAGGTAGCGGGTACCCCTTATGCATGTATTTGATGATGTTAATAAAGTTTAATTTAGTTTCGGCTATCTTTATCTTGTTATTGCAAAGTTATATCAAGGTTGGAATACTAGGGAAAAATAGGTAATTGGCGACAAAACTTAGATTATATGAGATTTAACGTAAGAAATCATCTATATGAGGTCAAAACCCACCAGTAAAGAACTTGATTGAATGTATAACATCCAGACCAATGATCTAAATACATTAGAAATCCTTTAAACTATACGTTTACATTTATCAATTTTACACTCTAAAGTTAGGGGTTCAATTCTCATGGAGAGGGTTTAGGGGATTGATGGACGGCATGTAAAGTAGGGGGTGTTCATTAGCGGGTATCCGATTTGTTGGTTATTTAAGAATGCAGCCCATGACCCGACCCGGGTCCGGATCGGGCCATGGGTACCCTCATTCTCGATTATACATGTGATATATTGCGGCTATGGGTGGGTGTGGGCATAGAAATCTGAAAAATCCCATGCTACGCTACCGATATCACACCAATCCTCAAGGCATGTACATGCATGTATACCGTCATATTTCTTACTTCTATATTTTTACATAAAGGAACACTTGCAGTAATAAAATTAAAGCTTTTCAAAATATAAACTATGAATGAGAATAAACAAACATTACGTTAACACATACGTGATGTTGATTGACACTTCATCACAATGGTTAAAAATGTTGCATGAATGAGTGTAAACAACTGGAGGAGAAATTTGGAGTGAAACTCTTGAATATCAGTGGGAATGAACAAATTAAACAAAGGATCCCCATTCCCCACTAACAAGACTTAAGTAAAAACCCGCTAACTTAGCACCAGTGGCTGAGAATGAGTGGTGATTTTCTCTGGTTTTCTCTTTGAAATATTTTTGTGACTCAGCGTATTATGTTATAAACTTATAATTGCATGATTACGCCAATGCATATTCAATTATTTGAAGAACCGGGTCATTGGATACCCGGTTGTAATGTATTGCGGCTCATTATCCGACCCGTATTTAGTCATTTTTAGCGGGTCGGGTACCCAACCCAAAGTATAAAAAATTATTAAATTACCTGGTAATTACCCGTCAGGTATTTGGGTAGTTGGGTCGGGTTTTGTTGAACACCCCTAATAAAGTATGTAAACCTGAGTTGTTTTTCATAAAGGATTGGTTTTATTTAAAAATATATCTTCAATCCAATCCTATATTATAAGTGACTGACCAAAATCTTTTATCTTTGTCGAATGTTCTCTCAAAATTGATCATCTCCGGGATATTATACAGCCCCAGAAGACTGCCCAAGCAGATGCCATTACTAAAAAGGTAAAAATCTTATGAATTTCAACCAAGTTACTATAATAATAATAAAAAAGGATAGAAAGTTATCCTGTGAAAACGAGATTAAGTATGCATTATGTTTAATCCTTTTTCAATTACTCTGAAAATTTTATATGGTCTAAAAAGTTTGGATTGTACAGTAAAATGTCTAAATAGAAGAGGGGGGAAAAAAAAGCCAATTGTTAATAAATACGGAACTTACTATTAATGAGAAATAATTCTCTCTCGTACATTTAATGCAATTAATGAAGTACTGAGTAACGACATAACTTTCACGGACAAGTTACTTCGTACATGCGGTTTTATCTTGGCAAAATATCCAAGCAATATAAATTCCTTTCCAGTTTCTTTTAGTGGAGCGCTTTTCCGCCACCAATTTACTCCTTTTTACCCTTTAACAAAAATAATTAAAATTCAACGTATTAATAGTTTTAGACTTAATCACTTGTTTAACAATTCGCACTCCCGTCAATCCCCTGTCAACCACCAAAACCATCCTCTGACCACCGTGATTTTCTGCCGACCATCTCGTCGGAATTCGGTCGACCACCATACATACTGACTATCGCATAGAAAGTCATCGTTCTTGACGTCGGAAACCACCAACACTATGGAGGAGCCATCAGCGTCGTCGTCGCGGGTAAATTTCGTTCGCCGGAACTAGCTGTCTAAAAAATTCGGCTTCGTCTTATGGGGAGTCGTCCAAAAATTCTGGCCAACCCTAGGGCAAGCCGTCCAAAAATTCCGGATAGTCCAAGGGGGAAGCTAAAAAATTTTTGAAGGCAATCCGGCTAGCCTTAAAAGTTAAACGATTGGCGAAGGAAAAAAAGATTTAAAAAAACTTACCCGGGGTCTCCTTGCCGGCGGCCGATCTTTGGTGGATTAGCCGCTGACTCCTTTCCAATTCGACGACTCATTACTAGATTCCGGTGAAAACTTTGCTAGATTCCAGCGCGAATTCCGACGACGAGTCAGTGATGGGATGAATTCCAACGAGATGGGATTTGAGGGTTGGATGTGATGTTTGAGGGAAATATGAGTAAGTGTGGAAATATAATGATAGGGGTATTATAGTAAATGCGGGGACCTTTTGAGAAAAATTGTGGCGGTAAATAACAAGTTCTAATAAATATTAGGAAGATTCACAATCTAGTGGACCGTATTCTACCATTCAGAAGAGATATACTCCCTCTGTCCCCCTCTTTTTTTTTTTTTGCTTCAAGTACAAAAATCGACATTTTGAAAATTTAATGGGAAATTTTTGGTGAGACAACTTAAAATAAAAAAAATTTAAGTAAATGAAGCAATTTTTAGGGGACGGAGCAAAGTAGAGAATGGGGCAAAAAAGAGGACAAAGGGAGTAAATACTAGTATATCGGACATTGGGGTCAATGCATTTTTACGTGGGCTTGATATTGGGGCTACTAGGCGTGCCATACTTGCATGCATGATTCATCGCATCATTCCAGGTGCGGTGTTTCTAGCATATCATATCTACTACATGTGTACATGCTGGATGCTGCCTCTCTTACTTGGGCGTGTCATTTTCAAGTGGTTCCTGGGGACACAGGTGGTTGCTGGTGTTGTACTAACTTAATATAGTACTACTGACAAATAAGTACAGAGAATGCATAGCTAAGATAACACCTTAAAGCCCAGCTCCTGGAAGCTTCTTTTGGAGAGTGAATTTCTGAAGCCACTTACATGAACATGAATGTGTGTTGAATTGGCAGTGACAAACACAAAACGCCAAATGACCCAACTGTTTATTGTACACCTATATTATATTATTATGTAACTACACTATTGACTATTTTTCGCTAAAGACCACCGACAATTAATTATGGTTTCCATCCTTAGAATTCATCATAGTGTTGGACAACTTCACGCGGTTTTGTTCTTTCGTACCTCTTTCTATTTTTTGTACGAAACAATTACTTGGGAAATGCTGTTCAAATTTTGTGACTTACTAACTTTATACTTTACCAAAAATCCTTTTCAAATCTATACTATTATAACTTATGTCATAACCATAAACAATGATAAAATTATACACACTAATTTTACGTGTTTCACTAACAATGTGTAAGTAACATATACAGGCACAAAGAGAACAAATTTTATTGATATGTAAAGAGAGAGTCAAAATACAAAAACTATGTTACCAAAGGTTTAAATAGGACCCCTAAAAACCTAATTAGCCCTACATTGATAAGGACCCAAAACCAACTCTGACCCCCGAACATTTGCGAAAACCGAATAAATTAAAATATAACTCATATTATGATGTATACTACTGTGACTTGATGAATCATTATTATCTTACGTCTTTTGTTACGTTTTTATGCATCGTAAACACATTGAATCCTTCTATTGCATAATCAACTGTATAAGAGATTCCGATTGGATCATGTTCAAGTCTATGGATAATTAATTAAACTCTCGTATAAGAGAAAAGGGTTTCATTGAATATGCTTGTTTGCCTACCTTTGGTTTGAGAAATTATATATATATATACACTAGAGTTAAAATCTATATTATATATGTTATATATAGTTTGTTTATGTCGATTTCCTATATAAATAATCAGTTAATAAATATATTAAATAAAAAATCAGTTTTAATTTATCAAGATAGTATACTTTACATGCCCAAAAAAAATGCAGAATACAATTCAAACTTTGCTGCTTTCAAAAAGAAAGAAAAAAAAAGGAAAATTTAGAAAACTAAGCCTTCATCAATATATATGCACCGTGCAAGTTAGCATGACCTCCTTAGTACACAAAAACAAGCATTACTCCCATTATTGTAAGAACTTAGAAGTTTGAACAATTGAGGGTTAAGTTTCCATTCTCTCAAAAAAATTGAAAAGATGAAGATCTCAATAGCAACCTTTCTCATCTCCCTGATCCTATGCTCTGCCTTGCTCGATATCACCCATGCTGATCTCTCAGTTATGCCACCTCAGCCTTCTGCTCAATCCCCCGCATCCTCAGGTAAACATCTTGTGCGCTTTCCTTTTATTGCTTTACATATCTCCATAATTATGTACTGCTTATGTAGCTAGAGATAAAATCTTATCTTGGAATTAGCTTGATATGTATGAATCAAAATTTTAAGTCTAAAACATGTATAAAAGGGTAAATCTCATACAACAATTCAGTTATAGTGTATGATTTTATTTTTTGAAGGGTGTTAGCCAGTGTGATACACAAAAACAACATGAAATTTCTCAATGTTTGTCAAACCGTAATGTATCGTGTGACATTAAAAGTTATTAAAGAATTATTATCGTCAATATATGTTCATAATTTATTTCTGATATAAATATATTAAGGTATTTTTGTAATGTTATTTATGTATTTGAGATCATAATATCATCTATTCGAGATATAATTTTGTTTTCTGGGCATTTTAAATTAATAAGTCCAGCTGACATAAAATGTAGCCGTATCAGTATGTGGTTCTTTCTCACAAAGTTTCTCCCAATTAATGTGTAGGGTTCTGCAACAAGAAATGCGGTGTAAGGTGTGCTCTTAAGGAGCCAGACTCAAGGTGCATGAAATACTGCTTGATGTGTTGTGGAAAGTGCAGCTGTGTTCCTTCGGGGACTTACGGGCATATGGATGAATGCCCTTGTTATAGGGACATGAAGGCTCCAAATGGCCGCCCCAAGTGCCCTTAAAATGTCTCGTTTTGCTTAGGTTATGCAATCTGTTTGAGGTAGTGTCCAACTGTCCACTATTTCGGAAACGTACTCGAGGTTCTCTGTGTGACTGTTGTGATTCCATCCAGCCTCTCCTATTTTCTCTATTTGACTATTAAAGCGCTGTTGCTATGATTGACATTGAGATTGTGCTAAAAAAAAAAAAAACCAATTCTCAAGTTCTCATTAATCACAAAGCGTTACATATATACTCTAACGATTCTTAAGATAGATAGAATACCTAGATAGGATAAAATTATATTTCTATTATCTGGAAACCAAAGATATTAACAACATAAAGATAAAATTCCTATGAATGATAAAGTATGTTCATTCTAATGCCCCTTTGAGAGCATCACAAATGCCCAACTTGTCAAGTACGGAAAGAAATTGAGTCTTTCCCATGGCCTTTGTAAAAATATCTCCCAATTGGACCGTTGTCGAAACATAGGATGGTGAGATTGTACCATCAGTAATCGCATCCCTCACATAGCAACAATCTGCTTCTATATGTTTCATTCCTTCATGAAAAACATGATTTTGTGCAATATAAAGGGCAGACTGTATCACAATAAAGATTCATGCCACTTGTATGTTCCACACCCAAATCTTTCAACGGTTGCTTTAACCGTTTTTAATTCACATGTAATAATCATACTGATATGCTACATTTCTTTCAATATTGTAATCAAATATTCACGACATTCTTTTTCGCTTAAGTATTATTTCCAAATATGACATGTCCTTAAAAAAAACAACGACCAATTATTTGTAATTCAAATAATATAATATCTACTTATTTGACACGTATCTTAAAAAAGACACGTACACAAAATGTATTCATCTTATGTATGCATAGAATAATCCTATGGCTATCTCAATAAATATGCATGGGAAAAATTTTCATCAATATTTCAAACTCTATCCAAAATTACAATAACTCAATACATATTTTTATAACATATTCTTGAAAAACCTAATCAATGGAAGAATTGCGTGAAATAATAGAAGTAAACATCAAAATAATAATTTATGATGTACTAACGCAATTAGGATTGTCAAAAGCAAATCCTAATACTCTAGATTTATAATGTGTACCATCTGAATGATAGCTTCTAGAAATGATCATATAATGCTAATAAATCTTTATGCGTGCGATTTAATGTGGTTGATAATATTTACAATGGAGTATATAAGAAGTGATTTTACGAATAATATATATTTGTGAGATTTTAGAACGCTACATAAGCAAATATCATTATCCATCTAATATGAAAATTAGAATTATTATTTATTTTAAAATTAAAAATTTTTATTAACACATAACTAAATTTAATAAATTTACTAGTTTAAAGTAATGATTGTTTTTAAACTTTTTATGTGTCTTTATGAGACACCTATGTAACACCCCCAAATTACTAACATAATAATAATAATGATAGTAATTTTAGTAACTTAGGGGTATTACCGCCACGTGTCACCACGCTTCGGCTGTGCTAACTAACTACTATATTGCAGCGGAAGAAAAACTCAATTTATTTATTAAAAAGAATTATAATTTTGATTATCCAAAGGGACAAAATTTGATTAAGAAAAATTATAAAACTCCTAACTAGTATGTGCCCCTTGATGTAATGCTCCCATGCATATTTATTCCTGCAAACCTACTCACCATAAATGGTAAGTAGGGCGAACCAAAATAAATAGGAAAATACGTGTCAATGTAAAAACACTGTGTACGTATACATGATAAAAGAAATACTTTGACTTTTAAATTCCTTCATTTCAAACTTGCCTTCTTATATATTAATAAACTTCGAACCTTTCTTTATAATAATCCAATACAAATGGAATTATTAAAACACTTAATAAAAACAATTTCCTCTTCTTATATCCCCTCCTTGATCCTAAGTGTGCACACCCCCCAAGTTAGTTATCCCATCACGGATCTATCCTTGGAGTTTCCTTTTATTTGCCAACAAGTGGACTTTGAAGCATGAACCCTTCTTGATTATGAAATCAAGCGGTAATATATAATAATAATAACTCTCCTTTTATAACTCCTTAAATACAAATACCTTGCTTTAATTATTAAAGTTCATTGAAATTTATAAAATCTCAAATACAAATGCCCTTTTGAAACATGATACATATTAAATAAAATAAGGTAAATGTATATCACCCTTTTTTTTGTTATCGAAATTTCAAATACATAGCCATATATAAACATATATTTAAAAATATTTTAGCACAATATAATTCACAAAATAATATATTCAATTGCACATAAAAAGATTTAACACATATACGTACCTTAAATTCTAGTACTTTCTAACAACTCTTTACTAAACTTCAAGTTGATCCTCCTATCAATTTAAGATAAACTAATCAACACAATGCAACACAATAATTATGCATATAATATTGAAACTTTAATTATGTTTAGAAATAGTTTTAAGAATTAAACAATTTGCAAAATAATTAAAACAATTAAATAGTTAGGGAAATAGGATGCTCACGGAGGCTGGTGGTTGTTGGTGGCACCAGATGGCCGAAGAGATGCAGAGAGTGGCTTGAGAGAGAGGGAGAAAGTTTGAGAGAAAGAGAAAGGGTTTAATGATTTTTGTGTGAAGAATTAGGTGAGATTTAAGGGTCTATTTATAGTAGAAATTAAGATGAATTTTAGAATTTTAAAACACTAAAAGATAAATATGAATTTAAATTGATAATTATCCTCAAAATTTTAGAAAAATCTTTTAATTATAAAATAATTAAATTATTAAATAATTTAACCAATTAAAATTATTTAATTCAAAACAAACCAATTAGAATTAGTTAAAAAAGATAAAATTTTATAATAATTTTTTTTTTTGAAATATAAATCATAGAAAAAGGATAGGATAAGGATAGAATTTATTATTTTTTTTTTTTGAAAATCTATTATTTTTAATTTAAACTTATCTTTTCAACTAAAATTATCCTTTAAATTAGGGTTAAATATATATAATAATAAATTAATTTTTTTTTTAAATTCTAATCATGGTAGCTGACCATTATTAGATATGGTCGAATTTTTTTTTTAAATATATATATTTTTTTTTCTTTGGTAAATATATCATATTTTCAACATTATCCATTTTAAATTAAAAAATAATCTTTATAAATATATTAAACTATATTTTTTTGTTAAGAATAATGTTTTAAAAGTTTTTAGAATATTCTAGAATAAAAGTGGATACTTTGGATATTTTAGAGGGCTTTTTTTTTGGAATTTTAATGGAATAATTGAGGAATTAAATATTTATTTATAAAATTAAATAATTTTCTTAATAAATTTATAAAATAAATATATAAATAAAGTTCCATAATTGTGATTGGTGCCAAAATAATTTTAAATTATTTATTTTGTATTAAAATATTCTTAATATAATGTCTAAAATATGGGGTATTACAACCTAATACTTTATATTTTTATTTCAATTTTTAAGATTTTATAAAAAAAATATCTCAATAATTCTAAACTCTAATATGCACTTAATACATTTTATTTCAACTTAGATAATTTTTCAAAAATATCATAAAATTATTTAGAAAATCCTTTAAAATTTAGTCCTTTCTGAAAAATTTGGATCTAGTGAGAAAAGACTTTCAAAATTTTTACCAGCTTGGCTCACATTGGGTCATATTAAATTCTAGGAGTGGTTGAAATCGTTTCTTTTGATAGTCATAGGAAATATCTTGCAGTATTTGGACAATTTAGATATTTTTCAAAATACAATGGCTCAAATCTAATGTTTTTATAAACTTTAAAATATGTTCATTTCATGCAAATACGGATCTAGTGACGAACTACCTGGATATACTTTCTATGAGTCATATAGGGTTATAGTACAGTTAAGAGTGTTCGAGTTAATCTAATTTAACTCTAAACACTCATTTAAAATGAGCACCAAAACTCCAATAATTGGATTTGAAACTCATTTTTAGGCATTGAGTGACGAGATATAGGAAAAACTTGGTTGTAATCCATCCTCAAATGACAGCTGGTAATGAGACATTGGTCAGGTCTATCAGTTCATGTTACTTGACTTAGAATGATCATTATTATCACAACGGTTACAATTACGTGCCCTAATATATGTGTGCAAATGATGAAATGAAAACATGTAAAGAAGGATATCAAATGGTGACCTTCTAACTGGATGTATTACACTACTCACAGTAACACATAAAAAACCACTTTTTGGTCTCTCGGCTCTTCATTCACCTACAGTTACAGGTTGATCCGTTGATCTTAATATTCTGCCCTTCATTTTTTTTTTTCCATTTCCCCAACGTAAGAACATACATGATTTCCTCTCTTCTTCTCTTCATTAAGCTACAATTAGAACACTGGTATTTTAGAGTATATATTGTTGTGTAGAAATCTAGAATGAACTATTTCATGTTGTGTTGTCATTTGTGAGAGACGAACTAAGAGGGACGTGCCGAGGCCCGAGGGGGTGAAGTCCAAAAAACTCTCTTTGATGAGCCTAACCTACAAATTAATGTAAATAAGGCACATCATTCTTAGTGTCTCAACTTTGACCATTTTGGTTCGATTAGCTTGTGGCTTAAAGTAGTACGGAGTATCTCACAAGTCACAACCACCAAAATGGTCAAAGTTGAGACCCTAAGAGCACCCACATTTATGAACAAAATAATGATTTGTCATGGACAAACCATTATTTGGGGCTCTTAACAATGAAAAGTAAAAGTTTGTTCATGAATTGTTGGTGCAATAACTCGTACAGACCAGTGATTTGTCCAAAAAAAGGTGGAAGTGGGGTAGGGGTATTTTTTGGCTGGAAACAGATCAAAACACAGTGTTTTGATAAAAAAAACAGATAAAATGCTGCGTCTTGATCTGTTTTCAGTCAAGAAAATTCAGATTTCGGCGGCTTAATTAGGTTAATCACGGTAATTAAAATTAATTACGTTAATCGTAATTAATTAGGTGTTATATGGATTAATACTTTCTAATTATAAATGAATTAAATTATATTGAAAAAGATAAAAGAAGATGGGATAGGGGTATCGACGATGAACCTTTTTTATTTGGTTCATTGTTAAGAGTGAAATTAGTAAATGATTTGTTGTGGTGATGTGGATGAGAGAGAATGGGTGATAGTGACACGTGAACCATTTTTTTTTGTTCATGAATAATGATGCTCTAAGGAAAAGTAAATAACACTCATTCTAGAACATTCCTCCCAATAGGATGTCAATGGCCCAATGCCTAACATTTATCCAAAGCGTTGACATTTGAAATATACAAGTACGTGTTACAAGTCAAACGAAAGAGTTTATCCATCGTTTTTATCTTTTGAAAACGTAGTGGATGACTGGATGAGATGAATATTATACTAATTATGAAACTTGTTATGTTACCGTGATTGTTGTATTGTACTGTGCTGATGAAACAACTTCACTCCCACAAGCAAGAACAACTGATTTTTTAGTCTAAGGTTAATATTCCTAATCCTTTCGTAGAGAAGGGTCCTAAGATTTTGGAGGCCAATATATATGATTGTATGAAACCGTTGATTAGACTAGACAACTTTTGGTTAAGCAGCATTCAAACACATGTCCATCATTCTTCTTATCTAACTATTGGATACTGTGTAATTAAGATCAATTTTAAAGACAGATATATGGGTTGGATTAAATGATCTACTGTTCATTGGTTTGCATGGAATGTTCTCTTTGGCAGTCGGATTGTCTGCTTCAATTCATCTATTTCTCCCCCCAGCAATTCCAAAATCTTTGGAATGGTTTATGAAAATGAGTAGCTTAAAGACAATTTTGAATCTTTCTTGAAAAAGAGTACACATTGTGTTATGAAAGAGTACATTATTTGGAACTAAGGCATATTGCTACCTTTATGTTCATCATTATGATGCAGAAACATACTTGCAGGAGTTACAACTTACTTGAGAAGATGATCTTCGTTCTTAAGAGGCCAAAGTATGGACTCTTGCACAAATTACAGGACAAAGTTTTTCCTGATGACATCATATACATACCATCTAAAAAACTATTGTAAAAGAATAATGAACCATATATATGAAGGAATCTTTTGGGCTGCAGACTGCAGTTCCTTCTGTAAGAAAACCACCAATCACCCAGCTTACACAAATTTGTAAAAGTTGGTAAAACTATATACATCATCAAATGGTGCTATACGTACAAGTCCACAAACTAAAGTCTACAATTATGGTTAGACTTTCTGATCTGAACCACTGGTTGAGGGAGCTACCCTCTTCCCCATACTCAGCAACCTCCCCAATGATCTCAAACTCGACATCACTGGAGTCTTTGCTTCCTCCGATGGTGGTGGGGACGACGAGCATTGGATACACATCTCATGACTTGGTATTTCAATGACCATCTCATCTTCTGTTGGCCTACGGACTCCAGAAGAGGATGCTGATGAAGAGGCAGCAGCATTTGCAGCCTGCCCAAAGGTTCTAACTTGTGTTTCATCACCCCAAAACAGAACATTTGTTGGAAAATCTGGTACTTCTGTAGCATTTGGAGAATCATAAGAACCATCAGAATCAGAATCAGAATTTGAATCTGATGTGTAAGAGCCATCATCATCTTGTAATACAAGATTGCCGTCGGTGCAATCTGGTGTAGGAATCACTGGGTTCCTACAAAGTGGACAAGTTGAATGAGACTGAAACCACATGTCAATACATTCTACATGAAACCCATGATTGCATTTAGGCAAAAGCCTAGCCTTCTCCCCTTCAGATACTTCACTCAAACAAACAGCACATTCCAATCCATCCTTGAATTCCTTTGGGTCATACACCACAACAGACAGGGACAGGAGCATGTTGTTGTCTAAACCTCGCCGGCGGGCAGGAGCCGAGGAAGCAAGGCGCTGACGGGCTAATTGGCGGCTCCATGACATGTTGGGGTCCTCATTGTTACTTGTCCAATAACATTGGGCATACAAATGTAGGAAGAAACAAAAGGCTACTACAAAGAGGAGAACTACTATAGCTGCAATCACGATGTGAGTAGATAATGTAACTGCTTTTGTAGTTGCTTCACTCATTGATGCGGGTGGCATCATATCAATATTATCCCTTCTCTCTACTCAAATTTCCTAAACAATTAACTCAAATTCTAGAAAAAAAAAGAAGGCCAGATGAAATCTTTAGCAGAAGAACAAAACTCAGAAAGAATTTCTTGAAACTCAGAAGATCAAAAACAAAAAAGCAGATTTAAAAAACAGTGAGAAAAGCAGCAAAACCCATAAAAGTAATGTTTCAACTCAAGATTTGAGGGGTTTTAAATGCGTCAAGAACTCCGAGTTGGACCTACTGTGAAGTGTCAACTACGAAAAGTTAGGAATGCAAGAAAAATGATGGAAGACTATAAGCTACGAAGGAAACTTCCTAACTGAACTGAAAATGTTGGGAAGAATAAAATTTTCTTTGGATGTTACAATTCCGAGAAATTGTTAAGTGGAAAATGAGAAAATCATAGATGTAGTATGATGATGTATGAGTTCTGAAGGGGTCAAAGAAAGTGAAAACATTTGGTAGCTAAGGGGAGGCTACAAATGGGCCAAGTTTGAAGGTGGAATTGGTCTAGTAGTTTGACTAGAAAATGAGAAACAAATTGACATATGATTTTTATAAAACAAGTAAAATGATGGAGCAATGTAAAAAAGTGTAATTGAGTGAATAGTCAACATGAACAATCGAAGTGAAAGTTTTATAATTATACTTGCGTATATAGCAATGGAAAGTTTAGATTAAACTAACACAAGAACGAGTTGGAGAAGAGTCAGAAGACTTGTAATAATCGAAGTGGTACTATAGTTTACATAATCACTTTTAAGGGGTCCTTAATTGCAACCTTTTTGTTATTGATGATGTTCAAGCTGTCTTTGGATCCTTGGTCGCCAATTTGAAATGTTACTCCATCCGTCCCTATAAAAATGCCCCTATTTATTATTTAGAGTCAAAGTTTGAACACAAATTCTTATCATGTTATAAGAAGTAATATATTCAAATAAAATCTTGTCATATGCATTTTAATGTATATATTTAGAATATCAAGTTGGCTTTCTTTTAGTGATAGGGGAATTTGTTTGTTTTTTGGTATTACTTTCTAATGTGCTTACTAGATTAGCTTAATCTTTTGTGTTTATTTTCCAAGATTATCCTAATTCTGTTTGGTGGAGGTGGAGATGCTAAGGTAAGAATGTGTTAATGGACCCCCCTAGTAATTTTGATAATTATCATAGACTTTATGTTAATGTAAGGTATGTAAATAAAAAGTTTATTATAGACTAATTTTGATAAGAGATACTTTTACTAATATCAGACATTTATTTTATTACTATCGGTGTGTTTAATGTAAACAAATTGAGTCACCTTAATCATATGGAAGCTTTATTGAGAAGAAAAAGTCTAACCACACACAAGCCTAATAAGGTTAAATTCTATCCTGAAAATCAAATAGCCATAAGAAAATTAGCCTATTAATCTTATATGTTGATTATCCTTCTCAATCTTTAACGTGGGACAATATATTGGATTTTTTTATTTATAAGATTTTTTTTTTTTAAAATTTGAAAAATAAGCCACGTTTAAAAGTAATTTGAAAAATAAGCTAATTTTGTTTCGGAGTGAAAACGTTGCCCAAGGCAACGCTTTAGCATAAGCAAAATCATTGCTCCATGCAACATTTTTTTTAACACTGACAGAAAACGTTATATCGGACAACGTTTTTAATTGACCAAAAATGTTGCCTCAGGCAATGTATTTCTCTGCCCCAGTTTCACTCTTTTATTTTCAACTTCATGCAAAACGTTGCATGAGGCAATGATTTTGCTTATGCTAAAACGTTGCCTTTTCGAAGCTAAATTAGCTTATTTTTTAAATTACTTTTAAATTTTCAATTTTTTTTTTAAAAAAAAACTTATAAATAAAAAAAAATCCCAAATATATTGCTTACATAAACATCATTATACTATACGCATCATCAAATGATAATCAATAATAATTGTGGTTCACACTTGTTGATCAACATCACAGGTTGAGGAAGCCACCCTCTTCCCCATACTCAACAACTAACCTCCTCAACAATCTCCACTTCGCTATCACCGGAGTTTCGCCTCCTCTGATGCCGGTGACAATGACGAGCAACCCTTACATAACTCATGACTTGATATTCTAAATCACAATTTCATCATAATCTCTTGGCCTACTGACACCAGAATGGGAGGCTGATGCAGAGACAGCTGCTGGCCTGCTGCAGCATGCTGCTTGCTCAAAGTTGCTAACTTGAGTGATATTGTCCCAAGTCACAACTTTTGTAGCAAAAACTGGTGCTTCTGTTGCATTTGGAGAATCATCAAAATTCAGAATCAATATTAGATGCTGAATCTGATATATAAGTACCATCATCAGCTTGCACCTCAAGACTGATGTTGGAATGACTTGGTGCAGAACTCACAGGGTTCCTACAAAGTGGGAAAGTTGAATGAGACTGAAACCAGTCCACTTATCAATATATTATACATAAATAAAACCAATGACTGCATTTAAGCAAAAGCTTAGCTTTCTCCCCTTAAGATGCTTCACTCAAACACACAGCACATTCCGATCCTAGTCATCCTTGAAGTCCTTGGGTTATACGCCACAACCGGCAATGACAGGATCGTGCCTAGGCTGATTCGTGTTATAATTAAGTTTTATAGTATAAGTTAAGACATACATACTCGTATTTTATAAAAGTAAAATATGTCTTCTATATTAAGTTTATTTTAATAATGTTCTAAGGTTATTTCAAAAATAAATTCAATTAAAAAAGTTAATGATATATCACTTTATAACTAATTCTACTATATTCAAGTTTTATAAAATAAAAAGTATTTTCTATAGTTGTAGGAATCTCAAACAGAAGCTGATGCAATGTAATTTTCTCTACATATGCTCTAAGTGAGAGATTGAAGGGTATAATTATATTCATTAAAAGTAAATGATACAACCTTATTTATACAAGGTAGCTGATAAGGAATACAAAGTATATATGTTAAGAATACATATTAACAACTAAGCAGAATATTAAGAGGATAATAAGTAGTCAACTGATTGAGATAATCATGCAACAAATACGGTAACCGCATGCAGGAAATCTTGGAGAACCTTCTGTTACACAAATTCAGAGTGGACTGTATCGAGGGAGAGATATTCGGTAGTATCTATATCACTAAGTTCTTTTAAGATTTTCTATTGTATTATATTTTCTAAACTTAAATGGGATTTGTTTGGGTTATTCAAAATAAGTTTATAGAGGGTCCTTCCATATATTATAAGTTATTTATTTTTACTGTAGAATTTGATTTAATTATGTATTATTCGAGAATTATGATTCTTTATTAAGAGTTGTATGTTTCAACTTACCAATAATAACCGAGTTACAATTGAATTTAGAAATAAAAGGCTGCTACTAAGACGAGGACTTATACAATTGGTATCTTTATATGAGTCAATGAGTGCATGATTTTACTACTTTGTGGTTGCTTCACTCATTGAAGGTAGTGACACTGTATCCATTCTTTACTCTTTTCGGTTTGTACTAATAAAGTAAAATCACCCAATTTTAAAAGAAAAGAAAAGGAATTCTTGAATTGAAGAATGTGAATAGAAAAATTTGGTAATTCACGTATTATTTAATACGGGAACATTGCCCTTTACAAAAACACTTAGATAAGTTGCAAAGCTGTACGTTAAATATAATATGTTTGAACTCAAGATGAATGAAGAAAAAGTGCAAGGTCAAAGGGGTGTTATATGTTTTTGGGTTGTGTCAAAAACTCATAGTTGAAAGTTAGACTGGATTGAGGTTTACTTGATTGAAAAGTCAACTTCAATAGCTGAATAATTTTTTGATTTATAGCAAAGGAAATCTCTAATGAAAGTAATAAGAAACTACGCTCTCCGTGTCCTAAATATTATCCTATTTGATTTTTTGCGGTCTTCAAAACACGATTTTAAATGTTTTTTCTCCAAATTCGTAAGAAAAAAAATTATAAAAACTTAATATTGTAAAAATTTAAGTTGAGATCCATCTAATAAGCTTTCACTTAAAATATATTATTTTATACAACATGATTAAAATTTATAGTCAAACTTTTTAAGTTTTAACTCTACAAATAGAAATGAGACCATTTTTAGGAGACAAAGTACTATGTAAGATGGTCAAAATCGGGATTCTCCATTAAACAGATAAGAGTGTAGAACTAAATCATATCGTAAGATTAAGTGGTAGGATTCTATGTATTTGCTAAATTAATGACAATACTACAAAGTGTAAAATTACAAAGGAGCCAAATGAAAAGGACTCATTATTTGTCATGGAGATACTTTGATACTATACAAACATACACTTTATTGCCATGTCCTTCGTATGCAAGCCAAACTCAGATAAAGCAAAGGAAATTACATTCGCAGAGTGGGAGGAAAAAAAAAAGTTGATCTATTTGGTAGGGGTAGACTTGGGGTGTTGATCAAGATCAGAGTGGCTGAGGTGTGAGTCAGTATCCTCAACTTTTTTCCTCTTCTCCTCTCTATCCTTAGCACCTTTGTTGATATCCTTCTCTACCTCTGCCACCTACAACAAGTCAACCACCCCAACTAAATGCCAAAGTTCACTCTCGTCTAATATTAATATTCACTTGTATATAATATGATAATCCCTCGCTCTTATTTGTTTACTAAATTTGACTTTTCATTATATTTGACTGATTTGACCGTTTATGATGTCTAAAACCCAATTAAAAATATTTTTTTCCTAAATTTATAAAATAAAAAATATTAAAATATAATATTTTAAATATTTATATTAAAATATATATAACAATATTTCACTTAAATATATTATTTATTATAATATTATTAGAAATTATAAGTTTTTAAATTTTAACTTTAAAAATAAAAATGTAGCTAATAAATAAATGTATTATTTATTATAATATTATTAGAATTTATGCTTTAAATTTTAACTTTAAAAATAAAAATATAACGAATTAACATAGACGAAGATAGTAATCATTATATTACTTTAGTTTAATATAATTTCATCTTATGACTAGATTTCTCAATGAACTATGTACTGTGTATTGGTAACATGCATGTTAAAATTAGGGCACTTTAATCCTAAGTCTCGGAGATACAAAAATTAAACGGAAATTAAATAAAGTAAAGACCAGATTAAGGAGGTAAAAATAATCGTACGTTATCAAGGGAATCAGTGGTAGGAAGATGAGTTCCATGGACCCCGGAACGGTTGGTAGCTCTGCCCACCATCAATCTATGTTGTTGTTGATGCGTCCTCTTCTTGATATTAAGATTACTGCAAACTATAGTATTAGCAGGTCTCTTCTCTTTTAGCATAATCGCCAACACCATTGGTGGACACAACCCTCATTTTTTCAGATTTTCCTAACTCAGGCCTTCAAAAGCTAATACTGCTGCTACTCTTACTCTATTCTATTTCTTTTGAGTTGTTAAAGTACAGCCTGAGTGAGTGTGGAGCACCCTGCTGATGGGAGCTGGAGTATATGTGGAGGTATAGAAAAGCTTGCTGGAAGACATGCATGTACTTTACGTGTCTTCTCTTGAGCATGCATGATGTGCCATATATTTTCGTTTCTGGAAATAGAAATTGAGGAAATATAAAAGAAACGGGAAGAAGTAGTTAGCTAGAAAGATATACCATAATCGAAATCTCCTTCCTTAAACATATATATAGCTATGACAAGACACCCTACAGCTATGTATAAAAAATCATTTAGACGTTCCATTAGCAACATACATACACAGATACACTCCATTATTGTTCCAAACAAAGCAACTCCATTACCAGAACAATTGCCGAAATTAAAACCAGTTGACATTGAGAAATTTTTGCAAGGTATTCAAGTCCTCAATATCCTCCTCTTGATTTAAACTTTTCAAGATGCGGTAGAATATAGAAGGGCTGTATAAAAGTTTCAAAACAAAACTAAGAACACATCTAAAAGAACAACGACGATAATAGACAACGACCAAAATAATTTAAGGGACGGGAGCGCCAACCCTTTGAAATTAAATATTTAGTATACAGGAACAGGACATGACACACTTCAGGTCGTCAAGAATCAAGGGTCGAGTTTGAGAAACAAAGCCAGCTGAATTGGAGAGAGTACAGTATTCAGAAATAATAATGATAACTTATTTTCTAATAATATAATTTTATAATTTTATTACGGGGTTTTTAAGATAATTTTTAGACTCAGTTTGTTTAGTAGGGTGTAAAATATTTTTAACTGAAAATGGAACTTTATAAAACTTTTCCATTGTTTGGTTGCATGGAAAATGATTTTACATTTAAACATTTTCCGTTATTTGGTTGAACTGAAAATCAAGTACTTCTATTAACTTTTTCTAATTGTATTTACTTGTCATTTTCTAACTCTTTTTGCCGTTGTATTTTCTACTTATTTGTCATTAGCTAAATTTGTTATGCTACAACAAATTTTGATTTTTCAGGTCGGGTACCTGACCTGAAAAAGAATCAAGTACTCGGGTCGGGTCATGGGACAGATAAAAAATGTAATTAGGTACCTGGATACCCAAGATAAAATTTATAAATCTGATTATACTGTTTTAGTAGGGTTTCAGTCGGGTACCTTGTGACTCGACCCAGTTTAAGCGGGTACCTAAGTGAGAATGAAAGGGCTTCAGGAAATAAGTTAGGTAGTACTCGCTTAAACCGGGTTGGATCATGGGCCGATTTTCAAACTACTCGAAAAAGCAGGTACCCGGTTATTTACACCCTTAGACACAATCACGGTCGTGGCACGTTATCCATCGAGTGGGCCGCGGACTAGGCTGCATTTAGAAAAAATAAAAATTTAGCACGAACACTCGAGCAACATGCCAATTTGGCACGGTCCGAAGCACGTTGTTATTTATTATTATTATTAGTAATAATATTATTATTACTACTACAATTAATATTTCTATTGATTTTAATATTATTATATTCTTATAATATAATTTAAATTATCTAAAATAATTTTTTTCAATTCTACTATATACTTTATTTTTATTTTTTGTAAAAAAAATTAAGCCAATAAGAGGCAAGAGTGCAAGACATGCCAAGCAGGTGGGTCGTGCTAGGTCATGGGCCAAGTTTTAGGGAAAGTAGCACTGCCCTCCGCGACATGACAATAATTAGGCTCGGCACGACACGACAAGAGGCTAGGCACGAGCTGGCATGATCCATGGATGGCATGGCACGACCTGTGCCCACCTTTATGCGTGAGTTAGTAATGTGAGAGTTGTTTGTTTGTTAGTATTTTTTTTGGAGTGAATAGATGTAAAATTGTTTTACTCCCAAATTTTAGGGAAGAATGTTTTCAATATGGTGTAAAATGAATTGCATTCTAAGTTTTACATCATATATTTTACTCCAAACCAAAAAATGTAAAACAATGTAAAATGGGAAAAATAGTTTAAAAAAACGTTTTACACCCTATTAAACGGAGCCTTAGTGTTAGATAAGGTGAGAAGTTATACAATTCTATTAACTTTATTTTATATATATAATTTTTTTTTTGGTGAATAACGGAATTTATTTATTAATAGTTCAACTTGAATTCAATATATAATTTCTCTATCGCTTTTATATGCTCGGCTGCTTATCCTTGCATTAGTACTTTTTATTTAAATACCAATATTTTTTTCCTATCTTGCCATATACTAGGTTTAGCGATCCACTATTTGTAAAATAGATGTTTTGAAATTCGTAAAAAAAAAAAAAATATAAAATAAAACTAAAATTTGATGGTTGGTTGGACGACATTTCTTAATTGATATTTTTTGCTTCTTGCCTGTTTCTGTTGTTCAGGCGATTATAACTAATATTGAATTATAGAATGATATAAGCAATAGTTTTCATACTTGTATGAGGTTGTAGGTTGAATTAAAGAAAATAAGTTTATCCTCAAAAAATTTTAAGCATTTTAATATATTGATGTTTTTAAGTTAGTTCACTTTTGTTGTAGCTAGTATAATATAACAAATGCATGTTATACTTTAAACCCAATTATATTACAATCTTAACATTCTTTAAAATAAAATTTACTCCGTATATTTAGGATGTTAGGGTAGCTAGCTACAAAGATTTGATTCATTAATAATATCTAACGCATGATTCACAAACATTCTTTAAAATCTCATCAAACTACTAACTCTCAAAGAACCCTAGATTTGTGGAATTCAGACTCGAGGTAAATGGCATAGCAAGTTTTTTGAAGTAGATTCACAAACCCTCTATTGAAGTCGGTACTGAATTTGAATAACTACTAATATTTGATATAGAACTAACTTAATTTGTAAGAAATACGAAAGAAATTTGTTTCGTACTTAAACACACTTTCTATACCTAGAGCATTAGATGCATATACACTTACATGTCCATTACAACAAGCTTAGTAACTATTTATATGCGTACACACTTAAAGCAAAGCTTATGTTACCTTAATGCTTGGCATCAGCTCTTCTAATAATCTAATTGGCATACATCTTCTATTTATTAATTTATTTTTTACTTACAACACAAGGACCAAACTTAAAATCTCCTAAAATTCGGATTATAAATAATATTTCACAATATATAACATAATTCATACTAAAGTAAAATCACGAAATTCAAATCATATATTCAATCTCTGCACTTGTTTTTATTTAAAAAGAAAAAAAAAATCATATGTTCAATCTAATGACAAACTCAGAATTTTAAATAAGTAAACCGGACATTGATCGAAATCCATTCACGGATCCAATTAATCCCAAAAATAGTAAAATTTCAGAAAATGACGGGGTGGTAAGCTGGATTGGGCCAGGCTATAGTTGAGAAGTATAGCTGATCTGTCACCCTCGTCTTCCTTTCTTCTTCTTCTTCCACCGACGTATCTAACATCGTTATGCTTCTTTCTTAATTCTCAATCCATCTTCACTCCCACCAACTTACTCTGCTTAACCACCACTTTCTCACAATCACTCATTCTTCAAGCCCAAGCCACATTCTAATCTCCCACTATTTCCCAATTCACACCCTCTTTAGTCAAAATTCCAACTACCCAGATTCTAAATTCTTCTCCTCTAGTTGATTCTTCAGCTGGGTATGTCTCAATGTGCGAAATTTCGTTGAACTTTTGCTGATTTCGTGAAATAATAAAATGAAAGAAGAAGGTTTAAGAGATGGGGTTTCTTCGGATGATGAGGAAGAGGATCGCCGGAACTTGATCCCTCAAAACGATACCGTAAAACCCACACCCTTCACCCCTTTTCACATCGACGACACCGGGTTCGTGTCGTCGATACGACAACGTTTCAAGATGAGCAAGAAGAGGTATATACTTGTGATCTTGGTTGTTTTGTTGTGTTTGTTCATGTTTTTTTCAATAGGTTTTCATAATTCAAGTGTTTGGGATATTAAATTGATTAAGACCCCTTCTGATAGAATGAGGGAATCGGAGTTGAGGGCATTGTATCTTTTGAAAGAGCAGCAATCAGGTTTAATTCATTTGTTGAATCGTACATTGAGGAGTTATACTTTAATTAATCATAGGAATTATAGTAATAATGTTAATAATTCATATGGGTATTTGAATTTGAGTGAGATGCCTGTTGAGAAGTCGATTTTCGAGGACATGAAAGCTCGAATTTTTGATGGGGTTATGTTGAATAAGCAAATCCAGCAGGTGCTGTTGTCAACTCATAAAAATGAGAGTTCTTCGGAATTGGGTGTTGAAGATGATGGGTTGGTGGAGGGTGGTGTTAATATATGTGGGAAGGTGGATCAGAAGTTGGCTGAGAGGAGAACTATTGGGTGGAATCCGAGGTCGGATAAGTATTTGTTTGCTATTTGTTTGTCGGGGCAAATGTCGAACCACTTAATTTGTTTGGAGAAGCATATGTTTTTTGCTGCGCTTTTGGGTCGGGTTTTGGTTATTCCAAGCCATAAGGTGGATTATGAGTTTAGTCGGGTGTTGGATTTCGAGCATATAACCAAGTGTATTGGGAAGAAGGCTGTTGTAACGTTTGAAGAGTTTTTGGAGGAGAAGAAGGACTTGCGAATTGATAAGTTCATTTGTTACTTCTCACAGCCTCAGAAATGTTATGTTGATGAAGAACATGTTAAGAAGTTGAAATCTCTGGGTTTATCTGTGCCTAAGCTTGAGTCTCCTTGGGAAGAAGATGTAAAGAAACCAAAGAAAAGGACAGTTGAGGATGTCAAAGCCAAGTTTTCTTCTGACGAGGGGGTTATTGCAATTGGAGATGTGTTCTTTGCTGATGTGGAAAAGGATTGGGTGATGCAGCCGGGAGGTCCAATAGCTCATAAGTGCAAAACTTTGATCGAACCCAGTCGACTTATAATGATCACTGCCCAACGCTTTGTCCAAACCTTTCTAGGGAAGGACTTTGTGGCCCTTCATTTCCGGAGACACGGCTGGTTAAAGTTTTGGTATGTTCTGTACCCTTTAGTTCTTTAACTTTAATTTCATGAATATGCCAAAGGCAGAGGAGAGGTTATTTCATGTGATTTGCAGAGTTATATGTCTTGTTATTTATGAAAGTGGTGACATCTTGTATTTTATCTCTAAAACTTGTTCGATTTGAATATTCTATTTTGTAATACCCAATTCCGTGTTGGGTTTGGCAATACCTCTTCCTTCTTTCATCCTCACGGAAAGCAAACACATTTTGGAACTTTCAAACTGGAATGACGTATTGGTATTCCACTGTGAGTCACAGTGTTAGCTTGATATAACTCAAGCTTGGTATTCCACCTGAATTGAATAGTTTAGTTTGCATGATTCCTGCGTTCCTGCTCTGGTTTGTTCCACAATAACTGACCGATAGTCTTTCCTGTTTTTCTTTTTCTATGATAGGAGATTACTAATCTTAATAAATTGCTTTCTTAGATATAGAGACAAGTTAGACAACTGCATGAACTTGGTTAAATGTATGGATTTTTTTTTCATTGAACATGTGTTCAATCATCAACAATATTGTCATATTGTTTTCAACATGTAAACATGGAGAAACGCTATTAGTAACACCGTTGATCAACTGTGGCTGCTGATCTTTGTCTGTTGACTTTTTACTTCAGGACTTGCTTTGATAGGGCCATAGGGGGGTAGAGTTTAGGGTGTAATAAGAGAACATAACAAGAAAAGGTGGGTGGAGATGTTTGGGGCAGGAGCAAGGGTTGGGGGATTTGTTACTCGTTGCATGAGGAAATACTTCCTTACACTGTAGGGTTATATATTATCCTGAAAATGAGGGTTATAATGCCCCCCTCCCTTTCTTCTGCTTCAACTAAAACTACCCTCCACCTATGTTTCTTATCTTATTTCCCCTTGAGTTTTTATTCATTCCAAGCATGCTGTAAGTAGCACTTGAGGCAAGTTAATTTTCATCAAGGTTAGGAAAACACTACATGATATGAAACTTGTTGAAATGCTTGCTAAAGGCCAATGATAGATCTCTTTTGGAATAAAAGAGATCTTGTTGTCTGAATGCACTCAAAATTGAAGGATCATATATAACTTGTGTATATATGGCCAAAGGATCTGGCATTCTTGTTGTGATGCAATTTACTCTGTTATCCTGATTCTACTTGCATCTGTATGTACTTTTGCAACATAACCTACTTGTCAACCAGTTGACAATGTTCTAGTTCCTCTGATTCTATCTAGTTTCCTACAATTTACATACAGTTTTTTGGCATCACAATGCCTCTTAACATAGTGATCGCCTTGGTTTTCAGCAATGCTAAGAATCCAAGTTGCTTTTTCTCTGTTCCTCAAGCTGCAAGCTGCATTGCACGGGTGGTAGCAAGAGCCAATGCACCAGTCGTATATCTTTCCACAGATGCAGCGGGTAGTGAAACAGGATTGCTTCAGGCTCTTATTGTTATTGATGGTAAGCCTGTACCTCTTGTTCAGCGGCCAGCTCGAAATTCAGCTGAAAAATGGGATGCTTTGCTGTACAGACATGGTCTTGCAGACGATTCCCAGGTGAGCTTGAGCTTATCTTGTTCTGACCTAATTGGTTTATAATCTATGGCATTCATTTGATTACATTTACCACTAATGTTAGTATCATTAGGTAAGGGTTATTGTCTTCTTAAATTAAACCCATGTTCAAGGGCTAAAAGCAAATCATGAAGTCCTTAGGTTTATTTACATGTTGGCTGTGTGCCTGATCAGTAATGAATCTCAAATTTCTTTACTGCTCTTTCTGTGGATACTGAAAGAAGTTCAAGACCAAGAAAGTGAAGAACATAAAATATAAATTAAAAAAAAAATGTGTTTGTCTTGGATAAGGTGCTGCAAAATTTGAGAAATCTCATTTTGTTTCTGCTAACAATCATGCATTGTTCATCTTCCTCTTCAATTGGGTGAACATTTACCAAATTTTGCAACCAGTGAATCTTACTTTTGCATGCTTTGGACTATGAAGGTGGAAGCCATGCTGGATAAAACAATATGTGCCATGTCTAGCGTGTTCATCGGATCCTCGGGATCTACTTTCACTGAAGATATCCTGCGGTTAAGAAAGGGATGGGGGACAGTGTCAGTTTGTGATGAGTACATCTGCCAAGGTGAAGTTCCCAATTTCATAGCAGAGGACGAATGAAATTGGAAGTAGGTGGCCTTGTAGTTGCTGCTTCATAGTTTGTAGGATTAAGATGCTTGTTTTGAGTTTTAGACAGCATTTGAAATGTAAGTGGTGTCTGTCTGATACTAATGTGATTTGCCGTCTTACCTCATTCGTTAATTCTTCACTATTTCAGAAAGTTGCAATTTGAAAACTTGCAAATTAGCCTTGTTATCCATAATCAAAGCATAAAATTTTAGTCTAAAGTTTTGTTATATACGGAGTGTATATTGAACTTGGTTATCTTATATATTTCATTTTTTGTTTCATTTTACTTTTTACGATCTTTAAAATGTTGGTAACTCATTCTATTTAATTATATTGTTTCCTACAATATGATGAAAATTGTGGTTTAATTTTCTAAACTATAACTATATAGATAGAAATAGAGGAAATATTAAAAAAATAGATTAAGTTTTTTTTTTTTTTTTTTTTTTGGAAATTTTACGAAAGGTTTAACTTGGGTAGAAAGAATCGTTTTAGTTTTAATATCTGCATGAAAAAAGACGTGGGATATGAAATGATATGATATGATATCATAAGTTCCGTCTACTTCGAAATCCCGCCGTTTTCTCTCTCCTCATTCGATCTCCAATCCCCAAAATCCCATCAGTTTCAATTCCTAGGGTTTATGATCCACCCCTAAACCTAATCATAACATCCGTCAATCACCCAATTGAACAACAATGATGAGAGCCAAACTCGTCGTATTTCCAATCAAGGGCCAGAATTGGTGTTTTGCAAGATCAATGGATTCCTTAGTCACAGGAGATCCGTCGCGTGTATCTTCTACTCCTGCGACCGTCAGAGATCTCTTGAGGTCTCTCTCTTCCTCTTCCCAGTCTGTCACTGCTAATGCCGAGCTCCTCGTTGACTTCGTCTCCAACAAGGTATATATATATATATATATATATATATATATATATAGAGAGAGAGAGAGAGAGAGAGAGAGAGAGAGAGAGAGATATCCTACTAATGCGGGTTGTTTGATCGGGGATTAAAGATGAAGTATTTGATAATTTATGTATTATGTTGTGATTTACTGCTAAATATTGGATTGTTTTGCCGTAATGTGGTGTTTACCGCTTGCTCGATTGTCATTTGGAGTCGATATATGGTATTCGAATGCGATGCTGAGGGGATTCTTTTTCATGATATGTTGTAGAAGTGAATTTTGGTAGTGTTTAAGCTGTTATTTGGTTTTGTAGGAGAATAAATTATTAGGGTTTCGTGTCGGTTTGTGTAGCTTGAGTGAGCTATCTTCGAGCTTTTAAGGGATATTGTATTTAATTGGAGAGCTACTAACTAGGTAGACCTAGTGAAATTTAGTCTAATAAAATACAGTGAATGTCGGATGATAGTGCCGCCAGTTTGTTATGTTGCCCATTTGACTTTCTATATCTTTGTTCCCCTTATTTTCCTCATTTCTGAGTTTTTTCGCTGGATTTGTGAGTGCAGAATTTATTTCTTAATCCGTGCGATGTTGATGTATGTGGCATTGATCAGTCCGATTAGTTTTCATTGTTATCTTTCTTTCTGTAGATGAATATAGCTTGGATGGGTTTGGAGAAGGCACCGCAAGGGTCTTTCAAAAATAAGATTCATGGGTACTCATAGATGTAAATTTTCTCTTTGTTTACTGTGATTTGTTGGGCTACCTAAAATTTCCCTTATTTTTCAGCCTAAATTTTATGCAGTGTCGGGTTATGGTTGCTTTCTCGTGTCAAGCCATCGGAGCTCTTTTTGAAGTCTATATCTAAGGAAGTCACTGGAATTGAAGTTACTTATCCAACAAGGTCCCTATTTTGCTTTCATGTTTAGACAATAGACACCTGCCTCTTGCATTCCTGATTATCATATAAATGACATAATGGCATGAGATATATGTATTGCTGTTCTTGACTGATTAAGAATTTGAAAGACAATGCAAAATTTAATCATTGTATTTGTGTACCAACTGCAGATAAGTGTAAACTAGGTTTCAGAGCTGCCTGGAAATTTTTCAAATGCTTCCATTTACTTCCCTTAATTAATTGAAATTCTAAATAAGTTTTCTTTAGAAGCTTAAGTAGTTGGTTATTTAGCTTTCCTAAATTGCAGAATTATACCTTCTCTTAGTTTCTGATTTTCCCACATATGTTTTGTTTTTTATGATGCAGTTTAAATCCTAGACTTGTACGCCTAAGATTACGGCATATTGCAATGAGGTATTGGATATTTGCTTTGTCATTTCTGGTCTTTTGGTAGTTATGTATTTTATGTAGGATAGTGAAACTTTAGTAGGTTTGAGAAATTGAGAAGTGGTATTGAATATCCTTATGACATTTTGAGGTTATGAAATGCTCTTGATGTTCAAGTTGGCCCCTTTTTTACTATGCAACTGAACTGTGCGTTGTGCTGTACTTAGTCAAATAGATGAGAACTGGCTGTTTTGATAAGTTCGCAATGTTGGACTTTTTATGAGTGCCACCAGCTTCATGGAATCTTAGGTCCATCTTTATTTTGCTGAAGCCTGAAACAAGTTTTCAGCTGTTGTCCTCTGCAACTGCAAGCATTCTTTTATCAACTATTAGCCTATTGGAAGCTCATCCTTTTCAAGCATTGAATTTCTGCCTGTTTTGAGTGTGGCTATTAGATTTTTGGTTCCTCAGTGGGGGTTGGGTAGTGGTGGTTATCTTCTTAACATGCCTTATGCCATGTATGCGTTAATGCTGAATAGCTGATAGGTTTCACTATTGTGTATCAACCTGCACACTTCTATTTCCTAGCTAGACTATATATCAAGTGAGATTTATTTATGAGAGATCAGTAATTTGTTTTTTAAATTTACAGTGGAGCAATAGTTCACAAGAAGTATTTGTGTGGTTCTGCAGCATTGCTTCCTTTGTCCACTATATTCATGGTAATGATCTGCACCCATGAAAAGTTGTTTTTCATACGACTTGTAGGAGTTATTTCTAGCAATTAATGATGATATGATCTTTTCTTGATGGCTAGGTTTTACCTTTGCCCAATATCCCATTCTTTTGGTTGCTATATCGTACATATTCCCACTGGCGTGCCTGGCAGGTTTGTATTGAATGTGATGCATTTAATTACTATTTGTCATGTTTGTGTTTTTAAATGGGTGACTAAGATCAAATTATTAGAAAATATTACCTTGATTGTTTTATTCTCATTTAGAATAATATCCCATTAATAGTCTATTTCTCTCTTATTAAATTGCTTGCTTTCATAAGTGATCAAAAGGATGGTCATAGATGGCTAAGTTATGGTGTATTTTTAATGGTTCGAGCTCCAACTTCTGTTTTTACATTGTAACTTAATTATGCAGCTATATTTAAGCTAGTCTTGGAGTAGAACGTTTACGAGCTATGGACTCATTGGTGGGACCTTCATACCTCATAAGACATACTGTGCTGATGATATATTTTAGAGTTGTGGATTCCATGTGACCGCTGAGGTTTCTTGCAAATATGCTTGAAAGATGAGAGATTACCATTACTTGTCAATTTAGTGAAATTTTTGGAAGGATACTATTAGGGGAGCACAGTATAAGATCTCACATTAACAACCTTTACATTTTAGGTCTGCCTTTAAACTACATGCCAACCTGTCTTAGGCATCTATGGACCTATGTGAAGTCCTACCCACTGGTTGTTTCTAGAACAATGCAATTTTTGGGGAAAGATCGTATAGAAAACCTTAGCTAGTTAAGTCTCTTGCCAGATTTTGGTGTAGATGCTTGGGACACCTTTTCAATTTTTGCTAGACTGAAATATTAAACTGCTGTCACTTGGAAGGTTGAAGATGTAGTATTCATATAAATTCCACCTTCTGTAACTAGTTTCTAGTTTCTGCAGAATTGTAATCAAGAGTTCCGTACTGGTTCAATCTGTTATACAAGTGTAAAAATTTATGAATTTTCTGGTGTTTTTTAAGTAAAAAAATGTTCATCTAGGCTATTCTTTTTGCCAAACAATTAAACAAACTCTTGCCTACTTATGGTTGTTTTCTGGGCCATAAATTTATATATTCAATATTTAATTTACGTACAAGATTCATAGGTAATCCATTTAACTCAATTACATTTAAGTAATGCAGTCAAATTCAATTACATTTGGGTAATGCTGGTCAAATTCTTACAGGGAAGTGAAAAGCTTCTTCAGCTTGTCTCAAACGGTTCAGATGGTGTGCGTGACAATAAGAAAGAAAATGAAAATCATTTAAGCTCTGATGATGGAAGTCAAGAAGTGACTGGCTTACGTTGGGTAAGAACCTAGTTTGATTTGTAATCAAGCCAGGGAGTTGTTCATTTCATAGGCAGAGAAGCTGATAAAAGTTTTCAAACTAAAGTCCGGATTCAGAAAATTTGGTGAGATAAAATCATAATTGTCTTGGTCAGTAATGTGCATTGACTAATGGAGAGCCTTATCCTCAGAATATACTTGTCTGTATGCTCTGAGATATTTCTTCATATTTGTGTAGGTCTTACAGCCATCAAAGCAACTGGAAGATTTTGTTAAACGTGGAAATGCTGATGATGGCCTCAGCAAATGTGTCATAATTGATATTTGCAAGACTTTCGAGTTGAATCCACAGGAGGTTCTGATGTACCAGAAGTCATAGTTGAAGTTTTGGATGTAGGATTAGGAGCATAGGTAAGAACTCTAATTTAGGGAAGTAGATTTACAATTATGTTAGGAGAAAAGTTTAAACCAGATATTAAATTAAGATTTTTTGGGCATTGGAGGAACCAGTTTCCTGAATTTCAATTTTTGTAATCATCACGATTCGTGGTTTGCAAGCCTAGATAGGTATTATTCAATGTATTTAATTCTATATTATCAGTTTAAGCATATTTTTTCTATGAAAATAGTTTTGTTTCTCTCTCTCTCTCTCTCTTTTTTAACAGTGCTCCCCCGTCAAAAAGTCTAACTGGAGGTTTATAGCTCGAGAATGGATATTTTGGGGGGTCATGAACTCATGACACTATATTTAGGCCTGTGCTAGATTTTATGATTGGTTTTATGAGATATAAAGGTTTTCTTTGTGAAACCTTATGTCCTTGTGTGAAGGTCTGGGTGTGTATAGCGAATTGGGATTGACTCTCCCGCCTTCTGCACTTTTTTTTCCCCGTCCAAGTGGATGAAATAAGCTTTGTACTAAATACTTGGATTTGTTAATTATTTTGTTTATGATTAATATATTATAATTATTTTCTTATTCATGCTAAAAGTTCTGGAAATAACTATTCATTAAAACAAATACCAATGCTTTGTGGGTTATGGGGTTGTTAGGAATCAATAGATATGTACTACATGCTGGTTAAATGGAATAATGAGTTGAATTCCAGAGCTTTATATAACTAAGAAATGAGAATATGAAACTCAATGTTGCAGAACTAGACACAGCCAAACCTTACCAGCAGGCTTAGATCATTTACAGTTCCAATTTACATCCTCTTCGTCCAGTATTAAGGCCCAGAGTCTGAAGTGGTCTGATGTTCGGTATGATTTCAGTTCACTTCCTAATGAGACAGCAGAAGAGAATAACAGAGTAGAGTATATCCATTCATTGCCTGATTCTGTAATAAAGGTCCTCCGATGATGGTATGCTTGAATGGAAAGTACAGATGGAAAAAATAATGGAGAAACCAGTAATTAATCCTTCAGTAAAATATATTTTCTGGTTTGTATTGGGTGTGTCCTGATAAGGTGTTCCTGGAACTGATTGAGCTGAACAAGGATGATGCTGTAGAATTTGACCACATAGCCCTTGATTACTAATATAATTGGATTCTGTAGAAGTGTCAAACTTACTACCTGTTATTATTGCTCCCTCGAGGTTGTTGTAGGAAACATTGAACTTTGATAAGAAATTCAGGCTTTGCAGCGATGGTGAAATTTCACCAATCAAATGATTTGAAAATTCTGTAGAAGCTTTTCTAGGTTTGTGAGATTTGAAAATTCTGGTGGAATGCTGCCTGTGAAGAAGTTTTTCGCTGAGATCCAGCACATGAAGATCCTGTAATTCACTTGTTTCAACTGGGATATTACCAATTTATCACTGATTTTGTTGCCCTTGAGGTATATTGCCGGAGGCAGGTTTGCAAGCTGATTTTATTGCTATGTACCTCCATTGTGTGGGGAGAGAAACACTGGCGGATCAAGATAAATACGATTCAATTCATCAGCGACCTTTTTGACAGCAACGCTGGCAGTCTGTTTAGTTGTTTTGGATAGTTTCCTGTTACTAGATTGTATGACAAATTTAAGTAGAAATTTGTGCCAAACCATTCTGGAATTGTGTCTGTAACTTTATTGAATGACAAGTCCAGAACCTCTAGACTCTGGAATTTTATCCTTCATTTCACATCCTCCAAAAGCAAGAGTTTGCAGGTTTTTTTATTATTTCTGGCCCTATGAAGCTCTCTTCGCTAGGTATAACTTCAATATATAAATTTTTTGACATGATGAGGGTAGTAAGGCTCTTACAAACCCCCAAAAATCTTGATTGCACTTGATACATTGGTGAAGAAATTGTTAGAGAGAGAAAGGAAGTTAAAGATAGTAAAGCCACTACATTGGGAGAAATTGGTCCTGTTAAGTGGTTGGCTGCTAAACTGACTGCCATAAATGATTTGCATGAGAATAAGCAATCTGACAAATTTCCTATGAAATTGTTGTTACCAAGGTCAAGTATTTGAAGCTGGACAAGACTAGAGAAATCAAGAGTAGGGATGTTACCTTACAGAGAATTAACTCGTAAAATAAGCTTTAAAAGTTTTGTACAGTTCATCAAGGATGCTGGTATAGAGCCGTTGAAACCGTTTATATGAAGTTGCAGTTCCTCAAAATTCGAGAGCTTCCCAATATCATGAGAAATTATCCCAGAAAACTGATTTGAGTACACCTCGATGATCTTGAGACTGGTAAGGTTAAACATGTCTCTCCAATAGTTCCGTTTATATGATTAGCTGACACTAATAACACGAGTGACTGCAAGATGTAAATGTCATCAGGAAGTGATCCAGACAGAGAATTGAAACCTACCCAGGAACTTTGGAGTTTGGAGCATCTATCAAGGCTATGAAGAAAGGAGAAGTGGTACATAAGGATGAAGGCATCTGACTAGTTAAGATATTATTGCTGGCATCGAAACTGGTCCAATTTGATCCCAAGATAAACCAAGCAGGCTCAATCTTGCCATAGAGTAAGTAGATTGCTTGAAAAATCTAAAATCTGAATGGTGGAGGGGAAACTACCATTCAAGTCAAATGACGCAGAGATATCACCACTTAAAGGGTTGGAGCTTACATCATATCAATGATCTCAGGGCTTCTAATCAATAAACCAAGGAGCCCCTTGTGGGTGGAAGTTTACGAGAGAGATTGAGCTGAGAAAGACAAGGTTCGGAAGTGAAGAGGATATACTTCCTGTTAACTGTTTCCAGGGTAGCCACAAACGGGTGGCCCTGCCTTAATCATCATTCATCACAGCTGATCCCTTCCCAAGAGGGGCAGCAATCAGAGGAAGAACTCCAATTCAGAGTTCACCGGTGAACCCAACAGAAACAAAAGCGAATCGAAAAAAGGCAAGAATGGATTGCTGATCTTGTGGATTGTAAGATTGCTAAGAAGAAAACGTGAAGGAATTGAACAGTACGAATGTAGGATGAAAAAGAAGTAGCTGGTGCTTTGAGTTGATGACGTGACTCAAACATTCATGATTGGCACCCTCTCAGTGTTTGTAGTGCAAAAACTGACCCGACTCGAAACTGATTCGAAAATAGCGGATTAGGGTTGAGATTTTCGACACGAAAACTTAAATGGGTTGACACGAACCCGACCCAAAATTAAATGGGTTAGATTAAGGTTGAAAATTCTAACTCGAAAATGACCCACGTAACCCGAAATTATTTTCGAGTAAAAATCAGGTCTGGTTAAACTATATTAAGTAGATTTAAAAAAAAATTTACTTGGTCAATCACCTATTCTGTCCAAATCCAAAGCCCAAATTAAAACTCTAAAAGACAATTAAATTATTGTTGTCAACTTGTTAGCCGTTTCATCTCAACTCTAAAAGTTTTTTTTTTCCTTCAATCACTCTATCGAATAACCACATCAGTAAGGTTGGTAAAAACTGACCCAACTCGACCCGAAAATAGCGAGTAGGGTCGATATTTTCGACACAAAATTTAAATGGGTTGACACGAACCCGATCCGAAATTAAATGGGTTAGGTTGGAGTTGGAGTTTTCGACCCGAAAACTTAAATGGATCAGGTTTGTGTTGAGGGATAATTGAACCGAAAGTAAGTGACCCGAATACAAACCCGACCTGATCCGCTTGCCACCCTAATTAATTATGTTATTATAAATATAGTGGGTGTGATACTTCTCCTATCTTCATGGAAGGAATCCCCTCTAATGGAAGCTTAGATTTTGTACGTGCTCCTTTCATCCTTTGTAAAAATTTTCTTTTTTGCTGGTGAAGGGTGGATTTGATCTGTTGGTCAAGATAGTAAATCACTGCCGAAACATAGATTCGAAACCTTATAAACTGAAATCATGCCTTTATTGTTTTTTTGCTCAGCAACATGTCTTCACGTCAATAGATAAGTAGTTCCCTTGCCTTAATTCAAAGTGAAGAAATAAAAGTTTTAGAAGAATTTGAAAGAAATGTGAAGTAGAGGATGAAAGGGATTCATTTGAAGGAGAACATTAAATTATGGGTGAAAATAAGGGAAATTAAGGAGTTATTTGACGGGTAATCTTAAAAAAAAAAATTAACACACTTGGTCGGTGGAAATGTTAAAAAATGGAAATCTAATAAGTGGTGACAACCTTAAAAACTTGAAAGAGGTTGGTAATTTAAAATGAGAAGTATAAATGATAAATATCGAAAAAGATCTTGTACAATATAGGTTGGTAATTAGTGACATACAATATAGGTTGTAAATATCGAAAAATCTTAATGAATTATGCTTATTATTAGTTAATGTTTGCTTTTGTAATCAGTTGATCGAAAAGAACAAATATTTCAACATATAACCTAATATAGAAATTTTTATGTCGTGATGAGGCCCCTAGATTATAAGAATCTCTTTAATTTTTTGTTTTCTTTTTTTTAAAAAAGAGCTTACATCTTGTACAAAAGAATACAAACACCCAACCCAACCTCTAGACAAACTACCGGTACAACCGTACAAGTGTAGAACAGTAGTGGCTTTTTTCGCCCTCACCTGACTTGTTCGTCAAGAAAACTTATACCCAAAACTAAGTAGAAGACACACAAATTCAGATACTCTCGACTCAACAATGGGGATTGAGCACGAAGACGATTTCAAGGATGAGAAGAATCCACCTCCTCTTGACGAAGACGACATCGCTCTTCTCAAAACCTATGTATGTCTTCTCTTAACCCTAATTTTAGGTTCAAAAGTAATGGCTTTTTTGGTTTAATCGGATCTCCAAATTTTGATCTTTTGATGCTTAATGTTGCAAAATTAGTGTTTGTGTAGGTTCGATTGATATTTGCGCTTGAAAGATTGTGTTTGGGTTGGAATTTGATTTCGCGATCTGTTGTAATTGTGGAATTTTCGTTTATTGTTTATTGTTGTAATTTGCAATTTATTTTGCATTGAAGCATTATGCTTTGAATGTTTTCCCCTTGCAAAATTTTAATTTGTATCGAACCGCGCTTTCGGGTTTTATGAAATTTTGTTGGTAAACACTAGGATTAATTTTTCTTCAATGTTAAGGAAACCTAGAAATCCGTTGAAATGTTTAATTGATTGATAAGTCAACATCTTTACTAGTCGACTACGCACCTCCGCGAATTCTACTATTTGCGCTGTTTAATGGGTTGTATGCATCGTTTTGTTTCTTCTGTTTACTCTTCTTAGGGGACTTTTTAGTGGATAGAACTCAATTTAGGAGTTCAAGTTTTTGTGATTATGTTTGGCTTTTATGTGTCTTGAAGTTGTGAAACCTAGTATGTTATGAAGTTTGAGATTTTTTGGTGTTTATGGCTGCTAGTGTATTGGTCTTAATGTGGTCGTTTTTCCCAGGGACTGGGACCGTACTCTGCTAGTATCAAGCAAGTAGAGAAGGAGATTAAGGAAATGGCAAAGAAAGTCAATGACTTAATTGGTAAGTATTATTACTAGATTTACTAAACTGTTTCTTGATTCCTGATCATTGTTATGGGAATTACATTGAAGTCTCCAATAATATTGGTCGACTTTTTTTCTGTCTTAGGAGTCAACCGATGAAGTTTCATGAAGTTGATGTCCTTGTTTCTCTTGTCATATGTAGTATCTACTATCAAGTATACCCCTCCCCCCTCCCTTCTCTCTCTCTCTCTCTCTCTCTCTCTCTCTCTCAACTTGCTATGAAAGGACACTTAGATTGTAGTAGTTACTTTCTAGTCTTGATTCGTCACCTGATCAAGACAACATTAGTAATCTGCAGCCTGTGTTAGAATGATGCAGAATTGCTAGTGTGTCTGGGGCCTCTAAATTTGAAAGGAGTTTGATGGGCCTTACTGAGAATGTTATGGATAGCAGTGGAGGGAGATTGCCCATGGATTCTACCTTATTGTTGTCCGTATAGCTCATTATATTAGTTAAAATCTTACAAGTAAAGCTGTGAAAAATTATGTCACCTTTTTGGGCCCAAGTTACAGAAAGTACCACATTTGGCATGAGATAAATCGTCCTTGACGTAGCTGCTCTATAGTTATTCTTTGTGAAAGAATGAAAGTTAATAGCTTTTACTCTTTTAGCAAATTCAGTGTTACTATGTTTCTTATATAGGCGTAATTTTTCCATTTCTGCAGTGTGACAGGTGATTTTTTTTAGTAAATGCACTAGTGAATGTTGTTTATTGTATGTGGCTTACTGAATGTGTAAGCTGTATGTAATAAAAAAAATTACCAAATAATAATACTAAAAAATATATCCAAATGTTCAAATAGTACAAAATAAAACCAAATATTCAAATAATTTTTTTTGGGTATCTACCCGGGTGTAGTAACAATAATGAGAATATTGTTGGAACCTCCTATGCAAGATATGCATAAATGAGCCAAAAAGACCACTTACATTATGAACTACGGGGTAATCATCATGATTTTAACAATTCAACCAAAGGTAATTGTTACTATTTTTATGTCATAGCCCTCATTAGCTTCCATCTACTCTATTGACAAAATCCCTAAGTAAGTAAACAAAGTCATCAAGTATTGAAAACAAAAGAAAAATAGCTAATATAAAAGTAAAAGCAACCATATACGAGTTAGTATACTATACTAGACTCTCTCTTAGAACACTATCATCAACTAGAGACATCATATCTTTAGAGAGGAAAGGATAGCATGTTAGCAGGATTCGAAAAGGGAGAAATAATAAGTGGTGAATTAATCAGGAAATTGGGAGAGTGTAACAGACGGATGAAACATTAACGCCAAATTGAGATTTGAGAAATCAGAAATGAGAGGGGGGAAAAAAAGAGTGAGTTGGGGAAGATTCGAACCCTTGTGGCCGTTTCTTACCAGTGAGCTAAAGTTGTATATATGATAAAATATGTTGCAAATGGTATATAAGGGTTTTTGGGCTGATTGATGAGTCATTTGACCCACAAGGACAAGGCCTGGATCAGCCAATGTGTGTAAGCTAGTTTTGTTGGAGACTGCATTATGCCAGTATTTTTCTAGTTCTAAGTATTGATCCTTGTTTTACTACAGGAATCAAGGAATCTGATACTGGTTTGGCGGCTCCTAGCCAATGGGATCTCGTCTCTGACAAGCAAATGATGCAAGAGGAGCAACCCCTCCAGGTATTGTCTATGTGATGTATATCTATTATTTCTTCGTGTTTTTTGCCATTTAAGTTTTTATACTTATGGTTGAATGCCTTGAATGGTGTGCAGGTTGCAAGATGCACCAAGATCATTAATCCAAACACTGAAGATGCTAAGTATGTGATTAATGTGAAGCAGATTGCAAAGGTTGGCACTGAGAATGTTTTTTTGTTGTAAAGTGAAATGAGCCTTTTTACACTAACAATGTTTTGAGCTTGGTGGTTCTGTTTCTAGTTTTACATATGGGAATTCTCACGATGTACACCTATGATTTTAAACAATGTACTTGGAATGGAGTACCCCTTCTATTTCAAAAAATGCATGTGTTATCCTTGTGAAATTTTGAAAGTTGTTCTTTGCCCTCGCTGACGGACGTCATCAATTGTCTTAGTTGACGTGAAACCAACATTTGTGTTAGACTTACATTTTGTTTGCAGTTGATGTTGGCTTCTGCTATTTTGTTTTGAGAATATTTGAATGAGATGTATAGTTGCTTTATAATTAGGGCATTGCTTCTGATTCAAACTTGTTCAAAGATAAATTTCCGTTCCACAATTTGTTGGTATTTATTGTAACTTTGTAAGCGTAGAGATCTATTTGCATGATTACTCTCTTTGTGAAATTAGGAGTTCTTTTCTAACATATAATTTTCAAAATTTCAGTTTGTTGTTGGGCTGGGAGATAAAGTTTCTCCAACAGATATTGAAGAGGGCATGCGTGTTGGGTATGTTACTTTTTCATTCTTGTAATAATACTCCAGTTTTTTTTCATGATTCTTTATTGAATAATGGGATTCATCCTATACCACTGTTACTCTGCAGTAAAATGTCATTTTCTTTTATGTATGAGCTGAAATTTCCTTATGACTAGTGATATGATTGAACCTAGAGTTAGGTAGTGAACATCCTAATAATTCAGAACTTCTGTAGATGAATTTGAGAGGCTGTTCTTTGTTTGATAGAATTTTACCATGTAAGTTATTGTCTGGGTTGAAAGGCTCTGTTGGTCATTGGTCTTTGGTATTCACTGCTAAACTTAGCCTTTGGGTTTCTGTGAGTATTAATTATAAATACAGTTGGTGAATATGAATGTGTTCCTTGAAATGATTCTGATTTGCTTTTTCCAATATGTTGGATGTGTGATGCATAATTTAATCAAATATTGTCTTAAAATGTGGGTACATAAATCAATTATCCACAAAAAAAGAAATTTGATATGCCTTACACAGCATTCCTTGCTTTTAAACTTAGAGATGGATTGTTGGTTTGATCTCTTCAGCAGCCTTGGCATACCCTCTTACCCTTGGATGCTCTTTTACTTACATGCCTTTCTATTTTTGATATCATGCTTGTTACAGTGTCGATAGAAACAAGTACCAGATCCAGATTCCCTTGCCACCAAAGATTGATCCCAGTGTGACCATGATGACTGTGGAGGAGAAGCCAGATGTGACCTATAACGATGTTGGTGGATGCAAAGAGCAAATTGAAAAGATGCGAGAAGTGAGTTTGCCTTGCTATATTTTTTGAATGGCCATGGAATGTTAGTTCCATTGTTCCCTGAGATGAGTTGTACCCTGTAGTTTGAATGTGTGTAAATATTTTTTTTTAAAGTTGTGCTTTTTGAGATGGTTCTGAGGCCTCTTTATTTTTTTGGTTGTAGGTTGTTGAATTACCGATGCTTCACCCAGAGAAATTTGTTAAGCTTGGAATAGATCCTCCTAAGGGTGTTTTATGTTATGGTCCCCCTGGGACTGGAAAAACACTTTTGGCCAGAGCTGTTGCTAACCGTACTGATGCATGCTTCATTCGTGTCATTGGGAGTGAGCTTGTCCAAAAGTATGTTGGTGAGGGTGCTCGTATGGTTCGTGAGCTGTTTCAGGTATGTTTATTAGAGGTTCTACTTTTAGAGCCTTCCTGAGTGCTTCTTTCCCGTGCTAAGTATGTATATGCTTGTGTGCTCAGATGGCAAGATCAAAGAAGGCATGCATTGTTTTCTTTGATGAAGTTGATGCCATTGGAGGTGCCCGTTTTGATGACGGTGTGGGAGGAGACAACGAGGTTCAACGTACTATGCTTGAAATTGTAAATCAACTTGATGGATTTGATGCTCGTGGCAACATTAAAGTTCTTATGGCCACAAACAGGTAAACTTTATTTTTGTTGGGCAAGGCTGCATCTCTTCGTCATCCTTCAATTTTGAGTGATGTTGTCGTTCTTTGTTATCTTGTATCAGACCTGACACTCTTGACCCAGCTCTCTTGCGTCCTGGACGGTTAGACAGGAAGGTTGAGTTTGGCCTTCCAGATCTGGAGGGTAGGACACAAATATTCAAGATCCATACCAGGACCATGAACTGTGAAAGGGATATTCGTTTTGAGCTTCTTGCACGCCTTTGCCCAAACTCCACAGGTAATTAACTCTTTACCTTTATTGTTTTTTCTACTGGATTAAAGTGTGAATCTCCAATTATTTTAGAGAAGTATTATCTTGGAAGGAAATTTGTCATCCTAAGGAAAATGTCAATCTGACTAAAATTGTTACAGGTGCCGACATAAGGAGTGTGTGCACGGAAGCTGGAATGTATGCAATTCGAGCCCGTAGGAAGACAGTGACAGAGAAAGACTTCCTTGATGCTGTGAACAAGGTCATTAAGGGTTACCAGAAGTTCAGTGCAACCCCCAAGTACATGGTCTACAACTAAAGCGCCGTCTTTGCTAAAAGAATCAAGTCACAAAGTCAGATATCAAATGCCCTGATTGACCTTGTCTTGTGCTGTCGGCTATTCACACTAACTGGCTACCTACGCATCTCATTGAGCAGATCTGCCACAAAGGTCTATGAATTTTGGCATTGGTCAGGATGTTCCATATATTTATAAAGTTCTTAACAAAAAGTTAGATTTGGCTTGATCTGTTTGTAGCTGAAAGCCTGAAATGAGACTTCTTTTGCCAGACAGGTGGACAAGTTTGTTTAAGATTTTGTCGTGGGATTTCTACAATAACCAGTTTTCTGTATCATTTAGAAACCACTCTCATACATGAATGCTTGGACCTTATATTTTAATTCTGAGAATTTATTTCAAATGGTTCATTTTTTACCCTTGGTCCATTATCAAGCCTATCATTCATGTTGGAATTTGTACTTTTGTTCTTTTTTTGGACCATACAGGTGAGTTCCTTCTACCCAAGATTATATTCCAGAAAGTGAGAGCCAAATACCCCAGAGGTTAATTTCAATGCCCAAGTTTTCAATTCATGATATTGGATTTTAAGCTGCTTCAACAAAATGCAATCAAGACCATAATTAGGACTACTGATCAGTCATAGTAAAGAATCTAAACATAGTGTTTGGAACAACTTTAGTACCGGACAGACACCCAGCAGAATTTGTAGAAATGTTTGCTAGAGTCCTTGTGGAGTTGAGGGATTTATAAGACCTTAAAGTCCAAACTACTTTCTTCAAGCTAAAGCCGTATATGAATCAATACCTTTGAAACCCTAAAAAGAAAGTTATCCTCGGTCTACTCCCTTTCATTGGGGCTTTTGATCTCTCTTGCATTTCGTGGGAATTTCAAAGAATGGCCCATCTGTCTTCCAATATTCCCGCTACAAACCTTGACGCATTCCAATGATCCAACTTTCAAATATCAACGCAGAAGAAATAACTGGTAATTCCACGAAGTCCAAAGTGAGATTTTTAATAATGAATACATATGATACAGCCAACATTGTTCTCAGCTCAAAATTCTCATTTAACTGGCTGCAAAAATCATAGAAATTGTACAATTTGGAAGCAAAAGCAAACTGCAGCAGCAAGATAGTTATGCATCTGATACAAAAAACCAGAGATTATAGAGAAGTTGGGTTTCAACTTGTCCATCCGTATTTTGTTGAGATACTTTGTCATCTAACCCATTCTGTATACTTGATCCCCACTTCAACTGGACTTAAGGATAATATCATCTCTAATTTTGTTTGGGCTATCGCACAACTGCACAAGAATATCTTTAATTAGTAAACACTCCATTTATCTTCCTTGAAAAATATCTCATGTCCTGAAAGTGCAGAGGTTCATTTCCCCAAGATGTCCATCCTGCCATCATTTCTCTGGCAAACAGCTCAATGCAACGAGCAGGTCTGGATCCTGGCACATAGTCCAGGAGCACATCTGACAATATGCGAGAGGAATTGAATCACATATCTTCACAAGCCAACATTTATCCATAAATTATCATGAAAAATTGACAATGAAAAGCCAGAAAGAGAGGATGAACTATACTCTTTGTTATGGGGAATTGAAAACCTTATAGAAAGCAATGTAATTTAGCATTTAATAATTTCAATAGGAGAAAAATCATTCCTAAAAGAGCCGAACAACTGGGGGGAAATTACATGATCACTATCAAACTTTCAAAACAATTCAAAAAGCACAGAATCCTTAAACAATTTGTTCAAATTGGAAAAATTGATTCTTCAAGTAGTTCTCTGGACTTAATGCAAACAGGAGGATGAAAATACCTCCTAATGGGGGCTTTCTTGAGTAGTCTCCAGGAATTGTTATCACTACTTGATCTTTTAAAGACTTTTCCAACGATGGCAGCTCAGAATCTGTCACCTGTTATAAATTCCTCAAATAATTCATAGACAATCAATTTAAAGTTGGAAGCTAAGAAATACCTACATGTCTGCCAGTATATCCAATTAGCAGACATTCATACGGCCTATGATGGAAGAGATCCAAGTCACAAATCAAAGCTCCATTAGCTTTTACCTGAAAAAGAAAAATCAGGCGCGGTTAAAATATAAGACATAATGATCAAAGGCATCCTAGGCTAAAGAATCACTCTTATTAGAATTTCAGCTCTTAATCAACAAGTCCCAGAGATATAGAACCCCCCCCCCCCCCCCTCTATTATCCCCAACCCATTGTTTTTCATACATTCTAGCAAGTGTGAAAATTTGAAGTTCAGGATTGGAGAAATGAAAAATAGCATGCATACTTTCAACCAATATAATGTAGCAGCATATCTGACTCCCCATGCTGGAAATAACTCATTCTCGACAAATTTCCGCAATTTTTCCCTGTTTGTCACCCATAAAGCTACAAGTGCTCCGCTTGTATGGGTAAGTTGCTTAATAGGAAGTGATAAAAAGTGCCGGTTTGGCAAAGTAGGGTACCTACAAGAGTGAGATGGCCAAAGAACTATAAAAATCCACTTAACTGGGTATAATGTATGACAAAAATAAAGATATTCATAACATTAATTCGACAACAAGAATAGCAGAATCATACGATATTAAAAAAATCTTACCCACACTATTTCAACAATCACGGGTCCTCACAGTAAATGTCTTTATGCTTATTCTTTTGACTCTAAAAGCCACATAATGATGGAAATAACTCAAATAAGAGCAATGCAAACTAATTTCCCAGCAGATACCTGACTGATGTCAGAAAAAATACACACTCATGGATCACCATAAAATTTGTCTTAACCACCTATCTAAAATAAGACCCCAAATCTCAGGGGAGAAGGTTTTCTTAAGTTTTTTGTAGCAAACATTCTGTGACAGATAAGCGAAGAAATAAATTATTTGTAGTACATACTTTGACTTCTGATAGGCACTTCTGTTTTCCCATGGTGGATCGACTATTATGAAATTAAACCCACATTCTGAGTCATCTGCGAAGACGAAAATAAACATCACAATCCACAATGTTATAGAAGCAGACAGAGAACAACTGTCTAACCACTAATCAGCATCCATAAAGGGAGAAGAGGTGCAGATATATTCAAGTATGCTGAACTTAGAGATTGCCTAGAAATACACTTGTATGTTTGACTTGCAAGTTGCATCATTAGCTTTGGTAGCTAAAAGACAAAAGTCCAGACCTGGAAATGAGAATAACTCGACAAGGAATCCAAATGGACCATCAATATAACTTATTTAGCAGCCTAGCATTAGATGCATGATAGAGCAATGTGCTGTGAAGATATCTCATAAAGACCATTACCACGAACAAAGGTTTGAATCTGCTCCAGTTCAGACTTTGACATGGACAGAAGAAAAATAAAAACAAAACATTGTGTAAGCAATTAGAAAACGATTGTGATGCTTATGATAAATTCCAGTGAAAGCTAAGCTGCATGTACAATAACTATTACCTAAAGCTACTCCCTCCGTTCATTTTTTGTTCTTCTCTATTTTTTTTGCACAGATCCCAAAGCAAACTTAAATTTTAAAAATCTTCAATTTTGTGTTTGCAAAAATTATAAAAAGTTTGAAAAATATACATAGAAATGAATCTTTTAAGATCCCATATGATTATATTTTTTTCTTATAGATTAGAAAGAATTCATGATCGAAGTTCAGCTCTAAAATCTATAAATTCCAATCGAGAAGAGCAAAAAGAAACGGAGGGAGTACATATTAATAGAAACCAAAAAGCAAAGGCAAACAGAATACCATGTAGAAGCAGCTATCTTTTGGTAAAATGTACCGCCTTGTCTGGAATTCCGCCACCACATCATAGTTTGTCTCATTTGGGACAATATTATTGAATAATGGGAGTAACCTTTGATCATCATGTTGAGTGTCAGGAAATCCTAAGTATCCAACAAAGAGTGTAGGCTTAAGAATCATTATGGTTATTGTGCAAATGGCCACCTGGATGCATGATGATATGAAGTTATGACCTCCTTCATGTGAGACGAAGCAAAGGCCAATGGAATAAAAGATAGAATGATGTGGGTACTTATTATATTAACTAAAGGGATATATGACTGGTAACATGGTGAAAATAGATAGTACAGACTGAAATCATGTCGAGGTTAACATTGAATATTATAAACCATCAAGCCATCAGTGATCATCTGACAATACAACATGCATATCTAATGGCAAATAACTGATTCCTTCATCAGATTGAGGAAGAAAGCGCAGGATCAAATGATGGACTCTATATGTAAACTGTAATTGAAATGATAACAGGGAGTGAAATCCTTAAGAGGTTAGCATACTCATAGTCAATATTAAACCAACATTACTGCTCCAATCAAGTACAGGGAAAATGCATCAAACTTTTGAAATCTAAAGGACGGGAACGAAATGCAATAGTGAACCCTGAAAACAAGTGTTATTCCATTTACAACAAATTCTTCCCACCATTAAAAAATAACAAGACCTCACTGATCCTACACAAAAGAGAAACCTTTCGATTCAAAGACGTGGCAGTGTGGCATCAATGTCAATACAACAGAGGAAACTCCACCAAAAAAACATCATGAAATCAGCACAAACTAACCTTCGTTCTCTTGAACCTGTTTGCTAACTTGAGTAAAATCAAGAGCAATTGCATATAAGGGAGCTTGCCAAACTTTCCCAAGCTCAACAAATGGAACTTCTTCAGTTTCACCAAAATTCAAATCAACACAACTTCTCCATCCCTCAATCTCACAATTAAGCTCAAACATTACATCTAACAGCTCCTTAGATCTTATCAGTCCCTCATGTGCCTTCACTAATAACGGCCTAATTTCCTTGAAACAAATCAATCCCAGAAAAAAAGCATCAAAAAGGGTACACAAAAAGTAGCAAATTAAGCAACAGAAACCCCAACAAACTGAATTGAAATGAAACTCAGAAAAGTCATCCATAAAGGGTACGTAATTAACACCAAATTAGCTTAACTAAACCATGGAAATCTGAATCCAATAACTAATTAAAAATGGTACAAGATCAACACCAGGTTAAGCTAAACATAAAGCCTAAAGCTTGAATTCAAATTAAATCCATTAAAATCATCATAAAGGGTACATGATTATTACCAAATTAAGCTCAAACATTAAACATAAACCCTAGAAACTTGAATAAAATTAAACCCAGAAAATTTCATCAAAAAGGTTACACATAACACCAAATTAAGCTTAACATAAACCAGAAAAATTGAATCACACTCAGAAAAATTAATCAAAAAGAGTATTCAATTTATACCAAATTAAGCTCAATATAAACCAAAAATACTGATTTAAAATTCAACCTGGTGACGTTGTTCGGCGAGTAGTTCTTTCTCATTAAGAGAATAACATTGCTGTTTCTTCTTCTTGTTTCGGTTACGCTTCCGCTTCCCGCTGCTTGAAACAACCCCAGAATTCTCTTCAAATTCTTGCTGTTGGGTTGGCTGTTGTTCATCAATGGCGGAAATGGAAGTGAAGAAACGTGAGTAATACGAAGAAGGGGAAACCCTGAAGTGAGTGTAGTTCCGATTGAGGATTCGAACAGGATCAATGAAGAACGTATGGGCATTAGGGAGTCTGTAAATGCCTGATTCGTTGAACTCTGCTACGAGTTGCTTCTTCTCATTGCCCGCCATTTTTGGGTTGCTTTGCTGCTATGTATTGTGTTGGTTTGATACGAGTTTTGAGAAAATTTAAGGTTATAACTTACCAACTCGGGGGTTCTGATTCATTTTGGATTCAACTTGAATTAATGTCAATCCGACTCAACCTGTTTAATTATTAAGTTTTGTTTTGCTTAATTTTTCTTTAAGTCGGTTTAAATTATACTCCAATACTATTTTCTTCTAATTTCTATTTTCATTTCATCCTCTTGCATTCTTCATCTCTTTTGTGGTTCTTCTCTTCTCACTTCTCAGTTCATACAATCCCGAAATGTTAATGTTTTTGTCTTTTATTATGTTAAAACTTTGTCTCATCGCTAAACTATCATTATGGTGTTGAAAAGTATTGTCAAATTTTTCAATTTGGTTGTACTAAGACTATGTTAAGATTTGAGAATTTTCATTATGCATTGCTTAAAACTTGAAAAATTAGAAATTATAAGACTTTTACTTTTTAAGCATGTTGGGTTTAGGTTGACCCAATCCATAACGGGTTGGGTTGTGATGAAATTTTCAACCCATTTAATAAATTAATCTCAACCCAAACTCAATCCAACCCATTGTCAGCTTTAATTGTGGCCAATAAAATTCACTTTTCAATATAACGCTTACTATTTAATATTTTCTATATGTATGTGCTTTACTCGAGTTTTTGTTATATGTTTTTATGAGCTTATCACCAGTGACCAGTCTCAAGAAAATTGAAGATTTATGGATTTCATGTAGTGATAATAGAAAGATATGTCCAATTTGAGTATAGGGTTGAATCTTACCGCCTTACAGGATTTAGGTTGGTGTTAGAGTTATTGTGTATAAGATCCACTATATCATGGGATTTGTGAGACACAAAAATATTCAACTCTTTTATATTTATAAATAATATATTAGGACATGAGGTGTGTGCAAAATTAGATGTAAACTTAGTATTTGGGTGTGCAGAAATTACATTGAACAAAAAAAGTTGTGATTTTTGGATTAGAAAAAAAAATTTAATTTTCAATTTTGCCCGAATCGGCCCAAAATATATTTTGGACTATATTGATTTTTTTAAAATAAATACCTTTTCCATTGCTTTATAGTAAAAATTATATTTTTGTAGTAATTCTAGTATAATAACGTGAGCTCCAAATGTTCAGATGGTGAATTAGAAAATTACTTAAAAAATGAAACTAAGTATATGTAGCAAGTCTATAAAGCATCAAATGTGTCACGTTTAGGCTTAGTTTAATCATATGTGGCGTTGTACTTACCTTTATTCATTAGAGATATGATATAATGATTCTTTTATATGTATTTTCCATATTCGATCATTAGAATTTTGGTATTTTGCTTTTTTTACTTATTAATATAATTTTTTTAACATGTGGATAAGTTTAGAATAAGTCTAGTATGCCATTCAATATAATCGAAAGAGTCTATTTGTCTTAAACTTTTAGTTTCGTGGTCAAGTACAGATTTTAATTGTTGAATGTTTGAACAATTACGATTTATGTGACAAAGCACCTTATTTTCCACAAAATCTTGTAGAGTCATAACAAGCATTGTGAGTAATTAGAACCATCAACTTTTATTCTAAACATTTATTTTAACTAATTTCTGAAATAGTCATACAATTGTGTCCTAAACTCGTTTTCAAATAATAGATGACGCTTGGTTCCAAATCTTCTACTAAGGCTATATGAGACATCTAGTTATTTTATTTCAATTTTGTAAAAATTTTCGAAAATACCTCAAACCTGTATAAAATTACCTTTAAAATTGTTTTGGATAATGAAACTGACGAGAGAACAGTTTGATATTCTTACCAAGAATATTTAAAGGGTCATACTATGTCTTACAGAGATTGAAATCATCTACTTTGATTTTAAACATTCATTTCAATTGATTTTCAAAAACTATTGCAATTGGTTTTTGAACAAAATTTTAATGCCTTTGAAAATCGAATACAATGCATTAAGACATCTTTACTTAACCCTAGGAGGCACTTATTTGAATTTTGAAAATAAAAATAGTGTATAATAAAGTATCTTTTTATGACCCTTTAAAATTTGGTCATTTTGTGATATGTCAAAACTAATAACAAAACACCTTGATATGCTTAGTTTGAATTTTATAAAATAATAGTAGGACCTAGTAAGAAAATACCTTGATATGCCTACACCTTGATACATTTACTAAGGAATTATTTAAATTGGTTTAAAAAATTCATATAATTGAATATTTCCTAAACTCAAAACATGTAGAAACCAAATATAAGACATGCAATATCATTATTTTAGTTTCATGTATTTTCGGTTTTGATATTGACTTCACATATTTTGTAATATATTTGGAGTCTGTAACTTTACGAGAAGTAATTTGCTATTGGATTCAAAATTTTAAATCAACCCATATAGTGACATAGATTCTCAGCATATGGATCTTGCACCCAGGTGCACGATACACATCGTGCACCCTGTGTAAAACGTAGCCCAATATAACATAAAACGCAAGTGTCCAGATCACTTTTTACACGTCAGATAATGCACTGACCATTTACCCCAACCCAGTGACCATTTGCAGTAATACAAAATTAACAATGCTAAAAGTAACATTGCAAAATCTCACATATTGAAGTAAATCTTGAAAATTTCTCTGTACTGCTGTCGGTCGTAATCATTTCGATATTAAATAAACAAAAAAAAAATTACGTATCATCATTACAAAAAATATGCTTCTTCTCAATGCAATCTCTTAGATTTTTGTACTTTTAAACTAATATGTTCATTCGTTTACACTAGTACGTTCATTAGCCTAGCGTGTACAATATTAAAATGTCACAATAGTTAAATACTTTTACAATTATTAAATATATTACAATAGGTATTGATACGTAACAATCATTGAAATATTAAATTAAAGGAATCCCAATACATAATCATTATAAATTAATGATCCATCCCAATGCATTCTTTTTGAACTCTCTCTCAAGTAAAATAAATGTTCATTGAATAATACTAAATGTTCATTTTTGTTCTACTAAATGTTCAGTGTCTCATTATAAAATGTTCATTGTAAAAACTTTCGATAGAATTACTCAAGTAATGTTACTAAATGTTTATTATAATGTAAGTAGATGTTCATTGTATTCATTCTAAATGTTCATTTATTTCAGTAGAATGTTCATTCATTACAATATTAAATACTTTTACAATATTAAATATTACAATTACATAACAATCATTGAATAATAAATATATATAATTTAGTAAATGGTCAGAGAAATAAATGAAATGTTCAGTGGAATTATGTAAATGATCATTGAAAATGGAGAAATGTTCAGTGGAATAAGGTACAAAATATAGTGAGATTTAGTAAATGGTCATCGAGATTTAATAGATGTTTAGTGAAAAGAGGGAGATGTTCAGTGGAATTATGCGAATGTTCCGTGAAATGAATGAATTGTTAAATGGAATTATGTGAATGGTCAGTGAAAATGGACAAATGTTCAGTGGAATAAGCTAAAATAAAATCACTTTCAATTATTCGAAATATGAACAGGGAATGAGTTGGCTAGGCTTTTACTTTTGAAGACCAGAAATAAAATACAAAATTAACAATGCCAAAAGTAACATTGCAAAATCTCACATATTCAAGTAAATCTTGAAAAGATATCTGCAAAAAAACTCACGCATCATCATTACAAAAAAATGCTCATTCCCAACGCAATTTCTTAGATTTTTGTACTGATATGCATTGATCATTCAAACAAAACCGTAAATGTTCATTCGTTTACACTAGTATATTCATTCGTTTACCCTAGTACGTTCATTAGCCTAACGTGTACAATATTAAAATATATCACAATTGTTAATACTTTTACAATCATTAAATATATTACAATAGGTACTGATACATAACAATCATAGAAATATTAAATTAAAGGAATCCTAATACATAATCATTACAAATTAATGCTTCATCTCAATGCATTCTTTTTGAACTATTTCTCTCAAGTAAAACAAATGTTCACTGGATAATAATAAATGTTCATTTTTGTTCAACTAAATGTTCAATGTCTCGTTATAAAATGTTCATTGTAAAAACTTACAATGAATTCTTTTTGAACTAATTCACCCAAGTATATAAATGTTCATTGGAAAATACTCACATGTTCATTTATATACCACTAAATGTTCAATTGATGACTATATAATGTTCATTGTGTATTGTGTCATTTTCCATGCATTAATTTTGGCCTCTTTTATCACGATTCCCGATGCAAAAAAATCAGACTGTCCCTTGCGCTACAGTGACTTCTGCAAAAAATATTTTCTTTTTTACATTTACCAAGTACAACTTTTGCATTTCCCAATTACCAAATAATATTTTCACTCAATACTCAATTCTCATGCTGACATGTCTCCCACCCCATGCTAATGTGTCTCCCACTGCCCGCTCACTCTGCGTTTTGAGTTATTTTGTTTTGTGTTTTATACAGGGTGCACGATGCGCATTGTGCACCCGGGTACAAGATCATTTTTGCGATAGACTCTCTTATCAAAACATAAACAACTCGCATGAGCATTTCTAGCGGCTTAGGGTTCCGGTTCACGCTCTATTCCTCTCTATGAAGTTGATAATTTGGGTACACAATTATTTTGACAAACAGGTTTAAAATTCAATCCAGGGGGTTTTACTGTATTCCAAGCAACGTCCTCGCACAAATAGAACGCTTCTTCTATGCGGAGTTTGCGGTTATAGTTGCCAAGAATTGTAACCCCAACTGACGTTGTTGCCATCTCCCCGTCCAATACTCCTTTCGGTATCTGGGACTCTGGGAGTGCCAAAGAAGACGAGAGAGGTGGGTTCCACCCCCTTTTTTTTCATCAACCTCTGCCTCCTCCTTTCTCTCTCATCAACGTACACTTGCACTTCTTGGGGTTGCTTCGAATGTGGGCTTTAAATCCCTAATTTTCCCCCCTTTCATGTAAGTCTTCCAATTTCTTTGATTTTAGTTGAGTCTTCCAATTTCTTTGATTTTAGTTGAGGATTTGCCCAAAATTGAAACCCCTTTTGGGAGTTTATTGCTATTGTATGTGTGATTAGTTAAAGCTAGAGTTTTGATTGAGTATGTGCATTCACAAGGGTTCTTTCCCACTTTTCAATTGATTTTTGTTAATGTGTAGTGTGAAATGTGACTGATTGAAGTACCATTGAATTTTAATGGCGCTTGAGCACTATTTCTTGTTAAAGATTGTAACTTTCTGAGTGAAGTCGATTCAAATGTTGTAAATCGTCTTTGCTAGGTTACCTTCTTGCTGCTTACAGTGTTTTTGGGAACTGGGGTTTTTCTCTATGTACAAAAGTTGAATACTTGTAGGTGTTTTTTTTAAGGTTGGTGGTGTTTGAAACTTTATGATGATTCTGATATTTTATGGTTACTGTACAATGTGGCTGAGTGTTTTCAGTTGTGGGTAAGCTGCTGGATGAAATGTATTAATTAGTTAGATTTTGCTGTGATTGGAGAAGCGAAGTTTTTTGGAATATTTTTGGTTTACAATTTTGTTGTTAATTCTTTTCAGAAACCTATTTGGATGGCTTGGATGGAAAAAGTGGTTGTAAACAGTCCAGAGAAGCAATCACCCCGTGAGAATGGTTTTCTGAAAGCTTCTTGTCCTTCTACGGGAAATGGGTCTCCAAGCTGTAATGGTAATTTGGGAATGGAACTTGATGTGAAGGATGGTGTCTCTTATGCAAACATTCTTCGAACCAGAAATAAATTTGTGGAGGCGCTTGCAATATATGAGGGAATATTGGAGAAGGACAAGGAAAATGTTGAAGCTTTTATTGGAAAAGGGATATGCTTGCAAATGCAGAACCAGGGGAGACTTGCTTTTGAGAGCTTCTCCGATGCCATAAGACTTGATCCTCAGAATGCATGTGCTCTTACGCATTGTGGTATATTATACAAGGATGATGGTCGACTTGTTGATGCTGCTGAGGTATGCATCTCCTGTTGCTTGGCTATTACTCTAAAAAGTAGTAGCTGTGAAATAGCAGCGTGTATCATGTTCATTTATTGTGTGGCTTTTGGTTATTTGTTTGATGCCTTTTTAGTTTTTTTGTGTGTAGCCAATAGTTAAATACCTACAAAATTGTAAATTTTTCTCTGGAATGAGCTATTTAAAATCATTAGATCAAGCTATGGTCTGGAACTATACTTTTGTTTAATGTGCATCTCATTAGTTATGTGAAATACTTCTGTCATGTTTCAAAAATCCAAACTTATCCAGCTAGCTTATATTTCAAGATGACTGGGAATGCCATCTTGTCTAATATCAATAGTCTTAGAAAACTAGTGTTCTTTGGATATTTGAACCATGGAGGATCTTGACTGAAAGAATGAAGTTCATCTGTAGTTGTTAATCTGTAGGACCAGTTAATTGGAGCATTAGTTTATTATAGATGAGAACAGGTTTTGTAGCATGAACAGGTTTAATTACGAAAATTGGGTATGAAGTGCTGAGAGAGCTTTTGAAAAGTAGACACTTGAAGTTATTGGCTAAGAAATTGGTGAGCACATACGTGAAGGCTGAGATGTTCACTCCTGGAAATAGGGGATCATTATAATGAAACTATTGATCTTTCATGGTGGTTTCAAACGAACAATTTTGAGTTTTGAAGCATTCTAAACAATAGGCAAGCCATAAGAAAAACTACTCTTCACATGTGCTTTTGGGAATTGGGACTCATTTACCCTTGTATATCTATATGATGTAGTAGAATGTGCTCCTATGAGCAGTTGATAATTTTATGGCTGACTTGTCAATTACAGTAGAGATTCTGAACATCATCTGGTTGAATTCGGGTGTATAAAGAAAATCTGCTGTTGGTTCCTTGCTACTGTTGAGATGGATTAGTACTTATAAGAGTGTGATTCTTGGGTGTGAATGACCTACTCTTGCACTAATGTTATTTTGTGGATTAACTAAATGAAACTGTATCTCTAATGGAAAGTATGAAATTTCAAGTACAGTTCTCTTCTGGAGAGTATTGCAAGTTTCATTTATGAGTGACTGACATTTATTGCCCATATGGAGTAGGTGAGGCAATCTAATAGCATGAGGAGGACATAATCCTTTTCGCTTCCTAAAAGCTTATTTATTAGGGTGCAAACCGTGTTGTCTTTACCTCTATCCCGTTTACTTGAATAGAAGAGGAAAACTGAACAGTGGTCATTCTTTTCTCTGGCTATTCCTAACGTCTGTCGGCTATGAAAATTTGGCAGCAGAATAGATCCTTTTTTTTCGTTAATATGGAAAAATTCTTGGGATGAAAATCTAGTAGAGGTACTACCTGCAGCATCCATCTGAAGGAGCTAGAAGAAGCAGGATAGTGGTTAGGGGGGAGATCATTTATCTTCTTGCTTTTATTATTTCTGTTCTATCTAGAAATGAGAAACAGTGGAAATGTGAAGAACTGGTACATTGTGTCATGATTTCAATAAACAAGGTCTATTCTTTGATCTCATTTACTCATTGAGATGTTTATTTTTATGCCTTTTACAGTCTTACCAAAAGGCTCTGAGAGTTGATCCGTCATATAAACCGGCGGCGGAATGCTTAGCGATTGTACTGACTGATATGGGTACCAGCTTAAAGCTTGCTGGAAATACTCAAGAAGGGATTCAGAAATACTATGAAGCTCTTAAAATAGATCCGCATTATGCAGTAAGACTACGTACCTTTTTTTTTTTCTTTTTTCTGAAGCATGTGTAATTTCAAAACGATATTGGTTTAAGCATTTGCATATTGTATGTGCAGCCAGCTTACTATAACCTTGGTGTTGTCTATTCCGAAATTATGCAATATGACACTGCCCTTTCATGTTATGAGAAGGCAGCACTAGAAAGGCCTATGTATGCTGAAGCATTCTGCAACATGGGTGTCATTTACAAGAACAGAGGGGACTTGGAGTCTGCAATTGCATGTTATGAGAGGTATATTGCTCTGATTCTATGTGGCTTATCTGTGTGGCTTATCTTCATTTTGATACTTCTGAAAAGATGTCTATTCATGAAGACTTTTCTCTAATAGCGCTAGTGAATTAAGTTTTTTCCCAGCCTCTCTGTTTACATATTTGATCTTGGATCAGGCCTGCCAATTGTAATTGATCTAGTTTAAGGCCTGCTATTGGTAATTGGTCTTGGGTATGGCTGCATCTATGTCGAGCTTCCCAAGGGCAAGATACGTGTGGTTGTGTGGCCTTGGTTCTAGGAAATGTACTTTTGACTTGCACTGCAATTGTTCATCTATTCCTCATCCCATAAATGTTTTTCAGTAGCAGTATTTTTAATTTGTATGAGTGATCGTTTTTCGCTTTTTTGTCAATGATTTTAACGTAGTTGATACAGATGTGATCAGTATAATTTGGTTTGTGGTACCGCTTTGTCTGAATCAGGTGTTTAGCAGTATCTCCAAATTTTGAGATTGCTAAGAACAATATGGCAATAGCGTTGACAGATTTGGGAACAAAGGTTGGTCATGGCTCACTATTTAGCTTATGTCCTTTTCTTTATTTTCTTTGTTTCTCATGTTATGTTGTGATTTTAGCTTGAAGATTTTATTTTTCTAAGAATTGGCATTGGAGTTCTTCAGTATTGTTTCACGTCAAACTGTTAATGTTAATAAAGTGCTTGAAGCCTCTAAAGAAAGTGAATTTCATTGTATTCCTGATTCTGGATTTTTACATTCTGCTCCTAGTCTCCCAAAGATAATGTCACTCTTCTTATTGGCTATAATGCTATCATGCCCACTTGTAAGGCTTTTCTGATATTTGAGCTCTCTAGAAAGATTTCAGAATATGTAGTTTGGATTTTCCTGTATGTAACTTGCTAAAAGGGAAATTTGACCTTTTTCTATGTATTTGCTTGGTAGTTTTGTATGCTTATGAGAGAGAGAAAGTTGTTGAACGTTGGTGGCAGTTTTATTTGAAAAGGAAAAATTGACTTATAGAATCATTACAAGTAGATAGCTTCTCCTCATCAAGGTTTCTAGTTCCAACTTTTGAGCTTTTGTTAGCTAAATCCAAGTATTTTGTAGATATCAATCGTAGTATTGTTCACGATAGCTTTAGAGCATGGGCTATTTTGTCGCCAGTTCGCCCTCCTTTTTTATGTGAGTGCCCACCCCATTTTGGTCTTTATTTAATTCTTATCACGTATCAAAAAATCTTTTTTACCTCCTGTTATTTCGCTTTTGTTCAGCTTTAGCTGATCTTCATTTTACGAAGATATTGATGCGTGTTTGCCAATCTATTCTGTGGCTATTGATCGGCTGTTTTAGCTTGTATTCTTGATTCTGTGATTATCTCAAAAACCCACTCTACATTTCCCTTTTTGTTTGTTATTTGTTTAATTTTTTTTATATCTGGTTAAGTTTATCAAAACATTCACTAATTAACACTTCTAATTCAGGTTAAGCTGGAGGATGACATTGAGCAAGGTGTAGCATACTATAAAAAAGCTCTGTACTACAATTGGCATTATGCTGATGCTATGTACAACCTTGGTGTCGCATATGGTGAAATGCTGAAGTTTGACATGGTAAGTCACATCAGAATGGTCACGTTCTTTGCGTGAAATTTATATTCTTCATAACCCCCTCTCACTTTCTATGATTTTGTTTTGAACAATTGTCTTTCTTGTTCCCCATTAGTCTGTGGTGGAGTATTCATTTCATCAGCATTTATATTTTGGAGATTTTTTTTTATCATATGAAGTAGCAGTCCTCCATCTTTTGGATATAGTTGTACCTTACCTTAATCAAAAAGTAATGTTGCTGTTGAAGGCAAGTAATTGCGTGCTTATAATGCTATCAATGTTAGCAGGACTAGTTTCTTCGGTAGAAAATTTGTAGTCTTTTGATTCATTTGACGAATTTTTCTCTCTTTCTTGCAGGCAATTATTTTTTATGAACTTGCTTTCCATTTCAATCCTCAATGTGCTGAGGCTTGCAATAATTTAGGAGTTATTTACAAAGATCGTGAAAATCTTGATAAGGCAGTTGAGTGTTATCAGGTAATTTCCATATACTCACACTTCTCTTATTACTGTAGTGCCAATGATCAATATCGATATCATTAAATTGAAATATCATTCTTCTATGCTGCAATACAGATGGCTCTGTCAATCAAACCGAACTTCTCTCAGTCTTTGAATAATCTTGGTGTTGTTTATACGGTTCAGGTATATATTTTGTTATTTTATTCATGTATAAAAAATTTCCTTGTAGATACTTAGTGGTGAGTCTTTTCATGCAATGCAGGGCAAAATGGATGCTGCTGCTAGCATGATTGAGAAAGCCATTATAGCAAATCCCACTTATGCTGAAGCATATAATAATTTAGGTATTTGCTGTTAAGATTAGTCATTCTTTCATTTACCATGCATGATCTCTCATATTGGTTCCCCCTTATATCCTTGGCTGTTCTTTATTTATTTATTTAACTACTGATATTATTAAGATAATCATATTTTGAATTTCGATGAAAGCCTGAAATGTTACTAAATGTTCTTAGATTAAACTGAGTTTGGCTGCTCTCGGAGTTCTGATGTTCTGTCATTATACAACTAACAAGAGGTTTGGTACAGTTTGTTGGGGGGTGTATGATGTTTTGCCTTTAAAATTTAGGAAAAATGTGTTTAGTTTAAAAACATTTTGATGGTACATTTGAAAGACTCCATTAAAGAATGCTTAAAGTGGATAACAATTACGTGGTGCTTTATACTCCATTGGTCTTTCCATTCCTTCGTAAGTCTTTGGGAGTTATGCAGATTGATATAGACTAAGGAAGATTTGGTTTTAGCATTGGCAATCAAAACTAACTAGCAATATATCATCAGCACTTGAAACTTGTTCATAAGCATTTAATAATGCATTAGTATTGTAAAATGACAGATTGGATTACAGAATTTGTTCCAAAATGGAGGACAGTGATAATTTGGGGTGGGGGATTGGTCTTCTTATCAGGAATTCTCGCATTTTGTTATCTGTAACTAGAATGTTAGTGCTTAGTTTTTTTCCCTATTTAGAAAATTACATATTCTTCTGCGTTGCTTTTGTCAGGGGTTCTATACAGAGATGCTGGTGAAATTTCTCGCGCTATTGAAGCTTATGAACAATGTCTCAAGATAGATCCTGATTCGCGCAACGCAGGCCAGGTATTGTTTTGCAAAATGTTCAGCTGTCTGACTACGATTCAATGCCTGGTTTGGAGCTATATGATGTAGGTCCTGGTAGGAAAGAACTAGGTTCAGTTCATTCTGTCCACTTATAATCGATGCTTGTGATATTGTGAATGTACTTTTAAGTCTTTAACGTAGTCTTGGATCTGCACTTTCCACTTATGCTTGTATAGAGGATGCCAAGATTGGGACTTGGATTCACCTCTTTTTATATTGTATCCGAACTGCTAAACATGGAGTATATTGTAGAGCTGAGACATTTTGTCAAGAGAAGGAAATAAACTTTTCGTAAATTTTAAAGCTGGGATGGCCCAGGCACCTGTCTTGAGGGTGTGGGATACTGAGATGTGCTTTTTGGTTCTGAGTTTGAAAGTTTCTTCTTCCCTAAACTTTGTTTTATTCTGGGAGCATACAAGTCTTATTTTTATGTTTTGTGGACATGTTTTTTTTATTGAAAAATACGAGATTGTAATTAGTTATGAAAATCCGGGTTATTGTTTCATATCCTTGCTGTCATGTTGTCTCAACTTGTTTTCTTTTTTGAGAGGATATCTTTCCTGACTCATCCGGAAGAAAAAGTTTCTCGAGATGCTTGTTGAGGGATGTTATGTATCCTTAAATTCTTGACTAAGGTGTTCAATATCTCAAATATTACCTGATTTCTTTCAGAATCGTTTACTTGCTATGAACTACATCAATGAAGGAGATGATGACAAGCTATATGAGGCTCACAGGTTTGAGCTAATCCTATGTACTATTTACTTCTTCTGCTTCCCCCCCCCCAAGGAGATCTCTACTTTCTGCTTATGATGAGCAAATTAGTGTTAGATACACAAGGTATCTCTGCCCCATCATTTTCTATGAGGACTGATCTATGAGCATATTGATATGTAGCATAATTTGGAAAAAATACCTTCTTATTTTTTTCCATAATTACTTTCTGTGTATGGATTATGATACCCACTTATGCTGTAAGGTGTCTGTTAAAAGTTGTCACCTTTCTGAAGTAGTAATGATATTAGCTTGGAATTTCGGAAATGACTCTGTTTAGAAAAGAAATGGGGGATTCATTGGGGGGTGTGTTGGAATGATGTTACTATTATAATCCTTTTTTTCTTAAAAAAATAATTGTAAACGGTCATATAAGGAAATCATGTCATATCCTTAGGGGTTGGGACCAGGGACAATGTAACATTTATTTCTGGATGGAGAGGGAATTTTTTTCAAGATATTGTGGCTAGAGTACAAGAGTAGCACTACCACCTCTTATTTATCAGTGGCGCAATGGTAATTATTACCCTCTATGATTGAAGTTAAGCTCGCTTATTTAAATCAGTTTATAGCTTAATGGTATTTTTTACTTCTAAAAACTTCTCACAAATGTACATGTTTTGTATTTTAAATAAAGGGTACTTATTTACAAAAAGTGTTACAAACTATTTTTCACGTGTTGACAACTTGACATATTTTCCTTTTGATAATGAAGAATGTGTGAAGAATAAATTTTGAGAAAATGTTTAAAAGTTGAAATAATAAAATCAATCAAGCTTAAGTAAATGCATTCCTCAAAATCTATACCTTTAAATACATTAAACACTTGAGTCAGCATCTTTTTAGGACCACGTGGTGCAGGTTAGAGTGTTAGACCCACTTCAAGCTCATTCTCTCAGGGCTTTTGCTGGAATGTCTTTTTTGATTCAGTTTGTGAGTGATTTATTTTGGTATACTTCCAGTCCCATGTAATTTTCCTTTAAACAGATTTTTTTCTAAGGTAACAGGATAGAGAATTTTCTTATGCCTAAATGAGTATGCTTTTTCTTTCACTTCTGCTTCATCTCATTTGAGCTATGCTTTTGCAGAGACTGGGGTCTGCGGTTCACTAGGCTGTATCCACAGTATACATCATGGGACAACTCAAAGGAACCTGAGAGGCCTCTTGTTGTTGGATATGTTTCCCCTGATTTTTTCACCCATTCTGTATCATACTTTATCGAAGCACCATTAGCACAGCACGACTACACCAGCTACAAAGTGATCGTTTATTCTGCAGTGGTCAAGGTATGCCTTACTCAAAGAGTTACATTTATAATTTTCTCCTCAACACTCTACTTGCTATTTTGCCTTCCTTTTGATACGAGTTAAAGTCAATTCATTGTAATCCTTAAGTGTTGACACTAGTTAAAGTTGCATTCTGTTTGGTTTGTAGTTTCTGATAGGATTGTGATCTTTTATCATTGTTGTTTCATGTCTCTGTTGTTTGCTTAAAAATATTCTGTCTGGCAGTGTGATGCTTTGTTTCGCTTGTTAAGACATCTTGAACTAATGATGAAGAATTTACCCAGAACAATTATTCTCGTAAATATTTCCTTCTGTTTTTCCTGATATCTTTGCTCTTGCTGTTTCTGCAGGCAGATGCCAAAACTTTGAGATTTCGAGAGAAAGTCATCCAAAAAGGTGGTATTTGGAGAGATATATATGGCATGGATGAGAAGAAGGTTGCTCAAATGGTTAGAGAAGACAAGGTTGATATTTTTGTCGAACTTACAGGGCATACAGCAAATAATAAATTGGGAACAATGGCTTGTCGACCTGCTCCATTGCAGGTAAGTTTGAGAGAGACATGCTCTAAATGCACCCAATATGATCTTTTATTTTTATCTCCAGTTATACGAGGACTGAAGATACCCAAACTTCTAAAGCATCTTTGAAATTACTTGACAACTTTGTTAAGTGAGCTTACATGTCCTAAATGGTTTGCCTTAAATTATGTTTATTAGTAAACAAAGTTTTCAAGGGGGAGTCGGGAGATCCTTTTTAGGGCTGGTAGATGCTTACATGCTTGTTGGTTTATTGTGTTGGTAAAAAACTTGACATTGTAATAACCTGCTTGAGTTTTGATATTGATTCCCATCTTCAGTCATGATCTTTCATATGGAATACAGGTGACTTGGATTGGCTACCCAAATACCACTGGCTTACCTACCATTGACTACAGAATTACTGATGCACTGGCTGATCCCATAGATACAAAACAGAAGTATGTCTGGCTTACCACTTGCATCTGTTTGGATTTATTTCTGCTGCATTGTAAATGTTACCTTCCCCGTTTTAATTGACAAGTCTGCGACTAAGTTATTGTACCTACCAACCTGTTGGTGACAGGCATGTCGAGGAGCTAGTTCGGTTAGAAGATTCATTTCTTTGTTACACCCCTTCCCCAGAAGCTGGTCCTGTTTCTGCAGCTCCAGCTCTTAGTAATGGCTTTGTCACTTTTGGTAGCTTTAATAATTTAGCAAAGGTGAGCTGTTTTTATCCAGCTCTTAATAATGGCTTTGTTACTTTTGGTAGCATTGTCTGCCGTTGATCTTGAAGTACATTATTACAAGTAATGTTTCTTCCCGTCTCTTTTTTCAGATAACACCTAAAGTTTTGCAAGTTTGGGCAAGAATATTATGTGCTGTACCAAACTCACGCCTAGTGGTGAAATGCAAACCTTTTTGCTGTGACAGCATAAGACATAAATTTCTTTCCACGTTAGAGCAGCTAGGAGTGGATCCTGTACGTGTTGATCTATTGCCCTTGATTCTTCTGAATCATGACCATCTGCAAGCATATGCTCTCATGGACATAAGGTATGGGTTCAATTTCTCCTGCAGATGCTTTGCTTGATGAAGCATGTCTGTGTGTTTTCCACCATTACTCAGAAACATCTTGTTTTTTCATTTTACTTCTATCTCCACATGTTTTATGCAGTCTTCCAAACTGCTTAGGGTGTTTTTTAAATACTGAGTTTATTCAGCTTATGGGGTTTTATACTAGGATCATTGTATGTTCTTGTGTACCACCAGGCCAACACGGGCCCTAAGCAACACTGCTACTTTTGATAAGAGCATCCGACACAGAAATGACATTGATACAAAGTAGTGAATTTGGTAGTAGGATGTTGGCATAGATTACAACTTCCTTTAGTTAAGATATTATATTTATCATGTCTATCACTCTATCAGTCAGTTAATGCCTGTTGATTGCGAAGCTAAATGCTACTTGAGGCATTTAAAATAATTTATATTTCTTCAAGACTTCAAATTACTACATGAAGATAATTCTATCCTCTACCCCGATACATTCCTTTCTCCTTTTTTATGGTTGGTGTCGTTTCTCATTATTTCAGGTAAAGAGAAAACTCAAGTAACAGAAAATAAATATACCCATGTCAAAGCAGAGTAAATGATGCATGTGTCTCTTTCTGAAGGTTATTTAAATATGTCTTCTTCTACCTGGTTGACTTCTACACTTTGCATAACAAGGTCTCTGTAAGAGGTCCGCCCATGATTTTTCCAGTTAATTATGTTCATTGATGATTTTTCCAAATTAATCTGAAGCCTCAGAGTAACCTCAAACATCGTTAGAATACTAAGAACATTCTTAGATTTGACGAGATCTCCACAAAGTTCAAATGAGACACTGAAGATATTCACTTAGCACCCTAAGGCCTTCATCATTACTAACAATGTTTCCCTTGGAAAAAAGATCATTTGAGGATCAACTACTAATATAAACTAAAAAAAGAAAAACGATGACTTACATCAAGCCTTTTTTACCCCAAATTGTTCCCAAGTTGCTCTTGTATGTAGAACTAAATATACCCCTGAGCTTGACTCCTTGTGGCTTAAATCCATTTCCTCCACCTATGTCCAAAAGCTTTGCACACATCACCTCATCTTAAAAACTTTGCCTGTACCCTGTCATTAGTTTTGTCTAGGTCCACTTCTACAACAAAACCCTCCTGGCCATCATATTGAACATCATCAGTCACAAGAGTCACATCTCGAATTTTTGTCAATCTTTCCAACAGCACGTGTAGCTTTTTAGGTTGGAACATAACCTACATTGTTTGCAAGGATCTCTTTCAAAGTTAGCAGGCTAATTTGCTTGATAACAGTCATCTATTCCTTAGGAACAAGGATAAAAAAAAAATGGTCTTGGTCATGCTCATGCTCTTACCAATTACTTCATCTTTAGAAACTTATCAAACATCCTCATAAGTCCAACCTTAACTGGCTCAATGCCTCCTAAAAATGGACAGAATTACTTAAGTATTAATCTCGTCAACTATGCTAAATCATTCATGCCGAATCTCATCTTAAATTTCCAGCCAATACAAACCAACCTTTTTCCTCAAAACTGTATTCAGATCACGGAGATGAACGTAGTGATGGACTACAGTTTGTTGAATCGGGTCAAGTCACTCCTGTTCCCAGTTATGTTTGGCCTAGTTTAACAGAGTCTTCCTCGCTTGTAGTAACACTTTAAGTCTGGAACTAACCATGTTCCAGGTACCATTGTGTTATGAACTGGCATATGAAGGAAGGGGCATAATCAATAGCAAAATATAACTCAATTAGTAGAATCTCGAGGAAGAAGAAAAGTGATTTAGTGGAAAATACTATGTATTTGAGGAAATAATGGAGAGAAACTTATGATGAAAATTGATTATATATTAGCTTAGCGCTTTTGGGAGCGCGTCTAGTCTCTCTAACACTTTCTATATTTCAGCTTGATAAATCAAAATTTCTCGTTTCTTATATTTGTCATTAAGTGCTTGTTTGGTTGATAACAAAAAATGGGGGAAATGGAAATCATGGAACTTAGATATTGGTCGATGTTTGGTTATCACAAAAAGGTTAAAATGGAGGAAGCGGGAATTTGGACTTCCCACAAATCCCCAGGAAATAAATTACCAATTCCCCCCTTGGTCACTCAAAAAGATATCAGTGATCCAAACAAGATTAGGAAATTCCTAGGAATTTAGTAAGGGGAATAACTTCCTTTATTCTCATGTCAACCAAACAAGCACAATTATGCTATGCTAGTTCATAATTATCCATGCTCAACACCCACTCCCCCTCCCCCCTCCTTGTAACATTTAGTTTTCATTTTTTGATTCCTGTAGACAACTATCCTAGCTGTTCCACTTCCTCATAGTGCTCATTGTTATCTCTCTTACTAATGCATTTTGTTGCAAGCATCAACACGTGCCTATCTTATTTGATTTTGTTGATGTATTTCTTGCTTGTCATGTTAGTTACCTGAACATATTGTTTAATCAAACTGCATTGGTTCTCTCCCTCCTGCGCTGCTCTGAATTGCTGATCACAAGTGTTATAGAACTGTTCTTGCGATTGTTCAATTTATTTCTATTTCAATGAGTCCCCCCTAATTCTTTTCCATATTTTTTCTCTAAATACTTGCTACTCTTATCTCTATGTATGTAGCTTGGACACTTTTCCATATGCTGGGACAACCACAACGTGCGAGTCACTCTACATGGGAGTTCCATGTGTTACTATGGCTGGCAGTGTGCATGCTCATAATGTAGGTGTTAGTCTCCTTAGCAAAGTCGGTAAGCAATTCCACTTTGTATTCTATATTTGTTCTCTTTGCAGTTTAATTAACTGCATCTTGTCATTTTACTGTAATGCATACTTACGCATGTATTTATTGTACTATTCTTCATTTTACTGTGATCCGTGACTTGGGCGCTTGCCTACTAGTATACTGGAAGGGTCTTTTTAGGTGTCATGTTTCTTTTTCCATGAAATTTTTGCAATTTTCAAGATTATACAATTGGAGTTTTTCAAATTTCGATAGTTTCCATACTTTTTGCCTCAATTTCCATAGTATATTGGTTTCTTACATTGTGATGAATTTCCAATTCAATGACATGTGAAAAACTGAAAATCGCCATCTAGGCTTCCAAGAAAATGCTTCAGTAATTGGTGCTTGGCAGATGAAACTAACCCACCTGAAAAGGGCTCATTTCAGTTGTTTGGTTGACCGTAATTGGGAAGAGCCTTGAGAAGAAAAAATTCCCATAGGAATCAAAGAGTCTTGTCATAAATAATAAATAAATTCCCAAAATGAAAACATCAAACTCCCTGTACCATATCAAAAAAGAAGTTACTTCCTCCCATGTATTTCTAGGAAGTATAAGTTCTCCCGTATCAGATATGGTATGGCCATGACCAGGAACTGTATTTGCAAAAATATTTCAAAATGGAATAGGGAAAATTATACTTTGGTGGCTCAAACTTCAAATGTTCGTTTATTCTATGGCAGGGTTAGGTAATCTGGTCGCAAAGACTGAAGATCAGTATGTTCAGCTGGCAATTCAGCTGGCTTCAGATGTGACAGCCCTCTCAAATTTAAGGATGACTCTGCGGGATCTTATGGTGAAGTCACCGGTCTGTGATGGAGTGAATTTCACTCTTGGTTTAGAAGACATATATCGAAACATTTGGCGCAGGTATTGTAGAGGTGACGTTCCATCTTTGAAACGCTTGGAAATGTTGCAACAGCAACAGGGAACTATATCTCAAGAGGCTAGTGCTATTCCATTGAAAGTCAGAACCTCAAAAGATAATTCTCCTGTCAAGACAAATGGTTTTAACACAGTCCCGCCACCACCAGTTTTGAGTCTTGCCACTTCTGAAGAAAGTGGAGCTGTTAGCTGATTAATTGCATATTTTGGGATTTTGAACGTATTTTCTTCCGTTGGGAGGGGAAAATGGGAAATGATATAGGATGAATATTTCGGGAGTTCTATGACAACAAAAAGTATCCAAGCGTCATGTACTGGTGAAGATAAGTGATTATGTACTGGTGAGGATAAGTGGTGCACGCTGGGCTGCACTGTGCATCGGAGTTTTTTGGGTGGTATGGTTGAAGAAGTGATGAAATTGTGTTACTCCGGTAGTATTTGGACAGATAGTTAATAGGTCTATTTTGATATTCATTTACTCCCTCCCCCCCCTTCCGGCTTATTGTGTGATTTGGGAGGTTCATCAAAAAATGTCCACACCCCATTACAGTTATTGTAGCAGTGTATCATCGATTGGTCGACTGACCGTTAGGATTTTAGGGGATAGTGAGAAAGAGAGTGGTTTTATGTAAGAAAGTTTCACAGAATGTATAGGTATCAAATCAATTGATCAGTGTAATGCTTTCTCATTGAGATGTTACTTAGATATCCACTAAAAACGTGGATACCACTTGGATATTGATTTTTATGAACATTATTGATTCCATGTAATTTTTCTGCGTAATGTGCTTGCTTAGCTGTCAACTTAGCTGCTTAGCATTCTAGATCTCATTGTTTTTGCCCTTTACTTTTAGTTATTTGGGAAACATTACCTGAATGCTACGCTGCTAGTACTTGTCCAGATATTAATTAAGAACTAAAGTAGGAAGATTGAAGAGGGAGTTGTAAATTATCAAGTACTCCTACATAGTTAATAGCCAAGTACAAAGTAGCAAATTTATCAAATACTCTCTCCGTTCTTTTTTGTTCTTCCTATTTTTCATATCCGGAAATTTCAAAATGTTGTTCTCATTTGGAATCCTTTTATTTTAGTTTAATATTGTGATTGGTTAAAAAAGTTTTGTTAGGATTACTATCCATGTGATATGTAGTCCATTGGTTGATTTTTTAATTGTTTAATGTCATAAACTTTAGAAATTCTACTACTTATTTAATGTTCAATTCACTTGCATTATTTTTTAATATTCTTAGATTAATTTAAATTATTTTATAAAATCTTGATGATATTTAATATCGTCTTAGTTTCTTCCCTGATTCCAAATGAGAAGGAAAAAAAAGAACGAAGGGAGTACTACCTTACAAGTATCTTGAGACTGTACTTTGAAGGTTGCAATTTGACAGTTGTACATAGTGTTTGAGATATTTTAGAAAATTTTGCAAAATTGAAATTAATGTATTGGATGCTCTATTAAGGCAAATGAGGAGGTTGAGAACCATTTAATGTAGCTATTTTAATAATCGGTTAAAATGGGTTTTTAAGTTGAAATAGATGGTTCAACAATTTCAGACTATAACACTTATGTTAAGCATATTAAATTAATTTTTCACTATGCCCAAAACTGTCTGAATGACTGAATTTTAAGATTTATTATACGAAGTATTTGAGCTATACGGCATATTACACAGCATAAACTAGCCTCTATTTGTGGCAAATCAAGCTAGTGAAAAGAGAGTACGATTGTGGATGTGGGGGTTACACAATCACGTACAGTCTTAGCGACTGCATTTTTGCTTTAATGCCTAGTAGACAGCTCCCTGCATGGTTCAAGTATATTGTTTTGTTTGATGAACCTCATGAATTACTGCTCAACTTCGAAGAGCTCATTGTTGTCTAAGACGTCTTGCACTCTTCTGTTTCTATTGAAAGTCTATTCTACTAATAATCAACAGTTGTCTTATACTAAACCATTAATTCACTTTGCTGTTCATTCCATATCCTATCATCTGAGACAGCAAATATGCGGTACTCCGAATTGCTTTAAACAATTAATTAAGAAGAACATCCTCTGCAGAGTGCAAACTGAGATATAATTACACTAAAATAATCTAGGGACAACTTTCTCAAATGAGAATCATTCCGGACAGCTTACATTCTAAATAATTTGCTTCTGCAGAGAGACTAATTTTAATCAAAGAAGTTCAGTTCACATTTCAAGGTGTATCTGTTAGGAGTTCAAAATCTACTCATCTACCTCAGGAAATTTAAAAAGTACATAATAAACGTGGTTAATAATTTCTCGCAAAGTTCTTCGTATAATTTGATTACCAGGCTAACATAAAGATGCAACTCAATCTTTACCTATGACTATGAGCTTATACGAGGAATTCATACCTGGAGGAAGGAGATATATAGGCTAATTTTTATTTCTTCTGATATGTAGCTCAAATCTAAGGTCAGGGATGACCACGGGACTATAAATTTAAATAATATTAGGAGATTTTAGGACTCACCGTACCATAAACCCTTGATGCAAATAAGGAAAAAATGGATTAAGGGAGAAGGAACATACTCAGCATGTTTTCAGCATATGCTCTCCTCATATTGGCACATTCTCAATGAAGGGAACAAGTTATATAGCTTAAATTGCACCCTCATTTGATCTCCTACCCAAAGCAGGAGCAAAGATAGAAAATGTTTGCTTGGTGAATAACTGTGCGATTCTCCTTTGTCATGGGAATAATGCATATGCATGTAAATATGCCGCCATGCCAAAGGAGACTTGCCCTGCCATTCACCATCACAAAGTTGAGTGGCTTAAATAGCACTATCATTTGAGCTCCTACTCAAATCAAGAGCGGATTCAGAAAAAGTGTACGTACTTGTGAATTACAGTGTGATTCTCCTCTGGCATGCGGGAAATGCATATGCATCATATGAATAGTTTCTGCCATGGTCAAAGGAAACTTTCCTCGCCATTCACCACTACAACTTTTGTTTGATGTCATCAAAACAATTATAGCCCTGCTGTCAGAGTCCAAAGGGGTTTTTGTGATCGACCTACCTATAAATTTGTATATGTAGTTGGAAAGTATTATGGACAATTGAGCATTAGGAATAGCAACAGGTTTGAATAGTATCTTTCCAAGCTAAGAATCTTTCATGCTGAAGTCTAGAACATTTTGCTCTTCCCTGTTTTCCTTCATTCCTTGAGCAGGAAAGTTTGGTGAAACATAAACAGGAATTCTACGATGTACCTTATTCAAATTCTCATCAGAGACTAATAATTTATTCTGGTTTCAAGTTACTTTTTCAGATAGGTGAAGCTCAAAGAAAGTACTGTTCACAAACTTCACCAAACCTTACGTGCAATATAATAATCCTGGCTCGTAGCTTCATTAAGTCTTAACTTTTGCTTTCCTAAAGCTTTGACTGCTGTCTGAAGAAAAGGAGTTGGAGATCAATAAATGATTTTTCTTTTGTAAATTACCTAAGTACATTTCATGGATTGATACCATAAAGATTACATACTGTAAATATGCTATGCATTAGAGCATTACGCAACACATGAATCTGATTCCTGATCAGGTCCTCTCAGCACAATTTAACAAGATTATATGAAGCACCAATTTAAGGCCTTCAACATGGTAACTTCTTTATTTGTAATCTGTCACTTGCCTAGTCTACATTTATCTTTAGGCAAATGAAAGTTTGATTTATTTATTAGAGATTCCCATCTCTTTAACAAGTATATAAATTATGGTCCTACCATACTTAGTCGTCGTTGATCATTCTACTTAACCTCTTTTGGATTCATTAATCTACAGCGTGCAGTTCCTGGGGTTTTATAAATTTGGTGACAGTTATTTTAAAAAGAAGCCCAAAGTAGGCAAAAAGTAACACTTACAAAAACCAATGAGGAGGAACTTCCCTCCTAGGGAGGGTATTCCCAAGCCGAAAGGAGCAGTCTAAACTTTATGAATTACCAAAGTTCCTTGCCAAAATACTTTTCTATTAGATCCAAAGTTTCCATAGTGATATTAATTTCATTAACACTTTTCCTAGTGGTGTCGTTATGGTTATAATCACCATGCAAATTCCCAACATCAATGTTAATCATGTTGATGCCACCCTCTTCTTTGCCGACCATGTTATCATGGAGATTATATTGAGCAATTGGAGCGGCTTGTGGTAGTAAATCTATTTCGTCCACCAAACTATCCAACTCTTCCAAAGTGAAATAGCCATCGTTGTCTATAGGCTGATCGACTTGAGGTGGTAAATCAATTCCGCATTGAGAAATTCCTAATTTATACCTGATATAAATATATTAGGGGTACTTTCGTAATTTCATGATATCATAATTCCTATACCTGATACATGTTTTTATTTCTATATCTGATATAAAAATAATTATATCTAATATAACAATACTTATATTTTATATAACAATACATATATCTGATATCTCAATATCCTAATATAATTTATATCAGACATAAATTAGGAAAGTCTCAAAATAAAAATATGTTCTTTTTCATATTGGTAGCTTTCAGGATCATCAGTTCTTTGTCATTGTTCTATTTATATCCTATTCTGTATCTAAGAGAGCTCTTTTTTTTTTTTTTCCAATCTATGATTATATTAGGGAATGTGACAACTTTTGCTAGACATATAGACATACAAATCTGAATTCATACTACACTTTTAAGTCCAAAAGACCTTATAATTACTCTAGGCTTAGAATTAAGTAAATTTCTTTATTTTCAGACATGTTTTGCCTAACGCTTGAGAGCGGTATTTACTTGTTTAATGTTTAAGTATGCAGAATTTGTAAAGCCTTAGTTCCTAGATAAAGGTTTGGATATTTTCGGACTAGTGTTGGTTTACATGGTTACTGGTTAGATGCAAGTCAAGTAACAGATATATCATTAGAAATGGCACTTGCCAGGTCATTTGCTTTAAATAGGCATAATCAGGTCATGTATGTAAGTATAAAAGAACCTTAGTTTTTCTTTTGGGCAGTGGTAAGCATCATATTTTAGAACTAATACTAATTTCTTAATGTGGAGCGCTCGCTGCCACAAAATTGATCAAACCGCCTCAATGATGATTTTTCCCTTTAAAGCATTTAAATAAAATCGAATTTTTTACACTTCAATTCTTATTTCTCACTTCACTTTCCCGTAAAAACGAACCTTAATACAATTCCTGACCACCAGACCGTCGACCATCAAGCCTGCTGGAAACCCGTAAACCACGACACAAAAATTGGTTTTCTTGATGCCGGAAACACCGAAATTATGGACGAGCCGTCAACCACAACGTTGTAGGTAAACTACGTTAATCAGAAAAAGTAGGTAAAATACGTTAATCGGAAACGAAAAAAAAAAGTCGGGTTGCCAGAGGGCTAGCCGTTTTTTAGATGGCAAGCCCTTCGGCAGCCCGACTTTTTTTTAAAAAAAATTGTTTAAGTAATTTCGTTTTTTGTTATAATAAGTTCTGATATAAGATTTTGGCGGCGATGATATTAATTATTACCCTCATTTCACGACTTCGAAAATATTTCCAACGAAGGAAATGATTTCTGCATGGACTTTGGTAGCGATGGCGAGTGGCGAGTGGCGGCAAGGATGATGGTGATGATAGTGGTTGAGAAGGAAAGGGATTTAATGGACTAATGAGGGTTATGAGGGTGGAGAGTAGTATAGAAAATTAGGGGGCGCTTAGAGTAATTTAGGGCGGTAGATAACAAGCCCCTTTATGTTCATTATAAATTCCATTATCTCTCGATTAGAGACTTTCTTATCCATTATTTGAATATATATACTCATATATTGAGTTTTATTGGAATAGAATTTTATTCATTTTTCATAGATATGCATTGGTTTAGTTTTCATTTCAATCATAAATGTCATATAACTACCTATTAGTGGACTGATTTTATTTCCAAAAAGGTCATGCATAAACAATTAGAGTCAAATAATTAAAACAAAGGTAATACCAGGGATGGGTTAAAAAGTATGTGTAGCTGAAGTATAGAGATTGTAAGCTGATTGTAAATTTTTTTGTTGGGAGGTGTTCATTGTTGCAAGTAATAGTCCTGAACATGTTTGACAAAATTAAAGATTTTACAACTCAATGTGATATATATCTTCCTCACCATCCCTGGGGGAACAGGGGAAGGAACCAGAATACAAGCCTAGGTGAAGGATGCATCACATGACAACCATGATGTATTAAACCTTTTTCACCTTCAATACATTATATCATACAATAAGGTGATATCGGAAATGAACAAATATAAAAGGAAAATAGAAAAAATAAGTGATAGCTTTGCACCCTGCAGAAACCAGGTTGAGTAGAAAAATTATGATGTTAAGTGGAAATAATTTACTTTGATTTGGTCAGGCGGAGGATCAAATATTAAAACTATTATACAGCCTTTCAATTAACACTATCATTTGTGTCTGTGCTTTCTGATTGTCGAGCAGCATTTCCAACAGTTCTCTTGCTCATATTTGCTCGTTGAACCAGTCGAACCAAGGCTTGCACCACCTCTGACATTGGTGGTCGGAACTCAGGCTCAGGCTGTTCACAAAAGTAGATTTAGTATGTTTTGGACAACAACCTACAAGAACCTATAATAAGTATAACATACAGAACAAACTGAATTGTCTAAACGGAAACTACAATATCGATACCAACTTTCCAAATGGGTTGTGAGTGTCTTGTACACTAGTCTGACAGTCCTGTTTATATTGATTCTATAATTGACCAGTAGAATGTAGGAAATTTTTTCAAAAACAAAGTAAAATAAAAAGGAGTGCAAAAATCTGTATACAAGCAGATAATTGTTTAACTGATTTTGGACATGGGCTACGGGCTATGGGCTATGGGCTAAAGCCCTCTGTTCGAAAGAGCTGCAGCACCAAGAACAACTAACACGGGGAAATTAAGCCACAGAATTAAGTGCATTTGTCTCTCCATACTGACACAATCTTTGCATGAAATGGGGCCCAAGTAGCAACTTAGGACTCAGGCGGTGGGAAAACTTGCTCAGCCCCTAGCAGGCAAAGTGAGGTAACTGCATGCAATCCAGTACCTACTAGTTAAGCAAACCCTAGAATAAAGCAATAAGCAATACCTGAACGCAAAGAGCAATGACATCAGCAAATCGCGACAAAGATTTCACAGGGTAGAGGCCTTCTAGCGCAGGATCCACCATTTTAGTCAAAGCATCAATATCATGAAGCTGAGGTGTAGCCCACCGAACCAACGACTGCTCAGCCCTAGGCAACGAGCTGAATACAAAATAGAACTGTTATTAGATAAAAAAAAAATCTATTAGTCTATGTTGTCATTGTGCATTGATGAGAAAAAACATTACCTATCAAATGGTTTTCGTCCACTAAGAAGCTCTAACATAACCACCCCAAAACTGTAAACATCACTCTTCAAAGTATACTGACCAGAATCAGCAACCTCAGGTGCACAAGCATTCTGCATAAACAGCCAAAGGACAACAGAAAGCAAGAGCATTGATTTTTCATGTTCAGATACACAGTACACATTCAGCAATAAATCATTTAAAAGGAAAATCAGGATGTTATCAGAACAGGAAAAGGCACCAATGGTTCGAAATTTCTCATAATGCAAATATGCAACCACACACAAAAAAAAAAGTTTAAAGGGTATAAGAAGTGAACGAAATAGTTTAAAATTTTTTTGGCAGATAAGGAGAGTTTTCTTACAATGATCTGTTTAAGATTTTCTCCTTTTCCTTTTTTCTTTCTTTTCTTCTCTTTTCTTTTATGTTAGAGGGGGTGACGTTTTAAGTCTTTACTCAGAGATCCTATGTTTTTGACAGAAGAAATTGTCCTATTCTCCTAAACAAATACCATAGATGCTGGTCATGCTTCATTGAAGCAGTCAGTTTGAATACAGATTGAAGTTTAACCTGATTTGCATTTGGATGGAGGCTTGCCAACCCGCAGACAGAAAGATGAGGATTAAGCTCCGCATCAAGTAATATGTTCTCTGATTTAAAGTTTTGATGAACAATAGATGGTGAGCAAACTTCATGTAGGTACCTGGCAAGTATTTGGGGCATGTAAGTTTACCGGGATATAGAGATAGAAACTAACCGAAAACTACTTAAAGTCACTATGTTAACTTACTCAAGAGCACGTGCACTCCCCAGAGCAATCTTGACACGAGTATTCCATGTCAAAGGTTTACTGTACTCATCATCGAGATGTAAGAAGTCATGCAATGAGCCGTTCTTGTGGAACTCATAAATTAATAAGTGTTGGCCATGTTCAGAACAATAGCCAACGAGCTCAGTTACATTTGGATGATGTAATTTGGAAATGCTCACAACAACTTTGGTAAAATCTTCAGGATGGTTAGCTAGAACAGATGAGTCTATCTTTTTCACAGCAAGAACCTGTCAGAAAAACAAATTCACCAACAATGAGTAACTTTATTCATTATAACGGGTTCAAACTTAAACTAAGCACGCAATGACTTGAGACAAACTAGCAGCAGCTCAAAGATATAAAATCTGCAGGTTGCCTAGTAACATTAAGCCAGGAATGCCCTTTCACCTGCCTATACACGTGACAAATCGTTTGTAGTGTTTTTTTCCATGAACAACACACTCAAGTGATACAAAAATCAAGGACAAAATTATAAATTTAGCCTCGATTGCACATAACCAAATTTTAGTCAAAAAGTCACTGAAACTATTATACATACAAGAACAAGTCATCACTCAAGTCAAGACAAGAGTAGAATGAACCACACTATCCATCATTGAAGCATAATTAAGTAATAAATTTAAAAAATTTAAAAGGGCTTCTCATGGAAGCAAAATAAAGAAACAAATTTAAAAAATTAAAAGGGCTTCTCACCTTTCCATCATCAAACAGAGCACGGTATACACGCCCAATGGACCCTTCTCCAATAAGATTCTCCACACTGAAACTACCAGTGGCCATCTGCAGATCTGCTATAGAATATGATTTGACATTGTTGGGCACTGGTGTAGGAACTTTGGTGACAACGGGCTTATTTGATAAGTCTTCACTGTCAAATGATTTGTTACGATCCAATGGAGGCGGTTTAAGAGTAAGTGTGGGAGCTGTCTCAAACGTGGTTGTGTTGATTGAAGATGAAGAATGAACCGACTTCAATTCCATGAACTCAGACTTACCTATCATATAGCATTCAAAACATCTTTGTAAGTGAGACTAAGGAAATAGATCACTAGGTAAGTTACAGCAAACATAAACGCTAATTGAGCAATTATAGAACACAAAACAGGCATTTAAGTTTCAGGCATTGCAAGTGATTCTGTAGCTGACTTTCATCCCACTCTGGAAGCCCCACCGTTTGGTTTCAGTAAAGCCTCCATGAGATACACTGACCCAAGGGGTTTGGGCTCACAATCTTGGATTAAGTTTTGAACTCCATATATGTTACCTGGAATCTCAAGACTTACTTTTTTGAAGTCCATGTCATTCTGGAATTATGTATTCAAGCAAGGTGAGACTGAAATTTAGGAAATATGCTACACCCTCTGTTTTCAATTTACAAACTCAAGACCACACACTGGCAAAAGCCTTGGTTTTTTGGTTTGGTTTTCATCATTCTTTATGGTTGAGGAATTGAGTTTACAATTCATCATGGACTTACGTGCAAGGATAGACCAAAAGGATTGTCATGCACAACCTCAGTATATTAAAGATTTGTTGAGCATCTTTCATGGTGTGAAAGTATTTACAGTTCCTGGAAGATAAAATGAATATCTCCTAGCCCCTGCCTACTTCTGTCAATGATGCTCCATTTGGCCCATAGTAAAGCATCAGATGGCTCTGGTTCTTCCTAAGTAGAATGACTTTTAGACAACTAGTGGACAGAAAATCACTATCAAGAATAATCAGCCATACACAACTTTCTACAGGACTCCATTATCTAGCCCACATTCAGCTTCCAGTAAGCTGCTCCTCATGGAATACATAAACCTTTGATAGCAGAGACGCATGCAACAAAGGTAACTAATCGCCAAAGACTTGATGCACAGTTGCTTCTACCCCAATCAATCAAGAAACATAGTTTAAGGCCTATTCATGTGAAAATCTTACATTTCCACATTCCGATTTAATTAAATTTGTACAACACCTATTCATAAAGCAAAAGATAAAACTTGACATTCATGTAGATTTATGTTGATTTCCAGTTTAGAACAATGTTCCTGGTCACAGGATATTGTCAACATCAAAGATAACCCATAACACAGTGAAATGAGGTTCCAAGTAAAGTTAATGTAAACTTGTGCAGAAGCACATTTTATGAAAAAAAGCACCTACATGATCACATGGCCTGAAGGCAGAAAATTCATTATCTAAGAACTTTGGAAGGCAATGAATATATTTATAGTGAAATTAATTTGACCAACCTATGATGTAAACAGCTGTAAATTATAACCTTCATTTCAAACTATAAGTCCATATTCAACTTTTCTAGTAATTTCATCCATTAATTTATTACAAAAATGTACAGCTAAAACTTACCACTTACTGCCTACTAGGGCACAGGGCTTTAGCGTAATGTGTGAGAGTATTTCAAGATCTAAAAAGACAGTGAACTACAATTTCTTCTTCGTAAGTAAGAACAGATAGAAAAGACCTAAAGTTTCCCAAGACTGCTTTCAACACCAAAGAAAATATAAGATTAATTGACATTCTGATGGACGAAAGACTATATTTTAACCAATTCCTTCTTAATTTTGCAAAACATACAACTGAAGAAAACCCCAGGGATCGAAGATGGTTTATATTTCTGATTCTAGAACTTTGATATACTGGTAATTCACCTTAAGTCAAAAATCAAGGAAAAAAAATGGAACAAGAACCGCAAAACACTGAGTTACCTTCATCAATTGGAGCAGCAGCAACAAAAGGTTTATGAATGTCAACCTTCTCTAAGTCAGAAGATGGCCTCCGTATTCTTCGCTTGAACAAGAAAAATCCAACTACTGCTATAACCACAAGAATAGCCAAAATAATTCCAATTATTGCACCAGCACCAATACCAGATTTTCCGTCCCCAGAGTTTGAATCCTCCGATGAATCATGACTTCCAGATGCGTGATGATTGTTTTGTGATCCAGGGGGGGCAGGGGGTGCAGGCCCTGAGTTCCACGAGTTACCATCTTTCCTGTAAGGAGAAAAAATACAGTATAAAGAGGGGTTTAAATTTTCCACATAGTTAGAAAGACAGGAAATACATAGGTGTTCATCAATACTTACTGCAGATTAATGTTTTGTAAATTCCTTGGAACCCATCCACTGAAATGGTTATTGGCAACATTCCTATAAAAAGAGAAATAAACCATTAAGACATGAATAGCAGCCATTCCACCCCTTGAATATTTTGGCGAACAAGAATACTCACAAATTCTGAAGAGGTAGGTCCCCTAGGACGTCAATTGGGCCTGTGAACTGGTTATTTTGCAAGTTCCTGCATAATAGTAACACTTTAACCAATTAACTTTTAAAAAACGAACAAATGTATGTAGCCGTCCACCAGTGACAGAAATAATAAGCGAACAATGTAGTAAGGAAAGAGCACTGACAAGGTTTGCAGACTGGTCAATGAACTCATTGTTGTTGGAAGGTTGCCAGTGAGAGCATTGTTCGAGAGATCCCTGAAAAAGAAAATGCTCAATGAATTAGCAAACTCATTTTAAGCAAGATGATCGAGCTAGTATTAGATGAACATTTTCATATTCATCTCACTTTTGAAATACAGAAAGCCAATTGGAAGGTCTGAAATTAAAGGAACATGGAAGTAAAAGGAGTCCACGTTCAAGATGGAAATACGAATTCACAAATCAACAGTCTATTAAGCCTACTAATTCTAATAAATTTAGCTACAATGCCCACAAATATTTATAGGTAACGTAAGGATGGGAAGGATTTACTCACATGGTGGAGAGCGAAGAAAGCTGTGAGAAATCAACATTCAGCTGTCCATTAAATTGATTCTGGCTGAGGTCTCTATTCTCATGCACGAAAAGGAACCTTAGTCAGGTCTGTTGAAGAATATACCATCAAGTAGAATTATCAGTCAAAGGGCAAGCTACTTACAGATGCTCCAATGATTTCATAGTAGAAATGGAATAAGGTATTGCTCCATTGAAGTTACAACCAGCAAGGTTTCTGCACAGAAAACAATGGCATAAGAATCATCAACAAGCAGGGTTGAAAGTACTTAATTGCTTAGCTGCCAAATTGGACTAGATTTCTGGAAAGGTATAGATTCAACTGCAGTTACTGTAATGACATTCCTTCATCAACATAGTGGGTTTTTTTATATGGGATCAACAGAATCCAAATAATGGAAAGCTAGGTCAAAGAAAGAGAGCATACAATCGTTGCAAACTGTCAGTAGGGAGGTTAAAAGGTACTGTGCCTCCAAAATTGTTATGGCTTATGTCACTGCAAGCATTACCCCAAAATAATGAGAAGGCTAACATAAGGCATAAGAGGTATTAGAACCAAACTGCAAACATAAAATTTGTATTACAATTCAGTCAAGGCTGACAAACTCGTAAGCTGATAGCCTATTGACCCAGTAAGCCCAAGATTTGATATTTTTCTGCACACAAGATTAAAAATAGCAAGAATTAGAACACAACAGCTTTTTCATCACACCAAAACAAGAAAACACACAGAAACTGAGCCATACATTTGTGTTACTCTCGAACCTGAGCAAGTAATACCCTTCCATGATTGACCACATGGATCACCACCACTAGCTGTCCATCCAGTAAGTTGTGAAGGTGAATTCATGCTGCTGAACATGACATTAAGAGCAGAAGCTGCAGTTGAAGAGAGAAACGGCATCATAAATATGCTTTACTATTTCTAACCAGTATCCACCATATTCATCACAGCCATCATTCTCGCGAAGAAAATTGTAGTCGGACAAAGTCTAAGCAGGAAATGCAATAAACTATTTTTCCAAAAATCAATAATGCCCAACGTAGTCGTTAACATCCATCTTATTCCAGAAAATCTCCATATGCAAATGCAGACCCACCCAAAGAAAACCCCGCAACGAAAAAGTAGAAACAAGCCAACTACGATAATGATAACAGCTAAAGCAACTATATTCAGTCATCCATAACATCAGCCTTAGTGTACAGGAATACAGCAGTAGAAAAATTGAAAAAACAATCTATGACAAACCAGCCACATCCCAGAAAAAACCATTAGGACTTGTAAGACTATAATCATGACCATCATACATCAACAAAACCCCTTTGATCAATAATCTCTGTAACCCAAACAGAACAATCCTCTAAGTTTGTCCCCAAAAAAACCAAGAATTTACCAAAAAATATTAAAAGAAAATTCATATTTTCAGCTAAATTGAACTAGATCAATACACTCATCATACCAATCGGCATACCATCAAAACACACACCACAAAATAATTAAAGAAAGATTTAAACTTTGAATAAATCCAGATAAACCCAATGCAAAAATCCACTCAAAATCACAAATCTTTAATCAAAACCCATACAAAATAGATAAAAAAAAAAAAAGAACAGATTTTTACTCACCAAAAATCCAAAATGCAGTAAAATTCAAATGTCAGCAGTTCAGATTAGCAAACCCAATTCAAAAAGACAGAAATCGTCAAACCCCAGAATTAAAACTAACAACCCAGTTTTCAAACGAAAAAAAAAATCAAGAAAAATCAATAAAAACAAAGCAAAACTAACCATCTGATTGAGATGTATCAGCATAAACAATAAAGCTTGAACTTAACAACAAAATGCTGATTATCAGGAGCCTCCAAAGCTCCATCATCATTTCTCTTTCTCTCTCTACAAAAAATCGCTCTCTAAAAATTCAATCTATCTCTCCTCTGTCCCCCTCTTCCAGTGAAAGACTACACATACAGACAGTGATGGCCTGCTTTTTTTATAAAAAAAATTAACAATATATATTTCTGGGGTTTAATCAGATGGTTTAATTTAATTAATAAAGGGCATTTTCGCTGCAATTTCTGACCGACGGATGGAACTGAACAGTACTTTGTGTAGAATGGTAATGTATATGGTAGTCGCCCGTGTTCATATAAGGAGTATAAAGCTGGCAGGCACGATCGACTAGAAGAATCTCAAGCCACAGAAAGTTTCCAATATTTTTATTAATTGTTTTTGTTCTTTTTTGTTGCTTTTTGTTATGAAAATATTTGAAAGATTAAAAAAAAAAGTGTTTTGCTGCTTTCGATTTTTGTTGTTCTGTTTTAAGGGGTAGAACTTTGTTCGTTTCTCTCTTGGAATTCAAATTTTTAAAGTGGTATATTCTTTTACGAAAATTAAAATTAAAAATACAACATTTAACTCATCCTATTATTGTTAAAGGTTGATATTAGTTTTATTTTATAAAAATATAATTTTTTGGGTCATTTTATTTTAAAGAGATATATATTTACTTCAGCATTTATATTAGACAATTATTTTTTTCCATTTAACTCTTTGATATACAACGACTCCCCAAAGTTGTATTTTTGTGAAATAAAGTAATAATTGTTCTTTATCAAGAAGACAAGTCAAATGTTGTCTTTTTAATTTTAGTTTTTCCCATTTTTTTTTGCTTGATTTATTATTTGGCTAACTTATTTTTCGTAGATTACAATTTAAATATACATCTCTAATTTTTACTATAAAATATTGAAATTTTGTTACAAGTCACTATCATGACAATAATTCGTACATGTGTAATTTTATGAGTTTGTCTTTAACAAAGTAGTACTTCTGTCTTTTACAATAATTCTGTCTTAAGTTAGTTTGTCTTTCACTACTATATTTACATAGGTGAAAGAATGTGTATTTTGACCTCCCAAGATCAATTCTCGTCTGTTCTATTTCTCATATATCCTCCCTATCTAAAGTAATTTTGTGGCTTCTATTGTCGTGCCTACTTGACTCTTCAGTCTCAAGACGACATTGAGATTGAGAATGGGGTAGAATGTAGATGACATGGTCACGAGACACACATCACAGACTCACAGTAGTGGAGTTGAAGCGAAGAGGAGTTCAAAAAAAAATATGTAATTAACGTAATAAAACATCAATTTGCTGACTTTTTTCAGATTTAAATTCTCAGATGCCTATACTTTCAGCACTAATTAATGAGATTGCTGTCATTCTCAGACCATAATAAACAGTGGTAAGAACTTTATTAAAACTCAACTGTGTTACTAATTTAATTACTATTAATGAACTCTGCAAACAGGAAATTTGCATGCATAAACAGTAGGAATAAAAACAGTGGCCAAGCCAGCTTAAGTCAAATCTAAGGAATTGTTTGTTGGGAGACAAGTGGGATACTTTGCTTACTCAATAGTCACCTTCTTTTACTTCACTTGGCTCTTTTTTTTAAAGGCCAAACCAGTATGGTATGTTGCCTTTTAAAGATTTTTGGAGGGGTAGGTAGAGATCTTAGATCTCAGTCAGTTGGGTATCTTAATTTAGTACTGTAGTACATATATATACATAACTTTTGCATGGAAACACAACGTCGCTACACAAGCACGGAATAGAAGTATAGAACTTGCCAATGTCATGCATGGCAGCAAATTCATAGATATATAGTTAAACATCTTCACCTGCTAATAATTAAGATTCCCTGGTACATTATTTTAGTTTTGTTTTGCTAATCCCAAATAATAATATGTTTATCTAATAAACAATGTGTGGGGGAAACAAAGTTTTTTTTGGCAATAGGGGAAACACATTGACATTGTCCATATGCTAATATGAATAAACATAAGTTAAATATGCATATGACTGGTGAATATATTTCTTAATCTCTTTATATATCTTTGAAATTGTCTTTTTTGTTTGGCTTCGATCTCTTTCAAATAAAAGAATTTTAATACATATATATTATCGAAAATTCAGGTACACGTTATTAGTTTGATCCTTTATAGAAACTACCCGTAATAACAAACTTGTCAAATAAATATCATAAAGAAAAGTGATTCGTTGTTCCTGACCTATGAATTATTGAGCAAGTCATTTTAATCCACTAACCCCCATTGATTCGGTGGTCTCAACATTTGTAGTTGGCAACAAAGTCAAATACGTTGGGTATTTATATTGACAGCATAACAAGTCATTGCATTAAAAAAAATTTGGTAAGAAATGTGTGGAACATCTATTTCAGTAGTTGGGCTTATTACTAAGGCGTACAGCTATTAATCAAAGATTGCCGTATTCAAATCAATATCCATTTATTTATGCGTCTTCTCACAAAGGCCGGTATGTATGTATTCTGAATCATCAGTATTTAGAGTTGAGTTAGGTTAGGTAGATTCATAATTATTTGACCAATTATAATTTTCATTTATAATCCAGATCATTGTTAAATCAATTAACAAGATAACAAAACCCATTAGTTCAGCATGCAATCATATAAATATTTAGATTTAAGGCTACGCGCAAACAAAATATTCAACTCTCACGTATCTCTCAACTATTTTGATTGGAACAACAACTATTCCATAATCGGGCCATGGTAGGCGTATTATTTTTAATTTTTTTTTTCCTCTTTTTGAGGTGAATATATGGTATGTGGTAGCTTATGACATCGATCATTCTACTTATAATAGTGAACCATATGAACAAACTGTACGTAAATTTTATAATACAAAAGTTAGGAAAAATATTGGGGAATTTGGTTCCAAGTCCTTTAGAAAAAAAGTCTACCAATCCAAAAAAGAAAATATGCTGGGATCTAAAAGTATTTTGTATAAGATGTGTTAGTTGTGAATTTTACATTTTTGTTCTCCGTATATGATTACACACTTATATTATATCTACATGAAATATTTTGGGATAATTAGCAAAATTATACGAGAATCTAATTCACGTCCGACCCTATATTTTTACATATTTGGTCCGTTGTTATTCAGTTCTGAAAAAAGTACATGAATATAAAATTTAGAAAAAAGTTACCAACTAATTATTAGCTTCTATTCGTTAATATTTCCATAACAGTAAAAAACAGTTGATGATCGAATTGGAGTTAATTTTTTTTTTTTTGCAAAAGCCATTATATTCGCTACTGATCATTGACGGTAGCGACTGTCTATTTAGATATACAAAAAGTATTATATATAAATGGGGCACAACTCAATATGACAAAAGTTATTTTCAATACAATATATGTCAATCTTTATCAATTTTAAGAGGTAATTTTTGTTATTTCAAAGAGTTATTTTTATTGAAAATACAATAATTTTATTTTGTCTCGTGTATATACAATACTTTAATTATGATAGCGTTAATTTTAATTTTAATGCCTCTAAACTCTCCACATAATCTCGTACATGTAAGTAACGTAAAATACATATATAGGTCAACGTAACCCTTTTAATTCATTGAAAAGGACAACAGAACCCTTGTAATTCATTGCTCAAAACTGTTTAAGCCGTCCTGCCTTTCCTTGTCCCTCTTTCTCCGATGAGCATTGCAGTACTATTATGTAATTGGTATGGTTGCTTAGTGGTGGTCATGCAGTTTGGCATAAAAAGGAATTTTGGTAACATAATGACATGCTCAAGTGCACTACTTCACTTCATCCTTGATTGCAATTGGTCAATCTCCAACACTAGTTGACTGATCATTGTCTCTATCAATCTCTCTAATCAGCTATATATAATTGTGGGCATGTTCTTGGTTAATAATTCATGTACTAAGTCTCATTTATAGTATTTTATCCTACCATATTCACCAAAGGATACATTAACAATGAGAATTATGTCAACAACTATATGAATTAATGCGAATCTCTAAGATTTTATGAGTGAGTTCTGGTATGTGACAAACCACTGATAATTAAAACAAAACTCTCCATATTTAAAAACCGAAAAAAGTATGATTGTCACCATTTTCATGTATATTTTGTTGAAAAGAAAAATTAGCTTATTTTTCCTTTTTTTTTTTTTGAAATAATCTTCATTAAGATATTATTTCAGCTTATAAGATGTAAAAATTATAGTAGAACTCTTTACCAAAAGAAATTAAAAAAAAAAATAGTTAAAGAAGAAGATACATCCGATTGAAGAATGTTTGAACCCTCAAAGAGCTTCAAAATTTCAATAATGTTGATTAATAGAGCACACAATTGAGCTACTACGTCGAGATCGGGTGCTTAATTTGTATTTTGTTTCCTTTGCAAAAAAAAAAAACATAGTGCATTTCGCAAACTGGAAAAGGGCATAGCCAGAGGACCAGCACTTCCATTATGAGGACATGAAGGCCCTTTGCAAAAAGTTCAAGGGGCCAAAACAACATCCAAAATGCAACTCTCTTCCAACAAATATTAATCGTAGTGAAGTTTTTAGATTTTGGTTTAAAGAAACTGAATTAGAACAAATGTTGATAGAATTGTATCGGTTGTACGACCACATTGAACCAAAGATAAATAACTTAGCTAGCTTAGCTCTATTGGGTTTAGTACGGTTTGATAGAGCAATATTTCTTTTGTTCCATATTTATTTTCCTTTCTAACTTATAGGAGTACAAACTTACCGTTTGCTGTTCTACTTTATTTTTAAGGTTCATTTTAAATTAGTATATAGAAGATAATTAGTATATACTTCATTATAAATTTTTAGGTGATAGGTTGTTATTACTAAAAAAATTGTAATTTTATTGGAAAAGTAGATGTGATAGAAGATAGTTTGATGTACTTTTAATAAAATGGGAGAGACGTGAGACGTTTAATTTTTTGGTAGTAGGAAGATAGATGTATTAAAATAATTGTGAATCATTTTTTACAATGAAAATATTAAAACTAATTTGCTTCTGCTATCTTTGTTAATTGCATAGAATGATCTATAGATTTTGAAATACTTAACAAAGATTTGACAAAAATGGGTTTGCAAGAAGATGTGTTGAGTTAAAGGGAAGTGGAGAAGGAGAAATTTTTTGAAATGTTTACATAAGATAATATCTTAGTTCATATATACGACTCAATCTTTTTGATATTAAGGTTTAACTATGTTGTTCTTGTGATAATAAAAATAGAGAGAAATGAAAAAAAAATGATTCTATTGAGGAAAACATTGGCCAAGCAAAGAAATCATGCAAGAAATGGTAACTTCTCAAAAAGAAATACACCACCATTAAAAAAGAGAGAGAAGAATATATTTGCATTAATATAAGTAAAAAATTATTTCCTTAAGAAAGGTTCCGAAATTATATATTATTAAATTTATAAATGTTCAAAATGAAACGTTCATTAGGAAGTCTTTTTTTTTTACAAACATTAACTTCTTGTATGTTTCATTATATCTTGAAATTTTGAAATACACAGGTTTACTAATTATTGCAAATTTAAATCATGCTTGGACATCCTTTCCCTATACTTTCATAGTTTATCATTTGTATTTCAATTTTGTTTTTGCAATTATTAGTAAATTTGTACATTGGGTCGGGCCAGGGTTGGAATGAGTCATAAATCTTATGGGTTGGGTTGGGTCAGGCTAAAGAAGAAGCAAAACGGGTCCAACAAAAGAAGTTGAGAAACGGATCGAGTCTGGTCAGGCCGGTCCAAAGAGAGTTTAGTTCTATTTATGCATGTATCATTTCCAAATTTTGACAATGAACTATTGACAAGCAAGTGAAAAACATTCATTATCTAATATTGTTTAAAAGCTTTGAAAATTATTAACCCAACTTAATCCTTTAAAGACCCTATAAAACATTAACCTCCATTTGAACAACTCTAATTATTAGTGATTTTTGCTTAATTGCCAATAAAACATAAACGGTTAAGCCGTTTCCTAAAAAAAAAAAAAGGAAAACATACTCATCCGAATGTGCATAAGAACAAGAACGGAAGTCGTGTCAGTGACTAAACGGGGTGCAGCAAATACACTCCCCCATCCTAGAACAATAGTCACATTTGAATTTTCAAAGTTTAATATACATTTTAATTATGTATATTAACTAAATTACAATGAAAAATCCCAATATATAATTTCAACTTATCAAAATGATATCATTTAATTTATTTAAATATGTGATCAAAGATATTATTAGTTTAAAATGTATTCACGTTAATAGCATACAGTGAAATGTTGCGCAAAATTAGTAGTTTCTGAAGTTACTAATTATGGTTCTACAAAGTGCACCCAATTTGTAAATTCACGTACACGTCCAACTTAGTACCTTACAGGCTTACCTTACCAAGCAACTTGAGATTTTGAGATGAAGATATAAAGCACAAGGGAAACGCACGTCATTACACGTACTCATGACATAACATTTTAACATCAGCTGTTGCAATCTGTAACTACAATCAATATATAACTCAACAAAATACGAGAAAAAGAAAAGATCCGTTACACACTCCTATTGTCCTATGTCATCTTTAAAGTTTAAACTCCCAAGCAACTTTATATATTGTTACCATCCCAAACCTAAGTAATTATGACGTTCATTTTTCCTTTTAGAATTTTTTTTTAAAAGCTGTAGAATATTTAAATTACCAACATTTTCACTCTGACTTTGCAATATTTATATGTTATACTCTGACTATCTTCAGTGAATTATATACTTATAAAAAAATTAATCACTCTAATAAAACAATACCGGAATTATATACTTACAGTATTAAGACATCGAGAATGTTTTCATAGAGTTTTTTTTTTAATTCATACATGATATAAATTATACTATAAATATTGTTATATCAAATAATTCATAAATAACTATTATTATATTAGATATGACTATTTAAATATAAAAGATATAAAAATACACAAAACACAATATGAGTATAGACATTCTGATATTAACTATATAAATAAAATGATAAAAAATACTCTCACTTGAACATATTATTTCTTATAATATGAAAAGAATTTATAGTTAACTTTTTAAACTTTAGTATATAAATTCGAAAATTTTCATTTTTATGTGATAGCATATCGATAACAACAAAATTAATGTAAAACGAAAAGGGTAGGCCGGCAGCAGAGGCTTACGCACAAATGTACAAAGCTCATGAAAGTTTTGAATGGGATCACCTTACACCCTTGCCAATCCAATGCGTGAACGTGAAGGGACATACCTGGCCCCTTTTATACGCTTCGAATGCATGCACATTATAATTCATAGTAAAACACACTACATTCAGCTCAAACAAAAAAAATAAGGAGGAAGAAGAGATGGACGGCAGATCAGAGGAATCTAGGTACATGATCCTACGGCCAGAAAGAGCTGGAATTTTAGATTTATGGAGTTTTTGGAGGAAGGGAGATATAGAGAGTGGATCCAAATTTATAGACAGTAGTTTTTGTGATGAAAAGTATGGAACGTTATGTTTAGAAGAGTGGGGATCATTGTTTGAAGAGAAGGATAGGAGGTGGGTGATAGTAGTATCAGTCATAGTACGGAAGTTGATTAAATTTTTTGGTAAACCATTGGAATTGTTTGGTTGCTTTGTGGATTACTTCCTTAATCTCATGTCTCTCAATGGCAATCTCCTCGGCCTCGCCTACAACTATCTCCAAGGTATATAAATGTTTTAAGTTTCTATTTTATTAGTCCGATATAGATATTGTTATATTATATATATATATATATATATATATATATATATATATATATATATATATATTGCCGATTGTTATATTATGTATAAATATTGTCATATTAGATACAGAAATAAAGAAGATATAAAAATACTTAAAAACATTTTAAGGTATAGACAATATGATATCAGGTATAGAAATGAAATTACGAAATGCCTATCAAGTATAAATTATGAATTTCTATAGAATCACATAATGTACGCACGAACATATTTCGAATTAGATAATGAATACGTTGCATGCATGTAGGGTAGCTACAATCAGGTCCGAAGCCATTAGTTCAAAAGTAATTAATAGGAGTATTAAATTAGTTTTTGAAGATTGGATGTACTTGTTCGTAATATAATGCAGGAAAAGTGGTGAGTCCAGTAAGAGACACAGTAACATTCATAAGTACTATTGGACATTTGGACGGGCGTATTGACTTGTATAAGGCTGATGATTTTGGAGGATCAAGTAAAGATGACGGGTCTTTGATGGATCTTTGTATTATGGCTTCCAAGTTAGCTTATGAAAATGCTACCGTGGTCGAGGAGGTTGTGGCTAACCATTGGAAGGCCAGTACTAATATTTTATTCTCTCTATTTCGCAATGATTTACACGTATTAATAACATACTTCCGCTGTCCTATATTACTCTTGATACTTACATTTATTAAAAAAAAGAAAAGAAAAGAAGATGTGATAGAAGTTAGTAGGGCTTAATTATTTTAATTGAATGTGAGATTAAACTTTTAGGGTTTTATCAACACATGCGTTCTCAAATTTTTATACCAAGAGTAACCGATCCGATGAATTGAAAAGTTACATTTTTTTAACTGAAGCAGATGCATTTTGTGGACTTTTACGATGGTTGGAATGGTAAGTCCTGTCCCTTTTTATTCTTTAACTGTTATTTGAATGTACGGAATGAAGATCTCCATATATATTCTCAGCATCAATATCCCCCATAATCTCCATGATTGAAGGAGTAATTTCTGCACATTATTGCTGTACATATTTGTCCCTTAATCATAGGGATTTATTTTCCTTATTTATAGACTTGTATATATCTAGCTTCCTACATATATGCTGTATCTTTCACAATATATATATCAAAACTATTATTCTTCTATATGTTTCGAAGACTAATATCATGTACCTTTCTCATCCTTTAGAGATAATATATACTTTCTAAAGATGGTCTCATTTGACCATTTGTTACTTAGCATTTTTGTAATTTTATTTATATATTTAAAATTATAATGTCTATATCTGATATGAATTTTTTATATTTTTATATTTTCTGTATTTTTATATATGATATAACAAGATCTATATCTGATATAAAAATATGTTAGTTATAAATTAGGAAATCCTATTTTGTAAATTAATAGCTTTGTATGATATGAGGATATGAGTTCTAATTCAACATATACGTACATCCAAAAACTGAAAATTGACGTACATATAGCATATAAATCCATTTCTTTCACTAATTTTTTATCTCTTTTCGTAGATTACCAGCAGGAGATGTCCACCAACGTGTTCATCCTTTGTGACAAACCTGTAGATGCTAGCTTCATACTTATCAGCTTCAGAGGAACCGAACCTTACAACGCTGATGATTGGTGTACAGATTTTGACTATGCTTGGTATGAGATCCCGGAAATAGGAAAACTTCACATGGGATTTTTAGAAGCCTTAGGTTTGGGCAATCGAGCTGATACCCCTACTTTCAGGCATAATCTCTTAAAGAAGAACATCGCGGATGCTTCTAGCCCGGATATGGCGAAGCTGACAGCTTACAATGCTGTTAAAGCTGGGTTAAAGAACTTATTGGAAGAGCACAGGAATGCAAAATTTGTTGTCACAGGGCACAGCCTAGGTGGGGCTCTGGCTATCTTGTTCCTTACTGTGCTAATCTTACACGAGGAGAGTGAAATGATGGAAAGGTTGTTGGGCGTGTACACTTTTGGGCAGCCGAGAATCGGAGATCGTAAACTAGCAATGTTCGTGGAAGAGAAGCTTAATAAGCCTGTGTTTAGGTACTTCAGAGTTGTTTACTGTAACGATGTTGTGCCTAGGATACCTTATGACGACAATACTTTCTTGTACAAGCATTTTGGTGTTTGCCTCTACTACAACAGCTTTTACACTCAGCAGGTACCCTCCTCTCCTTCCTCAAACTATGTTAAATACGGATTTGGGTGCTCCATGTAATGTTAAATTGACTTTTTTAGAGCTTCAGCAAACTATACTTGGCCACATTTGATTGACGGATATTTTGGGGAATCAAGCTAAGGTCTTATTCTCTTATTCATAGTGGTTTTGGTTTTGTACAAACCAAGTAGCTTCGATATGGAGTGATCACTTTAAGGCCATTATATTTTCTTTATCTTAGTAAGAAAAAGTCTAGGATTATTCACTTATCTGATGATTTTATTCTGACCTGGTATGCATGAATCTGAAGAAAGTGGAAGAGGAGCCGAACAAAAACTTTTACGGGATGAGATACCTGATTCCAGCTTATATGAACGCTGCATGGGAATTGATCAGGGCCTTAACCATGCATTATGTGTATGGCATAGACTATAAAGAAGATTGGTATTCGGTTTTTGTGAGGGTAATAGGACTAATGCTTCCTGGTATTTCAGCTCATAGTCCGAGGGACTATGTCAATTCGGTGAGGCTAGGAAGAGAACGCATTGCATAGTTCATGCGTCTTTCCTCAGTTAGCCACTAGGGTTCATGCACTTGGTTCATTTATTTACTTCAAGTTGTGCTTTGATACTACAACAACTAGAGTTTTCGTGGGTCGATCGATTTGTTATAAATATATCAGGGATATTTTCATAATTTTATTTCTATATCTAATATTTTTTTTTTTTGTATTTTTGTATCTCCTTTATTTCTATATCTAATGTAATACTAGCTATATTAGATGATATAACATGTTGATGTTATATTGCCAATACCATATTAAAATCATGTTGATGTTAAGCAATAATGGAAAAAACTCTTTCATAAACATAGGCACCTGCAAAGCTCTCATCGAGTTATGTGAATAGAGGCTCCACATATTTTGTGTTATCATTTACCCAAAGCAAACTACTAGCTAAAATGAACACATCATGTTAGCCATCAACGAATTATTCTTAACAATCAACATAAATAGGCTGCTTAATGGGTCTGTAAAAGAGCATTTAATTTGATTTTACAAGGGGATCTGTGTGGTCTTGATATTTATATGAGATATTTTAGAGTTCAATTAGCTTCCTAAATATATTTAAGCCTTAAAATTACATAGGAGTTATAGTAATTGACTCACTAAAGATATTTTTTTGAAATTGATATCATCAAAGATGGCTCGGCAATGCCACAACCAGGTATGACGATGATAAGAGGCTAGGCAAGAGTAGACATAGCCCATGATGAGCATGACATGGCCGGTATCCACCTCTAATTATGTGTACTATATTTTATTCCAACTATTTGATTAAGGCTCTATTTTGTTTAATTTTTTCTTTAATTACAGAAGGGAAACAGAGTTTTATTAAGATGGCACTAAGGCAATAGTACGAAAACAACTTACACATTACTTAAACAACTTAAAAACACATGAGTTAAACCATATCCTTGTTTTATCTTAGGATTCGTTTAGTGTCACTTCCAATTCTTAGTTTTCGAAAAATTTGAGTTGTATATTTTAAGTTGAAACTTGACCCTAAAAATGACCAACCTATATTGGAAATTACTTTTTTAGTATGTTTAATTTGTACTCCTTTGTCCTTAATTTTTTACCCCATTTGATTTTTTACAATTTTCAAGATACGACTTAAAAAACTTTTATCTTCAAATCAATAAGGTAAAAAATTATGAAAATTTCATATTCTAAAAATTTACATTGAAATGAATCAAGCAAGATCCTACTTGAATATACACTTAAATAAATAATTTGTTATAACATAATTAGAATTTATGGTCAAAATTTTTTAAACTTTAACTCAAAAAATGAAAATCCAACCAACGAGTATTTAGTAGACTCTAGTAAGCTTAAGTCAATCCCAAAACATTGGACCTTGCCGACTTTTTAAGAAACATATTTTTGACAATCTATCTCCTCAGTCCTCAGCAACAGTGGTGATTTTAGTCTGAGTTTAATGGTGACATTTTCGGTATGAATCCATACTAAAAAAAACATTATACGCACCAATTTAAATATATATTGGTAAAACATACCCACTGCCACAGATTCGAATCTACTCCCTTACTTTTTTTTTTCCTCTCTTTCAGTCCTTCTCATTTCTCAATTAAGACCCTCAACTCTCGTCCTCTCCTTTTCTCACTACTGCTAGTTCTGCCTCCTGCCATTCTCTCAACTGCAGACTCTTGCAGCCGTAACCCCACGCCCCCTCTGAGGCTCTGCCGGAAGCCAGCTGTCGCTCCGGCGCTCTCCCCCACCCAGACACCCATTCCTTCACAGCTTCACTGACCTTCCTCCTTCCTTTCCCCCAAGTTGAGGAATAAGGATAGAGGATAGCATTTCCCAAAAGTAACTAACTTGCCGTTAGGTAAATCATTGCTTTTCATTTATTTAATTTTATGACAGACAGTGTTCCAATTCATCCCTTTTAAGATTTTTGTCAATTTTGTGTGTGTAATTTAGCATTTAAAGCTGCCTTTTTATTGGCTTTTTCAATTCTGCATATTCGTGGGTTTTAGTTGGGTTTTGCATATATATGTTTGTCAATCAAAATAAGGCTTCCAGTCTTAATACATATCTCAATCCCATCTTCTCTCAGCCATTTAATGGAGTTCTATTCTAGCGAATAACACCATTTGTTGGCAGAGTTCCTTCCCAGCTTCCCTAAATCCCTAGTTCCCTTCCTTGCTTCCAAAGCTCCAGAAATCCTCGCCACTTCGCCACCCACCCTGCCAGGCTGCGCCTGCCATCCGCCCGCCCACTGCGGCACTGCACGACCACGACCTCCCTCTCCCTGGCGGCCTCCCAGACTCCCAGTAGGCAGAACCGCAGAAAGCAGTAGACCAGTAACTCGGTAAGACCACAAGTCCACGACGGTGCTCCGTGCTCCCGGCTCCCCAGTCCCCACTCGGCCACTCCCCATCGTCCCCAACACCACGGCAAGTGGGCAACACACAACTACACAAAGGTAATTAAGTAATGTCTTAACTCTTAATGTCTTATAACTCTTATTTGAATTTGAGAATTAGGTTTTAATTAATTATTTCAATTATTTGTAAATTTGTATAATAAATTTGTGATTCACCAGAAAAAAATTTCTGGGTCCGCCAATTGTTGGGGACATCTCGAAATAGTATTGGGCTTGTTTTGTGCATGATCTTGTCCAAAACTTTGAGATTAGATTGCTATTTGAGAAGAGAAATGCTACCTGCTAAATGTTGCTTCACGCCTTCAGTTGGTGTATATTGTAAAGGTTTTAAACTTTGGTGTTTATTTTGGCTGTCTAAAGACTTGCCATAATGTGTGAGATCTTCTGTATTGTTGTTTTAAAAAATTTCCCCAGCTTTTGATCATTACTAGATCATCAACTTCATTCTTGATAGGATCAATTATTTCTCGGAGAGTTTTAGCATTATTGGGTGAGTTTCTTTACTTCCATATTTTCCATTTTTGTAGTTTAAGATTTTAGACTATTTTATGTATTGCTATATTTGATAGATTCCATAGTATAAAATTCCTTGTACCGCCACTGCTAGGCGCCGGCAGCCAACTCAAAGGCATTGGTTCAGGAAACTCAGGTACCAAAACGATTGTTCTAACTTCCCCTCTAATCCTTTTGTTGCTACTAAAAATCCTAATTTCAATAATGAAGTACTCAATTCAAAACCTAGATTATATTTACAAAAGTAAATCTTTTATTTGGGAATATTTTCTTTAAAAAAATTCCAAGTTTTAAAACAATTAAGCCAAAAATTACAAGAATCTCATCATATTGTTGTTTGTTGTATAAGTTGTGTATAATTGTTCAACTAAGTACCTCCTGTCAAAAATCCCCAAATGTTGCCAAATAGAACTCTAGACGCCTTGCAGTCATTTAATCAGAAACTCAAATATCCCCGGTTTTCCAAATTTTATCCATAGCCAAAAAAAATTCACGGTAATAGACTGTGGTTGTCTGATTTTGTAGAAGATTCTAGAATCTTTCGACCACTCGAGCAATTGAATATTGGAAGCTGCATTTATAAGTATAGAGATGAAGATTTCAGCGAAGGTTACTGAGAGGTTGCCATTTGTTGAAGTTATTGGGAATCCTGTGTTCTCTTGCAGAGGTGCGCACCCGACTTTATTATCAGTTATTGTCTTTACAGTGTACAACATACATCTGGTACATTGTGAATGTATCCTATAGTTTAAAAGTTGACCATGATTCAGGTCTCATGGATTCCAGGAATGTCTAGGCTAGGATATGTGCATTTGAAGCAGCCTTATCGGAGTTTTTCTGGGATCTGTGCGAAAACCGTTTCAAGTTTAGAGGGTCGTGGTAGCACTTTGAGAAATGGGGCTGGGGTTGTTCTCCCTGCAACTCAAGAGTTTGCAGATCAGGCAATTCAATCATTGAAGTCCGGAAGAGTCATTGCTGTGCCAACTGATACTTTGTATGGGTTTGCTTGTGATGCTTGGTATGCTCTCAAACCACTCCACTGCAACGTGTTCATTTTAAATTTTTTGGAATTTTTTAATGTTCTTTTGTTTTTTCATTGAATGATTTATACAATATGTGAATAGGGATGATACTGGAGAGTCTTATATAATTGCAATTTTATTATTCCTAAGTGGCCATTTGTTCAAGAAACTCATTGCTAAGGTTATTTGGGATTGAAAGAATGAAATACCTTGATGGTTTGAAGCAAGTTGTGGCAGACAAAAGTGAGAATTTTATGGTGGGATAAAACTTATATCGTTCATTGTCGTCTCCTGGTGGTTGCGGATTAGAGGATGGAAAATCTTTGAAATTGGAACATACTGGTATGTGCCCTTGGAAGCTAGTATGTGAAGATTCAAAACTGTCTAGTTGGTGGTGAACTATCAATTGGTTATTTTCTTTACCTTATTCAGGATTTGTACTTCTTAGGGTATATTTTTAATCAGGAATATGGTTAAAATGGAATTTGGCTGATGTCAAGGGATTTTATTGTAAGTGGCAATATTTTATGTTGTTGAGGTAATTGTTATACAAGAGAGCTAAATCCCATGAGGCTCAACCATTTTCTTGACGAGTCACTAACAATAACCCAAAATTCATCCAAATGCAGAGCAATGTGGACATTAGTTGACTTGCATCTCATCGGGTCTCCAAAAGATGTGCAGTGAGATTTTCAACTTGTAGTTGAAATCAATAATATGTGAAGGGTGTAGATCATGTTGACGTTGTAACTTCATGAGATGTCAAATCCTTTTGAATTTGGCATTTCAGAGCTATGGAGTTGGGTAGGATCAGATGGTCAGATCAACGCTGTACATGGGTTTTGCTTTGAATGCTTTTGGAGAAAATGTCTAGATAAGAAATGATATTGATGATGAAACTTCACATTCTAATATCCTTTTCCATGGGAGGTGACTAAACTTTAGGTTTTCATGTTTTATATGAATTGGTGACTGGTTTTTGGATTTGAATACTTTCTGCTGTGATTGTCAAAAAGGAAACCTGAATCAGTAGATATCACTGTGGTGTTGAAAAATCTCAGTTGGAAATTCATTTTGCATAGGAATTTGGCTGAATATAGGGCATCAAACACTTCCTTTAGTAATGATGCTATTATTCAGTACAACAAATGTCTCTGCTCCTATCTTGTTCTATCAGTAATGGTTTTTTGGGGGCTTTTGAAACAGCCTCTCTGCTCCAATAGCTTGTTTTCTTGTGCTTGCTAGACCTGATGAAACAAAGATGCTCAATATTCATTGGTGAAAATTACTGAAATCAGCTAAATATGGTTTACATTAGAAGGTAATAAGTTATGCTGTTCCCTTGGAGAACTTTTATGGAATTCTTGGAATAAGCATCCCACCAAGAGGTATGTGTTGGATTTTTAGAAATGTTGCAAGCCTTCTTTAAATAAATGTTGGAACCTTTTGTGGAGATTTTAACTTCCCAAATATCATTTGTAGAAGATGTACTACCCCTACTTAGTAAATAGCAAGGTGCTTATTGATTCTGGCTTTTAGGTATCATAGGTAGAACGGTGTCCTGTGTAGAAAGACACACTTAATCAACGTAACTTCATCCTAATAAAACTGTGCTGGTTCAATCTAGTCTTTCCATGAGGCGGGTGTTACTATGTTGATTAACAATGGGACGTATAGGTGAACATTTATTAAATTGGATCCACTTGTGTCTTATTATTTCTTGACATAAGACGCCTTTTAGTTTGACTGATCGAAAATTTTCAAATTCCATGATGGTCACCTTGAAATTCCACTTTGATGTGAATTCCAACTTAGAATTTTTCTATCTCTCTTACCACACTCCATTCACCTTCTACATCTCTATTAGCATTGAAGTCTTTTCCCCTGAAAAAATTGATTGAAGGTACAAAGACAAAAATGTCATCAAAGATTTATATGCAAAGGTTGTAACAGAATTAATTTTCTATCTAGTAATATGAGAACTCAAAACAAATTCATTTTGTATTTCATTTCTATTTGAAACTTTAGACAGATAAAATGGCAATGCAGTCGCATTTATGCATTTTTTCTGTGTCTTTCGCTTATGGCTTTCTTGTTTCTGCAGTTCTAGAGATGCTGTTAACAGGATTTATGAGATCAAAGGACGCAAGCTTACAAGCCCTCTTGCAATTTGTGTGGGGGATGTGTCAGACATAAAGCGCTATGCATTTACAGATCATTTGCCAGAAAGTTTGTTTGACACTCTCCTTCCTGGTCCTGTGACATTAATTTTGAGGAGAGGTTTGTGGCACCTTCTTTGATTCTTCATAATTGAAATGTGAAAGTTGATTGCATATCACAATGGCTACATAGATACTGCTGTGAATTCATGCTTTCTAGTCCGTCCGTCCAAATTAATTGTCACACTATCTTGACCCCTTGTAGTGGAGGATTCACCATGATTTCTCTATTATACCCTTTACAACAGTTGTATCCTCATTCTCTCTCCTTCTACTTCTTAGGTCACCATTTTTTTCCCCTGGACATCTCAAATTATTATGTGCTACTATTAGTATTATTGAGAGGAATTGTATAATGAAAATCTGGAATACTTGTCAACTGATTATAACTTATTTCAGGAGAGTCAAGTATTCTGGAGAAATCCTTGAACCCAGGATTAGATAGTATTGGTGTCCGAGTGCCTGATAGCGATTTTATTAGAATCATTGCCCGGGGTTCTGGAAGTGCATTGGCCCTTACAAGTGCGAATTTGACTGGGCATCGCAGCAGTGTTTGCATTAAAGATTTTGAGTGTTTGTGGGGACACTGTGCTTATGTGTATGATGGTGGCCAGCTTCCCATGGGTCGTGCAGGATCTACAATTGTGGATTTGACAAATCCTGGAAAATATAAGATAATTAGGCCTGGCAGGTTAGAATCTAATTGAAATATATGGTCTGGTTTGCACGATATCTGGTACTTATATTTGTTTATTTTGGTGATGACTTGTTAAAATCTTATGTCTTATCCTGAAATATTTGCAGTGCAAGAGTCAAAACTATTGAGATCCTGAAAAAGCATTTTCTTGTAGAAGAGTAGACTGATTATTATGACTGTTCAATGGAATAGGCAGCTTTCCAAGTACAGATAATCAGATTATGAGGAGCAGCGCCAATTGTTGGAATTGAAAAAGGCCTTCCAATCCTCTGAATCACGTGCAACCTTTGGAGTCTTCTAATCTTGTATGGTACAATTTTGTTTAGTTTCATATGATTGTAATCTTTTTGTTGTAATCACATTTAACGTGTTCGAACTGGGGCTTGCTAGAAGTGTGTAGCTAACTTCTTATATAGTTCCCCTGCCAAAAGTTATTATGTGGGCATAAGAATTTAAGGATTGTATCAGATGAATTTGAGGTGTCCTACATGTTCTACACGACTAAACATTTGTTGTAGATTTCTGTGGGAATTCATAGCGGTTTTATGTCTGAATGGCGGACTCTTGTATCAACTTCGTTTATACACCATTTTCAAGGATTAGCTGCTAATAAGAATCTGTCCTCCAATATATGGAGAAGTTGTGAATGGAACTGCTGCGAATGACAGGCATATTGATTGAGTGCAGTAGATCCTCCATTTTGATGGGGATACGGTTGCTATTTGCTAACAATCTCAAATTCTTAGTCATGTAGGTCACCCTTGGCTTTGATCGTCTCAGGTGTTGCACTGTTAGGTTGCAAGTAATATGCTAGCTAGGATCTAGTAAAAGAAGTAATGTCAATCAACTCTCCCTTTACCAGAAGGGAGGATGAAAATTGCAGCAAGATTTGACTATCCTGAGACCTGAGGTACAAGCCACGAGTGTGTCAAGTTGTGGTCACTCGTAGAATAGCAAATTGGCAGTTTTGGAAAACCTGGAAAACCAAGTTTCTACTTTCTAGGAATGCCTATAAATTCCCATAATGTATGGCACAAACACAAATGCCTTTATAAAGCCTAAATATGTTCTTATTTTGTCTGGTCATTTTTACCACACCAAAATCATGTTCCATAAACTGGGATTTTTTTTTTTTTTGAGATTTGTAGCCTTAGAATTCAAATGTTTGTAAATGTTGGGACATCCCAAATATTACTCAGGGGAATTACACGTTAGATTCTTGATCATTGTTTAAGTGAATATGCAAGCAGAATTTTCCGCCCACAATTTTTATGCTTGCAACTTTCATGTAGCGTCATATTGTATGTGCAGATGAGAAAGAACCAATATCCACTTTCTTCAGACGCGTGACTGATTCTGCATGCCCTTTGGAAGTGTAAATATCCTTTAATCTGTAAATTTAAGGATCTTGTAAATATTGCGAAATATTCAGGGCCTCTTAGTAAAGAAAGGAACTGGTTAATCACCTGGCTATCTCAGCTCGCCGTTTGGCCTGTTCAGCAATCAGACTACAACTGCGTCTTCGAGCTATAGGCTGTTCCTCACCCTCAAATTCCCTGTCTTCCTTGCCATAATCTTTCTTAGAACCGAATGCAGTCTAAAAAATCACACAGGAATGCATGATAAAGAATCATTGAAAAGAGAATTAATCAGATAGTCCGGTTATGAAAATGTTTATCCTGACCTTTTTGTCCAATAGAAGATTCCAAGCTCTTCCGCTCAGAGAATAACGAATGGTGAACTTGATAATATCGAGTGGTAAGTAGAAAACCACACTATACAACCAGATAACACCAGCCCAGCCCCAACCAATCCCATTGATTGAAGCAAAACCAATGCTTGCATAGACTGCTATCAAGGAGGCAACCTGCATACATGAGGAGGACAATCAATTTATCCAATATTTCGAACATGTGAATGATGTGATATGCAACAAATTTAAACTGCTATATATTAAGGAGGCGACCTGTAACCATGAGGAGCAAAAGTGTGTTAGTGTTTCCACTTGTTAGATTTCCAAGCTGTACAAACCTCTTTTCGCCCCTCCATATTATAAATTTTAAGGAAATTTTAATCAAAAGATTGATATCATTCTCGAACATGAGATGCAATCAGAGGAAAGGACATTAGTTAGGGAAATATCCTTGATGATTCTTTTTCTGTAAGAGTGTCTGACACTAGTATGAGTTTAGGGAGTAAAGGGAAGGCAACAGATACTGAATCACAATAAGTATTATGTGCAAGGAAAAGATAAATTGAACCTAGTGAAAACGAAGGTTTGGAGTTTTTCTTACCAGTTGGGCCACCACAAATGCAGACATGAGAAGAACTCCTGGTCTCTCCAGAAATGACCATCTCTGACTTCGAGTAACAAAGATGAGGGCCTGGCTAATGATGCTAACTTGCAAGTATACAGCAGATGAGATTTTCTCAGTATTTCCAGATAGAGAGCTCACACCAAAATGCTCCTATTACAGTTGATATTAATGTACATATGAGGAAGAGATGGTGACCAGAATTTTTATAAGCTGCATTAATTTTTTAACCCTCTACTACCTCAAAGAAATCTGTATCATTTATGACCCAGTAAAACAGCACTGTGACCAAAGCAAGATATGTCCCAATGACAGTGCCGGTTACAAAAATCTCATTCAGTTTCCAGCAGTCAGGACTTGGAGATGGTTTTACACGATCTTTGGAGATGGTCATGATGGTACCTGCATTGAAGTTACGCACTAAAAATTAAGGCTAAATGGCTGGTGGAGGAACTTTGTCCTAGAAAATGAACAATGTTACTGACTGTGAGGATTAGTTGAAACAAACTATTATGATTTCAGAAGATGAACAGACAAATAGAGCAAAAAATTACACAACAATAGTAAGATTAGAGAAGTTACCATCATTTAACACTGCTATAATCAGAACCATGAATGGTGGGAAGTCATACTCCCAGATTAAGGCCAAGAGCATGAAACCAAGCTGAAACAGAAATAACATCTGTTTAAACTTTCCTTGATCTGTCTGAAAAAGCATAAAACATTTTTTTTTTGGGGGGGGGGAGCAGAGATCGAACATACCACAATACGGATGGTTATGGAGACGGCATATATCTGAAAAGGTCAAATTCACGTTAGTAGTGAGGCATAATACATAAATGCTAGGAAAAACAAGAAAAATCTTTGAAATAGAAGTTAACTGTGTAGTTTTTCATCCTCTGGAATATGGCTCGGCTAGTAAGGACAGCACTGACAATCACACTTAAACCAGGTTCTGTTAGTACAATATCAGCTGCACTCCTTGCAGCATCTGTAGCATCTGCTACTGCTATTCCGATATCTGCTTTCTTTAAAGCTGGGGCATCATTTACACCATCCCCAGTCATTCCCACAACGTGTCTCTTTTCTTGCAGAATTTTGACTATCTCATACTTGTGTTCTGCAAACCATTCGCACTTACAGCATAACCAGAGGACCAGAGATGATAGTGTGTCCCTTTTCATTCTCATCTTTAGTTCATTGATGAAGAAACATAAGCTTATATGGACTATTATTCATATTTGATGCTTCTTCTTTTGATACGAATTTAAAAGTTTGCTTGATTCAGGTACAGAAAGACATACATAAAAGAAAAAATGAAGTCATTCACTGCAATAGGTGATCTGAACAGATTTTTGCTCTGTAAGTCATCTGGTTTAATTAGTTGAATGTTTGAATCCTTGCTTAAATAATCTCGTTAGGAGATACAAAAATGCATGTTATGCTGGAGACAAATAAAAGCTTCTTCTCATACTCCCACCATTAAATTGCTAAAGGATCCTGTATTGTTCAAGATTAATATTTCATGGAGATACAAACTCGGCAATTCCATCTTGTTGGCTTTCATCAATATATTGCATATACCTTCTGATTCATCGACCAGACTAACCTGGGAAAACACCAGCGAAGCCATCAGCCTTTTCAACAAGCTCATCTAAAGGAAGGGATACAGTTTCTTCCTTGTCATGTCCCAAAAGTGATGATGATGGATACATATTAGTTCCCATACCAAGTCGTCGACCAGTCTCTTTTGCAATTGCCAGTTGATCACCTGTTGCAGGGAATTCAGATTTAAAGATAAACCTCAAGGAAAGCAAAGGACAGAGGTTAAATGGAATGCAAAAGGTACCTGTAATCATCTTGACACAAACTCCAAGGTTAAGAGCTCTTTGAATGGTCTCAGCACTATCGTGCCTTGGGGGATCAAAAAGGGGTAGCAGCCCACAAAATAGCCAAGGGCCTCCTGGACTTGACTTTGTTTTCTCTGGAATTTCCTAAAAAAGTTGCAACAGGCTATCTTACATATCCATATTTCTGAGGCTATTGAGCAGTACAGAACATTAGGATGTCTTTACATTTTGTACACTTTATTAACTATTTCCATCATGGACTGGGACTTGGGAGGTGAAGATTTAGCAGGAATAACCAACTTAGACGGATGAAAAGACTAGTATTATTACATCCTCTCGACTTTGTTCTATTATCTCAGCCATACTTCAGCATCAAACATTATCTCAACGCCTCAAAAGACACTTCCACATTTGATAAGGACAAAAGGTGGGCAGTATGCAGTCTAAATAATGTACTAATAAAGGTTGTTTCTAGTTGAATTTTAAGCCATAGTGAAATTAGTCCACCATTAGATTCAAAACAGAGACAAATATTAGTAAAGTATTTTTGCTCCACTAGATATTCATAGTTTGGACCTCAAACATTCTCTGTAATTTTCATGTAGCTAGCTACAGATTGAAGATAAATACCATAATTTTGACAAAAATGATTAACAAAGAATAATCTGGTACCCTAAAAACCAATCAAAATCACAACATAATTCTGAACATAACACAAAAGAATGATTTCAGATTTTTTTTCTAGTATCAAACTGAAACTGAAAGAATAGCAGGATGCCAGGGATATGTATACCTGCAAGGCGACTGCAAGAGACCTTAGTCCCCTTTCAGCAAATTTGTCAATCATGTCATGCACTTTTCCAGAAATCTCATTTTTCTCTTGGCAGAGAGCAAGAATCTGGAAAGGAAAAATACAGAAGGCGGCATATATTGTGACAAAAGATCACCAGTGTACAATGCATCACCTTTCCATGACAAGCATTTCATTATGTTTTTTGAGCTGTTAATATTCCAACAAGCATTAAAATTGCAATTTTTCTTCATTATTTAACTTCTATATGTATACCTTCTGCTCAAGAACAAACAAAGTTACAAGAAGCTCATGTCTCCTCGTAAACAAAATGAGTTGGTCATGAATATATGCATACTAATTCTCTGAGTGAGACCATGGAGGAAAATAAAGGACTATGGAAGAAAAATAAAAATATTGTTAATAAATTTGAAGGCGATGATGAATCATGGAAGTCACATCAGAAATACTCTCGAACAAAGTTAGTACTTGAATCACTAATCACATATTAGTCAATTTTGATTTAATCTGTCACCTGTTGGGGTCTAAACATCCCATGTTTAACAGATTCCTCTCATCCAATGTGTTTAATGCTAAATTGGGAACTATAATCCTTGATTTCATCTATTTAGAACAATATACAATGAAACTGCAGGAATAGTGAAGTTATTTGAGTTACATGCCTGTTCAGGAGCTCCTTTGCTGGTCCTGTACCATTTACCATCACTATCTATGTAAGTCATGGCAGTGCGTTTGTCAACAGGATTGAAAGGCAGGAAGTGAATTTCTTTGATGTTTGCACGTGCCTGCAAGTAAAAGGTTAGCAAGGGAACTTCTGATTTCTCATTCGCATGTAAGCTTAATACATAGAGAGGTGGCACAAAAATGGGTTTAAAAGATCTTAGATTACTGCATGTCATCTCTTACCTCCCTTGGATCACTAAGCATATTAACAATGGCAACATCAATAGCATCTTGATTTTCCAGTCTTGAGGCTCTGGCTGCAAATAAGACTACTGTGTCTTTCTCCATGTCTTTGTTAAAAACCTAACAGGAATAAGATATCAACTCTTGAACAGTTGACAACACATTTGTGTTGCATCTAAAAAATTACGCTAATTGCCATTTTCAAACCATAAAACGCATATAAGAGTACTAATATTATATTCAGATCAGATTATGAATTCCTGGCTTGAGGGTCCGACATAAGATGCCATTGAAACTGGTTCGTCTTGCTTACATCAACCCTTGATATAAACCAAGAATAAGATGTACCAGTAAACCTCTTGATTTTTTCACCAGGCAGTGTACTAGCACCAGAATCTACAATAAGTCAGTGTTACATCAAGTAGAAACTGGTAATTATAGATAAAATAGCTCTAGTACCTCAATGAGGCTCCGATCAACTGTGAGACGATTCAGAGTCAGAGTCCCTGTTTTATCACAGCAAAGAACATCCATTCCTGCCATTTCTTCAATTGCTGTCATCCTTTTTGTAATGGCACCCTGAAATCAATAGTGCACTTTAGGTCTGCACAACATAGTACAGCAAACGGAAAAGGCAGAACTAGTGAACAGTCGGCACAATTTGTTTAAACTCCTCCCCCTCCCATTTCAAACTTGTCCACTCTATCTTCCACTGAATTCCCTGGTTCATCATTTTGAATACCTGTTGAGATAGACGATGTGAACCAATTGCAAGTGTAACAGATAGAACTGTTGGCATAGCTATAGGTATTCCTCCAATCAATAAAACAAGGAGGTTGTTTATCCCACTCCTGTATCCACGGTGTTGAACAGGGAACATAACAATGATCTCAACAGTCATTCCTACTGCTATAGAGCAAATACAGAAATTCCCAATGGCAGTGAGGACCTGCAGGCAAAACCAAATCTCAGAAAAGGGATAATATGTTTGTTTATAGTTCAATTAATTAGCAATCCAAAAAGTGTCATGGCATGGTTAGTTCCTGTGAAGTGTTCATCCCATGGTGCAAGGATGGACACAAAATAATAGTTTCCTTATCCCACTTTCATTGTGATAAATTCTATATTGGTTTCTCTGAATAGACCCTGATATCTATTACTTTCATCAGTTTTATTGGATGTAAAAGGACGTGGATACTCATACCACAATAAATAATAATTGGAACTGACAGTTAGTATCGTAAGCAATTAGAAGTAATTTGGAAATTTTTTATTAAGGCTCTCTTTTTCACATGAGTTAAGTTGATATTCTCAACGCAATCATTAGGAGATGGAGGTGGAGTAAGTATAACTAACTAAGCAACTTTCTGGGTCTTATACAATTCCATGAGTTGGCTGAGAAGTATAAGGCCAAAGTAATATATCCTCAGAATTGGGGGGGGGGGGGGGTGTTCATCTCTACCTGCTGGAAATGTCCAACAACTTCAGTGCTATCCACCAAGTATGCTGCCTTTCCAATGAAAGAGTGCACTCCAGTTGCTATTACTACAGCGTCAATTTCTCCATGCTTGCATATAGATCCTGAAAACACTTCATCCCCACTTTTCTTTGTGACCGGCAAAGATTCCCCAGTGAGAGCAGACTGTGAAGGAGACGCCATTAGACTCATCATAAACCATAAAGTTGAAGAAAAATGATAGTGTTGATCACCAGCATGAATTATCAGACGACTAGAAAGAGCCACAAGCCACATAATAAAAACTCAGTGAGGATCAGGAAGGTACTTGCCTGGTCAATTTTTAGTGGGTCTCCTTCTAGCAAACGAGCATCTGCGGGGATGATATCTCCAAGCTTTATGCTAATAATATCTCCAGGAACTAAAATAGCTGCATCTTGCTCCTGCCATTGCCCATCTCTGAAGACCTGCATTACATAATAACATAAGCTACTGAAGTGGAAAAAAATCTTAGGTGATTCACCCACAGAAAGCTGCTAGAGCTTGTCCGTTGCAACCATCAAAATGGCTAAATGGAAGACAGTCAAGATAGACGAACAGAAGAATGTAAAATACAAATTATGCGAAAAAGGAAGATGAAATATCATTTCTAGATTGAACATGTTCTCCAAGAAGTTTGACTTCTCAATACTATGATTTCATAATGCTGAAAGATAACAGAAAGGTTGTAAATTAACTCCTTAAATGATGCTAGAAGCCTGGGGAACTTTAGGAGTCAAACCTATCACATCAGAATTACAGTCAGATATCCCGAAGACTTCATAATAGAACAAAATGCATAAATCAAAAGGTTAGCTCATGAAATTGTAACTGATATGACACATGAAATCATTACATAGACTAGAGTTTGACAAAACACTGGCAACAAGAGTGGTTCTTGTAATATTAAACTTCAAATCTGAACATTCTTGAAAATCCCTTGAGAAACTACATTTCATCAGTGATAGCTTTGTCTAATTCAAAAAACTAAAACAATAGTAGCTATCCTGGTGGTGATTTCTAAAAAATCAAAACTTGAGACCAGTGCTAGGTTTTGTTCCCTAGAAAAGTAATGCACCTATGTAATACAAGGGAACATCTAAAATTACAAAATGGGTCTGTAATTCAAGGAATCAGGTGTACCTTTGTCTTTGGAGCTAAACGTGCCATAAGTGCCGCTGCAGCATTCCCTGCATTATTTTCCTCTAAAAAGCTAATGGTTGAATTTAAAAGCAATAGGCATATGATGCCAACAAAGTCTTGCCAATCTGGTCCTTGGCCCTGAAGCATATTTACATGAAACGATCATATTTACATGAAAGCCTTGGATACGAACAGAATATTGAGAAGCATTGGAAAATAGATAACTTACTCCTCCATTAGCCAGGACAAGTGCCATCACAGCGGCAGCCTCCATAACCCAAGACAAAGGATTCCACATGAAACTTAGAAATTTCAAGATTTTGTTCTCCTGAAAATCAAGCCAAAAACTTTACTCCGGCAGAGTTGCTTTGTCATAAAAATGATAAGACTTTTGGTTATTTTGTACTGAAGTTTAAAATTCTTAAGAGTGTATTAAGCACATTTCAGCACCAATATACTTTAGATAATGTTCAAACATCTAGGTACTCATTTTTTAACATTTTTCTATAGACTTAGTTTCAAAACTATGCAGAAGCAAGACTAAATATTACTTATAGTGACAAGTTCTAAATTTCTTTTTGCATCCGAAGCTCCATAAAGTATGAGAACCTAAGAAAAATTGTGTTATTATCTTGTGAACATCACACTCTGTCCTTTCCTTTATTTCCAAAAAGAGATGATACAAACCAGAGTGTGATCAGCACTAGCTAGCCACTTGAACATACCGGCTTTTCTTCAAGTCTATTGTATCCAAAAATCTTCAAGCGGACTTCAGCATCAACAGTTGAAAGTCCATTTTGTGAAGTTCTCAACAGTTCAAAAACTTCTTCCATAGGTAAACATTCCTGTTCAGTCAAAATATTTTAAGTTGACATGGGGTCAGAATGCTATCAAAATCAGACTACATGCCTTCAATAGAAAAAATATATTTACCAAATCAATCCCATCTCTCTTTAATTCCAGAGGATCCAAAAGTGGCTCCTTCAAGCCTTCTTCCATGACTCAAATTACAGCCTGCGGACCTGAAAACCAACTAGTAGGCAAATTATAAGTACACGCTCCACAATGAAAGCAGATACATTTGTCCCAAGAAGCAATCTTTTCAATCACTATCTTCTATTTTCTCCCCTCTCTTTTGGATACAAGAAGTGGCAAGCCATCATTTTGAAATTGCATCAACTCAGTTTTAGTTGCAATCACATAGGTGTTAGTAATTGTCAATCCAGTACATTGATGCTGCTACCAGATAGTTGAAGTGATCAAGCCGTATACACTACTTCCATGTTCTGAAATTTACCTTAAAACCAATATTCCGTTTCCTAGGAATATCATTATCATCTACAAGTCAACTTCTAAGAATTGACTCAGGTACAACCATGCATTGATTCCAAACAGCATAAATTACAATCATAATCACAACTAGAAGTTACAAGCCACCAGCATGTTAGCCAAAGAAAAAAGCCAAAGGAGGGCAAAAAATGGAAATTTTCAAAGGGCAACATAAATTGTTTCATAACAAACCCATACACTGAAATAATACAGATTATGACCCATAACCTGAAATTTGAAATGACAATACGAGGAAGATAAAATGAGAATGAAAACTAGCAAAAATTTGAGCTTGGAGCAAGAACACAACCTGAAGTGAGTGTGATAATTGCAGTGAAGAGTAAAACTTTGTGTGAATGTTGGATGAACATATCTTTTAAAGGGTCTAGAAGGGGAATAATGCTTGACTGGTGGGTGAAAGATCATAGAGCATTCGATTTTTCCCAGTATAGAAAGATAGATGGGAGCAGAAATGGTGGGAAGATTCAACAGGAATCTACCCTTCAAACTAAGAACAAACCCCCCAACTCCCAACATCTAACGGTCTGTTTTGATATAGTTTCTAGAACACCCAAATAATGGATAAATTAAATTATTTATTATTATTATTATTGGGTTTATATATAGGTAGCTATAAATGGCAGTTTTTTTTTTAGTTTGATCCAACTACGTGTAACACCTCCTGCTGAATGACGCTATGTAGGGTGGACAAGAACTAAGTCGAACTCTGACATGACTTGACTCGATTTAACATGTTTTCACCAAGAAAGTTGAAGCTTGGGAGTTGGGATCAATCTCGTCTGAACTACGGAATGATTTGGACTCACTCTCCATCTGGTGAATACTCTGTAAGGGCAGGGTATGTTTTCTTGATTAGCCCAGAGATCATAAACAAGGGGTACGTGACATGCTCATTTTTGGAAGGTATTCTGGAACGAAACACTTGAAAAAAAAAAAGTGTACTATTTGGATGGAAACTTCTTAGCAATGCGCTGCCTATGAGAATGGAGTAACTCAATGATGTATGCTACGTATTGGATGGCCAAAAAACTCTTTCTCTTTTAAAGAAAAGGACAATGGCTTGTATAAGGTCGCTGAAATTGAACTGAAGACGTAGAGTATAAGACTACATAGAAATGAGGTGATTTACACAGGAGCTAAACCCAATCCTATAAGAATTGTAACTATTCTGGAGGACTGAAAAGAGAGGCATTGTCAAGTTAATATGCTGGGCCCTAAGAAAATCGAGGTAAGAACGAATTAGGAGGAACTTACACTGTTGGGTTATGGACTCTTCTGAGGATAGTCATCCAAAGGGTTTGGAAGAAAGGTATATGGGATTCTAAGGCAGGACTGAGTTGTCAGGGAAGGCATGGTGGATGCTCGAAGTTTAGGTAACCCAAGGATTATTAGAATATATAGCACTCAAGCAATCTCTACTTTGAAAGATCCTGCTGGAGCTCATAAAGAAGTCCTAATCTTCGCTAGAGGTATCTTTCACTTGGCAGCCCCCTTTAGATTTGTACGTTGTATAAGTTTCTCGTAACTTAGTCTCTCAAACTCATAATCTGGCTACAAAAGCTAGAAAATGTCCCTAATTTGTTTGTTTCTTTCTTGCCAAAAAAGAAAAACGCTACGCCATAAAGGAATGTTGCAAATGCTACTCTGACTAGTGTCTAATACACATCACATAGAAATATATCCACCAATATAGCAGACTTATCCTTCTTTTTCTCGTGTTCCCTGTTACCACCTAAATATCTGGCATCTGCAGGTCAGCACTTGCTCTCAGAACTATGCACAATGAGATGGGCAACTTTTGATGTTAAAACTTTTCTTGGCATATCAGAAATTATTTGAGAAAACCCCTCGCTAAACCACCATCAACTGAGAATTTGAAATTCGTTCAACAGCAGCAAATTACAGGTACCTTCTCTTATGTTTATGTTGATTGCAGTTTGTATCGTAAACCAAATTGCAGGTATCTTTGTAAATTGCCAAAACACCTTAGCATTACAATTTCACTCTATACAAAAACCCAACTAAGGATTTAGCCTAAAGAGAACAAAATTGCCTAGTGATGAAAAGCATGCTTCTGCTGCTGCCTACACCTGGATATCAAAGGCTTATCTCGCGGACTTGCCTTCATTGGGCCGAGGGATTCTCTTGTAATCATAGCTGTTTATATCTATTTTCTCTTGCAGTGCCTGGCAAGTCCAAAGGCAAAAGAACTCTAAGTGACCCTTGATTTTCATGATACAGAGTATGGTACAAAAAAAAACAAGGATCCATACCTTCAACTCTTCTTCTAACGACATATTTTTTGGATTGTATGCATTAACAGGTCCAGTTCTGGAAAGAGCTTTTCTTTCCTCAATGATCTCCCACTCTTTATCATCTTTTACTTTAGAGATATCCTTACTGAACCAAAGAAAATAGCTCAAATTTAAACCAGATTATTGACGAGGAACAGAATTAATGCATGATTAAGATTGCTAGTGAAAGGAATTTAATGGCCTAGCATGTGGAAATCATCATAATAGTAGATAAGATGTACGCTGCATAGTCCACAAGCTAATTATGCAAGCTTTAGTTGAAATTCAAGGTTATAAGAATCAACACTTCACCATACAAGACATTTTCTTGAGAAAGTAGGGGTACAAAGGCCAGCAAATTCATGATTACAACTGAACCTTTTACTTTTTGGTAGGAAAAAACTCATATCCTCACTTGCAACAATGACTAACTGATTTAGACTCATTTCTCTCCATCATATGATCCTAAACAATTTTGTTTCATATGCAATTCACTTAGACATGGGGTCACATTCTGAGACATAACAAGTTACCATTGAGTTGCCAAACATCTTAGGTAATCAAAGCAACAAGACATATCTCAATGTTATAGATAATATATTCATTGCTCTTAAGTGCCATACATCATGCACACCAAATTTTAGTTAACCAAATGGATGGCAATAGAAGAACTTCTTTGTCAAAAATCATTTCAAAGATAAATTTACTACACTAAATAGCTTTACTTTGGAAATTCTTTAGAGTCAAACAGGTTAAGATGCAAGGGTGTCTTGACTTTCAAGTTTCAAGGAGTTGTATAAAACACCACCGCAAAGTGCAATTGCATAGCCAGTTATATAGAGCCCTATAATAGATTCGGGATATCACACTAAGCGAATTAAATCCCAGTTACCCAAACAGTAATTCCTCTATCCAACTACCACATAAAACTAAGAAGTTCAAGCCTAAAATGCAAAGATAAGATCCAGCATCAAAGTGGTATGGGGATACATTTATTTTGGTCTAGCATAGACTAATTTTACTACCAAAATCTTCATCTAGGTTTTCATTTTGAAGGAAATTCAACTAGGATTAATTGAAGAGTAAATTCTTGAAATCTAATGAGGTTATATAAAAATAAAAAGGTTGAATTATTGATGTGAGGAAATGTAAGTGTATTTTCAAAAGACTCAGGTTAACAGGGTCACCGAGCATCAAGAGGAGTGCAGAAAATTTAAGTAGGTTGAAGAATCTGAGAAGTAATGTATCTGGATGTAAGAAATGTAACCATGGAGAATAACACTCCCTACCTTCCCTGGCATACTAAGCACCAATTTCTCAAATCAAAAATCAGGCATGACCAATACTCAGGAGCCAAGACTCAACTCATCTCAATCTTGTTAACAATCTACATAACACCCCAACCCCCACCAAGGCACGCGAAATGGGGACATCTAATGACCAAATAACTCCACCATATTACTTCACAGGAATTAAACCATAGGCAACATCCCGGATTTAAGGAAATTTCTACAAGTTTCAGAAATAGAAGCACACAAATTCAGCTTTCCAATCACATGGTGTGACTAATCAGTCTTTTACCAATACCAAACTCAATGAAATAATGGGAAGATAAATTGATGCCAATAATCTTGATTCCAACCAACAGTTCACGTTGACAATAAAATCCAAAATCACAGAACAGGTACATAAGCCCTTACCTCCCTTGCAAGAGATGACCAAGGCCAAGAGTCCCGAACACAGTCAAGGAAATGAGAGGAAGCCCATATCTTATAAACGGGTTCCTCCGACCCAATCTCTTCAATCCTGAGTACTGAAAACTAGAAAAACCTGTTCCTTTCTTTGAAGTACCAGCGGTTACTCTCTGAACGGCAGACATTTTCTTTCACAGCCTCCCTTCAATGACTCAGTAATTCAATTATTCACACATAAACAATCCATTCACCTTAACAATGAACAAAACTCAAGGAAACTCGAAAGCAAAATCAATGTCCGGTTAATGTCCGACAAAGTTCCTTAGTTGATAGACATACTAAGATAAGCGAGATAAGCTCAAGGACATCAAGTAATTGATGAAATACTAAAAAAACACAGAATTGCACTTCTAAAAATATACTAGAAGAGTTGAATTAATCGAGAACAGAACCCTAGCCAGGAAACTGATCTAACATCATAATCCTATCCAAAACAGATCTAAACTCAAAAAAGCTCCAGACTTGCTCAGGTTTGAACGTAAGTGTCCTTGAGCAACCTTAAACTCGGTCAACTCGGCTTATTGATGCCCCTGATGGATACAATTCAATTCTACATTTTGTTGTTACGGGTTTTATTGTATCAAAATGTCACTATACTATGAATCTACTCAAATTTCATCGATTGAACGCTACACTAAATAAATAAGAATCAAACTTAGCTGATGTTGAGAACTACTCTGATTAATCAAACATTGAAATGATTAAACGCGTATCAAAATCAAGATATGAATACATAACCCAGCATCAAAAAATAATAAAATTAATTACGGAAATTAATAGAATGGATATGGAAATACCGTATCATCTAGGAATTTTGTATTACGGGTTCGGAATCAATTAATCAAATTAACACTCTTACTCAAAGTTCATAAGTCCAAAATCTTCAAAAAGTTATCTCTCCAAACAATTTTGGGGTTCGAGAATTATGACAATTGTAACTCACTAACTCTAAGTTTTCTAAACTAAATCACAGATAAAAGTAGCAAACCTTAATCTATCAATACCAAACCCCAAAAACATCAAGTAAAAAGCAAATAATAACCATCAATCCAAAAAAAAAAAAACTAACATTCACGAATAAGTACTTACGGAGTCCGGAATCGTGACTAACTGGTCGCGTGACTCGGTGACTGATTGGGTGTCATGACTCGGTGACTGAATGGGTGTCGTGAGTCGTGACTCGGTGACTGGTGGCGGGTGGCGGCGTGACTGACTGGGTGTGTGCTGGAGTTAGGGAGAGCGCGCGTGGCGACAAGGCGTGGCTGAAGTTGTGAAGGCGTGAAGGGGTAAGGGTTTCGAGTTTTGGGTTTCAAATGGTCGATTTGAGAAATCAGAAATGAGAAGGGAAGGAGGAAAAAAAGAGTGAATTGGGCTTCGATTCGAACCCTTGTGGTTGGGGGTAAAAAAAGATTGTCTTATCTAAAAAATGTTGCAAAGGGTATATAAAGGGATTTTTTAAGTATGGGTTCAATTGAACCCACTTAATCCATATTATAACCACCCTTCAGGGGCGATACCAGGATTTTGGCGTTATGGATTCGGAATCTATACCCTACGACATACTCATGGTTTAACATTCTTATTCTTCCATTTCTGCTGCTTCTGCTTGTACTATTTCATCTTGTTATAGTAAAGGATTCAACACATCACCTTGACCAAATGCAAAACAGTACAATAGTGATCACTTTGCATAAATGTCTCTTGATTGAGACCTGTTAGATATCTCTTCTATACATAAACCCAGACCTTGTGTTAGGTTGAAAGGATTTAGTAATATGTTAAATTATAGTATAAGAAAACGACTTTATGATTCCTAGTAGTACAGGATGTAAATGAAGTACTCCCACATCCATGTAATTCAATACATGATCATCGTATTGGATCCTCTGTGAAATCATGAGCATTTTCAGTTGGGAATTTTTCAAGATCCGAAACAATAAGAATTTTATCTCCAAAAGACGTAATGATCACTTCTCAATGTCTTTCTTCTTTAAGTTAATGCTAAAATATGATAGCAAAATATTTAACTAGATAGAACTTATTTGAGAGTGGTGAAACTCTAGATATACAACAAGCATATTAAGATATCGTGAATTGAGATTCTCATGACAGACCTCCTTGAATCAATAAATGAAAGAGCAATACTGCAGTAAATAGTTAACAGAATATTTCATCAACACAAAACAGTAATAGAGGCAGCTTACTTATCAGTAAATAGTCAATAACAATCATTTAATTCACAAATTAATTACCAGTTGGTCCAATATCCAAATCATGCATTCAATTTACAAATGAAAATTGACCAATTCCCATTTCCCAAATCCAATTAAAATCATGAAATCAAATTATCAATTAAGGAATGAGGAGACAAGGAGTTAGGAGGTACTTATGGAGTGGATGACTGACTGACTTGTGGCTTGCCGGCGGGGAGGCGTGAAGCAGAGAGTGGGAGAAGGGGCGTGCGTGCTGGAGCAGACAGGGGGAGCGCTGGAGCTAGCGGGAGAGCTCGGAGAGGACAGGGGGAGCGCCGGCTGAGTGCAGAGAGCGAGCGTGCCGCCGTGCCGGAGTGAAGGACTAAAATGGTTTGGGACTTAGGGTTCCAAATGAAAGAATGAGAAATGGTCGGGGTTGAGAAATCAGAAAGGAGAAAGATGACAAAAAAAAAAAAAAAAAAAGGAGTGAATGTTAGGATTCGATCCTGGGTAGGTGTTGCTTGCAGCATTACTAATAGTGTGCCAATAGATTAGGCTGGGTTGAAATATATCAATTTAAACTCAATCTGTTTATTAAATAGGTTAAATTTTTCAACCCAACTCAACTCGTTATGGGTTTGGGTTGACCCAATTCAGACTGTTAATAAGTAAAAGTCATTTGAGTTTTTAATTTTCCAAATTCTAAACAATACAAAATAAAAATCTCAAATCTTAACATAGTTTTAGTACAACCAAATTGAAAAGTTTGATAATATGTTAAAAAGAGGTAAAGAGCACTTGAGGTGAAAAAGAAGGGACGAAGAGATGAAAAAATAAAAAATGAAGACTAAGAGTGAAAAGACAGAGCGGCATAGTGCAAATAAAAAGTAGAAACTAGAGTTGGCTGGTGGTAATTATGATTTGGGTTAATGACCCGCATTAGTTAAACCTGACTCATATATAAAAATCAAACCCAATAATGAATAGATTGGATCAGGATGAAATCGGGTTGGAAATTTCAACCCGACCCAACCTGTTTATTAATCGGGTTAGGTTGGGTTGACCCATTTAATTAATCGGGTTGAAAATTTTAACCCAACCCTTTATAAACAAGTTGGCTGGTTGGGTCCGTTTTTGCCACCCCTACTAACCAGTGAATTAGAGTAGCATATATGTTCAAATATGTTACAAAGGTTATATAGCCTTTTTTTTAATCTACTAAACCCATACTAAAACTGTCAATACCGCCCTTGCATATCATAATTATAATTCATAAACAATAGGAGATAACGATGTGGGGGTTGTGACTTTCCTTCGAAGGATATATTTTTTGTTCACATCTCTTTTTGTAAAGTTGTGACCCAATTGATGGCTAATCGAAGATGTGATGACTACTTATGTCAATATCTCCCCTTCTCTCCGTCTCTCCCCCACAAATTAAGAAAATAAGAATAAGCCAATTTAAATTTTAGTTAATTAAAAATTAACTCAACAACTTTTAAAGTATTAAATTTAAAGTTCCTAACTTTTAAGTTTTAAAAAGATGTATGTACTAATATTGATAAAATTTATATATAAATATATGTATATGATCAATGATCACGATTCATAAATTTTATAATTCTAGATATTTGTCGTCTAATAATAAATATTTTGATATTATCATCTTATTATATAGATAATCTTTTATAAAAATTAAGTTAAAATATTTATCATTAATGCATTGCACTATAACACAATTCAACCTACCTAAAACTCACTTTGACCCCATGTAAAACCCATTTTGATCTACCTAAAACCCCCTTTAAACCCATTATATATATCCCCACCTAGCCCACTCAACCTACTGACCCATCCCACTCGACCCATGAAATGTCCTTCTAAACCAACCCAATAAGGCCCGTGATCAATCCCGTTGTGGGTTAAGGTTTGCCGAATCGGCATGTGAACCAGCTTACCCGCTCTATAAGGGGTGGTTTTGTGCTTACTTCCTTTATCCTGGTCCAAGTCCGCCCTAATGACCTCCTCTTTCATGGTGAATCATAGTGGTTTAGTTGTGGTCGTAGTCTAAGAGAAATGAAAGAATTCTAGGGACAAGGGGGCAAGAATGGAAGTTCAATGTCAATTTACGGGTGATTGTAAGTACTAGTAGAGAGTAAACAATAACTCCTTTCATTTTTAGCAGAAAGTTGACTTTTAGCTAAGTAAAATGTCATTTGCCAATTTGGTTTTTGCCTTTTAACCATACAAAAAAAAATGAAAATTTGTTGTAAAAAACCTTACCAAAACCCTTTTAACAAACATAACCTAAGTCAAAAGTGTATCTTCACAAAGGTAGATCATGAGTTTAGGGTTATGAAGTTGTGATCAAATGCAAAAGATCTTGTAAATAATTTCTTAGGGTCAAATGAGAATTAACTTATAAACACTTATGAATATTAAACATGTTCTATATATAAAGTTTATTTACCTTGTCTTTTTTTGTTTTAGTCCTTATTACTTATAAAAGATAGATTATCTTTTCTCCCTAAATGTTCAATTTAAGATAGAGGTAATCAAATATCAAGTTGGGTCAGGCTTTGCCAAAAAAATTGTCCATTTCAGGCCCCCTAGTCATCGGACTAGGCCGATATTTATTTGCTCATACTCGTATTTGACTTTTCAGTTCGAACCTAGAGTTTGGCCTACAAAATTGATTTTGGATTGGCCAAAACCCATTTTACTTTTTAAAAATTCTGGCTGGGTCATGGCCAACAATCGGGCCTTCAATTTCGTCCGCATGCAATTTTGATAAGTTCTAGTATAAGATTTTTGACCTGAATAATTAACTCTAGAATTTGTCGACCCTCAACACTAATGTCACAGTTTTTTTTTTTTTGAAAACATATCATCAAGTTATATCCAAAAGACAAGGCATAAACAATTAAACGGGATTGGGTTACCGACCATGAATAAATGGATATCAAAGATTCAAAACCCCCGACCCTCATTTAACTCAATCCGGATGCAAGTGTAAGTGATTCGCACACGGTGCAACGGCACAACTTAGCTTCCGCAAAGACCCTAACTGCAAAATGTGTGGACATCACTAGACAGCCCGCATTCACAGACAAACACCATTTTTCCCAATTTCTCCCTCCTACGTCACTTGGCTAGTTGGCTCCTCACAGCTCACATGTCCATCATCTTAAACCATTAAACCCACTACACAACCATCTTCAAACATCTAGATTAACCAAATTGTGTTCCCCTCTTTCATACCCAAATCACATAAGCTTTGATTCCAAAAATTGGGGTAATAAAATGAGTCACTTTGGATATGGTTGTTGTGCTGCACAATCCACCTCAAGATACCTTCTTTTAGGAAATTCGACCAACACCACTTCAGTTTCATCTGGTTGCAGTGATTTTCTTGGTAATTCTGCCAAAAGTTTCAGTTTTACCAAAGTTTTTGGCAAAAAGCAAAGATTTGGGCACTCCCCTTTAAAGGTAATATGCGTTCTTTGTTTGTTTATAGCTAATTTTTATGAGATTTGATGAAAAAGCTGAGTTCTTTTGAGGGTTTGATTGAATGAATTGGTAGTATGATGCAGGTTGTTTGTGTGGATTACCCAAGGCCAGACCTTGATAGTACAGCTAATTTCTTGGAAGCTGCTTACTTGTCTTCCACTTTTCGGAATTCACCTCGACCTCAGAAGCCTTTAGAAGTCGTAATTGCCGGTGCCGGTGAGCGGAATGATCCCTTTTACCCTTTATTTGTTTTGTTCTTCAATCTTGTTCTTTTGATTGTTGCTTTGCAATTTTGGTTTGTTAGTTGTTGCTTGTTGTAGCTAGCCTTTGATATAATGAGTAGTGAAACCTGGTTATAAGTTTTTGGGTGTGAGAGAGAGTAGCTAATGGGTACGAGCTTATTTGAGCTTTGGTTTTGGAGTATTTTGTGGGTTTGAGAAAGAGTGTATGTGACAAGAAGCATAAGGGTTCTGGTTGAAAGGCATCTGAAATTTTTTGGGATGTCATGCATCCTTTACTGGTCTTAAAGGGTTCTAGCTTCTAGGTGCAGAGTGACTTAACGGGAGGGTGAACTTGCTGTCCACCTGTTGTGCAATATCAATTTGTTCAAATGTGGAATACTTTGTTCAAATGTGGAATACCTTAGTCTCGGGAAGATTACTTGAACAAATTTGTGTTTAAAGATTGCTGTGAATGTTTGAGCAGTTGGTCATTGATTAATTGTAAGGTTTGAATGCCTAGGATCAAGACACGGCTTGCAAATACTCAATCTCATCCCTGCAAAATGATACTTAGTATTGTATTTATAATTTCCTGAATACAATAACTCTCTTAAGTGTTTGGTTTTCTTATTTACTTAATCACTTCATCTCAATGACCTAAATAACATACTCTGGTATAATGATGCTATATATTCACCAGTTCTTCCCCTTTTACTAACCTAATCGTTTGTATATAGGGAAAGCTAATAATCCTACTCACATATATTTACGTAAACTTAACTCGTACTTTGTATAATTTAGAACTACTTTACATACCAGCAACCACTTCATAACACAAACTCCTAATCAACTTATGAAACTTAAGAAGTTGGGATCAAAATAATCAATGAAGCTTAGTGGCCTGGTCAGTGGCTGGCTGTACCTAAGGCCATGACCTGTTGCACAGGCCTGCTAGTCAGTTTGCTTCCCTATGGCGTCCTTAATTTTGCATCAGCCTTGTGCTTCTTTTTTGTCATGGTTTTTTTGCACATCTACGCAAGTTATTTGGTTTTCATTAAGTTTTAGTTCACGTAAAAGCCTGACTTTGACCCCGAGCTCATCTTTGACTCACCAGCTTATAGTAGTATATGGTGTTTATATCTAACACTAAGTTTTTTGTTGAATGAATTAGGCAATATTATTTGTGGATTCTTTGATGCATCAACTATTGTGGTGTTTGAAATTTCATTAGCTTTATATGTAATAGACTTTGGCTAGAAATTCGCAGATCAGGACTAGAGTAGGTTTTACTTCACGATTCTTAAAGGGAATCACAGCACCAGTTTCTATATTGAGGTGAATATAGTGAACAGGTTGTTTCACACTTTCTCGAAGCCTGTAAAAGAGGTCCAATTCTGCAATATATCCTTTTTTTGTTGCTCTATTAGGAAGAGTTTCCTTGCAGTTTTTGTTTTCATGTCTAGTGGAAGGGGGGAGGCATTGGTGTATCTTATTTGTCTTTTGGTCATAGAAACACTTCAAATGTGAGAAGGGAAGGACTCTAGTCATTGGTGGGAATATTATGTTATGCCTGTATTTTTTCATTACGAGGCATCTTGCTCAAGAGTACTATTTTTGTTGGGAGAAACAAAACCAGGCAGATATATTGTAAATACAGATTCAAAGTGTTTCATCAAGACTCTGAAGTGCAAGTTGATTTGTCATACTTCATTACATTTCAGGTTTGGCTGGTCTATCCACAGCAAAGTATCTAGCAGATGCTGGTCACAAACCCATATTACTGGAAGCACGAGATGTTTTGGGTGGAAAGGTAAGTGCTATTCTGTTCTTGTACTTTTCACATCCTAAAGTTATATCCAATGTGTTTTCCCTCGTCCTAAAACATGTCAGTAAACTGATGGAGCTGCTTTTCCAATATGGCTTTATAACTTTATCTATCTTACATGCTTTTTGGATTGGTTGCATTAACATCTTTTACTAAGAGAGGAGTTCTCCAAATGTTGTACTTTCATTTACTCTTCTTCTCTTCAGATTGTAAAAGCTACATATTTTGGACCAATCTAAGTCTAAATTCATCATAAAAGGCGCAAATAGCCTTTTTCTGTGAGTGATCAATCTAATTATTCCTATTGCAGTATGATAATTCACAGATTATATAGGCTGCACGTAATTGAGTTATGATAACCAATACAGAAGAAAATCGATTTTCTTTCAATGGTTTTGAGTGACTGAACAGTATGTTATGGCTTCTGATTTTAAGTTTTTCTTTCTCATGTTTATTCAACTGCCTTTTCTATTCAAAGAATTTTCTTTATTTCTTTCTTTCTTTTGGGAGGGAGTTGAGGAGGGTAACAGGTGTTTGGAAGAGAAAAAAGTTGAGAATTTAGGATGGACTTGAGAACATGTGCTTAGAGAACTACTGTAGCATTCAGTTTTTGGTTGAATTTCTTCTTGTGCTTATGGTTTGCATTTTGCTTGACAGGTAGCAGCATGGAAAGACGCGGATGGGGATTGGTATGAGACAGGGCTACATATATTCTGTGAGTGTATTCTAGGGTTACTGTCGACTGTATTTTCCTCTATATAAAAATTGTATGGCTTAGTCTCTTTCTGTTTGATTACAAGGATGTGTGTCCTTTTAAGTTGGGAAAGCCATGACAATGTTAATCTCGTCTCATTGTCACATTGTCAGACAGTTTTTCTATTGTGTAACTATCAATTTGATATGCTGATTATCTTCATATTTTCTTGAAGTTGGGGCTTATCCAAATGTACAGAATCTGTTTGGAGAGCTTGGCATTAACGACAGGTTACAATGGAAGGAGCACTCCATGATTTTTGCAATGCCTAGCAAACCTGGTGAATTTAGCCGCTTTGACTTTCCAGAAGTCTTGCCAGCACCATTGAATGGTTAGTATGCCGACCATGATGCTTTCCTCAGCCAACTTCCAAAGTATTTATCCTCCCCAAGATATTTCCTTTATAGGGTGTCTTGAAAGGGGGAAGGGAAAGGAAAGAGGGGGGGTTGGGTGGGTGGGATGGTGACCACATGTGGTTAGATTTGTGGAAACTACTCACACTAGATTGGAAAATCATCTTAAGTTTTCTGTTTGATTTGCATCAATCTGATGCTGGAAAAAGCTTTTGGGCCAATTAAAGCTTAGAATCAAAAGTATTAGTGATGTAAAGCAATACTTGTTTGATTGAAACAGAGAATTCCATATCCTTTCAAATGATAAAATAGGTAATTGTGTCAAATACCACTTTTCATATAGATTATGGATAATGCCCGATAATTCCACTTATATCAATATTATCTTGTTTCAGGGGTACAAAAGCCCCTGTTAGTCTCATACCCATCGTATGTGTAAGTTTTGGCTATATAATTTCAAATAACTACTTCTAGTGCACCACTCTTAATGAAAGAGGTTAATTTATCAGATGATATGTAATGTGTTTGGCAGGCATATGGGCAATCTTAAAGAATAATGAAATGCTGACCTGGCCTGAGAAAATCAAATTTGCTATTGGTCTTTTGCCTGCAATGGTTGGTGGACAGTCTTATGTTGAGGCACAAGATGGTTTGAGTGTCCAGGAGTGGATGAGGAATCAAGTAGGAGATTTGTTCATTCCAAGTTCTTACTTCCTCATTTGATAATTGCTTTCTTATTCTTCTGATTATAGCAAGTCTAGATCAAAATTTTGGCTTCGCAGGGCTTGAAGTGTTGAAAATCTTTTTGCACATTTTGTAGGGTGTACCTGATCGTGTAACTGATGAAGTGTTTATTGCCATGTCAAAGGCACTAAACTTCATAAATCCTGATGAACTTTCAATGCAGTGCATCTTGATTGCTCTAAATCGATTTCTGCAGGTATGGACACTTATTCTTGTCTGCTTCAGTTTTTAGTAACTCTTGTAATTGAATTATTAGACTGCTTGTGTTTATGACTTGTAACTAGAAGGTATATGCTGTAAAAGAGTTCTGTACTGCACTCTGAAAACTGACATGAGAATGATGTAACATCAACAGGAGAAGCATGGTTCCAAGATGGCTTTCCTGGATGGCAATCCTCCAGAGAGGCTATGCATGCCTATTGCTGAGCATATAAAGTCACTAGGTGGTGAAGTGCGACTCAGTTCTCGGATTAAGAAGATAAAGTTAGCAAAGGATGGGACGGTGGATAGTTTTTTGCTAACTAATGGGCAAGAAGTCAGAGGAGATGCTTATGTCTCTGCCGCTCCAGGTTTTCTTCTCTTCATCATCTAATACTAGCATTAATTTTCATTCAGGATCTGAGCAAGCATCATGGTACAGGAACTGAACTAAATATCCCGATTTTTGTTGACCTCTGGTATATACGCTTTTCAAATTTTTTTGCCAGTTGACATTCTGAAGCTGCTTCTACCTGATGAGTGGAAAGAAATTTCATACTTCAAAAAGTTGGATAAACTAGTAGGAGTTCCGGTCATTAACGTTCACATATGGTTAGTTAATACTTCTGCTATTTGTAATACTTCTGCTATTTAGTTTATCTGATGCTACTAGTCTAGCAAATGCATGTTCCCTTATGCTATGCATAAAATTTATCTTACTTATAGTTATTTACAAGTATTTAAATTCATTGATTGCTTTATTCGTGGTAGGAATAATTAGTATTTATTGGCTACCTTTAAAATGCATTTTTGGACTTTGTAAGCATTTAGGCATTGATTTGGCGGCCTACAATTGGTATTTTTCCATCCTTGCATTTTCCATCTCTCCCAGGTAGAATATTATAGCTTTATTGCTTTTAGAGAGAGCAACAGAATGGGGATTATTGATGTTAAAACTTTGATTATCAATATATATGTGTATCTTCTCCTTTAAGTTGCTTCATCTTTTTTTGTAGGTATATTTGCCTTTGTTTAATTCTATTTTGTTTTGTGATTTTCACAAAAAAATTGTCATTTTATCATCTCAATTGATCACCTGTTATGAAGTGAGAGTTCAAGGCATTATTTTCTCTTCTATTGGGGCTGATATTTTACTAATGATGCGTGCAGGTTTGACAGAAAATTGAAGAATACATATGACCATCTACTTTTCAGCAGGTTGTACTTGTTTTTAATATTAAATCCAATATCTTATTCATTTGTGTATCCCCCTTCTTGAAAAGTCGGAATGCTTGCCTTGTTTCTGGTCTTCTATCTGAAGAGGTACAAATGATTTTATGGCAAGAGTCACATCACTAACTTGAAATTTGGGGAAAGATTTTCACAATCATTAGAAATCTATAAAACTATTCCACCCTTGAAGTTTGGAATAAGGCCTGTGGATCCCTGTGTGCTGTGTAAGGATACAGGTTTTTGTTAAATATAACTTTTAAAAAAAAATGTATTTTCTTACAGTACAGGTTCTTCAGGTCGATGATTAATTGAATTTCTTTTGTAAGCAATTTTTATGTCTGATAACTTATATGTTCTAAAAGTAGAAAAAGCTTTATTGTTGGATATGATGTATACATATCTGGAGGTGGTGATGATTAAGAATTGAGGATCCTTTCTATCAGCTTGGTTTTCATTTTGCATTCATGTGTTCCTTTAACATTAAATCTTATTCATTGCAGGAGTCCTCTTTTAAGTGTGTACGCTGATATGTCGGAGACATGCAAGGTGAACATTATTATATCATCAATTTCTTTTATCTTATTTCCATTTTTTAAGCATAACTTTTCCTTTTATAATCGTGAAACATAGCTTCTTCTATCACTTGTTTAGTGTTCCTCAATTATCACATTTGGATATTGTGGTATCTGTTCCATTTTTTTTTTACCCCTGTGACTGATTTCACTGCTAAGTTGTATATGGAACTTCTTACTGGTAAAAAAGCCTCTCAGGTGTACTGACTGAATGAGCTTATGGGTTATTCCTCCAATTTTATCAATCGTCTTATTCTCTGAAAATCCAACAATGTATATAATACTTTTCTGGTATGTACAGGAATATTATGATCCAAATCGATCCATGCTGGAATTGGTTTTTGCACCTGCAGAGGAATGGATTTCTTGCAGTGACACTGAAATCATTGAAGCAACAATGAAGGAACTTGCAAAACTTTTCCCTGACGAAATTGCAGCTGATGGGAGCAAGGCTAAGATCCTCAAATATCATGTTGTCAAGACACCAAGGTGAGATATTGCTGAAAGCAAGATTTGGTTATTGATGGACATTGTCCAATGTCCATCACACAATTAGATATTGTTCCTGCTAAAACTCAATTAATAGCATAACTGTTATTTCTTTTCTAGGTCTGTTTATAAGACAGTTCCAAACTGTGAACCTTGTCGTCCGCTGCAAAGATCACCAGTAGAGGGTTTCTATTTATCTGGCGACTACACAAAGCAAAAATATTTGGCTTCGATGGAAGGTGCTGTCTTATCTGGGAAGTTTTGTGCACAGTCTATCGTACAGGTAACAAGTTTTTGTTGAGATACCGATAAAATTGTGATTATGTATTCCATAACCTATATATCAGGTATGCTTACTTCGTCAGTTTTACTGTTTAGTGATTATTACTCTTTACTTTGTAATTATACGCAGGATTACGATTTTCTCGTTGCTCGAGCGCAAAAAGAACTGGCTGGGGCAGGCAATATCTAACACTGAATCGCTTTGACATTTGCCAATAATTTGTCATTGGGGATTTGGATGGTGATTTGATATTTCATTTCAATATTCATCAACACAAATAAACTTCTGGGGTTTGTATGGTGAAACCATTGACAAAAATCTTCTAAAGGGAGTTATCCTTATTGATATCAATCAAATTCCTATTCTTCTAGATATATGTATAGCTTTAAGTCTAGAGTAACATGTACATGCCCCATATGTAACTTGGTAAATTGTAAGAAACAACAACAACTCGACATCAATGCGGAGATTTTGTGTGGAAATGAACAGAAATTATGGAAAAAGTTCTTTTTCTGATGTTGTGAATTTGTGATTGTGTGACTCTGTTGCCGGAACTTCTGTAACAAAGAGCTGAGAGATATATCAACCATGCACATCTGAATCTCCAAACATTACCCAATTTGATTAGCAGGATACCCCTTTTCACCCCAACTTGTGCCATAATCATACCGAAATTTACTTTGTATGTAAATAGAAAAAATTATAAAATAATGACAACTTTGAATCATATGAACGAAACCAATCTCAAAACGAACGGCTTTCATTTATGCTCTACTTATTACAGAGCATTAGTATTTAAAGGAAAAGGCTTTCGTTTATGCTCCAAGAGTCTGACTCTGTCCCAAATATTGATATAACCATTCTTAAAAAAGAAATCAAAAAAATTAATTATTTCTCTGGGCATCTCTTCTACATACCTTTGAAAATTTAGTTGGTATGTCAAAAAAAAAAAAAAAGTTGATATCACACTACTTAATATTATTTCCTATATTATTTTAGTTATATATAACCATATTTAGACAATAAACTCCCTCGTGAGTTTTTTAATAAATAAAAAATGTCCAGGAAACAGTTTTATCTTTATGGATTAATATCTACATATTATATGGGTAATACACACCTATCAGTCCACCTTTACAGTTCTGCGACAGTTAATGAAAAGAATTTGGGCTATTACACCATTGCAGTAAAAGAAGATTATTAGGTAGGTTATAATGTTATATCATTATTGTATATTCCAGTGGATGTTAACTAGTTTAATTGGTTAAAGTTTTGGAAGGTGATATTCAATATCTGAAATTGAATTTCGTGTACATCAGTTGTTGTCTTGATGCTTACAGCGATCTTTACCTAAATTTTTTTTATTGCATATTCTAAATCATGAGAGCTTACTGTACGACAACAGTCATTAAATCATAAACATTACTCAAATGTTCACAAAGTCGAACTTGCATTTATGTAATCATCATTTTCTGACAATATGTGAATGTGAGTATTACTAGGGAATACGGAGAATAATTTTAAGGTCTTTCTCTTATATATCTGTGTTTATTTCATGTTTCTGGATCGGATTAACTTAAAAATAGTTCTATGGCTCCCCTTGGCCCTTGTTAGCAACATTCTTGGGTTCCATCACACGCTACACTCTATGACAATGGTCAATTAGTGCAGCCCATTAAGCCCAACTCTAATACTAGGTGTTGGGCCCTAGGTCCAGGCCTACTACACGAAGGGTGGAAAATTTCTTAATTAAGGTTTCATCCTAAGATGTCATCATGCCTTTCACACATAGCAAATGCAGGATCTCAACTCAAGTGAGACACACGACTATTACATACGAGAAGTAGTTGTTGATCAACTACCATACGTGTGTTGATCATGACTAATGATAATTAAACGACAAGTTGGAGATATCCCAATATAACTGGCTACATCCCACAAATACAAATAGTAAATAGGAATTAATGACACCCTAAAATATCAACTCTACTGACTTGGGAAACATTATCTCTAGTTTAACTAGCAAAGGGATGAAGTACAGAACAGATTTCTACACATATGATCGTTTGCCTGGGAAAAATATAACGCCCACCTGCAACTTGCTAGAAATAGGACATTTATAATATCATATGCTCATATATTGCTAGGTTCCCAATTAATTGTACATGTTACGGACCTAAAAACGCTTTGTTGATCCATGGGGAAAATTATCCCCTTCTGATATAGGATGGTATTATTAAATGTTTTTTTTAATCATCTATTAATGATTGGTTATTTACCGGGCAAGTGGACAATCTTTTTCTGTCCCAAGTACAAAAATGGAAAAGTTTTGGTGGGACAATTTAAAATGGAAAGTATTTAAATAAATTGAGAAACGGATCAAAATATAAAATATAAAAAAAAAGGAAATTAAAGGAGTAAATTACCAGTAAAGGTTGACACTTGGGAACAGTGCCTAACTATCCACTTTTCTGCTCCAGGATGAGCTCCGGTCCTTCCAATCAATATTCAAATCTTGCTTCAAAACAAAATTCCTGTCAAATAATGCATGTGGAAGTTGATGGCCACTTCTCTTACAGTCTTACACCCTTCCTTCCTCCCATGCTCGGATGCTCATTTCTACCTATTTGTTTACGCAAACGAGTTAGTTCGACCTCATTAAGAAATTTTAAACATTATGCATCTTAAATAACTCGAATTTTACATAATTGTCTAAGATAGTAGACTTAGTAGCTTTTCAGTAATCACTTGAAACATAGTTACGGAGTAGCTACTTTTGTTTATTTTCAAAAGATAATTATTTTGAGAGTGGTACAAGGTTTTAGGAGTTAAGATAACAATCATAACCCAAACTTTTAATTTTTTCACCATTTGAAACCTGAAACTTTTTTTGACACTTTTAAGGACATGCAGTTGGTTTTCCGGCTAGTTAACTCAACATTAACTCAACTTCAACCATTTAAAACAAAAAAATAATTGTTTTTATAAATGAAAAAAAAATATGTTGGAAGTATTTAAACTTAATGAAGTTGTTTCACAGTACAAAAAAACAGCTACGAAAACCTAAAAATAACAAGGGAATTCATGTATTGTCCAAAAATATAATATTTTAGAAATTCAAAAAAATAAATGAAGGAAATCCAAACTCCATTAAGCAATCATCATCCACTTTTAATCTAATAGCAAACTTGCAATTTGCCATTTAACATATATAGATAAAATAGTGTCATTAATATTGCTAACATCAACTAGCATATTGCATGATTATATAATTTAATTTCAATTAGTCTTAACTGCTACTATTCAAACAAAATGACAACAGTAACAAAGCTACCCACAACAAAGCACAAATCAATTTAATCATAGATATATTCTAAAAATGAGTGTGGTTGATTGTGATTACCTACTAATGTAATGGGTTCTACTATGTATGTTGATTGCAAACTTATGAGCTAAGATTCATGATTTTACATCTAAAAAATAAATGTACTATATTGAGAGAGCTATCCCACATGAAAGAATGAAGGAATGGTTGATATATTTATAATATTGTTCTTAATAAGAATTATAGTTGGCTAAGAATGGTCGAACAACCATGCATCTTAGCTCATAAGAATTATAGGTGAATTATAACATTGTTCTTAATAAGAATTATAGGTGAAGAGTTGGGTTTAAAGAAATAGATGAGAATTTTGGTTGTGGTGCCAAAATACATATTTGCAAAAAAAAAATGTCATTTTCTTCTCTTCTAAATTAGATTAATTACTTTTTTTTGGATTTGTTATTCAATTTATGTTGGATAGGGCCTACACTTAATCATGGTTAAAAAAAAACCCACCGACAATTCATTCTAGGTAGCAAAAAGTGCAAAAATAAGTATCAGGTCCCAACTGATGAAAAAATTAAAAGTTTGGGTCGTGATTATTATCTTAATTCAAGGTTTTAGTAATTGACTTTGTGAGGAGTTGATGACTTCTCGAGTCTCGAGGTGCGCCAGCAATGGTTGGTCATCATTTGGGGAGTTTTCCCTAGCTAAGTACTAACTTATAAAAAAAATTCACTTGTACACCAAAATGTATGTAAAAGACATACTATTACTAGGTGTAATGTTTGAGGCCCAAATTCAATAGGATAGAAAAGCTCAGCATTAGGAGGGATAGGATGGGTGGTTGTTAAAGAAGGAAATTCCGAATGCCAAACAGTATAGAGTAGATTGATACTGTATGAATCAGCCCCAGCGCAGGAGTAGGACTGTAGGAGAGTGCGAGAGACCATCCGCTCCTGCGAGACAGAGCAAATGCTGTTGCATACCGGTATGTATGCGTACAACGACAATGTCGCAATATATTGCTCCACATGTCTATCTTTGATTTTGACACATCTATCTCTTTGACCCCATGAAACTTTTGATGCCATTTGTTTCATGTAACAAACAAGAATTATTCTACTCCTACTTTATTTCACCATTTTCCTACATTTCCTCTTCCTTCACTACCTGCTAAATACAATCATGCCAATAATAGCATATTTAAAAAGGGTCCAAATTACACATTTTTATTACGTAATATATAATCCAAAGTTCTTTGATTATTTGCTACTTTATAATTTGATTTTCTGCATGCTTCTTAACTTTGTCTTTTCTCAAAAATAGGGGCCTCCTACTTCCCATTTTTAGGTTGAAATGACTAATTCAATTATTCAAGCTCTATTTTCCCTTTCTTTTTCACAAAGTATAAATATATACTTACACGTACATATATACTGTATAATTTCTAAAGGAATTAATTTGTGGGATTCTATAGAGTAATTATGATGAAATTCAAAATTATATTTACGAGTTTTGTGCAAAAAAAAAAATCATATTAGTGTGTAGATGTCAACTAGCTTAGTTGGTTAAAGTTTTGAAGGATGATCCTAGACTTGGGATCAAATCTCGTTTACATCAGTTATTGCGTTGTTGTTTGCGGCTCCCTTTACATTAAAAAAAAAAAAAGAAATCATATTAGTGTATTGAATTAATTGTTGTATTTACATTTCATACAAGAGTAGAGTACAAGTATACATTATACAAAACGAAATACTAAGATCCAAATTAAGTATTCGCCACTAGCTATTATAGGCCGTGTTTTGTTGGGATGCACTATTCCATTTCCCAGCATGCTGTGTAATTAATGTCAGGGAATCAGGTATTAAAAGAATGGTGGACGGAGAAGTAGGCGCACAAACATGTACAGTGCATAGCACAGTTGCATTAGTGGTAAGTCAACGCTTCGGTTGAGTACATGCATAGATTGGCTAGCTAAACCAGTTTTAACTGTGATCATATCGAAGATCCACTCCACGTACATACCAACAGGAGTTCAAGACCGATTTAAATATTGGAACTCAACACGTAAAAGTTTTTGCTTTGCATTTCTCTCCTAATGCTCGACTTCCTCTTGAAATCCTACAAATCCAAGCGTCTCATTGTTAGATACATATATACATACTCTCCTCGATTTTATATGCATATGTTTGCAAAAATTTGTTTTTTTGAAGAAAGGTTAGGAAAAATGGAGTTCGATTCCTAGAGCGATGAACCAAACGAAAATATATATTTCTCGACTTTTCCTGAGCTATTTATATTTCTATAATCAAATTATTTATATAGTACCTAAGGGTGTTTGGCTCAAAAACATGCACAAGGCAAACTCTTACACATCTTAATAATATATTTTAAAGTAAGGTAAATATATAAGTTAAGACCTGCAAAATGCTGATGCAAAAAGATGTACAGTATTTAAGAAGGGGCATGTGTCCATGATTTGAACAAAGTCTCTAATTTGACTAAAGCATCAATCTTATATTATACAGAAGATAGATATATAATAAGTAATAACTCATAGGTCCTAATGTGTAGCAGTACGGAGTAGTAGCTAGAATAAGCACGCAATCAACAAACAAAATCTGGATCCAACTGTAAAACCAAAAAGAGACCAAAGGTTTAACTACAATCATATTCATGGGTGTCACTCTTTATTCCTTCACTTTTTCCACTTGACTCTCTTGCTGGCATATTTTTTTCCTGCATTAATATGATGTGCTAGCTAGTCCACCTTCAATTCACTATACCTAGTTAGTGATCTGACTATAATTAGTCTGCTCAATCATTGATTTGTTCATGTAATCTTGTCGTATTGCGTATATAATAAGACTAACAAAGTAAATGATCAGTAATATGGGGGGGGATGAGTTATTATGATGGAGCTGAGGACAGTACTACTGATACAATTCACTATGGTTTCCGTCATTGACAGGGTTTGAGGGGTTGATTGCATGAATTTTAAATTCCGTTCAAAAGTCTGCTATCTTCCACTTAGTGGTAGACTAATCAAGCAACCAAATTCTTTCATTATATAGTTGGAGGCCGTTGTTCTTTTATTTTACTGTCATCTTTTCAACCAAACAAAAAAAAATAAGCTTTTTTTTATGTATTTTTTTTATGTTACAAAAAAAATAAGCTTTTATTAGATCCATTTAGGGAAATGAATATATACGTTAAACTCAAAATCGTCGCAACTTTAAATAAGACCATGTCTTATAATTAGAATATAAATAATTCGCTTTATTTAAACTAATTGTCATATTGTCTTAATCATTTTTTTTTCAAAGACTATAAACTAGTTACTTAGTGGAAAAGCAACGTAAATAAGAACGAGGGGTGTTGAAAGATATGGGATTGGACATTTAGAGGAACTTCTCCTTGAACTTGAATAGATGAATACTTACACAACAATTTTATTTAGCCTCGCGGATGGTGCTTCAAAGAAATCCACTTTGATATTTTAGTCAATTTTTGTACCTAATATTACTAGGATTTTCCTAGAAGAGAGTATGGGTTTGGGTTCTTGCTAATAAATATAAGTAGCAATATTAACGATATTTTTATCCTTTACCCATTAATGTGGCGTTTATAGTTAAGAGATTGCAAGTGTTGGTGAGTGCAAGTGTGTCATCTGATTGGTCAGCCCATGACAAGAGACTATTAAGCCTAATCCAATTTCTTCTTCTCATGTCCTTAGTGTATTATGGTGGATGGTGCTTATTATTGGCTTGCTTATCATGGGCCTTTGAACAAGCTCGAATGAATTTTAACCCATGATTTCAGGAGTAGACTCATATAAAATTCATAAAACTTAGGGTAGTTTATAAGAAACTACCGCGATAATAACCATCTTGTAAAAATCTGTCATATAAAACAAATCTTATGTAAAACTACCATATAAAAAATTTCGATTGTACAAGTCCACCACATTGAGGTTTTCTGAGTGTTGACCTTGTTTTGTGGGATGTTGACTTATCATGTGAAAGTCACGTATGGGTTGAACTTAATTTTTTTTCACCTTTTATTTTCCTCATTTCCTTTTTTAAATCCCCCCTCCTCTTTATTTTCCTCCTTTCCTTCTTTTCCTACCCTACTGATTTCTTTGTTTGCCTTCCTTTCCTTCCTTCTCTCTTCATCAAGTGGGTCTGCTAGAGTTTGAGGTTGATGATGATGGTGATAAATATGTTGAATTTAAAGAAGAAAGTGTGTGGATGTTACAAATGAAATCTAATGGGCATATCTTGTTGGCTTGCATAGTCAAAAGACACTTGAACTGACAAGATTTTGTACATCAAATAAACTTACCATGTCAGCCCAATATGCACCAACATATGCACTTGACTTCATATCTAATCTTGTTGAATTGTATAATTTCAATTGAAGGGGAAAGGAAGGAAATGAGGGAAATAAAAGCGAAAAATTTAAGTTTAGCCAACACATGCCATTTATGTGATAAGTTAATCCCGTAAAACCAAGTCACCATCCAGGAAACCAAACGACTATGTGATGGTCTCGTGCAATTGGAATTTTTTATGTGGTAGTTTTCACAAGATTTGTTTATGGTAGTGTTTGACAAAATGATGTTTATAACTTATAAGTGGTAATTTCTTGCAAATTACCCTAAAACTTATATATGCAGACTAAATACCGTATTGCAATAACGTTCTTTACAATTATCGTGTTACTGCTGTCATGTACTGACTGACATCCATGATCCATCTATCCTATATTAACATCACTTCGTATGGGGTATTAGAAAAATCTATGTATCTGTAAACTATACTTAAACTGACCTTATTAATTTCGAAGGAAAGAGTATAAAATACAAACACAAAAACAAAAACAAATGATGGATAAACTGAGGCAAAGGAAGAATGGGCAAGTAAACCGATCAAGCTCTTAATTTTTAAATCAGAAACGAAACAATAAGAGGAAAACGAGAGACTAGTGGTTTTTCCTTCATCTGGAAATAGTCGTCAAATGTCCGAATGTTTGAGTAAAATCACGTCGTACTGTTTATGTAGTACTCCGTATTAATAATCAAGAATGGAGACAACATGACAACTATTTCAGAACAAAGTTAAAAATGGAAGAACATTGTTAAAAGAAAGAGATTAGACAAGAAGTGAAGGATCCACCCACATGGCATTAATGAATAAGGTGAAGATATGAAAGGTTTTTGGTTTGCAAAGCCCCCACCACACTCACTTCGACACTACCCACATAGAGATATATAGCAACTACCGTTGCTGGGGCTGCCGTCTTATGGAGAACGTGATTTTGTGGTGTCGGTGAGAAACTCATTCATTTAATTTTTCATCAATCTACTTTACTTTGCATTTTATTTATCTCATATAATACAACTATGCAATATACTCCTATCATGTCACCATATCAATGTGTCTTATGTCAAAAATAAGAATCAGTATTATTGTCATAGAATCGTCTGTTTCATTGATTAGATTTTGTGGTCTCTACTCTTCTGAATTTGTTTTGTTGCCGGGCCAAATCTCTATCATATTGGTTACTGAGTCCATTTTGTTTCCATATCTGATCTCCATTGCTCGGGGGACGGAGGGTATCTGGTATACGATGTGTTGGATAGAGGTAGATCTATTCAAATGAAAGGGTCCCATTAAGGATTTTTAACCATCCCTTTTGTAAAAGGGTTTAATCAATTATGGACTTCATTGGGCCGATCTTTTGAAAATTCATGTTTTATTAGGTTTTTAATGGGTCAAGTCGGATCAATATTGAGCCATTAGTTTCCAAAACTTTGAAACACTATCATGTAATTAATGTTTTCCACTTGCTTACTAATGGTCCATTGTCAAAGATTTGTGGTGATGTAGATTATCACCTTAAATAGATAGAACTATACTCTATTTGAAAAGTGTCTACCGGTGAGTACATAAGAGAAGGTACTTTCAGGGCTAAAGCTGTAATTTCACGCCAAACTGTAATTTTCAGCGAACTCAAAGTTTTATTCCAATAAGTGGGAGAATGGTGATTTTGTTTCGGACCCATATCAAAGTCATCAACTTTTTAAACTTATATCGCTAATTCCTTCACATTCATGCCTTTGTCGGCATTTCATTGATATTGAAGACCGCAGTTAAAACCACCGTCTTGGTGGTGGTGAGGAGGGTTTTGGGTAAATTGTGTATCTTTGGCGGACCCGTTGGAGGAGTCGGAGGATTGTATGAAAATTGGTAGCAATGGAGATATTGGAAGAGGGTTCAAGGAGGGTTTGGGTTTGGGGAATGGAGAAATGATCCATTGGAAACTTGGAAATCGGAAGGTGTTCGAGAGAGAGAGAGAGAGACAGAAATAGGGGAGGGAGTCGAAATGAGGGGAGGTTTTAGGTGGAGAGGAGATGGGATGGGTTTTGGCGTTATGGGAATATCTAGCATAAGGTACTCTTAAGAGTACTATAATTTCTACTCTATTTGGACTGGTTCAGCCTGATTCAACCCGTTTTATATCTTTTTTGGCTGGCCAGACTTGGTTAGTTTTGCATGCGACTCATCCCGACCCTAACTCAATCCTAACTCTAGACCGAGGGTATATCCCTTCACCCATTAATGTGAAACTCCTTTATTTTGTAAAATTCACAATAAAGTTCCAGCGCAGCAATATTATTATCATTCAATATACCATTATTCAAAGTATCCATTACTATTATTTCTAACCAAGAGAGCCAAAACTATTCGGAAGTATATAAGGTTACGTACTCAAAATTATGTTTGCATTAATATGTTGCTTGCGATACTCTTTTGTATACTTGGTGATGTGTGTTACGAACTGGTCACTTGATTCGGATGATCATTCGGGTTGATTAATAACTAGTTTCTTAATAAGTAGGACGGAGTAACAAAACTTTTAGATATATTTGCAAATCATGGGATTAAGAAATAGGGATGTCTGATAAGTTAGTAGTGATTATTTATTTGGTTATACATATGAAGTCAAACTTCCCTAAAGTATGGAATAAAGTGACATTCTGCCCACCTGGAGAACTAGCTTAGGTAAAGTTATTGTAATTCTCATACTATTTTTTAATTTTTGGCAACCATTCTCATACTATTTGATGTCAACTAAATAAACGCTTGAAATTATAGGATATGATGTAAATAATATCATAAATGTAGCTAGGGATATGAGAAACTATTCACTAGCTAATAGCCTAATAGAGACCACCCTCCCATGTAGGTTCACAATATTTGATCTTTAATCAACAGTGCGTACCATACATAGTCATACTCCAAATTTGTTTAACTCCTCCATTGACCCTAAATCTTTGCGTATCCAACTCTTATCTCCAAAGTTTTACTTAGTATATTATACGGATACGGATTGGAGTATGTTGATTCAAGTGGTGATTAGGGCCAATACAAATCCTTACTTTTAGTGAAAATCTAGATAATGCACAAAAAAGGTCACTCAATGAAGGGTTTTTTTTTTTAATTAAAAAAAATTCAAGTTTGGTAACATAGTATTCTCGGTAATGCCCGATAAATTTATACAATTTCCGTAGTGATCAAAAACCCAAGATCCAAGTCTTCTTCGGTATCTTGATAAGATTAAACCTAATGTGATTAATAATGTTTAGTTAACCTCTTTTACTCGGAGTATTTTTGCAAATTGATTTATCAAATACACTTTAGAATTGGTACTGAAACACAATGATATTTGATGGAATACTCAAATAAATTAATATTATATTTGTTATTTTATTTTTGTCTCAATTTTACTTACGGAGTTAAAGTTTAAAAAGTTTGAACAAGCTATTAATTTAAAGAGGTTGTCCCAAAATCTCATTTTGAACAATCCCCAATGAGGCCACGAGGCATTTGTCCCAAATCGCAAGAGGTTGTCTCATAAATCTCATATTCTCAAGAAACACATGATGACGTTTGTGAACAAGTTATCAGTTAAAAGAGGTTGGCAAATGGCAAGTCACCAAGTTATTTTGTGGATTATCCAAGTTCTTTATGATATAGACTTTAAGTTGGATATATACACTTTGATGTGATGTTTCAAATTAGGGATTAATTGAAGATAAAGTTTCCTTTAAAAAATTTATTAAAGAAAAAAAGGTTAAATTAGACATCCAACTATTCATAGCTAAGCTAGCAAGATATTTCGTTTATAGGCTATAGTAGACCTCTTCAAATGGGAGAGGTCTTATTAAATGTTCTTGATCGGCCCGTTTGTAAAAGAATCTAATCAATTTTGGGCTTAATTGGGTCGGTCTTTAAAAGAGTCATGCTTTATTGGATCTTTGATGAGTCAAGTTGGGTCAATAATGGGTCAATAATTTCTAAGACTTTTAAACACTGCTATCAGATAATGAATTATTTTCACTTACTTGTTGATGGTCCACTGCCAAAAATTGGAGGTGATACAGTCAAATTATCACCTTCTATAGATAAAAATTATACTCTCTCTTTGGATGGTCGGGTCCCTTTTACATATGACCCACCTCGGTTTTAACCCGACCCAATGCACATGTCTAGAATATAGCAGTTGGGGAGTGTGAAATTACTACCAAGTTTTAATTTCCGTAACATTTTATTCCCAGTGGCCCTTAAAATTGAATCAAATTGTAGTTTTATGAAGCAGGAGTAATTAATTGACTAAATTTATGAGCTGTACTGTTAGCTAGCTAGCAACTATGAAGTAGCTGTTTAGCTACACTCTTATATATCTAGAATTCAAATTAATTTTGATGTTAATGTCAAGTAGTTGGTTGGAATATGAGACTCTCCATACGTACATGAATACTCCGTAAAATAAGAAAACCTATATTCAACTTGTAATTTTGATGATATCATTATTAGAGGTAAAATCATAAACCCTTCATTCTTTATCTAATAAATTAATATTATGTATCCCTTTTATTTAATGAAGTAATATATATAAGTGGATGTCTATCAATTAATATGTAATTTATGTATTTATTTATGACCTTTCTAATCTTAAAAAAGTTACTTATCATGAAAATTATGAAAAGATGTTATTTATTGTGTCGGATTATATTAAATAAACGACGCAAATAGATTTTCTTTTGGTAGGATTCTTTATTTGCGTCACTTGTCATTACTATCGACGCAAATAGGTGTACTATTAATTACCTGCTTTCAGTTTGATGAGAAGTGATTGTTACTTTTGTGCGGTAACTTATTAAAAGGTAATTTTATACAATATAGTCAACAAAAACGGATGTATTATATAAAGGAGTGACTTTTATTAAGTTAAGGGGTGATATTAAGTTAAAAAGTGGCTTTTATTATATAAATGACGACTTTAGTTTTATTAAAAGGTAACTTTTGTATTTCAAACAAGTTTTAGTCTTTATCAATTAAAATCACAATATATTTCGTTATATATTTTGTTACGTAACAAAAGCTTATATTTTTAATCAAAGCTTGACTTTTCATATACGAATAATTTCCATATTTAATCCAATTTATTCTCTCATTTTTCATTTACTCATTATAATTTCCCTCAGCGCAAGATAATTGATTTTCCATCCAACTTATATCCCAATTTCCCTAATTTAGCATATATTATACGTTGTGATATGAGCAATTTTAGCGTCTAATGTGAAAAAGAGTACGACGCCCATAATTTGGACAATTTCAAGGCTCTGTTGGGATGCTATTGTCCCTGCTGTCAACCAAATCCTCTAAAATCTACCGTCTTTTGTCCTTCCACTCTCCCAACCTGAACATTGATCATTTTTGGATAATTTCTTAATATTTTACTCCTAGTTTTCGTATTACTAGGTTTAGAGTTGGTAGTTCCATAAGTTTTGCCTTCTATTTTTACACAACAGAGGTACTACTAAAATTATACATCATTATCCCGAGTAATCGTATTTTCTTCTAGCTATAAACCAGTCTTAAAATACTACTAAAAAACCGTTGTACTATTTTAATTACTCCATCAGTTTCTTTTTGTTCTTCTCGTTTGGAATCCATATATTTTATAGTCAAATTTTAACCATGAATTCTACCTAATTTATAAGAAAAAAAACATAATTATATGGGATTTTAAAACATTCGTCTCAATGTATATTTTTTGAAAACATATAATTGAAGATAATTAAAATTTAAATTTACTTTATAATCTTAGTAAAAACAAATAAGAAGAATAAAAAGAGAGTATATAAAAGTATTAAAGCACTATTGAAATTTGTATATTGGTATTATATTTGGCAAGTTCGAATAGACGACGACGTAGACACGTGGACGACAACGCCGTGAAATATAAATGGTTATACCCAAACTTGTCACTTCTTGTTATGGTAAAAAGAAACTACTTAGCTTATAATAGTGTAGGTATGCGTGTTCAAAAAGTATGCTAGAAAAACATGAGGCAATTACAAGACTAAATCATTTAAAAGATATATTTTATTTAATTTTATCCTAGTTTTCTCTATTTTTTATTAACGTTTTTCCTTTTAGAAAAAAATAAGTGTAATAATGAGTAAAGAAAGAAATCACTTTTTTATGTATCACAATTCACAAAGGCTGGCCATGGGACCGGTTCGGGCCAGCCACGGGCCGGGCTGGGAAATCCGGAATACATAACTGATAATCAAAAGTAGTTCGGGTGGTCAGAAAATACGGAATACAACACGGATAACTTTACCAATAACCACCACCATCGTCCATCCTCTAATATTTTATGTTACTGAACTACGGAATATGTTTTTGAGTAAATGTTACTGTATTATGTAAGCACTCATCCCTATCAAATCTGTTAATATTCTATGCTTTTCCTTATGTCAGAAAAAAAAAATTATGTTTGGGAAAAATCATTAAATTATGAAACTCGACAAATTACCTTCAGGCCCAATAGTACTTTGCCACATGACCCATATATAAATTTGGGTTATTCTCACTCACTTTAGTTACTCCAACTCTCCATCCAAGTATAAATTGTGGATGCACCAGTATTTATTGTTATCACTTCTTTTATACCTGCATTTCTTCAGCATTTACAGAAAACCAACACCTTTCCTTCCTTCTTTCTTCCAATCTTACTACTATAATGGTTGCGTAGTTTTTATTTTATTTGTAGTAACAAAATATAATGTAAATAAATAGTAATTAAGGAAATTCATACAATTACAAACTACCATTAATCTTAGTTAATATATGATTGTATAACAGAATCAGTGCTTCAATGAACTTTCCCTCCTATTTTGGTAATTTCCATGTTAGAGAGTCTCTCTCCTTTCTCTCTTCTCTAGTTCTCTCTTATATTTAAAGTCCCTTCCTCAAGCATTTCAAAGTGAGCAACTTTCTCCGTTTCTCTCTCTAAAATTCCTCTGTTTTTCTTTCACTTTCTCTCTCTTGTTTCTACTCCCAATTGGGCTTCTTTCCTCCTTTTTTGGCTGCATTTGTTGAGAAATTACTGAAATTAAAGTAACGGGGTCTTAAATTTTCAATCTTTTTGGTTTTGTGTAATAAATTTCCTCTGTTTAGTAGTGGATCTGCTTGAATAATCATCTGGGTATTTGTGCAATTTCAAGAATCTTGCACATAAATGGCTGAAACAGCTGAAGTGTGAGAATTTGCTGTTTTAGGATCTGGGTTTTTGTTAATTTGAAGGAAAGATCAAAACTTTGTTTGAATTTTGTAAGAAAATCTAAAAAATTCCAAAAATAATGGTACCTGGAATTGATATGAGTAAATGGTGGGCAAAAGAAGAGAGGAAGGGTACTCCAGTAATTGTGAAAATGGAGAATCCCAACTATTCATTGCTTGAAATACAGTCACCAGATTCTGCATTCAGAGCTGTGGATAAGGATAGAGGGAGGAATGCAAAGCAATTGACATGGGTGTTGCTGTTAAGGGCACACAAAGCTGCTGGCTGTGTTGCTTGGCTCGGAAATGGGGTTTGGTCATTGCTTAGTACAATAAAAAAGAGGCTGATTTTAGGGGAAGGTGTTGGGATGGAGAATGACAAGGCTAGTAAGGGTAAACTATTGTACAGGATAATTCTGGGGTTTCTGATTACTGCTCTTGCATTCTTGGCTTTTGAGCTCTTTGCTCATTTCAATGGGTGGCATTACTTTCAGACTAGTTCCTTACATATCATACCTCAAACTGTTGAAATTCAAGGTTGGCTTCATGAGATATATGCCACTTGGGTCGGTTTTCGAGCCGGGTATATTGCACCTTTGATCCAGTCTCTATCCAACTTCTGTGTGGTTCTGTTCATGATTCAGTCTCTTGATAGGTTGGTGCTGTGTTTTGGGTGCTTTTGGGTTAAATTCAACAAAATTAAGCCTAGGTTTGAAGTTGAGCCTTTCAAGTCCAATGATGCTGAGAATCCTGGGTCCAATCATCCCATGGTTCTTGTTCAGATACCAATGTGCAATGAAAGAGAGGTACTCAATCAAATCCTTAAACTTGTCCTTGTACATATATATGTTCTTGTCCCCCCTTTTTGTATTGTATGAAATGTGTGATCATATTCATGTAACATAATGTAGTAGTGTATAATTGTCTAGAATTATTGCAATATCAATGATTTGTCTTTTTTGTTTCATAGGTATATGAGCAATCAATTTCAGCTGTTTGTCAACTTGATTGGCCAAAGGACAGGATTCTTATACAAGTATTGGATGATTCTGATGATGAGAGTATTCAGTGGTTGATTAAGGGTGAAGTCTCCAAGTGGAGTCAAAAGGGTGTTAACATTATCTACCGACATCGGTTAATTAGGACTGGTTACAAAGCTGGGAATCTTAAGTCTGCTATGAACTGTGAATATGTTAAAGACTTTGAGTTTGTTGCCATCTTTGATGCTGATTTTCAGCCTAATCCTGATTTCCTTCAGCAAACTGTCCCACATTTTAAGGTATAAGATGTGCTTCGAGACTGTAAAATTTCTGTGAATAAGTGGTTATTTCTAGTAATTACTTTGCGGTGAAAAAACTGAACTTTGTTACCTACTAAGTTGGAATTTTGATGTTTTGCAGGGAAATCCAGAACTTGGTTTGGTTCAGGCAAGGTGGTCTTTTGTGAACAAAGATGAGAACTTGCTAACGCGCCTTCAGAATATCAACCTGTGCTTTCACTTTGAGGTGGAGCAGCAGGTCAATGGTGTGTACCTTAACTTCTTTGGATTTAATGGAACTGCCGGCGTCTGGAGAATCAAGGCACTGGAAGATTCAGGTGGCTGGCTCGAGAGGACGACAGTTGAGGATATGGACATTGCTGTCCGTGCTCATCTCCATGGGTGGAAGATGATCTTCCTTAATGACGTCAGGGTATGTTAAGCTAAGAGTTTTCCTTCATGTTGCTGAAATCTACAGATAGTGTGACTTTATGCCAAAAGATCAAAAAGTTTTGGAATTATACACATTTTGCTGAGCTTTTGCCAAAATATGTCGTATTCACTATTCAGGTCCTTTGTGAACTTCCTGAATCTTACGAAGCATACAGAAAACAGCAACACCGATGGCATTCAGGCCCCATGCAGCTCTTCCGTTTATGTCTTCCAGCCATCATAAGCTCTAAGGTAGCGTCTCGTTTTTAGCATTGCAGAATTAACACCATGCTTGATGATATTTGTGGTTCTTGTATAAAATATTGCATCTTAATTTGTCTGATATATTTTTGTTTGCTTGTTCCTGACAATAATGTTTGCAGTTATCGTCTTTGAAGAAAGCAAACCTAATCCTTCTTTTCTTTCTCCTAAGAAAACTAATCCTCCCCTTCTATTCCTTCACATTATTCTGTATAATTCTTCCCTTAACCATGTTCGTCCCTGAAGCCGAGCTACCCCTTTGGGTTATCTGTTACATACCCATTGTCATGTCATTATTGAACATACTTCCTGCACCAGGATCATTTCCCTTCATCGTTCCATACCTACTGTTTGAGAACACAATGTCGGTAACTAAGTTCAATGCCATGATTTCCGGTTTATTCCAATTGGGCAGTTCATATGAGTGGATTGTCACCAAAAAAGCAGGTCGAGCCTCAGAGACCGACCTAGTAGCCATGGAAGAAAGGGAAACAAAGGCGATGAATCAATCCCAACTGTCTAGAGGCTCTTCTGACAGTGGCCTTTCAGAACTCACCAAGCTGAAGGAGCATCAAGAAGCAACCCCTAAACCAGAGAAGAAGAAAATGAACAAAATATACAAGAAAGAGCTAACTTTGGCCTTCTTACTACTCACTGCTGCCATTAGAAGTTTGTTATCTGCGCAAGGGGTGCATTTCTATTTTCTGCTATTCCAAGGCGTTACATTCCTCCTCGTTGGGTTGGATTTGATCGGCGAGCAAATGAGCTGAGAAACGATATACAAAATGCACTCATCATCAAATACCATCCCATTTTCGTGATCAAATTCATCGAGTTTCATCGTAGATGCAAAGAAGCCACTACTGCTAACGGGTACAGCCGAGCCATGATTCAGAAGAATAAAATTCCTCTTAGAATCATTTCTCCTACAGAAATTTTTCATTTTTTCTTCTCACATAAGTTATTCAACATAGATATACTCTTTTGTCATTTAATTTGTTTTCAACATAGAATCATTCTTTTGCTTTCGGATCATAAGAATATGTTACATGTATTTGTTCTGGGTTAGCTTGGTACCATATTCTAAAAAAAAAAAAAAAAAAAAAAAAACCTTGTATCTAAGAAACAGTGTAGATTTTGAGTGATGCTGAAATAAGCTCAGCTGTTGAGGGTATCAAGCTAGATGCATAAATTATTCATATCATATTAAAATAAAACTTGTATATTTTGCATTGGATCGGTTTATCGAAGCCTAAATTGGTGGATCCTTGGATTTCTCTGTCCTCTGCTTTAGTTTAATGTGTTCTTACACTGTAATTATTGGTCCAATTGGTATAATTATTTAATTAGTCCGAAATTTATAGTTTAATCTTGTGAAATGACTAGTCTACTGTGTCGGCAGGAGCCACTGAGAACAAATAGGGATATGCTGGTGTTTTCACTTTTATGTCCGCATCTTTGATCATTATTTTGTAGCCAATGGACCGCTTTGTGAAAATGTCTTTTGAGTTGTGACATTTAATTCCATTTATGTAAAGAAGTCCTTGGAGAAAGCATCTTAAGTCTTCACTTAACAAATGTTTGGGGAATAATTAAGGAACTTGTTATTTACTACTTATTTATGATTAAACTGCCTTTGAATTTACTATTTTGCCCTTTCCATTAAACTAATATTATAATTACGATATTACTTATGATTATTAAGTACATATATGATTTTAATGTCAAAAAAATTTGTTATAACAATTAATTATTAAAAAAATAAATGATATATTTTATTTACATGGGCCTGGTTTTCTTCAATAGAGGGCCACCCCTCGGGCTAATATATTTTATTTACATCGACATAAATAAATAAATAAAAACTTATCTGAGAATTGGAGAAGAGGTGGCAGCTATGGGTGGTGCGGTAGTAGGTGGTACTGGCAGGAGGATGCGATGATGGTGGAAATTAGATGATGGATGATAGGGATTCAGGGAAGGGGTAAAAAAGGAGAGGATAATTACATATAACTCGGTGAAAAGAGGGGAGTAAAATAGTAATTTACAGGAGTGGTTTGAGTAATTTTCGGATGATAATCCACAAAATAATACTTCTTCCATTCTTTTTTGTTCTTCCCATTTTCCCCATCTGAAAATTTTAAAATGTTGTTCTCATTTGGAATCCTTCTATTTTAGTTTAATATTGTGATTGGTTGAAACAGTTTGGTTAGGATCACTATCCATGTGATATGTAGCATATTGGTTGATTTTTTAATTGTTTAATGTCATAAACTTTAAAAATTATACTACTTATTTAATGCTCAATTCACTTGCATCATTTTTTAATAGAATATATTCTTAGTTTTAGATTAATTTAAATTATTTTATAGAATTTTAATGATATTTAATATTGTCTTGATTTCTTCCCTGATACCAAATGGAAAGGAAAAAAAACCCCGAAGGGAGTAGTTAATATCTTATCTTTGGCAGATTTTTTTAAATCACAAATTTATGTTGAATCCCAAATATTCTCATATTCGAAAGAGTGTATGTTTTGACTTATTTAAATAGTCTAAAACTAACTATGTTCGTTTTACCGTTCATTTTTTTCTTCTTCTGAAAGTGAGATGATTTAGGAAATTTTATGAAACAAACTCTTATGATACCCCCAAAATGAATCAAGGGCCAGGGGCCATGTGTGGTGGGGGATAAACTATGTTGGACTCTATTGAGACTCCATTACCAAGATTCTAATTAACTCAAAGTTGAGATTATTTTATTTTAATTTCTTATAATATTATAACCCTGGAACTAGCTATTTTCATAATAATGGAGTGGTAAATTTAGGTCTTTTTTTTTTTTTTTGGCTGTTGGCTTGTTGTTGTTAGACCTTTAATATTTAACCGTTTAATTATTACATTTATATAAATAATTATGTAATGTCATCAGTTTTTTATTTATTTATTATCTCAGCTTTAATTATGACTCTAAAGTTGTCTTCTATTGACGGAAAAGGTTGAAACTAACTATCACACAAGTTCAACTAAATTGTTCATATGCATCTACTTTTGTTTATATTATAAACGTCGGTTATTCTTCTTTACTAATTTCTGTTCGTAGAACTTGTTTGATCATTTGGCACATCAATGAAGTTGAAATCTCAATAAGAAAAAAAGTCTAACAACAACGTGAAGTATGATTCAAATACATACCGGATGACATAATAGTCCTAATTGACTAACGGTGGTATTTAATATCTGGGATCGAATCCCGTCTACATTAGTTGTTGTCTTTCCGTTTACGGCACCTTCACATCAATAAAAAATATATACAAAGTATAAGTATCAAAATGAGTTGGTGCAACTTTGAATAATCTTATGGTTTATATGTAACAAATTTGATGAATATTAAAAATGTGTTACCCATAAATCAAGATGATTGACAACTACTACGATAGTGCTCTTACAACTAAGCAAGTTATAAAAACAAAGAAATGAGTATTTAAATTTAATTAAAAAATAAAAAAGAGCGAGGCATTCTGATTGAGAATACAGCAAATCACGCATGGCATTGCTCTGCCATCCTCTACCAATTTTGTGACGCCTACATATTGAGCAAGGCATCTTCAACTTAATGTAAAGTCTTGGAAAATGCTTTTCCCACCTTTGAAGTCTTAGAGAGCTAAAACATCGGTATTCGGTCCTCTACTTGCATCTTCTTGGTAGGCTAGTTTTTGCGACTAGGCTAGATGATAATAGATCGAGCTTGTCATGGACTGTATCACACTTTTTAAGCCATACTCTTTTAACTTCGTCGATGATTGATCGAGTGAACTTAATTCATGCGTGATATAAATATATAAAGGAGTACTTTTCGTAATTTTATTTTTATATAATGAGATTATGATATTTATATATTTTTTTTTGTATTTTTATATGTATCTGATATAACAAAACTCATATACAATATAATAATAGCTATATCTGATATAAAAATATTTATATTTGAGATTTTAATATCCTAATATAATTTATATATGTAAGAAATTAAGAAAACCTCAAAAGGGATTTGCCATTGCAATTTTACAAGCAAGGCTTAAAAATAAGGACATACATTTGAATTAAATGATTCATTGCCTTGGCTAAATAAACCAAATACATGTATATATTTTACCTTCCCAAATATGGATGAAGGTTTCTAATCGAAATTGGATTATTCTCAACTATTAAGGAGTGCCAAATTCTAACTGCCAATTGTAAAATTAGCTACAGTTAGCCATGAATATGTCCTCCCCCTCCCCCTCCCCCTCCCCCCAAAAAATGGTGAAATATAGAGTTGTATATACTAGAAAATACTAGTATAGTAATTCCAGTGTTTGCCAAAGCTAGTACTTGGTAGAATAAAATTATTTAGAAAAGACAAGTATATGTAGTTGCATGCACGTACTTTGACGTGACTATCACATGTGTTGTAGTTTCAAGAATCAAGATAGTAGAGCCGGGTATCATATATACCGACCTTATCATGTCACATTCTCATAATCTAGCTTGCTACCAAATTACAACAACAATATCTTGCTTCTACGCATTACGCATTGACTATTATTAATGGGGGAACTTCCGTTTCATGTGAATTTAGATGGATAACGCTACTCACATTTCTACAACATATGTCATTCCTAAGAAACATCTTACATTTTCATCGTATTCGACTTAATTTTACATAGGATTATACATCTAATTTCTCAATGCGATTTTAAAGAAAAATTATTACATCATGTATGTTACTATATATTGCATGCATCTTTTGAATTATTAAATACTCATGAGATGCATTTTTTTTTTAATTTTTGGTTCCAATCCTCATTCCTCACATTTTTTTTTCTTTCTAAAGATCTTAATTAGGTTCAATATAATCCTCATTCCTTACATTTTATTTATTTTCTAATTCTTTAATATCAACCCCCTCTAAGCAAAATTCTTGGCTCCGGAATTGCTTTGGTTGTTTGGTAAGTAACTTCAATTCTTGCCATATGGAATGCGTCTTTCTATTTAACTTTTTGGCAAATTCATGCATTGAAACAACTCCCAAATCACCTTTTATGGTTGCATATATGGTGTATAAAGAGACTTTTCTAATTTATACTTAATGCAAATTATACCATAATATTGAAATATCAGATATATGTATAGTTATATCAAATATAGGCTAGTTATAAATTTTGTTATATTAAATATAGAAATACAGTAGATATAAAAACACATATTAAGTATAAACACTATAATCTCAAATATAGAAATAAATTTTTAAAAATACCTCATAACATATTTATATCAGATGTAAATTGAAAGAATTCCGTACATATGCTATGCTGATTATGTTTGAGCTACATAAAAAGGAAAACACTGGAAATAAATAAAGCAAAGGAGCAGTCCTCAGTCCTCACACACGTGTAAAGTGTTCTCTTACTATTCTAGGTTTTTACTTTTATATCAACAAATACAATACACAATACATATATGATTCTGTTAACCGACACTTTGGTATTGAACCTAGCTTCATAGTATTTCGTTCCAATTAACGAGCAAAGGTGAAAGGTATGTGTCTCTGTGTGAATGCACAGAGAAGGTTTTGGTATTGGGGATACCTTTCTCATCGAACACTCTTCTTTGAGAATTCTTGCCCACACGATATGACAGTACAGCCGCATTTTCTCATGATTTCATGAATTACAAGCTAGAATTTGCTAAGAAACGAGTACGTATTTCATGAATTTCTACTTAAAACTATTTTAATCACTAATGAGATAATGGAGGGGAAATTATAACCTATTCCTAAAAAATGACTACGTGATGCTTGTTAGATGTGGTAACAGCTATTGCTATGAACTGAGTACGTGATGCAGGTTTGGAATAAGACCCCTTCATACATATTCCTTCCTCTTCGTATTTTCTTCTTCTGCCTCGTTTGACTTTCTACGGTTTTCCAATAAGATTTCACTTTAATACATTATTTGTTATAATATAATTACAATTTATGGTCAAAATTTTTAAACTTTAACTATAAAGATGAAAATATAACAAAACCATCAGTAACATGAGACTACTTGGTATGTTTTTTATTGTTACCGATAAGCAAGTCTTGACTAACTGTTGGGTGGGAGAATTTTGAGCTTTTGCCAGCTATATGTACGTGTTAATGATGTCAAAATTGAAAACACTTTAAGGATTGGTGATTATTCAAAGTTACACTTTTCCTTCTTATTGAGTACTACTAATTTTGGTCAACGCACTAATAGTTTATGACTTTATGTACTAAGTATGAATATGCTTCTTATAATGATTCAACACACTTCAAACTGTAATTATTCAAAGTATAACGTGGAGTTTCATAGCTTTTTCTGAAAATCATGTCTTATAAGAAGTACTCTTGTTATAAATTACATACTTCGCTCGCTATTATTTTAGTTTAATTTGTGCCTTTTCTTTTCCCTGCCGCCTTATCTTTATTTGTTAAAAGTTAAAAAAAAAGTTTGCTAAAGTTTATCCACTTTTTTAATCACAAAATTTGCTGAATTTGACGTTCATCCTATTCCAAAATTAAATCCCAATAATTAGGGATGACAACGGATATTGGACCCGACTCGGATCCATATCCATTTTGTGGATATAGGTCTTTAAAATTTAGACCCGACGGATCCGGGTCCTGTGATTGAAAACGAATCCGGGACGGGTCTACCCATAATACCTGAATCCAGATTCGTTACCCGTTTTTTCATTTACTTATTTGTACTTGTTTGTATTGTTATTCAAAAGACGTGTAAAAATTTGATTTTGTTCATTTGTACTTTGTTGTTTTGTAATATTTGAATAGTTATATGAATTATATTCAAGTATTGAACTTACATCCTTAGTTGGACTGTTGCCATTGATGTAAAATGCAGCTTTATAAATTTAAAACTTTTTTTGTCGCAAAAAAATAGGCAAAATATATAGGATTTTTTTTGGACCCATATCTGTTGGATTTGTATGTGGATCCATCCTTGAAAAACAAATCTGGATCCAGATCCAGATCTGGTCCATTGCCATTCCTACTAATGATTCAAATTACAACCCTTAATAAATGAATCGCCTTAATTAAACGTCGTCCAAGTCAAAGGTATATATGACCGGTATGAACAAACACATGCATATGCATGCTATTTAACATGTCATCTTGCTGTCATAACTCAAAACAACTTAATTAATTGGCAATGTCAAACATTAACTTGACAAATATTTATCGAGTAACCTAGGCCCTAGCTAGGCTAGGTTTCAATTATAACCAGACCCACGTAAGAGAATATATAGATTATATCATAATATTAGTTGATCAAACAATTCTTTTATCCAATCAATTAGATGTGCGCTACCGTGATATAATTTTCAAGTTAGAATTATAAATTGATTAAGTTATATGTTTTGTGCATTAAAAATGCTTACAGATTTGGTAAAGCTTTATTGCCATAAAAGATGAAGCAAAGTTCATAATACTAAACCGAATCTAATTCCCGAAAAATAATATGTAAATTATTTTTATTTTACAGAAATGAAAAAGATGGATCAAAGTTGTGACAATTCCTATTACAGAATAATTTTTTTTTCTTTACATTTTTACCATTGCAAAAATGTTCTGAAGTGTCGAATATATGACAAAAAAAAAAAAAAAACCAGCAATTTTTTTCACAAATAAAATTATTTTTGGGGAAAAAAATCCCATTACTTAAAATGTATGCGTCTACAAATGTACTTTTTTTATAGCGACGTGATTGTGTAAACATCCAATTGATTAAACACTCCATCTACCTTCAGACGCTGTATGAGTTAGACTTGACTCATCGCCTTCTGTTTTCTTCTTCTCTTTCCCTTGAACGTTGCGTGATTACCGTTGTATGCACAAAATGAACATACTTTTGGTGTTTAAATTTAAGATAAATGATCTAGGTGAACTTGATTTTGCATGGTAATTAATTTTTTATAGTCACCAAATCTTTAGAAGAAGAAAAGGTAAAAGTTCTAATAAGTGTAAATACGAGTTAGTTTAGGTAGTTAAAATGTTAATTTAGGGTGATATCTAATACTCGAGATTAAATTTCACGTATATTATTTACACTTTTTTGGAGTCTTTATCACAATCAAACCAAAAATCGTTAGTCTAAATCCATACTATTCGTGATTTATATTCTGTGTTTGACTATTCGTCTTTGTTTTGGCTTCTTGGATACTGCTAAGTTTGTCAAACTCGAATAGTCAAAAGGATTGTGATTTAGCATAATGTATATAAGAAGACCTGGTGGCAATCAACGGGTTGTATAAAAATAATTTGAAGGAAATGACTGCCTAACGGGTAATGAATAATGTGAATGTAAATAAACTTTGGATAATGTGAAAGCTAAGTAAATAAACTCGTCATGAAAATTTGTAAAAATGCAATCATTCATGCTCATTTAGTTGGGCAGTAGTTCTTATAAATGGTACATTTCACCAACTCTATTCATAATTTTGTATGCATATATAAGAGTGCTTAAAATAAGAAGAATAAGAAAATATCTTGACTCTTCAAATGGTAAAATTCAATGTTAGAGATTTCACGTAAAAAATGGTAACTATAACAATAAAAAATGACCACTATAATAGTAAAAAGTGTAACTATAATAATAAAAAGAATTATTATAAGTTAAAAAAAATTATTTGGTCACTATGAGTTAAAAAAGGGTCACTATGAGTACATAAAATATCTTCCGTTGGATTTAAGAGATGAAGAGCCAAAATGTCTTCTCATCTTTTTCATTTTAAGTACCCTTCTTATTTTAACTTTTACCTATATATAATATAATAATAAAAAAATGGTAACTATAACAATATAAAAAAAATAATAATTATAACAATAAGAAAAATGGTAACTATAACAATAAAAAATGATCACTATAATAATAAGAACCCATGAGACCATCATACAACAATTTGTACCTACTTAATAATCAGTTTAATACAAAATATTGGTTTTAAACTCAAGTTTAGAAGGGATATTTGTTGACTTAAAAGGTTTAGATGATAAAAAGGAATGAAGCTTACTTATATATGAATGTGTGCGTGAAGATGTACATAAGATGAATGAGGTAGGGGGTGAAGAAAATTAAGGAACACGAATAATGTAATACCATGTAAGAATGATAATGAAAGTAGAAGGGAAAATGATATTATGTATGTGTTTGCAGGAAAAACTAAAAAGAGAGGTGGAATAGTGTTAATTGTATTACGTACGATCCTAGTGTAGGATTCTATGTCATTTGTACTTAGTACACATATATGTTTAATAGAATTAAGGAGTGCATGTAATACTTTAGTAATTACATACATAATATGTTAAATGTCATATCTTGTGATGCATTGAATATAGCTTAGCTTAATTAGAATCTTTGTGTTCAACTTTAATAGATCAGAGTTATCTAGTTTCAACGTATGTTAATTAGGTATCTTAGTCGTATACTAATAGTCGCCATACGTATTATAGTCCATATTAAAATACGAATGTTATATATACATAAGTATAGTTATATTCCACATTAATTAGTATATATATTTCAGTTGGGCAAATATTAATCTTTATAATAATAAGAACAACCAAGCTTTAATCCCGAAAAAATGGGGTCGACTACATAAACCAATAATCTATCTCACGTAATTATCCACAAAATGCTTCTCTTCAATTCTCTCCTATTTAGAGCCAATTCTCCTTCTTAATCCATTTTTTGCATATATTCCTTAACTCCCTCGATCCAAGTTATGTTTGGTCTATCCCGAACGCATTTGAGGTCTAATTTATCCCAACCCTACACCTTCTACACCGATACAATTATTGTTTGATGTCTAGCATGTCCAACCCAATGTAACCGATTCTCCCTTATCTTGCCCTTCAATATTCTCTACTCCAACTTTCTATCAAATATCAACCTTTCTAATCTTATCCCTTAAAGTATTCTAACATATCTACCTTAACATACACATCTCTACTACACTATTTTTCTTAACATGCTCCTTAAAAGTCTAACACTCCAGCACATACATTAATATCGGTCTAATTATCATCTTATAGAATTTTTCTTTTAGGGTACATTAAGGTCACATAATTATTGTGTTTCTTTAGGTTGCATTATTTTAGGTCACCTAGTATCGGTCTAATGAAGTCTTAGAGAAGAAATACTAGTCGGAGTAGGTTAATTAGTAAAGTTGGAGTAGGCTTAGAGAAAGAGGTAGTTGGTTTGGAGTAGGATCAAGGAGTAGGATTTGGTCGAGGAATTAGATTCTAGGATAGATAATAATAAATATCTTAGGCTTGTTAACAAAGTTGTTTTGGCCTATACTTTAGTGAAAAGTATTGAATCAAAATCTCATGGGGGTCGAGATTTTTGTGCTTCTTGTCTAGATATAGGAGGTTTTCCTTGTAAAATCTTTCTTATATTCCTAATGTTTTTAATTTCGCAAAAAAATAATTTCAATATCTACACTGTAAGATTTTGGGAAAACTCCTCAACCTCAAGTGTGTACCTTTGATTTATTTATATAAAGTTTACAATAATAAACCTAATCAAATTAGGACACTTAGAAAGATAAATATACACAAGATCAATATAAAAAATCTATCCTGATTGATAGAAATTATCATAAATATAATATCTATCACACCCCCGCAGTCATAGCAGGAGGAGAACGTATGCTAAGACTGGATCTAAAATCCAAAAACAAGTCTCGCGGTAGGCCTTTCATGAAAATGTCTGCAAACTGAAACCTAATCGGAACATGAAGAACTCGAACATGACCCAAAACAACATTTTCTCGAACAATATGAATGTCCATCTCCACATGTTTGGTCCGTTCGTGTTGGACCGGGTTGCTAGATAGGTATATAGCACGAACATTATCACAATAAACAGTGATTGCATGATGAAGAGGACAACATAACTCAAGTAGCAGATTACGTAGCCAACTAGCCTTAGAGACAACGTTTACAACGCTTCGATATTCTGCTTCCGCACTCGAACGAGATAACATAGGTTGACGCTTTGATGACCAAGAAACAAGATTGTCCCCCCCAAAAACAACAATAACCCGACGTTGAACGCTGAGTGTCAGGACAACCTCCCCAGTCGGCATCAGAGTAAGTGATCAAACGAGTGGGAGCAGATGGATATAAATATAGATCATAATCAATGGTACCCTGGATATAATGCAAAATGCGCTTCAAAGCATCATAGTGTGATTCCCTGGGATCATGCATGAAAAGACATACTTGTTGTACGACATAAGTAATGTCTGGCCTAGTAAATGTGAGGTATTGAAGAGCACCTGCTAAACTACGGTATAGAGTGGGGTTTCAGAATAATGGTCTCTCGAATCAACACTTAGTTTAGACTTAATATCGACAGAAGTTGCCGCAGGTTTATAGGAAGCCATACTTGCATGATCTAAGATCTCCAGAAAGAAGCAAATATGAGGGTGTATGAGTCACTGTAATGCCCAAAAAATAGCTCAAAGGACCTAAGTCTGTCATGGGGAACTCAGTTTGTAACGTAGAGACGAGGTCCTTGCGCAATTTGTCATTGGAAGTGGCTAATATAATATCATCAACGTATAGAAAAAGATAGGCCATATCATCACCTACCCGCAAAATGAAGGATCACTTTTTGCTGTGACAAAGCCTATTTTCTACAAGAATAGTGCAAATCGTTGGTACCATGCCCGTGGAGCTTGTTTTAAGCCATAAAGTATCTTATGAAGGCGACATACAAAATTGGGTCTTTGGCTATCTACGAAACCTGGAGGTTGATGCATATAAACTGTTTCCTTGCAAATTGCCATGTAGAAAGACATTTTTTACAATACATCCCCTCTTGTGTATTTCGTCTAAACTAACAACATGGTTAATTTGCTTATGAAGTACATTCATCTGTTGGAGTAGTTCCTGAAATACTTTTTGTAATTGGTGAATATTTTGTTCACATCTCTGGTGAAAATAAGTAAAAGCCTATGCATAATGCATGCATCAAAATGTGACTCCACTACCACATTCATTCACTTTTTTCCAACATTTCTACAAAACTTTTATCAATTCAATTATAAAGGTATTTCTTCATGATTATGTTTGTTATCCACATTCTTTCTCCCACCAACAACACAAAGTGTTTTTCTTATCAACACAACGGCTTACGTATGCGCTATCAAATGACTTCTATTTTGTTTCTTCATTTCTGGGATGACAATCATATGCTCTCTATTTTATAGTCTTCATTAATTTCGGAATAAGCAAAATTTCTACAGAGTACAAATGTTCATGAAATGCGACATACTTGCATTCAAAATGTTTTCGCTGTTGGATCCGAAATCATGATCTCTAAGACTCTAATGCAAGTTTATCCAAAGAGAATTGTTTATGCTTGGTTGTATGATCCGGTCTTTCTTGATTTTTACTTCTGTCATTTTTATTTATAATAACTTACCTATTCCGTATGAGCCAAGTGTTAATCAAGAATTTTCTGCACACAAGAGGACATGTCTAAACAGTGGCGGACCTGGGCTTTGGCCTGGTGAGTCAAATAAGTTCCTAAACATGTTAATCATTTGTTACTGATCAATTAATTTTTGGCTGAACAGATTCCAAGTCTCTCTGTGGGTTCCGAGGATTCATTTCTTGTAAGCCTGTTAAGAACATGGGAAGACCAAAGGCTGAAAGGTATGAATATACACTTGCATATCATAAGCCTAAAAAAAGACTCTTCAACTGAGAAAAAACACATTACTGTATCATATCTGGCATGCAATTAGCACGCATGAACAAGTGCTATCATAGCATAAGACTTGCAGTTTGCATATAAGTAGGACTGTATCCTAAAAATGACAATTTTAAAGCCCATGCATGTCACAGATCATCCACTCGTTCTTAGCTCTCTCTCCAAGACTCCAACACGCCAGAAAAGGTAAAAGCACACTTGATCTCGACAAACTGATGCCTGAAGAATCCGCAACAGTAAAGCAGTAGGCAATGAGGAAATGATTGAACTTACCTTCTTGCAGGTCCATCTTGAGCACGTGTCAAATCTCGTTGGCATGTAGAAGGCAAATTCAGTATCAAACCTGAGTTGAATCCAGTGAAACCATGACAGAACCAGTGTGGAGACCTCTATGAATAAGGGATCGTGCTCTTTCACAGAATCTATAACAAGGAACAACAATTAGCTTATGCTTCTGAACAGATAAGGGCAGTAGGAAAGTATATACGGTCTATTCTATCCGGACACAGGGACAAATGAGTTGTAAGATTTTTTAGATTGGACCTCATAAAGAACTTCCTTAAATCTTTAATGGTGAAGCACATCTAAAAGTACTAGCCTCGGGGGGGGGGGGGGGGGGGGGGGGGGGGGGTATAGGAGGAAATCCTCTCATATACTTTAAAATATTGAAAGAATCCTCCAAAAATATTGAAAGAATCCTCCAATACCTAGTGTCTATGCGTAAATAGTAAGCTTACCCCTTTGACGTTCAAGGATTAGGTTAAATGAGGAGTAAGCTTACCTTTTGGTGCTTGCCACTATATTGGACAAGCATAAGTAATATGATTTATACATGTGTTCCGAAAGCAATGGATATTCAACTCCAGCAATTAAACCTTCCCTAAGGATGATTTGGGGAGGATCCAAATTACGCAAGCCAGACAAAGACGTAGAACGATGAAAGGGATAAACCTCTGGAACATAAGCAGGACACAACCTCAATAATATGCACGTTCTTTTGTCAATTGCTATTAGGTAACGTATACAATACCCTATACCCATTAACAATAATCATCCTATCATAGTGAAATTACCCTGTTAGTCTATTTAATCCTACAAGAAACAATCATAATAGTAAAGTTGAAGTGTATTTGTTTTCGACTATCACAAAATTATGCACACCACTATCATTTCTAAACAAAGGGAGCATTTGATAAACATTGTTTCAACTGATTCACATAAATCACCAATGACAATAGAAAATTCAAACTTTATACTGCATCAATCTCAAAAGGGGTTACCTACTTACCTGCTTGATGACAATAGAACCAGAAGGGGAGACAACAATGTTGACAAAGTTGACGTTGCCATTTCCGACTTCATTGATCTGTAATTTGTCAGAGATACCAAGTATGGAGGAGAATGAAGGGGTTGCACTAATGTAATCCATCAATGATTTATCATCCACTGGTCAGAACCCTTTTGCCCCCCAGCAATGGTGAAATCTTGATGGGGAGTCTGAGAAGTTGACTGAAGACTGATGTCATCGTTGCATTTAAAACTCAAGAGACGAACCTAACGAAAGCGACTTGAGCTTCGAGGAACTCAGGGTGCATGATGTACGTACATTTTGTGACTTGTCTCATTATCAATCATATGACTGATCAGATCATCAATCATATTTCTCTGTATTTGATCATATGATGATCTGATCAGTCATATGATTGATATTCGCAGACATAACCTGTGTTGCTACTCTTGTTTTGTCATTACGTACTACTGAAGCAACTTCGTTTTCCCGCCAATGACACTACGTACTTTACATGCATTTGCAACTTCAGTTTTTGTCACACTTTGCACATCAGTTAACCTCGTCTACAGATACATGCGAAAATTTTATAAATAACCTTGTACTTTAATATTTTAAACTTATACGACAGGTCCAGTAGTCCTATTTCGCATCAATATCTGTCAACGAAAGGATTATTAAAATACAACTAGTAATATTTCTTGTACTTGATGCAATACGATTGACACACTTGTTGATCATCAACCCGGGTAATACCAAATCAACTTTTCGAGTAATGCTACATCTACATGTTATAATTCAACTTCCAGTATGGCTGAGACTACTTCATCGATTGATACAAACTTCCTTCTATTTTTCATGAGCATTTTTGCAAAATTGAGTGCCTTCCTCTCACAGTTGGCTCGTTTGGCAGCATCAGTTATTGATTCAAAGTCTTCAACATGGGCCACACCAACAATTCTCCTGTATGGAGCAATACTAAGAAAGTTAATTGAAAATCCATTGTACATTCATCTATGATATTCCAACACATCTTCCATATTTCAAATGAAATTTAACTAGAAGGTAATTCCTGTAAAGAACTGTGACAAAGGCTTCAGAAAAAGCAGACACACAAAAATTCCAAGAAGTTGAACTCACCTTATCATCTTGGCAGAGCCAAATCCAAGAGAATCATGGAACAGATCTTGCATGTATTTTGTTATTACGAGTTGCTGAACATCAAAATTGTTGTAAATATGTGAAAGATATGCCTCACCAGGACCATCCTTGTTTTCTTCCCAAAGCGCAATAAATTTTTTGTGGAATAGATTCCAAGTTTCTGAGAGAGTTCTGAGTATCCATTTCTTGTAAGCCTGTGTAACACATGGGAAGATAGGTATAAATATATTGCAAGCCTCAAATATACCTCTTCAATAGGGAATAAAACAGGATAGACTGTTAATGGCTTTTTTTCATTCCACAATGGAGCAAGAAACTGGATAATACCCAGGAAATTAACATGCAAAGAAGTGCTATTTATTCTCAATGCATTTACGCAAAAGTCTGAGGTTGGTGTACTTTTGAAATAGATCAAAGCTGGAAATTCTAATCGATAAGGTGCCAAAGAATACATTGCTTTGAAACCCAAAGTTAATTTGATCGTGCATAAAATAGTTACAAAATACCATCAATCAAGTGAGCCAACAGATTCTTCCTGCTTCTCTTCAGTTTGTCAATTAACTTAACTTTCTTGCTGTTCTCAGTCGCTTGTAAGAATATGAAGGGTACCCAAGCAATCTCACAAGCTTAACTTAAAAACAGGCAAAGAACGAAGATGCCAATTGGGTGAAAGAAAACTATAGTTAGGAAATGGTGTTCAGAAGATTCATATGATTTTAATCCATCAATAATGTGTCTGGATTAGAGGTTTGAAGAGAAAAGAAAAGGAGGGGAGAAGTGATGGGTTCATTACAACACATTCACACCCCCCACACACCCCTTTCCCTCTCTTATCCTCTGCTTTAACTTCCTTTCACTACAATATTGCTATCCAAACCAAACTTCAAAACTAGTGGAATTGAAATCAACCATTATCTTAGTAAGTATGACGCATCCATCCATCACAAGGACACTAAAGGCAGTAACTTATTATGTTATGCAATATAACACTTGCAGGTGTAAAACTTCAGATAAATGAGAATGAGATTCTAAAACTCGGGCATCTACTGAACCATGCTTAAGCTCATGTCTGTCAAAGATCCACTCTTTCTCAGCTCTCTCTCTCTCTCTCTCTCTCTCTCTCTCCAATGTATTAGGAAAGGGAAAAGTACGATTGTTCAACTAACAAAAGCTCCAGTGGACTGTATATTTTATCTTATCAAACTTCAGTTAAGGATTTAAGGCGAAATTAGTTCACTTCTCCCCTTCCGCTGCTCTTACTCCAATTAGGCCATAAGGCTCACAAGGGTTGAAAATGATTTGAACTGTCTGACAAGCTTATGTAAAATTCTTCTGAGTTTCTGTGTAAAGGATCATAGCTCAGAATACATCTCAGAGCAACAAGTAGATTGAGTGAATTTCGTAGCTAGAAAAGCTAGTGGTAATAAATTAGTGATTGAGCTAACCTTCCGGTCGTTTTCTTGATTTGCATGTCCTTCTTGAGCAAAGAAGGCCAAAATCAGATTACCAAGAAAGGCTCCAATGTCAAATCCCATCGGCCCATAGAAGGCAAATTCTGGATCAATCACCTGAGTTGAATCCTGTGTAACCATGACAGAACCAGTGTGGAGATCTCCATGAATAAGAGCTTGTGCTCTTTCACAGAACCTATAATACAAGTAACAACAATTAACACACACTTCCAATAAAAGAACCTTTTTAATAAAAACATTATTTAGATCAGGAAGCACAATTACATGGATTTCAACTGAGCAATTTCAAGTTTTAGATCATTATCTTCACGAACTGCCTCAGCATCACGATCAAGATGTGGAGAAGTCCAACGGTTATACTCAGATACCTTGTAAGGGTCAGAAAATACAACCTGCTCAGTTAGCCGGCACAACTCCACATTTCCACAAAATTCAGCAACTGCATAAACCATTATGCAAAGGAAGATTACATTTCAATAGGAATAGAATCAATAGGAATAGAATCAATAGTAAGATAAGTGCCAATATATATTCAATCATGGACGAGGTAGAATCTTTCCAAAGGAATTATGTGTACAAACTATAAAACTCAAACAGCTTAAAAAATCACGACGTGATTTTAAATTTTGACCTATGTGCATCACTTGACACTTCATTTTAGACCAAAAACACAGTTTTTCATAAAATAAAAAAAAAGAAAAAAAAGCCTAAAATTGAACACATCCTTTTTTAGACAAATTACACAAGTACACGAGACTGAAAACATATATTTGGACATACAAATACAGAGCATGGTAGTTGAAATAATAAAAATGAAGAAGCTAATACCAACCACAATGAACTTGCAACCCACACAAAATGGTATACAAAATCAAAATCATTTCTCTCTATAAGAATACGGAAGCATCACACTAGTTGGAACAGTTTAACTTCATAATCCAGTAAAATGGTTTAACTACAAAAAGTATGCTACCTCCTCGTTTATGCTCTGTCGTGGTGGTATAAAGTAGAGAGGTAAAGAACAAAGTCTTTGACATATACTCTGCCATGTGTTCTGAAAGCAATGGATATTCAACTCCAGCAATCAAACCCTTCCTAAGGATGATGTGCGGAGGCTCCAAATAGCGCATGCCAATCAAAGACATAGAACGATCAAAGTGATAAATCTCTGGAACATGAGCAGGACACAAACGACCATGTTCTTTCAGTGTCGTTGCCTCAAAATATGCACGCTCTTTCGTCATGGGCCATGCTTCGCCTATGCATCGGATGTAAGGAAGGGCCTACAATCCACCAGATAAATATTGCAGTCTTCAAATATGTCAACAAGGTAAAAAAGTTATACTCCTTAAATCACAAAGCCAACAACAATAATCGTATTCCAAACTAGCAATTGTACACCATAAATCAAAATGTAGAGATTCGCATCACTAAATGGCCTAATATCTTATCCCTTGCCTACTTATTTTGATATGTTTTTTTTACTATATCAATTTTATAGCATAAGACTAGACCCTTTAACACATTTTGAAGCTTACTCTCCATATTCTAAGAACTGCAGAGTACTGCACAAAGTACAAATCATTTAGTGAATATTAATTAGTTCTAATTCCACATACCTACCCTAAACAAAACTACTCCTTAGCCCGAAAACTTATGGCATGATCCGAAACTCTCAGAATCAAGGATTTACCATGATTACACCAAAACACCCAATTACAGTATCACCTATATTATATTGTATAAATCCTCATTCTATACGAAACAGGAAATTTGCATTGTTACACTCGGATGCACCATATTCGTACATTCGGATGTACCCTACAATCGAAGCTATAAAATGTGACAACCCTTACCGAACATCTCAGAATAGTTCACATGACTATTATTTCCGAACCCCATTGTTACAATATTCTATCCACATAAATCAACAAGCAAAGTAATCCAATAATATGATGAGACCACATAACAATTGTAAATGATTTAACAAGAAACAATCACTTCTTACAATAAAAAAAAAACCTTTCAACTAAAAAGTTCAATTGCAGTAAAAACAAAAGAGGTTTACCGTTTACCTGCTTGATGACAAGAGAACCAGAAGGGGAGACAACAATATAGACAAAGTTAAGGTTTCCATCTCCGACTTCTGTGATCTGCAAGTTGTCGGAGGCACCGAGTATGGCGGACAGTGAAGGGGTTGACTTTATGTACTCCACCAATGATTTATCGTCCAGTGCCCGGAAGCCATCAACCGTTGACATCTCTTCCGGCGGCGGCAAGGAGCGGGAGTTAGAGAGTGAAGGCTGAATTGATTGAAGAGTGTTTGAGTTGAGTTGGAAACAGAAAAGGATATGACGTTATTGATGTTGGGAGAAGAACCTAAGAAAGTGAGAATAATGGGAAAAGACTAATGAAAAACTAGTAGAGAATTTTCTATGATAGAAAGAAATATAGAATATTGAACCTAGTCTTGGTTATGGAACATGTGAGATTGTGTTGGGTTATTTCACTAAAAAAAATAAACCTTGGATGATAAATGAATAGTTAGGAACTGATTTATATATAATCTTTTTGTTCAGAACAAAGAAAAGACGAAATAGAATTAATTAAATTTTATTATTTTTAGGCTTTTTATCAAATTCATTATACAAATTAAGAATTTTAGCCTTAATTTGCATTTGCGATGGTTGAAACTTAAATCTTATATTTGTCATATTTACTGTCTAAGTTTGAACTAGGGGATGTTTTATTTGATGTTACATAGACTATTGAACTCCTAATGATTTTGAAACAAATAGAAGTTATTCTTAAGGTACAAACTGGATATCTTGGTTAAGGTAGAAGTGTATAACAACTATATTATCATATATAAATTAAATTTGTCATATCTATTATCCAATCCAATTGAATTTAGTTTGGATCGAATAAGAGCATATGGTATTATTAAATTTTGAGTTATGTTACTTAATTTCTGGGATTGGAAATCTCTTTGAATGGAAATAGGATCAATTAAGAGCATGAAAGTCAATCAGTTATAGAACATATCAAATTTATACTAAAATAGGCTTGTAGCTTAGGAAATGTTGTAGGTATAAATAACCTACATGTAACATCGTTTATAGGTAAAAAAAATTAACACATATCATAACAATTTCTTTATGGTATTAGAGCTGGTTTCTGGTCAAACACAAACCCGAAGACAAACGACCTCATATTCTACCATAAGCCTTACCTGTAAACCATAAGCTCTTCACAAAAAAAAAAAAACCAGAATCACCCATAACCATGAGTCAATTGTTGCAACTCCTACAAGTGTTAAACATCAACAAAGTGGCTCAAGATAACAACAATTTATCCATTCATTTATCCGAGAAATTGGACAACCAAACTTTACCAAATGTTCACGTTTAATTCACTTTGCCATTGGAGGAAGAGAATGACTCAATCATATCATTGTCGAGCCTCTTTCCAAAGGATACATTCGGTGGGTCCAAAGAGATGCGGGTGTAATTTCATAGATAGTGGTAAATATAGAATCAAACCTAGTGAACTAATTTTTAGATTTTTCAATGGTGAGAGGACTTATGGAAGGGAATAGAGGTTAACTATATATAGCAATGGTACAGACGAACTGTAGATAGTTGATCTTACCATCAAGGCCACCACAATCAAGCAAAGACAAGATTCAATTGAAGCAAACTATGGCAAACTCCCATTTGGAAAGAAATTGACAAGAGAATGTCTAATCCTATAAAGTGCAGAAGACATAACATATAGGTTGTATTACTTTATGACTAGACTTGATGAAAACTTGGATATAAACCGAAGAGATCTTGTGAGAGATTGCTAGAAGGAACATCATGGTGGAGAATACTCACCGATATCAAGCAACCAACACTTAGGCATTGCAAGTGGGTTAGCTACAAGAAGCCAAAATCGATTAGACAAAGCATCACTTCGGTCTGATAGATTGAATTTAAAATGCATACATTATGGTGGAACTTGTCACACTAAGGACAATTGTTTTAAGTTAATCGGGTATCTAGTTTAGTGACCGGAGTCAAAGAAGAAAGGGACGCGAGATCGGGAGGAGTCGTCACAACTCGCAAGGATGGCAGTAGAAGACAACCATAAAAATGGAGAAAAAGGAAAGGATGAGGGGAAAAAGACCCTAGTAGGCGCAAATTTGAAGGTACACCCGCTCAAAAAAAAATGTACATTACGTATATGGAAAATGTACATGAAAATATACATAGTATACATATAAGTTATGTGGAATATACATGTACATTTATCATGTACTTAATGTATATTTTTCATGTACTTAATGTACATTTTTTTGGAGCGGGTACACCCGGGTGCACTGTCCACCCATGCGTGAATCTATGCACTACTCTTGTAATTTCGGCAGCGATTTTGCTTAGCCTATTTCAGTAAAAAAAATCTCTGTCTTTTTTATTAAAACGCAGATAGCATTTGGGCTAGAAGTTTATTTTTAAAAATATTTTGTTTCGAAGCCTATTTTTCAAATAAGTTTAAAAATAAAGCTTAAAAAATATTAGTCTAGTTTTACACTAATTAAAATCATACATCCGATAGTTTTCCAAAAAAAAAAAAACTTTCATTGCAAATAATTACAGGTGTAATGTGTAAATGTGTTTATATTTCATCTTGAGGATTCAAGATATGTTTTCTAAATCTTGTAATGAAGCACATAATAGAGGATATTGTGGGGCCTAGAGATTTGTTTAGACTTTTTTTTTATATAAATAATTCAAAGAATAATCCTCGACCAATCAAGATACGTTTTCTAAATCTTGTAATGAAGCTCACTATGGAATAATTGGGGTGGACAATAATAAAAGCGTTGTCGAATATAGCGGTTTTAAGCAGCGGTTTTATTATTGTCCATCTCATTCCCAAATTCATCCTAGTTGATTTAAAACCGTTACTACACCACTGACAACAGTTTTCACCCGAACCTGATATTATTTTGAAAGTCATATTTCAAAATACCTTCGAAGCGATGATTAATTTTTGAATTATTTATAAAAAAGGTAAATTGAATGATTCAGTCCCAATCTTTTCATCCAATCTGAAATTTCAGATTTGCACTTTCACCCAAGTGATCCCAAGTTACCATCAACAAACTTGCTCATTACCCCAATCATCATCCTCAGAATCTGCAGAATGATCCTGCAAACTCAGTCTCTCTCCTCCCACATCATACCCTCAAACTTCCTCCCGCCCCACAAACTCAAACCCTCAAAGCCCCTGAATTTCCTCCCTCTCAAACCAACCCCACCTCGGAAATCCCCATTAAAATGCTCCTCCATTTCAGTAGCATCAGACACATCAACAGCTACAGCAGCAACAGCAAAAACTACTCCCCAAATTAAGCCATGTCCAGCTGAGGTTTCAAGGACTATAATGGAGTTATCCACTTGTGGGACCCTCTCCACTTTGACCTATGATGGTTGGCCTCTTGGGATTGGTGTTCGTTTCACTGTTGACTCTGATGGGACCCCAGTTTTGGGGTTGAATCTCTCTAATCACCACTTTTTAATGGACAAAACGTCCACTCTTCATGTCCAGGTCTGTTAAATTTGGAAAATTTTGACCTTTTGGGTGTTGAGTTGTACTTGTTTAAGCATTGAAATGTGGGTTATTTCTTGGGTTTTGTTTAATTTGAGTACATTATGAGATTAGCATCAGTTTAATATGGATTGGGTGAATCATAATTTTGCTTAAATTTGTCCAAATGTTTTTTGTGATTACTGAAGGTGATGACTTCATGGTATTGTTTGGGTTTTTTTTATGAAATTTGAATTTAGGATATAGAACTAGATGATTAATTACTTGAATTGAGGTGGGTATTATTATACACGCGGGAATATGATGGCCGTTATGCTAATATGCTCCTGGTTTATGTTCTTCACATTCTTACGAAAACATGTTCTTTATATTGTTAGTGCATGATGCACGAGTGTAGCACCTAATTTGCGAGCTTTCGTTGTTTTCTATTAGACTTACAGGGGCTGACTGGAAATTGTTTGTAATTAATGGAGGTTACTGGAGATGACAACCTTACATTAGGATATAGAGATTAAGATTACATAATGAATTTAAAAAAGGTTGATTGGACTTGGAGTTTAGGGTTGCAATATGATGTTTTGCTGATTGACTTTTGCACGCTGAAAGACACAAGTGTTCTTTGGTGCTGGGAATCTATGCTTTAGTTTTATGTTACTTGTTTTGTTTGTCTTGGTATGGGAGGATGATGAGTTATTGCACTTCGTATATATGCAGCTACAGCAATGTGGTGTAAGGACTCCACAGTGTACTATACAAGGTAGCCTAGATAAACCTGATGATAAAGGGGTTCTGAAGGTAACTTTCCATTTCCGTGAAACCTACTGTTAAATTGAAAGGAGACACCCTGATTTTAGCATGCATCTAACTTGCTATGCTTGATCCTATTATAGAAACTTCACTCAGTGTGGAAAAAAAGATTTGGGGAAGAGATCAATAATGACCTCTTGTATGTTGTCTCTGTGGACCGCATATTGCAGCTAGAAGACTTTCAGGAGGTGTGGTGGGTCATTTTGCTGTTGTTTGTATTTCAATTTCCGCTGGCCTGTGAAGTTTTACATGCCAAAATTTCTTTCAGTAAAAGTAAACTGCTAAATGCTTATCAAATTCACTTAATGTTCGCAGGATGGTGTTTGGGTGTCATCTTCAGATTATAAAAATTCATACCCAGATCCTTTAAGAGATATTGCAGAAAAGATCGTGAGTGAGATTAATGCCAACAACGTGGAGGATGTGCTTCGCTTTAGCAGCATTTATGCAGATTTACAATTCCAGGTATATGTCAAAATTATACTCAGTTATCGTATGCTGAACCCTTGAGAGAATAACACTGCATCAGAAGAACAAACCACCCCACCCACCCATCACATGGGGACAAAAAGAAAGGAAAAGTGAAGTGATGGCCTTAAAGTTGCAAACTTGTCTTTTCTATGTGATCTTATAGTTCTGTAGAATTTGGATTTTTTCTGATGAGTAAACTGTTTTGGAGATTAGCCATATTGACTAAATGATTCCTCTTTCTAAGTCAAATTTTCTTATCTCAAGAGGCTTTGAAAAGGGTAGGATGATGTACAGGTAGTAGTCTTTCAACCTTCTCAATGGAGTTACTGTTCCTCTTTGAAGAGGGCTTTCACTTGCACATAGTTGCAAAGACCAAAACTTCAATTCATGCTATGTCCTTTTTTCACTTCTTCATGTGATTTTCTTAGGGATTGTGTTTTTTCTAAGGCGTCCAAGCCAGATTTTGTTAGGGTACTTCTTTGATCATAATCCATAGGCAAGTCATTTTCATCTATCTTGTGTAGATATGGTTAATTACAGCCTTCTAAGACCTGAGAAGTTTGCCAATGAAATGAAATGCACCCTTACATCATGTAACTAATTTATAATTTTGTATAAAATACTATTTTTAATGCCATATGGTCGATACTATATTATTGTTTCTTTGTCCTCTTTCACTTACATAGCTTATGCCTGTGACAACTTACAGTTTTCAAGGATTCTATTTATTTGTATTTATTGTGTGATTTCAGGGAGATTGTTTTTTTGGACCCTTAGGATGTAAAGCACCATCACTTGCTATTAGAAGTCTAATAGCTTAATGAATTATGCTTCAAAGAACTGAGTTTTTCTGCCAAAGTACCAATAACAAATCATTCCTAAAATTAAAGCTAGTGACTCTGCTAGAGCACTGCTATATACCGAGTCCGAGTATCTTATTTGAGATCTTGAAAGGTGGCTGCAGCCCTCAGTCTCTGAAATATGCCTCAAGTGAGGCTCTTGCATAGGAGGGATAAGAAAAGGGGTTAGATTTATGGAGCTGCATCCTCACAATCCCTGATAGGCTGTTTTTATTGATCCTTGATAGTTGATACATAGTCCTCCATAAGCCTGATTATTTCCTTTCCAAGAGATTTTGATCTTATGTCAGCTGCTATCTTCTAATGGGTAGGTTTTTGTTTATTGTGAGGAATGAGGTCGGAGATAGGCTACTGTTTGATTTAGATGCAGGAAATAATGTGATTCTCATCAGATTTTATTTGGTATATTGTATAAAGTGAAAGGTGAATGGACATTGATGATTTGTTTAGAGCATTGGGATTGGTCTTAATATCTCCTAGCTTGGATAGGGAAGTGAGAGGACATGGAGTCCATATGCATGATTGGTCTCAATATAATCATTTTTGTACATGAATTAGTTTGACCAGCAAAAGTATCTTTCTCCTCCCAAATTACATTGTATTTGATTAGATTGTAATCAACTATAACTATTATACATGTGTGTAAATTCTGACCCGTGACCTTTCTCTGTAGTCTCTAGTTGTTCGTGTTTGTTGAGGTAATTCAGGTGTTAATATTAAAAAGAAAAGAGGGAACGGAGGATATAGATATCAGCTGAATTTTTTTGTAGATAAATTTTGGTATATAAGGTTTTGTGTTTGTTGCTTAAGTTCTCAATCGAGTTGCAGTGAACTTGATTATATTGGTTGTGATTACTTATTAGAAGGAATTAAAACAAGAGGGAGGGTTGAGTGTCGTTTATTGCGCATGCGCATATATCTATATCTTTGCTGTCATTTCTCATGGGTCATTGAGAGTAACAACAAATGGAAGTTTTGTGGCTTGTTGTATATCTGAGACGATAATATTTGTTGTTGCTGCAGGTATCAGAGGCGAAAATTGTGTGGGTTGATCGGTTGGGTTTCGACATGCACCTCTGTTCACCTCCTAGTGGTATGTATGAGATTAGGATCCCATTCCCAAGGGAAGTGACAGATGAGAAGGGTGTGAAATCAACATTTAACGGGATGTCTCAAGTCGCTTGGGAAGTGGAGAAGAATTACTATCCTCTAGATTTTAAGAGAGTCAAACAAGTGAAGAAGCTTGCAGTGGCAGGATTATAGAGGACATCAGAGTTTTCATTGCCCCCAAGCTTACTCTTAACAGGCCATTTTTTGAGGTTGAATTCTGACCACTTCTTATATTTGTTCCAGCACGCAGTGAATTTTGTCGTCTTTGTTGGCCAGTTAGACTATGAGTCTACCGAGCTGAGCTGAAAGTGAAAATGACACTTCTAGCAGAGAGTATCTTTGAAATTAGTAGTTGTGGATCATAATTTTGCAAACCATTTTTTATAGTTATTGATATGCAATATAAAATGGCAGCTAGATTTTGTATGTGAATTGTTATTTACTAAGAATACCATCTATTTTTATTTTTTTTATCAAATTGCCCCTAAATAAGACCATTTTCCCCCTTCCTTTTATCCTCTCTTTATTCTAAGTACTAAATAATAAGAATTATAAAAATTGTAATAATTACAATAATAATTAATAACAATTTTATATAATACTCCCTTTATATTTTCCCCTTCTCATTTTGAATAAGGGGAGGAATCAAGATAAGTTTACATAAGCATTAGTTTTTTGTATTTTTTCATGAAAAATAAATAATTAATTAATTTAAAACTTTTCTGGATTTTTATGGTTTTATGAGTTAATATAAAAGGAAATTATTAAAGAATGAGAAAAAAAATATTGGAAAGAAAAAAGTGAGTAAATAAAATAGGACAAAATATGTAAAAGGGAGAGTAATTTAAGTAGATGAGAATAAAAGACTAATCTATGAAGATAAATTGATCACAAAAATTTGCCTAAAATAGAATAAATTTAAAGTGAGAAGAATTTTTCCTTTCAAAAAAAAAAAAAAAAAAAATTTTAACTTGCTACATTGTTAAAATTTTACTTGGTTGTTTAAGGTGCAGATAATTTGGTTGTGATAGTAAAGGGTAAGACAACATCTGGAGCTACAAAATTTTGGCACTATACTTCCATTTAGTCTGAAATCACATATCGAAACCATGTAGTGTCGATGTACGTAGAGTGGAGCTAAAGATTGGTAGGCAATTGTTATTAGATATAGAAAAGGTAAAAGTTAATGCAAGGGAAAGAGGTTAACGACAAGGTGTACAAGGATATTTACGATAAATTAACTTTTAAAGAAGGGGAAAAAGAGATGAAATAGATGTTTATCAAGGATCTTTATATGGTTAAGTGTATGAAAGATAAAAATTAAAGGATTCTCGTCCAAAATGACGAGATCGGTGCAGATGGAGGGAGTATTGTGATAGATTGTTCAATGAAAGTCAAGTCGGGAGTGTATAGGGGACACCATTATTGAAGAATGAAGCTTTAGGGAGTGTATGAGGATACAAAAAATGGAAGGGGAAGAGGCATTGAAGAGGTTGAAATTAAGGAATAGGTATTCCTATCGTGAGTTTGGAGATGCCTAGGCAAAATTGGTATTGAATAGTTAACATGCCTCTTGAACAACTTAGAGGACAAGTAAATTGCCACAAGTTTGGAGGAGAAGCACCTTGGTGCCTATTTCTAAGAATAAATGAGATGCTCAAGAATTTTCAAATTATCAAGGAATAAAGCTTATAAGTCATGAAATTACGAGAGAGAGTGATTGAGCAAATGAGCAAAGCTTTAGGAAGTGTGTTGATATTTTTAAAAATCAATTTCGGGTTCATATTAGGTTGATGTACAACAGAAATTATCCACCTTATTAGGTAAATATTGGAGCATTATCGTGCAAGGAAGGATGGTTCATACATGAGCTCAGATTCTTCTAATTATTCTTATCATACATCTTTTGCAATTAGAATCAGACATGATTCAGATAAAAACTTTAAGTTGCTGAGTAATCCATTTAGTATATCTTTTTATCACTTCTTTTTCCTTTTTATACTGTCCCCCCTGTTTCCTTGGTTTCTATCCTGTATGCATCCAATGCTGATTCTTCCAAAATGAGCTTCCAGACAAGTCATTTTATCTTGTCAACCAAATCCAATGCGTAATTGGTCAAGGGAAGTTTCAGATCTGTGTTTAATGAAAATATCATATCAGATGTATCCCATTTTCAGTTATTTTGGTTTCTACCTAAAACATAGAATGTCATTGTACTCTTTAGTAGACCTGTTCAAATGGGAGGGATCCATAAGGGCCTTTGATCAACCCGTTTGTTAAAAAGGGTCTAATTAATTATAATTATGATGTTAATTGGTCGGCCTTTTAAAATGTCATGTTTTATTGTGTCTTTAATGAGTCAAGTCGGGTCAATAATGAGTCAATAGTTTCTAAGGCTTTTAAATATTATCAGGTAATGAATTCTTTCCACTTGTCAATGGTCTACTGCCAAATATTGGAAATAATACAGACAAATTATCACCCTTTATAGATAAAAATTATACTATCTTTGGACGATCCGACCGGATTCGGCACGTTTTGTACCTTTATTGGCCCAACCTAGCATGTTTTGCATCTTCTTTGACCCGGCCCACTTTGCATCTTTGCGTGTGACCCATCCGGGTCCTAATCCGACCCAATGCACAAGTCTACTCTTTAGCTAGTTAGTAGCTCAAGCCTGTAGCTCTTATGATTTTTGCAAGTGTTCTCACAAAACCTCCGCAGTTGCTGCTGTAACCTTTATGCAATGTAATGAGGTAGCAATCCTATGCTATATACTATCAAGGCGTGAACTTACAAGCATTTTTACGAACATGTTCTCCAGAAGCAATAGCCGCTTGAGCCTAAAAACTGCACCCTTTATTATTGATGAGTTTGTCGAACTGAGCTATTCAGACGAATTTTCTAGTTTAACGGTGCTTCTTACATCTATCAGACATCAGGTATTACTAATATCTTAGACATCACTTTAACGCGCGGCCTTTTTCTATTAGGAGATGCCATAGTTATTGTGTTTCTATACTAAGTTGTGTGGTAGTTTTAATAAATTTCCTCGTTCTACATAATATAAAATAAATAAATACAATTGATCCAAATAATGTTGACACTTTTGACTAGCATACATCAATGAAAGATATTCATCTAAAGAAAGACTGAAGCAAACTTATAGAATTTAGTCCGATTCCAACAATATACCACCATATATGTTTGCCATCAATCCTTTCCAGAGTAGATACTAATTGTTTCGCAACATCTATATAGAAGAATGAAAGGCTAGTTATTGGACCATGCACTCGATATAAAACGCAGGGTCATTTAACATAAAACGCTGCAATGTGTACACGTCAGCAAAGACACTGAACATTTTATTGAAAGCCAATGAATATTGAATGAAAATTCTTTTAGCAGACAATGAATATGGGATATGTGATGTTCATTTTTCCCCATGTAAGTAACTTCGCAATTAGGAAAAACATAAATAGTTTTTTAGAGTGGGAGTAGTACAAGGTCCAAGATTCATTAAAAATCTGATATTTTTGCATTGAGAATAGGTCACGTACTATACACAAACTATGAAAATAAACATTATATACTATACTACTGAACATCATATATTACTTCACTAAACATTGTATGTTATAATAATGAACATGTTATATCAAGTTAGATACATATTTATTAACATGAACATTGAACATTACGTTCAAAGGCAATGAACATTAAGCTTAAAAGCAATTAACATCACGTTCAAAGACAATGAAATTTATGTTCACATGCAATGAATATCATGTTCAAAGACACTGAACATTATGTTCAAAGACAATGAACATTATGTTCAAAGACACTGAACATTCACTTCAAAGGCAAAAAAAAAATAATATTACTGAGTAATGAGAAACGTGTTGCATGAGAAATCAAAACAGTCATGTTTCCAATGCACAGGGCCGTCTTAATCATTTTGGGGGCCCTGTTCTAAACTTTGAAATTGGGCCCTAATAAAAAATATACCGAAATTATCTCTATATATTATAATACTATAACAACATTTTTAAACGAAACACATACTCAAACTACTTTATTTAAATGATAAATAATATGCTTAATATCCTAATACAATCTCAATTATAAAAAATTTAAACTATTTAAATAGAGCTAATCTTCTAGCATTTTTTGAAGCAAATTCATCAACCATGTCTTTATATTCCACATCATTTTCAATTGCGATTAATGCCAATCCATTAAGTCGTTCTTGTAACATGGTAGACCGCAAATAAGATTTCAACAACTTCAACTTTGAGAAACTTCTTTCTGCAGAAGCAACTGTTACAGGAATAGTCAATAAGATCCTGTATGCAATCATTGTATTAGGAAAACAATCTACGCCTTTCAAAAATTTTAAATAACTCCCAGTTTTTTTGCAGGCAAGATATCTCTTAATAACTTTAACTCCACATATAGTTCATGTCCATCAACATCAGATTGCTCATTATGTGTTAATGCTTGCTCAAAATGACTACAACTTGACTTCAAAGATATATCATCTAATGATTCTAACTTTCCAGAAGTAAACATGAAACCATATATACTTTCATATTCTTGATATTGCACAAATCTTTTATTAAGAGAAACAATAGCTTGGTCAACAAGGATAAGAAAAAAATTTACTCTAAAAGATTCTTCCCCTAATAACTCAACTGAAGGGGTATTTAAATTCTCATCGAATTGTTTTTTTCTTCGAATAACACGCCTTTGAGGAAATACTGGATCAATATTCATTTCATTAGCAATTTCTTTAGCATTATTCAAGGCAATATAAAATCCAGTATCTCTATATCCTTCAAAGTATGAAACCAACTCCTTTATTTTTTCCATAGCAACATCAATAACCATATTATTTGATTGCAAAAGCTTTCTAACCATATTAATCGCAGACAATACCTCAAACCATATAATTATTGACACTAAAAACTCAAAATCACCTAGCTTGCCAAGGATTTAGCTTCATTACATATTTTAGAGTCAGAATCCTTGTCTGACACTTCAAGCAAAGCTTCTCTAAAATCTGACATTTGACATTTTATAGCTTTGACACTATCTATATGACTCTCCCAACGAGTGAATGACAAAGATTTCGGAGTTAACAATTTTACATTATCTTTCAGAATTTGCCATCTCTTTCTAGAATTAGCAAAAATTGTATAAATATGTTGTACAACTCCAAAAAAATCTTTAGCTTTATTGCAAGAGTAAGCCATATCACACAATATCAAATTAAGACTATGACAACCACAAGGAGTATAAAAGGCTCTCGAATTTATATCTAAAAGTTTCTTTTGTACACCTTGATGCCTTCCTTTCATATTTGACCCATTATCATAACCTTGTCCTCGTACATCAAATATGTCAAGATCAAGATTTTTCAATTCATTTTGTAAAACATCAAAAAGTCCTTGACCAGTTGTATCATTCACATTCAAGAATCCTAGAAAAGATTCTTCAATACTAACAGAATTTGTAGAGACATCCACATATCTTATTATTAAAGACATTTGTTCTTGGTGACTAATATCAGGAGTACAATCAAGTATCACAGAGAAATACTTTGCTTGTTTAATTTTTTTTAAAATTTCAGATTTAATTGCAGAAGCAAGCAAAAGTATTAGCTCATTTTGGATGCTATGCCCAAGATAATGAAAGTGAATCTCATCATTTGTGACACATTTAACATGCTCTTGGATAATTGGATCAAACTCGGCTAACATTTCAATCAAACCTAAAAAATTACCATTGCTATTTTGATACAATTTCTCATTAGAACCACGAAAAGCAAGACTATGTTTAGCAAGGAATTTCACTATTGAAATAATTCTGTCTAAAATATTTTTCCAGTGATCCTTTTCTTTCTCAATTAGTCTTTGAGTCATTTTATCAATGGTTTCATTCTTTTGGAGCCTTAAATGCAACTCTACCAAGTAGACATATTCTTAACGTGTTCAATACCCGTTTCATGCTCTTTAAGTCTCTCACCAATACGTGCCCAATCACTAAAACCATCATTAGCTAACTGTCCTCTACCAATTCCTTTTTTAAAAATTTTACAACAAAAACAAAATACTCTATCAAGTTCTTTTGAATAAACAAGCCAATCTCTATCACATTTCTCTCCATTAGATAAAACTCTAGTATATAAATTAGCCATTAAGCGTCCAGAGAAATTATCTTTAGGACCCTTTACAATGGAATAATCTCTTTTAGGGCCTTTTGTCACTACTAAATCAATCATTTTCGATTCAAGAGCATCCCAATTTCTTGGATCAAATATATCAAAAGAATATTCATATTGGTCTGGTTGCTGTTCATTATTATTATCATTTTCCTCTCTATGACACAAATTATCCAAATCCTCACCATCATCATCATTAACATCAACATATTGATCATCCACATTTTCATTTTCAGAGGCAGGCACATTAACATCAACACTTTGATTATCCGAATTAATATTTTCATTAACAGCCATATTTTCAAAAATTTCAGCATTAACATCAACAACATTTGGATTTTCATCTACAATTTGCGGTTCTTTTAATAAAAATTTGTCAAGAGCCCCTCTTTGAGATTGAGTTAACTCTTCCGATTTTTTCTTTTTCATACGTTTATCATAACCGGACAAATACTTCCTTTTAGGAGACATAATTAAAATCTAAAAATAAAATAAAAATTGCAATAATATGTAGTAATTAAACAAATAGTCAAACAATTAACAAAAAACAACAAATTATGCAATTTAATCTAATAAATAAAAATGCAAAAAATAGAAAAGGATTGAAACAATCTGGCTTGCGGCAACTCTGTTTAATGGGCCGTCTTTGAATAACCTCTATAATTGATTAATTGCGCCTTACCGGAACTCCATGAGGGACCATGACAATTGACAATTTGCCTCTTTCCTTTGCTCTTCTTGAGTTCTTGTTAACCACTTAACCCTTATACGGTTATACCCAATTTATTATTATCACTATAATTTTTTTTTAATTCTCAAATCTGAAAAAGATAAGAGATTGAAACAAAATTTATAGAGGGCAAAAAAATTAGTTGTTTGATAAACTAAAATTAAGGGGTTTAATTATGGAAAACACGAACTTAATTTCCCCATTGAAATCAATTTCTTCATACCCGTTGTAGTTGATGGAAGGTATAACATTTAATTTGAAAAATTGAAAATTTGGGGGAAAAACAAAAAATTAAATGAGAAAGTAGAAAAATTTTAGAGGAAGATTGAAGATTAGAAAGTATTTAAGGAATTAGGAGCAATTTACAAAGTTGAAATCTAAAAATCTGGAAAGTATGAAAAAGAGGAGTGAATGAAGGAAGATGAGCGTTGGGCTTTATGGGTCTGAGTGACACGCAGTGAATGAATGAAGGAACTCAAAGAAAATGCTTTTATTGCTTTATGCGTGTAAGACTTTCAGTCTTTCATTTTTTTTAATAATCAAGGTTGGGCTCCGAGAATATGGGCCCTCAAAATTTCAAGGCCATGTGCTAAGGGGCTATTTGCACAGGGCCTTAGCCGGGCCTGCCAATGCATCATCATAGCAAATTAATACTTCATCCGAATGCATTATTTTTCAACTGATTGTTAACATCTCGTCTAGTTCACTCAAGTGATATAATATGTTCATTGTAGTAATACTAAATGTTCATTTTTTGAATTTATAATCTTCATTGTCAAAAAAAATTTCTGGACAAATGTTCTAGCTTTATTTTCATAATACTAATGTTCATTCTTCTAACACTTAATGTTCAGTAGCTTAATATAGGATGTTCATTTTCAACGCAAAAAGTTCAACACATCATCTTAATATAAAATGTTCATTGTTATCATATATGATGTTCAGTGCAATAATATACGATGATCATTCGTGTAATGTATAAATTTCGTTAACATTATTTATGTACAGTACGTGACGATTTTTAAAGCAAAAAAAAAAATCAAATTTTAAAAAAACCTTGGGACCTGACTCATTGTACAGTACGTGACTATTCCCACACTGCAAAAATACTTTTGTTTTTCGCAACTACCAACATGCATGGGGAATAATGAAAATCACAAATCTCTATGTTAATTGTCTATTTAAAAAATGTTTATTCAATGCCCTCCTCTGTGACATTGCTGCATTTTATGTTAAATGATTTGCGTTATGGCCAAGATGCACGATGCTCACTATACACCCGGGTCCATGGTCTTATTTGCGCCTCAGATTTGGACAATCCATAACTTTAAATGACCCTTAGGGAACCACTAACTAGTCAAACCTTATTATATTTACGTTACTCCGTATTCAATTGAGGCAACGAGATGAGAGTAGGGATGGTAGTGGGTCGAATATGAGTTATATTCGACTAGACCCAGACTTATATCTATTTTTTTCAGAGTAGACCTATCTCTATCCCATACCCATTGGGTTCTAAAAATTCAAACCCTTATTCAAAACAGATCATTAACATATTTTTCTATTTACTTATTATTCTTTTGTTTTATAATTGGATGTATTTTCTCAAATTTTTAAGTCAAAAGAGTATAACAAAATTAACACTTGGTTAATTGAAGTAAAAAGTATCAAAATTACAACTCAATAAATGATATATTTATCCTAATTTTAATATCAAAATATTAGAAGTTTATAATGAACACAGTCATACACAATAAGATTGACATATTAAGTGAATTTCTAATCTCTCACTTCTAAATTAAATATTAGGTTTTAGTTTTTTTTTTATAAAAAAATATAGGTCTATGGGTTGAATTTAGATTGGATCTGAATCTAATTTTTTAGACTCAAACCTAAATTCAACCCAATGACATTTAGACTCATATTTGACCCGGACTATATGTTTCAACAAATGGGCTAGGCCTGATCAAGTCCGGGTTGGTTTTGCACCCATTGCCATCCCTAGTAAAAACTATGTGCTTTGTTCTTGTGAGATCAATAGCAGCACACTTACCTTCTTGATAGCAATAATAGTTGAGCTCTACTTTTAGCTCTTTTAGTTGCGGACGTTCTTCAACCTTAAATAATTCAATGCACTGAATTTTCCCTGCATACAACTTCGTGAAAGAAGTATTTCAATATCATGGCCCCCACTGATGATGTTTCAAGGTTTGTACAAACCTCAGCTCGTTTTACCACAGTTACTGTTGGAAAACACTATATCAGATAGGCCATGAAACTGCTACAATCACCAACTTATCAAGATATGACTCCTGAATGTCATCAAGAAGCACAATTTGCTCTTTTCTTCAGTCACTCAAGATACAACCTTGCAGGGATACCCCTCGGAAGTATGATCTCTTTGGTCTCGGATGACCTACCTGTAGGTGGAAGCACTGTAATGTGCACTTACTTGAGTCCAAAAGAGTTAAATTTGGCATCATGAAATTTCAGTAATTCCATATTTTGCAGCTCATGAATGCTGCTTAAAATATGTTATGATAGTATCTTCAATTTGGATAGGGCGGGTAAGATAAGTCCCCTCCCCCCGGAAAATATTTCGGTTCAGTAATGACCTGTAAGCTCTTTGAACATTTCAAGCTTGGAGGAAGTGCAGAAAGCTCCTCAATTGCAGTACCAGATAGGTCCAGAAACCTTAATTTATAAAGACTGGCTAATGGACTCACTTCTTTCAACTTCTGACAACATCTAAGATCTAAGACCCGAAGCTCTTCCAAGGCACTGATGGAACTAGGAAGTCTAATAATACGAGTACCAGATAGACTCAGTACACGAAGGGCAGGCATGTGTAAGAAAAATGATTCTGGAATTACCTCGAGAGGGTTGTGTTGCAAAAGTAAGACTGAGAGATTGGCACACTGGAGGGAAGTGCCTGAAGGGAGTTGAGAAATTGATGAATATATCATGGAAACAACATGGAGATTTCCACAGAAGTCTAATGTTGAAGGAACGCCAGCTTTCACCATGATGTTGTCTCTTGAAATGGAAAGAGCCATACGTCTAACAAGATCATGTATTTTAATGCTCCTTTTATCTTGGCAAGTTTCCAGCAAACAAGAATTGAGAAGCTTGTTCAGAATGGAATGGCCCATGTCGTACTGTACCTGCCATGATGGCACATCATCTATGAGCCCCACTCCAATCCAAAGACGTATTAGCTCTTCTTTACTGATGGGATGACCTTTAGGGTATAATGCAGAATACCAGAAACAACGCTGCAGCTTGATGTTGTTCAATCTATCATAAGACAACTTCAACTGACTGAGTGTATCTTCAAACTGGTTAAGTCCCCTATAGAAGGGATCCACATTCTCAAGGACTTCCCTCACTCTAGAGACATCACTCATGCTGTTGGCCAACGAAACGATAGCAAGAGGTAAACCTGCGCCCTCATTATTCACAAGCTTCCTAATAGAGGACACAAGTTTGGTTTCTGATGCACCAAATTCTCCTGTACTATATTGGAACAGCTCCCAACTCTCTTCCTCTGAGAGTGGTTCAACCTTAATAACTTTTTGGCAATGCAGCATACGGCAAACATCCAGTAACCGAGATATGACTATCAACTTACATTTCCTAGGAATGCCAACATCCTCCCGACGAAAATCACCCCACAAATCATCAAAGAAGATTGTGCACTTGTCTTTGAGGGATAAAAAGTTATATATCATGCCCGCTCTTCTGGTTACATCCTTATCACTTTGAAGATCAATTCCAAATGCATCAACAATTTTTTGCTGCAACTGGTATACAGTGAAATCATTCCCAACATATATCCAAGCAGTAGCATGGATATGATGAATAGAATGGATATCTTGGTTTAGAAGCTGAGCGTAGAGATGCTTTAAAATGGTGGTCTTCCCAATCCCACCCATCCCATGAATTCCAATTGTGGAAATCTCGTCATTCCTTAAGAAACACCTTATCTTTTCAACATACCCAGAGTTAACGCACAGGGGTGCCTGCACTTTCCTGCGCTTGTTTTGAGGTTGTGAGTGAACACTGTTAGTTTCCGTGTGTTTATTGACAGAATCGACCCCTCTACTGCATCTTCCATTACATGAAAAATCCGAGCGGTTCCTCACAAAGGCCCAAAGCGCATCAATTGAAGGTAATCTGAAGCCTTTGATTTGCATCCTATCAGAAAAGAACAAGAGTATAATCACTTTTTGATGCTTCGAATGTATTTGACATAAACTAATAGCCTCATATCCGAATAAACTTGAACCAATCAACTACTATATGCGTGGTCTCAATTAGAGGTAAATTAGAGGTGACAAGGAGCTAAATCAAAGCTAAAGCAAGAGCTTAGCTTAACTAGGCTCAATGTGAAACAGCAGACAGCTAAAACTAGTAAGTTTGGAAGATTGGAAACTGGAGTAGCCAAGCCAATATGAAGTACTGTATTTGAAATCCTAATCATTTGCCACAAAATGTTAATTTCTGCTCACAAGTTTTTTATCCTCCACCCAACTCGAAATCGCAAATAAGACCATGGACCCGGGTGCATAGTGATCGTGCACCCGGTCCAAAACATAAGACCATTTAACATAAAGTGTATCACTACGCAGCAATGTCACAGATGAGGGCATTGAATGAACATTTTTAAGCAGACAATGAACATGGGAATTTGTGATTTTAGTATTCCCCATGCATGTTACTTGGTATTTGGGAAAAACAAAAGTTTTTTTTACAGAGTGGGAATAGTCACGTACTGTACAATAAGACATTTCCCAAGGTTTTTTTAAAATATGATTTTTTTTGCATTGGGAATCATCACGTGATGTACATAAATAATGCATGGGAAAATTATACAGTATACGAATGAACATCGTATATTATTACACTTAACATCATATATGAAAATAACGAACATTTTATATTAAGATGATGCGTTGAAAATGAACATACTCTATTTAAGTAATGAATATCCTATATAAAACTACTGAACATTAAGTGTTAGAAAAATGAACATTTGTATTATGAAAATGAAGCTAAAACATTTGTCCAGTAATTTTTTTGACAATGAACATTATATATTCATACAATGAACATTTAGTATTATTGTAATGAACATTTAGTATTATTACAATGAACATATTATGTTACTTAAGTGAATCAGGTCAAAAAGAATACATTGGGATGAAACATTAATTTGTAATGATGATGTATTGAAATTCTATTACTTTTATTTAATATTGCAACAATTTCAATGATTGTTACATACAAGTAAAAGAGATCTTTGCAATTTTTTTTTAAAATCTGATTGCATTGGGAATGTAAATGCGCCGTACACATTTTAGGCTAATGAACATTCTGTTGTAAATAAAAACATTAAGTATTCTGATAACGAACATTACGTATTGCTTGAATGAACAACGACATAAGATGTTTTTACATTAACATATACGTACAAAAATGTGAAAGTGCATTGGGATAGAACATTATTTTGTAATGATTATACATGAGAATTTTATTTTATTTATTTAATATTGCAATGATAGCAATGATCACAGTACAAAGAACTATTCAAGATTTACTTTAAAATGTGAGATTTTGCAATGTGACTTTTGGCATTTCTAATTTTTTATTTTAATTCTAATTTTTTATTTTTATTTCTAATTTTTTATTTTATTGCTGGTTTTCGTGGAGTAAGGTCAAACGCAATGAACAATACATTTAGAATCACCGATCATTATATTAATAAGCTCTGAATATTAAGTAAACTTGGACTGAATTTTAAATTCAATGCACTAAATGTTTTGTTCAAATACACTGAACATTTTATTCAAACGCACTGAACACTTTGTTCAAACGCACTGAACATTAGGTTTAGAGGCACTGAATATTAAGTTGAAAGGCACTAAACATCAAGTTTAGAGGCACTGAACAATTTGGTAAACACAATGAAAATTACATTCAGTGGCAACGAGCATGATATTAATAAGCACTAAACAATGAAAAGGTTTTTTTGGGGAAAATGGTGAAATGATGATTTGTGTTGTGACAATTGCATGGGGATTACAATAGTCGTATTCCGTGAAACAAGGTACGTCCAATCAATTCACAAAATGACGGTTTATTGGGGAATTTTTTTAACTGCAAATGTACCGTGGCTTTGTATAAAATGTAGTGGCTTTGCTAACGTGTACACAAGGCTGAATTTAATGTTAAATGACCTTGCATTTTATAACCGGGTGCAGGGTCCAATAACTGACTCAAAATAGCTTCAACTGGGAAACTCAAGAACAAGCGTAACTCTCATTAATTGTAACCCATATACGACTAATACGAGTGTTTGGTTCAACATTTTGGAATTAGTTTTGAATCCATAACTTAGTAAGGCTAATTTGGATAAATATTTTTAGAATAGAATTACATACCCAAGGTTCTATCTCTTCCCCAACCCCCCAGAACATTCCCACCTTAACCCCAAGAATTCCCAACCCATCCTTTATATCATCAAAACCTCCATATTGCCAAATAATTTTAAAATTGTATGATAATTTGAATCCATACCTCAAAGAATGAATGACGAACCAAACGAATCTTTGATTAGGACTGTCTATCTTGTTTCATTTTATTGTTTGACTAAGGTAGTACTTGGTATTAACCAAATAATTCATCTAAACTTGAGTTACTGCTCTTTTAAGACCCCGAAAGTAAAATATATTTGATGCTGCCCCTCACAAAATAAAATTTCTTTGAACTAAAAGACAAATAAAAATCATAATCATGGAGAAACTAGGAAGCATAAAAACAAAAAAGGAAGAGAAACCAACCTGCTCCCTAACAACCATGTGCCTCTTGAGCAGCTTCAAGGAAAAAGCGAGACCTTTGAGGGGAATTAAGACGAGATCTCAAGTATGAATGAATCTTTAATAGGACTGCATTCGTCCATTATATAGACTGTCGGATGTAACTACTTTGAAGAATTGTAGGAAACAAGCAAGCAGATCTGTAGGAAACTCCGAAGAAGGAAGAGATCTCATTCGGGTGTGGGGTCCAGGATTCGTGTACTGAAATCATAATGGTTTTTTCTTTGGTAAATTCTTAAAAATTACTAGTAAGAGTTTTGGAGTTTAGCGTTATTCTTTTCATACGGGAATTGTGGAAGATGATTGACACCCCATGTTTTTATATACCAGCAAGTTTGAGTGTCAAATCAGATTGACGGGATGGATTCGGTTACATACTAGTAAGATATGGTTGAAACCGACTATCTTTCATCTTCTAAGTCGGCTTAATTGGGGTTGGGTTATCCTTTGGGTTTGGGTTCAATCATTTAGCTTATTTCATATTATATTATTTTTGGGTCATGATCCGTTCGGTTTTGGATGAGTTAATACCAATTTCATGTCTGGATAAATTTTGGATTGAGTCGAGTTGGCTCATTTTGGATCATTTTGGTTCGGGTTTGGACGGATAAAATAGTTTATTTTAGGTTAGATAGATTTTGTATTATTTATTAATACAAGTCATCTTAGTTTCATTTGAAATTTGGATTAAGCGCCGGGTTCAAATTATCTTGTAAATCGTGTATTATTAAAACAAGTTATTAACAGTTCATGATTCTAGTGAGATATATCTTATTATATTTATCTCAAAACAAGTCATGCCTTGTTATTTCTATAGTTTATATTATATGATTGTCAGTTTTTTGATAATCACGAGTGATGGAGGTTACTCGTATGGTTTGATATCAGCTAGGCTAACAGTTTGAGTTGATAATTTACTACTCTTTTGTAAAAACAAAAACACTGGGAATGGATGACGAGTGGTGGAGGTTGGGAGCTGTATAATAGGGCTTCCTCGGTTTCATTTTATGGTTTAAGTAGAGTTTGTCTTATAGTATGGTTTAAGTCATTTGCGTCATTACATGTACCACTTAATCCTATTGGTACTATCATTAAATAAATTTTTGTGTTATATTTTAAAATTATAATTATTTCACAATCAAATAATAATAATTATTATTAAATAACAAAGATCAATAAGGTTGAGTGTTACATATAGTAGACAAAAGATCAAAATCCAAACCTTATTAGTTCATGTCATTAAATAATCGTTACTTTTCGTCCATCAAAAAATTCAAGGTTCTAAATATTTTTCCTTTGTTATCTCTTATATTGGTTGACAAAATTTAATTTTTTAGGTGCAAAAGAGGGGCAAGCCTCAAACACAAAGAGAAAAAGAAACTACAACAACAAAAACACACATTTGAAATCGATGTAATCAAACGAGTGTCACACTACTAATATCCTCCAATAAAATAATATACTATACTTATCATAGTATGTGGGAGGAACTATTCGACAATTTGGCATTACAAATAGTACAAATTAAATAATAGCTAGATTGGTTGATAATTTGACATTTACATGGGAGGATAATACTAGACTTATGTTACTTTACTACTAGTATAATTTTTATACAAATTGTCACACGTAATAGTGAGTAGAGAATAATAAATTAGTGATTACGTACCTGCTCCCTCAATCCTAAATAACCACCGCAAATAATATTACGAAGTACGTCGTAATAATAATACAAAAATGATAAAGAGTGGGTCAGTGGGCACAGAGAAGACTCAACAGCAAGACTCGGTAAAGGTCTTCTCTACTATGAAGTTCCGGTGCTCCTTCCTTGGACGCTCAACACAGATCCATAAAACCATTTTCGCCATCATTTCTTCAGCTTCATCTCGCATCTCTCGTTCAGATTTTGTGTTCTTAGGTATGTGCTTCACTTCAAGAACAACCATAAAAATTTGCTAATATATAAAAAAAAAATAGTAAGTACAACACTGATTTCATTCAAGTGCTATTTCAATTACCCAAGTTTACTAACCTTGGTGTATGTGGCAGCCCTATGACGGAGGCCCGATAAACAGGTGCACCCTATACCCTTATGATGGCTGCTTGAGACTTGAGTTGGTGGCGAGCGATGACAACGACGACGAGTTAGGGCGGCTACTGTCTGAGGGTACATTTCTGCTGATATATATGTGCGCACACACTGTGTTTTATAACATGTCTTATGTTTCGAGATTTTACTGTGCATTTTAGATTGTCTATTCTGATTAATGGAAAAATTGTATAATTCTTTTAGAGATTGACCGATTTATTATAACTTACCAATAGGCTTGATAAATAATTGACACATACGAAATACTTAATTTTAATTACTTTATTTATTCTTACATGATATTCTACTAAACTCTTTCCGTATATATAATCAATTTACAGAGGTTTGTGTTTAAAATCTTTTTTTTTTTATAGCTAAACAATGAATCAATAGGATTTCGTGGCATATATATGGGCATTACACATACATTAGTCCCGTACACATTAATGACACAATAGCATACGACATGAAAGTACTCGGTGGATTAAGAATCCCATTAGTATCTTCTTTAACAAAAGTGAAACAATACAAAAAGTGCTCGGTGGATTAACATTAGTATCTTCTTCAACAAAATTGAAACTACTGTTTGGTCGATCAACCAAAAGATTTTCACACCAAAATGTGGAGTCTTGGTCATTAACTCATTATCCCCAAATTTGGGTGATAAACTGAAAAGCATATCTTAAAATCCTAATTAAGATCTTGAAACGTGGATATCAGAGTTTCAAACTATCAGATCTAAACAAAAAAAATCAGATATAAACCTGGAAGACAAGAGGCGAGAACTCCGGCGAGAGTGTGAGAGACTGAGAGACAAGAGGTCGAGAGTAAGAGGTGAGACCGCGAGAGAGAGGCGAAACTGCGAGAGTAAGACTGTGAGGGATGAGGGGATGACTGTGAGAGTGAGGCAGTGCTGATTTTGAAGTGTTGAAGGAATGAAGGCTGTGAAGAACTAAAGAGTGAAGATGGGTTGATGGCGCCAAGTCTGCGAGAGAAGTAGAGAACTCAGAAAAAACCTAAGGCTAAAAAAGTAAAACAACAAAAAATTAATTAAAAAGTTATATATATCGGGTACCCAGGTACCCGGTTATAGTTTTATTCGGCCCATGACCCGACCCGGTTATTCTATTTATTACCGAGTCGGGTACCCGACCCTAGAGATGGCCACGGGGCCGGTTCGGGTGGGCTGAGCCTGGCCAGCCACCGGGCTGGCTGGGGAAATGGGATCCGAGATCGGACCAATCCTTGGGGTGGGCCGGTCTGGTTCCAAGATGGGATTTGGAGGGGAGGGGGGTTTGATTCGTACCGAATCATGAAGCGAATTATCGAATTGAATTGAATTCACGAATCAAATTGAATTGACGAATCGGTATCAAATCGAAACGAATTCACGAATCGAACCTAATCGAAACGAATCAAATGAATTACATATAAACACATTTACAAATTAGAATAAAGAAATTATTTCGAATGTAATTAAACGTTTATAATCCACTCATAATGACATTTTTTGTAAACTTTTAAATAAGGTCGTATATTTATTTTTTTCTTGATAATTATGTATTGTTAAACTAATTATGTATATTCACCTAATTTCATATTTACGTATTACTAAACCAAGTAAACTAAATAAACTAATTAACCTATTATTAAACAAATTATGTATTATTAAACTAATTAATGTAATTAGCCAATTACATATTTACTTATAATCCATTATCATATTAATTTATTTTAATTAAACATGTTTTGGGGGTTGGGGAAAAGAGAAAGGTCTTGCACTTAATTTAGGAAATCAAAATTTAATTAAATATTGATTTTCAAAATTAAGTTGCCTACGTATCATGAAGGAATCAAAGCCCACGTAGTTCTGTTATGTACCTCAAGGGGTGCCTAGCCTAGCCAAGGACAACCCCTGAACCTCCTTTACCTGTTGGGTTGTTGCTTGATTCGCTCGTGTCCATCATCATCCAATGAGCGTCTTCGTCGTTGTTGTCCTCTCTCAATTCTTGGGTCCTACGGTCCGTCTGATCCCAATCTTTCTTACATACGCATATTTCTATGCTCTACGGAGATAAGCGGGATCTCTTCTTGTCCAATACTCTTTTACCCGCACTAAAAGCAGACTCAGAAGCAATAGAAGAGGCGGGAATTGCAAGTATATTCTTTGCAATTCTCGCCAAAACGGGAAATTTTCGTTCGTGATCGCGCCACCACTTAATAATTGAAAAATTTTCATCGGTTTCATGTTGGTAAGAAAGATATTCGTTAATAAAATAAAGGGAAGAAGAAGAAGATGATGAAGAAGAAGAAGAAGAAGAAGAAGAAGAAGCCGACGTTTTTTATTTTCTTAAAATTCTACTAAGTGCTGGCACGAATCGCGTATCGGAGCTTCTACTAGACGACGATAAATGTTGGGAAGGTGCATAAATAGAAAGATAATAATCATATAAACTAGATAAAACATTTTTACTTTTTTCTATATAGGCATTGACGTCATATTGTAAACCTAGAGTGCTATAGTAAAATTCTAACACGTTTTCTAAACCCGAAGTCTTAACCTCGGGATCAAGAATAACAACTATACCATATATGACGATGAATTCACTAAAGTAATAGTATCATTTACTTAGCATACTAGTAAGTACATCACTAATTTTAGTGATGTTGAAATGATCGCTAAAAGTGTTAATTCTGCTAACACACTCTAATATAACTAAATGAATGTTAGAGTCGTAAATATATGAGAAAATTTTGGTTGCATGATCAAATGCTGCTAAAATATCACGAATGAAAATAGTGGTAGTCCAATGGAAATCACTAATAAGTTCATCAAAAGTCTCGAGTTTCGGTATAAAGAATGGTCAAAACATCACGGTATTTAATGACATCATTTAACAATCTATATGTTGAGTTCCAACGGGTCGGTGTATCGAGACTCTATTGTCTCTTCTGAAGGCTTTTTTCCTTATATAAGACCATATACTTTTTTTCTAACTGATACAGTAATTCTAATCCATTTGATTATACTCCTAATGAGGTTAAGCAAGTCGCTTAACTCAACTAAATCTTCTTGAACCAAGAGATCCATTATATGAGCACAACAAAGAACATGTAAAATCTCTCCACTGTTCAATAATTTTAAGCTAGGTTCAAATATTATATAATCTATACATTTTGTGTTTGCTAGATCATTATATAAGGAAAGGGAAAAAACTTTATCAAGTAAGTGAAAGGTCTTAAGGCATTCTATTATTCTTACCTTAAGGATGTAACTAGTATGTCTCTCCTCCATAGCCTCAAATTAAATTGTATGTTTTTGAATGTACCACTTATCATCTATCCAATGGGCGGTTACACAAAGAAAAGGCTCACCGAAACAAGAGGAATATGTATCACTAATAAGGCTAATACGACCGTTAAAAGTGCAAAACATTTCTATTAAACTACTTCTATATTTGTAATAAGCAGTTTGAATATGACGTTTAAATGTGTTCCTAGGGACACATCTATAAGCGGGTTGTAAAGATGTTCTAGCGAAATGTTCGAAGTTTGGACTCTCACCATGGCTAAACAGTAATTTGTCTGCAATTACAAAGTTATTTAATTCATCAATCATCCTATCACTGTTATAAATAAAAGGCATACCTCCTCCGGGAATGGAACCTATATACTCGTGTAGTTGTGTCTGACTTGACGATCCAGCTGCGCCTGCGAATTCAGCTGCTTTCATGTTGATTCTGTTTACTCCAGTCAAGTGACAGGATAATGTCCCCATCCCATAACCGGTCTTCCATGAATGCAAAGCTATTGGCTTATTCTCTTGTTGCTTGCATATCAAGCAACAACACATGAATTTCTTTCCTTTTGAAGTAGCATCGGTCATTAGAACCTTCTCGAAATATAACCATACATAGAGGTGGCCAGTGGACCGGTTCAGCTCGGCCCTGACCGGCCCACTAAAGAACCGGGCTCGGCCCGGTTTGGCCCGCTAGTCTAATGGGATGAATACAAATCCCAAATTTCCAACCCTAACCCGGTTTGATTCGGTTCGCAAAGAAGCTCGATTCGGCCCACAATTCGATTCGACCTGGCCCGTCAATTCGGTCGAAATTCGACCATTAAAATAGCCGTTGAGCTAGCCATTTCCATTCCCCTATATAAACCGATGGAATTCGGTTTCAATCCTCATAAAACTCACCCTCAATCTCTCAATCTTTCAATCTCTCAATATCTCAATTACAACTAATTACAATTAGCTTACTTATTAGTACTAATCTTCTTCTTAAGTACTCTCTTAATCTTCATTAGTTATCTTAATTAGTTGGTTTATTATTCTTAAGTTAGTTGTTTACTACTACAATTCATAAAAAAAATGGCTTCAAGAGGTAGATTCAGCGTGAGCAGTTCCTTTGATGATACTACGGAGTTTGCTCAAAACTTAGAGCAACAACTTTTCCGTTCTCCGGGTGCTCAAATTCCTCAAACTCCAACTTTGCAAATGCATCCGCCTTCTTCTACTCCTAAAGGTAACTCTTAAACTTCTAATTAATTAATGTTAGATTATTTGATTATGTTAAATTAAGTTCTTGATGTTTAATTAGTTGATAATGTTAAAGTTGAATTGATTAGGTTAGTTAGATTAGTTAATTAGTTATGCTAGATTAGTTGATAATGTTAATATTAAATTGATTAGTTGTGTTAGATTAGTTAAATTACTTGATTATGTTATATTTGGTTGATTATGTTAATTAATTAGTTAATGAACTTATGAAGGTGAAGGTGATGAAGGAGTACTCGAGTCTTCTTACTGTAGAAAGAAACCTTCACCCGTATGGCCATATTTTGAAAAGGTCCTAATGACCAACGCTACTTCCAAAGGGAAGAAATTCATGTGCTATTGCTTATTATGCAAACAACAAGGAAAGATGCCAATAGCCGCTTATTCATGGAAGACCGGTTATGGGACGGGGACCTTATCCCGTCACTTGACTGGAGTATACGGAATAAACTTGGATGCAACTGAATCCGAAGGCGCAGATGAATCTTCAAGTCATACACAACTACACGGGTATATGAGTTCCATGCCCGGAGGAGGTATGCCTTTTATGTATAACCGAGATAGGATGATTGATGAAATGGCTAACTTCGTGATTGCTGATGAATTACCTTTTAACTATGGTGAGAGTCCGAACTTTGAACATTTCACTAGAACCTCTTTACAACCTGCTTATAGATGTGTCCCTAGAAAAACGCTTAAACGCCATACCCAAACTGCTTATTATAAATATAGAAATAGTTTAATAGAAATGTTTTGCATTTTTAACGGTCGTATTAGCCTTACTAGTGATACATGGACCTCTTGTTTTGGTGAACCTTTTCTTTGTGTAACCGCCCATTGGATAGATGATGAGTGGTATATTGAAAAACGTATCATTTGTTTTGAAGATATGGAGGAGAGACATACCGGGTACAACCTTAAGATAAGGATAATAGAGTGTCTTAAAACCTTTCACTTGCTTGATAAAGTTTTTTCCCTTTCCTTAGATAATGCTTCAACAAACATAAAATGTATAGATTATTTAATATCCGAACCAAGTTTAAATTCAATAAACAGTGGAGAGCTATTACATGTTTGTTGTTGTGCACATATTATGAACCTCTCGGTTCAAGAAGGTTTAGCTGAGTTAACTGACTTGCTTAACCCTATTAGGAGTGTAATTAAATGGATTAGGATTACGGCCTTGGTTAGAAGGAAGTATATGACCTTGTGTAAGGAAAGATGCCTTAAGAAGAGACAATGGAGTCTAGAAACACCGACCCGTTGGAACTCAACATATAGACTGTTAAAAGATGTCATTAAATACCGTGAGGTTTTGTCCATTATTTATAACGAAACCCAAGCGACTCCCGATAAACTTATTGGTGATTTCCATTGGAATATCGCAATTTACATCCATGATATTTTAGCAGCATTTGACCATGTAACCAAAATTTTCTCATATGTTTACGACCCTAACATTCATTTAGTTATATTAGAGTGTGTTAGCGTAGTTAGCACTATTAGAGAGAATTTCAACATCGTTCAAATTAGTGATGTAATTACTAGTATGCTAAGTAAATGGTACTCCTACTTTAGTGAATTTCTCGTCATATACGGTATAGCTGCTATTCTTGATCCCGGGGTCAAGACTGTGGGTTTAGAAAACGTGTTAGAATTTTGTTATAGCGCTTTAAGTTTACATTACGATGTGAATGCCTATATAGAAAAATGTAAAAATATTTTAGCTAGTTTATATGATTATTATGCTTCTTTTTATGCACCATCCCAAAATGTATCGTCGTCTAGTGGAAGTTTCGGTACGCGATGGCAGCCAGCACTTGGTAGAATTTAAAAAAAAAATAAAAAACATCGGTTTCTTCTTCTTCTTCACTTTATAATATTAATGAATATCTTTCTTACCAACATGAATCCGATGCTAATTTTTCAATTATTAAGTGGTGCCGCGATCACGAATGACAATTTCCCATTTTGGCGAGAATTGCAAAAGATATCCTTGCAATTCCCGCCTCCTCTATTGCTTTCGAGTCTTCTTTTAGTGTAGGTAGATTAGTACTTGACGAGAAGAGATCCCACTTATCTCCAAAGAGCATAGAAATATGCGTATGTAAGAAAGATTAGGATCAGGCGGAGCGTAGGACCCAAGGATTGAGGGAGGAGGACAACGACGAAGACGATCCTTGGATGATGATGGACACAAGCGAATCAAGTGACAACCCAACAGGTAAAGGAGGTTTGGGGGCTGTCCTTCATTAGGCTAGGCACAGGCACCCCTCCAGGTACGTAACAGAACTATGTGGGCTTTGATTCCTTCCGGATACGTAGGCAACTTAATTTTGAAAATCAATATTTAATTACTTAATTAAATTTTGATTTTCTAAATTAAGTGCTAGCCCTTTCTTCTTACCCCAACCCCCAAAACATGTTCAATTAAATTTGTTTTATAAAAAGTGAGTTAGTTCATTTAGATTTGAGTTTACTTACTTTATTCGTTTCAATAATACGTAAATATGAAATTAGGTAAATATACGCAATTAGTTTAATAATACATAATTATGAAGACAAAAAAAATAAAAAACAACGTAATTCGGTTCGATTCGGTGATGATTCAGTTCGACTCAATTCGATTCTGTTCGTGATTCGATTCGAATCAAAGAACCCCAACCCCAGCCCGAATCGGCAAGCCCCTCTGACCGGTCCGGTCCCGGTCCCCTTTCCCCCAGCCCGGCCTAGTCCCAGGCCCGGACTGGTGGCCACCTCTAGCCATACAACTGAAGACTTTTTTTTACAGTGAGTAGACTCGGGTACTCCACCTTCACCATCATCTTCACCTTCATTTTATATCAAGTTAAACCAAAAACTAACATTATTAGTTCATTAACTAACTAATTAACATAATCAACCTAATATAACATAATCAAATAATGTAACTAATCTAACACAAAGACTCAATTTAACATAAACATTATCAACTAATCTAACATAACTAATCTTAACATAACATAATCAACTAATCTAATTAACCTAATCAATTTAACTTCAACATTATCAACTAATTAAACGTCAACAACTCAATACAACATAATCAAATAATCTAACATAACTGATCAATTTAACTAATCTTAACATAACATAATCAAGTAATCTAACTTAAGTAATCAATTTGGTTAATCTTAACATAACACAATCAATTTAACTAATCAATGTACTTAATCTAACATCATCAACTTAATATAACATAATCAATTTAAATTAATTTATTTAAATTAATTAAACTAACCAAACTAAATTAATCAATTTACTTAAACTAAATTAAACTAATCTAAATTAATCAACTTATTTATCATCATCAACCTACTGTGCTTAATCTAACATCATCAACTATTCAACTAATTCAACAATATCCACATAATTTTTTTTAATTTCCATAATGAACTAATTAAATTATTTAAGATAATAAATTTAATTAAAAATTTTAACTAATTTAACTAAATCTACTTAATTATTATCACTAACATAATCTACATTTTTTAAAAATAATTACATAATAAACATATTAACTTAATCTACATATTATCATTGACTAATCTAATATTATCAAGTAATTACACATTATAAACTTAATTGATCTATCTAATTAAACTAAGTAGTTTTCATATTAACATTAATTTATTAGAAGTTTAAGAGTTACTTTGACCAGTAGAAGGAGGCAGACACATCTCCAAAGTTGGAGTTTGAGGAACTTGAGCAGCAGGAGTACCGAAAAGTTGTTGCTCCAAGTCTAGAACAAAATCCATGGTTTCATCGTACGAGATGCTAATGCTAAGTCTACCTCTTGAAGTCATTTCTTTTATGAAATGTAATAGTAAACAGGTAAATTAAAAATTATAAACCAATTAATTAAGATAACGAATGAAGATTAAGAGAGTAATTAATATTAAGATTAGTACTAATAAGTAAGCTAATTGTATTTAGTAGTAACTGAGAGATTGAGAGAATGAGAGGTTGAGAGAGTTTGTGTGGATTGAAGAAATGAAAGTTCTCGGTTTATATAGGCACATAAGCAACGACTAGTTGCAACGGTTAAAAATAGTCATTTTGCCACGAATCATCCGATCTGGGCCGGGCTGAATGAGTGGACTGGTCCGGTTCGAATTGTGGGCCGAATCAAATTTTTTTATGAACCAAATTGAATAGGTTCGAGGTTGGAAATTCGAGATTTGTATTCAACCAACTAGGGAACCGGGCCGAACCGGGCTTGACCCAGTCCCTTAGCGGGCCGGTCTGGTTCGGGCTAGAGGTGGGTCGGGGTTGGGTCGGGATGAACCGCCCCAGTGGCCATCTCTACCCGACCCAAAAAGGCAAATTGTTTTTTTTTTAAAACCCGACAGTTTATTGTTGTGTCATCGAGTGAGGTCAGTCGGGTCGGGTTTTTTTTAATACGGTGGCCGTGGTGGGCCCCACTTAGTCGGGTGCCCATTCGAAAATTTTAATCGTAAATATAAATCTCATCATATTATAAAAATTAATATATTCAAGTGAGATCTTGTTGAATGCATCTCAATGTAAATTTTTAAAATATTAAGTTTTCATAATTTTCTATTTTACGGATTTAGAAATAAAAACGTTTTTAGTTGTGTCTTGTAGACCGCAAGAAGTTAAACGGGACAATTTTTGGGACGATGGGACTTATTTAACTTGCAGCTTTGATTTATCATGAGGGAACGAGGCCTACTTGTCTCGGATTTTGAAAAGTATCTAATGTTTTGAAAAGATTTCTACATTGCCAAAAAAAAAAAATGCTTATAAATGTTATAATTTCGGACTTTTGAAAATGAAAAATAAAACTATTAAAAATATATAGTATTTTATTTTATCCACTGTTTTCATTTGTTAATTTTCCATAATCAACCAGGTCATTATAGGTGTAACAGATTTACAGTTTATGTTACAACATATGGAAGTATATCATATGATTTTTAAAAAGTTAAACCAAGAAATTGGAAATTGCAGTGAAACTAAATACCATGATATGTCTGATTTAACTTATTTCATAGTATGATTAATTTTTCCCTCATTGTAAAAAAAAATCTTAATTACACTTGATTTTAAGTACACTGAAATGGTTAACTGAGGTTCTGTAAAAAAGTAAAGCTTGTATAATGAGGTAATAAAAGAATCAAAATTAGGTACTGAGGTCTCTTACCCTAGTTTTTCTAGCTTCTTAAACCTGTGGCCACCAGTCACCACACGACTTATATCATCAACATGGTCTTCAATCTATAGCCTACAGTAAAAATCATCCCAACTAAGATGAGTTATATCATCGTCAAGTATTTAGAGTAAAATTTGGATCGGTTTCTAGACAAGTTTGGGTTGTTTTCCAGTTGAGTAGATTTCAGGTCAGATTATTTATGGTAGTGAGTCACCTTGGTTTTGGTTGAAATTGGGGTCGGGCCTTATCATGTTCAAATTGGTCATTAATGACATTTTACTATCAATTTATGATTCTGTCTGATTGTTTTGTTTTATTCATCTTACATCATATCAGATAATCTCAAGTCATCTCACTCGATAACTTTTTATGATGGTTAATTCATAAAATGGATAATTATGATGTCGATAAGTCATTAAACAAAATATTTACAAGGTAATGATTATTAAATGTGTATAATTATATCAAACGAGTATAAGTAAGATTAGATCACAAATATTTAGGTTGTTAACGGGTCTAATGGAATAGGATTATGAGTTGTTATCAGTTAGGCCATATCGATTATTTGTCGAGTTAAATTGGTTTCGCGTTGTATTTGGGTTGGGTCTATTATATGTTAGGTCGATAATGGGTCGGGTGGCTTTCAGGTTTTAATATCGGTTCAAATCAATTTTGGGTTGACTTTATGTTGGGTCGGTTTATGGGTGTCACTTCTCGAGCTATAGTCAGGTCGGTTTCGAATAGTTAGGGTCAGGTTTTAACGGATCTACTCTCCAAGCATTTGTTCAATAAGCTAGCTTGTAAAAAGTAGTAGTATTATTACAGCTTGAAACTGGCTAATTACAAGTCAATACCTAGGTTAAGATACAAAGTAACCTAGATGTAATTAAAAATAGAAAAAAACTTCTGCTGACGGGTAAGTTACATTCTCCGAATTCATTCCTTTAGTTTATTTATATTTGAAGGATTTAGGCCTTCGGTTTTATGGAATTTTTGTATGTTTCATTCATTTTGAGTATAACAGAAGTACAGCATATATACATGTCCATTTATCTAAAATACAAAGCCTAAGTAATGTACTTACGTTAATTGATTGTGCTGACTATTGATTGATCTCTTTGTCATATTCTGTGAGATTATTTCCCTTATTACACTTATGCTGATTCCTTGCTTTCCTATAATATTCACTTGAATTACTATTATATCAGGAGGGAGCTGAGCTTGCATCTGAGTTTAGTTTCTCATGTTTCAGAGACTGTACAAGCAACATATTTCGGGCAGATAGGCCTAAGGTGGATATCTTCATGACAGAATACTGATGGCTACTGAGCCAGGTCTGTTACAAGCCACTATGGATACAGAGACTCTGAAGGCAATGCTTGGGATAGGACTGGCGATGTATGAATTTTGGAAACGATTTGTGAAGGTGGAAAAGAGACACGAAGAGCTGAATGATAAGATGCGGGAAGTAGTAAACAATGTGGACGACATGAATCAAGAAGTGAAAAATCAGGAGGCACAGCCAGGTAAGAAGCGCAAGAAAGTGGTGGAAGCCTACTTCAGGCAAGCAGAGGAGTACAGAAAGTCAGCACAGTCGGTGCTTGACAGTTTTCAGGCAGAACCGTGGAAGTTGAAACGGATGAGGTTGGTGTTGAGCATTGACAGACACCATAGGGAAGGACAGGATCTTCTGACAAAGGGAAGTCAGTTGCGAGAGGAAGGCCTGACATACAATGAGGTTAGAATGCGTGGTGAAATGATACCTCTGGAGGAAGATCAATACATAGGCAATACCTTCTCTAGGCTCATGGATTCATCTTTTAGAGCCATGAAAGATGGTGAAATACGTCGCATAGGAATATATGGCTTCCCGGGAGCTAGAAAGACGAATCTCATGAAACACCTCCATAACAAAGTCTTGAAAGATGAGTATTTCAAGGCTGTGTATTGGGCTACGGCACCTAGGCCAAAGACTGATCAAGGAAGCTACAACAAGGCTTTACAGCAGTGTGTGGCAGATGGAATGTGGGTTGATTTAGATAACAATGTTGTTCATGATGAAGTGAGAAGTGCTGGTAGGATATTGGCAAGACTCAAGGAGATAGGCCCCGGTCGTGCAGTTGTGTTCCTGGATAATGTGGAGGAGGAGTTTCTAGCTTACGAACTTCTGGGAATACCATCGTCTTCAATGATCCAAGAAAGTACTGATGTCAACTGCATCTTGGCGTTTAGTACCCTATCCAAAGATGTATGCAATAGGATGCAATGCGACCTCATCCTCAAGATGGAGCTATTGGAGACGGAAGAAGCCAAAGATCTTTTCTTACATGAAGTTAAACACGGGGATAGTGACCGATTGCTCTCAATCCAAGAGCAAAGGATCGAAGCAGTAGCGATCAAAGTTGCAAATGAGTGTGCAAAAATGCCAATAGCCATCACAGTCATAGCCCGCTCGATGGTTGGTATCAAAGATCTTCATGAATGGAACAATCGGTTGAATGAAATGATGGAAACCATTGGCAGCATCCACAACGAAGAGGACAAGATACTGGAACAGCTCAAATTGGGGTACATTTGCTTGAAAGAAAGGACCGTCCAGCTCTGCTTTCTGGAAGCAGCAAAGGTTTTGCCTAATGATAGTCAGGTTCCCAAACACAGAATCATTGAAGAGTGGAAAAGCCGCAAGCTAATTGGCATGGACCGACCAAGTGAGCCTACTGATGATCAGGGCTATGCTATATTGAATCGGCTTGAAAGGGTATGCTTGCTTCAAGTTGCACCGGACCATCAAACAGTGACTATGAACAAGTGGATCTGGAAAATGGCTACTAAGATTTCTGAAGACATCCTATTCTGAGCCGAGTTTTGACCAAGTTGATCGCGAGTTGTTAGGGAGTCAGCAGCTTGGTTAAGTGGCTGATCATAGAATTTTTTCTAGCAAATGAGGCCCTCGGCAAAGGTATGGATCTCTTGGTTCTTTGATCATTCAACAAATATGACAAGTACCAAATTGTTGGGTTGTTAGCAAGTTGCATTGTTTACTTTCATGACTTGTACTACCTAAATATATTTGGACCGGTATGAATTTGTTTTGATATAAAAAACTTGATTATAAGTTCGATCTACTGTATTTTGATGTAGATCCAACATAAATAGAAACGGCTGCTCTTGGCTCCTTCCTTTATTTTCTTTATATTACATGTTCCTCTATTTCCTTAACAAAAAATTTTAATTTATACCTGATGTAAATATATTAAAGAGTATTTTCGTAATTTAATTTCTATAACTAATATCATAATGTTTATATTTGATATCAACGTGAGTATGATATGTGTCTAACTTGCATAGTAGAAACTTGAAAGAATATATATATATATATATATATATATATATATATATATATATATATATATATATATATATATATATATATATATATATATATATATATATATATATATATAACGCTGTCAAATTACTCCTAGCAGAAAGACGAAAATAAAGATTTTTTTTGGTTGCTAAGAAATTTGTCGTGTAATATTGAAAAAATAGGAAATAGGAAAATAATATGTATAGTATGAAGGATGAAAATTATTTTCTTTTTGTTTTTCAATTTTAGATGAAATTACATGCATCAATTTGCTATAGATTTGTGTAAGGAAGTTGCATGTAGACGATATTTAAGAAATTCGGATTATATTGTATGACTCATTTTGTTAGGAGTAAGTTCACGTTAGAAAATTTTGATTTTGTCGTGCTTATCTCTTTCTCAAAAATTCAAAGACCACATCTAATCATCTATGTATGTTGAAGAATCAATAGGAGATAGGATAGGATCAATATACTCTAGAGGGGGGGGGGGGGGGGGGGGGGAGGGGGAGGGGGGGTGAATAGAGTATGGTCGTTTTTCGAGTTAGGCTTTCAAGGCTTTGAAACGGGTTTTGAGATGCGGAAAATAATTAAAACATGTTTCAAGGGTTTGAAGTATGTTTCAGGCTTTTGAACAGAATAGGCTATTACGAGATGAAAGAATTAAGTAAAGCAAAACGATGTGTAAATGCAATAAGTAAAGTAGACGAGTATTTGTTACGAAATTCGGCAATGTGCCTACATCTCCGCCTAAGGTTTCCTACCCTTAGGATTTAACGATCTTTATTTCCTCCTCTAGAGACCTAAAGCCACCTTCGAAGATTATCACCCAATCTTCTATACCATAGCTTTCCCTAGCTACACTCTAGCGTCTCAATTCCTAGAAATAAAAATCTCCTTTCTTTTTCTGAACCTTTGAGTATTATAGTTACTACTCAAGGTATATCTCTCTTTTGATATTTCTTTTTCACTCACAAGATATACTTGATAATCTTTTCTCTCAATTCTAAATTACAATGAAGAGTAAGCACTAGAGAGGAAAGTAATTTGCTGTAGCTTAGATGTGTATCACGTTGGAGGGCTTGTTCTTTCAATGCTTCAGCTTCAATCTATTTATAGAGACACAAGTGCAACGGATAGGCTTCATAACAACTTTATTCAAAATGTCGTTGCTTCAGGATCTTGACTGACCACTTCAAGGGCTTGAAATATAACAGAATATCCGAATATCCGTATTACTCGAATTTCAGTTGTTGACAGAAGTTCTTCTATGAGAGCACATCCAACAAAGGTTATTCAACCCAGCATATCTTCAATTCAACTCCTTAAGCTTAGGAAGACCACTTTGAATATTGCTTAACCTTATCTTGATAGAGTTTGAATTAATTCAAATGCTTGAAGTTCATGGCATAACAAACTCCTTTATTTAAGGAACTAATTTGAATTTGAATTGTATACCTGAAAATTATTTAACCATAATCCACTAACAACAAACTTATTAGATAACAATGTTAGTATAAGATAAAAACAACGTGAGTTGAGGAACGTATAAAGCAACATATATATATCAATTATGAATACATACAATCAACTATGAACATATATTGCATGGTATATACATGTTATATACTTGGACATGTTACGAGTTTATTAATAGGGGCTTTTGACTTCCATCATTCATACTTATATAAGCAACCATAAGCAACAAAACATATACATCAAGGGCTAGAAAGACGTTGCGAAAGAAGTCGAGAGGTGTAGTGCTTATGTTGCTCCAATGACAGTTGAGGTGTCGGATGAGGAGGACGCGCAAAAACGTCTTATTTTTGGGGTTGCAAATGGAATTGCTCCGCCAACGGAGACGTATTATAAATCTGAGGGAACTGACGAGCCAGCCCGTAAACGAAAAAGGGCTAGAAAAAGGAAAAAAAGACTGAAGGCTCCACCCTGGCTTGGGGGAGCCCCGCATTCTAACCCACCTCCAGATAACCCTGATTCTCCATTGCTTACTTCCGCCACTGCGGCTCGGTGGAGAGTTTTGACTCCCCACGCTGGAGGTGATGGTGATGCTAGGAGTGAATCCACTCCTACGGCAGGTATAATTTCTTTATTTTCTTTTTCTGTATAAATTTGTGCCTAATGTGTCGAACTTACCGACGTTAAACAAAAGTACTTACGAGAGATAACCCGGTGTTTGTTTTGTTTGTTTATTTGTATAGCAACAGCTTCCATAATGCTGATCTTTCGCCCTTTTGTTTCTTCTCTCCCAAGTGCCGGGACGGCTCTTGAGCTGGCTTGGGGGAGGGTCCTTGTGTTTTCAAAGCTTCGAAAGATCATCATTATTGAAACTATTACCTTGCTTTTTATTTTAGTTTTTCTTTGCATGTCTAGGTGTGTTAAGATTAATGTGCTTGAGTTGTGAAACTGACATGCTAGCTCCTGACGTGTACATTATAGTGGTCTTATGCATACTCATGCTTTTCCTAGCCTTGTGCCTGTTTTGGGACCGAATGATTGATTGTTTTCCACCTAACTTGGGAATCTGGTCCTGCTTGGTTTGTGGCTTGGATGACTACCTTTTGAGGCACATTTCGACTAGCCTAGTGAGGATTGAGCCTTCTAGGACTCCATTATGAGTCCTATGCTATTATGTGCTAGTCAGAGAGTCTACGTATTGTGTCTGTTCTCCTCCAGCGTAGTCTTCTTTTCTAAAGGCCAGGGATGATAACACGTTTGTAGTTACAGCTACATAGCCAAATTGCCTACCATGAATATCGATTGACTTTAGGGTAAGCCAATTTTATGCCTTTACTTTTTCTTCATAGCTACATCACCTAACTCCACATGAGCTAAATATTCCCTCTTCTTACCTAGAGGATAGTCAAGTGATCGCAGTGAAGTGGTGTCCGTTGCATTATGGTGAAAGATTTTGGTTTAAAAAAAATCATTATCGTATGATATGACTCATGTGGAGTAATGAGTTCATTTATGCGTATCCAGAGAATTTTGGGAAGTGGCGTTGTTTTCAGAAGTTGTAGCCATCCTTGGTTTGATTACCTTGGATTGCTTACTATCCTCTATTTGAACTCCTCATCCCCAAATTTTACCCTACCTTGATCCCAGCCTACATTGCAACTGTTTCCAAACCTGTTCGACTTGGCCTGATTAGCAAGTTCTGTGCTGGAGAGTAGATAGGATGCAATCCCTAAGATTTCTCCTTGGTTGAGTGTTTAATTCCCGACTCATCTTAGGTCGGACGATTATGAGCGAAACACGTACCATATTAAACACACGAGCGTACTAGAAATTTCCCACATCTTTTGGGGAATAGCATGGGGAGCGTGGACTTGTGACCTCATTAGGTAGTGGGTGGCATGGCCTGTGTTGTAGCTTTTCCAGTGATCCCGAGTCTGTGGAAAACGTTGTTTATCTTGGTATTATGCTCTTTTGAGCCCATTGTACTTGCACACCCATGGCTAGGGAAGAGTTTTGCGCGTACATGGCTAGCATTGTCCTGTTTTCCGCTCACCTTGCTTTTCATGAGTTTTGCTCACGGTGTTTTCTTGTTAGTTCATTTGCTAGGGACTAGCAAAGGTTTGGCTTGGGGGAAGTTGATGTGCTCATTTTAGAACACGTTTACAACCTCATTTTAGTGTCGAGTCTCGTGCTTTTATATTGGTTTTATGCACGTTACATTCAATTTTACCTTGATCTTGTCCTCGAGCTGCTTTTAGGTCATTTCAGGTGATCTCGATGATTTCGAGGTAAAATGAGACGTGTTCGAGGCTTTGACACTTCTATCAAGAGTTTGGATGCGCGTATCATAGCTTGGGCATGCGTTCCAAGTCACTCTCGAAGATCCCATAAACTCTAGAAGCCACTAGGCACTTCAAAGGAACTGTTTAGCAAGGTTTAGGTTCAGATTCGACCGAATCTGACATCCATTCGGTCGAATGGAAGACAGGGATTCAAGCACATAAATCAAGCTCTCGGGAATAGCCGAATGAAGACTCATTCGGCCGAATCAAGACCCATTCGGCCGAATGGTTCCACTCATTCGGCCGAATGGTGGACAGATTGCACAAATGCCAAGTTTCTGTTTTAGGCGAATGGTCACACCATTCGGCCGAATCCCCTATTCATTCGGCCGAATGGCCTTCTTTCCCGTAGATTTTGGTTCTTTCTTTAGTCGGTGCTCGAGGGTTTTTCCTAGGGTTTTACTCCTTTTGTCCCTAGGGTATAAATACCCTCTTTCTCTGTACATAACCTGATGCCTACTTTGAGAGCTCTTGTGCCTCAACCTAGAACATCACTTTAAAGCTTTTCATTTCTTTCATGCATTAGTTTAGATTTACAGCTTTCGTTGTTCTCGTTTTCAAGCTTTGTATTTCGGATTCGATTTCTCTTTCGTTCAAGTAGTTTCATTTATGCAAGGTATTGTTTCTTTTCTGTTTTAGTTCGTTTAATGCTTTCAAGTATTGTTTTTCTGAATTTCATTCCTTTAGATATTATCGTTGTTTCGTTTACAGTTTTGATAGAGTAGTTGTCGGTTCGGTTATAGTTCTTCGTTTTTCATTCTCTTGTTCATTGCATTCAATTCGTTCATGCTTTCAATCATGTCCTTTATCATTTTATATGCCCTAATCGTTATTACTATGTGTGAGTAGTTTTCTTAGGGGTTTGATTGGTGAAACCCTTGGTTGGCTCGTTCTTCATACGTAGAGTTAGGATTTGAGATTATTAGTGATTAATTGATTGATATTCGATGCGAATCTTATCCTGCCACTCCTTTGGAGGCATAGGGCGATTATAGGTTGTTCGTGTGATTTATAGGGTCACAAACTTCCTCTCATCATCTTGAGTGTCATGATTCATTGTTGACTGATTTCTCCTAATTTAGCGTATTGATAGTCTGACTGTCCTTCCTAGGGTGGAATTGATCTGTCCCCGTTTTCCTTCCATAGCATATTATTGTTTTAGTTCTTGCTTTACTTTTCTGTTATTAGTATAATTCTTTCAAATCCCATATAAACCCTTTACATCAAGTCTAAAAGCTATCGCCCCTTGTACTTGTGGTTCGATCCCCGACTTATCACTACACTAGTTGTAGTAGTATTAGGGTGTTTATAAATTTAGTTTGCATAACTATTCTTTTAGTCAAACGACCTAAAAGAACGGTTATCAGTGATTAATTTTCCAAGTAGATCGTCCAAGGGCAAGGTTCGCAAGTCTTGAGCTTCTTCTATTGCCGTCACTTTAGGACCCCACTTTGATTTGGGAAGACAACGAAGGATCTTTCGAACCTTTTCTTCATTTGTGAATGATTTGCCAAGAGAATCCAGATTGTTCACTATTTGGGTGAATCTTATGAATATCTCCTTCACGTTTTCATTATTCGTCATTTTGAACAATTCATATTGTCAGAGATATATACTTATATTTGTTTCCTTCACTTGGCTAGTTCCTTCATAAGTAACCACTAGCTTGTCCCATATTTCCTTCGTACTTTTGCAAGAGGAGACTCTATTAAACTCATTAGCATCCAATCCGCAATAGAGCAAGTTCATAGCACGATAGTTCTTTGCGATGCTCTCTAAATCGGTTTGAGTGAAGTCGCCATCTTCTTTAGGGATTGGAACGCCACTTTCATCGTTCTTCATGGGCACCTTCGGACCTTTCTTTATGATTTCCCATAATTCAATATCTTGATCTATGAGAAACATTTGCATTAAGGAGCGCCAATGGGCAAAGTTATTCCCACAAAACAATGGAGGACGATTTGAGGAACGTCCTTTAGCAAAACCACCATTACCTATTTGATTCATGATGCCTCACAGATATTTAAATCCTTTTTAGTGAGTAAGGCTCTGATACCAATTGAAGAATCAATAGGAGATATGATAGGATCAATATACTCTAAAGGGGGGGTGAATAAAGTATGGTCGTTTTTCGAGGTAGGCTTTCAAGGCTTTGAAACGGGTTTTGAGATGCGGAAAATAATTAAAACAGGTTTCAAGGGCTTGAAGTATGTTTCAGGCTTTTGAACAGAATAGGCTATTACGAGATGAAAGAATTAAGTAAAGCAAAACGATGTGTAAATGCAATAAGTAAAGTAGACGAGTATTTGTTACGAAGTTCGGCAATGTGCCTACGTCTTCGCCTAAGGTTTCCTACCCTTAGGATTTAACTATCTTTATTTCCTCCTCTAGAGACCTAAAGCCACCTTCGAAGATTATCACCCAATCTTCTATACCATAGCTTTCCCTAGCTACACTCTAGCGTCTCAATTCCTAGAAATAAAAATCTCCTTTCTTTTTCTGAACCTTTGAGTATTATAGTTACTACTCAAGGTGTATCTCTCTTTTGATATTTCTTTTTCACTCACAAGATATACTTGATAATCTTTTCTCTCAATTCTAAATTACAATGAAGAGTAAGCACTAGAGAGGAAAGTAATTTGCTGTAGCTTATATGTGTATCACGTTGGAGGGCTTGTTCTTTCAATGCTTTAGCTTCAATCTATTTATAGAGACACAAGTGCAACGGATAGGCTTCATAACAACTTTATTCAAAATGTCGTTGCTTCAGGATCTTGACTGACCACTTCAAGGGCTTGAAATGTAACAGAATATCCGAATATCCGTATTACTCGAATTTCAGTTGTTGACAGAAGTTCTTCTATGAGAGCACGTCCAACAAAGGTTATTCAACCCAGCATATCTTCAATTCAACTCCTTAAGCTTAGGAAGACCACTTTGAATATTGTTCAACCTTATCTTGATAGAGTTTGAATTAATTCAAATGCTTGAAGTTCATGGCATAACAAACTCCTTTATTTAAGGAACTAATTTGAATTTGAATTGTATACCTGAAAATTATTTAACCATAATCCACTAACAACAAACTTATTAGATAACAACGTTAGTATAAGATAAAAACAACGTGAGTTGAGGAACGTATAAAGCAACATATATATATCAATTATGAATACATACAATCAACTATGAACATATATTGCATGGTATATACATGGTATATACTTGGACATGTTACGAGTTTATTAATAGGGGCTTTTGACTTCCATCATTCATACTTATATAAGCAACCATAAGCAACAAAACATATACATCAAGGTGGAGTCTTCATATGTACACGAGAGGGTTGAGTTAGTGGCTTATTGATGATTTTTTAAGGAAGGGTATCATGAGAATTTCACTTTTTACGACTATATGTTTCTCTAAATCATTGACGTTAGTTATATTTGTTAAATACGAGTCTAGGTCGTACCTGTTACTAAAAGAGAGTCTACTTATGAGGTTCAAGGGGGTTCCATTTCAAAATCAAATGATACCCAAAATCATATATTAGTAGGAAGAGTTGTCACTTAGCGTTATAAATTGTTTAACTCTCTTTTATTTAATCAATGTAGGATAATTGGTTCCAACTCACATGTAGGTTTTTATATCTTAACAGTATTGAACTTCTATCTAAGTCCAATTGTATTCCCTCAACAATGTTAAATAACGATTGCCTAATCTTGATCATATAAATATGCCATGCATTGACTGCACCCTCATCAAAATGATCAAAATGAGCTCAGACTGAGAACAACGTAACACTAATTACTCGAGCTCATGATTAGAAAACTACTGAGTAGTCCACTATATTGCTATGATTGAGCTTCGTATCCCTCATTTATCTAAATTTGATGATAAAAATGGATCTATGAATAAGCTACGTAATTAATTAATGAATGTATTTTGCTGGAATAGCCACCGTATTTGATGCACTCCATCGGTATTAAAAAAAACCTCCCTAAATACTCTATCAGTCTAGTTTCACTATAAAAAAAAAAAAAAAAAAAGCTATTTAAAAGAATTCCTAAATACTCTCTATTCCCTTAAATTTATTCTAATATTTCATTTGAGGTGAAAAACTTAAATATGATTTTTCGTTAATATATATAAGTTAAAATATATCTAGATTTTGTTAGATTCATCTCGAAGTAAATTTTTTAAATATACAAATTTTAAAATATTTTATAATACATATTTATAGATACCTATAATACCCTATATTTTTCGTGATCGAGGAGATTTGAAACCTTTAAATACCTTATATTTGATTTCCAAAGTCTTTAAAAATGAGTTTATATTAGACCCAATTATAGGGGTTTTGGATATCATTTAAAATGGGTGTTTGAGTCAAATTGTGGGTTCTAATCATTTTTAGGGTCTAATTTTAAGCTATACAACCCATGGTAAGTATATCAAAGTGTTATCTCTCTTGATTTAAAAAATTGTTCAAAATGTTCGAATCTTAAAAGTTATTGTGCATGTATTTGAGATATTTTCAAAAGTTTTTTGAAATCATATGCTTTTAGGATCGTATGAGGAGATTCGGGTATGTTATATTTGATCTTCGGAGTTTTTAAAATGAGTTTAGGACCAACTTTTAGGTGTTTTGAATATCAGTTAAATTGCATATTTCGAATTAAAGTAGATTATTCTAATCATTTTTATGGTATGGAATGTTCATATATGATGGTAGGCATATCAAGATGTTCACTAACCATGTCTAAAATTGTCCAAAATGATTGAACTTACTCTTATTTTTGAGATATTTTGAAAATTTCTAAAAATTGAACTAAAGGTACTAGATGATTCCTACTGTTACATGAGGAGGGTTGAAATCATTAAGAACCATATATTCAATCTCTAAAGGCCCTTAAAACGAATTCATGACCAAATTCTAAGAGATTTAATAATTGGTTGAATTGGGTGTTTAGAGACAAAGTGGATTAGTATTATTAATCCCAACTCCTAGGGCTTAATATATGACCCTATAAAATCCATAATTAGTATAGAAAGTGTTATATCTTAAGGTCATAGGAAGATGTTTGAAATTCAATTCCTTATATTTGATTTATAAAGAACCTAAAACGAGTTTGAGACACTGCTTTGCTCATATAAAGATGCTAACAAACTAACCACCCATAAAAAACTACTAAAAGACAGTTATACCCTTAATTCAGTGTATGCAAGTATATACAAACAGCATTTATTTATTTAGTAACTCTATGTTTCTAGCGAGTGTAGGTGAGTCTGATCGGAGGTCTGGCTATGTTCCTTGCAGGAACCTGTACAGTCATGGTTTCAGTGTGAAAGACAAGCTATTGGTTCTGATAAAGCTGACCATGGGAATATCTGTGTTCTCTTGAAGAGTACTTGTAGCTGACAGTCTACCAGGTGTGTTTGTTTCTCTTTCCAGATATGAGTGCCTTACCTTGTCTTTTCTTTTGTAATTCGACAAATTTGATGCGGACCTAATAGTGGGTAAGAGGCAGTTGTGACAAAGTAATTGCAGAAGTTTAGTAATCTTCATTTCTTTCAGGTCTTCATTGACCATGATCATGAAGAAATAGGTGTCACTGATTTTGAAGCAGTCCAAGTTGATCCCCTTCCACAGGAAAAAGCTTATAGTTCTTCATGCTTGAAGCAAATTTTTGGAAAGGATCTGTTTCATATCTTGATGGCATTGCTAGCTCACACACTAATTCATAAAGCTTTTGCCATTCTCCTTTACACTGTATGGGAGGGGGTGTCAACTAGCAAGGCCTTTTGTATTATTTTAATTAAAACGAGCTCATCTTCAGTTTACTTTTCTGGAGCAGTGGAATGTATTTCTTTGGTCAAGCAGGAATATAGGCATCTTATTTTTCCGGGTCTCCCCTGTTTTTCTGAATGTTATTGAAGACTATATTGCATTTCAGGAGTAAATCAATATCCTTAGCAACTGCAATGGGGAATTCAGATGCAGCAACCACCCCTCTGGTGGTTCAAATGCATAACAAGTCAAAAAAATTACCAAAAGTGCCATGGTAACTAGAGAATGTTTTGACTTTTGACGGGATATTCAGGGAGTAGAAACTAAAGTAGAGATGGGTGGTAGAATTTGTAGAATGCCATTTCACTCAGATAAGCAAGGTCATTTACATGCTTCTTAGAATTCTATGTTTCTGGCAAAGGAGAAGTTCAGGATGAAGCATGTGGATTAGTGAAAATTCTCCTTTCCTGCTCCAAATTCAAGTGTCAAGCATTTTCCATGATGTGTATTGGATATGATACTGAATCTCAAATGCCACCCTATACCTTTCAACCAACAATACGGAAATCCAATCATCTTTGGTGCCTTTGTGAACAGAACATCAAATGGGTAGAAATTCATGTGATGCTCATACAACTTGCTAACATTAGTTTAAACTATCCAACTTGACGAGGACGAAAAGGATGCCTACTTTTCGTTGATTGAAACCCTCAGATGCTCTTTGCTGATTTTGAACCTTCTTTGGTGTTTTATATTGGTTAAACATATTTTGTGTTTCCAGAAAATTCTCACATGATGTTGATTTAAATAGGACGATTTGAGTGAGATAGAACTCTTTCAACTAAAGTAATGTGATAGAACAGATGGCATTCATTCTTTTAGATATCTTTGTCAGTCTATCTGCCACATCAAGTTGGTATGGGACTAAGGGGACAAGGAGAGACAGCTTCTTTTGTGAAGTGGAACTTTTCGTTAATGAAAATCAAAATGTCAATAAAGCAAGAAGAAACCTATACATAATTAACATTGATTTCATAAAAACCTGGCCTCCCATCTTCACAAAAAGCTGACGATGAGCCTCAGGAATCAGAATCACTCATATGCTAATCCTGAAGGTATAGTATGCCAAACAAGAAGGATTATGTTGTCCTTGGCAGTCCTGACTCCTGACAACCCAAGTGCTAACCATTTACATACACATCGCCACTACAGACAGGCAAGTTCCAGAGGAAGGAGGCAGCTATGATACAACTATGAAGACACTTATTTGATCTAATGACTCCTAATTACATGTTAACCATTTACATGTATGCCTCCATAAACTTCCTCGTAAAAGTATAAACTAACCTTGGGGCAGTAAACTTGCCTGAATCGAGATCAATAGGGTAAAGAATGGAATATTACATTCTTCAATGACAAACTTGTAATTCAAACAGTGCATTTCTCCATTCATGAAGGTCTTCAATGCCACACATACGAGAAGCCAGGTTCACAATCTTACGTGGTACTCCATGGCACTGCTCTGCAAGCAACCTACTGTACTTGAGCAAAGTAACAGAATCTGTGTTAATTTTTGCTTCATGAAGGAACAACTCAAATGCTTCATTTTCTGAAAGATAACCAGTTTCAACTGTTTCAAAACCATCCAAGAGTCTGCAGCCCAAGGTGGAGTTCGTAGTTAATACCAGTTTGCATCCACTCCCTTCTGCAGGGACAGGAATTCCTATGTCGTCCAAAGATATATCTGCTTCGGGAGCACCATCTAAGAAAATCACAAAACTGCCAAGACTGGCAAATTTATTTGACAGTATTTCAGCCCTTACAATCGAGTCATGATCACAAGAAAGATCACACTTCACAGCAGCAGCAACAGCATCTTGCACATGCTTGATGCTGAACTGATCAGGGGAAGTAACCCAGAAAACATAATCAAACCTCTCTGGCCATTCCAACACAAAGTTATGCAGGTGCTTCATCGTAAAGGTCTTACCAATTCCTTCCCTCCCACGAATGGCTACCCGTCCAGCCCTAGCGCCCTGCAATAGATGCTGAAGCTTCTTCAAAGTTTGAAGTGCAGCCTGTCCAATGATCCCCTGCACGGGTACATGAAAACCACGATGTGGGGCTTGGTCATAAGGCAATGGCAAGGGATGCTTCATCAACAGATAAGCCTTGTTGTCATGGGCTGCCAGTGTAGCAACCACTTGGTCAGTGACCTTTCTCTTCCATGCCCTCCTTGGGAAGCTCGAACATTCCACAAGCTGTGGCAGCAAGTCGTCCGCTTCCTTGAGAAGCTTCCGACCCTCATCCTTCCAAAGACAGAGGTCGTTGTCTCGCGTTCTCTTATTGGTTCTATGAACCGGAGCAGAGATGGATGATGGTTTTTCAATATTATCAAAGTCCTCAATTCTGGCTCTTAGGTAGTCAGAATGACCTTTTAGGATTCGCATGATTTCTTCAAGGTTGGGTACTGCATCCATTGTCAGACACTACCACCTAAACACAAAACACCCCGTTTATTTTATCCTCTTTTTTTTTTCATTCCAACATCAACATCACAACTGACTACCCCAATCCGTTAAGAGCAATTTTGGTTAAATCAAGCGGAAAAGCCAGAAACTATATAAACAAACATCGAATATCAAATATGTTTCACTCTTCCCCCCTGCCTTAACTTTTTTTATCCAACTATGTAATCATCCAAACGACATTTATATTATTATGTTTCTGTATTTAAAACGTTTTGCTTCCAAAATAAATTAAAAAAAAAAAAAAAAGGATTAGAGCTAATTGGCGTCGGTTGGGTAATTCAACAGCGACATGGCGGATCGGAGAAGCTAAGATTAGAAGTTAGAATTCGAAAAAATGAGCAAAGTAAAGAGGGCATAAGAAATACAAGTGGAGAGAAAGATTACCTTCAAATCAAGAAGTGGAAGCTGTAGCCTGTACTGGAGAGGAGAGAGGAAATACAGAGTCGGTAATATTTGTGTTTGCACTTTGGGTTTCATTTAAATCAATTCGTGGAAAGTGGCCCAAACTCCCAATACTCACAACATACTCACGTTACGCCGCCACCTTTTGCCTTTACTTTAATCCTAGCCACGTACGTTGTTGTACATAAAGTTCATTTTTTTCGGTACTAAACACAATTACGAGTATATTAACTTCCTATTAGTCTATTACTCGTATTTGGAATCAATAGTTCCGTAGGAGTTCTACTGTTCAAGTCTCGTGTAAATAATCAACTATTTTGGTTTTATCATAGCCTAAAAATGTGAATTCAAAGTTAGAAAATTTAAAATGAGAGAAAATGCCCGTATTTCTTCATAAACTTAACAACAGACGCTTGTAACTCATCGTATAATTAAGTTTCCTGAGATAAACTCTCTTCATACAAGTTATGCCTTGTTTTTATAAGCGAATTGAATTCAACGAGAACCGAAGCAAATAGTCTAGCTCCAATTGCTCGATTCTCCCTTAACAGATTTATTCAAATACATTTAAGCATTTTTGTTTTTATTTTTTATTTTTTATATAAATGATCATATGACATGAATCATATAGGCTTATAAATTACAAAGTAACTCTATATGGAGTAACCAAAAACTCATGATTATAGACCAACTTTAGTTTGTAAAGAATAAAAAGGAGTAAAATTGTAGAAAGAATATATTTTCAATGCAGGCATTAAACCTAAAGAATAAAATAGAAGAATATTACTCCATCAAATCCTCAAAGTGTTAGCGACCGTGTGACAAGACTGTCCCCGATATCTTTTTGACTTGGAAAAACTGCACATTATGTCTTTGCCGATTTGCCGTACGTACAAAACAAATCCCAATAGCAGCACTACGTTGTAATTTCTCTTGACAAACACAAATCCCATTCGCCTTCCTTTTGCCCTTCTGTTGCATCATCTGTCCGTTCCAAACTCCCAATCGCCAATCATATGTTCTGGATTCGGGGACCACCTTCCTCTTAAATTCAACGTTTTTCAGTGGTTGATTTGAGTTTTGAAATCCATTCTACTCTCAAGTCTCACCTTCCATTGAATAGCTGGCGTATTGCGGCAATATTCAAGGATGGGTACTCCACTCTAAAAAGGCTTCTCATAATAATATCCATTGACGACGTTTATATCTATGGGGTGGACATCGCATTCGGGGGTATCATGAGTATGGTACACCCGCTTCAAAACACAGCTTGTAAACAAAAAACGTAGCAATAAATGAACATTATATGCATGCGTAATGTACATAACAAATTGACATTTACAACACGCAATCAAATATACTGTCTCCACCAAAAGCAACTGTCGGCCCTATTATTACGGGGAAGAGCAGTTTATTATGGTCTTATCATTAGACTTCCACATACATTCATTTCCTCAAGATTTTGTTTTTCGAAAATAAATTCTCTTCTCCTTCCCTCAAATTTGAATTATATTCCAATGTATGTCTTATGCACATTCGATGTACATTAAATGAATATAAGTATATTTGACATTACATAAACAAAAAACAAGTAGATGCATATTTAAGTGTAAATATTACTGTTAACTAACTCCAATTTTGATAATATTTCAATGTACATCTTATATAATTCGACGTACATTATAGGTAACTTCAAATAACATAAGTTTATTGGTCCAGAAATTACATGAGTATATTTTTTTTTATTTATATATGTACATTTCATATCAGGAGTATGTACATTGTATATATAAGCTTTCCAACATACATTTTAAGATAAATATATGTACATTGCATACATAAGCATTAAAACGTACATTTTAAGATAAAATATATGTATATTGCATATTAGTAGTATGTACATTTCACGTCAGAAGCATGTACATTACATACGTAAGCATTCCAACGTACATTTTAAAATAAATATATGTACGTTGCATATTAGCTAAGTATATTGTACGTCAGTAGTATGTACATTGCATACATAAGCATTCTAACGTAAATTTTAATTATAAATGTATGTACATTACATATTAGTAGTAAATTTTTGAAATTGCATGAAACATCGTCACCATAGGTTATCATATTTCATCTAAATAAAGATATATCGTTCAAGGGAAGATATTCACACCCTTAACCCTCTTCTTTAAATGTGAATCTACCATGTATATATGAGTACTGTATGAGTGAGTTTACGACAATGCTAGTCAAGTAATTAAGTTATACTCTGCAATTTAATGACTGCCAAAATTAAGCATCTAGCTAAGGTGAAACTTTAAATGGGCTAGATGGTTGCAACGCTCAAGCATCACGCTCGTCTTGTTACTTGTTGTAATAAGAGTTTTCTCGTCGCATACATTTTTGGTGAGGAGACAGCGGAAAACTATGAGTATTGGATTGCTATATGGTAACGATCTCTCTCCGACGAGTTAGGCCTTATGGGATAAATTCAAGATATGTTTTATAGACTTTACTAGTACACTTACTAATTTGGACGTTGCACATTAATACGGACATGGAGAATGAGGTTTGGAAGTTGGATAAGGATTAACGCATGGGTGCAAGGTTTAAGAATGACAAATGAAAGAGCATAATAGAAGACGAGTATACCAGAGCATTCTGTTGTGATGGAGCACGTGGAAGGTACTTGGTTTATTCGTAGAAATATATTTGTTAAGTTTTGGACAAATTTGGCAACGCAGTAAATTGTAAAATAGTATAGTATGGGAATTTTGGACGAGGGAATTAAGTTATGAAGTGTCCAAAAATTTTTGTCAGATCAAACATTGCAAATGGCAACAAATCAATCCATTTTGGAAAAACATTGGAGATCGCGTAGTTAGTTGAATGATCCAGATTCCCCAATCATACCTTTTGACGAGGTCACTTAGAGTGATCCAGCTGTTGGTCATCATGTATCTTGACTCATACATGATAAGTTTCATCCAAATACTCTAATTACGTCCTACCCGAGCCTATGATCTCTAATTAAGTCTTGTATTTTGTGTCCTTAAAGTGATGGTCATGAAAAACGACATTTTTTAACCTTTTTTTTTTTTTGAAATTCGAAATATATTTTTCAGATTAAAGTATTTCGAAAAAATAATCTTAGAGTGAGATTCAGCATTAAGAAAGTTGTAGTCCCGAATATAAACTTTTTATATATTTTTTAAAGCAAAATTCTTTTTTTAAAAAAATTTGAAAGTTGTTATTTAAGACAATAATTTTTTTTTCAAATTTAAAAATAATCTTTTTAAAAAATAAAAAACTGAAGTCACCATCTCTGACATCGACATTTAGATTTTTGTTAAAAGGTTACTCCCTTTGTCCTTGTTTTTTGCCCTCAGTATAAAAGTCTACTTTTTTAAGATATAATGAAATTTTTTTATGGTACAACCAAAAATGAAAAGTTTTTAAATAAATGGGACAAATAAAAATGAAAAATAGGGCAAACAAAGGGACAGATAGAGTATTTTTCATTAAAAAGAAAAAAAATTCTAAAAGTCGTCTGAATCAGATTTTTTTTTTTTTTGAAAAAATTATTTTCATTTAAAAAAAATATCAAAATAATTTTGTTTAAGGTCATATTCCAAATTTTTAATAAAAGTTAACGAGAGAAAAAAAAAGTGTACGAAAGATGTTGTTGGAGTTGAAGTGGTAAATGCCCATTTTGGCCAAATGGATCTTGTCGAAGGAGCAAAAGAAGCTTTTTGTTGAGGTGAAGGATGCTCTAGTTGAAGACTGATTTTCCTATAAAATTTAGTGCGCGTAAAAACTGAGATTTGAGACTGAATTTATAATATTTCGTACTTTTATATAGATTTATTAGTCACTCTAATTTGAAGAAATCTTTGCCAATACTTTTCCTTTAGTTCTCATTACTCATTTAAAAATACTTAGCAACTCTAATATTGATGTTTTAATCCTTTTTTTTTTCCCAGTGGGGCAGTGGGTTGTGTCACCGTGTTACTGTCTCCATCAACGTTCCACAACATCACATCCGGAGTTTGATTTTATTTAAAAGCTGTAAATGCTATTAAACTCAACAAGCTCTTACGATGGCTATTTAATTCGTCCCTCAAATATTGCTCAATTTTTATTTCTAGAGTCAAAATTCGAAATGTTTGATTACAAGTTCTCATCATGTTATAAGAAATAATATATTCAAATGGATCTTATTGGATACATTTCAATGCAATGAATTTGAAAATAAAAACATCTAAAGTCATGTTTTGGAAACCGCGAAAAATCAAATAAGATAATTTTTGTGGAATAAAGGTAGTATAGATTATGTATAAATCCCCTTAAAAACATATTTATGCATAAATCTTTTGTATTTAGTACTCATCCGTACCTTAGTATATGGATGTAGTGCTCAATGAGCAATTGGAGCTATTTCGAATAACATGACTTTAATTTATTTTTATTGATCATAATTTAATTTAGTTTAACTTTTTTAATAAACTAACCTCAATAAGCTTCCGTACCATTCACTTTAAAGTTAACACATGAGGGTAAAATTGTTGTTCTTTCAAAATCTCGTCTTTTGTTGGTTTGGCGCAACTGTAGTATTTTGTGGAGGTGGTTGAGAGTGTGAGGTCATGAACAGACATGAAATGTGAGGAGTCTGAGGATTGACTCGACCGCGGAAGCAAAAGCTGAAACTCTAAGGTGTGAAACTATGAAAGGAAGCAGCGAGGAAGCTAGGACTAGCAACAGTAGTCGAAGTGAACCGGCTTGCCATTACTAAAAAGTTAGAGCTACAAAATTTGTCATTGTGCACAAATAGAGCTACAGCTTTCAAAAGCAATGTAGCTCTAGAAAACTACTACTCTGTAGCTTTTGTATAAGTGCAATAATATCATCAATTTTCCTTTAATATTTGGGGCTTAATTGACAATTCGGATGATGTATTGATGGTAGACTTATGTATTGGGTCAGGTAAAGGTTGGGATGAGTAACATTCAAAACAGGTCTTTCTGGGTCAGGCCATAGAAAATGCAAAATGGGCTAGCCAAGTCGAGTCGAAGATGATGCATAACGGGTCGAGTCGGGTCGGATTGGCCCAAAGAGATTATAATTCTATCTATAAAGGGTGATAATCTGTCTGTATCACCTCAAATCTTTGGTAATAGTCCATTAACAAGAAATTAGGAAGAATTTATTATCTGATAGTATTTAAAAACATTGGAAATTATTGACTCGTTATTGACCATTTAAAGACCCAATAAAACACGACTCTTTAAAAACCCGACTTAATTAAACTCATAATTGATTAAACCCTTTCATAAATGAGCCGATTAAGAGTATTTAACGGAACCCTTCTCATTTAAACAGATCTAGTTGATGGCATACTGAAATCAATTTGGGAAGTAAACTTTTATCCCATACATAACCTTTTGATAATCAAAATTTGTGGCCTATCTCAAAAACGTGTGCGGATATCTCCAAATACCTTGCCAAGGAGTATGGAGTAGCTATCAGTAAAGTTATAAAGTTATTGGTTTATACTTCTACTGACCCACACGGATAGTTCTATACAACGGGTTTGTCTCATTTTCTTGTTTGGTTCCATTCTGTCTGTCACTTTCATTTTTCCATAACATCTCGTCTTGGTCCTCATGAATACTTATAATAGTGAAATTGTCAATCTTTATCTTATGAGGTGCTATGGACAATTGGACATTAGTGTAATAAATTTTCTACTCCATAGTTATTTTAACTTTGGTTTAAGAAGGCATTGAAATGAAGACGGAATTTGATCCTTGAAATTCCGAGATCTTAAAAGCTACCTCAAAATTTTCAACCAACTACCCAGAAATCTAGACGTCTCTTGTGCCACTGAACTAGTTACAAAACATTATCTAGGCAGAACCTCAGATGATCAAACACTATGAGGGGCATATACTAGCCGCCAATGCTTGGCTTACCAAGTTTGGTTTAAGATATCTAACTTGAAAAGGACCAAGGGACGCGTACTTCTTGATTGAATTCTCAGATTCTTTTCCTGATTCTCAACTTCCCAATCTTTGTTTAGTGATTTTCCTAGAAAATCCCCACATCGGCCCCATGATAGTGATTTTGAATGGTCAATTTCAAAGAGACTCTAATAATAAGTATTGCCACAATAATTTTAAAATACATGGTGATTGCATTTTTTTTAGTTTGAGAGCTACATTCTGATATCTCTCTGTCAACCTGCCCACATTGAGTTGATTTGCGGGTAGAGAGATATGGCAAAGTGGAACTTTTTGTCAGTGTACACTGTACATCAAAATTATCTATTGCATAAGCATAACTTAAATCCAGTCTTATGTTCTAGAATTGAAAAATCTCATACTCAAATCCAGTAGGATATAAATTGAGAGAAATTTGAATTCAATCCCATCTTATCCAATCCAATCCAACCCAAACCCAAACTACTCGGATCTGATCCACTTATCACAATTCATAACTAAAATTGCAATTTAGTAGTTTTTGACATATTACGAGTATGACCTGAAATTGGCCAAAAACGAAAATTCAATCAGAACCTTAGCTTGCGTGGTTGCATTGCCTGTTCGCTGAAATCAATCATTTGAGAAACAAAATTTTGAACACTAGCTAGTGGCAAACAGTCAAATGAACTTACACTACAGTAAAGGATAACCTATTGAAATTACACTACATTTATAAACCATCCACTAATAGTTCAATCTTAACAACAAGCAGGAGGATAGCCTCAGTAATCAGTGTAGTTCTTTGTGTGTCTCCTGACGGCCTAATCTGCCAAACTATAAAGACTTATCTTTTTACTACTCAGCTCTGAATCTTAGCAGAACAAAGGGCCAACTATACCTATTCTTTACACACAATTGGAGACAAAAAATCAAGACATTTACACTTCTAAATCCAAGTTCTTCTCTGTTTATCTCCATTGCCACTGTAGATTTGGATTAAAAAAAAATTGCCACTGTATACGGTGAGTAGCCGAGGAGGAGGCACTATGGTAAAACTCTAAAGACACTTATTTGATCAAATGACTCCCAAGTACAGGTTATTTACATGTATGCCTCCATTAGCTTCCTCCTTAAAAAATTAACAAACCTTGGGGAAGTACGATTTTGGCCCGACTGAGACCAATAGGATAAAGAATGCAACATCACATTCTTCTTTTCACACTCCTAGTTCAAACAGTAGAGTTCTCCATTCATGAAGGTCTTCAATGTTACACATGCGAGTAGCCAGGTTTACAATCAAACCTGGTACTCCATTGCACTGCTCTGCAAGCAACCTAATGTACTTGAGCAAAGTAACTGAATTTGTGTTAATTTTTGCCTCATGAAGGAGCAACTCAAATGCTTCATTTTCTGAAAGATAACCAAGTTCAACCGTTGCAAAACCATTCAATAGACTGTACCCCAAGGCGGAGTTAGTAGTTAATACCAGTTTGCACTCACTCCCTTTGGTATGGACTGGAATTCCTATGTCATTCAAACTAAGATCTGATTTCGGAGCACCATCTAAGAAAATCACAACACTGCCAAAACTGGAAAGTGTATTTGACAGTATTTCAGCCCTTACAATCGAGTCATCAACACTAGAAAGATCACACTTCACCGCGGCAGCAACAGCATCTTGCACGTGTTTGATGCTGAACTCATCCGGGGAAGTAACCCAGAAAACATAATCAAATCTCTCAACCCATTTTACAGCGCAGTTGTGTAGGTGCTTCATCAAAAAGGTTTTACCAATTCCTTCCCTCCCACGAATGGCTACCCGTCCAACTTTAGCATCCTTCAATAGATGCCCAAGCTCCTCCAAAGTACGTATTGCAGCCTGCCCTATGATCTCCTGCACGGGTATATGATAACCACGATATGGGCCTTGCTCATCAGGATAGGGATTCATCATCAGCATATCACCCTTCTTGGCATGGACTGCCAGAGCACCAACCACTTGATTAATGACCTTTCTCTTCTTGGCCCTCATTATGAAGCTCCTGCATTCCTGAACCTGTGTCAGCAAGCTCTCTGCTTCTGTCAGAAGCTCCTGACCCTCAGCCATCCAATTACAGAGATCACTGTCTCTACTTCTCTTCTTGGTTCTATGAACTGAAGCAGAGAAGGATGATGCTGTTTTGATGTTCTTTGTGTCATCAATTTTGGCTCTAAGGTACTCAAAACTACCATTAAGGAATCGCTTTCTTTCATCAAAGCTGGGCACCTCGGTTAAAAGAGTCAAAAGGGCGAAAATTCCCCCAGCAACAAACAAGGCATCCATAGGTAACAGCACCTGTATAAAAAAATCAGAAGGTTAGGATAGTATTTCAAGATCTAAATTACCCACACACATCTAACTAGACTATGCATTGAGTCGGGTCAGGGTCAGGATGGGTTACAAGCAAAACGGGTCGGGTCAAAAAAATGCAAACGGGTCAGGCCGAGTCGGGCCAAAGGAGATATATAACGGGCTGAGTCTGGCGGGCCGTCCAAAGAGAGAGACGGATAGTTTACGCGTATCACCTCCAATATTCGGTAGTAGATCATCAGCAAGTAAGTGGAAATAATTCGTTACCTGATAGTGATAAAAAGTATTGGAAACTACATGCCCATTATTGACCCGACTTTAAAAACCAAATAAAATTCGACCCTTTAAGAGACCCGACTTTAAAAACCAAATAAAATTTGACCCTTTAAGAGACCGACCTATTAAGTTCATTATTGATTAAATTATTTTACGGCCCTTAATGGGCCCTACCCCAATTGAACAGGTCTACATCTAACTACTGTGTCTGTGGAGATGGCTATGAACTCGACGACTACTACAACTACACAATAAGAAATAAGTGCAAGCAATACAAACAAGCCATTTTTATAACTCCATTGGATTGAGTGATGAATACTTAGGCTCCTTTGAGGATGAACCCATCACATTGTATTTCACAAACGCTAGACAACGGACCGGTAATTGACCATATTATAGAAAAAACAGACACCGATTACATCATTACAGTTAGCAGAAACCCAGAAAATAATTCATCTTTGAATCAACTATTTTGTCCGCTCTTCATTTATCTTCTCTCTCCTCCCTGTATCTAGTTCAATCCAACCTCTCAAACGACACTTCTCCCTTAATTCACTACCCACCTACAAGAAACTAACTCTTCACCGAATTACCGGCCAACATGTAATTTACCGGTTGAAACCGTTCCAGAGTCGTCGGCGGCGACGTAACTGAAGTTCCAGAAATTAGAAAAAGATGGGCAAATGATAAAGAACAGAAACGGAAAAGACAATAATAATTGATAAAAAAAAATGAGATGCAATGGACTAATGAGTAATGAGACATCAGATTGGCATGGAAATATTCAAGAATTTGCAATTAGAAAATTAAATTATACAAAGTACGAAGAGATTAAGCTGAAATTACCTTGTTTGGAAGACTACACGGAGACACGGAGTTTACTACAGTCTACACACGAAGAAAACACGGTTCCTCACTTGGCCCTCCTTCTAAAATAGTAGCCTTCCAATTTTCGGATCTGACGCGTAGCGGGCCAGCGGCTAGACGAGAATCCAGCTTATACTGTACTAGAGACTTTTTGGTTATTAATCCTGAACTTATTAACACAAAGCCTCTTCTAGAAAGTTCGACCATTCTAAGTTCTGGTTTGATTGACAAAATAAAGGATATAAACAAACAAAAAAAAAAAATCGAAGGAATTTGAAGATGAAGTAGTTGCTTGGCTAATAGTACAATGATGGGAAACATTCATATAATATGGGAATTCAGTTACCAAGTTTACCCATTGTAAGCGTAATTAAATCGGATGGTTTCAATCGTATGTAGTAAGTTTATCAAAATTTTCTCTCACCATTTTCAAATTGTCTAAAATATCTTAATTTTAAATGTTATACTTCTTCTGCAATAAATTGAGTGACATGCTTACCACATATAGTTGTCCTAAATTAAATGACTCATTTTCTTTTATGGTATGGATCCACTAATATTATATTTAAACTCTTTTTCCACTATCAAAACTTAAGGTCTAATACTTTATATGGTAGTTGCTATAATGGGTGTTTAAACTCAAAGTAAATAGTTTCTAATTTCCTATTACTTATATGACTCATAGTAAACATATCAAGGTATCTTATTGGGTTTGCAATTGTCTAAATGACCAATTTTAAAAGTTAATCATTATTTTTGAAATATTTTTGAATTTTTTGAACTTGAAACAAAGGTATTGGATGATCAATAAGGTCAAACAAGGAGGTAGGAACCATTTGATTCCTTACACCCGGACTTCAAAGGTCATAAAAAGAGATTAGGACCTAATTATAAGAGTTTTGGAAATAAATTAAAATGGATTCTTAGAGTTAATTTACATGGTTTCAATAACTAGTAGAACCTAATACAACCCTACGAAACCCGCGATAAGTATGGTATTCTCTCCCCAAATCTTTAACAAAATAAAATGACTACATTTTGAATATTATACACTATTTTTCGAGATAATGAAAAAAAAATTAGAATTAAAATAAAAGAGACTAGATGCTTCATAGGGTTGTATGAAAAAGTTTGAAACCATTCATTGCCTTAAATTCAACATTCAAAAGCACTGAAAATGAGTTTTGGATCCCATTGTAGGATTTTTTTTAAAATTGGCTGAAATGTCTGTTTAGAATCAATATAAATGGTTCAAAACAATCTTAGACCTATTATAACCCTATAAGACTCATTATAAGCATATCAAGGTATTCTCTTACAAAGTTTGAAATTATTGGATTTTGCTGATGGTCATATTACATTGATTTTTGTTTTTTGTTGTTGTCATTTAAAAAAAATTTTAGAGTCTTGTCGGAGGTACTTGGTGTCTTATATAATTAAATGATGAGATTAGAAAGTATTTAATTATAATGAGTTTCCTAAGGTCATAAAACATATTTGAGTTTCTATTACAAACATCTTCAAATATGGTAGTTTAGAAGTGAGTGAGAGGGCTCCTAGATCTCCAACACTATGATGTACCTTTCCTTAATTAAGAAACTGAAAAATGTCTCTAATATTAAAGAGTTGATACACGACTAAGGATTCTTTTGGTAAAATGTCTTGTAAACTCATGAAGAGCTATCAGATGCCTCACGTGATTATATGGCTATAAATTATTGTCCAAAGTATTCAATAAACATAAATGTATGATGAATAATATTTTTTCATAATCTGTGTTTGAGAGTTTCTTAAGGTTGTAAAACAATGTCCTTAAAACAATATCGACCGTCATCTATGCATAAACAATATTTACAAATTTCATAAAATAAACACTAAGTGAAATATAATACTTGATTTATTTGAAACATCGCTTATGTATAGGAAAATTTGGCAAAAATAACCTAGTCTATCACATGTAAGAACCTTATAAAACATGATTGTGAAATATACCTTTAGTTGAATCCTTACTATTATGATAACTCTAACGTTTGACGAACACGTGTAATGTACATATTTCTATTAAAATACCCATAAATCATAATTTAAAGATTTATCCCCTAAATATTAACTATGTTTTTCTAATCCTGACAAGTTAATTCGATTACCCCTTAATTAGGAGAGAGAGAGAGTAGGAGAGAGTGAATGAAAGGGATAGTTTTATTTGTACTCATTTAGTCAGAAAGTCTCGGACAAGGTCTTGCGAGGAAGAAGTAATTCTCCGAATTTCTTTGAAATTTCTCTCTGTTTTGACTGGCTTACACGGAGTATGGCTCAAACCGGAACATTGACTCCTGAGTTCTTCAGTAGAATTGCACTGACTATCTAATTCTATAAGTTTATTTCATGTTGTTCAATTGCTTCCTCGATTTTTAGTATAAAGTTACTTGCTTGGTTTTATTCTTGTTTCCTAAGATTCCCAAGATCTTTGCTTTTGTCTTTATTTCTTAACTTTTCATTGTTGTTTTGATGATTTACTAATGATTCAATGTTTTGGTAATGATAAGCTAATCTGACAATTTTTTCTGGGTTTTGCGTGTGTCACTAATATCTGACTAGTTGATTTGCTTACTCTGATGAGAATCTAGTTCTTTAGGAGAGATGAAAATCATTGATTGAGGGTAAAATGGGAATTAAACTCTTGCCACTTAAATTAAGATATGGTGAAATGAATCTGAAGGTTGAGAAGAATGATAATTCTCTCACAACTGTGGAAGATAAGAAGTTTAATTTAGGTGTCTTTTTTTTTTTTAATTAAATTTGAGTAAGAGTAGAAAGTCTGAAGTTATAATAACATCAAAAATATTATTGGATGCATAATTCTGGTCTATTGACAAGTATGAGGGAAATTTGTGTTCTTTCCTTGTATTAATGACTTACATGGTGACATTAGTATCTATACATCAGCAATTCATTCCGAGTATAGGCCTTAGCCCACAGCTACAGAGAAAGTGTCCTCGATCGTAACAGCCCAAACATACTAAACATATATGCGCAATGCTCCAAATAACCCCTCAAGTTGGAGCATGAAAATCATAAATGCCAACTTGTGAACTAAACACAAACATCAAGCTACTCCTCTGTGGAATCATGACTAGTGACTATCATGCTGTCTTGAATGGCTTCTCCTGCCCAACAATAGTCAACCTCAATGTGCTTCTTCTGTTTTTAAAACACATATGAGCAATTTGTAGTGCAGACTACTGTCACAAAATAAATGCATAGCACACGGCCTCTGCAGAAGATTTTGAAACTTTATGTTGCTTCTTGGTCTATCAAGAGACAGAAAACAACTGGGAAAAACTAGCCAACCTGATAGAGATCGTCTTGTCAAAGGGCAACTAGCCCGATTAGAGTCACATCAATCTGAAGAAGAATGTCTTGATCTGGGCAACCCTTCTAGTATCAAACAACACACATGTCTGCCTTCCAATGTTCTTGAAGTGGCTCTTGAAAACACTGAGCAAGAATGTGAACCCTGTATGCCAAGTCAGGTCAAATAAAACTCAGACGTCCAACAAGTCGCCTACACTCTCCGGATCTTCAAGAATCTGTTGCAAGAGCTAATAATGTATGATTCAGTTCAATGTGAAATCCAACTAGATTGCCCCCAAAAGACCTACCTCAGTTATAATGTCAAGAGTGCATTTCCATTGACATAGGAAAATACCCTCCGGACTCTAGGCTGACGACTCACATTAGCACATCATTATTTGACTCCTAATATAGGCCTGAGCCCACAGCTATGCATAACGCATATTAACAGCTCAAACATATTACAAATATATGCACATAATATCCATAATTGCTATGTTAATTGTTAATGTGAGGATTGTAGTGATGGGTTTGAAACTAAGGTGACCATGAGTTGGCTTGTTGTCTTTTATGGCATTATGGTTACTAATAGTAGAATTCGATACTTTGATCAAGTGGTGTTTATTCATTTATTAAATAGTGTACCTGAGTGTACCATGAGTATGGTGCACCTATCCTAGCTGGCATATACAGCACGTACATGAGCACGGGGGAAATTTGCTTATTAGCAGCATTGGGGAAATGAAAAAAAATGTGACGACAGGAGTGAAATGATAGCTAGAGATCAGTGTGTCTTGGGAAAACAAGTGTGAAAACGACAAAAGTTTGCATGTAATGATGAAGAAAAAAAGGTTAGGGTTCATTTTGAATTTGAAATATATTTGCATTTATTGGAACATATTTGCACCCCATTTTTTCTGTCAAAATTTTTATTTAGATGCTGGTTGGAGGGCGATTTTTTTCAAGAGATACTGACGGTTCAATTCTAAAAAATAAATTTTTAATGTAAATTTTATATAAATTAAATGTAGATTGTATATAAATTCTATGCACATCGTATTTAAGTTCAATGTAGATCTTATGTAAGTTCAATAACGAGGGAGTCACTGTTTACTAACGTCAATTCTGATATAATTTCAATGTACATCTTATATAAGTAAGATGTACATCGTATGTAATTTCAATGAACATAACTTTTTTTGTCCATAAGTTATATAAAATGTTTAATGTATATAATACTCAACTTTAATATACCAATTATATAAAATATTTAATGTACATAATACTCAACTTAAATATACTTTAATTATATTTCTAATGTTCATAACAATCAAATTCAATGTACATGTAAAATACGTGAGTGCTAGATAATGACGGTTTGCTTCCAAAAATAAAAATTTCAATGTACATTTTATATAAATACAATGTATATCTTATATAAGTTCAATAATTGAGGGGAGTTACTGTTTACTAATGTCAATTCTGATACAATTTCAATATACATCTTATATAAGTTTGATGTACATCGTATGTAATCTATATGAACATAACTTTTTATGTCCAGAATTTATATAAGATGTTTTATGTATATACTACTCAACTTTAATATATCTATTATATAAAAAATTTAATGTACATAATACTTAACTTAAATGTACATGTGAAATTTTTTTCACCTTGTAAATTGTGAAGAACTGAAAAGTTTTTCTTTATTTTTTTTTGTTTTGACTTTGAACGGAGAGAAGAGGGTTTTTTAACAAAAAAATCTTTGAAAACAATGAAAACTATAAAGATACAGAACTATTCTCGAGTTCCCATAATTATTGCTCTGGGACAGTGAAAAGATGATTCGCTTCCTAAAATATAAAATGACAGTTGTTGTGTGTAATAACTTCTTATTTCTCGTGTATATTACCCAGTCACATGATGTACATTTCTTCATGCGTTTTATTATATATTGTATGCGTTTTGGTACAGGTGCACCATACTCATGGTATACTCGGGTGCACTATTTATCCAGTACCTCTGATTTGTTGGTGTCAAATTTTTCTTGTAATTAATGTGATTTGTTGGCGATTGAGTACTTACATAAGGGTTACCTTTGTATATATCAATTGAGAAATTGCTTAAGATTTACCTTTTTTTGATGATTTATAAGAAAAACTATGCGTTAGACATTTTGGGTACATGTAATGATATGTTCATACGTATTTAGCAAAAGGTAATGATATCTAGGCTGTTTGATTAGACATATCTTATTTGGTTAACTTAGCATGGAATCTAATTTTTTCTGATGTGGCAATGGGGTATTTATTGGAGGAAGGGAGGTTGAGAAAGAGAAGAGGAAGGGTTTAGCTCATTCCAGTGGATGTGAGGAATGACCCCTTGTGCTGTTGTGCACTGGTTCAGATACTAAGTGGCTGTAGCCCTACTGTGCTCTACCTGAAGTTTTGAAACTCGTTGACAATGGTTTCTGCATATGTGTTCCAGCTTTCCCCCTCCGGCTCCCTCCTGTTCTTAGAAGCTGAGAATCATCCCATATGTTTCTAATATCCTTTATGTAGTGGATTTTATATATAGCAAAAGAACAGTCTCAACATTCCAACTTTTTTCTGTCATATAACAATCATGATTGTTCAAAATGCAAAATTATCTGGTTGAGGCTGTAAATAGACATTAGACGCTGTGCTACTGTAGTTTTGGTGAAGTAATAGACCCACAAAAGGTTGCAGTAGCAGCCGACTTTCTCCTTTATTTTTTTCCTTCATCTTTTTCTTGGTAGAGCCTAATAAGTTGATGGAAAATGTGTATGAAACATGTTACTATCCTGGATCTAGGTTGCTGACACCTTTCTATGTTTTGAATTCTCAATCCTCAATCCCCATTCCCAAAGGACTTAACTAGCTCAATTAGTTGATTGTCAGACATTGTCTCATTAAGTTCAAACTAATGAAGTAATTTTATATTCTTGAATTCAGAACTCTTATTTCAACATTTTTTTGTCTTTTTAATTCTTAGTTCAACCTGCTGGTTACTGGTGAGCACTGTCTTTGACTAATTCACCTAATCGAATGCATAATTTTGATATAAGATAAAAAAGAGGCTGATTCTTGGCGCTACCTACATATTTTCGTAATGAATGTTGACAAAAAACTGACGGTGGTTTCAAACATTCAGTACTTAAACCCTTATTGTCCAAAATTAATTTTTGATGTTATTGCATAAATACTGACAAACTACTGTAACTTATCTTGCAATTTATATCTTAGATGAATCATTACTCAATTCCTAAGTTTTTGATCTGTGAGATCACAATGTCAAGGGATGTTTTTCTCTTTGGCATGTAGGAGTATCAACTAAGTTTATCATCACATGAATTATGCCTTTCTCATATTTCTTGTTGGGCAAATATAGCAAGTGGGTTAAGGGAGTTTATATTTGAACTTGCCCCTGTCATGCTTCTGTTTTCCAAATGATGTGGAAGTCATGCGAGTCAATTGCCAAATTGTATCTTTTTTTCTTATGCATTCCCTTACAAAATGTTCTATTTTTTTTCCTATTAAAAACTTAAAATTAAGGCTGCATTGATTAAATGAAACATGCTAGGGTTGCCTTTTCATTTTCATCAATGCCAACTGAAACAATACTCACATGTGATGTTTCATGGCCTTGGAGTTTCAACATTCCCCCTCACATGTTAGATCCCTTTTTATCCAAGATACTCGTTGTGATGGTTCATGGAGCTTGTGCTTTTCACTCCCCCTCAGTCCCAAGTCGTTGGGCTCGGCTTTGATACTGTGTTAATACGAATCAGGCCCCACCTGTCCAGATGAGAGAAAGTTCACTTTGTAAGGCTTAAGAGGATGCCACCTTGACACCATATGACAATAAGGGAGTAGCCTCCTAGGGTTAGTAGGTGAACATGTCTCTCTTTATTTATCAATATGGGATACTCACATGTCATGTTTCGTGGGCTTAGAGTTTCAACGGTCTTTGATAGTGTTTTGACTGTTTCCTGGCCATACTTCAATTGTTGCGACAGATGAAGCTTGGACTTGGCAGTTCCTGATATTCAATGTGATGAGCTTAAGAATTCTCAACTCCCAAATATGTATTCATATCCTGTGTTCCATGTGTACACACTCTTGACATATCCATGAAGGCATGAGACAAATATTTCAATGTTATTGACCCCAGAATAATATTTGAGCTTCTAGTTGTTTGTGATTAACTGATTATAAAGCAGGAATCTGGTTTCCCCTTCCTGTTTAGTTTAAATTTCGCCTTATTTTCAAAATTGGCAAGGTGCTGGTGAATTCCTATTAATACCTACATAATTTCTGGCTTTCTTCATTCTGTGGCCGTTTGTTTTGGAGGCATTTTTATTGACTCTTTCTCCGTTTCTGAATCGCACAGCAAGCTCAGATATTGTGTGCCTCAAATGGATAAAATTGTGGAAAAAATTCCAACTGTCATCAACTCCGTTCAACTTGGTTACGACTCCTTCACAGCAGTCATTAGGGTGCCTGAAAATTGCTCTGAGCTGAAAGATATGTTGCTACAGATAAACAGTAGGAAGAGTGATATGCTCGCACAATTAGAAGAAGATAAGGCTCGCAATCCATGCAAGAAGCTGAAGGACTATGTGGGGACTATCTTTGAACTAATGAGAAAATTCCAGGAGGAGGCTGATAAAACCCTGGAGGGTTATGAAAGATGGAATGCATGGAAACGCATCATCATGTGTTTGCAGCTTGATAACCATCTAAAGGAAGGTAATCGATTATTGAACAAAGTTGACCAGCTGATGAAGGAAGGCCTGACTTGCTGTGAAGTCTATACACGTGCTATAAGGTTGCCTGTGGTGGAGCTCATTGGCAATACAGCCAAGGAGCGTCGAGCAGAAGCTCTTAATATCTTAAGGAGGAGTGCTCAAGAGCCTCAAATCATTGGCATACATTGAAACCTTGGAGCTGGCAAGACCAACTTCATGAAGCACTTGTATAATGATGTTTACAGTGATCCTGAGAACTATAAGGCTGTGTTTTGGGCTGGGGCACCTCAGGAACAACAGCCTGATGTCAAGAGCTTACAGGACTGCATTGCAGAGGCTATTCAGTTTAAGTTTGAGGATGTCAAGAGCTAAACAGACAAATTTTCTGGTTTACTTGTTCTTCTTGTAGCATCTATCAAGCATCAACGTTTTTTGAAATATTGAGACAATATTGTTTACCGTTGTGACGGTCCCTGAATTCCCAGAACGCAGAGGCCTCCTGAAGTTGATACATCCTGAAATGAACTCAGTTGGTTTTGTATTTGAGGAATTGAGGTGATGCCATCAGTATTTTACTATTGCGTTTTAATATTACATTTTTCCGTTGCCAAAAAAAATATATATATTACATTTTGCTTATGTGTAACTGTTGAGTAAAAATATGATCCAAAGACACTTTTGACTAGCATACATCTATGGAAGATATGTATATGACGAAAAATTCAAGCAAATCTTAAGATTTCATATCATCCAGTTTTAACAAATCCCACAATGTTTGTTGTCTATGAAACCATTCAAGAGTGTAAACTAATCTTTTGCATCATCTTTATAGGAGAAAGGAAGGAACTTCGATTTGGACAGTTAAGGACCAGAACTGTGAATGACTGAAGGGAAGCACAAAATAGTCAGTTGAGGCAATAAGGTGAACACTAACTGCTTTATCTGGAGGAGTTCAACAACAGCACACTTTCCTTCGGGATAGAAGTGATCGGCGTCCTCTTCTACTATTAGTTCTTTTAGATGTGGACATCCCTCAACCTTGCATAATTCAAGGCACTGGGGCTTTTGCATACAACCTCGTGAAAAGAAAAAAGAAGCTCTTCGATACCATGGCACCTACTGATGGAGCATATCTCAAGGTTTGTGAAGAACTCAGCTCATTAAATTATAAACCATAGGCATTTCTGGGCTACGGTAACAACTGCAACCATCAAGATACAACTCCTGAATGCTGTCTATGTTGTGATCTTAATAACTATTCATGTCCAAAAAGACCACCAACTTTCGCCTCAAGAAATTTTTAATTAATTCCAATTCTGCACCCGATGAAGTTGCTTAAAATATGATCTCTTCAGTTTGTTTAGGCAAGCAAGACCTCCTGGAAATTATTTTGATTCAGGAATAAAATATCTCAAGCTCTGTGAGCCCTTCAAACATTTCAAGCGAGCTAGGAACTGCAGTACCAGATAGGTCCAGAAACCTTAATTTATATAGCTTTGTTATTGGACTCACTTCTGATAACTATTAAGATCCAGGACTCAAAGGCACTGGCGGAATTGGAAAGTCTAATAATCTGAGTATCAGATAGACTCAGAACACGAAGAGCAGGCAAGTGTAAGAAAAATGATTCTGGAATTACCTTTAGAGACCTAGAGTAACCCTAGAAGATTTCACACCTATCTTTTACTCCGTAGCTTCCTTTGCTATACCTTAGCGTCTTAAATCCTATAAATAAAAAGATATCTCACTTTTTCTGAACTTTTGAGTATCATAAGTACTACTCAAAGTATATCACTCTTTCTTTTCTTTACTCTCAATCTAATAATACAATAAAGAATAAAGAGTTTTAAGAGAAAAATATTCTTGCAGTAGCTTGACAAAGATTTCACGTGAGAGCTTGTACCAATTTGTTGTAGCTTCAACTAGTATTTATAGGAGAAATATCAACTGCTCAAGGATGTACTTGGACGCATATGGTAGCTGTTGTTATTTGAATATTTGTTGGAGCTTCAAAAATATTGTTATACCATTTGACTGCTTCAAATAATCCAAAAGAATAATCCACGCATTGGGTTGTTACTGAAGAAATTCGAATGAAGCTTGTATCACCAAGTCTTCTCATGCTTGATATATGCCACAAAATAAGGAACCCTTAAAGGACTTAGTCTTTCACGTATGACAAGAGAAAATACCTACTTTTGTCCACCCATGCTATCCCATAAAATAAGGAGTTGTTTTCCAAGAATCAATGATATTTGTTGGCACATACTTTTATCCAACAACTATTTGAATATAAAATTAGACTTGGTTTTTTCTTCTTTAGTTCAATCCATGAATTTAGGAAAACCAATTTTCCATGCAACAATACTCCACGTGAGAAGGTAGCATTAGTAGAAATTTTGCATTGCTTTGCTTTTTAGACCATGCAACCCATTCACAATATAATAAAATAATATCTTTGCTTTATCTTCCATGCACTTGATATGGACCAGCCATTTTGACTTCCATCGTAAACAAAAACATTAGTAGCAATCATCAAGAAGGAGACTTCAACGAATTTATCAAGGAAATAACATTGCGATTTCCATAGAACTCCAATTTTGAAGGTACGTCAGCTTTCACCATGAAGCCATCTCTAGAAATGGAAAGAGCCATATGCCTGACTAAAGCGTGCATCTTGATGCTCTCTTCGTCTTGGCACGTTTCCAGCAAACAAGAATTGAGAAGCTTGTTTAGTATGCAATGGCCCTTGTCGTACTGTGCTTGCGACGAAGGCACATCATCTATGAGCCCCACTCCAATCCAAAGCCGTATTAACTCGTTTTTACTGATGGGATAACCTTTGGGGTATAATGCAGAATACAAAAAGCAACGCTGCAGTGTGATGTTGTTCAATTTATCATAAGACAATTTCAACTGACTGATTGTATCTTCTAACTTAGTCAGTCCAATATCAAAGGGATCCGCATTTTCAGGGACTTCCCTCGCTGTAGAAGCATCCTTGATGCTATTCGCCAACGCAATGATAGCATGAGGGAGACCTGCACCCTCACTGTACACATGCTTCCTAATAGAGGACACTGGTTTGGATTCCGAAACACCGTATCCTCCTATACTATGTTGAAATAGCTGCCAACTATCTTCCTCTGAGAGTGGCTCAATTTTTGTAACTTTCTGGCAACGAAGCATACGACAAACATCAAGTAACCGAGATATGACTATCAGCTTGCACTTCCTAGGAATGCCAACATCCTCTCGACGAAAATCGCTCCACATATCATCAAGGAATATTAAGAACTTGTCTTTGTGGGACAAAAGTGCATGTATCATGCCTGCTCTTCTGGTCACATCCTTATCACTTTGAAGATCAAACCCGAAAGCGTCAGCAATTTTTTGTTGCAGCTGGTATACAGTGAAATCCTTCTCAATAGAGATCCAAGCAGCGACATAAATATGATTAATAGACGGGATGTCATGGTTCAAAATCCGAGTGTGGAGCAGCTTTGCGAGAGTGGTCTTCCCTATCCCGCCCATTCCATAAATACCAATGGTGGTTACCTCATCGTTTCCTAACCAATCAATTATCATTGTTTCGTACTCAGTATGGACGCACAGGGATGTCTGGACTTTCCTGCGTTTGTTTTGTCGTTGCAAATGAACACTGTTTATATCTGAATGATCATTGACAGACTCGACTCCTCTACAGCGCTTGTCTTTATATGGTATGCCAGTGAAAATCGCCAATTTGGCCAAAAGGAATTCAAATGTAGGTAATCTGAAGTTTCTGATATCCATCCTATCAGCACTTGGATCTACAAAATTAAGAAAAATAACCACTCTTTAACACTAAATTGTCTTTGTTCGGCAATATTAGCAGAAATATATTGTGAATACTGAAAATGCATCCCCCTTTCATTATACAAACCAGTGTACCACTGCTGAACACCCACGGGCTTTGCTCCCTTTACATTATGCACATGGCTTTGCCCTCTTACATAATGCTTATAAGTGTACTATGTATTTAAGGCTTTGCCCCCATAGGGCATTAGACACGTAAAATTAAGTCATTCGAAACATTTCAAACCCTGAGCTTAACTGATAACCTCAGTTCTTGACAAAATCAAACCGATCAACGGTTAGGAATTCACTAGATTGACAATTATTCATGTTAAGATTATTAAGAGATTGACTTTACTATATTTTGTTCTGTTTCTCTTAATTAGGGATGCTTATGAGTTGAGTCAAGCACGAGTTTGGCCAAGCGAGTTCGATAACTTAAACTCGAAATACGAAAGCTCGTGAGCCAAAAAACCGAAACTTGAATTGGAGTCAAGTTTGAAAGTTGAGTTTTCTAGTCGAGCTCAACCAAACTTATACTCATGCTCGAACTGGAATTCGAGTTTGACTAAAGCTCGTTTCAAGGTCAAGCTCAAACCCGTTTTCAACTCGTTTAATAGCTCAATGAGCCTAAATATCAATGCTCAAGTTGGGGCCAACAAAAAGCCTAAAGTTTAGCTTTCATAAACTTGATTTGATTTTAGGTGAGAATCACTATTAAGCTTATATATACCAATTGCCTCAAATTATCTATCACTTTTTTTCAATGTAGACTTTATGTTTATATATATAACTCTTTCTAGCAAATTTTCATTTTATTCCAATGTGAGACTTTGTGTCTATATATCAAATCATTTTTTTATTTCAATCTTATATCTAAATATATTTTTTATATAAATATATACTATAAATAAAAATTCAAACTTTTCACAAGCTTTTCGAGTCAAGTTATAATTTGCTCAACTTAATTCGTTAATTTACCGAGTTGAATTTATTCTCGAGTCAAGTCGAGTTTTGACAAAGCCGAATTCAAGTGACTGAGAACTTTTGTATATGATTGATACGGAATAGATTTTAAGTTCAAGCAGTAGCCACTATTTTTTGATATCTAAACTTGACTTTGTTGTTTGTTATTGTTGATAGAGTATCATGAAATCGACATGTTAATACAAAATCATGCAGGATGGCAATAACTTCTAAATTTCCACCTTAATGAATTAGATAAAAATCATGCTTGTGGCTAAAATAAATGAATTTAGACCGTTTTTTTAGGATTAAAGCTTGATTTTGTTATTGTCCCCCACCCCCCACACACACACATAACTCAAACAAAATAAAAATTACAACAATTACAGAGCAATTTGAGGACTACTCTGGTATAATAGTGAGCAGAAGGTAAAGAAAAACTAACCTGCTTCCTCCGCATCAACAGCTTTTTGAGCAACTTAAAAGTAAGAAGATGTTTGAGATCTTGTAAAGGATGAATATTGAACCACAGCCCCAGCTAGCTATAATATATACCATTGTGTCGGATGCAATTATAACACAGAGCTAATACCAAGGAAGGAAGAAGGGAGCTCCGACGGAAGACACCGGAAGATTCCCACTAGTGGCCCCTTCAATGAATTAAGTTGTGGGGTCAAGACAAGTGACAAATTGTCTACTTCCAATTCTTTTTTTAACCATACAATTAAAGGATTACTTTTCAAAATGGACAACGGTCCCAACGCACAGATTTTTTTACTAAGCTTTTTTTTAAAAAATTTGTAAAAATAAACTATTTTAAGCAACAATGTGTAGTAAGTTAAATTGTGGGAGAAAGTTGGACAAAGAAAAATCGTTGTTTAGGACAACAATTTTAGCTCGAAGAAATTTTCAGCCTGACTAAAATCGTTGTCCGTTGCCCAGGGCAACAATTACTTTTGCCCGATTTTCAACCAACTTTAATGTTTGTCCAAATTAAAAGTGGCTTATTTTTTAAAATAGCTTTAAAATCAACTTAATTTTTCAAATACTTTTTTTTTTTAAAAACTTATAAATAAAAAAATTCCATATATACATTTAAATTGCTTTCCCGGCTTCTCAGGTCTCCCTATCTAGTCCTACTAGCAGAGACTAGTCAGACTACCAGTAGTAGAGTATCCCCTTCAAATAATGATAATAATACGAAATTTGATGAATACATACAAATTAAAAATAAAAATAAAAAGACTACGCACTGAAGACTCAAACACGAAGATTGGGTAAAGGTCTTTTCTAAATCACTATCTAATAATCGTATGAAGGGTATGGGTGTTCTGATCCTTCCACTGTCATTCAAGGCAGATTCACAAACCATTTTCATAATCTTTTCTATATCTTTACCTTACTTTGTTGGGTTAAATATCGCCAGGACAGGTACGTATTTGAGTGCTTCTTACTTATACAACCAAGAACAATGTACCTGAAAATGATCAGCACTTTCAATTCTTTTTCTGACCTTCCTGTGCTTGGGTATGTATCGGAATAATCAGATCTGGGAAACCCTCTAAATGATGCTGGTTAAGAATTGAGACCGCGGTGACGATGACAAAGATCACCTGCAGATACTCTGATCTTTATATATAACTATATATGTGAGTGTTTCTGCTTTTATGCACAATTTTAATGTCTTTCATTCAATCATGTAATGCATGTAATTTCCTCTCGACAAGTGGTGTCAATTGGGGTTCATAATACGGGTTTGATTCGATTCTGACCGAGTCGGTATTAATCGGGTCTGGTTGACAGAGGTATCACTTGTCTTTCTGGTCGTTCGATTCAGATCGTTTCAATTGATTATTTGCTTATTTTGGTTTGGATCGGGTTTAGTTTAGATCATGATCACATTGGGTCAAGACGGATTAAGATTATTTATTTAGTTTAGTTGGACTTTGGGTTGAGTTAAGACATATTAAGGTTATTTTTCAACTTTCGGGTTTCTAACAAGTTAGTCTTAAATATTTCGGTTGAAATTGAGTTAAGTGTCATTATTAATTAGGCTTTATCGATTTATTGTTGGATATAATTGATTTCTGATTGTTATGGGTCATTCTAATATCGAGTTGCACTGTTAACTAGTCATGTCAATTTTGGATTGGATTGGATTGTCTTGGAGAAGAGAGTATGTCAGGTTCAAATTCATTAATTTCAAGTTTAATTAGTGTTCGAGTTGGGTTATAGGTTTTAACTTTCGGGTTGTAAAATAGGTAGGATTTGCTTGGAATGGGGCATTATCAGCCACTTTATTTGTTGGAGTTAACACCTCTAATCTCCAATACGTATATATGGGTTTCTACATTATTTTGATGCGCATTTTGGATCTTTTGATCTGAATTTAAGTTAATACTCTGTAGTCCTTACATATTTGATCCTTTGCTCAATCTATAGTCTATATTTTTCATTTATTTAAATTGGTGGTATGGGTGTTCATTTGTTTAAGTGTCATTATTAAAACGATGATTGTAGTTTCAATGATATTTAATGTTTTGTATTTTTAGTTGGTTTAAAAGAGTAAGTAAAGCTCGTATTGATAGTCTTGCATAGGAGTGCTTATTGAGTTGAGATGCTCGCGAGCAACTCGGACTCGACTCGGTCAAAACTCGGTCAAAGCTCGACTCGATCGACTCGAGATCGAACTCAACTCGATAAGCTAACGAGCTCGACTCAACTCATAAGCATCCCTAGTCTTGCATATGGTAAGGGTGTCAATAAACCCAGTAATATAACTTGTAATAGATTCTACTTTTAATGCTTGTTTTACCTGATGTAAAAAAAACAGTAAAGCAAGTTAAATGAGGTTGTAAACAGTCGGCATTTCGGCTAAAAATAGCTAATCAAAAACGCCCCCACTAACATCAAATCCCCACCAACCTCTTGTATCTTTCCAGTCTTTTAAAAACTCAGGCCAACCCGACTACTCAAGTCAACAATAACAACTATCCCTATAAATATTGTCAACAATAGCAACTATCCCTACTATGATCTGATGTGATCTTATCTCCTGATTTGACAAATTTAAACTTTGACCTTCTTTGAATACTAATTCATAAATGAATACATCTTCAAATGAGATGATGAATCATGAATCTCATGATTATTGCATATATATTTCATCAATTCACACATATATTTCATATATTTCATCAATTCACACATAGAGTTATTTGTTACACCAAATAATAGAGTTAGTTGTTTGAAGTATAAATATTGTTGCGTTTTCTATTGACCATAACATTTTTGCCACTACAAAATACTGAATCCGCATTGATTTATCACCTCAACGTACAACTTGTATAGTTTAAGGAATATCTTAGAAGCTAGATACTTAAAATTAAGTTTTCGAATTAGCCTAGATCAAATCAAAAGTGGAAATCTATTTCTAGTGCCAAGCAAATTGTATGTTTTCTTAATTTGTATGCATTTGCAGTGCACCTTTTATATAGGGAGCGAGGTTGTGATCTGAGTTAAACTTCGTCATGTTTCAGAGTCAACTGTGCAAGGTGACTATTTTCCAGTGGATAGGCCATCTCCCTGTCAGTAGCATACTAAGATAGCTACCGTGCCAGGACAGCTAAAAGCCACTATGTTTACAGAAATTCTGAACGCGGCACTTGGGATAGTGCCAATGACATATGAATATGGGAAACGATTTGTAGAGGTGGACATGAGACGCGCTGAGCTGGAAAATGTACTGCAGGATGTAGTCAGCATCGTGGAAGACATGAAGGAAGAAGCTACAAATCAGGAGGCACAACCGGGCAAAAAGCGTAAGAATAGGGTGGATGCGTACTTCAGACAATCAGAGAGGTACAGACAGTCCGCACAATTGGTGTTAAATAGAAGCCAGGCAGAGCAGTGGAAGCTGAAGCGTATGAGTTGGGTTCCGACCATTGAGAGACTCTACAAGGAAGGACAAAAGCTTATGACAAAGGGAAGCCAGTTGCGAGAGGAAGGCCTGACATACAACGAGGTCAGAATGCGTGGCGAGATGTTACCCCTGGAGGAGGATCAATACATGCCTGAGACCTTCTCTGGTCTTATGAATGCAGCTTTTGAAGCCATGAAAGATGGCAGGGCTAAATACATTGGTATCTATGGGTACGAGGGAGCTGGAAAGACTAATCTAATGAAACACCTCCACAACAAAGTCTACAAGGATGAGGATTTTACGGCCGTGTTTTGGGCCACAGCACCTGAACCAGAGCCTGATCCTGGCAGCTACAAGAAGGCCTTGCAGCAGTGTGTGGCAGATGGAATGTGGGTTGATTTGGATAACGATGTTGTGCATGATGAAGTCAGAAGTGCGGGTAGGATTATGGCAAGACTCCAGGAGACAGGCTCAGGTCTTACAGTTTTATTCCTGGATAATGTGAAGAAGGAGTTTCGAGCTCATGAACTTCTCGGAATACCGTCTCTGAAGACCTTAGAAAGTACTAATGTCAACTGCATCCTGGTTTTTAGTACCCGATCCAAAGACGTATGCAACAAGATGCAGTGCGACCTTTCCCTCAAGATGGAGCTGTTGCAGAAGGAAGAAGCCAAGGATCTTTTCTTACATGAAGTCAAACGAACTGATTATGATAAATTGCTCTCAATCCGAGATCAAAGGGTCATGGAAGTAGCAATCCAAGTTGCAGACGAGTGCGCAAAAATGCCACTGGCCATCATCATCATAGCCCGCTCTATGGTTGGGATCAAAGATCTTCGAGAGTGGAAAACTCGGTTGAATGAGATGGTAGGAACCATTGCCAGCATCCACAATGAGGAGAAAAAGATACTGGAGCAGCTCAAATTCGGGTACATTAGCTTGAAAGACAGGACCGTCCAGTGCTGCTTTCTAGCCGCGGCAGATATGTTGCCTAATGATAGACATGTTTCCAAACACAGAATCATTGAAGAGTGGAAGCACCGCAAGCTAATTGGCATGGATCGACCAAGTGAGCCTACTGATGATCATGGCCATGCTATATTTAATCAGCTTGAAAGAATAAGCTTGCTCCAAGTTGCACCAGACCATCAAACAGTGACTATGAACAAGTGGATCTGGAAAATGGCGACTACAGTTTCTTAAACTGTCCAACCTAGCTCAAAGACTTATATACGCTTCACTTTTTCAGAACCGAATTTGGACCCAGTTGATTGCTAATTTTTCACCTAACTAGTAGGTCCTCAGCTAAGGAATCTCCTGGATCTTTGATCATTGAACAACATAAACCATATAATGGTTTCCTAATAATTAAATGGACTAGTTTTAATAATATGTACTACCTCCACTTTAAAATAATTGCTCCAATTTCTTTTAGTATATTCTTTACGGAAAGACTTAAATATATTTTTGGATTTCTAGATTTTTAGTATATTATATACAATATAAAAATGCTGTTATGTAATGCATTTTTGGATTAGTCTCATTGTATAGTTTCAAAATAAAAACTTTTATTTTATCTTCACTAATAGGTATTTGAATATATAAATGGACAAACAAATACATTAACATGTGTGAAAGTCAAAAGGATACAATTATTTTAAAACGGATGTAGTATGTGTTATGTATGTACTTTATTTTGATGAGTTTTTTTTAATATATATTCTAAGGTAATTTTATTGGACAGGAAGGAAAGATGTTCTTTCCTCTTTATTTTCCTAACATAATAGGTTCCTCCATTTCTTTACATTTTCTTCCTTCTAAGTTCTAACATTGGTGGTAAAATTTAAGAGTAATATATTTAATTTTCATCAAATAAAACTTAGATAAGGTTGGCTAAATGAACTAAGAGTCTATATTATGTGACCATTCACAAGAATTTTCCTCCTCCATTCTTTCTTATTTAATGTCACATCTTCATACAAAGCCATTTTCTCTTTGTCCTTTCTAACTACTATTTGATGTCATAAGATGTTTGGCCTTCCCTACTACATTAGAGATCTTCATTACTCTAATCCTCCGCCTTTCTTATTGGGGTATCTACTAATTAATGTCTCGTATGCCCAAATCATTGTAACTTATATACTCTTCCTTATCTTATCTTTAATATTTGTCACTCCCCAATTTTCTTCCGAATATTAACATTCCCAATTTCATCCCATAAGATGTTTTCACACATCCACTTAAGTATCCAACTACACTCGTCTTAATATGCTCTTTTTAGAGGATCAACGTTTCAGTCCTTGTATACAATAGTTTCGGTTTATGTAGTGTCCTATAAAAATTCCCTTTTAACCTCATAAGTACACTACAATCACAAAGTAAACCAAATTTTGATTTCTATGTAAGTCATTCAGATTTATTCTAAGAGTTACATCATGATCAAGATTCCAAATATTTAAAATATTTTCTCATAGGTAACTCATTACCATCCAAAGTCAACCCCCACCTTATGTTCAAATGACACTCCATATACTATGTTTTAAATCTAGAAAACATCTAGATTTCAGGTATTATATATCTCCCTTGCTCTAATTTGGCATTCACCTTTATTCTAATCTCATCCATCAAAATAATATCATATGCAAAAAACAAATACCATATTACCTCATCTTAAACAGACCTTGTTACTTTGTCCCAAACGGTTACAAAGAGGAAAGGTTTTAGGCTGAACCTTAGTATAATCCAATTGTAATAGGAAAGACTTCCAATACTTTTCTACAACTTCTAACATTACAAATCATACCTTATTGATAAAGAACTTTCCAAAGAAGTTGTAAATCATTTCATGTCCAATTCTAATTCTTTGTTTGGAAAAACAAAAAATAAGCGGGTCAAATTAAACCTAAACAAATTGACCCATTAAATTGATTTATCTCCAAATAATAAAATTACTAATTTTGAACCTTGTGCATTGTATAGTTCGTCAGCCTTTTCCCCTATGCATGTAATATTTCAATCTCACCGAGACTCTAGAAGCATCCAAAAGTTTTATTTCAATTTTGGGAATTTTTCGAAAATATCACAAAAAGAACGTACAACCACCTTAAAAATTAGGTAATTTTGGATAATTTTAGACTCAATCAGAGAACACCTTGATATGCTTCAAGAAATCATAAAAATAACAACAGATGCAATAAGGACGATATATGAGGATATATGGGAGGAAATAACATATGAAAATAAATTAATTAAGTACGGACTAATAAGAAACAAGGAACAGATTGAATCACTTGTACTCAACAGCTTGGAAACTTTTGATCAGAATCAGGCCACATTCTAATTGCAAAAGAGAGAGAATAGGAAAAAAATGGATTCATTGAGAAAAATGAGGAGGAAGATAAGAAACTTTGACACTCAAGATTCATGTAGCAGTATAACAAACCCAAGTTGGGGTCTCAACCTATTTAATCTAGGCATCTAAGCAGAGAAGTAACATCTAGTACCTCAATAATGAGGAAAGCCCTTCCCAGCCGTTATAGAATGAAATTTAGCTCATAAGCCTGCTGAATAGGTTTATTTCATCATGGATGTCTTCCCTACTTCAGGTCATACTCCTCCATTAACCAAAATATGAACTGTTTCCTTACTTCAATTCTGAAACAACATTACTGTGCACAAGTCTAGTTTAATGTAAACATCAGCCATAGAACTGACAGTTCATAAGAAATTCATTAATGATTATTAAATAATAATCAAAAAGACAACTTACAACCCACAGAAGCAGCCCTTTTTTTTCATATACCCTCCACATGTCTGACCTAATGAATTCCTATATTACCTCTTCACTTTACAAGCACTACTCAATAGAGTTCCTATTTAACCAAACCTTGCAAGTAGATGAACTTGTCTCACTCTCATCTAAGTGGAAAAGGGAGAGCCACTTCTCTATCCCAAGGCTTCCTAATCCATAAAGTGCACATCTCCATTCATGGAGGTCATCTATGCTACACATATAGTTAGCTACGTTTTCAATCAAATGTGGCACTCCACAACAACTATCAGCAAGTAAACCAGGAATTCCATCGAGAGAAGAAACAGATTCTTCCCCGATATTTGCTTTATGCAAGAACATCTCATAAGCATCTTGTCTCATAAGACGCTCAATTTCAACTGTTTCAAAACAATCAAAAATTCTGCACTCGAAGGTAGAGCTAGTGGACACTACCAGCTTGCACTTACTCCCTTCTGCAGGGATTGGAATACCGACCTGTTCTAGAGAAAATTCAGCTTTTGGCACACCATCTAAGAAAAGTGCAAAACTGCCAAGCTTGGCAAGTGCATCCGACAGTTTAGTAGCCCTTACAAACAAGTCATCATGACAATCAAACTCACACTTGACGACAGCAGCAACAGCATCTTGCACACACTCAATGGTAAACTCAACAGGGGAAGGAATCCAGAAAACATAAGCAAACCTGTTTAACGAGAAGTTGTGCAGGTGCTTCATCAAAAAGGTCTTTCCAATTCCTCGAATCCCTCGAATAGCAATCCTTCCAATCTGATCACCTTCCAACAGATGCTGAAGTCGGTAGAGAGCCTCAGAAGCAGGTTGACCAAATATCCGACCCACAGGTATAGCATACCCGCGACACACGCCAGGAGCATTAGAGGACTGTCCAAGAAGCGCATGCCCCTTTTTGTCATGGAGTTCCAAAGCATAAACCAATTTATAAGCATCCCATCTCATCTTTGCACCCAAGACTAAGCACCTCCAAGTACCATCTTGACTCACCAATCGCTGACCCTCCTCCACAAGGCTGTGACCCTCAGCCATCCAGTGAGATAGGTCTCGCTTCCGCTTCTTGTCTAGGCAGGCACGAGCGCCAGATCTCTGTATCTGAGTGTCTCGAATCCTCGCATTTAAGGACTCCGTTTCATCGAGGAGAATTCTTTTCCATTCATCCACACTCACTATCCCAGTTATACAGATTAACAGGCTCCATATTCCAAGGACTACGGAAGGCCCCACCATTCTCAACAATTCACCCTGAAATCCATTACATTTCATCAAACCCTAATTTCCACTTCCCCTAAATACGGACTCTATCATTTACCACTGCCCACTGGCTCATGTAAATCACCATCACCCTAAATACGGACTCTATCATTTACCACTGCCCACTGGCTCATGTAAATCACAATCATAAACTAATATACTATACTATATTCATAAAATTATAATGTGTTACCTGTTTAGACGGAATACGCATTAAATACTGGCTGAAAAAGGGAAACATTGTTTGGCTGAGATGGAACAATTTACTCATCATATTCCAGCAATGCATCATTTTCACGCTCCTCGGATTGCAATCTTCACAACCAGCTTCCTTTGGGATTGCAGATAATTGCAGCCTCACTTCACCCTCAAATCGACTCCAACCGTACCACATCTGATTTTAGTTCTTGTTTTAAAGGAGTAGTAGTAAGTAGACGACTAGTAGAAGCGTAGTAGGAGTAGTGGTGGGAGATACTTACGAATCACGAAGCAACCCGATTGCCAAGTCTACCGAATCCCTTCACAGTTCCCACCTCTGCAAAGTTTGCATACGGGCTTTTCTAAGCCCATAATAAAAATAACATTGGAAGACCTCACATTATAGAATAATAGAATTAGGGATGCTAACGGGTCTAAGACTCGATCTAAACCCGGTTAGATCCGATTCATTTTTTAGGGTTTGAGTCTAATTTTTTTAGATTCATTAGATTCGGGTCAGATATGGGTTCGGGTCTAAAAATTTGGACTCATATCCGACCCATGTATTCGCACATTTTAAAAAAATAAAATTAAAATCTAATTTTCATTTAGAACTAAAACTAAAGATTCATTTATATTGCTCTGTCTTCTTCCTCTTCTACTCTTCTCCTCTCCACCCTCCATTTTCCACTCTACTGCAAGTCTTCAACTCTTTCTCATCGCCACTCGCCAAGTAACATATTTATATAATTTTAATGTATATTTTGTGATTACTATCTTTTCGTTGTTATGCCCCTGCAAACACATTCAACTGGGTTTGAGATTATTAGCTTCTATTTGATTTTAAAACTTGCGAGTAGCGATGCACTTGATCTTAAAAACATTGTAATAGAGTACGGTTGAGTTTAGAACTTTTGATTTGGTGTAGGATTTTAACTCTAGTGCAAACTTATTTTCCACTCACTGAACTAAGTATTGTTTTGCAAGTATTTCAACAATATAAATTGTGTGCTGAAAAAAGGATTTATTAATTTATCTCATTTGACATAATAATGTAGTTTATTTTCCTTTATAACACTTTATCGATAAACAGTTTTAAGGTTTAAAATGCGAAAAATACATCTAATTATAAAACATGTGAATAATAAGCACATAAAAATAAAAATATATTAATGATCCATTTTGGACCCATTTTAGACCCAAGATCCATGAGATCTAGTGAATTTGGGTGAGAATTTGAAATTTTTAGACCCAGTGGATTTGGGTAGGATATGGGTCTAATTTGAAAATAATAAGTATGAGTATGGGTCTAATAAGATTCAATTTAGATCCGACCCATGTCATCCCTAAATAGAATATCTCTACCAAATGATGTTATAATATAGTATTGTGACAAGGAGTGCTTGATCAACGAGCCGAATCCGAATAGTAGTGGGCTCGGCTCGGGCTCGATAAGGATATGCTCGGTTTAACTCGGGCTCGAAACTCGACAAACTTTTGAAATTGGACTTGAGATCGAACTCGATAGTTGAATATAAGCTCGGCTCGAAACTCAGCTCAACAACAAATTTTTAGTTAAAATTTGATTTTTTAAAAATAAAATATAAAAAATATTCAAAATATAAATTATATATATTAAAAAAAATTTATTATAAAAATTTAAAAATATTTATATATTAAATTTTATCGAACTAGTTAACGAGCTTTCGAACGAAGTGAAACCTTGCTCAGCTTGGTTCGTTTAAGTCTTAAGTCGATTTCAAACTCAAGCCGAGCTCTATTTGAGCGAGTTTTGACCATCCCGAGCCCGAACTCGAGCCAAACCTGAGTAGCTTGGTTTGTTAAGCACCCATAGTACTATTTATCGAATGTTGTTCAAAATATATTGTCTTTTTAGATAGATGGTCTAACGATTTGTGTTGGCTGCAAGCATTATAATCAGACTATTCTTCATTCTTTAGTTACTGTGATCCTGTATGATTTTTGAGTAATCAGACAAATTTTACAATACTCTATCAATAACAACAAAGTCAAGCTAATCCCTAAGATATAAAATCGGTTAAATGAATCAAGAGTCTATCTTACGTGAATTTTTTTTTCTTGTTTGGAGTCCTTTTTTTTCTAAACTCATCATCTCTAAGGGTGTTCATTAGCAAACATCATATCAGGTACCCACTTTGTTAGGTAGTTCAAATCACGATTTATGATCAGACCCGAGAAATTCAGGTTTCAGAGATATGGTACACAAGTTTCCCGGTTTTTTTTTTTTTTTAAAAAAAAAGGAACAATAATTTTCAAAATTGTGCACCTTACGCATTCTGTCATTTTATATTTTACTAAAAGTGCCTACAAAAATCTGCCATTAACCATTCAGCAAATCGGCCACAAAATCTGCCATTTACATTTAACAATTCAACAATACTGGATAACACAGTCAACACTACAACAGCAATCAGCCAAGCAGGTCAGCCGTTCAACACAACAGCATTGCAAGTCTGCAACAGAACAAATACAGCCAGCAAGGGTCATCAACTCAGCTCTAACGGTCTCAGGGGTCAGAACCGCAGCATTGTATCTGCAGGAGCCAGTAGCATTTACAACAGCAACACAGTGCAACATCAACATAAAGCAGTAGCAGTAAGAACATATTTCGTGAAGAATGAAGATTGAAGAGTTATAAAACTTGTGTGGTGTAGAAACTGGAAGCCAACTAGCCAAGTGAGTGTAAACTAGCAAGTACTTAGAAGTCAGCAGTCACCCATTAAATCTTGGGCTAGCACATAAAGCATGAGCATATAAAATATAAAATTAGTAAGTTACTAAACAAAAGGAATATGGACATAACCCATTAAATTTGATTTGAATATTACTTTATATGCCTGTCTCCTGGAGTCTTGCCAAATGAGTACAAGTAATGAAGTATGGTTTATTCAAAGTCAAATTATAAAAACTTGATATTCTTAAAATTTACGTTGAAATTCATATCCAACTTGAATATGTTATTTAACCATTAGTATGCCTCATGCCACAGAAAATACGTACAAAAACCGAGCAATATTTTCCTTAACATGATAAGCAAGAGTATAAGTTAGTAACCCATTAAATTAGAGGTCCACCCATGAATATACCCAAAATTCTTAATTTGATCAACAATTGAAACTAAGCATGGATGTGTAGTGGAGATGATGGTGGCGGACTGGCGATGATGGTGACGGTGACTGCGATGGTGAGAGTGAGAGAATTGAAATAGTACGTGAGTGAGAAAGGGTTGATAGAAATCAGATGCACTGGCTAGCTGGTAGTGACATGCGTGAGAGAGAAAGAAAGAAAATAAACTTACCTTTTGGTTTAAAAATAAATGAATAAATAAACTATGTCTTCTGATACGCTTTTCGACCCGTAAAAACATAAAAATTTATATAAAATATGGTAATTACCTTTTGGGTAATCAGGGTTGATTTTCATTTTAATTCTTTTTCTCCTAAATCTGAAGGCCGATGTTACTCCCTAATTTCCTATACTAATTCGATCATTGTACAATTAGATTCATGATTTTTTATGATTTATATGTTTGTTTTGATTGTGATAATGTTGATGATGGTTGTTATTGTTGATATTATTTTGATTTGATGATGGTATTTTTTGTTGATATTATTTGATTTTGATGGGGTTTTTTTAATAAGATAATCAATTGTTAGGTTTGAACCCTTCTGCATATCAATCAACACCATATGTAAATCTATCTCCCTTGTACAATAATACTCTGACGTTCACCTAGGTGGATAGCTTATGTGGTAGATTGACATAGCATGAACATAAAAGGACTATCCTAAGTACCAACACACTTCCTTAACCATTACTCAATCACTCTCCCCCACAATTTCATGATGTGATTAATAAGTTTTAATGTTTTATTCATAAGTGAACTCGAAACGAAATAATTGGTTAAGAATCATTTGGTTTTTATCATTCACACACTTAACCCTACAAATATCTTTGTCAAATTTGGTAGTAAACATCATGTTACACCTTGCACCTAGCCTCGTGAACAATTTCTTTTGCCTTAACTTTTACTTCCATATATCTAGAAAAAGTTTCTTCATCTTTAGATTTTTCCATGTCCAAGTAGCGTCCTCTGTTCTCCTTATGCACCAGTTATTTCCTACTTGACTCTGTGAGGTACCTCCTTCATTACTCTACAAATGCATGTCATTATCTTTAGCCAAAGAAAGTCAAGGTCCTCCTCGAAAGCCCAATCTGCTTTTTGGTTAGCCAATGTTCTTTTTTGGCAAAACAATATAAAGGACTACATCATAGCACGTTATCACTACCAGAAAGGCAGAAGTAGTGATTTCTTGACAATTTCTTATGTCATTTTGTTATTCTACATTCAACAACAACGATCTTTGTTTGAGTTTATCTAGTAAAGATGTGACCTTCGAGATTTCATTAGGAGGAATTCAATACTCTTGAAATGGGCCATTGACCTTAAATGCGCTAGAAAATGTTCCTTTTTTATTTGATATGATACAAGAGTACAAGCTAAGTTTAGTTTAGTTCACCGTATTTTTAGGACCCTATTGCTTAGTTCAGATTAGATTGGACCGGGCAAAATGAATAAGATCAGATGAGACAACTAACACCTATCGAGAACATGAATAATAATTTGCATATACATTAATTTGATTTGATTTTTATAATATATAATTAATTTCACATATTCCCATAAGATATTGACATGGTATTATATTAAGAAATTGAAACATATACAACAAAAAATAAATAAATTATAATATATAACAAAATTCATATAATTTCACCAAAATTAGAAAGAAATGCTAATTACATAAGTGCTTCGGTTATTTAAAAAACTGAAGCATTTAAGAAACAAGTGCTTTGGTTTTTTAATAAAACTTAAACACATGTCTTAAATGTTTCGGTTTTTTATATAACCAAAGCAAATAATCAACTTTGGGCAGAAATAAAAAATTAAAAGAAATTAAAAAAATCATTCATTTGCTTCAATTTTTTTAAAAAACTGAAGCACTTGTTTATTCTTTGATTGATACGTCAATAAGTCCTTCACATCGAAAACCAAAGGAAATAGCTCTAGAAAACCAAAGCAAATAAGCCATTTTCTGTAAATTGGGCTTTATTTTTTATTTAATATTATAAAATTAGAAATTTTAGGCATTAATATTTTCAAAATTGAGAAGTATGAGTTTACTATTACATTAATGTCAAGATGTGTCTTAGAATAGTGTTTAAAAGCTTTATTCATTAAACATAAATTTACTACTCGGATTATAAAATAGGGGTAAAATACAATAGTTAATAAAAACAATAAATACAATAATCAATAAAACAATAAAAAATTGAAACTAAAAATACAACCTTTAACCCATTTTATCCATAAAGGCCAACCTTCAGTTTATATCTGAAAAATCCCACATTTTCACGATTTGTATTTAAAGTGACTGTTTACTAGTTACCTATTACACAGGTAACTCCCAACTCTCTTCTCTCTCATTTCTTCACTGAACTTTCGTATTCTCCATCCCCCCAACAAAAATTCCCTGCAAAAGCAACCACCAGCGCCCTTTAATTCCTCTGTCACCGACGTCGGAGCACGTTCATTACCCTTAACCCTCAATTTCCCCGCGAAGCAATTCCAGATAATTTCCCTTTTCCCGTCGCATTTTTTTGTTCAATATTTCGCTTAATTCAACATTTGTTGAAGTGTTTGGGATAATTCGGCTGCCCATTTTGTTGTTGTGGTGGTTGTATTGTTTGAGTAATTAGTTGGTGATGATGTGGGTGCTGGTGATGAAGGAGTCAAATCAAAAGTTGAAGATGAGGGTAGGAGGCAGTATGTTAGTGACTATGAGGAGAATGGTGAAGAGTGGTGATGAGATGGACACTCCCCCTGAAAGTGATGCTGGTGTAGATGAGACTGAAGGAAGGAGGCAAAGGAGGAGACTTCTCGTTAGTGCTGACACTGACTTCAGTGTGTTCAACTGGAGTGTAGGGAAGAGATTTCCAACTAGGGAAGATTTTAAGCAAGCTTTGGCTAAGTATGCTATATTTCAAGGTAGAAATGCACACATTGTAAATAGCAATAAGCATAGGAGGCAAAGAGTAACAATTTAGTGTGTGCAAGGCTGTCCATTTCATTTGTATGCTGCTTGGGATTCTAGAAGGGCAAGCTTTGTTGTGAAATCAGATATGGGAAAACATCAATGTCATAGGAACATGGAAAAAAACAAGAAAATGAAGTTTTCATGGTTAGCAGAACAATATCCTCATGTTTTCAAAGCTAGACCACACTAGCCAGCTAGTGAGATTCAAGAGACTATAAGGAGAGGATTTAGGGTCAGTATCAAAAGGGACTTTGCATACAGGATACCATGCACATAAAATGCTTCATGGATCAATGAAAGAGCACTACAATAAACTTGGGAGATATATGGTAGCCTTCAAAGCTTTATGTGATGGCACTCCATTAGAATCTTCACTTGATGGGATTAAGTTGGACTTAGTCACTGATGATAGCAAGGATCCTCCTGAGTTTAAAATATTATTTTGCTATTTTGGAGCTTTGAAGATCAGGTGGGATGAGGGGTGTAGGAGGATTATTTGTGTTGATGCATGCTTTTTAAAAACATTCCTTGGGGGGGGGGGGGGGGGGCAGGCAATTGATGTCAGTTGTGGGTTGGGATGCTAATGACCAAATGTACCCCATTGCTTGGGCTGTTGTTGAAGGGGAAATAATGAGTCTTGGGAATGGTTTTTCAATCTTTTATAGAAATGCCTTAAAGTGGGTAAGGGAGCTGGAGTAGCATTCATATCAAATGAGCATCAGGTGAGAATACAAATACACATTTCTATTACGTTTTTCATATTGAATTGTTAGTGTAATTCTGATGCATTATTTTTCTTTGTTTGTTTGTGTTATTTAATACTATATTAAGTGGTATTGCTAAGGTGTTTCCTCAGGCAGAACATAGGCATTGTGCCAGACATATATTTGCTTTGTGACACAAAACATTTAGGGGAGATGAGATGAAGATGTTGTTTTGGAAAATTGTCAAGGCTTATAACATGGCAGATTATAATGAAGCCTTAGATGAATTAGAGAAAATCAATCAAGATGCTGTGGTTGATTTCAAAAGTTATAACCCCAAGGTTTTCTATAGAGCATTCATGAGCACATCAATTGGAACAGATTTCATAACCAATAACATGGCAGAAACATTTAATGGATATATCATTAAGGCTAGGACTAAGCACTTGATTTACATGATGGAGGATATTATGGTAGCTTTGATGCAAAGACTTGTGATGAAGAGGACAAAAATGGAGAACTCTACATATGTTATCTGTCCTAGAATTAGAACAAGGTTAGACAATGAGATAAATAAGATAGGGGAATGTGATGTGTTGCCAGCAGGTTTTAATATGTTTCAGGTGAGGTATTTCTTGGATACAATGAGAGTGAACTTAGATGCAAGGACTTGTACATGCAGAAAATGGGAATTAATTGGTATCCCATGTTGCCATGATATAGCATGCATCTACTTTCAACATAAGGAAGTAGAAGATTTTTTTTGCTGATTGGTATAAGAAAGAGGCCTACATAAAGACTTATGCAAACTTCATCCCTTTATGTGAGGGTGAGAGGCATTGGCCTAGAATTGAGTGTAGGTTAGATCCTCCTCCCATCAAAATTGGTCCAGGAAGGCCTAGAATGAACAGGAGAAAGGAGTCATTTGAAGATCCTAAAAGACCAGGGAAGTTAACAAGGCATGGGATGGAGATGACATGTACTCTATGTAAGGGGACATAACAAAAGGAGATGCCCTAACAAGGGAAATGTCCCAACACTCCAGGCACCTCCAATCAAAAGTCCTAGAGGGAGACCAAGGAATGATGCTCAACCTTTAGGCTCAACTATCCAACCAACTTCGGGGTCTGAACACCACAATACCACTGCCCAACCAACACAGCTAGGAAGAGGTGGAAGACAAATTAAAGAAGAAAGGGGATCTAGAAGTGGAAGAAGAACTGGGCCAAGAATGGAAGGAGATGGAATAGGCAGGGGTAGGGGCAGGGCAATGGAAGAGCTTAATCTGCATAGGTTAGTTCATCTTTTTGCCTACTTCATAAAATTGATTTTGCTGTAAACTTAACTAACCCCTTAAACTAACTACATATGTTTTGTTTGTGCAGATACCACATGGTGTTCAGGCTTGGTTTTGTAGTCAAGGATCAGTCAATCAATCAAGTCAACAACACTAGACTTCTTTAGGATGTATTTTATCAGTGACAAATATAACTTCTAGTTAGACTTGTGAGGGTGAACTCTTGTGTGTACCTTTACTAGTACTTTCTCTTTTTTACAACATACCTATATTTGATGCAATATTTGATGCTATCTAGTAAATTTTTGATGCTCCATGTGAGGGTGTGCTTTGTGTGTACTCACAGACAGTAAAATTGATGCTATCTGTTAGATTTTTGAAGTTGATGCTATCTGTTATGCAATATATATTCCAATGAAATCTTGATCATTAAACTTCAAACCAAACTATACAAGAAATACTATATATCTTAATCTTTATCATCAAACTTCAAACCAAAATTCATATTAAATGGTATAACAAATAGTAGTGTAGATTTAAATAGCTAGTTTCATAATACAATACTAAACATAAACAACACTTAAGACAAGTCATAACCCACACATAATACTAAACTCACTAATTAACACTTAATCCATAACTACATTAAAAGTGCCAAAACAGAAAACATTATCCATGAGAATATCAAAATAAGGGTCAAGTTCTTCTCATTTCTTGTACAACTGATTATTTCCATATGCAATTGCCTTAACTCGTTCTTCAATTCATCTAATTCCTCTTCCAGATTCTCTTTCTTCACTTGCAATATCTTGATTTTATCCTCACATACGCCTTTCTCAACTTCCATCTCAATAGTTCGAGTGTCTTTCTCAAGCATCTTGTATTGAAATTCTTCATTCAATTGGAAACTCGTCATTTGATGACCTTCACCAGCTACCTATCTAAAGAATTTACAAGCATTTGCCTCCTGATTTCGCAAAGAATTTTCCTAAGTTAAAATCATAATAAATTGTATCAAACTAAATTACTCACATACACCAAGACACTTACAAGCCAATAAGGGCATCCATGGTATTGCATTCCAGCGTTTGGACCTTGTCTTGCAGTGCGCACCACAGAATCGAAGCCATGCTCACACAACAATTTGCGGGGAATTGTTACGAGTAGAAGATGAAGAGTAAGAGGAGTTCCGATTTAGAGTAGCCATATCCAAGTTTCAAGCTAAAACTTCGGAAATTTGAAGAAACAAAGGTGAGGGAGGTGTTATGCTGCGGGATGAGAAAGGGATAGGAAGGTGTTGTTAGGTAGTAGGTGCTGTGCAACGGTCATTAAAAAACAACTGCCATGTCATCATATTTACCTACAAGACATCCGGTAATTTTTTCATTTATTACTTTAAAATACAAATCGTGGAAATGTGGGATTTTTCGGATATAAACTGAAGGTTGGCCTTTATGGATAAGATGGGTCAAATGTTGTATTTTTAGTTTCAATTTATCCTAAAAAAACACCTCTGGTGATGTTTTACTATCTAAAATTATACGTGTCAATAATTTTAAAGTAGAAGCAACAAACTATGTATTATTTTTTTTTAAAAAAGTCTTCGGTATACTCTAGGAGGCTAGCAGAATTCTGCAAGCATAAATGACGCTTGAGGATAACATTCCGACAAGGGTATGTACCATGACAACTTGATGAGTAACAATCGATAATTAAATATATAATAAAAAAAATTTAACCAAATAATAATACTAAGAAATACATTTTAAATTTTGTTTGGACCGACTAGTGAATCACTTGATCCATGATGTACATTCAATCTCCAATACAGAGGCTGTGTGAAGTGTTTTTAAGTTGTGTGACTGGGGATTTCATGAAAACATCATAGAATTTCTAATGAAGCAAGCAATGATGGGAAGTAAAATTGTTACCGTGACCTTCTGTACTCACTTATATCTTCTAGGATAGCAACTTGATCTCATGATCTCCAGATATTGAGGTTGAATGTGGGGAAGATTTCGGTTTCAGAAGATGTTGCAGAGACAACTTAGCACCTGCTTGATTAAGTACTAAAGAATCTCCCCATACATCGCAGAAGGGGAGCCTGGTCAGTTTCGGACACTCATCTATACTTATACACAGCAGAGACGTGCATAGCAATATACCACTGTAGATATTCGTTAGCTTGGGCAGTCGTGTCAATTCTAATCTTTTCAACTTCGGCAATTCGATGCTAAAAGGGCAATAATCTAATTGGCATCTGTCACTATCTTCCTCTAGAATTAGCTCCCTCAACTCTGTACAGTCCATAATTTCCAGAATTTCAAGACTTTGGAAACCCTTTATTTGCGTACTGGTAAAAATTCCCTCAAGATCATGGCACCAAGTGATTCTACATGTTTTTAGATGCGGGACGATTATGCCACTTTTTTTGTCTACATCCAGAAGATACTTCGAGCTGTGCAAATTGGTATTTTCAGAATTCCACTTTTCACCTACTCTCTTGTCAATTTTCAAATTTACAGGCCTTACATCTTTGAAAATCTCCTTAGTATCAGGTTTTCTGTCCCGACTCAGGAAATCATAAATGATGGGTTTCCAACTCAAGATATCACATAGGATGCCAAGGCCTTCACATTTGTTGTAATACAAATGATGAAGATTGCAAGGAAAGAGTACATCTTCTGTTTCACCAGCAAGAGAACACCCATAAAAGGACACTATATTGCTATGGCATGATACTTCGTTAAATAGCTGCTCTTGCTCTGCAGCATCAACAACCTGCAGGTGGAAACTGTGCAATGATTCACAATGTCTGGACCTGATATAACAGTTGTAGCCACCTATATTATCAAATGCGGCTGCTATACGCGTCAGTGATCGTAGCTGGGACAGTAAATTGGTGTCCAATTCCTTCAGTTTGGGAGAATAAGAGAGGTCAAGTTCTCTGAGCATTTTCAGATTCTCTATACCACAAGGGATTCGCCTAATAGCACAATAGCCTAGTTCTAAGAATCGCAAAGCCCTCAAGTTATGCAGTGGAGGCACATCTGTAAGCTTTCGACAACTGCGAAGGCGCATACTTCTTAAGTGTTTCAAGTTACATATTGTGTTGGGCAAGCTCTGGATGTCAGTATTTGACAGATCAAGAACTCTTAGACTAGGCAGACATAAGAAAAAAGAATCTGGAACTTTTTTCAAAGGGTTCTGCTGCAATAGCAAGATCAAGAGCTTGTGAAACTTTGGAGAAGAACCTGAAGGGATCTCTGAAATGTTGCCCATCAGTGAAACAGCGTGAAGATCTTCCATATATTCTAGCGCCTTAAGTAGGTCTTTCGACTCTGCATGATGACTGACAAAAAGCCTCATTCCAATTTGTTCTCTGGCTATTCTAATGGCCATACCCCTAACTACATTATGCATTTTCAAATCATGCCCATCTTCACAGGATTCTAACAAGCTACAGTCAACAAGATTATTCACTATAGTGTGACCCTTGTCATACTGTGCCTGCAGAGGTGTATTAGACCCATGGAAATACTCATCTATTAGGCCCATGGATATCCAAAGCTGTATCAATTCTTCTCTTTGAAACTTGATGTCTTTAGGATACAAAGTGCAATAAATGAGACATTGCTTGACATTTGCATTAGTCAGCCTAGCATAAGATGGATGCAGTTTCCGATATAGGAGCTCTGTTACCAGAAAATCATGCTCTGTTGATATACTTTTCATTCTTTCCAGCGTACGTCTCCACTCCAATACATCCTTGACCCCCTTCAAACTCCTAGCCGCTTGAACCAAAGCAAGAGGTAGACCATCACATTCCTTTGAAACAAGCTCAGCTAGATGCCTAACTTCATCAACAATCAACGCTTCATCTCCGAGTACTCTACAAAACAGCTTCCATGCTTCATCAGCTTCCAGCATACCAGTCTTCACAGTCTTTTGGCAGCCAATACTCCTGCAAACGCTAAACAATCGAGTCGTTATGATCACCTTGCAACCTTTGGAGAAAGGTATACCAACGTCCGCAAAGGAAAAATAGCCCCATAAATCGTCAAGGATCAACACATATTCCCTATTTGAAAAGAATCTGTGCAATATAGCAGCCCTCCTCATTTCATTGTTTTCACATTCAAGATTAAGACCGACGGCCTTTGAAATCGACTGTTGCAATTTGGCAATACCAAAATCCATCCCGACAGTGACCCACACAGGGAAAGGGGTAACATCTCTAATGAGAAGATCATTGTAAACATGAATGGCAAGCGTGGTCTTGCCACAACCACCCATCCCAAACAGTCCAATAATCTTAACCTTATCATCCATCAACCATGCAAGGATTGATTCCCGGTGTTTCAGGTTCGTTTTGCCAAACAAAGACTGGCCTCCTACTGGAAAAATGACCTCTCTTTTGCGCTTCCCATGAGATGAAGCGACATAACTATCCAAGTTGGGTTCGCCTAAGAACGGCGGGGTTCCTACTGAAGAAAGTGCCTCTCTCTTGTGATTCCCATGAGACAGACCCACGAACTTATCCATAACACATTCAGACTCAATGTCATAGTCAGTAGGTTTCTCCACTTTATCAAACCTTCCCCTTAAAATTTTCCTCCCATTATCCCAAAGAAAATCAGTAGCAGCAAGAATCCAGTTCATAGCCATCCCTGATAATACCTAACAGGAACAGGATCAGAAAAAGAAAAAATAGACGATCTGATGTAGACGAGATCTAGACAAGATCTGATATAGACGAGATCTGAAACTTGTAAATGCAACTATAAATAAAAATAATAAATGGGGAATACAAAGGACAAAAACTAAACCAGATTGAAATTTACAGAAATAAATAATAATAATAATAAGCATGAAATGAGGAGAGGTGGGAATAGTTACCCGAAAATGAGGTATCTTAAGATCTCACTTGCTTCGCTTCGAAAAAGATAGAGATAATGAACAGCATTTCCAATCCCATACGAAAAGTTTTACTTAACATATGCCGCCCACTATGAGAAGGAGAAAGTTTGTCAAGCGGGCTACAGAAAATCTGAGTGGGGGTACAAAACGTCAAATCACGTGAATACCCACGCGTGCCTTGCCGTGCCTCCTGTGACTGTGAGTGCATTAACACTTTCCAGGAAATTTCCTATCAGACGGGCTGGGCCGGGCTCGACACCGGGCCAGACTTGGAGGACTTGAACCGGGACGGGACCAGTCCAAGGGCCAGGCCGAGGTTGGGGTTTTGCGATTTGTACCGAATCACGAACCAAATTAACAAATCGAACAAAATAAAATTGAATCAAACCGAATTTCACATAATGATATTAGAAATTAGAAGAAATGAATTGTTTCGAAATTAATTAAATGTTTATGTTCACGAATCACGTAATGACATTCGTTGTAAACTTTTATATTCGACTATTCAAATTCATTTTTCACTTCTTTTTTGTCGATATTTTTCATTTTTCATTACATATTTACATAAATTACATATATTACATATAATCACAAAAAGACATAATCATATTCGATTCATATAAATAAATTATATTCAGTTAAACTAACATTCATTGATTCATACAAACTAAGTTATATTTAATTAAAGTTACAATATTCATATAAACTAAAATGTATTCAACTAAATTAACATTTATTGATTTATATGATGAATAAACTAAATTATATTCAACTAAATAAACATTAATTTTTATAAACCAAATTATATTCAACTAAACTAATATTTATATAAACTAATTAACTAAGATGTAATTAAACTAAGATTCAGCTAAACTAAAATTTATTAATTCAAATAAATTGAACTATATTCAACTAAACTAACATTCATATAAACTAAATTATGTTCAACTAACTATACTAAACTAAATAACATTAACTAATTCATATAAACTAAACTATATTTAACAAAACTAACATTTATTGATTCATATAAACTAAACTATATACTATTCAACTAAACTAACATTTATTGATTCATATAAACTAAATTATATTCAACTAAATTAACATTCATGTAAACTAAACTATATTTAACTAAATTAATATTTATTAATTTATATAAACTAAGTTATATTCAACTAAACTAACATTAATTAATTCATATACACTAAACTATATATAATTCAACTAAACTGATATTTATTGATTCATATAAACTAAACTAACATTTATATAAATTAAACTATAATCAATTAAACTAACATTTATATAACTAAACTAATATTTAATGAGTCATATAAACTAAACTAAATTTAACTATACTAACATTCATTGATTCATATAAACTAAACTAACATTCTTATAAACTAAGCTATATTCAAATAAACTAATAGTCATTGATTCATATGAATTAAACTAAAATATATTCAAATAAACCAACATTCATATAAATTAAACTATATACAAATCAACTAATATTTGTATAAATTAATTTATGTTCAACTAAACTAACATTTATATAAACTAAAATACATTTAAATAAACTAAATTTTACAAAACTAGAAGATTTAGGCGGGCCGAATAGGGCTGGGCCGAGCCGGTTTAGTGGGCCAGGCTGGGTCGAATTGTGGGTTGAATCGAATTTTTTCTCGAACTGAATCGAATATGGTCAGGAATGGAAAAACGAGATTCAGATTCAGCCCACTTATTTAGCGGGCCGAACTGGGCTGGTCTTGGTCGGGCTATAACTGGGCTGGGTCGGGCTATAATCGGGCTGGGTCGGACTTAACCAGCCCAATGGCCACCTCTAGATACAGTACTGTGTTTTTTGAACGATAACTGTAATACCCCATATTTTAGAAATTATATTAAGAATATTTTAGTACAAAATAAATAATTTAAATATTATTTTTGCACCAATCATAATTATGGAACTTCATTTATATATTTATTTTATAATTTTATTTAGAAAATTATTTAATTTTATAAATAAATATTTAATTCCTCAATTATTCCATTAAATTCCCAAAAGCCCTCTAAAATATCCCAAAAATATCCAAAGTATCCATTTTTATTCTAAAATATTCTAGAAGCTTTTAAAATATTATTCTTAACAAAAAATAATAGTTTAATATATTTATAAATATTATTATTAATTTAAAATGGATAATGTTGAAAATTGGATATATTTACCAAAGAAATAAATAAAAAAATATATTTAAAAATATCGACCATATCTAATCATGGCCAGCTACCATGATTAGAATTTAAAAAAAATTATTATTATATATATTTAATCCTAATTTAAAGGATAATTTTAGTTGAAAAGATAGTTTTAATTTAAAAATAATAGATTTTCAAAAAAAATAAATAATAAATTTTATCCTTATCCTATCCTTTTTCTATGATTGATATTTTCAAAAAAAAAATATTATTATAAAATATTATCTTTTTAACTAATTCTAGTTGGTTTGTTTTGAATTAAATAATATTAATTGGTTAAATTATTTAATATTTTAATTATCATATAAATAAAAGATTTTTTGGAAAATTTGGAGGATAATGATTATTTTAAATTCACATTTATCTTTTAGTGTTTTAAAATCCTAAAATTTATCCTAATTTCTGCTATAAATAAACCCTTAAATCTCACATAATTCTTCACACAAAAATCATTAAACCCTTTCTACTTCTCTCAAACTTTCTTCCTCTCTCTCAAGACACTCTCTGTATCTCTTCGGCCATCTTGTGCTACCAACAACCACCAGCCTCCGTGAGCATCCTCTTTCCCTAACTATTTAATTGTTTTAATTGTTTTGCAAACTGTTTAATTCTTAAAACTATTTCTAAACTTAATTAAAGTTTCAATATTATGTGCATAATTATTGTGTTGCATTGTGTTGATTAGTTCATTTTTAAATTGATAGGAGGATCAACTTGAAGTTTAGTAAAGATTTGCTAGGAAGTACTAGAATTTAAGGTACGTATATGTGTTAAATCTTTTTATGTGCAACTGAATATTTTATTTTTTGAATTATATTGTGCTAAAATATTTTTAAATATATGTTTATATATGGTTATTTATTTGAAATTCCAATAACAAAAAAAGGGGTGATATACATTTACCTTATTTTATTTAATATGTATCATATTTCAAATGGCCGAATGGTATTTGAGATTTAATAATTTTCAATGAGCTTTAATAATTAAAGCAAGGTATTTGTATTTAAAGGAGTTATAAAAGGAGAGTTATTATTACTATACATTACCGCTTGATTTCATAATCAAGAAGGGTTCATGCTTCAAAGTCCACTTGTTGGCAAATAAAAGGAAACTCCAAGGATAGATCCATAATGGGATAACTAACTTGGGGGTGTGCACAGTTAGGATCAAGGAGGGGATATAAGAATAGAAAATTATTTTTATTAATGACTATAATAATTTCATTCATATTGGATTATTATAAAGGAAGGTTTTAAGTTTATTGCCTTATAAAAAGGCATGTTCAAAATAAAGGAATTTAAAAGTAATGTATTTCTTTTAGCATGTATATGTACACAGTGTTTTTATACTGACACGTATTTTCTTATTTGTTTCTTTATCACCCTACTTATCATTTATGGTGAGTAGGTTTGCAGGAATATATGTGCATGGAAGCATTACATCAAAGGGCACATACTAGTTAGGAGTTTTCATAATTTTTCTTATTCAACTTTTGTACATTTGTATAATCAAATTCTTTTTAATAAATAAATCGAGTTTTTCTTCCGCTGCAATATAGTAATTAGTTAGCACAGCCGAAGCATGGTGACACGTGGCGGTAATACCTCTAAGTTACTAAAATTACTATCATTATTATTATTATGTTAGTAATTTGGGGGTGTTACAATAACAGTAAACAACTAAACAATAAATAGTAAACAAGTGTGAAATGAAGATAACCCATTGTGATTACTAAAGTTTTAATTTATTAAAAATCTCGTATGGATGCACAATATAAAAAGATTATTATGTCCCAATAAAATTTCTCCGAGTAATTTTTATTTGAATGCATTAACCTTATTATATCTTATATGTATACAATATCTTATGTTTAGTTTATACTCCCTCTATCCCATAAAAAAGCCCCGTTTTTCTTATCAGGGTGTCCCGCAAAGTTTTCTCCATTTCCCTTTAAGGTAAAGTTTGGGCTATTGTTAAACCCAATAAGCATCCTCATTAATGCCTTAATCCAACACGTTATGGACCAGATGGGTGCCACATATGCATCTTTCCTAACTAACAGCTCTCTCCAAAACCCTAACCTAGTCTAATCATGACACTCTGCCTCACTTCCTCTCTTCTGAGCTTTCTACTAATTTCTCGAGTTCTCCACTTTAGAAAACCTAGATCTTGTTCTCATCTTAGCGCATCTTTTTCCTCTGCTAATCATTTTGGTGTGTACTTCACCCATATCCTCACTGCTCTCCACCATTTTGTGGTTGAACTCTCCTCTGTTCTGGGTGGTTTTAGGATTACAAACCCTTTCCTCTTCTTCGTTGTGACTGTCACATGATGTTCGATGATATCTGGTCCGACTCTTGTGAAGAGTGATCGGAATTTGTACTGGACACTCCTTTGTCTCTGGTGGCTACTGGGTCTGACTTTACTCCGATAAGATCCCCTCCTCATCCGTCTAATACTCTGAAAAGAAGTCTCCAAAGTCCTCCTCCTACCCTTGCTCATACTCCTCCACTATTACTCCCTTTGCCGATTCGCCACACCCATTTCTACCGTCGCCCGAATCAGTTGTACCTGAGACACCAGAGGGGTTGTGGTCCACCCCGGAATATTGACTGCGTCAAAGAAGGAGGGCAGAAAGGAGACTTGAGTGGCGCCTCTACAAGTACAAGAAAGGACTTAATCTGGACAATTCAAAGGCCAGAGAAGGAGATCTGAGAACTAAGGCCAGAAATACCATTGTAGAGAAGGAGGAGGAGGAATGGTTACCTCCTGGCTACTCGTGCCCCATTACTTCATGAAGCCATAAGGATGTAATCTCTTACTCTCTTTTACTCTTTTTCAATTTTTGCTGCTTTGTTTGTGTTTTCGCACATTTTTGGTGGCCTAGCGTATATTTGTCTTGTTCTTAGTGGTTTCTTTGTTTCATGTTTCTGTTTATTGGCTTGTTGGGTTCCATGTGTGCAGGGTTCCATGTTTTTCGGTAAGTTTTTATATGTTGGGTTCCATGTTTATATGTATCGGTGGCCTACCTGGTTTAAACTTGTTGTAGATATGTTTAATTATTCTATTTTGGTTCTAGTTGTACTATTAGAATGTTTAAAGCATGTTTGATTAGTCTAGGGATTACTGAGAGCATGTGTTGGTTGGTTATTGTTGGTCTGTTGGCATGTATGCTCTGTTGTTTGTTGTTTGGTTATTACTGCTCTGTTGGCATGTTAAGGGCATGTTTGATTTTTGCTTCTCTGTTGTTTGGTAGAAGCATGTCTGTTGTTCGATTAGAACTTAGCATGTTTGATTTTTTTGCTCTGTTGTTTCGTTATTGTTGCTCTATTGTTTGATTATAACCTGGCATTTTTGATTATTGATGCTCTGTTGTTTGGATATTGTTTCTCTGTTATTTGATTTTAACTTGGCATGTTTGATTATTGGTGCTCTGTTGTTTGGTTATTGGTGCTCTATTGTTCATTATTGTTGCTCTATTGTTTTGTTATTGTTATTCTATTGGCATTGTTGGTGGTTGGTGTTGATTTTTTTGGGGATTATTGACCATGTTTGGTATGTTTTAGCATGTTGGGATTATATTTCGTGCTAGTATGTGGTTTGTTGTTAGTTTGGGTGAGTATTTTTCTAGTTTGTTGATCTGTGACATTAATGTTTGATACTAGCATATTGTTTGGAATGTGTTGCGGGCATAGTGGAATGCTATTTGCTGTTGTTGTTTGGTATGTGTTGCTGGCTTATTCCTGATGCTTTCCTGGTTTACATGTGTTTATGTGTGTGTTATGCATGGTTTGACTGGTTTGTTATATGCATATGCCCTCAATGATGAAGGAGTGTTCCTTTAAAAATATTTTGCATAAAGGCTAGCTGATGATCCATCTGTTTATGTGTGAGGCAAGTAGGTATTGGCATGTAGGGTGTCATACATATCTAGTACAACAAAGAAAACATAGAAATAAAATTTAAATCTGCGAGACTCTATCTCGATAATAAATGAGTTTTCCTTGAATGTGTGTTTATCTGTGTTGTTCACTAGTGCTGCAAATGAAGCCATGTGCCACCTTCAACCTCCTATACATAATCTGATGTTGAATTGACAGCTTGTGAATATATATATATATATATATATATATATATATATATATATATATATATATATATATATATATGGGAGAGATCATGTGAGAACCCTCCTCTTATGTAACACTTTTTATATGAGAACCCATCTAAGACCATAGGGTGAGTGAAGATCTATGACTGTAATGGCATTAAAAATTAATGGCAAATCTGTAAATATCTAAATATGAGGATGTGAAGTTGCTTTTTGTTTGGCTGGCACATTTCACTCTACTAAGCTATTGTACTTTTCTTCATCATTGTGGGTTTTCTTTATATTTTCATCGTTTTCTTCATTATTGTACATTAATATCTCATCGCTTATAGAAGAAGACGTTAGAACAATAGGAGCTAAGTTTAGAAAAATGCGACCATCGTTTAGAACAATGCCCGAAAAGTTTAGAACAATAGGAGCTTAGTACAATTGAAAAAAAAATATAGAACATTAAAATAAGACGTTAGAATAACAAGAGACCAATTTAGAACAATGCAAGCTTTTCTTTAGAATAATAAATCAAAAGTTTAGAACAATAACCATACTAGGAACCGAAGTTATAAAGTATGTAATTTGGCATGTAGTTGTCAAAAATTTAGTGATGTTTGAATATTTTTAGAATAATGAAAACATTCGTTTAGAACAATGAGAGCATTCGTTTAAAACAATAACACAAAGTTTTAGAACAAAGACAAACTTGAAACATTTGAATAGAAGTTATACTTTACGTTATAAAATATGTTTATTTGACATGTAGTTGTTAAAAATTTAGTAATGTTTGAATATTTTTATATTTTTGGAATGTTTGAAAATTTGAAATTTTATGAAATAATATCTTAGTTCATTTGAAAAAAATACAAAACATTGGATGAAGACTGTAGAATAATAGGAGTTTTTTTAAAACAATGAGAACATTTGTTTAGAACAATAACACAAAGTTTTAGAATAATAAGACATACTTGAAACATTTTGGACAGAAGTTATACTCGATTTTTTTTAGAACAATGAGAATATTTATTTAGAACAATAACACAAAGTTTTAGAACAATAAGACATACTTGAAACATTTGAACATAAGTTATACTCGACGTTATAAAATATGTAATTTGACATGTAGATGTTAAAATTTTAGTGATGTTTGAATATTTTTATATTTTTGGAATCTTTGAAAATTTGAAATTTTATGAAATAATAGTTTTGAAGTATGGAATAATTAGTAACGACGTTTAGAACAATCAGTTTCGAAGTATAGAACAATCTGTAAAGACTTTAGAACAATCAGAAAAGATGTTTAGAACAATCAGTAAAGACGTATAGATTAATCTGTAAAGACGTTTAGAATAATATTTTCGAAGTATAGAACAATCAGCATAGACGTTTAGAACAATATTTTAGACATTAATATAAGTTTAGAACAATAGTTTGAATAATATAAGTTTGAACAATATTTTAGACATTAATATAAGTTTTAGAACAATAAGACATACTTGAAACATTTGAACAGAAGTTATACTCGACGTTATAAAATATGTAATTTGACATGTAGATGTTAAAATTTTAGTGATATTTAAATATTTTTATATTTTTGGAATCTTTGGAAATTTGAAATATTATGAAATAATAGTTTTGAAGTATAGAACAATCAATAACGACGTTTAGAATAATCAGTTTCAAAGTATAGAGCCATCTGTAAAAACGTTTAGAACAATTAGAAAAGATGTTAGAACAATCAGTACTATTTTAGAACAAGAGAATCATCTACTTAAAACATTAGAGTAACGTTTAGAACAATAACCCAGAACTTTAGAACAATAGAACATACATTTGGAATAATTAGAACAAAAGTTTAGAATAAGTATTTTCAAGAAAAGTACAGATGTGTCAGAAAGTACAACTTTTTGGCTTTTGGTTTTGCAAAAAGTTGTGTATGTCTCAGTATTTTTCTGAAATGGGGAAACGTGTGTCGGTTTTTTTAAAATTAAAAAAGTGTATCAGTTTTGTTATTATTTACGCTTTTGCCATTCTTTTTCACTCAATACCATCTGTTAGATCTTATAAGTGGATGATCTTAGATGAGTTCTTACCCACAAAAGGGTTCTCATATTAGGGGAGTTCCTACATGAACTCATCCCTATATATATATATATATATATATATATATATATATATATATATATATATATATATATATATATATATATATATATATATATATATATATATATATATATATATATATATATGCTGAAAATTAAACATAACTGAGAGTTTTGTGTATTAGGTTTTGAAAGGGTTTTGTACAAAAGTTTTTATGCATCTTTTATATAGTAAGTATGCATATAGAAAAAAAATAAAGCCCTTGTCGTACAAAATATTGGAGTATTTACATTACTTGTTATGCATTTCCCAAAAAAACATGCATATTACAATAAGCTTACCCATTTAGTAAGTTCATAATCTCCATATTATTGCCTCTTCTTGTGCCACATAAGCAGTACTTTGTTGTCTTGTGCTTTTATGTTGTGCATGTTCTTCTATCTGCACTTGTTCATTAACTAATGAACTGACACAATCTTGCACTATGGTTGTTGGTACCTCCACTGAATTTGGTAGCATACCTAGCCTCTGTTTCATAATGTGTGGCATTTTATAATTAGTACCACCACATGTCTTCATTATTTCTATCATCACACATTGTAATGTTATGAATACATGATTGATTAGCCTCGGTTCAAAGACATCATAAGCATGTTGCACTACTTCCACTAATTATTTCATTGTTCTTGGTGCTTGATCATGTTGTATTGCCTGAATTTCTCTGAAAAAACCCCAAGTCTAATACATTAGTATCTAGACTATTAGGTGGCTGTGAGACTAGTTGCATTCGGTTGCTGTATTTGCCTTTGTATTTGAGTTGAATATGGAGTTCTTTTTCTCTATCCTAAGACCCCCTTTATAAAGGGACTGCCTTTGTACAGCTCTAGTCCAAAATTTTGAATGGTTAGCTAAGTGTTTAAAATTTGGTGGGAAAATCAAATTTCCTACAAAAAAAATTTTAACACTCCCATGTGCAACTGGATGGATTTAAGGGAAAAATCTCACTTTCTCACTCCATTTAGCTAAGCCTTAATCAAGTAATGATTGCCTATGAAAGGCCCAATATTTGCGTGTACTTTCTTTTGTTCTTAATAAAGCAAAATTAACATTTGGGGCATTTTTTATGAGACGGAGGGAGTAGTTAGTTGTCGATTTGAAGGAATTGAAATTTTGACCTGTTTGGGAGTTGGGACTTATTTCTTACAATTGGAATCCAAACCTCAAGTCCTTAATTGGTCAAATTGATTCCCGCAAATTTGGAACCCAAAGCAGTTAGATATCTTACTAGACATTCAAAAACATATTTATGTTAATTTTGTGGGCCAATTTCTTGTTTAGGCTACCCGTAATTGTATTTTAGTTGAAAGTTATCTTTATTTTTGTTTGGGCTAATTCTTTCCTATTCTCATTATTTCTCCTATTTCAAATATTTTAAATTTTAGAATTAAAAGTGATCACATATTTTCATTAATTTATATGAAAAATATAATCATATAAAATCTTGATAGATTTGTCCCAATATGTATTTTTTAAATACTAATTTTTTATAATTTTTGCTAACAACTAATTAAATTTTGCATTAAATCTACACAAAAAACAAATAAGTGATTGAAAGTTGGAACAATCTACTTTGATGTTGAACATATATCTCAATTAATATTCAAAACTTCTATAATTAGCTTTTTAAGTAAAAGGCAGTGTTTGGTCCTAAACCTCCTTATGGAACCCTAAAGTACCCTTTATCTTTTTTTAATTTTAGAGAAATTTTAAAAATCTTAAATTTGATGTATAATAACCTTTAAGATTCATTCATTTCGAACAATTCCAACATGATTACAAAAAACCTTGATATGCTTCTTGGGGATATTTTGGGATCATAGTAAACCCTAGGAGTGATTGAAATAATTTAATTTTACGCTAAACAACTTTTTAAGCCAATCAATAAAACTTTAACAAATGGGGTTTTAAAACTGGTTTGTGAGCCTTTGAAGATCGAATAAAAGACAATGATTGAATCCAATACTTCTATTATCCTTTAAAACACTTAATTCCTTTATTTCAATTTTGGAAAATTTTCAAAAATATCTACACTACGGTGTATTTACGATGTATTTTGAATATTTTGAACATATGATCATATAAGGCATCCAATGCCTTATTTCAGTTTTCAAGAAGTTTAATAGTATCTCAAAATATTGTTTTTACCTTTGATGTTCATTTGTTTTGAACAATTTTGGACATGAGTTTTCTTGATACGCTTCTTATGGTGTCTTATAGGCCAGTCTTGCTAATAATTGGAACCATCTATTTTGGCTCTAAACATTTTTTTCAACCAATTTTTAACCTACAATTATATCTTAAACTCGTTTTTAGGCTTTTAAAGACCAAATAAAATAAAATATTGGTTCCAAACCTCCTTATATGACCTTAGGAGACTCCCAATAATTTAATATCAATCGTGATCAATATTTCAAAAATATCTTTAGAATGTTGTATAATACCTTGTATTTTGATTATTTTTGCATAATTCCAGAACCAGTTATAGAACACCTCTACATCTTTCCCGTGGGTCTTATAGGGTCATTGTAATATCCAATAATTCTCCTTTTCCGAAAACCAAAACCTTGAAAGAGCTACGGGTGTGCTACCGCCACATGTTCAAACGTTAAAACTTTAAAACAGAATTTTGCAGCGGAAAAATAAAATACTTAATTTCAAAATAAAATTAATCATCAAAACAAACTTATAACATACTACAAGATGGAACCTTTAAGGCCCTTACTGCAATTTACAAAAATAATGTTCAACTCAAATCCAAAACCAACAGTCTAAAGCATTCATAGCAAACATAAATATTCTAAAAATTAAAATAAAGTAACACTCAACCCACATATGCATGAAAACTCAACTGGATATCTGTCAGAAATCTGCTCCCCAACAATACAAAAGTAAGTATTGGATCATTACAGTGTCATTGAAAGGCGAAGGTCATGACAAAAAACACATACAAAGCACGTAATCAGCAAGCTGAGTACATACGAAATTACAAAGTAAAAACAACTAAAATAAACATTTGCAGAAATAAATATAACATGTTTGAACGTATTCCATAACATTTTATTCAATTGAATGACAAAATAATTAACTAATTGAATTAAACAATAGACAAGGTTGTCTCCCCCATGTCCTAGTTAGGACATCAAAATAGATAAATAGCCCATGCACTCCATATCCCGTCGGAGGGCATCAAAATACAGTATAAATCCAAATGGTAAACGGGCGTGACTCCGTCACCATAGCTAGATGAGATCTGAACTAACCCCAATTTTAATTCAAAACTTTATAAAAGAGAGATTCATATATCACACGACCTCCAAGAAAAGCCACGGATAATACCCCGTGAAGCCCCAACCCTTGATTGTCAGTACTCTAGACGTGCATTAACCTAGAGTTTTATTGCTTATCCGTCTTTCACTTTACGTGATTTATAGTTTAACACTCGATTTCCAATATCACCATAGCACACACATGTAAACAACACAATTACACAATCAACATCTTTTATAGTGTAATTTTAACCTTTTGACTTTCTTCTTAAATTATAAAGACTTAAGAACTTAAACACTTAAGTACATTTGACTCAAAACTTAGGCAAGGATTTCTTAAATTCAATGATTGAACCTTCCTTTTTAACACTTAAATACACAAGAAAACACAAAAACTAAACAGTGAAATGTTTTAAACCTTATTATATAACCCTTTCAGAGGCACTCGATACCTTTATTTTGATTTCAATAACTTTTCTAATATATCTTTAAATGGTGTATAATAACCTTTAAAATTCAGTCATCACGACTTGTACCAAGCTCAATGATAGAATACCTTAATATACTTTTCATGGTCTTACAAATCATAATAGGTCTTAGTAGTTCTTGAAACCATCTAATTTGCCTCTAAACAACTATTTCAAACAATTTCCTAAATTATTACAATCGGGTTCTATATCGTTTTCATGCCTTTGGAGATTGGTATAAGATAATAATTCGTTCACGACCTTCGTATACGAATTAGCAAACACCATTTACCTTTATTTTAATTTAGGAGATTTTTTTTAAAACTTTAAAATGATTTATATAACAGTAAGATTGAAGGATGATAAGAAATGCAAGGAGAAATGTTGAGATTGGATCTTTGACCAATAGGTTTATTCTAAATTTCTTTCTAGAATTTTCAATAGGACAATAAAAGATAAGAGTGCTCCCAGGAAGAACATTTTTGTTGTCTAGGGAAATTATATGGGTGCAAGAATTTGTGAGAGGCATAAAAAATTTAGAGGAAAAGACATATTAACCCTTTATGACTAAGAAAGTAAGAGGTCTAGTTAAGCAATTGATGTAATACAATAAGGACAATTATATTTATTCGAGAAATTGTCTAATTTCATTAGTGCATATACTTTTTCTATTTTTTTTTATTTGCAATACTTCTCAAAACACACTTTTAAATCAATCCCATATGACTATGTTTTTTCTTAAAGATAATTCACCAAAGAAGATTAAAGTAAAATTTGTAAATAGTGCAAAAATCAAAGTGTTGTAATTTAAAAAAAAATAGATGAAGTATAAATATATGACTATGTTTATATTATTTTTGCTTTTTTTTTGTAGGAATTTGAGATAAAATAGGACTCCAAGTATTAAAGGATAATATTGTACTAACTAGAGTTATACTAGGGTTATAAGATAAGGGTACAGAATAGTATAAATACAAGGTTTGTGTACAAAGTAAAAGTGATACAAAAAATTCAATTCTTGCTTCAATCATCAGTATTCTCTAAACTCAAACTGTGCCATAATCAACCATAACTGGTTCTTCTTGGTATCAGAGCAACCGGAGAACTGGTGGTGTTTTTCTGCCGGATTCTACAACTCATCATCTACCAATTACTCACCTGAAACCATGGACTCAGATAACCCTGTAACCTTAACCCAAGTATTGCAATTACTGCAACAGATTAACACAAACAAACCAGACCAAGAAACTGGAAGTGCCTCATTAACAATCTCAGAAAAACTCAACAATAACAATTACTCTAAATGGGCCAGGCTGATGCATCTGGCAATCGGGGGAAGGGGCCGGCTCAATCACATCACCGCCGAGCCTCCATCCCCGACTTCCCAAGAGTACAGCCAATGGCTCCAAAGAGATGCATCTGTGAGTTCGTGGATTGTCGAGAATATCGGGACTGAGTTGGTGAATCAATTTCTTGATTTCCCAACAGCAAAGGAACCGTGGGACGGAATTGAGGCCGTGTACAGTGGAGGAAGGGACGAACTCCAAATCTTTGATCTAACAATCAAAGCTAACACCATCAAACAAGGGGTGGATCCAATTGAAACTTATTTTAGCAAAATAAACGCAATATGGAAAGAAATCGACCGTAGAGCCGTCAACCCAATGAAATGCACCGAAGATATAACGGCGTATAACAAAATCAGTCAACGACACCGGCTATATCAGTTCTTGGCAGGCCTCAATGAGGATTTAGACCAAGAACGAAGAGAACTCATAAATCAAGACCCAGTACCATCAATCGAAATTGCATACAACACAATACGAAGGGAAATCTCAAGGAGAGAGATCATGAGGAGAACAACCTTACCTAACTTACCGGAGGCTCAAGGCGTAGGGAGTGGGCTCACCGCCACACAACACCGGTCAGGTGGACCATCATTCCGGCGAGGAGTGGTGGACAAGTCGAAACTAAGGTGTAGCCACTGCGGAGGTTCTCGGCACACCAAGGATGGGTGTTTCAAACTCATTGGATACCCCGAATGGTGGGGTGAGAACAAGAAGAAGGGAGGAAACAAACCGGAGGAGGCAAGGAGGAAGGGAGCAGCCTCGGTGGGAGTAGAGACAAAAGAGGCGAAACCAGACATGGAAGAAGGAGCAGAGGGAATGGAGAAGGAAGGTAAGAGACTACCTCAAAGAGCAGCAGCAGCAGCCGCCGAGGCATATGTGCCTCCCCTCAACCCTAAATCCCTCCTTTATAGCTACAAACTAATAAACCCTAACCCTAATGAGCCTTATACCCAACACACCCCACAATCTCCCACTAAATTCGGCCCAATGAGAAACGTGGGCTGCCTCACAATAGCCCACAAAAAACCCTCTAACCCACACCATAAAAGGTGTCTTGCAATCCAATTCCCGAATCAAGACACCCGAAACGCAAAAAGGCGGTGGATATTTGATTGTGGTGCCACTGACACAATTACCAATGATAAGACTGATTTTTTAAATTTCTCCGAAACCCAAAAAACCCTTATTCAAACTGCGAATGGGGAGTGCATGGATGTCGAAGGGGCTGGAACGATTAAATTCGGCTCCCTTCTCTTACAGAACTGTCTTTATATACCTAAATCATCATATAAGTTACTTTCTGTAAGTCATCTTACGAAAGAACTAAACTGTGAAGTTCTAATTAATTCCAATTCTTGTGTTATACAGGACGCTCAGACCAGGAGGATCATTGGGCGTGGTACTGAAAATGATGGTCTGTACTTTGTGGATGAGAGTCCTCATGGAAGTGCAACAGTTGTGGACGCGTCAGCCGAAACTCAACTCCGAACATGGCATAAACGTCTAGGACATCCATCAATGGGGTACTTAGAGCATCTTTTTCCTTCGCTTACTAAGTCTAAGATAGTTTTGAATTGTGAATCATGTTTTCTTTCTAAGAGTCATAAACAGAGTTATTCTAGGAGTAGTAATCGCAGTAATAAACCGTTTCATGTAGTCCATTCGGATGTGTGGGGGCCAGCTCCAGTGCATGGGAGTCATAATTTTTCGTATTTTGTTTTATTCATTGATGATTGTACGCGTATGAGCTGGGTCTATTTTATGAAGCATAAATCTGAGGTTTTTAGTATTTTTGTTAACTTCTATCAAATGATCCTGAATCAGTTTAACGCTAAAATTAGTATTCTCCGATCCGATAATGGAGGGGAATATCTGAATTATAATATGAAAGCCTTTTTTGCCGATAATGGCCTTCTTCATCAAACGACCTGCCTGATACCCCGCAACAAAATGGAGTTGCGGAGAGGAAAAATCGTACCCTCTTAAATATGACTAGAGCAATGATGATTGAATCTCATGTGCCTAAACCTTTTTGGCCCGAGGCTATAGCAACTGCAAATTATCTTACTAATCGCCTTCCATCAAAAACACTACATTTCAAAACCCCCTTAACATTATTGCAGTCATTTGGACATGTACCCTCCTGTCATTCTCTATCCCCTCGTGTTTTTGGATGTGTTGTGTATGTCCACCTTCCTAAGCGGAGTCGGGACAAATTAGAACCACGGACAACCAAGTGTGTTTTTTTGGGATATGGTACTAGCCAAAAGGGCTATCGATGTCTGGACCCAACTGAGAATCATCTATATACCACAATGGACTGTGAATTTGTTGAGGATGTCAATTTCTACCCCCAACTTAGATGTCAGGGGGAGAATCATACAGACGATCTAAGTTGGCTAATGGCACGAAGGCCCACAGATACAGTTCAGACGCTGTCAGTACCATCTCTCCATGATACTCCTGAAGAACGTCCTCCTATGACTCAAAATGAGGTAATTAATATTGAAACCACATTACATAATGATAATTTAAATATAGAAAATGAAGTGGTGGTGCAGGATGAAACCCAACAAGATGAATCACAAGAGGAGGATGAGGAAAATGAAGTTAGACCTGGAAGGTATCAGTTACCGGTCAGAAGTACTCGAGGAATTCCCCCAAAAAGGTTCGATCCTTCCTACGAACCAAGGAGGTCTAGGTACTCGGTACAAGAAGTGACAGAAGGAGGAATGTCTAGTATGGCAAAAGCATTCAACACGACTTTATACTCAGAAAAAATTCCATCTACCTTGGAGGAAGCACTCAAGATAAGACACTGGAGACATGCAATGGAAGAAGAGATTAGTGCACTTACTAAAAACCAGACATGGAAAAAATGCATAATCCCAGAAGGAAAAAGGGCAGTAGGGTGTAGATGGGTGTTTACCGTCAAATATAGAGCAGATGGGAGCATTGAAAGGTATAAAGCAAGATTGGTGGCAAAAGGATATACACAGGTATATGGGATTGACTACTCCGAAACTTTTTCGCCAGTAGCCAAAATTGATACTATTAGAGTGTTGTTTTCAATAGCAGCAAATAAAGGATGGCCACTACACCAATTTGATGTAAAAAACGCATTCCTACACGGAGAGATATTGGAGGATGTTTATATGGAGGCACCTCCAGGATTCTCTGAGAAGTTCTTACTAGGTGAAGGGTGTAAGTTGCAGAAGGCTCTATATGGGTTAAAACAGTCACCCAGAGCTTGGTTTGGCAGATTTACGATGGCCATGAAACGGTTTGGGTATAGACAAAGCAACTCTGACCATACTCTTTTTTTGAAGAAGAATGGAAATCAAACCACATGCCTAATCATATATGTAGATGATATGATAATTACGGGAGATGACATTGAAGAAATCAGTAGGCTGAGCGAGAAGCTGTTCCAAGAGTTTGAGATGAAAGATCTTGGAAGACTTAAATATTTTCTGGGTATAGAAGTACTCAGGTCAAAGAAAGGGATTTTTATCACTCAGCGGAAGTATATCTTAGATTTACTAGCAGAAACTGGTATGCTTGACTGTAAACCAGCCGAAACTCCAATAATAGTCAATCATGGATTAAAGACTGATGAAGGAGAAGAAATTACAGATCAGGGTCAGTATCAGAGGTTGGTAGGAAGATTAATCTACCTATCCCATACACGTCCCGATATTGCATATGCCGTTGGAGTGGTAAGCAGGTTTATGCATAAACCTCAGGCACAACACTTTGAAGCAGTTCATAGAATTTTGAGGTATCTAAAAGGGACTCCAGGGCGTGGAGTCATGTTTAGGAGAAATGATCATTTAAGCTTACAAATATATACTGATGCTGACTGGGCCGGTGATGGGGACAGTAGAAGGTCAACTTCTGGATACTTTGCATTAGTAGGGGGAAATCTAGTAACGTGGAGGAGTAAGCGGCAGAAGGTGGTGGCCATGTCTAGTGCTGAAGCTGAATTCAGAGGAATTGCAAAAGGTATTATGGAGATTCTCTGGCTTAGGAAACTGATGACCGAATTAGGGTTATGTCCTACTGAAAGTTGTAAGTTGTTTTGCGACAACAAGGCTGCAATCAGTATATCTGAGAATCCTGTGCAACATGATCGAACTAAACATGTGGAAGTTGATCGACACTTTATTAAAGAGAACCTAGACTCAAAAATCGTTAGTCTTCCGTTTGTGCGTTCACATGAGCAAATGGCCGACATACTCACCAAAGCTGTAGGAGTCAACGTTTTTGAAGCCATATTATGCAAGTTGGGTGTTGAAAATCATACGACCCAACTTGAGGGGGGGTGTAGGAATTTGAGATAAAATAGGACTCCAAGTATTAAAGGATAATATTGTACTAACTAGAGTTATACTAGGGTTATAAGATAAGGGTACAGAATAGTATAAATACAAGGTTTGTGTACAAAGTAAAAGTGATACAAAAAATTCAATTCTTGCTTCAATCATCAGTATTCTCTAAACTCAAACTGTGCCATAATCAACCATAACTGGTTCTTCTTTTTTAACTTTGGTCTCCATTTTGAAAGGAACTATTAACCCCGGTACCTATGGTCTATCCTTGCTATTTCATTTTTACAAGAGATTAAGGTTAACCAAGTATTTGTAAATACATCAGAAATGCAATTCATTTTTACAAATACATCAGAAATGCAATTCATTTTTACAAATACAGGAGAAGCTGAAATAATGTTAACCAAGTATTTACAAATACATCAGAAATGCAATTCAGGCTAGACTGAACTACAGCAGTAAACAGAAGAGCTATTTATACAATAGGTCATGTAGTGATTGGAGCACCACGAAACTGATTAGCAACAGCATTTCGAAGTTTGCCAATCAAATGGTTGGATTTAGAGCTGTTGCTGCGACCAAATTTGGTTACTTGGAGCTGGAACAAAGAACCAAGCATAGCCTCCAAGCTTGATGCAGAGTACTTAACATATTTGCTGGGGCTGGAACCATTTTCCACCAAGTAACTATAATTGTGAACATAAGACCTGTAAGTCGGAACAACTGTATGAACTATAAGTTGACATGCCTTCTCTCGCATTGCATACTCCACCACTACCCACTGGGATTGTTTCTTGTATATGTCTTCAAATGCGTCATTAAATTCTCGAAGCCTTTTCTTCACCAACTCTTGAGTATTTGTTCCATGAGAAAATAGTATTAGTTCATCTTCACTTAGGATAGCAGGTAGCTTCCCCCAGCTATGTTTTAAGTATGCGTGAGCATAGATTTGCATTTTTTTCTTTTGCTCACTTAGCAACTTTTCTCCCATGAGATTGCCAAAATACGTTCCTTGCAAGAATTCATAAAGATATATGTAGTTGTTCATCAGGAAAAAGTAGGACAGGGAAGAATCCTCAAAGGTCTTTGACCATGTCTCTAGGTTAATCTCCAAGGAAGTCAGTACATTTTGGAACTCTTCTCTGAGAAATCCATTGTGGGATTTTTTCTTGTTCCAAATTTGATGGATGGAAAGGATTTTTGAGAGGATTGGCCTGTGATTTTCCTCGAGGAGCATGACACAGTAGTTGGTAACGAAGGTCACCAACCGAGGGACACTCCCATCTGAAGGAGGCATCATGTTGTACCTTTGAGATTCGACTTGACGGGAGAGTTCCTTGAATATCTCGCAAGCACCATCAACTACCCGTTTGATGAGGTCTCTTGTAAGATTTTGGATCTCTAAGCATGCTTTTGATCCAAAGAGCATGTTGAAGTTCGCCCTCAGGTTATCCAAGATTGCAAATATGTCTAACATCTTTAGAAGCTTGATGGCATCTTTTTTGGCCTCTGTAATTCGAGTGCCAAATTCGAGAAGTGCTATGAATCCCGATTGAGCAGTGATTTTAGCAAAGCATGCAAGAGAGATCTCTGAACCAAACTTATCAAAGACGCTCTTGCAAAGCTCATACTCGACTTGGAGTATATGTTTCAAAGCAAACTCCATATGCTTACCCCATTGAACTGTATGATCTTCAAATTTCTGTATGGAATCTGATTCAGAGATTTCTTCTTCAAGATAGCTCAAATCAAGGGATTGCAAGGCTGCCCTAGCAATTGAGCTCCTCACATCAACAAAGATAGTCCTGCAGTTCTCAAACCTATCATTGGCTTCTAACCTCTCAATAATGGTTTGAAGTTTGTGAACCATCGGCTCAGTAAATGCAGCATTATTCATCAGCTTCCTGAACGCGAGTTCTAATGTGTTGAATGCATTACTTAACAGTCCTCCGTTGAGCCTTGCATGTGCCTCCAGGGCCTTGAGTTCTGAGAGAACCCTCAATGATCTCTTCACATTCAATATGTACCTGTCATCATCCATTACATTTTCATCCAGGAGCTCTACTATATCCTCCATCCACTGCCCTGCTAACCCACAATTGTCAGACAGAAACACCAGTGACTCTTCGAGTTGCTTCACCGTTAACAAGTACCCGACAACATCACCACTTGAAGGACCTGCCTTGACCGACCTCTCAAGGCTACGAACAGTGTCGTGAATCCTCAAAACGGCTGCTACGGGTCCAAAGGCTCTATCCACATGCTCTCCTACAGCGGAAAGAGTGGATTTCCGGTTGTAAGTAGAGCGAAGCTCAGTTGATAACAATGGTAAGTTTTCATTTATCTTCTGTAAGTTCGACTTGGTTTCATCAATCTGAGAAGCCAAAGAATATGACTTCTCGAGGCTGTCTCGGAGGCACTGCCTGGCAGCTAATAGCTTGTCCACCATTGGTAATCAGTGAATCAACCATGCGGCTGATGTTTTTGAGTGGCTTACTATTCTGAGTTCAGAAACATGCAAAGAAATACGCATAGGCAAGTCAAACAGATTATCAACTTTAATGTCCCTGAAACTGGGAGTTGAGAAATCAATATCTACTGTCTTCACCAAACTTTACCAAATATAAGTCAGAAGGGGGGGAATTACCAGCAGATTCTAAACGAACAAATCCTTGCTTTCAGGGCAAGATTCTTACTTAACCTCAACCAACTATTTACTTAAGATTTTTTTAGTGATTTAAAAATTATATGTCCCGAAAGAAAACTTAAACATATACCATCTGAAGACTTGCCAAGATTTGCTCATGATCTTATGTCGAACTGTCGACTTGTAGTGGCACGGTATAACGATAGTTTGGATGAAATATCAAGTTTTACGGATACACCTAAATATATGAAGAGCAGTTTAAAAAACATTAATATTTGGATTACTACAAAAAACAGGAATGTTTAGACTTGGCTTTTATGGCAAGTTTTTTTGACTAATTGGTTTTTGTTCTATGTTGTTGGCTCTAGTACACACAACAGCAGCAGATCAACCACTGGGAGAGTGGGAGGTAACCAAAGCAACAGCAACAAGTTCATGGTTTTCTTGATCTTCATAATTTCATAAGCAGGAGGAGCACATTTGTCTAAATTTTTTTTTTTTTTTGGCCTAGGCGAACACTAAGAATTTTTTTGTAGATTCCTATGAAATTTCATGTATGAAGAACTTACAGAAGTTTACAAGGATATGCAACATCACCAATTTCAAGTTAGCTATCACTCCTTCCATTAATTAGTAAATTTATAAAAAGACAAGAAAAAGATGGTATCATGTAAACATGTAGTAAGAGTATAACATTAATTTTGACAGCATTTTACAGGATAAAAATTTACATACATATACAACGTATATTAGTTTACAAAGTAAGCAAAATAAAGAAATTAATCTGGCATCTTAACTACAGCCAGAGTGACTAGGAACGACTTGAGCCGACTAGGAACGTCTTAGCTGAAGTCGCCATTACGAGAGAAGCAGAGCTATCTGGGAATTACTACTTAGAAAGAATCGCTAGGTCCAGTTGCATTGCGACTGACTCGCTTCACCATCTTGATACTTTACTTAACCTCGGTAGATGATAAAATTTGATAAGTTTTACGATCTTCGTGAGACTGATAAAATTTACAAGTGTGAACATTTTCATGAACTACTAGTGTTCATAAACTCAGTTCAATAGAAAGATGAAGAGGAAGACAGAATTGAAGAATTAATGAGATAGATTAAAAAGCTAGTCATATAACCTCGAGGGAGAGGTCTACATTGTACAAAGTGTTCCTCAGTTAAAGGCACAAAATGAGGGAAACATAAGGCATACATCTCAAGACTTACAGAAATGAATATCCGCTTTAAGCTAACTTTCCGGAATGAAAAACGGAAAAAACATTAATCGACACTAGGAAAGTCAAAAATCTCCCTCTCTAAAAACGCAAATGCGTATAAGGATATGCAACAGTCATGCCAGTAGCAACATGACACAACAAATAATGGTGAAGCAGGAACAAGGAAACTCCTATAATGTAACGATGGCATACAATTTGATCAAGCAGCTCCCTTCTGTTTCAACGTGATCTTATCCCCGAGACTGAGGGCAATGCCTTGTGTTTTACTCCTAATTCTGATGTAACCACTAAGCTTGCCATCTGACTGTTTCTCTACACTCACGTTCACCAAAGCATCCTCACCAAAGACACTTTTAGCATAAAGGTTTGCTGCAAGGAAACCACACTCTCCTTCCAAGGCCGATCTGATACCAAAGTGTCATACATCAACCATCAAGGGCATACAAAAAACAAAAAAGATATCTAGTAACTGAATAAACCAAATTCAACATATGTAAAATCTTACAAAAAACTAATAGTTGCATCACAGTACTTACGGTGCAGTGAGACATTTCATGTTTGTCGACTTGATGATATGATCAAGGAACTCCTTTTCATCTTGAATTACAGTATTCACAGCAACCTGAATGAAGCAGCAGAGATATAAACGCCAGAGCACGGAAAGTAATTTGATATTGCACAGCAACTGAATGGATCCACAGTTGATACAAATGTTATTTATAAGAGAGGAGATAGTGGCAGTGTTGATAAATCGAACACTTGGCGATAGTGTAATACTCAGTCATTTAATGTCCATACGTCGTCATATTTGAAGCCTAAAAACACCTAAAGAGTTTTAGTTGTAATAAGAAAACACTAACAAACTTAAGCCATCCAATTGATTTACAGAATTCTCTCAGTTAGAACAACGATATAGCAACTAAGCCAGTAGCATAAACAATCATAGCAAGAGTTAAGTAGCAATTTTGTTCTAGAATCTAAAGGTACAGTGACAGACTGACATGACTAGGAGAGATAAAAGCATAAGAGTTTAGTTCTGATTGATAATAATAAGCAGAGAGGCACATTCAGTGCTTTTAGAGAACCTTACAACTGAGGGAATCCATTTGGGGGGGGGGAGGGGGGGGGGGGGGGGATTATTGAAATATATAGAAAAGCAAAAACTAAACACTAATTTAGTAAGCATATCGAGCAAAGCAATAGAAAGATGTTACCCAATTTCCAATTGTTAATAACAGAGGACAAATATCCAACTAACATCAACTTTTAGTATGCCCCAGCTTTTCCATTGATTTTGAAAGGCAAACTCCAAGGGCTCAAATATAAATAAGGAGTATAACATACGAGATTTCAACATTTAGACAGCTCTACTTTTCTATAGTTTTCTCTCCAAATAAACAAGCAAAATACATTGGAGAGCTCCATACATGGCCACACTTTGACTTAATTTTTCCCATTTATGTCAGGTTCACCCCCTCAGTTCCCACCCATTTATGTCAAGGTTGCAAACACATTGATTATCTGATTAAAGGGCTAACTTTCAATTCAAATTATCCTACATTTCAAGGATTATTCATTTCACCAAAGTGCCTGAGTCAGACAACACCCTAATAATGATAGACACTTTTGACACTTAAGAGAATCAAACACACGCAAAGTTTTAAAAAAAAGGCCGAATCCAACACATGGAAGCAAACAGGCCTACAACACTAGTAGTGAGTCAAAGTACATGGTAATGAAATTAACTAACAAAATGTAAACCACTAGAATGTATAACTGAGCCGTGAAACTTTAAGGGAAATTCCTAAAGTATATGCTCAAAAAAATTGCCCATTCTTAAGGGGAAAGAGGAGAGGGGATGGGCTTAAATCATCAATTGAGATTACACATAGGAACTAATTAGTCCATAGCAATAGAGTGAAAATCTGCTACATATAAGAAGCAAATACCGTTATATTGAAAATATAAACTACGAAGTAGATAAAAACCTCCAGTAAACTTGCTGTTCAAGTGAGACAATAAGAGTAATAACATAACATACAGTTCAACCACTAAAATATTCGACACAGCTTCTCTTAAAAAAGCCAGTGGGAAACAGCCTATCAGTGTCCAGAAAACACTATATCACAGTGTAAACAAATGATGACCATGGATCAAAAAACAGTAAGAAACTTGACTATCACGATAGCTCAGAATCATTAAAAAAAAAAAAGCAAAACAAACATTATAAGCCCCTTTTGTGATTGTAGAAGAAAATTTGTAAAACACATCAAGAAACCCAAATAATATCGCAGAAATTTCTAAATAAACTGAAAATATATTAAACATGTGAACATAAGGCATACCTTGTTTTCCCATTCAAACTCAGCCCACATAGATCTGAACGCTACATCAGTACAGGTTGCCGGAGAAATGTAATCCATAATGTCAATATGGATGTCGTTGAGAACAACAACATTGCGTTCAAGAACATTTGAAGTTTCATAGACAATATTACCAAAAATAACTCCCGTCTCAGTAGAAGAGACCTTAATGTTGGCCCTAATTTGTTTGCTTGACTCTGGGGCAAGAGTATAGTTTTGTGGACGCTCCACTAGTTTAAGATCACCCATGGTTGCCAATTCTAAACATAAGTTTTGCAGGGTTTCCTTTGTTCTGTTGATAACAGTAACATCAAGAACAATGTCATAATGATGAACTGTTACATAGGCCTCAGCATAAACGGGGTCACTAAATCCTGTGAGCTGAAGAATGCGATTAAGTTTATTTGCATCATCATTATCCTTGGTAAATTCTCCAGTTGCGCGTTTCAGATCATCTTGTACCTCATCTTCCAGTTCCAACTGGCTCATGCCCTGTAGTAGTAACAAACATAATTGGATGCAAATAATGTTCCCAAATGAACAATAAAATAGGAAAGAGGAGGTGAACTATGATTACTATGACATTAGGAAAATTCTGATATGCATCAAGACAATCCTAAGACAGGCTCTTGTTCAAACATACGTTCACTACCAATTTAATACTCAGAATACATTCACCAGGATATAAAAGACCTAGCACATCTTGTGGTGTGACCACCCTTTCTGTATGATAAATGTAGAAACAATAATTAACAATCAAAGTTTACAAACAGTAATGCATGCTAAAATGCCTACATGAAAGTAATACAAATAGACAATTTACAACAGCAAATGTCTAATGCACCATAGACAGCAGGAATCACCAAATTTGTCATGCATACTAGCAAACGAAGAGAATGAGACAAGGACCTTACGTTATGACAAGAAAAAAGCTAGCTCTTTGCACAAAACTCATTCCTGTTAGCTATTATATCAAATAGTAACCAACTATAAACTAGGAATAGAGACAATAAGAATAGCATAGTGTAAGCAGCCATTCTGTATGATAAATGCAGATTGAAGTAAGACCAATACTTAAGTCATAAAGAACTTTTTCTCTTCTGGTCAAACTTAATAAACATATATTCCAGTATCAACCAAAACACCTATGAATGAAAGGCATTCACAAACCTTTCTGCTCTTCAGCTGATAGAAGTCAATGAGATCATCAGGCTGAGAGTAAGAAATCTGAGCCTTGGCTTTCCTCTCCTCAGTTTCACGGAATTGCTTGTCCGCGAGCATGTTGACGAAGCTTTCTTTGCAAGAGTGAAGCCATATTTTTCTAGTCACATCCCCGGTATTGCAAAGTAATCTGATGCAGAGAACTATCCTGTCATAAGCATCATTGTCAATAGGGTGTGGAAGAATGGGTGATTGCCCAAGCTGAATCATGGACACCATGTATAGTAAGGCTTGTGATGTTGCCTTGTTCACTTCAACCTTGGATGGCTGGACCTCCTCTAGCCTCAAAACAAGCTTTGTCAAAGTGCAGGAAACAACAGCCCCAAGGAAAAAGTCACCAGAGAGCAGCAGTGATCTAAGATTTCCTTGAGTAGCCAATGATCCTTGAACCAAGGTAGGGGGTGACATAGCAGTTTCTAAGGCTGCACTTTGAGTGGCATATGTGCCATCTGCAAGCACCACTGGCCTTCTAGAAGAGACTGTGATACTGCTGGCTAGTTGTTCCCTCTTGGGTGCCTCTTGGCCCTCTCCTTCCTCAGTGGCGGTGTAAAATGGAAGTTCTCCGAGACATTGCTTGATGGCTGCAATTCCGCTCTCAATTTCAGAGAGTGAAAGACAGTACTCCCCAATAATCCACAGAGCACAAGAACAAACTCTAGCAGCACGGATCTGATAAAAGGTATCCAGAAGCCTTGTTATGATAGAAACACGCAATTTGGGGTTAGTCTCAATGATTTCCCGCACAAAGACCACAACATCCATAGCTGAAGCAACATTTGTGTCTCCAAGGAAATCCATTAGCACATGAACAACTGTGCTAGCCACCTCTGGGAATTTCATGGCGCATGTATGGATGGCCTGAACAAGCATTTGCCTGTACTCTCCATTCTTCTCAACATCAGCACTTTGAGTCTTTACCACTTCCTTCTTCAACAAGAGGACCACTTCATCAACATTCCTAGGAGTAATCAATTCAAGTGCAATATCTAGAGTCTTCCTCCTGATGTCGAGGTTGGGACTGGAAAGAGCCCGAAGAATATCCATGATCATTTCAACCATGATCTCCTTGTGAGAGGTCTTCAACTCATTCAGACGATCAAGCACAATAAGCTTGACATTGTTGTCACTTTGCGACTGCAAAAGCTTACAGTACGTATCTGCAGCTGCCCTAATAGCCGTAGGTGCTGATGAGAGGGAAACTAAGGTCCCAGCACATTCATATATGACAGCAGTTGAAGGGGCAGTGAGCAAAGATATAATGATCTTAATGTACTTCCCCTTCTCAAGCTTATTGGTTTGACAAACCTTTTTGATCAACTCCAAAACCACCATCTGAAGCTGCTCACCCCAATCCAAGATCCGGTCAATGTGGGTAAAAAGGTGGCTAATTGCTCTCTCTTGGGCACATGTAAAGAGCATAAGGAATGCATTCCTCTTCGCCGATGGATCTTGTTCAGTAGATAGCACCTTCTCAATAGTCTCGGGTGCATCTACCAATAGCTGCTCCCCCTGTCCATTTGGGAGCTTATAGATAGCCATAACAGCATGTATAGCATTCCTCCTAACAAACGGATGCCTGTGCTCCAAATTTTGCAATACCGATGGTATCAATGGCTCAATGATCTCAGCCTCCTTCAAGCGACACAAAAACCTAAGTGTCACACCTCGAAGATATTCATTTGGGTGTTGCAAATTATTCCTTAAATTCTGACAAATCAATATCATTTCAGGGAGAATTTTCCCTTGAGAATCAGTCTTATCAATAATCTCCAAATAAAGCAGCAAAAGCTTCTGAATTGTATGATCCTCCGAGGGTAACACGTACCGAACAATCGTAATAAATAACTGCGGAATAGTCTCACCATTCAATAAAAGCATAACAGCCTTCTTCATCGCCTCCACCTTTGCCGGTACATCATTACCTTCCAACGCCTCCCTGATCTCATTGGCTAACGCCGGTGTTCCCTTATCAAAGTGCACAAGTAACGTGCACGATTTCTCCATGTTTTTCATCTCTCACTCTATCTTAATCAGATCTGAAAAGCGTATTCAATACTATTCATCAAATCTCACAAATCAAAACAATCGACACATTATACGTTCCACATTCCACACTTTGAACTATCTCAAACCCCAAATTACCAAAATAACCCCAACAATCAATAAAATAGACGAATCAAAACCCTAATCTAGATAAAACATAGGAATAACTTAAATTCACGCTAAATTTCAAGTAGATCTATCAAATTCCGGAAAATTCAAACACTAATTGAACGAATCACACAAATTATCGGAAATAATTGAATTACAATGTAAATCGAAATGATCAAATCAGAGGAGACGGGAATGAACCTGTGATTGTGCGATGAAATCAAAACGAGCGGCGTGATCGGAGACTGAAATGAGATGAAATTCGGGTTAGAGCATTGAATTAGTGATCTAGAATAGAGTTCAAATATATTAGAACTTTTCTGGGTTTGCGAATCAAAGATCTAAGGGAGACGAGTACTTGAAGCAATGAAGGCAATGAATTGTGGGTACGATTTGTATAAAGGCATAGATAGAGCTGAGCTAATACTATTGCGGTATTGCACAACTAGTACAGTAGTACTTATTCGGTTACTTTATTTTTTGCCTATAAATAATATATAAATAATTACTTATTAAATGCATTTTAATATAAATTTTTACAATATTAAATTTTATAATCTTTTATCTTATAAATTTAACGATAAAACTCGACAGGAGGAAAACTTAATTAAACCAATAGATGGAAACTTAAAAAAACATGTTAAAATTTTGGCAATGATAAATATATAAATGAAATGAATGAAAATTCAAGTATAAATCTCATGAGTACATGATAATTATACAATCAATAATAAAATGTATACAAGAACAGTGGTATACTCAAATTAAGAAAACTAATTTTCTCAATTTCTCACACCGTATTTTAAGATATGGGTATACAATATGTGTGCTATATTCATATAGAGGCACCACATGCTATTTTCCCTCAAATTGACTGAAGTCATATCAACTACGACAAACATAAATGCTCTATTGAAAATATATTTTCTTTCTTAATTTGACATGGGAATAAACCAAACAAAAGTCGGACAAATGTGTAATGAAGTTTAATTTGAACAATGTGAAGTCCGGTTGTCCATTATTCAATCAAAATATTTGATAGTTTATATTACATCAAAGTTAATTGGAACACATTTTTTTTTTTTTGGTAATAAAAACAACAAAATATTCCTCGTATAAATGTCATTGTCTGTCTTTCTCATGCAAATATGGAGAACCACTTTTCCATTCATATATGATGTAGAGCCGTTGGAGTATAGGTAAGTTAGAAATCAGTCATGATGAGTTCTTAATGTATTTGAATCAAGTAATGTCACAACCCCAAATCTTTTTCTGACGAGAATAGAGGTAATTGGGACTCCAATAGACTTGTTCAATTGGGTGGAGACCCGTCAAGAGTCTTTAATCAACTCATTTATAAAAGGGCCTAATTAATAATGGGTCTAATGAGTCGGTCTCTTAAAGGGTCATGTTTTATTGGGTGTTTAATGAGTCAATTCCGATCAATAATGAGTCTATAGTTTTCAAGACTTTTAAACACTATCAAGTAATGAATTATTATCACTAATTTGTCGATGGTCCACAACCAAATATTGTAGGTAATACATGTAAAATATCATCCTTTATAGATAAAAAGAATACTCTATTTAAACGACCCGGCCCAACTCTACTCATTATATATCTCCTTTGGTCCAGACTGTATTGGATCTTCTTTGACCCAACCTGGTATGACCCATTTTTCTTGTGATCCATTTCAGCCAGTCTCCTTTGGCTCGGACCGTTTTGGATTTTTTTTGACCCAACCTGGTCTGACCCATTTTTCTTGTGATTCATTCCGGCCATGATCCAACCCAATGCACAAGTCTCGACTCCAAGTACATACAAGTGGATGGCTCTTGGTACGAATGGAACAAAGGAGTCGGCATAAGTTAGAGTCTAGGTCAAGAAGCAGGGAGTGAAGCCTACAAAGTGGTACTACGATCCTAGCAACCTCGGCCCTCTATGCTGAAGCACTGGCTTGTTTAAGAGTTCTTAAGTGGGCCATCTCTCTAAGCTTTATGGGTAGTACTATAAAGGCTAATTCCACTATTCTTAACAAAATCTTATGGTGAAACCATCCTAGAGATCAAAATCTTGCGAATTATCGGTGTCGTTAAAGTTTAGAGTAATATTTTTAGGCAAGGCGGGTTTTTAAATCAACTCGCCCATCACGTTGCAATGCGATGCTGTGCAGGGAAGATCCTACTGCCTTTAAAAAAATTTGTAATTTGATTTTTCATAAATCAAAAAAATCATAATAATAATAATATTCTCTTTGTGGTAATTCCAAGTGTCCAACCCACTATCCAACTCAGCCAAATTTACATAAAGACATACAAAGTAAAATATTTAAAATTAATACTTTGTATAATATAATGATTAGTACTCTATATTACAATTCATGTAGATACCCCAACTAATTTAGTTGGTTAAAGTCTTGAAGAGTGGTATTCGAGACCTGGGATCGAATCTCGTCTACATCAGTTGTTATCTTGCCGTTTGCGGCTCTCTTTACTTTAAAACAAAAACAATTCATTGATAAATTAGTGGAAAAAAGAACATCTAGGGGGTTTATATTATTAGGAATGAACATGATATGATTACACAGTCTCTCCTAAAGCTAGTAGACAATAATATATATAATAAATTAAATACATATACACCCTAAACACATATTTATATGGCTATAAAATCAGTAAATGGTTATAAACAACAATATATAAGCTATTAATTATGGACCTTAGGAGATTGTATCTTGATTGTTTATGTCTAATATGGACTAGAGAACGCATCTTGAAATTAATTACTTGGGAGTTGTTGAGAATAAGAATATGAGTGCTTCAGTTTTTGTGAATAAAACTCTTAGGATTTTCTCAAGTTGGAAGTTGGAGAGAAGTCTGACAACTGATGACTAAGGGGAAATGCAAAGGGTTTACATAGTGTCTAGGGAAGAGTTGGGTGCATTATGGTAGTATTGAAGATAAATAAGGAAAACATAAGACTGTATGTCAAACAAAAGTTTAGCGCAACTTGTAATAGCTTTGTGCTGCTAGCAAATTTTTTTTGCAACTCTCAAATTAAGTCACTGCGCACCGCAAATACCATTTTAGGCGGCAATTGCAATTACAATTGTTTGCGGAACTCAAACTTACATTATACATCTTTCTTTGTACGAGGCCCATAATATATCAGAAGAAACGTCGGGAAATTATTTAACCAATGACATTTAAGCTAGGTTAAGTCGATAAAAAAAAAATGAAAAAGTATGAACCCATATTGTAAAAGGTATATGAATTGGGTTGATTAATGATAATCATCATATATATGAATTGGGTTGATTAATGATAATCATCATATTTGCAGTAGAATTTAGGCTATTAACACTCTTCAAAGCTACCATGACATGGTCAAACTATTTCTTAATCTATAACTATTATTAAAGCAAAATTTCTGCTGACGTCATACTTAACACGTATCATGCTAATATTAAAAAATTTCCGCTTTTTTTAAAGACGGTGTCATCTACTTTTTTTTCTACTTTACATTAATATTAGATTGAAAAATGTTATACATAGAAAATTGTGTGACTATAATATTACCTTTATTTCTTCCTTTTATTTCATGTTTTATTTTTACCTATTTCTATAAAGATTGTTTCATCTAATATGATAAAAAGTATTATCATTATTAAATTTTCTACGGCAATTTTATAAATCTATAAGTTTTCACCAGTAAATGAAAATATTCTTATAATTGAAATATCTGACAAAAGTAATTTATTATCAAACCGTGCATCGCACAAGACTTATCTAATCTTTTACTACGTAAGAAGGAAAGAAGTAAAATTATTCCTAGTTGAAGAGGCTTTCTCAATATCACTCCTATATTGCAAATTTACAATGACTAGTTTGGGTCAAGGTATCTTACACTTGATGTAATAATAACTCTTAGCTAAGACAAACCTCCCCAAATTAACCTCATACAGATATCTTACTTGGAAATGTGGAATACTTTCTTTATTTTTTTATTCTTTTCATTTGAAATAATAAATCACGTAAATATTGACGAAAACATGAAGGAAGTACTACATATTGGGCAATTGTGTAACTAAAATATGATATACTCATGAATAGGCGAATAGCTGTCTAAATCAGACCTGACTCGATAAGTTACTCGAACCCGACCTGATTATGATCCGAAAAGTGAGACCCGAAAACCCACTCAACCCAACCTAAAATGAACCCAAAATTGAATTGACCCGATTTTTGAAGACACGCATGTCCGATCCGTTAGGGACCTGACCCGTTACAAACCCAACCTGAAGAGAATCCAAAACCGATTGAACCCGACACATAATCGATATGACTTGATTTATAACAACCCATAACCCGAATTAACTCGATATGTAACGATATGAATATATGTGAATGTGACCTAATCTTACCCGACCTATTTTTACCCAATTTCTTATAACCTTGAAAATAAACATTTTTCATTAATGACCTGATGCGAACCCGATAAAGCCCAAACCAGATTTCAATCGAATTGAGGTGACTCCTTACCGTAATTGACTTGACCCAAAATCTAACTGAACCCGAAATAACCCGCTATAACCCGTTCAGCAACCGACTCGATTATACCTGAATCGACCTTGACCCGAACCGAATACTACATGACCCGAACTCGAGCAAGCAAATAACCAATTTAATCTGACACGACAATGACCTGACCTAACCCGATCCGACAGGCCAAATTGACCTGATTTAACCCGAATCGATAAGAATTGATCCGTAATGAGTCAACCCAGAATCAATCCATGAACCTGATTTGACACCCCTACTCATGATGTCTTATTTGAGTTATTTTCCAACATCATACTATAAAATTGACTGTTTTTAGTGAGGTTTACGTACCCCTCTTTCAACTATAAACTGCTGGGACCAATAATTTTACGAAGTTGAATGACAATTGACCAAGTTGGCAACATCTCCGCCTTCACTCACGCTTCTAATCCAATTCTAAACAATTTTTTTTATTATCTCCAATGAATACAGATTAAGATAATGAACACGTAACTAGTAGAAGTATTTTTTTTGTGGTCGTTGAAGATTTCACACGTGATGGGCCCTTATACACTACTACACTGTTTTAAGTTTCACAGCAGTCGTATATGCCAAGCTTACTACTTTGGAGTAGTAGGACTATTAACAATACAAAATTATCATATATATACGGAATATAATAGTAAAAATAATTCAATAACTTTTGTTATACCTAGAGTTATTTTTACTAAGTATATAATTGCGTGTGTACAACACTATGTGCTAACAACAACAATAGCTATGATACATCATGGGTTGAATTTTTAAATTTTTATCTTAGTGTATTGCTTTAACTTGGACTCTACGAAACAATTTTAAGTTTAAATAAAAATTACCGCATACATTTGCGATGTTGAATAAGATATGTGTCTTGTTTTGTCTATTACTGGTTTATAAAATACTTTGAAGATTTACCCGATTAAGTGGTAATTAAATCGAGATCTATTAAAACCGAAAGTAATTAAAAGTTATTCTGTGTAAACCTATTGATGTTGAGTTGATAAGTAGCTAAGAATTCCTAGGAGAACTTCTAAGTTTTGTCTAATGTTGTGATGATAAATTGTGAACAAATCACGAAGTTACAATCTTTGTCTAATGTTGTGACGATGGATTGTGAACAAATCATAAAATTACAATCATGAAATGGGAGTTTAAGTTTCCTTTGTTTGGAAATATTTGTTGGCGTTTAGGTAGCAAGTCGTTTTTGTTATTAGGTTGGTCAAATTTATAGCCCACGCATTATCCCCCACAATAATAATAATAATAATAATAATAATAATAATAATAATAATATGGCTAATTGTTTACTAATTATAGAGCCCCTCTCCTCCCTTTTTCCCCTGCCAATCATGAGAATGCATTATTTTTAGAAATATTATTAGAAAACACCAAGATGAGAAGGCTGAATCCATCTATTTGTAGGTATATGGCTGATACAAAACCAAAAACATAATTTCTAGGAAAAATCGTTGCAGATTTTATGCGACTATTTATGGGGGGAATGAGATATCATAGGATAGGAATTTACATACTCCTATTAGATATAAGATATGGTCTGAATTGGACTTGAGTTTGATGAAATTGTTGATATCCTACAATTAGAATCTGAACTTCATTTTTTTCACATTCATTAAGATTTTTGTAATAAAGGGACCCTCTACTGTACTTTCATAGTTTTATTGGTATTAATTAAGCAAGATGAGTGAAATATCTCTTGGGATCACGCTTTAGTAATTATTACATATTCCCTTCGTTTTTTTTTATTCTTCTCAGTTGTAGTTTATAGATTTTATAACAAAATTTTGACCATAGAGTATTACTAATATATTAGAAAAAATATAATCATTTGAGGTCTTAAAAGATCTGTCTCGATGTATATTTTTCAAATATCAACTTTTTTTATAATTTATCTACGCAAAAAAAAAATGGAGAGTAATAAGGACATGGTTGTATGACTTGAAACATAATTCTTGTTATTAGCAGATGATGTTTAGTAACCCTATTTTTTTTTCAATAAACTTATAATTTGTTTGCCATTCCTACAAACAGAAAAGCCTTGAGGCCCTCTACATATATACCAGAGATGAATTTTTGGCAGATAAGGATCGGTTTCCCAAGTGTGAAAATTTTGCATTAAGTTGAGCTTTCATTATCTTTCTTTTCTTTCTCCCAGGCACATTCCACCTACTGGACAAATATCAGTAGTAACTGATAAATGAATATGTTTAGTATTCCTAACAATGGATGTAGTATGCCTTCATATTTACAAGATCATGATTATATGCTAGCTATTGATAAATATCTTAAGAAATACATATTTTATACATAGGATATCTTGTTACTTTCAATTTTGTATAGGCCCTTATTTACAAGGTAATGATTACAATGCATATAGTTCAATGCTAGTTCCTTTCAATAAAAAAAAAGTTTAATGCTAGTTATGTTTCATGCACAACATAATTAAAAGGATATTTGTGTTACCCCTAAAAAAAGGATATTTGTGGCTTTGTGTAGATGCAAAATCAAGCTCATAGTCAGACAGTGAAACTGGCATTAATTTCCGGCCCAAATAAGTGAAGAAAGTAGTCTTAAAGATTGCGCTATTTGACTTTTTACGGTCTCTAAGATACGACTTTAAACCTTTTTATCTTCAAATTCGCAAGGCAAAAAATTATAAAAACTTGATATTCTAAAAATTTATATTGAGACACATCCAACAAGATCCCCTTAAATATATTATTTCTTATAACATGATGAGAATTTATAGTCAAAATTTTTAAACATTGACTCTATAAATAGAAATGGAGCAATCTTTAGGATACGGACCGATAAAAAAAAAAAAAAGCAATAGCTGAACAGCAAAAGTAAAAAAGGTAGCTCCGTACTCCGTACTAATACCCCTTCATTTACCAAAAGTAAAGCACTGAAGAAAAGAAGGGTGAACATCTCGAAGTTTAGATATAAACTGTCCACGCTCTCATGGAATTCAGTGAAGGATCAACATTATTAGCAATCCATTGCTATGATTACCCCCCTTTTTTTAGTCATAGATGCACCAACCCACCTCAAGAAAAGACTCTAATCAGTGGATTATCTTGGCATAAACTCATGAAATAAATGTTTTTGGAGAAAGAATAATGGTAAAATCTTATTTGATAACCTTATTAATTATGGAGTTACTAACCTCCTCAATTTAAATTGGCAGGCATACTATGTGGCTGGCTTACATCGCTATTAATCGATTATCAATGGTTAATGATTCAACTATATCAAGACCGTCTAATAATCATTTAATTTCCATAACTATTTGTTGGTCTTCAGTTTCTAACTTACTAAAACCTTACTCAAGTTCAAACGAGATAATGTTCATAAATGTTATTATTTCTGCTGTATATAAGGAGGTAATTTTATAATAGAATAATATCAGAGGAATCATATTGTCCCAATGAAACATGAAATTGATTAAGAACGGGGTAGAGTTCCAATAAATTAACTAATAAGAATAAGAAGAGATCCAATAAGAAACGTGCTTAAAATAAGAAGAGATCTTGGTCATTCAAATAATAAGATCAAACGCTAGAGATTTCACTAAAAAATAGTTACTATAACAATAAGAAATGCTGAGTATAATAATAAAAAGAGTCAATAATATAATATAAAAAAAGTCATAATGAGTGAAAAAAAATTATTTGGTCTCTATAGTTAAAAAAAGGTTACTATAAGTACGTAAAATATTATCCGTTGAATTTAGGATATATATATATCTGGGTGTGTAAAAGTTAAAATAAGAAGGATAATTAAAATGATTAACATTTTGGCTTTTTATCTCCTAAATTCAACGGATGATATTTTACGTATATATAATAATTTTTTTAATTCATAGTTATCAAGTTATTTTTTTATATATAGTAACCTTTTATATTGTTATATTGACTATTTTTTTATGTGAAATCTCATATGTTAGATTTTATCATTATTTTAAACACCCTTTTCTTTAGATTATTCTCATTATATATACATAACAAACGGACTACATTCTATATTATATATACAATCATTATAAAATTGTGCAAATCAACCGGATATTATGACCATAAACCCCGCAAATCATGCTACATCATAATACCAGAAGGTTTTGCACCTTTTATGTAGAGGTAAACTAGGGAGTTAAACTATAACTTCAAGAGGTAAGTTTTTCCTAAAAGTCAATCTACAAAGCCCAACATTATCAATTAGTGCATAGAAAAGCAAAAAGGAAGATTTAAGGATAAAGTAGCCAGGAAATACTCACACTAAACACCAAAATTTACGTCATGAAAACTTTATAATAAAATATAAAGAAAAAACCCAAACAAGTGTTGTATAATAAAAACTTTATTATAAAACTGTCGGTGCGATTGGTGGTCTTTCATCAAAGTCCTACACTCCTACTCCCCAGTTCCCACACTTCACTCACTGTACGCCTTCTCCCTCTGTTCCCAACTGCTCTACTCATCCCATCTTCTCCCATCTTTCCTTCTACTCTTTTCCTTGACTTCATCATCATTTTTCAATATTCAAGCAACGCAGTAAACTGAAATTAATTCCCATGTTTTTCTGCCAAAAACTTGCATAAAAGTTCAATCTTTTGTTATTTTTGTTTGGTTTTTCCTATAAGTTTACTATTTATAGAAAATGCAGAGATCTGAGAGAGATCATTATCCAAGAGATAAAAAGAAGGAATCTTCGAATTGCCTATTCGGGTTTGGAAATTGGATCTCTAGCATAATGGTGGATCCAAGACAGATTCTTGCTGGTTTTCTTACTGTTACCATGTTTGTTATGCTTGCTCATATGATCAAGCGTGACCATTTCAGCTCCAATTCCCAGGTGGGTCCTTCTTTTTGGATTTTTTTTATTGTGATCTTATGCAGTCGAGATTCGATCTAGGTCATGGTTATTACCCACAAATTTTTAACCTAGTTGACATCGACACTGAATTCATAAATATTGGTAGAATTATCAGGATTAATTTTTTTATTGTGAATTGTGATTTAATGTATACGGGATCGATCTTGGGTCATATTGTAATCAAAGTCATAAATTTGCAGAATTATCAGGGCTTTATTTAATTGTGATGTATTGCTTTTGTAAATTTTTAGGTATCATCTCCAAAATACAAATTTGAAGGATCCAAGATTGCAGAACAGACTGCTGTTGCAGTTGATAGCAGTGGTTTATGGAGGGATGATGCACCTCAGTTGAAACCTTGTTGGTCCAAACCAATTTTGGGTATTAATTCGGAATTTTGGTTTAATGATTTAATTGAAACTCAGGAAAATGGATTTATGATGTCATAATGTTTAAATGTCTCATTTTTTATGTTACAGAAGAAGGAGATAATTCTGAGGGATATGTTACTTTCTCCTTGACTGATGGTCCAGAATACCATGTTTCACAGGTGTCTAACCAAATTTCAACTCTCCTTTGATTATTTAACTTCTTGACATTGCAGTTAATAATGTCATAAAGGTCTTCTTGAAATTGCTCATAATTTTCTGCGATTTGTTTATTTATTTGATTTAATAATTTATAGTCATATCTGAATGATTGAAGCTTGGATGTTGACAGATCAACAATTTTGATCTATCTCATTGGTTTCTTTCTGCAGTATGGAGCATGTAAAACTATTTAGAATAAAAAAAAAAGAGTTTCCGATGTTTGATATTGTTTAGTCCCTTCTTGTATGTAAATATTAGCTAAAAGCACTGAATTAGTGCTACCTGCTGGGAATTTGTTTTTCATATCTCTGAACCGTATTACAAAACTTGTAGACTGATGCTATTATCTCGACTGCATTAAGCTAGATATTTAGGTCCTACTCAGACTATCGCACTCTTGTCTCTTTTAACATGGCTTTCAACATTCTGTGAAGTGTTTATGCTACCAGATTGTAATTAGGCTGTGCTTTGGTGGTGTAGCATTGCGACTTTTGAGTACATATTGAGTATTTATTTACTCATAACCCGAAGAAACACTTGTTTTTAGCCACAAACCTGTATTGAGTTCATGAATAGCTGGTTTAACTGGAAATATGACTAGGTTGCCATGCTTCTCTTCAATTTCATCGTGCCTAAGATTTTAACAGTTACAATTGGGCAATCTGTCATCATTAGTTCAGACTTTAATGTGTTAGTAAATCTTGATGAAAAGTTGAATCTTAAACAATGGAGTTCTCTTCGACACAGATTGCTGATGCAGTAGTAGTGGCTAGAAGCCTTGGTGCAACTCTTGTAATTCCTGATATTAGGGGAAGCAAATTGGGGGACAAGAGGTAGGTGACTATCTTGCTACGTACTTTTCTTCTATTCTTTTCTTTATGTTGTTGACAGCATTAATATATGCTGGCGCTTCTATCCATTGTGTTGCATTTTGGTTTTATTTTCCTTGTTCATTACAGTACTTGGGACCAGAAATGTAAAATTGAGGTGTGCAGAACTCCATCGTAGTATCATCGGGCAAAAAAGGGGGAACTTAAAATGGGACTTTTGTTTGCATAATGGCTTTAGTAGTGGACATTGCACTTTCCAGTTGTATTTTAAGTACTGCACTCATGTATGATCTTCCTAAGATAGGAGAAGTGAAACTATCCTTGTCAATATTTTTGTATACTCACTGACCTCTTACAATCATCGTAATTTGCAGGGACTTTGACGATGTCTACAATGCCCAGAAATTTACAAGTAGCTTGGATGGGGTGGTCAGGGTAGTAAAGCAACCACCTTCAAAAATATCATTGAAAAAACTTGCTGTTGTTAAGGTTCCTAACCGTGTCACCAAAGACCACGTTGCTGAAAATATTGAACCAGTGTTCAGGGAAAAGGGCAACATCAGGCTTGCTACATATTTTCCATCAGTGAACATGAAAAAAGACAAAATAAAAACTGAAATGGACTCTGTAGCTTGCATGGCAATGTTTGGGACGTTAGAGCTGCAACCAGAGGTCCGTGGCGTTGTGGACTCAATGGTGGAGAGGTTAAGAACATTGAGTCGAAAGTCAGATGGCCGCTTTGTAGCTGTGGACTTGAGGGTTGATGTTTTAGAAAAGAAGGGATGCTCTAACAAAGGTGGTTCTGGATCAAAAAGTTGTTATGATGCCGGAGAAATTGCTACGTTTTTAAGAAAAGTTGGCTTTGGTAAGGATACCACAATCTATTTGACCCAATCGAGATGGGACAGCAGTCTAGATGCACTAAAGGAGCTCTTCCCCAGAACTTACACCAAGGTAACCTTTTGCTATTCTCTTATTTTGGTATTGGCAATGTGAATTGCAAAGGCCCTCTCACAAGTAACCTACGTTTCCAATTGAAACCTCTAAATCAGGACCACTCATCAATGCTGATGGAAACATAGTTAAATCCATGTATAAGTGAACAATGTAAACCTATGCAGTATGCAGGCCTAGTCTAATATGCTTATGCCATTTGCCTATCTTTGCAGGAGGGGATAATGCCTATGGACAGAAAGGACCAATTCCTTAATCCAGAAGCCCCAACACTAGAAGAGGTTATCGACTTCCACATCTGTTCAGAAAGCGATGTTTTTGTACCAGCCATCTCTGGCCTGTTCTATGCTAATGTCGCGGGGAAGAGGATCTCTTCTGGAAAAACACAGATTCTCGTTCCAGCTGATGTACCTGGTTCATCTGCTTCCCCTGATAACTACCTTTCTCATTATGTCACCAAGAAGAATCACATGGCTTATTCATGTTTCTGCTGATAGTTTTCCAGAAGAAGCAGAGAAGAAATATATTGGCACAACTTAAGTATTCAGAATTCTGATAAAACACAAGTCAAACCTTATTCAGTTAGGCAATTAATGGTTGAGTGATTTTTCATGCCTGAATTCAGGGTAACCTCAGAAAAACTCGAGGTTACATGATCTTTAGATATACAGCTTGTAATATATTTATTTAAGTTGTATTTTAGTGATTGTAAACAGTGTGGTTTCAACATGTTAGTTTGGTCCAGATTGTGGATTACTACAATATGACATGCCAGATTTTTTGCTACTTTCTGCTATGTCAAATCGGAAAGACTTGAAGTCTTGAAGAAAAAGTATGGTATCATCTATGAAAACATGACGCCCTCCAATTTCAATAAATAAGCAACTACACCAGTCAGACAGTACCAAATGCTATCACATTGGCATTTACACGTGCTCACTTCTCATCGTCATTTTTACAGGTAGTATCAATTACATCAGCATAACAAATGTTGCTAGAATATAAGGATGGGAGCTTGAGTTAAAGGTGTCTTCTTCCTATAACGATTGACTGCAATCTCTTGAGTCAATCTGTTGACTTTCCACAGCGAGGATCGTTGCTCATTGCAGGAAAGCAGAGGGCGGAAGCTTGGATTGACAAATTTTGGCTCATGATATTTTACTGCAAGTCAAGAAGACTGTCGTAACATGTTCACGCACTGCGAGCAATTCTAAATCGTTGGAATGGTTTCCTTAACATTTTGGACAAGGGTGTCCTTGGAACTGGTATAAATTTTCCAATAATAGCCAGAGGCCAGCTGCAAAAAAGAAAAAGAAACAAAAAAGAAGGCAGAATTAGAAATGCCAAGTCTCATCACTTGTATGAGTGCAATTTTCCAAAGATATACATTTTCCTGGATGTGCTTATAGTTTTACCAGAAAAGTGATAAAAAGTTCTATTGGCCTAACCACTTGGGCAACTAACAAGGGGTAAAGTGTTCGAAATACCCTATGAGGGAACTGTAACACTCAGAAAAACAACATCGACAATTGACCTCCTGTTAGTTGCCTACTGGTAGGAAATTTGCTAGGCTCTTACTGAAAAAGATACCAACCTGAACAGGCCGATGGCAATTGAAAGAAGCCATAGTTTCCAGTTCAGTCTAACGGTTGATGTGAACTTCCCAAGAAACTCAATGATGACTATCTGTTGTAAGGTCAAAGGCAGCATATTAGAATCAGGAAAAGTGACTGAAATATATGAAAGAAAGATGGTTATGGTGAGGAGGGATGGATATCAATGGTTATAGCTATATAAAGCTGCGGAAACACCCACCTGAAGCACAAGTGTAACTGCAATTATTCCCATGAAGAGGCGATTCTTTGTTATACCCTTAAAGATATTCACTTCTTCTGGCTTCCTAGCATTCAACTCATTGAACAACTGCAGTATAAAAAGTAATTTAATCTTCAAGTTTATTTATGAAATAGATTGGTGAATCTCAAAAAAGTCAATCAAGAGGATAATAACAGCCTACTTGACAAAGAACAAATGCATTGAAAATCAATGTATTCTTCAACTTATTTTGATGCTCGACGTTGCCTTCTTTTAATAGTGAAAAGCTGCTGCTACCAAAGTTGAAAATAAGGAGGATAGCCACTTGATACAGTGCCTGCAAAATCCGAACATGTTGTGATGATAATAGAACTATGGACATTTCTTCAAATTACTGGCAAATTATGATATAGATGTTTACCTGTACGATTAAATTCCTCCACATGATGTTGGTAACAAGAGGCTCCCTAGACATAAAATGGATGTCATAAACACCTTAGATCAGAATTACTGTAAAATGAGGACTTTGTAAACTATAAACCGAAAAAAAATTAATCTTTTGTAAGAAAATCAGTGGAGCTAAAGTTCATAAAACACCTTCTGCCAACCGGAGCTCTACGCATGAGCTGATCAGTTGGTGGTTCAGTGGCTAAGGCAAGAGCTCCCAAAGTGTCCATAATGAGATTTACCCACAAAAGCTGCATCGACAGCATTGAATATTTTAGAGACAGAGAGGGTTTTCTAATACAAGAGGAAAAACAAGGAGAGAAAGCGAAACTAATGACTAACCTGTACAGCGTTTAGAGGGATACTGCCCGAGGAAACAGCAGCGACAACATTGATTATAAGCGCAGCAACATTTACTGTAAGCTGGAACTGAATGAATTTCTGAATATTTGCATACACAGAACGTCCCCAACGCACAACCTGCATTCATATAAACCTTCAGGTGCTTACTCCACCAGTAAGTTCCTTTCTAATAGACAAGACAAACGGGAAGGGTTCAATAAATAATTAAGAGATACAAGTTACACTACCTTTACAACTGAAGCAAAGTTATCGTCCAAAATAATGATATCAGAGCTCTCTTTAGCAACTTCTGTTCCAGAAATGCCCATGGAAAGACCAATATCTGCCTAAAGTACAAGTTAAACAACATACTTCAACTAACTACGGTAAACATTTGAGACTAAAGAGCATAAAAATGACCACAGTCATCACGAACTTCCTGAATAGATGTCACGCTTCCTGAAAAATTAACTATCAATATCACTTCCAAAAAAGACTAATTGCATTGGGACATAATTTGATCAAATGTCTCAGTAGGAGAACAGTTGATGCATTCCTAATCAAACCTGTTGGGAAAAGTTTATGCCATGAGATATAACAGTGGGTAGAATCATCATTTCCCATTGATTATTCACATTGGTAAATCAGCAAGATGTTCAACCATACACATTTTCAAAGCATTGGAGAATGTTTCAATCGATGCAAGCAAAAAAATTAGATCACCCCATAGGATAAGAACTTCTTTTAGCAAGCACAAAAACAATTAGCTTTAGGACCAGGGCAAGACCTCATGAAGTGCAGGAGCATCATTAGTGCCATCTCCAGTTACCGCTACAACATCACCTCCCTTGCGTAAAGCTTGGACAAGCAACAGTTTGTCATTTGGAGATGACCTTCCCATCACCTGTATGCAGTAAAGCAAAAAGCTTAGAACATACTTTGTACTTAATATATCACGACGAAAGATACTAGTCAATGAAGATATGATAAAAGATAAAGTTCATGCATTCAAACATACAATTATTTTCTTGGCAACTTCCTCTCTTTCTCTGTCAGAAAGTGCACGGAATGTTTTCCCTTCAATGACAACGGGTTCTGTAGTATCAGCACCAGGAGGAAGAATCCCACATTCAGTAGCAATTGCTTTTGCTGTTTGAATGTTATCTCCAGTTACCATGCGAACCTGTAGTTCCAACTCAATATAATTTAGTGCTGAATCTGTAATACTTAGGATCTTTAAATTCTTTTACTTCTCGTTTGAATGTTATTACTCATTTAGCTGCTCCGTAAGAGCCATTGAAAAGGAAGGTTATAATAACTGGTGGTATCCCCCAAAGTGTGTATACTTTGGTGGAACTTGACAATGTCTAACAAAATTATCCCCCATACACACAAAGATGGTATATATGGATTTTTGTACCTTCACTCCAGCCGCTGTACAAAGTCTCACAGCTTCATCTACACCAGGCCGACAAGGATCCTGTACAAGCACGTAGACAGTACATTCAAGAGATTTGGAACATCAAATCTCTGAAAGAATAGGTTCAATCAATCAAGGTTCATAGTCAAAGGCTGGAAAGAGCTAATGTCTCCAAGTACAATGCAGTAATGCTAATCATCCACTCCACCTTTATAAAATCTATAACTAGTATAGGAAGAAAAGGGAAATCTCCTATATCACAGTCTTGCTCCTCCAGTCATTCTGCACTGTGGCAGTCGTTTTCACTAAAATCTCAGATTTTACTCCGACGATGTGCCAGTAAAGAGAATATAAAATACAGCAACATCCATACATTCTACGAAAAGTTTGAGCTGCATACGAAGAAAACTATTAAAATAAAATGTGTACCCCAAGTGTGTGCCCATTAAATTCAATTTCTCCCATGTATTTCCCTTCTTTAAATATTAGACTGCTATTGTTTCCATTCTAATATCACTTTAACGCTTCACAATGCTTATCATAATATCAACTTTTAGAAGTGTAAACAGATGGTAACATTATATTTCCTTCCACTTTCTTCTTGTTTCAAAGAGAAGACATGCAAAAGTCACTGAAGAAACCATTTCAAAAATTAACACATTCTTAAGCATGGTATTATAGCACCTAAGTACTCCATTCACATTCAATACCTTTATGCCAACTATGGCTATCAAAATCAGGTCATCCGCCGGCAGATTCCATTGTTCTAACGCCTCCTCATTGGTGTTTGGAACTGCATTTCTGTCATAGGGTCTATAGGCAAGGGCGACACATCGCAAACTTTTTACTGCCATATCGTCAATGACTCCTTTAAAATATGACTGTAGAAAACTTTACACCGTTAGTATCCAGAGGCTCATACATAAATTAGATGAATGTTACAACTGATCCACTAATTGCAGGAACAATAAATGTCTCCGTTGGTAACGTCATGAGCCAACAAACATGCTAAGAAGTATTTACTATCGGAAATCCTTGAGCAAAATTCTGTCATCACCACCGTTAACCATACAATTAGGCCAAATCGTTTTATCAGTAAAAGAGCCAATATATTTTTTTGAGGGTATTTTGATCTTTGATAAGACCATTGTTTCCATAAAGAATCGACAGCAGTTATTTCATTGTGGCAGAAGACAACAATTTATCTTGGAAAATGATATAAATTTCTAATTTTGAAGAGGGTGTTAAGATTCAGTTATATATTTTCATACAACTCAATTAGAGAGAACTCATTAACATAATGTTTTGAGGAGGATGATAATCTTCAGCCAAATAAGCTAGTATAATCTTTATAAGAGTGATAATTATAGTTACCATTTCACTATGAATAGGTTTCACAGAGCCATCCGCATCAAAATATTGCGTGCATGAGGCAAGAACCATCTCAGCTGCTCCTTTCCAGTGAAGATGAACATCTGAGTTGGACTGCAACAATGTTAAAGTTAGAATCTCATAACTGCATAAAAGGCTATGCTCTTAAACATTTTTTTCTTGAGGGGAGGAACATAAAATGAGCTTGTTAATTATTATAACACATATAAACATATCCTTCTACAAGTGTAAAATTAAGAGTAGATATTGCAGGGATGCAATTACCAGTTGCAAGGCAACTCCACCTCGCTTTTTCTCTGAACTGAAAGGGCAAACATGGAGAATAATGGATTCTGATCTCACAGCATCAAACTTCATACCCAGCTATAAGATTATGAAAGATGTAGAGGATTAGTTAAAGAACATAAAAATTCAGTAAGAAGCCACTGAACTATTTAGATTCAAAAAGAAAATACCTCGAGTCCCCAGGACAAAATAGCTATTTCTGTGGGAGATCCAGACACTTCTGCATTTCCACCCCCCTGTGGAAGTAAAAGAAATAGAGGTTACTCTCAATTTAAGAGTCAAAGAAAAGGGGAAAGCCACAGAGTAAATATCTTTTTTGGAGCAAGGAAGACTACTTAATAGTGAAGCAGAATTCCAACTTGACAGAAACATGCACTAAGAGTACTATATTACAGCATTACCTTGGCTACAAAAACACTACCAGTGGTATTAACTGCAACACCTTCAATAACAAGAGTAGAGTGTTCCTTAACCATCTGGGAAGCGTCGCTTGGTGGGTTCAACTTCTTTTTACCAGCATAGGCCTCCACCACCGTCATCTAAAAATGGATAAATCAGCAGTATTAAGTATCAACAGAAGGCTTTTCTCCACATTTTCATCTCTTCTTAATTCATATTAGAACTACTATTTGTTTCTTTTCAACCCATGGCAAAAGTAAAGAACTATAAGCCAATGCTTTTGTTTATTTGGTTATAACAAAATGCACTCTCACCTGATTCAATGTCAGTGTTCCAGTTTTGTCACTGCAAATAGTAGTAGCAGAACCCATAGTTTCACACGCTGACAGCCTCCGCACCTGCATATGGAAATATCGAGTACGATATGATGATGAATGTTGATATCGGTGAAAAAATGGACCAGATAAATCTATGAAAAGAGTAATGGCAGCTCAATGACAAGACAACCACACAAAAGTTGCTACACCTTGCTGGTCACAACTCACATTCTTTAGTTTTTAGTTTTCAGAGGTTCAGATCAAGTTAGATTAATTGAGAACAAAGATTTTAAGTTAACGAGTCCTTATAAGCACAAACTACAGATGATTCAGTATTTATCCCTGCTAATTTATCCTTTATTACTCGGCTGTCTAACACGATCAAGGAAAGATATTAACATTAATCAAAGCAGTTAATTAGGAAGAGTGCATGTTTTCGATATAGCTTGCAATATACTTTGTAAATGGTAAGAGTATTTTAGAAATATTAAACCAACGAGATAAACTGAAAGTAGGATTATATTGCACTTGGGATGCACAACAGCAAAAGCCATTTACATTTCCATGCTATAGAATGCTGCATAAAACGAAAGCAGAAAAATTCATACCAGGGCTTTATCTGCCATCATTTTGCGCATCGAGTAAGCTAGGCTGTCAAGAAAAACAAATAAATTCTGAGACACCAAAAACCGAGTAACTCTCCAAAATAGGAAAAGAAACACGGCAGCACTCTTACGTTAGAGTAACAGCTAAAGGGAGTCCTTCAGGTACAGCAACAACCACTATAGTGACCTGAATTTTGCAGCAGTTTGTCAAGAACATGAAAAACAATATTGGGAGTACATGTACATCAGAACGATTAATCATACCGCAATGGTGAAAATCTGTATCGCTCCATCTATTGCTTCACTAATGCTTGTTTTACCATGGAGGAATTGCACTTGACCGTTAGGATCCTTGGTGTGACCAGTAAAATATCTGAAAGACATACATAAAATTACAACTCTCACCAGAATGTTTTTGCAGTCAGTACACTCCTCGAATAATACTTACCGGATCAATAGAATGATCAGCACAGCTACAGCAACAGTGACCCCGACTATGCCTATAAAAGTTGCCACCCCATTTAACCGCACCTAATTTAAACAAGTGCAAGTTAGAGTGTGCAACTTTCTGAAGCCAAATTAGAGATAAGATTGAGAAAAGATTGAACCTGTAAAGGGGTTTCTTCACCAGTGTCTTCAGAGACACTCGCCATCAACAATCCAAACTCGGTATTAATTCCAACACCAGTAATCTAAAACCAGCAAAAGTGGACAATGTTCGTTAACAAAGAAAAACCTCAAAGCATGCAAAATACTTAATCTCAATACTAAAAATAATGCAGCCAATGAGTGCAGAAAAGCTCATACCAGCATATTTCCAAAGCCATCCGCCACTTTACTACCAGCAGAGAGAAAGGGTGACTTTTTATCCTTATGAACCTGTGAAAAGAGGCATAATTCTTCAATGTTATCAAATTGACAATACCTAAATGATATGATTTCAAAGAGGTCTAATCAGCTTACAATCTTGCTTTCTCCAGTCATGCTGGATTCATCAACACCCAAAGAGTGCCCAGATATGAAGATTCCATCAGCAGGGACCTAGGGTCACAATACAAGAAGTTCGAGTTAGTATTCTCTGGTAACGCCAAATTCAGCAAGCGAACAGGAGTAACCATGTGCACCTGGTCTCCAATTTTAAGAGGCACAACATCACCAACAACGATATCATAAATAGAGATCTTTTCCCTTCGCCCACCTCTGATCACCTGCATTAACAATATTGTGTGAATGCTTAGGGTGCAAGAAATCCTCCATTAATTCTTTAAGAGTTCTAATCAACGATACTAAATTGTCTGCTTTGATGAAGAGCCACAAACCTCTAGCTGTATATTCTTCTTCTCCTTATTCAAATTTTGAAACTGAAGAGACTGTCGGTGATCACTGATGGCTGTTGACAGACCAGATCATGTTTGATACAAAAAAGGCAATTAGTTTCTGGTAAATGGAGTAAATAAAAACAGAATTGTGCAGGATACTACAAAACATATTGACCACCAACTGATGAAAAAAAATAAGAGAAGCATGAAATCAGGGATATACACAAACATATTCAGATAGAAGTCAGATCAAGTTCCAAAGAATAGCAATGTCTTTAAGGTATGAGCTAGCCAAGTACCAATTTTCGTATTAACAAATCAGTGGAGCTCATTAAAATTCATCTGTAAGAGAATCTCAACATTACTTGTATCATAACATTGTTTATATTTCAGCCAAAAGAATTTCAGATTATGATCAAAGAACAGTAACTTCAACATCAATTACTTAAAGGCATAGCTGTTACGTCTGAAACCATATCCACTCATTTCGTACCGTTATTTCTCACTACCTGCTTATAATTTATATAAATGATATAGGAACAATAACCGTACCGGTTACAAATATGACGAGCAGTACTGCAAAAACAATGCTTCCACCATCATACCATCCTTCTTTAATACCCTGCAACCAGATACTATAGTCAAAATCTCATCCTTGGAGAGGTTATTGCCTACAGCCAAAAATTACTCAATGGCTGCTGCAAAACTGATAACACAATTGTTTGACATCCACTCCATCCTCCTCTCATTTGTACAACCACCAAATCGATGGAAACTCATGACAACCAGTGACATCTCATAAGAAGACAAAACATGATCCATTTGTTCAGGATAAGAAACAATCCCAAGAACCTATTTATGTTCGTTAAAGACCATTTCAAAAATCCAAAAATAATGTCTCACCTCAGTTTTTATCCCTAATGCTAGTGATACAACTGCAGCTATGATTAAGATGATAAGGGTTAAATCTTGCCAAGATTCCCACAGAAATGACTGCAAAATAAGAAGTTTGTCTAATCAGAAACTGTTTTGAACAAGTAAAGAAATGTTTTTGAGACTGTTAGCCAAAATATAGATGAACTGATTACCAAGAAACCCTTTCCCTTTTTAGTAGGGTATATATTTGATCCAAAAGTGTTCTTTCGAATTACAATATCATTCACCTCCCCTGAAACTCCTGTTTCTAAGTTCGTCCTAAGCTTATCTTCCAGCCCTTTAACCTGAAAAGAACAGTGTTGTGAGGACAGTAACATTATAACTGTGAAAAGTGATAGAAATGATAAAATTTACTTATAGAAATGATAAAATTTACTTACACCCCCATATTGCTCCAAAGCTAAAATTTTATTTTCTCGGGTCATTGAAGAAAGTTCTTCAAGTGCAACTCCGAAATCACCAATTGCTATTGGAGGCGACAATGAAGGGTCTAGCACTACAACCATGACATGAAAAGAACATAATAAGCAACTGTCAAAAGAACCAAATGTTTGTATATCATAGGATGTAGGGCCGTAGGGGTTACCAAGATCTCGTTGCCCAGCCAATTTGAAAAGCATCGCCGCCTAATGAACCATCAAAAGAAACAACGAAATGGACAAATACATCACGTTATTGAGAAAAACAAAAAAAAAAAACAAAAAAAAAAAACTAGTCCGTCAATGTTGAATTAAGTTGGGTAATACATACTCTCACGACTTGTGCATGGGCTCTGATCATTCTCCTCGCTTTCTCTTTGTCTTCATCCTTCTTAAGATCAAGGGTGTAACGAAATCGACGAGAAGCATTAAGAACAAGTGCTGCTTGCTGCAAATGGGGGTAAATGTATCAGAAACATAAGGTTTCAAAGATGAGTTGACCACATGAACTTGTTATCACCTACAGCATCCATATGTAATAGTTGAATCCACTCTAAACAACTCCACAAAAACGAAACTACACTAGCCTAAACCTCAACAGATTTTTCAGAATAATGAACATATTTGACAAAAACTAGCCCATCTTAATGCTTGAGGCTTTCCTTTCCCATAGTGGCGTAAAGTCATTGGTTAGACATCCTTTAAGGTGTGATATTCTCCTAAGAAAATCAACGTCCAAGTGACCTTCGTTTCATTTCTCATGCTGTAGTAATCCACATTACACTTCCATCTACCAAATACAGATTTGTACTGACCTATACAATAACCTCAACTATACCCAAGAGAGACCCTCATTTTCACAACAAACAACACTCTAATAGTCTAATAACACAACTCCTATTTTTAACTGAACCCTTGGCAAGTATGCAGAAGATGGAGACATGCTGAAATATTCAGCCATCCCCCAGCAAAAAATTCCTCTTCTCCAACCCAAATATGGTTGCGAAAAAAGAACAAGGGAACATGTGCACATAATATGAACAAAGCTAATACGGGTGTAATATTTTTTTTTTTTTACTAGATGTCCTTCAATCCAGCCTCTACTTTCGCCAAAATATGTTTTCTACTCGGATCCATTATAAACAACCTCTTCACAAATCTTGAGGAATTAAGTACTCCGCAGTCCATTTGAACCATTTAAAGACCCGAACATTCTAAAATGCAAATCTCGTGATAATGATTGCTCTACTACAATGGGACCAAATAATACATATTTATACAAACTCGTCGCCGTCTTCATTGTCATAGTTGTTAACCCCACTTAAAACTTTTGTTAACCCCACTTAAACTAAGTACTATAACCTTAACTCATAGAAACCATCTTAATCATCATAAGTCATTGAACCCCATAATTAACATCATCATGTTGACATTCCTTCTAGTGTAAAAAACCATTCATCTAACTTTACACTTCAATATCCGATCCACATCAAAAGCACATAAGCATAAAGATCATGTTACATTTATATCACGTACCCCAATAACATTTATATATAGTTTTTCCAATTGAAATTACAAGGGTGTATAATCGAGTCAAGATTCGAAGGATCATAAATTCTCATTATATATATTATAAGAATTAATATATTCAAGTGAAATGTTTTTATAATTTTTTATCTTATGAATTTGCAAATAAAAACGTTTAAAGTCGTGTCTTGAAAGTCAGATGAAGCTTTCTCGGAGTATATACTAATGAAACCCCGAGACATTGGTAAAACATAAGGAGTAAATTAGTAAAATGAAATCGTACCCTCCATCGCCTAAGGGATTCAGGTGAGGCATTCTTAGTATTAGCAATATCGAAAGGATCATCAACGTACTCCCCTTCCTCCTCTTCCTCGTATCGGTGTTGATGGGAAGCATCACCCGCCTCAACATCGTTCTCGGTTGGCTGGCCTGTCATGATTAGTTTCCCTTCTTTTCCTTCCATTTCTTTACTTCACATTCACACAACCCCAAAAAACTCCCAAAAAAAACGAAGGAGCCTTCTCAAGGAGAGATGGCACCCGCCCTACAGTTTTTTGGAGTAAACAAAGTTGTATAGAGCTAGTGCCACCACCTCCTACTCCAAAAAAACAAAACAAAAGCCAAAATTATTGGATGATCACCCACCAACAACGAAACCAAAGTGGATTACTCTAAAAAAGGAAAAAGAAAACTCCAGATAAGCGAAACCCCAAGAAATGGCTGAAGGAGAGAAAACAAAGGAGAGATCACCCACTTACAAAAAAGGTCTAAGTTTCTAATTTTAGTTAATGTTATGTGATAAAAAGTTATAATTTTTATTTTTCATTTTTGAAAGGTTAACTGCAAAGCCGTGAACATAGCAAAGTTTTAAGGCGATAGTCACACCCCTTTCATCTCTTCTTGTTTTCTTGCATTTGTTTCCCATGCAGGAAGGTAGCTGATGACATTTTTGGGGGAGTGGTAACATTCGAAGGACGGAAGGTCATGGAACATGCCACAGTTGGGGGAATAAGTGATTATGCATTATGCATGCATGAAGTTTCTAAGAAATTTCTACCTTAAAATTCTACAAGACATTATATCTAAGCACTCGGCCAATATTAATTAGTTGTACTTCTAGTCGTCCCTCGAGTCAATCTGGAAGGAAATTGAAGGGTAACTTCATCTCTAGCTTAGTCATCTAAGATATGGTCTTGGTAAATTTAGTCGTTATGAATGGTCTAACTGTACCCACAATTTTTTTCTTCTTAGATTTGGAAACATATTTAATATCTATCACGATAAACGAGTCGGGTTGGATTGGACAAAAGAAGATACGAAACGGGTCGGACCACAGGAGATACAAAACAGGTCGGGTCGTCCAAAGATAATATAATTTTTATCTATACAGGGTGATAGTTTACATGTATAACCTCTAATCTTTGATAGTGGACCATCAGCAAGTACGTGAAAATAATTCATTATCTGATAGTGTTTAAAAGTAGGGGTGGCAAAAACTGACCCAATCTGAAAACTCGACCTGAACCCGACCTGAAAATAGCTGGTTAGGGTTGAGATTTTCGACACAAAAACTTAAATGGGTTGACACGGACTCGATCCAAAATTAAATGACTTAGGTTAAGGTTAAAATTTTCAACCTAAAAATAATCCACGTAACCCGAAATGATTTTTAGGTCAAAATCAGGTCGGGTCAACCCGAACCCGACCTTATAACCAAACTATATTAAGTCCTACCAAACTATATTAAGTCACCCACTCTGCCCAAATTTCAAGCTTAAATTAAAACCCTAAAAGACAATTAAACTACTACTATCAACTTGTTAGCCATTTCATCTCTCCAAATTTTTTTTTGTTCAGTCACTCTATTAAATAACCACATTTCAGGAGTGGAAAAAAATAACCAACCCGACCCAAAAATAGCGGATAGGGTCGATATTTTCGACACAAAAACTTAAATGGGTTGACATGAACCCGACCTGAAATTAAATGGATTAGGTTCGGGTTGGGATTTTCAACCCGAAAACTTAAATGGATCAGGTTTAGGTTGAGAGATAGATGACCCGAAAGTAGAGACCATATCTTCATCCATAGGATTCCAAGTACCGGGATCAATCAGAAGTTCGATTCTATCTGAACTATTCATAACCCGAACACGATCCTGACTCGACCTGATCCGTTAGCCACCCTTTTGAAAACTATTGGCTCATTATTAACCCAACTTGACCTATTAAAGACCCAATAAAATATGATCATTTAAGAGATCGATTCATTAGGTTCATTATTAATCGTTTTTCACATTGGTGATTTTTCTAAATGGAAATGACTACTTAGAAATTATTGTTGGTATATTTGCTATACGATGTAAAAGTTGCTATGTGTAGGTATTATCATGATTTATTCATAAATAGAATAGAGTTTTCGAAAGGAAGTTTTTAATGACATTATAGTCAATGGTATTGAAATATCGAATCAAATCAAATTGGCTAGTGGCCCAGACACGACAGGAATACTCAGTGCCATATCAGCCATGGCCGAGCTGCTGCTTCTTACTTTTTTGTTTTTTGTTTTTTTTTATTGAGGGGGCTAATCATGAACTGGAGAGGGCAAAAGATTCAAATAAGATATTCTCAACACATTTAAACAAGTTTCTACAAGTCATAATGTGACTAGACCCAAAAGCATCCGAACTTGTTTCATCTCAGATTGTTCTCCATAGAACATATAAAGCAAGAAAGTGGGCACCTACTGCACAAAATTCTACTCCAGTTAATGTACAACTTTCCACAACACCTTCAAAATTTCATTGAAATACAGGACCACAAAATTGAGCTTTGTATACTTCCTATTCCCCCTCTTCAATCATGGCTACACCTACGGGTTATTACCATGATGTAAACACTACCAACAAACTCTAACAAAATCCAGCAATTCACATATCTCCTGTTCATTATGTACACCAGTTTCAAGAATTTCAGCATATCTCTGGGTAATTACATATCAGACCAAAATAGCCACAACTCGGTAATCATTAGGTGTATGAACTTGCTTAGAGTACCAAAAATATCAAGATGAAGGGATAATTGGGTTATGAGCCTCAATGTCAACATGTCGAATCCCAGGAACAAGCCTCTGGATCTCCGATTCTAGCCTATCAACCTCACTTCCAAGAGCAGTCACAACTTCCTCACCTGTCATTAACAATTATTTAGCTTCTCAAAGTAATGACATAGTTCTACGTTGGGCAACTTTACTCAAAAACTGACGCTCATTCATGAAGGCTTAGTCCAAAAATTATATACCATAGTTCGACATAACCTTGAGCAATTCTGCGTCATCTTCTCCTTTTGACGCATCCCGGAACTGCAAATGGTGAGAAGCTTTCAGCAAAGCACATAGACTAAGAGTTTCCACGCACAATACCAAGGACATAGAATAAACGGAAAATAGCAGACACTATATGCATACAAACAGTTACTTTGACTTGGTATATTTGTCTGGTGTCACACTAGTGTCAATATGACATATTGACATAGCAAGGATGGGTGGAATCTAGATCTCACAATTACCTTTACAACTGAACAATTCATGCAACTATAAACCGCACATAAAACATGAAAAAGGAGCCAAAAAAAAAGGCTTAGGAGAGTGCAATCATCCAACATGGTAACATGGAATAGATTCATCATTTGAGGGAGCAATGTAGAGGTCTGTAGTTATATGCATGGATCTAAATTGCTTTAAAGAAATTGAGTTGAAAACAAACCAAGTTATTAATCAAAAGTTTGGAATTTATACCCCTGGGTCCCCTAATTTTCAAATAAGTTCAAATGTTCAATAACATGCTTTAGTATTAAAATTTAGATTATTCTAGATAAAGATTGTATTCAGGAGTTTAAAATATCTTGTCCTGCATCTGTGTCCAAATTCAGGACAGTGTTCCAAATTATCAAATTTTGAGTCTAGCCAAGTCATACATTCAAATATGTAACGTAGTCGCATACGAAAAATGAACATCATGGGAGAATAGTTTGTAAAATAGAACCAGTAAAAAAATTAAGGGTAATAGAAATAGGTAATCAAATATTACCTGTCTAGCCCATGGGTCACGCCCTGCACGTTTAATATAGTTTTGCACCAGCACGACACCATTGAAATCTGTAGCACCAAACATCTTCAGGGTTAACTCACTTTGATGCAGCTAATTTTAACTGACAGAACAAAAAGGGGTCGTTGAGAGCATAGTCGAATATACATTAACCTAAGCATCAATTGTTGAGCACATAATTTTCACAAGGTAGCATTTGGCCAAATTTTGGACATTAGAGAGTTTTTCCTCTCTAGAAACACTTGCGGAATTTTTTTTTTTGGAATCTTGACATAATATTTTTCATGGGTGTAACAAGAATAATAACCACTTCCTTTCATGAGTCCTATAGACACCAGAGTCATATATTGGCAGACAATTCACTCAAGCCATTTTTGTCCAAGTAAGATGTTATGAACCACAAAGGCAGCAAAGTATATAAGCAAAACCACTGCTACCCCCAAAATTGAAGAAAAGGAAAATGAGTAAAGCACCTGATACCCTTCACGGTGAGCATGGTGAAGAAAACCAAATGAAATCATATCCTATGCAGTACGACAAATTTAAACTGACAAATCAAATAAAGGAAAATGAAAAGATTTACCGATTTCTGCCTTAAATCTAAAGAACCCAGGTCCAATCACCTCGCTTTTGCAGTCATAAACAGCATCTACAACCTTCCAAAGATTAAAGTACATGCAGTGAGAAAAGAGAGGTCACTATAATCATGATAGTTATAAACAAAGTTAAACAGTGAATCGAGTGAAACTGTGAAAGGAAGCGAACATACCGGGTCATTTTTTAAAAACTCCAGAACCTTTTGCATGTCTTGATCATCAATTGCCCTTCCAATCAATGCATGACGGTTTCTTTGGATCAAGAATATTGCGACCTACATTTATCCACACACAAGAACCCAAAAATAAGAAAAGGAAAGAAACATTGAGTACTCATAAGCCACAAGTTGCATAGTCAACTACTTCAAACTAAGAATTTAACATCTACTAGAAAGCAAGTTTTATATCTTTCTCCTTTTCTGGAGGTTTAATTACATTCACATTAAGCAACAACAACTACCCAGTATAGATCTTACAATAATTAAAATTTTGGGAGGTTCTCATGTAGACAGTGCTACCTCCCTTTACTGGTGTTTGAGAGGCTGTTCGTGAAAGACCACGCTCCAATCATAGAATAAGTAAAAATGCATAACATTAAAAAGAAATTAAAAATAAACCAAGATCCAACAATCAAGCTGAAGACCTGCTATTTATGTCACGTTCTACCTCCCCCATCTTCCTTGAAATGTTTCTTTTTTTTGGGGAGGTGGTGAAATTTAAAAAGTTACCAAACCAGAAGACGCTTGACAAAGCATCAATGGCATTCAGCCCTCCAACATTTAGCGATACGCTGAGATGTTTTACTCACCATTCCAAGCAGATTACCAACAACAATTGAACCAATGGGGTCATAAATTGGATTTCCGGTGGCACTCACAGCCATTAGTGACGCGCCAGCAATAGCTAGGCCAGTAACTGCAGCACCATCCTGCAGATTCGGGGCAAATGTATCAGGGACTTAATGAGAGGCAGATTTAACAATCCTTCAGACTATAGAAAAAAGTATAGACAGAAGGAAAAAATTGCAGCACAAAAACAAAAGAGAAGAAAGTCAGTGGATCCTGTAAAGTGATGGAGTACATAAATCATGTACCATGATGATCCATGAGTGGAAGTGAGAGGATAAGTGATTGTTACAAGTGATTTGCATGAGTGCATGAGGATGAGGGAATACAAAGCCAGAAACAATCAAGATTATGGGAAAACATATAGGCCAATGCAAAAATTTGAATCATTAGGTCATGGAAACTATGTGATTTCAACAGTCCATGGACAGTATCAGCAAATTAAAGCAATAAAATAAACTGTATTAAAAAAAAAAGAAAAGATTTCAATAACCTCAATTATGATTATGATTTTGGTCACCAGTAACAAGAAAGGGATTCAGGTTAAATGCTGGCCCCAAGAATGCTAGAGGAGTTTAGACATATCAATACTATAGATGGAAGGAAAAGAATAAGATTCTATGTGTCATTAAGCATGCAAAAGAAAGAGATTCATTTCTACTTAGGGTTAGAGTTCCTTTTAGTTAGGACTGTTTATGATGCTTTGAATTCAAAAGAAGCTTTCATTTCAAGTTTCCTTGTACTTTTTTTGTTTATTGAATATTATATAAGTTATAAAAACCAGGATGCATAAATAGATGGGATAATAATATAAATACATTGAACAAAAAGGCATGCACTTCAACTATACCCAGTTAATGGCTACTTTCCCGCCAGTAAAGCAACAACAGCATTTACCTCTGTCATGACAGCAACAGCAGTTGGATCATGTCCACGCCAAATGTAGTCTCTAAGCTTCATTCCCTCTGCAGCTGCTCCTTTCCTTACAGCATGAATTGCAACAACAAGAGAAACACCTGAAAACTGCTAACTTGTAAGAAAAACAAATCAAACAAGTAGCCAAATGACCAGAAACCTTAATTAAAATCACTGTACCTTCAATAATGAAGGAGCCACCAATCACAATGGCTGCATATTTAATGTGTTCAGGGGGCTGAAAAAAAGTACCATAAGCCATGATAACAGATTGACTTTAGAGCAATTGCAGAAATTCAGGATCATACAGCAATGGGAATTTCTTTATTTTTGTACTACCTGGGAATCCCACAAGTGTTGAAATCCATGAACAATAGTTGCACCAGAGCCAAGGCAGAATATGCCAACAGCAGATATCAAAGACCAAACAAATCTCTCCTTTGAGTAACCATAGCTACACAATAGAAAAGCAACTGATTCAAATAGAAATCCAGAAATAAATGTAGAACTGCTATTTGAAAGCTGACAGAGTATCATGAATTTGAAAGTATACTTTTTAAGTTCTTTTTGTAGCTGCTTCAGCTGAAACTATACTGATGGATTATCTACCACTACCTCAAAAGAGAAAGTCACTGCAGCCCAACTATTAATTAAAATGTTTTAAAGAGAATATTCCTAGAATCCTAGATCAGCTAACCAAATTAAGTTTGGTCTACTTTCCCAAAGAAACCAATCACACAGGCCAAAGAGATCAAAAATACAGGTGTCCAACAGTATAAGAACCAAAACTAGAAATATGAGCTTGGCTGCTTATGGTTTCTCATATCACATTCTCACCAAAACATCAATTGTAGTCTACCAATCAAAGTTGTTTCAAGCCCACTATACACTTTAAGGAACCATCCAAATTCTAAGAGTCTAAAACTCAATGGGTAATACTAAAAAAGATACAACAAAGTAATTTACAAACCTAATGTGATAGAATGTCTCAAACACCTTGACTTCTTAAAACTTCAAAATGCAGCATAAATTAAAATGAAGGCAACATAGCTTATATTTTTTTTTATCCAAGTAGCTAAAACTTGTCTATATAACATAAAATCATTAAATTTTTATGAATATAACAAAAGCATTAACTAATGGAGTTAGTTCTACGAAAAACTTACGGATGAAGAGCATCTGGGCCACGCTTTGAACTACTTAAACCATAAGCAAGAAGCGCCTACAATGTGAAGATGAATTAGTCTCTCTGCATATCAATAATCAATGGATAGAGTCAATGACAACGCAACAAACTTTCAATAAACACCATATGATCCTAGAGGAGACAACAAGGAAAAAGAATAAGGAACAAAGTATATACCTGGTTTGCAAAATCTGCAACAGAATGTATAACTTCAGCAAGCATAACATGACTAGAGGTCGTCATCCAGACACCAAACTTGAGAGAAAACACAAGAAAGTTGCACCATAATGCAGTTGTGACAGCACGTTGACTAGAAAATCACCGAAAGCCAATTATTAATGAAGATCAGAAGCAAAAAAATGAAGACCGTCCTATAGCATTTGATATTACAAGTATCTCTAAGCCAAGCCACAAGGTATTTATCATGTGCAATTATAATATGAGAATTAATGCTAGTATAACAAATTGATAAGCATGAACGAAACCTCTTTTATCATTAGTCGTCAAACTGGCAGCCAACATACAGCACCACAAAGCACGTGTCACCAACTCCATTAGTAACTCACTGTATATAGCATGTCATACTAGCATACTACAGAAAATTCTACTATGAACATCAATCCATTTCCAAGACAATAAACATTGCCGAGCAACTTTTTATTTTCAACAACCGCCAAAAAAGACGTGATTTAGACCAGTATCAAACAGCCACTGCATTCTCTTCAACTTCATTAGAAATCAAACAATACAGAATCTACAACAGCAAACAAGTGATTCTCACCAAAGAAACGAACACCAAAAACAAACATTAACAGCCTGTTTCGTAAATAACAAAGCTAAAACGACCTGTTTGGTAATTGGTCATAATATGTAGGAATGGCAATGAATTTGTACGATACAATATCATTACTGCTAAAAAGCCTCTTAGCTTTTTCATTTCATCAAAAAAAGTCACTACCTAGATTGAGACTTCTATAATTATCCTCACTAAGGCTTCCAAAAAAAAAGTTTACCACACATATACAAATACAATCAACCCGTGGCGGGAATGCAAATGAATTTGATCGGAGATAGGATATCATTACTCTTAAAAAGCCACCAACTTTTTTATCTTTAAAATATAAAGCTTCTACCTTGATTAATAGACAAAGTCAAATTTCCCCAACAAGTAAATAGAGTGTTATACCTGTGTTGATCATTGACTTCAATCCTCTTCACTTCTTTAGCTCTAGTCAAAAAATCTGCAATCCAATTCAAACACAAAATCAACAACAACAAGAGCAAAAAAAATCAAAATAAAAAACCATGAAAAAAGAAGTAAAAAAATTACTGCGACGGAAGGAGAAGTGATGAGGTGTGAAATCAAGTGGGATTTGGGTAAAGGGGGAAACTCTTTTGGAGGCATTAGACAAGAAGAATCCTCGCAAAATTGTGGCAGAACGATTACTACTATTATTAGAAACTCTTCCAATTCCAAACCCTTGTTCTACAACCGATTTTGGGGGCGGCGATGAGTTGGAATCATCGGAAAAGAAGAGGGTTAGTGAGAGGGAGTGTGGTGGAGATGGCGGCGGAGGTTGGGGGAGAGAGAGGTGAGAGAGTATCCGAAAAGTACGCATCCGCCGCTGCATAGTGTAGTACACTTCACCCCTTTTACCGTTACTGTTTTCACTGCATTATAATGGGGGGAATCGAGGGGAGATACTGAGGGATGAAGGAGGAAGGTGGGAATGCGGGAGATGAAGTTTTGGGGGTTTAGTTTTAGGAGGAAGCAGCCATAACTATGTTTTGGTGTGAAATAGAAGATTATGGAGCTGTAGTTGTAGTCGTCCTCATGAAGGGAAGAATCAAACTTTTGAATTTTATTAATCAATACTCAATCGGGCTCCTAAGATCTGTGCTAAATTCTAGGTCAAGCTATTTAGAAGTTACTAGTATCTGTGACAGTAAATAATACAATGAATTCGCTATTAGATACGATAAAGTGTCCATTTCTATAATTTTATTTTGTATCATGTGTATTTTAGAGTAAATTATGGTTGTATTTTATATCGTATGTATTTTAGAGTAAATTATGTTATGTCGTGTCAAGAAATTTACAACACAATTCTAGTCTCAGGTGATTCGAATAGTATTGTTGTCTTGTTGATACACACCTATTTTTCCAAATTACTTACCGACTGGAATAAACATAATAGAGTTTATCAAAAGTTTAAATGGGATACAGTGGAGATTGTACAATTTTTAAGATTCCACTTCTTTACTTACATAATTGTCAGTCATGGAAAATGTATTTGTAACTTCATATGTTCAAGCTTGGAACTGTATAAACTTAAAACAGCCTCAGCTTCGTTGCTTTTTTTTATTGTTTTTTAACAACAGCAAAAATACAAAAATGTCAAAAACAGGAAACTCCTGAGAGGCTGAGAGTAGCAATGAGGATAAAATCATAGTAAATTGTACATCTCATTCAAAAAAAAATTATCTCAAAAATCCTACAGTCTTAAGTCGCACGCTTAAGTGCTCAAACTAAATGACTATATTTCTTAAGAGAAGACACTGTTGTCAAGGAGACGGAGACACCTACACACTTAGGAATTTCAGGTTAAAAAAAGGATCAAATTACAATCATCATGGCATTATCGTGTACACTGAACATCAAAGCTTTTACACTTATTCTATTTCACAGACCTATAAAAAGAAAAACAAAAGCTAATCCAGACACAATGTAGGGATTCATGGGGCCAACGCCTCCAAGTCAGTTTGAAATTTTGAACACTGATATGTAGTGATTCAATGGAGGCAACGCCTCCAAGTCAGTTTGAAATCCTGAACACTGATCTCTGAGCCATCTACAGGACTGGAGCCTCAAATCAAAACAAAAGTGAAACAGGTCTCTGATCTCAGTACAACATCTATTCTTGGATTTTTACCTTCCTAGCATGCTGTCGTTGTTTCTCCCCACTATCATATCTTGGTACGATTCTTAATGGATGAGCCTCAGTATTAAAGACCCATTGATCTAGAGGAATAACTGTAGCAGGTGAGAAGAGAAGATACAAATATTTGAGGGTTTCCGCCAAGAAAAAGCTCTGCATCATATTGTCTTTAACACCACTATTTACCTGACAAAAGCAAAAACATAACTCAACAAACTTTGGTAAGATTTCTAATTTGGAACAAATAATGACTTGAAATTTCAGAAGCTTACATCCTTGAGCCCCACATAGCCAGAGTCTAAGCGAGAGTTCTTCTCAAAAGCTTGAAATATGTTCCAACCCCATTCTTGATAGGTCTTATTTCCAGTAAGGCGCCACAGATAAAACAGTGATTCCACTGTTTCTGGTCTCATAATGTTCCACGATGTACCCACAGACATGTCCTACACATAAATCCAAAGCACAAAAATGAAGAGAAGCATTTCAACTTTCAAGTACAACGTACCTAAGAAGACGACTCACCTGGCCAGAGTGGAAGAAATAATTTTCCCCTGCTAATTTAGTGGATGTTGACTGGTAAAAGTTATAGCATGTCCATACCAGCTACAACATAAAAAAAAAAAAGAGAGAGAAGTCAGGTACAAAACTTTCTTCTTTTTAGAGAGAAAATGGGAGAGGGTTTTAGCTACATAATCATTTGGTGAAATTTTGTAACCAATAAACAAAGATCAAGCAGCATTTAAAGTCAATTATTTGACATATCATTCCCCAAATCAGCAAACCAAACTACTATGTCCGGTGACTTTCTTCGTTTCCCAATAAACATTTTATAATACAACAAAAGAGGATATAAACTACTTCAAATTCTCACAAGACTGATCCAGCTTCTAGCTTTTTAAGTGAGACAACACTAGTCTCCACTCTTGGAGTTCCCCAGGCCCTAATAATGGAAGAATCAACAAGGGAAGTTTTCATACATTTAGCATTATATTAGCCTACAAAGTAAATTGGGAACTTCAAACATATATATTCCCTTATCTTCCATAAATTGACGGTCAACACAGAACATACCCATTTATTTGACGGCCATTAAATTAAATTCAAAGGAGCATCAGATCTCTCCCGTTTCAAGCTAATTATCAGGAAACATCACTGTGGATGAATAAACTGATAAAATATGGTGCTATTTTCCATACTGGATAAAGAATCAAATTCATATGAATCAACACTAAAAATAGTCAAAGTTAGATAGTAAGGTTATGTATGGCTTCTCAACTAATAGCCTGCTTACATAAAACTCAAAAAATATTACACGTAAATGCAATACATCAAATATTTAGTCAAATACCTCTTCAGCAAGTGACATAAATTTCTCTGAGTCTCCTGAATAATAGCCAGATGATCCTAAAGCCAACATTCCAGGAGCAAAGCATGCTAACTCATCCATCTACATTCAAGAGAGTAAAAGCACAAAATGTTTTGTAACAAAACCCGCAAATTATTTTAAAAATAATAATAAAAAGTTTCCAAAAACCTACCTTATGATGCAAAGAATTCCCATTTCGCTCACAAATGTATGTAAAGGATGAAGGTGTTGTCTTCTGAATCAGAGTCAACAAGCCATTCATTGATTTCTCCCACATTTCTCTGTATACAGGATTCACACATGATGTTAGAGCAGCAACAAAAGAAAATTTGACCACAAAAGGATATCTGAGAATATCTAAGCAATTTCAAAAAATATAATATCAAAGGACATGGGTTACACTAAAACACAGATATGAGATAATACAACAAAGACAAGCCTTGATCCCAAAAAGATGGGGACGACTACATGAATCACGAATCTATCTCACGTGCTCATCTACAAACATGCTCCTCAATTTTCTCCTATTTAGAACCACATCTTCTTCTATACTCATATTCCCCATACCCTTCTTAATTCCCTCCATTCAAGCCATATTTGATCTACCTCAACCGCATTCGAGGCCCCCATTACCCTAACCCTCCACTTTGTGCACTGGTATATCTATTGTTCATCATCTAACATGTGAAAACCAACGCAACCGATTTACTTATACTCAATATTTGCTACTTAAACTTTCTTTCTGATATCCGCATTTCTAATTTTATCCCTCAAAGTATTCTCACACATCCATCTTAACATACACAACTCTAATACACTCAACTTCTTAACATATTCTTTCTTAAAAGTCCAACACTAACCCATACAATAATGTTGGTATAATTACCGTCCTATAGAATTTCCATTTTAACCTTAAGATACAATAGACCCGTAGACTACGATTAAACCACCAAAATTTAATATATGAGTGACAACTTGATCAATGTCTTCATTCATTTCGAGAACCAATCATATGTATTTGAAACATTCACTTCCATCCAAAATCAAATTATCAGCGCATGGCTTCCTCTCAATGATAAAATGACATTTTATATACTCTGTTTTACTCCTACTAATTCTAAAACCTCTAGATTATGGCCTTTATTTCCATTGCTCTAACTTACCATTCACCTTCTCGCTAGTTTAATCCACCAAAGCAATATCATCTGCAAAATGTAAGTACCATGGTAGCTCAAACTTGTATTGACCTTATTATTTCATTAGGGTAGTTGCAAAAAGGAAGAGACTTTAAGGCAAACCCCTGTTGTAACCCAATTGTAATAGAGAAGTCCTATGTCGCTCCAACACAACTTCTAACATTTGTTATAATCTCCGGATACATGTTCAGGTTAGAGTACTTACATGGTATGCCCTTCTTAGTCATTGCCCACCAAAGAATTTTTCTCGATACCTTGACATGTGCCTTCTTCAAATCTATGAACAAACATGTGCAAAACTTTCTTCCTTGTACGATAATGCTCTATCATTAGCCTACTAAAGTTTTGTGGTAGATCAACTTGACATAAATCCAAAGTGATTTTCTGAAATATCAGCATACTTCCTCGATCTTTCCTCTACTTTTCTCTCCCATAATTTCATGGGGTAACTTGTAAACTTTAGACCTAATAGTTTGAACACTCTTAAGCATCTCCCTTGTTTGTATAAATTCGCACCAAGGTGCTTCTCCTCCAACCTTGTGCATTTTACTTGTCCTCTAAATCTTGTCAAATTTGTCTAAGTATCTCCAAATCTCAATAGGAATATCATCTGGTAGTAGCGTTTCTTGATTTCACCCTCTTTAATGCCTCCTCCACTTTTCGTATCATCCTCATATACTCTCGGTTAACTTCTTTATACTCAATAATTTGTCCCCTACACATCTTACTTACCTTTTATTGAACAACTTGTCAAAATAATCTCCCTCCGTCTGCCTTTAATCTGGCCTAACTCGACAAGAATTCAGGGATTTTATCATTCACACACTTAAATACAGATAGGAAATGAAGTGAAGAAAAAACATGACTAAGTAAATAGCATATCAATATTAAAATGATTAGGTAATAAAAGTCATCATCTTCCTTTGTAGCATACATGATAAGCAAATTAGGACATCAAAGGTGATTTATAATGTACTTAGTTGCTTGGCAAATATTCAATTGAGGTATAGAACTTTATTAATCATTTGGAAAGAGAAAATTAAAAACCTAAAACCAGCATCTGTCAAAAGACACTTTTATGAGGTAGGAGTCCCTAAGGTACAGTATTCCAGCTAAAAAGCAAAAAACACCTCAGATTTATAATTTATAAGGAAAATGAATCAACACACAGCATATGAGACTTAAATCTTAGTATGCTTGACCTAGTATTTACTTTCTTTATTGTAAGACAAGTAACTACTGTATTGTGCAAGTAGATACCAATTAAACACACCTGTAGAGCTTCACAGATGCAGTTTTATTCCCCTGTATCCATACTTTGAGTAGATATTCATAAAAGCTGCAGCCAAAGGTTAGCCAAAAGATCATTTATCAAAAAATCAGAACCATACCTAGAAATTGTCAAGCATACTAAGTACGGAATACAACGATTACCTGTCACCCATAGCACCAAAAGTAATAGTTGTACGTGATCCCGATCCGCTATCAGGATTAATATATATAGGCAACAGACCATCGTCAGGGAAGGTTTTGTTGAACACTGATATTACCTTTTCGACCTATATAGCAAAAGAACAATTAAACTGAGAGACTCATTAAAACAATTCGGAAAGTGTGTCCAGGTAAACTATGTGGCTTTAAGATGTTGAACCAAGAACTACACTAGACAGTTTACCTTCTGCTGGTATTTGGAATCACCCGTCCTCTGAGAGAGTGCTATAAATTCAAGTTGCTCGGTGCCTGAATCTGCCAATATGCTGTCACCCTGCAAATGAACAAAACATATGTTAAACAGAACATATGACTTGAACAAACAGATAGCCCTTTTCAATGTCAAAATTAACAGGGTAGGCTGCATAAATAGACCCTATCATGCACTGCCAAAGCATGCAAGTGAGACAAACTGAAATCATGTTTCTCCTGATAAGACAGAAACCACACAAAACAAAAGTATATTTCTCCCTCCTTTCTTAGGATAACGTGTTTACAATTCTATTAGCAACAGCCAATCCACACAATCATATATATTATGCCCTTCCCAAGTCCTAATTTAATCAGGATTATCACCAGATGATAGTAATTTTTTTAGCACATTACAGCATTCTGCATAGGCTTCTCTTGACAGATAAACACAACATTAAATATCCAAAAGAGCCACAAAACCCATAACCTAGCCAGCAAGAAAATCCATAGCTACATAGCCTACAATAAAGCAGAGCAGCATACACACGGACAACACAGTATAGGATCACAACGATTACAGTATTATACAGCCTCATAAGATCAAATAATTAATTAAATATATCAAGAAGCTACAACTTACCCCTGTCCATCCAGGATTATGTGGTCTACCATGCGCCAGGTTAATAATGTTATATGGTATACCAGAGGATGTGTCCCACGCAGGCAACAATCTATCAGCAATGTCTTGGGCTTTTTCAAGAAAAATCTTGTCATTGGAGAGATCATATGCACTTAACAGACCCCCAACAACTCTGCAAAAATGAAACATAATGAAAAGAATAGGTCTCAAATTTAAGCAAGTTTGAAACATTTTAGCTTGGAAACATTGAAATTTTTTAATATAAAACCTTATTTAGCAACCTTATGGTCGTCTCAAAGACACTAGCATCATAATCTTTGTTGAAATCCAACGAATTGACCACCCACCTGCCAAAAGAAGATGAAAATCATCAAGCTGAGCAATCATACCAGCAAAAATTAAACAAAGTTTAAAATAAGTTAAATAGAAGGATGAGGCAGCAAGCACAATAATAATGGGAGCCAATAAATAAGCAACCATAGTAAAAACATAAGTCCATAATCATTCAAGATATTTGGAGAACAAATGCAAAATACTAGATTAGAAAACATAAAATCACATTTGATCATAAACTACATCTCCCTCTCATGCATAGAAAGAGAATAATAAGTCTCGTCCAAATTTTTGTTTGGTTCATCAATTTCAAGTTCTATAATCAATTTAACTTCTACACATACCCATTATCAATATATATTTTTTGAAATAACATGTCCGCATCAAATTCTGGACACTTGTTAAGCATGTCCCCATGTATTTGATTTTAGAATTTCCCATATCTGACTCTTGTATTCATAATCAGGTCGGATACTCCTATCCAAATTCAAGCATCATAGCCACTCTCTCATGAATGCAAGACAAAGATTGCCAACAGATAGAATATATAATGTAAATAAAGGCCAAACAAAAAAAATACATCTAACACAGTTTTTTCCCCAAGGAAAAATGACACATAAAAGTAATATAGTAGGGTATCACAACTTACTCTCTAGCTCTCTGAAATTGTTCTTCCAGGCCCATAATATACAATGTATCCAATGAGTCTATCAGTGTAGCTCCAAGGCCACCAAAGCTATTGACACCACTCTTGCTCTGAGGCTGTAAAGACGAATACGAACTTTATCAAAACAAGTAGTACAAAAGAGGTAGGCTTGAATTGAAAGAGAGAACACCATTGAGTGGGAAGGTCTATAATAAACATATTATAGATGGCACAAGAACTCAATGGTCAACAAAAATAGATGCAGAGGTTGTTCATTGTTAGTTAAATAACAGGGTGTACTTAATTGAATACTGAAGCCAAGTACACCTTCATCAGGTGATTGAAATTAAACATCATATAAGTTTACTCTTTTACATAGTTTTTTGACTTCACATATAGAAAATGATGATATGTAATACATAGCAAAGGATATAAGAGTGACAAGTACTAAGTATCACCAAGAATTACCTGAAGTTCATCTTGCCCCCAAGCATATTTCTCATATGAAGTCCAAGCGTGAAGCATGGCCTCTTTCACTTTCTGTCTGCGCTCAACATCTATTTGATCATCTGAAACAACCTTCTTCGCTGGATAATCATTCTTAATCCCTCTAACACTTTTGACCCCTTCAAGCTGTAAAGGAATAGACAAACCAACCCACAAAGAATATAATTATAATTTAAAACATTATATAAGTAGATACAAAAGAAAATAACTAAGCCAGACAATGTGATTATGTCAGTAACTTTCGTTAGACAATTTATAAAGCTATAAAAGCTAGAAAAAAATAGCATCAGTAAAACAGATAGACCATGACTCCGTGACATTACACAAAGTCTTTTCTGTTTATACAAGTAATCAACCAAGAGTAAATACTACCACTTCAAAAATGAAAACACAATAAAGTCACAAAGCATAGGATATAAGATGGGAGTACAAAAAAAAAAAGACAAAATATACCAGCTCTCACCTCTTCCTGCAACCGATTAACCTCTGAATACAACTTTGCAATCTCCTCCTGCAATCAACAAGAAATAATCAAATTAATGCCAGAATTAGACAGAGAGTGTTTGCATATATTTCCTCTATAGTCAATCTATTTACAGAGTTGATTCCCAGCCATAAGATGTTAAGAATAAATCACCAACATTGAGGCAGTAATTGCATGATTATTATGTTGCAAAAACCACATGCAACACAGTGCCTTACTGAATAAGTGAAAATTAAAAAGAAATAATCAGAAATATGTGTTTCACCACTAAATTGGCCATAATAGCATCATTAATTTGACTATGCATCAAAATGAAACCTTCTCATCACTATATCCTCTTTCAGCCGCAAAAAGGACAGAAGCTTCAATCATAGACCAAGAGATAATCAAAGATAACCCGGCCAGGCCCAAAAAAATGTGGGTTTGGACATATATTCTAGGACCGCAATCAGGCCCAAACTTACCCAACATGAATTTATGGAAAACGTGTGGGTTTGGGCAACTCAAAACTAACATTTTAGACCAACTGGCCCAATGGCCTGAAAAGCCTGATTATTTCAGCTCCAAAATGCGTGGTTGGGTACAAAAAATTGGCCCAATCTTAGGCCCGTCCCTATCCCTAATCCTGAATGGGCAAAAAAATTTGTCAAAGCCCAGCCCAACCCCACCTAATGATCACCTATAACTTGACCCAAAGAGACATCTATTGTAGTTCTTAGAACCAGATGCTTACAAAGACAAACCAATATCAAGTAAAATCCCAAAACACCCATGCATCACCTTTCTGAAAAAATTATTTGCACATCAAAGCAAAGCTTCCTCTTTATTTTCCAAAAAAAGCATCCTCATCAAGCAGTAACATTTCTCTCTCCAACCAGATTTAGTTGCACCTAGCTAGTTCAAATACATAATCAACGAGACTAAAATCCTGACAGAGGATTTACCAACAAACTCCTAATCACCATACCTTTCACAGGAACTATTGAAGTTAAATCTCGGAATTCTGGGCCTTACTTTCCAAGTAATGCAGAGCCACTGCGGCACTGCCACTTTCTTTGCTCAATACCAAGCAAGTTCTGCGCAAACAACTGCGCAAGAGAGGTCCTTACTAGCTGATAAGAAATAATGTAACATATATAAATACAAAATAAGTTCAGAACTAAAAAGACTATTCATCACAGCCACAGCTCTTCAGTAATTTTTTATTTTAAGCTGTTCTTCTGACACATAATAAAAAGAGAGGTTCTCACTAACCAATAAGAAATAATGTAACATATATAAATACGAAATAAGGTCAGAACTAAAAAGACCATTCATCACAGCCACGGCTCTTCAGTAATTTTTAATTTTAAGCTGGACACATAATAAAAATAGAGGTCCTCACTAACCAATAAGAAATAATGTAACATATATAAATACGAAATAAGTTCCGAACTAAAAAGATTATTCATCAGTCACAGCTCTTCAGTAATTTTTCCAAAAAGTCCACTCTCAATATAATTAGAATCATGGCGCATCACATAATGCATAATAGGAAGAGATTATTGACGATTATCCATCAGGAAGATAAACTTTACCAAGTCAAACTTCAATAAAAGAAATATCCTTCTCCCAAACGTCTCTAATAACAGAAAAGATCAACAACAGATACCAACTATTACCTACAGGCACTTGGCTTCATCCTTCCCGACTCAACTAATAGCTCAAAAACAACTCAAACCTCAACTCTCTAATCTTGTTACAAATCTTCATTCCTCATTAAAATCTACTTCAAAACCGACTCGACCTTCTCCATTACCTTTCTTTCCAAGGAAATAGAGGAGGAAACAACATCACCAAACAACTTAACATTTCCTGCTCACATCCACAACTTCCATGTCATCATGATCCACTCCGTCAACCACAATAACTTACATCAACAACCACATTTCAAGAAATATAACATTGTATAATCTAAATAACTAAACCACACAATCATCCAAAGCTTCAAAGATTCCAACTTTATGAACTATCTTCACCTAAAATAAACCCACTAATAGAAACCCAGAAACAGATCGACCAACAAAAAATGAAATTAAAAATGAGAAATTAAAAATGAAGTAACCTCATGATCTCGAAGAAGAGTCTGGCGATCCCACATAAGCAAAGTGCCGATCACAAATGCAAAAAATAACAAAGCCAACTTCTTGGGTCGCTTCAAATAATACGCCGGATTCGCATACCTCCACCAAGATGATGATCTACTCCTTGCCATTTTTCCTTCACTTAATTTCGTAAACCCTAAAACTATAGTTTTATTATATTAATTCACCTAATCTAAGAAAACATGAAATTGAGCTTAATTCAATGATATTATTTGACAGAAGCAAACTTATATCTTAAGTTATTAAGTTCGAAATTCCTCTCAACTTTCATCGAGAAATCACTAGGTCAATTTTCCCCCATTATTATCGGTGATTTTTTTTAAAGAAAATAAATTGAAATTTTTTTTAGTGGAAAAAAACAGTGTAATGAGTACTTTACAATTTAGATAATGAGGTGATTAAAAAAAAATTTATGCTAAGGAAAAGAGCAAAGCTCAATAAATAGATAATTAAAAAAAATTATGGAAAGTGAGAATATAAAAAGATGGGGTTTTGTTGGGAAATCTAGTGGATGTTGGGTGTGTTGGTATCTCAAGTCTCAACCCTCGAGTTCCATGTCAAGCATATGTGACATGTGTTTGTAATTCCAATGGCAGATTGTCACGTGGTCGACCCTCACAAGATGCATGTTGACATGTCGTCAAGTCAACTACTAAAGAGTCTAGGAAGAAAATTCAACCTCTTTGTGCATTATCATTAAAGTTTACAATATTACTTGTTTCAACACTTTTGGAAAAATATTGCACTCTTAGTTTCTTTTATCAGTTTTTCACACTTATTATTCCCGATTATCTATTTTTGTCCCATTTTTATTTATAGAGTTAAAGCTTAAAAATTTAATCGCAAATTTTCATTATGTTATAAGAAATATTATATTCAAGTGGGATTTTATTAGATGCATTTCAATATAATTTTTTTGAATATTAAGTTTATATAATTTTTGCCCTACGGATTTGAAAATAAAAACGGTTCAAATCATGTCATAAAAAATCAAATAAGGCAAAAAATAAGGAATAAAAGGAGTATTACGAATAGTTGACATAGTCCCTTTGGATTATTGGGAAGAAATTACAACGCTAAACGAAGTTAACCTTTATACTCCACATTTTTCTTATTGACTATAATCAATAAGGAATTTCTCCTTAAACCGAAAAAAAAAAACATGAAGTATAAAGGTTAATTTTGCTGCAACTAGGTTGGCAATGGTAATTATCATGTTTTTTTTTTTTTTTTTTGCAAGGAATTTTATCATGGTTGACGTAAAAAATTGTAAAATGCGAAAAAAAAAAATTTAACAGTAACTTCATAAATTACGGAGTGTGGGATAAAAAAAAACATTTCATGAGCTAGGAGCCTAGAAGATAACGTAAAACTGGCAATAGGCATGTAGCTTGTAGGGCAAAGACACCACGACAGCTTATGCCGAAATGTCAATTTGAAGAGGTAAAGCCTGCGAAGTTACTCCGTACAATTTACCAAGTGAAACATCAGATATATGTCCAAGTTCCAGTCCCAAATTGCCGTTCATGGAATGCAACCCACTTCATATCTCACCTCTAAATTATATGCAAGGGTGATGCGACGAGTGTCACACCATCTCCAAAGCGCTAGTTTTCCCTGTACTTCAAGTGCTACGTAGAGCAACTGATAGTGATTTGTAAGCAAATTTCCAAATGTGACAGAAGCAATCTCTCTAGCTTTCTACCAACTGATTTGTATAGCAAAGTAAAATTTCATCCAACAGGGTATTTTCAGTCAAATTCGACGCATTTCATCTGCTTTCAGTAACAAATCTCAATCCTGACACTAAAAGAGTACGGGCTAATCCCATCTTCAGTGACCACCTATTTAAAGATGAAAAAGATCGTCACTATATGCTCAACTGACAATCCTCTGAATGGGAGTTAAAAACCAGCACTTCAGCAGCCCATGTCAATTCGATGTGACTTCAACAACTGCATCGACTGCACATGAAATAGGTCATCATGCCGAATCGCTTACATTTCCAGGAACTCTAACCATTTGGCTGGCCTCAAAATTTCCGTTCGGCTGCCAAGATAAAAATGACCCAAAAAAACATAAGATGATAAAAGATTTAGGTCTATGCAGCACAGAAGATCAAGGGTCTTCCAGGATTGGGTAAGCTCAAATAATATTAGAGTTCCTTTTTGGTGATTAGTTTACCTCCTCATTCCCAGTAAAGGGGACATTCTGTCCACCTGATCCTGCTGATTTCGAAAGGTCTCTAAGAGTTCCCTAGAAATTTCCAAGAATGAAAAAAACCATCAAAAAGCAACTAATGGGCATCATGAAGAGCAAGAGAACGATGAACAAGACAAGCTAGACATCTCAATACAGAAAAAACTATTTTCAAAGTTCCTGCACAAAATAGAAAAATAAATCACACAGCATAAGTACTTTCCAATTTTTGGTATAGGTTTTGCCATATTTACAAGTACAACATGATAATGTAAACTGAAAATTGCTACTGACCTTGTTAGCCCACATTAGTCCACAAGCATTGCAAAGAGTCCTTGGTCCTTCAGGTCCCCGCCGCATCATCGGTGTAGCTTTCTCACTGATGCCACAATGTCGGCAGCTAAAGTACAGCAAAAAGAAGAACAAAAAATTTAGTCTACGTAAATGTGGCATATTACTAAAACAAATTATCTTTCTCCTTAAAGGTGTATCATGTATGCATACCAAGATTTCCAACACCCCAAAAAAAACAGCAAGCCAAAATGCAATCCAGTATCATTCTCCCTACGTGCACAAAATTCTTATTTGCATATTACATAAGTATGCAATCCAGTAAACCAAAATTTATAATATAATGAATCTAAGAAAATCTCATATGAGTGTTTTTCTTAGATTATAACAAATAGGAAATGACAAAAACTCTGTGAACCTGAAGGAGTATATGTTTAAATTACAAATTAGTTCAGGCAATGGCCTTGTTAGGTAAGTGGCTTTTGTCTAACTATTTGATTCATTTTTTGTTTCTTCACAGATATGGCCGGACAGCAAAAAAAAGAGTTTGGCAATGGTTTTCCAGTAGGCTAACACGATGAAAAGGCTTCTCAGCCAAAACTGACAAAGTTCGTCATAATTACATACATACAGAAATCACCCCAAACATACAGCTGATAATCAACAATGGCAATGTGATTTGGCCACGTAACATCAAGTACAAGAACGGTATGCCTAATAGGCAACATATAACAATTAACAGCAAGTCTTCTATAATATTGGATGATGAAACATTCAACTAAAATACAAACTAAAATTACACTATCAAATGTTATTCACTATAATGAACAACCCCTCACTGGAACCCCCTAGCCCAGATGAAAATAAAATTATCATACACTGCAAACGCATACAAACTAAACTACTTGTCTTCAGCATGTTTATAAATTTATACATGATTATCAAGACAAAGTATTGCACAAGTCATTATATACCATAGACATAGACTAATTTAGTTTCAAGATATAAATGTCCTAATTTAGTAGGGAAAGGGAAGACAAAGTCATGGAAACAAGAAAAGGTTTAGAGAAAAACAAATCAAATAACAAATGAGGTAGACAAGAAAAAATAGTTATGAATCCTGTACACAAGTTATGAATCTTTTTGTCAAGAACTTTTTCCAAAAGCTTATAAACTAATCTATGACGGTACCTCTACAACAACCACAATCAGACCTTTCTAAGAACAGAGTCCTAGGACCCCAGTGTCCAGAATACAGGACACCCCTGCTCTATGAGTTTGAAAAAAGCAATGAATCAGAACATGTAGCTTTCATAGAGCAAATCAATAACAGAAATTCTGTTTCCCCACCACGTTTTTTTTGCTAAACAAGGGCTTAGTTGCTTCTGAAGAACGGATAAGACAACAAAACTACCAAATAAAAAGGAGGGGAAAAAATCAAAATAAAAATTTTCACAGGTAAACATTAACTATCTCCAAGAAACAAATAAAATACAACATAACAACTCCAACTGATGCAACTTTGGTGGCAAAATACTTGACCAGAGGAAAACGGGAGAACATACACAATGAAACATATCATTGTCGGAACTTAGAAGATAGAATAGCCCCTCAGCATGATATAAATGAAGTATGGACAATAGAACAGAGCGAGACAGAACACTAATTACTCACCAAACGTCTTGTTGTAGGGGTAATGGTCCTTCAGGTCCCCAATTCTGATTAGACTCCCAGCTAGTTGCCCCTGAGGATGACTCATCCTGACTAGGTTTAGAAGAAGTAAATTGACCCTTGTTTCTCTGCATCCTGAACAAGAGTAAGATTGAAAAACGAGATCATTTAGTACTTGAGTACACATTCCACAACAAAATGAGCTGAACCTCTGCTTCCAAGCATGAAATCTTTATGCCTTGAATCAACATACATAAAAGAAAAAACAAAATAAAATAAAATAAAAAAAGAGGAAGAGATTTTTAAAGTCTCCAAGCGGACTATTTTAGTAATTTGGGGTTGCATAATCAAACATGGAAAAATAATACCATAAAGAAGCCCCAAAAAAGGTGCCTGCTAGAGTGCTAAACTTCGACTTACCTAAGAGCCACCTCTTTGCGAACTGTATACCGTATTTTCTTGTCAAAATTGCGCTCCTTTCTCTTTTCACGAAACCTGAGTAGTGACGCCAATCTTTGGGGAACATTGAACCTCTGTGGTGTGGGAGCCACGCCCTGATCAAACAGCCCTTTAGGTGAATATACAAAGAACAAAACGTATCAAAGTCCAATTCTACTTATGATCAGAATACCCTATTATTAGATGAGGTCAATGGTGCAGTAGGGACATTTGTAGGTACTTCACGACCCCCGAGCAAAAGAAGTACGGCTTGAACCTGCATAGGATTACATAAAATACACTTCTATTAAAAACTAGGGGGGGAAGACAAGATCAGAAAAGCAATTTTAGAAAGAGAAATGGAAGAACCACCCACTATCAGCATATCTACAGAAATGCAACCACATGCAGCAAAAATCTGATTTGGACCATGAATGAGGATAAATCATACCTTCCTCTTCCTAATCAGTCAAGGCCCAATGGACCACAGACTAAAATGCTCAAAATCCAATATGAGACAACAGTTTAATACTAGTAATTTTCCTGTGAATCGAAATCAATATGCATGCTACATTGCTACACAAACCTAAAGTCATAATCCTGTTGCCCCTGAGGCAATTACTATCTCCATTGAATTAATTCAACATAAACAAATCCTCTTCAGTGCAAAGATTACCAATTAACGAAATATATACTTATTTTGGAGAACTTGTTGAAAATAACCTCATAAAACGTCATTCCGACAATAAGTACTTAAAATAATATGATTTTTGGTGGGAAAAGCAACCACCCATGTGACCCTTATTATATGACCAAATTTACCAGCATTGAACATTTCTTTTCTCCTTTTTCTTTTTTTCACCTTTCGAGATTCCATCCAGCTTATAACCACCACTCATCTCCCTCTTAAGTCCCTCTCTTAGGTGTTCCTAGACCACTAAATAATAAACATCCCCGTCCTTGATCTGATTAAGTCTGTGATAATAGGGAATAACACCCAGAATAAGTACGAAGTTCTAGGCCTCTAAAAACTGAGACATTTTAGAAAAAATATTCTCATAGTTTTTTTGATGCAAGACAATCCAAGAATAGGATAACTTCATACTTCTAAGTTGCTGATCATCAAATAAGATCAGTTTTGGAAATAATCCAATTCCCAAATCAAACTCAGACTACAAGAAAAAATTAGTGCCGTAAATCCACACATTCATTAATTGCTGACTTTCCATTTTTATAGTTACAAATTATGGTTCTCATATTTTCCTCTACCATATCCCTAACTGCACCATTATTAAACCAATCGTCTTCTCTTGATGATGATGCCAACTTGCAAATGGGGGAAGTACCAAAAGTTATGGGAATGTCAAAATCATGTATCCGTTTGTGCTTGTCCCAAAAGCACTTCACACTAATATTTTGAGGGATAAAAAATCATGAAAACAAAGGTATAAGGCAAGGAAAGGACGAGAAGAGACAACAAAAATTAATTCAAAATATTATTAAACGCTGGTATAGTTGACAAATAGGTACTGTTTTATCACCAATACGTTATAAAAGGTAGTTTCTCGCATTTTTATATCGTAATTTTTAAAACTATTAAGCATTGTTTATAAGGTTGTTCCTGACAAACTTCCTTGTTCTTTTCTTTCACCTAACTTTTCAAGGAGGGCATAAGGGATAAAGGAAAGCTTCAAATTCAAGGTGTTTTCGGGATTCAGCTAATCTCTCCCATAAAACACTTAGGTCTACCATCTAATTCTCAATCAAGTTTGTGTGGGATAATAAAACAAGTAATGATGATAAAATCATCCAGAGGCTATAACTAGTTATTGAAAATAATAAAATGCAGAAATAAAAGCAAATAGTTTCCAAGGGTTAGATGATAGTTGCACTAAATTTCACCTGAAATGCATTCCCAACGTCATAGTTCTACAAACGATAAAAAGCAACAAGCAACGTGAAAGAAGACTTGCCTTCTCCGGTGAGACAGAATCAAACACATAAACCTGACCCTGAAAAGAAAGAGTCAGCTGGTTATTATCACCATTAGCCACCATCATCCCACCATGAGTATCAGAAACGTTCCCGGGATCACTGTGTAGCTCCCCGTCAATACCCTCACCACCACCCGCAACGCCATCATGATCATCATCTTCCAACCCATTCCCATTGCCCATATGATGCATCCCATGACCTTGGTCATGCATATAATGCACATGCATTTGATCAGCCTCTGCCATATGCATTTGACCGTCCTCACAGACATGTAAATCGTCCATCCTAACAACACCCCTTTCTCAACGGCACCAATCAGTAGTATAGTATACACATATTCCACTTCCCCTTCCACTTCACTCCTTCACTCTATAACTTCTTACAGAAAAATAAACCCTCTATGGCTTTATTTATTATATCTATATATACATAACTTGCTCCTTTATCAAAACAACATCATACTCAATAGCAAGACATCACCTTTAAGTCTTTAACACCTTTAGCACATATAAATGACTCATTACGCCCAATTTGAACCCGAAAGCCGCTTCCTCAATTAACCCCTTTCCTCTCGTTCTATCAAAAATCTGACAACACATTTACACAACATTCATTCAATCAAATTTGAATGAACTCTAACACAAAATTAAATATATAAATACATATATGTCTACCAAATTTTATAAAAAAAAAGTTTCATGTTTTTACTCAATATAAATTTGGTCAAGCGATAATCAACAACAAATTTAAAATATTTAAATAAAGGGGTAAGATAATAAAAGCAGATGAAGCAAGAGAAATAGAAAATCAATAACCTGGAAATTAGGGGAGTGATGGAATTAGGGTTTCATGAATTGATAATTGGAGTAATTAATATACAAAAAAAAGGGATCGAAGATTGAAAGAATTTGTTAGAATTGAGATGGGTGTGACGACGAATTGGGATTGATTAGCTGGAAGTAATGTCGAAGTTGAATAGAACGTAATGTGACCAGGGAGGAGAGAAAGGGGGGAGAAGCCGGGGTGAAAAAGGGATCGAGATTGATGATGTCTCTTCTACTTAGTGATGGGCATGGGAGCATGGCCATGCTGTCACGCGGACCAAGCAGGCCCGGCACGAGCCCATGTATAGCCCAGCCATGGACAAAGGAAAAAATAAAAAAATCGGCTAATACTCCGTAGTTATTTTCCTACCGCTCTATTTTTTCCTATAAATAAAAGATTATTTTGGCTATGTCATCACACAATGGTATTTTTCTTCCTCTTGTAATCTTAATTCTCAAAATAGGAAATATTTTGTCTAGGTTTGTGCTTGGAATATAAAATAAGAGTTTGTACAGTGGAAATCGATGTAACAGTGAAGCTTTGATTGTACTATCTAATTCATTTTTATTTTGATTAATCGTTTTTGTTTCTTATTAACAGTTAATTGTGTATTATTATAATTACTATTATTATTATTATTATTATTATTATTATTATTATTATTATTATTATTATTATACTTATACTATGGCATCAACCCAAAACTTCTTCTCCTACTCTAAGAAAGGCAAACATGTTGCTACTAGACATTCAAATATATCTAGTGATCCAAATCAACTCAATCCACTTAAATTCACTAACATTATGAGAGAGATAGGGTTGAATTTTGAAAAAAATATAGTTCATACTGAATATCCATTTCTCTTCACCGAAAATCAATCATTTGACCATTACATTAATAAAGCACTACATCCACAGCAACAAAAAAACTCTCTGGAAACTAGTCGTCCTTCTACAATGAAGATTTCTTTAGAATATAAAGTAATATTAGTTGAAGTATTAAGTAATCCTCCTTGTAGAGTTTTTTTTTTTTTTTTTTTTTTGCAAATTCATTACTTGTATGCGACTTTTCATTGGGTGGATAGCAAATAGATACTACAAAAACGTGTTATCCAATCTAAAATGTGAGAATACCCTCACATCAATCTTAATAATACTCATCATTTATGCAAACCATTGACAAATAATATTAGAGGCAAAATTATGTTTAAGATAGTTGCTAATGTAACATCCATGACATAAAGTTGAAACATGATTAAACAACAATTAATAGATTTAATATTATATGGAGATGCACTTTATATTAGATGTAGTTGTCATGTTCTTAATTTGTGTGTCAAGGATGGAGTAAATGCTTACCATCCATTTTATGAAAAAGTTATACATGCTATTCTTGCTACTAATAATTATTCTAAGATATTTCGAGAGTGAAAAATATTTCTTCGGCAACAAAATTCAAAGGTTGTCAAAAATAATATAGGTTGTCCCACTAGCTAGAACTCTACCTATGACATGGTGAGTAATGCAATTGAGTACAAAGTTGTCGTATCAGTTTTTATACGTCAAAAGTTTCCATAAATGTATTTATTAGAGGATAATTAGGCTAATTGTGAAAGTATATATAATTTTTATAATTATTATATATCATTTTACATTATTTTTCTTCTATTATAATCTTTTTTCACATTTGTTTCTTTACTGTACATGTTTAGCTGCTCAACTTTTCTTGGAACATCGACTCCAACGTGATTATGATAATTATCTTCCATTAACGTAGGAAACATGGTGTAATATTCCTATCATTAATAGTTTTTGTAAAGTATAATGGCACTTTTGTAATATTTGATATTTATTACTAATACATGCAAGATGATTTGGGTCTTATAAAAGTAATGCGACTAACTTAATTTTTTATTTATATAGAGGCTATGAAATTATATATGGAATTGTTACTCAATTTGATCCTTCCCACTTATCTAAAAGGGCAAATAAAAGGATCAAATATGTTTATTTCCACAAGTTGCTAACGTAATGTATAAGTTTTAAGCACTTAATCATCAAGGATAACTCAAAAGCGATGTTTTAAAATTGTAGATGTACATGAAATACGACTTTTTGAAAGGCATGGATGAAAAAGATAAATACGGCCTCAACCTCTTCAATAGATGAAAAGTAGTATAAAACCCAAAACATCAATTTTTAGCTCGACGGCAAATGATATTTTATCTATCCAAATTTCCTTTGTAGTCTCCGAACAAGCTTTAAATTTGTCTTGGAGAGTTTTAGATGATAGAATTCTAAAACCTAAAACACTTGAAATGTATGTGAGTTTTAAAGATTGATAAGATGCCAAAGGTCCCTCTCATGATCATACATAACACAAAACAAGAAAGATGATAACACATCAGCTTCCAACTATTCAAGGTCTAACAGTTCTGACACATTTCATTTAGCGATGATCTTGAACAAGACGAAAAAGAAGACGAACTTCAGGCATCCTAGGTTCTTCATAGGACATTCCATTCTCCAAAAATGTTTGTGCAAGAGGATAGACATCAATGGTGTTGAAGGACAACAAGTGTTAGTGAATTCAGTGAATGAAAGTGAGAGAAACGAAAAAAAATAAGATTGTATATAATAAGAGCAAATTTAGTAAAATACATACAATATATAGGAGATATGTAGATATGCATTGGCGATATTTAACTATGCCCTTTACAAATCCAACTCTCACCCTACATTTCTCTGCCCCAACCATTTCGAGATAAAACAAAGTAATCAACAAACACGAGTTGCTTCTCTAGCAAAACTTCTCAAAGATTTAAGAAATTTTATAATTAGGCATGAATATATTAACAATGTTAACAACAAGGTGGTTGCAAGAACCAATTTCCTTCCGGTAATTGAGAAAGAAGGTACAAAGCCATAGTATCATATATCTTTTCCTTTTAAAGGAAGCCTTATGTCCAGCTAATACCATGCACAGCAATGTTACAAAAGAATGAAAAGACCCAATTGGCCAAATTGATAGATCTATGAAAGTATATCAACATGATGGAGCTGCGACATATTTTTTTGAAGTAATATTAGTTTAACAGACAAAATTGTGGTTTACTTACAAAGAGGTTAGCAAATAATGTACATATTGCCTTCAACAAATGGGCTAATCTGCGACTGCATGCAAGTTTTAATAGGGTTTTCAAAATGCTTGACCGCAGAGGATGAAGGCTTGAACAAGGCTTTGCGCAGCATGCAGCTGACTTGGAGTGCCTGATATTACAACTCGACCCTCGGTGGCCCCGGGATTTGGGTCATAAACAATAACATCTGCTCCAGAAAACTGAAATAAATAAACCGCAAAGAGAGACAATACGTCAAATACCAGAACCAGAATGAAACAATTACAGAAGTAACTTCAAAGGACTAAAACATTAACATAGTTCATCAACTAAAATATATTATTATTGCGTTACTGCAAACTACAAAAAGCTGCTGTTCCAAAGCTACCTGTGTTATGTGACCAAGATTAGTTTTGTTATCCCCATAAACATGAGGTAGCAATATCTGAGGAACCACAACTTCGACAGAAGTCACCATAGGCATCTGACCACTGGAGCATGGAGAAAAACTAGTAAGCACATGATAGTATGCAGAAATCAGAACTCTAGAAGTTCTATATTAATTACTTCCATTTGGCCTCGTTTCATGATGTTAGCCAACAATTATAATATTGAAACAATAAATAACACAAAACTCAATTAAAATCAAATATTGTCCTCAAAAAAAAAAAATTATCAACTACAAGGTGGAGGGTGACTGGGTGAGGGGCCGCAGTTTGAAACTTCCTACAGACAGAAAAAGAACATCTGCACCAACTCTGAAATTGCTAGTGAATATGGTGTACACCCACAGCTCCCAGGTCATGATCTCGAAAGAGGCAAGGAGCCTACAATATCCATATCTTATGTGGACATCATATAACTGAAACCCTATACATAAAGTTGTGTAATCATCTAATTATAGTACATATAAAGTGGTCTGCAGCAAATAGAAAATCTCACCTTTCACTATTATTTGAAATCATACTTGAAGACACCGACCCTGCATCAGTAAATCTGCTAGGATTTCCATAATCAACTGCCTGGAAAATTCTTGCATGCAAAATTCAGAGACCAATTTCAAGCAAAAGTCAACTCACCATAGAAGCAATAGGTCATTACCTGGGGATGCCACAAGTTTGGAGAAAGTGGCCTCTCAAAAGACAGGCTATAAGAATCTATATCACCACCATAATGATGGTGATTGTGTTCGCCATTGGCTCCATCAGTTCTGTCCACATCATGTGGAAATGATGAATGTGTTTGCCCTTGACCACCAGTGCGATATTCATAGGCATGAGGCAATCCAGCTGGTGAATGGTAACGACCAGGGGAAGCCTGATCATGTCTAGGCCAAAATGAGGGAGATTGTATATCTTGATAGCCAGTGAAGTAGGGCGAGCTATTAACATGAGAAAGGAGTTTTGTTGGAAATGAAATCTCCCGAAGCCTACTAGTAATCTGAAATAAAGCATCTCGGACTGACTGCAAGCTCCCAATGACCTGCACAATATGTTAAATGATCAATATCTTAGTTTAAACACTTCACAAAAAAAAAAAAAGGGAAAGCAACAGTATGATTATGCTAGAAAACAAGTAAAAGAGTGACAGATATTGCGCAACAGTGTTATAAAGTTTCTTTTTTTGTTTTTAGACGGGGAGAGACCAAAGCCATACGGCAAAAACCATTGATGCTATCACTTCACAGTCTAATCTAGGCATCGGCTAAAAAAAATACAAGCAAAAAGAGTCCCACCCCAGGTGTCATTAGAATGCTTCACCTCTAAATTAACGAAACATTACCTGCACAACTTCATCATTTGGGGTTTTAGAATTCAGACCTTGTTCCCTGCTAAAAATTCGAATACTAGCACCAGTAAGCCTTCTCATTTCAGTAATAATGAGGCCCCCTTTACCCAACAAACAACCTATTTGTTGTGAATGAACAAGAAGCCGGGCAATAACTGCAGCACCTGGTTCAAATGCAACCTCTGCAATTCTGCTATACACACGAATGACAGCATCCTGAGCAGGAGAGTGTTTCAGGTCCATACTCTGAAACAATTTGAATAGCAATGACAAAAATGCAAAAGAGTGATTACCAGAATATTAACCATCCATACAAGTTGAATACATAGAAAATTGAAATGTTGATGCATACAAAGCCAAAGACCACAGATAAAGAAGCTAGTTCATCTATCGGTATTATCTAGGTCTGCTTCTTTAAGACTTCAACAAGATTCAAACATAATAATTCCTTATAAAGTGAAACATTTAGATTTTCAATTTGACACCAAAGATTGCAGGGAAAACATTTATAAACTGACACTGGAACTGTTACAAAATCGAATTCTAAAAGATCCATCAAATTTTCAAATATACTTTGCTCCTTTTCTGGGTGTATGAACATGTTTTAAAACAAATCAGAAGATATTGCACTTGACTCACATCTCAATTGGATCACATAAAATCTTGAAAAAAATCAACAATGATGACAATATAGATAACAGTTAATTCATCATTTGCTTGCCTCTCGTGCTGATACGATTACAACCCGCTCATCTGAATCAATAGCAACAATATCAGCTATCTTGATTGATGCCCCAGTTTCATTTTGAATTGCCCGTACGACGGACCCACCCTTTCCTATCAAACTGCCAATTTTATTTGCTTTACATAGCAATCTGTAAACAACATCCTCTTCAGGAGCCATCCTATGGTTATGTCCACTGATTTCAGAGGCTGACACTGTTATGAAATTCCTCGAGTGATGATGATCAACAGCATGTGCACCTCTATGAGCAAGAGAATCTGTCAGGACAGTAATATCAGCTTTGGGGTGTTCCTGAAGACAGCTTGTCACAGACAAGAGAGCTTTCTTTACAGCCTGAAAATTCCCTGTCATCTGCATGTCATGAAGTGTGTTAGTATGATGTAGGAGGAGCAACTACCCACGTAACAAGGAAATGGTTAGATGAAGCTACTGAATTATCAAAATAGAACTGAAAAACAATGAAGGAGATATAACTCAACAGCAGTGACAAGGTTCGGGCTTATTTATGTTTGTCATCCAATGCACTTCTTAAACTCGCAAAACATTCTGATGAAGCCGCCAAAATAGACGACAGATGGAGCCAAACCAAAAAATTTAGAAGTTTAGGAGAAATTAATTGGCGCCTAGTTTGACATTGATCAATATGGATCATAGATTTTCTCCTCAATATGAACATGTAAAGAAACTATAATTCCCAATCAGCTAAGAAGCCTAAAGACAGGAGCTGCTCAATAACACATTAAAGTGCATTAAAGCTAAGAGCTATTCTGTATTCCATGTATTTAATTCTTACATAGTGACACAACCTTGTGGAAGACTCTTCTGGGTTTTTAATCTCTTATCTCTAACTTGACAATTTAACATCCCTCTACAGCACAAGATAAAGAGCCACATGAGTTATAGGCCAAAATATGCTACATCAACCTCCAAAGTCCAATCAGCAATCTGTGAGTTAATCCCTATAATTGTAAAACCAGGGGTGGAAGCAGCAGCAATAAACTAATGGGAAGGACCGTATAAGGTATACACCAAAATATGCTGCATAGACTTAGCAAGGTTATACTCACAGTCAAGCGTGGTTGGGGCAAGTTTTTCCTTACCTCCTATGTCAGTAGCCTTTTTCGAGTAGCCTTCCATATACCTTCAGGAGTCTCATGCTCCCAGTGTTGTTCCTGTCACATCCCCTTACTAGGAATTGGGGTGCCTGCTGGTCATAAATCTAAGAATCTAAGTCATTTAATCCTACTTCCAACAAAGCAACTCCCTTCTCATCTTGATGCACTCTTTTCTTAGAGGTAATCTTGATGCACTCTAAATGTAGTTCACCTAGCCCAAATTTATCCTTGTAAAAAAAAAATATGACCAATTTTCCCCTCCAGTCCTTCACGCATTTCCCTTACCATCTTTCACCCCTAAACTACAAGGAACTATCAGACCCTAATAATCAGCAAATATTCTCAACTTAGCTCCAGGCAATATTGACAATACATTCAACAATAACTTTATGACTGAACTCAATGAGCAACATGCATCCATACAGGAAATAAACACAATCAAATATATGCATGTTGGAACAAGTATTTACAATACGCATTCCTATCATAGACCCCACCTTAATACCCTTGATCACGCAACTTTATAAATGCATACCATTCAGGCATTCACATAAAAGAACCAAAAACTGCACCATAAAGATATACAATTTCCTCAGAAGGAAAGTAAAATCTGACAAATTAGGTAATTTACTGCCAAGCAAATAAGCTAAAGGTAGCAACCACAAATGACGATGACCTCTTAATAACAGTAAATAAAGGATGGATAATCTAAACCAAGAAGCTCATCAACAAAGTTTGGTTACAGAAAAACAGCAACATCAGGGAATATACATGCACTATAAAACTAAATTATGCCAATAAAAAGTGTTATGATATTCTCTTTTAGGATGCAGGACCCTTAACATCCTTTCCATATAAGTGTTAGGGAAACAAGAAGTAATATGTCTCATGTAAACCAGCTAGAACCTAGAAGGATAATACTAGGATTTATGTCGGATACACAACAACAAATAATCATTTTACCTATTTATAGCAATACAAACCAAGGAATCTAACAAAATAAATCATTTCTTGCAGCACTACTAAGTTCAATTTCGGCTAAAAATGTCCATTAGATGAATGGATACACCCTAGAGTAAATGCCAATTCATTGTAAACAATATCCTGCATAAAAAACAGACAAGAACAAATCCCATTTCGGATGTCTAACCCTTGTAAATCCTAACACATTCCATGTAACTTGCTGGGAAATCTTGAACCAGTATGTCTCATAGTCTCACCGACATCAGCTAGTAGGAATATGAAAACTTAATGTCGGTTCCACATCGACAAATCATCCAATTACCTATTCAAGCCAATTACATCAATCTAGTTATATACTATTCCCATTCAGGAATTCCAAACCTTGAAATCCATTCCATTTATGTATCGTTAGGAAGCTAAACTGAATACGTCTCATATACATCAGCTACTAGGAACAACAGAATATATATCAAATGGCCGATCACAACAAGACACACGATCAAATAACCTAGGAGAGCTAGAAGAAATGTGTCTAGTATACATCAACTAACAGGAACGACAGGATTATAGTCGAATCCACAACAACACAAACAAACTACCAAATCAAAGCAATCACAAAATGAAATCTTTCAAACAAAAACATATCATTTCACGCAATTCTAATAGTACATTACTAAAACTACCAACAAAGACACCGGAAAGGGCGATACGAAAAACGAAATTAGACCTGAATGAGTTCCTCTCCAGATGAAGCACAAGCAGGAAGTTGATCCCTAGGCAAAATCCTGACTTGAGCACCACTCTCTAGCCTAATCTTCTCCACAATCTTGCCACCCCTTCCAAGAACACACCCCACTTGATTCGTCGGCGCCAACATTCTGCACACCACATTCTCTCTCCTATCCTCCTCGGATTTCTCACTCATCATCTCCTCATTCTTCTCCCCCCTCTCCTCGTCCACCTTCAGTATCCTCTCGAACACCTTTAGCAGCGCCGCCTGCGCCACCGACATTGAGGCCGATGCCTCTTCCTTGTCGTCTCCAGAATTAGGGTTAGGGTTTTTAGAGTCTGCGATGACGTGGATGACCCGCTCGTCGCAGCGGGCGAAAGTGGGGTAATCGTCGACGATGCGGATTTTAGCGGCGGTGTCTTCGCGGAGTTGTCGGATCACGGCACCTCCTTTTCCGATAACCCCACCTATTTTAGCGGAGGGGCAGAGGAGTCGGAAATGGATTTCTCCTCCACCGAAGACGGCGCCGCCATTGGAGAGTTTGGGTAGTTGAGACGGCGGCGTAGTGGCGGATGGAGTAGGGTCGAGGGAGTGAGAGTGGTGGCGTTTGAGAGAGAATTGCGGTTCCATTGTTGTTTTGGAGTGAAGTGGACCACTGTTGACGAACATTGATAGGGTGGTGTGGACAGTGGAGTGATGTTTGACTGAAAAGTCAAAACCTCAGAGGTTCTGGGTTTAACCACATATTAGGCTAACTCATTCATCAACGATATGCAATGAACAATAAACAAGAATGATGTTGGGCCTATCCATCCAGTCCACGGGAGAGTTAGGTTTGGATATATGATTATGTGGGCTTAGGTAATGGGTTGTATGGCTTATACGGTTATACCTAACAGTCTAACACCAAATACAATGGTGAATGGGGTTAGTGTCAATTTACACAATGGTGACCACCCCTACCTCCCAACTAAAAATTGAAAATGATCATGCCTTTAGTCAGAAGGCAACACGACTATTTTGTATTTTTAGATAGTTAGAGGGATAAATAGATAGATAAAAAAAGAAAAAGAAAATTGTGATTGTCATAATCTTATTATGATAGATATTTATATAATAAAGATTTATCAGGGTTATAACCAACATCTTCTCGTTAATCCCAATTTCACTATCCTTTTTAAAAATGTCAATTTCTCTCGTTCTAATATCTTATGAATCTCGTTCATTGCAACTTGTTCATCACCCTGTAAACTTACTTTTTGCACTAATAAATTGTGATAACCAATATATACTTACCATTTGTGATTGACATCCCACAAAGGCATTACATTTTTCTATAGAGGCCAATAATTATTAAGAACAAATCCCCCGACAGTAATCCAATACATAGGATCTTAAAGAAAAATAATCCTAGCAAGGAGCCTGTTAATGACGAAGATACTTTTGATGATATAGGAAATTCTAAGGATGATGATTATGATATGACTTCAATTATGATGATTTGAGACATGATAATGTTGATATTTCTTCTTGTTTCACCTATATTTGGTGGGTAAAAGAAAGTATTATTAGGATTATAATTTCAAGTATAAACTATATAATTTCAGTTATTCATATTATAGTATCATATATTACGTATAAAACTTATGATTTCAGGCATAAAAAATATATAATTCCAAGTATATAGATTTTTAATATTAGGTATAGAGCTTATAATTTCAGATATATAACTTGTGATCACAAACATAAAATATATAATCTCAGGTATAGAGATTATAATATTAGGTATAGAACTAATGGTTTCGGATACAATACTTATGATCTCAGGTATAAAACTTATAATCTCAGGTATAAAACTTATAATCTCAAGTATAAAAAATATAATCTCAGGCATAAAGATTATGGTTTCATATATCAAGTTATTGATTTTAGGTATAGAGCTTATAATTTTAGGTATGAAAAAAAAATGTAATGCCAAATATGGAGACAATTAGTATAAAACTTATGGTCTCGGGTACTTATAATATCACGTACACAACTTTATTATCTCAATTGTTGACTCATTTTTCCTTCGTATTTTTGTTGTGACTTGTCACATATAATACCAACTATGTTTTATCATGACCGTTTGTTAACTTTTTTTTTGTTCATAGTCAATTGAAAATACCAAAATTATTAATTTTGCTTTAAAACTAGACCATAACCATTTTTTATTTTTTTTGTTAAGTATCAAACACATAAGGACAAGTTAGGGTCCTTTTCTAACCTCGTTGGCTAGATTATGGCCTTAGACACACAAATTCTACTCATTTTAACACAAACTATAAATTTTAAAAACTAGGGCTAGGTAGAAGATAGACCCCAGCTATTTGATTAATGGTTTTCAGCTTTTCACCCTTGTGATAATGCTTGCTCCTTTCATCCTTTACATGTAAGTAAGTGTTGGCAAAAAAATTCTCAACAAGAGCATATGCCATATTTGAAAAAATGCATCCCTAAGATGCAAAAACCTCCATCCATGGCTCCATGCTATGCTATACACAGTCCACACTCACAATGGTAATACGCTCCATTGTTATATCAATAGTTGTTTTTGGACTATGTAGTGCAAGCCCAAATCTACCTTAAAAGGCTATACATGCGTCGTATAGAGGTACAACGTGCAAGTATTGCCAATTTAATTACCACTAATGCCTTAATTTTCTAAGAGATACCACTCTAATATCATTAAACATAATCATTACCCTCGTTGAATTTACGTGACTTTTGAAATTATTTTTATTGATTAAAAGTCTTGATATTTTGCTATTTTTTATCTTCATAAAATTATTGAATAATACTTTTATTGAATAAAATTATTTTAACTTATTTAACTTATCAATTTTTTCAAAGATGAATTAAATAGGACCTTATTCATAATTCTTATATAGGAGTGTTATATTATAGACTATGTAGTTTTTTCATTTTTTGGAAGAATTTAATAGCTTTGCTAAGAGGGGGCAATGGGTTGGTTGGGTTGGGATTCAACCTATTTGAGTTGGGATTGAAATATGTCAATCCAACCCAAAATCGTTTATTAAATGGGTTAAAAATTTCAACCCAACCCAACCCAACCCAACATGTTATGGGTTTAGATTTACCCAATCCAACCTGTTTAAAAAGTAAAAATCTTGTAGTTTGAGTTTCTTATTTTTCAAGTTATAAGCAATGCAAAAATCTCAAATCTTAACATTGTCTTAGTACAACCAAATTAAAAATTTTGACAATATATTACAACTTCATAATAATAGTTTTAACATAATAAAAGATAGACATTAACACATCCATTAAAATCTTAAAATACCCTCCTCTATTTAATGTTTGCTCGTTACCTTTAAATTCATGAGAGCTTCACATAACTCCTCTATTTAAGGCTCCATTTTTACTGCAAATAATATAATATAATAGAGTAAAAGTAAATATATAAAACAAATTAAATCAAGTAATTAGAAAGGCTGTTAGGGTTGGATTGATCCATTTAATTAATCGGGTTGAAAATTTTAACTCAGCCATTTATAAATGGGCTGGGTTCGGATCGATTTGACGAATTGGATCAGTTTTTACCATCTCTATTTTGCTATTCGTAACTCTTATTAATCTTTCTTTGCTATTATTTTGGAGGAAGTTTTTTGGTTTTTCTATTATAATTTTGTAAAAGCATAAAATACATTTTCTTACCTACTAAAGTAAGATTTTAACAAAAAAAGTAAAAGCATAAACAACTTTATATATCATGCAAACCCTAGAGGTTCTAGATAATAACAAATATATTTTCTACCGTTTTACTCCATATTTCGGATCAATGACATTTCCCTTGTGTTCTTGAATTAGATTCGAGAATTCATGACAAATCACTTGTTAATTACTCCGTAATTTTGTTTAAAGCTTGGTAAGTGCTATATATTTTTACTTTTATTTTCTTAGTTGTGATGCTAAGCCTCTCCCTGCTTCCTTTTTTTTATTAAATTAAAATTAATTTTTTTATAAAAGCTATAAAATTACCAATAAAAACTCTATTTTTACGGGTAACAACTTTATTGAAAGTTGAAATGTAAAATGTTATATAGGTTAACTAATTTCGAACAATATACGGAACAAATGTATTTTTCTTATCAATGTGTTATAGATTAACTAATAAATTCTTAACAATATACGAAATACACGTGTTTTTCTTATCAATTGTGATGGGAAGGAGGTAATTTTTAAATAGTGCTCTTTTAGCTCCGTGATTAACAGAAAAAAAAATGTTATCACTATGAAATTTCTGCGATCCACATTGTCAATAGTTGATACCTCAAAATTATTCCAATGCTATGCTCTTAGTGAGGGTCTCGAATGTGCAATAATCACAAGTAGTTGGAGGGATGCGATTATGGAGGGTGACAATTTGGTATTGATTAACAATTTGATGCGGTGGTCACTTTTCCATCAATCATTATTTTATGGAAGCAAATCAAACGGCGGATAGATTTCTTGCCTCTCGTCTCTTTGGTATTCTCCATTTATCATCCATTAGGACGTTTGTAGGTAATAATCGGGTAGCGATTGTTGTAAATGATTAACTACTGGTGATCGTAAAATGTCAAATTTAGTCAACGTTTGATGCATGCATGCGTGCATTACTAGAAACTTCTCCTTGGAAGATCATATTTATATCAGAATATAAACTTGAGAAAAAAGAAACCAAAAGAAAACAAGAGAAAGAGAAAGAGAAAGAGAAAGAGAAAGAACAAACTTTATATGAGTATGGACTGCCTTATGATACACTCATAATATATGGCTTGAGTCCAACGTTGCATCACACACCAATAACAACAATAATAACAAATGGATGTGAATGAACATTTCCACGATAGTTTAAGATATCTAACAAGACTCGTACACCCCCCAACCATAGAAACTTGAATAAAACGGGTCTTGTCTCAGTCATGTAGAATTTGAAGCAAAAATATGGAGTAAAAAGGGGATACAAGCGGGCACCGATCGTGCCGTGCCCGTTATGTAACGTGTTAGTTCGTGTCTAAACTCTTGTCGTGATGTGTCGTGTCATGTCTAATTGGGGTCGTATCGTGCTTCATTTTCCTAAAACTCGACCCGTGACTTGGCACGGCCCACTTGCCTTGCGTACCGTACCATGCCTCGTGCTACTGTTGGTTTAATTTTTTAATAAAAATAAAGTATGTAATTGAATAAAAATAATTTTAGATAATATAAATAACATTTTAAGAATATTATAATATTAAAAATAATAGTAATATGAATTGTAATTTTGATAATAATAATAATAATACTAATAATAGTATTAAATAATACAAAATGTTATATTGGCGTGCTACTCGCGTGCTCGTGCCTAAAATTTTTTTAACTGTCTGCGGCCTAGCCTACGACCCACTCTAAAGCAGTGTGTCAGCCCAGCCCAATCCGGCCCTATCCCGCTCTAGATACAAATGAGAGAGATGGATTAAAATATACTCTCTTGATCTATTTTTAGTTGTTACATTTGACTTTGCACGGTCTTCAAGATACATCTGTAAATGTTTTTTCTCTAAATTTATAAGATAAAAAATTATAAAAACTTGATATTTTAAAATTTTAGTTTGAGACGCATCCAATAGAGCCTCGCTTGAACATATTATGTATTATAATATAATTATAAATTATAGTCAAATTTTATAAAATTTGACTTAAAAAATAAAAAAAAATAACAAGTAAAAAGAAAACATAGTAGTAATCATTACGCATCATAATAACCACCCACCTATTAGGCTATTATACCTGAGAAATGAAGTGTACATCAGTACATGTACAGATGTAGTGCGTTGAGTGAATAATAATAAAATCCGTGGGCTAGAAACCCAGTAGCATAACTGCATAAGTTATGGATTATACAGACCAAACACATACATGGAAATGATTTTGTGGCTCCCATTTGGTTTCTCTAATTTAGTGGACCAAATCAAAAGAAATCAGGAATCGGGAAAAAGCAACTTTGTGGCCCCACCCTTCTCCTTCATACTCTACACCCACGTTTCTTGATCCAATCCCCCGATATTACGTCCCCCGTTCGCACGTCTTTACCGTTAATACTCTCTACTCTTACCTGCTTTAATCAAAATTGCATTTTTTACTTTACATTGTCTTGCGCTCTGATATCATCACTAGCTTCATTAACATTATATTAAGGCACAATCAATGTATATGAATTTTAATATTCCACATCTTAACAATAAATCTAATAAGATATGACCGAATACATTATTATATGTTTTTATTAACTCTCTATGAGAATATTAGTGTTACATTTTTCTATGAAACGAATGGAGTATACAAATACAATACTCCCGTATATTATTAAGTTTCGAGAAAATATTTAATTCTTTTTTATGCAATTAATTTTGACAATAGTACAGTTAGGTTCAATTTATATATGTACATGACTTTTGAGTTTTTATAAACAAAAATAATTGTCTTATTAAGAAATAAATAATTTTTTGTTAATAAAGTGTAGTCTACTACACATTGGTGCTTACCAAACGCAGTTTAATGTATTGGAACTCGTGATCATGAAATGCAATAAGGCACGTACACTACTACACTAGTAGTCTAGTAGTAGGTGTAAAAAGCTCAAGGTAATTAACATCAAGAATCAACGGCAACCACTCAGTATTTCTCCAACGTAGCCTCACCCCCACAATTACTATAAGCCAGGACAAGTGGACAACCATTGGTTGACACCCATATCATTGCATTATTTGCATATGCAACCTCCTCATTCCTCGACAATAACACAAGCATCCCTCCCTTGAACTCTGTCCCTAAAAAATTTGATATTTTAAAAATTTATATTAAAATATATCTAATAAAATTTCACTTGAATTCATAGCGAGAATTAGTGGTCAAACTTTTGAATTTTGACTCCAAATAATGGATTGAAGCGTTTTTTTTAGGGACAGAGGGACCAGTGTCTTCTTATATGGCATAAATTCACAAGTTCACAACTTTGGAGTACTCCCTAGTCCCCACCTATATAAGCTAAGCCATGCAACAATTGGTTTAGTTTACTACAAAAGTACACCATGCATTAAGAAAACTCTGTTTTTTTTTTTTGAAAAATTTGACTACAAATTCTCATAATGTTACAATAAATAATATATTTAAGTGAAATTTTGTTAGATGTATTTTAATGCAAATTTAATAACAAGTTCTCATAATTTTTTACCTTGTGGATTTGAAGATTAAAACATTTAAAGTCATATCTTTAAGATCTTAAAGTCAAATGTGGCTTTCTTTTTAGGGACACATAAAGTAACAACTTGTTTTGACATTGCATTGATCACCATTAATATCTTAATTAAGGGAATTGAAGATGACAATTAATAATGATAAATACTCTAAGTGTTTAATTCTTTATGTTAGACTTGCACCCAAACTAGTTAAGGTAGGTGCGGTTACCCTAGCTAATTTGTGTTATCTGACTATGATCAAAATTGTTAGCAAAGCATGTACTTTGTACCACTATACGTACGTAATTTATCATAAATCTTTCTTACACAATTGCACTCCTGTAATTTTGTATCACATGTAGCGTTATGGTTACAGTGTCATATGATTACTCTTAATAAAATTATAAAGTATGTACTTTGTACTAGTATTCATTTGTATGTAGTTGCTTACAAATTTTATAACTTATCTTAGCGATACTATCACATTTTTTTTTTCTTCAAATTATGTACTTTGTACAACAAATCAAATACTTTTCCCCCCTTGTATAGTCCTATATATTGTGAATCTAAGTTAGAAAAATAAAAAGTAAAATCTCAAGGAATCAAGGTTTTAGTGGATAGTTAATGAGAAGACAATTAAAGTTTTTTTTTTTTTTTTAATAATGGGAATAAAATTCTGTGAGGAATATAGAAGCAGGAGTGTGAAAAGGGAGGGAGATTTTATTAAACGTGGTTAAATTTGCAATGGTTTATTCAACTTAAATTAAGAAAAAAATTGTAATTTTAATTGTTTGATTAGGGTTTAGTCCAAAAAAATATTGTAAGTATTAACGATTGCAAATAAGACTAACTTTTCAAACTGATTGTTTTAAAAACTAGGACTTATGAAAATAAATGTTAAGTAATATAAAGTTGCTTACAGATCTTTATATGCTCCTAATTTAGTAACTTTGTATCATGCTAATTTAGTGTTACCATCACAGTATCACTTTCTTACACTCCTAATCTATATGTATCACAGTTTTAGCATTAAAATCACAGTATGATAAAAAGAGTTTAATATATTATCCATAAATTATCGTAAAAAGTTCTGTAAATAAAAAAGAGTGGCTCATGCATTATTTTGTGATAATAAATTATATTAGTAATATATTTTTCCAACATTTTTATATACACAAAATCTTGTATGCATACGAGATACAATATGATTATTGTATCCCAAATAAAAAGTTATCCCTTAATATAACAAAGTTACTCCTTAAAATTTATAAAGATTGAAATATATTATGTTGAGATGTAATATTTTTTATATTAAAATATAACTTTTATTGAGATCCAATAACTTTAATTTATTATATCTTGTGTGCATATAAGGTCTTTTATTTTATCTAACAAACAATTATAAAGGGAGGCCAAAGAAAGACAATAGCTTCGTGGATGTGAGATCCAATCATCAAACAACTAGATTTGTGCGCGGAAATCTTCAAAATGAATGTATGTTGGTTCTTGATTTTGGAATGAACCATACATAGATATGGCAGCCTCCTCTATCTCATTCCAAATTATCCTTTATTTTTTATTTATTTAATTGAGTTTTCGGCTCCCACATTTGGTATTTTTTTTTCCTAGCAATTAAATATTCGGAAAGATAATATGAATTAAAAATAAGTTTAGGGATTTTTATCACTATTATTCGATCCAAATAATTAAAGCGTACAATCAATTTGTGAAAGGCTATAGTCGAAAAGATGCAAAGTTATCGAAGAATATTGTCTGTAGAACTCGAATACGTTAAAAATCACGAAGCAACTATTTTGATTTTGTAAAAAATTGTGTAGATTTTTCAAACATATATTTTATAGATCTATATTATAATTACAAATGATGTATGAGATATTAACGTATCATCAATAATATTGTTCTTTGTTATAAATAAAAATAATAATAATGACAATGTATATACATCCAATCTATAGGAGAGACCGAGAAAGAAGTCAGTTACGCACAAAAATTCCCCCCAAAAAAATTTACATACGATAATACTTAAATTTGTTTTTTCGGTGATAAAAAAAAAATATAAGTAAATCAAGGTGAGTAAGTGAGCAACAACCACCGTTGGATTCCACGGTCAGATGAAGAGCAGGCTCACCTAAGCACCTTTAAAAGCACGTGTCATATATATGGTGGTTGAATTTTGCTGATATTTCTTTAAAAAAATTATTTCATATCACAAATATGGAAATTTTGTCAATTGTGCAATTGTGTGGCTACACCTACGGTTGCTTTCTCATGTGAATTGTGACTGGATCAACATTAACGGTCCGCTGCCATCTTGCCACGTCATTTTGTAGTTCTAGGAGGAGGGCCTACAAGCTGTGTGTGGGGGTAAATATCCTTGTATGTTGTATATGACTATATGGTGGGTCAGTGAGTTTCTTGCTGAGTTGCTCATTTGCCAAAACATCGGAGTAATAATCAGGGGATGGAATTGGATGGGGCTGCTTAAAAGCAATGTGCCACCAGCCTTGGACCCCAATAACAGACAAAGAGAGGGCACCCTATTTTTCTCAACTCTTGATGCTCATTCTTTTTAACCTTTACCCTGCCATTTGCCTTTCAACTTGGTGAGTGTTTGACGGGGATATGACCCTGAATTTGAATGACTTTAAAATTCATATATATCTATATTAATTTTATATAATAACATAAAAGTGTAGTTTCAACACTAGTTTAAATACTTATTGTGTTTTACATAAGAGGTCTCACGTTTAATTCTTTACATTTATTGAATATATGACTCAATTTTAAAAAGTTAATCAGGGATCCATAAATAGTATGCAATTGTTGCCCCAACCTTGTTTCATATACGCTAAATTTTCAAGTGGTTCAATTAAATACTAAATAGGGTACTTTTGGCTAAATGTCAGCAATACTAGAGTTGATCATAAGTTGGAGCCAAAATAGATACTTCATTCGTATTTCAAATATTGTCCCAGGTATAAAAATGAGCTTTTTAAAATAACAACGGAAAATATTTAGGGAGGCCCTAAACGGAAATTTTTTTAAGAAAATAGAGCAAGTTTTAGGAAACAACATAAAATAAAAAAGGGGCAATTTTTTAAGACGGGAAAATACTTGTTGAGATAAAATAGTCCAATTGATCCAGTCTTACCAATTGTCAAATTATCACAAGTGAGAAAAGCTAATTTCTTCATAGTGCAAGACTCTAATGGCTTGCCTGGATCAAGGGTAAAAGCCCATTAAAAAATTCTGGGTTAAAACATCAGATGGAATAAGTAAGGTTGGAATAAGGGGAAAAAATTGGGCCTGAAATTGTCTCCCCCAAAAGAAGGGTAATGCAATACCCTTGAGAACCCCAGCGATATTTTTCACGGTGGAAAAAATTTGCCCTAATTCATCTTCATTTTCCCAAAAAAAAAACTCAACCCTCTCTCCCTTCCATTATAGAATTGCCGAACCCTAGCTTTCATCCTTCCTCATTTCACTCCTCCTTCGTCCCCGTCGTTCAAGCCTCCTTCCTCGTCCCCATCGTTCACGCCTCCGATTTGCTTCTACTTCAGCCTAAAATTTTATAAGGTATGATATAGCTCTTCGATTTGTGCTTGATTGTTCGATTTATGCTTGATTCTTCGATTTGTCTTGATTATTTGATTTGTGCTTGATTATTCTATAAATAGACAATATGGAATCTATATTGAAACAGTTCATTCATCGTTTCTTCTGCTCCTCTCCATTTTCCTTTCCCCTTTATGATTTTGGTGTTTGTCAACTATAACATAATATTTAATGCAATTTTTTGTGTTGTTTTTGGGAAACTATATTGAGACTTATACTCATCTTCTTAGTAATTGTCTGATTTGTGTTTTAGCTAATTAAGACAGATTTGCTAGATGTTTGTTGTAACTAATGCCCAGATCTTGGTTAATTTTAAAAAAAAATTCTTAAGAATAACCGTTTGTCATACTTGGTTAAAAGTCTAATTTGATTGTCAATCTGCTTTATATATATTAGACGATCCCAGAAGCGAATTTTGAGATTAATTCTCTATCTTCATTTCTAGAGTTTTCATCCTTTCTATCAACATACTTGATGGATTTTGTCTTATCTGTATTCCAAATTTACTCTTCAAGAAGTCCCATGATTGTGATTATATTTACATCTTTCAATTTTTGTGAGTGATATTTACTAAATGAATCAGTATTATACAATTGTTTGTTGTTGTATTTTAATTCTTGTGTTGTTAATACTTGACATTTAAGTAGTAAGCTTGAAGAAATTTGATTTCGATGTTATAGAAAATCAGAGACTTGAAAACCAAAATAACAAACTAGATAAAAGGCATTCATTGACTTTTGGAGCAAAACTCTGGTATGATAAATACTGTTATCATGAGTCAGATTCATGACAGCATAGAGTCCAACAAAGGAGATGAAGATCCTGTCAGCATAGAGTCCAACAAAGGAGGGAAGAGCAAGCCAGATTATACGTGTGATTAGACTCTTAATCAGAAATCAGACTCTTCATCTTACTCCTCTCTCAAAAGTGGTTGTTTCAAGGGAGGGTCCAACAGTAAGGCATAATGTTGTTCCTGATGAAACAAGTGCACAACTAAGCTAGGTGGTCTGATTCTACTTCAGATAAGCACGTAAGAGGTGAGTAAAGTAAACCATTTTTTTAGTATGCTGATATTCTTTGGGTGGTCTTATCCGTAACCATATAGTGTATATAGTATGATGATATTCTTTGGGTGGGGATTTCATTTAGTATAATAATTGCACCGGCTCACAGGTCGAGATCTTAACATAGATCAGAGGAAATTGAAGGATATGAGAAGATATGGTTTTTGTGACCACTTCATGATCTGGCCTTCACTTGTGATTATTATGCTAGTGCATGCATCTTCCTATGGTTAATCCATTCTTCCAAACATATGAAGCCAAATGTCAAATTATGACATATATATTTTTTTATAACTATTGGATGTTTTATGTGATCCATGATATAAGTCGTTTTACACTACTACTGTACTATTGATTGATTGTTGTTGATACAAATTTATAGGCCATGTTACGATACTAATTGACTTGTTAACATGAATTCAACTAAGTTACGGATAAGCTAATCACCATAGGCTAGCTTAAAGTTTGAGATGCTTGTGTTAGATTCAGGTTAATTAATGCAATTTATTTTTTTATGCAGCTATGGCTTGCATGCCATTATCAAAACGTCAAAGTGTGATTGTTTATTTTATTTTCTTCATTAAATTGAGGAATATGATAATAATAATATTTTACTTTTGCATTATGTTTGTACTTGAGTTAATGAAAAAACCACATAAAAAAAACTATCCATTCTGCTAAAAGAAATCTGATCCGTGGAATGAAGAATATAAAAGAGTTTCTTCGAAATGAAATTTGTTGTATTGACCAACTTAGAATGGATAGGAAAACATTTTACACACTTTGTAAGTTACTTCGGGACCATGGTGGCTTACAAGAGTCTAGAAACATGTTTGTTGAAGAGAGAGTTGCAATCTTTTTGAATATATTGGGTCATGGCCAAAAACAAAGGATGATTGCAAGTCGTTTGAGAAGGTCTAAGGAGACTATCACAAGAAACTTTCATCAAGTGCTAAGATGTGTTTTACGATTGTATAAAGTTGTATAAAGTCTTGATAAAGACTCTCGAGCCTATTCAAGAGGATAGCACAGATGACAGATGGAAATGGTTTAAGGTAGATATGGATGTTTCTATGTTATTTTAGTTAGCTTGTGGTTTAGCCAATATTTCTTATGCTTGATAGATAATATTAGTTTTTTGTTTACTGTATTTATTTGCATAGGGGCTTTAGATGGAACATTTATCAAATTGAGGGTTGCTCAAATTGACAAGCCTAGATATCAAACAAGGAAAGGGTATAACAACTAATGTTTTAGCAGCTTGTTCTATGGATATGCAATTTACTTACGTTTTACCGGGGTGGGAAGGCTCTGCTGCTGATTGTAAAATTCTTCGTGATGCAATTAGTAGAAGACATCCCATTAAAGTCCCTCATGGTGAGGATATAACCTTTGTAGTTTGACTTTAAGCTATATCTTAACATTTTTATATTTTTAAACTTTTGGCATTATGTTTAGGAATGTATTATTTGGTTGATGCTGGTTACACAAATGGAGAAGGCTTTCTTGCCCCATATAGGGGACAAAGGTATCATCTTAAAAAGTGGAAAGATGGTTACCAACCAGCTACCCCAGAGGAGTATTTCAACATGAAACACTCGGCTGCAAGAAATGTAATTGAAAGGTGTTTTGGGTTGCTCAAGATGCGTTGGGCAATACTTAGAAATAGTAGCTTTTATGGAATTGTAAGACATGCTGATATTATAAGTGCTTGTTGTCTACTTCATAATCTTATTCGTAGAGAAATGCGTTTTGATCCCTTTGAACCCCTATTGGATACAAATTTTTGGCAACAGTTCATTGATGATGATGTTGATAATTATATCAATGTTCTTGAAACTTCTAATGCATGGACTGTTTGGAGAGATAACCTTGCTCGTCAAATGTTTAACAATTGGCAGCAGCATAGGGCAATTGTTAATTAGTTCTAGGAGTTCATTATGTTGCTTTATAGCTTGTAATTATTTTATTTCATGAATATAATAACACTTTTATTCTCAAACAGTCATTAAATAATTTTGTTTGAACTATGAATGGAAGCGATAAGGGTGCTCCAAGAAGGTGGATCGGTGAAGAGGATGCTCTATTGGTCCAATTCTTGGTTAATATGAATTCAAATGGAAAATGGAAAGGTGATGGGGGCTTTAAAAGTGGTTATTTGAACCATTTGGAGAAGTTATTTGCTGAGAAAATACCTGATTCTAAAGTAAAAGCTAAAAACATTGATTCACGACTAACTTATTTAAAGAAAAAGTTGAATGCTTTACTCGAGATCAAACATAAGGGTAGCGGTTTCGGATGGGATGATCATTTGAAGATGGTGACTGGTGATCGTAGTGTGTTTGAAGAATGGGCTAAGGTAATGTCATTTTATACATTTATTGCTTTAAAACTGCCTTAGATATTATCACTTTATCAGTGTTTGCTTTTTTTTATTTCTTTTATTTGTCCTTGTATTTGTCCATTAATCCACTGACTTGACTGATTTACAGAGTCACAAAGAAGCAAAAGGCTTGTATCGAAAGCCATTTCCATTATTTGATGATCTTGAGGAAGTCTTTGCAAAGGATAGAGCTACTGGAGTGATGTCTGCAACCCCGATTGATCGAGACTATCAAGACACTGCCCTTAATCAAGACAATACCCTTAATCAAGACACTACAACATCGACTAAAGTATCATCTTCGAATCACAATGATGTAGTACATAAAGAGGTATCTGAGACAAGTAAGAGAAGTCTAGAGCATTCATCTAAGAAACCAACTAAGAAAAAAATGCGGACCAAGGATATTCAAAATGTTCAAGCAAGCCTTGAAACAATGGTGGGAAAGATGCTAGAGAATAACAATGCTCAAATTGAGAAATTGATGAGCTTTCTTGAAGGGCCTAAGAACATCAAGATTGGCTTACGTGAAGAATTAGGAAAAATTCCCAGAATTTCAAGGGCTAACGCTCTATCTTTGTGTGTTAAGATGACTGAAGATGAGATTGTGATACTCCGTGACTTGGACGATGATGGTGAGAAGTATGATTTCCTAACAATGATTTTAGAAAATAGGGCTTAATGCCTTCTTTGTTGTTCTTTTGTTAATTTTTGTTGACTATTACCAATACTATTTATGTTTGTCTGTCAAGCTTTTTACACAATTTCTCAACTTTGTTCATTTTCTTGGTTTTTAGCACCTGATTATAAAAAGTTGTCCAAACTCTTCTGTGTGGAACTTATTTTGACAATATCAATCAGGTAGTTGCCGTGGAGATGGTGAAGTAGTTCTTTGAATGTAGCTTGAATTTTTTGTATAATGTAGATTTATGTTTGGTTATACAGGTTATCGTAAAAATTAGTTTGTGACAAATGAAGTTTGGACAAAACATAAGGCTTTAGTGATCAAAATTAATGTTAAACAGGTTATCATAAATATAAGCCATGTAAAAGCTAGAGCTTTTGGCTAAAAACATAATAGGGGTAACATTTACCTTGATACCAAGCATAAGAAACCCCTTTATCCTTGTACATTATTCCCTCAAACCAAACCATAGGAAAATCAACTCCCATAATCTTCTCCCCCATAACTACTTCTCTAGTATCAATTACTCTCATAATTTCCACCCTAGTAATTAATCCTCCTATACCAAGCAAGCCCTAAGGAGAATAAATCTTACTCGTAGTATTTTCTTCTTTTCCTTATTGTTAGTGTTATACTAAAAAAAAAAAAAGTTCCTGAGAGTAAGAGGAGAGCCCTAAAATGCAACATAACAGTGGGAGTATGGACTACCGTAACAGTGAAGTTTCCGGGGCTTGTGTACAAAATAGTTGACGCGTCTCCAATTTCATCATCATCGAACATGACGTGGACTAAGGCATTGACACGATGTGTTCATCTTAGGTCCTACATTCCTTGTAAATTAAACCAAGAATTCAACAACACTTCCTCACCACAAGTACATACATTCCTTGTAAATTAAACCAAGAATTCAACGCCACTTTCTCACCACAAATACACAACTTCTCAGATATTTTCGGAGGCCGGCTTTAACTATTTGACTAACTCTTCATACTCTACTCCTTCCAAATTCCTATCTTACCAACATTTTAAATATCCATCACAAATTGCACCAACTAACCTTGTTGGGTGGTTGAATTTCTTTGGGGACTTTGGGTGGTCAAATTTTCGCTAGGGATACGTATGGATTATAATCACACACTTGGATCCGTTATTAATATCAAATTATTACTTCTTTCACTTTACTATTTACTTTTCCACCTTTACTACGTACATTATCTTCTCTTTTTTTTTTTTTTTTTACCATATTAATTAAAATATTATACGTGTGTTCCTGCTTGTTCCATGTGTAGATACTTATGTCGTTTTTATTTTGATAAATCTAGATGAATGTAAGGGGAGAGGGATCACAAATTATATACCGCCTTATTTTAAGGAAAGATTTTTAAGAAATCATCTTATAAAAAATATAACCTATAAAATAGATGATACGTTTTTTTACGTTCGATTTATATATTTATTTTCAAATAATAACAAGACACATTCTATTCTTACCCCTAAAAAAACACATTTTATTGTTGAATGTGGTAAAAAATGGTGTCTACATTACTCAACAAGGATAAGAGTTTTGATATGTTGTGCCATATGTTAATTATTATATCGAACAAACAAATCATATCCTTTTATCCATAATCAATTGCAGTGTAGAAAGCATTATAAATTGATTGAAACTTAAAAGTTACCCATTTCGACTAATAGGAAAACAAGCTCATAAAATAAACTAAAAAAACTCCTGAAATTTCCAAATGCATCTTAGAAGTTTTGACTGATATCTTATTTTTGCAATTTTTTTTTAGCTTATAAAAAAAATTCAGAGAGTAACATTAGAAAGTACAAGTGTACAAGTACAATAGAGAGCGGGCGAGTGAGCGCTTGTAATTGATAAATACAAACAGAAATACTAACCATTCCTTTCATACACGCCCCACAAGTCCACCAGTATCCAACCAAATTCAAATGATATTTCATTTTTATTTAACACTAACAAAAAAAAATAAAACAATCCGAAGTCCAAAACAAACACATATCTCCTCTCTCCTCTTGTGTATATTCATAAGTCTACTAAATATTATCATATTTTTATTTATAAAATTAAAATTCAAAAAATTTGATAACAGATTGAAGGGTATTGTTGAATATGTTTTAATATAATTTTTTACAAAATTAAGTTTTTATAATTTTATACGATATAAATTTAAAAATAAGAACATTTAAACAATTTTAAACTTGGAAAAGTTAACTCAGGTAATTTGAAGGGACGTAGAGAGAGACGAGGTCTTTGTGGACAAGGGTAGCCCTTCTTCCTCCTTCCACAAACATACACAATAGCATTATATAAAAACCACACATTATTTTACTCTCTTAAATTCGCATTATTAATATTAATATTAATATTATTATTATTAAATTATATTATATGTTACGGAGTATTCCTAAACTTCGTTTGATTATTTCTCCCTTACATTTACCCTTCTCCTCCACTCATTTATACCCCGTGTCCCTCATATCAAGATTCTCCCCTCCTCTCTCTCTCTCTCTCTCCAAATCAAAACCTCTCCTCTCATCAACTCAACCATATATTCTGCCTTCCCTTCTCTTCTCCCACTCCTTCAACCCGTCACAAATACAATATACCCTGAAACAAAGCAAAACTAATCAATATAGCGACGGAGATGACTCAGAGTTGCGAGTTGTGTAACGGAGAAGCTTCGTTGTATTGTCCGTCCGACAATGCTTTCTTGTGCTACACTTGCGATTCCAAGGTCCACTGCGCCAACTTCCTAGTTGCACGCCACGTCCGCTCTGTCATCTGCCCTAACTGCCGCAAAACCGACGGGAACCGCTTCTCCGGCGCCGCTCTTCCCCCTCGGGAATCGCTGTTCTGCTGCGATTGCTCTCCTCCCCTCAAGGGTGATTCTAGCGGGGATGATTCTCTCTCTTCGTCCTCATCCTGCATTTCGAGCACCGTCGAAGAGGCGGAGATGACGTCTTCCTCCACGGCGCCGTCCAAGAAGAGAGTGAGGCCGGACATGCGGCGGAGGACGGTGGTGGTGGATTTGAAGGTGGAAGGTGTTTTGGTAAATTGGTGTAGGAGGATGGGGATGGTGGAGGAGAGAGATATGGGCCAGGTTGTGAGCATGGCGGTTGAGCTGCTTAGTGGCTGTTTGGATGGAATTACGGTTTGGCCCTTCAGGGTTTCGTTAGCCGCATCGTTTTGGGTGGCGTTCAGGGTTTGCTGCCGGAGTGGTAAGGCCCGGTGTCCGTCGACGTATCCGGATCTAAAGCAGGTGGAGCAGATCTCGGGCGTGCCAGCTAAGCTGATCTCGGCCACAGAAGCGAAGCTAGCGCGTGTTTTCAAACGAAGAACATCACGTGAGGATCACAAGGAAGGTTGGGCTGAGTGCTAAATTGTTATCTCTGAATTATAAAATAGAAAGAAAAAAAAAAAAAGAAAAAGATCCGCTGGAATATTATATATATAAAAAAGACGAGGTTTGGGATTTGTAACAAGGCAAATGTGGAATGGTAGATTTGGTAGGTTTAAAAATGGGCTGTGGTTTTTGAAATCGTTACATTTGGGAATGTATGTATTTCAACTAATAGTCTCAAAAACTCAATTGAGATCATGCTAGTTTTGTGATTATCATTATTTTATTAGACAGCTTTTCTATAATTCTATGTACGTATGGGTCTTCCTTTTCTTCGTTCTACTACGGAAAATCGATGCTCAGACATGGAAATGCTAAGCTTATGCTAATAGGTCAATGGCATCGGATAATTTCGTCTTCTTCACGTGAATATTTTTCCTAGTGGCTTTGAAATAAGTTATTTTCCTCAAAATTCTTTTAAGAAAATAGGATAATTTAAATTTAAACACATATAAGTTATATTTTCTCTTGATAAAAGTTTCTGTATTATGCATGTAATATGGCTAACATTATACTCATGGGAGTGATTCAAAACATGATCTATAGTGTTCTATAAACTCCGCAATCGCATCATACAAAGACAGATTGGAAAATTGTTACCAAGTATGCGCACTAGCTAACAAACAAAAATGGGAAGTGGGGTGGTTCAGTGGTTGATGGAAGTAACACAGTACACAATAAATAACTAATGTTGAATAATGAAACATGGAATTATGTGGGTGTATTATTAAAACAAGCTGGGATTGCTTGAGTAAAAAATGCAGCATGAGATGGAATGAATGAGATTCAGATAGCCATATATATATGTCTTGGGGAAACCAAAACAGCGTGGCTTTCAACAGCTTCTTTAGTAAAAGCCACTGGTTTTATGTATCACACACTTTATTCATTTGAATCGACAGCAACCTAACTTTTGAAATTATTTTGTTCCAGTGGTTTAATGGTTTTGAGTGACATCTTGCTAGCAACGCATGGTTAGTCGTTCATGTTTCCTATTATAGACTACACCTTTATGGACGCTTAGCCGTTACGTAGAATTACCCTGAAGGATATTTAAAAGGTTGCTGAGTTTATATTAAGAGCCCACAACTACATTTAATTTGCTTGGTTGCGTGATTACTCTTCATACGTTACGTATGTACAAAATTAGTGATCATATTTACTATGATATAAGCATCCATTAGTCACACAAAAGGGAAAGTCCGAAATTAGGATGATTAATATCTTCTGCAACTTACTTACCACCTTTTACATACTCCCTATTTGATTATAATAGACCTCTTCTTGCTGTTAGTGCCAAAATAAGGGAATATCTTTTCTTACGATTTGACAATCTCCTACCGGTTTGCTTCTAGATTTACTCCTTCTCGCTGATTTGATTTGATTTTCCGCTGTTTCCAACTAATCAACGACTTTAAACGTTTTTGTCTCCAAATTTGTAATAAAAAATTACGAAAACTCGATATTGTAAAAATTTATAGAGATTTATCTAACAATATCACACTTGAATATATTAATTTATATGACATGATAAAAATTTATGGTTAAACTTTTTAAACTTTGAATTTATAAATATAAAATAGGGCAATTTTTAAAAGAAGGATAGAGTAATATAAATAAAAAAAAAAAAATTGGAGCATATTTGCCTTGTTTAGGAACGTGTCGAAGTTCAAATGTCATGTAAATTTGATAGTAAAACCGAATGCGAATGTTTTATACACAGAAACACTCAAGAAACGAATAGATGCTCAACAAATGTTAAAGAGGTGTTGTGCCGATGGAAGTGCCAATTGTCACAAAATGCAACATTTCGTGATACAAGACGACAATACCCACGAATAACCTGTAGCATTAGATTCCTAAGATGATTTTAAACAACGTTGCACTCAAAGAAGTAAAACTAAATACAAGGACATTAATTTTTTTGTTCTAATTTTAATTTATAAGGGACATAATATTTAATCAAAGCGTGCCTACCTAGGCTGGAAAGAAAGGAATGGGTTGATAAAATAATAATAATAATAATAATAATAATAATAATAGATTAGTACTAACAACTTAATTACGACCAATGGCTTTATATGAAAGAATTGCATAATGAAGGATTTGACGGGCCTAATCAAAGTATATAATAATGTTTATTTACGGACCATTGTATGGTTAAGAATGGTTCGTACCCTACGCAACATTGCTAAACTTTTCAAGCCCCACTGAGGAAGAAATATGTGTGCAAGCTGGAGTTAATTGCTCCAATCCACATGTTAGATGAGATATTTGGGAGAATATAAGAATCTGAGTATTTTAATAATCAGCCAAATTGAAGGAGAATTTTAAATTGGGGGATCTTTAATTTTTAGATTAATTAAGTAATAGTAACAGTTTAACACCATACAATTAGGAGTTCAATTTTTTAATCTTGATATTTTCTGATCTACTGGTTGGTTTTTCATGCAAGTTTTGACTCTTCATAAACAATGATTGCCATAACTTTCATCTTTTGAAATCTTGGCCAACCACGACTTCATGTGTTGAATTGGTAAAACCATCTTACCCAATCTTAACTTTTAGGTTTAAGGTTCTTTTCTTACTATTCTCATCTTTAATAGATTAATAAACATTTGATCGTAAATATACCACTATTGAATTATAATTTTATTTTATTATAAATCATACTCTAGTGTGTAATTTGAAGTGCATACTATACACATTAAGTTATTTGACAAAACCATCCAAGCTGTTTGGAGTGTATCACCTAAATTTATGTTCTTACATGCATGCATTTTGATGCATCTAAGAAAATTTCTAAATAAGCGGAAACAAACTACCAAATCAACAAAATTACCTTGAAATTAGAATAGTGCATTGGGCCAGGTTATGGACAGAATGGGTTACATGTTAAACGGGCATGTAGGGTTGGGTCAAAGAAGATATAAACGGGTTGAAATTAGAATAGCTTTAGAAACTAAGGATCCATTATTGACCCGAGTTGACCCTGTAAAGACCCAATAAAACATGATCCTTTAAAAGACCAACCCACTTAAACACATAAACAGATTGATAAAGGTCCCTTAATAGGATCCCTCCTATTTAAACATATCTACTTGAAATATACCAAATTCTAGGTTCAACAAGAAGCATAATATAATTCAATGAGCAGTTAGTTGGTTGCTTTGGAGCTGGGAGTTAAGAGTTTAGTGAAAGGGCTTCGAAAAAGTCCAAATAAATTCAAAAACTTGTCCAAGCAACGTATGATGCAAAATAATCAACACCAAAAGTATCAAAATCCAATTGATAGTTAAATAATAAACGCATATGGTTTAATATATACTCCTAAAACAACACTGAAAGGGAGACTTTTGAGAAGCTTGTGGTTTATGCCATGAATGTTTCATCTTGAGCGACATATGGTAGTTTAATAATTCGTGTATCTGGCGTGTCTTATGATGAACCACGAATTCTGCCAGTAATCACCCGATATCCTAATTCGGTGACATCATTGACCATATCATACGTCTCATATATTATATGATATGATACGATTAGTTACTTCATTTCTTTGTGGTATTGTGGTGTAAGTTATTGTGTTGCCCCACGGATTACAATTTAATTTCATCGGTTAAAATTACATTAGTGGTTGCAGCAATTATCAATAGGATTACTTCCGACGTCAAGGCTTTACGTTTTATGAGATGGATACAATAAGGCTTCATATTAGTGCTTACAATAAAGATCATTTCAACTTGTTTGGACTTAGAAGTGATCGATGAACAATGATGAATCATGAATCATGAAATAATAATAATAATAATAAAAAAACACACACAACTAATATCATTTAATTAAAGCTAATAATGTTGGCCTTTTATATATGTTTGCAAGGATGTATTATGTATAGATGAGCCCTCCATTCCCAACATTCATGCATGTAAGTCCATAATCATCAGAGTTATTCACTATAATGACATCCCAACTTCTCCACATGTACTCATCTTTCTCGAGTCTATGTGAGTTCCCACTATCATTGTCTTCTTCCTCTTCTCATTACCAATTCTTGACGTATAACAAGCTAAATGCAATTTGCTTAGCTTGTTATGTACACGTGTGTTACAGACCTCATGGACTAAGTTGGGTCAAAAAATATACAAAATGAACCGCATTTTGCCAGGCCAAAGAAGATGCAAAACGGTCGGATTGCTCCAAAGAGAGTTTAGTTTTATCTAAGGATGGTGATGATAGTCTGTCTATACCACCTCCAATCTTTGACGATGAACTATTGACAAGTAAGTGATAAGCATTCATTACCTAATAATGTTTAAAGTTTTGAAAACTTTTGACCCATAATTGACCCGATTTGAGCCTTTAAAGATCTAATAAAATATGACACTTTAAAAGACTAACTCAATCAAACCCATAATTTTTTAGATTATTTTCTAGAGGAGCTGGTTAAGAGCCCTTAATGACACCCCTCCCATTTAAACTGATCTAACATGCATCAAGTACATTTGATCTACTACACAAATAATGACGAACAATTTATGCATGTTTTGAATCTACCGAGTCGAGTGATTAGTCTCTTAGACAAGATCTTAGCTAGTGCCCGGTCAATAGCTCATCAAGTGACGAACAAAAACTGTGTCGTGTTTTTACCCGTTTGTTATATTCTCGATCGTAATGTTGGTTGTATATATGTGTGTCGAATTAGCTAGCTCGTAAGCCTATAAGAGCTAATCCAATGTGTGTTTCACAGGTCTGAGATATAATCTCTCATTGGTAGGAGTGTTTATAATCGGGTAGTTTAAAAATTGACCTATGACCTTTAAAAATTGACCTATGACCTGATTTATTTTTATTATTTTTACTAAAAATCTTATGTTCAATTTGTTGAAAATTATGTGCAGAAATGTATAACCCCAATGGACATGTCTTCCGATTTAAAGCAATATTTTGTGAACAAAGAATTCTAATCATTATCATGATAATTATTAACTATATACTTCGTAATTTTATATTATACGAACTATAATCTAATTAAGTAAAGCTATAAAGTCAACGCAAGAAAATGATTTAATGGTATAACAGTTTAACTTCTAGCACTATATACATACAATATATGTAAACCCTATATTATTGAGCAACAATCAGAATGGATGAGGAAGGGTAACTGAGTTAGAGGAGACTCAACATTGGTAACTTGGCAGTTTATCAAGTTAAGTTAAACACGTATAATTGCTTCTACAAAAATATCGATATCAGGTTTTTAAACAAGTGATATTAAAGATTTAAAGTAGCACTGCATTTTTATATCTTTTAATTTTTGTGATCTTCTCCAAATTAAGTACAAGGAGCTGTAAAAAGTCTTGTATAACATGAGTACATGACTATTAAATTTATGCAAATCCCAACTAAAGTCAATATTAACATTAGGAAAATTTTGAACTAGTATTGTGAACTTCATATAGACCTGATAAAACTACGTAGTATCTTATGTTCTTGTGCATTAAGGAGTGTTGTATGTGCATGCATTGTGTTACAAATGTTTGATTAATTAATTGCTTAACCCCACGTGCTTTAATTTCTAACGATGTTTAATTTTTTTAATGAGATTCTTAGAGTACGCTTTAATTGTACAAGGGGAATGGGAGTTTAATGGGCGTATGGAGACGTAGATCCATGTATGAGAGTGATGATCTTATTATTGACACTGTGTATATATAAAGATGTAAATTTGTTTTAGATAATTATTGAGCATAAAAACATATAATATTAGAAAGAGGAAAAAGGAGAAAACATATAATATTATTGAGCACAAAAACATACAATATTAGACTAAGGCTAGAACAATATAATAAATAACAAAAATTAATTAAAAAAATATATGTTTCGGGTACCCAGGTACCCGTTTATAGTTTTATTCGACCCATAACCCGACCCGAGCACCCGACTATACTATTTTTTACCGGGTCGGGTACCAGACTCGAAAAAAGTAAATTTTTTTTAAAAAATCCGACAGTTTATTGTCGGGTCATCAGATCGAAACATCCGGGTCGGGTAGTTTTGAACACCCCTACAGTCATGGGTAGTGTGAAATATGACTTATGTCTAGGGTGCGTAGATGTGCAAATTTGAAGATAGTTAATTTGGGTGTGAATCATCTTAAGAAGCTACTGAAGAACCTGTTACCCCACTTTGTAACTTTGTAATATCCTAAATTGATATTGACACACTTCTCTGTAATCAATGGCGGACTCAAGATTTTTCGTTTTGTGATTCACAATCAATAATCTACTATATAATAATTTTTTTACCAAACAACCAAATAATAATACTAAAACATACATTCAAATGTTCAATGAGTATGAAATACAACAAAATGTTCAAATAATACTACTACAAAATTCAACTAAATAGTAATAAAAACTTATTACAATAGTTCTCGACGAGTTTTCATGTTTTGATATCGATTAATGATATCTTCCATGCTTATTTGAGGAATTACATATTTATTAACACATGATGGCTCAAATTATCTAAACCCCAAAATTGCTAGTCTAAATACATTCTCTCTAGTACCATGACAATTTGAGGAAGAGTATAGCCCAAATGTACTTGTAATGAGACAGACAAATAAAGAGACATTGAGCTATCGAAGGGCATGCAACAATCCAAGCTACTGATAAACACACAACAACATTTTAATCCACAACATTGTACACAACATTCAAGGCATGCATGATCAAGACAAGATCACACGCGAGTGTGGCAATCCACATTAAAGAGCCCTTGTGCAATTTGAACCAAGCTGGGAACTTGAAATTCATAAACAAATAAAACTTCTAATAGTAGAATCTTGGGAAATGGGAACCACACAACATGTGTTTACAGAAACACAAAATGTCAAAACTAAGAAGACAGATCAACTAATGAGAATCATACATGAACATTATTTCGCAAAAACAAGTTAAAATGCACATTCAACTCAATAATTCGAGTAGATAAAAGTATCACTTTTTTGGCCAAAGCGGCTTGAAATGCCAGTCAAGCAAATCTTCCGTCCTCTTTACATTTATAAATCCCATAAAAAAAACATCAACACCCATAAAAAAAACATCAACACAATCAACACCCATCAAAATCCAACAAACACACAATACAATACCCATATATCCACAAAAAGGGTATCAAACAAAATTGAAAATTTCACAAGATCAGTGGATGAATCCCATAACTAGCTTGAATCAGAAGACGGGAACAAAGATGGTCAGAGAAGGAATGGTGTGAAGTACTTACAGTAGCGACGTCGCGTGCGCCAGAGTCACTAGAGATTGGAGAGCGCCGGTGACTTGATGACTGGTGGAGTGGCTCGGTGGCTGAAGCTGTGAAGGTGTGTGGGTGGTGTGGCGTGAAGCAGTGAAGTGAAGGGGTTAGGGTTTCAGGTTTCAAATGGATGATTAGAGATTTGAGAAATTAGAAATGAGGGGAAAAAAAACAGAGAAAAGAGTAAGTTAGTAGGATTTGAACCCAGTTGTGAAAAAAAAAAAGTCTTATCAGTTGCAAAAGGTATATAAGAGTTTTTTAGGCCGACTAATAAGCCATTTGACGCATCAAGACTAGGTCAGCATCCGTTTGTAATAAAACCTGTGGTACCTCTTAAAAGTGTACATGCCAATAACAATATTTGATGTGTCTAAAGTACGGAGTAATTTTCTAGTACATGTGTCTAAAATAAGGAGTAAGGCTTTTTTTTTTTGGTAGAGTACGGAAAGAAACCAAACTAGAATGTCATTACCACGGAGTCAAATTTGTTTTTTTCTATTGTTTTAAGTTTCTAGGAGTAAGACTTTGATGGTGTGAACTTTCGATAAGTTGATAGAGTAAACAACTAAACACATATTGTGCTTTTGACCTTTTGATATGAGCAACAATATTTCATTTTTGTGGGGCAAAATTGGGTTTGGTTTTCTAAGTTATTGGCTCAATTCCTTGTTAATATTCAGGATTATTGCTAAATCATATTATTCAAGAATGAAAAGAATTCCATAATCTATATTTGCTTAGTTTTTATTTTTATTTTTATGAAATGGGCAAGTCCACTAGCTTTCATAAACGATATTTGCCATATTTTTGACATTTAATTTGGATGTCAAGCGCTAGAAAAAATGCAATGATATTTGAACAAAAAAACCTAGCATACAGGATAATCTTAGAAGTGGAAATGGGAACCCATATATTCTTAACCTATGTTTCAAGGTTGCATAAATTTCCTGCATTAGACGATGACATGACTCAAAAGTCAAGTGAAACAAATTTACACTAAACATTACATGAAATGACTGATTCTAGTTGGTTCAGCTAGTTTTGTCTAATGTAAAGACTAAATATGTAGTTGCTTCTTTTAAAATCATGATTTACCACACTTTTTTTCACATTGGAAGCATATCTTGACCCGTCCCACCTTAGTGACATCCTCTATTTAGAATGTGCATTAGTATGCACAATTCTCACGGTACACCCAAATACCATGCTATTCATTTTAAAAGAATATAAAATTATTTTAGAGAGGAAGAAAATATATGTGCAAATAAATGACTTGATAAATGTATTATTTAGCATTTGGGAATCTAAAGATTCGCTATTTATAACTTTAGTGTTGAAATAACTGTATATTCTTTTAAAATTAATATTTGTTTTTCACAAATGCTAATTACTAAATGACTAATATGTTCATTGTGGTACACATTAAGCATTGACTGCATTGTGCATTCTTGAATGGTCCACTAAGCGGCTGCAATCGTCTAGAGGATAGATTGGGCTCAAATAGGAATTCGTGGCCTCTTTCCATCAAAAGGGTGCAACTTTAAAGCCCAACCTGGGAAGATCCGAACAGATAATTCAGGTACGGGTCAACTACTGAAACTCCTCAACAGCCCTACCCGTTCATCTAACGGGGCTTACCCACCAACAGATTCTGTTCCAAATCAGGCAGAGTACGATTCCAATTTATATTTCAGAGCATTACAATATATGACGGGTTACAATTCCAATTTATATTTCTAGTTTTTTTCTTATTTAATTTTACTTTATATAAAATTCCCAGTTTTTGATTTCTTGCATCTGCAATGGAAACCCTATCAGGCTCTGTATTTGTGTCAAAAAGCCCAGAATACAGTTACCCAAGTTGTCAATTGCCTCAATTTTCGGTGAAACCTTGGAATAATCGTAGCGGGTGTTTCAGAATCAACGAAAGTTTGAATCTTGGTAAGAGAATTTCAAAATTTGATCGAGTTGGGATTAGTGGGTCATCAAGGGTTTTGGGTGTTCCGAAGAAGGGTTCAGGTTCAGGTGAAACTGACAAGAACCCTAACTCTGATGATGGGCATGCATTAGCTTCTGAGGATGTTCTCCCTTTTCCCGAGGTAAACAAATAAGTTCTCTCCTTTCTCTTCCCTTTTCAACTGCTCAAAAAATCAAAGGCAACAAAATAAAAATTTAATTTAGAATCATATGAAAACCTAAATAGTGTGTGTGTGTGTGTGTGTGGGGGGGGGGGGGGGGGGGGGGGGGGGGGGGGTGAATCATTGTTGGGAGTTTAAATGAATTTGTTTGGTGCAAAGTTTGTGTATATTCTAATGTAGTCTAGGGATGTATATATCCAGAAGGATTGGCTCATTGTGCTAAGTTTGTAGCTTATTGCAACTTCATTATGGTGATGAGGTTGATAGTTTAAGCTTCATGTAAGGTTGTAGCTCGTCTTTCAATATTCTCCTTTGATTTTCAGCAGAACGAGATTATACTACAATGTAATTTTGGTGAAATTCATCATAAATTGGTATGTGAGGAATTTTGGGAATGCATGAATTTGGCTTGAGAACGATCTTGATAAGGTTTTTTTGTTGGCTTTGTTCGGTTTGAGGTTAGAATATGCCTACATCTTTTGTTACTGTGTTTTGGGTATTAAACCAAGAGGGTGTGATCTTTATAGGAAGTGGACGGAAGTTTTTTTTTTGATGAATTTCGGTCTTTTGCATTGCATGTATCAAGTGTTGTATTCAGTATATTGCATAATTTGCATTGCATAGTGGTTTGATCAAATAGAATGAAGGGATGTAGGTGTTAGTCTGGAACATGGTCTGGTTAGGTGTTCTCTTTGTTTCAAATTTATCAGATGTTTAGAAATTATTAATCTTTAACATGTCTCGAAGTTGTTTAAAGAAAATTAAAAGACCCTGATCTTAGTTATTAATATTTGTGATTTTTTTTTCGTCGTGTGTGTAAGATGTTGTGGTGATGATGGTGTTTAGATTAATCATTTGCTAGACTTTGTCTTAATTTCTGGAAGTTGGACCATAGTCTTTTATACTATGGATAATGATATTGATGTGGGAAGCCGGTGGAAAACTTAAAGAAAACACGTTCTTTAAGGTGGAAAATGACAAGCAACCAATTTTCCTAGCTCTAAGGCTACCACTTCACTTAAAAGCAATCACAAGGAAAGCTTACTTTAAGAAAACTCTCTATTTTTCAACTTCAGCACTGATTCGATTCATTTGCCTAAAGGGCCTATTTATACAAAACGTTTAGAATCTTTATTGGACTAGACTAGGACTCTTTTAGAACACTAAGACTTATCTAGGACTCTAAATACACAGACCACATCAGACTTGGAGTGCTTTGACTAACTCAAACCCAACCTTATCCTTACTCTTTTAACCTTAACTAACCTTATCTTATCTGATCTAATGTTCCTAAATATTCGAATCAACTTTATCTTTTGTTCTAATGATTTTCGGATTTTCTAACAAAGGCCTAATAATCCGAAAACCCATAAATTGTTTTAAATATTTTTCGGACTTAATTTATATATCTAATACAACTTTGAAACCAAGTTATGACCCAATATAAATTGGAACACATTAAATTAGGCCCAAAAACCCTAAATGCTTAAAGCATGAAAAACCCTTTCATGTGAAAGGTAAAAACATGTAAGCTAAATCTAGACTCAAAAATAACGAAAACTTACTAAACTTAACAGAATCCTGATTTGAATATATCCAAAGTTTCCCAATATGTTTATCGTAACCTTTTGTTGGAGAATGAACTATACCCAAAAATTGAATAGATTAATTAAATTAATCAGTTTCAACGTCCATTTCTTAACTGCATTAGATATGCTGGGTTAAAGGTCGACTTTGTTGTCCTAGAGCGTTCTTCCAAGTGCCTTTTTCTATTTTGGCTAAGGGTTGCCTGATTAGATGTAGAACATTTGCTGTTTTTATCTAGTCTTTTGAATGGGTTTCCAAAATGGTTGCTTCGGCTATGTTGAGATGGCTTCTTTCACATGCTGAAGGCTAGTACTAATCCAATCCAAAGTCCCAAGAGAAGCTTTGATGATTCGACAAAGATGTTATCAACACCCGCTGGATCAGGAAGTGGAACTGGAGGAAACACCAGGGCTGGACTATTCAGAACACCAATTTCTGGTGGAGTTCAAAGTGCGACATCCGCCCATGGTTTACCAAGACCAGCATTGGCAGTTCGCAATCTGATGGAACAGGTAAATACCTGCAATCCTCCCCCTTCCCTTCAAAAATATCAAAATAGAAATCTGTGGACTAATCTTCTGTGTTATTTGCTTTAGGCCCGGTTTGCTCATTTATGCACTGTCATGTCTCGTATGCACCATCGAAGGCAAGGATATCCATTTGGTTCACTGGTAGATTTTGCGCCTGATGCCATGGGACGTAAGTGACTTTGTGCAGCTGCATATCATTTCATGTCTGTAGTTTACTAATCTCTTCCCTGTTGTAAATTTGAAATGTGCTTTTAAGCTCAGCAGATGTTAGTTTCCTTAGCATCTGCTGAGCTCTCAGGAACTCTAATTAGGATGATCTATTGCAGAATTTAAATGTTTTGAATTGAATATAACTGTCTATTTCATTCTCTTCTAATATGGTAGTACATGATTTGATTATTTCTAAAGGGTGTATTAGTCATAAATTTTCTTAGTCATCATGTCACCCCCTCCCTCCTATAAAAGGGGTAAATATCGTGAAACAAGAAAGTGAAAAGCATATGCCCAAGAAGCATGACGTTTGTTTTTGTCTTATGCAGACCCTATTTTCTCTTTTTCACCATTGGCTATCCACACAAGAAATTTGTTGGCTGATCCACGATGTACACTTGTTGTACAGGTTTTTTGTCGTTCTTTTATAACCTTTTGTGATGTCTACTAGTGTAAGTTTTCCATTTATATGTTTTATTGACCGTTAGGATTCATAGATTCCTGGATGGAGTGGCTTATCCAATGCAAGAGTGACAATTTTTGGTGATGTCTACCCGCTTCCTGAAGATCAACAGGTACTTTCGACTTACTTGAACATACCGTTGTGTGATAATACTGGGGAAAGCTGATTCATTGTTTGTCCAAGAGTTATACTAGCAAGTTTTCAAAAATACTCCCACCAAAAGTCTTCAGGGAGAAACTAAAAACACTCTCTCCAAAAGTTGATATAGAAACACTCAAATTTATGCTCTTGATCATTGTTTAAGCTTTTTTCCTGTTGGCACACCATGCTCCTTCTTGTTGGTTTGAAAAACTGTTGGTTCTGTTGGGTGAAAATGATTCGTCTTTATCGATAATGATTCATCAGTAACTGTTCCTACTATCCGTCCTTCAGGAATGGGCTCATAAACAGTATATAAGAAAGCATCAACAAGGACCTTCTCAACAGTGGGGAAATTTCTATTACTTCAGGATGCAAAACATAAGGCAATACTCTCTTTAACCAGGCTGATGAATGCGCAATTTTTTTGTAGCAAATGCTAAATTTTGTGGAATTCTTCAATATCATCATTCGTTCTATAAAAGTGAAATTCTGTTATTTAGAATGGATCTACAACTTTGTTGTTGACATGTAATAGCTTGACCATATCAAATTGTCTCCATATGTTGATATTAAGAGTCTATTGCATTGTGCATCTAGTTGCTATTTGTTCATTTTTATGGTACTCTTCTCAGAAGATTGGCTTACTTTGTTGTTGAGATGTAATAGATTTGTTAATTATTTGATACAAAAATGTTTGAGTTGTATTTGTGGTTGTGCATGGCTAGTTTCGAGGAAAAAAAGAGTCGATTTTTTTTGTCAAGAGTTGTGCATTGCTGGGCTTTCATAGTGGTGATGACTTGATGGGATACATATTGCTTGTCATGAAGGAGAGATCTTTCTCCCCCTTCAAAGTTTGGTGCAATCCGGCTTAGCTGAAAAAGTTTGTTATTGTTTTGAGATTGAAAGCCTGTTTAAATCAGCTTGCCAGTACTCGTTTGAGCAGAAGAACCCTTGTTGTGCCCCTCTTGAAATAAAACCAAGAAAAAAATATCGGGGTGTTTTTCCTTAGATGTAGATGAGCAGCTCAAGTGTATTTTGTTGGAATTGAAAGGCAATGTAATGTGTTATTACATTCTGCACAGATCCAAACCCTTGATACTTGGGAATTTGTGGCTGTTTAAGTGAATTGTTTCAGCTTAATTTATGAATTTCATATCATTTATTGTGTATCTGATTCTTTTCTGTTCTGAATAATGAAACCAGTGATATCTATTTCATTGGTGGCTTCGGTACTGTTGCTTGGGTTGACGTTAAGGAATACGAAAACCTAAAACCCGATAAGATTGCTCTAGAAGGAGGTGAACAATATTTGAAGGTAACTTATGCCACTTATCTTGTTTTTCAAGCAACTTAATGCAAAAAGTTCACCCTTTCCAATGTAGAAAAAGAAATCTAACAAGGATAAATTGATTGATTTCTAGGAACTCAATGCCATCTTTTCAAAGCCCTTGAAAAAGCTTCTATCCACCGAAATTGAGGTAGATGATGCTGCCCTCATTTCTATAGACAGCAGAGGAACTGATGTTCGGGTTCGTCAAGGGGCACAGGTATATATCCTTCTTTTTCAACTTAATACAATCTGTTTGCAATCTCATTTTCTTTTTTTGTTCCATTTTGTTTGTTTGCATTGCCCGTTGTTCTGATATGATTCATGATTACCTCATCTCAGTGATGAACATTATTATCCCATCTGAGGGTTTTTCTTCTGAGCGGACCACCTTATCACCTATTTTTCTCGGGAAAACCCCGTGTTTGTGCATGCCACTGTACATTGTGTTTCATTTCATGTTATTGAAGCCTTCTTCTGGCAGTTCAACATACAGAGGATATCGTTTGAAGATGGGCAATCTGTCGAGACTCTGGAGGAAGCCAAATCTGCTCTCCAGCAATTAATAAGTCATGGTCAGTTGTATAATCTTCACAAGTGAAAGCAAAGTTGCCGTAGGGAAAAACTCTGATCAGCAACCGAACCCCCATAACAGCGAACCCCCATAACAGTGTATTTTGGGTTTGTTTGCTTTGTCGGATACTTGCACAGTAGCTAACGTGCTCAGGAGTTATGTGTTTCCCTGTAACTTTTATTCGCAGCAAGTAGTTGTTTCATAGAATAAAATTTAGATTTTAGAAGAATATACATCTGTATTACCCTATGTTCTATGCGCTATGCCTGTTACAAGCTAAGTTCTAGGGGTCTGTGATGTGTGTATCTAAATCCGAGAAAGTTTTTTTAAAGTGAAGATAATCACTTTTCTGCAGTAATATTGAGCTGCTTACATGTTGGTACATCGATGACTATCATTGATCATGTTCTCTGAACGAGGCCCTCTTTTGCTTGCTTAGCTCGTTGATTGGGAACTTGAGATACTGTTAAGGTGAATTAGGTCCCTGATCAGGCTATCAAAAGGACAGGATGAGTGTATCAAACCCCTTCCTCCATATTCTTTAGCCAAAGAAATTCTCAGTTGATGTTGTCTTTTGAGTGATGTTATGCTGAATAGAACCGTTGATAACTGGATAACTTTCCAACTCAAGTATCCTCTCCTTTCATCGATACGTGGTATATAAGGAAGTATTCGGAATAGGATTTTGTAGCGTTCTTTTTCCCTGTTACCATCTTCGAATTAAACACCTTAAAACCATGTTACATTAGGTATTATTCGGGTTAGGATTCACTAGGGTTCTTTTACTTGTTTCCATCTCTGAATGGCATCGCTTGAAACCTCCCACAACTCGTTCCATCATACAGACTTTTGTGACTTTTGTTGGGGATGGAAAATTCCTAAAGATGAACCACATTCCTCATTTCTTGGTACGGGGTTAGGATGACAATTCAATTCGAATTCGATTCGACTTCGATCCCATCCGAAGGAAAAAGTCCGATCCAAACTTGTTCAAAAAAAGTTCGAGTCCGAATCCGATAAAAAAGTCTGAATCTGAATAGGAGATGGATCGGACTCGGATCTTGTACTACATCCGATCGAATATGATCCGAGTCCGATCCGAATAAAATCCGACTCATATTTTCAAATTTTTTATTTATAATTTATATGAAAAACTATCAATTGAATACAAATTTTTATTACTAGTGTTTTCCATTTTTTAAAAATAATTTTTCTTAATTTCAAAAAGGCCCATTATATAGCACTAATGCTTAATTAAAGGCTTTACTTTGATCAAAATTTTTCTAAAAAGACCCCTGTTTTTTATATCTTGTTTCTCCTTTATCCTTTTCTTAACCACTTATGTATTCTTAAAATTAGCAATAAAATTAGCAAGTTTTTATTTTTTTTTCCTCCCAATAATTTTGTTGTTTTTACTTAAACGATAGGTTTAAAATTTTGACAATGATGGAAAAATGTCAAATATTATTGTGTTTTAGATTTTAATGTCTATCCATTAATCTTATTAATCTACATTGTAATATATACTTGATCATTGCCGTCATCAACTAATATTAACAGTTTATTAACATTTAAAAAGAGAAGTAGAGAACCCCAACATTTAAAATGGAGGATTTATCATAAAACTTGAGTGTTCCACATAAAAAAAATTTGAGAGATAACGTGAGATAATATATGAACTCGTACGTTGGAAAAGAGAAGTTTATAAAAATCTTATGTTTCCCACCTTGATAAAAAAAGTGGGAAATAGTATGGGAGAACGGTTTTATAAACCTCTACATTGAAAAATGAGGTAATATTATAAATGTAAGTGTCCCACATTGAAAAAATTTGGGAATAGCAATGAGAACATAGCTATATAAACCAAATAAACCAACTTGATTTCAACTTTTGGTTTATCGGATTATAATGGAGGTCTGATGGATCGGGTCGAATTTGGAGGTCCGATGAATCCGATCAAGTCGGATTTGGACTCTATGATTTCGAATTTGGATTCGGATTCAAAATGAAGATACGAAAACTAGGTGGATCAGAGTTGAATTTTACTAGGTTCGACCTGACTCGGACCCGTGGCCATTTTAAGCAAGTACCCAGTCCCCAAGTGTCAAGTATTACAGAATACGGAGTACATTTCAGTTCATCTTTAGCATCTAACTTTTTCTTTCTCCACGAAATGATTAAAGCATCGTTTTGTACAGGACTGAAAACTAGTGAAGTGGCAAGAGTTTTGGATACGATTAGAAGAATCTAATTTGACAACCTAGAACATTAAGATAAGTACAATGTCACTGGCACGTTGTCATTCAGAAATTCAGTTAATACTGACGCTCAAGATGGAAATTCAGCACTCGTTGGAAAGTGACATTTATGATAAGCTCTATAATGCGAATTGCAAAGTTTAAGGTCAAGCCCATAACTCAAATTTCTTATGATTGTTATAACTTTTTACATGTACAGTTCTTTGAAAATTTCATTTGCACACAAGAAAAAAGTAGCAAAAGACTATCTGAAGCACAACCGAAACATAGATGCATGTCAGATGCTCTCAATTAGTACAGTCAGCACCTATACCAGTCTCATCCATCTGCTATAGTCTTCTCTATTAAGTATTTGATATTCCCATAATCCCATGCAGGGGGGGGGGGGGGGGGGGCAACAAAACTATTCTATGAAAAATAGAGAATTCTACATTAGTACTCCGTAACATGCATGGTTAAAATTCTCCTAAAGTTTGATGCTAGAACATTAATCAAAATGATGTCTAACAGGTGTTGCAAGGGTGAATGAATAGTTCTATTCCACACTAAAGTTAGTTAAAAGGAGTTATATTCGGGATTAGAGGGAGTAATATACAAAGGGTTTGCAAAGATGAACCTAACTTAGACAATAGTTGCGGACCATCTTAAGAACGAAACTCTCCACAAACCCATAATTCTGTCAGTCCTTGCTGATGTTAGGTTGTCCATTCGCACCATTTTCCCTCAGGATTGGTCAGGTTTAAGGAGGTTTCTGTCATGGGGCAGTCATGTTTGCTTGTCTTCATGCATTATTCTTGAGTTTCTGCCTTTGTTGAGAGTGAGTGACAGAATGCGTGAACCAATCCATACAGTATTGAAAAAAATAGTGAAAGAGATGTGTAGACGTTAAGACAATGCGTGAACCCACTGTTACGTTACCTATGGTCCCCTACCTATTGCGTTGTAGTTATTCAAAAATAGAAGTAGCTGAAATAATTTACTGCAATGAGTAAATCTTATTTGCTTAATCAAGAAATTCTAAGCTACAAATTTTTAGCCCTTTGATCATGAAAAAAAAAATGTTTAGATTAATCTTAATCAGGAAAAAGTAAAGGTTAAATACGGGTCAAGCCACACCCCTCACCAAGAGAGATAATCCACTTACAATGTACAAGAGGGTTCTATCCCTAAGCCAGGGCAATCGCCTAGGGCCCCGGGACAAAATGCTCATTTACATTATTTTGTAATTGTGTATTGATATTTATTGTAAAATGCACATAGATAACTATCTATACATGAGTGTAGCTCAATAAAAGAGCATCCATTATTCAACTCCTTATGCTAGGGATCGAATCCCATTAGACATAGGCTAATGGCTATATTTTTTTCCTTTTTTTTCGTATTCTTTTTCTTTTCTTTTCTTATAATTTCAACCCAATGTGTTGATATACCTCTATTTTTTTCTCTTACACTCATTATTCTTCTTCCCTTTTCACTAGACTCGGCCAATTTATTTTTATCACTATGTTCTTTCACATCCTTGTATTAATTTATATTGTACTTCTTATACCTTTATTTTTTTTATACCCAATGTAAGTCAAGCATAATACAAATGTTTATATGCAATCCAAAAAACTAAAATCAATATTCAAATTCCTTAGTCCAAAACCCAAAATATAACTGGAAAGTTCTATGATGATGTAATAATTTATTTTCATTGTACAATAACTACTCGAGTAAATTACAATAAATTTTTCTTTTTTTAAAAATATATTGACACTAAAATTTATAACTTATTAGTAATTGAATTGATAAGAAAATAAAATGTGAATATCACATATACTCTAGATATAGATCAACCTAATTAACTAAATAAATTAATGCAATTGAAAATGATTTATGAATGGTGAAAAAATAAATTATAGTAATAATTTAAAAATAGGAAGATTATTTGATTCATCACGTAGCTTATTAAAATTAGTTTTCATATAATTTTTTTTATACAAATTTTTAAATTTAGAGGCCCCAATTTATTATTTCACCCTAAGCCTCCTAATTATCAAGTACGGGCCTGCTTAAAACCATATTTCTATTGGAGGAGTTATCCTTAGCCTTGTAAAATATTTAACTCACTCATTTAATCAATGGGGGACAATTGGTTTCAACTCACATGCGGGTTTTTATATCTTAACACCCCCCTCACATGTGAGCCAATTTTCAATTTAGCCCAGTGTACATTAAAGCCATTAAAGGTTTCAAACCGCAAGTCTGACTCTAATACCATGTTAAATATGTGTCTGGACCACACTCATCACTAAGAGAGATAGTCCACTTATAAGGTTCAAGAGGGTTTTATCCTAAAATCATATGACTATAGGAGGAGTTGTTCTTAGCCGTATAAAGTAATTAACTCTCATTCATTTAATCAATATGAGATAATTAGTCTCAACTTACATGTGAGTTTTATTTCTTAACAACAAATGATGTTTTTGTATGTGAAAGTATCTACGGCGAGTCTTTCAAGTAATGAAATTGATTTTTACTTCGTATGTAATTTGAAGTAACTCTTTATGATAGTAATATTTATGAATAAGTATTCTATCTTACGAGTCCCCCCCCCCCCCCCCCCCCCCCCTTGACTAAAAGATTGACCCATTTGACTTTATACAATTTTCAAGACACAACTTTAAACGTTTTATCTCCAAATTCATAAGGCAAAAAATTATAAAAACTTGATATTCTAAAAATTTACATTGAGATGCATTCATAAGATCTCACTTAAATATATTATTTCTTATAACATGATGAGAATCTGTGGTCAAACTTTTCAAACTTTGACTGTATAAATAAAAATGAGACCGTCTTTAGGAGAGGGAGGGAGTACCATATTGTACTTGAATAGCAAGACTGAACTAAAAAGTATTTATAATCTAAGCAAACGAATAGTGAAGCATTTGACTACTTGAAATAACATACTTCAAACTACAAACACATTTTAACTTAGTTGCCATATTGCTCAATTTACATAATCGTAACAGCCGTTATTTCTAAAGAATCTGTTGGAACAAGGTGAATTTTGTGAAAAGTTCAAAGTCCCACATTGGTGGAAAATGGAAGATTTACTTCCTTTATATTATAGTGTGTGGGATAGTTGGATGTGGCCCTCGGGCTACCCACATTTTGTGGAGAGGGAGGACCTAGGAGGACCTACCTCTATCACACATGAGCGCCCGGCTGGGTCGGGTTTGGGTTGTTGACCAAGCTTATTTTTTTGCTAAATGTTATAACTGTTTTGTTATGTTCAGTTTTTTTTTTAAAATTTGTTCAACGTTTTGTAACTGTTTCATCAGTTTCAAAATAACATAAAAAGCCACAGTTTTATTTTTTTAGATAGAAACACATTAACATTTTCAATCTGAATTTTTTTTTCTCTCTTCGTCAAAGATCGAGCAGTTTCAATACTTTGTGGTATTTTCGTTGCCCGGTGGTACAGTGCAAGACCATCGGTACTTGATCTTTCTAAGAAATTGTTTTATCATGGGGGGCATCCGGTTGCGTACGATCTGCTTGCACAAATTTAAGGCAGTACCGTGAATGTTCTAAAGAGAGTGACATAGTCCACGACTCGGTCTCATTCCCGGTAATATTGTTTATATTGTTTTTCGTCTTTGCAAGTATCGGTTTCAACAGAATCATATGCGAAGTATATTTCATTGCACTATTCTAAGGCATGCAGAGTACAATGGTTAGAAGAGAAGTCTGCCTAATATAAGTATGATTCAATTGTCAAATCCCCAAGTGATGTACTTTGCTGTTCGTGAGGATTCAATAGCAAGGAATGATCAAAAGGCATATAATCCTCACTTTCACCTTTTATGGTATTGGTTTCTGCTTCTAATATTTGCTGTTCATGCAAATGTTGCGCCCGACGCAAAGCTATGAGACCATGTGTTCTGGCCAACTCGTATTCAGCTTCCATAATTTGTTGCTTCAGTTGAGCTATCATTCCAACACTTCCATACACTGGGTCTCGAACTCGTGAGCTTGCTTCCTGAACTAGGCTCTCTGCTGCCTCCCTCTTCCTCCCCTCCGGAAGTTGCTACATTATGCATTATATATAATCAACATTACTGTAAGATTTTCAAATATTTACAAGTAAATTATATATGCAGTTTGAAAAAATGGTGATGGTAACGTCTAATGTAGCTTTGGACAATTTTTTTTAATAGTATGATTCAATACCTATTGTTTTTTTTTTTTCATAAACAGATAAATTTGTATAAGCTTCAAATTCATAAACCAAAGTATGAACAATAAGATAGTAAATAATATGGTTTAATATATTTGAGGTTGATATATACTATGATCATAATATAAAGAAGGAACCTTTAACATCTTGGCCACATTGCTAGCTCCAAAGATTTTATGGACACAAGCAAATCTCTCAAGATTAGTTGCAGGAAAGTAGGGTCCAAAGATGCAATCTTTAGGACATCTCCTTCTCAAATACTTGCAAGCTGCACATCTTCTTGCATTTGACATTCTTCTTCCTTAAGATTCTGCTAAATCTTTGATTATTATTATAATTACCCTCTTTTCCCTGTTTTTAAAATCTGTAAGAAGATGCAGCTAATCTTGTAAGATATTGTAAAAATGATCAACGTATATATATAATATACGAGTATCTTGGGTCTTTGATTTTGGAAGAGCTAATTAGCTGCAGCTACTTGTACTAATATTGGAAATGTATATTTGCCCCAAAACAAATTATGGAAATGTATGCAACGGCTAGTTAAATTTGAAATTACTTGAGCAAATAAGGTAGTTTTTGAGGTTGATATAGAATTATATAATAAGGTTGACGATGATAAATACTCTTACTAGCAATATACTACTACGCATTTTTACAGTATATATGATTCCAACGGTTAGTAAGTTTGATTGGTTTTGTCAATGGGAAAGACTGTGAGGTACTTTTTTTTTTTTTTTTTAATTTAAAACTTTCCCTTTGTTGGGAAATTTACAAAAATCAGGGTCACATAGATAATCGGGAAATAAATTTTTTCAAGAGTCATGAACGAGATCAATTTCCTAAAAGTATAATTTGAACCCTTTAAACTACAACCCGAGTTAGACGAAATTTACTTGGGACATAAAACGAAAAATTATTGTAATTTCGTGTAGTAAAATTACAATACAATGAAGACAAGTTTTGGTATTTGTAATGATGATAAATAAAAGTAACAATACATAAAGGAAAGAAGAAAATATTTTCTCTTATCCCTTCCTTCATCATATGAGTAATGTCATATATTTATAATTGTATAAATATTAACCAAAATACACCTCTTAGAAGACACCTTTTAATAAATACTTTTATTTCGTATTTAAAACAATGTCAAACGACATTTACTATACCAAACCTTTTCATATATAACAATTTTTCCTTGGTTCACAATTAATCTTATTGAACTTAAGACCTAACATCTTAAGACTCAACTTAAGACCAGTTATGGAACAATATTATGAAATTCAGAAAATTTCAAGCAGGTTTAAACAACTCAATATTAACTTGGAGTTCACCAAGATTAACTTTCTCTTTTGATAATTGGAAACTTATTCTTCATCAAAGGTAAAGTTTCGATTTTTCAATGATGTATAAGTGGTTGCTTAGCTTAATAGAATTCCTGATGTAGTGCTTTGTCACAGGAGCATGTTTTGGAATTCTACCTAAGTAAGTACGAAGTTTAGCCGCTTTAAGAAGTTATTTGGGGCATAACTTTGATGTACTTATGAATATATATGGACACATGGCTTAAAGTGTCAATTTAATAATGAATTCAAGTATTTAACTTTGTGTGTGTAATATCTTCAAGTGTCCAATATGTATTGAATTTGGTTCAAACATTTTAAGATACTAAATGGATACAGATTCTTGGAATGTGTATTGCATTAAGTGGGAGTTCAAGTCTTAGTACACTTTCATTTATGCACAAGGTTATTTTGTTACGATGATGTTGATGCAATAAATCATTTTTAGTATTCTAAATGAGGGAGGATTGTTGGAGATTTAGAGTATTTGGTTGATTATATTCATGTTATGTATAGTTTAAGTCATTTGATTACGGTGTCATAACTTAAACAAATATATGAATATAATTAATCAATTACTCTAAATCTCCAACACCCTTCAATGTAAAAAAAACATCCATCTCAGTAAATATTTTTTTAAACGGGCAATTGAGCATTAATTTTTTTTTTCCTGATTTAAACATATAATTATTAAAAGTAGATTAACAAATTATAAAGAAGAGGAGTTGAGACATGGTCAAGTGACTAAATCATTCAACTTCTACATTTTACTGATAATTCGAGCCTACCTCATTAAACAGAAGGATTCCTCCTTAAGCTTACTTCTAACAAATATTTTGTAAAAAGTACATAGTGATATTGGACATTACTAATTTTGCTATTACCTAAATAATTAACACTAGTTGAAATTAAATTTCTATTTGATAGTGGTAAACCTACGCAAAAGATTAGCTCTTCTATGAGACGGTCTGACCAAAATATGCGGTTATACCTCTTGGTTTTTAAACTTTATCTATTCTATTTTTTGTTTAATTAGTACTTGGTTGATAATTTAAAATTCTTAAACCGCCTTTTATAAGAATTTTTCAGTCCAAAATTAGCCTAGACTTATTATGATCCTTGTTCTCCGGATTCACCTCTACTCCAATGTAATTTAAAGTGTTTGGTCAATAGTTCCCACAACTCGTGGTAAATTGCACACGTTAGTAGAGTTGTCAAAATTCAACCTAATCCGATAAGTTACCCGAAATCGACCCGGATCCGACCTGATTATGATCCGAAAAGTGAGACCCAAAAACGACCCAACCCGACCTAAAGTCAACCCAAAACCGATTTGACCCGATATTTGAAGACCCGAACCCGATCCGTGTCCGACCCGTTACAGATCCGACCCGAAGAGAACTCGAAATCAATGGAACCCGACACATAACTGATATAACCCGATGTATAACAACCTGTGACCCGAATTAACTCGATATATTAACAATTTGAATATATGTGAATGCAACCTAATCTTGCCCGACCTATTTTTACCAAATTTCTAATAACCTTGAAACCAAACGATTTCATTAATGACCTGATGCAAACCCGATAAAGCTTAAATCGGATTTCACCCGAAATCGAGGCAACCCGTTACCATAATTTACTTGATCCGAAATCTACCCGAACTCGAAATAAACTACTCTAATCCGTTTAGGAACCGACCCGATTTTACCTGAACCGACCTTGACCAGAACCGAATACAACCTGATCCGAAACCAAACTGAACCTGAGCAAACAAATAACCGATTTAACTCGACCCGATAATTATTTGACCCAACCCGACCCGACAGACCAAATTAACCCGATTGAACCCGAATCGATAAGAATCGATCAGCTATGAGTCAACCTAGAACTGACCCGTTGATCCTATTTGAGACCCTAAGCGTTAGAACACTCTTAGTAGAAATCCAAGAGTGACATGACGGTTAATAACGGTTGAAAAAAAGTTGCTTGATTGGTATAATGTACAATTGTACATATGCGAGCTTACATTATACAACTACAAACGAGCATTGTACAAAATTGGGGTCCGTGGCCAAGGCGTGGAAGACGCCAAAGAACTGAGTCGGAGTCAGTGACTGAAGCAGCCCAAAAATATGGACAATGATGGCACCACCTCCTACTCTTCCTACACTTCTACTGCTAAAACCAACAAAATTTCCTCGACTTTTTTGGACACAGAAAACCAGACCCACCTCAATTATTACCCTCAGCGTTTAAATCTTCTTCCCCTTTCCCCAATCCATCTTTCATGGATGAATCTAGTAATACTAACAACAGTTATAGTGGAACCCCAATTTGCAACTTACCTCAAGATCATCTCTTCTCAATTCTCCTGCTTTTACCCATTAATTCAATCCTATCTTTTGCTCAAACTTGTAAAAAGTTCAAGTCTTTGGCATCTTCTGATGCTTTGTGGGAGTCCATTTGTATGAGAGAATGGGGTCCCACGTCTGTTGATGCCCTTAAAGGTGGAAACTTTATGCCATGGATGAAGCTTTACCAGCAGGTTGCTCAGTTGGGGTCTGTTTCATGCCTTAAATTGATTGACCCAGTTGCTGATAGCTTGGTTCCTTGTCCTAGAGCCTCTCATTCACTCAATTTTGTGTCTAATTGCTTGGTTTTGTTTGGAGGGGGTTGCGAAGGAGGTCAGTTTTTGCGATACCCATTACATATTTTATTTCAACTTCCACATTTTATTGTCTGTTTTATATTATATTGGATTATTTTTATATTGTTTGATTGCCAGGCAAAATTTATCATAATATTCTGGTGGATCCCAGTTCCCAAAATACTGTTCCTTATGTTGGGTTTCTATATGTGAAGTTGCTGAGGTTTTTTGGATTTTTTTTATCAAGATTTGACCTTTTATTCCTAAGGATTTTTGGGTAGCATTAAGAAATGTTTGAGTTACACCTCTAGAAACTAGAAACTAGAAACTAGAAAGGTATATTTGTTTTCCTTTATGGTTTAGCTGAGACTTGAGAGTTTGTTCAATACAAAGAGGGCAAATCTTGTGCTGGACCCCACTCCTAAGTCATGGTTGTAGAAGTTTTTGAGGGTCAATTGGGGATTGTCCCCTATCATAAAACTTGGTTAATTGCTCTAAGAGAGTATGTTGAGGCCGATGGATTTGATGCTTGTGTTCATGACCTATGTTACATGGATCCTCTGTTGTACAATGTATTGGCGAATTGCCTTGTGTTGGAAAAAAATAAAGGAAACTTGAACTCTAAAATAATGACTGAAACCATGCAGGACTTGGAAAATGGCCTAGTATGATATATGGACCGGCACTCTTATCAGACACCCTCTGACCAAGAATATGGAATATAACTTTCCTTGAATCTATCCCCTTTCTATGTTTTTTCTTCCAGATCTATGCATCAATATTCTGATGAAATTATGAAGTACCGTTGTACCAAGTCATTGAGGTTATGTTTTTTCTTCCAGACCCATGCATCAATATACTGACGCAATTATGAAGTACCATTGTATCAAATCATTGATGCTATTCACTTTTCAAAAGTCGAAGAAAAAACATAGACTCTTCTTAATGTTGAGCAATGAAAGGCTTCTTTGTACCCTCTATGTGATTCCCCATGTTCTTCTGTAAGAATCTCATGTTCTTGGTGCTATAGCCTATAGGATTTTGAGTTTCTTCACTGATGATGGTCATAGTGTGGGTGCCGTTTCTCTGCTTATTTAGTCGTGACTCCTGACTTCTTCGAACCATGACACTTTTTGTAATATGTAAAGGTGTGAAATGATTGTTAATTGTTCTCCAAAGAGAGTGATTACCTAATAAAAGAATGCTATGCCAAATTATAGATTTCAGTTCAAGCTTCATTATAATTCTGTTCAAAGGTGATATCTTTAATAATCATATGGTAAGAAGATATTTTTGCTCTGCTAAAGACTTAATCACATTTTCTTCTTTAAAACTTTTCCATTCAGGGCGCCATCTTGATGATACATGGGTTGCATACCTTGGTTATGATTTAGAAACCATATTAAAATGGCAGAAAGTAACTTCAGGTTCCCCAAGTGGACGCTTTGGACATACTTGTGTTGTAAGTGGTGATTTTCTTATAATATTTGGAGGCATCAATGATCATGGTGTTCGGCAAAATGATACCTGGGTTGGAAACATTGTTCAAAGTGAGGCATTTGGTTTTACATTGTTTTGGAGGCTTCTTGATGTGGGTACAGCAGCACCACCACCACCACGTGGAGCCCATGCTGGATGCTGCATGGAGAACAGGAGAATGCTTATTCATGGAGGGATCGGCCCAGACGGTGTTAGATTGGGAGACTTGTGGATTTTGGAAATATCAGAGAATTTCAATCATGGAACTTGGCATGAAATTCTTACCCACCCATCACCATCACCACGTTCTGGACATTCTTTCACTTGTATCGACGTTACACGATTGCTGCTTTTTGGGGGAAGGGGTTCGGGTTATGATGTCCTTAATGATGTTTGGGTTCTCGATGTCTCAGAGGGTCAACCACATTGGATACTGGTTCGATTCGACTTATCAAACACTCCTTGGGGAATTAACCTTCCAAGAGTTGGTCACTCAGCTACCCTCGTTCTTGGAGGGAAACTTCTTATTTATGGAGGTGAAAACTCCTTAAGGCACAGGAAAAATGACTTTTGGTTGTTAGATGTGAACTCCATGAAAAGGCACCCTTTCTCTTCAAGAATGTGGAGAAGGCTAAAATCCCGTGGGTATAAACCCAAGGCTCGCTCATTTCATGCAGCATGCTCTGACCATTCAGGCCGTCTTGTGTATATATTTGGTGGAATGATCGATGGGTTACTACAACCAGCAGAACCATCTGGTCTTAGATTTGATGGTGAAGTCTTTGCTGTAGAACTTTGCCTGTCTGGTTGACACTAAGCTAATCCTTAACAAGTACTATCAATCTTTCTTCATATGGCATCTTGCTTAGAGAGGCATGGAAATATACGATGCAATATCAAATTGATGTAGTAGAGTAGATTTTGGAACAGGTAACTCAAAAAAAGTCCCAAGTTGCTGAGTGCAGTTCCTATTACTTGGGATCTTTTCAAATTTTGCGTGTAAAATAGTTTGATGGAAAGCTTAATTTAGTACGGTTGTGACGTAGTTGTAGAGGGACTATCGACTTACGTTCAAGTATTTGTTGCTGGTAATGTAATAACTATGGGTTTATGCAACTCTTGCAATGTTTTACTTGGCACAATCTTGTACAGTATGTTGACTTTGTAACTGTATTTCTGAATAGAATGTGATTAACTATTTTGTAGCTAGGATAAACCAGCAACTGGGCATCACTTATAATCCTTGCTTTCTGCTAGTTGATCTGATAAACTTCTATGCCAGGGATGCATTGCTCTGTAATAACTAACAGCTTCTACCCAAGTGGATTGTTAAACAACACCTGCAAATCTCCCCCTAAAGCTCACAAATTAAATGTAAATTTACCTGTCTTTGAATAAATCACTCCATCAATCGTCCTCCTCTATCCAACTTCATTCTCCCTCCGTCATTCCTCCTTGCTAAACGAGTCAATCGACCTGTGGTAAGACGACAACACGTTAACGACGGCGGCACAACGAAAGTAATTTTATTTTATTTCATTTTAAAAAACGTGAGTCATGGTAATGGCTTCTAATTCGGATGGCACAACCATGGTGCATGGCCTTCTCTTTGAAAAAAAAAAACTAATACTAATACTAATACTAACACTAATACTGATAATGATATTTGTATAAATTAATAATTATTATAATACATATTACAATTATTAAAATAGTTAAAATAAAAATGATAATCATAAATAATAATTATCCATTAAAAAATTAAGATTATTTCAATAGTATTAGTAGTAATCATTATTATTATTTGGTTATAGTTGTTAGATAATAATAATAATTTTAGCATTATGAGGTAATAGGATTGTTAATAATTGTTTTATAATTATCATTATTATTAACTAATGTTATTATATAGAATTTGCACATTTTTTGTAATGAGATTTACGTTTGTATAGTTATGTAAGTGCGAAATGTTTGACAATCAAAAAAGTTGTGAAAAATGTTGTTTAATTGTTAGGATTGTTAGAGTATTAATTACCTTGTACATTGTTGGACTTTTTATGAATTTTGATTGTTAAAATGAATGAAACTGATTCGAAATTGTGATGTCGATGACTTGGTAGTCTAATTTGCAAAGAAAATTTTGCTAAAATTTATAGGAAAATAAATTATGTGTTCAATTGTCGGACTAATGATTACCTAGTCAGACTATTCATTATCATAAAATGCACAACTGTATTAATTGGTAGTATACATTTTACTCATTGTTGAGCAATATGATCGATATAAAGGTACCTTTATTATTTTTCTAAAATCATATCATCATTTCACCCTTGCAAGTAATCCATTAAAATGTTAGGAATTCTGTTTTGTTTGGAAATTGATCCATATTCATTCTTCTTGATCCAATGGTCAATGTAAACAACAATAACAAATAGGTAATAAAATATTCCAAACATTTCAAATAGAGACTTAAGTAAATACTATACCGGTGGAGGGTATGTTCATTGAGGATGAAGAGCGATCACGACCTTCAAACAAACGGCTTGAAGATAGTCCAGATGATGATGAACGACCACAACCACTAACACCATGAATATTTTCAAATGCACTTCAATTATGTTGTGCTTGTCGACCTCTAGGTGGTCAATCTTTTGTGGGTTCGCATACTCTCCAATTCTACGTGTTCGCCATAAAGGATGGATTTGATCCATTCAACCATCTCATTGTTTTTATAGGTTGTTGCAACCAAACAAAAACCGGATCTCATTGCAAAGTGAATAACCCAATTGATTGCTTCCTGGATTTCTTCAAAATATCCATCGTATTCAAAAATCCCACTGAAATAAAATCAACTTCATCACCACCATATTCTCCGTAATCATCATGTGCATTAATAGTTTTTCAAATTAATAACTTAATCAAATAAAATATTTCACTTCAATTGCTTACAAAATTAAATACAATGTCATATGCCCTTAATTTTTTTTAATATTTGAAAATAAACTCATAATTTAATAGTGTAACTAGAGAAAATAATTAAATTAAATTTGATATTTTAATCGCTTACTTATTTTTCTAATAGTTTACCTAATATATTCATAAAATTAACTAATAAGAATTTCATTAAATAATGATTTGATTGCGTCATCAAACAAAAATAATCAAATATTTATTTATTTTAACGAAAGAAAATAAAAACAAATAACTTTTTTATATTTACGGATATTATGTAGAAATTTGGAAGCTCTATTACCAACAGAGAGAGCACGCCACATTTAATTGGAGGCTTGGAGCCTATTTGAAGTAAGCTATCATAAGTCGTAGTGTCATATTGTCAATTCTTCAGAAAGATGTCAAGAAGAAGATGGAAAAGCAAAGACAGGACAGGACTTACTACTACATCTCCAAGTCAAGCTTTGCAAAGCTAACTGCATTGTTCCCACCCATCTCTTTAGATGCTGGAGAACACAAACATCAAATCTAGTGTCTCAGGGCTTACCAAGGATCAATCTGCACACTGGAAAATCTGATCTCATGCAAGAGAAATTCAACTATTTTTTTTTTTTTTTTATATATAGAACTTAACATTCAGTATTGCTACAGATGGTTTCTAAAAACACAGCCATTGGAGTGGTTGCATTCTAAAGATAAAATTACAAAATGCCTGTGAACGTAAAGCGCTCGGCATCTTTGATTGATTCTTCTATGTTAACAAGATATACATGCGTCTAAATGAACAAATTGAATTTTCTTCCGCGTATATATCCTCCCGCCTTTCCACCTTGAAACAATAAGGCGGAAAACAACCAATATTGCTCCACAGCTTCAAATTCGAGCATCGAACATTGGTATGAATGCATGAACATGACCGACTTACAATTTAACATTCAGAAATAATTGCACACAATTGACTATAAGCTAAGTTTAGTCCTCCAAATTTCCCCAATGACCTTTCTTGGGGTTGGATCATCAGGACCTCTGTCTCGTTGACCGGAAGTAAAATAGAACCAGCCATTCCAAAATCCAACTAGAGTTGTTTTGACACGGTAGGGAAGTTTTCCAACCACCGACCATTTCTGTAGCATAAAATGAAATAATTCAGGACATGAACAAACAGGTAATGACGAGGCCACATTAGAAGTGCCGAGATAGAAATATCAGTGTAATAGTTAGTAATGTGTACAATAGAGAAAACTAAAAAAAAAAAAACAAGAATCAGTAGAGAAAGACGTTACCAGTGTGTCTAAATCAAATCGGAAAATCTCTCCATTCAGGATCATCTTTTTTGTGACAGGATGCTTGTCAGTTGTGCCGCCCGCAATAATAATTGAATGATTGACTATAGTCCAGGCAAACTCTATATGGGAGTCTGGCTTTGGCATGGGAGGCAAATTCTTCCACTTCATCTCATCATCCAGCATATAAACATCAGCATACACCACCTAAAACATTATATCCATTGTTCAAATTAATAAGCCCCATCTATGAGAACAATAAACAAGTCAAGAACTATACCAGAGCAACCATACCATATTTTACTAGGAACCTAGGATGCATAGTGCACTACCAATCAGGATATAATGCATCTGAATCCACGATGCAATGTAATTTTTTCAATCATCACTGACCTTTTGTTTCGGAAGATACTACCGAGATATTCCTGTGTAGTAGACACAGAATACCAAAGAGCACTTGATTTTACCAAGCTGGGTAAGACTTGACAAGCCCTTGAACTTTATGAGTACCTAACTATCTACCATTTAGTTCCCTATATAATATATTACTAATGGAATAAGAAGTCCAAACTAGGGGATCCAAACATATTGGGCTGTACTATACTCTCGACCCTCTTTGACATTTTGAATACCTAACCCTAGTGACATATAATATTTTGCCTTCTAGTTTTTTAAGGAGTTGTATGTATAGAAGTACTTTGATAGCATGTAATATTTTAAGCAATTTGACTTTGATTGTGGAGCACTCAGAAACTTTTTTAACTTATTAAAATATGCAGTTTAATAAAAATAGTAGGCCCAATAACAGGCCAAAAGAAATTTTATATACCGTATTGATTTGGATTCAAACAAGCTAAATTATTTCAGATATGCTTGGATTGGATCCAAGCTGTAAACAGTTCAGATCAGATTGAAAATTCCAAAACCAAATTATATATTGGGCTCTAATCCAAACCAAACAGTGAACTTTCATCCCTAGTTCAAACATGTAACTATATCAATTTTAAAGTTTAAACAGTTGTTAGTTATATGGATGGGTCGATCGCAAGAGACTTGGCGTGTGGCCAAGATTGAAGCCCAGAGTCAAGAATTAAGATTCACTATTATGCCGGGTATTCGGGCTTCAATTATCCCCGCACCTAGGACTGACTATCCAACTGTAGAAAATAATCACCAAAATAGATTTGAATTCTGCCGAACCCTCATTTTATTCATAGATAGGACAAAATGGACATGTTTCAAGCAATATCAGGCCAACTACAATAAGTATGCAATCTAAAGTTGAACAACACGGTAACCAATCTTGTGGACAAAAACATAGGTAAACTACAGTTACATGTCTACTCAATTGTCAAGAATGGGAAGTATTAGGCTAAAGCACAAAATAACTGCCATTTCTCCCTTATTTCAGGTAATACTGCACAGAAACTAAAACACCAATTTGAATTTGCAATTGCCACATTGAGACGTTGAGAATATTAAGACCTGTCAAATGCATCATTGAAGTAATTCCACAAGCAACTGAGCTGTCAGGGGTCAAAATATGGTACTGCAATCAAATTGCACCCGACACAGATATGATTTGCCGAACTTAGCCTTTTGTGGCTAGCTAAAATTCAATATGTTAAACTTACAGAGCTACACATCACATTACATCACAACACAGAAGGTTCAAACTCTTAAAAGCAACCAAGAAATGCATTATGTTTTGGAGTTCATCAAATTACCTCATGCCTACGTGAGCACTTAAAAATTGGGGACCCAGGTTTGGCCATGAAATCACCTTCTTGACCACCAATAACAAGTAGTCTATCATCAACGACAACACATGCCCTGGAAATAAGAGAGAAAAAATCAACAAATACTTGGGGAAAATTAAATATTAGATAAAGGGAAGACATCAATTGGCATCATAGCACAAAGATGAGATTAAATCTATAACACAAATATAATAATTTCAGTTTCCAGAGTCTTATACCTGTGAGGGCCCCCACGAGGGATAGGTATTTCAGATCGCCATTCCTTCTCCAGTGGTTTTCCATCCTTCACTGCCAGACTCCAGTGATCTGTTTCAGGCGTGTACCGGTTTACCCCACTGCCTCCCATGACATGCAGCCTTCCTCTCCATAGTTGAGTAGCAGGTGCATATCTGAATAGAATAGTGATTAAAAGAACTTATAAGTGGAGGAAAAGAATTAACCGATAGATACCAACAAAGGCATCACAACATTAGTACCTAGGGACTGGCAAAGAAAGGAGGTCCTTCCACTGCTTTGTTTCAGTATCCAGCACAAAATTTCGGGCTGTAGGCCCTCTGCATTGAGGACCATATTGTCCAGTGACTACATATATAAATCTTCCATCCGTTACCATTCCTAAATGAGAATGAGCCATCTCCTTCGGCATAGGAAAACTTTCTCCCCACGTGTTGTCTGTAAAATTGTAGACGTCAACATGAGAATGCACCTGCAATCCATAAGCAATCAAGCAAGACAGACGAGAAGGGTCATTAGCTATGATCACGAGAAAAATCACTAAGATCAAACTCGTTAATAACGATTTATACTATTTGATCACAATACTTGTCATATTATTTGTATAATACAGCTTTTAGATCCAAGGCTCCAAGCAAACCAAATTACAGTAAAAAAAGCACGAAATTTTTTCAAACGAATACACCTGAAAGTTCCAACAGCAGTTTACAACATGATTACTTCCAATGCTCAGACTCCAGACTCTAAAAATGGGAAGGTAAGAATCACCAATGAGTTCACTATTAAGACTTCGGACCATAAACCCTACATCTTCGTTGACTAGAAAAGGCAAAAACCCAGCACATGAGACATATATCTCTAATACTACGCAGAAATCAGTATGGTAACGTATAATGGGATACGTAGTAGCTATAAAAAAGAAAATAACTCACAAGATTAATGGTGCCATAGCCAGCAAAGACGTACAAAAGATTATTAATCTGAATGGCAGCCCCATCAAGGCGGGGCACTGGAGCTGTAGGCATCTTCTCCCAGTGTAGTTCAGGCCCTGCCAAGTCCGCGAACGTAGCCGCTACTAATCTCCGTGGACTTCCATCCTTTCCCCTGTCTTGACCCTTTGCCTACAACAGAATCAGCACTTGAAATTAGGGTAACGAGCCACACAGGCCATCAGATTCAAATTCAAATTCAAACCTTTGTTAGGTTAGAATTGGGGAGATCAAACATCGTAGGTTGTTGTTGGTAGGGCCAATTATCGGTGACGTAACGGAAAGCGGAGAAGGTGGAAGAAGAAGAAGAAGAAGAAGACGCCCATTTCAGATCTGCGATAACGCCCAATCCAACCAAAGCTAGGAATGATAACAGTACCACTACTTTTCGCGACGGGCTTGATGATGAATGCTTCAGGTTGTGCCTTCCAAATTTCATTGGATGATTCAGATGGGAGGAGCGAGCGAGAGAGAGTATGTGAAATACAGAAATACGGGGGCAAAGGCGGGGGAATAGAGAAAGCGCGGCACACAGTATTTGGTACTTGGTATGTCGGTGCTGGCTTGTTGATTTCATTAACCGCGGCTTCCTTCATCTGGTTTCGCCGCTAACTACGACTAATTGGACCCTGCACCGCACCCGGTACAAAAAGACGCAAGCAAGTTAAGCTGACACGTCAGTATAGGCAATTAACATCCTGGTGTAAAGCAATAAATATTAACAGTTTCCAAATTTTCCCCCAACTAAATGAAATGATTACGGTTGAATTTTCCACTTAACATAACTATTTTGATTTCTCATGCAACACGTTCCCCATTACTTAAGAATAATTTATTTATTTTTGCCTTTGAAATGTATGTTTTGTGCCTTTGAACGTAATGTTTATTGTTCAGTTTAATAAATATGTGTACAATGCGTATATATTTCAAATGCAAAAGTTCAGATTTAAAAATAATATTACAAAATTATCGGTGCGTTTCTTTTCCCAATGTGCAAATTACGAAGCATTAAACATGACTATTTCCCATGCAACACCAATCCTCAATAATAATTTTTTTTTCCTTTGAAGTGTATGTTCAGTGCCTTTAAACGTAATGTTCAGTGCCTTTAAACGTAATGTTCGGTGTTTTGAACGTAATGTCCAGTGCATTTGAACATAATATTCATTGCATGTGAACGTAAATTCCATTGTCTTTGAAAGTGATGTTCATTGCCTTTGAACGTAATGTTCAATGTTCATTTTAATAAATATGTGTATAGTGTGTGTACATTCCCAACACAAAAGTTTAGATTTTAAAATAATATTACAAAGTATTTCTTTTCCCAATGCACAAATTACGAAGTACTAATGATGATTTCACATGGGAAATAATGAATAGTATGCATCCCAATGTTTATTGCCTTGTAAAGAATGTTCATTTTGTTCAATTCATGTGAAATATGTTAATGTTCATTACCTTTTTATAGAATGTTTATTCAAGTTGTATATAATGTTCATTTTTGCAATACTTTCTTCACGAATAATCCATGTTCATTTTCATAATACTAATGTTAATTCTTATAACACTTAATGTTCAGTAGTATAATATAGGATGTTCATTACTTAAATAGAGTATGTTCATTTCCAATATATATGAACAAAACGTCTACTATCCCCAATGCAAAAAGTTCAAATCTATCTTGATATAAAATGTTCATTGTTATCATATATCATGTTCCGTGCAATAATATACGATATTCATTGGTATAATATATAATATTTGTTATCATTGTTTGTGTACAATATGTGACTATTCTCAATGCCAAAAAATCAGATTTTTAAAAAAACTTTGGGACCTGTACTACTCCCACTCTGCAAAAATACTTCTGCTTTTCCCAATTACAAAGTTACTTGCATGGGGAATAACGGACTTCACATATCCCTATGTTCATTGTCTGCTAAAAGAATGTTAATTCATTTTCATTTTCTATGACATTACTGCGTTTTATATTTAATATTTGTGCATTTTGGCCCGGGTGCACGATGCTCACTGTACAACCCGGGTTCATAGTCTTATTTGCGCCAACTATTTTGGTTAAATATTCGACTTCATTTCATTTCCATTCCCATTCCCTTTCACAACCCATACGCTACCTAAGGGTTTATGATCTCACTGTCTCACTGAAACCACTATGTTGTCATTGTTCATACCTCCTTAAAGATTTGATTATTCATGCTATGATCGACTTATGACTAGGGCTGGAAACGAGCTGAGCCGAGCCGAGTCCGAGCTCGAAAAGCTCGTGGCTCGGCTCGTCTAAGACTCATAAAGCTCGGGCTCGTAACTCACCGAGTTTTAAAATTTGAGCTCGGGCTCGGCTCAACAAAAGCTCGTGGCTCGGCTCGGTATAAGCGCGTCAATTAGCTTTGATTTGTCGAATGCTTATTCGAGTAATTAAGCTCGATTCTATTTAAAGATTGGTACTACGCCCTTAATTAAGCTCGGGTCGTTTAGGCTCGTCAAGCCCTTGAGTTTGAATTGTTTGAGCTCGAGCTCGGGCTCGCTTTCGTAAAGCTCGGGCTCGCCTAATTCCGAGCTCGAGCCGAGCTTTAGGCGATCAGATCCCGAGTAGCTCGCGAGCTAACTTGGCTCATATCCAGCCCCACTTATGCCGATCTTCGGACTTATTTTAGACTAGTTCCAATTATACAAGTTGCAGGAAAATATTACAATATTGATATAATGCCAACTTGGAGGGAGCACATATGCAACTAGTTAAGGCTAATATTTTCAAATCTCTAAACATTATTAGTAAATCTCTACCAAAATATGTATTTTGTATATTGTTTAATCACGTTAACCTTATGTGATGAAAAAAATTATACGCTCTCTGAAAAAACCGTCCAAAGTGGACAGTTCCTCCATGAAGCGTATAATTTAAACATGCCAGTTTTCAAAATTAGACTACTTAACCTTCACATCAACACCATTTCCAACAAATCCTAGGCTAAACACTAGTATAAGGAACCAACCTCGATTCCCTTGTACTAGTGTTTAACGTAATACATGGCTAAGGCTTGATACTCAAGTCCAATGACTCTACTCCACATCCTATCCAACGTTCTAAGAATCATACAAGAAGGCTAACTATAATTTAACAGTTAAGCTAAAACAGGTAAAAATCACAGCCACTGCTAAGTAAAGAATTGGCTTAACATATGATAATACTTAATCATAGACATTATATTATATCACTCCATGTAAGTCAATCAAAATAATTGGACAATAATCTCGATCACATTCCTTTTTAATTTAATAGCATTCCCATCTTCCCGACAATGTAAGAATTATTATATATAAAAAAGTTACATAATTCCTATTTGACCTTGAATAAAGAAATCTATTATCCAAATATTCAATGGAGGAACGAATTCAAAACCAATTTTCTTGGGCTCAAATTTTTGAAGGTTCAATATAAAAGTGTACCATGACACCTACGTATTTATCTTATGGATGATTAGCCTAATAACTTAATTTCGCTTAGCATAGTACTTTGGAGCTCATTTTTATGTCATTCATTTCATATGTCAGAGCTATATTTTGATTTTCTTGAATAATCTCCGATTAATCTTGGAATTGAATTTAGTTAAGTCCTTACCATCAAAGTTAGAGATTCAACTATATAAAAATAGGTCTACAAATAGTGAATTGTATACACTGCAAATAAGTGTAGTGAATATAACAAATACTAAGAACTAATCGAGCGTATAACTTAGCCTCCATACTTTTCATATGTCAAAATTTGAAGCTTTTATAGGGTTATTCGACAAGATTACACGAAAGCAACATATACAATGTGCTTTGAAAAAGAAACAAAGACATACATAGAGGTGCAAATTATGAACTGGCTGAACAATTTTCAGTCTGCATGAAAGAAACTGTAGAAAATCAATAATGCTTGTGATGGTTAACAGCACGGCAAGATTTTCTAATCTCTCCCTGTTTTCCAGTAAGAACGCCAATTCTTCCCATGTTAACCATGGCTGGACCAAATCTATTTTTGAAGTAATCAGGAGAATAGGCTAACTTCTTCACAATGCTGTTTGTAAGCGGAGAACTACCAATGTTTGCATCAATCTCAAGAATTCCTTGGTTTACCAGTAGTTGCTTGTAGTAGCCATTGTCGATGCGATATTGGGTTCGTGGATTGTACTTGAAGTAAACTTTGCTGTTGGAATGACCACTCTTCCTTGGACATACTTTCCTCAGTGCATAGAGCATACCGCTGTGCATCCTCGAGTCTGGCTTACCCGAGTTGTGGAAGTTGTATAGACGGTGTTTGAACTTGTCGCAGTGTGTAAGTCCGACCGAATGCCCACCTATGTGATCAAAGTCATCAACTTATTTGTAAGTCTATAGACATGGGATTACTACATTAATTAAGCTAGCTCATGTGAAAGCGTAAGACGATTTTTTGATTGTAACATACTCTCTTCGTTTCTTTTTTTTTCTTTTCATTTGAAATATGGGAAGAAATCAAAACAATATTAAATATCATTAAGATTTTATAAAATAATTTAAATTAATCTAAAAATCAAATTAGATTCTATTAAAAAAATGATGTGAGTTGAAATAGTAAATTTTTTAAAGTTCATGACATGCAACCAAAAAAAAATTTATATCACACAATAACAAAATATAAGAATTCCAAATGAGATTCAAGATTGAAAAATGGGAAGAAGAAAAAAAGAACGAAGGAAGTACCTAGAAGAACAACAAAGTCTTCCTTGCTTAGTCCTCTTGAAGCAAATAGATGGATGGCGTCACGGACAGGCATGTACTCTGATGGAAGATTTGTAAGGGCTTCTTTTTGATGTGAAACAAGACCATCCCGTCGTCCTGTTTCTACGTAATACCATTTACCTCCAGCCTACATGCATTGCAACTCGTATAAATCAGTTAATTGAGATGCACTCTACTTTGATCACCTTAAGAAAGTGATCGACCTAGTGCTCAGATGCGTATAAATCAGTAAATGTCAAGACTTTGTCATAGGATCACAAATATAAGGAATGGGTGGGATACTCACCAAAAAGACAGAACTTCTAGCAGCAATAGTAAGTACATCAGCACAAGAGACAACCCCAGGACACATTTTCTCTACAGCCGCCTTTGCAGCATCCACAACATCAAAGCCCCTAAGGCTTAGATTTGGTTTTGCTGTTTTCTCTGTATTTGGTCCGTCTAGTAGGACTGATGCATCACATCCCTGAATTTAACAAGAAACAAAACCATCACATATAGGACTAACTAGAGTACTAAATAATTGATCGCGACCTGCCAAATTGACAGCATAAATCAATTTGTTGCAGTAAATTTACTAACCCTGACAATGCAATCATGAAACTGTAAACGAATGAGACCAGCCACAATAGTTGGATCCCTGGCGAATTTAGCCTTAACAACGTTGAAAATAATTTCTTCAACGTTGTGATCCCAACATTTTCCCTTGTAGTAGCCAACATATAGTTGACCATAACATTGGCTTACAAGAGCTAGTATAATAAGCCCGAGGGCTAAGCCTACTGAAGGAGAGGTGCACCTCATTTTCATAATCTAGCTTGCTAGCGTGTCTAGGCAATGAGATATATGCTATGGTCCAGTGATGAGAAATGCTGAGAAATTCTCCTATATATATAGTGGAGCTAATATAAGTATACTCTGTAAGGAGTAATGTATTAGCAACTAGACTTAACTTGCATGTTAGTAATAATACTAAAATTAGTTGATTTTTGGGTGCATTATTATTGCATGTCATCAACGTACATATAAAATTTTAATATTTTATCCATTGTTATGCTATGATTATGGCTTTAATTTGGCTTAGTTACCTTCATAAGAATTGTTTTGGCTTACCTCATGCCACTGATATAAATAATTGAGGCAACTTAGAACAGACATACTCCTTGAATTTACGAATTTTTTTCACAAAAAGTCATCCTTTGGGTTCATTGATCTTAGTTGATAATAGAGTTGAGCCGGCTACAAGCCAAATTTCAACCCTAGAATACATATAAATTGTGGGGGTGGGAAGGCAAAGCCGACTAGGCACATGCACTATTAGCGACAAAATAAGACGACTTTAGTTTGGCTTTGTGCATACATGTATATTATAAGGTAATGGAGCTAGCATCAAGCAATTATTAGTTTGAATGGTTCAAAACCACTGCTAGTCTAGCATCTATGATCTGTTATGGACATCTAAAATTGAAAGAGTATTGTACTAAGAGAACCTTATGTAAATCAAAGCAGAACGTGTACAGTTCATATAGATATTCATAATTTGTAGGCCATGGTGCTAATTGAGCAAGTTGAGTTGTGACTTTAGATCATTAATCTTTGAGCTTGCATGCTTTGTTAAACTCTAACTTGACTCGGTTAATTACGGTCTAAATGGCCCTTTAGAACGTACAAGATTTGGATCTTTCGTAACTCTATTAAATTTTAGTTCCTAATAAATTCATTTTGAAAGAGGACTATAAATTTATTGAGATGCTTAGGTCATGAGGTTATATTATAAAGTCAAGTTAATTAGGACTTGCTCAATTTCACTTGAAAGCCTCGGTCTGAATTCAAGTTTCATATGCAATTTGTTTAAGTACGTTAAACTCCAAACTGAGTTGCAATGAGACACTATTAAATAAGCACCTTTAATGTAGGTTCTAACTAGTTTAGTTGGTTAATGTCTTAAAGGTTGGTATCCAAGTCTTGAGATAAAAGTCTTGAGTTGCCGTATTAGCGGAATCGGGAATCCTCCATTATCATGTTTGTAAGCTCTCTTCAGCTGCTTTCATTACCTTGTTTGTTTTTCTTCTGCTATGTTGGTTTCATTAAAGAGCCCTTGTTCACCATTACTGTTTCTCCTAAACATGCAGAGCAGAACATTACAAAACTGTAATCCAATGAAGGCGATCAATCGTGCAAATCACTCCTACATTTATCTACATTTTCCTTGCACATACGAGTACAGTTTTTCCACTACTTGATTAAGCTTTTTTTTTTTGGCATTCCTGATTAAGCTAATTTAGTTATGTAGTTAACTAGGCTTAACACATCAGTGTCATATTTCTGCTAAACTTCACCAAAAAAGGTAGTAATCATACTTGATAATTGCAATGTGCATACGAGACGTTTTCAAGTCACATTAGACCTAGGTATAGCCATTTTATAAGGGAATTACTAAACATCGCCCGCGAATTACCAGGGATCGCCCGCATTTTCATCATAAAATGACCTTTTTGCCCTTACTAATTTTTTTTTAAAAAAAAAGGATAAATAAGTTCATTTCATCAGTCACTATAACTTTGTAATTCTGTAAAATTGTTTTTCACTATAGTAAGGTGTATTTGACATTCAAAACATTCAAAGCTCACAATTAGAGAAGGTGTACGTGACGAATTAAGGTGTACTTGACATTAACTGTGGGAAATTGATAATGTCGGACCAACTGATAACGCCTTCACCCGAAAATCAGGTAAAAGTTCGGATTGTACTTGAGAAATTGGTCGTATTACCGATGTGTTGCCAAAGCGTCTTCGAAAGACACCGTTCACCGTGGTGGGGCGTCTTGGGAAGACGTCACTGACCATGGTGGGACGTCTTGGGAAGACGCCACTGACCATGGTGGGCGTCTTGGGAAGACGCCACTGACCATGGTGGGGCGTCTTGGGAAGACGCCACTCACCATGGTGGGGCGTCTTGGGAAGACGCCACTCACCATGGTGAGGCGTCTTCCGAAGACACCACCGACCATGGTGGGGCATCTGGGGAAGACGCCACTGACCATGGTGGGGCGTCTTTCCCAGACGCCACCCACCATGGTGGGGCGTCTTCCCAAGACACCTCAAATTTTTTTTTTTTTTTTTGATTTCTAATATTTCCAATCTTGTTCTTTTAGGATAATAATGAAGATTACGGTGGAGATGAAATTGATTATAGTGGTATTTTTGAACATGATGATTTTGCAACATTGGAATTGACAATTGAATGGGCTAAAAATGTTGCAATTCAATCCGGTTTTTGTTTGACGACTTCAACATGGAAAACGCAAAGAGATGGTCGATATGATAAATTGTTGAAATGTGATCGTTCTTCGAAGAAAGTTGATTGAGATTTGACAACAGCCGTGAGGTTCGACACGAAGAGGAAAGGTTGTGGTTGCTTGTTTAAGATTAAGGTTTGTCAGCGTCGAGATCTTAGCGGTTGGCACATTGTTGGTGCTTCAAAATGGAGTAAACACAACCATGAGTTGGTTGTGTATCCACAAGGACATCGACAGATTAGCGGCATTAGTCCTGGTGCGAAGAAAGTTGTGCACGAGATGACTGAGGCACAAGTGAGACCGGCTAAAATACTGGCAACTTTGTTGGAGAAATATCTAGAAGATAATCCAAATAAAAGACATGTGTACAATGAAAGAGATAAGATAAGGAGAGAAAAGTCAGAAGGAAGGAACCCAATTCAGCAATTGCTATATCAAGCAATCAAGTATAAATACTTACACTGGTTTAAGAGTGATGAAGCCACTGATGTTGTGACCCATGTCTTCTTGGTGCACCCGATGTCTGCTGATTTGTTACGCACGTATCCGTATGTAATCCTTATAGATTCTACGTACAAGACAAACAAGTACAAGTATCCTTTAGTGGAGATAATTGGGATGACTCCGGGGAATATGAACTTCGTGATTGGTTATGCGATCATGAAAGATGAAACAGAGTCAAGTTATCAGTGGGTGTTGGAGAAGCCGAAGAATTATGTTGGTCCTGAGGTGCACCCGAGTTCTATAGTAACCGATTGCGAGGGTGGTCTTTTTGCCCCGATTAGGGATTTATTCCCTAATTCCGCACATTTACTTTACACGTGGCATATCAATAAGTGTGTGTTGAATAAAGCTTACCATTGCATGGGAAAGAATAAGGTTTCAGCTGAAAAATTCCAGAAGGGACGTTGGAGGCAAGTCATGTATGCTACTACGCAAGAGCAGTATGAGGATAATGTTCAGTTCATGATGGATTGCTATAGCTGGTGTCCTCCACTTTTACAATACGTTACGCAACAATGGATTCCTCATAAAGAGAAATTTGTGCTATACTAGACGAATCAGGTCCTTCATTTTGGGAACACTATGACTTGCAGAGTCGAGAGTGCCCACAATGCACTAAAGGACTGGCTTAACCATCAGCCATCCATGATTCATACCAAGTTCGCAAATTTGAGCATGCTCTATCTCTGTTCTGGCATTTTAAAATACCAACACATGATGAAGATTCCCTCTCCTTACCATCCCATATGCGCCTATCAATATGACCCAAAAAACTAGGAATAACACTCCCATCAACCGGCCCACCAGGAACCGCCTGTTTCACAACCCATGAATCATCAACCTTCGTCTTCTTCCGGCTTTGACCAGAAATAGAAGAGGTAGTTGTACCAGAAGTACTAACGAACCGGCCACCCTTACCCTTACGAACAGTAATTTCTCGATCAGCTCGATCACCCTCTAATTGAACCTCTAATTCATCTATATAATCATCTCCATCTTCCTCGAAAATGTTTTCATCATCATTCCAACTATCAACACTTTCTTCTTCGTCCTCCATACCTACTGACTGCTCGTATCGAGTAGATACCCTCTCCCTTCGAGCCGAGGCAGACACACCACGAGTACGTGGATGCCTTGGACCCGAATCATCCTCTAAGTGTTGTCTAATCATGTGAGCAGGTATCGATTTCCCTTTTCCTGGTCGGTAACTCGATTCCTAATTACATCAAGGAAAATGACATAATCATAATACTATATCCTAAACATACATTTTAAAATAAATCAATTACCACAATTAATATAATAATTATTACACAATTAATATATATCTAAATATACATTTATACTTAATTAATTCACGTAGTTAATATAATAATTATACTGGATTGCTACTAAACATATATTTTTTACTTAGGTAATTAACATAATAATTATAACTAATATATCTAAAACTTATATTAGCTAATTAACATAATTAATATAATAATTATAATAATATATCAAAAACTTATATTTTAACTAATTAATATAATAATTATAATAATATATTATAAACTTATATTTTAACTTATTACCATAGTTAATCATATACCTTAACTAATAATATATATATATATATATATATATATATATATATATATCTTAATCACATATTCTAACTAATTATCATAAGTAACCTAAATATACATATTAATATATTATAATGCCTAATATAATTAATTAATTAAATGCATTATTAATTAACAAATAAATTGAAAAAAAAAATTTACATCACCTAGGTTCCGGCGATGGTGGCGGCGGCGGGCGGCGACGGCAGTCGGCGGCGGCCGGGGCGCCTCTGGGGAAGACGCCCCGGCCGCCGCCGCCACCATCCCAGCATATGCGAACTAAAAAAAAACATTTTTACCTCAGCCACCGGGAAAGCCGCCGCCGGTGCCGCCGTCGCAAAAGGTGTCGGCCGCCTCAACACTTCTTTGCCGGGTCTTCGGGACATGATGTTTGAAATGAGATTTTGTAAATTTTGTTTGGAGAAGATGATGAATGAATGGTGTTTTGTAGAAATGAGTTTGATTTAGTTGATATAATGTACTAAGGGTGTAATGGTAACTTCATTTGAAAATATGCGGGCGATGTCCTGTAATTACGGGCGATGTTTAGCAGTCCAGTTTTATAATAATCAATCACGCATTATATCAATGGCAATTTCATAAAAATCAATTTTATATTGGTTATGTGAATATCCAATTAAGTATCAAATGTAGCAATTTTATAAAAATATTAGTTTGTGTTATATAATTACTTTCGTAAACCTAGGTGTAGCTAAGCTATTAAGTAAAAAAAAGCTTGTTGTCTATAAATAAATGATTAGTGGCGAGTGAAATATAAAGATTCACCATTTTAATGGTATATGAAATCATATAATCTTCTATTTTCATCTTATTTATAATTATTACTAAAACAAAACATATGCTTATGTGATCTTGGACACATGTTAAGCTACTATAAAAAAAATTCGCCTTTTTTTTATAGATGGCGCCATCTTTTATTTATACTTTATATTAATATTAGATTGGAAAATGATATACATAGAAAATTGCGTAACTATATAGATTACTAAATCATTTACTGTAATAATTGTGGAAAATATTCTTATAATTAAGTGAAAATATTCTTATGATTGTGTGACTATGTAATAAAATATTTTCAAACCGTGAAGAAATCATGTTCGATCAATCATATTGCATACCACTCTGTGTTTGGGAGCATTTGGTTTTTCGAAGCATAACATCACATTCAAGCAATTAAAAGAATATTTCAATTAAATTTTCTTCTTTACTTTAAAAGGTATGGAATACTATTGTTAATTCTATAAAAACATATAAGTTTTTACCAATAAAAAAATATTCTTATAATTAAAATAGTTAACCAAAATAATTAATTATCAAATTGTATATCGCACGGGACTTATCTAGTATCACAATATAGATTATTATTATTTTTAAAAACCAACTAAGAACACTTTTATTAACATTTTATCAAATTCAATATTAACTACATATTAAGTCACATTACAACATTTATTCATCCGGTATTTTAATCTAATTTGGTCAAAGTAGTTTCTAATTTTACATTTTTTTTTTCTAAGAATCTGATTTAATCTCATCAATCTACACCAATTTCCACTCGAAAATCAATTTTCTCAAATAAAATTTACAAATTCGAAGGTAACTTTATTATTTTTATTTTTACCTTAATCCAAGAAAAGCACCAGGAGAAGCAAGCACCAGATCTTCCCAAAACTCTCCCTTGTCTGCTTGCAAAATCTGTAAACCAAAGATCTTAAACTTAATTTCCAACTCTAATCAATACTAAACCCATCATATGACCCAAACAAACCCCAAAACTTGATCATCGCTCAACCATTAAATAAATCACACGATGTATAAATGGCGGAAATTCGAGTTCTTCGAGGAAAAATACGGAGGAAAATTCAAAGTCCCAGATGAAATAACAGGCCAAATCAATTGTTGTTCGAGTGGAAGAGGAAAAATTGTGATTGGATGTGATGATGGAAATGTTAGCATCCTTGATCGAGGGTTCAAGTTCAGTTATGCCTACCAAGCACACTCTTCTTCCGTCCTCTTTCTTCAACTTCTTAAGGTTTTTTTTTTCCTTTCAATCTTTCTGTTTGTTTTTGTTGATTGAGGTGACTTTAATCTGGGTTTTTGGTTTGACATTAATTATAGTTCGATAGATTGAATATTTTGTGTGATAGAATGGTCGTTCTTGTTGTTGTTTGTGTTTGAGGTTGGGAGGTGTTGAATTTTGGTTGTATTTGATTTGGATTTTTGTTTTAGCTCTAGTTTATCTACATTATGATTAGTTTTGGTTGAATTTGATTTGGGTTTTTGGTTTGGTTTTGATTTCAGTGAGAAAGTTGCAATCTTTTATATGATTGAATTGTTATTTTTTGTTGTCGTTGGGGTTTGGGTGATATTAAATTTTACATTAATTTGTTGATGGGATTGCAATGTCCTAGAATATTGGTTGAATTTGAGATGGGGTTTTGTTTAGTCCACTTCAGTATACAAACTCTAAGCTAATGATTAATTATCTTTGAGTTTGATAAGCTATTGAGATGCTTGTTGTTGGAATGTGGTTATGCTCTATATGGGTCTAGAATATCCATGGATTTCCTGATGTCTGTAAAGCAATGTGTATCTGTCTATTATGATAAAGGGTTAGCATTACAAATGCTTGGAATTCGATAGATTTTGGGCATAAGCTTGGGTACGTTGAACCAAAAAGGGTGGATAAGTATTATGATATAAAATTCTGTTGGACAGAGTATACATACTCTAATATAAGGATAAATAATTAATGTTGGAAGCAATTTTATTTCTTTTGTAGGCTGTCAACTAGATTGCTAGGGGTTCATGTTTTATCACAAGAGGGTGAGACAGGAATTTTTGGATTAATAAGGATAATAGATCATTAGTGAATCGTAAAGACTCATGCTTAATCCTTATCTAATTCTCGATATGTGATGGAATTCATGGAATTAAAGATGTCACTGAGCCTTTATCGGTGAAAGACAAGTATGCTTTCAGGTAATAATTAAAAGTAGAATCTTAAAGAGCTTAGTACCTGTATTATGTTGAACCTTGTGGAAGAAATGATGTGTCTGTCAAGGATGCTACATTACAAACAATCAAGTAGCTGTGGTTTCAAATTTTTAGGTTGCTTCAATGTTATCTTCTTCCTCTCTGCTAGTCTATAATCTCTCATACTCTCATCTAAGTTTAGTTTGTGATAAAATGGCTCACTTGTTTTCTAGCTCAGCAGATCGATTTGTCTTGCAAATGCTTCTTGATAAGCTTAAAGTGACAAACATCTTGTTTTCTTTTGAAAAGTCCACGATTCATTGTACTCAAAAGTTGTGCAAGCAAAATTGATTTACTATATCATGCCTTAATCAATTCTGGTGCTAGAAACTCGTTTTTGTTTAGGCAATTGCTTTGACTTTTGAGTTGATTGATACTTATCTTATGAAAGTATCCAACTGCTTTGTGGGGTCAATCTACCCAGATTAAGTTCTAACCTTGTAAATTGATTCAATGATGAGTAAATATTTCTGAGTTTAGATATGATCTCTGTTCAAAGTCCAACTAATAAGGAGAATGCTTCGTGTGCTGATTCCTGACCATCTCTCCTTGTCATCTACTCATCTTCACCCCTTAAAAGATCCTTAAAATCTTTTATTGGCTCTTGAAAGATCGACATGTTGCTATTCAATGGCTGTGGCAATGGTGTTGTTACTCTCTTTAAAATAGGTTGCCTGATTCATCCGTACTTGATCTCCTCTGATTCTGATCTCTATCAATTCAGAAACAGATCAAAACTTTGAATATGGCATTTCAGGTTGTGAAAAATTGGTATGGCACCAAATAAGTTGGAATGATGATTGTAATGAATGGTCTTCTTTTGTAACCCAATTTGTTTCTCGTTGCCAGATAGATCTGTTAGATCGTGGCAGTTATTCCCTTTCCACACTCCTCTCTTTTATCCATGTCTTTAGATTTTACCGTATTAGTAGTTCTACCTCTTAATATATTGAGTACATATTTACAGAAGCAGTCTCGGAAATTGTTGCATATATAGTTTGTTCTCTATGCTAAATGATTTGTATTGTATACAGCTAGAGTGATGGATAGTTCTGTGCATTTTTTTCCTTCTAAAAGAATTAGAGCTGTTAAGTCTGGTTGATATTTAATATTACTCCTTTAGAGGTGGTGAGGAATTGTTTTGGGGATGCATGCTAAATGTTTTTCTTTTCCTTTTTGTGTGCAGCAACGTAATTACCTTCTTACTATTGGCCAAGATGAACAGATATCTCCACAGGCGTCAGCTATGTGTTTGAAAGTTTTTGACCTGGATAAGACACAAATGGAGGGTACAAGTACAAGCGTGTCAGTTCCTGACTGTGTTCAAATATTACGCATATTCACAAACCAATTCCCTGAAGCAAAGGTAATGGCTTTCAGTTTCATCTTCCTGTAGGTGCTTCCTTTACTTTGTTGCTGTGAACTCTATGTTTTATCATTTAACTGCTTGAAATCCAATCGAATAATTTCTTACACTTTTCTTCATGCAGATTACTTCCTTTTTAGTTTTAGAAGAAGCTCCTCCAATACTACTTATAGCCATTGGATTGGACAATGGAAGCATCTACTGCATCAAAGGGGATATCGCTCGTGAGCGAATTACCCGTTTTACCCTAAGAGTGGAAAATGCTTCAGCGGGTCATGCTGCTATTACAGGACTCGGATTCAGGAATGATGGTCCAGAAATTCTTCTGTTTGCAGTGACTCCATCGTCTGTTAGTTTGTTCAATCTCCAATACCAACCAGCAAAAAGGCAAACCTTGGATCAGATTGGGTGTGATTCGAAAAGTGTTGCAATGAGTGACCGCTCGGTATGCTTCTGTGAATTGCCTTTGATATTTGAAATCTAAGGTAATTTTATTTCATATCCAACTCACATTCATAGGTATTTCATAACTGACATGTGCCAAATATCAATTGTAATCAGGAGCTAATTGTTGGTCGACCTGAAGCTGTATATTTTTATGAAGACGATGGCCGCGGTCCTTGTTGGGCGTTTGAAGGAGAGAAGAAATTCCTTGGATGGTTCCGCGGTTATCTTTTGTGTGTGATTGCTGATCAAAGAAGTACCAAGAATACCTTTAATATCTATGACCTAAAGAACCGTCTAATAGCTCATAGTGCTTCGGTTAATGAAATCTCACACATTCTCTGTGAATGGGGCAACATAATTCTCGTCATGGCTGATAAATCAGCTGTTTGTGTTGGAGAGAAGGATATGGAAAGCAAGTTAGATGTGCTTTATAAAAAGAATCTGTATTCTGTGGCTATCAATCTTGTTCAAACTCAGCAAGCTGATGCTGCTGCAACTGCTGAAGTGCTTAGAAAATATGGTGATCACCTATACAGCAAACAGGAATATGATGAGGCTATGGCTCAGTACATCCACACTATTGGTCACCTTGAACCTTCATTTGTGATACAGAAATTCCTTGATGCTCAGAGAATCCACAATCTTACCAATTATTTGGAAAAGTTACATGAAAAAGGGTTTGCATCAAAAGATCACACTACTCTCCTATTGAATTGTTACACTAAGTTAAAAGATGTTGATAAGCTGAATTATTTTATCAAAAGCGAGGATGGTGGGGATCATAAGTTTGATGTAGAGACTGTGATAAGAGTCTGCCGTGCTGCAAATTATCATGAACATGCAATGTATGTTGCTAAAAAAGCAGGTAGGCATGAGTTGTACCTGAAGATTCTGCTAGAAGATCTAGGTAGATATGATGAAGCTTTGCAGTATATTTCAAGCCTTGATCCAAGCCAAGCTGGGGCGACAGTAAAAGAATATGGCAAAATTCTCATAGAGCACAAACCGAGGGAGACCATAGTCATTCTCCTGAAGCTCTGTACTGAGGAGGGAAAACCGGCCAAAAAGGACACCTTGACCATGTTGCCATCTCCTGTTGATTTTCTTAACATTTTTGTACATCATCCGCAATCTTTAATGGATTTTCTTGAGAAATACACTGATAGAGTGAAGGATTCACCTGCACAAGTGGAAATTCACAACACCCTGTTGGAATTGTATCTGTCCCATGATTTGACTTTCCCATCGATGTCACAGTATAACCTCAATGGAGATCTTGATAACGAAGAAAAAGTATCCTCCGGAGTTGCAGCAGTATCCAAATCTTCTTCAAATGGAAAACTATCAGTTACTGATGATGAGAAGAGCCGTGCTGTTAGACGCGAGAAAGGGTTGCGCTTGCTTAAAAGCACTTGGCCGTCTGACCAAGAAAATCCACTTTATGATGTTGATCTTGCTATAATCCTCTGTGAAATGAATGCCTTTAGAGAAGGGCTTTTGTTTCTGTATGAAAATATGAAATTATACAAGGAGGTTATTGCATGCTACATACAGGCCCATGATCATGAGGGGTTGATTGCATGCTGCAAGAGGCTTGGAGATTCAGGTAAAGGTGGAGATCCCACTCTGTGGGCTGACCTATTAAAATACTTTGGTGAACTTGGAGAAGATTGCTCCAGAGAAGTTAAAGAGGTCTTAAAATATATTGAAAGGGATGACATTTTACCTCCGATTGTTGTTCTTCAAACACTGTCCCAAAATCCTTGCCTCACTCTGTCGGTAATTAAGGATTATATCGCTCGGAAACTTGAACAGGAGTCAAAGCTGATTGAAGAGGATAGGAAGGCTGTTGAAAAGTATCAGGTAAACTTTTGCCAATTTTTTAGCCTGGGTTCATTTATTTATTTGGACAGAGTGTATTTTTGACTTCACCTAGGTCAAAGACATAACCATACTGTTTTTTGGGGTGACCTTACAGGTAATCTAAGCTATTGAAACTAGAAATGTGTATGCATAGGTTAAATTATAAGATATACACTGACAGGTGCTATTATCTATTTCGATGATTGCTTGATCAATATGTAGCTGTGGTAATGAAGATGCATTTAGGCCATTCATGATATTTCTCCTGTGCACTAGACTGACATTTTAAGCTACAATTGCAAACTGTATCTCTTGAAATAGAATACGTTGATGGACTTGGTGGGGCTTGAGGTAGAAAAGTTTTACCAAGTTCCTTCTTCAAAATCAAAGGGAATTTCAGTCTGTTTTACGTCGAAAGAAGGCTAACTTTATTCTGGAGATCTGTGGTTATATTACTTGTATAAAAGTTTAAATAAGGTGGGGTTTATGCTTTTGTAGGAGGACACTACAGCAATGAGGAAAGAAATAGAGGATCTTAAGACAAATGCTAGAATCTTTCAGCTCAGCAAGTGCACTGCATGCACTTTCACTCTTGATCTCCCAGCAGTCCATTTTATGTGCATGCACTCATATCATCTACGTTGCCTTGGTGACAATGAAAAAGAATGCCCTGAGTGTGCTCTGGAGTACACGTCTGTGCTGGAAATGAAGAGAAGCTTGGAGCAGAATTCTAGAGACCAAGATCAATTCTTTCAGAGAGTTAAGAGCTCCAAAGATGGATTCTCTGTTATTGCTGATTATTTTGGAAAGGGAATTATTAGCAAGACAAAACCCAGTGAAAATACTTCTTCCAATGGTGGCTTCTGAGGGTCTGAGAGTGTTACCACCTGGTTGTCCCAATCAGTGCAGGACCTGATTATATTGATGTTTTCGGGAATCGTGTGGAAGACTGGGAGTTACAAAGTTGGATATTATGCTCCAGTTGTGATTATCTTAGCTCACCGATCTAGAACTAGATTATGTAGGGGTGACTGCATTTGTATTGCATTATTTGAGATGCTCCTGACCAGTTGCAAGAAAATTGTTTGGTTATTTATGGAGGATTTTACTCGGGAACACTTTGGGTGATATTTGAGATGCTTACTAATTGCACAAGTTTTGAGATTTTGGTAGTAGCAGCTCCAAGTTTGGTTTCATGCTGTTGATGAGGCTGAAAGGTGGGGAATATTTGTACAATTAGAAAAGGAAGATCCGATTCCCAGATGATGCTTCTTGTCCAGCAGTGTATGTGTGTAATTTATTTGCTTACTTTTTTTTCGCAATTTGTTTTGCTAATGATCTAATTAGTTGTACTTGTACTACTATAATAATATATATAGATGATTCCAGTTGCTGCTTCAGTGTTGAATTGTTTTTGTATCTCATTCTTTTGTTCTACCTCTGGGTAAATAGATATGTCATTGAAATGAATGGCTTATAAATTGTGAAAACCTCATATATTAAGCTCCGTTGCTTGATCTTCACATTTACTTTGTTTCGTTAAGAACCCTTGGCGTCTGCAGTCTACCTGCTTTCGCTAGGGACGGCTACTGTTGCCCACATCAGCCCCTTGGCAGCCGCTGCTGATGTATTGCACCCTTCTGCAGCTAACTGCCTGATTGGTTCCCACCACTCTCTTTCCTTGTTATATTGGAACGAAGTTCCAGTTCTACAACATTTGCACCGGAGTCTGGCGTGCTTCATCAGGACATATTTTTTGTGGTCTGGTAAGACTGAATTATATTTGTACAATTTAATGAGCTTGGAAGTATTAGTTAGACTTGGTAGTATTCTTATGAATCTCATTTCCTCTTCATCTATGTGTATAAAGGTTGTTGGTTCACTTGGCATCAGTAATTTTATTTTACAATGTAAGTGATTGATTCAAGAAGCTAATGAGATAAGGTCTTCATCACCTGAAATTGGTGGTACTGGTCATTTGACCCTTGCATCATTCAAGTGTTGAATTTCAACCTTATCTTCAATAGCCAAGTTGAATAAAACAACCATCAATTGTGTTAGCTTCATGTCAACTACTAATGTTGTGTCCTATTCAATTACTCATCGAGCCAAACCATCCATTTTTTAAGAACCCCTCTGTTTTTTTTGTAAAATAAGCTACGGAATGGCGCAAAGAAGCATTTTGTTTTATTTCAAAACACACTAAATCATAGTAGAATATAATTATTTGGTGCTTTTTTTTTTTGACTCGAGGGAAACCATACAATTGATCACAAAAGATGCAAAGTACAAATTAATTAGGATCATGCAAGCCCTTTACACAACCCAATGTTTGTGCTTAGATATAGTATTTAGTGCAACACATGATCAACATTTAAATTAGATTGGATAAGTATGATTTATTATTGTAAATTTTCAAATATTCTTTTTGTTAACTCACCAAACGTTAGACAACAACTATGTGAAGAGGGCAATAAAAAAATATTACTCATATGTCCCACAATGCTTGTAACGTAATCCTTATTAGGCCGTTCCAAAATACTTACAATGTATCCTTAAATTGAACGATTCCATAATTTTTATATTATGTTTCTCACATGCATTGAGATTCACTTTTTTCACTACTATTTCAGATTAAATGTTAATAAGATTATACATCCCCTCACACTCATTAAAATAATGACCTCTACATTCCACTAACTACAATAATATACTGATTTCTCTACTAACTATCATACAATATATCACTAAATTAATTAATTTGCCTAAAACTATGTGCCTATCAAACTGTTGCAAGTATTGTAAGGCGAGGGGAGTAGTTCTTGTTCAAAATAAGGTGGACACACTGCAAAATATATCAAAATCGCCGCATTGACTTGCTTATATTCTTACAGTAAAAAAAAATCAAGTTACATAAACTTCTAGACAATGTCATTCATAATTAAGCTAATTGTTTCCTAACATGGTTCAAATTTGCAATGAAAATGTCAATCATATAGTTGAACCAATTGAAATTAACAAAAATAATGTTCACAAACACGTCATAAAATATAAAACTCATTCCAAACTAAATAAAGTCTAACATAATTCAAACAAACACTAACACAACAATAATTAACACACACACGCTAACTTAAACAGAATCATAACCATACAAGTAGTCATACTAATCCATCTAAATCCAACCTAATCCAAAACTTTCATAATTTTATTTATTTTTTCAAAATAATAGAAGTATTCTCCCACAAATCAGCCATCGCCAGCTCATCCACGTTCCCTCATTCTCTCTCCTACATATACCCCATCATCCCTGTCCCACTTTATCCGGTCTTACAGTTGGGTTGCGTTGAGTGAAGCCTATAGTTCAAAGCTTCAAGACCCCAATACCCACCCATGGCTCGATCTCTCTGCCACTCCCTTACCCGCTTTTCCACCCCAACTACCACCCGGCTAGCCACTTTCCGCCAACGGTCAAATTCGCCGGAGATATTTCCCGGGGAGACTCTGGCGTCGGAGGAGGTGGAGAGGGTGGCGATGAAGAATCTAGAGGATGCAATTCATAAGATAATTGTGGAGAGGTCTCAGCCTGATTGGACCCCTCTTGTTCCGGGCGCTTCTTATTGGGTCCCGCCTAGGAGTAAGGCTCAAGGGCTTGCTAAAGTGATCAGAAAATTGGTTCATGGCTCTGCCGCCGCCTCCGCTGCGGCGGTGACGGTGAAGGGTGGTGGTTTTAAGAAGAGTTTGTCGGTTTCTTCGAATCGAGGGTGGCCTTCTAATGCTCATTTCTTTAAAGGTATTGCCTATCTTATTTGATAAGTTCATGTTTATGAATTCCTCCATCCGTTCTAGAAAGATGTTTCTGTTTACTTTTTCACCTTTCTTCAAGAGAATTTGGTTTACTAAAAGTTATGACAATAAATCTCAAAACTTATCTAATAAAACATCAAGTGACATTATTATATATAACATATAACATAACTATATGTGGTCAAACTTTTCATATTAATATAATTTTGTTAGTCTATTGATATTATTATTGATGATATTACATGCATGGATGATATCGGAGGAGTGTGATTTTGACAATTAGAGGAGGTAGTAGAGTACTGATGATCACACTTTATATTGTTTGGTTGATTTGAGAAGATTAAATAGGTGACTCCTTTCATGTGGGAGATGAATAGATGATAGATAGGGGTTAGGGTGATTCAAGATGATATAGTATGATTGCGTATATTTAAAGCCATGATGCCTGTTAGAAGGATCTTGCCTGGGGCAGGGTGGTGGGTTGGAGATGGAGCGGGTTGGGTGTTGAGTGAACTAGCTTGACTCTGGAACTATTGAGAGGTTATGTTTAGTAAATATACGATGGCCCGAAAAAGTTGTCAAATTTCTTGAAGGAAAATAAAAGATTATGATTGAGGGGTGAGGTGAATGGGAAGTGTAAAGTTCTTACAATGGCGTGTTATTGGATTATGGTGAATCATTGGTTTTGAGGGATTTGATGGTTTTGTAGTTAACTTCTAAAAATTTGGGATTGGGGTTTAAGCGGGAGGTTGGGGGTATGAATTGTTGGGTTAAGATGGTGCGGTAATCCTAGTCCTTGTTGCATGTGATTGGGATATTGTGTTTCTCTCTTGGAAGGGTATGTCCAACACCCCCTCCCTCCTAGTCTGTTTGGTAGAACATATATAGTACTATATATATGCATATTAGGTTCTTTGCTAAATGAGAACTTGTCTGACAAGGTGGTCTTATGTTGGCTGTGAACTTGATATTGGTTTAATTCAGGCAAATTAAAGACTGATAAAAATTACCCAGCTGTAGGGGCATCACATTCTCTGGAGGATGGAGAGACATCATCTAAGCACACATCACAGTCTGAGGATGAGGAAGGTTAAGCCTGCTCTTCAACAAAAAATTGTACTTTAAGGTTAGTTGAGAGCTGCCACCTTAGATTATATAGTGAACTTGTGAACTATACAAAGTATATATATTGAGTAGTGTGTTATTCTCTCTCTCTCTCTATGGGTTTTGCCATTAGAAGGCAAGGGAAAATGACTAAGTACTTTTCAAAAGCCAATGAGTATAAGCCCTTTTTTCCTCCCCTCGGCGTTTATTTATTACAACATTGCTTCTCTATGGTTTCTTTATCCAAAGAAGCTGTTGGTGTTTGCAACTGGATTAGAGGAATAGCCTATCTTTGCAAAATGTGAAGAGTATGAATTGCCTATTTCATTTGATTTGAGATTTCGTTCATACTGTACTACTTCTGTACCACATCTATTTAGAGCTTCGCCAAGTGCTTTATTTCTAGTTTTCTGGAAGAATGTGCTATCTATTACTTGGTATAATTTTGGGTCATTATCTTGCTTTGCACAAAGTCAGATTCTCTCAATAATTTGTGACTGTCTAGAGAGAAAAAAATTGTTTGAGGGAATTAATCCTTGTCTAGATTTTTCTCACCATCATATTATATCCAGTCTTCAAATCTACCTGACATTAGTGATTAGTCCATAGAAAAATCTGGTTATGATGATTAAAGAAGCCAATAATAGTAAGAATTTAGTGCACATTGTGCTGTCATTTGGCTTCACCTGGGATTGATGCTGTGTTTGGTTGTGAAACATGTAAATCTGTGATAGATGGTGGTGCTATCTTGTTGATCTAAGTGTAAAAAAAAAAAAATTGGTCCTGGACATCTTTTTTAATTTGGTTTGTGTAGAGTTGTATACTGCCTTGTCTTGTTCAGATGTCAAGTTTATACATGCATTGATTGGTTCAGGCCTGAATTTTGAATTTCTAATGAGATTGCAGGCTTCGACCAACTGTAAATTATTCGTGGAAATGGTGGGAATTTGACAAATGTATCTGGGTGGGGGAGCTTTGATACATGGTGCCCAGTAGACAGAAAGCGATGGGGGAAGCAGCCTATTGCTCGGAGACAAGCTGCAGAGACATGATTTTTTCAAGGTGAAAAATCAACAAGCATTTACTCTTACAGAGAGACTTATATATCTTTTTTTGTAATGTTGGTTAGAACTGTTTGTAACATCAGGGTAAAAAAAGATTTAGCCTTGTGAATATTTAAGAGATCCATGTATCAATATCATCCATGAATAAGAAATAGATATCACCATTCAAGTATTAAATCAGATAAATCATGTTTGCTATTGTGCAATTGGAGCCTTATTCTTAAGGTTAGAAGGGTAATTTATAGGACGACATTTATATTAACAATATTATATAAATTGGACTGTTGGGCTTTTAAGAAAGAACATGTTAAGAAAATGAGTGAAGTAAAGGTGCGTAGGCTAAGGTGAAGTTGTGAAAACTCCGAAATAAAGTAGCTAATATTGAGGATTAGTTAAGGGAACATCGAATGAGGAGAAGGTTGGGGTATTGGAGACCTCAAACGTAGTAGAAGCAATTCAAAGATCATTTGGATAGAGGAAGTTAGGAAATATATGGAAAAAATAAGCTTAACAGAAAATGTGGCCATAAATAGAAGAGAATGGATGAGAAGCATTGTTGTGGAGGATCATCGGAAATAATTTTTTGGTTCGTGTAGCTAACCTTATCTTTTTGGGATTAGGGCTTGGTTATGTGAATTGTCTAAAATGATTGTGTTGTGGTTCCTTTTAGTAGTATTTTGTTCTCATTCTGAAAATGCAAATTCACTTGTGTTGTTTTTTGAGCAAACGCAAATTCTTGTTATTATTGTAATGATTGTGTTGTGACCTGAAATTAAAAAAAAAAAGGCTTACTTTATTGGAGTAAATAAAAATACCAATTTGACACGAGAACTTTAAAAGTACCAATTTGCTTAAGCGAGTTGTTTAATTTCTTAAACACCCATTTGGCTAATTGGCCTCTATCACAGTGTACTTCTTTTCCGGAAATGGAAAAAAACCAGAATTCAGTCAGCCAAGCAATTATGACCAATTGTAACTTCAGCTGTTAACTAACAACAATGCAAAGGTTTTATAGTTTTTCAATGCCAAAGAGACCTATGAAGTATAAACCATTGACCCCCATTCTTGCCTCAAATTTCTGAAAAATAGCTTGCTATGGCTGCGTGTGATCTTTATTCTCTACATACACATTGCGAGGAGGCACTTAAGGCTCCCATAGATCTGTTTAGGTTAGATCCAGTCCGTACTCATGTGTGGTTTCTGCTAGAGATCTGAGTCCCTATGAGAAATTATACACCCAATACATATTCACATGATGAGATGTCGACAAAAACTGGTTTCCAAGATAACCTCTTTGATTGAATTATTTAACCACAAGAATGATGATAGACAAGGGCCAAAACCAAGGCAGACTCTATGCCTGTTGACTTTTACAATTGATTAAAGTTTGCAAATTATATGCCTGTCAACTATGTATGTATCTTCTATATTACTAAGAAGTCTCTGTCTCTCTGACATGCCCCCCCTCAAATTTTCATATCTTGGGTACCACTGACAGAGCCAAGGTTGGACCTGAAATAAGAGTGTTTTTACAAGTCAGGAATACGCAAGATGACAAGTAATCCATCTTTTGAAGTTTCAGCTGAACGAACAGAAACATACAAGTGATGATATAAAACAAAACGCAGCTGCCAAATCCAAGCCATTTGATTCCAATCATCTAGTATACATATTGTTCTTCTCAAAACAAACAGTCATCACTACATCTCTTTGAATTTGCATGTCACCATCACAAGCTTTACTCCAAAAGTTCAAGAAAGACCCTTGATGTGGTTTCCTTCATAACCATAACCCAAACAAGAAAGAAATAAATAGCAACAATGAAGCAGCAAAAAAGTTCAAACTTTAAATCCCCATCTCACTACGCCAGCACCAGCAGTCAAAATCATAAATTCAGAATGAACTGCCCTGCTTCTGAATGTCCTTATTAAATCAGATATATGATTGAGAGAAAAAATTTGATAAAACTTGAAGAACTTGAAAAACAACATCTATAAGAATGCCATGGGAAGCCTATTCTCAGCTCAGATATATGGCTAGGGTCAAGTTCAGGAACGTTTCTACTGAATGTGTGCAGGGTCAGAAATGTACTCCTGCACACAATTTTAAAGTATATTCTAATCTTTAATCAAGCAATCCATCCAACTAATAGATATAATTGCATTGTTCATGGCTTTCATATCACTAGCGATAGCATACATCCTAATATGAATCAGTGACCCCCTTTGTCAATTCTTGTTTTGCAAGAACATAGTATCTATAAATCATGCGCTTACACTTTGTCATATTATGAAAACAAAGGTTAGTAATGAATTAAGGAAAATAAATCACAGAGTAGTCAAACAAGTTGAAAATCCATGATTTGGAGATACACAATCGACCCAAAAAGATATTGTCAACCTTTTTTTTTTTTTTTGTTAATGTAGAATATATAAAATGATTTTAAAAGTGTTGCATCATTGGTCTGGAATTCTGGAAATCAACCTCTCCTTGCAACTCAATACACTAAACATCTTGTTGCAATGAGTTTTGTTTTTATTGACAATTGAAGAGAGTAGCTCTTAGTCAATGATTGCTTCTTTTATAATATGTTTCCATTTCATGCATTTCATAGTATAAGAAACTAAAGTTGTATCTAAGTTTATTTAATTGTCTTTTATATTAACTCTTACAAAAAACTTAGTTCTCCTTTCGTTTTTTTCTTCTTCCTATTTTTCTCATTCGAATATTTCAAAATATTGTTCTTATTTGTAATCCTTCTATTTTGGTCTAATATTGTGATTGGGTGGAAAAGTTTGGTTGGAATTATTATCCATGTGATACGTAATCCATTGGTTGATTTTTTTTATTGTTTAATGCCATGAACTTTAGAAATTTCACTACTTATTTAATGTTAAACCCACTTGTATCATTTTTAATATAATATGATCTTATTTTCAGATTAATTTAAATTTTTTTCATAGAATTTTGATGATATTTGGCAAATGGAAAGAAAAAATCAAGAAAGAAAAAAAAAGAACGGAAGAAGTATTAAATATTTGGCAGATTCAAATCTAGATATTTTATTTTAAGTGATTCGATCACTCAAGTCTTATGAAGTATTATGTTTATAAGCATACATAAAATTTGTATTTAGGTTTATTTCTTGATAATGTTATATATATAATCCTTAAAGCTATACTATTAAATATAATCCTAAAGTAAATAGTATACATGTTTTAGATATTATGATAAAATTACACGTAAACTTATTTTAACACGAAAATTTAGGTGTAATTGGATTTTTTCGGTTCGCACTAACGGAAATTGTGAGCTGTCAAAATAAATTCTACAGGAAAAATAAAAGCCGTCATTCAATGTCACACCATCATTTTAACACGGCAGACCCTTCTCACAGTCCTCAGTCGGTCAGTCCCCACCCCCATTGCGCGGCGAGCATGGAGGCGATGATGGGTGCTCTCCACGACCAAACACAACCGTCATCGCAGCCGCAACAACATCCACCGCCACAACTACCGCAACCGGCGAAGCCAATAGAGAGGCTAAACTCAGGATTACATCAACAACTCAACTTAGAATCCGTCAAAACTCGCGCCATCAGTCTCTTCAAAGCCATCTCTCGTATTCTCGAAGACTTTGACGTCCTCTCTCGCTCCCATGCCCTCCCCAAATGGTTTGTTTTCTCTCACCTGTATTGTTCATCATATTATCTTGAATTGATGCAAAATTAGGCATAATTGGAATAATCAAAACCCTAATATCTATCGCTAGTGTAATGCGTTTCATCTTAATTGTTCTATTTGAATTACAAAATCGACTTTTTGGGGGTTTGTTTTGTTGTTGCGGTAGTTACTCTATAATTCAGGATTGTTTCTAAACAATGTGAAAAGATGAAGGCTTATTAATGGGACTCCGTTTCGCGAAGACGAATCGAATGTAAGCGACTTTCGGCAATGGGACGTTTATATGCTACTTTCACTTTTAATATGAAATGCAAAGAGCTAACGACTCAATTTGATTCAGTCTGTTATACTTCAAAACCAAATAATTATGCATATCTTGGGTGAATTGGAATTGGACTTTTGTTAATTGCATCGATCTCTATTCCTTAAATAAAGTACTCGTCTTGCGGTCTTGCTGAATTGATGATTGCATGCTTTGGGACTAGGCTTATAACAGGCGAGGGTCTAAGTGTTGAAGGGTTTGGTAAATGATGCGAATTGGAATTGATACTTTTTTCTGGATGGATTATTTTAAGAGTAGTTTCGTATATTCTGTTAATCACTTACTGGTGTGTCTGGTCCAGGCAAGATGTTGTTGGTCAATTTTCGATGGTGAATCTGGAGCTGTTTAACATTGTGGAAGACATTAAGAAGGTCTCGAAGGCTTTTGTGGTTCTTCCAAGGAATCTTAACGCTGAAAATGCCACAAGTATGTGACTTTCGTTCAGCTTAGTTTATAGTTTTATATGATTCATCTTACTTTATTAATATTATCGACTTATTTAGGGGTGATATTAGGGATTAGGAAATCTGAATTTTAGAAAGTGATTCTACATTGTGTTCAACAGAAACTATATTGAGATCTCAAATTTGATGAATTGAAATCCTATGGTAGGTTTGGTTGAACATAGGAAGTAATAATTCCTAGTAAGTTTTCATGTCCATGAAGGTCCAAAGGGGTGTTTGGTTGAACATGGGAAGATCCACTTACCATAGGGCTCGGGGGATATAGAATTTTTCTAGAAAATGCAATTTCCCACGTTTGTACCAAGCAAACAACTCTTGGGGAAATCTATTTTCTTTGTATTTTGTTGTCAAGTAGACAAGCACCTGGTATTTATTTTTTTATTTTGTAGTTATAACCAAAATCAGGAATTAACTAATTAATCAAGGAAGCTATTAACAGGAAAAGTTAAGTGGCCCTGACTTGAATAAAATTACATACTTGAGAGAGCCATCCAAAGGAGAATTTGCTAGAAAAGGGAGGGAGGGAGAGGAGAGGAAGAAGTAACACAGAGTGGAGGATAGATGTGGAAGGAATTTGAGATATAAAGACTGAATTATTAGGAACTGTAGTTTAATTATACACTTTTTACTTTTTATTGACCCCCATTATAATTTACAACTCATATTCCGTGCAGTTCTTCCTGTCATGCTGTCATCCAAGCTCTTGCCTGAGATGGAAGTGGATGACATTTCTAAGAGAGATCAGTTGCTTCTAGGCATGCAAAATCTGCCTATACCTACACAAATTGATAAGCTTAAGGTGACTTCATGTTTCTGATTTATCATTATCGCAAACAACTCCTTGAATTTATTATATTACTAAGGGTGACTGGTTACTGTGGCAGGCTAGAATGGACATGATTGCTGCAGCCTGTGAAAGTGCTGAAAAAGTTATAGCTGATACTCGCAAAGCCTATGGTCTTGATACCCGTCAGAGGATGAGCACTGTCCCAACATTGGACAAGGCCTTTTCTGTAAAAATTCAAGAAAAAGAAAATTTAATCCGGGCTGCTGTTAATCAGGGTGAAGGTGAGTCTTCAAATCCCAGACATTTCCAAGGAAATGGGCGTGCTTACGCTTAATCTATATTTATATGGAGTGGTAGTTAGGAATCTGTCTTTGTAGCACGTCGCTCTCTCTCTCTCTCTCTATATATATATATAGATCCCATTAGTTATATGAGAACCCTTCATATATAAGAACTCATCTAATACCGTTGGGTTATTTTATATAAATGGTTGTGATTGATTCTACATTAATGGCAATATTGTAAATAACAAAAAGTCAAAAATTAAATGGAAGTTGAGAAAGATATAGCCCATGATTATGGGGGGTTTCCTAAACGTCTGTTTATATTCCCTAAAAATATGTAGTTTTCATATTGTTCATATTACTCTATATTCAAATCGCAATATTCCTTTTCAGTAGTTTTGAACGATGCATTCGCTGATTTAGGGATAAAAAATACAGGTAACGTTTTCAAAAAAATTTCTTCGCAATTGAATCATAAAAAAAAATTGACAATACCTTGATGTTAATTGCATGCATTGTATTGTAATGTTTGATGGATTATAATGTAGTGAAATGCATAGAACAATAGGTATATAGAACAATAGTTAAATATGTAGAACAATAGGACGATGTTTAGAAAATTAGAAATGTAATATAGCTCAATAGGTTAATACTCTAGTACAATAGGATAAATTTTTAGAACATAAGTTATATTATATTAGAACAATAGGACGAAACTTGTGTTTGAACATAAGTTATATTATATTATAACAATAGGTATATTTGTTAGAACAATAAGTATAACATGAACAATAGCATATGAAACTATGGTGAAATGCATAAAACAATAAGACAATGTATTAGAACCTTAGAAATATAATATAAACAATAGGTATATACTCAGTACAATAGAACAATAGTTATATACTCAGTACAATAGAATAATGTTTTAGAACAATAGTTAAATTACATAAGAACAATGGGGAGATTTCTTTAGAACAATAGATATAGTAATTACAACAATAGGTATAACATATACCTATTGTTCTAAAATTATGGTGTATTGTTCTAAAGTTTGTGATTTATTTTAGAGGTTCTAGAACAATATGTATTACAAGTGGTTGTGTCGCTGCTCTAAAGTTTACGAATTATTCTAGAAGTTTATGTTATTGTTCTAAATCTTTGAACTAGTATTCTTACATATTATAACTATTGTTCTAAAACTTCTTAAGTGCTTGCAGTTAGCACTCCCCTTTGTAAGATCATAGCTTCGAGTATTAAAACCAATTATTAGAATCATAAAAGAGTAATCAAAAGCACTCCCCTTTTACCCCTTCATTTTTTTCTCCACAGCATCTCTGTAAGTATTTGAACAACATGCAAAACAATTTAGAATAATAGACTATGAAATTAGAACAGTGGAGTATGAAATAAGAACAATCGATTTAAAACAATAGACTATATAATTATAACAATGGACTATAATTTTAGAACAATATAATATAACTAAAGAACTATCCTTTTAAAACTATCGATTTTAGAACTATATATTATAATCATATAACTATAAAATTAAAGTTAACACTAAACATGAATTATGGACATCCTAAATCAAAGTTCAGAACATTAGACTGAATAAATAAAATAATTTAAACATATTTTAGAACAATAGTACAAAACTCGTGTAACAATCGGTTTTAGAACAATAGACTATGAAATTAAAACAGTGGACTATAATTTTAGAACAATAGACCATAATATTTGAACAATTACAAATATAGAATATGGACTAAAGAAGAGGCTTCAAAATTAGAACAACTTTTAAAATATTGTTTTAGAACAACTTATAAAATTTGTTTTGAAGAACACCTTATAAAATATTGTAAACACCTGGTTACTAAACATGATCAACCAAATATGAATTTAGACCATTAATATAGCATATTCGAACAAATAGACTTCAAAATTAGAATAAATGCATATGACTGTAGTCCAAATATATATTGTTAAATTTACAAATTATTTATAGCATTATAAAAAAAAGGTAATTGATTATCAATGCTTCTAAACCGTAGGATATTAGAATTTTAATGGCTACGGATGGGTTCTCATATATAAGGAGTTCTTATATATTAGGGGGTTATATATATATATATATATATATATATATATATATATATATATATATATATATATATATATATATATATATATATATTGTGTCTGTGAGCATGCATGTATGTTTTTGTGATTTCTTTTATATGTTTATTTCCTGCAGCTTTTCTGAATGGGGGTGCTTGGTAATCAGTGTTACCTTCCTTTTCTTATTTGTTTAGGTAGTGATTGATGAAACTCATGAGTAATGATATGCTTGTGTAGTTGTGTATATTCCGACATGACCAATTCTATGACTTGCTATTAGACATTGCAATATCTTTTCTTTTATGCTGTACCTAAATGTTAGAATTTTGTTGAAGAGGACCATTCAAGTGTTAGGAGAAGGTGAAATGGAATAAACAATGCAAACCCGGTGAGATTTGAGCAGACTTTGTTCTGGATAAATGGCTAATTCACCACTAAATATGAGATTGTTTTATCCTTGCCTGAAACTCATTTCCTGATACAATTGCTTGGTGTTTTGGATAGATCTTTTTCTGTCTACCTCTGAGGTGCTTGATTTCTACTACGGACAGGGTTAAGGCTGCCTGCAGACCAAAGGCATGTTACTTCTCCACTTCCTTCACATCTTGTTGATGTGCTCAATGTTGGTGATGGGACACAGACTTATGGTGATGCATCTGGTAAGAAGTAGTTGCTTCATCTTCTTTTATGATCTTCATCTGCATCCTATTTGAGTATTGATTTGTTATTTTTTTATGGGAAATATGAGAATTCCTCTTTCAGGTATGAACTCAAAGAATACCCCTCCAATGTTATCTAGCAATCACAGTAATCCGGGAACTCCGCTGCAGGTGAATATTATCTATGACATGCTATGTCACTCCCAATTTGTAGATTTAATCCTTTCAATTACTTAAGGTTTATATTCTTCTCCTTACTGCAGTTTTTTCTTTTTCTTTTTTTTTTTTACCACCATTTGGGTTGGTTCTTTTTCCTTACTTTTAAGTTATATGAAAATGTGAAACAGAGTGATAAGAAAAGAACAAATGAAAGATTTTCAGAAGCTTTTAACCAATATCCCTCTTCAAGCTGGAGTCAATCAAGGACTCATTCAAACTCAGTCTTCTATCTACAGCCTGAGTTTGAAAATTCTATGAGCTGCTTGGCTTGCATCCTGCCTTTTTTTGTTATTATTTTGTGTCAATCATGTATGTCATGTCTCACATCATGGTTAATTTATGACTTGCAACAACATCTCCACTACCACCATCCAGTATGCACTGTGTCTCACCGACCCCAAACCTTTTGTTTGGCTTTGATTGCTCTACCTATTTTTGTACATGTATAGCCACTTACTAGATATCTATTAAGTTCCAGTTCATATGACACTTTGAGTCAAAGGCAGATCTTTTGTTACTTAAGATGAGCAATTTGCTCTGTAGGTAAATTGGATGTTTGAAAAATTAAAATGTTTCATCAATTTTTGTTGCTTCTTTTGGTAGATCTTGTAGTGCTTCAATCTTAGAAATTGGCAGTCCCAGCCATTGCGTTTTCAAAAAACCAACCACAGGCTTCTTTTCTGGACCTTATTGTATACAAACTTTCCTCTGATGTAGGCGTCTGGTGGACAGCATCTAGGAAGATCAGTACCATCACCTTATATTGGCACAGTAGCATCTTCCTTTGAGAATACAGCATCCCCAATGCAATATGCAAACTCACCTAGATCTGGCACAAACATGATGAATGCACCTTCTCCCCAGCAGCAAACACTCCAACAGCCACATCAGCAACAACAGAGAAAAATGATGCAGCTTCCTTCTCAGCAGCAGCTTCTTGCTCAGCAGCAATATAGACAGTCTGCCATGCAGGGTTTGGCACAGGTATGTATCGTGCTTGTGCTCTACAATTGTAGTCTCAAGTAGTTGAAGTATGTTGCTCCTCTCTTTGTTTTTTTCATTTTTATTTTTTTTTATCTCATGTATTTTAGTTTAGCAAGAATTACTCTTTTGTCTCAAGTAGTTGAAGTATGTTGCTACTTACCAACATCGTCTACATTACTCTTTTGTTTTCTGATTACTTTCATATGGTCTCAGGAAGTTGAACATCCTATTCTGATGCTACCTGGCTTGGATGGTAGTTGATAACTTGCCTGTCTTGTTCCTGCTAAGATTGCATAAAGTAATGAAGTCATTTCTATGTCAGGGTTAAATTTAAGCGGTTTTGATTTTTTTACAGATATCCTTGCTAAGGCTAGAGATGGCATTCCACCTTAGATTTCCTCTTCATAACGAATTTTGATGGATGGTAGTTAATTTTTTATATTTTTATAAATTTAATAAATTAAAGAATTAGGACTCCCATGCAGGAAAATTTTGTTTCTGACTTGAGTGACCAGTGAAATGGTGGATAGAGGAAAGTTGAGAATTGTTGCTTTTGATGTGATTTCTAAAGTTTGATTCACTGTCCATATGTATAGTTTTCTTTGAAAATGTTATGAACCTGGAATCAATTTTCTACTGCATCATTGATGTTTTTGTCAAGGTCGGTCCTAAGTTATCAACTATTATGGAATACTACTTTCGTCTAATTGATGCCTTTTAATGGTGGATGGTATGTTCTTTTTCTGCCATTTATGTCTGCTTGTTTATGTAGAAATTATTCATGGTTACTGTTGATTCTTGAAGAACGGTCATTTAGAGTTGCCCTTAAAATTAGGAGTGCGTGTGGATGTAGGTAGGTATCGGTTGAGTTTGATTTGGAGTTTAGGAGAGGAAATAGGTTCCCTTCCATCATTGTTTGGGACTCTGATGAGGAATGGAGCCAAACTTTCTCTTTCGCATTATAAGGCTTAAAGACATCCATGTGTTTAGTAACAAGTAAAAAAGGTTAAAACATAAAGTATGTAAAAAAATAGAGGGGGTATAGGGAACTGGGTCAATTTTTTTAGGATGGGGGAGGGTGAATGGGTGATAGCGACTACCCTAAACTCGTAGAGTTGCTTAAACAATGATTGACTCTCACTGTAGAAGTCATGATATCTACACTAATTTATGGCTTGCGTTTTGATTAAATTATCTGATCATTTTTTGCATAACCAACTACCACGACTACATGATATGCCGACTCAAGCTTAGCTTAAAATTTCCTTTGGTATTTTATGCACAAAGTTTATTCTCTTTGCTTTATTTACGAAAAGTTGGTAATCCCTGTAAGTTCGCTCTCTGTACAGGGAACATTTGAACATGCATATATGCACTAGGATACAAATTTCTTTGTTAAATTTCAGTATGTTCAGTTTCCACCAACTAACTTCCAAATCTGATATATTCTACTGTGGTATCTGGTATGTGCTTGCTACTTTCCTCAAGATCAACGAGCCAGAAATTTTTTTTCTTTTTTTTTTATATGGGGAGGGGGAGGGGTGGGATGGGGGGAGTTGGTGTTGCATACTGAATTGCTGAGTCTAAAAACAGAGAAGTTTTACTTTTTTCGTAGCTTTTCAAGGCTTTCATGACTTATATCAGAAGAGCCGTCTGGTGACTCTGGTCCAGTTTTTATCATTTAAGACAAAATTATCAGTTCAAATTTAGTTTGAAGTCCTGATTTTTAACTGGGGATACCCTAATTGCCCAAGGAATCATTGATTTTGAGATCTTGTTCCAACTTTTGTTCGATTGGATATGCGACTTTGCTGCCAATGAATATCTTTGGGTAAAGGAAATGATTTGGTTAACTGTATATCTTTGTTAAATTTTTATTGATGTCAAAGTGGAATGAAAATAGAATTATGTACTTTCAAGGTTAATTGTTTAAAGATACCTTACCAATATACCTATTTTTGCCAGCTGCAAGGACAAAATCAGATGCAATTTTCTCAATCACTAGCAAGTCAACAATATCCAGGTCAGCAGCTGCCCACTGGACATCTTGGACAAAGCCAACTGAGCCAAGGAAACCAGCTGAGTCGTCATATGGGCCAATTTTCTGGAGCTGCTAATACAGCATTATTCAACACTGCTCAGAATTCACCTAATGCTCCTGTGGTAGAACATTCACCTCTCATAGAAACTGTGACTGCATCTTATCTTCAGTCCTTTGTCCTCTCAACAGTTTTTTTAGTCTTTTTTGCATGCTTTGTGTGTTTGCATTAGACATATATATGTCCTGTTTGCATTAAACAGGTGTCAATGTCTATTAATATATGTTCTGTGTATATGATTTGAACTTGAATGAAGGGATCTGAGAACTATTGCCATCATGGATGACCGGTGAACTTGGATTTAATTTAAAATTGATTAACAATAGATATTTACCATGGTAGTATAATTGAACACTCAAGTACATATAGATATATGACAAATAAGCTTGAGCATAACTCAAAAGAAGTTGATGATGAAATATTAAGTAGCGTTGTACCCAATGCAAACTTTTACATTTGACAACAGAACAAGAACAATTGATGGAAATATTAGAACTTTAAATGAAAAATCCACTTTCTATCTATATGCAAAATGTGATTCTGCATTTTATAGTTCACAAAGTTCACTTTACAAATTGATGTAGATAATTCATATATGAAATCAAATCAATTTTGGTTAACCCTACTTGGAATGACTTTTGTACTCCACGTCATGAGAATTGGGGAAATTATAATTGTTACTCAGAAGTAATGAAGGATGACTTATACTAATCATCTCTTTATTGTTTTTGCTATTTTTTCAATATTACGAATCATAATTTGCCATTTTTTTTATTCTTTTGAATGATTTATACTTTTTCTTAGTTTTGTAAAATAAGAACTTTTGTAAGATAATAATTTTGCTTTAACATCCATTACATCAATATCATCTTTGGATTAAAATAAATATAATTGATAAATCATATAGTTGGCAATTTTTCATTATAAAGAGATTTCTTTCATAATATTTTCATATGAAATTCCAGGAGGATATCATGATAATAATCATAATACTATAGTGTTCTCTACATCGTTGTGATATTAGATTTAGAATGTTTTGATGTTTTAATAATTTTTTAACTTGTTTCAGATGTCCATGTCCACTAATATGACTTCACAATCAATGCTTCCGAGAATGCAGGTGAACTTTCTTTGAGGTTTTCACTACTCTATTCAGTGAAATTACTGCTTTTGTTTACTATTGAAAACATCATTTTTTTCGACATATAATTTTTGAATACATACCTAAATTGCGTACGCAAAAAAAAAATATTCGCTACATTAAACATTGCCTAGATTTGTTAAGTAACTCATATTTTCTTTGATGATTTCTATATTATAAATTTAATAATTTGGTAACAAGTTTTGTTGAATTAGCTTTAGGTACTTACGGCAGAAATAAAAAGGTTTAATTTCTTGTTCTTGGCATGAAATATTGGAATAAGTAATGAATTGCTGCATTTTTTAGTATGAAGTCTAAATACATAACCAATAAAACGAGATATAGGTTTAAGAAGAATCAACCAAACCTATTTTTATTTTAGTCAACCTATTTTTATCTTGAGGATTTGCTGGACATGTTTAATAGGCTATATACAGGTAGAATTATTAATTATCGCTTAAAAATTTTTGAAAGATGATTTGAGATATTGAAACTTGGTGTAGAGGGTTGAGAGGGAATATGAAAATCATAAGGATGGTGTTTAAGGAACTTTTCCATCTCTCTCAAAGTTTATGTATTTGCTTGGTTATTTATTGAAATTTAGAAGCTCCAATCATCAATTTTATTATTTGGAAAATGTTGTGTCTACTTCCTAAATGTGTTGAGTAGTAACATTGTAACAATGATGGCCACACTAGTGAAATTTGTCTTATACTTTGAACTTCTTTGGCATTGAAGGTCTTACTTGGTAGTCTCCTTACTAGATATTTTTCCAATTTACTAGAAGCTTCCTATGCAAAGATTTCACTAAAAATCTTTACTGCTACTATTATGTTCTGGAATATTTTATTGTATCTCTGCCAAAATCCACTAGGTTGAAGGTTTATGGAATTCCCGTAATTAGTCCGCTTTCAAGCTCTCAAGTTGCTTCAGACTATATTATGCCAAATAGATCAAATCTATGTGGAATAGGTGCTTTGCCCTTAAGTTTTTTTTTTTTTTTTGTTTTTTTTTTTTATGCTAAAATGATGTGAGTTGCATTACCTTTTCTGTTGCTTTTGTGAGTAATATCAGGAGGGAGGGAAGTTGTGTCATGAATCTCATGATATAAAATGTTAAAGTTCCTTGATTTACAAGGCTTTGTTTGACCGGTACAGTTTATTTTTGGTGGACTGGTGGTTGGAGAGGGGATAAGGTGGTCTTTGGTATCATTTTGTATTATCCTTGTTTTGATTGCTGATACTCACCGATTTACAGTAGAAATGGTTTCACTATCGGGATGAATTTCTACTGTACTAACATGAAATTGCAATTACCTGTTGGATGCCTTCAGTTTGCATTAGCTGGTGGGAACACTCAAAGGACTCATTCTTCCCAGATGCTTAGTGATCAGAGTATGAGATCTATTTTTCCTTTTCTATAGTTTAATTCATTGAATAATAATGCACACTTATTGTTCGGATGATAAAGAGGATGCCAATTTGATGTTAATGCTTAGACAAAATTCCTGGTGACTGTCTCCTTTGTAGTGTTTAACATGGGAGCAAATCCAGCCCGTATGATGAGTTTACCGCAGCAGCAGCAACTTCCTCAAGGTGCTTTGGGAAACATGTCACAGAACTCTCAAAATATCCAGTCTAATATGGTACCTCTTCAAAATACACCTCAGAACCTCCAACATTTTCAACAAAGGCAGCAGAATCAGCAGTGATTCTACCATAATTTTTGCTTTTTAAGAAACTTAAGATATGAAAAAGGTATCTAATATGGTGTTATAGCTTTTGTAAATATGATTGTGGATTACAGTAAATAGAAAGTGAGCCATTTTGGATTTACATCATTGATCTCTGGGATATTGTAGCTGCTGTAAATGTGATTGCTGATTGTAGTTTATAGAAAGTGAAAGTTCTGCTTCTTTGTATGGATGTGGCCATAAATATCAGTCCCTTTTTAAGTGCTTCACTTTTCTCTTTCAAGTTACTTAGGATGCAGTCATGTAGATTGTAGACCACCCGAGTTAATGGCACAAACAATGTCGTGTAACATTGACGGTAAGCCAAGATTGTGGTCTTTTAATGGTGAGGCTAAAACTCCTTATGCAAGTCGTTTGAGACTCTTGGTTGCATATATGAGTATTAAGTATATATCATATGTCATAACGATTTATGTCATAACGATTGTCTTACACTCATAATCCGTATAATCTGGCACCTCTTTCCATTATGTTTGAGTCCAAAAGTCTAGTAACGGTTGCTTTAACATTTTAGACATAAAGGGAAGTTATATAAACACAACAGCGTACAAAAGAGCTGCCGAGTTTTAGATGATTTCGGACTCAGCAAGAGAGTATCTTAACTTGCTTATCATAAATCTTAGATAATAGGTTAACATTTTTTTTTAAAAACTAAAAGAAAATTGATTACTTCAAATCATACTCAGCAAGAGTAATAAGCCCTGCGGAAAGTTTGAGAACCACTCAAGATCAAGTTCCCCTGGTAATGCTAGACGAGCTACCGAATGTGCTACTACATTCCCATCCCTACAAACATACTTGCAAGCAAATGAATCAAAGCTCTTTCCTACCCCATTAATCTCATCTAAAAATAAAAACAATGGACTACATCCATCACACTTGCTACTTATCCTTCCTATAACTTCCATCGCATCACCTTCTAAGATAATGTTTTTCAGTCCCATCTGATGTGCTAACTCCACTCCCATCAAGGCAGCTGCTGCCTAAGCCCACGCCACCGGCCATTTCTTCGCCAACCTCCTACTTGCCACTACTACTACGCCTCCATGCTCATCCCTTAACACAACATCAAGACCCACTCCATTCTGATCAAGTACAGCAGCATCAGTGTTCACCTTAACTCTAAAATCCTAGATAATAGGTTAACATAATAGGCCCTAAAGTAGAAAAAAAAAAGTCATTTACTTTTACTCTAAATACCTATTTAAAACGATTTCCAAAATTGCAATCATTGGGTCCCAAATCTTTTTTAGGATCTTTGGAGACCAAATGTAAAGTATTGAGTAATTTCAAATCTCCTCATATGACATTGGAAAATATATTATACCTTTATTTCAATTTTAGAATATTTTGAAAATATTTTTAAAAACTGCATGTAACAACCTTTAAATTTTGATGCTTTTGGAAAATTTTGAATTCGGTGAAAAAATATTTTGATGTGCTTACAATGGATCTTATAGGGTCATACTAGACACTAGAAATTATTGAAATCATCTACTTCAACTCTAAACACACATTTCAACTGATTTCATACACTCAAAAAATTGGGTCTTAAATTTAAAAGCCTTTGGAAACCAAATATAAGGTAATGAATGGTTTCTAAACTTCTCACATGACCCAAGGAAGCATCTTGTATACTTGATTCAACGGAAAATTTGTCAAAAAATCTCTAAAACAACATCTAAATGACCTTCACATTTTGGTCATTTTGGGCACTTCTAGATTCGATAATAGAATATCTTAAAATGCTTAATATAGATCTTATAAGATAATTAACCTTTAGGCATGATTGGAACAAACAACTTTAAACCTAAACACGTACTTATTTCAATTGTTTTTTAAAACTCCTACAATTTTGTCATAAACTTTTTTAAAGGTTGTTGGAGACCGAATATAAGGTATTAAGTGGTTCAAACCTCCTCATATGAACCTAGCAAATATTCAATACATTTACATCAATTTTGAAAAAAAATTCAAAAGTATCTCAAAAACGGTATATAGTACTCATAAACTTCAAAACTCCGCCATTTTATATACGTTTGGATCCAATGAAATAGCACTTTAGTAAGTACACGTTGAGTCCTAAAAGGTCATAATAGACCTTAGGATTTATTGAAACTATTTATTTTGATACTGTAAAACACATTCCGACTAATGTCAAAAGCTCCTACAATTGGGTCCTAAATTTATTTTAGGGCATTAAAAAATCAAATATAAGGTATTGAATGGTTCTAAACCTACTCATATGAGGAAGTATCTTATACCTTTAATTCAATTTTGAAAATATTGCAAAAATATCTCAAAAATAGTGTGTAATAACCATCAAATTTGGGTCATTTTAGACAACTATGCACTTGGTGGGTGAACACCTTGATAAACTTATCATAGGTCTTATAAGGTCATATTAGACCTACAAGTGACTGGAACAATCAATTTCAAAATAAAATTATGAATATCTCACAGTGTATAACTACCTTCAAATTTCAATTTTTTTACAATCTAATTAAATTTGAGAACACCTTATGTTTACCATGAGTCGCATATAGTTTAAATTAAGCCCTTGGTGTAATTGAAACCATCTACTTTGACACTAAATATCCATCTCAAATGATTTTCAAAAATCCTATAATTAGGTCCTAAACCCATTTTAGGGCCTTTGGAGGCCGAATATAAGGTATTGAATGAGTTCAAACCTCTTCATATGAATATAGGAACCATCACATGCCTTTTTAATTTTGAATTTTTTTAAAAAAACTTTCGAATAACATTATATAATAACTCTCAAAGTTCGGTCCAATTTTTGACAATTTTGAAATTGATGAAAAAATGAATTGATATTTTTACAATGGGTCTTATATGTCATATTAAGCCCGAGAAATGATTAAAACCATTTGATTTGACTCTCAACACCAATTTCAATCGATTTCCAACACATAAAATTGATTCTTAAACTCAATTTTTGGACTCGTGGAGACCAAATATAAAGTATTAGATAGCTTTAAACCTCCTCATATGACCCTATGATGCATTATGTGCTTGTAATTAAAATTTAGAAAATTTTAAAAAAAAATCTCAAAAATAGTGTATATTGGACTCATTGAAAGGACACATTGATAGGTTTACGATCGGTCTTATATATTCATATTAGGCCCTAAAATGATTGTAATCATCTATATTGACTCTAAATATCCATTTTAATAGATTTTCAAAACTCATACAATTGGGTCTTAAACATTTTTTAGGGCCTAGGTAACAAATTAATTAAAACCTCCTCGTTTGTCTCTAGGAAACATCTTGTACCTTTGTTTCAATTGCAAAAAATTTCAAATATATCTCTATAGTATATAACATTAAACTTTTAGTCATTTTGGACAATTTTGGATTCGATAAATGACCCCTTAACATGTTTTCCATGGTTCTTATAAGGTAATATCTAAGTGTGATTGAAATTATCTAGTTTGAACCTAAACATATAATTCTAGCTACAGATTTCTAAAAACCCTACATTTTGGTTCTATTCTTGTGTTTAGAGCCATTGTGAATGCAGTGATATAAGGTATTAAGTGGATTCTAATTTTTTCACATTATTCTAGAAAGCATCTAATATCTTCTTATTAATTTTATATTTTTTAAAAAAATTATTTCAAAAATAATGTATAACCTTCAAATTTAGGTCATTTTGGATAATTCATAAACCATTGAGAATATACTTTCATATTCTTATCATGGATCTAAAAGGACTTTATCAGGCCTTAGACATAATTGGAATCTTCTACTTTGATTCCAAATATCTATTTTCACTTATTTCCAAAACTCATACATTTAGGTCATAAGCTCGTTTTTAGGGTCCTTAGAGATTAAATATAAGTTATTTAATGGTTTTAAACATCCTCATATTACCTTAGAAAACATCATGTACCTATATATTAGTTTAATAAAGTTTTCGAAAATATATCAAATAATGTATTGCCTATGAAAAGAGTTTGAAAATTTTGGAAATTTTCAAATATATCCCAAAAATATACCATCACGTTACAACCAAATAAATTAACTAGACCTTATTGATACAAGCCTATACAATATGTATTATCCTAGAAAAATTAATTATTTGATAGGGACATCAAACATAAAATATTTCAAGTTTAAAAATTCTCAAAAATCGAAACATGTAAATACAATATTGATTAACTCTAAATTTGCGCCAAACTATATCAAAATAATAAAAGAAAACTTAAATAAATGACCATATAAGAGCAACAATCCTAATATTCAAATTTGTGTTTGTGACTTTCATATGCTCAATAATCATCATAACCAATAATATATATATATATATATATATATATATATATATATATATATATATATATATATATATATATATATAAAACATATTAGTTTTCTGTAAGGTAAATATGTGGTAAAAATATAGCATGTTATTTTAGTTTTCCTTTTTACTAATTATAATAAATAAAAATGATCATGACGCTTTCTATACTTTTTGAAAAGTTCCTCTTTGGAAAAATATTTCTCAATAGCATCAACTATGGTTTGGGTGCAAAAAGAAGCACGAACTTTTAATGGGTGTAGGAAGCATAAGGGGGTCCGACTAATACGGGGTATATACTTTTAGTGGGATAAACTTTTTTTTAAATCCCCGTTCCCATATAAATTTATTATTCAAAATTTCTAAGTTAACTCTCTTTTAATAGGAACGTTTATACATTAAACTCAATAGCTTAATTATTACTTCTTATAAGAAAAACTTAAGAATACATTAGTTTAAAAGGACACAAGTTGAAGTGTAAATGAACTATATGTTCGATAAACTACTTGGGGTTGAGCTCGGATAAAGCTCGAATACTTTCATTTACATAATAATGAGCCGAAATTGAACAATTTTAGAAGTTCGTTTGATAAATGAGCTTGTACATAACATATATATGTTCATTCACCTAAATTCATGATCAAGCTTGTTTATTGATGTTCACGAACAAATTCGTTTATTTAAATTCATTAACATTATTTACACATTACGTTTATTTGAATTAATAAGCTTCTCAATTAAGTTATGTATTTTACTTAGAATTTATTATTTACACATGATTTTGAGATTTTTAAATATTAAAAGTTCAAAGATCATTTAGAACATAGGCTTATTTATATAGAAGGCTCGCTTATGACTCAACTCGATTAAAAGTCATTCATGAATTGCTTGTAAACACTTCACATGCTAAACAAACCAAATTTGAACAGATATTTGAGTCTAGATGAAAGTCCGGGCTCGAGTTCATACTTGCCTGAGTTATTGATCATGAACATAAGTAGGATAATAATCGACTTGACTTGGCTTATTTACACTCTTAGGCACAAGGAGGAATATAACGAAAAGAATGAGCTCATAGTATGGAGCAAAGTTAATAGAATTGAATGAAACTGTAATTAATAAGGGTATGTACATATTTTGCTTGGATCTTGTATCGGTGCTTTGAAAAATGTTGTCATAAATTGTTAGATTTTGATAACTTAATATTTAGTTAGATTTCACTTAGGGCATGAGACATCTAAATTTTAAGTGTAAAAAAACCTAATATTTTTATGGTATCACGACCATATTGTGGTTCCTTCAACAATATACATCGTTTATACATTTCATGTGTTTCATCTGGAAGACTTGAAAGTTGTCTTTGCTAAATTAAAAGGCCATACACTATCTAAAGTTATTCCCACTGAATAAAATGCAACTCCTCTGTTTTTTCCTTTCTATTTTATGGAAGGCGTCAAATTGTTAATTCATTGAGGCTAACCAATCAACCAATAACATTCCAAGTATAGTAAGGAACCCAGCATATGCTCTCTATCAACCTTCGTTGGTTTACTCGTAAATTTTTTGACATAAACGGTCAACATTAACCAACCATTCAAAACATGTAGGATGGATACAACTCTTCTTGCTTGCCTTCTTCCCCAAGTGAAGGGTAGCTTGAAATGTGATCTTTAATACAAGGTGGTTGCAAAAACCAGCTGAACAACACTACAATGTCATTGTTGCAAAACCTCTCTGTAAAATCAGTAAATTTTCTACTTATAGTGTAGTTTTGATGGCGGGTTGAGGTTCCAGCCGCAGAAACTGCAGCATCTGACTGCAAACCACTCCAACCTGAAGTTTCATAATATGATAGATCAAAGAATGTCAATGCCCGAAAAACTAACCTACATTTTGATGCATCTCAGAGAAAGTTTTGTCTATTTCGGTATAATCTTAGTGTGTGTTTGTCCTAGCCAACTGAGGTAGCAGTTTGTGGCTCACCACTATATTTACAAGTCACAAATCATAAATTAGCTTGAACATTTCATTTTCTTCTCTTTTTCACTAGTCTACGATTTCAACCATTTTTTCATAACCAAAAGAATTTTACAGCCAAAAACAATACGAAGTATTTGAATTAAGATTGGTGCACCTAAAGGCCAGAATAGTAGCTAGGGATAAGTGCTTACAGGTCTAAGAGGCAGGACAAAGGCTGATATGACGAATTGTCTGCAGGCTGGGATGATGAATTATCTGCAAGTTGAGACTGATCTAAGGAGAAGCTTGACATGGCAGAAGCTATTTTCGAGTCAGAAACCATGCTGTCATGTAGTAGATTGAGTTTTTCGGACGATGAGTCATATGAATCAGGTGAGGATAATGGTGGTGAAGGAGATGGTAAAGAAGAGAAAGAATACTTGAGATTGCCAGGCCCTGTGCTGATGGGAACCGGGGATGAAGATGATGATCCTCCATCTACATCACCCTTCATGTCTCCTCACCAAGGGGGTTTTTCTCTAGCTATATCCTTGATAATTTCAGAATTTTTAAGAGGGTGTAACGATCTGAAATTGAAAGGATCAAACTATAGTTAGTTACACAAACATCTCGGAGTTTTAAGAATAGGTGTGGAGCTAACAGTCTTGTGCAAAGTCGCCTAGCTTACTATTAGTAGAAACATGGATTCAAACAATGACATAAGAAAGTAAATTTCCTAATTTTCAACCCAGATAAGACCAGTTGGTGAAGTGGAGTGGCTTTGAAGCTTTCCTTTATAGTGAACTAGGGATTGTCTTGTAAAAAAAATTCCATCATTTTAGACAACTGAGCAAAGATGTGTATACAAATACATAGAAAAGAAAATACAATATTTAGCATTAAAACGCAGACAAAAATATGACAAACAAAAAGAATCCTCTAATATGTAAGCAAAAAGGTCAAAAACTACACTACAAAAATGGCTTTTAACAGTGTTTTCTCTTTAAAAGAGTTGGCATAAAAGATAACACCAAATAATTGTATACGTCCTTCAGCCTTCCATTCTCGTTTTCTCTGCAGTGACTGGTACCAAATCGCCAGGAGCCTGCACATTGGGACAAAATTTCACTTCATTTCAGAAATTCACAACTTCTCCTCATGGAAGTGCCAAATAGTATTGTGCTTTTAATGATTTAGCTTTTAAACAAACACGTAAATAAAGTGGAGAGACCTAATGCAAGGTATTGTGTCAACATTGAATACAATTTTCTACTAGTCTGCTAAGTCGGTCTATAATACAAAACTTCCGTTCAGAAAATAAATTGAGCTATTCCTAACCAAACAGGCACCCCATTCCTCCATTATACAAATTAAGAATGGATCCCATTTCCTGGATATCAATCAGCCAAAGCTACATATCTTAGCATGAGAACATGATTCAGGATAGCCACTGGACTTCAAACTACTTAGTAACAGCGAAAAAGAGCACACATTAACAACCACAGTACTACTCTGAATATCAATTCAAATGTTACATCTTCAAACTTTACAGAAGCTCTGAAAATTACTTACAAAGGGAGGAAAGAAAGGAATTTCAATACCAGGTCACACTACCTATTAAATTAAAACCCCAGTTGGTACATTAAAGTTCAGGGTCATTTATTGCATCAAAGCAATAAATAAAATGTCTTCAATCTCCATTAGCTAGAAATGAGGGTGAGCAACTGTGGGAGAGAGAGCGATTTGCACTTCATTGCACATTACGCACGGTGAGTACGCAAACCAATCGAAGAATGAGTACTGTAATAACCAGATTCTATTCCAAAAAAAAAAAGAAAACAGAAGCAGAAAGGGTAAAACAGAAGCATCCATACAGGCATAACTAAAAAAGCAACCAAGACACCCAAATGGAACCCTGGAACACTATTCCCTAGAGTATTTTTTGAATGAATTAAAGTCTAAGCAACTATTTTATATAAAGATTACCTGCTATTACACAGGATCAAAAGTATTCCCGAAGGTTCTCGCCACTCAAAGACTCCAGTTCCTTGAGTATTTCTTGTGCAAGAGTCTTAACCGGTAACTCCACATCTTCCAACAACTCAGCAAGGAAAGGAATAGTTTCAGCCAATAACACCAGGTACTCCTCTTTCAAATTATCCACCAGGTATTTGACAATTCTCAGGCCTAAAAGACGTGAACGCACCATTTCATTCCGAGTTTGCATCAACACCTGTACATGATTGCAGAATTAGTATAATCAGCAAAAATTTCTAACTTGTCAAATAATCATTACAATTCTATTTTAGTCATTCCAGCAATTGGCCACTTTCTAAAGTTAGTAAATTATGTTTTGCACTTTTCATTAATGATAACCTAATCAGAGTTCAAAAGAGATATTACTTTAGAAGTTGGACATATACAAATTCAAAATGCATAGGATGTCAGCTAAATTTCTCAAGACATAGGCATATTTACTAGGGGCAGAAGGGGTAACAGATTTATTAAAAATCCAACTTATTAGAGTGGGACTCATGCGGGTCAACAATCATACCAACAGGACTTGGTGCAACGGCGTTGCTTGCATATTATTTCACCTCATTTACCAGTGTTTCATATATGATACTTTGATAAGGATCACACTGGAAACTATGTATTGGACAAAAAATGAGCAGTTTTTTTTTCATAAAATAGCCAAAACTGACATCAAGCACATACCCAAGGCAGAAACTATTTGTTGAGTTTGAGTATTACAGCATGATTATCATAAAAAATAAAAAGTCAACCACCAAAAACTCATTGAAGAATCTCAAAGAATCAGATTCCTTCTTCGGTATTCAAAAATGGACCCCAATAAATAAAATAAAATAGAAATGCTATAAAAATGTTAACTCCCTAGCTAAAATCCTTCAACAACTCACAACCAAAGATCAGCCAAAATAAAATTCAGTGTCTGGCATCTGAATTCATAAACTTTTTAAAGCCAATGCCTCACAAAATGAATATTTCCACATCCCCAATTTCTTTAATCCGTCTTTCCTTCAAAGGAAATCAGAAATTTCAGTCAACTTCCAATTATAATTAACTGTTATTGGAAATTCCGGAATTAGCGTTGTTTACTCTCACATGAAAAAAAGAAACTAATCCAACAAAAAACTATAGAACACAAAATTAAATCAGGAAATCTTAGGTGTGACCAAATATATCAAATTGTCATCTTAAGAGTCTTTTAAATGCATGGAAGAAATATTAGCGACTAGTACAAACTAAAAGGAATTAGATGTTACCTCATAGTTCAGGGGCTTCCACAAAAGATCAGAGCCGGCAGTTACAGCCATTTGGCCAATACAAGAAACCAATATGTCATCTACTTCCTCAGGACATGGTATATCTGAATGGTCTTTGATACCATCTGGTGGATCAACAATAAGCTGTGAGACAATGGGCTTCAACAGAAGTTGGAATCTTGAGGAGTCCAGAAATTTAACACTCCCTGTATCAAAACGAAAACATTTATGCAGGGAGGACAAGACCAAAGCCCTGAGATGCCATTTTTCAAGTGACAAAGAATCAATTGCTTCATTCTTCCTGCTTTCAGAGTTCTGAATCTTGGCCTTCTTTTTCTTCCTAGTTTGATTACTCTTGCGATCATCATCGGTTAGGTAACTGATAGAACCCTCCAGCAAATACTTGAAATATGGAACAAACAATGATCTGCATTAAATTCATAGTGTCTACAGTTAGATTCTGGAACCCAAAGGTATCAAGTGGCTACAGAAAGAGTGAAACTCAGCTCATACACTAATGAAGATGAACAACAAGAAAACAACATTTACATCTGCAGCAAATGCTAGGCAGAAGAAGAAAAAAAAAACTATTTCAAGCCATTCATTAATATCTTGTAAGCATCATGGGAAAATAGCAAGATCACTAATGCATTAAGTTGCATTTAGCAGACTTGCAACATAAATCAAAATTATTCACTTCACCACTGTCATGTAACATAACATAAGGACTATACTCAATTACTCATTAGATCGTTACCTTGTTACTATGTGAGGTTCATAGTACCTAAAAAGATAATTGTGGAATCTTACATGAAAACAGTTATAGTGACTAAATTATGAGTTTAAAAATAATTATTTGTGAATTGAACAGCACCAATACACATAATGACTATAACAACGAATGATGAAAGACTGATGTAGTAACATAACAAGTCTATCCTGTGAAGAAAACAATGATTACAGTCTATGACTAATGTCACACTGTGATATACGTTTGTTGCACAACAGTTTTTTTATAAGGAAATTACACAACAGCTTTTCACAAAATGGCAAGGGGAATATCCCTCACAGAACAGCCTTACTTTACAAAACAGCCAAGACTTAATTCTACGGTAAGTGGCATATGCCCACCCTTTCTCACCCTCAAACAAAAAACATAATAAACAAGAGCATTAGTCAATTAACTAGCAAGATCCAAAAAAACACGGCCCTTTACTACATCTATAAAGGAAAAGGTTTCCAGAGACATTTTAGTTTCAAAATATCAAATTGATGCTTTTTGTCAGAAGTTGAAAATGGGGCATGTGTAATAATATCTACTAAATGGAAATGTCAATCAATGTATCACTAACAAATAAAATCACGTATCATTTTCCCTCGGTAGTTTTACAATTTAGGATACCCTATACCAGTGTGCCCTGCCAGCTAATCACCTATAGCAAGATAATTTCAATGATTCGACCTCAGTACAACTCCCAAGTCCAAGCAAAATGATGATATTAAGGGCAAATACAGACAAGCATCCAAGAAACTAACAGACGGTATGCAAGACCTCATAGTGCAGAAAAGGATATGCTGAGATTTCTGATGTGGGTAACAGTAAGGAAAAAGTCAAGACAATAGGATTTGTGTCTGAGCCTCATGCAGGTGAGTGCCTACTTGTAAGTAAGTCCCCAAAAAAGATGCAGAATATCAAAGCATTTTTAAAGAAAATTACCACTAGCAAAAAAGTCACAAAATGCCAGGTGCATCAGTTGAAAAGGACCAGTGTACACTGCTAAGATAGCTACAAAAGCAGTGCTTGACAGAAATCAAATCACTAAAATACAATGCAAAGGACTACAAGATTATGAAGACTATTTAGAGAGCTTTAAAATGAAGAAAAGGATAATTATTCAATGCTGCTCCAGCAGCTGAAATTTCTGTCTAAAGAGGTTTACTAAAAAGATTTTATTTTATGTGCATTTTGGGTTTGTGTTTCTTCCTTGGGTTCTTGTTTAAGTAAATAGCAATAAAGAACACCAACATTGTCATGAACTTAGAGTCAGAAATAAAAGTTAATGCACTAACCGGTGATTTTCAACAAGCATATTGACCAATCCATAGAAAGAAACTGCCCTTCTGATGTTCCTATTTTCCATATGGTTATCTTCTGCAGACTTTGACTCTACCCATTCAATGCTCCTTATGAAGAGAGGCCTGAACATAGTCTCTGTCATCTTCATCGTTAAAGCAATTGCTGCACTGATGACATGTTTCTCCACAAAATTAATGTCCTTAATTGAAGCAAGGTGCTGACTGCGAAGATCAAGAGCCAGAAGGCAGAGGTCAAAAATGTTTGTGTGGTAACCACTCACTGATGCTTTGTCCATTTTACTAATAAAATTCTTGAGCAACTCAAAAACAGTTGACAAGCTCAAATCCCCTGCCTTCACAGCTTTTGAGTACACATTCTGCAAGGCAGGTAATGCTAGCCTGACCGGAATTTTCTCACTGAGTAGCCTTCTTACATTATCAGCCTGGGATTTTATTTTTGGATAGGACTCTGAGAAATAGCTTTGATGCAACAACAACAACTCCACAATATCACCAAGATATGGACTCAAAAAGGCACCAAGATTCTCTATAAGTGCTTCCAAAGTGACTAGTACAGATAGCATAAGGGTATCCTTTGAAGCTGGCTGGGCCTGGATATGATCCCCAGCAAATTCTTTGTTTACTCCTGATGACGGAGACTCAATATGAGTCCTCTGCAAAACATTTTTCATGATTTCAGGGAGCTCAGGCAGTGCCCTTGGCCCCAGAACATTAATTAATGCACCAGCTGTTCGTAGACAACTAGAACTAACAGCAAGATCATTAGATGGCACATTTTGTACAACAGTAGCAAGGCATTTGCTGAAAACTGTATGATTAGAAGGAAACTGGTTGGACAAAACTTCAAGTGCCGAGACTGCAGCAAGTCTGACAGAAACATTAAGATTCCCATCAGAACCATCAACTAACTGCAGGATTTCCAGACAAAGTCCAGCAAAGGAGTCTAAATCACTTCCATGGAGATGATGCCAAGAGCTCCTCATGTGCATATTTTGCTCCCTTCCTCTTTTAGATCTGAAAACATCCAGGTCTCTCACAGATTTACACAAAACTTGAAGGGCCTTTTTCTTTGTACCTTTGTCAGTCTGAACAAGCAACCTGACAATGCCATGGAAAAAGGCAGAAGGGAGCATTAAGTTTGTTAACTTCATTAGAACTGCATGGACAATCTCCTTAAGCTCCTTCTTCATACTGACTGGAAGCAATGTCCCCTTTCTACTTAGGTCAATGAGTTGCCAACAAAAAACAACTTGCACCATGAGTTCAGAGAGTGTCCCCTGGATTGTCTCCAAATCTTCCATGGACTTGAGCTTGAAGACAATTTCAGGTTCTTGCAACTTCCCTAAAACAAACTTCAAGGCAAATAACAATGTCACACACTGATTATTGTCAGGACTACCTCCCTGCAACTTCTTGAGCAATGGAACAAGCGATGGGAGCCATATCATACACGTATACTGTTTACATATTTGATCAGCAAAATCATATTCCCATTCTGTTTGAACCACAGAGTTTATAAAGTCAGAAGTGCTAATCTCACTGTGAAGAGAAGAAAATCTCTCTTTTGAAACCAATGAACAGAAAAGAAGGACTAGCAATGAACCCATGCTACCGCTTTCTCCAAGAATCCTTAAGAGGTGGAGAATGATTGACAGCCTTCTATGCTGAGCAACACCAGACATTTCATTAATAAAAATCTGAAGTAATCTTTCTGCACCATCCATCTGTGATAACCAGCAAGGAACAACAGTAGAAATGAAGCCTTCAAATACACGAGTTGAATGACTATCATCATGATTAACAGTTGATTTACTGATAACAGCAAGAACTGCAGGAATATGGTGCAAAACCTTGTCAGGTACAACCTTAGAAATAGTAGCAAATAGTGAATATACATGATTACTGGTAACAACATCTGTCGTAGCCTGAGCACAATCAACAAGCAATGCCGCATCAACTTTGTCCAATGCTCCATTGCAAAGTAAGAATTCATCCGATAGTGAACCAATGATATCCTCCAGGATTAGCAAAAGAGTCTGCTGTATGTAAGACAATGCGTTAGATGTGGTTTGAGAGATGCCTGATAAAGATGGAATCCACCCCTCCTGTGTAACAGCATCAACCCACTTTTTGGAGAAGGCTTCCCCCAGAAGCTGAAAAAGGGGCTCTATAAGAAGGGCCCTGTTTCCTATGTCTTTCTTTAACAGTAGTACATCAAGAAGAGAGCTAAGAGTGCTAAGTGCACTTTGGCCCCCTACAGATAAATCAGGGTTTTGCTTCTTAGACTTCTTTTTCCGGTGTGACAAACCCACTAAATCACCTTCATGTCGAAGGATAGTATTCAAAATACACGCAACAGTAGAAGAAGAAACATCCAAACGCAACAAAGCTTCTCTAGTGGCACGCTGTACATCACTGTTAGCGTCGTGGTAAAGACACACTAATTGCTTGAAAAGTTTTTGCTGCGACTCACAACTCAAACTCTTAAAAAGCTTGTCATTCAGCTTCTGCAAAAATGCAACACATGGCCTTACTACAGCGGCATCATCTGGCAACAAACCTTCAATACATAATGCAGGTAATAGATGGTCTTCAGCAACATGCATATCTGATGATGTGGACATGGAACAGATCTCAATTAAAAGGCAGAGGATATCCACGTCAATGCTTGACAACTGTTGGCATGACTTATCAAGCCTAAAATGGTACTTGTTACGCCGCTGCAAAAGTTCACACAGAAGAGACTCAACATCCTTTACTTGCATGATGGAGGCACCCAACTCTTTCAGGACTGAGAGTATTCTTAGCTTTGCATATCCAGAAAATCCCATAGCAGATCCAAGTATGAAAGTGAGAATCCTCTCAATGGTAGACTTGTCTAACCTCTTAACAACATCCTGTGGCACAAGAAGGCTCTGGAAAGATGATGATAGTATTGATGCCATTAATGCAGAAAGATAATCCCTATCTGACATGACCAACTTCTTCTGTTGTACCAGCAAGCTCAACACTTCATCAATAGAGGAACTCCAAACGTCACAATTTCCATTTTTCTTGCCAGCACATTTTACACGGGAGCAAAGGGTGCTAAGCTCTGCGATATAATCCATAGCAGCTACCCTGACATCCTGGACTTCACTGGACAAAGGAACAAGAATCAATGGGAATCTGACCAAATGCTGCAAAGCAGAGCCCTCATCTGCCTGGGTACATAGCAAAGCAAATGAATGCAGACTATCAACTTGTACTCTAGAAGGAACTCCTGGTTCGCTGATAAAGGTAGATAGGAATTGGATGGGAGAGACCTTGCAATTCTGAACAAGGTAATTTCTGTGCTCTTTGAAAACATGCTTCAGATTAGATTCAGCAAAAAAGGCATAAAGATCCCGCAAAGTGCACATCCATTTTCCATCAACATTCATATCATCACTAGTTGGCAGTGCTGAGATATAAGCCTTCATTGCCCACCAAAACACAGAAACAAGGATCCTTGCATTCAAGTTCTGAAGATTGTTTTCATCAAGCTCATCCAAGAACTTGTTGTCATCTGAGTCGAGAATCCTAGAACTGAACTCCTGACCACACAAAACATTATCAACATGATCTATTGCTCTCCACTGATCCAGAAGAAAGGCATAGCAAGATTCATACAGAGTGGAAAACAGGTGGCCGTCTTTCTTCTGCATGGTAAATGACTGCTGCAAGACCAAGAAAACTAATGTTTTTGACAAATTAGATTCACCACAACATTTGATAAGCCATGGTGTTACATCTTCGGTACCCTCCAAGAAAACATTCACCAAACTGCGAACAAGCGGCATATTAACAACAGAAACCCAATCCTTTCCTGAATTCTCTTTGAGGACCTTTTTAACATCAGATGCCAAGATTAGATCCTTGTAGAAAGGCCACTTAATTTCCTTGGCCAATTCTAGGGCCTTCAAGTTCAGCTTCTTTGTCTTTGGGAAAACAAAAATGAAAGGGAATATCATTGTAGCAACTCGCTCCACAAATTCAGTTCGGTCTTGTATGATAGAAACTGCATGTTTCAGGCATAAACTAACAACCTCACCAGTTAGAGAAAGACCCTCTGAGGCACCTGACCAGAAAATCTGAGCGCATTTCTGAAGCAAATCCTGAAATATTCCCAGGAGATGATCACAGTCTATAAGCTCTGTCAATTTATCAAGAGAAAGAGCTGCATGAACAACACTCATGTCATCATCAGAGAGACAATGAACAACCGCAGCTTGGATAGTTACAAGTCTCTCTGATGTAACACCACCACTCAAAAAGGTAGACAGGTCAAGATTAAACAGAGTAGCCCGTCTGATTTCAGCCTTTGGATGTTCAAGCCCAAACCAGACCTTTGAATCTGTAAAGGCTACAGATGACTTCATGTTTCCATCCAATATCTTGCACAACGCCTCAACCACCGAATTCTCACCCTTCAGCAGCACTTTTTTGTCATTCAAGAATTCATGAATAGAAGAACGTAAGTCATTAGAATACTTTTTATTGAGAAGAAGCAAAATTTTCTTAGCCCAACCCCCTGACTCTAAACCCTCAGCATTCTGCGACAATCGCAAGCATGAAGAAAGAAGCCTGAAAACTACAGCTTGGACGATGCCCCTGATATCTACAGTCTCAACAACAGATACCACAGCAAGCTTGCACTGACTGTCAGAACTACTGTAGTCAATAAGTGACCCTAAGAGCACCAAAAGAAATCTGTCAATGTTGAACCTCGTAGTCATTTGTGAAAGAATTCCAGGAAGAACTTCAATTTTTTTCAGGAAATCTGCCGCCTTCTTAGGGAGTGTTTCAACGGACTGCAACTGCACAATGTTGACTAAAGCCATTATCGATAATTGAACCCACTCTGAAGAAGCTTTTGCATCTTCTACAGCCAACTCTGCCACTGATTGAACCAAGCTGTTGACCAGTTTTGAAGACATCGATACTCTGTTTGCTAAAAGACCAACGATCATCAACGTGCCAGCTTTGTGGTCTGAACACCCCAAACCACCAGACTGCAGACCAGATTTCAAAAAAGGAAGAATTTTCATCACAACATTACTCTCAAGGGTTGAGAGCGAGCCCAAAACCTCAACCACAACTGCTGTACAAAAATTGATCACAGGTGTAGCAGGCCGATGCTTCTTTGCAGGAATTGCATAGGTGCATATAACCTCCAGAAGACCCATATCACGAATGCACTGCTGGACAATAACCTCTCGGGGTGGAGGCGCACCAGATCCTTTGACACCATCAAGGAATCTCCATCGACTATTACCCAAGTCAATTATTTGCACTATTCGAACAAAAGCATGAGTGTCATGATAAGGTATAGCACACAAGATTAACTCCTCAATATTATACACATGAATCTTATACCGACGAATCAAGTACTCAAGTGTCTTAAATGCAGAAGGCGATTGAAGATGTCCTGAGAGCAACCGCAAATAAGAACTGATTGAAGCACTAATGCGCTTATTTTCTTCTATGTTCATCAACTCTCTATCTAAGTCTACACTTTTATGACTAAACAGCTCATACTTGTGATTCTTGAAACGCTCATCAATATTTTCCAGAACTTCCAAACCTGTAAATGACAAACAAGTAGTAGCATAATTAACATACACGCAAATTCTGACCGTGAATCAGACCATCTTAAAACTGTTTGAAGTTGCTACTTTTTTCCTTAAAAAATCTTCCTATACAACTTCCTAAAAAAATAAACAAAATTAGGAAACAATCTCAATGAACCCAACAAAGAACAATGCACACCGAACATGTTACCAGATTTTATCATACAAAAATCAAACTTTCAAGAACCCCAAAAAACAAGGAACGATGAATACACCAACATAAAAAAATACACAAAATTGCCAATCCCATATTTAGTAACACAAAATATTAAAACTTAATGACTACCCAGTACATGAATTGCACCTTTAACCTCAAAAATTGAACTTTCATGAACCCTAAAACTACAAAAAAGTGTGAAGGGAAATGGAACGAACCAGAAACGGCAATGTTAAGGATGGTATGAAGGTCGAGGTCAGCAGCTTCCTTAGGGTTGAACAATACCGAGGGTCGAGTGATTGGCCTTTTGGGTATGTCTGTGTCTACTTTTACATACGATTTCAGAGCTTTGAGTTGCGCTGCAATTGATGTTGCCGCCATTTTTGTAACTCAGAATTACTCTCCTGAGTCTCAATGTTCTGTTTTTGTGGGTGGTCGTGTTTATTGAGTTATGCGGCCATTGCAAGGGTTTATAAGACCAATACCAGTGGTGACGGCGAGTCAAGGGTTTATGAACTTTTGTTTTCGGTTATTCGGTATATATAGCTTTACATTATACTCAAATACAGTACGGAGCAATATTTACCTTTCGGACACTATTGAAAATGTTGTCTTTTTAGTCCACAAAGTAATTAAAAATGAGATAATTTAAGTTTCGTTAAATGAAACTCAGAATGAAGTAAATGGAAATGTTGAATGCAATATATTGATAGAACGAGCATGATACTTAATATACATGACTAAGGAATCTAATCATGATTTAGTCAATTTTGCATCTTATGTTATATGTAGCATTGTGATTAGAGATGATAATTGGCTGAAGTCGAGTCTAATTAGACCCAAATCCAATTTTTTATTAAGTGTATTGTAGATATTGACTTATACAAGATCCATTGAATTTTAAAAATTCAGACCTTTACCTAGTTTTATAAGGTCTGACGTGTCTTGAGTTCAACTCAACATTTTTTTTTCTACCTGTCTATTATTCTTCTATTTTGTAATAGGATATTTTTCGCAAAATTTTTTTGGTTAGATGAATCTACAAAGTCAAAGATTGAGAAAACTAATAATTGAAGGAAAAAATATCAAAAACTAGAGCTCAAAATAATCCTTCATATTATAGTTTTTATTTATAAGATATTAGAATTTTACAACTAAAAAAATCACACACAACAAGATGCCAGAGTACAACAAAATTTTCATTTCCTAGTCCTCCATTTATTTATTTTTATAAAATATGTGCGGGCTTATGGATAAGATCTATGTTGGTTTTGGTCTAAATTTTTTTGGACACGAAATCCAAACCCAACCTAAAGACATTTAGACCTCAGTCACCCCACATCCGACCAATACCCAATTGGTCTCAAAAAATTAAACCCTTAAAAAAGAGTTGGGTCTGATTGAGTCTGAATCATGTCCTGGACCCATAGTCATTCCTAATTGTGATACATTTTTTACACTAGCTAGGCAAAAACCACAAGTAGGAAAGCCAGACTTTTTTTTTTTAAAAGAAAAACAAAGCCTAACTCACTCACAGTTTATGAATTTTTTTAAATGAACCCACAAATAACCTTACCTTATTTTTATAATGAGTAACAAAATTAATTATGAAGATAATTTTGCAAATGGAGATTCTAAAGATTTTAGTTTTAGAGACAACTCAAAACTTAATAGAGATAAAGTGATAGTAAAATCAACAATGTTGAAAAGTACTTCGAAAAATGACCCTCTCACTAGGCTCGGGTGAAAAACTATTGGGTCAAAGTGGTTGGCCCAATTCCAAACAACCCACAAGTCCAAAAATAATTGAAATATACACTAACAAGAATCAAACCCTTGACATTTGAGTCATGTATGATATCTAATACCTTAACAACTGTGTCAACTTAACTTCTTTATATAATACTCAACTTTTTAATATATGAACACTTTAAAGTCAACTAAAGTATATTTAAAACTAAAAAATGACATAATTTATAACATACAAATCCACTATGATCATATGAGCACTACTTTTCTCATGGAAAATCACGATTTATAAAATGGTACTCTAAAAAAGTACGATATTAGTTCTACTTGATATCGAGGGCATCCCGAAAGTTAAAATAAAATCGGAATGATGCATCTCCTCACCCGAGAGTCCGATTGGCGCAATTTTTTTAATTCCTTGTTTTTAGGGCACTATATAGTCGTATTACTTTATAACTTAGTTTGTTGCAAATATAAGAATTTTAAGAAAAAATTTCGATAAGGTATAACTTTGTCTTCGAGAACTCGAACATGGCCATTTTTTTAAAGTGTATTTTTAAGTGTATATTTTTATGAGACTCATATTTTGGGTATTTGCATCTGTATAAGTCTTTTAAAAATTCATATTTTAAAAAATACACACTTTTCCTTGGCAGCGGTTTTCACTCGAGTTTAGTCAGAGGTCATTTTTCGATAGTTTCAAACGAAGGTTATTTTTTGAATTTTTTTAAAAAGGTTAAATAAAAAAGTCTCTTCTAATAGGGTGTACTAAAACTCATATGTAATAATCTAAACATGATAAGGGAAAAAATCATATTCAATATCTAATTCCCCATGAAATAATATGATTTGTTATCAATAGGAACTTCAACCTATATCAAATAATCAATGACAAAAGTTACAATACATAACTACTAGTGACTACTTTCTCTGTCGCCTTTTGTTTGCCCCATTTTTCTTTTTTGGCTGTCCCTAAATGATTACCTCATCATGTTTGTGTCAATATACTATAATTGATTTATATGTACTATATGTCATTAAGTTTTCTTCATTCTTAAAAAAGTATATCATACGAAAAATGAGGCAATAGAAAGAGGATAGGGAAGTATTTAACTACGATATGTAAGTGCATTGCATAGCCGGGCTAGCATAGTCTGATGTTGGGCTGACCTGGGAGAACCGTTCCACGTGGACTCTAAGCAACGCATAAAACTAGCCCATAGTCAAAGAAGCGGTGTGTACTGTGTAGCCCTGCTGCTTCTTGTACAACAGGCAAGCACAGAATTTCTAGCCACACAAGCTCAAGTGCCCAACTAGTCAAGTACTCCTCTTTTCAAGTCTTAAGTCAAAATAAACGTCAATTTAATAAACTTTTAAAGTCCCAACACACATTTTTGTCGAGGAAAGTTAAGCCAAAGGCAGTAAGAAGATATTTTTCTTGTTTTCCAATTTGGAAAGTTTGTGACATTCTTATAATGTAATAATAGGACCTTCTAAAAAAAACGCACTTGGTACACTAACTATATCATAAATGTGCCACTCATTACATGAAATAAAAAAAATCATATCATGATTCATGAATGTGCATGTGTTGCATGCCTAGTAATTGAAAACTTTTTATTTAATTTATTCTATAAGCAATGTTCAATTGTACACTAACTCAACAAAATATTTAATACGTGTAAGACTCATTTGCACACAAACCAACACATGAATTAATTTATGTTATGACGTGATTTAATTCTCGCCATCAATGACAAACACTTTTTTTTGGATTTTTATTCATCTCATGGCATAAAATGAAATTCATGTCATGTCATGTCATTAATGGTAGTGGTCTAAAATATAATATGTTAATTGTTAAGATTCAAATATGAGATTAAAAGTTGTAAATATAAAATATAATGTTCAAAATATGAGAGGTTAATCTTAAAATTTAATATAAAAAAGATGGCAAGTTTCAAAATACGAGATGTTAAGCTCAAATTATGAGACGCTAATCTTAAACAAAAAAAAGTCAAACACTCCAATTTCCTAATTCTCGGAATTTCAAATAGGAAAAAACCCTTTTCACTTTTATCCAACAATTATCAAATCTACTTTTTCCACAATTCTACTATTTCATTTTTGGACAATGGTTATAGAAAATTGCCTAGAATTTTGACCTCTTTCATCTTTGAACTTTGCTAAGATAACTCCAATGGTTATGATACAATGCACCACCACCAACCCTTGAGGCCACAACCTTCTGCACCTCGTTCCAAGCCATCCTTATGTGTGTTTTGTGTGGAAGTTGTGGCCGTTGTAGAGTCAAAGTTTTGAGGGTAGGGTGGCGGTTGCTGTGGGAGGGAAGGGTAGTAGTCAAGTCAGTGCCATAGGCGACTAAGCGAGGATCGGGCTCATAGGAGTTAGGGTCTGTCAAGAAAGAGAAATAATACCAACTCTTTAAAGTACGGGTAATATAAACATATTTTATTTATTTATGTAGCTCTTCCATATTGACTTTAAACATCATTCACATCCTCCCATATTTTTTAAAATTCATCTTAATATATAATTTCATAATATTTTTTAAAAATAATTTTAATTTATAAATAATTACATTTATTAAAACTAAAATAGTATTTAGCATACGTTCAAAGTAAATACAATATCTTCTTTACCAAAAGAAATATCTTATTAATATAAGCTACATGATTTTGGTAATGATAATAATAAAACAAGTAAAAAAAAGGGTACTACTCTATATTAAAAAATTTAAAAATTCCAACTTTTTACAGAAACGAGCTCGGATACGCAACAGTTGTCACTTGCCAGTTGCCATTGACCAAAAGAGTTAACCACGCCTAAGAACTTTTAAAGGAGTTACGCATGGGTGTACAATGTACTGTTGTACTGTACCCTACCACAAAAGGGCACTTGGGCATAATCACATTTTTAATGATAACCAAAAAATCAACATCTTTTTTGGGAAATTATTTTCTGAGATATTGAAGTCTTGTTGGATTTACGGTTGATTTATTTTTCTCAGTCACAATAACAGTGAGATACCAAAAATTTGTAGGGAAAGATAGAGTTCAGAAAATTTGAACACAAAAAAATGGCGAAAACTGAAACAGTCCATTCTCCACTTGTAACTTACGCTTCTATGTTGTCACTTCTCACTTTCTGCCCTCCCTTTGTCATTCTTCTGTAAGCCAAATTTTACCCTTTTTCAAATATTTTTGTTCCTGAAGTTTGTTTTACTACTCTTTATTTTAAGTGTTCTGTAAAGTTTTGATCTTTGTTGATTTTTGTCGTGACTCTTGGTTTGGATCTGTGAATATGTTTGCTTTATTCATTAATTGTGGTATTCAAGTATGTTTTGGTGGTGTTGGATGTGAAAAGGTTGGATTTTTCACTGGATTTATTTTTTTTATTGTAATGTTAATTATCATTATATTTTAGATTGATGGATTTGTCCATGATGTGATTAGTTTCATGGGTTTAGATGAATTGTGTGATTAATCAATCTATAGAATACAATCTAGGTGGCTCAAACTATTGTGTGCTTGTAGTGTACCGTAAGGTTAAAAGTTAGGACCACAATCACAACGCCGTTATGGTATAGGTCGAGTCTTAGACTTTTATAGAAAACGAGTATAGTAGACATGGGTAAGTTAAGGTGCATGGATGAGAACACTTATAAGACAAAATTAGAAATGTGGATATTTGAAAGAAAGTCACGATGGTTTGGGTATGTGAAATACCAAGGAAGATGGAGGGTTGGGGTAATTTGGAGATCTCAAAACACAGTTTAGGCAGGCTATAGACCATTTGGATGAAGGGATTTAAAAAAGATATGAATAAAACTGAGGAGGAATATTTATGTGGATGATCACATACGATATACTCTTGGTTCATGTACTCGACCCCGTCTCTTTGGGATTACACTTACACTTTGGCTTTGTTGTTGTATATGATTGATAAGTTTGAGGAGATTGTCAATATTGTTATAATAGATATGTCTTGTTTGTTTTTGGATTTTGCTGATGCTACTGTCTTAGTTTAAGGTGATTCTTGATTCTGTCGAAGCTGGAAGATATTGCTTCTAATCTTTAACTTGTATTGATGTTTGTTTCAAATTTGGAGCAAATTTGATATTGCAGCTTAAATATATAGGAAAGGGGCTTTCGTGTGAAACCCTGGTAAATTTTGTGTATTTTCGTGTTGGTTGCATGTATGTGAGCCTTAAGTAGCATTTGAGAGTATCAGTAGTATGCATCTGAAGATGCAAACAGATGCAAATCAGTGATTCCTCAGTCAATAAGTTCTGTAGCAGCACTGTTGGTAGATGCCAATGGATTCTTGCAATTGTCAAGCGATCATATGCCCACTAGTATTATTACTTCCTACTGAGTAGTAGTTAGGTTGATCTATGCATCAGAATGAAAGTCATCGGAGCAGAGATGCTATGTTGATATTCTGTTAAAGTTTAAAATTTTCTGTCTTATGCAGATGGTACACTATGGTACATGCTGATGGTTCTATATCTCAAACCCGGCTGTATTTGAAGGAGCATGGATTACAATGCTTTGTTAATATATGGCCTAAACCCACACTCATTGCAGGCAAAATCATTTTCTGTTATGGAGCATTTGAGGCCGCACTTCAGCTACTGTTACCTGGGAAAAGGGTGGAAGGCCCTATATCGCCAAATGGGAATCGTCCTGTTTACAAGGTACTGAATGTTATATTAGTTTGTGTAATTGACATAAATTAATCTTAATTGTTCTTTTATATTATGTAAGTGCTATTAGCTTTATGGTTATTGGACTTTAATTAGCTGGACGTTGTCGGATTAAAATCATCACTTTTCTTTTGAGTCTGTCGCAGGCCAATGGTATGCAAGCATATGTCGTCACTTTGATCACTTATCTTGGGCTGTGGTGGTGAGTATTTTGACTTGTGTCACTCTATACTACTATGCAAACCATCAGTTTAAGAAAATATGGGGCTAATTGATTCTACCTCTTTCGTTCTGTTACAAAAATCGAGAAATTTGTCTTACTGCTAGTATTATGTTGAGAGACAGTAGCTACTTCTGTTCAAATCATGTATATTGATGACTACTATAAAATATAAAATAGCAGTGTTAACTTTTGATTAATTTTGTTTTGAAATGGATAATGGTGGATTGGATATACTAAATTGTCCGTCTCAAATGGTGTTCAAAATTCAAAACTGCTTGGTCTAATGTTGTTACCAGCTAGGCCCTGTTCAATTCACTTTTAAAAAATAATTAATCAGTAAAAATCAGTTTTACTCATTAAAAATATGTTCTAATTAACTAAAAATTAGTTTTATCAGTGAAAATCAATAGTCTCATGCACAGTTAATCAGCAAAAATCAATTTTAATCAGTAAAAATCAGTTCTAATCTGTAAAAATAATTTCAGATCAGTATAAATCTGAGCAGGGCCTTACTTGTTGTATGCTTTGAGTAATTTTTTTCCGGAGCACGAGCATCTATCATTTATGACTCTTTGAGCAAATTTTTGAATTTGCTACATGAGTTAGGACTTCCGTACTAATTTTGTATACTCGTGAAAATGTTCATGTGAACATATTCATAATGTTTAGACATCTTACTCTTATGTCACATTTTGCTACTTTATATTGTTGCTGAAGAGAGAAAGGGAATGTAAATAATTGATATCTCTGTTACTGGAATTTCTAGAATCGTCTTGGCTTGTCATAAGCAATACAGTATAGTTTTTCTAGGAAGGTATGTTGTTGTTCCTTTTGTTTTTCCCTCCTTTTTTCTGTTGCTGTCTTCTGGTGGATGTGTAAAATTGCGATCTTTAGAAATGGAGCTTTATGTTCCATCTCAATCTCATTGCGGAGTTTGCCTTTGATTGTTCTCCTAGCTGCTCTGTATATTAACAAAGTATGTGTTGATTACTATCATTACATAACACTATGCATCACTTTGTTTCCAACTGTTCATTTTCTTGATCTGCTTGCAGGTTTGGTATCTTCAATCCGGCGATTGTGTATGATCATTTGGGAGAGATATATTCAACACTGATATTTGGGAGCTTCATCTTTTGCATCTTATTGTACATAAAAGTGTGATATCTTACAGAACCCAATCGACATGTTCTTGCTTCCTGATTATGCATGGTCTTTAGTTATAGAGTGTTGTTTCATATGTAGGGGCACATTGCACCGTCTTCATCGGATTCGGGTTCTTGTGGAAACTTCATAATTGATTTCTACTGGGTGAGCTTTGCTATACCAGAATGGCATGTTATAATTTTCTCATCTCTCCCTTATATCATACTTTCATTTTCACTCTATGTATTGGATCGAATACACATCTTCTTATAGACTATATGACCAACAATCTTCTTCATCAGTCATCCATTTCAAAGAGAGAAAATTTGGTCAAACTCTGGTTTCTTATGTCTCAGAGTCCATAATTCTTGTTTGTTGAACGTGATGCTTAATATTTATCATTAGTGATCAAATATGGAAGCATAACTGTGTTTAGGTGGATGCAAGCCTCACTGATTTTGTGATTTCTGTGTTTCCTAGGGTATGGAGCTATATCCAAGAATTGGTAAGAATTTCGACATAAAAGTTTTCACCAATTGCAGATTTGGGATGATGTCTTGGGCAGTTCTTGCCTTGACATATTGCATAAAGCAGGTAATATATCTGAGAATACTACCAATCTAAATGATTATGTGCATACTTGAGTTTTGCGAATTCTGGGACATAATAATGTGGTTTAGGACCCTATCTGACTGTAGGCATACTCGCAATGAAAGGAAAGAACTGAAACCACATATGTTTAGTTTACAAAAGGGAAATATGTTTTACTTGAAAAAGGCAATTCATATTAATATGTTACAATTTTTTTGTGAAAACTATAAATCATTGTAATTCATATGTATTACATCGTTAAGTTGATTATTTTGTTGGTACAGAAAGCTGCATTCCTTACTTTGGGTGTTAATTTTAACAGTATGAGCTGTATGGAAAGGTTGCTGATTCCATGCTGGTAAATACCATATTAATGGTAGCATATGTCACTAAGTTTTTCTGGTGGGAAGCTGGGTATTGGAATACCATGGACATTGCCCACGATCGAGGTTTGTATTTTCTGATTTCTTTATTGTTTCACAGTTAACAGGTTGCTGGTTTAGTCTTATCATTTGGCATGAATGATGATAGAAATTTGAGCTCAAGCCTGGATGAAGAATCAGCCTAATCTAATGTCTGTCTAGCAACAAGAAAAGCCTAGAAATCTTGCTCAGACCTATTCATTATGTTTATTTTTCTGTTATATGCATTAAAACCTCAAGCCTATTCTGTCGGTTGAGTTCTCTTAGCAAACTAGTTCTTCTAATTTCCACGACTTAAAGTGAATATAAAATTCACCCTTCAACTCTGCTAATGTGAATTTTAAGTTTTTACCCAATTGATACATTTTTAATGTATCATCATAAATGAAAATAAGTTCAAAGCTTACTCCAAATGTTGGACCTGTCACCTCTGCGATGCTTGATGTGTCCTTTATCGCTGCTAATTTGATGCTGGCAGCCGGATTTTACATTTGCTGGGGATGCTTGGTGTGGGTACCATCGGTGTATACTTCTCCAGGAATGTATCTGGTCAACCATCCTGTACATCTTGGAATTCAGGTAACTGTGTCTTTGAGAATTATTCTAGATTTAGTAGTTTCAGTGTGGAGTTGATTTATCTTTTAAAAGAGAAGCTAACAGTATAGTCCGTAACAATCTTTCTTAATCCTGCTGCAGCTTTTGGTTTTTATTCTAGTGGCTGGTATTTTATGCATCTTTATCAATTACGACTGCGACAGGCAGAGACAGGAATTTCGCAGAAGTAATGGCAAAGGCTTGGTTTGGGGAAAACCTCCATCAAAGGTGCATCTTGACTTGGCACATTTTTTTTTGTCCCCCTTTTTTGCCTTCATTTTTTTCTTTCTTTTCTTTCCCTCATTTCTCATGCTATCATTCTTATCTAACCTTCTAATTTTTTAGGTCCTGCTCAACCATCATGCTAAAGTAGTTGCATGCTTTTGCAGATTCTAGCTTCATACTCTACAAAGACAGGAGAAACCAAGACAAGCCTCCTCTTGACCTCAGGATGGTTAGTTTCTTTGTCATTTTGATTATTGTTGTACATCTTTATGCCCTGCTGAGTATTGAGTTGTTCTGCATTTCCTGGCATTGGATGTTTCAATCATGACGTGGTTGATTGTCTGTTTTCAAAGACAGAATTCTGCATATCTATAGCCTTGCATTGTTGCATTGGTACAGCTCATAGTATATTTACCATTTTTACAGGTGGGGTTTGTCCCGCCATTTCCATTACGTTCCAGAAATATTAGCTGCTTTTTTCTGGACACTTCCTGCTCTTTTTAATCATGTAAGGAAAGATTCTGAATTTCTGGTTATTTTTCGTCATTTTACAGATCCTGTGTATGTCGAAACTCTAATTTACTTCTCATTTGTCTATTTCTGTTGACTGAAATGTTGTATTGTGCTCTCTTTCTGCAGTTTCTTCCTTACTTCTACGTGATATTCCTCACCATCCTCCTAGTTGATCGAGCCAAAAGGGATGACGACCGATGCCGATCCAAGTAAGACAACTAGTACTGCCAGTCTAAAAAAGAGAAAAGAAAATTCTGTTTTGCTTTAATATTAAAGAAACTCTACAGTATACAATCTCTACATGCATGATTCACATGTTGAATCAAGTATCAGTAGTAGTATTTTGTATTGTCCACCATATTGTTTCATTATATTCCTATTTTTCTATATGAAAATTTGTGTGCATTCGTTCATTTCGTCTTCTTTCGAATTTGTAATTAATATTGTTTGTGACACTTTGCAGGTATGGCAAGTACTGGAAACTGTACTGTGACAAGGTTCCCTACAGGATTATGCCGGGAATATATTGAGACTTTCCTTTGCATGAACTTCAAAAAAGTCTTTGCTACGTAGCATGTTATATCATTGCTCAATGTTGTATTTCTCCAACTTAGACATCTAGTGTCGAATTCTGTTAGTCTTATGTGTAAATGTTCAACTTCTGTAGTATAGTGGACTTCTTTTTCCCTGTTTCTTTTGGGAATTTCTGAGGTCAGAACCGTTTGATGTCATTGGATAATGTCTATGAGCACAGTAACAACTACATTACCCTACCTTGCCTTTGTGTCTTAAATGAGGATTTTTGTTTTACTCTTGAAACTTGGTAGTATTCGCATTTCACAATTGTTTATCCGTAGTAAAGATGGCTGATATCAGACTGTAGTATATGGCACTGAACTGTTCAACGTAGTAGCTTCCCTTCGGGTAAGTAAATACTACCTCTGTCTCTAATTTTATTTGTCACATGTGACGTTTTTTTCACGATCTCTAAGATAAAACCTAAAACGTTTTTATCTCTAAATATTCAATACAAAATATTATAAAAACTTAGATATTTTAAAAATTTATAATTAAATGTATTCGATTAGATTTTACTTGAGTATATTATAATTATAATGTGGTGAAATTTTGAATCTATAAATAAAAATAAAATAAATATAAAGAAACATATATTTCAAAATATTTTGAAATACGCGTATTTTGTTAAAGAATGATAGTAGTATGTCAACTTTCGGATGTCATTCTCAAATACGTTAACTGACTAACCGGCTACAATTTGTATTCAAATTCTAGTGAGTCTCCTCTGAGTTGCGTGGCGGACGGTGGAGCTCATTATCTCTCCTTAGTTCAATTCGATTTCATATTCCTAACCTCATCTTAGAGGTGGAAAAGTATGTCTCTTTGATCGTATTGTCGATTTCATATTCCTAATTTCCTAAACCTAATTTCAGCTTGATTCAATTTGCTGTTGAATTTGTTGCCTTTGATTTTCCGTATTAATTGAATTAGGGTTTCTATTAAATAGTGCAATTGAATTGAATTGAATTATCATGCTCCTTTTTTCTGGGTATTTCTCTCCGAATTCGCAAGCTTATTATGTAGGTTGAATTGTTGGGTTTTGTTTATAATTGGGTTTCATGTTTTACTATAAAATTGAAGGAAACTAATGTTGAGTTAGGATCGAAAGTTGATCATTGTCGCCAATTTCTTACAATTTAGGGGTTACGGTTAAAAAAGATGTGACCCCAACACCATATGTGATTTTGAACTCAGGTGGATTTGATTCGCCTTTTAGACTACCAGGTATTATAATTTGAAGAAAGTGCACATACTGCAGTTTAGATTCTCTGTCGGTTAGAAGTGCATTAGCAGATAGAATGTAGAAACCCTTTTGTCCACAATGTTAGTAGAAATAAGGAACAAGGCTATCTTAGCACGAGGTGTTTTCATGTTCATTTACTTCGTATGTATATGTGAGTGTTGGATTGCTGGTGTTCTAAGGATTTTTATTTATTTGATATCCTTTATTGTCTTGTGGACTTGTCGTCGCAGACCATGTTTATATGTCACGTTGCTTCATATCTGATCTGCGCTAGGTGATGTTCCAGTTAAAATTCTGCCTATATCTCCATCTTGAGATGCTCTTTGTTACAGCGTCTTGTGGTTATTTACTTTCTCAATACGGCTAGTATGCCGAAAACTTGGGCCTTTTTTTTTATTCATCTTATACATCCTTGAAGGTTTGCTCCAGGAGTTCTTTATTCTTTGTACACGGCTACAAGTGTGAACTCGGGATTCTTTGTCCACTGTATTTAATATGTTTTCTATCTTCTTAGTAGTTTTATGTAAAAAAATTGCTGAGTGCGACGATTTGTATTATCACGAGTTTGCAGATGTGATGCATTGTTTCCTCATAATGTCGTTCTTGGCCTAATCAACATGAATACTTTTGAGCAAAAACTTAGCTTAAATGATGGAAAGTGGAAACTGACATCTGGTTGACCTGTTTCCAGAAAATGTCTGCATATGACAATGTTGTTGTTGGTAAGCTAAAATTAAAAGGAAAAGCCTTGGATGTGAAGACTGGCGGTGTAAAGAAGAAGAAGAAACAGAAGAAACAGTATGATGAAGTTTCAGAAACTAAAGCAGATGATAAGTTAGATGGTTAGTTAGCATACTAGTTTTAGAGCATATTGCTTATGATTCTGAATTGTTTGATGTCTCAAGTATGCAATTTATATGTTGCATTGTTAAATAGTACTGTCTTTGCTATTTCTTCAGTCAGGAAATGTATGCTTTCCATTTGCGCCATCTACTTGATCAATGGTTTTCTTGTGCTACATATAGCATCACTTTTTGCAGCAACATGGTATTTATGATGGGCAACATTAGTGCCTTCTTTACTATGTTACAAGGGTGAAATTATCATAGCCAGTATGTCTCATGGTTGAACTTTATAATTATTATGTTTGTCTGGTTCTGTGCTTAAACATAGAAGTTGGACACGGAGTCAATATTATGTCCATATTTTACATTCATACCCTGTGAGCTGCCATGCCAACCATTTGTCATAATACCCATTGGCAAAATATTATATCCTGGCCATCTCACAGGCTTAACCGCATTGTTAAGGCTTCTAAGCTTTCTGCAACCATCCCCATTGACTATGAAAGTGATTCCGGAGCTTAATCAGGTTTGTGAGCCTATCCTAAATATTAAATGCTGGCGATAAACTGTAGAAACCCAATCACTGTAGTAAACAGCTTCTGAAACTGAAGTATGATAAGGTCGTGTACATTATATCTGCTTTCCATGGCCTTGCTTTGGCAGTGGTTTAAGCATCTGGGTGCCATTTGGTTATACAGAGTGTGTTTGTGGTTGAGTGGTTCTGTTGAACATTAGCTTGTTGCAATGCAAGGTTGTGATATTTATCTTCATCCTTTTTTGAACCTGTTTAAATTACTCGACAAATGTGAGTGTTAGGCTGTTAATTTACCTCCTGTAGTCCTGTATTTGAATATACCGAAGTTGGGTTTCATAATGGTTTTATCACCTCCTCCTGAGCTAGTTGCGGTTCTACAATATTTGACAAAATGAGTGATGTTGACATTTTTCTTTATTTCCTTAAATGTTTAACAGAATATTCTTTCTACTTATGAGCTAGTATAATTGATTTACATGACTAGAAAATCTTTTTCATGGATTTATCACCTTGTATTGTCTTTTACTGTATGGATATGCAGAATCTTCAACTATTACTAATGAAGAGGAGAACGATAACACTGAATCAGAAAAGTCAACTGGCAAAGGGAAGGCTCCGAACTTTGCCGATCATTTGACCCCGGCCGAAAAACGGTACATAGAGCAGAGGGAGCAGCTTGATGTCCAGAAGTACGCAAAAATGTCCAAGAATTCCCATCGTGACCGTCTAGATGACTTCAATCAGTATCTAGCCAATTTGAGTGAGCATTATGACATTCCTAAAGTTGGCCCTGGCTAATTATCCTCTTTTTATTTGCACTGGGCAACATTTAATTATCAAGTTCATGTACATTGGACAATAAACTGTTTCTAGGTCTCTGGGTGCCAGGCGTCATGTTTCTTTCAAGGATTAGTTTTACAATTCTACTGTAAGCAGAGTTTGTAGTCGTGTACGGAGACTACTATAACTTTTCTCAGTTTTACTTGTGACACCATTTTATTGTCCTGTCCTCCTGCATATCACTTGATTCTCAACGACAATTTTCAGTCATGTGTCAGACCATGCCGTCAGAATTTTCAGATTATTTGAATCAACCAATTTTCAGATGTTTAGTTTGTCATTACTATATGATTGTCATTATATTACTCTATCTGGAGGCATTAGTTACATATCAATTTTTTTGATGTTTTTGGAAAAATATTGTTACATTTTTTAACGATGAAGATATTGAATATGGGAAGTACATATTGGGACAAAGGGAAAATGCACCTGCTTTCCGGTGGGATGTGGAGTTTTTACATAGAAAATAGACAAGGTAGTGTTTAAATAACGAGGTTTAGTCACAAAATAAAAATACAAGGTTACTTTTGTTTATTTATTTGAAGCATAACTCTGTCTGAAATGCAAATGACTTAGACAGTCAGACTTTGGTTTATGATAACACGAAGTATTGTATACACACGGGACACAATAAAGTTATTGTGTCCCCAATAAAAGTGATCCCTGTTAAGGGGAAATTTTTATTATATTAAGGGGTTACTTTTACTGAGGGTATAATACATTAATTATTGTGTCCCCTATATATACAATACTATTTTTTATTATGATAATAATATTGTATATGGATCGGTTGAAATTAAAAATTATGCTTGTCTTGGCGTTGCATCAAATAAGGTATCCAACATTATCCACTACTCCACACAAAGCTCTTTCTTTTCCTTCTTCAGCTCATCATGGCTTCCTTCTTAGGCCTACATTCCTCCTGTCTTCTAAGTTCTATCATACCCTGCTCTCTAGCCAAAAATCTTGATATACTCGGTCACGTATGCATCACTTCCAGCAAGAGACAGAATCATAGACTTTGGGAAATACAAGGGCAGAATGATTGGTACTCTGCCTTCAAACTACCTTAAAGGGGTGTCCAACAATCTTAGAGCAAGGGACTTTGAGTGGTCTAAGCTGGCTGATGAAGTCCTTGAAGACCCGGTCTACAAGGACCGGATGGAGTGGGAGTTTGCCGAAAAGCTCCTCAATTGCGTTGCCTTGAACACTAATTCTAAGTCTGAGGATGTGGTTGCTGAATAGCTGGAGATCAGTCAGAGCTTTGAAGATAAGGTTGGGTAGAGTAAGATTGATTACCAATAGCTTGGGACCTCTTAAGGCAGGAGAATACCAAGGGCGAAGGACAGGAATAATGAGGAGTTGACAAACTTGAAGAGGATAGAAGCTCAGGACTGCGAAAGGAGAGGAGATAGAAGTGAAGGTGGCAGTAGAGAGGTTGGAGTGAAGGAGAGGAGAGTTGAGAGAAGGGATAGGTTGAGAATGTAGAGAGGGATGTCTAACATGACCAAGAACAGGCTTCACACAGTGGTTGAGGAAGAGGATGTGGGGAGTAAATGATCGAAGAGCAAGGAGAGTTCTGATCAAACTGCAGGGGTTTAAAATCCATTTCAGGGCAGAAACACTCTTAAGAGTTAAGACAGGCTCTCAGTCGGAGAACTGCATAGCCATTTTCATTTCAGCTTGTCCAATGGGTCTTCTAATTGGGAGTAGAGGAGGCAAATGGATTGTTCGGATTGAATCGTTTGGTTTGGTCCAGATTTTGTTTAGGTTATATCATATTGGTGTCCATAAAAAATGAGGTTAAGAAAATTTTCAATCCATATTAGTGGAATGAAGTTTTGACTTTTGAGACAGTTATAAGCTCCAACTATTCCAAGATTTTCTGTAGTATGTAATTGACATATCATTAGTTGAATAATACATAGATTTTTGTAGTATTGCTTATTGGGTTTCTACAAATGAGACATATCTAATTTCCTTTATGTATAACCTTCCTGTAAGAATCAGAGCCCTTAAATCAAGTTCCAACATGCGGTGTGTAACCGCTAGCAGGAGGGCCATATGAATATCTCCATTCCCCACAAGCTGAACATTTTTCAAATTCAGAGTTGTTAATCAGGGTACAGAATTTACACGACCAGCTTCCGACACTTGGTCCACCTTCCTTCCTAGAAGGAGGGCCATTTGAATCTCTCTCTTCTCCACACGCTGAACACCTTTCGAATTCTGTATCATTCATAAGGGTACAGAATTTACACGACCAGCTTCTGACACTCGACTCGTCTTCCTTGTTAGCTGAAGGGCCATATGAATATCTCCCTTCCCCACAAGCTGAACATCTTTCAAATTCAGTGTTGTTCATCAGGGTACAGAATTTACATGACCAGCTTCTGACACTCGGCCCATCTTCCTTGGTTCTTGGCGTTTGGCATGCTTCACATGCAAGAGCTAGTGGCTGCAAATCAGTCATTAACCAGGGATGAGTATTTGTAAGGTTATTTCTTAATCAATTGAATGTAACTGGATTGCCGGCAAAGATCATGCAACTTTTGGAAAAAATCCATAGCTAATCTTGGAAATTCATATCACAGTCTGTACATGATACTCAGATCTCTATGAGCACTAACATATCAAACTCCAATTTTGGCAATACATAGAGCAGCATTGATATTAGTAAGCTTGTAGGTCCTCAGTTATCAGACCAATATGAAAAAAACCCTCTAGCCTCACAAGGTTAATATCTATCCGTAGATGAGAAATCCAAATTATAGAGTTGAGGATTTTAGAAGTTAAAGGGTTACCTTATTGATCAAAGTACACATTGAGCATTTCCATGTATACAGACTTCCTATGTTCCCATGATGTGGCTGAGATTGCTCATGTAAAATGGGCTTTTGAGATTCCCTTGAAGAGGATGCATCATTATTGATTTCCTGTCTCTGTGTCCCAAGGGATTGGGACCCACACCATAATTCATCACGGAGTCTTCTTTCTGCAGCCATGGCAGCAGCTTGAATTGGGCTGAGAGCAGCTTTAATACTACTATCACCACCTATGTTCCTAGGCCCTGATGGCAGCAACGTTCCTAGTTGTGCTCTTCTTTCAGCAGCAGTCAATGCATTTTGGCGGAGAAATGGCAAAGGTGGTGGCGGTGAGGATCCACCCAAACGTCTTCCTGATAGATCAAATCCTCTGCCAGTGCCTTTAATACCTTGCACCATTAATTCTTCACACTCCTAGAGATGAAACATGGAAAAGTTCTTTCAGTCATTTTAATTGGAAAATGGTCTATCAGTCATTTTATGTGGTAGAAGGATACCCCTTAGGTCTGTTGTAACTGAAATATCAATTTTTATTGACAAGATGTCAAATAAAGAGGTCCAGTAGTATAAGAAGTTCCCAATGCAAATTAAAATTTACAAATGGTTTGATGATAACCACTGCGTTTTCATGTCAAGTTAGGAACTGGTGCAGCTAAGTCTATTCTGAACAATAGATAATTTTAATCTTATTGAATATGCAATCTTCACAATGGGAGCGACAAAGAATACCGTTTTTCCAAGCTAATAATATTCTAACAGATTGAAGTGAGTGCAAACATTCTATATTTTGTCTTAATCAGTTAAACCAGAGAAGTTTTAAGGGTTCAGTCAACGTACATACAAAATTGAACAGCTTTTGCCAAGACAGAACAGTGAAGAGGAAAACTCAGATGCAATAAGACCAAAGAATCAAGAATAGACCATGTAAGCAGAGAAGCCTTTCATGAAAGAACTATACTAGTGATACAACAGTTTATTTTGCTCAAATTGGGAAAAAGCTAGGAGGTAGTGAAGTCACTAACCTGTCTAAGTTCGTCCAAGAGTTTGTAGAAATCAGCATTATGGGGACCATGTTCGTTGTGGCACAATTCATGCAGCATAGTATCAAGAATTTGTTCATAAGGGAAGAAATCCCACTGTCTTTCTGGCCTCCGCAATCGTAGCTTAATCTCTGCACCTCCATCTATGTTTAATCCCATGAGGGATGGATTCGATGGGCTGTGAATTGTGATTGTTACATAATAAACCTCGTCAGAAAAATGTTGTAAAGCAATTTACAAGCTAATAGTATAAATTAATTTTAAGTAGGAAAATGTGCTCTCTTACCAGAATTCTAAAAGGACATGGACTTTCCATTTACGCTTATGCATGATTGGATGGACCTGCTTTGCCACGTTCTCCAGAATTTTCCGAGCCTCATTTTCACCAGTCATCTTGAGAGGCTTAACTTCCCAGACCTTGTTAAGATCGTTGAGGTCCATTTGCATGGATTCGATTCAGTTGGAACTATCAAGAATGCAGCTGGGAGGGTTTTGTAGCAAAATACATTGTATTACATATTCGCAAAGCATACAATAATGAATAACCAAATTCATCAAGATCCAATCATGATTGACAGAACAAAGACCAATTTTCCAAACAACAACAACAAAGCCAAGCCATCTTGAAAAGATGGGGTGGGCTGCATGAGTGGCCTTTCTTTCCAAGTGAAAAAACAGTAATGAAATGCTTAAATTTGAGAAGTATATGTAGAATTAAAACCAACTCCCCCCACCCCCTTTCCCCAAAAACAGATAATCAAATCCAAAAAATAGTTTACCAAAGGAATGAAAAGAAACCAAAAGACAAAAACTTACTAGTTACTACCTAAACACCAATGAAGTCTCATAAAAGGTATCCAATTGCTTAAGGGATTAGAAATTCCATCTCTTTTGAGCATATTCAACTTTCACTACCAAGCATTAAAAAGGAGTGAAATAGATGATAAGTCATGCACAAATTATAACCCAAGCAGAAACTTCAGGTAGGCGCTGTGTAATCAGTAAGGCCAATGTGCTGTGACACATAATTTAAAGAGGCAAAAATACAATGAACATGACCCATTTTCTCACTGACATGCCTGTTATTGTCCCTATATCAGATTTCTAGTCATACAATATTTTCTTTGCTGCAATACAAAATTGAGGTTCCTGAAAACAAACACTCCTAAAACTTATGTGGAAAGAACAAGGCTCCCAAAGATCTGTATCAGAATGTATCTGAGGTTTTTTGCTAAAAAATAAAATTCCAACTGAGGTCACTAGAACATCGGATGAAGATAATCAAACACAAAAGTTTGGGGAGAATTCTTTAATTACACTATAGTGAGTTTGAGATGAAAAAAGAATCATCACACTTCATCTTTTATTGCTGCAACTACTACTATATAATTCTAGAATCAAACCAGAAAAATCTCAGGATTATATTGCATAGGACAAATGTGAGCAAAGGGGAATAGGGGATGGATATCCGGCCTGTCCGCGTAGCCAAGCAAGCCAATTCTGTCCCTTTGGATTGAGCTTGAAATTGTTGTAATTGACATGATAATCTTTAAGAATTACGTGTAACATAAAACACCCAGCAAACTTTCAAATGTAATTCTTGTCCTAGTTCAATGTTCTAGTCATATATTCTCTATCTCTCTAAAACTTTCCCTCAATAACTCACAGCCCTTATAGAATAGTATGCATTTTCTGTGAGAAATAGTCAGTTCTCAGTAAAATTTTGTGGAGTTCAAAAAAGGTGCAACACAGCTTCAAAATTTTCAATCAAAACCCTCATATGACTCAATCCCAATAATCTTTATTGAGATAAAATAAATGATGATTTAGCAATCAAATGAAACCACACAAATCACAAGCTTACACAAATCACAAGCTTGCACAAATCCCAATTCAAATAACAATCATTATTGTATTAAAATCACAGCTTTCTACTATAAATAATCAAAAGATTCAAACTTGATGTTGACGAGTTAAACTAATGATCAAAAGTTTGCTTCTTTAACATTCTTGTTGATTATGTTCAATTATGCAAACGAACATAGTTGAGTAAGAGCTCTTGCATATGCAAACAGCACATCAAAAACAGTTGGTTTCATAGGAATAAAGGGATTTGAGAAAGGGAGAGAAAGTTAGCATACATACCTGAATTGAAGCAGAAGTAGATAGAAGAAAGCCAAGCACGCCAACACCCAAATGCATACGCAAAGTTGCTTTGAAATTGAAAGTTGTTGCGCTGTATTTCCTTGTGCTTACCAATTCAAAGAAAATAGAGAAGTGAATGATTTGTTTGGATTTCCAACCAAAAAGAGGAATGGATTATTAGGCAATTAATCCCTTTGATAACAAGTGTCATTTTAGCTTTTAAAGGTAGGCCTATCAGCCAAGGGGATTCCCACTATCAAAAGAAGTTGATATAAAATAGACCTGATCAATAATGATCCGGCCCGCTGGTCCAACCCAGTTCGGCCCAAAAAAAATTGGGTTTGAGCAAGTTAACTTTGGCCCAAAAATTTTAAGGATGTGTTTGGGTAATAATGCATAGCCCCAAAGCCCGGTCCGATTGGCAAAATAAAATTTGAGACATGCGTATGTGCATAATACGTAACGCAGGACACAATGATACACTCTCTCAAAGTTAGTGTGCATGTTTATTTTGTAAAATGGCATGGGCCATTACGTATAAGTATCATTGTTGCTTATGTTGAAAAAAGTATTCAGTTCTTAACTTCTTATCAATTGTGTTTATAATGTGGTTATTATGAGGTCGGGTGTTTTTAGTAGACGTTTTCATAATATATAGTTTGGTGAGAGTTTTTTTTACATTCCTAAAACATACTTTTAAAAAAATCTAAATAAGGCCCGCAAAGCCTGAAAAAGCCTGCAAAGCCCGATTTATATGAGATATGAGCAGCAGCTTTAGGCCCGAAAACAATCTTGGCCCAAACCCGCCCCAAAAAATGGGTAGAAAACAAACCTTTTGGCCCCGCCCGAACCCCGACATGACCCGCAATTTGATCACCTCTATTATAAAATATGCACAATTGATTGTGAACACCCACCCAAGACTTGTGGAATTTTATACGAATTTTAATTTAGATCTTGAAAATTGTAAAAGTCAAAATGTAGCAAGCAAGTAAGACATACAAAGTATAACTTAAAAAAAAAAGTACAACAAATTCATTTTCTATTGTTATGGGCTTATGGCCTTATGCCATACACTATTCTTTTTTAAGTATAGAAAGTTATAAGCGATAAGACAACATGTGAAATAGACGGAAATGTCATACATTATTTACTAAACTATTTGTCTGAATAAAGTAAAGCAACAATCAATCAGTAATATTTTTTTGTTAATAGTTGTCAATCATGATACTTGATACTTTGATAGTATAGGCTAATCAAATTTGTTAAAATAAGATTGCAAAAAGTAATTGCTAAGTCAAATTAATCAAATACTATACAAAATTCATATATAAAAAAAATTTGGCATCCTACTTGAACGTTGCACTCGACCTTTTTCTAGTATCTAATATAACAAAATCATACTAATTAAGTAATTAATATTAATTATATTAACATGAATTAATTATTTTTATTTATATATACTAATTATTTTTATTTATGAATTTTATAAATAAAATTAAGAATTTTTTTTTACAAAATTCAGATATTATATTTCTTAATAAAATTCTTAAATAAAAAAGTATCAAAGAAGAAAATTTGAAAAAAAAAATTAAAAACTGAAATAAAGGACAAAAAACGTCATTTAAACACAAAAAATGCAAGCGATTCCTCTCATTTAAGCAGTCGTAGAGTCGTAGTTGTCTGTCGATGTTGTGAAGGAATATAATTAGCGGTGACCTCAAACAGCTTCACCTCAGACTTCATCATTTGCATCTATTCTCTCTCACAGGTATTCCAACTATGTTACCCACTAATCTTGTTGAAATATCTTAACTTTGTGTATTATTTTCTTTGATTTGTTTATGATATGATTTTCTGATCAATTCTTGAAGATTAGTAAGAATTCGCTTGTTTGAACTAAATTTTTGGGTAAATTTTGTTGCTTTCATTCATAAATTTGCGTACATGATCAAAGAATTCAAGTCTGAACGGCTCTTGTTTTAACTCCAATTTGATCGATACAAATTATAAATTGAATTCTTGAACAACCTTGTGAATTGTGAATTAGTGAGGACTGATGAGTTGTGGCAAATGCTAGAATTATTTGGTATAATAATGAACAAAAACGCTGATTCATGCTCAAATTAAATACTGTGTATAATCTATCTACTTCACCCTTGTTCTTACTTAGAATTTGGTAGAACCGTAGGATAAGTTGTTGGGTTTAGGAAAATATGGTAGCCGGGGTTTAAGAAAAAGATTGAAATTTTATGCCCCAAATTAACTGCTTGTTCACCAAATTTTTGATTGCTAGGGTGTTAAACTGTTGATGCAATACTTGTGTGACAATGGTTTGTTTGGCGCTGTGGAGGACGGTTTTTTTGCTATGGGTCTAGGCTTTTTTCCATGCTTGTTGCTTTGATAAGTCAAGTTTTGATGCCTATGACTGTTATTAGTGGTGATCATAGTCTTTTGTTGGGTCTTCATAAACTACATAGGGAATAAACTAATGTGGTTGAGGCATTGAGCTAATCTAGAAGTTTTATCTGTCTTACAAATGGTCGATTTTGGTTCTTAGCTTACCTAGAAGTTTGAATTCCTTGAATAATGGTGATTAACACCGAAATTTGTTCGATAATTGGAAAGGACGATCACTGAAGGTGAAGGCTCAATATCTTAGACCACATAATTTGACTAATAGCATTTCCCTACCTTAAAGTCTCTGGTTCCACAAGATGTTTTATTCACATTAATTTTGCTTCCTGGTTTTTGAAACTCTTAGCCGGTCTTTTTTGTTGAGTAATGGTTTTCCCTCCATGTACACTCCTTTCATTCTTTCTCTCATTTTTTCTGCTAACATACTTTCTATGTTTCTTTCCACTTATATTCGTCTTTGGCCTCTTGATTTATGAAAACTAACTCTAGTGCAGATACCTAATGACTAATATTAGCTTGGAAACTGGCATCTCATACAATGATTCACTTGGGAAGCTTCCTGATCATTTGCTAGTTGAGATTTTCACTCGAGTTCCTGTGACTGACTGGGCTAATGTATCCTGTGTCAAGAAGCAATGGGCAAATTTGTTTAAAAGAGAGTGTCTTTGGCAAGCTGCTCTTCTGAAGGCATTTCCTTGTGCTGGTATGGCAAAAAGGTGGCCAGGACCAATTCCTCGAGGTTTAAGTAAAAGGTATCTTCATAGTGTATAATTATTCTCCGTCTTCAGGAATATACTGTGTTTGTCTTGGTAGAGGGAAAGCTCAAACGTGGGATTGCAGCTTTGTGATCTTTGAATGGCTAACCTAAAAAAGATACTAATTAAAGTTCTGGATTTTTCCAAAATCACTAATTTGAGTCTGTATCCTATTCAGCTCGAACTGAGACTTAAGAAGCAAGTAGTAGTTCTTTCTGGAGTGAGGCAGAGCATGAATGGTTTCTCCTTGACAAAAAAATGCTATGTCTATATTCATGTCGTAGCAAACACAGCTTGTTTTTAAGCTATCTCTCTCCTTTTGGCATTAAGAGTGTGGCGATAATGGCTAATGTTAGTTTTAAATTTTTTCATCTTATGTATGCAGGAGATTCACAGCTTTGTATATCAGTAGACACATCTATGCCCTAGAGGATGGGATGGATGAAATTGTGGGTCATTCATACCTTTTCCTGAAGGAACAGCTTGAAATTTCAATCATGCCAGCCCCTTCTACGATACTTCATGGGACTATTATAGGTGCACATGATAGCATTATCTATTGTCAATTGATCATATTTCATTTGCAATTTTTCGTTAATATTGAGAAACCTCTTATACTGTTAAAGATATATTTATATTAGCTCTGTATGTTATTGAGCTTGCTCAAAACACATGTACTCTGCATTGTTATGTCTTATATTTTACTCCATAATCTAGGATCTCCTGATATTAGGCTATTTATGTATGCTAATTATTTTGAACAATCTTTCAATTTTCACCTGGTTGCACTTTCTCGTCAGCAGATCAGTTCATATCATGCGGTAAGTCAAGACAAAGAGCTTATGAACTAGCTACCTTGATCTGGCTCGGTGTCATTGACAATTTAGAGGAAGACAATAGGACATTTCATTTGCTGAAGCGTTTGGCTCTTGAGGGAAATGTAAGAAACTATCATGTTCTGGCTCTAAATAAGTTCTTACGTTTTGGCAACATACACAAACTGAATTATTAAGATAGAGCTCTGTGATAATCCCCATTTCATTGCTTTTGCATTTAGCCTGCCAAGACGTGTGATTAACCTTTTTGAATATTACTCTTATTCTGCATCTCAGGTATATCTTTCTTTCCCATATTCAAGATCAAACAAAGTGCTTTGGAGGATATTGGAGAGGCTTTTCACAGATTTTCGTGACTGCTTGAATGATGTTGAATACTATGACCTCTTGGCAATTGCTAAGTCCAGATTTGAGTCAATTCCATCTACATGGTTAGGTTACTAATCTTTGTCTTGCATGGTTAGAAGTGTACATGGAGATGCAATCATCATATTTTCTGTTACGCATTCATGGCAAATAATAATACGCACATACTCCGTTTATAGTTTTTTTTTGAATGAAAAGTTTAGTGTATTTCAAAATCAGCCATGTAAGATGTAACTATGTAAGTCAAGTATATTATCCTTCAAAAAATAGTAAATAGAGTGTTGTTTTTCGTGTGGATAGATTGACTTTGTAGAAATGACAATCTCCATTTTTATGAATGAAACTCAAAAGTGTGAATTTTGATGTGACTGATGTCTATCAATGCTGGCTTGACGTACATCAAAATCAACAATGGTGAGCCATTTTACGAGGTGATCAGTTCATTGAATTAGTTATAGTTAAATGGTTACAGTTCTGTAATTTTGGGTGGACTTGAAGCATCTAGACACGAAGTAGTGTTTTAAGCAGTGTTAAACGGGAATCTATTTCAATTGCTTACACAGTAAAGCAATGACAAAACAGTAAGAATCACTGGAGGATCAAATGACCCAACAGGCGCAGGAGATCGCCCATACCTCAAGAAACTTATTCCTATGGGTCCTATTCCCCGCCTCTTTTCATATAATGGGAATCGCTTTCTAGTTGTTCCTAGCCTCATTGGGATGATATTGTGATTATGACCCTAGCCGGCTTACAGAGCTGCTGATTTTCATCAGTTGAGCAAACCTGAGCTCGACTTGACTTGTGATGGTCATGAACACAACTGAAATATAACCAAACCAGTTTCTTTATGTTTACATATTGTATTTATTGTAGAATTTTGTTCCGTAATTTTTTTCTTTCTATATCGTTATATTGAACATTATATCTTAAGTCAATTGCCTTAATTGGTCATAAATTGATTCATCAATTTGTCTATACATAGTAATACTTAATAAGTACATAAGTTGTTTCATGTTTATTAAAAAAGAAAAGGGGGCGTGCAATCTTTGATGGGTGCGACGCATGAGGCATCATAAAACGACACTTTCTTATAGATTGTTCAATCGACGATCTGCCAAAGAAATGCTAATTGCCGTTTCCTTGCAGCCTTTCTTCTCTGTGTTTCTCTTGTTTTCTTTTTCTTTTCTGCTTTACAATTCTTCTGCAAAAAAGAATAGATTTAAAGAGAAGGTGCACATGTCAAGTAGCTTGGCTACTAGCTGGCTTTGCTACATATCAATAATAGCTCATGAGAAAAAATTAAACATCAATGGCATATCAAAGGGGGTTTGAATTTTTAAACTTCTAAGCATTGCTTATGGTGGAAATGGTAACCTCTTTCACATTATTGTAGTTTAATTTTATGGTGGTACATAATAAGTGGGGGCACTTTACTCCACTTGTTGAATTATAAAAACAAAATAGCTCTTTCATTTTCAATATATTTTAAGTAATTTAGTGGTTGGAGTGTGTATTTTTTTTAAGGAAAATTGATGGAAAATAATCGCAACTAGAGGTGTTCAAATGGAAGGGGTCCCGTTAAGGGTCCTTTATCGACCCGTTTGTAAAAAGAGCCTATTAATAATATGGGTCGGTCTCTTAAAAGATCATGTTTTATTTGATCTTTAATGGGTTAAATCGGGTCAATAATGGGCCTATATTTTTTAAGACTTTTAAACACTAATAGGTAATGAATTATTTTCATATACTTATCGATAGTCTAATACCAAAGATTAGAGGTGATACATGTAAACTATCACCCTCTATAGGAAAAAATCATACTCTCTTTGTACAGCCCGACCTAACTCAGCCCGTTATGTATCTCATTTGACCCGACCCGTTTAGCATTTCCTTTGACCCAGCCCATTTTGCATGTGACTCATCTTAGCCCTAACCAGACCAAATACAAAAGTCTAATCTCAACTATTGAACATTGGTGAACCTAATATAGTTTATGTTTATGAGATATGTGGAAAATAATACAACAAATGAATACGTTGGTGGGAAATGATACTCATAAATATTTGGCTAAATTTTTCGATGAAATCTTTGAGGAATATTCTAACAATATTAATATTTTTTATAATAATTTTGTTTTAAAAATTGTAAAATAGATAATAATTGCCTAAAATTAATTTGAAGCTTACAAATATTTTAAATTATTCTCACCCAAATATTTTTGGATCCTCCCCTCAAAGGCTCCAACTAAGGAAAGTGAGGAATCCCCCACGAAAAGTGACGGCTTGCAATATCAGTTGAGCTCTTCACAATTCCACCGAAGACCTTGGCATAATTTCACTACAATGCCAATTGAACCCAACAACAGCTCATCATTAGGGTTATATTTGTAGCTAGAGACCTCTTCATCATCACTTCAATAGCAGGGGATAAGGTGGACTTGATCAAGGTGGCTCAACCCTTTCAAAAATAACTTAATCAATTTCAAAAAGATACCGACGGATTAACAACTAAATTGACTTGAATTTTTACTAAACTGGTACCTTGGTTGAAAAGGGGTTATTTATCACTAAGGCTAATGAATAAGACTAAATAACATTCAAGGGGCATAGCCATGTGTGGCATGGACATATCCATGTCTAGGTCAAATTCATATCACCTCAGTCTTTCTTGACACGTGATCTACCTCTTGCTCGTCCAAACCAAGGTTGAAACTTCATAATTAGACCCTAGATTCCTTGAAATGAACGGTCAATACCTCATAAACCGCAATTACGATGTTGGATTCGTGTTAAGCTCTGAAATTTGCCTCATTATCCCATAAATGCATCAAATCAACAAAGCTACTCGTAAAAGCATCATAAAATGGTAAATGAGGTAAAAATCCAACAAAAAAAGTTAAATACATCTACACTATTTATAAAAACCCTTAAAACACGCATTCTAATAGAACTTATCAAACATAGCAGATGATGAACCCACAATCAAGTACATGATGCTTACGTTATGCCTTTTTTAAAATAAAATTCGTACCCTCGTGATGATATTGGATTGTAACACTAATTTTGAACTCAGTGCTACGTGATAATTTTAAAGATAGTTGATAGATTTTGGACAACGGAGATGTACAAAGTTTTTAATTTTTTTTTTGTTTATTTAATTTGATGGAATTTCCTCATTGTATACAAATATTAACTAATTATTGTATATTTTATGTCTTTGAAAAATATTGCAAAAATATTAATTTTTCCTGAATATTCCTCAAAGTTTCCACCGAAATTTGACTCGTTTTATTTTCCAACAGCATATCCATAGATTATTTTATTTTTCACCGATGTTCAAGTTGAGATTATTATTATTATTAATTATTTTTTTTTACCGATTTTCTCTTTTTAATCAAGGAGGTTACATGTTCAATTTTTAGAAAGCTGAAATTTACTCTTTCCCACACATAGCAATACTCTTTTAACTCAAGTTTAAGACAATTAAACCTCTAATTTAAAATACTTATACCATTTATACTTTTTACACTATTCATATAATGACTTCAAACACATGCTTTTAGAGTTTTATTTCTCTGTCCCCTTTTTTCTTTGTCCCAGCACAAAAGTCTATCTTTTTAAGATACAATGCAAAATCTTTGACGGAATAAACCAAAATGGAAAGTTTTAAGTAAATGAGACAATTTTGAAGGATGTACCAAAATAAAAAAAATGGAACAGAAAAGGGAACAGAGGGAGTAGTAATATACAATATGATTAGTCTCATTGATTATTTTAAATGTACAAACTTTTATTTAATATAAAGTAACGGATAATCGAATATATTAATGATCAAACTAATAGATTAATAATTGTAAAAATTAAAATGATGCATTTTAATGCATAAAAAGAATTTCCAGATATAGTGCCTAAAAGAGGAGATGGGAAAAATCAGACGTAGCAACACAACTTCTATTACTCCCACTGGCCCAATGGATCCAAAAAGGGTAAGAGTGGGTAATAAGCTACAAACAGGGACAGTCAATGTCCTTGCATATGATGGGGGGTTACACAAAGCACAGGGAACTAACACCTACCCACACATACACAGTTGACAGTACCCACCTCATGCAATCTCATCCTTATTATATATACTCGTTCAACCAAATATTCAGATTTCAGAAAAAGGGATTTGACTAGTTTGACCATGATAAATAATCCTCCATAACTACACTTTAAACAAATTCATGGGATCTAGATATGTGGGCGTGGGCCTCACTCACATCACAAACCTTAGATCTGAAATTTAGAACATAAGATCAGATCTATGGTATCCAAATCTATTCACCATAAATAAATAAATAATCCGATTATTTAATGCTTTGTTTTATTTAACTTATTTATTTGAACATATATTATCTTAATCCAGATAATATAAGGTGAAGTTTTTACTTAAAGTATAATCGGATTATTTATTTATTTATATCTTAATCCGATATATTATCTTATAAATTATCCGATATATTATCTTAATCCTTCTCCTGACTCTTACAATCTAACTTAGATAATTTAATGCTTTGTTTTATTTAACTTATTTATTTGAACCTCTTTTGTTGTATTTATACATATTTTATTTAAAAAATTAAATTTGTCTGAAATATACTGTAACATAACTTATTTTTCACTATAGTAAATTTTATTTTATCTAAATTTATATGCTGTGTGAGTTTAAGCTCATACTGTATAAACTCATAGGGTATAAAATAGCCTAAAATAAGTCAAAGCACAGTAAGTCCATCATAGCCGACCCAATAAAACAAAGGGCAAGACCGTAAATTCACAAGCTGCTTACTCGAAAAAACTCTGCTTTCGCGGCCTCTCTGTTTTGTTTGGATCAGGAGGGGTTTCCTCTGACAATATTCCCCTACAAACACTTCAATTCTAGAGAGAGAAACTGAAGCTAGAGAGAGAAAGACATTGATTGCTGTTAGTAATTGTTAGTACTAGTGTTCCTCAATACGGAGTAAATGCAAAATCTCTTCACTTTCTCCCATAAAATCACATTTATATTTATAACCTAAATTTGAAACAAATGAGTGGGACTGTGGGAGTACAGATAAAGGGGTTTTCTTGTACTTGCATACTTGCACAGTTGCCCTCTCTGTAGTATAATCACTCACATTTCTGGTACACCTGCATTTCACGAGAAAATTGAGTAATTTGAAAAGTGATGCTATCAAAATGGGGAGTGGGTTGTAATGCTTTCATCTAATTCAACCCACCAAAGTTCACTCACACCTTTGGTACATTCTCAACCCCTTTCTATCTGTTTTTTTCTTTAGTATTTTTGGGTTTTTCTTGATGCATTTTATTGTCTGATCTTCTGATTTCTTGTTTGCTGGTTTATTTATTTATTTATTTATTTATTTTGCTTAATATCTATTGCATTTTCATGATGCTGCATGTTTTTGGTTTTCCTTACCCTTACATTAATCTGATATTTGTGAATAATAAGGTTTGGATATATTTTTTTTTCTAGGGTTGTTCAAAGATGGGATCTTTAGTCTTGACTGTATGTTTAATGGATGGGATATTGTTGTTGTTGTTTTCAAATTTTTTTGTGCTAGTATCTGTGAAATTTGGAGTAAATTTTACCCTTTTTATGCTGCAATATTCCCAATTTTTACCCTTTTGACGGTTTTCTATGATTTTTGTTTGATGGGCATGGTTTTGATAGATCTTCAACATTTTCTTGTTTGGTTACATTTTGCCAAGAAATGTGGACAAATACTGTTGTAATTCTTTGTTTCGTAGTTTTCCAAGTGAGGTCCTGCTATGAGTAGTTGTAATCACTAATCAGGGTTTGCTGTAATGGAATATTGATGAATACAGTGTTGCTTGTTACTGAAACAAAACCTGGCTTTGAGCATTGTGATTTCTTGCCTGGAAAATACTGGAGAAAACGTTTTTATTATTTGAGAGGATATAGTCAGTTGAATCAATTTCGAGAAAAGCTGGTGTTGTTACAATTTTGGTGATGGATTTCTTCAAAGTAAGGAAGTTTAGGAAAGCTCGGAAACCGAATCCTCAGGAGGAGTTAGAGAAAAAACCGACTCCACATCCGGAGGAACCGAACAATGAAAATGACAATCTTAATGGTAAATCAGTTGCTATGGACGCTACTCCTGATGTGGACGACGATGATGATGATTTCATCACCAATGAGGTGAAAAGGAGGTTAAAAGAGCTTAGGAGGAACAGCTTTATGGTGCTGATACCTGAAGAGGAAGGTGGTGAAGAAGAGGAGGAAGAGGAGGAAGGTGAGACAAGCTCAAGTGAGGGAAGAGACATAGGAGCTCAAGTTGAACATTTGTATTGTGACCTTGAATCTATTTACGAAAAGTACTGTGAGAGGATGCTGTATTTTGATCGGATGAGTGCTCAACAGCTTAATGTGACTGGTACGTTGTGTTTGTTGCTGTCTGATTACTTTTTTCATGAATATTAGCCTCTTCAAAGATTTTAACCATCTTTTTTCTTTGCAAGTGTTTCATTAAGGGCTTTGAATTATTTATGCTTTTTGGGGTTTCTTTGTTACCTTGAATCATGCTTGTTAAATTGACCTAATGCCTGCCAAGAAATAGCTGAAATTTTATTTTCTGTTCCAAATCTTCCAGTTTGTTGTTGAGAGCAGAATGGTTATTGATTTCAGTGTGCATTCCAAGATTACACATTTTGTGATGTTGAGTTTAAGCTGACTTGAATACCAAGGCCTTGAGGAGTTCTGTGTTTCATTTTTCATCCTTTTTGTCAGTACTATCTTAATTAAGAGTCTGTCTCTGGCATTTACCTTCTTATTCTCTTGAGAGTTTTTAAGTGTGTTTGCTGCTTCTGAGATCGAAATTAATCAATACTTAATAGATTACTTGATAGACCTTCATGCTTTGCTACATTGGCCTTTTACTTCTACTCCACTGAATGACGTTGTGCTGTTTTTTTCCCACTCAGCAATTTAAGGCACTATTACAGAATTACCCAGTAGCCTGCAATAATGCTACTCTGAAGTAAGCAAACAAATTGGTGCCAACATTTTACATGTCTCTCACTTTCTATTAAGAGCAGTAAATGTGGCACGTTAACACCCTGCCAAAGTAAGAAAAAAAGGATGTTGGCTGAGATGCTTCCAGCCTTGTTTTTTCTTTCTCTTATGTTTTTTTGTGCTCATCTTTGTCTGAGTATGTTTTCCCTGATTAATGAAACTTCTATCATCCGAAAAGTGGGATAGAATATGATCATTGGTGGAAATGTTTGAGTAGTGTTGATTGATCAATCCTCAACTCTGATTATGTCACAGTACCCAACCCTGTTTTGCCCCCATGTTTAGTGACATAGTCCTTAAACGTTTGTAATTGCTATCGTTGCTTGTCTTATTGAATATGGTTAGCCTTAGTATCAAACAAAATTTTGTAAACCCTTGCTGACACCCAAGTGACTGAAATGTGTTATAGCCAAGGGTTGAACTCGACTCATGCTGTCCTGTGATGCAGGGACTAGGAGTCCTTTGACACCATCTCCAAGAGCTGCATCCAGAAAACTTGTATCTTCTATCAGATGCCTCTCTCTAAAAAGGATGGAAGAGCCTGATAGTGACACTGAGCAGCTGCAGCTACCAGACTATAGTCCTTGTCAGGACCTTGAAACAGCATATGTAGCTCAGATATGCTTAACGTGGGAAGCCCTTCACAGCCAATATACACAATTGAGCCAGAGGATATCATGTCAGCCTGAGAATCCTACTTGTTATAACCACTGTGCACAGCAATATCAGCAGTTTGAAGTGTTGTTGCAGAGGTTTATTGAGAATGAGCCGTTTGAGCAAGGTTCAAGAGTAGAAAAATATGCTCAAAGCCGAAATTCTTTGTCCAAGTTACTGCAGGTTCCGAAGGTGCAAGGTAAGATCCCTTCTAGGACAACCTCTGATATTTTCCCTCCGTCCAGGATTATGTCACATTTTCTCCGTTCCTTGTAAAGAAGAATGACGTAATTTTTCAAAGGCTCTTTATAATAGTTGGGTCAATAGGCAGTAATATGTTAGGAATTTAATCACAAATCATTAGTGTACTTTTTGTGCACTACCTAAAATAGTACATGTAACTATTAATTTTATACAGAGGGTTACATCATTATTATCATAACATGGGTCATAATGAATTAATATTTAGATATAGTCTTTTCGAATGTTTCAGGTATTTATCAGAATGTGATTGAAGATTCAGATTCAGATTCAGATTACAGGATTCTTGCCCCTGACCTTCTGAAGATAATACAGACATCTATCTTGACTTTCTACACATTTTTGAGGTTGGAAAAGAAAAAAACCAGTGGAGTTCGTAATTTGTTTGGAAGCCAGAATCAAATGGCTACTGCTTTTCAACAAGTACAGTCAGTTGCAGAGAAGGTATTGTTGCTTATCTCAAGTTGAATCTTTTCTCCTGCTTTTAGTGAAAGCATTCATAGTTCTTGTGTGGTTTGGTTTCCTATATGATTATACATTCAGCAGGCATGTGTATGATCTATTTCGATTTTCAGTTTGTTCCTGGGTTAAGGTTGTATTGAGTTTGCCATGCTATATAAGCCATCTAGACTAGAACTCTTTTTTTTAGGGGTGGCAACAATGTCAGCACATGAAAAGGTGAAAAAAGTAAAACCTTTATGCTTTATGATTGGTAATTCTATTGCAGAAAGGGTTGAAACTAAAGGAGCTGCGCAAGAAGAAGAGCTTCAAAAAGAAGTCATGGCCTTCAACGCAAGAAGAAGTGTTCCTGCTCTTAAGCCTCATCGATGCCAAAGTTGTGTCAAGGGTACTGAGAATGTCTAGGATCGCGAAAGAGCAATTGCTTTGGTGCGAAGACAAGATGAGAAAACTTGATTTGACTGAAGGGAAGCTCCACAGGGACCCCTCACCTATTCTCTTTCCTTGTTGAAGGACCGTATTGCAAGACTCCATTCTTCGTCTTGTTGTTCCAACTCTTTCATCAGACTCTTCGTACATAGCCTTTTTCGATTCCTTTGAATCACAATGTGGTGGAGATTTTGTCATATGATGGCACATAGTTAGCTATTAGTTAGTAGCCCCTTATATGTTCTCCCGTCATTGTGATGCCGATAATATCTGGTGTGTGTGTGTGGCATTTAAACATTGGCTTCTGACTTGTCCTATGCTTGAGCATGAACATTGGTGATCTGCGACCAGCACTTTCAATATCAATGGCTATGATCTCTTCACTCCTGAAAGCGTTGACATGTCTTCCTAATTTTCCCCTGTGTTTTTTTTTTATTCAATTTGGTTTAGACAATTTTTATTTTGACTACGGCAATCTGTCTACGACCAGAAATTGCTTATTTTAATTGTTAGGTTTCTCTTCAGAAACGATGCATGTCCAGAATTCTCCTAAAAACTAGGGAATTTGACAATTGAAATTTCATGAAGTTAAAGCCAATGAAACCTATAAAATATTCTTGTCAATGGAACTACAACTTTATTTTTGAGTTAATTATGGAGCAGAGGTTTTCTTGATTTATACCTAAAATAAGTTATATCAAAATATTAAGATTTTAAATATAAATATTGTTATATTAGATATAATTATTATTATATTAGATATATATATTGTTATATCAGATATAAAAATATAGAAGATACAAAAATACAGAAAAAATTTATATCAAATATAGACATTATATTTTCAGATATAGAAATTAAATTACGAAAATATCCTTAATATATTTATATCTGGTATAAATTAGAAATTTCTCTTATGAAACAGTAGAAATTGGAGTTGTTTATAAGTACTTCTATTACTGTGTTTGATTGTTTTTTTTTTTTAATCTGTTTCTTATGGAAGTGTAAACATAATGTTTTGAGTTTGCTTAAGTAGATAAGCTTAAGTAAGGTACACAGTAATCTTACAACACCTTGGTCATAATCTTCTTGATTCACACAATTGTGAAAAATCTAATAGTTGCCGAGTAGACTAAAAAAATCTTTGAAATGCACTATGTACTCCATGGTTTTAGACAGAATTATTCATGTTTCTTCGTCACAGTTCTTATTAAACATATACATTATGAAATGCTTTCAATGTACTTTATAGATAAACATACGCCACTATTTCTAATGCTCCTTACCAATGAAACGAACTTAAAAAATTGGGCTTGACTCGTGTATATGAATAGGGGTAGCGTCTACAATGAAAGCCAAGCTGAATTTACTAAGCAACATCACAAAAGTTTTGACTTTTGATATTTGAATCGATGTAGAGCATGGACCTAGTCGGTTCAATTCACAATTTCACATCAGAATCTTTGCCAAGTATTATACGACTGAACCCAAAATGTTGACATTCTTGATCATTTCTTTTTCTCTGTTTTTTTTCAATGCTAATGGCAAAACTCCGGTTTCGTGACGTGAGAGACTTCATGATTAATATAGTATCAATACTATTACTACCATTCAAAAGAAGTGTATTGAAAAATACTTAATGTTGCTTCATTTACTAAAATATGTTCTTGCACCAACAAGCAAAAGTATTCATATTCTATAGTTTAGGATAATATTTGATCAGAAGAGTTAATTTATTTCCATGTTCGTCTCCTTCCATTCCAAATTCTGATCAAGTCCCACAAATTCTCCAGGAAATTGGGATTTTGACAGCTCTTCTAAAGGGGTTTCACTTCTGCTTTTTTTTTTTGGTAGGAAGGTAAGTTTCTTTTGTCAACTTTTTTTTCCCCACCTTTTTCTATTTTTTTAAGAGTTGATAAGGAAAAAGTCCGCTAGTCATTTCTAGTTCTAATCATTATACTCTTTATTGTTATGTTCACTTTATTTTTGGGTAGATATCATACCAAATTAAAGGTTGAGTATCAGATATATATGGTTGAATTTTGCTTGTTAATGAAGGAAAGAGATTGTTTTGTTTTGTGTTGTTGCTTTGATAATGTAACTCTGATTGTTGTATTGTAATCCTTAAATTTTATACATTGTTGTGTACATATGAATTTATAGTTGAGAACCTTGGATTACAAGAAAGCAAATGAACTGTAACTTTCAGTGGCTCATATAATCTACTGGGCCTTTGGGACATCTAATATATGATGGAGGGAGTTGTATGTGGATGATTGACATCTCCCTGTCAAATTTCTACAAAAGCGGACTTTTAAGTTGTAACACAAGTTCTATTCAGCTTTTTTTGTATAGTTTGTCAAGTTTTCGTTTCTTGATGATTAGGCATTTAGGCTATACATCATCTGCACACCACTAACTTGTATCAGGATGCAACTTTCTATCAAATTTTGTTCTAGTTTGATAAATTGCTGACTAATTGTATGTTAACTCTTGTCTCTTGGTGATTAACAGAATTAGGGCTATAAAAGGTAGGCTGCAGTGTTGAAATAGGGGTTTCAGAGGGTTATGGAGCTTCCCATTAAGTCTAGGAAGGATGGCAACCGAGAGTCCAATCAGGATGCTAGACAATGATAAGGCCAAAAAGTGGCTACCTAATATTGATTCTGGATTATGTTCTTCACCTTTCAATAATATTGCTGGTCATGAAGGCGTAAGCACAGTTTTAATGCAGAGTGTTGGCCTCAAAGAACAAACAAGCATGATGCCTAGTAGAAGTGGTAGTGCTCCACCTACTATTGAGGGTTCCATAGCTGCTTTTCAGGCTTTTATGGATCAAAGGAATTCAACTTTGCCTAGCAGCAACAAGCTTTTGGACTGTGAGTCTGAAGAACAAATGCGAACTGATCCGGCATATATTCAATATTACTATGCTAATGTTAACTTAAACCCAAGGCTTCCTCCTCCTCTAATCTCACGAGAGAAACGTCATCTAGCGCAACTCATGGGAAGTTTTGGTGGTAAAAAAGTTTTAGTATCTAAAGGTTTGGCTACTCATAAGGAGGATCCTGAGGAGGCAGTTTCACCAAGCAAAGCTTCTGCTGACCAGGAAGAAAGTTTCGCAAAAGGTACAAAGGTGACATCATTAGCTGGCCATAGTGGAAGCAGTGTTGATCTAAAGGAGGTTTGTAACTCGGCCATACTCATTGAGTTTTATCTAACCGAAGTCTGTGATTTATGTCACTTTTACTAGTTTTGTGTATCTACACACATCAGTAACAATATAAATGTACAATATTAATTTCTTGTAAAGGGGTTTTGAGGAGCTTGTCCTGATATTAATTAGCAGCTTTAGTGCCTGATTTCATGCAGTGCTCATGGTTTGTCCCTTTTTTCTTGGTGGTTTAGGGAGACTTCATTCACGCTCCATCTCTTGCATCCAATACAGCTGTCAAAGGAGGAACTGATCATGACATTGGCACAGTTTCAATCCCTGTTCGGATTTCAAAAATGCAGGAGTCATGTTCAGTTTCTGTTGATGTGAGTAGTAACATGAATACTTCTACCAATCCCTCCATATCATCAACTGATTCTTATTTCAGATACGTCAATTTAGAGGATAATGTGTCTATCCAGAGTAGTATTGGGTCAGATGCTTCAGAAGTAGAGTCAAGAATAAAATTATTGGATGTTTCAGGCGAATTAGTAAGAAAGGATGAACAAAAGAGACGTGAATATCTACACTTTCTTGATGAGAAAAGGCTTCTTCCTCCCCCTGCACGAGGTGGAGGTGCTGCATACCAGCTTCCTGGATTCCAAGCTTATGCTGTTCCGCGAGGAATGTATGCTGTCCATCAGAAGCTGCTACCAGTACATCAGTCATTCATGCATAACACAGGACTAGTACCACCATTCTATGCATCAACAGCTCCCTCTATGAATACTGGAAACCTTATCTACTCAAGTGTTCCACCACAAGGATTCCATAATCCACAATTTGCTCTGAGTGGATTAGGTGCGAATTCTGCTCTTCCTCCTTATTTTGGCGGATATCTTCAGGATAATGCATTTCCAATGCCAATTGATGCCCATTCCAAGGCCAGCTTTTTTAAGCAACCAATGGAGGTTTTACCTGGAGAAATGAACCCTTGTACAAGTCAAGTACTACGGCCTTCTTTTGGGGGTGCTATTCAAGGACAATGCTTTCAACCACTCTATGAGGATGTTTGGAAAAATGGTGCTCAGTGCCAACTGGTTTCACTTGCTTCACGAATAGAGTTTGAAGCAGCTTCTTCAATAGGTGACAAGAAACTAAATCATCCTGCTACGAATATACCAAGCATATCCCCTCTGACAAGTGGGACTCACTTTAGATTCACTTCCTATGGATATCCTCCTAGCTTAGTGGAGCCACAATTTCCAGTCCCTCCTGCATTACCAGGATCTTGCATGGCTGGTGATATTCATCAAGGGCTAGGAAATCATCGAAGTGCTCTGCAAAATTCATCAAAAAGCACAGCTGCATTTCCTGAGTGGAAAGGGGGAAGAGGACTTGATAATTCTGAAGATAATAATTCTAAACGGCATTCATTTCTTGAATTGGTCAGATCCTGCAGTTCAAGGATACTCGAATTGTCTGATATTTCAGGACAGATAGTCGAGTTTAGGTAGTTTTTAGAACATATTTTTCTGTTAACAAGGAATTGGTGCATAAGGTCTCTTTTAACAGATGTTCCTGGCTGTTCACCTGCATGCAGCACTGATCAACATGGGAGTCGGTTTATCCAACAGAAGCTGGAGAGCTGTGGCAGCGATGAGAAGGAATCTGTTTTCAATGAAGTTGTTCCACAAGCTTCAAAATTAATGACTGACTTATTTGGAAATTATGTTGTTCAAAAGGTGCACGTCAGTCGTCTTTGAGATGAGTCTTTGCATATTCGATCGATTGATTTTGTTTATTTCTGACTTGTTTTTTTATCTGACATTACAGTTCTTCGAGCATGGAACTGTTGAGCAGAGGAGAAAGCTTGGGCAGCAACTTACTGGACAGGTTTTGACCCTAAGTCTGCAAATGTACGGCTGTCGTGTGATCCAAAAGGTATATTAACTCAAATTGCTAAGTAAGTTCATCGCTAAGTATCAAACAAGGAAATGATTATAATTTCAGTCAAAATATTCTAGAGTGGAAGGAAAGTTAAACTTTGTTCCTCTAATTATAATCTTATAATTATGTTACATATGCATGTACATCGAGCACTAGAGACATTATTATAAACTTATAAGCATGTTGCATATGCACCTTTCATCTTAATGTTTAAGAAAAGCAAATCTTTCCAACTTCAAACTTAAAAAGAAGTAGGGCAGAGGATAAAAACTAAAAATAACTGACAATGATCATGCAGGAAAAGCTTGATGCGAGAGAATCAATAGACACAGGAGATTTGAGAGCAAGATTCAGTTGGCGTTAAGAGGAGAATTTGAGTCAATCTCTCTCAGTTTCACTGTCTCCCTGGAAAACCCTAACACGACCTAGAAAGATTTACTATGACATTCTGAGAGAACATACTGGAGTAATTTGTTGGTCATAAACCTTTTCTAATTGATTGTATTCTACTAGTACTAATAACTTGGTTGCTTATCAGCCAACAACCGTACTGAGAAACTGTGGGTGTTACCAGAATTGCTAAGCTTCTACAATCTTTCTTGTTTATCTGAAAGCTGAATAATAGAGCTATTTAGTGAACCATTACTCCATACTTTTTATTCTCATCCCTCTAAATGCATTTCCCCTGTGGAATGTGGCTGTAGGCACTGGAGGTCATTGAGCTTGATCAGAAGGTGGAGCTTATGAAAGAGCTTGATGGGCAGGTTATGAGATGTGTGCATGACCAAAATGGAAACCACGTGATACAGAAATGTATTGAATGTATCCCAACAGAGAAAATTGAATTCATTATATTTTCATTTGAAGGTCAAGTTGCAACCCTTTCATGTCACCCATATGGTTGTCGTGTCATTCAGGTATCTTAAATTTCGGCTCTATGGATGCTATCATGAATCATCCTTTTTTCTTCAAGAATTCAAATTTTTTTTTTGGTGTAGAGAATTCTGGAGCATTGTTCAGATGACCAGATAAATCAGAGGATAGTTAATGAGATCCTTGAATCTACTTCTACTCTCGTTCAGGATCCATATGGCAACTATGTTACTCAGGTACTGACGCTTACACTATTAGCAATCTGTCTTTGTAGCTGATTCTCAAATTTAGTGCTTTGCTGAGCTTGCTGTCTTCACAGCTTTAATCATCAATATTCTGTTAGTATATAATTCTGATCAACGTTGACTCCTTGCAGCATGTTATGGAAATGGGTAAGCCCCATCAAAGAAGCCAAATTATTCATAAGTTGACTGGTCGATTCGTACAATTGAGCCAGCATAAGTTTGCATCCAATGTTGTTGAAAAATGCATAAAATATGGTAGTGATTCAGAGCGAGATCTCATTATAGAGGAAATCATTGCACAATCTGACAACGATGAAGCACTATTGGTAAATTAGCAGATACATCTACCCATAATTCTGAAAATTTATGCTCAGTGCTGAAAGTTGCTCACTTCTGTGAGATCAACTCATTTACACACCTTGTTTGCCATATTTATACTATGTTTAATACCAAATTTACTGATTTTTTGCTTTGGTGTGATTGCAGAATCCAAGTTCCCTGTTTTTGTTTTAGTTGGATAAAGCGCGTGAATGTATCAGGGTTTCTAACAATCCTATGGCTCCTCACCTTTTCCCTTTTCTTCAACTGTGTTATTTCAGATGATGATGAAGGACCAATTTGCAAATTATGTAGTCCAGAAGATTTTCGAGATTGGCTCTGAGAAGCAAAAGGACACATTGCAGAATTGTATACGATTACTCCTCCCTGTTTTGAAAAAAGTCACCTATGCAAAGCACATTGTGTCTCGTTTTGAGCAACTGGAAGGTGGAGTCTTTCTCTCTTTAGTTATCCATCTCTTTAGGCCTCATCTGATCTTATCGTAATTGTTAAAAACACTGAAGATGCTTCCACAACTGTTTTTCTTTCTCCAGTAATTAATCTATCATGTCACAGTCCTGAAAATACTGAATAAGTAGTTTCGATTCGAGTTTATCCTTGCTTAAAGAAAAAGCCTAGATGGGAAACTTTGCAACGATATTAAGCATTTTATTTACTTCAAATTCAGTTTCTCTTTGTCCTGCATATCGTTACCTCAGTTTTTGAAATGCAGAGGGCTCAGAACAGGAGATGAAACAGTGTTCAAAGACAGTATGACAGCATTCCAAACTCCTCGGAATGAGCTATCCACATCTTTTGTGCTAACCTATTTGAGACAACACCCTTTGCTTATTTGTGAAGGTGTGAACATAATGCAGGGGTTGATAATAGTCATCAAGTAAAATTACTGATGTTTGACTACAGTGCAGATTATTTTGTACATTCACCCTTATGCTGCTTTCTTCTTCAACCTCCACCCACCCACCCACCCGCATTTGTTTCCAATTGTCTATTCCAAATCTATATTTATTTTTCAGACTTTGCCATCATCATAGAATAATTCCTGCAACTACAGTCTATGATTCTGTATGATCTCTGTACATCAAACTTGTAATATGAATCCATTTCTTGTTTGTACTCTAGCTTGTTTGCACATAGCCACCGAAATGGCATGTTTATAAGTGTTTTAGTGCCGCTCTAAATTTACAGTATTTAGTAGATATTGCTTGCCAAGTTGAAGCAGAAAAAAACCCAGCATTCCCTAGAGTTAAAGGGGCTATGGTTCGGTAAAAACCCAATCTAGCAGACTTGCAGAAAGCTTTTCACCCTTCATTTAAGGGTCTCTGGATTCTTATATCAATGAATAGACCTCTTCGTATACATTGGTGATAATGTTGAGAGAAACAAGAGAGTGAAGTCAATTATAAATTAGGTAAGATATTTTTGTAGGACTATTAGGTGCAATTAGCGGAATTTCAGGAACATTTCCTAACACCTAATCATAGGATCTCATGCATATATATAATACAAATCATATATTAAGGAGTTAGATATACCTTTGATGCGTGCTTCAACTATCAAACAGAATGGAGATTAAGAACCACAAATATAATTCCTATAATCAGTCCACAAACGCACCAGGATCACAACGTATGCGAGTATGCAATTCTGTTTCTCCTTCTTAGGATGGCAAGGGTTTTGAGTTTTTGCTATTAGGGTTTCCTCTATGTCATATATGACCTTGTACGAGACCAAGTGGAGAAATCTAGAATTCCTTAAGTCTCTTAGTGTCCAATTTGATGATAAATTAACATCCCATATTAATCATATCAATATTCAAATCGTTTTCTTAAATTCCGAGCTTGAACTGCAACGAGTGATTAAACCTTTAATCAACTTGAGCACGGCCATGCATTTCTAGTTCTCGCCCTTCAAATGGCCAAGACACCAATCCTATCATATATGAGGACTTATCTAATCTTGCACAACCATGACTCCCACTGAAATTTAGCAAACCAAATATTGTCTTTATAACCTCCTTTTACGGCACGGCGTTTGACAACATCAAAGTTATACTAACTATTCAACAAGATACATGAAGTGCTCATGTCAAAGGAACCCACTAAATATATAATTGAAATCATATTTCAATTAGGTCATTTCAATTATTGTACTCTATAATTATCTATGCAATTGACCTGACGTCTATATGTCCCTAAAGCCCATGAAATAGCGTTATCGATAAATCGACATCCTATCCTTTCCAAAATTATTTATGTCCATTAATAATTTCATGCTAGGAACATTTAGTATTTTATAAATCGTTAACCAATAGAGTTTCATTCACCAAATCACACATTTGGCAAGCCTATGATTAATATAAAGTACTTTAGACATATTATTTAATTCTAAACCACAATTAAATAAGAAAAGAACTTTATTTTATAAACACAAAAAATCCTAGCACAAAGCAATGTCTTTACACCTTAAAGTCATTCATCAATATGCTTAATTCCTATATTCCTAGCATGACTCTCATGCTTGAGTTGAGGTAGGGGTTTAATTAATGGATCAACTACATTCTCATCCGTATGAACTTTGCAGACCTTTACCTCCTTTTATTTGACTATCTCACGAATGATGTAATACTTTCTGAGTACATGTTAGACTTATGATGTGACCTTGGTTCTTTTGCTTGACCAATCGCACCATTATTGTCATAGAACAAACTGATTCCTTCCTGAATACTTGGCACAACTCCATGTTTAGTTTGAAACTTCTTCATCCAAACCGCTTCTTTAGTTGCCTCAACTACCGCTAAATACCCAGCTTCTATTGTAACATTTAATTTGCCACACTGCTTTCCTTAGAACTCTTCCAGCTCACTACACCTCCATTCTGACAAAATATGAAACCTGATTACAATCAAAAGTCATCTTTGTCTATGTGGAAACTCGCATCCATATAGCCCTTACCAACCAGCTCACTATCACCTCCATACACTAAGAAACAATCCTTAGTCCTTGAGTGTATGTTCTTAGCTACATACACTCAAGGCATATGAAACATTAGGCCTAGTACATATCATTGCATACATGATTGAGCCTATCACCTCATTCGCTTAATCTCATCAGTCGTCTTTGGATGTTGAGTCTTGCTAAGCGATAAACTATGTTGTATGGGAATGAAACCTCTTTTATAGGTTTCCATATTGAACCTATTAAGAACCTTATCAATATAAGTTTCCTGACTTAATCCAATCATCCTTCGAGACCTATCTTTAAGGATCTTGATTCCCAAAATGTACTATGATTCTCCTAAGTCTTTAATAGAGAAACATTTCTTTAACCAATTTTTTACTGATTCAAGCATTGGTATATCATTCGCTTTGAGAAATATGTCATCCACATACAATACTAAGAAGACTATCTTACTCTCACTGACCTTCTTGTAAACACAAGATTATTCTTCACTTCTGATGAAACCAAAACTCTTGATTACTTTATCAAAGCGAAGATTCCAACTCTGAGATGCCTGCTTCAATCCATATATGGATCTTTGAAGCTTGCGTACCTTCTTAGGATTTTCTGGATCAACGAAACCTTCTGGTTGTGTCATATACACATCCTCCTTCTAGAAACCATTCAAGAAGGCGGTTTTGACATCCATCTTCCATATCTCATAATCATGAAATGTAGTAATCGCTAAAAGTATCCGAATGGACTTAAGCATTGCCATTGGTGAGAAGGTTAAAACCCTTAAAAACCAGTCTTGCTTTGAAGACATGGATATTTCCATCCTTATCTCTTTTCAAGTTGAAAACCCATTTGCAACCTATAGGCTTTACCCCTTCGGGCAAATCAACTAAGTTCCAAACTTGATTATCAGACATGGATTCCATTTCAAATTTCATGGCCTTGAGCTATTTATCGATGTCTATACTTGCAAAGTCTTGCTTGTAGGTAGTCGGTTCCTCATTCTCTAGGAGTAATATCTTGGAATTATCTGCCAATAGGAGTTCAACATATCTCCTTGTTGGCTTGATAGTCCTACTAGATGTACGCACGGGCTGTGCAATATTCGAAACCTGCTCTACAACATGAGGAACATCTTCTGTGACTTTGGAGTGTTTTTCCTACATTGGATGTAGACCCTCTTGCACATTCTAGTTAATAACTAAAGGTTTAACCTCTTTGTTAGGCAACGATGTTGTTGATCTTGAATTTTTTCGAGATTAACATTACTCCCACTTGTCTTTTCGGAAATGAAATCCCTTTCCAAAAAGACACTATCATGAGCAACAAACACTTTGTTCTAATTTTAGTTATAGAAGTAATAGCCATTTGTTTCTTTAGGATAACCTATAAAGAAACACTTATCATACTTTGGAGATAGTTTATCAACTAGTAAACGCTTTACGTAAGCCTCACATCCCTAAATTTTTAGATAAGACAAGTTAGGAACTCTTCATGTCCATAACTCATATAAAGTCTTTTCTACAACCTTAGACGGAGCTCTGTTCAGTATGTGGATTGCGGTTTCTAATGCGTATCCCTAGAAGGATGGTGGAAGATCTACAAGACTCATCATTGATTGAACCATAACTAATAGGGTTCGATTCCTCCTCTCATGCACACCATTCAACTGAGGTGTTCCTGGTTGAGTGAGTTGTGAAACGATTCCATAACTTTTCAAATGATCATCAAATCCTTGGTTTTGATATTCACTACCACGATTAGATCAAAGTGCCTTAATAGTCTTACCAAGATGATTATATACTTCATTTTGAAACATTTTGAACTTTTCAAAATATTCGGACTTATGCTTCATTAAGTAGATATAGCCATATCTACTTAAGGTGTCTGTAAAGGTAATAAAGTAACTAAATCCTCCCCTAGCATCAGTGCTCATTAGTATGTATGAGGCCCAATAGGTCACTTGCTCTCTCACCTTTACCACTAAAAGGTGACTTTGTCATTTTGCCCATCAAACACCCTTCACAAACATCATAGGATTCATAATCGAATGATGTCAGAATTCCAACCTTTTGGAGTTTCTAAATGCGCTTTGGATTGATGTGCCCTAAACGACAGTGCCATAAATAGGTTGAATTCAAATCATTTGATTTTGGTTTCTTTCACTCTATGTTAAGAACGTCTCTACCTTGGTTGAGCAAATACAACCCATTAACAATACTGGCGCTGACATAAAACATGTTATTCAAATAAATAGAGAAGCAATCATTCGTTATTGTAAATGAATAACCTTCAAGATCCAATACACGAATCGAGATAATGTTTTTATCAATACTAGGAACATAATAACAATTATTATGTTCCAGTATCAATCTAGAGGGTAAAGGTAGACTATACGTTCAGCTGTTGTGGTAGCAACTTTTGCTCCATTTGCAACACATAGTTCTACCTGTTCATTTGCTAGCTTTCTACTCCCTTTTAGTACTTGCATATTGATCAAATATGCGAAACATAGCTGGTATCAAATACCTAATAAGTAGAAGTTTCTAAGTTGACTTCTATAACATAATAATCCTAAAGAAGAAGTATTGTTCTTCTTATACCTCAAGTACATGGGGAAGTTTCTTTTCCACTGGCCTAATCCATCGCAGTGGGAACATCTTCTAAGGCTCTAAGATTTGGGGTCTTCTTGGGCTTCTCAGCAAATTTTAGATTTTGGGTAATCAGATTGCCCTTGCCTTGCCCTTGCCCTTCACTTTTGCCTATTTGCCCCGGTCAATCATCTTAAACTCCTTTTCCAAATCCACAAAGTTTGAGTAAACCTATTTTTGGAGGTATAAAAGGAGGTTATTAGAGTTGTTTTTGTTGGCCATAGAGTCTACAAATAGAAAATTCAAAGCTTAAATTTTGTGTTTATGCTTTAGTAGTAAGCATGTAATAAAAAATAAAAACAAACAAACTACTAATTCGCTTTAATTTAATCAATTATATTTGTCTCTCATTAATTAAAGCATTCCAATACCCTGTAAGACTTTAAGTGGACTTTAGCCCTTCCATTAAAGTCTTTGGTTAGAGGTAAATTCTTTTACTTGATTATATCGCATATAATCCTTGGTTGATAATAAACAACTTTTGTTTTTATCTCTATGTTTCAAAACTCAAAACTTTACTTTTTACTTTTTTGTTTAGCAATACCAAGCTTTAACATGTAAATTCACATAATTTACCCTAATTCTCCATATTTCAATTAACAATCCGCTTTGGTGGAACCTATTAAGTTGCGATATAGAGATTTAGGTGTAGCTTGGGAAAACATAATGCTCAATATTCCTTTTGGGACCTAAATCTACTATGTTGATTTATTTATTAGTAAACTCATAACATAAATAAAGCAACATAAATAAACTTAAAATAATAAATGCAATAAATGTGATCCTAGTATGACTCCTAATCCTATGAAAATCTAATCTTCATAGCTTTGATCTTTGATTTTTCGTGGATCTCCATCCTTGATTCATCTCAAATCTTCGATCTTCATATTACATGTTTTTACATTTGCAATTTTAATGCGAATTAAAAAAATTAAATTACAAAAATATGCAATGATACGCAAATCGTATTTAATTTACAAAAATATGCAACGATATGCAGATCGTATTTAGTTGGGTCATACTAGTCACCGCATGTAATTATAATATCACATATTATAATATCAACAAAATTAAAACACATGTCTTTAACACTTAAAATAATTATTTTATTTTGTTAATCACACTAATAAAATCAAATCATATTTAAAAAATGAAAATAATAAAATATGCTATAAAAATAAGCATTTTTTATTTAATTTTATCAATCACAGTAATAAAATAATAATCATTTATCATATAGATGATTCAAATTATTTTGTGAATAATTAGTTAATTAATCACATCAATTTACTAATTATCCTAACTTCCCTAATTTTAATTAAATTAGACTAATATATGGCATAAACTTTTAGGCTTTGTTTAGTAGGGTGTAAAAATATTTTCAACTGGAAATAGTTTTCCATGGAAAATCTTTTACAGTGGAAAACTCATTTTCATGGAACTTTTCCGTTGTTTGGTTACATGGAAAATAATTTTACATTTAAATATTTTCCGTTGTTTGGTTGAACTGAAAATCAATTACTCCTATTAACTTTCATGGTTTAATCGAATCGTGGAAAAATCTAGTTTTTTTTTTTATTTTTGACTAAAACGGATAAAATTTGTTCGAATTTATGATATAGTAAGATAATTTAATAATCAAGATATGAGATTCGAAAAAACGTACTAAATTGATGATATTCGAAGAAGATGAAAAGAATTTGTGGATTTTTCTCCCAAATTTTAAGAGAGAGAAGTGTGGAGTAGAGAGAGAGAGTGTATCGAGAAGATGAGAAATGAAGAATGCGTGAGTAGAATTGGGCATGGGTCGGACCTGCACAAGGGCCGAGCATACACGCTTTTAGCACAATACGACACAAGTAAGGGTGTTCAAAACTACCCGACCCGATTGACGTGACCCGATTATCCAAAAATAAATAGTCGCTTTTTAAAAAAAAAATGATTTTTCGGGTCGAGTACCTGACCTGGTAAAAAATCGAGTACTCGAGTCGGGTCATGGGCTGGATAAAAAATGTAATCGAGTATCCAAATACCCGAGATAATTTTTTTCTAAATCTGGTTTTGCTGTTTTAGTAGGGTTTCAGTTGGGTACCCTGTGACCCGACCCGATTTAAGTTGGTACCTGCTAAGCGAGTACTCTGTTTAAGCGGGTACTCTTTGACTTGACCTAGTTTAAGTAGGTACCTTAGTGAGAATGAGAAGAGTTTAGGAAATAAGTAGGATACCCTATGACCAAACTCGATTTAAGTGGGTACCTGCTTCAACTGGGTCGGGTCATGGGCGGATTTTCAAATTAACGGAAAAAGCGGAGACCCAATCAACTAGGTAGCCGAAAATCTAAGTATTCGGTTATGAACACCCTTAGACATAAGTACGGTCGTGGTACGCTATCCGTAGAGTAGGCCACAAATAGTAAAAAAAATTAGGCACGAGCACGCAAACGACATGCCAATTTGGCACGAGGCATGACCCGAAGTATGCTATTATTTAGTATTATTTAATACTATTATTGGTAATAATATTATTATTACTACTACAATTAATATTACTATTATTTTTAATATTATTATAATATTATTTAAATTATCTAAAATTATTTTTTTCAATTCTATTAAATATTTTTTTTTGAAAAAAAATTTAGGCAGCATGAGACACGAGACAACACACCACACTAAGCACAGGGGCCTTACTAGGACATGGACTGAGTTTTAGGGAAAGACAACACGACACACCACGACACGACATGGCCACAATTAGGCCAAAACGACACGACAAGAAGCCAAGTATGAGCTGACACGTTCCATGGCGGGCACGACACGACCTGTTCCCAGCTCTATGAATGAATTGTTTGTTAGTTGGTAATTTTTTTTTTGAGTGAATGGATGTAAAATTATTTTACTCCCAATTTTGGGGGAAAAATGTTTTCTATAGGGTATAAAATGAATTTACATTCCAAGTTTTACATCCTATATTTTACTCCAAACCAAACAATATAAAATGGGAAAACAGTTTTCAGGGAAAATGTTTTACACCCTACTAAACGGAGCCTTAATCATTAAAATTGCACATAGGATTCTAGGTTTTTATCCTTGACACTCTGAGTATATTTATCCTAATTAATAACCCTAAATGAATCTAAAAAATCCCAAATTTTTTTTAATGTTGCTGGCCTTCAACCCAGCTGGCCCGTCGTGGCCCGCTGCTGGGCAGCCCCATCCCCACAGCCACGCACAACGCAATGCACACAACGCAGCCCTCAAAGAAACGATGTCGTCGAGGCCAACATGGCTTGCCCAGTCAACGACTCACCATCCCTGAGTTCACCAGTCACAGGCGATACTTCCCAGCCCATACCCGGCGACATCTTCCACCGCACGCAGCCACCATTGCCGCCCAAAGTCCGACAGTCACGCTGGACTTTTGTGACTTTTGGGATGAATTTGAGCAACTTTTGCTCAAATTTTCTTGCTTAAATTAGAGGGAAAGCATACGATCATCATATGATTATAGTTTGGGATGGTTTAATTGAAAAAAAAAGATGTTTTCATTCGAAAAATCGAATTGGAGAAAACTTTTAGGGTTCTTGATTTCGAAAATTGATTTGGTCATTTAGGTTCGAATTTTCCAGCAAATTTTACAATATTAGTGTATAAAATTGCAATTAAAAACATAATGGAGCAATTTTCGTACCTTAATCATGCTTGAAAGTCATATTTTCATGCTTGATTGATTTCGAATTTAGTGTTTTGAAGAACACCGAAAAAATTGAAACAATTTCAATTAAATTCGTGCCATTGATTATTAATACCAACATCAAATATATATCATCATAAACCATATATTAATCCCTCCCTTAATTTAATTAAAATTAAGAAATTTTCGCATCAAAAATCTAAAATCTAATATGATCATAATATCATATACATGAGATAACTTATACCAATGTAGGACTATTAGGTGTGATTAGCGGAATTTCAGGAACATTTCCTAACACCTAATCACAGGATCTCATACATACATATAATATAAATAATATATTAAAAAGTTAGATATATATTTTATGCGTGCTACAACTATCAAATAGAAAGGAGATAAAGAACCACAGATGTGCTTCTTAGGATGGCTAGGGTTTTGAGTAGGTTTAGAATTTTTGCTATTAGGGTTTCCTCTATGACACATATGACCTGATTGATATCATATATATTAATCAATCACATAGAGTTCTAACCTATTCAAATTATGCCATCCAATCCATTGGATAAATGGGCATGGAGAAACCCAATTCATCTGCGTTTATTGTGTGACCTCATTGGACTCAATTATATTAGTTGTGGGTCTAATTATATTAACCCACATATCGCAATTGGTTTCTAGAAAAACGTTACGATACTAAAATAACCGAATTTATTATCTCCATAATGATCCAAATATATTTAGTAATTGCATAACGGCCGAGGACAATTCCTTCAATTTTACCATCAAATAGTTGGTTCACAACAAAGAAACACTTGTGTTTAAGATATTCAAAATGAAAAGTTGTTTTAGGGTCTTTGAAGAACGAGTATAAGATATATACTAAACAGTTCGAAACCTCCTAAAATTTTCCTTGAAAAAATCCAATACTTTCATTTAAATTTCATAAACTTTTTGAAATATCTCAAAATTAGTGTAAACCTTTGAAATTTGGCCATTTTAAATAATTTTGATTTTGGTGAGATATTATCTAAATATGCATACCATGAGTCTTATAGTCATGCTAGGACCTAGGAATGATTAAAACCATCTATTTTGAACCTAAACACTCATTTAAACCAATTAACAAAAGTCCTACAAATGAGATCTAATATTTTTTTCAGGGCATTTGAAGGTTGAATATAAGCTACAAAAGTCCTTATACGACGTTAAGAAGCTTCTAACACCTTAATTTCATTTTTGAGATTTATTCGATAATATATAAAAAATAATGGTAATAATTTCAAAATTCGGTCACGTGGACCGACTACTCTTCTTAGACCTACCTTGTTTCGTCATTAAACTTGTGTGTGTATAAGGAATGTTGGAATGATTTTTTTAGGGGTGACAAACGAATCAGGTAGGGTCGGGTTCGTGTTTGGGTCACCTATTCCCCAACCCGAACCTGATCCATTTAAGTTTTCGGGTTGAAAACCCCAACCTAAACCTAACCCATTTAATTTTATGTCAACCCATTTAAGTTTTTATCTCGTAAATCTCAACTCAAATCCACTATTTTCTGGTTGGGTTGGGTTTTCGGGTCAGGTGAATTTTTGCTACCCCTGAGATGTGGTTATTCAATAGTGTATGAAGAAAAAAGTAAGACTTTTAGGGTTGAGATGAAACAACTGACAAGTTGATAGTAGTAGTTTAATTGTCTTTTAGAGTTTTAATTGGGCTTGGAGTTTGGGTTGAGTGGGTGACTGACCATGTAAATTTTTTTTTAAATCTACTTAATATAGTTTGGTTATAAGGCCGGGTTCTAGTTGACCTGACTTGATTTTGACCCGAAAATAATTTCGGGTTACTTGGGTCATTTTCGGGTTGAAATTTTAAACCTTAACCTAACCCATTTAATTTCGAATCGGGTTTGTGTCAACTCATTTAAGTTTTTGTGTCGAAAATCTCAACCCTAACCCGCTATTTTCGGGTCGGGTCAATTCCCCCTCCCCCCCCCTAATTTTTTTGACTCTCTTTGTTGGAAGTTTCATAATAATAATTAACAGATATTTAATAAATAATTAAAAACTCCCGTAATCACATTAGATGCTCGATCTATTAGTTTAGACCTTCTATCAAATAGAGATCTATGTTCGATGACAAGGTATAAAATTTTCCCAAGAAAAATGATAACGGGAAAAACAAAGCAAGGTCTCAGCTCTTTTTAGGATATACTAGTTCTTATCAAATTCGTGTATTATGCTCGATCAGACCATGGATTGAACATGATAATTGGCTCTTGTAATTAACAGGAAATTGCTTCCATTTTCTTTTGGCTGATTTTCTTTTACTTTTTTGCTCCGTTTACGTAGCCTTTAGGCCACTACGACAACATCCAGGTACTCACGGAATCTAAGGAAAATACGAGAAAGTTTGAAGCCCTTATGATGCTCAATTCATCATAGCATGTTAACAACGAAGCTTTTCTTGACATATAAAGATGATTTCGTGTATTGAAATCACCATCACATGCTTAAGTATGTGATACATAGGGAATTTCTTTGTGGAAACAGACTACGTTCATTCATGCTCAAGTATGTGATAATGATGCCCATGGCATCAATGACAATCCCTTTAAACTCTTTTGCAAGCTTTTAAAAACTCTATTTGTTATATCAAATATATAAATACAGAAGATATAAAAATAAAAAAAAGTATATCAGGTTTAGACATTATGATCTTATATATAAAAATAAAATTATGAAAAATACCAATAATATATTTATATCAGGTATAAATTATGAATTTCTCTTTTCCGCCCCCACATAACTCCATACATATTTTATTTGCTGATTTCAAACTCAAATAAATAGATATTTTAAAAATGAGTCAGAACACCCTTAATCATACTAGATCACTAGTGGAAATAACCTTATATACTCCGTTTTTTTTGAAGGCTTTATGCTTCGATTTTGACCCGAAGTAGATCTAATCGGAGCATATTCCAAATGACTTTATGCTCTATTCACTAAAAATCGAAGCATAAAATACCCATTATATGCTCCGGTTTTCAATGAACCGGAGCATAAATTCTATAATTTTTTTTAACAAATGCTAATATTGGTATTGGAAATATTATTTAATGCAAATATTAGAACAACGCAAGCTCAAAGGCTTTCAATACATATAAAACTAATTTTTATATCTAAAAATTTTCAAGTATATATAATGATTTGAGTTACAAACTAAATTAAAAATGACAACTACATATATACAGAAATTTGCTACAATGTATGACAAATATAAATAGGGATTTTATACAAGAATATAACTACTAAATGCAGTTATTAGCAAGGAATCGTGCAAACTTGTCTCTTATTAAATTTCTTTGATTTCGTCAATGGTGAAAGACTCATCTCTTGATGTGTCAAAAATCTAAATGTAGCCACCATAATAAAATAAAATTAGATTACCAATCTCTATTTCTTGTGTTTAGCATGAAGGATAAAAGCAAAAGCAAGCTTGTTTTAATTAAAAGTTATACCATTGTGAAAAGATCATCATTTATCTCTATTACTTATGCGCGCTTATCCTAAGTTCGAATATATACTTACCAATCAAGTGAAATTCATATAGTTTGAAGCATAGTCATGAACAATTTCAGATTAATTATTATAAAAGTTTTCCAAAAAATTCAGTAGAGTTTTCTCTATAAAATGAACATTTTCCCAATTTTTAATCCAAAAAACTTGTTCAACAGAATTCAATAATTCCACAATTCAACACAAAACAACAATACAATGCCATATCACATCAATTTTTCTATTGACGCCGGCCATATAATCCCATCCTCCATGGTCATAAACATCTACTTATATTTCATAGGACGACTTGCCTAATATGTGTTTATAAACAAATGTAAATAAAGGAATTAGATATACCTTTTCTACATCAACGACTTTCGTGGTAGAAGAGATTAAGTCATACATGAATCTTATCACATAATAGCCACAATCTACCCCATTTTGTTGTTGTGCGCACTAAATGGGAATGAAATGAATATTCATGTCAAAATCAAAGTAAATCAAAGGTTGGGCTACCACAAAACATTTAAATTCCAATAACATGTACCTTCACTGGTTTCCATTTAGGAAATGTAGCTCTTTAATGTAATTCAATACTTCCGCGCAATTTTTTCATTACACTGCACTCGTTAAGAAAAATAAAGGTCATATCAATGTGATATTAAAGTTATGAATCAAACTAAAACACAATTGGTCAACTTAAAGATACCTATTCAACAAGGATTTGATAAGTAAATGTCGAGGTGGTTGTAGACACACAGAATTGAATTGGTACACTGTGTGAGTCAAAGGACATATGACTTGGAGCAACCAATGTTTACTACAAACACGAATTTTAAGTCAATAACGAGGAACATGATAACTTAGATAACGATAACAAAAGACATAGAATGTTGGGACTAAAACATACTCTTCAATATATATACGGAGCCAAAATAAATTTGTCCCCATCTCTGATTGATTTTATCAAACTTTGTTTAATGTATTCCTTCACCTCGGGTTGGCTTGTCATGCAGTGTGTGTCACAAATCCACCTCATCCTTGCAAGCGAAAGGAATGGCGTGGCTCGCAGTAATGAAATGGGCTAAGGCCATGAATATATTCTGTGTGTGCCTTGTAACTGACTCCACCATGCTAGCGCATATCCTCCGTTCAAGGGAACCATGGCTTAACCATGGTTAAGATAAAAGGAAATTTTTTTGCAAAATTGTGTCATTAAGGCCGCGACAAAGAATATCAAAAAGTATAGTGCTCCCATTGAGAAAGTTTTTTTTTTCCAGTCAACCACATATAAAACTAAATTGTATGGGATTACAAATGAGAAATACCCAATATTTTTTTCTCCTTAGCTATATGATCTTTTAAAAATAAAAATTTAAAATAATGTCTTTAAGAGATTCTACAATATTTCAGAACAAAAACTTAATATTTTAAAATCCTTTATTAAATTCGACCCAAATATCTCGACTTTTGATAAATCGATAATTTGGAAGTGTTTGAAAATGGAATTGGTGGAGAATACTAGAAATCATAGGTGCGTTTTTCTAGGCAATAATTCAAATATTTGCGAAGAAAATAATAGCGTGGAATGCTGTCCCAATTTCTCAGCTAAGAAGACTGATTTTAATCTAGTGCCGATGGTCACACACGTCCTTTTCTTCCTTCCAATCCCAACATTCACCCATCTCGCAAATAAACTACATCATCAATTCATCACTCTATTCTTTTGGGCTAACACAACTACTGGAAACAATAAAAAGGATGATTATATGCCTACCTATGTCAGTTCTTTAAATAATGCCTTGCTTATGAAGAAGTTATGGAGAATGCATCTAAAACCGCAGATACTTATCTCGTAAGTTTCTTTTGCAACATGGTCCATTAATTCTAAAAGGAAAGTGGGCTTGTCTCTCGGGCTAAAGGGAATTAGAAGAGTGAAAAATATGTGCATCAATGGCTGCTCTAGCTTGGAACATTGGTTTAGGTAACCCTACAAAGAGAAAAAAAAAAAAAAACTTGTAATTCAAGAAGTTCATTAATTACCATCCAATTAAACGGAATCTAAGGAAAAGACGAGAAAGTTTGAAGCCCTTAGGAAGCTCAATTCATCATAGCAACGAAGCTTCTCTTGACAGATAAAGATGGATTCACCATCACGTAGGGAATTTCTTTGTGAAAACAGACTATGGGTTCATTCATGCTAAATTATGTGATGGTGAAGCCCATGGTACCAAAGATAACCCCTTTAAACTCTTTTGCAAGCTTTTGGAAAATTTGTCTTTTTTTCTTTAACTTCTTGATTTCTTTAAAAAAAAATTTAAGAACTTTTTTCTTGAAAAAAAATCGAAAAATAACCTTGATATTAAACTATTTTAAAAAATAACCTGAATTTAGATCCAGTATAAAGTTGATGTTTAAGACAAAGACTATATGGTTTTTTATATTTCAAGTTGAAAAATTAAATAACCTTTTTCAAAAAATAAAAATAAAATAGACAGTTCAGATATCGATTTCAGTGTCGTCCTTGTGCCTAGGTGAAAAAGGCTTGGAAGGGTCTAAAAATAATTAAAAAAATTATGATTTAATAAATTTAAAAAAAGTCTTAACTATATTTATAATAATAATTTCTTTAAAGCATTTATGAAAATTAAGTTTATAGAGTCTTGTAATGAATAAATTTAGTCTCTTGTCAATTTTATTGTATCATATAACTTTAAAAATATTTCAAATTTAAGATTTTTATTTTTATTTTTTCGATAAAATACAATAAAAAATTTATCTTAGTAGATATTATGTATAATGATAATGGTAGGTTTGTATACGTAGTAGCATCTTGTATATTAAAATATATATTGTGTAGTACATGTATGCTCTAGCATTAAAGTTGGGTTTTTAAGTTTTACAGCTTTATGATTTGCTAAATATACCTTTAATATTCAATGAGATACCTAATTATTGGAGGTTATAAGTATTTTTTTAACACTTATTTAAAAAAATCATCATTATTCTATTCTATTTGATTAGTTTGCTTCTAAAAAAAATATTATATTATTAGTATTTAATAATTTTTTTCAATTAATTACAGATGAAATTAGCAATATAAAATAAAATAATATTTATGGGACTTGGTGTGCTTAACTGAAACAGTCCGCAAGATGATACAACTGGCGCATTTACCTGACTTGGTGTGTTTAACTGAAACAGTCTGGTTTTTTCAGCCTGAAGCCCTTATGCCCAGTGTAGTCCTTAAGTTGCGATTACCATCTAGGAAAAAACCTAACGAGGCGCAATTTGTAATTTTATATTCTAAAGTTAGCATGATTATTTCTGTAAAATTTTGTCGACACCCCCGAATTCCCGAAGAATAGAATATTCAAGTCCCATCTAACACCTAAGAGATTCCTTTGGTTTACTTTGTCCAACCACTTAGGTGATATTTTACTCTTAGAGTTGGTTTATGTCTTTGGATTGAGCAATAATAACGTCGCATCTTAGTGGATGGACAAATTTTAAGTTCTATCTTTACTATTTTGACAACCTAAAGATACTAATCTGGTATTTTATATTATATTATTTATATATATATAAATATAATGCTATTATATTCTATATATAATAATGCTAAATTATATTTTTATTAAAAAAAATCTAATACAACGACAATACTAATGTCGTTGTATTAGGTCCCTTGTGCAATTGAATTAGGTCTAATACAACGCCAGCAGATGTGATGGTACAAAGGCGTTGGATTAGGTCTAATATAACGGTTTTTGACACCTAATACAACGGAATTTACCATTGGATTAGATTGAACATGTAGTAGTGGTAGTAGCATCTTGGGTATTAAAATATATATTGTGTATTACATGTATGCTCTAGCATTAAAGTTGAGTTTTTAAGTTTTGCAGCTTTATGGTTTGCTAAATATACCTTTAATATTCAATGAGATACCTAATTATTAGAGGTTATAAGTATTCTACTCTATTTGATTAGTTTGCTTCTAAAAAATATTGTTTCATTAGTAGACCTTGTGTGTGCCTTTTTTTTTTTAATAATTTTTTCCAATTATTTACATATGAAACTAGCAATATAAAATAAAATAATCATATTATATATAACCATGTATTTACTATCCGAAATGGATAAGGAAAAATTTTACACGTAGAACATAAGGTATCCATGAATATTATTACGCCCATGACCTCTAAAATGTCAGGAACACGACTGACGACTTTCATATTTAAAAAAAAATCTAAAAGTTATTGTTTGAGATATTGACTTTCAAATTTTGGGTTTTTATTTTCAATTTAAAAAAAAATAATAAAGAATATAGTTGTTTGATATAACGACTTTAATGAAAGTCGTTATACCAGAGAGCGACTTTATACCAAACCTAACTCTAAAATTATAATTCCCTCAAAATCAATAAATAAATTATTATGCCTAAGGTATCTAAAATGTCAGAAAAGGGACTGACGACTTTCATATTTTTTTAAAAAAATCTAAAAGTTGCTATGTGAGATATTGACTTTCAGATTTTGGGTTTTTATTTTTTAATTTAAAAAATAATAATAAAGAATGTCACTGTTTGGTACAACAACTTTCACATTAAAGTCGTTATACCAGAAAACGATTTCATACCAAACCTGAGTCTAAGATTATATTTCCCTCAAAATCAATAAATACATTGTGTATATATAACAGGTTGGTTTGCTTGCAGCAAATCCAACATATGTAATTGCATCAACCCATTCTGCTAGGTACAAAGTATTATATTTCCACATAATATCATTGATTTAGAATATTATTTTATACAATGCCATCCATATCTAATGTTCAAGAGGGTAATAATCTCATTGACGCAGAGCTAAACGAGCAGCTAGCCACCGGTTGTGTTGATGGGTTCCACAGAGCCTTATCGAGTAGTCAAGTTGATGTTTTTAAGCTTCGGTCTGCAACGTGCAGGAGCACTGTCCTTCATATCGCTTCCTGCTCTGGACATGTAGCTCTGGTCAATGTCATTCTTAGCCAATGGCCAGAACTGATGATCCAGAGAAACTCTGAAGAAGATCTCCCCATTCACTCAGCCCTCAAAAGTTGTAAAATGAACGTCGTCGATGTTCTCATGTGCTGGCTAAAGCAGCAACAGGGAGCAGCTCACGGAGTATCAGTTCATCGAGTACTTGGGTGGAACAACGTGGAAGGGAATACTGCCCTTCACATTGCCTTGGAATCTGATGATGAGCGGATGAAGTTGATGGCAAGGGACTTGGTTGACTTGTATCCTCCTGCGTCCTGTGTTATGAATAACGAGAAGATTTGTCCCTTGTATATGGCCATCAAGAAGGAGTTTGCAGATCTTGTCCGACACATGCTACTGATTATGCAGCCATTCAAAGAAGAAGCATTCTGGTGTCTGTCCAAAGGCCATTCAGTGCTACATGCTGCTGTTTCAGCCGAAAGTACAAGTACGCCATTCCGCACTTCTCTCTAAGATTTAGAGTAGTCAATTTACAACCCGAACAATAAACTTGACTGTACCAACCCGCTTTGTTTTAACCCGATCTGCTTTACAACAAAAAATGTGTAACCCGTAACCCAACCCGCCCAAATCCAACATGAAAACCGATTTAACTTGAAATACAACCCAACCCGAACCCAACCGGCTCCAACCCTAATATAACCCGATTTCGAAATTACCCGACCCATTAACAACCAAACCTGAATGTAAACAGATTAGTAACAACTAAACCTTAATCTGATACAACCCGACAAGAAACCGATAAGACCTAGTTGATAGTGACCCTTAACCCAATTTAAAACAACTTATTTAAAATCAACCTGTTAGAAATCCCTTGACTTGGGGCATATAAGATACCTAAGCAAAAGGTAGCTAAGAGCCTAAGATAGTATGTTTATGTTATAAGTGTTAAGTTAAACAATCATTTTGTAGTGAAAATAACCATAAGCAAACGGTAGATAAGAGCCTAAGATGGTATGTTTACGTTACAAGTGTTGAGTTAAACAATCATTTTGTAGTGAAAATAACCATGGCCTCTCTTTTCTGTCTACTTTTGCTCTCAAAAGTTATTTTAACTCCTAGGGATTATTGTTGATGATAAGACTCGTTTTCTTTAGATCGAAGAGTTTTTTGTGGATTTTTCTTCTCTTCTATGCCCTTAAAAGTGCGTGTAAAATTTAACATATGAAAAAGATGAATATATAAGGATTAATGAGGCGTATCCAACCCTAAAAAACTCATAATTTATATAATTATATAAATCAACAATTTCAATGAGGCTAATTTTTTTGTGTTTGAAGTTGCAAGAATCAACAACATTTTTTTTATAACAAACTAATTAAAAGGCCCGATGTTTAGTAGGTAAAAACTGTTGGAGATTTAGAGTATTTGGTTGATTATATTCATGGGTATTGTTTAAATTATTTGGTTATGGTGTCATGACTTAAACAAATATATAAATAAAATAGTTGTATACAATAAACTAAGAAAAAATGATTATATTTGAAAAGACTTGTTTAGTAAATGTCATTTGGCATCATTTTAAATACTTAAAGTGTTAATTAAAAGATGTATTTTGATAGGTACCTTTTGGTTGATTTTCGTAAAAGTATAAATATATGAGAACACTCGTATGATGAAGGATGGACAAGAAAAAAAATCTTCTTTCCTTGATGCATTGGTAGTTTTATTTATCATCATCACAAATACAAAATATGTTTTCATTGTATTGTAATTTTACTAAACGAAATTACAATAGCTCTTCGTTTTATCTCCTAAGTAAATTTTGTGTAACCCGGGTTGTAGTCTAAAGGGTCAAAATTATACTTTTGGAAAGTGATCTCATTCACGACTTGAAAAAAATTTATTTCCCGATTATTTTGACCCTAATTTTTGAAATTCTCCAACACAAACTGGAACCATTAGGCACATTATTATGTAAAATCGTATAATTAAATCAATAAAATAATAGTATTGCATAAAATAGAATGCTATGAACATAATTAAAGATCACGACAACATTTAGGAACTTCCCCAGGTCAGAATCAGTGGGCAATAGTTAGAAAAGGCAAGGTTGGGAATTTAATAACAATAATATGCAATTCCCATCGTTAAACATGTTTGCCACCTCCATAACTTAAACAAAGTTTAGAGGTGCCACACAAGTACCTAAAGATCCACTTCACTGCATCCTAGTAAGCCTTACCCGGATTGGATTAGTATCTACTCACAACTCCAACTAAACATGCAATATTTGGTCTAGTACAAACCATAGTATACATCAAAGAACCAACAACAGAAGAATATGGAATAGAAAACATATTCGCTTTCTCCTTTTCTATTGTAGGACAAGCTATCTCTCTTACTTAGCTTAAAATGAGAAGCTAATGGTGTACTAACCGACTTGGCATGCTTCATATTGAACTTTCAAGCACCCTTTCAATATAATTTATCTATGATAACCACAACTTTCCTGCCTTCCTATAATGAGCAATCTCCGTGCCTGAGATTTGCTTGGCTGGACCCAAGTCTTTCATGTCAAATGGACCTGAAAAATCCTTTTTCAAATTGCTAATTATCTTTGAATCTTTACCAACTATCAGCATCATCTACATACAAAAGAAGGATAATAAAGTTATCGCCAGGGAACCTCTTGAAGTACAAGGATCTGCAGAAGTCAGCTTATAACCATTACTTGTCATAAACGAATCAAATTTTCGATACCATTGCCTTGGTGTCTATTTAATCCCATAAAGACTCTTCTTCAACTTAAAAGCAAGCTTAAATTTCCCTTCTTCTTCAAAGCTTTTAGGTTGCTCTATGTAGAATTTCTTCATGCAAGTCACCATGTAGAAAAGCATTTTTCACATAAAGCTGCTCCAACTCAAGATCAAGACTTGCAGCTGATCCCAAAACAGTTCTGATAGAAGTCATCTTGACCATAGGAGAGAAGATCTCATCAAAAGTAATGCCCTTTTTTTGTTGCATCCTTTAACCACCAATCTGGCTTTTCTTTTCACAATCTTCTCACCATCTTTCTTATTCTTGAAAACCCATAACCCATCTGTTTTTCAAGATTTTCCTGCCTTTGAGAAGCTTAACTAGCTCATAAGTATCATTCTTTCACAAGGAATCCATCTATTCCTTCGTAGCATTGAGCCACATATTTTTCTCATCAAGACACAATACTTCTTGATAGTTCTTAAGCTCTTTTTCATCTGTAATAAGAATGAACTCTGAACTTGGATACTTTATTAAAGGTTTTTATTCTCTTGAAGACCTTCAAACATGTGTATCATCAACTTAAGGGTTAGAATGCTCCCCCCGCTCATGAACCTCTTCTTCATCAAGACGAGCATCATGTGGAGCACCATTTATTGTAGAGTATCATGAGCTTCCGAATCATCACTATTGTCATCATCAAAATATGGTACATCACCAATATCATTTGGTTGTACCTCCTCAACATCATCATGTGTAGGATCAAGATCATCATGTGTTGGCTATTCACCAAAAGTAGAAATAGAAACAAAAGTAACTTCAGTATTATCAACAAACAAATTTGAGTTAGTGTGATACCTTGCACTCAGAAGTTTTGCACCTTTCTCATGCTCAAAGAACACTACATTTCTACTTTTCACTACCTTCTGCTTCTCGGGAACAAACACATATGGATTGGTCTTGGAATCAAGCTTCGATCTCTGATCTTTTAGCACGTGCATATATACCTTGCATCCAAAGACTCTAAGATGTGAATATGTGGGATCACTTTCCTTCCACGCTCTATCGAGAATGTCAAGACCCAAATTAAAGGAATAGATGGAGAACGGTTGATCAAGTAAACTAAAGCTTTCACCTCTTTTGTCCAAAATGACTTAGATAGATCAGAAGTCTTTAACATATACCTCACTTTCTCGACAATGGTTTTGTTCATCCTTTCTGCAACACCATTATGTTGTGGGGTACCAAGAACTGTCTTCACATGTCAAATACCATGTTGTGAACAATAATTCTTGAACTCATGTAAAGTATACTCACCACCATTGTCAGAACGAAGGCATTTTAATTTCCTTTCCGTCTCCCTTTCCACCATAGCATGAAATTTCTGGAATGTCTCAAACACTTGGCTTTTGGTCTTCAATATATAAACCCAAGTTTTTCTGGTAGCATTATCAATAAAAGTCACAAAATATTTGTAATTACCACCATTAGACTCCACCTCAATGGATCATAAACATCGGAGTACACACGCTTTAACTTAGCTTGTCTCCTAGTAGACTTCTTGGCAAAAGAAGCTTTATGTTACTTTCCTGCCAAACAATATAACGGTCAAGAGCAATAGTAGTATCAAGAGAAATGAGGGATTTACCTACTAGACATTTCAAAACCCTTTTCACTCATGTTTCCTAGTCTTCGATGCCATAAATTAGGAGAGTTCTTTTCTTCCACTACATTAAGCTCACCAGAACATATACTCAAATATGTCTTGTACAAAAAGCAACACAGCTCACCCCTTGCAGCTGTCATGGACCCTTTAGACAATTTTCACTTACCATCTCCAAAAGTGTGTTGAAAACCTTCTTGATCAAGGGCATTAGCAGACATCAAATTAAGGCGTAGATCAGGAATGTGGCCCACACCCTTCAATGTAAGTGTGCATCCAACACTTGTCTTCACTCGAATATCACCTAACCCAACAATGCTTCTCGAGATCTAGTTACCCATCTTAACACTACCAAAATCACCAACTTGATAGTTCATGAAATACTCCCTTTGAGGAACTCAATGGTATGGAGCACATGTGTCTACTAGCCACTCTATGTCTAAACCATAAACATGATGACACTCGCTAGTTTCACATAACAAAATGACCTCAACATCACTTTTAGAAGCGAATGCTACAGTATTTTAATCATCTCCCTCTTTTTGTGAATTGTCATTCTTTTGCCTTTGTTCCCTTTTAAAGAGACTATAATACTTCTTTATACGACTAAGTTTCTTGCAATAGTTGCATGTAATCACATTTCTCCCATCATTAGATTTGGACATGCTACTTGAGTTGTCACGACCTTTAGAACCCCTACTTTTGCTTTTTGCTTTTTGCTCTTTGCTCAATAACAAGAGCTTGTGAATTGTCAACTCTCATCTCCTTTCTTCTGATTTCTTCATTAAACATGCTATTTTTTATCACATCCAAAGATAACACACCATCTGGAGTAGAGTTACTAATAGTCACAATCAAAGTCATTAAGATGCTTAGAAACAGACTTGTTAATAATATCATGAAAGTCATTAAGATGCTCAGAAACAGACTTTTCACTTGTTAATTTCAAATTAACAAGCCTTTTAATCAATGACGCTTTATTATGAGCGGTCTTCCATTCATAAAGACTTTTCAACTTCTTCCATAAATCATAAGGGTCGGACTCTTGTGACACATGGTTGAATATGATAATATCAACCCATTGCTAAATCCTCCCCAAAGTCTTTTTTCATCTTTTTCCAATCTTTAACTTCCATTTTATCTGGTTAAGATAGTTTGGAAACACTACCATTTGGATTAGTGATAGATTCAATTGGGTTAAATAACTCCTTGCAATATAACAAGTCATCTATCATAGGTCTCCAAAGTGAATATGTAGTTGATGTCAATTAAACCATCGAGCTACTACGGCTCCATAATGTGATTTAATTAACCACAATTCTGATACCAAGTTGAAGGGAACGGAAGAGGTCACCAAGACACTTACAAAGTCACAAACTTAAGATAACCAACCAAATATCCAAACCAATCAACCTAAATTGTCACACAACCAGAATATCAAATATTGACAGCAATATTTGAGTAATGAAACAATAATATTAAGCGGAATAAAATGCTAGCCACATGCAAAAATTATACATAGAAAACTCCTTTGATGTGAAGGATAAAAACCACGATATCTCTTGAGGAGTCCATTCTTAATATTCTCTTATTGATAATTGAGGGTAAAAATAAACCCAAATTAGTCTATATAAGATATACACACCCACCAACAATCACCAACCAATAAGAGAATAACAATTGAAGAAACAAAGTGGAGAAAATCACTTAAAACAACAGTTCTGTCCAGAAACAACCGCAACTAAACCAGAGCTCAAACTAACAATCTAACCATCCAAAATGAAGCCCTTGATGTCAGGATTAAGCTGCCAAAATTTGAGGACGATCCGACGGTGCAATTTTTGGCAACGGACAAAATACTGAAGGCTGCCCTGAAAAATCCGAAAATTGAACCCTAACTTCTCTCTATTTTTATGTCTCTTTAAATTCTAAAATATGTCCCCTCTCTGATTTTTTCAGCATAATAACATCTTATTTTCCAGCCAAAATAATAAGCCCAATTAGACTTAAACACAATAAGTAAAATGCTAATAAAATTGACCTATTAACAGTGACCAAAATAAAACACACTTTACCAACACTTGGGCTGGACCCCATAACATTATCTATTAGGAATATCCCTACATTACTGCAAGGGGTTATCTTATGCAGAATATCAATTGAAATTGTTTATCGCCAATTGCAGAAATGCTGGAGCACTTGCTTAGCTATGATGATAATAAGCTTATCTATTTACTGGACGAAGAAGGATGGACAGCGTTATCTTATGCGGCATCTATAGGTAAATTGGAAAAAGTTCAAATTTTTCACTCCAGAGATGTAGACAGTGCCTTAGTAAGCAACGAGGATAAATCCTTTCCAATTCATCAGGCAGTGCTTAAAGGTCATATTAGTATCATCAGCTTGTTAACTAGCTCTAGGTTCTTGCTCAATGGGAAAGGCCAAAATATTCTTCATTTGGCAACATTGACTGGTGACTCGGCATTGGTTTCATACGTGCTTAGTTTACCAGATGTGGACTCTTTGATCAATCAAAATGATGAAGATGGCAACACTCCTCTTCATTTGGCTACTCTAGCAAAGCATGAGGAGGTGGTTGAGATACTTATTCAAAATGAAGATGTCAATGTTGGTTTATTGAACAAGGAGGGGTTGACACCAAATGACTTGGCCAGGACGTTGATCTTTGTCGATAATGCAGAAAAAAATGTGGTTCGTAGACTAAATTTGATGCTAGAAAGGGCTACAATGGACATTAAGAGTTATCCCCTTGATGGAAAGGTGCATCGACTTGTCGTTAATCGGGAGATTACTCAAGTTTCTCAAATAGTTTCAGGAGGAAGGCTTAAGCTTAAACATCTTCTGAGTCCAGAAGATGGGAGCAATGTTCTTCACATCGCAGCTTGTATGGATAATCCTATAGTGATTTTTTGTCTCCTCTTGGAATACAACTGTGCCAGCCTCATGTACCAAGCCAATAAGAAGGGTGACCTTCCAATTCATTCAGCAGTCAAGACTGGCAAGTTGGGGTGCGTCAAAGCTCTTTTTCAATGGTCATACATCCCTGCAGATCGTATATGTGAAAGGCAGAATATGGATGGAAACACTGCTCTTCATGTTGCGGTGCTTAACAACCAGAGGGAAATTGCCAGCTACTTATATAAACAGTGTCCACAAGCAGCGTATTGCTTAAACAGGGATAATATTTGTCCTTTGTTTCTAGCCATCCAGAGTTGGAAAACTACTGAAATCGATTTGATCAACCGTATGATCCAAGGATTTGAAGGCAATGTGAAGCTTCAAAATCAGTTGAAGGGTGCAAAATCAGTTGTCGACATTGCAATCATTGCAGAGAGCAAAGGTTAGTGTTTTCATACGCATTGAAAATATACTGTTAACACATTTTTCTTGAAATAAATACTTTTAAAATGAATAAATATGTGAGCAACTAATCCTAATATATCACAGTTTTTTTTTTTTTTTTTTTTGAAATAACTAGATTTGTATCTTTTAGAACTATATGGACATGTCCTAATGCACTTGATATATTCAAATAGTTTATGAAGTAAAAGAATTTGAGATATTTATTGAGGAAGTTAATAGTTAGAACATTATTAGGGGTTGGGGAAAGTTTTAGGCGTGGAGACATTTTTGTCTTTATTTTTAAAAAAAATTGAATGTCTAGGATTGCGGGTCTAGACGCATGCGACACTTTTCGGCTAAGTGTAAAGTCAACAAGGATCCATTTTTTGCATAATAAGCCACGTTAGATGATGTATCAACAACATTAGAGTTTGTTTCAACTTTCAAGTAGACATTAAATACTAAAAGTTTTATTTTAAAAGTTGAATTTTTTTAAAATTTTCTTTAAAATAATTTGAAAAATAGGCTTCGCATCAAATATTTTCAAAACTAAACTTCTTCATGTTCGGATAAATTGCCTGACAATGATTTTGAGTCAACTGAATTGGGCTGGTCCAAAATATTTTATAAATTTTTTTTAAAAAAATAAATCAAAACCAATGTCTTAGGCAAGCTATGTTAGTTTCTTTCAGTAAAACCGTTGCCTCAAGCATCGATTTATTTTCGAAACATAAAACTTTATTTTTTTAAAATATTTTGATTCGGAGCCTATTTTTCCAATTATTTATAAAAAAAACTTTTAAAAAAGTTTATAAAGTTCCCTCTAGGGTTTGCTCTTGAGAGGATTTTTTTTCCTAGCATCCTGCTAGGGCTTTTCCTTGTAGAAGGTGTCTCTCTCGAATCTCTGAGATCCGTCTTACTTTCTTAAGCATCCTGATGGAGAACGATACAATAATGACCATAATAGTAGAGAAACACACAGATGGAACTCGATACAGAAATAGAGGTGGAGTAGGAGTTGGAAGGGGAAGAGGGGAAAGCTTGAAATGCGCTTGGAGTAATGTGGAAGATTTAGATTAAATGTAATGCCAAATGCTAGTGCCCTGATTGCTATGATGAAGAAAGATTGGAACCCAAAGCCTGGCATAAAAGCAAATTGCATAGACATAAAAGTGTTTCTTTCAATTCCATCATTGAAAGGATAAACCTTGACATTTTGACAGACATGCCTTAGCCTTATGCGATGTCCTAGGGGACCATAAAACCCTCTTAATAGTCAATACCCTCTTCATTATATTCCGTTTCGGATTAGTATTAGGATTATTTAGAGGTAATACTATAAATAACTTATTAACATATAAATAGTTGAATATAGTTAGGACATCTCTTATAAACAAATATGTATTTGAGTATAGATAGGGAGCTCTTGTATATGTACACAAATACCAATATCAATAAAAGAAACAAGGAAAATCGATTTCTCTAAATTCTGTCAATTAGGGTGTACATCCTCCTCTCCGGAGTCGCATCAATGAAGCTAACGCAAAAAAGATCAGGGATGAGGTGGGTACTTATGTTAGGGTGTATAACTCTTATATTATAGGGAATTTTAAAATCCATAGCGGACTAAATTCGATCTGAAGGTGCGAGAGGGAACTTCGATGTGCATCTAATTAAAGTATGAAAAACTCCCTACCTTTTGTTATTGTTGTAGATTGCTGGGACATGGAGAAAGTGTGAAATCGTAGCAAATTAAATGTAGCAAACCCTACCAGTACGAATGTTCGATGACAGATTGAGACTTGATATATAGAAGGCTAACAAAGGGGGGAGGAGGAGAGAGACTCGATAGATCCCTCATGCGCTCTCAAAATATTCGCGACAAAACAGAGTTCGTTGAAGAAGAGTAGTGGTGACAAAGGGAAGATGATGAACTAAAGGATGTTTGGGGGGGGGGGGGGGGGGGGGTGGTTTAACAAAACAGCTTGAGAGAGTTTCGTTGGTGGGGGGAGTGGAAAATTTACCAAAGAACAAGGAGGACGAAGGTATAGTGGAGATTGTTCCTAACCTTTGGAGTATTGAGGTAACCTAGGAGGTTCCAAGTAGAGATACAAATTGTGACAACCGAATGGTCATTGATATGGGACTTACACTCCTAATATGGCGAGAAGAACGTGCAAGGTGAATTGCTCTAATCCTAAGGGACAACCAAATTTGACATCTTCTATAAAAAGAGGGGTAGAGAGAGGGCCAAATAAAAGGAGATGATGGAGGTGGATAGTGAGTGAAGAATCAACAAGAAGAGGGATGTACTCATATACTTAGAAGGGATGAATAGAGTATGTTTAATTTTCGTAATTAGGATCTCTCGGTCTTGAAAACTTTGAAGTTGAATGTCAATGTCTTCAAATCATTTTCAAGAACAGCGGCTTATTTTTAGAAATATTTTGGTTTGAGCCTATTTTTAGAAAAAAAAATCCAAATTGTGCGACACACGATGTGAGGGACATCTCTTCACGTGGAGTAATAACAGGAGGAATGAGGCCAACACTCAAGAACTTGGAGGCTTCCCATACAGAAGGTATCAAAAGTAGACTAGTGACGTGCAAGGTAAAACTTCGAACATGGAGCTCTAAACCCCTAATGATTTTAATCAAGAAGTGAAGGCCAGGCGGGAGGAGAAACTTTTGACGATGACAACTCCTACTACAAACGTGCTTGAGAAAATGAGATCTTAATAGAGAGGTAGATGCGCTGGACCTTCGACAAGAAACTTTTGGGCACAAGTCGACAAGATTGGCTTAGAGAGGGAGATGAAAACACTTCTTTCACATGAAAAGTGAACAGAGGAAATAGCGGAATATTATTAGTGTATGATGTGGGTGGAGGGACAAGGACTAGAAAGCAGATGGAATCTTTGTTGATTACTTGTCAGTTTATTTTCATCATATTATAAGAAATAATTTATTCAACTAAAATTTTTTTGGATGCATTTTAATGTAAATTTTTAAAAATATTAAATTTTCATAATTTTTACCATACGGATTTGAAAATATAAACGTTTAAACTCTTGTTTAGGAGACTGTGAAAGTCAAATGGGGCTTTTTTAGAGAAAAAGAGAGTACTTTGAAAATCTGTTTGAATTAGGGAGGGAATCTTGAATTTTTTTTAAGTTTTATAAATAATTTAAAAAATAAGTTCTGAACTAAAATATTTTTTTAAAAAACTTTTCTAGGTTTGGACGAAAGGCCAGCTAAATTGGGCTGACCCAAAGTATATTGTAATTTTTTTTAAAATTAAACCAAAATCACTGACTCAGCAGCGATTTTAGTTTCCTTTAGTAAAATTTCTTTTTTTTAATCTTCTTCAATAATTTTTTCTTAAATCAGGCGGAGATTTTGGTTTGGAGTTTTAAAACATACGGATTGCATTCGGCCCAATCCAATTTAGGCTGACCCAAAATCATTGCCTGTCAGGCAACGATTTTTTCATCCGAACATGGTAAGGTTATTTTTGAAATTATTTTAGTCCGAAATCTATTTTTGAAAATATTCTTTAAAAAGCTTTTAAAAAAAAAGTCAAAATAATGGAATGCAACCAGTTAAGAAATCCAAACCTTACATGACAGAGGAGATGAAAGCCGATCTAGGCAAACCTTTCACTCAAGACTTCAAGAGGAGGTGGAGTGGTGGAGATAGCCCTGAAGCAAATGCATATGAACGAAGGTTCCGGGCCCTAATGTCAACTCTTCTATAAAAAGTTATTGAATATAGGACTGGATGTCACCTACTCACCTCTAGTGTCCTTGACATTTAACCTTTGAAAGTTCAAATTTATAAAATATGCACACTATATCACGAGTAATTTATAAAGAAAATACTTTTTCGTATAGAATATTTACATGGTTGACTTAAGTTAAAAAATTATTACTCCATTTATTTCTTCTTAAAGTGTCTTTTAAGGTATTTTTCCAAAACAATTTTTTTATACGTCCATATGTGTTGAGCATACTAATTAAGAATAAAGAGAAAATGGCCGAGGGATAATGTAAAACAAAGAGAGATAACTGTCATAAAGTAAAGATAATTGAGTCATTTTGAGCTAAATAACAATTGTTTTTATTGATTTGAAACATTAAAAAGAGGTATATATATTGTAATTGAAAAAGAACGAAAGAAATACAAATTAGTAAGTAATCCAGCAAAGGGTACAATGTGTTTACTAAACGTACCTTAGGGGTACAATGTAGACTTTTCAAAAATCACTGGACACAATATAGAAAACGCAATAGTATAGGGGTATATTGTAGAATAAAGTGGCACATCCGTTAACGGAGCTTCACTCTTTCAGTTGATTCATCCAACAAAGAGTACAATGTGTTTACTAAATGTACCTCATGGGTACAGTATAGACTTTTCAAAATCATTGGACACAATGTATAAAACGCAATAGTACAGGGGTATATTGTAGAATTTCCCAAACTTATTTAGTAGTTTTTGATGAACTTTTCCAAAAACAGAAAAGAAATTAGTCATTTGACAATGCAAGTCTTATGCAATATCATGAGTTTTTTTTGGTATAATTTTGTATTTTTCTTTATGCAATGTTGTTCTAAATAAATTAAATAGACCTCAACTAGCTATTAAATAAATGCTCAATGAAAAAATTAGCCAAAATCAATCATGGACATTACATTGTAAAACAAAAAAACTAACACTTTTTTTGGGAAACCCATTCAAGCAAGGATTTCACCTAAAACAAATATTACAATTATAAACTTTGACCAATTAAGCTAATTGGCATTCAAACACACAAACAATATTACATGGCTATATACGAAACAATATTAGTTAAATAGTTCATATTATATGAAATGATTTCTCCCCTTAAAATAATATGAAATGCTTTCTATGTTTCTAAATAACCTCTGAAAAATGCTTTCAAAATAATGCAGCTATCTTGGAGAGCATAATTGTTAGAGCTCCAGGTCTATTTGATTCAGTTGACAGTTGTGGACGGAATCCTCTTTCTTTCGCAGCACTTGTAGGTTATGTTGAGGGGGTTAAAATATTACTCAAAAATTTTCCAGATCTTGAATTCAAACGAAATGAAGATAAGGAAGGATCCTATCCAATTCACGAAGCAGTGAATGGGGGTAACGTTGAGGTCATTAAATTGCTCCATCCCGAAAATTGTTTACTCAATAGTAAGGGTCAGAATATTCTCCATGTAGCTGCTGAACTTGGAAAATTCTGTATCGTTAAATACTTGCTAAGACTGCAAACGTTTAAGGAGCAACTCAATACAGGCGATGATGATGGTAACACTCCACTGCATTTGGCTGTCAAAGCCGCTCGACCTAATGTTGTATTCCTTTTGGTACATCATGACCACTTCCACCACAATTCAATGAACAAGAAGTTGTTGACCGCCTCAGAATTATGGACAATGAATTCAGAAAATGTGAAGAAAAACACCCTCGGGTCTTTGCAGGTGTGTCCTTATATACTTTAATTTTTTTTTTTAAACTAGTCTTCCTTCTTCTTTATTTACTTTGTATTGCTCCATCTTAAACACTGTAAAACACTTTTTTATGGTCAACTTTCAAATTTAGTTCATAATTATAATTCATACATTAATTGAAGTACATAACAATAGAAATCTAACATAAATAAAACGAGGGTGTTGACACATATGTCAAGGATAGATCAGGACTTCAAATTAAGTAGGTTAAAAAAGTCAAAGAGCGTCTATCCAGAAATAGGGATGGCAATTTAGTCCGAATTCGAACCGAGTCCGATCCAATCAGAGGAAAAAGTTCGATCCAAATCCGTTAAAAAAAATCCGACTCCGAATCTGATAATAAAAACTCCGACTCCGAAAAGGAGATGGGTCGGATTCAGATATTGTATTACATCCAAGTCCGATCCGAATGAGTGATATCAAGGCTAGTATTAAAAAAATGCCCAAATATAATAACCCAAAATAAAAAAAATTAAACTAATAAATAAAAAAACATGGTATTAGCTTGTATTGTAAAATTTTTTAAATTTACTTAATATATTATAAATGAATTATAGTATTAGTAATGAAATTAACAAAAAAAAAGGTAAGAAAATATTAAATTTTAGATCGAATTTGAAGGTCTGACAGATCGGATTCGGATGTCTGACGGATTGGATCGGATTCGAAGGTTCGACGGATCGAAGTCGGAGTCGGAGTTTGCGGATTCGGATCCAAAATTAAGGTTTGCAAACTTGTCGGATCGGATTCGAATTTTGTTGGATCCGCTTCGATTCCGATCCATTGTCATTCCTGTCCAGAAGGATGTCTATGCCGTCATTCTAGCCGATAGGAAGCTCAGAATCTACTTTGATGCCTATCGAATTGTGGTAAGAACTATTAAGCCTTCGGAAAAGTCGTTGACAAAGAATTAAACAAGGCTGTCTAACTAGGCCATATAGCTAACAAGGCTTGGAATAAAGTTCCAGCCAAGAACTTCCATCAATGCATAAGCCCTTGTTGATTGCTCTATAGAATGTTCTTACTATAAAGAAGTGGATGAGATTGCTACAATGTATCAGGTATTCACAGACAAATTTATGATTAAATCATATCACCAATAAATATGAAGAGATTCATGAAGGTATGAAGAAGATCAAGTAAAATGATCAAGGCAGAAGACAAGTGCAGAGAGAGAAGAAAGAAAGGGAAATTCAATTGTATTTTTCATTCTGTTTTTCATGTGTTTTACATTTCTAACTACTTTGTTTTATATCTTTACAATGTAAGTCAGCCTACATGGCATATTACTCCTTTAGCCCCCCCTCAAGATGGACTTGGGGTCCAAGCATGAACAAAAGGTTGAGACACAAGTCCAATCTTGAAAGAAAGAAATCGATGTTGATCAGTAGCTAAGGGCTTAGTCAAAATGTCTGCTAGCTGTAAGGAGGATCTTACATGAAAAGTTTCTATCAAACCAGATTGAACAAGCTCTCGGATATAATGAACATCCAGTTTAACATGCTTAGTTTGTAAGTGTTTTGTTCGTTCATGGAAGCATGGATTCTCTGCAATGAATTGGGCTGCAACATTGTCACAATATAACTTGATAGGAGTAGGAATTTCAATTCCTAATTCATTCAACAGACGTTCAAGCCAAACAACTTCACTCGCAGTCTGACTCATGCTACGATATTCAGCCTCTGTAGAACTCTTAGAAACAACCTTTTGTTTCTTGGTTTTTAGGCCATAAAGAGACCTCTTTAGCTTGCATACTTGACCAGGAAGAGCCTTGGCATACCCTAGAGGAGGATACATAAAAACTTCCTCATCAATGTATCCATGTAAAAATGCATTATTAATATCCAACTGCTGTATATCCCATCCTCGAGCAGCAGCTAATGCAAAGTGCGCACAGTTGCAGCTAATGCAATTATAGTGCGCATAGTTGTGAACTTAGCCACTGGGCTAAATGTATGTAAATAATCCTTCCCTTTCACCTGTTTATCTCCTCTAGCCACTAAGCGAGCTTTACATCTCTCAATAGTGCCATCTGGATTGTATTTGGTCTTATAAACCCATTTGGAACCTATTGCCTTCTTACCATGAGGAAGAGGAGTAAGATCCCAAGTATTATTTTGCTCTAAAGCTTCAATTTCACGTTGCATAGCCTCTATCCATTCTGGATACTCTTTGGCCTGAGCATAAGAAGAGGGCTCAGACCTGGACAACATATTGGATAAGCTAGAAATTTGTTTTTCTTCCATAAAAGATAATGTAGGTTCCAGCATGACATTGAAAGTATTAGAGGATGTAAACTGAGATGGAAGTTTGGAATAAAGGACATAATCTGAAAACTTCTTAGGGAGCTGTTTCTGCCTACTGGAAGACCGGATCAGTCTTGAATGATCATGAGATGATTCTGATAAAACAGGAGGACTATCAGAGGTATGCAAATGAGGAATTTCAAAAGAAGCAGTATCAGGCTGAGAAGTATCAGCATTATCATGTGAAACATCATCAGGATCATCATGAGCAGTAGGAATGTAACAAGTTTCATGATCATTGGGCTGCAAAGCAGGATTCATCAGAGGCAGATCATTCTGAAAAATAGGGGAAGAAATCAGATCTTTAAAGGGAAACAAATCCTCTTCAAAATGTACATTTTTAACTACTTTGTTTTATATCTTTACAATGTAAGTCAGCCTACGTGGCATATTACTCCTATAAAATATTATGATTTAACATAATTATAAAATAAAGATCTACATCCAAATAACAAACAATAATAATAAAGTAGAAGAGAAAGAAAATTAAATACTTAGTTAGGAAGGATAATATTGCTCCAAAAGAACGTCAAACGAGGCCAAGATGTAAAGTATCCTTAAGATACTTTAAGACATGATTTGATGCTGAAGGATGAGGCTTTCTAGGAGTATGCAAAAATTTGCTTAGTTACGGCACTGCATAAGATATATCAGGCCTAGTAAGATTAAGATACAGAAGTTTGCCAACCATCTTTCTGTAAAGCTCGGGATCTTCCAAGACGTCTCCATCATGTATGCTAAGTTTAAGGCCTTATTGCTAGGGAAATGAAATAGAATTGTATTTTTCCATATGGGTTTCTCGAAGCATATCAAGTATATACTTCCTCTAGTTTAGCAAAATCTCATAGCTAGTCCTTGATACCTCTATGTCAAGGAAGTATCTTAGACTTCCTAAATCCTTGATTGTGAATTCAATATGTAAAGCTAATTTTAATAAGTTGATCATATCATGATCATTTCCCGTTGTTAGCAAGCCATCTACATATGCCACCACAATTAGAATAGATTTGCCAGATCTTATAAAGAACATAGAATAATCTTGCTAAGATTTCTTGAATTCACTTTGAACAAAGAACTTTAACAATTCAATGTTCCAACATCTAGAAGCTTGTCTTAAGCCATAAAGGGACCTTTTTAATTTGAAAACTTGCCCAAGCTGCGCCTTGATATACCCTTGAGGAGGAGTCATGTAGACTTCTTCATCAATGTATCCATGAAGAAAAGCATTATTGATGTCTAGTTGTTATATGTCCCCATTATGAGCAGCAACCAAAGCAATAATAGTCCTCAATGTAGTGAACTTGCCACTTGACGAAAAGCATGCAAAAAATCTTTCCCTTTGATTTGCTTATCACCTCTAGCAACTAAGCAAGCCTTACACCTTTCAACAGTCCCATCAGGATTGAACTTCATTTTATAGATCCATTTGAGCCAATTGTCTTCTTGCCAGGTGGAAGAGAAAAGATCCAAGGTTTGATTAAGCTCTAAAGCCTTAATCTCATTATGCAATGCTTCAACCCATTCTGGAAAATTCTTTGCCTAGGAGTATGAAGATGGCTCAAACTTTGACATCATGTTTGATAGCTTGTGAACTTGTTGCTTATCCATAAAGGAAAGAGTTGGCTCATTGAAAGCATTAAAAGTGCTTGGATTAGAAGAAGTAGGTAAATACTGTGAGGGAAGCTTTAATTTGGATCAAGAATGTAGTTTGAAAATTTTTTAAGAATATATTTTAGTATAGTAGATGATCTTGGTGAATCAGAAGAATTAAGATGTCAAGAGATGGATGAAGTAGGATTGCCCAAAGCTTCATAGTTAGAATAATCAGAAGAAAACAAGCTAGTATCTGAATGAGATGAAGACTGAGCCCTGACCATGACTACCCATGCTGATAGGGATAGTAGAAATGTCCCGATGTAAAGCCCAATTAACAACACATAATGCATATTGAACATCTGAGGAAAAAGCACACAGTTTTTGAAAGGAAATATATTTTCTTCAGAGAGAACATCCCTGCTCAAGATAATTTTGTGTGTGACTAAGTCATAGAGTCTATATCCTTTTTGCTCATAAGGATATCCAATCAATACACATTTTGTTACCCTGGCAGTAAATTTTTCACCATGTTTCCTAGCAAGATAGCATAAACAACCTATGACTCTCAAGTGAGCATAATCCGATTTCTTGTGCATGAGCATTTCATATGGTGTCTTCCATTCCAAGACTGAGCTAGGCATTATGTTGATGAAAAATGTGGCAGCTAATGTACATTCTCCCCAAAATTTAATAGGCAACTCAACATGGAATCTTATAGCTCTTGTAGTCTCAAGCGAATGCCTATACTTCCTCTCCACTCATCCATTTTGCTAGGGATTACCCAGAATTGATCTATGATGAATGATCCTTTCTCCATAAATAGAGAAGCACAAGTATTTTGAATGAATTTAGTTCCATTATCACTCCATAAATAGAGAAGCACAAGCTTTAAGCGGGTTGGGTCACAGGGTACCCGGTTAATTTTTATTATTTTTTTTTACTAAAAAACTTGTGTTCAAATCTAATTTTGAGTAGTGAGTGTATCATGCATCCATGAAAATGCATCACAAGAATTGTATGAAAGTGAAAGTATTGTCATAATATTGTAGTAGAAATAACAATCATAGGAACACCTATTGTACTAAGGCTGCGAGAGAAGTCAGAGAACAATAAAACAAAAAAAACCCTAAGACTAAGGCTAAAATAGTAAAACAACAAAAACTTAATTAAATATATATATATATATATATATATATATATATATATATATATATATATATATATATATATATATCGGGTACCCGATTATAGTTTTTTTCGGGCCATGACCCGACCCGATTATTTTATTTCTTACCGGGTCGGGTACCCGACCCGAAAAAGGCAAATTTTTTTTAAAAAAATACCCGACATTTTATTGTCGGGTCGGGTATTTTTGAACACCCCTAGGTTCAAGTCATTAAGACTCCATTTCAAATTAAGTTGGGGAAAATATGGGCTTAGAGCTGACTAATCCATTCCATATAAGGAATTAGGGAAAACAAAAAGGGACAGCCCAAATTACAAATTGGGGCAAAAAATGGGACAGAGGGAGTATGTGTCTGAAAAGCTACTTCGTACCACATTTTCAAAGGTGATTTACATACCAGAAGAAACTCTGGATTATATCTACTTTGATTGTTAGGGTCCTTCACATGTTGAGTCTTTTATAGGTAATAGATTTATTATTATCAATAATCTATGAATACCTAAGATTGACTTGAGTGTTCTTGCTTAAACACAACGAGGCTTTTAAGCAGTCAAGTAGTGGAAGGCAACAATGGAGAATCAAATAGGGAAGTGGTTTAAAATGCCAAGGATAAAAAATGGTTTGGTATTCTAATGGTTTAAGTTTGATGATTTTAAAAGTCTCAATGGATTTTAAGGCATCATACACTAAGAGATACACCACAACAAAAAGGTGTAGCAGATTGTATGAATCAGACACTTCTGGAGAGAGCAAGGTGCATGCTCTCTAATACTAGATTAACTAGAAAACTTTAAGGGAAAGTAATTTCTACAATATGCTATTTGATAAACCGAGGATCTCACTTGGGCATACGTCTCAAAATCCTAATTGAGGTATGGTCTGGAAAGTTCGTAGACTACTCAAATCAAAGAACTTTTGGCTATATAGTTTACTATCATGTAAATGGTTAAGTCGAACTAAGAGCAAGCAAGGGAGTATTCATTAGCTACGGAGCTGGAGCTAAAGCAGCAACTCACTTTGATAATAAGATTTGAAATACCTAATTAGAGGCTTTATTGCCATCTAGAAAACTGTCCCTAGTGGTTAATCAGCACAGTGTGCCTCTTAGAAGACCAAAGAAGACTAACTTTGGTTTTCCACCTAAGAGATTAGTTTTGAGGATACGGTTTTGTATGCACTCTAGGTTGTCAAAGAAGTCTATCCTCAAGAACATAACTCTTACAGATAAGTAGTTAATATACATACTCCACTATATGACTCATAGAAGAATTAGATTTAGGACTTGGTTTTAAGACCTCCAATAAGGAGAATTATTTGTTGCAAATAGGTTTTCAAGAAGAAAGAAATTATATAATTTGTAGAAAGAGTCGAGTATAAATCTTGAGTGGTGCAAGAGTGTTAATCAGACAGTGGGAGTAGACTTCATTAAGATGTTCTCACTAGTGGTCAAACACACTTCCATCAGAGTGTTACTAATAATAGTTGCACATCAGGATATGGAATTTGAGCAAGTATATGCTAAAATTTATTTTTCTTCATGGAGAGCTAGTTGAGAATATATACATCACTTTAAAGTTACTAAAAAGGAAGACTATGTTAGCAAGTGTGACAAGTCCTTGTATAAACTAAAGAAGTCTCCAAAGAAGTTAATTAGTTATATGTTACACGTCAAGTACAATAGGTGTTCCTATGATTTTTATTTCTACTACAATAGAGTAATAGACAAATCAACTATTTATCTGATATTATATGTAGAAGGGACGTTCATAAACGATTAATTGTACCGTTAAGTCTTAACAGTACAATTAACCGTTATAATAGTTATTGGAAAAGGCTAACCGTAACCATACTGCTAAGTAACGATAACCGATAAACGGTTAACCAGTATTTAATGGTACGGTTAACTGCTAACCGTTTTATTCCATTTTTATGCACTTGTACACCTAATATTTTGAAACTACTTGAATGATTCCTTAGCTCATTTGGGTCTTCTACAACTGTAATAACACATAGCTACATCTAGAAGATGTCAAGGTTTGACATGTCTGCAGCTAGTAATGTTAATGAGAAGGAGTACATGTCTCGAGTAATGTTAATAAGCCCTCATTTGCTAGTAATGTTTATTTGTCTATTTCATTTGCACCTAATTATGTTAATGAGAAGGAGTACATGTCTCGAGTTCCTTATGCTAATGCCATAGGGAGTTTGATGTGTGTTATGGTTTATACTAGCTGGCTTGATCTTGCACATGATATATTTATGTTGTTAGCAAGTTCATGGCTGATCTTAGAAAGGAACATTGATAATAGGGATGACACTGAGTTGGTTTTGGGTCAGGTTTGATTATACTCATACTCATTTTTTTCAAATTAGACTCATATTTGCCCCAAATCCAAATCCACTTGGTCCTAAAATTTCAAACCCTTACCTAAATACACTGGATCTAATGGGTCTCAGGTTCAAAATGGGTCCTTAACATATTTTTATTTCTATGTACTTATTATTCACATGTTTAATAATTAGATGTATTTTGCATTTCAGACCTTAGAATTGTTTATCGACTAAGTATTATAAAGAAACATAAATTGCATTATTATGTCATATGAGATAAATTAATCAGTTCTTTCTTAAGCACACAATTTGTATTGTTGGAATACTTGCAAAATAATCTTTAATTTAGTGAATGGAAAATAAGTAAGTACTAGAATTAAAATCCAACAATGAATCAAAAGTCCTAAACTCAATAGTACGCTGTTACAATTTTTTTAAGATCAATTGCATCGCTGCTCGCTAGTTTTAAAATTGCACAGAAGTTAATAATCTCAAACCCATTTGAATATGTTTACGAGGGCATGGAGAAGAGAAGCTAGTAATCACAAAGCACGAATTATCGTCATTCAAGAAAGCATGCATTAAAATTATATGAATATGTTACTTGGCGAGTGGCGATAAGAAAGAGTTGGTGGCTTGCAGTAGATTGAGTGTGGAAAATGGAGGATATGGAGAGGAGAAAAGTAGAAGAGGAAGACGGCAGGGCAATGTGAATAGTTTTGGTTCTAAATGGAGATTAGGTTTTAGTTTAATTTTTTTTAAATGTAAGGGTCTATGGATTGGATCAGGGTCTAAATTTTTTGGACCTGGACTCATATTTGACCCAAGGACATTTAGACCCATATTCGATCCGGATCTATTGGGTCAAAAAAACCCTTAAAAAATGGGTCGGATCTGACTGTGTCTGAATCAGATCTTGGACTTGTTGCTATCCCTAATTGATAAGCTATGAAGAGGATCTTTTGGTACATGAGAGAAGCGTCTAATGTCGGTTTCATATAGGAGGTGATGAGATATGTCTAGTAATTGGTTTTTCCAACTCTAATTACGTAGGATATGTTGTCAATTGCCATTAGGAGATCAATGACAAGTTATTTCTTCACTCTTGGTTGTTAGTTGGAAAGCTACTCTGCAGACCTCAGTAACTTTTAGTGATCTTGGTTAAGATATGGTTAAGAGGACTTGTTAGTGATGTTGGTTAGCATCACGATCAAGCTACGATATATTGTGAAAGGAATCTGCCTAGCCAAGGGTTAGGTTTATCACGAGAGAATCAAATACATTGATATCAGTATTATTTCATAAGAGATGAGAAAAGAATCAGGTGGGCCGGGGTAAGGAAATAGGGATTTCGACAACCTTGCATACATGTTACCAAGTTTGCTAAATGTCAAGTGTTGTTAAGTAAATCTAAGAGCGCGCATAGGGAAACTTATACATCTTGTATTACAATGGTGCATTTGGTATAAGGGAAAATTGTACTTTTGGCACTATAATGATGAATCTAGTACAAGGAAAGTTGATAGAATGTGCCTTGAGTCCAAGGTAGACCATTGCAAACTCTACTTGCAGAACCATCTGTATCTGGATATGATGCTAATTAACGATTGCTGCTTCATGCTTACTGTCATCATTTATGTTATATTGGGCCTTAGTTATCTGTTATCTCATTAGTGATTTGGGTCGAGCCCATAATCTTCTTTCTAGGACTATGCTTATTATATTCCATTTGTAACCTAGTTTATTCAATCGTTGTTGGGTTGATCTACGTGTTATTCTCAAGATCCTTTACTTAGTGGATGTAGCTAACAAGTTACTAAACCACATAAATAATTGATTTTCTCACATCTCTTATAATAAAAACAAATTACCAAACTAGTTAATACCATGCAATTCTTTTATTAACTTACACAATGCGTGCAAAGTTTTTCATAATTGATGAAAACTAGAAAAAATTTGGCTTTGATATATGTACGTATTTGTCAATCACATTATTTCCTTGTTAGATGATTAATAGTTTATTTCTTTTTTTTTTAATTAGATTTATTGTTATAAGGGTGGGAAACGAGAGATTTTGCACCACCTTAAAAGTTGACTTATATAATAAAAATATATTTTAATTGTACTGCAGATGCATCTAATGAACGTTATGCTTAAAAATAGGAGATACAAATTTTTAAGCCAAAGAAAAGATGAACTAGGGGTCAATGGGAAAAATGAGGTGATCAAGCAGACAATAAAAAAAAGTGAGAACAAAAGTTCATTATTCTATTCACCCAAGAAGTTAAGAAAGACAGGCGACAACCTTATGGTGGTGGCGACGCTCATCATTACTGTAAGTTTCGCTGCAATATTTAGCCCTCCTGGTGGTTTTGATCAAAATACCGGCTTCCCTATATTGTCAAAAAATAAAAATTTTGCAAGTTTTGTCGAAAGTAATAGATTTGCATTTCATTGTGCAGTAGGATCGGCTATATTTCTCATTTTAGGCAATGTTGTGAAAGGGTTAGTCGGATTTTGTCTCATTATTTATGGAGGATGTTTTACTATATTTGGGATAAATTTTTTGTTAGTAGCATTCTCCTTCGCGTTACGAAGTACTTATAAGAGTGGATCATCAGCGCTGTCAGTCCTGTCACTGCTGTCACTGATTGACTTATATGTACCGATGGCGGGGATATTCGTTCCTGTAATAATCACTAGTTTGCCTATCGTGATCGTCAATGTATCAAAATTACGTACAATAAGAAGAGTACGTACCAATACGCGTACGACGGTCAAACAATTCATCTGGATGTTGCTATTCTTTTGCCCACCAGACGAGGCTAAACCTGATATCAGCTTCTAAAGTGTTAGTTATGGAATTCATCAACATATCTATCCCAAGGGACGTGAGGCGCAAGCTACTTTGCACCCACCTTCATCTCTGAAGAAAGTGGATAGACCATTGTAATCTTTGGGCCGGATTCTTGCTTTTATTGTGATATTTTCATCAATTGTCAGTGGCTTGTGATGATGACTATTGTACTTCACACTTATATTTGCAATAATAATGAATTACTGTGTATTCTATTTTATCTTTGTTTTTTTCTCAAAAGAAAAACTTATCTTGATACGTCAACTTGTAAAGAGTTTGTTTGTAAAGAACCTGCTACGGAGAATCTGAATGAAAATTTTCTAGTTTATATCCGATAAAATGGTATTTTTGTAATTTTATTTCTATAATTGATATCATAATATTAATATCTGATATAAATTTTTCTGTATTTTTATATCTTCTGTATTTCAATATCTGATATAACAATAGTTATATCTAATATATCAATATAACAATATATATATATATATATATAATATTTCAATATCTTGATAATTTATATCAGATATGAATTACTTCCTCTGTCTTTTTTTACATGCTACACTTTAGAATTCATCAAGTTTTAGGAGGGTGTAATGAGTACAATGACCCACAACATTGGAAGAAGGAACAAAAAAAAATTACATACACTTTTGCTTTATGTCAGAATTTGGAGTTAAGTATAACAGAATTTCACTCCAAAAAGTGATGCCTAAGTTGAATTTCACTCCAAAAAGTGAAAGGTTTGACTCCAAACAGTGGCATGTAAAAGAATTTTTGGCTCCAACTTTTGAAAATGCTCCAATTGACTTTCACAACCATAATATAAGAGTCATAATATCTCCCAGAGCCATTTATTGCTCCACAATTCCATCACAAACATGCAACTGGTAATGTAAGGGGCAGGGGAAATATCACTCTCAGGTTTTTGAGATTCATCATCGAGTGATTAGGGACCACTTACCATTAGATTATGATTTTATTTCTGGAATAATCAAATCATCAACTGTAGAAATTGTTGGAGAAGTCTAAGTCGCATCATGTCAAGCACAAGTGAAGCTGACAGAGCATCTCATATTCTTCCAACAGATTTCACATCAGTGAGAAAGGTAATATTTGACTTGAATCAACCAGCTCATGAAGAACACATGGACTGTGGTCAGTCAGAAGAGCAAGCAGGAGCCATTGGCATCGACTGCAGAAACTCAGAAAAGACAACAGTCTCATGTGGCTTCAACTACATAAACTCAACATGGCAAGCAGGAGCCTCTGGCTTCAACTACAACCACTCAGAAGGACAAGCAGGAGTCAGTGGCTTCAACTGCAATCACTTAAGAGGACAAGCAGAGCCAATAGCTACAACTGTAGTAGAACACAACCAGAAGCAGAGACATAGGCAGCAGCAGAAGCCAATGGCTCCATTAAGAGGGTCCGTGTGCGTAGCAACAAGGACAGAGCCCATGTTGCTCAGAAGTTGCAACAATATTGCCAAGAAAATCACAATTTCAGTACAAACAATTACAAGAAGCTAGCAACAGGTTATATCAATGAACTAGCTCAAGAATTCCGAGTATCAAGATGGATAATCAACAGAATATGGCACACAGTGAGAGCACAAATGGATAAAAATGTAGCCATCAATGTGGATAAAAATTCATCCTACCCAACTTAATTTGACCCACTTACCTAAATCACCCCACATGACTCTTTCAACACAAAAATCCATTTCATCCATTAACTCTAAGTCTAAAACCGTGCCATGCCCATCAACTCTAGCCCAAATTGGAAAATTGACCCAAAGTTTAAATCCAATCCGTACAAACATAGGAGTCTCGTGTCATACAATCCTGAAACCCAATTGATCTTTGATTGCGGTGCCACTAATACAATGACATTTGACAAATTTGATTTTTTAAATTCCTCTCCACCATAAAAAAAAAAACCTAATCCAAACAGCTAGTGGTGATTGTATGGATGTTGAAGGAGCCGGAACCATAAAATTTGGAACTCGTTTATCATTAAATAATTGTCTTTATATTCCAAAACTTTCGTATAAATTGTTGTCTATTAGTCAACTTACGAAAGAATTGAAGTGTACTGTTCTAACGAGTTTTGATGCATGTATTGTACAAGATGCTCGGATCGAAGAGATCATTGGGCGTGGTACTAAGAAAGATGGACTTTACTACGTGGACAAGTTTTTCAAGAAAGGCGGTGCAATGGTGTGTCATGAATCAACAGAAAAGCAACTTTGGATGTGGCACCGTCGTTTAGGACATCCTTCTTTAGGGTATTTAAAACGACCTTTTCCCTCTCTTTCAGGTTCAAAGTTTGTGTTTGATTGTGAAGATTGTTTTATTTTGAAAAGTCATAAACATTGTTATCCTAGTTGTATTAGTCATGCTCATAAACTCTTTCATTTGGTACATTCTAATTTGTGGGGCCCTATCCCGGAACTTGGTAGCCCTAATTTTTGATATTATGTTCTTTTTATTGATGATTGTACTCGGGTGAGTTGGATTTATTTTATGAAGCAGAAATCAAAAGTATTTGATATTTTTATAACTTTTTACCATATGATCCTTACCCAATTTCAAACAAAAATCAGTATCCTTCGGTCTGATAATGGGGGTGAGTATATAAATCAGGATATGAAAACTTTCTTCCTTAAACATGGTCTTTTACATCAAAGCACCTATCCTGATACTCCACAACAAAATAGGGTTGCAGAAAAGAAAAATCGTACCCTCCTTGAAATGGCTCGGGCTATAATGTTTGAATCCTGCGTCCCTAAATCTTTTTGGCCTGAAACCACTACTACAGCTAATTATCTCACCAACCGATTGCCTACCAAAAAATTCAATATAGAACACCTCTTGATGTTCTAAGCTCCCATGGGTCTATCCCTTCTTCCCATTCTCTTCCTCCTCGGATTTTCGGATGTGTTGCATATGTTCATCTTCCCAAATGGGATCGTGATAAATTAGAACCTAGAGCAATGAAGAGAGTGTTTGTTAGATACGGTGTGACTCAAAAAGGCAATTGGTGTTTTGACCCTATTTCCAACTGATTGTATACTACTATGGACTGTGACTTTGTAGAAAATACTTTCTTTTATTCCCAACTTCGATGTCAGGAGGAGAAACCTAGAGACGACCTAAGTTGGTTAAGTTCCTATAATACCCTAATTGATGACAATGTAGGAAAAAATACTATTGTTAGTTCTACAGGAACAAATTCTGAAGATGTAGCATAATCCATATTATCAGTACCATCACCCAATGTCACGTCGGAGCCCGTGCATCAGGAGGTTGAGGTAAGGGGTTCCAAGAACTTATTAGAAACTGACATTGTAATTTGTGATGATACTGATGAAGTACAGGAGATCATGACTGACAAATCTATTGGACCAGATACAGGCAGATATCAGTTACCTTCTAGAAGCACTAGAGGAATTCCCCAAAACGCTATGATCTCCATTATGAGGTCCATAGATCAAAGAATCCGATAAATGGTCCGTTGAGAGAGAATTTGTCTCATATGGCAATTTCTTTTAATGTTGGTATGTATTATGGAAAAGTTTCAGTATTAGTGGAAGAAGCACTTATGAGTGAACGATGGAGGGGAGCAATACCCTAATAAAAAACGAAACTTGGGGAAAGTGTGCTATCCCTGAAGGCCAAAAAGTTGTAGGTTGTAGATGGGTATTTACTATCAAATTCAAAGCTGATGGAAGCATTAAAAGATACAAGGCATGATTAGTAGCAAAAGGGTATACACAAGTCTATGGAGGTGACTACTCAGAAAATTTCTCTCCTGTAGCAAAATAGACACTATCAGGGTACTATTCTTGGTAGCTACAAATAAGAATCGACCCTTATATTAGTTTGATGTCAAAGATGCTTTTTTAAATGGAGAAATTACAGAAGAAGTCTATATAGAAGCACCATCGGGTTTTTTTTCCGGGTTTCATAGCAGGAGAGGGTTGTAGATTGCAAAAAGCATTGTATGGTTTGAAGCAATCCCCTAGAGCGTGGTTTGGTAGATTCTCAATGGCCATGAAGATATTTGGGTTTCGGTAAAGTAACTCTAGTCATACCCTATTCCTAAAAAGTAGAGGGGATTTAGTTACGTGCCTAATTATATATGTGGTGATATGGTTGTCATAGAAGATGATGAGGAAGAAATCAATAGGCTAAAGGAAAGGTTATTTCAAGAATTTGAGATGAAAGATCTGGAGAAAGATTAAATATTTCTTGGGGATTGAAGTACTTAGGTCAGAAGTGGGTATCTTCATTTCTCAGAAGAAATATGTCATTGATCTCTTGGCAAAAGTTGGCATGATAGACTGTAAACCTGTAGAAACTCCAATGGTGGTGAATCATGGCTTACAGATTGATGAGGATGCAAAGCCTACGGATCAAACGCAATATCAATGGTTAGTGGGAAAATTAATTTATTTATCACATACTCGCCCCGATATTCCATATGCAGTTGGGGTAGTTAGTAGGTTTATGCATAGGCCTCAAATGCAATACATTGACGTTGTGTACAAAATCCTTAGATATCTCAAGGGGACTCCAGGGAGAGGTGTAGTGTTTGGAAATAATGGACACTTAAATCTTTAGGCTTATATAGATGCTGATTGGGCAGGAGACAAAGATAGTAGGAAATCTATATCAGGCTATTTCACTCTGGTTGGAGGAAATTTGGTAACATAGAAAAGTAAAAGACAGAAAGTGGTGGCAATGTCAAGTGTTGAAACAGAATTTCGAGGAATTGCAAAAGAAATTGCAGAGGTGCTTTGGCTGAGGAAATTGTTAATCGAGTTGGGATACCCACAAGAGAAGAGTTGCGAGCCGATGTGCGATAATAAAGCATGCAACGATCAGTATTTCAGAAAATTCAGTTCAACATGATCAAACAAAACGTGTAGAATTGGATAGACATTTCATAAAGGACACTCTAGAGTCCAAGATAGTTAGTCTTCCGTTCGAACGGTCGAATGAAGATGGCAGATATACTGACCAAAGATGTCGAGGCAAGTGTGTTTGAAAACGTTTTGTGCATGTTGGGTGTTGAAGATCCGATGACCCAACTTGAGGGGAGTATAGAAAAGATAGAACATCAGCAGGATAAAATTTGGTAATCGAAAGATAGAATATCAGTAGAATAATATCAGTAGGATAAAGTAACAGAAAGATAGAGTCCAGGTTTAACAAAATACCGAGATTAACCACAACCATTGTATAAATATACCTACGTGTATTGATTATGAATCAATGAAATACATCAAAATTAGCTAAATTACACGAGTGTTTTTAGTCTTTGATCGTGCAATCTGCATAACTGTGATCTGCCCACCAATGCTGGCAACTCAATGAGTCCATACTGAATGATTCTCGTTGCTGTTATGTGAACTTTTCATCTTCCATCTTGATCTGGTCATGTTCTTTGTGCGACTAAGCGTGACAAAAATTTAGTTATCTATAGCCTCAACTTCTGAATGGCAGAGTGCACAGAACATGAGACAAAACAATGAGCAAAGAAAGATGACACCAATTGGAGCCCTTTTGAAAGAATTTTTTAGAACACTCAGCCTTTGTTCTCCTCAATTTAGGTTTGCCTAACATATGTTGTTTTTGTTAAACTTATTTAATTTTTCCTAAATTGATAAGAACCTAATTTTTTAAGCAACTTGATTAAACTATAATTATCTTAAGTTAGTTTAATTGCCTTTTTTAAGTATGAGTAATTAGTGAGTATTTTTATTTTTATTTAATTTAAGGAATATACTTATAATTTGTCAAATTAAATTTCTAATTATTTTAATTTATATATAAATGAAAAGTATAAACTAAACGATTTGACACCCCTGATTATACAGTCTTAGTGCTCACAAGATAAGTCTTAAATTTTTTTTGCATCTTACTCTAACATGATACAATTAGCTACAACCTTGAACTGCAGTGTATTATTACTGATGAAGCTAAGACACTCTGAACACAAGACAAGAGTTCTCTTAACATGTGACAAGAGAATGATTACAGTATTCGTACCCCAAAAACAGAAAGATTAGAGTAGCATCATAGTTATTCTTCAGTGACAAATACGATTTAAGTAAAACAAGATTAGTATCTCAGTCGCTGTAACTCGAACTCTAAATCCTAAACAACAAATCTAGGTTTTGCTAGTAATCAAATTTCTCTCCTTGTCAATGCTAGACAGCCTCAAATCATGGTAGCCAAACGAACAAAATTCTGGTTGAAGCATAAGAAAAATATCATGCGTCGTCCCATCCTAAAACAGAGGACGATAGGTTTTACGAGTTTAAAATGGTCTTTCAACTAGTAAAATGTCTTTCCAGGCTTCATAAAACATCCAGGTGATGCCTGAGTTTGGCATGACTTTTAAAGTGCTTGCACCCCAACCTCTATAAAGCCCCATTACACCTTCTTCCCGGATTACTTCTGCAAGTGCTGCAGCCATATTTGGTGGGCATTTGCCTTGTAGAGCTCCAACCATCAACCTTTTCCTAGCAACCTCAAGTGGGAAGCTAATTGTACTTGCTGTCAGACCTAATAAACATAAAAACAGAAAGTTTATCATTCAACACAAGACCAAAACAGTACTCAGCATCATTTAGCCACATGAATTAATACACCCTTTATATGGGATTATTTATTAATCTGTACATTGTACTAATTCCTCACAATTAAGGGTGTCATTATTTATCTATTTTTCAAAATTATTTAGGGAAAACTTAATAATAGTCGGGTTCATTCAAAGGAAAATAAACTATTATTGTTTATTATTTTAGTATGTTATGAAAGCCGAAAACTTAGCGGTTGGTTTCTTTTCCTTTGACTCTTAATTTCTATTTGCTTCTAGGATGTCAAAAAAAAAAAAAAATTGGTGAAAACTTATTTCAAACATCCTAAAAGGGTCTGTATTTGATCATTAGTTCCAGAAAAGGGAGTAATAATATGGAGTCTAGAGATATTGAAAGTGCGTATGCATGCTGCTAAAGTCAAGAAATTGACAACGGCTTCATTTTAGACTTGACAAGAAAAGACAGAATTTAATAAGCCAGAAATCCAGCTAATCAGGGCATAGAAAGATCTCCCAACAATAGAAGAAATGCAGAAGCAGCTCAGAGCTTTCATGTAAGACAAACAAAATTATGGAACTCGAGTTTCACCTGAAATAGCTCCAAGCAACAACATTTCAGCACGATTCAGCTTTTTCTTTTTCTTTGCACCACAATAAGATGTCTTCAACTTGTCGTACATGAAATAATAGCATGTACTGTATGGGAGCATCCCCACAAGGGTTGGAGCAAGACCAGAATACAAGGCACTAACACCACCATCTTTATAAATTTTACCAAGAGCAACTGTTAAATTAGGGTAATCCTGAGGTCTCACAGTCAACCGGTCCTGCCAGAAAGGAGTCCACAATCAATGTTGTTTAAAGAGCAAACAACTGAGAAGAATGCATGGCATATATGAGAAGTAGAACACTATTCCCAGTTATTCAAAGAACAATTAGTTTCTCCACCATATCCCCAAAAAAATTTAAACTTAAGGAAGTGACCTTCTCATATACTTATCACTTAAGTTGATGCCTTTTCACTCCAATGACTGTAAATAAATAGTAAGATCAGGGAAAAAGACAGATATATAGAAGGCAAGCCTTCAGTTGAAATACCTTAACAACTTCCAGAGGATGGCATGCAAGTGTACCAGCAATTCCAGCAGCAGCGCCTGCCAAGCCAACTGGAGATAACCATGAGAGAGGAAAGTTCAAAGTGAAGTCGCCAAATTGCAGCTTAGGATCTCCATCACGGATCCATTTCTCTTGGGTTGCTGTCATCGTGCGTTTGACCCACTCAAATGTTCCAAGCTCGATGGCTTGAGTAGGGACTATGCGCAGCATGTTAATTGTATTTCCTGCCCAGAGACCTTGCCACCCCTGCTGCTGAAAGACCTCTATGAAACTTCCTGCAATACTTCTTGACCCTACGCCTACGACCATTCTTGTCCTGATATCATAAGGTTAAAAAGGCAAAGCACATCCATATGAGGTGATACTAATAATTCGAAACAGCAAACACTCACTGCATTCAAGGTAGTATAGCTCAATATCCAACCCCTTTATCATGTCAAGGAACCTATTAATGAGCCAAAAAGCTCTCCAACTGCTACATTCATGGACAACAAGCCAACAACTATTGAAAATCAGAATATATAACTATTACTAAAGCAAAATTCTTGCTGACGTCATAATTAACACGTGTCAAACTATTATAAAAAAATTCCCGCCTTTTTTTAATGATGATGTCATCCACATTTTTTCTACTTTACATTAATATTATATTTTAAAATGTTATAAATAGAAAATTATGTGACTATATAAATTCCTAAATCATTTAAATTACATTTATTTCTTCCTTTTATTTCATGTTTCCTCTCTACCTTTTTCTATAATTATTTTTTATTTAATAAGATAAAAAGTATTATCCCAATTAAATTTTCTACGGTAATTTTATAAAACTTATAAGTTTTCACCAGTAAATGAAAATATTCTTACAATTGAAATATTTAACAAAAGTAATTTATAATCAAACTGTGCATCGTACGGGACTTGCCTGGTGAGTAAACAACATCTAAGTCTTTGTAAGTTACAACCTTGCCGCAGTCTTCAAGCAGAGAAAACAAGTATATTCTGAAGCCATCAACAACTTAGAAAGAGCAACCATAGCCAATAGTTGCTATTAATCTTATTACCATCAAAATGATTACATGCACAGGTTCATCAAGAATTCCAAACACCAATTTTAAGGAAAAAAAATGGAGTGGTATAAAAATAGAGGAAAACTACATTTCAACAAGCTTATTTGCATCATATAGTATCCTGTATTCTAACAATAAAAGGGAATATAAGCCAGACCATGTTGAATCAAGAGGGACAACTTTAGTTTCAGATGAAACAAATAAGTGAATAATGGAAGTAAAAATCAGAAACTTCAAGTCACAATTTTTCATGAACAAACGGAACAATCCTCCAATGTATTTCACTGAACTATCATGCATACTTTCGCATTTTGTTCAAGAACAACAAAACCGGTGCAGATACAACATAGCAGCCAAAACCACAATAGTACATAAAACAATGCAGTTCAAAAGAAAAGAATACCTGATAGTTTCAAGAGGTGCCAAAACAGCCTTAGTCATTGCTCCGGCTAGAGCACCACTGAGAAACTCACCTACTTCTCTGGTTCCAATAAAATCCTAGGCCACAATTCAGCAGTATGTCAGTCAAGTACACACATCAATCATACCTAACAGTAAGACGAATTTGCTGCCGAATGCTAATCGATCTAAAGAATACTACTATCCCTATTCTTAACATGTTAGAACTTACAGACATTTAACAGCAACAGAAACAATGAGTACGCAAAAATTAACAGACAAAATCTCAGTCTAAAATCCAATTTAGAAGTCTATAGATCAATAAAACAAATTCGCAAACCGACCCAAACCGCTTAAGCTAATGACTAAACACACGACATTGAATAATGCATTCAAAGAGAACACAACATAACAAAGTTATACCTGAAACGCTTTGCCAATGTCAGGAACTTGAACTTTAAGGTCCAAGTTCTGAGCTTTATCAAGCTCCATCCTCTTAGGAAGCAACACTGCTCCATATAAATCCCCAAACACCACCTGCTTATTCTGCACATCCAATTCCACACCCATTTTTCAAAAAACAAATACCCAGTTCATCAAATCCTTCAAGAATAACAGATAATTCTAAAAAATATGTGGGACAAAAAAAATGAGGGGAAAATCCAAAAAATCAATAAAAATCGAAAACTGTAGGACATACCTGAGAAGGGGATTTTTGGATCATTTGAAATAAATTTTATGGGTCGCTTCCTCTTCAGTGAGATGAAGAGGTGCGCAGGAGGGAACTTAGGAGAGATCCAGAAATGTCAAAGACACTATTTTAATTCACTTGTGTGGGTTTTTTTTTTTTTGGGTACTCCGTATGATTTAATTGTTGGGCTTTTCATTAATTTCAGGGAAATTTGAATAAAGTTTGATACATTTTGAGGGGTTTCGTAGGACCGACAGGTTCCCCTGTTGTTAGTATTTGAAAGTTTCTCAGTCAGTCAGAGTTACGACTGCAATGTGCAGTATAGACGTACAGTGACGTGAGGGGGTGGGATTGACGGAGCATCTTTTTGCACTTTTCTAGACTTGTTTAGCTTCACTACTTCAACCTTTTTATTCTCTTTTTAGTTGGATGCTCCTAAGATATTTTCTTCAACATGATGTGATACTATAAAAAGTCAAAGTGTTGTTCATTGTTGATTTCTTGTCCAGTTTCAAAAGAATCTATATCACTATATCCGTTTTCAATGGACCAGTGAATCTTTTTACATAAAAACTTTGAATTTTAGGGGTAATTCGAAATACTTTTTCTTCTGTTGGTGAAGAGGTTATGCTTGTGAAAATGACATATTATTTAGATTTGTTTAATAGGGACTAGCGACTTGAAGAAACATATAAATTGAAAGTAAAGGAGGATTTTTTATTGTAGGGTGAGTACAATTTCTTTTTACCTTGATGGGAAAGGAGACCCATAAGAGAAGTGAAACATTTAGTTGGGTATTGAAGCTTAAATATTAGTTATTATTGACATTTCTATCTTATTTTGCTTTATAAGTTATCTTATAATTGTAGGGTAATTTGGATTCATACGATTGTGGCCCAAGACAAGTCAAGTTAAACTAAGGGTACGATGACTTTAGATTAGGGTTGACAATTGGGTGTGAGTTTCAATTTTGATTTGTTTAAAATATCATAATCCAAATTGTCTATCAGTCTATCTAAATGGGTAAAAAAATTAAAACTCAAACTTGATATGTTAATGAGCCGGGTTGACCCAAACTTGATCCGATCAACCCAAATTTTTGGTTATCGGGTTAAAAAAACAGGTTGACCCAAACCTAAACTAGTCAACCCGTTTAGTACACATTCTCTACTTTGACATTGGACGCGTAAGGGTTTGAATGAGGGTAATCTTACTTCTATCTATAAAGATTTTATTTGCATTGCTAATTTATGGAAGAATAAGAATAAATACAAGTTGAAATATGTCGGGTTAAAATTATAAAATAGGTTGAATTTTTTCTTTCACAACTCATTTATTTCAAGTCGAAATCAATTTGAGTTGGTAATTCAAATGGGCTTAAGTCTGCCGTACTTCTTCAACCTTTTCTAATTAAATTATGAAATCCCCGAGCAAAAATCCACAACTTAGATATTTTCAAGAATAATGTGTACAGTACAACTAAACATATTCGAAGTACTTACATAGTTACATTCTACATGCAACAATTCCGAGCATCGTTGATCACTAGATGCACTCACTTTTCTATCTCAAAAATTCAGTGGCAAAATAGCAAGGGATCTTAAAGTTGGTTAGTGTAGGCGACACCCGGAATTAACTAAAGAAAAAAAAAACAGACGACCCTTTCTGCTTAGAAAGTGAGAAGCCAACCCCATATACAACTCCCGCAACACTCCTCCGGTACCTTTCTTCCGGTGATGATTGTGAACGGTCAACTCATCACAGCGATCAGTTGGGTCAAGTATGACTTTGACGAAGTTCGTGATTCCGTCGTCCAGTCTCATTTCAATAAAGGCATCGTGAGTTTATTGCATGTCTCTCTTTGGCTTTGCTGGTTTCTTCTGTTTTTAGTTGTTTTTATTTTCGTTAAATGTAATGTGTGTGTGTGTTTTTCCCTTAAGCCATCCACTAAGCTAGACATTTACAATGTGATTTGGTTGTATGATTATCATATTTAGGCTTGAGGGTATTATTGTTCATGTTAAACTAATGGTGGAAAATTGTGAAAGTAATTTTTTTTGGTAAAATAATGGTTTCCGTAATCCGAATGAACTGCCTCCTAAGAACTTCTTGAGTTGGTAGTTTACCGGAGTTTTAGTGGAAGTATCTTAAAGTATTGAAAAGAGTGGAGAGTGAGGATTGTTGCTCCCCTGAATTATAGTGATAAAGCTTTAGTCTTTACGTGAAGGGAATTGATGGGATTGTGCTACTTTTCTTCTGTTATGTTTTGTGTTACAGGTGTGGGTTGAGTATCCGAGTCCTGGAGGCTCAGACTCATCGAGTGTTCCCGGGAAGAAATCAGTAAGCAGGGTTATTTTCCGTATTATTCATTCGTTTTGAGAATGTTTTCGTTTTATGTGTACACTTGCTGTTTCGTCCTGCTTGTATTTTCCATGTTGGTTTAATGTCCCTACAATTCGACAGCTAATTTACAGATTAAGCACTATGAAGCCATGAAGGCTGGTGCGTAAATCTATGTACCTGTGTCAATTGCTGAAAGTAGGATATCCAGGAGAATTGATCCCATAACGCATGGAACCTTAAATCCAAATGCTGTGAGATAGCTTATTTGCGGTGGCTTATAAGGTACAAGGCAGGTCCCCAGCTATTATATACACCTTGAAATTTAGGATTATTTGTTAATACTTTTGTCTCTTGTCGATGAGCATATAACAGCCATGCGGTGTTCTCCATGATTTGCCAATATGGGGAGTCTTTCTTTCTATTTATGTCAAATTTTGTTACTGACTCTCAAATTCCTCCACCTCTGCTGTATTTCAGGATTCTGCTATTATCGTATTTAACAAGCCTCCAAAATTACCTGTGAAGGTGACTACATAAGCTAGCGTGTCTATTTGCTAATGAATAACATTAGATTGTGATCAATGTTCTTGTTTTGTTGTACTGCATTGTGAGGGTAATTTGCCAATTCATAACAGGATAGATGCTCTAGCTGCTTCTCCATTGTCTTATGATTACAAGGAAGGTCCTCCGTTGGTAAGCTTTTGTCAAAATTGCCGTTGTATGTTAGTATAGCTTTGCATATTGTTGACCAATGCCTGATTATGTCTTCAGTGGGTCCTTAGGCTGTGGTCACGGAATGAAAAATATTAAGTTCCTTGTTTCCCTTATGCTTCTCTGAATTGGGAATTCAATGTTAGAATTGTCTCCGGTGGATGTTTGATTGTTTCCCTCTTGTGTGATATTTTAAGCATGTAATAACATATTTCTATGCCATTTATACTCTCTAAGATGCTTGGAGTTTATTGATAGATATTTAACTTTATGGTACTCAAGGGCCCCAGATCAACTCATATGAACATCCCAATTACTTAAGACTGTGGGTTTTGAAGGGTACGTTGTTGTTACAACTGAAGCTTTTAGGTAACTGCTCAGAGAGGTCCATGTTTGAGGTGCAATATGTGGCATATGTTTGATGGGGTTCGTCACCAAGCATATGGTTCAATCTTTAAGTTCCTTCCATCTCGAGTCACTTGATAGTTTTACTTTCATTCGGGCTGTTGCACTTAGGTTTGTTGCTAATTTCTTGCTCTTGATTCGCATGGTTCTATAAGTCTATGGGAGAGCTATATCAAATGTAGTAATTAGGTTAGACATTCCGAACTTGAACTAGGAACCTCTCTGGTGGTGTTGATCATTGCTTCTATGGTCCAACAAATTAGAGAATCAACAAATCCTTTTTGGAAGAACTTTCTGGATGTTGCGTACATCCCCTTGTTACAGTTTGCTGTCTAGCTATATGCTAATTCTCCATCTCTCTTGCTTGACACGAGGTCATGAATTTAGAAAATGGTAAACAAATGCTATGAACTGGAAATCTGGAGGAAACAGATGATAGTTGAATTTCACAACTGAAAATTTACACTAATGCATCTCCACCATCAACTATCAGGCTTGTTTCTTTTGTTGATTTTCATTGTTACTACCTACAGATTCCCACTCCTTAGGTGGTATTAAATGGTGGTGAATTCTAATGGTGAAATGACTTACTTGATTGTGGAGGGTAGTTATGATTCACACTCACATTAGTCATATGGGAGTAATAGGACTATCCATAGTAAGGCAAACATATTACCATTCCTCAATAAGTGACCATGTATGCAATGAGCCCTACTGCCATAGGGATCCTTCCCTGCCCGTCGAAGAGTAATTAAAGATGTGTGGGCATCAAAATCTCTCTCGGACTGGTAACTTTATGGCTTCACAGGGTCTAACCTATACCACAAGTAGGTCGTTTGACTCCTAGCTCATTTTTAGGTTCTTTCAGCGAAAACTTGCTTCTTATTGTTGCCATTTTGTAGGCCTCTGTGATACTATACAATCCAGTATGTTATGAGTGATAGATTTTAATCCTCGGTCAATAACTAAAGGTGATTTTGACATTTTCGTTGCGTCTGTACTTGATTCTGATCTTATATGACCCTCTTGACAGTCGTCAGGTTTTTAAATGGTAATAAATATGGATTTCTTTTGGGTTATAGGATCTGTCTTATCAATTACCAACCATCTCCTTTCAGGTACATCATCTTGACAAAGAAAGGAGTGGTATTGTCCTGATGGGAAGGACAAAGGAGAGCACACTTTATCCTCAATAGCTGTTCACTTATATGAATGTGGCAAATACATCATGTCTGGTATAGATATTCCTCTGTTTTTCACTGTTTTGATGATTTTCTAGTCTATATTTTATGTTTAAAGTTGCAAATATTAAAATCTTACTGGGAGATATCAATGGCCAATTCAGGCCTGCAATGATGCCTGTGAAGCAACATGTATGAGATATTGGGCATTGGTAATTGGGTCCCCCTGAGAAAAGAAAGGTGTTATATAAATAGACAAATGTCTTCGGTGTTGTATTTTTATTGCTGATGTATTGTGTTCATTTGCTTGACATCCCACCCATTGTGTTTGGAGAATTTGCGAAATCATTTGATGGGTTCCTTGGGAACCATTTGAAGAAGATGAATGGCTTATTTGACTTTACCTGGCTCCATGATCTGGTTGATTGGAGAAAGTCTTCACTGGAAGTGGTTGTGTGATACTGGAAGAATTTTTTAGTTCATTGCTTGCTTTGCTATTGAGTTCATGCAATGAAAGATCAGGGCTGATCATCACAGCTATAGAAAAGTTGATTGCATCAGGTAAGTTATGAATTTCTTTTTGTCCTTTCTTTTGAAACTTAGCCTTTATGCCTTACTGATAGTTATTCACTAAGTTGGCCTGTGTCAAATGCTTTGCTGAGCAGATGCAGTTCTAGTGGATTCATTGAGGGTGTAAGTACCATAGCTTTCAGTTTCATGGTCAGATAAAGTTTCATGTGTTGACAATTCCTATAAGAAGTATAAACCACCACTACAGGGATGGGCAGCTAGAAAGAAGATCTCAACGTTTTATTTGGAGTTCTCTGTGCAAAATTTGGATACTGTGCCTTCTAGAAGCAAGAAAAATAACGATTCTGTAATTCTTTTGTCAGATAAAGAGATAGAAACTTTGAAATCTCCTGTTGCAGTTGTTAATGTTACAAAAACAAGTGTGGAAGATGTTATGGCTCCCTCTGTAGATAAGCCAGTTTTGCGATCCGACGTTGGATGGAAGACCTCTGAATCTGGTGCTACTGAGGTTTTGTCAGATGCTTCTAAAAGAAGGGTTTCTCCAAAAAGTGATGCTCTCGCTCTAATGTCACGAAAAATCTGTTGTAACAAAACATGCCCTTGCACCAACATCCCTTACCAAATTCAAAGACAAGGAGATCAGGGAAAAGGATGTTAACTCTAAGATTATTCCGAATGACTGCATCTCATCTTTTGGAAAAGCATCCTTTAGAGCCTCACCTGCTGAAGCTACCAAAGACTAACATTCAGTCATAGCCCAAAAAGACAGTTTCTGGTTCAAGTGACACAATTTTGAAGGAAATCATGCGTAATATTGAAGATCCATTGGAATCTGCATTGAAGGATGCTGGACATAATCATTCATCTATGATAACACAGCTTCTATATTCATAAAATGTAAAGTCATTCTACTAGCAGATCTGTATACTTGCTTAAGCTGGAGGCAGCAGCCAGACGATCGAAACCTCCAAAGATGGATGAATGTTTTAGGGCAATACTGGGGATGGGCTATTTTGCTGCTGTTGTATTAGCTGTTGATCATGAAGAGAAGAATAATACCCTAGTGGTTTAAAAGGGGTTCCAGTAAGTATTGAGTCACTCAGTCACCTCAGCTGTATGTAGATCCGGCCTTTGGTCTTGGAAGAGTTTTAAACACAATTACACAGTTCTTTCCAAGACGTGTCTTTATTAGAACAAAAAGTCTTGTGGTAGTCGTATATCTGTGGTTTCAGTTGAAAGAGTTGATGACTTCCATGTTGTTTGATACGTCAATGATTAGCTTGGTTCTTCAGCTTCTAACATCTGTGTAGAGAATGACTTGGTTTTACTCACTAAACAGCCCTTGAAGAATTGTTTTCATAACATTCACATAGTAGGAAAGTTATATTCCTTTTTTCCCTTTTCCATAGTTGTAACAGTGCCTGCTTAAATACTCAGGAAAGAAAATTATGGAGATATTTTGTTTATCACATCAGATAGATGTTGGCCTTTTGCATGCATACATCAAATTGGTGTAAATCTATCAATCGATTGAAGCAGTAAATACTTCTGAATGTTTGTTGATGAATTACCCTCATTGCATTTAGTCAATTCTTGGGTTACTCTGTATGCTAAGATGAGAAGAAAGTTTGTAGTCCAAGAATTCATTGAAAATCCTGGAGAAAACCCTGATTACTTCCCATTATGATTGACTAACTTCCACGTAATACTATGAGAGTGACCATTTTTCCACTGGTGAGGTTGGACTGCGTTTCAGTTGAATAGTTTCCAGGTTTAAGTGCGTCGATCTTGCTTTATTTTTTTAAACTAAGAGCATGAATGTTTCTTAGTGAAGAGATGTGACGATTGTATTTTGTTCACTTCTGCAGTTGAGACCCAATTGCCAAACAGGGAAGTCCATTAGGAAGTTGTAATACCTATCTATAAGCATTCAGTTTTGAAACAGTGAGCTCTGTTGAACTTCCAAGTGAATATTCATAAATAATTGGCTACTGATAGTTATACAAAAAGGTTCCATGAGTTCATGTTGCTAGTTGCTTATCTACTGTGTTTAAATGATTGCACTGTTTTACAGTTACAGTTTCTCTCAATTGTTACTTCCCTACTTAATTTAAAACTGCTTTGGTTTGTATCTCAGGTGGGGAGACGAGAGAAAGATGATGAAAGAAGGCTAAACATGCTTCTCATAAGGCTTTATCTTTTTAAGTGGTTTTTCACGTGAAATCGGACTAGGTAGCAGCTTCATGAGAGGAGCAAATGGTATTTTAGTCGAATTTTTCCGTTTCCTTTACATAAGCAAAATCCATAAATCTGGTTCTGTTCCTGTTTTCTTTGAGGGAGCTAAAATCATTGCATGCACCCTCTTTCTATTTTCATTTTTCCTCAAGTTGAGTAGACAATCATATTTGTAAACTTTGATTCTCTTTGCTACTTAGAATTTGTTACATTTTCTCAAATGTCCTTGCTGCTGATCAGTTCAGAGTATCTGTATGCTTTCATAGATCTTTTTTTTTTGCTAATAGTTCAATTTTCTGTTTTGGTTTTTTCTGTGGGTGGGATATGCATCGTATACTCTGCTTCTTGAAGTTTGTGCACATATGGCAACCTCTCCGCATATCCCAGACGATTGTGGTTGCAAACTAGATTTTTTACATTGAGGACCTGAGGAACCACACTACTCACACAAGATTAACTTTGCAGTTTATTCTTCCTACATCTTGTTTGGAAAATCAAAGGGTGATAAAGTGCAGCTATGTTTCTTTTTTTCTCCCCCTTTTCGGGTTATATCGCCTTAATTGTTGATCCTATAGCAGTCTCGGATTTTCTGCAGCAGAAAAAACATGTTAGGTCTGCTTGTGTTTTGCTCTGGTGTAGTTCTTTTGAAGAAATATTTCAAGGTCTTAGTGCCAAAGGTTGATCCAAACAGTTAGGTGCTGAATTTTGTTGTATCTTTGTTCATGTAAAAAATATTGGTACTTCATAGGTGAACGGATATAGCTGAATAGCTCAGCTTTCATGTTACTGCAGATCCAGTTTTGCACTCTTCCCTGTTTCTTGTTCTCTGAAACGGGATGATGATCTGGTTCCCCCATCCTCACATGGATATTGTTGAGTCAATTCTTTTCGAGAACCTCTCCGATATTTACATGATTAAGTTGGTTGTACAGTTGTATTTTTAAAATGGCCAGTTATCTTCAGTTCTCCGTACAGCATTCTAGCAGTGGCCATGTTTTTTACCTTATTGAGCGGGATTGTTATGGACTTTTGATATGTAAGTTCCCAGGTCTAGAAACACTTCTAGGGGAGGGAAACCCCGCATCATGAATTTATGCTTCTCTACAAGTAGTTGGAAACTTAGAAATTCTTGGCTGTTTTCCCCTAAAACAAATAAAGAAAATTACTGTTGATAACGTGATACTGTGATTTCAGAGGCTGATATTGAGCCCTCTGTGCAACGGACTTGTAAAGTTGTATAAGTAGAGTACTTCTAATGACTTATCCGTTGAATTTGCCGAGTGACAAAAATGGAGGGAAAATTGATGTTTGTATGTATTGCTAAGTAATGTATCTGCTGTCTATGTTAACATGATTCAGAAAGTTGAGCATTAGTTAGAATGGTGCATGAATCAGGAAAAAATGTGTTCGATTAGGGGAGTGATGTATTCATATGGTGATTATTAGCTGATTTTCTGTTTCAAACGATTTACCAGTTTGGGCGTTTGCATAGTCCTCGTCTATAAAACATCGGTCGAGCTTTCGGCTATGGATTCCACCAAACTCTAGCATGGCTATCCTTTTGCTTCGAGTTGGATTTTCGAGCTTCTCAGTTGTAGTATATGATTGTGCTGTTCATTCCAATAATACAAGTTGTAACATGGCTGAGAAACTGAAACTACATTCATGTTCACCTTTATATATCATTGTAAGTTTCTATTTTTTAGATCTGTTTACATATCAGATGTCACCAACTTCAATACCGTGGTACATTGGACACGCCGATTGTTAGCCAGTTATAAAATGCACCCTGTTTCATACTTCAACAATGAAACATATTCAGCTCATAAAATCTGTAACTTTGGGTTGTAGTGGCTACAGATTTCCCTTCCTATTTCTTTTTCTTGTCAGATATAAAGAAATTGTGCGTCCACACTAGTGAGCAATGGCTGATAGATGACACTTAATATAAATTTAAGTATATAACTAGTTATTCCTTCGTGTCTCTTAATGTTTGCCCCATTTTAATCAAAAAATTCTCGGTTTGATTTCTGAACTCTGATAGATATGTAAATGATTGCAATATAGTAGGCAGAGCAAGCGAAGGGTTGCTTTCTGACACTCAACAGAAGTGATGATTGAGCACAAATGAATTACACCGTGTGCTTGTTTGGTTGTGATTGAGATGGGGCCACAGGGCACCACCATCTTTTTCTGATCAAGTTACTAATCATAGTATTTCCAAGTTGAGTTGGTTCATAATTCATATGGCTGGCAATTAAATGATTCATTTGTGCTTTATATATATATTTTTGACAACAAGTCTGGCCGTATAATATAGTTTGAAGTTCTTAGCACGTACCTTTTCAGACAATCCAAAAGAAAATAAAGCTTTAATTTCGGATACACTACAGAATATAGTACTACTTTGATGATTCCTTTGGTTGGAATTATCCGTTTTCGTTGGTCTCAACGTCGAATTGTCGCTGAAAGTTCAATTAAGTTTAGCAGATGGGGTAGCTACGAGGAATCTGTCACCAGCCCACCTACACACGGCTACACTGTGTTTTTAGATTAGCTTCATTCTTTGACGGTGGACCATTTACTACTAATACTTGTAAGTTTTATACTTTTACGAACTACTCTATACGTACTACTAGTACTAGTAGCATGGTCTAGATTAGGATTGGTGGTATTTTTTAAGGAGTTGGGTGTACAGTCCAATACATCGTTAGTTTTAGTTTATAAAAATATTTTGTTCTAGAATTTATACTTCCTCTATTTTTTCTTACATCATTTAGACTTGTGTACTATTTAAAAGTTTTATTTAAATCCTTTTTATGAATTATTTTTAAGAAAAAATATAATTATGTGAGATTTTGTTAGATTTGTGTCAAAATATAGCTTAAACAATATTAAATTTTTATAATTTTTACTTTTAAATAATTAGATATATTAATGATTAAAAATATAAATTGATAGGCTATTTTACGGGTAAAAACAAAAGTAAGAAGTAATTTATCTTATTAGTATAATTAATTAAAAGTAGTGGCGCATTGATAATATGTAACGTCGTTTTAGTTGAAGTTAAGTTGTATTCTACACAAAACCATAGTATGCATAAAATTAAACCATCCCCACGAAATCATACTATGCAAAAAATTAGAGACGTGGATTTGGAATAGTGGTTAGTACTTAGCTAGCTATTGGTCTATTTAGTCGAAGAGTCTAGATTTGGAATAGTAAGGAGACGTACAATTCACTGAATTCAGTAACCCATACCCTTCGCCTCTTTGATACATTGCATCTGTACTGGGTATACAAGTAATGGTTAGCCTCTGCACCTTGCTGCACTTTTGACTAATTTGTGCTATGTTTTAGCCCTTAGGCGTCTTTTTTTTATTCACCCAATAAATATTTGAACTCGCAATGTCTTATTCCCTGTCCCTAAAATAAAACTTCATTTTATTTTTTGGAGAAACCCTTAGGTGTCCAACAACTGAAACTTTCTTTGTTGTAACTAACATATTTAGTTTAATATTCACATCCTTTAAAAAAGAAGTACCATATATATATATATATATATATATATGAGATCATGTGAGAACCCCTTAGTTATATAAGTACATTTCTTATATAAGAACTCATCTAATACCATTAATTTAGTTTATTTAGATGGATGTGATTTAATCTACATTAATGGCAAAGTTGTAATTATAATAAATTCAGATTTGGTAGTTAAGGAAGTTTCTTGTTTTCGTGATTATTGGGTAGTTTTCAGTAAAAATCGTATTATTCAAAATCAATAGTTTTACTATTTTTCATTTTACTCTATATTCAAATGACAATATTTGAATGCTTCTTTCGCTATATTTCATATTCAAAGGATATCTTTGCTGTTTTGGCATTAAAAAAAATAAGCTAATGATTCAATAATTTTCGTATGCTATAATATGCTATGATTCAATAGGTATAATATGCTATAATATTTGAAAATATAGTTTAACACTAAGAACAATAGTATGACCTTTTAGAACATTAGAATTATAATTTAGAACAATAGGTATAATATGCTATAATATTTGAAAATATAGTTTAACACTAAGAACAATAGTATGACCTTTTAGAACATTAGAATTATAATTTAGAACAATAGGTATAATATGCTATAATATTTGAAAATATAGTTTAACACTTAGAACAATAGGATGACCTTTTAGAACATTAGAATTATAATTTATAACAATAGGTAAATATGTTAAAATAATAGGTATAATACTTAGAACAATAGAAGAAGTTTTAGAACAATAGGTATATAATGTTAGAACAATATGTGTAACATATACCTATTGTTCTAAATTTATGATATATGTTCTAAATTTATGGGGTTTATTGTTTTGAATTTGAATTTATGTTATGAAATTATTTGAATTGTTCTAAAGTTTATTGTGATTATTCTGAAACTTTGTACTATTGTTCTAAAACTTTGTACTATTGTTCTAAAACATTGTACTATTATTCTAACTAACAGCTGCTAGTGTAATAGAACACATTGCAAAAGCAATGCAAAGAGTAGATATAATTCTAGATTTTTCATAATATTTTTCCATTGCTACTTACAACTTGTTTAAGGTTTTGTATATATGGCTTATAATTTTAATTTTTTCTGAGTAATAGTTTACTACTTGTTTAAGAGATGCTGTGTAGCATGGAAGATCAAACACTGTAGACATGAGCATTAAAAAAATAGCTAGAACGTTTGTCAGAACAATAGGTATATTGCTTAAAACAATAGGCATAACAATAGGTATAACAATGCGTAGAACAATAGATGAAATACTTAGTACAGTAGAGTAATATTTTAGAACAATAGTTATATTACTTTAGAACAATTGGCAAATTTGTTAGAAAAATAAGTATAGTGCTTAAAACAATAGGTATAACATATACCTATTGTTCTAAATTTATGATTTATTGTTCTAAAACATGTTGTGTTACTGTTCTAAAGTTTGTAATTATTCTAAAACTTTGTGCTATTTTTCTAAATCTTTGTACTATTATTCTTACATATTAGTGTTCTAAAATCGTTAACTATTGTTATAAGTTTTATACTAACTATTCTTATATATTATACCTGACGTTTAAGATCATTGTTTCATTCTTCACATATAATATGATTGTTTTATGTGGATGTAATGTATAAAGTTTGATATAACGTTTGAAAAAATTGTACAATTGACTACAAGATTATAGAGATTAGTGCAATTGAAAAAAAAAGTTCGTAACAATAATTATATAATACAATATGATTTAACGTAATATGATTTAACAATAATTAGTACAGTTGAAAAATTAAGAAAATCTTATTAATTGACAACTATGTAATAATTTGGAAGATTTGGATCCAAAAATAATGATTCCGGAAAATCGATTTGAACAGAATTGGAAGTGGTTGCGGAAATTACGGCATATTTTAAACAATAAAGGGAAGTTGCGTTTTTTAGGATTGTTAGTTAATAATATTTTTCTAATAATTACATTTATGCCATTTGATGACAATTGCATCTAAACCGTTGGATTTAAAAATTAGATGGCTAAAGATGGGTTCTCATATACAGGAAGTTCTTATATATTAGGGGGTTCTTACTGAAACTCGCCCATATATATATATATATATATATATATATATATATATATATATATCATATTATTTGGTGAAAAAAGAAGTAAGCATGTATTTTATACTCCGTATATAACTATTGTTTCCGTTAAGTTTCAACTTGTCATTAAACTAAATATTACCAAAAACACTTTTACATATCATTTAATCCCCCCATCCTTTGACTGTTTGACCTTTGACTATAGCTAGCAAATTTAGTTGCATGTATTACATTACTATATTAATTGCTTCTATTGTTTTTTAATGCAAAGAAAGCCGTAAGTAGTAAGGTAATAATTGATGTGAACGAGATTTAATTTCAGGTATTAGAACTTTAACCAACTAAGCTAGTAGGTATTCGTACTATATTATTACTTATGTTGTACACTTGAGTGATTCATTTTTACCAACTTATGCGTGTATTTTTCTTAAAAACCATCCAAATTAATTTTACAACATTGTTATGAGACAAGGCCATTGATATTCATGAGTTGATATAAAACTAAACAAAATGCCAAGTATAATTGAAGTACGGGAAATTTCATAAGATATGCCTGCCATTTGGCAAAGAAGAACATGCATGTTATTACGTAGCTAAGAGCATCACTACAAATATGTCAATTCAAACTTGTTTAGCAAATCTATTCAATTTAATTTAAGGGACCAAAATACTACGGAGTATTTTAGAACTGCATGCATACATCTGCAAATTTACAATCTGGGCTGATCACATGATTTTTCTCTTTTTTGCCTCCTCCTTAATTATATTGGTTTAAACCATACCAAATCATCTTATAGATAATGGAGCGATTTGGTAGATATGTACTTATAGTATTAAGAAATTTATTTAAATAATCTTTAATCAATGATTAACTAACTTTGATAGGAGGGTTTCGTACTGCCTAAAAACTAATTATAAAATGTACTTCTTCTCATAATAGAGGACCTAAACATTACCAAATCACTGCAAATTAGATGGTGTACCCGGGTGCACCATGCTCATGGTACATTCGTTCCAAAAAAATATATATTACGAAAATGTACATAATACACATGTCACTTATAAAAATATAGTGTGTGAATGTATGCACGTAAGATTATATAGGTTTAACTAATCAAAAATTAATTCCTGAAATTGAACTCATAAGTTGAATACAACAATGAATTCTGGAGTGACTCAGTGCATTCAAGAAAGTCACTCTGCAAGATAAGATGGAAATTCTATAAGCTAGCCATCAAAAGTGAAAATTCAGCCCAGCAAAATTCATCTTCACTATGATAAGATGTGTGTTTTCCACATTTTCTGAGCTTCCAAGCAAACATCGTGTTCATAACATAACAATGCATACCCCAAATTAGACTATTCTAACTTATTCAATCGCTCAAAATCCCATGCATCGCAGAAATTTCAACCAATTCTCCGGAAGTGACAATCACTTGTCATCCTTCAAACCATTAGTTCTCCACTTTCCAACTCTGCCGTCGTAGAAAATTATCTTATCATTGACACAATGACTTTGTAAAAAAAAAATAAAAAGATTGACCCAAGAAGATTGGACTTCTAGTTTTTTACCCGTCAACAGTGAACAAATAAAATTCCAATTTTGAATTTTTTAATAACTTTTTTTTTTAAAAAAAAAGGAAAAATACCCTAATCTAGAGATTATTTTTCGATATAGTTTATGTTGCAAGTTATTTTTCAAATTTTTTTCAACAGAAAAAGTTATTAAAAAATGTCCTTCCAATTTTACTAAGCTAATTTTGCAAATTAAAATAAAAATCCAACAATTCTCCTAAAAAAAATTATGCTAACATGAAAAGGAGGGAAATGTACGTGCCTAACTGTCGAGTTGTTCTTAAAAATCTGGAAGCTCATAACATGGAAATTCTAAATTAAACACCCTCTGGATGATTTTTCAACTCTTGAGGCAGTTGCAACACCAACTGATAGAACTAACAATTAAATTATATTATGATATATAAAATAAAAATATTTTAAACCTATAGTTTTAGCCAGTAGGTATATATATATAAATATATAATATGGTTAAAAATATTTTAAAAAAAAAAAAGAAAATTATTCAACCCCTTAACCTTTCACATACCCTTTAAAAGGCCCCCTAACAGGCTAACATGGTGCCTCACCAATCATCCCCTCCTCACTTCTTGACTACTAAGCAAGAAAAGACGAAAAGAAAAACCATAAGACACACACACACACACACACAAAAAAAAAAAAAAAGTTATGGAATCAAAGAAGTCCAACAAAATTTGGGACATAGTAAGGCTACAACAAATTCTCAAGAAATGGAGAAAAGTTGCAAATGCATCAAAAAACAACCGCAGCAACACAACCGCCACCACCACGGCCGTAAGCAATGGGTGTAGCAGTGGTGGCAACAAGGGAATAAAGTTTCTAAAAAAGACACTTTCTTTTTCAGAAAACTCTGTTCGCCCAGTTTCAACGACGGAATATGTTCCAAAAGGTTACCTAGCAGTCTGTGTAGGAATGGAGCTTAAGAGATACGTGATCCCAACTGATTACTTAGGGTGCCAAGCATTTGGAATGTTGCTGAGAGAAGCTGAGGAAGAGTTTGGATTCCATCAAGAAGGTGTCCTCAAGATCCCTTGCGATGTCCAGCTCTTCGAGAAGATCTTACAAATGGTGCAACAAAAGAGGCATGATGAACTGGGTAATATTGACTTTATGAGTTCTAATTTGAGTGGATGTTGTTCCCCTGATCGTCAGAAGCTTCTTCAGCTTGATAATTATCTTCCTCAGTTGTGCAGATGATTTTCTTGTTTTGTTTAGTCTTCAATAGATCAGTCATTCCATGTATCTATTTCGATAAATATTCATATCAAATCGTATTTCTCTAGTCACTGTAAGTTCATTTGAGAAACAGAATTCTAACAGTTGTAAAATTAATTCCCTTGATATACTGCCACATGATGAGATTTGTTTGGGAATTGTCCTAATATCCTTTCATTCTAATTACTCCCTCTATTTCCTTTTATTATTGTCGATTGAAATTAATAGATTTTATAGTCAAACTTTATCATGGATTATTCCTAATCTATAAAAAAAAAAAATATATAACCATACGGAGTTTTAAAATATTCATCCTAATGTATATTTTTCAAATATAAAATTTTTATAACTTTTACAAACACCCAATTGAATATATTTAAAATTAAAATTTACTTTGAAATCTACGCAAAAGCAAATGAGAAGAATCAAAAGAAAAGAATGAAAGTATTTTACTAAGATAAAGTAAACTTTCACATTTCTTTACTCGGATGTCCAGTCATAAGATTGAGGTATGGTTTCTGAGTGCGGTAATCATGTTGTAATTTTGTTAAGAAACACTCTTTAAGACAATCATGCCATGATAGTCGGAAACAATGTGATACCTTAATTAAATGAATAATTAGACTCGGATCTAATACTAAATAAATGTACTAAGTTAACTTAATTTGTTGAGAAAGAGCGTAAAAATTCCCTTTCGTATTTTCTAGTTCCTTAATTAGTACGTACATACTTCTTTTATTCAGGTCTCTTTTTGTTCTTTTCATTTGTTTTAGCTAATAATATAATTGTTCGATTAAGCTGAGTGCTGCCTGAATTATTTCCCCATCAAAAAGTCAAAGTTAGAAAAAAGATAATAATTCATGAAGAAAGTGCATGCACGACGCTAATCAACCAAAGCGCATAGGGTATATATTGCAGGCTTATGTAGCCATTAAGCTATGAAGAATAATAGCAATTAGCTAAGCATGTCCTTCCAAAAAACAAAAAGCAGCTGAATTACTTTATAATTCATATGAAATCTATCTATACAATAATTTATCATAATTGTATTTAATGGAAAAAAGAATACAATTCTCTTATTGATTATGGCTGATTTTTTTTTTCCTTTAAATGTTCAATTTTAATTGTATAAGTAGCAGATATGAAAAGTTCGTCCATTTAAAGACCCTCCTCGCAAGGGTACTCTGTATGATTTAAGTTTTTAGTGTATTGCGAATTACCTTATAATGTTGGAATTGTTAGCGTATTGTATTAGTGTAAGGATGTTTGGAAAAATATATATACATATTTTTCTTAAATTATATGGAGTATTTTGTAGCGATTTTCTTTGAAAGATAGGATTAATGTCTGAAGGAATGTAAGTTTTATTTTAAGAGAAATTTAAAATATGTCATTTTTAAATTTTTAAAGTTATGCACACAGTTATACTCCCTTAATCCTATGAAAAACTTTTCATTTGTTTTAGGGAATTTAGGTGAACGAAAAAATAACATAACGAGTTTTTTTATTTTTTTTAACTGAGGTGAGAAAAGAAGAATTATTTAAAAATGAAATGTGAGATGGTATAGTAAGTGGAAGTATAAATAATAATTTTTTGTCAGATGAATAAAATATGGAAAATGAGAAAAAAAGAAATATAAAATATAGTAATATATACTTAGTTCATAGATATTGGGCAAGTAGTGAACCAGTGAAAAGAATATGATCGAATTCATATGTGGGCCAATAATATGATATAAGATCAAAGGCATAAATGAAAGGGCAACCTGAGTGCATCTCAAATTAGCCTGGCCAATCCCATCCACAAAGCAAGGGCTGGGTCAATGGCTGCTGCTGCGGCTCCATGCATCCTGATTCTCTCTTATTGTACGTGCTAACTGCAAAGTTATATACATAAACAAAACCACGCACTCTGTCTGATGATAGATATAACTTCCATCTTTGGAACTATGCATATGTGTAACACTGAGAAATCAGAACAGAACATGTGTAACACACAGCAAGGAACCCTCGAATCAGAAATCTTAAGTTGTACTTTCCCAAACACCAGTGGATAAAACCCCTAAGTTCCTGGGTGTATGTCGTCCTGCAAAAATTTTATGTAAGAATGCTTCGCTTTCCCGATGTTGCTGATCATCTTGCACAAGATTGAACTTCCTAGATGCTAGTATAATTTATTAAGTGTTATAAATACATATTCCAATAATATAAATATAAATATATCACTACTCCGACTATACTTTTATTTTATTATACAAAACTAATATAAATAAATCTGAATTTTGAGATCCCTTAAATTTAGGAGCCATGTTCCGTTGAACATCCTATACATGGCCAAAACCGTCTCTGGATGTTTACACATTCAAATTAGACCAAACTTAGAAAAAGCTAGCTTAACCACCATGTGTCAATTATTTGAAATCGAAAGTTTTGCAATAGACTCTTACTTTTCAGCTAATTTGAACATGTAGGTACATATATAGGTGCCCATATCTTTCTCACCGTATAGGATAGGGAATGCAAAATGGTGATTAAAATTAAAAAACCAATTAAATCAGTGAAAAAGAATTGACTTTGTAAAGCGTTCAATTTCAGATAATTATGGCTTTTACGTGACAGTATCATTAAATCATGCTGCTATATTGCTATTCGCCACAATTCCATAGAATTCCGATCTTCGGATCATCCATATACCTGTGCTAGAGCTGGAAGTTGTTTTTTTTTTTTTTTTTTTCTTTTTCCCTTAAGATATGCTTCATACTCGGACTCCCTTAGTTTAGTCCAGAAATGAAATGTCTAAATTTGAATAAACCATATAAGTTATTAGTTCAACCAACAGACTTGTAAAATTGGGTTTATATCAATAGCATGGAAGGAATATGATCTATGGCTTGGGAAGCAATGGCGGTGTTCCTTATAACTTGATCATAGTTCATCGATAAGCTAAAGATCATAGCAAGACTCGATGAGCTAAACTCGTGGATAATGTGGTCTGATTGCAAGAAAAAAGTTTCTAAACAGTTTTCTGTGTATGCTCTCTTAGACTACTACAGAAAAGATCCTATTATTCCGTGTTCCTTTTTAGGGATAGTTTAGGGATTTGCAGGGTGGAAGATCAATCTGTGCATGGAGATCACCATATGAAATTTCCAATCCGTATCTTAACTCAATAACACTTGACATCTCTTCAAAGATAAACCCTGTCCAACAGCCTTGTGATAATATAATGCAAGATATTCAACAACCCAAACACCCCTCACCCTATGAAATTTTCTTATAACTCGGTCTTGGAGACTTTAACCAATGTTGGTCTCCTATATCGATTTCGACTTCCCTCAACAGAGTTCTTTTTCTTCCCTTTCTGTTCCTATGGCTATCACTAGCAAAACAATGGCCGTGAAAGTTTTGCAGGTTAGATACATTCAGCGGCTCATATTATTCAGAGCAGTTTAACATAATCGTAGATCAGTGATACCATACAAAAACCTTAAGGATCTCCTATCAAGCTTCAATGAGTTGCTGCTTACTGATGAGCCATCCTTTGATGCAACCCACATATAGAAAAGGTGGCAAAAGGATGCATACCTGAACCCTAAAAACTCTTAACCCTAAACCCTGAACCCTAAAAACTCCAAACCCTAACCCCCAAAACCCTAAACGAGAAGACATTTATCATCCCAGTGACATGTTTGTCGATGCCAGAATTTGACAGCTTAATGAAAATAGCAGCTGAGAAAAATGGGTTTGAGTAAGAGGGTGCATTGAAGATGCCCAGTGACGACGATGACTTTGAGGAGATCCTGCAAGTGTTTGGCAAATCATAAAGCCACATCCAAAACCAAAAAGGAGAAATGGGCACGAGGTTAGGAAATTTACAGCCACTATCCATGATCCAGATTTTCTTCTAGAATGTGATTTAAGTTAACAAAAGCTAAAAACAGAATTACTATGGAAATCAGATGAAAATATATGTTATCATTCTGTTGTAATACCAACACATCTCAAATTTCTTGTGCTCAACATCATGGATCATATTAGGTACACTATGCTTCTCACTACTTTTGCCAGATATTTGATCCCCAACTCTCAAGAACAAAGGGGGGTTGGCCAGTACAACAAGCAAAGGAGATGGGTGGCACAGCAAGCAGAGAGGCAGGTCAGGAGGAAGGGAGGATTGTGGCCATGGCTCACTGATGTTTACATGTATTTGTTTAGTCAATGCACCATATTGTGACAGCCGTAAAATGACAGTAGATTGAGGTGACTCCATTTCTCCATCAGATCTTTTAACTTGTATAAGACACATGGGAGCATATCATTTCCTCCTTGTTATACAATGCAAATATACTCTGGGAAACAAATATTCCAATTAAGAAAGACATGCAACCCACGATATCATTATGTAAATCAGCTAAGAGAAATACTTTTGAGCAGATCTATGCTTACATCTAATACTTCAGTTTCTTGAGTAACGATCAACAAATGCCTTTGCCTTCTCAGGAGCAAAGAAACGCGCCTGCATAAGACACACAGTAGGGTATTTTTCATACACCCATCACATTAGAAATAGGTTAGCCTCAAGAGGAGTAAATAAGTTCTGCAGGTTAGGCTCAAGAAGAATCCAAGCCCTATTAGATGCAGACCTGTAGTTACAAAACTAAAGAATGTTCTCTATGTTTTATCAGCTTTGAGTTAGTAAGGGTTTCATATGAAAGACAACCGATAAATATACGCTCTTGTAGGGAAGTTCACAAACTGATCAACCAAATCGTACATCAAAATGTTATATACCAATTTTGAGTCCCTTTCAAAAAAAATCGGAAATTGTCATAATGAAAATGGGTGCCTCACGGGTTTGTATGAGGAAGTTGAAAACATTTGATGCCTCATAATCAGTTTCCAAAGGTCCTAACAATGAGTTAAGGACCTAATTATAGGAGTTTTTTGGAAATTAGTTGAAATGGATGTTTGGAGTTGAAGCAAACTAATCACTCTTAAGGCCTAATATAACTCTACAAGACCTAGAGGAGGCAAATCAGGGTGATCCCTCACTAGGTCGAGAATTGTCCGAAATCACCTAATCATAAAGATACATCGTTTTTGAGTATTTTTAAAAACTCCCCTAAATTGAAATAAAGGTAATTGATGCCTCCTTAGGTCACATAAATAAATGTAAAACCAATCATTGCCTTACATCGGTTTCCAAATACCTTAAAAACTTAAGATCCGGTTCTAGGAGTTTCGGAAATCAGTAAAATAGGATATTCAAAGTCAAAGTAGATGGTTTCAATTACTTCTAATGCTTAATATGACCTAATAAAACCCATAAGAAACTTATCAGGAAAATGGTCTGAAATAAATGAATTTTGAAGGATATTATACACTGTTTTTTAGATATTTTTGAAACATCACCTAAATTGAAATACTGGTAATAGATACGTAGGGTCATAAAAAAAGAGATTTAGAAATTGAAACCAACCTTTGCCTTATATTCTGTTGAAAAATCTTTATAGATTTAAAGTAGATGGTTCTAATTATTTATAGGGCCTACTATAACCCTATAAAACTAATTAGAAGCATATCAAGATGTTCTCTCACAAGTCTGAAATTGTCCTAAATGACTGAATTTTAAAGGATTACAATGTTATTCAAATATTTCGAAGAATTTCCTAAATTGGAATAACGATAATGGATACCTTTTCGGTCATATAAAGAGGTTTAGAACCAACAACTTTCTTACATTTGGTTTTCAAAGGTCCTAAAACAAGTTTATGACCTAATTGTAAAAGTTTGATCAGTTGAAATTAATATTTAGAAACAAAGTAGATGGTTCTAATCACTCCTAGGACCTAATATGACCTTATAAAATCCATGAGAAACATATCATCGTTTTTGAGCAATTTTCAAGAAATCTCCTAAATTAAACTCATGAGTCATGACAACAGACGTTTTATAGGATCTTCTGAGGAGGTTTGAAACCATTTGATGCCTAATACTTAGTTTCCAAAGACCTGTAATTTAAGTATAGGATTCCATTGAAGGAGTTATGGATATCGGTAAATGACTTTTTCGAGTCAATGTAGACAGTTCCATTGACCCTAAAAACCTATAGGAAGCTTAGGTATTCCTTGGGGGGGGGGGGGGGGGGGGGGGGTTCCAAAATCATTCGAAAAGACCGAATTTTGAAATATATATAAGAACTAAGATATTTTCACATCAACCTTTCTTGTCGATTTTCTAATTATGCAAAAAATCAATATTATGGAGTGAGAAGTGAACCTAGATTTTCATCCAAAGACACTGCTAAATCTTTGAGCATGGCTGCCTTTTCTAAAACTCCCAAACTGCTTTAAGAATAGCTCAGCATGATTGAATAGGGATACATGGCTGAACATAGGGATTATGGTGCATGACATGCCAGAAAACTTAGGAGACTTTCAGTTCGTTGAGGAGAAATTATCTCGGTTTAAGATAATACATAAGTGATTTATGTCAGTATGAACAATTAGATCATAAATAACAGTAGCAAATTGAAAATGAAGAGACAAAATGCAAATGGGTCAAATAATTTAATTTTTGACACAAGCTAATAAGAATTGCTCAATTCAAAGCAGCACCAATACTATTACATTAAGCACAGGACAGATAACATGAAAGAAGCTAAATGTCTTACTTGTATGAACATCCGTTCTGCATCTCCAACATTTCCATTTTCCTTCAATAATATCCCCTGCAGTAACAACACATAAAACTTTGATTGTGACCTTTTGGACCAACTAATGATATTTTAACTTCCAAGAGTTTCAACTTTGTGAATCAAAGGTCTAAAGGTGGGTTTTACAACCTATAAATTGGGATTCTATGCAGTGACAATGAAATTGATGCTACATATCATCCAAATGGTCAACAAATCCAAATGCTACATACAACTTGAGAGTTATAAAACTTGAGAGTTGCAAAGTCTTCTTTGCAGCCTTTTACAAGAACATCCAGTGATATCCAACACGGATCTCTCATTCATGAGTTACAACATCCCCAGCGTCAACAGCTGTTAGGCAGCCAACTTGCCGCCATCAATAATGGATTCGGCAATCAAGATGATACATAGACTTATGTAAAGCATTTCTTCAAGATCGTTTTAGTCATTTATCAGTCACAGTCCAAATCTCCAGCACTTCAGCATGAGTCATCATTCTTGCCTATATGGCCTATTACTTAAAAACTGAGATCAAGTAACAATTAGATATTACTCAAAAGTCACCAATTATGACTCAATTTTGGGACCCCTCAAACTTGTACTTCCTTTCTTCATAAAAAATCGCAATGGTTGCCTGTTATGGAAGTTTCATATTTATTGCAACATTTCCTTGTTTGCACATGGTTTCTCTCTATATCTCCTCTCATCATATAGGTCTCTCCAATTGTTTCTCTCTATTTCTTTCTTATCATGGGCTCCCAAAAAGCATATATCCCCTACATGTTCCAATAGTAAAGAACAGAGGGAATATTACAAAAAGAACAAACTAAATAGTCAACAGTACACAGAATATAATTAATTTCGGAGTTTTTTAATTAAAGCCTTTAAATAATTTCAACATTCTCAAAATGCATAAAAAATGTAGAGAGTATTACCTTCGCTAAGTAACCCCGAAAGTCACTAGGGTAACTAGAAATCAATCGTTCATAAACAGCTAAGGCATCACTGATATGACCCCAATCAGAATAGGCTTTTCCAAGCAGCAAATCCATCTGGACAATAGATCAGTGACAAATACACTGGACTTAGTTTCAACAAGTAGATTCAGTTCAGATGGAAACAAGTTTTCAAGATAGAAATGTAGTTGAATCCAGCTTTCGAACAGGATTCAATAAGAAATCTGAACTCAATGCCCATATGCAGCACATAATCATGGGGCACATAAAATAAGATTAAAATAATAACAGGGCAGTGGACAGAACAGAAAGACACTAAATTCGGGGAAAAAAAGTGCTGAAGATAGCTTTAGATTGGATAGAACTTCATGCATAAGACACGTAAAAAGCCCTCATAGTGCACAGAAATACAAGCTAGCTATCCTATATTCCTATTTCTCAGTTCCAGAGCAATTAGCATACGCATATAGGAAATATTTCACAAGAAAGCTAGAAGTTAATGAAAATCCAATGTGCACGAAGAATTATGAATTTCAGACATACTTGAATTGGGTCCACATCTTGCATGTCATTTCCCTCTAAGCTGCTTTCGGTCTTGGCAGTGCTATCACTAAATTTTCCATTATTGAGACGTTCACGGGACTCCAGAAGGACCTGAACAGCCTATACCCGGAAAAAAGAAATAAAAACCAAGTCCGTATGTAGGTATAAATTAGAACAAAAACAAATGCCAAATGAAAGTATTAGTTTTTTTACTAGAGCCAAAGAAGATAATTCATGCAATGATGTTTTCTTCAGAGTTTCAGTACTGAATTTTCAGATGCAAAATGCTCAGTGTAGGTACTAGGACAATGAGAAACACCTATCCATACAAAATACTCACAAAGTAAATTTTCAACTTCAAATTATGATGCACAAATCAAGTTCTCTTGGCTAAAAGAAATAATAAGCAAAAATGTCACACGAATGCATGCAGTGAGATACATTGATCACAAAGATAACACATAAAGACAATTTAGACCAACAGGAAGGTAGAAAAGCACAAGTCAGCAGACTATATACTACAAAGTTATGAACCAAGCACTCTAAGTGACCTTGTTCCATGCCGTATTAAACAAACACGATTTAGTGTACAATCAAGTGTACAAATTAAGGCAGGATGAGAATCTTAAGTTTTGTTCTCAACTAGTTTTTGTTGAACTCATATTATTTTCGCTGAACTTACTTTTATTTTTGCTGAAGTTAGGCTTGGTTGTCCTCAGCTAGTACTATAAATTCAGCAAAAATAAGTTAAGTTCAACAAAATAAAATAAGTTCAACAAAAATAAGTTAAGTTCAGTAAAAGATGAGTCTAAAAAAACAATAAATTAAGCAAAAACAAATTAAGTTCAGCAAAAATAACTCAAGTTTAACAAAAAAAAAAGTTCGGCAAAACTTAGTTGACGAGAACAAGTTGTTGCTTTTCTACACTTATTTTATTTTGGAGAACTTATTTTATTGAAGTTATTTTAATTTTGCTGAACTTAATTTTTGCTAAAACTTATTTAAATAATCTGAGGAGAATTTTAATAACATCTTTCAAGACCAGGAATTTTTTTTTACCCCAATTCATATTGTCTTAAGATGCCAAAATAAGACTAGAATCTAAGTATACTGAAGATCAAGTAACTCAAACACAACAGAAAGAAACAACAAATCTTTGATAGACCTAGATGACAGACCTCTTCTGGCTTCTTAGCAGCAAGTAATGAATTTGTCAAACCGCGCAGTATTTCAAGATCTAAACCTTTCGTTACCTTTAAGGCAAAAAAAAAAAAAAAACAATTTGTTTACTGTTAGTATGCATGTAGCTAATAACTCCTAAATGAAACCTATTCCTCCTTTAGACAATCATTAATCTTAAAGACCTTTGCTGAACGTTTGTATGCTGCAGCACTTCCTTCATAATCTTTGAGCTCGTACTTTATCTCCCCCAGAAGGCGAAAGACATCAGGGTCACTTGGTTTCTCCTGAGGAATCAGAAGTTCAGAACAACATGCTTTGAATTATAAACCAATTGAATTTTTTTTTGAGAATAACGATGTAACAAATAACCTTTGCCAATTCCTCAAGATAAGAAGTAGCCCGAGCAAATTCTCCGAGTTCTGCTAAAGTCACTGCCGCTCCCTGCAAGATGACTCTATGGAATATAACAGCAGTTGCCAGAAGTTCATTCTAGCTTGAAATGAAAAAAAAAAAGACACACTTTGCCAAAAAATAAAATAATCAAAATCTCATTAACCTATGCAGGAGTAAAGGCTTATAAATCATAATTTATACTTACACTTTGCTTTTCTAATACCAAGTCTCCCACAATTTTTTCCAAAGGCATATCAAGTTAATCAATGGGTAAAGTTTTGGCAGAAAACTAGTTCATTTTGGAAGTTGGCCAAATAAAATTTAATAAAAACGAAAAAAAAACCACTGTAAATTAAATTTCTAATTAAAGGGGAGAAGCAAATGAGTATCTTGTTACCTACCAAGTGTAGATAGTATTAGGGTAAAAGAAGGTGACAAGAAAATCTAAACATAAATTTAAAAAATGGCCTCAGCTAGTTTGATTTTGGCGATGCAGAGTCATCAAAAAAGCAGAAACTCTGATTCCCATCCACAGATCCGTGGCTCTTCCCAAATTCCTCTTAAGTAAGTTCCAAACAATTGCCTCATTCTGGAATGCGAAGAACAAATTTGACTTCCCAGAATCACAGTTCCCACCATTATCACTACCCAAGGTGAGCAACTTATACAAGTTTCAAATTGATAACCACCAGTCCAACAATAATATTCCAGCGCTGACAGGCAAAACACCAAAACTAGCCATGCTGTCCTTTGCATAATCCCAACAGCAACATATACAATTCCATGATTTGTAGGTGATGGTCAATTTCTTTTCCATATCGAAAAATGTGTGCCATGAGAAATTTAAAGTGTCCATAAAAATCTGAATTTCGACCTTAGAAAAAGTAATGGAGTGACCACGAAAAGGTGCAAATTAGAAACAAAATAAACATGTGTTTCTACATAGTCATAGACAGTTCATTTCTAGCACAAAATAGCTAGTTAATGTTATCAAATAAGGATGTCCAGAGTCAGGGTTATAAGTTTAAATAAGAAAAGCATGTGCATAAAAATATTGAAAAATTAATTGGGAACAAAGAGAATCAGAGATGTAATTACTCACTTCAAGTGCCGCTGGATCTTTTGAAGAGCTCAGGGTTGCCTCATATTGCTGAAGCCTACTCTGTTAAAATAAAAATCAAACCCTTTTCAGAAGGGACTTTGATGAGGAAGTTTTCCCTCCACAGCATAAACACTTGAAGATGTATGAATTTTTTAACTGTTTCAGCAGAAGAATGCCGTAGAAAGATAGTCAAAACCATATGCAACAAGTGATGAATATATTCAATGATTTTGTACGGCCCACTAGTATCCTTTAAAGTGTCAATCTACAACTCAAAGAGCCTCTTATAAATGACATAACCCAGTCGGATGAAAGCATGTGACATACAGCTTTTAGACCTTGGCCCCAAGGGTCTACAAACCCTTTTGGCAAGTAACATCCATACAAACTTAAGTTCCCAGTAGCTATGTTTTAGATGTCAACTAGACATGCAATGATTACCAAGATCTCAAGAGCAGCCCTGGACTAGAGTCAGCAACTCATAAATATCAAAACAGGATAACTCTAATCCCCTTGAAGCCATGACATGCGCAATTTGGCCCACAAGCCTAATATACACTAACTTTCAACTAATTGGTTTAAGGAGATTTCTGAACATGTAGCTTATAGTATTTTCATTAAAGATATATAAAGGGTTAGCATGTTGAAAATAACCATCCGTAATTTACCTGAAGAACTGCTATCGCTTCTTTCGACAGTTTTTTACTGACTGCTCCATTATCTTCACTGGAAGTTGTTATGCTGCAAGAATAAGGGACAAGCCAAAATAATCACCAATATAATGGTTTGTTACTTACATGCACATATGACAACATTATATTGACACAATCCATAAGAGACAGATGCATCGTATCTTTTGATACAAGTGTATATTGCCCAAGAAATTTTAAAATACAGAGCATAAGCATCATCATGACATCAAAACCAATATAGGTCTAGATTCACTTCTCAGTTAGTGTATATATGAGATGATGATGATGATATCGCTGGTCATGATTGTCTTCAATTTCTGCTTCAAATGCTACAATTGATGATCAATTATCGGTTTCTTAGGTCGATTTTTGACTGATCTACATTCCTACCCAGGTCCAGAATTGATGGATTATGATTCCTGTAATCAATTGTTGTTGCTTAATATGCTGTCTGCCAGCTCTTGAGCAGTTCCCATCATGCAGGTTGGCCTGTATTTTGTTACTTGATTTTGTCAAGCATTAAATGTTTTTACCTTCCCTGCCTTTTCCTTCTAACCAAACTTCCTCTTCCATTTTGCTTTCAGTGCTCCTCTCCTTTACTATGTGTGCTTTCTGTATCCTCCTTTTTAGGAGTATATACTACTACTTTTTATTCTTTTCAATATTTTGGAGAGATTTTCATGTACATCTAAGGATAATAGGGAATGCCTCATACTCTGGTCCTTAAATGGAGTTGCTTTAAGAAGATTTAATTTGGTTTTGGTTATTTCGAGTGTTGAATTATTTGGTTCAATTATGGGTCGATTTAGGTCATATTTAAGTCTATTGTCTATTTACTTATTATTATTATTATTATTATTATTATTATTATTATTATTAACATATCAATATTTTAACATTAGCTTCGGGTTAAGTAAGGTAGAGGCAGTTTCAATTTCCAAATTGGTTCATAATATTTTATGTACGGGAAAGCATCCAAATTGAGTATGGGTACGTTGTGTGAGAAGAAAGAATGAATATGTACATAGAAAACCACAATCCAGATGAGTATAAAAAATGCTGCAAATAATCTAACAACAGGTTTATTCTTATTCAGTAGATACTCAAAGCATGTGGATATGAAGTTACAGAGAGAAAACCAAAAGTAAGCTTCTGATCAAAGAACAATTTTGTCTGTACTCAGAAGGTTTGATTAGCTCATACTTTTTTTAAACAAAAAGAATCCAGATCTAAAAAAAACGAATATTTAAAAATTAACAGGAGCAAACCTGGATGATGCTAGAGTACCTTCCAGATGGTAGAAAATCCCCCAAAGCAAAAACAAGGCCAAAGACCACAACAGCGATTCCAACTCCAATCTACCATATTTTCAAATTTCATTCAGAAAAAAGCATAGCATGAATGACAATAGCTGCACCGATGAACAAAGGCGTGAGACAACTTTCCAACTCAAACCTTAGTCCCAAGCCCAATTGTGTCTTTCTTAGGTTCAACTGGTGCATCATAGTCAATTGCCCCAAACTCTTTCACCGTCTCTGATTTTTTCTTTTCAAGTGCTGACCTGATAAAATATATCAGAGTGACATATTAAGATCCTACCAAGCAGGATAAAGAAAACTGGAAAGACCCCAAAAAGAAAAGAAAGATGTATTATCAACAACAGAAGTTAACAGCATGTTAATTCACCAATACAAAAGGTACAAAGTTGTGTTTGTTGTATATACTGCAGCATAGACTGAAAGTCTAAGAAGTAAGGTGTTAAAATTTTTTGCCTTAAACATTCATCATTATGCACAAATTAGAGCTCAAAACTTTAAAATAAATACGAAGTATAAAACATTCAGATCATTCATTCCACTTCATCAAAGACCTCGTCTGTAATCATCCTTTCCAGTAACAAGCAATGCCAAAAGGCAATTATAGCTTTTGTTAAAAGCAAAAATAATAGACTAATTGCAAATTCAAAAGTTGATATTCTACCAGGACCATAGGTGCCTCAAACCTCAAGATCTGATACCTTATTTAAATTTGAATCTAATGTTACCCAAAATGAGGGAGAGAGAGACGAGGAAGATAGCATTTGTACTAAGCACCAACCACAGTCAGATGATTGGACTTCAGAAGTGCACTTGCCTCCAATATTCACCCAGTATTACAAACTTTAAGACAGCTCAAATAGAATGATTTTTTAGAAGAAAAACAAATTATGTTTTCATTTAATCAAACTGGTTACTAATTGGAAACTAGAAATATATTATAGCAAATATAGATGGTTGATAAAAATATTCACAACATGAGAATTGGGCAACAGCACTAATATGCCACAAGGATGATGTGCCAGAGTGTAAGACTTCAATGAATCAGACAGGTGAAGATTCATTGTCAGATGCCAAATTGCCAAATATCTCTATCCCATAATCCACTTTTATGAGGAGAAAATTAGGCTAACAGTGTTCTATCAATAGCACTAAACCTATGCTGAATTTGATGATATATAGGTTATGAAAATTCTGAAATTATCATTTACGTGACTAAGATGAGCCAGTAGTTGAGGGATCAAGGTGAGACAAATCAGACAACATTTTCAAGGAGTATTAGTGACCATGTTTCTCTAAATTCAAAGGGAAGAGCATATCTCCGTACAAGGTCATATAAATGAAGAATGAAGTCCTAAATATAATTATATACCACAGATTCTATTGTAATTTTGAAATTTGAAGCTAAGGTCTACATGTTTCCAACAATAACAAACTGTAAACCTACATGACATGTGAAAATGCCAAAATATTTCACCTTTTGACAGCTTGAAGCTTTTCCTCAAACTCCATGTCAGAAAAAGTCTGCTTATACTTTTTGTCAGGCCTTGAACTCACTACTGGTGCTTCTACAAAAATTACATTCTATAATTTACACAATGACAATATCGAAAAGGGAACATGAAAATAGAGTCACTGGGAAGCCAAACAGTTAAATAAGCTTCTCGAGAGAATTTTATTATCTACACATAATAGGTCTATTTCAGACGAAGACGCCCACACAATTGTTCACATAGGATGACCAAACAAAAAAGGGAAACAGTCTGATATAAAAATACAATATACTATTCAGACTGCAAACAAAATAAAGCCGCGACATCCAGAAAAAACATCTTGCATTCAACTCAAAGGTAACAGAATCCTGTTTTGTAACAGGATATCGCTAGCATATATTCAAACAAGTGAAGAGGGTAGGACTGACTTACGACTGGGCACAGAGCTAGATTTTGTACTCGATGACTTGCTGCACCAAACAGCATATAAAACATCAGAAAGTGCACAGAGATACAAAAAGCTTATTGGAAATTTGACAATAAATTTACAGGTGACAGTATGAAAAAAGATGAAAGCAACATCATGGGAGTAATTTTTTCGATAAATCAAACACGCCTTGGTGTATACAAGGCGTTATTTCTTCCCAGTGTTTCCATAAATCTACTTTGAGCAGACTCCATTCAGCCAAGGAATGCAAACCACCATCAATTACCTCTAATGACAGATGGAGTTTTCTTCATTATGTTTGCTTATTTTCCAATTCATTTCTTCGAAGACATAAATTCTTAGTTCATGCAACCGAACTCATCCTTTTGATATTAAGGCTTTGCAGCGTTGTTGTTGCATTCACTATATGAGCTTTTTATTTATCATTCCCGGAGTAAAAATCAGTAACATAGTTGACAGCACCTCATTTAAGCAATTAACATACATCATATCTTAAACACTATATTTATCAAAGCTAATAAAAAACAAACCCAAATTGAAGGAGATAAAAAAAAAAAGATAACATTAAATTAAATGAAATGAAAAAAAGGACCTTTGTTGCGAAAGATTGCCCTTTTGCTGCTTTGAACGGCTCCACTTTTTCGTCTGGAAAGTTCAAACACCCAACTCAACGAACAAAAAATACTAAACTAAAAAAATTGCCAGAAATTGCAAAAGCTAAACTATTTTCACTAAAAAATAATAAAATAAGAAAAAGAGACATTATTTTTACAGAATTAGTATCGTCTTGAGAGCCGAATCCTTGAGGATTATCAGAGCAATGAACACGAAATGAGGAATGATTGCAGCGTTTGATAATGAAGTAGCGCGAGTAACTCAAAGGGGTTGCTGCAACCCACATTCTGAATTTTGGGTGCTGCTTTAATTTTCAATTCTTGTCTAAATTTCACAGAAAGGTTGAAGATTGATTGGCTCAGATGTAATGTTTTAACACGTCGAAAATCAAGGGGAAATTTGATGAACGATTTTTGGGGTTAATTGATGTTGGATTGTTGTTTAAGCTTTGTTTCTGTAGCGAGCTTCCCCACTTTCACTGAAGTCTGAAGAGGATAAAGGAAAAGTCTGAGCTTGAGGCAATTCTATATGTATTTATGGGGGTAATGAACTCATGATATACTTATAGCCACACTGCACAGTATTGAATTTAAGGAGTAAGTGATATTTTGAGGAGCATATTACTAAAAATTGAGTAGCGTATGACATAATTATTTATCAATTGGTGTTCTTAATGATTGAATATGGTCAATATTTACATTTTTAGTTACATATCTACAACACTATAGAATGTATATGTTATTTTCTTTATTCTTTATTAACTATTTCTTAATATTTTGAAAATAAAGAATTAGCCGATTTTAAAATAATGTAAATATTGATGTTACCTAGTGACTTAGAATTATTAATGGCTAAAAAATAAAGATAGTGATTGGTTTTATTTATCACAATCGATGGGGTTAATTAGAAGGCAAAATATGGTGTAAAAAATAAACCTATATTTTAAACATAACATATTAGTCCCTACTAATTTAAAAAAAAAAAAACTTGAACTATAGAACTCCCAATCATGCTAATATAGTTACCTAATTATTTGATTCAAGTACAAGAAAAAGCAAGTAGAGTTATTGATCATCATTTTCAGTTGTTGGTATATGCTAAATCCTAGGTTTATCCAATTGTAGTACCAACAAAAACATGTCCCAAAGTGAACCAACAACCAACCCCTCCAACTACAACGAAAACCACCATTTGAAGTTGATCCACTTCAAAAAGTCCAACCAATTTAACAGGTTAGCATGTCTATCATTTTTGCTCACTAACTCATAGTTGAGGTTACACGAAGCATTATTCAAAAATCATAACATGTGACATAAGATCATATGACGCATGAAGTTGAGCTAACACGCCAGACTGTGATTCAGGACAACCCCTGAAATATGTACTAGCTTAATCTTCGATACCGAGAGCATAAATGGTACATCAAACAGCAAAGTCTATAGCAGTGTGAAACTAGATAGTTCAAGCAGAATGGGAATAATATAAATGTGGGCGACTTGTCAAAATGCAAATTCAACAATATGAGCATTGGCTATTTCTCGACTTTATTTTAACTCTTCAGAAGTCCCAACCTAACAGACCTGCCGGGTTAAGCAACAGGCATATACTCCTGAAGTGCTATTGCGCACATTAATTTATCAACATTCTCAACTCGCTACAAGAAACAAACCAAATCCAGGAATATACATATCAGCTGGAGCTGTGGTGCGCCTGTACGGCTGTATTGGTCAACTATCAAAAATGAACCTCAAAAGATCTGCGTTCTTGCCACATAACTTTTAGTACTAATTGTCCTTAGGAATATCCTTCTGATGGACCTGTCCTTCCACTTGCTTGGATTTAACTTTCTCAGCTGCCCTGCGAAAAAATACATTCTCAGTCAAGAAACAAATCAAAGAAATAGGTGGAAGACAAAGGGAGAGGCAAACGACACAAATGGAATAGTTTTAACTCAAAAAATGTAACAAACGCCTTTCAGTAACAAATGCCTGAGACACAATCATACAATAAATGGAGGCTAGTGAATACAGAGTAGGCAAGTAGCACTGAAGTAGCGATTAAATTCAAGTCTAAACAGAGTGATCAAAAACTAATTCGCCGCCCCTGTGTCACTCCGAATTTCCCCAACCTTCAGACACCCAAATCTAACATTCGACATAGAATAATGCAAATTGTACAAAACAGATGAAACACACAGAAAATGGACAAGCCTAGCCATAGCCTCAATATATATACCTAGCCGTGGACCGTAGGTCCAAGAAACATAGCATATCCTCTGATGTCATTTACTGGACAGCTCTACTAAAGAACTTCTGATCAGGTAACAAAAGGCATATCCTTCTGATGCCATCTACAGGACAGCTCCACTAAAGAGCTTTTGATCATGAAACAAAACTTTGTTCAAAACACAAAAAGTTTCACAAGAAAATACGGAGTATCATCCATAAAAATTTTGAGAACCAGGACCAGCCTCAGGTTTCTCGCAAAATAATATATTCAACACCCAGAAACAAACTAATTAGAACTATGGATCACTACCTGACTGATTTTATTGATTTATAACTACGTGAAAATGAGCAAGGTAACAAGGCTAAAACTTATAAATTCTTGGATCCGTAATTACAATGGAGAAAATAAATCCATCCTTGTGCAGCCTGATAAGTAGCAGGGGTTTTCTAAGAGCAAGTCATGACACTTGTGCAGTAACATAGCTATAATGGTTGCACCATTTCAGAACCACTACATTTTATTGGAGGGTGCCATTCCAACCATCCATATACACATCAAATTGCACAGAAACAAGCCATGAAACAGTACACAAAGGCTTATTTGTAAGATTAGAGCAGTTGGGTCTTCCATACTAGTAATCCAATTACCAGCACCGGGAAAAATATTTCTCACTGCTATATATAACTATTCCTCACATTTTAATCGTTCCAATAATTAAAGTTTGACCTAACAACAAATCCAGTTGGCAGACATATATGCATATAGGTAAAACAAACACCCTGACCAATTAACAAGGTGATCTGAATGAATTGGCTGCAAGAAACCCCAAGCAAAGCATATGAGCAAGATGACAAAAGCCACAGTTGAAGCAATATTAGTTTCAAACTGAATTGAAGCAGGGATCAAGTGGTTCACCTAGAATTAACAGCTTCCCTTAAATTATGTAGCACAGGTCTTGAGCAAAGCATATGCCAAGGAGGACAAAAACCATGGACAGAGCTATGCAAATTTTGAGTCAAATAAGCAAAGGGCAGGATCAATGTGGTTTACTTAAAAGGGATGACTTCCCTCCTATGTAGCAATGTTAATTTCGATGCGGACTGACTGATTCAAGACTATTTCACATTTGAACAAAAGCACGTAAATTATTGGATTTGTAACTCCATTAGAATAAATAAAACCACTATGTTGCAGCCTGATTGTTAATAAGGTTTGCAAGCAAGGTATAGAAGGCACTCTTTTAGAACCACTAACTAAAAATCCAGGAAGCAGTAATCAACTGCACATTTGCAAGAATTTGGCCTTCCATTCTTAACTAGAGATATATTGCCGACACGAGCCACAATTTATCTCTCCTCTATAAGCACAGTGCCTCACATGTTAACCTTTCCCACATATGATACTTGAACCAATGAGGAATACATGTAGATATGTAGGCAGACACTACGTCAATGAGACTCTTCATTTTTCACCTTTTGGGCACTCCATACTCGGACATGAGTATGACACTTGGACAGTTCATTTTGGGCCAAATCATGAAAATTCTCATAAAATGGCCGTATCTGGACACTTGGACACGTACCCAAGTCACATTGAGTAGAAACATATGCTTAGGAAAAACAAAAATCTTGAACATATGCTTAGAAACATATGTTTAGGGATGGAATCAAGTGGTTTTGCTTCGAAAAGAAACAACTTCACTCCACCTATGTAACACAAACCACGGCTCCACCTATGCTAAACGCCTATGTCATAGGAATTCGCATATGGCCTGCTATTTTCCCGGTATTCGTATCAGTGCACCATTTCACTGGCAATTAACTGATTTTGCCGTTTTCGGTACTCAAAGTTAAACACCCTATTACATAAACATGATTTTGAACAATAATTGCAAAGAGTGAGACCAAATCTCAGATCCTACACTCGAGAACATGACCGCATTACGCAACTTTTACAACCCCATCAAATCCATCCTTCAGATTCATACATAAAATTGATAAACCTAACACAATGTTGAAATTCAAGAGTTTTTCAAAATTAAGCTACAACTACACAACTGCACCAAACCCTAGTTCATGTCCAGCTAACTTAAATTGTTGAATTGGGAAAAATCAAAAGAGAAGAAAATTGAAAAAGGAGGGAGGAAGAGAGACTGAGAGAGAGGAGATACTTGGAGGAAGAGGAGAGAGACTCTTCTTCAAGCCAATTACGAATCTGGCGGATGTTGCGGCGGAATATGGCGGAGGATTGCCTCACATCGCTACGGAGGATTAGTATGGCGGCGCTAACTCCGGCCACCGTCAGTATGAAGTTTGTCAATGCCATTTTTACGCTCTTTTATGTCTGCAGTCCGCCTATGTTTTCGATGCGGAGTTTATCTTACTCCGCTATGGCATTGACCACTGCTTTAGACATACTTTTAGAGTATGCTATTGTATTTGTATAACTATTTGCACCAAAATAAATAAATTAAAATTTTTGTATGAACTATTCATCTTTCTTATACTTTTATGAGGTTTTCTCATTTGTTGTACTTTCTAAGTATATTAGCATTTTGCAACCATGAATCCAACTACAACTATTATAATCATACTAGCATCAATTGTTTGAAGTGGGAATTTCCAATTTTAGCAATTTAAAACATATGAGATCTACAATAATGTTTTTTTAAGGCAAAAGCGATGCAATAATGTTTAAAGTAGATTCAATCATTTCGACTTTATATTTGTGATTAACTTGAAATTTACCAACTTAACACTATCGAAAATCTAAAATATTTGCCAAATTGAATTGTCAATGTTGGGATAGTTATATTAGTTTCCAACAAAAAATAAATTAATTAAACATTTACAAATGACATCACTTTGTAAAACCCTTATATGAGAATTTCCTATACAACCATTAGATTTTGGTATAATTGATGAAATTTCACATGTTTATAATAGCGTTATGGTTATAGTTATCTTTCTTAGAGAATACTAATTTGATGTCGCTCTCTTCATATACGAATTTTATAAAGTCACATTTTAATTCTTCATTTTAAAATTTTTTTGTTCAATTGACATAATTTGCTCATTTTTCTTCAAATGAGCAAAATAACATTTATGAAATAGGCAACAAAAATCACGGATTAAGAAGATACAAAACTAACATAATTAAGATTCAAGAATATGAACTTGCTCATTTTACTGAATTTGCTCATTTGTCTTCAATTCTTCATCCCCTTCTCTATTTCCTCCTTCGTCTTCTTCCCCTCAACCTTTTCCTCCTAAGATTTTGACTAGAACTACTTTTCCCTTTTATCAAGGATGATGTCTTTATCTTATAGTCACTTTCAAGGTCAATATCTTCACCTCCTAAAAGACAACCAGATATATCATATACATCCCATTCAACTATTTTACACATCTTTCTATCTCTACTCTTAGTGAACACAAATGAACATCAAAACTCTCAACAAGCCATAAACCAAGTTGTAGATTTGCAATGACAATTTTGAGATACACAAATCTTATAGAGGTCCAAAATCAGTGTGTTAGAATGTAGTGAGGTTTTTACATTTCGACAACAAAGTTATAAAATGAAAATTCCGTCGTAGTTTTTCTATGTGGTGATTTGAGTTCTATGACTATTTTGGTGGACGGACCCAATACCTTCAAGAGTCCATACAATCTAAAAAAAATAGACATTGATAAATTTTGGAGCTATGTCAAGAATAAAAAAAAAAGGCCGTAATGAAACTGAGGAAGCAATAAAAGAGAGAATAATTGTTCCCTTCTCTTGATAATAAAATGAAGGAGCTGCAAACTAGCAATCCCATTTTAATTTATACGAAGCATTTCACATACTAAGTACGGAGTATATTGTTATTATTTTGAAGATTATTATCAAACTAATAATTAGACATTTCAACAATTAGTGTCAAAACAAACATGTATGGTATCAATCATAATATAACCTTTCCTTTAAGGCCAACTGTTAATATTTTTCACATCATATACAGAAAAGAACAAATACAAGAGATTCTGCCTAATTATAGGTTTTATTCAAATCTAGGAAAAACAAAAGGAATTCCTGTGACTAACTCTGACAAATAAAAAGCATCCAAGGATGCTTGTCTAGTGAAATCGGCATGTTAGTTAGTATTAACAACTCTACAGGAATACAGGCGCCATAACCAGAGTAATCGTCGCAAGCATTTTTATCAGAACGTGAATTGAAGGTCCAGCTGTGTCCTTAAAAGGGTCTCCGACACTGCAAGTACATTACAATTCAGATTTCCTTGAGTTCAGCAGCAAACTAAAAAAATCAAAGCCTAAAAATGACTAAAACTTCAAGAAGATATGTGCAGCATAGTTATCTCAGAAAATATAGAGCCACCAAACAATCAAAGAAAACTGGGCAGCTTTAAAGCCTAAAAGGTGCATGCACGTAGAGAAGCAGAGCAAAACATTAACGAGAAAATGTCTTTTATTGAAGATTTTTCTAAAAAGAAATTTGGCACTAGGTTAAAAACATATTTCCAGAAGACCATGTAGTAGGCATCATTCTGCAATCTACAAGCTTAAATATATTTGCATATGAAATATAAATATAACTATCATAACTTACGTGTCTCCAGTAATGGCAGCTTTATGACAGTCACTGCCTTTGCCTCCAAGAGCCCCAGTCTCTATATACTTCTTAGCGTTATCCCATGCACCACCAGCAGTATTCAAGAAAAGAGCCATAAGGATGCCAGAAACAGTTGCAAACATCAACATTGCAGCCACAACTTTTGCACCAAGCAATGGGTGTCCTACATAATGCCCCAGTACCCGAAAAACAATACCTGTAACAAATATACTTATCTCAATAAATGATCATGCAAAATGAGCAACTCAAGTTTCCAGATTCATCTATGGCAAAGCAGAGTCTATTTGCAGTACACAAGATCAGATATCCTACCAACCACTATCGGTGATATAATTGCCAAGGCACCGGGTTTGATCATTTCCTTCAACGAGGCAGATGCTACTATTGCCACACAGCGACCATAATCAGGCTTTTCTTGGTAATCCTGCAGTTGGACAATCATTAAATGTTACCAGACACATCACCAATCACATTACACAGATGTATACTTACCATGATACCAGGCCTTTCGATAAACTGTCTTCGGACTTCATTTACCACCTCCTGAGCAGTACGACCAACAGCTGAGCAGGCCCATGCACTAAAGAGGAAAATAAGCATAGAGCCAAGCAAGCCACCAACAAAAATTTCAGGAACTGCAATGTCAACCTGAAATAGAACATTTCACAGATTTTGGAACAATAAACATCATAAACACATGAGCAAAAAAGCCAAGGTGTAAGATAATAGCAACCTCTTTAAAAGCTACATGAGCAAAAGAAGCCACTTCATCCATGTAAGCACTAAAAAGAAGAAATGATGCAAGTGCTGCAGATCCAATAGCAAACCCTTTTGTGGTAGCTTTAGTGGTGTTCCCGACTGCATCAAGGACATCAGTGATTTCTCGGACACTTTCAGGCTGAAGAGAAGCATATAATAACCTGTTAGCATGAGATAAAACTTCATATGAAAACATCCAGACTCAATAATCCACTGATACCTGTTGACTCATCTCCACAATACCACCAGCATTGTCAGCTATTGGTCCAAACATATCCATAGTTAAGACATAAGCAGCTGTACTAAGCATTCCCATTGTGGCCACTGCTGTTCCAAACAGTCCACCTGTAGGGTTTCCAGCTTCATCCAGCAATCCTGAACTATGACCCAACCAGAATGAAGAAATAATAGATACACTGATAACAAGTACTGGAAGTGCAGTTGACTCCAGTCCCAAACTGACGCCAGCAATTATATTAGTCCCATGACCTGTTGAGCTAGCAAGAGCCAACGTACGCACTGGCTCATACTTATAATCAGTATAATACTTGGTGATCCATACAAATACGTATGCTGTTATGATTCCCACCAGCCCACATAATGCAAAATTTAACCAAGCTGAAGGTGCCTGCTCTGTGTAAAGCAACCAACGTGTCGACTGCACAAAATTGAAAATATTAAAAAGTATGAAATTTGTTATTATAGGAAACAAAACTATCAAAATCAATTAACAGTTTCCCAGTAGCCACTGTCCCACCCCTTTAAGAAGGCAAAACAACTAGAACTAACGCATCAATTATGCCCAAAGAAGACAAAATACAATGCTTAAGTGAAAGAAGGGAAAACAGCAAGGGAGCAGTGAAGAAATTGAAGATTGCTCATACCACACCAAAGGTCAAAACCGCTAATACTATCGTGACAGTATATCCTTTCTCAAGAATTCTCATTGGATCTTCTGCAGCTATGCCAGCCTCTCGGGTGCCTCTTATTGAAAATATACCCACAGAAGATATGATTAGGTCAAAGGAATGAACCACCAAGGGGAACAAGATAAAGCCAGTTGGATCTGTTTCACCAGACAAAAGGCAGCTAGTCAATAAGATGCAAGAAACTGCAAAAGTACAAAAGATTATGATGCTTTTTGATCATTTAGACACTCCATAACAAGCTCTAAGATGAGTGAATGAGTATGTGGTGAAGTTTATTGCTAAGAGATAGCCCCAAAAAACAAATAGAACCTTATGCACAAGGTGAGGGAATGGCACAAAGGGGTATACTTGCCTTCAATTTTACAGCGCTGGGCCATCGTTCCACCCAATATCATGGCACTGATGATCTCAGCAGCAATACTTTCAAATAGATCTGCACCACGAGCAGCACAGTCACCAACATTGTCCCCAACCTACAAGTCACATGTCAATGGTTTCATCATTTAAGGTGCCACTTCAATCCAAGGGGTCTCCTCCATTAATTTAACCACACAAAAAAAAAATCAGATCACCGCATTGTCCCTCAGCTGACAACAATAAGCACAAAAAAATACCCCCAAACAGAAAATTCAGATTTGAGAGAAAGAATAAGGAAATAGAAGGGGAAAGGGATTTTTTTTCCATTGGACCATAAAGCTGGAGCATCTCCATTTTTTCCTCACATAATGATATATTTTAATAATCAAAGTTGATTGTGCCCTTCTTTTTACAAGTTTTAGTTGGATAAGCACAAGGTTGTGCATAGTCAAAAACCTAAGACCTTGCCTGCAAGATCATCCCAAAACTGTAACATGAAAAGCCCTGCAGAACTTCCAGAGCAGTTCTCAATCTCATGTACTTAATATCCAACTATAAGCATGGTGTATAAGATAACATCAAAAAATCACAATCCTTCACATCAAATATCACATGTAAGCAACAGGATAGGCAAGCAGAAACTAATAAAATCCTCAAGAGGACGGGAAGGGATGCCACTCCGTTCAATTTCTTTATAATGTCAGAAACTTCACAAGTCTTGATTGAAAAATGGTCCACTTAAAAGATTTCACATATTTGCACTACAAGTGTGAATTTAATTCATAATGTTATTCTTGCTGAGAGATATTGTTTTTGAAACTACAACAGCCGAAATTCCAAACGAAGAGAAAAATACCAGGTCAGCAATAACAGCAGGATTACGAGGATCATCTTCAGGAATGCCCTGCTCAACTTTTCCAACAAGGTCTGCCCCAACATCAGCTGCTTTTGTGTATATACCACCACCCAATTGAGCAAAAAGAGCAACAAAGGAAGCTCCAAAGCCATAACCAACAAGGAGAAGTGGTACTGGAATAAAATAAAAATTGCACAGGGTAAATTCACTTGTTGACTATTACATATTGTACCAGAATCAGTTACACAAATGATATGTTGTTCCCCGTACATCTCGATTCAGTAGCAATAGCCATCTACTAACATGGATATTTAACAGCAATGAACAATATTCATACCCACCTGTCGAACAACATTGACTATAAAACCAAAAGAATGAACAGAGAAAAGAGAAGATAAATAGGGGGGGAGGTAAAAGAGAACACTTACAATCTGTGACTTTCATTGAACCTTCTGAATCCACCCCCAACCAAACATAGAAGGCAGCATAGAGAATGGCAATGCCAAGTACAGCCATGCCTACGACAATGATGGCAGAGAAACCACCAGCACGAACAGCTATCTGAAAATAACGTTCGCATTTCATCCACTTTACATGTATATACAGAAAATTATAGGCTAAGAAAGGTACACTAACCTGTAAGGCTTCTCTGGCTGATCGCCTTGCAGCACTAGAAACACGAACATTTGCACGAACAGATACCCACATCCCAACATATCCAGCAATACCTGAGCATAAAGCTCCCAGCAGAAAAGAAATAACAGTAATAAAAGCAGATGAAACCCTGCATCAGAACACATAGAGATTAGGATCAAATAATTAACACAAACGAATGGTGAAAAAAATTCCGTGTAATCTTCAGGTAAACCAAAAGAATACATAATTCTACCTCCCAACACCAGCTGCTTCTTGTTGTGGTGTTCTGTCCCGCAACAGATATATACTGAGAATGACTAAGGCAAGCAGAACAGCCATTTTGGAGATTGTGCCATACTGAGTCCTAAAAAAACCTTCAGCTCCATCACGTATAGCATATGATATCTGTCAAGAGAACCATTAGGCTCTATTAAATAAACAGGCAAACCATATTATCTCTAGATCACAGTAATGGCAGTAAATTTGACATAAACCAAAAGGACACAGGAGGGAAGCAGCCATAGAGGACAGAAAAATCTATAATACTGGCAAAAAAGATATCGATAGTCTGATATACACCAAAGAGTTGTAAGGAATGAACTCACATAATTAATTCTTTCAAACAAGTAGTAAAATGGAACAATGGTAGACAGAATATTGGACGAATAACACCAAATTTTCTATAGCAATGTAGTGCCAAAGCCAAAATGAGAAAAATAGGCAAGTACTCCTTATTGCCCCAAACAAAATTCTGCCAAGCTATACAGAAAGGTAATCAACAGAACATGCAAAAGAAAGCATCCTTTCTTTTACCTCTACATCTCCCCCCGACAAATAATGTGTCATATCATAGTAAACCTTCTAGCACGTTGACAATTGTACCCAGCTTTCACCATTGAGAGTCTATCCCTCTCAAACTCAGGTCCATGGCAATGTATACGTACCAGAAGAGTTAATGCTTCCCTTAAAAGGATAATTTCCTATCAAATTATCTAGTTGATCTATCCTGCTTACCAATATTGGCCCAAAACAGAACTTGGAGAAGAAACTTTAGCATCACTGCTCTAGTCACCAAAAAAGTAGTCGATGGTGTCTCTCAAAAAGAAAAAGAAAAAGGAAATGAAAATGGAAAGGGAAGAAAAAATCTCAGTTCAGAGAATAAAATTGTCCTTCATTCAATATAAGCCTTTGGTTTTACAAAATTAAGTAGGAGAAATTAGAAAACACCTGGACTACTAGTTAAAATTGAGAGGAGCTCTTACATTACTGCAAATAAGATTAATTATACAGTAATAACAGAAATTACCAGCTCAATAATCTGTAAAGTGACACAAGCTATCTAAAGAGTAATTGCACCGGAAAGTGTACAAATGTGTGAATTTGACAGATTGAGCAAAATAGCGGATCTTATATATGTACCTGAGCCATCTCTGGAGGTCCCTCGTCCTTTGAAAGAACCCACTTTGTAAGATATATTGAGACAAGGAAGCAGATGATGCAGATTGAAAATACAAAAACAATGATTCGGGATGTGCTGGCTCCAATATAGAAGATAAATCCAAAGGCCATAAGCATTAGTACGAATAGAACACGAGTGTTTAACCCCATAAAGATTTGGAAAACCTGCAGACAGCAGCTTTTAGTTATGTCCATAAAAATATACAATTAAATAATTTGGGAATTAAGGCCAGCAGCTGAAAACACAAGAAAAAGTGATGCTGACATGCTGTTTTATAATAACAAAAAACTATCACTGGAGGTTAGGCTGCCAAAATTATGCACATACTCTCCACCCCAAGCCTCCATCCAACCATGGTGTTTCCAGTACTCCACACATTGAATTAGATTAATCTATTCCTGTTTGCCAACTTAGTTTTTTTTTTCTTTTTTTAAACTTCCCAAATTTTTTAAAAGAGAAGTACAGTATTCCCTCTGTCCCCAGTTTTTTGCCCCACATCACATTTTTCACTTTATTAAGAGATGGACCATTTTTTTCGGTCTTTTTCCTCACTTGAATTAAGAGATAATCTCTTCTATCTCCTCCAATAAACTCCTTACTTTCCAAGCCCTTCTTATTCTCTCTTTCTCCAACCCAACGAATTCCACGGCCCTCATCCTCCCGTTGATCTCATCCTCTTCACCTTTATTGGTTCGTCTACATCCACGGCCCAACCCCTTCCTGTTAATCTCTCCGGCGACTCCATCTCCTCTAAGAAAGTCCAAAATCTGGATATTCTAGTGCTTTTTTTGTTGAATTTTGTTTTTTTCAATTTTAAGGCTATTTCTCTCTCCTTAAGGGGTGCTTGATTGTTGATTTTGGTGGTAGAGTTGGTAGGTATTGGTGTTGTAGTGTGTATTTAGTGGTAGTGGGGGTGGGTAAATAGTTGTTGGTTTGGTGGTTGTGATGCTCGACTTTTGGGTGGATGGGTGGTGATGGTGGTGGTGGGTGTTAGGACAGATGGATGGTGGGGTTGTGGGGTGGGTCAGTGAGGAAAACAGTGGATGGTCCGTTGAACTAAATGGGCAGATGGTTGTGTCATGGTTGTGGGGGGTGGGTCAATGAGGAGAGAGGAAGAGGGTGGCTGGGAAATAAGTGGGTTAAGGGAGGGAAAATTGGGCGTAACAAGTTCATTAGCCATAACCCAACACAAAGCTTAACAAGTTGTAATATTTTCATGTCCTAGGAAATGAGGCAAGCTTTTGGGGACAATCCAAAATAGAAAATGAGGCAAACTTTTGGGGACAATCCAAAATAGAAAATGAGGCAAACAATTGAGGACAGAGATAATATAACACAAGATGTCTCTTTCTTATCATCACCAGCTAGCTGCTATGTACTCTAAAAAGTAGTGTACCCTAAGATGAAACACAAAGATAGGAGCCTGTGCTTGCCTTTCACACAAAATGACAAGTATTTCCATTCAATCATGCGGATATTTAAGCAAAAACAACCCTGCACCTTGCCTTTGAATACATACATGTTTTAAACTAAAGCAATCTTGGATTACAAGATTTTTTATTTATACAACCTTTTTCCTATTAATGGAGATACTACACCTCCATTTCATATATTATCCAATAAAGTCGTAGAAGAAAGATATCTTCATTCAACAAAATGCATAATTTCTATATACGAGAATGAAATAACAGATAATTAGCATTTAAAATGTCTAGCAATAAGAAATTTTCATAAAATTGAAATACAAACAAGTAGATTTTTGTATAGACAATTAAAATATAAGCATAAAAACCAATTAAGATAATAATCCAAGAAAAAGATGCACTTTTGATAAATGAAAATCACATGACGTACCAACAAAGTCATCTTAATTCAGCTCTATGAGAGAAACCTCTTGTTTCTTGAACGAAGGATAACTTAGGTCAAAACTTATAATTCTACGTAAACAAATTCATTTATTCTATCTTGACAATATATATAACAATGGACTACGTATGCCTTTCATTTGAGGACTTCTAAACAATAATAATGACAAGACTATGTATTGTTCACCATTTGGAGTTCTTGTCTATTTATCTTCATTCTTCTTTTCAATTCTTAATTTCCCACATTCAGCTGTATATTCCTATGAGCCCCTAAGAATGCCCGACCTAATCCAAACACAATTCAGCTTCTTCAGTCTTTACACTCACTATGTTATTGTTCTCATCCACTTGCTTATATGCAAGTCCATAAAGCAATACATTACAATTGAATTATTTCAACTCCAAGTAGTATATCCCTAATGGTACCAGGAGAAGTGATTAAGTCTCCATCTCACATCTTTAATTCTTTATAATATAAAATTATGCATAGCAAACATATGAAACAGTTTAATTTCATGAATGTATGTAAATTCATGCAAATCATACTCAATACTTACAGGATCCACAAAGTTGTTCATATATAAACTCCAAGTACACCAATTTGACCATTTCTGTGGTGTCAAAACTCCACGGAAATGCGATATACTAAACTAAAATGGCTATTTAAACTTCTTACAGATTATTTATTGTAAATGGAAGATGTTATAACATGTTGGTAAAAGGATCAATCAATCAACTATAATTAGCCACTTAGTCACTGTACGGGTAAGATAGAATACACATGGTCGTCCCCGCTCTCTCCTGGACAGAAGACTCTTCATAAACTTCAGGATTGCTTTAATGACTAAAGGTAAACTCCTATAAAACTTGAATGCCAAAAACGAATCCAATTCCATAGTAATGGATCCAGAAATTAAAAAAATTCAGCCCCTTATCACCCCGAAAAAATAAAAAATGGTACTGCAGCTGCTCCCAAACAGACCAACTAAGGTCCGCCACTGATGTTAACTTCACAACCAAAAGCAAAACCAAGTTTAGAGAAGAATATAGCTTTGCAACATTAGACTAATAGTATATATGTCTAAATTCCTTGTATGGGGTAACTTCTTCAATTTTATTCAAGTTCTAAGTAGACAAATCACATGTATAGCTTAGACACAGCTCCTTTTCTTAGTTTTCTTCCTGCTCTTTTCTCTATATTAACCAAATCCTTTCTCATATAGTATCCACTATTCATTCTGATTATGTGATAATTAGTTTCATACCATGATTTTCTCGTCTTCAAAGCAATTTTCAAGTTTAATCCTTAGTTTTTTCTCATGTTAGAATGCCATAATCATGGATTTAAAATTATTCTTGTTCTAACTGCCTGATCAAGAACTCCCTAGAATTCCTACCTCGATATCTATTACTTCTCACCTGCTTCAACACTCCACACTTAAAGAAACTCAACTTTTGCCAAATCATGCAATAAAGGCAATGTTGAACATGCAACCACAATTAGATGGCTTCATGAATAGACATCCAGTGAGCGTATCACAGCCATTTACGTAAATCCAAAAGAGTCACATTACATTCGAGAATTAATTTCTAATTGATTCATCAGCTCAGAGTTTCCATGACCATATCGCAGCTTTTCTAGCCAAAAGTCCATCATATGGTTAATTAATCCTAAAGCTAAAATCGTCCAACCAAGTACCAAACAAATAAACTAAACCAATATATCAAAACAAATCTACTCAACAACATTGCCTAGTTATGGGAAAAAAGAAGTCTTACCAAGGGGGTATAAGGTTTGGTGCGCATGTCGGGGAATGTGCGAGACCTATCGTGGTAAGGCCCCATGGAACCACTCTCCATATCATCCATCATGATGGAATGAGTGGAATTCACTCTCCTGGCCACTGGAAACGGGCTGAACTCGCCACTTTGGGGGACTTCACCCCCTGAAATTGGTCGCTGTATCTTGAAACGCCGTTCTTCACACCCTGGACCGTCCCTCAGATATAACGGTCACAAAAGGCTTCACCTTATTCAGATACAAGGCTCCAACAATAACCACTTACGAAATCCTAGCAAACTCCTCCGGTCCAGCACTCCATCTTCCTCCTCACTTACAAGCGGGAGCACTCTAACTTCAAACTCGACTCCACTAATTTAATTTTCTCGTATATCAACTCCTCAAGTCCTCTGCGCAAATGAATCAGACTCCATTAAAATTTAACAATCCTATCACAATAAAAACTATATGAGCAATCGAAAATCATTCTTTAAGCTCAGAAAACAATCTACATTCTCATATGCACACAACATAATGATGTCCTTGATGAACAAAAAAATTTCGTTTAAATAAATTACCATATACAATTCGGATCTATAACGCACCAAATAAAGGAGAACTACTTTATACCCACATTAATAACGCTATATTTCACACGAAATGCAAAAAACTATACTAAATGCCAGAAGTTTGAACAAAACGTCGAATACCGAATATTGAACCGAAATTTCGGCAACAAATTCAAATAAAACTTATCTCAAAAATCATCAAATCAACGAACAAATTCGGAAAAATTGAATTGAAAATCGCAGCTTCGAAAATGCGAATCGGTCAATTACCAGAAGATTCAACTGCGATTGATCAACAAAGAAGATCCAAAAAAAATTGAGAAAAAAATGATGAAATTGACATAGAAGACTCACGTTTACTGAGAATGAAGTGTGAAATGTGAGATAAGATCTTGATGATGTTGAAGGTTCGAGGAGCTGATTAATGGCGGAATGTGTCACTTTCTGCAACTCCCAATGGAGGAGAGAAAAAGGGAGAGGGAGAATTTTGTTGGTGTCTGATAAATCTGTGAGCCTGTGAGCATAGAATTTGTCTTTTTTTTTTTTTTTTTTTTTTTTTCTCTCTATCGTAAGTAGTGCTAAATAAAAGGTTAGTATGTTAGTCTGTGGTTCGATTACTTTGTGTAATTGTGGGGCCATATTGGATTTAAAAGTAGCAAAATTTTTCCCAATAAACTTTTCTCTTCAAAACTAATTGCTGTTTTTAAATTCTTTGCATCATTGTACTTTTTTAGACTTTGTATAACCCTAACTAAAAATGCTCCTATTGATGAATGATAGATGCTCGTTTTTCTCTCCTAAAAAAAGTTGTTCATTAAAAAGGGACTTGAAACTAAAAGGTGATGGTTGAAATTGAAATAGGCTATTGTCACACATTAATTGATAATGGGGTGACTTTCTTTTTAAAGAGTTGAAAAACCAAGCAAAGAGAAATAGCAAAAACAAAACAAAGGGATTACAAGCAAGAGCTATTAGATCCTCTCAGCAAACCGCTATTAAAAGGTTAGGTAGAGATGAAACAAGACTCCTTTAGATTCATTTGTATCAATCCATCGAAACTCCATAACGATTTGATCGAAGAGAACAACGGAGGTGATTGGCCTATACCAAGATTGTCAGCCAATCCACAACTTTATTTAAATTTTCTTCACTATAAATGTGTATCGCCTTCACTTCTCAGTCCGACATCTCTAGTAAAGTCTTGCAATGATCAATTATGTGTGTACAGTCGCCACACATTATCACAATATTAACTAAGACTTGTACACACACTTGGTTGTCTAGTTGAATTTCTAACTTAGTAATTTGCAATTCCCTTGCCTGTAGTAAGCTCTTATAAGTGCAAGGCAATCTGCTATGAATGCTCTTAGCTACAAATGTTGAAATGATAGCTCTTTGATGATTCATAATATTGTATAAAAGGGTGATTTTTATTTTATTAAAATAACTTTTTATACAATATACTCAACATTTCCTTTTTAAACATATATCTTTATCAACTGAAATTGTAATATCTTTTATTGTAATGGTGACTTTTGTTATATTGAAAGATAAGTTATATAATAATCTTATTGTATTCCCATGCATATAAAATCTTCCTTAAAATTTTACAAAAATTTTCTCCAACATCTAAATTTCATTATGAAAATAATAAAATAATTCATGAGAGGCACGAGAATCAAGCTAGTTTTCTATACATTAAAGTGTTTTTTTATATAATTATAAATTTATGCTCCATACATGATATCTAATAATCTCACATGAATGTCAAAATCGGAGATGAATCGAACGAGTCTTACTATAGAATCATTGGCGGACCTAGCTCATTTTTCTGGTGAGCCAAATGACTCATCAGTCGGTCAAAAATAATAATTGGGGATGTATTTTTTAATATTATTATTTGGTTATTCGGTAAAAAAATTATTTTAGTTAATTATCGATTGGGACTAGGCGTGGCGAACGAATCGAGTTGGGTCAGGTTTGTGTTTATGTTTGAATCACCTACTTTTGGGTCAGCTATCCACTAACCCGAACCTAATCCATTTAAATTTTTGAGTTAAAAACCCCAACCTGAACCTAACCTATTTAATTTCAGGTCGGATTCGTGTCAACTCATTTAGGTTTTTGTGTCGAAAATCTTAACCCTAACTCGCTATTTTCGGGTCGGGTTTTTGGTTTGGGTCAGTTTTTGCCACCATTGAGATGTGATTATTCAATAGAGTGGCTGAAGAAAAAGAAAACTTTTAGGATATACGACTGATAAGTTTACAGTAGTAGTTTAATCGTCTTTTAGGGTTTTAATTTGGGCTTGAGGTTTGGGTTGAGTGAATGGCCAAGTAATTTTTTTAATCTATTTAATATAGTTTGATTATAAAGTCGGGTTCAGGTTGACTCGACCTGGTTTTGACCCGAAAATAATTTTAGGTCGTGGGTCATTTTCGGGTTGAAATTTTCAACCTTAACCTAACCCATTCAATTTCAGGTCAAATTCATGTAAACCCATTTAAGTTTTGTGTCGAAAATCTCAACTATAATCCGCTATTTTCGAGTCAAGTTCAAGTCGGGTTTCCACTCCTAATTGTGACTCATTAGGCGGAAATATACTGGACCTAATGATCAAATATTAGAGATTGGCAAAACTTCTTCGACCCCACTTCGTCCTTTTTATATAAAAGTCGCATAATGTACGCATTTCTCAATCAAAGTGGAGATTTCACGAGATTGTACTCTACAGATACACTTGGGCCTTTGTGAGCGGAGATCGTCCTTTTCATCCCTCTCTAAATGGCATGACATAACAAAAGTTGAACCAGTGGACACATGAAGGATAAGGTCCAATTGCTTATTTCAACTTATTTACTCACAAATAAGACCGAAAACGGAGATTTTTTTTTTTTTGGTTAAGGATTGGCAGAAAACCGGAGATTCAATGCTCCACAGCAGATCTGTTTAAATGGAAGGAGCCTTATTAAGAGCTCATGATTCGATCCGTTTATAAAAAGATGTAATGATGAGATTAATTGGTTCGATATCTTATAGAGTCTTTAATATGTCAAGTCGGGTCAATAATGGATCAATAATTTTCATGACTTTTAAATACTATCAAGTAATAAATGTTTTTTTTTTTTTTCACTTTCTTGTCAATGGTCCACTGCCAAAGATTAGAGATGATACAAGCAAATAAACTATCGCTCTTCATATATAGAATCACACCCTCTTTAGACCGGTTCGACCCGACTCGACCTATTTTGTATCTTATTTGGCCAGCCCTGATTGCCCGTTTTGTACCTTCTCAGACCCGGTCCTATCCAACTCATTTTGCACATGACCCATCTCGGTCCTAACCCGACTCAATGCATAGGTCTAATGAACCATGATACTTGATAGCTTTGATGAAACCGACAACATTGGTCTAATTTGTACTAATGTTGCATTTCTATTTTCATATAATTTTCCTATAATACTATGTGGCTGACATAAAATACGTAGATTTAAATTTACAATCGTAAAAAACGCCGCACACTTAAAATATGATTGTGGATGACAATATGTCACGATCCTCCCAACAAGGCCAATAACTTCCCACAAACATATGTTAACCTAATTAGGCAACTAGCGAACGCTATTTAAAAAGCATAGCGTCGTTTGGTTCTTGAACTTCATTTTATTACTTAATGGTTCATTCTCCTCCTCTTCCTTGTCTCTTGATCTCTCCACGACTTTCTCTTTCTGCTGAGACCACCCTGATCATCACTTGAACTAGAGGATGTACTGATGTAGCCCAACTCAACATCCCTACTTGGACGACGACCTCGAATCTTACGCCAACAGAAACAGCAAATGTAATCTAATGCTAATATCTTACACAGGATCTTTGCAATACACTGGCATAATCCCAACTTATATAACAGGTACAGGAAAACTAGGCCTGAACCAATCAACAAAAATTTAACTTACAGAGTGTACAAAAAGAGTATATGACTAGTAATTAAAAGACGGAGGAAATGCAAAATAGATCGATACACTAGTATTGTACGTAATCCATGTATAGAGGGCCTTACAAATGTACAGGAGACAGCAAGCAAGCAAGCAAAAATTTCACCAAGTCGGCTATGCAGAAGTGCTCGACAAAACAAACAACATCAGGTCACATACGTCCCTGTAAAATCAAGCCATGTCTCATTTTCATAGTACAATATAATATACAAGTATGTGTTACCACTTGAAATAGGAGTGCAAAGATCAAGTCATTATGCCTCCTAAAGGCCATTATTAACCACACAAATACAAACAAATCTCTCATTTTTCTATAACCAATATACTAGTAACTTAGGTATCAAATATAAATATTGTTATATCAGATATAAAAGTACGAAAAATATAAATACAAAAAAACAATATCAGGTATAGACATTATGATATCAGGTATAGAAATAAACTTACCTGTCTAATCATCATCATATACTCATTAAGAAGCAAATCGTCAAATAATACAAAAGAAACTTACTGACAAGATCGATCAAAAAGTATTTGAATGGAGTTACGAGAGCATTTGCCATTATGGAACCAACGTCACTAAGAATTTTGCTTGTAAAGTTCCCCATTTGTTCTTCACATCAACATGCATGCACATGCACATACTTCTAAATTATAATCCGCCCTTCATATTCTATAGATGTGACCAGTTTTTCAATAAAAGTTACCATCATACCATAATACTGAATTATTCTATATAGATTGTATATGTCCCTACTCCTCGAATGACCGACGCATTCATTTCTGTGTTAAAAAAAAAAAAAAAGATAATGCACTCATTTCGATCTTCAAAATATAGTTTTGTTTTTGCGCTCAATTGTTGGCAAATGTACGTTGAAACTGCGATATTAGTTGATAAACTTTTAATGCAAGTAAGACGTGATTCATTTTCAACCCACACAACAATGTATACAAATCAACTTTCAATCTGACAAAAGACAATCGACTTATGATTAAAATTCAGCAAATAAAAGAAACTGAAATAAGGCTTTGGGAAGTTTCAGACGAACAGAGTAGAAATAAGAATAAGCCAATTTTTTTTTTTTTTTAAAATAAAATAAGAGTTTGGTGAGATGATTAGCATACAGTTTTTTCTTTTTCTTTTTTCATTTTTTTTAAATTTAAAATGAATGGCTTAGGGAGAGATAATTGTATCAGCACATACCATAGAATATAATAGAGTGTTATTGTATCCTAAAAAAAAGTTACCCTTCGATATAACAAAAGTTGCCCTTTAATACAACATATGTCAATCTTTGTCAATTTTGAATGGATAATTTATGTTATTTCAAAGGGTGAGTTTATTAGGGATACAATAATTTTATTATATCCCGTGTGTATACAAGACTTTGTATAATTGAATTCTTAGAGGGAATAAAATGAGAGGGTTGTATATATATAGGGGTTTTGGAAGCCTTACAACAAACATGTAATTTTGTTTTATAAAATACTATAAAGTGGCCGGGTAAATATACAATATACATCTGAAATAATATATATTAGCATATTTTTATATTTTCAAGCTATACATGATATAGAAACTAAAGTTGTTTCGTTGCCCTTGAATTGTTTGTCTTAAAAAGTAGAATTCTTCCTTGAAATATTAAGAATAAAAGTATATACTTCATCAAACAGTTTGTTAAGTTATTCTCTAGATTGACATCTCCAAATTCCTACAAATAATATAATTAGAATATAGTTATTTTTGATCAATTCTAATCCTTTCCTCTAACACCTAAAGTATTTTGTGTGATACGATTTCACTATGCCTAGCAAATAATCATATTACAAACCTACATTCTAAGGCATGAATTTATATGTGAGCTTAGTTGGGGTTTTAGAAGTCTCTCAATAAAACGTGTATTTCTATTTACACAAAATCTTGCATACGGAATATAATAAAGTTACTGTATACCCACCCCTTAAAATAACAAAAATTACCCACTTAAAGTTGATAAAGATTGATATATATTGTGTTGAAAGGTATATAATGTATGTTTTTCTTTTATATATTACATTAAATTGTTACTATTACTAGAACTAACTAGAATGTGTGACAAACTAATAACTACAATGTGAAATAAACATTTCTATTTATATATTAGATTGTTACTATAATTAGTTCCAATAACCCATTTCTTCTAAAAAAATATTAATTACCAAATACTATTTCTATTACTATTTTATGATGTATCATTGTTCAGTGAATAAAAAGATTCACTTGATTTAGACCTCGTTATTTCACCTTTTAAGAATACTTAATCAATAAAAATAACTTATAATCAATGAAAATTTGTAGATTCATGCATAAAAAATAAAAAATAATAGGGTCACAGTAAAATACGGAGTAAATAATAATAAATATAAATAAATTATGATCAGTAAGTCGGTGAGTCCCGAGTATGTAATGAAACTGGTTTAAAACTCCAACGTAAAGCCCAAAAATATCGACCCAAACAAATTGGGAACAGCCCATAACCCACTCACCGAACCAAGGGAAAAAAAAATCCAAAACTCAGATTTAAATACCCTGAAAGTTCTAGGGTTTAAGAAAATCATCGTTGGTTAGATCTCGAAGAAATCAGAGAAAGAAGAGACGACAATGGTGACGACGAAAGGAAAGGGGAGGAAGGCCAGAGTAGAGGAGGAAGAAGAGTGCAAGAAGACCTTGAAGTGCGTGCAAGAGTGGACCAACTGGACCTTGAAGAAGTCTAAAGTCCTCGCTCATTACGGTTTAATCCCTTTGATTATCTATGTTGGGATGAACTCTGAGCCTAAGCCCACTCTTTCTCAGCTTCTCTCTCCTTTTTAATCCATGTTATTGTTATATTATCTTATTATTATTACTGTATGTTTATTTTCTGAATATTGTGGTTGTTATCAAAATTGAGATTTTTATGGGTTTGTTGTATTTTTATTTAGTTGGTTATTTATTTGTGTTTTCATGATTTGTTTGGTGTGATTGCGGGTATGGGGTTTGATATTGATGATTAGGGTTTTAGGCGAATGGCAAGGATGATGGTTTTTTTTTTTTTTTTTGTGTTTATTGAATGAAGAAATTGTAAGGTGGTTGATGAATTTTGGTGATTTATAGTTGTTAGGTGCTAAACGAATAGCGAGATTGTAAGGTGTTCGGTGAATGTTGTGTAGTCTGTACAACGATGATGAAGTTTGGTGATTATAGTTGCCGAAATTGTAAGGTGGTTGGTGAATTTTGGATAATCTGTAAAACGATGATCAAGTTTGGTGACTATAGTTGTCGAGTTTTAGTTTGGATGACGAAATTGCTAGAATGATGAATTTGATGATTATAATTCCAATGAGATTTTGATTGTTCAAAAGTCCTGATTTCTGGTTGTAATTCATGATGTCCTGAAGTTGTGATTTTGTGAAATACAACAATGTTTTGTCGAAATAGGTAACTAGTATATACCATTATTAGAACATAGCCACTACTACTTGCAAAACTCCTGATTCTCCTTGCACAAACCGCCTGCTGCTCGTTTGATGTGGCAACCTACCTGCAAGTCTACAACAAACCAGTCTGCTCATTCCAGATGACAAAACCTCCCTATTCCACTAGACCATTTACATAATTATTATGAACCATTACACAAGTCACAAAAGCATCCTTAATAAACTACATCCTCATGATGCTGCTGTATGAGACCATTAACACCAAGTTCCTTCAAAAAGCGGTGTGGTTGGAGTGACATCTGCTCCGAAAGTCTTAACCAAATCTGAGCACTTAGGATCTGGTACCTCTGTCTCAGGGCAGAGCTCCAGCCCCAGTTCTTCCTCTATGTCATCGGACGCCGATATCAGGAGGAACTCACAGCCTTCGTAGTTCAGGAAGTCAGTAGGATCAGCAGGCACATACTGCTTACTCCCAAAATGCCCCTGCAGGTGGGCAGGGAATACGGCTTTGCGTTTGTTCCCCACACCTTGGAACCCATACCTTCTGCCACCTTGCTCTGGACTCTTTATCTGGATGATGAAAGAGCCTTCTCTTTCGACGTTGAGCTCTTCTTGAGGTTCGTTTTTCTGGTCTTTGGTTGGTAGTTCTAGCTTGTATACCAAATGAGTGTGCATTTTTCCTTCAGAGTACTTGTGCCTCAGGATGCGGTATACCCCTTCACCTAAAGCCCTTGCATTGGGCTTGTGCCGGTGTCCCCTTGTTGCTGTATCATATTCTTCTGCACATAACCATATAAATTTGAATTAGCTTCACAGGTCGATCAAGATGTCGCTAATTATATTGGTTATTTTCTAGAGTTACCTTAACTTCTTCAATTTTACCCAATTATTAAGTACTTTCTCCGTCCAGAGATTATCCTAAGTACAAAAAATATTTTTTTAAGACCGAATGGTAAATCTTTAAGGGGACAATTCATAATTGAAAATATTTAGAGGAATGGGCAATTACTGGGGAAGAGCATAGAATGAAAAATGAGACGATTTATAGGAACTCATTCTTTGGAACAGAGGAAGTATTCGACTTTGACATGGGTTGAAAGGTGAAAGATAGACATACCTCCTCGAAGTGCATCCTTGATATCATCAATCCTTGTGGTGACCAATTCGACAAACCCCCAAAAAGGCCTACTTTTCTTCCTAGGATCAGGAAGACTCTTCCTTCCCATGACAATTAATCTCAGAAGTGGTTCTTTTTCTATGTTCACTTCCTGTGTAACCAAGCCCACGTATCAGGTCTCCACTCAGTTAAATCATCAAATTTCAGAGCACACAACTGAAATAAAAGATAAATTAATGGCTGATTGATCACCTTCTTTCCATGCCCGCCTTCAGGATGCATCTTGAGACGACGTTTTTCATCATCAGTTTCACCTTCATCAGCATGACTTGAACTAGGACCACCCCCAGACTTGGCACCTTCTTTGCCTGAATCGGGGTTCTGCTTCTCCTCCACTGGCTTCTCACCAGATTCAGGGCGTAAAACTATGTACATTCTTTGAACATCGTCAGCACTATGAGCTTCCTCTCTGTTTACTTTCGGCCTGTAAAAGAAAAATGTCTCCCCTCTTTCCTGCAACGTGAAATAACATTTCTTACTCAAAGTAAGTTCACTCATCTCAAAACCTAATATTGCTGCATTCCTAGCAGGAAAGCACTAGGATGTTCCATCCTTGAGGAAGGAAGAGCACACATTATAACTTCAAATAAACCAAGGTTGAATGATGGGTTAAACTTAACTCATGCTCACTGTATTAATAGAGACGCTCTCTTTTACAAGGGGAAGTAAAGGGAAAAGAAACCTAGTTAAAAAGTTCTTATGCTACTCCTAATGTGACAGTGTTCCCATTACTCTCAACAGTCAATCCCCCATATTTTTTGTCCATTTGACTCATATGTGATAAAATCTTGGCAATCTAAAGACAAATACAAGGGACTTAGAAGTTTTAGTTTTTAACGCATTATCAGCAGCATTTACTTGTTTAGGAATTAGAAGTTTCAGGAAGACAGGAATGAAGAAGAGATAAGAGAGGAGAAAGGAGAAAGGAGAAAGGAGAAAGGAAGGAAGACCTGAATCTCGACTTGAGGATCACTTCTAGTCTTGGCTTCTTCACCTTGTCCCATTTCCTTTTGCTTGCTAGCATGCATGCGTAGACTCTTTGACAAACTTGAACATGAAACGGTTAATCAGATATAGATAACTTTTGGACACCTGTCCATTTCTTGCATCTCATTGCCACGTTGCAACTGTCTGACTATGCCACGACTTTGATCTTGAAAGTCTTAACCGTTGCCATTCGGTCATGAGTTATGACCATGTTCATTGTTAGCTTCTAGAGTTCTAGCAAATTCAGTTTTTTTTAACGCTAGTATGTGTTCGTCTGGAATATTAGTTACAGGATTTTAAAAACTATCTAAATGTATATAAAAAAAAATCTTTTTCTTTTTTCGCAAGGTAGGGTCCATTCCTAGCTTTTCATACTGAGAAATTAACAAATACTTTGAAACACTTAAATGTTTTTTACAAAAATCATGATCAACACAGCTGATTGGGCAATTTATATTTTCCATGTCTTTCCGGAGGATAATTTAGTAGCGGACTGGCCTGCGAATATAAGAGGCCTGTAACAATCTAGGATCAGTATCTAAATATTGCTCTACCTTAATTTAATGTTAATTTAGAGGAATATATTAGGGGAATACCCTTCCCTAGACTCATTTTAAACTAGTTGACTGTGTTTGTTTTGGAGTTTCTGCCTCCTCTTTGTATCAAAATAATTTCAATTCGTTTTCCCTTCTATATATATATTGATAGAATGACCCGACTTTCAAACTGGCAAGGTCCTTCGTTGATTAGTAAGTACTTTTTTTTTTTTGACAAAAACGCACATCGGACATATATTAATACGACGAATCCATTTCTGCTAGTGTTGAGATACCAACAGGAAATGGACCAAAGCAAACACGTTCTGAAACACCCACAGCACAAGATTTAGCAACTAAATGTGCTACAGTATTTCCCCCCTCCTGATGTGACTACACCGAATAAAATGAAACGACGAAAACAACCTAAGAATGCTTTTAATCACTAGAGATAAATAATCAAAATAGTCAAAATTACTATTTAATTCTCTAGATCACCTCAAGCGCATCACTTTCAACCCAAACGTGTGAGAAATCGTACTGCCTAGCTACCTCCATTCCATAATGCACTGCTGCTGCTTCTGCTACCATTGAATCCTATTTTCCCTTAATTCTTCTTACTGTAGTGAGGATTATTGCTCCCTGAGAGTTCCTAACAACCACCCCCAAGCCCATCTCGTTATTATTGAAAATCGTCGCATTAGTGTTCACTTTGACAAATCCATCATCCGGTTTTTTCCATGTATCAGCTATCGAGGCTAGCTTCCTACCTCTTAACTCATGCACACTCATAGCATATTCTCCATAATCCTCAACATGCTTAATGAAATTTGTATCAATATGTCGTGGGTCTTGGTCAATACCCTCGAAAGTCGCGTTATTCCTGCATGTCCACGATGCCAAGCTGTGATTATGGTGAGGTTGATCAGCCGCACTTTTGAGCAAGCTTGGGAACTCTACATCCTTTGTTGTCGATGTCAGGTACTCAAATGGACTCCCTTCCCAAATCCCCTTCGCAAAACTACATTGAAAGAGGACATGGACTATAGTTTCATCACCGTTGTTGCACCTTTGGCAAACACTATCCATCCGCATATGTCTTCTCTTAAGCTCGTGGTTAACAGCTAGAGACTTTGAGCACACTCTCCATAAAAAATGTTGCAACTTTGGTGGCCCTTTAATCCCCCAAACGTGTCTCCATATCTCTTTGCTGTCTATTTGTTCCACAAGTCTACCCCCCAACATCCCCAACCAATAAGCAAACTTAACCAAAAATTTGCCTGTTGAAGTTAAAGCCTAGTAGTGACTACTAGAAACCTCGGCACCTACAAGCGGTATAGACCACACCTTCATTGCATCCTCAACACGCAAGTGGAGCTCGAGGGCTTTTTCATTCCATTGCAACGTACTCATATCAATTAGTGAAGCAACCATTAACTTAGGGTCATTCAGCCTATTAGGAGGAGGTAACGGTGTCTCCTTACCCTGTTCATCTAGAATCCACCTATCTCCATACACTAATGTTTTTTCCATTTTCGACTCTCTATCAAAGACATCCTAACAGCAACGACTTAGCCCCCCTCATACTTCTCCAAGTGAAGCTCAGGTCAAACCCTCTTATGGCTTCAAGAAAAGAGGAATGTTTGAAGTATCTGGCCTTTAGCACTCGGTACAAGAGGGACTCTTTAGTATTGATTAGTCTCCAATCAATCTTTCTTTGTAAGCAAAGCTTGGTTAAAGACTTTGAGATTTCTAAAACCCATCCCTCCTTGGGATTTTAGAAGGCGCATTATCTCCCAATCTCTCCAGTGTAATCTATTCTCCCTCCCATCACCCCACCAAAAAGAGCAAACATCGAATGGATCTCATCATTTAAGCCTTCTAGAACCTTGAACACCCCCATGAGGTACGTTGGAATAGCTTAGGCGACTTCTTTAATGTGGACTTATAGTAGCTTCTGTTTCCAGCCTTATAGTTTCCTCCATATTCTATCTTTTAAACCCGCAAAGATAGATTTTTTTGATCTACCAATAATTGTCGGAATCCCAAGGTACCTCTCATGCTTCTTTACCTCCCCGACACCTATACTCTTATAGATAATACTTCTTCCCTCCCTCCCTACGTTCCTGCTAAACATGACTTCTGATTTACTCAGATTAATTTTCTGTCTTGAAGCCCTTTCATACAGGTTAATTATCCTCACAGTTTGAGCGCATCAAGCCTCATTCGCCGACTTCACTACATTCTCGCATTTAGGGATTGATAACCAGTATGCCTCAAACCTAAACTATCTTCTCCTCCTCCTATTCTCTTCCCTCAACACAGCTTATAATAGTATCGGAGCATGATATGACCTTTTGATATTCAAAGGAAGATGTCTCACCTTGTAATACGGGAATAAAGCGCTCCATCTATCACCAGCTAAATACCTATCCAACCTCTCCCTAATAAGTGTCTCTTAAGATCAGCCTCTTTGCCACATAAAAATATTACCTTTAAAACCTAAATCACTTATCACTGCTTGATAAATAGCCTCTCTAAATCCATCAATACATCTCTCACTCCTAGCCACCCCACCCATCTTCTCCCCTCTGCCAAAATCTCGTTAAAATCCCCAAAAAAAATAATTGGACATTGCGTACTTTGTCTAATATTTCTCAAGAGAGCCCACATTTTATTCTTATTTTCCTTTTCTGCCCAACTGTACATCCCAACTGCTCTCCAAACTACCACGTTACTAGTGTCCATAATGTCCACTGCTACATAATGGTATGAGAAAGAGCTGACTGTAACACTGATATTCCGCCACCACATTCCAAGCCCTCCCGATAAACCTGCACTATTGATATAAATGCCTTTGGTGAACCCACACTTGTTATGAATCCCTTACAGTCTTCTCGAATCTATTTTTGTCTCCGTTAAGAAGACAATGTTTGGAAATTCTCTCCAACAACGCTCTCGGAGCGCAGTAACTATTAAAGGGTTGGCAATTCCTCGACAGTTCAAAGCTAGAATTTTCATTGATGTTCGCGGAGTAGGCTATGCCCCACCTTTGCTACTTTCGAAGTGACATCTTTATTCACTAACTCCTTTGCCAAAAACCTAATCTTCTTGACTCCCACCTCTTCTCCCACATTCAATGCTCTAACAATCTCCATGTCCTCCATGATTTTATGTTTTCCTTCTTAATTACCTTTCTCAACATATTTTCCAGCACTTATAGTTTTCCCTCCCTTTCCTATCTTTATGGCTGTCTTTAGTTTAGTGCCTCCCTTCTTCCTTGGCCCCCCCACATTTAATCACCCTATACCCCTCTCCCACCTCACCTACAACAACGATATTCGATATTAAAGGGGCGGTATCCATACCCTCCACTATTGCATCCCACCTAACCCCATCATTTACTACATCATTTTCCTTCTTCGCTATAGAACCCACATAAGGACCCTTTTCCTCATGCATAAGCATCTCCTACCCCACTCCATGCACCACAGAGCCCCCCTTCCCCCCCTCCCCCGGGCTTCACTTTCTGCATACCTTCTGCACCCAAGACCTCATCCCTCGCCCTTGCCTCATATACCCTCAGACTCTCCAAACCGATCCCCCCAGCTAGTCCTTTATCACAACCCCCGTAAGGACTTCCCAGAATTTCCCCTATCATGCCCTCACAACCTCATGTATATCATGCTCTAGCCCTAACCCCTTCCTCATCAAGCCCTCCCTTCCATCATTCCTCCCCTTCTCCCCTCCTTCTGTTGCCATCAATTATTCTTCACGTCGTCTGTCTTGTCTCCCCGACTCCTCCTCCCTAGTCACCCCAACGCAACCTATACTCTCTCCCATATCCCTTTCCTTTCCTCAAACCCCATATCCTTCCAATGCTCCTTACATCCTCCCCGTTGCATGACAGCTTTGGAGCAAATTCGATCTTTTCCCCGCCCTTAAAACCCTAAAATCCTCACTATCTTGTTTTTTCCCCAAATGGGTGAAGCTTTTAGCCAAATTCTCCATCCATGGCCTTGTGAAAACTACTCATCTAAGGCCATTAGATAGTCCTTCTCGCTATGTCCCATAATACCACAACATAAACAAAAAAACGGGAGTCTCTCTTACTTAATGTTTACCTTAATGGTCTTATTGTCCTTCCTTCTAATAGATTGATGTCTACGCAACGGTTTCCTGACATCAAGAAGCACTTTAACCCGCCTACTCTTGCTGATCGCCATTTCATCCTCCTCGATCTCTAGTAATATACCCATATTCGCCACAATTGCCCTCATGTGATCGCCGTTCTGCAGTTAAAAGGGAGGTTCTTGACTCGAATCCAAACGGTGAATGGACCAGTTTTACGTCCGACGGTTGCTCGTTGCCATCAAGGGAGTTAAGGATAAGCAGATTTTGCTCGAAACACCATGGTCGGCCCTCAAGAATGTTATCTTTATCCTTCCAATGAAAGAACTGAAAGGCGTAAAGATTCACCCCCAAGTTTTGGATCAAAACCCTTCCCTTCATCCCCCATGATTAAGTGATTGTTCTCTTAAAAGCCTCAACATTAATACCCTATTTGTTAACAACCTCCCAACCAATAAAAACGAAACCCTAGCATCATGCTCCACCGCACTCACATCTATCACATAGTCCTCTCTATCGTTTATGTTTAGGTTTGAATACCTATCGACAATTTCATTCGACATATCGCCGGACTAAACCACACGAAACCGGTGGTGATGACCCCTGTTTCCAAGGAAGAATTTCCTCGCTCACGAGAGGGCACCCTCTCTTTCAAGGGAGACTTTTTAAAAGTATTAGTAAGTACTACAAAGCATTTATTTGACTTTGTTGTAACCTTCATGCTTCCACCCCAACACATTTCTCCACCCTTTTGTCATCTTTATCGCCATCTCACATATTTTTGGCACATTGCTTGTGGCTATGGAGACTAACTAGGTGAAAAAGGAGTTATATATTGGTGTGGTGGAGTTAATGGTGGAGATTCAAGATAACAAAGATTACGAGGATCATGGATTCATGGTGGTCATATTTAAGCGTTGTTCATTTCATTTTAAAATTACAAAGTACTCCATATAATATTGTGAAAAAATAATTAAAGTTTAATAAAAAAAATATAATTAAGTAAAAATATTAATATCACAAAATTAGTGTAGTATAGTAAAATTTAGTAATTCCTAACAAAAATTCAACAATAAATTATTAAAAATAATTTAAATTTAGTAAATAAAAGTTCAACTAAATAATTTCAATTCATAGAGATATTCAATTTAATAAAAATAATATTTAATTTAATAAAATAAAGATAAAGAGAAAAAAGTCTAACGCTAAAATCATCTCACGTATAATTAATTTTACAATCTTTAATCATAAGTATAAAATTATATACATCTCATAACAGAGATAATAGAGTTGGAGAACCCAATGTAAAGTTTATTTTTTGAAAAATCTTTAATCAATCTTTAGGTAAACTATAAGCCATGGTTCATATAAATAATATGTGTCAATGTAGGGAACCATGGAACCAAAACCACGAAGAGTTAAGGGGTTAAGGGGTTAAGGGGTTATGGGGTTAAGGGGTTAAGGGGTTATGGGGTTAAGGGCTAAGGCCAGGTTTATTCAAACTTGTAACTCATTCTTGCTCATATTTGGATTCCTCGTTCTTTCAACAGTTTCACTGAGCTTCCCTCCTATTCCCCCTCTTCTTCCCCTCTCTCGATCCGCCATTCTTTCACATACCCAAGCCTTGGGTCCCAAGGTCGCCCCCTTCCTCTCCCTCTCCCTCTCCCTCTCCCTTTACTTTCTCCTATCTGGATTTTTCTGGGTTATTACCAGTCGATTCTTATACGCTCCAATTTACCCAACTTTTTGTAACTAAAATCACTCAAGAGCATAATTTTCCGCTCTTAATTTCACCCTATCTTCACTTCAATATAAAAAAAATCACCCAAATTTCCAGAATTTGTCAAATATTATTGAAAATTTGAAGTGGGGGGTACTGATAAATTTCCTATCTTTATTTCATAATCCAGGGTTCTTCTCAAAGTAATGCAACAACATGAACACCCAAATTATTGGTATATTTCTCTCTTCTTTATTATTTTTATTTTATGAAATTCCCTTTTGTTTAATTTATTTGTGGTGTGAAGATCCATTGCAAGGGGATTTCCCGGAAGTCATAGAAGAATATTTGGAACATGGTGTTATGAAATGCATTGCTTTCAATCGTCGCGGCACGCTTCTTGCTGGTATTGATTATTCTACTGACCTTTTGAGCTTTAAGCTAACTGGAAGTTTGGTACTCTATGTTATGAAGAAAAGATATGATTTTTGCTTGATTTTGTGGTTGTGTTTGATCTAGTTTTGATTTAATGGTAGAAGATTTTTGGTGGGATTATCATGTTTTTAGCCTCGAGTTGAAGTCTGTTGCTCATACTGTGGAATTTGAGCTCTGTAGCCCTCTGCTAGCTTTGTTGTACTTCTCTTAGAATTCATGGCAGGAACATCGGTTAATGATAATGGACGTTTTGAAATTTTGGGACTATGGGATTATTATAATCCGGCTTGTGCTATCTGCTCCTACATTGGAATTTTGGGCCCTTTATTCAAATTTTTGTTTTGTTTGTTGTGCTTTTATAATTCGCGGAGTTAGCCATTTGGTAAGTTGCTCCTACATTGGATTTTTGAGTCTTGCATCTGGATCATTGCTTTGTCTGTAGTGCTTTTAGGATTCATGGAGTTAGTGATGGTAGTTTTGATGAAGTTTCTGACTATATGAACTTTGGCATTGTTATTGTTTTGCTTCTGCTATTGTTGATAATAGGTCATAGTTTGAATTTTAAGTGTTATAGCTATCTAGGCTGTAAGGAATTCTGCAACTCCCTATAATGATTAGTTGCTCTAGCTCGAACTGATGCTGCTAGTCAAGAGAAACAGAAGAAAGGACTTCCATCCTTCAACTTAATGAATGACTATTAAAATGGAGTAATCTTGTATGGAGAACTTCTTGTTTTAAGCCTAACTAATTAAATTCTCATCTTACCCTCATTTGTGAATTTCTTGATCCTTGTGGCTTTTGGGAATGAACACTGAACTGCTGATTGTTTTTGATTACTGTTATGGGTAAAGAGATTGATGTTCATGTAAACTACTGAGTAATTTTGCATCTGAAATCTTGATTATATTGTTTTGAAACTCTGCTCAATTGCTGATTCAATTAGCTTGACCCTCATTGGAATTCCTATGACTTGGTGGTTCCCCATGGGCATTGTCTGTTAATACTTAATAGTATTTTTCAAGATTGGATGAGACTTAGCTGTCTGGCTGGAGATTTCACTTTGGTCTAATTTCTACTTTGTTGTAATATTTTATTTGACTAGTAACACTTTTTTATTTACTCAGCGGGCTGCTCCAATGGAAGTTGTATCATATGGGACTTTGAAACTCGGGGGATTGCAAAAGAGCTCCAAGACAAAGATTGTAATGCTGCCATAACAAGTGTCTGTTGGTCAAAATATGGCCACCGCATATTAGTTTCTGCTGCTGACAGAACATTGATTCTCTGGAATGTAGCTACTGGAGAGAAAGTTGCCCAAACAACACTTGAAAAAGCTCCTTTGCATGCCCGCCTGCATCCTGGCTCTTCTACACCATCTCTGTGCTTGGCATGCCCTGTCTATTCGGCTCCCTTGATTGTTGATTTGACTGCTGGAACAACCACTGTTTTGCCTGCATCAGTTTTAGATGGAGGAGATGGGCTTTCTGTACCTTCACGAAACAAAGTATCAGATGATTCTGCTCCTCAGACTCCTGCATGCTTTAACAAGCATGGGGATCTGGTTTATTTGGGAAATTCTAAGGGAGAGATCCTCATAATTGATCATCATAAGGCTCAAGTACGTGCACTTATCCCTGTAGCTGGGGGTGCTGTGATTAAAAACATTGTATTTAGTCGAAATGGACAGCATCTTCTCACAAATTCCAGTGATAGGATTATTAGGGTTTATGAAAATATGCTACCAACGAAAGATGGTCTGAAAGCACTAGATGAGATGGGTGAAACTTTTACTGATCTTGGTGGCGTTGAGAAGCTAAAGGCAATTGGGTCTAAGAGTTTAGTCCTATTCCGTGAGTTTCAAGATTCTGTAACCAGAATCCACTGGAAGGCTCCTGGTTTTAGTGGTGATGGTGAGTGGGTTATTGGCGGCTCTGCTAGCAAAGGAGAGCACAAGATATACATATGGGATCGGGCAGGACACCTTGTGAAATTTTTGGACGGTCCAAAAGAAGCTTTGATTGATTTGGCTTGGCATCCCGTTCACCCTATTGTTGTCTCAGTGTCCTTAACTGGGTCGATATACATATGGGCTAAAGACTACACTGAAAACTGGAGCGCTTTTGCCCCTGATTTCAAAGAGCTTGAAGAAAACGAGGAATACATTGAAAGAGAAGATGAATTTGATATCATGCCAGAAACTGAAAAGGTTAATTGATATTTGCTACCTGATCTTCCATTGCGGCAGTTACTTATTTGTTTGTCATTAATTGGTGTTCCTTCGACAGGTTAAAGAATCAGAGGTTAACCAGGACGAAGAGGTTGATATTTTGACAGTGGAGCATGATTCAACTTTCAGTGACTCAGATATGTCGCAGGAAGAACTTTCCTTCTTGCCTTCAACCCCTTGTCCTGATACTCTTGAGAAGCAGGATAAAAGTGTCGGGAGTTCACTGAAAATGATAGAAACTAATCGCTCTGCGTCTCCACTTTCGGCAGACGTAACACAGAATGGGGTAGCTATGAACCATGAGTCAAGTCATGTAGAAGGTAAATGCTAAATCAATTGCTTGTCTGAATTTAATTATCACTGCTTTTCTTCTCTCTTTTAAAGTATCTCTTATGGTTTGCATATTGAGAAGTTCTTGGGTAGATGTTGGAGATGCAGGTAACTCAAATGCGCTATCTACATCATAGGCATTGCATTGTTTAGGGTGATTTCACTGTGCTTCTTTATTGGTGAAAGGTACCTGTTAATTGTTGAATATTCAAAGACCAGAATACTCTTGTCAAAATCTGCCTAGATTTGACTTCCTATACGTAAACCATACCTTTTCATGACAATGACATAACCACTTGCTAGTTGCTACAAGAGGGATTTGATTGTGAAGGACACTCAAATTGTTTATGTTTCATTTGAACTTTATTTTGACAGAAAAAAAAAAAAAATACTTTTACATCTTCAGTAACTTTTAGGAATAGCTAGAATGAAAAGTGATTGTTAGAATTATTTGAAACTCCCAAACTCATGTTCTCCTGGGCAGATCTTGGAAGTAAGTGAAATTATTAAGCTTTGTGTACATCATCATGCTGCTTTGGCTGTACTCCTTATCTCCCTGTCTTTGTGGGTTAGTTCCTCCTGTATGTGATGGAGCCTTGGCGAGGGAAAGTGAGACTGACGGGACGGCTTAAACTTAAGTAGAAACAAAATGCATATCTGAAGGTGACTAGAAGGAAGGATGTGTATCACCTTTTGGTAGCAATTGCAACCAACTACATACAAATGAGCAAATTACCCAAAAGCCATGTTATTAGTCGGTCTATAATCTGAAATGCAACTTAAGAGCCATGTTTTTAGCCAAATAGTGCCTCATCAAGCTATATAGTCCCAAGGATGGGAAGTGATGGTGCCATGGCTATGTTTATGGCAAGATGAAAGTTCTATAACAATATTACTGCTCAAAACATGATGTCTGTTATATGCTTGAAATTTATGATTGGACTGAAATAATCACTGCCATCTGATATGTTACTTTGTAATAGATGGATTCTTAACAATTCTTGGTTGCCTATTTGGCATTTTGGCTGCCTGGATGGGCTGGCAAAATTTTAACTGACTTGAAAACTTGAGCAGAACCCTGAACTTTTAAGGTCCTGAACACAATTTTCTTTGACCTCAAATAATAGATTAACATCAACCAGAAAATAGTTTCATATAGAGTGGCCGAAAACCAACCTCTAAATTCACCAATTTGAAGCTGTGATATTCTACTGGCAATTATCTTTGCTGCTGGTGCATGCTATATAAGTTGCTTGTTTATCATTTTGATCAGATTCACTTTTGGTTTGCAGGTGTAGACAGTTTTCCTGCAGAAGATACCAGTGGACGCTTGAAAAGGAAGCGGAAACCTTCTGAGAAGATCTTGGAGTCACAGGCAGAGATGGTGAAGAAATCTGTGAAGAAGTCAAAGTCTTCTGCTAAACCATTGAAACCCAAAGATAAATACATAGTTGGTGAAGATTATAGTGTTTCAGTATCTGTGGATGAGGTTTCCGATGATTATTACAGATAACGGATTTCTTAAATATGCAACTGTACAACTAGGCTTCTTTGTTTTCCCTCGTAGTTGAAAGTCCTGTCTTACCAGTCAGAAACATAGCAGCGAGCAAGGACTGTAATGGTCAGAAGGTGAACATTGTTGACAAATACTGCCTATTTGTATAGGATACCTGGGTCTATTTGCATCGGTGCCCGAAGGTCAAAAATTGTGAAAATTAGAAGTGCGTGTTTATCAAGCATAGGAATTAAGACTGTTGTAGGTTAGGCAGTAGTATCTGTAAGCAACTATAGCAATTTCATACTCAAGATTTTGCATTAGCGTTTCCTATATTCGTGAGATTTTGTACAAGCAGTAGAAGCTAATTAACCTCTCTAATTCTCCAAGTGGTGCAAATTTAATTTCTGTGTGTATGTGTCTGCGCTTTATCTAATATTAAAAAATACTCAATATGTTTTAAGAACTTTCGTATTGTTTTAAATCTCGGAATTTGAGGATGTTTGAAATTATGGTTTACACCTTGGAGTCCTTAGGGGTGTTTGGTTTGAAAGTTGGTATAGATTTGTTATATTGGAACTAAGATGATATTAGGTTGGAATTTGATTCTACTCTGTATATTTCTTGTGTTTGGTTGTGTATGGGAACGAACGAAAGTTCTTTTATGTTTAATACTTGGAGGATAGGTAATTATACTCAACTCTCTTTAATCGTGTGTAGTTATAAGTAAATTATTTCAAATAATCCAAATTTTAAAACCAATTTTAAGAAAAAATTGATGAGATATCTTTTTAACTTTTTAAGGGTAGACAATCATGAGTCATGACGTAACACAGTGCTCATGAGTGTAGGATATATTCACCATACAAAGACAAAATTAGAAAAAGGGCGAAAGACAAGGAAATTGGCAGAGTCCAAACATGAGAGAGAGGAAAGAAGCTTGGCAAAGTACCAAAATCCCAAAGCAATGCTCATATTTTCTGCTGGATTTCTCAAAGAAAATTCAGAATTCGACTTCCATAGTTCAACCCGGTAAATGGGTTATTTGCAGGTAATTTTGCGGTTAATCTGATTATTTAACTTCAATTTGCAGTTATATGCTTGTAAATTTAGCAGTTATTGATAAATTTATCTGGGTTTTACTGCAAAATGCAAATTACTTTTGATTATTACATTCTGCAGGATGCTTCCTTAAAGTTTTAATCTTTGCTTGATTTAGTTGCACTCTTCATTCACTTGGTTGGTAATAGGTTTAAGTTTTTGATGATAAAGCTGAATTTATGATTCATATTATGACGGTTGTTAATTCTAATTCAATTTTTTCATGTTTTAGTTTTGAATGTTTCACTAATTTTATGTTCTAGAGATAATAAGTAGTATTAGCTTTTAGGAGTGAGAAAGTGTTGACCTTTCCAAACCCCAGTAATGCTTAGCATCCGTAATGGATGTTGGTTGTTGATCTTGTATTAGTATTTTTGTTATAGGTACGCTTGCAAACCTTCTCATCAAAATTAGGAGAGGGTAGGTATCGAACTCGGCTGAGACCCTTGGAACTGGTATGCGTTCTGCATTGAACCTAAGCCCTAGTGCTGCTAGTATAATTAAATTGGGTGTTTGTTGATGTTCTTGCATTAGTATTTTCAATATACATACTTGTACAATCCCACTTGTTAAAAATTGGGGAAGGGGGTTGGCAATAGGATTTGATCCTGGGCTGAACTGAACTGAAGGTACTCCTAAACTGAGCAGTCTTTGCTGCCTTGTTCTTCTGCATTGAACATTTTCATGATTGCACCTTTTCTATTCCTCTAATGACAACAATGACTATTACAAATTAAGCCTTGCCCTTGTTCTTATTACACCGTTGCTATTTTAGCCACGAAATATATTTATATATAAGTGGTTTGTTGACCAATTATTTTGATTAGTGGGTGGCATTTCCTTGGTATGCTGCATGTTTCTATAGCACCTGAGAAATATGGTAGCTTGGGTTCATTGCTACCAATATCTATAAAGAATCAGTGAACGACAGCTGCAAATAAGTCTTGCATTGATGTGAGCAGTAAAGAAGCCTTTCTCATTGGGTCGTAAAAAAATTGGTCTGCAGTGTGCAAGAGTCACTGCTAGGAAAATCTTATATTTACATTTGGTGACTAGCACACTTATCTACATGTACAAAAAGACGGCAGACATTTAAGTGATATACTGTTATCTAGTATTGTATATGATGCATCAGTTGGCCTTGGCTGGGATAACTAATTTAGGTCATTGTTTCCATGTCTTGTATCATTTTTTCTGAGTTGCTATCACTTTGAAAGCAAGTATTAAGCTCTTCAAGGACTTGAGACTCATCCCTTAAAGTATTCCCTCCCTTGCCGCCCTTTCATTCTGTTTGAACCTAAGTTTCCATGTAACAATAGCTGTGTAGCATATACCTAATATAAACGCTTTGTTGTGCTCTTAAATGGCTTCAGCAATTGATGCTTTTGATTGCTATTCTTTGGTGTATGAGATTTGTTGGCTAAACTGAATGGGTAGGGTAGCTCTCAGGTCGTCAATTAGCAAGCTATCCTCATTCTTTTATCTGCCTCGTCTGTATGTTCTGTAAAGAAACAAGGCAAGCGGTTGTAGGAGATCACCTTGAGGAAAAAAAATAAAACAAATTTGTTGCTATTAACATTTGAAGATGTGAAGAACATATATTTTGATTCCCTACCTCTTGATGTTGTTGTGGACGAGGGGGACTTAAAACTGCTTAAAAGTGAATCAGAGGTATTCACTCTGCACAACAAAATTTCTGTTATGTTAGAATTTTTGCAAAGATCACAATCACAAGGACAGAAACTTCTTGCAGATATTGAATATAGTAGAACGTGGGTATTAAATGTCCTCTCCTACCAAGTCAAATATTCACAAAAATTTGGCTTTTGAATGGTAAATGACTAAACTTAAAAGATATATTTAGCAGCAGGTGCTTTTTATTGATTGTAAAGTAGCAGATAACCATTACATTTTAGATAAAGGAATGATGAAAATAAGTTTCTCAATTGTATTAGAAGTGAGTATTTCCATTCCTCTTATACTGCAAAAGGGGTGAAACTTCTTTAAAGGCGATCCATTAATGTGGATGTAGTAATGGGAAAAAAATCAAGTCTTTTTAGTTCACTGGAAAAAAAATTGAAGTGATGCCTTTCTAATATTCTAGTTTGGCTTTGGATTTGATTATTTTAAGATGGACAAAGAAAGATATGTTCTCTATCCCAAAAACATTTCTGTTTTAAATAGCTGTCAGTGCTCTGAGGTTTGTTTCTGTTGTGCAAGGTTCTCTGAGAGACCATATGGAAAAATATACTTGTATATGACATAGATCCAGTTGATATTTTGAATATTCCATCCAATTAGATTTTGGTACTCAGTATAATTTTCTCTGTTATGTTTACTATTACTGCATTTTGTTAGGGGGAAATTCCTTTTTTTTTTTTTATTATGTCAAAGTTTCTGTGAAGGCCCTTACAGTTTATTTCAAAAAGCCATTTAATTATTTCCGGCTTTCTGCATTCAGGAGATCATAACTGAAAAAGTTTCTTTAGTACTGACCTGTGACATGGATGCCTGGCTGTGGAAAGGGGAAGGGTCTGGTGTGGAAATATCTGTGGATAGATGTGCTGTTCCATCAGCAAAGTCTCTCAACTTCTCAAGCTTCGGCAATACAATTTCTCCAAGATCTGGGCGATCTTTCTTCCTCATTTCTGCACATTGAATAGCTATCGTTGCTAGAACTAAGGCTTCCTCCTCTGGCCAGTCAGGTACTGATGGATCCAGTATTTCAGTGAATGCACCCTTCTTAATAAAATGATCCACTAGGTGAGTCAAACCCATGGGTGGCTTGGCAGTTAGCAGTTGGAGAAGCACAATCCCCAATGAATAGACATCTGATTTGACACCTAGTATACCAGTTTGTTGATACTCTGGATCAATGTAGCAGAAAGTCCCAGCAGCTTCTGTCATGCAATATTGTGTTATGTGATCAGCAACGGAAGGGGGAACCAACCTCGCCAATCCAACATCTCCAATCTTAGCGACATAATACCGATCCAGAAGTATATTTGCTGGTTTTAGGTCACGGTGAACTAGTGGTTCTGGCTTTGTCTGATGGAGGAAATTCAGTCCTGTTGCAATGTCTGCTGCGATTCTGAACCTAACTTGCCAGGAAAGAGGTGGGCTTCTCCCTTGAGGACCTCTATGAAACAGACGTTCATCTAAACTACCATTGGCCATGTATTCGTAAACTATGCAACCATATTCTGGGCATGCTCCTAGGAGAAGAACCATGTTGGGATGCCTGATACAGCTCAGTACTTCAACCTGCAACAAATTCAAGGTAAAGAAAATTGATGTGCTGGATCTGACTTATGGATGAGTATTTTACATAACTCTTGCTTTGATGTGACAAAAGTTCAATGAATTATGGGCTCTGCTTGTATGCTAGGAATGGTTAAGGTAACTGAAATTTCTTGTGTTAGGGGATACGGAATGTCCAATTCATATACGTATATAGAAAAAAATAAGTGTTTAAGGATTTTGTTCTCATTCCCATAAAATTCTAAATATTTTGAATGTTGTATTTAAGAGCATTTTTTTTTTATTTTAAAACACAAATCTACTTCTTTTCAGCCTCTCATAATCATCCCTCCCAAATTCAAATTGTTTTTGCTCTGCCGTGTGATTGTCTATGCTAGCTACATCTTTTTTTCATTTCTTCAGCCCATGATATGAAAACCCAATAAAGCAGTCCAAGCACTCATTTGCTAGGTAAGGGATTGACAAGAAATATCACAGGGGAAAGCCATGTAAATCTTACCCTCATACCATGCCCAAGGCAGGGGATCTGTTACAACTCACTAGGCATTGAGAAAATGATATGATAAGAGTTGAAGTTGACAATATGACAGCTGAAGATTGTCTAATATTTGACCCTTTTGAGTCTGATTCACATTTAGTGGGTTCATTAGGTGGATATTCAAAATAAGAAGAATTAATATCAGTTTGAGCTGGAGTTGAGTCTGGTTTCAGAAACAAAGGAAGCATGGATCATTGTCAGCATAATCTTATTTCTCAACTCATCATCAGTGAACCAAGTAAGACAATTTGTCATTCTTAGTTGGATACACTGTACTAAAAGGATTTAATAGACTCTTGTTTTCTGCCTTGACATTGGTGGACATCTATCAGTGAATGTGTGATTTTGTTTTTTCAAGTTTTTGTTTACTACTTTGTCTAGTGACTCAATAGAAGTGATCACACAACACAAGCTTCTTGTGAAGGGATTGATGATATCTGTAAGTAAAACATCTTTTATTTTACCTCCTTTTGAAACTGTGTTCTTCCTTGAGCGGCATCTGGGCGTAAAACTTTCACAGCAACTTTTGTATGATCTAGGTCACACTTAAATACAGGTCCATAACCTCCTTCTCCAACCTTGAGAGATGAAGAGAAATGATTTGTCGCTCTTTCAATTTCTTCAATGGTATACCTCTTGTAGTTTATGGCACCATGGGTTGGTGTGTACTCTGTGTTTCCTGCATTTAATTTTCTTTCTTCCTGTTGTGCTGCTGCCTTTTCTGCTCTATTTCTCACGGCGAGCACCATTGCAACTTCCTCAGGAGTTCCTGTTTCTTGTAATTTTTTGTCTTCTTCTAGCCTCCATCTGTGGAGCTCCATTGCCTGCACTTGTTTGACATTCTAACTATTAATTGCCAGAAATGCTGATTAATTCCTAGAGTCTTCATTGAGAATAGATCCTTTCTTGGGAGTTGGGAAGGGGATCTGTGTTTTAAGGTGTGAAATGTACTTGTTGTCTTTCTCTCTCTTTTGCAATAACTGCTTCTTTGCATGCTTCGCCATACATGTGCATGGTTTGCTTTAGCTCAAGCTTAAGCCTTCTCATCTCAGCTTCTGTATCATCCTGTGTTTAAGTGAACAAATTTCATATTGTTGCATGTCTTCATAACATATTTTACATAAAAATAAATAAATAGTGCATGCAAGATATATGAAAGTCACATGGTTTGTATGAATTATATCCTCTTGTATCCTGTATATTACTGCTGCCTCTGGTTTCGATAAATATATGGATGGTTAGTTTGGTACATAACTACTAAGTTATTTCGTGTTCTTTTTTGCTTTTCTCAAATTAAAATTCACTTTTTACTTTATTGAATCTAGTTTGTTAGCAGATTACCTCATACTTTATTCTATTAGGTGGATAGTTGAGTGCAAGTTTAGACATAGTTATATGTATGACATTTGCTATTTGTATGGAATGTAGATATGTATATGGTAATAAATGTACATCATGGTTTGCCGCATAATAATGGAAATATTTTCCTTTGATATTTCAATCGAACTTATAACATACTTACACTATGCTGTGAAGAAGCGGAAGTCCATCCACTTCCATGGGAAATGAATGAAAATTCAGGCCTTTGGTAAGCATCACTCATCCTATGTCCGCCCCAAACTGATCCAAAACTGTGATCTGAACTAGAAGAAAGTCTTGGTGTGCGTGTTGAATCCATGCAGTCATATTGCACAGAAAGGCGGTCAACACTTGTTCTATCAGAGCTCACGAAGGATATATCTGTATCACTTTCTGGCAAATCATTCATTATTATCCTCTCATTCCATCTGTCCAACCTGATACCACATTTGTGAAACATGAGTTAATACTATCCTGATAATCCTGTACTGCTGAATGCATGAGTATTAGATACGGAACTGAGATTTAAATGTTGAATTAGTATGAGTTGAACAATCGCATTGTATGATACTTTGCTTTTATTCTACCTTTGAAGTCTGTCAAGCATGTTAATTGTTTTGGCTCATGTTTCATCATATTTGAACTTTTATTTATACACTATATACTGGTATCCAAGGAAAGGACGACTGACACCACGTTCTTGAGTATCTTGACTATCAAAAATGGGCTTTTCTTGTTAGTGAATTTACCTTAAGTCCTTGTCATCTCTTGGTGGTGTGAATGAAGGCCTATCTCCTATGTGCAGATCTCGTGGCGGTGTGAATGAAGGCCTATCTCCTGTGTGCAGATCTCGTGGCGGTGTGAATGAAGGCCTATCTCCTGTGTGCAGATCTCGTGGCGGTGTGAATGAAGGCCTCTCCACTCCTTGCACAGAATCCAGAAATTTTGATTTTGATTAGAGTCAACCTTTAGTAATATAATTGACCAAACTTTCAGAGGAAGCAAAGAAACCTCTAATGCTCACACTACGTCGCAGGGGTGTCGAAACTGGTGTGGTATGAACTGGGCTGTGTTTGACTATACTTTCTAAGTAGATTTGAAGAGGGGATGTGTGTGGAACTGGTCGTGAAGCATTGCGTACACTTGACATTCGTGTCTTGGAGATCACATATACAGTGCAGAAATCAGGTGCTCCTCTTGACACCATAGTTGGTATATCTCCACTTTTAAATTTTCTGTGTCACCATAGAAAAATCTTCACTTATCAACATCTTTTGGACGAACATAATTCTCTGCACATAACTTTACGTGCTTGCTTCTATACATAATGCCAAGTTATAAGGTTTCTCGTTTGCTAACAATATCAGGGAATTGCTTTTTTAATTTAGTTATCTTTATGAAGCTGTAGGGACTTCTTTCTTTCTGACATGCCATCTGTCTGAAACATTTTACTCAATGTGGTGGCTCATAGAGTATTAGTTACTACTATTTCTGTGAAATTAGTTGCTATATATATGTCCATTATTGTTTGTGATAATTAAAGAGAAAAGCTAGTGCGGCTATTGGTTCTTAATAAATAGCAATGTCAAGAGATATCACCTTATGAATCCACCTCTTGAAGCACCAAGAACCAAATTCTCAATTGCAGCATAATTGGCGTAGTCTATGAGAGCCCTGCCAACGTCGTTATCTTTGAGTGTGACATCTATGCTGCGAATCTGACACAAACCGGAAATCCAGCCAGTTTAATTAGCATTTTGACAAACATTAAGAGGCAAACTATGCCAAATAGTGATATTATTGTGACAACTGGCTTGAGTATTTTCAGGTTCTGGTTTTAGATCCTGACTAGATCAGAGATACCTGTACTTATTTGCTTATGTTTATCTTGCCCAATCACCTTGGGAAATCGATTTTGGCACACCTCCTTGTGAGTAGAACACTGAAAACTGTGGTCTCACTATAAGCCATGCCAAAATCATTTCCCATATAGGTTCATGATCTTTGAGCTTCTTTAGTTTATATCTTGCTGACTTCTCTTGGTTGTTTTGTTATAGCTACTGTAAGCATGCATTTATAGCTATGTTGTAACACTATAGCTTAAGAAAACATACGTCCTTGCGGGTACAAAAGCAGCGATATGTGACGAACAGGTCCTTTGTCTGCTTGTCAACTTGATCGTAATTTGGTGATGTGCCTGGACTTGATATTGATACAATAGCAGAACTGGCCGCTGCAAGCATCAAAGAAATTATGGTTACATCTTGGTGATATGTAGGGTGTTCTGTTATAATTTGGAATTCAGCAAATGTGGTCAACTTATGTTTGATATTATTTTTGTGATCATTAAATTTATTTGGTCTAAATTGTTTCTGTTTTTCCCTGTATCATTTGTCTTCTTGTGGATCATTATTTCATTTTCTCTCTCTCAGTATTCTGTTGAAGCTTGCTGGAATCTACAAAACACTAGCCATATCATCCTCCTCCAACCAGTGAGAGCTTCCCCATGAAAATATTTCGAAGAATTTCACTCTTAACATTTAAAGGTGAGGTTACTACCAATTTTTTCCTGTCATGAACAGGGCTGCTAAGCATATTATAGTATTATATCCTAAAATTGTTGTTCAAATTCTTGCCGAACTTTCATAGAAGTGATGTGAAAATAATTGTAGGTCTTACTGCTTAAGGAAAATTGGTATGTACTCATGCATACTTATGGTAATAAAATTGATCAAGTGTAAATCCTGCAATTTCGACTTCAAAGATGTTCATAAAAAAATTATTAGCAAAGCTCTATCTTGTTCTCAGTCTTCAATGTTGCAGGTTCTAGAGCTATTGGTACATGAACATAATTGATGTTATTGTTAACTATTGGTGAAATATTATTATGGTTTTGAATTTTTGATCTCTTTATGTGACTATGAATTTCATTTTTAGAAAGATTTCATTCGCCAAAATAGTTACAAAATCTTTTCAGGAAAAAAGATGTCTGATTTTTTCTCTTAGGAAAAATTATATGCAGTCATTCATTTAATCTTTCTTGGAAGAGAATATAGAACAATAACGATTTAAAAATTATGCAGTAACAAGTTGGAGTCCATTTCTTTTATAGCTAACAGTGTTTGTACATGCTCTGTAGGAGATAGTAACTTATTTAAAGAAAATACCATAAAAAATATTTTGGTCCAGTTTTCAGGACTGCAGAACCAGAGCTTTCCAGCTTTTTCGTCTGGTCTGTTTTTGGACCGATGAATCTAATGGTTTTTGGACTTTTGCTCTGAACAAAATATTAGAGTATTTATGAAGATGATGAGTTTGATGACTGTGATATGCAGAGTACTTAACATATTTTTGAAGATATTTGTTACACAAAAGAATAAATACCCCGCCATGTCTGTCCTATTATGTATGGACCTCACTATGTCATCTTGGAAAAAATAGAGGTGAAAACAGAGAAAAACACAACCACCGAAGGCATAAAAATAAGGAATATAATCTTCTTTATAAAAATGTCAAAATAATATGTAAAGAATTTTGGGCAATGATTTTGAGTCTTTTGTAATGGTGGCAACCCAAAAACAAAACACATCACTTTGCAAATAAGGATATTGCATTAAAATTTGGTTGAAGGCTGATCATTTTGATGGAAATGAGTGATGATTTTGCAGGAAAGAGGCATGGATGAGAAGATACAATCTCTCTCTCTTTTTAATAGACAATATGGTAGGTTAATCTTTATGTCTATGCTAACCAATCACGAGTTAAGGTGTGGTTTTGTAGGAGTATATCGAGCATATGGTTTTGATTCTCAAACCCATATTTCATACAAGAGAATGATCCAAACACCCTTTTGAGATTATCTTTTGGGGTGAAGACTTACTTTGCATTCCACCTTCATAATTTATGACTTAATTGAGGTGCCAATTTCAATATAATAAAGGAAATGAAGGAAGTGGGTTTTTTTTTCTTCTTTTTTTTTTCGGTTTGGTTCATTGTTATTCAACCAATTTTAATGTCCTTGCAAAAATATTTACATATTTCACTTCTAAACACTCCCCTCAACAAAAAATATATATATATATATAAGAAGAGAATTAAAGTTTCAATAATGATGAGAATTCCGCATTAGACAAAAGGGTGAAATTCAAGACCTGAAGACGAAAGAAAAAAAACAAGAACCTGAAGGAGTGGAGGCAGTGGAAACGTGAATGAGGAGGATAGGGCGACCTCGAGCAAGAAGGTGGTCAATGGCCCATCTGATGGCGTATTGGCTGCCTTTGTCCCTGTCAATAGCCACAGCCACCAGGCCATGTTCCTCTACTTTCTTTCCTACTTTCACTTTTGATCCCCACATTGCAAAATGTCTGTCCTCTCTATTCTTTCTATGAAATTTCTTTCCTTGCTAGCTAATCAATCATGCATGCACAATCATCTTAATTCACACTTTTGCCTCATGTTATTCCTCTTTGTTTTTAGTTCTATTTCCTTTTTTTTAGACAAAAAATATATAAAAAAATAACATATCTTCTACCTTAATCTCTTGCCTACCAACTTTTTTTTTTTTCCTTCTTTATTTTCCCTCATCCATTGACCCACATTTACTGTGCTTATTTTTAGACAATCACCTAATACTAGGTTCCAAAAATAAAGGGGAGTAATTGAAGTCAAACAAAGGAAGAGAAAATTATAGTAATACTTAAAAATATTATGATATTATTTTCCTGGTTATTAATGTTTGTGCATGTTAAACAAGGAATCAATAATATTGAGGGACTATTCCAAATGGATTTCAGAAGGTCAATTTACAGTACATAAATAGTAAGCGTTTATTTAATTTGAGTTCAGAAAATACAACACTAAGCATTTATCTAATTATAAAATACCATACCATACAATACTTTTGATTATTATGAATGATTAAATAAGTAGGAATGTCTTTTCGTTGTGTGACATTGAAGCAAAATAATAATTGTTATTAGTTTATTATGAATAAGTTGAAATGTGTTAGTATGAATTTAATCAACGTTTCATCTCATATATACAGTCTTCGACCCATGTAAATATTATATTTTACTTTGAAAATTCTGTAAGAAATTATCTTATAATATTTTTTTTTTAAGAAATTACCTTATAAAAAAATGTATAAATTTGAAAACTTTTAAGTTATTTAAAGTCTGACAGTGTTTAGGATGAAAAGGGAATTGTAGTCAATTGGTTTGGGACTTGCATATTGTAGACATTTGATTGGACACTGAAGATTTGTAACATTTTAATGGTTTACAACAGTAATTAAGAGAACTATTTTGGTTGGTTGTCGGAGCTTCCACTAAGGTATTTAGTTAGTGAGATACTTAGTTTATTATCCATTTATTTTTAAAGGATCTTAAGTGAGATACTTAGTTAATGTTTATTTCTTTATAGCAACATCATTTCCAGCATTATATGACATAAATAATATACTTTAATGAAGAGGCATACAAGTATTCGAATGCAATGCTTGTTTGTCATTAGTTAAGGCATGTACTCAGTACTAGGTCTAAACCAAACATGCTACTGAATAACTATTGTAAGAGTTTTAATCATGTTTTGAGAGAAGCAAGAGCAAATTCAATCATATCCCTTATGGAGTGGATTAGAAGATTTGTGATTACAGATGTTTGCTAAAAGGCAAGGAGTGAAGAGTTTTGATAGATTGATCATGCCAGTAATGGCCAAACTGATTAAAAGGAGGATGCTAGAAATGTCTAGGATGAGGATCACTCAAGTAGATCTGCAAGAGTTTGAAGTTGATGATTATGGTGATTCATATGTTGTGAATTTGGAGGGTAAAGAGTATGGGTGTTATATAGATGGAATTTGATGGGCATACCATGTTGTCATGCATTATCTTATTACTGTCAAGATGAACTATTCACGAGTGTAGAAGAACATAGACAAAAGTTTGAACAATCCATTCTTTGTACTGGTTGTAGAAATTTAGATGTGATTAGCAGAATTGAAAGAAAAAATTTCTTATCATCTAAAACAGGATCCCATGCATATAATAATATGAATTATCAGTAATAGATTAACATACCCGTCGATGCGTGAATTCCTCAAAGCAAAAGGGCACGTTTTTTTTGGAGATTTTTGAACGTCAAACGTCGTTCCTCTAATATTGGTCTACAACGAATGATAGAATTTCCCACGTATGCTAGTACGGAATCAATAACTGTTCTTGATTACTTTTTAGGGTTTTGAATAATTGTGTGAGAGGTGGCAAAATGGTAGTATGGAATTAGGGTTAGGGTTTTACAACCCCATATGCATATACTTATATATGTAACATTTACATATATAATTATTTACAGACATATAACATTTACATATACGATTATTTAAATATATAACATGTACATATATAATACTTTACATGCATACCTTATTTATATATATGTAACATGTAACACCCCGATAATTCCCATTTTTTCAAAACCCAACCCTTTAGAAACTACTGGTGTGCTACCACCATGTGTTCAAACGTTAAGGCTATAAAACAGAGTTTTACAGCGGAAAACCAAAAGACTTTTGATATAACATTAAACGTAAATCAACTCCTAATGTAACAAACTGGAACCTCTACGGCCCTTACTGTAATGTACAACGTTTACCTCTAATTCAAATCCAACAGTTTAAAACCAAATCAAACCAACATAATTTATTCTGAAATCTAAATTAAAATAACGCTTCTCTCCAACCCGCCCATGCATGAATGCTTGATTAGAAACTTGTTAATAATCTGCTCCCCAATAATACAAATTTAAGTATTGGATCATTACAATGTCATTTATAGGCGAAAGCCATGACAAAAAACACACAAGGCACGTAATCATCAAGCTGAGTACATACGAATTACAAAGTACGACAGTTGAACTGATAATTAAATAACTATAAAAATGTAAGAACGTATCATGTAACATTTTACTCAACTGACACGATAAATTGATTAATGTTTTGGATTAAGCAACATACTAGGTTGTCTCTTCCATAACCTGGTTTGGACATCAAATAGTTAAATAACCCATGAACTTCCGTCGAAGAGCATCAAAATACAATATAAAAATCCAGATGGTAAACGGGCGTGACTCCATTACCATAGCTAGATGAGATCTCAACTAACTCCAATTTTAAGTTTAAAAACTTTATAAAAGAGAGACTCGTAGATAACACGGCCTCCAATAAAAGCCACAGATAATACCCCGTGAACTCCAACCCCTGATTGTCAATACTCTAGACGTGCACTAGCCTAGAGTTTTATTGCTTATCATCTTTCTCTTTAAGTGATTTACTGTTTAAACTCAATATACACAATCACCGCAACACACATATGCAAACATTACAATTATACAATCTATCTATGTTATACTGTAATTTTTAACTTTTTAATTTTAATCTCAACTGATAAAACTGTTGAACCAAGTCAACTACCCTCGTCATTAAGACTTATAAAAAATACACCTTTACTCCAATTATACTATCAGTAATAAAGGAGTAATAATAAATAACCTCATGGATTAATTAACAATTAATACCAATTTAATACATCAAATTCTCACAAATAACACCAAAACATGCCCCTAATATAAAGAACATGAATTCTTTCAAATGGATAACCAAACAATCTCATCCAAAGGGTTCCCTAAACATGATACTAAGTTTATATTTCACCCTAAATCATTCTCCTAATTCAAGGTAACGTTCTTCGTAATTTGTACGTACCTGGTTTAAAATGCACGGGTATCCACTTTCTCTATTTTTAAGGACCTTTCACAAATTGTTCTTCTACACTAAATAATATAATCTAAATCAATATACCAACAATTTTATAGCAACTATACTAAATTTTTCTAAGACCTTAAAATCATCCCAAATACTTTCCAAAATCACAAGTTAGTAGTTTAAAAGCAATGCTACAATATTAACTGCAAGTTTATTGGAATACATGTCCAAGCCCATAATACCAATTCAAAACTACATAATCTTATGCACTATCGATGTACCACATGATTCTAGGTAGTAAACTAATGAGCCTCCAACTCCAAACACGACATTGAGCAATAACAGCAACACTAACATAACATAATATAATTATTGATTCTCCTTGTATAATATCCACTAAATTACAAATCTCAAAAGTTCTAGCAACTACTAAGTATAATCCCCAAAGAAATAACCAACACTCTTTATAATTAAAAATTTTATCTAATCAACCCAAAAATCTCAACTATACCCAAACTCACGATTTACAACTGACAGTATGAGCATTGTAAACTACATTATATTAACCTCCATGAATTTGCCTAGACCACTAAGGATTACTAAGTAAAACAATATACGATATTTAAATCTTAATGAACTCGCCAATCGAAATAAAAACCACATACGTTGCTGCCATTCTTCTTATATACACTTGAAAATCCACTAAATCCTTTACTATATATATATATATAATTATACAATTAATTAAGCAATAAACACATAAAGTTTTGGGCGTGCATCATATGATCTGATCTTATAGATTAAACCCACCAAATTACAAACCAAACCAAAACCCAATTCGAATCCTGCATATAAAATCCAATATGAATAACTAAAAACAACCACCATACATAATTTCATATCATATATTATACTAGTACATAAAACAAGGAAAAACAAAGGGAAAAGAGAGGGAAGGAGGAGGAAGAAGACCGTATGAGGGGGGCGTGCTCACCGGCCGACGGAGGCTGTGCGGCGGCGGCGACGGCTGGCTAGAGGCGGCGGCGTAGGGACAGCAGCGGGGGAGGAGGGGTTCCTGCGGGGTGGGTTTTATATATGGTTGGTTTATATTTTTTTTTGTTTAGTATTTAGGTGTTTTGTATTTTTGGTTTTGTGAGAGAGTTTAGGTTTAGGGAAACTTTTAAGTACGAAAGAGTTTTGGATGGTATAAAATTTTGAGTAGGATAGAATTTCAGTAGTTTAGGCTTAGCGGGTTACTTAGGAAAATAAATAGATAATAACAAAATAATTGTAGAATTTCGGGGGATTACATAACATTTGCATTTATGAGATTGGGTTGATTAATTTAAAGTGACTTAATTAACCTAATTAATTCAGTTTACAACTCTCACATAATTATTTTAGATTTGTACAATCAATTGCTTATATGTGCGACCTCATAGGATTCGATTAAAGTTAATAGTATATTAATCTAATTAATGTACAGATTATAGTTGGTTTCTAGCAAAACACTATCATCACCTAAAATAATCGAATATTATTATCTCCATAATTAGTCCTAATAATATTTAGTTTATTACACATGTTGAGGACATTTCCTTCAATCTCCCACTTGTCTGAAAACAAGTGTATAATCATAAACTCCTTAAGTCTCTTAATATCGAATTTGATAGTATAATCACATCTCATGTCATCCATACTAATATTCAAATCATTTCTTGAAATCCAAACTTAAACTATCACAACAAATAATTAACTCTTAATCCATTTGAGCACGACCATGCATTTTTCAGTTCTAACTCTTCAAGATGTCCAAGACACCAATCCTAACAATTAGGAGGACTTATTCAATCTTGTACAACCAAAACTCCCACTTAATTTTTAGCAGTACCGAGCATTCTCTGTATAACCTCCTTTTACGTCACGGTATTTGAGAATGTCAAAGACATACTGATCACTAAATTAGAGCAGTGTCGTACTCTTGTCAAAGAAATCCACTAAATATAATGAATATAATTCTTAAAACTTTTTGAAGAATACCAAGTAGGTCTATCCAATATGTATCCATATACATATCCATGTAAATGACTAGACATCTCCATGTCCCCATAGCCCATGAAACTGCACTATCAATCAACTTACACACCAATCCTTAAATGAATCATTTATGTCAAATTTAATGATTTGGACTAGGGACTAACATTATTTTATAACCTCGGTTCACTTAATAGGATTTCATTCATCAAATCAAGCATTTGACGAACCTATCGAGTGTTATATAATACCTTAGACATTTTATTTAAATCCAAATCACATTTAAATAAGACTAATCATTTTATTGATAAACATAAACAAACATATCTAAGTGTTTTATGTCTATGACTAATTTTACAATAAAATAGTACACAACTAAAGACATTTTCCAATATGCTTAAGCCCTCGTATGACTTTCATACTTAAGTTGAAGCAATGGTTTAGTTAACGGATCAGCAATCCGTGTGAAATTTGCTTTGAACTCTTCTAGCTCAATGCCTCTCCATTCAGATTGAGATCGAAAGTTATCTTTGCCTATTTGGAAGCTCGCATCGATATAATTTTCAACAACTAGTTCACTTTCAAATTTGTATACTAAGAAATGATCCTTAGCCCTTCTTAAGTACTTTAGGATATTCTTAGCAGCACTTTAGTGTGTTTCACCAGGATTCGAATAGAGTCTGCTACATATGCTCAAATCATATGATATACTTGGTCGAGTACAGATCATGGCATACATAATATACACTATTGTCGAGACATAAGGCACATTATTCATTCGCTTAGTCTCATAAATGTTTGAAGGGCATTGAGTCTTCTCTAGCAATTAACCATGCTACATTGTGAGAAATCCTCTTTTGGAAGTTTCCACATTGAATCTAGTAAGTACCTTTAACAATATAAGTTCTTTGAATAAATCCAATATGCACTCAGCTTCTCCAAAGTCTTTCATAGAGAAACAATTCCTTAGCCATTTCTTGACTGATTCAAGAATGGGAACATCGTTTCCTATGAGCAATATGTCATCTACATATAAGACTAAGAAGACTATGATACTCCCACTAAAATTCTTGTAAACACAAGTTTTTTCTTCATTCTTGAGAAAACCAAACTATTTGATTACCTTATTGAATCAAAGATTCCAACTCCAAGATACTTGTTTTGAAATGTCAATGTTTCCATCTATTTCTATTTTCACTTTGGAAACCCATTTGCATCCAATATGTGTAACCCTATCAGGCAAATCAACCAAATCCCATACTTGATTCTTATACATTAATTCCATTTCAAATTTCATGACTCCAAGCCATTTTCAGAGGTTTGACTCGCCAAGGCTTCTTTGTATCTAATAGGTTCCTCAAGTTATAAAATCAAAATTTCATTATTTTCGGTTAACAAGAAATGCAAAAAACTTCTTTGGTGGGTTTCTTGATCCACTAGATCTGCATAGGGCAACAATAAGAGAAATTTTCTTCTCAACAATTTAAGAAGGTTCATTCGAATCATATTCGAGTGGAGCAGTAGGAGGATCATTTGTTGAATGCACTTCCTCCAACACAGGGTCAACCATGGAAGAAGGATTATGCAATGCACAACCTCTACCACAATCAATGGCACAAGTGCTTCTACTTCTGACATGGATTGATCCATATCCGTTTGCCGCGCTTTTCGAACTTCTTAGAGAGATATATTACTCCCACTTACCTTTTTGAAAATAAAGTCTTTTTCCAAAAAGGTATCATCCTTAGTAACAAATAATTTGTTGTCTTAATAGCTATTAAAGTAATAACCCTTTGTTTCTTTGGGTTCGGGTTTGTCCGATTGTAAAAATTTTACATAAGTCTCGCAAACTCCAAACGCATAGAAAAGATAGGTTAGGAACACTTTCTCACCATAACTCATATGGAGTTTTATATACAACCTTTGACGAAGTCCTGTTTAGTGTAAAAATAGTAGTTTTGAGAGTATATCCCCAGAATGACACCAAAAGGTCAACAAGACTTATGATCGATCAAATTATATCTAATAGAATTTGATTTTCAGAAACACCATTCAACTAAGGTGTTCAAATAACCACTAAATTCTTGGCTCAAATATTCATTACCACTATCTTATCGTAATACTTTTATTGTCTTACTAAGTTGGTTCTCTACTTCTCTTTGAAACTCTTTGAAATTTTCAAAAAAATTCCTACTTAGGTTTAAGTAAATATCTCAATATCTACTTAAATCATCAATAAAGGATGTGAAGTAGCTGTAACCTCCCCTATCTTTTGTACTCATTGATCTACCTTTATCTGTATGTATTAGGCCCAATAGTCCACCTTTTCAAAAAAAAAAAGTATTTTTATCATCTTACCTATCAAGCAAGAGTCACATATATCTAATGATTCGTAATCAAAAGTTGTTAGAAGTCCAACCTTTTGTAACTTCTAAATGTGATTCGAGTTAATATGGTCTAAATGACAGTACAAATAGGTAGGGTTAGTGTCATTTTTTTTATGTTTCTTGCTTTCTATGTTAAGAACATGTTTATCTTGGTTGAGTAAATACAACTCATTATTAACACTGACATAAAAAATATCATCCAAGTAAATAGAGAAATAACCTTTCTTTATTATAAATGAATATCATTCAAGTTCTAAAACATGCATCAAGATAAAGTTTTAACAATATGAGGAACATAATAACAATTATTAAGTTCTAATATTAATTTAGAAGGTAAAGGTAAACTATAAGGTCTAACTATTACAACCTTTGCTCCATTTGTAACATGCAGTTGTACCTCTTCCTTAGCCAGTTTTTTACTCTTTATTAGTCCCTGTGCATTCGAATGTGAGAAACTCATCCGGTATCAAATACTCAAGAAGTAGAAGTAGCTAAATTTATTTTATAACATAGATTGAAGTAAAAGCACTAAAATTCTTATCATTCAAGTACTTTTGGTAGTTCCTCTTCCAATAACCAATCTCGTCACAATAGAAACATTTGCTACTAGATGTCATTTTTGGCTTTGTAATAGCCATTGGCTTTTAAGAAGTTTTGGCAACTTGTTTACCTTTATCATAATTCTTTTTGCTAGCTCCAACCTTCTTAAACTCTCTTCTATTTTGAACCATTATAACTTCCTTCTTATGCTTAATTTGGATGTTCTGCTCAGCAATTATGAGCATCCCATGTAACTCACCAAGAGTCTTCTCCACCTTATTCATATGATAGTTCAACCTGAAATTCTTTAACCAATCATAAAGAGAGTGTAGTATAATGTCAGTGGCCAACTCTTGACCATAAGAAAAACTCAGTCGTTCCATGGTTTTAAAATGACAAATCATCCTAAAGACATGTTCTCCCATTGGCTTTCTCATTTCCAACTGACACTCAAGGATAGTCTTGTGAGTCTCATACCTTTCAACTCTAGCTTGTAGCCGAAACATAATTTTCAGTTGTTGGATGAGAATACAAACATTCATTTTCTCAAAACTCTTTTGGAGGGAAGATTTCATAGAAGCTAGCATTAGGCAAGTAATAGATACAGACCTTTCTAAGTCAACCCTATGATTGGCTAACTCAGCATCCAAAGGAATAGAGTTTATGTTTGAATAGGGGTTTTGAAGATATCCTTTCTTCCTTCGAACCTTATAACAAATTTTAGATTCTTTTCCCAATCAAGGAAGTTTTTCTAGTTCAGCTTATCCTTCTCAGGGATTGAACGCATATTGAAAAGTAAATTATTGTTGGTAGACATGATATCTACAATAAAAATAAGCAAAATTCATTACGTTTATTGAGATGAGATTTAAATATTTAAACGGTTTAACTAATAGAAGTGATGCATACTCAAATCATTTAAAATGTCCTTTTTTGAATTAAGTGAGTCCAAGATCCTATTTTAAATAATTTTAAGCGGACTTGAGCTCTACTCCTAAAGTTATTTTATCAAGATAAGTAAACTCTTTACTAATTATAACACTTGTAATTCTTGGTTGATAGGTGATAACTCCTTATCTTATTCCTATCCCTTTGCTTCAAAACCAAAAACCATATTTGATGATTTTGTTGAATATAACCAAACAAGACTTGTAAATTTCCCAAATTTACCCTATTTATCCCAAGACAAATAGCAACACCCTATTTAGGCAGAACCAATCACTAATAATCAAAGGTTTCAATAGGTGTTTGTTCGGAAAAGCATATTAACTCAATATTAATTAGGGATCTAAGTCATGTTGATTTATTTAAAAGCAAACTCATAACATAAATAAAAACAACATAAACTTAGAAAGCATTTTAAAGCAATAATAAAATGCGAAAAAATAAATGTGATCCTAGTATGACCCCTAAACCCTAAAGACTACTTTTTATGGGCTTCGTCCTTGAACCATCATGAATCACCATCCTCGATCATCATTGGACCTTCACTCCTTGGATCTCCATCCGTGATAGTGATTAAAAATGATTTTTGATATTTATAATAACAAATTAAAATAAATTTCAAAAATACAAACGATATACGGACCGTATTTAGGATACAAAAAAAACATTAACGATGCGCATATCATATTTTCTATCCTAATTTGGGTCATACCAGTCACCTCATGTAATCATAATATCACATATTATAGCAAGCATAAAATTAATAATACCAACATATTAGAAAATAAAAACAACATGCTATTAACAATTAAACGCAATTTATTTATTCAATTTATTAATCATATTAATAAATCAAATAATAATCCAAACAATAAAACATGCCATAAAAATTCACTATTTAAATATATTAATCGCATTAATAAATTTAAATAATAAACGAAATTTGACATTAACAAAACATTTCAATTTCACTAATCAAATTAATAAAATTAAAACAAATTATTTAATTATATTAATCAAATTAAAAAATTAAATAATTACCCATCAATAACTTTTATTGATTGACCCGATTATATTGATTCAATTAAAGTTTAAAAGGTGGTAATTAATTTCAAATTAATTAGGAAATGAAATTACAAGCAAGAATATTAAAAAAAATTTGAAAATTGGGCTCCAGGCCCAGCCTGGCCCGTCGTGGCTTGTGCTGGACAACAACCAGCCACGCAACTTGCTTCCCATGCACAGCAGCCCCTACGCACATTAACAAATTCCCACCGGCAACATTTACCGGTGACCCAAATCAAAAGGAACCCACCATGGTGATCTATGGCCACCTGCGAACCACCTAAATGTATTACAATCGCCGGTAACCTACCGGAACCTAGCCAATTTCCGCCGCGAAAGGAGTCCCACTTGCGCAACTATTACAGAAGTTTTTGGGCAAATTCGTGCAACTTTTGTTCGAATTTGGGGCCAAAATAAAGAGCAAAACGTACAACTATCATATAATTATACCCCTTGATTGATTAATTTTGAAAATTCATAAGTTTTAGGAGAATTAATCGATTTGGGGTAAAAACTAGGGTTCATCGGGTCGGGATTGATTTTGGGCAAATTATGTTTGAATTCCCAGCAAAAGAATAATCTTATTATACCAACATGCAATTTGAACCATAATAGAACAAAATTCGAACAAAATGAAAGCAAGAAATTCATAATTACATGCTTTAATTATTTCGAATTTGGGGCAAATGAAGAACACTAAATTGACCGAAATCATTTCAAGTATTTCAAGCGAATTCCTTGATTAATTCCAGCATAAATATACATCAAATAAATCAAGTTCAATTAATTAAAATCCAATTTAAATCCACCTATTAAATCCCTCCTAATTGAATCTAAATAATAAAATTTCATTCATATAATATTAAAATATGCAAGAGGCTAACTGATACCACTGTAAGAATTTGGATGCGATTAAAGAAATTGTAAGAAACGATTGCTTAGCATCTAAAACAGGATCTCATGCATATAATAATACGAATTATCAATATAGATTAACATACCCTCGATACGTGAATTCCTCAAAGCAAAAGGGCACGTTTTCGGATATTTTAGGAGGTCAAACGTCGTTCCTCTAGTATTGGTCCACAAGCAACAATCGAATTCTCACGTATGCTTGTACGGAATTAAAAACTGTTCTTGATTACTTTTAAGGTTTTTGAATAATTATGTGAGAGGAGGCAAAATGATAGTATGAAATTAGGGTTAGGGTTTTACAACCCCATATGTATATACTTATATATGTAACATTTACATATATAATTATTTACATACATATAACATTTACATATATGATTATTTACATATATAATATTTTATATATGTAACATTTACATATATAATAATTGACATACATACCTTATTTACATATATGTAACATTTGCATATATGAGATTGGGTTAATTAAGTAACTCAAAGTGACTTAACTAACCAAATTAATTCAGTTTACAACTCTCACATAATTATTTTAGATTTTTCCAATCAATTGTTTATATATGTGACCTCATAGGACTCGGTTAAAGTTAGTAGTATATTAATCTAATCAATATACAGATTATAGTTGTTTCTAGCAAAACACTATAATCACCTAAAATAACCGAATATTATTATCTCTAGAATTAATCCTAATTATATTTAGTTTATTACATTTGTTGAAGTCATTTCCTTCACTGGCATCTTAAATAAGTGTGTGCTAAAAAGAAAACAGGTCAAGGGAAAAAAGGGAAGAAAAAGAGAACATTTTGTACACTCAATATCAACTGAATAATGTTTACTAAAGGAGCAACAAGTTAGTAATCAAAGTCATCTAATCCTCGATTGCTCAGGCTGGGGCGTCTAACTAACCGCTGTAATGATTGCACCACCTCCAACATTGGAGGCCGGAATTCTGGCTCTGCCTACATAACAGCAAGGACAAGTATGAAGTTAAATGGAAGGTAGTTATGAATGCCATAAAGTCCAGCTTTTATGAAGAAGTTATGTGCATCCAATTACGTAGACACGACTTATACCCCATGTTATGCCAATGAGTCCAGCTTTTGTGAAGTGTGCAGTGACTACTGACTAGTGTCGTACAACTTGATTACAATATCTGGATGTGGGTTTGCGATGTAATGGGTCTTTGAGAAAGGTCTTGGGGTGAGTAACGGAAATTTGAATGGGTGGTAGGATGGTTACAGTTAAAATTTTATAACCATCAAGGGTGACAACAGTTTGGATTTTTGGTGAGTTCATCTGCATTGGTGTTCGCATGATCTCACCCGGGTATAGCCATGGGAAAGACTGGCTTACCATCTATTTGAATATTCGGTAATCAGCATCTAACCATAATTATACAATATTCAAAGTATTAGTGCTCACCTGTACACAAAGTGCAACAATATCAGCAAACTGAGAAATTGACTTGGGAGGGTAGAGTCCACGCAGAGCAGGATCAGCCATTTTTTCGAGAGCGTTGATATCATGGAGCTGTGATAAGGCCCATTGGACAAGATATTGCTCTGCTTTTGGCTTCGAACTGAAAAGAAATGAAGGTGACAATCAGCAGAGAATACAATCTCTGTGATCAAAGGTGGTTCATAGTACTACAAAAACAGAAAACCTATCAAAAGGCATGCGACCAGTCAATAGCTCAAGCATGACAACTCCAAAGCTGTATACATCGCTCTTAAATGTATAAGTTGCACCATTTGTGCATTCTGGAGGATACCAGCCACCTCCAAGGTTTCCACTTGCTTCCTGAAGAAATTAAAAATGAGGGAAAAAAAACCAAATGGCTTTTCAAAAATGATATAAGCACAGAAAAGGGAGAATTTGACCAAAAACTTGAATTAGATCAGTCAGTTTTCAGTTTTAAGAACTCAATAGTTGTATGGAGTACGATAGCTCTCACATACGACTCATAGTAGTTTCGAAAACCAACAATTGAAAAATAAAAACTCAAGGGCTCGAAATGATAACAAACAAGCCATGTACGACAACATATTGAACTCTTAGTAGACATCCTGACAAATATATCTGTTACAGGAAGACTCTATGCATCTATACAGGCACAGACTGAAAATGAGATAGACACATTAAATAGACCATGTATACCTCCAGAGATGACCTAGCAGTAGGACTAATTGGAAGACAGATTGAACCAATAAAAAACTTATAGGAACTAACTTATGAACATAATGTCAATTTCCAATCGTGTGGAGCTTCTAACCTGATAAAATGTTGCCAAACCACACTCTGTTAGACGAGGATTCAATTCCGTATCAAGTAAAATGTTGGATGACTTGATACTCCTGTGAAACAGGGAACAATTTTCATGCAGGTACCTGGGAACAAGAAATATTAAATAACTCAAGTGCATGCAGCTCCATCAACAATTTAAGGATAAATATTATTTGCATTCACCAATCACATTTTTCAACTCTTCCTTATTAACAAGCGCCAATCATATCCAAACATGTATATTCACAAACAATACTCTGTGTATTCCATGCTAAAAAGTCATTCCAAGCAGCATGCGGAGAAAGTGACTTACTCAACAGCTCGTGCAGTTCCTAAAGCAATCTTCACCCTAGTATTCCAAGTAAGCGGTTTGCTGAATTCATCAGACAAGTGAAGATACTCATGAATTGAACCATTTCTATAAAACTCATACACAAGCATGTTATGCCTCTGCTCTGAGCAATGTCCGGAAAGTTCTACAATATTTGGATGGTAAATCTTGGAGAGACTTGAAACAATATCGGAGAACTTGTCACCCTGACCATCTTGAAAGAATGAAGAACTAATTTTTTTGACTGCTAATACCTAGCAAACAAACCAAGACAACCTCTATAAGTGAATTGTTTATTCCAGATTTCTTGAATTGATGTCCTGTACGGTTTCTAATCATAATACTGAAGACAAAGAACCTTAAGCAACTCTAGAAATTCATAAAAGAAAGTTGTCCAAACTTCAAAAGTCAGTAATAACACTAACACCTAATATTACAGGACAATCAGATTGACAAACTTTAAATGCATGTTGAAATCAACAGATATTTATTGAGTTAAAGTAATCAAGTGACCAATACCTATCTTCCAAAAGAAAAGGAAAAAATAAGAAAAGAAAAGAAAAAAAGGAGAGAGCGAGGAGAAGTGACCAATACCTTGCCATCAGGACGTTTGGCTTTATAGACACGCCCAATAGATCCTTCTCCTAGTAGTCGACTCATAGCAAAGTTGTTCGTAGCAGTCTGCAAATCTGCCAATGCATAAGGAGTAATTTCAAAGGATAACTTTCTTTGAGAAGCTGCATTACTCGCAGGCTCGTTACTTCTGAATGACTTCATACGGTATGATAATGAAGGCCTAGGACCAAGTGGACCAGAGGACTGTAAGGACTTTAAGTCATGGTCTTCTGAGTATGAAACAAAATCACAAGAGAAGAAGTTATCAGAACAAAAGTATCAATAGAACAAACTATGACAGCTCAAACAGAATAATTATGCAGTAGGCAATGTAACAACAAATGATGATATCAAAATTGTATTGTGATTGTTATGTATTTGCTCACACAATAAATATCTAAGACAATTTTTTAGCCTACAAAAAAGAAATATTAAGAATAACAACTTATAAAAGAGATAAGTTAAAAATCTTTAGTAGTTTCAATGATAAGCAGGAAATCACTAAACACCTTGCATTAAAACCATTTCAAAGGTGCTATGGAAAGTTCAAAATTTCTAATGTAGATCACAATAAATCATAATCGATGGAATAGATAGACTCTACCTCCAGTTAGAGTGAATAAACTAAAAATCATATAATATAGAAGACAGAATGCAATGAAAGATTATCAATCAGCGGTTAGGGGAAAAGAACAATAGCCATCTACAAATAATGGGTTTAACCCATCACTGCTCTATATAACTTATGTATGCACAAGGCATGGAAGTAATCCAGCTATAACCCATCTAAAATTTCCCTGTTTAGAGGAATATTGAAATCCTACACCTTCATGAGACTTTGGTAAAAATATATCAAGAAACTGAATATCCCGAAAAATATCATGTAAATATATCATGCTCAGGCTGTTTATTGACACGACCAGCAACAAAGATTCCATATCAATAATGAATATTTCCGAAACCAAAAAGTGCATAGAACAAGCCCCGACAAGGCATTACCTTTGTAGCCTCTGTCTCTATCTTTCCCCAGGTCAGTTGAGTATCTTTTGGACCCTAAGTAGTTAAATGATAGGCGGTCACATTGATTACCTTGTTCTTCAAGCAAATGTGAGGAGAAAGAAGATCGCTTTCTTGAAATAATTGCAAGCACGGTTGCAATTACCACCAAAACCCCCATAATAATCACAGCAATAATTGCCCCATTCAACCCACCTTTGTTCATATGGACAGACTTAATATTTCCACTCGAAGTCATTCCAGGGGGAGGTTGCCCAGAAGACCAAGAATTTCCTTCAATACTTCAAAAAATTACAATATGTTACTATGACAAGTTCGAGAACTTTAGATTGATTAGTTACTGATCAGTGATTTAAAACAACATAAACATCATCCAAAGCTTCCAAAGAGGTTCCTGAGTAGGCGGGATGAGCGATGATGAGAAAAGTCTAATGAACTAAAGCAAGATAAAGCCAAAAATTAATCCATGTACTGAAACTTACTCTATCTTTTTCAATTCTGTCAACTCATTAGGGATCCAACCAGTGAATTTGTTGTTTGCTATGTTACTGCAAGAATGACATAGACTTAATCAAAGGTCTCCAGAAGTAAGCAGCATGCCAATCTTCATGAAATAATGCTTGTCAAGTAACATGCATAGGTTGGACAATATAAAAAAAACCATTTCAAAATATGATGTCAGTAAAAACATAATCACTTAACAGAGCTTTATGGACACACATAACTATTAAAAAACAGTTAAAAATTATACAACTTCTACAATATCATACATAAATAACGATTCAAAGAAGAACATGAAGAGGGAATATATTGGATTATTAATCTTGTAACATAAGAAAATTGAACTTGAGTTCTGTAGCTATGGAACTTTATTTGTATCAGAACACCTCAAAATAACATGCATCTGCAGCCTCACCTCACCTCACATAACAATTGTCCTCATGGTATGTCCCATTTAATATTCCTAGTTAGGCAATGAATTTGAACTCAAAACATCTTTTCCTCTTCCAACATATAAGTCAGGAAAGAACAAAAATTACAAAATCCTTCTATTTTAGTGCCCAGCCTAATGCCAGGGCATCTGTGTTTCTGTGTCATTGCTTCTTCAACATTTAAGAAAGCACATTACGTAAGAACACAATCTACTTACTCCTTTACCATCTTATATTTTCTCAATATGGTTGGGCATAAATATAAAAACTGCAATATATGTAGGAAGGGAGAGAAAAAAAAAGTATGAAGTATCATTTGAGATGTGATATGTCACAGCTAAAATGAAATATAATGTAAATTTTACCCAAAAATCATACATGAAAAACAATTTGTGACATTCATATCTAACAGCAAAAAAAATTATAGGCCATAGGAAGTTAAAATAAAAGGCATGCTCAGAAACAGTCAGTATTTGCCACAGCCAAATTCATGAAGCCATAACTTAACCACATCATATGAAAGCCACCATTACGTCTGATTTTGCCAAAAATTAGTTCAAACCTGGGAACATTATGCAGTACATATTCACACCCATAGATGCAAATATAGGTTTCTTGATTCAAATTCTAGATTGCTTATGGGAATATAAGGATGCAGAGAAAAACAACCAAATTAAGACTAAATAAAAAAATTCCCAAGTAAGAAAGATGAGGAGGTTAATGTATAGCAGGAACTCTGCAGTAGCATTCCTAACAAGTTATGTAGGATAGGAAGTAGAACAAGGTAACTTCATAGCATTGCTCCATTACCTAATTTTGGAAATCAATATCACCAAAAATTAGTAATAAACTTACAGCTCATCAAGTTTTAATTTGGCAAGCACATTTATCTGGCCACTGAATTGATTGTTCTGAAGATTCCTGTGATATGAACCAAAGTCAGCTAAAAGAGCTCCTAATACATAAAGGTATATACATTTGTTTCTTACAGAGTGGAGAGGCTTGATAAAGATCCAAAACTCAGAGGCAAACTACCAGATAGTTTGTTGTATGAAAGATCCCTGCATAGAGTGAGCAAATGAAATAATGACCATACACATCCTTTACAGAATGATTAAATTAATAAAAAAACAGAATGTATCCATATGATAACAATTCCATGGTAAGAGGTTCTCTCTATATCCCCAGCAAGATGCATATAGATCATATAGATCTATATTTGGAATATACAATATTTGGATTAAATCCAAAATCGACATATGATCAGAATGAAATATGTGAGATTTAATTTGGAGGTTGTGGACTCAAACTTTTTCAAATTGTGGACCTACGATTTAGAGTCAAATATCTGTATCCGAGTCTTCACCAAACAAACAAATCTCTGCATATATTATCGTACTGTTAAAGGATCATACATGAAACTTGCAATTTCATATAAATACTTGGTTCAGATAGCCCAAAATCCAAGTATTTGTTTGATAAACAAGTTATGGGCTTTTTATATATATGATTATTGGCAAGCGAATTATTTTTTTATATGACTCACTGATACCAAAAGTATTAAACTCAACAATTAAGACCTAAAGTAGAGATCTCTATCAGAAAAAACGTTCCAACTTCCATTTCTGCTTCAACTTACTAATCATGTACCTAAGGACTAACCATTCATAAGATCAAACGAAAAAATGGAAACACCAAGTGAAAGGGATGAGCCAAAAGAAAGTTCTAGAGGTAAACAAGTCTAAAGAAAACACTCACAGGAGATTAAGATTCGAGAGTGCACTAAACATATCGGTTAGCTGACCATTCAACTGATTATGACTTAGATCACTGCAATGTGCATCACCACTAAGTTTAAAATCAAGCAATTGGTGTAAGCAGGCCAAAGAGATGATTAAGAGGGAAAAAAAAATGTAAAAATCACTTACAGGTCCTTGAGGCTTTTCATTTGTGAAATAGAGTAAGGAACAGTGCCAGTAAAGCCATTATTGGACAGATCACTGATAATAACACCAGGACTACAAAGTCAGTCGAATATTATAATTAGGTTGAAAATAGTTACTCATTATTACAACCTCAGAGAGAAGAGTGAACACAAATAGCTAGATAACCACGAAATACCATGAACTGATGCCTTAGAGAGTACATAAGTTGCAGTTTCAGGAAAGCCAAAGTACAAACGGAAAAACCAAGGTATTTTCATAATTTTGAAAATAGTCGCACATTATTACAACCTCATTATGAGCACTTCAATCAGATGATAAAGGTCATCATTCATGATTCTTGTGAAGGCATAATCAGAATAAACAATACACAGTAAACACATAGTATAAAGAGCAAGTTCAAACATTCCTAATACTCACAGGTGTTTTACATTAGGAGGAAGCTGATACGGTATGTCTCCATAGAGTTTGTTGTTGCTCACATCCCTGGTCAATGAAAAACAGATAAATAATCTATTACACAACAACTTGCTTCCTTAATATCAAGATCAGTAAATAGATTAAGAAAATAACACAAAGTAAATACGAGTGATTAAGCTTACAAGTAGGTTACTGATGCAAGGTTTGATAACTGATATCCCAGTGATCCTGACAGTCCTAACCCAGATAAATTTCTACAAAATTGATCAAACAATAACACATATGTCAAAAATTTAATAAGTAAAATGGTACCAAAAAAATATGAAAAATAGGAGAAAGTACATTTCAACGACAGAAGATCCAGAACAATCGATCCCTTTCCATCCATCACCACAAGGGTCACCACCACTTGGTTCCCAATCCTTCAACTTTTTGGGAGAATTTAAGCTTGTGTACATTACATTAAGGGCACTAACTGTAAAGCAACCAAAAAAAAATTCCTTCAACATATAATCATCATGAAATAGCTAAACCCCGCAAACGTGTATGTTAACATACGTGATTGATCAATCTCACAAAAATACATGAATAGTAAAACCGCGAGCATAACATAGACTAATCAATATCGGATATCAATATAGACTTCCTAGAATAACCCCACATCATAAAAGCATCTAAGAAAGTGTTACCATCTTTAGAATCTGTTTTGGAGTGCACTAGGGACAGGACCCCAAGTGACAAGAACCATAATGCTGTGAAATTGGGGGACATTTCTGAAAACCCCATTCCCAAAAAGGATAGATGGGATCAAAGACATGCATACAAAATCAATGAAAACTCATCAAGAAAAATAGATGGAAACTTTGCGGATGAGAAGCAAGAAAACATGATTGAGGAAGCAAAAAAATGATTGGAAAAATGATCGAGTTTTCCAGGATTCCCCTGAAAATCAATGTTTCTATTTTTGGATGGAGGCATTTTTTGGTTGTAATGTGAAAAGTTCATGCATGCCAAATTTAGGATAGTCTAAGGTTTGAGTTACAGGTGGCTTGTATGTTGGAGATAGAAATGAAAGGAATTGAATTTGAAAATGATAACAGATAGACCGTTGAGTTCGCACCATATCTTGGATAGGAGAGCACACACTATTCAAAGGCAGATCCTTCATTTCTTTCGTTCTCGCTCTCTTAATCTAACTAATAGTTTGCAGTTTTATGGCTTCATTCAATAGGAGTAAACCCTTTCGAATGTGAGGGCTTTATTAGAGGCTCTTAATCCGTTCAGTTGTAAATTAGTCTAATTAATTATAAATTTAATTAAGCAGTCTTTTAAATAATCATATCTTATTAAATCTTTAATAAGTCAAGTCGGGTTAATATTAGGTTAATAATTTCCAAAGCTTTTAAACATTATCAAGTAATAAAGGTGATACAAACAAACTATCACCCTACACAAATAAAAATTATACTCTTTTTGGATAGGAGACTCGACTCGGTCCGTTTTGTATATTTTTTAGCCTAACCCGACTCGATTCCTTTTGCAACTTCTCTAGCCCGACTCGATCCAACCAGTTTTGATGTAACTCATTCCGGCCCTAACCCAACCCAATGTACAAATCTAAATTGGAGCATTTCTGCCAAAAAAAAAATTGGAACGTACATTTAAAACGTCATACCTCCTAAAACTTCATGTATTCTGACGAGAAAGTATGAGTTCTTTACAAAGTGTTTTTAAGACGCACTTAAAAAATACCCCTTAATAGAAGGGCAATTGTAATAACAAGAGACAGCTCCATTAAGGACCTATGAACAAATTCCGCAAAAATATTTAGTTTCCTGAGAATAAAGCTTCCATTGATGAAGTACCAAGAGATATCATGAGGGGGTGCGAGATAGTTTGAAAGAAAATAGAAGGGAAACACTATTCTATTCAACTGAAGTTGAATAATACCAGTGTCAGCTGTTAGAAAGATTACATCAACTTCAGTCTACAAACATAACGGTAAATCTGTAAAAATAAAACTTTGGCAACAGTAATCCTCGAAAGCACATTAAGGATCGTCTTTCACACATATCCATAACAGAAAGTGAAAGAAGATATACTCTGTATAATCAGACCTGTAATCAGTAATTATGACTTGACATTTTTGTGGTTTTTGCTCATGTATAGAGCAGCACAAGGTAAACTGCATAATTTGCACGAGACTAAATCAGTTAACTTGCAACCAATATATTATGCTCCGTATATATGTCACATCTATACAATTTCAACTTCCAAGCTTGGAGAGAACACTTCTTTTTGCTACCGTCTTCCAATTCCTCTGGAAATACTGAAATGAGATACCAATTCAAGAACTCTGCTGATTCTTACCAGATGATGAGCCCCGTTTACATAACTTCTTCAAAACACATGCAACAGCAACTTTGGCACCTAGACCCGAGTTACCATGTGATAAACAAATTAAGCCTCCAATAAGTAGCAAACCATTAGCTATCAATTTCTTTGAAGGCTTCCTCTTGAGTTTTTGCAAATTAGCTTTATTTGCCTGACTGTTCATGCTATTGCTAGAACCAGAACCAGAACCAGTAGAAAGATCTGAAGGAGCTACTCTGATTATGGCATCTATCTCACGAGGAACCTACATCCAAAGACGAACAACCATCACAATCATGATGGTGTATAGATGGATAATTAATTACTCCATAGACAACACATCTTTAGAATCTTAAAATATACAGGACAGAAAGGGTGTAGTGAGGATATGTTTCCTACTCTTGAAAGTCAGAACCTGTCAAGTACTACTGTTCACAGATTCTGTGACAATATATTCTAACTACCAGAAGAACCAACTTAACTAGTCTTCACCCCACCCCCCACAACCAAAAACAAAGAAGGAATGTTTCCTACTTGCCCCACAATACCTTCAAAAAGGTTCCTGCCCTAGGAAAGGCAAGCAGATATCAAACACATGCAGTCTTACACCTTTGAGAACAAAGAAATTGTTTTCTATTGACCCTTGATCTAGATAAGCAGCAACAATTCACTAATTTAAAGCATGAAGCATAGGTCTCAACTAGCAAATGAACCATATTAAGTTGGTTATAAACCAAAAGCCAACAAAATAAACTTCAACTAATATTTAACCGTTCTTCAATATTTGTTAATATGTATTCCTAAAACCTGGCTCAACAGATATGTATATTCAGCCTTGGCTTGCATAACGTCAAAGTAATAGGAGTAGTAACTTAAGTATTACATTTATCTAATGTTCTCATCCTATATAGACTGCAACTCCATGCAGCAAGGTGACATGTAAGTATAAGTATATAACCTATTACCATGATATGCTCTACGAGAGGACATATGATGGAACACTGCCAAGAGTGCCAATAGGAAGTAGCAAGAGCTACTCTGTTAGTTTTATCCTGGCAAGCAATTGAATAAATTAATTGGTTACTCCAGTCAATCTCATGTCTTTGTTGATAATGAGCCAAAGTTTTTCAGTTTAGAAACTTTAGATTGATTACATATCTTATCTTCCAAGTGTCCAACAGTAAAAATCATAAAACATTCCCAGATTGCAGAACAACAAAATTCAAAATTGCTGCCCAAAGTGCCCAGTAAGATACTGAAGCACAGACAGCAGAAATTGCTCATGCATACAGTTTAAGTAAAATATCGGATGTAAGAAATAATAAGGCATAGTTAGAATTCACTTCAACCATAACACTCCCCTTCGGAATCAAACATCCAACAAACTTCTGCACCTTTCTAAAAAAAGTAAGGTACTTATTCTGTCCTGTCCCACATGAACTTCCCATTTTCCTTTTTGGATTCCCCAAAATGAACTTCCCATTCCTTCCAGTTAATATCTTATTTCTCTCTCAATCCAGCATCAAATATTCATTCTTTTATTATTTTATATTCCTTATCTCAAAGTCAACAGTGTGCGGGACCCTTTCGAAAAGGGCAGTTAAATATGGGATAGGAGTAGGGTAATTTCACATGAAGAGCAGCCATCAGAAAATTTAAAAACTACTCCCCCAGTCTGAAAATAACTGCTAGTCTGTTATACTATACAAACCCAAAAGTTGTATAATCTAACACATTCCCTATCACTGATTTCATTCTAAGTTGGGGTTTTGGGTATAAATACATGATAATTTTTCTAGACATTTAAAACCAGTATTTGTCACTATACTTCCTATATTTGAACTAAATTTTATTATAACTATGGAAAAGGCCCTCCATAAAAAGATAACGAGGACAAGGAGTACTCACAAAGAATATGCGACTACTTGCTTCTGAGAACACTTACCTTGCTGATGCAGTTAAGAATTGATTCAAGGAATAACAGCAAAAGAATGAGCCTAACCTTTTGAATGAGATCAACAGCAGTTGTCGTTGAACTTGACTGCAAATTGCGGGTTGAAGAATACTTCCGCAGAGCATCATCCATTTTGCACACATAACTCCATATCCCTTTCGCAAATGCCAACTTTGCAAACTCTACATTCAAACCAGCATCTTCTTGATGCACCATTTTGATTTCACAGGCATTTCTTCCAGGCACTGAAGCAATACAAACTAGCCATCAAGTTGTGGTATACATCTACACTTAATTTCTTCATTAAGATAGCAATTCTAAATCCCCAATTATTAAAACAAGTAAACTAAACCTTAAATGTAGTTTCAAATAAGACAAAGAATTTTAACAACATAAGAAAATAAACCATAACAAAAATAATATATACATTATATAGATAAAAGCACTTGCCTTGACTTATTCTCCACCCAGATCTGAAATAAGCAACACGTACATACTTCTTCTGTATGGGTGCCAAAGGATGTTCACATTCCTAATAAAGTTCAACGGCATAAGGCAAAACATCTCCGAGAAAGAAAATTAGGCATAATAGTTAAGCATCTTACAAATCTAAAGCTCAAGACACTTGGGCCAATAAAAGGTATTTCATATCATCGACAAAGAAGCTCCTGTTATCACACATTGACTCTGTACAAGCACATGCAATATATAAAATTATTAGAACCACTTATGATGGATTGAAGAGAGCCAAAGCTGGTTAAGAGGGGAAAAAGATGAAGGTAATTAGTTGAAACTCAAGAGGAAACAACTTGAAACCTTTACATGATTTCTCAAAAGTCTCTGAAACAAAATCTCCCAATGTCAAGCACCAGTCAACTAGACATGGAATGTGAAAAGAAAGGGACAAATCAAATGGGGACAAATATTTAAAATGTAATCAATAGAATTTAGATATATGGAGGAACTTCTTCATGAGACTTCCCAAAGTAGTAACATTGAACTTTTTTTCACCGAAACAGGACTCGGGAGTAGAAAAATGAACAACTAAATAATCATAGATGATATTTTAATGAAACTAGATGCACTCCTTGTCAATTTGCACAATGATTTCAAGTACCAAGATTGGATATTTTGAGTTGCACGGAATATTTAAAAGTCATAAATGTATGCATATTTTTGCAGTAATTGTTCTCACATGGTGAATTCTACAGTGAAGATAGTTTGATATTAATCATTACAGAGTGCAACACAGGCAGTCTAAACGACCAATAATATACAGATAATGAAAACTCTAAAAAATTACTATTCCGTCTCAAAAAGCATGTCATCTTGATTCTTGGATTTCTAAAATGTTTCAGGATGAAAAGTAGCTCAGCTGAATAAATCTTCAAATTCTCATTACCAACAATGGTACTCTACTTCATTCACATCAATTGTCTTCTTTGTAAGAGCAAGAATGAATATTGTAGGTACTTTTAAACTTGCCAACAGTATTACTGGACAATCTATAAGGGTAACAACATCATTTTCAGAATGTAGGATATATATGACCTGCACAGCCGTTGAAGAACTTTTATTCCCTTTTGTACAATGGGGGAGAGAGAAGGAAGAGAACGGGAAGCTACACTGAGTGGTACAACATTAAGAGTGAAAGAAGGGAAAAAAAATTTGCATACCAGAAATTTCAAAAGCCTCTATGGTCCACACATCTTCAAAACTAGAAGACCATATAAAAGCTCCAGTAATCTAGTTGGTAAAAAAAAAGTATAAGCTCACCTTTGTAAAGCAGTAGAATGTCCTATTGCTGCCTTCCCAAATCTTCCATGCCAAAACATATTCTCTAGGCGTTAATAGCGGAAATTTCTTTATGGTCCTCCCAATCTCAGTTCCACTCCCATTATCAATCTGCAGTTGCTCGTGAGCAACCACTGTCTTGTCCCACTGCTTCCTATATTCGCAATCCATATAGAAGTCTCTTAAGGTTTCAGGGGAGCAATTTTCAAACACAGTCACACTCAGGTATTTGAGAGGACCATCCTACATGAAATAATAAATCCTACATCAGTGTCATAATGAAAGATTACCAAAGCAACCAAGTTCTTCCTCAAAAATCAGAATAAGGAATAACAGAGGCTTCACAAAAGGGTGAACAATAGGGTAAGACATTGAGCAGAAGAAACAACAAGGCAGGCAAACACACTGAAAGAGCTCCAGAATTAACATTATAAACAGGATCACAAGGAGTTTCTGATTGCATTCCTAGAGCATAACAATAGGATTTGTAAGCCCTTTATGGATTTACCACAAGACTGTTCTAGGACCCTAGTCACAAGGTGTTTGGCAATTTGGCATATCCAAAGTGTAAGAGAAAGAGAGAAAAGAGGGATTGGCAAGAACGGCGTACACATTTCAGGCTGAAGCACCAAGTGTGCAAGTCAATGTCAACAAGCAAAGAATAGCAGGGGAAACTGGCTATCAAGAAATTTGAAGCTCCAAATTACAAATCCAAAAAAGTATGCTGGAATTTGTATCATTTTATCACAAGGCCAAATCTGTATGCCTATTTCCTAGGCCTCTTAAAAAAAGAGACTAAAAGAATTCGATATAAAAACAGCCTAAGTGGCAGAACATTCTTTTTGATGTATATCTCTTTAAAGAATTTTAAGTAACCAAAATCAATTTCATGTTACTAATCACCTTTGGTTTACAGCATTTTGCCATGTAGGACAAAGAAGACTTGCTTTTTTCAATAACATGTTCCCATTTTCCATTGCCATCCTCGCCGGCTTGCTCATCCAAGTTGTCAAACAAATTTTTCAAATCTCCATCTGATACAACGTTTGATATTCTGCAGATAAAGCACAGAACTTTTCACATGAGAAGTTGTAAAAACCAATTAAAGTAAAAATACATAAATAAATACACTTAGTAAAGTATACAGTCGAAGTAGAAAGGCAAGAGAATCTAAGACTGAGCAAAAGTTTGGAGATGACAGTTGTATAATAAATCAACTTTTACAGGAAATCTGGAAATTCCATGCTGCAATTCAAGATGCCTGGACATACACTGAATGGAAACAAAGTACCAAAGCACGAACTACATTTAATAGCTAGTCTAAAGTAAAGATATTGTAAGTATATAACAGTAAATCTCCTCTTTCCGAACAAAATAATAGCAACACGTCCACGAAAGATTCGTAAACTTCTTATAATAGAGCCATGGTTATAATTAAACATTCCAATAAACCCCTACTTAAATTGAGTAATACAATCTACCTGTTATAAAAAACATTTTAGTGAATTCAATTCATATCCTTAGTTTTACGAGGTTAAGACAACAGCAAAACTATCAGAGAACCAAAGAGCTCATCTATAACTCAAACAACAATCGATCTATCAACAACCCGACTTCATTAAAACTCGATTGAAAACTAACAATATCGTCAAATTTCGATCACGTATAGGTATACAGAACCTTCTGTTTTGAGATCTTTATTTCTTAATCTCTCTAGTCAAGGCTACTAATTACAACCAAACAAATTTGACTGGTTCAGCATAGAAATACACTATTTAAGTTCCAAACTATATGTTCGTATTCGAAAAATTAAATGGTCGAAACCGATGTCGACTAATGGTTAGACGGTATGCTCGTAATGATTAAGTTATTATGTAACACAAAATTCCTCCAAAATAAACATCACGAAGCTCAAATACAATTCTGCAGTAGAGAGATTAGGATGAGAAAATACCGGGAAGAACCAATAGAAGCGTCATCGGAGGAGAGAGGAAGAGGAGTCGAAGCGCCACGAAATCGAACAATCAAAGTTTGTCGTAATACTGGAAATAAATACTTGAAAATCTGCCATAAAAAGATGAAGGAGATAACAGCGAGAGCAGCGTAACCTCCTCCCTTGCTCTCCTTCCATATTTCTCCAATTTCTAAATAGGATGATATTGAAGAAAAAGAAGAAGAAGATGATGACGACGTCACGATTTCCGCCATTTTTTCTATATTCGACGAGAAAGAAATGAACAACCCTCACCCTAACCCTAATTGGTGTTGAACTGATTCAGATTTGGCGAGAAATGGGAATTCGCCATTGATGCAGCTTTGGAAGTGAGGGAAGGGTGGGGGTTTATAGAGGAGAGAGAAAGGATAGAGTAAGAGACGTAACTATCCGTGCAATAGCGGTATTTAATTTGGTAAATTAAACTGAAAATTTTGATTTATTAATGTAAATTGTCGATTTAATTCAACTAATTAAAATGTTTAATTATTTTTTTTACTTTTCATATTTTTCTATCTCTCTTAAGATAGAAAATTTCTTCTTCATTCTAAATAATTTTTGCAAAGTCTTACTTCTTCATTATCTTTGGTTAAAACATGTATTATATTATGAATATAAACGAATTCATTAGACGTTTTCGTGCTTTTTCTTATATGAAAATGCATCCATGTTCCTAACAATTAAGAAAATTTTAGTTAGTTTCTTTATTTTTCTTAATAAACTATAAAAATTGTAGACTTACATTATTAGCATAGGTTTTGATGTATGAAAATTTTTCAACCCAAAACAATTTCTGCTTCTTTGCCAAATAGCGTCATACACTTTGTTGCCTGTTTTGTCTCCAATGGTTACTGATACTCTAAATCCGTGGGAAAAATATATTAACTTAACATTTTCTCTTAAAAATCTATTGTAGTATTGTATTTTATATATACCTTAACTCAATATCGTTGCAAGCCAAGAGACATTTTAGGCATTTATCAGCCCTCACAAAGTGTCGTGCACATGAATCATACCAAATTGACACGCTAGTGTCAATACTTAATATCGTCACACAAACCTTGAAATATTTAACCTATTGAAATAAAAATTAGATAAGCAGTTTTTACTCATGCAGGGAGATATAAGAATTTTTTGAGTAATTTTTGAATTCTCACATGGGATGTCATTGAATATTCATCTGGATAGATTTTTTTTGCTTGGAATAATATCTTAATAATAAAGATGTTATTAGCCCTTGATTGGGTGAAAGTTTGTATGTATCCATCATCTGCATACCTATCCGTATATTGAAGAGTTAGATTTTTTTAGTAAAGTAATTATCTTATTTTGGTAAAGAAAATATATATTCTCACCAGTCCTGTAAATCTTCAGTATGTTGTATATCTGGGTTAATGAACAACCTTGTTCTCTCAATATTCGATAGATATAATCCTACATTTAGAACGTGTTAGTAAAATACTAAATGATTTGTATCGAATATTAATGGTATTAGGTTTTAAATTTCTAAATCTCACGGTTATAATATCCAATAGTAACTAAAGAAGCGGCCAATACATATATTTAATTTAATTCTTGGGAAAGTTGGTGTCCTTGATTATTTGCAAATTTATCCCATAAAGTAAATCGTATTGGTTCTATTCTGCATTAGAAAAAATATATATATTTTTTTCGTAATATGTAGAATCTATAAAAAAGTTTATAAATTTTTTTTGTAAAAAATAATTGTTTACTTTGTGTTGCAGAGTAATACATCTCGTCTAGTGTTTGTCTTACTTGGCCTACCATGCGTACTTCATAAACATATATCACCAATCCTATGACATCTGCGTAAGAGTAACGTAGGTAATATTATTTGTAAAAATTTTTAAAAAAATAATGTCATGATCTTCTATTTCATACCAATATGTCTAGGATGATCTCTATTGAAATTATTTGGTATAGTGTCAAACTCCTTGAAACTGACCATTTCCTAAAGCTTTGTCTTAGATCCAAACTTTAATCTAATATTATCCATTACATATTTGTAAGAAGAATCCAATGGCATCATCTCCAAATTTTTAATTGAATAGACTTGTCCTAGTTTTATTATATCTTTGTATTTATCAATATCACTTCCGAATAAAGTTACTTAAACCTCATTGCCCTGCAATAGATAGATAAGAGTTAGAAATTTTTTTAATGACATGATGCAAAGTAGTGATAATATAAAATTTAGTCCAATAGTTTCGTTACCTCTTTATCAAGAAATATTAAATTCTTCGAATGATGAGTGTGTCCACCTCTGTCTCTGTTATGTTCATTAATCATCCATAATAATCGCACCCTTATTGCTTTCGATATATCTGGTGTGATGAAATGATATAGTATATATACTATATCAATATCCTTCATATTAGTTCAAATCTTCATGTTATTATAAAATAATAATAATAACAGTTATAATAGTAATAATAATTTATTACATACATTTGTAAATCAAGAATGAAATAAAACTCTAAATGACATTGTCTAAAACTTCTCTACACACAATGTTCTTAGTCAAATTTTTTGCTACTTCTTTCTTGTTTTGAATAAGAAATCGGAGTCTAAGTGGAGTTGTAACTCTTAACACTACAACATATAGCTGAACGTGACTAAACAACGACTTTAGTAGGTAAATGCCCACTGTATTCAACGTTTTCCCTTGACTTTTATTGATAGTCATGGTGAAAGCTAATTTCAAAGGAAATTGTCTTCTTCTCAACGACAAGTCTATTTTCTTGTTAGCAGGGATTAAGTCAATTTTATGTATGAGTACTGAATCTCTAGCTCTTGGACCTATGATTACCCTTGCTTCAAGGACTCTTGGCCCCAACCTTGTGATTATTAGTCGTGTTCCATTGCACAAACCTATCGATTGGTTCATATTGCGCCAAAGTATCACTGGGGCCCCTTTTTTGTTTAGGCAATGGTTTGGAAGTCCATAGATTTTTAAAGAATTCAACAATTCTATGGGCTTCATATTCGCGAAACAATCACTGTCTCCTTCATGACCAAGTGAATCAAAACTAAGTTATATTTTCCCTCGGTAACAGTGATAATATCCTTGAATTTAGCTCGTCCACATCATCATTTGTCAGTGCAAGTATAGCTCGTTCTTGAGAATACTTCCAATTAGATTACCTTGTTAGCAACTATGGGTAAACAAATCAATTAGATTTTTTAACCCATTTGGATCGTTATCAATAAAAAATTGCTTTGGAATTTCTATCCAATCGCATTCACCATGTTTTGAAATTGGTTGTCCTTTTATTACGCCTTCCCCAATTCCCAAAATCCAATCTGAAAAATTCTTTAGTTGATGTACTTCTTGAGGTTATGTTGTTGAACGACATAAACTCATGTTTATTTTTAAATGCAGTATTTGACAATTCCTCCAGAATTTTGAGTTGTGTAATGAAGTTGCGACTGTTGACTCACGACCTTCATTAGGAACTACATGAAGTATTTGTTTGAAATCGTCACAGAAAATTACTAATTTTCCTTCGAATGATCTTTCATCATCACAAATATCCTTTAGTTGTCGATCGACTACTTCTATTGGAAGTCTGTGTGCCATAGGTGCCTCATCCCTTATAATTATCGAAGCCTCTCGAATTAAATCTGCACGATTTGAGTCTTTCTTAAAATTACATACTACACTGTCATCTAGATAAATGGGAATCTTGAAAGTAGAATGAATTGTTTTGCCTCCAGGTAACAGTAAAGAAGCAATTCCTGAGGATGCTACTGCTACCATAATTTTTCTCTCTGATTGGAATTTTGATATGAATATATTCCAATTCCACATGTATGTTTTACCTATCCCCCCACTACCATACACAAAGAAAATTCCACCATGTTCTTTATCACTTACAAGCATTATTGTGGAATACATTTGGTATTGCTCTGTGTTAAGACCTTTTATGTAATTTTCAAATTTGACGCCCTCTTCATGTTGATTGTAATCGAGTTCCTCCCTTATTAATGGATTAGATGCACAACGTGTTGCATGGAAAGAAGGATAGGGCATATCAGTATAATCTTTTAGTGATCTTCCATTAGTATTCAACAAAATTTCAATTTCTTGTAGGCCTAAATATTTCAATTCCTCATATGTGAGTCTTAGTTCTATATTTCTTGTTTGTCGCTGCATTTAAATCATCAGTAAGAGTCTCCTAATGTTGTTCCCACAATCGCCTTGGATCACTTACTTCGGCAAACATTAATATTGAGCTGAACAAATTTCGTAATTGTGCACCCGACTCCCAAGTAGATGCTTCGTCTAAAGTTGTGTGCCACTCACTATCATCTTTAAGCAAACCTAGTGCATGACATACTGCCTTAAATGTACTGTATTCAACACCTCCGGCTGTACGTTTATCTTTATAAGAATTAGCTCCACGTACTTTTATTAGTAAAAGCCACATGAAATAACGTTCTCCAGAATTTGGGTGAACGTACGGTAATCTTCCAATGCTAATCCTAGCATTCCTTCTTTTCCATCTTCTTGTTGCTCTCTCCCATACAAAATGTTTTGGGAATTCTTGGAAAGTGTATTGGTTTTCCTCATGGTAGTCTATGTTTGCCTGAAACCACATTGTCAACATAGTTTGTTGCAGTCTTGGTTGTTGGAGGATGTGATGAAGATTATCGTTATCATGGAAGAGAACAAATTGCTTTCCTTCTAGATGAAATTGTAGTAGCTCTGATGGTGGATATTGGTGTTGCAACTCAAATTCAAAAACTCTTCAGCATGCTTCAATTGCAGAAATATAATGACATTCTAGATATTTTTGTATTTCATCCATCAATGTAATTTCATGGCCTTCATTGTTGGATTGTGATAGAGTACCCTCTATAACCAAAGTTGCTCAATCATGCCTTTTGTGAACGTATTTGTATAGGTTCTTAACTACACTTCTTTCTGCAACACGCTCGACATTTATATATGCATTGTACTTAACACATAGATCTCTATTCTATGGTACAACCCAACAATTGTCTATTTCATGTCCTTTCACAATTATAAGTTCCTTATTTGGCCTGCGTTTGTACTTCACAAAACCATTACAATAAAAAGTTGTGTCATTACAGAAATTTTTTGGATAACCTTTTAAATATCTTCCATCTTCTAAACATGGGCCACATGGTCCATGTATCATGTTCTTGGTAATGATTTCAAATGCATCAGGATCTTCTTCTTTATCACGTATTTCCGCAGAAATGAAATTGTTGATATCCTCTGTGCATGATGGTTTATCCTCAGTTGCTAATGTGAAAAGTACATGAGCGTGGGGGAGGCCTCATTTTTTAAATTCAATGACATGTCAGTCTGAAATGAAACGCTTAATGTTATATAAGTATAATTTATGTACGTGTATGAAGTTTGTCAATGTAAGTTTCTTACCTGCAATAATTTTTCCATGGAGTTTCCTTTTGAAATCACAAAGGAATTCTTTTAATTTGAGCTTGAAAACACGTGTAACAATGTATGGTCTATCATCAGCACGACGACCAACGCTACATGTAGATAGCTCATTGATAATATCCACCCACCGGAGATTGCAAGTGAAAGTTACAAAGTAATCTGGAGGGCTCATTTCTCTAACTATTGCCATAGCATCTTGGTAATATTGGACCATGTTACAGTGTCCTCCTGTGAAAGACAATGGCAAAATGTATCGGCGACCTATTGCAGTAGAATTCACTTCCTTGCAGTTACGGCATCTTGTATCCCTCATTCGAAAACTTTCCTTGGTTTCACCTTATAGTAAAAATGGTTTTGCTCCATTGATGCTAATCCATCAACATTAAACTGCTGAAATAAACGACCACCTTCTATTAATGTGCCACCCTCAATAACATTGTCTCCTTCAGTTTTTCTTGTTTGGATTCTAAATGCGAGGATTTGTCTTAATGTCACTGATTTTTTGGTAGGTATGTGATTATGTGACTTTAGGGATCACAATTGTCCATCCATCAATACTGTAAGGAAATAGTAGTGGATACTGTAGTGGCATATAACTTGGATGTGTTTCATTTAGTCTTTGTAATCTTCCATCAAATTTTTGTAATATGACATCCCTATGATCCGGATCTTTTGATCCATCACCTACCAATAATGCGACAACCTCACTTGCTATAGGTCTTATGTATTGTTTTCCTTCTCTGGCATTGAGTAGCATAATGCATAAATCTTAAATATGACATTGATCTCGCAACATGTCTCTAGCGGACCGAAATATCTTTGCATATGGATTAATAGCATTAAGCATATTTTGAAGGACTTTAAGGATATCTTCCTTTATTACATGTGATTCTGCTCCTTGAATGACACACATTCTATTTCTTACCTCATTTTCAGTGTCGTAAATGTACAATTGTGCAAACCTTGGCATTTCTCTTGCCATTGGGAGCAGTGAACCAATTTTGTGGTAATTACCACCATTGATGCGAAAGACATAAGGGCCTTGACCATCATTAAGTGAGTAATCTATTTTTCCACCCATGGAAGTGAATGTCAATACATAATTTATTGTTCTGATGTTAATTCTAAAATGAGGGTTTGCCAATAGGGATTTTAGATATGGTGGTGTTTCAGGTAGATATGGTAGAAGTATTTAACTATTTCCACAACAAAGGTTGAACCGTGGTTGCGAAAGCGAACTTCCTCTAACCTTTTCACCTATCCACATTAGAGCCTTGCAGTATGAACACGTCACACTTCTCGGTCCAAACACCCATGTAGTAGTCCTTTTTTTCGTTGGCTCTAACGTGTTCCTTCTATTTAGAGTAATATGCATTAAGTTAAGATTCTATATTTTTGGTTATCTATTTTGTTGGATTTATGAATACAAACATTACCCATATGTGAAATATTTGATACTTGTAAGATATCTCTTAGTTGTCCACTTGCATTGCCCCGATCTTGTTGCCTTTCCGTATTGTTTTCATTTTGAAATAGTTGCTCTTTAGTTTCTTGAGTTTGAACATAGGCATCATATTGAATGTGTTGGTTTTGTGACCTTTGATCTTGTACATACCTCTCTAGATGATTTAGTTGAGCCTTAATCACTTGATCCTGGTGCACTGTACTTGAACGATCTCAGTGAAACTATTTTTGACCAGACGTAATTGTAGCACCAGGATATTGTAGTATATGAGTTACATTACCTTCATTTGTAGAGACGTTCAGGTTTAAGTTGTGATGCTTAAGTTGCACATTTTTAATTGCAGTTCCCTTTATTGATTTTCCAATAAGGTACAACAGCGTACGTAGGTTGTGTTGTCGATAAGATGTCTCTTTTTTAAAAGAGACCTCCTTCTAGCTGTTAATCTTGCACTTTTATTTGTAATGCAATCGCATTGGAATATTGTTTGCACTCATGTCCATTCTACGGGAAACAATAAGATAGGTAGTATTGTATAACTAAGCACTATAATAACGAAGCACTACACGAAACATCCTATTTTAATAAAGCAGAAAATACTTAGCTGATCATCTTGCAAAATATGCATGTGTTTTCATTTGCTTATCTTAACAACTTATACATAGCAAATTTATTTAGTTTTTAGCTTTATTTTATATAAGAGAGATAGAGTGGTTTGTGAATTGTAATGGGGTGAGTGTATGAAGAAAGTATGTCAATTATGTTTCAGTAGGCGTGGTTTTGTAGTACTTTTTTTTTATTAAAAATTTATTTTAGGTAAGAGAGATAGATGGGGTATATATGGAATTGTAATTGGGTAAGTGTATGAAGGAAGTATGTAAATTATGTTTCGGTGGGTTTGGTTTTGTAGAGTTGTATTTTTTTTTTCTGAATATTTCCTATATTAAAAAAATAAAAGAAAATACTAAACAATACAATAGTGTACAAAGAACAATAATATAAATGTAGGCCATGATATTAAAAGCTTGTTGTTACAAAGTACAATATGATTTCTTTGACAATGTGCCATTGCGTCTTAGGCTCTGTTTAGTAGGGTGTAAAATATTTTTCCTAAAAACTGTTTTCCCATTTTACATTGTTTAGTTTGGAATAAAATATAGGATGGAAAACTTGGAGTGTAAATTCATTTTACACCCTATTGAAAACATTTTCCTTCAAAATTGGGAGTAAAATAATTGTACATCCATTTGCTCCAAAAAAATATCAACTAACAAACAACTCACGCATTACCAACTCATGCATAGAGGTGGGCACGGGTTGTGCCGTGCTCGTCATGAACCGTGTCAGCTAGTGTCTGGCCTCTTGTCGTGCCATGCCTAATTGTAGTCGTGTCGCGCTGTGTCATACTACATTTCCCTAAAATTCGGCTAATGGCCTAACACGGCCCTCGTGCTTGGCGTGTCGTGTCTTGCCTCGGGCTGGCCTAATTTTTTTAACAAAAAATAAAAATAAAGTATACAATAGAATTGAAAAAAATAATAGTAATGTCATCGTGCCAAATTAATTGTATTAAATAATACTAAATAATAGCGTGTTTCAGCCATGCCTCGTGCCAAATTGGAGTGTCGCTCGCGTGCTAGTGCCTAAATTTTTTTGCTGTCCGCGGTCTGGCCTGCGGCCCACTCTATGGATAGTGTATCATGTCGTACCACGACTTTGCATGTGTCATACTATGCTAAAAGCATGCTTGCTCGGTTCGGCCCATGCCCATCTCTACTCAAGCATTTTCATTTCTCATCTTCTCGGTAGCTTCTCTCTCTACTCCATACTTTATCTGTCTTAAACATTGGGGGGAAATCCACAATTTCTTCTTCGAATATCATCAATTTAGTACGTTTTATTCGAATCTCATGTTCTGATTATTAAATTATCAAACTATATCATGAATTTGAACTATTTTTATCCATTTTCGTCAAAAATAAAAAACACTAGATTTCCTTCCGATTCGATTGAATCATGTAAGTTTCTCATGAAATGTGGGAAATCAAAAATTTATTTAAAATTAGAGTGGAAATTTTCTTTCTGTTAGAATTTAAAATGTAAAAGTACAAACTATTACATTACAACCAATTGATCGATTTACCTATTTAATTTGTTTGCTTATTCGATTGCAAATACTTATAGTTAGCTTAAGGTTTTTCTATAATGTTGAACCAAATTTTTAGGGTTCTCTGGTTTTATGGCGATATTCTTTATAATGTAATATGTTATTAATAGATCAGAGAAATGTATTGTAGATTTTATAAAAAAATATTATTATAGCATAACAAATTTAGCTAATGACAAACAACTAAAAAATATAACGGAAAAAAGAGTTAAAAAATGACAAGAGAATATAATTAGACTAGATAATAGGAGTAATTGATTTTCAGTTTAACAAAACAGCAGAAAATATTTAAATGTAAAATCATTTTCCATACAACTAAACAACGGAAAAGTTACATGAAAATGGGTTTTCCACCGTAAAAGGTTTTCCATGAAAAACCATTTTCAGTTGAAAACGTTTTACACCCTACTAAACGGAACCTTAATTTTCTGCCATAATTCTACCAAATGTTTATGTTATTCCCAATTTTGGCCTGGTAGGGGGTACCTCACCCAAACCCTTTAGCCATCCATGATCCATCAAGAATTTATGATGATGTAACATACCCAATAGGCCAATATATATGTATGGTTCTTGGTGAGGCATATTATATTTTATCATTCATTTTCATTTTCATATGCATTGGATTCTATTTTTTTTTATATTGTCTGTGTTTTGTGATTTTTGTGCTTCTTTTTGGTGCGGAGTTTGTAGGGTCCAAATCAACATTGATTGTGTGAAAAACTGAAGACTAGAGATCAAGTTGTAGTTTGATGAAGGACAAAATACTTGGGGAACACAATGCTAGACGTAAACAAAACAAAGTAATATCTCAATCCCCTAACAATTTATATATTCAAGCGGAATCTTGTTAGATACATTTCAATGTATATTTTTTTAATATTAAATTTTCATAATTTTTTACCTTATAAATTTGGAAATAAAAACATTTAAAATTATGTCTTAAAAACCGCAAAAAGTCAAATATATTTTGATCTTTTAATCTTTTTCCGTTTATAGTTTGTTTATATTCTATCAGTTATATATCGTTTAATTTGTTTTGCACTTTAAATTTTGAAAGTGCTATTATACTCGAATGCTTATCTTTATTTAGTTATCTATGTATATTTATCTTTCATTTTTTTTATCGGTTTATCTTTCAAATTTGTAATTTTTAGGTTATAAACAAAATATAATCGTTTAATTTGGTTTGCATTTGAACTTTCAAAATTGTTCTTATACTGGGTAAACGCTATCTTTTATATTTATCATTCATTTAGTTTTTTTTATTTCGGTTTGTCTTTCATATGTATATATATATTTTATCAATGAAGCTATTTTTTAATAAACGAAACTAATTTTTTTATTTGTTTCATCCAAACCTAAATAAACTACCTAAAGCAACTTAATTTTTTTTTAATTTTTTCACCCGAAGCAACGAAAATGCTCCAATTGCATTTTGGAGGGCTTACGTTGAATATGCTCTTAAATAATATATAAGATTACTTTAAATATTGGATATGGTGGTATACATTAATTATTCCTTTTTATATCGTTCAATAAAAACAAAAGACTTTGACTTTATAAAATGAAAAAAAAAATAATGTGGTTTGGTTTCAATTGGGGTATGATACGTGACAAAACTCTTTTAATTATAAGTTTACTTACAACCATTGTTTATTGAGTTAGCTTTTCTTTTCTCTTATCTATATTTAAGGTGTTTATCTCATGGATAGTCGTTATCACAATTGAAATTAATTAGAAAATGATGTTCGTATATATGCTTGGGTCATTACATTGAGATGTATTTGAATAAAATTCCATTCGAATATATTATTTATTATAATATAATTAAAATTTAAAACTCTAACTTTAAAAATAAAACTGTAGCAAACAAATTAAATCAGATGATACAAACGGATAACCAAGCTTGTGCTCGGTTGATGAAAAGCAATGAGCAAGCTTGTGCATGGTACACTCTTACAGATAGGGAAATCGAGCGGCTTATTGGCTAGCCAATAAGGGTCTCTTCCATCAAGAGAGAATCACCTTAGAAGATGATAGAAGGGGAGTAGGTCTTCTAGGATGACTACTCTGTAGGGGTTATCTGTTTTGAGGCTTGGCTCCTCTTTAGCATAACAAAAAAAAAAAAAATTAAAAAAATAAAAGTTTAACCATTATTTTGAAAATCTATTGAAAGAAAACATACCTACACGCCAAACAAAAGATAAGAAAGGATGTCTGGAATCAATGCAAAACTGTACATATTCAATCATACTGTCCTGTAAATAAATACTTGGTATATTATAGTACATCATAGGTCAATTGACCATTTAGAATAACAGAAATGCAAGAACTCCTTGACATCAAGAGCCCCAAGTGCTACCCTCCTACGCTAATGTAAACGTCAACCCATCTAGCTAAATCTCTAATGTACAAGAAACTACAGAGTCGTTGCTATATTCGTGTTGTATCCTGCTGTTATCATGGATCCTCCAAGTTGAATAAGTGTGTATCTGCAAGAAATGCTCCATTCCACAGAATGCCAGTTTTCACAAATAAATAAATTACTGCTGGAGTTCATGTTAGTTCAACCTCCCAATCCATGTCAGATACTTCATCACTCAACTCACGGCCTGATGTTTCAAAAGGGAACAACATAACACATACGCCAGAAATAAAGATAACGGCCTCAAACAGAAGGATGGCTGCTGTTCGATGACAGCCATGAATTAAACTCACAGCCACAAGGGGGCAGGTCATTCCACCGATTCTTCCCATAGAGCTGGCAACTCCTACACCAGTTGTTCGAACTGAGGTTGGATATATCTAGCAAAATTATAGACAAAGATGATTATGTTCACCAGTACAAAACAAGAAATATCAACGCAAGTTATGCATCTGGTAGCAGATCAACAAGAAACGTTCCAATTATACTTATAATGGCACAATACAATTGCTAAATTCTCTGCAATGCTTTTCTCATGACCTCGTTTGGCTAAAATTCATACATTAAAGATCTCAAAGAATTCGTGTACTGGAATGTCCCAATTCAATATCCATGGTATATTGGTAACACGTATTAACTACAAAACATAAGTTTACTTCATTGATTTTCTTCGCCACTTAAAACCATCTAGAGGTATGGGTCTGAAAATGCAACTCAAAGGAATGTAACTCGCAGTTCTTGATGGGAATTCATACGAGACATTCAATGTATTCCACACAAACTCCTTAGCATGCCCTTAATTTGTGACCTTGTACCAAAAGAGCTCTATGAATAATAGCAAAACTCATTTTACATCAGTAAGCACATAGTTGACCATGGATTTGGCAAGACAAGGAAATTGAAGTAAGATTTCCTATTCTAAGGAACTTCTCTCACCATAAACTCATCGCTTTTATCTGATTCTCATTTCTTAATTATCCTGAACACTGTCAAATCCTGATATATGCTCAATAGCTCTCATCATCGACAAAATCTTGTACTAAACCCGGAGTACCTAGGTAACTTGGGGGGAAGAAAAGGGGAGATATAGGATGTATTCTTTGATAATTCTAGCTAAGAAGTTTCTATCTCAGGACACTACCAATGGATTAGAAGATAAGACTATCTTAACTAGTATATATGAGATATTTACAACTATCTCAACCACGTTGGCTACAGCTACTACCCACAATATGCAGCAACTGAGATATGGAAACATCAGGGCTACTAAAATCCATTGAAAGGCACAAATTAAGCACTCATCAACTTAAAAAGCAGTATAACCAGGATGTCATTAACTCATGATGAGAAATGTCAGTCTTTTGACCATTTCTTGCACCACAAAGCTGAACTATAGACCATTAGACATTGGTAGAAAAAGGGTAGCTAAACAAATCTGGCAGTGTGTTCTGAAAGTTACCTCTGGGGCATATATATAGACAATTGTGAATGTTGCTGTGATGCATATGCGAGCACCAAATAGAAGAGGAGTTAATAAGCCCCTGGACTGGTAGAAAGCCAATGGTAGTAAAAACAGGAAGCAAAGGAAGAACATAGATGCCATAGAAACCTTGCGACCAACTTTGTCCACCATTGCTGCAGACAGAAGCAGCCCTGGAAACTCTGGTGTAAATCAAATCAATTGACACAAATTAGATCTTTTACAAGTCATAGGGTGGTCTATGCTAGTCTAAAGTAATACCTGCAAAACTGGCAATAAAAACATTTCGGTAGTTCACATCCAGAGATTTTCCAGACTCCGAGTGAGCATGAGTCGGAGTACACATATTATCCTTGTTGCTTAGTTCAGTTGTCAACAGCACAAGACCATAATATGAAAATGCATTTCCAATGAATACTACCCATAAGAGCAGGGTAGACCTCAGCAGTTGTGGTGAAAGAAGTGTGAAGACCGAGGGTCCTTTTTGTACTTTAGAATCCAAGCTATCATGAGTTTCAATTTCATCTTTGTTTGATGACAGCAAATGTGCATCTTCTAATGGATGATCAGTCACTTTGGCCATTAGGTGATCAGAAACAAGAATACCAGATGGAAGTTCTGCTTGGTTTAGTTTTGCTATCCTCTCCAAAATTTCCAGTGCCTCTTCTGTTCTACCTTTCCTGCATAAGTATCTGGGTGATTCAGGGGCAGTTCTGTAGAATATGAGAAGAACTGCAGAAGGGACTGCAGAGAATGCTAGTAACCACCTCCAACCCAACGAAGGCATAATTATCTGCAAGAAGAAACCAACACACAAAAAGTCATTTCCGTAGCTGTTTGAAAAAGCCTAGTCAGAATCAACTCAGGCAAGACCCCTTCAATTCCAGATTCAGTTCTTGATGGGATATACTGCTTGTCTCATATTCAAATAAATCCTAAAAGCCACTGCAGCAAGAGCGTGCACAGACTGGCATAGTTTGTAACAGCGAACTTCAACGTGTAGCAAAGTAGCATTGCATTTACACATTTCCATGTCAGAGTCTTTTTTACATTTAATGGCAGATTGTGATTTAAGATAAAACCATCATAAGGTTCATACCACATTCATAATAATTACAAAAAAAAATTGGAACAATGCATACCCAAGCAAGAGAAGCCTCCAACAAAGTTCCCACTGTCCAGAAGGCTGAAGAAATAGACATCCAGGTACCTCTTCTGGGAGCAGGAATGAATTCCAAAACCCAGGAAGACAGTACAGGCCCTCCTCCTAAACCAAGTCCAACAAAGAAGCGAAAGATAATCAATGCTGCATAGTTTGGAGCAAGAGCGCTACAAAATCCAGCTGTTGAAGTAAAAATTGCAGTTATGAAGAATCCTTTCCTGGAAAATAAGATAGACGCAGTTGAAGAGATAAGTCAAAGAGTAAATAAAACAAAAAAAATTGATGCATGATTCATTTTCTATCAGACGAATATCAATCTTCACATAGACAAACAAGAAATTTGTATATTAGAACTCATAAGCATCAGAGCAAGGACACAATTGAGTAAACGCATGAGCTGAAGTTGATGAATATATGAGAAATGCAATTTAACTATTTCTTTTTCTACAATATTTTCACGCAAGCTTGTCTACATCTTTAAATTGTATGCTGCAAGCATAAGGATAGAGTGAAACAGTGTTTTAAGAGGAAACATAATTTCAGTCAAACATGGTGTGATACTGCTAAAGTATGAACATTAAAATAAATTAAAATGTTCACAATTTCTTGCTCAAGCAAGTTCTTTAAGTGGCAGAGAGAAAAGCCAGATGATTGCAACTTGGCCTCTCTGTAAGCTCAAAGCATAGCTTCGAATTTTTGGGCAATATATACTTGAAATTTACTTATAGGGGCAAAAGGGTCCAAAATCTAACAGCAAATTCAAGACAGGTTAATTGTAAATAAGAAAAGAGATAGTAGTTGTGAGATTTTTGTAAACAATTACAAGAAGAATAGATAAATCAGTAGGCAGTTTCTGTTTTCCCCTGCAATGAAATGCATCATCAACTATGTCAAAGAACATCCAAAGCAATGGAACCAACTGACAGAAAATGATATAAAAAGAGCTCACCTTCTCCCAAACTTATCCGAAACAATGCCCCATGAATATGCTCCAATCAACATGCCAACAAATACCACACTAGTGATCATGCTTTCCTTATTTGGAGAAAGGCCCCACTCTGCCTGAACAACTGGTCCAACAAATGAGAGAAGCATCATCTCCATTGCTTCTGCGATCCAGCACATTCCACCATAAACAAGGAGATATATTTGAAATTTTCCAGAGCCCATGGCAATGAGGGCATCATCAACCGTGAACTTTTGAGTATCATGACTACCATCCTCCATCTGCAAAGCAACAAATAATAATCTGATGACTTAAACTCACAACATAGAGCTACTCCTGTATAACATAGGAATAATAAACAGCATGATGCACAGTGCCAAAGACATAAGTCTGTACAAAATTGCTGACATTGTGTATGCATTAAGTAAAACTAAAAATTCTACCCATAATTCAACTTTCCTCTTCAAACATTGAATCGGTAATTTCTATATATTTATCATCCAATAGCCCATGTTTAGTAGCTAGCTACCATTTTTCTTCATATCTAAATACTTTTCTGCTGCATAAGTCAAATTTCAAGATTATAGTCTCTAATACACAGCACAGTCACCAAATGCACACACATAGGCTCTAAAACCTAACACCTTTCCCCCCTAATGGTAGCAAGAAGTATCTCATCCTCCTTAATTTTATTTGAGTACTTTGTGCAGCACTGGTTACTGATCTAAAGAGCACAATACATCAAAGTTCAATACTTCTCCACCAGGTATAAATCCTGCAAAGGCAAGGTCTCAAATCTCACATATACACAACCTTACCCCTTAACCGAAAGCAGATTCTACAGGCAATGACCTTTCTCTAGAATCTCTAAATCCTACTTTCTCAGCACTGTCCATAAAAACCATGTACGAAGTATCATAAATCTAATAACTAATGAAACATATTCATGACACTCGACACATATTAATTGCATCAGTATCAGTAGACACAAAATTGAACATTTTATTTTTTAACCCATCAAATTCAGCAAGCAAACAATAAAATAAACCTGCAATCTATACTCGAATTCAAGCAGTGAAAGTTGCTTGAATCACCAACACAAGACTTGATCTTTAGCAATTTTGAAGCTCCCACGTTCTTGAAATCTCCCGTAACATACATTGCATACTACCCATGACAGCAAACCATAAAATAAAGAATTTCAAAAAATTTCAAGTGGGTCAGACAAATCCAAAAATTCAAATAACCCATTTTTGGCCAGAAGCAAATCTCCACAGCAAACTACATGACAAATCGCCTACCCACAAGAAGCCTAAACTACCAAACACCCTTGGATACACTTCACACCTTTTTCTCACCACCCCCACCCATTCTCTTCCTCTGAGAACCTTTGATTGCACTGTATATGTACATCTTCTCAAATATAGGGCTGATGGAAGTATTGAAAGATATAAAGCACGACTCGTGGCAAAAGGGTACACCCAGGTGTATGGCATTGACTATTCTGAGACTTTCTCACCCGTAGCAAAAATTGACACTATCAAGGTATTATTCTCAGTAGCAAACAAGGATTGGCAGCTACACCAGTTTGATGTAAAAGATGCTTTCTTGTATTGGCAGCTACACCAGTTTGATGTAAAAGATGCTTTCTTGCATGGAGAAATAACTGAAGAAGTATATATGAAACCTCCCTCGGGGTTTTCAGGAGAATATCTGAAAGGAGAAGGGTGTAAACTCTATAAGGCATTGTATGGATTGAAACAATCTCTGAGAGCATGGTTTGGGAGATTCATTATGGCTATGAAGAGGTTTGGATATAGGCAAAACAATTCAGATCATGCATTGTTCCTAAAAAGAAAAGATGATCTGATTACTTGTCTTATTATCTATGTCGATGACATGATCATTACTGGAAATGATGAAGAAGAATTCAGCTACTAAAGGAGAATTTAATGAAGGATCTAGGAAATCTCAAGTACTTCCTTGGAATTGAGGTTCTAAGATCAAAGCAGGGAATCTTTATATCTCAGAAGAAGTATATCCTAGATTTTTTGACAGAGGTTGGTATGTTAAATTGCAAACCAGCAGAAACACCGATAATGGCCAATCATGGATTGAAAATTGATGAGGCTGCAGATATAGCAGATCAGGGAAATTACCAGAAGTTTGTAGGAAAACTCCTCTATCTATCACATACTTGACCTGATATTTCATATGCAGTTGAAGTTGTGAGTAAATTCATGCATAAACCTCAAGCGCAACACATGGATGCAGTTTACAGAATCCTGAGATACTTGAAAGGAACACTAGGAAAAGGAGTTATGTTAAAGAGAAACGGTCATTTGAAACTACACCTATACTGATGCTAATTGGGCAGGCGATCGAGATAGTAGAAAATCTACTTCAGGGTATTTCACTCTTATTGGAGGAAATTTGGTAACGTGGAGGAGTAAAAAGCAAAAGGTCGTTGCAATGTCTAGTGCCGAGGCAAGATTTCGGGGAATTGCTAAAGGAATAACAAAAGTACTCTGGCTTCGGAAGCTTCTTACTGAACTTGGATTCTCTCCAGAAACGAGTTGTGAGATTTTTTGTGAAAATAAAGTGACATTTAGTATTTCAAAGAATCCAGTCTAACATGATCGAACTAAGCATGTTAAAGTAGATAGACACTTCATCAAAGATAATTTAGAAACAGGTGTGATGTACGCTCGGGTGATCAAATGGGCGATATCCTAACAAAGGCAGTTGGAATAAGTATGTTTGAAAGTATACAAGTTAGGTGTTGAAGACCCCACAAATAACTCGAGGAAGAGTGTAGAAAGATTAGATTATAGAAAGATTAGATTACAATATCAAAGTTGTTACAAAGATAAGATTACAAAGATAGAAGTAAGATAGGATAGAATTAACAAAAGATGATGTTGAGCAGTAGAAGTTAGGCAGAGCAGTATATAAGCATAGCATTGTAACCGTATCAAATCAACGAATACAAAAAACACAATTCAGTTTATAAAATCCTATATATTATCCCATGTACGTTCTTTCGAGAGCCTGATGTGTTCCCGAGTGTATGATCTAATTTGCGGATCATGTAAACTACAATTACAACCAACCTTGAATGATAATAAATGAAGAATTGTCAAACCAACAAACCTGAATGATATGGCTCGAATCCCAAGACTAATCTGAGGTGGGTCAGAAAGTTGGTCCAGATTATTGGGAAATCATAGAAGTAGTTGCTGTTATGCTCAGATGAAGCAACAATGGCGGAGTATTCTAACTCCTGGGATTCATCCTTGACTTTTATAAAGTATATATATTGCTTTGCAGTTTCACATGGCGGATTGAAATTTCAAAAATTTAGTGATTATCATATATTCATATCATATCTGCATATGGCTGATTGTTTATTTGTTCCGGATATAGTAGAGGTGGCCATTTGGTCGTTTAGATTTGGGGTCAAATTACTTGTTTTTTTTTTTTGGTATTTTTGGGTTACTATTTTTTCGGTTTGTGTATAAAATATGTGTAACTTTTAGTTATTATTTCCTATTCTTAATAATAAAACCTTTATATAATCCCCTTCAATGAATTACATATACAATCTTTGTGCATGGTGTGCACCTTTTCTTAAACTTTAGTGTAGTCAATCTTGTTAGAAATGACTACATAAATGTATGTTATTTGTAGTATTGGATTTTTAATCTTCATTGGGATGGGTTGGTTTAGGTGAGTCAACCAAGACTACTTGATGTTTGAAATGATTCGAATATAGCGAGTGTTTAAGAATCATATAATGCTATATTTAGGTATAATTTGTAACGGGTAAAATGTTAGATTTGATAAATGTTGAATGGCATCAAGTCAAAGTATACATGATTAGATACTTGGTATTTGCTTGTTGCGACTCTTGTCAAAATCATTGAGGTTAATTAGCGACTAATTAGGCTACAGCTAGGAATGATAGGAACTTTAACCTGCAGAAGACATTAATAATGTAAGAAGCATCATCAATTATAAGGGTTTTGAATTAATCATTTCTTATAAGTAGGAATTCTTAAATATTCCGCAATTAATACACAAAAGTAGAATTATGCCATAAGGATTAAGGAATAGTGTTTTGGGAAATCCAATTAGACAGGTATTAGTGTATTAATCACTTAGTCCATGTCTTAAGATAGACATTAATAATGTTTAAGTTCTTGGAAGAAGTACTAATGCATAAAATCAAGAAAGCTTATTGATTATTTCTCATATCCCCATTTGTCGAATATGTGATTTATACATGCAAATCTTTTTTAAAAATAGGTACATCCACATCAAGTATAAGATATCTCGTTTTTCTTTTAAATCATTTTCTAATATTTAAAATTTCTTACCTACATCATGTGTGTAAAAAAATAAAATTGTATTGCCCCTTTGATATTTTATGGTCTTTAAGATACGACTTAAAACACTTTTATCTCCAAACCCGTAAGACAAAAAATTATGAAAACTTTGATATTATAAAAATTTACATTGATATATATCCAATAATATTATAATTGAATATATTATATCTTATAACATAAAGTAAAATTTAAGGTCAAATTTTGTTAAAATTCGACTCCATAAATGAAAATAGAACAGAAATAAATAGATGGAGTCCAAAGGAAGTAATTGGAAAATAATTAGTATACTCCACAATCGTTCTATAATTACTTTTTACTAGAAATATAACCCATATGTAAGTTGGGATAAATTATTCCTTATTGAAATTAAGAGAAAATATGACCATTACAAACGTATAAAACAAATGAATTAATTCTCCTATTCTCCTATTGCCAATTAATTTTAAGACTGGAATCCAACTTAACTTGTAAGTGATCACCCAAACTCTAACGAAGTTTCCAGCACAATCCATCCCCTAAAACTCAAACTAGATAAATCCTAATTGTTGTGATTGGCAAGTTCGTAAATAGACAACAGTAAAAAAAATTGCGCATTTGGGCAGGTAAATTTTTGGATAAATATGACAGCATCGAATAATTAATTAGACTAGTTCCAACTTAGTAGTGGAAACCAGGAAAAAGATGCTAAATGGAGAATTAAAAATAATCAAGGATTAAAATTTGAGAGATAAATAAAATATATTACCAAAAGCAGTAATAATCTGATCCAAAAGATTGCCGAATATATGAAGTCATTGATCCAAAAATATTAGCAACTATGGAGTACTACGTATCTCATTGTTCCTTGCAAGACTAACTATAGCTAACGAAGTAACGAGTATGTTGATAACATAACTTTTATAATCAACCAAACATATTCGCAAGAATTATCAAATTGATGACACAAACTAACAGTCTTTTTTTATTGGCTTCTAAATACGTCCGTCCTAAATTTTCGTAATTTTTTATTTTATAAATTTAGAAATTTACAAAGATTGTACAATTTGTCCCATTCACAATTCACTGATAATTTTCCAAACCATCATCTCGTGTGTTCTTTGTGGTTGTGTGTGTGTCTTCTCTTTCCTTAACTCTTGGCCCATTCTTTTCTCTGCGCAGTTCTTCTGAAACATTTACTCTGTGATCAACGCACCATTTTTCATCTGATCTGCCATTACTTTGTCAGTTGGGAAGTCCAAACTCACAGTTTTCATCATTTATTCTGCAGTTTAATACTTAGATATTTCAGGGTTTTCAGGTATGCTTTAGGACTTTATCTTTTATGCTATTTTGGGTTTGGTTCACTTAGAAAGTTTTTGCCTTTACTTGGGATTTTCTATGTCTTGGAATCTGTTTATTTTTTCAGACTGCCACCTGACACCCTTAATTTGTATTGAAACCTGTGACCACCAAAGTTGTTGTAAATGGAGAACTAAGACGAAATATGGAAAAGAAATGAGTTGTTTAAGCATTAACATGATTCCCCCTATTTCCTTTATTGTGTAGTCTTTGGATGAGTGTGATGCTTCTTTTTGATGATCAGTTCTTCCATGTTTTCCATCAATTTTAATTGAGAAAAATGCAGCATTCCTAGTAAGGTGTGTAAATATGAATTTTGGGGGTTATTGTGTGGTTTCTGTGCGAGGAGATGGAGGTGGTTGGATAATCAGGGATTTATGCTGTATGCTTAGTAGAGAGACTTGAACTGTTTTTCATGTTGTTATAACTTGACTAGGAATGAAGGGAACATTCATTCTGCTTTCTTGTAGTTGTAGTGACGTTCTGGCTTCGGTTTTTTCTTTTTAGTTCTGGTTTTTCATTAGAAAGTTGAACTTTCTTTGCTTTAATGTATGATTTTTGATATCGATGTGTTATTATTTTAGAATAGGAAAATCTTCTATGCTCCACATTAAAGTTCATTATAGAACTTTAGAAGTGAAGTCAAGGACTTATTGCTTTTCTTTACTTAAATATCATTGCTTGTTTGCATTTTGCAGGACAGATGAAGCTATACTTCTGCCGAGGTTTTGCATAAATGCTGCAAACTAGAGTATGGATTTGAGTACAAGCAGAAGACAAAGATTATTGTGGCATCATTTTGGTTTTGCATGTTTTAGTGCTCTGTAGATGGACAGGAGTGAACAGGATGAAAGATTGCTATGAGAAAAAGCTGAAACTATTATAGAAATATAGGACTGAGGGCTTCTCCTTGGCTTTTGATAGCTATAAACATGAATAGATTCTTCTCGTAGGAAATAAAAGTGTATGCTATTGGTTCAATTATTGAAGTACTAAAGATTAAGTTTTCCGTTCTTTCTATGAGATCTTTTTCAAGTCTTTATCTAGTTGACTATTTTATGTAGCTAACTGAGATTGGGTTCTGTACTGCACAATCCTTCCTTTCCGTGTATAAGCTCTAAATTAGGTGCCTGCACTCTTCTTTTGCACGATAAAATTGCTGCATAAGTATTCTGCTGGGTAACTGGCATCCTGCATCTGTCGAATTTGGTGAATAAACAGAATCTTCATCATGAACCACCCTGGCAGAAAACCCTTGACTGCAAGTGAATCTAGCAAAGGGATTACTGCTTATTGTCATGCTCTTCCCCTGCGTGATTTCTCATGTGTTGAAACATGCCAAGGTTCAGTGTCAAGCGAATCTTATTATCCATTTTCGAAGCAATCAGGAAAACTTAGAATCCCATCTGAACCAAGTGACATCTTCTCATCTGGTCGTGACAGCCATATAAGAAGTACACCTTGTTCTTCTATGTTTTGCACAAACCTGTATTTATCATCTTCAACTACTTCAGAAGCTCAAAAGCAGCTTGGAAATCTTCCATTTCTTCCAAGCCCCTCTGCACCTCGATCAACCAAGACCCCAATGTTTGTGAATGTCAATTCAGAGAGTGCATGTGAACTAAAGCAATCAGAGGATTCATATAGAGATTTTCTTAATTATCCTGGAAGCTTATCTGATGGTGACTTTGATGATGTTACTTGTGGAAGTGACTCTTTGTCGTTTTCAGAGCATTTGGAGCTACAGCTATTGTCTGATGAGCTACACTTGGCTATGACAGACAATGGAGAAAATCCTGGAATCGATGTAAGTGCCCTAATAATTAAATACTTAATGCTATAAATGAACTAGCTAATGCCTGATCAATAGTTATGTTGATGGTAAACCAAACAACTGTTGGGCTTGAAAATACTTTGCTTATTCAATGCTCTGATTAGCTCTTACTGACTAAGCCACCACGTCATTTTGTTATTGTTTGTGACATATTAGCATGTGTTATAATCTTATAGCTTGATTTGAATCATATTATGTTTCTTTAGAAAGTTTAGCCTTGAATATGGAAAGGAGATACCAAAGCCCAGTCTTCGTCTCTTGGTTATTCTAATAAACTTAGTGAGTTGCTGTAAAGTTCCGGATATAATTTTTCTGCCACGTTTGATTGTTCCCACTTTCGTTCTATTAGGAAATATATGAAACTCCTCCAGTGGCATTGAGGCCAGGCATCCCATCATCAGAACAGAACAATCCTCAACCTGACCCTCCATCCATAATTGCTATTTCTAGCAATAAAACACCTGAGAATGGTGCTGCTCATAAACCAAGGATGAGATGGACACCTGAGCTCCATGAACGTTTTGTCGAAGCTGTCAACAAGCTTGAGGGTCCCGAAAGTATGTTTTTATGTGTTTGGTCTGTTGATACATGATAGTCTGTTCCAAAATTTTTGCCTTCTAAAATAGAGACTAGAGTGTTTCAGTAAGGAGGGAATAAATGATGAATCTTTGTTGAATTTTATGAGCTTTACTTATTGTACATTAAAATGCAGAGGCAACTCCTAAAGGTGTATTAAAGATTATGAATGTTGCAGGGATCACAATTTATCATGTGAAAAGCCACTTGCAGGTAAGTTGATAACTATGGTAAAAGCTTCTGTATTTTGTTGTAGCGTTTGTTTTTTTGTTGGATCAATGTGTCTTCTTTCATCATCTGCAGAAATACCGACTTGCAAAGTATATACCAGAAAGGAAGGAAGGTGAGACAAGTTTTGATTAGGATTGTCATTATTGCAATCAGAAATTTCAGGAGCATGAGATGTTTAAATTGATGAGTATTTGGCATTAAGGATTTTTCCTTCAAAACCATTTACTGGGCATTCTTGAAGGTTGAATCCTTTGGTTGGTCAACGTTATCTTCTGTGTATATTTGTTGCTCATATTGCAAAAATAATAATAATCATCAAACTCCTGAAAATATTTCACACGCCAACAGAGCTGGTGGTAGTCTCATTTTAATGAGGAGAGGCAAATTACCACATTTTCTAAAAACTTCTATAACTATTATATGTGCCTGAGCAAAATAAGTGATTATTTGTCCTCTGAATTCTGAATTGTGATGTTTACTGTAGAGAAAAAGACATCTAGTTCAGAGGAGAAAGAAACAGATTCTAGCACTAAAGAGTCTGATGTTTCTAAGAAAGGGTGCGTAACCCAACTTCTGGTAATTGTTTCCAGCTGTTTGGTTTCCTTGTTAAATTTATCCTTTTCTTTTTAACATCTTCAGGAGTATAAATGAGGCTCTCCGAATGCAAATAGAAGTGCAGAAACAGTTGCATGAACAACTCGAGGTTGGTCGATTTCTTATCAATCTTTGTACAATGTTTGCAATCATTTCTTCAGACTGCACTGCATTAGCCCCCCTTCCCATATCCATTTATCAATTATCATCTTTGTACTGTACATTAGCCTACACTAGCAGGCTGGCAGAGATTATTTTAGTGCATTGGTTACTAAGAGAGTGCATTGGTATGTATAGACGTACACTAGCAATATCATAAGAAAAAGTCCGTTTATATCTTGTGTAATTTCCATTACACTAGTTCTCACAGTGCTTTGTCCTGACTTTGTTTGGCACGCAGGTGCAAAGAGCAATTCAGGTACGCATTGAGGAACACGCACGCTACTTGCAGAAGATCTTAGAAGAACAGCAAAAGGCTCAAACTGCCTTGGTCTCATCTCAGTCCTTGTCATCAGTATCAAGTGAAGAGCCAGAGACGGAGCAGTGTTCTGCGTCACCCTTATTCATTCCAGAATCACCACCTAAGCCAGCTGAATCCAAAACTAATTCCTCGTCTATTTTGCCATCAAAGCACACAAACGAGGACTCGGAGCTGCAGCTGTGTCAGAAAAGGCCTCGCTTGGAAGATGATTTGAATCCCGAGACAACCTTGGATGTGCCCACGGTTTTGTAACCTGTCAGTCTTTCCATTCCTGTAAATATTGTCTGTACGAGCCATATAGCTTGTTATTGTTTTAGTATATTCAAAGTTCTAAGCTAGCCGTAAGTTTGTTCTTTTACCTCTGTTAAGTGCTCCTGGTAAAATTTCCGAGCTTAATCAGTTATTCCAAAATTATGTTAGCATTTCTCTTTTCTTTTCTCTTTTCTCCAACTCCAATATTCTCATACTCTTTGCCACTGATAAACCTAAAAGAAAAGAAAGTCTTTTATGCTGGCACAACAGCTGGTCTCATTAGTCAGAGCAATAAAACAAGGTACTCTAGAGTTCTTGTTAAACCTACTTGCAGAAATATTGTTTAATCCTGTTACCAGGTAGTAGTTTATACTACATATGACAGTACAGTCTGTTTATTTGAATTGATACTTTCTTAATGTACTTGTCATTTTTTTGGCTGGAGTAGATGCTAGATAGAATCATTTGTCAAAAGCAATAGCACTTTATCAGGCATTCAGGCCTATACTATTTTGGCAGGTGCACTTAATTTAATTACATTGATGATACTTTGACCAGCAAAACATTGAGTAACATCTAAACACCTTGCATGTTTTAGCCAACAGCGCATCTAATTAAATTTTAACCAAATATGAACCTTGATTTTAAAATAGTTGTGCGAATTATGTAGTCTTAATTTGAGCTTTGGGCATTTTAATTTGAACACAAGATTTAAACAATCATTATATATTTATACCAAGAGCATTACGTAGTGTACGGATATATATTATGCAACTCTTTTCAGGGAATTATACAACTCTCTAATATATTGGTATTATTCCCTAATTATTGACTTAACATTAAATCCACACTGTTTCTTTAAACTTCTGTAGAATTTCTTTTTCAAGATTTTCTTTTTGAAGAGGAATTAGTAATCTTCCGTACCTACTTCTTAATGGCTTTTTAGGTGGTTTAGTAGTCAAATCTTTGGACTCACATTGGAGTTAGTATGAAACAAATTCCTATGTCATTTTAGAACATTAAAATAAATATACTTGTAAGAATATTATTAGAATAGCACATTGAATTTATATATTAATGTTATTTAGAGTATTAATCAATACGTATTCTTATACTCCGTACAACTGTAGATTTACATAGTCGATTGTTATGCAAAATCTCACGTACATTTTATTATTTTTTTCAGTGGTAAAACCGATTTGAATAATTTGACTAACCTTTTTAAAAATGATCACACATTCAAACACATTAAACAATTAAATACCAACACTACTTAAAAACATCACCATAAACACAAAAGGCCAATTAAAAAACGAGTGCACTAAGAACTTACGGTGTAAACGCGACCCCTAATCCACGCAAGACCGTTGATTATAATAATTCTCACCCCTTATAATTCTCAGAAAACCTACCAGTTTTGGTAACACAGAATTGCGGGTGGATAAACAATGGTAATGGATTTTTGCGGATTTGTTGGCAGAGTGAAAGAGACTGCTAACTGTACTCTCTATTCATGTCTTTAATGTCACATTTTTTTGGCCTTTTTTGAATTTTTTCACAAAATTAATTCACATGAAGCACAGTAGTATATACCTCTTAACCTCTAGTATTGTCACTTTCTCCATATTAATCAATCTCATTTTTTTTTTTCTCCTCACTCTTGTCAATTCATAATGCTCTAGATTTTTTTTGAAGATATTGCGTTTTACATGAAACTTCATTTTCTAAACTATAGGTTATAAACTCCTTATTTTTCTGGGTTATCATTTTTTTCTTCTTTTTGGGTTTTAAGGGTTTTGCTCTGAAATTTGCTATCTTGTTTTCTTTAAGTTTTCTTTGGTTTTTGGGGCATTGGAATCGGTACCAAGTTGTAGAATTCCGCCATTTTTGAAAAGCTTTGATTTTTGGGGGACCCTTTAGAGTATGCTCTGAAAATGGATGGAATTTCAGGTGTTCTGTCTTCTTCTGCTCTGAATATGTAAGTTGCATATACTTTTGCTTGTTTTTAATGATTGTTAGGTTAATGTTTCTGTTTGAAATTTGTGTTTACCCTCCATTTTTGAGAATTTATGGGTTGGTTTAATGTTGGGGGTGCAACTGGGTGTTGTTGGATTTGGTTGGTTTTGTGTATGAATTAGATTGGTTTTGAGAAATTTACCGCTATTGCCGAACATGGATGTGCATCACATTGTTTCTTTTTTTCTGCAGGAATGATAGTGCCAATGATTATGCTTGTACTGGTTCGGTTGATAGTTGTTCAGATTCTCGGTTGAATGAGGATCAGGACTTTTGGTTTTCTCACAAGGTGAGATCTTTAGCCTTCAAAAGTTAAATAAGAAGAATTCTGACAATTCAGTGAGCTGCCGTTGTTAGGTTTTTGACATTAGCATTGTAGGGCAGGTTCAATTCAATGGATTGCATATTTCTGTCAGCGAGGTTGACATTATCGGTCTAGTACAATTTTTTTTAAAACTAGTGTCTTGGTGAAGTTTGTTGCAAGTTTGCATAGCTTATTGTAGTATAATGGTTCAGTTAAGGTTTCCCAACTCCGACCAAGGTGTGAGAGTCAGAGACTCTAGAGCTATGAGAGACATTGGGGCCAAAGGTGTCATGCTACGTTGTTGGCCTAGCTTTTGAATCATGCATTGCCATTTAGGTTCTATATGCAGCTCACTAAGACTTGAAATATAGGTCTACGCTGGGTGAAATTTATGTATGGGGGTTGTTGTTGATCCTCTATTTTTTACCTGTATGTTTTTTTGATTATTTGGAGACAAAAGAAAGTTTATGATGGATTTGCTTTTGACATGGAACCGATAAGGATCAAGGAGAAATCTTGGCTATGTCACTGATTTCTATTAATTGATTACTATGTCTATATAAGTTTCACACATATGGCTACTCTTTCATTCTTGTCTATTCTGGTTATAGTTTTTATAATGCTGATTAGGTAACTAATTTTCTGTAATTCATGCTAGGCAAGCAATCATATTGAAGCTGGAAATGTAGGATACTATGGAAGAGGTGGTGGTGCTTTTGCTTACAAATATCAGCTTGAGAAAGATGTAAGTGTTTGAGTAAGTAGACCTCATTAAGAAACATAGTTTATGAGTGAACTCAGTCAAAGTTGAGCAAATTTTGAACATTTTATGACTAGTCCATTTTCTTGCTTTATTTCTCTATTTTTTCAATTTTGTTGACCTTCATTGGCAGAAAGGAAGCCTTATTCAGTTATTTGTATCCATTTAGAATAGGTGACTTATAGCCCTTTTTCTAGCTAATTCCTTTTCAAATATAGCCTTCTGTTTCATCACCCAGCAATGTGCCATATAATGTCCTGGGACTTCTCTGAGCTCTCTCTGCAAAAGTGGCAGTTGAACTATGTTGAAGAATTAGAAAGAGAAAGCATACATATTTTTCAACACACAAAAGGACTCGTATTTTTACTCGATACATGAAATGGAGGGTTGGAACATAATTGACTTCTGAAACTCACTTTAGTGCTTAAACTCATCCTGCTTGCACAAAAGACTGATGTTTGGTAATAAAGTGAAGGATTGAGGTGAGGAATTAAGGAACTGAGAAGTATTCTTCCTTAGTCTACTCCTTATGGCCATACTTATGTACTTTGGAAGTTTCCATGGTGTATTACCTATCAATAGCAAGTGGGTTGGGTGTGAGATATGATAAAGGAAGGAATGTCAGATTTGGATGTGGATCCAAGAGTTGGACATGGAAAAATCTTTGGTTTGAGATACAGGGACATAGTTATAACTTACGAGTGTATCAAGTCACTCTAAGTTGCGCTTAGGTGATGAGAAGCAGGGAACCATCAAGCACCTTTTCTAGCCAAGGTGGGGAAACTTCTACGAGGCGCACAGTGGCACACCTGGGGACAAATCAGTTATAAAAAAAAATATATAGCACCCTCACTTCAATGAGGTGCACTCAAAGCACGCTTAGGCACATCAGGGACCCTATCGCCTTATTGCACTTCGAGCCTTTTATACTTTGGAGGCAGGGACAATGTCTTTTGTTATATATGTGTATATAAGTAGGATAGCTTTTGATTATCACCTTTTTTGCTAACATTGAAGAAGCAAAATGTCCATAGCCATATGGGGTCTCTATTATCTGTATCTGACCTGGATACTTGAGCTGAAATATAGAGTTTGAGCATTGTGGAATGTGGGAGTTCCTACCACATACTATTCCCACCCTAGTATAGTCTTGGACTCTTGAGGAGGGATGTTAGCTGTGTGTAGTCTTACCCTTTGAATTTTGTGATAACAAATAGAGTACCTTCATATCCAAGCAGAGGATAAACATTTACATTGTGTCTTGTTCAATTGTTAATCACAGTTCTATACTGAAAACATCACATTATAGTCGCTCTTTGAGTTTGTGAAATGGATGGGCTTATTGTAGAAGCATTTGTCTTGATGGAATTTGGATTTTTGAAGAACCATGAAAACTTGTATCGGGATATCAGTGAGTGAAGTTTAATAGTAATCCGAGCCCCAAGGTTCTAGCATGTCAAAAAAGCATTGGAGTGGGGGAATCTTGAGGCCTCATGATCAGCTAGTGAATTTTACTAGTTGATGTCATAAGCAGCCTACATATCTTTGATTTTCTCTGCATGAGAATCCCTATGTATAGGTCCAGTCCCAGGAAATTAAAGACTTTCTATTATCTGAACCCTTTTCTTTCTGTCATTGTCAGCACTGTCCTGGATCAAGCTATAAGATCTACCAAAAGGTATCAGGCATACTTTGTCGCTTGCAGATTACGGAATAGAAGTGAGTATAGGTGTTCTCAACTGAGTGATTGTAGCAAATGCACTCTCACCTTCTATCATGGATTGTCTTGCAGCCTTTCGAATATTATTCAATACCACTTACAAGTCTTCATGTCTGAAATAAAAAATTCCATTTACTGTATTCCATACTTGCCTTCAAATAGAGGTTTATGTGCCTCTTGCATGTTTATCCAGCAGGCATGGGGGTCTTTTTAATGTAGCAAAAGGTTCCCACCCTTATGGAGCTATAGCTGTTAGGGACCGTCAGCCTTGTATGTCGTAAGTCTCAGATCTGGCCTTTGTCGAATGCTGCCATGTAGTTGGTCTTTTTATTTCTAAGGCTGAAGTCAGGTTCTGCTCATCCTTGCGACCTTTTTCTATATTTCCTGGCTTTGATTTTATCTTTAGAGTGCTTGGACTATACAATAAAGTTGATAACAATACTGATCTTAGGGGTACAATAGAGCTTTACGTCCTAGAGATGTGATTTGTCCCCTAGCTGCAAGACTTGCAACAGGACTGCTCTTATTGACATCTCCACTTACAGTAACAACCAAGAAAATAGAGATTCTAGGGATGCAAGTAGAAATATTTCCACACTTTATCTGGAAATTCATGATCCCTATGTGTAGAATTTGATCACGTATCTTGATAAATCATTTAATAGACTATTATCTGTTGGATACAATTCTATTGCATTTCTACTATTTCATGACTCTTATCTGCCTAAATGAGAATTATTCCAAGTCAATGCGATTATTTATGCCCTAAATTGAACTGATAGCCTTAAGATACAAAGTGGGGTATGAGAAGGAGACACATGGATGTGCAAAATTGCCCTTCTTACAACGGCTGCTGGTCATGCTCTCTAGATCAGATCTTCTGTGCTTCTTATGATTTTCCATGATTATGACTTTTGCTTCTTTCTTGCTTCTAGCTTCATATATATGTTTTGTTTCACCTATTTCATTAGCTTTTATGTACATTCTTAGCTGGAAGATCTCCAACAGAGACTCTGCTCTAATTTCTTTACCAATGGCTAGAATGATTCTTACGCAGCAAACTCTACTAGGACTTCACTGGTACCCAATTCCATGTTCTGTAGTTCTTGGTTATATATATGTGGGTTCCTTTCTAAAAGTTTCTTATAAGTCTATGATCTATATCATAGGTCTAATGTAAGCTCTTTCTTCAGGTTCAGAGTTTACACCAACAGTTGCAGGCAGAAAAGGAATTGCATGCTACTCTGGAGCATGCTGTTGAAAGCAATGTCATGGAATTATCTACTCCATCTCACTGCCCTCAGCGCGTAAGTTATTTTTCGAGTTTTGTGCTTCCATTGTCTTATGGTTTGGCATTCTGTCTTATACTTCGAAAAAAATTGTGCAACAGGCTAATATATAATGTTGATAATGTGGAATCTGAGCTTGGTTTAAGTATTTAAAATTTCAATAGCTTATAGCATTGCTGATTGTAAATCTATTTGTGATCCTTTTGTTCCCCTGAAAATTTTAGTTAGGTATTACACTGTTTTCTGGAAGATAGTTCAGGGGCCTTCTCTTTTGTTGTAGTATGGATTTTGTCATGAACTACAAAGGAATGGTGACGTAGTCTGTATTTTTCCTGAACTGATTATAATATTTCTAAAAACTATGTAGACAGTGGAGCTTTTGTCCAGTATTGCAGCGCTAGAGGCTTCGATTTTGGAACTTGAAGAAGAGATGGTTTCTCTCCATTATCAACTTAGTCAAGAAAGAAATGAAAGGAGACTTGCTGAATATCGTTTGCAACATTCTTATTCCAAGAAGACATCTTCACCTTCGTGGCAGGTATGTACTTGAATATTAGATGGAGAGTCCATTACTCTCCCCTGATATCAGTATTTCACATCACTTAGGAATCATCTGTTTAAACTACTAGTCATCAGCAACATTTAGTAATTGGATTGTGGTACAACTTAGTTGTATTGTTTATGATGTTAGCATTTTAATAGCGCAACAGGCATCATTTTATCATGCTGTCTCACCTGAAATAAATTAATTTGTGCATTTTCAGGGGATTGAAATGTCTCTGAAATTGCATCCCAAGTATAGTGGCCCTGTAGATGTTGGAAAGCTGAGTAAGGAGCTTTCTTTTAAGGGCTTATGGAATCATCCTAATCGATTATCAGAGGAGATGGTGCGATGCATGAGAAGTATTTTCATCTCTTTGGCAGAAACTGCCCCTTCATCAAACAATACCACAATGGACATTCCGAGTTCACCTCGGTCTCATCCTTCCAATGCTCCATCATGGTCATTATCTGAACACTTGATGGTTCCCATGTGGGCTAAAAGCCCTCAGATTGATTTGCCTCGTGATTCCGAAGTGCTCGGAACAGAAAATACTTATGACCCTTACAAAGTCAGTGGAAAATTGAGTTGGGTTGAGATTGGGAGATATGGGTCGGCAACAGAAGTTTCATGGATGTCAGTTGGGAAGAGCCAGCTGGAATATGCTGCCGGATCTCTGCGAAGATTCAGGTAAGTAATTGATTTCTTTTCTTCTTCCATTCATAGGGAGCCACATCAAATTGTGATGCTGACGGCAATTTATCTCAAGTCTTTTATGTATACTCATCCCAAAGTCTTTGCTGTCTAAACAAGTTGGTATCCACAATATATGAATTTTTTAATGCATTTGATAAAAAAGGGGACAAAACAAAGAATAACAATCATTGTCTATCTAGTTTCATCATTCAGTATTACTTTTATTATCATTAAAACACATGCTCAGGATTGTAAAACGTTTAATTCCCTTTCAACTTGTATTATCCATTTTGTCAAATGAGGATAAGACGCCTGGCATGATTATGGATCTACTGCTGATTGATGCATTTGGTTTCTTTTGGAGGTCAGGATACTTGTTGAGCAATTGGCAAAAGTAAATCCTATTCTCTTGAGCAGTGATGAAAAGCTGGCTTTCTGGATCAACTTATATAATGCCTTGATTATGCATGTCAGTTTCCTACATTCTATTTCTTATTGCACTGAGTGATTGGGCTGTTAAGATGCCAACTTTATGCTTTGTACTGTTTCATATTACAGGCTTATCTGGCATATGGGGTCCCACGAAGTGAAATGAAATTTTTTTCGCTGTTGCAAAAGGTTTGAGCACTATTATTCACGTTTAATTCTTCACATTTTATTGGATAAGCCATTTTACTTCCATTGAACGTGCTTATTCTAGAAACATGAGAGACCTAGAAATTTAGAATCCAGCTCCAAGTTTGAAAAATTGTCTAATAACTCTTATTCAAGACTAGATAAGACAAATTTTGTGCACCAGTTTATTCTGTACTTACACCAACTATTAGATACAGAGATTAAATTCAAGGAAGACAATTTATGCATACAAAATTAAATTACAGCTTTTATATCCTGAACAAAGCTGATCAATTACATTGTCTGCATACTTCAGTTGGACTTCATGTCTTTGTTTATCAGTCTTTATAAAAATGATTTCCTTTTTTATTGAGATTTGAAACTAAAAAATCTAACTTCCTTGGAGTCCAGTTGCTTGTGATTGTTGTGCTTTGTATTCACACAATGTGTGCTCTTTCTCAGGCAGCTTATACAGTCGGTGGCCATTTATTTAGCGCTGCTGTCATTGAATATGTGATCCTGAAGATGAGACCACCAATTCATCGTCCCCAAATTGTATGAAGCTGCCTTCTGATATCTGACATTCTAATTCTTTTTTTCTTGATTATTTTCCTGTGTTGCATCTGATTTATATATTTCTACCTTTAGGCTCTGCTCCTCCCTCTTAACAAGCTAAAAGTCTCAGAGGAGCAAAAAAAATTCGCGATTGATTCTTATGAACCAAGTATTGCATTTGCCCTTAGCTGTGGGATGTACTCGTCACCTGCGGTAAATCTGTACAAAAACGAACAAATATCCTTTCTTTCTTTTTTTTGTGCTGGGGGTGCTTTTGCAGTATCACTCAGATATCTTAAGTTTCTTGTCTCTCTTGTTCAATTTAGGTTCAGGTGTTCACAGCAAAGAATGTTAGAGATGAACTTGAAGCAGCACAACGTGATTTTATTCGGGCTTCAGTTGGTGTAAGTAGCAAAGGAAAGTTGCTGGTGCCTAAGATGCTGCACTGCTTTGCCAAGAGTTATGTGGAGGATTCAAAACTTGCTCATTGGATATCTTGTTATCTGCCTCATGAGCAGGCTTCTTTCATTGACCAACATATAACCCAAAAGAGGCAGAAACTTTTCGGTGCTCGGCATTGTGGGGTCATTCCCTTTGATTCTCGGTTCCGCTATCTTTTTGTGCCCGAACTGGTTTACCAGTAATGTTGTGCCTTTTTAGTGTAGTGCAGTTCTTTGCTAGATACCTGCCAGATTAAACACAACCTAGGCCTGCAATGTAAATCAGGAGGAAAAGGAGGGTATAGTGCGGGACACTGGGGATTGCATTTACAATCTCAAGGAGCGAATTTTACTTAGAGTATCGGGTAAATATAAATGTAAATACATATTCTGTGCAATTGCAATTTTATTTGTGCAAATAAAGTTACAATCTCCATATCCAAGTGTATGATGGATAAAGCAATTCTCAGATGAATACACCAGTAATCAGTGTGAATAATCAGTAGCTGCAGGACAGACAATACTTAGACTTTGAGAACTATGTACACCATTTCTGGTCAAAATTTCAAAAAATTCGTGAATTCCATCATATAGAATGAATATCTATCAATAATTACACAGGACTACCCATAATCTTCTTCTTACTTGCGAGGAAAATCACAAAGGCGAGACATTTTTGTCGAAGAACTGAATGAAATGTGATGGCCAGGATTATATCAACGGCGCTTATCAGCATCATCGAGCAAGTTGCATATGTCCGAACATTCCACCAAGCTGCACAACGTATATTAATCCATGAATACATACAGATTGGAGTAAGAAATAGATTCAACTATGACAGAACAGTTTCTCTCATTATCTCAAATCTTTGAGGCATTTGAATTCTCATTAGAAAAAGGAGAAACATAAGGCATAGCTCCTTGTATAAAAGAATTGACTGATGTTTCATAATATGCCCAGCAAAGGAAAACATCTTACCAATATTGTCGACTTCGAAATCCTTGCTTAAAAACAATGATAGGCCTGTAATCAAACACGATAGCATAAAAATGGTTTGCCTTAGCACATACAGTAACTAGATTGGTTTGCTACAATGTAACAAACCCACAAGTTGGACCTTTTACTGACACATTTGATCAACCCAAACCCATTAACTCAAAATCTTACTAAACTGTTGGAGACTAGGATTTTTCATCAGAAAATGTAACTTTTTAATCTCCCTAACCATGAAAACAAGGCCACTATGTCATTTACAATACCTTCGAACATTAAGAGGACCTTCACCAGGGGAGCCATCGCCGCCACGAATACAAGTCCCAACACACTTAGTAGTACAAGACTCAGCATTCCTAGACTTTGGGCGTTGGATTCTTTTCTTCATATTCTCCTGATCACATTCCTTGTCCAAGGGATCACAAGACTTGCCTGCAAGCTCTTGGGGTATATTGGACAACGTCTCCTCGGACGGGGGAGGCGTGGAAAGCACTACTGCAGCTGCAAGCATTCCAATTCCACTGATGGCATGAGATTTCGATGTACTTCCATTCTCATTTACATTGATGAGCTTCAATAGTGAAGGTGAGGACATAGAGGGGGAATACTGGTGATATTGATATAGCTTCCTGTTGAAAGTTAGGGACCTGAGAGTTTGGGTAATATAGCTGCTGCTGCTGCTGCTTACTCCACTGTGCAACATCAGCATCATCACTGGAGAAATGAAGGGATGTTGGGATTTGTGGATTAGATTCTTCCTTATTCTTTTTTTTTTTTTGTTTGGTTGGAAGTTTTTCAGCTTAGATTCCTGGACCCTGGTTAGTTTGATATGATGTGCGCTTTGACCTTTTTGGAGATTTGTAGTTCGAGGGTCCTAACTGACAAGTCTAAGTTGAATTGATATTTGATATCACCTTGTTCCTTGGCATTAAGATTCAACACGAGTTTTAAAATAAATAAAAAAAAAAACCCATTTTTTTTTCAAAAAATTTATTTTTTACAAGGGGACCATCAAAATTTAAAGTGTGTGATAATTGTTGGATATTTCATTAGAAAATTAACTATCAAATATAAAAAGATCAACCCATCTCCGAGAGTGGATTAAATGATCGACTCTCTATTAAGTTTCTGTAAAATGTCGTATATTTATTGAAAAAATATATTATAAGGGGGTGCATGTGGCCTTATATACCTAATTCAATATGCTCATCCTTACATCCTCTTCCAAAATGTCTCTAAAATGTCCCTCCTTTCACTTTTCCGTACTTTCTTAAGATATTCCCTAAACAAACTATAGTGTGCCACAACTATTGAACTATCGGAACTTTGAAGCACTTTTAAGTTGGTTTGCTTCACTATCACATCCTCTACGTTTGAGTATGTATTAATGAGTACATAATTTTCAAACAAAACACAAACAACAAGAACTTCTGATTAATTTCAGCACACAATTTAGACGTTATTAGTGCAGTGGTGCAATTGGTTAAAACTTTGTACATTAAGGGCATGAGCAAAATTCTGAGAACAAGAATGAGTTTTTGCAGGAATTCAATACAAGGTAAGCATAGATGCAAACTCTGATCACGGCCTCTATCAACCTTTTCATTTTTGCATCTTCATTTTGGATCAAAAATCCCGACGCATGAAAATTTTCATATAGTAGCCAAATCTGATTCTTGTACATTTACTGACAATAATAGAATCTGAGTAACTTAGCTATTAAAAAGTCCTGAATCTCTTATAGAAACATCCAGAAGCAAGTCAATGGTATACACTAACGCAATCTCTTGAAAACAAAATGTTTATTGTTCTTGATTATGATACATTATTCTGCAACTTTTTGCACAAGATACAATGTGTTCTTTTTCTATCTGCAACAAAAGATACTGGGGAGATAGTGCATATTACCTGCTTTATCCCAAGAAAAAAAAAATTATGCTGTCTTTATACACTATAATTCTATACACAAATGATATCAAGAAGGAAATTTAGGGAACAATGCTCAAATATTGTCCTCAATTCATGAAAGCAAACGCCAAGGAGGGGACCAAAATCTTTAAGTGGAGTACTCTATTAGGTGTTCTTCTCAAGGACTGAGAGTGCTGGTGTCAAATAGTTATTAGCCTTATCAGGCAAATGTGCCACCTGCAAAGAACAAGAATGATGCATAAGAACTATCTGTAAGGAGAAAAATACTGTTAAGCTCAAGACTTTTGTCCAGATTATTCAACTAGAGGATTTCTTACCAGTTCATAAAGTTCCTGACCTTGCTCAGCTATATACTCATAGCACACCTAAAAGTTTCAGAAAGATTAAATCAAGAATGTTTCAAATACTATAACTGATCATGAAATAGTATTTGGGATAGAAGTAAACCCACATCAAAGCTCTTATTTCTGGCTGTAGAATCATGCAATGCCTTCACACAGATATCGGCGACATCAGCACAACTAATTCCCTACAATTAGATTAAATTTGTAAAGAGTCAGGCATAGAGCTAAAAATTAACAAAATATAAAACCTTACATTTTGATCAACTCTTTCTAATTATGTTCTCCTGAGAAATTCGGTTTCCCTGGTCAAATATCAAAGCACGTTGCCCACCAGGTTCTTCCGGTGGATTAAGTTAACTATTCACACCTTAAGTAAATTCTAAGGTTTCAACCAGTGTTCAAATTAGTAAGTTGAACACTGGAAGAAAAATTCATTGAATGTTGAGCATACCATCAAAGGACCAGGTCGGACTGTTGTATAAGTCCTGATCTCCTCAATGAATCTTCTCCAGCCTACAAAGAAGATAAAATATGTAGCAACTCAATCATCTGGATACAAACTAAGGCTTGATCTTACCACCTAAAAAATTATGTTCAAGGAAAAAGTAGTTAAGACAAGTTCGGATATGGGTCAACTAGTTAAGATGTTCAAATAGGAGCTGTAATTTTGATAAGGATGTTTTTATGATGAAAAGAACAAAAGGTAAGAATGCATGACTGTGTAAGTTAGGGTGAAAGTTAAGAGTCATACCTTCTTAGCTTTCAAAACCTGCTCCCTTCTAGAGTCCTCTATTCCTGATCCTGTACATGATACCAAGATGAAGTCTGTTTCCTGTCCACTCTGGATACAGTAAGTTTTAATGACACATTTCAGAATTTACTTTCACAAAATTTCTATAGGCACTGAAATGAAACAAGTCTGCACTCACGGGCTAAGCTTTGATATATTCCAATATTAGCTCGAAATTTCTTGGGTCTTGCTTCGTTCCTTTTTGCCCTTCAACCGGTCTCTGCTCCAATGCTGAACAGATTAGGACTCAAAGAAAATGTAGTATAGTCATTAATGAAACTCAAACTTAATTTTGCTCATGCCATTCTCCAAAAGTACTGATGGCAAAAATGAAAATTATAAGGTTGAAGCTAAACAAACATTTTTATTGTCATTAATTTAATGGAAATCAATTGAAGAACCAAGCTATGATTTTGTACCGTGTTTGATGTTTAGCCAAAGAATATAGCACAAAAACACTGTAAATATCAATGTTGGTTTTAAAGGAAAATGTTAGATAAGGCAACAAAACCTGTAATAATGCAACCCTGGCCGCATGCTTTATTAACTACTTGAAGAAATGTAAGGAGGTCACTAGAGGGTCTAAGGAATTCAAGTGGATCATCAAATATTCCTCAGAAGTTACCTATTTTTCATTGTCTAAAATCATACAACAGTAGCAGAGAACATTGGAATTAGAAAGATACCAGTCTTCTAGGCTCAAAGCGTATGATCAAAGTGTGAGCAAGAAATGGATCCAGAGGTGGATGACTTGGATTCACCGGTCTGAAGGTTGAAAATGGAACTCTGACCTTCAAAAAATTGCAGCGAGTAATACATGTTTCAGATTTAAATTAGCATATGAACAAGGAACTGCAAGAGAAAAATCACTAACAGATTTTGTACCCTGCTAAATCCTGCTTTTGTATTGATTCGAGCAAAATACTGTTTGCTTTGGGATAAATCTGTAAGAGGACCAGCTTCAAGGATTACAACATAAAAACGACCATTGCCACCAACAGAAAGAACAAGACCTTCATACCTAATCATCATAAGATCTCTAAAATCAGAACACTGGTGTCCATCACAATGTAAAAGGAATTAAGGAAAGAAAGTACATTATAACAGTGTAGGACTTTGGGAACACCGAACACATACCGGCCTAGAGTAAAACCCAAAGGAAGCGATACTTTTTTTGATATTTCTACATATCCTCCTCTAGTGAAAACATATCCTATCATGAAAATGGTAAATTAGAAAAGCAGTAGCCTCAAATCCATTCCTCAAAGTGTTGCATGATCATAAACTAGTCCATTTGAATCTAAATGGACTAATTATAATACGGAATCACAGCAAAATTTGATCCAGGACATGGTTTAAGTCCACTTTATAAATGGATTTCCTTCAATAAGGTTTTTAGAACAAAGGTTCAGTCTTTCTTAAAGCACTTAAGACACAACAAGTAGCCATAAACACTTGCATATACCTGAAAATATGGCTAGGCCATTTTCATTAAACTCAAATTTTGGCATCCATTCCTCCATCATATTTACTGGCCACTACGTCTTGGAAATAAGAACCCTGACGTACTTCCCATCCATCCAATGAATCTTCGGATTTGAACTTTGCAATCAGAAGTTTGCTTTTGCTGCTTTTACCTGCTCGCATCTGTGCCAATTTGTTGTTGTAGTCCTGACATGTACACCTTTACATCAATACCTATCCAATTACTTCCATAACATCATATACAATGATCATACGAAGTATAACAAATCTTTCATTTACTTACTTTCTTTCATCAAAAGTAATAAACTTCTACTGATACCAGACAGAAAAATACACAATGGAAAGATCTCCACCATTACATCACCTATTCATCTTTCAGTGACAAATATCATCAGACCAATCTTAAAGCTGACCTTCTAGCAGAGCTGACAACAAAGTGAAGGCACTGCTTTGATACTAATATAACCCGTCCTACAACCAAACCCTGATTTAACACTAATGCACAAATAAATCCTAGTTTATTTATCCAACTTCTGATAAATGCTTTGCAGTACACAACTACATCAAAGCTATAAATGACTGCACTCATGTACTGATTAATACCTGAAAGGCTATAGCAACATTGTAGACTCCACGGTTGTCAACTCTGTTGAGATCAACAGTAATGGAAGAACGAGCAGTGGCACAATAGATGATCTTGCTGCAACCTTTTTCCGCATATTGTAGGGTAGCAGAGTCACCTACATCCCCAACCACAAATTCCACTGACCTTGGCAGCATATCCATCACTCCTTGATCAATTCTCCTCACCAAACCCTGATATTCATACATTTATCTTAACAACTTAGAGCAAGCTAAAGTAAACATAACTCAAATGATTAAGAAACTTTTCCCAGGACCAATAAGTTATGTAAACAAGAATCATTTCATCTTCGATCTTGGTAACTGGAAAAACCTGTTCCACTCCAAGTTTATCAGTCAAGATCTGAGACAATGTTATGAGCTACAAAACTAGACAACATCGCATCTAATTCAAACTTCCAAGTTTGAACATGTTTCAAAAAATCACAGAGTAAAGTATAACTTCAAATCAAAACCGCAATACTCCCTCAATTTGCTTCCATATGTAGGGCATTCATAATCCTGTCATAACGATTTAGAAGTATTTAATCTACCAGAGTCGGTAAATATACTCTAGGTTCCTTGCATAAAGTAATGTAATATATGACTATATTCATGAAGATAAACAAGGCCTAAAATTAAGAGTATTACATCAGATTTGTACAATGAATTGCATTGTCATCATGTCATAACCTCTACTCATCTAACATCTAGAACAATTTCCTCCCTTATTTATGCATTTTCAATTCAGGAACAAATAACTACACGCATATGATTACACCGCGAAAACAAATAAAAACATACCACACATTTAAATAACAAAAAGTAGGCAATGCAACTAAAGAATACCTTAACAGTATAACCTCGGAGCATAAGCTTACGAACAACGAGGCGGCCAATACGACTAGTAGCCCCAATAACAAGAACAGTAGTATTCTGAGCACCAGGAATGGTATCATCATACACCAACAAGCTATTACTACTACCATCATCATACTCAGTCCTCGAAATCTGTCCCAAATTCGAAAACTTCCTCCAAACCTCATCGAATATCTGCCTCGACTTCCTGCCTAACCCAACCGGGTTCACAGCCTCATCAATCCTCTTGATCACATCATCACTACTACTCTTCTCTGTCACCTCAGCATTATTCCCGTTCTTAGCAGTTTGCTCAACGGTAGCTTCTTCCTTCTTGCTTTTGGCAGTGGACTTTTTTGTCAGCTTAGTGTCTTTCTTTCCTGTGCTGCTGTTTTCAGTACTGGCTGATGCTTTGGGAATCACAACTGTTAGGGCTGTCCTTAATTTGTCAGTTGATAAGAAGTTTACCCTCTTCCTGCTGCTGCTGCTATTGCTACTGCTACAGCTGCTACTAGTTGTTGCAGCTAGCAGATGAACTGATGTTGCTGCTGCTGCCATTTCTTGTACAGTTTGGTTTATAATTCGATGATCAAGACTTCATTGGATAATGCTTGATCATTAGAGTTATTTTGGATAAAGGAGGAATTTTTGATGATAACACAGTAGAAGTTGTCTTGTGATTTTCATAGATGAATGCAAATGGATAAAGAATTTGTGATGATAATAATTTCAAGTTTTGTTTAGCAATATTATTTTTCGAGGTCCCAAGAATCTGAACTGTAAATGGTTAAGATCAGTAGTCATGAAGGATGCAAAAAGTGCACTTATCCACCACATAAATTTGGTGTGGCCCCCCTCCCTATATGTGGTCAATGCAAACAAAGTTGAAATTCAACTGAGTTTTTGATATTTTTATCCCAAATAAGGTGATTGACTTTAACAAAGTATAAACTTGATGCATTTGAAATCTTAACAAATCAAGCCAAGAAAATTCTTAACAAACCAAGACAATTGGGGTGAGACAAATATTCCCGACATATTTTATTTCATCTTAAAGCTATCAATTTTTTTAGGAAAATAGTATACAAATTGACTTAAATCTAAGTGTTCTTAATTATTTTTTTATTTTTTCAAGATTTTTTTCTATGTGCTTTCGATATTCTTTCCAAATAATTGAGTCTTGGAAGATTTTGTGCTTAAAATAAGAGTGACGTGAAATAGCAAAAAGTTGGGCTTAATCCCTAGTATATGAATATGTTACAATCTTGTGCATTTATTACTGATAATGTACAGTGGCACTGTGCAAGATTGAAAACCCAGTTAAAATTTTGCATGATTTCTTAAGGTTTAGTTACAAATATTAATGAATGATGCTATTATGTAACAAATATTTGTTTAAGAGATACTGTGGAATTCTTTAACCAAGTTCTGATACTGTGGAATTCTTTAACCAAGTTCTTGAACTTCAAAATTTACACCCCTAAATAAAATTTTCCTGAAATGTATCTTTGAATTCTGACTTTGTACACGTGAAGCTAAAAAAAAAAAAGAAGAAACCTATGAATGCTAGCGTTTTTCTGTTGTGTTTCTTTAAGTAAGGCTGTATCTTGAGGGCAGTAGGAGTATCAACAAAATTATGGGTACTGCCCGTGTCTAACAGAATATGCAATGGGTTTCTTTCCATACAAACCTCTCATTCTCAAAGTTTTAAAGGTGCAATGCCCATCTAATGCTTGTAAGGAAATTTGAGCAAATACTGAGCCCTCTGCAGCAGCTTCTTCCTGCTCCCCATCTGATGCCGAGCAAGATTTCGGCCCAGCTGTGTACAGGACCAGCTAGCTTCTTCCTGCTCTTTATTCTCCTTCTATGTTCACGTGCATCTCATGCCCGGTCACTTGTTGGCTCATATCACCATCTTGCTCCTCTTCATCATTCTCCACTTCTATGTGATAGAGCCTTGCCCTCTTAACTGCCCAGCTTCAAATTTCTCATCACACCAGTAACAGAGGCCTTTTGATCTCTTTTCATTTATCTCTGCTGCAGTCAGTGTTCTTCTATTTGAGTTTGGTCTGTTTGGGTTGCGAGGGTTGAAAGGTGGGTTTCTGGGTGTTGGGAGTAATGGCGGTGTAGTTCTTATAGGGGTTCTGGTAGGATTTCGGACTTTTTGTGCAGCTTCTTGGAGTTTGGCATGGCAATGGGCTTGTTTGGATGGTAGTTGGTTGGAACATCCTTATCGCTAATTGAATCTCTTCCTCCATTCCCCCCCAAATAGCAGCTTCACAGATGCTCTGCAGCCATGTTCAATCTACTACCAATTTCATCAAAGGCATCATGATACTCCTGTGTACTGCGAGTTTGTTTGAGGGCTTTGAGTTCAGCCATAGGGTCATCATAGATATTCCCAAATCTACCTGTGAGATGCTGCACATATTGCTCCCAAGAGTGAAAATGTCGATCCTTAACATAAGCTTGATGCCACAACAGAGCTTTTCCTTCAAGGTGGATTGCAGCAAGCTTGATCTTAGCTTTTCCCTCGAGGTGGATTGCAGCAAGCTTGATCTTCTGGTTATCAGGTATATTGTCCAGCTCAAAGAACTGGTTGCATTTATACAGCCAAGATTTTAAATCCTCTCTATTGAACTTGGGGAATTCTATTTTTGTAAGGCGAGTGGAGTGAAGGCCCTCATTACCAGGCCACCATCTTATTTTTCTATTACATTCCCCGAGTTCCCTCCATTAATCAGTTTACTCAACTGAACTGATAACCCCACGATAAGGTCATTGAGATCTGCTATGGATTTAGTATTGGCCTATGTTTTCAGTGTTGATTTTAAAAGATTCAGCTATCTCCCTATTCTGCGTTTCTAGTGAGGTTTTCAAGGTTACCTCCATTTTCTGCATATCTGCCTGTGTGACTATATCTCCTTCTTCAGCTTGCTCATTGTTCTTCCGGGGTGGCATCTTGGTCCAGAGGAGCGTTGGCTCTGATACCAATGTTGCGGGACTGAGCTGGGATTTGGTTTGAGCGTAATGGAGCAGTGGGTAGCTAACAGGGAATAGCTTGAGGCAAATAGGCAATGGAACAGTAACTGATTATAGAGCAGCAAAACTTCCTAATCCAATCCCTATTATGGGAGAGTGTCAGGATTAACCAATCCAGTGGAAATCCAAATGGAAGAAGAGATTCCCCAAGGAGAATGATTAATATCGGGATTCACACGAGAGAAAATGGGAGAGGGTTGTATATAGTAGCCAAATACATAAGCAACTATAACTACTAACTGATTATGCTAAAATTAAGGAAATCGGTTACAACCATTATTCTCATTCTAGAATCCTTCTGCTCCCTCTGCCAACTCAGCAGCATCGTTCAGTTGTAGGACATAGCAATACATTCTTCCTTCGCCAGATGTCACATGCCCAGCAGCATGGTCTCTCGCATTTGCATCATTATTACTGATAATGTACTGTGCTACACAGTGCAAGATTGAAAACCCAGTTAAAATTTTGCATGATTTCTTAAGGTTCAGTTACAAATGTTAATGATTGATGCTATTATGTAACAAATGAAATGTTTACGAAATACTCTGGAATTCTTTAACCAAATTCTTGAACTTCAAAATTTACAGTTATTTACATAAATTTTCTTGAAATGTATCTTTGAATTATGACTTTGTACATGTGAAGCTAAAAAAAGAAGACACCTTTGATATGGTTGGCTATGAATGCTAGAGTTTTTCTGTTGTGTTTCTTTAACTAAGGCTGCATCTTGTTTTACAAAATGATCTAGATACTTACATAACCTAAAGTTGTACACAGCCTCTACCATATGTATAGTCGCAAGAACATATCATTGATTGTAACTGTGTTCTGCAGTAGAGTTGCTTCATAGTTTTTGTTACTCGGACTAGGCTAGAAGTGTCATATAGGGCCAGTTTTTGATATTGGTCAGATTTTTTTCCCTGTAGGATCTCGGTCAGATTTTACAGCATCATCTGATATAGTGATATAACTTTGCCAAATATGACAGCATCAGCCGATATCTTTCGACCAATAACAGAAATCATGCCAATGCCAACAGATCCAACGCCGTTTTCTCGCATGCTCGATAGTTCGTCCTATACTCCTATTCAACACAAGGTAAATAAAAGTATATATGCTTGTAACTTGGCTAAAAGTGCTCCTTGTCTTTAAAACTGAGCCTTTATTGGTCAATTTTCTGAATTTTTTTTTTTTTGTTTTTACTGCAGGATCTCAATCAGATATTTCAATAGCATCAATGGCAGATATCATGCCCCTGTCAGCAGATCGAATTCCACTCTACAGTCCGTCCTATGCAACACAAGGTTAACAAAAGTTTGACTGTCTCTCAATAACAGTACAGTAGAGTTTCCTGTGGTTAAAAGTGTGCCTTCTTTGACCTTTCTGATATAATATTTTCCCCCAGGATCTTTGTCAGATTTCAAAGTACCATCATCAGTGAAGCGCTCAATGATCACAGCTTATTCGAGTAGTGAGAACTACACTCATGGTCAAGTGTTACAGAAAATGAGAAAACAACCAATGGTACATTGAGGAAGCCTGTAAAGAAAGAGAGCGTGAGAATTCAGACTGCTTCAAGCTCTTCTCATAGTTTTGATCCTCTGCTTCTTCCTGCTGTACAAGGTACTGATTTTTTTTCATACTGAACAAAATTTTGTAAACTATTCATATAAATGATGTACATAGGAAAAATAGTATTGCTATCTGTGACTTGTTTGTCCTGCAGACCGGCGCTGATGAACATTCCACAACTGAAACTGTGGTTGGATCGTCAATAATGAATGATCAGTCTATTGACCAGAATGTAACGGATTTGGCAGGACTAATTATCAACAATGGCACACTTATTCTTAATGCTAGGAGTTGAACAAAGATTTAATGTACGGTTTATAAATTCAGATAATCCTCTCCTTTTCAATCTTGTAATCCTACACAGTATCAGTTAACAATCTGTAGAGAATTTTGTATGTACTACTTACATGATGAAAGATGTGTTGTATGGTTGTACTGAGGCTACATAAACGAAAGTGTTATGTGAAGGATTATGATGCGTTTAATTGGAATTTGGGGATTGAATCAATGCAAAAGTCATGTAATGAACATGAAGTTTTCTGACCATGGTATTAAGCAAATGTACCTAATTTTTTTTCAAAGGCTAGAATGTATTTATAGTCTTGGTAGATTTGTAGTACAACTGTACAAGAATAACATATGGTTATGAAAATGAAATTACTTCATTGATTGAGTTGCTGGTCATTATATTCATACATGTAGGATAGAACTTTAAGTTGGTTTTGATAAGAGAGTAGAGCATTCAAATTTATTACCAGAGATATTATTCAAAGTCACTAATTATTGTATGACAGAACCATCAAACTATAAAAGTAGACTAGTAACCAAATCGAGATCAATGAAATATTCCAATGAGCAGGCTATGCCTTAAAATGGTCCGATTACAGGCACAATATAACCAACACTAATGCAACATTGAATATACTATACATAATAGATATACCTGATATAAATTATATCATGATATAAAAATCTCATATATAAGTATTTTTGTATCAGATGTAGATATTGTTGAAATGCATATCAGATATAGAAATTATGATCTCGTTATAGAAATGAAATTGAGAAAAGTCCCTGATAAATTTATATCAGGTATAAATTAGTTATTTCTAATGCATAATGTAACCTAGTAGATTACATTTTATATGGACCGAGGATGAGTAAAAACTGAGCTCAGGGGGATGTTGTGGGAACAAAAAAAATGGCTGCGAAATAGCAGCATATGTGAAGTATTCAGGAGAACTTTTATAACTTAGAAGCTAGCCTTGGCGGCTTCGATGCGAATTTGGTAGTAGGCAACAAGTCGTTCCCAAGGAGGAAGATTTTCTTTAATGACTTTGCATGCAACGAATTCGTCTTTCCATCTGCTCAGCAATGGGAATGACTCTCTGGTGAGTATTTCCTTTCCAGCAGCTTTTTGGATGGCATCAAGCCAATATGCAATGAAGTTGGCAACTATGTCGAGATAACCTATGCTTGTTCCTCCAAAGAACTTCTTCCCTTGGAGCTCTTTTTCTAGTTTATTCAAGTTGTTGCGTGCTTGTTTTTCAGCATTCTCTTGCTCTTGTTCGGGTCCCCAAAAGGCTTTCCATATTGAAGGCAAGCACTGTTAAATGAGCAACCAAATCTGTTAATCATCCAATATTCATGCATCAAATTAATTTCACCTTCCAAGTTATAAATGACGAAATCTAATTTTACTTTTTGGCTTCTTAGGAACAATGTGGAGTATGTGCCTCAAAATCTATCAAATCTTCATCTTTTAGAACTTTTCGTGGATCAGGATAAGCCCAAAACTATCCCAGCCACACTTTTGGACCGAGCATTTCTGTAGAGAAAAGTGCTCCCGGATTAAAAAAAAATGAGCAATTTTGAGAGAAAATAAGCAATTTTAGTCCAATGAATGTTGCTCATTTTCTCTTAAAATTCTCCATCTTACCCTGAAAGCACTTTTCTCTATGTACTCACGAGTGTAGGATAGACTTACTAGCATTTCTCCACCAGCTCAAACAATCTAGCTTAGAAATTTGTCAAATGAAATAAAATACATATATCTTGTGACGAAGCAAAGTATTCCACATTGAATGATTAGTTTTCCTCAAAGATGTATGTATCCTTCATACGACTTTAGACTCCGTAAAATCCTGAAGGAGCCACATTTCCCCAGATTCTCATTCCCCTTAAATAGCTTATAACATAAGTATAGACTAGATCATTTGTTCAACATTGTTGATCAATAGCTGATAAAAGAGGAAATAACGAGAGATTGTGTATCTAACATGTTACCTTCTCATCAATGAATCTAGCCCAAAACCGCGCCATAGCCCTGTCATACGGCTGTGTAGGCAGGATGGCGGGCTGTTGGTTCCACATCTCATCAATGTACTCCAAGATCACTAGCGACTCCGCAATGGGCACGCCATTGCGGACAAGAACAGGAACCTTGTTGTGCACAGGATTGTACTTGAGAAGTTGAGGACTTTTATTTTGGATATCTTCTTCAATGTAGTCATATGCTAACCCTTTCAAACTTAGAGCAATCTCTACTCTTTTACTGAAAGGACTGCACCACAATCCCAGCAGCTTCATCTCTGGATCTGCAGCCATCATTTTCGGTGTTTCTTTGACAGTACAACTCCTCTGAAACTGCAGTTTTGGATCAGGTAGGATCTTTTTCTTAGACGATATTTGGTTCCAAGTTTATAATATAAGTCCTAATAATTGATAAAACTTTATACTAGTTATATGATTATCGTAAGTCATAAAAATACAGTCCACATCACTCTAATTATATAGTATTTTGCGTTGAATGTTCAGAAAATAATATAGTTATGGCTAGTGACATGATCAATGATATCATTTAAGCAGTTCTTTGACCTGGATCATCCACGCACCTCCCTAGCTACTAGAGTTTTAATTTTTTTAACCATTTATGTATTCCATTTGCGTCAAGCTCATCGTAACATGGAAGGGTGTCATCGATCTCTTTCTGGGATTCGTTTCACACAAGAATGAATGTTCCTGCGTACTCATATTATTCATATTAAAATCAATACTCCTCGTTGCAACGTTATCCTATAACGATCCAGTTAGTAAAGTTTTGTTATGACTAATGAGTGTGGATATTGGCATATATAACACCCTGTATAAATTTATGGACACGCCGATTTTGATACACTTCGTGCAAATACGGCACTTCATTAAATAGTAGCCTAGCTAGTCCAAGGGGCCGCTCGTGGGTGGATTTATAGTAGCCTAGCTAGTCCAAAATAAGGGGCCGCTTTTATAATAGTCTAGTCCAAGGAAAGGGGTCGTTTAAGTGACTTATTTCTCAAAATATTAAACAAAAAAGCTTATTAATAAAAAAAATTCAACATTTTGCCCAATGTATAAATTCATGGACACGCCAATCTTGATACACTTGGTGCAAATACAACACTTCATTAAATAGTAGCCTAGCTAGCCCATAGAAAAGGGTCACTTTAATATAGTCTAGTCCAGGAAAAGAGGCCGATTTATTTTAGTTGAACATTAACCCAAGAAATTTGGTCCGTACAACCTGACTCCAAACTAACATGACTTTTTTTATTTTGTATTGCGAGACGAATAAATCACGCAGGAGAACTTTCATTTTGAATTTGTTTATTGAGTCATGCCTTGAATTCTTTCTTCTAAGAACAAAAGGGAGAATTCTTCAAAATGAAGAGAGTGAGTGCTTTCAATGTACATCCCTATCAATTTATTTATATGTTGACCCACTTCTCAATTTTGTGTTGGCAAGTGGTCCAACGTTAAGTACAACGTACAAGTGTATTTCTTAATAAAAATAGATTAGTTGATTGATTATAAATTCATTTTTTTAGTCCAATAATCTAAAAATAAACTGCATTATGGTAGACTTGGCACCATTCTATAGGTGGTGCTTTACCACTTAGAGGACGCCATGTGGCTTCAACATGCAATTTCTTCATGACAGCCACAATTATATGTCTACCTAGAGTTTAAACTTATCACTTAATTTTAATTAGTATAACTAGTCAGCATGGAAAGTGTCAAATATTTTGCGGCATGAGGCACATTGCATGCTCATTGTTCGGGCTATTCGTCCAATATATATACTAATATATATACTCCCTCTTTCTCAAACATTGTCTTATTTCTATTTATAAAGTCAAAGTTCGAAAAATTTGACCATAAATTATCATCATGTTATAAGAAATAATATATTCAAGTGGAAATTTATTGGATGCATATCAATATAAAATTTTAGAATATCGAGTTTTTATAACTTTTTACCTTACGGATTTGGAGATAAAAAAAGGTTTGAAGTTTTGTTTTATTGACCGCGAAAAGTCAAACAGGACAATCTTTGGGGATGGAGGGAATAACAAATTAGTATATGTTATAAAAAATTATTACAAGTTAGTATGATAATATAAATGTATATAATTAGTAATTCTAAAGTTGTTCTTGTCCTATATGGAATTAGAATTTCAGTTTTCGTGGCTAGGTCAAATGCATGACATCTAAAAAAGTACACTAGAGAATACTACCCCATGCAGATAGTGAAAGGGTGTTTATTGGATGATTGTGCCTTATATTATCTTAACCAAGTCCTTGCCGGCACTAGTAGAAAAAGGCTTATTTGCTTCGGTTCAAAAGGCTTATTTGATTCGGTTATATAGGCGAAGCACTTATAGGTGAAGCAATTATGAAATAGTACAATTGCTTAGGTTCTTAAACCAAAGCAAATAATCCTTTTTATATTCAGCAAAATAATTTAGTTTTTTTTTTAAAAAAAAAATTTTAATTGTAAAAATATATAATATATGAAACTTATGACTATTAACAATATCATAACATAAAATATTTCATTAATAGTAGATTGTCATAATGTATATATAAACAAAGAACCTACATATCACAAGATATTGAAATTAAACTGTACAAAATTCTCAAAATATTTACAATATATCACTAGTGGATATTGGCATTTACATATCCTATTTCTCATTACCATTCTCAGCACTTAGCTAGCAATCGCTCTTAGAAGTTAGGAAATACTCTGCCCAAAGTTCTTGAGTTTCGCTCAGCTCTTTATCAGTGTACGATGTTATTCTTGTAAAAAACTGAAAAATAATGAAATTACAACTAATTTAGTAATTTAGTTAGTAAGAATCAAGTAGAAACATAATGCGTAATATAACACATGCACCAACAAATTCTACGCAAGAAATCGAGTATAAATTTTGGCAGAGTTCTGTTTGTAAATAGGACCATTCCCAAATTTTTAATATGTCTAGGTACCTGTTTACAAACACCAATAATGACAGCATTGTCATACAAGGGCTAACTCCATGATGTGAATAATCTTTAATTGAAAATATATAAAACACAATCCAATATTCTTTTCTTGTTTCAAATTGGAAGTTATCACAAATTAAATTCTATATGATAATTTTGAATTAATTCTAGTGTGAGAGTTTAGCAAACATATCTTGACTACTATGATGTGTAGTAACTATTTCAAAGACAAATCGCATGACGTAGTTTCCACACTCGGTACTTCCCACTTGCTGAGGGCACTACACCAACACCATATAAGCAAAAATAATTACAGACTAATAAAATCAAAGAATATATCTTTAACTAGAAATAAACTTGTCATGTAAAAGTATATATACCTTAGTCAAACTCCAGTTTAACTTGTTTCCTATTCTATGCCGGCCAGTAGTCACTCTGTGACTTCGAAAAGCTCTAATGTACCCAAAACAAAAGACAAATGGTTATGTAGGAGTATAAGATCAAATGGTATAACCTAGACTTAAATAGATCAAATGAAAAGTTTTTTAACACTTACGTATTCATAATGAACAACAATTAGAGAGTACGATAAAGGAGATTGGTTCTCATAAGGACCATACTTTATCTCAAAACCTTGAGCTTTCAGGCAATTTAACAGTTAAAGTCTAGACCTTAACTGCATACAGGGATAAATAATAAGCACTATCTTGGAACACAACAAGCAGATAATAACCCTGGGAAACTTTCAATGGGAACGGCCTCAAGATATAGGTAAACACAGCTAAAACTTCAAAAAAATATAATCCATCCAAAATCAAGCATGGAACCTTACCAAAATACAAGCTACTGAGTAAGCTAAGGTAAGTCATGCTTCATAAAAAATTACTTTTTTGGTCATTTAACTTAAAAGTTGCTATAAGAAATCGCCCTTGTTTCTACCATTTTTCCCTTGTTTCTTCTGTTTTTGCTTCCCGTGATATACAGAATATAATGGAGAGATTCTATTATGAAACAAGACTGTGTCAGGGAAACCTAAACCATCAGAAAGACAGTAATTTTATTGCAAAAATAAAAATGAAAAAAGAAAGACAGGAAATCGTCAAAAGAAATATATTATGTTTTGAGATATGATTAGCAATAGTACTGAAACATATTATGCAGTATTAGAATTTAAACATATTGTTACTATAGGAGATTAAAAGCTTCACTACATATGTTGTACAACAAATTAAAAGCTTTAATTGTCCTACCAAAGGCAGATCAATCCCTCCCGAAAATAGGATGAAAAATGATACCCAATCATTTCACTTGATGAGGTCAACAGCAAAGTCTCCCTCTTTAATTTGAGCCTTCACTTCCCTAGAGTAGGCAAAAGGAAATCACTTATAATTTCTAATTAGCACAATAATTGTATATGATACCACTGTTCAGATTCTTCCATATAAGAAAGCTTATCATAAATAAGGTCATGCATATGTAATAAACACCTAAACTATTTACTAAATCTCAAAACCCAATCATAATGCGAAGTGAAAATGATTATCATGACAACTACACTCAAGTAAGAGTTCAATTTGTATAAAGTGTACAGATGTGCGCAAGCAAAGAAATTATGGGCTAAATTTAGCTACCAAAAGTGATTTCTTTCTAGCAGGTAAGGGGTCATGTGCATGATTTACAAATTTTTGCTTTCAGACATCCAACTAAATATGAAACAGAGTGGATCGTTGAGACCTGCGATGCATTGCGTACTCAAAGTCCAACAAGCTTCCAACTAATAAAACAATAAGTTGATACCTCTTGCTTCTTTGGAGTAATATTATCTGAATTTGAACATTGGTTAATCCTGCCAAAGTTTATTTCTCAGACTTGAAACCAGTAGGGGATATTTTTAGCAAATAACACAGGCAATTCAGCCAAACCAATTGTTCTAGCATAAATTAAGAATATAGGTAGTTGCTTTTCATACAGGTAATAACATACAAGATCTTAAAGAATGAGCATACTAAGATAATATAGAAAAGAATGCCTAACTAAATTCTGGATTTCATTATTATTCAGCATATCAGATTGACTTACTATATGAGCAGAACTGTAATGAAGAGAGGAGGAAGGAGAGCAGATGCAACTGGTTCATGTCTACTTCTTGCTAACTTGTCACTAAAAGCTAAAATTAAAAATAAATAAATGAAATTGAGAAAGGGTGTGATAGGGAAACATCAATATTATATATGCAGGAAAACTAGCTTTGAGAAGAAGGATCATTTATGGTAATACACTTGGGAATACAAAATACAGATTCCCCCAAAAGCTATGCAAATCATGCAAAAATGAATACCTGTGAGGAGCAATTTCTCTTACACACTTCATAACACCCACCTCTTATCTATTTAGTTTCTGCAAATCATTATTATCCTTTTATTGACTTGTTCTGACTTTTGTAACTTTTATTGTTCCATGGAGGTTCGTGATTTCTGGTATTCCAACTTATCTTATTAATGTGGCAAAGCTAACAGCCAAGAGATACATACTTATTAATCATAATTCAACCATACTCGGTCTTTCTGCTACTAAAGAGCATTGTATTTTCTCCTTTTCACATACTAATATCAGTTCCTTCCACAATAATAAAACCAAAAACTTGAGAAACTGACTGTATAATTCTTCATTTCAGTGAAAGTGTTAGGTTTAAAATGCTGAGAATTGTCTAAAGTATAGGGTAGCAAGGGGCAGGTCCTGAGATTTCGATTATATGACACATTCATAGCTAATCACTAAAAGAATTCCTAGACAATAAGATTTATCCAAATAATACCACTATAGAGATCATGAAATGGGGGGACAAATAAAAATAAATAGGTTAATACCATAGGCTTATTATTAGCTGCTAAAAAATAATTAATCAAGAAAAATATAGAGACTAGTTTATCAGCAAACTAAACACACAAAAGCCTATGACCTGGGATAACACTGGAATAGGGGTTGTTAAAACAAGGGGAGTAGAGTCGAAAAATTAAGGATACTAGATGTTTATATAAGATCATTTATCAAGAAAAAAATTAAAGCAGCACTTCAAATCAAACTTAAAGCTAGCAAGCTGAAGGAAGGAAACTTCAAACTACATTGCACCACCAACTGTCAGTTCATAGGTATTCATCTCAGCTCTTTGCAAATGAATACATGATGCACCAAAAAAAAAAAAAAAAAGAGCTAACTTTACTTTGCACATGATGCACGAATATAATAACACATCGAAAGCTTTAAAATGCAAAGGAATCCAGAAACACAATATAACATATCATATAATTAGTGTGAGTAACCTCTGAAATTTCATCATAAAGTTATATTTTGCAATTTATATAACATGTTAGCAATGGTCCCCTGATTATAGATTATGTTTATTTGGAATAAGATAAAAACTATAGTAAGACCCAAACTGTCCCCAAGTTCTTTATTAGTACCTTAAACACTATATTTACAAATTTTGAGTTTTATGGTCTCTAACACCAAACTTTGATCATACTTTTCCCCGCAACATACATTCACTAAAATAATAATTTTTTATAGAATGAATGGTATTATGAAGAAATAATTAACGAGAATGTTATGAAATAATAGGTCATTGAATTTCAAACAGCATGGTCAAATAAAGTTGGCAAGCATTGAGCTCCCCAGTTCCAAAATTGCAAATATTTCAAAATGGAGTATGGTAAGTAGAAGATACCAGGAGGGAAACTCGAAAAGTAAAAAATTTGAGCAGAGAATAGTGATGCCTGTGAAGTTTGAAAATGTTGCCTGATTCCATATACTTAGATATCAAGGATACTCAACACATTTATCCCTAATCTCCACACTTAAATATTAAGTACGTGGATTTTAGGGTACAATTCATAGCAATAAAATGCGGCAGACTGCATACACGTTGTATATTAGGGTTTACTATGACAATGCATCAAGACATCACAATAATCCATGTAAACTAAATGCTCACCTTCATGGAAACCATTCACTTCGCGTGTGTGCAATTTTGAGAGGTGAGAAATCGATCGCGCGACAGTGAGAGGTCGATTGGCTTGACAAATTGAAGAAGGATGCTTAATGGGGTTCTTATGGGGATTGTTTTAGCAGATTAAAGGAGATTGAATAGGAGGAATTTGATGGAATAATGGGGTTGCATGATGGGGATGAATGGAGAAGATGAAGAAGCGGCTTAAGGTTGTAATTTCAACGCATTGTGGAACCGATGCAACTAATGATTGCGCTTTTAATTTTCATGCTTCGGTATTTTATGAACCGAAGCATTTAATTGATAAAGTGTTTCGGTTTTTTATGAATGGAAGCAATTAAGTGATTACTAAATCGAAGCAATTATAATTATTCATCCACTAAATATTTTATTGATTCGATTTACTCCTTAACCGAAGCAAATGATACGAAGTAAATAGAATGTTTTCTACTAGTGAGGCTGCAATTGGTGACCACACACCACAGTTGTCATCCTGCGCAGGAGAAGTTAGAGAAGAGATTTGTTCCAACATATTTTGTTCGGGATGTTTATAATAAAACATATGAATCATAGGATAATTTACAAAAATTTACAATGTTCTGCATAGTTATTGTATATGGTATAACTATTTGATATACAACTAAATTAAATTTCATTTCAATGATCTGAAAATTTTATTGTTAACCACACAACATCATGTCTTCTCAAACACGAGGACATCAAGCATCACCACTCCTTTCCTAATATAAAGGAACTCGACATCACGCTGAGCATCTTTGGACTATAAGTATAGCCTTTTTAATCGGACAATGTAACTCCAACAACAAATTTCGTAACCAACATGATTCGGATATTACATTTGCCACACCCTTATACTCGACCTCTACATAAACACATGTGCATCAATCTCGCTTAAAGGTAAGCGGCTGTTTTAAGAATGCAAGAAACAGGTCGAGAAAGCAAGAAGCTAGGGCAAGTAGTTGCAATAAGAGATCAAAATGAGTCTAGTCGGGTTAATAATGAGGGTTATAGTCGATGACGGATATATACTAAGCTTATCAAAGAGGAAGTTTTATTTCTTCTAGGAAAAATATGGTAGAATATAACTTATAAATGAGTCGAGACAAGTTGTCCTATAGTAGAGAATAATATAAAGGGTTTCCTATATGAAATACTATTAGGTTAATATACTCTTATTACCATTTGGTTTCATAGGGATTATATCGTATAGAGTAAACCATAACACAATAATAGTAAAGGAAAATTCTCAGTTTGAGTAGTAAATAATTATATGATGTTTTATTTTCACCAAAATAAGACTTCCTAGTATTAGATGCCTAGAATATATGCAATGTAACATATATCGGATATGATTTCGGAGCCCTCATTTATATGACATAAATATCACGGTTGAAGTATACTACAAGCCATTGCCCAATATAAACTCTGACCCCAGGACTATGGGAATTCAAAATAACAATGACTTCGTACTTCATTCCAGCCATTCGATTCTAGACTTGAAGAAGATAACGGAAAACTTCCATTGCCTCCGAATTTAATATGCTACACAATGCTTTCCAAAGGTAATTGGTATTTGGTTGCTTTAAAAGATCAACCCTTTGATGGGGGTTTCTATTACTTGCAAATCTATTTTCTACGCAAAGGAATGGGCAACCCGAATGGATTAATATGCTAACCCTTACTGTAGGTACACTTTCCTCTCAACTCTAGACACCTACCTCTATCTTTGTGTCTTGGCTACCACCTTCCCATGCTGCTGTTAAGCTAAACTTTGTTGGTTCTGCTACTTCTACGGCAGGCATAGTCTTCCATGATCAAAAGATATTGAAATCAAAGTGACTGCGTCATTGTTATCAATTCAGTCAAAGATGTCTACCATCCTCCTTGGAAAACTACAATTTTTGTCCATGAGATTCGCTATTTCTTTCCTACTTCCAATCCTACATACTCCCACATATTTACTGTGAAGGCAACTATATTGCTAATTGGATAGCCAATGCAAAACATCTCATTGTAGACTCCATGAGTCCATGACAATAGATTGCACCCACCCACCCCCACCAGTTTTTGCAATAGTTTTCTTTACTCTTTCATTACCATTGTAAAAAAAAAAAAATCTTGCCTATTTTTTTTTTTTTTTTTTGCTTAGATTTACTTGAATAGGTAATTTATCAATTCTGGACTTTTTGTTTGAAAAGTTGGAAGATCATATAAAGCTTCTTTTTTCTTTCCAAAATGAAATAATATTCTACAAAAAAGGGGACGACATAGGAAATAGAAGGCACACAAATGCAACCGCCCCCTACCCTCCGTTGCACAAAAAGGAATATATCTCAGACAGACTGTAGTACACTTGCCACTCAAAGATGCCAATATAGGAAATACACAAAGGATAGAACTAAAGAATCGCCAATTCTTCCACCCCATAAAGATGTACACTAGAACCAAAGCTCCAAATATGAGATGACAGTAAGCTTCGAGGATGAGTTCTCTGGAAACACGACTCTCTCTTTCTTCATCCCTCCAAAATTTTCAAATTCAACTTTCAAGTACAATGTAGCAGAGTATTCCACCAGTGTCTTCAGAGGGAGAGGTTCAGAACAATAAAATGTATGTTACTTGTGACTTCAGCATGTTGAATCTGTACAGAGGTGTAAAACCAAATATCTTCTCCCACCATTAAAGAGACCCTCAATTCTCTTTGCTGCTATGGCACAAGTATTCTTCAGAGCATTAGCCAATATCTTTCATATCCTTGGAAAACTCCCCCCAAGCGTCCAGAAAATATGTACACAGACTATGCATGGCCAGATACTTCTGCAGCTCGTTGTCTCATCATTTCCATGACAGCTGCTCGTCTACGAGAATCAGACTGCTGTTGCAACCTCCTTAGATGTTCTTTTAAATCTCTGGGGATGCAAAAAAAAAGGCATTACTACTACTGGAGAGAAATATGATCCTGATATTTAATCAATAGACAAGGGTAATGAAGGAAGAGAATTTCTTGAAGAAACAAAGAGCTAGAGCAACAAACCTGCAACGAGGTACATGACATTCAGATTCCTTACAAGCTCGAGCATGAAGTTGAAGAAGATACCACATCTTCTTACAAAGAACACAACCCCCAGATGCACGAATTCTACACTGTATCCCATGACGAAAAAGACCCTTAACCTTCCGGCAATTAGGGTACGTGCAATTTGGCGAACGGCACTGTGACGCATGCACCAGCAGATCAAGCATTTTTCGGAGCTGGAAAAGATGACATGTCATATTAGTATAACCTGCCGAGAGAGAGAAAAGGGGAGGGGAGTAGGAGAGCCTTTATTTTATTCTTTAACTCCAAAATAATCAGACAGCTGCCCTTTTAGGCAAAGAAAGATACATAGAAAGTCAAGTACCCATGTCAAATCCACTAACCCAGAGCTCATAGCTTTAAGGGAACCAACATGCATTAAAGGAACCAACGTTTATTGTCCTAAATTTAAAGTCAGAATCTCAACAACCTCATTGCCCATCAAATTGATGGTTCAAAAAATGGACAAGTTCCAAATGAGAAAGATTTTACCTGTAAATTGGAAGGCTAAGAAAATTATAGGAATCAGCCCTCTCCAAAAATAAGGGATAGTTTAAACCAAATAGGAAAAAATGAAGAATAGTTTAACCAAAGGCCCTTGTTAAACCAGTAAACGAATTAAAAGAGCCAAGGATAGTTTTCCCAAAAGAGACGAAAGGAATGAGGAAGTTATTGAATAGAATGAAAAATGGTTTGCATAGCTGTAAAGTTTGATTAAAAAGAAGAGATGACAATGAGGGCCCAAAATGAAGAAGAATGACATCAAGATAAATATACTGTTGGGAGAAAATTAGCATTCTAATCAATATTAGACATGACTTAAACTCCATACATTGAGTGAAAACATGTGAGTAGAGAATAAGGGAAGAGAGAAAGCATAAGCATCATTTGGTATTCTGGTGTTAAGCAAAAATATACAGATCTTTCAGAAGACAAGGCAGCGAGCCAGTAGATTAAGTGGCTGGTTGGACTAGAATTTCAAGATAGGGAAAGGTAACTAAAACCCTTCATCTTTAGGACATGTGTGGTTGATTTTCTAGCAGCTCCTCCCATTAAACTCCACCAAAAACCTTTATTCCGAGTCCCACCTTCCCAAGGGTTTGACAAAAGTCCTAAACTCCTCCACAACATTTTCACCATTGGCCAACTTTGACCACCACTATTAAAATCACCCAAACTTACTTCCACCACCACCTACACCAGCAGTTCCACAATACCACCATCACTAGCCATTGTCATCCTTCAACCACCATCACTAGCCATCATCATCTGTCAACCACCATCACTTGCCATCGTCATCCTTCAACAACCATCACTTGCCATCGTCATCCAAGTCTGAACTACAACACTATCAGCCACCAGCCTACAACCAGCAACCCTCCGTCACCCAAAAAATAATGCCCCCTCGACATAACAGTGTCATCCAACATCCCGACACAAACACCAAAAGCGAACATGCCGCATCAAAAATAACTCCAACTTCAAATATCAACCCAACCACAACCCCCCTCCACCTGACAATGGACCCACTACCAACGACCCACCACCCAAATTTTGACCCCCATCACAACTAGAAAAAAAAAGTGAGAAAGAAACATAAAGCTTAAGCCACTAAAATATGAATTTTAAGAGTTAAATTTGACCATTAAAGCACCATCTGGACCTTTGAAGATCCAACTTAACCCCCAAAACGCCTCTCGGCACTGCCTGACACACAAGCAATGACAGCAGAAGTGCGACGGAAGGCAGGGAAAAAAGTTTGGTGATGATGAGAAAATGCAGTGATAGTGATTAAAGGTGGGCCACAGTGGTTTGGAAGGGGAGAAAGTAACGGTGGAAGGAGGATTGTAGAGAGTAACAAAAGTGCATGGAGAATTGGTTCTGTTTGGGGTTTTCATTATGCCTCTTTCTATCTAACTTAACACCAATGGAGATTGTGGAATTTTGTTAACTTCCCTTTCCTTTCTCTTTCAAAGTTACTTTCGTTTCTTGTGTCACATACCAAATTGTCCCCAAATGGCACTCACAAACCAGCAAATATTTTTTTGCCAAAGAAAGAAGATGGTGAGAAATGTGAACTCATTCGGATGCATGGCACACTCAATAACGAGAATTCAATGTCATGGTAAACTGAACAGTGATTTCCTCCATCTCCCAAGACATCACATTAATATAACAAATAAAAAGCCTAAAATTGAGAATAAAAAACTTTCGGGTAAAAACTTACCCCTAAAATCTATATTAGATGTGACGATGTTTGGGTGGTATATTAAAAAAATCTAAGGGGGGATAGGGTGTGGTGAATGCAAATTTGATACCTGTAGAACTCGTTGTTGTCTAGCTTCCTTATTCTGTGCATCACGATCAGCCACAGAAGGATGATTTGTCAACTTATGAGGATGATCAATACCTCCATCCTTTTGATAACAAGAATTGCATATATCGTAATCTGGACATGTTTCACAACGCCAACCTTGACCAGTCTCAATATCAAGATGGCATATGTTGCATGTTATAACAAATGCCGGGGCAGTTGGATTATGAAGATGGTAAAGCACCATCATGGAGGAATGTTTAGCACGGCGCAGGGTATCATACTGATAATGATTCCCCTGGCAAAGACTCAAGAAAGCTTGGCGGGTGTCAAAAAATTCACTCTCAAGAATCTCATCTTTGTCCTTGGTGTCATCTGGCACATCAGCTATCTCAACCTAGATCATATAGCCATGTAAATGCTTAGCAAAAACGCATATGTGAAAATCATCACATAATTGAGATAAATATACCCATGAAACCTTATCCAACATGGGAAAAGCACAATAACTTACCAGATAAAGTGCATGCTTGTCCTTCTGGTTTATAGGATGTCTTTCTCTATCATCGCGCTTTTGTTCTGCATCATAGCACCTGCAATAAACACAACTCATATATTACCACACAAAAATCAACAAGATCCACTATGCAAATAGAGTTCATTCGTATTATTCTTTGAATCATGTGATTAAATACAAACTTGCTCAAATATCCAAATAATCAGAAATACTCTGAACAAGGTGAGTAGATAAACAAGATTATTGCTAAAATAGGAAATCCCCTTCCAAGGCTTCTAGTAATTGGGAATTAGAAATACTGTATATCCACCTAGAAGAAAATAAAATAAAATAAAAACATATGGCACACTATAATCTAAATTGTACAAATAGGAACTTACTTGTCACAGAGCTGAAAGTTTTTACACTGATTGCAAACCCAGCGGTTTCCGGAAACCATTAACACACAACAGTGGGTGCATGCATGCTGCAAATGGACCATAATAAAATCTTCCTTCATAGGAGAAATCGTTTCACCAAGCTGCAGAATGAAATAAAACTAACAATTAATAAACTAGTATCAGTAGTGAATTGCAGCATAGGCTACTATGGTAAGCTAAGAAGATATATGCGCACTATATATTATCACTGTAAAATCATCCTCTATAATCTTATCTATCTTACTTACCACCCTACCTACTGATTGACCATAAAGACGGCAGGCAATCCGAAACCAACCAAATCACTGTAGCAAACCCTCCCTTTACTCAATAGATAGCACTTATCCTCTTTCAATAAAAAAAATGAGAAAAGGGACAGAAAAAGGTTGATATTGAAAAGGCTTTGCACCTGAAATGGGACTCCATAAGAATAAATTTGGGCTTTCAAAAAGATGAAAATACAAGGTACATAGCCACGGAAATAAAAATGAAATTTCTTTTATCTTCCTCCTTCATAGGCTTAAAAAGTTTCCAAGCCCTGTCCTTCCTAACCTTCTGAGAGCTCTCCAATGCCTAAGAGTTCAATCTTTCATCACCAGCCAGTGGATTAACAAGCTTTCACAGTCCAAGGAATGACATGGTCATTCAAGAACCCGTTCAAAATGCAGGAACAAGAAATGCCTAAAGTAGGTCCTCACTCACGTGGCTAAAGAAGGTTTGCCGGGAAATGTCATAATCCCACAGTGAACTGTCCAATTTCTTTTCCTAAGCCAAGTAAAGACCTCTTCATAAGCCAGTTGGTCAATCCATCTGATCCTCTCAAACATAAAGATACATAGGTTTGAGAAGCTCATAGACTCTTAGACTAGAAGACATAGCGAAATGAGTTTATCAACTCATTTGAAACAGATCCCTAGTGGTTTTCCAACCTGCTTGGATACACAAGGACGTAAATCTATAATCCCCCAAGGTTCACACACACGGGCCACAGAACCATATTAGATTCTAGTCTTCCATCTACCCCGGGCAATGACGCCAGCACACAACGTGTCCCTCTTGCAAAAAGTCTTCTTGCTCACCTCACTCTTGTGACATACTATGTTTACCTTTATCATTACCAGGTAAAGTGTGAGTCCCATGCCTTAGTTTGTGGATCACTTTCCTGCACACTAATCCCTACAAGTTTCCGTAGTACCGCCCCACCTAAACCAATCATCATATCGCGTGTTGTCCATGGTAATGCTTCAAATATCACTTTTTCTTCATAAATTTTCATCACCACTCAATAAAATTTAAAAGAGAAACATTGAGTAGCATGGAAATCTAGAAAGAAAAACACATTAGAGGATGAATTTCCGTTTCATGGGCATGGAATAATATAACATACAAATTCATTAACATTACAAGGCAAACATATGTAACAACAGCAGTTATTGGAAATGAGAGGATTAACGAAGATTACTTTATGCATTAAAAGAAGATCCTTTGATGCATTGCTAGAAAGATCTGATTGTCCAGATGCTTTAAGAGCCCTCTTCGTGATCATCTTTTTCGTTGTTCCTTTTTTGTTGAGTTTCCTACCCTCCTCTTCTTGATTAATCTGATAGATCATATCCTCTGCCGCTCCAGGCCAATAGTCACCATCAAAGTACGGGAGCCTAGCTGCGGTTACCTTGGCCTTGCATTCACCAGTTTGTACAAAGAAATGATCAAATAAGTTGGTAAGGTCAACCACAATATTTTCCTTTGTAGCTTTTCTAAGCATCGCCAAATACCTGAAGCAGAAAAATCAATATCTCATCATTAATCAAAACAGATTGAGAAGGGAAGGGGGGAAGAGGGGGAGATGATGGTGGTGGTGTTAATAAGACAGGGAAATTTCTTGAATTCCCTTGATGAATGAACAAATAGTTTAAAAAAACCATGGATCCAAAAACCCTAGGTACACTTGAGGTTTCTTATGGTCAAACAGCCATTGATATCAATGGCGAAGAAACGTTTGTTCATTTTTCAAAACCCTTTGTCTTCTTCCCCTATGCTTGTTTCTTTTTCTCTCCCTCAATCAAACATGCTTATGGAGTTATGCTACTCCCTACCGTTCACAAACTAAAGCAAACCACAGCCATATCCTTTCAAATCTCGGACAACAAAATCAATTTAAGATAGTAATAAAGCACACTCCATTATTGCAACAGGCAACCCCCTCCAGTAATAGAGTAATAAGCACACTCCATTAGTATATAAATAGAGTAAGAATTGGGTCAGGTGTGTGGGAAGGGTGGTAGGAATTTTCGGAACCACAGGGATATTTTTTAATATTTTTATATAACTAAAGGGTCCCCAAGAAATTTCCAAATAAAATAAAATCATCACTAAAGAAATCAATTAACTTACCACTCCCTCAACTTGTCAGATTTTGGAGTTTTCTGTATCTCAGGATGGCAATACAAAATATAGTCTTCACCCTTTAAAGGTGGACATGCCCATATATAACAACTTGTAAAGCCTCGCTTCTTACAGTACTCAAGGTACCCGATCTGCAAAGAGATACCTAATTGTTTGAAAATGAAAGACACTAAAGAATAAAATTAATCATTAGTGACGCAATATATTGACAACATACCAAAATTTCATGGTAAACAAATGTACGGAGAGCTTCTCCGGTCACTGCTTTCACGTCAGGCCTAAAATACTTTACTGAATCAAGGTAAGAAAGATAAACACGACGCTGATTTGGAGGCAGGCATTCCGAGCCAAACTCTTGAACATACATTCCAAATAAACACACTTCAACTCCTTCAATCTTCTGAAAAAGCAAAACTACCTGCAGAAGGAAGCTAATTAAATCCCACACACACAAAATAAGTAGAGCTTCTAGTCATGAATATCCTACATTCCTACTAGCCTAGTCAGCCAAATCAGGTTCTTGAAAATCAAATTACATAAAATATTTTCCCAAATCAAAGTATCCAACCTTAGATTTATAAGCAAATTCAGTTGGATAATTCTCTTCACGGAAAATCTCCAAAAAACGTGGCTTCACTTCCAACTTCTTGTCGACAGATGACACAACTCTAACAACAATTCCATCTGCTCCAGGCACCTATAAGACAGCAAAGTTATCCCATACAGCAATCAGAAGATGTTACTGAACTGATACAGCCAAATATATAAAAATTTCAATGACACTGCATTTCAGAAAGATAGCATAAGACTACTTTTTAAAAATAATTTTCACCGCTATTTAGTGGACATTTTAAGCTAGTATTTGGTAGACTTTTTACATAATTGAATGGAACCACAAGAATATGAACAGAATTTACTCAAAACGAAAATTTCTGCCCACAAGCTCCCTTGTGCTTGATTAAATAATAATGAATTTGACTACAGCAATGTCTGAGGTTCATTATTTCAAAGCTTAAATATATGTCTCAAGCACAAGCAGCCACATAACACACATCAAAGAAATTGTTCTTGTCCCCCCACAGCAGAAATAATTTGTCAGTGCACAAAAGTCAAGGAGATAAGTTATAAATGCCTTATCTATTGTTATTAAAAGAAAAATATAGGTGATAGGAGAAAGTCATTAATATTTTGATAATGATAAAATTAGATGCAAAAGGGTAGTGTTATTGTTTACTTGATGGAAAAGAATAAGTGAGAGGAGATAGTGAATAATAGCAAGTGGTACGGTAAGTAAAAAAAGATAGTGGTGGGACCATGCAAAAATATTCAACTATTTTGGAAAACTGCAAAGAAAAGATGTACAAAAGATTTCAAACTATTCTGGAATGGAAAGAATTATTTGAAAAAAATGAAAAAATAAAAAAAGTACCGGAATCAGTATGCTCAACAAAGTATATTCGAACAAAACAGGTCAGCTTTCCATTTATGGTAGATAACAAAGGCTCTCACTAGGGACAAATGCATTCTTTACATAACAAACAAATCATGACGAGATTCTACGTTTTACATCTAGTGCCCACAATTATAACGCCCCTATACACATGCACAGTTAACTTTTTTGTTACTTTTTGGCAATTCCTGTTAACTTTATCAAACAACTCTAAGAACTCAAAGGTAAAATAGCAAGTAGCATGTTGTATTAACATATTTGACCAGTTGATATACAATTTAATAGAAACATAATACACTCAAAATTTGCTTTTGAGTTATGAAGGAATTGCTCTTAATCAACAGATCATTCTATGATCAGGTGAACATGGACTGATTCAAAGAGAGACAGGCACAGATCTTCAAAATCTAACCCCCCCCCCCCAAAAAAAAAAAAAAAAAAAGAGCATGTACAAATAAAAATAGTAGGATCTGTCTCGTATTAGGTACTAATTCCTGAATCAGAGGCAACACCATAATGCAAAAAAATTGTATGCGTTTAAGTGGTTTAAGACATGTTATGTCAAGAATCTGTGTAATTCTCTTAATCAATACCTGTGTGCTATTCCAGCAGAAAGTGACGAAATAACAGATGTAGGAATACAATAAGTTTCTGAACAAGGGAGATTAAATATGAGAAAAGGATTCAACAAAGATTATCCTTCTCATTCCCCTTTTTTGAAAGAGAAGTTGGATCTGGACAAAATAAAAATCCATGAAACAGATATATCTGATTGGAAGGAAAGGAAATTAAGATTATTTGAGAAAAGAAATGCATGGAGTAAATTTTAGTACAATATAAAGATGGAAAATACTAAATCTACAGCATGTGCATTCAGTCATTCAATCACTGACCAGGCAGATATATACTTTAAATAACCAAGCAGCACAACAGTACACCACAGATATCTCAACTTTAAATTTATATCATGCCATCAATGACTAGTTCAATAGAATATCACCTCATCATAACTTTTTCCCTGGACTCTTGCCCTTTCTAGTCTCTCATGTTTTAATCGTCTGAATAGCCGCTGCTCAATATGGTCACTGAGAATTGTTTTTGGCAAATCTTTCGCCCCAAGAACAGCACTCTGTGGCAATGGCTTACGCTCCCCCCTTTCAATCTCTTGCATATAACAAAAAGGACATGTGTATTCAGCTTGACCACCATCATTTCGTCTCCCATTAAACAAGGCACAGATCTGATGCTGCCAAGCTTCACATTTATCACATTGAACCCACTGCAAAGAAGCACATTATGAGCAAAAAATTCCTTTACGGATTTACATATGGCTGCAGCCACATAATAAAGTGACTGAAGAACATACCCATTCCTCGGTCTCCTCATCGTTTTTCTTTTTCTCCAGCCTAGCCTTGGAGATCGCAGTTCCATCTATAGCTATTGTGTCACCACGGGCTTCATTATAGCATGGAATACAGAAATAATGCCGTGTATCACCAGCTCCCACAGTGTAATACATCGCATTGCGCTTAATTCGAGCACCACATGGAGTACAATAAATAGGTGGTGGTTCAAATGTGAGCTTCTCCACAGCACATAACTGACAGGAGTTTTCACTCATTGAGTTTTCCATTGCTTGATTTTTCTCAGCCTTTGCTTTACTCTGCAATCAATAAAAGAAAAGAATGCAATAGGTTAATTTAACTGTAGAATATGAATGGCCATGTACAAAACACCCCGAAATAGAAGGATTTATGTCAAGTAATTAGCCAGAGTGACGTTGCAAAAGCTGTATCACTGCACAAGACTGTAAGCAGATTACTAATAAGTTAACATGCTGATTCACTCAACTCATAGATCTATAACAAATTTTTCAAGAAAATTCCAAATTTTCAAACAAGGTGGTCAGTTCAGACTCTGTGAAACACACAAAATCCCATAATATTATAATAATCAGGTGCTTGCAGTAAATAATTGTGTTGAAAACAGTTTTCTTCAGCCATTTCAATACCCATTAACAATAACCCACTCTATGACATACTAAATTTAAAGGTTTTCCTTTTTTTTTTTACTAGAAAATGTGTAAATCAAGGACAAGGAAAGATAGTTTCAGAAGAATCATTTTGCATGAGCAAAAGATAAAAATCAGAAAGACTATTTTTTTCCCATCTTCCCATGGTAAGAAAAGACGAACATGAGCAGTAAAATACAACACAAACGTAAAAAAATAAAAAATAAAAGCATTATCTCCAGCAAAAACATAAAGTATTGCAAAACATATAGTGTATTTCCATTTCCAGTGCATGTAAAACAAACAAAAATTTATCAGATAATGAAAAAGAGGGTACAAGGAAACATGAGGACAAACCGGGAAACTAAGACACAGAAGAATGAATTTCCAATATCAACCAACCTAAGAGCAACCAATTTTATTTTGCAAATGAGTAGAACCTCCCACAGTAAAAACCAAGAGATACGAACAGAGACATACCTGCCCTACCCACTGCCTAAGACCAGAGACGTGCTCCCTTATTTGCTCTGGAGTGAACAATTCAGTTAAGGACACTCCTTTGATCTTTGGCTTTCCAGACTTTGTTAATTCAGGAGAAACCACTTCTTCTAGCTTCAATTGACCATTGTCCTTTTCATCTTTAACATTTTCTTCCTTACCCAAAGAGGACAAGGTAGAGACACCATCCAACTGCTGATTAGTTGTTTCAACTACAGAGTTCTTGACCTCATTACCATTAGAATTTGACCCAACTGGAGTCTCCATCTTCACATCTGTGAATTCAGACTTAACCAGCAAACTGTTGTTGATTTTCTCATGTGCTTTAGGTTGTACACTGGGGGGAACATAAGATGATTTACTGGCATTAACAGGCACAAACATGCTTCCAACTTCAGAAGTAGAAAATTGGGAAGGAGGCTCTGGCTTTAGGCGTTTGACAGCAGGTTGATTTTCAGGAGGTTCAACAACTATTTCAGAAGGGTTTAAAGTGTCTTTAACCTTAGCTTCACCAGATTCAGATGATCTGCCATTTCCTGTAATTGACCGTTGCAATCCAGAATCAGAATCCTTGCGGGCATATGTCCTCCCATGTGAACGTATAAAATTTCTAACAGGAACACAAACCGGGCAGGTGACAGCCACACAATTCTTATGATGATGTAGAAGTGCTCTGGTTGCAAAACAGCGAGGTTCAGGGCAATCTGAAGCATCACAACCATCTATATGCTTCAAAAGCCTCTGTGCCTCGACACAATGGCGATCTGAACATTTTCCTGTTGGCGCTCTACACCCACGTGCATGGCACAAAAACAAAAGCCATCTTTGTTGGTTCTTGAAATTGCGCTCCGGGGGGGCATTCCCTGAGTTACAGGATGCCCCAATTAATCTGGGTTGATCCATTGCACTCCTAGGAGCAACATTTTGGCCAATGCTAGAAACTTCAGAAGATAGATTATTGCACTGAGCTTCATCATGCCCCGCCATTCTCTGACGGAACTCCTCTTGTAGATCCTGTTCATGACACAACTTTCCAGCCAATGACGACCTGTCTGATTCAGATTGCCATTGACCACGCAAAACTGCTTCTGACTGGACTCCAAAAGATGTATTATTGCATTTATTTGTAGACTCGTCAGCAATCTGCTGAGGATTTTGCGGGACTGTGGAATGCATGTCTTGAGGCCCAGATGAAACAGAATGAGAATTTCTGATAAGATTTCCATTAGAATTATGGAGAAGTTGACTGTGTGATTCTGGAACCTGGAGCTGCGCAGGAGAAACTTGTGATGGAAGAACCTCTCTCTGATGCTCAATTCCTACTTCAGATTTCACACGACTGCCAAGTTCAGATGCTGATAATGTGTGTACAAACTGATCGCTTCTCCCTAACGATTGTTGCTGCTCACTAGGATGATTATGTTGAAGACTAGAAGCAAACTGCTGCTGCGTCAACATTTGGGGCTGTTGATACTGTTTAGAATACAACTGTGAATGGTTTTCTCGAGGAGATGATTGGAAATTCAACTTTTCCACCTGTTCTGCTAACTGTGGCCTGTACGAAGCTGATTGCACAGCTATAGTGTTCGTTTGGTTCGTTATGGAATTGGGTCTGCTTATCGGCTGTGGTCTCATTTGATTAACAGTCTGATTATTCATCACAGATCCAACCTGAACTCCAGTATTGTAGAAATTTCCATTTCCAGTGGAATCGGTAGCACTGATCCTATATCCATCACCTGCCAAACAAACATGTGACATCAGCAAACTTTGGTTAAGCCTCACTCATAAGTCAAAAGTAAATTACAAGGGTGAAAATCTAGTACCTTGCACAGAAGGGCGCGGATGTGGATCATGGGGCTGTTGCAGAGGTCTAGGAGAGGCACTGAAAGAAGATGTGGTTAAATAGCTATCTGAAGAGCCAGAAGCATTCACCATTTGTAAATTATTCCCAAATCCACTGTTCACAGAGCCATTTTGGAATCTATGCTGTATTAGAGACCTCATTCCATTAGTCATCGCACTACCAAGGTTCTGTAACATGCGGCTATTTTGACCAACATGTTTTTGAGACACCTGTTGCGATACGCCCGAAGAATCAACACCTGATAACACACCACCACTGCTAGAGTTGTCTACATTCATAAATGCCTGATTATTATTGCTACTAAATCCAGGAGTAGGAATCATTTGGCTCACAGCCCTTTGTACAGCCATGTTACTGCCAGAATTCAAGGAAAAGCTAGAAGGCTGTTGCTGGTAACCATTTGAAAGAGATACTGCAAAACATATTCCATCAAAAAAAAGGCCAAAGCAGAAAACCTAATATTATCTCTCAAGTAGATTAAGACACATGTTACACACCATCAGCTCCATGGAAAGAGCCACCACGAATGCTGGAAATTGACCCACTAGAATTGGGCATCAAGACTCCCATGCCTTGAGTCGAGGAAGATGTGGCAGAGGTCATATTAGAAAGATCCACTGCAGATGACACCATCATATTTGAATTTACGTTATGTTGCTGTTGCATACCAGGTGTTGGTATCATCGTACCAACAGGAGTAGGAGTGTTCATAAACTGTGACGGTTGAGGAGCATGATTAGTCTGCGGTGATCGCCTAATAAATGTCTGCAAACGGCTCTCAAGAGATTCCATATTCATGTATTCCTCCTGTCAAGAAAATCAATCACAAACAGATGGATAACAAAAAAGTTGAAGACCCAGAGTACAAATGGAAAGATCTTCACCAGTAAAACAGCCATGACAACCAGAACATAAAGGAAGAGGGAACAAGACTACCTTTGACGGAGCAGATTTAAACAGCCCTTCTTCTAGACGTCTTGAAAGTTCAAGTACTCTCCTTGAAACTTCATTTGGTTGTGGTTGCCTCAGCATAAGAATCTCATAGCTTGAAACAAAACAGAAATTACATTTGTAAATATCACAAAATCAGCATTTTGAAATAATGTGTAAAATAAGATAAAAATAATTTGTACATAGATAAAGACACTTATGATAAACGTGAAAAACTATCAGCAGCCAAAAATGCCAGACCTCCTAGAAACCATTTACTACTTAGGAGAACATGAAATCTCAACCAAAAGGCTGTAATAATTATAAAAAGTGTGCAGCAAAAAACTAAAATACACGATTTGGCAACAAAAATTTCCAGTTGCTATGAACATAACCAACACTAACCAAAAATCCACCTCACTAAACCCCTTCAAATAAAAGAAACTTGTGAGAGATGCTGGAGCCTTCAAGATTAAAACTTTTGTTAATCCATTCCCACCTTTTTAGTTTCCATTAGAATGAAAAAGGGTTATTTCCAAGTCACAAAACAAAAAATGAGTTAACTGAAGAATTTAAGACTTGAATCCATGTAAATATAATTATAGAAAATTAGATAAATAAAAGGCAATTCAAAAACACGATACACTCTGTAGCAAAAAATCGGTATCCTTTACAAATGAAAATAACAATTAGCATGCTTCTTTAAGAAAAAAAAATTAAATAGATTTCTTTTACTCATGGAATTTGAAGATGAAGGTAGCTGGTCTTGGCATCTCACAAAAAAAAAGGGGGGGGGGGGGGGGAATAGAGAGTAAAACAAGATTAAAGTCGGAGTGTTGTGTTGTTGGTAAGCCTTGTGCAAAGGAGAGAGGCTGAAATAAATTCAGCTATTTCATATTCAAGGGAGAGATTTGCGAGATACTATATGTAACGATTTTGGTGAGATTGTAAGAGAAAAAATGCAAGCTGTAATAATTGAACTTACCTAAACCCATACAGCACAAACATCAAAATCCAACTATCAACCACTACGGAAAAAAAATGACATTTGTAATTTTGATCCACAATTCAGAATAAGCAATTTCACCCCCTTGGTAATTTATGACTAGAATCCCTATCAAGACTTTCCTCTTTCTATACTATGGAGATGATAACTATGGATACAGAAATATGATATGAGTCTATGACTAGCAATAATCTTGACCAACATAATCATGAAACAACTCTTTTCTAAACCTTCCTAATAAAGATGCTAGGGGATAAATAGAAAGGCAAAAAGAACACCAACAATAAACATGAAGGATAAAAATATAAAATAAGATCTTACATCTTATCTTTCACAAACTGTCGAATTTTTAAAAGTTCAGCGTCCATCATAGATGGATTATTTTGACCACCTAGATTATTTGCCTGCATGTGGAAAGTATTGCCATTCTGCTGAGGCAATCCAGACAACTGATTACTAGTCCGGTTAGGCATCTGCCCAGAGATTTGACTTGACAAGTGTGTCTGGACATTCATTTTCAACTCCTAAGTTGACAATCGCCTGAAAATGCATCAGTTTCACCATTTGAATATCACTTCACCATTCATCTCCAGCATATAATTGGTTCCCACTGCAAGGACATTGAAAAAGACAGAAAATTCAGAAGTTACTTTCTCAAACTTGACTATTACTTTCTAAACTAAACAGAAGATATAACTTGGCTTTTATAGCAAGGAAGAGAAATCCATTGACAAGCATAAAGCCACATATTTAAAAAAAAAATATAGTCACAAATACTTCTGTTTCTACATATTTTAAGTGATGATCTTCCAACCAAATTGTAATGGAAAGAGAAACAAACCACAAGTAAACATGCATAATAACCAACTAACAATCTCTACGACCGAGGCAGCTTGATGAAAGAAAATTAGCATTAAAAAAGTTAACTATTGCTTCATTATACAAGAATTTGAATCATATACATCCAATCATGAAGAACAATCACGCAAGCTCACGGATAGAAGCAGCAAAAGCAGTTAAACACATATCAAAAATCACTAAAGCTTCTAAAGTGGATTTTAGAACCTGTAATGGCCGTATCTGAGAATATAACTAATTAGAACGTCAAATGAACGCAAGTACACATGTACAATAGTCAGCAACAATCTAATGCAGTAATATCATACAAGTTTAAACCAAAATCAAGAGTAAGCAATTTTCTACTTATACCGCAATCAGTTCCAGTTATAATATGCAAGAACAGACAGCAGTCATCTCATCCATACATTCCAAATGTAGGGAATGTCAGACTAAATGAGAATTACATCATATCGAATGCGCAATATCAAGGGAGTACCCTAGTGCACGGCTCTCAACAGTTGCAATTACCATGATAGATTTCCAAAAAATCCAATATAAACTTCAATTAATAATAAAACCTCTAGCATACAAAACATATCAATAAAGATTAAGACTATGGTCAATAGTCGTAGTAAGACAGCAAGAAAGAGAAGAACTTCACGAAAAAAGCAAGAGCAATAACCAACTTTCTAGTATCGAATTCCATCTAATTCCTAGGCTCCTGGCATCCAATACACATACGTTGTATCCCATTGCCAGCAACCTAACAACACCTCTGATCCAGCAAAGGGAGCAATCAAGAACAATCAAATTCAATTGCACCAATCAAGAACAATCAAATTCACATTGCACCAATCAAGAACAATCAAATTCACATTGCACAATCAATAAACCATCAATTACACAATTCCATACCTTAATTACAATCCAATTAAAAAAACCCGGGACTCCTCGAGCCGAATTTGAAACTCTGTTCACTCGGTGCAACAATCGACTACCCAATTAACCCTGATCGTGAACCCAACAACCCAGATCCTCCAATACACGCCGTCGAAACTCGGAATACAGCAAAATCCCCAAGTTTAAACAGACCCAATTCGTTAAATTGCAAATTGAGTTGCGCAAATTAGGGTTCCTCAGACAAAACCCTAACTTTCAAAATTACAAAAAAGAGGGAAAAATTGGGGATTGAAGGCGTTGAATGATGGGATTGTGGGGTTAAATTTTACAGTGAATAGAGTGAATTTTTATGCCCAAATTTTGGGGGTTTGTAATTGCAGTCTCTCTCTCTCTTCGATGGCTTTGGGTTGAGGTTTCTCTCTCCTAATTTGTTCGACGTTTCGAAGTTAAGTTGGCATCACAGTTTAAAGTTCAGTTAATTTGGGGCATTTAGTTTTATCAGATTATCAATGACCGTAATTCACTCTTATGTTTTGTCTCTTACAATACTTTTTGTTTATCTTGTCCTATACGTGTGTAATATAAACATCACGTTCCTTTTTTTTTGGGCATATTGTACTTCTATTGTACCTTGTATGAAATAATAGTTTAAATTTTTCATTTATTTTCAAGTTATCGATTAAATAAATATACTTTTTCATTAAATCTTTTAAAATATATAGTTATTTGTTTAGATGTTTGAAGTTTTGTTTCAACTCTTGCAAAGCGATTTGATTGTACTAAGAAAGTTAAACTTTCACATGAAATAACTCTTTTAAATTAAACACTTGATTATACCCGATAAGTTATTTTTTCGATAAACAACACACAAAGGGAGTTGCATTTTTTATAAACTTTCGAACTATAAACTCCTCCAAAATAGAAAGTAGGTAAAATTGTGATATGCACTTTATCATAAAAAAAAAAGTAAAATTTGACATGAGAAGTTTAATAAATATAGAGATTAGAGAGTGGTTAAAGAAGCAATTCATCTTTTGTTGTAGAAAGTAAAACTTACTAGAGAATTTCCCCTCCTATACTCCACTCAAGCAAACAACTTCTCAAGTGTTTATACACTTCCAATATTTTTGAACATCTACTATACAATCACACCGATGTTCTTCAAAATGCATACATATAGATATAACAATATATTCTCTTATCATAATATAAAATGCGTGAGCATACACACACATATAATCATAATGTAAGTATTGTTTGATTATTGTTAGAGTCATTTCTCATATAGTAATAGGAATATATCTCCTCTCCCATTTTCGTCAATTGATCGTCAAGTTTGTGGAGTTAATCCCTCTATTCAATTATACCATAAACATAACATATTTTGATATGAAAAATAAAAAATAGATGGAACAAGGGGTAAGACATATAATATAAAGTTTAGCAACTATTACATTAAGGTCAAGCAAGATCAAAGGAAAAGAGGTCAAGAAATTTGGGATTTTTTGGGGTACCTAATATGTAGTACGCAAAGTGAGAATTAAAGTCAAGGTTTGATAACGTAAAAACACAGTCGTGGTGAAAGTTGGATGCAAAGCTCTTTAGCTTACAAGGACCAAGGACTCCAATTTTCTTTAAAATGCACAATTTTTGAAAAAGTTAAAATATTATGTTTACATTAATTTGTAAAGTGGTAATTCTTGAAATTATTCAAAAAAAAAAACATTTATATGAGAAGTAATATGGGTGTCGGTATCTCTCCTTATTTTGAGATGACCTTATGAATTTGCATACAGTTGAATCTACTTATTGACCATTTTATTAGTGCCATTGAATATTCCGTATAGTTTAGGATATGGGTGGTGAATTTGATTAAATAAGATTTTTGAGTTGTCAAATTATGCGAAATTGTTTGTTGGATGGTGCCTTTTGATTTGTATTGTGGGTACTCTGATAATGGTCATTTTTGTTATCTTTATCACTTCATAGAGTATAACACTAACATTCTTCATAAATTGACCAAAGTACGTCCACTACCAACCACAAAAAAAATCACTATTTGCTGGATTGTCAGTTCGCCACTGTAAATCTATTTAGTTGATTATTGCAAATCTTCCTCCACTGTAAAATGCAACACTTTTTCTTTTAATTATTATAAGTTCATATGGAGTAATAGATGCAATACATATAAAAAGAATGGAAATATAGCTAACAGATAATTACCTTGTAACACTAGTACAACTTTTGAACAATAAGCTCCTTTAAAATAAGACCGTAAGTAAAATTGTGATATACATTTATCATAAAAAAAAGTCAAAATTATTATGAGAAGTTTAATATAATATAGTGAGGGTTAAAGAAACAACTTATCATTTTTTCGTGGAAAGTAACTTACTAAAGAAATTTCTCGTCCTATGCTAGCTCTTGTCAAGCAAACAACTTCTCAAGTGTTTATTATTCAATTATGATATTTTTGAGCATCTACCACACAACCACATATAATGTAACAAGTAGTAGTATAGTTACTATTATAATAATAATAATAATAATAATAATAATAATATTATTATTATTATTGTTATTATTATTATTATTATTATTATTATTATTAGTCATATAATATGTAATAGTGGGTATGATTAATGATAGCTACCCTAAACCCCCATAGCTCAACTCTCATACACTCTACTAAACATTTAATAAATAAAAAAAATACTAGCAACAAATAATCTCGAGGTGCTTTTTTTACTGAGTAATGCCGTATTTTTACTTATTCTAAAATAATTTAAACATAATTCACTTAATCAAACTTATTTTTTCTTCAACTAAACTTATATAAAATTTTATGTTTCTTGAGCTTATATTATTTTAACTTACTTAAACTTTCTTTACTAACATTCAAATTTGGGAAACTTATCAAATAAAATTACTATATAAAAAGCATGTTATCCAAAATTGAGTAAGAGGACACTAATACAATCTCATGCAGTACATATTACTACGAATCATTGAGTTTACTGGATTGAATGTCAACCGTTGATTTTGGTACATCGCCGAGAGGCATTATATTAGAACCTACCTTAATAAAATTAAATTTCATATTTGAATACTTCAGAATATTCTAATTTGTTTCCGCTATTTTCTAATGTATTCTCTGACCTATTATCATTTTATTGCATCATATATTCTCAATAGTTTCCGAACCTGCCTAATGTCTTTTTCAATCTATATTCATATAATTACAAAGTAGAAATTCCTAATTTATAAGAAATATATATAGGAAGCATTTTTATAATTTTATTTTTATGTTTGATATCATAATGTATATTCCTGATATAAATGAGTTTTGTGTATTTTTATAATTTATATATTTCTATATTTGATATAACTATATTTATATATGATATAATAATACATATACACCTAATATAACAATACGTATATTTGATATCTCAATATTCTTATATAAATATATCAGGTATAAATTAGAAAAACTTCAATTACAAAGTGTCTCTTGATTTTCCCTCATTACCAATACATTTCTTAAACTATTTCACATAATTGCATTATTTTTTTCATGCCTTATTTCTATTATTTTCTAATACCTTTCTGAATTATAAACATTATTTTATCCTTATTAATCCTATTATTCTATATTACGCTTATTTCTTCCAGAAGTTTTTTAAAAATACTCTTACAGATATTTTAGAATTCATAATGTCAAAATTACAAAAAAAAAAAAGTGTTGCCAATCCATTGATGAAGACTTCTTTACTTAGCTATTGTGCTAATGAAGGCAGCAAACCATGTTTTATGTGACCAAAAATTGTAGTACTAACCGAATGGGCGAATCCCAGTTGAAGGCAACGACCGACAAGTTGCGTGGGAAATGAAAATTATGGATAAGCTAAGCTGGAAACTATGGATGGATGAGGGATTGAGGGGATCACAGCATACAGAATGAACCATCTTTCGCTTTTTGCATGCGTGTCAGTATTTGTGGTTTACATTGGAATCCAATTCTAAATTCATAATCTTTGACTGATTTTTATTGATAAATGTCAATTTTTGGCTTTTTTTTTGGTATAATAATCTAAGCTTTATATTTATAGGCGATCTATTGAAGAGCCAAGGAACTGATAATCTGTATAACAGGTTGATTTACTTTGTTTCCTGCCAAAATCATTAATGTCATCCGTAAATTATTTAAAGGGGGTGTTTGGTTCAATATGTTGGAATGAGTTTTGAATTTATATCGTATTTGGATCAATTTGGTTATATATTTTTTAAATGGAATTACCTATCTAAAGAGTAAAGAATCTATCTCCTCCTCTACCTGTAAAATTCTATATCTACTCTAATCTCAAATATTCATGACATATTTCTCTATTCTATTAAATCCTCCATACTACCAAATACTTTTAAAGTAACATGATCATTTAAATCCATATAACCATACAAATTAACTTTTCATATTATTCCATTAATGAATAAGCAAAGTAGCAAACAACTCATAAAGCTAATTGCCTCACTCTCACTCAAACCACTTTCTCCGCGCTTAAAAGAAAGGACACCATCATTTCCCTTCGTCCATTTCCTATCACACTCAACCTCTATTTTCGTCATTCAAATCTACTTCACCAAATCATGGGGTAGCGCTAATTATGAGTAAAATGTGAGATTGAAACAATTTTTAAATAGCAATTAAATTGAATTGGCAAAATTATCCCATACACTACTAAATCACAACCTTTATATGGATATGATTTGGTTTCGTATCGATTCTAAAGAGAAATGTGTGCCACACGATCGAATCAAGATTAGAATATTTTGGGATTGCTTCATTTAATAGATTCCAAACCCATAGCACAGAAATTCTAGCACCGCTCGCCTCTAGTTGGGAGAAGAACACTTTGCATTTGGTGTTTAGCCTTAGAAACTTGATACGACCAAGTGTGGCTCCAAAGAAAAGCTTCTTACACTTGAACTTCTTCTTTATATAACAGTCCACCAACTTCGAATACATGTGTTATTTGGTAATTATCCGTGTTTTGCTTTAGATTTCCTTGACACGTGTGTAGTAGTATGGAGATCCAGTGTGCTGAGAATCCAAACTTATATACCGAACTCGTATGCAAAACATGGAATGCATATTTAGGTTACCACCAGCATTTAATCTTCCTTGAGAGAGAATTAATTGAGGAAATAAATTAGGGTTTTGGATTTGAGAGAAGAATATGTTAGTTGAGCAAGGTTAGGTTTTTAAACAAACGGGAAGGGAGAATAAGTGGGTTGCAATTCACACTAACCGTCCCATCTGGTCATTTTTAAGCTTGACCCTTTAAAAGGATTTGACTATAAAAGGTTGGACGTTAAATAAAATAAGACAAATGTTGGCTTTTATCAACAAAACCGGTCATAAATAGTATTTTTAGAATCAATGAGTCCAAAAAGAAATTCAACCTTGAGCTTGATAAACTTAGAATATACCCTGTTAAAAAAAGGTTACATATTTACATTCAGTTACTCATTAAGCACAGATTTTGACTTGATTGCTGAGACATAAAGTAGGTCATACAAATGCACTATTCTAACTTCGAAGATTTAACCAAGTACAGGCCTGTCTCTTATTCTTCAGCTACTCAAGAGGCTAAACAATAGTTCACTTTCTTGTGGAGTCCATAGTGCGTTATCCAACATATTTAACTCCATGAGAAAAACGGGAGCTTCTGTTCACCTGAAGCATATAAGATAATATTCTTCTTCAAAGGTGAAATGTATTGCGCTCCGTGGAACGCAGCAGCTCTTACTGCATTTAAGGGTCCTAAGTCAAACGAATATGCCTTCTGAACACCATCAAGGATAGTAGCCATCATAAAATTTGCTGGCTTCCGCTCTGATTCATACTTCCGTAACAGAGATAGCTGTGACATGCAATCATTCGCATAAGCTAGGTCCGACAGGATATGAACCCACAGAAAGAAGAAAAAAAAACCTTCTACCTTTCTATATGTTTCACTGCTGGCCAAGCCTAAAGGATAGGCTTTTCTGTTTTAATCTGTTAAGATCTCCGAATTTATTTTCATAAAAGTAATACTTTTTATAAGAATATTACATCCAATAATCAGATTATATCAAGCAGAGACACATTCTCATCTTTTAAGCATGTTTACATGACCCTCGTTCAAACAAGATATATAAGATGTTATGAAAAGAGGATTGAAATTTGAAACTGAGACAAGGACCATAAACAGCAAGAAGAATGCAAAGTCAGTTGTAAAGGCACATTCCTGTGAATGAAATATTGCATCCAGATATGCAGCTAATTAGAAAGCAAGGCTCACCAAACAGACATGGAAATTGAACAAGATAAAGGGGCCTCTCTAATGAACAACTTAAGAATGCAGGGAAAGGATTCAATTTATGACTGTAACTGTTTTTGTTTTCATTTAGATTCCTGTGAATAATTTTCATTTTGATACAGACAAATGGAAACACCAGTAAGGTTACTTTTAATAGAAGTTCCACAGTTCCAGAAAGAATTTTCCTAAAACCCTTTGGTTTGCCTCAGAGAGAGAGAGCAATGAGCCATCAAAATTTGACAGGTAACATATGTTTTAAAAAGAACCTAAAATGCTACTCCAAACAAAACCATATAAGACATTACCAAAAAAAAAAAGGTTCCAGGAGATAGTACCTGTCCGATGTCAATGCCAACAGCAGTACCCTCAGAGATTACTTTTGAAAGAACGGATGCATCTCCAAAACCAAGGTTAACTCCTTGACCCGCCAAAGGATGAACAGTGTGTGCAGCATCACCAATGAGAACAACACGGCTTTTCGCATAGGTATCAGTATGTACTAACGACAGGGGGAACACCATTCTATCCGATACCAACTTGACAGCCATAGGTGGAACTTCAAATAACTCATTAGATGAGACTGAATCTGACTTGAAGCTTGAGAATATCTTATCAATACTTGAATTTGATCGTGGATGAGGACCAAATCCATCATCCAATGCATGATTTACAGCTTTCACAAAATCATCCTCAGTCATAGCTTTGCAGTCTGATGCCTCTTTAGGGCTCATTGTCCAGACAATATTACTAAAGTTTTCCCCTACTGGAAGAAGCGCAATTGGTCCTCCAGGAAGAAACCTCTGCCACGCACAATAGTTAGGCAATGAATGTTCAACTGTGCAGATAACTGCATTCTGAGGATACTTCCGGCCAGAGGAGCTGAATTCTGCCAACTCCCTAACACGTGACCTGCCTCCATCAGCTCCAACCTGCAATAAGAACTCCTAGGCATTTCATCTTTACATGGCAAAGCAAACTAGATACTAACAAATTATAATATTTAAGGTTAACTGGGAATCAACATGACACAATTGATGACAAGTCAGTAAGGAAAACAGCAAGGAAGATCCTAGAAATCGAGATGGTCATTACCATTGAAGTTATTGCAACAAATACTTGTACCACCCAGTCACAGATATTTGGTTATATACATGTTTAATGAGATTCTGTAAAGAAAAAGAGTTCCCAAACCAATCTTTTTCAGCATGCTGGCATCAATAAAAAGAGTGCCCTGAATTCCAAGGATGAAGGCAAGAAAGATGGACAAGGGGAGACAGAAATGCTTCAATATCAATGATTTTTTGCACAGGGGAGGGGTGACCACACTAATATCTCAAGCCTTTTCAACTTAGTGTGTCTCCAAAAAGCATAAAATGGAGTTTGAATTTCTCCACACAAATAGCTCAAGCCCCCTCTGTACTTCACAAGTTGGCCTACTTTTAATTAGGGAAATCAATTAGGGACTTGGAGTTTGAATTTCGGATTAAAGGGTATAAATGTATAGTTGAAAGTGATTGAATTTAATAAAATGGAGTTCTAATAAGTTAAAAGAGAACGAAACACAGTTAAGAAAATGTTTCCTTTTATTTGCCAAAAAAAAGAAATTGGTCCCTCATAGTTGTTAACACAAAAGTTATTTCATATGTTATTCAAAACCCTTACCACCAATTTTGCAACTACATTGCTTCCATCTGCCAGAACCAACTTTGCTAATTGGCTGCCCATCTTGGTGGATGACATACTTGACTGTAAACCCATTGAAGCCAATCGAGAAGGAAGTACTGTTTTCTGGAAGTCCTTCTCCTGTATAAGTTCCCCAATTTCAACAAATAAGAGATGATACAGGATACACACACATACGCACACTAGTGTCTTCATACATGTGGATGGACTGCAGGCTATGTAAAAAACAAATTGTTAGACCTCCAAAGAATAAGTAACTTGATTGTGTTTTATTTAAGGCTATTGGTTATGTACAATTCACTCTTTCGACAGTTTTCAAGGACCTTTTGATGTCATTCATTCCATTGCATAATTGAGCATGAGCAAACATAAGAATGAAATAAAACAAAGTACCTAGTGTGTAAGAACCCTTATCTTTCATCAAAATTTATCCAAGATAACCACCCATGAAATGGAGGGAGTATGATACATGAATGCTGCAACAATATATGTGGCAAAGAGGGCATGGTTTTTCTTTCCAGTATCACAATGACATAATATAAAGAGCAATAATTAATACAAAGAATAATTGTACCTGTATACACAATGATAGGGAGCTCTGAAGCACCTTATTCTCAACAACACACCTAAAATACAAAGAACTCCAGGTTAACCCTCTTGAATAAAACCATGTACCTCAATTTAGAATTGACTTCAAATATTAGAATGGTAATCTTTCAGTGTAAGCTTACCCGAGTACCTCCTTATTTACATCTCTTGCATTGTACCTGGTATAGCCTAGACCAGTATAATCCCATACCTATAATGAAAGTCAACTTATATATCAAATTTTGACACCATGTACTTAAGGATGGAAGAGAAACAAGCATATCGAAAGATAATGGCACTCTGGCAATAAAGATTATCTACAATAAAAAAAATAAAAATAAAGGAATTGTCCTTTTAAGTATGAACATTTCGCATTTACCCATGACCTTGCCTAGCTAACATGAAAATTCATCAAATGAAAATACAAGTAATAAACTAAAAGGTTCACAAATGCAACAAAGAACAGAAGAAAAAGCAGCACGATTTGAAGATTAGAACCATGTAGGACTTAAAAAACTGCCTAACTATATTAAGCAAGCATACAAATACAAGCAAAGAGCAATAAGTAACATACAACAAGAGAACTTCAAACATGAAAGGGCTTCACCTGCATCTTATCAAAGTATGCATGACGCTGCTGCTCAACATACCTCCAAGCTCCAATATCTGCGATAATTATTCCTTAGTTACTGATCTCCAATAATTATTTCTGAGTTACTGGAAATTAAACTGGGAAACAAAAGGGATAAGCCTCATAGATCAGATTGTCTTGCCCTAGACACTTTGACATTCTGAAGGACAAAGAGAAATTAATGCCCCTATTGACAAAGGAAGCAAGTATCAGCAGAGAAAAGAATGATACTTCGGCTATTGTGAAACGTGGAGTGAATCAAGTTGTGAATTTTGAAACAAAACACAAAATTTGCTAGAACAAATAACGATAACATACTTTGAAGAAAGGAGATAGAAGCTGGCGTTATGGTACTGACTCTTGGATCAGGAGGCTCCTCTTTGTTTATCCAACGCCCAGAGGTCAATGCTGGATTGTCATCAATAATGGCAACACTCAACTTTCTGGTTAGCGCAGAGCTCGCTGCACGCACACGAAATATATTAAAGCCTAAACTGACATATCTATTCCTGCACAGAAGTGACTATAATGTGACAGTATTCTGACAATTCACAAGACATTCAAATATGTGAAAGACAGATGGGGTAAGAAACAAGGAGCCATAATTATTAAACCCTCTCCATATAGCAGATCCAAACTTACCCAACGAGCACGCCAGAGCCATGCCAACCATGCCGCCACCAACAATAGCGATGTCATATTGCTGCACTTCACTTTCTGATTGATTTTCTACCTTATTTCCCTATTACAAACAATATATTAAAAAAAAACTAAAAAAAACAATGAACAAAAAAAAAAACCAAACCAACTTAGACCTGAAAAAAAATGGAGAAGAGAAGAATGGGAAGGGGACGAGAAAGGAGGAACATGAGAATAACACTTCAAGGCACTGCCACAAAGAAAAGAGAGGGTCCTTGCTTTTTAAATAAACTGAAAAGGAAGTCAATTTCCTCACACCCTCCTCCACACACAATACAGAATAAGACCTCAACTTAATCCATCACAAAACTGATATCACAAGGTCAATCATAACACGATCATGTACTATGACATCAAAGTTGGGATGATTTGTACCAAACCCGAGCATCTGAACACCCAGCAATCTAAAACCTTTCGAAGCCAATCAATCAATAGAACACAATGGACCTGTAAAGGGTCTAGTAAACAGCAGACAAACTTAGTGATGCATTGAGAAACTAGGTTTCAAGCTTTAAAAGTAAAAAAAAATCCTTATAAATAACCTATTTCTTCCAAAACAGCATCATTAACAGGAATCACTAACAAAATTACATTTAAACAGACAGTTTGTACTAAGTTATGCTACGTCACTCACACCAGTGACAACAACTTCAAAAAGCATGTCAGGGACAAACACATACGTAATAATCTAAGCACAACTACACTATAGCGTTATAACCACATTAAAACACACCTTCCCCGAAACCCCCCCCCCCCCCCCCCCCCCCCGAAATCTACACTGTCTCAGTTCATTAAAACATTCATCAATTCGACAAAATTGTTCAACTCACATTGCCATGTATAACGCTGTTCGACGCAGAAACTTCCGGGGCAGCAACATGGCAAAAGAGCCTCGAAAGACCTTGCAATCTAGAAACGTCGAAATTAACCTTTCCACCAATCACTCTATACATTCTCCAAGTCAAAAAAAAGCAACCCCTGTTAAGTAATAACATTACAAAACATATCAAATCCACTATCCATCTTTCGACATCAACGTACTTCAAGATGCATACATATACATATAACAATATATTCTCTAATCTATCAACCACCCACAGCTTAAAAGCACCGAACCAATGCCCCAAAATTTCACGGTAGTTTCCCTGCGAACACAATCAAAGCTCTTCCACCAATCATCAACATTCAATTCATCAAATTTCAAACTATTCCCTCGTCATAGATGCAATATCCACATCAAATTAACAAAAACAATTTCTTTTCACACTTTCACCAATCAAGAACAATCAAATTCACATTGCACTGTCAATAATCCATCAATTACACAATTCCATACCTTAATCACAATCCAGTAAAAAAAACCCGCGACTCCTCGAGCCAAATTCGAAACTCCGTTCACTCGGTGCAACAATCGACTACCCAATAAACCCTGATCGTGAACCCAACAACCCAGATCCTCCAACCTACTCCGTCGAAACTCCGAATACAGCAAATCCTCAATTTAAACAGACCCAATTCGTTACATTGCAAACTGAGTTGCGCAAATTAGGGTTTCTCCGACAAAACCCTAAATTTCAAAATTACAAAAAAAGGGCAAAATAGGGGATTGAAGGCGTTGATTGATGAGATTGAGGAGTCAAATTTGATTGTCAATTGAGTGAGTTTTTTATGCCAAAATGGGGGTTTGTAATTACAGACTTCCAGTCTCTTTCTTCGATGGTTGGTTTGCGTTTCTCTCTCGTATTTTGTTCGACGTTTTCGAAGCTTTTTTTTTTAAAAAAAAAAACAAATAACCCTGTCGTATTCCGCAAGCTCCATAAAACTTTTGGAAAAGGGTCAAAACGTACAACTTCATGCAAACCGTTCAGGCAAGATCTTGCTACATGATGCACAACCGTGTTACCCCCTCGCTTAATGTGGCTACAATGAAAAAAGTATAAAGCATTACTTAAACTTAATAAGCGATCTAAAAACATATACACATGATTTTGACCTTCCTTTTTGACATTCACCTTCTATACAATCTCAAGAGCAACACAGTTTTATTTGTATTTTTTTCCCAAAAAACATGCAACAATATTAAAACACATAAATATCCGCCGATATTTGAATACTATGGTTAAAAGAGTTTAACCAAACAATTACGAGCTTTGTCTCATCAATGTCATAACAATGTAGTCTCATCGTATTTTACACATGGTAGTTACAAAATTTTCGTTAGATTGCATATAAACACTATAAATAAAATTTTAAGAGCTTTTATGGTTTTCTTAGCTTAGTCTCACCAATGTCATATAAGATTCAAAATTACTTTTTTGTAAAGCAAATTGCACTATATTTCAAAACATAACATGACAATCCAATTCCAAAATCAAGTATGGTGTTTCACACATCATTACTAATGAATTTCATTAATCAATAGCTTTTATCTAACAACTAGCCTACAAAGTCATCAAACCCACATCTCCTACGCAATGAGGACTTAGACACTACTTATAATAAGAATAGAAGCTACTTTCTTATTAGTCACAATTAGCAATTACTTAAGTATCATAACTTGTGATATTCACATTATTCACCTAATTAAGATACACGGTAGTTCGAGATTCCCACCATCCAAACTAAATATTTACAATCATACTCATAAAGTTCGTAAGACCTTATCTTGGAAAAACAACATTTGTATTCATTTTAAAGTGATACAGTATTTATCTATAATAAGTGTGAGTTACACACATAATCTTATAATCGTGGAACATTAGAGTATTAAACTCAATTTACTAATACCAAATGCTATTTACAATCTCATATTTCATCAATTTGACAATACTAATAATAGCCATTCACATACTAACCTCAAACACATTGTTCATTAATCAATGCTTGACATATTCGAATAGTATTTGTATTCCAAATCAGATTATAGGTATAGTGGAGGAAAAATGGTTCACTTGCCAAATTTTACGAAATTATGGAGTTGAATCCACTAACTCGCTAAGCTTTTTACTTTCTTCCTCCCCCATTAATGGCTTCCTTCTCCTCATATAGTACCAAATAATAGAGTTACTAATCTAACCCAATAAGTATACTCATTTTCAGTGGCGGATCCAAGATTTTTTGCCTGGTGAGTAATAATCGATAATCAAACATATAATAATTTTTTTTACCAAACAACCAAATAATATTATAAAAAATACATTCAAATGTTCAAAGAGTAGAAAATACAACAAAATGTTCAAATAATAGTACAAAATGCAACTAAATAATACTAAAAACTTATTACAATAGTTCTCGATGAGTTTTCATGTTTTGATATCGATTTATGATATCTTTCATTGGCAAATAATGTACGTAATATCCAATAACACAAAATCTGCTCTTTAATTAAAAAATAATAATATTAATAAAAGTAATAGAAAAAAGAATTAGCAAAAAATCAAAAAAACAATTGTGGGGGGTGGGGGGAGAGGAGGGGAAGGAAGTGTTACCAAAATTGCAACAATGTCAGTGAGAAATTCATGGTCTCCAGAATGTGAATCGGAGCTTCGGGTGTCTCTTTCTTTGGCTATTTGTTGTCGAACTTTGTCTGTCGAACGCCGAACTAGAATAGAAATCTAAAAAATAGGGTTAGGAAATAAGCAAAAGTATAAATTGAAAGTGATGCGAGAATTGTGGTGAAAGAAATCACTTGAGATAGAGAGATGAGAAGCTCCCTCTCCTTCTCTTTCTCAATGGTAAAGGAAATCAACTCTGATTCCTGCAAAATAATCAGTGGAATTAGTAACAGAAGATGTAAGATTGAAGATCAATTTAAGAACCCTATAAATCCAAATCATAAGCTGAAAAGACGAGGAAGGATGTATTCGATGCCAGATAGTTTTTTTTAATTGATTTTTTTTGGGCTGACTGGTGAGTCATTTGACCCACCAGGACAAAGCCAAAATCCTCCAATACTCAGCTTATCAAGAATTGAGAGCTTTATACTTGCCTTGCCTCAATTAAGAGTAAAACCTTCAATCTCCATCCATGGCCACCCCCCTTCATTTAATAATACCTTCCATTCATTAAAACAAAATCTCTTTTCATGCATGGATACATTTTAGATTCTTATCTTGAACATAAAATATATGATCTTAGGTATAGAAATTATAATTTTATTATTAAAAATATGATCTTAGATATATTCATGTAATCTGACACTCAAATAAATTAGATATAAAGTATTTAGTGTATTGTGTTGCTTTTAATTTGTTATGTTACTTATTTATTAAAAAAAAATTCTATAACGATGCATTTGAATAAACGTCGTGACTTGTTCATTAAAAACATTATAATTTATTACTCCATCATTTTCTTTATTTTTGTCTAATTTCTATTTGTCAAAATTTTAAAAATTTGACCATAAATTCTCCTTATGCTACAAGATAATAATATATTCATGTGAGATCTTGTTGGATATGTTATTGTTTAGAATATCAAAATTTCATAATTTCTTGTCTTATGGATTTTGAGATAAAAACATTTTAAACCATATTTTGGAAATCGAGAAAAGTCAAATGGGGCAAAAAAATTAGGGACAGATAGAGTAACTACGAAATTATGTGATTATGCTTGTCAATTCGTCTGGATTGAAACTGTAAGGAACATGATTGCAGTTTGATTTTGGACTTTAACAACTAACAGTGAGTAATAGTAGACATCATTAAAACATGGAATCATTATTGCCCAAAAGTAGTCAAATAACATCACAACAATTAACAAGAAGAACCATAATGTTTAATCTCTCAACGGGGATTTGTCGTCTCCTCAAACATGAGTGTTCATATTTAGGTATAAACATGTTATCATATACAAAAATTATAATATTATATTTAATAATATAATAATATGATATCAAGTATTTAAACTATTAATATATAAAAAATATAATTTCAAACATAAAAACTATGATATCAAGTATATATAAGATATAATATATATAATATTTAAGATATGTCCAAAACACGGCGATCGAGAAGGAGAGAGAAGGAAGGCGTTGGAGAAAATGATAGAAATTATAGTCTAAACTGTTTTATATATATGGATTTATCACACTATTTAACAGAAATGACTTATCACAAGATACCAAATCTTTGTTTTATCAATAGTGTACGATATATACTCCAGTACATGTAAAGAATCCGATCTTGTCAAAACTATAACTCCAAAACGCACCAATCCAGTTCCTTTCTCGGTTTCTCCTAGTCTACCAAACTCGCAAGATTCCCAATATACGTACTACTATAACCAGACAACACGCCTTATTGCATTTACTTCAATGGTGGGGTTTCATTCCCATACCCTTTCCCCTTCTACACCTTGCTTCATCCTTCCCCACCTTTTCCCAAATCCTCTCTCCAAATTTTTGGGTTTTGTCTGATCTAACATCACCTCCTGCTTCAGTGATTCTGCACTTTTCAGAGGAAAAGAATAGTGGGGTTGAGCAAAAAGTTTGAATCTCGAAGGTTGCAAGATAAAGGTGAGATCTTTATTGAAGTAAAGTTGGAATCTTTTCTTGGTTTTCTGGGCCCATCTTAAAATTCTTTTTCTTGGCCCTAAATGATTGCTTTGATTTGCTTGATTTGGGTTGTCTGTTATTGTGTTGTCTGTCCCCTTCTAAGGTATCATTGCATCATACTTTGGACCAAACCCATGTTATTATTCTTCAAAAAGTGAAGAATTTGTGTTCGTTGAATTTTTTTGATGGATTTCTGTAATGGGTATGTGAATTTGTAGCTTTTTATTGATTGGGTTTGGCTGTCAATGTCATTTGATTGTTGCTGATGAACAAGATTGGATGTTTATTATTTGATTGTTTTTTTTTGATAAATTAGTATAGTGGGGTTGTATTTGACATTTTTGATTTGATTAGCTGGTAATTTGGTGTATAAAAATGGCGGGGGGTGTAGATATATCCAAGTACACTCACTTACCTGTACACAAGGCTGTTGTTACAAGAGACCATGCTGCTCTTCGGAGAATATTGTCCGGCTTACCGCGTCTTTCTGATCCTGCGGAGATACGGTCCGAGGCAGCCTCTTTGGCTGAGGAGGAGAAGGCTGATGCTATTTCAGCCGTGGTTGATCGGCGGGATGGTGTGCCTAATCGAGACACGCCGCTTCACCTGGCAGTGAAGCTAGGAGATGATACTGCAACGGAGATGTTGATGATGGCTGGTGCAGATTGGAGTTTGCAGAATGAGCAGGGGTGGAGCGCTTTGCAGGAGGCAATCTGTAATAGACAGGAGACTGTTGCGAAGATCATAGTTCGGCATTACCAGCCATTGACTTGGGCTAAATGGTGTAGAAGGTTGCCTAGGTTAGTTGCAACCATGAGGAGGATGAGGGACTTCTATATGGAGATTACATTTCATTTTGAGAGTTCAGTGATTCCTTTCATCTCTAGGGTTGCCCCTTCAGACACCTACAAAATTTGGAAGACAGGTGCCAACTTGAGGGCGGACATGACTTTGGCCGGGTTTGATGGTTTTCGTATCCAACGTTCTGATCAGAGTGTTCTTTTCCTAGGCGAAGGATCAGAAGATGGAAGATTACCCCCTGGGTCGCTATGTATAATTTCTCACAAGGATAAGGAGATAATGAATGCACTTGATGGCGCTGGTGGTCAAGCTTCTGAAGCCGAGGTACAACAAGAAGTGGCTTCTATGTCAAAGACCAACATATTCAGGCCTGGGATTGATGTGACTGAGGCTGTTCTTTTGCCTCAGCTCACATGGAGACGCCAAGAGAAAACGGAAACAGTTGGTCAATGGAAAGCTAAGGTGTACGAGATGCACAATGTGGTTGTTAGCATTAAGTCTAGGAAGGTCCCTGGGGCTATGACAGATGATGAGTTATTCTCTTCGTGCAACGATAACGAAACAGATAGTGAAGAACTCAATGACATATTGACGGAGGAGGAAAGAAAGCAACTTGAACTTGCACTTAATTCAGATTCATGTGATAGGACCCATGAGGACGGTGCTGAAGGGATGATTGGACATCGCCATAGCCGTCATGAATCCAGAGAGATTCCCATTGAGGATGTAAATGGATGTCAAAATGGCGACAGCAAACATGAGAAGAAAGGATGGTTTGGCGGTTGGAGGAAGCGGGACCTGAAGAATGAAGGACAAAAGAAACTAGCTCCTCACAGAAACTCCCTTTCTGTTGATGTTGGCAAACATTCTCCTTCAAGAAATTCAATTAAACCTGGAAGGCATTCTGTGGATGTTGTAAGGGGGGATGAGCTGCAAAGAGGGAGGGACAAGAAAACCTCTTCATTGGGAAACTTTGAGAATGGAAAAAGTCAGGAGAATGAATACAAAAAAGGACTAAGGCCTATTCTTTGGCTATCCCCTAACTTCCCATTGCGTACAGAGGAGCTCTTACCATTGCTTGACATTTTAGCCAACAAGGTGAAGGCAATTCGGCGTCTGAGAGAACTGTTAACAACAAAACTTCCTATGGGAACATTTCCTGTCAAGGTATGTGTTGCTATCTGATTTATTTATTTCTCATGCGTTAACCAAGCTATCTTTAGAGCTGCTGTAGAATAATTGGTTATGATTTTTATATTTTAAGTTTCTTCTTCAAAACTATGAAAATTGCAAGACATTTTTGGATACCTTTTCATTAATTATCTGGATTAGGACCATTACACGTTATATTCTTATGATACACTAGCAAACAATGAAATATGAAACCCTTCAACTGTGAGTAAATCCTGATGGCTTGAACTATGTGTGCTGTTTTCCTTTTCTGCTAGGAAGTAGCAGATGCCATTTTTATGCAACCCAAGGGATATCAAGGGTCATATTACTCTGTAAAAACGGTGTCAATGCTGATGATTCCTCAAATTTACTGTTTTAATGAACACAATGCTAGTTTACCGTAGTCATTTTTGTAGACTTTAAATCAGGATCCTAGCCACCTGTTTAAATGAAAGATGTGCTTCTCCATTGAGTGGGTAAACTTATCAAGGCATGAACTATTGGACGATGTGTCTGGATGATTCATATACCTCAATGAGAGAGAATTATGGGGAATTCATATAAGAATAGGTATAATGACAGCAACACAAAGAGAGGATTTGTTATTAGCATTTTGTTGAAAGTTGAAACTTGTTCACCCCCTCCCCCATCTTTCTGGTAGCTGCTTTTTAAATTTGAATTCGCCCAATTTCTGCTGGTAATCTTCTGAAATTTGACAAATTTTGTAGATTTCCTACAGAAGAAATTCCTGAAAATAATTTTGAAATATTTTCTGTAACTTATGAAAGAAGTATAATGATGGAAGATCTGAAAACAAGCATGAAATAAGTCCAACCATTCTTTTATCTTTTTTTTTTCGAACATTTTTTCTTAATTTTATCTTAGTTGAGCTGCTTTGTCACACAAACTTGTTTCCTTCCTCAGCTAGGTATATCTTAATGGCAGATTGTTCAATCTTCTTGATTTGTTGGCTGTTGGACTGCAAAACTCGTAAAGAATAATCTTTAATTTTTTAAAGTTTTATAGACAATTACCTTTCCTTTCATTTCTTGGGCATTTGTATCTAATAGTTCCTTTTGTGTCAGGAGGGGAGATCCTACAGCTTTTGATTTTTTAGTGTCCATGTGCTGTACTATCCATTGTCATAATTTAGTGATAAAACCTGCGAAATTTGGAGATTAATTGCTGAAGACATCTACTCAAAAACCATGAGACGTTAAGAACGTTTGTCATTTCCTGTGGTTGATGAATGACACGCAACTTCAGTTTTATGGATATGAGATTTTTTTCACTTACCCAGAGTATTAATTGTTCATAGAGCACAAGAGGATCCAAGTAATGGAAATAGAAAACATCTTTGGGTTGAGGTTTTGGTGTAACTGTAACTGTAGCTGTAGGTTCCTAACTGTGCACATTGAATTGTTTGTTACTATATTGGCTCGCCTAATGATATTGAAGCTTGGTAGGTCTCTTAGGGAGTTAAATTTTAGTTCAGAGTGTTACTTTATTATTGTTTAGGAGGATTGAAGTGTGCTTTTTGCTTGTTTGCGATATAGATTGATAATTTCAGTATTTCATGTGATTTAAATCTCTATATTTCCTTCTGTGTCTTAAATATTAAATTCTTCTTAAGTAGGCACCATGAATTGCGGCTTAATGCTTGTTAGTCTTTTTTCTTCGAGAGAAGTGCAAGAAAATCTGTAAATGTTGATTGGTGTGGACATACACTTCTTGTCAAATAGAACTTGGTGAAAATTAGTGATTTTAAATGACTTGAAACTGTATCCCAATAGGACATGATTTGGTTATCGATTAGGTGCAACAAGTCGGGGCTAAAAGTCACATTATTGCCCTTTTCTGTTATCGGCTTATCCATGAATTAATGGAAGGCCATCTATAAAACCCCTTGAACTGAGTGTACTACTATAAAAAGTTGTTTTTTGGGTAATTTTGCCTTTGCTTCTCATAATCACGTGAACATTAAACCAGTAAGATGCCTTGTGTTGGTGATAATAATTTCACTGGGAGTTTAGTTGTCTGAGGCGTGGAGTTGTTTATGCTGCTAGAATTTGTGGTGGACCTGGTGGTCGATGATTGTTTTGAATTCTATTGGTGGACTATATTAGTGGTAGGTGAACCATGATCTTTTTGCTTAAATTTAGTGAATGACTGAATTCCTATGATAATTTGCTCAAACAGCCTATGATAAGTTGGTGCTCTGGCCATTTCTTAAACTGTTCAGATCCCTCAAACTATTGCATTACATCAGGAATTTTACTTTCTAAAACTATGACCCTTTTTTCCTCTTTGATGCCCTTCAGACATGCTTATATTGTTGGCTTGCTAACTTCATCAATGTTGATATCCAGGTTGCCATCCCAGTGGTTCCGACAATCAGAGTATTGGTTACCTTCACCAAGTTTGAGGAACTACAAGCTGTAGAGGATTTTTCAACCCCTCCTTCCAGTCCCATAGCCGATTCTGAAGAGTATGCAACAGCGAACAGTTCTTCCAGTTCCTCCTGGTTCCGATGGATAAAAGCGCCTTACCATCACTCAACCTCCACAAGTGAAAGTACTTCCGGCAACAGGACAGAGAATAGACAAAACCCTTTTGCAATTCCTTCAGATTATGTTTGGATAACTGCTGAAGCAAAAAAAAAAAAGATGGAAGAGAAGAATAAGTTTAAGAAAGGAAAAAATAAAAGCCAATCAAGTTTGGTACATTAACGGGAGTGGTATACATAGCCTGTTGAACAACTGACAATACAGGAATTCTCGGTGAGCAGAACAGCATATTCATTTACCATGTAGATAGTAGGAGAGCTAGCATAGTTGGAGAGGAAACTTGTCTGAGCTGACGAAAGGATTCAAAGGATACTGCAAATTCAGGGTGTTTAACCATAACTACCACGACTTTGCTGCTGTTGTAGGTGCTAATGCAAAGTTGAAATGAGTTTGGTTCTTGTGAAGGGTATTACATTAACAATTTCTCATTGTATTCTTTTCGATTGGTATAGTATCAATCCAGTGATTCGCTGCTTTTGTGTAGGAGAAAAGCACTGTTCTTTGCAATTTTCTGTTGGATCCAAAATATGAGATGAGTGTAATTCGGCTTATATAACATATCGGCTTGTTGGAAATCAATGTTTATGCATAGGTCCCCTGCAGTTATGTCATTTCATCACTATTCAATTTCACTTTCTACATGTCCATCAAACTTTCTACTCGATACATTTTTATTTTCGGAGTCAAAATTTAAAAAATTTGATCATCAATTTTAATTATATTATAACAAATAATATTTCTAAGTGGACTTTAATTAGATTTATCTCAATGTAAAGTATTATAATATTAAATTTTCATAATTTTATGTCTTAAGAATTTAGAAAAAAAAAACAATTTAAATTTTATTTTCATAATATCTAGCCGTAGTTGCTGCATTGTCTAAAACCGTCATATTAAAATATTTGACACTGGCACTACTCGATTAATTCTTGCACTAGCTGTGTCTGATTTATCCTTTCTGCATCTTTCATGGTAGTACAGTTTGAGGATGAGGTTCACTGGGTTCTTGCAGTTGTCAAAGACTCTAAGATTAGGATAAGACGTAGCAATACTCTGTTCACAAGCAATTGACTCCAAAACTTGCAGTCAAGCCCTTAGCCTTCCTTCACACGGCTTTAGATAATATTAAGATCCTAATTTTGCTACTTAACAAACCCCAACCCAATTATTCTCACTTTTGGAGCTTTTATTTATTCATTATTTCTTCCGTCTCTTTATTTTTACCTTATTTTTATTTATAGAGTTAAAATTTAAAAAATTTAATTATAAATTTTTATCATAAAAAATAATATATTAAAAAATAAAAATATTTTAATTTGTATCTTAAAAAATATAAAAATTTAAATGAGATAAAAATTAGAGAAAGAAAAATACTAATGGATCCATACAAATATCCAACATATTGGGCAATATTGGGCACATTTCTTATCTTATCAGTTACTCCGTATCATACAATCATATCCAGTTTGGACAATATAATTAATTAAAGATATTAAAATAAATTAAAAGGAGGCAATTTCATATAAATAAATAAATAAATAAATATACACGTCACTTCCTAGTTCACATCTTGTCTGTCTCGAAGTGCTAAATATATAACATTTCCTACTATATAAAGTCATCATATTCATCAACATCGTCTTCATCTTTTTAGTATCTTGCCTTGTTTATCTTTGCAACAATCAACTCAGTTTCTTTTTCTCGAAAATCTGCGAAAATGGAGAGAGCAATGAACAGGCAGAAAATTCTCCTTGATCATCTTCGCCCTCCTTCTTCCTCCGATCACAATTACGAAGCTTTTCTCTCTGTATGTTTCTCATTTTCTGATTATGTTTCAATTTTTATAATTTCGTGATCTGTTTTATTTTGATTGAGATTTTGTTGAATTAATCAAAGTTTGTATTTTTTGTATGAAATTGTGGTGAGCTGCATGTTGTTGATGTTTAAGGATTATGGAAGCTGAAATTGAGTTGTTTAGTTTGGTGGGGTTTGTTAGAATTGATTGGATTTGCGGTTGTTGGGTGGGGGTTTTAATTGAATTGGGGATCTTTGTTGTTAGTGTTTTTTATCTGAATTGTGTTGAAAATGGTTGGAGCTTATCTGAAATATACGGGTTTGAATGTGGGTTTGATAAAGTTTCGTGCTATCGGGTTAACGGGTGTTGATTGTGAAGGGGGTTACGTGTTTTTGTTGTTATTGTTGATGGTGGTGGTGGTGGGAGGGGGATTGGAATATTGTGCTTGATTGGGGGTTGTTTTTGTTGTTTCAGCCGTTGATTTTGGCGTTACGATCATCGGTGTGTTATTATGAGTTGTACAATAAGCCTTGAGGAGCTATGTCTCTTGTTGGCTGTTGCTTGTTTCTTCATTATCTGCCATTCTATTGTGTTGTATTCATGACGGTTGCTTTCAACAATTGAGTGACTTGTTGAAGTTGTGTGTGTGTGTGCGCGAGAGAAGAGGGGGTATAATTGGATAGGTCAATTTCTTGTTGAGTGGTAGATTTTGGTGGCAAGGTTGGAACTAATTAATCCATCGAGTTAGTGGACTATTTTTGGGGAGATCCGCTGTCCTGAATTAGCTTTCACTGGAAACTCTATTTGGGGTGTTAACTGTTAAGGGGTCTGAGTGGGTTTTGGGTTCATGCTACTGTGTTAGAGTTGTAACATCATTTGGTCATAAAATTTACTGGATTACTTGTGATTTTGGGGAATTTTGACTGCTTTAAGCCCTTGACGTCGAATTTAAATAGAGAGGACTGAAGGGAGGTTTAGGGGTTGGAACCCAGTTACTCGAGTTCTCCAATTTACCTTTGGTGCACCAGTGTCTGATGCATGTCTGACTTGTTAATTAGTTGTACATATATGTTTGAGTATACTCCTGGGAAGAATAGATGATACATCTTTGTCAGATGCTTCTAATGAGATAGTTTAGTACTTTGAAGTCTGAAATATCCAAATAGCAGAGAGTTTAGTTGGTGTGGTAAGAGTCATAAGTTCATAACATTCTATAGGGTTTAGTGGGTGTGGTAGAGTCTTAACATTCTAAAGGATTTAGTTGGTGTGGTATGAGTCAAACCATTCTATATATAGACAGTATATAACGTGATGATTTCAGCTCAGTGTGCGCTTTTCTGAGTTAGTCTCTGTTACCAATTTCACATGTCCTTCCTTTTTGTTGGCAGATTTATTCTTGTATTTTTGCAAGCTCTTTGAGAAGCTGATGGCAATATCTTGATGTTGTTTTCTTGTTTGTAATTCAAATATTCTTTGAAAAGCGCACTGTAATTTTTAGTTGTGAGGAAGTCTTTTCATCTAGAGTATTCAATATGCGTCTTTTGACTCAAGCTGAATTACGATTTCTTCTTAATACTTTATCTCACATTATTCTTGATTTTGGTTATTATTGCAGGCGTCTAATTGTGCAGCTGGAGATTCTGCTGCTTATCACAGGACTAGTGCTTTTGGTGATGATGTTGTCATAGTAGCGTAAGTTATCACATACTGGTTATATTTATACTCAAATTTAAGTTACTGAGGACAATTGCTTAGTCTTACTGCATATGATAATCTGCAGAGCACACCGCACTCCACTTTGCAAGGCTAAACGAGGTTCTTTCAAGGACACCTTTCCTGACGATCTTCTTGCACCAGTTTTGAAGGTATGGTTATGCATTAAGCTATTAGTTATTAGTCCCTCCCAAAAGGAGGCTTGTAAAAAATAGACATGAAGGAGACTGAAGAGATTTCATCTATGTATAGAAGTATCTAAATCATTTTAAGAGATATTGACCATGCTAATACTGAAGTAATTATAAGTTTGCATTTAACTTTAGTTATACTTGTTTCTTTGGCAGAGCAACTGAAATCTCAATATAATGCATCTTTGCTTCTCCATACCCCATCATTTTCCTTTGAATATTTCTCCTGCCTTTGTGTTAATAATGCTCCAGACTGTAAATGTTACAATATCTTTTTGTGATGTCTTTTTCTTGTAAATTTAATGTAGGCATTGATTGAGAAGACAAATGTGAACCCTGCCGAAGTTGGGGATATTGTTGTGGGAACTGTTTTGGCCCCGGGTTCTCAGAGAGCTAGTGAGTGTAGGATGGCAGCATTTTATGCTGGTTTCCCAGGTATGTCTCTTCTCTTTTTACCGAAGGCATGTTTGGTCCCGATCTGTTTGTGATAAAAGAGCCCACCTATTTTGGATATTGTCTTTGTCAATGGAACTACATGCAGTCTTATATTTATTTTTGTTATATTACCTTTGTTGAGCCAAATGGTGTTATATTGATGTTAAAGGGATGTGATTATACACTATGCAAGACTGCAAGTAATTATTCTTTACTAACATGGTTTGTCGACTATGAACAGAAACTGTTCCTGTAAGGACTGTGAATAGGCAATGTTCTTCAGGGCTTCAGGCAGTTGCTGATGTAGCAGCAGCCATCAAGGCCGGATTTTATGATATTGGTAAAGACCTCTGCTTAGTTCAATGTTGAATGTAATTAACAAGCTCCCTCTACTGCTAGGGGAAAAAAGGAGAGTGAAGAATAATAACAGGGGCTGATTAAGTTTGATTCTACTAACAGGACTCCGTATATAGTATGTAAAGAGAATCATGGTTCAAATTTTCACATTGCAGGTATTGGTGCTGGATTAGAGTCCATGACAAGTAACCCAATGGCTTGGGAAGGATCTGTGAATCCCCGAGTAAGTTCTCAGTTATGTCTTATCTTACAGATAATGCCATATGGGTGTGCAGGTGCATGCATCTAGTATTGAGAAGTTTACTGTCATACTTTGTGAGGTTGTGTAGTTCTTTATACATTTTCCCTCCTGTGGTAGGTAAAAGAGCTTGCTCAAGCCCAAGATTGTCTTCTTCCTATGGGTATTACTTCAGAAAATGTTGCACACCGCTTTGGTGTGACGAGGGAAGAACAAGACCAAGCAGCGGTAAGTTACATGGTGTTTCAGATGTAATATACTTTTTGGTGCTTTCATAGAGTTGACTAATAATTGCTTTGAGCTTTGACCTGTTAGGTTGAGTCTCACAGGAAGGCTGCTGCTGCCACTGCCTCTGGTAAATTTAAAGATGAAATTATACCTGTACACACTAAGGTATTTTTCACTTTTAATCATTATGTTAGTTCCTTTATCCTTTGTCAATTAATGCTCTCATGGACTTTCAGTTCCTCATTTGTTCTTGCCTTCCATTGCTTTAGATTGTTGATCCAAAAACTGGAGATGAGAAGCCTATCACTGTCACTGTGGATGATGGTATTCGGCCAAATGCAACTGTTGCCGATCTGGCCAAGTTGAAGCCTGTTTTCAAGAAGAATGGGACAACAACTGCTGGTATAAGGCATTTCAGAAGTAAATTTATGTTCCCTTTCACGTGATCAGTTTTATATGTTATTTTACTTCTTTCCTTTCCGTGCTGCAGGGAATTCTAGTCAGGTGACAGATGGTGCTGGAGCTGTTTTGCTGATGAAGAGGAGTGTTGCCATGCTTAAAGGGTTGCCTATTCTTGGTGTCTTTAGGTATGAATATAATCTAAAATATGTTATATTCCGGTCCCCCACCATTTCTCTGTCCTCTCTTCTTTTGGTTTGATGAGGGCTGTTGATACTGGTTGTGTTGGTGGCTGTTACTGCTATTTTTTGGTTTCTTGTTTTCTATTGGAACATGTTAGACATGATGTAGAGATGATTCAGTTAGGCATTTGATACATGTGGTGGCATGTTAAGAGTTGGAAGCTATGGTCACTCCTATAATTAAACATTTAAACACATTCAAGTATTTGGTCAAATTGTTAATGGTTCTGATCTTTGTATACTATGCTGCAGATTAACCTGTTACCTATTCTAGTTTCACTCTCTCTATTTAGATTGTTCGTGATGCAATATGTATTTTTTTTTTATCTTTGTTGGAGAACTTAATTATCTTTTCTTTGTTCTGACTTCTGAGATTCCCAAATTTTTTTGTCTTGTTTGAAATTCTGGATTATATGATGTTAAATTTCCTTGCTTTGCAGGACTTTTGCTGCTGTTGGAGTTGACCCTGCTATCATGGGAATTGGCCCAGCTGTTGCAATCCCAGCTGCTGTGAAGGCTGCTGGCTTAGAACTTGATGACATTGATCTCTTTGAAATAAATGAGGTATTAATTGTGATTGCATTTCTGAAGCTATTTCATGGTGATCTTTGGGTTATATCGGCAACGTACTCCTTTTAGATTACATGTGAGTGTAATCTAATATGGAGAGAATAGATGAGGCGCATTATCCTTAACATATTACATGTGAGCTATTTCATGTGAGTGTAATCTAAAAGGGAGAGAATAGATGAGAAGCATTATTCTTAAGGTATTACATGTGAGTGTAATCTAAAATTTGAGCTATTTCATGTGAGTGTAATAAAAAATGGAGAGCAGCAATAGGACTGTTATCCTTAAAGCTAGAAGGAAAAATTTATAAGACAGCAGTTAGACTGGTATTCAATGTCAGAGTGTTGGGGTTTTCAAGAAAGAATACTTTAAGAAGATAAGTGTAGCAAAGATGTGTATGTTAAGGTGGATGTGTGGTTACACCTTTGAGGAATAAAATTAGACATTTGGGAGTAGTGAATATTGAGGATAAAATAAAGGAGAATCGTTTACGTTTCTTAAAGCTTAATAGATGCCGAACAATAGATTTACGGATGAGGAAGGTGGAGGGTTTGGGTAAAGAAGACCTCGACCATGTTCGAGGCAGACTAAAGAATATTTAGACCAAGGTAGTTAAGAAAAATATGAAGAAAATGGGTTTAGAAGAAGATGCGACTCTAAATGAGAGAGAATAAATGAGGAGCACTTCTATATATGTTCACTTGAGATAGTTTTTTTATTTAACCAATCCTATCTTTTTGGAATCAAGACTTGGCTTTTGTTGTTGTTAGATTACATGTGATTGATATTTTTTTCGATTTTATTTTGGTTTTACAGGCATTCGCTTCTCAATTTGTGTACTGCCGTAAGAAGTTGGATCTGGATCCTGAAAAGATCAATGTCAATGGAGGGGCTATGGCAATAGGACATCCTTTGGGTGCAACAGGTACAGATAATAAATTTTTTTGGGCACCCACCTTTTACTTCATTTTTCCTTTCCCTGTACTTGACATAGTGACATAGGAGTTCTTGCTTTCATTTCTAAGAAATACAATCTCAGTAAATTCTTATGAAGACATCTAATCCCTCCATGTTTAGCATTTATAATTTTAAAGGGGTCATAAATTAAAGATGTTGGCTGACTATGTTAAGAGCTAATGGCTGAGAACTTGAGCAGAGTGTCCTTATAGGATAATTATTTCTACTTCATCGTGTTATCCTTCATTATATCAAAAATGACTTCTAATGATATGTGGCCTATTTCTTAAGAATTTGGGGGGGGGGGGGGGGGGGGGGGGGGTAATAGTTTTCTGAAGGATGATCTCAATGTTCCAGTTCAGATATAGAAGTTCTTATAAATGAAGATTATTGAGGCCTCTGATCTTTTATAGGTGCCCGTTGTGTTGCTACCTTGTTGCATGAGATGAAACGTCGTGGTAAAGACTGCCGATTTGGAGTGGTGTCAATGTGTATAGGTATTGGCTCCCCTTATATCCCTTTGGAACATCGAAAGCGTAATTGTTGTGTACGGACTCATGGGTGTATATTGTGTACATAATGCCATTTTTTTGCAACTCCAGGCACTGGTATGGGTGCTGCAGCTGTTTTTGAGAGGGGGGATGCTACTGATGAGCTCTGCAATGCTCGTAAGGTGGAAACTCATGGTTTCCTCTCCAAAGATGCTCGATGATCTTTTATAACAAGAAGAAAGTGGTGAGAAGGGTTTTGAGGACAAAGATAATCTGTTGATTATTTGCAAAGTGTATGAAATCCCTAAGACTGCTATGTTACCAGCTGGTTTACCTTTGGAGGAAGCTGAGTATTTGAGCAGTTTCTAATATTGAATGTATTGCAGATAATATAGTATTTCTCTTCCAAATATTTGTAGATTTCAGAATAAAAGTTGCAATAAAGTCGATATTCACATCTTCACTGAGTGCTTTTGAAATGTGCGATTTATGTCGTAAGCATGTCACTCATCACAGGCACAGATTGTTATATTTCTGCTACGTATGTTCAGATGCAAGAACGTATAGAGGGCAAGAATGCAGATTTTTATACGTGAAGGCTTCCTTGTCGAGTTCATTCTTATTGTGAGTTCATTCTGAAGTTGATTTGTACAAAGGATTATCTCACTTTTCTACTGAGCATTTACATTTTAACCATTTTCTGAGATATCGGTCTCAAAACGCTCATGGTGGAAATCAGATGATGTTCAATTCTCCATAATTTGTAGGACTTAGACCATTGACAGCAATGAGTGAAAAAAAAAACTCTCAATCTCTCTCTACTCACTCTTCTCATCCAATTCCTTTCATGGGAGGTTTTTTTTATTATACCAATGCTTAAAAAAAAACTCATCATCACTCTTTTCTTCACTATTTTCTATACCCTATCATAATACACATCACTTTATTTATTTTTTCTTTAGTTTTTTTAATAATATTTATGCTATTTATTTAACTTTTCAATACAATTAAAATGACTTAAAATTCATAATATTTTATTTTTTAATTATGATTTATATTTTAATTTGATAATTTAATAATTTTGTATAATTTGAAAAAAAATATTACGCTTAAAATTAATAAATATTTTTAATATATTTTTTATTTAAGTTTTTAATACAATTAATAATTAATTATGTTTTAATTATAATTTAATAATTTAAAATTATAGATTCTACAAAAGCTACATTTTTTTTAACTTAAACGTTTAATCAAAAGCGTATTTTTGAAATATATGACACATTCATTATTCACTAAAAAACTGGTACACAAATATATCAGATCTTAAATAAAAGGTATGATTACAAAATAGATAAAAGTGGTTTTACCTAAAATAAAACACAAACAAGAGTATTAAAACTTAAATAACGATACGATTATAAACTACAAATTTATTTATTCGCTTGTATTATGACGAAAGTTCTGCCATATGTGCTTTACTAAATCATGTTTGATAGACGAATGAATTTCTCTATCACGAAGGGCAATCCTCCTCTGAAAATATGCGTTGAAATCAATGTTGGGTGGCCGCTCGACATTGAATTCAAATGGCTCATTGTTGTTCACTGTGGCACTTTTACTCGATCCCGCCCGGGCTGCTGTACGTTGTGACCGATTTTCTTCGTAGTATCGTCTCAAAACTTCTGCACATGTATAGTTGTGTCATTCATCCTCGACCATCATGTTGTGCATTATTATAAATGGTTTCATAATGTCACACAAAATATCTTTATTGAATGCAAGTGTCGGTTGTTACAGTATAGCAAACCTAGCTTGTAAAACTCCGGAAACCCTTTCAACGTCTTTCTGAATTGTTGCTTGTTGATCAGCAAACAACTTGTCTTTCTGAACCTGAGGATGTGTTATACCTTGTATAAAAGTTGGTTATTTCGGGTGAATTCCATCGCCCAAGTAGTAGCCCAACTCACAATGATACTCGCTCACCGCAAAATTTACGGGTGGTGCACGACCTTGTAGACATCATCAAACACCGGTGATCGGTATAAGACATTAAGATCGTTACATGATCTAGACATTCCAAAGAACGCATGTCAAATCCATAAATCTTGATCAGCAACCGCTTCAAGAATAAGGGTTGCACTCTTGCTACGACCATTATATTGTGCTTTCCAAGCCGTAGGACAATTCTTCCACTCCCAATGCATGCAGTCTATACTATCAATCATGCTTAGAAAACCACACAAATCATTTTGATGAAGGATTCTCCTTAAATCTTCATCTATAGGTTTTCTTAGATATTCACTTTCAAATTGTGAAATAACCCCTTGACAACAATGTTGCAATGCTCTCCTAGAGATTGTTTGGCCGATACGTAAATATTCATCCACAAGATCTGGGGCTACACCATATGCTAACATTCTTATTGCAGCGGTGCACTTCTGTAATGGTGATAAGCCAAGCTTTCCAGCTGTATTCCGACGTTGCTGGAAGAATTGATCCCCTTCAATCACCTTGTTCATAATGCGACAGAAAAAAGACCATTGCATACGAAATCTACGGCAAAATTGGTTGTCGTTATACACTTCATTATTCGCAAAATAATCGTTATATAGTTGGACACGCCCTTTTTCTCTTTCCCCTATCTCTTTTTGGCTCCTATACACATTCAATATCATTATTAAGTTGGAATTTTTGTGGTGAATGTTGGGGAATTATAATACGAGGTAGGTGGTTTGCTACAAAATCATCAACTAAGCTATCAAATTCAACATTATTTGAGAAATCAGAAGAACTTGAGTTTGAGGTGAAGGAAGTGCAAGACATATTTTTTGTTATGGTTTGGTAGTTGGTGTGTTTGGGGTGTTTGAAATGCTTATTTCCGTTTAGTATAACACTTGTATATATAGTACAAGTACCTAGCAATGCATGTGAGTTGCTCTGAAAATGCATGTGAGTAACGCTTAATTGAAATTGACTTATCAATGCATGCGATATATGACACTTTAATGCAAATCTCTGAAATGAAATTGATATATCAATGCATGTGATGTGGGACACTATAATACATAGCTCTGAATTGCAATTGATTTATTGATTCATGTAAAGATGATATGACTCTTTAATGAGTTGCTTTATTGATGCTCTGAAGCAGATTGTATAGCCGCTTTATTGATGCATGTGAATATTTTATTGAGATTTGCATGTAAATAACTTTATTAGATTTATGATTTACCAATGCATGTAAATGAAAAGGATTACATCTAACATTGATTTATTTAAAAAGGATTACATTAAACATTACTTAAAATAAAATCGATTACATTAACTAAATAAAACATAGATTTAACATCAACTAAATAAAAAATAAATAAACACATTAAGTTGATCATAAAACATATGCAATAATAGTAGTTACATGTTTTTTTTACCATAGAGTAGTGCACGTAATTCTTCTTTATAGGCCTCTTCATCAGGAGTTAGGTCTGTACCTTTTGCAATTAGACATTGCAACATTTCAAAGTTGAGCCTTCTCTTCTACTTATCTTTGGTGAATTTCGACTTGTTTTTGTTTCCTCCTTTCCCTTTCTATGTCAAAATCCAACTTCTTCAAACGTAGTTGTGCCTCAATTTCCCTACTTGCATTATTCTGCTTCATTTGCTCACCAATGGTTGAAATTTCAGAAGCCACGTGTTTGCCCTTATTACACTTGGCCTTTGCCTTTTTAACACCATCAGGCTGAGAAAGACCTCCAGAAGAGAAATCAGTTGAGGAAACATGACCTTCATCTTCAGTCATATACCTCTTATCACTTCCACTACTATCATCTTCAATAACCACCACAAGCTAATCTTTCCTCTCTTGACAACGTCCATCTCAATTTTATCCTCCACTGGGTCATTTTTAACCATTTAACCACGGTGACAATTAAAATTATGTGGAGTAAGCTTGGAGGAAATGTAGAATAACTTACTTGCGTTATCAATGTAACCACTTCCTGTTGCCCTTCCAGCTTCGTCATAGGAACTACTCCATGTGTATTAAATCAGTTGCCATCATTCTCCAACGACTTTCCAAACTCCTCAAAGGTCTTGGTTGTAGGATGTGGGGCTTCTCGGCCTGGGTTTGATCATATGCCACAAAAATTTTTCACCAAAGCACAACTTCTTTTTGGTTTGTACCAACAATTGTATCTTCACTGAACTGCAGATACAAACCAATTAGAGCTTCATCCTCTACAACATACCACATTCGATTCCCTTTTGCAAGTGGTTGATTTTGATTGACCGGCATTCTTGGAGGAGGTGGTGGGTATTGTGTTGTTTCTAGATTAGTTTCTTCCAGTTCATCATCATATTAAGAATTGCTCCCTTGATAAACAGGAGGTGATTCATATGTATTGTATTCGAGAGGAATTTCTTGAGGTGTTTGTTGTGGTGAATTTTGCAAATTAGTGTTTCTTAATTTTTGTAGGAAAAGCTGAAATTGAGGATTATTGACAAAATCATCACCTAAATTAGAAAAATAATTAGAGAAATTAGGGTTGTTAGGATCCATAAGTTGATAAAGTAGTAAAATAATAAAGTTTTTAACAATAATAAGTGAAAATAACTATATTACTTAAAATAACAATAATTAAAATAAATTTTTACAAAACAAAAACACCAACACTAATAATAATAATAATAAAATAGTTTTAATAATAAATATGGTAATTATAATATTATTGATGATATTATTAATAATAATAATTATTATTATTATTATCGTAAAATAATAATAATAATAATAATATAAGAAGTTGAGAATTTTGTGATTTATGGAAGTATATCAAAATATAACAAAATAGATGTCTATTTATAGAGGGAAAAATTTTATGACTGTTGGTGAATTTTTTAATTTTTTTTTATAGTTTAAACGGTAATATTACCGTTTTAGATAATATTATTGTTGCAAAATTCTGATTGGCCAGAGTAAGGACAAGTGTCGACTCGTGGTTCGCCCAGCTGATGCGGGCAGGAGCAGCAAAGACCACTGACATGTGTCGTGTCGTGGTTCGTCCGTGTCAACAGAAGCTCAGAAAAAAAATTATGGAGGTGGGGGCCACCTCTGATTTCACCCATAAAAAGGCCACTGCACTTTGGCCGAGAGGAATTGCATTTAGTTTCCTCAGCTCCACGCGGTTCATATGGGGCCTAAAGCATCAACTGTTCATCATTACGCATGGTTTTTTTTTTCTCTCACTGGTGTAAAGTTTGGGTATTTATTTTACACCATTACTTTTTACTTGTAAGGGGTTTTTCCCTCACTGCTGGGAGTGCTCTTATGCTTACAGCTCCAATTTAGTCATCTTCTCCATATTCGGTCTAGTTGAAAGTGTCTTGGAAGGGAATTTAACAAGGGAGAACATGAATAAATAATTTTTACTTCAGTATAGAAATAAAAGAAAAAGATTAAGGTTATATAGATTATTTACAGAAATTAGTTTCTATTATTTGCTTTATCAAATTGATCATTGTTGAATTTGAACGCAACCTTTATCTTCATCCTTAGGTGATCTTGACACTTAATTTGAATTTTGCAATTTTGGCTTATGGTGACATACTTATAAGCTTTTGCCATGTTATGTGCTTATGGGGTCATTCTATGATTGTGTTTAACATCCACACAAATTTATCTATCTCAGCCATCCAACAATCCAATTCTAGAGTTGCAAGTATTTGTTTTTCTAGTAAGGGATCATGGGCAATTTTTTTTAATTACACAATAATTTGGATATTCAATTGCTTTAATATTGGTCTCATTATTTTAAGGGTTTTACATGACTTCTACGGAATAATTATTATATTTTTTTGACAAGTAATATTGTTTTAGTTAGACAAAATAAACCATAAACTCACGGCGAAAACTGCCAACTAACTTAATTGGTTAAAAAAATTTATCAAAAAAACAAAACTAATTAAAATATCATCAACTTTGGACAAGTAGTTGACAATTTGATATAACAATGGGGTGGATAGTACACCCGGGTGTGCCATGAGCATGGTGCACCTGAACCATAACACATGCAATATATAAATCGCAAGAAAAAATGTACATCATGTGGCTGGGTAATGTACACGAGAAATAACAAGTTACTACACGCAACAACCGTCATTTTTAATTTTGGGGAAGCGAACCATTTTTCACTGCCCCAAATGCAGAGCAATAATTACAGGAACTCGGGAAGAGTATTGTCTCCATACAATTTTTCATTGTTTCCAAATTTTTTTTTTGTAAAAAAATCCTCTTTTCCATTGAAACTTTGAGTTGTCAAAACAAAAAAAATAAAAAAAACACTTTTAAGTTCTTCACAATTTACGAGGTGAATTTTTTTTACATGTACACTAAATTTGATTGTTATAAACATTAGAAATTTAAATAAAGTACATTAAAGTTGAGTATTATGTACATTACATATTTTATATTACAGGTACATTAAAATTGGGTATTATATAAATTATTCATTTTATATAAGTTATAGACAAAGAAAGTTATGTTCATTGAAATTGTATCGGTATTGACGTTAGTAAACTGTGACTTTCCCAATTATTGAACTTATATAAGATGCACATTGAACTTACATACGATATACATTGAACTTATATACGATGTACAATTGTACATTGAATTTATATAAGATGCACATTGAAATTTTTATTTTTTGGGAATTGAATCGTCATTATCTCTTGAAAAAAAATCGCCCTCTAAATAAAATTTTTGACATAAAAAATGGGGTGCGAATATGTTCACATAAGTGCAAATATATTTCAAATTCAAAATGAACCACAATCATTTTTTTCTTCATCATTACATGCAAACGTTTGTCATTTTCACACTTGTTTTCCCAAGACACATTGACCCCGGACTGTCATTTCACTTCTGTTGTCACGTTCCTTTTCATTTCCCTAATGCTGCTAACAAGCAAATTTCCCCTTTGCTCATGTAGTCATGTGTAGGAGTGACAAAAATTGATTCAACCCGCCAACCCGACCCGAACTCAACCCATTTATAAAGGGCGGGATTGAAATTTTCAACCCGATTAATTAAATGGGTTAACCCAACCCAACCCGATTAATAAACAGATTAGGTCGGGATGAAATTTTCAACCTGATTTCAACCCGACCCGACCTGTGTATTATTGGGTTTATTTTTATATATGGCTCGGGTTTAATTAATGCGGGTTATAAGCTCAAGTCATAATTACCACCAGTCATGTAACACCCCGATAATTCCCGTTTTCCCAAAACCCAAACCTTTAGGAACTATCGGTGTGCTACCGCCACGTGTTCAAACGTTAAGGCTATAAAACAGAGTTTTGCAGCGGAAAACCAAAAGACTTATGAAATAACATTAAACGTAAATCAAATTCTGATGTAACAAACTGGAACCTCTACGGCCCTTACTGTAATGTACCAAATAACGTTTACCTCTAATTCAAATCCAACATTTAAAACCAAATCAAACCTAACATAATTTATTCTGAACTCTAAATTAAAATAAAGTTTCTCTCCAACCCGCTCATGCATGAATGCTTGTTTAGATACCTGTTAATAATCTGCTCTCTAATAATACAAATGTAAGTATTGGATCATTACAGTGTCATTTATAGGAGAAAGCCATGACAAAAACACACAAAGCACGTAATCAACAAGTTGAGTACATACGAATTACAAAGTACGACAGTTGAACTGATAATGAAATAACTATAAGAAATTTAAGAACGTACCATGCAACATTTTACTCAACTGACATGATAAATTGATTAATGATTTTGATTCTGACACGATAAATTAATTAATGATTTGGATTAAGCAATAGACTAGGTTGTCTCTCCCATGTCCTGATTAGGACATCAAATAAATAAATAACACATGTACTCCCGTCGAAGAGCATCAAAATACAATATAAAAATCCAGATGGTAAACGGGCGCGATTCCGTTACCATAGCTAGATGAGATCTCAACTAACCTCAATTTTAAGTTTAAAACTTTATAAAAGAGAGACTCGTAGATCACACGGTCTCCAACAAAAGCCACGGATAATACCCTGTAAACTCCAACCCCTGATTATCAATACTCTAGACGTGCACTAGCCTAGAGTTTTATTGCTTATCCTCTTTCTCTTTAAATGATTTACTGTTTAAACTCTATAAATACAATCACCGCAGCACACATATGCAAACATTACAGTCATACAATTTATCTCTGTTACACTGTAATTTTAACTTTTTGATTTCAAACTCAACTGATAAAACTGTTGAACCAAGTCAACTACCTCGTCATTAAGACTTATAAAATACACCTTTACTCCAATCATACTATTAGTAATGAAGGAGTAATAATAAACAACCTCATGGATTAATTAACAATCAATACCAATTAATAAATCACGATTTCTCACAAATAACACCAAAACATGCCCCTAATATAAAGAACATGAATTCTTTCAAATGGAAAACTAAACAATCTTATCCAAAGGGTTCCCTAAACATGATACTATGTTTATGTTTCAACCTAAATCATGCTCCTAATTAAAAATAACTTTCTTCGTAATTTGTATGTACCTGGTGTAAAATGCACGGGTATCCACTTTCTCTATTTTTAAGGACCTTCCACAAATTGTTCTTCTACACCAAATAATATAATCTAAATCAATATACCAACAATTTTACAGCAACCATACTAAATTTTTCTAAGACCTTAAAATCATCCCAAATACTTCCCAAAATCACAAGTTAGTAGTTTACAAGACATGCTACAATATTAACTGTAAGTTTATTGGAATACATATCCAAGCCCATAATACCAATTCAAAACTACATAATCTTATGCACCATCACTGTACCACATGATTCTAGGTAGTAAACTAATAGCCTCCAACACCAAAATACGACATTGAGAAATAACAACAACACTAACATAGCATAATATAATTATTGATCCTTCTTGTATAATATCCACTAAATTACGAATCTCAAAAGTTCTAGCCACTACTAAGTATAATCCCTAAAGAAATAACCAACACTCTTTATAACAAAAAAAAATCCTATCTAATTAACCCAAAAATCTCAACTATACCCAAACCCACGATTTACAACTTACAGTATGAGCATTGTAAACTACATTATATTAACCTCCATAAATTTGCCTAGACCACTAAAGATTACTAAGTAAAACAACCTACGATATTTTAATCTTAATGAACTTGCCAAGTGAAAAAACACATACGTTGCTGTCATTCTCCTTATATACACTTGAAAATCCACTAAATCTTTTACTATATATATATATATATATATATATATATATATATATATATATATATATATATAATTAATTAAGCAATAAACACATGAAGTTTTGGGCGTGCATCATATGATATGATATGATATTATAGATTAAACCCACCAAATTACAAACCAAACCAAAACCCAATTCGAAACCTGCATATAAAATCCAATATAAATAATTAAAAACAACCACCATACATAATTTCATATCATATATAATAATAGTATATAAAACAAGGAAAAACGAGGGGAAAATAGAGGGAAGGAGGAGGAAGAAGACAGTATGAGGGGGGGCGTGCTCATCGGCCGACGGAGGCTGTGCGGCGGCGGCTGGCTGGGGGCGGCGGGGGAGGAGGGTTCCTGCGGGTTGGGTTTCTGCCGGGGGAGGGGTTTTGTGCGGGAAGGAACTTCACGGGGGGAAAGGAAAGGGTTTTCCTCTTTTTTTTTGCTTTGGCTTTGTGGGGATTCTACGGGATGGGTGGGGAATTTTGTTTTTTTCTTTGTCTTTGAGTATTTGTGGGGATTTCACGGGGTGGGGATTATATATGGGTAGGTTATATATATATTTTTTTTGTGTTGTAGTGTTTAGGTTTAGGTAAAATTCTTAGGTTTAGATAATGTTTATATAGTAAGATAGAGTTTTGGGTATTATAAAATTTGAGTAGGATAGAATTTCGGTAGTTTAGGCTTAGCGGATTACTTAGGATAATAAATAGATAAAAAAATAGTTGTAGAATTTCGGGGGATTACAAGTCAACCCTAGTTTCTACTTTCTATTTGCACTCTGCCGCTCTGCCTCTTCACTCTTAGTTCATTATTTCATCTCTTCGTGACTTCTTCTTTACTTCTCAATACTCTCTTCCTCTTATTCACTTCTCAGTGCTCTCTACCTCTTCTTAACACATTGTCAAACTTTTCAATTTGGTTGTATTAAGACTATGTTAAGATTTGGGATTTTTATTTTACATTGCTTAGAATTTGGAAAATTAAAAACTCAAATGACTTTTACTTATTAAACAAGTTGGATTGGGTCAAACTAGACCCATAGCGGGTTGGGTTGAAATATTTAATAAACAAGTTGGGTTTGGGTTGACATATTTCAACCCGAACCCAAATGGGGTGAACCCGAACCCAAATGGGGTGAACCCGAACCCAACCCAACTCATTGCCACCCTTACTCATGTGCTAGATAGGACAGATGCACCATGCTCATGGTATACCCGGATAAACAATCTAATTTAAGCTTAGACATAAATCAAAATTCGTAAATTTGAAGTATAGTTTGTGAACAAACGCAGTAGTACAGACTTACAGTTAACCTATACAATACGAATACAAACCTCCTCTTCATTATTCACCGCTCCTCTCCTCAATCTTTCTCCTTCCATTGGTTCGTTGATATGGCAGAGCATCGCCACCACCAACCCTCCAGTTCCGGTAACCCCATCTATTCCTCCAATTTTTTTTTCTCGATTTCTTTAACGCAATTATTTTATTTTTTAACCCATTTTGCACATTGAGCAAACGAATGTAACTCCGTTCATTTTGAATCAATTGCATTTAATCACCTTTTCTGATTTGGGTTTTGGTTGATCCTGAAATTTGAAATTTGGACCTCCATTGATCATATTTTGGTCTAATTTGAATTGGGTTTGCTTTAATTCAGTCTATGATTATTGAAAAATTTGTGGTTTGATTCTGAATTTTGTAAAGTATGGGATTGAGATTATGTTTTTGTTGATTTTTTTAATCTTGGTTTGATTTGATGGTGTGATGTTTTTGATGGGTTTTGATTATACAGAAGATTGAGATATGACTGAGGGAGAGTCTTATGAATTGTTGAGGTTTACGGAAAAGAGGAAATGTGCTATTCATGAGTCATGTCGAAAGTCCATTGTTGGGTTTATTTTGGGTTCAGTAGGTGTGTTGGATTATATCATGTTAATGGAAGTGTATTAGCATATAAATTTGAGGTCATAGTTAATAGAGTTCTTAATGTGCGAAAATAACTTAATAAGTGGGAATAGTTTGTTGATGAAGTGATGAATACATCTTGTCCTTTAAGGTGCTCAGGTTTGTTGTTTCTAAGATGACCTCTTTTGTTCTAGCTAGAATAAAGCGTTGTCAACCTTTGTTGCTTAGACTTGGGTATTAGTGTAGGACATGGATATGTATACAAGAGTCTGACTCAGGTAATTAGTGAAAAATTGCATAATTTTGGTCCAAAATAAAGTGTAGAGTATCATACCCATGTCGGAGTGTTAAGGATCTGACGTGGATATTTTGAGGTGAAACAAAGAGTCGAGTAACATAGTTGTCTAGTATAGCCACTTTAATTTCACAGTGCATCTGCATATCTTTTTGATTGTTCTGTTATCTTTCGATTTCTTTTTTCTTGAATGCTTCTGGTCCATCAGTAAATTTGTTCTGGTCACAATTGATGCAAGTGTGGCATAATCAAGCATATGTTGGCGTTCTATCGAGTGTTGTGGCCCTTGAGGTTGTCTCAATCTGAACATGCATCTTCTGCTCACTTTTTGCGAGTATTTTTGTAGTGGACAAAAACCTTTCAACTCATACCTTGTTGTTTTGTCTAGTGTTTACTAAGGCGAGAGTGTGCAATTAGAGTTTTTTTTTTCCGTACTTGTGAAGACGTGAAAGGTTAATCACCTCGGTTATGGAGTTCAATAATTAGGGGGCTGTACTGTAAATAATTAATGCTATGGGTCTTATGGCTTTATTCTAGAGGACAGAATAATATGGCTTTGCATTATTATATTTTGAATATCTCTGATATAGTGGCCAACTGTTGCATTACATTGGATAGGAGGTGATTCATTCTGGTAGTATCATGTACAAGTGATCATACCATGGAGGAATTCCTCACAGGCCTTTTCTACGAGGGGAATAATATATAGGAAGAATATGATATACTTGAGATGCCTGGTCTTGATCAATTGATTGTGGATATGGTATCACCCTTATTAGGTCCTCTTGCATGCTAAACTTCTAGTTCTTGCTTTCTTCTGTATCAATCACAGTCTCTGTGTATTTTTTCCTTGCTTGTGGGAATAATCTTGATGCAACTTTCTACCTCTATTTGCAAGTGCTGTCTGCTTTATCAGGGGAATGTCAGTAGAATTTTGAGCTAGTTGGATGGTTTTCACCTTAAAAATTGAGAGGCATAGTTACGAGAATTTTCCACATTCTCAATACTCTTCATAGTATAAGTTTCTGATGAGGGTTTTCTTCAATGCTCAAGGGCATTTATTTGGTTTTGGTTTTCATAGGCGAACAGTTGAAAAGTTTATTTTTCCTGATAATTGACTAACGCTGACTTTAATCTTGTTTATTCAGTTGGTTGTTGAGTGAATGTGATCTTCATATCTTATTATTTGTTGAACATCTGCTGATTTTAGACAAGAAAGGTTTTCACTGGGATGCCTTTTTTTTTCCCATTGCATGCTCTTGTTTTGGTCTCCTGAGTGCGATTAGTAATTACTTAACATTGAAAGTCTCAAAGGGATGCAAATTGGTTGCTTGACCAATGTTGGCGAGTGTCTCAATGTCTTTGCATAGGTCCAATCAATAATTTGCAAGCATTTGAGGACTTTGGAGGTGTAAGGTAGAAACTGATGCGTTAAAGGTACTAGATGATAATGTGTTTACTTTGTAATGACTTATGAAGATATTTGGGATTCTTGAGGGCGTTTTCTTTTATTTCAGTCGTTGGTTTTTGGTGTTTGGTTGAGTATTCAATACGTTGACCTACACGTGGTCCTCTCTAGGATAATTCACCTAAACTCTAATAGTTTATTTACACGAAGGCGTAAGTTCCCTGGTATCTCTATTAATTCACTGTTGAGGAGAGCATAAACTTTGTCATTTTTGTTAGTCATTCTCTTTTTGATTTAACAGCCTGTTTGTATAAGAATGTGTGATGAACCTAGAAGTGTTTTGAAAAAGATTCTCAACAGATATATGTATAATTTGGAAATATATCATTTGGAAAGATATCTTTATTTTATCTTAGGGATTGGGGAGGTGATGGCAAGGATTCAGAACTTCCTTGGTTTGTTTTAGTTTGTAGGAGGGTTTTCTTTTTTGTCTTGACTACTTCATGAAATGTTTGTTAAAATGCTTTAGGCCTTTGTAGATATGTTATTTGCATTAAATATTGCTTTAAATTTTCTTGTGTTGATGTATGCAATTACCCTTGCCTACAGGGGCTTGTTCGGATTCAGATCTGGTTGTTCCTGACACTCCTGAAAGGGTATCTAAACAGTCTAAAAGTATTTTTAAAATCTCAAATCCCGCAGAGTCCAGTTCAAGAAACTCTAGGCTGGCAGATAAAGGCATCATTGATAGAAGAAATCAACGATTTAGTGGGAATATCCAGGCTGCTGGAATGTATTCTCAATCTGGGGGTCATCATGGTGATATTGCTCGAAGTCAGGGTGCGTGCGGAACCGCTGTTTCTTCTTCTTGTTTCAGGAATGCTCCAATGTCCACTACAGCCGTAAATACTTTTAAACACAAGGATAGACTTCAGTATAACCACCAGCAATTGGAGGATGACAAAGTTTCACGTTATAGTCTTCCAGGAATATCATCTCACCATCACAACAGAAGTCAGGGCCCTGTTTTGGTTGAAGTTGATGAAATTGCAAAGTCTTCCTTTAAATCCACAAGAGTTGATAAAGGGATTCAAAGTCAGAGTGTAAGCGGCACTGCTGTTTCCTCTTCTAGTTTCAGGAATGCTCCAGTGTCCACTACAGTAGATGTAAAGAACTTCAAACACAAGGGTAAACATAATTATAGCCATCAGCAATTGGAGGATGACAAAGTTTCATGGTCTAGTTTTCTGGAAATATCATCTCACCATCCCAGCGGAAGTCAAGACCCTGTTTTGGTTGACAATGGTGAAATTGCAAAGTCTTCCTTTAAATCCACTAGAGACGATATACGGACTCAAAAGATGGGCAATGGCTATTTGATCCCCAACGAATCTTCTAAATCTTCTAGATTTAATAAAGGAAAGTTACAGGTTGATAATGATACCTCTGTCCAATGCGATGCACGTTATGTGAAAGGGAATGATAGTGTATGTCTGATTACTTCAGATCATGATACTGTCAGAGTACCTAGTACGACTGCTCGGAAAAGGTTAGTACGCGGTGGGTGTATATCTCCACTTAATATTGAAAAGGCCAAAAGATTAGCTGAGACTTCTGGCAATGGATCTGAAAATGCTGCAGAATCTGGTGGTTCTCATCCTGTAATTGATGTAAATGATGTGACATTCAAACAACATGCTACTTTTCGATCGAAAGGAAAAGGGTTGTTGATTCATGATTCCTCTCCAAAAGGCCATGCTAGCAGGTACTATTTTATACATGTTACTAATTCATGCAAAGGTCCATTTTTACTTGGACAACTGGATATAAATAGCTTGAGAATTTTGACCGCGCTTGAAGAACTTTTAATGTTTTTACCTTGTGTATGGTTTTTCTCTACAAAATAGAATTGCACGGAGTTAATTTTCGGGTTTGTGCAAGTTGATCTCTGGGCTTGATGATCCTGTTTTTTCATTATCCTTTGATGATTAGACATCCAGGTATACTTTTGAGTTAAGTGTAATTTAGAACGTGACTAATTTGAGTCCAATGAGACAGCATGGTTTTTATTTCTCAATAAAGAAAGATTAGAGAAATTTTTTGTAGAGATCTTTGGTCTCTAAACCTTCAAGAATATTGACATTTCATGCTTTGGAAATCATCCTTCTTAGTAGGTCTAGACTCATAAAATGTGAAGGCTCTTGGTCAGGTTATGGTTAGCCCTTGTTGATATTATTATTTACTCGTCCGAGTGAATTTGGAAGGGGAAGTTATAGTAGGCCTTCTGTACTCTTTGTTTAATTATGTATGGTGTTGTAGGAAGATGAGATTTGTGTATTAACTGATTATGAACACCATGCTAGCAAGGGAATTGACACTGGGCCTATTTTTGATGGATGGCGCAGAGTGAAATTTCCTGAGAAGGACTGCATTCTTGTACATGACACCAATGGCAACTCAAAAAAAATAATTTCAGGCAAAAACCCTTTGTCATTTCCTTCAACATCATCCGAGCAAAAGCCTGTGCTTAGTGAGGGCCAGGTTCATACCCCAAGTTCCTTTATTAAAAGACAAAAGAAGCATGGCTTGAGTTCTGGGAGCCCGGAAAAGAATGTAGAGGTTATTTGTTTGAGTTCAGGTGGGGAATCATCGACCAGGAAGTCAGTAAGGGATCACAATGGTTTTCCTCGGAATGAATTGAGCTCTTCGTTAGTTGTTGATGAACTTTCTCTGAATGTGAGGGAGAGTACCTCACAAGCTGATAATGACTCGGAAGCTAGGGCAGTACAACTTCAAATTGATGAGATGTTGGCTCGTGAGTTGCAGGAACAATTATATAATGAGATATCTGAACCCAAAGTTAATGAGGTTTGTTTCTTTCCTTGCATTTTTGTGTAGTGGTTAAGATCTGGTGGTGTTCTTTTTATCTTATTTAGTTTTTGGACTGGTAGTAGAGCTGGTTATCTTGGAATTTGAATACTATGGCATGTGAATTTTTTGCTGCAGGAGCTTCCATCATTAGGCTGGGTAGAGCAGCAGGAAGACCATGTGCCGCCTATTTCCTCAAGAGGAAGTCATCATGCGCATGATTCTGTAAGTTTTATCACGAGTTGTTTTATGTTTCTTGTTTTGATGCCATTTTTGGTTTGATTTTGGAATAGTTGTCTTATTAGGTAATCTCACTTCACATCTCTCAGAGATTTACCACCCCAAAACTTTGGATTAAACTTAGCCCGATGTGGGGTTCTTCCACATATTTGATCTCCATTGTGCTTTTTGGTTCCTAGCAAATATGGAAGATAGTTGATCTCTTTTGATCCCTTAGATACTCTCTCATTTCCCTTCATGATGTGTTTATAGAGTGAGAGCTGTTCACACATAGCATATGATTTATAGAGCTTGTTGGTTCCATTATTAATGATGCATGAATGCATGATTGTCGCCTCATTTGTGTGCTTGCCTGTTGGAATTCCTCAATCAAATTTACTTTAACTGTTTTGTAGGCGCGCATTCGACCTTCAAGTCGACTACAAGCATCTCAATCTCAGTCTTTGCGAAATCGTTTATTCCGTCGGGGAGCTCAAGCACGGTTTCCCAGATCTAATGTACCAAGGCTAAGGAGTCATGTTCATCGCCATCCTCGGGGAAGGGATAGATTATTCCCTTCAGATATGGATGTTGACATGGTATTGTGTGTTATAATGTCTCTAAGTTATCTGCTATTTATTTTGGTTTTTCTTAGAGACTTTAATTAGAAACAAATTTCTGCTTGTGATCTTAATTTGGAAGGGTTCTAGTGATTGAAAATAAAACACTGGATGTGGCTTCTTAACTATCCATACCTGACCATTAGAATTAGCATATTTTAGCTTCTCTTTTGCTTCAAGCAGAGGGCTTAGCATATTTTTTCTTTCTACTTGTGTTAGCTTTTATTGTTTATGTTTAATCAAAATAGCATTGCATAAAGATTCAAAAGAATATCCTGTCTCTGCTTCCCAGTAATGTTTTCAAAAAAATAAAAATAAAAAGAAAATTTGTAAGCTTTCTGTTTAATTATTTATTTATTTTTATTTCAGTCTTTTAAGTTTCCTTAGCTTGTGGTTAGAGTATATCGACTGGCTTCAGAACATATTAGGCTGTGCAATCATGTAATTATGAATCTTAGTCCATTAGTCAATCTGTTGCTGCAAAGTTCTCCTGTAATTGATCTTTCTGTGCAACTTTCCTTACAAACACAAGTTTGTTGTGGATCAACGTGTTTCATGATACTGCATAATTTTATGAAGTCCTGAGTAGCTAGGTACATACTCTGCTAGTTTGAGTCAACCATGCTCGGTGTATTGTAAAATATTGTTGGGCTTGTCCATATGAAGAAAGTGTGTGCATGTATTGGTGTTGGTATGCTTTGAAGTGCTTTGCTTCCTATATGTGTTTTTTCTTTTTTGATATAAATCTTTCTATGTCGTGTAGAGAATTGAGTTACTAGAATCATTAGAAGCTGTGGTCAACGATGATATCAGAATGGTCAATCAACTCCTTGATACTGACCATGAATTTGGAGAGTAAGCCCTCATCTTATACTTTTCAGTTTCTCCTGCTTTCTTATTATGTTCTCTGAGGTTTATTTTAAAAAATTTTAGCTTCTTATGTGCTGAATATGGTTCTTTCTGTTCCAATCTGTTTGTTGCTGCTTTTTTTATTGTGTATTTACTAAGTTTTTTTTTCCCTTATATTCATTTATATATTGTGGGAAACTATCGGGGGAATTAACTCTTAAACTGTTTAAATGCATGTAGCTATGGCTGGTGTTTGGATTTTTTCTATTTGATCATATCATTCATATGATTGTGGGCTTTTGGCCTTTAATTGATTAGCTTTGTTTTTCTTGTCTACTTCTAATTTTACTTGAACCCTCAGTTGAAGTTCATCAGAAGGTTTAAGGCTTGTGTTTTGTTTTCGACAAATATTATGTAAAATAACTTAAATCTCTTTAAAGTGCTTGTGGTTAAAGGTAAGTTGCTCTACTATTCAAAAAAATAAGAAGACTTCCTATCACCCCCTTATGAATATGAATTGCATTGACTTATTTTTCCGCATCAACGCGTGATTCTAATAATACCTTGAATCACCCACTTCATATACCTTCTTCATGTGTATAACAACAAAAAGACTTGAGGATCATCCATTCCCTTGCTTTTAATGGATTTTAGGTGTATAGCTTTTTGTTTTCCCTTGTATTGGGGGTTGGGGCTGAATTGTAGTAAAATAAAAATGTTTTGATCTTGCATATATATGTGCAGAGATGATTATGAAATGTTATTGACCCTTGATGAGAACAATCATGCACATCTCGGTGCATCAGTTGCTCAAATAACAAACCTCCCAGAGTCCACAGTACATGTGAGTATCCTGTGCATAACGTCAATGATGGACACTAAAAGATGAAGAAACTTGAAGATGTCTACCTGCAACTCATAACACTAAATGTTGTTCTTGCTTTTGTACAGAATGATAACTATGAAGTTTGTGCAATTTGTCTTGAAACACCAGCTACTGGAGACACCATGCGCCATCTGCCTTGCTTGCACAAATTTCACAAAGATGTAAGGTTTAGACTAATGATGGCTACTTCCCTTTTCTTTTTCAAAGTTGTTTGGTTTATTCGGACTATCATTTTGGATTTCTGATTGTTTTGTACCTGGCAGTGTATTGATCCATGGCTGAGAAGAAGAAGATCATGTCCTGTTTGCAAGTCAGATATTTGACCTTTTCTGAGTTATATTTGTTCAATCCACCTTTTTGCATTGTGAACCTGCAGGCAATCTGATGTGACCATGAAGGTAATGTGAAAATCTAGTATCATTGTTATGTTGAAGTTGGATAAGTCTCCTTGTGTCCTTTAGATTAAAATAGTAACTTTAGGCGTGTAAGGATATGAGTTTTTTTGTATATTTGTTGATGCTAGATGGTCCCCCTCCCTACCCCCCCTCCCGTCGTGTAAGACAGCATTCAATGGGGTGTATAATTCCTGTATTAAACCAATTAGGTTTGCACCTCCCAGGAAACGAACGTTAGGAGGTGATACTTCCTACAAATTAAGCTGATCTGCACAATGTTGGTTGGCTCTGTTTTGGTTTTTTTGTTAGACATGTTGATGATGTTTTTATGAAACATTAAAAAGATCAGCTAAGCATCTTATCAAGATCTCATGTTATATCAGGTTTTGTTCTTTGATCAAAGTTGTAGTTTTGTTTCAAACAGGCTTTAATATTAGAATGGTTTGTTTAATAACAAACTAAATTTGCTAGTATTGAATCCTCATTATTTCATTCATATCTATTGTGGATGATTGGGATGTATAACCTAACATTCCTTAATAGTGTTTTGCTTTCAATTACTGTTTAGTCATACTCACATAGTCACATGGCTTCATTGTAGGAGCATGGTGTTTTGAGGCTGATACAAGAACCCTTCATTTACGAGTTCAAGTTCTTGTTGATTTATTACTTGAATATATAGCAAAGGTCACATAAAAGAAAGCCTGAAGTTGAAAGTCAAGCTCTACTCGTGGCATTGGAATGGAATTTTATTGTAATATTCTGCTTTTGTGCTTGTGGCAAAGTACTTGTTACCAATTTGAATGCTGAGATGAGCTAAAAGACAGATAAAATTTCATCCAAACAGCGTAAGTTTTGATGGTTCATATTTTGTTGGCCCTTTTTTTTTTTTTTATATTGCCACTGAAAGAATTTGAGTTATTATCGAAGCTCCTCCTAGCTCACCCACCAGTTACTTCCTGTTTAGATTTATTAAAAAATTGATCATGTTGTTCAATTAATTTTGGAAATTGATAGCTACCGATGGATATAAAAAATTGATTTTGATTTTCAATACAGTTTTCTGAAAATTGCTAATGTTGTGGAATGGCATAAAAAAATCCTGAAATAATGTTTGGAGTTTCAAGAATAATTCTTATTGAAACTACTCTTTTTTTTTTTTGGGTTCTTCTGTTAATCTTGTGAGGGTAACACTGTATATATGATTGTGTAGTGTAGCTATGACAGGGGAGGATTTCTGCTCTGGTAATTAGTTAAACACATATTTCAGCTCTACAGTGCTCCGTCCATTAACTGTGTCAACAACAGGCTAATTTGGATACATGCAGTACCCTCATTCCACAAGTGGTGGTGTTATAGACTTCCACTGTTGATAGTATGTAAACCAGATTAAAAAGACAGGTGCCTCCAAAACCAATGATACAATTGGTGTATTTTTTGCATCATTTGCATGTATTTAAGGAGGAATGAGGCAATCTTATTCAAAACAATGTATTTTTCTCTTGTACTTGTGTATACTTCCTCGATGAATGGAATATACAAGTGCACCCCATGTATCTATGTGTGAAGAGTTCATCCTCAATCTTATAATGGATTCAAGAGTTCATTCTCAATCACATGAATCTTTTTGTCTCCTACTTACTTGGGTCTCTGTGGAGAGCACGTGATAGTGGATTAGTGTATAGGCTCTCCAAACCATTATTTTTTACTCTTTCAGTCTCAATATTGTACCAAGTACAAAAAATAAATTTTCTAAGATACAATAGAAAAATCTATGGGAGAACAATCCAAAATGAAAAATCTTTAATGAAATGGGGGAATCTTTAGGCGACAACTCAAAATGAAAAATGAGTCAATATCTGAGAGAATATTCACGACTAAAGAAATTATATAACAGTAGTTTTATTACTTAACGAAGAAGTTGTGATGGATAAAAGAGCAAGCAATCTTCCAATATTGAAGAGGCCTTGAGGAATGGTCAAAACAATGATAATGGGATGACACAAGAGACGCCAACAGCACATTACCTCAGGACAAGTATGGCAGTATCCTCTTAACTTTCATCTCTGAATTATGGACTCAGATACTTTGCACCTCCTCTTTTTATTTGTCAGTTTCCATTTGACATTTATAACACTGTGCTACCTCGTCTCTTGCATTTTTTTTTTTTTTTTTTATCATCCATCTCTTGGATAAGGATATATAATTATTGATGGAGGGTCCTTTTCTCATTTTCGGTGTGATATATCATAATTGATGTAGAAGCTCTGCCTTAATTTCGTAATTTTTGGTGGTAAATGAACGAGTGAATGATCACATTTATTATTTGCAATGGAGTTGTGAAATGAAAATATTGGCCACAAGTTCCTGCATTAGAGATGAGTCCTTTTCCAATTTTCGGTGATAATATATTGGAGTGAGTATAGACTATGGAGTAGGTCTTAGTTTCATTCTACTGACATACTGTTTGTTCTTTCTAGATGAAGGGTGGGTCTTTAAAATATTAATTATTAACTATAATAAAATCTCGAACGCCATTTTAAACTGTTAACTCTGAATCTTAAACCCTAAATCCTTAAATTTTAAGATTTATCGTGATCTTCTAATATGGTCTCATGAATTGTGAGGAAACACAACGAGTTTAATAGTAAGTTGCAAGGTCACTTGCAACAAGGTGATAATCGTATCACACTGTTGAGTAGTCATACGATTGGGGTGATCAAGGTAATTTGGCTATGGAGAGGAAGATACAAGCAGAAGTTGAGGCAATCGAAGACTTAATCAAGTTATTTTTCGTATTGGAGGCAATTTTTAAAGTACAGAGGTAGTAGTAATATAATTAAACAAGAATACAAAAAAGAGTTAGAACATTTGGCCCAAGGTAGATAACACCATCTGCCACAAGAAGACATAACACCAAAAACACAAGTTCACAACATCACATGGGTATGCACAAATGCACATGAGAAGAGATGTATTAATTCCAACAACATATACATTATTTTTTTTAACTACAAAGATCAAGTCACAAATAAGTAACTACTAGCTAGCTAGCTAGCTGTAGTCTTGAACACTTCTATGTAAAACAACTACTAATCATGGTGTTGCTTGTTGTACGTTTTCCCTTCATTTTTATTGGATCATTGATCATTTATAGCTTCATATTTGGCCCCCTTAAAACGGGAACTATTGATCTGTACATGGCAAATATTCCAGCTTAACGATCAAATATTTCAATGTTAGCGACCTGCTAGGTTGGTTAACAGATCATTAATTATAGTTGTAATATATATTCCAAATGTTGCCATGTGCTTTATACGAAATCTTTCCATATTTTTTTCGGACTAAGAGCCCTACGATTTCTCTTGATTGTACTTTCTTTTTTCTTGTTTATTTGCTATATTTCTACTTTTGAACTCTAAGTTTAATAAATAATATATTCAAGTGAGTTCTCGTTAGATGTATTTCAATGTAAATTTTTGAAATATCAAATTAGTTTAGAAAATCATATATTCTCCCAATCAATTTTTTTTTATAACTTTTACAAAAATAAAATTTGAAGATATTTAATTATTATATAAATAAATATTTTTTTTTCTTGACATTACTTTTTTAGATAGTAAGACTTAACACATAAATGAACAAACAACAATAATGTATGTAGGTATGGCTACATATCTACATTGTATGTAGGTGTGCACATATCCACATCTTAGAATCCTGAGTACCTAGTCATTTAATTTGATCATGTAGTTTCGTAGCATTTTTGCATCAAGTAATGGCTTTATTGTGAGTTTACTTTATTTATTAGTCAACATAGCATGGAAAAGATTCATGTATCACGTTGTTCTAAGCTAAATCTACTCGCATCGATCTTATTATATTATTATGGACCTTATTTTATTGGATTTATACGAGGGGCCAATGTAATGTTGGATCTCTCCCTCCTCCAACGAGGAATGTAATGATGATATACTATAAGTTTATACAAACTTATACCATATTTTATTATTAGATTTCTCGTATTATCTTTATAATTTCGTATAACTAGGATACACAGAGAGTTCATAAAAGTCGAATGCTCAACAACTTATACCATATTTGTTAATTTTTTTATGTAAAGAGATTCCCAAAGCAACGAGGTAACAAAGGTTTTGGATACCATCCTCGAAAACTTTGACTAATTGAACTAGTTGACATCCACATATTTGTTAATTTATACTCCATATGTTCCTTTATATTAGCTTAATTTCTTTTTATAGAGTCAAATTTAAAAAGTTTGACTATAAATTTTCATCACATTATAAGTAATAATGTATTTAATTGGAATCTTATTGAACGCATCTTAATGTAAATTTTTAGTTCATTTCACTTAAGAACAATTAAATGTTGGACCATTTATCTATAAACAAAGAATAAAGATTGACATTCTCAAACTTAAATTAATTTCCTTTAATAACCAATTCATCGTAAAACAACAAACAAAAGTCTAAACACAATAACACAAATCACTAAAAATATAGTACTCCATACTATTTTTCTAGCCTTCACAACAGTTAATTTAAAACCATTATTTGTTATAGAAGACAGAAAAGAAGGGGTTGGCACACTCCACCATATACATTCTCAACGTAACCCAACCCAACCCAACCCCACCTAGTTCAAATCCTTGGCTAATAAAAACAGTTATTTACAAGTCAAATGTCACCCTGGTTGGCTATATAAAGAGGGAAGAAGTTCATCCAGATTCTTCATAACTATAAGCAGCACTCATACAAACAAGAGTATCTGCAGTTAAGATATAAATAAAGATCCCAATACAAACAAAAAAATGGTGTCAAGAGTGGAAGAAGCCATCAAAGGAAGGCATCAACAGCAGCAGCAGCAACAAAGAGAACAAGTTGCGCAAATAATGCAATGTAACAAAGGCAAAGTTAACAAGTTCAAGAGAAGCAGTTCCAATCTTGAAGAAGATGGTGCTTCTTCTGCCATCCTCTTTCTTGCTTGCATTGCTTGTGCTCCCTCTTCTACTTATCGTTAATTTTTACCTACTATTTATTAATTATTTAGCAGTAGAATATGTTCAACTACTGTATCTTTGTAATGCTAATTGTTACGTTACTAGTTCAAATTACATTGCTATATATCAACGATTTCGCTTGAAATCATTATATAAAAGATGATGTCAAATACTTTCCAGGTTTCACATAATTTTCCATACTCTCTCTCTATATATATATACTCGTCTTTTTCGGTTTTTATTATAGTAGCCAAATTTTGAAAAAACATATTTGATAGTGAATATACATAAAATCAAATCAATAATGTTGTATATTTGTTAAACTTCGTCATTTGACACATATGGAGGTCGTTGTATAATACTTCATAAAATATAAGAGGGATTACAAATATGAGGAAAGGATTAAAATGACTAATATTATTACGATCTCATAGTTATTAAAAGTAGCATAATAATGTTTAGTGAGGAGTATATGACTAACAAGGGATCTTACCTCTAAAATAAAATGGATGAAAATGGCTTGCTGGTTCATTCTATTCCTGTGTGTTTAAGTCCTCTGTCTCCTTAAACAATATGCTTGAAATTGGAGGGAGTGTCACTTCATAAAGGAAAAATCCTTAAATTTTAGGTTCTATGTGAATAAAGCAAGAAAAAATAAACCTCACTGTTTGCCATGGCTAAGAGAGAAATAACGTTGAGAAAGAAAATGCTACATCTAGATCTATGTTACTTTGCTAATGAAATTTTTTCTTTTAAAATTTAATGATATGGGGATATGACGTAGTAAGCATAAAATATGTTTGACATTGAATTTATAGCTACATAATAGTTTATAAATTTCTTTTATATACTAGTAAAATAAATACTTTCATTTTTATATTAGTTGATGTTATTAAAAAATATTTATTTCTAAATTTATATATTTTTTTAAATTTTTTTAAAAAATTTAAATATAATCTTAAGATTAAAATATTTTAAAAAATAATCTTCGAGTTAGGATTACTTTTCAAAATAGTTCGATTTAAAGGATATATTTCGAAATTTTTTAAAAGAATGTAAATAAAAAAAAAAGTACACAAGAACTCCGACCACACGTCCACGAGTCCAAGCCCTAATCACCCTCCTCAATTTATCACCTACAAACACAATCGATCTTCACTCCCTCTCCTCATTTCAACCCCAAAGAGTTTGTTCACATCATCCATCTTCAAAAATTGGTGAATGTTCCAAAGGTGAAGAAAACCTACTGCAAGAACAAGGAATGCAAGAATCACACAACCCACAAAGTGACCCAATACAAGAAGGGTAAGGACAGTCTTGCTGCTCAAGGTAAACGCCGTTACGATCGCAAGCAGTCCGGTTACGGAGGTCAGACCAAGCCCGTCTTCCACAAGAAGGCCAAGACTACTAAGAAGATTGTGTTGAGGCTTCAGTGTCAAGCTTGCAAGCACGTTTCCCAGCATCCCATTAAGCGTTGCAAGCACTTTGAGATTGGTGGTGATAAGAAGGGCAAGGGTACCTCCTTGTTTTAGATTTACTCAAAAGTTTCGATCTTTTATTGTTTTTCTGGTTCAATTTTGATGGGTTTTTGTTGTTTTAGAATTTTACATGATTTTTGAGTAATGTATATTTTTCTTTTTGAGATTTTGAGTTTTGTATTGGTTTAATTTGGTGGAATGAATGATTTTGAATTTTTGTTGATTTGCTGTGTTATTAATGGTAGGGTTTGATTAACATGAATTGGATTGATCTTTAGATGTTGAGGTTGGTTATCACATTTTGTTGGTATAATTGATCATATATGATTGGATTCTCCTATTTTGAGGTCTTTAAGAAAGTTTTGGGGTTTAAGGAGGGAGAATGAGAGAATGAGTTGAAGGTTTTAGGGTATAGTTGGACAAGTCTTGTTGCTGTGCATCCCCTTATATGATTTTATTTCAAGTTTGAGTAATCGTGGTTGTTGGGGTCTTTTGTTACTTTATCATCTTGTGTTGTAGGATGCAGTAGTAACCTCTTTTATCACAATGTAGAACATAGGAAGTAGGAACTCAGTGTTTAATATCAATTGAGAACAGTTACACGTGGGCAAGGTCATAACTTTGGGTATACACTGGTTTGACCAAAAATGGTGCCATGTTTGTGCCGGTCTACTTGATCTTTGGCGATAGAATTAGCTAAGCTGGCCTCTATGTCTGGTACAACATTGCAACTTAGCTAAGGTGTAAATTTATTTTATAGAAACTGAATGTGAAAGGGGTAGTTTTTAGTCAAGACTTGTGAATCACTTGAAGACTTTTGTTGCTAGTTTTGGAGGGTTAGGCTGTATTGAGGATCATGGTTATGGCCATAAAGGTAGCTGAGTTATTATTACTTATTGCTACCATGTTGAAGCTGTTAGGCAAAACACATAAGGCTCTGTTCGTTTATTTTCATTGATTTCATTAGATGAATAATTTTTCTTCATTAAATGGAATTTTTTTCTACATAAATGTTCATCTCTAAAGAAGCACATTTGCAGACTAATGGAAAATTAAGTTATAAATGAACTTTCGTATCTTTATATTATAAAATTTCAAATTTAAAAACTAAGTTTTTTCCAGAGAACATTGAGTGAACTAGTGTAGTTGCTACTCAATCCATTCTTCTTTGAGTTTTTGCATCAGTTGTATCTGCACAGTGTTCCTTTCTTTCAGACTCGAGACCAAGAACTGAGGCTACATTCACAAAGGCTAACAATCTATTAGAGGTGCTCGCAAGAGTTTTTTCCATCAGCCCCTTTCTATCATAGTGATGTAGGGACCTGTGCTTGCTTTGTGGCGCTTATTTCTGGAGAAGGTTGGTGGTGCTGGTGGTGGTGTTCTGTTTGATGATGCATTGCTGATGGCTTGTGTTTCTTTCGGGACATCTTTACATGATGATGTGTAGGATGGTGGTTGTACGGTGGCTTGGCATGATGATGTATTTGTTCGCTGTGATGATGAGAAGCAGGAGGATTGTGTCTATGTTGTGTTCCATGGTACTGATGAACAGAACGACCATGGTTTCCATGATTACTGTTCTCATGATGAGGCACTGGAGTGTGAGGCGCGTGGATTGTTGGTCTGCGGTATGATGTCACATGATGATGAGTTGCTGGCAGATGGTGTCTATGATATATCATTCCATGGTGGCGGTTTGTTGTTTCCCGATGGTGAGTGGGTTGTTCATGAATGGGATTTCTTCTTCTCATATGATGAGCTGGTCTAATATGGTGCCTTGAGAAGGGCTACACTCCCATGGGAATGGTTATGATGTCTTCTTCTATGATGATGGTGTCCATAGTGGTGGTGAGTAATTGGCTTGGGATAATAAGGTGTTGGGAAAAAGGGGTGTGGATGCCATGGACCCCAATGGTGATGATATTCACGGGGGTGATGTGTAGAATGGTGATTATCAGAAGTGTGATGCCTATTGTGGGTTGGCTTTGGCTCCCAGTGGTGATGTCCATTAGAGTGATGCTTGTGGTGGTTTTGCTCCCAATGATGATCATGACGCCTATGGTGCACTGGGACCCAATGATGATGTTGGTGATGCCTATGGTGGTGAATTGGCTCCCAATGATAATGTTTGTGGTGTTTATGAATTGGTTCCCAATGATGATGTTGGTGATGCCTATGGATTGGCTCCCAGTGATGATGCTCTCTCATATGGTGGTGGCGATGATGTGGTAGAAAGAACTTGTGTGGTGGTCTATGTTTGTGCGGTTTAAACTTGTGTGGCAGCTCAGGTTTATGTGGGTGTTTTGGTGGCCGCCTGAACCTGTGTGGCACCTTATGACACGGAGTACAAGGTGGAAGAATAATCCTCTGGGGTAAATGATATGGTGGTAGAATGGTCTTGTGATGCGGCATAAAATGTGGTAGTAGAAATAGTTCATGAGATGGTGGTGGGGAAAGGATGAGCTGGTGGTATGGTGGTGGAGCCGAAATTTATGGAGGCAATGGTGGTAGCGGTGGCGGTGGATAATAGTTATCCCCAACGACCATGGTTACCGATGGAAAGGTGAGAAAAATAAACGCTAGTAGTAGTGAGACTAGGAAAGATGACATTTATGAGCTTAGAGAAGAGAAAAGGGCAAAGTACAAAGGATAAAGCTTGTTCTGCTTGGGAAAAAGGTGGATTTCCCATCTCTACAAATGCCCTTAACCTTTAATCATGATTGGGCCAAAATATATGCCCCTTTTTTGGGTCAGTAATCTTTGTTGAAGTTACCCTTCAAATTAGATTAGGGGATTTGCCTGCGTTTATTACTCAAATGGGTGAAATTATGTATTAACTTTTTGTCACCATCTTGGAATGCTAGGTGATACCCTACCAATCTGGCCCATCCATATGATTTTTACCTACTCATTAGGAACATGTCCTTATTTTTAATTTATAATATATGATTTGGATTTAGTAATATCACTACCTAATTAATTACCATCCAACCTCTGGTCAATTCCATTAACCATGTATGCTCTCAAGGTGTTTATGTTTTTGACTAGTCAAATAATTTGGGAGAGGTAACGTTAGGTCTCTATTATTGCATTAGCATTTATCCCTTTAGCACACTAATTATGTTAAATATAATATAGTGGAATTATAAATTTATAATAGAATTATCATATTATCTTTTACACTTCCTATTAGGGCACATTAAGCATGGTATCCTCTGTCTTTCCCCTATTCTCCAAGGGCCTATCTTGCAAGCCCGAATTGGTTAATCTGTAAGGGTTTATGACAAGATAGGACATCTTTTTATCAAATATTCTAAAAAGTATGTAATTATAAACGGTATTTACAAAGTATTTTATTTTGTAAAGTGCTTTTTGTGTTTTGTTGCTATGAAAATATATTAGTGGTTTCAAACCCCCAATCCTCACTTTTCAGTGATTGGTATTTCTGAAAACAATAAAAAATTAAAAAAAAAAACTTTCTAGGCAAAACTTATTACGGGAAACTTAATAAATATGAAGTAAAAAAATATTAAAATTTGAAAACAATATAGAAAGGGTACCTAAAAAGCGAATAAATATATGAAACTTAATAAAATATAAAAAGTATTTAAACTTAAAATTAAATTAATTAATAATAGGAAAATTTTATAAAATAAATTTATGGCGGATATTCATTGTACCACTATTTATAAAGTACTCCCTTTGTCCCTATAAGAAAAATCCATTCGGCTTTCACGGTCTCTTTGATGCGATTTTAAACGTTTTTATATGAGAACTTGATATTCTTAGTACTTACATAAAAATGCATCCAATAAGATCTCATTTAAATATATTATTTCTTATAACATGATAAGAAAGGGCCCACTACATTAGAAGAAGCAAAAAAAAAATTACATAGACTTTTGTCACGGTTGGTATTGTACAAAATGGAGGGAATTGTAACAGATTCTATAAAAAAAATTCCCACAACTTTTGGATTTCACTCTAAAAAGTGAAATTTCTTGGCTCCAACTTTTTGAAAATATTCCAGGTGAAATCATCTTTATCTTCCTCTATTAATAACATTGATTCACCTTATCATTTATTGCTCCACCATAGTCATCCAACAGGTAGGGTTAGGGGAAGAAGATAGGATATATCACTCTCAGATTCTTCAGATTCATTATTAAGGGATTAGGGATCACTTACCATTAGATTTTGATTTTGTTTCTGGAATAATCAAATCATCAATTGTAGAAGTTGTGGGACAAGTCTAAGTCGCATTATGTCAAGCACAAGTGACGCTGATAGAGCATCTAAGATTCTCCCAATAGGTTCCACATCAACTAGAAGGCAAGCTTATCTCGGTACCTCAATGTCAACAAGGGTAATGTTTGACTTGAATCAACCACTTCATAAAGCACACATGGACAACAGTCAGTCAGAAGGCCAAGAAGGAACCATTGACTTCAACTACAAACACTCAAAACAAAAGGCAAAGACCTAGTGGCTTCAACTATAGTCACTCAGCATGGCAAGCAAGAGTCTCTAGCTTCAACTACAGTCACTTAGAAGAACAAGCTGGAGCCCATGGCTTCAACTACAGTCACTTAGGAGGATAACTAGGAGTCAATAGTTACAAATGCAGTCAGTCACAAGCAGAAGCCAATAGCTCCAATAAGAGGGTCTGTGTGCTTAGCAACCAGGATAGAGCCCATGTTACTCAGAAGTTGCAAGAATATTGCTAAGAAGGTCGCAATGTCAGCACAAAAAATTGCAAGAAGCTACCAATAGGTTATATCAATGAACTAGCTCAAGAATTCATAGTATTAAGATGGACAATCAGCTGAATATGACACACAGTCAAAGCACAAATGGAGGAAAATCAACCAATTAATATGCATAATCAAAAAACAAGTAGAGTGGGAAGAAAAAGAATATGAATCAACCCAAAGAAAATCAAGATGATTCCACTAAGGAAGAGAACCTCAATCAGAGCTACATCATCAAGTCTAGGCATACATAGATCAACTATGCACAACCTTATCAAAAGGGGTGACATAAAGAAACACACAAATGCCATCAAACCAGAGTTGTCATTATCACACGAGCTTACAAGAGTTATGTAGTGCTTACAAGCAATAGTACTAGCATCAGTGATAGTAAATCCTAGATTCTCAAACATGTACAATATAATTCATGTGATGAAAAGTGGTTCTACATGTCTAAGATCACTAGTAGGTACTACTTAGCACCAGATGCAATAGAGCAACACAAGACATGCAACAACAAGAGATTTATTTCCCTTCATAGAGTTAGTACTAGTAAAACGATCAAGTAAAACCTGACCAGCAGACACATTAGAGACTAAGGCTACAACAAGTATTACAAAAGAAGTCATTAAGGCAAAACTCCTTCACTGCATTTTATCAGCAATTAGGGCTAAGAGGCCACATTGGGGGAGCAAGCACATATGGATAGTTCAAAAGAATGCAATGCCACACACAAGCAAAGATGATCCAGATTTTATCCAAGAAGCTACCAAAGATGGGTTTACTATTAATCTAGTCAATCAGTCAGCACAAAATCCAGACCTAAATGTACTTGACCTTGGATTTTCAGAGCAATACAATCACTTAAAGATCGAATAACATCCAAAATTATGAAAAATCTCGTCCAAGTGATGGAGAAAGCATACAATGAATATGATCCAAATTTAACAAATCACATTTTTCTCACTCTTTAGCAGTGCATGGTCAAAGTAATGAAGGCTAGAGGCCACAACAATTATCACATTCCACATATGAACAAACAATCATTGGAAAGAAGAGGGGTGATATCCACATATGAACAAACCTTGTTGCAGAATGTCAAGCATGGATTGAATAAGAGTCACATGAAGAAAAATGAATCAACATCAATCAACATGAAAACATGCAAGTCAAGAAACTTATGTAATCATCTTTTTTTGTAATTAAATAAGTCATGTAATTTAACAACGACTATTATAGATGTAACTAAACAAGTTATGTAAGCTATGCACTATATTAATGATGTTAACAACCATCAGCAAATTGAAATACCAAGAGCACAAAGAAGCCACAATACACCCATAATACCCAGAGCCATAGAACCAGATCCAAAAGACAGACTCATAGACCTAGAATCATAGACCCAGACCCACAAGACAGACCCACATTTCCATAGCCATAGACCTAGACCCACAAGACCCATAGTCATAGACCTAGACTCACTAGGCAGACTAAAGCCACAAACCTAAACTTAGAGCCATAGACCCAAACTCACGAGACCTAGAGCCATAAAACCAGACCCAGAGTCATAGACATAGACATAGACCCACAAGACAGACCTAGAGACCCAAAGCCACACGACCTAGAGTCCTAGACCCAGACCCACAAGACAGACCCTGAGCCACAGACCCAGACCTAGTGTAACACCCCCAAATTACTAACATAATAATAATAATTTTAGTAACTTAGGGGTATTACTGCCACATGTTACCACGTTTTGGCTGTGCTAACTAATTATTATATTGCAGCAAAAGTAAAACTTGATTTATTTATTAAAAAGAATTTTGATTATTCAAAGGTATAAAAGTTGAATAAGAAAAATTATGAAAACTCCTAACTAATATGTGCCCCTTGATGTAATACTCCCATGCACATTTGTTCCTGCAAACCTACTCACCATAAATGATAAGTAGGGAGAACCAAAAACAAATAGGGAAATATGTGCCAGTGTAAAAACACTGTGTACATATACATTCTAAACGAAATACTTTGAATTTTTAAATTCCTTTATTTCGAACATGCCTTCTTATAATCAATAAACTTTAAACCTTTTTTATAATAATCCAATATAAATGGAATTATTAAAGCACTTAATAACAACAATTTTGTCTTTTTATACCCTCTCCTTAATCCTAAGTGTGGACACTCCCCAAGTTAGTTATCCCATCACAGATCTATCTTTGGAGTTTTCTTTTATTTTCCAACAAGTGAACTTTAAAGCATGAACCCTTCTTTATTACGAAATCAAGCGGTAATGTATAATGATAATAACTCTCCTTTTATAACTCCTTTAAATACAAAGATCTTACTTTAATTATTAAAACTCATTGAAAATTTTTAACTCTCAACTTCCATTCGGCCCTTTTGAAACACGATACATATTAAATAAAATAAGATAAATATATATCATCCTTTTTCATAATCAGAATTTCAAATAAATAACCATATATAAACATATATTTTAAAAAAAATGGATCATGGCTAAAATTTTAATTACAATTTATTTAGCAAAATACGAAATAAAAATATCTCAACCCAATATAATACAATAAAACTTTCAATTGCGCATAAAAATATTTAACACATATACATACTTTAAATTCTAATACTTTCTAGCAACTTTCTACTAAACTTCAAGATGATCTTTCTATAAATTAACACAAATTAATCAACATAATACACACAATAATATGCATAAAATATTAAAATTTTAATTAAATTTAGAAATAGTTTTAAGAACTAAATAATTTGTAAAAAAATTAAACTAGTCAGGGGAAAAAGGAGGTTCACGGTGGTTGGTGGTTGTTGGTGGTTGTTGGTGATGTAAGGTGGCCGAAAGGACAGAGAGAAAGGCTAGAGATAAAGGGAGAAAGTTTGAGAGACGTAGAAAGGATTTTGTAAGAACAATTATGTGAGGTTTAAGGGTTTATTTAAATTAGAATTTAGGATAAATTTTAGGATTTAAAAAAAACTAAAAGATAAGTATGAATTTAAAATGATAATTATCCTCCAAATTTTAAGAAAAATCTTTTGTCCTTAAAATAATTTAATTATTAAAAAGTTTAACCAATTAAAATCATTTAATTAAAAAAAACCAATTAGAATTAGTTAAAAAAAGATAAAATTTTATAATAATAATAATAATAAATTTTTTTGAAATATCAATCATGGCAAAAGGATATGATAAGATTAGATTTTTTTTTTTTTGAAAATTCATTGTTTTTAATTAAAAGTATATTTTCAATTAAAATTTTTCTTTAAATTAGGATAAAATAAATATAATAATTTTAAGTTTTTTTTAAAATACTAATCATGATAGCTGGCCATGATTAGATAAGGTCAAAACTTTTTTTTGTAAATATATCCGATTTTTAACATAATCGATTTTAAATTAAAACAATCTTTATAAATATCTTAAAATGAGTTTTTTTTTTTCTAAGAATAATAACTTAAAAGCTTCTAAAATATTCTAAAATAAGAGTGGATACTCGAAATATTTATGGAGGGCTTTTTGGGAGTTTAATGTAATAATTGAGGAATTAAATATTTATTTATAAAAATAAATGAGTTTCTTAATAAAAATATAAATAGAGGTCCATGAATATAATTGGACCAATATACTTTTTAAATTATTTAATTATACTAAAAAATTCTTAAAATAATTTTATTTAAAATGCTAATATATAATATATATTTAATTTTAAATATAACTTAGCATATAATTAAACATTTTTAATATAATGTCCAAAATACGGGGTATTACACCTAGTGACCCAGAGTCACATACCCAGACCCATAAGACCCAGAGCCTTAGAAAATGACCCACAGCCCTAGAGTCATAGACCCAGACCCATAAGATAGACCTAGAGACCCAGACCCATAAGACAAATCTAGAGCCACAGACCCAGAATTAGAAGACCCAAATCCATAGAACCAGACCCATAAGATAAACCCAGAGTCATATACCTAGGCCCACAAACCCAGAGCCATAGACCCAAAACTAGAAGACCCAAAGCCATAGAACCAAACCCACAGACCGAGATTCATAGACCTAGAGCCATATACCTAGACCCGCAGACCTAGAGGCATAGATCCAGACCCATAAAGCCAAAACATGAAATAGAAGTAGTTTTATACTAACACATAGATTCATACTAACACTGCACACATTCATACTAACACAAAAGCAGTTTCATACTAACATGAAACAAAGCCAAATCACGAAACACAGATTCATATTACTACATCCAACTAAAAATATCACGCAAGATTCTGAAGTAGTTTATCACGAGATAAAAATCACATCCATAGTGCAAATCAAATAAAATCAACAATTGGGTTTTAGGGGTTACTCTTTCCTTCAAATATCATCATGCTTATGCTCTTGTGAATTGGAGTACCAGTAGCAATACACAGACCTAATTGTGAACCCCAATGATGCGGGGTCAAGCCCTCTCAGATGAGCCGCTGAAGGATTGCTTATAGATGGGGCATTACACTTAGTGGATCAGACTTTCTTCCGAGACTCAACATCTATTTCATCTAGTATTTGACACAAACGTTTCAACTAGTATTTGACACAAACATTTCATCTTATTTGGTGGTAAGATATCTTCTTCAAAATCGAAGAAAACACGCTTACCAGTAGATCTAGGAGCATTCCCTCATTAGCGATGGGTGTGTGCTGAGTAGCGTCAACAAAACCCACAAACCCTAAAGTGAAATCTGAAGAAAAAACGCAAGAAATGGGTACCAAAATGGTTCTTGTGAAGGGTACAATATTAATCCGGTGAGAAAATCTAGAAATGGTGAGTGGAATAAGAGAGATCTAGGTTTTTCGAAGGGGAAAAGTAAAGAACAATACTTAGAAGGAAGTGATCGAGAGAAATGAGGAAAAGGGCGATTGAGTAGTTTAAGGTTAGTAAGTTAGGTTAGTCAGTAAATATAAGAGTAAAGTGGTAAATAATAATTACAGAAAGTGAAAATGTAACACCTAAATAAAGACGTTCGTAAAAAGAAAATATAGCAACTAAATAAAGACGGAATGAATATTAAATCAAGTTGTAATTTTTATTTTAGTCGCTCCGTTTAAGACATTTCTTTGCTATATCTCTAGGGTGAAGCCGTGAAGCTGAAACTGAATCTGAATGAGGTTTCTTCACAAATTGTTGAAGTTTCCCTTTCTCCTTTCCCGGTGCATCACCATGCAACCACCACGTTTCCGCCAATAGTAATGCATACGCCACCCTAGCAAGGTACTCCACCTCTCAATCTCTCCGAACCTTTTCAACCTTTGTTAATCATGTTTTTGCTCCATTAAAATCACAAACATGGCATTTAAGTTGATAACTTTAGCCCCTCATGAAGCCCTAAATCATCTAGAACTTTCTCTAAGAGAAGCTTACACTCTTCTGAAACCCAAATTAACGCCCCCATTGAAGCTAACCATCCCAAGCCCTGAAGGGTACTTGACCCTTAACAAGACCATAATTTATGGTATTATATGTGAACCCGATTTGGCCGAAACTTACATTAAGTACTTACATGCTATTGTTAATGATGGGTATTGCTTGTTTATCAATTTAGTGTCACAGATTGTTGATGAGTTGTATCCAAAGATGTTGGAATCTTCTAGAATTCAGTTGGTTTGGGTTGCTTCTCTTATGATTGATGTTTGTGGGGTAGGGTTTGATGGACTTTTGGTGTCCCTTTTGAGGCAAATTGTTGGGGGTGATTTTAGTGATGGGAATTTGTGGCTCAGTTCTGAGATGGTTAATTTGTTTTTGTCAAAATGGGATTTGATATTGGATGAGGAGCCCCTTCTTTTGTCTAGTGCTTTGTACACATTTCTTAGGTTATTGACGGATCATTATCGCCTTGCTTGTAGTCCGAAGTTGAGGGAGTTGAAGAGGAAGGAGATAGGGTTTTGTGTTAGGATGTTGAGGGAGCAGTTTCATTTGTGCTTGAAGATTGGGAGGGATTTAGTCCGTCTTTTACAGGATTTGGTTCATATTCCTGAGTTTCGAGCTATATGGAAGGATTTATTATTGAATCCGAGCTCGTTTGGCACTTCTGGGTTTTCAGATATTTCTTGTATTTATGGAATAAGGACATCAAGTAGGTATTTCTTGCTTAGGATCACTCCTGAAATGGAGATGCAGTTGCGATTTTTGCTCACCCATGTAAAGCTGGGATGCCAAAGAAGGCACCAGTCATGGTTCTCTAGGAAGTTCCTTTTTATGCCAGAAAGAGAGACTCTTATCTCGGATATTGTTCGGTTCATTTGCTGTGCCCACCATCCGCCCAATGAGATTCTTCAGTCTGATGTAGTACCAAGGTGGGCTGTTATTGGTTGGTTGTTGAAATTATGTTCAAAGAAATATTTTGAAGCTAATGTGAAGCTGACCTTGTTTTATGATTGGCTTTTTTTTGATGTAAAGGTGGATAACGTTATGAATGTTGAGCCTGCAATGTTGTTGATGGTGAACTCTATACCTAGATACATTGATATGACCAATTCTCTGCTAGAATTCTTGTTACTAGTTGTGGATAACTATGATATGGATAGAAAAAATGTCATCTCCAAAGGTGTGTCATCTGCTATAAGTATGCTAGTCACCAAAGGAGTGATTGGTTCCCTTGATGTTTTTATTTCTTGCAACTTGCTGTCTCCTTTTGTCAAAGAGATGCTTCAAAAGTTAATGTTAAAGGTTCAATCTGGAACATGCAAAGAGCATCAGGCACCTAAAAAACCTTTGTTTGATATGTCTTCCCAGATTTTGCCCAATCCATCTGATTTAGAAATTCAGATCAGATCTGCAGGATTCCCTGCATGTCCTAGAAATGTGGAATTGCGTGCTCAGTGCAACTCTGTATTAAATCCAACCAATTCAGCTGCTTCATTCTGCGTGGATCAAGTTGATAATTTGGCTAATTTAATCGGAAACATAAAAGATTTCATGAAAAGCTCAAGCAGGAAAGGCCAACAACTAGTGGAAAACATCTTGCATTTGTACATAAATCCTACCTATAAAGAAAAATTTGGTGGTATTGGCCCTGATTATTTGGCGTGTGAATTAAAGAAGGAGCTTGAGCTGGCTGGCTACAACCTCTTTTCACCTCTTGGAAGTCTTCCAAATAGTATTGATGTTAATGATGAAGTTCAATCTGTAACAGCTGCAGTCATTCGTACATTCATTATTTCTCGACACCAAAGGATAAGAGAGATGTTTTCCTGGTGGTCAAGGAATGGCTGTTTAGTTGAAGCCCGTTTATTGTCGTATGCGTTTAGACTTGCACATGAAGCACACGAGGCAGGCTATGGAGCAAATCATACAAGTGAGATAGATTACAAGAAGCTGCCCTTGCTGAAGTGTCACATTGAAGGATATTTGGTACTTACATCTGGGATTGAGGATCATGTTACTGGAACAATTACTCCCCCAGAGGTTGATAAGGTATTGATCATCGAGATGATTGATAGTGCTTTCACCTCATATAGGAGTATATTTACACATGTTAGGGATGCTTTAGGTAAAGAAGTGAATATGAATCCTGGTAAGCTCCTGTCAATGGATTTGTTGTCTTGTGCATCGTGGAAGGGCAAAAGTCTTAAGGTTCTCATCTGCAGTATCTTTTCGTATCTTCCGGATCTGTCTCATAGTGATGAAGATATAATCCTGTTACTTGTCAGTCAGATGGATGATGCTGATCTTTTGTACATGCAAATGGACTTGGGATTGAAAAGGCTCACTATATTTGGTAAAGATGTTAAAAAAGTTCTTCAACTAATTAGAATGTCTGTTGACTGGAAGCAAGTAGATCAGCACAAAACTTGGGGCTTGATTAGATCGGAGCTCACCGTCTCTGATTTTCCTGTGGAGAAGTTGCTCTTGGGTTGCTTCTTCTCAACTGATTTTGATTCAAAGGCTAGTGCTATTGCTGTTGGTGGTCTTCTGGCACTATGTAGTTCTTGTGCTCCTACACCAGAAATTGTAGGTGCTGTCATGTTATTGCCGAATGATAAGTTCCCTGATTTTGCTGCTGCCATTCTCTCTCATTGGATCATAACCAATGCATCAATGTTTACAAATAGTGTTGCTGACTTTTTGAGTAAACTTGAGAATGAAAATGGGAATGCTGCTCTTGACTGGAGTGGAGTCTTAATCAACCAATCAGCTCTCATGTTTTTGTTAGAATATTTCAACGCACAAGGTGAACAAGGTGTTAACATGATGAAGAAACTGGCATTACGTTTAGCCGTTGTAGAAACAAGATCTGGGAACTCTACACTTCCAATGGATACAGGATAACTCTATCTTGTTTCATGGTGAGTTACTATGTAGTCCTTGTGGTTGATCATTAGTTTCTATAATAAGAAGGATGTTTGTATGATGACTTGGCTATAAAATTTTTTGTTGAAATAGTGCTGATGATTGTGTGTTTTCTTCATGATGCTAGATATTTAATTGTGCATCTTTTGATCTCATTAAAGCAGCTGAATTAAGTCTTTAGTTGTTTCAATTCATAGAAAGAGTATATGTATAACTCTGAATATGGAATGAGGTCTGTTTTCGATTTGATATGTTTCCTTGAGAAGACAGTATTTCTTGCTAAGTGACTCAATGGAAGGAATATATAGTAGATAGATTTGGCATTTTTCATATTTTGTTTCAAAGGGGCAGTTAACACATGATATATGTTGTTTGGGAAGAAGAATGGTGTTAGATTCTTTTTATTTATTTAACCAAACCAAGCATCTAGCTATTACTGGGCAGGATAAGGGCTGTTCTCTACCTTCTAAGGAACCTCATTATCCTCCATTTAAAATTTACCTCTGCCGCTGCATAGCTGAATTCCTTTTGCACTCTATGGCTTCTCATGATGGCATTATGGGTTCCATAGTCCTTGGAATGGTATTTGTGTGTAATCAAATTTTTCTTACCATTTATTTTAGGTTTAAAACGGACTTTTGTTTGATGTATCTTGTTGCCAATCTATGTGCCTTGGGATTAGATAAATTTTCAATTAGTTGGTATCTTTGTGTTTCCTAAGAAACTATTTATATAGTTTTACTAGATCTTATGATCACAATCTCATCATATCTCTTCTCCTTGTCCTTGTTTACTACGTACAGGTTGGGTAAAGGTCATATATGATTCACATAACGGGAACTTTGTTATGATTTATACTCCATAGTTCTATGTTTGAAATTGTATTTTCATAGACTGCAGATGATAGAGAAAATGACTAGTGAAGGTTAACATATATAGTTCATTAGTTCCTTTCTTGGTTTAGAAATTGTTTATTGCCTACTGATTGGAAGGGATGAAATGTGGTTGTGGAATAGGGAAGTACCTCAGTTACGTGTAATTTTCGCAATTTTGGTGTTGGACCCTTCTATTTAGAATGTCCTTACAATGATATATGAGTATTAAGGTAATGTTTTCTTACTGTTGCAAAAAAACTTGAGGTTTTAAGAGCGCTGAAATATTACCAAGTGCAGCCAATTGGTCATAAAACATTCTGGCTTATGGTATAGATTGTGGGGATTCTTTCATCTCGTATTCGCTGAATTCAACGTGTTTTTAGAAATTTTAATTTTGTTGTTTTCCGTACCCATGCCCATATCTGTATCTGTATCCGAATCTGTGTCAGTGAAACATAACTTTACGACACTTGAAGCTTAGTTTTGTCAAAAAAGTTTTAGCTATTCCTGAATTTCGTGTGAATAATATTGCAAATTTGTGTCCTATCTGTTTAATTATAAAAATATTGGTTAAGATAGTCAGCTCTCTCTGCAACCTGCTACACCATTTGGGAGTTTGGAGCAATATTTTCTGTCATCCCACTCTGGTAAACTTGATCTTCTGATGCGTTGCCTTATTCTATTCTAGTCTTTTTGCTAGTTCTAGTAGTTTCCTAATATCTTTTCCCATACTGAATTTTATGTACTAGTTACTAAGATGAGAATTTTTATGTGATTTTTTGAATACCTAAAAAGGTCATACTTATCACTAGGTATATTGACTGTCACCTATTTGGAACTTAAAAATATTGTCGTTGTCGTTGGATTGAGTATTAGGAAATTGTAGTTCCAATGATATTACAAAACGTTGGAAACGTTGGAAATGTTGGAAATTGTAGTCTAGTAAATTGTTTGGATGACTTAGCATATAAGAAGCAAACCCAATTGTGGAGGTTTGTCATCCTATTATAAGAAGCAAAGCCAAATTAATTTAGGCTCCAGTTTCAAATTGTCATGCATAATACAAATGAGTGATGAATGCTTACATGCCTTCTCGTGTGGACTTAACACAACCTTCTTGTAAAATGGTTAAAAACTGTCTTTTTCCGATCCATAAATTTTACTTCGTGTTTCCTGTCTCTTCATTTATTTACTTTGATGTTCAGGTTATCCTCTTAATGGTACTAAATATTTTCATAGATCTGCTATTGAATTCGATAATATTATAAACTTTCAAAAATATGCACGATTGTCAAGTGAAAAACTTTCATGTGGTGATCGTTTTGTTGAGTACTACAAGTATATGCTTTGATGTTCGAACCAAATATATACAAGTTTTTTTTTTCTTTTATGAATGAACGGTAATGCAGAATTCCTTCAATAATGCTGTATCCTGTGTTGGTTTTGCACTTTCAAGGTGTAGCTACTCAGTTTAACAATAGTGTGACCTTTTAGTTAAGAAGGGGAGAAGATGGACTATATGTATGGACCAGGGAGGCATCATCTGTTTGTTCCAGGACCTATCAATATCCCGGAGCCTGTCATTGGAGCCATGAATCGAAACAACGAGGATTGTCGTGCACCTGCAATTCCAGCACTGACAAGAGCTCTTCTGGGACATGTCAAGAAGATCTTCAAGACTACCAGAGGGACCCCATTCATGATCCCCACAACAGGTAATGATGTCATTCTTTTCACTGTATATTGAAGGCAGTATTTACTTGGAAAATACACTGTATGTGTCATATGCATGATTCAGAAGGTACCTAGATTTTTCATTTGGATACTGATGTTAACATGGCTCTTACCCAGGTACTGGTGCTTGAGAAAGTGCACTGACAAACACCTTATCTCCTGGAGACCAAATTGTATCCTTTCTGATAGGGCAATTCAGTTCGCTCTGGATTGATCTGCAGAAATGCCTTTGCTTTGATGTGGACGTTATAGAGAGTGATTGGGACCTAGGAGCCAACCTCGGAGTTATGTCATCAAAGCTGGCAGCTGATACTGAACACACTATAAATGCTATCTGCATTGTCCATAGTGAGACTGCAACAGGGGTTACCAACAATTTGGCCACTGTCCGGAGGATTTTGGGTAACTCTTCTTCATTAGATCATAGACAAGCTATGTCTTTTGTGGATGTTATCAGTATCAAGTACATAATATTCAGAGATCAAACATGTATTTGATTGGCCAGTTCTCCTCAATATGTAGAAATTGATCTGAGATATTGGAGATAAATTATGAACATTTTGTTCCATAGAAGAGCCAAAATGTTGAACTGGTATTAACACAGGCATCATTTTCCTAGGGACTTATTGGTTATTTTTTTCCATATTCTTATTTCATGAATCATGATTATATAACTAACTTTAAGATGGTTCTAATTGCTTTCAGTCCACTACAATCATCCTGCGCTCCTCGTTGATGGAGTGTCATCGATTTGTGCTCTAGATTTCCGCATGGATGAGTGGGGAGTGGATGTTGCTTTGACTGGCTCTCAGAAGGCTCTCTCACTTCCAACTGGGATGGGTATTGTTTGTGCAAGCCCCTAAGCTCCAGAATCTTCCAAGACAGCCAAATCTATCAGAGTTTTCTTTGATTGGAATGACTACTTTGAAGTTTTACAAAATGGGAACATACTGGCCTTACACTCCATCTATCCAACTTCTTTATGGTCTTAGAGACGCTTTGGATCTCATTTTTGAGGTGGTCTTGACAATGTCATTGCAAGGCATAGCCTCCTGGGAAAAGCTACCTGGTATGTCTATTTATTCTTCCTATAACTGAGGTTAAAGCTTCTTATCATTACTTATAGTCTGTGATGAAATGAAATTGGAAGGCCCTGTCAACAATTGGCTGTACATCTTGAAAATTATCCGAACTTCATTTACTTGAAACTTATATCTTGAAGGTGGAAAGAACAAAGCCTATGTGGAAAATGCAGTTATTTTGCTATCTGATATTCAGAATTGCCTGCAATTTGAAGAAACTTGTTTCAGTTGCATATATTTGAAGTAGAAACATTATGCTCTAGATGTGGATTTTTACCTAGCTTGCCTGAATGCCTGGGAAAGTGCCTAGAGGGTGTGGGATTCACATGCATCTATTGGCCCTTGCATCCTCTATAATTGTAGATGCTAATGATCTTGAGATGCAGGCTTGCAGTAGAGGCTTGGGTTTGAAGAACTGTACAGAGAAAGAAGAATGGTTCAGTGATACTGTGACTGCAGTATTTGCTCCCCCCCACGTTGACATTAACGAGATCATAAAGAGAGCATGGAGGAGATATAATATGAGCTTGGATCTTGGTCCTAACAAAGTTGCTGGAAAGGTTTTCAGAATAAGACATCTAGGAAACTTGAATGAGGTACAATCTGTGTCCAGTTTGAATTGTGTACAAATACGGAGCACTTCCAGTTCTGATTTGTGTATATCCCTTATTGTGTTGCAGTTGCAACTTCTTGGTTGTTTGGCTGGGGTGGAGATGATACTTAAGGATGTGGGTTACCCTATTAAGCTGGGAAGTGGAGTTGCAGCTGCCACTGCATACCTGCAGAACACCAATGATCCCTTCTAGGATTTGAAGCAACATCTTGTTTCTTTTCGTGTTATTATCTTCGTTTATTGGTAATACTCATGTAAAAAATAATTTACTATATTTTCCTTCTCTCCTCTGCTTGTAGTCTTTAAGGGCTTCTTTTGGTCATTCATAGTCGTTTCAGCTGCTTTGTATACGAGAAACTCTGTAAACCAAATCTTTATATTGTTGATAAAGTAACTATATTCTTTTCTCATAACACCTACTTATTAAGGCTCAATTCTCTTCTACTTATAAACCTAGATTTGGTTTTGATCAGCAGAACTAAATTTTATTCAGGAACTACATATGACAGAAACACTGTCGAGTTAACACTAAAATTTACTGAACTGCACCTGAAAGGTGCAAAATAATGATGTAGAACAATTTTATGTCTTTCTTTCACAAGAAGGAACGAACAAAACTTTTACCAATCTTATAGCTGAAAATACAATTTTAGAGTAGTTAGAAAAGAGATGTGTCCCGTGGTTGAATTTCATGGTATGCCGTCGCTTGGATTAAGCCATACTATTCTGCTACTTAAATGAAGCTTGACTTGGCTGAGATAATACCGTATTATTTTTGGGCTTTGGTGGATCAAAAAGTAAATCCTGTTATTTAGCAAGACCTAATTTTTTACCTTAAGGAAGAATGAACATTGCTCAACTGCAGTGGTGTAATGTCCTTCCTTAATCCCCTCAAATTTAACTATTATGGAAACAGTATTATTAAATGGGGAAAAAAAATTAGGCGCAAATTTATGTTACAGTTAGGAGGAAAATGAACAAAATGATCCTTCTTAAGTTTAAAAAACAGAATATATGGCCCAAAATCTTAACAAGGATAGATTATGGTGTACATTCAACAGTCATTGTACAATATTTTACGAGTGATAAAAAAAAAAAACAAAATGTAGTACATAAAAACATTAGTCCTTCAGTAGCTGCTTTGCGAGTTCTTTGTAGCTAACTTTCTTTTTCTTCACTGGTTCTCCTGCGGGGAGTTTTACAGAAGATCCCTCCGATGATCGTGTTGATGGAAAAGTTTTGCCTTCAAAAACAGCAGTTGTAGCATCCGACGTCCTCCCAACACTTGGTTTCAAACCAAGCAATGCTCTTTGAATCGGACCAAGCTCTACCTCAAGTATCCCTGAAGAAGAATATTCTTTATCTGATTTACAGCAAGTTACCAAGCCAGAATTTCCCAAGGTGGTTGTCCCCGTATCACTGCATTCAGGCCAGTGTTCTTCCTTTCTCTTCTCAAGACCAGAAACTCCCAGTGTTCTAGTCTCCTGCTTGCTAGGCTTATTATCAAATACAACGTCTTGGAAAACATGGTCGGGCATTTCAAGTTCAGGGCTCACTTTAGCCAGAGCATCAGTCTTGTGTTCTTCCTGTTTATCTGAATTCTTTCCTGAAAGATCATCTCTTGAATCAAATCCACTATTCTCATTTTCCAGACCAGATTTTCCCAGTATACTAGTTTTCTGCACTCTAGGCTTGAAATTGTCATACATTTCAAGTTCAGGGATCACTTTCACGAGTGCATCAGTCTCTTGCTCGCTAGCCTCATTATCAGAGGAAATGTCCAGTAATTTAGCAGGCCTACTTCCAACTTTGGCCCTTTTTGTTCTTGGAGGATTTCTGACAATTGCTTTGCCTTTCCTAGAGCTTGTCCCAACAGCACTTCCTTGTTTTCTTTTGCGATCCCTGATGAGGGCAACTGTCTTTTGAACAGATTTCCTTGAGCTTTCTTCATGAGCAGAGAAAGCTGAGTGCTTCTCCAAATCATTATTATTTTCACCTCTCTCATCCTCAAAAACAGATTCTTCCAAAGTACTTGGCTTCAGGCTGTATCCCGCTTCAGGTAATTTCTGCTCCTTCTTGAAACAGTCCTCCAACCATTGCAATCCAATAAGATGAAGTCTTTTTCTACGTAAGATGTCTCTCTGGTCCCCAATAAAACTCTGCATTACGTCTTCAGACTTCAGCTCATGTCTGGGAACTGACAAGACTACTATGTGAGTTGCTTCAGAAGGGTTGTCAGCAACTTTCCCACCACCTAAAACAACTTCTACTTTCAACCTCCTCATTAATATATTCAAAAAGATGTCCCACTCAGCAGAGTGGGATTTCACAAAAATGTGGAAATATATGCAGCAACCATAGAAACAACACCATTTCTCACATGGACAGTATTTTTTCTTGTAGTAGTCAACAAGTTTTGCATCTTCTGATCTATTTACATTGCAAAAGATCTGTTTCAACTCAGCATCATTAAGGTCCCAAAAGTAAGAGTCAGAAAATTCATCAATCTCCTCTTGTAACTTTTTTCTTGAAGACTCAGAAAGGAAGACAAAATGTTTGGGCCTCAAGGGGAGAAGCTGCTTCTGCAAGCTACAATCAAAAACCCATGAGTAGTGGATAACATCACACCCACGTCTCTTTGCTGCCTCATACTTGAGCCCTCGACTCCCTGCCCCAATGCAATGAGTAACTGTGTCGTTCAAATTCATGGAGAAAGTTCCACCATTCTCAACAACCAACTTGTGCATGGAATCCAAGGAATGATCAGAAGGCACATTCACAAAGTGAAAGACTTTGTTAGAAAATATTTGTGACTCACCCTTCACAGTAGAAACATCAGTCTTCGTGAAATGAGAAGGAACTGTGAGAGCGAGTCTCTTGTTCCTTCCACTTTTTGCAGTCCTTACAGTCTTAGGTTCTCCTCCTCCGCGGGTTGTCCCATTACTTGAATTTACCAACTCCTTGAAAGACTCGACATCAAGACATTCATGCCAAGGCTTGTCATATCTCACCCGGTCAATCCGAGGAAACCTTAAGGCATAAGGTGCAGCAAATACCTCAGAACTAATCACACGAATATCACTAGAGACTGACACAATTATCGACTTTTCAGGATTCTCAACCCAAACATCTGGCCTTTCCCTGGAGTGATTCGTAACTTGGTAAAAACTAGGGGGTGGCTTCTTTGGATACTCGTACATCCTGAAATATGGCTTCAATTTAGTCACCAATTCATCAAGATCCTCAGCAGAGAGACCAGTACCCACTCTACAAAACGACACAAACCTCTTAGGGTAAGTTCCAGGAGCGGGCCTCTCTGCAAGACCAACCAAAAACTGACCAATTTCCCCTCCTCGACGACCTGCACCATAATACCCTCCAATGATCAGAACGTCCAAATCAGACCCTATTTTCAGGTAATCAGGCTTCACCTTAATCCACTTCGCCTTACTCCTATCACCAGGTTCCCATTTCGAACCAAGGTCTTTAAAAATAACCCCTTCTTCCAGTTTCCTAATCATATCCCGAAAAAAATTCTCGGCATCATCCAAATGGTTAGCTACAATCGACCAACATGGCTCATCAGCACGTCGAGAAGAATTTGGCAACACTACCTCCAGACGACCCTTAACCGGTCTCACAACCTTCCTAAGATGGTCATGCCTCTCCTTCAAAGTTTGATGAATCACACTAGTATCCCCAACATAAAGCACATCAAATGCAACATAACACAATTGTCTCTCACTATCTAATCCTTCCCTAGCAGCCTTAGCAATCTCTTGATTTGCCCCGAATGGGGCGAAACAATTCTTAGACTTATCCCAAACTAACATTTCTCCATCAAGAATACACTTATTAACTAGCACATTATCAACAATAACATTGGCAATACCAGGTCCATATTCAACATGATCAAGGAAGTTAGGAGAAAAAAAGTTAATCTTACTACCATCCTTATGAATCTGAATTCGAACACCGTCGAATTTACACTCGACCACGACCGCCTTTCCATGAAGCTTTTTCAAGGCAGCCCCACAGTCCATAGCTCTATCCGCATACTGCGGTCTCACCGCCTTTCCAACCTCAATGTCCTGTCGCTTATGCCTCACATTCCTATCACTCAATTTCTCACAAACAAAGCGTAAGTCACATGTAACATTGAACAAATCCTCAGCGTCAGGATGAAACTCTTGGAAGATTGTCTTCTCACTCATCCCTAACTTCAAGTCCTTCAAAATTATCATGACTATCCACTTCATCTCCTGCCAATTCGTCTTCCTGATCATCTCGCCGAGTATATCAGTTCTCGCGTTGCGATGGGCGGTCGCGAGACGATCGAGAAGCTCGTTGAGTTCGCGAATAGTCATGTTACCTGAGACGGATGATTGACGGCGTTGGAGAACATCGGTGGCGACAAGAGCGAAGTTCCCGGCGATTTTTCCGGTATTATTAGAGCCAACTTTACGCCAATTTATGAGTTTTTTGGCGTCTTCAGAGTCGCGAGAGACGGCAAGGGCGTCGAGGAGACAGAGAGCGAGTTGTGCTTCTTTAAGACCGTAGGATTCTCGTTCGCGATCCAACGAAGGCAAAATAAGGCGGATTGATGCGAAATAGTCGCTAGGTTTGCAGAATTTGTCGAGAAATTTCCGGAAATTGGAGCGTTTGAGAGTGTGTTTAGCTTTTGTAATGGAGTTGAAGAGACTAACTAGTACACTGAATTTGATGTTGTCTCCCATTAGTGACTACGGACTGATGGTGATGGCGGTTCTGTAAGAGGAAGAGAGACGAACCGCCATGGAAGGGTGTTAACGGTGGCTTCTTTGACACGATTGTGGGGGAATAACTTTCGAATTAATGTTTCAGGCAGAGGTGGCCATGGTGCGGGGCTTGGGATTCACAGACCGCATCGGTCTAAGGGCGGGCCGGTCCGGGTTGGGACCGAATCGAATCAAATTGAATGCATCGAATTAACAAATCGAATCGAAATGAATTACATACAATGACATTTACAAATTAGAATAAATAAATTGTTTCAAATGTAATTAAACATTTATATTCACACACATAATGACATTTATTATAAACTTTTAAGTCACATTAAATTTTTATTTATTTTCTTGATAATTATGTATTATTAAACTAATTAAGCTTGTATGGTTGTATATGCACCTAATTTCATATTCACGTATTATTAAACCAAATAAACTAATAAACATAATATTAAACTAATTATGTATTATTAAACTAATTAACATAATTAGCTAATTATATATTTACTTATAATCCATTATCATATTAATTTATTTTAATTAAATAAGTTTTGGGGGTGGGAGAGAAAAGAAAGAGCTTGTACTTAATTTTGAAAATCAAATTTTAATTATATAATTAAATATTGATTTTTAAAATTAAGTTGTCTATGTATCCCGAATGAATCAAAGTCCATGTTACGTACCTCGAGGGGTGCCGCCAGGGACAGTCCCTTAACCTCCTTCACCTGTTGCGTTGTCGCTTCCTTCACTCGTGTCCATCATCATCTAAGGATCGTCTTCGTCGTTTTGTCCTCCCTCAATTCTTGGGTCCTACGCTCCGCTTGATCCCAATCTTTCTTACAGACAAATATTTCTATGCTCTCGGGGAATAAGTGGGATCTCTTCTCGTCTAGTACTCTTCTACCTGCACTAAAAGAAGACTCATAAGCAATATAGGAGGCAGTAATTGCAAGGATATCCTTTGCAATTCTCGCCAGAACGGAAAATTGTCGTTCCTGATCACGCCACCACTTAATAATTGAAAAATTTTCATCGGTTTCATGTTGGTAAGAAAGATATTCGTTAATAAAATAAAGCAAAGAAGAAGAAGCCGATGTTTTTATTTTTTTTAGAATTCTACTAAGTGCTGGCACGAATCGCATACCGGAACTTCCACTAGACGACGATATATGTTGGGAAGGTACATAAATAGAAACATAATAAACATACAAACTAGATAAAATATTTTTACATTTTTCTATACAGGCATTGACGTCGTATTGTAGATCTAGAGTGTTATAGTAAAATTCTAACACGTTTTATAAACCCAAATCCTTAACCCCGAGATCAAGAATAGTCGTTATACCATATATGACGGGGAATTCACTAAAGTAAGAGTACCACTTGCTTAGCAAACTACTAAGTACGTCACTAATTTGGGTGACACTGAAATGCTCGCTAAGAGTGTTAACAACGGTAACACACTCTAATATAACTAAATTAATGTTAGGGTCGTAAATGTATGAGAAAATTTTGATTGCATGGTCAAATGCTGCTAAAATGTAACGAACGAAAATAGCGATAGTCCACTGGAAATCAGTAATAAGTTCATCAGGAGTTGCTCAGGTTTCGTTATAAAGAATGGTCAAAACCTCACGGTATTTAATGGCATCATTTAACAACCTATATGTTGAGTTACAACGGGTCGGTGTATCAAGATACCATTGCCTCTTCTTAAGGCCTCTTTTCTTACATAAGGTCATATACTTCCTTCTAACCGAGGTCGTATTCCTAATCCATTTAATTACACTCCCAATGGGGTCGGGGTTAAGCAAGTCACTTAACTCAACTAAACCTTCTTGAACTGAAAGCTCTTCACTATTCAACAATTTTAAGCTAGGTTTGGCTATTAAATATATATACATTTTGTGTTTGCTGAAGCATTATCTAAGGAAAGGGAAAAACACTTTATCTAGCAAGTGAAAGGTCTTAAGGCATTCTATTATCCTTACCTTAAGATTGTAACCAGTATGTCTCTCTTCCATAGCCTCAAAGCAAATGGTACTTTTTTTTAATATGCCACTAATCATCTATCCAATAGGCGGTTATAGGGTTGGATATGAGTCGAGTTAGCTCGCGAGCTACTCGGGATCGGATCATCTAAAGCTCGGCTCGAGCTCGGAATTAGGCAAGCCTGAGCCGAGCCGAGCTGAGCTTGAGCTTTACAAAAACGAGCTCGAGCTCAAGCTCAAACAAATTAGTCTCGAGGGCTCGACGAGCCTAAACAAGCTGAGCTTAATTAACGGCGTAGTTGAAACAAATCTTTAAATAGAATCGAGCTTAATTACTCGAATAAGTATAAGACAAATCTGAGTTAAGTGACGAGCTTATACCGAGCAGAGCTGAGCCACGAGCTTTTATCGAGCCGAGCCTGAGCTTTATGAATCTCAGGCGAGCCGAGCCACGAGCGTTTCGAGCTCGGGCTCGGCTCGGCTCGTTTCCATCCCTAGGCGGTTATACAAAGAAAAGGTTCACCGAAAGTAGAAATCTATGTATATTTAGTAAGGCTAATACGACCGTTAAAAGTGAAAAATATTTCTAGTAAACTACTTTTATATTTGTAATAAGCAGTTTGGGTATGACGCTTAAGTGTGTTCTTAGGGACACATCTATAAGCGGTTTGTAAGGAGGTTCTAGCAAAATGTTTGAAGTTTGGGCTCTCACCATGGCTAAACGGTATTCCTTGGCAATTATAAAGTTTGCTAATTCATCAATCATTCTATCTCTATTATACATAAAAGGCGTACCTCCTCCGGGCATGGTATCCATATACCCGTGTAGTTGCATTTGACTTGACAATTCTGCTGCGCCTGCGGGTTTAGCTACTTTCAGATTGATTTCGTGTATTCTGGTCAAGTGACAGGATAATATCCCCGTCCCATAACCGGTCTTCCATGCATACGCCGCTATTGGCTTCTTCCCTTGTTGCTTGCATGTAAAGCAATAGCATATGACCTTCTTTCCTTTTTGGAAGATGAGTCGGTTATTGGAACCTTATCGAAATATGGTCATACCGGTGAAAATTTCTTTCTATAGTGAGTGGAATCGGGTATTCCACCCTCACCTTCATTTCATATAAAGTTATAACATTAAATCATAAACTAACATTATTAGTTTGTTAACTAACTTAACTAACTAATTAACATCGTCAACCTAATTAAACTAACCAACTTAATATAATATAATCAACTTCATAAAACTAATTTATCAAAACTAATTACCAAGTTAAACATTATAAACTAATTAAACATAATTAATCATCAACTTAACATAACATAATCAACTTAAATCAATTTACCTAAACTAACTAAACTAATCAATTAACTTAAACTAATCTAACTAAACTAATCAATTTACTTAAAATGATCTAACTAAATTAATCAATTTACTTAAACTAATCTAACTAATTTAACTAAACTAATCAATTAACTTAAACTAATTAAACTAATCTAACTAAATTAATCAATTTACTTAAATCAATTCACTTAAACTAATTTAACTAAATCATCAATTTACTTAAACTAATCTAACTAACTAATCTATTTACTTAAACTAATTTAATTAAACTAATCTAACTTAAATCAATTTACTTAAACTAATCTAAATTAATCAACTTATTTATCATCATCAACCTAATGTACTTAATTAAACATCGTCAACATAATACCGTTATCAACATATTATCTTCAACTAATTAAACATCATCAACTTAATCTAACATCATCAACTAATTAAACATTTTCAACATAATCTACTAAAATCAATTTACTTAAACTAATTGAACTAATCTAATTAATCAACTTAATTATCATCATCAACCTAATGTACTTAATCAAACATCATCATCATCAACATATTATCTTCAACTAATTAAACATCATCAACCTAATCTAACATTATCAACTAATTCAACATATTATCATCAACTTAATCTAACATCATCAACATAATCTACTTAATTACCATAATCAACTAATTAAACTATTTAAGATAATCAATTTAATTAACTAATTGAAATAATCTAACTTAATTTTCATCATTAACATAATCTACTTAATTAAACACCATCCCTAATTGAACATAATTACATAATCAACATATCAACTAATCACAATATGATCATCAACTAATTAAACATTATAAACTTAATTAAGCTATTTAATTATACTAACTAGTGTTCATATTAACACTAATTAATTAGAAGTTTAAGAGTTACCTTGACCAGTAGAAGGAGGCGGACACATCTCCGAAGTTGGAGTTTGAGGAAATTGACCAATAGAAGTATTGAAAAGTTGTTCCTCTAAGTTTTGAGCGAAATTTGCGGTATTTTCGTACGAGCTACTAACGCTGTATTTACCTCTTGAAACCATTTCTTTTATACAATGTAGTAGTAAATAAGTAAATTAAGAATAATAAACTAACTAATTAAGATAACTAATAAAGATTAAGAGAGTAATTAAAAAGAAGATTAGTACTAATAAGTAAGTTAATTGTATTAGTATTAATTGAGAAATTGAGAATAAGAGATTGAGAATGAGAGATTGTGAATTTGTGAGGATGGATGAGTTGAATTGGGAGGGTTTTTATAGGGATAATCAATGGTTAACTCAACGGCTCTATTAACGACTAGGCCGGTCCCTTTTTCAAATCGTGGGCCGAGTTGAATTTTTTCTTGAACCGATTGAATAGGGTCAAGGTTGAAGAATTAGGATTCGGATTCGGCCCATACTTTTGACGGGGCGAACCGGGCTTGGCTCGATTTGAAGGCGGGCCAGTCAGGGTCGGGTTGGGGCTAGGCTGGGCCGAACCGACCTAGTGACCACCTCTAGTTTCAGGTTTGATTTTACAAAACGACGTCAACAGATATATTTGTTAATTTTAAACCGCTTTTTATACAGATTATAATATACAATATTTAAAACTCAAATATCTTTACTTGTTTATGTATAAAAATTAAAGAAGTTAAAATTTGAAAAAAATATTAAAATTTAAATCCATCAACATTCTACATTAATATATTGTTCATATAAATTAAAAGATAAGTCATAATATAAATTAAAATTAAAATTTAAAATATATAATATTTCAAAGAAGAAGAATAAAAAGAAAGTACGGAGTATTGCACCTGTCCAAGGCGTCAAGCATGTTTCTCTATAGGAATTAGATGGACCCATTTCTCACTTTTTAAATACTTGTAAGTAATTATTTTAGTGACTAATGACAAATAGAATGGAGTAGCTTAACAACCGGCCATTTCCAATCCAAGGTATAGTGTGATCCACATTCTTCAAAAGCCACCTTCAATTATGACTAGATTGCGCAATAATTAATACGAACTATTATTCGTCACTATGGTTTCTCAAGAAAATTGGATTGAAAGATATAATATGCCTTATAAGCTACCTTGAGCAGAAGCACTATATGTTGTGCTTTGGAAAGTTTATAACTAATGAACTATGGTATCAATTATTAAAGAATGTACTCGCTAGAGGGGGCACGGGTTGTATCGTGTCTGATATGGACCATGTCAATTCGTGCTTAGCCTTTTGTTATGTTATACCGTGTCTAAAGTTCGGCCAGTGGCTTGGCAGGCTGGCACGGCCTACGTGCCTAGTGTGTTGTGTTGTTTCTTGTGTTAGTCTAATTTTTTTAATAAAATATTAAAATAAAATATGTAATAGAATCGGAAAAAAAAAATTAGACAAGTTAAATTACATTATAAGAATATAATAATAATAATAACAATAATATTAATTATAGTAATAATAATAATAATAATAATAATAATAATAATAATAAATAATAGTATGCTTCGAGTCTTGTCTCGTGCCAAATTGACGCTATTGAATTGCAAGCTCGTACCTAAAATTTTATTTCATAGTTTGTGACCTGGCCTGCGTCCCATTTTACAAACAACATGCCGTGCATGCTCATGCATGTTGGGCCTACTTAACCCGACGTGCCGATCTGACCCATACTCGCTCTAGTTCGGGCGGAGACTTAACCATGCCCGGAAGAGTACATAAGAACTGTGAAATAATATATGAAGAGTATTTGAAGGATGAAACGAAGCATCCCCTTCATCCTCCAAAACACTTTAAAAAGTCAAATTAGATTGTTCCTAACAAGTAGGTAAGTACTCGACAATTGTCAACGTCAACGTACAGCTCTTGATATACTTGCAGGCTGGCTACATGAAACTTCCGAGACTAATCATTTCTTTCAATGAGCATCTGGAAGCTAGACAGGAATTAGCAAGACATAATGGTATATACACTGAGCTTCCACTTCTCGGTTCTGGTAGACAGGTTTACGGGCGACGTTTAATAATGTCTTATTTTATCGAGTTAGTTTTGAGTTTGATCATCAAACCTTATTATTGTACTACAAAATTATTTTTAAAACACAGCATTTTTCTTGTACATAAAATATTTTAATTATCACTTAACCTTTATTATTTGAATTTTTGTTTTTTTTAAATTATAACATATTACTAAATCAGTGATTGTATCATGTGCCTCTACCAATAATATAACAAAAACGTATTTTTAATATATATGATTCTTCCTAATACGCATGTTTATAAAAATTAAAAAAAAAACCATTATGAGTCATGCTTCAAAAGTTACCAAAAAAAAAAATCTATCAATACTCCAAAATGTGTATAATGGTGAGTTATGAAACATAAAGACACATACCAATTCCCTGAAAGAATTTCTATATTCCTAAAAATGCCTTATTTTAATCAAAAAAACTCTCATAAAAAATAGTCAAATAGAAGGATAGTAGCTTAGACTTATTCCTAATCTCTATAAAATCAAGGATATTTGTTATCATCAAAATACAAGAAGCCTGTTGGAAGATAAGCTAGTAGTAAGCAACAAGTAAATAACAATGAGATGCACTATCATATCATTTTGTATAGCAAAAGTTTGAATTTATTTAGAAGATATTTAGATAAGTGGATAATTATTGAAAGTAAAAAAAGATGGGAGTTATGCGCAATCTTTCAAAAAGTAACAAGAATAAAAACATTCTAGTCCCATCCAATATGGGTAATCTCCAAGTATTCCATGATTTCTTTATAAAAAATAAAAGACAGCAATATTCCCTTACTTTCATAGTGTCCATGATGTATATGGATTAAATTAATATCTAAGAATAACATTCTTTATCAAAAGACAATTCTTCCACAAAAAACATGAGTATAATACTTCCTCCACTTTTTTATATTCTTTCCGTTTTGTTTTTTTTATGCAAATTCTAATATAATTTTAAAATTCAAATATCTTTAATTACATATTTGTAAAAAAAAATTTAAAAAAAACTCATATTTAGAAATTATACATTAAGAGGAATCTATTAAGATTCCCAAAAAATATATTTTTCGTTTAATTTGGAGAATTTATAATAAAAGTTTGGATCTAAAATCTATAATATCCGATAGGTACCGAATCAAAAGCCCAGGCTTGTATTCAACGTGTCTAAACTAGCGTCAAACCGCGTAGGCGCAGCAAACTAGCAATTGAACAAGACAAATCTCTCCTACAAAACCACGCTCCACACTCACCATAAAACCGCCATTTGGATTCCCACTTCAATCATAATAATAAATCTCTCTCCTCGATAGCAAAACAACAAACCCAATCCTTTTCACTTGCAAAAACATCACAAGAAAAGATGGCAGATTTCTCATACAGTACACAAAATCAAGTAGAAGATCAAACTCAAGGAGTTGATTACTTTGATCTACTGCCAGACCCAATTCTTAATCTGATATTCAACAAACTTTTTGATGCCAAATCTTTGTGCTGTTGCCTCCTAGTTTCAAAGAGGTTTGCTTCATTGGTTTCTGAAGTTGACTCAATCTCAATCAAGATGAACAACAACAACAATAACAACCATAATCAGAAGAAACCAAAGAAACCCATTGAAGATGTATCAAAAACATCAAGTGGGTCAAAGAGTTTCTTCAAAAATCCAATCTTTAAGTTAATCTGCAAGCCGATCAATCTTCTGCAACAAGCTATTTCAAGCAAGAAGATGTCCAAAAATGGAGGTGGGGTTGATATTCAGAGATGGGTTGGGAATACCCTCAAGAATTTCAATGATGTTCAGTCTATTAAGCTGGAGCTCCCCTGCCATGGCGGCGAAATCGGGATCAATAAGAATATCCCATTGTTGAAGTGGGAGGCTGAGTTTGGGAAAGAGATAGAGAGGTGCGTGATTTTGGGAGCGACTTCAATTGTTGATATGAGGGAGAAGAAAGGGTCGGGAATTGAGGAGGGTGGGAGTGAGAATGAGGTGCAGGTTTTATCAAATGATGAGCTTAAGTTGAGAATTATTTGGATCATTTCTTGCTTGATTGCATCATCAGCTAGGCATAATTTGGTGAAGAAAATGGTGAGTCAATGTCCAAAGTTACGCAACGCGGTGGTTTCGGATGCTGGTAAACAGGGGAAGCTCTGTATGAATGCAGGCCAAATTAAGGACCTGAGGGATTCAGTCAATATTGCAGCAGCTAATGTGGTCAAAGATGAAAAGTCTTCATCAGAATCTGAAACTGAAGAGGAATCAGAAGCGGCTGGTGATGAGACTACAACAGCAATGGCTTATGCAGGGAATTTGGTGATGAAACTGTGGTATGTGAAGGAGTTAGAATTGCCTAATTCTGGAAAAGTTATGAAAGGGGCAACACTTGTAGTGATTAGGCCTGAAAGGAAAGTGGGTGGTGAAGAGAAAGGGAAAGAAAGTGATGGATTGAGTATGTGGAAAGCTTTTGAAAATGAAGAAATTTTCGAGGAAGCTGCAAGAAAGTTGTTGATGGGTAAAGAAAGGAGAACGTATAGATTGGAGATGAATTCATTTTGAGGATTTTACAGTTTGGTTTCCATTTTGCTAATCATAGTTTCTGCTACTATTTTTGTTTAAAATTTTGTAGTTTGTGTATATACATATATGAGATAAATTCGAGGTTAATTCTCTAATGCTGAGGTCAAGAAATACGTGATGAGTTCTTCCATTTAAGAATTGGAACAATATGACATCTAAAGTTCGGAGTCCCGAGGATGACAAAGAATCAATAGAAAAGGCAAAATGTAAGAACCCTATATAAATTACCGTACATAACATTTTTGCCAACATTGAGCACAATCACAATAGCTGTGGCCTTAAACAAGCCTTACCTAAGAACTTATAGATTTCTTGCATCACTCCGTCCCCCAAGCTTTGTCCCGTTTGGCATTTTTTGTGGGAGTTTTTTGATAAAAAATGGGCAATTTTTAGGGTCAAATAGAGTAGTAATGTTCTAAGACAAGTACTGATTAGCAAAGAAGGGTTTGCGGTTGATTTTCTTATTACCAGAATCAGCCTTATCATCCTGCCAGGTTTACCTATTTGTAAGAAATGTCCAAGAAGTTGCCTGGTGAGGACTCCACAAAACCATACATGTAAGACTAAAGAAATAAAAGCCCTGGAGCCATAACTTGCATTTGCCGCACCACCTGCTTAACGCATACTATGACATCGACAAAGACGCCTTTGAAAAAGAATAGCATGAAGAAGGTCACAAGGTAACGACTAACGAGAATAGGAGAGTTGGAGTGTGGGAACAAAATCTCCTCCACTTTGCTGAGAGTTAGTGTGATAACAACCGTTGCAGCCAAAATTGGCCCCATTTACTTATCAGCATGCAAATATGCATTGCTTGGTCAGTGTGACTACCCTTATATCGGTCCTAACCCCATCATCACTACCTTTAGCAAAAACTAGAAGATGACACTCTACTGCAATCTCAAAAGAAAACAAAAAAAAAAAATCTCTATTGCAAGGTTGATTCGAGCAGGAACTATTTCTTATTTTATTTATCTTCATTGTCAAAGGAGGCCTACAATTCTGCTTACCAAGCCTAAACAAATATAACCTAGATGAGTCTCAATAAATCTATACAGTAATACAAAGTCAAATCTCCATGTACATAGTACTTTTAAGAGATAGAAAGAAAAGTCTTACCCCTACAAGAGCATGGATCTAAAAGATAGATTAAAAGTGAACCTGACTGCAACACTAAATCAGCAATGCCTTAAATCAAAAAGAGCACACCAGATGCACCAGTTAATTACTACATGATGGCTTCATCTGCAACAATACAAAGCCCAGTAAATAGAAACTTCGAAGATTCCAACAGAATTTAAATCTGTATGTTACATTTCAATATCAAGCACAGGAATTGACATACCATCACCATCGTCAATTGGGTTGAAGTCATCTTCATCATCATCAAAATGTTCATTCTGCAAAATTCATCAAAGCAACAAGCGAACTTACCAGGATGTTCACAATTCACCCAATTGAGCTATTTTGCCATGCTTTTGCACAAAGCAGAAGTTATTTAAATGTAAACCAGGGTCTAAAAAAATTAGGCTTACAAAGAATTTATTTATCATATTTTAGGCCTCCAACCCTCTGAATAACGAATTTGGTCTATGTGGTAAGAATTTATTGAATTTCATCTCAGCCAAACGCTTCACCATTCAAATGGAGATGCAAGCGAATTTGTAAGCCAAAGCAACAAGACTTTCTCATATCACACAAACGTACTAGCAATTGGACAACATGCACTCCTTGCTTGCAAATACTGTACTTCCTCCATTTTTAATTAGTTGTTCCATATTGACTTTTAACACCATTTATCTCATTCCATTTGACCATTATTAGTTGTTCTTTACATAACCAAAATTATAGTAATGTAAAATCTAGTTAGATTTGTATCGACATGTACTTCCATAGTATCAACTTTTTATAATTTAAAATTATGGATTGTTAGATTTTATTAAAAGGTCAAAATAGAGCATTGGTAAATGTGCCAAGTCAAAGTGGAACAACTAAATTAAAAACAGAGGAAGTATAAAGGATACATTTAAAAAATAATAATAATAATAAAATTCAAGAAAAAACTAAGAAAACACAATGGCAAGATTGACAACCCTTCTAAACTTTTTATTCCAGGCCATGCTATTTCAACTCTTAAAGGTGCATCTGTTCCACTCAAACAAATGAGCAATGGACATGATAGGAGGGGGAAAAACTGACATCTTAAGTTTTGTGAAAACCTTACACAGAGTTTGCTCTCAAATAACAAGAAAGTTTTATTTTTGTTCAATGGAAAGACTTGTTTTTTATGATTTTATCAAAACATCAACAAGTGAATAGATAAGGTGGGATATCTAGAAGCTAACCATTGCATATTCATCATCAGTACTGTCTTCATCTTCATCTTCCTCAACCTCCTCTTCTTCCTCATCATCTTCACCTTCTTTTTCTTTCTTGCCCTTCGAGTCGTCATTCTACGCATTTGAAAGAATCAGGAAACATATATTCTAATATTATTACAACATAAGAAGGGGATTCTAACAGCATAAAAACAGTGCACACTCCAGGTCTTCTACAGCTATCTTCAACTAGTAACACCTATAAACTGTACGCAGAGTAGTATTGAATTTCTAAACTATAGACCAGTCAGCAGATTTTCAATGGACAAGACTAAGTAATGAGCAACTTACTTCAAGATTCTTCTCAAGCTGTTCCAGGAGATCCAGCTTCTGAAGGTCTACCATCAAAAGATCACAGTTAGAAACGACTATAAAACTAATGAATAGAAACTGGTGATTAAAAACCAAAGCCAGTCCTTATCATCTGGAACATTGTACTTTCACTAATGATGATGATTAAACAGTTCACAGTGTGGATATGCAATATGCAATAGAAGGAGCCAACAGAGAAAAAAAAAAGAGTAGGAACAAAATTTTACCCTATTCTGCATGCTTAGCAGACAAGCACCCCTTAAGACATCCTTACTGATAGAGAAGGAGAAGAATTGACACTTTAAAGCAATGAATGGGAACAGTGGTCAAAATGAGGTTGATAAACCAAACCAACAGAATAGTTACTAGACCATGTCAACCAGTGCCTTTCAAAATATTACTGCCAATAGCAACTTAAGGAGGGTGTGTCAAAACACCCTGAAACTGCAATTCCATACATAGCCCTAACTAGAAAAGTATTGACATGCTGTACTTCCAACAATCAGAAAGGATTGATTGTAAAGAAATGAGTGAGACAGCCAAAAAAAATTGTTTTTGGTGTATGTCATTGTCTTTCATATATCTTGACTACAGATAAAATCAAAACAAATCAAAATAGTGCTTAAAACAACAAAGGGCAGAAAGAACAGAGCTTGGCAAGTGGCTAATGAGCAGTTAACTAACTTAGAACCAAAAAAGTTCAAAATCTAAAGTCGCCAGTGACAACTAGCATAACCAAGTACCTCGTTTAGGGTTCCATTGCACCTTCCTCTTAGTCCTGAGTTTCGTGCCTGAAAAATTGTTCGTCAAAAAACCTTTAGGGTGATCAATAAAGAGATCCACAGATATAGGGCAATCACATTTTGATAAGAATCAGCATGGACATCATATAAATCATTTATTTTTTCAATAAAAGGTGCCCACAAGTTTTAATCAACCTCGAACAAGCTCTTGTGGAAAATATCCAGGTTCAAGCTTCAAATATCCAGAATCTGTAAGCGAACCCCGACCAAATCTACTTTTTCTGTTGACCTTGTCAGAGTACCTTTCAATGTCTACGGCTTCTTCTTCTGAGATGACAGCAAACAAAAATTAAGATAAGTTAAAGGGGTAGCTAGTAAATCTCAAAAATTCTGTTTGACTGCGGCGTGGTGCACCAAAAAATAGCAACAGCAACAAACAGAACGAATAACACCCAACACACACAGCCTAAGACAGGAGAGAGCCTAACTAATATATCAACTACTAGATCACGTTAAACTTAGACAAAACCTATCTAAACTTGGAAATCTATCTGTCAATCTATGTGTCCTTCATATTAATAAAGCAAGTCATTTTTGATTTTTTTTTTATCAACATAAGCTGTTTAGGAAAGCAATGGATCTTGGGAGATGAATAAGGGCATTAGCAAAGAAGGATTAATTCCATATGGTTTAAACATTTCCATTTGAAAGCCAACTATGTGCCCTTCTATTTCATAATGTAAGTCATTTTAATGATTTTTAGTCATCAACATAAGCTGTTTAAGAAAAATATTAATCTTGGGGATATGAAGAAGGGTATTAGTTAATAAGAACTTATCAAGTCTTTAAAAAAACTCACTAATTTGTGTTTCAACAACCTTTACTGCTTTCAATATAAAATGTAAGTGGCATTGAGTCATAGAATAATTATAATACTGCTAGATTAATCTCAAAAGGTAACTTAAAAAAACTATCAGCTAATAGAAATTTGACATGATACAGCTAGAAACTATAATAATTGCCCTAGCCTCAAGCCCTTAAGGCAAGTTAAGGGTTCAGAATCTTCAGAATTCAGATTTTAGACATCCCACATCTTATACCTTGTAGCCAGAAAACAGGTTTGAAATTTTGATGCTCCACCTATATGCATTAAAACAGCCAAACTGCAATGGTTATATAGCTTACTATATGAATTGACTAGTAAAGAGCTATTACATATTGCTTATACTGGCCAATACAACTTATGGCTGAGAAAAATCCAATCCCTACACACAGAGACTTTCAACAGGAAACCACAATAGCGAACATTTCTGCAATACGTGATAATTACTGCACTTGAGACCAGATACACATTTAAGAACCGGCCAGAACTCAAAAGATGGTTCTATTAGAACTTTAATTTGGAACATGTTGACTACCTTGTACCTGAATCTTCATAGACGATAGAGACAAGAGTACATAATGTTTATAAGAACATTTTCAATTGGTCCAGTATCACCAAAAACTAAATTTGCTAATACGATTCATGGCCAGGTTCATATGGGACAGCCTTTATATGATAAAACAAGAAAATAGGTCAGACATGAAAAGTTTGGCACAAAAGTAAACTGTGGCATACACTAGTTGATGCAGAAGCTTATTTCTTTCTTCATCCTTTTGAAAAATCACACTTGTATTCAGAACATTCAATTTTATGTTGGAAGGGAAGCATCAGACAGAGTATAGAGACAACAGCACAAAACTGACAACATAGGTAATAGAAAAGGTGCCATAAACAAACACAACTCATCTACATCCTTATATCCATCATTGCTATGAATTCTTTTACAAGTTTTCAAGTCAAATAAGAAAGCCAAACATTGACATTTGATTTGCTGAATATAAAACACAAGCACACATCCAAAAATTGCAGCCAAGTTGCTTACTTCCAGAGAGCGTTTCCTCAAGGTAATAAGGCGAGCTTTGAAAGTAGGTCCGGAACCTAAAATTAAGTGCAGCAAATCCCTTCTCTTCAGGAACTTTGGTTTTGTCTGGCAACTGAACATCCTGTTACCCAAAAAAACAACCCAGCAATAGTCACTTTAGGCGGTTGAGAAAGATAATAACGCTAGAAACAACAGGGCTACGGGGGCTACGTCAATGGTTCATACAACAGTAGTTTCTAGAGCAACTAATAATAGAGGAGACTCACGGGAAAAGCAACAAAAGGATCTTGCTTGGCAAACTTGAAGTCACTTCCACCAAATCCCCTGCCACGACCTCTACCTCTAAATGCCATCTATCAACCAACCAGGATTTTTGCGTTATGAGTTCGGAATCTACCAAAAGAAGCAATATATTGGTTTTCTAAGACTGAGATCACGTGGAAGAAGGTTTACATCATATGTGCACTAATTAACTAACACATCAATAAACTAATTAACTAATATAGCAATAAACTAATTAACTAGTTAACTAGTTAACATCCTAATCCCTTCAACAACAACAATACTCTAAGTTTGAATTTTGAACAATAACAACAATTAATCAACATTTCAAAGTTCAAACCAAACAAGTGAACAACAATTAATATAACTTATGTCTCTAATTGAATATCAACAACAATTAATCAAGTAAATTAACAACAATCATTCAAGTAAATCAACATTTCAAAATGACAACATTCAAACCATAATTCCTAATTCATAAATTCACATAATTCTCAATTCAAATCATAATTCAAAGAGAGTGAGGAGTAGTGGAGTGGGTACCAATCGATAGGAGGCCGTGAGAAACTGAGATGTGAGGACTGAGGTGAGCAGTGGAGCATGAGCACCAACACCGAGTAGAAGAGGCAAAGAGGAGGAGGCGAGCTAACTGCACGAGCACCAAGCAGAAGAGGCGAAGAGGAGGAGACGAACACTGTTGTAACGGCAATCGGGAGGCGCCAAGGCGGCATTTGGGGAGTTGGGTTGTCGGGTTGGGCTAGGTTTAGGGCAATTGAAGATTTGAAGAGAATAAAAGGGAAAAAAATAAAAGGAGAGTGTGTCAAAAGGATTTGAACCTAAGTCTCTAATAGTAGTGGGCTCGAGCTTAAATCTCAACAAGCTTTTGATTTTGGGCTCAAGAGTTGAGATCGATAGTTAAATAGGAGCTCGGCTCGAAATTAAGTTCGAAGCTTGGCTTGATATTTTCAAAATGAAAAATATACAAACAAAAATAAAGATAAATTCAACAACAAAAATTATAGCATGTCTATAGGTTTTTGCATTCTCCAAATAAAAGTTTAAATATAAAAATATTTCATTATCAATTATCAACACTTCAAAAATCAAAGCAATATGACAGCAAATTTCATACTTCTTGCTAGGCTCCAAGCTTTTGAAATTCCAATGCCTCCAAATATCATCCCTAGGAGGAGAAATAGATTGAAGATTAAGCTTCTTAAACTTAACATCAAATTAGTAATGTTAAAGGTACCACTATGCTACATGAACTTAGCCATCACTACCTTGAACAAAAACAGATAATTTTGCTAATGTGATTGAATATCGCCGAAACTCAAGAGTATTTTGGATGCATTAGCAAGCATAGGTCCACTCGGTGTCTAACCCCAAGCGTGCCCTTTGTCTAATTAAGTAGTCCATCTTTAGAACTTGGATAAAAACTTAAAAGCATTATAAATTTGAGGCCTTAATTCAACAGCCATGCCAAGTGTTTGTTTGTGACGGCGAGGCGACATAACACCCAGAAGTCCAGAACCTACTCAACGTAGTACACTCATAAACTTAATGCCAATCATGGAAGATAATCCTAAACTAAAAAAGGAAAAAGACAAAAAACTCAAATAGCATGCACCCCTTACTCAAAGGCAACAAACACACTAATAATATTCATAAACGGCGACGGCAACAATCAGACAAACACACCAATAATCACACAAACACACTAAAAAATAAGGTAATAATCAGACAAACACACCAACTAAAATAGTTAATAGATCGATTTAGGGTTTGAAAAATTGTTGGAATTACCTGAGACTTGAATGGTGAGTGATGGCGAGGCAACGGCAACGGCTAGGCGATGGATGGTTTGTGTAATTGTTTGTTACTGTGTGATGCTTAGGTTTCGTGACTTCGTGTGTTTACTTCTTTCTTTTTCTTTTTATTTGATGCTTTTTTTTTCAGTTTGTGAGTCTCGTAGGAGTCATAGTGAAAATTAGGCTTTTTAGTTTTTTTTCCTAAATATAAATTATATATAAATTTAAAAATATTTATACTAAATTTTACCAAACTTGTTAACAAATTTTCGAGCCGAGACGGACCTTGCCCGGCTTTGTTCATTTAAGTCTCGAGTCGAGCTTTATTTGACCGAGTCGAGCCCGAATAACTTGATTTGTTAAGCACTTATAGTATCTAGACTGAGCGTAACAATGTGTCCCCAAACTCCACAACTAAGGAAAACAACACCTCTTTACCCATAATTGTGAATGAACCTACAAAGAAACATCGACGGCTACCCAACCCCATAGAAGGCGACTTAAACAACTTATAAATTAATCCCCTCTCTTTAATAAGTGATAACCCCTACTTTCACTATCAATATATAAATAATTGATCAATAAATAGGGCGTAGGAGGGGAGCTTTGGCCCCTCTTAGACCCATGATATAATCTGCAGCCCTATAAATAACCTCTACTCTCACCGTCAAATGGCTTCAATTTCGATAAATCATCTATGTATGTTTTAGCAAGTGGAGCGTTATTTATCGGCCCAATTAATCCCTTTATCATTTTGCCTTTACTTAAATTTTAATTCAAATTCAACATTTTACTCTTTTATTATTTCTTTCCTACTTTCTTACTTTCTGCTTTCGTCAAACCCCAACCAACCACCACGCCCCACCGCTTTCTACCCGACCACCACGTCATGCAGCTTTCTGGCCGACCACCACCCCGCAATCCAACCACTACACCAAAAACCATCTCAGTTGACGACAAAAAAGAACCAACGGAGGAGCTGTTGATGTCGTCGTCACAGGTAATAATATCAAAATTCCTGTCTCGAAAAAATAGCCATCTAAAATTCCGACCAACCCAAGGGGGAGCCGCCCCAAAAAAAAATGGCTACCCTTGGAGTAGTTGTTTTAATTGGATGGCTCCCCCTTGGGTTGGCCATTTTTTTAGATTGCTCCCTTTTAAAAAAATATAAAAATGAAATTAATTATTTTTGTTTTAATAGATTCTGATCAATAGAAGATTTTAATGGTGACCGTATCAACTATTATCCTCATTTCACGACTTTGGAAACATATTTGGCTAATTAACATGATTGAAAATTAATTAACAACAATAATTATACAAAAAAGGGCTAGTCGAAAATTTTAGACCGCTAGTCCACTACACTTGGGGCTAGCCTAAAAAATTAAACGTTTCTACGTCGAAAAAATAATTAAAAAAACTCTCGCGCTAGCGCCGACAACCTTTCTTCTTCGTTTGTCGATTCCTTCTCAATATGGAGACTCATTGTGTGAAGTGGTTTCCGGCGAATGGTGGCGGTTTTCGGTGAACTTACCGGTGGGGTGAAGGTGGAAGGGAAAAGAGAGAAGAAGGTGAAAAGAGATGAGAAAAGAGAATAAGGGATAGGGTGTAAAATAGTAATTTCGGGAGGCGATGTGAGTATTTAGGGAGCTAAATAACAAAACCCAAGATATTTCAAGGGTATTTCTTGCATTTTTATATAATAACATTGGTCACTTGTCAGTTGTCATGATTTAGGAAAGGGTCAAGTTTGACACGATTAGTTTTGGGTTTTTATAAGTTAAATGGTCGTAATAATTCATAATTAAACTTTTTAGAGAGGAATTCTTAATTACTACTACATACAAATTCAATACTAATGTAATTTCAAATATTTTTCATGCAATAGCACAAAAGAATACTAGTTTTTATTTATTCTAATCTATAAATATTTGACTTATCATTAAAGGAAAATGAGCTTACAAAGTTACAAGAGAGTAGCTTAGGATGATAGTGATGCAAACAATGTTAATGAAAAATGAGGATAACATTATAAATGCTACTTTTTCTGTCTCTTTAACTTTGTCCCATTTTTATTTATGGAATTTAAGTTTAAAAAGTTTGACTGGAAGTTTTATTAGATATAATATATATTCAAGTGAAAATTTGATGGATGTATTTTCATGTAAATGTTTTAAAATATCAAATTTTAATAATTTTTACCATATAAAATTTGATATGTAAGCGAAAAAACTAAAAAGTTAAATAAGACAAAAAGTTAGAAATAGAAAAAACAGCGGCAAAAGCTTCCGGAAAAGAGAAGTAGAAGAGGAGGGGTCTCAAAATTTCAAGTTCCGTGAAGTTTCCCGCTCAATACGCCCTACTTCTCCCCATTTCCCCCTTTTCCCTCCACTTCCTTCCATTTCCCATATACTAGGAGAGAGAGAGAGAGAACGGAAAAATGTTCGGAAACATCCGGCCGTTACCGCCGTCATCGGCGGAACTGTTGGAATTAGAGCGGCTACCTTCTAAATTGTTTAAAGACGATTCCCTCTCCATCTATGGTATGTCTCTCCCTTCATTTTCATTTCACTTCCCTATCTTTTTGTTGATTTTTCAAGTATATCCAGGTTTTTTTTTTATTGATAATCTAACATTTCTTTGAAAATTTGTACAGTTCACTTTGATTATTGCAATTTGGTTGATTGATAATTATGCTTGCGAGTACTCCAAAAAAAGGATGATAATTTGGCAAATTCAGCTCGAACTTTTGCAGCTGAATTTACCGTGCATTTTTAGTAGCAGTTTGTGGCTAGGATATGTCTTGATTTGTTGAATAAAATGTGAACCACGATTTCGGATCAGATGATTTGACCAATTCTATACTTACGAGATTTCTTTGAGATTTTGGTTAAGATGTGGTCTGTTGTTGACGTAGAATCGACGCTTGTGAAGCTTAAGCATGGCTGCCAACGTAAATTAGCTCCAGCATCTCAAGATTCGATGGATTTCGAGTCGAGTTTGAATGCTTTGGAGGATTTGTCTAAGGTTTCGCAGTTGAGCAGCGAGCAAGGACTGCGTGCTTGTAGTAGTGGTGGTTCTGGTATGGGTGTTTCTCCGAGTCCTGATCAAGAACACAAGAGAGGCAGGGATGTGTCTATACATTATCTATTCTCGAAGTATGCTAGTTCTCACCGGAAAGAAGGCAACACTAGTTACAACAGTTTGTCTTCGGTGAATGTCCCTGCATGTTCAAGCGATTCTGAATCCACAGGCTGCTCTCAACGACAGTTCTGAGTCGTAAATAGAGCTCTCGGAATCCTGTGGAAATTCCAACACTTGACACCTTATGCGAACCTTATGCCAAGAAGTCAGTAGAGGTGTAAACTTATGGGCAAGATTGTAACTTGTAACAATAGGTTTGTAGAATGTTGTTGTAATGTTAAGTGCTGGTTAATCCTATGAATGCAATCCCCTTTATTTAACATCTATCCATTCCATCACCAGATTGTAACAGCTATAAGGCATTATTTGTAGCCATCACTCTGTCAGCAATTTTATTATTGCAGCAACTTGTAATTTGTTCAAAATCTTATCACTGTTTTACTAGATAATATGGACAAATATATCAGAAAAATAAGCTTCAGAATAAGTACATTTGAAGCATATGGCATAATGATTGGTCAAGCCAGTGCTAACAAGGCCTCAAAACTGTGCAATACTCCTCTATCAGTACTTCAGTAGAATCTCAAAAACTAGCCAAAAGTTCACTCTCGCAGCCATGGTGCTTGAGCAGGGGTCCATTGGCATATTTCACCTTCTTTAAACCATAGACCTGTAACATAATCATATCAGTCAGATAAGAGTTGGAAATTCTTTCTTCTTTCAAGTATGTTGGCTATGCATCCTAAATTTCGGTCTTGATGAACGCACTGAGAAAAATAACCACTCAGCAGAAAAAGCAGGTCAACAGGCATATTTTACGAAGTACATCACTATTCGTTCAGAGCTGCTAAAATGCGGTAGAACTCATTAGCAAGCCTCAGTACAGAGAGTTAGGTGCTTGTATAATATCTCTGCCAAAGTACCCTCATTAGCCTATATTGATCCCATCAGGCCATCACCAAAAGTCTTTGCAGGTCAAAATAAATGTAGAAGCAAAGCACCAGTACCCAATCATCGACTAAAAGAAAGGTTACTTTAAGAAGACACAGGTTCCTGGACCTCTTGGAAATCAACAGTTTCAAGCAGAACAGTTAAATGACTTTATTTCTTCAGTCGGTATAATCAAACCAACTAGACTTGGACCTTCTAGTACTAGAATTTCCATTCACATTTCACTACATAGAAAGGTGAGTAGGCAACATCTTATACTTGCCCTGTTACAAACTTGTGAAAACCACCTTCCAGTTTGCAACAGTGCAATACACCATTTAGTAGGAGGGCTCTTAAATTTTCAAACACACACGCATCAGACATGTAGCATTTCACAATGTTACCGACTGACTGACTCAAACCAATTAACCAAACATGACAAAAATGAGCTAATTCACAGAAGTTGCTTCAAGGTGAGTATAATTGAAGAATGAAATTCCTCACCTATTTCCCGCTTGCCATTGTCAGGGCTATCACTTCCATGAACCACATTCCTGCAAGTATTAAGTAGAGTTAAGAATAGTGCATACCCAATTTTATCTGAGATTGCATCACGATTGTGTGGGAAGTCTAGAGGAGAAGATACCAACCTTCCTGTTTGAACAGCAAAATCTCCTCTAATAGTTCCAGGTTCAGCTTGAAGAGGATCTGTAGCTCCTATTAACTTACGTGATGATGCAACAACTCCAACACCTTCCCAAGCCTAGCATTCAATAAATATCATGTCAAAACTCTATTTCCACTAGCAAAGAGACCAGCAGAGTAAAAAAATCTTACCATACACACAACAGGACCAGAAGTTATGTACTCGATCAACTTTTGATAGAAGGACTTGGACTGGAGATCCTTGTAGTGCTCCTACAGAAATATACCTCATTAAGAACGCATATACACACTAGAGATGCCCACAATAACCAAATAAAAAACACACACAAATTTCCAATGAAATCTGGTATCTTTGCCACACTAAAGACCTATTGAATCAAAAGACTTATAATCCATTTCAATAGCTCCTAGTTTAAAAAAATCTTCCCGTTATGCACAACACTGTTATAAGAACTTCCAACAAAGAAAAAACGGTATTACTTACTTTTCAACTCATTTGAAGTTGATTTAGTACAGCTTCACAAGTCACAATTCCGATACATAACAAAAATTTAGAAAAAATTGTCAGTTAAATTTATCAATCAACGCAAAAAGTGTTACCCTTACTAATAATTTGTCTTTAGCTCAGAAACAACTAAATAAGCAACTAGATTCTCATCATATTAGCATATTCATACCAAAATAATCAACACAACAAAAAGAGCAAGTAAAATAATCAATTATACTCACAATTGGTCAAATGAAGCAAGCAAGTTAAAGCACAAAACTGACTAGAAAAAATTGAAACTGTAAGAAAGAAGGCACCTCAGCTAATTCTTTAGGACACTGGTACATTTTCAACCCAAGCAGCTTAAAACCCTTCTCAAATCTTGAAATTATCTCTCCAACCTAAACAAAATTGAATTCGATCAGCAACCCACCTCACCAAATCTTCAACCCAATAAAACCCATAATTTAAATTTGCAAATGAAACAAACCCATAAAAAAAAAATTCAACTAAAATTACAAACATACAAGACCACGCTGCACTCCATCTGGTTTGATCATAATATAGGTCTCCTCAACTCGGTCCTGAAAATCAAATAAATAATTACAAATGGAATTTTTGACTAATTAAAGGGAAAAGGATGGAATTTTTTTTTTACCATGGAAGCGACTAAGTGAGGAAGGAAGATATGGGGTTTGGATGGTGTCTTTCGAGGAAGAGAGTGGGAGATGAGAGGGCATTTCAGGGAAAATAGATGGGATTGTGAGTGGAATGCAGCTAATTTTTGGTGGTTGTTGCGGCGGAAGAGGAGGTTGTGGTGGTGGGTGGAGGGAGGTGGTGATGAGATGAAAGTGCAGTGGGAGGTTAGAGCAGTGAGTGCTCCCATTGCTTCCATGTATGAGTTAGCTCAACAAAGTACGGGGTTGTTTAGTTGGTATAGTTTGGTACTCATTGCAGATGTATCAGGTCGAGTCGGGTTCGGATCGAGTCATTATCGGTTATTTGCTTGGTCGGGTTAAAGTCGGGTTCGGGTCGGGTTGTATTCGAGTCGAGTCAATGTCGATTTGGTTTATATTCGGTTCAGGTCAAAGTCGTTTCGGGTTGTATTCGGTTCGGGTCAAGGTCGGTTCTAATGCAATCGGGTCAGTTCCTGAACGGGTTATAACCAGTTATTTCGGATTCGGGTAAAATCGGGTCGGTTCCTGAACGAGTTATAGCGGGTTATTTCGGGTTCGGATCAAGGTCGATTATAGTAAAAAATCAGATCGATTCCTGAACGGGTTATAGCAGATTATTTCGAGTCAAAGTCGGTTTTGATAAAATCGGACAATGATGATGGTTAATTCATAAATTGGTCAATAATGATGTTGACAAGTCATTTAAAAACAAAATATTTATGAGGTAATGATCATTAATATGTATTATCCTATCAAACTAGTCTATAACATACGATTTAAGTTTATATATGCATAAGAACTTGTAATATAATTCTTCTATTTATACCAATGTGTATTACTACTTAGTTGTCGAATATAGATGATAGATGATTAGGAAAGAATTTGATACCTTAAAAGAATAAGAGATTAACTTTCAAATGTAGAGATAAGTAAATATTTAGCAACTTAACATATAAACGATCATATATTCACATTGGTATAAATAGAAGAATTATATGAAAACTATATTTTAGTTTTTTTATTTATTGTTACTTAAAGAGTATGAAAATGATTATCATTTTGGAAAAATAAGGACGTTAATGAGATTTATGAAACAATAAAACTCCAAATTGGAAGGCTCTAATCTCACTTTTTATAGGCATAGACACGATGATTTTGCTTTTATTTGAATATTTAGTAAATCTTTTAAAATTTTTATTTTCATAAATGTACTTATTAAATAATTAAATTAATAAAAATGTTTGGTTTCAAAGTTATTAGATATTAGATAAAAATTGGGTATGTCAAGATTAGGTCATATTCACGTATATACAGATTATTAACACATCCAGTGAATTTGAGTAACGAATTGTTATAAATCGGGTTATATCGGTTATGTGTCGGTTTTCAATCGGTTCGGGTCGAGTCCGTAACGGGTCAGGTCTATAGCGGGTTGGGTCCCTAACGGGTCGGACACGGATCGGGTTCGGGTCTTTGAATATCGGGTCAAATCGATTTCGGGTTAACTTCAGGTTGGGTCGGGTCGGTTTTCGGGTCTCACTTTTTGGGTCATAATTAGGTCGGGTTCGGGTCGGTTTCGGGTAACTTATCGGGTCGGATCTGATTCTGACAGCTCTAGTAAAAATTAGATTTTTTTGGGTTTTGTGTAGCCATGGGTTGAGTTGGGAATTGGGATATGATCATATAATCATATGGGTTGTGTTTCCTCTCTTGTTCAAAAACACTACACAAGTACACATTAATCATTATATTTGTCAATTATAAATTTCACCATTAACATCTCTAATTTATATCGGGAAAATAAAAGTTATAAAAACTTAATATTATAAAAATATACATTATTTCTAATATAACATCATTTAATATAATAACATTTGAAGCATTAATGGAAAAATAGAGTCAATTAGTATATAAATAGTGTAAAAATTAGAATGTAAAGAGTATTATAGGACAGAGCGAATATTCCTCTAAGACCAAATTAGCCTAAATTAAATTTACATTAGACGAAACTCAGATAAAATATCCCTCTTGATCTGCATGTATCGACATCAAAATCTAGTGGGTTTGGCCAAAACTCACCAATGTAGTACAAAAAAAAATTTGTGTTTGTATTGTAAAGCATACTTAATATTTTGTTAGAAAATTATCACTTAAGTCAAATCTGATTAGGGGTACTTGTGTTTACTTTCAGATTTTACTCACTGGCATATGCATCACTTGTTGAGCTACAAAAACTTCTCAGATTATGCCATTAGGCATCAAAGTTGCCAGAAACAAATCATTTTTCTTTACAAAAATACAAAGAGTATCCAAAACGAGCCGCTTTGCAGTCTCTCTTCCTTTTCTTGTAATAACTCAACGAAGAATGTTTACATGACATAAAGAGCAATAACAAGTGGAAACAGCTAAACAAGGGTGATAGAAATAGTTGCTATTTGCATGTTCTCTAAATATGCATCGATCGCAACCCCAGCAGTCATTTCAACTATCGCCTGCGAAATGTCCTTCTGAACCAGCCATGTTTTTGTGTTTTTGCCTTCATGTCCTTCCCTGTAGCACCATTGTAAACATTTCACCTTTCATAAATTCTGAACATCAAAATGTTTTATATTCTATCATCTACAGAGGTAACAGAGACTCCAGGGTTACCTTGAATTCTACCAGCGCGATATAAAGCTTCCTCTGCTATAGCTCGCCATTGTTGGGCACACGAAAAGTTCATGCCCATACCAACACTTAGCCCTCTTAATAGGTGCACAGTTCGTAGAACAGAAAACAGTTCCTCAGGAAATGCCTTCAGAGACAAGCAAACAAGAGAAGAACTTTCAGGGATTTCTTTGTTGAAAAAATATAGAAAATAAATATGATAAAAAATCACTCTGTAAAAAAGGGTTGAAATGAAAAGCATTGCAGAAAATCAGTACGACAGCAAAATTCAGTACCTCAACGGCAATCTTTTTAATGGAGGATCCCTCGGAGAAAGGTTGCAGCACTGTTAGTCCAGGAGGTAGCTTTGTATCGAACATAGTCTGTGCTAACTTCAGCATCTCATCTTGTTCATTCTCACAATTAGTCAAGGTGCCGATACCAAGCTCTCTATAAACGAACAAGATTAGAAAGATATCAAGGGTGGGAATCAATGCATAAGATTGACATCAAAGTTTTTCTCATCTAACTACTTTTGAGGAACTAAAGAACATTGAATATAAGAGGAGTTAACTTCCACAAGACTGTCAAGTTTGTAATAACCTATAGCTTTCAATTGCTCTTATAGGATCATTATCAGCCATAGCAAGGACAAGATTTGCATAGCCAAGCCTCAGGTTCTCTGGGAGATCTTTCACTTGCCCATAGTCCAGCAATGCTACCTAAATAGTATCCAATTTCGATAATTTACCATTAGCATCAGTGTTAAGGACCTTACTTCGCATAGCATATGAACTTATAGAGTGTTCACTGCTTGTTACTTCAAATAGATTCAGACTCTCACTCACCTCACAACCTTTACGTATAAGAATATTTCCTGGATGAGGATCTGCATGGAAGAAACCACTCTTCAATATCATCTGCCCATATGCTACAGCCAAGCTTTTAAGGATATTCCTGCGTGCGTAGATGTTTGCACGAATTTATTACAGATAATCCACACTAAAGTTAAATCACATGAACAAAACTAATGGTGGAAAATTATGTTACAATTTCCAAAAGCATGACAGGAAAAGATAAAAAGTATGTGAATCTCAACAGATGTAATGTTTACATCCATTAGTAACCACAGAATCGGTAGGGAAGGGGTTACAAGAGATTGCATACATCAAGATGAAAGTGAGCTTACTCCTTTGCTGCGACGGCAACCCTACTATTAGGGTCAAAGCCCCTTTTGGCCATTTCGTCACCAAGTCTCAAGATTGGGATCCCATCAATGTAGTCCATCACCAATACCCTCCTAAAAAAGGAATATCAATCTTAATACAGATACTCTACTTCTACTGCATAAAATCTCGATCCATGAACATCCACCACACATTCATTTGATGTATTCATCATATATATAAAGGGTACAAAACTCATCCACATGATTGATTTTCTCAAGAAACTGGGCAAAACTTAGACAAATTCAAGTCATAGATGCAGAATTTAAGCATCCTGAACATGTCTGATAATATTATCAGAACAAAGTCAATTTTCTTGCAACATCTTTACATTCAAAAGCTTATGGACATAGCCGCTCTGTAAACGCAAGGCGAGTCTCCATACACTTGTTCAGCCCTCCCTCCATCCAGCCACAAGTTGAGGAATTGGCAAAACAAATTGCAGGTTTTTCATCTTTTCTTTTTGTACTAGCAAGTTGGTCTCACAAAATTAACTATCAGCAGCTTGAAAACTTAAAAACAAATTTCACCAAGTGTGACTGACATGATAATTAGAAAAAATTCATAATTGGCCTTTACTATATTGATGTGTAAGCTAAAAAGCTCAAGGAAGTAACAGTGCAAGAGTGATGAGATTAAATCTCCACAACAAAAATCACAAAGATAAGCTTACCTACTGACCATGTCCTTCATTACTCGTGGAATCAAGACAGGACTCTTCTTATTATTCTCATACAGGAATTTCCTGATCTTATCCATCGCTGCTGCCTCTCTTGCGAAGTCAAATTCATATGCAATCTTATGAAAGAAAATACAATTAAACTTTCCGGTCCTGAACAACAGAAGCAAACAAACAACTGCTGGAAGAGGCAGAATATGATCAACCCAGAACAACTAAACATGATTGATTAAGAAAAGACTTTGGAAGTACACGTTTCAATGGCAAGAAGTCAACTATAACAGTTGACAACAGTCACAATACACATCAGAACTTAAATCCAGAAGTGTACTTTGGAAAGGATTGTCGCATGTCCCCCAGAAAAGGCATCTAATGATACAAAGAGTAAATAAGAATAAGACAGTTGAAGTAGTCCTGGAGCATATTTCATCTATAGTACTCTTTCTTCAACTAACTTCAAGAAAAGACAGGATGAAAGATTCAATTAGCAACTAGCTGCATATATCTCCATCAAGTATGAAATTTAGCAACATAAGCCGCTACAAATATGGATTAAGACTATAAAGACGAATTGTTGTTTCTCCAAAAGAAAATTCAGTTACACAAGTTATTCATCCATTAAGACACAGATAAAAGTATCCCTCAAATGGTTAAACCTGTACTCATTTTAAACTTCTGAATAACATTTGGGAAAAGGATATAGAGACTTATACAGTTGTACTATGCTTAAAGATCTGAAAATCTGTTTGACGGTACTAAAAGCCTAAGACAGCTGCAGAAATTTCATAATCATGAATACAACTAAACCATATCAGACATCAAGTCATAACAAGGGACATGATTACAAATTACATTCAATGGTAAACCCAATTGGTAATCATTCACTTTGACCTCAACTTTAGGGTTAAAGATTGATGATTATAATAGGAGTGAAGAAAAGCAGAAGTGTATTTTCACCTGTTTTTCCATTTCCTTTGCCACGGAATAGAGATCGAATTTGATATCTGTCTTCTGCATATATAAAGCAAAAGCTTGCAAATTACGAATATCAGTCATCATCAGTTCCTGAACTCCAGGATGTTGGACCTAAAAGATTTTTAGGCATCAGTTAACAGTTACACCAATAAAGATTCTAAAGAGCCATTCAAGTTATCCACCTTCACAACGACATCTCTCTTCTTACCCTTCAACCTTGCACGGTGGACCTAAATGGAAAGAACACAAAAATGCATCAGATTCAGCAAGCATGTTCAAGAAAAGGTAGAAGCGGCTTGGCCAAATCTAGCAAAACATGGGGCAGAAGGCATAACTATAATATGTTGACAACATATGTCAGTTTTACATAACCGTAACATCCAGAACTGTTGGCAAAAAACACATTTCCTAAAACAAGCTTATAAACACTCAGAAGCAGTAAGGCCAAAAATCCCAAACTCTTTGCTCACTCCGGCTGGCTCATAGATTCTAACAACTAATACATTATTACTATTGATCATATAGATTAGATCACTATGAGACATTAAATCTTAACTCAGATAAGTCCATGCATCTCTGCAGCCACTATTCATTACAATTTCGTTTTTTTAGAGTCAATTTTGATCAAGGTTGGAGAGAAGATCGCGAGCATTCCTTAATTACGGCCAAAGCTTGACAAACTATCCTGAATGTTCCATGAGTTTCAGACTTTTCACCTCTTACAAAAGGCTAAATATTAAAGGGGTTAGGTAAAAGCAGAAGTACTGAACCTTAGAGCATCTTCAGGCTTCACTATATTATGCAGAAAGCGTACTTATAAGGAATAACCAACAATATTCAGAGGGGTTAATACAGACATTACTCAACAAGGACTAAGCTCAAAAGGCAAATTTACCAGAGAAAAAGACATGATTCTCTCACATAATCATAAAAAAATATGTAAGCAAAGGGGAAATGAAAACTAGAAGATTCAACACTGCAAAAAGACACTTGATAATCTACAACATAGATGATGTACCTGTGCAATAGAAGCAGATCCAAGAGGATTTTCATCAAATACATCAAACGTTTCACCAATGCTTTTACCCAACTCTTTCTCAAGCATATGTTGAACTACATCATAAGGTGTAGCAGGAGCTTGATCACAAAGTGTCACCAGCCGTCTCACCCATGCTGCTGGGGCCAAATCAGGTTTCCCAATAATTTGAGCAATCTAATCAAAGCCTCATCACCAAAAGCATTCAGAATACAAGCTTCAGTCATTAGTCAAATTACACAAAATTAAAGGCCAACTCTTTCCTACATCTTATAAAACCCGATACGATATTGAATGGAATTCATTTACCTATGGTTAAGCATATAGCAATCAAGGGTCACAAATCATACAATCCATTGAACTGAAACAGCAATACAAACTAAGCAAAGAATATGGACTTAACCATTGAAAGTACACTAATTAACATGCAAGATTAAAACTTTTTTCAGCAAAATTCTCCAATTACCTATTCTAAGCTTGTTCAAATCAATGTAAGTTAGAAACAACCAAAATTTGTCCAATATTGGCAATCAATCACATTAAACCCAATTCAATTTTCGATACGAAATTCATAAATTCGATTGAAACACACAATTAAATGCAAAACTTCATCAAAAAAGATAAGAAAGAAAACAAGTTTACCTTAAGGAAGAAGCCACCAAGGTCATAGCACATGTTGTATATCTTATCAGCAGCAAGCTCATGTTGCCTCTGCCACATTTCTTCTTGCTTCTTCACATCTTTGACAAAACTCACCCTTACTTGAAAAACCTGTAAATACCCAACAAAATTAAACAAATACCAATGAAATTAGCATCAAACTCACTTCAAAATTCAACACCAAATCTCAATTATACATATTAAATATAAACTAAATAAAAAAAACCCAGAAAAGTTGGAAAAATCCCACCTTGTAGCCTGTGTAGATTTCAGCAGTGCGAGTCCAGAATTGGAAGGAGCGTTGCCAAGGTTTCAACTGATAACACAGGTTTTCTCGAAACTCATCAAATGGTGGAGCTCCGAAGAATGGCATCTCTTTTTTTTTGAAGGGTGTCGAATGAATTCAACAAGTAATGATCTTGATTGTTTTCTTGTCTAAATCAAATCTCGAAGAAAGAACGGATAGTGTAATGTTAACGTTTGTGTAGTTTGGCATCAAACAGTGTTAACAGTCGTGTTGCTCTTTGTTGTTCAGGAAATAGTGAGGAGTAACAGAAAAACCCAAAAAGGATAATTAAAGAATTGTGGATCACATCATACACAAGGCCATTACAACTTCCATTAGGGATCACTTCCAACTTCAACGTTGAAAGTGTGTGCTTTAAGTTGGAAGAATAGCTTTGACGAGAAAAAAACAAGGAAATTCTCTTTATTATCTCCATATTTTTTTTATGTAATCTTTAATGTTTTTTTTTTTTTTTTGTCTAATCTGTATCGTGTACTTCACCATAAATATTATCTGTAGGTTTTGTATTTACAAAATTAAAAGTGATAAATAACAGACGTTAATAAATGCATGCTAATTTGACATTAACTTGACACTAACTACTTCTACATAACTCGCATCCTCCCAAATCTAATTGATCCTACACCCTCCCAAATTACGAACAGACATTCAATGTCATGTTGTAACAAAAAATCCACTCTCCTTGATTAAAAAAACATTATTTATTTTCCCAAAAAACCCTAAAATCACAAAAATTTCCCCAAAATAACTATAGAAACATCCTACATATTGTTTTCTACTATGTTTATGGGTTGACGATTTCTTAGTCAACATCACATAATTTAAGAAAGTGAAGCATTAAAAATAGAGTAAAATTGAAATTTGAATAAGAATTTAGGCATGGTTTTTTATGAGATATGGTAATGATGAGGGATATTTTAACATGTTGTTTAATAATGGTAAAATGAATGTTGACAATGACATTTGTAAGACTAGTTTTAGGCCATGGGTGTTGTTTGTTAATAACGAATACTCTAAGGAAACCTTAACATATTACTACATCTAGGAGAGCTTTTGTGTGGTTGTTAGGAAGTCAAAAAACAATAGGTACACGACTGAGAGGTGTGGATGGAGGATCCATGCAAACAGATAGCATGATGACTTTACTTGGGCTATAAAAGTCTATAACAAACCATGATCGCAGTTGTAAAATATTATGAAAGTCATCATGTTAGCCTAATATAATGTATTGCTTCTACTCTAATAGTTGACACAGTATATTTAAGGAATGAACACCTGTTAAAATTAGTGAAATTTGCCAATATAAGTATTTTAGACATTATCTCATCAATAAAATTATATAAATAAAATTTGCAATCAATTATATAAATGAGTCATTTTATTTTATTTTATTCAGAAGTAAAATATATACAAATTCTTATTTTCATACAAGATTTTTCAATTACTTATTAAGAATCATTGAAAATTTTTTATATCAACATTACAATTAATATCATAAATCCTAAAAAAATCAACCCTATTTAAAATAACACCCCAATTCAAACATTTTCTCATTCATAAACTTCATCTCATCCCTAACCAACAATTTCCTTACTATCCCTCCTAATGTCAACAACTTTCATCTAGCCACTCAAAAAACCCACACTCTTCACACTTATAAAAGGCCTAGTTCAGAGTATGTTGAATTGAAGACAGACTTTGTTTTGCTAGTCATATAATTAATTTTTTTTAAAAAAAATTACATTTCACCCAATTAACTGTTATAATAGTTGCTAAAAACAATTAATCTTTTGAAACTAACACTCACTTGACGGAACCTTAACGGCAGGGACGCAGGTGAGATAAATGGTAAAATAGAATATAACGATACAAGTTAAAGAAAAGAAAAATATTAGAAGAGTAGACAGTAGAGCATGAAAAATTTTGTTGAAAATAAATTATCTATATCTATTAGAGAAGAGTTGTAATGAAATCAAACTTCATTAGATTTGAATGTATTTCTAAATTTTCTATTAAACGTAGATATTTAATTCAATGCATAGATGTACCAATATCCACCGGAGCACGTAGTGTCCACCCTATTCGAAGTAGTACTTGATATTCGACAATCAGATACAAGACTACAAGAGACAAGAGTGTTGGTCGTTGGTGGGTTGGTCCCTATAATTTTATGGCCAACATAACGATATAAGCTAATTGTGGAGTACTAAGTTCCTTAGCTCCATACCTTTTATAGAATACTTAATTGGTTAATATAAATGGGTGATTTTTATGACAATATTTGAATCTTTTATATTATTTGTCTTTTGTGATCCAAAAACAATTTTCAATTGAAAGTTATTAGTGATTAGTTTGATACACGAACTTGAACTTCATAACGATTGTAGGCCTGAATATATGGCTATAAAGTTTAGCTATACAAAACAACCTCAAAAATCTAAATTTTTTGGTGTTTCAGAACTTAAATAAATTTGCCAAGTGTTGTGTCCGATATTTCTCAACTAATAAACGTGGCCCAGGTTAAATCATGGTACATCGTATCTAGAGCTGTCATAATTAGATCCGACCCGATAAGTTACCCGAAATCGACCCGGACCCGACCTGATTATGACCCGAAAAGTGATACTCGATAACCGACCCAACCCGACCCGAAATTAACCCGAAACCGATTTGACCCGATTTTCAAAGACCCGACCCCGATCCGTGTCCGACCCGTTAGGGACCCGACCCGCTATAAACCCGACCCGTTAAGAACTTGACCCGTTTCAGACCCGACCCGAAAAGAACCCGAAACCAATTGAAACCGACACATAATCGATATAACCCGATTTATAACAATTCGTTACCCGAATTCACTAGATGTGTTAATAATTTGTATATACGTGAATATGACTTAATATTGACAGACCTATTTTTTACCTAATATCTAATAACTTTAAAACCAAATATTTCTATTAATATAATTATGTAATAAGTACATTTATGAAAATAAAATTATAAAAGATTTACTAAATATTCAAATAAAGCAAAATTATCGTGTCTATGCTTATGAAAAGTGAGATAGAGCCTTCCAATTTGGGGTTTCATTGTTTCATAAATCTCATTGACGTCCTTCTTTTTCCAAATGACAATCATTTTCATACTCTTTAAATAATAATAAATAAAAAAACTAAAATATAGTTTTTATATAATTCCTTTATATTATACCAATGTGAATATATGATCGTTTATATGTTAAGTTGCTAAATATTTACTTATCGCTACATTTGAAAGTTAATCTCTTACTCTTTTATGATATCAAATTCTTCCCTAATCATCTATCATCTATATTCGACAACTAAATAGTAATACATATTGGTATAAATAGAGGAATTATATTGCAAGTTCTTATGTATATATAAATTTAACATCTTATGTTATAGACTAGTTTGATAGGATAATACACATTTAATGATCATTACCTCATAAATATTTTGTTTTTAAATGACTTATCGACATCATCATTGTCCAATTTATGAATTAACCATCATCATTGTCCGATTTTATCAAAATCGACCTTGACTCGAAATAATCCGCTATAACCCGTTCAGGAATCGATTTGATTTTACTAGAACTGACCTTGATTCGAACCCGAAATAACCCGCTATAACCCATTCAGGAACCGAACCGATTTTACCCAAATCCAAAATAACCCGTTTAGGAACCGACCCGATTTTATTAGAACCGACCTTGACCCAAACAGAATACAACCCGAATCGACCTTGACCTGAACCGAATACAACCCGAACCGACATTGACCCGACCCGAACCTAATTCCAACCCGACCAAGCAAATAACCGATTTAACCCGACCCGAACCCGACTCAACCTGATAGGTAAAATTGACCCGATAAGAACCGACCCACGATGGGTCAACCCAAAACCGACCAGTTGACCTGATTTGACACCCCTAATCGTACCCAAAGTATTGTGTGATGCCATATTGGGTTGTGTCATTTTATCGCATTAACTATTCAACCTAGCATATTTATTATTTCCATCCGTTTCTTTTTATTTTTTTTCTACTTTTTTTACAAATTTTAAATATCTTTAATTGTGTATTAGCAGAAATTATAAAAAGTTGATATTAAAAACTATACATTGAGACGAATCTTTTAAGATCCCATATGATTATGTTTTTTTTTTCTTATAGATTAGAAAATAATTAATGGTCAAAGTTTGACATACTCTAAAATTATAGATTTTAAAAAAGAATAAAAAGAAACAGATGGAGTACCTACTAATTGTAAACTGATCAAAAGCAAAATATTTGAGATACTAAAAATAAACATATTGGTCAGTGTCGAAATTTGTTGAGTTTTCATTTTATTTAATTTTTTAATTGTAAAAATTTATTTAAGAACATCTAATAAATAAAAAAGCTTTTAATTTATTATAAAAACTTATTTGAATACGTTAGTAAATATTAGAAATGTCAAATCGGGTTCACAAATCGGTTTCGGGTTAACCCAATGCGGATCGATTCTTATCGGTTCGGGTTAAATCGAGTCAATTTGATATGTCGGTTCGGGTCGGGTTGGGTCAGGTCATTTGTTGGGTTGGGTTAGCCGGTCAGGTCATTATCGAGTCGGGTTAAATCTGTTATTTTTGTGCTTGGGTTCGGTTCGGGTTTGGGTCAGGTTGTATTCGGTTCGGGTCAAGGTCGGTTAAGGTAAAATCGGGGGGCTTCTTGAACAGGTTATTTCGGGTTCGGATAGATTTCGGGTCAAGTCAATTATGGTAATGGGTCGCCTCAATTTTTGTTGAAATCCAGTTTAAACTTTATCGGGTTCGCATCGGGTCATTAATTATTTGGTTTCAAGGTTATTAGAAATTGGGTAAAAATAGGTCGGACAAGATTAAGTCAAATTCACATATATTCAAATTGTTAATATATCGAATTAATTAAGGTCACACGTTGTTATAAATCGGGCCATATTGGTTATGTGTCGGGTTCAATCGGTTTTGGGTTGTCTTCAGGTCGGGTCTGTAACGGGTCGGGTTTATAATGGGTCGAGTCCCTAACGGGTCGGTCACGGATCAGGTTTGAGTTTTCGGATATCGGGTCAAATCAGTTTTGGGTTGACTTTGGATCGGGTTGGGTCGAATTTCGGGTCATAATCAGGTCAGGTCCGGGTCGATTTCGAGTAGCTTATCGGATCGGATCTGATTTTGACAACTCTAGTAAATATACTTTCATAGTAAAAACAACACTTATGAGACTTCTAAAATTCCAACGGAACATTCTCATTCACTCCCTTCAAAATAATTCAAAACATAATAATTCTTCCCAAAATTAAATATACTAACAATGCTTTAATTGTTAATCTTGTTGGATATTTTACAACCAATCTCCTACGTCAACCACTATTCTGAAACCTGAAATCTGAATTTCTGAATTACGGAGTACGGAGTAATTGCTAAGATGAGTAAGATTTGCTAGGCATTTCATCTCAGTTAACTTCCATTTGTAACTCTCTTCATTAGTCATTACTTTTGTCTAACCAAATGAAAAATCGTAGTACTCCCTCCGTTCTTTTTTATTTATCCTATTTAAAATATTATATTTGAAAATTGAGAAACTTAAATATGATTTTTCGTTTATATATATATAAGTTAAAACATATTCATGTGGCCATATGGGCTCTTATTGGATTTGTTTCGAAGTATAATTTTTTAATATATAAATTTTATATTTTTAAAATACATATTTATAGATATAGTAATTATAATATGTGCATTGAAAATTTTACAAAAAATAAATGTGACAAATAAAAGGAACGGAAAAGTATAAAGAAAAAAACAAAAATAGTTTCTATAGAAAAACAAATAGAAACAAGGATGTTTTTAATTTGATTTTTTTCCCTTCAAATCAAAGTTTAAATTAAAATTTTGAAAAGTTATTTACAACATTCAACTTTTTGCAATTTATATTGTAGATTTCTATATTCTATGTAGTTTTGTCCCTAATACATTGATTGATGTTAATTAGTTTTGTTATAGATCATGGATGTTGTAGATCATGGATGTTATAGATCATGGATGTTGATGATGCTTGTTGTCTACTATCTTGAATAACATGAATAATGTGGCACCCTCCTTTTTGTAGCTAAGTGTCTACAATTAATAAGTTGCTAACCAATATTGTTTCTAGTTTGTTAATTTTTCATTTCAATCGTCATATGCCATTATATAAAATTAATATGTTGTCTAATACGAACAGTGAAAAAATCGCGATCCGAATCCATCCCGTTTATAAAGGGTTGGGTTGAAATTTTCAACCTAATTAATTTAATAGGTCAACCCAACCTAACCCGATTAATAAACAGGTTGGGTCGGGTTGAAATTTCCAACCCGACCTGTTTATTATTGGGTTTGATTTTTATATATGGGTCAGGTTTAATTAATACGAGTCATAAACTCGAGTCATAATTACCATCAGCCAACCCTTTTTTCTACTTTCTATTTGCATTTTTCCCCTCATCCTCTTCACTCTTAGTCTTCAATTTTTATTTTCTTATCTCTTCGTGCCTTCTTCTTTACTTCTTAGTGCTCTTTACGTCTTCTTCCATTCTAAGTGCTCTCTACCTCTTCTTAACATATTGTCAATCTTTTCAATTTGGTTGTATTAAGACTATGTTAAGACTTAAGATTTTTATTTTGCATTGCTTAGAACTTGAAAAATAAAAAAACTCGAATGACCCCCACCGTCGAGAAAACCGATGAATCTACTCATACCATACAAGCTCAAACAAAGCTACACAAAAATAGAGAATTTATAAAAAAGTATGCTCAGCACAATGAACGCAGGACTGCGTAGCAGCATAATACTCTTTATTCTTTAATCTTTAGTCAGGTCTAATCAACAACGACTGATAACTAAAGAGTAAGACCTACTTGGCCAACTGCTTCCTTGCTTGGTTTGACGAACTATTGTACATAAGCCACCAACTCCACAGCATCCTTTTGCTTTACACCATTCCCCAGGAATATGTACACGGTTTACGAGCAACCCGCCAGAACCTCGAAACAGCCGTTCTGAAAGGAATAAGCAGCTTGATGACAACAACTTTCTGCACAAACAACATGAGCAAAGAGCATAGAACCACGGACACGATGGCAATCCATAGTTTGACGGTGTACATTGTTGCGAATAGGCCCGTCATGAAAGTCACAATAGTTGCATAGAATGATAATAGGAGCAATGTCACGCTGAAATCCAGAATTATGACTGAATTGTGCCTCACATTAGTGGCCATCATCCAAAGTAGACAAAACAAAACCATCATTGATAAGCACATCGCTACTATGTCTGCTAATATGAAGACCTGAAAAGCTACCTTTTTTATTAGAACTGGAGTCCCAGAATCTTGGATTAGTCCATCAGGAATCGAGAATGCTGCTGTAAATGTTATTGTAGTAAGAAGAGCAGCTATTATACCCATTGTGTTCACATAGGCATTCATTTGTTTTGTAGGAATGCCCGACGTGCTTCGAACCCCAATCATTTCATATATCTCTCCAATGCTCTTTTCAATCTGGATGGTAAACAAACGTTTATGATTAGTTTTTCTTCTTAATTTCAATTGATAAGTATCGAATCTTTATCTTTGACCTAAGGTTAACAGGTGAATGAAATAACCTTGTCAACTGCAGTACGATATTCCCTCCATTCCATTTTGTTTGCTATATTTGGCTTTCACAATTTAAAAATTTTTTTCCTCAAAATTTATAAGACAAAAAATTATGAAAACTTGATATTCATCGAAATGCATCAACAAAATCCCATTTACATAATCAAAATTTATGGTTAAAGTTTTTTAAATATTGACTCAAATAATGAAAATATAGTGATTAAAATAGCGGAATAGAGGGAGTATACGGTTATATTCAACTAGTGAAAAATTTATGCAATAAAAAAATACCATGTACGATACTCACGTTTGGAGGAAGGCTTGATGCTTCAGCAATAAGTTGACTGGGGGTTTTACCAGCTTTGTTAGGTTCCTCTAAAAGCTGCAATAGCCACTGATTTTTGAACCTTGGCGACAACCCACGATCACGAGCGCAAACTTCCAATAACCTTTGCACAAGGTCGTAACGCTCACGTTCAATGGCTAGATGTAACGACGTGTTTCCATCATTGTCCTTCACTTTCAACATTTTTCTTAATTTTTCATTTTGGAGTAGTCCTTTGAAATAGCAGTTCGATGGATGATTGACAAGCAAGTGCCAAAATGTCTGCCCATTAGCATCGGGAAATTCTGCTGCTTCAACGGGGATAACGTCGCATAGTAGTAGTGTATATGCGGTGTATAGGTTACCAACTTGTAAGGCTCTAAGTAAGGGGGTGAGACCGTCTTGATCAGGGGAACGGGCAGCTTCGACATTTGCTTTCACCATTTCCTCTATGTCTTCTTTTGGGATTACCTCCCTTTCTTGGGCTAATTCAGTAAACATTTCCATCATCACATATGATAAATCCAACTATCAGTAGTAAAACAAACAAAAATAAATAGGTCCAACCAATGTATTCAACAATATTTTCGGTTATCAATGAGCATTGGATTAGTGTAAACAAACTAGCCCTGAGGAAATTGCCCAAATATAGAACAGAACATTGGCTAAATTAAGGGCCAAAATTGAATTGTTTGTATATTTTTAATTTTTGGTGCAGTTGAAATATTTTTGAAGGGCCCTCAATGATAGGACATAAGGTACTAAATTCTCCCAAGTATGTACACAAGTCAAAGAAAATCTTACGGAAGGTCTGACGAGCAAGCAGATGAAGTGGTGTCTCCTTATTTTTGTTGACTAAAGTAGCTGCGCTCTTATCATGCTTTAGCAAATTTTTCAACAATTTGTTGTTGTTTGCTACGAGTGCTTCATGTAGTGGTGTATTTCCTTGTGCATTCTGAACCAACCAAGGCGAGTCGTAACGTGCCTTCTTGAGCCTGCTAGCCTCTTCTTTAATTTTAAGGATACACGCATTGCACAGCTCTAGTAGCACGGACAACAGACCAGCAAAATCGAGTCTCTTGCTGGGGCTACCGCCCCCCGAAGCATCATAGATTATGGTTTCAGGAGGATTCCGAACGAGGACATGAATCAGAGTGTCCCCGTTAACATCTCTTTGACAAACAAGATTTGGAAAGTTTTCAAGAATTAGTCGGACGAAATCCACAAAGTCGTCCTTCATTATGTGGCTTTCATTTTTCATATGCATCAATCTATGAAGAACATTCCTTCCCGTTTTGTCTTGTGATAGTAAGAAATTCATTGTTCCTAGTTTGCTCTTTCTTTCCCTTAGAAAGTCTATGTTTAGTTTGTCTAATGCCTCAGATTCTTCCGTTGTCAGTTTTTGCTTCCTTAGCATCTGCATTCATATACACGTTTTTTTCGTCAATAATTATACTAAGTAAAGCATAGCAATAAGGAGACGATGATTAAGGGTAAAAATGAGCGAAGCCAAGCCAAGCCAAGTTAAGCTTGAGCTAGTATGTACTATCCTATCCCTATTTTGTTAACTTTTCACATTCTCTAAGAAACAACTTAGAACATTTTTATCTCCAATCCATAAAATAAAAATTTTAAAAAAAACTTGATATTATAAAAATTTATATTTAAATGCATCCAACAGGATCACACTTAAATAAATTATTTCTTATAATATGATGAGAATTTATAGTCAAACTTTTTAAACTTTGACTCCATAAATAAAAATAGAGCATATATAAAGAGATGGATGAAGTATAGCTCAATTCAGCTCACTCATGCTAAAGCTCGATCATAATATAAACTTGACAAAATGTATGGTTCTTACCTCAAGCAAAGATGCTACAGACACGCCATCCACATTTTTGATGCTCAGTTTCGTGGAGGATTGCAATAAAAGTCGTACCATAATAACGTCCATGCTTTTTGTAGCAATATGTAATGGTGTATTTCCTTGATGATCTTGATGATTTCTCAATGCGTAAAGTGCCTTGGACTGCAGCAATTTGTTACCTTCTTGAGAGTCGGGTATCTTACCTATTAAAAGGTGTAAAATAGACTTGCCAGAACTATCAAACACTTCGGCTGATTGAGGGCAATGGTTAAGTATGGAAGTTACGACCTGTATATTGTAAGGCATGCTCAAAGATGCTGCTCTATGAAGAGGCGTGTAACCATCTGCATCAGGTAAACACGCGACGCAACTTTCTTTCTCTATCAGAAAATTAATCATACTTGACATATCTTCACCAATTACAAATTTGCTTTCCAAAGCTGCTCCACCCTCGTTTATTGGTTGCCTTATTTTGGTTATTATGGATTCACTCCCAGCTAGGTGTAACACAAATCACAACATATTTAAATAGTCAGAAAATGGTTCATCATCATTGCATGCCTGAAGTTAAAGCACTTGCAACGTTAAGTTTATACGTGACCAATTACGCTAGAAATTACTAATTTATATACCTCATATAAGGGATATTTTTGTAAATTTATTTTTATACCTGAAATCATAATATTTATATATAATATATGTTTTTCTATATTTTATATCTAGTATAACAATACTTATATATGATTTAATAATAGTTATATTTGATATAATAGTACATATATATGCGATCTTAGTATTCTGATGTAATTTATATTAGAAATTACGACTATCAATTAATTAACTAATGGTGTGATATGTATTACATGAGACAATTAATTAATGGACACACTAGTAATTAGGAAATAGGAATTCACACATTGACTAAAGTGACCATTGTGTGGGAAGGTTTTGTGGAGCCAGCTTGTGACATCAATAAGCTGCCATTTCTAACTAACATTAGAAGATAATGTGTTAGTCTAAAATTGTTACTTTAAATAATGATTTCACCTTAATAATTCAGAATTACTATTCGTTAGGTTAGGAGTACTCATCACGAGCTTAATTATTTGATCTTAAACGAAGTATGTGATGTGCTATGGCAGATTTGCAGTATTGTATGGTTTGGACTCTGCCGATTGTTAGAACTTTTAATATGAGACGAAGAAGGCTAGAAATTTCAAAGGACAAGATTGAGATATGAGAATACGTAACTTACAATAATTAACATGATGTTTGATTGCAAGATGAAGGGGTGCTTCCTTTGACTTGTTGACAATACGTGCCAAGGAAGGATCCTTCCCCAATAAAAATCGAGCAACCTCGACATTATCATGAATAAGTGCAACGTGAACAGGAGTATTGCCGTTTAAGTTCTTCATCCTCCATGGCTTCTCATCACCCTCATGACCTGCAATTCTCACCCACTTCTCTATGAAACTATAGAGTAAGCGCACTACACTCAAATTTCCTACCTCGCCAGCAACATGAAAAGGAGTGTTTTCCTTAGAATTTGTCTGGCAAAGTAACTCATAATAATTATAAGGGAGTGTCCTAATACATGCGTCTAGGAATACATGTTGTTCATGTCGGACCGCTATGTGAATGATATTGTTTTTCTGACAGGTTTTCCCAAGGAGGTACTTGTTGTTGAACTCTGGTTCTTGAAGGAACTCTACGTTGCCATTCATGGCAGCAACATAGAGCTCCTTCTCCATTTCTACTGTCGCTGCACTATTTTGTGCCATTGCTAGCTAGCTTAATCTTATTGCTCTTACCTTGACTTTACAGTTTTACTTGGCTTTGCGCGCACAAGACAGCAATTTATAATTATGATTTTTTATCAAGTATATTGAGTAGGTATATATTACGTACAGTTATGCATTAATTTTAGACAGTCTGTTAGTGGACCTGTTCATAAGGACAAGCAATAAAACTATGTACTATGTAGTCATTCGTGTAATTTTTATTTCTAACCTTTTTTTTTACAAATAATTCAAAAATTAACCCCCGGTCAAAACAATTTAGAAAAATAACCTTCGATTTAGAACCGCTGTTACTGGCAATGATTTTAATCTCAGTCAGCATTAACCCTTTTACCCAATTAGCATGAAACCGCTGTCAGTGACAACGGTTTCAGATAAAGTTAAAATCGCTGTCACTGAGAGCGGTTCTTCAATGCCATATACATGTACTAGATCAATAGATCCCATGAACCACAATTATAGCACTGCCAATAAAATATCTCCTTTGAAAGTTTTTCATAACAATTAATAAATACAATCCACGAATAAATCTTAATTAGGATTTTCCACCAATATAATCATAAATGGCAAGACAAAAGTCTCAATCAATATCTTGCTTAGTATCAAGCTTTAACACAACCTGAGAATATCAAACTCTCGAAAATTCTCTTAAGTGACACAAGAAACAAGGAATCCAACATTAGTTACCATCAAAGAAGGAAAGTTTCACATCAAGTTAGAAAGCAATTTACTAAACTTGCTAGCTTATTTTCATCACAACATTATGTGGGAAATAAGTCATGATATAACATATGTGACCAAGCAACTCAACAACCATATCCTACCAGCAAATACCCAAAGTTAGAATTGTGTTAGTTCCCTATCTAGAAATTTCAAAAAGATTTTTACATTTAGAATAATTCTATTTTTCTAATTTAATATGACTAAATTAACATCAATTGAATATAATTGTTGGTGAGAATAACCTCAATGTCCACCTGAAACTACCAAAAATACCCTTCACTAACCCTAAAAGTTTCTACCAATATTTACTACTAAATAACGTAGTTACAGATTTTCATGAGTATTTAATGTATTCCCAATACACTTACATCCTATAAAAAATGCATGCCTTTGATTAATTGACTTTGTCAAAGCTACATTATTTAAATCACTATGATCTTAGCTAAAAAAATAGGCATTCACGTTCAACCCCACTTCCCACTTTGCACGACACTAAGATAAAACCATGACTAAAATTAGTGGACATAAACTTCGTAATATTGAGGAAAGCATGGAGGTAATAGGGCATAAGTATAACTCTATATAAGGACTTTGATCATTCACAAAACATTACACTAATTCACACACTTAAATATTTTCTTGGGAGAAAAATATTTGTTAGTTACTAAGGTTTAAAATCATAAGTTCATTTTAGCCTAGTTCCAAAGACATGAACTTAGTTTTTATTGTAATATGTGAGAGTAGTATTGAGTTGTAATAGGGTGTCGAAATTGAGTGATCTAGTAAAAGACTAAGAGTTAAGTCTTGAGAGAGAAAGGAGTTGAGTAAGAGAAGAGAGCAAAAGAGATTGAGAAAGGAACTCCAGTTATGAGTGGAATTCGAGTTAAGAGAGCTAATAGTTTGTAATCGATGATTCCTTATTAGTGAAAAGAGTTAAAAAATCCCTAAAGGGTCGTAGTTTTTCCTTTAAATGGGGCACAAACAAAGCTTTTTACGCTAAAAATTTATTGCGTTCCTTTTTTAGTTCTTTTCTGCCTACAAGTTCCTTCTATGATTCTTCAAAATGTTTCAACTATCCTCCACTTCCAAATCCACCCTTTCTCTTGCAAGTGTTTATTTTGAATAACAAATTAATTTAATCAGCATTATCATGAATAAGTGTAACATGAACAGGAGTATTACCCTTTAAGTTCTTCTTCCTCCATGGCTTCTCATCACCCTCATGACCTGCAATTCTCACCCACTTCTCTATGAAACTATAGAGTAAGCGTACTACACTCAAATTTCCTACCTTGCCAGCAACATGAAAAGGAGTGTTTTCCTTAGAATTTTTCTGGCAAAGTAACTCACAATAATTATCAGGGAGTTTCCTAATACATGCGTCTGTGAGTTCATTTTGTTCATGTCAGACCGCTATGTGAATGATATTGTTTTTCTGACAGGTTTTCCTAAGGAGGTACTCATTGTTGCACACTGGTTCTTGAAGGAACTCTACCAGTATGTGGACGTTACACCCAGGTGCACGATGTGCATCGTGTACCCTGTGTAAAACGAAGCCCAAAATAACACAAAACGCAAGTCGCTGGAGGGGCTTTTACACGTCAGATAATGCACTGACCATTTACCCCAATCCAGTGACCATTTGCAGTTCCCCATAAATTGTCATATTTGGGCATGACTGGACGTGCCTTGATTCAAGGAATACGGCAGTTGTGCATTCCCCATGCAACTGCCACCATTTCCTCCCCATTTTCCCAAATAAAAAAGACAAACCTTTTCACTTCCAACCCTTCTACTTCCATTTCACACACTCTCTCTCTTCCGGTGCTTCCCTTTATTTCAATTAACTAATTGGTAATTGAGATTAAGGACTTGTTTAGTGGAGTTTATTTGATGTTCAGTGAGATTACTAAAATGTTCAGTGAAGTAGAAGACATGTTCAGTGGAGTCAGAATGGATGTTTAGTGGAATTATCTAGATGGTCAGTGAAATTTATCAAATGTTCAGTGAAATAAAATATGTGGTCAGTATACATAACTAAATGTTTAGTGAGAGTTAAAAAATAGTCATTGAAAATGAAGAACATGATCATTGAATGTAATTAGATGTTCATTGCAATTGACTAAAATGTTTAGTAAAATAGGAGTAAAATGTTTAGTGGAATTGGCTTAATGATCGATAAATGATTTAGTAAATGGTTAGGAAAATGAATTAAATGTTCAATAAAATTATGTAAATGGTTATTGGAAATGGAGAAATGTTCAGTGGAATAAGGTAAATGTTCAGTGGAATAAGGTAAATGATATAGTGAGATTTAGTAAATGGTCATTGAGATTTAATAGATGTTCAGTGAAAAGAGGGAGATGTTTAGTGAAATGAATGAATAGTTCAGTGGAATTATTTGAATGGTAAGTGAAAATGGAAAATGTTCAATGGAATAAGCTAAATGGTCAGTGATATTTACTAAATGGTCATTGAAAATGGTTAGTGGAATTATGTGAATGGTGAATCGAAAATGTATAAGATCTCTACAAAAAATCCACGCATCATCATTACAAAAAAATGCTCCTTCCCAATGCAATCTCTTAGATTTTTGTACTGATATGTAATGTTCATTCAAACAAAACCGTAAATGTTCATTCGTTTACATTTGTATGTTCATTAGTTTACACTGGTATGTTCATTCATTTACACTAGTACGTTCATTAGCTTAGCGTGTACAATATTATAATATAAATGTTCATTCATTTACACTAGTATGTTAATTCGTTTACACTAGTACGTTCATTGACCTAGCATGTACAATATTAAAATATATCATAATAGTTAAATACTTTTGCAATAAGTAAATATATTACAATAGGTACTGATACGTAACAATCATTGAAATATTAAATTAAAAGAATTATAATAAATAATCATTACAAATTAATGCTCCATCCCAATGCTTTCTTTTTGAACTCTTTCTGTCAAATAAAACAAATGTTCACTACATAATAATAAATGTTCAGTTTTGTTTAACTAAATGTTCAGTGGCTCGTTATAAAATGTTCATTGTAAAAACTTTCAATGAATTATTTTGAACTAATTCACACAAGTATAGAAATGTTCATTGGGTTCTACTCACATGTTCAGTGGTGTACAACTAAATGTTCAGTGAATGACTACATAATGTTCATTCGTGTATTGTATCATTAATTCTGGCCTCTTTTCATGATTCCCGATGCATAAAAAAAACACTGTCCATGCGCTACAGTGACTTCTGCAAAAAAATCTTTCTTTTCACGTTTACCAAGTACAACTTTTTTGCGTTTACCAACTTTTGCAAGAAATCATAGTGACTTTCAGAAAATTCTTTGCTGACATGTCTCCGACCCCATGCTGACCTGTCTTCCACTGCACAAGCACGTCAAGTCACTCTGCATTTATGTTTGAAGGTTATATGGGCACTCAAGAGGGGGGGGGGGGGGGGGTGAATTGAGTGTTTAGCAATCGTTGGTAAATTCTAACTCTTTTCGGATTATGGTTAAGGAACCAGTTGTGCTGGTTCCCTTGAGCAGCGGATTAAAAGCAAAACAATAAGGAACACAACAATTTAACGAGGTTCAGCCAACTCTGGCCTACGTCCTCCTATCCTAAGTTCTTTATTAATCTACTCCGAAAAACAAAGACAAAGAGCACTCTGCTGTTCCCTACTCCGGGACCAGCAACCCCACACTCTACTCCGAGTATGCTAAAGACCTACACTCGTAAGTCCTAAACGTGTTTGAACTCACAAACACTCACCTAGCCTTCAGCCCCCTTGCCAAAGACTCACGTTACAATGATCAACACTCTCTAAATGATCAAACTCTTTAATAAGTGAAAATAGAGAAACTTATTTAATCTAAGATGCTCGTGTATATGAAATATCAATAGACTTAGTGCTTTTCTCTCAATGTATTGCTCCTTAATAATGCGTGAGAGAAGTGATTGATTATTAGTTAAACAGATCCTATTTATAACCCTTAAGTGACCGAAACCCTAGTTACCAAAAATCATGCCAAAAAGATAAACATGACTTTAGGAAAGTATTTATCCTAAATTGATTTTATTATAGGATAAAATCAATCTAAGATAATTACTCTAGAATTTAGGTAACTTAAAAGATTATATCAAATCTGTTAATAGCTGTCAAAATATTTTCCAAAACTTAATTTTCGAAATAAAATCTTTTTATAAAATCTTTTTTAAAATCGCAGCTCTAATAATCAGAACAGTTAACCTGGTCCCCTGACCTGGTTCCCTGTCTTAAACATGTTATGAAATTTGTTCCAATCCTTGTACCAAATTTCACAACGATGTTTAATATATTCAAAGCACTTTATATATCTATTAATAAAACATACTACGGAGCATTTACATGAAAATCCTAAAACACTCTTTCTTGAAGTGGATCTTTCTTCATGTAAACTTCAAGTCCTTGAATGCTTCCTTCGAATCATCTCATCATGAATAATGGCTCTTTAATAAGCTTCAAAGGACTTCAAGATTCAAGACTTGGTACAAACTCAATTACTGCACACGTAACACAGTTAAGGTACAATATCAAGTACATTACAGAAACAGTACATACTGGTTCCCTACCAGTACATAGCATAATTATTATTAAACTGTTTCCTGTATAAAGACAAGTTAGTTCAATATAAAAACTCATGTAAATAATAACTTGTCTAGGGTAACAGTATACTGAAGTCAGCTGGTTCCTACCAACTGTTTTAACACTTATGTAGAACCTGTTTCCCTTAGCTGTTTGTCATCATTCAAAACCTAAGGAACCCAACAAATTCCCCCTTTTTGATGATGACAAACATTTTGAAGTTTCTGCACCTGTTATCATACTCAAAATAAAATCGTCAAAAACTTCAAGGACTCGAGACACACTGGAACGAGTCAGTTAAGCCAACTGGTTCCCTAACTAAAACAGAACAGATAAAATAAAGAGAAAAAGACTCAAAAACTAAGACTCAAACTACTCAACCTAAACTAGGAACTAGTAAAGACTCTAGGCTTCAACTTCAACTATTTTCCCCCTTTTGGCATCATTAAAAAGATATGCAATAGTAGAATCATATGCACAAGATAATGTGCTAAACCAATCAATGGTACCAACCATTATACAAACAATATGCTGCAAAGATAATCAAGATCAATCAAAATCAAAACAAACCATCAACAGTAATAAAATAGTTTAGTACATACCAAGCAAAAGTTAACCAAAAGGACCCAAATCCATAACCAAAAGAAATCTATGGATAGGGTGGAATTAAAAACAGTTCAACATAATCAGTTATTAGAGAAATAATAATAGTAAGGCAGGCATAAACAAGGAAGAATCAAGCTCATTCATCATCCTCATTCTCCTCTTCTTCATCATCTTCCTCGGACTTTTCTGGATCTGTTGCATCCTGGTCCTCCTCTGCCTCATCCTCACTTTCTTCAGCTGTTGGTTCCCCTGCAGCCTGAGTCTCAACTGGAACTGGTTCCTTACTGCTACCAGCAATCTGTTTCTCCACAGCACTCATTCTGATATTAAAGGAAGCAGACAAACCCTCAACCAAGCCCATCAACTTATGCAACATTTCCTCCTGAGCCTCCAGCCTCTGTAAGAGAACCGTCTGACCTGCTGGTTCCTCTTTCCTCTTCTTGGCTGGCCTAGGGGTTTCCTCTACTGGTTCCTCATCCCTGAACTTTAGCTCACCAGAGCTGATGTCCAATCCTTTCTGTTTCAGGATTGCTTTGGTAAATACTACAACAGGAACAGTAGATCCACTCAGACTAACATTATTTTCTTTCAAGAGCTTGGTGATATAGGAACCGTATGGAAGAGAATGGTGAGAGGAATTGTAACTATACATAATATGGTCAATCATAAGAGATGGAAGATTGACCTTAATCTTTTTCATAATCAAGTAAATTAGCACCATTTCCATGATGCGTACCATTCCTCTACCTTGGGCCCTAGGTAATAACATTTTGTTGCAAATGGAATGAAGGACCAGCATTACTGGTTCCTTCAAGTTGACAGTTTTGAATGTTCCAGTTTTCTTTGGAATTCTTCCTCCAAACACAAAGTCATGAATGTCATCAGGAGTTATCCCAATGAGTGTTGGACAACCATCACCAGAGAACTTATCAAACCCATCTCTAGGGACTCTCAACAAAACAGACAGGCTAGCTACTGACATATTAACATCCACACCATGAACAGTTGAACTTAAAGACATATCAGACTGCTGTTTCAAGTTCAAAAAGAAAGACCTAACACCAGCAGTGTTTGCATCACAGACATTAAATAAGGACATCCATCCTTGATATTCTAGCAGACTTTTCACTTCTTGTAAAGCAGGTTCATCAAAGTAACCATCCCCAGTTCTACACCCAGAAAGAACTACTCTAGAGCTTAAGTCAGTGGAACCACCAGAAGGTGATTCTAAGGACATACCTTTTGTTGCCTTTCGTGCTGTTCCTCTTTTTCTTTTGGAACCAGCAGCAGAATCAACGGACTGTTCTTCCAGTACGTCCTCCTTGATCCTCCTCAGAGAAGATCTTGTTGCCCTGCTATGAACCATGGGCTTGGGTGGTTTCTCAGTAGACCCGAGGATTTGTAAATCCTCTTCCCCGCTCACAAGTTCTTCCTCTTCCTTTCCACCCTCAGTATCAAAAAATTCCTCCGTGCTTCTGGGCTGTTCCCCTAGTGAAGAGGTTGGTTCCTTCACAATCTTCTCCTCAACCTCAGGGGATTTTGGTAATGGGACTTTTGTGGAAGGTGGGGAAGGTGGGGATTTTGTGGATGATGATGATTTTGGTGATAGGTGTTTTGTTTCAGTGGGTGGTGAAGTATGAGAGACGGTTTTTGGAGATGATGGTTCAGCTGGTATAGGTGGAGCAGAGGTCTCTTTCACCTTTGATTGTGATGAATTGGAAGCACTACTCTTCTTCTTGCCTTTTTTAGATGATGCAGCAGTAGCTTTCTTACCCATTGTGAGATTTAGGAGAAGAACAACCAAGAGAAATTGAAGAAGAAGCGAAGTTGAACTCGGATGAACAGTGTTTAGGGTCTAAGCACGAGAGAGAAGAGAGAAAGAATTGAATGATGTGATGAATGAACTCTGCAATGGGTTAGTGTATTTATATCAACGTTGCACAATTAAGGAGGTTCAAAGATATAGCCGGTTGAAGCAATAAAAACGGAAAGATATGATTGCAAATTTGAAAATCAAAATATGGTAATTATCTTGTTACCATAATTTTATCAACCAACTGAAAAGTAGGCAATAAGATATACTTGCCTCTTAGATAGGGATTAATAACTGAAATAAGATAAATCTTTCCAAAAAGAATTATCTTATATTAATCTTCCAAAAATATTTTGAATATTTTTGAATGACATATCAGAGCTGAACTGCTGTTCCCTCTTGCTGGTACCTGTACTAAACCAAGTTATGCTGTTTCTAGCTTATCTCAATTCGACATCTCCTGTTTCTTTGCACAACCAATTTTGCAATCCTTTTGAGATCACAAATTAGGTTACATAACATTTGTAAGCCAGCAACATAGTTATATACATAATCAATACAAAAGCATACCTAATCTAGCCAATCATTGAAGGAAATAATTGAAGCCAAAGACTAAAATTTAACTAGACCTAGCATAACCCTTAACTTACAAAACGACTCTCTACACAAAGGCTTAGTGAAGATATCAGCTATTTGATCTTCACTTTTACAGAACAACACTTCAACCAATCCTTTTTCCACATTGTCTCTTAAAAAATGATGCCTTATTTCAATGTGTTTGGTTTTGGAGTGTTGAACGGGGTTCTTAGAAATATTAATAGCACTGGTGTTATCACAAAATATAGGAACACTTTCATAAGTAACACCAAAATCTTTCAGCTGGTTCCTTATCCACAGTAGCTGGGAACAGCATGAAGCTGCTGCAATGTATTCTGCCTCTGCTGTGGATAAGGCTACTGAATTTTGCTTTTTAGAACCCCACGAGATTAGACAAGAGCCAAGGAAGTGTGCCATACCTGATGTGCTCTTTCTATCCACAAGGAAACCAGCATAGTCTGCATCTGTATATCCAACCAGGTTGATGGTACTGCCTTTGGGGTACCATAAGCACAGATCTGCTGTTCCCACAAGATACCTAAGTATCCTTCTAATAGCTTTCAAGTGAGATTCTTTTGGATTACTTTGAAACCTAGCACACAATCCAACAGAAAACACAATGTCAGGTCTACTAGCTGTTAGGTAAAGAAGAGAACCTATCATTCCTCTATAAAGAGAGGCTTTAACATCTTTTCCCTTCAGATCAGCATCTAATTTAGCAGATGTGGGAACAGGTGTATCATAAGCTCTGCTGTTCTCCATGCCAAACTTTTTCAGCAATTCTTTTAAGTACTTTTGTTGATGGATCATGATTCCATCATTTGTTTGCTTGATTTGCAGCCCTAGGAAGAATCCTAGTTCACCCATCATACTCATTTCAAATTCACTCTGCATCAAATTAGCAAACTCATCACACAAAACTTTATTAGTAGCACCAAATAAAATGTCATCAACATAGATTTGTACTACAATCAAGTGTTTCCCTTTGGTTTTGATAAATAAGGTTTTGTCTACTGTTCCCCTCTTGTACTCATTTTTCATCAAGAAAGTGGACAACCGTTCATACCAAGCTCTTGGAGCTTGTTTCAATCCATACAAGGCCTTGTCCAATTTATATACATGTTGGGGGAATAGCGCATCTTCAAAACCAGGAGGCTGTTCCTCGTACACTTCTTCCTTCAGGTATCCATTTAGGAAGGCAGTTTTCACATCCATCTGAAACAGCTTAAAGTTCATGTGAGCAGCATAAGCAATTAAAACCCTAATAGCCTCAAGCCTAGCTACTGGTGCAAACGTCTCATCATAGTCAATTCCTTCTTGTTGATTATACCCTTGCACCACTAGTCTTGCTTTGTTTCTGACTATAGTACCAAGGTCATCTAACTTATTTCTAAAGACCCATCTAGTACCAATGACTGATCTTTCTTTGGGACGGGGAACCAGATGCCAGACCTGGTTCCTCTAAAATTGATTCAATTCATCTTGCATAGCTAATACCCAATCAGGATCAGTCAAAGCCATCTTATAGTCAGTGGGCTCTACATTAGACAGGAAGGAATAGAAAGCACAAAAGTTTTGAAAAACACTTCTTCTCGTTTGAATCCCTTTATTAATATCACTAATTATTTGATCAGTGGGATGAGAAGATTGATATCTATAAGATCTGAAATTTACACCATTTTGTGCTTCTAAATTAGGTTGGGAACCAGCATAATCATGAATCTCTTCTTCTACTGAAGAACCAGGAGGATTCACATTCATGTTGTTTCCTCTATCATTGCTTACCTCAGGTTCAGAGGTGGTTCCTTCTACTGTTCCCCCTGAACTCATTACCTGTCTATTGTTTGTGGAACCATCAGGACTTGGTTCACTTTCTGAATCCTCGTTGCCACCATTTCCTTCTCTAGGTACATCATCATTGTTATCAGGTGGAGTATTTGGTATACCTAGATTTTCTTGCTCGTCATCTGAGGGACCAGCAGCCTGGTTCCCCGTAAAGTCCATTAGTCCAATTTCTTCATCAGGTTGTACCTGCGCATTCTCAGAAGACATATTAAATTCATCAAAGATAACATGAATACTCTCCTCTACACAAAGAGTCCTTTTATTAAAGACTCTATATGCTTTGCTGTGAGAAGAATATCCAAGAAAGATCCCCTCATCACTCCTAGGATCAAATTTATCAAGCTGGTCCTTCCCATTGTTATGAATGAAACACTTACATCCAAAAACACGAAAATAAGAAATATTGGGCTTTCGACCTTTAAGGAGTTCATAAGGAGTTTTATTTATCTTTGGTCTAATGAGACCTCTATTTAAAATATAGCAAGCAGTGTCAACAGCTTCACCCCAAAATCTCTTAGGAAGACCACTTTCAATTAGCATCGTTCTGGCCATCTCCTCAAGAGTTCTATTTTTTCTTTCTACAACACCATTTTGTTGAGGTGTTCTAGGGGCTGAGAAGTTGTGACTTACTCCATGTTCCCTACAATAATCAACAAAGTTAGCATTATCAAATTCAGTACCATGGTCTGATCTTACCGAGACCAGCTTATGAGTGAGCTGGTTCTCCACTTGTTTCACCAATGTTACCCATTCTTCAAATGTTTCATCCTTTGTGTGTAACATCATCACCCAAGTGTACCTGGAATAATCATCAACCATAACACAGACATATCTATGACCTCTTCGACTTTGTACTCTCATAGGACCACACAAATCAATGTGTACAAGTTCGAAGGGCCTGCTGGTACTCATAACTGTTTTAGGCTTAAAAGAAGTTTTGACCTGTTTCCCCCTTACACATTCAGAACAAACTTTATCAGCTTCGTACTTAATGTTAGGAAGACCTACCACTAAGTCACGTGCTTTAAGTTTGTTTAGAAATGTTAGGCTAGCATGTCCAAACCTCTTATGCCAAATCCATTGATTATTATCAGAAACAGCTCTCAAACAGATGGACTTGTCTTGAGGAATTTTATCTAGGAAGGTAATGTAAACATCATGCTTCCTGGTTCCCTCACATACAAGTTCTCCTGTTTGTGAGTTAACTATATGACAAAGATTGGCTTGAAACTCGACTCTATTGCCTTTGTCACATAATTGAGAAATACTCAAAAGATTATGTTGCAAGCCTTCAACATAATATACATCGTCTATAGCATGAGAAAGTGTCTTACCAACCTTACCTAAACCAGTGATGGTTCCCTTACTATTATCTCCAAAGGTGACACTTCCTCCATCAAAGGCCACTAGTGAAAGGAATTGATCTTTATCCCCGGACATATGTCTTGAGCAACCACTGTCCAAATACCAATAGGTGTCTCCTTTCACTCTAGCCTGCAAGAGCAAATCAAACATTAAATTTAGGAACCCAAACAGACTTGGGTCCCTTTTCAACAACATTTACATTTTGTTGATCTTTTCTTATCCAAACATATTTAACATTCTTGTTGTTCTTATTAGCACTAAACCTCTTAGCTGGACATTCATGAATCTTATGTCCATTCTTACCACAATGAAAACACACATGCATCTCTTTAGTCATGACATACTTACCTCGTTGGTATTCTTTGATCCAGGTGGTTTCTCTGGGAGACCAGTTAGTCCTGGTTCTCTGTCTAGTATAACCAAGACCAGCCTTTCCTCTGTTTCCTCTCGATAAAGTCAGATGATTTAAGGATTCTTTAGCATTCAATAATTTGTCCATATGTCTATGACTATCATTAAGTTCCTTTTCTCTAGTTTCAAGTGTCTTAGTCAACAATTCGTTTTTCTCTTTAAGAAAATCAAAATTACCTTTTAAAACTTCGAATTGTTGATTAAGCTTTGAAACCATATTGTCAATAGACATGTCAACAACCACTGGGTGCTTGTCCTTTTTCAATTGATTGATTTCCGCATGCAAATAACAAATATCACTTTCATATTTATCAATCATATTACTGACTTCTATACTGGTTCCAGTAGGGGAAACAGTGAGCTGAGCAGTTTTAAGTGAAGCAATTTCTTTGTGAGAATTTTCAAGGTTAGAAGCTAGTATTTCAAAAGCCTCCAACAAGGAGTTTCTACTACACGAATTTGCTTTACTCACAACTGCTGAAAGATCAAGAGCTTCATTAGTAGTTGATAAGTCTCTGGGGAACCAGGAGGTCAGATCTTCTTCACCGTCACTTGAGTAATCAGGTTTAGAAGATCTTGTCCTTTCTAGTTCCACCTTACACTTGTCCAACTCAACTTCTAGTTCTGCCACTTGATCTTTGAGCTCATGGCACACACCTTCTAAGTGATCACAACTAGCAATAACAATTTCACATTTACTGCGTTTTTCTTTTAAATCTCTTTTGCAAGTTATGTATGTTTCACTTAGCTTATAACATTCATCTAACAAAGAGTTTATACATGCAAGCAAGTTATCTCTATCATATTCAAGCATATCTTCTCTAATTTGTTCTAAACTTACCTTGCGTTCAAGTAGTACATCCTTCTTTGCCATAAGACATTTTTCGAGTGTGCTGGTTCCCCCTCTGGTTCCTGGACCAGTGCTGTTCTCCTCGATGTTTGTGAAGGCAGTTAGGCAAACATCCGAGTTAGGTGATCCTCCTTCATCTTCTGATCCTGAGTCAGTGTCTCCCCACATGGAAGCTATCATGGCATTCTTGTATGCTCGTTTATCTACGGTCTTAGACTGTTTGTCATTCCATTTAGGGCAATCTCGAATAAGATGTCCTTTTTCTCCACATTTGAAGCAACCTGAAGAAGAGGAAAAGTTAGACTTTTTAGAATTTTTAAAATTCTTACCTTTGATGTTTTTCTTTTGATCACGAAGAGATTTTTCAAATCTCCTTGCAATCATGCTGATCTCATCTTCTTCTTCTTCTACTGTTCCCTTCAGTGCAATGCCTCTAGCTGGTTCCTTCTCGGACTTGGAGTCAATCAGCATCTCATGAGTCATGAGGGAACCAATCAGCTGTTCCAGAGACAATGTAGACAGATCTTTTGCTTCATACACTGCTGTTACCTTAGCTGTCCAAGCATCTGTTAAACTACGCAAAATTTTTCTCACAAGATCTTCGTCAGAAAAACTTTTACCAAGTGATCTAAGATCATTAACAATAGTCATAAACCTACGAAAGCAATCATTGATTTTCTCATTTTTGTTCATAGCAAATAATTCATATTTAGACATGATTAAATCAATTTTAGACCGTTTTACCTCACTGGTTCCCTCAAACGCAAGTTCAAGGGTGTCCCATATCTCCTTAGCACTACTACATCCAGAGATACGGTTTGTTTCAGTCTCACCTATTGCTTGTTGTAGTATAGACATTGCCTTGGCATTCTTCTCCAGCAATTTGTAATCAGCCGTGTCCAACTCACTGTCCTTTTTAGGTACCTGGTTCCCCTCGGCATCTTTCTTGAGGATGACATTTGGACCGTTCTTAACTACGAGCCAGCATTCATAGTCAATACCCATGATAACATTCCTAATTCTATTTTTCCACCAAGCATAATTATTTCCATTAAACTTGGGAGTCTTGTTGTCATAACCGATTGCACTATGTTCTTGAGTACTCATTCTTAACTCCTCTAGATGTTACTCTTTCGAGAAGCTTAGGCTCTGATACCAATTGAAGGTTATATGGGCACTCAAGAGGGGGGGGGGGGGGGGGTGAATTGAGTGTTTAGCAATCGTTGGTAAATTCTAACTCTTTTCGGATTATGGTTAAGGAACCAGTTGTGCTGGTTCCCTTGAGCAGCGGATTAAAAGCAAAACAATAAGGAACACAACAATTTAACGAGGTTGAGCCAACTCTGGCCTACGTCCTCCTATCCTAAGTTCTTTATTAATCTACTCCGAAAAACAAAGACAAAGAGCACTCTGCTGTTCCCTACTCCGGGACCAGTAACCCCACACTCTACTCTGAGTATGCTAAAGACCTACACTCGTAAGTCCTAAACGTGTTTGAACTCACAAACACTCACCTAGCCTTCAGCCCCCTTGCCAAAGACTCACGTTACAATGATCAACACTCTCTAAATGATCAAACTCTTTAATAAGTGAAAATAGAGAAACTTATTTAATCTAAGATGCTCGTGTATATGAAATATCAATAGACTTAGTGCTTTTCTCTCAATGTATTGCTCCTTAATAATGCGTGAGAGAAGTGATTGATTATTAGTTAAACAGATCCTATTTATAACCCTTAAGTGACCGAAACCCTAGTTACCAAAAATCATGCCAAAAAGATAAACATGACTTTAGGAAAGTATTTATCCTAAATTGATTTTATTATAGGATAAAATCAATCTAAGATAATTACTCTAGAATTTAGGTAACTTAAAAGATTATATCAAATCTGTTAATAGCTGTCAAAATATTTTCCAAAACTTAATTTTCGAAATAAAATCTTTTTATAAAATCTTTTTTAAAATCGCAGCTCTAATAATCAGAACAGTTAACCTGGTCCCCTGACCTGGTTCCCTGTCTTAAACATGTTATGAAATTTGTTCCAATCCTTGTACCAAATTTCACAACGATGTTTAATATATTCAAAGCACTTTATATATCTATTAATAAAACATACTACGGAGCATTTACATGAAAATCCTAAAACACTCTTTCTTGAAGTGGATCTTTCTTCATGTAAACTTCAAGTCCTTGAATGCTTCCTTCGAATCATCTCATCATGAATAATGGCTCTTTAATAAGCTTCAAAGGACTTCAAGATTCAAGACTTGGTACAAACTCAATTACTGCACACGTAACACAGTTAAGGTACAATATCAAGTACATTACAGAAACAGTACATACTGGTTCCCTACCAGTACATAGCATAATTATTATTAAACTGTTTCCTGTATAAAGACAAGTTAGTTCAATATAAAAACTCATGTAAATAATAACTTGTCTAGGGTAACAGTATACTGAAGTCAGCTGGTTCCTACCAACTGTTTTAACACTTATGTAGAACCTGTTTCCCTTAGCTGTTTGTCATCATTCAAAACCTAAGGAACCCAACAATGTTATTTCCCCCTGCGTTTTGCACAGAGTGCACGATGCGCATCGTGCACCCAGATGCAGGATCCTATTTGCGGAACTCTACGTCGCCATTCATGGCAGCAACATAATGCTCCTTCTCCATTTCTACCATTGCTAGCTAGCTTAATCTTATTGTTCTTACCTGACTTTACAGTTTTACTTGGCTTTGCGCGCACAAGAGAACAATTTATAATTATGATTTTTGATCAAGAATATTGAGTAGGTATTACGTACAGTGATGCAATAATTTTACAGTCTGTTAGTGGACCTGTTCATAACGTCGTTTCTTAGACTTTTTCGCTGCGAGACAGGAAAAATCAATAATCGAAGGACAAGAAATAAAGTTATAAAACTATGGAGTCATCTCTTCATTTATAGACGTAGACCCTTTCTTTTGGAGTGACAAAAAATAACCATAAGTAATAACCCATGTGAGTGATAATTAATGCTTGTACTGCAGCATTTAATCGAGCTTAATTACCTCTAGCTAGTGAGCTCGGTTCCTGAAAGATTTGCATTATCAACAATAGAGTAGTCTCAAAAAGGTTCATAATTAACCATGCTCAAGTGTATAATTATTATAGATAAAATAAATTAGTGGTTTTTTTAAATTTAGATATTTAAAACCTTTTATTTATGATTTTCCTTCTTTGTCCGGAATATTCGAATTGAATATAACTACATAATTGATATGTAGTGAGTTTTTATACGGTGGAATTGTTTCTGGTTTAAATTGGTTCTTTGGTAAATATTTTTGCGGGGCCAGAAAAAAGTCAGTCATTCTCCTACAAATAGAGGAATAAGGCGAAAATCGTATTCATAGTTACAAGGAACATCGAACCTCCTTATCCAAAATTATAACTGGCAGGATATGAAAAGATCGTATTCATAAAAAGTTTGACTACTAGTTTTCATTATATTATAAGAAATAATATATTCAAATGAAATCTTGTTAGATGCATTTCAATATAAATTGGAATATCAAGTTTTTATAATTTTTTATCTTACGAATTTAGAGATAATTTTTTTTTATTATATCTTGAAAATCATAAAAAACAAAAATATAGACACAAATGTAGTATTAAATTGTTAACCGCAGGTAGTAATAAGCCTACTCCGCTTATCGCATGGTCAATCTGTTTCAAAATAACGTATACCGAAGTATTATGTACTGTGTACAATGCAGCTAATTTATGATCTAATTTTTTTTCGAGTGATAGTTAGTTTGGACGAATCAGATAGTAACAAAAATTAATAATATATCTAGAGTTTGAACAGTATTAAAAAAAAGTAGTGAGAAATAGAAATGTGTGGGGCACATGCCTCAAAAATATATGAAAGGTGAAGTACGTATGACCATTTGTCATTGACAATACTAAACTATAAAATGGTAGGAATTATTTGGGAAGGAGGAGTACACTAAAGCGTAGGATTACAGTAAAATAACTAATTTTGATATTTCTATGTGCTTTACATACAAATAGATGTGATACATTATCGACCGTTTGTATTTATTCTTACATATAACTCTTTATAATTATTTTGAAAAACAAGCATAGCTTATATACTCCGTAGAGTGACTTGTTTCTGCTGTTCTTGTCTTAACATTTATGCGAGAACGTTGAGTGTGACCTTGGCACCCACCTCTACGCTTGTTCTGGTTTCTCGTACAACTTCCAGTTATCTTTGTGCAAAATTTTGCAGCATCCTTAAAAAAAATAAGTGTAGCTTTTCCTATGGGGATAAGCACATTAATAACAGGAAACTTGAGGACGAGCACAAAACCAAAGTTACGATAGCAATCCAAGGTTTGACAGGGTAGGTAGTTACGTAAAGACCCGCCATGAAAGTCAGAAGCGTCGCAAAGAACGATACTAGCAGGAATGACGCGCTGAAATCGAGCATCATCACTGAATTAAGCGGGTTGCCATGATCCAAAGGAGACAAAATAATACCATCATTGATAAGCACATTGCTGATATATCAGAGATCATGAAAACCTGAAACATTGCCTGTCCTATTAGAACCGGAGTCCCGCTTTCTTGGATCAGTCCACCAGGAACGGTGCATGCTGCTGTGAATGTTATGGTCGCCAGTAGAGCTGCTATAATACATATTGTGCTCACATAGGTTTTCATCTCTGTTGTAGGTGAAAACTCCACCTTGATGATGTATAATGTATTCTAATGTGTTTTAATTTTTAGATGATGGAAGTCAAAGTAAAAGTTTACGGTTTCTCTATGCTACAAATGCATGGATAATTGTTATGTGTATATTGGTTGTTTGTATTGTTTGGTTTGTTTTGATTTTCAGGTTTAATGTTCAGCCGTGGACTTGTTCAAATAATATTTGAATTTCGGTTAAGAAGATAAGTGTGAAGTGTGCAAGATAAGGCTAAAGTTCAAGTGTTTCGAATTTATTCAAACTTAAGCTTGAAATTTTCCGTCAAATATGGGATAAGATACTCTAACAAATTCCCCTAAAATCGTGGAGTTTGTTTTATTGTTCATATAAAATCTCAACTTATTCAAAGTCTATTTGAAATTTCTGAAACCAGTATCAAAACCCTTGAAATTTGTTTTATTCTTTTATTAAGTTATTCCGCATCTGAAATTCGTTTCAAAGCTTTGAGCACCTATTTGCGAAAATTTACTATACTTCAACTGTTACCTTCAATTAAGCACCTATTTGCGAAAATTTACAAGATCATAACGGTTACCTTCAATTGCCAGATGCAACGGTGTGTTTCCGCTCTTGTCCTTTAACTTCAACTGACCTCTTAAAGATTTATTTTTAAGGAGACGGAATACAAAATAGCCTGATGGATGATGTACTAGCAGGTGCCAAAAAGTCTGGAACGTTAGCATTACAGGTTTCTGCTGCTCCAGGGGAAAGAGTGCATAGTTCTGTAGCTGTTGATAAGTTACCAGCTTGAAACGCTCTTAGTAAGGGGGTTAAACCATCTTTGTCTAGCCAACCGGCCGCTTCTTCTTTAGCCTTTACAATTGACTCTATGTCTTCTTTCGTGAATGGATCATCGTTATCTTAAGAAGAACAAACATACGATCATAATTCAGGTTTTATATTAGTACACTGTCAGACAACCTTTGGTACCTTAAAGCCATATTTTGATCTCTTTTGTTGAGCTAAATGACCTATACACTAGTGCTTAGATGTATAACAACAAAGACATCTGAGACAACACTCATTGTTGGGTTTTGGCAATATGGTACATATATTTTTGGAAGTGGACAAAAGAACTTACTCATGGGACAACCAGCAAGCAGATGAAGAGGTGCCTCTTTACAATTGTTGACTATACCAGCCGATCTTGGATTGTGCACTAGTACTCTTCTAGCCAACTTTATGTTATTGGCCAGGAGGGCTTCGTGGAGAGGTGTGTTTCCTTGTGCATTCTGCACCAACCAAGGCGAGTCGTAACGTGCCTCCTTGAGCCTAGCCTCTTCTTTAATTTTAAGGATACACGCATTGCACAGCTCTAGTAGCACGGACAACAGGCCGGCAAAATCGAGTCTCTTGCTGGGGCTACCACCCCCCGAAGCATCATAGATTACGGTTTCAGGAGGATTCCGTACTGAATCGGATTGTCCCCGTTAATATCTATTTGACAAACAAGAGTTGGAAAGTTTTCAAGAATTTGTTGGACGAAATCCACCAAGTCGTCCTTCATTATGTGGCTTTCATTTTTCATATGCTTCAATCTATGAAGGACATTCCTTCCCATATTGTCTTGTGTGAGTAAGAAATTCATTATTCCTAGTTTGCTCGTTCTTTCCCTTAGAAAGTTTATGTTTAGTTTGTCTAATGCCTCATATTCTTCCTTTGTCAGTTTTCGCTTCCTTAGCATCTGTTGGGTTGTTATAAATCGGGTCATATTGGCTATATTTCGGGATCAATCGGTTTCGGGTTGTCTTCGGGTCGGGTTTGTAACAGGTTGGTGTTTTAACGGGTCGTGTTTATAATGGGTCGGGTCCCTAACGGGTCGGACACGGATCGGGTTCGAGTTTTCAAATATCGGGTCAAATCCGTTTCGGGTTGACTTCAGGTCGGGTTGGGTCGTATTTCATGTCTCACTTTTCCAGTCATGATTAGGTCGGGTCCGGGTCGATTTCGAGTAACTTATCGGATTGGGTTTGATTTTGACAACTCTAGTAAATATACTTTCATAGTAAAAACAACACTTATGTTTCTCCAAAATCATTCAAAAAACTCCCTTCAAAATAATAATTAAATACACTAACAATGCTTTAATTGTTAATCTTGTTGGATATTTTACAACCAATCCCCTACGTCAACCACTATTCTGAAATCTGAATTTCTAAATTACGGAGTAATTGCTAAGATGAGTAAGATTTGCTAGGCATTTCATCTTAGTTAACTTCCATTTCTAACTCTCTTCATTAGTCATTACTTTTGTCTAACCAAATGAAAAATCGTAGTACTCCCTCCTTTCTTTTTTATTTGTCCTATTTAAAATATTCTATTTGAAATTAAATTGAAAAGCTTAAATATGATTTTTTGTTTATAGATATAAGTTAAAACATATTCATGTGGCCATGTGGGATCTTGTTGGTTTCGTTTCGAAGTATAATTTTTTAATATGTAAATATTATATTTTTAAAATACATATTTATAGATATAATAATTATAATATGTGCATTAAATATTTTGCAAAAAGTAAATGTGACAAATAAAAGGAACGAGAAGTTATAAAGAAAAACACAAAAATAGTTTCTATTGAAAAAAAAAATAGAAACTAGGATTTTTTAATTTGATTTTTTCCCTTCACATCAAAGTTTAAATTAAAATTTTTGAAAAGTTATTTACGATATTCAACTTTTTGCAATTTATATTGTAGATTTCTATATTCTATGTAGTTTTGATCCTGATACATTGATTGATGTTAATTCGTTTTGTTATAGATCATGGATGTTATAGATCATGGATGTTGATGATGCATGTTGTCTACTCATAATGTGGCACCCTCATTTTTGCAGCTAAGTGTCTACAATTAATAAGTTGTTAACCAATATTGTTTCTAATTTGTTAATTTTTCATTTCAATTGTCATATGCCATTATCTAAAATTAATATGTTGTCTAATGCGTACAATGAAAAAATCGCAATCTAGTGGTTAAGAGTAGGGATGGCAAAAATTGACCCAACCCGCCAACTCGACCCGAATCCAACCCGTTTATAAAGGATTGGGTTGAAATTTTCAACCCGATTAATTTAATTGGTCAACCCAATCTAACCCGATTAATAAAGAGGTTGGGTCGGGTTGAAATTTCTAACCTGACCTGTTTATTATTGAGTTTGATTTTTATATATGGATCGGGTTTAATTTAATACGAGTCATAAACTCGAGTCATAATTACAATCAGCCAACCATAATTTCTACTTTCTATTTGCATTTTGCCGCTCTGCCTCTTCACTCTTAGTCTTGAATTTTTCATTTTCTCATCTCTTCGTGCCTTCTTTTTCACTTCTTAGTGTTCTCTACGTCTTCTTCAATTCTTAGTGCTCTTTACCTCTTCTTAACATATTGTCAAGCTTTTCAATTTGGTTGTATTAAGACTATGTAAATATTTAAGATTTTTATTTTGCATTGCTTATAACTTGAAAAATTAAAAATTTAAATGACTTTTATTTATTAAACATGTTGGGCTGGGTTAACCCGAACCTATAGCGAGTTGGGTTAGGTTGAAATTTTCAACCCATTTAATAAACAGGTTGGGTTTGAGTTGACATATTTTAACCCGAATCCAACCCATTGCCACCCCTAGTTAAGAGTTCAATTTCGAGCTAGAGATTAGGGTTACCTTGGCACATCATGATTCCATTAATAGCAATTACGCATACACTTGATGATTTTAAAAGGGAAGGGGGGTAAACCTTCAAATGACCCCCACCGTCGAGAAAACCGATGAATCTACTCATACCATACAAGCTCAAACAAAGCTACACAAAAACAGAGAATTTATAAAAAGTATGCTCAGCACAATGAACACAGGACTGAGTAGCAGCATAATACTCTTTATTCTTTAATCTTTAATCAAGTCTAAGCAACAACGACTGATAACTGACGAATAAGACCTACTTGGCCAACTGCTCCCTTGCTTGGGTTGACTTGACAACATTGACGAACTTTTGTATATTAGCCACCAACTCCACAGCATCCTTTTGCTTTACACCTTCCCGCGTATTTTGTACACGGTTTATGATAAACTAGAAAGAAGAACTATGAGAAAATATTTTTTGGTAACTCTATTAAGGGAAAAATCCCAATATATATGTACAAATAACTTCTAAAGTTATATTAAAGATAGGATATAACTCATAAAAGATAAACATCATACAAGATATATCATAAAGATAATTATATCCTACTACTCCCACTCAAGTTGGAGCATATAAGTCACAAATGCCCAACTTGTGTATTAAGTAAGCAAATTGTTGACAAGAAGCAATCAAACTTTTCAGTTCATGAATACAAGGACCATTACGAAGGGAGTATCTATCACGTAGATCATCCCATAAGGTTTTCACATCACGAGAGCACTACAAAGGAACCCCAACAACAACAACTTACAGTACGTGGAGCACCAATAACTGACAGCAGAAACTTGACAGAAATGCAATACATAACCGCACAACACCTATTTAGAAGCACCGCAATCTTGTTTAAGTGGGGCAACAGTAGCAATTGAAGAAGATCACGCACAATAGACAAATTTTAATAATAATTACAGCAAAGCAAACATATCATGCACGTCACCAATAACCAATCCCAACTCTCATGTACTCACAGCAGAACACCGCAAAGCACCATAAATTACAGCCCGCAAATACCGCCGCAGGACAATACACACATGTAAAGCAATAATACACCGTAGAACACAGCAAATAATACCACAGGACAATACACGTACGTAGAACACAGCAAAGAAGCACAAACAACTTTGGTTAATACACGTACGTATACAAAACACGCAGAGTAAAAAGAGAGTTAAACCAAAGCAGAACCAATCACAGCTTCCCACCGCAATTCATAGCAAATAACTTCAACTCACCGCTCACCGCAACTCATAGCAAATCACAAATCACAACATCCCATGAATCAACGCATAGCAAATCATAACATCCCATAAATCAAGAACACAACACACGTACCAATACACGGACAGTATCTCAGGACAAGACACGTACAAGTACAAGTACGTAGATCAAAACAGGAAAGCAGAAGCACACGCAATACTACAATACACAGAGATACCACCACGTAAAAAACTTAATAGCAAATCATCTCCAATATAGCAAATCACCATCAAGTATATTTATTGGAGGTAGAGCACAACAATACGTGACCTTTATTTAATAAAGCCAAACATGCAAAACAAATCACCTCCAAATAACCGACAATTCTTAGTGAGCCTGTAGAACAATATTGGGCTTATTGAATTAGTGTAAACAAGCTAGCCCTGAGGAAAATGCCCAAATATAGAACAGGGCATTGTGTCACATGCTAACTATTTTATCCAAGTTGTATGCACGCGGCCTCTAGCGTCACAGTCCCGGCGTGGCACTAGCAAGGCTAAACCTTTATGTATTAGGCAATTTAAGCTACGAAGTGAGCTAAGTAAGAAGGAAGATTTTTAGAGAGAGAAAGTGAGTTGGAAAAAAAGCTTTGATTGCTTCTAAAGAGAGAAAGTACAAGGCTTAAGGGTTGCTTGAATGCTTTGCACAAATGAGGGGAGGCCTCTATTTATAGGCTTCAAGGAGGAGACACTAGAACCTTCCTAGTTCTAGAATTCTCCAGGATTATCTACACATCCTAAGACTCTTCCACTAATATACAATCCTCTAGAATCTTCTATACAAATCTAGAGTTTATTTATGTCAAAGATATTTACAGAGAGACTTCTCCACTAGCCTAGAGCCTTTCGGAGGGCATAAGGCTGCCCTAGGACGTTCTGGAACCTTTCGGAGTCTTCCCAAAGAATGTAGCACATTCCAACTCTTCTTTTATCCATTGTAGGAGGGTCTACAAAGTTATAGCCCGATCCGATGTCATTTGGATCTCCGGATCCTCCATTATTATGTTACAGTCATCTGAGGGTCTCCTTAAGGCAACTAGGATCTACTGATTAAGCCTTTATAGGGGAAGGATGCCGCTCAACACCCATGGGTGCCCATAGGGCCCATGTTGGGTGACTTGCCCAAGCACCCATTGGGGGAAAGGGGACTAGGCTAAATTAAGGGCCAAAATTGAATTGTTTGTATACTTTTAATTTTTGGTGCAGTTTGTATCTCTTTTTACTTAATTATACAAGCTAAGAATTCCGCAGTTGAAATATTTTTGAAGGGCCCTCAATGATAGGACATGAGGTACTAAATTCTCCCAATTATGTACACAAGTCAAAGAAAATCTTACGAATGGGCTAACGAGCAAGTAGATGAAGTGGTGTCTCCTTATTTTTGTTGACTAAAGTAGCTACTTTCTTATCATGCTCTAGTAAAATCTTCAACAATTTGTTGTTTTTTGCTACGGCTGCTTCTTGTAGTGGTGTATTTTCTTGTGCATTCGGCACTAACCAAGGCGAGTCGTAACATATCCCCTTGAGCCTAGCTTCTTCTTTAATTTTAAGGATACACGCATTGCACAGCTCTAGTAGCCTGGACAACAGGCCGGCAAAATCGAGTCTCTTGCGGGGGCTATTGCCCCCCGAAGCATCATAGATTACGATTTCACAAGGATTCCATATGAGGACATGAATCAGAGTGTTCCCGTTAACATTTGTTTGACAAACAAGAAATGGAAAGTTTTCAAGAATTTGTTGGACGAAATCCGCAAAGTCGTCCTTCATTATGTGGCTTTCATTTTTCATATGCATCAATCTATGAAGGACATTCCTTCGTATATTGCCTTGTGAGAGTAAGAAATTCATTATTCCTAGTTTGCTCATTCTTTCCCTTAGAAAGTTTATGTTTAGTTTGTCTAATACCTCAGATTCTTTAGTTGTTAGTTCTCGCTTCCTTAGCATCTGCATTCATATGCACATATTTTTCATCAATAATTATACTAAGTAAAGCATAGCAATAAGGAGACGATGATTAAGGGTAAAAATGAGCCAAGCCAAGCCAAGTTAAGCTCGAGCTAGTATGTACTATCATATCCCTAATTTTTTAACTTTTCACGATCTCTAAGAAACAACTTAGAACATTTCTATCTCCAATCCACAAAATAAAAATTTATGAAAACTTGATATTATAAAAATTGAAATTGAAATGTGTCCAACAAGATCACACTTAAATATATTATTTCTTATAATATGATGAGAATTTGTAGTCAAACTTTTTAAAATTTGACTCCATAAATAGAAATGGAGCATATATAAAGAGACGGATGGAGTATAGCTCAATTCAGCTCACTCATGCTCAAGCTCGATTATAAACTTGACAAAATGTATCGTTCTTACCTCAAACAAATTATGCAGTTGAGTCAAAGATGCCACAAATACGCCTTCCGCATTTTTTATGCTCTGTTTCGTGGAGGATTGCATTAAAACTCGTACCATAATAACGTGCATGCTTTTTATAGCAATATGTAATGGTGTATTTCCTTTATTCATTGCTGCTTGCGTTTTGGACCGGGTGTACCATGCGCACGGTACAATCGGGTGCACTGTCCTACATTGCTTTAGTTGACTAACAGAGTACTATGCAATCAGTGGTGGACCTAGGATTTTCCGCCTGGTGAGTCACAATTGATAATCAAATATGTAATAATTTTACCAAACAACCAAATAATAATACTAAAAAAAATCCAAATATTCAAACAGGATTCTCTTTATTCTAAAAATTGAGTAAATATTCAACTAAATCAAGCAATATTCAACAAATAAATGTTTATAACAACTAAATCAATCAATATTCAACAATAATTACTACGAAGTCTTAGGATAATTTGAGGATTGATTTAATACTTTGTACTAATTAAATGGTATCTAGATGCTTCATAAGATTATCTGTGAACTTTATTAATCAATAATTCTATTGTGTGCCTCCGAATATGTGACAATTGCCATTCTCATATTAAATCTCAATCATAATTACCTAGCTAGTAGTAATGCAGTGAAATCACATCAATCATTTTTCATTAATATGAAGTGGTAAAAGTATATCCTTCGAAACATGTGTAACGTTTTTCATACATAAGACAACTTCATATCACACTAAATAATGTTATTTAACTAGAATACAAATTGATTCATCACAAACTCAAACTAAGTGCAATGTTTATAGCAGGGGCGTTTTTAGTATGGGTTCAGTGGGTTCAGTTGAACCCATACTAAAAAAAAAACCCTTATATATTATTTGCAACACAAATATACATATATACAACTTCAGTTCACTGGTCAAGCTCCTTTCTTTTTACACTAAAGAACCTAGGTTCGATTCTTGTTATCCACTTATCCCTCACTTTTTTTTTATTTTTCCAACTTGAAACTTGGACTGTCCGGTCTGTCCCACAGCTCCCAGCCTCCCACTCCCACAGTCCACAGATTAGTGAGAAAATCAGAAAACCCTAGCTGCCTAGCAAGTCCTCACCGCGGCACCGCCTCTGCGCCTCACCAAGTCACCGGACTCCGGCAGCCGACAAACGCACTGCACGTCTGCACCGCTGCACGTCTGGCCGTCTCGGTCTGCACTGGGGTTTCGGACTTTCGGGCAGATTGGCAGAAGGGAGAAGGCAGAAGCTGTATTGTTGTAAGCATCACTTCTCCTTCTCTTTTCTTTTTTTTTTTTTCGGTTTTTCCCCCTTCCCATTCTAATTTCTAAATTCTGATTTTTAATAGTTGAAATATGAAATGTGAATTGTGAAATATGAATTGAAGAAATATTTTTTTTAAATTTGAATTGTGAAATGTGAATTGTGAAATATGAATTGTGAAATGTGAAATGTGAAATTGTGAATTGTGAATTGTGAAATGTGAATTGTGAAATATGAATTGTGAAATGTGAAATGTGAAATTGTGAATTGTGAATTGTGAAATGTGAATTGTGAAATATGAATTGTGAAATGTGAAATGTGAAATTGTGAATTGTGAATTGTGAAATGTGAATTGTGAAATATGAATTGTGAAATGTGAAATGTGAAATTGTGAATTGTGAATTGTGAAATGTGAATTGTGAAATATGAATTGTGAAATGTGAAATGTGAAATTGTGAATTGTGAATTGTGAAATGTGAATTGTGAAATATGAATTGTGAAATATGAATTGAAGAAATATTTTTTTAAAATTTGAATTGTGAAATGTGAATTGTGAAATATGAATTGTGAAATGTGAAATGTGAAATTGTGAATTGTGAAATGTAAATTGTGAAATGTGAATTGTGATTTGTGAAATATGAATTGAAGAAATATTTTTTTTAAAATTTGCAGTTTGAATATGAAAAGATTAGAATATTTTTGGAAAGGTAATGCCTCAAAGTCCCAAAAATCATCGGCTTGTTCTTCTCCAAATTCAATACCTCTTGAAACACTTCAAAATGAGCCTTTAATCAATGAAAATGAACCTCCAATACAAGAAAATCAAATTCCAATCGAAGGAAATGAACCTCCAATAATACAAGAAAATCAAACTCCTACCCAAGAAAACGAACCTCCTTCAAATTCACCTCCAACTACAAATGCTACGTATACTAGTGGGGAGGAGCGCACTTATGATGTAAACCTTCTTCCACATGATCCCGGTCTAAGAAAACCAATCTTAGATTATCATACAAATGATCAAGATGCCGTGAGGAGAGGATATATTGCAAAAATGCGATGTGCTCCACGTTCTCATGATTTTCCCCAAAGGGAAATTGGAGGTATGCGATGTTTTAATGTTGCTTGGTTTGATAAATATGATTGGCTTGAATATAGTGTTGAGAAAGATGCAGCATTTTGTTTTGTGTGCTACTTGTTCAAGGATAAAATTAAGCATTTTGGTACACACAATGATAATTTTGTAACCGGGGGATTTAGAGGATGGAACAAAATTGATAGACTTGATATTCATGTTGGTGGTCTTCATAGTGTTCATAATCAAGCTAAAGAGAAATATGATAATTTCATAAAGCCAAAAGAGTCAATCATTGAGTCTTTCAACTCTATGACCACCGAAGCCAAAATGCTTTACAAATCTCGCTTAACCTTTTCTCTTAAGTGTTTGAGATTTCTTTTGGGTCAAGGTTTAGTATGTCGTGGTCATGATGAGTCGGAAGAATCAAGTAATAGAGGAAACTTTCTTGAACTTTTAATGTGGCTTGCTGAAAATAATGAGAATGTTGAGAAGGTTGTTTTAGATAATGCTCCTGGAAATAGTAAAATGATTTCTAACATCATTCAAAAAGACCTTATTAACTCTTGTGCCAAAGAAACAACCAGACTTAATATTGAAGAGCTTGGTGATGACTACTTTGGGATATTAGTTGATGAGTCTAGTGATGTGGCTCAAAAGGAACAAATGGCCATTTGTTTGCGCTATGTTAGTAAAAATGGAAGAGTTTGTGAGAGGTTTCTTGGCATTGTGCATGTTGAAGATACCACTGCTTTGACACTTAAGAATGCAATCGGGTTAGTGCTTATGGATCATTCACTGAGCATGTCTAGAATCCATGGGCAAGGATATGATGGGGCTAGCAACATGAGGGGTGAGATAAATGGCCTCAAGACTTTGATTATGGGTGAAAATTCATCTGCTTACTATATCCATTGCTTTGCCCATCAACTTCAATTAACTCTTGTTGCTGTTGCTAAGGAAAATGATGATTGCATTTGGATGTTTGAAGAGCTTGGGTTTTTGATGAATGTTATTGGAGTTTCAACTAAGCGTAGAGAATGGCTTCGAGTGGCACAAGCTCAAGAACTTGCACAAACTTTAGATTTGGGTGAAATGGAAAGTGGACAAGGGTTAAACCAAGAGCTTGGCTTAGGTAGGCCTGGTGATACTCGTTGGGGATCTCACTATAAAACTCTTATGAATGTTGTTTCATTGTATTCTTCCATCATTAAGGTACTTGTCATGATTGGAGAAAGTAATGTCAACAAGGATGATAAGCTAAAAGCTCAAAGGGTTTTAACTGCATTTGATTCTTTTGAGTTTATTTTTATGGTACACTTAATGTTAGAGATCTTTGGTGCAACTAATGTATTATGTCAAGCTTTGCAAAGAAGGGAGCAAGACATTATAAATGCGATGTCATTTGTTTCTTTGACAAAGGAGAAATTGCAACATATGAGGGATAATGGATGGGAAGAATTCTTTCTTACGGTATCTTCTTTTTGTGCTAAACATGCTATTGGAGTTCCGAACATGAATGATGGCTATGTTCCTCGTGGAAGATCACCTCGTTTCTTTGCAAAAGTTACTAATCTTCATCGTTTCCGAGTTGAAATGTTTATTAGTGTCATTGACTTGCAACTTCAGGAGCTTAACAACCGGTTCAACGAGGTCAATATGGAATTGCTTGTATGTATGAGTTGTTTGAGTCCTGTTGATTCATTTACTTCTTTTGATAGGAAAAAGCTGCTTAGACTTGCTGAATTTTATCCAAATGAGTTCTCAGATAATGATTTCATAAGGCTTCGATTTGAACTTGATTATAAAGATGAAAGGTTCCGAGAGGTGAAGAACTTGTGTGAACTTTCTATGATGCTTGTTAAAACAAAAAAGCATCTATCTTACAAGTTAGTATACTTACTTTTGAAGTTAGTATTGATCCTTCCTGTGGCAACGGCGAGTGTGGAAAGAGTGTTCTCTTCAATGACTTATGTGAAGAATAAGTTGCGTAACAAAATGGGTGATCAACTATTGAATGATAGTTTAGTCACATTTATTGAGAAAGAAATTTTTTTTCAAGTAAAGGACGATGATGTAATAGATCGTTTTCAAAACATGAAAACTCGTCGTATTCAGTTGTAATTTTTTCTTTTATCATTGTAATCGCTCGTTTGAACGGTTGGAACCTCGAATTGCTCTTTGTAATTTAAAATTTTAGACTTTTATTTATGTATTGCTTTATTTCGTAGATTCCGAACCCATAGTACCAAATTCCTGGCACCGCCACTGGTTTATAGAATCTTACACTCTTACACTCAACTCCAAATCTCTAATGAACTCCAAATTCCAATCCCAACTCAAGTACTCAACTCCAATCAAATAATTAGAAAATAATTATCATACAAATAATTGAAATGATTAAATAAAACCTAGAAATAACTCAATACTCAATTACTCAAATAAGAAATTACCTTGTGTCCTTGTGACTTTGTGAGACTATGATTGGGTATTTGGGTGAGTAACTGAGCCACTGAGGTCGGCCGATCGGTGCACGGTTTGGGGAGGGTGTTCGGCTATTCGGTGTAATGGTGTGGAGCAGTAGAGGACTTCTGGTCTGCTGGACTGGAGCTGGTGTGGGCGTGCGGCCGACTAGCCCGTATGCGGTGTGCAGGAGCTATGGTCTAGAGCCGTGTGGTCTACCGACGGGATTCGGGTGAAGACTGAAGAGTCTGAGGGAGGCTGGAAGTCGGGTTGGAATGGGGAGGAATTTCTGAATTTTTTTTTAAAATACATCAAATATTTTTTGGGCCTTGGTGAGTCATGTGACTCACTAGGCACAAAGCCCGGTCCGCCCCTGGGCAGAAGGCATAACTATAATATGTTGACAACATATGTCAGTTTTACATAACCGTAACATCCAGAATTGTTGGCAAAAAACACATATTTCCTAAAACAAGCTTATAAACACTCAGAAGCAGTAAGGCAAAAAATCCCAAACTCTTTGCTCACTCCGGCTGGCTCAAAGATTCTAACAAGTAATACATTATTACTATTGATCATATAGATTAGATCACTATGAGACATTAAATCTTAACTCAGATAAGTCCATGCATCCCTACAGCCACTATTCATAACAATTTCGTTTTTTTAGAGTCAATTTAGAACAAGGTTGGAGAGAAGATCGCAAGCATTCCTTAATTACGACCAAAGCTTGACAAAATATCCTGAATATAAGAAAATATTCCTTGGTTCCATGAGTTTCAGACTTTTCACCTCTTACAAAAGGCTAAATATTAAAGGGGTTAGCTAAAAGCAGAAGTACTAAACCTTAGAGCACCTTCAGGATTCACTATATTTTGCAGAAAGCGTAACTACTTATAAGGAATAACCAAAAATATTCATAGGGGTAAATCCAGACATTCCTTAACAAGAACTAAGCTCAAAAGGCAAATTTACCAGAGAAAAAGACATGATTCTCTCACATAATCATAAAAAAATATGTAAGCAAAGGGGAAATGAAAACTAGAAGATTCAACACAGCAAAAAGACACTTGATAATCTACAACATAGATGATGTACCTGTGCAATAGAAGCAGATCCAAGAGGATTTTCATCAAATATATCAAACATTTCACCAATGCTTTTACCCAACTCTTTTTCAAGCATATGTTGAACTACATCATAAGGTGTAGCAGGAGCTTGATCACAAAGTGTCACCAGCCGTCTCACCCATGCTACTTGGGCCAAATCAGGTCTCCCAATAATTTGAGCAATCTAATCAAAGCCTCATCACCAAAAGCATTCAGAATACTAGCTTCAGTCATTAGTCAAATTACTCAAAATTAAAGGTCAACTCTTTCCTACATCTTATAAAACCCAATACGATATTGAATGGAATTCATTTACCTATGGTTAAGTATATAGCAATTAAGGGTCACAAATCATACAATCCATTGAACTAAAACAGCAATACAAACTAAGCAAAGAATATGGACTTAACCATTGAAAGTACACTAATTAACATGCAAGATTAAAACTTCTTTTCAGCAAAATTCTCCAATTACCTATTCTAAGCTTGTTCAAATCAATGTAACTTAGAAACAACCAAAATTTGTCAAATATTGGAAATCAATCACACTAAACCCAATTCAATTTTCGATACAAAATTCATAAATTCGATTGTTCATAAATTCGATTGAAACACACAACTAAATGCAAAACTTCATCAAAAAAGATAAGAAAGAAAACAAGTTTACCTTAAGGAAGAAGCCACCAAGGTCATTGCACATGTTGTAAATCTTATCAGCAGCAAGCTCATGTTGCCTTTGCCACATTTCTTCTTGCTTCTTCACATCTTTCACAAAACTCACCCTTACTTGAAAAACCTGTAAATACCCAACAAAATTAAACAAATACCAATGAAATTAGCATCAAACTCACTTCAAAATTCAACACCAAATCTCAATTATACATATTAAATATAAATTAAATAAAAAACCCAGAAAAGTTGGTAAAATCCCACCTTGTAGCCTGTGTAGATTTCAGCAGTGCGAGTCCAGAATTGGAATGAGCGTTGTCAAGGTTTCAACTGATAGCACAGGTTTTCTTGAAACTTATCAAATGGTCGCAAATAGGATAGTACACTCGGCTGCATGATGTACATCGTGCACCCTGTGCAAAACGCAGGAGAAATAACATAAAACGCAATTGGCTAGACGTGCTTTTCTGGAGTTGAATGATAATGGAAGACAAGTCAGCGGGAGACATGTCAACAGAGATTTTTCTGGAGGTTAACGTGCATTCTTGCTAAAGTTGGTAAACATGAAAAGGTGTACTTGGTAAATGTGAAAAGGAAAGATTTTTTGTATGAGTCACTGTAGTATTCACTGTAGCGCATAGACAGTCTAATTTTTTGCATCGGGAATCATGAAAAGAGGCCAGAATTAATGACACAATTTTACGAATGAATATTATGTAGTTATCCAATGAACATGTAGTTGTATATCACTGAACATTAGAGGAGAAGCCAATGAACATTTCTTTACTTGGGTGAATTAGTTCAAAATAATTCATTGAAAGTTTTAAAAATGAACATTTTACAACGAGTCATTGAACATTTATTTGAGAAGAAATGAACATTTATTATTATGCAATGAACATTTGTTTTACTTCACAAAAAGAGTAAAAAAGAAAACATTAATTTGTAATGATTAGGTATTGGGATTTGTTTAATATTTCAATGATTGTTATGTATGAGGATTTACTATAATATATTTAATGATTGTAAAAGTATTTACAAATTGTGATATATTTTAATATTGTACACGCTAGGCCAATGAACATACTATTCAAAATGAATGAAAATACTAGTGTTAACGAATGAACATACTAGTATAAACAAATGAACATACTAGTGTTACGTTTGAATGAACATTTCATATTAGTCCAAAAATCTAAGAGATTGCACGTACTAGTATAAACCAATGAACATACTCTTGTAAACCAATGAACATACTAGTATAAACGAATGAACATTTACGTTTTTTGTTTGAATGAACATTATATATCAGCACAAAAATCTAAGAGATTGCATTGGGAAGGAGCATTTTTTTGTAATGATGATGCATGCGTTTTCTTTGAAGATATCTTTTGAATATTTACTTCAATATTTGAGATTTTGCAATGTTACTTCTGGCATTGTAAATTTTGTATTTTATTTATTTCTGGTCTTCAAAAGTAGAAGCCTTCCAACTCATTCCTTTTTTATTTTTATCTTGTGAATGAACTACAATGGCTTCGATTCCCTTGGGTGAAGACATTGATGATATAAGCGTTGGTTCTGTTGAGAAATGTCGAAGTGCTAATATTGAATTAAGTGGAGGTATATTTTAGCATATTTATGCATAATGTTCATTAATAATACAAATTAGCATATATTTTATCGATGTTTTGAATTCCGTTTTGATATTTTAGAAATAATTTGTATTCTTTTGATTTTTTTGTTGATTTAATTATGCATATTGGTTATTTTAGAAATTAATTTATTAGCATATTTATGCATATTGTTGATTTTTTTAGAAATTAATTAGCATATATTATGCATATTGTTGAAATTTTTTTTTTGCTTATTTTCAGTTTATTTGAATTTTGTATTAAATTATCTTAGTTAATGTTGATTTAATTAGCAATATTAAGTTTATTGATTTTTGTAATTAATTTTGGTAAGAGTCAGAGACACTGAACAGTAGGTTGATAGGCACTGACCATCAAAGCAAACGCAATGAATAATGCACTTGGGGGAAGGGAACTTTATGTTAATAAGCACTGAATATTATACAAGCTTTGACTGAACATCAACTTTTATGCACTGAACAATTATACTGGATAGGTTGAACATGAACATATTTGTACACCTTGATAAAAGGTATTGAGCATTTAGTTTAAAAAAGCACTAAAGATTAGGTTCAGATGCATTGAACATTTAAGATGCTGGAGGGCACTAAACATTAGGTTCAGAATCACTGACCATTAAGGAAGCGGACACTGAACATTTAGGTTAAATCAATGAACATTAGGTTCAATGTTTGTTGGTTGTAGTTAATATTAGGTTCAATGTTTGTGTTTTTGCAGAGGGTTTTGTAGAGTCCATAGAGTCTGAGCTTGTGTACAAAGAAGTAAAATCTGATGAAAAAGCGTATGAATTATATAACAATTATTTTTTCAAGCATGGGTTTGGCACACATAAAGGAAAGATGGAGATGAGGGCCGATAAAAAAACTACACGACTACGGATATTTGTATACTCGCAAGCTGGGTTTAAGAAAAGTAGGGATTTATCGGTTTATCAGAAAAGGGATGTTAGAACTGGGTGCAAGGCATTTATTCAGTTTGATGTTGATAAGGATTCGGGTTTAATTATAGTAACAAAGCATTACATGGTTCATAATCACAGTAGGGTCCCTGTGTCACAACGACATTTGATAAGATCCCACAGGAAGGTTTCGGATAATCAAATTGCAATGTTGAGAAATTTCGTCGAGAGTGGAATACCTATTGTTGATGCTGTCCGCGTTTTGAAGAACGAGGTAAGAGGTGAAGCTAACCTTGGATTTCTTGCTAGGGATGCTTATGATGCGTTGTAAGGGCAGAAAAAGGCGAAATATGATGGGTGTGATGCAAAAGGATTAATTAATTACTTTAATGAAAGGAGTAGAAACGAGGTTGACTTTTTCTACGATTTTGACGTGGATGAGGAAGGTCATCTTGAGTCTTTCTTTTTTAGGGATGGTCATATGAGAGTAGACTACGACGTATTTGGCAATTTATTACTTCATGACACGACTTACCGCACGAATAGATATGATATGATTTGTGGTTCTTTTGTTGGAATGAACCATCAAAACACGAATGTGATGTTTGGCATTGGATTCATATTGAATGAGAAGTGGGAGTCTTTTGAGTGGTTATTTAGCACGTTTTTGAGATCCATGAGTGGGAAGCATCCGATTACTATTATGACGGATCAAGCAGAATCAATGGCTAGAGCGATAAAGATTGTGTTCCTAAACACCCTTCATCGTTTATGTACGTGGCATATCGAGGAGAATGCTAAAAAGAATATTAAGGGATTGAGGTCTATGGAGGGTTTCAATGATATATTCAACATTGTTTTAAAATACACTGATACGGTAGCTGAATTTGAGCACTACTGGTCAAGGTATTATGTATATCATAAGCGAGGTTTACATTATGTTCATTGTAAATCAGTAATTTGGTCATTAATAATGAGTACAGTGTGCATTGGAAATTATAATATGTATCTTAGAAAGTTCCTGTTGAATGAGTTTTAGTATGTTTAGGAGGAGTTTTTCAGTGAACATATCCTAAATTCCACTGAACATCTACTCAATCTCACTAAACATCTACTTAAACTCAGTGAACAAGTCTTTTATTATAATGAAAATCTATGTAGTACATCTCACCGACCATTCAGCTTACTCCACTGAACATTTAGCTTATTCGACTAATCATTTTTTCATTTCTACTGACCATTTACATAATTCCATTGAATATTTGGTCATGTTCACTGACCATTCGCATAATTCCATCGAATAATTCCTTCATTTAATCGAACATTCGCATAATTGACCTGAATATTTCAATGACCATTTATGCCATCTCACTGAACATCTTATAAAAATCCAATGAACATCTATTTTATTGAACTGCACATTTGATAAATTTCACTGACAATCTAGATAATTCCACTGCACATTTAGTTAATTTCACTGAACATGTCTCCCATTTCCACTGAACATTTTCATTGAATACCTCATTTACTATATTCTAATGACCATGCAGCCTATCTGCACTGAACATGTTTTTGATTTGGCTGAACATTACGTGTAATTTTAATGTACACAGTGTCTGTTGTTTCATTTTGCAGTATGGTTACGAAGTTTGAGTGTTCCTCCAACAAATGGATTCAAAATATGTATCTTATCAAGGAGTTGTGGTGACCTACATATTCCAAGGACTATTTCAAGGGAGGAGTACTGTCATCCCAAAGAAGTGAAAGCACTAATAGAGCTATTTCGAGGAGATTGAATAAAACTCATGGTCTTTGTGATTTTTATTAATTGTTTCATTGGTGTGGTTGAAGAGTGGAGGAGTAATGAGAACATTGATGACTATAACAGCATTACTGGTAGCAGGTACTTGGTTTGGAGCATGCAAGGAAGGTTTACAATATTCCCTTATACATCCAATTTGAGGATAATTTTGTCACTGGTGTTCCTTGTATTGCGAAGGTTATCCAAATGCAACCCCCAACTTATGAGTATCATGTGGGTCATCCAAAAAAGGACATTATAAATCATACTGCTACATTCGATGATTGGCTAATGACAATTGATTTCACATGCAAGTATTTTTACAAGGTTGGGCTTCTTTGTAAACATTCTCTTCATGTTCTTCACCTCAACAATGTTACTTTTTATACCAGAAAGATATATCCTAAGGCGATGGACTAAGTCTGCTATGTGCACGAAGGTGGATGAGAATATGGTTGAAGGGTCAGGTGCTACACCTTCTGGAATTTGGAGGTTATATAATATATAATGTTTTACAAAGCTAGTTAATGCTTCTCATTTGAATATAGCTGCTCGAGGAGCCGTAGAAAAGTACTTAGTTGAGTGCAAGGAAAAGGTTGATTTCTATTTGAGTGGTATAATGAACAAGAGGGATAGTAATGAGTGTACCAATGAGGATAATGGTGTTTTAGAACCCACTGCATATGGTTCACAGATACACAATGACCAACCCGTGCGTTATGAGAATAAGATAAAGGACCCAATAAAAAGAAAAAAAAAGGGTGGCATAAATGATCAGCTTAAATCAACACAGGAGAAGATTTACAAAGCTCAAGGGCCGGAAACTTCAATCATGGAAAAAAGGGCGGGTAGGGCTGTTGATACGATGAAAACGAGGGCTACGCGTTCTATAAAGGTACTAATCATTATACATGCCTCTAATGGCACAACGTTCAAAGACAATGAACATTATGTTCAATGGTACTGAACAACAAGTCCTACGAGAATGAACATAAGAGTTATATGCAATGAACATACTAAACTGAACATACTTGTTTTGCTAAGGCAGTGAACATTAAGTTCAGTGGTACTAATCTATAAGTCCTACGGGAATGAACATGAGGGTTATATGCACTGAACATTAACTCCGAAATCAATGAACATTACGGTGCTAACTGTAAGTATGGTTAATATTGCAGGATTATTTTGATGTTCTTGTAGGTGATACTCTTACTCATCTAGTGTCTGCTATCCAATAACTTCAAAGTTTCCAACACGATGAATATTTTGATGTCAATATCACTCCCTTTTAGTGTGTTCATTCCAAGTTAAACGATTCGTACTTTTGGATAATTAGTATGTTCACTAGGGATATTTTACATGTTCATTATGGATACGTAGTATGTTCATTATGGATATGTAGTATGGTCATTTGAACATTAGATATGTTCATTATGGATAATTAGTATGTTCACTAAGGATATTTTACATGTTCATTATGGATACGTAGTATGTTCATTATGGATATGTAATATGTTCATTTGAACTTTATGGATATGTAATATGTAATATACGAAAAGAAAATGAGTTATACTGAACATTTCTTATATAGACTCTGAACATAAAACACAAAGGTAATGAACATTAGATACTTAAGTACTGAACTTAAAAGAAAATGAGTACATTCAAAGACATAACCAACCGTACATAATGTAAAATGTGCAATAAAATACATCTAGAAAATTTAAAACAATGTACTTTTACAATAAAGAATAATCAAAATGTCCTTTTCAATGCTAAGTAACGAACATTTCCCCTTTTCCTGTTCAGATCATCCCCAAGAATCTCATATGTGTAGCGTAAACGTAAACCTTTAAGTACTTGGAATTGCATGTTAATAATTGATAAGTAAGGATTTGAACAAATGATAAATTGGAAATTTTCAAATTTAAAACAAATACTCACGTCAGTAGGACTTAGTCCACATTCCCACTTGGACTTCCCTTCATAGGTTTCCATGTGATGCATAACATATATGCCGCAGTCAACCTCATTTTCATTCGATCTCCATGGCATCTCAAGGTTCCTTACCTTGAAAGTGTTGTAATTTTTCTTACTACCATTGTTTCTCATGTAGGTTGCCACATCATTCAACTGTTGGTGAACAAATAGGATAAGCATGCTCTGTGAGAATAAGTTAATGTGCAGTGAAGTTAAGAATATGTTCAGTCGAAACTAAGTACATGTTCAGTGAAGATAAGTTTTTAATGTTCAGAGAAATGTAGTACATGTTTAGTGGTAATATGTAAATGTTCAATAAAAATGAAGTAAATGTTCGAAACTAAGTATATGTTCAGTGAAGATAAGTAAATGTTCAGTGAAATGTAGGGAATGTTCAGTGGTAATATGTAAATGTTCAAAACTAAGTATATGTTCAGTGAAGATAGGTAAATGTTCAGTGAAATGTAGTACATGTTCAGTGGTGAAGAGTAAATGTTCAGTGAAATGAAGTTAATGTTCAGTAAAGTTCAGGATATGTTCAGTGTAGTGGGAGATAACTAACCAGTTTATGGGGATGATCATGGTATTTATATTCGAACGAAACCCCATCTGGAAGAATCCTGTTGTCAAGAAGGTATAGGAACTTGTTCTTGACGTTCATGCAGTACAAGTAGAAGTGACCTGACGCGTACGCTGGAAAGAAGATCTAAAACATTCGTTGAATTATATTAATGGTTATATAATCATCCATATTTAATTTACGCATTTTCTATAATAGTAATGAACATTATACACATAATGAATGAATATACTTGATCGAAGGTCTTGAGTAGGGGTAACTTGTTATCAGCCAAATAATACTCAACGCTCTCTACGAACTGTGCCATTCTGAATTCCTCAGTCACAGCTTGACTTGTTTCATCATAGGCATCGCTCATACACAGGACATTCTATACATTCTATTCACAAAATGAGGATATGTTAGGGTCAAGTTTATAGAAATATAGATAAATACGGGAGTTTACAAATGGATTGTTCGGGAAGAAAATCCTCTTCTCCTTTCTCGCTGTGTTGCGAGCGTTGAGTATTACAGCCCATGCGTCTATAATCTCCGTGTAGATGTTTGCATCATTGGACATTGACTTGAATTGATCCCAGGAGATAAATTTTTGTCCATCATCAAATAGTAACTCCCTAGGGTAAATGTTACGAATTGCCCAGTGAGTACTGTATAATATGTGTCCACAGTTATGCAATGAGTTGTTTAGGACTCTTACTCGGGATCGGGATATTCTGCGAATGCATAGTCGCAAAGTACTTGTACTTCATCGTCGTCGCGATCAATCAAATTTGAATAATGCAGTAAGAATGGGGATGAGAGCGCTGCAGGCTTTCTCCTTTGTCTTTTCCTACAAAGTCAATGAATATCAATCGGAGATAGACTAAATATAACGCAAAAGCACACTGAAAACATTACGCAGTATGTACAAGAGCACTGAACATTTTACGAATAGTCACTGAACAAATAGCATATTTCATTAAACATTTACGCATTTTTACTAAACATTTACTACATTTCCACTGAACAATTACTAAATATTCACTGAACATTTACTTATCTTCACTGAATATTTACTTATTCTAACACCTTTAGGTAATTTCACTAAAGATTTAGTATAATTGACTGAACATATACTTATTTCCACTTAACATATCCTTATTTCCATAGAACACTAACTACATTTTACTAAACATTTACATATTTACACTGATCATTTACTACATTTCACTGAACATTTACTATCTGAACACTTATTATATTTTCAATGAACAGTTACAAATTCACACTGAACATTTACTACCTTTCACTGAACATATACTTAATTTCGACTTAACATATCATTAACTCCACTGAACATTTACAAAATATCGACTGAACATATACTTAATTTCACTGGACATTTAATACATTTCACTAAACATTTACTTATCTTCACTAAACATACATTTATTTCAATGACCATATACTTATTTCACTGACCATTTACTATATTTCACTGAACATTTACTATCTTTCACTGAACATATACTTAATTTCGACTTAACATTTACTACATTTCACTGAACATTTACCTATCTTCACTGAACGTACATTTATTTCAATGACCATATACATATTTCACTGACTATTTACTTTATTTCACTGAACATTTACTATATTTCACTGAACATATACTTATTTCCACTGGACAGTATTTTCACTGAACATATACTTATTTCCACTGAACGTTTCCTAAAATTCACTGAACATTTACAACATTATCACTGAACATTTACATATTGACACTGAACATTTACTATCTTCCACTAAATAGTTTTTTATTTCTACTGAACATTTTTTAATTTCCACTAAACATTTAATATATTATGCTGAGCATTTGTTATATTTCACTGAACATTTAGTTATTTTCGCTGAACATTTACTTCTCTTTACTGATCATTTACTTCTTCCCATTTAACATTTAATTAATTTCAGTGAACAGTTCATACCTTTTATTGAACATTTTCTACCATATTTCACAGAACATATACCTATTTCGACTGAACATATCATTACTTCACTGAACATTTACTGAAAATAAATAGTACCTTTCTTCAACAGCAAATTCTACATTTTCTGCTTCGTCTCGGGCTTCTTCTTGTTGGGCATGAACTTCTTCTTCTTGGGGTTCTCCTTGGGCTTCTTCTTCAACATTTTCACTGACATTGTCATAACAAATATTAGGTTATGTGCTAAGAAATACTACATTCTGATAAGACTATATTTTACCTTTCATTAAGGTCTTGAATTAAGACTTCCTGATCATGGTGATCAGTTTCTTCAACATCAAATTGTGATGTATTGGTTTCTTCACTAAAATTTATATTATTATGGATGTTTATAATCATACTAAACATTGTATATAACTAATGAACATGAAGATAAATATACTGAACAATTCGGTGTACCTTGGGGGGACTACACATGCTTCATCCCAAATTGCCTTCCTCACGGCTTCATTAACCATTTCCCCAAACCACCACGCACCATATACGTCATCATCCTGGCTAACGAGGATGACATCAACTCTCCTCTGGCTCAGGTGATGTAGGTTTGATGGAAGAATTGTTCCATAGCATCTAGACCACATTGATGCAACATTAACGAGGGTGTTATCATTTAAAAGACCTCTAGGGTAAAACTTCTCCCCTACTTTCAAGACCTTGGTGAGATTCACAAAATCGGCTGCCAACTTCTACGTCAGCGATCTCACTAGGTTGTTGTATTCTAAATATAGAACCAAACAGAAAATCATATAAAAGATAAACATTATGCTAGAAATCAATGAACGAGAAGAAAACAACAATGCACATTTAGCAAAGGGTCACTGAACATTTTTTTGATATTCACTGCACATTTATTTAACAAACAATGAACATTTACCACAAATGCAGTGAACATGCAGCTATCAACAAATGAACATTTTTTTAATAACTACTATCTTATTCTAGGGAATTTATACCTCGAAGGTGGTGGGTTGGGGTTGTTGTTGGTGTTGTTGCTCTGCTTGTTGTTGCTGTTGTTACTATTGATGTTATTTATGTTGTTGTTGTTGGTGGTGCTCTTCTTGTTGTTGTTGTTTTTGGTGGTGCTCTTGCTCTTATTGTTCTTGTTGGTGGTGGTGATCACCGTCCAACAGGTGGATAGGTATAGGCGCGTGTGGAGATTATGGAGCTTTCCTTCACCAAAGGAGCTTTCCAAACCGTCGTTAATGGAAAAGCCCTTGGTACATAGTTACCAAATCTTTGAAGACGATTAAAGTAGAATATCTGAAATAGAACAATAAATGAAAGGAGTAAGTACACTATTAATGATCATTGAAAGGAATAGGTTAGTGAGAATGTATATTTGGTTTAGTAGATTACTGTCAAGAAGGGGAGGGGACTATTAAAAAACCTTGAAGGTTTACTCTTCCAAGTCATTGAGGCCTCAGCCAAGCTTTTTAACGTATAGTTGCTCCAGTTGAACTCACCTATGCGGTTCGTATTGTAAGAAGTGGTGAGAAACCTCACAAATACTTGTTGGGAATTTGAACTAGACTTCATGTAGGCGTTAACTACAAGCACTAAAAAGCTCCTTTTCCAGTTGTCGTCGAGAGGGACATCATCCATCATCAACCTCTTCTCGACATCCTTCAAAGAGGGCAATTTCCCTCCATAGTAAGCTTTGAAAGTTCTATGGGCACTCAAGAGGGGGGGGGGGGGGGGGGGGGGGTGAATTGAGTGTTTAGCAATCGTTGGTAAATTTTTACTCTTTTCGGATTATGGTTAAGGAACCAGTTGTGCTGGTTCCCTTGAGCAGCGGATTAAAAACAAAACAATAAGGAACACAATACTTTAACGAGGTTCAGCCAACTCTGGCCTACGTCCTCCTATCCTAAGTTCTTTATTAATCTACTCCGAAAAACAAAGACAAATAGCACTCTGCTGTTCCCTACTCCGGGACCAGCAACCCCACACTCTACTCCGAGTATGCTAAAGACCTACACTCGTAAGTCCTAAACGTGTTTGAACTCACAAACACTCACCTAGCCTTCAGCCCCTTTGCCAAAGACTCACGTTACAATGATCAACACTCTCTAAATGATCAAACTCTTTAATAAGTGAAAATAGAGAACCTTATTTAATCTAAGATGCTCGTGTATATGAAATATCAATAGACTTAGTGCTTTTCTCTCAATGTATTGCTCCTTAATAATGCGTGAGAGAAGTTGTTGATTATTAGTTAAACAGATCCTATTTATAACCCTTAAGTGACCGAAACCCTAGTTACCAAAAATCATGCCAAAAAGATAAACATGACTTTAGGAAAGTATTTATCCTAAATTGATTTTATTATAGGATAAGATCAATCTAAGATAATTACTCTAGAATTTAGGTAACTTAAAAGATTATATCAAATCTGTTAATAGCTGTCAAAATATTTTCCAAAACTTAATTTTCGAAATAAAATCTTTTTATAAAATCTTTTTTAAAATCGCAGCTCTAATAATCAGAACAGTTGACCTGGTCCCCTGACCTGGTTCCCTGTCTTAAACATGTTATGAAATTTGTTCCAATCCTTGTACCAAATTTCACAACGATGTTTAATATATTCAAAGCACTTTATATATCTATTAATAAAACATACTACGGAGCATTTACATGAAAATCCTAAAACACTCTTTCTTGAAGTGGATCTTTCTTCATGTAAACTTCAAGTCCTTGAATGCTTCCTTCGAATCATCTCATCATGAATAATGGCTCTTTAATAAGCTTCAAAGGACTTCAAGATTCAAGACTTGGTACAAACTCAATTACTGCACACGTAACACAGTTAAGGTACAATATCAAGTACATTACAGAAACAGTACATACTGGTTCCCTACCAGTACATAGCATAATTATTATTAAACTGTTTCCTGTATAAAGATAAGTTAGTTCAATATAAAAACTCATGTAAATAATAACTTGTCTAGGGTAACAGTATACTGAAGTCAGCTGGTTCCTACCAACTGTTTTAACACTTATGTAGAACCTGTTTCCCTTAGCTGTTTGTCATCATTCAAAACCTAAGGAACCCAACAAATTCCCCCTTTTTGATGATGACAAACATTTTGAAGTTTCTGCACCTGTTATCATACTCAAAAATAAATCGTCAAAAACTTCAAGGACTCGAGACACACTAGAACGAGTCAGTTAAGCCAACTGGTTCCCTAACTAAAACAGAACAAATAAAATAAAGAGAAAAAGACTCAAAAACTAAAACAGAACAAATAAAATAAAGAGAAAAAGACTCAAAAACTAAAACAGAAACTACTCAACCTAAACTAGGAACTAGTAAAGACTCTAGGCTTCAACTTCAACTATTTTCCCCCTTTTGGCATCATTAAAAAGATATGCAATAGTAGAATCATATGCACAAGATAATGTGCTAAACCAATCAATGGTACCAACCATTATACAAACAATATGCTGCAAAGATAATCAAGATCAATCAAAATCAAAACAAACCATCAACAGTAATAAAATAGTTTAGTACATACCAAGCAAAAGTTAACCAAAAGGACCCAAATCCATAACCAAAAGAAATCTATGGATAGGGTGGAATTAAAAACAGTTCAACATAATCAGTTATTAGAGAAATAATAATAGTAAGGCAGGCATAAACAAGGAAGAATCAAGCTCATTCATCATCCTCATTCTCCTCTTCTTCATCATCTTCCTCGGACTTTTCTGGATCTGTTGCATCCTGGTCCTCCTCTGCCTCATCCTCACTTTCTTCAGCTGTTGGTTCCCCTGCAGCCTGAGCCTCAACTGGAACTGGTTCCTTACTGCTACCAGCAATCTGTTTCTCCACAGCACTCATTCTGATATTAAAGGAAGCAGACAAACCCTCAACCAAACCCATCAACTTATGCAACATTTCCTCCTGAGCCTCCAGCCTCTGTAAGAGAACCGTCTGACCTGCTGGTTCCTCTTTCCTCTTCTTGGCTGGCCTAGGGGTTTCCTCTACTGGTTCCTCATCCCTGAACTTTAGCTCACCAGAGCTGATGTCCAATCCTTTCTGTTTCAGGATTGCTTTGGTAAATACTATAACAGGAACAGTAGATCCACTCAAACTAACATTATTTTCTTTCAAGAGCTTGGTGATATAGGAACCATATGGAAGAGAATGGTGAGAGGAATTGTAACTATACATAATATGGTCAATCATAAGAGATGGAAGATTGACCTTAATCTTCTTCATAATCAAGTAAATTAGCACCATTTCCATGATGCGTACCATTCCTCTACCTTGGGCCCTAGGTAATAACATTTTGTTGCAAATGGAATGAAGGACCAGCATTACTGGTTCCTTCAAGTTGACAGTTTTGAATGTTCCAGTTTTCTTTGGAATTCTTCCTCCAAACACAAAGTCATGAATGTCATCAGGAGTTATCCCAATGAGTGTTGGACAACCATCACCAGAGAACTTATCAAACCCATCTCTAGGGACTCTCAACAAAACAGACAGGCTAGCTACTGACATATTAACATCCACACCATGAACAGTTGAACTTAAAGACATATCAGGCTGTTGTTTCATATTCAAAAAGAAAGACCTAACACCAGCAGTGTTGGCATCACAGACATTAAATAAGGACATCCATCCTTGATATTCTAGCAGACTTTTCACTTCTTGTAAAGCAGGTTCATCAAAGTAACCATCCCCAGTTCTACACCCAGAAAGAACTACTCTAGAGCTTAAGTCAGTGGAACCACCAGAAGGTGATTCTAAGGACATACCTTTTGTTGCCTTTCGTGTTGTTCCTCTTTTTCTTTTGGAACCAGCAGCAGAATCAATGGACTGTTCTTCCAGTACTTCCTCCTTGATCCTCCTCAGAGAAGATCTTGTGGCCCTGCTACGAACCATGGGCTTGGGTGGTTTCTCAGTAGACCCGAGGATTTGTAAATCCTCTTCCCCACTCACAATTTCTTCCTCTTCCTTTCCACCCTCAGTATCAAAGAATTCCTCTGTGCTTCTGGGCTGTTCCCCTAGTGAAGAGGCTGGTTCCTTCACAATCTTCTCCTCAACCTCAGGGGATTTTGGTAATGGGAACTTTTTTGGAAGGTTGGGAAGGTGGGGATTTTGTGGATGATGATGATTTTGGTGATAGGTGTTTTGTTTCAGTGGGTGGTGAAGTATGAGAGACGGTTTTTGGAGATGATGGTTCAGCTGGTATAGGTGGAACCGAGGTCTCTTTCACCTTTGATTGTGATGAATTGGAAGCACTACTCTTCTTCTTGCCTTTCTTAGATGATGCAGCAGTAGCTTTCTTACCCATTGTGAGATTTGGGAGAAGAACAACCAAGAGAAATTGAAGAAGAAGCGAAGTTGAACTCGGATGAACAGTGTTTAGGGTCTAAGCACGAGAGAGAAGAGAGAAAGAATTGAATGATGTGATGAATGAACTCTGCAATGGGTTAGTGTATTTATATCAACGTTGCACAATTAAGGAGGTTCAAAGATATAGCCGGTTGAAGCAATAAAAACGGAAAGATATGATTGCAAATTTGAAAATCAAAATATGGTAATTATCTTGTTACCATAATTTTATCAACCAACTAAAAAATAGGCAATAAGATATACTTGCCTCTTAAATAGGGATTAATAACTGAAATAAGATAAATCTTTCCAAAAAGAATTATCTTATATTAATCTTCCAAAAATATTTTGAATATTTTTGAATGACATATCAGAGCTGAACTGCTGTTCCCTCTTGCTGGTACCTGTACTAAACCAAGTTATGTTGTTTCTAGCTTATCTCAATTCGACATCTCCTGTTTCTTTGCACAACCAATTTTGCAATCCTTTTGAGATCACAAATTAGGTTACATAACATTTGTAAGCCAGCAACATAGTTATGTACATAATCAATACAAAAGCATACCTAATCTAGCCAATCATTGAAGGAAATAATTGAAGCCAAAGACTAAAATTTAACTAGACCTAGCATGACCCTTAACTTACAAAACGACTCTCTACACAAAGGCTTAGTGAAGATATCAGCTATTTGATCTTCACTTTTACAGAACAACACTTCAACCAATCCTTTTTCCACATTGTCTCTTAAAAAATGATGCCTTATTTCAATGTGTTTGGTTTTGGAGTGTTGAACGGGGTTCTTAGAAATATTAATAGCACTGGTGTTATCACAAAATATAGGAACACTTTCATAAATAACACCAAAATCTTTCAGCTGGTTCCTTATCCACAGTAGCTGGGAACAACATGAAGCTGCTGCAATGTATTCTGCCTCTGCTGTGGATAAGGCTACTGAATTTTGCTTTTTAGAACCCCACGAGATTAGACAAGAGCCAAGGAAGTGTGCCATACCTGATGTGCTCTTTCTATCCACAAGGAAACCAGCATAGTCTGCATCTGTATATCCAACCAGGTTGATGGTACTGCCTTTGGGGTACCATAAGCACAGATCTGCTGTTCCCACAAGATACCTAAGTATCCTTCTAACAGCTTTCAAGTGAGATTCTTTTGGATTACTTTGAAACCTAGCACACAATCCAACAGAAAACACAATGTCAGGTCTACTAGCTGTTAGATAAAGAAGAGAACCTATCATTCCTCTATAAAGAGAGGCTTCAACATCTTTTCCCTTAAGATCAGCATCTAATTTAGCAGATGTGGGAACAGGTGTATCATAAGCTCTGCTGTTCTCCATGCCAAACTTTTTCAGCAATTCTTTTAAGTACTTTTGTTAATGGATCATGATTCCATCATTTGTTTGCTTGATTTGAAGCCCTAGGAAGAATCCTAGTTCACCCATCATACTCATTTCAAATTCACTCTGCATCAAATTAGCAAACTCATCACACAAAACTTTATTAGTAGCACCAAATAAAATATCATCAACATAGATTTGTACTACAATCAAGTGTTTCCCTTTGGTTTTGATAAATAAGGTTTTGTCTACTGTTCCCCTCTTATACTCATTTTCCATCAAGAAAGTGGACAACCGTTCATACCAAGCTCTTGGAGCTTGTTTCAATCCATACAAAGCCTTGTCCAATTTATATACATGTTGGGGGAACAGCGCATCTTCAAAACCAGGAGGCTGTTCCACATACACTTCTTCCTTCAGGTAACCATTAAGGAAGGCAGTTTTCACATCCATCTGAAACAGCTTAAAGTTCATGTGAGCAGCATAAGCAATTAAAACCCTAATAGCCTCAAGCCTAGCTACTGGTGCAAACGTCTCATCATAGTCAATTCCTTCTTGTTGATTATACCCTTGCACCACTAGTCTTGCTTTGTTTCTGACTATAGTACCAAGGTCATCTAACTTATTTCTAAAGACCCATCTAGTACCAATGACTGATCTTTCTTTGGGACGGGGAACCAGGTGCCAGACCTGGTTCCTCTGAAATTGATTCAATTCATCTTGCATAGCTAATACCCAATCAGGATCAGTCAAAGCCATCTTATAGTCAGTAGGCTCTACATTAGACAGGAAGGAATAGAAAGCACAAAAGTTTTGAAAAACACTTCTTCTTGTTTGAATCCCTTTATTAATATCACTAATTATTTGATCAGTGGGATGAGAAGATTGATATCTATGAGATCTAAAATTTACACCATTTTGTGCTTCTAAATTAGGTTGGGAACCAGCATAATCATGAATCTCTTCTTCTACTAAAGAACCAGGAGGATTCACATTCATGCTGTTTCCTCTATCATTGCTTACCTCAGGTTCAGAGGTGGTTCCTTCTACTGTTCCCCCTGAACTCATTACCTGTCTATTGTTTGTGGAACCATCAGGACTTGGTTCACTTTCTGAATCCTCGTTGCCACCATTTCCTTCTCTAGGTACATCATCATTGTTATCAGGTGGAGTATTTGGTATACCTAGATTTACTTGCTCGTCATCTGAGGGACCAGCAGCCTGGTTCCCCGTAAAGTCCATTAGTCCTATTTCTTCATCAGGTTGTACCTGCGCATTCTCAGAAGACATATTAAATTCATCAAAGATAACATGAATACTCTCCTCTACACAAAGAGTCCTTTTATTAAAGACTCTATATGCTTTGCTGTGAGAAGAATATCCAAGAAAGATCCCCTCATCACTCCTAGGATCAAATTTATCAAGCTGGTCCTTCCCATTGTTATGAATGAAACACTTACATCCAAAAACACGAAAATAAGAAATATTGGGCTTTCGACCTTTAAGGAGTTCATAAGGAGTTTTATTTATCTTTGGTCTAATGAGACCTCTATTTAAAATATAGCAAGCAGTGTCAACAGCTTCACCCCAAAATCTCTTAGGAAGACCACTTTCAATTAGCATCGTTCTGGCCATCTCCTCAAGAGTTCTATTTTTTCTTTCTACAACACCATTTTGTTGAGGTGTTCTAGGGGCTGAGAAGTTGTGACTTACTCCATGTTCCCTACAATAATCAACAAAGTTAGCATTATCAAATTCAGTACCATGGTCTGATCTTACCGAGACCAGCTTATGAGTGAGCTGGTTCTCCACTTGTTTCACCAATGTTACCCATTCTTCAAACGTTTCATCCTTTGTGTGTAACATCATCACCCAAGTGTACCTGGAATAATCATCAACCATAACACAGACATATCTATGACCTCTTCGACTTTGTACTCTCATAGGACCACACAAATCAATATGTACAAGTTCGAAGGGCCTGCTGGTACTCATAACTGTTTTAGGCTTAAAAGAAGTTTTGACCTGTTTCCCCCTTACACATTCAGAACAAACTTTATCAGCTTCGTACTTAATGTTAGGAAGACCTACCACTAAGTCACGTGCTTTAAGTTTGTTTAGAAGTGTTAAGCTAGCATGTCCAAACCTCTTATGCCAAATCCATTGATTATTATCAGAAACAGCTCTCAAACAGATGGACTTGTCTTGAGGAATTTTATCTAGGAAGGTAATGTAAACATCATGCTTCCTGGTTCCCTCACATACAAGTTCTCCTGTTTGTGAGTTAACTATATGACAAAGATTGGCTTGAAACTCGACTCTATTGCCTTTGTCACATAATTGAGAAATACTCAAAAGATTATGTTGCAAGCCTTCAACATAATATACATCGTCTATAGCATGAGAAAGTGTCTTACCAACCTTACCTAAACCAGTGATGGTTCCCTTACTATTATCTCCAAAGGTGACACTTCCTCCGTCAAAGGCCACTAGTGAAAGGAATTGATCTTTATCCCCGGACATATGTCTTGAGCAACCACTGTCCAAATACCAATAGGTGTCTCCTTTCACTCTAGCCTGCTAGAGCAAATCAAACATTAGATTTAGGAACCCAAACAAACTTGGATCCCTTTTCAACAACATTTACATTTTGTTTATCTTTTCTTATCCAAACATATTTAACATTCTTTCTGTTCTTATTAGCACTAAACCTCTTAGCTGGACATTCATGAATCTTATGTCCATTCTTACCACAATGAAAACACACATGCATCTCTTTAGTCATGACATACTTACCTCGTTGGTATTCTTTGATCCAGGTGGTTTCTCTGGGAGACCAGTTAGTCCTGGTTCTCTGTCTAGTATAACCAAGACCAGCCTTTCCTCTGTTTCCTCTCGATAAAGTCAGATGTTTTAAGGATTCTTTAGCATTCAATAATTTGTCCACATGTCTATGACTATCATTAAGTTCCTTTTCTCTAGTTTCAAGTGTCTTAGTCAACAATTCGTTTTTCTCTTTAAGAAAATCAAAATTACCTTTTAAAACTTCGAATTGTTGATTAAGCTTTGAAACCATATTGTCAATAGACATGTCAACAACCACTGGGTGCTTGTCCTTTTTCAATTGATTGATTTCCGCATGCAAATAACAGATATCACTTTCATATTTATCAATCATATTACTGACTTCTATACTGGTTCCAGTAGGGGAAACAGTGAGCTGAGCAGTTTTAAGTGAAGCAATTTCTTTGTGAGAATTTTCAAGGTTAGAAGCTAGTATTTCAAAAGCCTCCAACAAGGAGTTTCTACTACACGAATTTGCCTTACTCACAACTGCTAAAAGATCAAGAGCTTCATTAGTAGTTGATAAGTCTCTGGGGAACCAGGAGGTCAGATCTTCTTCACCGTCACTTGAGTAATCAGGTTTAGAAGATCTTGTCCTTTCTAGTTCCACCTTACACTTGTCCAACTCAACTTCTAGTTCTGCCACTTGATCTTTGAGCTCATGGCACACACCTTCTAAGTGATCACAACTAGCAATAGCAATTTCACATTTACTGTGTTTTTCTTTTAAATCTCTTTTGCAAGTTATGTATGTTTCACTTAGCTTATAACATTCATCTAACAAAGAGTTTATACATGCAAGCAAGTTATCTCTATCATATTCAAGCATATCTTCTCTAATTTGTTCTAAACTTACCTTGCGTTCAAGTAGTACATCCTTCTTTGCCATAAGACATTTTTCGAGTGTGCTGGTTCCCCCTCTGGTTCCTGGACCAGTGCTGTTCTCCTCGATGTTTGTGAAGGCAGTTAGGCAAACATCCGAGTTAGGTGATCCTCCTTCATCTTCTGATCCTGAGTCAGTGTCTCCCCACATGGAAGCTATCATGGCATTCTTGTATGCTCGTTTATCTACGGTCTTAGACTGTTTGTCATTCCATTTAGGACAATCTCGAATAAGATGTCCTTTTTCTTCACATTTGAAGCAACCTGAAGAAGAGGAAGAGTTAGACTTTTTAGAATTTTTAAAATTCTTACCTTTGAAGTTTCTCTTTTGATCACGAAGAGATTTTTCAAATCTCCTTGCAATCATGCTGATCTCATCTTCTTCTTCTTCTACTGTTCCCTTCAGTGCAATGCCTCTAGCTGGTTCCTTCTCGGACTTGGAGTCAATCAGCATCTCATGAGTCATGAGGGAACCAATCAGCTGTTCCAGAGACAATGTAGACAGATCTTTTGCTTCATACACTGCTGTTACCTTAGCTGTCCAAGCATCTGTTAAACTACGCAAAATTTTTCTCACAAGATCTTCGTCAGAAAAACTTTTACCAAGTGATCTAAGATCATTAACAATAGTCATAAACCTACGAAAGCAATCATTGATTTTCTCATTTTTGTTCATAGCAAATAATTCATATTTAGACATGATTAAATCAATTTTAGACCGTTTTACCTCGCTGGTTCCCTCAAACGCAAGTTCAAGGGTGTCCCATATCTCCTTAGCACTACTACATCCAGAGATACGGTTTGTTTCAGTCTCACCTATTGCTTGTTGTAGTATAGACATTGCCTTGGCATTCTTCTCCAGCAATTTGTTATCAGCCGTGTCCAACTCACTGTCCTTTTTAGGTACCTGGTTCCCCTCGGCATCTTTCTTGAGGATGACATTTGGACCGTTCTTAACTATGAGCCAGCATTCATAGTCAATACCCATGATAACATTCCTAATTCTATTTTTCCACCAAGCATAATTATTTCCATTAAACTTGGGAGTCTTGTTGTCATAACCGATTGCACTATGTTCTTGAGTACTCATTCTTAACTCCTCTAGATGTTACTCTTTCGAGAAGCTTAGGCTCTGATACCAATTGAAAGTTCTATGGGCACTCAAGAGGGGGGGGGGTGAATTGAGTGTTTAGCAATCGTTGGTAAATTTTTACTCTTTTCGGATTATGGTTAAGGAACCAGTTGTGCTGGTTCCCTTGAGCAGCGGATTAAAAACAAAACAATAAGGAACACAATACTTTAACGAGGTTCAGCCAACTCTGGCCTACGTCCTCCTATCCTAAGTTCTTTATTAATCTACTCCGAAAAACAAAGACAAATAGCACTCTGCTGTTCCCTACTCCGGGACCAGCAACCCCACACTCTACTCCGAGTATGCTAAAGACCTACACTCGTAAGTCCTAAACGTGTTTGAACTCACAAACACTCACCTAGCCTTCAGCCCCTTTGCCAAAGACTCACGTTACAATGATCAACACTCTCTAAATGATCAAACTCTTTAATAAGTGAAAATAGAGAACCTTATTTAATCTAAGATGCTCGTGTATATGAAATATCAATAGACTTAGTGCTTTTCTCTCAATGTATTGCTCCTTAATAATGCGTGAGAGAAGTTGTTGATTATTAGTTAAACAGATCCTATTTATAACCCTTAAGTGACCGAAACCCTAGTTACCAAAAATCATGCCAAAAAGATAAACATGACTTTAGGAAAGTATTTATCCTAAATTGATTTTATTATAGGATAAGATCAATCTAAGATAATTACTCTAGAATTTAGGTAACTTAAAAGATTATATCAAATCTGTTAATAGCTGTCAAAATATTTTCCAAAACTTAATTTTCGAAATAAAATCTTTTTATAAAATCTTTTTTAAAATCGCAGCTCTAATAATCAAAACAGTTGACCTGGTCCCCTGACCTGGTTCCCTGTCTTAAACATGTTATGAAATTTGTTCCAATCCTTGTACCAAATTTCACAACGATGTTTAATATATTCAAAGCACTTTATATATCTATTAATAAAACATACTACGGAGCATTTACATGAAAATCCTAAAACACTCTTTCTTGAAGTGGATCTTTCTTCATGTAAACTTCAAGTCCTTGAATGCTTCCTTCGAATCATCTCATCATGAATAATGGCTCTTTAATAAGCTTCAAAGGACTTCAAGATTCAAGACTTGGTACAAACTCAATTACTGCACACGTAACACAGTTAAGGTACAATATCAAGTACATTACAGAAACAGTACATACTGGTTCCCTACCAGTACATAGCATAATTATTATTAAATTGTTTCCTGTATAAAGACAAGTTAGTTCAATATAAAAACTCATGTAAATAATAACTTGTCTAGGGTAACAGTATACTGAAGTCAGCTGGTTCCTACCAACTGTTTTAACACTTATGTAGAACCTGTTTCCCTTAGCTGTTTGTCATCATTCAAAACCTAAGGAACCCAACAAGCTTTAAACTCAAGCATGAGTTGGGATAGCTTCTCATCGTGGTAAGTAGCTTCCACGACTTTTTCCCCCGTACAACAAGTGTACGTCTATATCCTCAATGGCAATTGACTTGTTACTGTCTAGTAGAATGTAGGTCCCGTCCGAATCAAAGTTTTGGACAAGGTCAGCTTGGTAGGCAAATCCAAGTGTAGTATTCCGGCAAATCCCATGCTTCTTATTGCCTCTAACTTGTCATTTTTGTTGGCAAGAGACTTGACAACGTTCTGTAGTGGGATGAGTGTCTACCGTATATTCAGTTGTACCACTTCCTGTTTTGCCTTTGTGGTAGTTGGAACATCCACTTGTGGTTCCTATGTGGATAGCTTCGATTTCTCACTACACAAACAAATAAAAATGCAATGTATATTGTATTAGAAAGCGATGAACATTAAGTACAGAAGAACTTAACATTATTTGGAAATACAGTAGACCAGTAAGTGTAAATAACATTAATATTCATAAGAAAACATTAACATTCACCTTTTCCTTCTTTTTTGGCGTTTTGGAGTTGGTTCCTGCACCTGTTCAGTTCCAAACTCATCAGTCTGGGGTGGAATTTCTTATGCACTGCAAATAAAGAGTTGGTATGTTAGATTAAGTGGGAATATGCTATATGGTCAGCGAAATAAAGGGAATGTTCAGTGAAATAAGCTAAATGGTTAGTAAAATAAAGGGAATGTTCAGTGGAAATATAAGATTGATCAGTGAAATGAATGCGATGTTCAGTGGTATAGGATAAATGGTCAGTGAAACGAAGGGAATGTTCACTAGAATTATGTGAATGATCAGTGGAATTATTTGAATGGTCAGCAGAAAACGAATAGATGGTCAGTCAAATAATATAAAATGGTCAGTGAATGAGAATGGAATGGTCAGTGTAAATAAGCTAAATAGTTACTTAAATATGCATTGATTCTAACCTTTTCTTTTTTTGGCGTTTTGGAGTTTTGTGCCTGCTCCCTTTCAATTCCAACCTCTTCATTTTAGGCTGGTATTTGTTGTGCTTTGCAAACAAAAAATGGTCATTGAGATTCAGTACATGGTCAGCTCAGATGGATAGATGTTCAGTGGTAATTAGCTAAATGGTCAGTGACTTGCCGCTAAGAATGTTCAGTGGGAATATGCAAATGATCATTGAAAACAAACGCAATGTTTAGTGGAATAAGCTAAATGGTCAGTGGGAAATGATCAATCATATGAATGAGGTGGTCAAGAGATTGATTTGAATGGTCAGGGAAAATAAACAAATGGTTAGTCGAATAATCTAAATGATTAGTGAATGAGAATGGAATGGTCAGTGTAAATAAGTTAAATAGTTATTTAAATATGCATTGATTCTAACCTTTTCTTTTTTTGGTATTTTGGAGTTTGTGCCTGCTCCCTTTCAGTTCCAACCTCATCAGTTTGGGCTGGAATTTGTTGTGCTCTGCATACAAAAAATGGTCATTGAGATTAAGTACATGTTCAGTTCAAATGGATAGATGTTCAGTGGTAGTGGGCTAAATGGTCAGTGACTTGCCGCTATGAATGTTTAGTGGGAATATGCAAATGGTCATTGGAAATGAATGCGATGTTCAGTGGAATAAGAAAAATGGTCAGTGGGAAATGATCAATGACATGAATGACGTGCTCACGAGATTGATTTGAATGGTAAGCGAAAATAAACAGATGGTCAATCGAATAAGCTAATTGGTCAGTGAAGTGGGAGGGTCTGTTCAGTGGAAATAACCTAAATGGATTTTGAACTGAATGATAAGCGGTATTATGTGAGTTGGCATTTGATACAATTGAAAAGAACATCGTTTAATAAGTCGTTTAATGGTATTGATTCTAGCCTTTTCTTCCCCTTGGAGTGCTTCTCCGTAGGAATTTCAACCACGATAGGGTTTGGTATTTCCACCGCGAGTGGGGTTGGCATTTCCACAGCCAGTGGGATTGGTATTGATTGCTCACTGTAGAAAATAAAACAATCAATCAACATTTATATATTTTCACTGAACATATACACCATTAGAATGAACATATATCAGGTTTCTTTTAACATCTACCTATGTCTCTTAGCATCTACTTTTATTTTCGAGTGAGCATCTAATCGATTATTACAATGAACATCCAATAATATCTGCTGAACATCTACTAAACATCTACTGACCATATACGCTATATCCACTGACCATTTAGCAAATACGAATGATCATTTGATAAAATCAATGAACATTTATTTAAATCAAATCCAATGAACATTTTATCAAATCCAATGAACACTAACACTCTTAGCAAATCCACTATCCATTTGATTGACTGCACCTGTCCATTATTTCACTGAACATTCACATGCAATAAAATCTAACTCACCATTTAGCTTATAATACTGACTATTTGTCATTTTTCACTGATCATACACATAATACCACTAAACAATTAACCCATATCATTGAACATTTGCATAATTCCACTGAATATCTCCCTTTTCTCACTGAATATCTACTAAATCTCAATGACCATTTACGAAATCTCACTATATCATGTACCTTATTCCACTGAACATTTCTCCATTTCTAATGACCATTTACATGATTCCATTGATCATTACATTCATTTCCCTAAGCATTTACTAAATCATTTATTAATCATTTAGCCAATTCTATTGCACATTTTCGTTCCATTTTATTGTATTTTAGTCAATTACAATGATCATCTAATAAAGTCAATGATCATTACCTTTATTTTAAATGACCATGTTTTAACATTCACTGAACATTTAGTTAAATAAATTGACCATGTATTTTATTCCAATGAACATTTGATAGATTTTCTGACCATCTAGACAATTCCACTAAACAACCATTCTGACTCCACTGAACATGTAATATACTCCACTGAACATGTAATCAACTCCACTGAACATTTTGGTAATTTCACTGAATATATAATTAAGTCCACTGAAGAAGTCCTTAATCTTAATGACCAACTAGTTAATTGCACTGAACATTTGGTCAGTTTCACTGAACATGTAATTCAATTTACTGAACATGTTCATCATGTAACTTAATACACTCAACTGCATCTCCAGTGAACATTTACTCATTTCCACTGACTATGTACAGATATTGAATGCACATCTGGCTAATTACACTGACCATTTACCTAATTTCATACAAAGTTGAACATCTATACAAATACAATCCATACAAATACATGAACATTAAAAGAAATACATTGTATACAAAAAAAAATTAAATTATGAAATTTGTTACTCTATGTTCTCGGCTTGCTTTGCTATTTCTTCAAGCAACACCGGATCTACAATAGGTTCGTACATGAAAGTCTTCTTCTTCATTTTTTTGGCTTAAACAATGTTAATTAGGGTCTCTTCCTCATTTAGGTCACCAACAAACCTTCAAAGTATGCCAAAAAATTAGACATTCCTCCTTGAAAACGAAAGAAAACGCCAAAAATTTTACAGTACTTACTTGTCCTTCGCACCGGACATTGTTAAGGGTTTAGAGGGTGAGTGTTGAGAGTGCAAATTTATGAATGTTGTGAAGAAATTCATGAAGAACACAGAAGAAATTTGTGGGCTGCCTTGGGTCAGTTTGTAGGGAGAGAGAGAGCAGTATGTGGAAGATGAAAATGCAATGGAAGTTGAAAGGTTGAAGTGAAATGACGGTGTGTTTTTTATGTAGGAAATGATGGCATTTTTTATGGGGAATACACACCTGCCGTAATCTGGGAAATGAGGCACGTTTAATAATGCTAGGATATGACAGTTTATGGGGGGAAATATAAACCGCAAATGTTCAGTGGATTTTGGTGAATGTTCATTGAACTTGCTGACGTGTAAAAGCAGCTCCCTCCACTTGCGTTTTGTATTGTTTTGGGCTGCGTTTTACACAGGGTGCACGATGCACATCGTGCACCCGGGTGTAACGTCCACCTCCCCTCAAATGGTGGAGCTCCAAAGAATGGCATCTCTTTTTTTTTGAAGGGTATTGAATGAATTCAACAAATAATGATCTTGATTGTTTTCTTGTCTAAATCAAATCTTGAAGAAAGAACGGATAGTGTAATGTTAACGTTTGTGTAGTTTGGCATCAAATAGTGTTAACAGTCGTGTTGCTATTTGTTGTTCAGGAAATAGTGAAGAGTAACAGAAAAAACCCAAAAAGGATAATTAAAGAATTGTGGATCACATCATACACAAGGCCATTACAAATTCCATTAGGGATCACTTCCAACTTCAACATTGAAATTGTGTGCTTTAAGTTGGAAGAATAGCTTTGACGAGAAAAAAACAAGGAAATTCTCTTCATTATCTCCATATTTTTTTAAAGTCTTTATGTAATCTTTAATGTTTTTTTTTGTCTAATATGTATCTTGTACCTTACCATAAATCTTATATGTAGGTTTCGTATTTACAAAATTAAGAATGATAAATAACAAACGTTGATAAATGCTTGTCAACTTGACATTATTGACATTAACTTGACACTAACTACTTCTACCTAACTCGAATCCTCCCAAATCTAATTGATCGTACACCCTCCCAAATTACGGACAGACATTCAATGTCATGCTATAACAAAAAACCTACTCTTATTGATTAAAAAAACATTCTTTACTTTCCCAAAAACCCTAAACTCACAAATATTTCCCCAAAATTACTATAGAAACATCCTACATATTGTTTTCTACTATGTTTATGAGCACGAGTTGACGATTTCTAAGTCAACATCACAAAAATTTAAGAAAGTGAAGCGTTAAAAATAAAGCAAAATTGAAATTTGAATAAGAATTTAGGCATGGTTTTTTATGAGACATGGTAATGAAGAGAGATATTTTAGCAGGTTGTTTAATAATGGTGAAATGAATGTTGACAATGACATTTGTAAGACTAGTTTTAGGCCATGGATGTTGTTTGTTGATAAGGAATACTCTAAGGAAACCTTAACATATTACTACATCTAGGAGAGCTTTTGTGTGGTTGTTAGGAAGTTAAATAACAATAGGTACACAATTGAGAGGTGTGGATGGAGGATCCATGCAAGCATAGCATGATGACTTTACTTGGGCTATAAAAGTCCATAACAAACCATGATCGCAGTTGTAAAATATTATGAAATTTATCATGTCAGCCTAATATAATGTATTGCTTCTACTTTAACAGTTGACACAGAGTATATTTTGAGAATGAACACCTGTTAAAATTAGTGAAATTTGTTAATATAAGTATTTTGGACATTTTCTCATCAATAAAATTATATAAATAAAATTTGCAATCTATTATATAAATGAGTCATTTTATTTTATTTTATTCAGAAGTAAAATATATACAAATTCTTATTTTCATACAAGATTTTTCAATTACTTATTAAGAATCATTGAAATTTTTTTATATCAACATTACAATTAATATCATAAATCCTAAAAAAATCAACCCTATTTAAAATAACACCCCAATTCAAACATTTTCTCATTCATAAGCTTCATCTCATCCCTAAACAACAATTTCCTTACTATCCCTCCTAATGTCAACAACTTTCATCTAGCCACTTAAAAAACCCACACTCTTCACACTTATAAAAGGCCTAGTTTAGAGTATGTTGAGTTGAAGACGACTTTGTTTTGCTAGTCATATAATTAATTTTTTTTATAAAAAAATTACATTTCACCTAATTAACTGTTATAATAGTTGCTAAAAACAATTAATCTTTTGAAACTAACACTCACTTGACGGAACCTTAACGGCAGGGACGCAGATGATATAAATGGTAAAATAGAATATAACGATACAAGTTAAACAAAAGAAAAATATTGGAAGAGTAGACAGTAGAGCATGAAAAACTTTGTTGAACATAAATTATCTATATCTATTAGAGAAGAGTTGTAATGAAATCCAACTTCATTAGATTTGAATGTATTTCTAAATTTTCTATTAAACGTAGATATTTAATTCAATGCATAGATGTACCAATATCCACCGGAGCACGTAGTGTCCACCCTATTCGAAGTAGTACTTGATATTCGACAATCAGATACAAGACTACAAGAGACAAGAGTGTTGGTCGTTGGTGGGTTGGTCCCTATAATTTTATGGCCAACATAACGATATAAGCTAATTGTGGAGTACTAAGTTCCTTAGCTTCATACCTTTTATAGAATACTTAATTGGTTAATATAAATGGGTGATTTTTATGACAATATTTGAATCTTTTATATTATTTGTCTTTTGTGATCCAAAAACAATTTTCAATTGAAAGTTATTAGTGATTAGTTTGATACACTAACTTGAACTTCATAAAGATTGTAGGCCTGAATATATGGCTATAAAGTTTAGCTATGCAAAACAACCTCAAAAATCTAAAATTTTTGGTCTTTCAGAACTTAAGTAAATTTGGCCAAGTGTTGTGTCCGATATTTCTCAACTAATAAATGTGGCCCAGGTTAAATCATGGTACATCGTACCCAAAGTATTGTGTGATGCCATATTGGGTTGTGTCATTTTATCGCATTAATTATTCAACCTAGCATATTTATTATTCCATCCTTTTCTTTTTGTTCTTCTCATATTTATTTAACAGATTTTAAAGAAAATTTAAAATTTAAATATCTTTAATTGTGTATTAGCAAAAATTATAAAAAATTGATATTAGAAAAATATACATTGAGACGAATCTTTTAAGATCACTAATGATTATGTTTTTTTTTTTCTTATAGATTAGAAAATAATTAATGGTCAAAGTTTGACGTACTCTAAAATTATAGATTTTAAAAAAGAATAAAAAGAAACGGATGGAGTACATACTAATTGTAATTGATCAAAAGCAAAATATTTGAGATACTAAAAATAAACATATTGTTCAGTGTCGAAATTTGTTGAGTTTGCATTTTATTTAATTTTTTAATTGTAAAAATTTGTTTAAGAACATTTAATAGATGAAAAAGCTTTTACTTTATTATAAAAACTTATTTGAATACGTTAGTAAATATTAGGGGTGTCAAATCGGGTTCACAAATCGGTTTCGGATTAACCCATCACGGATCGATTCTTATTGGTTCGGGTTAAATCGGGTCAATTTGATCTTTCGATTCGGGTCGGGTTAGGTCAGGTCATTTATCGGGTTGGGTCAGGTCATTATCGAGTCAGGTTAAATCAATTATTTGAGTTCTCGGGTTCGGTTCATGTTTGTGTCAAGTTATATTCAGTTCGGGTCAAGGACGGTTCAGGTAAAATTGGGGGCAATTCTTGAACAGGTTATAGTCGGTTATTTCGGGTTTAGATAGATTTCGTATGGTAATAGGTCGCCTCAATTTTGGTTGAAATCCGGTTTAAGCTTTATCGGGTTCGCATCGGATCATTAATTGTTTGGTTTCAAGGTTATTAAAAATTGGGTAAAAACAGGTCGGACAAGATTAGGTCACATTCACATATATTCAAATTGTTAATATATGAAATTAATTAAGGTCACGGGTTGTTATAAATCGGGCCATATTGGTTATGTGCCAGGTTAAATCAGTTTCGGGGTGTCTTCGGGTCGGGTCTGTAACGAGTTTGTTCTATAACGGGTTGGGTTTATAATGGGTCGGGTCCTTGACAGGTCGGGCACGGATCGGGTTTGAGTTTTCAAATATCGGGTCAAATCGGTTTCTAATTGACTTCAAGTCAGGTTGGGTCGAATTTCGGGTCTCACTTTTCGAGTCATAATTAGGTCGGGTCCTGATCGATTTCGTGTAACTTATCGGATCAGGTTTGATTTTGACAGCTCTAGTAAATATACTTTCATAGTAAAAACAACACTTATATTATGAGACTTCAAAAATTCCAACGGAACATTCTCTTTCACTCCCTTCAAAATAATTCAAAACATAATAATTCCTCCAAAATTAAATACACTAACAATGCTTTAATTGTTAATCTTGTTGGATATTTTACAACCAATCCCCTACGTCAACCACTATTCTGAAATCTGAATTTCTGAATTACGGAGTAATTGCTAAGATGAGTAAGATTTGCTAGGCATTTCATCTCAGTTAACTTCCATTTGTAACTCTCTTCATTAGTCATTACTTTTGTCTAACCAAATGAAAAATCCTAATACTCCTTCCATTCTTTTTTATTTGTCCTATTTAAAATATTCTATTTGAAAATTGAGAACCTTAAATATGATTTTTCGTTTATATATATAAGTTAAAACATATTCATGTGGCCATGTGGGCTCTTATTGGATTCGTTTTGAAGTATAATTTTTTAATATATAAATTTTATATTTTTAAAATACATATTTATAGATTTAATAATTATAATATGTGCATTGGAAATTTTGCAAAAAATAAATGTGACAAATAAAAGAAATGGAAAAGTATAATGAAAAACACAAAAAATAGTTTCTATTGAAAAACAAATAGAAACAAGGATGTTTTTAATTTGATTTTTTTCCATCACATCAAAGTTTAAATTAAAATTTTGAAAAGTTATTTATGACATTCAACTTTTTGCAATTTATACTGTAGATTTCTATATTCTATGTAGTTTTGTTCCTGATACATGTCTATTAGTTTTGTTATAGATCATGGATGTTGTCTATCATGGATGTTATAGATCATGGATGATGATGATGCTTATTGTCTACTATCTTGAATAACATGAATAATGTGGCACCCCCATTTTTGCAGCTAAGTATCTGCAATTAATAAGTTGTTAACCAATATTGTTTCTAGTTTGTTAATTTTTCATTTCAATCGTTATATGCCATTATATAAAATTAATATGTTGGCTAATACGTGCAATGAAAAAATCGCAATCTAGTGGTTAAGAGTAGGGATGGCAAAAATTGACCTAACTTACCAACTCGATCCGAATCCAACCCGTTTATAAAGGTTGGGTTGAAATTTTCAACCCGATTAATATAATGGATCAACCCAACCTAATTCGATTAATAAATAAGTTGGGTCAGGTTGAAATTTCCAACCTGACATGTTTATTATTGGGTTTGGTTTTTATATATGGGCCGAGTTTAATTAATACGAGTTATAAACTCGAGTCATAATTACCACCAGCCAACCTTAATTTCTACTTTCTATTTGCATTCTGCCGCTCTGCTTCTTCACTCTTAGTCTTCAATTTTTCATTTTCTCATCTCTTCGTGCCTTCTTCTTCACTTCTTAGTGTTCTCTACGTCTTCTTCAATTCTTAGTGCTCTCTATCTCTTTTTAATATATTGTCAAACTTTTCAATTTGGTTGTATTAAGACTATGTTAAGATTTAAGATTTTTATTTTGCATTGCTTAGAACTTGAAAAATTAAAAACTCAAATGACTTTTATTTATAAACAGGTTGGGTTGGGTTAATTAACTCGAACCTATAGCGGGATGGGTTGATAAATAAGTTGGGTTTGAGTTGATATATTTTAACCCGAATTCAAATGGGTTGAACCCGAACCCAACCCAACCCATTGCCACCCCTAGTTAAGAGTTCAATTTCGAGCTAGAGATTAAATTAGGGTTACCTTAGCTTGGCACATCATGATTCCATTAATAGCAATTACGCATACACTAGATGATTTTAAAAGGGAAGGGGGGTAAACCTTCAAATGACCCCCACCATCGAGAAAACCAATGAATCTACTCATACCATACAAGCTCAAACAAAGCTACACAAAAACAGAGAATTATAAAAAAGTATGCTCAGCACAATGAACACAGGACTGAGTAGCAGCATAATACTCTTTATTGTTTAATCTTAAATCAGGTCTAAGCAACAACGACTGATAACTGACGTGTAAGACCTACTTGGCCAACTGCTTTCTTGCTTGGTTTGACTTGACAACATTGACGAACTTTTGTACGTAAGCCACCAACTCCAGAGCGTACTTTTGCTTTACACCATTGCGCGGAGTTTGTACACGATTTACGAGCAAACCGCGAGAACATCCAAACAGCCTTTCTGAAAGGAATAAGCAGCTTGATGACAAGAATTTTGTGAACCAGCAATATGAGCAAAGAGCATAGAACCAAGCTCACGATAGCAATCCATGGTCTGACGGTGTACATTGTTGCGAATAGGCCCATCATGAAAGTCAGAATAGTTGCATAGAATGATGATAGGAGCAATGTCACGCTGAAATCTAGAATTATGACTGAATTGTGACTCTTATTAGTGGCCATCATCCAAAGCAGACAAAACAAAACCATCATTGATAAGCACATCGCTATTATGTCTGCTACCATGAAGACCTGAAAAGCTGCCTTTTTTATTAGAACTGGAGTCCCAGAATCTTGGATTAGTCCACCAGGAATCGCGAATGCTGCTGTAAATGTTATTGTAGTAAGAAGAGCAGCTATTACACCCATTGTGTTCACATAGGTTTTCATTTCTGTTGTAGGAATGCCCCACGTGCTTCGAACGCCGATCATTTCATATCTCTCACCAAAGCTCTTTTCAATCTGGATGGTATACAAACGTCTATGATTAGTTTTTCTTCTTAATTTGCAATTGATAAGTATCAAATCTTTATCTTTGAACTCAAGGTTAACCGGTGAATGAAATAACCTTGTCAACTGCAGTACGGTATTCCCTCCGTTCCATTTTGTTCGCTACATTTAGCTTTTACAGTTTAAAAACTTTTTTTTTTTGCTTTGAATTTATAGACAAATAATTATGAAAACTTGATATTTATCGAAATGAGTCAACAAAATCCCATTTACATAATCAAAATTTATAATTAAAGTTTTTAAATATTGACTCTAATAATGAAAATATAGTGATTAAAATAGTGGAGGGAATATACGATTATATTCAACTAGTGAAAAATTTATGCACTAAAAAAAATACCATGTACGATACTCACTTTTGGAGGAAGGCTTAGTGTTTCAGCAATAAGTTGACCGGGGGTTTTACCAGCTTTGTTAGGTTTCTCTAAAAGCTGCACTAGCCACTGATTTTTCCTCCTTGGCGACAACTCACGTTCATTAGCCCAAACGTCCAGGAAAACTTGCACAAGGTCGTAACGCTTACGTTCAATGGCTAGATGTAACGACGTGTTTCCATCTTTGTCCTCCAATTTCAACGATCTTCTTAATTTTTCATTTTGGAGTAGTCGTTTGAAATAGTAGTCCGATGGATGATTGACAAGCAAGTGCCAAAATGTCTGCCCATTAGCATCGCAAATTTCTGCTGCTTCAACCGGGATATCGTCGCATAGTAGTAGTGTATATGCGGTGTATAGGTTACCAACTTGTAAGGCTCTAAGTAAGGGGGTGAGACCGTCATGATCAGGGGAACGGGCAGCTTCGACATTTGCTTTCACCATTTCCTCTATGTCTTCTTTTGGGATTACCTCCCCTTCTTGGGCTAATTCCATAAACATTTCCATCATCACATATGATAAATCCAACTATCAGTAGTAAAACAAAAATAAATAGGTCCAACCAAAGTATTCAACAATATTTTCGGTCATCAATTTATGACTTTGAGTAAAGGTGAACATGAATTCATAACTAGATCAGACTTTGGACCAAAAATCAGGCTTCAGATTTACATGAACAATATTTTTTTTTTTTTTTTTTAATAATAGCATCTAGCATGCATTCACGTAAATCTATGTCTACATGCATATAAGAATATGATCGAGCAAAAAAATTAGCTTTGAGTGCACCTAAACTTTGGTGCGTATAAGAAATTCTAAAAGTTTTTTTTAATAAAATATTATCTTCGTGAAACTGTAGAACAATATTGGGCTAATAGAATTAGTGTAAACAAGCTAGCCCTGAGGAAAATGCCCAAAATAGAACAGAGCATTGGCTAAATTAAGGGCCAAAATTGAATTGTTTGTATACTTTTAATTTTTGGTGCAGTTTGTATCTCTTTTTACTTAATTATACAAGCTAAGAATTCCGCAGTTGAAATATTTTTGAAGGGCCCTCAATGATAGGACATAAGGTACTAAATTCTCTCAAGTATGTACATAAGTCAAAGAAAATCTTACGGTAAGGATGACGAGCAAGCAGATGAAGTGGTGTCTCCTTATTTTTGTTGACTAAAGTAGCAGCTTTCTGATCATGCTTCAGCAAATTCTTCAACAATTTGTTGTTGTTTGCTACGAGTGCTTCATGTAGTGGTGTATTTCCTTGTGCATTCTGCACTAACCAAGGCAAGTCCTCTTCTTTAATTTTAAGGATACACGCATTGCACAGGCCGGCAAAATCGAGTCTCTTGCGGGGGCTACCGCCCCCAGAAACATCATAGATTACGGTTTCAGGAGGATTCCGTACGAGGACATGAATCGGAGTGTCCCCGTTAACATCTGTTTGACAAACAAGAGTTGGACAGTTTTCAAGAATTTGTTGGACGAAATTCACAAAGTCGTCCTTCCTTATGTGGCTTTCATTTCTCATATGCATCAATCTATGAAGGACATTCCTTCCCATATTGTCTTGTGCAAGTAAGAAATTCATTATTCCTACTTTGCTCATTCTTTCCCTTAAAAAGTTTATGTTTAGTTTGTCTAATGCCTCAGATTCTTCCTTTGTCAGTTTTCGCTTCCTTAGCATCTGCATTCATATGCACGTATTTTTCGTCAATAATTATACTAAGTAAAGCATAGCAATAAGAAGACGATGATTAAGGGTAACAATGAGCCAAGCCAAGTTAAGCTTGAGCTAGTATGTACTATCCTATCCCTAATTTTTTTAACTTTTCACGGTATCTAAGAAACAACTTAGAATATTTTTATCTCCAATCCATAAAATAAAAATTTAAGAAAACTTGATATTATAAAAATTTACATTGAAATGCATATGACAAGATCACACTTTAATATATTACTTCTTATAATATGATGAGAATTTATAGTTAAACTTTTTAAACTTTATCTCTATAAATAGAAATGGAGCATATATAAAGAGACGGATGGAGTATAGCTCAATTCACTCACTCATGCTCAAGCTCGATCATAAACTTGACAAAATGTACGGTTCTTACCTCAAGCAACTTATGCTCTTGAATCAAAGATGCCACAGACACGCCATCCACATTTTTGATTCTCATCAGTTTCGTGGAGAATTGCAATAAAACTCGTATCATAATAACGTCCTTGTTTTTTGTAGCAATATGTAATGGTGCATTTCCTTGATGATCTTGATGATTTCTCAACGCGTACAATGCCTGGGACTGCAGCAATGTTTGACCTTCTTCAGAGTCGGGTATCTTACCTATTAAAAGGTGTAAAATAGACTTGCCAGAACTATCAAACACTTCGGCTGATTGAGGGCAATGGTTAAGTATGAATTTTACGACCTCTATATTGTAAGGTATGCTCATAAATGCTGCTCTATGAAGAGGCGTGAAACCATTTGCATCAGGTAAACACGCGACGCAACTTCCTTTCTCTATCAGAAATTTAATCATAATTAACATTTCTTCAGCAATTACAAATTTTCTTTCCAAAGCTGCTCCACCCTCCTTGATTGGTGGCCTTATTTTGGCTATTATGGAATCACTCTCAGCTAGGTGTAACACAAAACACAACATATTTAAATAGTCAGAAAATGGTTACATGCCTGAAGTTAAAGCACTTGCAACGTTAAGTTTGTACGTGACCAATCACGCGAGAAATTCCTAATTTATATACCTGATATAAGGGATATTTTTGTAATTTTATTTTTATACCTGATATCATAATGTCTATATATAATATATATTTTTCTATACTTTTTTATCTATCGTATCTTAGTATCTGGGATAACAAATACTTATATATCATATAACAATAGCTATATTTGATATAACAGATATATATATATATATATATATGAGATTTTAGTATCCTGATATAATTTATATTAAAATTACGACTTTCAATTAATCAACTAATGGTGTAATATGTATTACATGAGACAATCACATTGACAAATTCGTATAAAGTAGTCTTCTTTTTTAATTAATGGACACACTAGTAATTGGCTAATTTTTGTAACCTTTTTTTTTATTAATAATTCAAAAATTAACCCTCACCGAAAACGATTTCGAAATATGACCTCGGTATATAAACCGCTGTCACTGACAGCGGTTTTAAATGACCAACATTCACAGTCAGCGTAAAACCATTTACACAGTCAGCATAAAACAGATGTTAAGGACAACGGTTTCACTCAAAGTTAAAACCGCTATCACTAACAGCGGTTCTTTGCTGCCTAGGTTTATATTCCCAGGTTCTTCCATTCCCGTGTTTTGCCCCATTCTTTTTCCCTAATTCTTCCCCAAATATCCGGCGACTCCCCACTCCTCCACTTCTCCGCCGAGCTTCCCCCATTTCCAGCGTTCTTCCCGACAATCCGGCGGCGGCTTCCATATTTGTAAGTTTTTTTTTATATTTAACTTTAGGTTTAAATATTATTAGGTTAGCTTTGGATTGAATGTTGTTATAAGTAACATATGTAGCCTATGGATTGAACTTTGTTATTAGGTTTAGAGTATTTGTAGCATGTGGATTAAAAGAAGTATTTGGATTAAATGTTGTTATTCAGTTTAGTTGTGAATTGAATGTTGTTATTAGGTTTAGATGTGAATTGCATGTTGTTATAAGTAACATGTGTAGCATATGGATTGAATTTTGTTATTAAGTTTAGATTATTTGTAGCATGTGGAGTAAAAGAAGTATTTGGATTGAATGTTGTTATTAGGTTTAGTTGTGAATTGAATGTTCTTGTTAGGTTTAGATGTGGATTGAATGTTGTTATAAGGTTTAGATGTAGATTGAATAACAAAGACTAATCTTTCACCCATTCTATTACATGTGGATTGAATAAGAAGATTAGAGAAAACGAGCAAGAAAGACAAGGAATGAGAACATGGTGGAAATGTTTAATTTGTAGGTTCATTTAATTATTATGTTATGAATGAGCATGTGGATTTGATTTTAAGTTTAGATCTTATCATATCAAATATAACAATTTGTACACTTGGGGAGAATTTGAGATGTGAATGTCTATAAATTGCATTATAGACATATGAAATATCCTATATAATTTATAAAAAGATAGCTTTCAATTAAGGTCAGGCTAGAATATTAGAATAATGCTTATTAGTGCTGTCATTAAACTTACCTTTCATCTTGTAGGCGTTATGAAAAATTTAAAATATCCTTTGATTTGTCGTTGGGGTGGAACTCTTATTGAATCAAGTTCTTGTATTGAGTATAGAGGTGGAAGTTGTAGAATTATTCTGGCCAACTCTGACATTTCTTATTTGATAAGATTCATGATTTGGGTGGGTTGAATCGAACAAGGGAAGTGAAGTTAAAAATAAAGTATGGGACTTTGCCTATGCCCCATAATGATGCTTACTCATTAGAATGCATTTGGGTGGAATGCATGTGTTACATACCTAATGTACAACAAGCTATGCCTATTTCACAATCCTATACTAAAATGCTTCAAATGTATTCATAAAATCAACTCTTCCATTCACAAATGCATCCTTATCAACCATTAATGCTTCCTTATCAACCACAAATGCATAATCATCAACTCTACGTGCATCCATCTTGTTCAAAAATCCCCTTGCAACACCACCAACCAAACATACAACAAATGTATCCATCTTAGTCACAAATCCCCCTGCAACAAAACCAACTGAATATACCAGTATTGTCTAGCTCCTCTTCCTATGTATCAGATCACGTAGACCGTATGGAAGTAAGGTCTAGTGGTGGGAAACGTAAAGATAAAGCGATTACTGAACTTTCTTTAAATGAAGATGGTTCGTACATAGCAGAGTCTTCTCACGATTTAGTTCCCCAATTGTGGCCTGATGATGAAGAGAATGATGAAGATCCTAAGTACATAGGAGAAGAGGTGGAGGATGAGATGGAGGATGAGGAGGAGGAGGAGGAGGATGACGAGGAGGAGGACAAGGAGGAAGAACTATAAGAAGAAGAAGAAGACCATGATGATGAAGCAGATGGGAAAAATTATAGAGGAATGGTGTATGTACCGACTAACATCGAGTGACCCAAAGAAGAGGTTTGTGCGTCATTTTTTATCGACACCTTGGAATAATTTATGCTATGAACAACGAGAATAGAGGATGGACACCACCAGATGCCTACCACCAATTTTACATTCGTCACATAGCATCCAATTTGAATACTACTATTAAAGATGTGGCTGTAAAGAAATCCTTCATCCGAACTGCATTGCAGCGGAAAAAGGAAAAGTGCACAAAGGGGTTGAGGAACATTGCCCAGAAATCATTGTAAGCTGTTGATTATATTAATGACATGATGTTAGACAAATGGTCTTTGGCACACGATGATGGACACAGATTTGGTTATGCAACCACTAAAATGGCTAAAGTGTTCAATGGTGTTCTGAGGGGGGCTAGATTCTTCCCAGTTTGTGCAATAGTTGAGTTAACTTACTACCGTGTCAATAAGTGGTTTGTTAATAAAAGAGAAACAACAACGAAAAGAATTATGGACAATATGCCATACACTTCTTACGTAACTGGGATGATTGAGATTAACTTAACGAAGGCTAGATACCATATAGTAGTGCCATTTGATCTTCAAAGAGGTGTGTATGAGTTTACTACAGGTAAGGGTGATAAGGTAAAGCAGAAAGGAGGTAAATGATATAAATTTCATTTCTAAAATGTGAATTGCACTTGCAACAAGACTAAAGTTTACCAATTATCCTTGTTCTCACGTCTTAGCGGTATGTGGGCACTACAATTTATCATATGCCTCATTTGTGGATAAACACTATCTCTCGAGTTTTTACCTCCATGCCTACAAGCCTTGCTTTGTACTTCTTCCCGATCAAGTGGAATGGAGTCTGTACGATGGAAATAAGCTCATTACAGATGCAACTTGAATTAGACCTAAAGGACATCCACGATCTAAGAGACTATGAAATAAGATGGACGAGGTCAATGATAGAGGAGTTACTTGCAGTTTATGTCGAGCAACTAGCCATAATCAAAGAAGTTGTCCCTAGAAACCCTAGAGATTAGCAAGAACTTAGTGATTTAGGTTTTTTTGTATTGTATGACGTAGTGTGCTATGCATAACTCTTTATGATGTAATGTAATGTAACTAAGATTGGGTGGTTAAGTTTTTAATTTGTTCGTTACATTCTATTGATTTATATGCTATATTTATTTGTATGTGGAACATAGGATCATGGATCCGGGATCGAGAGGTCCTTCTATTCTATGGTTAGGGACGAACCATCGCTCCATTCCATTGTGGAATGGAAAAGTTATCCCGACCGAGCATGTAGTCACTTGGCATCCCGGTAGTATAATTGAGTGGACTATTGACCATAGAGTCCTACACTACATCAAGCTTGCTGGACTATAAGACATGCATAGACTAAGACATCTTATACTAGATCATGGTCTAATTACAACATTACTAGAGCGTTGGCGGCCGAAAACTCACTCGTTTCACCTACCAATCGGAGAGGCCACTATTACACTACGAGATGTGACCGTACTTGCACATTTACCCATCTCAAGCCACGCAGTTACATGACCTTCCATCCCGACCGAGGGACGGGGGATGTTCCAAAGGATGTTCAGCGTGGACCTGCCAGGTCAAGGCCCCATTATGACAGTGAGGACTAGCTGGTTACACGACACATTTGGAATGCTTTTAGACAACGATGCTGACGACGCTTAGGTTGAGAGATACGTGAGGGTCCTATTTATTAATCATATCCTTATTTCTCTTTCCTGACAAGTTGGGGAATGATGTTAGCCTCATCTATTTGCCACTTCTCGACCACAGCTAGAGTGATATTGGTTCCTACAGTTGGGGTAATGCAGCATTGGTGTGTTTATACAGGAACCTCTGCCGCGCAGTGACTGTCAGGGGTGATGTCATTCCTACAGATGTCGCAGGTCCTTTGATGATACTTCAGGTCCTCTTTTGAATGACACGCTTTATGTTTCTTATAACATCATAGGTTGTATTTGATTACTAACCATATTACGTATACTTAGATATGGGCGTGGGAGTACATGGTATTTTTTTGACTTGCTATTCCTAGTCGTCGTCAACGGGATCGAGATGGAAACCCCCTCGACATCTGCTACAACCCCCCACAACCAGTAGAAGAACAACCACACACTACAAGGTGGCTTAGACATAGATTCACCCAAGTGCATTTGGCCACTAGTGTGAACTCTTACAGAGACGCACTCGATAGGATGACAGATGATCAGGTAAATCTTTCATAATAATTTTTTTCATTAAGTCGGTTGTTATCTATTTTCCACTAATCAATTCATTTGTGACTTTAATGAATAGATGGTTTGAGACCCATATCCCAATGTCGTCGATCGAGACGAGTGGCATGCCTTCACTCCATTGATCTGCTTCTTTATAGTGGAGATGCATCTACCGGACTGAGTTATGAGACAGCTTGGTTTACGACAATACATCCCTGTCGCAACTCTCACCTACCCTCATTTGCACGAAATTGATCGTCGAGGGAGGTCCACGACGGATTTGGTGGCCTTGCATGCTGAGTGGATTGGGGCTTGGAACAATAGAAATCAGTCTATTGTACAGGAACATCCCATCAAGGGTTCCATGGATTATTACGATCCATATCTTATATGGTATCGTAGCATTACATGCTTATTCATTAGTCCGTCATTCGTTCCACCACCGCAACATTTTCATTCGTCAGGAATGCCTCTACATGTCATGGTATGTTGGATTCAATATTTATAATTTGATTACTTTACTTTATATTTCTGATTCTAACTGTTTTCTCATTTATAGACTCAGCAGCTGTTGGTTATTCATGACTATTGTCACGATAACCAAAATTTGTCTAGTCCTACTATCACAGCTGGGGTGAAGCAGATGTATGTAGGAGGTTTGAAGCTGGTTAGCCAGGGAGGACTAGTGCGAGTACACCACGGTAGTGGCGATGCACATGTCACATCAGGTATGCCTTCCTCGTCCTAGATGCATGAGGCCCACGAGATCTTGAGCTTAGAGAGGACCCAAGATGCATTCGGGTCCACCCATGGAGAGTCATCACTGTATACTTCTCCTCCATATCCATTCTGATACTCAGCGAGTGGGCTATTAACCCAGCCGAGCCAGAGTTCCACGTTTTCTCGATTAGACACTGTTGACAAGGAAGACTGGCCTAGTTTGTAGAATTTCTTATGTTATTGGAATTCATGTAAATATATTTCAAACTACCTTGTATATATAACTATGATTATTCTAATTTAATATGTTTCATTTTAAATATCTATCCTTATTTATATCTATCCTTTATTGTTTTTTAATTTTAATTATTTGATCTTAAACGAAGTATGTGATGTGCTATTGCACTATTGTATGCTTTGGACGTAACTTGTTCAGCGAAAACTGGACCCATATATATATATATATATATATATATATATATATATATATATAGGGGCAGGTTCTGGTGAGAACCCCTTCTTATATAAGAACCATGCATATATAAGAACTCATCTATAACCATTAATTAAGTGTACTTTGATGGCTGTGATTAATTCTTCAATAATGGCAAAATTGTAAATATAGAAAAATTTGAAATTAATTGGCAGTTGAGAAAATTCCGCACCCCGTAGTTAGTGGGTAGTTTATAAAAACGTCTCTTTATATTATTAATGAATCAGGCTTTCAATGTCAACTTGCACAATTTTTTAATAGTTTCCAAATTATTTCTATTACTTTATATTTGATTTTCACTATTTTTTTATTAGTAATTTGAACACCAATATTTAAATTTGGAATATCAATATTAGACCTTAAAACAATAGCATAAACATTTAAAACATATGTGTTAAGATTTAGAACATCGCTATTCAACTTTAGAACATCAGTATTACATTTTACAATAATAGATGAAAATTTTAAACATATGTGTTAACCTTTAGAACATCAATATTAAATTATAGTGCATCAGTATTAGACCATAGAACAATAAAATAAACATTTAGAACATATGTGTTTAGATTTAGAACACCAGTACTTAATTAGAATCTCAATATTAGACTTTAGAATAATAGAATAAACATTTTAAACATATGTGTTAAACTTTTGAACATAAGTACTCAAATTTAGAACATCAGTATTACACATTATTACATATTACAACAATAGATGAAATTTTTAAACATATGTGTAACCTTTAGAACATTAATATTAAATTATAGTATATCAGTATTAGACCTTAGAACAATAGAATAAACCTTTAGAACGTATGTGTTAAGATTTAAAACAACAGTACTCAACTTTTGAACATCAATATCAGGCCTTAGAATAATAGAATAAATATTTAAAACATATGTGTTAAGCTTTAGAACACAAGTACTCAAATTTAGAACATTAGTATTACACATTAGAACACTAGTACTTAACTTTAGAACATCAATATCAGACCTTAGAATAATAGAATAGACATTTAAAACATATGTATTAAACTTTAAAACATCAATACTCAAATTTAGAACATCAGTATTACACATTAGAACAATAGAATAAAATTTTAAAACATAGGTGTTAAGTTTTAGAACATTAGTATTGCGTTTTAGAACATCAGTAAACAATGAAATGAATATTAACACTAGTGTCCTAAAAAGTTAGATTATTGTTCTAAATATTAAGTCTATTGCCCGTATTGTATTAACACCAGTGTTCTAAAAAGTTAGACTATTGCTCGAAATAAAAAGTTAGACTATTGTTCGAAACATCAGTAAACGTATACTAGTGTTCTACAAATCTATACTAATGTTCTGAAATACATCCTATTGCTCGTATTGTACTTTATTGTCTTATAGTCTGAATCTAATGTTCAAACAATCTATACTAATGTTCTAAATATAATTATAGTATACTTATAATTCTAAAATAACTATTTTTTATATTGTAATTCTAGTGTTCTTAAAATATATACTAATGTTCTAAAATAACTATTATCTTACATTGTAATTCTAGTGTTCTTAAAATGAAAAATATTGTTCTAAAGATTTATATGAATGTTCTAAAATTCTATAATTTTGCTCGTATAATACCTATTCTTCTATATTCTAATTCTAATGTTCTAAAAAATTATACTAATGTTCTACAAAACTATACTAATATTCTAAAATATATAATATTGCTCGTATTGTACTTTATTGTCTTATAGCATGAATCTAATGTTCAAATAATCTATACTAATGTTCTAAATAGAATTATAATATACTTATAATTCTAAAATAACTATTTTTATATTGTAATTCTAGTGTTCTTAAAATATATACTATTGTTCTACATTGTAATTCTGGTGTTCTTAAAATGAAAAATATCGTTCTAAATATTTATATTAATGTTCTAAAAATTCTATAATTTTGCTCATATAATACCTATTGTTTTATATTCTAATTCTAATGTTCTAAAAAACTATACTAATGTTCTATGCATACTATTGTTCTATAATTACAATTCCAAAATTGTCATTGTTCTAAATTCTAATTCTAGTGTTCTAAAAATGTTCTGGTGTTCTATAATTACAATTCTAGTGTTTTAATTACAGCCATCAAAGTACACTTAATCATGCACTATATAAATAATGAATCAATTACGAAAAAAAATGAATCATTTACCTTATTTTCCAATGCAAAAACAGCAAATGTATACTTTGAATATGATATATAGAGATACTACTGATTTTAAAACCTATATTGATATTTTTAAATGGATTAAAATAGGAAACTGATTATGGAGTAAAACTGATTTTTCAATTATGCGAATTTTAGTGAAAACTGCCCATTAATCACGGAAACTTCCTTAACTAACAAATCCGACTTTATTCTATTTACCAATTTGCCATTAATGTTGATTGAATCATAACCATCAATCTCAACTAAATCAATGGTATTAGATGAGTTTTTATATAACAAAGGTTCTTATATAAGTAAGGGGTTCTCACATGATCCCATTTATATATAAATATATATATATATATATATATATATATATATATATATATATATATATATATATATATATATATATATATATATATATATAAAGATTGAGATATGAGAATAAGTAACTTACAATAATTAACATGATGTTTGATTGCAAGATGAAGGGGTGCTTCCTTTGACTTGTTGACAATATGTGCTAAGGAAGGATCCTTCCCCAACAAAAATCGAGCAACCTCGACATTATCATGAATAAGTGCAACATGAACAGGAGTATTGCCCTTTAAGTTCTGCTTCCTCCATGGCTTCTCATCACCCTCATGACCTGCAATTCTCACCCACTTCTCTATGAAACTATAGAGTAAGCGCACTTCTCTCAAATTTCCTACCTCGCCAGCAACATGAAAAGGAGTGTTTTCCTTAGAATTTGTCTGGCAAAGTAACTCATAATAATTATCAGGGAGTGTCCTAATACATGCGTCTATGAATACATGTTGTTCATGTCGGACCGCTATGTGAATGATATTGTTTTTCTGAGAGGTTTTCCTAAGGAGGTACTCGTTGTTGCACACTGGTTCTTGAAGGAACTCTACGTTGCCATTCATGGCAGCAACATAGAGCTCCTTCTCCATTTCAATTGTCGCTGCAGTATTCTGTGCCATTGCTAGCTAGCTTAATCTTACTGTTCTTACCTGATTTTACAGTTTTACTTGGCTTTGCGCGCACAAGACAGCAATTTATAATTATGATTTTTGATCAAGTATATTGAGTAGGTATTACGTACAGTGATGCATTAATTTTAGAAAGTCTGTTAGTGGACCTGTTCATTAGGACAAGCAATAAAACTATGTAGTCATCTCTTCATTTATGCTTGTGTCTAGGCAGCTGTTACAGACGTAGACCCTTTTTTTTTTTTAAATAACCATGAGAAATAACCCATGTGAGTGATAATAAATGCATGTACTGCAGCATTTAATCGAGCTTAATTAGCTCTAGCTAGTGAGCTCGGTTCCTCAAGATTAATCGTAATTTAAAATTTAGCTATTTTCGACCTTGTATTTACGATTTTCCTTCTTTGTCCGGAGGATTCGAATTGAATATAAATACATAATTGATATGTAGTGAGTTTTTATACGGTGAAATTGTTTCAAGTTCGGTTTGTTAAGTATGGTCTAATAGTTTGAATTGGTTCTTTGGTAAATATTTTTGCGGGGCCAAAAAAAGGTCAGTCATTCTCCTACAAATAGAGGAATAAGGCGAAAATTATATTCATAGTTACAAGGAACATCGAACCTCCTTATCCAAAATTATAACTTACAGGATATGAAAAGATCGTATTCATAAAAAGTTTGACTATAAGTTTTCATTATATTGTAAGAAATAATATATTCAAATGAAATCTTATTAAATGCATCTCAATATAAATTGGAATATCACATTTTTATAATTTTTTATCTTATAAATTTAGAGATAAAAAAGTTTTTAATTATATCCTGAAAATCGTAAAAAAAAACAAAAATAAATTGTTAACCGCATGTAGTAATAAGCTTACTCCGCTACTCGCATGGTCAATTTGTTTCAAAATAACATATACCGCAGTACTATGTACTCTGTACTATGCAGTTAATTTATGATCTAATTTTTTTTCGGGTGATAGTTTGGACGAATCAGATAGTAACAAAAAATAATAATATATCTAGAGTGTGAACAATATTAAAAAAAAAAAAGTAGTGAGAAATAGAAATTTGTGGGGCACATGCCTCAAAAATATATGAAAGGTGAAGTATGACCATTTGTCATTGACAATACTAAAATATTAAATGGTAGGAATTATTTGGGAAGGAGGAGTACACGAAAGCATAGAATTACGGTAAAATAATCAATTTTGATATTTTTATGTGCTTTACACACAAATAGATGTGATACATTGTCGACCGATTTATAATGTATACGTATAAAACTCTCTTTATCTGAATTGGTTATATTTGATTTCTTGAATATGAATTTGTACAATTACAATATGATATTTATAGCTCTATGTTGAGTCGGTTATCCTACAATTCTATTTGTATTCTTCTTATAATACTATTATGCTAATTATAATCTAATTTTATCTTGAATTGTTTGTAATCATTTCTACTTCTCTTCAATACGAAGCTATACAAAGTGACAAATATGGAAAACACAACAACTTTTCAAGGATCATAGCAATGAATATGCCTGAATGACTACGTTATTAGCACTCACATTTGCATTAGTCTATTGATTAATTTACATCATAATTTCTTTTTACGTGATCTCTAATGTACATCTTACGTATATTATTAATTTACATCATAAATCTTTATGTTAGAACTATTTTAAAAAGATTACACATGATATTGTTTTTTATTATATACTCATTCCGTTCTTTATTGTTCTTCCCGTATTCCCTATCTGGAAATTTCAAAGAGATTTTTCCATTTAGAATAATTCTATATTTTTTAATTTAATATGACTAAATTAACATCAATGAATTGAATATAATTGTTGGCGAAAATAACCTCAATGTCCACCTGAAACTACCAAAAATACCCTTCACTAACCCTAAAAGTTTCTATCAATATTTACTCCTAAATAATTTAGTTACAGATTTTCAAGAGTATTTAATGCATTCCCAATACACTTACATCCTATTTAATGCATGCCTTTGATTAATTGACTTTGTCAAAGCTACATTATTTAAATCACTATGATCATAGCTAAAAAATGGGCATTCACATTCAACCCCACTTCCCACTTTGCACGACACTAAGATAAAGCCATGACTAAAATTAGTGGACATAAACTTCAATTCGTAATATTAAGGAAAGCATGGAGGTAATAGGGCATAAGTATAACTCTATATAAGGACTTTGATCATTCACAAAACATTACACTAATTCACACACTTAAAATATTTTCTTGGGAGAAAAATATTTGTTAGTTACTAAGGTTTAAAATCATAAGTTCATTTCATCCTAATTCCAAAGACATGAACTTAGTTTTATTGCAATATTTGAGAGTAGTATTGAGTTGTACTAAGGTGTCAAAATTGAGTGATCTAGTAAAAGACTGAGAGTTAAGTCTCGAGAGAGAAAGGAGTTGAGTAAGAGAAGAGAGCAAAATAGATTGAGAAAGGAACTCCAGTTATGAGTGGAATTCGAGTAAAGAGAGCTAATAGTTTGTAATCGATAATTCCCTATTAGTGAAAAGAGTTAAGAAATCCCTAAAGAGTCATAGTTTTTCCTTTGACTGGGGCACAAAAACAGTTTTTCAAGCTAAAAATTTCTTGCGTTCCTTTTTTAGTTTCTTTCTGCCTACAAGTTCCTTCTATGATTCTTCAAAATGTTTCAACTATCCTCCACTTCCAAATCCACCCTTTCTCTTGCAAGTGTTTATTTTGAATAACAAATTAATTTAATCAGCATTATCGTGAATAAGTGCAACATGAACAGGAGTATTGCCCTTTAAGTTCTTCTTCCTCCATGGCTTCTCATCACCCTCATGACCTGCAATTCTCACCCACTTCTCTATGAAACTATAGAGTAAGCGCACTTCTCTCAAATTTCCTACCTCGCCAGCAACATGAAAAGGAGTGTTTTCCTTAGAATTTGTCTGGCAAAGTAACTCATAATAATTATCAGGGAGTTTCCTAATACATGCGTCTGTGAGATCATGTTTTTCATGTCGGACCGCTATGTGAATGATATTGTTTTTCTGAGAGGTTTTCCTAAGGAGGTACTCGTTGTTGCACACTGGTTCTCGAAGGAACTCTACGTTGCCATTCATGGCAGCAACATAGAGCTCCTTCTCCATTTCTACTGTCGCTGCACTATTCTGTGCCATTGCTAGCTAGCTTAATCTTATTGTTCTTACCTTGACTTTACAGTTTTACTTGGCTTTGCGCGCACAAGACAGCAATTTATAATTATGATTTTTGATCAAGTATATTGAGTAGGTATATATTACGTACAATTATGCATTAATTTTAGACAGTCTGTTAGTGGACCTGTTCATAAGGACAATCAATAAAACTATGTAGTCATCTCTTCATTTATGCTTGTGTCTAACCAGCTGTTATAAACGTAGACCCTTTCTTTTGGAGAGACAAAATATAACCATAAGTAATAACCTAACCCATGTGAGTGACAATTAATGCATGTACTGCAGCATTTAATCGAGCTTAATTAGCTCTAGCTAGTGAGCTCGGTTCCTCAAGATTTGCATTATCAATAATAGAGTAGTCTCAAAAAGGTTCATAATTAACCATGCTCAAGTGTATAATTATTATAGATAAAATAAATTAGTGGTTTTTTTAAATTTAGATATTTTTGACCTTTTATTTACGATTTTCCTTCTTTGTCCGGAGTATTTAAATTGAATATAACTACATAATTGATATGTACGGAGTTTTTATACGTGGCATTGTTTCTAGTTCGGCTTGTTAAGTATGGTCTAATAGTTTGAATTGGTTCTTTGGTAAATATTTTTGCGGGGCCAAAAAAAGGTCAGTCATTCTCCTACAAATAGAGGAATAAGGCGAAAATTATATTCATAGTTACAAGGAACATCGAACCTCCTTATCCAAAATTATAACTTACAGGATATGAAAATATCGTATTCATAAAAAGTTTGACTACAAGTTTTCATTATGTTGTAAGAAATAATATATTCAAATGAAATCGTATTAGATGCATCTCAATATAAATTGGAATATCACATTTTTATAACTTTTTATCTTATAAATTTAAAGATAATTTTTTTTAGTTATGTCTTGAAAATCGTAAAAAACAAAAATATATACACAGACGTAGTATTAAATTGTTAACCGCAGGTAGTAATAAGCCTACTCCGCTAATCGCATGGTCAATCTGTTACAAAATAACATATACCGAAGTATAATGTACTTTGTACTATGCAGTTAATTTATGATCTACTTTTTTTCGAGTGATAGTTAGTTTGGACGAATCAGATAGTAACAAAAATTAATAATATATCTAGAGTGTGAACAGTATTTAAAAAAATAGTGAGAAATAGAAATGTGTGGGGCACATGCCTCAAAAATATATGAAAGGTGAAGTATGACCATTAGTCATTGACAATACTAAAATATAAAGTGGTAGGAATTATTTGAGAAGGAGGAATAGGGGTGTCAAATCGGGTCAACGGGTCGGTTCTGAGTTAACACATCGTGGGTCGATTCTTATCGGGTCAATTTTGCCTATCGAGTCTGTTCGGGTTCGGGTTGGGTTAAATTGGTTATTCGCTTGGTCGGGTTCGGGTCAATGTCGGTTCGGGTCGTATACGGTTCGGGTCAAGGTCGGTTCGGGTTGTATTCGGTTCGGGTTAAGGTCGGTTCTAGTACATCGGGTCGGTTCTCGAACGGGTTATAGCGGGTTATTTCAGATTCGGGTCAAGGTCGGTTCTAGTACATCGGGTCAGTTCTTGAACGGGTTATAGTGGGTTACTTCGGGTTCGGGACAAGGTCGGTTCTTGTAAAATCAGATCGATTCCTGAACGGGTTATTTCGGGTCAAGGTCGGTTTTGATAAAATCGGACAATAATGATGGTTAATTTATAAATTGGACAATGATGATGTCGATAAGTCATTTAAAAACAAAATATTTATGAAGTAATGATTATTAAATGTGTATTATCCTATCAAACTAGTGTATAATATACAATGTTAATTTTATATATACATAAGAATTTGTAATATGTTTAATTTAAATCGACAATGACAAGTTCGTATAAGTGAATTAAGTTATGTCATATTAATATAGACTAGTTAAAATAAATTGCATGGGTTCGAATCAAATATGATCTTATTGATTGCTAGTCCTTGAATAATATAAATTATGATGACAATGACTTAATGAGTTTTGTATTTTACTATTTTATAACTGATTTTATTTAGTGACTTTTGGAAAGCTAAAAAATATTGATAGAGTTACAAATGCCGAAATGCGTAATCATTTGTTAATAAATACTTATAAGTTTATAATAGAAGATGTGAACGTAACGTAAGTCGCAATATAGACACATAACATAGTTACAACTTTACAACCCGTAATTAAAATAACTCAAAGATTACATTTTTAAAATATGTTTGCGATTAAATTAAAGTTAATATTTTTCAAAAAAAAAATAGAGTTAATACATTTATACGTGGAATCAAAATTTCCAAAAATACTTATTTTTTTCAAAATATTCGAAAGCATTTTGAATTTAGAAAACCGTTCATTTAAATTTTAAAACAACTGCTTTTTTGTTTTTTCAACCGTTATGTTGCTCAAAAAGTTAAACCATCAAACGGACCATTGGTTCAACCGTTATGTTGCTCTTTTTTTTGTTTGAAAATGTACAACCATTATAAGAATATGACATTTAAACAAAAAAGGTGGTGTCTTCCCTTGTAATGTGAGTTTATTGATTTTTGTTGCTCCCCTATTGTAATTGGTATTGAGTTTCATATATGGAATGTCACTTGAGAATAAGCTTTTGTAATATCTTTGTTTTACCTTTTTTGATTACTTTAATAGCTGAAATACCCCAAAAAAATTTACCTCCATACATTGATTAAAATAGTGTATATAATAAGTCTATATACTCACTATTTAGCTGTCGAATATAGATGATAGGAAAGAATTCGATACCTTAAAAGAATAAGAGATTAACTTTCAAATGTAGAGATAAGTAAATATTTAGCAACTTAATATATAAACGATTATATATTGACATTGGTATAAATAGAGGAATTCTATGAAAACTAAATTTTAGTTTTTTATTTAATGTTTTTAAAGAGTAGGTTGTAGGAAAATGTTTGTTATTTTGGAAAAAGAAGGACGTCAATGAGATTTATGAAACAATAAAACCCCAAATTAAAAGGCTCTAATCGATCTCACTTTTCATAGGCATAGATATGATGGTTTTTCTTTTATTTGAATATTTAGTAAATCTTTTAAAATATTTATTTTCATAAATGTACTTATTAAATAATTAAATTAATAAAAATATTTGGTTTCAAAGTTATTATATATATATATATATTAGTTAAAAATAAGTCTATCAAGATTAGGTCATATTCACGTATATTCAGATTATTAACACATTCAGTGAATTCAGGTAACGAATTGTTATAAATCGGGTTATATCGGTTATGTGTCGGTTTCGGCTTCTTTTCGGGTCGGGTTCTTAACGGGTCGGGTCTGTAACGGATCGGATCCCTAACAGGGGTTCGGGTCTTTGAATATCGGGTCAAATCGGTTTTGAATTAACTTCAGGTCGGGTTGGGTCGGTTTTCGGGTCTCACTTTTCAGGTCATAATCAGGTCGGGTCCGGGTCGGTTTCGAGTAACTTATCGGATTGAGTCTGATTCTGACAACTTTAAGGAGGAGTACACGAAAGTGTAGAATTACAGTAAAATAACTAATTTTGATATTTTTATGTGCTTTACACACAAATAGATGTGATACATTATCGACCGTTTGTATTTATTCTTACATATAACTCATTATAATTATTTTAAAAAACAAGCATAGCTTATACTCCGTAGAGTGACTTGTTTCTGCTGTTCTTGTCTAAACATTTATGCGAGAACGTTGAGTGTGACCTTGGCACCCACGTCTACGCTTGTTCTGGTTTTTCGTACAACTTCCAGTTATCTTTGTAAAAAATTTTGCAGCACCCTTAAAAAAAATAAGTTTAGCTTTTCCTAAGGGGATAAGCACATTGATAACAGGAAACTTGAGGACAAGCAGCATTAACAAAGAGCACAAAACCAAAGTTACGATAGCAATCCAAGGTTTGACAGGGAAGGTAGTTACGTAAAGACCCGCCATGAAAGTCAGAAGCGTCGCAAAGAACGATACAGGCAGCAATGACACTCTGAAATCGAGCATCATCACTCAATTAAGCGGGTTGCTAGTAGCCATGATCCAAAGGAGACAAAATAATACCATCATTGATAAGCACATTGCTGATATATCTGAGATCATGAAAACCTGAAACATTGCCTGTCCTATTAGAATCGGAGTCCCGCTTTCTTGGATCAGTCCACCAGGAACAGTGAATGTTGCTGTGAATGTTATGGTGCCAGAAGAGCTGCTATAATACATATTGTGCTCACATAGGTTTTCATATCTGTTGTAGGTGAAAACTCCACCTTGATGATGTGTAATGTATTCTAATGTATTTTATTTTTTAGATGATGGAAGTCAAAGTAAAAGTTTACGGTTTCCCTATGCTACAAATGCATGGAAAATTGTTATGTGTATATTGGTTTTTTGTATTGTTTGGTTTGTTATGATTTTCAGGGATAATGTTCAGCCATGGACTTGTTCAAATAATATTCAAATTTCGGTTAAGAAGATAAGTGTGAAGTGTGCAAGATAAGACTAAAGTTCAAGTGTTTTGAATTTATTCAAACTTAAGCTTGAAATTTTCCTTCAAATATGGGATAAGATACTCCAACAAATTCCCCTAGAATCGTGGAGTTTGTTTCGTTGATTCTGAAGAAGAATTCAAAAGCTCAACATTGAATTTGTGGAACGGTTTTGAAGCAATCATTCAAACGGCTAAGTTTTATTCAAAGGCAACGACCCCTTGTAGATTATCCTTGAAGACTATCCGATACTGCTTTGTTCATATAAAAGAAGTTAGCTTACACATTGAAAATGAGACAAGCCTTCAACGTGATACAACTCAAAAAGCTACAACAAATATTTTCTCTCTAATACTTAATCATTTCATTGTATTTTAGATTTGAGAGAAAAAGAAAAACAAGTATATCTTGAGTGTGAAAAAGAAAGATCAAAAGAAAAGAGTGATATACTTTGAATAAGAATTATAATACTCAAAAGTTCAGAAAAAGTGAGGTGTTTTTTATTTCTAGAAATTGAGATGCTAAAGTGTAACTAGGGAAAGTTATGGTATAGAAGATAGGGTGAAGATCTTCTAGGTTGCTTTAGATCTCTAAGGGAAGAAATAAAAGTTCTTAAACCCTATGTTTGTTACATTCTTGCCTTAGTTATTTTATTTTTCGTATAAAATCTCAACTCAGTCAAAGTCTATTTGAAATTTCTGAAACTAGTATCAAAACCCTTGAAATCTATTTTAAGCTTTTATTAAGTTATTTCACATATGGAAATCGTTTCAAAACTTTGAGTACTTATTTGCGAAAATTTAGCATACCCTATTCACCCCCCCCCCCCCCCCCCCCCCCCCCCCCCCCCCCCTAAATTATATTAATCATATTCTATTTCCTATTAATTTTTCAGTAGGAATGCCCACATGCCAAGAAGACCCATCATTTCAGTCTTATTCACAATGCTCTTCTCAATCTGTTGACATTCCAAAATCAGCATGTTAGTGGTGATGATTTGGATAATTTGATCGGGAATATACCAAATAACATGATAATGATACTTGTAAATTATACTCCTTTCATTTCTTTTTTATTTCCGTTTACAATATTATAGATTTTAGAGTCTAATTTTGACCGTGAATACTTTCCAATATGTAAGAAGTAACATATTCATGTGGAATCTTTATAGATCCGACTCAATATATATTTTTCAAATATCAATCTTTTATAATTTTTGTAAATGTATAAACTATTTAAATTTTAAGTTTACAAAAGAACAAAAGGAAGTAGAGGGAGAATGATATAATGTAACTAAGAAGTATTTACATTAGGAGGAAGACTTGGAGATTCTCTTATTAGATCAGAAGGGGTTTTACCAACTTTGTTTTGTATTTCCAAAAGATCCATTAGCCACTAACCTTTGCCTTTTGACGACTCACCATCTCGCCCCCAAATGTGAAGGAAATGTTCTATAAGATCATAACAGTTACCTTCAATTGCCAGATGCAACGGTGTTTCCGCTCTTATCCTTTAACTTCAACAGACCTCTTAAATATTTATTTTTAAGAAGACGGAATACAAAATAGCCTGATGGATGATGTACTAGCAGGTGCCAAAAAGTCTGGCCGTTAGCATTACAGGTTTCCGCTGCTCCAGGGGAAAGAGTGCATAGTTCTATAGTTGTCGATAAGTTACCAGCTTGAAACGCTCTTAGTAAGGGGGTAAAACCATCTTTTTCTAGCCAACCGGCCGCTTCTTCTTTAGCCTTTACAATTGACTCTATGTCTTATTTCGTGAATGGATCATCGATATCATTGAAGACTCCACCTTGATGTATATGTTTTGTTACCTTGATGTATATGTTTTGTTACCTTGATGTATATGTATATGTATGTATATGTTTTATATAAGTATGGATGATGGAAGTCAAAATGGAAATACAAACCCCTTTAATAAACTCGCGTAACATGCCCTTATACCATGCAATATGTTCATGCATATGCATAGTTGATGTTGTTAGTTGCTATTGCTTTATACGTTCCTCACCTCACGTTGCTTTTATCCTATACTAATGATTCATCTAATAAGTTGTTGTTAGTGGATAATGATTAATGTTTTTTAGATATAGCAATTCAAATTAGTTCCTTAAAATAAGGAATTTGTTATACCATGGACTTCAAGCATTTGAATTAATTCAAACTCTATCAAGATAAGGTTGAACAATATTCAAAGTGGTCTTCCTAAGCTTAAGGAGTTGAATTGAAGATATGCTGGGTTGAACAACCTTTGTTGGACGTGCTCACATAGAAGAACTTCAGTCAACAACCGAATTTCGAGTAATTCGGATATTCTGTTACATTTCAAGCCCTGTGGTCAGTCAAGAGCCTGAAGCAACGACATTTTGAATAAATCTATTATGAAGCCTATCCGTTGCACTTGTGTCTATATAAATAAATTGAAGCTGAAGCATTGAAGAACAAGAAGCTTTCCAACGTGATACACATTCAAGCTACAGCAAAATACTTTCCTCTCTAGTGCTTACTCTTTATTGTAATTTAGAATTGAGAGAAAAGATTACAAAGTATATCTTGTGTGTTGAAAAAGAAATATCAAAAGAGAGATATACCTTGAGTAAAGTTTATAATACTCAAAGGTTCAGAAAAAGAAAGGAGATTTTTATTTCTAGGAATTGAGACGCTAGAGTGTAGCTAGGAAAAGCTACGGTATAGAAGATTAGGTGATAATCTTCGAAGGTGGTTTTAGGTCTCTAAAGGAGGAAATAAAGATCTTTAAATCCTAAGGGTAGGAAACCCTAGGCGGAGACCTAGGCACATTGCCGAACTTCATAACAAATACTCGTCTATTTTACTTATTGCATTTACACATCATTTTGCTTTACTTAATTCTTTCATCTCGTAATAGCCTATTCTGTTCAAAAGCCTAAAACATACTTCAAGCCCTTGAAACTTATTTTAATTATTTTCCGCATCTCAAAACCCATTTCAAAGCCTTGAAAGCCTAACTCGAAAAACGACCATACTCTATTCACCCCCCCTCTAGAGTATATTGATCCTATCCTATCTCCTATTGATTCTTCAATTGGTATCAGAGCCTTACTCACTAAAAGGATTTAAACATATGTGAGACGTCATGAATCAAATAGGTGATGGTGGTTTTGCTCAAGGACGTTTCTCAAATCGTCCTCCACTGTTTTGTGGGAATAACTTTGCCCATTGACGCTCCCTAATGCAAATGTTTCTCATATATCAAGATATTGAATTATGGGATATCATAAAGAAAGGTCCTAAGGTGCCCATGAAGAACGATGAAAGTGGCGTTCCAATCCCTAAAGAAGATGGCGACTTCACTCAAACCGATTTGGAGAGTATCGCGAAGAACTATCGTGCTATGAATTTATTCTATTGCGGATTGGATGCAAATGAGTTCAATAGAGTCTCCTCTTGAAGAAGTGCAAAGGAAATATGGGACAAGCTAGTGGTTACTTATGAAGGAACTAGCCAAGTGAAGGAAACAAAGATAAGTATATATCTCCGACAATATGAATTGTTCAAAATGACGAATAATGAAAACGTGAAGGACATGTTCACAAGATTCACCCAAATAGTGAACAATCTGGATTTTCTTGGGAAATCATTCATAAATGAAGAAAAGGTTCGAAAGATCCTTCGTTGTCTTCTCAAATCGAAGTGGGGTCCTAAAGTGACGGCAATAGAAGAAGCTCAAGACTTGCGAACATTGCCCTTGGATGATCTTCTTGGAAAACTCATCACCCACGAAATGTCCCTAAATGAAGAAGATGGAGAACCAGCTTCATCAACTAAGAATCTAGCACTTAAAGCTAAGAAGGAAGAAGTCTCCAATGAAGATGGCGAAAGTGATGATGATGAGGATGATGAAGATCCTTTTGCGCTTATTGCTCGAAGTCTAGCGAAGATATTAAAGATGAAGAAGCAATTTCCAAGAGGAAGAGACAACTATCGTCCTAATAAATATAAAGGTAAGTCATCTAACTCAATGAATAAAGTTAATACACTAACTTGTTATGAGTGTGGTGAAACAGACCATCTTATTAAAGAATGCCCTCAATGAAAGAAAAAGGCATATCCTAAGAGGGATTTCAAAAAAAAGGCTATGGTAGCCTCAAGGAGTGATTTGGAATCGAGTGATGAAGAAGAAGAGCATGCAAATCTATGCTTGATGGCAAATCACGAAGAAAGCGAAAAAGGAGAGCACCTTGAGGTAATTGTGAAGAATTTAATGTCAAGCCCTACAAATGTTCTATCCGAATTTTTGCAAAGCATGATAATGAATGAAGAAAGTTTGATTCTTGAATCAAAAATTCTCAAAGAAAGGCTTAACAAACTGGTAAGTATTTCGAAAAGTCTCTCAAAGGAATTATGTGATCTCAAAGCTACCCAGTTAGCCTTTGAAAGCAAGGTCAAGGCCGCAGAGTCATCTCTTGAAACGCAGGTCAAGGCCTTGAAAACTGAAAACACCGTTTTAAAAAGAAAGCTCGCCTCTTTAAGTTATTGCAATAATAACTTAGAGAAGGAGAAGAAGCTTCTGGCTGGGAAGTGTAGAGAACAACATAATGCCTTGATTAAATTTACTCATTCGAAAGCAACCCTAAACAAGTTGTTAGAGGTACACCAAGCCTCCTTAAACAAAAGCGGTCTTGGTTTCAATAAAAAATTTCCAAAGAAAAATTTGACCACTTTTGTCAAAGCAAAGGATACTTAGAGTACACCTATATGTTTCTATTGTTGCAAAAAGGGTCATACCAAACTAACATGTCCTTTTAGAAGGAATGACCCTCATATTATTAAGAACTCTTTTCCTATGTATTTTCGAGACCAAGTGAAGCAAATATGGGTTCAAAAAGGGACTAGACCTCCTAATATGGTCCATCCCGAGTATAAAACTAAATTTGTAAAATGGTCTAGAAAGGTTTGATGTCTTTTCATTTTGTAGGAAATCACCAAGAGCAAGGATCATAAGTGGATTCTAGATAGTGGTTGCTCTCGGCATATGACTGGAAAATCTTCGTTATTTTCAATAATCAAAGAGCAAACTTCTGGAACAATAACTCTTGGTGATAAAGGAAAATGCAGAATTATTGGCATTGGAAAAGTTGGTGAAACCAAATCAAACTCCATAGATGATGTTTATCTTGTCGAAGGTCTAAAATACAACTTGCTTAGCATCTCTCAATTATGTGATAAAGGTAATAAAGTTATTTTTGACAAAGATAAATGTGAGGTTCAATGCGTAGAAAATGGTAAAGTCATCCTTACAGCCCCTCGGTGCAATAATGTCTATGCTTTTCATACTAACAAAGTTTCTAGTGAAAGCTTGAAGTGTTTCAAAGCCACGACAGGTGACTCAAGGCTTTGGCATAGGCGTCTAGGCCATATTAACGTGCATACTATAATGAAGCTTTCATCAAAAGATTTAGTACGTGGCCTCCCTAGAATGGATTTCAAAAACTTTGAAATATGCAAAGCTTGTGCTAGAGGTAAACAAACCAAAGGCTCATTTAAAGCAAAAAGGTTGTAAGTACCTCTCGACCCATTGAACTTCTTCATATTGATTTATGCGGTCCTATGCGCGTCAAATCGCCTAAGGGAAAACAGTACATCCTTGTGGTAGTTGATGATTTTTCAAGATTTACTTGGGTTTCATTTTTAAGAGAAAAATCTAAAGCTTTACAAGAGTTTTTGAAAATTTGCAAAGAGCTACAAACTATGAAAAACCTACCAATTGTTGCCGTAAGAAGTGACCATGGTAGAGAATTTGATCAACTTAACTTTGACAAATTTTGTGCAAAATATGGTATTTCTCATAATTTTTCGGATACTAGAACACCTCAAAAAAATGGAGTTGTGGAATGTAAGAACCGAACTCTTGAGGATATGTCTAGGACTATGCTTTTAGAAAATGGTTTACCAAAGTATTTTTGGGCTGAAGCTGTTAATACAGCTAATTACATTTTAAACCGTTGTCTAATAAGACCTATTTTGAAGAAAACTCCATATGAACTTTTCAAAGGTAAAAAGCCTAACATTTCGTATTTTAAACCCTTTGGATGTACATGCTTTGTTCATAATAATGACAAAGATAACCTAGGGAAATTTGATGCTCGTAGTGATGAAGCAATCTTATTAGGTTACTCTTTGAATTCGAAAGCTTATAGAGTGTTAAATAAGCGTACAAAAATTGTTGAAGAAAGTATTCATGTGATCCTTGATGAAACCGAGAATGGTACTTTGAGTGACATTTTTACAGGTTTAAAGTTAAATAAACATGAAGGATTTTCATCTGATGAAGATGAAAGCTTCTCTGATGAAGAAAGGCCAGAACCTGTTCGTAATATGCAAGAGCCTATAAGAAATGCAGACGAGATAGATCAAGACCATGATGCGTTGGCTCAAAAGCCTGACAAGCAGTCTCAAGGCCTTGAAACTTCACCTCAAGAATCAGTACAATCAATGGAAATCATTTCAAGATCCTCATAAACATCTCCAGGTCTTGAAGGAGTACTTCAACAGCCAGATTCTACTCCTTTGATGATGAGACGAAAATTTAAGCACTCCTCCTCTCACCCAATTGACAATATCATCTCCGATCCAAAGTCTGGTATACAAACTCGTTCTAGTGCTAAAAATCTTTGTGCATTTCACGCTTTTGTGTCTCATGTAGAACCAAAGAATATTAATGAAGCTCTTTAAGAACCGGATTGGATCATTGCAATGCAAAGTGAGCTCAATGAATTTGAAAGGAATAAAGTTTGGACACTCATTCCCTGACCTAAAAATCATTCAATCATTGGAACAAGATGGGTGTTCAGAAATAAATTTGATGAAAATGGAAAGATAGTATGGAATAAAGCACGCCTTGTTGCACAAGGATACAATCAAGAAGAAGGCATTGATTATGAAGAGACATTTGCTCCCGTAGCAAGAATGGAGGCTATACGAATGTTACTTGCTTTTGTCTCATTCATGCGAATCAAGCTATTCCAAATGGATGTAAAATGTGCATTCCTAAATGGTTACTTACAAGAAGAGGTATATGTTGCTCAACCTCCCAGTTTTGAAAACGAACAATTTCCAAACCATGTTTTCAAACTTGACAAAGCACTCTATGGCTTAAAACAAGCTCCAAGAGCTTGGTATGAGCGTTTGTCAAAATATCTTTTGGAAAATGGATTTAAACGAGGTTTAATTGATAAAACTCTTTTTGTAAAAACCAAAGGTAAAGACATTTTAATTTTTCAACTTTATGTAGATGACATACATTCGGTGCTACTAATGACTTGTTATGTAAGGAATTCTCTGAGATTATGTGTAGGGAATTTGAGATGAGCTTAATGGGTGAATTAAATTTCTTTCTCGGACTACAAGTCAAATAAGAAAAAGGAGGCATATTTGTTAATCAAGGAAAATATACAAGAGATCTCCTAAAGAAGTACAATATGACTCAATCAAAAGAAGCAAAAACTCTTATGAGCTCCACCTTATTACTAGACCAAGACGAAAGTGGTAAGTCCGTTAATCAAAAGGAATATCGAGGTATGATTGGCTCTCTTCTCTATCTTACTGCAAGTAGACCCGATATTATGTTTAGTGTGTGTATGTGTGCACGATTTCAAGCTAACCCTAAGGAATCTCATCTAAGTGCCGTAAAAAGGATACTAAGATATCTCAATGGGACTAAGGACTTCGGTCTTTGGTACCCTAGGGATAGTAACTTTGAACTTATTGGATATTTGGATGCCGATTTTGCAGGTTATAAAGTGGATATAAAGAGTACTTTCGGATGTTGCCAATTTCTAGGATCATCTCTTATTAGTTGGCACTCGAAGAAGCAAAATTCCGTAGCCCTATCCATAGCCGAGGCCGAATATATTGCTGCTGGTGCTTGTTGTGCTCAACTCATTTGGATATCTCAACAGCTTCGAGACCTTGGACTTGATTTCAAAGGCATTCCAATTAAGTGTGATAATACTAGTGCCATTTCAATAACAAAGAATCTGGTGCAACACTCACGAACCAAGCACATCGATGTTCGACATCATTTTATTCGCGATCATGTTGAAAAAGGTGACGTTAATATTTCATTTGTCTCTACTGAATTTCAACTTGCCGATATTTTTACTAAGCCCTTAAGCGAAGAACGATTTAATTTCATTCGGTTTGAGCTTGGTATGCTAAATAAAGAGGCATCTATTTAGGGGGAGCTAAGGTACGTCTTCTCTACAAACTATTATTATGCGTATCTACTATGCTGCATTACATGATTTACATGATTTAATTATTTTTTGTTTCGTTTAAATCAAGATGTTTAATTAAACATTCTTTGACTAAAACGTTATTTCAGAAAAATGGATCATTTGGTGTGATGATTATCTTTTTAGATAATTATATCACCTATTTTATGCTTGTACGTGTTTATTGTCCCTATTTACAATTTCATGTTATGCCTGTACGTATTTTAAGCTGCTAGGACTCTTCATTATTATCCTTCTATTTACTCTCCTTAATTGCCATGCTTCTCCCCTTTACCAATGCCCTGAACCGTCACTTCAAAACCTTTCCAGCTCCTTCCTCTCTTCAACCGTCACTTCACTCTACTTAAATACCCCTCTGCCTCTCCTTTCACTTCACCTCTGAACCTCGAAATTTATTTACTCTCTCACCCAGACCTTTCCCATTTTAATGGCTCCCAAACGCAAAAATGTTGCTTCCAAAAAGCTGGCACCCAAAAGGCGAATCCTTCCTTCTCGATCATCCAAGATATCCGTTCGCTCTGTTGAGTATTCGGTGCCCTCTTCTTCACCCACTCCTCCTTCATCTCCTCTCCCGGAACAGTCTCAATCCAGCCCCAACAAATCTCCAGAACAAGTGGCTCCATCTCCATCAGGTGCAGACATTCGGTCTTCCTCTCCTCATCCACCGCCTCCAGTTGTTGAACCCCCAACTGCTGAAGAACCCCCAGTTGCTAAAGAACCCATTGTTCCTTCTCCTCCCAGACTTGAGGTATCTAATATAATTCAAACCCCTTTTGGTTCTTATCCTCAATCTTGGTTTAGGTCTTGTCAGCTAGCTGGTGTTTGGAAGGATGGTTTTCGAAATAGGCGTTTATGTGTTAGTGAATTAGTTGACCCTGCCCTTTTACGATCTTCTAAATTGGGTGGTGTTTATCTATTTTTGGGAACCTCTTTGGCCAGAATGTTAAATGTCGGTGATAGGTTCTACCCTCGTCTTACCCGTTTATTCTACTTGAACATGCAATCTAAGCGTGAACAAGGTGTCCTGACCTTGAACACGATTGTCAAGGGTATACCCATCTCCTTAAATCCTGAGGTCCTTTCCAAAATCTTGAAAGTCCCCAATGAGGACTGGTCCAATTCGTAGCCTGAGTATTTTGAGTGTGTCTCCCAGGCTAAGCAGACCCTATTTATACCGAACCCTCCTATATCAAAACAGCTGACCCACAATGTTTTACAAGTAGAAGCCAAAGTTATTTATGCTTTATTGGTTAGGTGTGTTGTCCCTAAAGCCAATTCTCGTGAGCTTCTAACCGATCAGTGTCTAGCCCTGCTGTTCTTAGTATTAAACAGTTTTGATGTCAACCTCCCTGTCACCATCCTTTCCCATATGAATCATGCTATCTCCTCATCTCGTGCAAACCCCCTGCCGTATGCAAATCTGCTTCCTTTGATCTTTGCTCATTTCAAAGTCCCAGTGCACGATGAAGAATTTGAGAGCTGTGCGCAGTCCCGCGTGACCATTGACTCCTTCAACAGAATTGGAATATGTGCTTCAAAGGACGGGTCATGGAAGCTTCGTGAGGACTTGTCCCCTGAAACATTGGCTACCCTGCCTCCGGTGAAAGGTGTATCCAGAATTCCAAGATCATCTCTTGTGGATATTTCCTCCAGGCTCGAGGCTCTTGAATTCGAGGTGGACTGTGTTCGGCGTGATTTAACAGACTTCCGTGCTAGGATGGATGATAAATTTGATGCTTTGTTTGCAGCAGTTCAATCTTCGAAGCCATCCAAGAAGAAATGAAGCTTGTTTTAATGCTTATTGTCCTTATTGATTCGCTCTCTTGTTGAACTTTTTATTTTCTATGGTTTGTAATGGATAATTTCTATTTCCCGTTATGTTTCTGTTTTACAACACTTTTAATTGCCATATATTTTCTTTTAACTCTTTTCAAAAATTGATCCAACATTAGTACTCACCCTTTATGAAAGTCAAAAAGGGGGAGAATGATTATGATTCTTATGCTTCTGCTTTCTTATGATATGCTATGCGTGTATGTTTAGATCATTATGCATATGTTTTGACTTCCATCAAGGGGGAGATTGAAGACTCCACCTTGATGTATATGTTTTGTTACCTTGATGTATATATATATATATATGTATATGTATGTATATGTTTTATATAAGTATGGATGATGGAAGTCAAAATGGAAATACAAACCCCTTTAATAAACTCGCGTAACATGCCCTTATACCATGCAATATATTCATGCATATGCGTAGTTGATGTTGTTAGTTGCTATTGCTTTATACGTTCCTCACCTCACGTTGCTTTTATCCTATACTAACGATTCATCTAATAAGTTGTTGTTAGTGGATAATGATTAATGTTTTTCAGATATAACAATTCAAATTAGTTCCTTAAAATAAGGAATTTGTTATACCATGGACTTCAAGCATTTGAATTAATTCAAACTCTATCAAGATAAGGTTGAACAATATTCAAAGTGGTCTTCCTAAGCTTAAGGAGTTGAATTGAAGATATGCTGGGTTGAACAACCTTTGTTGGACGTGCTCACATAGAAGAACTTCAGTCAACAACCGAAATTCGAGTAATTTGAATATTCGGATATTCTGTTACATTTCAAGCCCTTGAAGTGGTCAGTCAAGAGCCTGAAGCAACGACATTTTGAATAAATCTGTTATGAAGCCTATCCGTTGCACTTGTGTCTATATGAATAAATTAAAGCTGAAGCATTGAAGAACAAGAAGCTTTCCAATGTGATACACATTCAAGCTACAGCAAAATACTTTCCTCTCTAGTGCTTACTCTTTATTGTAATTTAGAATTGAGAGAAAAGATTACAAAGTATATCTTGTGCGTTGAAAAAGAAATATCAAAAGAGAGATATACCTTGAGTAAAGTTTATAATACTCAAAGGTTCAGAAAAAGAAAGGAGATTTTTATTTCTAGGAATTGAGACGCTAGAGTGTAGCTAGGAAAAGCTACGGTATAGAAGATTGGGTGATAATCTTCGAAGGTGGCTTTAGGTCTCTAAAGGAGGAAATAAAGATCGTTAAATCCTAAGGGTAGGAAACCCTAGGCGGAGATGTAAGCACATTGCCGAACTTCGTAACAAATACTCGTCTACTTTACTTATTGCATTTACATATCGTTTTGCTTTACTTAATTCTTTCATCTCGTAATAGCCTATTCTGTTCAAAAGCCTGAAACATACTTCAAGCCCTTGAAACCTGTTTTAATTATTTTCCGCATCTCAAAACCCGTTTCAAAGCCTTGAAAGCCTAACTCGAAAAACGACCATACTCTATTCACCCCCCCTCTAGAGTATATTGATCATATCCTATCTCCTATTGATTCTTCATCTTAAGAAGAACAAACATACGATCATAATTCAGGTTTTATATTAGTTCACTGTCAGACAACCTTTGGTACCTTAAAGCCATATTTTGATCTCTTTTGTTGAGCTAAATGACCTGTACACTAGTGCTTAGATGTATAACAACAAAGACATCTGAGACAACACTCATTGTTGGGTTTTGGCAATATGGTACATATATTTTTGGAAGTGGACAAAAGAACTTACACATGGGACAACCAGCAAGCAGATGAAGAGGTGCCTCTTTAGAATTGTTGATTATACCAGCCGATCTTGGATTGTGCACTAGTACTCTTGTAGCCAACTTTATGTTATTTGCCATGAGGGCTTCGTGGAGAGGTGTATTGCCACAATGGTATTTTGGGATATACAGATTGTATAGCTCTAGCAATAATGGTAAAAGCCCTGATTGCCACAATGGTTTGACAACAGAAGTGTGTGGCATGTCAGGCTAATGTCGATTTCTTGAAGCAATATAAATTGTCGTATCAGTATGATTTCGCACAAGGACATGAACTGGAGTGTCCCCGTTAAGGTCTGTATGGCAAATCAGGGCAGGAAACTTCCCAAGGACTTGTTGGGTGAAACCTACAAAATCGTCATGCATTATACTGCGTTCTTTCTTTATCTGAAACAATTTATGAAGGATGTTTCTTCCATCTGAATCTTGTAAGAGTAAGAAATCCATTCCTAACTTGCTCATTCTTTCCCTTAGAAAGGTTATGTCTGCTCTGTCCGCTGCTTCAGATTCCTCGCAACTCATATGTTGTTTCCTTAGCATCTGCAACACAATATATAATTGATCAGCTATAGAAAAAGCTTTTGAGCATATAAATATAATAATAGTCATGCAATGATGGTTCCTACCTCGAGCAGATTATGTTGTTGAATCGAAGATGTTTCTGAGATACCTTCCATGTTTTTAGTGCTAAGCTTCGCCGAGTATTCCAATAGAACTCGCACCATGGTAATGTCCATATCGTTTGCAGCAATATGTAATGGTGTATTTCCTAGCTGATCCTGACGATTCCTGAGGGCATATATCACTTCCAGTTTAAGAAAGTTTTTAGCTTCTTGGTAGTTTGGCATCCTTTTTACCAAAAGATGTAAGATGGACTTGCCATAAGCATCACACACCTCTGCAGATTGCGGACAGTGGTAGAGTATGAATCTTATAACCTGAATATTATAAGGTGCGCTCAAAGACGCTGCACTATGCAGAGGAGTTGAACCATTTGCATCTGGCCAACTTGCGACATGACTACATTTCTCAACCAGAAGATTAATCATACTTGACATATCTCCTCGGGGTGCATACGTTATCTGCATATTTGCTCCTCCCTCATTGATTGGATTGAAAAGTCTGGCTATTATAGATTCACTCTCAGCTAGTTTACAAACAAATATACGTACACACGAGTTAGAAAGTTTTGTATACTAGTTTCGTTTCAAAATAATTGCACCATTTAAATTTTTATGTTTACCAATAATTAGCTCGCGCGGCCATTAATATATGGAGTGATATAAAGTTGATAACTTGAAAATAAACATTTAATCCAACAGTTGTTTACGTAACAACATTTATTTGTTTAAAATATTATTTTGTTTGAATTTGGCCCGAAAGGGTGGGCTGGGAAGGGGAGAGGAGAGGAGAGGAGAGGAAATTTCACCACCAAGGCACCTAGCAGGACCCTACCCTCTGACCTTTTTATTGACCAAGTTATACTCTTACCGCTAGAACACATTGTTGTGATGTTAAGGCCTTCGTAGATTGTGGTTGAAATCAAGACCTCTTGTAAGGTGAGAGAATCATGTATTTCGTGTAATTTATCTACAAAGTTGGGGCCGAACATGATGTAATTTGGTGATTTTGAATTTAAAACATGTAAAACAAACAAAGCAATGAATACCACCCATGAAATTAGAACAAAATTGTTACTTGTGGGCCAAGTAACGAGAAAGAGTGTGGATGGGGATTCTCTTAAGTTGGACGTCACAAATCTCCAAGATGAACATCCTGCATCAGGAACAAGGTTACTAGCCTTGGGGATGGTGTTTTGAGAAAACTCACTCCAATGCCTAAGTTAGTAAAAGAACTAAGGATTGAGAGAAGGTCCACTGAGATTTTGTTAGCTTAGATGGTTCTCAATGTGTATAAGTAGCTTTTAAAGTGGAGTGAATGTTCTTACTTGTTCCTAAGTGAGAGGAATGTGTATTTAAGTGTCTGTGAGTGAATGAATTGGTCAATGGATTAATGTCTTGTCCTTAGTTTATAAATGGGAGTTTATAGGGCTGAATGAAAGTGAGATGGGCTTGGGAGCGCCATATTGGACCATGCTCGTGGATTGGTCAGGATAGATACTTACTTCATTCACTTGTATGAAGATGGATCAGTCATAGGCTAATCCGAGGTATTGGGCCAATTATATAAGCCTAAAATGATTGGACTCATACAGTAATTTTGCATTGTTTAACGTACTTAAGTTCTAGACATAATTTAGCAAATTAGGCACGAGGCCTAAGTTTCTATATTAGATACAAGGCCTTTACTTAGAATTCATACTTTGTAAATGGTAGAGCTGTCAATTTCAACTCAAATTGCTAAACTAATTGTACCAATCAATTTCAAATTAACTAAATTGTACTTGTATTATTTGACTTAAAATGGATTCCCTTTTTATAGGGAGAATAGCTAAACAGAATAAGAAATTTATAATTATTAACCATGATTAAGATGATTTTTCCTAATAAATCTCAAAATCCTTCTAACCCTTAATAAATTTTCCGAATCCTCAAACCCGAACGGATTGACCTCAATTGACCTAAATTATCTCAACTTAAATTTCAGCTAAACTTAAGATAAACATTTTTAACCCGTTCAAACCGAACTAATCATGACTCAAACGACTTTAAAAAAAAGGTCAATTTTCATTTTAAAAAAAATAAAAATAAGTCGTTGTTTAACCTAATCACGAAAATCACTATTTGATCCAGATAGCTATTTTTTATTTATTTTTTAAAAAAAGGTTAAAAAAGATAAAAGTCCAACAACTTTCATTTATAGCATTTCTAAGACACCCTCCTCTAGAAAGACATTGGATGCCTGTGTGGACAATGAACATGTAATGTACTATTCCCTCAGTCCCTAAAAGATTGCTCCAGTTTGACTTTCACGATTTTCAATACACGACTTTAATCTTTTTTATCTCCGAATTCGTAAGGCAAAAAATTATGAAAACTTGATATTCTAAAAATTTACATTGAGATGTATCCAACAAGATCTCACTTGAATATATTATTTTTTATAACATGATAAGAATTCGTGGTCAAACTTTTCGAACTTTGACTCTAAATAGTTGATTGGGGCGATCTTTTAGGGACGGAGGGAGTATACAAGAAGCTTGTGAGATGCTAAGTGATTTTTATGGAACATGTGGCCAGAATTTTATGCATCAAATAAATATTGGATAGCGTTTATTCTGCGTAATCTTCCACTAGGGTAGTTGGATGTCGACAGCATCAATTGATTGAAGCATCCCAAGCCAGTAGCTACTACTACACTATATAGCATGGATCACTAGCGGACTGCACTGCACATGATATATATGCCATGTCGAGCCTTGAACGAGCTAGTTTAGTACCAATAATGTGCCAGGCTTAACCATTGTCCGCTCTGTAATGTTACAGTACTTAACCAAACATGAACGCAACCGTAAAGCCGCTGTACGAGACACTAGCCATATAAAAAGTAGATTAAATTGAGAAACAAGCGAACTACGATAGTTAACATGATGTTTGATGGCAAGATGAAGAGCTGCTTTCTTGAAGTTGTTAACGATTCGAGCCAAGTACGAATCGTTCTCCAACAAAAATCTAGCACCCTCACAATGCTCAAGTTTCCAATCTCCCCTGCGATATGAAGTGGGGTGTTTCCTTCGGAGTTCCTCTCACAAACTAACTCATAATTGTTGGGGAAGTTTCTAAGACATACTTCTATGAATTCATGTTGTTCATGTCGGATGGCTATGTGAATGATGTTTTTTTCATTTGTTTTCCTACGAAGATGATCGCTGCTGGCGCCATGGATAAGGTCTTGAAGGAGCTCTATGTTACCGTTCATGGCAGCAACATAGAGTTCATTCTCCATTTCTATTACCTCTGTACTCTCCATGGCTTCTAGTTTATCAAGATTTATTGAATTGAGAGTTATTTTGGAGTGTATTTTGGGTGAGAGAGTAGAGTACCATTATTGCTTTGCTGATGACAATTTATAGAATTTAAATCAATAAGTTTACTGTGTTATCTATGTATAATTCTTTGATTTTATATCAAACATTTTTCAACCCAATATGATTGAACCGAATTTGAACATTATACTACACTTGTCCCTAATTTTTTACTTTATTTGATTTTTTATGATTTCCTATACACAACTTAAAACGAGTTTATCTCCAAATTCGTAAAATAAAAAATTATGAAAACTTGATATTCTAAAAATTTACATTGATATGTATCCAACAAGCTCTCATTTGAATATATTATTTTTTATAACATGATGATAATTTATGGTCAAAATTTTTAAACTTTGACTATATAAATACAAATGGAGCGAATATAATAAAACGAAGAAAATATTCAATATTTTTTAGGGAGGTTCGGAAGATTAAAATAATTAAAACCTTATAAAGAGATTTATGACTCAATTATAGGGTCATATGGAGATATTTGAAATATTAGAATCATCTAATATCTTATATTCATACTTCAAATATCCTAATGAGTTTAGGATGTAATTGTAGGAGTACAGTTCTAGAAATATGTTAAAATAGGTGTTTAAAATCAAAGTAGATGTTTTCGATCTATGGTAAACATATTAAAGAGTTCTCTCACGAGTCCAACATTGTATAAAATGTTCTAATTTTTTTAAGCTCATTGTACATTTTTTAGTGTAATATTCAAAAAAAAATTTTTTTTTTTTGGGGGGGGCGGGGGGGGGGGATGAGATAAAGGTGTTTCAAACCATTCACTACCTTATTTACGATTTCTAAATGCCTTAAAAACAAGTTTATGAACCAATTATAGGAATTTTAAAAATCGATTAAAATTGGTGTTCAAAGTAGATTATTCTAGTCACTCCTAGAGCCTAATATGACCATGTGAGACTCGTGATATCAGTTGGTATTTGAAGTTAGAATATAAATTTTCCAACACTTGTACAACTTAATTTGATAGTATAAGGTCCGCGGTCCAAGTGTTTCCCACCGGGTTAGGTTTTGTCTAAAGTGCTTGACCTTTTAGGGTTAATGTAGAGTATACACTATTTTTGAGATATTAAAAAATCAAAATTGAATTAAAGGTATGGATATTTCTTAGGTTCATATGAAAAAAGTGTGGAACCATTCAATCGTAGGAGTTTTGGATGTCACTTGAACAAGTATTTAGCATCAAAATATACGATTTCAATGACTTTTAAGGCCTAATATGACTTTATAAGACCTATAGTCATTAGTCAACATGTTGAGTTGTATTATCAAGAGATTTGGAATTATCATGTAATTGTACATTATTTTTGAGATATTTTCAAAAAAAATTGCGAAAATTTATGTAAAGATACTAGATGTTTTTTGGAGTTATATGTGAAGGTTTTGAAATAATCAATATCTTATATTTGGTATCCAAAGGCCTTGAAAACCAGTTTATGATCAAATTAAAAAAGTTTTGAATATCGGTTGAAATGAGTATTTAAAGTCAATGTAGATTGATTTAATCTGTCACCGGGCGTAGTATGATCCTATAAGATTAATGACACACATATCAAAGTCTCTTCTCATAGTGAAAATGACTAAAGGCACCAAAGAAAAGAGAATAAAACTAGCCTAAGAAGCTAAAGAAGACAAGTTCAAACCAAACAAAGGAAAACAGAGGAACCAAAAAATAAAAAACAACAAACTAACAAAACTACTACTAAGGGTCTAAGAGGAAGCTATTAAGGAGTAGAGACTCCCCTGATATCATCATCTGCATTACGACAAAGCGCAGGCAATAAAGGGTCTAGGATAACAAAATGAGGTGTTTGACCCACACCAAGGTTAGCTAACTAATCAACGGCTTTATTTCCTTCTCGATAAACATGGACCACTTGAACTTCCTAATCCGCCAAATCAAAAAGGGCTTTACAATTCTCCAAGATGTAAGTGTAGTCACCCAGGTTTGATTCAATGCTCGATATGGCATGTACGCATGCTAAGATATCCAGCTGGATTTCTAGTTCATTCTCTAGCCAGATGAACTCCTTTTTCTTAGAGCTAAACATTCAACTCTAAATGCTTTGCAGCTTCTAAGATTGACTAAGAATAAGAGGTTTCTATCAATCCATCACCTTATTTATGATATTTAATGGGCTTAAAACATGGATTCAATTGTACGACTTTTAAAATTTGGTTAAAATAATCACTCTTAAGGTCTAATATAACCTTATAAAACAAATAGTAAGCATATTACGACGGTCTCTTATCGAATTCGAAATGGCCTAATTTTCAAGGCTCTTAGCTTCATGTTGAAATTTTTCGAAATTAAAATAGATGTGGTGAATGTCTGGCATAGTCATGTTAAAATTAAAATATTTACGCAAACTGAAAAAAATTAAATAATATTTATAAAGCACTAACCTTGAAGACTAGTTAAACAATATAGCTCCAAAAAAAAAACGAAATAAAACCCAGAGATATATCGACCGTTGGGTTTGCGTCTCAAATCAGTCTTCATTATCCACACGACCACACCTATCTCTAAACATCGAAACAAATTCATCACCCAACAACTCCACAACAAGGGACATCAATTCAATGGCTTCCATTCCAAACCCAGTTTCTCTAATTTATCAAACAACATTACACAGAACATATACTAGGAAACTGGGACCCACTTCAATGAGCACGACTACCAGAGCTATGGCTAAGGAGCTCTACTTTAATCATGATGGTTTAGTCACCAGGAAACTTCAGGTTGAATTCTCCATTTCTCGCCAAATTTCACCATTTTACCCCGTTTCTGTTATTTTTAGTTAACTTTTTGTTGGTTTTTGGGTGGGTCTTATATGTAGGCAGGGGTGGATTTGGTCGGAGATTTGCTTGGGGTGACTTTGGGTCCGAAAGGAAGGAATGTGGTATTGCCAAATAAGTATGGACCTCCCAAGATTGTCAATGATGGTGAGACTGTTCTTAAAGAGGTTATCTACTTGCTTACTAAGTACTACAATTTATTTTTATTTTTTTAACTTTGCACCATTTTCTTTTATCGCTCATGTTTGTATGATGGTACAGTATGTTGAATAATATTTTTCGGTCCTAAAATAGTTGACCACATTTCTATTCGGGTCGTCCTTGGGATTTTTTTGGTCACTCTGTATGTTGGCTATGCAGTTCCCCTGGAATGGCAATCATCAAATGTGGTGTATTATATAGGGATTGTTTATTGAACTTCTGATAATTTCATCATGCTTAAGTTTGTGGTAGTATTCTCATTCATATGGACATGGTCAAGCGGACTTCAGAGATTGTATGCATGCATAATTTTGTGGACCAGTGCACAACTTTTAATTAACTTGAAACAAATATGGGCTGGCAATATTTTATAGGATCTACCAGGGTTTTCACTGAAAGTCTAGTGGTTGTTTGATTGTCATGCTTTAGATTGAGTTAGAGGATCCTCTAGAGAATGTTGGAGTGAAGTTAGTGAGACAAGCTGGTGCTAAGACTAATGATCTTGCTGGTGATGGTTCAACGACATCGATAGTTCTTGCCCGTGGTCTCATTGATGAGGGTGTGAAGGTAATCATATCCCTATCCAAAGGGTCACTGCAAACCCAAATTGCTCTCTTTTTGGGGTTGCCAAACTTATTTCTTAGTTAAGAACACCGTTGAACTGAATGCCTTGTTCATGGAGTTGTTTTCTAGCTTCTTTTCATGGTACTAAAGGTGCAACTCTTAAGGTCATTGCAGCAGGCAGGAATCCTATCCAAATCTCACGTGGGATCGAAAAGACAGCTATGGCCCTTGTTTCTCGGCTAAAATTAATATCTAGGGAGGTGAATATCACTGTTTCTTCTCTTGTTTCCCACTGAAATAATTAAAGGATCAAAAGTATTAGGCTCACATCCTTACTACTTAGTGCAGATTGAAGATCATGAAATTGCAGATGTGGCTGCTGTTAGTGCAGGAAATGATTATGCAGTTGGCAATATGATTGCTGAAGCTCTTGAAAAAGTTGGGAGGGAAGGAGTTGTGAGAGTTGAGAAAGGAACATCTACAGAAAACAGACTGCAGATTGTAGAAGGAATGCAGTTTGATCGTGGGTACTTGTCTCCTTATTTTGTTACAGATAGGCGAAAAATGACAGTAGAGTATGACAATTGCAAGGTAGGTTTCAATTATGGATGATCTGTTTTCTATCATTTTCTTTTAATGAATAGTAATCGAAGCCTTTGAATGTTCACTTTGCAGGTTCTTTTGGTTGACAAAAAGATCACTCGTCCTGAGGAGGTGTTTAAAATGTTGGAAAATGCAGTTAAAGGAGATTTTCCGATTTTGATAGTTGCAGAGGGCATAGAGAAAGAAGCTATGGCTCCAATAATCAGAAACAAGCTGAAGGGGGCTCTGAAGGCTGTTGCTATCAAGGCTCCTGCCTTTGGAGAACGTAAAAGTCATTACTTGGATGACATTGCCATTTTAACTAGAGGTAGTTCATTAAGCAGTCATTTCAGTTACGTTTTTATTATTCTAAAGTGTCATGATTCGATTTGAATTTGATCCTAGAGTCTTCATATGTTGTGTACAATGTTTGACAGTTTTGACACTCCATCTAAACCAATAACATGGACATTTAGTCTAACTTTTGAACATATTTCCATGCTAGACATGAGTACTTGAGAGTAACATGGGTCATAGCATTCTTTTATTTATTATTTTTATCAAGGTGCACACTTAAAGATTTCATGCATTGTGCAGGAACCGTAGTCAGAGATGAGATAGGCCTCAATCTAGAAAAGGTTGGAATGGATGTATTAGGAACTGCTACTAAAGTGGTGATAACAAACAAATCAACTTTGATTGTTACTGATGGAAGCACTAGGCAAGCTGTAGAGAAGAGAGTTTCTGAAATCAAAGCATATGCTGAGGTAAGGCATCAATTTCTTCGCAGATTTTGCCGACTATTCTAAAATAATAGAACTTTGACATTTAATAAAGCTCTTGATTTCAATGGCATCAATGTTGTGGAGTGTAAATATTGAAAAAATATGATCAAGTTTATGATTCTTGCCGCTAGGAAACACATTTCCTACCTTTTTTTCAGGCATAAAAATATTCTGTTCTACTATAAAGAATTTAGCTGTAAGAACATATCTGGACGGATATTTACTGATGATATTCGATACAGTATGCTAAATGGTTTCCTCGCTTGACGTTAAGTTGCTAATATGTTATCACTTACTCCACAGAATGTCGAAGAGAGTTTTCAACGGAAAATTCTGCATGAGAGAATGGCAAGGTTATCTGGGGGTATTGCTATAATTGAGGTTATGCATCACTTCATTATGACATTGTAGATCAACAGATACAAAGTTTGTGGACAGATTTTGAAAAGAAAATGATTTATTTGCAGGTGGGAGCTCATACACAGATTGAGCTGAAAGATAAGCATCTAAGGATTGAAGATGCTTTGAATGCAACAAAGGTACTGTTGCTGATCTATCCTGTTTCATGTGAATTTTAAAGAGTACCTTACTAAATATTATATGATCATTCATATATACGTACCTAGGAATAGGAAAAGTAATGAATATTTAAAGAGAATAGTTATATTCGATCAAAAGCCTCCTACAGCCAATACTGCAATAATAAATATTTGATCTTGCCTAAGAGCTATATGAGGGGAAATTTTTTGTTTCTAAATTTCACTTCTCTGTCTGTTACCGTTAGAAACATTAAACTTTTGGCTCTCACAACAATAGTTAATTAGTTAATGCCTTTCACACCTTGAGTTAAGGTGATAACTGCAAAGATGTAAGCAACCCGGTATATATCTCCTCTCTCATCCATAAAAAACTTCTTGGAGAAATTTCCAAAGTTAGAATTTCATGAAGTGATATTAGAGTCTGTTTTATAGGCTTCTTCATTGAATAAAAATTCCTCTTTAGCTTCTCTGCTCCCTTGCAATAGAGCTGTTAGGGAAAGAGATGTAAGGGTAGGGAGTTGCAGAAGACACCTTTTCCTCGTCGTAATTATTTTTTGTAGAATGAAAAAATAGCATGAAGCAAGAAATAATAGCGTTATGTTAAAGAATATCTGCCAAGTAAACATAAACAGGTACATGACCTAACATTATTTCTTTTGTTATTAGGTTGTAAGGGCCTGAACTGGATCTTTTTAACTCTTCTTTTGCATCTTATCAACAACCTTTATGATATGCTAAAATGTTTTCTCTTTAAGTTCCCAAAATGACATTTTGCAGGCAGCTATTGAAGAAGGTGTTGTAGTTGGTGGTGGATGTACCCTGTTACGGCTGTCCTTGAATGTTGACAAAATCAAAGAGGAGCTAGATAATGAGGAGCAAAAGGTAAGTACATAATACAGCATTCACCTATTTTTTCCTTTGGTCATATTAAAATTGGAAAACTACTACCTAGCTAGATTTTATGTAGAATAAGCATATCAGCACACGATGTCTATACTTGATGAGTACGATCTTGTCTTTCCTAATTTGCCCAAATTATGAACTTCCTGTCGTGGCTAAAAATATTTCTAAATGGCATATGATTACATATCTATTAAACGAACTATTTATATTGCAACTTCTTAGGTTTTGTCATAAAGACAAAATTTCAGGGTACACAGGTGAATCATTCTAGCTTTGTTATCCTCGGCTTATTTTTGCTGAACTTCAGTTCTTTTTTGTGAGGGGATGCTTGAACTTAACTTAATTTCGTTTAACTTAACTTCTATTTGCTGGACTTATTTTATTTTTGCTGGAACTTTTTAACATAAGTTGATGAGAACAAAGCCTGATTTCAGGTTTCCGCAAGAATTCCTTAGCATGTGTGCTGAATATAAGTTTTTCATACAGGTAGGAGCAGAGATCTTCAGACGGGCATTGGCCTATCCGATAAGAAAGATAGCAGAAAATGCTGGTGTTAGTGGCAGTGTGGTTGTAGAGAAGGTCATGACTATATTGTTCCGCTGTTTTCAGTTAAATTCAAAAGTGCTAAAGTTGTTTGCAATGTGCTTGAACTAAACTCTTAAGATGTTTTTTTGTTGCAGGTTCTTGCAAATGGAAACATGAGATATGGTTACAATGCTGCAAGTAACTGCTATCAAGATCTCATGGAAGCAGGGATTATGGATCCTACAAAGGTATGGTAGGTTCAAATGTGATTTTGGAGAATAATAGTAAATTAATTATGTGCTATTGTGCTTCCATGGGTTCCCTGGACCGTTGGCATATGTTTGAAACAGAAATGCATAATGCTCTAGCACCATGTTTGATAAGTATTTTATAAAGTGCATTGTTATAAGATCATAGAAGCCAGCTATCGTAGGAAAGGTATACCCATTTGAAGAAATTTTTAGAGTCAATCCTATGATGAAACTGCACCTTCCTCTAAGTTACATTACCTCATCTCCCGGAAGAATAAATCAATCTCATAGAATCATAGATAGTTATTTCAAACCCCGACCCAAAGCATCCATGTCTGAAAGGGATTTATTATCCTTTCCTGCTTCACATCTTCCTTTTTACGTTCTCTTGTGCAAATGACAATAAGTATGATATGTTCCCAACATTGGGATCAGGTGGTTAGGTGCTGCTTGGAGCATGCTGCATCAGTAGCAAAGACTTTTCTGACATCAGATGCCGTAGCTGTTGACATTCAGGAAAAAATATCATTTCCAAGAAGACCTCCAATGCCAATGCCCATGTCAGGTAATCCTGATACATACAGTATAAACAAGCGACCTCCTCTTCTAGACCTGAAGCTTCCAAATTATTTCCAATGTAATTAAATCCAACTCAAAGTTTTTTTTGTTTTTCATTTAGGTGTCGGACCTCTTGGAATGTAGTCAATTCTTACAACACAGGATGTATCGTATCATACAGCGGACACACTTGGTTCATTCCAAGTTGGAAATGATCTTCAACCAGTTCAAAATTCTTTCCTGACAGATCCTGTATGCTTACCCTTGCATATTAGGCTATGCGGAGAAATGAAACAGAATTCGTTTGGATCCTCTCACATGTTTCATATCTTTTTCTAGCGTTTTCCCCACAGTCTGGCTTCAGAGAATTATGCTGCTCTTCGTGATCATGATGGTACAGATGGGTTTAGAAGTGCTTGCTGGCTGTCACACATAGCTGATTTTTCGGAAGAACTATTCCTACGGGAATTATTCCCTTTTCAACCAAACATGCACCAAAGTTCAAGGGCAGTAAGCAACATACAACTTATTCTAAAATTCAAGTACATAAATGTTTGTACATTCATTGATCTATACGTAACTTGGTAAACTGGAAAGCTTAATGGCTAACTAGCTGATCAAAAATCCAAATTGAGGGCTTTTGAATTCTATCATGTCTAAATTAAGTTGATGGAAAGAACGATGCTTAACATGAAATCGTGCATTAATTCAAGATCAGTCCGCTATTTTCGATATTCTCATGTTGTTTACATTTGAACTGGGTTACTGAGTGATAGAGAAAGCTTACCATAACCAGAAAGGTAAAACTACGGGAATTGGATCAGTGCACTAACCAAACATCCAAACATATGCAATTCATACCTCAGGGTTGACCTACACTCATGGCTGGGCTTGGTTAGTAGTAAGGATGCCCCCAAAATCAGTGCACCTAGCTAGAGCCTCAGGGTTGCCCTGGCAATATGATATTCTGACCTCCACCAGCTTCTACTTTTGAGATGCTTGTTTGAAGTGTAGCTGGTGGTGCCAATACATCACCGCAAATGGCAGCTGCCCAAAGCTGCCACACCACCAACAAGATCATTGCTGATGTAGTCACCAGAACCACCTCTTGAACATGTGTCCATGATGGAATAGGCACTAACCCAATTGTAAAAGATGGGTTTTGTTAGTCGTAAACCTCTCCTTCAACTGGGTTTACAACTAACAAAACCCAAGCGCATTTGTGAAATGGAAGCAACATCAGATGAAAACTAATGTGATTTTTTGTTAGTCGTAAACTTCGTATATTAATTGAAATTTGAGGTTGATTCCATCCACATATGGTTCAATTCATTTCTATCGAACAAATTATTGACAACCCAGTACATAATAAAAGGAGAGGAATTCCAAATAGTAGCATGTTCACGAGGCATTATGGATTTATGATTTCATTCTTGCTATAATACATACTTTCAAGTTTCAACCATTACCACCCAACATTTTGAATGGATTGAGCAAATCCTTTCACAGTTTGCATTGTATGCAACTCAGGTCCAAATGGGCACATTGAAATCATACTTGTTCATGATATTTGAAGGTTAAATGTGAAAATGTTCGATGGAATTGAGTGATAAAATAAATACCATAAGGTAAGTTGTAAGCAAGTACTTGGGCTCAATGCTTAATTTTTTGGATAATTAGAGACTCAGAGCGTACATTGACAGAATTTGACCCTCGGATCCAAAATTCAAACATCGCTGCAGGAAAAGGAAACAACAAAAACTCCTCACAAATCAATCACACGAGACAGCTTCTGAATTCTATTCAATAAGAAGTCTCCTTGTTTGATAGTGGCTTGGTACAGGGCATTCTTGGCGTCCGGCCTGTTTGTCTCCAGAACACCAGCAACTTTGTCAATTTTGCAATGCAACTTTCCAGCTGCAATAAATCGAGACAACTCCCTGGTAATATACAAAATTATTAGTTTTCATACTCAAGATTGACAAATGTCGCATCTAATACTAAGGGAACCTAAAAACAGATCGGAGTAGTTTCAACTCTCCCTTGCTTCAGCATTCAAAAAAGAGACAATAGAATCAACAAGACCTTAGTTCAACATATGGAGGCCTCTCTTCTCCACTGTATATATAAGCATTCGATAAGAATTCTAAAGACTTCATCAATTTTTAATGACTAAAATAACTTTAATAAGAAAAATGTCTAAAATAATATGCCCTTAGGAAGCAGCAAAAGTGAATATGTATCCAACACGAGAGTAAAATAAGAATACTCACAGATCAATAAACTCCACGGTGACACCAAAAGCCTTAGCCATTGCCTCAATGGTAACACTCTTGTAGGATTCCAGAAACTGAGAATAAACAACAATCCTGACCTCCCTCATGTAAAAGCGGAAGTGCGGATGTAAATAGCGGTCAAACTTTATCTGTTCTGTCAGACCAGCTACGCATCATGAAAAGATAAATTAGAAGAAAAATACCACCCATTAATTTGTGGAAGTCACTAAACGAAAGATAAACTTTCAGGGGGTGAATAGAGGGAAAATGAGCATGCATAATATTATGTCGAAAGTTTTTCCATCCCCCTCAACTCATCCACTTGAATACCAACATCAATCAAAAGTGAGGTGGATGTATGCAACAAACAAGACGTTAAAGGAAGCCAAAAAAAAAATCTCACCAAATGCCGAGAAAAATGACTTGTATTGACAATCATAGAGAGAATTCAGGAACTCGGACAGATAAGGAATCTTGCCGATCACAGTCAATATCTCAGGAGCATCAACTACCTGCCATATGTCCATAAACATTAAGACATAACTATGTCAATAAAATAACAAATTAAGAAGGGACAGAGAGAGAAATCCAAATTACCTTTTGTTTCAAGGAAACTCTATCAAGGGATATGATAGAGGTAAGGACAGTGTAAAATATAAAGGTGTCATAAGGTAACAGCTCATAGGTTGTGAAAGTTGAGATGGAGTCCAAAAATAAACTCGCTGCTTTCTTGAAATTTCTGGTTGAAAGGCAGTACAGCCCCTCATACACCTTTAACCGATTCTTCCTTTCCCAATCACCCCCTTCCTCAAACAAGCTGGAATTAAGAAAGGATAAGCATCATAACAGAACAGCATTAAAGCTGACCAAAAGTCAAAACAACAATAAATAGCTACAGCAATTCCAAGAAATAACTTACTTTTTGGCTTTATCTATGCTTTTGGAAATTAGATCAAAGTCCATGTCAAACAATCCAACTTGAAGAGTATAGAACACCAAGTCCATTTTCTGCCCAACTGCAACAGTTTTGGTCTCAGTAACCTTGAGCTGTTCCAAGGCTTTATCCTAGATGTAAATTGATGAAAGAACACAATTAAGTAATGTTGCAAGTTACAACAGTTATATAAACAAGAGCTAAGCACCTAAAATTAAAAGTAATGAGCTGCTGAAGAGGTCCTCACTTTATCACCAATTCTTATGAAGAATAAAGATTTTGCCAAATGAGCTTCTCGAACTTCACTTTCACCCAAGTTTTCTTCAGCATCAGCTATCCTACAACACAAAGAAAATTAAAACTAAAGTAGAAAATACATAAAGCATAACCACACAATAGTCAAACAGAGTAAACAAACAAGTAAACCATTACCTATGAGCTATTTCCATCATAACTTATCACCTCTAGATAAAAAGAAACAACACACCAACTACTGACCAGTCTAACAAATAACATTAACATAATCATCATTGTTAGAATTATTACTACAGAATCCGTATAATACAATTATTATGTAAAAGAGCATCTACAGTCAGACAACACATTCCATCAAAATCCAGTAAACCATGCTCATAAGGAAATCATGTTTTGGCAAACATCCTTCTAATTATCAAAGCAATGAGATGTTTGGAAGGAATCAAGGACTACCTTAAGGTCCAAAAGAATACTTCCAACCCAAAACATACTTACACTATAATTCATGACTAATTACAATTTCCAGCGACATTCTAAAGACAACAATGATTCCATCACTTGCTCCACCAAAGCTTCTATTGTAAGTGAACAAAGAGCCAATATTCTGGCACATGGAATCATGTACTCAAATTAATTGAATAATTATATAACTGAGCAAAAATAGAAGGCATGGATCCTCAGATGTCTCTTCATTTCCACCTCTAGAACTTTACCAAATATGATAAAGCCCCATGTTCAGGAATTGGAACGACATCAACAAGTATCATACATCATCGGATCATTACACTTTGTGCTAAACACTTGGAAAACTTTCGTCTTTGATGGAAAATTTCAAAACAAATTCATATCGCCATACAGTACAATAAAACAGCGGACAGTATAATCTCTCAAAAATTAATGATAAAAACTAACTTCCTATGCAGAAATGGAAACAGAAAATTTCACCTGCTTCTCTAATCAACTAACCAAATAAATATGCCCTTCCTCTACAATCCTCAAAATCATCAACTAAGACTAACGGAGAGAACTGATCCACTCAATAGTCATTGACAAGCACAATCAATCAGACCCATCATTTCACACAGTAAAAATTTCAGCTGCTGAAACACAGGGATTGATCACACCGGCATAGAAGTCCCTACAATTCAAACTTATACAACACATAAAAGCACAAAGCACATCAATCAAATTTTCAAGCTAATGTTTTAATAACTCGGTTCTTACTTTATATGTCCCCGAATTACAATATAAAAGTTTCATAGTTCTACGAGTCAGAAGCAGTCATATGGGCTATTTCATTAAGAGTAACCCGAAACGCATCGTTTTTTATCAACATTCCCGATTCAACCAAGCATATCCCCTAAATAACAAACTAATAACCGATACTTCAAGGAAAACAACATAATGAAGCATATTCAAGTCAAATCACATAGCATTTGCTCCCTATCACGATTCCGGAATCATCACAGCATAGAATAACAAACCTAATTCAACCAAATCAAAACCAAAATTAAACCAAGATAGACTCACTTATCATCGAGCTTCTTGAGCTCATCCTCAATACTCAGTCGCATCGAATCAAGTGCAGAATGATCCAAGTGGAGCACTCCATTAGAAGCTAGGGTCTCAAAAAGCGACACCATATCTGCAAAAGAATCGACGAAATATATAGAAAGAGACGGTGAAATAAAAACAATGGAAGCGTGAAGAAGAAGGTAGGGTTTCGGAAAGGGAGAAAATTACAGTCGGAATAGATGGAGGATAAGACGTCGTCTTTGAGACGAACTTTCTCGATGTCCTCGACATCGGGATGCGTAAGGTGGAAGATCTTGTTGGCTAGCTTCAAATGCTCGTTTTCTGAACCTTCTTGCGCTTCCATGGCTAATTGCTATTGCGTTGAGTCGTTGTTGTTGCTTGGAGGAGGAGGAATTAGAGATGCTATGTGTGCATTCAACAAGGATCCCTTCTGGCCCGGAGGTTACTGTAATGTTGGATTGGGCTTTCTTAATTGTAGTTTTTACGGAGATTGTTAAACATTGTCCTGAATCTCCAGCTATTGCCCGTATTTTATATTTAAATTATCAAATTTGTCCTTATTTTATATATAAATACTTTATATGTATTTTCACTTTCATCATTCAATATAAGTTCATTTTATTTCTCACTTTGAGTTTCTCAATTTGAATTTTTCACTTCATTTTAATTTTACTCTCAGTTTTCAATGGTTTGCACTTTAGTATACTTAACACGTAACATTAGCTATTACAAATCATATATTATTATTAACCAACATATATTAATTTATATAAAAATCTAATTGTAATTATTAACTATAATAATATTAAACTAATAACATTAATATTTTTAACTACATCTATTTATTAATTAAGCAAAGTATATGATTTAACTACTAAACATGATTTAACTACAAAAAATAAACATTATTATACGTATTATTATTAATATTAATTAATAAATATTAACTAATTTAATACATAATCTTAACTAATATGGAATATTAATTAATCATATAATTAATCATTTGTCTCGATTTAACAATGATTTAACTACATAATAATAATTAGGGTTTAAAAAAACTACATAATAGATTAATTAAAAAAATAAGGTTCTACCATAGTGGAACCGTCCAATTTGGACGATTCCACCATGGTAGAATCGTCCAATATGAACAGTTCCACCATGGTATCGTCCAATATGAACAGTTCCACCATGGTTAACCGTCCAATTTGGACGGTTCCACCATGGTACATTGTGTATTTTACACGGTTCTCTTTTTTTATTCAAATTTCAATCCATCTTCCTAAAATCTAGATCGGAACAACACACAAAATACAACACATAATCTTTTTAATTAAACATCAAAATATAAAATATAAATCCACGTAAATTAACTTTAAATTATTTAGAAATCAAAATAAAATTTAAATTATTGTTTTTCGTAAGTTGTTATATATACATTAATGTAAAGACGAAAAACCCCTTTGTGTTTAGATTTGCATGCTATATGCTGTGTTCATATAAAATTAACCCTTAAAAATCGAATTTCATGCATTATATGATGTTAAAGGCTTCTTTTGGAGAAAATAAGTGTACAAATCCCCCTGTGGAGTATTTTTCGTTCATAAATCTCGAAAAATACCCAATTTAGACATATTATACGCCCCATTAGGAGTCCCATAGCCAATTTTATAACTTGTCAAATATTTTTTTCAATATCTCAAATAAGACGCCACTAATGCCACTAAGGGGGAACATGGTTGTGTAGTACCTTAAAAAATAGGGGGTTTAAAAAAATTACGTCATTCGGACTACCGGACTAAGAGATATGCATCTCTGAATTTTCCGAAACCTTTGAATGCACCTGAAATCTATGAAAAATTAATTGGTTGTTTGTTTTGAGTGTAAAATCTCGTAGTTTGCGATTTTGCATTCCAAAACGAGTGGTCTTAATAGAATGTTGGATTTATATGCTTCACGATTGATCATTTCTTAATTTATCTCATCTTTTAGGATGCATTATTTCTAATACATTATGCACGATCTTCTTAGCTTAGATAAGATTAAGTTCTTGATCAAAAGTGGTGTAATTGTATATAATAAGTACAGTACCAGATTAGATTTGCAAATAGGTGACAGAAAAAAGGGTTAAATTAGGTTAGTAAATTAAAATATTAGCTAATTAATAAATTAGGTTTGTAAATGGGTTAAATTAGTTCGTTAGTAAATTAAAATGTTAGATAATTAGTAAACTAGGTTAGTAAATAAAAATGTTAGATAATTAGTAGATTAGGTTAGTATGTATATATATATATATATATATATATATATATATATATATATATATATATATATATATAAGGGCAATATCATAAAGAAAGTGTGAAATACGTATAAAATACGGGCGATTGGTAAATAAAATACCATTTTCTGAACCTTCTATGCGTAAGGGTTTCATACAACTTTTTAAAAGTGATCCCCAGATGCGTTGGATCGGATTTTCATTTTATAAGTTGTCCAAAATCCAAATTTTTATCAGTAGGGTTCGATTTCACTAAAAAAATGGTTATCAAGTTTATATCATTTTTAAGTCGGAGCTCTCTATGATTATCTCTAATTTTTTTTATAAGAAATAAATAACCCAACCTTTATCTTGGGTTGAGATTTTTATTATATTTTTTATGCTCTTCTGATTTAATATTAAGATATTGTCTTCTCCATTTGAAATAAGGTGATTAGATCTAAATTTATCGAGATTTCGATTACTCTTACAAATGAGGAAAATATTCCTCATCCATGAGGTAAGCTCAAATGAGTAGAGAAAAATGAGATTCCTTTTCACCAAGTGAGGAAAACACCACAAAGCTCAAAAGCCCTAAAAATGGCAAGTACGCCAAGGGAAAAGGAAAGGATGTAGCTAACCCTTCCAATTCCCTTCATCAAATTTCCCAAGCTTGAAATATGAGACAAGTTTCCAAATATTTGGAACGGATATTGTTTGCTGCTCACCTTATATAACACCTCTTTACCTCAATGTTCACCATCTCACTTCCGTTAATACATCAAACAAGAAACCCCTTTTATTCCAATCCACAAACCTCATCCAATTTTGCACCAATTCTCATAATCATTGGGTTGTTTTCGCCATGAAACCCATCATAACAACACCTCACCCCAACGACCGCCACCCTTCATGATGCTCATCATTTTCAATATACTCATTCAGGGTTTGTTTGATCCTTTGGCGATAAAAGTCTCACATATCTACTTAATCTTCACATTTCTATCGAAAAGGATTGATCAACCAAATATAATCAAATCCAAGAAATTTACTACCTTAGTCAAACTAAAACAAGACCAAATATTTCATCAACTAAAACTTAACCAAAACCCAGATACTTATAACATTAGACAAAAAAAATGAAATCTTCAACAGGAAGCAAACCTCTTGTTTTTTGGGAGGATGGGAATTGGGGTTCGGAGATTTGGGTTTGTTGGATGAATGAGTGGAATTTCGATGTTGTTGGAGTTGCAGCAGACATGGCGGATTTGTTGTGTTTTGTTCTAGTTATTGTTGTTGAAAAATGGTAAAGTGGGAGGTCGAGTTTGAGTTTGTACTCCGTATTTGTGATTTTGTGGGATATTCGTGCGGGGTATAAGGTGGTGTGGCCTGGTGGGTGGACTGGTGGAGGCTTACTTCAGAGTTCAGATGATGTTAAAAGAAAGGAGCGCTATTTAACGCCCCCTGTACTCAAACCGTCCCCTAAATGGCGATTTTGCCCTTTGACTCATTTTTAATAAAATCGAATATCGTACATTTCAATTCTTATTTATCACTTCACTTTCTCGTAAAAACGTAACAATAACAAAAATACACTAAATTTCCCGACCACCAGTCGTCGACCTTCGCGATGGCTGGAAAATCGATCTTTAGTTGATGGAAATCGATTTTCGAGACGTCAGAAATCACCGAAAATATGGAAGGGCCGTTGTCGACAACGTCGCAAGTAAAAATCTTAGTTTGAGATTAGGAAAGGGGAATAATTGCTTAGCCGGTGGGCAAGCTGTCTAAAAAAGACGGCTTGCCCAAGGGTTGGCCGTTTTTTTAGACGGCTAGCCCCCAGGAAGATTTTTTTTAAAAAAATAATTTTTTAATTTTTATAGGTTCCGACAGAAGACTTTGGCAACGATAATATTAATTATTACCCTCATTTCACCACTGCGGAAATATTTCAACGAAAGATATGGCTTCTGTATGGGCCAAATCGGTTACCATAAAACACAGATTTCAATTGGTGCATTCGTCTTACAAAGAGGAAATTGAGATCCAATCAGGGAGAGATTTTAGACGGCCCGCCCTAGGGCTTGCCGGAAAATTTAGACGGCTTGCCCTAGGGTTGGCCGGAAATTTTAGACGGCCCGCCCTAGGGCTTGCCGGAAAATTTAGACGGCTTCCCCGCCGACGATTTAGAAAAAAAACTTTAAAAATGTACCCTTAAACACTGTGGACTTTCTCCCTCTACAGTGGATGCAATATCTTTTCCGGGACGACGACTCATTTCTGGCGACTATCTGTGGCGGTGCGGCGAGTTCCAGCTGGTGGGACGGCCGGTGGCTGTTCGGGGGGAGGAGACTTAGAGAGAGTTAGGGAGAGGAAAGGATAATGAGGGAGGGTTGGAAAGCTCAAGGGCAATGGTGGAATTTTATGAGGCAATTTGAGTATATTCGGGGCGGTGTATAACAATCCCTTAAAAAAACGAGAATCTTGATAAATTACTCTGTACTTCATTTGGAATTTCTTGAAATTTTGTAATGATGAATTGATGATGTGAAATTCATATCCTGTATAATTTTAAAAGATTGGACATGACATGAATTTTTTCACACGAATTGACAGATGTTTTATACCAGTAGATTGAAAGAGTATTTGAACATGCTATGGAGTAGGGACAGTGGTGTATTGTGTACACTGTACTAGAGTTTAAATGAATAGAGATATTTTTGCATTGGAGCAACCGAGCAATATGCTAAAATAAACTGTTAACGTTTGTTTTTAGAGATTTCAGCGAATGTGATTGATGATCTCGTTAAATTGTTTTGTAAGATGACCAAGCTTGCCTCAAATATGATGGTAGGAAGAATGATCGGGGTTAAATAATATAAGTACGAAGTACGAAGACAATATATACTCCTACAACACTGTAGTTTCCACCCGTGGTAATTTTTTTTACAGCCAGATGCGGATATCAAATGCAACAATGACTAACTGTAAACTATAGCCTGACTAAATAAAAAATTAATTAGCCAAGAAAAGAGTTGGATCCAGGAATTCTGATGACCCCTTTTGACAGAGTGGACGGAAGCTCAATGCTTTTCTTTGGCATACTACTTTCAGCAGAGTTGAAAGCTCGGGAAGCTTGGAGAGACATCTCAGCATGAAGTTGAAGACATGCCATGGCCATCTACATACACCAACAATCATCAACACCGACAGAACACGTTTACGGGTATTATATATGAAGGCCGTTTCTTTAACCAGATCAATATTTTTACTCACCGTACAACATTCTCGATCAGTGTCTGATTCGGCTATCTGAAGTGCCCATGTCCGAACCCATTCAAGTCCTTTAGAGACTTCCTCATTTCCTTCCATCAACGCAGATGCTATAAATGATGGGTGAAGTGCTGTCAGGGAGCATGATACAGCAAAGAGGACTGATCTTCTGACAAATGCTTCCTTGTGATGGCATACCTCCCTGCATCCAAGTAACAACCCATTTGTTTAACACTAACTACCCGTTAAGAGGAGTAAATCAGACAAAGAAACTTCAGTCACCCAAAGGAACAAAAAAAACACAAACGGACTTCCATATTCAATTTCTACATTGCACAACTTGGAAGTGTGCATAATTGGCTTCAAATATTGCATTTTAAACATGCTTTTCAGAAAGTGAACAGCTCTTTGTGATGGGGTAAGTGTTAGGCTAACCATATTCAATACCTTGTACTTAACATGTCCAGAAAAGGGGGAGCTAAAGCAGATGCTTCTGGATGCAGACCAGTGCACCTGATACAGACTCCGAGCATATAAATAAGTTTCCCCAAAACAAGGAAATCCCTTCCAAGCAAGTCAACTCCATGGCTTTTCTTGTCAAACCCTTGCATCACAGGAAGCATAAATGCCGCTGCATAAAGGGGAAATTTGTTCTGTGACCAGTCAATTTCAGTGGCGTGCAAATTTGTTGGTCTATGACCCCATCGTCGTGTTTTTCCTTTGATTACACCAGGTTTAGAAGGAAGTTCTCTCTCAAACCGGTTGGTTAAATTCAATGGAGAGTAAGGAAGTGTATCTGGAATTTCTTTCCAGGATCCAGCTCCAGGCGGCCCTTGGCTACTAGGTAAAAACCAGGGCTGAGGTTCAGATGAGGATGAGATCAGAGATTTTGACTGCTTTTTCCTAACAATGGTTTTAGCATTAGCAAGTTCCTGGGCTGCATCTGTCATGACATCAAGAATCATGATGCGTTGGCTCACATCCAAATGAGGAGAATATAAAAGTTTGTTTATAGCATTAATAGATTCAAAGGGGCACGTCACAAGCAAAGCAACCAGTGCCTTCTGCCTTTTTTCTTCAGCTGAATCTTCCTCTCCTTCTAAGACTGAATCAGCAAAACGAACTTGTACGAGTGTCTTTACTAAATCACCAGCTATGTGTCGGAGTTCATCAGGTGATGCTCGAACAAGCTTTTCTGCAACATCAAGAGCACTTTCCACCTGCATAAAACGTAACATAACTTCAAGTGGTGTCAACTACTCAACTGTCAAGAAAAATGAGGTGAACGCTTATCATCTTTCAACAGAAAGATGTACATATCCTTTACACAGCTATGAGAACAAGGAGATCCGTGAATAAGAGCAGCATAACTTTATCAAACTACAGGTACACCAATTCACACATCACCATAGGAAGAACTAGAAAGTTCAAATTAAGTTCACTTCTTTTGGCTAAAAAAATTAACTATTCGGATTAGCAGATGTCCTTTAAATTATTAAATAAGGAAATCCTGATGGTCGACATAAGCTATGAGTTTCCAATGAACTTCCAACTTCATAGACAGCCCCCACAGCTCACATCTGCAAAAAAATAATTAAAAAAAGGAAACAAAACAATATCCTCAAAAAATCTAACTTGCTAACAGATTATCTCACATAATAGAGCAGAGGCCCACAGCATGACTGGACTTTTACTTGAGAAAAACTCAATCCCTTCATTCACTGCCAAATTTACTACAAGGCAGATGTTTCAGGAACCATAACGGAAGAGGATTTAAGATTTAATTTATAACTGTGTATTTGCCTAGGATTGGTTACAGCACAAGCAGAAAAATGTGAAGCAGACTTAGAAGGATCTTTGGAAAAAAAAGTAAAAAGAATACATGTTCTTTAAAAGAGCCTTTTCTTAAGGAATTTCTGATCTTGATGTGAAAGGTCAGGCTTCCCCATAGCTGAAAAAAAATAGCAAAATGTGGTGGCTTCAAAAATCAGGAAGTGCAAAATCATCTTGACTACTGTCGTGGAACTTGATGAGCATACTGCCAGATAAAGGAATAAGCTCTGAAGCAGCTATTGACTTGTCTTTTATATGCACTTTAGGTTTGAGCTCAACACTACATCTACCTTTGGCAGCCCGGATTCGTCATTTCCATGCCGTATCCCATACCGGATAGGGGTACGTATTGGATACGGTACATATATGGCCTGGATACGTTCCCAAGACCCTTGATACAGGCTGGGTACGGGTGGATGAGATTGGATAAGGCTGGATACGGTTCGGATACATATCGGGTATGGCTGGGCCGTATCCAAACCATATCCAGCTCAATTTAGCCCATAAAATTGACAAAAAAGCCTTTGCAGTTTGCTAGAGGTTTACAGCCCATTCTTACATTACTCAGCCCAAATGAATATGCCCAAAAAAAAAGCTTTGCTAGCCTGCTAGGTCAGTACATCTCTTCGTCTCTTCGATCTCTGCATGTCTCTTCTGCCCATTGTGCCCCAGCTTGCCTTCTGCATTAGTGCGGTGGAGTGGTGAGGTGACCACTCTCTTCGGCTGCCGGCTGGTGAGTGGTGAGATGCTGCGGTAGTGCGGTGAAGGTCTTGAGGAGCTGTGGTGGTGCTTTGGTAGGTAATAGAGAAGTTGCCATACTGAAGCAACTTCTAGCTTAGGCTGCTAAAAAAGATTTGGGTTTTTGTTTTGGGGGTTGTGAGATTGGATAAGTGTGCTTAGCCACTCAGATGTCATTCCCACCTCAAATTTGTTTTTGAAGGTAGTTCTTTTTCTGTAAAAATTATTGCCAATTGGGTTGTTTTTGGATGTTTAAGAGATTTAGTGAAGTTATATTTTAATTCGTAGTAGTGATATTTGAATGATTTTTAATATGCATAATTTTTTTCTTTTTTTTTTTTGCCATACCAGTTTTTAGAAATTTTGATTTTGTCGTTTTCTGCCCGTATCCATATTTGTATCCGGATTCGTATTGGGCCAACATAGCTAGTTGCACCCTAGCTCCTAGAGAATAGGGTATTTTGGGCAGTAGTAAGTGAAGTCAAGGGTGACAAAGTTTCACTAATATCCTAGACCCCGAATCAACAGCAATACCGCCCACCCTGGCCCATCCTGCTTTTTCTTTAGGTGATGTTAAAGAGCAGTATATCAAAATATCAATTCCAGATAACACCACCACTACCATAGGCATCTAGTAAAGGTTCTTGGCATCAGAAATTGTCGATACAGACTGCCTTCTCTCTAACCAGTCAAGACAAGAAACATAACTAGAAGATATACTGAAAATGAGGTTAAAAAGAGAAGTCTTACTCCATCAGGGTTGTCAGGTTTGCGAAGGGCCCCAACAACATCCACCAACTGAGAGATCCTTTTTTTGAGATCAGAGTCATCATCTGCCAAGTCATAAGGCTGTAACGATGAGTCACTCGAGGTTTCTGAGTCTTCACTTGCGTTATCATCCACCTCTTCACCACAGAGAATCTCATCATTTAATGATGCTGGATCAACAATCTCATCAGGATCAACCAACTTATACCCAAATGGTGTCTTTTTTCCAGTCTTCAACTTGCTTCCTCTTTCAGGGGTGTCACCATGGTTTAGTTCTGGCATAGGCACACCTTTATCCACTGTTTCTGTATTCTCCAAATTATTGGAGGTTCTACCAGAAGCAGTCAAAGCACTGTTTGAGGAGGCCAGTCCGAATTCCCAGTCTAGATTTTCTTCTCTGCAATTATCATCAAGATATAGAGGATTTTTTGGATCAACCACCTTGGAAAATACAAGTGCGATATTGCTAGCCATTCTTCTAACTAATTCATCAGGGTTCTCCAATCTACCTGTCAGAAAAAGAGAACACACTCTAAGGTAAACCTACAAAGGTAATCCTATGCAGTAAATTGAAGAAGGTTCAAGATTGTACAGCTAACTCCTTCAAGAATAGAGCGCATAACATCTTTGGTCGAATCTAGCTCTTCCCTTGACATATTCTCCAGCAAAAGACCTGTGACCGCTGTTACATCTGAAGCTCTGGTTAAGGTAGAACGAAATCCAAACACAAGCAAAATCATTAACAATGTTGGTTCTGTGTGTGTGTGTATTGATGCCCATGAACGTAAAGGAACAAGAGTCATTGGATCAACACAATCCAAAGACAGATGTTACAGATTACCAAAAAATGTTGAGTAAATGAATTTTCTTTTTTAAAAAAGTCCATTGAAGGAGTACAAACAGATGTGCATCACAAAGGAATCAAAATGAGCATTTTCTAGCCGTGAAATGAGCATAGTTACTGTACAAAGAAACAATGAGAAATCTAGGCAATAATTTTATATACACAGTGCTGATATTGAAATAATTCTGGCTTTGTATGTTAATGACCCTTTGTGTCTAAACACACACAAACTTGCACACACATCAAGTACATAAAACAAATTTTGATATGTGAATATTACGTAGCCAATTGCACAAAATCCCAATTCAAAATATGAATTCTGATAACAAAATTAGGATATTGTTTGGGGGAACACCTGTTACAGGGTAGTAAGTACCAACAGCAGGACTATGATATTAAAAACAAAGGTAAAAATACTCACAGAAACATATCACAAAAAGGATACATACTTGTTGCTCCAAAGGAGCCGATTGCACGAATTCCCGTTTGGACCACACTTGTACAACAAGTTGGACAACTTCCAACAGAACGTTATTGTTTTCACCTTTCTTCAACTTTCCATCATCAAACGGGCAACCAAAAACAGCAAACTGAATAATCCATCTCAAGCAACAGAGAGGAAATACTTTTGAGACCAAAAATTTCTCAACAAACATGAACCTGATAAGAAAATAGATTACAAGATAAGTGTACTTGTTCCAATAATAAATCATACATAGTACTTGACATGATTATATATATCAACTCGATGTCCCCAACCTTCAATAAATGACCAACAGTACTAAGACTTGTTATTAGACACGTGTAAACGTTCGCACTATCATTTTTTAAAAAATTTCCGTACATTTGGTTTAGAAGTATATCAAGTGCCCATAGACGTATAGAGGTGTTGAGGACCAGGTAAATGTTCTACATAGTGAAAAGCAGAGCCTGGAAACAGCAATCTGACATTGAATGAGTCCTATGTTTACATAATTCTTCAACATAAATGCACAACGTAAACCACCACCAAGAAAAAGTATTAATAATTGTCCCGTCAAAGTGAACAAAAACAAGCAAAGAAATAAATAAATATAGCAAGTAACTTTGAACATTAAAACTGTCAAGTCATCCAACCTTTGGAAGTATCCAATACTGCTCTCACCTAACAGTTGTTTGATGTTGGAATGACCTGTGAAACAATATCCATAGTATCCAATACGCTTCAGTGTCATTAGCACATTCAGTTACCAGCTGATGCAAGATTTGCTCAGTCATTTTTTCCACAACATATGCATCTTTAATGATTTCTATCAAATAGAACCAGAACTGGAAATTGGAGTCTGACTTGAAACTGTTCTCGGTGAATTTATCCCTATGGAACAATATAAAGCTTTGGACACATCTACGACTTCGGGAAATCACCTCATTTACCAGCAAATCTGCAGTCAACATTTCAAGTCATCATTAAAAACTCCTCCCCTTGATAGCCAGATATCTAATTCTAGCATTACTATATTTGACCCCAAACAGTAAGTACAAAAAATGTTACACAAAGAAGTGTTCCAGTGAATAAAATTCTATCTTACCAGCTGATCCACGACGACAAATACGAGCAAACATTTCTGCAATGAACTGAAAGGTATTATCCATGTCATTACCACGAAGTAAGACTTCTTTACCATATAATGTCCTACTTTTTTCTTCTGCTCCATCCAGAAGCTGAACAGTGATGCTCATGAAATAATAACTAATAACCATTGTCAAGAATAAACAAACATAGTCTCCCAGCTTACAGCACTAAAATAATGGTATTCCAGCTCAAGATAAAAAAGAGAGGAAAACACTCAGCAAATATATTTCCAATAACACAGAATAAACAAAGCTGATTCTAAATTCTAACCAAATCAATCATCCTCCAAATTATCAGAAAACATGCATGATGTCCATTCTGGACTTACAGTTAAGAATCTGAATGAAGCATGCATATTTAGAAGAATATGAAAAGGATACTGGGATGAAAGAGATTTAGGAGCTCCTAGCCGTGCTTTGTCAGGGACAGATGCAACGAGCTGAGCCACTCTAGACACTTTCAACTTGGTTAAAGAATCAGACATATCTTTAGATTCATTGTAAACACCGAGTTCCCTAGCCAGCCGAAGAGCACCTTCATTGTCTAACAAGCATAGTTCAACTAATCTACAAAATATTAGGAGAAATAAAAGTAATTGTGAGCAACAATATGTGAATTGATTATTACATCTAGTTGACAAGTTGCCGTCAACATCTAGTAAGAGCACGACATAATTCTACATGAAACTATATCTAGCAAGAATAAATCTGAGATTTAACAAGGGTATGATCAACTTAATAACCACCTTTCAGCATTTGATCTTACACCACTGGCATTGTGGTCTAGAAAAGGAATCAAGGATTGAACAACCTCAACAATGAGACCCTTAACGAAAAATACATCATAAACCAGCTTCCTTGCTGTCAGAGGGAAACAGGATAGCCAACTGGAAGCAATATCTGCAAATGATTAAAAGAAGAAAGAATTGTAAATATGACGTCAATAAATTGAGCCAGCAGAACATAGTTTCAACCAAATGAAGCTTCTCCACCTCACTTGAATAGCATGGTTTTGGAAACAATTACAACTAGCAATCACAACCCACAAGTATCTGTCTAAGCCAAAACTTACACAAATGGAAACCGCTCCAAAAGGAATACAAATCCAGCTGGAGTGCCACAAAGCCTTTCATATCTCATGTTTTACATCTTTGTTCATCATGGCCCATTTCATATATTCATATATCATATTTTACTTCATGGACTATCATGGTCACAAGCTGCCACATGATCTATCTCTACTAATATACGGAGTATTAAACTTTGTCCTTAATAATTACCTCTAAACATATGCCAATTCATGTTCAAACCAATTGTGTCCTCTCTGGACCATTCTTATTAAGGAAATCATGATGTGTAATTGAAAGCGAAGGTAAATATATCGTATAGAACAAGAAGCATAAGCATATTATTTACCGATTGAAGGACAGTTACATTTATTCTCTAAACAAAAAGAGCTAAGTGATTTATAAATCTATTTTGTATTTCCACTAACCGAACTTCTTTTCATCATATAGATGTAACAAAAGAAAACCATCATTTTTCTTTTTTTGATAGTCATTGAATTACGTTTAAAACAGTAAAAATGAAAGAAAATTTTACCATGAATCAAAAATTGAGCTAAAGTCGGGAAAGAGACCCCTTTATAGAAGACTTCCCACACTTGGTTCCTACTCTCACTTGTAGAGGCTACTTCTTCTTGACTGAGCTGAAATATCAATCCCGATAACATAAACATACATCAACAAGTCACGAAAAATCAAAAAAAAAAAAAACCTAACACTCCATATTCTACTTAAGTCATGCACAAGACACTCGTCTAGTCGTCTGCTCCCCCAATCTATGAGTTGGTATTACAGTCTATACTTGCAATTTTCTTAGAGGGGGTCAATAGATGCCAAAAGAGGGCATTCAGTTGTGCTAAATGCGGCTCAATTATCAGTAGCATCAAAATCCACTGCATTAGAGTATATTATTCCATATTTTCACTTATCAAAGAACAAGATATTATCTATTTAATCGCTTAATTATAAGTTTTAGCAAATATAACTTCCGATAACGTCATCGGAGACTAATAACAACACAAATTTAAACAAAGTGACATTAATAGTTACCTGATTTCTATATCTCTCTGAAATTACACCTGCAACATATACAAGATTATTAGCAAAACCCAATGTTTCAACCTTCCATTCAATGCTTAAAATAATTCCCAAATTACATTAAACCCAAGAATTAAGAATTAGGATTGGCCCAGATGATTCTAGAACTATCCATAATCATATACTTCAAACTTATGATTTCATGTCACATTTATGAATTAAGGATACCTGAAAAAGTAATCAAAATCAATAAGAAAAACAGAGAAATTGAATTTAAAAAAGTGGCGAAAGGGAGAAGTTTTGACACCCACCTGAAAGAGAGGAAGCGTCAATAGGAAAAATGAGGGAAGCAACGGAATGAAGTGCTAAAACAACATCGTCAACGTGTTTGGCGGTTGTAATGGCAGAGATGGTGGCGGAGACTTGTTCGAGAAGCTGGGTTTCCACTGCACTCTTCTTAGACTTCTCCTTCGTCGCCATTTGGAGCACTTTGCGTCGTGTTATGTTTGGTTTAGAAGAGCTTAGACACTTAAAATATTTTTAAAAGTTTCCATCTCTAAACCTAATGGCCCACAATTTTATTTTCATTGATAAAGGAAGAAAAATTCAAGCGAAGTATGTACGTTTACCATTTTTTTTTAGCTTCAAGTAAACTTGATAGATAGATAAATACATAGATCTATATGAGAAAAATTAGTCCCGGGCTTAAAATTATGAAGCTCTCTAATCTCTCTCGTGGATAACATAAACTACAAGTCACTTACTCTTACTAACTACACCTATGTTGTACTGTTACATCTACAACTAATTAATCCAACTAAATAACAAAATTAAATAAATTCTCTTTTTTACTACTTTATTTCTCTGTATGAATATTAATTTTCGTATTCTATAATTAATTAACGCACTTAATCATACATGTTTTTACCATAACATTCTTGATATATAACTATACAATTAATTATTAATAAGTTTTTCAAACCAATATCTCAATTTTCTCATGTTTCTTCTACTCCTACTTGGTTTTCCAAACACCTATTTACCAAATATTCCTTTTTCTCCCATAAATTGTCCCATTTGACTTTTATCTTCAAATTCGTGATGTAAATAATTGTGAAAACTTGATATTATAAAAATTTACATTAAGATGCATTAGACCTGATCAATAATGACCTCGCCCGACCCGAAAAAGGCCAAGTTTGGGCACTAGAAACCAACCTGAAATTAGGGTTTGGTCAAGTTGTTTTTGGCCCGAAAATTTTTGGGATGGATTCGGGTAATAGTGCATAGCCCAAAGCCCGCCTTGATTGACAAAATATTATATAATTAAATAATATGACAATAGTACATATATACAAACATACTTCGTTGTAAACAATGAGAGTCATAGTCTCCAAATCTTCTTTGTTTTGGTATGATGAAGATATTAACACAACTACTCAGCACAACAAGGATACCACTAGGATTTTACACGAAAAGCCTCAAAGCAGAGAACCATGGGAGCAAATAACTAAGTTTGAAACGTTAAAAACATGTGAGACTCACTCATGACTCAAACCACGTAACAACTCCGTAACATAAAGGGCTCAAAGCAAAAATGTGAAATCCGACTCAAATCAATCCCAAAATCTTAAAACATGTGGTTTCAACCCAGAAACACAAAGTTAACTATTCATCCCACTATTCGTCCCGTTCATTACAATCAAATCTTATCTCGATCATAAGCTACATTGTTCATGATCCCAATTTTTCAGGCAAAGCGCATTCTAGTCTTCATTCTCCAAATCTCTTTACTCTTGGTTTGCAAAGCCCAAATAGATTTGACTGAATAATTGTCCTAAAACATACTTATTAAAAAACATCTTAATACAAAAAATCTTAATAAGCCCTGCAAAACCTAAATAGTCCGATTTATAAGGGATATGAGTAGCAACTTTAGATCCGAATATAATCTCGGCCCGAAAAATGGATAGAAAACCAACCTTTTGACCCGAGCTAGCCCGCAATTTGATCACCTCTAAGATACATCGAATAAGATTTCACTTGAATATATTACTTTTTATAACATAATGAGAATTTATTGTCAAACTTTATAAACACTATTTAAATAAAAATGGAGCATTTTTATGAGACCGATGTAATTTTCAAAAACTAAATATGATCCAAATGCCTACATGATCAAACGGCCAAACCCATAAACTCGATTATACAACACAGTCAATTGGGGGTTTGCTCATAAAACTTCCTCGCACAGTCCAAAACCCCTTCTCTTCCCTCTGAACTCCACACACCCATGGCGGCAGCAACAGCAGTACCCCCTTCCCGATCCCGCAAACTCCCTCGCCCCGGACGTGGCGGCGTAATCTCACTCGGCCTCTCCGAAGAAGAAGCTCGTGTCAAAGCAATTGCCGAAATTGTCTCACAAATGGTCGACCTTTCAAGAAAAGGCGAAACCGTAGACCTAAACTTCATCAAATCCGCCGCTTGCCGGAAGTACGGCCTCTCCCGAGCGCCTAAGCTCGTGGAAATGATCGCTGCCGTGCCCGACTCTGACCGCGACGCCCTCCTCCCCAAACTTCGGGCTAAGCCCGTGCGTACTGCCTCCGGGATTGCTGTTGTTGCCGTCATGTCGAAGCCTCATAGGTGTCCCCACATTGCTACTACTGGGAATATTTGTGTGTATTGTCCAGGTGGGCCCGACTCTGACTTTGAGTATAGTACTCAGAGTTATACTGGGTATGAACCTACCAGTATGCGCGCTATTCGAGCAAGGTACAATTTATATTTTTGAGGTTTTGATTTTTGTTTGGTTTTTAGCTGTTTGATTTGGTTGTTTGGGTATTTTTTTTTTTTGTTTTTAGCTGTTTAATTTGGTTGTTTGGGATGTTTGAGGAAATGGGTAGTGTGTTTAATTTTTGATATTTTTTGTTTTCTAGCTGTTTGATTGGTTTGTTTGGGATGTTTGAGGAAGTGGGTGATGCTTACTTTTTGATTTTGTTTTTGATTTTTGGCTGTTTGATTTGGTTGTTTAGGATGTTCAAGGTATTGAGTAGTTATCAAGTTGCTGATTTGGGCTTTTTGTTTTTTTAAAAAATAAAATTATCTTGTGATTTCGGGGTGGAGATTGTTTGTTAATATGTGGAGATTGTTTGTTAAATTGATTGGATGATGTGATTTTATTGGGGAGTGGATTTTTAGAATCTTATTTGGTGAATTATTTTTAATTTTGTAGAATTTTGTGGTGTTTTGGTTGATCTTTGTTGCTTTATGGTTTTTGATTGTATGAGAAGTTTGCAAAAGCAGGTTTTATTTGATTATAGGTGATTTCAGGATTTGCATTTGGTTCATTGATGGATTGGTTTTAATTGTTAATGGGTGATTCTGGAGGTATATTTGAAGTGGCTAGTTATGGTTTTTTGATGTTTTGGGAATTGAGATTGGAGCTGGTCAATGTTTTTATGCTTTCTGGTGGAGTTAGAGTGATACTGTTTTTTTTTTTTGTAAGCACATTATGCTACATGTGAAAAGAGAGATATTTCATTGCTTGGAGTTGGGAATTCTAAATATTGTTTTGAGGAATAGGAACTGAAATAGTCAAGATGAGTCTCTGAGAGTGTGAGTTATGATGACAAACAATGGACTTAGACTTTTTTGGTGATTGTACTTCCATTGGGCATGTTTGTGTTGTAATTTGGGGATTATAATTATATATTTGGGAAGTTGTGGAAAGGCATTCTAATTTCTACTTGTTGAAAGGTACACTTCAAGTTGTTTCCAATTTCCACTTCTTGATTGATAATGAGAAGTGAACAATTTCAAATTGAAATCAGCTATTGAGAAGTGCTTGATGAAAATCAGCTACTAAATCAATCTCCTCTTTCCTATTTTCATCAAATTATCAATCAATATGTTTCCTATATAGTAATCAGCTAGAAATGCTTCGAGGGTACATGTGATGCTCTTAGCACTGGTACTGGTTATATAAAAATAGAACGATGCCAAGTGATTTGTTTTGGAAATAGATAAGGTATTTCTTGTTATCTTTGTTGATACTAGCAATGAGGATAAAGGTATGAATCATAGGTGATAATGTCTGTTAGTTACGAATGTATGTCTTAGAACCTTATCAGGAGCAGGGAATTTAAACTCAGCAGTATTATCATTATGACCGCATTGTAAAAGGTTTTTTAAGCTTCCTTGACTGATATCAGGTTGTGACAGCCACTAAGCATACGTAATGCTTTTGTTAATGAAAGTGCGGCAACATCGGAGATTAAGTTCCTTGACCAGGAGTAGAGACAATAGGAATTGTGCTGAGTCCTACTTTCATGTAATTGATTGATCAACTAGAAAAGGTTAGCATCTTGTTAATACAATTTATAGGGTTTTGAGTTATTTCTCTTGGTTATACTTGCATAGTGTCAGTGACAATGCGTATATGTTGATTGAATTGTGCTTTTTTCATATGGTGGTGTTAGTCAAGAGAGCATGGTATGGCTCTTATCGGTTTTGAGTTCCGTAGACATGCTAATATACTGGACAGACTTAGGAACTGGCATATGACATCCTATACTTTCCTGATAGTGTGATTAGGGAAGTTGTAGTCCATCTTGTGATGACTCTTCATTCTGGTAACGTTGAGTTTTAAGGCAATGATATCTGGCTCTAGCATGCCAATTTCCATTGTGCTGGTACGGTGATAACTGATATTATTTTAAGACTTCTGTTTCTATGTTGATCAAAACATGTATTCGTTTCCTCTCCCTTGAGAAAAGGATCTCCTAGACTTTCCTATTTCCTTTTCAAAAGAAATAATGTATTATTGTATTCCTTAACTGATTTTATGTAACTGGGACTGTGTATGTGACTTCAAATAGCATTATGAGAAGCATTTCATAGTTTTTTTTTTTTTTTTTTTTTAAATCTATGTGTTTTCAGATATAACCCTTATGTCCAAGCCCGAAGCAGGATTGATCAGCTCAAGCGATTGGGTCACAGTGTTGATAAGGTTGAGTTCATCTTAATGGGTGGTACTTTTATGTCCCTTCCGGCAGACTATCGTGATTATTTTGCAAGGAACCTGCACGATGCCTTATCTGGACACACATCTGCAAATGTCGAAGAAGCTGTTGCCTATGGTGAACACAGTGCAGTGAAATGTATTGGAATGACTATCGAGACGTAAGCAATCATATCAATTTAGTTGTCTTGCTTTCTGTTTCGCTCAACTGATGGAATATGAGCATATGACCCTTAGTTAGTTGATGTCCCTTACTTCCTTTTTGCTTAGCTGTCCAACTTTCCTCCATTCTTTCCATTATCAGAGGTCATTTTCTCACAATTCATGAGGACATTTTTTGTTCAACGTTGATCCTTTTTTGCATGGTTTGCAACCTCAAAGAATGTCTACATGCCCTGATCAAATTTCAGGAGACCAGACTACTGCCTTGGCCCTCATTTGCGGCAGATGCTATCATATGGATGCACACGATTGGAGATTGGAGTTCAAAGCACATATGAGGATGTTGCAAGGGACTCAAATAGAGGTCATACTGTTGCTGCTGTAGCTGATTGCTTTTGCTTGGCTAAGGATGCTGGTTTCAAGGTATGCAATTTTGTCCTGCATCTACATTTCTTGATTTTTTTTTTTTTATTGATTCGTCCCTTCTGATTTTGTTTTACAAAATCAAGCTGGACTAAAATTGTTACTTCAGTGGTTATTTTCTTATTTCATGTTGATAGTTGATTATCAGATCTCATACCTGGTAAACTGAAGAAACTTTATGTGTTAGGTTTTCTTCCTTGTGAAACTGGTGCATGTGCTCACTGCTGTGAGTTGTAACATCTAGAATTTTGGTTAATGATTTTAGTGTTAATGTAGTTTACAGTTGGCCTGCGCTTTTGAAACTTTCCCACTTATGCTGGATTATCGGCTTATCTACATGGTTTTTGTCAGATTGTTGCTCATATGATGCCTGATCTTCCAAATGTTGGGGTTGAGAGAGATATGGAAAGTTTCAAGGAGTTCTTTGAAAGTCCTGCCTTTAGAGCTGATGGACTCAAAATATATCCTACACTTGTTATTCGTGGAACTGGACTTTACGAGCTCTGGAAAACTGGCAGGTATTTCTTTTAATACAGTTGTTGTTTCTGTATTCCAGAATTAACCAGGGTATCATGGGGATATTGTGTACAATATGGCATAACCTTGTGTAAAGAAGGCCATGGGGATTTGTTTCATTTTTCCTAATGCATTTATTTTGAGTAGAGAGGTTGTTATTGAGTTTGTTTCTAATTCTTAGAACCATGGCTACTTTCTGTTCGAGATCTTGGCTTTTGAGATTCATCTTTCTTTTGTTTGTATGGTCCATATTTATCATGCTTTGCTTATGCCTTGCCTGTATTGGATAGCTTGTCTGTGTTATGGCTTATGGATCTAATGTTATTGTTGTGACTTTTCTGCAGTTTGATTAGTTTTCTGTAAATGAGTTTTTTTTTTCAAACATTAAGAGGAACTCCTAATTCCTTTAGTCTGAAGTTTTGCCAGACCCTGAGGATTCTTCTAATGAATGTGAATTGCATAATAAATTTCATATCCCTGAGGATTTAGTGACAGGTAGCAAAAAGGTCGATTTATTTGTCAAGTCAAGATGCTTAGGTGCTTTTTGGTTCAATGCTTTAAGAGGTGTAGAAATAAAATGGAATCAGGTGGACTCCCTAACCAAGTGTCTTGTTCTATCTTTGAAATTACATTTTGTTACCATGCCTGATTCCAACAGCCTAATCTATAATCTCTGCCTCCCCAAGTTTGGAGAATTCAAACCAAGGGTATCACATACCTATGTCAACCCTATCACCTCCATACTGTACCATGTCATCACCAGGACCACCTTCCATGGCCATCATACTGCACTAGCACCACTTCTCATCTGAGATCTATCTTCTCTCAAGACCATGCCTCAATTACTAGTACTAGAATACAAGCATGATATCTTGAGAAATCACATTTGAAAATCAGGAAAGGGATATGAAAAGGAGATGGGTAAAAAGAACCTGAAGGAGGAGAGAGAAAAACTTAGACCACGAAAAGATAACTCATTGACCCTGCATGAGCAGAACCTGCAGTAGTTAGCAAATTAACTATATCTTGATTTGGAGACCATTGCAAATTAATCAATTCTTGATTTGGAGATCTCCATGGTTAGATCTGGCGGTAATGCTTTCTGCGATTGGTGGTACACATCATTAATTATGTTAGAGGAGAGAGAGAGCGTGAGGCTGATGACTCTTGTAGCAGCAGCAGTGGTTTCAGCTGTGGAGGATGGTGTTGGCGTGTGAGAGGACTCCAAGGAGAGGGTGCATGTGTAGGAAGGATAGCTTGTGGGGAGGGAGAAGTGAGAGCAGGAGGCTGTAGTTCGGTAAGAGGGAAGGGAAATTTTGTTTTAGAAAACTGAATAAATAATTTGTATGAAGGAATGTAGCTAAAATCCGTTCCTTTTCTCTGGCATATCTGATACCATTCTTGGGCTTTGACCAAACAGATTTGGCTCACCTTTTCATATACGTGCAGATATAGAAATTACCCGCCTGAACAACTTGTGGATATTATAGCTAGGATTTTATCCATGGTGCCTCCTTGGACACGTGTTTATCGAGTACAACGTGATATACCTATGCCTTTAGTTACTTCTGGTGTAGAAAAAGGCAATCTTCGTGAATTGGCTTTAGCTCGAATGGACGATCTTGGACTGAAATGCCGCGATGTACGAACAAGAGAAGCTGGAATTCAGGTTTGTTGGCTGGCTTAGTACTGTCAGTTACTGAGTGAGATTGGATGATAGAGTTTGTATGATCGGAATTTTTTTGTGTGTTCAGGACATACACCACAAGATAAAACCTGAAGAAGTGGAGCTCGTTCGTCGTGATTATACAGCCAATGAGGGCTGGGAAACCTTCCTCTCGTATGAAGATACACGGCAGGTATTGAGTGTTTGATCGATGAAACTATAAATGTTCATGACCTTCCATGTGCAAAGCTGAGTTCCATATTACATATATTGAATTTCTAAGACCTTTGCTCTTGCTATTCATAGCTTTGAGCCTTAGATCACAGGAAACACTTGCATTTTTTTTATTGCTGACTTTCTTTTACTGTTGTCTTGCTCAATAACTTCTTTTGGTTGTTTGTAATCTTTGAAAAATGCTCCCCTCAGGATATTCTTGTAGGCCTCCTCCGTCTAAGGAAATGTGGTAGGAATGTCACTTGTCCAGAACTCATGGGGAAGTGTTCAATTGTTCGTGAACTTCATGTTTATGGAACTGCAGTACCTGTCCATGGACGGGAAGCAGATAAGCTGCAACACCAGGTAGTCTGAATAGGATCACTAATACTCGTTTTATTTTATTTTTTTATTTGTGGGGGATTCAGTTGGGGGGGTTGTTGGGATGGGATAAGATGTTACTTCTGACTCCTGTATTTGAGATCTGTACTCGAGGGAGATTTTTCTTTTGTCAGTCTGTCAATTTCTTTGTTTGCGCGGTAGATTGATCATCTGCTTTTAATCCTTAGGGCTACGGTACACTACTAATGGAAGAGGCAGAGCATATTGCTCACAGGGAGCATAGGTCAACAAAAATAGCTGTTATCTCCGGTGTTGGGACCCGGCATTACTACAGGAAACTGGGATATGAACTTGAAGGACCTTATATGGTGAAATATCTTGTGTAAGGGGGTATCCTTGTAGGAATAAAGATTATGTTGTACACTATGCTTTAGATTATAGGTCAGACCAATAAATTTGTATATTGTGAATTTTGATAGTTGTCTGTCATTTAGTTGATCGTCATGTAGCCATCTCACAGCTGTGCCTTTGCAGATTTTGATGTACCTTTTCTAGTTTTATGCAATGAAAAGTGAGGATTTTGATACAGTTATGAATTCATACATATGTGAAATTTTCTTTAGGAGTTTAGGTGTACAGATTTCCAGGTTGGTTATGATACAATTGAATCCAAAACTTTTGTAGATTCATTGTCAATTTAGCATCTATTAAAAGAAAACATGGCGTTGGACGGCATTGTCCTGCTTTTATAACCAAATCATTGTTTCCACGAGTTTATAATCATCGAAAACGGCCTTGAAAGCAGGTGATTTTTCTACTAATCATGGAGTCAAATTTTAGGATATGCTCCCATGGAGAATTGTCCTCAACTAATGGAGCACTCTGGAATCCTCATAAATACCTACTTCTTAGAGAAACAAACCTGCCCATGTATACTTGTATTGCTTGATGGGAATTCGATAAGGTGGAAACTTTCCAAACTCAATGTATCTCCATAGTCCATAGCATAGGATAATTTGATGAACTGTGAAGCTTCCTGAATCAACGTCCCTTACATGTCCCACTGATTGGAAGATTTGCAAAGATAATAATAAGAAAGAAACTCCTCTTGTATTTACTCAATAAAATTGATGACTTTTTTGCGTAAAGTTTAGATGAAAAGTAATTATCTAATTATCAATTGTGGGGTAATTTATCGTTTAAACAATAGATGTGATAAAAGTTAGTGTATACTTTGTATTACAATTAAAAATGAGCTTCTGTATAAGGCTCTGCAAGACTTTCGTTGAGCTCCTGGACAAGGCTCTGAAGACCTTTTGTTTATTATGCTGTATAAGTATAACTGGTTTTGGCAAGAATGCCTTCTTACAGTGATAGGGTATTAATTGTGGGCTGAGATTTAAATATAAGTGGAGTGTTGGCATCGATCCATCTATGATTGTAATTGCGTGGTTGATTCTCCGAAAAGGTCAATAATAGGGTCAAAACATGAGTGGCCAATGAATACTTTAAAAGAAGATTCATAAACTTTTACTCGGGATTTAACGATAAGGACAAACTACGGGGCATTTCAAAGGGACATATCTATAACAAAGACTTTCCCATTACTATTCTTAAGATACGAAACTTTAATGCATAATCTTGAAGTAAAGTAGATTTGACTATTTGAGAATGAGATATGAATACGGCCTTGAATTATAATCAACGGGTAGACAACTTTACTTCAATTTAATCACATATCCAATATTACAATACTTATACACAAAAATAGTTGCAAACTACAAATGGTGGGTGAATTTAAAAGGCATAAAGTGATCACATTTATAATATAATCTTGTTAAAAAAGGGTATCTAAACAATTTGTCCATAATTATCTTATGAGGTGTGATTTTCAAATGACAGTCTTGCATGTAAAAATAATATATACAATAGATACTTAAAAAAACACAAGTAAGAGCATGAAGAGATGTATCAAAGCATAAAATCCAACATAAATAGGGCAAGGAATATAATCATGCAGTAAAAGCCTTTATGAAAATCATGTTAGATGATGTCAACAACTAAAATTCGTGCCAATAACTATGCTAAATAATAAAGAACAAAATATTATAAACGTATGATAGAGATGCTTGCAACTCGTTATGAATTTTGGGATCTTATGTGTAGAAAGCTTCGAGGTTTGTGATGGTGCGAAATAGTATTAGTGATTAGGGTGTAGACGTACATGAGCTTATATAAACTGACAGGAAAAATTTACAAGATTAAGGTAGTTGTTCTGAACAGTTGGGATAATGAAGGTTTGTGCAGTGAATAACAAGTTGCCACACATAAACTCATTGTGTAAGATGTAAAACCACATGTGGTTCGCGAAAGTTTTGAGCATTACAACCTTTACGCTCTGCACAACCATATTTGTGCAGCACAACTTTAAACTTGCATTCATGAGCTGCTTTATTAAGTTATGTGCAAACTTTGGCTAGGATAGAATTTTCATGCTTTTTCGAAATATTCTATATTTTGATACTAATGTAAACTAGGTCTAATATTATAGCTAATAACCTAAGATTAGGTCAAATACATAATTAGGCTTATTAATGGGGGTTAAGACTTAATTATTGGGCCGATAACTTATCTCAATGAGTCTCAAGCAGTCGAAGTTTGTATGAAATTTTCAACTTGTTCACTTAGTCCATACATATAGTGATTTTAGTGAATCATTTAACTTTTCATATGATAATAGAGTATTAAGTCATCTACACAGAATGGTAAGCTAAAACAATTGCGATAAGGTCCTTGTCTCCCTATACATGAATGCAGCCTGCCGACCTAAATACTTCAATAAAATGCCATACATCTCTTCTAAATAAGAATCAGGTTCAGCTTCTAAATGGGGGCTCATAACTGAATCCATGCTTAATGTTTTTCAAGGTTTAAGGAGTCCAAGTATATCATCCTGTGCCACCTGAAATGACTCACGAAATAAACAATTGCTGATGGAAATTCTTTAAGGTGCTGTACAATAATTCAACTGTTAGCCACAGCTCAGAGCTAAATTCAGGAAAATTTCACTGCAAACCGTATGATTTACACTAACGTTCACTTCTTCTGCACTTTCTGGCTAAGAAAAATGAACAAAAAATAACACTGGATATCCTACAGTCTAAACCAAGTATAATATACAATTCATTGGTCACTTCTAACTTGAAAATGGAAAATGAATTCAGAAACGACCTACAACAAAAAGAAAATGCTAGTATTTGATGTTCCATGTAACCTTTGAAGCAAAATGATAGTTAAGAGTTGCTGGGTGATATGGACTATGCTAAGCAATACGCAGATCTGCTTAATTGAGTTCTTCAAGAGGAGAGCTTCCGTGTATCTTCAGCAATTCTTAGGCAACCCAAGATCATTTAATCAATGAGCCTCCCTATAAAAACACAGTTTCTCACGGAAGAGAACCAGAAAATCTAAGGGCATGGACCAGCAATATCAGTAGTTTGCTCTCGCAATTTTCTGCATTTTTTTTTGGCCAAAAAGTAATTAAAAAATGTGAGTTTAACGTATAGGTAAATGGAGAAAAGGATAAAAGTTGGTTCGGTTGTTCTGACCTTATTTTACAGATCACATAGGTTTTGCTTTCCGACCCAGTCTTGAGATTCGCTTAAGCTCCTGGGTATCCTTTCGTATTTCACTGAAAAACAACAAAACATCATCAATGTTCTGCTTGAAAGAATTGAAGAAGATAAAATGAAAACTTTTTCAAATACCTCTGGTGCAAACACACCAACACATAGAATAGGGGAAGTAGCATTAGTGTCAATATTGAGCCAGCCATGTATAGCACACTTGTCTCCTTCTGTACAGGTGAAAAGCATAACATTCAAAATAGGTACATCAAAAAATTATTCCATCAAATTATAGCTAGTTATCAGTAACTATGATAAATTGAAACTCGATTGCTAATCTTAACTTTTTTTTTTCACTTTTTTGTAGTCCAATTACTGATCAACGTCTTCTAGAAGCCAAGTGCTCCATAGAATAGCTTTTAGCAACAACCATATGTTAAAAACCTCAATCCTCAATAGTTACTTGATTCAAATTTTCTTAGACTTATGTCATTGAAAATTCAATAAGACCTTATCAGCATGATCATACATTTCACATGAATTACCAGAGGGAAGAGAGTGTTAAGATAAAGAAAACAGACAGAAGTTTAGATAAAAGGCCATGATTCCCACGGAGAGAATTCTGTTAGGCTTTTAGAATATTTAAAGACCTTACCTTTCCTCCTCTTGAAAATGGTTTTTTTCCTCCTAGGCATGTGTGAGCATAACAGAATTGTTGCATAAATAACTCTGCCAGGAAACATGAAAAATTCCATGAGGAATTTCTGGACAATTAGAGTAGTGCATTAAGTAAAATAAAAATCCTAGGTATAACCTAACTTAACATAATAGAAACTGCACAGCTACATATATAAAGGAACAACAAATAAAGCATATTATGATACAATAGTACCATGAAGACGGCTGGCAGATGGTCCACGACTAACAGGGAAGCAGGAATCAGCTAAACTCTGCACATACCCGTTATAAAGATTAAATCAAAGGCAGTCAATGAAAAACTATTAACAGTATGTTTGGATGAGGGATTTTGGAGGGAAAGAGGATGGGTGGAAGAGTGAGAAGTCCATATGATTTTGTTTTAATATGGAAATGGAAAAGGGAGGGAAACAGAAACAGAGAGATCAGAATTTTCATCCCCTTGTAATATCCCTCCCCTTTCCCTTCTGTTTCTCCTTTCCTCTGTGATTGCTAACTCATTCTCAGGCTAAAACATCAAAATAGTAACCTCACATAAGTGTCGATTTCTTGCAGCTGCTGCAGGATTGCACTTAGCTCTTGATGATTTCGAACTCAGAATATGATCACAGTGCAATGCACCACACAAATCTGCCAAGCACTTGTTTCCAGTCTGCAGTAGAAAAGTAGAATGTCATGAATAAGCTTCGCAAGTAACAAAGAATATAATAAAAATAAAGAGCATAGTGAATTAGATAAAAATTCAAAATAATGAAATAGATTCATTTACGACTGCAATTTGCTAAACCTAAAGCATACACTTTCACTACATACGCTGAACTGTGGCCTACTCTTTTGCTTTAATGAGGTATCTGTCAGTTATACAGAGAGCACAAACATTGTATTTAGGCTGTGCTGAAGAAAATGTGCATCCCCTAAAGTAGCAAAATACCCTTCTCATCATGATACTACCCTAATCAGACTAATTGCAATTATGCAATCCAAATCTACTCATTACTTACAGTCAACTCACAGAGAGTTTTTTCTGAACAAGAATTTCATCCATATCTACAAGGGGCATACTTCCCAGCAAGAGTCGATAGAGTGACTAAAATCTTGTCAGCTTGTGGATGAAAACTAAACAACTACTGCATTCTAAAAGAGGATTTTTTCCATTCACAAGCAACACAATGCAAATTCCACATAAATAAGGACTGAAAGGAGTTCAAGCTTACAAAATTGAGAAGATTGTAATGCCGGCTGTCAAAATGCCTGTCAAGGAATTGTTCTGCTAAGAAACTTTTGTCACAATATCCACATTGCCATTCATTGACATCCGCTTTAATCTTATGCTCCTCTTGATCTCTAAAGAGATCATTGTCCGGATGGAGTCTACAACTCCTAGAAATCTCATACCCTTCGCGCTCCACAAAATGCATCAGATACTGTCAAATTCAAGGGTTGCAATACCATCAGCCATAAAATCAAGCTACACAACAAGCAGATTACATCAAAAAACAATGATGCACTCCAACACGATACCTTATCGATGATTTCCCACGCCGCTCTACTTCTTTCCCTAGAGCAATGTACCTCATGGATGGGTTCATGTTCTTTAATTAAATCTCTGTATACAATAGCAAGAAAACAACGGAAAAAAATTATCTTTCTCAAACAAGAACAATCTCATATCATAGACAGAACATATTCTTATTATCTTATACGAGTATACGCAACTGGTAAATCTCAAAAAGCATATAACTTTACCTCGATTCAGCATTTGCCTTCAAACCCTGATGAAAAAATCAAAATATACATATCATTTACACTTTAATTCAATAAATTGTAAAATTAAAACAGTACAAAAAATTGTGGGCATACCAAATTAGGCAACTCCAGCAACTAATCTCTGAATTCTGACATATTTGAAGCATATATTATAATATTCTTAATTATTTCAGAGATTATCAATTATTTAAGCAATTTAATAGCTTTAACTTCATACCCATTTAGCTAATTCACAACTTTATTGACTTCAATTCTCAATTCTCATAAAATTAATCACTAATAAATAAAAAGTTGTACACTTGTATTACAAAAGAAATAAAGGGGGTCAATTGGGAAAAAAAAAACCTGATCTTGGGGATGAAGTGGTTGAGCGGCAGATATTGCTAGCATTACAACTAATAAAAAACAGATGAATTGAATAGCTTTGCTAAATCTCATCCTTAACAACGCTAATTTTTCTGTCTTCTGAAGTCTTACACTTTGACTGTGTTCAACAGATCCTTTTCTCACAGACTCACAGTTATATAAAGGTTGAGGGACGCTGGGACGATGTAGTTTAACTACTGTTTCAATTTGGAATTTGGTTTGGTTTTGGACTTCGGGTCTGATTTGGATTATATTTTTCTTTTTTATTTAAATGGTTTCATCAAATTAATTACGAGTGTCAGGAAACTATCGAACTTGGAACTTGAGTAATATTTGCGATTATGGTATGTGAATTAATATTTTCATCAAATTAATCAATTTTTTCTAATCTACATATATAAATAATATAAATATATGAGATTTTAAAATATTCGTCTCAATAAATATTTTTCAATTATCAACTTTTTATAATTTTTGCAAATAAATAATTATAAATATTTAAAAATTAAGTTTGTTTTGAGATCTGTGCTAAAATAAATAAGAAGAAAAGTACCTCATAACATAAATCAAATTACCTAATGTTGATCTTCCAAAAAGAATCTCCAATTTTTAAGACCTTAAATATTGTAATAAGTTTTTTTTTTGTTGTTGTTAGAGTCAGATTGCACTATATCAGGCATTAAACCTCAACTTAACAAGACATCATCCCTTGTCCAATTGTCTCTTAATATTATTCTTTTCTTTGTGTTACCATTTGTCCGATATACGAGTATTAGGAAATTATTTATCAAGTTCTATTGATAAAAGTATCCACAAATCATAGTCAATATACTTATATTACGAGTAAAAGATAAATATCGGGATTATTTATTTTTTCTAATTTTTAACATGTCCTTCCATAAAAAATACTACGTTTATGTTTTTGTTACGAAAATTTTATTTAGTGGTTTTGTTGGGAGGCGGCGACATCTATATTATATATAAAAGATAATTGAAAGTTTGAATGAAAAGGCTCAATGTACATTATCAAATTTCTTTCTATTTTCAACTTTGTTCTTGGATTCCATCAATTCTCCACCTCAATTTATCTTCCCAAAAAATCTCATTGGATGATTATTTATCCTCCACGGCTCCACTACATCAACTCCATCATTACAAGTGTTGATGCAACAGAAGTATAACATGCACTCTCTAAATTACTCCATCAAGAGTAGCAACAACAACAAAAGACTAAGATCGAGGCTAGTGACGACGACATCTCCTTTTTAATGAAAATAGCAAAAGTATATGAAACATTGAAAACTTTATGATATCTCCTTTTTAATGAAAACATATTAATATATTAATGATCATAAGAAGAGGCAGATGTAAAGTTTTCATAGTCAATACTAGCTCTATAGCGTGATTTGAACATGATTTTTAGTAACTTAATCTTGCGATTATTTGTACTTTTTTGTTTGTTTGATTTTTTTCCAATTCAAGTTTCGACTGTAAATTTTTTTTGTTTTTTTTAATGTTTAATTGCATATATTTCGAATATTCTGACCTTTTTTATATCTATAATTTCTCTCTCTAATTTTCAGGGTTTTATTTAATTTATATTAATAGTTTAATTAATTATTTTTTTGATATTATTTATCTTTTCACTCTAGAAAGTCTGGTCATGGCTTTATTATTATTATTATTATTATTATTATTATTATTATTATTATTATTATTATTATTATTATTATTATTATTATTATTATTATCAAAACTCGTTCTATTTTAATTAAAAATAAAAAATATTATATTATCATACTCTTTTTTTTTTTTGATAAAATATCTTTTTATACGTTCTAATTTTATATTTCTTTTCCTAGATTGTGGTCAATATATAATATAGAGTATTTTTTTCATTTAAATCTATTAACATATCTCTAATCATCTCTAATTTTTTTCTCGTCAATTTAAGTAAAAATTTTAGTATTTTATTTCTTTTAAAATTAAAATTTTTATTTTAGTTAAATTTTGAACCCTTTGATTTTAAGACCTACTAGTGTTCAAGATTTAATTTTTATGGGTTATTTTTTGGGGTTAATTTTTTGATATTAACCGAAACACATATTTTAGTTTTTATATTTTATCATATTTTCCTAACCGCACAAGAATTCAAATTTATTATATTTCATCCTAATTCACTCAATTTTAAAAAAAAATATTAGTGGTTAAAATAAATTTGTTTAGTAATATTTGTGCTCTATACAAGACTTAGTCTAAAGTTATATAAACATTGAATTTAGTTGTTACATTAGCAATTTCCCACTAGCGATAGGATCTACCTAAATATTAGATTTCACTAAATAAGTTGATAAATACATCAAAAAATGGACAAAAACTAGTATTGTAAAAACTTATTCAGTTGATCAATATTCAATAAATGAATAATTCATTATTTCACTACTTTACTCCGTTAGAGAACTGAGCCGTCTAGTAAAGCAGGCAATGGCTCTAGTGCTCTACCGAAGTGAAGTACCCTTCCCGTTGCCCTTCAAACTCAGGAGTCAAGAAGAAGAAGAAGAAGAGTAAGAAGAAGCAGAAGAAACCAAGAAAAGGGAAGGAGAAAATTGAGAAGAAGACGACCAAATTGAGCAGGAGAAAGCTAGGCGTGAGTCCAAGAAGCTTTCTCCTTAAGATGACATTGGTGCCATTTTGGTTCCTTATCTCCCTCAAACACCCCTCCTTATATCATCTTCTGTAACTTTTAGCATCTGGGTAATTTTTATCTTGATCAAAGATTGATGATTTATGGTGTTTGAGTGGTTTATGATGATGGGTTATTGACAATTTTTAATTGGGTTATTGTTGAATTTGTGTTATGATACTCGGTCCGGGATTGAATTAAACTATTGTAGTGACTATTAATTTATGGTGTTTTCATTCTGAAGTTGGGGTTTTTGGGAGGTTTATGTTGATGGGTATAAGGTTATTGCCAATTTTGTTATATGATGCTTGGTCCGGGTCAAATTACACTATTGGCGTGACTATTAATCTATGGTGTTGTATTATGAAGTTGGTGTTCTTGGGTGGTATATGGTGGTCTGCTGGAGGGTATTTGGTAGTTTTTGATTTTAGTTGGGTTTATGCCAATTCTCGATCTGAGTTTAACTTACACTATCGTCGTGACTATTACAATCCGGATGGAGTTGTGTTTACTGGGTAGTGATGTGAATCTAGGTATAGAAACCTTAATCCAAATAAAGGGATAGAACTAGATATCAAACCCTCTAAAGCTATGAACCAAAAGTTTAAAATTTAGGGAGAAAGTTTGAGAATTGATTAAAGCAAAACACCCTCAATTTCTACACTTCCTCGCGTGAATCTAAAGCTTTAAGCACCAATTCACAACTCTTTGTTACACACAAAGAAAAACAACAAACTCTCTAAGTTTATTGAAGAATACAAAGAAAAGAATCTCAAAATCTGATTTTTTCAAGCTTGGGTGCACATCTATTTATACTTATAGCTTGAGAGTTTCAATCATATTATGACTAGGACTCCTACTTCTAAAAGTACTCCTGATAACCAATAGGATAATGCCATATATTTATTATATAATCCTACTAAAACTCTAACACTATCTTATCTTAATTAGAATTCTATCCTACCTAAAAAGATAAAATTACAAATTAACTACTCTTAACCTATTTTATTTAAAGTAAAATACTAAATATTCAATCACATGTGTGAAGCCACGTCCATGCTCATGCCATGTCACTTGCCATGTCACTAAAGTTGTAATAAATCACCGATAAGTTATAATAAGCACCGTCCAATGTAATAAGCACCTTCTTAAAAATTTTCCTTCTTGGTCAAAATTTTGAATCTTTTAAGAAACTCTTCAAGATTGAATCTTTTAATCAAGAAAACTTCCCCAATGTTCTTTTCCATGCCTTTCACAACTTATAGAACCATAAAACCTAAAAAAGAAAAGTTTAAAAAACACCTATGCCTTAAATAAGAAAAACCTTATCAAATGAAATAGGAGAAAACTCATAGGCAAAACCAACTTATTCCCATGTTCACCAATCTTCCATATTTATGTGTACTAAGTATAGTTGCACGTGACCATACACACATAAATACTCCTTTTAATCAAATCATCAACGTCATTGCCTTGAATCATATCACCCTCCTCTTCTTCAAAAGAGTTTGTCCTCAAATTTTGTTTTTCAATGCATAATTGATTGGACAACAATTTCATATCACTATTCCTCTCTTGAATAAAGATTCTCCCTCGTATTTTGCCATGACTTTGATCAGTAATTTGATTAGCACCCACCAAATTACTTACTTTGACTTCCTCTTCTAACTTCTTTTTGGATGTCAGAAATACTGCCCTTTTGTTGCCCTTGTTTGCTCTAGGCTTAGAAGTCATTAATGGTTTCAAAACAAATGATTTATCTTGTGCGTGCCTCTTCACCACATAGACATTTGTCTTTTCATCAAACTTTACATATCTATCATATTGCCATGGTCTACCCAAGAGAATATGACAAGCATCCATGGCACAAACATCACAAAGCACTTGATCTTCATAGATGCCAATTTTAAATGAAATTAAGGCTTGTTTATTAACCTTCACATCATCCGAGTTGCTCAACCAATGAAGCTTGTAAGGTTAAGGATGATTTTGAGTGGGTACCTCCAATTTGTCAACCAAGAGGGTGGAAACCACGTTGGTGCAACTCCTCGAGTCTATGATCATATTACATATCCTTTCTTGGACATTGCATCTTGTGAGAAAGATCTTCTCTCTTTGGCTCTCCTCTAAAGGTGTAGATTTGGATTGCAATATCCTTCTCAACACTAGGCTAGGTCCCTTAGTCTCTGCTATCACCTCTTCAACATCCTCTTCTTGGGATTCAAAAGATGCACGACCTTCATCTTCTTCAAGCTCATGCTCCTCTACTTCAAAGGTCCCCTCTTTCTCCCAAGTTTGAGCAGTAGCAAACCTAGCATGGGGACAATCCCTTTGGATATGGTCTTGTCCCTTGCATTTGAAGCAAGTTCGTTGATCTCCCATAAGAGGCCTCGAACTTCCTCCCTTATCTCTCCCAAAAGGTTGTGGCTTTATGGTGATGACTTATTTTTCAGTCACTAATTATAACCGCAAGTGCACGGCTGTTGCAGTACAATTACGGGTCGTCCTCTAGGAAGCTAATATAGGGTCAATTTAGCTCAATTTTATTAGATTACGCTAGAAATGAGTCGTTTGGTAAAACTAATAACTAAGATTGCAAATATTAAAATGTGAAATCGATAGGAGAAAAGTCTAGGATATTAATACATCCCCACTAACATGCATTAACCTTCATCAAATACACCAACATCAATGATCAAATCAAACAACCCTTCAATTATCCTAACCTCAACTTTCGCTTCTTGATTAGTCTAATTGTATTAGGTGTAGCCCTCTTAATCTCAGCTCTCGCTTCTTGATTAATTAGCAAATATCATTAAGACAAAGGAAATAATTAATCTCAGCCGTCGCTTCTTGACTAATTAAACCAATGAATTTAACCTAATGATTAATTTTAACATCCTAATAAACCAACCTTAATTTGACATTGAATTGATATAAGAATCCACTTAATACATGCTAGGGTTCATATATTAACATCCTAGAAAAGAAATTACTCACTAGTCATAATTAAATCCATAAAAACAATAATAAAATCAAGCATAGACATAGAAATCATAAAACTATAAGGAAATTAAATTCAATAACAAAAAGACATGGATAAAAGCAATAAAATATAATGAACTAAAGAAAAGAATAGAAGAAACTTACTTGAGAATTAAATTGATGATGAACTAAGAATAAAATTTGATTATTCAAGAGAAACAAAGTTTTTGAGAGAGAATTACATCAATTAAAACCATGAAACTAAAACCTAGTAAAAGAGAATAAGAGGAGGAAGAGAGGAGGAAGAAGAGGAGGCCAAAACCTAAAAAATCCTAGAATGATGAATAGTGTGCCCCCCTCAAAACCCTAGCCTAATTAAAGACTAATTAGATTTCAGAAAAATAAAATAAAACAAAATAATAAAAAAAATAAAATCTAAAGAAGTTGCTTGATGCTGAACTGCTGAAGTGCCGTGATATTTTTTTTTTTTTTTTTAATTTCTTTTGGGCTAAACTTCTTTTCCACTTTCTTTGGCCCAATTTTTCACCATCAATTCAATACTACCTTCACCATATTTTTGATATTGAAATACATTTATACTAAAAAGCCTTAAAAATTAGCAATAATCGATATGATTAAAGCCGAAATATAATTAGAGACTTTTAGCATAAATTCGGTTACTTAAACCCGAAATCACCTAAAATTCATCCAAAAGGAGTTTAAATCAACATCGAAAAGTACAAATAAATGTACTTATCAAACTCCCCCATGCTTAACCCTTGCTCGTCCTCGAGCAAGCTCAAGGTGACTAGGTGAAAATAACGAGCTAAACATGGTCTCCAAAGCAATAATTACTCCTTATGTCTCCCTTCCTAATCTTTACTAATCCCTGTGTAGCTAAGTAGTCCAATGAACCAAACCACTTACTCCCCCATGCTTAGCTTACACAACACAACACAATAAACACAACAAAAATCCGACCAAATTAACAAGATCAACGAGATACGACCTTGCAAACAACATAGATAATATGAGCATTATGTTGTGAAACTCCTTTGACTGTAAACTTCCATATAACTCCAAGATATGAGAATCACATAGCAAATGCTATCTACTTATCCCTCCAAATGATGAAAATGTGGAATGGAAGGAGTAACTATGAATTTGTAGTATCCTGGATTGTTAGATGCTTTACATAAGAAAATCTCTCCAGAATTACATCGATCGTCTTCATTCTAACTAAATCCTCGAGTTTCTTCTTTAAAAATGAGTCATTTGATACTACACCCTTGATTTCGTAATAAAAGATACCCACCGACTTTAACTTTCCGAGGTTAAAACTTGAGTTGACGGTTTATTTTTCTCGAAAAAATCCATTTCTGTAAATTCATACAAAAGTACATCTTGTGATTTTTTAGATGTTTATCAATATATTTTAGATTACTTTGCAGTTAAAGCTAGATCTCAAGTAGCGTGGGTGCCTTACATGGTACGTGTATGATGAAACAAATAGAACACGTAGATGAAAAAAGAAACTATTAAGATTTAAGGGGTGCTGTCAGTGCCTTCTTAGTACCTGCAGTTAAGATCCGTGGTCAATTGACCAAATGAGTATAAAACTTAACACTCTTTGGACAGGGTATAAAAGTTTGTAATGGAGATGTTTGAGCTTACAATTTAACACAGAGAAGACATTTTGACCTATTTATTCATTGAAACTTGCATGTACTGTACACAATATCATTAAATTCACCTTCTGCCATTCTTTTATTAATTCTACCTATATATTGGTAGTTAGATGATCTTAGTTAATGTGAATGAAGGAAAGTTTAGGGTCATAGACTTTGGGGTTTGAAGGAGAGTATGACAAGAATTGAATGAAGAATATGAAAAAAATCATCATGAAATTGGTTGATATATAGTCTTTATCTACCACTTTTGTTCCCCGTTAAAACAACGATTTGGGAGATTTAGATCTTAAACCAAATATCAACTAGTAGGAGCAATGATGATTCATAAAAAAAATCAGTATTTTATACGTTTTTTATCTAAAAATTAATCATGAAACTAGAGTTGTAATTAGAGAGGGGATATTATAGCCTTATAGGCTAGGCATAGTGGAAGATTGAACAAATTTCATTGTATATTGCAATGAAACAAGGATGTAAAGATGATATATTCTCAAATTTTCTACTACTCATATATTTGTTTCGATTTCTGGTTGATGACACTCAAATTTTGGCTAAAATATTCAAAAGGGCAATAAAAAGAATTTGATGAGTGTGTATGATATAAAATGTTCCAATGAAACAATAAGAAAATGTCTTCTGAGTGTTAAATTATATACTTAAACGTTGCCTTTGCTAAGTTACTTATATACCCAAGTGGCCATAGGTAATGGGAAGGGATGAGAACAGCCATAGGTAATGGGAAAAACAAAGACAAATGGGTAGGAAACATTACGCTTGAGTCTATGGCTGTTGCGCCAATCCCTACTGAACTAGAAGGATGTAAAGTAGAAGACTTGTGGGAAGTTGGGAGTTGCTAGAAATGGGAGGAGTTTGCACATGTGTTGGATCAAAATGCACTGGATATGATTCAGGCGTATGAACGTCACGAGGATCCTAACAAAGCTGACCTTATGTTTTGGAATGCTAATTCCAGAGGCAACTTCACTATCAAATTAGTGCTTAACATTATCAAAAAACCTAACTCAGAACTTGATGATGATATTTGGAGATTAGTGTGGAAGACTCCTGTTCAGCACCTCCGTATCAGAGGTTTCCTTTGGTTAGCATGTCATAACAGATTACTTACCAATGTGAATAGGTTCAAAAGGAAGATGGAACCGAATCCCCTATGTGTGCTGTGTGGCAAAGTAAATGAAGACCTTATTCATTTGCTTAGAGATTGTGAAAAAACTAGATTTGTTTGGGATAAAGTGGGGGGGTCCTGCTACTCATAGAAGATTCTTCATGCCTGATTACAGGACATGGTTTACAGAGAATGCTGATATTTCCAGGGGACAGGATGCGCAATCTTGGCCTACTTTCTTCTGCATCACCCTTTGGTGGATTTGGAATTGGAGAAACTTCATTATCTTTGGTAGAGGTACTGGAATTCCAACTGATATTGGTGCTTTCTTACAAATCAGATGCAATGAAACTATGGCTAGCATTTATGGACAACAGAGCGGAAATTGTAAAACCAAGAAAGAAGAAGCTAACATAGGATGGAATCATCCAGGTATGGACTGTTATGTACTAAATACAGATGGTGCAGCAAAGAGGGCGCCTGGTCCAGCAGGAGGGGGAGGTCTAATCCAGGATGTTCAGGGATCGATTATCTCAGCGTTTTCAGTCAACTTTGGGGTGTGCAAGGCATTTAGAGCTGAATGTTTAGCTCCCAAGAGAGGTATCAATCTGGCTAGGGAATTACAGATTTCCAAGATTGAAATTCAGCTTGACAGCAAGACCTGTGTTCAAGCTCTAGCAAAAACAGATAACCTCTGTGGTTATTGTACATTCATCATTATGCAATGTAAGGAATTGCTTGCTGCCAATGATTGGGAGGTAAGGGTGAGACACATTTACCGTGAAGGTAATAAGGCGGCGGATTGACTAGCCAATCTTGGTGTTATCCAAACACCTCATTTTCAAATCATTAATCCGATTCCAGTGGAGCTGAGGCGTATCGTGTCTGAAGATGTCAGAGGAGTAACGACTACCAGGCTCATCCCTAGTTAATTTCCTGTTTTTTGTGTTCATGCTGTTTTTTTTAGCTTTGTTCTGTTATTTGTTTCTGTTGTTCTTTTCCTGTTTCCTTGTCTTTGACTCTTTAAATCAAAAAAAAAAAAAATACCCAAGTGGCCAAAGGGTGTTGAGTTTTGTACCCATTTGATCAATTGGCCTAAGAAAGAGAAAGGGGTGCCAGAAATTCCTGGAAAATGCATGATCTCTCAATCCCAAACAAAATGTCACTTTAGGTTCAAGCTTAGAAACGAAGAAAACACAAGATTTATAAACATTGTTACTTCATGGTTTAAAATCCAGAAAAAAATAAAAGAGAAAGAGAGAGAAAAAGAGAGCAAAGATAGGCCTGGGAAAATATAGATAGAGTTTAAAATGTAAGAACATAAGTCGCACATTTGATCAAATGGTTGATACTTAAGCTTGTATATTACCATAATAATCTGTCTTTTTTCTGTAGCTGGCTATGTTGGAGGAAGAACAGAAGGCAGAAGAGCAGGAAGCAGCTGAATCAAGTTCTAAAAGAGGAGGAAATAAGAAAAGCAGGCATTCGTCCTCTCAAGGATAATGCTTGGCTTGACAGCAGAATTAAGTACGAAGTATTTTACTTCCCAGTTGTGAGTTTTTTTTCATAAACAAAAATTTGATACGCTTTTACCATATGAATGTCACTTGAAACTAGTCATCGCTCGATTTTCAGCTCAAATACCAAGTTAGATTTGTTGCTATAGTATTTTAGTGTATGAATATGAACAGGATAAAGTGTTTTTGTCTTAGGATCTCCTAGCTTGGGAAGGCCTCCTTACCTATCATATGTAAGTAATTATGCAAACATTGTTTTCTTGGTATTTTAGTCCTCTTAACTGTGAAATTGCTTCTCCTATGCTTATTAAATCCAAGTGATCCGAGTATTCTTGGACAATATTTGTCATGTTTGGCCACAAAGACTGGTTGACCCTATTCTGCTTGCTTCCATTTTGTGAACCTTATATATAATATACTACTCCTTAGTTTGATATGATAGCTTCCATTTTGTGATGTTTGGCCCCAAAGACTGGTTGACCCTATTCCGCTTTCTTCCATTTTGTGAACCTCCGTAGTATGATATGATAGCCATAAAGCACCCAATTTTATCTTAGTCTGCTGCTGTACATTCAATATCGTATTCATGGATTTTGCCAAGTTAACTCATAGGTGGTCCTAAGAGAGCAAATGAGCTTCTTCTGTTTATAGGTTTTCTTGCCAGCAGGCATGGCATCACATCAGCCTGCCAGTATCGGAATTCGGAAGTGCAATCTACCTACCCCTACACTAGGCCATGTTGAACTTAGTAGTTATGTTAAAGACCCCCTTAACACATCTTCCCCTGACCTCCGCTGAGCCTTATCCCTTAGATCGTAATGGGAACAAAGCAAAGGATCGATCCGAGTGTCTAGTAGGAAGCCTCTCCTACACCCACTACCTACTGTGACAAAATGACAACCAATTTTCAGTACTGGGGAGGGGGGAGCTTGAATATAGAGGCTGTGACGCTGAGTTAGCTTCACCACCCCATTATCCATTCTGTTCATGTTTGTTAGGTAAGCTAGCACTAATTCTGGTTCAGACATGAAGTAAAATCTGAATTCGGGCTGCCAAAAAACATGTACAGTATGTCAAATATGATTACTTCCCCATTATAGATACGTGTGGTCGTCATGAGCTCATATTTTTCCTTCAAATTCAGCACACTTAGATATTCCGGTGGTTCTGAATCTAGACACATGACTAAGTTACATAGTGTAATGATGTTTTTCTTTGAATCTTAGAAGACAAGATGAATGTTTTTTTTGGAACTTGGCTTTTGGGTAAAAAAAGTTGACTTATTTGATGCAACAAAAATGTATCTTTTGGAATTTTTTTTCAAACCATTGTCCCCTTCCCCTTAATCTAGTGACAAAAGAGCCCACCACCTTTACAAAATGGTATTGATTTTGTGATGAAAGTCCAATTTGAGCATATATGCTTCTACTAGACGTAGAATTAAGATCTAGCTTCTTTGACCTTGTTAATACCGACATAAAAACAAGTTTATTTCAACACATTGTATAATTTGGTTGACCTTTTTCCCTACATTGTGAGAGAAAAACATTTGGACCAACAAAATTCATTTTTTTTTTCAAGAATTAGAGAATGTATAAATACAATGAACCAATGATATAGTGGTGGTAGGTTTTACTTTGTAGTATGTATAATTGCAAAATTATATGGCATATATATATATATATATATATATATATATATATATATATATATATATATATATATATGATTAAGACTTTGAGGTTGAGGGTATTGAACTTTTGACAATTTGAATTAAATCGGATTAGTTCTTATTAAAGCTCCATCAAGACAAATCTAGACTTTTCTTGAAAAGTTAAAAGAAGTTGAAGATGAGAACCCACCCTAATTACTATAGCCATTCGGCTCAGACTTGGATCATATTTGCGTCGGATGTAATACAATATCCGAATCCTAACCATCTCTTATTCCGAGTCAGAGTTTTTTATCAAATTCGGAGTAAGAGTTTTTTTAAACGGGCTTGGATCAGACTTTTTCATTCGAATTAGACTCGATTCGGATTCGAATTGATTGTCACCCCTATATATGAGTATATTGAATATAAGGACAGAAAAAAAAAAGAATCTCACATGAACACATTGACGAATGAATAGAGAAATGTCTATATTGCCATATAATTTTAAAGCAAGACTTTTGTAATTTTCTAAAATGAACTTTTCATACACAGATGTGGCCTGAATGTATGTTTAACTAACATGTTCCTAGGGTAAAAAAATCAGGGAAATATATAGTGGGAAGTAAAAGGAAGGGTGCAATGATGCCAAACACAAAATAAAATGCGAAAAACACTGGAAAGATGAGCCCTTAGATTCTGTATGAGTTAAGGTTCCAAGAAGAACATTCCTGTGTCCAAGCCATCTTTTAAGTTGGGTTTTGATCAATTAATTTTCTACTTACACATTCCTGAAAAGGATATGTTCTACACTTTCTTAGCAACCAATAAATTTTCCATAACCTTGCGCATGCCAAAACTAAGCTTGTTTTATAAACTTTGTATGATATTATAATACTCTGTACCGTTGATAAAGAAATGTCAGACAACTGAAAAGTGACAATTTGATCTTAATAAAATCAGAGTGCAGCCCTATAATACTTACTGTAAGGCTAGGCTAGTATCAGGTAAGGCACGCGTACTTGTAACTAGGGAATATTAGTCTTAAGATGCTTATAATTTGAGAGGATAATCTTTGGTTTGAACGACAACTTTCTTGAAATTAACGCAAGTTTTACTATAAACCAAAGGGTGAGATCTAAGAACTGAAGCAAAGCATTAGCAAGAATATTACTTCCTAAAAATTTAAAACTTCATCTTTTATGTTTGAGTTATTATAAACAGGCTAATAGCAACATACTACTCCTTAATTTAATCGTAAAATATTGTACAATATGAAATACTAGATCGGATATTGGATATATAACTAAAATGTTGCCCTATATGGAGGGAGTAAAAGGAAATGTAGGCCCATTATTGATAAGGCTCATGGACGAGCCATTTTAGCCCAACACTCTTGCCTAAATAATTAACTTTGTGTATTTATTTAGGTTTTGTTCTAAAGATCCCGCTCCTTTGTTTAATTCTAAGAAACTTCTAATAATTACCATAATATTGAAAATTACAATGTCAATACCATCATGAATATGGATTAATTTTCTCAATTGCTAAATATCGTCCGTAATTACATAATATCGCCCGCAAATATCAAATGAAATAACCTTTATACCCTTACTTCCTTATATCACCTAAATCGACTAAAACAAAAAAAAATCGAGGTGTGGCGTCTTCTGAAGACGCCCACCATGGTGTGTTACGCCTCTTGAAGACGGGCCGACCGTGGTCGAATCGTCTTTTCAAGACTCTCCGGCTAATACGCCAATAACACCACCAATTGTTCAAGTATGATCCGAAATTTTATCTGATTTCCGAGAGATGACATTCTCGATTGGTCCGACATCATCGATTTGTCACATTAAATGTCAAAGATGAGTTATGTATACCGTAAATGTGAGTTTTGAATGTTTTGATATAATGAAAACAGTTTAATTACAATGTTATAATGTTACTGGAGAAAATAAACTAATTTATCTTTTAAATGTATTTAAAAAGATCATTATAGGATTAAATTACGGGTGATTCCTGATAATTAATGGGCGATAAATAGTAACTCGTTAATTTTCCGGCCCCCGGTTTAGGCAAGATATTCCAACAATTATTCCCTCACTAAGTCAATAGCATGATGTTGGACCCTTTTTGTGTAACAGTGCAAGGACTGTAAGAGCCATCATTGACCTCAATAATTCCGTAGAGTATCTTTGTTAGCACAATTTACAACGTCTATCAGCATAAGTTTAAAAAACTTACAAATTCATCTGTGCATTAGACAGTGTTAACATAAGGGACAGTATAAAAAATTCAAGACATAAGACCCATTTTTTTTTTTTAATATCAAAGGCAATGAGGTTTTGTAATTGACTAAACCTTTTTATGGATAAAGAGTTAAAAAAGTTTATTAACGATGTTATGTCATACTTTTTACTACTTTTATTTCATAAATTTCGTGATAATGTTTATTTAAGGATGTTAAATAAGTTTTTTTTTTTCACTTTATTACTTTTATTTTGTTTGCAACTAAATTTTCACAATTCTAAGAAACCCCACTTGATTAAATTTAATTTTCTTAAAATCAAATCCACCAATTGAAAATTATTTACATAATAAGGGCTAATCCATCCTTACATCTTATTGGCATATTTAAGGGTGATTTTAGAGTGAAAAGTCAATTCAATAGAATGAGGATTTTAGGGTTGATTTGATGATAATCAACAACAATATTATACCGAGTAGCTTCCAAATCCCTTTGCGGAATTTGAGGAGATTATGGGTTGATTAAAAATTTTCTTAGATTAATTTAATTTGCTAGCGACCTGTCAACTAAGCCCACTAGTTAAGGTACCCTAACAACATGGTTAAGAAAAATAGTATTTATAATTGTGTTTTTCCATTTTGATCCCTCCGACTAAATATAATAATAAAGATTAGAAATAAGCCTATATTGAATGTGCCTTGAGGCTTGAGCGGGTGCTTATTTAGTGGACACTCATTTAGACCTTTTGTATTGGATATGGTCAAGGTCGGAATGAGTCACATACAAAACTGGTTAGATCGGATTGGGCCAAAGAAGATGCAAAATGGGTTGAGTCAGATTGGGCCAAAAAAAGATACAAAACCTGTCGAGTTGGGTCGGGCCATCCTAATAGAGTATAATTTTTATCTATAGAGGGTGATAATCTACCTATATCACCTCCAATCTTTGACAGTGGATTACAGGCAATTAAGTGAAAATAATTCATTACCTGATAATATTTAAGAGCCTTGAAAACTATTGGTCCATTATTGATCCAACCCGACCCATTAAATATCCAATAAAACATGCCCATTTAAAAAATCGATTCAATTAAGTCCATAATTAATTAGATCATTTTAAAAACGGACTGATTAAGGACACTTAATAGGATCCCTCCCATTTGAAAAAGTCTATACTCATTCTACTATTTTTTTTGGTACGGCCTCATATTTTTTTTAAGAAAGTTTCCAGTGTACTGAATTGAATTATCAAAGTCATTGAACATCTACAATAGTTAATCACCAATAATGAAAACATAGATAATGATTTGTTAGAAAAAAAAATATAAGAACTGTATTGGAACATTAAATATATTATTGAAAATAGAGATCCTAAATAATTAATAGTTAGAAAAAAATAATTAATTTGACATTTGGCTACTGCTTTTGTGGTGGCGCACATTTATTCCTCTCCAATATATATTTTTATCCATCACCTTCTTAATCTCTCCTAGCAATATATTTTTTAGGGAAGTAATAAGGATATGCATAGGGTGGTAAACTTTGATTTGTTATTATTGCATATATTTACAAGAATGTAAATTTTACTCTTTTAAATACTGACTAGTCACTAAGTGTCGTACATGACAATTGACAATGACGCATTGAAAAAATAGTTGAAATATGCTTGGAAATATGTTCATACTTCCTACCTATATAATATAATCTCCTACCTCCTCCTCAACCCCAAAAGTGGAGGCTCTCCCTCTTTTTGTACTCAACCTTCAACGTTCTATAAATTTAGCACGTTCAACTTTGCTGCACACATTTCATGTAATAAGCCCAAAGGGGATCCCCTGAAAAAATCCCAATCACAATGGGGAGAGATTTATGTGTAGGAAATGATGGGTTCTGTGAAAAGTTGAGCAACAAATGGGGGGCATTTGAGAAACGTATGAATGGTGCTGTTTCAAACAGCATTATTGGCAAGTTTTTCAAGTTAGATGCTAGGAAAAGTTGTTTTACAAAGGAGTTACGTGCAGCAACTACTACATTCTTAACCATGTTGTATATTATTAGCGTCAATGCTAGTGTTATTGCTGATTCTGGTGGCCGTTGCTCGGCTGCTGACTGCTCCCCCCTGGGTGGCCCGGACTGTGTCCTTAAGCCTAACCCGGGGTACGAGAAGTGCTTGGCCCAGCTCAAAAGAGATCTCGTGGTGGGTACCGCCTTGGTGTCTTTTGTGGGCTCAGTTGCTATGGGCTTGTTTGCCAATCTCCCTTTTGGGTTGGCCCCAGGGATGGGGTCCAACGCTTACTTGGCATACAACTTGGTGGGCTTTCATGGGACCGGGCCCATGTCATATGAGACCGCCCTTGCGGTGGTGCTAGTAGAAGGGGCTGTCTTCCTTCTCATAGCGGTCCTCGGGCTTCGAGCCAAACTAGCCCGGTGGATTCCTTCATCCGTCCGGCTTGCTTGTGCCGGGGGGATTGGACTTTTCATTGCATTCACCGGGCTACAGTCTCATCTTGGACTGGGTCTGGTGGGCCCCGATTCGTCCACATTATTGACCCTCACGGGTTGTCGGATAACTGACCCTACCACGGGCCAGTGTGTTGAAGGAGTGATGCAAAGCCCAACTTTATGGTTGGGCATAGTTGGCCTAGTGATAATATCATACGGGCTTATGAAAAACATCAAAGGTAGCTTGATATATGGTATACTTTTTGTTACGTTTATATCATGGTTTAGAGGAACAAGCGTCACATATTTTCCATACACAACAACTGGTGATGCAAGCTTCAATTACTTCAAAAAGGTGGTGGATTTTCACATGATAAAATCCACAGCAGGAGCAATCAGCTTTACACACTTCAATACTAGTCAAGTTTGGGTAGCTTTGGTGACATTATTATATGTAGATGTGTTGGCTACAACAGGTACATTATACACTATGGCTGAAGTTGGAGGTTTTATAGACAACAAAGGTACTTTTGAAGGTGAATATGCAGCTTACATGGTTGATGCAAGCTCCACCATAGTGGGGTCTGCTCTCGGCATTTCCCCTACTGCCACGTTCATCGAATCTACTGCAGGGATTCAAGAAGGGGGCAGAACAGGATTAACCGCGGTAATTATTGGGATTTACTTTCTCCTGTCACTGGTTTTCACCCCACTAATGACTAGTGTACCACCATGGGCTATAGGGCCAGGACTAGTAGTAGTTGGAGTTTTGATGATGAAAGTGGTAAAAGAGATTGATTGGAATGACATGAAGGAAGCAATGCCAGCCTTTATTACCATAATCCTTATGCCCTTGACTTACTCCATATCCAATGGGATAATTGGAGGAATCGGATTTTACATAGCGCTTAGCTTATATGATTACGTTGCAACGATGGTAAGGTGGCTGATCAAGATGAGAAGGGCCGTGATTAGAGAAGAAAATCAAGTGCTAGCTGCCTGATATTCAAGTTTAATCATGTTTAGGAGGTAAGTTTGAAGAAGATGTTTGTGAATCAACTTAGCACAGTAAGAATGTACATGTATGCACAAGGTTCCATGAGAGCTTCACATCCTTGTATTGAGTATATCAGACTTAGGTTTAGTAATCTTTCAAGGCCTTTTGTGCATGCATTTTTAATATATAATCTATGTTAGATCATGTTTAAATTATGGTTTTATGAATTTCTTTTCTCTTTGAAGTAATCTTTTGAGATAATTAAAATTATTTTGTGTTTTAAAGGTAATCCACGTCTATTTCTCTAGACCCAAAAGTTCAATCTCCAAAGGCCGTACTTCTGTCCATACAACTTCACAGTGACCAAAATGTAATCACAGCTAAGAAAACACTCATACAATTATCGGACAACACTTTCTTGTGAGTGCTATGAACAAATTAAGGCAGCCCTGCGATTTTAACTGAGCGGATTCTATGAACTGTATCAAATAATCATCAGGTAGTTGAAACTTATGAACATGAAATTAAAAACTTTTATGGGAAATGTCTAGTATATCTTCAAGATATTGCATAGTGCGTATATTGTTGGCAAATAATTAGCTGCTGCGTGATCCCATCACTGTAGCTATTTAGCTAATGCATGGATCATGTAGGCTATGAAAAAAGAATGCAACGAGTAGTGATAAGAGTTGATAACATGTGAGCAGTACTGCAGTCGTAATGAATTCTTGAAAATTTGCATTACCGAAGTTTGTACTAGTATAATTTCTTGGAATCTATTTCTACTCTTTGTTGAGGATGAACCAAGTATTACTCTTCTGGACCCGTAGAAGGTCCCAAAAGAACTGGGGAACCTCGTAGAAGATATTAAGTTAAACACTTCTAGTTTTATTTTTTTTCTCGTGTTTTAAAGTTTCTACATGTCTTGTTAGCAATGCTTACAACTTAGCTGTAGCAGCTAAATTGAGGTAGCATTATTGTGTGTAGTTCTATTCACTGCCAAAAAAAAAAAGTATTATGATAAATGCATCTACAGAATTTAAGAGCTCATGTGTGTGTAATGTTTCGAAAGCTTGTACTAATTCATTGATGACCTACACACAAGTCTATGTTACGAAGATTTAGCCACTAGGCTTGTATATTTGTTGCTTGCTATAGTCCATCTTGTTCCTCAATCCTCATGTGGGTCAATCCACATCGGTTTTAATCTAGACAGTTTGTATGCGCTGTAAACGCACATTAATCAATTGACAATTAGCCATCTGATACTGATTGCTCTGAGCAATTAGTTTTCATATTTATGACAGCATTTCAATAATAAGCCCAGTTATCTCAATATAACAAGCCTAATGTTAATAGATATTTAATAGACTAAAATATGCGATGGATATAAGTTTTATTCACAAAAGTAAACCCAAGTTCTAATACAACAACGTACTAGCAATCTAGCATTTAGCCATTTAGCATTTAGCAGGGCTTCACCATTGAACTTCTAGCCTTTCCGTTAACAACAGCAAATTTGAATACCTGACAATCTGAATAGGTAGACAAATCTGGATCAGAGCGTTGATGATCATCTAACCGAAAACCTTTTCTAGGGACTATGAGAAAGGTTTTAGCTTTTAATAATTTGGACCTGGATTTCTACTCCTTTAGCATAGTTATCAGCCACAAAAACACACTAATCTCCAGGACAAATTTTGTTAGCCTTTCTGAATGCTTTGCATCCACTTGCCAAAACATTGAGGCCATCCTTGTTATGGTATATGGCTGGCCAACCTACTCCAGCAGGATTCCGTAGAATGATCGGCCTGTGTCTCAAAATCATTCTTCGCCCCCAATTGAAGGGTTAAAGCCTGAGGCAACTCCAGCAAGAACAGTGAGAACAGGTTATGATGTATGGCATGGCAGGATTTCAGATAAGAAAAATGGTCAAGAGCAAGATGGAAAAAGAAAGGAAGTGAAACCTACTAGAAATCATCAGAAAGAAGAGAAACCTACTAGAAATCATCAGAAAGGAAGAGAAACCTACTAGAAATCATCTAATTCAAGTTGTAAACTTATGGAAAAGATTCCCGTAAGTAGAGGATAACTACCACACAAAATTTCATCATAATCCAAAATTATCAGAACACACAAGAAATAATTACTCTGAGTAGATCTTTTCATGGACATACTGGGCAGAGGTTTACAGTAAAGTCTGCCCATCTCAGCTCAAATCCCCAGTTGTGAAAAAGTTGATGGCTGGAAAATTTGAGAACCCCAAGGAAATTGAGCTGACCACATTGGGCAGGCGGGAAAATGGCTGTCCAGAAATTACCTGTCTGATGAGGTCTAACTAACTCTGGAGTTATAGATACTAAAAGCATATCTCCAAAAGGTTAGAGAAACCTTGCCAATTTCAATATACAGTGATTTGAAAATTTGTTACTCGTATTTACAGAGTCTTGTTCCAATACTACAACTCATCTTATCATCAATAGCTAACAAGTCCAAATGAAATTAATGTGCAGAAATTCAATACTTTATGGGAATGCCTTGTCACATTGAGGTCTGAATATAACTGCGTAAGTTTGTCACTGGCTAATCCTCTACCAATGGAATAGTATTGGAAAATGTAATATAGTAGTAGACTAGTAGTGACAATAGTATAATAAAACCAAAACTGAAACAATGAAGCTAGCGACAGTTAAGGTTATCAGAAGTTTCAACATACAAGAAAAGATTCGTTATCTGGTGGTACCGAGCATGTAATCCTGGTGACAGATGCAGAATAGCAGTAATCAACAGGTTCCGACTTCACAATTTTGAGAACCTCAACATCCTCTCCCATAGGCTTTACACCAAGATCTTGAAAGGTACTCTTGACCTCCCTATCAAAAGACAAGTTAGCGCCAAAAGAGGTCACATTACCAAAAAATCCTTGTTCAAATTCAGTTTGTTCTTGCTTGACTACTCTTCTTGTTTCACCTGATCAGCAATAGATAACTGAATAAACACAAGTATTTCAGAAGCTTTGCCGCATGTAAATACAAATAATTCCGAGGTAAAAAACATAGCCACTTTTACATCCTCTACAAATATATATATATATATATATATATATATATAGAGAGAGAGAGAGAGAGAGAGATAAGTAAAGAAAATACATAAAGCATTTACACAGAAGAGTGAGGACCTAGTGATTTACTGATAGTTTGCAAAGGTGGAGTCAAGGTGAAAGGCACGTCAAGGATTGGAGAAACACTGGGAACTGTACTGCAGTCTGATCTTGACATTTTAGCTTCACATTTTTCTGACAGAGACAAAAAAGAAATGAGAAATTTACACAGATGCAATTCACCAAGGAAAAACGATAATAGGCCAGGTCACTAAATTAAAGGTAAGGCAATATCTCCTCGAATAAGGGGGTGCTTCTTAATATCATTTGAAGCATATCCATTAGAATTATGAAAAGCACCTGACACTAGAGAACATGGGTTCCCTTGAAGTTGGGGTTTACCAATATGATTCGAACATGGGTTCACTTGAAGTTAGGGTTTACCAATATGATTCGCATCTACTTTCTTGTTGGTCAACTCGGAGGCTGACGGTTCAGATAGATAGTATCCACTACCTTTACTGGAAAAACATGGTTTAATGCCCAGTGACCCAAATGCAGACAAATCAGATAGACGTTCTCCATAGTCTTCTCTGTCATCTACTTTCGTGTTGGTCATCTTGGAGGAGGAAAGATCAAAAGGAGAGTCTTTCTTATCTTTCCTAGCAAAACTGGTTTTCGTGTCTGGCAACTCGAAAGCAGATAAATCAAGTAGAAGTTCTCTATCATCTTCTCTGGTAAAACTTGTTCCTCTGTCAGTCACAAAGCATGGCTCCATTGTAAGATCTACTTCCGGAACCAGCTGGGGTCTTTCAATTATGTTTTCCTGGCTTTGAACATATGCTGCCACCACAAGCGAATTATTCACATAATTTACATATTCCTGACTCAAAATGATGTCCGAGTCTGATCTGAGAACATCACAGGCATCTAAATAGTTTTCTTGTGGAGGTTCTTGTTCTTCGTAAAAATGAGTTAGAAGGAGATTTCCTGGTGATTGATTTCCTGATTTTAGGTCTCTTGTTTGGATGGCTCTTAACACCAAGAAAGGTTTTTTCATATCCACTTCTACCATAAATTTCAACAAGGAAATATGATTCTTTGATGTAACGGGATAACACAAAAACTCCTTGCTCAAGGGTGTGTTCAAGGGAAAACTTATGCCATCCCTTTTGGAAGGCAAGAGAACCTTGTATGTTAGACAGGACCACTTCCCATTTCATGCCTATTGAATCCTCGAGATAAGCCTTTTTTCCATCCAATGAATCAAACCTTACGCTAAAACGAGGAGGCACAGGCTGCAAAACAGATACCCTGTTAAAACTTGCTATACAATAGCTCATCAAAATACTATAATGAATGAGGGTTTTATGGTTAACAAGAGAGAACTGAATGAGAACTTAATCAAAATTGAGCCTATAAAAACATACCATGATTTCAGAAAAAGTCTTGCCAAACATGACTTTTAAAAAGGAAGGAACCCTTGGAGGATTTCTTTGATGGATCAGAAAACAGTTCTTGGAGCACTCATCACAAGGTTCAACCTCACGAGACATATGGCACATTTGTATGCACCTAACTGGAAAAGACATAGTCAACCATTAGCAAGTGACTTTCGCATTCACCATTAGTCTTGGAAATACTCGTCACTAATGGTGCATGGTAATTATAGAAAAGGCACATTGACAACAGTTTTGATTAGCAAATTTAAGACAAGGTAAAGACTGTAAGAGTTTCTAATGCTATATGACCTTTATCATTCTATAGCATTTTAAGTTCTAAAGCAGTCACTTGGCGAAAGCAAATGTCACAAGTTATGTAGCAATAGATATAAAGCATTATACTTCATGTGAGTCAAGAATACACTTTCAGCATATCAAGTAGAGATGCCATGACAGAAGGCAACTTAAGATACACTCCTCACAGTAAAATCACAGTGCAAGAGTTGGGGCATTATGAACCCAACCGTTGCTTATCGCGCCCCAAAGTAATTTGGAAACCCTAGAGTCACATAAGTGCATGAGCAATTATACATACAAAAAGTTGCAGAGTAGAGAACTCAAGTCCAAAACCTAGAACCTAACGAACCCACAATATCAGCCTTAACATAATTTACACGGACTCAAGTTCACATGGAAGTGTCCATATCCGTGTCATAGACTCCACAACCTGACACCAACATTTGAGGTGAAATGAAGAGTCCGGGTAACATAACAAAGCTCTTAACTTCGTTTTAGTATGTATACATCCATCAATTTCATACTTGAAGAAATCAAAATAACATGCATTGACCCCACCTTTTTATCACTGATCATAACAAGTTTTTTAAACAAGAAAACGAACAAATTACAGAGTTTGCAAGACAAACATGAAGGCCAAAACCCCTTTAGGCAGTATTTGGTTAGACAGGACAACACTTCCCAAATTTTCTCTTCAAATTGTGCCCAATTAATGAAAATGGTAAAAATTTAAGCAAAATAAAAATGAAGGGGAAAGTGTAGTACCTTAAAAAGGAGAAGAATGGTGTGTAAGCTGGTGAAATGATCAAATGTAGTAGCTTTTCTATGTTAAACACGCTTCCATCCTCAATTAGCCAATCGGTGAATGCTCGATGTTTGGTGAGTTGGGGTTTGGTTTGTAGTTGCAACAGAGAAGAGTACTTGATCACTGTAAATTTTGGGTTGATTAATACCCAAGATAGTAGCAGCACAACTTGTTCCCAAACTAACCCCTGAAATCTTCAAATGGTCAGCCACACTTCAAGCAAAAAATTATAAACACGTCAATACATCATATATTATACACATTACTCCACTTGTTTTTCATCTTCCGTTCAATATAATTCTTGTACACTCTTCTCAAATGCTTCTTTGTACTTTTTATTAAAAGTTGACGTAAACCCAATAACATTTCCGACTCCATCTACTACATTTGCTATCTCTAAGCCACTGTCCCACTTACATGGGGTTATAGCTTTGAAAGTTTTTAAGCATCAAATTAGATAGATTGATACAATTGTGTAATCATGCATAAAATTAGATAGGTTTAATTAGACTGTTGTATTATCCATACGCATCTTTAACTATTATCGATATTGAACTTTTTGCGTTTTTGGTAAAAATAACTATTTTTTGGCCTTTGATAATCATAATATATTAAATATTATATTAACACCTTTGTTGAATGCCTTTGTTATTATTTACTTCTTTCGCTTTTCTTTGATTTTCTTATTTGAAATCGAGAAAGGAATTAGGAAAATATTAAAGAAAAGTAAGACGCCATCCTTCCATTCCTTTCTTCCTTTTGTTAAGAACTTAAGACGTTAAGTTACATATACTTTGGGTTTGACTGACAAAATCCACCTTGAAGATATCAACTAATGCTTGGACAACCCCAAGCAACTCTGGCTATTCGGCGAAAACCCTCTGCACCAAACCCCAAAGTCATCTAATTGCAACGGAAACCACCCCCCCGCCTCTTCCCCCTCTCTCTATGTAATGCCACAACAATAGACCTAAGATCTCACCATGGAGGTAACAAATTAGCAATGCATGCATGGTTTGTGCGATTGCATTGTTGGGATTCAATGATTCGTATTTAATTATTCATCTTTTTTATCTTGATTTAATCACCCCTTACAGGTCAATAAAAAAATGGAGTAAGATGTCAAAAAAAAAATTGATGGGTATGTCTTCATTTTAAAATATAATGAATACAACAAAATAAATTGGGTTCCATTTTTATTCTAATTTCATTGAATCTTGAATACATTAGTCAATGCAGAACATTCTCTTTTGATGGAAAGTCAATGTAGAACTTTCAATATGAAGTTAGTGTTATTGAACAGGCTTGTAGTCTAGTCTTAAGAATATTTATGATTCAAAAAAAAAAAACTCAACTATAGGTTATACAAATGTTTTCTGTAACTATCAAACTATACAAAAGTAGTGAGGAAAATATTCTGATGTCAAAGGTGGTTTCTATCTTAAATTGAAAATTTTATCATTCAACAAAGAGTTGTACTTCACAATTCATGATTAAACTAAAGATTATACCTTATTGTGGTGCGTTTCAATTCATGAATTCATGGTTGATGATTATACTCGGAAAAATTATTCATGAAAGTTTTCATCATCAACATCAGTTAGCTTACTTCATCAAATGTTCTATTCATCCCAAAAACAGCAAATGCAATACTCTGTATTTATAATGTACTATCAGTCTACCACCTATCAAACAGCTTTGGTGACCTCCTGCTCTATTGTATGTGTAGCAGAAGGAAATCACAACACCAGAAAAACAAAGAGAAACAAAATGTAGATTTAGGTTCACAACTCCTAAATTCGGTTCGTTTTTCTGAAATCTGGGACAGACTACGATCAACTTACAGAAATTTTATCAGGCAACTGTGAAACAATTTGGACTTGGATTATACCCTCGTTGATATTTTCGACTACAAAAGTACAGTAGTCACCTGGAAGGATTCCATTCGACTTCCTAAATTCTTTCCACCCACAAGCCAAAACCTCTAAGCCATTCCTCTGATGGTAGATAACTGGCCAAAGTCTTCCAACAGGATCTCGAAGTAATACTAGGTTCTGTTCCAAATTTTTACCTTGTCTGTGTACCTTTACAGGTAAGGGTTCAGGTAACACCTGCATAAGCATAATGAATTATTGATATGCTGCACGATAGGTACTCAGAAGTTCAAATGCAATAGCTCATATGAAAACACTTACAAAAACGGAAGGCATAGGTTAAAGAGACATTACATGCATAACTACACGAGTTTCTCAAGAAATTAAACTAATACTACGTGTAACTTAGGGAGCATTCAGGTCGCTCTATTCAGGAATAAGGTATGGGTTTGAAATCGACAAAATACATGTGTTGTTCAGTAAATTGACAAAATTAAAATCTGAGGAATAAACTGATATCATGTTGGAAACTTACAGTAATTCTGAATTTTGTTGGTAGTACACAGTATGTATTTTAGTCCTCCTTGTAGTCACTTATACTGATATTAATCACAGGCTAAACATGAAAAAAAAATCCAGAATCTTATAAAACACTGAATGAAGTCTAAAACCTTTTGAGTTTATTGCAAAGTCGTCAAAGAATATCGTGTTATAAGTTTTAACATTGTGCAGCAGAAGAAGAATTACAGCACCAATGGGAACTAAGAATAGGAACAGGAAAAGGACATAGCTTGTTAAAGATCAGCTTGAGTTACTTGCATGTTGCACAAAAAATCAAACACATATATAACACTAGAGTAGTATATGAGCAATGAAGGTTATGAGAAGTCAGAACGTACAAGGAAATATTCACTGTCTGGCTGCACCAGACATGTGATTTTGAAGTCAAGTGCCGATGAAGATTCACAGAAGTCAAGAGCTTCTGTCTTCTCAATCATGTCTCTCTGCCCTTTATTTTCATCCATAGAAGCAGAGTGAATGCAGATATTTTCGTTCGCAGCCTGGTGACCCTTAGCGGTAAATAAATTTGCACTATTAGCGTTAAGGCCACAAATAGCAAGTTCACTAGATATCCGCTCTTGCCTGACTATCCTCATTCTTTTGACCATCCGCTTTCTTTCACCTGATCAAGAGAAGAACTAAAAATCAACGCACATTTCAGAAAAACTCTTAAACGTTTGATGGTAATTGATACCGTCTACTGTCAAGAATTATTCTGATATGGAGAAGATATACATACAAGGAGGCTGACTAGAAAGTGCTACAGCTGAGATCTTGGACATATTGGGTACTGTGATAGATTTCAGAGGAATACTAGAGTTCAAAGGCATGTCTACCCTTGAAATATTATTTTTGGACGACGCTACTAATTCTTTTCTTGACCTGTCTGCTTCATCTGTGAAAGAAGCCAATGAGCTAAAGATGAATGAGAAGAAACAGAAAAACATAACTCTACAAAATAAACTTCCACAATTTTTTTTTGGCAATAGAAAGCAAACACAACTAAGGATCCGATCTAGCTGCAATAGCTAGAATATGTGCCTACTAACAAGCATTCTAGAGACTTTGAAACACGAAAAAAAAAACTAAGGGTTTCTTGTATAATGTCTTCTACTATCCTTCGGAGTTTTGGAGGGATCCATGAGAACTTCAGCTGCTAGGGATCTATCCGTATAGATCAAAACATGCATCACCTCTTTTTTCTGCCTCCTACATACAAATCCTAGGGATCCATGAGGACTTCAACTGCTAGGGAACTATCCGTATAGATCAAAACATGCATCACCTCTTTTTTGTGCCTCCTACATACAAATCCTAGGTATGTACCAAACAATCAAATCTAGGTAAAAAAAATATCTGTGGTGCTGTATGCGTGGACTATCTATCATGATACTTCAAATGATTATGGTAATATATGAAACAGTTGTGGTGCTCGGATGTACAGAATTTGATACCTCCCTGGTAACAAATTTATCATGATTAAAATATGCTATGAAAAATAGATAGACTCTAGGAACTGACTTGATATCTCAGAAGTAAGTTCAGACATTTGGCATTTCAAAGCATCAGGTGAGGACACTTTACTTTGAGCTTTTTGCGACAGGTTGGACACTTTAGAACATGAATTTTCTCTTAGCACACTTATGTTAACAGTATCAGCTTCCTTTCTTGGCATCTCGAAAACGGAGAGATCAAATAGAGCACATCTGTTGTCTTCTCTACCGAAACTAGCAGTTTTATCAGTCAAGAAGAATGACTCTACCAGAAGATCTATCGTAGGAACTACTTTAGTCCGTTTGCTGAAATTCACTGGCCTTGGAATATTTTCACCTGTCTCAGGTAATTTTTCCACATTATGAGTATTAACCTTCCTTTGAATGACATCAACATCAGGGGGTCCAGAATCCATGCAAGTATCAAAGCGCTCAAGTGCTGGATATTCTTTATAAGACAAATCACAAGCATCAGTTCTGAGTACTGAGTCTGAGTCTTCTGCAAGCTCAGCTCTCTTGTTCTGATAGTCCTTTCTGCTGAAAATCATTGGCTTCTCACACCCATTTCTACCATAAATCTGAACAGCAAAATGTGAGCCCTTGAAATAATGGAATGCCACAAAATCACCCAGCTCAATGCCATGATCCACAGAAAACTCATGCCATCCCTCTTGAAAGGCAAGAGAGCCATTGACATTAGACAGGTTCACTTTCCATTTTTGTCCAGTCGAATCCTCAAGATAGGTGCTTTTGGCTTCCAATGGCATCACATATTTAGCAAATTTAGGAGGCACAATCTGCAAGTTAACGTAAGGAGGTAGCGTAAACATGCAGAATAATGACACGAGTACTTGAGTGTATAGCAGAAACTACAACTACAACATGCGAAAGCTTAGTAAAGCACCAGGGTAAAAAGAGATCATATAGATCATACCAAAAGTTCAGAAAATTGGTTGCCAAACATGACTTTGAAGAAGGATGAAACTATAGGGTAAGGATCAAGCTTCGTCTTATGGAGTGACGAACAACTACGGGAGCACTCAGCACAAGCCTCCATCTTGGCACCCATGGCTATGCACTTGTAAAATGTAGACAGGCAGATTGCCAATTGTAGCGACAATTAAATCGAAATTCAATAGGCATCAAATACAGTGAAACTCAGAAGAGTGCACTTACCAATAAAAATAAAAAAGAGTATAGTAATGGTAAAACCCTACACAGAAGAGGAGTGAAATAGCGGATTGCCGTAAGATAAATTGGATTTGATGAACTTCAGCAGTATAAAAAAGGGTTGGGTTGGACTGGGTTGGGCTGGGCTGGGATTGGTAAAATTTATTTATTTGAACCCAAGATAATACTAAAAATTCAGTAATTTACTTTACTCATTAGTCAATGATTAGGAGTTGGTCGTCCTTATTTTTTCCATTAATATCTCTCTTTCTCACTGCCTTTTTTCATTTGGCAATTTTACCTCCATTCATTTTTTGGACGTCAATGATTGTGAGTTTTTGATCGGTAGTTTTTCTAGACAGTTAAAGACCACTTCATTTACTGCTAGGAACACTTCATTTATATAAAATAAATATGGGAAGTAATTAGATTAATGATTGTCGCTCATTGATTGCTATTTTGATTGGGAAACTCGTGCTTTAAGACGCGAATGCTACTATTGACTAGCAAATAAAGAAGTGATGCAATAAATAAGGATTTGCTATTGGATGTCGTGTGAATTTTCGGATCGATTAATCTGTCATACTGGTCAATTGATGAAACTTTACCTTCAAGGGGCAAGGCGTGTTCATGTTTTCTAAGCTAAACGATGTCATTGAGCCAAAGATGTTAGATTTGTCGAACACAAGATTGTATTAGTTGTTATGCTAGGATGTAGTGTTTTAGAATGTGCTTGTTGATGAGATAGGGGAGCCCTTGCTTGGCTTCAAGTTGCATATTCGTCGGTCTCCTTCTCATACTATTGTAGCACTGGTTAAGCTTGGACTTGCTCTTAAGAAGGAGAATCCTTGTGGATTTCTTTTTGAGGCATGCGTTGCTCCTACTTGAATTTCAAGTTGCTTGTTTATTAGCTTTCTTGATCCATTTATTGACACAAGGGGCATTGCAAAATTATGGGTGTCTTCTTGGATGCTTACCTTCCAGTAATCGCCCCTACCTTGCATAGACATTTTTTGATTGTTGTTCGGATTCCAACTCTTTAGGGTTAAAGATAGTGCAGCGTGATCTAGGTTGTCCCCTTTTTCCATTGCTCAAATTACAATCCCTATGGGAGATATCCTTACTCTGTTTAGGAGAATGGTCTCGAGGCGAGCTAAGGAGCTAGAGGCGAGTGACAAGCAGGCGAAGGGGCACCTAGATGTACGTCTAAGGGGCCCTTTATTGTAAATTCTGGGCTATTGCTTGTGTATACGGTTGGACATGTTAACCACCAAATTGTCCCAGTCTTATTGGGTGAATAGATTGCTTCATCTTGCAAATTGATGTAGGGTGGATGTCTGGATGATATGCCTCTTTCATTAGCTTGACCATGGGATTAGGAAGCTAAATGATGGGGTCGACCAGATGCTCAACCTAACACTAGTAGAATTAAATTCATTTGCGACTATATATTTGCAGTGTAATAACAAAAAACGCGTAATTTAATGAAGTATCTAGATAATAATTTAAGGTGGGTTTAACCAAGAACCACCACATATTAATGGTCCTGGTATTAATTTGCAGCGGTTGAACTAAGAACCATCGCAAATTAATACTAGGACCATTAATTTGCGGCAATTCTAGCCAAGAACAGCCGCAAATTATCATCTCTATAATTTTGAAAAAACATGGGCTTCATTTTTTCATTTCTCCATCGCCTCGTCTTCTTCATTTCGCCTTCACAATGTAACATCTTCAATGCCCTAGCAACCAAACCAAAACCACAACCTCTTCATCTTCAATTCTTCCTCTCTTCCTCGTCGTGTCGTGCCGCCACCTCCTCCTCAACCAATGACAATGTCGCCGCCATCTCCTCCATCCTCAACCGATGAAGGCTTCGGAGGTGAGTATTTTAAATTTCATGAATGTGTGTTTGATATGAATGTTGAATTGAGTGTTTTGTATATGAGTTTGGTTTGTTTTGATGGGTAAATGGGGCTATGTGTATTTGATTTTATTTGAATGCATGAATTCTTCAGATTTGGTTTTGGATGCCATGTATAGTGAAAATTTCTACAATTCGTGTGATGAATGGTTGAAATTTGTTCTATGCACCCCCCTCACACCTCCAACTCCAAAATCTCCCTCATCATGTGTTCCGGTTTGATCTCCAACTACTCCTAATTGTCCTCCTCATCCTTCTATGGTACGACCTCTGAATATTATGCTTCCCTTTTCTGGTGACTGTACACCTACTCCTCATAGACACATACTACTTTCAAAAGCGGTGGCTAAGTTAGTATAGTGTAGGTTATAGTCAATTCAAAGAAGTTCTGATCTAAACGTCCAAATTTGAACGAAAATAATAAAAAAAAAGACATTAATATACGGCGATTTTACCTTAAAATCACCATAAATTAGTGAAATATGGACATTAACTTGCGGTGGTTTTTAGATAGAACCGTTGCATATTAATGTCTTTTTTGCGGCGTATTTTTTACATCGCAAATTAAAGATATCTAATTGATGCACGCATATTAACGCCGCATATAGCTCTATTTACACCGTCACAAATAGCTAATAATCTACTATTGAAGCTCGGGTAGTTTGATTGAAGCGAGGGTATCTGGTAGTCACCAAGGTTTTTAGTTGGAAATCCCCACAAACAATGACAATTGTTTCTGCTAATAAATGCTCAAACAAATGTAAATGTTTCTCCATCCATCCCTTTTATATCCCCAACAAATAGGACAATAGTCCATGCAAAAATGCATTTTTTTGGTGTACTTATACTTCAATTAATTATCTAAAACATTAATTAGATGAAATCTACAAAAAGTTATAATAATAAGAAATGTCAAACGAATGAGTTATAACCAACCTTTCCTAATTTGTAGATAAAGATGTATATTAATAAGGGTGTTCATGGTACAACCTTAATAATCATGTTTAAGAATTTGCGATGGGTAAAGGAAGAAAAAAAGATGTACATTCAAGCTTTGGTTGTATAATAACAATTGCCTCTTGTCAGTCAACTGATCACATCACATATATATATATAGTTTCTTGCTCAACAAAAGCCTCAAAATTGAAGACATCCTGCACAAAAACTGACTCCCAAAAGATAATTTGCGACAAATTTTACAAAATAAAAAATTGCGGTGACTCCCACGGCATGTTGATTCTAGAATTGGACAAAGTCATACGCACCCCTTCTAATCTGCACAGTCTATAAAACACGAACAATCATCATAATAGCATTCCGCAATAAGCCTCTTGAGAAACTTCAAGAATTATCAGATTAGCTTTCATTGTTGTCAAGCCACACCAGGCTGTGACTCTGACTCAGCAAACACACACCTAACCAAACCCAACCCTTACAAATCAAAAAAAAAAAAAAAACTCCCAACCCATCAACGTTCCTGAATTTTTTATGTAATATACTTTGATTTCATGAAATTAAAGGTCCAATCTTTTCTGGGTATCCTTTAAATTTGCTGTTCAAGTGGTTTTTATCCCTTGATTATTGATTAAAGTGAAGAAAAAAAGTGAGAAGTTAAGTTTTATGTGGCTTGAAAATGGCGGGTTATCAACTAGTAAAGTCTTCTACTTACCAAGAATCTCTCAAAGTAGTTGAAGCTGACATTCAACACGCTAATATGCTGTAAACTTTCTTCCTTTTTGAGTTTCCAATAATTTCTTGGATTTTTTTTGGTTTCCTTTTATTGTTAATTTTGTTCATCTTGCTCAATAAATTTCTTGGCTGCTTGATGATCGTATGCTTATCTAAATTTGTGCAATACAGTCTTAAAATTGGAATTTTTAGTTTTGTTTTAATGTTATATTATTGTGCTTGTTTGACTATCTCCTTCAAGTTCATTTCTTGTTTTATGATGTTTAATTTTGTTTAGATGTTGCAATTATGTAATTGGATGAAAAAATTTGATCCCTCTTGTAATTCTGTGAGAATCATAGTATTATGTTTAATGTGTTTTAATCAGTTTTGAAGCTTGATGGAATTATTTGGTGGTTATGAAAATGAATATGGATTATCTTGTGATTAGTATGCTGAATTCGGAGTTTGTTTCGTCACGTTTATTGATGTTCGAGTTGTGTTGATCATATGTTTCGGGTGTTTGTTTATAGATTGAGATGTTTATGATTATGAACATTGAATTGTAAATGTTAAATTATGGAGCAAACCAGGAATTGGGAGTGAACTTTGTATTGGGTGATCACTTCAGAGTTTATCATAGTTCTAGCACAATTGGGTGTACTTGTTAAAGAGCCTTTTGTTTCTTTTCTTGTAAGACGTGGTTGCAATACTTTTGATTTGTGATTTATTTGTATATAAAAGAAAGTAGTAGAGGATTTGATGTGGTCTAATATTTACTGTAAATGCGACCTGCCCACTGTTTTTTTCCCTTGTAACCAGGGCTGCTTCCATTCCTAGAAACAAAAGTGGCAATTGGCTTCAGATGAAATTAGTTCACAATGACTTGGCTCCCCTTATCCTTTACTTGCTCCAATGGATAGATTGCTCATGTATACTTCCAAGCTGCTTCAATCTTTTTTATATTGTAATATATAAGGTTAGTTTATTCGGTTCTGCTTTGTTGCGTTCCATTTTCTAGGGATGTAAAAAGAAAGAGAGTTGATATTGCCCAGATTGATAAGTTTTCATAACTTACAGGTAAATGCAGATGGTAGACCAGATATCTCATCATATGGGAGGAGAGCAACACTAAGGGAATTTTATGGTATGTGAATGAATGCCTTCACTTGTAATCGTTATGGTAGAATATGGTGGATAAGCGCATGCTTCTTTTTCAAACTTCATGCGGAATAATCTTTTCAGACTTTAGATTCAGTTGCTGAGGAAATCCTTACTGAGAATACTTTAAGATTCTGAAAACAATCAGAAGTTTCTAGTATGTATAAGTCTTCGTCTTTCTTCAACTGAGATAAAATAATGACATGTGAAGATATGCAGATCTTGACCTTGTTCTGCTCCCTGCTCTCCTTTCAAACTGGTCATGTTTGCTTATGTTGTGGGAATTATGTCATCCCTTCAACCTATTGTATTGAGAAATATCCGTCTTCATGAACCCTTGGTTTTGCTGCTAAATGATTGGATTGTGTTGTGTTGAAGATATGGAGAATAAGTATCTCATGCTTTTGCCACATCATTTCTTTGCCCATGTTTCTCCTACGAATAACCCCCTTCTCTGAAAAAAAGTTTACAGAAGCCGATTTACATCACTAAACCCTATTCTGGATTTCTCTCCTACTGAGGACAATCAGATGCAACAGCTTGTTTTTTCTCCAATAACAAATTATTTTATCTCTGTTCTCCTTTACATTAACTAACAAACTTGAGGAGATCAGCTTTTCCTGATATGAATTGTTTTAGATTTTGGACGTCCTAAATTCCTTTGCCTCTCAGCCAATTTAAAGAAGGGCCATTCCCATATGTTCAAGTTTTAGTCGTCATCATAGCTATTACAGTATGACCTTCAATCATTTCTGCCATCATGTAAATCAGATTAGGCTGCTGAATTTAATTTTAAAGTCACTTTCCCACCATTAGATTCAAGCAAAAGGTAGTCTAGTCTGAATTTAATTTTTTGCACTAATAGTGGATTTTATTAAAGGCTATTGATTTGTTGGAGAATCATTTGGAAAAAGAAAACTTGTGTATACTTGCCTTTCACATGTTTTACTAGACAATTTCATGGAGTGGAATCCCTTGTATTGACACCAAGCAGAACCTCAGACCAGTTGTTCCTTCGTCTTTGTCACTTCCGAACCCATTCTTTTAGAGATGTTTGTGTACTTTTTATAATGACTTCCTAGGCTATAAATTGGTTGATGCCTTTGCTTCTTGGGCCACCATTCTCAGTGCTTTCTTGCAACTACTTCAACCATTTTCATTGGCTGCTTCTAGAAGAGATATCTCTACTGATTGACTTCTCAGACTAATTGCATTATGATGAAATGGCAGTGTCTCTTAACTCCCTTCACGCACTCTTGGCATGTCTGCTATTTTGCCATCAGTCAATTACAAAATTGATGGTGGAGACTCCTAAAATTATCGAGAGAGCTAATGGATAGAAATATAGAGTTGAAGAGACAGAAAATGATGAGAAGAGAAATGCATGCCATCTCATACAAGTCAGGAAGTTAAGCCTATGAGGTTACAGCTTCATCAGCAAGAGAACACTTGCTAGACATTCCACAATTTTGACCCAATGAGCTATGGTTTCCATTGTAGGCATTCCAAAGAGGGTAGTGATTTTGGCCTAGGTATTGATTTCTCACCAAGCCTTGGAGAGTTGGAGATTAGGCAGTTGTGTGCCCTTGGTCCACCTCTTATAAAATTTCCCTTGCCATTTTATTTTATATCAACTTATTCCTGTAAGTTTTTGTGAAAAGCCGATACACTTTACATTATTTGTCTGCTAATAGTGAAATTTTCTATACTTTCTCTGTTAATTTGCTTGAGGGTCAAGTTTGTTTTGTTCTTGATTTGTTTGGAGTTATTGCTTGCTTGAGAGTGGGTATTGCATTGTTTCCAGATTGCACTTCCTTATTTACAAATGTAAAATTGATTTCATCTTTAAATGTTATCTGCAGCTATTATCTTGCCCTATCTTCAGCGACTACATGGGAATTTGTCGGAGCTTGGCGATGGTGCAAGTGTGAGTAACAGTTCAGAGTTGGCAGTCAGGAAGCTTGCTCTGGAAAAGCTTTCAGACATCGATTTTGATAGGGAAGACGAGTGTGGAATCTGCTTGGAGCCTTGCACCAAAATGGTGTTGCCCAATTGCTGTCATTCAATGTGCATCAATTGCTATCGAGACTGGTAAGTGTATTGTTTGAATAGTTTTGCCTTTGAAATCCGTCTACTAAGTGATAACAAATACCCCCTTTGTCCCTAATATACCATAAATCATCCATAATTATCCCTCACTATTTTAGTTTTTAAATCTGCGTCACAGCAAATTAGTCTATTGTTGAATTCATTGCACATAGTATCATGAAGATTTATAGAGTAATACAGGAGTGCAAATTTCTACTACTAACTAATGTATTTATAGAAAGTGACCTACTATAATTACTATGTTAGGACTACTTAACAGAGAAAAATGGCCTTTTATGTAGGGATGATGAGAGTTCCAGAATTTTGAATTCTCAAATTTTGTATATTGCAGGAATTTGAGGTCTGAGTCCTGTCCATTTTGTCGAGGTAGTATAAAGAGGGTTCAGTCAGGTGACCTCTGGGTTCTGACCTGCGGCACTGATGTGGTTGACCCAAAAACTGTATTGAAGGAGGATATACTGCGCTTGTATCTCTACATAAACAGTCTGCCAAAGGATGTTCCTGATGCTCTGTTCTTGATGTATTATGAGTACTTAATGTAATGATGTTAAAGCAGGAAAACATTTGTATAGTTTCAGTAAGAAAATATATTCCCCAAAGTGTATATATTGTGTTGCAAAGGCTGCTCCATCAAAATGTAAAATAATGTATATGGTTCAGTGTAAATCACTTGTAAGGCTGCATATATTAATGCTTTGCTGCTGGAAGTTTTTCCACATGGTGCTTTGCTGTACACGCATCCTTCATTTCGATTAGTAGGTAGGTCTTGATCTCAAGCCCATAGATACTAGAGGTGCTTGTTAGGTTGGCTACGGGAAGTGATAACATCTAAGACGTAGTTATCTTGTATTTTTATATCCTAGGAACAGGAAAATGATCGGTTGAGGCATTGAGGATGGGATATTACACTACTCCAACTCTCACTTCCTAGGAATTTTTATTCCCATGCAGTTTTATATCAACCAAACATGAATTGGATTATCAGGGAGTTGGGTTAATCATTCCATTTACCTGTAGGTGTGCAGGGTTCAGATAGATACACGCTAACAAGAGGATGAAATGGTCCAGCTTGATAGTCAGTCTTATTGAACCTGGCCTTTTGGGATAAATTGGTCCGGAACTCCTGCTAGTGTGTTGATTGGTGAAGCAGGTTTGCAGTTCTGGGAGGGGGGAGGGGATTGGGATGGATGAAACTTGAACTAATTCCACTGTTCAATCCTTGAACTAGTGTTTTTCTCTTTTTGGTGAAAAATAAATCAGGACAATGAAGCTAGCCTAAAGCAAACCTCCAATGGAACCAGCATGATCGTGGGTTCTTTGATGCTTGAACCAGACTGGCTGGCTCTGATAACTGTCCTTTACCGAACACTAGTACTCTTATGCTTAAACCAGAGGTACTCAGATCTGGCTACCGGTAACTTCCCTTGTTAACCTATGAGGTGTCTACTAGAAATCAGAACACGGAATACAGAAAGGGTGTCATTCTTAGTAGTTTTAGTCATTGGTATTGACTGACATGTAATGCAAGATGACTTTTCAGAGATCTTCCTGTGTTTTACCTAACACAAGTACTCGTGTCTTTCATTCACACTGAAGATGATAATATCTCCTTTGTCCAGGTTAAATTTTACACAATGCCGCTGAAACATAAAACGGCCCCGTACTAGTAAACTAACCAGATACTCAGGCACATAGAAATTTGGTTAATGACCATGGTTTTAATGCTCGTGTTGTTCGCATTATTACTACTAATTTTGTTAAGCTATCAGCTTAGTTTTGGAAAATGGCTCATCTGAAACTCGAGGGCGTCATACTTGAGTTTTCTTCTTATTGAGCAAGTCCTGAAAGGAGGGGTGAGTGTACCCTCCTTGCAGTAGCAACCCTGATACAACCTTATTCATGGCCTCGGTTAAGTGGACCCCGTCCCAGTTGACGTACTGAGAAGGGTTGGAGCACGGCTTAGCAGAGAGGGATCCACATGCTGAGAAGGGTTCGTAGTTATAATGGCCATCCCCAGAGCCACAGCATACCTTGAAGGCCTCCTTGAACCCATATTTGCTTGAACTCTTTAAGATGTCGCGGTATGCATTGTAGTAATCAGCATAGATGATGGTGGACTGAGGGAACTGCTTTCTGAGGTCTTGTATTTTGGCTTGGAGGAGGGTGTTGTGAGTGTAGCTCTGGTTGTTGGAGCTTCGGACACAGCCCATATCGTCTCGGTCGTTCTCTGGAGCTAAGTACAATGCTAGTGTTAAGCATCCTGTAGGATTCAAGCCTTGTACGACCACATATTTCGCTCCTTTCTTTAGTATTGCCTGCAGTTTGTGAAAGGCAGAAAGAAGACTATCAATTCTTAGGATGTAACTGAAGTTAAATGTTAGATCAGGTAATGATATTAGAGAAATTCTAAAAATATAATCAAAATATACGTGAAAAGTCCATATAATAATGATATTTTACGCAATTTATTAGAAAGTAGGAAGGTAAATATTTCCATCTTATTTTTTAAAATATTCCTATTTTTTCTCAAAAGTTCTTAAAATATCCCTCTTTTGCACAAAATTACACAAGTTATCACTATAATGGCTATTCTATAGAACCCCGGTTGATATTGATGCCCTTCTTTTCCATGCGTATAAGTATAGGTGGCTACTGTGATACATGATGACATGAAGTCCAACCCACCGTGCACGGTCTAAACGAAGCCACCCCTCTGATGGCTAACCTAATCCAAGCCCGAGCCCTAACCACCTCTACTTAGCTAGTTAATTGTAGTTTAATTAATACTGTGTAAAACCTCAGACAACATTTATGAATTCCATCACTCTGACAGTTGGGAGTTGACAGTAGTTGGACTGTTATTACTTCTAGTATCACATAGAACGTGATGACTTAATGCATGGTTGTTTGTATTGTGAAATTGACTCATATTTCACCTTTTACTGTCTTTATATACGATGGCAGTAGAATTATTAGCCAAAATTTTATATTTAATATAAATAAATTAGAAGTTTTTTTATAATTTTATTTCTATATTTAATATTAAATATTTATATCTCATATGAGTTTTAATGTATTTTTATATCTTGTATATTTTTATATTTAATATAATATATATATGATATTTCAATATCCAGATATAAATTATATCCGGTATGAATTAGAAAAACCTCTTCCTCCTCGTTCAGAAGTCATGTTGATTTCGAATTTGAACTATATAACATAACTATATATATATTCTAACTTACTTGATTAGTTTGTATGCTGCAAAACCAAAGATCCGAAGAATTATAATTGTATAAATGCATATTAAATAAATATAGAAGATACCTCAAGAAAATTAGAAATTCTTGAAATGGCCAGATTCTGAATGGCACTCTTGCTCATCTCAGTCTCAGCAGAATAAGCATAGTCATTGGCTCCAATCTCTCCAACCCAAAACAACGCATCATCAAACAATGCTCCACACTTCACTGGATCATTCCCATTCCCACTACACCCATCCTGCTTCTCCAAGTACTTGCTAAACCAGCCCAACTGAGTCCCTAGTGACTCGGGGGTAATATCAAAGGTGAGATTATTCTTAACAAAGAACCCATGCTCTATCGCAGTAGACCCTGCAACTGCAAAGTTTACACCGTGGGATGCCCCGCTGTAGGAGCGGTAAGCCGGGAGGAACGGCAGTGATAGTGTTTGGGCAACGAAGTCGATCACTAACCGGCCATCGGAGTATCGGTTGGTGGGGTGGTGGAAGTATGTCATACCGTAAGGAAGGTTAGAAACGAAGTTGAACCCTGAAGGTCCTGTTGTTGATACTGTGTTGCCAGTATCAGTGTAGGAGTCACCAAAGGCAAAGATTTTCGAGAACGGTTTTCGGGTTGATGGTGATGGTGATGTTGATAATGATAATGATAATGATGGTGTCCCCTTCTTAGGAGGTGCGACAGAGGCTAATGATGGAGTTGATGAGAGGAGGAAGATGAGTAGTATGACCAATGTTAGGATGGTTGTGTGCGAACACTGAGGAAGAGTAAGGCTTGAGCTCATTTTTTATTTTTTACTGGTTGTGTTACTAATTTGGACAATGCTGAATTTGAGATTACTGAGGGATATAGTGTTTGTGAAGGGAAGTTCTACAAGTGATTCGGACTCTCGGTGGATTTATAGGCCAAGTGCTTCTCTTGGAGTGAATTAGTGAATGATGTGCAAGTATATTACTAGGTATGTTAAGGTAATGAATATCAACTGAAATTACAACGACAGGAAACAGATGTACTTAATGCACGTGGTAAACGGTAAAAAAAAAAAAAAAAAAAAAACCCTATTTGACTTTTACGATGTCTAAAATATGATTTTAGATTTTTTTTTTATCTCTAAATTTGAAAGGCAAAAAATTATGAAAACTTAATATTCTAAATTTTTTTCATCTAATAAGATCTCACTTAAATGTATTATTTCTTAAAACATGATGAGAATTTATGGTTAAATTTTTCAAACCTTGACCCCAAATAGTGAATTGGAGTAAAAGCTAAAATATCAACCTTGATTTTTTTAATTACATCAACTAAAGAAACAAGTAAATAAAAACTTAACTTAGAAAACTTAAACTATCTCCGATTAAGCAAGAGCACAAGAATCCTTGATTAATTTTATATAATTTGACATATGATTAAATTATATTACACAAAGGGGAAAAAAAAAAAAAAATCCTTGATGAGTATATATTGAGTAGAAAGAGTAACTATGAAAAGTAAAAGGAAGAAATGCATGCATGTATTCCATATGATAGGTTTGCAACACTATTCTTGATTGTTAGGCTCAACTAGTAGCTAATTAATTATATAGGATCTCATAAATGAAGGCGGTGCAAGCTAGCTGATCCAATTACTCCCTTTGTTCTTGTGTTTTGTCTTATTTGACATTTTAAATGTTTTAATATATGACTTAAAACATCTTCATTTTCAAATAATTCGTAAGACAAATAATGATAAAAATTTGTTATTAAAAAACTTTATATTGAAATATATTCAATAAGATACTATTTGATTATATTATTTCTTATAACATGTTAATAATTATAGTCAAACTTTTCAAATTCTGACTCTGTAAATAGAAATGAAACAAAAATTAAAATATGTCGGTGATAATATCTATGGGGAGAGGTGGGGAAGGATCCTCATTAAATTACATGCAACGGTTGTTGAATACATTTTTCCTAGCCGACTTTGCACGCATTCATTGCCGCTCAATGAGTAATATTCTCACATTTCTCAGTACACTTTCACACTTAGAGTTCTCTGACGATTTAATACTCGTATTTCATAGGCCGTTGGGAAGTATTCAGTATTGCACCGTCTTTTTGAGAGAGAAACGGCGATTGTCTGTAAAGGATACGTTGGTCATTTTAAGTGGACATTATGTACCATTTTATTTTCAATGGTATTTTATGAGACCATCAATTGATACGAAATATGAGTAGCAGTTACGAATCTTTACACCGTTTTCCTTTGCTTATTGTTACTTTGTTTACTAATGCGCCAATCAGAAACACTTTTCATTTCTCACTTAAAAAGAAATCCCCAAGTTATGAATTCTTTGTAAAAACACACTTCACCTTGAAAAATTATAATACTGACTCCAAAATAAGTTTTCAACAACATTTATTCATGTAATATTCTCTTTGTCTCTTATTTTTTTTGGCTCATTTGACTTTTTACGATTTTCAAGACACAACTTAAAACGTTTTTATCTTCATATTCGTAAGGCAAAAATTTATGAAAACTTGATATTTAAAAAATTTTATATTGAGATATATTCAATAATATCTTACTTGAATATATTATTTCTTATAATATGATGAAAATGTATGATCAAATTTTTTAAATTTTGACTTTATGAAATAAAAATGGAATAAAAATAAAGGGACCGAGATGGTAGTATGTATGAAGTTAGAATACCTAATTTTTCAGGCTAGTAATATCTAGATTTCAAGAAGAACTACTTTCAGTTCACCTACCTTGTTTTGCCAAACCATTTTTGGCTCCTTAATAAATGTTAATTTCAAGGTAATAAATTATTCGTATGCTCAATAATTAGATGAAATTTCTACCACAAGCTACTTGAGTACACTTTCCATTTCATTCTTTTCCCAAAGTTTGAAAATTGAACATATGGGCATATGGACGCCAAATGTGTCCAGTTGTTGGAGACTTTTAACACTTGATCATTCTTGTTTCATGTTAAGGCCATGTGGTTTCTTTCCTAATACTCAATTTTGATGTAGGAGGAGCTGAGAAGGCCAGACAAATATGGTATCCATACGATTCTAAATTAGAGTTTTGAGTCCTGTACTCCTGTTGCTCTTGCATAGCCTAGGATATTCCTTCATAAAAAAAAAAAAAATTCAGATACCCCAATTTCCTGGGACAAGTCATGGGTCACATTTTAAACTACCCGCCAAAGAGAGTACCCGAATTTTCGGATACCCGCTAATGAACACCCCTAGTTTTGAGGGGACAACGAAATTCATATGAATGCTGATTAAGGGGAATAATTTACTCTAGGAAATACCGCAAATACCTGAGTGTGGAGTATGTCTTGGAAACATTTTACTCGTATTTTTTATTTTCGTAATTTGGGAATATGGCAATTTGGTGATATATATTCGTTTGGATTGCATTGAGAAAAAGAAGGTAAGTGAATAAAACTGAATCATTTAAAAATTAAAACTATTGATAACTTGAATGAACATATGCTCGTATAAGTCATTTGGAAAAAACTACTATTTATTTTAAGAGAATACGAAAGTATCATACTGTTCGATTTTAAACAATGAATTATTGAAATTACATATATGTAATTTTATCACAAATATCTCTCTGTCTCTCAAAAAATTTTGAGTGTTCGAATATTCTTAAAATATGATATTGAAATAACCAACCTCGTATTCTTTTGTAGTGATTCATATGTTCTTTTTACCCATATGACCTAATTTGCAACCATTTCTTACACAATTAAATTCATTCAGTGCAATCTTAAAACCAATTTTAATACAAACCATGTTACATGAAGATTAAAAATGATATCATGGCTACATATGCACTTAAATTCATTATACATAGTATGTTATACACAGAAAAACAATGTTGTGCATTGTGCAGTACAATACAAAGCATATAGTCTAGGCAATATAGCAATGTAAATAGACGTGGATGAGTAGCATCAGCAAAGAGCATATTACCAAAGTGTAGATAGCGATCCAGGGTTGTACATTGATTGTTGTAGCTTGCACTCCCGTCATGGAAGGCAAAAGAGTCGACTTTTTTTTTAAAAAAAATTAGAAAAACTAACCTCGTTGACAAAGTGATTTGTAAAATGACCTTGTGCGTATAAACCGATGTCAAGGACAATAGTTTTGATATAGCAATAAAAACTACACATAGCTTCTCCAAATAGTGTTGAGAACTTTGCCAAGACTAAACTGCTGAACAGAAAGCTTCTTAACATAAGTCAAGCTAAAGGTTTAAAGCCAGGATCCAAAGAAGACAGAAAAAGACCATTGATAGAGCTCATAGCGCTGGTTCTGGCAGTGGACAAATGAGGCGACATTGAATGGTCTTTCATAACAATTCCTGTTACAGGAGGACGAGATGATGAGATTTGATTGGCTTTTTGAAATCGATTAGCTTGATAATATCACAGCAAACAAGAACTACGTATGGCCGCGTGTGGCTTCATGGCTTCAGTAGGAATGGGCGAATGGCACTGGGGTTGGCCTGCCCGAATGCCCATTTGACATGGTATGAAAAAAGCATGGCTCAGCATGATCTCAAGTTCCCAACCAAAGCATGATGCGGAACAATTTTTTCCTGCTGGGCGGCAAGTCGTGTTTGGGTTTCAATTTTTTTAGAGCTTCTAGTTGGGTAAGTCTGGGCTTTGGCCAAAGAAATCTACCCATTTCCAGTCAAGACATAGGGTTGGGTCGAATCAGGTCGGATCTAGAATCAGGTTAACTTTAGAGTGTCAAAGCCCATACTTTCATGCTAAGTAAAGCAAGTTTTTCAGGCTAGTCCTAATTTGTCTAAATACTAGATTTGAATTACCTAAATCCCAAACTATTTTCAAAAGATTTGGACCTAAAATCTCTTCTCGAAACCCACACATTTTCAAGTCAGGCCACCTTTGATCACCTTTATTTTTTTTCTTAAGCACGAACCTGGTCCAAGGCATGAAAGTTGGCTAAAGAGGTACGTGGACCGGCATGAAAAAAAAGTAAGCTAGGCATGATTTCTGGCATTAGCTTTTAAGAAATGAAATAGACATATTTAACTAATTGTAGGCCTCTATTCACCTATGCTTTGAATATACTTGTGATCGTACTTGGTGCATAGGAGGGTTGCATGGTGATTCATATAAAGAGTCAATGATAAAGACAAAGTAAAAGTCACCAATGAATTTTTAAAGGAATATCATAAACATTTGCTAAAGATTCAAGAATAAGGACAAATCGAAAAGGGACATATCCACATAAAAGAAATCCCCATTCCTTAAGAAATATAACTTCATTGCTTAGTTTTAAATCGAAGTAGCTTCAAAGATGAGATATGGGCTAGGCCTTAAGTCACAATCCACCTATAAGTGACTCTATTTCGATTCAATCACATGCCACAAACTCAAGACTTGCAATCAAATAACTAGTTAAAAGCCCTCATTTTACACATAGTTATAAATCTATTAAAAGGTGGGTTAATTTAAAGCATATAAAAAGACTAATAATCTAGCTTTCACTTCCTTAAACAATCATATTACCAGCGAAATTAATCGGTTGTTCTTGATTATCTTTATTAGTCGTGATTTCAAATACCAATCTTGATTAGATGCAATGAATAAATATAACAAGCTTCCCTTTCAGCCTTAATCCTAAATTAAATCTTAATAACTCAAATTATGCAGCTAATTAAAATTACTTATAATACATGAAATGATCCACAACTAAAAATCTATAACTTCTCTTGAAAAACTTAAACAAAATTCTACTAAAATTAAAAAGAATAAACTACAACAATAGTTGTCTTAAATAAACTCGTAAACATAAATTATTACTTCATTTTCATCCACCTAATTACTCTCTTTATCACGATTTTCAATCTCCTTTATTTCCTCACATTTCATACTTCAACGTTCAGTTGTCTCTCTTCAATAATTTTCTTTATTTTTACTCATAAAACCATGAGAATAAAAAAAAATATTAATATTTAATTATTTACTTTTCATGAAAAATAACATAATTAATGCTCTTTAGTGATTTTCTTTTAACATAAGAGAGATCATTACTTAGCTCTATTCCTCTTATATTTCCATAACATAAATTATTGAGCTTAACTTATTTAGGTTACACCTAATTATTTATACTAAATATTATTCTTTTAGGTGAATAAAATAGGGGTTAGTGATATAAATGAACAATTGGACACACTCCCAATTAATAAGGAAATGCATGAACTGAGGAAATAATTAAAACGATGTAGAGGAAAAACAGGTAATTATAGTAAGATTTCAACTGAATGACTGATACGAACACCGACAGATTCAGTTGTTCAGTTAAGAAACAAGACGATTGGTTAACAGGCATAAGTTGGAAGTTTTCATTAAATACAATTTCGTAGCTTACGTGAATCCCCCCTAATTGTAACTTCTCAAAGAGATTTCTGCTTCCTACGTTCAAGTACTGAATGTTTGACTCTTCATGGAGTCATAGAGAACTTGTTACTCCTAAGAAAGTGCAAGTACAAGTACAAGAATCAGTACTTGAACACAAGAGCAAAGACATGCTAGAAGGTGAAAACTCACTACATATTTTCAACCATGGAAAATTTAAGTTGATAATTTACAAATCCTAATGTGAATCATAATTTACAAATTGCTCACATCCCTTCTCATCAGTTACAAGGCCTTCACCCAGTTCTTGACAGAAATAAAAGTTTTCTTTCAGTCACTTCGGGCCTGAATAATAGTTACTAGTCTACAATGCTTTTTTGTCATTTGCAATGCATATAATGATACTTAAGATTCACCTGCCATAGCCTGGTTTTTTACCATAGAATCACCTAGAACTGGAGTCTGATCTACTGCTGAGACGGCTAACTCAGACGAGTGGACCTGGTTTATTGGATGGTCATATTTACATGCAGGACCATACTTGCATATTCCATATCGAGTGAAATAGCTGCAAACAATTTCACCCTGCGTATGTTCAGACCAAAGCAGCAACCAACATTAGAAATTAATATAACAAAGATCCATAACATAACATACATACACATATAGAATGATCAATATAGCTCTCGGACTTTCGGACAATCAAACCTAGATCCTCATATCACCCTCAAAAATTCACATAATAAGCATTTACTTGATATCTGTACAAGTTCATTTCTGTTTAATTACATCAGAAAGAAAGATAATTACTCGGCAGACACAGCAACAAATAAATCCAAAACAGAATACATACCCTAAACAATCAAATTGGATGCTTTGGGTGCTGGGAATGACTATAAATACAAATAAAATCCATTATTGCTTTAGAAAAGCTAACTGGAATATTTTGTTGGTCAGAAAGAAGTCAGTCAAGATTTTCCCATTATGTTTTAGCAAAGGACGATGCAACATCAAGATAGGAGAATAAACACTTTATCAAAAAACCCAATATACCCATTTTAGGCATTCATTTCCCCTCATAATTATATTCAAAAGCTCAACTTCATCAACATATCTTCACCTTTAGTGAATGAAAAAAAAAAATTACATTTTGCTTTCGATAGTAGGCCATATTTCTATTTCCCGTCGTCCAAAACTTAGAAAGTTGAACTTTAACTTTCCCACATTACCTTTAGCAGCAAATAAAAACTACATAGGTATGACTGAGATGTATAAAGCTAAAATTGTGATGAACATAAGTGGTATTTAGACTTATTTTCTACATATGGCCAAAAATAAAGGTGGTGGTGACCTATTACAGGGTGGAAGATGTAGCACAGGAAGTTGCAATCAGACAATCCAAAAATAGATAACAAAAAACTGAGGTATAGATAACTTACAGGTCTTATTGGCAAACCCAAGTCACTTAGAAGACACGGCAGTGACTGAGCAGTCGCGCTTTTGGGATGGTGAAATTTACATGCAGATCGATATTTACAATTGCCATTTCTTATAAAATAACTGCATTCAGGTTGCCCAGGCCTTTCAGGAAATTCATCACCCATAACCTGCTTTGGCTTTTCCAGTAAATGAGTATTCATTGCATATGTTGGTGGAATGTGAATGTTCCTTTCATGTGGATATACAGGAGCCTGTGGTAGTGGGGGAAACGAAAAGGTCAGAAAATATAAGAAAATTAAAGATGTCACTATAATTCTTACTTGGAACTTTCTCAGCTTCTAAAGCTAATTTTCCCATCCCAAAAACACATAATCCACCCAAATTAACCAAAGAACATATCTCATATGTCAGACAAGCATCAATTAGAAAAATCCCAGCAGTCTTGAAGAACTATAAAGTAGAATACACTAGCAAACTACTTGTTGCACATGAACTATGACAATAATGGCTTTGTCATCATTCTCCAACACTGATATCCTAGATAACAGACATCAATCAAGGTATAATTCTACCTGGTAAGCATTCCATTCAGACTGTGTTGGAACACTTGGAGTTGGAGAAAACAAAAGAGGCAAATACGGAGGACTTCCATTTAAAGTAGGAGGAGGAGACCAAGATGTGAAATTCGATTGCAAGGCCTTGGGTGATAAGATGGATCCTCCATTGTCGTATCTGAGCAAGCCATCAGTTCCTCCAACAGATGTAGGATCAGGATGGTTAAATCTGCAATTTGCTCCAAACTTGCACGAGCAGTTGCGCATGTAAAAAGGGCACTCTTTTTCTCCCTGTGAAGCCATAACCTCATAATTCAACAAATGACATTGGACAAGTGAACAAATTCAGATGATGTAAAAAAGGCACTCTTTTCTCCGTGAACACGGTACATGTTAATTGAAGTGTAGAAAGGGTCATTCAACTACCATAACTAAATTCTAGAAACCAAAGAAGATGTCAACCAAGATGATGGAATCTTTCATTTTCATACCAGACGAACTGGCAAACCCATGAAATTGAGCTTCAAGGGAATGCTGGGTTTTCTACTGTGATTGAATTTACAAGATTTTCCAAATTTACACCCTCCAGGACGATCAAAGTACTGTATCAAGAGAAAAGGACAAACATAGAAGAGTCAGAATTACTTAATGGTAAATAATTATAGTCAATGACACAAAAATGATATAATCAGATACTCTATGCACCTAAAAGTTAGATAGCACTTCCATATCTAGATATATAAAGGAACATCATTTATTGCATTGTTTTTTTGCTCAAAGTATTATAACTAACTTACTCAAATATCATCAATGCATGATTCAAGACAACTTAACCCATACTTTCATATGGCTAAATCAGAAAATTAACCGTTATTTTGAATGGGGTACAATTGTACAAATCAGCCAGCCAATTTTAACTAATGCAGACTATTAGCAGTAACGTGGCTGAAACAGAATGCAAAACTTGTAGGTAAAACAAAATATTGTCAATGCCAGCTAGGATTTCATAGCTAATTCATCAACTCAACGGACTAAAGCACTAAATTAAGATACACTACAGAAAAGTCTTCACAAATTGTTTAGGCCAAGGCATTTCCTAAATCTCTTGAAAGGAAGGCATCAAGGCAACCCAGTCAAGAGAAGAACTCCAAGAGCACAGTCAATAAGTGAAAGTTTACAAGAGAATTTCAGTTTTTATTTGGTAGACAAGCATAGGTATGGGTTCTATGACACAATGACAACTTTGAAAATACTAGCCTATTTTGACTAATTTTATCTCATGAGCTACAGCATAAAATTTAATAAAACACATGATACTGACATTGTTAAATGTGCTCAAATGTCCATGTATTATTTACTTTCTAGGGAAAGCTCACTGAGTCTGCAATAGAAAAGTTCAGTATGAACAGATGGTACATTGTTAAAGTACATGATGCTATGCGGAGAAACCTAAAAATGTGATTCTTACCACATCATGGCATCCAAATTTTAGAAAAACGAAAAAAACTCAAAATGTGATGTCTTCAGCCACAAACAATCAAACACATATAGCACAATTATGCTGGATCCTAGTTCACTCAATATATCAAATTGTAGCAAAACAAGAGATGCTATATACAGCAGCTAGTAATACGATGTTGGCAAAAATCGTTTCAAAATAGCTAATAGCCTAATAGTGTAACCTTAAGCATTAACTAAACAACATAGATGCATTATTTTTCGATAAAAGCTGCATTTTACACAACAAAATCCTTAACACATTTATACCTTGCAATCTATCTGTTCCTTGTCCACAGATTCAACCATTTCCTTCACCTGCTTTGAAGTATTTTCTGCACATTCTTCCTTTGCTTTCGCCTTTACACCCAACAACAGCGGAACAAATCTAGTTAGCCATCCAATAAATCACTTTTGTCTTACTTACGAACTAAGCTCTCAATCAGCATAACAAGACAAACATCAAACCAAAAGTAAATAAAAAGTATAAAACTTTATACACCTGAAATTTCCTATGATTAGAAGGATGATTAAACTTGCAATTCATCCCAAACTTGCAGGTCCCGGTTCGAATAAAAAAGGTACAGTTCTCAGCATCCGGCCTCACCGGATACCTATAGCTACTACGTGTACCACTCAACTCTTTTTCACTGTCCTCATTTTTACTCGCGTTCTCAGTCTCTCTCTTTTCCTCCGCATTCTCTTCGTTATAGTCTTTCTCCAGCGTGCTATCTCCGCCGTCACCGTCATCTACGATTTCAACCGGATACCTAGGGCTGCATATTCTGCCACTCGACACTTTTTCACTGTCTTCTTTCTCTCGCTTTTCCTCCGCATTCTCTTCGTCATATTCTTTCTCCTCCGTGCCATTTCCGTCCTCGATGCCATCGCTTTTGAACACGGTTTCGGGCGGGATTATGGAACTACTTCTACAGCTCAAATCCTCCATCTCCTGCTTTACATCAGCATTCTCTCCACTATTTCCTATCTCCACCGCGTGATGTCCATACTTCCCGTCTTTGTCGGCGGCGATCACAGTAGAAAACCTATTACTACTAACTCCATTACTCAAAAGTTCTTCACTTTCCTCAGTCTCCCGATTTCCAACCACATTCTCTACCCTAATTCCTTTCTCCACCGCGCGAACGCCGTCCTTGCCGCCTTTGTCAGCGGTGATCACATCGTCCAACCTATCACTACCAATTCCAACACTTAACTGTCTCACACTATCCTCAACCTCCATCTTCTCAACCACATCCCCTTCTCTTTTTTCTCTCTCCGCCGAGCGAAAGCCGTCTTCTCCACCATCCTCGTCGACGCGAATACTCAACTCCTGACTTCTGCTCACATTCTCAATCACCTCATTATCTTCTTCAACGCCGTTCTCTCTCTCCACCGTGCGTCCAACGACGGCAGCGGCGTCGAAATGACAGGGAGAAACAAGGCGATCAACGACGGAGTCAGAGAATTGATGATGATCAGATGGTGAAGGAGGAGGAGATTGAGAAGAGTAGAGTATTGAAGAAGTATTGAGATTAGGGTCTGACGGGCAGGTCATTGAAGAAGAAGAAGAAGAATCCAACCCTATCTCCATTGTTGAAGAAAATCCAGCATTTCTAAACCCTAATAAATTTTTGAGGGTAGGTTTCGTCGCATTAAACGAGGGGAAAAAGGGGGGGTGGGGGGGGGGGCAAAGGTAAGACTTTGAATAGTGATAAACTGACAACTGATACGTGATACTCCGTAACTCGTTACTTGTACCATTAATACAACTACTCCTTTTTTCATATCCATTACCAAAAATATTCGTAGTATTTGTATTTAAGGAGACTATTTTTTTATTATCGATTTAGTACTATTTTATATTTCTATATTTTGCTTAGCTATGTACTTATGTAGCATAAGAAATTCCTCTCATTTAATGGGATATCATCATATGACATCGTTAAAGATAGTTATACGAATTTGCTTTAGTGGATCGCTAAACACCGTCCGTGATTATCCAGCTATCGACCGGCCGTATTTTATACGTATTTTATACCTTCTTTACGATTTTGCCCTTATATATTATATACTTAATCTAACCTTATTTAAACATATATAATAATTATTTAACGTTTTAGTTTACTAATTTAATAATTTAATTTACTAATCTAGTTTAACCTATTTACTAACCTAATTTAATAAATTAATTTACTAATCTAATTTAACCTATTTACTAATGTTTAAATGTAATGACCTAATTTAATCCATTTATTCACCTAATTGTACTTTTTCCTTTTCCTATCTCTTATAAATCTATTTTTTCACTCTTTCAATACTTTTCCTTCACTCACTCAAACTCTCTTAAACATTTATTTTTCTCCTAAGAAACTTCTTTCATAAAACCAAATTTTTTCTTCAAAAGTTCACCATGTCAAGAGTGGGTAAAGAACCAAGTCGAAGTTTGAATGGAAAAATAAGTAGAGTTGAGGGTAAAGCTCTAAGAGAATTAACGGGTTCTTCATCGTCAAAAGTATGTATTAATTTTTTTTTTTTTAGCCATTTATGGTTTCTTATGTGTATTATTTTGATTTTGAACTAATTTGAAGTTATTTGTATGTATTTTAATGGAGTATAATGATTTATATTAATAACTTGTTTGTTCCCATTGTCCATTTCCTTGAATTTGGTCGATTTGTGTTTGAGATGAAAAACAAAAAACAAAAAAAATATAGTGAGAACCGTGTGAAATACACGGTTAAACCTAGGTAGAACCGTCCATTTTGGACGATTTAACCTAGGTAAAACCGTGTATTTCACACGGTTCTCAATATATACAAAACGTCCAAAATGGACATTTCCATAGCACTAAAAACCGTCCACATTGGACGTTTAATATGTCATAACAAACGTCCACATTGGACGTTTAACATATCACTAACAAACGTCCACATTGGACTTTTACCAAGCATGAACGTCCATTATGGACGTTTGATCCTTCCCCATTAGTTAATATTTAATTAATATTTAATTAGTTAATAATAGTAGTCTTAATTTATTATATTTAATTATTTAATATTTAATTAGTTAATTATATAATAGTTAATATTTAATTAGTTAATTATTATATTTAATTATTAGTTAATATTTATTATTTAATTAGTTAATAATAATACTCATAATTTATTATATTAATGATATTATTGTTTATTAATAATAATACGTATAATTAGCCGTAATTCTAATATATTTTACATGTTTGTATATAGTAATAATAATAATTACGTCTGTATTAGTTAATTTTTTTTAAAATGTTAATAGTTAAATTATGTTTATATTAAATTAGTATTTATTTATATTTATTTATATTTATTAATTACTTATTATTTATCATTAATATAATGGATTAGTTACCTGAAATCCATGGTGAGGGGGATTCAGGTTCGAAAAACTCAGAGTAAAATTAACTGATATTGAGTGGTAAAAGTGAAAATACATTTAGCGTATATGAATATAAACAAAGGGCGAAATTGGCATTTCATGTACAAAATATGGGCGGTAGCTGAAGATGCACGGGCGATGTTTAACAAACCCCTTGATTAAAGGTGAAGCAGTCTGATTATTAACACAAAATGTAGCTTGAATAAAGAAAAATCCAAAATGATTAATTGGATGATTTAAAGTTGTTAATATCTTATTTTAAATAATAAAATTCTTTCTCCCATTTGTTTTGAAAAATTGATGCAACTCTTATTTATTTATTTTTTATGTTCTTCTCTAGGAGCATGTAGAATAAATGTGAATTAATTTATTAAATGCTTCTATGCTTCTTTTTCTATAATTATGTCTCCATATTCCTAAGCATCAAATGAATGTTGTTATTCATTGTATTTATCTTAATGAAATTGACAAATTGTAGACTTATATTATCTGCAAAAATTTTAATATAGGAAGTTTGACAACGTATAACAATCTCTGCTTCCTTGACAAATAATGTAATACACTTTGTTGCCTTAATGTATCCAATTTTTACAAGTATTCTAAATCTTAAAAAAAGACGAAGTCAATATTTATTTAAAAAATATATATTTTAATATTAATGTGATATATACAGTGGCTAATGTCGTTGTAAGCTAAGCAACATTTTAAACATTTATTGGCCTTCACAAATTATCGTGCATATGAATTGTACCAAATTGGAAAGCTAGTGTCAATACTTAATATTATAGCATCGACTTTGAAATATTTAACAAATACAAAATAGTTAATAAGGTTTGACTCTTGCACAAAGAGGTTGATAAATGGTGCAATATTTTGTAATTTCTTACATTAGATGCCACTGAATATTGATCCAAATAGATCTTTTTTACTTGCAATAACATCTCTATTTTAAAGTTGTTATTAGCCTTTAGCTGAAGAAAATAATATGTTTTTGGATATGATAACTGTACTTGACAATTTATTATCATAATTATTTAGAATATTCACTCCAAAATAAAAAGTATTTCAACAGTCTATATATCAAATAAGATTTTCAGGTTATTTAAATAATGTTTCTTGTAGTAATAGTTCTAGCTTATTTTCCATTTTTGATTTTGATGCATCAAGAGTTCTTCTCGTCATGAGCATCTCTTAATATACATAGTACTATGTAACAAGTAGTTCATAATACCATGTCATCAATTTTAAATATTACAATTTTCTTTATTTTTGTTTTTTATTTTTTGAGAAACCCTTTTTATTCATTCCTTTAATCAATTCAAACACGGATAATTGGTTTAGTATTATTGTACCAATAGTTACTCATAGTCAACAAATAGCATTACATATACGTCTGGTATTATATCATATCTCTATTGTATAAAGATCGATTATGTAGCTTTTCATGAGAGACATTTGGTGGTACAAATTTTCATCAAGTATTGTGCCACGTTGATCCAACTAAGCGTAGACATGTCACGAAGATGCTTCAACAACGATATATATAGAGTTTTACTTGGACTTTTGAAGGCTTCAAAATTATTCATATTAGACTTTTAAAGGCTTCAAAACTATTCACGTTAATTATACATAAATCAACCATAACTTACACATTACGTTTTATAAAAGTTTTATATTTGCATCATTAGATAAGTATCAAAAACTATTTTCAAATAAGATCCACTTATTGATGTATTAAAATTTGATAATATAGTTTTTACCATATTGGTTTATTAGTTTGAAAGATAGTTCAATGTATTTTCAAGTTTCATATTGATAAGTTATCTATGAATAATTGACTAGATAGAATTTAAAATAATTTAAAAGTGTCTTAAACTAAAAATAACTAATTCTAGTTATATATAATGATTATTTCGTGTTTCTATATAGGGGTGCTTATTGAATTGAGTTATTTGTGAGCTAGTCAAAACTCGACTCGACTGGAGATCAAATTCAACTCGATAAGTTAATTAACCTAATTGAGCAAATCAAAGCTCGACTCAAAAAATTTGAGAGAAGCTCGAATTTTTATGTGTAGTATATATATTTATATAAGAATATACTTATGATATAAGAGTGGAATAAAATTAAATATGGTTTGATATATAAACCCAAAATCCCACATTGCAATAAAATGGAAGATGACTAGCTAGAATTATATGCATAAATTCAAAGTCCCACATTAAAAAATGATAGATGATTTGAAGTAATTGGTAAATATAAATTCAATAGTGATTCTCACCTAAAATCAAATCAAGCTTATTGAAACTAAAATTTAGGCTTCTTGTTGGCCTAGTTTGAGCATATATATTTAGGCTTATTGAGATTTTAAAGGAGTTGAGAATGAGTTCAAACTCGAGTAAGAAATGAGCTTAGTTGAGTTTGGGTCAAGATTATGAATAAAGTTTTTAAGTCCAACTCGATTTAATTTATGGGCTCAAAAGCTTTTAAAATCAAATTGAGCTTGAGTTTGTATTATCGAATTCGATTAAAACTCAACCAAACTCAAATTTAAACTTGACTCAACTTATAAACCCCATATTTCCATATAAACAATATGGAGTATATCTTTAGAGTAGGGCTGGAAACGAGCCTAGTCGATCTTGAGAAGCTCGTGGCTCGGCTCGCTTGAGACTCATAAAGCTCAGGCTTAGGCTCGTGACTCGCCGAATTTAAAAATTCGAGCTCGGGCTCGACTTGATAAAAGTTTGTGGCTCGGCATAAGCTCGTCACTTGGATCGGATTTGCCGAAGGCTGTTATTATGCTCGATTCTATTTAAAGATTGATTTCAACTACTCCCTGAATTAAGCTCGGCTCGTTTAGGCTCGTCGAGCCTTCAAGCCTGAATTATTTGAGCTCGATCTCACTTTTGTAAAGCTCGGATTTAGCTGAGCTCACGAGCTCACCTAATTTCAAGCTTGAGTCGAGATTTAGGCAATCCGATTCCATAGCTCGACTCATATTATTTAACATTTAAATCTTGTGAACTCCAGCCCCAGTGATAAGAACCCCGCCGCTCATCTCCTACACCGCCTCCTCTCCCTCTTCCATCCTCTCCGCCAGGTAATCTTCCCTCCACCACCAACTTTTAATATTCTAGGGTTTTGTTCTATCAACCATCACAAACTCTTTTCTAATTAATATCCCCTCTTAAATTTAAAAAAAAAAAAATTATCTGCAGCTGTTCCTGTTCTTGCTTCGCGTATCCACTGCAATACTCCAATCATGGCAACCAGTAAGCCAACCACCCCCCCCCCCTATCATTTATAATTTTTATATTATGGTTATTTTATTTTATTATAGAATATGAATGTGTGTCGATGATTGAATGTACTGTAGGACTTCAATTTGAGAACAATTGTGAAGTCGGGGTATTCTCTAAGTTGACCAATGCTTATTGTTTGGTTGCAATCGGCGGTTCCGAGAATTTCTACAGGTTTGTTTGGTTAGCTGCAGATGCTTACAAGCTGAGTTTCGTTTACTAGTTAGTCTCATTGTAAATTATTGTGCTGCAGTACGTTTGAGGCCGAGTTAGCGGATTACATCCCCGTTGTGAAGACCTCTGTTGCTGGAACCAGGATTATTGGTCGAATGTGTGCCGGTGAGGATAACCGCTTGTACCGGGTTTTCTTGTGTTCTATAGATGTAATTGTGATACCCTTTTGTTTGAGCAATGTACTTATGAGTTGTGATTCTTTTGTATTGTGGCAGGAAACAAAAATGGGCTTCTTGTGCCTCACTCCACTACTGATCAGGGTCAGTATAATTGATCAATGAGACGCTTGTATCTTTGCTTTGTTCTTTTATCAGTGCTTTGCTTTTGTTTTGGCTTTCCTGTTCGTTTTCATTATCCAATGACTGATTTGGGATGGTCTTCTGCAACATTTCATTGGTGTTTTTCCTGTTGTTGGCTGGAATTATTAGTGTATGTCATTTGGTTTTCTTACGCCAAGCTATCTGAATTGGTTTCCTTTGATATATGCATTATTATGTTTATTTTAAAATAGAACTTCTTAAAGGAGAAGTTCAAAATGGGCCTAATGATGACATAATTTCTTGTACTTTGAATCCTTGTTCTTGTAGATTGTGTCTTAAAAAGGAAACATTGTCATGTATTTTGTAGTAAGTCTGGGTGTATTCTAGTACTACTATCTAGGTCCCTACCCCCTATCTTGTTGGAGTTTAATTGTAAGAGCAGGACTGCAGGAGAGCGGTGCAAAGTTGATACCCTTTTCACTGGCATTTTTATTGACCAATAATAATTTTCTGGATTTGAAAATTTTGATCTAAACTTAGTCATAAGCTGTAGCTGCTGCTGTAGTTTGATCTCTCATAGAGGCGTTTTATAAATTGCTTTGGCTCAATTCATTCTTGATTAGTTGGAACATTGATTTTCTTTGTGAATTTTTATAAGGGCCTTGTCTGATTGGAACTTTAATTTTCATTGTGAATTTTTATTAGTGCCTTTAATTTGGTGAAATTCTCATGGTAATTAGTATGTTTTCTCCTTTATGACCTTTCACGTAGCTAAGACCATAACTCCATAATTTTATTTGGGGCATTCAGTTATCACATTTCTTACTCAACATTAGACCATTTAGCGAAACATTAAAAACAGTTCTTAGTTTGAGTAAATAATTTGATGATTGAATCTCAAAAAATTGCATATCATCTCCTTCTGGGTAGGACTTGGAATCTTCCTGAGCTGCACTTGTAGTATAAGAGTTAATTTGAAAAATCTTAGCCATGTGAATACCGCCCCTCTCTTTGTTTTGTTTGGCTCTTATTTAGGCCATTAAGAAACAATGGTGGGAATACATGGTCTTACAATGTGGTGTATTCTTTGATTTCTAGTGATTGATGTCCTTGTCCATATGGCTTGTTTGTTGGTTGATTTGTGTTTTCTTATGAGATATATATATATATATATATATATATATATATATTTTAATATACTTTATCCTTTTGAGCTGTTTCTGAATTTCAATTTATTATGCTCTAATTACTGACTTTATGCTTTGTTTTACATCCTTAAGAACTCCAACATATGAGGAACAGTCTTCCTGATTCAGTCGTTGTGCAACGCATCGAAGAAAAACTATCTGCTCTTGGAAATTGCATAGCATGCAATGATTATGTTGCTCTCACCCACACTGATCTTGACAAGGTACATGTGTTTTTTTTGGCGTAATTCCTTTGAGCCTTTTTCTCTCTTTACCTTTCTGTGGACTTCAATATGCTGCTTTATTTGTGTGAATAGGAAACCGAGGAGATAATCGCAGATGTTCTTGGTGTTGAGGTTTTCAGGCAAACTATAGCTGGAAACATTCTTGTGGGAAGTTACTGTGCCTTCTCTAACAAAGGTGGTTTGGTATGTACCTTCTTCCCTATAGAGCAAGAAAAATATGTCTGTGTACGCGATACTACTCGTATTATATCTATTCTAATCCAATCATATTTTTTTATTTGTGCTAAAGGTCCATCCTCACACCTCAATTGAAGATTTGGATGAGCTTTCTACACTACTCCAGGTCCCCTTGGTGGCTGGAACTGTTAACCGAGGTAGCGAAGTAGTTGCTGCTGGATTGACGGTTAATGACTGGACAGCATTTACTGGTTCTGACACAACAGCTACAGAACTCTCAGTGATCGAGAGTGTTTTCAAGTTGAGGGAAGCCCAACCCATTGCCATTGTTGATGAGATGAGAAAGTCTTTAATCGACAGCTATGTCTGATTATACTGCTTCTGTTTTTGTCTACAGCTAGTTAGATGCCATGCATTAAAATATAATGTATTGAGTTTCAAGTCTTGTGGTGGTGGGAAATTGTTCTTGTCATATACTCCCTTACTAATTTCAGAAGAATAGAAGATGACCTGGGGCTGGATTGGGCAAATTTGACCTTCGGGCCGGCCCTGTCTAAATTTTGAAATTGCGGGGCCTTGATCAAAAGAGATACAATTTTTGTACTAGGGTAAAAAAAAAACACACACTTCACGAAATGTGAAAATCTTTATTACATAAGTAAATTAAGAGGCGAGAAAGACTGAGTTCTTGAATATCTTATCTTGTAAAGTGGTATAATTTTTCATTGGTAATAAACGGAAAAAAAAAAGTAGTTACAATTTACTATATTTTCATGGTTTTAAGGTCTAATCACTAATACACTCAATCTTTCTTTGCTTAATATTGTAACTATAAAATTGCGTACTCAATTTATCGACCACCTCGTAAAGGATTGCACTAGCATTTCATGTACCTGATACCTCTACCACTCTATAATAGATTAATTAATTCTAAATTTTAATTACTTTATTAATGATATTTTATGAGCGTCTTAAAAGTTTGAGGGCCAAATTCCCAAAGTGATTTACAATATAGGATAGTAATTGAACAATTTATTATTAGTAATATCGAAGATTATGAAAGTAGAAAAATTTGTTGTGAATAAGAGGAAAAAACAAAAGTTTTATGAAACTCCTTTAGTAGTGACTAGTGAGTAAGATAGTAAGTTTTACTACGTATTCATGTATCTTATAGATTCAAGTTTTATTTGTTTTAATAGCTTAACTTTACGGTTTCGTTTAGTACGGTATAAAACATTTTTCCTGAAAATTATTTTCTCATTTTACATTGTTTGGTTTGGAGTAAAATATAGGATGTAAAACTTGGAATGTTGTGCACAAATCCATTCACTCAAAAAAAAAAAAAAAAATACCAACTAACAAACAACTCACACATTAACAACTCACGCATAGAGGTAGATACAAGTCGTGTCGTGCCCGTTATGGACCATGCCAGCTCGTGTCTGGCCTCGTGTTGTGTTGTGCCTAATTGTGATCGTGTCGTGCCGTGTTAGTTTTCCCTTAAAATCGACCCATGACCTAACACGACTCAAGTGCTTGGCGTGTTGTGTCGTGTCTCGTGCTGGCCTAAATTTTTTTACAAAAAATAAATAAAGTATATAATAGAATAGAAAAAAATAAATTTAGATAATTTAAATTGTATTATAAGAATATAATAATATTAAAAATAATAGTAATAATATTATTATTACTAATAATAGTATTAAATGTTACTAAAATGATAGTGTGCTTCGGGCCGTGCAGCTCGTATGCTCGTACCTAATTTTTTTGGTTCGCAGCCTGACCCGCTGCCCACTCCATGGACAACGTGTTGTGTCGTACCGTGCCAAAAGCATGTCGTGCTTGTTCAACTCGCGCCCAGCCCGACCCATGCCCAGTTCTACTCACACATTATTCATTTCTCATCTTTTCAGTAGCATCTCTCTACTCCACACTTTCTCTTTCTTAAAAATTGGGGAAAAATCCACAATATCTTTTCATCTCCTTCGAATATCATCAATTCAGTACGTTTTCTTCGATTCTAATGTCTTGATTATTAAATTATCATACTATATCATGCATTTGAACAAATTTTATCCATTTTAATCGAAAATAAAAAGCCTAGATTTTTCCGATTCGATTGAACCATGAAATGTGGGAAATCAACAGTTTATTTAAAATTAGAGCAGAAATTTAAAATATACAAACAAACTATTGAATTACAACCAATTGATTGGTTTACCTATTTGATTACGGATACATTTTACTTGTTTGATTTATTTGCTTATTCGATTGCGAATACTCATTTATAGTTAGCTCAAATTCTTTTTTATAATGTTGAACCAGATTTTTTAGGTTTCTCTAGTTTTATGGCGATATTCTGTATAATATAATATGTTATTAATAGATCAAAGAAATATATTGTATATTTTATAAAAAAATATTTTTCGTATCATAAAAAAATTTAGCTAATGACAAACAAATAGAAAATACAACAGAAAAAATAGTTAAAAATGACAAGATAATATAATTACAAAACTAAATAGGAGTAATTGATTTTCAGTCCAACCAAACAACGAAAAATGTTTAAATGTAAAATCATTTTCCATACAACCAAACAACGAAAAAGTTTCATGATAATTAGTTTTCTATGGAAAACTATTATCAATTAAAAACGTTTTACTTCCTATTAAACGGAGCCGATGTGGATCAACTTGTAAAGGTATGATTATTCTATACATCTTCATAATGAGTATGCTACTACTTCGTATATGTTTTCAATAATTGCCACCTTCATAATCCGTACAGTTTTCAATACAACAATTGATGCTTGGGCTGTCACATTAGGTAGCTAAAATCATAACAAAATTTGAGTATACATGCAAAAATAGGGATAGCAACTACGGTATTGGACAAAGCTTGTGCACTAATTAAATCACTATCATATAATTACACACAATAAATCAAAATTCACTGATTAGGTACTACACATTTATATTTAATTCCTTCCCTGATAACTACATCATCATGGAACTTTATTATCCTCAGATTTGCAAAAAACGTGACCAATTCCCTCCCAAATTTTTAGGTAGCTTACTACCTAATTATGAGTCATAAACCGGTTACTAAGTTGCAATTGGCTATGCCATACCCATTTGAGCCTGAGATAATCGTCTTCACCGACAGGAGCTGAGTGTCGGCAGTACTGCATATTTACACTAATTTCAAACTCGATATCACAAAATATTATATACACATGAGTCTCCAATAAAAGTGACTCATTTAATAGAACAAAAGTTATTCCTTAAAGTTGATAAAGATTGACATATATTGTATTAAGGGGTAATTTTTGTTATATTAAGAAATCACTTTTACCAAGGACGTGTGTATACAACACTTCTTGTTAATGACCTTTAAATTAAATTATATAATACTAGTTTTCAAAAGTAAAATTCAGTTTTAATTAAGCAAATATCAAATTTAATTAGTAAAAAAAAAAGAATTGTCAGGTTTAAACTTTAAAGTGAGTAGTAAACACCCTTTTAAACATTAACAATGTTTAGCCTTTCCATTATATTTTTGTGAAAAAAGATAGAAAACATCAGAATTACTTGTGATATCTTTATCATTTCCGTATCATTTAATCTAAGTGTAAAATCTTGCCCAAAAAAATCTACGAGTAACATACCCAGTGCTAGGAAGTACAATTGTGAATCGAAGCAATTCTATAAGATGAAATCTATATAACTGAAACTATGCACAATGTTGAGCAACCACACAAAAGGCAATGGAGCTTAGTAAAACCCAGTCAATGGGAACAATTGATCCTGAGAAAAATATTACTCAGACACTAATATTTCAGTGACATTATTTTCTTTCCAAGAACAGATGATAGAAGGAAGCACTTGACCAAAGCAGTCAAAAATCATGTATGGTTATATATAAGACAATGGTTCCTCAAGGAGATTTCTTGATTGAACTGAAAGAATGATGAAGACCCCTCACCCCCTTTGACATGACCGATTCAACGACTCTTACTATGTCTTGGTTTTAAGGGGGGAACCCTAAAACTAAAATTGAACTAAGACCTAAGGTCAATCAGCTGTGACAATATCCTTGATATGAAGCATGTTAATCTATGTTTACGTACCACCTACATATATCATTTCCTAGCCTTCTTTGCTGCGTGACCCGTCTTGCGTTTGTGACGACTGAAATCTGACACAAACCTGAATGTTTGTCCACAACCCGCTTCATTGCAGACATACGGACGGGCCCCAGTGTGCACCCGTATGTGTTCAGTGCGAGCCCATGCCCACTTGAATGTCATTCGACATCCCTTCCAAGGGCACTTTAGGGGCCGGTCATCAATGTGAACACGTCGATGCTGCACCAGATACTTGTGTGAGAAGAATTTCTTACCACATCCCTTGACTGGGCATATGTTTCTTTTGTGCAAGGCAAGCTCTTGCTTTGACCCCAAACTCATGTTGCACCCCTCAACGTCACAGGAAAATTCAGCTGCTTCTTCCTCTTCTTCTTCTTCTTCTTCTTCTTCTTCTTCTTCTTCTTCTTCTTCTTCTTCTTCTTCTTCTTCTTCTTCTTCTTCTTCTTCTTCTACTTCTTCTTCTTGTTCTTCTTCTTGTTTGTCATCTTCTTCTGCGTCACCAGAGGAGAGAGATGGAAACTTTCTGGCTGGAACCTTCATTGCTGGACCTATTGATACTGGAAGTCTCATCTTAGGACCCTTTCTTATTGGAATAGCATTCTTTGTGGCTGGAGCTGCTTTCTTTCCTTTGGATTTCTGTGCTTGTCTCTTCACCGTTGATTTGGTTTCACTCCTCTCCTGAATAGGCCTTGAAATTCTTTTCCTCAGACGAGTGCTAGGCCCACCACCCATCTCATCATCATCAGTGACTGACTCATACTGTTTATGGACTGGGAGCCGACGCTGAGATGCAACTGGCCTCCTTATATTTCTCCTATGCTCTTCTGGTTCAGATTCATTAGATGGTGAACCTTCAGAGTCACTATCCACAATCTCTTTTGGTTGGGATTTTAACTTTCTAATTGATTTCCCCCCTGCCTTCAGTTTTATACAGCTTCTCAATCCATGTTGATGAGATACGTCATCCAGTAAATCATCATCATAAAGACTGCGAATAGCATTGGCACTTTGATGACCTTTTGTTTTAAGAATTTGTGCAGTACCTCGTTTCAAGACTCGAGCACTTTTCAAAGATCCCTGACGAGATTTAATCTCATCTTGGGAATCCTCTGAGATGCTATATAGAAATTCTTCATCTCGGTGTTTTACTCTCTTGATAGGCCTACATAGTGTTTTTGATTTTCTTACACTTCTCCTAATTTCAAGCTCTGGTTTATCATCCACTGAATCTTCTGGATCAGTATCTGCAAATTCATTAGCTTCAAATTTCATTTTCTTGACTACCCTACTCCCTGGCAATGATTTTCTCTTCTTCCCAAGCTTTCTAATTGTGTAGGTGGTTTGGGTTTTATGACTAGTTTCAGATTTTCTCCCATCTTTCTCATCTGATTTCAAACAAGTATCGTGCAATCTTTCTTCTTCATCAGGATCTCTATGTAATAACAAAGGATGAACCTGATTTGACATCCAAACTTTACCACACCATCTACCCGCCATCACCAACTTTTTCTGCCTGCCATATCCTTTGCCAAAAACCTTAGCTTCTGAGGAGGATTTTGAAGAACTGCAGCCAAAAGCACTGTATATGACCGAGTTGTAGGGCATCTGCTTACTGTAGAGAGGAGAACGGCTGAGAATGGCACTATAGAAGAGATTGATGCCTAGTTTTACAGCCCAATCTCCATTCTTTGGTGTGGCCTCTTCACTTTGTAAGGCCATATGAATTCTCTCCTCATCCTCTTTGGTAGCCATGGAAAAAGCAATATCTTGCCAATTATAATCCATTTCTAACTCTTCCGCTACCTTCTTTGCTTCAACTTCTACATTGGGATAGTCTGAAAATGCAGGACAAATGTACAAATGTATCAGAAGCCGTAAGAAGTGATAACCAACCCTTCTTTTTTTTTTTTTTTGGGGGGGGGGGGGGGGGGGGGGGGGGAGGGGTTAATGCGAACTCAAACCCTACTGTCATATACTCATATTCCATTTCTTCACTGGTACTTATATATCCTGGCTTTTACTAGTAGTTCCAAGTATGTCTTAAGTTCCAAAAGGTTGTAATCACTGGTACTTATCACAGTTATTTTACATCACGTATCAATATATACAAATGAAGTGACCTCACAGCACTTAGAGCTACCTCTACAGTAAGTACATGTAAAACGATGCAACTTACAAAATCTGCACATATGCTGCCTCCAAAGTAACTAGACAAGTCAAACTCAAAACATCAACATAAATAACAACAAAGCTAAAAGCCTTAATCCCAAAATGATTGTATGAGCCGAGAGTTTATCTAGTGTGATCATTCACATAAAACCTCCTCCATTCCCTCTTATTTAGTGTCACATCTTCACATAAACCCAAACAAAATACTGCCATATTTCTTTTCTTCAACACAAATTTTTTTTTAATAGATCCCACCAATAGAGAAAAGCAGGCGAACTACATACAAACCCGATTCCCATGCACCATACATCAATTTAACATAGGCCAGCACAAACTCTCTGCAGAAATAAAGTTTTTCTTGAGACTGCATAAGCCTCTACCCAGTTCCCATTTCTGCAAATAAGTAAGCCAAATGTTTGGACAAGTATTCTGCATCTGTCCCCAACCAGTGCAGATGACACCAGCTGCCGAAAAACAGAGCATCAAGGTTCAAAAATCAAAACCACCTATTAAAGTAAAAAAAAGACCTGTATCTAGTGTAGTCAATCAAGATCTTTCAATCACACAAACTTTCCTGTACAAGCATAATTATTTCTGTTATTGACATGATTTGAAATCACAAATTTTCATAATAATAACAAATAGTATACACAACCTCACACTCAGCCTTAGCCTTTACTACACCGAACTGAGTTTCTGGTGGCCACTTACTCCTAGCAGTGTTAAAGGAGGGTGTGTGGTAATCAACTGGTAGGCCTTTGGGATAAAATAAGCCGGATGAAATTCCCTCCCTTTGGATACTACCCCCACGGAGACTCAGGGATAGAAGCTATTCAAGATAATTGAGAGTGGAGACCATTCTAAATCTACCTAACATACAATAACAACTATGAGTCCGACAGAGTTCCAGCCTAGGTCATGGTAATAGCACATCAGATGTAAGAAAACCTTAAATAAAATAACAATGAGATTCTTTAAGCATTACATTTACTACATCAAAAGGTCATTTCTTAATATAATTGATCTGAAAGAGACTAAGTTCCCTACTACTTTACAAGCTGCAACACAAATGGAATAAAGAACACATACAGAAATATTTGATGCAGTATACTGTACTCTTCATTTGACTCAAATACCGTGGTTGGATCATTGACACTCTGACACTTTATTTTGTAAAAACTACAGGAAATTTTTAGTAAAGATACTCCGATAGCATGTATTGTGTCTGATAATGGTTCCTGAGTCCAAGTAGCATAAACTAAAATACAAACTTGAATAATTGCTGATTGAATACTCTATCAAATTTATCGCAATAGGTAGCTCCTTAAATTATCAAATCATTAGAAAAACCCACACTTCTATGATTCAGAATATAAAATTAGTCAGCACGCACCTGGATGACAAAGGAGTAAGATATGCACCCCACCAATTGGATAGAGTTGTTTTTCTACCTCAACTGCATGCTCAAGACAGAAAACATGCATCCTTGACGAATCTTCATCACATCTATGACCAAAAGAAAGATTTGCCTTGCCCAGTGGGTCCATCGCACAACTAACTTTTGCAGTATCACGTTCATCAACTATAGGAGAATAATTTTGCTCTGAAGTCAAAGTATCTTCCTCTGAGAATTTGGCAGAGCAATTGTGAGAATCGTATTCATTGTTATCGCCATTAAACCTTCTGTGACCACAGTCCTCATAGAGATCAAACCTTTGGGGAGAATCTCCAACCTGACACTCAGATCTTGAAGAATTTTGGCTTGGACCCCTTTCTACACCACTATCATAGCCATGCTCAAATTTTGGTGATGCTGAACCATCTTGGTGAAATCGAGCACCCCATGTACCATCTCCAGACAAATCATCCTCAGAAACAACAGGACAATTGGGTTGAATATCATCTTCATCAGAGTCAGAAGAATTTCCATATGTCATTGCCAACAGGCCAAGAGCAGAAGATTCTTTCTTTATTTCTGTATGTGAACCCACTTCAACAGTGTCAGAAATACTTGACTTCATCTTCACCGCTTTAACTGTGCTTTGAGTTTGGTGATCAATAGAATGGCCAGGGGCATCATAAATACCATCTAAAGCATTTTCTTCCATGGAACCTGCAATTCAAGAAACATTTAAGTCCAACATATTTCCTGGATAATAGAAAAAATTTACCCTCAGAGTGCCAGTAGGCAGAGCTAAATCAAGAACCTTCACAAAAGCCATTCATCTGTATATACTGTAACAAAAATTACGATTAAAAGGAATAATAAATTATTTCAATGTAGATCTAGTCCAGCAGAGGGTGGGTAAAACATGGCATATTCAAGGAGCCTCCTCTCTCATCCTCTTATATCTTATACACATAAAAAGTGAAAGAGACAGAACAATGTTGGGATAGAGGCATGTACACATTCACCTTCTTTAGAGAACACTAGGTACATAACCGAACTTGACATGGTCCCTTTTCCCAACAACTCCCCAAAACAGACATACACCACCTCCACCACCAAACACATTCCCTGTGACCTGCTAATGTAGAGAATTAGAGGTGCGAAGTAAAACAGATTATCCTCGACTGCCCTAATTAAGATTTATTTCATATTGTTCTCTCTATTAAAGCTTCCTCTGCTAGATCGATTTATAATAAGGAAATCTATTTAAACAACTGTTAAGAGAGCAAGCCAGCAACAAATAAGGAAGAAAAAATTGATTAGCGAAGAAATTAAACAAAAAACAAGGGCATTCATCCTGCGAACAAAATGATTTTTCTTAAATACAAACACCTTACCAGAGAAAGATTCTGGATCTGATGTATTTGCTTCACCATCTATTCCATGACTTGATAATCCAGAACCAACAATCCAGTCATTAAAGGAGCCACAATCTGCTGACATCAGGTATTGGGCAGCTGATTCAGTAGGTTGGACAATGGCAACACAAGCAAAAGTCCAAATCCCACATTTGACACATGAAAACAGTCCACGGTCAGATAATCCATCCCCAGTTGCACCTCCTCCCTTTTCAGTTTCTGAGTTTTGGATCTCATGCGGTGTAGCAGAATTATAACCACTAAATTTTGATTTAACAGAAAAAAAAGCCTTCTGTTGCTTATCATCTCTAGCTAACATAATGTCATCTGAAGCTTTAATAGCTTCTTCTGAACTATATAAGCTGAAAGGTAATCCAGGTTTCACTTTATACTTGGATCCAACGCGCAAATTGGACCAAACAAATATTTCAGAAGAATTGTGAGGGAGGAGAACAACTTCTGATCCTTGTCCAAGAGTGTTAAGAAGCTCATTATTCTGCATTACATCTTGTACAAACATCTGTTTAATAAGCATTTCACCTTCCCCCTTCCTCTTATCTTTAAGACGAGAACTTCGTGGCTCAGCACTGCTCCCCATTGGCCCCCTAATAATAAAAAAAGGGGTTATAAGAGACGTCACTTAAACTTATAGTGCAAATTGGACTAAGTAGATTCTTTCACATGTATATTATATAAAAAAAAATATTCTAAGGTAAGTGGCAAGAATCTGAAAAAGAACATCCAAGAACTGTAAACAAAATATTCTCATGACCAAGAGGTGCCTTTGTATGATGCCATGTACGCATGTATAAATGAGAAATACAGACCAGAAAGAAGCCGCAGACTCATCTAGACCACTTAAATGTGAAAATATAGTCCCCGTAAACTAATATGGATTTGCGTGATCAAACCAAAAGTAAAGCAAATAAACTACAAGCATCGATTCAATGTAATTTGTAAGTACCCCATCATTTACAACTATTCATGAAAAAGAAGTTTAAGGACCTGGGAGCATAGTTAAACAGAGAGTCAATCAAGAGAAAAACATGCACCTTGAACATATTGCTAGAGCAAGATCGTACAGCAATTGGAAATGAGAAACCATTGGAGGATAGTTAATTGAGGCCCTACGAATTGCTGCCGCTTTTGCAAATCTCAGCCATTCAGGTGTTGCAATATTAGATGCTTCTCCGACATTAAACCCTAAATTTAAAAGTAAAATTGAATCAACTACACACTCATTGTGTTATTTAGAGCCAAAGACAATCAGGACAAGAAAGATAATTCACCGTGACTAAAGCCCGAATGGTAAGCCCTTGGGAATGTAATAACAAACTCCCCTGCATTTTGCACTAACCTGATCAGGAGCAAAAGAAAATATAGACAGGACCAAATTATATTCAGGGAAATCTCAAAAAAAAAAAAAAAACTCTATAGAAGTAATAATTTCAGCATAGCAAGTAGACAACTGTAATTGATTCGAGAACAGTAATCACCTGCAACATGGAACTCCTGCATTTACAAGAACTTCCGGGGACATCACTGTAGTTTTCTCACCAAGTGTAGCAAAGGTAACTGTTGCATAAGAAAAGAAGCCGATCAGAACTTTACCTAAACCAAGTAGTACAAATTTCCCTCTCCAACAGTCCAACATAACAGAATCAACAAAAAAGTTGCAAGTACGAGGCTAATGCAAAACTAACATGTTTCAGGGTTGAAAAAACAAAGAGAGAAGAAGAAGAAGAAAATGAAGATATTAATTCAAAAAAGTAACTTATACTTTCCTGCAGAGAACATATAAAACATCCCTTGAATCAACAATCAGGCAAATAACTCATCTCGTGAATTTGATCAGTAATACCTGATGAATACAAAGTTTAACAAGATAAAAACACAGAAACATAGAGATAGAAACAACATACAAACTACTATGTATTATTTGGGTAAGAGGAGTAGAATGTTTCTCCAACATAATTTCAGCATAAAACACAGAACTGGCAAATACTATCAGCTCCTGCCAAAAGTAACATTTTCAAACTGAAGCAACTTCAAATGAGTTCACTTCAAATTGATGTCGCCTCTGAAACAAATAGTATATGTGTGTACAAAAATCTACACTTCGTGTCCACTTTTAATTTTTGTCGCGGTTCAAGGCCTCGACACAAACTTCTATTATAACTTCTACACATATTTCTCTTCCTACAATTCACTCAGCACTGTTTAGATCAACAATTGAGAAAATTAGTAGCACAGGGCACCTTTCCCACCACTTTTGTTTTTCAAGTTCCGACGAAGTTCCTACATGTCTTTTAGAAGCATTCTATCTACCAACTACTGCTAATTAGTAGAAGGTACACAAATCTAATATCCCACGACTGCATAGGCAAGATCAGTACTAAACTAATGTTCACATCACAGCTTCCACACTGACATCCAATCTAGTGCATCAACACCATCAGGTGGAAAAACTCTTAATATACAGATTGTCATTAACAATGGTGTCCCATGGTCATTCATTGGCCAAACAATATCATTGCTGACCATGTCACAAAAAGGACAATATAATAGAGAAGACATCCATAGGGAAATTATATCTAGATGTTTGGCAAAAGCAACATCAAAATATATAGTTTGCAACCGGTAGACTAATGACGATAACACTATCCTAATAAAGAAACAATGATGTAAGGATTATTAGAAGTAACTAGGGGAAAAAACAAAAACAAAAACAAAAACCTCACAATCTATATATAGAAGTTTTCAATCAATAATGATCTCCGACCAAATACTCGTACGTGTCTCTAAGCACACAGCTACATTATAAAAACTCCACCATTGAGATCCCTACTTGATCAAGTTTCAAAGCCTGACAGGACACCTCTGCTGATATTTTTTCCAAAATAGCAACATTTACAACTATTCTCTCAAGCTAACAAAAACTCTTGATAGAACCATTTCATGATCACAATTCACAAACCCACAGGTATAAAATTTCAAAACAAACTCTTGCCACTGACATTTCATGATCACAACTCCCATCAGGAAGACAGAGCAAACAGAGCAGGCAACAATTATGTCGCAAAAAAATTTCTACCTAGCAACATAACACATGTTCCCATCATCAAAACCCTTAACCAACAACCATAACAATAACTCACAAACAGTAACATGATGCATGAATATACAATCATCAACAAAAATTTCAAACGTAGTATACCAATAAACAAGCAAAAACAAATATCCATTGGAAGACAGAGCAAGCAGGCAGTCAAACAATTATGTAATTTATAGCTAGCAACAAAACACATTAAGATATGCTCCCATCATCTAAAACCTTAACTAAAATTATAAAATAGCTCACAAACAATAACATTATACATAAACATACTAGCATCACCAAATATCTCAAATGTAACAAAAAAACAAACAAAACAAAATGCACTCACCAAGTGGGTTAATCTCTTCATTAAACCCATAAACCCGAATAACCTCTTCGAAAGCGGAGGCAGCGTCATTGGGAACACCATACCAAGTCTTACTAGCACCCAAATGCAAATAATTCAAGCTATGCAAATCATGATCCTCCACATGCCAAGCAAACCAACTAAACATCATAGCAACATACACCATAGGAGAAGTAACCCCAGGAATCTCCTCCTTCATAAACCTCAACAATGACCCATTTGCCCTCGCAACACCCCTCATATTCCATGCACTCTCCCCAACGTTAGACACTGACCCCACCACACTCTCCCCTGTTCTCTCCTTCAATGGCACAAAAGCAGAGCCAGGCATGTCATTTGCATACTCCACTGAAAAGGGTCTATCCCCATGAGCTTTCCAGTAAAGGGTCTCCATCTCCAGGGGCAAAACAGTCTTTTTACCGCTACCACTACCACCTCGGCCCCGGCTATGACTACAACAATGGTTCTTGACGTAGTTCTTCTCAAAGCTCTTGGCTTTAGCCTCAAACTCTTGAAGGGTGTAGTGCTCCCCACTCTGCCAGACTGACTTCTGGATTGGCCTTTGTTTTCTAGGACAGAACCCTACCTGCTGCTGCCTTGTTGTGAATGTAGGCAGAGAATTAGGGTTCTTGTCAGCATTTGAAGGACCTCCCACAAGATAGTGGAGTGAGTTGTTGAGGTTGGAGATGACAGATTTCTTGGGCTGAGGTGGGACAGGTGGGACTATCTTGCAAATACCAAACTTTGAAGCCTCTTTCTCAATTTTGAAAATGTAAGCAATTGGATCTTGGAATTCTTGGAGGGATGGGTGATACTCTGGAGCAACAGGTAGGGTTTTCAGCCATTGGAATACCTCTGAGTGCTCTGCAGCTGAAGATGAACCCATCAAACCAAAAATAATCAAAATCAACAACTTTATTGTAAAAAATGAGAAGTTTTGGGATTTTAGGACGTGGGTATTTCAGCCATGGAGGAGAGAGAAAATGGGTCGTGATCAGATTTGGGAAATTCAGAGTCGATTATTTCTTCATCGAATTTCCCTTTATTTTTTCAGAAGGGAGGTGCTCTGTTATATATATATATATATATATATATATATATATATATATATATATATATATATATATATATATATATATATATATATATTTTTACCAGAGGGGTGAAGAAGGGAGAATAACAGGGGAATGGTGAAAGACTGGATGAGTGGGATAGTGTGTTCGTTTTTTATCCGACTTGACAATTGAAAGTTGAAGACTTGAAGAGGAGAAACTTCACTTTTTGAGATTTTTATAACTGCTTTTGCATTTCATAATGAAAAAAATATATTTTTGAAATTATATTTGCTTCAATGGGTTTAAGGTAATTTCCAAAGTTTAAGTTAATAATATATGGTTATAGATTTATTTGATAGTACGTGTGAAAATAATCACGTATAAATAATTGATTATTTAATAGAATATTAATTGGAGTTTTTTATGAATAATCTTTTATGTGGTTAAATTGGTTACTGGTTAATCAATTAGTTGGATTATTTTGATAGTTCATGTGAAAAATATAAAACTAACATTTTTTTCTCGGAGTTATTTTTAAGAAATTATAATGATTTGAAATTTTTTATACGATTACTTAAAAGATTTATTAAATAAAAGTATTTTAAGAAATGAAGGTCAAAGAGATTAATCTTATATTCTTATTGGAGGTGCTTTTTACTATAGGGAGTAGGGACTCAATTGCCCATTTTGATGAAGAGTCAAATTCAAATGGGTCATTAGTGAACTATAATTTTAAAAAGAAATAGATGGAGAATAATTGAAACAAAGCTACTCACTCATAGTGTAAAATGTCATATTCCTAATCTAGTTGTTTTATTGGCTTAGTAGTTAGTGCTTACTTTTCCTTTCTTTAAACTATTTTTAAAATAATCACTTGTAATAAAATAAAAGTGAAATAAACCATACTAGTTTACCTTTATTGTTTTTTTATTAGGTCATACATGTAACATGTTTCAAGTCATTTAATTTAATAGATGGTATCAGAACAATATGATAAAGTAAATAATGTAGCAAAGACATCCCAAGCTACACATCTCTCATGAGCATTTGACAAACGTTTTTGATGGCCTATGACATGATTTCATAAGTAATGTGAATAAAGAGTCGTTGAGAAAGTAACACTTTTGTTATGAACCAAGGATATTTTATGTTTCGTTCATAATTATTTGGCAACTTAGGGAACTAATTAGGCAACTTTTTAAGAGGAGTTCTACGATATTGACTTGTCTCTCGCCATATTACAAAACAAAAGTTATTGACATGGCAGTGAAATATTTTTATTTAAATATGTTTATTTAAGTTCGATATAAAAAATGGTAATTATGATTTAGTCGTGGATTATGTGATTTTAGATATAGAAACTTTTATTATGTTTAGAAATTTTGATATTAGGTGTAGAAACTATGATACAAGGACCAAAACTTTTGATTCATGTGTACAAGTTTTAATATCAAGTATAGAAACTTTGATCTCGAGTGTTGAAATTATGATATCATTTGCAATAACTTTAATATCCGCATAGAATAATTTATCTTAGAAACTGAATTTATAGAAACTATGACTTTAACTTAAAATACTCATTCATATAAAATAAACATGTGTATTATAGAATTCAGATTCAGTTTTTACTAAATTCTACATTTACATATTAAAATCTCAGGAATATGGATAATGATTTTAGGTATATAAACAATGATATCAGATATATACAATTAAATCTCTTTCAAATGGATGGAAGCTAGTCACGCTGCTCATGGATAATCAATTAAACGCTTTACGATTAAATGGAAGTTGCATGCTTAGTAAAGGATAACCTTCCGAAAAATGGGTAATTGGGGCAAAGAAAGGTAATAAGTAGTTAAAAGGTATTGCATCACTAAAGCTAGTAAACATATCCAACGAATTGTATAGCTCAAATTAGAGCACTACTTTCTTTCACAACATGTTCAACAATGTAAACACTAGAGAGGACATCACTTCTGTGAAAAATAATAAACTTTTTATCCTACTGTTTGCGTCAAATTAGGGACAAATACGTCATAATGTCAACTGGAAGTCTCATTCAGGGTGGGATCAGGCGAATTTGGCGCAAGTTCGAGAGAAACAGGGCAATGGTCACTTCCACAGAAACCTGGAAAACACAATAAACATAAGTAGGAGACATGAACTTCTTTTACATGTTCTTTTCCATCTTTTAACTGGGAAAAAAGCTTCCTTTATTATCCACTATGGTCTAATTTGAAAGAATACAAGAAATGGTACATCATGTAACCCCCTCCTATAGTCCCTCAAATCCAAAGTCAAGTCGCATAACCTAGAAAAGTTCTTGATTTCATACTAATATACGTGGGAGATATGATCATTGCTTGTAGACCAATACTAAAGGAACGGCGATTGACGTGTCATTTTTCTTTGTCGTTTTGCTCAGTAGAATTCATGCATCAATGGTATGTTGTTTTGTATCTACAATTCGTTTTACTATAAGCATGAGATCCTACTTAAATGCTAATAAAGTGTTTCTAGCAATTCCGCTAATCGCATCTAAATTCCTACAGTTTTACCGTCTTCCCATATCCTTGGATGAACTTAAATATTCGTGTTTTCCTTTTAAAATTAGATGTTAAGTACCTTCCAACTCAAAGCCATGTCCGTGCATCATGCAGGAGACTATTCGGTCCTTGAGCTTTTCAGATACCAAAAAGTAATCTATCCTCATCCTTTTACCTCGATACCTGCAAGAATTCATCAACCGCTAGTCCGCTACTCAAACGTAAATAAAGCAACAGAAATTTTTTTAAGTGTACCACAATGAATAGAATGCAACTAGTATCAAAAACCAGTCGTAGAGTGAAAACTAGGGTTTCTTACTTTCCAACAGGGTTTCCGGACCATGAGAAGCCACATTCCATGTCCTTCTCCTTGTGTAGAAATCTATATGCATCTATTAGTTTCCCCCTAAAGAATCATAAGATACATATAAGCAGACTTTTTTTTATCAAGCATGTAGAGCATGAAACATGAATACATCACCTCCACACACTTGAAGGAAAGTAGGAAACAAATTCAGAGATTCCAGCGGTTGAGTAAAAAGTAGCAGCGATTAAAGCATTATATGGCATGAAACAAAAATCCAAAATTCTGAGATTGATAAAATAATCAACAAGAAGTCAAAATGATAAATCATGAAATAAGCAAAACAAGCAGAACATCAAATAATGTTGACTTAAATAGAAGTCACGGAACAATCCTGCGTTCTACAACACCTGGATGGCTACGTAATCCAAGTTATCCATTTATTTATCTTTACAATGCTTAGTAAAAATGGTCCCAAAAGATATTTCTTCAAGAATCAAAAATGGCATTTCCTAGGAAGAGATACAGCAATAGACGGCTACACCACTTCTGGAGAGCACTTGAGGGCTAGTTTTCTAAGAGGAAAGGAATGGAGATAAATGTTATTATATCCATTCATCGGTAACACAGTTTAGTCAATCAAGAGACTTGTTAACAAGCCAGAAATGTAGACAACCAAATTTTTCTGCAAATTGACAATACAGGGCAACCCATCAATCTGACTAATCTCTCATTTGCCATCTTAGTCTCTTTTTTACAATATAATATAGTACAAAGTAAACAATACACTAACAAACATGATCTCTAAATAAACTCAAAGGGTCAATAAATATGAAGGGAAAAAAACAGCTTACTCTCTCAACATTGTACCAAAGCGTTTCCTTTCAGATATAGTGAATCCAGGTTGCCCGCAATCCTGCCAAAAATGAAGATGAAAACCAGGTTATCACACTCAAATCTATATGTGAGTGCCTAGATAATATATCTTTGGTACAAGCAAAGAAGAAGCATTGAGGTATCTAAAACAAGAGCAAGTACTGCAAAATGCCCAGTCGTGTGCATACGTGCTTTGAACTTTAAAGGGTATGTTCACCTCTTTATTGGGAGGAATATAACCATTCATTTTTGCTGCAGCAAAGAATTCTGGATGACTCACATCAATGTCTTCATGGCTGCAGAAAGTCATGGCAGTCAGTATGTAAGAGTTAGGTGACACTGTGAAACCATTCAATATAGATGAAGACCTTATGCTACAGCCATATAGTCATATTCCCTTGAAGTACTTAAAAGTAATAAATGCATGATGATTGATCACGAATTTTAATTGCAACATTGGCTATAAAAAGTTTATTTGCAGAAACAGTCACTGTTCAACTTACTGTATTTTAAATCCACATTACAATTACTGTTCAAACTCTTTGCACCATTGCTATCAATAAAAACAAATTACAGAAGCATCTCAGACAGCAAATGAATCAAACAACCATACCAATTAGGAACTGCATCAAAAAGCAAAGATCTGTAATATTCTCCCTCTCATGCACGGTATGTACAAAAGTAGAATTGAGTCCATCTTACTCCCTATAAGTTGGGCTAAGTAAACTCCCTATAAGTCACCACAAACCAAATGCCTACTGATGTTTCAGTCTGTCAACAAATAATTATCTTCTGCAAAATTGAATCTTATTCTTTTGTTGCATCCTTACAATTACCCCTATTCAGATTTACTTGTCACATTGTTAGTTGAAATAATAGAAATTATAATAATATAGATACAAATTATTGTAATAACTAGCAGTTATGTTCCATCAAAAGGAGAATGATTGTCTAATAATATTCTATTTAGAAGCCATCAAAAAGCAGAAAAATAGAAAGATTGTGCACAAAGAAATTTCATGTATATGTAGTTAACATTTAAGGATTGCTGTCCCCTGTACTTCCCTCTCCTTACCTCCACACTACACAATTCTTGTATTTCTATCTAAATTCTAACACTCTGTATATCATGCTGCTCCATCAATTTCTTGGTAAAAGTGATTCCACCAATAGAGACTATGTGGCAGGGAGGTGTCCAGACTCCAGAGAAGGTTGCAGCTCTACTCTAAACCAAAATTATGGAAGGTGGGTATTTATGTTTGTGATCCAACAAATTTCTATGAATATCAAAACTAAAAAAAGCAAACAAAAGTTTGAAACTACTACATTTAAAAATGGAGTGATGTAATTCATCCACTTCATCCCATACAGTGCTCCACTTGTGGAAGCTTGGCTACCTAGAACCACCAGATTACACAGTAAAAGTTATTCCGCTATAGGTCCTAGCAACAACATTATTTCATCATCACATTTGAATGCTCTAACAAATTTTTCTCGGTTGACATATAGTGCTTGTAGTAATGATCAACTGAAGAAATATCAAAATAGTGTACCCTAACCCTGTTAAGTTGTAGGCAATTAGATCCTCATTTTAATAATTTAACACATCATTTTTTCACATATATTGTCTAAAACTACAAATACCTGCAGGAATAGAGGATAAAGAGGCTTGAAGAAAGGAACATGCACACATCACATCCATTTGTGAAATGAGACATAAGCTTTAATATGTGGAAATTTAAAAACAATTAAATTAAACAACTGATTAAGCATACATGAACATGAACTGTTTAGTAAGAATCTACCTCACATTCAAATCACCACACCAGATAAGTGGTTTATCAGAAAAACGCAAGACAAGCTCCTGCATCTTCTTATCCCATTTTCTTCTCCTTACAAATGAGGACTCCTCCTCCTTCCAGCCATTGTTAGGCACATACGTATTTATGAATTGCAGTGATTCAAATTCAGCCAATATCAAACGACCATCAGGTTCGTGCCTTTTCACTTCAGAAATTATGAAAGAAGCAAATTTCACTCATGTATGACAATATGAATAATATTTCCTTAAATTTTACAAAAAACAAACGAGCAAATCTTGGGAATACAATTGACAAATAACATAAAGTAACCAGCTAGCAAAAACCAAAATCAGATCCGATCTAGAGAGAGTTGAGACTTTTTTGGATGTTCTCCATACTGTTATACTTAACATCAAAATAATTAGGAAAACATCTTATCCCCCTAGATCAGCAGAGATCTAATCCATTGATGAATTCAATGTTTTCCACTCAGTTATTCTTCACCTCAGGGAAATTAAAAATACACGTACTACACGTTTCCAACATCTTTAAGGAAGATATATAATCAGTTAATGAATCAACTTTTGAGTTTATGAACATTCCCAAGTTTGGACCATTAGTTTTATATACATTCTTGTATTTACCAACCCACTCTTTTCAGAAACTCATAACAATTCCCAAACGAACTCCTTTTTCAAGTGGTTTTGAATCCAAGAGCAAACTGAGTGGACAGACGATTACCTTTTTTTCGGCCAAATTAACAGACCCTGGCATGGAGATATAGACAACTAAAAATAGCTAAAAATGCCACAACAAATGAGAGACGGAAATTTAACGTAGCAATTATTTTACTATAATAATATCAGGTCATCTCCATATCTCCAGTTTCAAATTCTTGTCTTTGCCTAATTTCATTTCTTCACATATATGATGATATAATACCTTTATGCAACACTACAATAACATGGTTCAGAGGGAAAATGTAGAAGAGTTAATAGCAGCGAGGGAAATTGTAAATAAAAAGATCGAGGGTGAAGTAAACAGGCTAACTTTGGGTTTCAAGAAAAACCTGCAGGATCCAGGGAGAATGAGATTTTCTTTGGCATGAAGCATTTCTTCACGAGCAATGCAGTACCTGCATACTTGGAATCTGCAAGAGACCACCACACACGATAATTTCCAAAAGGAGGACTTGAGAGGGCACGCATCAACACCTGGATAGTTTGTCATGAGAACACTGAGATACATGAACAAGAAAAAAGGCAAACAAAAAAAAACTCCATGCTATTTACTAACACTTTATCCAAACAGAAATCCTCAAAATAAGTAAAGATTGACTAGAGGCTATTGATAAAAGAATTAAGTCACCTTTCAATTATTTTATTGTTTATAAATTAACTAACATTCTATAGCCTAACTCAACAATTAATAGAAATATAGAATCATTGCATGCATATACTCAGTCAAAAAGTTGATGACTGCACTATAACTTAGATTTACTTCATATACCACGATCAAGAAGCTGCGAAAAGAAATGTTTACCTTCTTTTCTTCACGCGAAGCATTTGTGTCATCCTTCAGCTCTGCTTGATTTTTAGCTGCGCTCTTGGAACCAGCAGCAGGCATCCTCACTTCCTACCATGAATCCGCTACTTGTAACATTTTCCATGTAAACATATTCTAAGCATTTGAAGAATACTAAATGAGGCTCTCTACAATTGTACATAGCAGAAGTTATGAAGATTTGACAACCCCCCCCCCCCCCCCCCCCCCCCCCAACACACACACACACACACTGTTCAAATTCCATTGCATGTGTCTCAAATGCCATTTTATCCTTCCCTAATACCCTACCTAGCTTAATGAGGCTCAAAACCTGGCATTCTATCTATTCATGCTTTAAACGAGTATATTTAGCAATATTATAAAAGCTATCGCTCCAATAACATAAACATATGCCAAGTCTATGAAGAACTCAACAAATGTTTCAGTGAGCGTAAGTGACTCAAGAATTTTATCGCCCAAAAATATCACATTTTTCATTTCCGGTTATAGTCAAATTTGGTTTTTTGGTAATATTGCACCATTGTAAACTGAGATTGGAGTTGAATCAAACTAATAATACATACTTTGAAGTACTAAACTAATATGCTCTGAGTTCCCCCCTTTGCTACCACAAACAAACAACACAAACCATCAAAATGTCATCAACACGAAATTAGCAACTTAAATGCTAACAATAACCTAAAAACTCGCAAAACAACACAAACTTCAAAAAAAACATAGCAAAAACAAGTAGAAATAAGGTAAATTTTCACTGGACAACAACAACAAAAAAAAAAAAAAAAAAGACAATGCATTTCATATATCATCATTTACCCAAACCAAACCAAAATTAACCCAAAAATTGCAACTTCACAACAACAAAAAGACAATGCAATCAGTTATATCATCATTCACCAAAAAATTCAGCACCCTGCCAGACAACAATTACATATTATTTATCTCGAACTTATTTAACTTTCAAAATTGGGTCTTCATTTCAATAAATAAAATACCCAATTTATTTCCCAAAATATAAGAATTATCCAAATAACTACTTCAAATACACGTTTATGTTATTATACAAAACTAATATAAATATATCTATATTGTAAGCCTCCTCAGATTTGAGGTCCTATTCCATCGAGCACCATTTCTAGAACCGTCTCTTAATCCGCATACTAAAATCCCACAAACAAACACAAACCCATGAACTAAATTGCAAAACCAAGCAAATTAATCAAATACCCAGATGATAAAATGTGCCAAAAATTGGACGATAAAGAGTGTGAATAACCTGTATAGCTATGATATCAGGATCAAGAGAAGAAACGAGCTTTGAGAATTCAGGCCAGTTGTTTTTGGCACGAAGGAGTAGACTGTTGGCATTCCAAGTCATGAACTTTGAGGGCTCTTTCGCATGGCTGTCATCCCCGGATTCCCTCTCAACTTCTTCATTGCCTGGTTTGGTTGAGAGAGCTGGCTTCTTGGAGAACCCATCCTTCTGTATTGGTTGAAAGAATCGCTTCATTCTCTTCGTCTGCTGCTTCCAATTTGGGCACTGGGTTTTGGCACTGCTGCTACCAAAGTTGTTTCTTTCTTTTTTTAAAAACTAGAAATACAACAATATTTTATGCACTCTATAGCAAGTGTAAGTTAATTTCGAGCTAATGACATCAGCCCAGCCCACTGGTTCGACTCAACTCCACCAGGAAATATCAGCAGCTTTGGACATTGGTTATGGGTCCGTTTCGGGCCTCGACTAGCATTTTAAGGCAACCAAAATTAGCATTTTAGTCCTAAATTCAGCCCGACTCGATTATTAAGCTAGAAATAAGCAGTTTTTTTTAGCCAAACCCGACCCGATCGATCCAAACATCTGTCAAATTGTCATAGGATTACGTTCACCGTTTGTTTCCCTCCTACCTTTCTTCACTCTCCTGCTATATCAAAGACTGAAGTATTCTCCAATTCCCTCTCCTCATTCTTATCTATTGTCCTCTCAATCTCACCTAACAGATCTGATCCACCTCCATCTCTCTTCTTTTTTCAGTTTTTGCATTTGGCGATGAAATACTGCAATTGACTATGATATTCATCATCATCTTCTTAACAGTCTGGTATTCATCATTATCTCCTCAACATTGTCTGGCTCATTAAAGTCTTTAAAACAGGGAGAAGTAGTGGGCCCTCCTCAACCTTTTGACTGTACACAAACTCTACCCTTTCTCATCTGGGGATTTGACAGAGCTGGTTGACTTGATGAGCATTCGAAATCTCGAGGTGGGTCGGTCGGGTCGAGTTCAATTGGGGACCAGCGACCAATCGTGGAAATGAAGATACCTTCGGGTTTGAGGAGTTCGCCTCTTCGATTACTTTATGAAAGGTTGTTGTTCGAATTGGGGAGGAGTTTGGGGTGTTGGGTTTGTATGGGTATATGGAAAGATTGCAATTTGGAATAGTGGGGATGAAGGTTATTGAAAACCGGGATGAACGATACAGGGACTCAGGGAGTGAATTCCACCATGTTATTTGCATTGATCCGAGATTCTTAGCCGTTGATCGAACTGGGAAGCTAGTGGTGATCGATTCGGCAGCGGCGGTAGAGGCGAGGCAAGAGCTTGTTGAGGTGTTTAGGGCGATGGAGGAGTGTATTGGTCAGTATTTTTATATAGTGGAGTGTGATTTTAAGTTATACAATGCCAAATCGATACGATGAAGAGGAGGAGTGGGTTGTGGTCTTGTGGAGAAGACCAGTGTAGGTATGCCACTTTGGTTTTTAATGAATGGGATTTTAGACATCGATGAGCCAAACTCTGTTTCCAGTGATATTTGAGTTGGCTGTGACTGATTTTGTTGGGCAAGTGATATTGTTTGGAAGGGGAGATAGTTTGTTGGGTAAGTGAGTAAGTGACTGATTTTGGGAGGACAAAGTGAAGACGCAGTCAACTCTATTTTCACTAATATTTACATAGTCAAAGTTTACAAATTTTAATTATTAATTTTCATCCTATTATAATAAATAATATATTAAGTGAAATTTTATTGGATTCATTTCAATGTAAATTTTTAAAATACCAAGTTTTTATAATGGTTTATTTTACGGGTTTGGAGATAAAAACGTTTAAAGTCGTATTTTAGATAATACGAAAAGTTAAATGAAACAAATTTATTGAAACAAGAGAGATTACTATTTATTTACCTAATTTTTTGTCTCATTTGATTTTTCACAGTTTTTAAGATACTTAAAACAAAAAAATTATGATAATTTGATAGTTTAGAAATATATACATTGCAATGCATTTAACATGATATCACTTAAATATATTATTAGAATTTATGGTTAAATTTTTTTAATTTTGACTTTTTAAATAGAAATAAAGCAAATATTAAATAATAAGGTTATTCGTTATAAGTTAACAAGGTAAACTTTTGAAAAATAAAAAATTGACTTATTTCAAACAAACTGACTAAAAGTTGAATTATTATCGTTAATAAATTTAGTACGTTGTAAAACTTTTACAAATTATCTAAAACTTATCTGAAATAAATCGGAAAACATAATTTTGCCATGTCAACCGCCTCAAGGACAAAATCAAAAACGTGAGGCCAAGCTATTTTACCCTCAAATCTCCAAGGTAGGACCATTGCACCAAAAGAGTGGGTGATGGCAGATAAGCCATCTTCTTAGAGCCTTTAAACCCATAATTTTTCCACCATTCTCTTCTCAAATTTATCTTCAATGGCTTCCTCAGTGATTTACTCGCCATCAACAGCAGCTCCTTCTTCCACCCACACAAAACTGTCCAAATTAAGCAGCTTTAAGCAGCAAAATGCAAAGATTTTATCACCCTCTTCTTTGTTTGGTAAAACCTTAAGAATTACCGATGATTTACACACAAATTCATGGAGTAATAATAAGACACAAAGATCATGTGTTGTGAAGTGCTCTGTTTCATCTCCTGCTCTTCCTGCTGCTCTTCTGTTTGATTGTGATGGAGTTCTTGTTGATACCGAAAGAGATGGTCATCGAGTTTCTTTCAATGATACCTTCACTGAAGTATGTTGTTCATATTCCTTTACCTTTTTATCTGTATTTTTTTGTGTTTTATTTTTGGAAAAGTTTGGGATTGTGTTAGATCATTTATTCTTAAGACTATGAAAATGTAGTTGAGTTTGATGAAATATTTAGTAAAAAGTTTGCCAAACTGCCTATGTGCGTTGGTGCTGTATTATTAGCGAGATTGAGTACTTATTTAATTGGTTTTATGACATATGATGGTGGAATTTTATGACCCGTATATAAGTAATTTGGTAAGGGAAAGGTCTCCGAATATAAAATTCATTGTCAAAGTCCTTTTTATGAGTATGTGCTTCAACTTCTTCATGAATTTATTTCAGACTTTTGAAATTTGAATGAATGCACAGAGGGGATTGGGTGTCTCTTGGGACGTGGATTTGTATGGTGAATTGCTCAAGATCGGAGGTGGAAAGGAAAGGTATATCTCACTAACCCATGATAGCTTACTATTTGCAGTTTACTGTGTAGCTTCCTCCATTTACTTTTTGTTTGCAATCCCATCTTCAAGCTGCATATGCTTAAGAAGGTAGATAATAAAAAAAAATCTGGTGTCTTAAGCTTTTTTTAATAACATGCTCAAATGTCTTATATAGGATGACTGCCTACTTTAATCAGACTGGCTGGCCAGAAAAGGCTCCTTCAGGTGAAGCTGAGAGAAAAGAATTTGTTGCATCTCTACACAAGCAAAAGACGGATCTGTTTATGGCTCTTATTGAGAAGAAGTTGTTGCCTCTTCGGCCAGGAGTTGCCAAGTATGTTACTTGAGTTCATGCTTGTGTAGTTTCTTTTTCTTTTTTTTTTTTTTATGGGTTTTCATCACCAGTAGTGAAGTGACAACTAACTGCTTTTGTGCAACATGGGGAATAAGATTATAATCTGAACAAATCGGGACTACAGGGTATTGAGCTCAAGCTGACATTATAAGAAACTGAATGCTCCTTCAGGACTTTATGGGTGGCTTGTTCATCAGTCTATCATGCCATTTCTCATTACAAATGATTTAGGACACTATTTGAAATTACTTCTATTTAGTCGTTTAATTCTGAAATGTGTCGTTTCGAACTGTGCAGGCTCATTGATCAAGCTTTGGCAAAAGGAGTCAAGGTTGCTGTGTGCAGCACATCAAATGAGAAGGCGGTACGCAACATAAACTAGTATGCTTTGTGCTTTCTATGCAATAACTAGCTTATCCAATCTTAATACCTGAAAACTTTTTGTACATAAACTATGAGAAGGTGGAATGCACAGTTAATCTTAAAGGACTGTATGAGGCCCTAAATCAAATAAGCCGTCCTATCAACTTTTGGACATTTTAGGAACAAAATGAGCTAGGGAACAATGCTGAATTTTCTGGATACATACACAAGTTATAACAGTCTAACCTACATAATTACACTTGATCTTAATTTAACATGGAGTACCAGCAATCAAAGGCTCTGCTTTCTGTTCCATTTTTATTTAAGACTTGTTGAATCAGCTTGATAAATGCACTGACCATATTGGTTTCAGGTCTCAGCAATTGTTTCATGCTTGTTGGGTCCTGAGCGAGCAGCAAAGATGCAGATTTTTGCTGGAGATGTTGTCCCTAAGAAGAAGCCAGATCCTGTAAACTCACTTTCTCCCTTGTGCTTTTATAATATTGGTCAGAATACTTATTGGGCAGATAGTTCCTTGTTCATTGTTCAGTGCTCTGCTGCTCCACTTAGTATATTAAGAATAGTAACTACTTATTCAGTTATCAATATAGTATTATTCCTATCAATAAATAAATTAGTCTCTCTAACATTAACATCTCACAATTTTGATATTCAAGCTTCCATAATGTTGCAGATGTCCAAAATATCTCTACTTTCTTTTATTTCTTGCTGAAATTCTCAGTTTTTTCACGTGGAATGGTTTTTTTTTTCCAGGCCATTTATATACTAGCATCCACAACCCTTGGTGTCGATCCTGCAAGGTATTGAAGTGATGATTTCATGATTCTTTACTGCAATAGTTAGAAATAAAGGCTTAAGATGCAAAGCTAAGATATTCTCGTAACCATTCTTTTTCATAATAACTAGATTTTATGCTTTAACTCATTATAAACTACGCTCCTATGGTAAGGGCAATTTTCATATTCTTTCAATGTTCACAGTTGCGTTGTGATAGAGGACAGCAACATTGGTCTTGCAGCAGCCAAAGCAGCAGGAATGAAGTGTGTAGTGACCAAAAGCGGGTAATTAACTGCAGTCGTTGGAGCATTGCTGGTTTTTGCATTGGACCATTACTGCCAATTTTCAGATAATTACTGTCTGAGTTGTTAAGTTTTTGTACAGAAATAAGAATCTTGCTATATTTTGCAGTTACACTTCCGAAGAGGATTTTGAAAACGCGGATGCAGTTTTTGATTGCATCGGAGACCCACCAGAGGAAAGATTCAACTTAGATTTCTGTTCGAGCCTGGTTGCAAAGCAGTATGCTAGTTAATTCTATTTATAAGCTGAATAAGAGAGACTGAGAGTTCATAGTTTTTCAAAGGGTGTCAGTGAATGTGCAAGCTTTGATCACTTTAATATTTCTCAATAAACTTTATTGTATAGCAGTTATTCAGTAAATGTCACTGATTCTTTGTAATTAGTTAGTTCACATCTTCTCATATGTAACTGTCTCACTGTCTGTGAACGAAAATCTCACCTCACAGTCCTCATTGTTTCATGTAACAAGCTCTTAATTTTAGAATTATTCTGAATCACTTGAAACTTGAATTCAGAGTTACACACACATACACACAAGAAAATTAGTGTACACTAACTAAACCAGGCAACCAACCTCTGTTACGAAGTTCATCTTTGTTACTAATGATGTGTTTGCTAGGAAAGATCTAGCACATGTGCTTGCATATACTCCGTCTGTAGATGTTAATAAGTGGATCAGTTTCATAGTAGAGTAAGACATTCAGAGAATCAGGCCATAATGCCCAAAATAAGGGGAGAAATCATTGACTTAATGTTGCAGTTTTGCAATTACCTAATTTGTGAGAATCTTTTGCAATTATGTATGTGAGACTAAAGGTGTTGTCATCTATGATCATATAAGGTATGGTGTAATCTTTTAAGATATTTATTTTTAGTATATAAGGCAAATAATTAGGAACAAAGTGAGTACATGGTATATTGGTATGTCACAATCAAAGTAATACAATGTAGTTGCAAGTCTTGATCCACAAGTATACAAGTATGTGACACTCACGATGCTCCATATCTATCTTTTACTATAACTCTCCATTTATTGTACTTCTACGTAGAAACTATTGATATAATGGTCACTCTCCATATATTGGTAAACTTCTATGAAGAAACTATTGATAGCCTTTATCAGTTTTCACCACTTAAATTCAAGTCCAAGTGTCTAGAAAATATAATCATAAACCATCTACGAAGTATAAGTTTATAACTGTACTCTGGAAAAAATGTTGCAACTTCATAGCCCATTCGCTCAACTATCAATCTCCATATAATTACATTCCAGGAAATTCATTTTGGCCACATCTTGAAGCTCAATGCATTTGAACTTAAAAGTACTAATCTTATGAAGCAAGGTCCACCCATTAATGACTGGAACCGCCTTCCTCCTTTGATTGAAAGCTATTCAATATCACCACCTCTAAAGCCACAGCACCAACAACAACCTAAGGAAGCAAACCTTGGTTACTAGCCTCACTTTCAGCAACTTCACTTGCAGCAGAAACATCAGGAACCAACATAGCGCTAGTTAATAACCCACCAAGTCCGAGACCGATGATGGTCATCTTTTCACTCCTCATTCTGTTGATCTGGTTCAATGCAGGCCCCAGGATGTTGAAGAGCACCCACCCTACAGCACCTGCAACAGGCACCAGAAGGAGAAGGCCTCGGTTGTCCTCCTGCGGCGAGTCGGCTATTTGCTTTGCTGCTAAGGCTAAAGGGGAGGAGGCTAGGGGTGACATGATAATGCTAGCTACAGCCAAGTTTTTAGCCAAAGACAGAGACTTTTCTGGTTTGCTAGGTTTCATACACCGAGAAGCAGGTAGCAAAGCGGGTTTTGAGAATGATGAGCTGATGATGAAGTGACACTTGGGGATGTGAACTGCAACGGAGGATGTTAATGCAGCCATGGAGGGCACAAGAGCAAAGATAGGATCAAAGTGATTCTGAGGTTTGTGGGTAGAGAGGTCAAGTTTTATCATTCATGTACTGAGCAGGAGCATTTCGAGAGGATTATGAGAGTGTTCTGGAGAATTCTTCAAAGACAGCACGTTCGTTATGATTGTATGGCCAGTGGTATCGTATGCAAATGCAATCACATCCACAAAAATGATATGTGCTACAGCATGTCACTGTCAAGAGACACGACCATTCAACATTTTATTCTGAATTTGAGCGTCGAAAGAGGCTCATTACTTGAGGATTTCTTGCCCCAAACAAAGTATTGGGCAAGCTGTCCAAATGTCCAATACACGTGTAGTGAAAGGTCCAAATGTCCAATACACATATACACGGAGCAAAATTTATAGCTGTTCCTCGTATTTGTCCCCATATTATTTGTTTACATTAGTCAATAATCAGGTGCACATAACAGAGCTAGAAACTTTTGACCTTGACCAAGTCCAAGCCTAACCACATGGAAATTTTACTTTCTCATATAAAAGAGTGAAAAAAGTCTAGAAATCACCAAAGATTACATCTTATTGATATAAAAACCAAAACAAAGAGAAAGTCGAACCCTCCTGCTCAGATTATGAACTGTGTCAGCGATCAGTGAACTTCGGAAGAAAATGTCAGGTTCGTGTAATAACTGGCTTTGTTTAGATCGCTATAAATTACAATGGAGTGACCTGGTGTTATACTTGATGGTTTACCTAATACAGGATCTGATCGATCAGCTGCCCTGTTTACAAGACATAATCTAAGCTCACTGAAGAGGGATTTCACAGGGAGGAAGCAATACCAGTTTTCATGGAGCGCGATCATCAGCCAGTAGTTTGTAGTCTTAAATTCCCACCAATTCATGAGTTCTAGCAAGCAGAAACAAGAGTTGAACATGATTATCCTTGGAGCTGGTGTGATACGAAACCGTCAGCATAATCCAAGTTGAAATTCCCTCGATGTCACAAAAATGCAAGTAGGGGAGGAGCTTCTCAGCAACATTAAACCTTTCCCATGTATTACCATCAATGATAGTTTCATATCCAAGCTGCTGGACACTTAGCCCAAGTGATAGCCAAAACCCTGTCAGGTTGCAGACAGCACTCTGGTCATTTGCTAGCCAGACCTGTTAATCTGATATCATAAGCAACAACTAGCAAAATATCACCATGACTGTGATCTGCCAATGATAATGGAAGACTATAGTAGACATATAAGGCCATTGAAGAGCAGACATGGCCCAAAGCCAATTTCGGGGGAACGTAAATGACTACAGATAACCCATCAAACTTTCTCGTTGGGTTGGGATTTGTCCACCATTCATTTAAAGGATGAATCTATTACAAACTATATTGATATATATGCATATTCCACCAGTACGACAGCCCATTTCCTCATCCAGATTTATCCTGCAACAAGCTTGAAGGGAAATTTTTGCATATCTTGGACAAAACTAAAACTTTAACCATGTTTGATTTGGCTGCAAAGCCTTATCAAAGTAGAACTTTGCTCCCTCCAGTAAACCCTGAGCAACAAAAACAAGACCTAGATTGTTATATGCAGGAACATACCCAGGATGAAGTTTGAGTGCCTTTGTGAACATTGCCTTTGCACTATCATCATATTTCTTTTCCTGCCTGTAAAAATTCCCCAGGATCGAAAATATTGCAGGTGCTTGCTGAGAAGTAGCCAAATGTAAGGCTCGCTTGAAAGCTTCCTCAGCTTGAGATAGTTGTTCAGCTAATTGTAGAGAGATGCCAAGATTGGACTACACATAGCTGCATTCCTTCAATCGAGATATTGTAGCTTTGAGGTACTTCTGCGACATTTTAAACTGTTGGGTGCGAAGACTATGGAGCCCTAATTGGTGCCAGCGCACAGCATCATCAGGGTCCTCTCCAACTGCCTGTAAAATAAGAGGTAGCATTCTTGAGTTACGTATCAAGCCACAAAGGTCACTTTATCTATACAACTCTAATTACGTGTAGTTTCTCAAAATGCTGGGCCCAAAAATTATTGATAGAACCAGGCAAAAACGAGCTCTTAGCATCACGGGAATGGTTCAGTATAGTAAACTAACTTATATTATTTGTCCTTCTTTACTGGAGGAGGTACTAATAGGGGTGTCAAATCGGGTCAGCGGGTCGATTCTGGGTTGACCCATCGCGGGTCGGTTCTTATCGGGTCGGTTCTTATCGGGTCAATTTTGCCTATTGGGTCGGTTTCGGTTCGGGTCGGGTCATTATCGGGTCGGGTTAAATCGGTTATTTGCTTGGTCGGGTTCGGTTCGGGTTGTATTCGGTTCGGGTTTATGTCGGTTCGGGTTGTATTCGGTTCGGGTCAAGGTCGGTTCGGGTTGTATTCGGTTCGGGTCAAGGTCGGTTCTAGTACAATCGGGTAGGTTCCTAAACGGGTTATTTCGGATTTGGGTCAAGATCGGTTCTGGTAAAATTGGGTCGGTTCCTGAACGGGTTATAGCGAGGTTATTTTGGGTTCGAGTCAAGGTCGATTCTAGTAAAATCAGATCGATTCCTGAACGGGTTATTTCAGGTCAAGGTCGGTTTTGATAAAATCGGCCAATGATGATGGTTAATTCATAAATTGGACAATGATGATGTCAATAAGTCATTTAAAAATAAAATATTTATGAGGTAATGATTATTAAATGTGTATTATCCTATCAAATTAGTTTATAACATACGATATTAAGTTTATATATACATAAGAACTTATAATATGTTTAGTTTGATATCGACAATGACAAGTTTGGGTTCAAAGTTATTAGATATTAGGTAAAAAATAGGTCTGTCAAAATTAGGTCATATTCATTTATATTCAGATTATTAATACATCTAGTGAATCCGGGTAACGAATTGTTATAAATCGGGTTATATCAGTTATGTGTCGGTTTCAATCGGTTTCAGGTTCTTTTCGAGTCGGGTCCGTAACGGGTCGGGTCTATAACAGGTCGGGTCCGTAACGAGTCGGGTCCGTAACGGGTCGGGTCTGTAACGGGTTGGGTCCCTAACGGGTCGGACACGGATCGGGTTCGGGCCTTTGAATATCGGGTCAAATCGATTTCGGGTTAACTTCAGGTCGGGTTGGGTCGGTTTTCGGGTCTCACTTTTCGGGTCATAATCAGGTCGGGTCCGGGTCGGTTTCGGGTAACTTATCGGGTCGGGTCTGATTTTGACAGCTCTAGGTACTAATGACTTTTTTAGCATTTTCTACAATTTATCTGAGGGTCTGGGAGGAGGTGGTATATGTCATGTAAGCATCTATTGAAATTTATTGTTTATACCAAACTTCAAACATTACGATTAGTGGACATCTAAAAGCAGAGCAGCAGTTTGCGGGAGACACCTATACAAGGTACACAGGATTTGAGTTGTAATAGTATAATAGATGTGTGTATCTTTAAGTGGCCTTTAAAGTTCATCAAGATAAGAAATCAAACCAAAAGATAAGCCACAAACAAGACGGCCCAATAGGTTGGCCAAAGAGGTTAGACTGGCCTCATCCTTGCCACTTTAGAGGTGATGTACAGACTAGATCATTAGTTACAAAATATATATTGCAGGTTCATTTCTTTACAACAAATAATAGTTAGGTGTACTTGCAAAAGTTTGAGTGTTTGTTTTTTTTTATAAATATAAAAGCAGAAAACTTTCCAGGGCTATATACTTTGTTGATAACCTCATACAATACAAGTCAACTTTAAACATATTGAAGAAAGATGAATAAGCAGGCAAGGTTAAATTTTAAAATAAGTATTTCCGAGGGGTGGGTCACCGCCTGAGTATGGCTTGGACGCTAACCAGCCAAAAAAGTTTCACAGCAAGGAGCTCTTACTAAGCTAGATTGGATATGAATGTGCCTGCTTTAAGCAACAAATAGCATGCTCTTCCACCTCCATCAACTCCTGTTCAATATCAAATGATGCTGCAATGTCATGATGAGCCTGGTGAACCATGGCAAGTCCAGCCCACGCAGTTGGAGGATCAATCAACAAAGGATCTGCTTCTCTGAGTATTGAAGCCATCTCATTCCCAGCCAAGGATATCTGTTCAGTGGGATTTTGTGACCTTTCTGCATCTTTGATACGGTGGACAGCAATAGAATATCGATTAGACATACAGTTGGGCTCCAGTTTAGCTGCCTGCAGAGAGAGAGAGAGAGAGAAAAGCAATATTATCTACCACATGTAAAACTCACACAGTTGTCTGGCAGAATGCTTTTAAGATAAGAACAGAGACTCGTTGACACTTGACAGGAATATAGGAGAGGAGACAGCTTAGACCCAATATACTAAAACTGATTAGAGAGGTCAAAGTTACCTTTTCCAAACACTTGCTAGAGCTTCTATAATCACCACTTATATTATATGCATTATTAGCCCACGTATGTGCTGCTTTAGGATCTGCTTTGATTGCAGCCAATAGACATTATTTTGCCACATTGATTGCCGCTGCAGAATCTGACTCTGTACCCGCTTCCCCAGCACTGGCTCCAGCCCCTGACAATTAGAATTACAATGTTAGATTGCCATTCAGACAGTAGGAAACAAGATTTCCATATCGCAGCACACATAGAGAGTTGCATAAAGAACCACTACAGATTTAAAATTGAATGAAAGCAGAGGCAACAAAATAACAAGTACTGAGATGAGATGATGTTCAGGAACAATTAATTAAAACCTGCAACAGCTGAGCCATACTTGCTCAACAAAAAGGTAGCATCGTTGACAAGAGCACTGGGATGGCCTTGATCTTTCAAAATTAGCTCTTGCAAACATTTAGAGGCAGCATCCACATTTCCACTGGAAGTAGATTAGTCAATACTTGGTAGATGTCAAACAAAGAATCTCAGCATCAAAAATCCTCAACCACATTCCCTTACTTCTGCAAATGAGCAAGACCAAGATTTGCAAGGCAATCCAAGTTGTGAGGTGCCAAGGCCAAAAGAAAAGACATAACTGAAATAGTGCTCTTCAAACATATAAAAGAGGGCACATCAGATCACATCAAGAATAATTTTTTCAAATCCTGAACACAGAACTTTTAACAATAAAGCAAATGTGCCTCCAGAAGACCAGTTTTAAGAAGAATAACTCCTAGAGTGTTCCATATAGTACTTGCCTAGAGTCTGACAACACTGATTCCTTTAACTTGGAAAGAATATCTTCCAACTCTTCAGCTTCAAGCTCTTTATCTGAAGCTTCTCCAAGACTTTCTAGGAGGAGACACTAAACAGCAGGGAATTCAGCAGTTTAGCACAAGTACACATAAGAAATAAAAATGTCTGTAGGTATCTGATGATTTCCAGAGAACTTATTCTTACTTTCATCACATTATCATTAATGATTTGATAAGATGAAGACATTTAAGGCGAAGGGCATGGGAGAGAGAAAATAAGTTTCCCTTAGTTGGATGTTAGGATGGGAAGGGGACAGGTCCATTTGCTTCCCTCTCTTAATGAACAAAATATTTATGGTGGAAAGGTTTAGAATGATAGCTTTCCTTCCCTTTTACCTATCCTTGCCTTCCCTCCAAAACTGTTATCCAAACACACTATTAACGGGAATAACATTGTTACCCAAACAACAAAGACCTGTGCATGATGCATATGGACAAGAGATAACAATTCTGGTCTGTCAATCTCCTCATCAGACCGGAGTAAAATCTCTGCAGCCTTCTCATAGGCGAGCACTGCCTGAAAGAGAACACCAGTAATTAGTTGCAAATGAAAATTATTGTGCATTGAAATAGGAATATGAAGATCTTGAAGCAACCTTTCGAGGCTGAACCAATCTCTGGTACATTAAGCCAAGTAGAAAGTGCGCATGTGCATTTTTTGGAGCTTTCCTAGCCACATGAATCAATCCCTGAAGATACGGAAGATAGGTTTAGGCTTGTTTGGAACTATGCGCTAATTGAATCGCAAAGAACAATATGTGAAAGTAATGCTCTTTATCTACTATTTTGTGGTCTAAAAACAACGAAGACTAATCAACTCACAGTTTTAAGGCTGCTGACTTTATCCTCCCGGGACAATGGAGCCCCTGAGATTGTTGATCTCCTTCAGCATCCATTCCACAACCAATTTGGTCTTCTTTCCCAGACCTCGAATGGCACCTCCCTACTTTGTTTAGCCTAATAGCTTCACCTTCGACTACACCACTGCTTTCCTTGACTAGCAAAGGCAAGTTTTCCTGGCTACTCTCAATGTTCGCTAACCTGCATATATCCAAAGTAGCCCTCAAATACACAATTCATCCAAACTACATTACATACACCACAATGAAAACAACAAGGAGTAAAATAATAACAAACCAAATGCGCGATAATAATCCAATGCCTTAAGAACCACCACATCTCAACCGAAACAAAACAAATAAGAAATTCTAGCTTAGTTAGTAAAGTCGAGAGGATGGTACGTCTACAGCATTGCCTTTGGCAACTCTATACGCCCTAAAAACCAAAAAAAAAAAAAAAAAAAAGAACACCTCAAACAAGTCAATAGAACAACTAAAGACCTCAATCACTACCTTTAGTCCAAAAGGATACCTAAATTTCCCAAATTTTTTGCAAAGAATCAGGTTTCAGCAACTGGGTATTCACTCAAATTCCCAATTATTCAAAATTTAACGAAATTAGTCCAAAAATTCCAAATTAAAATGGAAGAACAATTGAAAAAAGTTGGAAGAGAGGGAGAGGAAAAAGAATGGATCTACAAGGGGGATGAAGAGGAGCAGAAGGGATGAAGGGGCTGATGTCTTCTTCATCAAATTCAGGAGGATCGATATTCAAGTCTGCTAAATCGACGAGTTTCATAGGCTGGGTCTTCTTCTCTGAGTTCTCCCGGTGGATGGCATCATAGTTTTTGCTGGGTCGGGTTTCCTTTATGCCGGCAGCTGAGCCTACAGGAGGAGAGAGAAAGTGGGATATGCTAGCACAGCAATAGCAAGTGGAACTCAGGTTGAACAGGGAAGTCAATAGTTGAAACACCAGTTGTGGACCTTGTGGTGGTGATGATGATGGTGCTCCTACAGTCCTACTCCAGTCGAGTTAATGGCTTAGAGCCAAGGCTTAGCTAAAGCGAGAGACCTGAGCTTCAATAATCTGTTGGTCCAGCTATATAATAAGGCTTGAGTGCAGATTTTGACAAGCAATGAACAGGTGAGTGCGGAGTATGCTCATCTAGTGCAACTTTGTCGAGAAATACTGTATTCCAATGACTGGACTACAAGGGTGATTCATGTGTTTCGTGCCAAGCTCAAATCAGAATCATAAACTCAGCACCAGCACATTTACAAGATATCCCAGGTGCACTGTCCACCCTTCCCTTCCCTAGAGTCACCCCCGCTTGGTTCTTTTGTTGTTTTTTTCTTGTTAGAGGCTTCTCTTTCTCCGAAGAATAAAAAAAAAAAAAAAGAACAGTCCTACTTAATTTTGAAACTTTTGGACAAGTATACTGTATATAGGATTTTCGTACTCCTTTAGTTAATGGGGAGCGTAAGTTTTGGAAAAAGCAATGAGTAAATTAAAATATATGGATGAATTTTACGCTATGTTTATGCATTTGATATGGTGTGATCGATTTCAATTTTTTTATTTAATATAATATGATCAAAACTAATTCGATCTTAGAGATTTAAAATTGTAATAATATTTAAAGTTATGTATTAAAAAGTATAAAATCAAAATATAACAATATTTGAAGAATCAAGGAAAAACATAGTTTTCCTAAATTTTTTTTAATTAAAAAATTAAAGTTAATTAACAACAACAAAAAAAAAATGTTTGACCTAATCTTGGGGAGAATTTGATAGTATGCCAAATATTGTCTCAATTCCACCCCAAATTATTTAAATTTATGCAGCCTGCCAACTCCCAAGTCGTAATATTTACAGCAATTGACGATTTCATCAATCAAAACAGGTGCAGCCGAAATGCAAAGATTTCCAAGTCTAAGCGCCACGTCAATTTGAAAAGAAAGTAAAGACTTTATACATCTAACCCTCAAAGTAAAAACTAATAAACTCTATCATGTCAGATTGTGAAACCAAGAAAATAAAAGAACTTCATAAAGAGCCAACGAACAGCACGGTACTGTGAGGTAAATGCACTAAGACTGCTTACATTGAGAGAAGCTAATATCAAATAACTAAGTCTCAATTCTCCCTCAGGAAGCTGCAGCCAACAAGCCATCTTCTGCAATACAATCAAAATCTGGCAGGATCCAGCCTCGTTTCTTAGCATGCTCTGAGTAAGATTCAAACTTATCCAGGGCATTTGGAATGTCGAGTGCCAAGTCATCGAGCCCCTCCTTGACACGAGCAAACCCTTTGGTCATCTGGTTGATCGTGATGAGCCCCTCACCGAAACACTCCTGAAGAAGATCAAGCATCCGATCATTTTTCTTTTCCATGGCCATGATAAGTGCCTTCTTCACAACCTCATGGTTGAAAAAGGGCATCCCAAGATCCCTTATGCACTGACATGCTTCTCCAACAACACCTCCACTCTCATACTCTTCTAAAAGCTTCATTATTTTGTCTTTTGCATCCTCTACAGCCCACCCAGAGCCACCTCCCCAACAGCGGAGGAGCCTCTCACCTGCATGTCGGGAGAAAACCAGTGATCTCGCCATATGTACAGTTTCGCTTCCACTACAATTAGGCGGCAGCTTGCTTGCAATCTCATCAAGGTTCAGAGGAGCCAAAACATCATCAATTACTGCCCGAGCCAAGAAAAGAGCAAGCTCATTTGAGGCATCCAAGATATCAAGTGCTGTGTCTTCAGCAGATTCCAGGAGCATGACAAAGCCATTCACAATATCTTCCGAAGAGAAAATCTCTATATGTAGAGCAGACAGAAGAACAGATGCCATCTCTTTCTCCCTGTTTTTTCGGTCCATGGCAAGAGTAATCAGCTTTTTCAGGCAAACAGGATTCAACTCTGGAGCCCCAAGATCTTCAAGACTTTGAATAAGTTCAGGAATGTCATCAGATAGGAAGTATTCATGAATTATCGTCACAACCTCCTCCTTGTACCGTTTCAACTTCTCTTCATCATGCTTGAGGAATTCTCCATTATCAGCAGTAGGTTTTAAAAAAGTACCATCAAGCCATCCCTCAGATATTGCCCTAGGTACAAAAGACTCAAACATCAATCTGGCAGATGGGATGTCCAAAGAAAGGTCGTCAAGGCTTTCCTCGACCCGATAGAATCCCTTAGTCATTTGACTAGAGCTTATCACACCTTCTTCAGATGCTTCCTTCAACAATTTCATAATGAGAGGTTCAGCTGATCGAGTCTCCATGCCAAGAACTAAAGCTTTCTTCACAACCTCATGGTGGAAAAATGAAACTCCCAATTCTCTGATGCACCTACAGGCTTCCAAGGCATCTCCATTTTCCACATATTCTTTCAACAGCTCAGCAATCTTCTTCTTCACTTCTTCAGCTGTAAGGTGAGTACTGCCACCCCATTTCCGCTCCACCAGTTCCGCATGGTGAGGAGCAGAGAGATAACTCTTCTCCGCTATTTGAACTGCCTGAAGCCCCTTGGATGACTCTGGAAGATTTTTCTGCACCCTTGTGACAAATGCCGGAGGAAGGATATCATCAACGACAGCACGGGCAACAAACAATGCTAGTACATTAACTGCATCAGGAATATCAACAGAGAGGTCATCTGCTGACTCAAGCAACAAAATGAAACCCTGACTGATCTGGGCTGGACTGATGACATCTGCATAAAGAGCTGAAAGCAGAACAGAAGCCATCTCTTTCTCCTTATCATGCCTGTCCAAAGCCAATGACACGAGCCTCTTGATGAAATAGGGATGGTATTCACTTGATCCTAATTCTCTAAGATCAGATGCAGCCACTTCCACCACACCAGTGTTGAAGTACTCTTCTATGATTGAAACCACAGCTTTCTTGTAATCATCCAAGGGATCAGTGACAGTTGCTTCAACAAGCTTGTATGGCTCCTACAAAGTTGAGATTTAATTTGGTTCATGCAAGGACAAGACATCAGTATAAGTTTATACTAACAAACCGTAACTATGTTTAACAGAGACAACTGAAAACTATCTACAAATACGAACTTAAGTAATGTATCATCAAAGGCTGCCATCTAGAAAAAGTAAACAATTAACAGGAAGAAGAAAGAACAACTACCTCCCCACTATCATAGTTAGGATCATTACGGTCAAGATGTGCTTCACAATAAGTATCAAGAGGACTTCCCCAAGTACCCTTACCGCCAGCACCATCTGAAATCAAAAGTGGAATCAACTCAGTTTAAAAAAAAATATAGCATAAAAAACATCATCCCAGGGTGCAGAAGGTGTGTTTTATGTATATCGTATACAGAGAAAGAGATTAATGATTTCGACTGCATGACATACAATTTACAAGAGGTGCACATGAGAAGAAAAGAAACATTTACTGGAAGTAAAGCATCAAAAGCGCTCAAAGAAAGAGATAAACATACATGGAAAAACAGCTATAGAAAATCACATTTTCAGCTCTAGTGCAAGTACAATATACAGTACTGCACAATAGTACTCAAAATAAGATATACATGTCAAGGTTAAAGATTTAAGCAACAATTAAGGAATAAATAAATCATTACCATGCATTTTTATATTCTAAATCTTCTGTGATGCATTAACATCAATCCAAGTTGGAAATACATTTTATACACTGAACGTTAAAAAAATGTGGTCCTGAATTAGACCTCCATCAGCTATTTAGATACAATTTGCCAAGTGACTGTAGACCTATTCACAACAGTTAAGAGCCACCACATCTGTAACTACATGTCCATCAATGTGGATGAAGGTCATATGAAAAAAATGCAAGCAGTCAAACAAAGAAGTACAGATAACATCGTGCTGAAATAATAAGTACAGATACAAAAAAAGAAGATTATTGCAAACATGGCTCTTCAATATGGTAAAGAATTGTTCTGCGACTCAGCAATTGGAATGTGTGAAAATTAAATGCGATTTCCATTATGGTCAAACCATTCTTATTAAGGTCACACCCTGACCCATCCCCACAGTTTCAAAGTGTTGTTTATAGATTTATTTGATGGAAAGTATATCACTACAAATGGAAAAACCAGAAATCTTTCCCCCTTCAATTCCATGCCTTCCAGATTGACAATCCTACTTTCTTCGGGTTTTTTTTTATGTCACAACGCCATCCAAATATCTTGCCATGCATTAATGCACAATTTCACAATAACCTTATATTACTAGCAACAATTAGATGATTCATGGAGGAAAAGGAATTACACGAGTAATTCATGAGGATGATATCAAGGTTCACCAGTCAACAACAAGATAAGATCAAACTATCAAAGCTTTGACATTATTACTGTTGTTGTGCCGTGACCTTAAGTATCATGCACATTTAGTCAACTAGGACACTTAAAAATAAAGGGAATAATTATCTGTGGCTCCCATAAGTCCAGCAATGAATTTGAAAGAATTACTAGCAAGGAGTTTATAAGGAGGTGCTTTAAACTTTTGTAACAGAAAAAGAGAGATGATTAAACTCCTGAATCTTCTGAGCTCTAGATGGATACCATACATAGAGAAGGGAAATAAAATAGATCCAGCCTACTCCTAATACCTCTCCTTCAACAACATAGCATTCAAAAAGAGAAAATAACTCCTTATCCCTTAGCCTTTATAACTTCATATTTCTCCAGACCACATTGTCCCAACAAAGTGCTATAGAGTATTATATATTGCCTTTAACATAATTGCAAGTCTACAGACTCAACGGTTTAAAAGCAAAAAATGACTGCATGTTAAGAGCTTCAGGGACCAGAAACTTTCGTACATATTCACCTGGTCAACCCCTAGTAATTCACACTTCAAAAAGTTGAACTCTACTATGGCAATGATTGAGTATATAAACAACTAACTATTAACTAAGCATACTGTAGTCTCCTATCATATATAGTATTAATCCATACCTTACTGAACTGAATACTTCAAATATGGTATTGAAGCAAATCTCATTAACACACGTATTTAAAAGCATTAATTTTGAAGAAAAAAAATCACCGAAGTTGGAAGTTCGAAACAAAATCTGATAAGATATTCTGCTACAACTCAATCAATAACACATCCCCAAATTAAATTCAACATCATGACTTCCATTTTAGTGTAACATGTTGTCACCAGGATTCCTAAAATGCCTAATTGGTCATACCAGACAAGGTCAATTGCGAAAAGACTATACCCTACAAGGCATTCCAGTCCCCAAATAAACAATGTCCTCAGCTCAAACCCCAAAATAATTCTTCCACCCATACAAACAGCTGTTTTGTGATTCAAACAAACCATCCAATAACAAATCATTCAATTCAACACTTTAAATTTCGTAGGAATTAATACCAAAAAAAACCCTTTAAGTTGCTTAAACTGAAATGATGTGCAGCTTCCTAAGATAGTCCTAAGTGCAACGCAAGACCAATTATAGACATCACAATGTCACAAAATTCCAATAGTTATTATTGCCAAGAATGGGAGACCATACAAAGTATTAAAAAGGTAGAAAACTAGATTACTATAATCCCATTCCCAGAGAAGCATGTAAAAATGTCAAACCCATTTCTTCTGTTCTTAATTAGATTAGGTGTCTACCCCATAACGTGCTGTGCTAAATTCATTTCTCTTCTAAGGTATTACGTACTTTGTGGATGTTCAGATAGCATACAATGCAAGTCACTCATTATCTATACATGTAATACATCTTTCAGATAGGATGATATAAGACAGAAACATGCAAATAACTCTATGTGAAAATAGAAAGCACGTCAAAAACAATTAAGAATCCAAAACAAAAAAAAAGGCAAATAAAAGACACGTTGCTCTAAAATTGTTCAAAAAACTACAACATTGCAAGCCAAGATTAACCAAAAAATAAGCACTTATAAATCATTCAGGCTCAGTAGTCGAGGCTATTCGTCAAAAACAAACTGCGATCACAAAAGAAAAGGAATAAGATACACACACATAAAAGAGTGATCATCATCATAGCTGCTTAAGCACTATTCTAACCTTGAGTACACTGTAACTAACATCTAAAATACATACAGCAATCATAATCCATAACACAAGTGATGAAAGAAAGTTTAACTCACCCTTCTTAACACGGATATGCTTCCCTGAATGTGACCGACGACACTGTTTCACATAAGGCGCCTTCCCGCCGCCGCCGCCGCCGACACCAAGATGTGTAGATGTCGATTTCGGTGAAGAAGCCAAATTCTTCGGTGATGATGACAACAACTTAGACGAAACCTGTACTGAATTCTCTACATTCATGGACGCTATCTTCATCCTCTCCCTTTGCTCTTCTGTCAAGAATCCTTCCCTTGCCGCCATCTCTATACCCTATAATATCTCACACAAATCATCACCAGACTCATCATTATCATTCTATTCAAAAGGAACAAAAACGTCCAAATTCGTAATAATATCATACAACTATCATTAAATTCAAGAAATTTGAATAAAATTTCAGAAAAACAAAAAATTCATATTAAATACATAAAAATTCTACATAAAATCATTACGTAATATAAAAAAATCCAGAAAAATCCATATTTTTCTGAAATATACTTATCGCTAAAAAAAATTCCAGAAAAAACACAAACACGTCAAAAGATGCATATATTAAATAGAAAATTTAGGAAAAAAATTACCTTAAAATGATTTAAAAAACGTACAGAACTCCAGAGAAACTCGAACAAATCGATCGGAACCACGAATTTCAACAATAAAAAAATCGCGCGATTATTTTCTGTGAACTGTACTTGGCCCGGATCTCGAGCCAAGACAGACGAAAGAAGAGAGAGATTAACAGCTCAAAGAGAATCGCAAGATCTCCTAGGAATGGAAAATGATGGGAGAGAGAGCACGGAAGAATCGTAAACCCTAAAAATTGGGGTAAAATTACAGCAGTGAGGCGAGGCGAGGCGAGGCTGAGGTGTGGTGGTGTGTCTGAGTGTCCTAATCTGTATTTCCAGAGAGAGAAAATGAAGCGTAAGAGAGAGAAGTGGATGAGAATGAGAATCGGAGGAAGGGGTATTTATAGGGAGGCTACTGTGTTACATTACACGTCAGCAGGTTATTTTTAGGGGGGAGGTTTTAATTTTATTCTTTAGCCGACGGATATGATACGTGGCAAGTATTGTTTTGGGTTGGAGTATAGTTTGGGTATGAGTTGCCTGTGTTGCTGTTACACTTGGCTTGATTGGGTGCGTAACTACAGAATTGACCCGGCCTTGATGTTGGGGATTGATTCATTGGGGGTGGGTTTGGGGTTAGGGCCTAGGGGTTACAAGAGGTAAAATTTTGAGGAGAGGAAACTAGGAAAGTTGGTGTGTTACTTACTGTGTTAGTGTGAGGGTTAAGATATTAATCTGAATTGATTTGTTTCTTAATGGTAGTGATGTGTGGTAAAAGTAACCCATGATACTATTACTAAGTTTGATATGATAGTGATATGTGGTAAAAATCTTAGAAAGGAAACAAAAAATTGTGAAGTTCTTTTAATTTAGACATTTAATTATTCATTAATCTTTTATTTTATGGCAACAATAGTTAATTTAATGGTTATATTAGTGTATCTTACTTTTGAGTGTTTTAACACGTTTGAACGCGTCAAATGGTCAAGATATTCAAGATGAAACTTTATAAATATGATATACGGACATACAATAGTCAAAGTGACAAGGATTTCATAATGAGTATTCAAACCTAAAATATTCCTTGGCGGTTTTTAAGTGGCCTCATCCAATTTAGGCTAAATTGCATAACTAGGTTTGTTTATTTGAAATTTTATGTTTTGGAAGTATTATCAAACCGAAATGCTAAATAATCTTATTCTTTACCAGTTTCTATATTTAAATAGACTAGGTTCTCACCTCGAACTAAGATAAACCTAGTTTTATCATCTATTTGGAAATACAATGGCTTTTACATTATATATATATATATATATATATATATATATATATATATATATATATATATATAAGAGCATTTACACCTAAGTAATTAAAGTATAAAATCTAATCTTCACTAAATAAATGTTCATATTTTACAATTACTTTGTGTTGCTTTAAGACAAAATGAGATAAAAAACAAAAAATATTGAAGGGCCTCCTTGACAATTTTGTTATATTTTTTGAGTCATAAATTTATATTTTTTAGGTTGAAACATGAGTTTAAAACTAGTTATACATATACTAGTTATGTGGATTTGAAAAATTAACAACAAAAAAATTACTTTTTGATTTTCATAACAAAAAATTTACTTTTTGATTTTCATATCAAAATAAAAACAATACCAAACAAGCCTTGCATGAAAATAAAATTATTAGAGCAATCCTAAAAACAAAAGCTATCAGATATGATTTTCATGAAACATCATACACCTAGTACTACGGTATCAATCATACATAAAGAGAACCAACAATATCTTTACCAATCGGTTAATCGTCAGCACCAGAACAATACACTAGGTGTAATAGCTTCAGCATAAGTAAAGTCAAAAGTAGTCCTTGTTTCTAGGGGGAAGATAGCTAACCTCATGTGGCTTAAGTCACAAAACATGTGAAGGGTATATGTGTGATAAATTCAACAAGGTTGTTTATATCATCCTTTCATATAATATATACATTACAAAAAAAATACATAGAAAAATTTACATGAACAGAGAAGAGCTGAGTTGATCATGGTCATTTTAGGACGTGGTGAATGTTAGCTATTTAACTTTTCAGGCTTGCAAGTCATAAGAGGTGCCAACCTAGGAAAGGCAGTAATGCTCGCTACCTCTATGCCTATGATTATAGTGGAATCAAGTCTCTAGTTCATATGTAAGAGGTTTTTATAAGCATGACAACAACTTCATCGCTCAACATGGTTAGAATAGTGAAATCTGTCATTTTTCTACTAGTTCTTCCGATCATCTTTCACGCCTTTCCTTTTAGCTTTCACCATACTCTTTTTTCTATTACCTATAAAGAGTATGATAATATTGTCCTTTTTATTCTATAAGGACGCTTTTATATTTGAAATTGGTCTAAGCTCGTAGTACATGTTTCTATTGAGGGTTTAACGCCTTCCCCCGGCATTTTCTCAAATGCTTCAAAAGCCTTCTCATGCCAACCACTTAATGATTATGCATGAATTAGGTAGTATATGAATGAGAAGTTGAGTTTGAAGATAAAGGCTTCAAAACGTTTATTAACTTGAAGTACTTGAGCCGATAACCATTTGTTTTCTTCAAAGGTTGGATGATAAGAATAATGGCTCATGCCACTTGGAATGAAAGCAAGTTTATGAGTAATAGAGAGTCACGTTTGAAAAAAAAATATATGTAAATAAAATTTAATTTCATAATATAGGTACCATCTCCGAGCATTTAAAGGCATCCACAACTATTAAATTGAGGTTCCCTATGCTTAGGGGTGCTTATGAACCAAATCGAGCTCCATTTTGGCTAAACTCGACTTGAGCTCGATAACTCAAACTCGAGCTCGAAAGCTCGTGAGCTAAAAAATCAAAGCTCGAGCTCGACTCGAAAACTCAATTATCGAGCTCGATCAAAGTTCGTTTCAAGCTCGAGCTCGACTCATTTTTAGCTCGATTAAAAGTTCAATAAGCCTAAATAACAAGAAGGTTAAGTTTTAGCTTTAATAAACTTAATTTGGCTTTAGGTGGAAAATACAATTGGGTTTATATATACTAATTTCTTTAAACCATCTATTATTTTTTTCAATGTGGAACTTTGAATATATATATAAAACTCTCTCCAATTATCTTTCATTTTACTCCAATGTGGGACTTTTCTTTTATATATCAAACCATCTTTTATTTTATTTTGATTTTATATCTTAAGTATATTTTTCAATAAATATTTATACTATAAATAAAAATTCGAGTTTCTCACGAACTTTTCGAGTCGAGCTTTGATTTGCTCAACTTGGCTCATTAGCTTATTGAGTCAAATTCAATCTCGAGTCGAGCTTTAATCGAGTTCTAACCGAGTCAAATCCGAGTAGTTCAAGTCAATAATCACCCTTACATGTTTTATTTGTGGCTTGCTCTACGCTCTTAAATCAACACCAAAAAAAATGTTAATATCATTCTCAAATCATTCATTTGATAATTGTACGAAACTGTGTTTTAAAATTTTCATGTTCTAAACCAGAAAGGCATAAAATAAAATAAAAATACCTACACTTTTTGTTCCATTACCAGTTGAGAAACACCTAGCACTAGTAAGTTATGATAGGCATAGCCAAAGTTTGAGTGAATGAGTAAATCAATAATGAAAATAATTGAAGAAAGTAATGCTAGTGGTTGATCGATCACTTTGGAGGGAAATCGACAGTAGAGTCGACGCGAGCCCAATCACAAATTTTACAATTACACAGAGTCAACTGAAAATCTACCAAAATTTCAGAACTTGATGGACAGCAACAACGGCACAAGCGTTAGGGTTTTATGCCCGAAGCTCATCCTCTCCAACAATTGCAACAACGACGCACCTCTCCCTCTCCAATGGCTAATCGGCTCCCCCTTCTTCCCTCAATTCACTATCCTCTCCACCGTCCGATGTCTCCACTACTCATCGTCCGATCCTCTCTCCCCGGACTTCTCTAAGGAGGCTCATGATCTCAGGTCCCTCATCATCAAAGGGCTCCACATCATCGGCGCCCTGTGCATCGCTAAAGGCTCTAATTCGGCACATATTGCGATCGATTCCGCTTCTCAGTTGAGGAAAGTTTTGTATGATGGAGAGAATTCGAGAAATTTCGATGTAATCGGAGCCATTCCGGGTTCGGGTTACGGTGATTTGAAGTTCTTCGCTGCGAAACCGGGCGGTTCGGCGGATGTGGAGGAAATAGAGAGTGTAGTGTATGAAGAGAAGGAGAAGGCGGAGCGTTATGTTTGGGAAGTTGGTTGTTTGTTCAAATGTCAACTTCCTATCAAATTACCTGTTTATCTTCCTGCTAATAATGATTCAGGTATACAGTTTTGGAGATACATTTCATTTCATATCGAAAATACCGCGAATTTTGTGTTGCTAGTGGAATATTTTGTAGTTTATGAGTTGTTCGTGCCTTGAATATGTGACTGTAACTATTGTTTTTAAATCGATGTTTATGTTATATGTAATTATGTATCATAGCATGGATTCCGCGCAAATGTGTCAATGGATGGATATGATTGAATGTAAGGCGAATAATGAGGCACTTAAAGTTGAATCCGGGAAGGAGAGTTAGGAATTCATCACCACATTGGCTAGGGGTTTGAATTTGGTAGTTTTGATAGTTAAAGCGCAGGATAGTGTATTGATAAATGATTTCGGCACGTAGCGTATAACATTAATCCCTTTTGTCCATGTGTGATCTTCATTTTTCACTCCTGAAGGTCAATATTATCAGATTTGAGCTTACTTTTGTTCAGTTAAATGTAATTAGTATGGAGTATAACCTTCAATTAAAATATGGAGTGATTGAATACATAGGTAAAGGTTAGGAAACCAACTAAAGTGAGGAGTGAAAGTTTTTTGGGGATTGAGGGAAGTGGAGTAGCTTCTCACTTTAAGAGCCCTTGTTATTCTTTATTTCTTTTGATTGGTAGATTTATGCCATACTTTGTAAGAGTCATTAAATGCTAAACATTAAAGGACATAGTGTACCAGAGCTTGCACATTTTGGTTGATCGAGCAATTTTTTCCCCTTTCTTTTGCTCGGAAATGTACTTTTGAATTTGTAGTGAAGTCTTATTTTGGATACTAACTTGAGTATACAAGATAACTTTCTTAGCAATGAATTTTCTTTTCTAATACTTCATTCTAGTGTAAGTTTTTGAAGCTTTTCTCTTTTGCTTGTTTTATTTATTTTACCTATATTACAAAAAGAACTGCATGTCGCAGACTCATGGACTTATGCTATGTTTTGTATAGTTCCCCTTTTAGTCACTTGGAAATTCATTGGATCCTAATTTTCATAATAGTGGTCAATGTCTCATTGATCACTTTATTCAATGGTTGATTCCTATTTGTTTTAACTAAAAAGCAGTTGTATTGGAGCTTTATTTTTCTAAGTTCAAGGGCTACTTTGGTGTATTGCAGATGCTATTAGCAGATATCTGCATGCAAATGAAGCACTTGCCACGATGTTCAGAGATCCCCAACTCACTTTTATCTTGGAAGCATTGGACAGATCCTCGTCTCGTCCTGTTCTTGTTCGTGGTTCAGAGTTGGACTTCCAAACAGATATTCCAGATATCAAAATTTTGGCTGACAATGCAAAACAGTCTGATGGAAAGTTACTGTGTTGTTCCTACTTCTGTTCAGAGAGTAAACTAGCTGTAGATGCTGAGGTAATACATTTGATATACATTTTTTGGGGATTTGATCGTTATAACATTTTGGAAACCTGTTTGGATGTTGTTATAGGTCGTTCATTAAAATAATTACTTTATACTAACTGTATAAGGTAGTGCATTGTTTATGGATTCAAGGCTGTTCATCGACAAGGGTAATTCTTCTGCTGAAAGTTCTTTTGCTTAGAGTGCAGATATTATACAGGGGACTGCCCTATCAAATAAATCAAGTGTGTCTTCTCAATATGTTGCTCCGATGGCAGAGTATTGTCCTGGTATTGAAACTTCTATTTTCATTTCAATCTGGTCGGTCACATTTGTGCAATCAGTTTTTGCAACAGTGCTCTCACATTGGCAAAAATGTTCGTGATTTCTTAACTTTTACTTATTAGTATCTTCTACTTTCAGCTCCAGAGGAAGCCATACTGAAGGTTGTGGATTATAAATTGGAAGTTATTTGTTATGCCGTCAAAGATCTTCCTCTCACACATGCAGTCTCAAAACTAATGATTCCTGCCCTGCTGGACCAGTTGACAACTGTGAGAGACATTGTAGCACCTTCTCTCTTAGGTCAACATCCTCAGGTAGGAAAGTGACTTTTTTTTGGTTGTTAACCCATTGTTTCTTACACAAATATTTTTTTGACGTAGTCATTTTTTTCTGTGATTGTTTGCAATTGCAGATACACCCGTACCACTTTTGTCCTCCAGGAATTTTGCACCCAATAACGACTATTTATGAACTGAATTATGGCGAGACGGAACTGAAGCAAGGTATGTAAAGATCTTTTATAAAGCCTAAATGGGAATACCAAACCAGCTGATTTATCCTAAACCTGCAAGCTTGCCATGGCAATTGATCCAAGGATACTTACTGGATAACATTAGATATTGTATGTATGAGGTGGCCGAGGATGGACTCTTTGCTCCAAACCACAAATGTGTGGGTAACAGCTTGAGCTTAATTCCTTCCTTGTTTTTTTTTAGTTATTCCACTTTGATCAGATATGTTTGCAAACACAAGTTTGACTCCTAATATCTTTAATTATTTGTTGATAAAAAAAAATTTAAAAAATGGAAATTTTGCAGAAACCTACCACTTCAAGACGACTTAAAGACGACATATTGCGAAGAACTACCACTTATTCAAACGTTGACTTGGGATTTCGGTGTTGACTTTCTCCCTTTTCAATCCAAATTCTCCCTTTTAAACTCAAACTCGTTAAAATCAAAGATAAATCCACTAAATAATCTCATCAAAATCAAAGACAAACTCATCAAAATTCATCATTTTTTACAAATAATCTCAAAACTCGTCGAAATAAAAATTAAACCACTAAAATTAAACAAAAGTCATCAAAATTAGACCTAATAAAGAACAAAAGAAAGACACTGAAACTAAAAGTATTAGTAACAACCTAACTCCAAAGCAGCAAAGAAGAGGAGCATTTGATGGGGAACTGGCTTTATGGGTTTCAATTTGGACAAAAGGGTACTTGAAATTCGAAAAGAAAGTGGGGACTTGAGTGTGTTTGAAAGGTGGGTTAATGAAGATGAAGATGAGGTTTTTCTGCGTTGAAGCTGCATTAGAGGGAAGTTTTAGAACTTGACAATTGTTCAAGGTTCAAGATTAAGCATAAGTTAAGAAGGTGGGAAAGTGAGGAAAGTTAAAGAGCATGGGGAATCAAGTATAGGTGAGGGATTGAAGAAATTAGTACATAAGGAGGAGAATAACAGAAGGAAAAGGGGGTGAAATGAAGAAGGCATGCGACTGTCATTTGTTTGGTCATCTCCTGAATCCCGGGTTAATGTATGAAAACCGGAGCTGTGGCACTTTATTGCAATTGGAATTTTTATATAGTAGTTTTTCACAAGATTTTTTTTATGTGATAGTTTTTTGCAAGATGTCATTTTTAAGTGGTAGTTTTTCGCAAAGTTTCTTAAAAATATTATATCTTAAAAGTACTATAAGACAATTCATTGACTTTTTTCATAATAATATTTGTATTTACACATTAGTAGAAAAATATGGTCAAAGTTAGATCTGGAAATTAGGTCATTTGGATTATGCCATTTCAGATTTGATATGCATTTGGGTTTGTCTTCAGATTAGGTCATTTCAGGTTTTGATTTGGGTTATGGAATTATTGGGTTGGGTTAACATTTCGTTATTTGGGTTGGATCTTGTCTCGAATCAAGAGTTCGGATCAGATCAAGTCATTTTCAGATCCGATCAGGTCAAAAATAATTTTTTATATTTTCTTTATGTTAGTTGTTAAGTGGGTGATGGAATCTACAATATTTTACTATCTCTCCCTCTTGATTTAGTCTCCTGGTTAGATGAGGATGAGCCATTACTTCTGGTCTTTTTAATATTCAATTTCGATAGATTTTGGTTGGTTGTATATTTCTTATTATTTTAAGATTCATAGTATCTTTACATATTCAATTAGTAAGACCTATGAACTAAATTTCTGGCCAATTCGGGTTGTTTTGAATCCGGTCATTTGGTTCAAATCATTACTGGTTTTGGGTTACTTTGGGTCAAAATAGTTTCAATTCGGGTGATTTTGGGCTGTGTTTCTGGTTGTCATATTGGGTCAGGTGAATTGGTTTGGTCCTCGGATATGAATCGGTTTTTTCGGTCTAGAAAAAATGAAGTGGGGGAGTAGTGGCAAAAGTCAAAATAGAACAAATAAATAAAACTAACTAAATAAAACTGAGTATGCACATCTCTGTGATATTTTTCTTGTCTTAAATGTTCTCATATATTCTATCTGTTTTTACAGTTGAAGCCAGGAGATCTCTTCATCTTCGACTAGGATTACCATTTGATCGCCCTCTCTTACGAGTTGCCAATGCCTTAAAAGTTGCTAAGACCACTTCTAGTGAAGGGGTTTACTCCAAGAAGGGTAATTATTTTACTTTCGAGTCTAGCTGAGTAAGCAGACTTTGTTGATTTCAATTGTCCCACCATTTAAATTTAAATTAAAACTAAGTTTTTATCTGTCTCTCTGCACGCACCAACTTTCTGGGGGCATTTTTTATTGTGCTTTTAGGCTATTTGTTGCTGAAGGATGTACATGCTGGCATTCCTAGCAGTGGGGGTTAGTAACTCTTTATTTCTTCTTTTTTATTTCTTTTTTTTGTACTGCATTATTATTTTACTGCACTCTGACCTTTCCATGATTATTTATCTCTCATGTCAATTTCTTATGTGCAGTTTCCGGGGGACTTGTATCTTTGGTTCAAGGTTCATATGAATATCACCACTACCTTCAAAATGGTTTTGATGACTCGGTAGTGAAATCTCTTTCTTCTGTTACTAATTATACCAATCATAAGAAAGGAGTTTTAATGATTTTCTATACCTGGTTTAGACATGAAAGCCAACTTATTTATAAAGTATGAACATATGTGTAAATAAGGTTATTTTCGTGTTGTCTACCTTTGATTAGACTGCTTATTTTCTGAGCATTTCAAGTTCACTTCTAAGTTAGATGCAGCCATGCAGGTGAGGATAAGCTGGAACAAGAATTCGATTCATGGCTTTATAATTAGGCACATACTCTGATGCAGTGATGCCTGCCAGTGATGATGCCTTATATTATTTTAGGTCGTATGTCCCAATGAGATGTGGCATAAACTATCTGGGGAATGGAAGATGAGAAAGTACCTTGGTTTGGTTAGTTAAATACTCATTTAATCATCTGAGTTCTGCTGGGTAAGGGAATATGTGTGGGTGTTTGGTTGAAGGGGGGGGGGGGGGGGGGGGGGTGTTGTTCAAGAAGCATGTAGGAGGGTGGCTCTCAGATACGTAAATACGTTGCTGTTTGTTTGAAGTTCAAGTTGTGCTTTTGCTGATTACCGTTCTTGCCATGAATTTTTTCTCTGATAAGTTTTTTCTGAAAAATCATACTAGGGGTGGGGATGTGCTTATCGCTCATTGCAAACCATAATCTCCTGGTTCAGACTCCAGCATTATACTTCACTTGATGTTCCCACTCATAGGTGAGTAAGGCTAAAGTGGTATTTGAGATTTATTTCCTTGGCAGTTTATGTTGATCACTGAACACTCATAGAAGACTTCTTAATCATTGGAGGTTGCATTTCTTCGTGTTATATTGCTCAGGGAGATACAGGAGGCATTAGTAGAGATTGGTGATAAAGATCCTTCTTTCATTGGATCACGTGAATGGATTGGTGCAATTGAGTTAAGCTATGTGCTGGACAAACTTTTGGGTGTAAGTGTAATCAACTCTTTATGCTTTTCTGCATCAGTTTTATACATGTTTGTGTCTATTGTTTTGTGAATTGTGATGAATCTGATGTAACTTTTTTTTTTAAAAAATTTTCTGGCCTATTGCTGGTAATGAAATATCTTATTCCATCTTTCAAAGACGGTGGACAGCCACCCCTTAAGAATGGCTTATGAATCTTTCTATGTGTTTTTGACATTTTATCAAAGGATGATATGTTTTTATTATCAAAGCATGACACGTTCACACATGCACCCCTGAAAGTAGAAAGTGAAGCTGTTATATGTATATTATATGATCACATCAATTTAGAGGCAAAGACATTATGTAATTTTGTCTTTCAGGTTACTTGCAAAGTCATGAATGTAAGATCTGGATCTGAGCTTCCTGAGAAATGTCGAGAGCTAGCCTTGCATTTTGAGAACCAAGGAACACCCATCATGATTGGTAATTTGTTGGTATCCTCTTCCCCTTTTTTTAGTCTATTTTTTAGCCAATTGGATGGGGTGAGCACCTGTGTGTCTCTTATTAGGTACTACAATGGGGAAATTCAGAGAATAATTGGCTTAAAGTATAAATTGATATCCAAGTTGACCAAGTATCAAAATCACGAATATATAGTCCATGATTTTCTTCCTAACATGGTCATCTTCTTAGACCTCTTGTACATTTGTCTCTTACTGAGCCATCGTCTCTAGATGTTGGTAAATGAGGATGGTTCCTAGTGGCTGTGTTACTGTTTTTGTGAATGACTTGGCCTACTGTTAAGGCCAAAAACAACTAATTGACCACAACCACTCTCCAACCTATCTTGATCATTGCTCCGTCTGTTTTGTGTATCCCTTCTTGAATGTCTGCCTCACTACAACCGAAGCGTTTGTTGCTTTCACTTCCAAGGAAATTTCTTGGTCATTTTGCTGAGCCACAAGATAGAAATTATCACTGTCTTTTCTTAGTAACTTTGAACTTCAGTGTTGTTTGTGCTTCCAAGGTCTTTCGTCACCTTGTGTATATCTAGGTTTGTTGGGATCAGTGGTTAGAGACTTTTTTTTTTTTGAGGAAAGTGGTTAGAGACTTAATGCCCTTGAGGTAGTGGTAGTGACTGTAGGATCTTTTTTTTTGAATGGACTGTAGGAGCTTTTCTTTTTTTAATTGAATGTAGGAGCTTTTCTTTTTTTAACTGACTGTAGGAGCTAATTAAGAACCTTCAGATCAGGTTTTAGATGTCTAGGAAAATGCTATTGCATTGAAGATGCTCTTCTCCATGGACAATTATGGTATTGGAAATGAGAATTTGAAATGTAATGCATGTTTCAAATTCTCTCACTGAGAAAGCTATATTTTCTTAAAATTAAGTTTACCGACGAATGCAGGTGGTGGTGTCCTTGCATATACACTTCTAGGAGTTGACTACAACGATGCAAGTGGTGATTGTGCTTTCTTAATCTTGGATCCTCATTACACTGGCGGTGAAGATCTGAAGAAAATCGTAAATGGTGGTTGGTGTGGGTGGAAAAAGGCTGTTGACAGCAAGGGAAAGAGTTTTTTCTTAGCTGATAAGTTCTACAATCTATTGCTGCCACAAAGACCAGACATGGTTTAGCTGTCTGACATTGGAAAACTGAGAATACTCTGATTGTTACATGAGAGGAGAGGGAGATGATAATTTATAAATTCTTATGTCGCCAGCTTATTCCTTCCTGATCGTTACGAGCCACCGCATATTTGGGAGAGGATTAGGGTAACCTTCTAGTTGTGCTTGAAAGTTTCACTTGGCAATACCAATAGATATGACCCCTTGCTGGCAACAAGCATACAATGTAACAATCGATGTCTTGTACGAGTAGTTCATGTAAACACGGAGAAATACCTTTTACAAATAAAGGGTAGGAAATTTAGAGAAATTTTAATGCCTAGCAAAGTTTCAAATAAATTTTAGCATATCCATGCCATTTGTTTTATAACAATTGTTCCCCATCTTTCTTAAATTTTTTTTTTTTATTTGAGCTTATTTAACTAGAGTTCTCCGTCTTATATTGACAAAATAACGATAACACCACTGTTTTCTACCTTAGATTTTTCATCTTTTCGCTTTGTGTAAGACAAATAACTATTGATGTTATATTCTTCATATAAAGGGACTTGACCTTCTGGATCAGATGAAAACCATCTCAATGTATATAATACATCATTAGGTGTGGTGGACAATTTACACCTCCTTTTTTAATGAGGTTTTTTTTTTATAAAGTTATTTTCTCATGATATCACTCAATTTGTTCTTGAATGTGGGCCTTTTTTATAAAGCTTTTCTCTTATAACGAACTTCTTCGGTTATGTACTCAATACACCTAACACTCCATTCTATGTTGGTATATCAATACTAATAAACGTTTTATTTATACTTGATACTAATTATACTTTTGTAATATCACTTTGGTGAATTGGCTTAGTAAGCCTACTCATGATTTCGTTTTATCAACTTTTGCATTACTCATCTTTTTGTGTAGAATACAAGCAATAACTTTTGTAAAATATTACTAGAATAGTTTAAGAGTTAAAAATTACACATTACTACAATTTTTTCAGCAAACGTTTATTGTTTAACATTTGTAGTAAATAGTTACAACTTTAGAATTAGTCTGCCAAAACATTTAGCAAATCACGATTAAAAAGAAGTATATTTCACAAATGCAACAACAAAAAGAATAAGAAGTTATTGGCCCCTTCATTCTAAATAAATTAAAAAAAAAAGAATGAATAAGATAGAAGGTAAGAAATATATGCAGGTAATATCATTATTTATCATTAAAATAATACTATACTACTTGAAGTCTTGAGCCATGTTTGATTTTTATTAAAAGTATATGGTGATTAAAAGTATGCATAAAATAATATATATGAGATCACAAACTAAGATGATAAGCGAAAAGTTATGTAAGTTTTGCCATCAGTGGTTAGGAAAATGATGAAGAAGAAATAAGTTATAAAAAACAAGGGCATTCTTAGAGAAATTTCGATCAAACTAGAGCTTCTAATTGGATCTTAAGTTGCTACGTAATAGGCCTTTTTGAATTAAGAAAAATTATTCTTACAAAAAGGAAAACACTAGTAACAAAAATTTGTAATCGATTAATATTTTTTATATAAATATAAAAAAATATTAAATATGGGTCGGATTTATTCGGGTGAGACTCGGATCATATTCGCTAAGATGTAGTACAAGATCTGAGTCCGACCCGTCTCATATTCGAATTTGGACTTTTTATCGGATTCGAATTCGGGTTTGGATTAAACTTTTTCCATAAAACTCGAATTAAAGAAGATTCGGATTGAATTATCATCCCTATATATATATATTAACATCTAACATTCTGCCAACTATTCACAAACCCAAAAATCATTACCTATAATAAAAGTTGAGCCAAGAAATAGCAAGCCATCAGAATCAATTGTCTTGAGTCGTTGTGTTGTGTACGAAGGAATATCATGGAAGACAGTGAAGTAGAAGCTGTAGACGAAATCGTAGCCCTTTGTGATATGAAGAATACTGACGATTTAAACTCAATGCACATAACGCTGACGGAAGGATGGAATTTCACGCAAGATCAATACATAAAAGAATTGGGTGTGTCGTTCAATTCTCATGAAGATTTTGTGTTGAAATCAACACCTCATTACGGGAAAGGGAAGAAAAAGAAGGTTTTAGAACAATTGTACTGCTCCCATTTAAGCCATCGCCAAAACATGACAACTCAATAAAGAATTCTCAAAGACAAGGAGAGGAGCCAAAGGTTACATTGCATGCTATGACCAAAGATGAAATAGAGGCGAAAATATAAACTACTAAGCGAAAGTTAAAGGATGGTTACAGACAGTAAGTGAATCCAAGAAGAAGACATTTTGTTAGGTGATAGGCTTGATTTGGGATTATGGAGAGGAATGAGAATTATGAGTGTTTTGATTTTAGAAGTTTTGAGATTGAAGGAAGAGAGTTGTTTTATAAACTTGAATATTAGTATTACTTGATTCAAAATTTGGTTTTTCAAGAGTGGATGATTACAAAGTGCCCCTTCTAAGGGGTATTTATACTAGGTGATAGATAATTCTAAATTTTAGATATTTGCTATAATTTTTCTTGAATTCTAGGATATTTTACTATTCTCTAGAAATTATCTAAGATATTTTTCAGAGAATTCTAGATATGGATACTATGAGATTAATCTAGATTTTTCTAAATTATTTTTTACACTTCCCCTTAATTTAGAAAAATATTGTAACTTCAAGTTGCTTCATGAAATTCGATGAACTTTTCTGTCGGAAGTGCTTTTGTGAATGTATCAGCTACTTGTTATCCTATTTTGCAAAACTATAGCTTGACCTCATTTTTCTCAACTATTTCTCTGATATTGATGACGTATCTCTATATGTTTTGTTCTTCTATGGAACACTGGATTCTTCTTCATTGCTATAGATGACATGTTGTCACAATATATGGTTGTGGGTGCTTCCATATCTCAGAGTAGATCTTATTGAATTCTTCTAAGCCATACTGCTTCACATGTTGCACTTCTTGCTACTACATACTCTGCTTCTGCCGATGAGAGTGCTATTGCTGCTTGTTTCTTTGATATCCATGAGATCACTTTTGATCCAAGTTGGAAGACATAACCACTTGTACTTCTTCGATCGTCAACATAACCAACCAGTCACTATATGTGAGTCCATGTAACAAATATCTTTTTCTGCCTCAAACAAGAGCCCATAATCCTTTGTTCCTTTAATATATTGTAGGATCCTTTTGGCTGCTTTAAAGTGTCGTTTACTTGGTTTGTTCATGAATCTTGAGACAATGATGACAGCGTTTACAATATTTGGCCGTGTGTGTTAGATAAATTAATGATCCCACAATGGCCACAAGTCTTCGAGATATTATTTCATCTATTTTCATTTCTCCATCGTTCTTCGAGAGTATTTCATTTACAGCCATTGGCGTTGCAAGTGGTTTGTAGTTTTTCATATGCAACTTTTTTAACAAATCATCAGCATATTTTCTTGTGAGAAGAAAATTTTTCCAGGTTCTTGCTTAACTTGCATCCCAAGAAAATACTTCATGGAACAAGATTAGTCATCTCGTATTCGCGAATCATGGCTCTCTTAAATTCTTCAATCACCAATGAGCTTGTCATATATATTAAATCATCAACATAGAGACATAGTATGAAAAAGTCTTGCATTCGTTGCTTCTTCACGTAAAGTGAAGGCTCACTTGGACTCTTGAAAAATCCATGGCTTATTAGCTATCCGTTGATCTTGCTATTCCACGCTTAAGGTTCTTGTTTCAATCTATATAGGTCTTTTCTTATCTAGTAGAATTTATCTTCTTGTCCCTTAACTATTAATCCTTCTAGTTGCTTGACATAGACCTCTTCTTGAAGCTCCCCATTGAGAAAAGATGACTTTACATCAAATTGAAAGACTAGTAGCTTGAATTGAGCTATAAGAGCGAGGACTGTTCTAATAGTCTCCATTCAAACAATAGGTGCAAATGTCTCATTGAAACTGATCTATGGTTGTTGAGAATACCCCTTGGCAACAAGTCGTGCTTTGTATTTTTGGATTGAGCCATCTTCATAGTACTTGACTTTATAGACCCATTTGAGGCCTATTAGATCTTTATTTTCTCGCCTATCCACTAACTTCCATGTGTGGTTTTTCTCAATCATATTGATTTCTTCTTCCATATCCTTGATCTATTTTTCATCCTTTGATGCTTCTTGAAAACTTTGCGGCTCACTACAAAATAAGGACATGGTTGCTTGATTGCATTGATAGTCTTCAAGATAGGTAGGTGGAAGTCGATCTCTTTGAGAGAGTCTCATATGTTGTGAAGAACTTGAAGGAATTGAGCTTTGTGAGCATTCTCGTGTTGTTGGAGCAATCGTTTCAGGTTGGGTATTAGTTCCTTCTTGAATAGTACTAGAAGGAACATAACCTTTAATGATTGGAAATGGTGCTTCCTCTTGCCATCTCCATTTTGCTTCTTCATCAAATATGGTATCTCTTGAAATGATCAAATTCTTTGATTTGGGGTTATAAAGGCGATAGCCTTTCGCTTCATCACTATATCCGATGAAGATACATTTCTCTCCTTTTCCATCTAACTTTTCTCTATTTTTTTGGGATGTGGGCATAAGCAATGCACCTAAATATTCTTAGGTGCTCAACTCTTGGTTTCCTTTAATTTTGAACCATGCTTCATAGGGTGTCATTCTCCATAATGCCTTTGATGGAGATCTGTTAAGAATATATATGGATGTATTGACAGCCTCGTCCCATGAAGATTTTGGCAAGTTTTTACCCTAGAGCATACTACGGCCTACGAGCCATTTCTACAATAGTTCGATTTTTCCTTTTCACCACACCATTTTGCTAAGGTGTGCGTCTGAATGTTAATTCTCTTTTGATTCCATGCTTTTTATAAAAGTCATGAAATTCAGTAGTTGTAAATTCTCCCCCACGATCTGTTATGAGTATTTTGAGAGAATGTCCACTTTGTTTTTCTTTGAAGGCTTTAAATTACATAAAGAAATAAAATGCTTTTGATTTTGCTACAAGAAATATACCCACATCTTGTGGGTGTAGTCATCAACAAATAATAGAAATATCTTTTTCCTCTCAATAGAGGGATTTTGAGCTGGGCCTCATATATCAACATGGACTAGATGAAATGGATTTTTAGATGTGACGTTTAAGCATAATCCTTTGATCAACTAATGTTATGATTAATGAACATGTATTATTAAACTTTATACTACTTCATAAGATTACCATAAACAGTATGAATTTAATATGGTAAATAATCCAACAAAAATCTGGAACAACAAAAGAAAATTTACCATAAATGAAGGAGAGATTAGTAGACCCATCAAGATGAAAGATGGTAACAATATCATCATATGCAACATCGCCAAGAAACTCAAAGATTTGATTAAGAGTGATCATCTTGCGCACAAAGGTTTTGTTGGAGGTACAGTAATGGTAGTTTAGTAACCCAGAATATTTGAAGTTGAGATACGCAACAACTTGAGTCTCATTATTGCAAATAGAAATTTCTGCACCTTTTTTGTAATTGAAACGCATTCAGGGTTGAGTTCAGAGTCACTCAGAGATTTGATTGGATTACTTATGGGTTTGTGCTTGAGTAGAGCTATTTAAATGGAAAGAGCTAAGAGTCCTTCACTAGCCCGTTTATAAAAGTGTCTAATTAATTATCGACTTAATTTAGTCGGCCTTTTAAAGGTTTATGTTTTAATGAGTCTTTAAAAGGTCAATAAAGGGTCAATATTTTTCAAGGTTTTTAAACATTATCCGGTAATGAATGTTTCTCACTTACTTGCCAATGATTGACTGCCAAAAATTAGAAGTGATATAGAAAGAATATCACCCTCCATAGATATAATTATACTCTCTTTGGTCCGGTCCGACTCGACTCAGCTTTTTTTTATCTTCTTTTGCTCGACTCAACTCTGCCTGTTTGTATCTTCTTTGTTTCGACTCGGCCCGATTCTTTTTGTATGTAACTCATATCAGCTCTGACCCAACCCAATGCAAGGGTCTATGCTTGAGGGTTTCGACATGGATGAATTTCTCATAGAAGTGGGGGAGAATTTAACAAAAACAGGGGTAAACAGAGGAAATATCAATGTATAAAGTTATAACGTAATTAAGAATTAAAAAAATGCAAAGGTTTGCTTAAGAGCTTGTTACATGCTTACTGCTAGCATTACTAGTTAACTACTACTATTACCTAGTACTTACAACTAAAAGGCTTCAGCATAGAGTGATAGGAGTATTATCGAGGGTTGGGTTGGGATGGCCGATGCCTAGCTTTAGTAGGTTGCTATTACAAGATTCAGCGATAATAATTACACTATTCTCATCGCTCATATGTAGGGTGGTAACTCGTTATACGAATTTTTTTTATGTTCTTTCGTAAAAGTTGCCTAAAAAGTATTACAAATTCTCTACCAGATCGTTAAATAATATATTTTTACATCAAATAAATAACCATATTTGGTTGTATTACTTAAATGAATCTAAATAGAAACGAACACTACCAAGATGTCATATCCTTCATATAAAGTGACTTGACCTTTTGGATCATATGCAAACCACCTTAATATACCGGACATATAACTAGGAGTGTTAGACAATTTACACGTCACTTTTTCCTTATGAGACCAATAAGATTTTAGTATAACAAGTTGAAATACATGTATAAATTTTTCAGTAAGTTATCTCCAAATTATATGTCAATCTTTGTTATTTGTTACAATAATTTATAAACGGTGAAGTGGCGAAAGGGTGATACCGCTGCTAACCTTAATTTTAGTAAGAAACCTAACTATAAATTTGTTATTCTCGATTGAAGAAAAGACCTTCGTCTCATTCCCAATTGCCTTGGATATTTTGGGAGAATAAGTTGTTAATTATTTTGGCAAGAAAATGAAAAGAAGTAGGAAGTGTATTCTTGGAAATCAAGCAAATGAAAAGTTGTGAGTGGTAATTCGAAAAGTTAGAATAATATCAATAATCGCTATTATTACGTCGACGTTTCAATAAATAACTGACGCAAATGTATATGTTCATATGTCCTTACTAATTATTGTGTCAGTCTATTACAATAGCTTATGTAAGTATTGACATTTACAGATGTTCTCCTTTACTTGCTTCGGTTATTCAAACAAACTATACAAATTAAATAGGCTGAAGCAATTAAATATTTTTCTACTAATGGTCTAAGTATAAACCTATTAGTGTCGCATCTTTTGAGATTAATCTAATAGATTCCTATCTACTAAAAGACAACTGAAGATAAAATATTTTTCCTCCAAAATATCTAGGGTAGTTTAATGAATGCGTTTTTTAAATTAATAATATAAGTCTAAATTATTTATTAATAAAGATAAGAAACATATGGTGTTTTTAATCTTAGTAAATATCCTTTATTAGAGAGGAAATTGAATGGATATTATATTTTAAAATCATAAAATATATATTCAATCCATAGAGTATGACTAATTTATTAGAGGATGGAATTGGCAAGAATACATATCACATTAAAATAAGAAAACAGAACGATCTGATATGTCGTACAAAAATCAGAAAATAAACATAAAATAATTTAATAGAAATATATGTCTACCTAATATTTTAATATAAGTCTTTGAAAATTCTATCAAAACTATTAAAACTAAATTCATGACCATTAAAAATCGAACGAGGCTTTTCCAAAAAAATATAATAATAAAAATATCATAGAAATACATTTTGTAGCTCACTTTACATTTTCACAGGTTTTGAAAAATTTACAAATCTAATGAAAATGTGAGGAGATAAAAGGCATTTGTTTATTAGGAAGTATCAAAACAAATATAAAATCGCGTGATATAATTGATTTTTATTGAGCATATTTTCTTTTTTCCATTTTTACCTCAAAAGAATTAGTTAGCTTTTTAAAAATGATAATCCCTCCTTTATGTAAATCAATAATCATCATATTTGCATTTTAAATAATGTTTATTGTACATCTTTGAAAATTACCATCTTTAATTTTATATATATTTGTTAAATTATTAAAATACGCATCTAAATGAATCTATGAAGAAATCACATTATAATATTTATCTTATACAACATCATTTATAGTGGTCAAACTTTTACAAGTTTAACCCCATAAATAGTATATGAATACTAGAAAGAAGAGGGAGTATATGATTTATAAAATTCTTTAATTTTTCTCTTTTTCCACTAATATTTTGAATCCATATCATATACAAATATACATCTTCTAGAATTGACAATCGGGTATATTTGAATATAAGTTTAGTACATCATTAGGTTAAATTTGGATTAAAGGAACTTTTATTTAGGTAGTGCTCTAGTTAGGAGACTTTTTTTTACGAATATGATTAAGTAGGGTTCCATTTAGATGCGAAAACTTTCTGTACATATACATGTTAAAGCATCCATTCCAAACTTGGGAAGGTTGAAACCACCTAAATTTTAGGTGCACCCCCTCACATTTTCCTGCTTACATGCATTGCATATGGACATGTAAGTTTTTTTTTTATATATAAGAGAATGCATCTAAAATTTAGATGCTCCTGTATATATAAAAAATCAGAGGTACAAGTCAGATATAGTCCATTCGGATGAGGAAAATTTTGAATTGGGTATGGGTTAGGTCAATTAAGGTAAAAAGTAATAACAAGTGAATTTGGTAGCATTACATTGCAGGGGTTCCAAACTAGTTCTTCCAAAAATATCACAATGTCCAATTATTAGGCTCAAGGCACAAGCAATATGTCATTATATTCGTGAAATATTTTTCTTTTGATGATAGACTTGAGCGTGCAATTTTGGAGCATTATATACGCACCACCTTAGGCACAACTGTTTGTATTTCTTGTGGAATTCCTATTCTCAAGCAAAACTAAACGCATAGATCACAAACTGTCTGACAAAACCCCCATGTAATATAGTCCTAGAGTTAAGTTGATAATTTGAAAATATTATCCATATTTTTGAGAAAGTACCAACTCTGTATGTAAAAAATGTTCAAGGACATATCAGCAGCAGGGGTCTGATTGACAAAAGGGTATAAAATAACAGAATCAACCAAAACAGTCAAGAATTCAGCTACAGATATACCCATGTTGATCTAGTAACTATGTTCTGTCTGGTGTCCGCGAAAAAGTCACAAATCTCTTCTTGCACATCTTACTTGGCTGCAGCACAGGGAAGAACCCATTCCACTAGATGTGATCTCTGCCGTTGATGCTTCATTTGCCAAGCCTGAAAGAGCAATGCTTCTAACTTTAGTAAGTTGACATTACAGATTGTGGTTTAATGAGTTTCACATGAACAGCTTTTCCAACAAATTATTTTACTTGAAGTTGTCAACAATCTGAGTAAGTTTATGATTCTGTCTCCTAGTCTTTACCTTTCTCATTGAAAAAGGCGGTGTTTTCCAGCAATGTGACTTCAAGTCTTCTGTTTTTCTGCAACACAGAGTGATGGAGAACATGATCAGGGACAAGTCTGAAACATATGTGGGCAACACAACAGGTTCCACCGACTACCAAATAAAGGTTTTCCAACTCTTAAGTTGAAACCTACACCCTCACTCCCACCTTTTACTCTCTATCTTCTGCCTCTTAGTTTCTGAGCGCAGTATCATTGAGCATTTTTAGCTTGCAACTGGGACGGAGGGTGTATTAGCTAGTCAAGGGGCAATAACACGGAATTGACTAAGGTTGATGTAGTTATTAGCTCATTTAATGACGGTTGATAGTTTTGAAGTAGATATATCTTCCCTTCTCCAAGCTTAACTAGGAAAAGAATGTGCCAAATGCATAAGCACACAAGTTAAGAAAGAGTTTAAAGCATGATATTGCAATGGTGTGATCTCAGGACAATGGACTCCATCTTAGAGCATCAATAGTGGGGGGCTCTTAACCTCTCCCCTCGTCCACCTCTTGACCAACTCCATCTAAGAGCCGCCTCTTAAATTTTCAAGAATGCATTCTCTCTTATCTATGGCTCTTAGTTTCTCTCCCATCTATCTTATTTTCTATTCAGAGCTAATGGACACAAGTAAACCCATACAAATTTAAGACAACGTGGAGATGGCTCTTATTTGGGAATTATTCTCCCCAAGCTCTTAATAAGAACTCCCTACTACATGTGTAAGAGCTAGATCTTCCTAAGAGCTTCCCTTCACTAGTCATGCTCTAATGGAGTATGTTCCCCTCATTGCAATACATAAAAGCAAGATAGACAACTTACCCATCTTCATGTCGTGAAATGTCACTGTTGTTGCTATCGTTACTCAAGATGTAAGGATAGTCAGTGCAAATATATGCATCAAAAGATGCTTGCCTGCTATTTTCTTTTGGCTGGACCTTTAAGCACAGAACTTCAGAAGCCTCTGATGATGTCAATTTCCGACTGAGTCTCATATTTTTGGGAAAGCAGTTAGGCTGAACTTCCCGTTCTTCAACGGTTAAAATCTTGCATACTTTATCATGCTCACTCATCGAGCTATCTTGTGAGGTTTTGTGAGGTGTTGATGCACCAGACCTTGCAGTACTAAGTGCGTTTCCATCGCTGTTTCTGAGAGTGCTAACCATTCTATGGCTCATATGAGATACCTGGGACCCACAAGATGAGCAAGTTTCGACATGCTTATCGCCTATCATAGCTTTATCAGAAGTGAAATTGGAGGCATCAGATAATTGATAACTCCCACTTTCACTAGTATGTGACTTGTGAATTCTGCGGGAACAGCTAAACAAACTAAAAGATGGCCGCTTGGATTTGGCATAACTAGGAGAGAGATTGATCCTAAGCTCCACATTGCTTTTCAGTACAGATTGAAGTGAGCTTGCAATGAGTTTCCATGAGTTCTCTGCTTTGGATGCATAGTCAGGGTGATCAAATTCTAGTTCAGCCACAGCCAGATCTGAGCACAATATATACCAAAGACAAGTTAGCAAAATGACACATTCCTTGTAAGTTCAGTAACTTTTTTCCAGAAAATACAGGCACGGATTTATCAAGGATTTAGCAACTCCTGATTGATTTTGAGCTAGTGTCAATCATAAAATTGTTAGCCATTACTGGCAACATTCTTTGGTGACACTTTTTTTTACAAATTGCATCAACAAAAAAATGAGTCCCAAGGTATATGGGGTTGATGTAACAGATGCAGATGAAGACTACCATATCATATAGTTGATAGAGATTTTAGTCACATTCCTTGCCACTTTAAGGAACTGTGAGGCAATCATGAAGAAGATGCATTTACCTTTCTTAACCCACACAGAAGAGAGCTTCCCTCGTCTCCGTAAAAAGCTTCTTAGTGAATTTGACTGGCATGTTTCAGTGGCTCTGACCCATAAAGATTCAAGAGCCCCACAACAATCTCCTTGAGCAACCATTTTACGCAATTCTTCATCAGCACAATCATATGAGACGAGATGCTTTGATCTCTCACCGAGGGATGATGTACTGCAACAGTCACCGTCTGCAGCTGAAGCAATTTGTTCAACAGTCGATTGGTCAGGTAAGTATCATTGAGCATAGACTAGGCGTAATCTTGGTTTAATAGTAAGGACAAATTAAAAACAACCTTCAGAATTTGCCGTTCTTACAGATAACCTGGACTCGTTTGGTTCTGAGAAAGCGGAATCTACAGAACTTAATTGCAATAGAGCTACAGTAAGCCATGTAGTCTGATTTTTGGACACCCTCAGTTGTTTCTCACTATCTGATAAAATCTTCAATGCATTACGAATCTTCTGCATATCAGTCTCTGCTGTAAAACGGCATCATTGAACATATGTCAACAGAAAACTCTTGATTTTGAATCAATAGAATATCCTTAGCAATAAACTTTTTTCATAAATTTTTCATATTTAAAGTGATAACTCGTAAACGTTACTCTGTATGTGATAGGCTAAAGGTAAAGCTAAGTATGTTATTTAGGCTCCCAACTTCACAAGCAATAAACAAGGTAACATTGAGCACCCCTTTTAAAATGTAATTCTAGCAATTTATTTGACTAATTAATGAAATTATAACCTTTATGACGTTTCACATTAAACTAAGTATGAAGTTGGAAAGTATAAAGAGACCTTATGTTTGTTGCCAATGATAGTCTGCACAAGTAACAAATAAGAGCCTCTTATTAAAACCTTCATTGAGCAAAGTAGAGCATGGTCAAGACTACACAGCTAAATTTTGATAAATGAAGTCTAATTATTCAAGATTGGTGGTTCATTAATCCTAGAAGCAAACAAATGAAGTTCTATAATTGCTACTGTAAGTCTGAAACCCACCATGTATTGAACTAAAGCAAAGCCACTTAAATAAGGAATACTAATGAGCTAGCAAGTCTACATCTTAACATATTCCTATTTTTCACTTGCCTATAACTTCTCAGAAGCAGAGGACAAACAGCCAAAAATTCACAGATATTTCTGTAACTCTGTAAACTTACAAGCATGTTTTCCCAAGAAATTCCTCCGAACTTCAGAGTCTTCTTCTTCCTGGAACTTTCCAGCTAGAATATCCATTATGATATTGGCTAGTTGAGACATAAGTTGCATCGGGTCAATCCTCGACCTCATCAGTTCCCTAGCCTTTCTAACTGTATTTGAAGTGTCAGAGGACAGAGCAAGGTCAAGTAAATCCAGTAGCTCGTCATCTGAAACAGTCCCAATCTACATAAAAAGGTTCATATTAGGCCAAGAACAAAACAACAAGGCAACAAAAAGTGTCTTAATACTCACAAGTTCATAGGCCAATGTCATAGTGATCTTGCTGCCCAACAAACTCAGCTGATCAAGCATCATTTCAGCATCTCGCATTGAACCATTGGACTTGGAAGCAATAAACTCCAACGCAGCCTGGTCAAACTCCAATCCTTCTTCAACACAAATTTTTCCTAGTCTCAGTGCAACATCAACATCCTTTAATTTTGGAAAGTGATATCTTTGGGATTGTGCAACTATGTTTCTTGGCAGCTTTTCCAGGTCTGGGGTGACCATAACAAAGACCACATGGTGAGAAATACTATTCATGTTTGCCAATAGAGTTGCCCAGGCATCTCCTCTAACCAAATGGCACTCATCCAAAATGACGACCTTAAATTTTGAGGATATTGGAGGTAAAGTCGCGCTTTTGACGAGGGATCTCATCCTACCTGCACGATTTATTCTCACAGGATCAACCTCCTTAACATCCCTACTCCTGCCTGCAAAGTACAACATGCATTCTTGGCATGATCTACATGGCCTTTGCTCATTTAGGGAGAGACAATTTAATGCAGCGGCAAATATCCGTGAAGCAGAAGTCTTCCCAGAGCCACGAGGACCGTGAAAAAGATAGAACGAGGCTATCCTACCTTTCAAAATTGCACCCAAAAGTGACCTTGCAGCTACACCTTGTCCAACTAGTTCATCAAAAGATTTTGGCCTGAACTTTTGACTTAAGCTCCTAGGACTTTCAGAATATGGAACTATTTCATTATTAATGTGCTTCCAGCTCCTACTCCCGGACATATCAGTGTCACCTGTTTCCCCTGAAATTAATGGATACTCTTCTCCATCGGAAGTGAGAGAAGGGTCTCTATATCTAGGGGTTCTTGACCAGCAGCAGGTTATCCCACATCCACGATATTCCCGGTCTAGAGCATCAAGTTCATCATTAGCAAACAGTGAGGCGCTTCGCGTTGACCCATCTAGCAAAGTGTCACTAGCACAAAGGGATGGACTGCCTGCCCGGCTTATAAAATCATCTACTGACTCGAGTGACTTCTGACAACCATAGGACTGATTCCGCTTTGATGAATGTTTTTTGCCTCCAATCAGGGGAGACCTTACTGTTGAACCATGATTAGAATCAGCGCCTTCAAGCTGATCATTGGAAGGATAAACACAAGCTAACTCTAATCCATTATCCCTATAATCACCACCATATCTCTGAGTTTGTAGTTTGTCACTACCTTCATTCTTGCCTCCAGTTCCAGCAACTAAGGGCCCTGATTTTCCAACACTCTTGCTCACATATGACTTAGAAACAGATTTAGGAGTACACTCCTTCGATTCGATATCCTTCAGATTTTCTTCCTCTTCTTCTCCACAAGTTCCTAACATTCTACTCAAATCCCAATTATTGCTTAGATTCCCCTCTTGGTAACCATTCCCAAACCTCAGAGAAATGCCATTACAGGAATTAGTATCCCAATGCAAACTATCAACTAAAGATGAGAATTTACTCATGGAATTAGTTGATGGATCCCTCAATGACCTCACCCTCCTGAGTGCCACTAGGGTTTTAGATATTGGTACATCTATAGAATGCCGCCGCCCGTCCATCCTTCAGGAAACTACTCCAACACTCTGCACCACACTGTAATAGTGTACTCAAAACCTGACCTGAGTACAAAATAAGGCAAAAACCAACATCAATAACAACCCCACTTCCTAACTTTGACAAAACCCAAAAAGAAACAGAAACATGTAATACATTAACATCACAATGCAAGAATACACACAATCGGTCAATCGTACACCCTTTTGCATTACACTATAAGTAAAGAAATTGAGGCGGACAACCTGAAACGTCCTTTGGGATGAAAAATCGTACACCCTTTGATCATCTCTAGAAAACATCATTACCAAAAGTGCAATAATAATCAAAAGCAATACAGTCTATAATACAGAAACAGTAGATAAAACAACAATGCACTATTTCTTGTACCTTTAAACTAAGCACAGCATATAAAATACAGCTGCTTCAATTTTTTCATCAAAACATCAGAAAAAAAATGTTTTTTCTTTAAAAATATAAAAAAAAACTCCAGACGAGAGAAAATGACTGAAATTTCTATGCTTTCAACTTATATTGATCAAATGAGAGGAAACCAACAGCAAGAAGAAGATAAACTAAAGAGGAAAAACGGGAGGAGACATGGAATCTAACTAAAAACTAAATAATACAATTAATTTCATATAGTAAATTGAACCCACAGAAAAACGTACACATTACCAAACGACAAATGATAATAAATTTAATAAAAATAAGAACCTGAGCTTTGAAATTCTGAGTTGTTTGAAGTCCACGAGGGGGCGAGATTATCGGAGAATAATAAGAAAATAAAAATTAAATTAAATAAATTTTATTTAATTATCTCCTACAAAATGTAGCTATAAACTTTGTCAAAATGCTAAGATTTCAACGCTAGAAAACACAGGAAATCAGCAAGAAATATAAGAAAGATTGTGTTTTTTATTGGATTGTATAATAATTATTTAGAAGAAAAAAAACTCAGGAATAATGATGATGGGATTATGAAATGTAAGGTTATTATTCAAAAAAGAAAGAAGAGAAAAACTCAGAAAAGTTTTGAATAAGTAGAGCAGAGGTGTTCAGTGCTCAGATAGATTGCAGCAGGGGGAGAGGAGAGTGAGTGGGACACTTGAGAGCGAAGAAGGGTAGTTTGGTAAGTGCATATGTACTGACAGTTTGAGAGTTCGTTTGGCTTTTTATGTTTACCTATAAATGGGACCAGCAGCATCAAAATAAATAATTAATTTGGACCAGCGAAATTGGTTATTTAATACTTTTTGGTCGTCAATAAAGTAAAATAAATCAATGTGAGGACTAGGAAGTTACTCATAATCCTTAAAATAAAAAGGATGAGAAGTCATCTACGTCTTTCATCTCATAAATTCAACGTATGACATTTTATATATGTATAGTGACCTTTTTTTTAATTTATAGTGATTAAGATTTTTTTTTTCACTTATAGTGATTATATTCATCGTTATAGTGATTATTTTCATTGTTACAGTGACTATTTTTTTACGTGAAATCTCTTATGTTGGATTTTTCCACTTAAAGGGTCAAGATCCCTTTTCATCATTCTTATTTTAAGCACTCTTCTCATTGGATCCCTCCCATATATATATATATATATATATATATATATATATATATATATATATATATATATATATATAGGGGAAAGATCAAATGAGAAGAGTGCTTAAAATAAGAAGAATAAGAAGAGATCTTAGTCATTTAAATGGTAAGATCTAACACTAGAGATTTTATGTAAAAAAAATAGTTACTATAACAATAAAAAAGAGTCATTATAATAATAAAAAGAGTAACTATAATAATAAAAAGAGTCATTATAAGTAAAAAAAATTATTTGGTCACTATGAGTTAAAAAAGGTCATTATGAGTACATAAAATATCATCCGTTGGATTTAGGAGATGAAGAGCCAATATGCCTTCTCATTTTCATCATTTTAAGTATCCTATGAATTAAAATGAGAAGGATGGGAAGACATCTCTTAAATCCAACGGATGATATTTTATGTACTTATAGTGACCATTTTTTAACTCATATATATATATATATATTGAAAGAATTATGAAAAATTTATATTTTAAAAATTTATATTGAGATGTATTTTAAAAAAACTTAATTAAATATATTATTTTTTATAATATAATGAGAATTTATGTTCATATCTTCGAACTCTGACTCTAAGTAGTATTCCCTCTATTTTTTCTTTCCATTTTTCCATCTGAAAATTTCAAAATATTGTTCTAATTTAGAATCCTTTATGATTGGTTGAAAATTTTTGGTTAAGATTACTATCCATATGATATGTAGCCAAAATATAGCCAATTGGTTGATTTTTTAATTGTTTAATGCCATAAACTTTATAAATTCCACTATTTATTTAATGTTCAACACACTTGCATCATTTTTAGTATAATTTATTCTTATTTTTAGATTAAATTAAATTATTTGATAAAATTTTAATGATATTTAATATTATATTGGTTTCTTTTCTGATTCCAAATGGAAAGGAAAAAAAGAATGAAGGGAGTAGAATGAAACTCACTAATAGAGACGGAGATGAGTATGAAAATTTGAGGTAGGAAGAGTAATTTAGTTGGGATAAAAAAATGTATGTAATGGTTTTTTTTTTTTTTTGGCAGTGAGATAATGGAAATTTTATACCATTGAAAATTCTCATAAAATATGAGAATTTAATTCTTAAGTCTTCCCTTAGTTATTAGAAATCCCCGTTATTTGTTTTATTATAAAGCTAACATTTAGAAGTACTTCTTAATTTTGTTTGGGGAAAATAATAAATTAACAAGAATAAGATGAAATTTATGAAAATTATACCAAGGTCACCAAAAACAGTATGAAAATTGCAAAATCATACGTGTAAACAATATAACTTAAGGAAACTTTATAGGAATTAATTCCCACGATATCCAAATCCCACACAATTGTAAAATTTCATCCAGTATTCCTAAGATTTAGGGTATTGTTTCATATACTCTAAATAATAGATGTTGACTTTTGTTGACTAAAATCATCGAAATATACTAAACCTTATTCTAATTTATCAAGTGATCCATCTTACCAAAAATATTTCTTACAAACTTCCCATTGAAGGGCCTTAATAGTGTAGGTTTAAGGTTATGGGTTATTTAGTGGATTTAAGGGGATTTTTGGGTGGATGATTATAAATTTTTGGGTTAATTGGGGAATTAGAGTTGACTTTAATATACTCAATTTGTTTAAGTCAATATTAACCATTAATTTAAGATACATGATGCACTGTTGTAAAACTTAGGATACTTAGTTGTGATCAATAGACATTAGATATTAAGCCTTTTAGAGAGGATAAGTTCAACAAGAAATAAAAAACACTCTAACCCCACAAATGAAACTTGATTTCACGAGGTTATAAACCTACACCTTAAGGTTGTGAAATACGAAGCACTCTACGTAAGCTTTTATAACTATATGTTTAAATCAAAGTACCATTAAACTAGTATTATCTACTTATTTTATCTCCTAATTTTTACTTTATTTCTATTTATAAAGTCAAAGTTTAAATAGTTTGACCATATATTTTCATCATATTATAAGAAATAATATATTTTTTACCTTATAAATTTAAAAATAAAAATATTTAAAATCGTGTTTTAAGAAAAGCCAAATAGTGTGAACTATACTGTAGAGGGGGGATGAGGGTAGACGGGGTAGTCTTTTCAATTTAAGGGTGTAACGGGTAACCAACCGATAGGAGTATTTTATACATGCTATATAATGTAGGTTCTGAAATTCTGACATTACTATGCTAAGTTGCATATAATTGAGACCTGATATAGTCTAATGTATTTGGTTTAGTAGGACCACTCGAATTACTACTAAATAATGATGGATGTCATAATTTAAATCCTCCGGATCAGTGCTAAGCCAAGTTTCATTGGTTCCTTGCTTCTTTTATAATCCTCTGCTTTTTCTTTTATGATGGAAATTAGCATAAAGTATTAAAGCTCATGTGCAATAAATAAGATATATTTTCTTTACTAATGCTGTTACTTTTTTTTATAATTAAAAGGGTGAAAGACCTAAAGCGATGAGGTAGGTATTGAGGTTGAAGGGTCAAGATCTCAAGGAGGACAACAGCTGCAGCATTATTTTGTACACTGAATAACTACTCGTTTTGTTAATGTGTGCGCAACAATATTTGCGCCCCTGTAATGCTAGATATATACAATATTTTTGAATTGTTTTGGAATTTTTCCATATTTCTGATGAAATTACTTCAACAATGCTTGTGGAAGTGCGATAATTATGTATGGAAAAGTTTCTCATTTTTTTTTTTTTAAATAGTGAAACTATATATTTTTTTTTTTTTTTTAAAAAGGCAATGTTGTCAGTAAATGTGTTGTAGTTCTAGAATTACTGAATTAGTATAGTCTTCTGAAATACGGAGTAACTATTAGTATTCATTCAGTCAATATAATTGTACAGTTAAATTAATGACAATTACTCTTTCACCTACTACCACTACTAAAATCACACTAGTTCTACATTTCTACGATCATTATTGACTAATTGAACAACCCCTTTTGAGAAAATTTTAAGATGCAAACATATTGATGGCACATTCTCAAGAGAAAGGGTCATTTATAATCTCATCAGATTCATAAAAGAAATTTTATAATCAAAGTGGTAATTTTGACCAATAAAATCACTGGTAATTGCACCCAATACATACTAATGAACAATTGTGATTAGTATTTAGTAATCTATTTATAAGCTTTAGGATTAAGGGATGTAAATAAATAGGGTTACAGGTTGTAATTTGTAAATGGACATATGATATATTTTTCTACTTTGATATTAATTTAGAAATGTACGATAAAATTATGAGTGTAATTAATACTTAATTATGTATTAATTAATATAGTTAACGATTAATTCTATAACTCATAAGTACTCAGTTTACAATATACTACTCCCTCTATCACTGATTTTTTTCCCACTTGATTTTTCACGGTTTTCAAGACATGACTTAAAACGTTTTTATCTTTAAATCCATAAGACAAAAAATTATGAAAACGTAATATTTTAAAAATTTATATTGAGATGCATCAAACAAGATTCAACTTAAATACAAAATATATTATTTATCATAACATAATAATAATTTATGATTAAACTTTGACTTTATAAATAAAAATAAAGTAAATATAGAGGGATGGAAGCCGTATAGTATTCCATTGGCACATGTTCATTGTTAAAATAGATCCCTCAACTCCTCCTTAGGATATTATTTGCAGACAACAAAGATCAAGGGAAGGGGGGGGGGGGGGGGGGGGTGGGGACTCCCTAAAGAAGTGAGGGAGTATGTGAGATTGTGAGATTGTGAGATGAGAGCTGAAAAAGTCACGTAGTCTAGTAAACAAATGCAGCCTGTGTCCCACGCCAACTTAAATACACACTTGTACAACAACGAGCTTTAACGCTAGCATTATTATAGTTATACAATTACACAGGCAATAATAATATGCGCGGGAGAGTGGTGAACATTTACACATCCCGTGCCCAAAATACCAAACCGTCCAAGCCTTAGCCATGCTTCTTCGCCTGAATATTTATTACTCCTACGACCTGTGACTATCACGGTCGTTTTGCACCTAAAAAAGCATCCCATCTTTTACCCAACCTTCACTGTCTAGTCCTTTATCATTTCTCCCCCCTTTTTATGAATTTCCCTCTATTTAATTTATTTTAAATCTTATGTTTAATGCACTTAATTCGACATTTGGTCCAATAATCAAGTAAAAAAGGTGGTTATGTTTTTATGGAAATAAAGCCAACTATATGGAGAGGTGTGTATTTTCCATTTTTGGGTTCAAAATGTTGGAGGGGTAATTTCGTAGTTTTTTGTTTGCCCTTAATTTATGAAAGATATATTCCTTTTTTGGCTAAGTTTGTAGTCTAACGAGCTTAGCTAGCTGCTAGCTGCTAGCTGCTAGCTGACTCAAGGCTTTAGGTTGATTGAATTTTGTACCCTAATGCTTTGGGAAGCATGACTTCTGCAGCTTTGCGTTTTAGACTTGAGTAATTTGTACTTCTTGCCATTCTCTAGTTGTTGACCACAGTTTTTGGTTGAACATTTATGAACACTTATACATGGAGTAATGTGTCTAGGAGTGACAAAGGATACATTGGGTCAATTTCATGTTCGCATCACCTATTTTCAGGTCAGCTATCCTTTAACCCAAATCTGATTTATTTAAGTTTTCGGTTCGAAAACTTTAACCAAAACCCAACCCATTTAATTTCAGATCGGGTTCGTGTTAACCCATTTAAATTTTTGTGTCGAAACAACCATACACGCTATTTTTGGGTCAGGTTGGGTCAGTTTTTGCCACCCTTAAGATGTGATTATTCAATAGAGTGATTGATAAAGAAAAACTTTTAAGTTGAGATGAAATGACTGGCAAGTTAACATTAGTAGTTTAATTATCTTTTAAGGTTTTAATTTGGGCTTGGGTTTGGGTAGAGTAGGTGATTGGCCAAATAATTTTTTTTAATCTACTTAATATAGTTTGGTTATAAGGTCGGGTTCGGGTTGACCCGACCTGATTTTGACCCGAAAATAATTTTCGGTTACGTGGGTCATTTTCGGGTTGGAATTTTCAACCTTAACCTAACTCATTTAATTTCGGGTCGGGTTCGTACCAACCCATTTAAGTTTTCATGTTGAAAATCTCAACCTTAACCCACTATTTTCAGGTCGGGTCAGTTTTTGCCACCCCTAAATATGTGGTCATTTGTTTTTTTTTTTGTTTGGCAAGAGGTTCTATATTTATTGTAAGGTGGATATAAATATATAGTATAATGGATGTTTGAAACAAGTGGTATGAGCATTTACTCTAGATGGATAAAAAAGGACAATAGTTTTAAACCTATAACACACTGTGATATAATAATGTTATTTTATTATGTTGCTATCAATACAACAAAAGTTTTTTTTAATATATAATAGAAGATATATCGATTTCAATTGATAAAAAATTAAAATAATTTTAGAAATAAAGTGTTGGGTATATTATATGAAAGACATCCCTCAGTAAAATAAAAGTTACACTTATACAACAAAAGTCATTTATCAATTTAATAAAAACGACTTTAAAATGATGTATCATTTAATATGGTTTATGTATCTTACTTTTATACGGAGTAAAGTTTTTGTGAAAGTATTAGGCTTTGATCCATGGTGGATAAAAGGATATGTTAATTTAGGCAGGTTTGCATATGACAAAAATAAACCCCACATTGCTTGATTTAATTGATAATCCTTTTTTTCGCTACCTCCAATGATTTGTCACTACTTACTAGGTGCTCTTAGTTCTTAGTGTTGTTACCAAATGGTTTAGTTTTATGGATCTCTATATAGGGAACTTTCGCGTGAATGAACTCGTCACCATAAACAACATAAACTTAATGGATGGAAGTAATGGTTGTATATAGAGCCGTTGAAATTACATTACTAGAAACTTATGTCCTTAACTCTCAATTAATGGCGATTGAATTAGGCTTTAAAATGTATAAAGTGATGCTATATGACAACATTGGTTGACCTTGGCATAACTTTCTTTGCTCTAAACTTTATAGGTGAAACTAGGCATATGTGTGACATGAGGCATAATTCAAGCATGATATAACAGAGAAATGAGAAATTTCTAATTTATACTCGATATAAATATATTAGAAGATATTTTCGTAATTTTATTTTTATATCTGATATCATAATGTTTATGTCTGATATATATTTTTCTGTATTTTATATCTTATGTATTTTTATATTTAATATAATAATATCTATATCTGATATGACAATAGTTATATCTTAAATCTTAATATATTGATATAATTTATATCAAGTATGAATTATGAAATCTTACGGGGGAAATTATCTAGCATCAAAGTGGATGTTCTTCCAAAACAATGAATATTTGCCAAAGAAAAATGAATGTTTTATGTTTGACTCTACCCTTACCCTTCATGGTAGATTAAATTTTGGGTCTATAATTGTTCAATGTTTTAGACATATTTTAAATGAATTATTTAGTTTAACTAGCATGGAAGAAAACTATCAAGTGCTACAATATCCTATAAGAGAAGCACTTTAAAAAGTTTGTTAAACATAGAAATAAAAATACTTATTATCCCATTAAGATACAACTACTTACCTGATTTTAGTGTCTGCTCACTTAAGATAATTATGCTTGATCAAAATTGTAACTTTATCATTGTACGGAAAAACTCATTTAATGGTCTATACTTAACTTCATAACTTATCGTCCTCCCTCTTCCTTCCATTTATATTTCTTATAACCAACATATAAGGTAGCAAAATCTTAAATTAAGGATGTATAAGGCAATTATTTAAACAAACTATATGATATTTAAATTCTAAATATGCGTGTGTGGATGATGTCTACATTCAATATGGAAATCACTAGACAAACTTAAACTAGTTTCATATTGCAGAGTACCACTTTAAAATGAAATATAAAATTCGAGAGTAACAACATGTCACGATATTCTTATCAATGTAGCTTATTGCATTCTTTAACTTCTTAGGGAAGTCACAACCTTTGGTTTCAAACTCGTCATCTTATCGGTCTTTTCGAACACAGTGCATGCAATCAAACTCAACATCTACAACAATCAAGCCGTAGATTAAATTGCTAATTCTGATCTCTAAGTACTCTCAAATTTGTTTATTTGTTGAATTTAAAAATTTTCGGTAATACTTTAAATACTAGTATTTTGCTCGAGTAAAAGGTGTCCTATTGTCGTAAAAGGATAAAAGTGCTAAAGTAACCCTAAGCCCTTAGCCTGACGACTCCCAATACCCCCAAGGGCCCAACCGTCGACTCCATTTTGCGTTGTGGCTCTTCTCACTCTCTCTCAAATATCCAGCAAACCCAGCCCACGGATCTAGTTATTAGGCTAGTAGCCGCAACCCAGTTACACACACACTCACTCTGTCCTATTTCTGGCTCTGCCTTACTCTCTCGCGACACACCAGTCGACGGCGGCACACGGCAGTAGTCACTCTCCGTCCACGGAGGCGCACGATAGTCGTCACATTCAGGAGATGGATGCGATTTAGCATGTCGCATTCTCACTCTCATCTGCCCTAAATAGTTCCCTACTTTCTCACAATTTCGAATTCCAGGTGAAATGACTCTTTATCAAAATATAATTATAGTGCTGTAATCATCTAATAATTTTGATAATTTTTTTTAATTGATGATCGAATTCGGCCAAGATTAGGTCTAATTTTTGTTATCTAGTTTTTAATTTGATAAATTAGTCTTTTTAGTATTGTGCTTTAATCATCTGATAATATTGATAATCATCTGGTACGAATTTTCCTGTTTAGTTGATAATTGATGTGAATTTTAGATTGTTATTGTGAAATTGGCATCTTATTGACCATTTACGGCGAAGAACTCGAGTATATGTTGTCCGATTAATCAAAATTCGCCTCTATTTGACAAATTGAAAATTTATTCTTATCGGTTTTCATTTGAGCTGTGTGTGATAAAATTACTATAAAAGTCTTGGATGGCGGTGTCGTGAAACATTTATTGAGTGTATTATCTTGATTGTCAAGTATACTATGTAGGCGTTAGGTCGAATAAGTGGAATTGTGAGATATGTGCCAAAGATTAGTGGTTCTTACTTATGGTGTACTCAGTATTATCTAGGTGGTACCGTGATAGGCTGATTAAGTGCAATTGTGAGACAGGTTTTGAAGATTAGTGGCGCAGTTCTCTTCTGTAGTGTAAGAAAAAACTCAGGATTGTTTGTATCTTACATATATGCCAGTCAATTTAAATTTCTAATCCATACTTATTCCCTTAAGATTTGTAGATCCTCTGTTGACGAGATTTCCTGGCTGTATGAATTTTGAATGTTCTAGACAAATAGCGCTTATCTGATCTACCTATGTGTATCATACTATCAGGAAATTGCATACAACTAGTCAACTATACAACTAGTTCATAAATCTATTTTAACAATTAGTTTAATCCACGGTGTGAAACCTGAAAATTTGATGTTACTAATTAAAGTGGGCTAGTCAAACTGTGAGATCTTCTCTATTGTGATTAGAGGTGGCCACAGGTCTGGGGTGGGCCGGGGGTTTTCAATTTGTAACCGGCCCACATTTTAAGTGGGCCAGCCAGGCCGAGCCACCGGCCATCTCTAATTGTAATTTTGATGATAGCGTTGTGTGTCGAATTAAGGGTTTAATGAAAATCTCTGTTATTGCACAAAGCAGGCTAATTTTACCCCGTTATGCTATCTATTTGTGATGGGAGCCTCTTAAGAGGCATTAAATACTGTTAACGATGGTGTTGTAAAACTATATCGATGCATTTTCTTTTTCTTCCTATAAGCCATGCCATTGGTTTCCTTTATTGTTTGATTATTTGTATTATAACTAGTAAACATAGAATCCACGTATGGGGTATAATTCTTATGATTTTTGTTTTAAGGAAATACCGTGCTCTTTAACTCCTTGACTCCTTGTACAGAGCGTCTTGCTTTCTGTTTATGGATAAAGTATTTTTTTAAAATTATTTACATCTCTGCTGCCCCATAACAGAAAAGTAATCTATTTTAAATACGAAGAAGTTTGGTGTGTTCCTTGTTCAGAGTGACTATGGGAGTGAGGTTCCCACAGGTGTCAAGAACATCCTTCTTCTGTATTTACGCATGTATTCATAAATCTGGAGTAAAATGGTAGGTTAAGCCTTGAATTGACGGACATGTTTCTCTTTTCATGTGTGGTATTTAGGTGCTTCTCATACTTTCAGTATATAAAGGACTTTAGGCATTGAATCAATGACTGAAACGAAGGAGGTCAACCAATCTGGGGATGACATATCTGGGTCAGTAAACAATGATCCAGATGATAATAAAATAGAGATGATTAAGGACAAACATATAGAGGAAAAGGAAGTTGTTGAAAAAAAGGAAGAAGGGGAAGAAGATAAGGGAAATGTTGAATATAAGGAAGAGGGGAGAAAGGAGAAGGATGTAGAGGAGGATGAAGAGGAGGTGGGAGCGAAGGAGGAAGAGGAAAAGGAAGAGATAGAAGATTTAGAAGAGGATAGTGAGGATGAGCTTGAGAATAAATTGAAACCTGGGCCAACTGATGTGTCCATTGATGGCGGAAAGGAGGAGGAGGAGGAAGATGAAGAAGAAGACACAGAGGATGAGCTGGAGAACAAATTGGAACCAGGGCCAGTTGATGTGTCCATTGATGGTGGGAAGGTTTTGCATGTGGAAATTGCTCTTGAAAAGAACCTTGATAAGATTACGGACTCTCCTATTCGTGAGGCTGAAAACAACAAACCAGTGCATGCAGGTATTACCATGCCTTCTATGGATTATATGTTTGAAGAAGTCCATTAATCATAACCACGTAATGGCTTTCTGGTAGATTTTTAATAGGAATTTGAATTTTTAAGTTGCTTTTAATTTTAATATTGTGAGAACAACTTGTCCTCTGCATGTATGATTTCCTTCCTGTTTTAACCAAATTCCTTTTACTCTATTGAAAAAATCATATAGATATTCATGTTCCAGAGGCTTCAGTGACAAGTAATGTGGGAACAATTCAGAAACCAGCTTTATGTGATGAAAATGGATCTGTAAGACCTGACACAGAAGAGGGCCATGATATAAAATCAAATGCGCATGATTCACTTAAGGATATAAAGTTTGGTAATGAAACTATTTCCGGAAATCAATCTTCTTCGTTGAAGGTAGAACACATGAAGGAAGAACTGAAAAACGATGAAAAGAACAAAGGAGATATGGATGTAGATGGCATAGATGCCAGTAATGATAACATATTTGATACAGATACTTCTGGTGGAGGGGAGTCAGGAACTGAAGATGAACAAGCAGCTTTTATGATGGAGCTCGTTCGGTTTTATAAAGAGAGAAGTCTAGATTTCAAGCCACCAAAGTTTTATGGAGAGCCATTGAATTTGCTGAAGTAAGTTCTTGAATCTTTGTGGTATCTGTCCCTTAACCTGTTACTATTCTACACATTGATATCTTACAACTAATTGTGCTAAAGAATTTTAAGTGATTGACTATTATTACTTTCACTTAAGCTAGGAAGCTATGTTTTGCTAATTATTTATATTTTCTGTGTACTAGGCTGTGGAGATCTGTTCTGAAGTTGGGCGGCTATGATAAGGTATGATTAGTGCTTGTTCTCTTTGTTTCCATCTGAACTATGTCCTAGTTAGATTCCTTTTCCTCTTACAGAAAAGATATTTATGTTTTTTTTGGTGCTTACTGAAACAAGGAGCTGAGGCTAGTACTTAGCAAGTACTCCATATTGGTTAAGCATTGGCATAATTAGCTGCAAAGTTCGGTAATCATTGAAGACTGCCATGTGTTATAGTCACTTACCTTAATTTATGTTTCCTATCACTTTTGTTTCTCATTTTTGCTGCAATCATCTCTGATTTTACTTGAGAGTATTCCCTAATTGCTCATTTCTGTACTTTGTACATGTAGTTGCTCACTGTTAGTATATGACTAGAGCTTCTCTTAGCTATAGTTGCATCTCAATTGCAATTGGCATTGTGTCTTTTAAGAATGATAAGCATTTCTTTGTTTTTTCTTGATTTAATAACCTCTCTTATCCTAGTTGTAGTTATCTGTACTTATACGTCTTTCTTTCTTGTATCGCCAAAACACTCAGTAAACCATAACATTTCATTTCAGTATCCATTCTTGGACTTTCTGATATCTATAATTGAGAACTCTTGATATGTTTGGCTGCTTTAGATAGGTATGTTGTTTCATTAAATATCTTGGAGCATGACATCTCTCACTTCCCACTTCTGGAGCCTTGTTATGCTGAGGACAATTGCTTACAATCTTCTTTTTGGTTGAATTTTTTGGGTTATGCGTTTCATTCAAGTCTTTATTTGTTTGTTACTGTGTTCAATGCGTATTTAAGTTATGGTATGAAAGTTAATTTTCTCTAATTTGAGTAATTTCTGATTGTGGGTTAGATATATGTTACTCAAAGTGTCTTCACATATAGCTGTCCTATATTGTTTGGTGTTGCTTATCTAGGTGATCTTTGGTGTATTACTATTACTTTTTATTAGTTTTTGAGGGTGGTTTGTTGAGAAGAAGAGCCTGATACATAAGATTAGGCAACTGCTTAGGTCTGCAGTTTTTCACAATGCCAAAATTTTGTAATTGTGTGGCTAAATCTAGTTCTATGAAGTACGACCTGGATTTTGTTGTCACATTGCTAGTTTAAATTACTTGACCAACACTACATAGTTTAGGAAGTCGAGACTCAGGAGTAGGTTTTTTTCGACGGCATTTGATTATCTAATTAGTTTAAAAGTTCTACCTTTACGACATGTCGATGCAGTTTCCCATACAAGGGTCTTTGAAATTTCATTGCTAAAGCCTTAAATGATGAGTGTAAATGTACTTTTAGATATGGGAAGTGCTACTAGCAAAATTTTCTTACTATTGCCATCAAGCTTCTCTCTCTCTCTATTTTTATAGGGAAGGACAATGTAATTTTTTCCCTTTGATGAAGCTATACTTAAATTCTATTTCTTTTTTCTTCTGATCAGGTGACAAATTGTAAATACTGGCGCCAAGTGGGAGAGTCATTCAACCCCCCAAAGTAATGGGCTTAGCCTCATCTTCACTACACTTTTTTGTTCATTATGACTGTTAATAGTAAAAGTTGTTCATGATCTGATAATTGTGTTTCATATGTTCATCTTTCATATATGTAAGAGCTAGTTTGAGGATGAATCACCATTAGGCAGCACTTCTTTTTCTTGTTCCATGCTCATGCCTTATAAGTCTCAAAACATATTTTGAATGTTAATCCTGTGAATATTTCTAGGTATCATGAAAAGGAAACACATTTAAGATTGTCTTTGAAGGTACACCTTAATATGTCAGTGGATTGGGCCATACCAGAGAAAAATAGCATAAAAGTTCAGTCAGACCTGAAGGTCAGATTAAACAAATCCAAAAGATTCACACCCTGGGAGTCTGGGACTAATTCTTACTTGGTTACCTTATTTCATGCCTCAAAAATAAAAAATAAAACAAGAAGAAAAGATAACCTTATTTCAAATGATGAGTACTAAACCCTAGTGGAGCAACAACCAATGTGAAAAAAGGGTAAATTGGATAAAGATTTTTTTGTTCCCCTTTAGCTCTAAATTATCCCCGAGGTTGTTCATCCACCAAAATTGAGAACTAACTAGAATATAAACACACCTCATCCCATTCATTGACCTTGACTCAGAACCTTCTATTTCCTTATTCGAAATCTCCACTTAATCATGTCCTATTTTTTCTTAATATCTTACTTGAAGGAAACATTTTATAACCACTTTGTGTAGCGTAATCAACTGAGTTATTGGCCACAATAGCACAACTCAAAACCTATCTAGTGTAGACGGAGCTATCAAGATGATCTTTAGAAGACTTGTTTAGTGATTGGTCTCTCTTTTTCCCTCTACCTTTTTTTTACAGAGGAATACTTTCAAATTTCTGCTTGTGCTTATTTCAAGGAGATTTATTTGAATATAACATTCCTCTTTTACTTTTTTAATACAGGACGTGCACCACAGTATCGTGGACCTTCCGCATATTCTATGAGAAGGTAAATTCTCTGCTTTGTCGGATCTATATACACATTGTCTCTCATATTCCTCTTCTCAGTATTTCATACCTTTTTGTGTTTTTGATGCTTTACCAGCTTCTTTATCACTCTGTTACAAAACATTCTGTCTACTTTGCTTTGTTGGTTTTGTATACTCTCTTGATCAAAGCGTTTGTGTATTTGATGGATTCCCAAGATCTTTTTACCTCAAGTACAATATATATTGCTAGGACCATGCTACCATGGTTCATTAATTTAGGAATCATGTAAACTTGTTTGTCGTAAGTATCAATTTATGAGTAAATTTTATATAGTTAAATCTGACTGGTTGCTTGATTTAGCTTTGAAGTCAAATAAGGTAAAATGTGTCACAGGCTCCGTGCTCATGGATGCTTAAGATAACACGATTGTTTGATATAATTGTAAGCAAGGCCCTGCTTTCATTTTGTGTGTATGATTCTTCAACTTGTGTAATTGTTATTGAGTTGCCAGTAAATTTTAGAGGCAATTTGCATGTTTTCCCCCAACTTTTGAATATCACCCTTTAATGGTTTAAGCTGGAAAAATCCATTGGGGTAATGCATGATTCAATGTTGAGGGTTTAGAAAGGCCTCTTTTAGCTTTTTGAATTGGAGCCAATCACAGGGACACCGACATTTTTTAGTAATTAACTCATCCAGTCAACGCTTTGTCATTTACAAATCTACAACATGAATATTATCATAACAAAATTGGTTATAAATGAACAATAGTTAATCAGGAGACTTGCAAAAGAAATTCATAGTAAATCACGAAAGTAGAGCAGTGTAAATATTTAGCGAATATTTAGCGAAAACCATTTGAACCAAAAATTCATATTCTCCTTTACTAAGTTGTGAACCATCTATAAACTCATTGCCATGCAATGGAACAGTTCATCTTGGGTTTTTGAAGTACATGTTGCACAAAGCTACCATAATTAAAGCATCAGCAAGTGAGTTCAAATTGTACTTGTTGATCTGAAGTTTGGATTCTCACTGATAGATAGGTTATACAGTGAATTTGGCCAACTAATATACTTTATCATGCTTATAACTTTAAAAGAAGCGTGGTGGTGGTTACTTGGTTAATAGTTTCATGAATAGATTATAGGTTATTGACTTTTTTTATTTTTCAACGTGTTAGTAGTAAATAATTGGACTTTGGACATTTCTAGTATTCTGTATTGCCCATTCCATGGGGATAAACAGTCGCAATTCCCACATTTGTAAGATGTTCTGGATGATTCTGAATTCTAGACAACAATAGTACCACTGCTTTTGTTGAATCCTTGGTTAATTTTTCTTCTAATATCTTTGATCAGTCTATATGTGTTGGACTGATATTCAATGCCTTTGGTAGTGTTGTGGGTCATCTCAAAGGCTATATTAGTTTATCCAAGGGTTTTCTTTGATGTATGATATTTTGTTCAATCACTGGGAAGACCAATAGCTTATATAAATATATGGTATTGGATCTGTATCAACATTACAGCTCAGTCCTTGAGAATGTAAATTTTTGTATTTTATCACAACTCGGATTCCCTTGGAAGAAGATAAGAAGATATATGTTCCTGCATCTTTAGTTGGTGCACTTTTGGTGATGTTTATGGAACGTAACATGTTTGTGGTTTGCATTTACGGACGGAGATGATATGTATTCCACCAATCCCCTCTCCCCAATCCTCCTTCACTTCCCTTCTCAAAATATACGGAAGATTGAAGATGATGAAGACTACTGGGATGGTAAACTTTGCAAAAATGTAGGGGATTAATGGATAATTATAGTTATTTCTTCTGTACCCCTTTGTGTCTTGCTCTGTTAATTTGTAAGTTGCCTAGGGGATTTGATGATGTTGGACTTTAACTGTTTAACTTTCAAGTTAATAGTTAGTAGTTTTTGTTTTCAGGCGCTTCTTGATTATGAAAGATACAGGGCAAGTACTGATGGATCTGGCATTCCTGGTTCACTTTCTGTGCCCGACAATTCGGTATGTAATGGGCGAAGATTGTAAAATAGATTTGTGTTAAATTTACTTATATGGTCTCATCCCTGTGAAGCCATTTTGTAGCCACATCTCCTTTGTTTGATTAGAATTTCCTCCCTTTTCTGGTTGTTACATTTGAAGATCCCACATGACTATAGTTGTTCTTGAGTATAAATCACCGAAGAGAGTCAAAGTAGAGCATGTGAAAAGTGCAAAAGTCAAAACGTTGCAACTAAAAAGGGAGGAATTAAGTTGATGGAAAATATTTCTGTTTGAACTATATTTGTCTCATGTCCGCTGCAATATATGGCTATAAGTACATGTTAAACCTTACATGCGCTTGATGCCTAATATCGTTGCTCAATGGTCGATTTTAACAATCCTGTATAACTTGGGATGCTTCTGTGTATTTTTTCCTAAATACTGTATGCTTGCAATATTTGACCTAAATATGAGATTCTTTTACTAGTCTCATTAGTTCTCTTTAGCAATTTCTCACTCGGGCACCCTTTGGAGAGACTTAATTGGTATCCTCACCTTTATGCATTATACTGAGGTCCTTTACAGCTTTACTGGAGAATTGAGTAATGATGAAGCCAAAGTTGCAACCTTCATGTGCAAGACAAAAGCTTACTATATTCTAGCTGTATGTGTAGAGGTAGTAACAGAGACTTGCTGGATGTCCAATGTCGTGATGTGCTAGGTGGATTTCAGCTTTTTTTTTTTTTAATATGTGCTTGTAGGAGAGAGAGGAAGATGGAGAAGCATACTCACTGGACTTATTAAAGGGGTAGGGGCAGAGAGCTGGGACAGTGGAGTCATGTGGTGATGCATAAGGTGGTTACTAGTTTTACCTGTTCTTTTCATGCTATTTATGTTTGGTTTCATTGCTATATTCTGTTGTGAGGAGCCTCAGTATATGGTGTCTTGACTAGAGGATACCATAAAGTTATAGTCGAAAATATGGGCGTGTTAAGCTCTCCAAAATTTCATTTCTATATTCTGTTGTGGGGAGCCTCAGTATAATGGTGTCTTGACTAGAGGATACTCAAAAAGTTATAGTTGAAATCATGGGTGTGTTGAGCTTGCCAAAAATCTGGTTTTGGTGTGTGTACTTTAGGATTGGTCATTGCAAGCTAGACAGAAAATGGTGTAAAATGTGTCCTTACATTTATTTGTAATTGGGATACCTGGTATTAATTTTAAAGCTTTTGATCATTTGTATTTGCTGGAAACTACTTTTTTTCCCTATTAGAATTTGTAATCCGTGAGTCCTAGATCAATTGGCACTAATTTTATTCTAGTTATGTAATCCTTAGAAGTGATTTCTTTTGATCCTGGGGGATAGTTAGTTGTGCTTTGTCTTCTATCCCATATACAAAGAATGACTAAACTCCCAGCTTCGGTGCATTACTGCATTCCATGAGTTTTTTTTTTTTTTTTTTTTTTTTTTTTGGGGTGAAGAGGAGGGGGGGAGGGAGTGTGAACGGAAGGGATATAGAGACCAAGCTTTTGCCCAATTCCTTGTGGGAATCTTTTGCTCACATTTGGTAATTCACAGGCATCTGGGTCAGGAAGGGCACGCAGGGTTGCTGCAGCTCGAGCTATGGAGGGTTGGCATTCTCAGCGTATTCTTGACAATGGTGAAGTTAGCGACCCAATCGTTAAGGTAATTTGATCATCTTATTTTTATCTTGTTCCGCTATGCAATGTGAAAGCTATCTTTGTGTTTTAACTTGAATACTTTTTGAATTCAGGATAAGAATCTCATCTCTTTGAGCAAGAAAGAAAAACAGCTGAAAAACCTGGGTTTGATTCCTTACTATGTGCTTTATATTTCTATTTCCAATTATTTCCATTTCCAAATACTTTTCGTGCAATCAGGAGACTGTAATTTATAATCTATTTTAATTCCTTGGTTTCCTCAGGTGAATTAAAACGGAAGAAACCATCCTCAACTGATCATGCTGTGAAATCCGTACACTCCAAAGAGCCAAAAACACTGTTAAGGCCTTAAGATATTTAATTTACTATGCTTCTATTCTATCTGTTCTCTATTCTTCTTTAGTAAATATAGTTTTTGTTATGTTCCTCTCAGGCGCAAGTTTTGCTCTGCATTATGATTAGCTTTAGTTGGTAGCTGTTCAGATTAGTTTTTGGCTTGTTCAATACGCAAACTGATATAGGATAATGGTAAAAGCTTTATGATAAAGCTACATATTATAACAAATTTTTTCCCCCCACAGAGGATATAAATTTGTTTAGAAAGCAGTTTTGTAGACCTTGGAGTAAATGTGAATATTCTCACTTAACAAATCTATCATGTTAATGTGAATGGCAGTCTTTCTTATAAAAAATGACTGCATTTTAGTTAACAAAAGATAATAGTTTATGGCTTTTTGCTTGAAAAACTTTTTAATAACCTAATTTTAAAAAAATTCTTTTACTAGTTACCTGCTTTGGAAGCCATGCTGATTGTTTCCCATTCTGCCAGAACGGAGACTACTGTGATTGACATTGGATCTCCTGCTGATTGGGTGAAGATTAATGTTCGTGAGACTGTAAGTTTCTGAGTATTTGTCAGTAAAAGAGTGCATATGCTGATTCCTTTATAGTTTTCGTTCGTACTAATTACTTGGAATTTGTATGACTCTATATCAGAAAGATTGCTATGAGGTTTATGCGTTGGTTCCAGGGCTTCTACGTGAAGAGGTGACTTCCCATTCTCTTTCTTATTGCCCTTCAAGCACAAAGATTTATTGGTCAATGCATAATCTTCCTTCTATAATAATCCATCTGTATGAATTGGTGGAATTCATCCTACACCACCATAAAGGAAATTATATCTCGTGATTTAATAGTTTTTGTAAAGACAATAAGGTCAAAAAATTGCGTAGTTCAAACTTTTGTATCTTTGAGTGTATACTTGCAGTCTTGTACCGTTATGACAACTTTTAGTGATTCAAGAGAATGATGATTTGTCGGGTAAATAAGAAATCAGGTGATGAATCACCTATTCACCTATGTTTTTCCTGTCTGGCTATATCCAATCATTTTAAACAGTATTTATGTCAGATGTTTAGATCAAATAATAAATTTTGATGAGATCGGATTATTTGATAAATTTACCATTTGGTAATTATTATAATAATGTTTTTTTTGTTAACAACTACTACTACAATTACAAATACTTAATTATTATTGTTTTTTTATCTACAATGCTCTGTAAATTTTTGTAAAAGTTGGTTGCTAATCTAGCTTATTTGCTGTGAAGTATTTTAGTTATTTTTTGTAAGCTATGATGTTTATCTCTATTGATATGTTCATTTATGTAATAAGTATAGTGTAATATGATATGATAATTCCTGTAAGGGGACAATGTTTGTCTCCCTTATTCTGGACTCTTGTGTAAATACTTAGTTGTGTACTAGCATTGCTATTGTTGTTAACTTTTTCCATCATCTTTTAGTTTTAAGTTAAGTTCAAATCAGCTGTTTTCAGGCAAAACATGTACTCTTGAGTCTTGGGTCCATTCAATGAAACCTTTTTTTTTTATGAAGGAAATAAGTTTTTTGTGCTTAAATCCACACAATTTTGATTATATGCATGTACAGTGAACTTATAATTTGTTGTGTATAGGTCCGCGTCCAGTCAGATCCAGCTGGTCGTTTGGTCATATCTGGTGAACCTGAGAATCCAGACAATCCTTGGTGTGTTACCCCTTTCAAGAAGGTAATTTTTTCAGATTAATTATGACCCTGTACATTTAATGTCTAATTGCTTAAATCTGATTTAAACACAAACTGAAGAGTGTGCTGTGCATTTTTGTACTGGATATTCCTCTCTGTTTTACTTACTCTTGCATCTAGGTTTTTAGACTATCCTCCAGCAGAAAATTATGTGATTCAAACCTAAAATAAGTTTAGATTTGTTTGGTTGTAACTTAATGGTTTGAGAACTTAGAGACAATGCACGAGACTACTCCCCCCCCCCTAATTTTTCAATTTACCAGCACTTTTAAGAAATGTACAGAAGACCTGTTTGGTGTAGCTGTACTACCTTTAGAATAAATTTTTTTTCTATTTATATAAATATCCATATTACCTACGCTGCAAGCTTGTTTATATGATGCATTTGTTGAATGTGTTATATATATATATATATATATATATATATATATATATATATATATATATATATAATATAATATATATATATTAATGTCATTGCTGGATATATTTTCTAGTCTTTCTTGGCTACTTGTTGTGGTATAAATATATAATGGTGTCTGCCCACTCCAATTGTTTATTTGAAGCTTCACTTGGTTTTTTTTTAAAGGATCTTCCTCTTGAGGTCTTTCAGTGAACAGTGTTGGTGGAATTTAAAGGTTGCTTGGATCTCCTGAGTATGAACATTTCAGATATTTGCCGTGCTTCTTGTTTGGAAATTAGCATATAGTAGGTAATAGTCATAATGATAGATGCCTGATAGTATAAGGCTCTGCTTACTTAACCTCAAAAAAATAATATCCTGTAAAAATAAGTTTTGATCCGCAAAATCCTGTTTTAATCGATAGCTTTATGGTTTCATGTTTGGCATGTGGCATAAGGGGTTGGGGATAGGGATAAGTGTTAACAGAGTGGGTAAATTCTATTTCATTTATGGTGATGGAGATAAGAATCTATGTTGCACCGATATGAATCCAGATACGGGTATCAATATGGATACGGATAACGACAAAAGAAAAATTTCCAAAAACGAGTATGATATGGGTACGGCAAAAAAACCCAGAAATCATAGATACTAAAAATCACCCCAATGTCATTAATACAAATTAAACTATAACATAAATGTCTTAAACATCCAAAAACAACAAATTAGGCTACTTAGGCTGGGAACTTGTCTGGAATTCTTGGGATGCCGGCTACTTAGACTGAGAATGTTTTCTTTTAATTGTTTTAAACTATTTGGGCTGTAACATTGTTTCATTCTTTTGCAAGCTTTTATTTTTTTTGCTATTTGCTGGCTGAATAGCATGGTACGGTCTAAATACGACTCAACCGTAGCCGATACTTGTCCATCTATTATCCAGCCTGTATCTGGGGTCTTGGGGACGTATCCATACCGTATCCATACCATATCCAATCTGGGGCCTAAGTGGGATAGGGATTTGTAGGAAGGAAAGAGGAGAGAGACGAGTGTTATGCTGTCCGTCCCCTTTTATTTGCCATATAGGAGTATGTTTACTTTTTTTTTTTTAATTTTGTTGGGTAAAGTTGATGGAAGAGAAAATTAGTGTGACCTAAGTATTATATGTTGGAGTTAATTAGTGGCCCCTAATAGCCATTTATGGTATTTGGCAAATCTTAAAGGACGGAAGGAGTAATAAGGATTGTAACTTTCATCCCAATCGCATTTCAACCAGAAGAGAAAAAATCATTTTTTTGTTCTTATTCAACTTGCCAATCCCATCACTTAAACACTAGCAGATTTTTGTGTGTGTTTTTTTTTACTATTTTGAAAGGGGAACTGTGGTAGAACAATAGCAGATTTTTTTTATATAGTTTGTATTTTGGAAATTTTTTTTGAATGTTAACTTTTAAGTAATGCCTTCTGTGTTTCCCTAGCTCAAAAATCTCGTTTCCCTTTCTGCAGTACTATTTCCCGTTTCCATGCAATTGTGAGGTTACTTTGTAACTATTTATTAATAATAATTAACATTTCTATATATTTTTCATAATTGTAAACGCTGATAAATGGTATTAGGTATCTTGTTCTGGGGTAATTACATACTGTAATCTGTAAAACTCTATTCAGTTTACTAGTTGGACTATTGGAGTAGTCTATTGAAAATATATGTACTGGAAGTTATATGTCAAATTGACCTTGATATGTTGTTTTTCAAGAACTGCCAAACCGCAGATTGATTGGTCAAATTTGCTGAAGTCCCCTAACTATACTAAATCCACTCTGTTATGCTGTTTGCTAACAGGGGGTGAGTTAAAGACTTAACGGTAATCAATCCTCTTATTACCAGGGTCTCAAATAGGCGATTTCAATTATTGTAGGCATAGATTTGTCTTTGTTACGGAGGACCCTATTTCCAAACCCTCATCCTGACACACAAAAACTCCAACATCACACGACCTGAGGCATGAGAAACACTTTGATGAAAAAGAGTATCATGGAAAGTGATACGGTATGATATACTGAGCTCTTGAGGAAACACTGTATCTCCAAACGTAGTGGATCAGGAAAGATCTAATGAATGACCCTGACTTTGTACTTCACTGTTCCATAATTGTATCTGAAAGTTTTGCATCATCCCAGGTTGCTTGCAATTTTTGAGGTAGGTGAAAGAGATTTCTGGTAACAATCAGGAGACTGTCTGATTGGATGACAATGCTAAATTTGGGTTGAAGTCCTATTCTCTAGTTCTCTAGTGGATTTTCTTGGTACCAAAAATCTATATATTTGGTTTCTTTTACAGTTTTCATGCACATGAGTTTAGGGTGGTGTCTGGTGGAGCGGGTTAAAAAATATGTTGTATTCGATAAAGATGCTGACTTTGTTACTTGAACCGGAATTAACTAAGCCTTCTAAAGGCAGAAGATATTCCTCTTCCCAACTTGAACAAAAACCAGTGTCAATTTACATTCTACCTCTTACAAAAGAGGCTGCAAATATTTTGCTTGCATTCTTTCTGGCTTTGGTAACTGCATCCTCAACTCCTCTTGAGGATTGTTGAGGAATCATATATCTTAGGATAGGATGTGCTAACTGAATGTATCACATAGTTGTTTGAATGTACCCTGCATTTTTGTTAATTTTCCACTGCTATCTTGCATTTTATGTGGTGTGTGTTGACTTCTCCAGCAGTGCCTGATCATTTCTGGTTACATTTGGTAAATACCACATATAATTGTTTCAATACTCGGGGAGTTTGCCCTTAATTCTCTGTTCTCCATTGTCTGTTTTGGTCAGGTGGTTAGCTTACCATCAAGAATTGATCCGCATCAGACATCAGCTGTGGTGACATTGCATGGACAGTTGTTTGTTCGGGTGCCATTTGAACAGTATGACTAGCTTCCTAATGTTGCACATAATGGACTGTACTGTGATAGTACGCTCGATGAATACTGTCACGTAGGTGAGCAAGGCATAAGATTGTAGTATTGTTGAAATTAGGTCTGTTCAATCTGTATCTTCTTGAATGCCTCCAACTTTCTGTAGTTATGTAGCAAATTTCTGACGGAGGATTAGTTCATCTATGCATAGCATCAATTTTTCACGAGAAGCAGACGTCAGGTGTGTTGCCTTTCCAAGTGCTGCTGAGTGACGTATTTTTTTCAATTCTTCGGAGTTTTTTTTAAGTGATTTTTTTTAATCTACTTTCTGCAGTCTTGCTTGCAAATTTTGCTGATTAAAGCTGATACTGAAGAGAAAAAAAAAAATCACAAAATATACTGAGAAAATGATAATACATTGTTAATTTGTTAGTCCATACAAAAGGACGTAAGGAGTTGTTAGTAGTCGGGGTTGAAACTCACAAAATGAATTAATAAATAAATGGTATAAGATTTACTTCATATTGCAATGTCGTTATTAATTAGGAATGATGCAGACAACAGTAATTGATTTGCTAGCGCAATCTATAATTTGCAGTTCAAGCAGTCAGTACATGATGCTTTTTGAACTTAATTGATCAACTAGAATTAAAGAGAAAAACTAAGAGGTTGCCCCATGTAGATCTTAATATTTGGTGAATTTCACATTGCACATTTGTCATCAACTATCAGAAACTATAGTTGGATATCACATAATGTAAGATACACAAATTGTTTGGTTTAAGCAGTTCTATTATCGGACTTCTGAGTTTCAGTTGGCACTTGAAGTGTACACCAAACTACATACAAACTGAAAGAACGCCATGAAAATTCTATCTTGGAGATAGAATTTTCGAGATTCCATGACTAATGTACTTAGTGCATAAATTCCTAGTCAAAATTCGTAATATATACAAATACAGTGGTTCACATTATTCTATCATGAAAGTCTCTAGACGAGCTTTAGCTGCCTAAGAGTCATTCGGGCTCATTATCATCTCCAAGCTGCATATAGCCTACAGAACCTAACAGGACAGGCAACTATTGCAGGATTTCCCAGCTGCCATCCTTGTAATAGAACCATGTCAATATAAAATTGACGCTCAGCAACTGTAGTTGTCTCCTTAATTTGATGGAACTTTGTTTCACTTATCGAAGTAAAAAATTATAGCAGAGGAGCTTACGGCATGAAATGGAGACATAAAGAGTAAAATTTTTACTCCATGGGAAATGAATGAATTATGCTTTTCTTTCATACCCAAGTAATTCAATGATATCCTTACATTGGGAAATATGAAGTTTAACTTCTGTTGTTAAAAAATCACTATCCATCCTTTACTTGCAAAATAATTGCAATGATTTCTGCTCATGCATTTTCAGTTTCTCACGTCCAATGCAATTACAGTCGTCATCTTTAGAAGTAGTAGTGAAGTGGAAAGAAGAGTAGGAGTTCTGCATAATCATGGTGTTGGTTTCAGTATTAGTCAGGACTCCTTCCCTCAGAAAACTAGTTGAAATGCTATTTCCTATATTTTCTGTAGACTGTAGATACATGACATGAGATCAAGCCATCACGGTTAAACATGATTTAGCTTCCGCATTCCAAAAATCTGACTTGTTGGTTATAGCAAGCACATGATTACATGATTACATGGTACGTTTCCGTTGACTTTTGGAGTACTAGTGGGATCAGATCAGTAATTTTTTTTCTCTAGGTGAATGACAGTGTTTGATGGGGCTCAAGAGAATGATTTCCTGCATTAATTTATGCCGCCATTTTCTTTGTTACATATACACCTTGTTTGCTGGACTCCTGATTCTTGATTCTTTTCTAGCTTTAGCTATCCTATCCATACGATCTTCAGCATGAGTACAGTAAGCCCTCTTATGTTTTTACTTTTTTTACTTTCCATTTGTAAAGCAATATGTAGGGTTGATTATAACCCTTTACGACTTAAATCTTCCGGCCCTCCTAAATATGTAGTGTTTTTAGATTCAGATGGGTCCTTAAATTTTTAAATCCGATTCTTGTTCACTAAAAGTTGGGGAACACATAAAAACTGCTTTTCGTATGAGTTCAATTATTGTACACTTCGATAGCAATTGGAAGCTAGAATTGTGTTCTGAAAACTAGCTTATTTCTTACATCAAAATCTAGTAAGTTGAGTGTTAGGAAAAGAAAAAAGAAAAAACAAAATCCCAGTTAACTGTAAACTACTGTTTCTGTTACCACAAACTGATCATCATCATCTTCTTCACAATCTGGTTTATGTTGTAGGCCAAAGGGTTAGATTCTCAGTTAGTATAATGAAAAGGAAATAGTGCTATAAGTATCACAATAACATTGAACGCAGTTAGAATAAATGTGTACAGCTTTACAATATGACCAATTTTTTTTATCTAACGCAATGGAAGCAGAAGCAGAAAGCTTTATCAAAGAGTGCTGGGCTATGCATTAAAAAACTGCAAATCAGTACTCGCTGAGTAGCTGGTAGGGCATGTTGCACTGATTGAAATCCCTTGTTTGTTTTTTTCTTTTTTTTGTTGATCGGGTTGAGGCGTAAGAATCCTAGGAATGAACCTGTTAATGTAAAGGTCTAAAGGAGTCATCCCTGTTTTTTCTTAAAGCTGGAAGTACAAATGTGGCCCAACTTGGCTTGGCATCCCCATGCCCAGGCTATTACCGTGTTTGGTAGTTTGGGGATGGGTTTTATAGAAGTAGGCGTTTTGTTGATAGCAGACATGTTGGCATGGACGTCTAGAAATCTCCATTGGCTCAGCTGAAACAACTCGTTTCACTGTACCATTCTTTGACCACAATTAAGGCCGTCCATCAGCAGCCTCCGGCTGTCAGCAGGGCACTTTTCCCAACTTGCATGGAGTGAACTTTAGATAATTCTTTATGCCAGCCTGCCAGGGCGAGGTTGAAATCACATCTGATTGCTGTCAAGAAACAGTGAGAACCTGTTCCAACCAACCAGCATCTTTGGCCACTCTTTTGCCAAAAGTCTCATTCCTTCCAATTAGGCTAATTAGTATGAAAAGCATATCCACATGACGTATTAGTCATCCGTGAACGGTGGTTAATATAGTGATAAATGTGTGTTTGTTGGGGGCTATTTGACTATTAAAGCTGTACATCTTTACCTAATGTGACATTTTGTTACTATTGAGGCACAAGGGGCCAAAGAATTACTGTAGCGACTTGACTTTCTTAGGTGATCTATGATAAAGTCTGTTTTCTAGAAGTCGACATACGTTCATCATAAAACTAGTAGGCTTCTAAGAGACTCTACTGATATAGGCTTATGTTAAAAATCGTGTTAATTGTACCCAAAAGTTTGAAAATGTTGAGAGTTGATCTTTTTCCTTGTGACTTTTGTGAGTAGGTTAAGGATAATTTGCTGTGTGTTGGATGCTTTGATCCTTGAGGTGGAATAGCTATATTTTTAGAAAAATGTCACGAAAGACGTGTCCTTACTTCCCACCATCATTAGGCTAACACAAAGATGTACTACAGATATTTGGATTAGAATGTCATATTGACATGTTTCCGTTTTTCTTAAGTTTAACACGCTCATCATAATCACCAATGCACACCATCTAGAATGCATAACCCGTAACTAACTAATTGTGCCCCCAACAAAAAACCAAGAAAAGAAACGCCCAAAGGTGTCTCTAAAGCACTAAATAAGACTTACATCAGCCTGTGGGAATGGAAGATCGCAGTCAAATCTATCATGAAATCATAGAAGAAGTTTCAAAATTTTGGACATTTTATTGTGTTCATGTATAGTCCATATTTGAAGGTGGGACCCTTGATCGGCCCGCTTATAAAAAAAGTTAATCAATAATGCACATAATGCGCCGGTTTCTTAAACGGTCATGTTTTATTGAGTTTTTAATGAGTCAAATTAGGTTAATAATGAGTTAATATTTTCCAAAACTTTTAAACACTATTAGGTAATGAATATCAGATAATGAATTATTTTCACTTACTTGCCAATAGTTCACAACCAAAGATTAGAGGTGATAAAAGTAAATTATCATCCTCTATAGATAAAACTATAATCTATTTAAAAGGTCCAACCCCTCATTTTATAAGTGACATATCCCGATGCTGATCCTACTCAATGCAAAGATCTAGTGATTAGGTAGTAATCAAAATTCATAGTGATAGTTAGAACAACTAGTTCTTTGGGGTGATATAACAATTCTCAGTGATGAGTGATAACTCTATCCATTTCATGGGTGATGCAAAACTGCACACGGGAAGGCACCCCTCGACATAAAGAATTATAAAAGAGTTTTAAAAAGTCATTCTTCAACATCATAACAATTCAAATTCAGTTAAAAATAAGCTGTATAGGAAAATATGACGTGAAATTACAAAAGCTCTTGCATGTGCTCATTTCGTGAGACTTTTGTTTATGATTGATCGATCACACATGGTATAGGACCTTGCGAGACTTAAGTGGCAGAGTTATCAGGAAGTTCTCAAGTTGCTTTCATGCATGAAGCACCTGTCATAATCTAGCTTCTTCTATTCACTGACTAAACTAACATGACCGTTGGGCCCTTTTCTGTATATTTTCTTCGCTCTATCCTGAGTTTCTAACTCGTCATTTTCTGAGGCCTCCACGTTATCTTTTGTCCTCTGTTTCGATCCATAACATAGCATGGTGCCAACCACATATATTTTTTTTATTGGTTAGAATGTTCATTTTATCAAGAAAAAAGACCCCTTATATTAACGGAGTTTATTTAATAAGATTAAAATAGTTCCGCCTTAAAATGATATTGCAATTAAAGTAGTCCTTTAATCTTATATAGTAGACATTTTCTATTAAGTTATCAACATGATACTCACTTATAATGCTTTTATGGGCTTAGAGATTCAAAAATATACCCTAAGTTCTAGCATTCTTAGCTCTGCCTTGAAGAAAATCTTTAGCTTTATGTTTTGTGAGGGGAACTACTACCAATGATGATAGACACACACACCTGCATGCAATGAAAACATTCCATTCTATTATACAACATATTGCTATCTATTGTACTTGGCTTCAACATGATTATGTTATATATAGAAGAATGTAACTTATGTTTAAATAAGAAATCAATAGTAAAAATTTTAATTCGTTGAGATCGAATCTTGAGATATTTGATTTAGTGCATTGTTACCCAAAGCTTAAAGACTTTGACATGTTTGTCTTCTAGTTTAAGATCGATCATTAAGCATCAAAAGCACCCTTGTCAACTTGTCAAGACAATCTTTTTAAAATCCCCTCAGTTGTCGGTAAGATTTAATTCGCCTGATTTACGACAGTGACATGCTGAAGATATACTACGTATAATACAAGTGTATTTTGCGGATTTTAGTACAGAAGAAAGCAGATTGGTGAATAATAGGAACTTACGTTTTGGGTTATTTGGAGGGTAGCTTTCTATGATGTGCCCAGGTTTTTTGATTGATTGATTGATTCTTTGACCTTAGACGGATGGACCAAACCATTGAAAACCTTATAGATGATACAGTACCACCAGTTCGCTCACAATCTTTGCCATTGCTGATACAAAAAGATTGGGTCCTTTGGATCCTCAAAGTTGAGCTCTAAGGCCGGGTGTCAGCATAAAGTGTGTGTTTATATTTCAATGCAAAACTTGACAAGATGCAGCATAAGATGGGGTTGTACTGTTGTAGTGCCCCATCTACTAGGTTGAACACAACTGCTCATGGGTCTCTTGCTTGTCTGCAACCTGTGGCGAACATTGCGGTCATGAAATTTTAGAGCAAAACATTCATAAATAGGCAGAAGAAATTGTGGGCAAAATAGGTTAGCAATTATTGGTTAGGGTGGACCCAACTGGACCTACTTCATTTTGATTTTGAGTGCAAATGCATGTGCTGTGGTCATGGAGATGATGGTACGTACTAATTTGTAGATGAGGCGATTGTTAAGTAATTGATCAGTCTTGTTTTGTTAAACGTAAGTATGTCGCATTATTATTGGTTTGCCTGGTTAAATACTACAGTAAGGATTTGAGGAATCACGCTAGGTTACCATGCCGTGATGCAGACCATTAAAATGGTTAATAACACATAAGTGACATCTAATAACAAGTTATTTTTGGTGCAAACCGAATTTGTAACATAAAATTTAGAACTATGCTACACATGCAAGAAATGGAGAATGACACGAGTTAGCATTTTATTCTCCAAAGATTGGCTCATTTTGACCAAAAAACTCCCACAAAAATGGTCAAACCGAGAATTTTTGGGAGACGGATGGAGTAAGTAAAAATATATGTAACAGGGAGAGGATCACGAGCTAAAACTGCATGCCAAATTGAAAGAAACATGTTGAGGTTAACTTAGTAGTCATCACAGGATCAAATCCTAGAATCCCTTACTGGCGACCATCAAAGATTCAAGCATAACAGTTTAGCATATGATCAGAAATTTCATTTCACTTTTCCTGTTTATTTCATTCTCTTGTTCCCTTTTATCTTACCTGAGGAAGGTATCAGATACCTAATGAAGCTGCTCTAAATCACTAGAAGCTTTGGAAATCTAAATTGGGCCCAAAAATCTATGCTTCTTTACTAAGTGCTTTGCAAATGCACTCTCTTTACATGGGGCCAAATAATTTTCCTAGTGGATTAATTGGTCTTAATTCTGGGTTCTGTTTTGTTCTTCAGTGCATATATACTTATATTTTCACTGTTTCCTTCATTGTCATATATAACAACTCGGGCCCTGTGATTATCCTAATTAATTTCATAACTTATCTGCAATATATGTGTGTGATCTTGCCATGTGATATCCAATAATCCCATCTTTCTCTAAGTACTCACTATTGTGGGATTTTTACTCTTGTTTTGTTGTTTAAATGTGTTAACAGATTAAACACCACCACATCTCATGTACGTATCCGAATACTTGCCCAATATTTAGGCAACTAATAGGGGTCAATAGGTCAATGCACTTGATATATAGTGCCCTCAATGAAAGTAATCAAGTCCAACTACTATTTACTCCTATTTCATTTTATGTGTCCGTTTTTCATTTTTAGTTGTTCCTAAAAATTTACTCTATTTCCTTAAAGGCTTATTTAATATTTTCTTAAGTCCACTTTGGCTACCTTAAACTAATTAAAAGATTGTTCTAGGTGAATAACCATGAATGGCCCAGCAATTCAGTCATTATATGCATAATTAATATTTAAAAAAAGTTGGTTTCTATATAGACTCTAATTAACTTATTCTTCACTCTTAAAAGAGTTTACAATAAAAAATGGGACAAACAGAAAGAGACATATATATTACTTGCAAGGGTTTTTACGACATTTTATCCCCAAGTAGGTTGACTAACTAGCTAAGCTAATACTTTTCTATGTACTAGTACAACTGAAATAAGAGCCTAAGAGGGGCTTTTGGGATTGCTCCAAAAAAGACATGGAATCTCTTTTATTTTATGGAGGATGGAGGAAGAGGGGTTACCTTAAAAAGATTGAACACTAATCTGGAATTCAATTGGTTTCATTTGTACTTGTGATTCTGTAGTGTCCTGTTTCTGTTTCAAGTCTTTTCCTGATTGAACATAAATGAGTTTATCTGTGTTGTTCCTGCTTGTTTGAATATCTGTCTAGGTTAACCTTTTTTTTTTTTTTTTTGAGAGAGAGAACATGATAACTAGCTACATATGAAGCCTTTAGTCTCCTGATAAGACTTGATCCTGCATGACACTCTGAATTTTCTGTCTTCATTTCCTTACTTGATTAAAGCTATGGTGATGCACTGATGAAAGCTTACTAGCCACCAGCAGATGGTCAAATAGTCTCCTCTTATTTTCTATTTTTATCATAATATTTCCTTTTAGGTTTTCTCTTTTTCTCTGAACGGCAAGCTCATATGCCATTTTGATTAAAACAATAACAAAGCAGGCTGGCTCGTTGAATTATATATATATATATATATATATATATAACTTCGTGGGAGTTTAGATGTCACATTGTTAATTTCATATTACACTAAGTCACTAACAATGTGACACTTTCAGAAAAACATAATGTGATTCTTACGAATTCTTAGAAGTCATCAACGAGTAGCGTATTTTTATACCTTAAGTAACAGTGGCTTTGTAAGGAAAGTTGCTTGCGTTCTATCACTTCAAACTCAGCCACTGATGGGAGTCTTTTGATGGCTTTGATCACGTTAAAGACGGGTCTGGGCCGCACTCATCACGAAAAGACTAAATCAACTTACAAGGTCATCTTAAAATTATATAGCAATAGAAAGAGTTGTCCTTAGCCTTATAAAGTGTTAACACTTACTAATTTAATCAATGTGGGACAATTGATCTCAACTCACATATGAGTTTTTATCTCTTTCCAAAGCGGTAAATAAACTGCCCTAGTCTTTTTGTAAGTGCTCTTCTTTATCTTGCCTATTGTTTCAAAGTTACAAGAATAGGCAAAAGTATTAAAGTCCATTTTGTTGGTGTTGGTTCTCTTTTGGTATTGTGTCCATATTATTTTTCCCATACATTGATGACCTTTTCATCTGAAATTAGAGGAGCCAATATGGATAACAATCTTGTTAAACGCAGGTAAAACTAGATTAAAAATAAAAATGCATCATTTTCAGGTCATAAGTACTCTAAGCAACGCGAGACATCAGCCGCTTCTTTGCTTTTAATTTGAATTAAAAGCCACAACCTACCTCCCATGTTTATTGTTTAGGCTCATAGTAGACCGTAGACCGTAGACCATGCACTACTTTTAATTATTCTATGTCATGCTAATAATATTGGTACCACATGCGTATGCGTGATAATCTTTGAAAATAAAGTTAAAAAAACGGTAAAAGGTAGATGAGAAAGGCCAATTAACATGCTTTTGGATCACTGAAGTAGTCACTCCGTTTCTAAAAAATTGTCTCATTTAATCATTTTTTGTAAAAGTATTTTTATTAAAATGGGATAATATTTGGAAAATAGAGTGATACACTGATACTAATATCATAGTAGGAATGAACGCAAGGGTGTTATTCTTTAAGGACACACCGTTCATAATTTTTTTTTCAAAGTCTTTTTTTTAAAAAAATTTACAATAAAGCTCATTCCCAAACTAATTTCAGAAATAAGCCAATTTATCTTCGGATAAAAATCGTTGCCTGAGGTAACAATTTACCTAAAGGGAAATTGTTGTTTAGGGCAACGATTTGTAGTAAGTTGGATTATGGATAGGGTATAAAGCTGGGCCAAGAGAAATCATTGCCCAGGGCAACGATTTTAGCTTAAGGAAAATGTTGTCCAAGGCAATGATTTCTGCTGGCCGAGTTTTTTTTAATAATTTTTAGAAAATCGTTGTCATGAGCAACGATTTATATTGGTCTAGCTTTTTGCCAGAACCTCAATCCAACTTACTACAAATCGTTGTTTGGAGCAACGTCTTCCTTACGAACCTACATTAGCTTATTTTTTCAAAATATTTTAGCTGATAGTTTATTTTTATAATTTTTTAAACAAATACTTATATATATAATAAAAAAAAAAAAAATTCCACCGTTTAACTACCAAAACTACCAATAGTGTATGTGTATCCCCGTAAAACCTGTAATCACGAAACACAGTATTGGGACCACTTAATACCCAAAAATCAGGGTGGGGTCCCACTTAATTTATAGTTTAATCACGCCATTTAACCCGGCTTTTTATCTCTTTATAAATTATAATCCCTCTACCCTCCCATTTGCATCACCCACACTAAACACACTTGGAACTTCTTCCCTCTCTTTGAGTGTGTGAAGTGCTGAAATGGCAAGATATGCAATGTTAATCACCATCTTATTTTCTCTGTTTGCCCCTACCATTGTTGTTTGTTCTCCAGCTGTTGTCCCTGACCCTGAACTTGTAGTACATGAAGTACACAGGTAGGTGCATTCTTACGGCTCCACTTCTCCATTATTTCTTGTATTGTTCAATAAATATGGGATCCAAGAATCCAGGAATTTTTTTGTTTATTAAATGGGACTGTCCTTTGCTAAATTCATTTTATTTGTAACGTTGCTACTTTAAACTATATTATATACGTGACAATTATTAATGAACGCAAAGAGTTGTGGAATGTGTCACATTGTTGAAGTTATTACCCCTTGATATAGGATTGGGTCTTGGTATGTGAGGCATTGGCGATGCGCAGCATTTTAGGCCCGAGTCTTGGACTCTTGTTTTTAGTTGTTTTTAAGAAAATAATTTTCTTGTTTGTGGAAATTATGAATGTGTTTGATGTTCTGAGTTCTCCCCTGTTATTATCCAGGAGTATCAACGAGTCCATTGCTAGGAGGGACTTGGGCTACCTCTCTTGTGGAACAGGCAACCCCATTGATGACTGCTGGAGGTGTGACCCCAAGTGGCACGAGAATCGTCAACGGCTAGCTGATTGCGCCATTGGGTTCGGAAAGAATGCTATTGGAGGTAAAAACGGGCGCATTTACGTAGTCACAGACTCGGGTGATGACGACCCTGTGAACCCCAAGCCAGGCACCCTTAGGTATGCGGTGGTCCAAGATGAGCCATTGTGGATCATATTCGAGAGAGACATGGTGATCAAACTAAAAGAAGAGTTGATCATGAACTCCTTTAAGACGATTGATGGCAGAGGAGCTAGCGTCCACATTGCAGGTGGGCCATGCATCACCATTCAATATGTGACCAACATCATCATACATGGCATCAACATACATGACTGTAAGCAAGGTGGGAATGCTATGGTGAGGAGCAACCCACACCACTACGGATGGAGGACGATATCGGACGGTGATGGGGTGTCCCTCTTTGGAGCTAGCCATGTGTGGGTGGACCACTGCTCCTTGTCAAACTGCATGGATGGGTTGATTGATGCCATCATGGGTTCTACTGCCATCACCATTTCCAACAATTACATGACTCACCATGACAAGGTCATGTTGTTAGGACACAGTGATTCTTACTCCGCTGACAAGAACATGCAGGCCACCATTGCTTTTAACCACTTTGGTGAAGGTCTTGTGCAGAGGATGCCAAGGTAATTATCTTAACAAACCCACTTTTTATTTTTTGATCCTTTCTAATCTGTGCTTATATTGTCAACATTATCATCATACTTTTAAAGACCAAAATTTTGGTGCATTATATGCAATACTTTTGGGATACGTAATGCTATATTTCTACTACGTATAATTCTGAAACAGGGGAGATTGGGAGAAGTGTTCTAAACTATGTAGTATATTTCTATACAGAGAATACTTATCTTTTATTTTATGTATATATCAAATCAGTAAATTTAAACACCATTTATGTCAAAACTCTTAGTTTTTAGGATTGAATAATATACATTAGGAATGATTATTATTTTTAGAAAAAATGTAAATGAGAAGCTTTTGTGAGTGTGTACCCCATACAAGTTCTGGTGAAATGAAAAAGAGAACCGTTTTAAACGAATTAGTGAAATACTCTGTAACAGATCAGGTGAGTCTTGAGTCTCTTGAAAAAGTGTGATCCCTGGTCTTATGTTTTGCTATTTTGAAGTTTTCCATGCCATCTAAGTCAGTAAGTGATGTAATTCAACTGATGTCAAAAGTGGGTATTCTAACAAAAGTTGAATTTGATTGTACAACAAATGCAGATGTAGACATGGATACTTCCATGTGGTAAACAATGACTACACCCATTGGGAAATGTATGCCATAGGTGGGAGTGCTAACCCTACCATCAATAGCCAAGGCAACAGATTTTTGGCCCCTGATAGAAGATTCAGCAAAGAGGTAACAATCCAAATTCTTTGGCATACTCCAAATTTTCTTTTCCATGTAACATATATATTGTGAATTTGTCTTCAACTCCCATTTGACCATTTTTTACGAGAACTTTTTGATCAAACGGGCTACTTTGAGACGGAGTGATATTTGTTTTATAACACTCGTATGCAAGTACCCGGTGTTGGAGCACCACTTGAGAATTGAGATGATGAGATGCAGCATGTCATAGCTATCCAGCGTATAGGAAGCCAATATTCTGCAACGTAGGGGCTATATGCGTTACACATTTTATATTGCTAGAGTGAACGAACTAAACTTCCTTGTTACGTTTTCCAGGTGACTAAACATGAGGATGCCCCAGAAAGTGAATGGAAGAGTTGGAATTGGAGGTCAGAAGGTGACCTGATGCTTAATGGTGCATTTTTTACAGCGTCAGGTGCTGGTGCTTCAGCAAGTTATGCAAGGGCCTCGAGTTTGGGGGCTAGGCCATCAACCCTTGTTGGCTCAATTACTGCTACTGCTGGTGCACTTACCTGCAGAAAGGGTTCTCGCTGCTGATTATCTCAACTATATTGGGTTCAAGCTGGACCTCTAATTAATTCATAGGACATTTTTACTGAAGAGAGTGGGATTAGTTTATGATTACGGGAAGAAACATATAATATTCTTCACCTTCTTCCTCAAAATTTTCTCCTTTTTTTAATCACTTTTTAACCTTTTTTTTTTAATCTTTATCTCCACTCTTATTCTTTTTTTTTTTTTTTTTTCACTTTGTTGTTTTTCTTTTGACTGCATTGTTTCCAGTTTGTTTCCTCTTACTTTTTTTTTTGGGTTGACCCAAGAAATTACAACCTCGGCCTGTTGCTCTGAACCAATCATTTGAATTGTAAGGTTAGAGTTAACAAGTGCAGATGTGTTGATATATTACGTGAATGGTTTATAAAAGTACTAGAGTAATACACTTTTTTTTGAAGTATTTCCATATCTAAGTGTTTATAGCTCTCCCTCTCTTTCCTTATTTTTTGTATGTTATGTTGTTCGATGTAATATCATTACGAATCTGAATACAAATACCTATAGAGATACAAGTATGAAAAACAGTAAAATTATTTAGTTGCAAGCAAAATTTTGCGTTCATACGAATTTAAGTATGAATACAGATAAGGGTTCAAGTATTAAAAACGAGAGGTCATAGGCGAAATTCGTACCACATAAATGTTGTTTGCCATTGCTTTCACAACATTTGGCAACTCTCCCGGAGGTGCAGAATTTAAAAAAAAAAAATCAAATCCCAAAGTAGATAAAATAGTACAGTGGTTTCTAAATGATTGTAGCGATATTCTAAATACCTTAGATGTAACATTTTGGTATATTCTAAGAAGTACTACCTACATCATTTATGTTAATTAGGTACTCAGTATTAAACAACATTTTATTTTGTGCAAAAAAAAAAAAAAAAAGGTTTGGGAAAGAAAATGATTGAAAACCCCCATTTAGACGACGCTAGTCTGCATTTAATGTCACCCTTACCGAGAAACTATATATAGGGTGACTTAACCAAATTATATAATACAAAGTATATGGTCACAACTTACAAATGTTTATTAGAAAGGGCTTCTCTTATATTCCCTTCCATCCCTCAAATATTATTTTAAGTATAAATTTTTAACTTTTTAAAAATTTAATGAGAAATCTTTGTAGGGACAATCCAAAATAAAAAACTCTTAAGAGAATAAAGCAATTTTAAAGGGACTGACAACAGTGAAAAATGGGACAATTTTTTAGAGAAGGAGAGAGTAGTGTTAATAGATCGTTTTGTTATTATTTAGTCGCCCTCTTTTCTATAACTTCTTTCAATGATCATCCATGGAGTAATGTGGTATGATTTGAGGTAAAGTGTATAAATATTTGATTTTATTACCATTCCTGTTTGATAGTTGGATATGGATTTATGATTTTCCTCCTTATAGCGCTTATTTTGTAGCCTTGTAGGCGTGTTTCCTAATTAAGGCCTTAAAGATACTTTAGAGTAGAAATCTAATCTTAGTTGTGTTTTAAATTTTTAATAAAAAAGTTTAAAAGAATAAGGAGATATCGCAGGAGGGTTTGATGTACTTAATCTATTCCTTTTTATTTGTTATTTAGAATATTATATTTGAAAAGTAAAAAACTTAAATATGATTTTTCATTGATATATATAAACTAAAGCATATTCATACGAGATCTTATTATATTCGTCTCGAAGTATAATTTTTTTTATATATAAATTTTATATTTTTTATAATACGAATTTGCAAATATTGTAGATATAATATGTGCATTGTAAATTGTGTAAAAAGAAAATATGAGAAACAAAGTTATAGAAAATAGAAACGACAACGCAGGGACAGTACTTAATCACAAGATTAAGGCATTTATTATGTCACTCCCCTAAATCTAATCCCCTTTTGATAATGTGGAGGTAAATCTTAAGACTGAGGCATTTATTGAAGTCCACAAGAGTGGCAAAATTAGGTTGGTTGCACATGCTGCTTGTCTTATCGTCTTTTCATGAAACTGTTACTTCCAACTAACATACCATGCATTTCCTTTCCATAATTCTCATCATCCACTCGAACATCCTAAAAATTAAATTTTTAATTAAAATAAATGACCATCCACTTCAACATCCAACTTTCTTTCCTCTCTTGATGTGAGCGCCTATCTTTTAATAATGTGTTTACAATATGTATATAGGAATGACATAAATCTATACTCCGTACTGCGTATATGAATTTTATTAATTTCTAGGTATTCTCTGGTCTCTTTTTATTCTTCTTATTTATTTTTTAACAATTTACACATCTTAAAAAAATTCATATTATAGTAGGTATGTTTCCCAATCGTTTGTAATATACTACGCAGTATGCCAATTATATAGATAGGCATATTAAGAAGAAAAAAAAAACAGTAGAAATGATTACTATGGAGTACATTACAATACAAATCACTGATTTACCTAATGGACTATATCAATGGACACAAATTACACGCACAATACACTGAGATACTAATTACCTCTAAATAAAAAAAATAAATTATAGTCAGTATGTTTGAATTTCGCTCCAATGGAACATATGATAAGGGGGCATGCGCACTATAATCGAAGAAAATCACATGTCTTTTGAGAGAGTCCAACCTACCCAATGTGTCAATTTCTTAGTAATTTTTGCCGTAATTCATGGTTCTCAAGTTTGGGACCCTTGATCTTTTTCATCTTGTCATGATCATGTAAAGGCCGAGTAAGCATTTCTCTTAAATCCATAGTCCATACAATTGAAGATCAATGAAGAAGTCAAATGATTTTGGATTAAAACTTATAAGTTTTTTTTTTTTTTTTGGTAGTAATTTAGGATTTCGATGATTACTCATCAAAGCTTTATTCTCATCGACTTATTTATTACGAGAAGACTTGATGTAAAATCTAATGAAGAACACTAGAAATTACTAGACAAAATGGATCACAAATAGGTTAACAAAAAGGTCAGATTCGTAGGCTTTAGAAAAAGACTTAGAAATGTGTTTAGGCTAGAAATTAAGGAAGAAATGGATATGTGTTTTAGGTGGAGAAGGAAAGAAAAAGATATGGATTTTTGGATAGGTTTAATTATGGTTTTGATAAGAAGTAGAAGAGAAATAAGGGTTTTGATAGTAGGGAACACTCACCTAACAATCAAGATATGTAAAAGAGGAACACTCACTCTTTTACTAGTATGAATCTTACACACAAGGAACACTCACTTGGATGATTAGATTCAAGAAAATTTGCAAAGAAGGAACTCTCACTTCTCTCACAAATTCTTCAAGCAAAACTTGGGAAAACACAAGCAACTCAATACATGATATTGCAAGTAAAGATATCAAGATTCAAACTTTATTCATTCATTGATTCATTTGAAATACAAACATACATCTCCTATTTATAGTGGACAAAACCCTAGTAACTCCCCTTAAATTTGTCCAAAATAAACTATCCAAAAATGTGTGAGAGTTTTAAGGAATTAATCCTTAATTCATGCTAATAACTTAAGGAGAACTTCCATGCACCAAGGTCTTCTTTCCCTCCATTAAACATGCCATTTAGACTAGGAAAATCAGCAAATATCCCTCCTTTAATGCCTTGGACGCACCTAGTCAAGAACCCATCCAAAACCTCCCATAATTCCATGCTATTCCCTTATTTATGCCCAAAAGAATCATCTCAATCAACCCCCTTGCCATAAAAACGCCCAACATTAAGGAACAAATCAATTAATTAAATTAAATCCCTTAATTTAAGGGATTCAAATCTCTTAATTGATTTTGAGAAGAAAATCAGAAAATCTGATTTATTTCCATCCCATTTTCGACCATATTCAAAAGAATATCTTAAGATATGCAAATCTGATCATACCTTCCTTAAATCAAGCTAAAATCAAATCAGATCATATCTTTCCCAAATCCCCTAATATTCCCTCTTTCCCATGCCATTATTTCAGCAAAATAATCCTCTTTTTACCCAAAATCACGTTCATAATGTCCCCCAAAAAATCACCTTGGACCCCCACACAAATCAGCACACAAAAATCACTCCAACTCTCTCCACACGTCAACAAGGACCCACGCCAACTCACCCTACTCTAATTAACTTAATTACTTAATTAATCATTATTTATTTACATGAAACACCACTAATTTTATTATTCTAATTTCCCAAAGTGGAAATACTAGAATAACCATGACCCGAAATGAACGGTCCATGGGCCCAATAATTATCCACCGGCCCATCCTCAAAATAACGGGTCAACAAAACCTCCTTTGACTCATGAATTATTTTGGGATTTCCATCAAGACTTAAAAAATAGATAAGTAAAATTGAAAAATACCTTAGCCAATCCATAAGGCATGCATAAGATGTATGGCACAACGAAATCACTAGAAATTTTTATAATTTTTAGCGAAGAATATACGTATATTTTTTAAAGCGAATGACTCGTACTTAGTGACTGTTGATGGACATTAGACGAGTTGGTACTATGCTGGCCTAGTTGCCCTTATTACCAGTATTTTAAAGTCAGTTTTTATAAACACAGTCCACAACATTTTCTATCGAAGGCCCTGTCGGCCCATTATCGGAGACCAAAGTCATACAAAAATGGGCTTTCGCTAAAGATAAAAAAAAGTAGTCTAATGAAGTTCAGAAATAGGCAAAGAGCTTAAAGCATGTTTCAGAAATTCCATGTTTCATAAATGCAGCCTGCAGGGCTGGCATTGGACAACCATGCTGTTTAAATCGAGTTTGGTTTGGGCCAATTCTTTTGGTCGTACACAGGTCACAGTCTCACATGTAAATGTAATATCACATTACACAAGTTCACCACCACGCAACATCCCACCATGTTCCTTCCCATAAGATTTAAGTTCCAAATACTCTCATCGTCTTTAAATTAATTAATACAACGCAACTATTATGTATATCTATTTTAAATTAAATGGTACACATTCTTTTATAATATGATTTCACCAATATTTTATTACCTAGCTCGTAAGATTGCAAATTTTATCCATTCAAATAAAAATTACCTCACAAACTCCTATTACATCTATCTTTTTTTTAATGAAATATCATTTGATAACACATGTGTTACTTATCTTCTAAAACTCAATGTCCGATCTACTGTGTCATTTAATTTAAGACGACAAAGGAAGTAAGGAAAATGAAATAAAACTAATTAATTTCAACTTGACACAAAATATCATCGTTTTGAATCTTGTGCATGTGTTTGACACTAATAGCTGAAACCGGTAAGATAGTTAAATTTAAGCCAGAAAGGTAGTTAAGACAAACAACAATACTACGTAGTGGTTAATATATAACTATAAGTGACAAAATTTGTCGAGCTTGAAAAGTTAGTTGGAAAGATCATTAAAAGTTAAAGACTATATAATTTGAGAATGGCATACTCAAGATTCAAGAATATCACTGACTAAAATTATAATGGGCAAAAATTGATTCGGAGTAAAACAAACCAATACAAAATTCTTAATATCTATTGGAGGGCATCAACTAAAATTGATATATTGGATGAAAATGATAACAATTTCTGAAGTGCTTGCCAAACTAAGATACAATCATGAACTAACTAGAGTTGTTAATATTTGGAAACTTAGATTAAGTGCTTGTATTACATGTGATATAGAGTGATATGTGTTTAATATACTACCTATTCCAGCATCATGATATTGGGGTCCCAACCCTAATGAACATTCCAGCTAAAATATGTGCACATTCTACTCGTTCATCTTTAGCCAATTAGAAAGGGGCATTTTCCGTCAAGAATGGTTTCTTCTTCCTAATCAAACAAAGTGATTTGCAAATTACTAGGCATCAACTAAAGTGGTGTATGTCATTGTGTAAACTCTAATTAGTGGTGTATGTCATTGTATAAACTCTAATTAGTTTTTATTAATTAAACAACACTGATCTTTCTTCTTACTTATTTATAATTGGCTTGGATTTAAGGACTTGAAACGACAACTCTCTTAATTATTTAGAAGGTGTAGAGTAGTGCGGTGGCCTTGGGTTTAGTATGAATATGTGGAGTGAAATTTTATCTGCCTTATCATTTCAATTCTGAAAGTGATACTAAGCAAGGGATCTTTACAAGTATTTCAGAATTCTACCTCAATTTCTTTCACATGTTCATCTGTCCTCCAATCACACATTCACACCCTCTATCATTATATTATCCTATTTAAGTGATATATTATTACATTTGACAAGTTCTTCATCAAATCTACTTTAGCTTTTAATGTTTTTGCCGTTACATTTTTGTGTAATTCTGATAGTTGCCACGTGTAAAACTATTTCCGAGCTTTATCCAAATCAAGAAATGTACGTTGCTAGTCCACCTGGCAAGGATTAGGTTGAAACTGACACGTAGGATGGGCCTCCTTTCACCACTGTTACTAACAAAATATCTGACGCCTTCCGACAAACACAATAATTCACACTTTATGCTATTTCCACGTCAATTTCCTAAGTTAAATATCCTAGGTTAATGGGCCACCACATATGTATTATCGCGCACTGCAACACACGAGCTCCGCCTTAGGTCTGGACATGGACCGGGCCAAACAAATACGAGCACGGTCATGACACGCTAGAGGAGGCCGTAATTAGGTATGAGTGCTCAAAACACGTTATTATTTAGTATTATTTAATACTAGTATTAGTTTTATTATTATTAATACTAGTACAATTAATATTACTATTATTTTTAATATTATTATATTCTTATAATATAACTTAAATTATCTAAAATTAATTTTTTTTCAATTATGTAATGTACTTTATTTTATTATTTGACAAAAATTAAGTCATCACGAGGCGTCAACACGACATGTAAAGCAGGTGGGCTGTGCTAGGCCATGAGTTTAGTTTAAGGGAAAAGTAGTACGACACGGACAAGAGACAAGACACGAGTTGACACGGTCCATAGCGGGCTCGGCTTGGCTCGGCCAGTTCCTACCTCTACTTCGCCTCTCTCATTCAATCATGTTTGGTTTTGATCATCTACATAGTTTTTTGTGCTCATGATCAAGCCTGTTTTTTATTTTTAAAAAATAGCATAAAAATTGGGTTCATAAGTAAGCCTTTATAAACATAATCTTGGCTAGACTAAGATACACTTGTGTGCCATGACAGTTGTGAGGAGAATGTATGTTTTCCTAGGCTCAAAATAAGTACTAGAAGAAACTCCTATATTCTATTGAATATACACATCATCTATCTTCTTGCCAAAAAAAAAAAAAAACATAGACCATCTATTAACCTACTTGAATTTGATTTGATGATGAACATCCAAACAACCTATCTAGATATGATTTCATGATGAACATTCCCATATAGATTTAGAAGATCTCATTCTATTAGAATTTATGTACGTGGGGATGTTTTCATCATCAAATATGGAATACATACGTTCTCTTCTCTTCCACCAATACGAGAAAACTCAATAATGGAAAGTTTCAACACATTGTATTGCTTTTCTCAATCATAATCATTTTAACAATTTGAAGTAGAGAGTATAGTTTTTTTTTTTTATCCGAATAAGATTTAATAAAAGCAGTTGAAATTTCAAAAATCTAAACATTTGCACATTTTTCTATCACCAGTGTTTTACAAAATTTTTGGTTCAATTTTTACTGGTTCCAAATTTATCATCTTTGTCGTGCATGATGATGATGACACCTTTGGAAGTCTAGGATACATAGTATAATTATAGTTCATTAAAAAATAACTTTTTTTAACCTTTTTTTAAAAAATTCGAACCTTTGAATCAAAATATTTCAAAATATAACCTTAAAGCCAGGTTCGATATACAGGGATTTTTTTTATTTTTATAATGAAAAATAACTTTTATAAAAAATATTTGGAAGTCGTTGTCTAAGATTACGATGTTTGGTAAAAAGAATAATTTCTAACAGTCGCTATGTGATACAAAGATTTTAAAGTTTATAAAAAAGTTATTTTCAATTTAAAAAGTAATACTCTCTTCGTTCTTTTTTGTTCTTCCCATTTTTTTCATTTGGAAATTTTAAAATATTGTTCTCATTTGGAATCCTTCTATTTTATTTTAATATTGTGATTGGCTGAAATTTTTTTGTTAGGATTACTGTCCATGTGATTTGTAACTCATTGGTTGATTTTTTTAATTGTTTAATGACATATACTTTAGAAATTATACTACTTATTTAATGCTCAACCCACTTACATCATTTTTTAATAGAATCTATTCTTATTTTTAGATTAATTTAAATTATTTTATAAAATCTTAATGATATTTAATATTGTCTTGGTTTCTTCCTTGATTCCAAATGGAAAAGAAAAAAAAAAAACGGAAAAAATAATATAGAAAGTCCCTGTATAAAAAGTTATTTTAAAATGAAATCGTTGTGATTTTATACCGAATCTATTTATAATTGATCAGGAGTTATATTCCAAATTTTAAATTTTTTTTAAAAAACCTATAAAATGATCATAATTTCTTACTTTCCTATTTCCTATAACCCGTATATTCATATTTTTCTATTTCAAGTGAAAAAACGTTTTTCCTAACCAGATAAGCCCTCCCCTAGCTCTGCCACGTTGCCCACACCCATCATCTCTTTGGCCCCACCATCTTCCATCCACCGTTCGTTGATTCACGCGCACATACGCGAGTAAAACCCCATTCTCCTTACTCCTCACTTTCTTACCTGTATATAAATCGCACGACAAGTCGCTCCCAATCTCTTTAGACAACCGCGTCGACAAAAAAGGCGATCAACCATAGTCTCCACCGCGCACCACCAACCTCCACGGCTACCAGAACTGCCATGTGTCCAACCAATTTCAGCGACGAATTCGCAGGAAAAACTGTAGAAACTATTAATAACTCCGATAGACTCGCCGACAACCTCCCTGAAGCCGACATCCATGTCATCACCTCCGGCGGCCTTTGCATTCCTGCTCATTCTCACATTCTGGTACTCATCTCCACAATTTTAAGTTAATACTTTCTGTTTATTTCTTTGGAATTTAGTTGATGGAATTGAGTGAAATCTGATTGGAATATTGAAGGCAATGGCATCGCCGGTAGTTGAGAAGATAGTGGAAAGCCCGAAGATGAACCGAAAAACAGGGGAGAAAGCTTTTCCGATCCTCGGAGTTCCTTGCGACGCCGTTTCCGCCTTTATCCAATACCTCTATTCTTACCGGTAAGCATTGTATAAATAGTTTTGAAACAACGATTCACCAACTAATTTTATGGATATTTAGTGACAGAATATAAAAATCAGTTGGTGGAATATTAAAATAAAAGCCACCTTGCAGTTCAAGAAAAAAGTAAAAACAACAGTGAGCATGTCCGAAAATGATAATAGTCAATAGGGTTTGTATTCTATTACGTCAAAATTCTCGTCAATCGTCATAAGCTGAGATCTTACGTTGGAGAGCATGATCCGTGAACTAATTATTCCTAAGTTATTATGATATCATCCAGGATGTCGATGGAATTATATAGTGTTCCGTAATGTGCTGCAATTAGACATGTATTGTTAATATTCTATTAATACGCGAGAATGTTGGAATGATGGCATGGTCATTGAACTCAGAGAAGAGTATTTTTATTGCTTGTGGCTGGTGTCCCTGGTCGGCCTGGTGGTGGGCTTGACTTCGTGTTAGACTTTAGATAGCATTTGACGGGTGGTTGTTCACTTTTTCTTGTGGTGGAGTTGTTTTTGTAATAGTCTTGTTACATGTTAATGTTTGGGCCCTTGTAGTTTTTCTTCCGAATTAAATTGATCTTGACGTTTTAAAGTTGATTTTTGTTGATCAAAATTGAATACGCTAATCAAACTTAATTCGCCGGTGTTTATGCAATCAGAATTTGTTATTAACTTGACAATCAGTTTAGGCTAAGAAACTGCTACCATTTATAACAGATTTTGTGATATGATTGTAGGAGATATGGGTGAGAATTGAATATGAATATTTGACACCTCAGAAAAAATTAAGTATAAATACACATACAAAAACGTTGCTTCCAAGTCATAGGGACGCAGTTTGACTGAAAGTAATATTGCAATAGGAAATATACACCAACCTCCCACAACCATGAATTTTTGACCTTGACACTACCTTCGCGTTATTAGTTACTCAACAAAAACTATTACTCATTTATTCCGTATTTTGCTATATGCTATTGTGCTTGATACTAAAATTTAATTGGAAGTGGTATTAATTCTTGTTGAGATAGAGGTTGTTTCTGTTTAATCCTTAAGTTCTCTAAATTAATGTCTCAAAACGCTGATTGTATGTTGTGTAATTGTTCGTGATTAGGTGCACGGACGGAGAGATGGAGAAGTATGGAATCCATTTCCTAGCACTTTCACATGTGTTCTCTGTGCCAAAACTGAAGCAGAGATGTAGCAAAGTATTAGCTGAAGGGCTAACGACAGACAATGCTATAGACATACTTCAACTTGCTAGATTATGTGATGCACCTGATCTTTACCTCAAGGGTTTGAAGTTTGCTGCAAGCAAGTTTAAGGCCATTGAGAAGACTGAGGGGTATAGGTTTATTCAAAGGCATGATCCTTGGTTGGAGCTAGAGATTTTACAGTTCATCGAGGAAAATGAACTGGTAAGCTCATCTTTTACTTTATTTATTCAGTTCTATGTAATTCCTTATCCATTTAGATTAGTGTTCTTGGTATAGAATTTGGTATTTTGAGTATATGAGTAGGGTAATACTGTTTTGTAAGAGCTGGTCCACTTTACCTAATCTTTACTGAACTTAAATTGTTTTAACGAATTAAACTGTCTTGGGATCAAATTCAAGTTTTGCGGAATATTTGTAATAACTATCAATCTGATGATAACATAAGTGCTAATTTTGTTGGGTTGGATTATTATGACAACGATGAAAATTATAGCTTGAAGGTTCATGGAATGATATTCTTGTTTTAAGAAAATATCTGATGATGGTTAAAATTGATATTAACAACGGATTAGACAATCTAATTGCAGAGAAAGAAGAGGACAAAGAAGCACAAGGAAGAGCAGAACTTGTACATGCAGCTAAGTGAAGCTATGGATTGTCTAGTGCACATCTGCACAGAAGGGTGCACTGGCGTTGGTCCCTATGACATGGAACCATCCAAGAAGAAGGAGCCTTGCAAAAGATTCTCCACATGTCAGGGGCTTCAACTTTTGATCAAACATTTTGCAATGTGTAAGAAGAGGGTCAATGGTGGATGTGCTAGATGCAAGCGGATGTGGCAGCTTCTTAAGCTTCATGCCTCCATGTGTGAGCAACCTGGAAATTGCAGAGTTCCTCTTTGCAGGTGAGCTTATCACTTTTAGCTCAGATAATATCTATTTGTTTTTATGATTTTTTGTTCCTGAATGAGCTCTGGTGAGATCATAGAGTTGCCACAATGCTAGATTTGGTTGGTTAGCTGAACGTCATTTATTTTTTGAATTTATTCAATTTCTTTATATGGAGTAGAAGACTTCGTAAGACTAGTAGATCTTTGATAAGATGATATCTCTCAAGCGAGCTGTTTTTGGCCGGTTTATTGGTAGCGAGGGATAGGTTAATTGGTAATGTCATAGATGAACTGTTCGTATGGTCCAAAACCTGCCACTGTTGGGGTAGAGTTTTGTTGGTTCTAAAAGAAGATATAAAGTGTAGGGGTTAAATGAGATTTAATTCTTGGTCTTACAATATTTTAGGCATTTCCCAGTATTTTATCAACTATGGCAGTTGACATAATAAATGAAGGATATACTTGATTAGAAGGACAAACAAGGTGTGATCAAGATCCAACCTTACACCTTGTGAACATGCGTTCCATTTTCTTTAAGCTTCCCTCTTGCGAAACCACCATTTGAAATGAGCTTTCGGTGAGTGGGCTGGCAGAATGTGATTTCTAGGATCTTCTCATGACAACAAAAAGATCAGGCCATTTATCCTCTTAATTATTGCTTACAAATATTGTGCTCTTTTTGGTGTGTCTTTCATCTCCCTAAAGTAGTGATCATGTAGGAAAGTAGTCTCTATTAAGGGCAAAAGTTGGCTTGAAAACTTCATTTGTCCTACTTCCGCGAAACCAGGACCTAATCAAAATACTTTTTCAGCCGCTTTTTTCCCCACGTTGGTAATCTTGATACCATTTGCTAGCTAGCTTGCACACATATGGGGACTATTCAAAGCATTGTTATTTTGCAAGACTACTATATCTGGGGAAGGCTGTTGCCTTTCTTTCAGTTTAAAGTTTCAAGCTTTCACCAATGATTGTTTGCCTATTTGAGTCGTTCCTTTCTTTAATTTTACAGTTTATAAGGAAAACCTTGATGAAAATTGTTAAGGTTCAATGTCCCAAAGTGTCTCATGAGATTTCATCTTGTAATTTTTTTTTGTTAACTTTTACTTTCTCTTTTTAAAGGAAAATATACATACTGTTCGAATTTAGGTGACCTTTTTTATTTAGAAGATAAACCTCCTTGGCTTCTAAATAGTTTTCAAGGTTGGACTTTAAAGAAGTACAACTATTTCAATTCAAGTCGTCATCAGTGAGGCCGTGAGCGACTAAATCCATTAATAGGTAGAAATGTATATATAGTATTATAAAGTCCATACCTTATCATATAACTTGTGTGTGGAAGCACTAATTAGTGTGTATCTTTGGTATTGCATTATGTGGAGTAGATTTAACGTATACTGTCGTCATTTTGTGAACTAATATATCTTTCATGCAATTTTGCTCTATCGTGTTACATGCTGTGGACTGACTTCCATTTCTATTTTAGGGAATTAATGTCAATAGATTGTAATATTGAAAAATAGTTAATTTTGCTATTATTGACGTCCAAATTTTGAAAATATGGACAGACAATTCAAGTTGAAGATGCTACAAGACAAGAAAGGAGATGATGCTAAGTGGAGGTTATTGGTGAGGAAGGTTGTCTCGGCCAAGACCGTATGCTCATTGTCTAGATCTAAACCACAAGACAAAAGAGAAATTCAGCACGCAATTTCTTGCCTCCAAGGCTTCCAAGCTTAATGGGATGTCTTTTATCTATGTCTATGATGGTGTAATGTGCACTATAATCTTGGTCCCTTCCCACGTTTTATTTTCGGGATTATGTATAGTATAAAGTAAAGTTGAGTCTTGAGAGTTTTTTTGGTTGGTGGTTATATATATATATATATATATATATATATATATATATATATATATATATATATATATACACAACGTTTTGGAAACCTCATATCGAGGGGAATGAACCATTGGCCCTTGATGGGAACTTGGGTAGTGGTTGTAAATAAGATGATTAGTAGTGCAGCGTCTCTTTCAGTTCTCTCTCTTAAGTTGTAGGTATTAGAGGAGAGTTGTTGAAATGTATGGCAATACTGTGAATAGTTTTGTACACAATTAATCACCTATCTAAATAATGAGAAAGTGTTGTAGCTCGTGTGTTGTCTACGGTGTTTCTTTTAGTCGACTTGGCCAGCCATGGTTGCCCACTGTGATTGCGGCTTCAATAATAGAAATTCTTGTGCTTTGATGAATGTTTCATACTAAGCACAAGGACAAGGCCTAACGTGACTACTTTACATGAACAAGCCTCCATTTTACGAGCTTAATTGGGTCATTATTTTAAAAAATCATGTTTTGTTAGATCTTTCATGGCCTCATGGGTCAAGTCGGGTCAATAATGAGTCAATAGTTTTTAAAGTTAAAACTATCAGGTAATAATACTTTTCATTTGCTTGTCAATAATCCACTGCTAAAGATTGAATGTAATACAAATAGTCTATCACCCTCCATTGATAGAAGCTAAGTCGTAGAACTATATTCTCTTTGGACTAGTTCGGCTTGACTTGACCTGTTTTGCATGTGACCCATCCCGATCCTAATCCGACACAATGCATATGCTGTCACACACTACCTACAATAGTTTTAGGATTTCCTTCATGAGCATCTATAATTCTACACTGGTTAAGATTTCCAGAGCATCTATCTCTTTTAGTGAAGAACTCTAAGTGGTGGTGCCAAGATTTTTGTGTTTTATGTTCGGAATCTAATGAATAAAGCAAACGATTTAGTAGATTGAATAAGCTAATTAACTAACAATAAACTAACATTCTTCAACAATAAGCTAATTAACGAACATAGCAATTAAGTGAATAAGTGAAGAGTCCAAGAGTCAAGAGAGGTTATGTTTTGAAAAAGTGGGGAAAAAAAATAAAAGAGCTAAGTTTGTTGTTCTAAAGATTTGAAAACAGGTCTATGGAGTAAGAGTACATATGCCCTATCACTAAACTGAGAGTTGTATATATATTAGAAAATGTTGTGAAGTGTACATAAAGTTTTTTTTTTAGTATGAGCTCAGTTGAACCCATTAAATCTATACTAAAATCGCCATAAAAACTCTTTATTTTCTTATATAGGGTACTGAGTGGAATGAAATAGTGATAGTATTTTTTAGGAGCTAAGTAGTGCACAATTTTGTTGAAATTTTTCATAAAACGGGCTTGGAAGTGGCTCGAGAGTGGTTTGTATAGGAAATAGTGAATGGGCAATGGTTACAGTCTAAGGACTGGTGTAATGCCATTATTTTTGGACCCTCTAGTTACTTTGATGATACCGAAGAATTTGAGACTAAGATGTAATTAATACCCAAGAACTCGTGTGATTTAACGACTAAGTTAAATGTCTTCGCGCTAGTATTACTCGGTTGAACGATGGGCTTTATCTAGGCCCTCTGGAAATTTCAGCGTAATTTAATTTTCGTAAACATTATGGATTATAAAATATATTAACCTTCTATTGATTGTCATTTGTCGAGGCGTCACTTTGACTATTAATTCTTCAATTGTTGATTAATTACGACTTGATGTCATGAAAATATACGGTGAAATCAATCTAACATCTTCTTAATTAATATTTATTAATAATTAATTAGTACAAATATGCGATCAAATGAATAATGTAAAATTTAAACTAGATTGTTTCTAGGTAAATCTTAAATACATCTTAGTTTTAGCTCTCTTTGCAAATTCCCATACCTTACACAAAATTAAAAATATGGTACCCAGATTCAGAAAACCCGAACTTCCGGGTCTGTAGCTAGCCCAAATTGGAGCCGGGTGTATCTGGGGCGTGGAGCTAGCCTTCCAAAGGCTTGAAGGCGTGATCAAAACTGAAGTTGGGTCATGTTCCTGACCCGAATGACAAGCTTGTCTAGTTGTTTGCTCCGGAAATACCAACCATGTTGAAGTTGTTGGGTCCCATTTTGACCCGACTGTTTCCCCACGTAATAATCTTAATCTTCTAGATCTTTCTTGGTCCCGCCATGTCCATTATCCTAGTAATCCTACCATTCTCAATCGTCAGGTGTCATTTTATTTAGGTATCAATATTATTGGTTTTCTTGTTTACAATATTTTGAATTAAGCTATTGTGTTATAAATGTGATTAAAAAAATTATGTTAATGTTAATGGATTTGAATTATTGTTTTCTTATGGTTGAAAGCTCTAGTTGAAAATAAATTTTTTAATACTTCATATTATTTTTAGGCACGTTTGGATTAGATTGATTAATTGTTTTTATTTTTAACTATAAGTATGTCTGAACAAAATAAGTTTGGATAAGTCGGTACATAAAGTTTTGGGAAAATTAGTTTACGAGAAAGCCACATGAAATAACACTTTGTATGTATAAGGATGACAACGGGTTCGATATAGGTAGAGTCTAATTATCAGATCACTATATTTTTTTAAGTGTAGATCTAAATCTGTCTCATATTTGTTTGGGTTCTAAAAATCAGACTTTTATCCATATTCATCAGGTCTAGAATAGGATCATAATGAGTCCTGAACATATTTTTTCTATTTGTCTATTATTCTCCTAATTTGCAATTTGAGGTTTTCTTTTTGCAAAAAAAAAATTATAGTCAAATGAATTTACAAAATTAACATTTGAAAAAACTACGAATTGATAAAAAAATATAAAAAAAATTACAACTCAATAATATAATAATTCAATTTTAATTTCAAAATATTAGAATTTCACAACTTAAAAGTCACATCAAACAAGATGACAAATTATAATAAAGCTTATATTTGGTAATTCTCCTCCATTTCTAGATATGTACGAGTTTATTGGTCGAACTTGAATCTAAAATTTTTAGACTCGAACCCAAATTCGACCCAAGAACATTTAAGTCATATTCGACCTAAACCATATTGATCTAAAAAAAAGTTAGGCCTAGATTCATAAAAATGAGTCGGGTTTCACAGATTTGTTGAATAATAAATCCATTACCACCCCTCCATATATTAGAAGAAATGGTTGGTATGGCTTCAATTGAGTCATAATGGTAAAATTATGTAATTGCATGCATACATAAAATGTGCGACAATTATGGTTTTAATGGCAACTAAGACTTTGATAATGCCTAATTTGTTTGGAGTGAACGTATAAGGAAGTGTAGAGTAGGAAGAATATGGATGATAACTTCACCTTGATGTGTTTATTTAATTTGTTTATTTTTAGGGTGATGGAAGTCTAGCCTCAAATGCAAGATTGATCCATTACTTCTCTTTACTATATTAAATATTGTTATTAATTATCTAACCTTGTTAGTTTTGTAGCCTTTTATAATTTTATTTGGGCATTTTTATCTTAATTGATTTAGTTAATCCATTAATTAATTTTGTTATTTAAATATGCCTAACAATCTTATTTGCAGTTAATGTCTAATTGGATAAGTTTGCCTAACTTTCTAAATGCTCAAAGTTCTATCATATTGTTCAATTCACGTGAGTTTCTTTTGTATGGGAACAATAGTTCCTTAATTTATGGAAAAGCAAGAATTGACAATTTCTTATACTCACATGCGTGGAAGCACAACAAATTCCACTTTTGTATTCCTGTTTTGTGGACACATTTTGTGCTTAAAAGTTCCTACTCATTTCGTGGGAAAGCATGCCTCTCTTACTATTCATTGTTTCGTTGTCAACTATTTAAAGCACGACAAACTTGGTGAAGTTCCATTTAAATAGGAAGATATTGTTGCTAAAGATATTCTTGAGAGTCCCAATAGCAAACTTCATGCAACAATTTTTTGAAGCCGGTTTGAACTTCTTCAACTGTCATCCTCAACAATCGTTCAACATGAAGACTTTATGGTTGCAACAATTATTTGAAGCAGTAAAATGTTATAACAATATTCTTGAAGCTCCAACAAACTTTCAAATAGTGAATGATTACCATATGCGTCCAAGTACATCTTCATGAGCCGTTGGTTTCTCTATAAATAGAGGCTGAAGTTTGAAGAGCAATTAAAAAAGCCTACTCGTGTGAACTTCTATCAAGCTCAGCAAAAATAATTTTCTCTCTAGCTCCTTACTACTTTCATTGTATTATAGATTGAGAGAAAAGAAAAGAAAAATATATCAAGTGTTTAGAAAAGTGTGATAAAAAGAAAGAGTGATATACATAGAGTAAATTTATAATACTCAAAAAGTATAAAAGAAGTGAGATATCTTTTTATTTCTAGGATCTGAGACGGTGTAGCAAGGGAAGCTACGGAGTAGAAAATAGATGTGAGATTTTCTAGGGTTGCTTTAGGTCTCTAAAGGAAGAAATAAAAGGAGTGAAATCATATGGGTTAGACACTCAAGAATATATAAAGGAGACGTAGGCAAATTACCGAATTTTGTAACAAATTCTCGTGTTTTTTCTCTCTTATTTATTTGTTTTTCATACTTACATTTTTATCTATTTTGTTTAAATTGTTAAAATAACTTAGCCTTTGAAACATATATCAAGGCCTTGATATTAAGTCGTTCTCAAAGTATCAATTTCGTCCTTGAAAGCCATTTCAAGGCTTTGAGATCCCAACTACGAAAAATGGTCACACTCTATTCAACCCCCGCTTCTATAGTATATTTGATCCTATATTCTTCTCCTATTGATTCTTCAATGGAGTTTGTGGCTGGTTAATTGCGCTCTGAGTAGAACAAGACTCGGGAGATGTGTTTGAGGAACATCGATATCTCTACACCACAACTCTAATCCACTCGAGAGTCCCTCACTGCGAATGCAAATACCATCTGTAAACCCGCATCTACTCCGAATCCCCTCCAACCTTCCCTTATCAATTTTTGTTTCCATTTAGAAAACAAAATTCGGCAAATCTCTCCAGCAACGCTCTCGCAGCGCTGCAGCTGTTCGAGAGTTGCCAATCCCTCGATAGTTCCAAGATAAGATTTTCATTGCTGTTCGTAGGGCGGGTTATGAACCACCTCCGCTACTCTTATATCGGAAACCTCTCCTTCCATTTTACCCTCCTAACCTTGCTTTTTTCACATTAACCTCCCTATCCTCTTTCAACACCCCATCTATCTCCATGGCATCGATCATTTTCCTTTTCCCCTCCAACGGCAAGGTCTTATATAAGGTGTTGATTGTTTTATCCAACCCAACCCCACTCAACTTTGTAGTTTGTAGTCCTTCGCTTCCTTTCCGCCTTTCCCCAAAACCATCTCTACATTCCTATCTTCCAACCTTAGCACTCTACCTTGACACTCATGATCTTCAACGTGCTGCCTTATCATAACACCCGCCTCAACATTCCCCTGCAAACCCTCTCAATAATAGCCGTAACTCCCACCAAACACAACACCGTCCCCATGCAAATTAGTACTCGATCGTTCCCATCTCCCCTTCCCCCATAATCGCCTGACCTTCCCCTCCTATCACCACGCCTTCTTTCCCCATTATCTGCAGCTCCCCCTCCACCCCCTCACTATCTCGGTTAGTCATATCCTTCTCCCCACTACGCTTCATTCCTGTCAACACATCAACAAAGCCCACACCTTCCTCTCCTCTCTTCTCCTTTCTAGCTCCCCTAAGAGACCCCTCCTTTCCCGCTCGTACCTGTATTGCCCCACCTCAACATCCACCAGCGTTTCGATCAACTGAACCCCTTCCCATTCTTTCCCTACCACTGGTTTACCTTTTCCCAACAGACAATCCACTCCATTTCTAATCCCATCTCCCTCCTGATAATTCTTCCCATTAGCTTTATAAATTTTGGATTCTAAGTTAAACTATTTCGTATTGAAAAAAGTTATTATTATTTTTAAAAAATTATTATTAATTTTAAATAAAACTTTATAATTTTTTTACCTTCTTTTCTTAAGTATATAATCAAAATCATTGTAAATAAAATTGTATTATTTAAATATAAGGTTATACGATTAGAAAATAAATTTATCATCATATCTTTAGATATATGTACTGTAATTTATATTTGGTATAATATAAAGTATATGATATAACATCGGATGTCCTCACAACGTCTCTTCAATAATTTATTTATGTCAATTATTTTTTAGATACATTAGTACATCTTTAAGAAATACAGTAAAAATAGTCTGTTTGCCAATGAAACTTAATAATAACTCACAAATGTCTCGAGATTGGTAAAAACTACATAGAAAGATTAGATTTATGGTTATTCTTATTCATAGTTGGGAAATTCCACGAGATCAATTTGGGATGATTATAATTTGAGATTGGTAAAATCTCCATTGATTGGCCGAACTAATGGTTATTAATGGTTATTCATGGTTAGGAAAACTGCATTTCGTGATGTTTATGGGAAGATATATCATATTTTGGATTAATGCTGTCAACTTTACAAAAGAGTTAAATATTTTTTTTATTGGACCAAAAAATAAATAGTTATAGAAGGACCTTTCCTTTCATTCTTTTAGGGTGAAGGGGAACTTTTTAACGACCTAAACACCTTGGAAATAGTGGCTTTAAAAGAGGCACTTCAACGGAAGATTTTTTTTTTTAACCTTTTTTTTTAAAAAAAATTCAAAATATAATCTCCGCCCTACAATATTTCGAAATATGATCCTGGGTTAGGTTCGGTATAAAGTCGCTGTTCAGGACATCGTCTTTGTACTTAAAAATCGCTATCCGAGACAGCGACTTTGAGTTTTTTAATTTTTTAATTTTAAAAAAGGTTATTTTATTAAAAAAATTGATGAGCTTCTTTGATGTGTAGATGAGGCAGGGATAGTTATAGAAACCAAAGTAACGACTATGAAATGGTACATATATAGTTGTGATTAGTTAGTTAATTAGTACCTGAGTAATCTTAGGAAGGCTAGTGAGTTTGCTATCCTTATGCATTTAATAAAAGTATGAATTTAATAAATTTGTACCAACTACTTCGTAAAAAATTTGCTAATTGACATTAATATAAATTATGACTTATATCGTGCTCAGGACAAGTGAAAACATTACTAAATAAGTTGAAAACATGACAATCAATCATTTATAGATAATATAATTATATCAAGTCATATAGATTTTTTAAATAAATGAAAACTATATGTGAATGATTTGATTTTTTGGATATCTTTAAAATAACTGTGCACTTCACTTTTCAACTCAAATAATAGGTTCCAAGCCGAACCCAACAATAATGATGAGGAATATGATGCAGAAGAATATGTGCAGTAACCTCTTTGAATTATTTGACTTGCATCGATTAAATTAATATTATAGGTTGATTTGAATACTTTATATATTTTGGGGTTGTGTTATTTTTTTTTTATGTATTGAAGAAAGTATTATTTTATGTGGTATTAATTTTTGTATCATAATGTTTTCTTCATATTATACATAAAAACCATTGAGTAAAGTGATTTTGGCATTTGGGTGACAGATTCAAGGCTGGTGAAGGCGAGTAAAGTCAAGTGGGTTTAAGTTTAAGTTTGCAAATGGGTGTTGGACATGGGGTGATGGGTTAAGAGGACAAACCCAACCCACTCCCCCATATTGGCATCCTTATTTATTACACCAATTCTATCACTCACTTTATCCCTTTGATTCCTCCACTTTCTTTTACCATGATTTCCTCCTCTCCCTAAATATTCATCCCAAGTCTCAAACTGAACTCTGCTTCTCCTAATCAACATAACTACCACTTCCACCATCCTTGAACAACCCATAACACTAACCACCATCTGTATCTGCCACCTTCTGCACCACCTTAATCACTAGCGGCGCAATACCTAACTTCCTCTAACCACCACCAAAAACCTAATATAAAACTCTACAACTACCATTTAAAATCACCCCCAAAAAACAGCTATAACATTCCTAAAACAACCTCATCCACACCATCTGCCTTTAAAACAACATTTAACATCAATAAATCTTTCAAACAATAAGATTTAAGACATAAATAAAAAAAACATAAACAAAACTTAAGGGGGGGGGGGGGGGGGGGGGGGGGGGTCATAGTGCTTTCCATTCCCTTTTACAAACTATATGGCCTCTAAGTACTATGTTTGTGTGACATTATTGGAAAGAGAAGCATGATAATAAATTTTAAGGTCAAACTGCAAATACTCAAAGCCATCACATAAGAATATGGTATCAAAGCAAAATGCTAACACCTTCATCATCCACTGTATTGTATTTAAATAAGCTCAAGAACATGAAATTCACCTGATTAACTATCTATAGATGATTGAAACCACCAAACATTGGAGTAAGTTTTTATACCCCACCTGTCACTCTCTTTGTCCTTCAGCAAAGAGAGTACCACAGATCTTCAATTTTTTTAGCAGAAAAAGATTGACCTTATCATCACAACATTATCTATATAAATATTAATTGTATTAGTACCTACTTCAAAACAATTAGCTACGTTACTCAGACTGATAGTTACAATCCCAAGCACATATGAATTGTCACTTAGACAATTCAAACTAGATCAACTGAAGAAACTCCCATCAGAAATCAGCCTAGAAACTGATCCTTGTAAATCTAACTAGTACACTAATATTAGCTTCGCACTGTAGAGTGCCCCATTCCCCGAACTAATTATTTTCCTTGACTGCATCACTCCAATCAAGTTTCATCTTTAAACCGCATAAGCACTAACCATTAAATTTCCAAATCAAACCCAACGTTGGAGACTCGTAACTGTTTACTAGGCTAGTTGAATTGTTGGTACAAGACTGTTTCTTGTTTTTGGCATGAAAAATGATTTCCTAAAGCCAACATTATGTTCTTAAACGACCTTTCCATCCTCTAAAACCTAATTCGAGCAGTATATTTCTCTACAATAACTAGCTTTTTCATAGATAAAGCAGTTGTTCATTGCCGAATCTAAATGGGAATCATGTTGTAAACTACTCCCTTCATTCCTTAAACAGACCCAATTTTCTTTTTTGGTTGAACCTTTGATAATGCAATTTTATACAGCAATTTTTGTGTACGTTTGATCATATTTTATTGTGTTTTCTCCATTTTCCTAAACTTTTAGAGCTATTATTCTACCTATTTCAATCATTGCTTTCTTTGGATTCTTTTCCCTTGCTTTATAGGTTTTTGTAGGGACTAGGGGTGACAAACGGATCAGGTTGGGTCGAATTTGTGTTCGGGTCACCTACTTTCGAGTCAGCTATCCCCCAATCCGAACCTGATCCATTTAGGTTTTCGGGTTAAAAACCCCAACCTAAATCTAACTCATTTAATTTCGGGTCGGGTTCCTATCAACCCATTTAAGTTTTTGTATCGAAAAACTCAACCCTAACCTGCTATTTCCGGGTTGGATTTTAAGGCCGGGTCAGTTTTTGCCACCCCTGATATGTAGTTATTCAATAGAGTGGCTAAAGAAAAAGAAGACTTTAGGTTTGGGATGAAACGACTAACAAGTTGACTTTCGTAGCTTAATTGTCTTTTAGGGTTTTAATTTAGGCTTGGGGTTTAGGCTAAGTGTATGACTGGCGCCACGTAAGTTTTTTTAATCTACTTAATATAGTTTGGTTATAAGGTCAGGTTCGGGTTGACTTGACCTGATTTTGACCCAAAAATAATTTCGGGTTACGTGGGTCATTTTCGGGTTGGAAATTTCAACCTTAACCTAACCCATTTAATTTCGGGTTGGGTTTGCGTGAACTCATTTAAGTTTTCGTATCAAAAATCTAAACCCTAACTCGCTATTTTCAGGTTGGGTTCGGGTCGGGTTTTCGGGTTGGTTTGGGTCGTGTCAGTTTTTGCCACCCCTAAGTTTTTGTTTGGAAAGTATGTAGAATTATCAAGCGAGTTGGAGTCGATGAGTTGAAAGAGCTATGACGCATTAAAGGCAGCGAGAACCGCAGCCACACTGCGACCCTCACTCCACACCACAGCTACACCGTGGCACTCTTGTCCTTTGATTTCGTGAGCACTCCATTGATGTTCCGCATTCCAGTTTATAGGGGTAACCCTCGATCCCCCACTAGGTAGACCTAAAGTCGTGTTATATTGCTCTAAAGTCCATGTATGGTCTTTGTTAAACAACCTAAAGGTAATAGAAGATCCACCACTTGTAGGATCAGGAAGAAATGGACGTTCAAACAACTTAACAATTCCAAAGTGGCTTTTTTATGCATCGGGTAGCTACACATGAGAAAGTTATTCCACCCAACGTTGTCACATAGCCAACTAATATCATCTTCAATGCACTAGGTCTTCAAGGCATCAATGTCACCATATTTAGTAGCAAGGATTCCTCTTTTAATTAGCAAATCATACTTCTACTTGAATTTTAAATTACCATTGAAGTGAATATCGTAATATTCAATATCTAGCTCTTGCTCATTGGCCTTAAAAGAAGTTATCACTTTCCTAGAAGTAGGAACAGATGATTTGCGCTTGGCAATAGAACCTTGCACTTTCTTAGCCTTGGAACTAGAAGAAGGGGCTACTTTCTTTTGTCGGGCACTTGAGGTGCGTGCCATGAGAGTGTAATCAACAAGATCGGTTTCAAAGTCGTACCAAAGGATCACCAAGTATTCACCAAAATCGAATCAAATACCAATATACCCCAACATCGAGTCAAAAAACAATGGCCTCACCAACAATCACCAAAACGAGAACCGAATCAATGAATCACCAAAAATTCCTAGAGTTGAACCAAAATATCACCAATAATTTGATCCAAGGATAAACAATACTCCTTGAAATTCGCTCCAAAGTTCATCAATACGCATCAAGATCAAATCAAGAAACACCAACAATCACTAAAGCATAAATCCAAACCAAAGAATCGCCAATAATAAAAAAATTTGAACCAAAGTTCACCACAAAACTCGATGATCAGCAACCAATGGTGTACGATTAGAGTACGAAAGTATGCAGAGAAACCCAAGAAATTTCGGCGGAAGAAGAACCAAATAGACTCCAAGATATTTAGCCAAAAGTTGTGCTAGGGTAATTAGGGTTCAAAGGGAGTGTCGAATAGGGATATGCGTTGATGCTTGGCTTCAAACCTTTTCACAACCCCCAACCCTATTATTAACCAAGCTTACCCCTTCTTAAGGAATTTGTGATTTTCGAATTTGCATCATTACTTTATTGTAAGTGGAGAAAGTCAATTTGTAAATCTAAAGAGGATGATTACATGAAGTTGACACTTTTTACTTTTTATACGCAAGTGAGATGTTTATTAACCAAGTTATATGAGTTATATCATACTAAGTCATGGATATAATGGTTTAAGCCATTCACCGGCCTAAAATTAAGTCATAAACTTAAAATCCTATAACAGCTAAATCATGTTCGACTACCAATTAATTGCTTCCTAGACTCAAATTAAGTTTATTTTCTGTTAAAAAGAATAATTGTTGATTAACTCTATCAATTATGACATGTACTCGCACCATTTTTGCAATGTAATTTTCTATACCAATTACAACCAAATTACAAACACCTTAAGCTATATATTAACTTTTGTCTTGAAAAAAGCAGGGAACAGCCGAACAGCCATACAGAGGATTATAATGCAAGTTACATTTTAGACACAAGTGCCATGTAATCAGTCAAATAAATCACATCTCTATCACACAAAAATTATAAGAGAAAGTAATAATAATGTCATCCATAGTATAATTAATAATAGCAGCCTAAGCTCTCGCAACTGATAGGATATGTATCGAAAGAACTGCAAGCAGCAGGAGACCTCTGAGAAGGCCTATGTGGTATACAATTGAACCTGTCATCTTTACTCTTTAACTTCAAGCAGTTGTATGGCTCTTCACTGAAGAAGTTGTAAGAGTAAGTGAAGTTCTCTAACTTGGGCAAACCACAAATACTCTCCGGAATTTCGCCCGAAAACAAGTTAAACGCCACGTTCAGCTGCTCCAAATTCTTCATTTTCCCTATGGAATCCGGCAATGGACCGGAGAGTTCGTTGTAGCTGATATCGAGCACGTTGAGTTGAGTCAACTTCCCAATCTCAGAAGGCAAACAGCCCTTTAAACCGGTGCCTTGGAGGATGATCTCGTTGATGGTTTTCGACATCTTGGAAATCGAGGGTGGGAGGCAACCCTGGAAGTTGTTATTAGCTAAGACAGCAACAGATGCAGGGGAGTTTCCTATGTTTTGAGGAAATCTAGAGGTGAAGTTATTGTTGTTGATGAAAATGGCATCGAGGACAAGGTCGAAGAGCTTCGAGGGGATAAGGCCAGTAAACTGATTGTATCGAATATCAATGAATTTGAGACTAGGAAGGGAAAGTAGGACATCAGGAAACCTTCCACAGAAGAAGTTGTTACTAACATCAAGCTCATAGAGGTGGCGCCAGTTCTTAAGAGTGTAAGGAAAAGGACCACGAAAACGGTTAGAGTTCAGGTGGAAGAGAGCAAGGTCGTTCAAGAGACCGAGTTGTTTAGGAAGGGTGCCCGCGATACTGGCATGGTTAAGGTCAATACCGGCCACAGTTTGTACATAACTGTCGTCTAAAGCCGGAGCACAATAGACGCCGTGGTAGCTACAAACATCATAACCTTCCCAATTACCAGTGAAGTTGTAGGGGTCGTCTGTCATAGCTTTCTTCCATGATTGGAGGGCTACGTAGGCTTTTGCAAGCCTCGGGTTTGAGGTAGTTCGGGTGTCGTTTCGTTGGAAGGAACGAGATGGAAAGGAGAGGAGGAAGGCGGAGAGCAAGAGAAGAGACAGGGGAAGACTTGGGATTATTCTCATGATCATGTCAATTATTTGTTATGACATGAAATGGTGTAGCTGTATGTTGTAGGCCATATATATGATATATGCTATTGTTTGGAGGAATGAGTTCTTTATATATTCCTGGGAAATTGTCTTCCATTTCGATTGCATGATGCAGATATGTAATTATGTTGAACAATGTTTGAAGCATTCCAATTAAAATTGTACGTACAAAGTCAGGTTTAAAGAGTTGAAAACTGAAAGAGATTTTTGGCGGATATTGTACTATAAAAATATAGCAAGTCGGTTACCCCAAACTGGCATATTGTATAAAATGTTTTTTATTTTTTGATTATATGAACCTCACATCAGCCTGGAATCATGATAAAATAAATGCAGTATAGTTTAAGAAATCAAATTAGTCTCTCGTATATCTTATACCTCCTCTGTCACAAAAAAAAAAAAAAAAAATTACCCCATATTTTATTTTAAATTGTATCTTAAAAATTGTTTCATTTCCTTATTGCGTAAGGTTTACCAGTGACTAACCAACTTTACAATCACAATAATAACATATGGTCTCAATAAATTTATCTCTCATAATTCTCCCACCTAAAAATTAATAAAGTATGTTTATGTAAATGGGGTAAATAAATAAGGACTAAGAGAGTAGTTCGGGAATGGAATATGACCACCAGGATAAGGATAAGGCTTAGGCTTGCTTGCTTCTAAACTTCAACAAATTTCTAATAAAGGTGTTATAGTTTAATACTCCGTAGATGTAATCTAAGGGTAATGTTTACACAAACTTATAAAACTTTTAGTATCCTATTGTGCTGACATCAAAATACATACAGAAAGTGTCAAAAGAAATATTCTTGCTTTTCTAACTCCTTCAAAAGCGAGCCTTTTTCAAGAGTTCATATAGAGACCAAATCTTTGTATATATTCAGCTCTTAAAAGTCGTAGAAAATGATATGTGCAATTATAAAAGTAGATGAAATATGCGAGTAATGCGAAGTGATTATCCAACTCAGAGTTGCCAATTTTATGCTCTAAAGGTTTGGTACTTGCCTAACTGGTATTGAGGTTGACAACTACTACTATTAAATATTTTCTTGCGCCTTCTTCAGTACAAACATTTGCATATATATTAGTAGTGAGTCCAGAGATTTTATCAATTATGACACTCAAAAATCAACACCTTCTAGGGATCTCAAATTCTCTTTTACATAGGGTGTGAGACCACATGCACTCAATGTTTGAGGTGCAGAGGCGCCTGCGGACAGCACTATGCTGCACGCACCAACTCGTGCAATACCCAAGTACGGGTATCGGGTATGGGGAACGGCAACCAAATGAAATACCTGTGCTTCGTAGATTTGAACTACCAACCCAAGAAAGAAGCCAAAGATTAGAGAGCTGAGGCAAGCCAATGAACAAACATACTCCCTCCGTTTCTCGTTTCTCGTTTCTCGTTTCTCGTTTCTGGTTGTCACATTATGATTTCAATATATACTATCAACGTGACTACTAATTTTGGATGGAGTAAGTAATTAATATGTGAACCAGTGTATCATTGTCAAGAAAAACTCACAATCAGGATAATGGATGAAGAAGCCAAAGCAAGTGGAATCCCAACATAGCGCCCTTCAAGATGAGTGTGTAAACGGTTGAATTGATCTACAACATAGAGATAACAATTTGTAATCTTAGCTAGTGACAGTCCATTGAAAACGTGAGCTAAAGAAACATAAATTTGGCTAAGAATTATGCCTCTTTCTCGTAATCCATTGTAAATCTCTTGACAAGGAAATAAACAAATGAATAAATATAAGAAATAACCATATTCAAGTTATGCTACTACATCTTGCTGAAATATACTTGCATTGCAATTTCTTTCGATTCTCATAAAGAAATCAGTCAAATTACAGTCATTTTTCATATCTCATCTGGCAAAAATATGCATGAAAACCTATGTGATAATCTTCTATCCATAACCAAAAAAAAAAAAACACACACACACAGAATCAACACGCATAAGATCGGTATATATCATAGTCATGTCAATCTAACTATCCGAGAAGGGAATCGGCAGCTTTTATTGGACACATACTTAACTGCATAGTCTGTATTTATGAGAGGTAATCCCAAATTTTGTAGTTTTTCAACAATGTGATCGAGCCAGCAACTAGCTAGTCACATAATTTTGTTTCACTAGATCAACTTATTTCGTAGTAGTACATTACTACCATGGAGGTATGGACTATTGGACTGTACTAAATGTGTAACAAAAAATGTTCATAAATTATTATAGGCACCCTAGTAAACATCCCAATATATGTTACTCAGACTCTTTATTTCTCATCAATTAGGCATGGACAGTTGACTGTAATTTTGAAGCACAATGTGAAATTTTTTATGATAATAGTCAAGTACTCCGATGGGTATAGAATTTGGATACATATTGTGGCAGAAACAAGTACTCCGAACCCATGGGGTAAAGCTAGGGGTGTCATCGGTTATACATAACCGTTCGGTTATTAACAGGTTGGTTTTTAATGGTTTACCGTCTTTAGCGGTTCGATTTGGGTCAATTTTAAAAATTATTGGGTCGGTCTTGTTTGGGTTTTTTATTGCGATTTTTATTCGGTTCGAGTCCTAATCAGGTCGAGTTGTAATTGGTTTGGGTCATTATCGGTTCGGGTTATAATAGGTTTGAAAACAGATTGTGTCGGTTTAAAATGGTTTTCAGGTCAAAATAGTTTGGGTACTAGACGGATCAGGTATTATTCGGGTCGGGTTGTAATCGATTCGGGTCGGGTTGTAATCGATTCGGATCATGATCGGTTCGGGTATTATTTGGGTCGGATTGTAATCGATTCGGGTTGATATCGCTCGGTTTGAAAATGAGTATTGGTTCAAAAAAAGTTGGTAAAATTAGTTCAGGTCATAGTCGATTTAGGTTGAATTAGGCCGGTATGAAAATAGACTTGATGCAAATTTGTTTCCAAAGTATATAGGAGTAGGGAGTAAGACTTATGCGCCAAGATACGCCCCAAGTGGAACTCTTTATGAATTACAAAATTAGTAAATTATACATTATTCATATAGTCGTATGACTCGTATCATATAAGAGTTAAGACTAATAAGAGTGTAAGATCATGCTACAATGTTATATTAAAAACGTTTTTAAATGATTTGAACAGTTGAACTTGATAGTTGAGAGCTTGATACAAACAAAAACTATATATATATATATATATATATATATATATATATATATATATATATATATATATGGGATCATGTGAGAACTCCTTAGTTATATAACAACCAATCTAGTACCATTGATTTAGGTGAGATAAATGGTTATGATTCAATAAACATTAATGGCAAATTGGTAATTAAAATAAATTCGAATTTGTTAGTTATGGAAGTTTATTTGTTTCCTTGATTTATGGGTAATTTTCATTAAAATTCGCATAATTCAAAAACAGTAGTTTTCCTATTTTACTCTATAATCAAATGTTAATATTCAAATTATTCAGGAAGTTATTTAAAACAATAGTTTCGCTATATTTCATACCCAAAGCTTAGTTTGCTGTTTTGGCATTGAAAAATAAGGTAATTGATTCATTTTTTTTTTCCGTATTTGATTTAATATTCTAAGTCATATATTATACCGTATAGAGATTGTTGTATTTGATTATTTATAAAGTGCATGATTGCGAGTGCGTATGAAATATATTGTTCTAATATATATTCTTAGAACAATAGAATTCTAAATTAGAACAATAGAGTTCTGATTTAGAACATTAGTATAGATAGCTTAGTACAATAGTTTTTATGTTTAGAGCATTAATATAACTCACTGAGAACAATAGAATTAAAAATCAGAACAATAGCTTTATGATTTAGAACATTAGAATAGATAGCTTAATATTTTTAGAGCATTAATATATATTCTTTGAACATTAATGTATATAGCATTAGAACAATAGATATCTTTATCAGAACAATAGCTAAAACTGACTCATTGTAAAAGTCATCTTCAGTGTATAAAGTTCTGAATCGCATTAGAACAATAGAATTCTAAATTATAACAATAGAGTTCTGATTTAGAACATTAGTATATATAGCTGAGCACAATAGTTTAATATATATTCTTAGAACATTAATGTATATCGCATTAGAATAATGGAATTCTAAATCAGAACAATAGAGTTCTGATTTAGAACATTAGTATAGATAGCTTAGTACAATAGTTTTATGTTTAGAACATTAATATAGTTCACTAAGAACAATAGAATTATAAATCAGAACAATAGATTTATGATTTAGAACAATAGAATAAATAGCATAGTACAATAGTTTATATGTTTAGAGCATTATATAGCTCGCTTAGAACAATAGTATGCAACACAATTGGTCACTCGAACATATTTGTATATTTTTAGAACATCAGTATAGTGTATATAGAACATTAATATAGAATTAGAACACTTTTGATATTGTGTAGAACATGATTTATATGAAGGGTTATATTTGAAAGACTCAATGTTCTAAATAATACACTTATTGTTCTAAATTCTTATTTGACAACGATGGATCTATTTTTCAAGCATTAATGTTCCAAATATTAGTACTAATAATGTTCTTATTTTATTTATGTGGCCTAATAATATAACCAATGTTCTAAATATTATTACTACTGTCATATGATGTGTAAACCAAAAAACGAGTCACATGTTTTGAATATTATTTTATATTCAGTGTTCTTAATATTCATTTATATTCACACATGTTCTGAATATTCGTTTATATTCAATGGTCTGAACAATAATATGAGTTTTTAGAACAATGATGTAAATAAAATAGACCAATATAATAAAAATTTAGTACATTAATATAGAATCATACAATAACATATTGTTGAACAATAAGACACAAAATACGAACAACTTCATATACATCTAGTACATTAGATCTATTAATAAGAATAACTGAAGATAATAATAGTACATCAATAGTAAATAAATATGTTGTACAATAGTATACCGAACAATTGGTTTAATAAGAAAAACAACGACATATGAATTTAGAACATTAGATCTGTTAATAAGCATATTACATTTATAACATGTATAATATCAAACGTTTAGAACAAGCAGATTAATATAGAATCATACAATAACACATTGTTGAACAATAAGACACAAAATACGAACAACTTCATATACATCTAGAACATTAGATCTGTTAATAAGAATAATTGAAGATAATAATAGTACATCAACAGTAAATAAATATGTTGTACAATAGTATACCGAACAATTGGTTTAATAAGTAGAACAACTACGTATGAATTTAGAACATTAGATCTGTTAATAAGCATATTACATTTATAACATGTATAATATCAAAAGTTTAGAACAAATAGTTATGATATTTAAACAATAGGATACAAAATACGAACAATTGCACATAAATATAGAACAATAACCAAATTAACTATAATAAATTTAAATAATATTATCCACCAAAGAAAGGGCTTTATATTTAGAACAAGGGGTTTATATTTAGAACAATTACCTATAACTAGTTTACTGTATTACCTATATTATGAATATGGCAGTTTTTAGAAAAAAAAATACAAAAATATAAATTCCAAAATTCGATTTGACCAGAATAGCGGAAATGAAGGGAAGTTTAAAAAAATAGATTGAAGTTGCATTTAATACGGGTTGTAGTTATTAATAATTGACCAATTCCATTTGAAGATCAATGCATCTAAGCCGTTAGATTTATTATTTTAAAGGCCGAAGATGGGTTCTTATATATGAGGAGTTCTTATATATTAAGGGGTTCTCACCAGAACCCGCCCCTATATATATATATATATATATATATATATATATATATATATATATATATATATATATATATATATATATATATATATATATATATATATATATGAGGGATCATGTGAGAATCCTCCCCTTGAGAACCCATCTCCCACCATTGATAAAAAGATCTGATGACCAAAAATGTTTCAGCTTTAATATGGCAAAAGTGTAATTTATTAGAACTTTTTTATACTCTTATTATCAATGTACTTGACCTTTCCCCTAACTTTTCAAAAGTCATGATATACATACAATACCTCGTTTTTCGTGATATTAAAACATTTTCTGATTATTTATTCTATTGTTCTAAAAATTAGTATAGATTGTTCCAAACATTTATTCTGTTGTTCTAAATTTTAGTACTGATGTTCTAAAACTTTTGTTCTATTATTTTAAACGATTGTTCTAATGTTCTAAATTTCTGCATATTGTTCTAAACTTCTATTCAAATGTTTTAAACTTTTGTTCTAATATTCTAAACTTTTGTTTTATTGTTATATATATTTGTTCTATCGTTCTAAACTTTTGTTCTATTGTTCTAACAATTGTTCTAATATTCTAAACTTTAGCCTATTGTTATAAACTTCTATTCTAATGTTCTAAACTTTTGTTCTAATATTTTAAACTTTTGTTCTATTATTTTAAACTATTGTCCTAATGTTCCAAACTTCTATTCTATTATTCTAAACTTTTGTTTTATTATTCTATCGTTCTAAACTTCTATTGTTCCAAATTATTGATCTATCGTTCTAAACTTCTATTGTTCTAAATTATTGTTCTAATGTTCTAAACTCTTGTTCTATTATTCTAATGTTCTAAACTTATGTTCTATTATTCTAAACTATTGTCCTAATGTTCTAAACTTTTGCTCTATTGTTCTCAAATTATGTTATATTCTTCTAAACTTTTGTTCTAATGTTCAAAACATCAGGATTAGACCTTAGAACACTAGTTTTAAACTTTTAAACATCAGTATTAGACCATAGACAATAGAGTAAATATTTAGAACATATGTGTTAGTCTTTAGAATAATAGAATAGAAGTTTAAAATAATTACTTACAAGTTTAGAACAATAGAATGAAAGTTTAAAACATTAGAACAATAGTTTAGAGCAATAGAACAAAAGCTTAGAAAGTTTGAACAATAGAACAATAGTTTAAAACAATAGAACAGAAGTTTAGAACAATAGAACAGAATTTTAGAACATTAGAGCAATAGTTTTGAATAGTAGAACAAAAACTTAGAACATTAGAACAATAGAACAGAAGTTTAGAACATTAGAAAAATAAAACAGAAGTTTAGAACAACGAAACAAATCTTTAGAACAATAAAACAGAAGTTTAAAACATTGTAACAAAAGTGTAGAACATTAGAACAGAAGTTTAGAACAATAGATCAGACATTTAGAATAATATAACAGAAGTTTAAAACAAATGTTTTTGAGAAACTATAACTGAAATGATGTTAGAAAGTACAATTTTTTATTAAGGTTTTGCAAAAAGTGGTTTTTGTCTTAGTATATTTCTGAAAATGGGCAAACATCTATCAATTTTTTTTTAAATTAAAGAAGTGTGTCAGTTTTGTCATTGTTTATGCTTTTGCCATTCTTTTTCACTCAACCTTATCCGTTGGATTTGGGGATTATATAGTGTAAGAAGAGTGCTTAAAATAAGAAGAATAAGAAGAGAGTTTGGCAATTCAAGTGGTAAGATACAACGCTAGAGATTTTGCGTAAAAAAAATGATTACTATTATAATAAAAAATAGTCACTATAATAATAAAAAGGGTAAATATAACAATAAAAAGAGTCACTATAAGTGAAAAAATTAGTTGATCGCTATGAGTTAAAAAAGTTCACTATGAGTTAAAAAAAGGTCACTATGTGTATGTAAAATATCATTTGTTGGATTTAGGAGATGAAGAGCAATATGTCTTCTCATCCTAATACTCTTTGTCATGTTTTATTACATTATACAATCAAGGATGTCAAACAAGCCAATTCAAAATCAATTATATTTGATTCTGAATATTCTATGTGTAAAACTATTAGTGTATAATTAATAATATATTTGATCAAGCACCTAACTTAAGTGTTGAAAGCCGCACAAAATATTGTTATAAAGTTGATTAGCAATATTATTGTGTTATACTTATTATAACTATTGTTTAAATATATAATGAGAATCATGAGGTTATTATATATGTATATCTTTTTATTGGTTTACCCTTAAAACTTGAGTCACTGATAAGACTAATAACATAGAGTAAGTTTTAACTTAAGTCTCATAGATCAAATGCTATTACCGAGCAATCGAGTACACTATTATGCAACTACGCTCATAATAGTCACATACTCATATGAGTCATATCTAATCAAACAACACAAAAAATAGAGTGGAGGTAACGATTTTTAAACGTTTTGGTCATAAAAAGTTGTAAACGGTTGGGTCATAACAATTTACGGGTTTTAAACGGTTTGGGTTTATCGCGTTTTTTCGGATTTTAACGGTTTCGGTTTACATCGTTTTGGGTTACTATCAGGTTCGGGCGTAATCGGTTCGGGTTGTAACAATTTGGCCTGATAACAGTTATGGGTAATTAACTGTTTTCCAAAATACTGTTAGGTTAAGTTTCGGATTTCATCTAATTGGGTCGATTCGGTTTTTGGTTTTCAACAACCGTGTTCTCAACGGTTTGGTTTTTTTTCGGAACAGTTCGATTTCACCAGTTTATGTCGGTTTTTGACAGCTCTAGGTAAAGCATATACGCTACTGTGTGCAAACACTTGATACTCTGCTTTGAAATATTAGGTGGGTGGCCTGGGTGCTAACTTTGGTCATTCACTAATGGGCCATGCTGGCCTAATATGCCTGTTTTTTTTTTTTGTTTTTTTAAAGTTGACAAAATTTTAAATCAAACATATTATATAAAAAATACATAAATAAAAATGACTGTGGGCATTTTTTGTATATAAAAAAGTAATTGTATTAGAAGTGATATACCTTATGTCCCTATTTATTTGCTACATTTTCATTGTTAACGTCAAATTTTAAAAACTTTGACAATAATTTCTAATTATATTATAACAAATAATATATTCAAGTGAGATTTTATTGTATATAAATCAATGTAAAATTTTTATAATATCAATTTTTTATAATTTTTATCCTACGAATTTAGAAAAAAATATTTTAAATTATGTCTTAGAGAGTAGGGTGTAGCTTTAGTTGTTATGGGCATTGTGATCCTTAATAGCTAACAAAATTATAAATTAGGGTGTGTTTGGCCATAATTTTTTGAGTATTTTTTATGTTTTCACTAATTTAAAAAAAATATATTAAATCCATATAAAAGTATTAAGAGAAAACTAGGTCTTAGTCTATTCGGGTGAGAATTTGCTTGATGGAATGTTATAAACACAAACTACAAATTCTTTTTAGTTTTTTTTTTTAATTCAAAGAAGGATTACTCTAATAAAAGGAAAGACAAAAACAGAAAGACAAACCGAAAATACTAAGCTATGCAACTAGAAAGCGAAAAACTACCTACGGAGGGATTGATCGTGGTATAGTCACAACCCTAATATCCTCTTCTATAATCCTAATAAGATGAATTGAACCTAATTCCGTCTTCGCAAATCACAATAAATATTAGATTATCAGTTGAGAACTTGATAATTAACCTCACGTATTCCACCATTATATGCTCAAAAAGTAGATATTTATGGTGAAATTGGTACCTAAAACATTCCATTGGTACTTAAAACATTCTATTGGTACAAATGCTCATATTTGTACCAATTGGTGGTTATACCCCTCTTGTGTTTTTTCTAGCATCCTTACCTTTAGATTCCCTCCAAATCAAATAGTTCTCATTAGACCATCTCACCGAAGTCTTTTACGTTTTCATATAGATATCGCATCTTAACTATTTCATTAAATCGTGTAAATAAGATTACTTTATACGGAGTATGAGATAAACGAGAATATGAAAATAAATTTCAAAATTTTCATGATTACTCAACCATTTATATAAAATCATCCAAGACAGTCCAAAAACCTGACCAAACCATATCTCTAGGGATCAAAAATTTTCAATTGTTCATCTCCCAACAAATTTTAATTGGACCAACTCTGGTTCTCTGATTAACAATAAATGCATATCTCTTAGATTCCTGTCCAACTGTAAAGAATCTTCAAACTTTCACATTCCCAAAAACTTATCTCTCTGTCTCAATTATTAATACCACATTTCTTGACTTTTTTTACACTCCAAAATATCTTCTTAACCCTTATAAATTCATAGGCTAGATACCCAAGTTTTTTGGGCATCATCTTTCTTCATCCCCTTCAACAACTGCACCTTCGATTTGCTTCTCATTGAAGGGGGTCGAAGATGGCCGCCTACTTTCTGGGATTATCTTGTCTTCTTATTCTTCTAGCATCTTTGGTAATTCGTTTTCCCTTTTATACATATATTTTTATTATTATTTTTTCATGAAATTTCCATCTATTATTTTTTCTATAATTGGGTATATTTAATTGTACTTTGTGTTTTATGATTTCGTTATGTTTCCCTAAATTGGACAACTCTATATGTTAAAGTTATGATCTTTTGTTGTAAGTTAAATTGGTGAAAGTTTGGTTATTACCAATTACAGGGTTCTGTTCATATTAATGTTTAGAGTAGAACATAAGGAAGTAAAAAACCAATCTTTATTGATTAACTAAATTAACTTATCTGAATGATAGTGATGTGAGCTAGCTTAGTTGGTGAAGTTGTGACCTTTATTGATTATGCTATGGTATATTATTGCCCTTTGTCGCTCGCTCTATATACAGAAATAATTAATAAAATCAAGGTTCATTTCTATGACTGGATCTTGAAATATTGATAGTATGATTGCATTATGTGAGGTTTTTCAATAGCTTGATGAGTATTTGTATTTGTGGGAAGAACTGGGGATGAATTCTAACTGTTATGGAGTTATTTGAGGAGATTTTGTGAAATATTTCTGAATATGTTTTGATAAATTTTTTGTTTTAGTAGTTTGTATTGGTGGGGTGGGGCAGGTTAACTATGAGGCTTTGGTGTATTCAGCAGTGGCCAATTATAGGCCAGTTAGGAGATTTGTCTTTTGGCGAACCCTTGTTAAAGTATGTTGACTTGTCATAGAAATCCTGCTGTTGGTGATCTTTGAACTTCATTTCACTTGGTATGTGGTATTGAGATATGTGTTGGTGTTTAAAATGTGTTTGGAATATTTGTTAAATTGTGAGAAATATGTGTGTAAGTTTGAGAATTGATTCTAGCACTTTTTAAATTTATGATCCAACTTCAATAAGTTGAACAAGGCAGAATGATTATGACTCCTTGGAGTGCCAACACCACTTTCAAACCCCCAATATCTTCTTCAATTCGTTGTTTCTGTTGTTAGGGAGTGTTTGGTTTGTTGTTAAATGATTTCTGGGAAACTGGTTTTCCCACTTTCCATTGTGTAGTGTGTGAGGAGGTGAAAAACAATTTCCTTATGGTGGCTAAGATTTGTCTCAAGGGTGGAAAACGTTTTCCTACTTAAAGGAAGGCAAGTTGCTTTTCCTCCTCACTCCTTCCCTTTTTCTTTCCACCCATCCATCCTCTTCCTTTCACTTTCGTTTTTCATTTCTCTATAACTTTTCTAGTTAGGAACATATCAAAGGAAAATTGATTTTCAACTGTGTTTTCCCTTGAAAAATGTTTTCCTTTGAAAATCATTCAGTGAAAACGTTCTCTGTCAGGCCAAACAGAGCCTTAAATCTACTTCCATGTATTCTTTGAAAGTTAACTTTGTTTGGTTAAGTGAAGGAACCTCCTGCAACTAGTTCCGGGAGAACATAGGTATATGATATCCCCCATTTCACGTGGATCCTAAAACTTATTTGGTGGAGTTATGCTTCCTGCATCATGTAAACAGAAAACAAGGATCTTGCTAGTTCCTAAGATGTATATTGAAAAAGGTACTGTAGTTTTATGTTTAACCATAGGACCGGTCAAACTTTGAACAACTCGTTAGCATTGAATATTGTGATACGTTTAATCCACTGATGGAGTTGGAGATAGCTAATCGACCGAATTTTCCCGAAGGGCTATGAATAAGAAGCTAAAATTTGAGATATTTGTGCATTGACTTGTAATAACACTGAACAATGTGTGATTTATTAAATATTCCAACTTAATACCCTTTTGGGATATATTTATGATGCTTAGTCATGGATAGTGAAACCTAGTTTGGTTATTTTGACAGCAAAGATTACTAGAAATTAAATTCCTTTGCCTTCATATTCTTAAGTGTACTGTGTGCCTTCCCTTGCAAAAGTGTGGTTTCATAAACTAGTTCCTGTATGGTCCTTATCACAGGACTGCTTCACATAACCTTTGCATTCTTCTCTTGCTGTTACTTAGTTACGTCCTTTTTTCTCCCACAACGTTTGAGTCATAACTTCTGATAGTATGACAGGGTTGTTCAGTTGTTCTTAGTTGTCTTGAAGTGTTAGAGTATGATTTCCTACATTCAAAGGCTGCATGTTATACCTTCCAATATATCTTGGTTTCTACATTAAGAAGCTGCATGTAATACCTTCCAATATACCTGTTTTCTGTTATCTGTTATCTGTTATCTGTTCCATTCTTCAGTCAGAAGACACTCTAATAATATTTTTTTTATTGCAGGTTTTTGTGGCAGAATCAGTCCCTGAGCAGCTGTTGAACTCTAACCTTCTTAAGGTATTCTTTTTGCTACCTTGAGTGGTATAGCTGACAAGGCATCTCTATATTGATCAACATATCACCACCAAATTCTTATTTCAGGACTCAATAGTTAATTCAGTAAATACCAATCCAAAAGCTGGATGGAAGGCTGGCATGAACCAGCAATTCTCTGACTATACAGTGAGTTTCTATTCGATTTATCTCTTATAATCATTGAAAGACAAAACAACTTATTTTTAGTAACTTGAATGTTCCTGTAACTTGTTGTACTTGTGCAAAGTATTATCTGATTTGTTTTTCTTCCAATTGTTAAGCTTGGGCAATTCAAGCGCATCTTGGGTGCTAGACCAACCCCGCCGAGTGAAAAGAGAAATATTCCTCTCGTGCATCATGATAGGTCCTTGAAATTGCCTAAGGAGTTCGATGCCAGAAAAGCCTGGCCTCAGTGTAGCACTATTGGCAGAATTCTTGGTAAGTCAAATGCTATATCCTTCTTTTCCATGTTTCTACTAATTATATTTATGCAATGATCATCTTATTCATTTTTTTTTGTTTCCCTTTTCCCTCTATCTCACTGGGATCCTTACTAAATTCCATCTTAAAGACCAGGTACTTGACACTCTAATACAGTCGTTTCCAAGATTGGCAGTACGTTTAAGATAAATTTCAAAATTATAGCTTCTTTATCATCTTTTGTTATTTGTCAATAGGGTCATTGTGGTTCTTGTTGGGCATTTGCTGCTGTTGAATCCCTTTCCGACCGTTTCTGCATTACATATGGCATGGTAATTCTTCTCATTTTCTATTTTATCCTCTCGTTAAAAATTCAGCATCGTTTACCAAATTCTTCCTTGTAGAACATCTCGTTATCAGTTAATGATCTCTTGGCATGCTGTGGATTCTTGTGTGGAGCTGGATGTGATGGTGGGACACCCATCTTTGCTTGGCGCTATTTCGTTCACCATGGAGTTGTCACAGAAGAGGTAAAATGTTCTTTCTGCAGTCCAAGTATATATTCTATCAGCATTTAAACCTTTTACTACTAATTCAAGTGTTGACGTTTGTGATGGATATCTCTCTGACAGTGTGATCCTTACTTTGATACCACTGGTTGCTCCCACCCTGGTTGTGAGCCTGCTTATCCCACTCCAAAATGTGTAAGGAAATGTATGGGTGGCAACCAACTTTGGGGACAATCAAAGCATTATGGTTCAAATGCCTATAGTGTACAAAAGGACCAATATCAGATCATGGCTGAACTCTACAAGAATGGACCAGTTGAAGTGGCTTTTGATGTTTTCGAGGTAAAAGGATGGAAATCTAACAGCATTGTCCTGAATTGAAAGTAGTCAATTACTTGCTTCCACCTTCTGCTCAATTATAATATTCGTTTATTGTTTTACAGGATTTTGCTCATTACAAGTCAGGGGTTTACAAACATGTCACTGGGGAATACCTTGGGGGACATGCTGTGAAGCTAATTGGATGGGGAACTACTTCTGATGGAGAGGATTATTGGGTATTTTTTTTTTTTTTTTTGTTATCTAATCATTTCCCCCCCTTCCCCTCAATATTTATGAATCATATCTCAGTTTTGGTGCCTGCTTGCTAATTCAATATCTTGTTCCACAGCTTGTAGCAAATCAATGGAACAGAAGCTGGGGTGATGTATGTTTATTCTCTGTTACTCAGTATCCGTATTAACTAAACCAAGTTTTATTTGCTTAGGACTCAAATCTTTCCTTGATTATGACAGGATGGATACTTTATGATCAGAAGAGGAACCAATGAATGTGGCATTGAAGATGATGTGGTGGCTGGCTTGCCTTCACCCAAAAACTTGTTCAAGGTGGTGTCTGACTCAGAGGACGGTGTTGCTGCCTCCCTATAAATGACATGATTATTGCTTATTAATTGGCATCTATATCAGATTCCCACGAAGTTGCATCTGTGTTGGGAATGTATAATCTTTGATATCTTATGCTCATTTACAGCCTATCCATTTTGTACTTTGTGGTTCTGAACATTATTGAAGATCCCACTACCATAGGACATGATTCTTCAGAATCAGTCTCTAGTAGTTTGTTCCATGTAATAACGATGTTGAAGCAAAATTACTCTTCGTGATTAACCAAGTTATCTGAGTGCAATGTGTCATGTCACTCTTAGATTGTCTAATACCATTTCCTCCGTTTCCTTCTGATACATACTTGAATGTCTGAAGCCTCTGCTATCTAGCTTATCTTGACAGTGATCGTTGCAATACCAACTGGGGCCTCCACTTTGATCATGCCAGAGTTGAACATTTACTGGCAATAGGGTTGAATCACACTATGGCAATAGTCGAACTCAATATAACAAAAATTATCCTTTAAAGATTGACATAACATATGTTGTATTAACTTTTTGAAAATGTATAACAAAAATTATCCTTTAAAGGTTGATATATGTTGTATTGACTTGTTGAAAATGTTTATCAACCATTATGCATAAATCTTAAATGAGTATGCAGACAAGTGCTTAACTATTCAAATAAGATCATTATATTACTATTACCATAAAATTATATACATATAAAAAAAATACAGTTCACCATGAATCTCAATGACATCCATTTACACAAAAAATAATTTCTAAAACTCCAGTATTATTAAACGTAACTCATTCACTAGGACTTGGTAGTAACTACTAAGTAGTACTTCTATCAACACATGCAATTGACAAGTCTAATTTTGTTGTACGTTGCCAAATTTGTTATTTAGATTTGAATTTTTTTTCAATTTTCTTTTTAATGTGCCAATATTATATTCCTTAAAGATATACAAAATTACAAAGTGTAATAATCGTGATATTGTGAACTTATAAGAATATATCGTGCTTAGCACGGTTTAGAACTAGTAGTCTCTATTGCACTTTTAAAGGCAAGAATTGATCACTACCCAAATAAATAAATAAAAAGTAAAATAAACTAAAGGCTTCAAGATTCAAATATGAATTTTATTTTATTTTTTTATTAAAGAAAGACAACGTTAAACTATTCTATCTTTATATATTTGACCATGATACCACTTCATTTAACACTCTACCTCTATATAGTAATATAACTTAGGATTTTTAACTTTTTTCATTCGACGCTATTAATACTCCATAATATTCATACTTCGTACTTCCTCCGTTCATATTTGTTTGTTGTATTTGACAAAGTTTACATTTTTAAAACAAAGGAAAAATGTAAATGAGATATATGTAGACACTGAATTTTGTGAGATAAAGTATATTTAGTTTAGAAAATATAGTAAATATTTTAAAGATAATTATATTTTAGAGATATAGCAAATAAATAGGAATGGATAAAATATATAACAATGAGCAATATATATCATGTAACGTAAATTAGATAGTGCATCCGGATGTATGGAAGGCCGGGATTGTGCACTTGTCCTATTTGGCAATATAGTCACATGCAAACTGAAGGAAATGGCCTTGGGAAAATGAAAAGTGCAACATGACCGAGAAGGAAATTGCAGCAGGCTTAGGAAACACAAACATATGGTAATGATTACGATCATTTTTTAATTTGAAACAAAATGTCCAATGCTTATGTATGCAATGTACATACTTTTGATATTTAGCTAATATGCAATGTACATATATTTATCTTAAAATGTACGTTGGAATGCTTATGTATGCAATGTACATATTTCTGACGTGAAATGTATATACTACTAATATGCAATATACATATATTTATCTTAAAATGTATGTTGGAAAGCTTATATATGCAATGCACATACTTCTGACGTGAAATGTACATATTCTTGATATGAAATGTACATATATAAATCAAAAAATATACACATTCAATTTCTAGACCAATAAACTTATATTCTTTGAAGTTATCTATAATGTACATACTTATGGTATGCAATGTACATACTCCTGATATGAAATGTACATATATAAATAAAAAAAAGTGTACACATGTACATATAAATAAAAAAATATACACATGTAATTTCTGGATCAATAAACTTACGTTTTTTGAAGCTATCTATAATGTACATACGTATGATATGCAATGTATATACTCTTGATATGATATGATATGATATATATATATATATATATATATATATATATATATATATATATATATATATATATATATATATATATATATATATATATATATATATATATATATATATATATATATATATATATATATATATATAGATAGATAGATAGATAGATAGATAAAAAAAATATACACATGTACATTGGAATAAAATCCAAATTTGAGGGAAGAAGAGAATTTATTTTCGAAAAACAAAATCTTGGGGAAATGAAAGTATGCAGAAGTCTAATGTTAGAGCCATAATAAACTGCTCTTCCCCATAATAATAGGTCTAGCAGCTGCTTTTGATAGAGACAGTGCATTTGATTGCGTGTTGTAAAAACAATTTGAGCTGTACATTTCGAATGTCAGTAATGTACATTTTTAAATTGCGTTTCATTATTCACAAGTTGCATTTTGGAGTAGGTGTACCATGCTAATGGTACACCCTGATACACTGTCCACCCATTGACTATGTAAATGATTGGGCTCTAACGTAGGCCATGAAAATGCTGAATTTTTTAGTGGCTAAAAGCTAAGCTTAAAAGCGTTGCCGTTCTAGCAAAAACAGGTTCTCCCTTCAATTATGACATGGTGGGTAAGAGGCCAACTGGCCACTGTTAGATGGATAGTCTGGACATGTGTTAAAGTGAATATGATGATTGTATATTCTTAATTTTGTTTTGGATATATACTTTTACTAATGATTGCACGTATCATTTAGTACACATTAAATGAGGAAATATATTCTGGTTATCGTCTTTCACATTTAAAGGGACACATAAGAGTTTTCCAGGCAACACAATTGCAGCATCACATTCATGATTTCATGGCTGTTTTACAGTTGACTCTTATTAATTGATACATTGTATAGTACGAAGGGTATAGTGTATACGGAATGCATGTACTCTTAGCCACCTCAATCATAAACAAAGACAACCTTTGGTTTGATTTTTACAGTATACGCTTCCTGCAATGCATTCACTTTGACACTATTCACAGAATGCAAGAAAGCTTATAAGACTTGATCATCTCTGATTGCAGAAAAAGTAACAGCTAACCAGATAGTTACGTCGTACATGTTCTATCAACAAATTCAGCATTTTCAATGAGTCATGTCAACATTCCTACATGCTACTCAAACAAATTTCCTTAGATATATACTTCAAAAAAAAAAAAAGTCAAATTAAAGGAAAGGGCTTGATGTAGTGAGAGATCAATCAGCAGACAAGAACAAAGTTTTACTACTTACCAAAAACGCACTGTAAAATTCAAGAACATAAAAGTCAATTACTGCAACACTAACTTCGATAAGAAAAAAAAAATGATGGGAACTGGAAACTAGTACATGTTAGAACTTCTCCATTGAAAACATCTATGAAACATGAACCATTTACTCCTAAATCGAATTTGAAGTTTCAGAGGGAAACTTCTCATGGAATGAATATCCAAAGATCTCAAAACACCAACTCCCAAACCATAAGTTATATCATCAAATGAATTGTTCAACATTTTCTTCACCCCCAGTTTGCTTGTTCTATTCACTTATCTATGTTTTCTTCTGTCCCCTTCCCTTTCACAAGAAATTACCCTTTCCCACTTACTTTACAGTGATCTGACAAACTTTAGACAGCTCTTATTCTATCCACCCAATCCACACTACGCCGACCCTTCTCAAACTGCATATCAACACTTTTTCGAGACCTATCATGATATTCTACACTTCTCCGGGACCTTTCCAACTGTTCAAAAGGAATGTTCAATTTTTCAAGCTTATTGATGCTGCTGGCCTTGTACTCGTGTATTCTCATCAATTCTGGCCTATCAGTGCTTTTCCGTGGTTTCTCTCTTCGATCAGTGCTTTTCCTTGGAGCATCATGGCAGTCAGTGCTCTTTCGTGAATTTTCAGGCCTGTCGATACTTCTTCTTGAGATGTGCCTTTGGGAGAGAGGTTTCTCCATCGTAGATACAAATTTCTTGAGATGTTTGATATAGTCAGGGTAAAGTTCCAAGTCACAGTGACTTCCTCCTTTAAGCCACAAGGGTTCATACTTTTCTTGGGACATTTCCCACAGTGTTTTCCCATGAGAAAAATCAACAACATCATCAGCTGTTCCCTGCAGCATAGCACGCAAAGTTAACAGATACCCCAGGAAAGCAGAAGCATCTTCCATGAATGCACAATCTAAACCATGGAATGAGAAATCTCCTATCAATACTATATAACCACAGCACTGTTAATTCAACATGACTCAGGAGGTTCAGAAAGGTGGTTCAACCGTTCTATAAGTCTCTTTTTGTAACTTTGTTCATTCAATGATCTTTAAATAAGAGAAAATCCAAGGCCTTATGACAGAAATATACACAGCTTATTTGCTTCAGCTTGAATTGAGGAGGCGAGGGAGCAAGAAGAAAGACAAAGGTGAAAATGGATTCTTACATGAATTACCAGAACAGGACACTTCACCAATGGGATTTTATCAATATTCTGCACAGAAAGATTACAAAATTCAATTTCATGTGTCAATTGCAAAAACTTGTTGAAACAGGATATGATGAAGCAATGTAATATACCTTGTAGATGTCAAACCAATAAGTGCGTTTAACAGGATACATGACTCGCAGGCCTGAAAGGATAGGACTATGCAAAACAACAGCCCTTAACCGAGGGAAACGAGAGGCAAGATCCAAAGTGGGGCCACTACCAACAGATTGACCATAAAGAATGATGTCTTCCTGTTTAGCACCATAGCTCTCTTCAAGGCACTTGTATGCAGCTTCAATGTCCGCATAAGTGTTATTTTCAGTGGGCTGTAAAGATATAAGAGTAAGTGGGTACTCTCCGGACACTCAATCCTCTATTTAACTAAAGGATTTAACCAATTCAATAGGTTTCTTTTTCTTTTTCCCGGTAATTGACCAATACAAAAGTTAATTTACTTGGTTACCTTTCCTGTTGATTGCCCATACCCAGAGTAATCATACCTGCAACGACAAAATTATTTCAGGTCAATAAGCAATAAATATCTCTTTGCACAAAGATCTGCTGCACAGAGGGAACAGTGGCAAAATTCTCGAAATAAAGTCAGCCTTGAACAATTGGGAGAATCATGACCTAAACACATCCAACTCTTGACTTAAAGAATATAGGATTCTGTATCAGCACATCATCTTACTAGGCCCGTTTTGCTGCACAAGCATGCAACGAGGCATGAACTGAAGAGGGAGAGACGGTGACAGAGGGGATGCATGCATAAAATTTCATTAGCCCTTCCTCTCTTAAAGACGCAAGACTTTTAAGCAAGAATAGGATCCATCCAATATGCCCCCTACCTTTCATACTTTATCATCCCACAAGTTAATAGTGATTTCGGATTTTATTTTTCTTCTGCTCTCACATAATATATCTAACCAAACAAACAGTTGCAACTAGCATAAACTCAATTCTGACTGACAAGTAGATAAACCAAGTTCTGCACTCTCAAAGTCAACAAAATGTCAAACACAATAATTACATGTGTGATTCTCCTATCTTGCCTTTGGGTAAGAGGGAAAGTAGAGGCTCATTATATAACTTCAAATGAGCTTAAGCTCGGCAAAAGTATTACTCCATGATTTTCAATCAGGAATCCAATTCTGATGGAGAGTACCATCTCAAAGTTGCATGCTAAAACAGCAAAGAAAGTTATTGAACATGATCTAATAATCGAGGAAGAAAAAGAGTGTCCCGCTCAATAACGCTGACTAATATTATGTCTCAAACATCCCTTAACTAGTTCCATTATGTCTCAAACACCCCTTAACTAGTTCCATAACTAGAAAAACAGGAACCGAGGAATAGCATATGAACCAGCGAACACAATAGAGGGAAGCATAAAGTGTTTTCCACAAGAGATAACAGAGAACCCCTCAGCTGTATTGTTTTATACATCCGAAACCACACTCCTCAGCTGGGGACCAAAAGCAAACCCAGGTTTGGTTCAGTATATCAAGTACGCTCAATTATTGTCTCCCCATGCCACTATATTGCTTAGATGTAGCTCTCTACACACTTTTCTCACAAGCAAACTATCTAATCCATTCCATTTGGTATGAGGATAAATGGATAATACACCCAGACGCGTTAAATCCATAATATCAATCAAAGACCAAAATAACAAGCATGAGACAGACAAGTCTTCCCTAAAGAGAAAAGAAAAACCGAGTCACTGAAAGACAATGACTTCTCACACCCAAAGAGATCAAAACCAAAACAGCCATCAGCTCATCATCATCATCAACAAAAATCACCTACTCTTTCGTATACCATCATCAAAATGACTTCGAAACACAATCCGATTTGACAATCTTCCATCAATAAAATCACTAACCCAACCCAAACCAATGTATCATAACGTTCCATCCCATATTGTTTAACAGATTGCAACCATTCAAGTCGCCAAACTCCATCATTCAACAAACTACCACAAAATAAGTCAAAGGGTAAACAATCAAACTAAGAAAAACCCAAAATCAGTAATCATATCTTAACATCTAATCAAACCCTGATTATCAAAATTCAAACAATCCTTTAATCGCCTAATATCCAAAAAATAAAAATAAAAATGGTGGTCAACTGATTTCAACAAAAATCCTAAGTTGTCAGAATCCTTAATCAAAATACAACAAAAAAAAAATAGCAGTAAAAAAATTTATAACCATCCACAAATTCGCAATTACTAAAGTACCAACCCTCATTATACCCACAAAAATTGACAACACACCCTAGAAAATTCCAGACACCCCAACATTACAAACAATCAAACAACCCCAAAATCCAACGAAAAAATACAAATACAAAATAAGGGGACATCACATTACATTACGTACCCCATAATATTGACCTTCAAGTGAATGCTGAGCTCAATGAAAAGCTCATACATCTGCCCAATATCAGCAGCATTTCCGTGAGAGTAAAGCAAGGTAGAGGTAGCCATTGGGTACCGCACATACACAGCAACGATTTCAGTTCCTCTGCGAGTAGGGATCTTCAAAACGTCAACGTTTTCCCTGTGTGGGTAAGGTTCTAGAAGCAGCAGCTCCATGGATTCGTCCTTGATCACTCTGTACGAAGGCGGGTTGGGTGGGAAAAACGCGAATTTCGCCGCCATTGATGACGTCACACCTCCCATGTTCCTCGAACTTTCTCTCTCCTGCTCTCGCACTTGAACTCTCTATCTAACTGAGTCCCCCTGTTTCTTTTGTGTTTCTTTGATTGGATTGATTGATTACTATAATGTTTTTGGGGGGAGGGGGGGATTAGGTTGGTCCCCTGAGTTTGGTGGAATTTGAGCACGGCGGAAAAGTGGTGGTAGAGGTGGCGGTGGCGGAGGAGAGTAGGAGGAGGACGAGGTGGAGGGGGGGGATGAGAGGGGGTGGGAGGGGGAGAAGTAGGAGTTGGCAATAGAGTGTGGTCACATGTAGGAAAGTGGTGGGAGATGAGATTGTAATTTTTATTTGTAACAACTTTAGAATTGAATTGAATGAATATGATTAAAGAATTAATTGTAGTGTAATATTTTTTACTGTAGGATGAATAATTACTTAGGGAGAGGGGGTGTTGACAAAATAGGACAGAAGTTTTACAGGTTGTAATGAAGTAAATAGTCATAATGTACACATGTTACGGAATTTATGGTTGGCTATGGAAGATCTTTCGTTTTCGATATTGGGATTTTGTGGGGAACTGGCGACTCCCTGTGCAAATGTGCAATATCTCTTTCTTAATTATTAACTTATTTTTGCTTACCTATCCATCCTGCCCACTCAATTGCAACATTCCCACTAGTATAATCAAAGTTCGACAAATTTGACTATAAATTTTTATCATTTTATAAAAATAATATATGAATTATATATTTAAGTGAGATTTTGTTGAATATATCACAATAATGTAAATTTTTAAAATATCAAATTTTATAATTTTTTATTTTACGAATTTGGAGATAAAACATTTAAAGTTGTGTCTTAAAAATCACAAAAAGCCAAATATAGCAAATTTAATGGGATAGAAGAAGTATTATTTATTTCTCTTATTAAAAAAATTATTTTGCTATATTTATTCTATTGTAGGGATCTTAAATGACTTTTCCTCAATTTATTCTCAATTGTTTATTTTCCCCATGTTTGTTTTAAGACCTTACAAGTGATTAAGTGTTGAACCCCATAGCCTTGACCTTTATTTGTTGGTTTGAAGTCTAATTTCACTCTTATTTTAGTTTAATCACTAGTTTATAATAAAAAAAATACACACACAAATTGATTGTATTGTCTTAACTCATTTAAACATTGATTTTTAGGCAATTGCTTATTTTCTCTCTTGGGTTCGATTCTTACTCGCCCTTACTACTAGTTAGTAAGACAAAGGTAGTTTGACAACATGTTAGCACCCACTTACATCAACTTAATAATACTATGCATACATTATATGTATAGTAACTTGAAAGATCTTTACGAAACGAAGGGAGTAAGTTATTACACAGTATTTCATGTAAACAATAATTTAGTTCAAATTTTTGGATTAATTTATTATTTTTCTAAGTTGGTTCGGTAGTAAAGTTACTTAAATATGTTATACTGTTTAATTATCAAGAAAAACCATTTATCTTGGTCGCGGTCTCTAGACTCCTATAATTCTACTCTATATAAAATGGGAAGGATAAGCTATCGGATGCTATAGGTAGCATTTGTGTGTGGGGGGATGAATTTCAAGATTAAGAAAGTTGAATGCATTGTTTTTAAACAATTAACTTACTCTATTTAAGATAAATTTGTTAGTTTTATAGAGCAGTAGTCAAGCTAAAAACTTACCTTGTTTTACACTTTGTTGATAATCAAATTCAATTGACAAACAAATAATGAGGGACTTTTTAAGTTGTTTATCACCTAAGGTTCGTTAATTTAATGAGACTGTCTTATCTTTTTATTTATTTTTTATTTTTATTTCTTCTAGTTTTGAGGATAGCAAACACTCTTTATTTGATGCACAATCTCAAAATATGCAACGCTAAATCTGATCATGGCCGTGTATAGAAAGTAATTCTAACTTTCAATTATAATGAACTACTTTCTCTATTTTTTTTGTTCTTACTATCTGTTTTTGCATAGATTTTAAAGAAAATTTAAATTTTGAATATCTATAATTGTGTATATGCAAAAATTATAAAAGTTGATATTTGAAACATATATATTGAAACGGATCTTTTAATACCTTATATGATTATGCTTTTTTCTTATAGATTAAGAAAATTTTATGATCAAAATTTGGCTCTAAAATTTACAGGTTCTAATTGAAAAGAACTAAAAGAAATGGATGTGTATTGTTTTCGCCATTTATAATGATTTATATCCTAGAAACCTAATGTCGAAGTCAACAATAACGAGTTTGACAGTGAAATGGAAATAAAATTATCAAGAGGACAACACTTGACATATTATAAAAAGGAACCCCACATGGTAAGATAACATATTCTAGGTTTAAAGTAGCCCCCCAAAAAACTATGAATAATCAATACTAATATTCTTTGATCAAATCAAAAATCAAGCGGGTCTTAATGGCCTTCGATCATTTGAATATGCATTTCTAGTTGTACATTACTATGGCTTATGCATAAGAATGTGAGGAGTATGTTGGTGACATTCAAGACATTTTCCTCGAGATAGGGTTTTTTTTTTTAATGTCATTTTTCTTATTTGTCCTTATATTCCTCTTAGAATTTGGCTTTAGCTCCCTTTTGCACGTACGAAACCAACAAATATGAGCTTGCTCTTCTCATTTGAATAAAACAATAATACAAGAAATGTACGCATCTTATTACAAAAATTGCCGTCTTTTCTTGTTAAGTATGTAGTCTAAACTCTTAACCTTTTGTGGAACAAGGAAGCTAATGTAGGCCCCTTTTGCAATTTGTTTTGCTTTGATGTATATATATATATTGAGTCCCTTTAGGTGGTAGAGATATAGATAAAATTCAATTTTTAGGCTAATTTATTTTCACCTTTTTAAAAAAAAAACGAAAACTAACCCTCACTCGTAAGTATTTTGAAGTATAACCTCCATGGATATAAACCGCTGCCAAGGATATCGGTTTTACACTAGTAAATTTTATTCCCGGATTTCTTTTACACAATGTAGTTCTAATATAGGGAATCTGATTATTAGTAAAATTGCTGTTAAAGACAACGGTTTTATGTCGGGTAGAACTGCTGCCCTTGGCAGCGGTTTTATTAAAGTCCCGATTCAACATATCAACATAGTCGGCTTAAAACCGTTGTTACTGACAGTGGTTCATACATGAAGGTCATATTTTGAATTACTTTTGGACGAAGTTCAGTTTTCAAATTATTTATTAAAAAAGGTCAAAAAAAAAAAATTGATCCAATTTTCATGTATGTTATATTTATCAACTCACTCTTAAAACTTCACAAACAAAACTAACTAGCTGACCAACCATCTCCCTTTTGCTAATTTTATTTGTAATTTAACAACCTTGCTTAGACATAACTAATTTTGCAATTTAGCAAACCATTTTGAGAGTTTTTATTAGCAAATTAAAATTTTGATTAAGAGTTTATAGTTAAAGGATATGCTAATGGTGATTTTTATATAAACTTCACCTCTAACAACTTAGACCATGTTTCAGGATACAGTTAGTAAGGAAATTCAACCCAAACCATTCCAATGTAATCATCTATTATGTATTTTAATTTAATGCCGATGTTCATGGTGGTGTAAATTTGTCATTAAAGTGTGATTATAACAAGAACAAACATTTCTTCAAAAGTATCAAAACTACTCCTTAGCTACTTCATTTATGCATTATTTGTTCAATAATTTCTCTCTACCCTCTAAAAAAAAGTTTCATGTTAGGTGCTCTTTTGCAAATGGCTCTAAAGGTCTTGTATGAGCTTGTTAATGGACTATGGGCCAAAAACCATTTGGCCCTACTCATATGCCCATGATTTGCGAACCCACAAAAATATATGTCACTTAGTACACGAGTTCATGATATAAGGAGTCATTGGATCAAATTCAATTATTTTTAGTTATGGACAGTCTAGCATGATGATACTTCAAGCCCATCACCTTTTGTTCGTGTTTAACATTTGAATACATCATTTTATGGAACATAATAAGGTATGTTAATACTTCTCTTGGGCAATCATTGAGAAAAAACCAAATATATATAAATATGCAATTAGTTTTAGGAAAATCTTAATGACTTAAATTGTATTTACAAACTTAAGTATCTAAAAGTATTCCCTCGAAAAACCACCCTCTAAGTCAGATAATATTATTTATGCAGGCTTTATCAATCCAAGTTAAAAAAAAAAACTCTTCTCAATGCCCTTTTCAAAATCCTTCATCCACACCTCGTTACTTGTTCAATACACAATTGGTTATCGGTTTTCAGACCGGAATAAGTCTAAATAGAAGTAATTAAGTAAAAATCCTTTATACCCATTCTTAATTAGTTACAAGACTTGCAAATTCCAAGAGTGTCTTCGTATTACCAATCATAAATAATTTAATAGATCCTTAATTAATTTCCATCAGGTCGTTGGCTGATCTCATTTATACGTAACCCCTCCTACATACTCTAATCACCTAACCTAGGATTAGATGTTCAATTGACAAATTCCAAGAGAAAGAGGGGTATAGTCGGGCCTGGCCCGTTTATTTTAGTATTCATCATAAAAGATTGAAAAGGAGTTACATACGTGGTTGTGTTTTCAGATTACTTTTGGAATAATTCTAAAATGAATATGGAAATCGATAATGAAAATAAATTCCTAAATTTCTATTGGTAACGAAGCTAGCTAGCTTTTGGGGTTACTTCAAGGTTGTCATTGGTTAGGGAGGTCTTGGGACTCTTGAGTCTTGACTATGTAAGCATGTCTAGGATTTAATGGTTGACATTTCCATTGGTTGAAGCCATACTTCAAAAAACATTTGTGATGGTTCAAATTCACACAATTTTACTGATTCTTAAGATTAACCTTTCATCTCTTGCCAGTTAAATGATGCCATGCAACTATTATTTGATTCTTTAAGACCTCAAACATCATATGTTAATTAGTCGTGCGGATAAAAATTAGTTTTAATTTGATAAAGAAAGTTATATTTTACTCAATTATCTAAGTTGCTTAATATAAAGGTATTGTTATGAAATATCTTTTTGGATTAGTATCATTATATATTTTCAAAATATAAACTTTCTTTCATCATTTTAGTTTTATATTCTAAATAACCAAAATATATTGTAATTATTTCGAGATATTACTATTTAATATTCATCATTATATTCCAGTTAAAGAATTGTAATTATATACTTGGAGGTATTACTCTTCAATATTCATCATTCTAGTTTTATACTCTAAATAACCAAAATAATAATCATTAAAGGATAACGAATTGTAGTTAGAAGTTCAGATTATTTTAGTATCGACATGATGTCATGCAATGTAATTAGTCAAATATTCTAAAAATAATTGTCAAATCACCATTTAATTAATGAACCCATGTTAACAGTCATGATACAGAATGAATTTGTGTAAACCAAATGGTAGGCTGCTCATCCATTTTGCCTGAATTCGAACACCAAATTGAACGTGAAAAGTGGGCACAAATGCTCACATGTAAGTTAGAAATGATGAAAAAGTTGCATCAGGCAGCTCGATGACATGATCGTGAATAATCTAAAGCTGAAGCATGTATGCTGTTCCCTGCAAAAATGTGCATGAATGACAGAACAGAAATGCAAGGTCAAAACTACAATAAATAGAGGGAGGCTTGGCTTTTGGCAAGGTGGAGTGGCATGCAATGACTGGAATTTGGGTGGTATAGTTTGAGAGACAGGCCACTTTCAATGAAAGAGCATGTTTGCCTTGGGCTAATTGATGATAGGGACATCACTCCAGTGGGCATGCACTTTCTAGGTGGGCACACATCTGCTCCCATGGATAGATTTATATATACACATCTGCTTATATGTTGCACACTCATCCACAGAACACTGCCTTTAGCCCTACCTTAGCTCGACCACCACTCACCAAACTCTTATTACTTGTGATAATCTAAGTAGCCCAAATATGTACTTTATAATTTATATGGTCGATCATGCTGCTCAACTTACTTGATGTTCATCAAACTGAAATATTATACTCAATTAAACTGATATTAGTTGATAAATGCTAAATTTTATTAATAAGATTTTATTTTTAATTACTGACTTAAGAGGGCATTTCTAAAATGTAAGCTTGGTTTGTTTGTTGTATGGAACAAAACTGATTTGTATTATGACTAACTTAACAGGAAAATGACTAGACTAAACCCTAAAGTAACAAGAATGACCCATTATTACTAAGATCTAATATGACTCACATATTAATTGTTGGAACCCTTGATAAAGAAAAAAATGTTTGTGTATAAATCACTCACATATTTTTTCGATTTATATGTGTTCGTGGATTAATTTGGAAAATCCGTAGGGAAATGCAAGAACAAACAATTTTAATTGGAAATATTCCTCTTATGAATTCCCTAAGAACTTTTATATTAAATGGAATATATAGAATTGTGATCAATCAAATATTGCAAATCCCGAGTATTTATTACCGATCCGAATTGGCACCATAATATCAGATAACTGGGGAGAGGAAGCTCAAAATTAGGGTTCTATAGAAAAGCAAGGATATGGGCTCGGGTAAGTAGGAAACAGAACACCAACCTAACCTGGAAACCAACTGACAATCCATAACTCCTGCCCTCCTCAAACCAACCCATGGAGTAATTCCAACTAGCTAAGCCGCAACAGTCAACAATATATGGATAAGAATATATAATTCACTATTCAATCTAACGTGACTACATGAGTTCATGTATCTATCAGGTGAGGCCAAGGATGATAAGGACATGGAGAATATTTGGTATCAAACATTATAATGAGCTAGATGTTTTTTTTTTTACTAATGCCTCCGTGAAAGCGACTGGAATACTGAATGGTTGGGTGACTTGCCGTTTCATGCTGTTGTCTAAGAGTATGATTTGAGAGTAGCTGCTGGTCCACTATACGTGTTAGCCGACGCCTTCATGCTTCATTCCGTGGGGCTTACTGAATTCAATGAGAGGGAACCACTGCTCCTTTCTCTCACCAAAAGAGTGATACTGTTCCAGTAGATTACACGTAAAGAGAGAACTGATCATAAATTCTGGAAAAAGATAATCAAGATTAAGCATACCATATCATGATTATCCCTTTTTGATCATTAAAAAGTGAGGATCCACTTCGATGTCATATACTACATGTATGCATGCTACTAAATACTCCCTATTCTATTAGCAGATAGATGTATTGTATACAATTATACAACAAAATATAGACTTTATTTATTGAAATCAGATATTTTATACGATATAAGTTAAGCTTTTGCCAAATTCACTTGGATGTGATGTAGAATGACTACATTCATGTACAAATCCACATTAAGGGAGTTCTTACCATTAGGCCTGTAACCTGTTGCGGCAATTACATAATAGAATAGAAAGATGCAACGGCAGTAAATTGCGAAGGAGATAAAGAATACAGTACGTATCTGACTGTCAGAATGTAGGGATACGAATATACGATCATTCGAGTTTCTATATGAATATGCACTATTAGTAGATTATCAAAGTGAAGGACTATTTTTTTTCTTACATCCGCTTATGGGTCTACGTCTTGAGCTGGCCTTTGATATACTGGCCTGGACTTGGTTATTATGCCCATTAGTAAACCAGTGTCGGGCTAGCATAGGTTGCAAGTCACCCAATCCAACCCCAAAGAAAAAAAAATTAATAATCAATAGGCCCGCAGGGCGAAGAATTGCAGCTCAGGGCACAGCTCTGAACAACTCACATGGATGGTCCTAATGCTTTATGCTTAATTCAGCATTGCCATGCCTAATGCTTAATGCCTTGCTGATTTAGCAAACTCGGCGAGGCCTATCACCATTCACCAACCATAGGCCATCGGATAGCCTGTATGCCTTGTCAAGCTACGTTAGGCGCACACTTGGACTGATACTGGCCTATTTTTGTACCAAGCAGGCCGACACGTAGATATTTACGGCTTTGCCCCTTTTGAATGTTTTGATGTGTGTCACACAGACTCACAAGTCATAAAGAGTCACAAGTCACATGAGTCACAACACGAGATCAATCCATATTTCTAGCCTAATTTTTACAATTCAAACTGAAATATGAAGGCATTGAGCCCAAAATTGTAGTACAATGGTTAGTCTAACTATTTATCACATTTCATCTCCTCCCACCTCAGAAAACAGAACCCTCCTTACTTGACGCCATGTTCTTGCTCCCTTGTAATTATGGGTGTATGGATCTGCCCATCGTTCATAGGTCATAAACCACTTAGACTCGTTTATTAGCCCATGGGTGGTAGGCCTAACAATGTCTTCTCCTTATATTACATAGACCATGAACATAAAAGGGACTTATTTATTGGCCTATGGGTGGTAGGCCCAACAAAGTCTTCTCATTATATTGCATGGACCATGAACCTACAAGGAATCATTGGGCCAAGCCTAATGAGCTTATATCATGGACAATTTACTAAGTGACACATTTAAAGCTCACACTTCTCTAAAACTTTTAGATTATAAATAATCATTTATAGATATGGGACAAAGATATTCAATTCTCCATTAATAAATACATCTTACAATATTCTATCTAACATTTATTAGAAGTTAACAAACACTAAACACTAGAGAATTGTTTGATTTTAAGATTAACGACTGACTTAAATATCGGAGTGAGCTTCCTCAAAGCAATACCTTCAAGGCTAGTTTTTTTAATTACTAGTACAAGTACTCGTCCGTTCAAGTTCACAAAACACGCTCTTCATAAGGTTCACCAACAATCCTACTTTTCCAACCCTACTAAGTTACTTGAAGTAACCCATTTAGGTCTCTTGATGGAAATAATAGGTAAAATTCTTCTAAACCAAATTCATCAATCTTGCAAATCCTACTATGTATTGTATGCTGGAAATGTCCATTGATCATGTGTAATTACTAAATATAAATTGGATAAGTTATGGGGATAAAATATATTTAGTTATTTTTTATAGTTATAATATTTTGCCCGAAAACAACTATGATTTATACGCTAATAAGATTGGCTTATTACTAATTAAAATCAGCTTCTTATAAGATTTGTACGCAAACAAGAACACCAAAGAGGGATAGGAGAAAATTTACAAAATTGGTAAATTTTGACTCAAAGACTCATAAATTTAAAATGGGTCATCCGGGATACATAATGTCGATAAGAAGGCCATGTGCGGATGTGCCAACCAAAAAATAGCTTAGCTAACTAGCCCTTTTAGTTTGGTGCTAAGACCGCTAACAATGCACTGAGGGTCGGTCATACATAGAGATGAATTCTGATTTCTGAACACAAGAGATTTTTTTTTAATTAAATTCAAAGATTAAATGTGATCGTATATGCCATCTTAGTCTTCTTGTGTAATAAGTGCAGTATGTGTGTTTATTGATAATACAATTGAAAAAAAAAATGTAAGTTAGTTGTATGTGCCATGAAATTGAAATTAGGAAATTAATAATTTTGGAAAATTTTCAAAAATTTAAAGGATTGAGTTTTATCGTCAAATACTAAATCCAAAATAGTTGGCATAAAGACGTACTCCGTAACAGTAGTACTGTGTGGCAGTGGAGAGGGTGGAGGTGGTGTTGATGGAGATCAGATGGTGTGAGTACGAATTTGTTGGTCAATTATGAAAGGGCATCATTATTAGCCATGACTGGTTAGTTGTCCAAGATAATTTTTTAAGGGGTTAGGGCTACCAAATCACCAAGTGCAAGCAAAAGCAATGGATCGCCTATGAGAATTTCTCAATAATCTCTATACAATGGATTTATTGTAGACAGTTTGTGTTATTACTTCATTTGGCTAAAATCTTGCCAAGGGATTGGTTGCGCTAATGTGTAATTCAACTTGGCGAAACAATTATTATTATAAAGTCGTTCAAGTACAACAATGATCCATGGTATAATAATAGAGTTTACCATTCATACGCCTCAATCTTCAATTTCGTTGTCCTCTCATGGTTGGTTAGTGCTGCTCACCACCAAGCTATCTAAGCCCGGTTGAGTTAGTAGAGCATGTTGTTTTTCTTATCCTCTTCATCATCATCATCATCTATGCAGCCAAAAATAAAAATAGCACTCATACGACTCTTCTAAGCACCAAGATCATGCTTATAGATATAGATGCAAATTGCTTCCATCCTTCTAACGGTATTAAGGATTTTTCGAATACTTATGACTAACTCCTTAATAATCGACCTCTTTTTGTTCAATGATAAATTGCTCCATAAGAAGCTCTAAACTAGACTCAAATGGTTGGAGTATAAAATAATTTTTAGAATCAAAGTGGGGAGAGGGTATAAAAGAAATTTGAGAAGAGGGGTAACGTTCATAGTCACAATACTCATTGTAAGGAGCATCTTATACATCATAGGAATTCATGCAAAAAGTGTTAAAATTATCTTAATAATAAGATGCATCAAACTCATGAGCATGATAATTCCAAATATTACACAATTGTCCCCCATAACAATCATGCGAATATCCCTATTAGGATAATTCCGCACCATGAAATCAAAAGATTATGCACAAGAACGCAAATAAATTAAGAAAATAAATTTACAAACTCAACTAATAAATTATAAGCAATCCAACAATACTAAGTTGTCGCATGTCTATCAAAAATTCCTAAATATTCCTACTATTATGTATTCGGACAAACAAGGGTCGAATTCCACAAAGAAGGTTGGACAATGTATTGAATTGCTATGAACCTAATTATTTGAGTAAATCAAGGATTTCAACCAATCTTCAAAAGACATTATTTTGACATTTACACACTTAATTTTACATATATACTTATGTGCAATTTACAATCAAACAAAATTAGTAATCCTAAAAAATAAGATTAAATTACTCCTTACATTTTCTGTATCAAGCATTGTGGCAAAACTATTGGGGTGATCATATTTCTCTCCACAAATTGGAAGGTCGAACAAATGAGAGAAATAGAGGGGATTTATGGGGAACTGAAGTTGGACCTAATAAGTAGCTCTGCTTCTGCCTTCTACCACCTAAACAAAATCACTTATCTGATGGACTAAAAGATTGTAATGGTGTTGTGTACTCAGTTTTACCATCCAAGAGAAGGATGGCGTCTCTAGTTTGAAAGCAGCCATTCAAATGAAAGAATAAAAATGGCAGCAATTCAAATGAAAGAATAAAAATGGCAGCAATTAAGAGCTTCAAAGAAGGGGAGGCAACGCTGGAGAAAACTGCTGATTCTGCAGCCATAGCAATGGAGTATGCAGTGCACAAGGCAAAATATAAGGTGGAACATAAACTGTCCCTTGCATATCTTAAGGATGCTGATGACCTCTGGATTAATACTCTTGTCATTTTATGACTTGATTTGGTTTATTTGTTTTGTATGCCTTTCCAACATATAAAACTCCAGGTATGTAACACAGTTTATTTTGTATGGCTTTCTAACATATATAACTCCAGGTATGCAACACCAAGTTATCAATTCTAATGTTGCTTTTCCATTGGTGCATACGCTACTACATTTTCTGTCAAAACCCCAATCTATTTACCATTGATCAACGAAGCATGAAGAATAGTTTTCTTCCCTTAAAACAATTGACACAAAATACTAGAATGAAGAATCTATTTAATGCACCACACAATTCAAAACTTTTAGACAAAGGGACATTCTCCATTAAGAGTAAACTTAGGTAATAGTTTCTCCAAGCATAGAGCAAGGGAACAAAAAGGCTTTCAATATTTCAAGCCGCCAATCTGCTAAATGGGATTTTCAAATATAAACAGCAATTCCTGCTTCTACCGGTTGCAGCACACTGACAATATTTAACTATTCAAAACAAATCTAATTATTTTTATGTCCTAAGAATCTAATTATTCTTCTGTCCTAGGAAAAACGAGATTCAGAGAGCTTAAGACATTCTGTTTGACACCTTCGAAGACAAACATCATTCCAGTTTGGAACATGATGCTGGTTGACACACACAGTTCGTGCACAGGCATCAGTGCATGCATCAAGCTCTGAGACTCCACATACAGTGACACAAGTATCAGGGATAGGATCCTTAGAGAAAGCACCGACCTTTTTCAACATGCGCTTGGAGGTGCAAACCCTTTCACAGACGAAAATGTCATCAGAGCTCCTTTCCCGGCCTCTTGCACTCTTAATCCTTTGCTCCTCATCTCTCTTTCTCTTGATCCTCCAGGCTTGCCCTGCAACAACGGCGGGAATAGCAGCCCCCAAAAGGGACCACCATACTTCCACCATAGATATTACGATAATCAAGCCTTTTCTGTGTTTACTTCTTTGCTCTTGCACAATGTTTTAAGCTGCATAAAGCGGCGCAAAGACATTAGCAACAAAAGGCAAAATCCACTGAGTTCAAAATCTCGTTAGATATTTTCAATGGAAACTAGTTAAAGAAAATGTCTTAGCAGGTCTGTAAAGATCATGTACAAACAAAAGGTTAGACTAGAACACATTTACTCTGTATACAGTAATCACAATTCTATATTTCTATGACAAGAGACAGCACAATGAAGCAATTAGTATAAAACAAGTATATTAGCAGAACTATGACATTAAGTATCATCACTGTCGTCATTTCAACAAAAATAACAATTGATAGTCCAAACTCCAAAGAATATCCTCCTAAATTGGTTAACTGACTATATGGATGTTTCTCTAGTTTTCTTTCTGCATAACAGAGCAGTTGAACCACAAATCCGAAAAATTACAAATCTCTCCATCACAATAAGCAGCAAATAAGCAACACGAACCAGGAAATAATTGAATACATACAGTTAGAAATCATGTAAGATGCAATGATTATCTCCATCTCCCACTGATTCAGTAAAGACTATACTCTAACCGTTATCCAACATTTTCCATCATTATTAGTCTTTGCTTAATCGTCTTTTCACTAATCCAAAAGCATTTGTAGTTGATGCCCAACATGGCACACCAAATCCTCATATTTACTCCACAGTCACACACGTATACCCTTTATGAGTATAGCTTCCAAACATAAAATACAACATACATGACACAAGTTCCTTAAATGTACAAAATCACACATTTATACAGAAGAGCAATATAGCACCTCCATCCCCAGCCTTCACACCCCACTAACACCACCCTCCCTTCGTTTCATCAGAAACTCAAACCATTGATAAGAGTACTTTATAGGAACATGGACCCAGCAGTTGATAATAAACTATCATAATCCAGTATAATTAGCGAGGATACTAAGGGTATACTCATACTTGTTATAGAATTTAGAATATACATGCGCCATGTTGCAATGATACGAATCCGGATCTGGACACGGAAATGGGTACAGAACACGACGAAATCAAAATTTCTAAAAACTTGCTTGACATGGGTATGGCAAAAATTTCCCTCTTCTCCAATTTGAAGTAAATGTGCTTTCACCCAAAAATAACTTGATGATCTTATTTCATAGCAAAATTGCACCTAAATTTCCAAGTTCCTCCTAATCCCCCTTTTTTTTTTGTAATTTGATCACAAATCTCCACAATGGAGCAAAAATATTAGCACTTTGTGCTGAAGATGCATCAAATAACCCACCGGCTATGTTGCACCAATACAAATCAGGATACCTAATACCGGTATGGGTCCAAAAACAAAATTAATAAAAACGACGGGTATTAAAAATCAAAGCCAAAGAAAAAAGAAATCAATTGGAAACTATAAAATACGATTAACAAAGCTATGCAAAGAAAGCAATAAGAGAAGCAGCAGCAAGACAGCATTAGCAAATAAGCAATTCAGCAAAAACAAAATGATGTCACTAAAAACAATATGCAACAAAATGATATAGTGTATAGAGTATCCCAAAGACAATAAACATCCTACGAGTAATATCATTTGAGGCAGAGGCAGGGGATCTTATTGTTCTTTCGAATATCATCTGGATTAAATAAGTGAATGGAACTACTCCAACTAACCAAATTGGTAAACAATCACTTACCTTATAGAGGTGAATTTGATGCAGCAGCACTGCAGCAGGCCCAGCAACTCCAAGCCGAAGAGAAGAGAGAAGATAGAATTATGGGGCTTGGGAGCAACCCACCAACAGAACTGACAAGGGGTTGATGTCGGCTGGGAAGGGCAGGGATTCAGGGCTTTTCTTTTCTTTTTTTTTTTTTTTTTTTCTCATTGTTTTGGACTTTTGGGCTGTAATTCTGTAAATATCCAAGTCTCTGACTCTTAACACATATTTGAGCCTTTTTTTTTGGCTGGGGTTTACAGCTGGGTAAGGTATAAATACGTCAATGTTTAAATATCGACCATTAAAGCCTACACGTAGCTATATAGAATATGTATTTTACAGACGGTTCCTCCATGATAGAGATGTCCAAAATGATAGGAAAACTTTTTCAATCATAACCCTTTAATTTGGTAACCCATTATATTTGGTCATTGGGAAACAAAAAAATTTCAATGATAACCCTTTAATTTTTAAAATTATTATTTGTAACCTTAATGACAATTTTTTTTACAAAATTCAAGCTTTTTCATAACTACACTTTGGCATTTTTCTCCAATTTTTAAATTTTTGTGGTTGAATTCTTTGTGTAATGAAAGGTTTAAGAGGGAAAATATAACCATGATTATATGAGAGCTAAAAAAAGTTTAAATCTTATAAAAGATTGTCATTAAGGTTACAAATAATAATTTTAAAAATTACAGGCTCACAATTGAGCAATAACCTTTTTTGCTGAATTATGAAAGGAGCAAAAATTTTGGTCATTTGAGTGTTAAATGAACAATGACTCTTTGCTCATTTTAACAAATGATCAATAATTTTTGCCTTAAAATTAGAGAAAACTTTGGTATTCATTAGTTAAATTTTTTTGTCCTTAAATTTATAAATCCTCTTAGCTCAATTGGAAGAGTTTTGTGCAATTGCATAATGTTGTAGGCTTGAATTATACATAGGATATGTAGAAGCCACTATAAGATAATAAGGATCACTATGTTAAAAAATAGGCCACCGTATCTTAAAAAGATAGCTACATTCCCATAACTTAGTTGATAGGAAAAATGTAACTATATCTTTAAAAGTATAAAGGTGTGTAACTATAAATAAACTATATATTACAAGAGTGACTATATGAGAAAAGAATCATTATATAAATTAGTCTAACAGGAAACAACCAATAGCCTATGTAGGGTTTAAACCTAAATTCTTTATACACTGCAATATGCAAGAATAGAGTGTATTCGACCAGTTGAGCTAATAGACTTAGAAGCAACACACTTTGGTGGAAGACTACCAAAGGGTATATACTATTTCATCATCTATTCCTTTACAACTTTATGTAGAAAATTCAGCAACATCTACATTGAAGTATGAACAAATTTCAAAAATTATGTACTTGTTTTATCTTACAAACCATCCCAATACTACTCCAACATATATTCCTTTAATGTAACCAAAACTTTGAATTTTTGAACTTTTTTTAAAACAATTTCAAAAATAGGCTTTGTACCAAAATATCTTTTTTAAAAAATAAGCTTTTCTATATTCGGATGAAAACTACTACATGGGACAATGATTTTACCTAGGGGTGACAATGAGTCGGGTTGGGTTAGGTTCGGGTTCAACCCATTTGAGTTCGGGTTGAAATATGTCAACCTAAACCCAACCTATTTATTAAATGGGTTAAAAATTTCAACCCAACCCGTTAAGGGTTCGGGTTGACCCAACCCAACCTTTTTAATAACTAAAAGTCATTTGAGTTTTTAATTTTTCAAGTTTTAAGCAATGCAAAATAAAAATCTCAAATATTAACATAGTCTTAATACAACCAAAATGAAAAGTTTGACAATATATTACAACTTCATAATAATAGTTTTAATATAATGAAAGACATACATTCAAACTTCCGATTAAACCGTAAAAAACAATTTCGATAAAATAAGCTTAATGTTTGTTGGATTCAAATTGCAGGGGAAAAATCAATATTTAACATAGAGTTTGTGCTCTCCATTGAAATGATTAAATTACCTGAATTAATTGAAAATGATGAACTTGATGAAGACGTCACGAAGAGGTAGAGAGCACTAAGAAAGTGAGAAGTGAATAAGAAGGCAGTTAAGGCACGAGGAGATGAAATAATGAAAAATTTGAAGAATAAGAGTGAAGAAGCAGAGCGGCAAGAGTAGAATGCAAATTGAAACTAGAAAATAGAAATTAGGGTTGACTGATGGTAATTATGAATTAAGTTTATGCCCCACATTAATTAAATCTGACCCATATATAAAAATCAAATCCAATAATAAACAGGTCAGTTCGGATTGGGTTGGGGAGTTGAGTCACATTTTGCCACCCCTAATTTTACCTAAGTAAAATCTCTACTCCAAGTAGCGATTTTGGATCAGCTGAAGTGGGTTGATCAAATGTTTTGTAATTTCGTTTTAAGTTAAACCAAAAGCACTGCCCCAGTCAGTGATTTTAGTTTCTGGGGATTTGGACTAGGGTTGACAATAGGTTAAAAGCTAGAGCTAAGGAATTTTACGAAAAAAAGGACATCGATTTTCCTTCGGTAAAATTTTTTTTAAAGCAATTTTGATTTAAATGTTTTAAAAAAATAAATTTTCTTTTTTAAAATCGCTGCTGATTAGTTTAAATTTTTTAAGAAAATACAAATTGCAATTGCATTTGGGTCAGCCACTCAGCCCAATTTTGACTGACCCAAAAGTAAAATTGTCGCCCCAAACAACGTTTTCATTCGAACTTGAAGTAGATTATTTTTGAAAATATTTTGATCTGAAACCTATTTTTGAAAATAATTATGAAAAAAAGTCCAAAACTTAAGTCCAAAAATAAAACACATAAAAATAAATTTCAAGATACAACAATAGAAAGAAATAGACCCAAATTAACAACATGTACTAACATAGGCAAATAACAAACCAACTTCTAGATCAAAAATATTAGGCATATAACTCAGCAAGATACTGGATCCTATAGCACCACAATTCTATCACGTCCAAAATACATTATTCGGATGCTTTTACAGGACACTGTTGAGCTTCCAAACAGTTTCATTAGCTTGACTCTCAAGATATTCCAAAGTCGATATATAGTGCTATGATGGGATTTCGCTTGTCCAAAACATCCAACCCTGAAACCAAATATCATTGATGAATTAAGAGTTAAAAACATGCATTGAACTTAACTGTTCTGAATCTTCTGATGCTTCTGTTAGAGAGATATAATAGTAGAGCTTACACAGCAAAAGTGTGAAGAGTACAAGGAACACGATGAAGGAGAATGAGGGATACATTTGACTCTTTCACAAGGAGTAACAGACTAATGAACATCCATAATCGTCGTTAAGAACAGAAGTAATTTATTGGATAGAGAGCATACGTAGTACGTACTATGTGTATTCATCACGAAACAACGAATAGCAACTAACAAAACAAAAACAAAAGCAAAAAAAAAAAATATAGTTGCAGAAATAGATAAAGTTTATATGTTGGCATAGATCTTCAAGCAGATTTTACATAGTATTATTAAATTTTAACAACTACTACATGCGGTTGCAGGGGCGTTGAGATTTAGAATATTTGGTTGATTATATTCATGTTATGTATAGTTTAACTCATTTGATTATGGTGTAATCACTTAAACAAATATAAGAATAAAATAGTTATATGCAATAAACCGAGAATACATTATATATATATATATATATATATATATATATATATATATATATATATATATATATATATATAAAGGCTTGGTTTAGTAAATGTCGTTTGACATTGTTATAAATACTTAACGTATTTATTAAAAGGCGTCTTTTAAAGATGTGCCTTTTGGTTAGTATTTATACAACTATAAATATGTAATATTACTCATATGATGAAGGATGGAAAAGAGAAAACATTTTCTTCTTTCCTTTATGCATTGATACTTTTATTTATCATCATCTCAAATACCTAAATTAAACTTGTTTTCATAGTATTGTAATTTTACTATACGAAATTACAATTGTTCTTCGTTTTATCTCCTAAGTAAATTTCATGTAATCCGAGTTGTAGTCTAAATGGCCGAAATTATACTTTTGAGAAAGTGATCTCGTTCACGACTCGAAGAAATTTATTTTCCGATTATCTTTGTGATCCTATTTATTGAAAATTCCCCAATAATCCAAAAATATAATTTGTAAAGATAATTGCGCACGAGATCGTGCGTTTACGTTCATGCATGCAGTTGTGCAGGAGATTTGTATACCAATTTGAAAGTGGTCGGTTATAGAATTTTACTTTGATAATTTTAAAATGGGTGGTTATCTATGGGATGACCAAATGATGATGGGCAGTTGCGTAGATGAATTTCATGTACGTAAGTGGGTTTTCTGTGATTCTTCTTTCATGTAAGTGGGTGGTTATGAGAGTTTTATTTTTAAAAAAAAATTGAAAAGGAAGAAAGTGGGCGGTTTTGATAGCTTGCATGGTGCTTTGCATTTAGTTTGATTACCAATTTGATTATAAGGAAAAGCCTCTCTGCTAGTACGTGATATTGATTAAAAAAAAAGAAAGGCCTCTGCTTTTACGTGCAAGACAAAGCAAGAATTTTTTGTAATCCCAATCTCAGCATAATATTTTCTCTCTTCGTTTGGTTTTACCCACAAAACTATTGTCAACAAATATGGCTATCATTAAGGAAATGATGTCAAATTTCCAAAAATTGGAGAAATTCGAAGGTGTGGATTTTAGGAGATGGCAAAAGAAAATGCATTTTCTGTTGACATTGGTTGGTGTGGCTTATGTTCTTTCAACTCCGAAGCCATTGGAGGAGGAAGATGAAACTTTGCATACTATCCGTTAGAGGAACATATGGGAAAAGGATGACTACATTTGCCGTGATCATATTCTCAACGGTATGTCCAGTGACTTACTTGATATTTACCGGTTTTATGACTCTGCAAAAGTACTTTGGGATGATTTAGAGACTAAATATATGGCAGAGGATGCTTCAAGTAAGGAATTTCTTGTTAGCAAATTCAATAACTTTAAGATGGTTGATAGTAGACTAGTTATGGAACAATTTCATGAAATTCAGAAAATTTTAGGAAGCTTTAATCAACTCAATATTAACTTGGATGAGACTTTTATTGTTTCTTCAATAATTGATAAACTACTGAACTCTTGAAAGGATTTTAGGAACAACCTAAAACATAGAAAAGAAAACATTAGTCGTGAGGAATTAGGTTCTCATATTCGGATTAAAGAGGGAATCTGAATTCAAGATGGTTAGAATGATATAAATCCTAGTTCTGCTACCATTAATATGGCAGGAGAAGGTAAGACTAATGATAAGAAGAAAGGAAAAGATTCAAACACAAATAAGGGTAAAAAAAACCCAAAATGAAAAGTGATGGTTAGAAATCACGAGCTTGTTGGGTATGTGAAAAACCTAGACATTTTAAGAAGGATTGTACCATATGGAAGAAGTAATAATTGAGTAAGATAAAATATCAAGGTGGGAAAGGTGAGGCAAGCCAATCCCATGAGAAACAAGGTAATTCTTTTGCACAAATTTCACATAATTTACGAATTATGTGTGCATGATTTCTGAAATCAATGTGTATAGGATAATTGTTCATGATACATCGATTCAGGAGCATCGAGGCATGTTTGCAAAGATCGATCATTGTTTAAGACCTTCGTGGAGGTTGATGATGGAGAAATACTCTATATGGGAAATGACTCTACCGCTAAGGTGCTAGGCAAGGGACAAGTTGAACTAGTATTTAGTTCAAAAAAATCTCTTATTTTAAGAGATGTGTTGTATGTTCCCGAACTTAGGAGATCTTGTATCCGGTGCTATCTTGAATCAATTAGATTTTAAAACGATGTTTGAGTCGGATAAATTTATATTGTCTAAAGATGGTTTATTTGTAGGACTTGGTTACTTGTGTGATGGAATGTTTAAACCTAGTATTAGTAATACTTTGAAGGATAATGTGTATGTTGTTAATGATTGCTCTAAATTTGCATTTTATGTCAAAGCATGCTTTGATTTCAGCTTTTGATCCAAGGGTAAAGAAGTGTAGGACATGCATGTTAACAAAAATCACAAGGAGACCATTTCCTAAAGTGGTGAAAAGAATACTTCATTGCTTGATTTAGTGCATAGTGATTTATGTGCTTTTCATAACACACCTTCCTTAAGCAATAAGAAGTATTTAGCAACTTTTATTGATGATTTTTCAAGATTTTTCTATGTTTACTTATTGCATTTTAAGGATGAAGCCCTTGACAAATCAAAAATCTACAAAAATGAGGTAGAATTGCAAACTAACAGTAAAATAAAAAAAAACTAAGAATTGATAAAGGAGGAAAATACTATAATCCAAGTTATTTCTAATCTATAGGTTTAGTACATAAAACAACCGCGGCACATACACCACAACAAAATGGTGTAGCAGAAAGGAAGAATATGACTTTACAAGAAATGGTTAATTTCATGTTATCCTATTCGGGTTTGAGTGCTGGATTTTGGGGGGAAGCCATTTTAACGACTTGTTACATTTTAAAATGAGTTCTTATGAAAAGGAATGAGGTGACCCCATACGAGCTATGGTACAAAAGAAAACCAAACTTGAGTCATCTAAAATTTTGGGGTTGTAGGGTAACAATAAGAGTGCTTGAGTCTAAATGTAAAATGTTAGTTGAACGAGGAGTGGAATGCATTTTTATAGGATATGCGGAACATAGGATATGCATTGATACTTTTATTTATCATCATTTCAAATAACTAAACATGTTTTTATAGTATTGTAATTTTATTATACGAAATTACAATTGTTCTTCGTTTTATCTTCTAATTAAATTTCGTGTAACCTGGGTTGTAGTCTAAAGGGTCGAAATTATACTTTTAGGAAAGTGATCTCGTTCACGACTCGAAAAAATATATTTTCCGATTATGTTTGTGGCCTGTGGGGGGGGGGGAGGGGAGCACCACAAAGGCCAAGGTTTCGCGAAAATGCAGCAGCTGGAAAACTGGAGTTGTGAGGAGGAATTGGTCCTCTGAGTTGATTCCTTGAAACATCAAACACATGCAGGTGTTCCAAACTCAACACCTCCTCTGGAATACTTCCACTCAACTTATTCCTTGATAGCAAAAGCTCCTCCAAACTTATGTTATTGCCAAATTCTTGGGGAATACGCTCTGTAAATCTGTTGTTCACCATCTGCAACACCCGTAGTAGTATTAGTTGTCCTACTGACTTTGGTATGGTTCCTCCCAGTGGATTGTTTGACAAGATCAGCGAACCAATGTACTTCATAGCTTGTTTGTTACCTATGTTTACATCAAGTGGACCTGTGAACTTATTCCAAGATACGTCTATGGAGTTGTACCAGCCCCTACTATTGAATATTGGTCCCAAGGGGCCAGAGAAGTTGTTCAAGTGAAGATCAAGGTTTGTAAGGCTTTCAAGATTTTTGAATTCTATAGGGATTGTAGAGTAAAATCTGTTGTTGGATAAGTTAAGGGACACAAGAGTACTCATATTTCCTATCCATGAAGGCAACTTTCCTGTGAGTTGGTTACTCGATAAATCAAGGTAAGATATCTCTGGGGGAAAAGAAACCAACTGTGGCAACTCCCCTTTGATCCCTGTCCCAGCTAATGATAGATTATACACATTAAACTTGAACAACCAATCCGGTATTTTCATCAACCTGAGTGGATTGTAGGACAAATCGAGGTTGTACATGTTTCCATTACCAAGGTTTGGAGGGAGTGGGCCTATGATCTGATTATTAGACAATTGCAAAATAAAAAGACTGAGATAGGCAAAACTTTGAGGGATTTGACCAACAAACTGGTTATTCGAGAGCAGCATTTCACCCAAAACAGGTAAATAGCCAATGCTTGACGGCAGCTTTCCTGTAATCATATTGTTATCTAAAACAATTCTCCCGATGTTGGTGAGATTTCCCATGGAATTTGGTAACACGCCCGTCAAATAATTATGACTGAAATCCAATTCCCATAAAGAGACAAGGCCGCCTATGGAAGAAGGAATAGGTCCAGTGAGTCTGTTATGGTCAAGGTTCAAAATCCTGAGTTGTGAAAGTTTACCCAAAGAAACTGGTATGTTTCCTCTCAGTTCATTATGTTCATTATGGTTTATATATAAGTACTGCAGCTGGGAGAGTTTACCAACTGATGTTGGTATGCCAGTAAGTTTGTTATAGCCGAGTTCTAAATATTTCAGATGGGTGAGTTTACCTAGAGAATTTGGTAGAGGTCCAGTAAGATTGTTGTAGCTGAGGGATAATGATTGTAACTGGGTGAGGTTTCATAAGGAATCTGGTATGGTTCCAGTGATATGGTTACCTGACAAATTTATTTCTACGAGGCGCCTCAGCTTGCCAATACCAAGTGAAATCCTACCGGACAGTGAATTATAGCCAAGGTGAAGCTGTTCAAGTGAAACCAGATTTGAAATTGAAGATGGTATTGAGCCAGAAAGTTGATTTTCGCTTAATTCCAATATCTTGAGTGACTTCATGGACTGAAAAAGAGAGTATGGTATGGTGCCAGAGAGGCTATTACTGCTTAGGGCTAGATATTCTAGCTTTTGGAGGTTACCAAGTGAAGAGGGTATTGAATCGCTCAGTAGGTTGAAGTTCAAATCAAGTCTAGCTAGATGTGATAACTTCCCAAGTTCTGGAGGGATTGGACCAGTTAACTTACATGATCTTAAAGTAAGTCTTTGAAGATAGGTAAGGTTTCCTAGGACAGGGGAGAGTGTACCTTGCTGGGAGAAGTTGGAAGCGCCGCCCAAGTTATCCCCATCGTGTTCTATGAATATTTCAACTACCCTTCCGGTGGAAGGATCACAGCGCACGCCTTGCCAAGCTGCACAACAGTCGGTCTTAGAGACCCAATTGTCTAGACTTGGCAATGGGATTACTGAGTTTTCCACAACCCCACGCTTGAAATAAAGCAACCCCTCTTCGTCAATTGCATTATAGGATTCTACCAGTAGAGGATGGATTAAACTACTAGTTGCCAAGATTATGAGAAAAATAGAGGAAACTGTAAGAGAATTTTTCCTAAGGATTTCCATTATTGGAGAACCTAAGTTAGTGTTATTACTTTCAAAGGTGGAAAAAGCTTGCATCTATTTTATACACCAGTTTAGATCAGATCGAACCCACAAATATTTTTCATGTATTCAGATCACATGAACTTTAAAATATTGTATTCCTCGAACTTATTGCGCCAAGGTTTTAGGACACTCAGTGTTTCAGTAACTCTGAAATGGTTGAATTATATGACCAACTGACTATGTGCATCCTTTGTAGATTCTAAGTAGTACAATGCCTGAATGGCAAGTTAGCGATATTTTGAGATTTTATCTATATATTAAATAAAACGTAAGTTAGTCCCAGATTTTTCTGGTTAAGGCATGACTGATTGCAGCTCTTAATGTTATGTTCACTGGTGATTTATTCGGATACTTAAACAGCATAGTGGTATTTTAAAACAAAACAGTCTTGACTTTCTATTTTCTTTTGCTTTGACCTGACCGTAGATTCTGGAAACCAGCACGTATGAAGTAAATGCTTGGAAGTTGCATGAGCAAAAATATCATGCCAAAGATTATTGCATTATTATTTTCAGATAAACTAAGTTCACTTGTGATTTTATTCAGATAATTATATAACACAGTGATATTTGAAACAAAACCGTCTTGACTTTCTTTTGCTTTGAGCTGAATGCAGATGCTGGAAACCAGCTCGTTCAAAGTAAATGCTTGGAAGTTACACTGGAAGTTTTTTCTTCCGTTTGTGACACTGAATACGAGAAAAGATGATCATAAGATAGAAAGCAAAGATAGGGAGCATTGTAAGGTTGTATCACTGCTATTGCATTGTTAGTTTTCTTAGCTTGTCTAATTTTTTTAAGCTTTATTTTAAAGTTTATTTCAAAAATAAGTTCCGCATCAAGATATTTTCAAAAATAAGCTTTTACAAGTTCGGATGGAAATCGCTGTCTAGGGCAGCAATTTCACTCAAGTAAGGGCATCAATTTTTGCAAATTAGATTGTACAGGTGACTGCACAGTGCTCATTGTGCACTGTGCACTTAGATCAAAATGCAAACTAGTAAAGCATTAAACACGAGATCATTTAATACGTAATATACATGATGTACATCAAGCTATATTGTAATGTATGCGTAAAATTAAAGTTTCCCACAAAAACTAGCATTAATGCTTTGTAAAAGTAAATAATAAAGTATTGGGATTTAATTGTTTTACGTTGGAAAAAAAAGAATAACAGATCTATTGAATTCTATTTGTTTTATTTAATTTGCATTACATTTTAATTTATATTGATTTTTCATTTCAATTTATTAAGTATACATACACAACATGTACATTGTGGAATCAATATGTTTAAACCATGGTCCTAGTATATCAAATTATGTACATTATATGATATGGATATGTACATCACTTATTAGGAAGTTATACATTATGTGTGATGTACATCCGTGTCATTATAATTACAGTATGTAAACTCACAATTTCAATGTACATCTATTATAAATTACATCTACATTTGATTCGATAATATTGAATATTAGAATTATGAAGAATGTACATACATTAGTGTTGTGTATTTGTACACTAGACATCTTGGTGCACATACTCAGTGAAAAATTGTTGGCATATAATATTTAGATAAAAAAAAATTTACATGTACATTTGATTCGATTGTAATGAACATAAAAAATATGAGTAATATACATTAGAGTTGAGTATTTTGTACATTAAACATCTTATTGCACATATATACTCATTGAAAAATTGTTGGCATATAATATTTAGATAAAAAAAATTTACATGTATATTTGATTCGATTGTAATGAACATCATCAATGTTACATAATGTACATTAGAGTTGAGTATTTTGTATATTAAACATTTTAATTTGTGCATAGGTTTTGTATAAAGTATAAAATGTTCATTGCAATTACATATGAAGTACATTGAAATTATGTAATATGTATATTAAAATTGTATCACAATTTATGTACACAATATTTACATCTTTGTGTATATATATGTACATTTATAAGAATAATATATACATTTAACTTGTGAGTAATATACATTGTAAGTAATATTGTAAACATGACGGAATAGTCACTAATGTACTCTCATACTGAATTCATAATGAACATGACGTACGCTGCATATGTGTGTAATATACATTTTCATGATTATTAACGTACATATTCATAAATTTTAAAGTACAATGATACCTGATGACCAACATTAATATATTATAAAAGTAAATGATGAATCATTGGGATTCTATAGTTTTCGTTGGGAAAATAAGAATGACGGTTCGTTTTCAAATTTTAAATTAAATGTGGTAGTTAATTAATCATATTTTTTTGGTGGGAAACTTTAAATTTCTTGCCTACATTACACTATAGCTTACAATAGATTACACACTTCACATTTTAAGGTTTTTTTTAACTTGCGTTTTAGTCCAGGTGCACCAAAAGCATGGTGCACTCGCTTGCACTATACATGCGTTGGTGTTTTTCAAAATTTGAACCTAAATCGCCAACCAAAATTGCTGCCTTAGACAACAATTTTGTTTCGAACGTCCATAAACTTATTTTTGAAAATATTTTGGGCCATAGCTTATTTAGAAATAAGTTGAAAAATAAAGCTTAAAAAATTGTAACTTTTGAAATGGTTTAAAATCTCATCATATACAAATTGATACACCTTGAGTTAAAAGCCTGAAAGAAGGCAGTACGAGAAACTGTGTAAAATTCAAACCCTCAATAAAGAAGGCATGTTATTCCAAAGATTCAGATCATAGGCCTATCGTTGGAAATATAATTGAGCTTAATAGATAGTTGAGCATTTTTCTATTGCACAAATAATATCCTAATCTATTATGGAGATATCGGAGCTAAGAGAGATGAATTGTTATAATAAGAATAGTTCCAATATGGCAATTTATTTAAAAACAAAAGAAAAATATTTTATTGAGATTTCAAATACAAGTGATATTATGTCAGATATAGATGTTATTATCTCATATATAAGTGGTATTATCTCAGAAAAAAAAAGTAAAAGAAAAATACTTTATTGAGATTTTAGATATAAGTGTTATTATGCCAGATATATGTGGTAGTATCTCAAATATAGGTGGTGTAATCTCAGATACGGAAATAAAATTATGAAAATGACCCTATCGGATACAGAAATAACGAATTTAGGTATAAATATAAAATTATAAAGTAATCTTTAATAAATACACAATATTTTATATCCGATATAAATTAGGAATTTTACAAGAGAAACTGACGTTAATAACAGTGTTTTATGGGTGTGGAGTGTGGACCATGTGGTACAACAACAAAATTAAACGAAATCTTGAATTGGGACGGGTTGGATAAACACCTTTTCTGCGTGATTCATCTTTTTTTTTTTATTGTTATTTTTTTTTATATTACGTGATTCATAACTTTTGATTAAACCAACAAACCAATCCATCAAGAAGTTAGGAATTAATAAAACATCTAATTTACACTTTGGGGGTGCATTTTCCAACATTTTTCTAATTACATGTTCTACATAACATATGAGCATATAAGAAGGTATATCATACACCTGAATACATATAGAAATTTTAATAAAATAGCAGTACAGATCTAATAATAAAGGTTATTATTAAATTCGGTTATCATGGAGGATAGAAGTAATGGCGTGCCCTGATTGGAGATGGTTATGGTGTTGAGGTTGAAGATGGAAGAAATGAGTTTTGGCAAGAAAAGAAAATCAGAGGAAAAGTTTATGTATTATTGATATGTATGTATATTGTTGTAAAATAGTGGGTATTTATATAGTATACCCGCACACATAGTTCAATAGTTGCATAAGATAGTTGTGCAAGAGTAGGATGCTGGACCAATTAATTGACCATTCTTGATAATCAGTGTTATGCCTACCTCTATGTACTCCGTATTAAGAACTGTACTATAGGATCATATTCCTACTATGTTACTCTAGATCCTATTCCTTAATTACGTTACTACCAAGTTAAGTAAGATTTTCTCAAGCAGACTAATTATCCAAAGTAATTGTAAGAAACCAAGTGCTCTCTTTCAAATTTTATCTTTTAAAAAATAAAGATGTAAAGCGATCAGCCCGGCCCATTGATATTGTATGATTCGAGAAATTCTTCCAATTCCAATGTATCATTTCCAAATCCAATGAATTTTATAGGCATAGAAGAAGCCTTATCAAATAAAGATTTTTCATTATACCATATTTTGATCGGTAATATATATGATGTGTAAAGACGACTACTACTATCATTGTATTGATTACTGCGAGGTACATAATCTATAATGTTCCATTTTTTATGTGGTTTTGTTGTGTAAAATTAAGTTTAGTTCAGTGAAGTTCAATAAATAATTAGTTTGTCATTATATATATACACACAATTCTTACTTTGATTAAGCTAAAATTATTTTTATTGAATTAAAATTACAACTTTTTTTAGAGGAGAATTTAGATTTTTGTTCAAAATTGGGATACTTTATTTATATTTAATGAATAAAATTGTTTTAAGGTGAATTGATCAGCTGGATTCAACTTATCCTATGCCAACAAATAATCTTCTCACTTTAGAAATAACATCACCTAAAATGGCTAAGATTCTTAACACATCTATCAACTTTCACAACACCTTATTTATAAAACACACGATTACTAATTAGCAATCTCTAGAAAGCCTCAACTCACAGGAGAGAATTAGTCATTCACATTCTAATTAGCTTTGATTTCAATGATAGAAAAATGTTCCACATAGTGAAGGATGAAATCCTTGTGGTGTTTTCATTTATGGTAATTACTTATGACGATTTTCCTTTTCTTGACATATTATCCTCGAAAGATCTCATTGATCGTAAGTTGCATTAACTAACTTAACTATCTTATTGGAATTTTCTTCTCAAGGCCTATTTCAACATTTTTTACTCATCATCGCCTTATTTATCCAGACAATTGGTTTTCGATATCAAGAACAATACCTAGCTAATCAACAATAATGGGTATTTATTTTAAGAACAGATGACTCATTGCGTACAATTGTTAGCGGGTAAATAATTGTTACTAGACAAATCTAGAAAATCAACTTTATTAGAAATTCTACATCTTACGTAAAAGAAATACACTTTAGGGAGTAGTTAAAGATACCACTAACTATTACGTGCAAAGAAAATTCTGTATCACGCGAATAAATTAATCATTTGAATCAATAATTATTCTTGAATGCGTATACTGTTTGCCAAGTTAATTATTTTGATTCAATAATGCATGGATATTGATTAAAATAAATAAAAAATGTTACATGAGTGGGTTATAAATAGGTTTCTCCCTTAGCTACGCTTCACAACACACAATACAAAAAAAAAACTAAGATGAAGATGATGAAATGGATGGGAGGTGAGGTGCTTCTCCTGCTCACCATTGCCACACTGGTCGGCACTTGTGTGGCTGGTCGGAATGTCTTTTCCGAGCAGCCGGAGAAAGAGAGACTGCTCTTGCTTTCGAACATTCTGCTTGAAGGGGCTACGCCGGGTTTGGATGATAATCTAAGATGCTGGCCACAAGGCGCAGGATGCAACCCTTTTGATGCAAGCAATCGATGCTGCGACGGCTACGCCTGTCATTCTTTTCAATGCCAATGGTGCCCAAGATCTGGTGATCCTTGTGGTTTACTTGACCCGTGTTGCCCAGGCTTATCCTGCGATGGCAGTTTCAATGGTAAATGCAGTTAAATATTACTCCTATATATCTAGGAGTACGTATGTTTGCATGTTGTTTAATTCGTAAAATATTTCTACTACTATCATTGCATGGAGTAGTAGTTAATGATTATGTATGTGTCCTTTTCAATCTGTTGCCAGTTCAATGTTTTTCACATTTCCCCTTGTAAAAGTGTATTCCGGTTTCAGATAAGAATAAGATGCCGTGTTTTTAATATAATTTTGCATTTTTTTTTATTGGAAAGCTTTTAATCGATTGGTACATTGGTAGTGTCGACAGAAGAAGTCACTTAGATTATGTATATAATTATTTTATTTACGTTAGGAGATTCTCAATTACGGTCTTAGACTATATATAAAAAAAGGGCAGGACAGAAAGTGAGGAATCAACGACAGAAGGAGGTGGCTTGGATGGTAGGACTTCTCTGATGACTGATGACTGATGACTGATGACTGATGACTGATGACTGATGACTGATGGATTGAATGACTGATGAGTATAGCTAAGGCCTGAACTTATTCTTTAGGACTAGAATCAGGTTTCTAAACTGATCTGACTCTATAGTAATGTTATTAATTAAATGGGAGATTATGATTAAATAAGTCACTTAATATATTAATGTATATGATCGAATATGTCATCTTAATCTTGTGTAATTAAGTACAGTATGTGTTACATTGTTAATACAGTTAAAGAAACTAAAGTTAGTTGTGTATATGTGTCTTATGTTTGATTTTAGGAAATAATTCAAGAAAAATTTCTAGTTTCAATCTAAAATAATGAAAAATTTCTTGTTTCAATCTAAAATAATGAAAAATTTCTTGTTTCAATCTAGAATAATTAGCATACAGTGTGTTGGTGTAAGACATACTTCGTAATGTTATATCAATTTTAGATAGTGTGAAACATCTTGTGAAAGTGTGAACATACTCAGTAAAGAAGGCATGTCATCCCAGAGATTCAGATCATAGGCCTATCATTGGAAATATAATTGAGCTTAATATATAGATAGTTGAGCATTAGTTTCTCCATTGCACAAAATAATATCCCAATCTATTCTGGAGACACCTGGAGGCTAACAGCTTCTGCCCAAATTATAATTTGGTAAACTATTGTCCACTGCTAAAAACGTAATGGACTCAACTTCATAATATTTTGATGACAAGCTATCTCCTAATTTGATAATGACCTGACCTGACTCGATAATGACTTGACCAGATCCGATATGTCAAATTGATCCAATTTAACCCGAATCGATAAGCACCGTTCCACGATGGGGTTAATACAAAATTGACCCGTGGACCAAACTGACACCCCAAGATATAATGTCATATGTTAAAAGCACATATTAATCAACAAGGCTTTCTTACAAGAAGTAAATAAATATTGAAAACTATTACATGAATCTCAAACTTATGTTTAATAAGTCACACAAGATTTTAAAATCATACAATGATATAACTAATGACATCAAATAAAAAAAAAGTAAAATTATGATCATTAATTTGAAAACTTTAATGCTCTAATAGCATCGATCAACAAAAAAAAGTCTCAACCTTATACTTAATAAAGTTGATTTTCTACATTGGTCAAGCAACGGATGGTCCGTATTAGTGGTATATCGGTGTAGCAACTTTTGTAAAACTATTTACCCGCTACCAAAAACTATCTAGTACCTAACTACATAACAATATAATGAGTCATGTGCCCTTAAAATAAATACTCATCCATATTTATTAAGTATTGTTCATGAAATCGAAATCCAATTTTTGTGTGGGAGACTTAAGGTGATGATGAGTAAAAAATGATGAAATGATGTCTTGTGAAGAGCTTCTCTTTTAATTTTGATTTGTGAAATCCTGCACAACAGAATTAGATGGACTTGAAAATAGCGTTTTAAGGAAATTCAATATGATAATTAATTTATTTAATGCAACATACGATGAATGAGATCTTCCTTGAACAATGCATCTATTAGTCATTATTTTCTCAATGAATGCTCATAGATAATGTTAACATACCCTATTATTTGTTTATAAATGAGATGTTTATAACCTAAGGAAAGTAAGAAGTGATTAGCTTATATGTTTCATCAAATTGGATCATCCATGATTTAAGATATTGAAACTAACCCAATTTTCCGTTCTCATACTCCTCCGTACCCATACGTTAAATGGGTGGCTTGCTGTTCATGGGGTTTGTTAACCATGAGCACTCCTAATTTAAACTATGGTCTAGTAGTAGACTCACTTAAGTATAGCGTTTATTATCCTTCTAGAAAAGCATAATACTATATTAATGTAACTATCCATGCATTATTATTGTAAGGGCAAAGTTGGCAGATCCAGATATGCAATTACTCAATCAGGAAGGTCGGTACAAACATTCAATGATAAGGACATCACCATTTAGTCTCCATGACAGATAGTTTCCTGTTTTGGATAATCGATATTTTTTATATTTTGGATTAAAGGGATAGTTGTGATTAGGTCAAAGTTAAAAAATTATTAGGCATTACAAAGCCTGTAATTGAAAAGTTCACTTATTTCATCGCAACCCATGACATGACAAAAATCTTATTCCGTAAATTTTTTTTTTTTTTGGGCATCAAACACTCCGTATTTAGTTTCTTTGCCTTGCCATAACCGTAAAAGTTTATCATGGTTGTTGATACGAAAAGATACTAAAAATAAAATACAAGCAAAATAACAAAAAAAAAAAAAAAAAAGAAGATGAATCACGCTGAAATGGTGTTTGTCAAAGCCGTCCCCAATTCAAGATTTCATTTGATTTTGTTGTTGCACCCATAAAACACTGCTATTATCATCAGATATTTTTTTAATTAGTACGAAAGCAATGGAATTACACGATCGTAACAGAAATAAATAATTCATCAAGTAATAATATCAATATATAATTATATATATAAGTAAACTCATATAGAAGAGTCAAAAAGGTGAAATTTCATTAGACTCTTCCTTAATAGTACTCCGTATTTAATAAAAGTATAAATCCATAATAGCAAATCAATTACTCCTATAAATCAGCAACTACAGTAATCATATATTTAACTTCCCCAACCAGCATAGTCAAAGTAATTTATAATAAAATCCGTATATAACGAATAGTTTTTAGATTACATCCTCCAAATTTCTGCACAATTGAGCAATGTACATGCAATAAGGGATGATGGGGCTGGGTACATATATACCAACGTATACACATAATGAGCGTGAACTATGTCACTGTTACTTATGGATGGAGTCCATGGGGAAGGCATAAAGTTAAGTGAGTCATATGATCCTTATATAATTTTATAACTTTGTCGTTCTGATCCTTTTCAAGACTTAAAACCTTGTTAACCTCTCTAGCTTTCTTTAACGGACAAATAAGTTTTTTTTAGGCAAGACCCTAAGAGAATAAGTGGTTACCTGTTTTTCAACATTCAAAATGTTTGTCTCATCATGGATCCCCATTAAGCAGAGGTTAACATATTCTTCTTCATGTCATTCCTCTTCTTCCTCAGATTCAGAATCACCCCATACGTCTATCATGGCTTTTTGAATATCAGATTTTGAGAATGTGTTCCTATTGAATTTCTCCTTGGTCTATTCCTTTCCTTTGCCTTTTCCCTTTTCAATATCTCATAAAGTACATTCTCTAATGAAGTGCTTCATGCTTCCATGTTTATGGCAGCCCAAATCAACTTTGGAACTTTGTTTTTTCTTACCAAAGTTCCTTTCCTTACAATCACCAAATTTGATGTTCCTATACATCCTTTTGAACTTCCTTACAAGCAACGCAACCTCTTCATTTTCATATTCATAATATGAGTCTTCATTAGCCTTAAGTGTAAGGCCACGATGTTTGGAACCTTTAACGTTGTTAGTTCCTAAGTGCAGTTCATGTGTCATAAGAGGTCCGGCTAGTTGTTCCACATTGAATTTTGTGAAGTCCTTGGTTTCTTGCAATGCAGTAACCTTTGCTCTCTATCTTTCATCCTGTGGAAGGCTTCTCAAAATCTTCCTTACTTGTTCATCAATGGGGATATTTTTTGTTAGAGAAACAAGCTCATTTGTGATGTTAGTAAAACGAGTAAACATATCTTGAATTATTTCTTTTGGATTCATTTCAAAACATTTCTATTTGGACATTAACAAATTTATTTTGGAACGCCAAACTTCATTTCTTCCTTCGTGAGTTATTTGCAAAAGATCCCCAATTTGTTTAGTCGTTTTACATCTCATAATTCAACTATGTTCATGAGGACCCAGACCACATTGAAGAAGTGTTATTGCTAAAGCATTTTATCTCCATTTTCTCAAAGTCATCTTTTTCAAATTCAGAAATAAGTTTAGGAACTACCTGATTATCGGAGTTCCTTTTAGTCACCTCGTAGTCTCCTATTTTAATCACACGCCATACCTGGTAATTTTCGGCCTTGATGAATATCTTCATGCGGTTCTTTCAATAAGTGTAGAACTTACCATTGAACATCGGTGGCCGTTGCGTGGAGTAACCTTCTTTGAGTTTCTCGTATGTGTTCATGCTAACAGGAACTTTGCTCTTCAAGGTGTCTTGAATTTGTGAGTTCTGGCTCTAATACTAAAACGTACTCCGAAGAGCATTGTCTTAGAGATATCCCTAAGAGTGCGGCTCTTGCGTTCCATATCTCCATTTTGTGTACGAGTTCTAAGCATTGAGAAATTGTGAGAAATACCATACTTTGTACAAAAATTATCAAATTTCAATTTATTAAGTACTCTACCATGATCACTTCTAACAACAACTATTGATAGGTTTATTAATGTTTGTAATTCTTTGCAAAGCTTTGAAAACTTGTGTAACGCTTTTATCAATTTTTGTCATCCCTAATTGTGACTCACTAGGCAGAAAATCCTGGATCCGCCACTAAATATAAATACTGCGTAATTATTACGTTAGATTTCTAAAAGAATTAGGACAACTAAACTTTTTTTTATGGATTATTTATATCTGCTATGATCATGTAATGTCGGCAGTTCGTCACTTACATACTGATTAGAAAATACGTCGTCCATTTACGAGAGATACTAATAGCAATGTCTTATGGGTGTTAAGTGTGGACTGTGCGTCTGTGCGATGCAACAACAAATCACTTGAATTCTTGTATTAGGGTCGGGTTTAATTTTAATTTTAATTTTAATTTTAGAGCTTGATTTATTAGTTTTGATTAAACCAACAAGAAGTATGGAATTAAATAAAATATGTGATATATATCCGATTTTAGTAGTACGGAGTACTCCCTCTGTTCTTTACAACTTAATTATCCCGTGCCAACTAATAATCTTCCACTTTACAACTAACATCACTTAACATGGCTAACAGTCTAACACATCTATGATATCGATTAGTAATCTCTAGAAAGCCTCAAGCAGTCAGCCCTCAGGAGAGAAATTGAGAATTAGTCATTCCCACTCTGAGAGTACCATTAGCTTTTGACATCAATGAAAGGAAAAACTTCTACTTTTTTGGTAATTACTTATGATGATTTTCATTTTCTAGCTTTGTTCTTGAAAATGTTACAATCATCAACAAATTTGTGTGCAAGATTTTTTTAGAACTTATTGCTTTGAAGATATGCTTCCTCTTTCCCTAATTTTTTTTTGCTCTATTTGACTTTTTATGATTTTAAAACATTTTTATTTAATAAAAAAATATTATAAAAACTTAGGTTTTCTATGAATTTACATTGAAACACATTCAACACGATCTCATTTGAATAAATTATTTCTTATATATATAATGATAATTGGTGGTTAAATATTTTAAACTTTAACTCAAAACATTACGATAGGCAAAGGAGTAAAAAAAGACACCATCGACAAATGTCCAACCGTACACAATCAACAAATGTCAACATTCCTATGGTCACATATGAATATCAAGAATATGTTCCCTTAGAAAAACAGAATATACTTGCGCTTTATATTATTAGAATAGTAGGTATTTGACAAATTTCGTTTATATCAAATCTTATTAAGGAAAATAGACAATTATTGGAAGAGTACGCATTTAGCAAATTTCGTTTCCATCACATACTTCTTATTAAAGAAAATAGTTAATTATTGGTGCGGAGTAGAGATGGTCAGTGGGTCGGTTCAGCCCGATCCAGACCCAACCCGACCCTATTTGATTTGGTTCAAGCCCGGTTTGGCCCGATTCCTAAGTGGGTTGAATACGAATCTCAAATTTCCAACCCTGACCCTATTCAATTTGGTTCGTGGAAAAATTCGATCCGGCCCACTCATTCGGCCTGGCCCGGCCCGACCAGACCCGGAATAATTCGTCTAAAATATAGCTGTTGCAATGAAGCCTATATATACCCCCCAATTCGATTTTCAATCTTCACAAACTCACTCTCTATCTCAATTCTCAATCTCTCAATTACTACTAAATACAATTATCTTACTTATTACTACTAATTTTCTTCTTAATTACTCTCTTAATCTTCATTAGTTATCTTAATTAGATGGTTTAATATTCTTAAGTTACTTGTTTACTACTATATTTCATAAAAGAAATGGCTTCAAGAGGTAGACTCAACATTAGCAGCTCCTTCGATGATACCGCGGATTTTGTTCTTGACTTGGAGCAACAAATTTTCGGTACTCCTGCTGCTCAAGTTCCTGAAACTCCACCTTCAAAGATACGTCCGCCTCTTTTTACTGCTAAAGGTCATAACTGTTAAAATTTTAATTAATTAATGTTAATATGAAAACTAGTTAGTTTAATTAGATAGATTAATTAAGTTTATAATGTTTAATTAGTTAATAATGTTAGATTAGTCGATGATAATATGTAGATTAGGTTAATATGTTGAGTATGTAATTATTTTTAATTATGTAGATTATGTTAGTGATGATAATTAAGTAGATTTAGTTAAATTAGTTAAATTTGTTTAATTAAATTAATTATCTTAAATAGTTTAATTAGTTGATTATGGTAATTAGGTAAATTATGTTGATATTGTTGAATTAGTTGAATAGTTGATGATTTTAGATTAAGTACATTAGGTTGATGATGATAAATAAATTGATTAATTTAAATTAGTTTAATTAATTTAAGTAAATTGATTTAAGTAAATTGATTAGTTTAGTTTGATCAATTGATTAGTTGTGTTAGATTAGTTGATTATGTTATGTGGAGATTAGTTAAATTGATTAGTTATGTTAGATTAATTATTTGATTATGTTATATTAAGTTGTTGATGTTTAATTAGTTGATAATGTTGAAGTTAAATTGGTTAGGTTAGTTAAATTAGTTGATTATGTTATGTTAGGATTAGTTATGTTAGATTATTTGATCATGTTAAAGTTAAATTCATTAGTTGTGTTAGATTAGTTACATTATTTGATTATGTTATATTAGGTTGATTATGTTAATTAGTTAGTTAATGAACTAATAATGTTAGTTTTTGGATTAACTTGATATGAAATGAAGGTGAAGGTGAAAGTGAAGATGATGGTGAAGGTGGAGTACCCGAGTGTACTCACTGTAGAAAGAAATCTTAACCTGTATGGCTATATTTTGAGAAGGTTCCAATGACCGATTCTACTTCTAAAGGGAAGAAATTCATGTGTTTCTGCTTGATATGTAAGCAACAAGGGAAGAAGCCAATAGCTTCTTATTTATGGAAGACTGTTTATGGGTCGGGGACATTATCCTGTCACTTGACTGGAGTATACAGAATAAACCTGGAAGCAGCTGAATCCGTATGCGCAGCTGAATAGTCATGTCAAACACAACTACATAGGTATATGGGTTCCATTCCCGGAGGAGGTATGGCTTTTATGTATAACAGAGATAGGATGATTGATGAAATGGCTAACTTTGTAATTGCGGATGAATTACCGTTTAGCCATGGTGAGAGTCCGCACTTCAAACTTTTTGCTAGAACCACTTTACAACCCGCTTATAGACTTGTCTCTAGGAACACACTTAAACGCCATACCCAAACTGCTTATTACAAATATAGAAATAATTTAATAGAAATGTTTTGCACTTTTAACGGTCGTATTAGTGATAAATGGACCTCTTGTTTCGGTGAACCTTTTCTTTGTGTAACTGCCCATTGGATAGATGATGAGTGGTATATTCAAAAACGTATTTTTTGCTTTGAAGCTATGGAGGAGAGACACGCCGGTTACAACCTTAAGGTAAGGATAATAGAATGTCTTAAGACCTTTCACTTGCTTGATAAAGTGTTTTCCCTTTCCTTAGATAATGCTTCAGCAAGCATAAAATATATAGATTATTTAATATCGAAACCTAGCTTAAAATTGTTGAATAGTGGAGAGCTTTTACATGTTCGTTGTTGTGCTCATATTATGAATCTCTCGGTTCAAGAAGGTTTAGCTAAGTTAAGTGACTTGCTTAACCCCATTAGGAGTGTAATCAAATGGATTAGAATTACCACATCAGTTAAAAGAAAGTATATGGCCTTATGTAAGGTAAGAGGCCTTAAGAAGAGACAATAGAGTCTCGATACACCGACTCGTTGGAACTCAACATATATACTGTTAAATGATGTCATTAAATACCGTGAGGTTTTGACCATTATTAATAACGAAACCCGAGTGACTCTTGATGAATTTATTATTGATTTCCATTGGAATACCGCAATTTACATTCGTGATATTTTAGCAGCATTTGACCATGCAACCAAAATTTTCTCTTATATTCACGACCCTAACATTCATTTAGTTATATTAGAGTGTGTTAGCGGAGTTAACACTCTTAGCGAACATTTCAACATCACCCAAATTAGTGATGTAATTACTAGTATGCTAAGCAAATGGTACTCTTACTTTAGTGAATTCCTCGTCATATATGGTATAGCTTCTATTCTTGATCCCGGAGTCAAGACTACGGGTTTAGAAAACGTGTTAGAATTTTACTATAACACTCTAGATTTAAAATACGACGTCGATGCCTATATAGAAAAATGTAAAAATATTTTATCTAGTTTATATGATTATTATGCTTCTATTTATGCACCTTTCCCAAATTTATCGTCGTCTAGAGGAAGTTCCGGTACACGATTCGTGCCAGCACTTAGTAGAATTTAAAAAAAAAAAATCAAAAACATCGGGTTCTTCTTCTTCATCTTCATCTTCATCTTCATCTTCTTCACTTTATATTATTAACGAATATCTTTCTTACCAACATGAAATCGATGTAAAATTTTCAATTATTAAGTGGTGTCGCGATCATAAACGGTAATTTTCCGTTCTAGCGAGAATTGCAAATGATATCCTTGCAACTCCCGCCTCCTCTATTGCTTTCGAGTATGCTTTTAGTGCAGGTAGACGAGTACTTGACGAGAAGAAATCTCGCTTATCTCCGGAGAGAATAGAAATATGCGTATGTAAGAAAGATTGGGATCAGGCGGAGCGTAGGACCCAAGGATTGAGGGAGGAGGACAACGACGAATACGCTCCTTGGATGATGATGAACACGAGCGAATCAAGCGACAACCCAGCAGATGAAGCAGGTTTGGGGACTGTCCCTGGCTAGGCTAGGCACCCTTGAGATACGTAACAGAATTACATGGGCTTTGATTCCTTTGGAATATGTAGGCAACTTAATTTTGAAAATCAATATTTAATTATTTAATTAAATTTTTATTTCCTATTTTTATTTTATTTTTAATATTGTTTCGTATCAACAATCATGATAAACTTTTATGGTTATGGCAAGGCAAGGAAACTAACTACGGAGTGTTTGATGCCATAAAAATATAGGGAGGAAGATTTATGTCATGCCATGGATAGTGGGTTTCGATGAAAGTCTAAGGGAACTTTTAAATTACAGGCTTTGTAATGTAATGCCTAATAAATTTTTTAACTTTGACGTAAACGGTAAACCTAAGCACAATTACTGTGTACTAAGTATTCTGTTACGCATTTAACCCTAAGTAAAACATATCAATTTTCCATAACAGGAAACATTAATCATGAAGAATAAATGGGGATGTCCTTATCATTGTATGGTTGTACCGACCTTCTTGATAGGGTAATTGCGTATCTGCATATACCAACTTTGCCCATTACATTAATAATGCATGGAATAATATTATGCTTTTTTGAGAAGGATAATAAACACTATATTTACTAGGGTTTACTAATGGATCATAGATTATGAGTGGTTTGAGCCTATCCGAAGTCCATTGTTAACAAGTCCCACAAACAGTGAGCTATCCATCTACCGTATGGACCCAGAGCATAAAAACGAGAAATTGGGCTATAATCCCAATATCTTATGTCATGGATGATCGAATTGGACAGAACATATAAGTTCTTCACTACTTGTTTTTCTTAGGCTATAAATATCTCACTTATGAACAAATGATCTGATAATGTATGTTAACAACATTCATTGAGAAAACAACACGTAGACGCATTGTTCTAGAAAGGTTTCCTTGAATCACCAACTCCAAGGCCATATACTCAATTATGTTGTACAGACTTTCACCTATCCTAATTCAAAAGAAACACTTCTCAAAGGCACCATTCCAACATATTTTTACTCATCTGTTACCGTACCTCTCTAATACACAATTGGTTTCCGATTTCAAGACATGAATAATACTTAAGCAACAGGGATGGGTATTTATTTTAAGAGCATATAACTCATCATTTTATGGTTACATATGTACGAACTATTTATATCCCTGATTTTTTTACCCCATTTGACTTTTCACTATCTCAAATTCACGACTTTAAACGTTATTATCTCCAAATTCATACGACAAATAATTATGAAAATTTGATATTCTAAATTTTTTACATTTAGATATATCCAACTAGATCCTAATCGGATATATTATTTTTGATAACACGATGAGAATTTATAATTAAATTTTAACTTTACAAATAAAAATAGAGAAAAATTAAAAAACGGATAGAATAGTAGATGGTATTGTTATGTTTGCGTGTAAATATTTGTGCAAAAGCTGATATACCGCTATACCACTAATACGGACCACCCGTTACTTGAACAATCTAGAAATCAACTTTATTGGAAATTCTACAACTTACCTAAAAGAAATAACACTACAGGGAGTAGTTAAACATACGACTAACTATTACGTACAAATTGTTGGGGTGGAATTTCTGCTACGTGACGAGTAGACCAGCGACACATCGTGGAAATTGGCTAAGCGACATGAAAGAGTGACGAGCTATATGCACGCTTACTGTTACGAAGATACCTCGAACCTAGACATGCAATTTTAGCAGTTATTCTAGTTCTTGGTTAGTGGGGATTTGATTCAAACTATTATGAGATAAGTATGGAGAACCGGTAGCAAGAGGATAAGCATAGCGTGGATTTAGGAGGAAAAGGATATGCGTTTGACTATCAATGGAACTAAAAAGAATAAGAGGAAAAAGCAGTATAAAAAAGGAATATTTGTGAAGCTCAAGGGGGATAAGCGGACTACCCGATATAGAACATCAAGCTACTTCTCAACTACAAATTCAGTTCATTTCAACCCTCACCTTTAAATTCTTATAAAATACTACTTGTAATATGCAAATCACGGGGCCCAGTTCCAACACATAGTAGAAAGGTGGCCTAAATAAACCCCTGCGGTTTTTTCCTATTTGGGTTTTCCGTGTCACCAAATTGTCGTGTCGTCTCTAATTCAGTTTTTCTTTACGTAACGTTTATTAATTGAACCTTTGTTAAATCCAACTAATTGTTCCACGATCTTAACCTTAAATTGTCACCTAGTTAGCAATTTTTGGCTGAAACACAAACAAACATCTGTATCACACGGAAGAATGCGTATGCGGTATGCCAAACCATGAAACCGATTATGTTGAATTGTTGATTCATTAATAATTCATGGATGTTGATTAAAATAAAATAAAAAATTGTGTTGCCTGAATGGGTTATAAATAGGTTTCCCCCTCAGCTAAGCATCAAAACACACAATACAAACCTAAACAAAAAAACAAAAATGAAGATGATGAAATGGATGGGAGGTGAGGTGCTTCTCCTGCTAACCATTGCCATAATGGTTAGCACTTGTGTGGCTGGTCGGGATGTATTTTCCGAGCAGCCGCAGAAAGAGAGACTGCACTTGCTTTCGAACATCCTGCTTGAAGGGGCTGGGCCGGGTTTTGATAATAATCTAAGTTGCTGGCCACATTTGCAACCCTTTTGTATCAAGCAAGCGATGCTGCGACGGCTATGAATGTGATCATTATAATTGTCAATGGTGCCCAAGATCTGGTGATCCTTGCGGTTTACTTCACAATTGTTGCCCAGGCTTAACCTGCGATGACTATTTCAATGGTAAATGCATTTAAATATTACTCTTATATATCTAGGAGTACGTATGTATGTGTGCATGTTGTTTAATCCGTGAAATATTAGTATATTACTACTACGTACTATCATTGCATGGAGTAGTAGTTAATGATATATATCAATATATGCGTCCTTTTCAACCAATCAAAGTGTTGGCAATCTGTATCTGTTGCCAGTTCAATGTTTTTCACATTTCCCCTTGTCATAATGTATTCCGATTTCCTTATAATAAAGAATGTCGTGTTTTTAATTTTGGTCGGTAGTGAAGAGAATACGTCAGTTAGATTATGTATATGATCATTTTTTTTTATGTTTTAAGATTCTCAATTATGATTTAAGACTATAGAAGAAGGGCAGGACAGAAAGTGGGGAATCAACGATAGGAGGTGGCTTGGATAGTTAGACTATCTAGTCTGAAGACTGATGAGTATAGCTAAGGCCTGAACTTATTCTTTAGGATTAGGAGCAGGTTTCCAAACTGATCTGACTGTAATGTTATCAATTAAATGTGAGATTGTGATGAAATAAGTCAATATATTTATCTATACCTAATATGATCAAATATGCCATGCATCTTAATCTTGTGTAATTAAGTGCAATATGCATGTGTTATATTGATAATACAGTTAAACAAACTAGAGTTTGTTGTGAATATGTATCTTATGCTTGATATTAGGAAATAATTTAAGAAAATTTCTTGTTTCAACACTTTTTACTTAATCTTAAATAATGAGCATACATTGTGTTAGTGTAAGACATAATCCGTAGTATTGCCAATCCCCCAAAAAAAAAAAAAAAAAAACTATACTCAAAAGGAAAAAGGTATTTATAATACTTTGTGTTCTACTTTTTGTTCATTGGAAAAAGCAAGGATGAAATTTAAATGTACTACATCCAAATGAATATCCTTACTCTCATAATGTTTATGGAATAGTGGAGACGAATAGAGGTAGGATAAGAGATGCAGAGGGTGAAGAGGATTACATCTATAAAGACTAATACCCGATTTAATGGTGAGCAGATTTCCCGTTTTTTCTTTTCCAAGTTTCTGAATTACATACATAAGAAGAATGTTTGTAAACAAGCCTAATGTGGATGAGGATTGACTCTCAAACTCATACTCCAATTGCACCTGGGGCTGTGAAATTATAACCCGACCCGTTAAACTATTCAAAATCGACATATATCTGATCTGATTATGACTCGAAAAGTGAGACCCGTGAACCGACTTAGACTGACATGAAATCAACTGGAAGCTGATTTGATCCGATATTACAACACATGAATTCATTCTGTGTCCAACTCGTTACATACCTGACCCGAAGATAACCCAAAACCGATTAAACCCAACAAATAACCGATATGACCTGACTTATAACAATCCGTTGCCCGATTTCAATCGACATACTGATACATTAAAGATACACATCATATGCTCATTTGGTACAATAATACACATTTAGTAATCATTACCTCATAAATTATTTCTTTTGCAATGACTTAAAGTTTAACCATCATATAAAAATAAGTTATCGCATGAGCTAACCCAAAATTACCCGAGACAAATACAACAAAATAGCAAATACTGAGTCATAAATTGTTTATAATATGTCATTAATGACCCAATGTAGACCTGATAAAAGCTAGCCTAGATTTAACCAAAATCGAGGTGGCGCATAATTATATTTGACTTGACCCGATATCTAATCGGATTCGAAATAACCCGTTATAACCCGTCTAAAAACCAACCCTAATTGAGTTGAAAAGACATTAACTCAGATCGAATATAACCTGACCTAAACCCGAACCGAACCTGAGCAAGCAAATAACTGATTTGACCCGACCCGATAATGACCTGACTTACCAGATCCGACCCAATTGGCCAAATTGACTCAATTTAACCTGAATCGGTAATCACCGACCCGCGATGAGTTAATTCAAAACTGACCAGTAGACTCGAATTGATACCCTGCATCATGATCCCTAACTATTCTAAGGGATCTTAGATTATTTTTTAAGTTTTATTCAAAAACTTATTTTAAAAATAAGTTTTGAACCAAAATATTTTCAAAAATAAACTTCTATAGATTTAGAATACCAGGCAACATTTGGTTAAGTGATTTTGTCTAGATTGAATTGGGTTGACCCATTTTTTTAATTAGAAAATCGTAGTCATAAATAGCGATTTTGACAAGGAAACGATTTCAGTAATTTTTTTTAATCGATGCCCTAAGCAACGATTTTCTAATTGATTTAATTCTTTTTAAAATGTTGCCTTAGACAATGATTTCGGTTCGAATTTCAAAAAACACACAGATTGTATTTGGGCTAGCCTGATTCTGGTTGACCCAGAATTGGACAACGATTTTCATCTGAAAATGCAAAAGCTTCTTTTGAAATATTTTGATCAAGAACCTATTTTTCAAATTAATTTTTTTTTTTAAAAAAAACTTTAAAAAACAATCCAGGAATCTCAATACAATAATGTGACAATGCTGGGTTAGGCAAAGAAATTTATATTGATTTTTGAAGCCAATAATGCTAGATTTGATCGATTTAAATGCTGAGTTTTGTTGGTAAATTGTTGAAACCTAAAATACAAAATTGATAACAAAAATTACTTTACGGAAGATCGGATTTAAGATTTCAAACACAAATATTGATGTACACCCTGAACTCAAAAGTTAGAATTACTTCATCAACTACCCATACTTCAAACAGAGGTTTAAGGTTTGGCACATGTGCTTTGAATTCCAATTCTAAATCATAGAATTACGCATTTACTCAAATAAAAGTGTAATATAGAGAGTATTCATATGTCTCCCGATAGTAGAAAACAAAAAAGGCTCCGCCCAAAATAAAAGTGCTCTCTTTACATTACTATTTCTAACAAGTTTAATAGGTACTCCTTAATGGTTTTTTAATTTTCGTCAAAAGGGTAATGTTTTAACTATAAAAGTATGTCCATCACAAATCTAAGATAAACTAATCCAACATACTCCGTAGTGAACCTACCAACTTGACTCTTTTATGTACTGGTCACTGTCAGTGGTCTCCCTACCGTAAAGGATATCAAATTGACCATAATACTTATATATATATATATATATATATATATATATATATATATATATATATATATATATATATATATATATATATATATATATATATATATATAGGAGGGATCATGTGAGAACCCTCCCCTTATGTGAGAACCGTTTTTGGGTGAGAACCCATCTTAGACTGTTGAATGCTTGAAAATTTACGGCTGAAATGGCATTAAAAATGGGTGGCAAATTTGTAAATATCTAAACATTGATTTCATTTTCTTTGGCTGGCAGAGTCTACTCAGACAAAAGTATTGTTGTTTTCTTTGGTTGTCAGTGACTTTTTTGTTTGGCTGGCACTTTTCCCTCTACAAAAGTATTGGCTGTCAGTGACTTTTTTGTTAGGCTGGCAGAGTCTATTGAGAAAAAAATATTTAGTGCAATGCCCTTTCGTATAGGTTTATAACATTATGTTCACTAGTTTAGAATATTATGTTCACCAATTTAGAACATCATGTTCACTAGTTTAGAACACTATGTTCACTAATTTAGAACATTATATTCACTAATTTAAAACATGATGTTCATTAGTTTGGAAATACCCACCAAACTATTTTGAACTAATTACCAAGCGTTTAGAACAAGCAAGTAACCATTTTAGTATATTATGTTGATTACTTTAGAACAATATTTTCTAAATTGTCAGTCCATTGAGGCTTAGAACATTATGTTCAATACTTTAGAACATCATGTTCACTAGTTTAGAACATTATGTTCACCAGTTTGGAACATTATGTTCACTAAAGAATATTTAGTCCATTGACGTATTATGAAAATTAAAGAATATTTAGTACATTGTCATTTCGTATAGGTTTAGAACATTATGTTCACTAGTTTAAAACATTATGTTCACCAATTTAGAACATGATGTTCATTAGTTTAGAACATTGTGTTCACCAGTTTAGAACATGATGTTCATTTAGTGATGTTTGAATATTTTTATATTTTTTGAATGTTCACCGATTTATATTTTTATATTTGTATATTTTTTAAAATTTTATGAAATATTAGATTAGTTTATTTGAAACAAGAAAGTAACCATTTTAGTATATTATGTTGATTACTTTAGAACAATATTTTCTAAATTGTCAGTCCATTGAGGTTTAGAACATTATGTCCAATACTTTAGAACACCATGTTCACTAGTTTAGAACATTATGTTCACCAGTTTGGAACATTATGTTTACTAAAGAATATTTAGTACATTGACGTATTATGGAAATTAAAGAATATTTAGTATATTGTCATTCCGTATAGGTTTAGAACATTATGTTCACTAGGTTAGTATATTATGTTCACCGGTTTAGAATATGATGCTTATTAGTTTAGAACATTGTGTTCACCAGTTTAGAACATTGTGTTCACCAGTTTAGAACACGGTGTTCATTTAGTGATTTTTGAATATTTTTATATTTTTTGAAAGTTCACCAGTTTATATTTTTATATTTTTTGAAATTTTATGAAATATTAGCTTAGTTTATTTAAGTAACCATTTTAGTATATTATGTTGATTACTTTAGAACAATATTTTCTAAATTGTCAGTCCATTGAGGTTTATAACATTATGTTCAATACTTTAGAACACCATGTTCACTAGTTTAGAATATTATGTTCGCCAGTTTGGAACATTATGTTTACTAAAGAATATTTAGTACATTGACGTATTATGGCCACATCAAGTTTGGAAATAAAACATTTAGTAATTTCAGTCCATTGAGGTTTAGAACATCAAGTTCACTAGTTTAGAACATCAAGTTCACTACTTTAGAACATGATGTTCACTAGTTTAGAACATGATGTTTAGCAGTTTGAAAATTCCCACCAAACTATTTTGAACTAATTACCTAGCGTTTAGAATTAGAAATTAACCATTATAGTATATTATGTTGAAAACTAAATATTTCTAAATTAACCATTATAGTATATTATGTTGGTTTTGAAATGAGTGAATTTATGAAATTATATGAGTACAATTATATGTTTAATAGTTTAGAACATTATGCTCACTCTTATAGAACATTATGTATACTAGTTTAGAACATTAGTCAAGAATTACGGAAATAAAAAATTTAATAATTTCAGTCCATTGAGGTTTAGAACATCAAGTTCACTAGTTTAGAACATCAAGTTCACTAGTTTAGAACATGATGTTCACTAGTTTAGAACATGATGTTCAGTAGTTTGGAAATGCCCACCAAACTATTTTGAACTAATTATCTAGCGTTTAGAATTAGAAATTAACCATTATAGTATGTTTCCTTTTACTGAAGTGAATGAAAAGTGATGTGTGTTTCCTTTTACCGAAGTGTCAGTCACATTTTTGAAGCACATGCTTTTTGTCAGTTTTTGGGTTAATTACGGATTTGCCATTATGCTCAGTTAAATGCCATCCATTAGATATGTCAATGTATGTGGTGTTAGATGGGTTCTCACCCTTTAAAGGGTTCTCATATTAGGGGGGGTTCTCACATGAACCCACCCCTATATATATATATATATATATATATATATATATATATATATATATATATATAATATAAGAACCCCTTATTTATATGAGAACTCTTCTTATATAAGAACTCATCTAATACCGTTGTTTTATTGTATTTAGATGATTGTGATTGAATATACATTAATGACAAAGTTGTAATTATAATAAAGTCAAATTTGGCAGTTAAGGAAGAATCTTTTTCCATGATTATTGGGTAGTTTCCTAGACGTCCGTTTATATTTCCTAAAAATTAGTAGTTTTCATATTCTTATTTTACTCTATATTCAAATAACAATATTCGAATGCTTCTTTTTCTATATTTCATATTCGAAGGATATCTTTTGTTGTTTTAGGATTAAAAATAAGGTAATGATTCAATAATTTTTTTTCTGTAATTGATTCAATGTTCTAATACATATAAAATACCAAATAGAGTGTTGTTGAATTTGATTATTAGTAAAATGCATGATTACAAGTTTTTGGATTGTTCTAATACAACAAATTACGAGTGTTTGGTTGAAATTTGTTGAATCAGTATATTTTGATTGGTCTAATATAGCAAATTACGAGTATTTGGTTAAAATTTGTTCGTATTATTGCTTAAAAATCGTATGCACATATTATTACTGAATTTTTTTATAATATGAATGTATTATTTACCGATAAAATTATATTTAGAACATTAGAATCAGAGTACATTAGACAATAGGTACTATACGAGCATATATATAGATTTTTAGAACATTAATATAGATTTTTTAGAACAATAGTATACATTTTTTAGTAGATTAGAATATAATATAATGGCAATTTCATAATTATGTATAGAACATTAGTAGAGAATTTTAGAACATTAGATGTAGAATATAGAACAATAGGTATTCTACGATTAAAATTATAGAATTTCGAACAATAGTACAAATATTTAAATCAATAGTATTCATTTTAGAACAATATATCTATGATATAGAAAAATAATTACTTTAGAATTATAATTATACTATAATCGTATTTATAGACATTAGTATAGAATTTTTAAACACTAGAATTATACTATAAGACAGTAGGTATAATACGGACATTATTATAGAGTTTAGAACATTAATATAAATTTGTAGAACAATAGTATTTTTTTGTAGAGCATTAGTATTAGAATATAGAACAATGATTTAGTTTAGAATTTTAACTGTAGAACAATTATATTTATAGAACACTAGTATGGATTTTTAGAACAATTATATTTATAGAACATTAGTATAGATTTGTAGAACATTAGTATAAGAAGATGATTTTTAGAACATTAGAAATTGAATACAGGACAATAGGTTATACGAACAAACTTGTAGATTTTTAGAACATCAGTATAGAGTTTGTAGAACACTTTACCGATTTTTTAGAACAACATTTATAGTTCATTAGAACAATTTAGATATTTTTTAGAACATGATTTATAGCAGGGGTTTTTATCTATTGTTCTTTGAAACTGTTCTACAAACTATGATGGGACTGAGTACGTTGAAATGCTTCAGCTTATACTACAAACCATATTACTGAGTAATATCTTTTTCTATTGATCAGTTATTTGTTAATAGGATCATGAAGTTGATAAAGAAAATAAAAGGTTTTTGAAAGGAGAAGTCTTAGCTTATACATTGTTTTTAAATATTATTCTATTGTTTTAAAATATTGTTTTATTGTTCTTAAATTATGTTATATTGTTTGTATTATATTGTTCTATTATTTTAGTTTCATTAATGTTATTAACTACATTTGTAGCCATGAGCATCAATGAGGAATGTAGTGTTTCTAACTCAAATGAGAGTGTTGCTCTTGAAGTAATACCTGTATGCACTTCTGGGGGAATAAAATATTGGATACCATGTTGTTCTAGTGAGGTAAAACCATATGTTGGAATGAAATTCTCAAGTGTTGATAAAGGTATTTCATTTTATAAGTCATACGCAACTGAAGCTGGGTTTAACACTAGGAAATCTATTACGAAAAGAAGGAAGAATAGTGTAATTAGTTTTTAATATCTCATGTGTAATAAAGCTGGATATAGGTGTAAACAAAAGTTTGATGTGCAAGATAAGGGAATAATTAACGAAGGTGTAGATTATGTCCCAATCATTAGGAGAAGATTGATGACTCGTGTTTGGTGGAAGGCACAAATTGTAATGAAGGTTGTGATGATGGTACTTATGTTATTACAAATTTCCAAGAGGGTCATTCTCATCCACTTTTTTCTACCATGTTTCAACATTTTCAAAAATCAAGAAGAAATTTGAGTATTTCGCACGAAAAGATGATTGTTGATAATTCTATGGTATATTTTATTCTAAGGTATTGTCATAGAATAAAAAGTTTCCTTTTGTTTTGCTTTATTTTAATGAATTTTTCTTTGTATTTTTCAGGTAATTGTGGGTCCTATAAAAACTTATAGAATGATGAAAGAATATGTTGGGGGTTATGAGAATGTTGGTGCCTCTAAGTGTGATTTAAAAAATTTCCATTGAGATTTGAAGGCATATATTGGAGGGTTAGATGCCCAAACGTGGGATCTTGAAGTTGTTGGGTTCTATTTTCGAGCCTTAATGTTCTAAATATTATAACCAATGTTCTTAATTTCTTTATATGACTTATTAAAGGTTATAATAGGAGTTAACCAATTAGAACAATAGAATAATTATTTAGAAATAATGAATAAATATTTTTGAACACTAGAATTGGGTTAAAAATATAACATAAGTTTCAACATCTTTTTGAACACTTATCTGATATATGAACAATAGATACATACGTTAAAACAACTGAAAAAATATTCAGAATAATATATAAATGATTTAGAACAATATTATGGTTGAATTTGTTTTAAACAAATGGATTTTTTTAAACCAACTTATTTCTCTTATTTGTTATAACCTTTTACATTTTATATGAACTTAGTATAATTACCTTGTTTGAATTATTGTAACATTGTAGTAAACATTAATTAAATTGGTAAGAGGATTCAAAATATTCTTTTATATTTATACTCAATATTATATGAAGTTGCACACGTAAGAGATGTGTCATATTTTCTGAACAATATTATGAATTTTTAGAATAATATCATGATTTTATAGAACACCCTCGTATATATAACATTTACAACAATAATATTGATACATACAATATCCGCTTTTTGACAAATGTTTTATTATTACTTCTAATTTGGTTTAATTTTCAAAGCTATGAACTCACGAAGGGAAGTACTGAAAATAAGCATTAAAAATTATAGAATTTTACAATAGGTTTGCAATGTGTTAAAAAAGTTCAGGAGTAGCTGCTTGTAGTTAGCACTCCCCGTCGTGTGAGACCAATTATAACAATGGTTCATCGTATTATTCTATAGTTCTATATACCTATTGTTTTAGTAAGAATTACAATATAACATAGTTTTCAATACTCATTATCTCGTTTTGAAATAACTTCATTCAAAGCATTATTTTCATTATTAGCAGAACTAGAAAAATTGAGTTTAAAACAAACCGATTAAATATTTTGAACAATAGGATAGCAAATACGAACAACTGTACATACCTTTATAACATTAAACCATTTAACTAGAATAAATATAGATAATAGTAACTAACGAATAAAAGGCTTTATATTTTAAACAACTACATATGACTTTTGAATAATAGGCCAGCATATTATGTACAACCATATATTTATACAAGGCTTTTAGAACATTACGCTATATTATCAAAGGCTTTTAGAACATTACAATAAACGAAGTATAAGTTTATAACAAATAATTAAATCTTTTGAACAATAGGATACCAAATACGAACAACTGCACATAAATGTAGATCATTAAACCAATTAACTATAATAAATATAGATAATATTAACCACCAAACAAAGGGCTTTATATTTAGAACAACTATATATAACTTTTGAACAGTAGGCCAGCGTATCATGTACAACTATATATTTGGACAAGGCTTTTGAAACATTACGATTCAGAGATTATTACAATTGAAAAAAAAAAATTGTAACAATAATTATAGGTTACTATAATAAATTCGTAACAACTTGATAATAATATGAAAGTTTTGCACCAAAAAAATTATGGAAATTCGATTTGACCATAATTGATACTGGTTGCGAAAATCAAAGATGTGTGTCTGTTTTCTTGATATTTACACTTTTGTCATTCTAATTTAGTAAAAGTTCAACCGTTGATTTTGGGGATTAAATAGTATAAAATGAATTCTTATTTGCTAAAAGGTTTGTGATTTACACATAAAACCACCCCTATATAGCAATAGACTTTAAACTCCAACACATAAGGATCTATATCTTTTGTTAATAAGGCTCGTCATCTAGCTACACCGGCTAGAAGGGGCGATAGTGTTTCTCATTTAGTTGCTACCTTATATTAAAAAAATAAAAATAAAATAAGGATCACAACTGCCTAACAGCTGATACGATAAATAAATCTGCTAACAAGAACATCACTTACATTAGTTACATACCCCCAAATAATTTGTAGACACGAAGCGGATGACGAGTCAACCAATAAGACGTGATATATGATCTTAATCCACCGGCTAATACTTGTTCATTTTACTATAACGATTCGATCCATAAGACATGATATATTACATTTACACAACAATTAACTTATACTCCTTTGCGAACTTTTAACAAGGTTTCGATGAAAATAAGCATTTGGGGGGGGAAAGTGATATAGTGAGAACATTGTGGCAAAATTTCTATGTTGTTGGGCTTGCTACCTAATATATATATATATATATATATATATATATATATATATATATATATATATATATATATATATATATATATATATATATATATATAAAACTTGGTGATATTCAACTTAGATCAGTTGGGCTTTCAGATTTCCCTGCCATCGATTAGGGCTTTAGGGTCTCACCAAAGTGTCCCAAACCAAAGGGACCAAGTTGGATTATATTGTAAGTAATCTATTCAAACAAAATGTACTTCTCACTATTACTTACATTATATTGATATATTTGAGCTTTATTTGTCTCATAAATGCTGAAAAAATGATTTTAAATCTACATGCCAATTAGTGTTTTTTTTTTTTAAAGAAATTATGTCATGCATGCAATTCAAACATTAAAGTGTGCATTGTCACATTTGTATTGTATACTCCATCCGTCCCTCAAAGATGGTCTCATTTCTATTTATAGAGTTAGAGTTTAAAAAGTTTGATCACAAATTCTCATCATATTATAAGAAATAATATATTCAAATGGAATTTTGTTCAATGCATCTCTATGTAAATTTCTAGAATATTAAGTTTTCATAACTACCTCTTGAAGACCGCGAAAAGTCAAAGGGATTTGGGAGTCAAGTATATGAATGTAACATTATGGGGCCAAGTAAAACTTAAACTTTAGATTACCTCGCCTCGTGTGGCTCTCTCTACCAAACAAATAATCATAATTATAAATTGATCATTATTGTTGCTGTCCGCGGGTGTTCCTTAATTCTATCTTATTAATAACCATACACACGTTGATGAAGCCTCAAGAGTAGTATTACACACATTTTCAAGAAATTTCTTATAGTTCTAATTGTATTGGATCTTAGACGTAACATCACATCTTTCACCTGCATAACAACAAAAAAATAGATAATACTACTAAACTTAGGAAGTTTCGTATTCATAAGAAACCAAATCAAACAGTCGCTCAAATTGCAGTTGGTGATAACAGTCTAGATATAAAAAGAGGACTCCCCATCCTGCTATTATCACCAATCTACAACAAAAATTTACGCAACACACGTATATAACACAATAAATATAATGGCTGAGATGAAGATGATGGTAGTTAGTGTGCTGCTTATAGTTGGCGTGCTTACTGTAACAGCAGGCACTTGTACCGCAGCTGCCAGTGACTTTTTCCCCGAGCAGCCGCAGGAGCTACTCCCGATTTCAAACATCTTGCTTGAAGGGATTCGAGGCGGGGTTGTTGATGTAAATAGTCTCAGTTGCATACCTATTGGTCATTCTTGCGGCGTCTATCTAAAAAAGGATTGTTGCAATGGCACCGTGTGCAAAATGGGTCCCCTCCCCGGCGGTGTTGTTGGTACTTGCCAAAAGTGTCCAGGCCGTGGATCTTATTGCAGTCTTCTACGCAAATGTTGCTCCGACTACCACTGCAATGGCCTTGTCTTTGGCCATTGCTCTTAGGTATTGTGGTTATGGTCTTATGGATGTATTGTACGTGTTTGTTGCGCCACCCGCGCGCACTATGATATACGAGTATTGTTTTCGATTCACTTCGTGTTGTTCTGTCAAATGCTGGAAGTTGTAAGCAAGCATAAATATTTGGGGTTTCTGTTTTCAAGCTAAATAAATTACTCCTATGTTGGGAGTTCGAGTCGTAGTGAAATGAATTGAATTAATGTATTGTGTTCCACATTATATTGCACTTTTTATGTCAAGTTTTTGCGTCATTATAAAACTCTTCTCGTGTGAATTATAAGTTTAATCTTTTTCCTTCAACATTATTGCTGTTAGATTTTGGAAAAACTCCCCGAGTTGGAGTGTGTATTATTGAACATTCTTTATATTATTAAAGTAAGAGTTCTAAGCATACTAGAAAGTTTAGTATGATAAAATTTAACAAAATCTATCCTATACAAATTATATCACTAATATGCTATCTATCAATTGCTATACGATTTTATGTTATTATTTTTTTTTATTACATGCGATATAATACTCTGTATGACAAAAGTCAAGCAAATTACATTTTAGAGTTGATTTAAATTCCCTTTTGAAGTACACTAGTGTTTTTCAAGAATGAAGTGTTTCTACTATCTAACTGTTGAAACGAGCCATTGTTGTCTATTAGCAAGTGTTTTTTTTTTCTTCACAAAAGTCGATAATATTTACCATTATAAAGGAGCTTGACTATTCTCTTCTTATTATGTTACTCAAGCCCATAAATTTCGACCGCTAACACTTCAATTGTCCTTGTGACACTCATAAATAAGTTAAGTGGGTTGTAGATTATTCTTTCCCTAATTTAATTTATAATTTTATAGCGTAATCGACAAGAAAGCAACTGATAAGCACGTTCTTTATGAAAATGAAAGTGAACTTTTGTTCTTTATGAAAATGAAAGTGAACTTTTGTTCTTTATGAAAATGAAAGTGAACTTTAATCTCTAATTGTTGGGACTGGTAAACGAACAGTAGAAAAGTTATCCTTATACCAAATCCTTTAGCACCTTCAAGAAGGCTGAATCATGAGATTGAGACTATGAAGGGCGTATGCTTATAAAATTACTCTTCGCAATTAAACGAACTCACATATAATTAATTAAGCCGAAACCACAAGTTTAGTCTTTGAAGGTTATGAAAATAAAATCTCGACCAATTTCAGTCTCTTTCTCAATAAGTCGAATAAGTCATAGAAAAGTAGGTATATCTACACCACCTCATGGAATTCACCAGCGTGACCAAAATAAAAGCCACTCCACCAAATCCCTAACCCTAGCGCTAGCTCATGATTTTCTCTCTTTTGTTAGTCGAAAATTATCACTGTAGTAACATGAAGACGACGGTTGAACCATCAATTTGGAGTTCAAAATTCAACATCCGACCGAACTTCACTTGTTAGATGCATTAATACTGCATGAATTCGTTGTTGAGATGTGAATTGTTAGCTTCGTCGAACTCCAACTCCAAGTATTCCTTTTTTTTTTTTCTTCGTTCTAACCATTTAGTTGTTTTGTAATTTAAGGTTTATGAATATAAGTAGTGTTTCATGAGAATTTGTCTTGTAACAAATTTTCTATTACTTCAATTCATTTATAAATATAAGTAGTGTTTTTCTGATTGCTAAATTTTATATGTTAATTTTGGAGAAGAAATGACTTTTTTAAACTTTTTTTAAAAAAAAAATAAAAATAATTAAAAAAATAACACAATTCGTCAGTACCTCTAAGTCAATCCAACTCAATATAATCAATAAACCTCCGTTTCGAAAATGGACTCTAACATCTATAATAACCAATATGCATAAACTATATATATACATACACATCTGATTACAATTTGTGAACTAATATACATAAACTAAATAACTATCAATATACATAAAATCTAAATCAAACATCATAACTCCAAACGAGGACTATTACCCTCAAGAATGAGGTTTAAGTGAGGCAATGGTGAACTTTCACTCTGCTGGGTATATAAGAAATACCCAAAATGAACTACAAGATATAGATGCATATGACGACTTCCTTGAGTGGATGTGAAATCGTATGGTGTCATCTTAAGGCTCACTGTAAGAGGGATGTCATGTGCTTGAGATGAAGAGGGTGAGCATTATGCATCTTGTGATACACGAGGCTAAAATGGTCAAAGTCATTACCCTTAGTCAATCCCCTCTTCGTACCTCCGACATATAACTCCAACGGGCTAGTTGGGCCATGGGCCAGGCTAGGTTGGGCCTACAAGCTACATTGGGTTGGGGCTCAGTTATTGATATTATTGAAAGTTATTAACTATTTTTTAAATATTTATTATTCATATATATTATTGATATTTATTATTTATATATATTATCAATATTCATATATATATATATATATATTACCAATATTTATTATTCGATATTTTGGGACACGTATTGGCCAAAACCTCACCAATGATGATGATACAAAATTGACCCAAGTCTCACAATATACAATCATATTTTGGAGCATTTAATATGTATTCGGGAACTTTTAGTGATAGAAGCATGTAAGGACATATATATATTTCTCAAATATTAAATTATTATTCATTTGAATTTAAATGAGAAAAAAATACACTTGAATGCAAGTGCACCATGATGCATGTAAAAACTTTCAATCATACTCTAGTTTCCGCAATTATGTAAAATATTTATCATACTCTATTTGATTAACATGTAAATAATTGACAATGGGGAAATTTATAATTATAAAAATTTCAATAACCAAAGGAGATTGGATAATTAATTAAATTCCATATTAAGTAGGAATTGAGAAATTCCCATAAATATAACCAAATAGTTACCTATCTCTACCAATCTCCCCATTTTCTTTGAACCTACTTTGCCTAGTATATTATTCATCTCCTTAAACAATATATGTATTAAGACCTACTTAGCCTACCATTATTGAGGTACTTAAACAATGTATTAATTAAGTACCTGCTCATGTACAATGGAATGTTTGCTCCTATAATATAATATGTTCGTTGTGATCTCCCAAATTAAAATTAAATCCCCTACAATCAATCATTTCATTTGGTGGAAGCAACACTTACTAATTAATCAAATAACATCGTATGATAACCACTATGCTTTTCATTTAAATCTCCCTTTAATTCGAAAGAATTAAGATCTTATTGGCCAAGATGTGGCCCCCACACAATCAGATCCACCTCTCAAACATTGCCACATTAATGATTAAAATATTCAGGGTGAATCATCAATCGGGACCATGTTCCCCTCCTCTCCCCTGCTGCCACATGGTTCATGAACTTAGAGCTTCCACACTGGTCCAATTTTTTTATCATTTATGAACTACATCGACCTCTCAAATATTCGATCTGTTGCCTTTTCATTTTTTTTAGAGACCTTAGTATAAGATATTGACAAAAAGAAATACTAGTTTTTAAAAACACAAGTTTAATCATTGCTTAACTTGACTAAACTAGGAATTTTTAGACTTAAACTTGACTTCATCAAGCAAGTATAATATACATGGAGTCGTGCTTTGTTATAAACACACACCTTACTGATTTGCATCTAATTAAATCATTTTACCACATCGTCGACAATTTTTATATCTGATAGAAAAAATATTTATATCTGATATAACAATAGCTAAATCTGATATAATAATACCTATAATGATATATTAGTATTATGATATAATACATATGAGGTATGAATTAGGAAAACTTCTACTACATGTATTATTTGCTAGTAATTAATGGAGTAAAAAAAGGGGTTTACAACCATAATCCTTGGTTTTGAGTAAAGGAATTGAATCGCAATAGTTACCAACTTTCGAATTGAGTAGATGGAAGAATTTTTGGCTCGAACATGTCAAAATTATCTCAAAACGTTTATAGTTTATTCTCGTACTATATGTTGATATCTCACAAGCCTTAATCAAGTTATAACATACTTTCTCTATAAATAATAATAATAATAAAAATATAAGTAACGTTAGTGGTAAATTAACTCAACTTGTTAACACTAGTTCATAAACATTTTTGTTTTTCTGGTAAAGGAAAATCAACTAAATTAGCAGGTGAGGCTCATTAGGACCTGAAGTAATAAGGGTAAGAATATATATATCCATCTCCAACCCAAAAACTTTAGCAAAATTTGATAGTACAATAGTAAGCATGTGAGAAATTATAACTAATCACCTTACCACTAGCTTAAGTACAGAATTATTGCTTCATTTTAGTTATGACAAGAGTGACACTTGTACATGTACAACAATAACGTAAGCATGGTGCAGGTTTTTTATTTTTTATTTTTTAAGTGTATATATATATATATATAAACCCTTCATTGCACACATCTAGGAAGTCAAACAAAACAAACCACATGGGGTATTACGAAAGCAGCAGCGTAAACTACAGCTCCTCCTCCATATCCAAAGTATGGAGCTTTAGAAGCACATCTTCATCCTCAATCTCCAACACCAGCGTCACCAACAATCTTCTCTCACAAGACTCACGCACTAACATTGATCAAATAATTCACCACCCTTACTACCAATGCATAGCTTCTATCAGAACCCCTACCCACCACCACATCTCCTGCTTGGCAGTCCACAACAAGCTCCTCTACGCCGCGTCGGGAGACCAAATCACCACCTTTGATCTAACCACACTCTCTCCAACGGTGTCTTTTGAAGGCCAAGATTTGTCTCTAGGAGGGTTCATCAAGGCCATTGCCTTCTGTAGCGATGGCAAAATCTTGACCGCTCATCAAGATAGTAAAATCCGAGTATGGGAACGACACCGCTTAGTCAGCACCCTCCCTACACTAAAAGACAAATTGCGTCGTTTTATTCATGCGAAGAACTACGTACAAGTGAGGAGAAATAAGAGGAGACTTTGGATAGAACACAACGACGCCGTTTCGGGGATGACGTTAAGTAACGGTTTTATCTACTCCGTATCATGGGATAAAACGTTAAAGATTTGGCGTGCGTCGGATTTTAAATGTTTGGAGTCGATAACGGCTCATGATGACGCTGTTAACGCGGTAGCCGTTTCGGGTGACGGAACTGTGTATACGGGGTCAGCTGACGGGAGGATAAGGGTGTGGGAGTGCGAGAGGAGGTATGATAAGGTGGGGCGGCACTACATGGTAGCTAGCATGGAAAAGAACGGATCAACGGTGAATGCGTTAGCGTTGAGTAAAGATGGGAGGGTGTTGTTATCGGGCGGCTGTGATGGAGCGATCATGGCGTGGGAGAAAGAAGGGGAAGATGATCATGATAAGATGGTGGAGAGTGGAGTTGTAGGAGGACATGATGGAGCTGTGTTGTGCTTGATTAGATTGGATCATGACTTCGTCGGCTACGCTTTGTTTATGAGTGGGGGAGCTGATCGGACGGTGAGGATCTGGGGGAGAGCAAGGAGGGGATTATTTTGTTGTATGAGTGTTTTAGAAGGACATGATAAACCGGTGAGGTCGTTGGCGGTTATGCCGTCGTCGGAGAGTACGGCAAACGGTGTCGTAACGGTTTGTAGTGGGAGCTTAGATGGGGAGATTAAGGTTTGGAAAATTATGGTTTCAGAGCTAATAAAAGATTATTATTAATGATTTTAGTGTACTATAATTAGCTTCCCAATCTCTATTCTTATTCTTATGGTGTTTCTACATTTTGCAAAACTAAAAGGGGTGGGGTATTGTATTATTAGTTTGTCCCGTTAAAAGTTATCATTTAATATTATAAAAGTTATCGATCTCTTAATCTAATATATGCCAACTTTGAAGGGTGGCTTTTACTATATTAAGATATCACTTTTATTAGGGACATAATAACCTTATTGTATTACATATGTATATAATACTTTGTGTTTGATTGTTAATGTACGTAATAAAACAATATGAGTTAAATTTGGAACTATAAAAAACGAATGGAGGGAGCATTATTAGGTCCTTTTACTATTATTTCCTATTTTCCAGAGCTTATATATAGGATTGAAACTTTTGTGGCATGTTTTGATTTAGTGTTGAAATTTAACGAGTTTACAGATCGATAATTCGACATTCCGACTTGCAATGAAATTCTACATTGTATTTACCTATATACTGATAATTGATATGTATGGTAACTGGATCAATGAATGCACTATTAACTATTAAGGGTTGCTCTTGGGGACTATGGGCCGGGAATGGGTGCATGTACGTAGACTGCGGGTAATTCTACTATTTTCTCACCCTGAAATCTAAGAGGTTTGACCTGTTAGGTTCTACAATACCCCAGAAAACTCATTTGAGTATTGATAGATTCCTTTCAATGTATATTTTACAAATTATGAATTTTTTTTTTTATAATTTTTACAAATGCACAATTGAAGATGATTTAAATTTTAAGTTTACATTTAAAACTTACGCAAAAACAAATGGGAAGAACAAAAAAAAACCGAAGGAGTAACATAATAACATATATGGTTTTTTCATTATTGATAAAGTTTCTCCCATAATACAATTTATGTTTTTTTTAAAAAATTTAGTACTATATATTAGTAAAATGTTAATACTAACAAGAGATAATAGAATAGAGACATTATTGATAAAGATACCTACTGTTAATAATTTCAATTTTCAAATAAAATTAACGAAGATAATTAAGATATGTATGTGAATATTACAAGACCATATAAATTTTCAATTCGTAACTTCCAGAGTATGAAACCTCATTATAAGCTCACGTATTAAATTTCTTTCCATTATCCTAATCTCAATTGGTTTCCATGATAATATAACATCTCCAACATCTTACTGGCCTGGCATGCAAGACTATCACTGCATGCATATTGCAAAGCTTACTCGAATTAATCATATATAAGGGTTGAAAACTTAATTTTCTGCAAGAGAATATGTGGGCCTTGATGATGAGGCGGAGTAACAAGGTGGATGAGATGAGCTAGATCACATTACAGTTGTTGCTTAGGTTGCAATCTGACAATGTTATTATAAATGCAGGTTATGTAGCGAATGGCAAAGAAGCTAAGGGTGACGATGTTAATGTCCATGAGCTCACTTCGATCCAATTACTAAGCTTTCAATACTTCACAAAAATAATTCTAGAGTTCTCAACCACTGCTGTATATCTTTTTACTATGGTTTCCTGATCAGTTATGTCTCTTGAAATATATATAGCTAAATCCCTGAATATTCCAAGTATAATTGCTTAAATATGAAAAATTATACGGACAAAAATGGACCAGAAATTGACTGAGATATGTTTAAGGAATGTACTCCAGATCTTACAATTGGCTGGAGATTGATTGTCGGACACCTAATTTTCTTTCCGGGTAATATTATAAAATATATTTTTCTATTTTTTTTTTTAATTTCATGCATATTGTATAAGATATATTACATGCATACAAACAACTTAAATTAAATTCGTTACTCTTTCCATGCCTAATTAATAGGCCAAGTTTAATGGGAGCTCGTTTCAAAGTACAGAATATACTATCAGATCCATCATTCACTAATAATCATTCCGTTTTGTTGAGACTTTTTTCAATTCAATCTTTCTTTAAAATTTAGAAGTATTGAATAATATCACTACAAACTACATAGCAATGACGTTGTCCGGATATATATCAAAGAAATACAATAGTGTATATCTTGGACGGCAAATAGTAATTTTTTTTAAAGTTGTACTTATATAATATGAAGTTGAATTATTAGAAAATTAAAAATTATATTATTTGCAAGTGAAGTTGTATTTAGCATATGAGGTTGAACTATTAGGAATGAAGTTGTGTATAGAATTACTCTTTTCGTGTGACTCCATAGTTTTACTTTCATTCTCTTTTTTTAAAGTAGTACTTTTGAGAATAGAAATTGTATTAATTTACAAATAAAGTTATATTTATACAATACGAAATTGCACTATTAAAAAATTAAAGATTGTACTATTTGCAAATAAAGTTGTACTTATTGAATATAAAACTGCACTGTTAGGAAATAAAGTTATATATAATTTCACCATTTTTGCTATTTTATCTTTATTTTTTAAAGTTATATTTGAAATTTCACGCAACATACAATGGTGCCCTAGCCTCCCATATCATTTTGTTGGGGAGGTGGTTACTCGGTATAAATGCATCAATCTCCTTCCACTATAACAAAAAAAAAAAAAAAACAAATTAAGTTGTGTACATATAGTTTAATAACGAAATGATGTTGGTAACCAGGCTTAATTAAGGCTATATAATAGTGGTTTTCTGTATGGTCGGCGACAAGTTCTGTTGTTGAGCAATTCTAGTATTGACCAATAACAAATGGTTTCTTTTCGCATTAATAATGTGAATGTTTGTTTGTATTATGGTTTCATTTTTTGTCCCTACTAATGATTATTATATTTCTTATAATAAGATATTGTCAAAAAGTAGGGACTAACGTAGAGATGAACACTTTTTTTTTTTTTTTTTTTAGCAATTTTAATGGCTAGCGAAATCATGTACATTGTACGAGACTGTTTCATATGGTTTAGTAACCTAGCTTATTTTTTGATAAGGGTTGCATCAATTTTAAAATCCAACTATATCTATATCTTTACTAGTCTACGAACACAAATTTTACACATATCTAGCTCAAGAATAAGGTGCACCTTAGTTCAATTCCTCAAAAAATAGTTGCATGATACTCAATCTTTCAGCTTTTTGCATCCAAATAGTCAACAGTTCAAGCGTGCTTGCAATTACTTTGAAATCTTGACTTTTTATTTAACAAGTAGCACCATTCCTCCTCCCAGAAACTAGATTCTTTTAACTAGCATTTTGACACTCAATAGTATTAAATATAGGCTTTCGTAATTCATATTTGATGCAAGTTATATCATGATATTAAAGTATTGAATATACGTATTGTTATATAAGAGAAAATTATTGTTAAATCATATATAAATATTTTATATCAAATATAAAAATATAAAAAATATAAAAATAAAAAAACCTCATATCAGATATAGACATTATGATATCATATATAGAAATAAAATTACGAAAATACCTCCTGATATATTTATATATCAAGTAAAAATTAGGAATTTCTCCATTAAACAAAAGTTTTTATATATCAACGTATTACTTTGTTTTGCATGTAAAGTTTTGAAGGCATGCTTAACCAATAATGCTAGGAAAAGATCAGAAGGCATGCTTAAATGCATTAAAGCTAGTTCCTTGGAGTTTCTGTTCAAAAGTTGCAACAAAAGATGCTTGACAAAAAGGCTAGTTTCTAATCATGCATTGTTTAGGGCTCGGTTACTGAAATCACTTGTTATATTGTATACTCCTTCTTTGTGGGAGCATGTGGCTCACACTAATTATCTTAATTAATTACATAATTATGATTAATTAAAGGAATGCAGTATCAACTTCAACTATAAGTCCACTATAACAAATTCACAATTATATCATAAATGCGTAATTGCTTACGTAAGTTCATAATTAACTATAACTGGTAATCAATTAGTTAAACTTACTGATTAAACAACCTATTTCGAAAATAATTCAATTTTAGTAGTTTTTTTTTTATAATCATAGTTAGATATTTTATTGATCAAAATCGTAATGTATCAGGACCATTTTTATCAGCTAATTTAAGTTATATGCATTATGTCTGCTTTCGTGTATGAGTACTTCCTACTTATATTAGTAGTTAACCGTGCATAATCAAGATTAGCTAACTAAAAAAAATTATATTAGTAGCTAAATAGTCCATCTCTAGAGGTTTAATTCCAAATCTGCTTTGTTTGTTGTATAATGAACTTAAAAACAGTCCAACCTATGCACGGTTCAAAAAAAAAAGTACAACGACTACGCGTTGATAACTTTTAAGCAAGGACAAAATTAGTTTGGTGGAGAGGAGTCAATGTTACTGTGTAAGGTGGTTATTGTCTCTAACTCTGTATTAGGAAGGACCTTTGGTCAGGTGTGATCCCACATCATTAAGGTATGGACCGTTGCCAAAAATAAATAAAATAAAGTTGGAAGGACCAATAATGACCAACAAATTCAACATAAGCCTACTACGAAGAATAAAAGCGTATGAGTCCACCAGAGTAAAAAAGGCTATAAGCCAATCTGGGTCTATAAATAACTCAAAAATCAACAGGATAAAAGTTATTGGGTTAGGCTCAATAACGTGAACATGTAGTAACGGTACATAAGTGTCACCTAAGCCCATAATCGACAATATGGTTCCATTTACTATTATAAATCTATATTTATGGGTTAAAGACAAAGATATTCAATTATTCAATCAAACACACAATATTATTTCTATTTATTGAGAACCAACCAACTCTTACACAAGCCATTGATCCTAATGTCCAACTTAGGCATAGAATGACTTTCTTTAGAGCACCATCCATTAATTGGTCCACCAACAGTTCAACGTACATAATTTCCTTTACTTATTGCTTGACTTCCAAGTAACTCGTTTCGATTTTTGGATAGAAATAAAAAGTATTGATTGTCAAGTAGTTATATCCAACATCCATTAAAACCTAGCAAAAGTATAGATTATCAAGTAGTTATATACTTGTATACATCCAACAAAGAATAGCTTCGAAAACGCCAAGGGAGCAAGGGGTTAAAAATGACAAGTAAGAAAAATAAAATGCCCCCATGCAGGATCGAACTACAGACCTTCAATTTACAAGACTGACGCTCTACCACTGAGCTATAGGGGCTTCGTGACTAATAAATTTAAAATATAGCATATTATTCCCAAAAGTACAATCACTACATTCTTGCCAGTAATTGTTGTTTAATTGATTTTGATTGGTTAATTTTGAATAATTAGGACCAAATTCACGCCATTTTCAAGCTCGTTTGGCGCAAAAAAGCTTCAGGCAATCATCCCAAAGTGTATGTTAGATATGTTTGTAGTAAAACCTTAGGTCTTAAATGCCTTTATATTGATGGTTTATTTCAGTACAGTGTTGTGCTACGTAGTTTTCATGGAAATTAGTCTTGAATTGTACTAGTTCGTACAACTTTGAGAAGTGGTAGTCAACCCATTTGTTTTGTTTTTATGAAGATGAACATATAACATGTTACTATTGATTTTGTGGAGTTGTTAGGGAGAATGGTCACTTCATGAGATTAGTTGTACGGGTGTTGTGTGTTGGTTAAGGTCCTTACTGGCTAGCTAGCTTATGATGGATATGCGTATTCACTTTTTGTTTTCTCATGCTTAATGTTTTGTCGCTATCAGCTGGACTTGTGTCATTGTGTGTCTTTAATGCTTATGTACTTATATTTTTCGGTACAATTAGGTGAAGGAAATTCTTCATGGGATGATTATTGGTGACTGTTTTAACATTTTCCTTGCAAGATTTATACTGCTTTCTCTGTTCATTCTCGTATAAAATCATGTCTCACTTAATTTTGTTAAGTTACTGATTCAGCTTTTTTACTTGTCTTATACGTTAGGTTTGATATAGCCTCCGTTTTTGGCTGTTAGAATTATACGAGCCATTAGCATTGTCAAAGATGACGGATGTTGAGACTCATGCTCTGCGTTCTTCTACCTTTTGACATATATGTATTGTACAGAAGAGGTAGAAATTTGACACATTTGATTTTGGCTCCTGCAGGTAGCAGTGGGACAGCTAAAAAGATCGGCCAACATCTGGTATGAAACAATTACATGGTCATGTTCGTTACTGTTTTATATTGTACGCAAATGGTCTTCTCTGAAGTTCAATGTGATGTTAGAGACTGTTTGTGATTGCATTCTGTCTTGAAATATATTGATTTAGTTCTGACAATGCTTCTTGCATATGGGAAGCTTTCTGTCAATTCTATAGGAATGTGCAGAATGAGCCTTATCTTAGGGAACTTCCCAGCCCAGTATTATGCAGTTTTTCTTCTGAAATTCCTGGCACGATTGCAGTATTGCACTATAAATGACTTTACAGTGTTTATGTAAGAAGACAGAAAATAGTACATTTACTTTTCTTCATAATATTCTTGTATATCATTTTAGAATCTAGGTTCATATGTGGTTGTGGACTTCCCTTGTTATGCGGGTGTGGCTTTCTGATTCACACCATTAGCTTAGTCACATGGATGCTTGATTAGATGAGGCCTTTTTGTTGAAGATCATAAGAGAATCTCTTCCTGGCCATCATTATAGTCATAATTCTCTGGTTGTATCACTTACCTGTGCACAATTGCCCATAGTTTCACCGAAATTTCTACATTAATTGGGATAAAGTATTTTTCATATTAGGGTGATAAAGATACCTTTACCTGAGTTAGATTTATTTGTCAATGTGTTATTTGTTCCAATAAATGTCAAGAGTGCATGTGAGTTTGCTTATTGAGTCATAGATCGTGACATCTAGAATGCCTACAAATTAAAACCCAGTCTCTAAGCCTCATCTTTATTGCCTTATATCTCTTCATTTTTGCATGGAGTGAGAAAAGAGAGGGGGAGGGGCAGTCTTCTGCTTACTCTGTATGACTTTATACAGATTCATGATTTTTTATGCAATGTCTCTTATGTCATTCATTTAGCTTGAACTAATATATAAATGCAAGGAATCATGTCTGTACTTTATTGACTTGTGGACTTCTTCACAGCTAATGCAACTGCTGTGAAGCTGAGTTGTGAACTTCTCAGGATCTTCATCACTGGTATTCTTTTAGCTGAACTATGTCTACATTCTACCATGTGCAAACGTAATCCTGTTCTTCGGAAATTTTACTGAAACTATAACCACAATACAGCTAAGCCAATCAAAGGGCTACCGCCATTGCTGAAGCAGAAGTTCTTAGTCAGATAGAAGGAACTCATTTGAAGCGAATCCTTCCCCAATTACCGTAGGACTTTTAAGGTACTGCAAGGACCATGATGTTTGTGTTTGGTCACAATAATGTGTAGTTGTGGACAGAGTGAAATTCAGCTTTTGAATAGTCATACTAGATGTTTCGATGCGTGTAACAATCACCAATAGACTATAGTATGAGTGAAATGGATAGATTTGAAACTCCTGTACCATGATAAGAGTGTGGTTGCATGAGGGAGTTGTATTTGGCTTTCTTGTGTAGAATTCTACATTAAATTCTTGCTGTGCTTGCCATAGAAAGGGTCACCCGCTCTTCATTTATCGAAATAGTAGCCTATATATTTTGTATCAGAAAACATAGGGATATGATCTTGACCGGATTACTTGGGAATAAAAACCAGATTCACAGATGGTAGATACACTAGACATGTTTTCTTGTGGCAGAGTTATACACTCCATTTACTACCATTCCAGTAGAATTTGTGCTAGTAGACTAGTAGAGACAACATACCCCAAACATGTATTTAGTGACTAATTTGGGACAACATACCCCTAACATCCCTACTATTAGGCCTTTGTTTAGGATCATTAAGAGTGCAAAAGCAAGCTATTTTTAGTATTTGAAGCATTTGCTCTTCGTACCCATTTCGCATTAGCTTAGGATCTATAGCTCTTTTAGGTTCCTGTGAAGTCGTGACATTCCTCACCCATATCACTAAGCTGATCTCTTCTGTGTGTTGAAAGAATATATCTCCTGGTAGCTTTCCCATCACCAGAGCTCCAAGAACCACCCCAAAGCTGTATATATCACATTTGTCAGTAAATTTCACAGTTTGGTAGTACTCTGGAGCTATATATCCGTATGTTCCAGCAACATTTGAGGTTGACATATGGGTATTCTCAACGGGCATTTCCTTTGCAAGCCCAAAATCTGCAATTCGAGGTTCCATGTCATCATCATCAAGAAGGATGTTGGCCGGCTTGAGATCCCAGTGAATAATTCGGGGGTTATTGTTTATATGAAGATATTCAAGTCCAGAAGCCACTCCGAGTGCTATTCTACATCAAGAAAGCCAATCTAACTCTGTGCTTCCTCTGGCAAGTTGTGTCATTAGATCTTGTAGACTTCCATTTTTCATATATTCATACACAAGCAACTGACAGTTGGGTCGTGGCACATGAGCAAGGAGAGGTAGCGAATTGCGGTGCCGGATTCTGCCAACAGTTTGTATCTCTGATCGTACTTGACGCAATTTCTTGTTTAACATTTTACCATCTTCTTCAGTGAGCTCTGCGGCGTCCTTCGGAGGTTCAAGGATCTTCTTAACCGCAATCATCTTTCCGTTACTGCCTGGCAACTCAGTTTTGAATACTTCACCACATCCACCTTTTTCTATCGTCTCTAATTTTGCCAATCCATCTTCTTTCTCCAGGAAGACAAGATCCTCTGCTTTCCAAATAAGTGAACTGAAGAGTGTTCCTGCAACTTTCCACCACCACGTAACATAGCCAAGCCCGTCTGCACAATCATCGAAAACACTCCCGCATATACCCCCTATTATACCTCCAGTTAGGAAACCAAGCAACCACATTGCAAGCTTCTTTGTGGTGGCGTTTGTGTACAGGTTGAGATGGCAAAGGAGCTGGAGCTGGGCCAGCACTTGCTCTATGAGCTCTAGACGAACTGTGGTTGTTTCTTGTTATCTTGCTCAAGTATGTATCTTCTGGTAAATAAGCTCTTACTTGACGCTTCTGAAGATATATATTCAACCCCTTCTAAAACAGGAAATGGGCCTTGAATATAACGATTTTCAGAAACGTCTAAGACTTGCAAGTTCCTAAAAGACTTCAAAGATGCTGGGATCTTCCCAGTGAAAAGATTATTAGCGAGTGAGAGGCTCTGTAAGTTCGGGAAGTACCTCAAGAAGCTCAAGTCCCCTGCAAGCCTATTCATAGAGAGATCAAGCGCTCGGAGACGGACAAGGTTCGACAATTTAGATGGTACATGGCCAGAAAAATGGTTATCCCTGAGGTTAAGAACCTCTAGTTTTCTGCAGTCAACGATTTCTTCTGGTATTTGGTAAGCAAGATGGTCTGTTGACAAAGTCAGCTCTCTAAGCTCCTAGAGCTGCCAATAAAAGGGGAGATGAATCTGTCGAGCTGCTCTGAGTTGTAAACGATAAGAGTGATCTTCGGAGCAGTGCTGTAGTCTACAACCCTTCGCTCACAGGAAACTACAGGAGAGTTGCAGGGGGTTCTGGTAAATGAAAGGAGGTAATCATCAATGCCTAAGTCTCCTTGGATAACTTTTAAAGCTTTGTAGTCAGACGGGTCAAGGTAGAGCTTCCCGTGAGCTACTAAAATGAGAGAAAAGAGTAGGAATTGAAGAAGCACTGAAAACTAGTAAATTTGAGCTCCATTGGAGCTGAAGACGTAAGAAGTCTGGTATCTGATTTTTTTTTTTTTTTTTATTTTGTAATGCTGGTATCTGGTTGATGAAGCTTTTATCAATTGTTTCAAGTTAAAGAAGAATTATGCCGTGTGGATTGTATTATACTAATAAGCTCCAAGGGCCTACTATTGACCACCATGACTTTGTGTTGTTCCACCTAATGTTTTGGAGATGACAATGCAAACAAGCTTAATATGGTTCGTTGTTTTAAAATGTGTGAAGGACCAAAGATGAGTTCCAGAGTCGGAACGTATAAGTCTAAGGAGAAATGGGTCTTAAGCATGGAAATGTTAAGTATAACACAATTCATGAAGTCAAGCAAAAGTTGAAAGTAAATTGCAAATTGGAACTTATGATTTGAAGCTCAAGTTCCAATCTCTACCTAAGTAGTTGTTCCATCAGAAATGGGTCGAAGCTCCTGAGTGGAACTCTTGCTTTGAAGCTTATGAGGGAAAGTAAAGGGTGAGACCGTAGTATAAGTTCTCTATGGTGGTGATGCAAGTACAAGTAGGGTCCACAAATTCTATGCAATCTAAGTATAAGTAGAGACCTCAGTTAATAACCATAAGTTAAAAGAAGACCATCATTAGTAAAATAGTTAAAACAATGGACAATAGGTCATACAAAGTAATTCAGCTTTTGCTTACAATAAATATATTTTGTAGATTATGTTTGTGCAGCAAATCAAGTGAAGAATATCGGTTTTGACAAATTCCCATACAAGCATGCTAAAGTAATTGAACACGCAATCTGTCTAAGTACTCAAGTGTATATTGTTGATTTATTTTTTGGCGGCAACCAAGCAGCTTGATCTAGTATAAAAGAAATCATTCCTCTCTTAGTTATTCAACCTGGCATAGTTTTACAAAGCTTCAATACTATCGAGTCAGAGTTCTCTCAACTTATGCTTTAATCCTTGTATCAAATTTGTAATCCTCTTGTACATCACTTTAATATGTATTATTTGAGAGTTTAGTATTGAGTAGTACTAAGAGAAGGGTTCGAGTGAACATTGTAAGGATTTAGAGTTAAGTTCGGGAAGGAAAGTAAGAAGAGTGTTTGTGTGAGTAGAAGGGTGAAGTATTGTGTATTCAATAAAGTTCCATCTGCATAACACTTTGATTTTTCAGCGACGACTTGGGTTGTCTTAGTTTCTACATTTGCACTATTTCTCTTCTTTTTTTGTTTTTACATTGGTTAAATGGACAAAATTACGTACCAAAAGCTACACTACTAAAACAAGAAACTAAATACAAGGGAGTCAAGTACTACAAACTACTACTCCCTCTATCCCTTAATGATTGCTCCAGTTGACTATTTTTATGAGACTTTTTTGATAAGAATGGGACAAACATTAAGAGATAGACGGAGTATCTCATTATTACTATTAAACAATAGCAAATGGGGTTATGGGCATATAATTTCTTGCAATAAGGAAACCAAATGGAAAGTTTTTTTTCGCCTGTAGCGAATAGTGTCTCTAAGACTTCAAAATACTAATTTTTCTTCTTTTAATACTTGATTGAAGTTGAGATGAGATGACTATCAATCTTCTAGGGAAGAGAGTACCCGACTAACCTTTTGTTGGAAGATTAATGGTCACCAGAGTCTGAGAGTGTTCACCATAATGGGTCGCAAAGGAGGAGTGGGTTGGACTTGGATTCAAAGTTAGAGCCAAGTCTAAAAACAGAAAGAGAGAGCAATAGAGAATGGAGATGGACTTGGATTCAAATGCATAGACAATAATTCTGTAAGAGAGTGAAAAACATGAATCAGGAAACTGTTTTTTGATTAAAGAGCATCATTTTAACTTGAAAAAAATCGTCTTAATCCATTACTACATTACATTATCGCACTCAATGGAATACTTTTACAAAGACCTATAACTTGAATAATCCTGGCACTCGAGAGTAGCTACTATATCGCAGCTCCCAAAGAACACATTTCATAGTCAAACCTGCGTTGATAGTTCAAGATGGATACATATAAATTCATAAAACTAATAACTAATGTGCTCAATAAGGTCAAGTTAAAAGAAAATAAACACAGTTTAATCAGTGCAGCAGCGATACATAAAGTACTTCTCCATCGGTCTTCCACATTCCGCACACACCACCTTCTCAGGAATTCCGCCTTCAACTCCAGGAAGGATAAGCCTATTGCAGTGATGTGGAGTATGTTGCTTCTGCAAGTACTCCCTTAATGCAACCACGAACCCATTCACCCTTGCATTTTCCTCCCATTCTTGAAACATTTCAAGACTTTCTAGTATAGTATCTCCTTTAGCCCTGGCCATCTCAGTTGATCCGAACCACATTGTGGCCCACCCCTGATCACTTCCATCGAAACTTAATACAGTCATCACTTCTTGCATTATCAAGTCGTCCTCCACATTCTTGCCATGCAGCATTTTCGAGTAGAGCATGCACTCAAGCCTGGCCCAAAAGTACCATATAGAAGGCAATTCAGGCCAAAAGTGGCTAAGTCCATCTTTACCTATGATTGCATTGTTTGTCTTCACTCGCTCCTTTGCATTGCTTTTGCCGACATAGACTAGCTCTAGATAGATTCCTGCATGTTGTGCTACTCCTTTGGCAGTGTCAGTAAATCTCCTTATCCATTCTATGTCTTCCCCTCCATACACACATATGTATTTTCCTTCTGCAATCTGAAAATAGATAAAGCACTTTGTTTAGGGTGAAACTAAATATGGTTATTTCTATGGATCTAATTTCTGCAAGTTCTCTTCAGTTATTCAGTTATACCAACAGAAGAGCAAATCAACTGAAACAGCATTTTCGAAAAAATGTGAATTTTGACAGCGATATGGAAAAGGAAGTACCCAATGTGGGATTTGAGAATCGATATCATCCACAAAAAGTTCAAGCCTCCAAGTCTCGTCCCTCCAAAGAGCTTCTTCCTTCATGCTAGTAAAAGGGTAAGCAATATTTCCCCAAATTAGGAACATGTGAAGGGCATTCAGGCATGCCACTTTCCCTTGAGGGTCCAGCGCAACAAGGATCATCTTTTTTGCAAACTTCCATACCTCCTTGATATACTTTATAGCAGCAGGCTCCATAATTGTTGGGTGGTGCAGAGTATACCAGGACATATTAGACTGAAGCTGCTCGAATTTGTGCTGGTGTGCATCGGTCCAAGGGACGGACTTGTCTATTATCGGAATCCACACAATTTCATACTGGAGCTCGGGTCTAATCCTTGATTCTCTGTATAAATGGTCGAGAATTATCAATTCTTCTTGGGAGACATCAAGGTCGGAAATGAGTAGCAGCACTGTTTTTCTCCTGAGGGCTTCAACATGAACCTGTTTCACTTAAATTGTTATGATTCATTGTCAAGGCATAAAACGGATAAAAAAAAGGATGAGCAATATGAGGTGTCAAGAGTTAACCCTTGATTTGGTTGAGTTTTCAACTAGAGGCTGTATATCATCCTTCATGTATATCAAATGCCTTAGAATCCTGATATTATCAAGCTGGGGTGATTCAAAGACACGTACAAGATTGAGATATGCCTCTATGTGCTTCTTTTCATCTGTAATTCACATTTATATCAGAGAATCAAGAATGTACTACCAAAATGCAAAGATAAACATTTTGTCAATTACTTAAAAACAGATATTTAGGTGATGCAGGGGAGTGGTCGCAGTCCCCTAAGATGCCATCAAATTCTGAAGGAGAAAGTATACGAAGACTGACCTATGTGCTGATAACAAAGAGCAAGTTGCTGCATAAGGTGGTCATGGATGTTCCTCTCCTTATGAGCCAAGCTTGATAGCTCCCATGCTTCAGTGGGCGATGTAACATACCTAGAAAACAACAGAGAAACTCAGCAACGTAACAAAAGGAAGACAAGTAAAAACTAGCAAATGATCTTATTATATTATCTAAATTAAGAATGGCTTACTCATAGCTAATAAGGCTAGCGATCTGTGTAGCACAGGCAATCACACTCCTAATAGTCCAGTAAGCAGCAGTTGGAATGTGTGTCATAGCAACAGATAAAGGAGGCTGCTCAGGTGAGATGTACTGATGAGGCAGATGCCTAAACTCTATGATCTTCTTGGTCACATCTAGCATTGCTCCAATAAGATTGTTCAGTGCTTCAAAGCGGGATTTCAGTTCATTCAAGTGCTCAATTAAGTCAGGTAGCTGCTTGAGGACAGCAACAGACTTGGCGAGAGGGTGAGTGGGGAAAACCTGAACCACCAGCCCAAACTCTCCGTAGGCTATTGCTAGTGCTGCAAGGGAAATTGCTACCTTAGCATCCCATGAATAGTTGGAGAGTAAGTTGAGTAATGACATTGTCGTTCCGTGTGCATCTCCTCCCCCGGAGCATTTGCATGTTATCTGCCAATGCCATTTTAGAGAACATATGTCATGAAGTGATGATGATTCCCTTAGCAATGATTTTGCTAGGATTCTTTTCTGCTTAATTGATTGTGGCTCTAAATATAATGTCAACTTCTACAATGATGTTTGCACCTTTACATCCCTACATAGTTTATTTTCCTAGGTTCAGATCAATTCTTCTCAATTCACTGCCTTAATCCAAACCTAGTTGTTCAACTTCTCAACTAGATAAGGTCCTATGGCAGAGGTCAGAGGATCCCAAAAAAATTTTAAGAAAAGTAAATTTTAAAGAATGTTCGTACGAGCTGAGTAGCTTCCAGTATTACCTCACAGGAGACCTTTTGTATGATAAAGGCCAATGTTTCAAGCATTTCATTTCCATCATCAAGTACAACTCCACTCATCTTATCTTCCACGGAATCACTATGTTCCCCCTGCATGACGAAGTTATTCCTTATCACGCGATAAAACTAACAATCAACTAATTTTTAGTGCAGTATTGCAATTGATCACAGTTAACGCCCAAACAGAAAATAAAATATGGATCTAGAAACTTGAGTACTTAAGAAGCATACTAGAATGCTAGGGGTAGCACGTTTGAAGACATCCTCGATGATGTTCAGGATTGGCCTGACATCCACATCACGGCCATCAGGAGCATGAGTTCCCTGGATCTGCTTCAGCATTGTGCTGTCATCAGATGCACCAAACATCCGACGGTCACCCCTGACCATCTGCCTACGTGATGGTGGTGCACTTGCCATATTTTCCTTATTCAGGTCTCTCTCAACAGAAGTATTTGTAAAAATTTACTAGAATAAGTGCACTGTTTAACTACTGCATCCTCCTCAGTCCAGTGAGCTGAACATTATATAGAGATGAAAAGTGTACAAGAAAATTTCTTTATTTGAAATTAATTACCAAAAAACAGTATGTGATGTAAAGTGTAATAAAAATCTTAGAATCAAGTTCCTTACTTGCATAGAGCCTAAAGCCATGATGTAGCTTTGGTGGTCCCTTGGACGGCTTGACTTGCACATCATCCTTGGATATTTTCATCACCATTAAGCTAGAAGATCTTTCCTTAAACAACAGCTAAGGTTATGATGCTACTGAATAATATTAGTCTGTAAACTTGTACATTTTTCGACTTTATACCCATCCTTAATGTAACCTCCAGTGTAATGTTTAACAAAATGGTTTTCATTTGCTTAAAACAATGTTTTAAACAAGAGTTTTTCAGGTCTGTCAACAGTTTTTCCTACATGATTTTCTAGAAACTTTACTAATGGATTAATGGTTGGACGTCAGATTTTTCAAAAGTTGAAGTGCTTTGGGGGTTTGGTTACATTCAGTCACTGTTAACTTTTTTTAAGAAAGAAAAATTACTGTAACTTAAGATAAGTTTTGACCATCATCAGCATGCTTTTGTATTTATGTTTTTACTTTGAATTCCAAGAAATAATTATCCTTTGCTTCTTAAGGTAATTGAGCCATAGCCAATGGTAGCAAGCCTAGCAACGAGCTAACGATAGAGAAGGATCCTACCACGTAATGGGCAAACTGTCTCTTGCCTATACGCTACACGATTCAAACAGAAGTCTAGTTAGTATATCCAAAATTTATGTACTTAATTTGCATATATGATCACATAACGATAAAACAGTTGTAAGTGTTCAATGTGTTCGAGACGTATGTGTAGATATACGAGTATAAAACATAATTTAGAATTACATGTAAGTAAAAAATCTCTCCATGCATGTATATGATCACAATGAATAGTTCCGCATACGACGTACAAGTGCTAAAAATAACAAGGTGCTATATATTATATATATCACAAGGCATACAAGTTAAGCAAACTCTATAATTTTTTTGGAGACTACAACTTTTGAAGCCATGATGATCCCAGAGTCTGAGACACCTTTTTTTTTTTACATATTTAGAGCAAACAAAAATAAAGTGTTTAAATAATTAGAGAAGAGTAAGTTAGGAGTCGGGTTAATACAGTCCGAAACACTTTAAATGTGAAACAAATAAGAATATTGCATGGAGATGAACAATTCTACACAAAAGTATTTTCCTACTAAAAAGCTATACTTACTGATCTTATTATTAACCTTTCCTAACTCCTAAGTATTTCATTCTATTCATCAAAATAAAATCACTTTATTCTAAGTTATAATGTAGGTAGACCAAGTACTAGAGTCATGGCTTCGTGAGGCTAACACAAACTTGTATATAATGAGATTTTTTATTATTATTATTATCAATATCATAATAGTATGATTAAGTTCTTTTACAAATTTTTTTCTATGCTAGCTAGCCAGGATATAAGGAGTACAATGTTTTTATGAAAATATATACACCATGTATTTCTATAGATTATTTATTATTTTGAGACATCAATAAAAAAATATATATATTCATTTTGGCAGAGGCCACTAGCAAATTAAATTTATATATTAGATGGAGTAAACTGGGGTTTCGTAAATGATTCCCTTCAATTCTATAACAACCCTTTTCATCTTTTTTTTTTCTCTCGAACAGTCCTTAATTTAGTAAGCAACTACGTTTTGTCTTAGGATATGAGAATTGCAAGATTGATGTCCATGAGATTCATCATATCATTTTCAAAAGCAACTAAAGTAAAAGATAAGATTCCACCTATAAGGCTACATATAACCTTAACTAATTTTGTAATTAATTTGTTTATATTATCTCGTACTTGCATGTACTAAATGTATAGTATGAGCACATTTACCTTATCCAAAAACGTGGAAACAATGTTATGCTTGATACTTAAATAATAAAATAGTACCTTTTGAGGCATGAAAAAGTCCAAACCTATGTCGAAAATATAAAAGGAAACATTTTCTTTTAAAAAATAATAAAAATAAAAACCACATATCTGTAAAGTGATCAACTTAAATAGCTTAGTTTACAAGTTCAAAACTTAAACTATCTTTATTACCTTATCATCCTATGAAATACTTTAATTATATATAGTAATAATAGGACAATGGATAATTATTTGTAACACTCCCATATTCCTCCATAGAAACTATTAATTTATTCTAAGAAAATATTTGGAGAAATATAAAGATGTTACTGTCACGTGATAACGTAAGGTAATAACTATTACTAAACTATAAATACAATATGAACTAACTAGTTGTTGTATTTCAATATAAAATTCTAAGTCAAAGATTACTAAACTATAAATTTCCAAATATTTTCATTCTACCATAAACCAATCATAATATTCCTTGACAAAAGTCGTCGTTCCAAAGTTCACAAGTGATCATAACAAAGTAGAATAATCAATTTATTTTTTGATTTTTTTCCTAAATGTGCACATCCCACAAACTGATGACTCATTTACATAGTCTATACTTGAGGAAAGACTAAGTCATACATAATCCATAGTCTTACAAAACCAACTCCAACATAATGAGTAAATATTCAACTAAAAATAGTAATGTCAAATCCAAAATTAAGAATGTTTCCCCTTATTAATATAAGGTGAGTATAACTCATAATAATTTCTTTTTATAAATTTAATGAATAATTATAAATCGCATGAGTATTACTCAAATATATCAAAATATTATTATAATAATCCTAAAATAGTATATAATCATTCCTCAAAGGTTTATAAATTTTCGGACTTATTACCATATTTTTATATATTTAATTAAATTTTAAGTGTGGCCATTTCTAGAAATTCCGAAAATTATTCAAATAAATTATTTTTTAAAATTATAAAAAGTCTAAAATTAGTTCCACACATCAAGTAAAGTATAGGACCATTTGAAAATATTAGAAGCTATTTATAATGATAAACACTCATTATTTTATAACTAGTACATTAAAATGGAATTTCATTATATAACTCCCTCCATTCCTTTTTGTTCTTCCCATTTTCTTTTTTTATAAATCCCAATGTAAACTTAAAATTCTAATATTTTTAATTGTGTATTTGTAAAAATTATAAAAAAAAACTCATATTTGAAAAATATATATTGAGACAAATCTATCAAGATCCCAAATAAATATGTTTTTTCATCTAGATTGGACATAATTCATTGTCAAATTTCATCTCTAAAATCTATAATATTCTAAATATGAAGAACATATAACAACAGAGGGAGTTTATTATATTAATATATATATATATAACTGTAAAATTATAATATTAAAATATTATATTATTAAAAAAACATTCCAATCAGAAATAATTCATCAATACAAAACAGTCCAAAAATTTATTTATTTTCTCAAAATCCTAATTTCTAAAACTATATATCATAAAATATATTGTTCTCAAGATATCAATTTATATGAATGTACCTTGAGAAAAATAAAAATAAATAAATGCCCTATTGAGTGAAGCCTTTATAATCAAATCATATATATATATATATATATATATATATATATATATATATATATATATATAAGCCTTTATAATCAAATTATATATATATATATATATATATATATATATATATATGGGATCATGTGAGAACTCCTTAGTTATATAAGAACCTTTGTTATATAAGAACCAATCTAGTACCATTGATTTAGGTGAGATAAATGGTTATGATTCAATAAACATTAATGGCAAATTGGTAATTAAAATAAATTCGAATTTGTTAGTTATGGAAGTTTATTTGTTTCCGTGATTTATGGGTAATTTTCATTAAAATTCGCATAATTCAAAAACAGTAGTTTTCCTATTTTACTCTATAATCAAATGTTAATATTCAAATTATTCAGGAAGTTATTTAAAATAATAGTTTCGCTATATTTCATACCCAAAGCTTAGTTTGCTGTTTTGGCATTGAAAAATAAGGTAATTGATTCATTTTTTTTCCGTATTTGATTTAATATTCTAAGTCATATATTATACCGTATAGAGATTGTTGTATTTGATTATTTATAAAGTGCATGATTGCGAGTGCGTATGAAATATATTGTTCTAATATATATTCTTAGAACAATAGAATTCTAAATTAGAACAATAGAGTTCTGATTTAGAACATTAGTATAGATAGCTTAGTACAATAGTTTTTATGTTTAGAGCATTAATATAACTCACTAAGAACAATAGAATTAAAAATCAGAACAATAGCTTTATGATTTAGAACATTAGAATAGATAGCTTAATATTTTTAGAGCATTAATATATATTCTTTGAACATTAATGTATATAGCATTAGAACAATAGATATCTTTATCAGAACAATAGAGTTCTGATTCAGAACAGTAGCTAAAACTGACTCATTGTAAAAGTCATATTCAGTGTATAAAGTTCTGAATCGCATTAGAATAATAGAATTCTAAATTATAACAATAGAGTTCTAATTTAGAACATTAGTATATATAGCTGAGCACAATAGTTTAATATATATTCTTAGAACATTAATGTATATCGCATTAGAATAATGGAATTCTAAATCAGAACAATAGAGTTCTGATTTAGAACATTAGTATAGATAGCTTAGTACAATAGTTTTATATTTAGAACATTAATATAGTTCACTAAGAACAATAGAATTATAAATCAGAACAATAGATTTATAATTTAGAACAATAGAATAGATAGCATAGTACAATAGTTTATATGTTTAGAGCATTATACAGCTCACTTAGAACAATAGTATACAACACAATTGGTCACTCGAACATATTTGTATATTTTTAGAACATCAGTATAGTGTATATAGAACATTAATATAGAATTAGAACACTTTTGATATTGTGTAGAACATGATTTATACGAAGGGTTATATTTGAAAGACTCAATGTTCTAAATAATACACTTATTGTTCTAAATTCTTATTTGACAACGATGGATCTATTTTTCAAGCATTAATGTTCCAAATATTAGTACTAATAATGTTCTTAGTTTATTTATGTGGCCTAATAATATAACCAATGTTCTAAATATTATTACTACTGTCATATGATGTGTAAACCAAAAAACGAGTCACATGTTTTGAATATTATTTTATATTCAATGTTCTTAATATTCATTTATATTCACACATGTTCTGAATATTTGTTTATATTCAATGGTCTGAACAATAATATGAGTTTTTAGAACAATGACGTAAATAAAATAGAACAATATAATAAAAATTTAGTACATTAATATAGAATCATACAATAACATATTGTTGAACAATAAGACACAAAATACTAACAACTTCATATACATCTAGAACATTAGATCTGTTAATAAGAATAACTGAAGATAATAATAGTACATCAACAGTAAATAAATATGTTGTACAATAGTATACCGAACAATTGGTTTAATAAGAAAAACAACTACATATGAATTTAGAACATTATATCTGTTAATAAGCATATTACATTTATAACATGTATAATATCAAAAGTTTAGAACAAGTAGATTAATATAGAATCATACAATAACACATTGTTGAACAATAAGACACAAACTACGAACAACTTCATATACATCTAGAACATTAGATCTGTTAATAAGAATAACTGAAGATAATAATAGTACATCAACACTAAATAAATATGTTGTACAATAGTATACCGAACAATTGGTTTAATAAGTAGAACAACTACGTATGAATTTAGAACATTAGATCTGTTAATAAGCATATTACATTTATAACATGTATAATATCAAAAGTTTAGAACAAGTAGTTATGATATTTAAACAATAGGATATAAAATACGAACAATTGCACATAAATATAGAACAATAACCAAATTAACTATAATAAATTTAAATAATTTTATCCACCAAAGAAAGGGCTTTATATTTAGAGCAGGGGGTTTATATTTAGAACAATTACCTATAACTAGTTTATTGTATTACCTATATTATGAATATGGCAGTTTTTAGAAAAAAAATACAAAAATATAAATTCCAAAATTCGATTTGACCAGAATAGCGGAAATGAAGGGAAGTTTAAAAAAATAGATTGAAGTTTCATTTAATACGGGTTGTAGTTATTAATAATTGACCAATTCCATTTGAAGATCAATGCATCTAAGCCGTTAGATTTATTATTTTAAAGGTCGAAGATGGGTTCTTATATATGAGGAGTTCTTATATATTAAGGGGTTCTCACCAGAACCCGCCCTTATATATATATATATATATATATATATATATATATATATATATATATATATATATATATATATATATATATATATATATATATATATGTATGTATGTATGTATGTATGTATGTATGTATGTATGTATGTATGTATGTATGTATGTATGTATGTATGTATGTATATATATAATCAAACAAACTATTAATATGCATTCTAAATAAGAAGATCAATAAAAATAAAAAATTAATTTTTAAAAAATATCACTTTAACTCTTAAAATCATAAGGTTTATATAATATTATATATACTTTTCATAGCTTTTAGAGAGGAATGATGAGTGCTTTGAGTTTTTATAAGTAATTGAGTAAAAGTAAGAATAAATAGGGGTTGGGGGTATTTATAGACAAATTAAATAAGTAAATTAATCTTAATAGGTTAAAAATCCAAATAAAATAGAATTATAGAATTAATTAATGACCAAGTTAAAGATTTAATCAAATCAATTATCATCGAAAAAAGTCAAAATAAATTTCCTTCCAAAATTCGACCATCATAATTTAAAATTAGTGATTTGGTTATATCTTTCCTGATTATCACATAATTATCAAAATTATTTAAATATTTATTGGATTTTTATGAGTTAGAATAATGGTTATTACAAAAGGCTTATTGTAATCAAACCGTTAAGGACTGGTTACTCGTGGACCGATAATTATTCTTTAATGTTCAATTACAGGTTAACTTTTAACTATTTTGACCATAAACTTAAATTCCCTCTTTCTTGAAGAGTCAACTCCCCAACCCCTACAGAATGCACGATCTTGGAAAGTTAGGGATTTCTTCTCCCAAATCCTATGAGATGGGACATAAAAAGGCTTAGGAACGATTTCGAATCTAATAATAATAAGGATGTTCTAGCATGGAACTACTAAGAAAGGATGCGATCATGAGATGGACCTCCTGTATTGGCATCATCACCAAAAGGGATTCATATGGTTAAGTCAGGATATGCCTTTCTACAAAGCATGAAACTAAGTAGCATTATTAGGCAAGATAAAAATGACTATTTAAAGTTGTTTTGGAATTTAGATATTCTTTTCCAATGGAAAATTTAACATAATGGGATGGCCACAAAGCTTTGCGATAAACTCAACTTACTCTGGGCAACCTCTCTAATAGACTGAATCTTTTCTTACATTCATCATTTTAATAAATTTGAGAACAATGGCCATGGGATAACTCCAGATTTTGTTGGTAGAATCTAGAGCATATGAAAACACATGAAATGAGATAGTCTTCCAAGAAGGAAATAGAGAAATAAGAAGTTTTATCCTACATATGGAAGAGGCAATGAAACAACATGAAATATTTTTCGATAGGCTTAAAACCTACCAAATCACCCGCAATGCTCTAGAATCCTTCCCAGACCATTCACCGGGTTTGTGTGCAATGTTAGGCCAACAAAAAATTACTTGTTACCAAAATAGAATTCAATTGGATGGGTCGTGGAATAAAAAGCATAAGAATTGTGGTATCGGTTGGGCTATTGAAATAAATCAAGGGAGGGCCTTTGTTGGGGGATGTAACCCAATCAAAACCAACTCGGCTCTACACATTTGAGCATGGCCTTCTTACAAGCCATGAGGTGGACTACTACCATGCATCTCTCGCAAAAGTTTGCATCCTATCGGACTCCTACCTATTTGTGGACATACTAGCAACGACCACATTCCTCCTATGGATGTTCTACATACCGTTAAGGCAATCCAGAACGAGGGCCAACTTTTCCTTAACTACACACTTAAGTCCGAAGAGATCAGGTTCACCATGCACATATTATAGCAAATAAATGTAGGACTGTGTTAATATCTTTTTAGTTTGCTCACCATATGTTAAAAAAAAGACTCCCTAATCCCACTCTCTCTCGTAAAAGCCTAAAACCCATTATTCAGAAGGGCATAAAGGCAAAGGATAAAGTGTGAATCACGTTTGGTGAACCCCCTACCATCACCAAGAATATAACTCGAACACTCCATATATCATACCTACCAAAAAAGAACTTTGAAGAAATAGAACTTATGTATCTAGAGAATATTGTGGATGCATTTACATGCTTCAATTTAGATGAAGAAATTATAGTGAAGTAAATACGAGTTGCGATAAAGTGAGAATATTGATGAAGAAGCTAGCACGACGACTTCAAAGTGGATTAATATGAGGTCAACAATGCCTTTTCAAGCATTGAGGTTAGTGACTCAGTGTTAGGATTGGGTGTGTTGCTAAAAAGGAGAGAAGTCGAGGGGTTGAGACTAATTTTACAGTGCCTAGGTGGGTCCTACTTGGTCTCGTCACAACTGGTAAGTTGAGAGAAAGAGAGGAGGCAACCATTGATACAAGCTCAATAAAATGTTTATTTAGTTCTTATACTCTATTTAAGTTGAAAAATGAGGGATTGACGTTGCGAACCTTAAAAAAGATAAATAGTTTAGGTTTAGGGTTTGAATTTGGTTTTTTTAATAATACTTATATTGTTAACAGTTAATCATTAATGTTAACAGTTTGAGAACCGTTAATATTAACGGTTTGAGAACCGTTGCCTTAAAAAGTATTGGACAGTCTGGTAAAATAACTTATGAAATGAAATAGTTAGTGGCGGTTAATAATTATGGGATTTTTGCACACCCTATCCATATAACACAATTTTCTCCATGTCAAGAAGTACCGGAGATTCGCAAAGGTTTCCTTGGATTGGATGGAGATTGGCCCCAGTGCAAAGACATATATGTCAACCTAGAAATCAATAATTGGGTTACATCGTGTGAAAATATAATAATTGTCCAAAGAAGAAATCATGTATAGAAGCTTAACAAACTTTTCCATAAGTTGATGACCAATAATCATTTGAATCTAGTTTCATAAATATATATAATTAAATAAATTAAGCTTTACATAACAAAGAAATACCTTGGAAAATAGCCTAGTGACTCCATCATACCAAATCTACCAAGTGTAAGGAATTCCAGAAATGCATAACTAGAGATATTTAGGTTTATTAATAATTTTAGACAATATAAATTTAATCACAAGAATCGGTAGACTTTCAAACTGAATACCAAATGGTCAAATAAGTAACACGAACAACCAATATGAATAGTCTTTATGACCAAAATTCATACTCTCTCTATCCCTAATTTTTTTACCCTATCTGAATTTTCATAATCTCCAAAACACGGCATAAATCACTTCATCTCCAAATCCATAACAAAACATTATAAAAACTTAATATTCTAAAAATTTACATAAAAATGCATCAAACAAGATCCTATTTGAATATATATTTCTTATAACATGATGAAAATTTACGGTCAAATTTTTAAACTTTAACTCTATAAATAAAAGACGAAAGACATACTTATATCATATAATTTACCCTACCCACAGTTTTTACTAATATAACTCTCTGAACATTTTTTATTTTTGGGAAGCCCCTGCCCCTGCCCCCTAAACTTAGTTAATGTATCATATCCCAAAGTTATTACTAGATCTCTCAAATATTAGACTTGTCCAAGTGTTTCGGGCTACGGGCTTGAGATAATCCAGTGTCATTATCTTTCAAGAGTTTCAACCCAAAATAGCAACCTTTTTTTTGGATATGAATTATGAATGGATTGTCAGAAATTTCAGAAAAAATAATAAAGAAATAATAAATTGAACCACAGAAAATTCATTTTATAAAGAAATCCCATTTCAGATGCCACTACAATCTCCAATCCTGGCGTATAGTAGCCGCTGTCGTGCGCCTTACTTGAAGCACCTGACAACCACTCCACCTCCTTTCACCACGCCACGCCACCCTCCTCTCCTTCATCCACGTGTCCCCTCCTGCCGCTTCCGCACCCTCTCCTTCTTCAGCCCTTGCTCTCCCTCTCCTCCTACAACGGGCAACTCCCTCCTCTCTTGCACAAAGGTCCTCTCTTCCTCTGGTTCTTGCATTGTTTGATTCTTTGTAATTTGATTCAAAAGACCCAACTCTAATTGGTCTCAAAGTTTGAGTCTTTGATGATAAAAGTGTCTTAATTTGTTATTAGTTGAGAAATGTACTCATCTTGTGCCTTTGTGGGCATGGGTTAATGCGAATATAATATTTGGCCTCTAGTACGGTGTCTGACTCTCAAACGATAATATGCACTAGGTATAATTGTGACAATACTTCTAGTATCCTCTATTGGTTAGTGTTAGTTAAGCTTGTTAATTTTATAGCATTATGATGGAAATGGAATTTAACCCTTGATTATTGGATAAGTCATGTAGACTAAGGTCATTGGGTTGTTTATTAATGTGACTAGATTGTTGGTGTTACAATTTACTTACTAGTTTGATGGATGTTCTTAGTGGCTCCCTTTGTCCGACAAATGACTAATTAGGTATGGTATCTGTGGAAATTAGTCGTTGTCCAGTTGTTTGCGGAGTACTTTGAATGAATTCTGTAGTGTTTTATTCCAAGTTTGGGATGCTTGTTGTGGAAGCAGTTTGATCAGTTAATTTGGAAGATTGGTGGTTGACTGGTTGTAAAGGTTTATTTTCCGTTGAGGGGATCACTCTGTTTTATTTGTCGTAATCGTAATGTTGTCTTGCTGTCGTAATAGAGGTTTGGATTGATTCTAGGCAATTTAGATGTCTAGTAAGTTTAGCTTGGTACCAATTAGAACTCTGTAGCCAGAACCATGGAGGCTGATTTAGATAAAGTATATGATGTAGAGTTTATAGACCTGGTGATTTGGACTCTTGTCATTGTTATTTTTTGGAAACCTTTGTTGGGGTATGAGTTCACGCTATGAGCATACCATCGGATGGATGTTGACTGAATGTATTCTATACAATTCAGACTTGTTTGTGTATATATCCATGCATTAGACTTGGCTATATTTACAAAATTTGTCGTCCAAATTAAAGTGCTAAATGTATCTGTTGAAACATTGAGGGTCTGACATGGTTAATTACATGCTATGAAGAGTCTGAGTCTCTGAGTAGAGCATAGTTTCTGTTGAAAGTTGGCGACATAAGTACTGGTATTGAACCACCTGCAGAGAGTTCTTCTGTTTTGGTAGCTACAAATATTTTGGTCTGATTGGTGGCAGCCCTGATATAACTTGGCTGACTCTTGGAATATTTTGCTGACTTGTTGCTAGTTTCCTTGTTGTTGAGTTTGTTTACCTTCTGACTTATACCCTTTGTTCGCTTGAGTGAAGCATCAATTTAGTTTTGTGTGTTTTATCTGCAGAAAAGCTTATTTGGCTCCGGTGGTAACATGGCCAAGAACAAAGCTATAGTGGAACAGTTACAGCGTTGCGGAGCTTTTCATTCTGAGAAGGTAGCAGAAGTGATGGAAACCATTGACAGGGGTTTTTTTGTACCAAAAGGGACTCCGGCTTATGTGGATAGCCCCATGCCAATAGGCCATAATGCAACTATATCAGCTCCTCATATGCATGCCATGTGCCTTGAATTATTAAAGGACAACCTGCAGCCTGGCATGCATGCTTTAGATGTTGGTTCAGGTGATTTTCTCTTCATATATGGTTCCCTATGGAGTCAATTTACTGTGTTGACTTGTTTAGTACAAGGTCATAAATTATGGGAATCATAATGAAATGTGTATGTGACTTTTCAACGTGCAAGGCCTCACATTGTCATATGGACTATATGGTTGCCTATGTCGATGCATCTTCATGCAAAAGCTACACAACTTCTTTCACTTTCATTACTACTTGATGGTAACACAACCTAGAGAATGGTTTGATTTGTTATGATGATGAAGAATGGAAATGCAAGTTGACATTCACTTAAGACTTATCACCTAATATTGTAAACTCACTAATTATATCTCAATTGGGTACCTTATGTGATCTTGTTAATATTTTTGCACTTTCTACATGTCTCCAATGCCCCTCTTCCTTAGTATTGGAGACTGGAGAGCACTGCAGGTGCCATCATTAACATGAGGAGTTAATGCATTTTATGTCACTTCTTCTATCTTCATTGTTCTTCTGCTGTGACATCAAGGGTTAAACTTCCAAAGCCTTAAAAGCTGCTGCTGTGGCTTATTAGTGACTTCTTAGTTTTAGGCTGAGAAAACATTTTCACATAAGAAAAAAGGGAAATGTTTGGATGAGACGTAATTCTTTGGTGATGTGGTCTTCCCTTTTTTCATTGAACATGAAGTGAAATTGGAACTTCCGTGTAATTGCCCGTAGTTGGAGCCTTATGCATTGGGTACGACTTCTTTTGTGCCCCTAGCATATCTACATGGCCAGAGAACATAATTGCAATTGTATCAAATCCATGTTTTCCTTGACAGAGGAGGGGGGGTAGACAGCAATGTTTCATGTTTTGGTGTGAATGTGAACTAGCTTTAAGCTCTTAATCATGATGTGACCAAATAATTTTATTTTTTTTCTTTATAAAAGAAATCACAATTAAATGAGATAAACTAGGCTTTCTGATAACTAACAAAGCCTAATGTAACGGAACCTTAATTTTTGCCTACTCCTGATGAATTGTTGAGGATGTGAGCTGAGAAGGTTTGAGACTGAAAGTCAATCAGAAAATGATTTCCCACTATCAGTGCTAAATTATCAGCCTCAAATCCTGTATTTTGTTTTATCCATTTCCTCTACTGCGAGTGAGTGACCTCCTTGTTATCACTGCTTTATTTGCAGGCACAGGGTACTTGACTGCATGTTTTGCTATGATGGTCGGCTCAGAAGGTCGTGCAGTTGGTATAGAGCACATACCTGATCTGGTTTCTTGGTCAATTGAAAACATAAAAAATAGTGCAGCTGCTCCTTTGCTTGAAGAGGGTTCCTTATCGGTTCATGTTGGTGGTAAGAACTCAGACGACATACATACTACATATTTTCCCCTCTATATAAGCATGTCTACTCTTTCTGGAATGTTATTGTGGCTTTTTCACTCTTAACTTCCAGGCGTCCTGCATTATGGTGCCAGCCACCAATAGATTTGGCTGTGCTTGTATTGCTATATTTTCGTATTAAACAATGATCATGTGGCAACATGGTGACAGATGGAAGACTAGGATATCCTGAGGCAGCACCTTATGATGCGATCCATGTTGGGGCTGCAGCACCAGAAATTCCCAAGGCGTTGATTGAGCAGCTAAAGCCCCGTGGCAGATTGGTAATTCCAGTGGGGACCTTTTTCCAGGATCTGCAGGTGGTTGAAAAGAATGACGACGGCTCTCTTGGTATTAGAACTGAAACTTCTGTACGCTATGTTCCGCTCACTAGTCGAGAAGAGCAGTTGCGAGGCTAATTTAGCTGGCTTTTGCCCATCTATGCTCCATTTCTTCACCTTTCGTCTGTGAGACATTATCCACGAGTTACATAGGCATATAGCTGTATGTACCTTTCCCCCTTTTTGTAAATACTCTAAATAAAATGGTCAGTGATGTACAGAGGTGTTTGAAGACTCCACCTTGATATAAGTACTAACTTGTTTTACTTTAAGTGATGGAAGTCATATGTTTGTGTGTATATGTACAAATGCATAATAACGTTACATAATGATATTATGTACAATGCTATTGCTACTGTTGTGTGTTGGTATGTGTTGCTATTTTTCAGGTACCATATTAATATGACCGAGCAAATGAATGAAGTATGGACTGAAATTCAAATGAAGTTTGGTAACTATGTTTGTGAAATAAAGTCCTCCTTATTTCATGATGTTGGTTAAGCAAATGATAAGGATGAGACTATTGAGAAATTGAAGCTATTCAAATTCAAATCAAGTCAAGTGATTCAAATGACTAGACTAAGTCCGTTTAAAGTGCCCTATATTCGTGGAGTTAGTTATGCAAGCGCTGAAGAATATTTCAAAGTCTCATTGTCCCTTGAAGCAGCTTTCGTAACTGCCCGAGAATCCTGGAAAACTGCTTTGAAGAGGTTAGTCAAATGAAGCTCCGATTCAAGAGCAACGGTCACCTTGATGTTCAAATCTATCCGTTGCAAATGCTTATATAAAAGAAAGTATGCTGAAGCATTGAATACATACAAGCCCTCCAACGTGATACATCATTTAAGCTACAGCAAACTTAAACACAATTTTCTCTCTAGCGTTACATACTTTTTGTAATTTAGATTGAGAGAAAAAATTGTCAAGTATATCTTGTGAATAAAAAAGAAATATTAAAAGAAAGATATACCTTGAATAAAGTTTATAATACTCAAAGGTCAGAAAAAGAAAGGAGATTTTTTATTTCTAAGAATTGAGACGCTAGAGTGTAGCTAAGGAAAGCTACGGTATAGAAGATTGGGGTGATAATCTTCGAAGGTGGCTTTAGGTCTCTAAAGGAGGAAATAAAGATCGTTAAATCTTATGGGTAGGAAACCCTAGGCGGAGACGAGGCACATTGCCAAACTTCGTAACAAACAATTGTCCCCTTTACTATTGCATTTACATATTCGTTTGCTTTACTTACTTCGTACATATCGCTAAAGCCTAATCAAGTCAAAAGCCTAAAAACCTTTTCAAAGCCCTTGAAACTTGTTCTATTATATTTTCGCATCTCAAAACCCGTTTCAAAACTTTGAAAGCCTAATTTCAAAAATCGACCATACTATATTCACCCCCCCTCTAGAGTATATTGATCATATCCTATCTCCTATTGATTCTTCGGTGTTCAAATGGGAGGGGTCCTGTTAAGGGCCCTTTATCGGCCCGTTTGTAAAAAGAGTTTAACCAATAATGAGTCGGTCTCTTAAAGGGTCATGTTTTATAAGGTCTTTAATGGATCAAGTCAAGTCTAATAGGTCTATAGTTTTCAAGACTTTTAAACACTATTCGATAATGAATTTTTTTTATATACTTACCGATAGTGATACATGTAAACTATCATCCTCTATAGATAAAAATTATACTCTCTTTGGACGGTCCGGTTTGACTCGGCCCGTTATGTATCTCATTTGACCCGACCTGACCCGTTTAGCATCTCCTTTAGCTCGGTCCGGTCTGACCCGTTTTGTAAGTGATTTATCTCGATTCTAATCTGACCTAATGTAGAGGTCTAGCGATGTGTATCAAAGTTGGACATTGTACTATTAAATCTAAATCATAAGCGGATTAAAGGGTGATGCTTCATCACTTGAACATCGCCCAAATGACACCCTATTACCCCTTTGGATAGTCCCAGTGCTTTGATTTATGAAATTTAGGATGACAAACTGGTGGAACTGGACCCATTAGATGGGTTCAAGAAATTTATTTTAGCTTCGGGTCGTATATATAGACATACATATTTCAACCACATAAATTCTAATGATTGTTGTTATTTATAGTTAAATTCAACAACATAAATAACCTATATGTTACAAAAACCATTACTAAAACAAAAATTCATAAAAAAAATCGTTATTAAAACCAACTTTAACTAAAGGTATGTTTTTGCAAGAAAGTTCTCATAATTTATTTGATTGCTATTAATATAATATTTAGGGTAGATCTTGTATGCTTTTGCAAGAAAGTTCGATTTGGAATTTTTTTTGTTTGAAACCCATGATTTTCGGGTTGAATTCCAATCAGGTTTCAAGTCGGATCGAATTTTGACTCTAGGTGAACAATGACATATTAGCAATTTGGTTTTCACCACGTAGCAAGGGAAAGAGATTTCCTCGGCGGAGAAAGAAACTCATTCACAGACTGTTTGCAGTCAAGCAAGCACCATAGCATTTTGCGTTACTGAGGACTTGGTCCCTTATTGAAACCAAATCCTTAATTTTATAACAGAAACTTGCTTATCTTACTAGATACTTCTACATAATAAAGGGGGAAAAAGTTTATTATTATTTTTTCTTCGATGGGAAGAAAAAATTCGATCTTATTATGTGCTTCAAAAATTAGAGAAAAATTTGTTTGGTTAGGGCTCAAAGACAGGTGTTGCAGACAAATGGTTGGATGAGCTGCTTCACTCAGGCCCAAGCTATCATATACATCATTTAATAATCAGCTATAGGAATCCTTACAAAATGTTATACTTCTTATTTGGAAAAGATATGATTATTCCTTCAAGGACTAGCATTTTTGGAATCAGTCCTCAAAACTTTTTGATACAGATGATCCTCTTAGACAGTATTCAAACGACTGTAGTGTTAAATTCCCATGGTTGTTGCTGAAAGCTCTGTTATCTCCAAGTATATGAAAGCCCTCAAAAACCAAAAGGATGTTGCTTTAAGACATTGCTGTAATCTTCTGACCAAAAGTGATCAAGCAAAACATTTTGCTTACAGTTATCAAAAGCATACAGCTGATTTCATAAACCAAACAACCAAATAAATTTAAGAATACGGGCCTGAGAGGGAGGCAATAAGCTACATGTTGAGGTTCACAGATGGAGGTCTCTAGTATAGTCTACATGCACGGTTTTTTTTCAAGCGGGATCCACTTCTATCATCGATCCTAACTTCCTAAGGGTGTTGCAAGACTCCAAAACAATATATTCGAATTTCGTTAAGATCAAACACTGCCCTAGAAGTGACCAGATGTTCCCAAAGGGGAGCTCAGAAAAGTATAGGATATAGGATAGGCAATCCCAAATCAGGAAAAATATATCTACAGCTCAAAAAGCTATATCCAGTACAAAGTACACAAAAATGAAGACAGACAGAGTTAGCAAACTTACGTGTATTGAAATATGAAATGAGTTTGTTTACCATAGTTGCAGCCATTGCATGAACTAACCAAAATCACAACATTCTTTGGAACCGCCGGTGTCATAATGAGCTATAAATAGTCTCAACCAAAAAAGATACTGAACTAATACTATCAACCAGCAGGTTTTGCGCTTGTGGAGCAAATCAAAAACTACGCCTTGGTCTTTCTTCAGCAACATTTACCCTGATTGCCCTTCCATCCAAGGTCTGTACCAACCAAGAGCATTCAATGAGCATTTGTATCATAGAAGAAAGCCAGAAAGCATATATAAGCAACAGACTCCTCACAAAGTCACAATGTACTATATACACATATGACAAACGAAGTACAGCATAAAATAATTTATCTACTCTAAATGATGAGGGGAAAGTAAGCATATCAAGGTTACCTGTCCATCGAGAGCAGAAATGGCATCATTCACCTCTGACTCCGAGGCCATAGTGACAAAGCCAAATCCACGTGAACGACCAGTTTCCCTATCAGAAACAACTCTGGCACTTACAACTTTCCCGTGTTCACTAAAAAGTTGCTCAAGGCGAGAGCTATCCACATCCCATGGAAGATTACCAACATAGATTCTGCAAGAAGGTTCAAAATCTCGAGGAGGCCTTTCAGGGCGTGAACCCCTTGGAGCAGCCTTGTTTACTGTTAAGAGCCTTCCATTCACATCCTGTTCCAAATACAAGAATACTAGTGAGTTTATTTCAATAGCCACAAACAGCACATTACAATTTACTAACTACCGACGAATGGAATGTGCTCACACGTCTGCTTAATACCCAAAGATGTACCTGTATCAAATCTCTATTCCTTTCCAAAATCAGACAAGCTTCAAAAGGTAAAACTAGTATGCAAAAATCAAAATTATATGTTTGACACAACTAAAGCAACTAAAATGAATCAATAAAACTACATTCAATAGTACCGCCATCCAGGAAGAACTTGAATGCCCAAATGATATCCAGGCATAGAAAACATAGATACACTCTTCCATGTTTGAATGTATTAATACTCCTTAAAATAAAAAGTGTTTCTGCACCCGTCAGTTGAGAATTAAATTGCAATCCACCTCAGTGAATGCAGCTAAAAAACATTAGCAGGATATAATATCTACAAAGGACTTTGAACACAAAGTCTAAAACTAACAACAGTAATTCTTAAACATATTCCATATCCCATTCATAACCTAAAACAGCTTCCTCATTTCAAATTATCAACTACAACATTTACCTACAGCATGCATGCATGTAAGAAATTCAATATCCTTTTGAACTACAAACATTCACAACTGAGCATATCTCCATCTCAAAACTTCCATATATTTTGACAGATAAAAAAATATCATAGGAGTAAAGTTGATAAGAAAAAAAAAAAAAACTGGGGCTAGTAGAAATTATTTCTTCAAAAAATGGTTGTAATTTCACTTTAATCATATCAACTAGCACCATTTCATTTATAATAGCATGTAGTATAGATTGATCCCATTTCACACACAAAATAGAAATACATTGTCACCACATCATAAATGACTCTAATTTTGCAAACAGAACCAATACTGCAAAACCTGAATTACAGCAACAAAACAAGAGAAACATTATGAAACAAACTGAAATTTGAGTGTACTCTTACATATCCATTCAACAATTCCACAGCCTTCTCAGCTTCTTCAACTGTACTCATTGTCACAAATCCAAACCCTCTACTCCTATCAGTCTCCCTGTTGTAAATAACCTACAAAACACAAACAAAGAAAAATCCAAACTTCATCAACAAAGCCCATTTAAATTAACAAAAAACGAAAACTCCAATTACATTCAACAACTTCATCAACAAAACCCATCAAAAAATAACAAAATCGAAGAACCACAATAAGGAAATTTAAAGGACGTCAATGAAAATTTTCACTCAATAAAACCCATCAAAATGAACAAAAATTGAAAACCCAAAGTAATTTAAATAAACAATTTCAAATATCAGCAATGAAAGAAACCCAAAAAATTCCAAACTTTATCAACAAAACCCATCAAAAGTAACAAAATTAAAAACCCCAACAATAGAATTCAGCAATGAAGGAAACCCAGAAATAAATTCTCAAATTTATCAACATCCATCAATATTAGCAAAACGGAACACCCAAAACAACAAAAATAAAGAAGTATATACCTCAGCAATCTCAACCACACCAGCCCCATCAAAAAGTTGAGCCAATTTCTCACTATCAACATCATAAGGCAAATTCCCAACAAAAAGCTTAGCCTCTTCAGGAGGTTCAGGGAAGCCCTCACCCCCTTCAATCCCACCTTCATCTTCACCACTAAAGTCAGAAACTTGAGCAACTTCAGAGCCCCAATTCACCCCTTCCTCTTCTCCTCCTTCAAGCACAGCATTTGAGGACCCTTCTTGCTCCCAATCTGATGTCTGAGCAACACGTGAGACAAATGAGGATGAAAACGTGGTGGATTTTGGGGGAGAGAGGGAGAGGGATAGACTTAGCTTGGAGGGTTTTGTGAAAAACAGGGATTTAGGGTTGAAGATTGAGGGAATGTGCAATGATGTTGTGAAGCATGCAGGAGACATCGAGAGGGTTTTGAGGAGTTGGTTTGTAGTTGATGCCATTTTTGGAGATGGGAAGAGGATGGGATGGGATGGGATGGGAAGGGAGGAGGAGAGGAGGGTTTAAGGAGAAAGGCCAAGGATAAGGAGATCGAGTGTGAACAAAAATACAACGATGAACAAGTGACTCTCGGACACACCCCCACTTGACCGAATTGGACAAATCTTCAAAATTTGGGGGAAAAATCAAGGGTCGTTGTCAAATTGGGAATGGATGATGAGGTGAGTTTTGAACTTTGGATGGATTGGTTTAGATACCTAAATTGTTTCTTATCAATGTTTCGTGTAACATGCAGATCAAACTTTACGTTTTTTTTTATAATTGATGGAGTTAAATTATATATATTAAGAGTATGATGGAGTCACCTAATCGGCAATCTATTTTATAAACGTCAATATTAACTCAAAGTCTTTTAATGCCAATATATACTTTATTCTATCTAAATCAAGTTCATGGCATTCATAAACACATATATTCATCAACGAATCTAATTTAGTTGGATAGCTCATCTTACAGGTTTTTCAACAAAATATTATATACCTAATTCCAATTTGAAACAAAAGACATGAATAATGTCGTAAAACCAAACTTGATTCAGATTACTTTTACAATATAGGCCATAACTTTTCAATATTTATCCCATTCACCCAATTTTACAACCATTTTTTTAGCTCAACTCCTACTGTTTTCATTGATATACATTGGCTTCGTGGAAAGATTTGTAGTAAAAGTTACGGACTCCTAATTTGGTAGGACACAAACTCAAATTTTCCCCCAATTTTATACTAGCACTAGTAAGTCCATTCCTTGCATCAAACGCAATTTAGTGTCGTGTTTACCTATTTTTCACCTATTAGACCTAATTTTTACTATTTACTATAAAATAAATCCTTCAAATAGGTTTTATACTTATTCTCTCTCTAAAGTCCTCAAACTCAATCAAGTCTCCATCAATTTACTTCAATACTTATTTAGAACATTCATTTTAATTCCAATACTTGGGACACATGAATTTGACTCTTTAGATGATATAAGCAAGTCCTAAAGGCTCTTTTTTAATTATTCAATTCATTTTTTTTACTAATTTGGTAGGACACAAACTCAAATTTCCCCCCAATTTTATACTAGCACTAGTAAGTCCATTCCTTGCATCAAACGCAATTTAGTGTCGTGTTTACCTATTTTTCACCTATTAGACCTAATTTTTACTATTTACTATAAAATAAATCCTTCAAATAGGTTTTATACTTTCTCTCTCTAAAGTCCTCAAACTCAATCAAGTCTCCATCAATTTACTTCAATACTTATTTAGAACATTCATTTTAATTCCAATACTTGGGACACATGAATTTGACTCTTTCGATGATATAAGCAAGTCCTAAAGGCTCTTTTTTAATTATTCAATTCATTTTTTTTTACTAATGATTAGTTCATGATTGCACACATGTTTGACTATATTATTTCATAAGATTCTTTTTATAATTAATATGCGTGATTTTAACTATGTTTCTACATGATCATTCTTACCACGCCTAAATCAGATAATTTGGATCATTTTAGGAACCTTAAAATTTGGATTGCTTATCAAAGTGGTCATAAAAAGTACTATATGTACGTAATTAAACCCACATTATTAGATTAATTTTATGTGTTCATTAGTTTTTTAATTTTACTTTTGATTGTGAATCTTGAATTTTTGTCAAAAGTTGATCAAATCAAGTAGGTCATTTATGGGTGAATTGTGACTACATGGCCTAACTTGTATTTTATCTTGAATCCACTATGGTTCAATACCATCAATAGAGTTATATATCTCAATGATTCATAACAAAAAAAACCTTTACTTTAATATATCCCTTTGATATGTTCCTTTAGTTTATCCCTATTCATGAGTTTATTGCAAAAGTTTACGAGTCTTCCTCGGAAAATTCATTGATTACACTTTATTGGGCTCTTGGATTGCTCACATCATATAATTCAACAATGCAAACCCTTCGCATCAAGCACATCACATGTATAATCTCACTAGTAGGCGAGTCGATGTCTATACTTGGATGTAGATTGAGGGTTACGATAGTTGGTTTGATGAAGTGAACTAATAAAATATTAACTGAAATTCGGAAAATCATAGAATTGCCAATTATATAATGTATGTAGAGGCTAGATATTAGAGGAGTTGAGCAGATTGCCTAAATTTTAGACTAGATTAAGGACACAGGCATAACAAGTGCAAAACACAAGCAATAAACGAGGCATACAACAAACAATATATGATAAATAAGAGATCGAGTTATCTCACATTGGATTTGTAAGCAAGTGACCTCATCCAACATATAAATTTTTTGGACTGTATGCGAATTCTTCTTTCTTTCATGACGACGGGATAATGCCCAGGCTTTGTGCTCGAATGAGCTCCAAAGCGGCCACAACCCCGCACTGTACATGTCTATCAATCCGAACTCGAAGATTCTACAGCTCCGCCAGAGTTGTACATGTCAAGCAATCCCATTAGACCAACTTAACTGAACAGCTTCATCAAATACCTGAACCTGAACATCTCAAACAATAAAGTAAAGAAACAGGTAAGGGAATAACAAGATGATGAAGACTTTGCGTGCATAAACCATGGTATGCTGTTTACTAACCCTGATATGACAGATTGTGAGTAATTCTCATGTAAGAACACTCAGTGACACTTCAACTTCACCATTATTTGAAACTTTAATTTGGTAAGGGATCCTACAATGAATTAGGTAATTGATATGTTAATGAGAAACTTCTGAAATATATTTGAGGTGGGCTAGAGTTTACAGCAGAAGTTTACCAGAGCTGAAAGCATAAACTGCACAGTGTCCATGCCAATTATAATCATTGGGACTGATTTCGCCTGAGATGATTTCAAGTACTGGAGTTATAAATATTTATCTTTTAAAGGTTCATTCCTTGTCCCTTGGCTATTAGACACTCCAACAATGCCGGATAACTTTTGTAGGCTACTGCAAAATCAGAGAAACAAACCTTGAAATGTGAGCCTAATTTCTTAATGTATGTAATGCTGTGACGTGTTAGGAACATTGTCTTAGAGCAAATTCGCCCCAATTATGGTGCAATTAGAGATGGCATTACCCTCCAAGATTTAACACAACAAACTCTCTTTATGTGCACTCAAAAACAGAGGTAGGAACTCATAATATGCTCAGAATAATTGTAGAGGAAAACTGGGAGAGGAAGAAGAACAACGTTTTTCTGTATTTCTAAAGCTACAAAGAATGGTTTTTTTAAAGATGAAGAGAACTGTAACTGATGGAGAGAATCAAGCCACGAAAATAAATGTTCAGTAAAATCAGCGGCAGTTACAAACATTTAAAACTGAGTCAAACAATGTTACGGACTTTGTAACTGAACAACCGCGCACGTGTCACGAAGACGAACCGAACCGGTTGGACGGCGGCGGCACGCGTGGGGATGCCTCCTTCTAGCCCACAACAATAGAGTATGTATTTCAAATAACCAAGTGTAAACACTTAAATGTAAACCAAGTAACATTTTCTTCTCCCACCAACGTGGGTCAAGGAGTTTTCCTCCAAAACCTTCCTTAGCATGATTTCCAACAACCAGTTCAGGTTCCAGATCGTCATCAAACTATCAAGCCGCCAGAAATGAACAGAAATTACAATACATTCCCAAGTTGTTCATGCAATTGCAACTAGTTTTAAGAGAATGTTCTACCTTTTTCCATCCATTACATTGTCTTTGAACAAGCAGTAGGCCAACCGGTATATCTGTCATCTGATTCTCAGAATTGAACCATCAACTAACACAAGCTTGTTAAGAACTTCGAAATGTCAACAAGCGAGCTAAATGACAAGAAGTGGAAGTTTTTCACCAGACATATATTGCACGGCCCCCATTGCTTGGGAAGCAGCATGGAAGTCAGCGGTATCATGTTTGCTCTATAAAGCTAGTTATAACGACTACATAAGGTGATAATATAGACTACACCCAACGTAATATGACTACTAACCCAGGCAAGTTTTGCTTCTCGATCTTCCCATTGTCTGACAAGCAAGAGAACATACAAAGTATTGCTTACATGAAACATATCCCAATCAGAAACTACTATTTCTCCTGCAAGGAAACTGTTAAAAGACTCAGAGGCATTATGCAGTGACTGAAGTTTAGGCTCTTTAGGCATATAATCTTCTGATGCTCTACCAACTGCACTCTTCTTAGAACTGTCAAGCAAAAGTCCAATTACACGCTTCCTCAAACAAATCAAAGACGCCCGTGATTTTTTGTATATTATTCACGGACCCTATTTAATTTCTCAAAATTGGTCCCTTTATTTAATAAATTAAATACCTAATTTTTATTTGATAAAAAAAAAATCCATGTCATGTTATCCACTTTATTTCCCAAAATATAATAAAATTGTTGGAATAAGACTTGAACTTAAAACTTTTCATGTAAAAGATAAATATTTAATAATTAAATCACTTCTTTAACTACACTTTTATATTATTATTCAAAATTAATATAAAATAACAAATATATTGAATTTCTTGTTATTGTACGAAAGTTTGACCGATATTTGAAGGGTAATGATCAAACGATCGAAAGTTTGAGAGGTGACGTGGAATGTTGAAAGCCCAAACCCTAGAATTTCCACAAATCACTGTTGGGATGTCGATAATTTGGATAATTATATGCCTAGCATCTGCCCAAGCCCAAACCCTAGAATCGTAAGGATGCGATAGGACTATGACTATGTAGTCCTACCCCATCTAAACTATAGCCAACTCTAAACAATAGGCTAATTAAGATTGTTTTATTCAACTAGAATTTTATTAAGACTAGGAATCTATCTATCTCCATGCATCCTCAGTATGATTAAGATTGAGATTATATAGTTTTATAAGATAGTGTTTGTTCTTAGGATTATTATTAGCTCTCCAAACTACAATGTTTACCCAATAGATTATTCCATTTGCTCGATAAAATAATGACTCTCTTCAACAATATAGTATCCCTACTTATGCCGCCCCCCAAAATCCGATGGTTCGATGAGCTTCAAATCGAAGTTGTTTTGGCAGAGATTACGAGGGAAACAAAGCCAAAAAACAATAGGAAGGATAAGAAGCCCCTGGAGTTGCCACGATTTTATGTGAGAGCCATGATCCGAGGCCAGAAGCTGCGCATGAGCCAAAGGACTACCAAAATCCAACTCACTAGGGCTGAAGATGGCACGTATAGGGTCGACTGGAACTGTCCTATGACGTTCAAGGTTTGCATTCAAAGTCTTTTTCAAGACCCTACGCTCGAGTTTCGTGTATTCCAAGTTAAAGAAATTAGGTCGGACAAAGAAATCGGGATGGCTAGCGTGCCTCTGAATGAAATATACAGTCTTAAGGTACCACAGATGCGGATGCGCCTTCCCATTAATGCAATTAAGCCCAAGTCCCGAGAATCGAACATGGGTGTTCTTTGCGTAACAAAGGTGATGTAAATCATCTCTACCAAAAAAAAAAAAAAAAGATCATGAATTACAAAGGCAAGTGTTTATATATTGCGAATGTTACACTTTTTTTGATGAATTCTCCTATAAATTTTATGCGTTCATGAATAATTTTTGTTGTTGTTAGCCCGTTTTTCTTAGCACACTTGGACGACGTAGTTATATTAATTACCCTAGATCCTGAAAAATAGCTGTATGCCGCAGCTTTCTTAACTAATGAAACTCTTCTATGCATCGGATGCTGCTAAGAGTTTTGAGTGCATAAGGTTTTAGCTAGAGCTTTGTTTTGATGTATAACTAGGGTTTAGCCAATTGCTTTACCTTAACGTATAATATATCTGTGCTATTTTTTCTCTAGGTTCGTTGTTAGTTTTAATATCATATATATTAAAGTGTTCTTTTATATATATATATATATATATATATATATATATATATATATATATATATATATATATATATATATATATATATTCTCTTTTTCTTTTCTTTTTATATTTATTATTATTATTATTATTACTATTATTATTATTGTTATTGTTGTTGTTGCTGCTGCAATTAGTATTTGATAATGACGTACTTCCTCATTTTCGTATAACTGTGTTTGTCTATATGACATGGTTGTTGTATTATCAATTGAAATGGATATAATCTAGTTCCTAATATTCTATGCATCACTAGCTTGCGCTAAATGTGAGAAATATTAAAATAAGTGTAGTGGTATTCTAACATTTGAAAATGGATTATACACTTTTGTAACATCCATTCGCATTCCATCCAATGATAAGTCATGCAGAACTAATGAAATCTATAAGCTATCCGATAAATATGCAGTTAAAGAAATACTATAATGAAAATTACTTAACTCTTTAATTAATCTTAGTTTATACTCTACATAAATTTTCATTGCAGAAGAATTGAATTTTTTTCAAGAGATTTCTTTTAGTTGTGGTTATAGTGCTTTATTAACATGATGGTTAGATGGTTAATTTTGGGCAAAAATAAAAAGTTGTTCGACATGAATTTATATTTTTTTTCAAGTTCTTTCCTATCCCTCTCATAATTTTAAGTCAAACCATATATATGTCATTTGAGAATTTTTGGCTTAAATTATTAGAAGGTTGAACAAAATTTTTTAGATGTCTTGTTAGGTGCCTTGTATTGCCCTTGAATAAATATCATTACATATTTTACAATGAACTTTTAATTGTTTTATCTCTATTTGTCACAAAAAATGATCTAAACCCTACTGTTATGACTTTGGTTGGTAAAACAAATAGGTTTGGAGTTTGGACATCTTTATTATTGCCACTCATTAAATGGATTTGGAATTTGGGCTATTCATTAACATCATAATTCTTCAGTTGAATGTTCACTAGACTCGAAGGTATAGATATGTGAATTTGGCTCATTTGATTGGTTAAATAATAAGGAATTTCATGTTGTACTCCATACTGGATAAATATACGTTTGGTTGAAACTTCAAATAGGCATATTACTAAATTGGTCGAATCCCATGATTTGAGGTTAGGATATTGAAATATTTGAATTTGATGATTCACTACTTGCATTGTAAATATGCGTTTTCCTTTCTTATAGGAGGAGTAGGAGGAATTCGGGCATAATGCCATAGAGTTAGTAATACCAACGAAATGCAAAGTAATTGATAGTAATAGCAAACAATAAAAAATAATAATAATAATAATAATAATAAGAATAACAATAACAACAATGATTAATAAAAAAATGATGATTTAGATCTTACAATCAGTACGGGTACAAAACTTCAAGATTGATTGTAATTGCACCATTTTTACAAAAAAAATTTGTAAATTTTTTTCCTAGCACAATACTAAGCAGAAAATTTACAATTTAGATAATTAAGAATTTAAAAAGATAAGAGAAAGATGGATGATTATTAGATAAATGGATAAACTGTGTGAAAAACTAAAGTAAATAACCTTCTAGTTATAGGCAAAAATCTTGCCATTGGAAAGGTACTTGCTCGCGGGCCGTGCCTACAAGCCAACACATGGGCCAAATACCAGGGTACCCGCCGGCTCGTGTCTTTTTTTTTTTTTTAGTATCCGTAGCACAACTTGGAGTCCACTCCACAAACAAATTGCAGGGCCGTTATGCCATGCTGGCCAGATTTATGCAGGGCTTACTTGGCCCAACTTTATCTCTGATAACCCAATACTCATACATGTTTCATGTGACTATGTGAGAATTTTTATGTGCGAGTACGTTAGTGGACTTTATGGTAAATTGTTTTCATAAGTGAGCACTAACCCTATAAATAGTGATAAAGTGAGCACATGTAAATTTTTTCTACAAAAAATATTACAAAAAAATATGTATATTTATTAAATAGTGATCTAACAAATTGTATACAATAATAAAGATATCAATTATGTTAGTTGGTTAAAGTTCTTGGTGATTCCAAGACTAGAGGTTAAATATCGTCTACCTCATTTGTTGGCTTGCCGCTTATGTCTCTTTTTACACACAAAATAACTTGTTTACAATAATACTTTTGAGTTTAGCAAAATTAAGTTAAATATAATAAAAAAAATAAGTTTAATAAAAAAGGTCATATTCCATTATCTTGTTTGATTGTTGAGTATTAATTGTGGTACAAAGATTGGACGTAGAGAATACGCGAAGAGCATCACAAATAATAAATAAAAATTAGAATACTCTTTAAACAGTTAAATTTATGTATAAATTTTAGATGATTCAATATTAATGTTCCCAACACTCGGGGATAAAAAAATAGAAATGTTCTCATAAATAGTAAAAATTATTAGACTATGATAAATTTCTTACCATGTTTTTTATTCTAATGATTTATTCTACTTATCTTCTTTTCAGTTATTAAGAATAAAATAAGAGATACTTAACCATTAAGTATAATTAACAACTAAAATGAGTTTTAGTAAAATTAAATAAGATCATACCAGAAAAAAAAATAAGTAAAATCTAGTGAATATAGTATACTCTTATTTTTTTTTTATCCCCTTATCTACCATTCTATTACTCTTACCTACCACATCATCTAACATGTTATATCTTTTTTAGTTTTTGAGGGAAATTTGACATGTTATATTAAGACAGCAAATTTATCAAATATTTTTTAGGAGTATTCAAATGCGAAAAACTTGATTCTACTACTCCGCATGTAGGAAGTTTTTAGACCCACAAAAAAAAAAATACTCCATCCGTTCCACTATGTTTGTCCTATTTGGACTATTTTATTTAAAAAGTGATAAAATTAAATATGACTTTCGTTGATATATATAAATTAAAATATATTAATGTGGGATCTTGTTAGATTTGTTAAAAGTATATTTTTTTAATATGTAAATTATATATTTTTTTATAATACGTAGTTATAAATATTTTTAGCTACCATATGTATAGTAAAAATTGTGCAAAAATAAATTGTGAAAAACAAAAGGAAACAGAGAGAGTAGATCTGGATGAAGACATGTTATACATTCATAGCAAACAAGGCAAGCATAATACTATGTATTCATAAAACAACAAAAAAAATATTATATACACACGGGATACAATAAAATCATTGTATACACACAAAATATAATAAAGTTATTGTATCCTAGTAACAGTTACCCCTTAATAAGACAAAAGTTACTCCTCAATACAACATATGTTAACTTTATCAACTTTAATTAGTAATTTTTGTTATTTTAAGGGGTCACTTTTATAGGAGATATAATAATTTTATTGTATCTTATGTGTATACAAAATCAGATTTTGTGATAAAAGAATTATAAACTTCCCATCTAACCATTACCGTCAAGAAGTATAAAGATTTCAATCTCTTTTCTGTTACGCTACCTCGCTCGCACCACCCCATAGACTTTGAGTATGCCCCCATCAAAATCATACTTAAACTTGTGCGGAATTTAGCGTTGTAATGGTATTGTGTTAGGTTAATTATAGAGGTTAGAGGATATCGGATAGACGCAACTACCAATGCATGACTAATTTTGATCATATATTATACGTTAGGGTCATCTTCTATCAGTCAATAATGGCAATGAAAACCACAAGTCAAATTTTTCAAAGATAACGATGATCACCACTTGCGTAAATGTTGTCCCGAGGCCCGACCACCGTTAATAGAAGATTAGACTCCACGGGTGTTTCACTGCTGTGTTCTTTTAGGTAATAAGCACAAGATTAAAGACTTTTTTAATTTATATCTGATATAAATTATTAAGAAAATTAAAATACCAGATATATAAGTATTGCTATATAAAATATAGTTAATGTTATATAAAGTGTAGAAATATAGGAGATATAAAAATAAAGAAAAAATATATCAGATATATACATTATGATCTCAAATATAAAGATTATAAGACTTATAATTGATAAGGATGCGTATGGTATGATCTTACTCATTCTTCATATTCCCTCGTATTTAATTATGTAACGTAATGATGTTTAGCTCAAATATATAAGGGAAGAATTCTTATTTTTAAAAAAGACCACGGGACATATTAAGACATTAGCATCACTTCGAAATAATAAACCCCTTTTTGCATCATTTTTAATGTGGTCTTTAGCCTTTGGTCATTAACCCTCCCTGATACGATAGAGGCACGACTTGCCAAAATCATTCAAAATAAAAATTGCCGCAAATAAAAAATTCTCAAGGTATAGAAACTGTATATAATCCCAGATATACAACATATGTTCTCAAGCATTAAAAATATGATTTGATGTATAGAAAATATAGTCTCATATACAAAAAAACATTATAATTTCAAGTATAAATGCTATGGTCTCAAGTATAGTATATGACCTTGGGTATAAAAAAAATTTGATTTAAGGTATAGAAAAATATAATCTTAATTATACAGATTATGAGATATAATTCCTAGACGATTTCCATCACCACCACCTAGAGATGCCTAGTGGGCCGATTCAACCTGGCCCATGAGAAGCCCAACTCAGATTCGGTTCGGCCTACCATCTAGGTGGGTCAAATACGAATATGGATTTTCAATCTCTAACCCAATTCAATTCGAACCTAACAAAATTCAATTTGGCCGCGAATCTATTTGGCCCGACCCATTGAAACGGTTCGATTTGACCCGTTGAACCGACTTAGTCCTATTCGGCCTGCCTAAAACTTTTAATTTTGTAAAATTAGTTTATTTGAATATAGTTTAGTTTATAGGAATGTTAGTTTAGTTGAGTTTATTTAGTTTATATATGAATGTTAATTCATTTGCATATAGTTTAGTTTATATGAATCAATGAATGTTAGTTTAGTTGAATTTAGTTTAATTTATATGAATGTTTAATTGAATATAGATTAGTTTAAATGAATCAATGAATGTTAGTTTAGCTGAATTATATATAATTTAGTTAATATGAATCAATGAATGTTAGTTTAATTGAATATATTTTAATTTATATGAATGTTAGTTTAGTTTGTATGAATCAATAAATACTAGTGTAGTTGAATATAATTTAGTTTATATAAATGTTAGTTTAGTTGAATATAGTTTACTTTATAGAAATGTTAGTTTAGTTGAATATAGGTTATTTATATGAATTAATGTGTACACCCCGGTAATTCCTCCTTTCCAAAAACCAAAACATTGAGAGAACTAGCGTTGTGCTACCACCACGTGTTCAAACGTTAAGGCTATAAAACAGAGTTTTGCAGCGGAAAACCAAAAGACTCTTCAAAATAATATTAATCGTAAAACAAACTACTAACATAACAAACTAGAATCGTTAAGGCCCTTAATGTAACGTACCAAAATAACGTTCAACTCAAATCCAAATCCAATAGTCTAAAAATAAATCAAACTAACGTAAAAGAATCTGAAATCTAAATTAAAGCAACACTCCACTCAACCCACCCATGCATGAATGCTCGACTGGATACCTGTCAATAATTTGTTCTCCAAATATACAAATGTAATGATTGGATCATCACAATGTCATTTATAGGCAAAAGTCATGACCAAAACACACAAAGCACGTAATCAGCAAGTTGAGTACATACAGATTATAAAGTATAACAGTTGAAATAGTTATTAAATAAAGAATAAACACATAACGCAAGAACGTATTACGCAACATTTTACCCAACTGTCATGACAAATTAATTAATTACTTGGATTAAACAATAGACAAGATTGTCTCCCATATGTCCTGATTTGGACATCAAATAGATAAATAATTCATGCACTTCCGTCGGAGAATATCAAAATATAATATAAAATCCAGATGATAAACGGGTGCAATTCCGTCACCAAAGCTAGATGAGATCTCAACTGACCCCAATTTCAAGTTTAAAACTTTATAAAAGAGAGACTCGGAGATCATACGATCTTCAATAAAAGCCACAGATAATACCTTGTGAAGCTCCAACCCCATATTGTCAATATTCTAGACGTGCACTAGCGTAGAGTTTATTTCTTATCCTCTTTCTCTTTTTGTTATTTACTGTTTAAACTCAGTGTACACAATCACCACAGCACGCACATGCAAACATTACAGTTACACAATCAATCTCTTTTATACTGTAAATTTTTTTACCTTTTAATTTTCTTCTTAACTTTTAAACCTGTTAAACAGAGTCTCCTACCCTCGTCATTAAGACTTAAAATTCACCTTGACTCAATTCATACTATTAGTAATGAACGAGTAATAATAAACAACCTTATGGATTAATTAATAAATTAATTCCAATTTACTAAATCAAGATTTCTCACCATAAATAATTCTTTCTCGATTAGTATTGACAAATCATAATTATAACTTATCAATAATACCAAATCATGCCCCTAACATAAAGAACATAAATTCTTTCAAATGATTAACTAAACAATCTCACCCCAAAAAGTTCCCTAAACATGATACTAAGTTTGTATTTCACCCTAGATCATGCTCCTAAAGGTAACGTTTTTCGTAATTTATACGTACCTTGAGTAAAATGAAAGAGTAGCCACTTTCTGAACTATTAAGCACCTTCTACAAAGTATTCTCCTACACCAAATTATACAACCTAAATCAATACGCCAATACCCAAAATTTACAGCAATCATACTAAGCTTCCTAAGGTTTTAAAATAATTCCAAAACTTATCTTAAGTCTTCCAAAACATAATCTAGTACTTAAAACACCATACTACAAGTATTCTAAACTACAAGTATTAGTTGAAAACTCATTAAAATATATATCATAAAACTCTATTTTTTTCAACCCTTCAAATCTGAAAATTTGTATTTAATATAGTATACTCAAATTACTCTCAATTGTATCATAAAATTATCTTAATTATATATATATATATATATATATATATATATATATATATATATATATATATATATATATATATATATATATATATATATAGGGGAGGGATCATGTGAGAACCCTTCCCTTATGTGAGAAGCATTTTTTGGTGAGAACTCATCTAAAACCGTTGGATGCTTGATGATCTATGGATGAAATGACATTAAATATGGATGACAGATCTGTAAATATCTAAACATTGGTTTTATTTTCTTCGGCTGGCAGAGTTTATTCAGACAAAGTATTGTTCTTTTCTTCGGCTGTCAGTGACTTTTTTGTTTAGCTGACACTTTTCCCTCCACAAAAGTATTGCACTTTTTTCATCATTATGGGTTTCTTTATGGTTTCAATGTTTTCTTCATTATTGTGTATCAATATCTTGAGTTTCAACGTTCTCTTCATTATGTTCATTGGTTTATAACATATTGTTCATAGGTTTAGAACATTACGTATATTGGTTTAGAACATTGAGTTCATTAGTTTAGAACATTATGTTCATTGGTTTAGAACACTGAGTTCACTGGTTTATAACATTATGTTCATTGGTATGGAACATTGAGTTCACTGGTTTAGAAGACCGAGTTTACTTGTTTATAACATTATGTACATTAGTTTAGAACATTGAGTTCACTGGTTTAGAACATTATGTTCATTGGTTTAGAACACTGAGTTTACTGGTTTATAACATTATGTTCATTGATTTAGAACATTTAGTTCATTGGTTTAGAACATTATGTTCATTGGTTTAGAACACTGAGTTCACTGGTTCATAACATTATGTTCATTGGTTTAGAACATTTAATTTATTGGTTTAGAACATTATGTTCATTGGTTTAGAACATATTGTTCATAGGTTTAGAACATTATGTACATTGGTTTAGAATATTGAATTCATTGGTTTAGAACATTATGTTCATTGGTTTAGAACACTGAGTTCACTGGTTTATAACATTATGTTTATTGGTTTAGAACATTGAGTTCACTAGTTTAGAACACTGAGTTCACTGGTTTATAACATTATGTATAATTGTTTAGAATATTGAGTTCACTGGTTTAGAACATTATGTTCATTGGTTTAGAACACTGGTTTATAACATTATGTTCATTGGTTTAGAACATTGAGTTCATTGGTTTAGAACATTATGTTCAATGGTTTAGAACATTATATTCATTGGTTTAGAACATTATATTCACCAGTTTGGAACATTATGTTCACTAAAGAATATTTAGTCCATTGACGTATTATAGAAATTAAAGAATATTTAGTGCATTGCCATTCCGTATAGGTTTAGAACATTATGTTCACTAGTTTAGAACATTATATTCACCAATTTAGAACATGATGTTCATTTGTTTAGAACAGGGGTAGACAAAATGTGGAACAACAATGGTGGGTTTTGAAGACGACGAAGTAACTCACGCTACTGACGCAAAAATGGCAACAACAATGGAAATGGCGGAAGAAGACGAAATGGAGGAATTATTGAAATGTTGAAGAGAAACGAAATGGCGGTAGAAGACGAAAGGATTTTGAAGAAGTGAATGAAAAGTTATGTGGGTTTCCTTATACCGAAGTGTCAGTTACATTTTTGAACCAACTGTTTTTTGTCAGTTTTTGGCTTAATTACGGATTTGCTATTATGTTCAATTAAATGTCATCCGTTAGATCTACCAATGTGTGTGGTGTTAGATGTGTTCTCACCCACAAAAGGGTTCTCATATTAATGTATAATATTCTGAAAATTATTCCAAATACCTTAATACTAAATTTTTATCAAAATACATCATACTATAGTCAAAATTTTATGAAACAAATACTATTATAAAAATCTAAGCCTTAAATCATGGAAACTAACACTTTTATACTAAAACATATGCTTATAAAATCTGAAAATTTATTATTTAAACTACAACCCCATAAAAATTTAACATAGATAATTCATAAAATATTTATAATTTTATATAAAAATCAAAAGCCTAGTATCAAAAATCCTAATTCATGATACTAGCAAACCTAGGCCAATTATTTATGCATGAAAACTTGTAAGATGTATAAAAATAATTTATATAAAATATAAATTTATATACTTTAAATATAAATTCAACCCATAATAAAATCACATGGGTATCATATAATAATTTATAAAACATGCATACCAGGCATAATAATTAAGGGGATAAGAATGAAAAATAAGGGAAGAAGAAGGGACTGACGACAATGGTGGCGACTAATGGACGGCGGCAAGGGGAGGAGGCAGCGACGACTTGGCGGCAGTGTGGCTGGGGTTCACAACAAGGAGGAAGGTTTTTTTTGTTTTGCTTTCCTTTTCTTTAATTGTACTTGAATAATGGGGTGGGGGTTATGATTTGTACGTGAATAATGGGGTTGGGCTTTGGGTTTTTTTTTTTGTAGTGTTTAATATTAGTTAAACTTACTTAGGTTTAGATAAGTATGGATTTAGTATATATGAAGTACTAGGTTTCCAAGATATTAAGATATTTTGGGTTTGATGGGTTTCTTAGAAGAAAAAAAATCTTTTGTACAAGAAAATTAGTTTTATGATCTAAATAATTATTTTCATACTAACAAAATAATGCATTATTAATATAGAAAGTATGCATATGTTTAGGAATATATGAGTAGCCAAATATATGTTGTTGTACATAAAAAATATTTTCGTTTAAAAACATAGTCAAAATTTGATAATTTTATGGGGGCTTACATAATGAATGTTAGTTTGATTTATACAAATTAATTAATGTTAGTTAAATTAAATATAATTTAGTTTATATAATTGTTAATTTAATTTAATGTAGTGTAGTCTATACGATCCTTAGATATTGATGGAGACAAGTGAAGAACCGAAAGGAGGTGAAAGCGGATCAAGGAACGCAGAAAATGTAGGCAACTACGTGAACTTTGATTCTTTTAGGATACTTAGGCGATTTCTTTTTGAAAATTTAAATTTTATAGTAAAATGAAATTTTGGTTTTCAAAATTAAGTTCAATCCTCTTTTATCTTCCAAATGTATATAAGTTTGTATTAAATCGAATAAGTTTGATTTCTTCCAAAAAATATATATAAGTTTGTATTAAATTGAATAAGTTTGTGTTAAATTGAATAAGTATGATTTCTTTCAAATGTTGAAATGTATATAAGTTTCTATTAAATCGAATAAGTTTGATTTCTTCCAAATGTATATAACTATATAAAGTTTTATATATTAAATCAAATATGTTTGTGTTAAATTGAAAAGTTGTAAAATAAACCGTCAAATCCCTTAGCCCAACCCCAAGCCCTTATAGGCCCAGTTAGGCCCATCACATTGAATTGGGCAAACTCCAACCTTACTTGCTACAGGCTAAGCTCCCTCATCCAGCACGTATTTGGACCTACCCTCTCCCCTAACCAAAACGGTCACGGTTCAAGTTAGACCAGCCCAGCCTGTGGCCAAAATCGACCCTCTTCGAACTAGACCGGCCTTGTGGCCACCTCTACCACCACCACAACCAAAAACTTCTTAGTATCAATAGATTCATAAGTTGTAACTTCTCTCGTTGTCGATCTGAAACTTCATTCTACAAACTTGGACACCCTCATCCTTACACCAAGACACCAGTAGCTTTGACAACCACCAAGATGACACCAACCTGACGACCTTGAAGAAGTATGAGACAATATCACTGTGTGCTTGAGTCACGGGCAAGGAACAAAGCAGAATGACATTGTAGCGATCACTTGTTTTTCCATTGAAGAAGTGCAACCTCATCTTCTTCAAGCTCAAACAAATCAAATACTATCTTCTAATGAAAGAAGAATTTGGGTAACCCCAACGGAAAGAAGAGAATTCAAAAAGTAAATTGACTGCAATGTAACTATGGTAATGGATAAGTGAATTTTGAATTTTGCAATGACAATAACAATGACATATCCGGTGAAAGTATTGTTCTTCTCAAAGACCTCAAGTGTTCTACATCAACCCTGTCTCATCATTATTAGTGGTCTGACTTATCATACATAATACCAACACTAAACAAAATCTTTATCTAATATTACATATATGCTTTGTTGAATGCCTACCTCCATTCGTGTTATTAATTAAGTAGAAAGAAACTTTATAATTATCGTTAAAAGAAATAAAGAATGCTCCATTTACTTATTTGCTTGACAGTTGGTCTCGACATTGGGTTTTCAAAAAGTATTGTATACACACGAAATAAAAGTGATCCCTCAATATAACAAAAGTTACCCGTAACACAACATATAACTTTTGTTATATTGAGGAGTCACCTTTATTGGGATACAATACTTTATTTTGTAGAATGTGTATACAATATTTGTGTTGGATTTTTAACGAAAACAAAAGGCAATATTGGATACCACTCTCAATTTTTCACTCAACTATACTGAAATATATATTAAAAACCGTGTAAATTAAAATATACTTGAAGAATACAATTATGAATGGAGGGTATAATTTTTTTTGTGGAAGTTTCCATATCCTATGGAATATATCAACAAACTCCTCCTTTGAACTTCATATTCGTCATAATCATGACCGCAAAGCAAATCGTGTTGCAGAATACGCTTTTTTGGCTATACTCCGTAATGATTAAAGGTTAGATCTAAGTATTTTATGTGCATTAACGAACGGTCAGCGACAACAATTCCCTGATTAATATTCTGATATATCGTACTTTATATTAAAAATCAATACCACCAATTATGATCAAATCCAAAGAACAACATCAATGTGAGTATACAAATTTAATACCAACTATGATATATGTTAGGTGTGCCCAATGTAATATCATCATAATCTATGTTTTATTTAGTGAATATTCGTGTTTTTTAGAGATGTGAAGAACGATGTGCCTTAAGGGAAGATATACGAAGGAAAGTTTTTTGAAGGCTGTAGGATTGGTGAGAATCTAGAAAAATTTAAGGTGATATGCCATTGAAAGCACCCGAAATTGAGGTTGCTCATCGTACCTACTTTAGGAGATGACATTTCATACACTTGAGTCAGGTTGGTGTTGTTAAATACAACTTAGTAGAGTATTGGAATTTGATTATTGTGCTCTTTTTATGTCAATAATATGAGCATAATCTTAACTGCTATTATAATTTGGAACTGTCAGGCAAGATTTTATTTTGTACGATTGTAGTGATAAAGTGGATAAGGTAGGTAACAATGTCGTTTGGCCGTGTTCTAGTTCGACACAATGATATGAATCAAGATGTAGATTTTGAAACAATGATATGAATCAAGATGTAGATTTTGAAGGTTTGATTAAAGCATCTAAGAAGGATGCAACCTTGGGAGAGTTGCTAGCTTATGTGTGCATGGTGGCATGTAACTAGCATAGACACGTAAATAAGGAAGGCTAGCTTGATGGATTTTGGGAATAAGTTGGTTTTGCCTATGAGTTTTTTCCCTTGCGTTTTTTCCTCCAGCCTTCAAAACACTCTTCAAGAATGCTTCTTTTAATTAAGAGATAAACCTTCATCAATGCTCTTTTTCATGACTTCTAAGCATAGAACGATGCAAACATGGGAGAGTTACGTTGCTTGCTTATGGGGATATGAAGCTCCTGGGTGCATCAAGGCAATTGTATTTACGTGTGCATGGTGACATGCAACTAGCATACACACGTAGATAAGGAAGGTTTGGTGGATTTTGAGAATGGGCATACGAAGCTTCTAGATGCATCCAAGACAAGTATTTACGTGTGTATGGTGACATACAACTAGCATACACACATAAATAAAGAAGGTTACAGCAATACAACATTAGCGATTTCGGGAGGGAAAAAATGACAAACTCGAACAGTACAAATTCATAATTATAACTAGTCAGGCCCAAAGATCAAGTGACAAATGACATTTTGAAATTCTATATGGAGTAATAACATGTATGCAATATAAGTTATACATTAGGACATTAATTATTTCCTATTAAGCTTGTACTACTTTTATCGGCATTAATCCTTTTGTTACTATTGCATGCATTTTGGGGAATGACTATGATTAGCAGATTAAATTTCATCAGCTGCTGGACATGTAAACTTAAGCTTTACTGAAGTGCAGTTAACTTTGTAGTTTTTTCTCACTCAGCCAAAATTTCAACGTAAAATTGAAGCTCATGGACACATTTTAGTAAAAGTTGCATGAACGGAATTTTTTATTTTTTTTATATACTATTGAGATTGAACTTTCACGTCACTGTATAGGATGTCCAGTTAAAATTCTAACTACTTTTTTCTTTCCATTTTATTTGTCACATTTATTTTTATACAATTTTTAATACACCTATTATATTTATAAATAGGTATTATAAAAATATATAAAACTTACATATCAAAAAAATATATTTCAAGACAAATTTAACAAAATCCCATATAAATATATATATATAAATGAAAAACCATATTTACGTTTTTCACTCCATAAATGAAATATTCTATATATGACAAATAAAAAGCAACGTAAAGAGTACTACAAAAAATTAATTTATTTGAATATATATTTTTTCACTCTTAACACTGTATTAACACTGTATTGTACATGACTCATTTTTTTGCTCATACTCCCAATTGATTTGCAAAATTAACCATTATAATCATTGTCGATGGAGAGAAAAATGTGTATTTTGCATGACAGTACAAGCAATACAAGTCTAACCAAATTAGTTGAATTTTCAACACCATTCATATAATTACCTCATTAATAATTGAGATCATGCGTACGCTGTCAACGTGCAATCACTTCAAGGATCGCCGCCAGTCGGCTAATTCAAGTAAGCTGGCCCAGCAGTTTGAACAGATATCGTTGCATTTGCCAACTTTTACCAGCACCCCAATTGACAAAGAAATATCTCCTCCGTAAAATCTAGAAACAATTAATATATATAAAGTCCATAAAATATAATATATGAGTATTTTATATTGAAAAGTTAGTAGAGAAATAATGTTCACTATATAAAATTGGGGGATTACTCCTCTTATTGTCATATCGAGAGAATGTCCATAATATTTTTGCTCACACCTAGAGCTCCGAGCTACTTTAGCTTAAAAAATAGAGGTGGGCACGAGTCAGGCCGGTACGCAGGCATGACACATTTTTGGCATGGTACGACACGAGTACGATAGTGACACGGCACGACACGTTCGTGGAGTGGGACATAGGCCGGGCCGCGAATATCAAAAAAATTTGGCGCGAGCACCCGAGCGGCACGCCAATTTGGAACAAACACGCAAGCAAAACGCTATTATTTAGTATTATTTGATACTATTATTATTAGTAGTAATATTACTATTAATACTAAAATTAATATTACTATTATTTTTAGTATTATTATACTCTTATAATATAATTTAAATTATATTATATCTAATTTTATTATGTACTTCGTTTTTATTTTTGTTAAGCCAGCACGAGGCACCACACGCCAAGCATGTTGGCAGTTGTAGGTCGAGTTTTAGAAAATGTAGCACGGCACGACACGACCACAATTAGGTACGGCACGACAATAAGTTAGGCACGAACTGACACGGTCTATGACAGGCACGACACGGCTCGTGCCCACCTATACTTTTGTTGCTAAATGCTTTGCTCATTTAGAGTCATCATAATAAGCAAATAAGGAGTAAATACAATTGTTGATTGGCCAAACTCTTGCTATAGGTTAAACTTAGACAAGGTTTACTAATTCAATCGTTACAAGTAGAGCTAAGCATGGCACAGGCCGGCACGTGGGCCAAGCAGGCACGACACGTTTTTGGCCCGACATGGCACAAGACGATCATAGCACGTCACGACATGCTGTTCGTGAAGTGGGCCACATGCTAGGCTGCAGACAACAAATTTTTTTTGGGCAAGACCACAAAATGAGCACATGAGTGACACGCTAATATGGCACGAGGCGCGGCCCATAGGCACGACCCGAAGCATGTCATTATTTAGCACTCCCTCCATTGATCAAATATCGCCCTATTTTTCATTTGAGTTTGCATATAAAGATTGCCCTATTCCTTTAAAAATTTTCCATTTTGGGTTGTCCTCCCAAAGATTTTTCATAGTCTTTAAAATTACTTTTCGTACTTGGGGCAATCTTTAGGTGATGGAGGGAGTATATTTAATACTATTATTATTATTATTATTATTACTACTACAATTAATATTACTATTTTTTACTATTATTATATTCTTATAATATAATTTAAATTATCTAATATTATTTTTTTGATTCTATTACATACTTTAATTTTTTATTTTTTATGAAAAATTAGGCTGACACAACACGACACGCCAGACACGTGAGTTGTGCTAGACCATGAGTCGAATTTTAGGGAAAGGTAACACGTCACAGCATGACACGACCATGGTTAGACATGATACGACAAGAGGTTAGGAACGAACTGGCACGCCGTGGCCATATATTGGAGAAAAATCCACCAGAAAGTAGGCCGCCAAACACTACCATATAACAAATGACTCTTAATTAATTAACACCACTCATGATGCCCTAGTCTTTCAACTAATTAACCTACATATATGATTGATGGGGGCAAAGGAGCTGGCCGGTGGAACCCATACTACTTTCCTCTCCAATGATTGGTGTTGCGCAATTTAGAGAGCTTTTCCTTTACGTTGCCAAAAGTGTACTTATGTGGGCTATGTGACTATGTGTTATGCATTCTTGCAAAGTTGTTATACGGAGTATGATATATGATGGGTTGAAGCTAAGAAACAAGAAGATATATAGTCATTGAACTAGCCGCCTATTAATGACTAGACCCCAACCACTAACTCGAAACCTGTCAACATGTATACGATATACAATATAATATCACTGTACCAATAGCAATGCAGAAGGGCAAATAGATAGTGTAGAGTTCTCACTATACACCCGGTTCAAAATACAAGGATGAATAATACAAAACGCGCACAACATTAATTAAGAGAAGTATGCAATGTACGTGAAGATCATATGCAATGTACATGTGCAATTTAGAGTTTCCTACCAAAAATCATCATTAATGCTTTGTAGTCTGCAATTATGTACAAATAAACATGTAATAATTCTATTTTTTTTTCATTAGAAATATAGGAATACTAGTCCTATTGGGATTCTATTTGTTTTATTTAATTTGCATCATATTTTAAAAAATGTTGATTTTTCATTTCCATGTACACGTACATAACTATCGAAAATATTATCTATATTACTTAATATGTATATGTACATTACCTATAAGAAATTTGTACATTACAAAGCCATATGCTATACATTCGTGTCATTATGATTACAATATGCAAACTCAAAATTTAAATGTGCATATCATTCTTAGAAATGTACATAGATATTGTACAATACACAAAGAGTTACTGTTGTAAATCTTATAAATTTTTAATGTACATTTCTTATAAATTGAATGTACATTGTAGGTACTTTTAATGATAATAATATATTGTATATAGAAAGAAGGAAACTGAAAATCACCGTTGAAAAATATATGGCAGCATGCAAAAATAAATAATGAAGTGTTGGAACAATAAGAATATGAGACTTGTGGCATTCCATATGTTTTATTTTAGTGCTGCCCTTTTATGGATTCCTTTTTATTTTCTTTCGATATTTCATTTCATATGTCACTAATTTTTCACTAAGCTGTTTAATATACAACATATTCAACTTAAATGTACTTTTTCCATTTTTATGTACATTGTTCTTATTTCAAATATAAATGTACAAATCCATGTGCAATAATTTTTTCAATGTAGGCAACAAGATTAATGTACAACATACTTAACTTAAATATACATTATTTACAATTCTAATGTATATTATTCACATTTCTTATGTACATTACATTTGATCAAATGTACATTTCACTAGCAGTCTTTCTAATGTACATTTTAATGTAGATTTCATTTGCAAGCAGTTTTTCACTAAGCACGTGCACCAGCATGCTTAATATGCATTATACACATTTCTAATATTTATTATAATCGAATTAATATAAAATTTCATATGCAGCAGTTTCACATTGTGCAACCAGCTGTTTAATGTATAAACTATTCATATATAATGTACATTACTCACATTGCTAATGATCATTACCTACGAATTAAATGCACAAGTAGAATATTTGATCTTTATTTCATATGCTAGCAATTTCTCTTTTAGCATGTGCAGCAAGATGTTTAAAGTAAAAAATACTTAATTATAATGTACATTTTATTCATATATAAGATGTTCAGTACAGTAAACTCAAGTGTAAATGTAAAATTTTTATTCTGAAAATCATATGCCTGCAATTTCAGTGAGTATAAGCACCAAGATGTATAATGTACATTATAGACAACTCTAAATCGTATTTTTGTTGTTCATTATTATCGAATCAAATGTACATGTACAATAAATATCATATACCAACAATTTCAGTTTGAGCATGTGCACTAAAATGTATAATGAACAATATACTCAATACTAATGGAAATTAAAGAGTCATAATACCGGGGATTATACTAATAACGAATGCATATACGTGGGAAAATTGAAAAGATATGTTGACAATTAACATTAGAGAAGTGACGGTTCAGTTATTGCAGTTAATGATTCCCTGTTTTTGTGGAGAAACTTTAAATTGCCCATGTTCATCACCCTTGACCATCATGTACATAACAGTTTTTACACATTAAATGTTGAACGCGTTTTGTGTTTTAATGGATTGTGTTGTGATCCAAATGCACAGTGCCCACTGTGCACTGTCCAGGCGTTGGTATAGAGGGGGTTTGAACAAATGGGTAAAAACTAAAAACACCTAAATCCTACATTCTTAGTTTCTTACCCCTGTAATTTCCTCCTCACTTATTCTTGGTAAGTGACTTAAGCAATGTGTTCAGACCTACAAGGACATTACATACAACAACAAACTCTACTAGTCAAGCACCCCATATTTGAGTATTTGACTAGTCTTATACAGAGTAACCTAGTTTAAGATATTAGATACTCTAAAAATGAGTAAGGAGTCATATCTCAATCTTGAAAAGTTGCTCAATCTCAAAATACATTACCATAGATTCATAAGTCCGTCTTACATAAGATTTGATTGTGAAAAATAACTTAGAAAAGGCAAAAAAGGAAGATTCTAACTTAGCATATTATCTAGGACAAAAATTTACTAGTTAAAAACGATATCTTGCGAAAAATTATCACTTAAAAAAAATCTTATAAAACAATTCCACATAAAAATTATTCGTGTCCAAAGTTACGACAAGGTGGTTTTTTTGGTGTTGACCTGATAACGATTCCGATAGTCACCACGAAATTATCCCACTCGAAAGAACCCTCTCACCGTCCTAGCCTAACTACGATTCCAACCCTGCCGCACCCCATTCTCCTGCTGCCACATCAATCCCATCGCATCTGTTAACCCTTTCCCCTCTCCTTTCAACTACATAATTTAATAGGAAAATCAAGCAACTTTTGTATTAATTTGGATCAGAAGCAAACACACAATTGTCAAATCAATTGTCAATCTAAAGTGAACTTAAACAATAACTCACTAAAAATTGAAATTTTCGAACCATTATGCATGAAATCGAGAAAAAAAAAATTCAAATTCAACAAAACCTAAGTAATAACCCTATTATTAAGCTATGTGACTTGAACAAACTAAGTAACAACAATTAAATTGGAGAGCTAGAATGTCGAATCGAATTGGGGAATATTTTCATATTATTTCAAGAACGATTCAAGCATTGACTCGAATAATTTGGAGTCGAACGGATGAGTGAAAATAGGAAATTTTGTGGATTATATGGCCTTTGAGCCATTAGGAGAGCTTTAGACATGAAATTATAGGTCAACGACTCTAGAAAACTACCTAATGGTACCTTCATGCTGGATGAAATTTTTATGTAATTTTTCACAATACTTTTTAAGTGATAGTATTTCACAAAATGGCGTTTTAAAATATTAGTTTTTCGTAATTTTTTCTATCATCTATTTGGACCTCGGTGGAGTAGATATTACAGGCTGAAACTTGAAAGTACCTTTTGCATGACATGTTAACAAAAAAAAAAAAAAAACCAATCATTCTTTAATTTCCTCTCTTATAGATTTCAGCTAACTACATTCTTTTAGGGATACTCAATTGACTTCATTTTTAGTTGTGAAACTTGACGAAAACTATTAACGTATAAAACCGGATAATTCTATAAACGTCAATAATATGCGATCAATTTATTTTACCATTGAGTTGCCTTCCAAAATTGATTAAATAAACGAGGATATTAATTATAAGTACTCGATAGTGACTGATTTAATCTTTTAAATTAGTAAGCCAAATAATATAAGCTATGTTGATGTCTTTTTTTTTTATATATATAATAAATTTCTACATCGAGCAATCAATTTCTTTGAAACTTGATTTCTACGATTTTATCCTTCTAGAGACTATCCAAATACGAAGTACTCCGTATTACAGTTCCCCCATTCATGTCTACTCTAAATTGGTTCCCAAACAAAATTTTCGTTTCTTGATCCACTAGTCTAGACTTCCACATATAAGATGTTTGTTCATCTATGAAAGTATGGAACCCATCTCCCTTTCACGGTTCCACTCCTCCCTGGTGGTGCTGTAAACCAAAGAAGATACATAAACCACTAACCAAATGCATACCGGTACTAGGGGTGGCAACGGGTCCAAAACCCGATCAACTTTTACCACATGTGTGTCATGAGTCTTATATTCTTACTAATTGAAGGACCCACTTTTAACAATAGGTCAAATCAGTAAGACCCCAAAATATAAATCTATGAAATTCTGTCAACTGATATATAATTGACCCCCACCAAAGATATGGGAGGAGGGAAGGAAAGTAAAGAGATAGGGATGATGGGAAAAAAAGCACAGATGTTGGTTGGAAAAGGACACAGAAAATGTACAAGTTTACTAAAATAATAAAAGTGGTTCTATCCCAATGCCTCACTAGTCTAGTAGTCTCTCTATAAAGAAGCAGCATCTGGCAAGAGTGGCAACTATCACTCAAAAAACAAAACCATGGAAACACCAGGCAAAAGTAGTCATCCCGAAGCTCTTAACATAGAATCAGTCTCTATAAATGATGTAATCCTTAAAGTTCCAGCTTCAGCTCACGCTGTGGGGAATGGTTAGTTTCAATTACATTTCCACTCTCCTTAGTTTGATAGTGCAATGATCATTGGATCAGTTGTAGTTCAGTAGCTATATGCCACCTACTAATACACGGTTGCAATAGTAAATTACATTCTATCCATACAGTTTGACTAGTTTAGTTGGTACCGAGTATAGCACTTGGGGGGTGACATCTAGACTATGATGAGACCCATTTGCATCACGGGCTTCATGGTTTTCAGTTGGTTTAAGGCTTTGGTCTTAAGGTGCACCAATCCATTGTAACTTTACTGCAATATCTCCTAATTCAAGGTCAGTAAAGAGTACACAATACTAGCAATGGCACTGAAGCTGACCCTTTGCCTCAACCCAACTACAAACCAGCAGATGACCCTGGGGGGGGGGGGGGGGGGGGGGGGGGGGTAGTTATTTTTTGTAACTTGTTTTTATAAATCTTCTTGTTAGGTTTTTGGATGATTATAACAGTTTTTTAAGGCAATTTTGTTATGGAAAAAAACAGATTCATGGCAGCAGGTCAGTTTGATGATCGTAACAGGATTCAATTGTGGGTGGATTCTGAGCTTTTCAAACCTTATGTTGGTGCCCCTGGGTTGGCTATGGGGTACCTCCTGCCTAGTACTATTTGGGATCTTCAGTGCCTACTCAAGCTGGCTATTAGCAGGTTTCCACTACATCCAAGGTCAGAGATTCATCAGATATAGAGACATCATGGGTTATCTATTCGGTTAGTTTCCTCAATTCTTAAGTTTCATCTTCACAAGTACCTGAAAAGTGGATATAAAGCAGACACCTAACTGCTATGCAGGGAGGCATTTGTACTATGTAACATATATTTTCCAATTTTCAACCTTTATTTTGTCAAATATGGGTTTCATCCTCCTCGGAGGCAGAGCACTTAAGGTACGGTACATCTTACTCTTGACCTCCAACAACTTCAATCCATTAATAAAAGCATTATACTTCGTATGTGTATGTAACATATTCTTAGGCATTATGAATCGCTATCACCTTCAAGCAAGTATTATTCTGAAACAACCATCAGTTATATTAAAAATTGATTGAAAACACACGTATGCGACGACAGGAGATAAATCATCACACATTGACGAGAGCAGATTTATGCTCCTAAACTCGTAATGTTTTTCCCACAGGAGATAAATCTGGCGTTCAGTGACACAGCAATGAGGCTCCAGTATTTCATCATTGTCACAGGAGTAGCATACTTCATATTTGCTCTTGTCGTCCCAAACCTGTCTGCCATGAGAGTGTGGTTAGGAGCATCTACGATTCTCACCTTCGGTTATATTGGACTCCTCCTCGTTGTATCAGCAAATGATGGTATGCTCAATGCTGTTAATTATGCATCACTGTAAGAATTCAACTTCAACCTGCAATAACAGTACATATTCGAAAGTTTGTTAAACAAAAAAGAAACATAACATACTGAAGATATGAGAGCCTCAGAGATTCAAGGCTTAAAATGAATTCGTAGCAATAGAAATGAAGTTGCATAATTAGAAAACAGAGTTTATAACTTCTCACAATAATCTTATAAGTGCAAAGAAAGTTGTACTATTAGAAAATAAAATTACCATCATACTTATAGACTTATATATATAACATAGCATATATTCAATATGAACTCGGATGCCCTTGTTTTCTTGTTTATTTTTAACCTGGCTCCTCTTGAATGGGAGAAGATATCTAATGAAAACTAAAAGATGATGCTATCAATTTTAATAACTACAGCAATAGATAAAGAAATCATAGTCCAAGGAGTTTAGACTCTGGAACTGAACGCTTGTATCTTACATTGCCCAAACAATGCATGGATGCTGATTACAGTTATTGTAGTTCTATACTTCAAATTAGTATTTGTGTGACTGTTGAATGTATGAACGGTACAACGGTACAAAGGTACAAATGCATTTTTTTCCCTTGTATTCTACTATCTGAATATTGCCGGCCAACTTGTTAATTTGTTCATCCCTACAGGCAAATCTAACAGATATAGAGACTATGAAATTAAGGGCAGCACAGTGGGAAAGGTGTTCAATGCCTTTGGGGCTATATCAACCATTATTGTAAGCAACAATTCAGGCATGATTCCAGAAATTCAGGTAAAACTTGCTACATTTTCTGATCTTTGAGACACTATAAAGTATACAAAGTCGTGCAGAGAAAAGAAAGCACTCAAATTAGCTTCAGCTTCAGCTTCAGCTTCAATGAAATATGTATTTGTATTTTGCAGTCAACCCTCCGGAAACCAGCTGTCAAGAACTTTAGAATAGCCTTGTGTATACAATATACTGTTGGCCTCATGATATATTATGGTGTAACTATATTCGGGTATTGGAATTATGGTTCAGAGGTGCCAGATTATCTCCCTATGGCACTAACCGGGCCAAAATGGGCGAAGGTGCTGATCAACTTGGCAGTCTTTCTGCAAAATGTCATCTCCCAACATGTAAGCGTCATTCTACTTCTGCTAATCAGAAACCACTCCCCCCTCTCCCCCTCTTCAGTAGCATGCTTATGTTTACGAAGTACAAGTTTTAGATTCAAATCAATATAAAGAAAGATAAATCATAGAAGCTACCTTAGTCTATATACACTGAACATCATGCACATGAATTCTACGAAGAAAGTATTTCTTTTTTTTTTCTTCCTATCTAGAATATTTCGGAGAGAGGCAAGCATAGTAGGAAGAACGAAAAATAATGAAGTAGTACATTTGTTCATCAATATGATATCACTTTGCAATCATGGTAATGTCTCTGAAACCAAGCCATTCCGATATGGAAGAGGAAGAGTTAGGGTATGAGGATGAAGTAGGGTGTGAAGATAGTAGTGAAGTGATGAACAACGAATTGTTGAATCAGCTGTATCCAAACATCACCACTACAGTCCAAACATAAGAAGTTTTTAAACCAAATTGCATGATTCTTATTTATCCATTTTACAAAGCATTAAAGTTAGTTTAGCCAATATCTCCTCCATCAATGCTAAAAATCAAAGCAGAGGAACTTGCACGGCAAACACCTTAAATTAATCAATCGTGAAACACATTTGATTTAATGCTAAAGTGCTACTGCCCAGAAATTCCAGAAGTAAACCAAACACCAAGAAGCATAACTCATCTATGAATATTACTTATGATGTCAGATGTTTTTCCAACCAGTTCTCGAGGCACTAGATACCAAGTTCCTGAAAGTTGATGAGGGTATGTACTCCAGAGATAATCTAAAAAGGCGATTTCTCCTACGAGCACTTGTATTTACAGGCAATACTACAGTGACAGCAGCCATACCTTTTATGGGGGATTTCATGAACCTCTTGGGATCAATCACATTAGTTACGCTTACTTTTATTTTTCCAAGCATGATATTTATCAAGGTAACATTTGATAGTACCAAGCAATTTCAATAGAAGTTTATGTGAACAACACAAAATTTAATTTGTTATGTGGATTCCTAAATATGCTACAGGTTAAGGGGAGGACAGCTAGAACAGAGCAGAAGGCATGGCACTGGACTGTCATTTTGGTTTTTTCCTTACTTGCAGTGGCAACTACAATCTCTGCAGTCAGATTAATAATTAACAATGTTAAGAACTATCATTTATTTGCCAATCAGTAATATATTTAAGTACAGACAGGAAGCTACTCGCATAGATATGCTTCCGTGCTTATACATCTTTCTAGAAGAAATTCAAGGAAAACAATAATAGTTTTTGCAAGGAAAATATCAAGTACGAAATATCGGAGAACAGATAAAGGATCAGGAAAAGTTGAAAAGGAGTGAAGATCCAGTTTAACTATGCATACAGACAGACAAGCGAATGGGGCAAGCACGAATGAATTATGGTGAGGAACTGTGGCTTCCAACCCAGTCTCTTTGTACTAAGATAGAGGTTCAACTACTACCAAGAATATGTGATGATATCTGCTTCCCCCTCCCATGCTTGTTACCTAAAATAAGACTAAGCGGACAGAAGAGCAAATGAAGGTCATGTGTATTTTCAGCATCCAAAGTAAGGTTTTGGGCATCAAAAGCAAGTCCTGTAATATAATTCAGAAGTTACAATCTTAGAGACCATCAAGTGCATCCATGATTGCTAAAGATGTTACTCTAGTACCCAGCATGGTATATTTGGACATGTTTCAAATGGTACAATCTAATGGCTATATGATAAAAGTAATTATAGCAGAGGTGTAAAACTAACACAGCAGAAGATACATGCAAAAGCTTTCAAGTACATCAACAAACAGCATTATATTCGTTTCTTGACCAATGCGAAGTAGTCTGACTAGCTTCAAGGTTAAATAGGAGACAAGATTGACATTGAATAGCAAATGACTAATGACAATGAGTGTAGCAAATTGAAGAGTGCTATACAAGCATACCTCAGCTCAGGCAAATATCAAAGTCTCACGTGCACTCTATTTTCTGAATTTCTGAGCATGATCCAAGATTAGCTACAACGAGACAATGACCCTATTTGTTTCTTTGATTACCATGAGATACTGACTTGAAATGCTTAGGTGCTGTTTCAAATGCACACACCAACAGTCATTGAAGCTTGACCAATCTAAGGGTGTTGTTTTCTAACGTGAACAATCCAGTGCTTAGAGTGTAAGACATCTCATTGATAGAGAGACCTAAAATTTTAATATAAAGACATTCTTTTTCGTAATCAGAAGGAAGCCTGATATTCCTGTACGTGGATTCCAGACAGGAGAATGATGCACCTTAAAACCTTTTATACATATAACAGGAACCATTTATATAGGCCAGTATTTTCCATCTTTAACTCATCCAACCAGTATCTTCTCTGCAATAGGCCACCATTGCATTTGTCACCTGTTAGACTCAAGTTCAACCCAGCTACAACCAGGTAGTTTAGTTGTGATCTTTTCCATCATAAATTTTCGAAATGTTTCTGCCTCATGCCATTGTTCTCTTTCAGAATAGATACCAGAGAAGCACATAGTTACGCGTATTATGAGGCTCTAATACAAAGAGTTCCTGAGCAACAATAATTACAACATTGTAATAAGTTCGGCAGGCAGCTAGCAGGACAGCAAAGCTCCAGGGAGGGGACCCATTGGCATACTCTGGAGAATCTTATATGCTTTCTTGAGTGTCCTTGCACGCCCAATCATATCAATCATACAAGCATAATGATCTGCATCAAGCTCAATCTTGTAATCACTAATCATGCTCTCCCAATATGCCAAGCCATCTTCAACAAGTCCTATATGGCTCCACTGCATTCGATCAATATACCAACAAAAGTAACATAATCAGATTCTACGATTTCCATCGGCATTTTGTGAAAATCCTCAAGCGCTCTCATGCCACGCCCATGCGAAGCAAGGCTTGCTATCAGTGCACTATAAGGGATACATTCGGCTGACAAATCTCCTGATAAAACCAACACGCTTCTTCAACGTTACCACATTTGGCATGAATATCAACTCGTGAAGTAAGGACATTTTCGTTTCGTTCAATGCATCCTCGATCCCCTAAACTCATAATCCAATCGGAAAATTCAGAACGTCCTAACCTAGCCAGCGCAGATATAACAGCAGTAATAGAAAAAGCATCAGGCTTAACATGTGCTCTTTTCATTATGAAAATACGCCAATGCTTCATTTGGCCGTCCACTCCGAGCATGATCCTAAATCATAGCAGTCCAACATACTAAAGCCTTCTCAAGCATATCCTCAAAAAACATCCTACCAACTTCGATCATCTTATTCTAGTATACCCAGCTAACATAGTCGTCCAAGTAAAACAACATTCTTCTCAACCATCCTGTCAAACATAGTGCAGACCGGATCCAAATCACCACAATTCACATACCGCACAACCATAGCAAAGAAATCATATTCCTGACTTTTTAATCAGTAACCATCTGGGCATTTCTCATATCCTCTCATTTTTATCATATTGTTACAGACCGTGCTTAAGTTCGGAAGAATCAGAAAGAGATAGTTAGGATCAATATACTCTAGAGGGGGTGAATAGAGTATGGTCGTTTTTTGAATTAGGCTTTTAGGGCTTTGAAACGGGTTTTGAGATGCGGAAAATAATTAAAACAGGTTTCAAGGGCTTGAAGTATGTTTCAAGCTTTTGACCAGAATAAGCTATTACGAGATGAACGAATTGAGTAAAGCAAAACAATATGTAAATGTAAAAGTAAAAGGGACGAATATTTGTTACGAAGTTCGGCAATGTGCCTACGTCGGCAATGTGCCTACGTCTCCGCCTAGGGTTTCCTACCCGTAGGATTTAACGACTTTTATTTCTTCCTTTAGAAACCTAAAGCCACCTTCAAAGATTATCACCCAATCTTCTATACCGTAGCTTTCCCTAGCTACACTCTAGCGTCTCAATTCCTAGAAATAAAAATCTCCTTTCTTTTTCTGAACCTTTGAGTATTATAAACTTTACTAAAGATATATGTCTCTTTTCTTTTGATATTTCTTCTTCACTCACAAGATATACTTTGATATTCTTTTCTCTCAATTCTAAATTATAGTGAAGAATAAGTACTAGAGAGGAAAGTTATTTGCTGTAGCTTGAATGTGTATTTCGTTGGAAGGCTTGTTGTAGCTTCAATGCTTCAGCTTCACTCTATTTATAGAGTCATATGTGCAACGGATAGGCTTCATAATAACTTTATTCAAAATACCGTTACTTCAAGCTCTTGACTGACCATTTCAAAGCAGTTCCACATTTTTCGCTTTTGAAGACTAGTTTGACGTTTTGAAATGTAACAGAACGTCCTTATTATTTGAATTTCGGTTGAGTTATTGTTGACTGAAGTTCTTCTATATAGGCACGTCCAACAACTTGTTCAACTCAGCATATCTTTGATTCAACTCTATAAATTTAGGAAGACCAATTTATTCACACTTATCTTGATAGAGTTTTGAATCTATTCAAATGCTTTAAAGTCCATGGCATAACAAACTCCTTTATTTAAGGAACCAATTTGAATTTGAATTGTTATACCAGAAAATTATTTAAACATAATCCACTAACAACAAACTTATTAGATAAAACGTTAGGAGTCCAAAATCTGATAAGCAAGCATAAGAACGTTTTTATACAATTGCAACTATACGTACACAATGATTAAAACGAATGCATGGCATATTTGTGAACATGTTTATTCACTTAACCTTTTTGACTTCCATCATACATATAAGATTAGATACATCAAGGTGGAGTCTTCAAGTTCCATCCGTGGCCGCCACAATGCAACAAGGATCCAAATAACATGTCATTTAGAGGATAATATAAAATCGGACTAGGTTGAAACTTGGTGGGTTTACTTTTTAGACTATAAGGAGAAGGTTGGACGTGCTAAATCTCCAAAGAAGGTTGAAACAATGCTCAGTTAGTGTATTGTCCAGCATAGGTTAAGTGCCACCCAAAGATAATATGTTGTGCCCAACAGCTATAAGTGACTAGTATTAGTATGATATTGTCCACTTTAAGCTAAAACATTGTACATTCATACTAATATGGAATTAAATCACTTATGAGCTTTACCATTCTTTCTTGACTTGGGTGTATACTCTTCAGAATACTAACTCAATAGACAAGACTTGTTGACTGACAGTTTGCCAAACTGCCAAAGTAGTCCGCAAGTGACAATATGCTTCCATTATAGTATTAGAAGACACCATATCTCAGGCATTTCGTCGAACACTTGGCATACACGACCCAACATGAAACTCACATTTATGTACAACCTCACAAAGAGCAGCACACGATCTGAGCACAGAAGGGTAAGTATAATCGTCAGGTGTGAATGTGTGATGTTACATCTTACCATTTGAAGGTACAAACGCAGGCATTGGTGGCAGAGTGATGGGGTTTTGAAGAAGCTCTGATCGAGTGGTTGAACAGGAATACAGTGGCGCTGCGTGACAGAGAATTGAAGAGGAGATGGGTTTGTCGAGGTGAGAGAGAAGTGTAGGGATCAGCTACGAAGTGTTCATGTTGTTGGAGATTGCGGCGGAGTATTTGTGCGTGGATTTATCAGAGGAGAGTGATTAAACTGCAGAGTGAAGTAGAAATTGGATTGATTTGCTACTTTCATGCTTGATATGCAACTTTGCCCATTTGACTTTTGTTTTTGATGACTTAAATTGATTTTATTCCTAAAACATGTAAGATAAAAAATTATGAAAATTTAAAAATTTATATTAAAATGTATCTAATAAATTGTCACTGAATATATTACTTTTTATAATATTTCTTATAATATTATGAAAATTTATGATCAAACTTTTAAAATTTTAACTCCATAAATAAAATAGGACAAACATAAAGGAATACAATTAGTAAATAAGGACATGGTGATTTTAGAAAAATGGTTAAATTAGACAACTTAACCCGCTAAGTTTAGTCCGCTTAATATTCAAGAGTGTTTTGGATGGGGGTAGAACTAGACTTTAGACAAGTTTATTGCACAAAGTACGTGTACTAAAATACTATTGTACATGTTTCTGTTTAGGGGACTGAAACTATTACTTATGGGCCAAGTAACGAGAAAAAGTGAGGGTGAGGATCTTTTTTGACGTTCTATACCTTGTAAGATCCTAATTTAGTTGAATGTACGTTGAAGGCTTGTATTCTCCTTTACTACGATGGTCACAAAATAATATTTGGGGTGCATGATTTTCTCTTGCATCAAATTAAAGTTCAGAATCAAGAGCGTGTTGACTGATCTTATAGGTGCATGTAACACTATTTTTAAGTTCAAAAAGAGATGTGTCCTTTGTATGAGAACTTTATGGAAAGAACATAGTCATGTTGATATGCGTATACCTAGTCCTAGTTATTCATATTCTTTATCATATGTCACATACAAACTAGATCGATCTATTTCTCCATAAAAATAACACGAAGATACTATCAAGCATGTACAAATCTGATCCATTGAGCTGTGCTAGGGATCCCACCATTGACAAGAAAGAGCATATAATACCCCGACGGTGCAACATTAGGTGAAGGGGGTGCTTCCACCACTGCATTGACCCACCCACCATCATCTTCCACAATTTTCGTACTTCTCAACTTCAGCAACCTTTGATTCATTGAAATGGAGTGCGTGGTAAAAGGAGGTGCATACGTGTTGAATTCCACATCCTCGTTTAGCTTTCTCCCTAGCCAAAACGTCACCTGAAACTTCTCCCCATACCTAATATCAACAGGATCATGCTTACCGTTATTATTATTGTCAACGGAGCTTTTAGGAAACCTTGTATGGTGCAATCGATGGCCTTTCTCTCTAGAAACAGTCCTAGGCTGCTCACTTCGGTGATGGGGTACAACATTGCTATGTTTTCTAGAAGTGTTACTAGGCCTTACGTGGTGAACAACGTTCCTCTTATACACAGCGAAAGTGTTTCTATGATGCAACCGATTGATACTCTCTACAGAGATGTTTTTAGGCCTTATCTGGTGAAACCTATGGTCAGTATACTGTGGAGCAAATGCTTGTAACTTAAGCTCGGTAGGGTACCTTACATTGTGGTAGACATACCTCTCATTAGGGTTACTTCCCCCAATCAAAATCCTCCCATCGGGTAATAGTATGGCCGATGAATGGTACATCCGAGCTACGTTTGTTTCCTTTAGAACCACAAACCTCTTCCCTAGTGGCTTCCTTGGCTTGTATAGGAAAGGGCTGTGTGCAGGGCGGTCTGCATTGTTCCATCCTCCAGCCCCATGTTGCGCGCCATTGATCAGTAATACATGGCCAGTGGGGAGGAGCACCATATCCATAAGAAGCCGAGAATGAGGCATTTCCTCCATAATCCACTTGTTCTTATGCCCTGTAATCTCCATTCTACCGCAAGTGTTTAACCCCTCCAAGAACTGACCCCCTCGAGCTGCACTGTAGGCTCCCTCGGCTGCTCCCCCGCATATCATAACCTCCACCTTCTGGAACCCATCTCGATGGTCTAGTGGTAGGATGACCGAGGATCCAGAGCTCGGGTAGCTCCTGGACCCTCCTCCTGGCATCCTCGGGTAGGTCTTAATCACGCGATCAAGCCTGTAGTTGAATAGGATTGAGTCGCGGTTGGCAAAGATGAAAAGATGCCCATCCGAGGAAAGGTGAAGGAAAGGGTAGAGATTATTTCCTCCTTCAGACTTGTTATAGGTGTTGTGCAAAAATGGAAGAGCATAATAAGCTACATTGGAAGATTTTCTTGGGACAAACTCATAGGAGAAGGCCTTTTTACCTCCAACAACTATAACTCTTTCCCTTTCACCAGGGAGCAACTGGTTAGAAGCATACCACCTATCCTTAGCGAGCTTCGCCTTCGAAAGCCTCCAATCACATTTCCCATCGTCACAAGGCTCAAAGCGTCTGATCTTCCTGTACCCATTTGCATACCCTCCTGTTTGGAGGAGTGTACCATTTCCGAGGAATGTGCCTGAGGAGCAAAACGGGTCAGACTCAATTTTCAATGGCCTTAAAGAGTTGGTAGCTATGTGGTACTCTACTGAGTGAGCAAAGCAAGAGGAGTCCCTCACATCAGAAGCATGGTTCTGGTGGCATTCTCCACCCCGTGCGCGGCGGTTGAGGAGGTACGCCGAGGGTCCCGTCCCCGTTTGATCAAACATCAGTATAGTGTTCATATGGGTTAATGCCATGTGCATAGGCACCACCCCTACATTCTCCCTTAGAAGCTGCCATTCACCTTCTTTCCCTATTGGATTGACATTTTTGTAGCCAATGCACTGGTGTGTTGAGAGAAAAAACGTGGTTAAAAATGCTAGGAAAGTGGGAAAAAAGTTTGCGTTATGCATCTTGATAGATGAAACAGCCAAGGTAGCTAGTAGGTTGCAAATTAGAGAATCAGCTAGACTTAAGCTAGTGGATTGCAAATAAGAGAATCAGACTTGAGTGAGTGAAGTGTGATGAGTAAGAAGTGATGTCGTTCGTAGTATATTTATAATTAGAAAACCATGCCTATGTATTAGGTCATACAATTAAGGGTGCCAATTGATCAGGCTTGCTTTCTTTAAATGGGGGAAATAGTATTGCTGAAACTTTGCAACGCAAAACATATGCTTATGTGTTTATTCCCAAAAGATCGCATGCATGCATAAAGTTAAGGGTGCAAAATTTAGGATTAATGTGATGACATTATTATTATATGTGAAGTAGGTAACATTTATTCCACTACGTACAATTTAGTTGAAACAATCTATGCTTTTTTTTATAACAAAGTTTTTTTTTAAAAAAAATTTGCAAAAATAAGCCATTTGCAAAACTATTTTTAAAAATAAGGCGATTTTAAAAAAAAAAAAGCTTGGAAAGAAAGTAACATATAATATGATCTCATGTGTTATATTAGATATAGAAATATAAAAGATATAAAAATTCATAAACCGTATATCAGGAATAAACATTATGATTTCAAGTGTAGAAATAAAATTATGAATACACCCCTAATATATTTATATTAGTTATAAATTAGAAATTTTTTTTTTGAATTTAAGATAGGAAAAGTTAACATAGAAGGAATGAGATGAAATATACAATAAAATAACGAAAACGGAATTTAAGTAACATTTCTCCCAAATAAATTAGATTTAGATATGATATTGGACTAAATTACAAACCAAATCTCTTACATAAATTAAACTCATTATATTATACTACTAATACTTAATTAATTTGATATTAAATAATGTCGTAATACATATTAATTTATATGATTGGACTATGATTTGTGTGCATCATAAAATTGTGTTAATATTGTGTGCTTGAGCTTTTTCTTTGAGATTTAATCAGTGAAAATGGTGAAAACTTGTAATTAGACTCGGTTCAATATTTTTTGTTAAGGTACTATGTAAGGTCTATGTTTAGGATTTTTTTTTTTAAAAAATTCCTTAAGTATAGTAATGATTTGAAAATCAATCTTTACAAAGTAATTTAATTATGCTAGTGCAATGCCTATGATTGCAGTACGTGTGCGGACACTTAAGACGGGTTCAGGATTTGTAGCAACCCCCAAAATGGCTACCAAACAACCAAACCTATCACCTTCTTACTCATCTCCATCTTAACCATGCATTATGCATACAACTTTATTTTATATTTTGGTGTGTTTGATGATTCTAAGGAGATGAAGAGTGTACTTTTTATAGGCGCTGTTTGTGCTTGGTTGCGTAACCGAGTGTGGGTTTTTTTTTAATTTTTTTTTTATTTTGTTGTACTATTTATTGGGCACATTTCTATATATGGAGTCAAAGTTTAAAAAATTTGACCGTAATTTCTCATTAAGTTGTAAAATATAATATGTTGAAGTAAGATTTTATTGGATATATACCAATGTAAATTTTAAAAATATTCAAGATTTTAAAACTTTTTGTCTTACAAATTTAGAGATAAAAAAAATCAAATGGTGCAAAAAAAATAGGGATAGAGAGAAAATTTCTTTATCATTAAATTTATGTGTATCAACTACTTAATAATCATCATACTCATCTTCCCAATAATCTTTTCTTGAGCACACCAATCAAAAATTTGCATGGATAATTAGTGCAACGCTAAATATCGCTAACAAATTGATCCTTAACGCCAACATTTTAATTACGATTTTGTCATTCTTCCATCATTTTCCTAATTTCACTAACTTTCATTCACTTACACCCTTCAACGAAGGAGCATGCCACCATGGAAGAGAACGACAACCACCAGAAACAGCGAGGAGGCGGCAACAAATTTTTTATTTTTATTTTTTAATATAGAACTGCCCAAAATGGGCAGTTCTACCACGGTAGAAATGCCATATTTGGATGTTTTTATATATTTTTTTATATTATTATTTCTGCTATTATTACTGTTGTAATTATTATTGTTATTATTAATTATTAAGCTTAATTATTGTTATGTTTGATTATATTGTTAATATGCTAATATTATTAATACTATTAGTGATCAGTGGGTAATAATAATTAATAATTTTTTAAAAGTAATTATAGTAATAATAATACACTAGTGGAAAAAACCTTGCTCCGATTTTGACCCGAATTAGATCTAATCGAAGCATATTCCAAATGACTTTATGCTCCGGTTCAAACCAGAGCATATAGGAGACTTTATGCTCCGATTCACTCAAAACCGGAGCATATAATGGATACTTTATGCTTAAGTTCAATGAAAACCGGAGCATAAAATACCCATTATATGCTCCGATTTTCAGTGAACCAGAGCATAAAGTCTATAATTTTTTTTTTACAAATGTTAATTTAATATTGGTATTGAAAATATTATTCAATGTAAATATTAGAACAACGCAAGCTCAAAGGCTTTCAATACATATAAAACTAAGTTTTATACGTAAAAATTTTCAAATATATATAATGATTTGAGTTACAAACTAAAGTATACATAACAACTACTTATATACAGAAATTTGCTATAATGTATGACAAATATAAATAGGGATCGTATACAAGAATCTAACTACTAAATGCAGTTATTAGCAAGGAATCGTGTAAACTTGTTGCTTATTTCTTTGATTTCGTCAATGGTGAAAGGCTCCTCTCTTGATGTGTCGAAAACCTAAATGTAGCCATCATAATAAAATAAAATTAGATTACCAACCTCTATTACTTGTGCTTAGCATGAAGGATAAAAGCAAAAACAAGCTTGTTTTAAAAGTTATACCATTGTGAAAAGCTCTTCATTTATCTCTATATTACTTATGCTTGTCCTAAGTTCAAATATATACTTACCAATCAAGTGAAATTCATACGATTTGAAGTATAGTCATGACCATTTCATCAAAGTCATGAACAATTTCCGATTAATTATTATAAAAAAATTTCCAAAAAATTCGGCAGAGTTTCCTCTGTAAAATGAAAATTTTCCCAATTTTTAATTCAAAAAACATGTTCAACACGATTCAACAATTCCATAATTCAACACACAACAACAATACAATGTCATACCACATTAATCTTTCGATTGACGCTGACCATATAATCCCATCCTCCATGGTCATAAACATCTACTTATATTTCATAGGATAACTTGCCAAATACATATATATAAACAAATGTAAATAAAGGAATAGATATACCTTTTCCACATCATCGACTTCCGTGGTAGAAAAGACTAAGTCATACATGAATCTCATCACATAATAGCCACAATCTAGCCCATTTTTGTTGTTATGCACACTAAATGGGAATGAAATGAATATTCATGTGAAAATCAAAGTAAATCAAAGGTTGGGCTACCACAAAACATTTAAATTCCAAAAATATGTACCTTCACTGATTTCCATTTAGGAAATGTAGCTCTTGAATGTAATCCAATACTTCCACGCAATTTCTTCATTGCACTGCACTCGATAAGAAAAATATAGGTCATATCAATGTGATATTAAAGTTAAGAATCAAACTAAAACGCAATTGGTCAACTTAAAGATACCTATTCAACAAGGATTTGATAAGTAAATGTCGAGGTGGTTGTAGACACACATAATCGAATTGATACACTGTGTGAGTCAAAGGACATATGACTAGGAGCAACCAATGTTTACTACAAGCATGAATTTTAAGTCAATAATGAGGAACATGATAACTTAGATAACGATAACAAAAGACATAACATGTTGGGACTAAAACATACTCTTTAATATTTGGAGCCAAAATAAATTTGTCCCCATCTCTCATTGATTTTATCAAACTTTGTTCAAAGTATTCCTTCACCTCGGGTTGGCTTGTCATGTAGTGTGTGTAACAAATCTGTTGTGGACATTATGTTTGTACTTGATTGTGATGCAACACACTCTGTTACAAAGACCTTTTTCACCCCTAAACGCACGCCTCCTTTGCCTTTCACACGTTTGTTATGGTTTTTTCCTAGCACAATGTATAAGGTATATATCAACATTGTCTTTAAGAGTGAATTCGCCTGTAGCCTCCTTGGCCTTTCATCCCATCTGCTCAAAAAAACTATGAAATTGCTTAGTTGACATTCTAATAAAGTGTCTTTAATATAGGTTGTAATGTTAAAAACACACCACTGCATCAGCTATCTTCTTTATTCATGGCTCAAAAATGGTTTTTCTATCGATTGAATCTCGAACATGAAGCGAACAATACCAATCAAGAACCCGATCTCCCTTATTCGTAACTATAGAACTAGTTGCCGCCGATGAGGATAAGCTCGGAATAGGGTAAACCCAGTATTAATCCATTCCTTTCGGGATTCATCATATGTTCTACGACCCATGTGGTGGTAAAACTTCTTTTGGTTCGAACGTTGTGAAGCTTTACTACGCTTTTCCTAACGAATCAATAGCAATCAAAAGAATTAAAGTTAAATGCTAATTTAATAAATTTTTTAGTGAGTAAATACCATTTTAAACGCTTAACCAACACAATTGATTTTATAAGTTAGAATGAAAATATTAAGCTTCCATGCTACGTGAAGAAACTTCATAAATCCAACACGTACAATACGTTTTTGACGTACAACATGAACATGTATATAGAGCTGGAGATTGATCTAACACTTAGACAATATAATTAGGTAAAAACATCGTGAACATAAAAATGAACATAGGTAAATAACATAATCACTTGTACAATTTGTTCAACAAAAGTAGTTTGTTCGACAAAAATGAACATGGGTAAGTAACAAAACCAATAGTGAAGAACAAGATCATCTGGTTATATCCACAAAAAAAAAAAAAAAAAAAAAAAAAAAACTGAACATAGTAGTAAACAACTGATTTTCGGAATAAATGAAGCGGAATTAGAAATAACCAAAAATTAGGGAGAACTATCAAATGTTTTTGCAATATTATCATCAAAATATATACCAAGTGGAACGACAAAAGGTATTAAAAGAACACAAGGATGTAAGGCTTAGACAAAAACAAGCATTCCTAGAGTCCTATAATGTTATTCTCATTTGCATTTGGTGTGATATCTAATACATATAAATGACTATTAACATCTCTATTTACATACTAGTAAAAATTATAAAAAATTAATACCTAAAAAAATGCATTTAAATGAATTTAGTAAGGTCTAAAAGATTTTTTTTCCCACTCCATATACTTTTTCTTTTGGCATTGTAGTGTTTATATATTAGAGATTATAATGTAGGCATATAGCATACCCACTTAAAACAAAAACAATGATGTCCATAACTTTATTAGTTATAATTAAGGTAACTTACAGTCAAAGGCGGACCTAGGATTTTTTACCTGATGAGTCACAATCGATAATCAAATAAGTTTAAAGAGTACAAAATACAACCAAATACTTAAATTTTTTTTTAAAAATACTTAAAAAAAAATTTTGGCCTTGGTGAGTCACTTAACTCACCATGCACAAGGGGTAGGTCCGCCCCTGCTTACAGTAGTAAGAATTCCCTTGTTTGATTTAGATAATTTAGAAGTTGAAGTACATAAAAAAGATCCTCATGATCCTCTCTACGCTTTATAGTAGTGTACTACCAAGATGTTCTTGTGTAACTTCATCATAAAACTCATCCAACTCCTTAAGAAGTTGATTAAGAAGCCAACCAAACCAACGATAAAAACCGGCAACATTAAGCTCAGCTCGCTCTCCTAGTAACCTCTGCGTTTCCTTTAAAATCTCTTAGTTTGTAACATCAAATTTCTTCCCATATCCTACGCGACATGCATAACTTTGTAAGATTAATAGGCTCATTACATCTTTACATGCATTACTTTGAGCAACTGTAGTAATAACGATGTTAACTAGAGTTGGGCAAGGGCCAAACTGGCACGCGGGCCGAGACGTTACGACACGCTTTTGGACCGGCATGACATGATACACTGTTCGTAAAGTGGGCTGCAAACTAGGCCGCGGATAGCAAAACAAATTTAAGGTATAAACGCGACACACCAATTTGACACGACACGCGACCTATATACTTGGCTCGAAACATGCCACTATTTAGTATTAATTGACATTAATATTATAAGTATTATTATTATTATTACTACTACTACAATTAATATTACCATTATTTTAATAATAATAATATATTATAATATAATTTAAATTATCTAAAATTATTTCTTTCTATTCTATTATATACTTATTTTTATTTTTAATTACAAAATTCACAAGACATTACATGTGGAGCACTTTGGATTGATCCAGACACGACACGACACGACACGACACACGACACACGACACACGACACACGACGCGAGAGAAGAGAGCTAGTATTTCACTCGTAGAAAAACGAGTTTACGCGCTTAGTAGCTCTAGGATGGTATCTTATGGACCTCCCTCCATCTCTCTCCTCCCAAACTCTCTTCCTCGAAATTTGACAAAAACTGCAAAAAGTTTCAAACTCAGTGGGCCATGTTCAGGGCAACACACCCTAGTTCACCAAACTCAGGTATGCGACTAAAAGGCTTGAAACTTTGCAATCAAATCCACCCAATATTATGGGTTTCCAATTTTGTTTGATTTCATGTAAATTTTGTGAAAAGGGGGCTTTATTTGATTATTTATTTACTTTTCTCATTTTTGACAGAATTGGAGAGTACCCAGACCGCTAGTAGTGGAAGAAGAGCAGGAATTGAAGCAAATGAAGAATATGGCTGCCGTTAGAAAAAGATGGGAAGCTTTAGTAATTTTGTTACATTATTATTGATATTAATTTAAGCTCTTTTTTGAATTTCTGGTAAATTTTGAATTTTTTTTTTGGTTTAATGTTGTGTAAATTTGAACTTGTTCGAATATTTTAAGTATTTCGGCTTTGAAAGGGTGATAATTTTTGGCAATTGAGGAAATTGAGTATTTTCTTGTAGAATTGTTATGCGATGTGATTGATGTTGTAGGTTCGGAAATGGTTGGACGGTATTGAATTTTGTTGTGGATTATGGGACTTGTTCGCTATTGTCTGTGTGTGGTGGAAGCCTCATGTGTTGGGTAGTTGCTGTCATCATGATGGTGTAAGCTCTTCAAAAAAAGAAAATGATCAAAGGAAGTTATGGATTTGAAAATGGCAGGGCAATGGCGTATTATGGTGTGGATGGTGAGATCCAATTGTTATTGTTACTTGTGGTGATAGCTTCTTGTATTGGGTAGTTGTTGCCATCATATTGGTGTAATTTACATAGAAAAAGGAAACGAAATAAGGAATGAATGAAATGTCTTCTTTGTCTATTGGATTTGTAAGTTGTAGCTTTGTGGCTGTGGGTAGAATAGCTGATTTTTGAGTTAGCAAATAAAACAAAGAAAAGGAGCAAAGATTTGGATATGAATTGCTAGTTCGAGTAAACTATTGTTTGGATTGATAGTAGTAGCTCGTGGTGGTCTCATGTTGTTGATGCAATATTTTATTGAAGCATGTGATTGTCATTGCAAGCATACAATTTCTTGTAATGCTTGTGGTATGGAATCCTTTTTGTGTTTGAGAATTTCGTTTTTTGTGCTTCATGCTTTCAAAACTATTTTGCATAGGTGAGGGAGGGAAAAGTCAAGCTTCTGACACCTAGGGAGGCTGGGTATGCAATCCAACTCTCTAGAAAGACTCTTCTTGATGTTTTCCCAGGATCACAGTGCAACAAGGTGAATAGTTTATATATACCTACAATACTTATATGCTTCCCCTATGGCATTGTAAACTACAGCTTTATTTAGTCTGGTGTCTAAATTTCTGAGGATCATTGATATTTGCATTAATTGTTCTGGTTTGTTTAGTCCTGTTTCATTGAAGTTATAGTTTTGAATGACAGAACATATGCCATATAGCTGTATAATTCTTTGATATTATTCTATTCTTTATCATCGTTCTTACAGGTTTATTGACATTTTGCTCAACACTCTCTTCACTTTTTGTCATGTCTGTTACTCCGTCAATTCCATTCTATAGTAATGCTTTATATCACCTAAAAGGCCATAACTGGCTCAATATCTACATCGTCCGATGCAGAAAACTATATGGTGGTTATGTTTCTGTTTAAACTCTAGCCACCAATCTACGATATTTTATTTTGTGTTTTTGTGTTGCAGACATGGGTTAAGGGTTCAACCTGGATACCCATATTTGATGTTGGTAAAAGATTTTTATCTGAAATTAAAAAACTATCTTTCTTTCCTCTTTTCAGTGGCAATATCTGTTTCATTTATACACTGGTCATACCAGTGAAAACACTCTTCAATGGAGTCGGGATTTTTTCTTTAGATGAGAACAATAATTTTGATAATATGACTTTGACCTTTTTTAGTTGCTCTGTTAAATTGCTTTTGTTATTCCAGGCCAAACAGAGGAGGTCTCATATTATAGTGTTTTTCCAGAATAAGTGGGAAATATGTATAAACTTTATGGTCCAGATCAAATCATAACTTTCTTTGCTATAACTACTAGTTAAAAGGGGTTTTAAGTAATTTATCATCATTTTTATTACTTGTTTCACAAGTCATGTGAGATTCTTTTATTATGCAGTAAATTTGCATTAATGAATCTGTTTTCTGCTCCACCAACATATTATCCTATTCAAATACTATACCGTGGAAACTAGAAATTCTCATAGTAGCGAGTACAAGGGGTCGCAACAGCAAGAAGAGGAACTTTTCTGTGAATAGTGAGCCCAGTACGTTGTCTCATATCTAAAGTGTCACCTTTTTGCAATGCCCAGTTGAACTTACTTAAGAGATTTGCTAGTACGAGCTCATTGTTGGCTATTGCAAATAAGATCCCTGGGCAGCCTCTCCTGCCAGATCCGAAGGGAATTAGTTCAAAGTCTTGCCCTTTGAAATCTATTGAAGAGGTTAAGAACCTTTCTGGATGGAACTCCTCAGGCTCTTCCCAAGTTGCTGGGTCTCGATGAATTGCCCAAGCATTGGTTATGACTCGTGTCCCAGCAGCAATATCATAGCCACTAATTTTGACATCATGAGTTGATTCACGAGGCACCAACAATGGAATTGGCGGATGTAGTCGAAGTGTCTCCTTAATCACTGCCTTCAAGTACTTCATCTCTACCAGATCATTTTCTGAAACACCTGCTTCTCCACTGGTAATATTCCTCACTTCTTCTTGCAGTTTTTTCATTACTGTAGGATGCCTCAGAAGCTCTGTCATCGCCCATTCTAAGACAGTATATGTTGTATCAGTTCCACCAGCAAACATGTCCTGCATGGAGTAGAATAAATATGGTTGTTAAGTATTGAAATCTAAAGAATTCCACATTTCTTTATTTTTATGATAAATGTTATGTATAGCCATCTGACTTGGTTACATCTGGAATTGTTACGAGATCGAGCAGACTCTGTATGACACGGATACATCATTAGGATTGACCTAGCTATCCGAAGTTTATAACTTTTGGATTGAAAACTCCTATGTGCCCCTTCCACCGCGGAAATCCACAACTAGTCTGAATGTTAGAACTTGGAGTGAAGACTTGACTATGTGCATGTATGACTCTGATTGATCCATGGTTTTGAAATAAGGTAAAGATTGAAAGTAAGTTGGCCACTTCCTTAAAGAACTTAAATGTAAGTACTCAAGTATTAAATTGTAAATTCAATGGATTAACGATGTTATTATTAATAGAATCAGAAACATGTTATTGCTCGTGAATCATTATCACGAAAATGTGGCGAGTTCACTTTACCTACTTCTCGTTGACGCTGATGAAGTTGCCATCCGGAATACCCATTGAGAAGCAAGAAAAGCCATTTGAACTTCTAAGTAAGATCATATTCCTAGTTCTGTTTCAAGAAAGTGGCCATTCTTTAGCTAGGAGGAAATTGATTGTTACTTTAATCAATTAGCCTGAGAGCTGGTTCATCCATGGTTACGAAAATGTTTACAGGGTTGGAAGTACATGGTTTCTTTGGACTTTATTTTTGGCTTGCGATTAGAAAATATGGTGAAATTGAAGGTTTACGAGTAGAATCTATATAGGAAAGAACTGTGTGCCCTGTGTGAGGCCGTATACATGTCCTTAATTTTGCTATTTAATGATCAAGTAATGATACTGGTGAAGTGGCAAAGTGCTGCTCAGCAGCAGAGATGCTGGGGAGAGACTATTAATTTTGGTATTAGCAGTAAGAACTCAGGGATCTGGTATAAAGATGGAGTAGAAAAGAGAGAAAAATCACAACTAGTAAGTTTGAAACAAAAGTATGCATTCTAAAATTTTTGAAGTTCATATTATCCTTGTATTTTCATGATTACATTGTCTAATGTGGTCCAAGGGATAATGAGCTAAAATATGTTATAAGTAATTGGGTTTGATGAGGTACAAATTTACAAGGGTCAATCCTTAGCATCAATGAACTTATTTATACATTAAATTGCTTACTTTCTGTTGCATGCACAGTTGAACTGATAAAACATAAAAACCAGACTAGGGAGGACATGATTTATTGGCCATCTTCTTGATGAATGCATATGCTTGTGCTATCTGATACATTTCTAAATTCTATGTATAGTACTCTGTTTTGTTTGGGAGCTATCCAATGCAAATTTAAATGTAGACAATGTTTAATTATAGACAAGAACATACCAATATGAATGCTTTGATGCTGTCTTTATGAATTGGAAAACCAGCTGTGTTATCCTGTTGAACCTGGAGTAAAACATCCACAATATCTTTCACTCTTTCACTCTCACCTACTCTGCCATTTCGCTCATTTTTTTGATCCATATGTTCTTCAACTATTCCCTCCAGAAACTCATCGAAATCTATAGCAAGTTTATTCAGCTTCTTGTGCAAACCGTTCAGTTGATCAATCCAAGCCAACCAGGGTATAAAGTTACTCACTGTAAATGTACCTAGAAGCTCCACAAACTCTTTCAACAATTCCTTAAACTTGATACCACCTTCCTCTCCACTGTATTTCCTTCCAAAGGCCACCCTGCATATCACGTCATTTGTAAATGTCATAAATATTTCACTTAAATTCACAGCTGATGTCGATTTTCTGATCTTTTCTATCAATAGTGCCACTTCTTCCTCCCTCACATTCTGGAAAGATCGAACTCTTTTGTTACTCAAAAGCTGGAGCACACAAATACTTTTCATCTGTCTCCAGTATTCTCCATAAGGAGCTCCTGCTATATTTTTTCTGTTGTAGATCAGCCGTTTGCTAATAATTGATTGAGGCCTGTTTGAGAATGTGATGTCATTTGTTTTCATGATTTCTCGAGCAGCTCTTGCAGATGATACAACAAGAGCTTGTTTGCTGCCAAGGTGAAGCAACATAAGTTCACCATATTGCCGAGACAGGGCTTGTAGAGTTTCATGAGGGTATATGCCAAGTTGGTGAAGATTCCCCAAAATAGGTATCTTGGGTGGAGAAGGGGGTAGTTTTCTTTTTATGGCTGCATTGGAAGTGAGCCATTTATACAGGTAGAACAGAGATATGAAGAATGGAATGATGGACAATGGATTCAAAACTAGAAAATTTGTTTCTTCCTTTATCATGCTCATTGGAAATCGAATTAACATGAAGCAGATTTATGGGAATCAAAGATGTCTAGAATTCTGATCCTTGGCTATTCAAGGTCATAAGTTATCAAGGATGCACAACCGAGCAGGTGATTTCTGCAGCTGGAACTTTGGAAGCCTATCTCGAGCAAAAGGATGAGGGAAAAAAAGTTTTCCAAATTTGGTAAATTCTCAAATACTTGGCTATAGCTGAATCATAGTAGGTCGCAGAATGTGAAAGTTTAGCACAACTCTGGGATTCCTATAAGCATTTGTAGGTGGTATGCATAATCTCTCTACAGCTTTTGGAATTTCTTCCTTAAACTTGCCAAACAGTTCTAAACATTGATTGTTCTATTTTTGGTGAGATTTATTTGATTGATGCTTCTTTCCTATCCCATAATTTTATAGAAGTTGTCCGCGGATGGTGGACGTTGACATTAGCCATCACGCACTGCTTTCTGTATTAAAAGTACAGTTTTTGTCAGTGACCTTCTGTCCTGAAAATAGTTATAAACTGCCAATTGTATCTCTTATTGAAACCCAAGTTGTGTAGAGTATCATTTTTTGCTATATAAAAAAGTGTATGATTTCGTTGCCATACATACCAGTATATTTAATTTGAAAGCTTTGAAGAATTATATTTGGACATTATAATATTGTGATCATCCTAGGATAGCCGTAAGATTTGTATTAGATCTTAGTTTTATTATAAACTGTCGCCATTGTTCTGAGTTATTTATTTATTTTTTTTACATTCTTTTCAGAAGATCCATTGGATCAGAGAGCCACAACATGCAGGAGTCTCTATCTCTTTTATTGTGTTTGAAGACCGCCTCTCAAACTTGGTTGGTTGGGATCATGAAATTTTTTGCGTCTCCATCAGCCACTTTACATCCCACTATTTTACCTTCCTAGAGAATTTTCATTCTCTTTAATGTGTTATGTTGCTCCTTACCAAGTTATTTATACATCTTTGTCATTCAGTTTGTGGTACTAGCATTTGACTTTGTTCTATTGGTAAGTGTGATGAAGATGTTGCTTACTCGATACATTAGCGAGTGTGGAATCTACTTGTTAGTTGTGGTAGTAGCTGTTATTCTGTTAATGGTAAGAGGTGAGTATTCCTAAGTTAGTGTTCGGGTTATATTAGAGGTTGGATTAGTTTAACAAAAAAAAAAGGATCATGTTTTCTTTTGAAACTACTTATGACTGTTGCTTGAAGAAACTTCAAAGCTGCACTGAATATTGTCTTTGAACCCTTTGATAGAGTTTTGAGTGAGTCAAAGCTTTAAAAAATGTTATTGCAGTAGTGTCTTGGAGGAAGTTCAATGTGAGTTTCCAAGAACTTTGTTTAATATGGGGCTAGGTTGTACCTGTCCCTAGGATAAAGATTTTATTTCACAAGATTAAAATGATTCATTTAAAACTATATGGTCATAAAGAAAGTAACCTCTTAGTCTTATAGACACTTGAACACTTCTATCTTAATTTGTCAATATTAGATACTCTCATCTAATGCTTTATGAGTTTAGAACTTCAACATTCTCCTTCATATACGAGGTTCCTTATCACCTAAGTTATACTCATATATGATGTTTTACAGGACAAAACTTTATACTCATATATGATGTTTTACAGGACAAAACTTTATTACTTTCCTTGAAACTCATTTTTAATTTAGCCCAGCATACTAAACAACCAAGCCATGCACCCAGTCTGATACCATGTTAAATACGGATTTGGATAACATCGATCTATAAGGGAGAGTCCACTTTACGAGAATAAGAGGATTTTACATAAAAGTCATATAGTCATAAAGGGGATAACCTTATATATTAGATTTATCTATCTTAATTTGTTAATATGCGATAGAAACATGTGATAAAGGCAGGGATTTAGAGCTTTAACAAACTTGAAGCAATTTGGCAGACTTATCTTTGTTGTTAGGTCATTTGGTGTTTTCCAAATTTGTGGTATAGATTAATCAAGTGTCATATTTGGCAAGTGGAAAGTTTTGTTAGCTATGAACTCTTCTAGGTTGTGTTTTGCCAACTTGTAATGCATTGAGGAGGATCTAGTGCAGTTCGATACTCCTACGATCAAGTCAATTACTCTTGTCACTGTCTATGATCATAACCAGTACGTCAAACCCGCTCTTCTGGCAAATTTAATGATTTTTTTCATGATAAGTTTTTATTTGTTATTGACCCTTTATTCGAGTGATGTGGTAACTAATTTGAATGTGTTATGAAAGTGTGCTTGTCCTATGGTTAAGATCAAGAGGTGAAGGTGGTGGAATCCCAGAATCGCTACTATGTCGAACTCTGATGTACTATTTTTTTCGTTTTAAAATAATTATATCAAAATGATTTTTTCACTATTTACGTAGTGATTTAAAGAACTTATTATGTAAAAAGTTGTTGGATTGATCTAAATGTATATTTTCAAAATTTTTAATTTTATTTAGGTTATTAATAATGGATAAATTGATAAACTAATTTTTAAATTAATGTGCTTGCAATCATAAATTAATATGGTGTAACTATTTTAAAATAGAGGTTGTATTAATGAGTATTAAATGCAAGTGAAACACTATGTAATAATTGACTACCTCATTTCTATCGATTAGCCTGATACTATTGTCACTTTAAATAAATAGTATTTAAGAGATATTTCTCCAAATTTGGTGAAGGTAATGAACTTGTATGGTCAAAGCAGTTGGAATTACAAGAAAAGACCTGAACTAACTATGACCAAAGTTCGAAATCTATTTAAACAAAAAACAAACCGCTATAACCAATCCAAGAACCAATTTAGATTAACCCGAACTAAACATGGTCGGAACTCAAAATATACCTGGACTCGAAATAACCCACTATCCATCCAGGAACCGATCCGGATTGACCCGAACAGAATATGACCTGAACTAGATACGACTCAACCTGAACCCGGTTAGAAAACAAATAACCGATTTGACCCAATAAGAATCGACCTGCGATGGGTTAACGACACAAAATCGATCTTTGAACCCAAATTGACATCCCTAGTTTTATCCTCAAGTGTATGGAGAAAGGACCAAATCCTCAAGGTTACACTAGATTTAGAAATGTTTTTAATGAGTAGTTAGAAAAACACAAATTTGCCTTTAGAGATTTAAAAAGTTGGGGTGTGGCAAGTCAACAAATCTTAACCAAGTTATGTTTTAGTTGATCTTTAAGGTTTTGAAATTTTTTTTTGCAATCTTAGTTAAGAAAAAATCAGCAGTTGTAATTTAAAACTGACAGACTTTGTAGAGTTGCTACGTTAGAAGTAATACCAATTTGAAAATTTTATGGACAATCCATGTTACGTTGAAAAGATGTCAGTCAAAGATGAAACCTTGAATAGTGCTGAGAAAAACATGGGAAACTTTAATGCTCTAAATATTTTTGACCATTGAGATTTCATTACACTACATATCAAACTTTTCAAGATTAATGTAGCAGGGATACGTAACAGATATTCATGAATTTATTGTCAAGGAAAAATGATTTATTTTATCAATTTATTCATGTTTTGATTTGTTGCCCATGTTTCTGCCGCCAACAACTCCGAGTATTTGTTTGCAGGGGCAGGGCCTTCAGTTAGCTGCAGGTGCATTACAAGCTCTTGCAAGTTGCAACAGCAAAAAGAGGAGTATTTTTGTGCATATTGATCCCAAAGCTCTCACTCATGTCCAAGGTCTCACCATCTACACCTCCAGGCAACGTCCAATCAAACTTATGCATGAGATTTGCTAATAAAAGTTTACTGCTTGCCATTGCGAATGAAATTCCCGGACACATCCTTCTACCAGCTCCAAAAGGAATGAACTGGAGGTCGTGCCCTCTGAAATCTATTGGAGAATTCAAGAACCTTTCTGGATTGAACTTCTCAGGTTCATCCCATGAGGTAGGATCTCTATGGATTGCCCAACCGTTTACAATAACCCCTGTCCCGGCTGGAACGTTGTAGCCATATATTTTGCTATCTTGTGATGATTGTCGGGGTATTAGCAAAGGTACTGGAAGATGTAGCCGTAGAGTCTCCTTGATCACTGCTCCCAAGTACCTCATACGCTCCAAGTCATCTTCTTTTACACCATTATCTTCTCCGGTAATTTCTCTGACCTCCGTCTGCAGTTCTTTCATAATTCTAGGATGCCTTAATAGTTCTGTCATAGCCCATTCTAACAAGGTGGAAGTTGTATCCGTCCCAGCAGAAAACATATCCTGTGTTAAATAATCACTTCATAAGATAAGGTAAGATAAAACAGAAAATTCTCTGATCAAAGGTCGGTTCCCTAAACCCTACAAAGACTACAATCAGCTTACAGTATGTATATACTTGCCAAAAATTCCGGTCATTATTCACCAGTTCTGCAGTCTAAATCTCAGTTGAGAAATGCTAAATAATCAGGAGTATTTACTCGACGTCGACTGCTGGTGGAGCTAACTAGCCAAGTGGTCTGGTTTTGTTTATCCTGTGGTTTTGTCAAAGACGAGCATCAGGGGATCTCTTCTTGTTGCCCTACTCCTTACCACCAACCCATTATTCTTATTAGTCAAAACTCAGCTAAAACCCAGAGTGAGCGGTACGTAGAATTTGAAAGAACCCCCTTGGTTGCAAGATTTTACTTCTGATAAGTTCGCTTACAAGTTGCAACTAAAGAATTAGTGAATAAAAGCTACATGAAGTTTGCTATTTCTGCAGGACAAGTTACAACTCAAGAACAATTTTGTTTCACTTAGATGTAGTAAACAATGTTACTTCGTACGAGAAATGAAAATAAATGTAGATGAGTTGCAGTTAGCAGCGCACAAATTATAAAGTATTCATACATACGTACCAATATGAGAGCCTTAATACTGTCTCTGTCAATGGAAAAGTGAGGTGTTTGAACCTTCTGGACATCAAGCAAAATATCCACAAAGTCCTTTACTTTTTCATCATTGTCCCCGGTCTCAAACTTTCTGCAATCATCTACACGATTCTGGTGTTCTTTCACTACCTTTTCGAGGAATCGATCAAACTCTTTAGCAATCTTTTCAACCTTTGCGTCCCAACCATTAAACCGATCAATCCAAGCAAGCCATGGTATAAAATCCCCGACATTAAATTCAGCTAGCAACCTGTTGAATTCTTGCATGACCGTCCTGAAGTTGATACCATCTTCTGTCCCAGTATACTTCTTGCCAAAGGCAACCCTGCATATTGTGTCATTAGTGAACTCTATAAACATCTCGCTCAAATTTACTGGAGATGATTCTGCTTGTCTGATTTTCTCAATCAGAAGAGATGTTTCTTCTTCCCTTACATTCCGAAATGACCGAACTCTTCTGTTGCTCAAGAGGTGGAGTACACTTATACTCTTCATCTGCCTCCAGTATTCTCCATAGGGCGCTCCCACAAGATCCTTATAGTTGTACAGAAGCCTCTCCCCTTTCTTGGACATTGGCCTGTTGGCAAATATTATGTCATGTGTTACCATGATCTCACGGACTGCTCTTGCTGATGACACAACGATTGTTGGCACGCTGCCGAGTTTGATCATCATGAGGTCTCCGTACTTCTCGGATATCGCCCGGAGAGAGCGGTGAGGGTGAGTGCCAAGCTGGTGAATATTGCCTAAAATTGGTAACTTTGGTGGAGAAGGAGGTAAGTTTTTTTTGGAGGTGTTTCTTAGTTGAAGCCATTTGTAGGAGAAGAACAAGAAGAGGACGACAGGTAGAAGTGTCAACGATTGGAAATAGGTGAATCTCATTTGATTCTGCAGCAACAGTTGAACATTGCGAATCATCTGTAAAATTTTGCAGTTTATCTTTGATGAATGCTGATATTTTGGGGCTCTGGTGTCCAAGGTACAAGTTCATAGAAGTAGGTGTCATGATAAGCCAAAAATTTATTATTGGTAGGGACTTCTGATTTCAGATTGATTTCATTTACACCCAAGTTGGTGTAATAATGTGTGGTGCCCAGGTTGCGATACAGAGTAGTGGGCAATGATATTACAACTGTCTACTTATCTTTATTTAGCATGTGACTAATGTTCAGCAAGGTTAAATGGCTTGCGATTAATCTTTATGAAGTGGATGGAACATGAAAAATAAATCAAAGTTGGACCATCTAGGCAGGAATTGGATGGTTTATTTATAACAGTGATGGAAGAAATGAAGGAGGCGATGAACGAGTCTGGGCCTTGTCGACTCTCCATGAAGAATTTTTAGTCATTTGGAAAGGAATCAAACAAGCAAACTAAGGGACATTTTCTAGCTGTAGGAGTCTGAATATGCGCCTGAGAGACTAAGCAAACATGTTAAGTATATGTATTTTAGAGAGTTAGAGGGCATTTCATCTTTTCCAGGCCTCTAGTTACCAGTACTCCAATACATCTGGAATGACTCGAGGGTGGTGCTGTAATGTCGATCAAGAGAGATAAGTATGTAAAGTGTTCGTTTCATAGCCTATTAGCCTAATTCTGAACTTTGTAACCAAATGTGCACTTTTATTTATTTGGATTGTTGTCTAATTGAAAAAATAATGACGAGACCTTGTTGAACTTATATTATAACTTCAGGGATAAGGGAGAGAAATAGCTAAGTATGAATATTGAAACTAGTATATATTAGTATATTACAATAATGCCATATATAGGTTCATAAAATACTCTAACATAACTTAAACACCAATTAGTATAATAAAGGAATCCTAAGACACACTAATATTAAGCATAAATTAATTATGTCCCTTAAATTAAGGACGACTATCATTCACACACTAGGTTTGAGCGCTTTTTCCATCACTCTCGTTACTTTAAAATTAGTAAATATTACTCCTTCTATCCCTCCCTTTTTTCTTCTCATTTTTCATTTTGGTTCATCCTTCAAAAATTGGCCCATTTGCATAAAAAAAAATTCATATTGGGTTGTCCTATCAAAGATTTTTCATTATATCTTAAAAAAATAAATTTTTGTACTAAGAAAAAAAAGGCATAGGGAATATGAAGCACTTTTCTTCATATTTGTTGCACTTTATTCAAGGCAATATTTTCGGACTTGTGAAGAACTTCTAGACACCTACACATTATTGATACACATTATGAGCAACTCCATGTTAGGATTTAGGAGCACTTGTCTCCAAGGTGCTTTTCTTACCCACATTCTTTTTACCACTCTTGCCATGGTGGTTTTCTTCAATTTTTTGGAATGAATTGATCATCATTCACTGTGACGGGATTCCACTCAATTTCGATATTCTCACTTTCTCACTTGTTATCTTTTTTATCTAACTTAACATTGATACGGTTAAGCCCTAATATTATGTAATTAGCTTTGGGCCTATGTTTAAGGCCTAATACTCTTAGGTTGTATATATTTCAATGCACATAGCAATACAAAGGCAGAGAATACACAATTTCTAACATGGTATCAAGAGCCTCCAAAACCTAACCCTAAACCTATTTTTTCTTTTTTCTCTACTGTCGCTGCTCGCCATGTGATAACATAATTTTATTCTTGGTTTTAATGCCTTAGATGATCTCTTTTTATCACATTTCCTTCATATTTTCCTCCTTTATGAACTTTTATGTCGTATATTTTGATATTGCTCTTCTCGGGTATTCTCTGCTTTGTTTTGTAGGATTTTAACGTAATAAGAGCTCTCTTGATATCATAAGCTTGTCGTTCGACTCATGTTCGGAGTTTACGTGTTGTTTAGTAGCCTGGCTTTGGGACTTTTGAAGACCTATCGCAACGTGGCTAGTGGCAAGCATCGATTGTTCAAAGTTAGGTGCGGTAAGTGAAATCTACACTCAAATGATTATTATTTCGCAGCAAACACCGCACCTCAATGGCGGTCCTTCACTCCACGCCACAACTCCTTGGCGGCCACTTGAGAAGAATTATTTTTGAAGAAAAAATCTAGTCATAAAGCTATATTTAGGTTTAGTGTTTTAGGGGACTTGGACTTCTTTTTGGCCATGATATTTTGCACGCCCCTTGCTTGGTTTTAGGGGGAGAGTTTTACTTTTCTAGTTTTAGTTTTAGTTTTTCATGGTTTTCACTCTAGTTTTGAGTTTTCTCTTTTGCAACTATGGAAGAAAAGCTTTGGTGATTGATATTTTCTATCAATCTAATTCAAATATTGTTTTCTCTTCTCTAATCTCTTATTATTATTGTTATTATGTCTTCTCTTATTCATTGTTTTGTTTATTTAATTATCATGTTTAAGTAGTTTTATAATCTAGGATTAGGTTGAACCCTAGCATGGATTGATGTGCTATTAATTCCCAAATCTCGTTTTTGATTAGTTTACAATTCATTTATTTTAGGGTTTGACTTTATTATATATCAATGAATGACTAGAAATAGTATTTGTTGAATGTGATTAGGTTGCAACGAAAGTTGATCCTAAATCGAATTTAGAACCCTAATTTAAGATAAAGGAAATCACTACGAAAGTATTAATGTGATTTGTTAGGATGTTAAGATGATAGGCTTAAAGTCTTTGAATTGCATGAGTCCATGAAAATAGGTATGATTGCATTGTTGAAGAAGCCATTGATTGATCGAAAGAAATCATTGGTATTAATTAGGGCATATCTATCCTATGAATTTCTTAGTAATTGAATAAGGGAAGAAGAAATTGTTATTGCATTAGTTCTTGCTATCGGGAATACCTAGTCCTAGATGTCTTTAGTTCGTACTTTATTAGTTAGTAGTATATTCATTCTCCTTTCTCTTACTCTTCTAGTTTAGCAGTGTTAAAGTTGATTAGTTAGGCCATCGTTTCTCTGTGGGATCGACTCTGACTTACCCTACTACATAGTTGGGAGGATTAGTTAGGTTTTTATTTTTCTAAGGTGTGCAACACGCCTTTCACCATGGATGACGGAAAGTTGGATTCTTCATCTTCATTATATCTCAATGCTTGTGATCAACTGAGAAACTTGATCACTCACGTGATCTTGAAAGGGGACAACTACCTTGCATGGTCTCAGGCTCTCACTCTTGCTCTTAAATAATCTTGCCAAAAATTTGTGTTCTTGGATTGCTCGGTCTCAAAACCAACCGACCCAAAACATATACTCGACTGGGATACTATAGACTCTATGTGTTTCTTGGATTTTACGTTCGATTGATGTTAAAATTGTAGCTTTTATTCCATACTTTGAGGATGCATATAAGCTTTGGTTATATTTAGAGAAACGCTTTCGCATGGTTAGCGGTCCTTGGCTACATCAATTGCGTGCCTCTAGATGTAAATAGTTGAAGTCCATGATTGTTGATGATTACTACAATGCTCTTATGAGTCTCTATGATGGTCTTCTTTGTTTGACACCTTCCCATGCTTGTGAATATGGCGATTGCATGTGTGATGTTGTTGCTAGGTATGAGCGTGATAGAGTTGAGGAACTTGTATTGTAACTTATGATAGAAGCGAGAAGGGAGAGAAATAACAAATCGAAGAATTTTGCTTATTTCAATCCAACTAAGTACATACTATAATGATGTCGTATATAGGTTCATAGAACCCTCTAACATAACCAGAACTGTCAAAAATTTACCCAACCCGAATAATCGATCCCAACTTGCAACGATTTGAATCCGATCTGTACCCGTTTTAAATGTGAAATTGGTAACATGTACCCGACTTGATATTAACCGACAATTGATTTTATCTTATACTATTTGACCCGAACCTAAACCTACACTCGAATCGACATAAACCTATAACCGACTAGAACCGACTTGAAAATGAAGCAAACCTAAAATAACACCCGACCTGATTATAACCCAAAACAGATTATAAACCAATATAACATGTTATAAACCTAGCCTATTGTGACCCATAATGAACTGTTTTATTTTGATTTGTTGTTGATTCCACCCGTTTTTTTTACTAAAGTCGTAATAACTTATAACCTAATTTTGGAGAAATTGCATTATATTTGTTGAATTTTACTTATATATATATATATATATATATATATATATATATATATATATATATATATATATATATATATATATATATATATATATATATATATATATATATATATATATATATATATTCAATCAGTGTATAATGGATCAAATTTGGGGACTAACATAATTTGGGGAATAATTTTTTGTTACAAATCTCAAGTATGATTCGGATTATTAGATGTACATGCTTTCTCTAATTTTTTTTTTCAAGAAAAATTAACCTACTTTCTATGAAGTACCCAAATTTGACTTGCATAATATAACATCCTACTTAATAATTATTTAACCTAACTTTGATTGAATATTTTGTAATGCTTTGTTACTTTTGTAAGGGATAGAATTTCTTCTGAAACATAATGTTTCATCGTGTTAGTTATATGATCGAATCAGACTTGAACCCGAAATAGTTGATTAAATGTCCCAAATATTGAGTCAATCTCGATACTATCCGACGTGATAATTATCCGACTTGATAATATCCGACCTAAATATGACCTATACTTGAAATTATCCACCACAAACCTAGTTAAAACCCCACTTAATACATCCCAAACCCAAAATTTAATAGCATCCGAATTGGCCGAAAAAAACTCGACTTGTACTTAAAAGGGTAAATAATCTTACATGATTTGATTCGAGCTAAACCCGAGCTAAGTTCGAACCTGACCTAATAAAGACTTAACTTAATATAACCCGACCCAAATATAAACCAAAACCCGACATGACTTGATCCAAACCCGACTGGAGCACTCGAATTGACAACTATAAACATAACTAACACTATTACGGAGTAACCTACTAAGCTTAAGATTAACAAAGGAATCATACGACCTAATAACATTAAGTACAAACTAATTATATCCTTAAAATTAAGGATCATATACTATCATGAACACATACTAATTTCAGACACTACTTTCAACAAACTTGTCTGAAAAGACGAGAATAGTATATTCATAAAATTTTCATAATGTCATATACTCCATAACAACCAATATACAATTATATATTTTGACCAAGTATGACCATAAAGTCAAATGTGACGTATTATTTATAAAATATAGGATAAAGTTTTGAAAAATGAAAGAACTTAATTATTACATTTACATTTTACATAAATGTAAGAACATATGACTAGATTATGGTAATTAAATTTCTGAATTTTTCATAAGCTTTTTTAAAAAAAAATTGCAAAAATATGGTTCTAACCAAACTATTTTAAAAAATAAGCCAATTTGGCTCGGAAGGAAATAGGTGCCTCGGGCAACGATTTAGTGAAAGGAAAATTGTTACCTGAGACACTGATGTGTAGTGGGCAGGGATTAGGGTTTGTCAGAAAGTTGGGCCAGTGCAAAATGTTACTTCTCTTTAAATGAAATCGTTGCCAAGGAAAGAAAAACAATCTTTAGAAAAGCGTTGCTTGAGGCAACGTTTTTAGTTCAATAGAAAATGTTACCTGGGGCACCTATTCTAACCAATTAGAAATCAGTGCCCCAAGCAATGATTTATAGCTGCCCACTTCCCTACCCAAAACCCTAATCCCTGCCCACTACAAATCGGTGCCTCATTATTGTCCAAGGCACCGATTCTCTTTCAAGCCTACTAAATTGGCTTTTTTTTCAACTTAGTTTGGTTAAGAGCTTGGTTTTGCAATTTTTTTTTAAAAAAAAATTTATAAATTGCTGCCCTTCTGTTAGTAGGTACTAATCTAGAAAAGCAATCTGGAAGGTTTTCATTTACCTGCAATAAATGGCATTGCAACAGCAAGAAGAGGAGTACTCCTGTGCAGAGTGGTAACATAGCACTCGGTCAAGTCCAACGTCTCGCCTTTTGGTAATGTCCAATTGAATTTATGCATAAGTGTGGCTAACAGAAGCTCAGTACTTGCCATGGAAAAAGATATTCCAGGGCACATCCTTCTACCAGCTCCAAATGGAATGAATTGGAGGTCACGCCCTCTGAAATCTGTCGCAGAATTTAAGAACCTTTCTGGATGGAACTTCTCAGGCTCATCCCACAAAGCAGGATCTCTGTGAATTGCCCATCCATTGATAATAACTGTGGTCTTGGCAGGTACATCATAGCCGTTTATTTTGGTATCTTTTGTTGATTCGCGAGGTGACAACAAAGGAATAGAAGGATGTAGCCGTAGAGTCTCCTTGATCACAGCTTTCAAGTAGCTCATACGCTCCAAGTCATTTTCCGATACCATAAAATTATCTTTTGGTTCTCTCACCTCTTCTTGCAGCTTATTCATAACTTGTGGATGTTGTAGCAGTTCTGTCATTACCCATTGTAGTAAGCTGAAAGTTGTATCAGTCCCAGCAGTAAACATATCCTGCATTGGAAGGATTCTTCACAAATTAGTTGGGGTAACAAATAGAATCATATATATCGATAAACGTGATATCTTAACATTAACATCTTCTCACTCTACAATTTCCTGTCTTTCTCTAGTCACAATCTTGGTTAAATGCTCTAATGTTTTCAGTTTATCAGCTTTGTTTAGAAAAAAATGGGTACAAACAAGAATAAATTGCTAAACACTTAAACCTGTCTACATTTGTAAATGACTCCATCGAACAATTTGATTAATCTATGATGAGTAATTCTACTTCTTAATCTAACCATCAAAGAGAAATTCCTAATTTATATTGGGTATAAATCTGACAATTTATATCACGATAAAAAAAAAAAGCAAAAAAAGATATTTAAGTGAAATCTCAGAGGTAGGTGGTATTATATCTAGTATATGTAACATATATCAGATATATAGGTGGTATTATCTCAAATAAAAAAATAAAATAAAAAATGCTTTACTAAGATATCAGATATAGATAGGGATGGCTACGGATCCAAGACCCAATTCAAACTCAGTCAAACCCAACCCATTTTTTAAGGGTATAGGTCTAATTTTTTTAGACTTACTGAGTCTAAATGTTCTTGGGCCAGAGATGGGTTCGGGTACAAAAAATTTAGACCCAGATCCAACCTATGGACCCGCTTATTTTTAAAAAATAAAACAAAAACTTAATCTTCATTTAGAACTAAAACTAAAAGTTCCATTTACATTGCCCCAATTTTCTTCCTCTTCTACTCTTCTCCTCTCCATCCTCTATTTTCCACTCTCAATCTATTGCAAGCCTCCAACTCTTTCTTATCACCACTAATTACCAGATAACATATTCATATAATTTTGATGTATATTTTTCTGGTATGGTGATAATATGTGCTTTGTAATTACTAGCTTTTCGTTGCCACGCCCCACAAACATATTTAAATGGGTTTGAGAATACTAACTTCTTTGCGAATTTAAAACTAATGAGTAGCGATATACTTGATCTTAAAAACATTGTAATAGAGTATTGTTGAGTTTAGGACTTTTGATTCATTGTTAGATTTTAACTCTAATGCTTACTTGTTTTCAGTCATTGAACTAAAAATTGTTTTACTAGTATTTCAACAATACAAATTGTGTGCTTAATAAATGATTGATTAATTTATCTCATTTGACATAATATTATAATTTATGTTTGTTTATAACATTTAGGCCAGTAAACAATTCTAAGGTCTGAATTGTAAAAATACATCCAATTATGAAACATGTGATAATAAACACATAGAAATACAAATATGTTAAGGACCCATTTGGACCCAATACTTATCAGATCTAGTGGATTAGGGTAAGGATATGAAATTTTAGGACACAATGGGTTTGGGACGGATCTGGGTCTAATCAAATCCGATCTAGATCTGACTCATTATCATCCTTAGATATAGGTGATATATTATCTCAAGTATACATGTTATTATTTCAGATATAGGGTTATTATATCAAGTATAAATAAAATTACAAAAATGACCCTATCAGATACAGAAATAACGATTTCAGGTATAGAAATAAAATTACAAAAATGACCACAGTATGAATTAGGAAATCATCAATCATCAATTATTACGGAGTACTATATATCGAAGTTATGGAGATGACTTCATTCTATTGTTCCCACATTTAGGATTATTAAGTACTCTCTACATTGCTTTTTGCTTTATTTGTTTACTTTTTATGAAGATCCTAATATAAACTTCAAACTTAAAAATGTTTAGAAGTTTAAATATCAGTGTATAACATAAACATATTAGCTGGTGGTCGTTTGACTTGTTTGGTTTACAACTTCAGATTGATGATCAGAAACAATTTCTGTTAGATTTGGACGAATAAGCTAAGAAAAAGAACGGAAGAGCGGTTACCAAAATGAGAGCTTTTATGCCAACGTTGTCAATAGGAAAGCGAGTTGTGGGGTCCTTCTTCATGCTCAGCAGAACATCCACAAAGTCCTTCACTTCCTCATCCTTATTAGCACCATCTTCAGATCGTCCGCAGTTCTTTGAACGATCCTGATGTTCTTTGACTATCTTCTCAAGGAACTTATCAAACTCTTTCGAAATCTTATCGACTCTTGCATCCCATCCCCTGAGGCGATCAACCCAAGCTAGCCAGGGAATAAAATCTCCTACGTTGAGCTCAGCTAGCAACCCCATGAAGTCTTTCAAAAGCTTATTGAAGTTGAAACCGTCTTCGTCATTCGTATATTTCCTTCCAAAGGCGACCCTACAGATGGTATCATTTGTGAAATCCATAAACATCTCGCTCAAATTCACTGGTGATGATCCTGCTCGCCTTATTTTCGCAATAAAAAGAGCGGTTTCTTCCTCTCTTACTCTATGAAAAGAACGAACCCTGTTGTTGTTTAGTAGGTGCAGTACACATACACTCTTCATCTGTCTCCAGTACTCTCCATAAGGTGCTGCTGCAACATCCTTGCCCTGATAGAAGAGCTTCTTTCCTTTCTTTGACGTTGGCCTGTTTGCAAATATTACATCATGTGCTACAAGGATTTCGCGGGCTGCTCTTGCTGAAGAGACGACGAGTGTTGGCACACTGCCAAGGTGGAGCAACATGAGCTCTCCATACTGGTCTGACATTGATTGGAGAGAGCGGTATGGACGAGTTCCAAGCTGATGAATGTTACCCAAAACAGGTAGCTTTGGTGGAGAAGGCAAGATTTTTCTAGGATCATTTCGTGGTTGATGCCATTTATAGAGTAAAAAAATAACGAGAATGAATGAGAGAAGTGTTGAGGGTTGTAACTCTTGCAAGAATATAAGTTTTAGCTGTGGCTCCATCGCCAACTAGAGCTTTCGCTGTGTTGCCGAATGCCGATGCTTACTGATTTTTAGGGCTATGGCTTTTTTTATATATAGACAAGGTTACATACTTGCATGCGCGGACGCGCCTATAGTTAACTATATAGCACGATAGCATTTGTTGACCTCTAATTTGCATAGTCGATACAATTTTCATTCACATTTGCAATCAATATTTCGTATTTCTTGCAGTTGTGAAAGTTTGTTCAAGGTGATTTTAACACTGATGCCCACAAATATTGAAAAAAAAGAAGCATATGTGCGTAAATAGATGACTAGGACAATAGTTGAATAGCATGTAATCTTTCTAAATACTAGGTTGCCAAGTTTTGTGAGTGGAAGTTGGGAGACTTGGGACTATATTCATTTCAATTTGCTTTATTTGCATGTACGAATGGAGAGAAGGGAGCCTTGTGTGAAAAAGTGTGTCTTATTTGAGATATTCCATTATTACGGTTGTATTAAGTACAGATTATATATGATTTTATCTTATCTTATCTGGTTTGATTTAGTGTATATGATCTTATTTTGATCAGGCTTTAATCTCGTTTGTTCACTAATTTACAAGATCAATGAGAAGTAGTTGGATGATTTGTATTATAGTCATTGGATACTTTAATGTGGAGTATGTTATTTACATATTTTTTTTTATTAATAAAAGATACTTAATGATAATACAAAGAAAATAAAACACATACAGTCTCATCTAATCAAATTTAATCATTTCTTAAATGAAAAAATATATGCTCAAATGAATTCAAATGGAAAGTCTAATTTGAAAAGGCTAAAAAAAGAGATTCTTCCAAGCTACAAACTCCCCAATTCCACACATTTATTAGTTGATGTTAAAATTTTATTGATAATTGATTATTGTTCCAAGCTAATAGCTTTTTCCTGTATGAACTAAGAAATTGCAAAAAGAATAGTGGGCTAGTGGCCCCTCTCTCTCCCACTCTTTTTTATTCTATATGGCCCTCAAATATTAGAGTTGTCTCATACTAGAAGTAACCAAAAATTGAAGAAATTGGGATACGTATTTTTGACTCGATCAATCTCTTCCTTTCCTGTAGTTTTTCGTTGTTAAAGTCAGTAAACCTACATTGGTGAGGTGTAGCAAGTACCTCTAGTATGGTGGAATTGAGTTAGTTTGATTTTGTTGAAATGGGAAAACTTTTACTCCTCTATCTCTCGAAGTGTGTCCCATTTAACTTAATTTTTAGGGTTTTCAAAACACGACTTTAAACGTTTTTATCTCTATATTCATAAGGTAAAAAATTATGAAAATTTGATATTTGAAAAATTTACATTGAGATGCATCCAACGAGATCTCATTTGAATATATTATGTCTTATAACATGATGAGAATTTATGGTCAAACTTTTTGATCTTTAACTCTATAAATAGAAATGGGGCAATCTTTGAAGAAAGAAGGAAGTATTAAAGAATTATTGAATTAAAAAAAAGTTTCTTTTTTACACTGAGCTTTTAGCGTTGTTGTGCTAATGGTGTGCTGCTACTTAGCTTGCAAGTTGATCAATTATATTGTTAGTACATTTTAGGAAAAGTTAAAATTTCTCAAAATTGTATTAATTTTACAGACTTTTTTTAATTAACCTTTTTTAAATAAAAATCAAAAAAATCTCCGACTGAAACTATTTCAATAAATGACCGTCAGAATTGGGCCCACTTCCAAACAACAACCCACAAGTCCAAAAATAACTATAATATGCTTCTTTTATGAATAAAAATTGAGCAATATTTGAGGACAGGGATCACTGTATCTTAGCTCGTACTATAAGCATTCACGGTTTGACCAACACAATTGTCTAATTTTACAAATAACAATAATGTCGTCAACTTTAACTAACATGGGAAGAAGCCCTACTTTCAACCCTTTGCATTTAAATATTTCCTCACTCTTTATTACTACGTATATATATACTTGAAATAACTTGTAAGAAACTACGACCATAATCGTCCTTTTAGTACGAACAAGGAATAATGCTAGACTTAAAGGCCATGAAAACAGTACGTACGTAATTAACAAGGCTTTCTTCTTGTTTTCATCGGCATTTTACTTGTTAAATTTTGTACCTAGGAAACCAACCAGGCGAGAAGCTAAGCTAGCGACAATAATATAATAGTATATAACCGACTTAATTATCTGCTCCATATATAATTATATAAGCCAACTTTAAAGATATCTTTTAAAAAATGATTTTACATTCGACTCGATCTCACTTAAAATTTAAACAAAACAATAACTCTTATTTATTAGCAACTAAGGACAACTCAATGCTAACAAGTTTCATTTTGCAGTTATTTGTTGAAAATCTGCTCAAAAGTTAAGAGTAATCTGTTTGATTTTAGTTCTCCTCGTCATTAGTCAGTCTTACCCAAAACCTTCTTATTGCTTCCATGCCTTGTTTTCTCTTTGGGTGATGCAAGAGAAGGTCACAAATTATGACAATATTGTAATACTGCTATTATTCATAGCATCACCTAAAGAGAAAATATTTATTGATGCCACACAATTAAGATAGACTCGTCAATTCATTTGTACTAAGTACTACCTCGATATTCTTACTACGACAACAGATTATATGTAGGAGTATAAAAATAAAGAAGAAAATAGAGAAATTTAGGACATTTATTGAAATTAGAATAATAGAAAATAGAGAAATTTTAATTTATACCTTATATAAATATATTAGAGAATATTTTTATTTTTATATCTGTGTTTTCATATCTTCAGTTTATTTATATTTGATATAATAATAGTTATATCTGATATAAAATAACTATATATGGTATAACAATACATATATCTGAAATTTCAGTAGGTAATATAATTTATATCTGACATAAATAAGAAAATTCTTATGAAAAATATATGTTTCCTTATTAGAAGTTTCTCGTCGCATTTTTTTTTTAACACAAACCTCATTGCATATTTTATGTTATAAAAAATGGATATTACGAGTAGTTTACAATAATTTTTAAGTAATTAGTCCTTTGATTACACATATAGCTTGTTACAATGGTGAAAAGAAATCTAGAGGCCTTAATAAATTAAACTAAAGTTTTATCAATTATCATCAGTTTAGTTTGCAGTATAAGATCATCATATCAATCAACTAGGATCATTCCAATAATTATATCTAGCTTACTTATCATCTTGCGAATTGGAGCTAGCTTTTATTTAAAAAGGCTAGCACCAATTTACAAGATAGATAAGGACGTTGATTTATCTAATCTTTTATTTTTTTAAAAAAAATATAATTTAAATTGTGCATCAACTATAATCTAGTTTTTCCAAAAAAAGAAATATTTACCTATAATTGTAAGGAATATTAACTATTTCATACAATCAATATTATATACTTTGTTATATTATTTTCATTACCCTCATAGATTAGAATAAAAACAACTCCATGAGAAAATATAAATACCATGGACCTTTCTAACCATAGTCAACATAATTGCGCAGTGCGCACCATACCGAATCCAATTCCAAAGTCCAAACACATCTGGAACGCACACCACACCCGAATCCAATTCCGAACCAACCAACCAACCAGTATTCTTCATCATCATCATCTTCCCATACCCAAACACCCAGTCTCTCTCTCGTCCAACCCCCGCCCCCCACAAATTCCGCGACTATGCAGATCTTCGTGAAAACCCTGACCGGAAAAACCATAACCCTAGAGGTGGAGTCATCGGACACAATCGACAACGTGAAATCGAAGATTCAAGACAAGGAGGGCATCCCACCGGACCAACAACGCCTCATCTTCGCCGGAAAACAGCTCGAAGATGGACGTACACTCGCCGACTACAACATCCAGAAGGAGTCTACCCTCCACCTTGTGCTCCGCCTCCGTGGTGGGACCATGATCAAGGTGAAGACCCTCACCGGAAAGGAGATCGAGATTGATATCGAGCCGACTGACACAATTGATCGCGTGAAGGAGCGTGTGGAGGAGAAGGAAGGAATTCCGCCTGTTCAACAGCGCCTCATCTATGCTGGGAAACAGCTCGCTGATGATAAGACTGCGAAAGATTATAATATTGAGGGTGGGTCCGTTCTTCATCTTGTTCTTGCTCTTAGAGGTGGAGCCAAAGCTGCTTGATTCAGTTTTGTTCTGTGTTGATGATTAAGATAAGTGTTTTGGGGGTGGGTTAAGTGGATGATGTGAATGTGAATTCGAATGCGATTGGGATAAAGAAATCATGTGAATTTTGTGGGGTTGTTAGGAGTTTCGAATATTATGTTCTTATGTTGGAATTCTGGGAATTGGACCGTCTACGGATTAATTAATGGTTGATTGTGTGTTTAATTCTTGATGATTTTGTTTTTAATTGATGTTTATTTGTGTTGATTGTGGATGTTTTTTATGCTGGTTTGTATTGGACTTGGTTTTGGTGTGTGGTGGTTTAGTCTCGGCTTCGAAGCCGACATTGTGTTTGTGTATTGTTTATGAGGTTGAATAATATCGGTTTTGTGTTGTGTTAAAGTCGTTTTTTAACTCGCTGTTGTGTTTGTGTGGTGAGATGTAGTGAAATAATTTGGGTTTGGGAGAGGGTATAGTAGATTTGGTTGAGTAATGTGTGACATTTTGTTAATTTGGCATGTTATTGGTGCTAGTTAGGGTTGAAATTTGGTTTGATGGTATGTGATAAAGTCAGTTTTGATGCCGCCTTTCATGATGTTTGTGCTTGTTTGGTGAGATATGCAGCAGGGGAATTAGGGTCTTGGGGTATATAAAACAGGGAGGAGGGGAGGTTAGGACTTAGAGAGGAGTGTTGGGGCGAGGATATACGATGTTGTGGACTGCCTTTGTTGGGAAGAAGGGTTGGTTTCAGGTTTTTTCTTGGCTCATTTGGTTGTACATGAGAGATTGGCCTTTAGACACAGTTGGTGGTAACAATTCTGTGTAGGAGTCTTGGAGTTGAAGAGGAGTTTTGTTTTGGATAAGAGATATGTGATGTTGTGGAGTGCTAACTACATTTATTGAGAACAAGGGTTGCTTAAGTTGTTTTCTTAGTTCATTGTTGACAGTGTCAGCCTATTCATTGATAAAAAGGCACAAGGATGCTCTGAGCTTGATGTAGAGGAGTATTAATTTGGGTAAGCAATGTGGACTGGAATTGTGGCCTTGGGAATCATGGAGTGGAGTCTTTTAAGGTTTTATGTTGAGTTCATGTGTAGACCCTAATAGGTGTCTTTCAGACATATTGATTGTGACAGAGTTGAGAAAAGTTATACACCTTAGACTTGATTATTGGTTTTGGACTAGTGGTGTAACAATTGAACTCATTCTGTGGGATTTAAGGCATAGATTGACCTGAGTCGGGACTTTCGCCTACTCTAAGAAATTAATTTTAGTTGAAACTGTTCAATTATAGGTCCATTTATGTGACTCTTTTGGAAAGTGGGTTACAGGAGCTAGTAAGCTTGAATTTTATCGTTTATTCAGATGCTTGTGATTGCCTGATTGGTAATGCCTTGGGGTGAAAGCCAAAAAATCGTTCTCTTTTGGTGAAGAGGAAATACTGTACAAGGAATAGAAAGTCGGCTTAGTTATGTTTATTGAAGGTTATAGAGTTGTCTCCTGATTTCTACAATTTTTTTATTGTTCTTTAATTGTTCACTGAGTAATCTGAAATTTCTATATGACGCTTGATCTTTGTTCTCTGAGGTATTGTTTTAGAATCAGAGGCTGGTATAATATTTTGTATTTGACAGGTACTGCAACACCAAATGCAGCTTTGTTACAATAGTCTGTCGGTGTTGCACATTCCAGTTTTGTATGTTTCAGTCTTTGATTACATGGTTTAAGCAATTTTGGTGACTAGTGAATCTTGATGTAGATTCTAGAACCTTCAAACTAGTATCATTTATTGGTTTGGGTGATTGTATTCTGTGTTTATTGTTCAGAATCACGGTTTATGCCTATCTGTAGCTTGTAGGAAACTGGCGATTGATCTTCATGTTGCATTGATGTATATCACATAATGAATGTTGGAGCTACTAGGTCTGATACTTTGATAACGTGACAAACCCCTGTTTCATTATGTGGGTTAGGTTTACTGCTGTGGCTTCCTGTTTTTGACCTTGATCTAGGATTCTAGGATGCTCGATATCCTGATCCCATGACTATGTAGGTACTTCATTTGCAAGTTGTTTAATACGGAGGATGTTTCAGAAATCATAATTGTCCTCAATGCTGAGTAGAGCTTTCAGAATCAGACCCGACCCGATAAGTCACCCGAAACCGATTCGGACCCGACCTGATTATGACCCGAAAAGTGAGACCCGAAAACCGACTCAACCCGACATGAAGTTAACCCGAAACCGATTTGACCCGATATTCAAAGACCTGAACTCGATCTGTGTCCGACCCATTAGGGACCAGACCCGTTACGGACCCAACTCGAAAAGAACCCGTGTGTTAATAATCTGAATATACATGAATATGACCTAATCTTGACAGACCTATTTTTTTACCTAATATCTAATAACTTTGAAACAACACTTGTCATTGTCAATTCAAACTAAACATATTACAAGTTCTTATGTATATATAAATTTAATATCGTATGTTATAGACTAGTTTGATAAATACATATTTAATAATCATTACCTCATAAGTATTTTATTTTTAAATGATTTATCGACATTATCATTGTCTAATTTATGAATTAACCATCATCATTGTTCGATTTTATCAAAATCGACCTTGACTCGAAATAACCCGTTTCAGGAATCAATCTGATTTTACCATAACCGATCTTGACCCGAACCCAAAATAACCTCCCTATAACCCATTCAGGAACCGATCCGATTTTACCAGAATCGACCTTGACCTAAATCCGAAATAACCTAATATAACTCGTTTAGGAACCGACTCGATTGTACGAGAACCGACCTTGACCCGAACCGAATACAACCCGAATCGACCTTGACCCGATTCGACATTGACTCGAACCGAATACAACTCGACCTGAACCCGATCAAGCAAATAACTGATTCAACCCCACCCGATAATGACCCGACCCAAACCGGAACTGACCCGATAGACAAAATTAACCCGATAAAAATCGACCCGTGATGGGTCAACCCAGAACCGAACCGTTGACCCGATTTGACACCCCTAATGCTGAGTAAGTGTAGATTAGGAGTCAGGACTCCTTTGCGTTTTTGTGAAACCAGTGAATGATATTGTTCACTTATTGCTTTTATCTTACTTTGCCCTTCCGAAACTTGACAGAAATGCAATACCATTTTCGTGTTCTTGAAATCCTAACATGTTGAGAGCATCACTCAGAAGCTTGAGCAAATACGAAGTATAAACTTTCTACAGATCCGAAAGGGGTCGCTTCATCTTTTTTATCGGCAATTTGAATGTCAGATATGTGAAACATACAATACCCTCCAAATTTGAAGTGTACTTGTAATTGTATAATTGGAATGTCAATTCAGATCTACATGTCGGATTTGGGTTGACTTATTGTAGATTGGTTTTTATTGGGTCGGGTAGAAATTGGTTGATTTGGCATTTTGGTTCGAGTTAGGTTAGGTTGAATCATTATGAGGTTGGTCAAAGCAATTATTTTTTTTTTTTTTGGTAAAAAAAGAACTTGTGTACCAATGACACGAGAGAACCGTCTTGGAGAAGCTGCCGGAGAAAGAGATGGGGGAGCTATAAGCAATGGAAGCTTGGAGACCTTTCATGGTATCTTAATTTTTGCAACAATTTTATCGAGTTAGAGATATGAATTCCAATAAGTTGTGAATTTTGTTTTCTTCGTAAAAGTTGATCAAAGATTTCGACAAAACCATCGCATTGCGAACATTGTCTCAGAAAGTTAATCATACAACTTCAACTTTATACCCACGTGTCTTAATTTTTCCCATTTAACTTTTTACGGTTAAAATTAGTAAAGCAAAATATTTTAAAAACTTAATACTTTTAAAAATTCACATTGATTCATCAAACATAGTTTTAATTAAATATATTATTTTTTATAATATGATAATAATTTGGAGTGAATAAATAGAAATGGGGTAAGCAACAAAGTCTACGCAGTAATGCTTTCATTCCGTGGAACCACTTCAAAAAATCGAGGAATTCCGCGAAATTGTGGGCACATGTCGACATAGCACAAATAAAGCAAGATCATGATGATAGAGTATTTTCGGTGGGGTTAAGATAATCTTGTTCTGCGCAAACCATTTTCTAAACTCTCTTATTAGTTCACTTAAATATATATTTCTTCTCACTTTTGAATGTTCCCAAAAATAGGTCTGCACTAACAAAATTAATGATTGGACGAATTAAGAACAAGTAGTGCATCACACCATTATTATTTGTAAGCCTGTCTAATTTTTCCATTAGAAACATATGATTTGAGGACAAAGTAATTAAGATCTACTTTTTGCCATGTAAGTCTTCATTATCATTATGTAAACCACCACTAATCTAATTATATTATGGGTAGAGGTTGACTTTCAAAGTCAAATTTATAAATCCATGATAGTTATCTACTTGTCTCATTTCCTAATTAATTCTAAAGTACATTTTGAGATTCCAAGTACAAAGAGTATGGTACATTAATTCCAAGTAATTAGCTTCTCAAATCAATACCGGACATTATTAACGAATTGTTTTTAATCTAATGTTTGTAATTAGTCTTTATTACACTTGATTTTTATTTTTAAATGTTAAATGTTACATGTTACAGTACAAAAATGCTCGTTTATATTAAAAAAAAAAACTCGATTATTATAAGCCGTTCACAAACACTTTACATGCTAAATGATAACTTAAATGATCATGAATATAAAATGAGTAGTACTCAAGCCGATTTGACTCAAGTCATTGACATGAATTACATCCCTATCCCTATGCCTGACTACGACATGTACTTCGTAAACAGAATAGGAAATAGAACTCCTAATGCTTCTAGCATCATGAACTATATTCAAGTGAGGAATATAATAAAATTAGTGCGTGTTTAAACAAATGAATAAATGGGTATGCACCACACACTTCAACTTGAGTAGTGCATGCACAAAGCTTGTGATGGGATGTAAATCACATACGCATAGCGTGTGCTGCATGAACTTGATACTATACTCCTCTAAATACAGCAAGAGTTTGCTTTCTTGAATATTTTTTTAAAAAAAAGTGATAAGATCTAACATATGAGATTTCACGTAAAAAAAAAATTACTATAATAATGAAAAAGGTCACTATATGCAAAAAATCTAACTTGGTCATTATGAGTTTAAAAATGGTTACTATGTGTATATGAAATGTATATGTTGGATCTAAGAGATTAAGAACTAAGATGTCTTCTTATTCTTCTCATTAAGTAAACAAGTTATTTTAAATTAATTGTAGTTTTTACAACTAATATTATAAATTTATAATTTTGTATTCTTAGATATTTCTTTGAAAATACATAAAAAAATAGACTCATTAATTAAACTTCAAAATATTCTTACTATATTACAAAGTATTTTGTGTATGAGTTTAATTAAAAGTTAACTATATTTTGTGTTTTGTATACATCATCATGAATTAAGTTGAGATATAAGTTGTAGCTAATGTTGTAAGGATCTTAATCTTAATTTAAATCAATGAAAAAGGGGTAAACTTTAGCCGGTAGAATAATCGGATCAAGGGATCATAAGATCATAAAATTAGAGAACAATGAAAACACATGTTTAGTACTTCATTTTATTCAAAAAGGATCAATATAAAAAACAGAGACAACTTTTAAGCATTTTATACTTAAGCATTTTTCCTTTCTCTTATAACATTTCACCGAATCTAAAATATTTAAAACTAAAATGATAATATTGCACATGTCTTATTCAAAGATTCAGAAAATCAGTTTAGACCTAATTGTAGGAATTTTAAAATTGGTTGTAATGAATATTTAGAGTCAAAATAAATGATTCAAAATTCACTACTTAAGGCTTAATATCACTCTATTAGACTTATGGTAAACATATAAAGTCATTCTCTTTTTTTGGAAATAGTCCAAAATGACCAAACATTAAATATTATTGTTATAAATTATTTTTGAAATTAAAATAGAGATACTTGATGCTACCTAGGGTCAAACAAAAATATTTGGACCCTTTAATACCTTATGTTTGGTCTCTAAAAGACTTAAAAATGATTATAAATTTTAGGAATTTTTGATTGGTTGAAGTATGTGTTTAGGTTCAAAGTAAATGTATGGTTCAATCACATACTCTTAGGGCCTAAAAGGATCCTATAAGTCCCATAATAAGCATATAAAGGTATATCTCATTGAGTTTAAAATTGTCCAAAAAGTCCGATTTTGATTATAATACACTAATTTTTGAGTTATTTTCAAAAAAATCAGGAATTGAAATAAAGGTACATAATTGACTCCTCTAATTAGGGTTATAGACGAGGGTTTATAGATTCAATATCTAGCTTGAATTCAATTTCTAAAGGCTTAATTGTAGAAGTTTTAAAAATTAGTTGAAATAAGTCCGATTTTGATGATAATACACTAATTTTCAAAAAAATCAGGAATTGAAATAAAGATACATAATTGAATCCTCTAATTAGGGTTATAGACGAGGGTTTATAGATATTCAATATCTAGCTTGAATTCAATCTCTAAAGGCTTAATTGTAGAAGTTTTAAAAATTAGTTGAAATAAGTCCGATTTTGATGATAATACACTAATTTTTGAGTTATTTTCAAAAAAATAAGGAATTGAAATAAAGGTACATAATTGACTCCTCTAATTAGGGTTATAGATGAGGGTTTATAGATATTCAATATCTAGTTTGACTTCAATCTCTAAAGGCTTAATTGTAGAAGTTTTAAAAATTAGTTGAAAGAAGTGTTTAGAGTTAAATTAGATGGTTCTAATCAATCCCATGGTCTAATATGACCCAATAAGACTCATGATATACAAATCAAAGTGTTATTTCATGGGTCCAAAACTGTACAAAATAACCAAATTTTGAAGTTTGTTATACATTATTTTTGAGATATTTTCAAAAAGCATCTGAAACTAAAATAAAATTACTAGATGCATTCTATAGTCCTATGGTTGTAGAATTGAAATATTCACCTATAATAACCAATGCAGTACACAAGTCTCAAACAGTAAGATAAGCTTTAAAAATATGAGTATAAACAAATATTAAGCTACAAAAAGATAAAAATAAATTTAGTAAAAATAATATGGATAACAGAATATTGAAAACATAGCTTGTTGTATTTATCAAATTTTCTATCTCCACATCCAATCAAAAAAATAATAATAACAAACAATGTCACAGAATGTAGGAAAAATAAAGGGAAATGTGTACATAAAGTACTTTATATTAGTGGCATATCTAGTAATCCATTAAAAGGCAATCATAAACTTGCAATTTTTTTAGTCAATAATGGCTATAGTGCCCAGCGATATATAATGAGAGCTTACTAAGAAAAGAGTCGTAATTGTTTTGATGAAACTGCAGAAAAAATTACAGAAGCTGATGATTATGAGCTTTGGTTTAACTATGAATTGGTAATATTTTACTAAGTTATAAATTATATCTCTCTTTACCTCTCAGCTCCATGGCAGGAGGACACAAACCCAAAGCCTTCAACAAACCATGCATCATGCTTATAGGTACATACTCTTTTGTTGCTACACTTTCATTTCAAGCTATGTTTTTTACTCATACTACGTGCTATAAATCATGCATGCATGCATGCATAATAATAGAACCCTGTACCATTGGGAAAATTCATTACGTGCATATGTACTTATTGCAGTGGTTGCTGGAATGGAAAGATTTGCATTCAAAGGGGTGGCATCGAATTTGGTGACTTATCTTACGGATATTATTCATATGAGTAACTCTGCGGCAGCTAAAACTGTAAATAGTTGGTGTGGGTTTACATCTATTATGCCACTCTTGGTGGCTCCCCTTGCGGATTCATTATGGGATCACTATTCAACAATATTGATATCATCATTATTCTATATTCTGGTGAGTGCACTCTTGCTTGTTTCCGTCCTTTACTCGCTCCGTTTAATTCAGAATATTATTCATTTTGACTAATTTTGTAAGCTTATTTAGGACAATAGTAATTAGCAATGAGGATGCAAGAACTACCACTCAAATTATCTGTATTTAGTTCGTTGAATGATTTGACAAGTACTATATATGATATTCTGATAGTTAATCAGCAGAACCTCATATTCTAATTAAGTTTCTAACAAATATTGGAAGACATCGGATCGGTATCTGTCAGACTAGCTTAATGTTAGGTTTTGATATTATACGGCGTCCACTCATAACATTGCATATAAAAACTTTTATCTTAAAATTAAATTAAAGTACAGAATGGAACCCATCGAAGCACATATAGGTGCTGTCCATGCCAAAATGCAATTCGTTATGCAATCCTACTTTTCTTTTATATTTTAGGTATATAAGGGACTTTGGTTGAAAAAATGTTTGAGTGGACAGATGTCACATCTGTATTTATTTAATGGAAAGTAGAAAGCGGCAGACCAGGAAGATCTTCACAGAAGGGGAATTCTTGCTGCATGTAAATGCCTTTTATAAATAAAACTGTATTAGTAGTGGTATAGTGTAGTAGGGCCAACTGAAGCTGAAGAGTGTAATGGACTAATGGTATACAGGACCATGTGGGTTCGCGGGACTATTCCTAACTAGGGCAAGAGACGGAAGATAGCACTTGAAATTTACATCCAGTTTAAAATTCAACTTGAGTTTGAGATATCTTAGCAACCAACTAATCTTTTATTTCTTTTATCAAATCTATACCTAAATGTTTGCTAATATGGCATCTGTTAGCGAACGGAAAGTTCCAATCTATGTTTGCCTCCGTTTACTCCATTCTTCCCTATTGTAAAGGGTCTTGCAGCATTAACATCAACTACATTTGGATGGGCATGGCCAGCGAACAAGAGTATTTCCAACACCTTCATGTTTTGGTCACTCTGTTTGATATCACTCGGCCAAGGTGGCTACAACCCTTCTTTGCAAGCCTTTGGAGCAGATCAAGTTGGAGAGGAAGATGGCTTGCCTTCAAACCAAACAGATCTTAAAAAATCCAGTAGGAGAACCCTTTTCTTCACTTGGTGGTACTTTGGCGTTTGCGCTGGCAGCCTCTTGGGAATATCTGTAATGTCATACATCCAAGATACTCTAGGCTGGTCTCTAGGCTTTGCAGTTCCTACCTTGGCCATGATCGCATCAATCATCTTATTTTCTTGTGGCACCAGAAGCTACGTGTTCAATTTTGCGAATGATCACAAGGTTGAAGATAATAATCCATTCAAGACTATGGCTGATGGTCTCAAAGTAGCAATTTCAAGGGTGTTCAACTGCGGCATTGGTGAACCTAATCGCAAAGTCAATGGACCAGAACTAGAGTAAGTATTCTATTTCTGCAAATGCACTAATTTATAGCAATATGACAGGAGGAATTAAATATATTGTAGTTCAAGAGCTAGTTGATTAATCAAGATCCTTCATTTTCTGCATCAACTTCAGAGATTTTCTCAACCAGTAATGGTCTTTGTTTTTCCTCTGAATTATTAAGGTTGCAGGAGAATCAAACCTCAAGCCAAAAGTTGGTAGGAACCAAGGAGCTTGATGAGAAACCTAGTAAAAGCATTTGCCTTTCTGACAATATTAAGGTATCACTAAGGCTCTTACCTATCTGGACCATGTTGCTGCTGTTTGCTGTGATCTTCCAACAACCAGCCACATTCTTCACCAAACAAGGCATTACAATGAAAAGAAACATAGGCCCCAAGTTCAAGATCCCACCAGCGACTCTCCAAGGAGCCATTACTGTCTCAATTATCCTCCTAATGCCCTTGTATGACAAAATTCTCGTCCCATGTACACAAGTTATCACAAGGACTGATAAGGGCATAACCATCCTTCAGAGAATGGGAGCTGGAATGGTCCTTTCCATCATTGCCATGGTGATTGCCGCCTTGGTAGAAGAGAAAAGACTCAAAACTCCATCCCTGACTATATTTTGGTTGCTACCACAATACATATTACTAGGAATATCAGACATCTTCACCGTCATAGGAATGCAAGAGTTTTTTTATGGCGAAGTCCCTGTTAAAATGAGGACAATGGGAATAGCCCTGTATACTAGTGTGTTTGGAGTAGGCAGTTTCCTCAGTGCCCTGATGATATCTTTGATTGAGTTCTTCACTACTAAGGGAGGAAATCAGAGTTGGTTCTCAGATGATATGTCAAAAGCAAGGTTAGATAAGTACTATTGGTTACTAGCTATATTAAGTTCATTCAGTTTGCTGGTGTATATAGTTTTGTGTAGATTTCACAAGAGTAGAATTGACATGGGTGATGAAAATGATGTATAAAGTTCTGGTTTATTTATACACAAGAGAAGGAGCAATTGTTTGATAAAACTGATTTATAAAGTTCTGGTTTAGCAAATCTTCTCGGTCTAGCTAACCTTATAACAGCAAAGTATGATCCTTGACCTAATATAACAAGTGAACTAGCAGTCTAGCAGCAACAAACAAGATGAACTAATAACAGAAACAATGGCATTATTAGAAACTGTGAGCGCATTAGTGTGCAACTGATAGATCAGACTAACAGCAACAGATGGAATCAGATGATGCACATAACAAGTGTATCCTAATATTGACACTGCTAATGTTTCATGACAACAAATTCAATCGCATCAAATCCAATTAACTTCCTTAAGCAACTCTGCAAGAACACTGACTCAATTCAGATAAAATGATAGGCAAGCAAAACATATCTCAGTTTTGTAAAAGAGACAGATAGTTAATTATATACCAAGGAACAACTGAGCGCCTGCAACAAAGAAAAAATAATGGCAATATTATTCCATCTTGACACAACTCTAAACAAAAAACTGATGTATTGATAAATATGAGACTAAACTGAACAAATATAGCACATAGTTACCACAATAGAAAGTATGATTCCAATGGCACTGCAATGTTTAGTCTATCTTAGTTAAAAATATACAAATAAAAAAACATAACTTTATGGCTCAAAAGCATGAAATGAACTAAGAAAGAAAGAAAGAATGTGAAGGATTCATTAAACTAATACCTATGATCACCTGATAAAAGATGCAACCACAACTATCTTCCTCGAATCGAGGGCATCACTCTGTTCTTCATCCCAATTCCTCATAATTTAATCTCACAACCCGTCTTTCGCATCAAAGAACCAAATATTTCACAGCATAGTCAAACCAAGTTAACCTAATTCAGTTAAAGTGAAGCATGCCCATTGACACCCAACTCCAGACCCCCATTCTCACTTGTCAACCCAACACTCTCATCCTCTTGCTTAACCCCATCAAAACTACCATCATCCGAGTCCGAATCCAAACCTTGATTCTCTGTCCTCCCTAACTCAACACCGAGGGGGCAGTAATTTGAGTACCCACCATTCCCCCCCGCAGCAACAAACCGCCTCCCAAAAACTGAATACACCCCACAGACCAAAGCAACAAGGAATGCAAGATGACAATTAAACAACAGCACGGCGATCGCCCCGCCACGGTGCGAATCCATATGCCCCTTACAGGTAATCGTATAGTTCCCTCTACTCGCATATTTCAAAAGACAATTATTCGCAATAGAATTGGTGAAGAATGAGAACCCCATCTGCACAAACCATGTACCCTTCAAGAGCAACCCCAACCCGCGCCCCAACTTCGGGATGCCTCCCGGGTTGGGGGAGATCAGTTCGATGGCAGTACCGATTACACATATGATAATCGGAACGAGCATGAGATCGTAGTACCGATTCTCGATCCCGGATGGGTCCTTCAGGTGGAGGTGGAAGATGAGGAACTCCTCGAGGAAGGCGAAGAGGAGAATGAGATTGAGGAGGGGGTGGGGGAGGGAAGTGAGTAGGCCGAGGAGGGAGAAGAGGAGGAAGAGGGAGGAGATGGATAGGATTTGGAGTTGGAGAGTGGAGCCGAGCTTGTCGTGTGAAGAGGTGGCGTTGAGAAGGGAGAGGAGGGAGTTGAGGAGGAAGAGGAGGGAGAGGGAGGAGGTGGCGAGGAGGGTGATTTTGGAGAAGGATGGTGGTTTGTTGGGTGGTGGTGGAGTGGAGGAGGAGAGAGATTCCCATGCTCCGATTAGAATGAAACTGCCGCCGGCGAAGGCGATTGCAAAGAGGCCCATTGTGGTAATTTAGGTTCGGTGATGATTAGTGAATAATTGACGGAGATTTGGAAGGAGGATTGAAGGAGGGAAGATGGTCAACAGGACACAGCAACGACAGGGCATCCAGAGTCCAGACTAGTCTATGGTTTGAGTAGAATTTTTAAATAAATCTACTCCTTAGTTTACATTAATTATATTGTCAACCTTATTTTTCCAAATTTTGAAAATATATTTGCCTGCCCCTTATTTCCTCCCTTTTATTTCCAAATATATTTGTCTATTTAAGAATTTTTCTAACTTCAGCGTTCTCGTTTAAGTTCTAGCAAATTCTTGTTCTTCTTCTCATTTGTTTCGATTCACTCTTAATTGCTGCTTTTATAGTCACATTGTTCAATTTTCTACACAATATGATGTGCACTAGAGGCGGTTTTTTTCACCATCATCAAATTCGCTTGCTACTAAACCTGACACAATTGTTCGTGAACAAGGTCGTGGTAACGTTGATGATGGTGGAGGTTGCGGAGTTTGTGGTAGGCCTCATGGTTGTGGAGGTCATACTTTTGGTAGAAGAGTCGAATTTCAAAAGGGACGAGGTTTGAGAAGTTCTGACAAGCGTTAGCGTGAAAATATAGGTAATGTCAATTTCTATTTTGTTAGTTTGATTTCAATTTTTAAGTTTTCATGTATTGATTTCTTCAATTCGCAGTTTTTTAGTTTGATTTTTGATAATTAACTTGGTTTTCAATTTTGTTTAGTTTTTTTTTTTTGATAATTTTAGTTTTTGTGGTTGTTATGTGTTCTACTTTGGTCTTAATTTAATCTACTCATTTTATATAAATTACATGTTCATGAAAAATAGGTTACAATGTGTGTTCCAAAGGTCAATATTGAATATATTTTATACTATAACTAGTGTGAAAGGGTAGATTAGAGTAATTAACTTAGTATTTAGCATGTTTACAATACAATTCATGTATTTCATCTAGTGTATTTCTAGTTTCTCCAACTAACAACTAACTAATCAGCAATCTCATCCTTATTAATGGTTTTTGTTCCTTGTACAACAAATGCAAAATATAATAAAAAAAAATTTATAGCTAAACTAAATACCAATATGTGACAAACATTTAGGACAACAAATCTCCACTAATATGACTTAGATATAGGTTTTTATCCCAATCCTGTGAATTCAATATAGAAAGTAATTCCTAAGACGAATGCACCCTAAACAATACTAAGGATCTCTCTCGAGTATCAATAGCTTCCTCCTAAAGCAATCCTACCTACTTTCGTGGATTCATGCGATAGCAAGACAGACATTAAACGCAACATCCTATAATTCCTATTGGTCACGACGTTTACTTTTGTGATCATAATCACAACTTAATCAGTGATTCTAATGTAGATTATGAATCGACTCTTGCTGCGAACCTAATCCATGCAATATTAATCAACTATGCCTAGCCTTTTAATGGAATTAAATCCAATCAAAGATTAAATGAAGTATTTTTATGCATTTATATTTGGGTTTCGGGATTTACCAATATCTAATCCATACTAGGGTTCATCGGGATTCTAGATTAATAAACTACTCACACATATTAGCCATAAAACTAACACAAGTAGTGATAAAAGCCATGATCTATACGAGAAACGATATTAAAACATTAAAGAAACAATATTAAAGAAATAATAGAGAATAGAATACGAAAATACTGAATATAAAACAGACCATTTGTTGTCCACATTGCTAGAGTTGCAATTCAAAAGCTTGAATGTAAAACTAAGAACAAAATAGCAAATCTAGAGAGAATTTGAGAGAGTTTTATGCTAACTAATGAAAACCTAAGCAAAACCTAATGACTACTGTTGTCTAATGATTTATTCTCTAATAATAAAACCATGCTTAATGGCCTAGAAAAGCCTAATATATATACAAGGAGTTTGGACTTGAATAAAACACGCGCAGAAAATCAGCCCAGAATTAAGGCACTTGATCAAGTTTAAATATCACTTGATTGAATGTGCTCTATTTCTTCAAGTTTTGAATCAGGTTGTAAACTGCTGCTGGAGAAGAGACTCGATCGAGTGTCCTCGTTTTCTTCACTTTTTTGTTTGGAGGCTAGTTTCTACCAGAATTTGAACTTCCACTCGGTTGAGTCCTCTGCATACTCGACTGAGTCTTCATGCTTTTGACTTTATTTCTATTCCGTTGCTTCATCCTATTTTTGTATCCTCTTAAAGTTGTGTTCTTCATCTAATAGAGTTCCGTTCCATTCTATTTGAATAGAATGAAGTGTTATATATGTGTTTTCATCATGTTCCCTAATTTTATAATCTCGTGATCCTACAATCTTATTATATCCCTTCTCATTTTTTAAAGTAATCACAATATTAGGTATAACTTATATCTCAACTTAATTCATGATACCTACTCCTACTACTACTTTACTAGTACCACCGCTACTATCACTAACTATTATTAACATATCACTGCACTTATTCTCTTCATTTCCACCACCCAAATGAAGTAGTAAACGAGATCGAAGTACAACCAAACCAAGGTTGAAGGTACACTAGCTTTCCTAATAAAAAGTATTTCAAAATATTGTATGTTGATTATACAGAGGGTCGATTGATCGGGCCAACCGACGTGATACCTATTTTTCATCAGAATTTATATTGTGGTAGTTTTTTTTTTTTTTATTGATTTATCGTGATTTTGGTAATGTGGGGTGAAGGCATGCATGCGAATTGCGTAGTGGAGACTTGTGGATGATTTTGGGGTTGCAATATCATATCATGGGTTAACCTAATTTGGGGCATTGTAGAGACAACTCGTTAACCTAGTTTAGCCTTCCATTGCATTATTAATCACTTTAATTAGTAAGGATTAATTAGCATGTTGTTATAGGATTTTTTTTTATGTTTTTTTATTCTTTTATGACTATTAGGAAACCTATGTAATGACATTATATTATTGGATAAATAATATTTTCATATTTAAGGTTAGATTGAGATTACTAGATAATTAGTTTACAAATTTTAATACTATTCAAGCATTTTAGCAAAATTGATATCTTTAATTAAATTTTTTTTCACTGTAGAAGACCGAATCTCCTACACAAATTAGCTGATAATTAAGTCCACAGTGACTGAAATCAAGATGGTTTTATTCAATATAGTCTTAATGGAAATCTTTGATAGTCAGTTTGCCAAAAGGTTCCGTGGGATAGGGTTTTTCTAGATTCATGAATGAGGTTTTTATTTCTACTAGAGATAATGATGCGACCCTCTAAGATTTTCTAGTAGGAGTTAAGACTATCGCTTTACCTTCGCATCTACGGCAACGTAAGCATGAGACTTTTTGGTAGTACCGGTGAACCAGATGGCCGCGGCGATAGAATCTGGGACGGAGGACTCTTCGAATGGAGGCTGACTGCTGAGCCCACTCTGGCCTCCGGCTGTGGAGGGATGGAGTCTTATCCGATTCATTTCAGTTATCTGCTTCAATAGCGAAGTCAAGTAACGGGGTAGCTGCGGCTGAAGCTGTGGCTAGGCAAGCACGATGAATCCTAATATTATATAAATATTTTTTGCTGTAATCAAATTAACATAGTATAAATTAATCTTACTGATATCTGAATTTTATAAAACAAAATAGTTGTAAAAGTTAAGATTGTTTTATGTATACAAAACATTGTATTTTATTCATATTTAATTTATTTTCTAATTCGAATTAATTTTATTTAATTTGTTTTGTAAGCAAAGTTGAATTATATACTTGCTTGTAAAAAAAATTTGTTTCCTAGCTAATTCAAAGTGTCTTGACTTGACTTACCTTGTATGGTTATATTTAAACTTGTCCTAGTTACGTAAATCGTCATTCTGAGTGGTGCAATACAAATTTAACTAAATGACATACCATCACATGGACAATAACTCTTCTTTAAATTTATTAATACTTCTTTAAATTTATTAATACAATATATTAATATATGCAATAGAGCTATCAAAAATTGACCTGACCCGAATTACCGACCCGGACTTATAACAATTTAAACCCGATCTGTACCCATTTTAAATGTGAAATTAGTAACATATAATCCGACATAAACCCGACTTGATATTAATCAATAATCGACTTTATCTTATATTATATGACCCAAACCCAAACCTGCACCCGACCCGACTTAAACCGATAACCGACTAGAACCTACTTGATAATGAAGCAAACCTGAAATGACACCCGACCTAATTATAACTGAAACAGATTATAACCCAATATAACTTGTTATAAACCCAGCATATTGTGGCCCATGACCCATTTTATTTTGATTCATTGTTGATATGACAAGTTATTGACTAAAGTTGTAATAACTTAGAACCTGATTTTGGTGAAATTGCATTATGTTTGTTGAATTTTACTTATATATATATATATATATATATATAATATGATGGATCAAATAATACAACTTAATGACTTTTGCCCGACTAACATAATTTTGAGAGATCCTGCCAAAAAAAGATTTTGTTACAAATTTCAAGTATGATTCAGATTATGATGTACATGCTTTCTCTAATTTTTTTTTCCAATAAAGGTTAACATCCTTTTATGAAGTACTCAAATTTGATTTGCATAATATAAGATCCCACTTGATAATTATTTGACCCAACTTTGATTGAACATGTTGTAACGTTTTGTTTGTTACTTTTCTTAGGTAATTAATTTCTTCTAAAACTTAATGTTTCATCATGTTAGTTATACGATCAAAATCAAATTTGAACCCGAAATAATTGATTAAATGTCCCAAATAATGAGTCAATCTCACTGCTATCCGACTTGATAATTATTCGATCCGATAATATCCGACTTAAATATGACCTAAACTCGAAATTATTTACCACAAACCTGGCTAAAACTTGAGTTAGTACAACCCAAACCCGAAATTGAACCGAACTCAAATTGAATAAACTAAACCTGAATTGTACCCGAAAGAGTAAATAATCCGACATGATTTGATCTGAGCTAAACCCAAGCTAAGTCCAAACTTGACCCGATAAATACTTGACTTAATATAACCTAAATAAAATATGACCCAAAACCAGACATGACCTGATCCGAAGCCGATTGGAACACCCGAATTGACTGCTATATAATATGCATTACTTATATCACACTATCACATACGTTATAGATGTGAAAACCGTCTAATCATCAATTAGGGGTTTGATTTACGCAATGTACACCTTCGTTATTCATCAATTAGGCAACTCGTATTTTATTTATAAAAGCAATCTTGTTTAGCACAAACAGAAACAAAAAAGATGAAATCTCCAATCTTCAAAGCTGCCTCATTGTTCCCTTATCTGATGTCGATGCTGTTGTTGTTGCTTTTGATTTTGCAGTCTAGTGTCGAAGGACGCGTCTTAGTTTCCCTCTCCAAACCAGACCCCAATAACGCTGCTGCTTACGCTCGTTGGTTGGTGTCCCAAAACTCTTGGGGTGTCCTCAAGTATTCTTCCCACTCTCCTTATCTTAATTCATGTTTGAAAGAACCCCCTTTTTTGTGTGTTTTATCATCTGGGGTTCTATCCAATTGGGGCCTACCCGGATTGATTCCGGATTAGTCTGTGGTAGGTTTCAGTTTATTGTACCCAATTCTATGTTTGTTTGATACTTTGCGAACTGTTTTCTGGATTTCATCTTATTTGCTTATGGTAATCATATATTACTGAGCTTGGTATAAAGTTGGAACATTTATAATCTAATCTTTGATGTATAAGAGCGACCAAATTGTAGCAATGACTTGTTTTGTTTTATTATTATTATTATTATTATTATTATTATTATTATTATTATTATTATTATTATTATTATTATTGTGTTGAATCTTGATATTTAACTTGGTATAAAGTAATGGAATTTTTATAATCTAATCTTTGATGTATGTGAATCAGAGTGACCATGTTGTAGTATTTTTCCAATTTTAACTAACTTGGGTTTCACCTAAAAATGTTTTTTTCAATTACTATTTATATGAGAGTTTCCGTATTCATATATGAGGAACAAATTCCTTCATACCGATTGTTTAAAATGTACGTTGAAGCGCAAATGTTGTACGGAGTACATAAAATTACAAGTACTGAAGTTCGGAATTTGAATTAACTTCCTGAAACACGAATAGTACAGCTGATCGTTGATATTTTCAATGTGATTTAGTTAAGGTGAAGCATATATTCAAGTTAAAGCTAACAACTTTCTTATTTTTGCAGTACCATTTCACCAGATTTAGGAGGTGCACCTTTTGGGTATTCTCTCTTCCTCTCACCTAGTCACCTTTGCATTCCTCTGTGGTTTTAGAAGTCGGGTTAGGTTGTTGTACTTTACTTGGGTTATCAGGTTGTCTTTCAGTGTCACAATTGCTTATTATGTAAAACTGGATGTCTAGCACAAATTGTTTGGTTATCACCCAGAGTCAGATTGTCTCTCAATGTGATTGCATCCTTTTCAGGGAATTGTATTGTTCAGTCTTTGATGAGTTAGATTCATCGTTTTTTGGTTACCAAATCCTCAGGGCTTCTGGTGTGATAGAATCAAAGTGTTCATCATGGTGCCTTATGTCTATTGATCGTGCTTCTATATACTTCGCATGTTCCACAGGATCACTTATTAAGTTGTTGGTTGTTTAACAATGCATCATCTATTGAATGGTCAATCTAGTTTTATGCACTTGATGCTCGGTAAGTCGGTATACAACACTGTTCATTAGGTCAAATACACATAAGCAACATTCAATTTTCACCATAACATTATCAAATATCCTGGCTGCAAGTTTTTACTTGGGCTGCGTGGTTGGCACAGCTAGGAGTTTCATTGGCCTAAGGTTTTTCTGTTGATTGTTTGTCTTTCAAGGAGATGATAACTATTGTTCTATTTCTACTTATTTTTCTTACGGACTTTATAATCCTTAATATGGTAAAATCATATACAAGTACATCATGGTGTGTTTGTAACTCTGCAATCTTTGTGTAGAAATGTGGTTTCGTATAGTGATGGGCTGCCGGGAAAAGGTGCAGGTATACCATACTTCTATTTGACAACCCTTGATCCCACTGCAGCACATGCTTTGAAGGATCAAAGATCCTCATTCACTATCAGTGAATACCAAATTGGGACCTGTGGAGAAACAGATCCTGAAAATCCTACTTGTGCAAAAATTACACTCACAGGAAAGGTTAGATTAATTTTTGGTAGTATGTGTCTTTAGTTTTTGGTGAATTCCTCATCTGACAGATTGTATTGTTACAGATATTCTGCTACAGAACTTGCTAAAAAAGCCAGACTATGTGTGTGTGCTTTAAAAAATTCATTTGATCTGTAGCATAAAATAGGATATCTGCATGACATCAGATTATTAGTAGTATTGAAAGTTATTAGAAAAATACATATGTACTCGTATGATTCATATTCTGCCTTCCGTTTTTATTCAGCTGATACTGGTTGATGCAAAATCCAAAGAAGCAGAATCTGCAAGGTCTGCCTTGTTTGCTAAGCATAGTGAGATGAAAGGTAATCAGGAGTTTATTTTTATTTTTTTTCAATTCTCTGCTGTAATTGAGGAAAAAGAAAATGCTTTCTCCTCCATTGGCTGAATGCTGAAGGATATTATTGTTTAGGCTAACACAATGTTTCATGTTTTAACAGATTGGCCAGAGAGCCACAACTGGAAGATCTTCAAACTAGAAATCAAAGATATATTTATGATTAACTGGTTTGGAGGTGCAAAACCTCTAACCGTTGATCAATATTTACGTTGGAACATGTGAGTGAAATTGCTTTAACTCGGTTTTGAATGAATGTATTTCATCTTTCGAGTTCTAATTTTATGAACAGAAAAATTACTTGCTTTCTCATTTGAATGTTTTTTATATGCAGGCACAAATCGACATCCTCGTGGTAAATTCATGGAATGCAGTTACATTTCTGATTCTGGCAAGTGGTATATAATGTGAAGGTCACGTCTCTCTCAAGTGTAGATATCATATTGTTCTAAATTACAGTTACTATGCAAACTGAATCAGTGCACTGTCTGTTGTAACTTGTAAGGTGCTGATATGTGTGTACAGAATGAAAGTGGTATACATTTTCATGTTCATGTAATAACTAATTGGTTCTACAGTATCAACGCGGTTTTTTGTATGTAAATTAATTAATAACTTCATGTATTCCTAAATAAGCAATGTTTAAGGTTTATTTATTTTTATTTTTTTTGAAGCAAAGTTTAAGTGCATTTGTATATCAATGGAAAAAGGTTGTTTGCACGTATAAGGCATCTTTTTATCTTTTTAGTCCTTAAGTTTACAGTACTTGTCAGTTTTCAAATTATGTCTTTATTTATCAATGAAATTTAAGAATAGGGTCAAAGTGTCACCTTAAAAAGGTGTTTAACACAGGTGCTAAGAACCAGAGGAAGTAATTGTATGTGTAAGACTTTGCCCAGTTCATGTTTTCTGGGGACATTGAGGCAATCACTTACTGGTCCTTCTTAAAATGGAGATTGAGGCAACCAGTTGATGGTCCTTCACTCTTTAATGTTTTGAGGGGACATTGAAGCAAACCACCTCAACGCAGGACACATGTGCTGAAGGCCCATAAAAGCTGAAAAACAGAGATATAAAACTTATAGTGCTTCACTATTTTGACCATATTTCAAGATATACAAATAATATTGATGTGATTCTAATTGGTTTGGAAAGTAGTCTTCTATAGCTTTCCCGCAATATATCACACGCCTCAAATAAATGTCCGGATCATTAAGTTATGATCGTTTAAAGATGGACTGAGTGTGTGAGACACGTTTGATTCTAATATAGACACGTCCGTGTTTTAGTTCATAACTTCAAGATTTATGTTGCAGTTTCCACCCGAAAGTGTGGAAATGTTACACATTCGTATCCGATTTTCAAGGTTAGTTTTTATGTGTTTTTTGTTATGAAGCTCAATGCATCCAAACTTATTATAAATAAGTTCTAGTTTTATTTGGGGTCGTACTAGGCACTCTTCTCCATAACTTAGACTCATGTTCAAATTTTTATCATTGTAAACCTAGTTTTGGTAAAGTATTTTATTCCTTCGATATTCAATCTTTCGTTCTCGAATTCAATTCAACTATTATTTTCCCTTCTCTTTTTCTCTTGTATATTTCTTTGTGCTTTGTTTTATTATTTTTTATTATGCTAGAGTATTGTTAATCTAGGATTTTTTTTAACCCTAGTCATGGATCTAGCATGTGATTTTTCTTGCCTCTAGTTATGTCAATTTACTTGAATGATTGTTATTGATTACTTGATTTATTTGATTAATTGTTGACTTTATTTTTTATATTCAATTTGAGAAATGGAGACATAAGTTGATTGTTGTTAATTAATAAAAATGTAATATAAAAATGTATATTGTACATATCTTTTGTTCTCTGTTATATATATTGTACATATCTTTTGTGTGTGTACGCGTGTGCGTGCATAAAAGGTTTAGAGTCATTGTCTTAAATTTTATGTATTTCTTGATAATGATAAAGTAGTTGGTATTAGATGAAACATGTCACACTATCTCATTAGTGTGACAAGTTTCAACCTCATCTCTTTTATTCCCGCCTCTCCTTCCCAATTTTCACTATCACTGCCACCCATCTCCACCACATCCGAATTGTCATCGCGACAACCTCCACCATAACACCTCTTTCTCCACCTTCACAATGACCACCACAGTATAATTGCCACCACCATCTTCAGCCACCAATACAATTTTATATTTTAATTTAGCAATTGTTAGAAATGTTTGATGCTTATGTAACTTTTGAGATTGTTAAAAATGTTAGGAATAGTGTATTAACATAGGTTAAGTGCCTATCTGCAATGTCTTAATATATTAGGTTCAAGAAAGATTAGCAGGTAGACTTGCTTTGAACTTATATCTAGAACTAATTTTTCAACAAAGTGAGGCATTCTTCGTGTTGTACTCTCATCTTCTCCCTTAACTTCTTGTATTCCAATTTCACATCCCTACATCAATATACAAGCAATGAAACCATCAGTACTATGCCAAATGCAACATCGTATAAAAATCCAATTCTCATACCATCAATATTTGAAATCTTTATTTATATATTTGAAATAATAAATTCAATACCTAAGACCTTTATTTGTATAACTGAGATAATTAATTTAATACTTGATATCTTTATTTGTATATCTAAGATAACAAATTCAATGTCTGAGACATATATTTGTATAACTGAGATAATAAATACAATATCTAAGATCTTTATTTATATATATGAAACCTTTATTTGTATAACTGTAATAATAAATTCAATACATGATACCTTCAATTCAATAACTGAAATCATATCTTGTATATGAAAGATCAGAACATAATCTAATACTTGAGATCTTTATTTGTGTATATGAGATAATAAGTTCAATACGTGAGACATTTATTTGTATATCTGAGATAATAAATACAATACCCAATATCTTTATTTGTATATCTGAGATAATAAATTAAATACCTGAAACATTTTATTTTTATATCTGAGATAATAAATATAATACCTGAGATATTTATTTGTGTACATGATATCTTTATTTGTATAATTGAGATAATAAATTCAATACCTGAGACATTTATTTGTATATATGAGATAATAAATTCAATACTTGAGATCTTTATTCTATAACTAAGGTATACCTAATTTGAAATGAGCGTGAGATGACTTTTAATACTTTACCAATATCACACTACTCGGCTAATGTGACGATTTCAGCTAATATTTTCACATGATAGAGATTTGGTGAAGAAACTGCGTCTAAGATGAAAGGTTTGTGATCATATGGAGTAGCTTCTTGTTAGCTTAGCTGTATTCATATATAAGCAATTGTCTGTTTGTTTGTGGAAAGTTTAATACAATGGTGTCTTTTGAAAAAAAAAACAAAAATTTGCCTATCGTGTTGATTCAATTAACTTTGTTGTAGAAGTGATATTTTCACAAGTTTTATGACATGCATTATGCGCTAATGAAGCAAAGTCATCAAAGTAGTTTGCCTATGAAATATGAGAATGAAATTATGACGTGACATATTTTGGTTCAAACTTCATTATCTGAATGATATCTAGAAGATGTTTGACTAGGGATGCTTAATAAACGAGGTGAGCTTGAATTGTAGTAGACTTGGTTCGGGCTTGATAAGGATATGCTCAGCTCGACTTGAACACGAAATTCGATAAGCTTTTGAAATCGGGTTCGAGCTCGATAGTTGAATAGGAGCTCGACTTGAACCTTGGCTTGAAACTAGGCTCGAACCTTAGCTCGAATCTCTGCTCGACAACAAATTTTTAATTATAAATTTTGATTTTTTTTAAAATAATACTATATATATATATTAAATCTAGAAAATTTATATTAAAATATTTTAAAAATGCTTATATATTTAATTTTATTGAGCTTATTAACGAACTTTCGAGCCAAATTAGACCTTACTCGACTTGGTTCATTTAAATTTCGAGCCGATCCCGAACTCGAGTCGAGCTCTATTTGACCGCGTTTTGACTGAGCTTTAATCAAATCAATCCCTAACCGAACCCGAGTAGCTTGGTTCGTTAAGCATTTCTATGTCTGACATTGCTTAAAGTTGGCACTAACATGGTGAGTGAACATGTTTTTATGACTTATTAACAGGTGGTGATAAATTTGGGCTTGGATAGTCTCGCAACCCTCTATCATTTGAATAACAATTACTATTGATAATGACATTATTTCAACTATATTCAAAGCAACATTTGATGTTTCAGCGTCAAAAATATAAAGAAAAAAAATTACTTGATCCTATGAAGAACAATTCTAGTGAATTCTCCAAACATTACTATTATCATTATGTTCCCTTCATAAGTTCAAGTACAACATTTTCGTTATAATGTTGAATACGTAGTACTCCCTCCATTTTTTTCCCATTTTCCCCATCCGAAAATTTCAAAATATTATTTTTGTTTGAAATCTTTATATTTTAGTCTAATATTGTGATTGGATCGAAAATATAGCTAAAATCATTATTCGTGTGATATGTGGCCCATTGATTGATTTTTTTAATTGTTTAATGCCATGAATTTTAAAAATTCTACTACTTATTTAATGCTCAACCCACTTGCATCATTTTTTTTAACATAATATAATATGATCTTATTTTTAGAATAATTTAATTATTTTTTTATAGAATCTTAATCATATATAATTTCGTCTTGGTTTCTTCCCGGATTACAAATGGGAAAAAAGCACGGAAGGAGTAACATTTTAAAGAATAATATTAAGTAATTAGTAAATATCATAATTACTTATTACTCCTAAAACTATTCATTTATTTATAATTATTACTAATAATAATATTATTACTAATATTACAACTAAAATAATTGTTGTTCTCAAATTATTTAATATAATTACTACTATTAATATTATAACTATTTTGATATCTAAATACTAACATTACAACTAATATTATTATTAATCTTAGCATTATTTATTATAATTTTTAATATATAATCACTAATATTGTGAGTTATATTATTTTAATTCATAATTATTGACACTTATTATTACTATTATTAATATCTATTATCACTTATTATTACTATTACTAATATCTATTATCAGATTCATCACTAAGTTTGTTGTTATTCATAATTATTTATATCATCGTCCTTACTTAGATACTATCATTAGTTCTTCTTTATTATTATTATTACTTATTATTCATTATTTTTTAACACTAGTTCTACACAGTAGTTAACACTAATTCTTAAAAAATAAAACAATTAACACTAATTAACATCAATATGCAACAAATGACAATAAAAATTAACAGTAATTAACCCTAATTCTTGTAAGATGTTTTGTTTTTTGGTTTATAACTATATGGTATAATTTTATTGGGTTTAGTATATATATTGTCGTCATTATATATTTAAAATGATTTCAAACCTACTCCCTGATACCCTATACTACTAACATACGTAAAGAGATTTACCCGTAAAGTCATCTAAAAAAAAAAGTTTCTTACTATCAATAGATCGAGTGGAGGATCGGATTTACTTCATGAGGTTGCCTTCATAACACAAATAGAAAAGAGAATAAGACTTGCATAGTTAGGGTATAGTGCATTAGTGCGAAGTTGACCTACGTCTGATCTTTTAAGGAAATAATCAATTGGGCAATGATTTAATTCAATAAACTCTTAAGAAAAACTGAAGTTAAAAAAAAAAAAACTACCTCCAAGATAAGTAAAAACATCATTTTATATGATTATAAAGAAATTATTGGAGTATGAGATTATTATTAATGATCATGTGGTCAGTCTTAAATTACCTAAATAAAATGGGAGAATTTATTTTTTTAACCTTTTTTTTTTAAAAAAAAATTCGAAATATAACCTCCGCACTAAAGTATTTCGACATATAACCTGAAATTAGGTTTGATATAAAGTCGATGTCTAGGACAACGACTTTGTACTTAAAAGTCGATGTTCGAGACAACGACTTTGAGTTTTTTAATATTTTTAATAAAAAAATTTTAAAATATTTTCTTGAAAGTCGCTGACAAGGACATCGACTTTCAAAAAATTATTTTTTTAAATAAAAAAATATATAAATAATTATTTTTTTAATAAAAAAAATTTTAAAAAATAATTTTTACTGCGACTTTCAAGAAAAAAATTTTAAATTTTTTTTATTTTTTATATTTTTTTAAAAAAGCTATTTTTATTTAACAAAATATTAATAAGAAAAGTCGTTGTCCTAGTTTACACCAAACCTATACCCAAGGTTATTTTTTGAAATAGTTTGTTTGAGGGTTATATTTTGAATTTTTTTTAAAAAAAAGGTTAAAAAATAAAAAAGTTCAATAAAATGAATCCTTTACCTAGTGTATAAGTTTTCACATGATTTTTTTTTTCTTTTTGTATGTTTTGGAAACAAATTAAATTTAGACGTTCAACCTGAAATTCTGAATGTCGTATGTGATTGTATATCAACAAAGATTCCACGTTTTACACATAATCCAATTATACCTCTAAATTAAGCTAAGAACACATAATTTCGTAATCTTACTCGAATAAGTCAATCCTCTTGATCACATGAAATTATATTGTTTAGCTCTATATGAATCGCTCATCCCACCTCTCAAAATCCCAAAGTTTAATTCCCTCACAAAAATGTCTTCTTCTCTTTACGTTGTTTTCTCACTTGCCCTTCTTTCCTTGCTCACCCACCCTGCGCTCTCCCAAACCACATGCAAGTCCCTCAAACTACGCCACGTGGGCCATCCCCAAGGGTGAGACCACGGTCAATGGGGTCTGGTAGGTGGGGCCTATGGTTAATGGTATTGTTTAATTATGGTTTGATAACAGTAAATTTTTTTAAAAATCTAACTGTTCATCATTTGCTGCACAATAATCATCAATGTTTGATATGTACAGTTCCCATTTTCAAGTTGGGTTACGATCTTTAGCAGTATCATTAAACAATTGGTGATTTTTTTTCTCTCCTAATCCCACTTGTGCCCTGGCGTATCAATCTTAATATATATATATATATATATATATATATATATATATATATATATATATATATATATATATATATAAGTTAAAATAAAAAAGGTATCTAAAATAAGAAGTATGAGAAGACATTTTGCCTCTTCATCTCCTAAATCCAACGGATGATATTTTACGTATACATAGTGACCATTTTTTAACTCATAATGACCAAATAATATTTTTCACTTATAATGACTCTTTTCATTATTATAGTGACTCTTTTTATTATTATAATGACCGTTTTTTATTGTTATAGTAACCATTTTTACGTAAAATTTCAAGCGTTTGATCTTACTATTTAAAGTGTCAAGATTTTTCTTATTCTTCTTATTTTAAACACTTTTCTCATTAGATCTCTTCCATATATATATATATATATATATATATATATATATATATATATATATATATATATATATATATATATATATATATATATATATATATATATATATATAGGAGAGGGATCGAATGAGAATGGTGCTTAAAATAAAAAGAATAAGAAGATATCTTAGTCATTCAAATGATAAGATCCAACACTAGAGATTTCATATAAAAAAATAATTATTGTAACAATTAAAAATAGTCATTATAATAATAAAAAGAGTCATTATATATTATCGACTAACACGAGACAAAAGTTACAAAACGTCATTATTTAAAAGTTTCTTAAATAGATCTGGCTATAATTAATTAGTATGTAACTAAATTGAAACTTAACGGGTATTTAGATTAGTTAGTCCTAATTACGGAATAGTTTTGATTGGTACGATGTCATGAACTTATCCCCAATTAGGGGCCTAACAATTACTCCATAGACATTTTCATAGGAAAAGGTTCTCTACATATTAGACCAAATCCAGAGGAGGGAATGAAAAACATAGTGGAATAGGAGATTTTTGCTGTACTGGTGATGAGTGAGCAAAGGATAGATTACAGAGATACATATGAATTATGAGGTTCGATTTCAGATCTTGAGGGAGCTGAGGATGCAATCTATTAAACCATGTATGCGTAAGATCATAGTTAGCTCATTAATTGGCTCATAAAATCAATCAACGTAATTATAGCCTTTATACTTTTTTCGAGTGATTAGATCTGAACATATGATGTTTAGTTGGTGAGTGTCTGTACCATTAACAAACAGGTGACAGAGTTAACTATATCGACTGGTTGAGTAGACAACCCACAAGTAATAAATAATTAAAAAAAAAAAAACATTAAGTTATACATACTGATTTGGTTTTCACTGGCACCCTCTTCACTGTAGCTGGTGTAGGTGCTTATGCTTTAGGTCCACGTTTTGGGTCTGCCATAGCGCCATTGCAAGGGACGGACGTAGTATTGGTAAAACATGCATATAAACGCAACACTAGAAACTATCTCACATTTAAGTACTTTACATAGTTTTACAATGACCTTAAAAGTAAAATGATGTGATAATTTTAAGCAGTCAGGCTTGCATTTAATGGACGCATGAAACTCCCATACTCCCACAAGATAGAAAATAATGATTGGCCGGCCTAAGTAAATCAACATGAGGCTAACTAAACCAATTAGCAACAAGAAACGTGTTAATATCCAAACCCAAGTAAATAATCATTTAACTTTTGGGTCGAACCGGCCTTTAAGCCTTGCACAGACTTGACTCGCATCAGTCATTAAATGGAAAGGATAGTGCTGCTAGAGTCCATGCTAGGGCTGCTTCTACGTATCCTCCGACTTAAACCTCTGTTTAATCTTTTTTGTGTGTAATGTTCGATTATGGAATGTCAAAAAAAGGAAGGATAGAGTGGTGGTAGTTTTAAAGACGGCAAAGAAATATGAAAAATACGAGTAAGAATTTGCATGCCTTAATGCACAAACTCACAATTTACCTTACGTTGGATTAGCATAGCATGGTTTTTCATAGGATTAAAGACACTACTTATTAAATGAATAAATTTAGTTATGAGTCACATTGTAAATTAGGTTTGGCCCAGCTCCAAATATGGGGTCCAGCCCACTTTTCGACCCTAATCTCAGCCTATTGTCAATTATTATCAACTTACATAGTATTTTTTACTTTTCTGTTTGTTTGCTACAATTTTATTTTTGAAATTCAAAGTTTAAAAATTAATCACAATATTATAATAAATAATATATTCAGTTGAAATTTTATTGGATATACCCTAATATAAATCTTTAAAATATCAGATTTTTATTTTTCTTCTACGAATGTCATAATAAAAAAAGACAAAGTATTCCATTGGAGTTGTATGAGCAACCAAGCTTATGTCACACCAATGTCATGCTTATGTTGGTCAACATAGACATCAGTGTACTACAAAAAGGGTCTTACGATTCGAGATTCAGGGATCAGCTGAATAGGAGAAAATGGGCAAGCAAGCATTTAATTCTCATTTCTGCAAATACAGAACACTTCTTTATCGAAATTTGATCATCCAATCAATCCAATTCAATCTAGTCAAGTTTGTTGGTCGTAAGAGTACCATTCCTTTTCTTCTTTTTTTTTTTGGCAATTTGTTATCGTCTTATGGTTCATTAAGAGACAAAATTTGTTCGATTTGTGGATTTTGTGACCACGTCCTATTAGTAAACCACATGCATGCAGACGTATATTAATCTATCCTTCCTACTTACAATATACTTAGTATATTTTTAATTAGACCTTTCATTTTCTTTGAACTTGGTTTTTATTTATTTTTATTATTTTTACAATCATGAACTAGTTTTAATTGACATTGTGCAATAACCGAAGTTTTTTTTAATGCTACTTGTGAATGGGAAAAAAATATATGATAATAATGATGTAAGTGTATATACTTATGTGTAAGTTCAAACATAGCTAAAACTGGAAGGATTAAATTAGTTGAGGTTTATGATTAAACTCCCTAATACAAAGTATTTCACACCATAGTGTTAATGATAATAAGAGGATAGTGATCTTACTCCTTTGACTAAACAAAAGATGTTTTTGTTAGACTCTTGGTTTCATAGTATACCGATCCTCCCTTCATCTATTTCATATAATTCTCCCCCATTTTAAAATTAATAGTCACATTATCGCAATAATTTATGATTAGGTGTTAAGGTTATTAATTTTTTTTAAGAGAAAGCAGGTTGCAATAAGTTTTGATAAGTACTAATCATTTCAATTTACAAAATGTTTCCATATAAACTCAGAGAAGTTTGAGAAAAAGTGTTGAATAGTCATTCTTTGGGATAGATTGTACTCTAAGCAAATTGAATTTGTGAGAGAAAGTGACATAATTTTGCCAATATGTTGAATAGCGCATGGGTACGTAGTTTCGGACAAACGGAGGAAGAATACAAGGATCTATATTTGAATGCATAAATTATATTTAGCCCATTACAAACGCAAGTAAAAGACACAGGGATCATCTTCAAAAGTTCTTGAAATGACTGACCTGACCTTCTGTGGACAAAGCGCATACAACCAAAATCCAAGGAAAAGCACCATTCCAATGACTAGTGCAATATGACCTCAGGTTATTAGCGATTAAAAGAACGTTTTTAATTGTATATTAAAGATCATGAAAAATCAAATAACCTTTAAACGAGACAGATAGAGTAATTAATTAGCATAAGGTGCATATGTAATGAGGTAACTGATGCCATGCATGCAAGTAGAGCTGTCAGAATCAGACCCGACCCGATAAGTTACCCGAAACCGACCCGGACCCGACCTGATTATAACCCGAAAAGTGAGACCCGAAAACCGACCCAACCCGACCTGCAGTTGACCCGAAACCGATTTGACCCGATATTCAAAGACACGAACCCGATCCGTGTCCGACCCGTTAGGGACCCGACCCGTTACGAACCCGACCCGTTACAGACCCGACCCGTTACAGACTCGACCCGTTACGGACCCGACTCGAAAAGAACCCGAAACCGATTGAAACCGACACATAACCGATATAAGCCGATTTATAACAATTCGTTACCCGAATTCACTAGATGTATTAATAATTTGAATATAAATGAATATGACCTAATTTTGACAGATCTATTTTTTACCTAATATCTAATAACTTTGAACCCAAACTTGTCATTGTCGATATCAAACTAAACATATTATAAGTTCTTATGTATATATAAACTTAACATCGTATGTTATAAACTAGTTTGATAGGATAATACACATTTAATAATCATTACCTCATAAATATTTTGTTTTTAAATGACTTATTGACATCATCATTGTCCAATTTATGAATTAACCATCATCATTGGCCGATTTTATCAAAACCGACCTTGACCTGAAATAACCCGTTCAGGAATCGATCTGATTTTACTAGAACCGACCTTGACTCGAACCCAAAATAACCTCGATATAACCCGTTCAAGAACCGACCCAATTTTACCAGAACCGATCTTGACCCAAATCCGAAATAACCCGATATAACCCGTTTAGGAACCTACCCGATTGTACTAGAACCGACCTTGACCCGAACCGAATACAACCCGAACTGACCTTGACCCGAACCGAATACAACCCGAACCGACCTTGACCCGAACCGAATACAACCCGAACCGAACCCGACCAAGCAAATAACCGATTTAACCCGACCCGAACCGAAACCGACCCGATAGGCAAAATTGACCCGATAAGAACCGACCCGCGATGGGTCAACCCAGAACCGACCCGCTGACCCGATTTGACATCCCTACATGCAAGGCACTGTTAACTCTGGTCACAAAGTAACAAACCATATACAGGGGAGTTTTAATTTAGAAGTGTTACATATGATCTGAAATAGGCAGACTGTAGATGTATAGAATAAGCATGAAACTATGAAAGTCAGGAGAGAACCTAACTAGTGAAAGTACATATTCTGTGCTGTTAGGTTAACAGCCATCAGCCCATTACCGTACCACCACTTTTGTTCTGAAGTGCTCTTTGTATACTTAGGTGTGCTAGCCTGCTAGGCCCTAACTCATCCAAAATTATATCCCGCATACTCTAAATTGAGCAAAAACCTTAGTCCTTGGTATACCTACCTTTAGGTACATCCGTTCATATATAATAATGGAAATTATACTTTTGTCCTTTCACAACCATCCCTTATGTCAAAACTGAGGACCTTAGAAAATCCTAATCCTTTACTATAATATCCCTGTAATTCTAGTTATATGAACCTAATAGGGTGGAGGTAATAATTACATATTATTTATAGAGTCTAAGTATTTAAACCATTATTCCAACTACACTTTTATGTTATTATACAAAACTAATATAAATATATATAAATTTTGAGGCCCTTCAAATTTGGAGAGACCCCTCAAGTTTGGAGAGGCCCCTCAAAATATGGAGATCCTGTTCTGTCAAGCACCTTGCACATGTTCAGAATCGCCTATGAAACCCAGTGATAGTGGCTAATATAAACAAACAACAATTCATGAAAATATATAACCAAGAATGAAGGAGGATTCTCAACATTGAGACAAATGTAAAGATAATGATGACAAGATAAGGAGGGAGGAGACTCATTTTTAATTTTTAGGATGGGGTGGCGTGGAAGATAGGTGTGTTCTGTGTTGCCTTTGCAAAGTAATAAAAGACAGAGAATAATGAAAAGTTGAAAAAAAGACTATTCGTAGGTTAAAAAGTTGCTTAATTTTTGGATATGGTAGTAGTAGTTAAGCCTTAAATTCTATTAAATTACTTGATAACTGACTAAATGGCTTACGCCATGACAAATGGTAAGAAAAGAGACCTCACTATAAGAACATCTCGTAGGTATATCTTTTGCATGGAATTAGGATAATCATGTATAGTTGTAGGCAATATATTTCTATTTTATAGGATAGTTTCCTTATCTTGGTGGAGTTTTATAGGATAGTTTCCTTATCTTATAGTTGTATTTAGGAGTCTCAAGCTCATGTGTATATGGGCGGCCCCAAGACAATAAACGCAGGGGTAGAAAAAGCTTTCTTCATTGTTTTGTTTTTTTTTTAATCTACCATTGCTTTGTTCGTGATCTAGCATGGTATCGGAGCAAGTTTGATCAAAAAAATTCAAATTTTTTTTTCTCTTTCCCATCATAATTTGATCATATCCTACGATGGGAGATAAGGGAGTGGACTCTTCATCTCCATATTATTTACATCCATCTACTAACACAGATCGAATTATATCTTCAGTGGTTCTGCGTGGAACTAATTATGATGAATGGTCTCGTTCGGTCAGTAATGCATTCAAGGCGAACAATAAACTTGGATTTCTTGATGGCTCGATTTAGCCACCCAAGTCCACTGAATCGACAATGTTCACTCCTTGGGTGCAGGTGAATTCTATGCTTGGAGCATGGCTGCATAATACTCTCGATGCATCCATTCGATCCTCTGTTCCTATAAGTGATAATGTTAAGGATATGTGGGATGGCATTATGGAACGTCTCTTGATTGGAAATGGTCCACGCATTCATGAATTGACGAAAAAATTAACCCATCTTGAACAGGGAGGAGACTCGATGGTCGACTACTATGGCAAGATGCGTATGAATTGGCAAGTTTTTTTCTAAGGCTGCAAGTGTGGTGCAAACTGCAAAGACTGCTTTGGAAAAGGAACGAGACAATCAAAAGGTTCATCAATTTTTGATTGGCTTGGATTCTTCCATATATGGCACGGTTCGGTCACAAATATTGATGCAAGACCCTCTTCCACCATTGAATACAGTTTTTTCTAAGGCTTTAACAGAAGAACGACATCACTCCATCATTTGCTATGGTGACAAGAAGACAGAGACAGTGAGTTATGCTGTACAAGGTGCTACTAGTGGGCGAGGGTCGTCTTCTGGAAAGGGCGGGGATAGACCTCCTCGTTTTACTAGTAAATGCTCTCACTGTGGCAGAGTAGGACATGACCAAGACAATTGTTTTCAACTTTTGGGTTTTCCAGATTGGTGGTTTTCGGAGAATAGGGCAGTAGCAAGGAGTAGAGGAAAGCCTACTCGCAGTGGTAAAAGTGGGGTTCGTGGTCGTGGTAATGTCGCTAATGCTGCTGGACATTCTTCTAATGAAACGGTAGGACAACAATTTGAAGCCAATCCTACTGGGGTACAACTCTCGGATTCCCAGTGGCATCACTGGTTGGGTATGCTAAAATCCTAATCACCGAATGATGCTACTTCCAAACATGATGGTACGTGTAAGTCAACTCAATGGATTATTGACACTGGGTGTTCGAATCATATGACCGGGAACATTAATCTTTTTGAAAGTGTCTCTGATGTTTCTCCATCTCCCGTTGGGTTACCAAATGAAAACCATACTACAGCGACTAAGGAGGGCACAGTTGTAGTGAGTGATGGTTTGATCTTGACGGTTGTGTTATATGTACCTGATTTGAATGTTAATCTTATATCTGTTTCACAATTACTTGCCACATTGAATTATTTTCTCACTGTAACTGATAAGTTGTATGTCATACAGGACCGCAATTTGAGGACTCTAATTAGAGCAGGTGAACAATGTGACGGAGTATATTGGTTCAAATCTAAGAAGCGGATTCAAGTAAATCAGGCTTCTGTGGTTGGTGAACGGAATTGTGGCATCGCCAACTTGGTCATCCTTCTCATAGAGTTGTGTCTATTTTGCCTTTTATTTCTCGAAATAAAGCTAGTAAGGAGAGTAATACGGAACCTTGTGATATTTGTTTGGTAGCTCATCTAACTAGGAGTATTTTTCCGATTAGCAACAGTAACACCCTTGATTTATTTGAGATGATTCATTGTGATATTTGGGGTGCTTATAATATTGCTTCTAGTTGTGGTGCTTTTTATTTTCTTACAATTGTTGATGATTTTTCAAGAGCAGTTTGGGTATATTTTATGAGTGCTAAGAGTGAGGTAGGACAAATAATCAAAGATTTTTGTTCTATGGTGTAAACACAATTTCATAAAAGGGTTAAAATTTTACATAGTGATAATGGGCATGAGTTTACCTATTTATGACGGTTTTATGTTGAAAATGGAATGTTACATCAAACCTCTTGTGTTGACACTCCTCAACAAAATGGTAGGGTAGAACGTAAGCATCGCCATTTACTTAATGTGGCTCGGGCTCTACGATTTCAAGCTAATCTACCTTTGTGTTTTTGGGGTGAATGTGTCTTAACGGCTGTTTATGTGATCAATCCTACTCTTTCTCGTGTTTTGAGCGAGAAATCTCCTTATGAGGTATTATTTGGAAATCCTTTGAATTACTCTCTCCTACGTGTCTTTGGAAGTCTATGTTATGCTAATTATCGTCCTCGAGTGTCAGATAAGTTTGGACCTCGTTCTCGAAAATGCATATTTGTTGGATATTCGTTTGGTCAAAAGGGGTGGAGACTTTATGATTTAGACAGAAAGGTCTATTTTATTTCTCGTGATGTTATCTTTGTGGAAAATAATTTTCCATTTTCCAACATGGATGAACCGCCGGTTATTAATGGAGATAGTGAAAATGCCTTGTTTCACCGGCAACCTCAAGTGCTTGATGATGGGGATGATGGAACTATTGGAGCTAGGGGGAGCTGTGTGGATGAACATGAGGGTGATGTTTCTACCCCCTTTGTCCATCGAGCTCCACAGCCTGGTCGTGGCACTGATGCCCCAATCACAGCCCAGGTGCAGTAGCCACACAACAGTCTTCCAGCATCTATACTACTACCTTCAGGAAATATGGACAACTCACAACAACTTCTTGGTAAAGGACACCGTATACAAACTCTGTCGAATCGTTTAAAAGGTTTCATCACCAACACTATTCGAACCAATACTCACATCACTTGTTCATCTTCTCCAACACAACAGTCCTCAGGTACACCTTTTCCTATAGCTTATTATGTTAATTGTGATAAGTTTTCTATGAAACTTAGATAATTTTTGGCAGCCGTTACCACTTGGGTTGAACCAAAATCCTTTTTTGAAGCAGTTAAACATCTAGGGTGGCGTCAGGCCATGAAAAAAGAGCTCAATGCTCTCGAAAAACAGGGCACATGGACAATGGAGACATTGCCTCCAGGGAAGGTGGCTCTTGGTAGTACGTGGGTGTATAAGGTTAAGCTCAAGCAAGACATGTCTCTTGAACGATTGAAAGGGAGGCTTGTCATCTTTGGAAATAGACAATTGCCTGGTATTGATTTTAATGAAACATTTGCCCCCGTAGCAAAATTGGTGACTGTTCGTATGTTTTTAGCAGTTGCTATTGCTCGGAATTGGGAGCTTCATCAAATGGATGTACACAACGCATTCTTACATGGAGACTTGGAGGAAGAGGTATATATGAAACTTCCCCCTGGTTATATGTTGTTGGGCTCGGAGGGTAAGGTATCTTGTCTTCGAAAGGCTTTATATGGCCTTCAACAAGCTCCTCGTCAATGGTTTGCCAAATTATCCTCCGCCTTGAAGTTGTTTGGATTTCATCAATCACAAGCTGATCACTCTTTGTTTTGCTATAATAAGGATGATGTGTCATTATATGTTCTTGTGTATGTGGATGATTTAATCGTTGCAGGATCGGGACACAAGGCAATTCTAAAATTTAAGGCATATCTTCGTGACTGTTTTCATATGAAGGATGTAGGGGTCCTTAAGTATTTTCTTGGTATTGAGGTGGCTTGCGGTCCTGATGGTTTATTCCTAAACCAGAGAAAGTATGTCCTTGATATAATAAGTGAGGCCGGTTTGTTAGGTTCTAAACCGATGTCTACCCCGATGGAGCAAAATCACCAACTGGCTCGTGTTAAGGGGGAGTTATTTTCAGAACCCGAGAAGTATAGAAGACTTGTTGGACGCTTGGTTTATTTGATAATCACTCGACCTGATCTTTCTTATTCTGTGCATGTGTTGGCTTAGTTTATGTCCTCTCTAATAATTGCTCATTGGGAGGCTGCTCTTCGTGTCCTTCAATATCTCAAAGGGTGTACAGGTCAAGGTATCTTACTCGGTCGTGAGTGCAATTTACATATTTATGGGTTTTGTGATAGTGATTGGGCAAGTTGTCCTATGACACGGAGATCTCTGACTGGCTATTTTGTACTACTTGGGTCTTCCCCATTATCTTGGAAGACAAAGAAGCAATAAACGGTTTCTCGTTCCTCAGCTGAAGCGAAATACAGATCGATGGCAACAATTACTTGTGAGTTAAAGTGGCTCAAGTCTATTTTGTCATGTCTTGGTGTACGACATGATCGCCCTATGCGATTGTATTGTGATAGTCAGGCAGCGTTGCATATTGCGGCTAATCCAATTTTTCATGAGCGTACGAAGCATATTGAGGTGGATTGTCACTTTGTTCGAAATGAGCTTAAGGATGGTGATATTGCAACATCGTATATAAGAACGATTGATCAATTAGCGGATATTTTTACCAAGGCTCTCGGTAGATCACAATTTTTAGTACTCCTTCGCAAGTTGGGCATTCGAGATCTTCATATTCCAACTTGAGGGGGAGTATTATTATTGTGTATATCTTTTGCATGGAATTAGGATAATCATGTATAATTGTAGGCAATATAATTCTATTTTATAGGATAGTTTCCTTATCTTGGTGGAGTCTTATAGGATAGTTTCCTTATCTTATAGTTGTATTTAGGAGTCTCAACCGCATGTATATATGGGCGGCCGCAAGACAATGAACGCAGGGGGAGAAAAAGCTTTCTTTATTGTTTTTTATTTATTTACCATTGCTTTGTTCGTGATCTCGCAAGTATTGTAGATCAGATTATTGAGTAATGAATTAAACTTTACTATATGTTTTTGAATATCTGTAATGTATTTATTTCGGGCTAGTTAGATTACTTTTGCTAGTTAGTCAGTAGCTAACTTGCCTTTAAGCAAAAAGTGAACAGATTATATAACCAGCAGGGCAAATTAGGAAAGAAAATCACCACTAAATTAGAAATAAGCAGTACAAATTTGTAACCTAGACTAAATTGTGATATGTGAATTTCTGAAAGAAAAGAGGTTGGCACACTCACACAAACAACTGAAGACGGGCTCACAAATTTCTGATTTTTAATGCAACTAGCTAGCTAAGATACATAGATTCCCGAAAATGAGAGTACGTATACCACAACTATCACAGGCAAATATACATAAAAAAGACAGACAACAAGAGGGGAGCGATATCCCCTGTCAAATAAGATTAACTCTTAGAACTTCTAACCAGTGCTGGTACCATCTAACAATCGAGGGAGGAGAGGACAATAGGTTATCCAGTGAATGGGACTAATTGTACGAATTTGCCAAATTTTCAACCAGATCAAGCGTAGGGCTTGGTGGAGCTACTAGATTTCCTTCGTAGGACAACAATCCAGGTAAAAATTTCCATCAACACTGTAAGGCCACCCAACACGATAAGAACGCTAACATATATCGATTTCCATTTCTTTTCAGGATCGAGTATCTCTAAGCCTTTGAATACGTTGATGATTCCGAGGATAATGATGGCATATCCAATGCCATGGTGATATATGTTCCAGTAAAATCTCAACTTGTGCTCTTTCTTTGGTCTTATAAACAGTGCTAAAATCTGCAAGATCAAAGCAGTCCATAGTGAGAACAACCCTTCAGTGAATGGAACGAACCAAGATAAACTTGAAGAGAATTTTGTCAATTTACTTGCATTGCTTTACTTGTTTCCTAAACACATACAACCTTCTCAATGTATCCACAATAAATACCAACCATTACAAAAGTCCCAAACTTAAAGGAACCATTTGCTAGTTGGTATCACAGGTATAGTGACTAGTAACATTCCAACAATCAGTTATTTCAAGAATCAGAAAATCTTACCAAGATTTTAATCAGCTGACATTCCGAGTATCTGAACTCTTATATTCATTCTCTCATGCTTAACAGCCCTTAGCTTCTCAAAAGATAATGATATGATGAATACCAATACTCCCTCCGTCTCTTATCTAAAATCCCGCTATCCTTTTTTGAGATCAATGTCCATATCCACTATCAACTTTCTTTTGTAAGTTGAAGCTACTGTTCTTTCTCTCCATCTCCAATATCAAATTTTTACATTAATTTTACTATCTAAACTCTACCCTTGATCTCTATGCCAAGTGTACAGTAAATTGATAGGAGTATAAACCATCAAATCCCACAATGTTAAGAGGTAAACATCCAAGTAAATGTAGAGTCAGAGGAGTGTAAATTAGCAGGGCAAGAAAGACTTACCTGTAGAGTAGCCAGGGCAAAGAGAGCAATTCCGATGTAGCGATGGTTCTTGTACACAATACCCACAGATTGGCTCCCGAGCTGAAGACCGGTGGCCCAGCCAGAAACACCAATAGCATATCCAGATAATTGACAAGACACATGAACATAAAACCATGCAGGATCTGCAGACTCAAATGTTTTCATGTATCTTGCAATGATTGCTCCAATTGGAAACAACAGTCCCCAACTAATTGCATTCAGTATTCCATGAGTCTGAAACATCAACCCAAAATGTCAAATTTGATAACAGCAAATAAACATGAATGTATAAGCAGAATTATAAGATAGGTAGTTGATAATCACAATTCTAACATGCAAGTTAGGAAACAAGACGCTGACATTTGAGTATCAACAACAAAGTCTCAGGAATTTCTATTTGTGACTAGATATTGAAATGTCAATTTCTATATCCCAACTACTACAACAACTACAGCTTCATAGCATTTCACTGAGATCGCAGAAAATAAACATGAAAACAAAACACACTTTTCTGTGTGATTGACTAAAATTTTTTATGAACTATGGTTGTTCAAGATATTTGCACACTCTTCTGAAATCGAATCCCATCTATAAAACCGCCATTTGCGGGTCTTAACAGGAAAAGGAAAAGGAAAAATACAAGTATAATTTGAACAAAATCTAGCAGAAAGACTAACTAAAACATGAATTTATTCCACTACATACTATGCTAATTTTTCATTTTTAAATCATATATTACATAATTAAACTAAATTAATTACCACAAATTAAAATGTACATTGAGAAGGGAAAAAGAATCAAACTTTAGAGTATCTATGAACAGTCCAGAACAGAAAACAAACCAAGAATCAAACCCAAATGAAGAAAAAAAAAACCCACATTTCTCTTCTTAATCGGATCACTCGAACTCGAACCCGAACCCGAACTATCTGACGCTGTACTATCCCCACCGCCGCCGCTCAAATCCAGTGTAGCTTTCGCCTGAAGGTTCTCCTTCTTAAACTCGTGCACTTTAGGGAACCCTGAAGCAACACCAGGCCCCACTTGCCAGACATGATTAACCTTCCCACCATTTCCCGAATACCCGACACTAGCAAATATAGTAATCGAGCCGTCACCCGAATTAAAAACAGCCCGTCTTTCATAAACCGGAAACGCCAGCTTCCCTTCAGCAAGGTCAGAGTAGGAGGTGATGTTGAAGGTTTTGACGGACATGGAACCGTCGGAATTGCGAAAAGCAACAAGAGCTTGGGTACCGACCATGCCGGTAGAAGCGGGGTTGATACCCCAAGCGACCCAACCCGAGGAGGAAGGTGGAGCCGCAGTGAAAGCGACGGAGAGTGACTTGTTTGACGGGTTGTAGGTGAAGTGGAGGGATGAGCTGAGTGATGGGAGTTCGTTGCATGATTTATAGGATGAGGTGAGCTCTGGAGATGTGCATGTGGAGAGAGAGCAGGGGAGGAAGGTGAAGGTGAGGAGGAAGAGTGTAGAGAAAAGTAGGGGGATTTGCAGAGTTGCCATTGATGAAGAGTAAAGTTAACGGTTCAGTTGAATGAGAGTGAGTTGGGAGATCGATGGGGTTAAGTAGAGGCGAAAGAGTTTGGGAAGTGGGCTACGAGGGAGGGAGCCAATGAGGATTTGACTCATTGCCTATGAAACGAAGGTGGAAAATATGGGATGTATCATGTATGGTGGAAGTATGGGATTTTTCGTGCTTAAAAGTTACTCTGTGTATGTGTTCTACCTTTAATAAGATTATATTTGCTATAATATAATTAGGATTTATAGTGGATATCTTTAAACTTTTAACTCTAAAAGTATAAATGTAGCAAATAAATAGAGTATTTTTCTAATAAGTGAAACTGAATAATGCGTTTTATTGATTGGCTAAGTATTGGTTTAAGTTTTTAGATAACCATAAAACCTTGTAAATTGTTTGTTATAATAAACGCGTAGCTTTTTTGTATGACTAATGCTTTGTACTTTAGTTTACTTAAAAAGAATCACAAAATCACGAACTTGTGAAAAGGGGTAAGAGGGTTAGAAGTTAGATGAGGAAGAAGCATAATAGAATAGTGTGAAACAAGCTTAGTGGACACACAAGGACAACGGTGGTTTGGGATTCCATGATGATCATGTGGAGTCTAATGAATGGGTGCTTTTTTTAGTTATCATTATAGTTTTGGTGTGTTGTCAATATTCCTCTGCCTTGATTGGCAAAGGGTTTTGTAAAAGCATACACGCATGGTGAAGTTGTTATTGATGGACATTGGAACTATGCGAGTCGTGGTTATAATCTTTTTGTTCTTATGGGAGTTCTAGTTATGACTTATGAGGGAGTCAATACACCTTATGACAAGTTTTGTAGGTTTTAATTAGATTAAGTATCGTTTGTAGAAAGTAGATCTTCTTAGACAATTAAAATTACTATTAAAAGTCAACTATGTCACTTTTGTTGTGCTAACTCTCATGTAATTGTGCTCTTCTATATTCTTATGTTAAATAAATAATCGATTTTGAACTAAGAGCTTGGAGTTGGTTCGTGATAGCTTTGGCGGATAAATTAAGAGAATTATTGTACCTCTTATTTCATAATTCGATATTGTTTTCTATTGAGATTATGGGGTTGTTGACAAAAAAAATATATAGTAATAAGTCATTAATCATTCAATGAACCAAAACATACTCTCACAAAATTATCACTCTGTCTTTTTTTTTCATTAGAGATGGCCTGTATTGCACTGTTCTAGCCCAACCACTCAAATTGTGGGTTGAATTACAAATTAAAAACCCACAACCCAACCTGGCCCAACCTCAACCTTATCCTAGTTTGAGCCCGGCCCAACTAGCCATCTCCCAGCCCAACCTGTGTCCCCGCCCACCCTGGCCCTATCTCCGCCTCTACATATCATTTACATAGAAGTCAAAGTGTGCAATTGGGTTAGACCTGCATTTTGTGGACCATGATATAATATTATTCCAATCCCATACTCACACAACCGACCCATAATTAAATTTGTCAACCCAACCCAATTCATCTCCGCCCTCGATACGAAATCTTTCCTTTTATAGACAACCACATCCATCCAAACCTTACAAAAAATACCAACACAGTCATCAATATCAATCACATTCCTCTGTCGCCGGAGTTCGTTTCCTCAGCTTATACCTCTTTTCTCGTTTCCTCCAATCCACAAAGCCACAACTTCCGAAATACAATCCCAACTCCCAAATATTAGGGTTAGGGTTCCCATTTTCTCAATCAAAAATTCAAACTTTCTTCGATGATCAGCGATGAATGTGGATGGATTGCAGCGCAAATTGGAAGGTTGGATCAAGGATCACACGTCGAAGTTCCAGAAGCTTCAAATTCCGCCTTTGCAGCAGTTTCGAGGTTGGGTGAGAGCGAAGTGGCCGCCTTGGCCGAGTGATCGTGAACATCGGAGGAAGCTTCAGGAAGAGTATGAGAGAAGGAAGAAGCACCTTCATGACCTTTGTCGCGCTGTTAAGGCCGAATCTGTCTCTGATTTGCAGGATATTCTTTGTTGCATGGTTTTATCTGAGTGCGTTTACAAGGTATTAACAATTCTATTTTTTTTTTATTATATAGCTTGTTGATTATTCAGGATATGATTATTGAGAAATAATGAAATTAGTGCGAAATTCAGTTTATTTTCTGCATTCTCAGTTACTAGTAAATGTGGGTTGATAAACATTGGGAGTTGAATTTGAGAAAAATGCTGCGATATTATAATATGATGACAATGACGATGACGGTAAGAGGTCTAGGATATGTTGTAAGTAATAAGTCGTGAATTTGTGATCCATATAGCTAGGAGTGTCCATGTCTGTTGTGAAGAGTCGAATAGTGGTGGTTAAAGTTGTTGGCTAAAGTTCGTAAATTTATAGCACAAGGGATTTAGGGTTTGAGCAAATTGTATACGAGTTGTGAAGCTGTTACCATCATATAGTTTGGAAACTCTGTTTTATTGGCTGTGTGTGTGTGTGTGCGCGCAGGCGTGTGTGCGTGTGGTTTTCTTTTCCGTTTTGCTATGATATTTAATGGTTGTTGGTATTTTCGATTATAGAGGCCTGCAACTGAGTTGATTCGAGCTGTAAATCAGTATAAAGCTGACTTCGGAGGGGAAGTTATTTGTTTGGAGCGTGTTCAGCCTTCCCTGGACCATGTTCCTCACAGGTATGTTAAACTACTTGTTGTATGAGGTCATTTGATTTTGCTTAGGTTTGAGGATTGTACTACAACTGTTTCATCCAATGTGTAGAAAGGACATGGATGGTTTATTGTAGTGTCCCAGTTAGAAGATTCCAAACACCTGGTTGTCATCTCTCCGTGTATGAGCAGCATTACTTAGCTTGCCATGACTGTTTTCATTGCAAGAATTGTTAATTTTTTGTTGGTAAACTTTGGAATTAGATGTACTCTTTAGGTTGCTTCATCCTGCGGCGCAATTTTCATGATGTCTCAGTGTAGGGTTATTATGATTTGAGAAGTATACCCTTTTGTATGGCTTAAGTTTTTAATGAACACGGAAGTTATTTTTCCATGAATGAATGACTCACTTATGTTACTTTTTATTTTGCACAAGGTCCTTTTTTAAGTAAACATATATTATCATTGTTGAGGTTGTGTTAGTTTGAGTTGGAAATCTTCTGCTTACGTTATCAGTTAGTTCCCTTGGATACAACTAATCTTTGTGATAACGAGGGAGGACTTTACTTCTATTATGAACATTTGTGACAAGTCATGGTATGCATACCTTGACATTTCCTCATAGACCTTTGAATGGTTTTATTTTCACAACTCAGTCCATAACCAATTGAATTGATTTGCTCCATTTAAGATTTGCATTTATGATGTTGAGTCTTTTTTACCTTCTATACTTTTGTTTTTGTTTTTGGGGATAAGAGAGAGACTACAGGATTCAATCATTTGCGTTTGCATATAATCTATGGCGTGTCATTATACATGACATTTTACTGCTTTTGATTAATCATTGTAGGCTTTTAGCGTACTAATGATGGTTTCCTTGGCAATACATAATGAAGTTGTAAAATAGACGATTATGGTAGCTAAGATCATCTTATCTGGGTTTAACCTCTCATATCTACTTGGCTATTTGAGTCCTGGATTGGCTGACCTTGAAATCCTATCTTCCGGACTCACCAGCATACTGGGTGGAACAGGGAATGATAATTTCTAGAATTACTTAGATTCAGGAGTTCTTATTCATCCTCTTAATTTATTAGTATGTGTAATTGGTGCCTTATCTGTTTCTTGTGACACTAACTATTTTGGACTCGAGCTTCTCCATAGTGGCTTTCCTCCCTGTTTAATTTCTTTACGTCGGAAAGGCAAAGTTAAAATATTGCTTTGACCAAACTATATTGTGGCAAACATCATTAAGTGTAGTGTATTAGCGACACCATGTTCATTTCATGTTATGGATGGTTGTCATTTTTTAGATGTTAACCAAATGAGTAAACTCTATGTTTGTACACTATCTAAATCACATAATATATTATGTATGGGTTACTTATCTTTGGTACATGCTGAACAGTCATATCGGTTCTTTTGCTTTCTTTTATTGCAGATACCTATTGGCAGAAGCAGGTGATACTTTGTTTGCTTCCTTTGTTGGGACAAAGCAGTACAAGTATGTCGTGTACATGCATTTTTTAAACCTGCTTTTCATACCCCTTTCACAATTTCTAAATTCATATTTTTTCTTAAACTATAGGGATGTGATGGCCGATGCTAATATATTTCAAGGAGCTTTATTTCATGAGGATGACATGGAGATCGTGGATGATATAGAGACTGCTGAGTCAGATGTAGCCAACGGACGAAAGGGAAATACAGATTCTCATGCAAAGAGAGAAACCAAACCTAAGCAGTCGAAGCACAAGCTGAGACCCGCTGCTCATAGAGTATGATGACAGTTTGCAGATTTGTTGTTTTATAAGAGCTTATAGTTTCAGTTGTTTGTTTCTTTGTTGTAGCTCCTCTAGTGAAATGTGCCTTCTTTTTAAACTATTTTTGAAATGTTTTAATTCTAGGGGTTCATGGGTCGTGCCAAAGGTATTCCAGCCTTGGAGTTGTACAGGCTTGCTCAGAAGAAGAAACGTAAACTTGTCTTGTGTGGACATTCTCTTGGTGGAGCTGTGAGTGTACTTGGCATAAAGTACTTCATCTTGTTTGTTTTCTTTGGTGTGCAAATTAGTGCAATTATGAACCTCACAGTCCGATTTTGATCATAGGTTGCAGCACTGGCCACCCTAGCTATTCTTAGGGTTATTGCAGTTTCTTCTCCATTGAAAGACAATGAAAAGTTTCATGTCAAATGCATTACATTCTCTCAGCCCCCTGTTGGAAATGCAGCTCTCAGAGAGTGAGTTTCGTTGAAAAGTCAATCACTCTTCACAAATTGCAATATTTAGATATATGCTCACCGTTTTTTATGTGACTTTACATGACAATATGCTTATATATTTGCTTCATTTTCCAGTTATGTTGATCGGAAAGGATGGCACAATTACTTTAAGACTTACTGTATTCCAGAAGATTTGGTACCTCGATTTTTATCCCCAGCTTACTTTGATCATTATAATAATGCACAGACTTCTTCAACTGATGCTAGTGGTGCTTCTTCATCATCAACTGGTGATCCTGGGGATGGTGGGGTGAAATTAGTGTTTGGAAAACAAAGAGAGAACCAAGGAGATAAACAGAAGGAAAATGAAGGAGAGCAGTTGGTTCTTGGTGTAGGCCCTGTTCAAACCCCATTTTGGAGATTGTCCCATCTTGTTCCTTTAGAGGGTATTAGAAGACATCTAATAGGGAAAAAAGGAACAGAAACTTCTGTTAAAGCACCCTCTGTAGCTAATTCTGATTTGACAAAATCTTCATTAGCAGATAATATAGCTGCACCACAATCTTTAGAAATTGAAGAAGGTTGTGATGGTGTTTCCCTTAAGCCAATATCTAAATATGATCTAAATGTGTCAGCTTCTGATGTAGCAAACAAGGTACCTGAAAAAACTAGCAACAGTGAAGGGGATGGAAAAACATGGGGCAGAATGCCTTCACTACCTTCATATGTACCTTTTGGGGAGGTAACTGATCAAGTTTTTTTTTTTTTGTTTAATTCTCACTAAATATGAGAGGCAAATATTAGATTTTTTTTTACATTGAATTATATTGAAACAGCTGTATTTGTTGGGGACGTTATCAGCAGAATCTCTATCAGATGCCGAGTACTCAAAGTTGACATCGGTATGACTTTTTCCTTTTTTTAATGTACATATATATATTTGAAAAATGTTTTTGAGAGAAAACTTGGTTTCAAAGTTCTCCAACTTTCGGCCACCACTATTTACACTTTGAGATCATTGACTCTGAATGACTTGATTGACATCAATGGTGTATGATTGAGTTTGTATCTGTGAGTAAGAGCTAAGCTGATACACGATATATCTTAAATTTTCTGGCAGCCATGGCCTGGATCTGTTCCATCTTTGTCATCATTTTCTTATGTATAAAATTACTGCATGCTTATGATATCTTATTGCAATGTGTTCTGTCTCATTGAGAAATACAGTTATTTCTCTGAAAATATGGCTTTTCCCATGGAAGGTGATTGATCCTTTTTGATTTACTGTTTGCTGAGAAATTGTGGCAGTTATATAACTTATAGACCATGACATTCTTCCCTTACACTAATTTTACATTATTTAAAATTAATTTTACTGTACTTAGGATTTTAGATTTCTAGTAGATATGGAGTACATTTTATTCGGTATATTTATTTGTATACTTGGGTTCCATAAATCTTTTTTTCTATACTTAGTAGCACTTTCTGCTGTATTTCAGAAATTCTCAGTTTCTTTGCTTTTTTATGGCAAAGACATTTTCAGGTTAAATCTGTGATCGCTGAGCTGAAGGAACGTTTCCAATCGCATTCAATGAGATCATACAGATCAAGATTTCAGAGGTATGATGTGTACTTTATGACTTTTTGTCAGTGCCACTTTGCTTTGCTCTTGCCTCTTTTTCAGTATCATCCATCTTCTGTGCTACGCGATATGTTTCTCAATGGTTTGATTTTTTACTCTCGTTCTTTATGTTTCTCAATGGTTTGACCTTTAACTCTCGTTCTTTCTCAATGGTTGACCTTTTACTCGTAATTTTTTGTCTGGAAAATTTGTTGCATATCATAGATGTCATGGATCACTTGCAGGAGATGCTGGGTTTGTTTATTCAAGAGTGTTAATTTCTTGCAGGATGTAGTTTCTTTGTGGATTTCTATATGTGACTTCTGATTTCAAATTAATGGAAATTTTTTAACCTTGCCAAAACAAAACCTTTTGTGAAGAGTTCTTTGTTTCACATCTGGTCCTGCCTTAGTTTAATTAAATGCAGATGGATATGCATTTTATTTTTCATCATTTGTTCTTGTAACAATGGTTATGGGAATTGCCTTAAATAATACAGAAATGAGAAATCTGGGCTGTTTACAACCACTAATTACACTTGACACTCAGCCGAAGCTTGAGATCTCATTGAATATCCGTACATGTACAGTTTATGTCATTTAGTGATGATTTTGACAGTAAAAATATGTCAATATTCATTAGATTGATTTGAAAGACCAATAGGAAACCTATCACTTCTTTAATTACTACACTTTTCCTCTTGTTCACTTATTCACAAGGGCATGTTTATTAATCTAATTATCTTCACTCACCCCATGGAGGAGAGAATGGGAGAGAATATGAAAGGGCTTGTAAAGGAGAGGGAGGAGGAGTGGGGTTTTGATAGTATAATTTAAACATTTGGGAATGAGCCATTGAGGTATAAGTTTCTTGGACTTTTGTAGACTTATTTTAAACCAACAAAACCTCTATTATTGCTCATGCAATCTCTACATCTCCATTGCCCTTAGACTCCTGCAATAGGGGCCATTTATTACAAACGTTTATTGGCTTAGCCAAATTGTTTAAGATGCTTCTTCCCTAGGTAATGCCTTGTCAACGACATATCAACTGCTAAACCAAACGTCTGCTATGGGTTTTCTCAATGATTCGTCTTCCCTTTACAGGATCTATGATCTGTGCATGAGTGATGGTCCTGTGCCATTTCTGGGAATTGAGCAACTTCAGCAGTTTCCTCATTTACACCAATGGCTTGGGCTGTCAGTTGCTGGAACAGTTGAGCTTGGACATATAGTTGAGTCTCCATCTATCTGTACAGCAACTTCAATTGTTCCACTTGGATGGACTGGAACTCCTGGTGAAAAAAGTTCAGACCCCTTGAAAGTTAACATTTCAGGTTCTGGGCTCCACTTGTGCACTCAAGTTCAGGCACAAGTAAATGGCAACTGGTATATTCTCTTATTTACTTCTGTTTAGTGTGTGTTTCACCATGTGAAGGCTGACACAAGAAGCATTTGTAACTGTTAATTTTGCTCTTATTAACATCGCAATCTCCATGAAAATCTAATCATTAAGAGAAGGAACCTAGTTGTGTATTGCTCTCAAAAGTGTGCATGCATTGCATGAGGTGATGTAACGGTTCATCTTAGAAACTGAGACAAGAGAACGTGTGATATATGCAGGAAAGTTTATGAATTGTGATGTTGGCACCTTAATACAATTGTGACTGTTACCCACATTTATGCTGGTTTTTTAGTTTTCAAACTAAAGCATTTTGAATACTCTCTTCAAGGTGCTCTACAACAGTTGAGACCCTTCCTCCTGCACCAACTTACTCAGATAAGGAGCAGGCTGAACTGCATAAGATGAGAGTGCTAATTGGAGCTCCATTAAGGAATCCTCCAAAGCATCAAATTGTACCAGATGCATTTACAGTTTTTCCTTCCATTGACTCTGAATCAATTAATCTAAAGGCACAACAAATGTTAGGAGCATTATCTAAAAGTAAATCTTCCCAGCCTCCAGGGCTGAATAATTTTTTTGTTTACTGTACCACCGACTTCACCACTGTTTCCAAAGAGGTTGATGTTAGGACTCGCAGAGTGCGACTTGTTGGCCTTGAGGTACTTATGAAAGTTTTCTTTATTCAAAGTGCTTGATGTTTTAAAGCTTGTTTTTCATCTATGAAACATTATTTTGCAATGTCAGGGAGCTGGTAAAACGTCTCTATTCAAGGCCATCTTGAATAAAGGTAAACAATCCACTGTGATTGATGGTGAGAATTTGCAGACTGAAGCAGATATACTAGAAGGTATTGCTGGTGGTTTGTTCTATATGGACTCAGCTGGAGTAAATTTACAGGTGAGTTCCTTTAGGAAGTGAGTTTCACAACCTGGTATTGCAAACAATTTAAATTAGTTTGTTTGAGACATGTTTCATATGTTCCAGCTTTAAAAAAAAAATTGTTTTTATCTTTTTGTTTTTGTATCTATATTACTGTTGGTGGTTACCATTACTCCTTAATAATGTAATGTGATGTTAAAGCTATATACGACTACATTTGAAATGTGTGAGAGGCATAGAGAGTGATCTGATGTGCAAAAATATTTTGGTAATTCCTGGATATTTTTCTTGTTTACAATCTACTTTTCTTTCTCTGCTGATCTTTTATTCTTGATTATTTTGTCATTTTTGCAGCATGTATTCATGGAAACTATTGATGATCGATTGTCTGTTTTTTTTCATAGGAGCTGACTGCTGAGGCTTCTCGTTTGAGAGATGAATTATGGATGGGTATTCGGGATCTAAGCAAGAAGATAGATTTGCTTGTGCTTGTTCATAACCTTGCTCATCAAATACCTAGATACAGTGACTCCAATGTGTTGCATCGACGACCTGCACTCTGTTTATTATTAGATGAGGCTCAAGCCCTTGGTATTCCTTGGGTTATGGCCATAACTAATAAATTTTCTGTGAGTGCACACCAGCAAGGAGCAGCAATTGATGCTGTGTTGAAGGCATATCAAGCCTCTCCTGGCAATACAGAGATATTGAACTCTTGCCCTTATGTTATTCACACAGCAGGCAGTTATGCATCTTTGTCCAATGTTGTGGCTCGTGAGGACACTAATAGAGGAATAGTTCCTCAAGGTCTTGTTCTTGCCCCATTAAATTTTGTTCGTAGACCTTTCCAGAGGAAGGCCACTATTCTCCCTGTAGAGGGTGTGGATTCTTTTTGTCAGCTTGTTCATCGTGAGCTCCGGAGCAAAGAGGAGTTATCCTTTGAGGTATGAATATCAAATGACTTATTATTTATTCTTTTCCATTTTTTAATTGCTTAGCTATCAATTACTTAATAGTTGAATAGTTGGAACTCACAATTAATAGTAGTAGAGATCCAAAGATTAATAAACAATAATACAAAAGGAAGCGAAAATCAATAAAGCACAATGCGTTTTTTATTCGGTTGTGTCCACGTCATACTGGAAATCTCTATTCTGTGACGTCGGTCTTCTGTTGGCAGCAATGATATACGGTATAAAATTGTCTTAGCAAGCGTTACTGGATCTATTAACTTCTTCTTGCAAAAGTCAACCTTTTTTCTGCCATATACTATTGAGACAAGCCTTGAAATTTTACCTTATTGGTTGAAGGAATTCGCTAGGGATAGACTTCTACTGGAGCTTTCACATGATCATGCTAAGGGGACTGCTGGGAAGAAAGATATGCAGGACAAGGCCAATTCAATGTCTGCAGCAGCCATTGGTGCGTCTCTTGGGGCTGGTCTTGGGGTTGTGTTGGCTGTTGTGATGGGTGCTGCATCTGCTTTGAGAAAACCATGACATTTTCGTCATCATTATTTAGCATCAACCCTATAAATCATTCATTTATGTAAACATTATTGTATATATTTAATTTATTGATAACTAAAGTAGTAAGTCGATAGTAATAGTGCGTTGTGGTATACTTTGCCTCCCATTTATTCATTGTTTCAAAACTTCATTGTCCATTGCCTAAAAGCAGATATGTTTCAGTTAATCGAGCCTAAAACCCACATTAGCTCCTTTGTAGTTTGTAGGCACCACTTTTCATCGTCATCAGCACGAAGCTAAATAGCATACACTTCTGTGACTTGGCCTGGTGTGTCCTGTCCATTGTCCAATGCTTTTATACCAACACGTCCCGAACACATGGGCACTTATCATTGACGCATTATCGATACACTGCCTTGCCCGAATTCGAACGGTATTTTAAATCTCATTGCCGGAAAGGAAATTATTACTACACACACTAATATGTAATTGATAATGATTTGTTTATCATGATAAGGTAACCAACAATAGACATGAACGGCCTCAACTCGTAACCAAACAAATTTATTTATCACCATCATAATCCAGATTTGAAATAGTCATTGGGCTCCTCGATTCATCGTATCTGCAATCCTGCATGCATGATGCTAGTCATGCAACAATGTCATTTGTGTAGTATAACCACGTTTAATGTACAAAACACTTCTACGTAATCTCTAATCAGCCAATATGGTTCATGCATTTTTAACTTTTACTTCTTTGGTCTAGTTGTGTTGGTCTGGTTTGGTTTGATAGCCTGTGCATTAAGGATTTCTAATGTCAGTATCTTATGGTTATTCCTAAAGTAACAGATCTTATGTTATTGAAGGCATCAGAGATAACAGTGAACACATTTCAATGGATTTTAATTGGTAATGAGCAAAAATTTTTGTGCAAGTGCATAAATCTCAAGATTCCTAGATGTCAATAGGATCTTTGTTGAGTGCCCATTGACACAACTTGGAAAATCCAAGACACAATTATGAAACCCAAAGAAAGGTTGAACGACAGAACATAATTCGATAAATATCAACTAGAACAGCAAGAGCCCAGACGACTACGATTTGAATCTGCACCATCTTTGGTCAGGCTTACTCGGTTGACAGATAACTCAGCCTTATAGGAATCTGAATTTAATAGTTTCCTGCTGATATTGTTGTAGATCTCCTTGATTGCAATCTCAAATGCTGTCTTGACATTGGTAGAATCCAGAGCTGATGTCTCTATGAAAAACAATCCTTCAGATTCCGCTACACTTTTTGCCTCATCCATGCTCACTTCTCGAATATTTTCCAAATCACATTTATTACCAACCAATAATCTAGCCACTGCAGTGTCACAGTGAGCTGCAAGAAAAATCAACCAATGATTCAGTTAATATATCATGTAATAGCATATGGCAATCCATTTCTTAATTACCCTATGACTAAAAGTTTACCTAATGCTTGAGGTCTCATATGGATGAAAGCATTCTCTAATCTTATCCATATTGAATCTTCAAAATATCAAGGAGTATATTCCAGGGATGAGAGACTAAAGAGTCCCATAATCCAACACAAAGGAACGAGACATCTGTAGTAATACAGTGATCTAGGCCTATAACAACTCAACCAAAACATACAAGTCACTAGGTTTAGCAAAGAGCTTTGGGCAACAAGGTATAACTTTCTGGCCAATTTTGGCTGGAAGCAGAACAAAACAAATGACAAGACAATACACATCTCCAATGCATGCCTAATTTTCTTACATCTTTAAAGAATAATCTATCCCCCTCTTTTAAGGATCTAGTTCAGATGCACCGGACACAAAGGCACATCTATCTGTTTAGACTTCCAAACAAGATATTGAGTTTTGAAAGCCACAATTAGGAATAATGAAGTATAAGATAATGCTAGAGTGCAACTTCTTGAGACGTCTAGAAAGTGTTTCAAAGGCAAGTACACCATATTTATCAGATATTATCATTACAAGGCAGAAGGAATTTTACTCCCATTGTCAGCATTACTGGATCACTTAAGCTATAAGTATTAGTGCCTTTCCACCACACTACCTTTTATAATGAAGGAGACAAACTCATTCCTGTCAATTGATATTCATGAAAGGAATTTAAGAGGGTGTTGGTTCCAAAATACAATTTTACACAATTCTATAATAAGTAAGAAACTATTTTTCTAAAGTCACACGAATTGAGCAGACATAGTAGGCTATATGGACTTGTCCTGATTCCTAACGAAAACTGATATTATACCTTTTGTCACATGGTTTGGTTAAGAGGACTCAATCTAGCTCAGTTATTTCTGGCACTACAGACCTTAAGCTCTATCATAGAATCATATTTTCTTTTTTCTTTTTTTTTTTTTAAAAAAAAAAAGCAAATTGCTTGCCCGTTATCATCATCATAATCGGAAAGACTCGAGCATTTCAGGGCCGAAGTATTCAATCAACAGCACAAACACTCATGGAGGTGCGGGGACTGGGAACCGACAGGACTGTACCCATATTGAGCATAATGTAGAGTCAATGAAAAGAAGTTAAGAAAGTATTTCCTTTAGCAGGGAAGAAGTATGGTAATTTCATAAGCATCATCACTCCAAAACATAGTAAGTCCTAAACGGGAGGAGACACTATATGATAACAACATAACAATGTCTAAGTATGGTAATTTCATAAGCATCATCACCACAAAACATAGTAAGTCCTAAACGGGAGGAGACACTACATGATAACAACATAACAATGTCTCTTAACTTTGTTGGCATTGAGGTTATAACAAACTTTCTACAAATCACACAAGACAATCAAACTCCTAAAACAACAAAAATCTCATTAACTAAGAAACAAATTATCAGCTTCCAATGACGCAAATATCATCTCACTTCAATGCAAATTTTGCACATGCACAACAACATTCACTTTCAGTACTAAACCAAGAAAAAACCACAAAAAAAAAAAAAAGAGATTTATTTTTTAAGCAACTTTTAATTTAGAATACGAGCAACATAATTCAAGTACCCAAAGATTCAAACTTTTTAGAACAAATGAAGCAACAAAACAAGCCCCATTTCACAAAATGTAATAAAATTCATTTAACCACACCAATATTCTATCTTTAACAAAAACATGAAGTAATTAAGCATACCCATTTCACAAAATGAACTAAAAAGAAAAGAACTATTCAACCAACCCAATAGAGCCAAGGCAAAACCCATTACACGAAAAATTAGCCAAGAAAAAGTAGAGAGTGAAGTGGGACATACTATTGAGTTCATCAAGCCAACGACTAACACTCTCAAAAGTGGTTTTGCGGCTGATATCATAGACAACAAGAGCACCAACAGCGCCTCTATAATAAGCAGAAGTGACAGCCCTAAACCTCTCTTGACCAGCAGTATCCCAGATCTGAGCCTTCACTTCTTTCCCATTAATTTCAACACAAACTGTCTGAAATTCAACCCCAATTGTTGCCTTTGTGTTATGATCAAACTCATTTCTTGCAAATCTTGAGAGTAAGTTGGATTTCCCTACTGCTGAGTCCCCAATCACTACTATTTTGAAGAGGTACTCTTCCCCAGATTCTTCTTCCTCCCCCATTTGCAAATCTTGAGAGGAAGGAAGGAAGGTTTGGCTTTGGATTGAGGCAAAGGGTGGTCGAAGATTGGTAGTGGCAGACTGGCAGAGGACACTCCGTAATTAGCGGATAGAGGTAGTGAGTGTGATCGCGGAATTTTGTTATGGAAAATTTAAATAGAAAAATAAAAATAAACTCCTAAACAAAATCAGCAAATATCCAGCTTAATGTTACAAATAAATAATAAGTCATGTAAATAATAGTAATAATTAATATTAATAATAATTTCGATTAAGAGGAATATTAATATTAAGAATATTAAATAATTTTGCTAAGGAGTAATGTTAATATTAATAATAATATTAGATAATAATATTGCAAATAATAGGAATTAATATTAGAAAATTAACAGTAATATTACTAATTAGTGATTAATATAAATAATAATAAAAATTAATAATATTATTATTAATATAGTTGTAGTTATTTGTATTTATATAGTAATATTTTATGAGTATGTGTTGTTATTAGTATGCATTAGTTGAACGGTATTTCTTGATCTTATTTACGAAATTAATAATATATGTTTAGGAGTATTGATATTATTGTTATTTAGTTGTTATTGTAATATGTGTGTGTGTGTGTGTGTGTGTGTGTGTGTGTGTGTGTGTGTGTGTGTGTGTGTGTGTGTGTGTGTGTGTGTGTGTGTGTGTGTGTGTGTGTGTGTGTGTGTGTGTGTGTGTGTGTGTGTGTGTGTGTGTGTGTGTGTGTGTGTGTGTGTGTGTTGTGTGTGTGTGTGAGAGAGAGAGAGAGAGAGAGAGAACCCCTTAGTTATATAAAAACCTTTCTTATATAAGAACTCATCTAATACCATTAATTTAGTTTATTTAGATGGTTGTCATTCAATCTACATTAATGGCAAAGTTGTAATTATAATAAAGTCAGATTTGATAGTTAAGGAAGTTTCTTGTTTTCATGATTATTGGTTATTTTTCAGTAAAAATCGTATTATTCAAAATTTGTAGTTTTCCTATTTTTCATTTTACTCTATATTAAATAACAATATTTGAATGCTTCTTTTGCTATATTTCGTATTCAAAGGATATCTTTGTTGTTTTGGCATTAAAAAAAATAAGGTAATGATTCAATAATTTACGTAATATGATGATGATAACTGTAATAGTTGTATTTTTTTTACTTCTATCGATTTGATAAACAATTTTCGTAATATGTATGTTTTATTTCTTGAAAAAATTGGCCGTATTATGCTGTGGAAAAATTGGTCTTATTATGTTTGATGTATTAGTAAAAATTTTAGAACACTAAAATATTGTACATTAGATTAGTCTATAAATTTATGTCTTAATTCGAATCTTGTACGTTAGAATTACTACATTAAACATTAGTTGATTTTATTTGAACATTATAATAGATTTTTAGAACATTAGAATTATAATTTAGAACAATATGTATAATATGCTATAATATTTGAAACTATAATTTAACACTTATAACAGCAGGATGGCGTTTTAGAACATTAGAATTATAATTTAGAACAGTAGGTAAACATGTTAGAACAATAGGTATAATACTTAGAACAATGGAAGAAGTTTTTGAACAATAGGTATATAATGTTAGAACAATATGTGTAACGTATACTTATTGTTCTAAATTTAGGGGGTTTATTGTTTTGAATTCGAATTTATGTTATGAAGTTATTTGAATTGTTCTAAAGTTTATTGTGATTATTCTGAAAATTTGTATTATTGTTCTGAAACTTTGTACTATTGTTCTAAAATATTGTACTATTGTTCTAACATATTATACCTATTGCTCTAAAATATTGTACTAATGTTCTAACATATTATACCTATTGTCCATGCCTGGAAAAACAAAGTTGTAATTTAGAACAATAAATGTAGTACTTAGTACAATAGAGTAATATTTCAGAACATTTACTTATATCACTGTTCTTTTATTATAATTCTAATGTTCACTGGTATAATGTTTGTAGACATGAGCATTAATGAGGACTGTAGTGTAATATGAAACAATAGGTATAATATTTTCTACAGTAGAGTACTATTTTAGAATAATAGTTATATTACGTTAGAACAACTGAAACGTTTGTTAGAACAATAGGTATATTGCTTAAAACAATAGGCATAACAATAAGTATAACAATGCGTAGAACAATAGATGTAATACTTAGTACAGTAGAGTAATATTTTAGAACAATAATTATATTACTTTAGAACAATAGTTATATACTTTAGAACAATTGGCAGATTTGTTAGAAAAATAAGTATAGTGCTGAAAACAGTAGGTATAACATATACCTATTGCTCTAAATTTATGATTTATTGTTCTAACTTTATGGTATATTTGTTCTAAATCTAATGCTATTGTTCTAAAACAGGTTGTGCTACTGTTCTAAAGTTTGTAATTATTCTAAAAGTTTATGCTAATGTTCTAAATCTTTGTACTATTATTCTTATATATTATACCCGGTGTTCTAAAATCGTTAACTATTGTTATAATTTTTTATACTAATTATTCTTACATATTATACCTGAAGTTTAAGATCATTGTTTCATTCTTCACATATAATATGATTGTTTTATGTGGATGTAATGTATAAATTTTGATATAACGTTTGAAAAAATTGTACAATTGACTACAAGATTATAGAGATTAGTGCAATTGAAAAAAAAGTTCGTAACAATAATTTTATAATACAATATGATTTAACGTAATATTCAACTACTTGATAATAATATGGAAGTTTTGCACAAAAAAATATATAATAAGATTATGAAAATTCGATTTGACCAGAATTGATATCGGTGGCGGAAATCAAGGTAAATTGAAAAAAAATAGAGGGAAGTTGTATTTAATAGGTTTGTTAGTTATTAATAATTATCCAGAAATTACATTTATGCCATTTGATGATCAATGCATCTAAACCGTTGGATTTAATAATTTAATGGTTGAAGATGGATTCTCATATATAAGGAGTTCTTATATATTAGGGGGTTCGTACTGTGTGCAATGGATGGCCATGGTAATACATGTGACTCACCCATTCGTAAGTGGGCAGGTTCCACTGAATGAAGTCGGTCAAAGGGCGGTTGATCACCTTACGCAGCTCTTCGAGAACTGGAACGCGTCGTCGTAGATGTTTTAGTGATTTTCTATTATATTACTTTGTATTTGGTTTGTATTATTGATTGGATTATTTTCATTTTTAAAGTTTGGAACTATATTATTATGAATGATATAGTATAGGATTGATTAATTGGTTGTTTGTTGTTATTGTGAAATTGAATTAATTGGTTCGAAACACACATTACACAAAATCATGAAACATTACAAAGAGTACCCCTTCACGACACCATTACTTAGCGAAAGGATGTCATCTTTGATGTAGAAAAATGTCAGTTTATTATTTTTTCAGAGGTTATATGCGCGCACAATGTCCTCCCACCCAGTCATGAGGTGGAGTGTGGTAGTAGGTGATTGTTGAAATCCGTGGAGAATGGTGGAAATTTTACAATATAAATACAATAATTATACAGTATGAATACAGTAATTATACAAGATGAATACAATAATTAAACAGTATGAATACAGTATATATACAATAATTATAAGAAAAATGATGAATACGTCAATTATGTAAAATTGTAACTACGATATGAACGCAACTAGTTCTTCCCATAATTGAATCTGATCTTGGTACTGAACATCCCACCCATTTACACTTGGTTGGCGCATTCGATTGCATATATAGTAAATCGGTGGCACTGGAAATCCGGGAGATAGGTCGAGATGAATAAAATGCTTGTATGTCCCTAGTCCCTAGATGTGCTATCGCGAAATCCATGACTAGTCTACTGTAAGTTGAAGGAGCATCCTAAGGCAGAATTTTATAGCATGGCCACCAAGATCGGTCGTTCTGGTCCACTATATTAATAAGAAAAACTCATTATTAATTAGTTATATTAATAAGCAACTATATTAAAAATATTCGATAGTAATTAGTTTTATTAACTACTAATAATATTATTAATAATATTTGATATTAACTATATTAATAATATTCGATAATAATTATATTAATAAAGTCATAATACAACTATATTAATTAATTAATAAGCAAAATTATTATTATTAGTTTTATTAACTATTAATAATATTCGATCTAATTAGGTTTATTTGCTATTACTAATATAATATTATTAATTATGATTGTTAATAATATTATATTTAATATTAATTATTAATTGTTAACATTCGTACTAATATTAATAATAAGTACATATTATAATTATTTTTTAACATATATAATAATTAAAAAAAATTAATTAAAACAAATAATGTGGCGTCTAGACTGAAAGCCACCACCACTAGAGTGGCATCCAGTCTAGAAGCCCACTACTAGTGGAATGGCACGCCAATCCACTGGAAGTGCGTCCAGTTTGGACGCCACTCCAGTGGTGGTGTCTATTCTGAACACCACCCACTATTACCAATGACTTACATAATTTTGCGGTGGCGTCGACGGCTCTTCCAGGTTCTCCAGGGATTCCGAATTCCGTAACATATTTTCGTTCGTGTTTAAGAGTTTTCGTAGCCTAGTTGAAGAAGATGAAAGAAAGGGTGTAGAGGAGAGAATGAGAGGATCTTTAGTGATGATCAACATCACTTCACTTTAGATGGTCCTTCAACAAAAAAGGTCATTCACTAAGGAAACCATTCATTAATCATCATTACATCGCCATGCAAGATTTACAATACTGTTTAGAAACCTAAATAAGGCAAAGAAAAGTTTTTCCGAGTTGTTATTTGAATGTAAAGCAACAAAAGTTGTATCTTATTATCTTAATCATATTTTTACAAGAAATTCAGCAAAATTGCAATATGTGCATGGACAATGTTATTGTTTACTTATACCTTTCTTGACCTTTTGGCTAAAACCAAGTGTATAGTATCTATGTGTCTACTTGACAAAAATTCACGTTTGTTCATTGTAAGGGTTCCAAGTCATACTAATTATACCTTTCAAAAATCTCCCACTTTTGTGTTAATAGCATGGTGAAGTGAACCATAGTCCATAGTTGACTTTGTGGAGAAATACAAGTATGCATTTCGCTGTTCAAATCTAAGGCCACCCCACACCCATCAAGAGAGAACATGAAGCCTTGCCACTTGCCAGGCTGAGAAAAGGAACAAAAGATCCTACTGCATAGTCGCATACATGACCACATATTTTTTCATGCCATAAATACAGCTGAACTACCAACCCCACCTCTCCACTGTGGTAATTTCAGAAATGCAGATCCAAAACTTTTTCTGGCCAACATCCATCGAACTACTCTCTATACTCACTTTGACAACTTGAGGATTTCTGGAAGAAATGGTCACATTGCACATATAATAAAGGTTTTTATTGGTTTTCTAATACACCCTTACTTAAAAATGAAGTCATGGAATTGAAGTGACGCAGGGAAAAGGAATTCAAACGACACACCTTTATTTTTTTATTCCCCTTAAAATGCTAACTATGTTGAAAACAGTAGATCTAACAAAACATAGATGCAAGGCTTTTCATTTCATATCCACCACTTTACTTCTGGTATGATATTATATACATGGATGATATAGTATGTTTGTATGGAGTAAACTATATAATAGGAGTAAATATTACATAATTACAAACAATAATGTGTATGACTTCTGGTTTTAATTTGTTATATTTCGGACCCTGATGAAGTGTTACGGTAAGCTTTTGCAAATTGCAGAAATTAGTTGCCAAGTTTTCCATAGCTCCTTGGGAATGGGATAACATCACGAATATCCGAGATTCCAGTAGCCAAAAGGACAATTAGGTCGAAGGTGAGACTAAATCCAGCATGTTTGGCCGTCCCATGTCGTCGAAGATCCAAGTACCATTCATACTGCTCACTTGACAAGCCTAGCTCCTTGATTCTGTTACATTTCATCATGAAAAACACCACTCTCAGAAATCCTTAATATGATGATTTTTTTTTTTTTTTTTTGTGAAAAGTTGTATGTAAAGTGGAAGTAAGAGCTAACAATCCACAATTACCTGGTACTTAGCACTTTAACGCGTTCCTCATTCTGACTCCCTCTGATAACGGCTCCTATCTTAGGTACAATCACATCAAACGCTGCGACTGTTTTCCCATCATCATTTTGTCGAACATAGAAGGGTTTAACTTCCTTGGGATAATCATATATGATTACTGGCTTTTTGTAGATTTCATCAGCCAAATAGCTTCATCGAGTCAAACGACAAGGACGGTTATATTTCTTATCTCAGTTACTACAATGGATGGTAACAAAGACAACTGTAAATTAGTACGTACATATATACCTTTCATGTTCTTCTGTAAGTTGGACGCCCCATTCCATATTCAAGTCGAACTTCTTTTCTTTAACCTGTTTCAGAACATCAACAGCTTTGCAGTAGGGGATCTTCTCAAAGTTACTTGACATTACTGATTGTAGACGAGGAGCAATGCTTTGATCTACCCGTTTAAGGACAAACTTCATGTCCTCATTACAGTTTTCTAGCACCCATTTGCAAAGGTGCTTCAGAAGGTCAGTAGCACAGCTCATAGCTTCCTGCAAAAAAATTAGAAACAAATGACTGCTACTCATCATTCAGTGAAAATACAACATATTGGATTTCAGTACAATTATATATCCAAAGGGGATACCTCTAGTTCTGCGAAAGCCATTTCAGTTTCGACCATCCACATCTCGGAGACATGCCTAGTCGAGTGAGATGTTTGAGCCTTAAATCTTGGACCAAAAGAGTACACATTACCAAGGGCACAAGCATAACTTTCAAGATGAAGCCGCCCTGAGACTGTTAGAAAGGCTTGGCAAGAAAAGAAATCATCACTGAAATCTAGTCTATCAGGCTTCACCATAGCAGTAGCCTTTGCTTTCTCTTTTTTCTCTTTAGCTTCCAACTGAGAAGCAAGCTCGTTTGTTTTCTTAAGGTCCTGAATCGCGGCAAGTAATGCTTCCCTATTGCTATCTGTTCTCTTTAGCTCTTCAAGTTGATTACTCTTCTCCTTAAGAGAAGCCTTAACAGATGCAAGGCTAACACCACTAACTTCAGTGGTTGCACTTGCCTTAGTTAATTTTCCTTCTGTTGTCTTACCAAGTAATGTAGTAACGTTGAATTTGTCACTAAAACCCTCGGAGTCTGTTGTTGTGATAACCGGAACTTGCACATAAAGGTAGCCATTGTTCTGGAAGAAGCTGTGAGTCGCGTGTGCAAGAGCATGACGGATTCTTGTAATGGAAGCAACCTAGGAACAGAGAAATTGAAAGGAATGAGAAGATTATCAACATGAGATAGGGAAAAATGGAATGAATTGTAAGGGAAGAAAATAAACTGTAGTTGTTCTTGGACGAAAGTGAGCCCAATCCCTTAAACTGTGCAAAGGGAGCCTTTTCTTAGACAAGGGATACTTTTCATGATCTTCTACTACTCCAAGGTGTAAAATTTTTTCGGCTTTGACCTCAATACTATGCTTCCCACCTGCCGAAGGGGGCTGTATCACGCCTTCCACCAGAATACAAGTGCCACTAAGCAAGATTTGTCCAGGAGGAGCCAAAGTTGATTCCACTACCACCTGAAATTTTTTTAAGTGTCAATTTAACATATACTTCATAATATTCTTAGAAAATAAGGAATATTGTATTGGATTTTACATTAATAAATAGTTTTGCTTGCATTAGTAGACATATTTTACCCTATGAATTGAAAATCCTAACGGGAAAATCCTAAAATCTATCACAAAATATATATCAAATTTTTTTTATTATACAAAAACCGAAAAAAGTAAAAGTAAAAATAAAAGTAAATGGACAGAGTCCACGCAAACAAATAAAAATTTGTTTTTTAATAGTGCAATTTTGTGTCTATTAGTACAACTTTATCTATAAAAATACAATTTTAATTCTAACATAGTACAACTTCTAAAAAAATTAAGGTAAAAGAAATGAGCTACATAAAAATGGTAAAACTATTTATAATTTTATTTTATAATAGTGTTAACTTTATATTAAATATAACTTCATTTGCAAATATTTATATATATTCATTTTGTCGGACCAAGTATTTGTCAAATAAAAAGTAGAGTCGAAGTTTTAAAAGAAAATTAACTAATTCAACCAACACTGACAAGAGACCAACTATAAAAAAAATTATCTAAAGTTCAAAAATTAAGCCATAAACCTGAAGATTAGCTGTACAAGAGCCATCACTGATTTGCAAGAACACAGTGGAAACAACAGGATGTTGCACTCTCTGTGCCAAACCCCCAGTAGAATCTTTCTCCACATGACTCCCAACCCCAAAAAACTTCAAGAAAGTACGAAAAATGGGCATCCGATTCTGCAAAATTTCAGTACAGGTCACATCTTTCTGCCCAGTTTTTGCCCCGGGTTGAGGCTCAGCATCAGGTTGAGATAAGGGTGGTTGTTTCCTCACCTCCATGGAAGACTTAACCCACCCTCCAACCACAATCCTCTCACCAACCAACCCCACTCCGCGATCTTCACGGCTTAACAAGGTTTTAAGCACCACCCTCTTAGAATAGTTAGCATTTGGGATGTGGGGTTTGAAAAGGGGCGCTTCTTGGGGCTGCTGAGGTGCCACATTCGGGGCTTCGGTTGCGGCCGCAGGAGCTTCTTGTTTAAGTGCCATTAGTGAAGGAAAATGGAAAACAGAGGAAATGTGTGTCGAAAAAGTTAATGCGATAACAAAGTTTGGATCTTTGGAAGAATATGATGAGGTGAAGGGGGTTTTAACAAGAAAGGAGAAATGCTTTGCTTGGGAAAGTTGATGATGAAGGAATTGATTTCTAATTAAAATTTGGATTAGTTAATCGATTGATTATGGAGGATAAGGAATCTAGAAGTTTGCAAGATTCTACAATCTTGTTTTTTCATATGAATTGAGGAAACAAAATTTTAGTACAGCAGAGAAAGTATGGAGGGTTTAGTATTTCTTTGGTTTTGGTTTTGGTTTTGGGTTTCGCGGTATGTAAGACGGCGGGGGTTTCCTTTTCCTAACGGCTTTCCCAAAATAACGTCTCCACAAGTTTGAATACCAATTGTTTGGATAAGAATAGAGAGATACTGACTAGTAATGTCTAATTTATATCGATGTAAATATTAGTATATATTATACTTATTAAATAAAAATTTAAAGGATATCAAAAGTTTTAAAGGATATCAAAAGTTAATTAATTAGTTTTACGGAATATGGTGAGAATTTATATAGTTTTATTTTCTATTAGTGCTTCTTTATTTTCATATAGTACAATTCAATTCTAAATAGTATAACTTTATAAAAAAAAAAAAAAAAAAAACGCCCCAAATTTATGAATAATAATTCATATATATGAATTGGAGAACCCTCGAAGAAATGATTTATGATAATTCATAGTCTATCATATAAGTAATAAGTGCATAGTGTATGATCTGCTCATTTATGATATGAGGTAATCATGTTAGTAATATCATTTGATGAGTAATGAGTTATTCATTTGAATTTGTTCTTTAAAATTAGATCTTCCTCAAACCCAATTATACGAGAGCCTTATACACTGAGTATATGACTTCTTATCGATCTAAAGTTTTCCTTTAGGACACAAATATTATGTTGAAGAGCTTTGGGGCTTGCATTTACTTCATTGTAAAAAAATAAAAGGCACCGTAATATGGTGAAAAGGATTAATGGTAAATTATTGTTGAAAATATAAATTTTTGGAGGAATTTCATTGGTCTCATTCCTATCCATCTTCCCAAGGATTGATTTTTTTAGAAAATGTTAACCTTTAATCTTGAGATTTTGCACGATATACTCTAGAAATTTTAATTTGTCAAATTTAAGTGGAACCTTTTTCAAACATTTAAATTTCTAAGATACCTCAAGCTCTATTTTATATGAGACAAATATCAAATATATTTACTTTTCTTTCAATTGTAAAGTGAAATTTCAATTAAAATTGTGTTCAGGTATTATCTTCATAATTTACTAAATTTAATTGTCTTAAAAATATAATTTGAATTTGGGTTAGGTCATTAGGTCGGGCTGACACAATACCATGTGCGTGACCCATGGCCCATTATCCCTATGTGGCCTTTTGGCTACCTGGGGGATTTTAGCGCTTTCATAGATTAGATTTGGGCTCAGACTCAAAGGCCCAATTCTAATGGCTTTTACAAACTTCTTTTGGGTTTATTTGACCCACTTAGCAATTTAGATCCATTAGTCATCTTGATCACTTAATTATAATGAATTCACGTCCATGAAAACTTGATCAAACAATGTGAGCCTCTAGTGTGCATTGACCCAATTTTATATTTAGGTGAGTTTGGTCCATATTTACATTCTTAATCACCTTAATTGATTAATTAAATAATTCAAACATTGACTTTTATTAGAACAACTCAGTTAGGCTTAATTCTTTGATGGAGCCGAATTTGATTAGAGGCCCAAATCTAAATTTCTATATCAATTCCCTTAATTATTTTATAAATTTCAAAAAATAAAACACTCCATATAATTTTTGGAAAATCCATTTTAATTTAGCTTAGCGGTACAAAAATGATAGTTTTAACCGTAAACCCATTTTTTTCCCCAATTCTAAGTTTTTAAATGGAAAGTCATGCAATTAGTTCCCCTTATTATAATTTTGGCAAATTTAACAAAAAAGAATTTTAGCTCCTTGTAACCCTATCTAAAATCCAATTTAATGAAAATTTCTAATATTCATTTTTAAAACCAAAACTTGCAGTTTTTATGAGCTTACTAACTCAAATATTTCAAAATTTCAGTCCATGTTCATCTCAGCGTTTTGGAATTAACGAAATCCAAAACTAGTCCATTTGTACTAATTAACCTTAGTTTTTACCCAATTAAGTTCGAATTACTAAATCCTTAATAAATACTTCCTCAATCCCTAAAAGATTGCTTTAGTTTGACTTTCACAGTCTCCAATACACGGCTTTAATATTTTTTATCACCAAATTTGTAAGGCAAAAAATTATGAAAACTTGATATTCTAAAAATTTACATTGAGATACATCCAACAAGATCTCACTTGAATATATTATTTTTTATAACATGGTAAGAATTCGTGGTCAAACTTTTTGAACTTTGACTCCAAATAGTGGATTGGGGCGATCTTTTAGGGATGGAGGGAATATCCATTTTCTTAATTCCAATTGAGTACAAACAATCATTTCATAATCATACCAACGTTATAGGACATGTACATCACTAAGATGATAAACATATTCATCAACAAACATCTATTTTCCGCAAACTTAGAAAAATCTATCAACATGGAATTGACACCAGGCCAAAAACATTCGGACATCACTTGTCAAATATAGGACATGCATGCAATTCAACAATCTAAACTTGGGGTGCGTATTGAGTTGAGTTACTCGCAAGTTAGTCAAATTCAACTCGGTCAAAATTCTGTCAAATCTCGACTCGATTGGACTTGACTCAAGATCAAACTCAACTCGATAAATTAACGAGCTAAATTGAGCAAATCAAAGCTCGACTCGAAAAGTTCGAGAGAAGCTCGGATTTTTATTTATATTATATACTTATAGAAAAATATATTTAATATATAAAATTGGAATAAAATAAAAGATGGTTTGATATATAAACTAAAAATCCCACATTGAATTCAAATGAAAGATGGTTGGAGAGAGTTTTGTACAAGCTCAAAGTCCCACATAAAAAAAAATGATAGATCGCTAGAAGCAATTAGTATATATAAACCCAATAATATTTCCCACCTAAAACCAAATCAAGCTTATTACAACTAAAACTTAGCCTTTTTTGGCCCAATTTGGATATAAATAATTAGGCTTATTGAGTTTTTAAATGAGATGAAAATGAGTTCGAGATCGAGTTTGAAACAAACTTTAATCGAGCTCAAGCCTTGATTTGCTCACTAGCTTTCGAGCTTGACTCTTCTCATAAGCACCCCTAAATTAGACTATAGAACAAACCAATAACTTCGTATTAGTTTTCATTTATCAATTATTCCTTTATTGTTGCAAGCCCTAATGGAAGCTAGTAAGCGGAAAATGTAAATAATTATTCTTTTATTTAATTGATAAAATTCTTCCGTATTAGAAGGAGATAATAATATAAATGTGAGAAGGGGCTACAATAATGTGCTGAAAAGCCAGAGGTAGGTTGCATATATAATTTGGTTGTAATTTATACGAAGTACAATGCTAGATGGCTATAGGACTGCAGAGAAGAAGGGGCTGAAATAGTTAGATCTTAAACCAAAGAGGTTGAAGAGTTCGTAAGCTAGCTTATGAAGAATTGTGCACATCTAGCTCAAAATTCATAATTTGTCGACATTTTGTTTACTCTTTCTATTTTTCTTACTTGCAACACTTATAAAACAACACGTTTATCAATAATCAATATACATTTTAAATTATTATTATATCTAATTATACTTAAATAAAAATTATAAAAATTTATATATTAAAACTATATATTGAGAAGAATCTAACACATTTCACTTAGTATATTTTTTAATTTCTTAAGAATAATCTACCAAAAAAATTCAAGTCAAACTTATAAATAGTACTAAAATTAAAGTTATAAATGTAGAAAAACAATAAAAGTATGTATTATTTGTCAGGATTCAGGAGATTAAGAAAGGACAATAAAGTTGGACAAGCATAGGTTTTTGATACAATAAATTTATCCTTTTCTGGTTTTGATGCAAGCATTAACATATGGGAGAGTTACTAATTAATATTTCTAGCTTTAATTTGGTGCGAATACTCTAGTAATAGTAGTTTAGTTGGACATTTGAAGCATTAATCTATATATTTCTTTGCTATTTCTTCAATTTGCTCCTTCAACCAGAAGAGTTGATAGATGCAATTTATCTTCAAGCTTCTTGACAATATAACATTATAATAATATAGAAAATAAGATGATGACTAATAAGATATACAAACAGTAATCTTAATTAAGATTTGAATTTCAAGCTTAATTGATAGTTGGACACAATTTATACACTTAAATTAGACTAAGTTAAATAAGATAAAATGTGTATTAATAGAGTACGTACTCGTCCAACTCAACTCAACTCAACTTATTTACCTCCCTTAACGGCTAAACAATCCTCATAAGCCCTTTGAATATTCTCCTAACTCAATTCATTTATGTATTAGGAACTATTCTTACACCAACTTTGAGGTGATTTAATCGAACACATTTCCTGACATGAAGGGGGAAGAAGAGATCAACTGTAGAAGAGGACAAACACCATAATAGGTTGCCGTTCTCATGCTCAGCTAGCAAATATCTTCGTCAGAGAAGCCTAACACAACCAAGTAGCGTTTTCTCACAAATGCTTAGCTAAACTAGTTAGCTCTTTTTAAGTCCTTAAACACGTACTTTGTATTTGATTAGTCCTCCAAGCAAGCAAATTACTCACTGATTACCATACTTGTCTCTAGACCTGTTCAAATAGGAGGGGCCCCGTTAAGGGCTCTTTAAGGGCTTGCTTGTAAATGAGTCTAATTAATAATGGACCTAATGTGTCGGTCTCTTTAAGGGTCATATTTTTATTGGGTTTTTAATGGGTCAAGTCGGGTCAAAAATGGGTAATAGTTTTCAAGACTTTTAAACATTATCAAATGATGAATTATTTTCACTTACTTGCCGATTGTCCACTACCAAACATTGTAGGTGATACATGTAAACTATCATCTTCTATTGATAAAACTATATTATTCTTGGACGGCCCGACCCGTTATGTATCTCCTTTAGTCTGACCCGACCCGACCCCGTTTTGCATGTGGCCCATCTCAGCCCCGACCTAATGCCCTGGCCTACTTGTCCCTTTTAGTCATATAAGATAGCCAGATAACCCCTTTTTATATCATGCAATATATACAATTTTATCATATGGTATTTTAAAGAAAATTTTATGCAGATTTGTGTAACAAGAATAGTCAGACCAAATAAATTAAGAACCAATAACGTCTTAATACCATATGTTATCAACATTTAGTTTATGACTCAATCCCACCTATTCACCTTTCTTTGGGCTAAGTCTTCATCTTATTAAACAAAACCATGTTTAAAATTAATTACTCTTCTGTTCTTTTCTGCTTCTCCGAGAGTTGCACGTTTTATAATAAGCTTGCTCGTTTAAAATTCAATTAATTAAGGGTTATAATTTTATTATTAAGGTTAATTACTGGAGTATTCTTCAAAGAGGGGCCTCTTCAAGTACACATATAAATAGGGGAGCAACTACGGAAAGAATCACAAAAAAAAAAAAAAGGTGTAAGATTCATTGGAAATATTTAAACAATCTTTCTTTTATCGTCAAATTTGAACCAGAAGTCCAAAAAGAATCACAAGAAATTAAAAATCATCTTTGTTGCACTTTTCTCAAGCATGGCAGCATCTTGCTACGGAGAAGGTGTCTCGTTCTCCCATCTTGCGAATACTCTCTCACTGTTACGGCAAATCCCACGGGCAACGGTAACGTAAACTATACTTCTATTAAAAATATACACAGATTATTATATCCTAATAGAAGTTACCCCTTAAAGTTAATGAAGATTGAGATATGTATTATTCGATATGTGGACGTACAAGATATTTCGTAACTCCAATGTTAAATGTAAGGTACTACGATGACATTTCGTTGTTACTGTAATCACTATGTTAAATGACTTTAATCGATCAATAGTTGAGTTTTACTTAGACCCGTGAATAACAAGTGCATCATCTTGCTTAAATTGAACATGATAATTTGAGATTTTGAGAAAATGAACATGCTATATATGTATTTACATTTTTTTATGTTTAGTTATTGATGATCCTAATACATATTTTTCTTGGAACAGTGAACTTAGAAGCAGGGAAAGACCAAATAACAGTAACATGGGCGCTTAATGCAAGCAACTCCAACGTTGATACTTCAGCCTACAGGAATGTAGAGGCTAACTTATGCTATCTACCAGAGATGGAGAAAAACTTTAGATGATTTGGCTAGAGACAAAACATGCCAATTTTCCATCATTAAGAAAACTACGTTTCTTCAATTGTTAAGAGTTCTGGAGAAATGCAATGGTGAAAATGCTTTCACCAAATAATTTTTATTGATCGAGTAATCTCTTACTTCAATACGCACTTCTGGCACGTGCACATTCGAAGGTGCACCCGACCACCCGGGCATGGTGCACCCGCTCCAAAAAAAATGTGTATTCTCAATAACGAGGCAGACCCCATAGTATGAGGATCCCTTCTTCAGGCTTAAGAAACACTCAATTCTTGCTATATACGACATATCCGTCACAAGTTTCATTTTTTGTCGGACTCAGTCCACAATTTTCTGGACAGTAGCGACACAAGTGTACCTCGAAGAATATTAGCATGGTGACACTCAGTACAGCAGTGTATCAGAAAAGAAAATGAACTGAAGATGTGCAAAACAAGCAGGTATTCTCAATAATGTCAAGTTTCATGACACATATAGTACAGCTACTTTCTACTCCGTACCAACTAACAAGTGGGAGGAAACATTGTTAATTGTTTGTCTAGAGCTCTCCCAAAGGACAGGGACAGGCAGAACATAAGTTCAGCAAGAAAAATGGCGAGACACAAATAAGAAGTTAAGTTTCGACTATAATTTTATTCACGGTAATCAGATCTACACTCTGCAGTAGGTAATTTCGTATACAGAAATTCATTTACATAAAACTATGAAAAAAATGGCATACGGGAAGAATGATTTCTTAAAAGGTCAGGAATCAAACAACATCTCTGAGCTTACCATCCGGTCGATTCCAACAAGGGATATTCTATCCTCAAAAACATCTATATGCCCAAATGCATCCGCATTTGGAGGACACTCGAGAGCTGCTTCAAGAACACGGTGATGGACCCCATGGGAATCAATCGAGTAACCCCCTTTATGTTCGTGGCCACCAAGGCAGACTTTCACACACGTATATTTGTGTATTATATCCATTACTTCATCATAATTCCAGAGAAGTGCTTCAGGTGATGTTGCACCAGGGTCTAAAGGCAAATGACAGCAGATAATCACCTTCTGTTTCAGATCAGTTGCATTCTGGAGGACAAGATCCAACCAATCTAATTGTACCCTCCCAATAGCTCCATTGAACATCACAAACCTTCTTTCAAGACCATCAAGTCCAACAGGACTATTCTTATCTGAGTTTGGATTCTTTTCCTTTAGAAATCTCACAGCTTCCATTGATTTTGGATGATCTTGAGGCCAACCAATGGCACTAATATCATAGCCATCAAGAACAACTAGTCGGAAACCAGGTATCGGTGAAAAATCATAATAAGCGCTCCCATTGCGACTAGGAATCTTCAATAGAGGGAGTAGCTCTTCACGAGATACATTATAGAGACAGTGGTTGCCAATCATGTGGTAAACAGGGCCATTGAATTCTTCAAATTCAGAAGCAATCTTCTTTACAGAACATAGAGACTGATCTTTTGGGCAGAATCCATCAACAATGTCACCAAAGTTGACAGCAAAACTAAGATGTTTAAAGTCATTCCATTTCTGAACCGCCCTTTGCAGCACAAGTACGCTGTGTCTATAGTATCGAGGCACACCAAGAAAGGAACGACCATCAGGAATATCAGCAAATTGAACATCAGATATAACACCAAAGGAGAAGAGGGGCTGTTTCCCCTGAACAGTGATTAACCCCATTCAACTAAAAGTTGCTTGCCCTAATAGATGATGAAAAAGAAAATCAGAACTCTACTCTATCAAAAGAATATCCAAAAAAAAAGTGGGAAGTGAGAGATAACCTATAAGTAAAATACATAAACATTAAGCATGCAAGTCCCTCTATAAACTTAATGATCACATATACTCTATACTTTAGAACATGCATCCAAACATAATGGTAATATCACATATACTCTGTTCTATATAGAGACAAGAACATGCATCCAATTAGCTTAAACAATTGATATATGGATAGGAGGGCAGCGGGACTGCTGGGGAAAGTCCTGTAGAGGATGAAAATTGGGTGTTTCAAACTCCGTAGATTTCCAACAAAAATCGCCAAAATGAGAACATCGGGAAATGGGAGGGCCAATGTAGATAGAAGAACTGCCACTCATACATGCTTCCCGCAACTGTTTTCACATAAGATCATAAGACCTTGTGTAAGGCACATAGCAAGAGCCAAAGCCACAAACAGAAACTACAGGATCAGGGTATAAAGTGTGTGTGTGGCAAATGTTTACAGGGCTCATAAGGCATAGTCGACAGACAGTTGAAATGACATCTGACCAGAACAAGGCAAGAAAATATCTTAACTGTTTGAATCAAGAAGGCATAATTAACATTAATAGGCAATTAACTGAAAGCCCGAAAGTACATCATAAGATTGGGTGAACAAATAGAAAAGTTGACACCTTCCAAATAATTCACTCGCCTACAGTGCAGCTACGGCCAGTCGAAAGTAAATTAATCTCCAATAAATGAAGATTGCTTATATTTCCATTCCCCCACTCTCTCCAATGACCAAAGACAACAGAACAACTAGAGTTCTTTCTTAAGCAAGAAAGGCTACAATTCGATTTGTCTTTGGAAATAAGAAGAGACAAATGTCCAAGGTTGAATATTATAAAGACAGGAAAGATTGGAAAGATTCCTCTAGTCCTCAGTACGATCATGACCAAGCTAATTTATTCTCTAAAGGTGGTGTTAAAATGCACCATCCAATCCTCGTCCCTACCATTCTTCTAGTTCGTTTAACGGTCCTTGAATAGGAACACATGCCTACTTCCCTGAAAACTCCTAAATCCATACACCATTCTATCAACTAAATTATCGACTTCAACTTCTAACACCCTCTCCCTCCACAGGCCCATCTCTCCATCCAATTATTCTAATCCACATTATAACTAAATCCGAAATATCCCTCAAAGTTATTCTTCCTTAGGTCAGTAACTTATGGCAAGAAATAGCCATCACCAAAACTAAAATAAACACAGAAATTCGTGAAGAAAGCTTGATACGGAAACACCTTTGATGGCAAAGAAATCAAAACACGAATTGGATAAGGACCCATTAACATTTGGGTAGTAGCAACAAAACCCAACCAAAGTTATTGAACCTTAAATTGACATATTTTTTGACCCAAAAACAAGATTATAACATGAATAAAAAGAATGACAAAATGCAGATATGGCACCAACCCTATTATAATTATTAAGATATAGATTGTAATTACACTTAAGCAAAGACAGTAAATTCAAATCGCTAAATAATGGTCTAGGTTTTACCTGCGTGGTTGTTGTACTTGTGCGAGAGAGAGTTATGCGATCAATCGGACTCCGATGATGATGAAGAATTCGTATTATGGAATATAGAGTAATGACCGTACGCAACCTCCCAACCTTTGGACTTCAGAAGAAATTCATGGGCCGGGCTAAGTTTTTGTTTTAAGTTTTATTTTTGAAAATAAGTTTATAATGAAATTATTTTTAAAAATAAATTTTATTTATGCATGGTAAAAAAATACTGTTGCGAATACAGTGACTTTTAATTAGGAGGAACCCAATTCTAATTCTTTCTAATATAAAAATGTAGTCATGGATAACGAGTTTTAATTGAATCCAACCTAATACCTCCTGCCAACCTTGAACTTCGGAAAGAAGTTCACGGGCCGGGCTAAGTTTTTTTTAATTTTTAATTTTTGAAAATAAGTTTAGGATGAAATTACTTTTAAAATAAGTTTTATTTATGTATGGGTGAACCACTGCGATGACAACGACTTTTAATTAGGAGGAACCTAATTCTTAATTCTTCCTAATATAAAAATATAGTCATGGATAGTGAGTTTATTCCAACCTAATTCCTCCTAATTGATAAATAGTATTGATGACAGTGACTTTCAATTAGGAGGAGTTCAGCCCAAATTCCTTAGAATTGGAAGTTATTGTTTGTGACAACAGTTTATACCCAAAAATTTCTAAATACTTGTGTACGAGTCAATTCAATGTATAACAACTAACACAACTCCAATTCAATTTGTAACAAATGTATACCCCGTAGATATTATCGATACATAAACTACAAACCTATTAAATTACATAGAATTTAACTAAACTCTAACAAATAGGATTCTAGACCAGGAGTATCACCTTAGAAAATGACATCTAAGTGAACTATCGGTGTACTCTAACTCTACTAGGTAAACATCGCCTCAATCTCTCCTTGAGTATATTTGAAAATAGCATGTAAAGATGTGTATGATGGCTTGTTCAGGGTGGATGTCCACACGATGCCATAAGCTATGAAATCAAATCCCTGAGACAAAGTCAAGCGAGCACAGAATATCTTATTCAAGCTAGATGTACGAGCTGAAATGGTTGAAGAAGCTGCTCTTGTAATTTCTCTCCATACCTCCATCACCGAAATATGTGACCACTAAGATCTTTGCTTTGGTGACACTAGCCACGAATGGACAATAACTATTCAGTCTGCCATAAAATCAAAAGAAGTGAATATTGATTATATGTAAATAAAGGACAATAAATAGATAAATTGTATATAAAGGAAATATTTATCATAAAGAGGGATGGATACTGGTGTAAAATGGCGTGCAGGTGGCTGGAATAATGGGAGGTCACTGTTACACCTTCAAGGACATGAAAGGGCTTATTGGGGTTCAGCTCATTGTTGGATAGTAACTCATGGCCTTTGACCATTACATGTTTCTCTTCAACCTTCTACCCAAGGCTTGAATCAATCTCACTTCTCGCTTCTATACTTCATAGGTGGTTCATTAAAAAGGCAATCGCTAACAAGGTGTTAGCTGATGATGTACGTGGTGTTAAGGAGAGTTTCATCGTAGTCCTAATATATCATACAAGTCGCTTAATTGCTTTTGCCAAGCCTGGCATGGGAATTTTTGGATACCTATAGCGATGTTTTATATCAGAGGGATGATTTTGGTGCTGAAGGGCTACTAATTTTGTCTCCGAATGATTGGAGGTCTTACATACTTTGATCTTCATTAGCTTAAAATATACTTTACCGATGATAATAGATATTGTTATTGTACGACCAAAGATAGACTTGAAGGACTTGACATGGGTGTCTATCGAATGGAATGGATGATTAGATGATTCAGTCGTTGGATCTAGGAAATAATAACCATATACATAATCTCATATTGTTGTCCCTTATGGCTTTGTCCTACACTTTGAACGATTAGAATTTTAACTATCAAAACATTTTTACTAAAACTTGTCTTGAATGTATTAAGGTTTAAGCTATTAAACTTTGGATGTCATTTTAGTACTTCATATGTTTTTGGGGTTCATCCTAGGGATCATTTTAATCATGTGATTATCGGTGTTGTTGATTTGTGTGTGCTCTTTTAAGTTGCATGCTTTGGTATTTTAAGGTGCAAGATTAATTGAGCTTCATGCATGCTATGATTAAGATATCAAAATTCCTAATTTATACTTGATATAAATATTTCGAAGGGCTTTTTTGTAATTTTATTTATATATCTGATATCATAATGTCTATACCTAATATTTTTCTGTATTTCTACAACTGATATAACAATAACTATATTTGATATAACAATACTTATATTTGAAAACTCAATATACTAATATAATTTATATCAGGTATGAATTAAGAAAACCTCCTATTATTAAGAGTTTTTCAGTTGGTTGTCTCCCTCAAATTTTCAGCCCATGTTTGTTTTTGCAACATGGGCAAGCATAGTGTAGAGAAGGGCATGCATCAATTACATGAGACACATTAGCGCAAACACCACATACTCTTGCTTTAGACTCATTTCCAACAATTTTAGACATCAGACTAGTCACGTTAGCTATTTGTTGTGCATTTTCCTTTAACTAACTTTTAACAAAACTAAAGTCAATTTTATCAACCTTCTTAACATCTTTCTACAGCTATATTTTTGTGAATAGAGCCATATTTGAGATCAAATTCTTAGCTTCAGTAGGTGTTTTATTAACTAAAGCTCCCCCACTCGATGCAACAATCATTCCTCAGCTCTATCAGTTGGGATAAAGCTTCATAAAAATATTGAATTAGAAGTTGGTCAGTTCAAGGATAGGAAGCACATAATCTTTTGAATCTTTCCCAGTACTTGTATGAAGATTCATTAGCATGTTGCATAATTCCAAAGATTTCCTAATAGATCCAATATATTTGTACTCTACTACGAGGGAAATATTTTTCAAGAAAAGCCTTTTGTAAACCCTTTGGAGTAGTGACTGATCAAGGCGGATTAGTGTTGTGCATCAAGCTCAGTAATGGTTGAACTGATGCATCTTCTCTGCTTTTGAGAGGCAAAAAATTCTCTCCTAGGAAATATTTTTGTATTAGATTTAGCGTACCTCTTACAAGAGCATCCTCTCCCTATATGTAGCCCAAGGCCTAACTGACTCTAACAATATAACAATATAACAATATAACAATATTGTAACCAACTCTATATATTACATATTTATTTACTACTATCATTCTACACTGCTAAATTCTTATTATATACTCTTAAACTTATGTTGCATTGGCTTCCTTGTCCATTTCTTGCTTCTTCTTCTTTTTGTGAGTGTACACTTATGTGACAGGCAACTTGAGTTGATTCCTAGGATTACCCCAAACCCAAAAAGTCACATCGTCCTCAAGATGGAACAGAGGAAATTTGGAGTTGATAGCAGGATAGTTCTCTTACGTCGCTTCAAATTTCGGCAAACCCTTCCACTTAATAAGTACTTCCCTGGCATCAGGAGATTCAGAGATGTCAGATTTCACACCCCGAAACTTCCTCAGGTTCTGCCTCAAGGCATAAGTCTGGAGAAATTGATGCTGAAAGCACCGGGTTAACAATAGTAGACCCCTGAGCATTCTTTAATTGTGATACATGGAATACAGGATGAATTCGTGCATTAGGAGGAAGCTTAATCATGTAAGCCATAGAGCCCACACGTTGTTCAATCTCAAAAGGACCATAAAAACGAGGTGTCAACTTCTCAAAGGGCTTGGATGCCGGATTGCTAGGGACCTTTGTCTATACGGCTGAAAATTCAAGAAAACCAAATCCCCCACATCATACTTTATATCTCTCCTATGCAAATTCTCTTGTGTTTTCATCCTTTGTTGGGACTGAAGTAGATGAGCCTTAAGATCATCTAGATTAGCATCACGTTCCACCAGTTGATCCTCAAGTGATTGGAAAGTTTTTGCACCTCTCTCAAAACACAACAGGGTAGGAGGGTCTCTTCCATACACAACTTTAAATGGGGAGAATTTAATGGCTGAGTGGAAGGTCGTGTTGTAATAATATTCAGCCCATGGCAGCCACCTGGACCATTCTCAGGGTTTACCATTGATGAAACATGGTAGATAAGTCTCCACTCCTTTGTTCACCACTTCAGTTTAGCCATCGACTAAGGATGATATGCGGTGCTTCTGTTGAGGGCAACCCCTTGTAGTCTGAATAATTCCTTCTAGAAAATACTCATGAAAAATCTTATCTCTATTAGAGACAATGGACTTAGGAAACTCGTAGAACCTCACCTCTTCATTAATGAACACATCTGCCAGCTTAGGAGTTGAGATTGGATGTTTCATCCCAATATAGTGAGTAAATTTAGAGAGGTAGTCAACTACTACCATCCCACTATCCATCCCTCGAGAGCATGGAAGTCCCTCCATAAAATCTAGAGAAATGTCCTCCCATATTTGTACAAGAATGGGAATTGGTTGCAAAAGGCCAACTAGAGACCATAAAGAATGTTTTTGTTGTTGGAAAATGGGATAATTCTGCACATATTTTGTTATGGCCCTCCTCATGCCTGGCCATTACCATTCAGCTTCGACCCTTTGATATGTTTTGAAATCCCCAGTGTGTCCTCCAATTGGTGTATCAATGTAACATGATATTCATAGAGCAATGATTGAACTATTGCGTGAGTACTTAGCAGCATAATTCGATTCTTGAACCTCAACACCCTATTTTCCATGGAGTAACCCTTGGGTACCACTAGTCCTACTACCAGATCTCTCTTTATTTGAGAGATGAAAGAATCTCCTTCAATTGCTACCTGAATTTCTTTCACAATATCGCCTTGACACTTACTAAAGTGCTCAACTCCACTCCGCCAGTCTTTTTTTTTTGGGACAAAGCATTAGCAGTTGTGTACGTTGAGCCTATTCTGTAGGAGATGTCAAAATTATATCCCAGTAGCTTGCTCATCCTTTTATGGTATGCAAGTCCCACCTCCCTCTGGTGCATGAGAAACTTCAGACTTTGCTGGTCTAATTTGATGATAAATTTATTCCCTAATAGGTAGTGCCTCCAACGTTGAACCGCAAGTACCAGAGCCATCAATTCCTTTACATAAATTGGCTTAGACTTTGCCCTTTCTCCCAATACTTTACAGAAGTATGCTATGGGGTTCCCCTCTTGTGACAACACTACTTTCACTCCATAACTGCTAGCATAATATTCTATTATCAATGGTTTAGAGAAATCAGGTAAGGCAAGCATTAGAACATTTACCATAGCCTCTATTAAGCCCTTGAATGCCACTTTGGCAAGCTCACCCCAACTAAAACTATCTTTCTTGACTTGTTCAATCAATGGAGCATCCGTTTTAGCGTACCCAGCCACAAATTTGCGATAATACTCCATAAGTCCTAGGAACCCCCTTAGTTCCTTCAACTCTGGCCACCCATTATGGCTTGGACTTTAGATGGATCTACTTCCACTCCTTCACGAGATATTATATGCCCCAAATACGCCATGTGCCTCCTCCCAAACTCATAATTCTTCTTTTTGGCATACAACTTTTGTATGGATAGAAATTATAACACCACTGTTAGATATCTATCATGTTCATCTTCACTGGTACTAAGGATAAGTATGTCATCAAAGAATACCAACAAAAATCTTCTCAAGTAAGGCCGAAATAAGTCATTCATTGATGCTTGAAAGGTAGCTGGGGCGTTCGTCAAACCAAAAGGTATCACTAAAAACTCATAATGGTCATCATGTGTCCTAAATGCAATCTTAGGCACGTCCTCCCTACGCACCCTGATTTGGTGATAGCCTGATTTGAAGTCCAACTTTGAAAACACAGAGGCTGCATGAAACTCATCTAATAGCTCATTTACACAGAATCTCCATGAGTTGTCCTTCCTTAATAGTACCAGAGGGTTGGAAAATGGGCTATTCGATACTTGAATGTGTCTTACTCTCAACATATCGTGAACCAACCTCTCAATTTCATCCTTCTGAACCTGTGAATATATGTAAGGCCTTACGCTAACTAGATTGATTCCTGCTAACATATTAATAGCATGCTCATGCCCTCTACTTAGGGGTGATCCCTCTAGCATCTGGAATATCCCTAGAAACCGATTCAGTACAGTCAACAGGTAGTCTAGTACTTCCTCCTCCTTGGTACTCCCTTCTTCCATCATATTTACCTGATTGAACTTAACCAAGTATCCCCCTGTTCTTTAATAAAGGCCTTGATCATAGCTCTAAGTAAAATCAACATCATATAATCTTCAATGTTTGCGTTTCCAATTCATGGAAATTATGCCCAGTTTCTCAAGCCATTGCACTCCAAGAATCATCTCCGAGTTACCCAGTGGTAGTATCATATAATCTTCAACAATTTGCAACTCAGGAAGATAGAGAACCACCTGGCGACACTCCCCTTACCCTTCTATTGTTTCTTTCGTACCCAAAGAAACTCCAAAGGCCTTTACACTAGTCAATGGAATGCCAAGCTTATCTACGGTGTGAAGAGAAATAAAATTATGTGTTGCTCCAGGGTCTACCATCACCATAACCTCATAGCTATTTACAATGCCCTTCATTTTCATAGTTTTTGGATTTGAGATTCCAATCACCGAATTTAGAGATATTCCAAAGCCCTTTGCTCCAACTCTCCTTGTACACTATCATCTCTAGGTATCTCCTCTTCCCCTTCAGAGTTTGGCATGGGCGTTTCCTGGGACGGCGATTGAGGTGAGTCATAGGGAACTCGGTGACCCTTTCCGTCTCCATTGATGAAGGTTGAATTGGGTTTAGATGGAGGAGTGAGAAATTTAGAGGATTAGGATAAGATGAGGTTATGAGGTGAAGTTGGAACCCTAACAACTTAATTAGGATTGATTATCTGATGTGAACGTGAGAATGGTAATGAGAGACAGATGTATGGCCGTACATGTGTATTATTTTATTGCCGTTGGATTTCTTTTCTTTTTCTTTTTGATTAAACTTTTATTTATAAAAGTAATTCCTTAACCTAATATATTTTATTTTTTATTAAAGTAATAGATAACTTTTATTTACGATAAAATAACTTTATTGTACCTCGTATACATATAAATTTTTATTTTTTTATTTACTCCATATGAATTATGTCTCTCACATTGCCTTTGTTTTGACTATAGTTAGAGGGTGATGCTAACTGCGGTTGCTATGTCTCTCACGTTGCCTTTTTTTTACTATAGTTAGAGGGTGATGCTAACTGTGGTTGCTGCTTGGTGTACATATTATGTTGCCTCCATGTGGGTTCTCACTACTATGCTTGTTAGAGACTTTTTTTTCATGTCGTAGGCTTTGTTTGTGTGGAGAGGAACTAAAGATGAGATTAGGTTGTATCAGTGTTTTTTTTTTGTTTTTAATGACCAATCTATTCTATCGAGCTCTGTCATTCATACGGGTGGTGCTATCTCAAATTGGATTATTAAATGTTTGTACAATTGTACTTAATCGGAAAATAATATATATATATATATATATATATATATATAAGGGAGAGATCCAATGAGAAGGGTGCTTAAAATAAGAAGAATAAGAAGATATCTTAGCCATTCACATGGTAAGATCCAACACTAGAGATTTCATGTAAAAAAAAATGGTTACTATAACAATAAAAGATGATCACTATAATAATAAAAAGAGTAATTATAAGTAAAAAAATTTATTTGGTCACTATGAGTACATAAAATATCATCCGTTGGATTTAGGAGATAAAGAGCCAAGATGTCTTCTCATCCTTCTCATTTTAAGTATCCTTCTTATTTTAACTTTTACCTATATATATATCGTGATATATATTACCTAATTTAATTGATTAAAGTTTTAAGAGTGATATTTAAATTTGGGATCCAAATTCTTCTATTTTTCCCATTTTTTAAAAATTGCAAACTTTCATATTTGATAATTCTCTAATTTGACAATTTCCTAATTAAAATTGTGATTGATCTATAAAAGTTTTATATGATAACAACTATTTTTTATGTATGAATAAAACCTCGGTAAAACTAGTATATGAATGGTGTCAATTCTAAAGTGTAGTATTTTTTATAAAACAAAGAAATATATCATTTGCCACTTATAATTTTATTTACACCAAAAAATAAAAAATAAATAAAACATTTTCTCCTTCCCTCATTAGATAAATGAAGCGCAACTGCACATAAACATACACACAAAAAATGTGTCAAATAATAATATGGGATAGAGAGAATACTTTCACTTCAAATCACCCCTACTTTCCCATTGATGTTTCTCACTTCCAAGAATATCACTCTCCCACCCTTTCCCAATTTTTTTTCTTGCAAAAACTAGCTTAGGGTTTAATAGTTGCATACAAGTTTAAATCTATAATTTTTGGAGGTGTTCTTAGCTTGCCATTTTAATTTTACTTTTTTCGTAATAACTTATTTTGATTAGAAGCTATGTAATTCTCAACTCCTTTTATTGAAATTATTTTAATTTAGTTGAACTTATTTTACTTGAGGTGAATTCATTTTATTTCGCCAAACTTGCTTATTTTCAAGACTCTTCTTTAGTTACACTTAACTTATTTTTGCAAAAAATTGCTTTATTTTTAGTGAATTTAGCTTATTATTAACTTGTTTATGCTGGCCTTACCTTATTTTTTCTAAATTTTGTTTTAATCAATTAAAGAAATCAAAGCCTAAATAGCTACATGTTCTAATTACTCCAAAAAAAGTTAGCACTTAAGTAGTAAACTAGCAGAGGTCCTCGGTATGTATTATGGAGTTGCTCCTTTGCTCCCTCTTATATTTCTCTTCCTTCCATTTGTTTCATCTTTTTGGGTATTGTGGACATTGCTTCTGGTTACTGCATGTTTCTAGTATATGTGCATAACATTTAATTTTACCAGCAATCGTGCTTTGGTACTGCAGTCAAACTCAACGGAAGAAGTTTTTCCTAGCAATTGCCATTTGGTACTCTTGATTTGAAATGAGAATTGCTTGCTAGTAGAGAATCACTTTTTGTATCGTTTTCTACGTAATGTTGCATGTGATCCACTCTTTTTGTATCATTTGGTACTCTTTTTATTTAGTAAAAAAAATAATAAAAATAAAACACGTATCCTGTGACCCGACCCGGTTAAAGCAGGTACCCGCTTTAACCAGTTCGGATCATGACCCGATTTTTTAATTACCTCGATTTTTGGGTATCCGGTTATGAACACTCTTACTTGCAAGGTAGAAGAAGAAAGACTAGCATTGATATTTAGAGACTAACAAAAGCTTAAAGTAAGGAGGAATATAAGCAATAAACAAATGATAATAAATTGAAGTATTTAAGTATAAATTTTAAGGAGTAAATGCTTAAGAATATAACTAATGCTTAATAATGACTAGACTAAAGATGCTATCAATGCATTGAAAATGTAGCAGATGGTGGAAGAATTTTTTAGGGATGTGACATTAAATAATATTTTTTAGAGTACTAAGATGAAATTGAAATTAATGTTGGTATAAGATTGGGAAAACAAAATAGAAAGGTGTAAGGAATTTATTAAAGAAATAAGAAGAGAGGTACTTAGATGTTTACAATAAAGATATTTGTAGATAAAACTATTTTGTAAACAATTATATAACATGATGTAGTGGTAGCTAGCTTGGTAGTATGGTGGATTCCATGTGTCGTAAATTCGTAATGTAATTTAAAAACTCAAGTTCTATTTGTATCTCATATATTTTTTTCTAAAAGGAAGGTATGCTTCTTAACAACTTGACAAGTCATTAGTATAATGTTGTATGGGCAATGATAATGTGTCATTGATTAGGGGATTACATATCTAAATATGACAAAAGTTTACAAAGATTTTTTTTGAAGTAGAAAAATAAACACACTTCAATACAAGTAGCAATAACCGTTGAAAATATAAGTATTTGATAATATTAGTGGTTCAAATTATAAAAGAATATAAAAATCCTACTTTACAATTAACACATAGCAATTGGAATAATATTTTGTCATATTTTATGCACATTTCTAATGTTAAAAATTGAATTTATATTGAAGATGTAAACCTAATAATAATAGTTGAATAACAATTGAAAATATGGAGAAAATGTTATTAAAAATATCTAAAATTATAAAAGACATACTTTAGTACTTCTTCATGTTGTTTAAATAATGTCAAATTAAAAATATATTACAATAATTAAGTTAGATGTTATACGTTTCGTGAAGCATTCTGTGGTGACATATTCACAACTCTATGTTCGATGACAACACATTTTTACTTACAAAGCCAGTAAAAAAAAAATACAAGAAGGAATATGAGGTAGAATATATTGCGTGAACAGGTTGATTAAATTCTCGCACTACTACTAAGATAAAAAGTTACTTTTTTAACGTTTGAAAATATCCTTCATAGTGTACCTCTACCTCTATTGCTACTCGCCATCTACACGTCTTATCAAATTAAATACTCCTAATTTTCTCCAATAATGTTTTAACCAAGTCATAACTAAACATGTTTAAATGAAATTGGTTGTTTTCTCCAATAACAATGTATAAGGTAATAATGTAAAAGGGTCTGATTAATGGACGTAATTGGATCGATCTTTTAAAGAGTCATAATTTATTGAGTCTGTAATAAGTCAAGTCAAGACAATAATGGAACAATAATTTCCATGGCTTTTAAACAATATTAGGTAATGAATTATTTATACTTATTTGTTGATGATCTACTACCAAAGATTGGAGGTGATACAGGCAAACACCTTATATAGATAAAAATTGTACTATCTTTAAACGACCCGACTAGTTTTGTATCTTCTTTGGCCCGACTCAAATCGGCCTATTTTGCATCTTCTTTGACCCAGCACGACACGACTCGTTTTGCATGTGACTCATCTTAACCCCGACCCGACCCAATGCACAGATCTAATCATAACTATACCCGGTACCTCAAACGCTATCAATAAATAAAGCCCAACCCAAGTAAATTACAACAAGTAATAAAAAGCGAAATAATCAAACTTAGGTTCACAGGAAAAAAAAAAAACTTTGAAACAAAGCTTTGCTTCATGGGAGGACTGCGTACGTAGCGTACGAGCGTGCGGGTCAACAAGACAACAGGTAGTGTAAGCAAAGCATACTCTCTAAAAATGAAAGACGAGAAACCACCATAAATAATATATTCCAATGCAACATCCTCCAAACTTAAATTAGTAGATTCCAGTGAATGACCACTAGGTACTTAGGCAGTAGGTACTAGCCCATTAAACACCCCGAATCTAAATAAGACAGTGCCTTTAAGCACAGTGATACGATAAGATTATATAGAAATATATTTATTTGGACTGTTGGCAAAAATAACAGGTTGAGCTAGGTAATATAATGGAAATATTCCTAACATATATTTTTTTTTTAAAAAAAAGGTAACCATAAAATAACGGAGTATCAATAATTGATTATGCAAGTGGAACAGCAGTAGTATTATAGTACAGATGCTGCGATATACTATAAGTTTGGAACTTACTTTTTGGTTCCCCTCTTTTTTGGGTACGATTTCCTATGAAATGATCTCTCATTATTAGGCATCAAAGTTCTTTTGGATGCTATTTTGTAGGACTGGGGGCCTACGGCCAAACACTTATAAGGACCCTTATTAAAAAAGAAAAATCTTTAGGGTACAGGTACGATTTTCATTTTACTAATCTCATTTTTGTTGGTGAATTGATTTCTCAATAACTTTTTTGATATGATTTTATGAATTCATTTGCTAGTATTCTACTCCTTTTGTTTCTTTTGTTTGTCCTATTTAATTTAGAATGGTGCGTGATTGAAATCTTTAGGTAGGGTTGGTAGGTGATGGGAAATTGTTGCCGCTTCCTCCGAGGAAAGTGATAGGTTTTGGAAGTTCAACTCGGCGCTTTACTTCTTCTGCTTCGCATGCAAAAGCTCTGTCTTGCTTGCTTGGTGTGTTTCGGAGGGGCTCAATTCAGTTAGAATTTTGCATATTGCAAATGGTCAATTCGAGAATTGTTCTATTTCCGGGTGGCTAGAGATCAAGTTTTGTGGTGCTCATGCTTGTTCTGGACTTTTTTGTATTCTGCCCTTTACTAAAGTTTAGTTTGTTGCATTTTTATAGGATGTCAGAAAAAGTTAAATTTGCAACAGAAGTTTATGAGGCCCCTTTGCCCCTAGGCCATAGCCCTCAGGGCCGGGCCTAATCATGAATAAGTTAGGTCAAACAATACTCAACATACCTCCTACAAGTGCTTAAATATAAATTGAGATCAGTTTTTGTTTTATGCCCTGTCCCATAGTGGAAAATTTATTGTAAGATTTTAGACGCTATCCCAACAATAATAGAAAAGAATAAAAGAACAATCAAATGATGTAAAGAATTAATCTCGCAAAAAAGTAATGTCAATTTACCTTAAGTGGTTAGTCTATCTTCTAGCGCAAACTTGTGTATAAATGTATGTACCTAATTACATATTAAAGGGGTACCAAACTACGGAGTACTTTGTCCTTATCTTTAAATGTGGAAAAACAAAAAGTCACCAAAGCTTTATCAAAATTTAACTAACAATACAACCAAAAGCAAAAGCTTGATATAATTATTTAGTCAAGTCACATTATAGCTAGGCAATTTTGTTTCAATTTTCACAAGAAGCCAAAGCCATGCAAAGAAAGAAAGAAAGACAACAATGAGAAGAAGGAAAGCTAGCTACTAATAAAACTAAGATACCACTAACTAAACAAAGTTAGGAAGTGAGTCTAGAAAGAGAGACACCCCAAACATCTTCATTTAAGATACGTTTAAACATTAAAGGAGCACTTTCCAAAAGTGTAAAATGGGCTAAACTTACAGCCCCTTGATTAGCTAGATGACATTGTAATACAAGTCCAACTTGGACAGTGTAATTTTAAGGTGAAAAATAATGATAATTTCAACATGTTCGATTCATTTTACATGAAAAATATACGTAGTTAAAACAAAAAAAAAAAAAGGTCAAGAAACGAGGTCTTACAAAAGTAGCTCGTGGGGAAATTTTAGCAAATGATACTATATTCGTGGACGGTTGGGGACGGTGAAGATTATATCACTCGGATGCTGATGGAAGTTTAATGTGCAGCACATATTGACTACAAAACACAAAAGAAAAAAGAACAAAGTGTGTGGTAGATTCTTGAGCGACTAGGTGACATCGTCCATGAAATTTCACAAAACTCTACGTGATTCGATGCTCACTTTTTTTCGATGATATCATAATATGGCTATTTTGTATGCACTAAACCTCCTACGAAGTACTTTCGATAATTTCACGTCATGGACAGAAATATATGCACTTTTTCTAAAATAGCCCTGAGAAATGAGAATATGCATATGTGATTATGGTGTTCGAACGTACCTTTTTAGTTAATACTCCCACTATTCTTTAATTTTTACTTTATTTTTCTATATATAAAGTTTGACTATAAATTTATTATAAGAAGTAATAAATTTATATAAAATCTTATTAGATGTATTTTAATATAAATTTTAAAAACTGTTACGAGAAAATATGAGGTCCATCTAGTGGGGGTAGTTAGTCATGTGGTCAGACTGGGTTTGGGGTTCCAATCACCGAGTAGCATTGGTGGTTGAGGCGGTGGCCGAAGTCTTATTTTATGGGAAGTATATTCCGAAGTAATTAAGACATTATGAGGTAAATAAGTATTTCTCTATCTATATTTATAAAATTAGTCGGGTTAGCCCGTTAGTGAGAACATCCTCATGTCAAACTATTAGGATACTTTAGAAAAATAGCCAATAATCTTTCCACTACGCGTAATGCTTGAAACTCAGAGGTCATCATATTGAATAATGTTCAACCATCATAATTATGTTCTCACCCATAATTTAAACACTCAATAGGAAATGACATCATTATTCAATACCATTGTGTGTGTGATGGATTGATACATGATGTACACAAGATTTATGTACGGACTACTTTGTATGATCAGTATTCTATTTGAAAAGTATGATCATCTATATCATAAAAGTAATTAGTAATTGACGATACTAAGAAGTTTTTAATTATTTGATGCGTAAGTAATTAGTTCTCAAAATATTATGTAAGAAATATAATTAGTGTCTGCAATATTTACATAGAGTCCTCCATTTGTATAAAATAAAAAAAACAAAAAAAAACTCTTGTTTATAGACAAAACGGAAATATAACAGTGGATTGTGTCAAATTGGGTACAGTTGTATATGAGGATGATGCATTGATATAGTCACACGTTATTATGACATTATCAAGATTTGTGTCAGGTCATATAGTTTGTGAAAATAACATATTATAAAGATTAAATACTATCAACCTAATCAATAATAATACTAAATGAAAAACAATATAAAGATAATGAAGTACTCCGTAGTAAACTTGCTCAACTTTTAATTAGCTGGTACTCACGAAATAGAATATAGCTAACAAAATACACAATATGTCTAATCTATACAAAAATGGAATGATGAATTATGTAAAATATGATATTGTATACATACTAGATACAGTAAAATTATTATATCCCAGTAAAAGTTAAACTCAACACAACATATGTCATTATTTAGCAACTTTAATAGGTTATTTTTGTTATTTTAAGGGGCCACTTTTATTGTATCTCGTTACTAAGAAATCTCTTTACCTTATTAGTGTATCAAATTCAATGAATTGAATTTTTCGAGCACAATAAAAATTTCGTATAAGAAGACACTTTGAGAATATGGAAAGTTAGAAGACCAAAAAATTACTTGACATAGAAGGTTGCTCCAACCCTTCAACCCACACACCTCTTTTTTTACTTTCTTCATTAATTTCACCACTACTTTTACAATTATTATTTTCCTCACATTTTTTCTTACCATCACTAGCATTTTTAGGCACCTCTTCTTTCTTAAATATTCCAAAGACAATAGACTCCACATCAAGTGCTTCATTTCCAGCTATACCCTCACCCTCCTCTTGTAGATCAGGAATAAAGGGAGGCCTGGGTAGCCGTACGATCATATCCCAATCAACCCCCTTAAAGAAATCGTGACCCTTGATTCCCTCCAATGAAATCCTCTGCTTTGGATCTTTCTCAAGCAGTTTCCTGATCAAATCCCTTAACGGCGTCGTTTCACCAACTAGCTCAGGTGACTTGGATATTATTCTGTAAAAAGTTTCCTTCTTATTTACTCCTCTAAACGGCGTCGTTCCATACAACATTTCATGCAAAACGACGCCGAAGCTCCACCAATCCACAGCGAATTCGTGGCCGTGTCCTTGAATAATTTCAGGCGCTACATACTCCTCCGTACCAACGAACGAGTTGGACTTCCCCAATGTGTCTGCCTCGAACGAGTTCCCCGACTCGTCCCCTGTGTGACCAGATTTCACCGAGTCCTCCACCGGAAACTTGGATTTGCTGCATTTATACAAGGAATATAAGCTGGGCAGCCGGGACTTTTTCTTTTCTAACTCGGGCGACTTCGCTGAGTCAAAACTCGGCAGAGTCTTGGGCGATTTCGGAACTAGTTTGGTTGAAAGATCAAAATCTACCAGCATTAGATGACCATTCTCTTGAATCATCACATTCTCTGGCTTCAAATCTCTGTAAACTATCCCCTTTCTGTGCAAATACTCCAATGCCAAAACCATTTCTGCCCCATAAAACCTAAAACAAATAAAAGAAAAGAATCAAGTTATTAAAAAAAATCCCCAAAATTAATATCAACGATCAGCGCTTGATTTGAAATCTGTAACCAAATAATATTAGCTAATATGAAGTGTATGGCGACTACGTATAGCGAAACCCGAAACTCTGAATATAAATATTACCTGATAATGTCATCGGAGAACATCTTTTCAACCTGAAGCTTCCTCAAAGCATTAAGACTACCGCCAGAACAGAAATCAATGGCATACCCAATAACACGATCAGTTTCAAAAATCCCTCTAAGTTTAGGCAAAAGGGGATGATCCAACTCCCTCAAAACTTGCTGCTCAAAGAATACTCTGTTCTGCTCCCCATTACTCTGTTTCTCACTTTTGCCGGATTTCAACACCACTTTCAAAGCCAAATCTTCTGTTAAATCATCGATTTTCAAATGAAAGACAACCCCTTTTGCTCCTCTTCCAACGGGTCCAAACACTTTGAATTGATTCAGTACTAATTTTCTCACAATTGTTTCCTCTTTCATCTCTGATCCTTTTCCCCTGTTTTCCTCTGTTTCACCCCTGTTTCCCCCTCAAATGTTGGGAGTGTTTGAAATGGCGGTGAAGGGGTGAATAAAGTCTAGATTTGTGACTTGGGGACAAAGCAAGAGAGAGTTTAAAAAGGAAGGTGCGAAGAATATGTGAAGTTTTGGAGACGAGAGCGTGGGTTAGGGAGGTTGGTGATGCTAGGGAATACGTAATGTGCCTTGTTTCAATGTGGTGTGAGGCTGTGAGCTGTTATGCTAAGAAAATAAAAAGTTTTCAACAGGGGAGAAAATTACGGGATTGGTCAATACATCTAATATCTGTATTTGTTTAGAGTACGAGTCTTTGTATTGGGAGAGAACAAGGGAAGGTGTGCTGTACTTATATTGAGAGGCTTACGAGTGTCATGAGTTCATGACTGCTCCAACAGGAAGTTAGTTGGTTCAAGATCACATCATGATGTACTACGGGTTTTCCTATTATGCTACCATGGAAAGAATATTCATATATTGTGGTTTGACTTCGTTGTTAGAAACTTATATTTTAAACAAATAGTTAGAAATCTTTTGATTAAATTATGAAAAGTAAACAACAATAATCTCACATGTTTTCATCTAAAGAATAAAAATCATCTTACATGTAAGGGCATACTTGGATTAAGAGTAATATAATAAGAGAGTAATAAAAGTCAAGCAAATGAAAAACAAGGTTAGTGAAAGGGATTTATAAAGAAAATGTAGTGTTACTAGTGTGATAAAAGGGAAATTAATACTTTCATTTGAGGGATAATAGATAATATTCACACCTCCCTCTACGGTAGTTATTTCCACGTTAATAAGGGTAGTAATCAATCTCCAATTCTTTTTTTTACTCATATCACCACTATAATATGTTTTTTTCCATCTCATCCCTTGTCACCATCTCCACTTATGTTTATTTTTCATTAATTTGACTTTTTTCTATCTTTCTCAATCCAAGCATGTCCTAATACTAGATGTTTCAGGGGGAAAATAGTTCAATATTAATAATGGTATACTTTGACTTGAATCATTTTATGTAGTTATGTGTTTTATAGAAATATTTATGTAGTTATGTGGTTTTATTTTAATACCTTCTCTATTTGTTTATGTTTTTTTTTTTTTTACTTTTAACACACAGGAGCTTCGCATCATTGCCACTACATGGCTTCAGATCAAAATGTAGTTTGTGTAGAAGATGGAGAAGATATGAATGTCGCCTAGTACTTTGGGGGTCAAATCGAAGAATATGATTCTTCATCAAGATATAATTTTGAAGCACAACAACCTATAGTTCTTCTAAATTTAAATGACGGGGAAAATCATCAAAAGCCAAGGCTTAGCGACAAAATGAGGTCGAAAATATTTCAAGCACTACTTGCTACGAAGATGTGTGACACTTTACCACGTGTAGCAATCAAGAATATATCGCAATAGTATGAATACCTAGAAGAACAAACTAGAATCTATAAAAAAAAGAGCATCAACCACAAAACAATTGTGGGAGAAAGAGGGTTATTGTCCCAGTTAATTTGGTAGAATTGCAACCAATAGGGAACCGAACTTGCATAAGAGATGTGACTATTACCTAAATCTTGCTTCACCCACAGTTGGAGGCTAATATAATTTATGAAGCTAAATATGGAAGCATTACTCTATTTAATTCTGTTCACTCTTCTAAATGCTCAAACAAAAAGGCTAAAGGATTATTTGCACAAATTACCTACATGATGTCTATATTTTATGGTAATAAATCAACTAGGAGAACTCAAAGTGAGTTTTCGGAGTTGCAAATGTACTTAAGCTACAACTTTCGTGAAAGAGACAGATGATGAAAAGGTTTCTACCTCCTCGATTAGCAAAAAGGATAAAACATGAAATATCCAAATTTGACGGTGATGGTATATGACTTTTTCGCTATTCAAGTTTCCCTTGTTGCTCCGAAAGAGCTTTTAGTACATCTAAAAGAGTTTTCAATGATAAAAGAACAAGTCTAAAATCCATAGCACTTAAAATGTGCGTGTGTGTGTATCAAAGATTGATTGGATGCCGAAAATTACTCCTATGACTGCACATAGGAAAAAATGACAATGATAATGACATATTTGCTTTTGATTGTTCAAGGTCTAACATTTCTGAAACAATTCAATTAGCTGGTGACCTTAAACAAGAAGAAGCATTGTAATTACTATCGATCATAAATAATGTTTACTTTGTATTATTAATAGTGATTAATGAATGGAGTTTTTTTCAAGATTTATTTTATTCTTAATTCTTATTCCTCAGTTACATTGTCGAAAAGTAAATATATTCTTAAAACACAATTGCTCTAAATTATTCTTTCCAATTTTATTACAATTGTTCGAATTTACTTTATCAAATATTTTTTACAATTGTTTGAAGTTATTTTTTCGAATGAATTATAATTGTGTGAACAATAAATAAAGTTATTTATTTAAATATCATTTAAAGAATTACTGGTATGACGGGACAGTAAGACAGCCAATTATATGAATTGCGATAAACCATGAGCCGCCTTTTTGTTGAAACTGGCAAGACACGGCACAACCAGCACTCAGCCCGACTAGACACGAGTGGACATGACACGGGATACTGGGATAGATCGTGCCCAGTTTACCAGTTATAGGTGAAGGGGAAGTGAACTTTGTACAAGCCTCATAGACTAGCCTGATATATCAAGAGTTATAATTTTTTTATTTTATTTTATAAAATAGTGTCAAATCATCAAAATTATGGAGGGTAAAGCAAGTGGTGGGGGCAAGGATGGTTATAGTTTTCTAATGATCAAGCATTGAGTGAAATTTACACCTCTAGTGGGCAATCAGTTAGAAAAGACTATATAAATTTTAAGATAGAATGGGAGCAAGAATTAACATTGACAACGATATGTACTGACCCCTGCCTATCGAAAACAACATCCCTAACACTAAACAACATTAATAATAAAAGAATAATAAGGAATTTTAGACACCAAATCAGCAGACCATGGTTTAACCTCTAGTATCTACCAAAACTTTGCTCATCATTCAACTTTACCCATTAAACTATTGACATATACTATATTTTTCAAGATATAATTTAAAACGTTTTTATTTTTAAAATTATAAAATCTTGATATTTTAAAATTTTACATTAAAATGTATTTAATAATATTTTATTTTTTAAAATATAATAAGAATTTATAATTAAACTATTTAAACTTTTAACTTAATAAGGAGTAAATAGAAACGGAAATAGAGGGAGAATGTGAGTCTATTTACTGTTAATCTGTCATTGTCAATATATTTATATATCTCAAAATGTTCGTTGAGTTGAGGACACAGTTTGACGAGAATCATTGGGCTGTAATCCTACTCCTAGAATTCAACTGGATAAGCAGCACAGCCTAACGACACTAATCAACGCACCCAAATCCCGCTTTACTTCTTCCCCTTCACATCATCAAACCCAGAAAATATGGACTCTGAACTTCGACATCAACGACGTATATCAGTCCTATGGTCACATCTCTGCCCTCCCCACATCAATTCACGCAATACCCAAATCGTTTCCACTTCCAATTGCTCGTCTGAGTCAACCACTACTCAGCTGGATTTGGCAGAAACCCCCAATTTCCAGAAAGATTGCGTCTTTTGTCAAATTATTCGAGGAAATTCCCCTGCTTTCAAGGTATAATTTTAATTATCCATTAATCTAATGTGAATTGGATGATGGGTATCAGTCATATGCTGTTGAACTTTGAGCTGGCGTAATTAATACTCCGTACTGTTTGCTGTGTTGCTTGAATTTGGGGGTTTTGTTGGTCAGCATTTATATGTTCTGCTGGTGCAGTGACTGTGTTACTGTTATTTATTGTTATTTGCTGGAGTTTGCTGTTTGTGTCACAAGTTGAAGTTTTGGTGCACACGTATGTAGCAACATAAGTCAGATTATGGTACTTGAGAGTTTGATGGTTGGTAACTGTTATTTCTGGGAGTTAACTGGTATTTGGTTAAGGAGAGGTCTTGTTACTGTCGTTTATTCATTTCCGTTACTGTCATTTATTGCTGTCTATCAAATGGGCAGATAATGTGAATGGTATTTGTGTGTTTAGTGGGGTGGGGTTGGAAGAGAGGAGTGGGCGGTCAATAAGGAGTGGAAAGACTAACAAAAATTTAACTTGTGGAAAATTTATTTGATTTCCTAGAAAAGCCAGGTTGTTTCTCTGTAAGTTTAGATTCTTGCTTGATTTGATGAACATAGATTATTAATGTTTTTTTTGGCAACAAGATGATTAATGTTACGGGGCTATATAGACCACATTGGTGTTTGTTGTTTTGTACTGACTAATACTATGTCCTAGGCATAGCTTTTCAAAGATAGTGTGGGGATCATCCTATTGGGGTAGGGGGGATTATTCATCTTTGGATGTGAATTCACCTGAATTTGACTTAGTGGGAACTTTATCTGAACTTATTATACTCTGATATATGGTGTTGGGTAGCCTTTACATGAACATATTTTATAATATCTGAACTTATTTCTCCTGAAATATGGTGTAAGTTTTTTGACTTGAGGAAAATAGACCCTTATTGCTGAACTTAGAGCGAGCTGTACTTGGTAATATTGTTCTTATGGGAAAACTCACTGAGGCTGACATGAAAATTATGAATATGAAAATTGCTTTATTGTTTTAGAGCTTACTACGTTCGTTTGTATAGCCTACTCATGATTGTTATTATGCTTGTTTTCCACAAGCTTTACGAAGATGATATGTGCCTTTGCATTTTGGATACAAGTCCACTAAGTCGTGGGTAAGGTACCATCATTTGACAGTGCTTAAAGTTCAGTTTAACTTATTTTAAAAGAGTACTTATGTCATCATGCTGTTATAGTTACTCCTTTTCCGCTTTGACTGACAGCCACTCTCTTCTCATTCCAAAACGTCATTTCTGTTCCTTGGATGCAACTTCTCCATCTGTAAGTAGTCCCCTCAAACCTTTCAAAACTCAATTCTGTCACTAAGGCCACGGATTGATAATTGCCTACGTGTCTGGAATCAGACAAATACTGCTGCATGCTATAAAGTGTGTGTATTATAGTCATATTATTAGTTGTGTGACTGCATGTCTTTTTTCTGTTCATGAGGGATGTGGAGAAGCTCTTGCTGTCGGCAGCTTTTCAAGTGTAACCTAATTCAGGAGCTGACTGGATGCAGTATCCAGTCCATATCCATTAGGTTGATATTGTTTTAGAATGGGTAGTTTTAGTTGCAATTATCATTTACGGTAGTGATAATAGTTTGATGGTTGGTGATGTTTACACAATTGTATATTCCGCTCCTCTATTTTCCAGTATCATGCTGTTTCATTTTATCCAATTTCATTAAGTTATTGATACAATTTTTTGTTAGATCCACAACTCCTTGTTGTTGACCTATTTTGATTCAATTGAGATGCTTCAAATAAGTCTTTGACTGGTTTTTCTACTGGTTCTTACTGATTACCTAGGTTTTTTTTTCCAGAACATTATATAGTGATGTAACCATCCCATAGTAGCATATGTTGTGAAGTAAAGGGGATGATGATGAACTTGATCCTAAAAATACACATGCACTAGGATGCATGCATTTGTCTTTGAAGTAACTTGAGTCCTAGGAGGCTATCTTGGTTCATGGTCATGGATGTGACAAACTTTTACGTTGGTTGTCACATGCCTACCATAACCTTCTCCTTTATCAGGGGTCCGACTACAAGTAAAATAAAAAAGGAGCATATTAAGAAGATAGGAGTTGAAGAAATGCGTTTGTTGAGGTGGATGTGTGGGAACACCTTAAGGAGTAAAATTAGAAATGTGGATATCCGAAAAGAAAGTTAGAGTAGGGAATATTGAGGATAAAGTAAGGGAGAATATATTGCATTGGTTTGGCCATGTTAGATGTCAAACAATAGATGCATTGGTGAGGAAGGTGGAGGGTTGGGGTAATTGAGATGTCTAAGTGGTTGAGGCAAACCAAAGATGACTTGGATGGAGAGAGTTAGGAAATATATGGAGAAAATGGGATTAGAAGAAGATGTGGGCCTTAAATAGGAGAGAATAGGAGGATTTTTGTTTAGGATCACATGAGAGAGTTTTTTGGTTCATGTAGCTGACCCCATCTTTGTGGGATTAATAGTTTTTTGGTTCATGTAGCCGACCCTATCTTTGTGGGATTAAGGCTTGACTTTGTTATTGTTGTAAGGTATCAAACCAATTGACTAGATCTTGACATTGGATAAGATCCTTATGTGTTTTTTTGCAGTTTAAAGCCTGCATAACAAAAAAATTTACACTTTGATGTCCTGTATATTCCTAAATCCCTAGTGTTGAAGCAATTCCTAAGTCAAGTCATACTGGGATATGAAAAAACTACTTTTGCATTTTTTCCCTTATATTCAGCAGGATCTACTAAGAAGAAGAGAGTGCCGTATAAATGTATCTGTTGATGAGGCCTCAAATTTTTGCAATTGAAGAATAAAAATAGGTTTAGAGTGGATGAGAAGTGGTGGACATGATACATAAGAGTTTGATGAAGTTGTTTGGGGGGAGGCAATAGTAGGAGCTTAGTTAGTTAACCCAAAAAATGAGAAACAAGACCTCCATGCACAAATAACCGATATTCAGTGCTAATTTGATGACGTTCGTCACTGGAAGCCTGGAATATAACCAAATCTTGCATACAGAACTATTGTAGAAGAGTAGTTTTTAAAAATACATTGTAAATTTCACTATAATCCTTTTGAAAGGTACTATATATCAGGTTTCATTTTATTTTCTGTGTTTTATTAGCTGAAACACATTCTGCAATATGGTTCTCATGCTCAACATCTGAGCTGACTGTGCTGCAGGTAATAGCTGCCATGTGTGCAAAAATACCCTTCATTAGCAATGCAATTAAGAAGGCTACTGGCTGTGGTAAGTCCTCAGGGCTCTTTCCTGATCTTTTATAGTGGTTATGTCAGAGATGGTAATTCATTTTTTCTTTTTCCCCCGTTTTGGCAGACATGTTGTAGTTCATTGTATTCTTTGGTTGCTGGAGAGAATCATGTAGCCATAGGCAATGAACACATTATAAAGTTTTTGGCATATTGATTATGAACTTATGATCATAAGACTCTTATTGGATTCTTTTGATTCATCTAAATGAAGAAGGCTTAATCCTGATCCTAAGTAACTTGACTAAATACTCCTTCCGTCCCAAATTTGTTGCAACATTCACAATCTTTTTGAGTAAATTGAAAGTGTGGGGAGCAACTTAAAAGATAAGTCATAGTGTAAAAGTTTGCTGAAAAGGGAATGGTTCCTTGAAAAGATTGGCTTAATATCTTGGGTGAGTTAGGTCCTTTAACTTGTAATCTTGATATGGTTTACACTATTGTGTAGCCTTGCTATAAATTGGCTTGGAGTTTGATGGTCAATTTCCGTAGATAACATCAAACTGCTCCCTTCCTTTTAGGTAGTATGTGAGAGCCATTTCATCTTTTTCTTATCTGTTCCAGGAAATTTTATGGATGCATGTCTTTGGAAAATAGTGATTCCTTTACTTACAACAGGCTCTTATTTTGGGATTGCTGATCTTCCCTGCTTAAGTGTCAACACTTGAAGTGATGGATTATTGGCTGCTTCATGCTTCCTAGAATGAGGAGCTCATTATTTATTGTGCTGGCTACAGCATGAGTTTGCTTATAACCAGGACATAGTCACATAATCATTTTCATGCCATACTTGAATGTTTTGTGAATGCTCATAGTGATGAACTTCACCTTGTGCAATACCAACCATATCGCTAATGTTCATGTTCGTAGATTCTCGTACATGCTGGTTGGTTTCACTTCTACTTGCTTAGATGCTCTTCTTTGTGAACACTCCTTGATAACTTTTTATGGCTACCAGGAGATTTTCCTGATGGATTCTTGTGAAGCCCAAGGTTCTATTGACCTATTCCTGTTGTATGCCAGTTTTTGTCTATTTCATATCTTACTTGAGATATAAGTTAAGAATGAGAGTTGACAAACGCCTTCACGCAATTGTCCTGAAAAGAGCACATGTTACTTCTGCATCCAGCTAACTAGTATCAGTCCTTTGATAATTTCAGAAGTGTTGTGATTCTGATGGCAGATATATGTCTACCCTAACACTAAGCTATTCTTTTCAAAGCATATCTGAAATAATTTGACAAAATCGAATCTGAATCTTGCAGATTCTTTCAACCTACTTGTCAACAATGGTGCAGCTGCAGGCCAAGTTATATTCCATGTGAGTGACCTGCTGTTATTCCCCATCATTTATAATGACCATAGAAGTTTCGCAGACTTCCAATCTCTATTTTGTAAAGACCTAATAGTTTGATGTAGTTAGTTATTATAAGTACTTGTAATATAATATTATGATGAAATTACTTAAGACAGCTGCTATTTCTTGTGGTATCTTTAGACACACGTCCATATAATTCCACGGAAGGCTCATGATCACTTGTGGGATTCAGAGGTATGCTTGCTTTTCCTCGTTTAGTTGTTCCATGCCACCACCATTCATTATTCAAGAAAAAAGCCTAATAGAAGCGGAAAAATTTTCAGAGCTTGAGACGACTATCTTTGAAATTGGATCAGGAGGCACCTCATCTTGCAGCAAGCATTCGAGAACATCTTGTGCCTGCAAATAACGAGGAAGAATGTAAGGATCAAGGCTCAGCTTTGGCAGGGAATTATAGAGAGTGATCCTCGAAATGTATTCTTTGTACACTAATGAATTCATTTACTTGTGAATTCTTAATCATTGTAGTTTGGTCTTGCGAAAGCATGTATAACATGTATAAATATGCAATATTGTAAAAAAAAAAAAACACCTTCGAGACTAGTCTATTTTGTTGTCATAGCTCAATTTATAAAAGGTCATACACGGCCATAAGGTTTAGCGCCGAAAAGATACCGTAAATACTTGTCTACTTGTTTGCCCCATGTCATTCTCGGAGTACTTATTAAACAAGCTCTCGAAAAGTCTACTGTACTAATTGCAGGAAGTTTGAGTTCTTGATAGACAAATTCTCACATAATAACAGTTTGAAGACCTACTTCCCATTGATCTGGGGAACAACTACTCCTTTTTGAGAAGTGAAATTCCTCATATTCATAGATTAGGATGGGTTAAACAGAAGTTTATTCAACTAACATTTGGGTTTGGTATAGTGTTTTACGCCCTTGCCTGACTCATCAAGTTTCCCTCCCCTCGTATATGTTTAAACTTGCTTGTTTTTTTTGGTGCTAAAACTTGCTTGTTGATGAATTATTTAACAATGTATGGGTAACAAAATCCGTAAACATCCAGCTAAAGCTTACAAATAAATCGTAAAATTATTTGTTTGCCCTTAATCTATTTATACTTTAATCTTTCACTTTATTTTTACATTCTCCTTTCACATTCACTTCACCTCTCTAAAAAAAAATTATCTCAAAGATGTCGAGAAACAGGGTGAGGAGACAGCAAGGTGGGTGGATATTTCACATTTTGTTTTAAGGTTTTATGTCATATAATTTTCAATCAAGGAATCGTATTAAGTGATTGCGATATTTGGTAATACAATTTTGATATTATTTGGACTAGGTACTTATTAAAATGTATTTTTTTACATATATTATTAGAGTTAAGGACAGAAAACCCAAATTTTGAAACTTTAATTTTATGCAGTATTGGAAACTTTAATTTTATGAAGTATTGGAAACTTTTAAATGATAGAACTCGCCCCCAAAAAAAAAATTAATTGAGAAAAAGGATTTATGCTACGATGTAAATTAGGAGTATTCAAATAAAAAAGGAACTACGAAAGTCAAAATCCCCGTGACTTCGTGAGCGGCGACCAGTTGTCCAGTACGTTGTTCGTATTTTGTTTTCTCCAGTTTCCAAAAAAAGCTTTACGCTTTCATTCCTTTCTTAAAATACCAAGAATTTCATAATTTTCTTGTGTCTTCCCCATTCAATTACCCAAAGATATTTCTGGGTCAAAACTCTAAACTTTCAGTCTTCCCCCAGAATGTCACCAATGGCGGAATTGTCAGCTGTTGCCAAACAAGCATGGCAACTCCGACTAGAAGGCAACAACTGCTTCAAGAAACTCAGGTTCGGAGCTGCCATTGATGCCGACACTGAGGTACAGGTACACTTTTCGGAACAATTTATACTTAGCGCTACCCATTTGAGATAATATTTGCTGATTTTATACGTCTTACGCGCATTTTGATGATTGCTGAATTTTGTGGGGGTTTTGTTCCTTTATTTAGGCGATTGCCGTATGCCCTAATATTCCCATTTATTGGACGATTCGCGCTTTTTGTCATCTCAAGAAAAAGTATATATCTTTTTTATTTTCATTTGATATTTGTGATTTGATTGTTATTATTTTGTTAATTTTATTTTGTGGGTGTAGGGATTGGGTGAGAGTGGAGATACAGCTAGATAATAGTTCTGTTAAGGTGGGTATTACTACTAAGCTAAGTCTTTGATGATTCTGTTGTTGTAATTGTAGAATTTGTGACGGTGTTGTTAAAGATTCTTACTTTTTTGCTTGTTTGAGGGATAAAAGATTCTAATTTTACGTGCCGTAATTGAGTTCTTTGTTGCTTGGATTATAAAATTGGTGAAGAAGTTGGGAAAATTTATGTTTTTATTTGGGTTTTTTTTTATATTATTACCTTAATTAGTTCAAGTCATTTTTTTATAGGATGTTTACGGGTTGCAAACATTATTGCAGGGGTGGCGGGGATAGGTATTACTTTATGAGAGAAGCTTGGGGGGTGGAGATTGTAATAAAAACTCGGATACTAGTGTTCGACGTGGGTATGTATATCCAAGATAATCGCTGGAGGTGGCGGGGATAGGTGTTACTTTATAAGAGAAGCTTGGGGAGTGGGCTTAGTTATAAAGACTCGGGTACTAGTATTCGAAGTGGGTATGTATCCAAAGTTTGCAACTTGGCTATCCAAAGTTCCCTGAAATGAACTGCCAAAGTGTCCATACCTATATCAGAGTGTCTCTCAAGGGTTTAACATGGGGAGACTTGAAGTCCGAGTAACATAGTAGGGGGATATGATGACTTGATGTGCATTCTTGTGTAGTTGTGTTCACTGGCTAAGGGTGTACGGTGAATGTTTCTTTCATTAGTTTGTGGCCATTTTGAAGAGTTTTCCTTGGGATTTATATTCGTGGCCATTTCAAGGAATGGTTTTTCTTTTGAGGAAAATGAGATTTATAATTTATTTATAGGAACAGAATAATTGATAAGGTCTCATTTGACCTTAAGAATGGACCTTGTAGTTTTAGAAAGCAATGCCCAAGAGGTTAGGTCTAACACTCATTATTTGAAGGGAGTTGGTTTCTTTTGAAAGACCCTTGGGTGGAAATGAAAGGGAGTGGTGGAACTGTAGCATTTTGTTGTGATGACGGAGTTTTTCTTGTGCATAATATTTCTAGAACTCCATTTAATGGCTGAATAGTGCATGTTGTCATTGTCTTGATGAATTATGGGTCTTGTGATTATGTAGAAGTATATCACTATTCCTTAATGTGACTCTTACATAGGTTTAGCATGGAGTTTTGATATAGAAAATAGGGGAAAAGGAAGAGAGTGTGGGGATGGAGAAAAAATTTCCTTGGAAAGGGTAAGCATGAATTTCTGGGGACATCCATTTGAAGAAAGTATGAAATTCCATTTATGGACGGGGGGAATTCAAATTGTAAGCAGTTTTATACTTACAATAGTCCTTGAGTTACTAGTGACCAGTTTAATAGTCCTTGAGTCATCAACTTGACAGAACAATTCCCTTCCCCTCCATCCCCACCCCCTTTTCAATAAGGGTATAATAATTAGTTCAGATTTCAGTGAAACGTTTAAACACTATATGCCCTTGATACTTGGCCTTATGATGAAGGCAGGGTTTGTAATGTGGTGAACAGCCACGGCACACCACCAAGCAAGGTTATTTGTGTGATAATGTGAAGTACTATGTGCTCTCTCATGTTTTAGTTGGCATAGAGCTGTCTTTATTATCTAATCCTGGCAGATGTTTATAAGGTAAATCTAGTATCAGCTTCGCTGCAGAAATCACTGGTTCACTTATTGTTATAGTTTTCCAAGAGCTAGTTTTCATTTTTAACCTGTTGCTTTATCATAAAAGATAATAAGTCTTGTGTTCAATAACAGGCACTTGCATTATGTTGGCGCTTGCATTGCTCTTGAAAGAAGAGTGTAGTGAAGGAGTAAGAAAACTGGAAAGGTATCCAAGGAGTTTTACTGAACTGATGTGACTATTGTTTACTTTATGAAATTACTAGACAGGTCGACTAATCTTTTTTCTACCTCTCCCCCTCTTATGTCATGACATACCATGCTGACTCTTTTGAGCTCTTTTCAACTTCTTCAACTCTGGGTCTATTGAAATTGACTTTCTGTTCCTAAGTGTGGATTGGTTGTGGATGTCGATTAGATTAGTTGATTAAAGTCTTGATCAAGTCCTGTCTATATTACTTGTTGCCTTGCTTGCTTGCGGCTCTCTTTACATCAAATTAAAAACATTTTGGATTGGTTCATCTTATTGTCATGGGTATGAAATATGGTAGAAATAAGGAAGATAGAGGTGACAACTGACAATTGCATCTATGAATACAGTTCTGATGGATTTTTATTTGACAAAATGGGAAGAAGTTTTTGTATTTCATTTAGCTGTTGAACTAATTGGTTCTTCGGGATTAGCAAGTCTTATTTTCCTTAGTTTCTCTAGAACTAACTCAGTCTAGCCGTACCCTGTTAGCCTCTCTGTATTACCACGTTGCTCGCAGTGCTCTTGATGCTGACTGGGATTTGAATTATTATATGAGATATTGAGGACATGTCCTGTATCTGTATTTCTCCTTTTCATCACTGTTCACTTTTTATTAGAGCTTAGGTGCTGGTATCTTTATTTTATCCTTTCCCTCCATTTCCCCCTACCTTTCCATAAGTTTTTCTTTAGATTTGTGATGGAAATGCTTGCAATTTGTTGGCTTACCCTGAACTGGTAGACCCTGATGTGAACTCATTTTTAGTTTTGAAATATATTTTCCAGCCCTAATTTTTTTGTAGGCAATTATTAGATATTATTAGAACTTGTTTGACTTGAAACTTGTTTACAATGACATTTTTTGACTGTGTCTCTGAGGGACAGTGTTTTAAGGTGAGAAGAAGAGATTTCATAGTCTATATTTTGGCTCTTCTCACAATGTGTGCGATAGGAGTAGGATTTGTTCAGAGTGTTGGCCGTTGCACTCATCTGTGCATTGTAATAACAATTTTCCTAAGATGGGTAGCAGTGGAGAATGGTGTATTTTTCGCCACATTGATTGATGTTAGGTCAGCTTGAAATACATGTTCGGATCCTAAGACTGCCAATTCACTTCAGAAGCTTCAGTTAGGGTGCATAAGGCTCTATCATGTATAGTCATATGAGGTCACTGTTGTCTCTACAAAGTCTTTATATATGATTTATCAACTGTGTAAATAGCTTCTTGTCATCTTGTGCATGAAGTATTCAAAAGCTTTAGGATGGTTGCACCTGTAAATTGGCGATTATGTTTAGGGGTTATGTTCTAACCAGCTGGTGTCTTCAATTAGATTGTGCAGAGATGAGAATGTTTTGGTAGTTTGTCATTATTGGAAGGACTGTCTTCATGTGGTTCTGTTTTCAAAATTCAGTTTCCTATGTAAATGGCATTTGGACTTCATATCTATGGTCATCATTCCCATAATTTTTCTTGTCGAAACTGAGTCGGAATACACATAACAGGGATCTTTGGGTGACCAAATCAATTCCTGTTTGTCAGTAGGACAGTTTTTTACGTGCCTTTTCTTTTCATTTCAGACATTGGATTCTATGTGTGGATATGGATCAAAGAGTATGCAGTATGCTTCCAGACATTTGTATTGGTCCAGATTGGAAATTATTATGATGATGTCAAAAGGGCTTTTGATAAACCTAGGATTTGATATATTAAGGTACTAAGGCATGCTGATGCCTGGAACATTTTTTTTTTCTTACTGTCCCTGTATTATGTGATCCTTTCAGGTAGCAAAAATCATAGAATTCTCAGAGCAGTGTAATAATATGTCTTGGCTTGCTAACATTATACCATGGAAAAGAATTATGTGCATCATCAGCTCAAAAAGAGTTACGTCTTTTTGAAAGGACAAAAGATGACTTTGTGAATTTAGTCTTCATGCAAAAAGAGGTTTCTTTAGTTAAGAACAGTTAGTTTGTTTAGCTGTTCACTCTGTGGCTCTGCAATAGCTGCTAGTCTGATTCATTCAAACATCTCAAGAGTTAAACATCACTTCTTTACCTAAAAAGTGCATTCTTTATGCCTTTTCAGTTTCTTGGGGAGGGATGTCTTGGTGGTGGGAGATGACTCATGCCCAAAGATTATCGTATTTTTCAGGTTTCTGATTACTTATGCTGCAGAATCACACAACATATTCCGTGATCCTGTCATTCACCAAGTGGAGTTACATATGAGAGAGCTGTTATCCTTGATTATCTTGAAAACGTTAAGCTTTGAGACTGGTGGTTTAAATTTACTTTTTTATTGCATGCATATTTTCTGAGGATTCTGATGAATTACGTGTCCCATGGGAGCTTAGGTGGGCAAGTTTGATCCAATCACAAGTGAACCATTTGATCAATCCCGACTGATGCCAAAAAGAAGCAGTTCAGGCATATCTGGATGATCATGGGTGGTCTTGTAGGATAGACTAGCAGTGATACCAATCTTCTTGGTTTCAGTGTTGCGTGTGGAACTAGACTGAACACAAAATGAGCTCAAGGACCCTTCCTGCGACACGTGATCCTCACATGCTGGTTCTATCACAGTATCTCTAATGACATTCTACCTGTGCAACTTATTGTAAGTTTTAGTGTGTTACTATTATTCAACTGTGTGAGAGGTCATAACTATCTTTTACATTGTACAGTTTCTGTGAGACATAATTGAGGACTGGGGGTTGTTAGTGAACTTTTGTGGTCCAAGGTGGAAACAAAAAATGATAAAGTTTCCCTTGGGTGCAAAACCAAAACTGAATGGCCTTTACTTATTTTGGTTAATTGATTTTGTTGTTATAATATCGTCCAGTGGCTTCATCGAATGTTTATGGTTGTTCCCTTAGAATGAAGTAAAACTATGTTTTTAAGGCCAGAAGATATGTTTTTAAGGCCAGAAGATATGTTTCTGTCATAAGTGTATCCCTCTCAATGCCTTCGCTGATGACCTGTGTGGTGACCTAGAGTTGAAGTTGTGAAAATGAGCACACCTGATTGTTCGCTTTGACATTGTGATCAACATGAATTGCCCACAAACAACTGGAAAGTTTCATCAGAAGGGAGCAGTGTTCAGATATGAATTTTTGAGTGCAATGAGATTTGTATATTGAGAATCAGCAGAAGTTAATATGAAAGACTTCCACCTTTCTAAGTTGAAAAGGCTGATCCAACCTTGGGAGAATCAAACTCTCCTTCCACACACTTGTACCTTCAACTTATCCCTTGAATGGGCACTAATAGCTATCCCACACAACCCCCACCAAAGCAAATTACAAATGACTATCAACTAAACTTAGGTGACCTCTGAGGCCCGATCACACAACCTTTCAGGAAAGCATGGAATATATGACCACTTGAGACCGAATCCTAAATTTGAACCTCCCTACTCAAAACACCCACGAGAACGAGAAGAAAAGTTCATATCTGAACTCATACCGCAAAACCTTCTTCTCTGCCTGCGACCTAAGGGGATCGGTGGCGGTCGGCTAACGATGGGGCTCTGCTGGGGTTTTGTGATTTGATATGGCTGATTAATGTTTGATGATCAGAAAAATAATGTTATATGAGTTTTAAATATGAGATGATCCAAAGTTGATCCAACCTGAAATCAGACATAAATAGAATGACTCAAAATATAAAATATGACCACGAGTGATAAATGATATAAACGAAATTAGATTTTAGGTTTTCTGCACTTTAAGTTATTTGGCATTCTCATTAATACTCGTGATTGGTTGGTTCATAATTGAGACTTACTATTAAATCTGATATTTTTATATCATCTAACTAAATGTATTATCCTTATTTTGAAAAATGCAACCACTTGACGACGCTCTATTTAACATTATTTATCACCCACTATTTTATTTTAATCTAAATCCAAGACCTCCCCTCCACTAATTATTCGACAACAAAGTATCCAAAAAAAAAAAAAATACAATCATTCAATGATCTACACAGAATTGAGCTTTGCAGTACAATTGAAGTGTTAACCACAATGCTTTGCATGCAAATGCAATAGCTCCCCAAGGGGCCTTCCCCTCAATCATACACCCACAAAGTCCACATCAGAGTAATACAATATGCTTCATTATTGTTGCTACCTTTAAAGTTTTGTGCAGTTACTCTATCTTCATTGGTCCATACTGTTATGAACTTTTTGGATAAGTAGTGTAGTAGTTTCATGAAGAGGGCTTTGGATTAGGCGCAAATGATATTGCCCACCCTGTCAAATATAATTGCTCTTAGATGAATGATATGATAAAGTGAAACGACTAGGCTTAAGCATCCGCAATTAATATGTTAGGTGCTTATATAAGCACTTGTGCCATGAAACCACATGGTAGACCCTTTGTCTCCTTACCACTTCCTAGTGTTTTTCATTGCTTCCCTTATCTTTTCCTCTTCTTTCCTTTATTTTTGTTTCTCTTTGGATGGTAATCAGATGTGTACGTGATTTGGAGCATTAATAAAACATTCAATTTCTCTGACAACTATGTATGAATTATGTACTGCGCTGATGGAAGTGGGACATCGTCTTCATTCTCCGTTTTCTTAGCTTTGTGCAACTCAACAAGCCAAACATCTACTGCAGTAGTTTCGGACACACCTTGACATAGTTACTCACAGTTCGAAATAGTAGATGTTTTTATATCCCCTGTCTATATATTCATCTTCTTCCTAAATATTGTTCAGTTGTATATCACCCAGCATTCACCCGAAAGACTACATGCATAACCCGAAAGACTATCACCATAACACAGCTATAAGTCTACAGATAAAAGCAACCACAAGGGAAGATGTCCGTATAAATTCATGGTACTCTTGAGGTCACAAATATTAGGGAGATTACATGCATTAAGGCCTGTGTGAAGCCGGAATGATAATATACTCGCTCTATCTCTAATTATTTGCTTCATATATTAATAATAAATATTCCTAATAATTTTCCAAGTAGTAGTCGATAAGAAGGACTAATGTCCAAAAAACTTAGGAAGCATCAAAGTTAGTTGGAGTCGGCAGAAACTAATAGAAAAAGATTTTAGGGAAGACAGCGACTTGGGGTCCAAAATAGTATAAGATTTTAGGGAAGACAGCGACTTGGGGTCCAAATCTGCAGGTTCTTCCACCTCATTTTAGTGTCGCCATTCCCATTTCCTTGTCAAGTTTTATGGAAAGAAAATCCAACTTTTTTCTGGCTTCTTCGGACTATGCATATATTATTGCAGCATTTTTGTTTGTGCACTCCCCCACTTCATCATAATTATTATTATTTTACATTATACTTTTCAATGTGTGGAATTGTTTGTCAACGTTTTGGATTTTGTTTTACAAATCAAAGATATATAGTGTATGGCGCTATTGTATAATATGATAATGTTTGGAAAGCTTAAGTTCTCAAATTAACCAAAATAAGAAGAAAAAAAAATATATCAAGAATATATGTCTTATGTAACTTCATTACTATCATTTAGCTTGATCACATTGTTAATAATCTAATGTAATCTAATTACTATTTGTTATTAATTAAATATTATTAGTTTTTGAGACTCATGTTCGATATTTTTTTTCCCTAGAGGTGGATAGTTTATAATCTAATAAGATGGTCAACATAAATGTCCTTTACCCTAGTAAAAAATAAGTGATCAAGTACCAAATTATAAATAATATTTATTTTTAGGTTTATAAATTAAAGTATATTACAAATAGATGATGTCCCGTATTTCATGAATATCCTTCAATCATATATTTAAGTTTAGTTTAATACTTATTAGACAAAGTATTTTCTACATACATCACATTATATTTTGGAATGTGAAGTTACAAAATCTTTATCTTTTTTGGCTCCATTAAGTCGAATTTTTGGACTATGGTTATTGTAATTTAAAGCTACTGCATGACTAGAGTTATGATTGCAAAACTATCATTTGAGTTATTCGGCGGAGGCTCTTAGAGTAGGAGTATTCCATCCCAACACAAAATGGATGATATTTTTTCTTAAATTGATATTTGTTTAGAATTTTTAACAATTATTATATATGTATGACTATATGAGGCATCTGATAGCTCCCCACGAGTTTCTTAAATACTTCACCAAAAGGGTCTAAAATCATGTATCTATAGGCTTCAATTCAAGGACATTTTTCGGAGTTTTTCGATAGAAGAAAGGAAACACCTTAAGTTACTTCCCACATGTCTCAAAAGACACAAGCTATGAGCCTTTATGGATCCTAGGAGGCCCTAGCTAGTAGCTCTCTTAATCGCCTCCAAACTGCCTTTTCTATCATAGTAATTATTGCTTGATACTTAAGACTATAACATAATCGAATTACCTTTGGAAACCAATTATTAGACATTAAATGGTTTATATATAACTCCTCATAAAATACCATTAGAATAAATTTGTAATTTTTTCCAAAATAATTCAAAAACAGTGTATTACCTTCAAAATTAGGGCATTTAAAACAATTATGACCCATTAAGAAAACGCCTTGATATACTTTTCATGAGTATTATAGGGTCATGTGAGGCCCTTAAGAGTTATTAGAATCATCTATTTTGGCTCTAAACTTTCATTTCAACAAATTTCCAAAATACAAATGGGTCCTTAACTCGTAGTAAGAGCACTAAATATATGATTTTGAATGGTTCCAAACCTCCTCATATGACCCCAAAATCATTTTAGTCAATTTTAGATCTAATAAAATAACACCTTTATATACTTATCATGAGTCTTAAAGGGTCTAATATTACTTTGACTCTAATTACCCAATTCAACCGATTTCTAAATTTTTTACAATTGGGTCATAAACCTATACTAAGTCCCATGGATACCACTTATAAGATATTGAATTGTTCTAAAACTTCTTATATAAACTTAGAAAGAATTATGTACCTTTATTTTAATTTCCTAAATTTTTCATATAGATCTAAAAAATATTAACCTTAAGATTTGGTCATTTTGGACAACTTTAAATTTAGGGAGAGTACACCTTGAAATTATTACCATAGTTGTTATAGAGTCATGTTAGTCCTTGAATTTAGAGAGAAAAAGAAATGATGTTAAATGTAATATTTATCTTAAACTATATGACTAAAACGTAGATTACTTGTATAATTGTCTCAATTGTTAAAATCAGTCCAATTTTAGTAGAACAAAGTTCTCCATGTGTTTTCACCATTTTTTCAAATTTATATAGCTTATGAATGTATGATCCGATCCACGCATCAATTTTTGTCACCTCTCATTGATTTAAGGGAAGGTCTCGACCCTCACAATCTAAGCTACTTTACTAATCCCAATTTATTTCAAAATGATACAAATCTCAAAATACAATTAATTTTTTTTATTAAGTCTTATTAAACTCATATATGCAAAATTTTGCAATATAATAGGAATTTTTAAAAATTTATTGAACATGTCATAACTTGATCTTGTTTTAAAGTACTTTTCGACATATAAAAATTTTAATTTATAATTCCAGTTATGAAAGTGACAAAAATTTATATTCAATATTTTTTTCTATATGTATGAAATATGACATATTAGTTTCTTTTAAGATAAATAGTACATGCTAGCTAGTTTAGTTTTTCATTTTGGTAATTACAATAAATAAAAATTCTAAGTAATTTTTTTTCCTACGTGAAGCTCTCTATATGCTCTAAAGGTTTCTCTATAATATTTTTAATTAGATTTTTACCAAGCGAGTGCTATAACGTATGTCATGTACCATGGGGCAAGTGAAATGTATAATGAAGGACAAGGTTAGGCCAAATGGCAGAAGGCATAGAATGAGTTAGATGAATTAGGTGGTGAGGATGAATGCATTGCCTGGGGATTCTTGATCATATACTCGTATCTTCTTCTTCTTCTTATTTATTTTTTTTTATATATATGATAAGAAAATTAAATAGTTATTACTCGTATCTTCTTAGCTACATTCATAATAGTCTCAAATCTCCTTGACAATGTCTTTCAAACAATAGTAGTGGAATATGACCCCTTAATAATAGGAACATCCCGTATGAAAAATTTTAGTTTTATTTTCTATATTAAAGTTTGTCGGAAGGCTCACGTCCTAGCGCCATAGCTACTTGACGAGGGAGTCACTAGTTTTTTCTCATTGAACGCTCTTGCCAAAAAAATAATAATAGTAGGAACAGCTTACTAATTAAGTTTCCTTAGTGATAAATTAGACTGATTTTTCGTACTTATTTTCTTATACTAGTCTTCAATCATCAGTCCTACAAATTTCACCCATACCATAAATATTTCAAAATTACCTTTGACACAACGTGGTTTCTAGAGAATAATATATATATATATATATATATATAATTCACCTCATTTTTATTCATGACATTTGTCCAAGTTTAGAAAATTCATTTCGTCCTTATCACCTTAAGTTTTTGGAGTTCCACACTTGCACGATGAACGATTGAACAATGTGCTGTTAGGTGTGTAAATATTTATTTCTGGGGTTCGCATTCCAATTACTGCTTTACAGTATATTATGCACTATCTAGAAATTGTTTTATGTACACTCCAAAATCAAAACAGTTATCATGATACAAAAAATAGAATCTCCTTTTTCCTACTATAAAATGTAGTATCAAAAGGAGTTTAAATCTTTAAATAGAGATCGACGTGGATCGGACTATCACATATGCCGAGCAAACCTAATATTTTTTAGCATGGTACGATACGAGCACGGTTGTTGTACGACACGATATAACACGACACATTTTTCGTGAATTTAGTATTATTTACTGCTATTATTATTAGTTATAATATTATTATTACTACTAAAATTAATATTACTATTATTTTTATATTATTATATTATAATTATATAATTTAAATTAACTAAAATTATTTTTTCAATTATATTATGTATTTTATTTTTATTTTTGTTAAAAAAAATTAGGCATGCACGAGGTACGATGCTGCACGGCACGTCAGGCATGTGGGTCGTGTTAGGCATGGGCCGAGTTTTAGTGAAAGGTAGCACAACACGGCACGATACGACCACAATTAGACACGACACGACACGACAAGAGACCTAGTATGAGCTGATACGAGCCATCACGGTCCATAATGAACACGGTCCGTGCCTATCTCTACTTTAAAGTATGGAAAAAATAATAAAATTAATAAAGTTTATCGGTGATAACAGTTCCATAAAAATACTTCCTTTTCATGTCATATATGAAAGGTGGCATGGACACCTTTGGGTTTGAGTGGACCACAAATACCTGCTAGCTGCTACATACTACATGCTACATGGTCTACATGCTACATGCTCTATTAGTGTCCATTGAATACAAACACATTATGCTTGGATCCTATCCTCCCATCCGACTTCAGTTCCAGCCACTTGAAGCAATTTAATGATGTATCCCGCAAATTTTCAAGGTAACAACAAAAACCATCAATTGATGATGTTACATGCAAGACTGTAATCGACCCAAAACCCAATTTGAACTTGCCTGAAAAGTAGGGTTGTTCAATCTTAAGTAACCCCATGAAACCAACTTGTATAAACCAATAACGAATAAACCAACCTGATCAACGGACTTAATAGGTCTACCAGTCTATGTAACATGTAGAAAGATTGTACAGTATTACTCCAATTCTTTCATTTTCTTACATAGAATGAAATACTTACCAAGTCTTTTATTTTTGTGTGTGTGTGTGTTTGAGAAGTGATGCTTCATAAGCCTCAGCACTACTGTCATATTCAGAAAGCAAAAGATAAAATGATTTCATATCTGTAGTACCATTAAATACCCAAATGACCAAATTTGGTACTTAGTTAAGAATCTGGCAAGAAACCATCTGAGTGCATAAATAAGGTACACTTGTATATAGATAGAACACAAGGACAACTATCAATAATCAATATGCAGCTACTTCTGCGGTAAAGTACAAAGGAGTACACCAAAACTGCCGCACAAAACATAAATAGTGCTTACTTTGTCAGAGATATTTAGTTTTAGTAGGCAATTTTCTCTCATTTGCTTCCTTATTTTATTCACAGATTATATAGTTCATAGCTTATCCTAAGATGAAGACAAAAGTGAAGAAAATCCAAGAATTTACAAGAGACCCCAAAAAAGGTCAAAACCAAAGACTATGAGAAGGTACAAAATTTACGTACTGTTCTTGACCCTGTTATGGCTGGCTGATGGCTTCAACTCATGAATGTTATGCTGTAATCATCAAGCAGTGTGAGTGAAATTAAGAGCTCTGTTTAATCTCTCAAGTATGCCATTTGCTTTTCTCTTAGCCCTTGAAGTCCCATCTTTTGCAAGCTGTGAAAAGGTCCCATAGGTGCGCTCCTCTTCTCGCATCTCTCGTAGCTTAGTCCTGTCATTCACACATGTCGTATAGAGTATAGCTATGCAATTCTCCTTGTTCCGAGCACAAGAACTCTCCCTCATAATGCTAAGTAAACACGGGACTGCTCCGAGCTCAGATAGCTCCTCCACAGCCCTTTGATGGGTTGATAGCATTGCCTGTATTGCCAACAACTCATCGATATGGACTCCATTCTTGATCTTCTTGAAAATCACCCGAACTGCCCCTTCACGAACGGCCCTCGCCTTATTTTCTTGTATAATGCAAAGGTTGAATATAGCCGAGGCAGCATCCTTCACAGCCATCGGATGCCCCTCATCTAAAAGTTCAATCAAAGATTTCAAAGCACCAGATTTCCCTATTAGGACCTTGTTTGAGTCAAGGGCAGACAACGTGAAGAGAGCCGCAGCTGCATTGCTCCTTATTGCAGGTGTTCCACACTGTAATGCATCTACTAGTAATGTTATTACCATAGGAGTCTCTGCAACAAGCTTCTTATTGCTGTCATGGATTGAAATATTCAACAAAGTTGTAATCAAATCCTCTTGAAGATCAGGATGAGTCATCTCATTACTCCCAGATGAAAAGGATCTTCTCCTTTGTGTTAAGGGTTTTAGCAACCGAGGAATAGCCTCAGTTGATTCGCCAAAAAGAGCCCGAAATGAGGGCATTCGCTTGGTAAGAAGCCGGAGTTCTTTAGCAGCTGCCTTTTGCTCCCCAATCGACCTGGACATTTTATCAATCAAAGAGGAGAAATAGTCTCGATCAGCCTCAGTAGCTCCTTCCTCGTTGACATACCCAACAGGATCGGGGTTTTCAATTCCCCGATTTTCACACCATTGATTGATCATTTCCCTCACCAGATAATTCGGCATAAGAAGCGAGTGTGAGAGGACTTCTTGTGTAATTGGGCATATCCTGTGCCCAGCTTTCAGCCATTTCTGAATGAAGGATCTATCATAAGTCTGTAGCCAACCAAACAATACCAATTAACAACAGAATAACAAAAGGGATTTGACTAACACTCTACTCCCTCCCTTCCTAATTTTTTTGCCAACTTTTTCATTCTCAAAAACACAAATTAAAACGCTTTTATCTACATATTAATAAGACAAAAACTACAAAAATCGATATTCTAATAATTTACATTAAGATGTATCTAATTTAATGCTATTTGAATAAATTATTTGTTATAATATGATGAATACTTATGACTAAATTTTTTAAAGTTTGATTTTATAAATAGAATACTAAATATTATCCAAATTAAAGTTATACAGAATCATTCTTACGTGAGGAAAATAGCATACAGTCCAAACCGCGACAAATTGTTAATCAACCAAAGGATTAAGCTGAATAGCTAATAACAAGACGTTACATAGAAAACGATAAATGAAAAAGAATTACAGATGACCAAGTCACAAGAAATTCTTGCACCACGAATTTTAACACATAAACATTCAGCCAACAAAAGTGGATTAAGATTATGCTAAAAAAAAACATTATTATATCAAGGTAAAATATTGATAATTATATGGAACCAGGTATTCACTCATTAAGACATCCAGGAATTTATAAACAAATGTAACATACCATTTTACAGTATCAAATAATCAATCTAATCATTAATATCACTCATCAAATCCCAACATTTAAAATTCTAAAATAAAATTATATAATAATAATAATAATTATAATAAAAAACAAGTGGGGAAAATTCACTGATGAAATCAAACGATTCAACAGTGCCTAATTCATAGTAAAGCCAGAATTACGTGCTTTGCATTGACACAAAGCTAACCATACCTTTACTTATGACAAGAATCTCAATTTCCTTTCCTGATAATGACACTTAAATGTATCAGAAACCCCAAAAAATTCATTATCAACTCATTTATACAAGAATAATTACAAAAATTATTCTGTACAATCAAGATTAATTGGAAACACAAGAAAAACCAAAGCATTACAAACTTTAAATTATTTTTACCCAACGTACTACGCAAACACCGAATAAAACACGTCACACCCTCTTTTACAAGAATTTACCGCTATTAATTAAACTATTACTTCCCCTTACTAACCCCGATCCGTTATTCCGTGGATCTTTTAGTTAAAATGGGCCAATATAAAAAGGGCCAGAGTGATAAGTAGTAGATTTATTTACAAAATCAAGCTAGAATGAGTAAATATAATAATAAAGTATGAAATTAAATCAATTCCAAAAAAGGGGAGGAAAAAAAAAAAAAAACCTGGCCAGTGGAGATGATAACAGGGTCGCGCATGAGTTGTTTAGAGAGAGGGCAACAAAACTCGGGAGGGCAAGAGGATAAGGTGCCATCATCTAACCTCAACGACGTCGTTTTCTTCAATTTGACATCTTTTAAAACAGAGAGAATATCCTTTGCTTTATCAATGGCATCAACGGATGAAGAAGACGAACCATTATTATTATTATTGTAATTTACATTATGATGTAAATTATAATGATCTTCATCTTCTAATATAGTTTTGAGTAATAGTCTAAGCTCTTTCTTCAACTCTACAACCCTGATTGCATCTCCCCCAGAAATCACCCCTGTTTTTGCCATCCAAGAGCTAAAAAACTTTTTTTTTTTTGGAAAAACAAAATACACCAAGATCAATTCTTAGACCGAATTGAATAGGGAATCCATCAAAATATGATCTCGACGTATAATATCGGAGAAATAAAAATTACAATTATCATTCAAATATACAAGATAATAATTGGAGGGAGGGAGGGAGGAGGGGAGCGAGCGAGCGAGGTGACTGGGTGAGTGGATGGGGCACGAGGAAAGGGAGAGTGAAGAGAGTGGGAATATTAAATAGAAATGTAGAATTAAGGGAAATTTAAAAAACAAATGAAGGGAAGGAAGTGGGACCAACAAGGTCCACATTGCACGCCATCAAGGAATCCACAGGACAGACCAGCTGGCATAAGTCTCTTTTGGATCCATTGCTATAAATTTCAACTATTTTTACACACACCCACCGTTCCATCACTCTATCAATGCTACTCTATTTGTTGGTAATCTTGTATTTTTTGAAATTATCATTGATCAAATGAAAAAATAACTTTATCATCGATAATCTTTGACATTTAACAATAATTAGGTATAATTAGATATTTCTATTGAATTTTCATTCAATTACCTCTTATATTATCATCAACCTTATTAAATAACTTTATCTAAATTAAATTATGATGTGAATAATGCAATAATTTCATAAAAACTTTCATTATTTACCAAAATTAAAATGACATACCTTTACAGTACATTCCCTTCAATAGAATTCAATGGGAATATATAACTATGTCTAATCATGGTTAAATTTCACTTTAAAAAAATGTTCAATCTTGTTAAAACTTGTTATTAAGATTACACACAATAACTTTAAAAAAGAAAGGATTACCATTGATAAATTATTTTTTTCAGTTGACCAAATATAATTTTAAAAATTAGAGAATTATTAATGAGAATTTTCTGTATGAGTTTAAGGTTATGTACAATAACTTCAAAAATTATTTTACATGAGTTTTTCTATATGTTTATATCTTTTATATTTCTATATGTGGTATAACAATACGTATATATGAGATATTAATATTTAGATATATATTTATACAATGTATGAATTAGAAAAGGGTTGACGTTTACGTGCGTAACAGCAACAGAAATTGATAGAATGAAACAACGGGGAACTTGAGGCAATGAAGTGATGCGCTGAGCCGCTGATAACTCTCTTTGTTTAAGATCAAGTCATTAGTCTTATTCACCGCCTCATGTTTCTAACGCCAAAGGAAATAGAAACCAAATAATGTTGTTGAATTTGACTATTTGCTTGAAAAACTGTACTGTTCTATAATGGTTCGTCAAAAATTTGAGATCTGAGAAGCTTCCGCCCTAACATCGTGCATGGAAGTCATAACAGAACTTTACAATATGTCAACTTAATGTGCAGGTGGTGACAATATTTAGAACTATTACAATATTTACAATAGGGTGTCTATCCCTCAAATATTGACTCATTTGACTTTTTGCGGTTTTTAAAACACGATTTTAAACGTTTTTATCTTTAAATTCGTAAGACAAAAAATGATAAAAACTTGATATTTTAAAAATTTACATTGAGATGTATTCAACAATATCTTACTTAAATATATCATTTCTTATAACATGATGAGAATTTGTGTTCAAACTCTTCGAACTTTGACTTTATAAATAGAAATAAAGTAATTTTTGAGGACGGAGGGAATATTGTTTAAGTTTTAGGGACAACAAGAAACATTGTTTGTTTTTAGAAATAATAAGAACTTTTGATTGATTCAATATAATTTACGGTATACATGTTGAAGATTTTATTTCTCAAACTCATCTGAGCTGATCATTAACTTACTTTTCTGCTTAAATACATATAGAGTCTAATTTAAGGGTTGCATAAAATACAAGTAGCTGTTAAAATGTTTACTATTTCAGATTGATATTAATTAAGGTAAGCATGACCATATAACCAACCCCAAGTCTGGAGCTAGCTAGCTGGTATTCTTCTGGAAGTAGAAGGGGTTGCATGTTGCATGATATCCTCCTCTTGTGATGAATTTGCTGTATACGGAGAGCTTATAGCACCAATATGTTGATCTTCAATTTCCCAAATAAAAACATTTAGCAGATATTGTATATACAAGGGATATAATAAAGTTATTTTATCTCCAATAAAAGTTACTCCTTACTATAACAAAAGTTATCCGTCAATACAACATATGTTAATTTTTATTAACTTTAAGGGAATAACTTTTATTATTTCAAGGGGTTAATTTTACTAAGATACTATAATTTTATTAAATCTCGTGTACATAGAAGATTTTATGAAAAACATTAACGTCCCTTAAACATTTCCCCTTCATTTTAGGCTTTTCATTTTAATTTAAAGTGGACGGTTTGACAAGGTGTTTCGATTGATACCCTACATATATACTTTGTATATGATCTTTATGCTAAAGAATTACACAAACAAGAAAACACAAAAGTAAATGCAAAAGTATATTGTTTCAAAGTAATAACCTTATATTCCATACATAATTATGGAATATTATAACAAAAATTGACACATTTGTTTAGAGTGCGTGGTAGCTTAGCTTGCGTTGTGTCTAGCCCCCTCGATGCCCTGAGTGTGTCGTATTTGCATAGTCTACGTTGGCCGAGTGATTGACAAACCATTGTGATAAGTCTATGTGTGGCACTATGATATGGAAGGGGGAAGAACACTTTGAAGGGGGGAGAACACTCTTGAATTCTTCCTTGAAAGGTGGAGTATAAGTAATAGGAGAAATTCCTAATTTATACATGATATAAATATATCAAGGGGTTCTTTTGTAATTTTATTTCTATAATTGAGACATGATGTCTATACTTGATATATGTTTTACTATATTTTTATATCTGATTTAACAATACACATATCTAATATAACAATGGTTATATATGATATAACAATATCTCAGTATCTTGATATAATTTATATTAGGTATGAATTAGGAAAGACTCTAAGTAATGACACTCCTCTTTTCATTGACAATTAATTTACGGACATGTTACATTTTAAGGGTTCAAAATATATCTTTCACAAGAGAGTGATATTTTGAAATTCAATAACATGTGTTGAGTTAGTAATGAGCTTCTCATGTATTGTAAGGGTGATTCATTTTTAATATGCTCCTTTGAAGAGCTTTTAAATTTGGCCTTGAAGCAACTCGGTCAACTAGAAGTGGTTGCTCCATACATATGCATGCAGTGTGGTTGACAATATAGTTTATCGAAAATGATATACTTGTTGATTATAAATAGTCTAAGCCCCACGCGTCTCGTAGCTTGGGCATCCATATTGCAAGCCCCTGTGTAAATTTTGGTGTTGAGCTTGATATATGTGAATGAAATCTCAACTAGTTTGTGCGGTGATATTAACAGATAATTTTGAAAAGCATTAAATTATCGGATTTATACATACCAATAGTTTTTATAGTATTATCAAAATGAACATGAATATAATATTTACATCAAATCAATAATATTACATTAGATAAATAAATTGGCATTTTGAAGATAAATATATTGTATTCGAACAAAATTTATGGTGTTTGAGAAATAGAAAAATAATTAATATTTTGCATACGTAAATTTTACTCCGCTTTGGTAAAATAATTAAAATATCAAGCCACCTATCTGTGATTTCTAAATTCCTCGTACATGTCCTATGAGTGAAATTACTCTTGATAAATCATTAGAGAATGAAAAATGAAATCGCATTTTGTTTCTTTTATCACAAAAGAAAAAATCAAACCAGTCAATGGGAACAATCTTTTCCATTTATTTTCCTTACTATAGTTTGTTTTGGATTTTGTTATCGTTGGTTTTGAAGATGGTTTTTAAAAACTTTGTTAATTGTGTTAATGTACTTTGAAAGTCTTTTAAAGGACTTTGGTAATTTTAAAGGTTGTTTAATATATAGTAATAATTAGTTTTCTGCTGCAAAACTTTGAAGAGCATATAAACTATTTTCACGTACGGGGCGATAGTGTTCTTATATATAATTATCTTTATTTGATTTAGCTATTTAAGAAAACGATTTAGAAAAGTACATAACTATGAGGGTGTTACGCCCACCCATGCTCAAACTCAGTTTGGGATGGGTCTGCACTGAGTCAAATATAGGCTTGACTCGATTAACCATTATTGGGCTGGGTCAGGGTGGGTCTTGAGGTTACCCGCCTAGTAGCCATCTTTATGTTCAATGTATCTTTATAAGTCCTTGCCATTAGGAGTGCTTGCGAGTCGAGTTAGGCTCAAGTTTGATAAAGTTCGACTCGAACTTGAAAATTCAAACTCAAGTTGGCTCGAGGTTGAAAGCTCGTGAACCCAAAACCCAAAGTTTAAGTTCAACTCAAAAACTCAATTTTCAAGTTTGGCTAAAACTTGAACTTATTTCAAGCTTGAACATTTCAGCTCATTCAAAACTTGATAAGCCTAAGAATTAATGTCCAAATTGGTCCAATGACATACCCAAGTTTTACCTTCAATAAGTTGGATTTGGTTTGAGGTAGAAATCACTATTGTGTTTATGTATATCAACTCCCTCAAACCATTTTCTATTTTTTTTTTCCAATATGTGACTTTGGATTTATATACGCAACTCTCTAATAATCTTTCGTTTATTTTTTTTTTTCCCCATTATAAGACTCTTGAAATATGTCATAGTGTCTAGAGAAATAAATGTGAGCAACTCGGCCTTAAAGGACAATATCACATTACACCTTGTAGAATGCAACATTACCAATGAGAAGTAGTGGATTATTGTAGCGGTCGAGAATGAGAAAGTTGTAACAGCTTAAACCAAAAATACTCTGAAGGCCGCTTTACTTTGGAGCACAACCATTCCCATGTTTTTTTCCAAGGTTTTGATTGAATCCACCATGTAGGGTTAAAGCAAAAGCGGGAGATACTGTTGCAATTAGTGGCATCTAATACTTTATGAGTTTCACCTAGTTTTACCATTTAGTTTAATCTCCCCGGTATATCAATATCTTTAATTGTGTTGATTTGCTTACCCTTTGGAACATGGTCAAGTATACCTCGTAAAATGTGAAAAAAAAAATTTTATTTAGTGTTATGGGCATTTCCATCCTTTATTTGTAATAAGTATACATTTTCGAGTTATAAATGTTGATTTTAATTCAATTTTAAATTATAAGTATATTTTAATAAAAAAATATATATTATAAATAAATAATCGAGTTTTTTAATGAACTTTTCACGTCGAGCCTTGATTTACTCATTAACTCTACTTGTTAACTTATCAAGTCAAGTTCGATTTGAAGCTGATTCCACTAGAGTCAAGTTTTAACTAAGTCAAGTTCGAATAGCTCATGAGTAACTAAATTTAGTAAACACTGTTACTTGTCATCACATTTTGTATGTCTATTTATCAAAACGTAGATTGTTTATTTTAAAAACAAGAAAAGAATTAAAGGGGTAAAATGTGATGATATAGAACAATAAGGGGAAAATGTAATATGTCATTCATTAGAAAAATTTAAAAACTATCATTGAAATATTGCTAAATATATTTTGTAATGTCTATGAGTTGAACCTGTGTAAAGTTGATATTATCAATATTACGTTGTATTTAAACTTTGATTCTTTGAATATGGGCCCTAAAGTAGTTAATTTTATCAAGCCAAGTTCAATAAAGAATTATAGAGTTTGAGAAGAGTTTGGTTGGAATTCAAACACTTCAAACTCGTCAAATCTTATAGAACCAAACATAGCCATGTTAGAGTTCAGTTCGGCTTTACTCGTAATCAGCCCTATCAAGACAAAATCAAAATCGGAGTAATACATTCACATGAAACTCAAGGCTTTACCAATCTAATAATTGTGAGTTTTCTGAAAGAGATTATTTATAACGCCAATTCTCCAACACCCGGCTATCTACTGACAACGCTTGATCTCTACAATTCAACCCCCTAAATCTTCAGGTACTTTGCTCTTCCATCTTACTCAACTTCAGCCTATTTTTTTTTTTATTTTGGATTCTGGTTTTTGCTCAAAATTGAATTTTGTTTATTTTATGATCTTGTTTTGATACAAATACACATTTGGTTGATTTGCGATTAACTTTTTGGTAATTTTGTGTGATTCACTTTTTGATGTATTTCAGTTTTTTGGGGCTGCGTAGCAAATATTATATATTGAAGGTTTTTAATATATAGTTTTGGTTTGTATGATATGGTTTGAATTTAAGGGAATTGGATAAAGTTTTTGATCATTTGGGGTTTGATTAGTTCGTGTTTTGTAATTGTTGCATTCTAGTTTTAATTTGTATGATATAGTTAGGTTTGATGATTGATGGAATTGAGGTGATGAACTTGGATATCTTTATGTTGGGTTGATCGACAATGCGTATGTTCAAATTTGGTTGGTTATAGTTGGTTTTGTAAGGAATTATCTAGAAGATATGATTAAGGCAGAAGATAAAAATGCAAGCATAGATCTTGGGAGTTGGGAGAGGTTGTTGTTCCGTAGTTGTGAGGTTTCGATGTTGTGGACGATTGATGTTTGATATCTTTGCAACTTTTTTACCGTAAGTTCTTTCGTTGAAACAATATAGGTCTTTTAGATCTTGTGGAGGTTAAGTTCTTGAAAATTTCAAGATGTCGGGTCAAGGCCAGCGCCTAAATGTTGTGCCAACTGTTACTGTGCTTGGAGTCATCAAAGCCCGTCTTGTTGGTGCGACAAGAGGGCATGCTCTCTTGAAGAAGAAGAGTGATGCTTTGACTGTACAGTTCCGTTCAATTCTTAAGAAGATAGTCTCCGCGAAGGAATCTATGGGGGATATCATGAAGACCTCTGCTTTTTCCTTGACCGAAGCCAAATATGTTGCTGGAGAGAATATTAAACATGTTGTCCTTGAGAATGTCTCAAATGCATCCCTTAAGGTTCGTTCTCGGCAAGAAAATGTTGCTGGGGTGAAGCTTCCCAAGTTTGAGTATTTTACTGAGGGAGAGACCAAAAATGATCTTACTGGACTGGCCAGAGGAGGCCAGCATGTGCAGCAGTGCCGTGGCGCCTATGTAAAAGCCATTGAGGTTCTTGTTGAACTAGCTTCTCTTCAGACTTCGTTTCTGACACTTGATGAAGCTATCAAGACTACCAACCGTAGGGTGAATGCGCTGGAAAACGTTGTGAAACCGAGGTTGGAAAACACCATTAGCTACATAAAGGGAGAGCTGGATGAGCTGGAAAGAGAGGACTTTTTTAGGTTGAAGAAGATTCAGGGTTTCAAGAAGAAGGAGATTGAGAAACAGCTTGCTGCTGCGAGGCTTTTTGCGGAGGAGCAGGTGGCTGAAAAGGTTTCGTTGCAGAGGGGGATATCAGTTAATGCAGCTCATAATTTGCTGGCTGGTGCAGAGAAGGATGAGGACATAATCTTTTAATACTGAGGTTAGTCTACTCAGTTTTTACCTTACAGCTGTGTGGTTTCAGTTGGTTTGCTCTCTGTAGAAAATTCTCATTCTTAGTTGGAAGCTTGTATGTTCCAAATAAAAGCATATGCCAATCTCTTATTAGATTCAATTGAAATTATTTTCTTGTTTTTCAATCATCCTTTGAATAACTTTGGATTCATACATCGCTGTGAATCTTTGCAATTTATTCACCTGAAGTGTAATATATGTATTGTTGTCGCTGTTGTTGTTTTAATTTCCTGAGCTTCCTTATAACTCTCCAAAAATGTTACTCTCTGCAAGTCTTTCAGGAAGAAAAAACCTTTCTAGTAGATTTTTAATTATCCAAGTGTAAGACTGAGTACAATTCAGTCGCCACAGACCTTGTCAGTTGAGATCTGTTTTGGCAGTGGTTGTTATTGGCTGTTGATCGTCTTTGGAGTTGAGAGTTGGAATATTAGAACTGCATTGATTCAGTGTTTTAAATGAGAACATTACCCTTCATGTGTTTGCTTAACAAATCATTGGTTGGAGTCCATGCTTACTTTTGCTTCTCGTCGATCTGCTAGTTCTTACAATGAATTTGTGCTGTTGAAAGGAGAGTTGTTGCTGTGTGAAGGTAAAATATTTGATTGAATGGTTAGGTGATTGGTAAGGTTCAGGGAGGCTTTGTAATATCGATGCCAACCTCCACTCTGTTTTTCCACAGATTTTTTAGATAATTGGATGAAGTTTATATCATGAATTTTCAAAGATCACAAACTCAGAAAGGTCTGCTGATATCTAATCGGTCAGACATTGTACCAATAATATAGGGTTTATACCTTGTTACACCATAGTGCTTGAAGCTCTGTCATATCAAGATCTATAGTGCTCGGTTTTTGTATTCTTTGTTGACGCACTTGACCAGTACAGGAGACATCTTAATTTCCTTAAAAAAATACTTGAGCTTTTTTATCAAATTAGACTGATCCATTTAACCACAACATGCCCCTACTTAAGTTCTGGAGGGTCAAAGGGATAATTCTAGTTTTTTCTCCAAGTTTTTTAGGGGATATGTACACTTCAATCCCTTTTTAGATCTTCTGACCAGAGTTGGACCTTCGCTCTGCATTGTCTTACATAATGATGCTGGAAAATAGGTTTGGATTATGTCATTAAACAGTAGAGTAAAAATTTGTGACCTCTTATATCTGAAAAAAAAAAAAATGTAACTAGGCATACTGATTCAACCATACAATTTCAAGCCATATTTAAACTTAACATGGGTAGCACATTTTCACGCTAGCGCACACCAGAAAAGAAAAGCAAGATGATGAAATTACAATGCAATCCCCATCTTAAAGTTCAGTATGATAGTGCGAAAATGCTTGCGAGGTTTGGTAATCAGCCTTCTTTTGAGAAGAAAGAGACACCATTTTTTCCTTCATCTTTATGGCAGCCTCAGAGCTAGAACCAAACACAGCTCCTGATATGTCAATTAGGCCTGGATTTTGGCTGTTGAGGACTGAGAAAATGGTGGCAAACTCAAATCCAGCATTGAAACAGAAATGGAGCATAGCCTTTGGGACAATGAACACATCACCTTCCTTCAAAACCTTCTGGAATACCTGGTTTTTGGTGTCAATAAACCCGATTGCCACAACCCCTTTGCTTACAAAGAGCATCTCTGCAGCCCGAGGGTGAGAATGTGGGGTTATGATACCATCTACCTCCAAATCCGTCCTGGCCAACCCAAGGCCTAGAGTGTTGAGACCTGGAAATTCATCTGCAGCCACTATGTTTGTAGAGGATCGGAGGAAGTTATCGGTATCCCCAGCATGTTTGAGGATTGAGGTTTTGAAATCGGAGGCTGTTATGTTTGCCGGGTTCTTGCAAGGAAGGCCATTGATGAAAATTGCCGTATGACAATGGTTTGAGGTTGAGGTGGCTGCTGGACAGATATCTTGGAGGTTGTCATTGTCCGCTAAGCAAAGTTTGAAGCCAATGAATAGGAAACATGAGATGACATGCCAAGAACTATACATTTTGGGGTTATTTTTTGAGTGTTTGAAGTTTTATGCGCTTTGTAAGCTTTACATGGTGAAAATATATACATACTTGATTTCTTGGCTTAGAGTTCACTGTTTTTTATTCCTGGAAGATGGTGGGGTTGGATTATTCTTCAAGTGTAATTACTTAGAAGTAATATAACTGTTGAAATCTCCTCTGCACCAAAAGAAACATGCATATGGGACATTTTCTAGAGATTAATGTAGAAATTAGAATACAAGGCAAGAATTTTGTATGCCAACTTAAAAAGTTGATTGTATACGAGGATGTTGAGGCATTTCATGAGAACTAAAAGTCTAGTTTTAGTAGATTGGATGAACGACAGTCAATTCTTTTCCTAATCGAACAGGGGCTTACTATCAACCATCCCACATGTGAGAATCTAGCTCCTGGGCTCTCCTGCACGAGGCTGCTATCTACTTTTTTCAGTATATAACGTAACTGATGTTCACCTGCTTCACCATAGAGTTTTGGTTCTCAAATCTCAACCGTGCTATGAATTGGTCTTTTGTAAGTTCTTAGTTAATAGTATCATTTCGGTAATTTTGAAACTAGAAAGTGGCTTATTAGTCTAGGACAACTTGGAGAAATGTGGCTTATTATCCAAGGACTAAGGATAACTTTGGCATAGATGAAAATCCTAGAAGTTCAAAATCAAAACTATAGAACTGGTGAGCTCTTTTTTGAGCCAATTACTGTAACTTAATCGTGGTTTCCTATTCTTCTCTGAAGAACCTCAAACCAGTAGGGCAGTAGTAGTTCTATGTATTGTATCATATGGATCCTAATCTGCAAACTTCCACTGATCTTTAAACGAATACTGACCTCTTGCTTGGGATATTCAATAGCAGTCCACTAAGCCACTTGTCACTTACTCAAGTTACTGGTCAGCTCCAACTAACTAGATATAATTCATCAGGGTTGACCTAGAACGTCCCTTCTACGAATTCTGATGACAAGCGAGAGGGCTGTGTTGCTGTAAAGGGCAAAACATGTACTGTTGTGGGGACGCTATTATTAGAAAGTTTCTATGTACAGAATTGCAGAGTTTTTGAAAAAGAGATGTCATTTGAGTTGGTATCCTCACTAAACTAATATTCGTACTTCGTACAGCAGCCTTGTAGAAGATGCAACACCTTAGTTTTCCTCTCCTTGGCACGCTCTTCTTACCTCTCCTCTCTGTAAGTTTTCAAAGGCCTTGACATAAATTACTAAACACTCTTGACATCTTGAGATATGGCTGCCATATAGCTGTAGATCTTCCTATGTTACTCTTTAAAGTCACGGTTTTATATTACTCCCTTCACCTTACAAAAAACTAAGACACGGTCGTTGATTGCGGAGTACTATTCTTCAATAGAACTATACTCTTGACAGCACATTGAACCCACAATTTCTGTCTATCCCTCTTACGCTTATCTAAAACGGCTAGGCCAACATTATGATAGAAACCTGAACCCCGGGACTGTAGGGAACTCCCCGTAAACCTGTAGTATTATCATAAGTAGTCAAGTAGTGCCTAATGAAACAACTTATGTCTTTTGGGGTTTTGCTTTGAGGCTCCAATCTTGATTCTGGACATGCTTCCTTGCTGCTAACCATTTTATATAGCAGCACAGATTCATACGTCATGTTAGCCATACCTCTCCAGGAAACATTTCACCCACCCAAAATATTCTTCAGTTCATTTGGACCCAAAGGAATATTAAGACCTGAGTTGGAATTCCTTTCTACAACCTTTGGCATGTGTCCTGTGGCCTGTGGGCTTGACACACGTTGATACTGCAGTCTGCAGGATGAAAACTACAAAGTGCTAATAATGACCCTACTCTAATTATTCATATCAATCCAGGCAAATGTTATAGCACGTCACGCTCATCCCTGTCAATGAAACCTAACTTATATTCCTATCTCAATATATCGACCCATCATGACGTATAGATGCCTAAAGTTACTCCATAAGTTTATTCATCAACCCTATGTGACTATGATTTACTTGTTCGAAACAAACCCCCCACCCCACCATAGGATCAAATATACTCGAACGGGAGGGGGTTGAATAAAGTATGATTGTTTTTCGCAATTAGGATTTCAAAGCCTTGAAATGACTTTCAAGGGCAGAATTGATATTTTGAGAACCCCCCCATAGGATCAAATATACTCGAATGGGAGGGGGTTAAATAAAGTATGATTGTTTTTCGCAATTAGGATTTCAAAGCCTTGAAATGACTTTCAAGGGCAGAATTGATATTTTGAGAACGACTGAATATCAAGACATTGAAATATGTTTTAAAGGTTGTTGCTAGACTTTCACTTCGCTGTAACTTTTTATCATTTTAACAAAACAAATAAAAACGTAAGTACGAAAAGCAAATAAGTAAAAGAGACAAGACATGAGAATTTGTTACGAAATTCGGCAATTTGCTTACGTCTTCGCCTAAGGTGTCCAACCCGTATGATTTAACCTTTTTTTATTCTTCCCTTAGAAATTTAAAGCACTTTAGAAGATCTCATACCTATCTTCTACACCATAGTTTTTCCTAACTACACTTTAACATCTCAATTCCTGAAAATAAAAGATATCTTACTTTTTCTGAAATTTTGAGTATTATAAGTACTACTCAAAGTATATCACTCTTTTATTTTTATCACTCAAGATATACTTTTCTTTTATTTTCTCTCAAACTAAAATACAATAAAGAATAAAGAGCTAGAGAGAAGAGCTGGAATATTTTTGTTGTAGCTTGACAATAATATTCACGTGAAGGCTTGTGTCAAATCTGTTGTAGCTTCAACTAGTATTTATAGGAGAAAGACCAACGGCTCATGGATGAACTTGGACGCATATGGCTAGCCGTTGCTTTTTGAATATTTGTTGGAGCTTCAAAAATATTGTTACACGATTTGACTGCTTCAAAAAATCCCAAAAATATTCCATGCATGAGAGTTTGTTACTGATGGGCTTTTGAAGAATTTCGAATGTAGCCTGTAACAGAAAATATCTTCAACTTTAATGATCATCACCAAGTCTTCCATGCAAGATAAATGCCACATAAATAAGAACCAACAGCTTTGAGCATTTTATGGTTGACAACAAGATATCACAAGTCCACTCATGCTATCCCATAAAATAAGGAACTAATTTTCCCATGCACAAGAGGAATCCACGTGAGCCATAGGATAGGATTTTGAGCATTCAAAAAGTTAGGCAAAACTTATCCAATTAGCCATTAATTGCAAGTGAAATTGTTAGGAAAATTTACATAATAAAAATAAATTAATGGGATAACTAAACCAATTAAAAATAGAAATGCCCCAAACCAACAAGGTTAGATGCAATAATATAAGTTAATGTAGGACTGAGTAGTAGTAGACCGACTTGCTTGCATGACGATTTCATACGTGCATTTGAGGCTTAGCAAAACTGTAATGTTTTTGACTTCCATACCATAAAAATAATCAAATTAAATAGGCACATCAAGGTGGAGTTATCAGAGAGGGTGTACGTGTACTTTTATTTGTGAGGGTGTATTCTAGATGTAACTATGTCTAAATTATAGTTTATGGTTTAGAAGGTGAATTGTATAATTTTATGGTTTAAAACATGAGCACATACCACATCTAAAATAAATTTTATCTTTAGTATTTAATTTTAAATACATTCGGATATATTATAGACAGGGTGTTTGTTGAGGAAATATAATGAAAAATCTTTATTAAGTTGAATAGAACCCCACTAGGGTGACCAAAAGCTTTCTGCAATCTTCTCTGCCTTCGCAACATGTAAAAGGCAAATTCCTAATGTATCTCTTGTTGTGCACGCATACTACTTATATAATTACCAAAATAATTAAGAAGTATATGATAATTATAGTATGGAACTTATTTTTATAGTTTAATGGTGTGATTCCTTTGCTCTTTTGAATTGCATTTGTTCAGCAACTTTGTGTTTACCTTTTCTTATTCTTTCGGATATCTTTGTTTTTTGTTTTTTGGGACATGCAAATGCAATGGATATCTTTGTTGTTAAGATCATAAACTGTTTGTTCTCCGCGTGGACCGTGGTGTGTTAGTATCTTGTACCAACTCCATAAATAGATAATATACATATACCCCGTATTACAATAACTAGGGGAATTTAAAAATTGTAGCGATTGACACCCTAATAAACAATACATTGTTGGGATTATAAAATCTTATATACTTACACGATATAATAAAGTAATTGTATCTTTAGTAAAAATGACCTTTTAAAATAACAAAAGTTATCCCTCAAAATTGATACAAATTGGCATATAATGTGAGTAATTGTATCTTTAGTAAAAATGACCTCTTAAAATAACAAAAGTTATCCCTTAAAATTGATACAAATTGACATATAATGTGTTGATGAGTAACTTTTGTTATATTGAGAGATAACTTTTAATATGGATACATTAATTTTATTGTATTACGTATGTATACAATACTTTTTGTATTTGTATTGGCCGTTTTGATCAAGTCTTAGTTTTAGTGTTTTAAGTGATGTTATGAAAATTCAATTATCGGCTATATGTAAGCAAAATTATCAACTTTTTAAATGGTTAACCAGCAAAAACATCACAAAAACTATTTATATGTAAATAAAATTAGTACTAAATTTTAACTTTTAGTTGGAAGACAAGCCAAAAAAATTGATCAATCAACTTCTTCATTGAGGCTGTAACAACGAAAATAAGAATTTATCGAATATATCTTTTTGGGTTCTTAGATCAAGTTGATAAATTAAACCCCGACACTGGAAGATTTCCAATAGTCTTTTGCCAAATCTAGTCAGTTCTTTTCATTTTAGTGTAAGCCGAGAATTTTTTATTTTTTTTTAAAAAAAAAAGTGTTTTTCTAAGAATCTTGTACAACTCTTAATTATCCTTTTTGATGAAATTTTAGAAGATTGTTGAATATAAATCAGAAGAAAAGTGAACAGCATGTGGCATATATTCCATACATTTTTTAGCTGTCCAACATACGAAATTCTAATAGATCTATTGAGCATATTGTGACTTCTCCGTTGTAAGGGCAAAGTCGACATTGACACGTTTGATCGCCTTAAAAGAGGTTAACGATTACAAAGGCAAGGACAGTGTTAGTATTATCGAAGTTCTTAGTGTTTGTGTTGTACAAATAAGTTTTAGGACACTCTTTTTTAGTTATGTCCAAATGGAAAGGGTCTCGTTAAGTTAAGGGCCCTTAACTGACCGGTTTATAAAAGGATTTAATTAATAATGACATAATGAGTCGGTTTCTTAAATGATCATGTTTTATTGGATCTTTAATGAGTTAAGTTGGGTCAATAATGGGTCAATAGTTTTCAAGACTTTTAAATACTATCAGGTAGGTAATGAATTATTTCCGCTTACTTGTCGATGGTCCACTATCAAAGATTGAAGGTGATACATGTAAATTATCACCTTCTATAGATAAAAACTATATTATCTTTGGATGGTCTGACCCGACTCGGCCCGTTATGTATCTCATTTGGTTTGGTCCGGCCCGTTTTTCTTATAATCCATCTCGGCCCTGATCCGATCCAATGCACATGTCTACTCTTTTTATAGTAAAGGTCTTCAAAGAGCCATTACAATTTAAAATGTTATTCAAGTACTAAGCTCATCATAAAGTTGGACTACTTAACGGGCAGTAAATTATGGTCTTAACTCGCATTTAATCATCGCTGCAATCACGTCTCATTGATTTAGGCCTTTTGAATGCGAATAATGTAGCTTGTTGGCTTTAGTTATTGAATTTACCAATGGTTGATCAACCAAGCCCACATGAATATTTAGCCTAAATTCTAAGAACATGTCATCTAAATATACTTCCATAGCCTTTCCAAGCTGATGTTTGAACATATTGTTCACCAATCTTTGATAATTAGCCCCGCATTTTTAGGTCGAAGGGCATTAATTATCTTGTTACGAAAGTTTTCTTTATCCAACATGAAAGTTGTTTTCTCTTGATCTTCCCGATGCATCAAAATTTGATTATACCCATTGAAGGCGTCATCTCATACCCAGCTATTAAGACACTACATCTTTCAAATGGCCACTTCTCAATAGGTAAGCAACCTCACCTCCCAAGTTAACATTCATTTGTGCCTATGTCTGCATGGAAATTACACCACTTGGACGTGTCTATCCTAGCGTCTAATTGCCTGTATTTCGGGGGTCACTTGACGTTTCACACTTTCACCCATGTTAATGACATACTTCACCAAACTCAATGTGTCCACATAAACTATTCTCAATGATCCTTGGCCGGAGATCTGGATGATCCGTCCAATATAATCCGTCACTACAACCACAAAGACTTGACTGCGGTATCTTGAGTGGGTGTTGGATATAAAAAAGATAGGATTTATGTACAAGATAAAAGGATTAAAAGATAAGATAGGATTAGCTTAATAAATGACATTGAGTTCGATACAAATTAGTTATGTAGAAAGATACAAGCAAAGTTAGCTATATAAATACATCAAAGCAGTAACATAATTATTCAAGAAATACAAGATAACCGATTTTCTTTTCTTGTTTGGTATCACGAGCCGAAAGGTGTAGTATTTGATAAACCTTAACTAGCCAACATCATTTACCAACTGTGAATATGAGTGACTCACCCAAGGAGATAGACGAGCGCGACTATTGAGGTAATGGCTCGGTTGCTCGAACTTCTTGAGAAGTTTGATGTCAACAGGAACCATGAACCCCAAGGCAATCCTATCTCAATCAATATCTATGAAAAATTAAATCACCAAAATTACACCATATGGTCAAGAAGGATGTTAATGGCAATTGAGGGGAGGGGAAGGCTCCAACACGTCATTACCACTACTGTAACACCCCAATAATTCCCATTTTCCAAAAACCAAACCTTTAGGAAATTACTGGGGTGCTACCGCCACGTGTTCAAACGTTTAGGCTATAAAACAGAGTTTTGCAATCGAAAACCAAAAGACTTTTTGAAATAACATTAATCATGAAACAAACTCCTAATATGATAAACTGAAACCGGTAAGGCCCTTAATGCAATGTACCAAAATCACATTCAACTCTAATCCAAAACCAATAGTCTAAAATCAAACCAAACGAACGTAACTTATTCTAAAATCTAAATTAAAACGCTCTATTCAACCCACCCATGCATGAATACTTAATTGGATACCTGTCAATAATCTGATCCCCAATAATACAAATGTAAATATTGGATCATCACAGTGTCATTTATAGGCAAAAGCCATGACAAAAAACACACAAAGTACGTAATCAGCAAGCTAAGTACATACATATTACAAAGTATAACAATTGAAATAGTAATTAAACAAAGAATAAGTATATAAATGTAAGAACGTATTACGCAACATAACTCAACTGTCATGACAAATTAATTAATTACTTGGATTAAGCAATAGACAAGGTTGTCTCCCCCATGTCCTTATTTGGACATCAAATAGATAAATAATCTATGCACTCCCGTCCTATAGCATTAAAATACAATATAAAATACAGATGGTAAACGGGCGCGAACTCTAATAGAAGACATGGATAAACGGGTGTCACCATAGCTAGATGATATCTCAACTAACCCCAATTTTTAAGTTTAAAACTTTATAAAAGAGAGACTCGTCGATCACACGACCTCCAATAGAAGACAAGGATAATACCCCGTAAAGCTCCAACCCCTGATTGTCAATCCTCTAGACGCGCACTAGCTCGTAATTTTATTGCTTATCCTTTTCCTCTTTACGTGATTTACTTTTAGAATTCAGTATACACAATCGCCACAGCTCACACATGTAAACATTATAGTTACACAATCAATCTTTGTTATACTGTAATTTTTAACCTTTAAACTTATTGAACAGAGTCAACTACCCTCGTCATTAAGACTTGAAATTAACCTTTACTCGTCTCATACTATTAGTAATGAAAGAGTAATAATAAAAAATCTCATGGATTAATTATAAAATTAATTCCAATTTAATTAATTAAAATCATCATATATAATTCTTCCCCCATTAGTCTTGAAAAAACATAATTATAACTCACCAACATTATCAAATCATTCCCCCTAATATAAAGAACATGAATTCTTTCAAATAAATAACCAAACAATCTCACCCAAAAGGTTCCCTAAATATGATACTAAGTTTGTATTTTACCCTAAATCATGCTCTTAAAGGTAACATTTTTCGTAATTTGTACGAACCTTGAGTAAAATAAACGGGTAGCCACTTTCTCTATTATCAGGCACCTTCTATAAATTGTTCTCCTACACCAAATAATACAACCTAAAGTAATATACCAACAACCAAATTTACAACAATCATACTAATTTTCGAAGACTTTAAAATCATCCCAAAGCACATTTTTAAATCTCCCGAAAATATAAGCTAATAGTTTAAATTCTTGCAAAAAGAGACAGGCACCACACAAACCTTATCTCGATATTATTAACTTATTGCAGTCCTATCCACCAAATTAGCTCGGTATTATTACTTAGATACAAATGGTTTTGTGCATATTAATAGTCCAATTAGCTTGTTTCATGGTGACCAACTATAGAGATAAGGGCTTTACCATACAAGTTGTCCCCACTTTCCTTCCTACAACTATACCCTTCTCCTAGACTCCTAGTTGTCTTAATTACCTAAATAAACACTACTCCCCCGTCTAAATCACCAAATGTACACAATACAAAACCTTTATATTTGTGGGTTTACTTAGAGTTCGGCGCACAAATCCCCATTTTGAATAATGTTTGATCAATAAATAAGAAATAGTACGTGACAATGGCTGAGAACAATATAAAATATATGCATGGAAGAAAAGCCAATGCAAAGGAAGCATTCATGGCAAAGATAATCAAGCAAAATCTCGACACATCAATACATCATCAATTATGCAATAAAACCTAAATCATTACCCACTCAAATCTCATTTATATTTATTTGAACTAAAACATTGTTCATTCTCGTTTCTAATCACCATGGTACAGTGAGCACAACCTAAAAGCCTCAAACTACTATATTAAACCACCAATATGCAACCTTTTGTCAATCACTGACAGATTATTTTTCGGATCTTAAGCAAGACAATATTTTTATGCTACTAACTATATTCTTTGATGAACAGATGGCTTAGTCATTGAACTTCCTCTGTTGCAACTCTATTGCCTTTTAATGTTCGGGTTTATCTAGTTGCCAATGATTTTAATTAATACTGTCATTTTGGGGAATGAAACAAAGGGGTTGTTTCACTGGTTCAACCTTAAGCTATAATATTGTCTTCACAAATATCAATAGAATCCAACCCAAACAATCAAACACAATTGCATAATTTCATAACACATGCATATTAATATATAAAATCAAGGGAAAACAAAGAGGAAAGAAGAAGGTTAGGAAAAAGGAGGCCACCATGGCTGGGAGTTGGTGGTGGCTGGCTACGGCTGGGTGGTGTAGAGGGTGGCAGCAAGGTGGGCATAGGCAGGCATCAACACAAGAAGTGTCGGCAACAGTGAGGAAGGAAGGCACGGCTAAATGATTAGGGTTATATTTTTTTTGTTTTGTGATTTGTTTGAAGTGTCTAGGGTTTAGGTAAATATGGTTTATTTATAAAGTAGTACTAGGATTAGTAGAGTTTTGGGCTTTATGGTTTCTTAGAGAAAAAAATATCCTTTGTAAAATATTTAGTTTTATGATTAACATAAATAAGTACATACTAAAAAAATAATTTATCATTTCTATAGAAAGTATGTGTGTGTGTCTATATATATATGTAAGCCAAATTTATATATGTATGTATAGAAAGTATTACTGATAAAATATAGTCAAATTTCGTAAATATATGGGGGATTACAACTACCGCTATAACCCTTACTGCCTAAGAACATCTGATATGGACACAAAAAGATGCCATGGTGAAATCCTAGATCATTGAAAATATAGAATCAGAATTGGTTAACTAATTTCTTGATTTTTCAACATCTTACGAACTTTAGAAGGGCATTGAATCCATGTATAGTAGTGGGAGAGATGGGTACATTGCAAATTTTTGACCTTACCATTAAATCCAACACGATAAAACAAGGTAGAGATTCAGTTGAAGCATACTACGACAAACACAATACCATTTGGAAAGAGATAGACCGTCGTATGCCCAACCCAATAAAGGACCTAGATGATATCATTACCCATAACAAATTGGTTCTACAAAACTGGCTATATCAATTTTTATCCGGCTTAGATGAATCAATGGACAAGGATAAGCGAGAGCTCGTTAATCAAGAGCCTCTTACCATGGTTGATGTAGAATATGGAGCAATACGAAGGGAAATAGCAAGAAGGAGTATTATGACAAGGGACTCACCTCCATGACCTGGATCTGACAAAATCGGGAGGGAGTGGGTTGGCCATCAAGAACCGGCCAGATTAACGAGCATCATCTCGGCGAGAAGAGAATGAAAAGGTGGGACTCCGGTGCTCCCATTGTGGCGGTACTTGCCATAGTAGATAAGGATGCTTCAAACTAATTGAGTATCCCAATTAGTGGTTGTCGAACAAAGAGAAGGGAGAAAACACGGAAGAGGCAAAGAAGGGAGGAGCAACCATGGTGGTGGAGCAAAATTCCTAAAATCGAAAACTTATATATGAGGAAGAGAGGAGACCGACTATGGAGGAAAGGGAAGGTGAGGAGCACCCTAACCCTAAAAAACCAGCCACCAAAGCATACCCCAAAATTCACGTGACTAAAATCCAAGAACAAATACTACCCTACCCTATTTGCCTCGTTGCCCATACCCCGTACACACTTCCCTCATCCCTCACTACCCGTGAATTAAAAGGCCCAAATCACAAGCCCAAACCCCAAAAATCACGAGCTCAAACCCCAAAAAGCACATGACTTAACCCAATCATGCAACTCTGCAAATTTATCTCTCGAAAACAGGTGGATCTTTGACTGCGGCGCAACCGATACTATAACTAATGACATAAATGACCTCTTTAATTTTACCAAGCCCTAAAAAACCCGTATATAGACAGAAAATGGAGAGTGTGTGGACCTTGACGGGGTTGGTTCGGTGCTATTTAGAGATAATCGGCCCCTAAGAGATTGTCTTTATATCCCAAAAATTTCCTATAAGCTTTTGTCTATAAGCCATATTACGAAAGAATTGAATTGTAATGTCTTACTTACTTCTGATGTTTTTCTTGTACATGATGCTCAAACCGGGATGCTCATTGGGCATGGTACTGAGAAGGACGAATTGTGTTATGTTAATAGCCTACTTAAAATGGGTGATGTAGCGATAATACATGGTTCGGTAGAAGACCAACTCCGAATGTGGCACCGTCGATTGAGTCATCCCTCGTTAGGGTATTTAGAATGACTCTTTCCTTCTCTTACTTGTTCAAAATTATTCCTGGATTATAATGCTTGTTACCTGTCTAAGAGTCACAAATATTTTTATCCTAATAGTATTAGGCATACCAGTAAGTCTTTTCATTTAATTCACTCTAATGTATAGGGACCTACCCCCAAACTTAGACAACATGGTTTTGTTTATTACGTTTTATTTGTTGATAATTGCACCCGTATGAGCTGGATTTATTTTATAAAACAGAAATCTAAAGTATTTAGTTTTTTTTACCTTTTATAAAATGGTTCTTGCTCAATTTAATACTATAATTAGTATTCTGAGATCTGATAATGGTATGGAATATATAAACCATGATTTAGGAACTTTTTGTTCAAAAATTGGCCTTATACACTAGATCACTGCATTTAATGCATCCATGTATTCAGAAATAATTCTATCAACAGTTTGAAGAAGCACTAAAGGGTCAACATTAGAAAGAAGCAATGGAAATAGAAATTAAAGCTATCTTTCAAAATAAATTATGGGAGAAATGTGTGATACCTACTGAAAAAACCGGTAGGTTGTAAATGGGTTTTTATAGTGAAAATACAAAGCATATGGAAGCATTGAGAGATACAAAGCTCGCCTAGTGTCGAAAGGATACACCTAGGTGTATGGTATCGACTACTCATAAACATTCTATCTAGTAGCAAAAATCGATACTACCAGAGTCCTCTTCTCTATTGCTGCTAACAAATAGTGGCTGTTGTATAAGCTTGATGTGAAAAATGTCTTTTTGCATGGAGAATTCTCATAAGAAGTGTATATGGAGATTCCTCCAGGTTTCCAACAGGATTTCTTACTAGGAAAGGATTGCAGACTCAAGAAAGCTTTGTATGGGCTAAATCAGTCTCCAAGGGCTTGGTTTGGGAGATTTACAATAGCCATGAAGAAGTTTGGATATAGTCAAAGCAATTATGACCTTACTTTATTCTTGAAGAAAAGAGGATGTTTGATAACTTGCCTCATCATACATGTAGATGACATGATCATCACTGGTGATGATAGAAGAGAGATTGATATTCTAAAACAGTAACTGTTTTAGGAGTTTGAAATGAAGGATCTTGAAAGATTGAAATACTTCCTCGGAATTGAAGTACATAGATCGAGAACTGGTATTTTTATATCTCAGAAAAAGTACATTGTTAATCTATTAACAAAAATAGCTGCAAGCTAGCAGATACTCCGATGATGGTGAATCATGGCCTACAGATTGACGAAGGAGTAAAAGCTACAGATCAGGCTTAATATCAAAAATTGGTAGGGAAGTTGATCTATCTATCTCGTACTCGTCCTGATATAGCATATGCAGTAAGAGTGGTGAGTCGATTAATGCACAAGCCACAAGTTCATCTAATGGAGACAATTTTTAGGATCCTGAGGTATCTCAAGAAGACTCCAGGACGAGGAGTATTATTTAAGAAGAATGGTCATCTGAAACTTCAAGTATACACTAATGCTGACTAAGCAGGAGACATAGATAGTAGAAATCTACTTCTGGTTACTTAACTATTGCTAGAGGGAATGTGGTTACTGGAAAAGCAAGAAGCAAAGTGCGAAAGCTTAATTCAGAGGTATTGCAAAAGGAATAGCTGAAATATTATGTCTAAGGAAGCTCTTATCTGAACTCACGTTTCTACCTGAAGAGAGTCGTGAACTCCTCTGTGATAATAAGGTTGCGATTAGCATTTCTGAAAAGCATGTGGAAGTCGATAGACACTTCATAAAGGCTAACCTAGAAGCAAAGGTTTTCGATCTTGTTTTCTGCTTGTCAGGTGAATAGTTGGCTGATATCTTGACTAAAGCAGTTGGAGCTGGAGCGTTTGAAGAAGTTTTGTTCAAGTTAGGTGTTGAAGATCCTACGACCTAACTTGAGGGGGAGTATAGAAAAGATAGGATTTATGTACAAGATAAAAGGATTAAAAGATAAGATAGGATTAGCTTAGTCAATGACATCAAAGCTCGAACTCAATGTCATTAACTCAACGTCTCTTTTTTCTCCTCCTATACTAAGTACATTGGTTATTCTTATTATACTCTATGGCTTCTTTCCTTGAGTCAATATCTTCTTCCAATTTCACTTGCACCAAAGCCTTAGCTCATGCATCTTCAAAGGTTTTTCACAAGTATTTGGTAAAATATGGGTATAGGTTAGTATTTCCTCACAACCCTTGTTTGAACGCCACCATTGTTGTTGCTATGTTACAATTAGGGATGAGAAACTTCTCATTATTGAATTGGCCTGGGCCAGATTATCTTGGAATGTCTCTCCCTTCCTCTAAACAATTCGATACAGATCACTCGTTTGCTTTTCCAATTGTCAATTATTGACAAAATCCTTGTTAAACATATTCTGCAAATGAGCAAAAGAAGTAATATTGTCGTTCGACAATTTAGGTAACCACCTTAGAGCGAGGATAAGCAAAGTTGATCATAAACCCTTACACAATGCCATTCAAGTTACTTAGCTAAAGCCACATTTCCCTTGTTTGGCGCCTTCATAATGATAAACTAATTTACGGGCAGTCAATTAAGGTATTAACTTGCATTTAACCACTGTTGCAATCACGTCTTCTTAATTTACACCTTTTGACCGTGACTAATACGAATTACTGGCTTTAGCTATTAAATTCACCAACAACTATTGATCAAACAAGATCACATAAACGAATTTAAACCCAAATCCAATTAACATTTTTTGCGCCATAACATTACACATATATAACTTAAAACATTTTTCATCTACTTATTGATAGCATAGCATATAAAGCAATCACCATCACTTACCTCCTCCCATTGGTCTCGAAGAAGGAATAATTGCTGCGTTCATTAAAAATGACTAATGCCAAGGGGCAAGGGCTTTCAATTTTATAATACCCATTCAACCAATCATAATAGAGTTCATGATCAAGTATTCAATTCACATTCTATCAATTTTATAGTACCCAATGAGTCATTCATAATAGAGTTCATGATCAAATATTCAAGTAACATTATGCTTTGTATCTACATGATATAATATCTTAATATACTATGATATGATTATAAATATAATTCATGTTGGGCCTATAAGTACGTACATTTGCTTGCAATCTTTTCGTACCAGCCAAGGGCTTAATCACCACCAGTTACATTTGATGCAAAATGGGCATTATTAAATGTCTACGTGTCTACAAAAAAAAAACGCCTAAGTAATATGGACAATCTATCCTAAATCAAATCATGTCTTTTTTTTTTTTTTTTTTTTTCTCCCTCTCTCGATCAAGACGATCATAGACATAAAATCAGTCATATAAAGGACACACTGAAGAATATTTTTGCAATCATATAAAAGGAAAAGACATGTCTAGACATAGAAACGAAAGGATGATGAATAACTAAGATTCACACATAATGGCCCGCCTCCTAAGCGGGTAATGGCCCGGTGGGCCCTATGACGGATTGAGAAAATTGGGTTATCTGCCCAATCTCGTCCCCTAGAAGTCAAGGACTCGCACCCTTTAGCTTTATCCATACACCTGGCTACTTTTTTTTTGTGATTTTTACTCTCGTTTTTGTGGTCCTCTTGATGATGGAGTTGTATTTTTATGAATGTGTAATCTTGTACGTACAAGTTTTAAAAATTATTACTCGTGTGGCTCTTTATTATACAATCAAATTTCATATTCACTGCTTATTTTTGTTAAAACTTTTATAATAGTAATACATGTCACAAAGTATACAACTTCAATTGTTGAATTTATGGTCAAAGTATTTTGCTTAATATGAAAAAACATACGAGTAAAAATGAAATTTTCTTTTTGAAAATCATAAAAAGTCAAATATGAAATATTAAATCAAATGAATAAAGACATGTTAATAATACAAATACTATTGTATATAAATACTATAAAAAAAGAGTTAAAATAGTTGGTTTAATAAACCTGAATCTTCTAACTAGGGATGTTCAAAACTACCCGACCCAAATTACCCAACCCGGTGACCCGAAATTAATCAATTGGGTTTTTTTTTATTTTTGATTTTTTCGGGTCGGATCATGGGCCGAAAAAATATATAACTGGGTACCCATATTCGAAATATAACTTTTTTTAAAATTAGAGTTTTTCCATTTTAATTACCATTGGAGGTGTTTTGAAACTAAATATAAGTTTTAGCTTTTGGTTTTACTTTGTCATTAGTGCTTGTATATTACAATACTTGTATAAATTCCTAAACATCAAATTCAACTGAAAATTGTCGTGATGCCTAATAGAGTAATAGACATAGAGTATTTCATCAATAAATCAATTGTATTGTCTCATTGTCTGTGTAGTACAAACATATTTACAATGGGGTGGTACAGTTGCAATTCTTTGCTGAGCAAAGCTTGGCTTTTGACAAAATCTTGTTGAAGTAGTAATTTTTTTAGCATATACTTGCTTTGTGAAAAGTTAGAAAAGGAAGGGTTGTGGTGGACGTTGGGTTGATTATTAAGCAGCCAATCAGTGAATTAATTGGTGATGACTAAGTAGTGGAATATTTTTAGCAAAAAATTTTAAAAAAAAAATCGGGTCGAATTATGGGCTGATTTTCAAACTATCCAAAAATCCGGATAACCGGTTATAAACATCCCTACTTCTAACAACTAGGGAGTACGAAGCAATTAAGATTGTTAAGTATAGCATATCTAGAAAACAACAATTGAGTGAAATGAATTTTCATTGGTTAAGGAACATGGAAGTGGGAAAATTGATTCGTATAATAAGATACGCTATCCTCAATCTTTAGTTATAGTAAACAATTTATTAAAAAAAAAGGGGGGGGGTTAAGTACATAATGACCTTAAAAATTGCCAAAGGCCAGAGGAAGATTGACACATGTGCAATGTGTTATAGAAAAGAAAAAGATTATCCAAACATAGCTTTATCAAATTTCCTTGTACTGTCATCAACGGCTAAGATTTCATGCTTTTGAAAGCAACAAGTCATCATCCCACGTGACATATGTCTTGGTTTCTTGTTTCCACTCAGCTTCGTGTCTCTACATAGAGTTACACAGTTCTTTCTCCGCATCACACACTTTCCTTTTATTAATCTTGATTAAACTATTCCGATTGGTAAAGTATTCCGATAGGGGCAATACTTTGTGACAAGTTTTTATATTTAAAAATAATTTTCTAATTTTCTTCGTAAGAACCTTGAGTCTTTCTCATTAATTTTAAAATATTAATTGTATAGTGGAATAGCCGAATGATGTATTTTGTTTATATGAAAATGGCACTGTAATACACATTATTTTTTAATCTTAAAATTAACTTATCTGAATATATCGAGTGAGTTGTGGTCTCTAATACGTCTCGAGTGATCCTTTTTAATATTCAATTTGATTACTACACCTTATAATACATTATTTTCATATGAATTTCTCTTACATGAACTCATCCTACCTTATAGAAGTAATGAAATAAGCTTATGTACATATTAATCTTCTTTTTATCAAGTTTCTTTTAAAAAAAATTATCATTGTAAAAAGTATAATACTTTGTTAAGAAGCAATAAACTTGTAAAATCACAATAGTTTGTAAAATCATGTCCTGTACAACTATCAATTTAAGGAATTAAGATCGGTGGAACAATTTTTCATTAAATAAGCCAATTAATAAAACAAGTTGAACTGTTGAATAATTATTGAGAAGCCTTTTTCATAGATTTACAAGAAGTCTACAATAAAATTTAACCATTTTACTAGAAGAGTAAAAATCATAACCAGTCCAAAAACTAGTGTTATCTCCTCGAGATTTCCCAGCCATCAACTAACAAATCCAAAAAATTTACTTCACAATCTGCCACCTTGAGTCCTTGACCAATCAACTCGTATGTCATATCGTCCTATCAAATCTAAACTATCTAGTCCTATTCACCGGCGGGAACAATAACCGGCCACCATTTCCGGCAATATCAAACCCAACCGACCGACATTTCACGGCAAACTTTCCTTCGGAAGCAGCAGAAACCGCCGAAGACGAAGCCAAATAGTTCGTAGTCCGACGATACGCACCAAGCCATTTCATCTGCATGTAGCGGTTCTTTCTCCACGGCGGCAGAGTAAGGCCGTTGATCTTCATCGATCTTCGCGCTTCATCGCACAACAGCCGTATGATCTTCTTTAGATCCTCCACTTGTCCGACAAAAACCCTAGGCAACGACATTCTCAATACCTTGTAGTTCTCCGATTCTCTCGCGATCTCAAACTCGCCGGAAAATTCCGCGTCGATTATGTACCTAACCTTCGAATTTGGCAGGATTATGTCGATAAACTCGTAGTTTCCGGCGGTTAGGGTTCCACCGACGGAGGAGTCCCATTTTGTTTTACATATTCCGGCGTTGTACCCAATTTCGCGGAGGTAGGCCATCAGATTCCGGTTGAATACCGACTTGTTGGCGCTCCGAAAAACGGCAAAAATCTCCGACGCTTTGATAGCGTGTGAGAGAAGCTGGTTCCAAAATGGATCGGCATTGCTCCAAACGATTGGATTAACAACATCACGAATCATTAAAAAAGGATCCGACCGGAGGAACTCGTCCGAGTCGGAATCGGAAGAGTCCCGAGTGACGATGGGTTCGAAGGCGGTGGTAGAGGTGTACGAAGGGGTTTCGTAATTGTTTTCTAAAAAGTTCTGTACGAGGTGAGATAGGCACGGGGTGGTCGAGGTGGACGAAAGAGAAGACGTGGACGAAGGCACGACGTCGGATTCGGCGTCGTGTTCGCTTTCGCTACTACTAGCAGTGCTACTTAATGAGCTGAATATTCTAGCTCGGAATTTCTCATTCAACGGAATTCTCTCTCTTTTGTTACAATTCACGGCCATATTGATTCGGAATCAAAATCAAGCGGACAGCTCTCTATTTTTGAGTTGTGGATCACTCCAAAGTGTTTTGGCAGTTATAATGAAATGGGATTTAGTACGGGATATATAAGAGTGGGAGTTGAAATAGTTTGGAATTAAAAAAAAAAATTTATATTGGGAATATTCGGGATTTAAAAAGGGTGACTCTTGGGATAAAACAAAGGAGATGAGGGTTTATCCGGTGGGTGTGGTAGTTTTAAGGGTAGGCTTTTGAAAGTCTTAAGGGATTTCAGGCATATGCGATAAGGTGATGGGGTGATGACTCATGGGGTGGATGGAAAGAGGGATTTTCTCGTGGAGTTTAAGGGCATTGGGATATCTGGGAATGTGTTTTGAATCTTAAGGGCATCATTTCCCACTTGTGACTTGTTTGGTTTGTCGTTATTTAAGTACTATGAAATGGGTGTCCAAATGGCATCAGTCTATTATGCGGATTTGGGTGGAGAATTATCCATTGATCCCTAAACACAGCATTGATTGTCAGTCAATAATCCAACTTTAGCTGTCAGACTATATTTTGGTGGTCCCCCTTGAGTTCATCCCATGATTATTGACTATAAAATATTACTCCAATTTGACTTTTACGATATTTAATACATGTCTTTAAAAAAAATTATTTTCAAAAATTATAAAAACTTGATATTTTAAAAATTTACATTAAAATACATAATTTTATTTGAATATATTATTTTTTATGACATGATTGGTATTTATGGTTAAAGTTTTCAAGCTTTAACTCTAAAAATAGATATAGGGCAATATTTTAGAGAATGAGAGAGTATCTATTATTATATTAATATGATTCTATGCATATAGCAAAATGTTCTTACGAAAACATTGATCACATAGTTAATTAGGATCCTTTTCGTTGCTGGGGTTGGTGCCATTATGCAATTACAAGTTTGGAATATGCCAATACCTTTGACATTTTTTTTGTTGAAAATTTATGTACAAATTATTCAAGAAATTATCGTGACAACTATGAATTATAAATTAATAAACATTATAAAATGTTAATATTTTAAAATACAATACTATGAAGAATTTAATAAGATATCACTTAATAATGTTTTTCCTTAGAATTTAAGTAACTAATGATAAATAAAATTGTGAAAGAGATAGAGTATGTAATAAGTAAATTTTATGTCAACTAAAGGGTATATTTTCTTAAAAAAACATGTCGTGAGTCTTTAAAAGTGCAACAAATGGCTTAGTTTCTTGAAATATACAATCGGATTAGCCACGGTAAGTCAATTATAACAATTTACTATTCATATAGTTATTATTACGAAAACTATCTGTCACGAATAATGTTGGTGATGTATATTATTCGTACTATAATTACACTAAGACTAGTTATAAGAAGAGGATTTCACAAGAAAATAAGATTATCTTACCATTATGTACATATAATAAATTAGTAAGTACATGTATAAGTATGTTAATGATACAGTGATGATCTCGCTTATAAAATGTGAAATGTGAAATTTCAGCGTGTAGGTATATTCCTTCTCCTTGGGGGAGATGGGGGTATGTTTAGTCAAAGTATAGATGAACTAAAATATAAATAACATGCAAAATCTAACGCCAAGATGGATAATGAATGAGAAGCTGGCTAGAATAGCCTGATTGGGCAAGTTTGGTGGCCAAATGCCTGTTTCCAATATATATCACATATGACATATCCAGGGGTCAAGTGACCTTTTCTACTTCTCCAAGTATAATATTTTTGTATTTGCAGTTGACAATCCAACCCACGTTTGCGGCACCAGTTCTAGTTATTCTACTAACTGAGAAATTATTATGCCCTTTGATTTAAGAATATAGGTATGGTGTGGCAAGTTGAAGGGCCTTTTGTAACGAAACCCCCTCTGTGTTATATTTGCTTTTTGCATATTTATTTATATAGGGGTGTTTATTAGTCGAATCGAGCTTGAAAACTCGTGATCTAAAACACTAAAGTTTAAACTCGACTCAAAAACTCAATTATCGAGTTCGAGTTCAAGTATAGCTCATTTCAAGCTTGAGTTTTAAATATTTATACCTAAATTGGGCCAATAAGAAGGCTGAGTTTTAGCTTTAATAAGATTGATTTGCTTTTAAGCGGAAAACACTATTGGGTTTATATATATATATATATATATATATATATATATATATATATATATATATATAATATACACTAATTGGTTCAAACCATCTATTATTTTTTTTAAATGTGGGACTTTGAATTTATATATAAAACTATATTCAACCATCTTTCGTTTTAATCTAACGTGGTACTTTTGGTTTATATATCAAATCATCTTTTTTTTTTCCAAATTTATATCTTATAGAGCTTCTCATGATCGAGTCGAGTTTTGATTTGCACAACTTGGCTCATTAACTTATTGAGTTGAGTTCGATCTCGAGTCAAGCTTTTACCGAGTCGAGTCCAAATTGCCCAACTCAATAAGCACCCTTATATTTAAGTAGATATTTGAGTTTTAATATATCATATATGTATGTATTATAAAAGTGTACATAAAAACAATATATATAAAAGATGAATCTAACACCATAAGGGTATATTTCAATCAATATATATCAATAAAAAATAACCTTATTTCAATTTCACTTTACTTGAATGAAATATCTTAAATAGGAAAAATAAAAAAAAATTTATAAAGGGAGTACTTCTTAAAAGATATTGTAAGTGTATATGCCCTACATTTCTTAATAGAATGTGATCATTATATCTAATAAGGTTTGTTCTATTTTGTAAAGGTTTAGCCTCCTAAATTCAAGGTTATGTGATTAGATTTTACTAAAGGCTTCTTAGGAAGTTAGGAGTGAAGGATTCCTTTATCCTCTTCCCTCACTCACTCCCAATGAGTCTGACATTGATTCCATAGGGTCCTTTTCTTTACATTAGAAAAATATTTGAAAAAATGATAATTGTATCTAGAGTGAAAAATGTTTGATTAACACAGGAAAAGTTGGGGTTCATGAGATTCACTGTTACAAGCAATAAATTACGGTTGTGTGGGCACGAAAAACCTTTGATTAGCGAGGATCGTAAATCTGACTTGAAATCATTGGACGGTAGAACTGATAATGAAAGTCCGGCCCGAAATTTTTTTGAACATGGGCAACAATTTAGGGCTTAATTTTCAGTCTGATCTTATTTTTTAAAAAATAATTGGGCTTTGGACAATCCAAAACTAACATTTTACACCAAATTTTAGGTACGACCTAAAAAAGTCCGCTTTTCTAAGTTCGAAATTGTTGGTTTAGACAAATTAGAATCGTTCCAAAATTGAGCTCAGCCCAATTGTAAGGACCAAAATGTGCAAAAATTTTGCCGAACCCAATCCTATATTTAATCACCTCTACTAACACATGCATCGCTCCCTGGGATGTATAAGATGGTGAAGGTTTGACTAATACTTAGAAAGACATTAGCATATAATTGTAACAATTGCAATATTTTCACTTTATGCCTCTCGGGTCATGAGGATTACTTGCATAGTTAACGGTAAAATGTATTTTGCAGCATAGAGAGTCGATTATTATCCACACTTCTAAATGTTCATGCTTTAAAAATCATAAAATGATGCATTCATATAAAAGGTGAAAAGTTATACTCACCTGATCTCTGCTTACCGTTTGATGAAAGTGGATAAAAATTCCTTTGCAAGTACCACTTACAAAGTACTTCAAATCAGAAGACTCGAATTACAAATTATCTTATGTCTCTACTTATTAGCCAAAGACAACGTCCAAATGTATAATTATACTTTCAAAATTATTTCACATTTCAATCATCAACAGACATGACTTCATAGAGCAATATATTTTTTAAGCAAAAGTTTTCATGTAATTAACTTAATGCCCTATAAGAATAATTTTCATACATGTTGAGGAAAGTTGACACTGCATAAGTAAATATTCAAAGGTCACCGTCGCAAATGGGAATGCTAAACAGTAAAAGAAGATTCTCATATCACGTAACCCCAAAAATAATTCTAATGGTTAAGCCAAGAGCCTAAGATTTCAAATTTCTACTTATATTAAGACAATTTAAAATGAAATTTTTTTAAGAAAATGAGATAATTTTTATAGAATAATCCAAAATAAAAAATAGAGAGATTTAGGGGATAGAAGAATCTAAGTGGAACTTTTAACAGGAGTAGGAACTGCAGCACTAGGACTACTACCTAGGACAGGAAAATCTCTTGCAGTTGGAGTGCGCATTTGCCTTGGTGCAGGTGCAGGAGCAGTTTTGGGAGCTGGAGCACGTGCAGTAGCAGCGTCACCATTAGTTCGAGGACCATTCTTATAGGTCTGATCACGGAATCCACCTTGGTCACCTCTACCACCACGCCCTTGCCCTCTTCCACCAATACTCCGGCGACGAAAAGCCGGCTTAAAGAGCTCATGTAACTTTTCAGCCTGCACAAGGTATACATTCACAAATTCAGTAAAACATAGGGAATTGAAATACGGAAATTACAATCAAACAATACTTAAAATTGCCAACAATGAATCAAAAGTATAAAACTCAGGAAGGCAGGCTAGAAGATTTATCGATCAAGAGCCCATACCAATCAATCTCACTAAGAACTATGTGAAGATAGAATAACATATACATACCTCTAATTTATGGTTCTTTTCCTTCTTCTCAAGGCTTCCATCTTTCTTCAGCTTTTCTTCCTCCGATTTCTGGAATAGGATTTCAAGAAACAAAAAATGTTTAACGATTAAAATCAAATCTTCAAGCACAGCAGTTCTGAAAGAAACCCATCAAAGCCCAGGATTCACAATCTTGGCATCTTCATCCCCTTCACTCTCAGTAACATCTCTAAAGTAAGAATTAATCAAAGACTGAACTCTGCACATTGATGGCAAAGTTTGGAATGGGATTTGAACTCACCCGTACTTCATCACTAGCATCTGCCTTTTTCTGAATCAGTCGCATCCCCTCCAGCTCCTTGTCGATAGACACTCTCCTCACTTCTGTTTTCGAGCTCTCTAATACCTTCCTTTTCTCTAAGAGCAATTTTTCATACTGATCTAGAGTCATGAATGCAGCTTCCTAAATGACAGAAATAGCGAACAAAACTATTTATTAGACTTTAAGCCAAAGAAACATGCCAAGGTAAAGAAAAAGCACCTTCATTTCCTCTTCTTTCCTTTTGATTAGCTCCCGTTCTTTCCTTTCGTCTTTCATTTTCTGCTCTTCGGTTACCTCCTTTGAGTCTCTAATATCTCCATTGACCTCCTTAGAAGTGTTCTGTTCCTCGGTTTCTGCAGCTTTTGAAGGTTCCAACACCATTTCAGCATCACTGTTTGACCATTTATAAAATTAAAAACATCAGTGCACACACTGAAATGTACAAACCAAGATTCAATAAATGGAAGAAACTTTAAGATGTGCAACTTCTGCACTTTCTCAACCAAATGGAATTGAGCAAACAGCTGTATAAACTAAAACAAGTAAATTAAAGAACCACCAAACAAAATCATTGCAATTTAAAAGCAAAAAACACATGCACGCAACATATAAGAATAGATGAGCATATTGACAGAACCTTCAATGCCAAGCACCATGGTGGAATACATAATGAGAATGGGACTGCATAGTAGTGATACTTGCCTTCTAGAACCATTGGCATGATCAGCTTTGGCATCGTGATCGGCATCAGCATTTTCATTCTTCTTCAATTCACCACTACCAGTCCTCCTGTACTCACTGCCAGCTCTCCTGTTCCCACCATAACCTCTCCTCCCACTACTATGGTTCCGATTCTCATTTCTGTATTTCCTTTCTTCACCTCGGTACTTTCTGTCCTCATAAATTTTCACATTCCTACTTAACTGTTCAGAATTGGCATCATCATCATGAACATGATCTTCACAACCTTTCCTCTCACCATCATAACTCCGCCTTTCATTCCTGTATTGCCTCTGCCCATCTACAGCATGATTATCTTGACCTTGATTCACAAAACCTCTCCTCTCACCACTGAAATTCTGGTTTCCATTCTTCAATCGTCTCTGCCCACCGCCAGCACCATTATCCTGAATTTGTTCCCTATGACCTCTCCTCTCACCATCATAACTCCGGTTCTCATTCCTATAACTCCTTTGCCCATTCCCATATGAGGGGTCTCGGTTATCATATCCCTTCCCCTGACCCTTTGAAACACCCTGCCAATCATCACCACGAAAACCTCCCTGGCCTTGGCCCTGACCGCGACCAGAACCATCCCCATTTCCACAATATCCTCTACCATCATGCCAGCCATCTCCTCCCTGAAAACCATTATTCCAACCGTCACCTCCCTGAAAACCATCATTCCAACCATCTCCATTCCCACGACCTCCATTCCTACGACCTCGACCGCCATTCCTACCACCATTACCATTGTACTCTAATATAAACCAACACAATAAATTAAATTATTTATTACCCAAAATACTAACAAATCTCGTACCATTAAAAAGTACATAATATCATCATTTTCATCAATTACTTGATTTATGAGCTCCATGTACAAGACTAAAGCAAGATCATTCGTTTAACAATGGTACATTCGATATACAAACGTAATTACATATATAAGAATTAATGATTAAAGCAAGATATTTTATCTGGGATACAACAATAAATTTATCTAAAAAATCTCATTTAACAGTAGAACTTTTTCTAATCAAACAAGTCAATTAGAGTATTAACATGAATCACAATCATACTAGACCTTAAAAAACTAAAATTAAAACGATTCAAAGACATTAAAATAAAGCAAAAATTGACCGCATATGAACAAAAGCTGCAATAAATTAATATATTTTTCCAATTAAACATATTACATTGAGCCAAAATTAGATTAAAATAATGCAAAAACATTAAGGAAAAAATTGGAACCCACAAAACGCCCACTTTAATAAATTGAACTATAAACAAATTAATTAGAGAACAGAGCATGAGTCGCGTCCATGATTAAACCTTAAAAAAACAAAAAATCAGATTGATAATAATAAAAAAAAATCAAAATTATCCAAAAAAACGGACCCACAGTTCTCGATATAAATAAATCAAACAAAAAAACACACACAATAAAAACACAAAAAGAAACCTTAAACCCTAAACCCTACAAGTTCAAAAGAAAATTCAAGAAAAATACCCAACTCGGAGGATTGAGTCTCAATATGCGCATGCATCAATTCGTCGACTTTCTTGACGATGCGATCGACGAGAACGCCAACATCATCGCCCTCTTCGTCGTCGAGCAAAGCGAACGAGTTCACATGCTTCGCCATAGATGGAGTTTAAATGCGCACAAAAAAGAGGATTCGGCAAAATTTTACGGGATTGTGAGAGTTTTACCCCGACATTAGGGTTAAAAAACGAATTCCAGAATTCATAATTAGAGTATCAGAGAAGATTGAAGGATGGGAGCAGAGAGAATGGGTTTACTTGGGAAGCAAGGGAGATATAAAGGGTGGAGGCTTTGCTTTATATATTGCGGGGACGGAGAAATTGACCTAAGCAAAATTCACCAAGATTCTATTTTTATCTTAAACCCTAAGGCTTCAAAGATGCCAAAGGTTTCTTAAATTATTTTTCAAATTTTAATTTTAAGTGTAAAGGATAGTTTCTACGTTTTTCATAATTGGTGGACTGTTTAGGAAATATGTACTCGGTGTCTTTAGGAATTGAATCTATAATCTTTAAAAAATATATTGTATATATATGATATACAATAAAGTTATTATATCACTAATAAAAGTACTCCTTAATATAACAAAAGTTACCCTTTAACATAATATATATAAATATATATATATATATATATATCAATTTTTATCAATTTTAAAGGGTAACTTTTGTTAAATTAAGGGAACGTTATTGTATCCTTTATATATATAATACTTTGTGATAACTTTTTAGTGTACAATTGTAAATTATTTGTAACTGTTAAAGGAACTAATTACCCCTTCAAATAATTTTGGTTAGTAATGAAATAAAGTGTATGTTTAGAGGCAATATTGTTAAGGGGTTGAACGTAAAAAATTTCAAAGGTTGAGTTGAGTGGTCATGAAGATCTATCAATGCTTGGGGTGGTGCCAAATAAAAAATTACGTACACATGACAATAGGGTATAACTAAAGATGGGAATGTGTAGGGTCTACATATACTAACTCCATAACTTAATTATCTCCTCCTCACGAAACTAAACGAGCTAAAGAATGAACTATCACATTCCCCCTCCCTTTTAATATGACTACATCCAAAAAACTCAAAAGACTTCACAACCTCTCTAATTTCATCCAAAAACAGGAACATAGGCTACAACCATCTACATTACCCTATGAAGTGTTGCTTATTCTATTTATCACCTTCAGCGTAGACTTGTTCAAATGGATGGGGGCCCGTTTGAAAAGGGCCTAATCAATAACGGGCTCAATGAGTCGGTTTCTTAAAGGGTTATGTTTTATTGGGTTTTTAATGGATCAAGTCGGGTCAATAATGGACCTATAGTTTCCAAGACTTTTAAACACTATAAGGTAACACATTATTTTCACTTACTTGCCGATGATCCACTATCAAAAAGTGGAGGTGATACACGTAATTTATCCCCTCTTTAGATAAAAACTATACTCTATTTGGACGGCTCGGCCTGACTCAGCCCGTTATATATCTCTTTTGGCTTGACCTGACCCGTTTTGCTTATGACTCATCCCGACCCTGACTTGACCCAATGCACAGGTCTACTTGATCGAGTGCATCCCCTTCCAAAAGAACGCGCTTCAGTCCCATAAGCCTTGCCAACCTTACCCCCAACAGGGCCGCAGCTGCTTCGGCCATTGCGACAGACCACTTCTTCGAAACTCTCTTACTTGCCAATGCTAGAATAGTCCCCTCCTCATCCCTAATCACTACACCCAATCCCACACCATCTAGCTCAGAAACCGCCACGTACATCTTTATTTACTTTAGCAGTTCCAGACTTCCAGCTAGGGGCTTAGACCTCGATCTTCTCCTCTCCTTGTTGTTGGTAGGCGTATAAACCTTGGCAGCATACATTCCATAGTCAGACACGAATTGGTGAAATCCTCGCAGCATCTGTACTCCATCAGTAGAACAATTCTCATATACCCATTTGTTTCTTTGAGTCCACACCACCCATGCTATTGTAGACTATTCCCGGATATCTCCCTTGTCTTTATTACCAGCCCACTCCCCAAACACTTGTATGAAGGACAAAGACGGGTCAATATTAAGTATACTATCAAACTTAGAAGATACCCATAACTGAGATGACTGAGGACATAAGATCAGTGCATGCACCATATTCTCCTCAGCACTTTGACACCTAGGACAGCTGCTCTCTACCGTCACATTTCTTCTGTACAAAGATTCTTTAACCGCAAGAGCCTTATACAAAGTGATAAAGTTTAGGAGGTTCTCCCATAGCCCATATAAGCTTCCATGGCTTATGTGATTCATCCCCATGCATAATTCTCCAATCATGTTCCCTTCCCAATCTACCCACCCAATATGTTGAGTTCACCGTGAACACACCATCCCTATTAGGATCCCAATACCTTTTATCTTCTGGAAACAAGTTTTACAAAGGTAAATTCAAGACCTATACTGCATCCTCCTCCACCATGACCACTTTAACTCTCTCCTCCATCCAGCAACATCTTTCATAATCTATCAACTCCTCCACTCTTAAATCGCCATAACAGGTAAATATTTATGAATTCAAATCAACAATTATGAGTAAAAATGAATAATTTTGAATTTTTTAAAATGAAGTACAAATAGTTAAGGTGCTCGAGAAATAATTAATATATTTATTTATAAAAAGAGAAAAAAAAATTAATATTCACCGAAAAATGAGAAATCTAACTAGTATATGTGCAATATGAAAGTGTTAGACACTTATATTCAGCTAAATTATATCATTATTGACATGACACTTAATGGATATCCAAAATAATTTTCCTAACCACATCAGATACTCAAATAATATCAAGCATATAAGGATTATTATTAAATTTAGACAATTTAAATTAATAATTATACAAATGTACTCTTAAATTCACACTTTTTTCTAAAATAATTTCAAATGCTCAAATACCTAATTAATTTATAATTGTTTATTTTTATAGAATTACTTATTCGACTCAAATTTGTTCATTTCCTCTAAGGTTGCGCATTTGACTAAAATTGTTCATTTCCTCTCAAAATTGCTCATTTTCTATTAAAATTGATCATTTTCTCTCGAAACTGATCATTGTTTTTTTTTTTTTTATCAGGGAGCACTTCAGTTCATGTATTTTCAGAACTATAAAAAATTTCTATAAATTGATTGCTATCCTTTTGTATAACCAAAAGCCCAAGTCATCTGAGAAGCTCGTGATTCTCCACGAAAGAAAGGCCCAAGTCTAATCCTTGTTTGATCAACAAAACAAGAAATGAAAACAAACTTTGCAGTATTTGCCAAAACAATCAAACAGGCATAGTGAACTCATGCCCCAAAAGTTCAGTAACGCGTCCAAACAATCTTTTAGCCCAATTGCTTCAGAAGAGCGAATCCGCTGCCATTATGCGGCTCAGCCCAAAAAAAGCAAAGCTTGTTGCGATCATATTTTAGGCTGCCAATACGCGGCACAGCCCAAAACAATCGGGTCACTGTTATTGGGCATTAGTCCCATCAATAATCAACTCTCAAAGTGTTAACTAAATGTAAAATGAGAAGTTGGGATTGAGAGTGGGATGAGAATTGAGAGACAATTTCAATTCTCATTAATGTCAATATAGACATTTTATCCACTATTATATTAGCTTCATACAATCTACTCATATCAGGAAATAAGTCAACTACTTTCCAATATTACTATGATTTTCACATCATGTAATAATGAATATTATTTAATTGTTGACGTTTAATGTTCAACTCTACCACAAATCATATTATGCCTTCCAAAATCATACTATTGTATATTATTAGTAAATTAAATCTTCATTGACGCTTTAACATTTCAAAGTATAAATCTGTTTTAATGGTTGATAAGATTATACACATACATTTGGTAACACACGACAAATATAAATTAAAAATTAATATGCTAAAAATATGTGAGAAAGTTTTTAACTTTAAACTAATCATCAATTTATCTAACCCTTGACCTCAAGTTGAAGTGATACTATTACTTATGAGAAAATATAATACAATTTTATAATTCTACTCACACAACAAAAAGATAAATAAGTGATCACACCAAAAGTAAAACATTTTATAAGAAATAATGATACAGCCATTAGTTATAATTTTTTTTGTACGAACTTCAAAATATTATAATTACTATTCTAATAAATCGTCAGAAATTACTCCCAGTTTCGAACACCCAACTCTAATATCCGTGAAATTACTAATCACAAATGGGTCACCACCACTCACTTACATTCTTTAATAATCGTGAGATGTGCTATATAGCATCTAATATGGGATGGAGGGAGTACATACCGAAATAGTCCTGTATACAATCATTTGCGCCGCTACTCAAACGTAAATAATCAATCAAAAAGCACCGACTAACATTATTTTAATCTCCACAGATCGTAAAAGAAAACACAAGATTAAAACAATGCAGTACGAATAAAAATGAAGAGTGAGGACAAAGCATAAATTATTTATTTAGTTACAAAAAGGAAAATGTAAAAAAGACAAAGACGGAAAAGCAGTTGAGCAGCATCACAACTGAGGACTGATTGTGTACTAATAATTCCTTAAGCCATTCTCTAATAGAGTGATTACTGATTAATTTAGTTTAATGTAAGGGATAAGACACTAACAACTTTGTCAGTTAATGTGTAAATGATGTACTATACTAGTAATTAACAAGAGGCAATAGTAGTTTATGTTGTAAGTGTAGTGTTAAGTTGTAGACAAAAGGTACAGAACACTTCCTGTTTGAAACTAACACTAGTGTATTCTTCACTATGTTTGCACCTCTAAATGACAATCTAGATATCAATATTCAAATAAATTGGACTAACAATTTTTTTTTAAAAAAATAGACAGAATCAACTAATAGTAGTTTATGTTGACAGAGTGACCTAAAAATTATATTCCTTAAAAAAGGCTAGTTCTATGTTTCTACTTTTTTTGCCCCATGTATTTGTCCCAAATTTAAAAATCTATTTTTTTTAAAGATATAATGAAATTTTTTTCGAGAGACAACCCAAAATGAAAAGTTTTTAAGAAAATGCAACAATTTTTGGAAAACGGACCAGAATAGAAAATAGGGCAAAACAAAGAGCGGAGGGAGTAATTGAGTGGAACTAACTCTCATAAAAACAAAAAGGAGTACATCATAATATATACTTTTATTAATATTATTATTACAGAGTATATGTCTTTATAATTCTGATATTGGCTACATAGATATAGGTTTTAGCACTTTATCATGTTTTGTCCCCTATCCTTAACAATTTATAAAGCACATGAATTTCTCAATAAGGCAGCATTTGACTTAGTGGACTAGCTGCTTTTTTTTTTTTTTTTTTTTGAGGGAAACAATGCTTTTGCTTACTAGGTCTTTTAGGTGAAGAATGTACGGAGTAGATATATAACTGCATGATAATTGTCTGGATTTGTTGATAGAAGAGTTAAGTTTGCTAAGTGTTTGTTAGTACATCACTCGAAGAGTTGAAGTATGTCGTATTATATTATAAGCAGGTTTTTGTGTGCAATGTATTTGGGTGTCCCCATAATAAATTAAGTTTATTATAATACTAAAATTGTGTATGGATGTCAACTAATTTAGTTAGTTAAAACTTTAAGAGACGACAATATTTAAGACTCAATTTTCATGTACACCATTGTCTTAACTTCTTAAAGACGTAGTGTTTAATTTAAATCTAGCTATGTCATTGCATGTGTTCTCCGTTTTAAATCATAGAATACCATATAATATCTTTAATTTCATCTCATATTAGCATCACGAAGACCCATGAACTTCACTATAGCTACAAGAATACAAGACCATCAATGAAAAGTGTCAAGATACTATCAATTTTTGTGTGGTACATTGGTACTCCATATATGTAGTGTTGAGTTATCACCCGAATATTAATTTGAAGTAGGGCTACTACTAAAGAGTAAAGACATAAGGATAAGGTTTGTATTTCAGACCTTTCAAAACACTCATCAATACAACAAACGACCACCAAATTGAAAAATCATACAATAAGATCAAGTGCATGGTCCACCTTGGAATTGGAAGGAACCTTTTTAGGGTTGAATGCATGGTATGATTTTATAAATATTTCGAGTCTCCAAAGTTTCTTTTGTGTGCGCTCCCTCTAAATGCCATAAATACGGCCAATTTTCGTTTCTATTTTGTTCTACTTTGAAAGATACACAATGCATATTCATTTCTTATATCAAATACTATATCTTATATTATATCATATGTGATCTACCTCCATAACATCTTGCTAAGTTTTTGTCCATGGGAAGCCACTTCTTTCATTTTCAGCTTTTTCCCCCCCCCCCCCCCCCCCCCTTAAAAGCTAGTGAGAATTGACTAGGTGTAATGAACTTGCAACTAACTCAAATAAATGTATCAAAATATCTATATGGCACATTATTTTATATTGAGGATAGAAATAGTTAAATACTCATATGATGAAAATGACAAAGTCGAGTACAATTGAATGCTAGATCTTTGGTTGCACTACAACTTTCTTGGTACGACGATTAGTGTATTCTCACAAGCAGTAGTATCCAAAAAAAATAAAATAAGTTACTTATTTTGGTTTGCATGAACTTGTTAGGTAAGTCATCATATCTATTATATTTGCCAAATTAAATACTTTTATCATGGCATTATAAGAATATCGTGACATTTTACATACCCTTTTTTCATCTTATTTTATTATTAGAGGAACAATCCTTAGACCTACGGCAGGTTGATTTGGAATATATGCCTACATAGTACATATACATCATCTTTAGAGTCATAAAGCAAACTTTTTATTGATTTCGCTTAAACATAACTTATGCAAAGCCGGTGTAGGCTCCTATGGACAAGTTGATTAAGATTTGTATGCAAAGTAAGCATAGTGTAGTGTAGTGGACTCTAATTAAGTGACTTAATTTTTTTTAAAAATAAATTTCAACAATAGGTTCTGTACAAAATTATTTTTAATAAGTTTATTCTAGTTTGGTTGAAAAACGCTATTTAGGGCAATGATTATATTGAGGGGCAATGATGTTCTTTACAGCGATTTCTTAATAAACTGAATTAGGATATACTATATATAGTAGGTTGTACATAAGGGAAATCGCATCCCCATGCAACACTTTTTAGTTAGAACAAAATTGTAGTTGGGAAAATGATTTTGGTTTGGTAAAATCTCAGCCATTTTCATTTTCTTTTCCTTCTCCTTTCTCCCTGTTTTTCCCTTCCCATTCTGCCGAAAAATTGACACCGAAAGATGTTGCATTTCAAACCAATTTTATGGCGTGTTGGCTTGCACTATTCTCCAATTACTTCTCACTTGAAGATCTATTTTATTTGTAATGAATTGGGGTAAGTTTTTGTGAATGTGGTGTGAATTAATTTGTGGTTAATTTATTATTAAGTAGTTTAATGTGGGGTTGATTTTGGCAACCGTTGCACTCAACGGAGTTACACTGATCAACTTCAACGCTGCTGCCCATTTCTAGCTCGATTTGAAGAATTTGTAGGTCATGTTCTAGTATAGGATGATGTTGATTGTTGATTGTTTATCGTTGATGTAGATGACCAATTAGTATGTTGATGTTGAACTATTACAGGATGAAGTCGAATTAGTATGTTGATTGTTGATGTTAATGTAGAGACCAAGTTGGATAATGTTATTGATGTTGATGGTAGTGTTAAATTTGTTGGATAATGTTATTGATATTGATGTTGTTGGATAATGTTATTGACGTGGAAGTTTAAATTAGTTGGATGTTACGTACACTTTACCTTTGTATGTACGAATTTTAAACTGTGTTCATAATTTCAATTTTAGTCAATTTTTTTTTGTATCTTATATTTGTTTTTTTAGGAAAGTTTTCATTTGTGTTTATGCCTATTTTATGAATGTTTTCACTTGAACTCATATAGATGGTGATATGAATAGATAAAGTCCATATTATTCAAGTCTAAACCCAATCAACCTAAGTCCATATTTTATAAAATTTAAATTTTCAAAACAAAAGGGTTTATTTCTTTTTTCAAAATCCTAGGCCCAGTCTTATTTTTCAATGTCCTTCATACATTACTTACTCATTTATGCCCATACATTCTCACATTCATTTAGCCCTTCGTCCAAATTCAATTCATGAACTTGCATATATTCATGTCATTTTAGTCCATATCACTTAAGCCTATGTCAATAATGTCATTCTACAGATTATTTATTGCCCAAGTCTAATTTGTGTAGGCCTATTTCATTCATACATCCATATCAATACAAGTCCATAATCTTTTTCAAACTTCAATAACTCTACTCCTTTACTTAATTCATCTCTATTTTCAAATAAATTTCTTCAAACTCATAAGTCATAAGAGGAGTCCATTCAATAATCTTCGACATAAAATAGGTCATGAGATAACTACTTGTGAACGTCTAGGAAAGCGCAAGAAAGGTCCAAACACACATAGGCTTATTCAGTGCACAATCATCGCCTCATTGAAGATGAATCACCTCTACGTCAGGCTCATCTGGGCATTTTCGAACCTTCAATCCCACTTCAACCTCAAACGCCAACCATGAATACTAATCAATTTGATACCAATATGAGGAAACTGGAACAAATGAATTCTTGCCCTGAGAGTCAAGAGAAGGAAATCCAAGAGCACTAACAGCAGGTAGCCTAGCCAAGCCACACGAAGATGAAATACCTTCCAAGGAGGAAGAAGAATTATCTCCTCCAATCGCAAAGACTGAGAGTGAACAAGGAATGAAAAATTAGAATAATTGATCAAGTCAAATCCATCTCTAAACACTATATATAGCTCTTGGTTATAGTACAATCGATCTTGAAATAAAGGGCACACTACCAAGAAAGTTACGTTGTACTAAGTGATCTCCCTAAGTTCAATGGAGTTGAAGATCACTAATTAAGGACCTTCCCTATTTCCATAACCCTCAATGGGATGAATAAGGACTTGTTTGCTTATGTATTCCCTCTAACTTTAGATGTTCATACATCCAAATGATTCAAGTCTTTGAATAGGACCATGATATATATATATATATATATATATATATATATATATATATATATATATATATATATATAAATATATATATATATATATATATATATATATATATATATATATATATATATATATATATATATGACAAGGAATATATTAAGGAGACGACTCATATGACAAACAGCCACTAGTAAATTAATAGTCATTTGCGGCTACGAAATTGCGGCGTAATACCCAAAACGCAGCATTATAATTAGGGAAGTGTATAATATGTGGCGTATTGTAGTATACCCGCCGCTTTTTAATTAAAAAAATAGTAATATGCGACGTAGTGTATAAGACCCACTGCATTTTAATGCTATCCTAATTAATATGCGGCATATTAGCATTGAAATCGCCGCATATTTACTGACCTAAATTTTAAAAGAAAGCTACGCACCAGCGTTTCTTCAGTTTACGCAACTTCTCTTCACTCATTACTTCGTCTATTCGTTCTTGCGCCCTAATTCTCTAAAGTTGATGCTTTAAACCTCTTGCGCCTTAATTCCCTAACTACACGTACGTCTTCGTGTTTGTTCTTACGCCACTTATTCAGTGCCTTGTCGTCTTCGTCTCCTCCACCTCACCGTGTTCACTTCTTGCGCTGCTTCGAAGGTATATTAGGTTTTGTTAATTTTGTGGGTTTTGATTTTTGATTCATTAGTGCATGAGGTTAGTGGGTTTTGTGTTTTGATTCATAACTTGATATTTATTTTGCTATATTCATATAAGAAGATTCGTGGGTTTTGTGTATGTGGTGTTATACATGGGTTTAATTGGTGTTGTTAAATGTGAATATAAATGTTTTAAGTAGTTTGAAACTTCAAAATATGTATATGAATTAGTATGGTTTTGAATTAGTATGGTTTTGAATTAGTATTAATTAGATTATGTTATGAATCAGTATGTATAATATTTGGAATTAGTAATTGAATCAGTAATTGTATACAATATGCTATGTAGATGATGATGATTTAGGGTATATTGAGAATCAAATATAATTTGAGGAAGATGATGAATGTGTTGAGAATTTAGAGGAAGATAAGGAAGAAGACCATAAAGATGAGATAAGGGGCCCTTTGTTAAAGATCATATTAGGTTTGAAACTCTTAAGTTTGCTTTCATGTTTCAAAGTCTTTAGAATTTGCAAGTAAAGAATTCCTTGTATTATGCATGTATAGGTTTATTTTGGTTTCCTTTGAATCAATTATTAGATAAGCTAAATGTAAAATGGCATTGTGTGTTGGTTTTGATTGTATATAAATTCATATAAATAAGGTTGAAAATTTATCTTCAAAATTGGAAAATGTTGGATTTACAAAGGAAACTCTGCCAAATTTTTTGTAGAATTTATAGTGATTTACAAAGCATAGAACAGAAATAATATCGCTAGAAGAATTTAGTAATTTAAACTATAGAGCGAGTGTTTGTGGGTCATTGTGGAGTTTGCTTAACCTTATTTTCGGTAAGCTACTTGAGGACCCTTTAGGTACAATTATATATATAACTATGCGTAAATTGAGTATTGATTAGATTGTTATTTAATCTCTTATATGGTAAATAGGGCATAACACAAATTATGGAGCGAAAATGGATGTATGGTAATCGTGCTTCGTTAGAGTTCATGAATAGAGTTGAGGAGTTTTGTAGACAAGTGTTGAAACACCTAAATAACATTAGAGATGATGAGGTATGTTGCCCTTGTGTTGATTGCGATAATGTGAATACAGTTAGTAGTATAAGAGAGTTGAGGAACCATGTGATTCACCGTGGATTTAGGCAACAATACCACGTATGGGTATGGCATGGTGAGGTTCCTGCTTCTAATGACATGAGGTCGTGTTCTAACGAGATTCCCATTCATCAAGTTGAGCTAGACCATCATGGCCAATTAGAATTTGATGACGTTGAAGATGTTGATGCCGAGAAGGAAGATGATGGGGAGGATGAATTGGAGGATAATGACCCTAGTGATGAAGATCGAATAGATGAAATGCTTGAAGGGGTTGGGGATCGAATTGGTAGTCAATCTCGTACTTTTGAGCGTTTGTGGGAGGCTGCTGAGAAACCGTTGTATCCTGGATGTACTAAATACACTAAGTTGTCTGCCACATCAACGTTGTTTAACTTGAAAGCGAAATATGGTTGGACTGATACAAGTTTCACAGTCTTATTGAAAATATTAGGGGACATGTTTTCAGAGGGTAATGATTTGCCTATATCCACGTACTATGCGAAGAAGTTAATGTGTCCCCTTGGGTTAGAGTATAATAAGATTGATGCATGTCCGAATGATTGCATATTGTATCGAAATGAGTATGCAGAGTTCATTCAATGCCCTAAATGTAGGCAGTCATGTTACAAACTCCCACATGGGATAGAGCCTGCAGTGGGGATTAAAGGTCCTAGTGTAAAGGTGTTGTGGTACCTTCCCATAATACCAAGGTTTAAGCGTTTGTTTTCGATTAAGAGCGATGCAAAAAATTTGAGATGGCATGCAGAGAAGAGGAAGAAAGATGGGATGATTCGACATCCTGCGGATTCTCCCCAGTGGAAAACAATTGATGAATCTTGGTGACGCCGCATATTTATATATTAAAGGTCAATTTATTGAAAATAAAACTACCAATTAGCGGCGGTTTTAGGGAGGTGACGCCGCAAATGTGTAGGTAATATGCGGCGGGTGTAGGGTAGCTAACGCCGCAAATGTAAGGCTAATTAGCGGCGGTTTTAAGCTTGGTGACGCCGCAAATTTACAAACAATATGCGGCGAATTATTTATGCCGCAAATTAAATAGATTAATTTGCTGCTATCTGTATTGCTGCTAGCCATTTGACGCCGTATATGTATCTTAAAACCCCGCCGCATTTTTAAGCTTTTCTACTAGTGACCTCAAGTTCCAACCCATCAAATCCTTTGCCAGACTCTACTAGTATAAATTTTAAGTATTGGATAAAAGGATGAAGTAGGAGTTATCGATGAATCTTTAAACTATTCGACCTTGTATTCAATATTTAAATTTTTACCATCAATCCATTGACACAATTGATGGTAATACAGTAATTAAATTAAAAATAGTAAGTCATGCTTCTTGGATTTAGATAACTTTAATGCAAACTTGTTAATTAATTTCAGTCTGTTTATATTTAAAACAACTAATATAAATTCATTTTGTAAAATGAATATAAAATTTGTATTACACTAAATATAGATAAAAACATAATTAAAACATAAAATTGCTTGGGGCCTCATCCGGACCAATTTCTAGTAATTATTTAAAACGTTGGTAGCATATATAATATCTGATAGAGATGTGGAAGATAGGAAAAATTGAGAGTTTGTCAGGCATTGATTAAAAATGGTTCAATAATATAGGACCATTACTAAACCTACAATTTAGATATCTTAGAAAGTCTAGAAAATCACAATCCTTCATGCATGCATGCATGCATTAAAGGACGTACATCTAAAAATTTCCATTGAATCTGAGTCTTCATATAGTCCTACGTAGACCTGTTCAAATGGGAGAGGCCCCGTTAAGGGCCCTTAATCGGCTCGTTTGTAAAAGAGTCTAATCAATAATGGGTCTGATGGGTCGGTCTCTTAAAGGGTTATATTATATTAGGTCAATAGTTTTCAAAACTTTTAAACACTATCAGATAATGAATTATTTTCACGTACTTGTCGATGGTCCACTACCAAAGATTAGAGGCGATACATGTAAACTATCACCCTTTATAAATAAAAACTATACTTTCTTTAGACAACCCGACCTGACCCATTTTGTATTTCATTTGACCCATCCTTGCCCATTTTGCATTTTCTTAAGCTCATCCCAACCCGTTTTGCATATGACTCATCACGGCCCATACCGACCTAATGCACAAGTCTAGTCCTACGTACCTACGAAGTATACAAGTTTTTGCTAAGCAACATCACTATAGCCGCGTCAATTCAAGCTAGTTGCCACTGCACCAATATCTACATTTCTTTTTTACAGTTTACACATAAGGGCAAATAAAACTGAAAACCTAAAGCAAGAGGTTGGTGCCATGAATGTAAAGGAAGGAACCCTATTACGTAGATCAACACTTGTCCCACTACTCACGTTTCTTCTCCTATTTCTTAATTAATTAAGATTAGTTAAGAATTTAAGATTAAAAATAGTTTTACTGGATGGGTCCAAAATTATATATTGAAAAAAAATTAGGGATGGACTAGTGTAAACTGTTGGCACACCATAATGGTTCACGGTTTAGCTCAGGTTAAATAAAATTAGAAGGAACAGTAGATTAGGTGAGTGTAAAAGCTGGGCTTAATAACTTAATTAGGAAGCTGGTACACGACACCAACTAGTCCTAAAGTATCCAACTATCTATTTTGCAGTTTACCAACTTTATGCCTCTTTTATGAGCAAAATAATAATAATAATAATAATAATAATAATAATAATAATAATAATAATAATAATAATAATAATAATAATAATAATATATTGTAAACCCTAATTTTATTATGAGTGTCATGGCCTATTAGTTCAATGCCTTATGTGTTGTATGTATATAGTTCTTTTTAAGAAATTAAAGAAAGTGCATGTACTCTGTATCTCACGTTGTGGTGTACGTTTTGAGCTCTATCTCTTAGGTTCCTTTAGCAATACATCATTTTTCTAGAAAACCTAATTTGAAAAGAATGCAATGTAATTGTAATATTGTATGATAGAGAAACCAAAATATATATTAAAAAAATGTTGCATAAATCATAGGGGTATGGGAAGTTTTACTAAGACATATATAGAAATGAATATATATATATATATATATATATATATATATATATATATATATATATATATATATATATATATATATAAAAGTTAAATAAGAAGAATACTTAATATGAGAAGGATGAGAAGACATCTGGGCTTTTCGTCTCTTAAATCCATCGAATGATATTTTACGTACTCATAGTGACCAAATAATTTTTTTTCACTTATAATGACTCTTTTTATTATTATAGTGACTCTTTTTATTATTATAGTGATCATTTTTTATTGTTATGGTAATTATATTTTTTACGTGAAATCTCTAGCGTTGGATCTTACCATTTGAATGGTTAGGATCACTTTTTATTCTTCTTATTTTTTTCGTGAGAATTCTTATGAGGTGAGTTTTTTTTTTATTGTTTACCAGTAAGTTTTTGGCCTTTTCTCATTAGGGTTTGGTGAGAAAATATTTACTCATAAAATTCACTCGTAAGCTTTTTTTTGCCCACGATTGAGAATGCTCTAAGGCAGCGCAATTTCTTAATGTCCTTTCGTGTATTTCATATACAAAGTACTCCCTCCGTTCATTTTTATCTTTCATTTGAAATTAGAGAATAAACCAATGCATAACTAAATAACATTAAGATTCCTTAAAATTAATGTAAAATAATATAAAAAGATAATCAGATTCCGTTTAAAAAAAAGCGTAAGTGAGAATTCATAAAGTTTATTACATTAAAAAAAATATAAAAACATGTCAGGAGTAATTGAGGGTTGAAGCTTTAAGGATAAGTGAGAGTATTTTGAGTAGTTCATATGTAAATTGAGGGTATTGTCATAAATTTATTAATTCAATTGGGATTACTTTAGTGAGAATAATTTAGACCAAATTAGAATGATTGTACATGAGAAGATTTGAATGAAAAATACGAATCGTTTGAATATGTACAAATGTAACTTAACTCTAAGGCAAAAAGAGTGTTATCAAAGACATATCCTTGGCACGAACATCAAAATTCTTTTCAAAGTGCTAGTTGTAATTTGGGGTGTATAAGAGCTCTAAATTCCATTTCCACGCAAGGCTGCCAATTATGTCACACCGACCAAATTTAAGGTCAGCGAAATGGGGGATAAGGAGTTTAATAATGCACAACGTATACTGCCTAATTATTTCTTACTTCGTAGCCTACGAGATTGTCATAATTTCTCAGTTCAATCATTGACCAAAACCCTACGTTCTAATAATGCCAGTACGTCTATTAAACAACTACTAGCAATATGACAGCTTGCTTCACGCATGCATGGCTTTCAAGTCCTACCGTGTGAGGGAATTTACTCGCGTGAATATTTTCATTCCGATCTCGAGTTCGTTTCTGTATATATATCTCCACATTTTTTTTGATCAAATACAATTATATTATAGTTGACATACATTTTATTTTTTTTTCAATGTAAAGAGAGCCGTAAGTGACAGCTTATGTAAAATTAATGAAATTTGATCCCTGATCTTGAATATCACCCTCCTGTACTTTAATCAACTAAGCTAGTTTGATCTTACAACTAATTTAAAATATCACCCTCTTAGTTTGATATCATATATCTTGGATATCACCCTCCTAAACTTTGACCATCCTCTTAGTTTGATCTTACAATAACAATAACAATTATAACATTTTTGATAAAGATTAATAAATATAAAGATAGTTTAATATTCCAACCAATTCAAAATTTCACTATTGCAAGCCCATACACCACTTTCCACTAGAAAATCTCAGGGTGCCCGTCATGCTCGTGCTTTACTCCTTACCCCTTGTCTATGGCACGACCCAAGGCTCAAGCTGCTTGCGTGCCAAAGTGGCCCTGCATTGCTCTAGGTGTACCATAGAATAATTGTTGAAACTCTAAAAAAAACCATAGAACATTACATGTGAGTATACTACATTGACAAACTAAAAGAGAAATGTCTACTGTATAAGGTTTAGGGACTACTCCCCTTATTGTCATATAATTTTAAGGTAAAACTCTTTTAATCTTGTAAAAATAATTTCTCCTATAAACGGGTATGGCCTAAATTAATACTTAACATGATATTAGAGTGTGCCTTGGGCCATTATTATACTCTAGGCCAAATGAAAAATAGATCTCATATGTGAGGAGGAGTGAAATGCTCTAGACCCCTGACTAGGGTGTGTAAAATAACTGTAACCATTAACCATATGTAATCGGTTCACATTAATGATTATTTTACCGAACATTTAACCATAATGGTTACGGTAATAAAGTTTTTGTAACAGTTTACCGTTGGTTAACTGATATTATTATTTTTTTAAAAAAAAACTAAACCTAAAAAGACATGAAAGAATGTCACAAGTTTTTTTTTATGCATGATCAAACCTTGTGTAAATATGTGTTATTACTGTTATATAAGACCCAAATGAGCTAAGGAACATACAAGTAGTTTCACAATATTAGGTGTACAAGTGTATGAAAATGGAATGAAATAGTTAACCGCTAACTGTTAATTATTGGCTAACCGTTTATCGCTTATCGCTACTTAACGGTATGGTTATGGTTAACCTTTTTCAATAACTGTTATAATGATTAGCCGTACTGTTAAGGCTTAACGATACGGTTAACCGTTTATGAATACCCCTATCCAAGACATATCATATATGAGTATCTTGAATTTTTTTTAAAAAAAGAGGATCTCATATGTAAGGGGGAGTGTTGAAACTCTTAAAACTCATAGAACGTTACATGAGTATACCACATTGTATAACTAATGGAGAATTTTTTTTCTAATTTTTTTTTAAAAATTAGCAAAAATAAGCCACTTTCGAAACTATTTCAAAAAATAAGCCATTTTTTATCTGGACTAAAAATTGTTGTTAGAGACAATGATTTAGCTAAGGCAAAAATCGTTGCCCCAAACAACAATTTTATTAAAATTTTTTTAATTAAAATCGTTGTCTAGGGCAACGATTTCATGCTGACTAAAAACGTTGCCTTGGGCAACAATTTCTTTTGCCCCAATTTCAACCAACTTTACCAGCTTCATACAAATCGTTGCCCCTACTTCAAACAACGATTTTTGTCCAAATAAAAAATGACTTATTTTTTAAAATAGTTTCGAAAATGGCTTATTTTTGCAAAAAATTTTTTTAAAAAAGCTTATAAATTAAAAAAATTTCGAATTACTCTCCTTATTAGAGTCATTACCATATGATTTAAAGGTAAAATTCTTTTAATCTTATAAAGTGGACTCTTTCTTATACATGGATGTGACACAAAATTGTATTTAACAATATAATATTGCACATAGCAAGTTGTAACATGTTCTGGTTACCTCTAGACTAATTCATACTCATATCAAATCAAATATCTAATTCACTAACGAATACTTGTATAAGATTGAAATAACATAAGATGGCTTCTTTTAGCCACTATCTCTAACTTAATATATATATATATATATATATATATATATATATATAGAGAGAGAGAGAGAGAGAGAGAGAGAGAGAGAGAGAGAGAGAGAGAGAGAGAGAGAGAGAGAGAGAGAGAGAGAGAGAGAGAGAGAGAGAGAGAGAGAGAGAGAGAGAGAGAGAGAGAGAGAGAGAGAGAGAGAGAGGATCATGTGAGAACCCCTTAGTTATATAAGAATCTTTCTTATATAAGAACTCATCTAATACCATTAATTTAGTTTATTTAGATGGATGTGATTTAATCTACATTAATGGCAAAGTTGTAATTATAATAAAGTCAGATTTGGTAGTTAAGGAAGTTTTCTTGTTTCCGTGATTATTGGGTAGTTTTCAGTAAAAATCGTATTATTCAAAATCAGCCGTTTTCCTATTTTTCATTTTACTCTATATTCAAATGACAATATTTAAATGCTTCTTTCGCTATATTTCATATTCAAAGGATATCTTTGCTGTTTTGGCATTAAAAAAAAATAAGCTAATGATTCAATAATTTTCGTAATATGATGATGATAAATGTAATAGTTGTTGTATTTTTTTTACTTCTATCGATTTGATAAAAAAATTTCTTAATATGTATGTTTTATTTCTTAAAAAAATTGGTCGTATTATGCTGTGGAAAATTGGTCTTATTATGTTTGATGTATTAGAAAAATTTTAGAACACTAAAATGTTGTACATTAGATTAGTGTATAAATTTATGCCTTAATACGAATCTTGTACATTAGAATTATTACATTAAACATTAGTTGATTTTATTAGAACATTATAATAGATTTTTAGAACATTAGAATTATAATTTAGAACAATAGGTATAATATGCTATAATACTTGAAAATATAGTTTAACACTAAGAACAATAGTATGACCTTTTAAAACATTAGAATTATAATTTAGAACAATAGGTATAATATACTATAATATTTGAAAATATAGTTTAACACTTAGAACAATAGGATGACCTTTTAGAACATTAGAATTATAATTTATAACAATAGGTAAATATGTTAAAATAATAGGTATAATACTTAGAACAATAGAAGAAGTTTTAGAACAATAGGTATATAATGTTAGAACAATATGTGTAACATATACCTATTGTTCTAAATTTATGATATATTGTTCTAAATTTAGGGGGTTTATTGTTTTGAATTTGAATTTATGTTATGAATTTATTTGAATTGTTCTAAAGTTTATTGTGATTATTCTGAAACTTTGTACTATTGTTCTAAAACATTGTACTATTGTTCTAACTAACAGCTGCTAGTGTAATAGAACACATTGCAAAAGCAATGCAAAGAGTAGATATAATTCTCGATTTTCCATAATATTTTTCCATTGTTACTTACAACTTGTTTAAGGCTTTGTATATATGGCTTATAATTTTAATTTTTTTCTGAGTAATAGTTTACTACTTGTTTAAGAGATGTTGTGTAGCATGGAAGATCAAACACTGTAGACACGAGCATTAAAAAAATAGCTGGAACGTTTGTTAGAACAATAGGTATATTGCTTAAAACAATAGGCATAACAATAGGTATAACAATGCGTAGAATAATAGATGAAATACTTAGTACAGTAGAGTAATATTTTAGAACAATAGTTATATTACTTTAAAACAATTGGCAAATTTGTTAGAAAAATAAGTATAGTGCTTAAAACAATAGGTATAACGTATACCTATTGTTCTAAATTTATGATTTATTGTTCTAAAACATGTTGTGTTACTGTTCTAAAGTTTGTAATTATTCTAAAACTTTGTGCTATTTTTCTAAATCTTTGTACTATTATTCTTACATATTATACCTAGTGTTCTAAAATCGTTAACTATTGTTATAAGTTTTAGACTAACTATTCTTATATATTATACCTAACGTTTAAGATCATTGTTTCATTCTTCACATATAATATGATTGTTTTATGTGGATGTAATGTATAAAGTTTGATATAAAGTTTGAAAAAATTGTACAATTGACTACAAGATTATAGAGATTAGTGCAATTGAAAAAAAAAGTTTGTAACAATAATTATATAATACAATATGATTTAACGTAATATGATTTAACAATAATTAGTACAGTTGAAAAATTAAGAAAATCTTATTAATTGACAGCTATATAATAATTTGGAAGATTTGGACCCAAAAAAAATGATTCCGGAAAATCGATTTGAACAGAATTGGAAGTGGTTGCGGAAATTACGGCATATTTTAAACAATAAAGGGAAGTTGCGTTTTTTAGGATTGTTAGTTAATAATATTTTTCTAATAATTACATTTATGTCATTTGATGACAATTGCATCTAACCCGTTGGATTTAAAAATTAGATGGCTAAAGATGGGTTCTTATATACAGGAAGTTCTTATATATTAGGGGTTCTCACTGAAACTCGCCCCTATATATATATATATATATATATATATATATAGGCACCATCTCTAAATTACAGTTCAATACTTGTAGTAAGCAGCGCAGCAGGTAAAAAAAAAATCCGTAAGAAGACGGTAGCAAGAAGCCCATTTGGAGTAACCCGAACTGTAACTTACGGCTTCCTACCTTTATTCGAGAAAATTTAAAGTAATAATAGATGAAGAATATTCCTACTCATGTTCCAAAGGGGAGAAATTCTATACGTCCGAATTCAAACTCAAATATGAATTATCCAATATTTTTTTACTTAAAATCACAAAGAAAAGTCAATCCAAGTGAATTACTTAATACAGAAAGTAACCGCGTTAGACAGAGAGAATAACATGACGTTCTTAAAGAATTTGGCAAAAATCTAACAGAAGTTCGAATTTCGAGGCTCTCATGCCCACTAGACTTACATCAGGTTGGCCATTGAAGAAAGAGAAGCGAGGGGATACGGTGGGGGGATGGGAGGAAACTTATCCTTATTATGTTATATAGTATGAATTTCATGAGGTGTGAGGGATTCATGCAATGGCAGGCTACTCCCGGCCAGTCTTTGCAGGTCACATGCAATGGGGGTTGGGGGAGTGGGTGAGGGGACTTGTCATATTGAGCTTGTTTCTATGCGAACTTTAGCTTAAGGTGGCCAAGCTAGAGAATTAAAGTTCATAGAAATACTAACGATATACTCGTAATTGTATAATGTGTACAATATATTTATATCAGTTAGACACTCGTATTGATTAGAATGAGTTGTATCATTAGATTCACATGGCATTATAATCTTTAAGGAAGCCTATGAATAGGACATCCTAAAATTCCAAATTAAGTTCGTTTTAGGAGCAAGGATTGGTGGTGCAAAGGATTGTCAAAGATGACAAAAATGTCTATGATAATGTGTTTCCTTGCATTGTATCAATCATATCATAAGTATACGAGACTTTTCTAATTCATACAAAATATAAATTATATCAAGATATTGAGATATCAGATATATGTATTGTTAAATTAGATATATAAATAAAAAAATATAAAAATATATAAAAAAAAACTCATATATTAGATATAAAAGTAAAACTATAAAATGTCCCTTGATATATTTATATTAGATATAATTAGAAATTTCTCACAGATATATATAAAACAGGAATGCACATCTAATGTATTGCCAAAAAAATGTACATCTAAAGTGCGAATCTGAACATAGCCCAATTCCCCAAACATTGATCTATCAATATTAGCAAAATTCACATATTATTATCCTTCTTACACTACTTTGGATCGTTATACCTCAAAAACGCTTAAATTGTGTCCAACTCATAAAAACACGTAATATTATATAATGTTGAGATAATTTACACTATTTACAAAAACATGGTAGCCAACAAGTACCTTTAAATCATGGTCATATATTTTTAATATTATATCTGAGTTGAATTGATTTTCTAGATTTAGTTTGTCTATAGTTGCTACATTTTTTGGATAGTTATCGAAACGCCTTCCTATATTGTTGAGATAAGAAATAAACGTAAGAGCTCGTCTAGGGTCTAGACGTGTAATATGTTATTAATATGAATATATTATACATTTGCCTCAATTTATTTAGAAGATTATATTGTGTTATGAATAGCCACCTAATTATATATTTGTGGAGAGCTAATATGAATTTCACATGATACTAACCTATGCCAAGTTGCATAGGGAGGTATTAAAGAGCTAGCTTAATTAATTGATGTATGATGCACAATCAATGTTATAGAAGGGAGGTAAACCTACTCATGAAACCATACCTAGACACCCAAATTAAACCAAAACATGACAACATCATGCATCATCTACATAGAGTACGTCCCATAATACAAGAAGATTGAACTGGAATCACTTTTAGATTGCTAGAGGAGTGATTCACGCTACCTAATCAAACATTAACATTGAGGCAGTATACATTGTAATGAAATATTCAGCCGCATTTGCGAGTAAGATTTGATAGAAAAAGCAGTATTACAGCAGGATAGAGGAGACAGCAAGAGAAGCTGGTAGAATTTTGAAGATAGGGATGAATAAGAGGACAACGAAGCTTCTGAATTAAAGTAGATAAATCACTGGATGCGAGATAGTGCCGTGATGGTTTGGTAAAGTAATACGGATTTCAGATTTTTTTTTTTTTTTTTTTTTTTTCTCTCGAAAGGTGACAACACAATCAAACATGCATGCAAACAATTTCACGTTTTTTCTTTGATCTTCTAGCCTCGCAATTAACTCTGGAGAATACATCCAATCAAACAAGCGTATATAGAATAATATAGAGAGAGAGAGTGTGTAAGAAAAAGTAAATGTGAAACGATGATTCGAAAAAGTGTCATATTACTTTAGTTATATCATTAATATCTACTCCTTTTTTTTTTGTTTTTTAAATATTATATTTGAGGAGTGAAAAATTTAAATATAATTTTTCGTAAGTATATATAAGATAAAACATATTAATGCGAATCTTATTAAATTCATCTTAAAGTGTATTTTTTTAATACATAGATTTTATAGTATTTTTTATAATACATATTTATAAATATTTTAGTTATAATATATGCGTTAAAAACTATATAAAAAGAATATGTAATAAATAAAAAAGAACAGATTGAATATTAATTTGAGTGAAATTTCACTTTAGCTTACTTTTGTATGATGCTAGTGTTAAATCAAGTTTCACCAAGTTTCCCATATAGTTTGTGCATAGTACCGGTAGAAAATTGCATTAATTAAGCTCCTAAAAACTTAATAGTCCTTTTGTGTTGTTACCTGTTTAAGTTGCTGATCTAGGGTGTATTGTGCAATGTGTTAACATTGAGCTAAAATGTGTTATTGTAAGATTACAGTGAATTTGGTTATTTTCATTATTAAATATTGCATCTTAGTAATAACTAGCTTGTGCTCAAAGGGACGCTTTTGTCTTGAAATATTAACAACTTATAAATCTCAAAAGTCAAAGTATCAAAACTAATAAAACTATTGAAGTAGGAATGATAAAATAATCTCGATGGATATAAGTTCAAGCTAGAATGTTGTAAAGTATGGTTGCTTGTGAAGATTTTTTTATATATAAAAAAGAGTTTTTTTTAATTTATACCTGATATAAATTATATTAGGATATTGAGATATCCAATATATATTATTAGAGATATACTATTGTTATATTAGATATAAATATTGTTATATAAGATAAAAATACAAAATATATAAAATAGAAAAAAATGTATATCAAATATAGATATTATAATCTCAAATATAGAAATAAAATTACGAAATTAGCATAATAGTTGAATAGAGATGGAAATGCCAAATCTTGGTCATACGCCGTAATAAACTAGACACAGGCCCTAGCGATGGTAACATTCTCTGTAGTAAAATGAAAAAGATAATGCCTCAAAAGCTCTCTAGTCAGTCGCTAGACCGTCATTAAGGAGTTGTCCGCTCAGCTCGCTCCACGCTTATAATGTTCTTGCAAAGCATATATCATAACCTGAGATATCCCCTCCAAGATCACTGTAGATCATCCATATTCTATTGCCATAGATGCTGCAACCTTAGCTGCCTACGCTTCGGCTAGCTAGTTCAGCACACCAAGTATAAAAGGTATGTGACAGAGCCATCAACATCTTACCTTTTATCATCCCGAGCCACACCACACCTATACTAACCCTCCAAACTCATGGTTAATCTAAATTTATCTTGACTGCATCCAAAACTGCTCGAGACCATCTAGAAATCTGGCGAGCAGGTGAGCCCATTAAACAGAATTATTAACAAAGATATTAATTTGGTAAGTTCTATGGTAACAAAAGGCATAGCTTTTATATAAGAAGTATTTATCTATTTTATCAGAACAAACCTAGATAAACAGTAATAAACCCTTTTTTACAATGTTGACTAAATTTTCACCCTAATATTACTCATCGCCATTCATTCAGCTTACGGAAATGTTTGACTATCAAAAGCCACAAAGAAAAAGAATTGAAATCAATTTGCCCGACAAACCTACATATACAATATATATAATCCTAACAATATATTACACACTAGCTTATTGGCAATTGGGCATGCAACTCAAACCAAGACAAAGAAAAAAAAAGGACAACTCTTGCAACTTCACCACTTCAAGTCCTTCACCCGCCTTTTGCGGAGGGCATAAAGAAAACCTAAAATTGTTCATGAAAATACGAATGCAAGAGTCACTCTGTATTATTAACCAGGTCAAACTGTCCCTTTCATCTGCTTTGAATATCATTTAATCCAACAATAATTTTTTTTAAAAAACTCAAACTATTATTATTTTTAATTTACTTTATTTTGTTAAATATCTTGGGCCCCAACCAAACAGTCTTATTTTTATTTCCTATTTAGCTGCACCCCTCCCCACCCGAATACCTTCCCCCCCCCCCCCCCCCCTCTCAAATTCTCACATCATAGCACTTCCCCTGTTTTCCTCTGTTTCTTTGTTATTTTTAAAATCCAACCCTTTAAAACAACTTCAACACTCTTTCAAACACAACTTACACTAACATCTGTGTACACCTCATTTCACCTTAACATCAATCCCCTTATAATCATCAGCCACAAAACTCATCTCAAACTCGAATTCGAATTCGAATTCAAACACTTGATACTCTAGCTCGAGAAATTTCCGTATCAATCATGGAGAAGGAATTCTTTCTAAATGCAGGCATAATACCGCCTTCACTGCACTATGGTCAGCCATTCTCGTCATCCTCAATGCCATCGTGGCAATCATTGTCCTCATCCCTGGAACTCCAATCCTCTGATTGCTTCCCCTCTGCACAACCTCCAACAACAACAACAGACAATTTTGAGTCTGCCTTAAGCTCAATGGTCTCCTCCCCCGCCGCCTCAAACACCGCCTTATCGAACGAAAACTTCATTATCAGAGAGCTAATCGGAAAGCTTGGCAACATTTGCAACACAGGTGACATCTCCTGCAGCAGCCAGCACGCCCCTTCCCCTTACATTGGTAGCACCAACAACTCATGTTATAGTACCCCACTTAGCTCACCCCCTAAAATGGGGGTGTCAATGCCAATTATGGATCATTTGGTAAAGGATAATTTTTCCGTTTTGGGAAACACCATTCCTTTAGGCTCAAATTTGCCGGCAATGCCCGGAGATCCGGGGTTCGCGGAGCGAGCGGCGAGGTTTTCATCCTTTGGTAGTAGGAGTTTTAATGGAAGAACAAGCCAATATGTGGCCAAAAATCATAGTCATAATTATACTGATACTAACAATAATAATAATAATAATTTAGTAGGAAATGGGAAGTTGCAAAGAGTGGCAAGTAGTCCTTCACTGAAGGAAGTTGACGTTAGATCTCATCAAGCTCGAAATAACAATTGTGATCAGGAGCATGGTCAATTCTCAAATTCCCGGGAAAATTCGTCGGTTTCCGGGCAGAATCCGGTGGGCGAAAACGGGTCATCTAGGAAGAGAAAAGCAGCTGCTCCTAAGGGTAAAACAAAGGATATTCCATCGCAAGCTCCCTTGAATGCTAACAAAGTAAGTTCTTGATCTCAAACAAAAAATTTGAAAAAATGAAAATCATGCTCAAATGTCAAATAATTTGATGATTTTTCTATATTTGTGTATGTGTGTGCTCTCGCAAAGGTGGCTCAAGATGGGGAGGATTCAAGTGCAAAGAGAGCCAAATCGGAGGAAGGCGGTAGCGGGAGCGGCGGCGAGGGGAAAGCAGAGAAAAACAGAGGAGACGCAAGCCAGAAGCCCCCAGAGCCACCAAAGGATTATATTCATGTTAGAGCAAGAAGGGGTCAGGCCACTGATAGTCATAGTTTGGCTGAAAGGGTAAGGATTTGTACTTTGATCCTATAATTAGAAAGATTACTAATTTAGTGTGTATCAAGGTAAAACTTAGCATATGTAGTAATTTAATATGATTGACATTTGTATGAACTTTGGTATTAATGGCAGGTTAGAAGAGAGAAAATCAGTGAAAGAATGAAACTTCTCCAAGATCTTGTACCTGGCTGTGACAAGGTGCACTTTTACCCCCTTGTTCCTTTGATTTGACTTTTCTTTCATTAAAAAAAACAAACCAATTTTTCTTTGATTTTTGAGCATTTTTTAGGCAATAAAAATCTTATATTTCGTAAAAAAAACTGAATTTAATCTTGAATTTGATGATTACAGGTGACAGGAAAAGCATTGATGTTGGATGAGATTATCAACTACGTACAGTCCTTACAAAGACAAGTTGAGGTAAAATGAAGGCCTGAGTTACACTAATCAAATTGAAATTAGAGTTGAATTCATCATTTTGGTTAAGCTAAAAAAAAAAAGGTTTTATTTTGTGTAGTTTCTTTCAATGAAGTTGTCCTCTGTAAATCCAAGACTAGAGTTCAACTTGGGAAACATTTTCTCAAAAGATGTAAGTGTTCACCTTTTCAATTTTCTTCTTTCTCACAAAATTCAAAAGTTGGGACATCTTTTTCTTGCTTTAAAATTGCTTTTAAATTGACTAAGAATGCATCAATTTTTAATGATTGTGTGGTGAATTTGCAGGCGATCCAACCAAATTGCTCAATGCCGCATCCAATGTACCCGTCAGATTCCTTGGCACCAAACCCTTATGGCCAACCCCATCAAAATCCTTTACAAGATTGCATAACCACCACGGGCCCATGTCGAATGGACCCTCTAAATCCAACCATTAATCAAAACCATGCTTTACTTTTACCTTCACTTGATGGTTTTTCTAATGGCCTCCCTCAGGTAATCATCATCTCCTCCCTGTCCACTTAATTTCCCGCTTATACTCAATTGTAGACTCCAACGATCGTTCAATTCTATACAAAGTCCTTCCTTTCTGTCTAACATTTATTCCAATAGTTTGTAGTATTAATGTTTGTTTTACCCGATATAAAAAAAAAAAAGGCAATGATCTATTGGCTAGGCTTACTTCAAGAAGGATTAGATTAAAATGTGATGTGATTATATCTAATGAAACAACTCTGATTGCACAGCTACCATCATTATGCGAGGGAGATCTCCAAAGTATCGTTCAGATGGGTTTTGGCCAAAAGGAGAATGGATTTCAACAACCACAATCTTTACATGGTAATTAATTAAGAGGATGCATGATTAATTTGTGATAATTAAAGTGTTTCCCTAATAATTATAACCTTTATATAAATGCAAATTACTTAAATGTATGCTATTCTTTTGTCTTGTGTAGGGTCAAATCCATCACCACAAATGAAAATTGAGTTCTAACCACCCATCATCGATCTTGAATATGATTGCCACAAGAGAAGGAAGAAAGGAGGAGAGACAGAGAGGCAGCTTGTATATACCAAGATACTTTGAGTTATTTTCAAGTCCATTTTCTGCAAATCCAATCAAGAAAATTAATTTTTTATGTTTTATTTTTACCCTTATCTACATAGATTCATCTCTCCTTTCCCTCTCTTACCTTTTTTTTTTTTTTTTTTTTTTTTTGTCTTGTCATTACATTTTTATAGGTGTAGAGTGTAGTCATGCTTGTATGTGTATCCTTTGTAATATTCTATGATCTTTCGGTGCGAAAGTCTTAAGTTTGCACCTCCCAATGTAACATATTAAGTTGACGAAAGGGAAACAAAATATATTAGTATTCTTTCATAAAATATTTTGAATGTTTTGTATTCAAGGTGGTTTTTTTTTAATTAAGATAATAATGTTTTTTCTCGTTAGAAATTGTCTTGATGTTAATATTCTTATTAAACAATGTTATAAAATTAAAAATTTCTTTTACACTTGTTTTTATTTGTACATCTCCGTTATTATTAGACCATAAATTTGTTTAATCATAAGTATAATCTAATTAAATGATGGGATTAATAACTTGATTTATTTAATTCATGATTGAACATTATATTTTCTTGATTTGCCTTAGATTTTTAATGATGCATCAAATCGTGTTGAAGTGGTTGGTTACAACTTACACAGCGTGATTTAATTATGTTGTATACCAGCTGTGATTGATTAGTGGGGCTTATTTTTATTTATTTTTTATTTGTGTAAACTAAAAACTCATAAGCTTGAATGATTACATTTACAGTACAATGTAAGAATACTGTGATCCCGAATTGAAGTCAACTCATGATTTTTGTCATTTTCTTTTTTATTTCTTTTCTTTCTCTGTAAAAAATTTATTACTATGTTAGACCCAAAAGAAATTAAACTAAACAGAAGCTTCTGTTCTCTTTTTCACTGCTATTATCAAACAAAAAAAAAATATGATTTAATAATTTTAATCTAATATTTTAAAAATATATATAATTATATTTAAAAAAATTGAATCATCAAGAATAATCCCATGTTGGCAGAGCTGAGATTCTGTCCAGCCTCAATGAATGTAAACAGAAGCTTTAATTATCTCATGAATACATTGCTAATTTAAATATATCTAAATTGTTTGATTTAGAAAATTATTATAAAACTAGCAAGCAGAATAATATTTAAAAAAGAAGAACAAAGTAAATTTGACTAGTGGATTTCAGCTTAAAAATAAATAAAGATGCCCCCTTGTGACCTTTGTCCACCTTAAGAAATTAGAATAATATTTTTGTTAATAATGGGAGAGTGCATGATGGTAAGTAAAAAAAAAATCCAGTTTCTTGGGTTTAACAAAAGAGGCTTTAGCAATAATTATAATTAATGATAGTATTATTGACCTGCCATTGCAGTATATTTAGATTATATTATGTCAAAGATGCTTTGAATTAGTTGGGGAATTTACAGAGAGGGCTAAGCATTAGAAGAGTAGGTTTCATTATAATTTTAATAAGAAAGAAGGAGTAACAGTAATAATGTTTCAGGTGACAGCCTTGTTTTGATTGGTTTCTAAACCTAACCAATCATTTAGTAATACCGTGTCTGACATCCTATTCATATTCTAATCCTATCACTTTAATATTAATTTGTCTTCCTTTTGCTCCATTTATCTTAATGGTGAAGGAGTGATTGAGTACTGCGTAGCTTAATTGCCCTGTATTATGTATTGTTGACATTCCAAACTTCAAAGGCTTGATTATTCTGGCGTAGTAACATTTCCTTTCTTGTTTATGTTTTTGAAACCGTACTCTTCACACTGGAGAAGTTTTAAGGTCGTTTTGTTGACTTTTTAACTCGCATGGAATTGACTTTTCTACGCGGTCACTAGTGAATTGTGTGGCTATAATCAATAATTAAATGTGGTTTCAATTCGTTAAACAAGTATGTACATGCAATATTCTTTAAGTCGTCTTGCCTATTTGATTACCAACAATCTAATTAAGTAGCTGTCCTACGTGATTACATTGGTCTCAAAATAGTTACATGGTAGAATTTATTTATTTCTATGCCACATTTTATACGCCACACATTGAATAATAATTAATTAGCACGAATTTTAGTTCCTTTGTTTTTCTCATAGTATAGCATAGTTTCACTATTCTCCTTAAAAGTTTGTGATTTGACCCTAACCTAGGAAACAAGTAGCATTGGTTTACTTATCGATTTGCAACGTACATATCATAAACATATAATTAGCAACGTACAATACTACATATAATGATAGGTGTCTTTGGATAAACTAGCTAGGATCGGAATAACCCTTAAAAGATAGATATCCTAATCTTTAATTTGCCATTAAATATTTGCCTCTTCTGCTCATAAACAGAAGCTTCATAGGTAAACTGTTAACTTGAGGCTTCATTTCCTTATATTAGCCGCAAAAATAATGAGTTTGATTTGTTACGTCATAGACCTCGAATAAAGTGAAGTACTTCATACAGCAATTAAATAAAATGGGAAAAATATTAAGCTATCCTTGCAAAGCGCGCTCTGTCTTGGGCTCTTGTACTCCACCCAATATTCTAATATGAGTAGTAAATTTTAGCGGACATAGACGCACGTTAGCCAGTATTTTGGACTCTAAGTAGCCTCTTCTCTTTTGTATTTTATCACTATAAAGTATATAATTCAATAAAATCTCATTATCTCTTGGAAATGTTAACATTCGAACTTTGATTGATGTTCTTTGAATAGTTCTTTCTTTTCATAAATTTCCAAAAATTCATGTTTGCTACTTTGTCATCTCACATTGATGAGATTGACCTTGTTTTTCAGATTGAAACTACCGATGTGAGAAGCACACTACACCAAATTGAAATTATCGTGAGCTAGTCGATAGTTAAGATTACTCTAATATTGGTCCAATTTATAATTGTTATTTCTTTATATTTTGTTTTAGTATTATGGAGTACTACTTTTGTGTCTAATTTTTTTTATCCAATGTGATGTTTTGCGGTTTCTAAAGCAAAATTTGAAACGTTTTTATATCTAAATTTTTAAAACAAAAAATTATGAAAATTTATATTTAAAAATATACATTAAAACAAATCTAATAAGATTCCACTTACCTATGTTATTCCGTATTTTTTATAACGTGATGAAAAAATATGGTAATTATGTAGCGTTAAATTTTCCGAAAACAGACATTTCGAGTTATCCTTTTCTTACTAGATTATGTTTAACTTGAAAATTTAAAACCATCAGACAGGCAGCCCACTGAAAGAGAGCAATGATTAACAGTAGCTGAATAAACCTTTGCCTGCCGGCTGTAAAGTTTGATTTATTAATAACATATTTAAACAAATATTAAATTTCTTCATAGATTAAGAAAGGAATAGGAAAAAAAAACTAAAATTTATCATTGTATAAGAGTTGGGACATGAATTGTACCAACTATATGGTTGGCAAGAGCATGCAGTAAAGTTTGAAAATTTCATATTTTATTACAATATCTAATAATTAAACTGGTGCAGCCGTGCAGGATGATTAGCATAAGTTGATGTGTAACTGCTAATTGTTAAAATTTTAGAATCAGTGTAGTCAAAATCTTATGATAATACTCCCTTCGTCCTTAAAAGATCGCTCCAATCCATTATTTGGAGTCAAAATTCGAAAAGTTTGACCACGAATTCTTATCGTGTTATAAAAAATAATATATTCAAGTAGGATCTTGTTGGATGTATTTCAATGTAAATTTTTAGAATATCAAATTTTTTAAATTTTTTGTCTTACGGATTTGGTGATAAAAAAGAATAAAACCGTGTATTGGAGACCGTAAAAATCAAACTCGAAGCAATCTTTTAGGACTGGGTGAGTATTATTACATTTACACGTGAAACAAACTGGACCGTAAATCGTTCTAAGATAATGAAACTTGCAGTGGGCGCCACGAAACGGAGGACTGCAGATTCTAGTTTTACAGCCCTCCATTTACCCAAGTATAGAATGATTCGGGGGGGACTCTTTATTTAAAGTGTATATCATTGATCAGTATATATAATATTTACAATACTAATTCTAATCAGATTATTAGAAAACTTAGGAAGATAAGTATACAAAATATACAGAAAATCTATCCTAATTTGTGACAAATATAATATCTATCAGTTTTGCATATGCTTTGATTCAAATTATTTTGTCTATGTTATATTAGACTTAATTTATTTCGATATATATTCAATAAGATTCTACTACAACGAAATTCAGACACCAAATAAGCTTAGATAGACAAATAAATATACAAATCATATGAGTTTCAAAAAATATAAAATAAGTTCAATCATTGTTATAAAACTTACTTATATAACGAATTTTACTTTGTTTCACCTCATTTTGTCTAGTAAAAATCCAATCAATCTATTTGGAAATTGGTTGTCACTTCTCTCCAACTTCACATGATTAAGGGCATGACCAACATTACTTTAAAAAAAAAAAAAAAAAAAAAAAAACTGTTTATATTAACCATGGGTATCTCAACTTTGTCATTTCTCCATTACATAACATAACTAATACCCCCGTAACTCCGTAAGTAAGGTTATGTATGTGTGGTACCAACTTGTACATAAAGTTTTAGAAAAATCATTAGGATTATTTTAAAATATAGGACAACTTTTTTCCATTCATACTAGTATATACCCTCGAGATATGCTATAAATTTAGTTGTTCTAATTTTAGATACTTTTACATTATCTCAAATTCTATCCAAACCGTAACACGTAATTCATATGTTAGACCATTTACCAATAGGAAAACTTAATAGACATTGTAATATCTTTGAAACTAAGGAAAACAACATTGAAAAACTAACAAGTTAGCAAATTAAATTTTTTTTTAACACACTAAGAAATGAATCTTTTTTTCGAGTATTTTTAAAAACTAATCTAATGATGTAAATGTTAAATGTTTATATAAAAGAAAAAAATATTGTGTAAGGTTAAAGTAGATTTTATAAATATATCGCCGAAAGTCCATAAAAATAGAACTGGATCTAATAGTTTTGGTGCTTTTAAAAGTTCATACTAATTAAAACTCTATTATTGTTGATGTGGCATCTTGCTTGACATGTAAATGCTTAGTTGCTGAATATTTGTAAGCCAGTGTTGTGTTACGCAAGGATATACTACCATGCCACAAATCTGACCAATACCCTATGCTGGGTAAATCCTGACGCTCATAATCCATCCACAGTTCCGCAGTAAAAAGAATCGACAAAAGGAGAAGAAGAAGAAGAATGTAAAAAGTTTTCGAGCGTCCTTGGGTCAGGAGTTTGGTGTGTTACGTGTAGACCGAGCACAATAAGTTTAAGTGATGCGGGAAGAATCATAAGCTTTTGGAACCCTACTACTTTCTGCTAACGAAAGTTTCTGTCTTTCTGACCATTGTAAAAAGTCACATACATAACTTCAAGTGCCATACTGCCAATCCAAGGTATCCCTAAAAAACAATGCCAATTCTAAGAAGAAAGTTGGAAAATTCACAAGAAAGATGCTAATATGCTATTCCTTAATCAACAAAGTTAATTAGGACAGCTATTTCAAAAGATCATACTTTCAGTACTCCTTTTCGATCAACTGAACAGGTAGGTAGGTAGGTAGGGCTAGCTATGATATATTGTAGTAGATTTGTTGACATTTTGTGATATAGATTAAAGCACTGAAAATTTATCAAGTATTACAGTGCCCACTACTGGAATTCAAATCAATGTATAATCTCAAAAGGCATAGACAACTGTACTTATAAATTTTCCCGATGAAATAGAAGGGTGGTAAAACTAAAAAAATAAGAACAAAGTAATTAACGACGAGCACTATTGTTCAAAGTTTATCATCAAAGTATCGTACAAACTTTATACCATAGTGTGTATAAGGTTTTGTATAGCATTGGGTCGGATTGAAATCTTGTCTAGGAGCTCATGACTAACGGTACAATCAAGAAACGTCTCTAGTACATAAAGAGAAGAAGTTGTTTTCAATTCATATTAATCTAATATGATAGTCAACATTCAAGGATGAACCCATGCCATACCATATACACTAGAATTTACTCATGAGTATAATTACCATCATCATCATCATAGTTTACTGACTTAAGCTTTTCATAATAAGGTACCATCATCTAATTAGAGCATATACGTACCATCATTAGAGGTTCAAAGAAGCTTTTCATAATAAGGTTGAAACCAATACTCTCACTCAAGTATTTAATTGGCTTCCGTTTTCGGAAAGGAACATACCAGGAAGCCCAAACAACACAAAAGATTAAACATGTAATAATGGTGATATAACAAATGTGCCTCGATCATTGTTAGGGAAACATCACAGCATTCCTCGAGGAATGAAAATCCATCCTCAAATTCCATGCATCACAGTTTCGGAAAGAGATAGTATATTCTGTGAGTATGGGTTATTCATTTGGAGTAGTCCATTATCTTTTCAATCAGGATACCTAGTTTGAAAATATGTCAGATACATATATTATTTAGTACTCCGTCTATCCTTTTTTATTTGCCCAAGTATAAAAATCTGTTTTTTTTAAGATATAATTAAAAAAATTTGTAAATGGGTCAATATTTAAAAGGACGGACCAAAATAGAAAATAGGGCAAAAAAAAAAAGGGACAGGGGATTAATTAATTGTATGTCATGGCATGTATCGATCGATGTGGTAGTAGATGTCAAGATTGTCTTAGAATGGTTAAATTATCTTAGAATTGAAATTGCATCAATGACATGCATGCAGCATGCAAATTTATACTCATCAATCTTTGTATTTCCTTTGCACATAAAAATTAATGTTATCCCACAGATTGACTTATCTTGCTATCGGCTTCAAAGACTCGCAGTGGGCCCATAACCTTGTAAATTTTCCAGCATACAAATATACAATGATGTTCAGTTCCCTGGACTGTACTGAAGGTATTTATTTCTCGATGTGCGTGGGAAGATATGGCAAATTGACTTCTGTACTGAATTACTCGATTCATAATGAAAATAAGCATGATCGTAACTTGAAATAAGTAGGTGTCCCCATTTTGGCCCGTACCAAATTAGACATGAGGCACTTGACTCCACAGTCCACACAAGTATAATCAGCATGTATAAAACTCAAAAAAAAAAAATCAGTTTTAGTTCTTTATTTTAAGTAGCATTATCGAATTTCTAATAAACTCAAATACGGAGTATTAAGTACTAGATAGCTACCATAACTTGCCACCTTAGCTGTACACAATCCTAATGACCAGTTTGCCGTTCATCATCTGGGGGTTGGGTAGAGCTAGGCATGGGCAAGGCGGACACGCGAGTCGAGCAGGTACGATACGAATACAGTCGTGACCCACAAGGTATCCGTGGAGTAGGCCGCGGATAACAAAAACAAATTAGGCACGAGCACGATACGAGCATGTGAGAGGGACACCAATTTGGCATGAGGCACTACCTGAGACGACTTATTATTTAGTATTATTTAATACTCATATTATTAGTAATATTATTATTATTACTACTACTATAATTAATATTTCTATTATTTTAATAATATTATATTCTTATGATATAATTTAACCTATCTAAAATTATTTTTCTCGATTATATTATGTACTTTATTTTATTTTTTAATAAAAAATTTAGGCCAGCAAGAAACATGACACGACACGGCACATCATGCACGTGGGCCATGTCAAGTCATGGGTCGAGTTTTAGATAAAGGTAACACGACATGGCATAGCACGACAACAATTAGGTACGGTACGACACGACATGACAAGATGTGGGCATGAGATCAAGCTGACAAGATCCATAACAAACAAGCACGACCCGTGCCCACCTCTAGGATGGAGTGAGCCGTTGAGGGAACGTCCTGAAACGTTGTAAACGACAAATTAAATACACTAGAATTTGAAATCGTTTTAGAACGATTTGATTGCAAGAAAATACAGGGAAAGAACAATGTCTTCATTTATAACGAGTACAGAATTATTCCACCGGCTCAAACGATTAAAATGCTGCATAATTTTGAAAAGTCATAGCATAACTGCACAAGTCATATCTCATTATTATTTATGAACCTCTTTAAATAGCGTTATATCTTTGACCGTTCGTCCGATTAAAGTTCCATGCACTTTCTTCAGTTTCTTGTTTGTTTGTTTGTCTAGAAGCACAACGCAAGCCGTTCAGCTATAGATATAGTCATCTCCTGCACAGTTCACACTAATGAGTAATGAGTAATGACTTTCACACTATAGAAAATAGAAAGTACGTCTTGGGAACTGGAAAGTAAGTGAAATAGCAAAGGAAAATCTTTACCTAATGTGTTATATTTGTACGGAGTACCAGTTTAAAGCTGGATCCAAATATTAAGATGTACTGTGTTAAATACGGGTTTAGATTTATATCCGTTTATAAAAGATAGTTCACTTTATAATATTAAAAGAGTTATATCATAATCATATGGCAATAGAAGAGGTTGTCTCTTAGCCTTATAAAGTGTTGAACTCTCACTCATTTGATGAATGTGGGACAATTAATCTCAACTCATAGGTGTGTTTTTATATCTTAACATATTGTACATGTACCGTTATACCACCACACCATATTTTGAGAACAAGTCTTGTTTTGAAGAGTGTAATAATGCAAAATATCGGAGGTTAATCACTCTAAATCATCTTTTATAACGTTGAATTTAAGTGATTTTGGAAAGATTATACTTTTTTTTATTGGCAACAGAAAGATTATACTTATTGCATACAAGTTTTGCCTTCAAAGAAGGTGATACGTCGATAAGTTGGCTTCATCAAGAAGAAAACAAAAAAAACACAACACATGAATGAAATTTATGCACAAAAAAAGCCGCAACTGTCTTAATCAGATTCTGGAAAATTAAATTCAATGTCATTTCATGACGACAAGGCTTCAAGTCTCCGCAAGATTGAAAAAAGTGGAAAGATTACTTTTATCAGCAAATATCACCGAAGAGAGATCAAACTATAGTAGGACAGTGAATGAGACCCTACATTCATTGACACATCCAAGGGCTATATGCTTGTTTGAAATGCATAGATCATCTACGAGTAATAAGGTTTTCAGGGATCTTAATAATGTTTATGAATCATCTTACGATGCAGGTGTAACAATAACATTACAGATGTCGTGTTACCTCTATCTTAGGAAAATCATATAATCGACCAACACAACTGATGCCATCTATATGCCTTTTCATTTTCATATTTCAGAAGGTTGTGGAATGATAGAACTACTGTAACATGAAAGATATTCAACATTGGCCCTACTTTTATTTAAAGTCTTGTGCTTTCTCCTTCATCATATGTCCTGATAGAGTGATAGCATCTTGTTTTGTGTTTAGCCACGTTTCTTCTGCAATACATGCAGAATGAAAGTGGGGTTAGGATCCATCAAGTTTTTCACCAAACCTGGGCATTTCATGCTCTCCAACTATATACAAGTCACATCAATGTTTTCTGGAATTCAAAGCTTCCTTGTTCTTTTTTCTTTTCTTTTTCCTTTTTTTTTTTGTACTTCATAGTTATTCATGCTCTCCATACTTAATTATGTTTGCAAAGCATATGGAGTTACAATATAAGGGCAAAGGATATCAATATTTATATTCCTATTTGAAAACTGAAAATCAATTGCGTGCAAAAGAAGTTAAGTGATATTGGTGAAGGATGTTGTAATTAGCTTTGTCAAAAGCTATTCTTGAACCTTGATTGATGAAGCCTTCACAGACAATGTTAATTGGTTTCCACGAAGGTAGTGTGCGGAAACCCACTAGGATGCCTAAGTCCATAAATGCTGCTTAGCTTAGTAGAAAATCATATTAGGCAACAATGTATTTTTGATGTTTTCTTAATAAACGAGGTACCTATCGACAAGAATAAACAGAAGGTGATGAGCTTACTTGTGCCACCATATTGGACTTATCATGACATTAGGCTATTAATTAGACTAGACCTAATAACTCTTTCTCATGTACTTTGGACAAACTCGATAAATGGGCCACGAACTATGAGCTCCTAAATAGGTCCAAATGACTTTGAGCATGTGATCAACTATACAATTTATATGGCGTTTTCACAATCTATATATTAGAACTGGTAAACTCGCCACTTCATTTGAATCATTGTATTCGGCTGCCGAGTCACTCGATCTCACTTTCTGAGTGTACATCGAGTTTCAAACTAGGGTATCTTAATAAGAATAATCGGTTTAACTCTAACATCAGATTGGTTAGATTCTACATCAAGTTGTGTAATTTGAAGCATACTTCAACTTCGGGGTGTGTAATCTGGTAGCATAATGTGGCACGAAAGATTATGGAAGCTGTTATTAGATCAGGTTACACCAGTGACATATGCAAAAATGATCAGACGTAACATAACAAGAAGAGTTCCTCTAGGGACAGTCACATCAGCTATCCATCCGTATTCAGCAAAATATTCACCAGCGATGCCAAAAGATTCTAGGAATTTCCTGATTATGTGGTAGATTGAATGAAAAAATACAGCAAATAAACAGGTCAATATGAATCAAAATTTATCCTGAATGAGAAAACTAATAAGTCTCCTTGTTAGATTCTATTAGCACTTCTGTTGGAAGCCGATTCTGAGTCCCACCTTGCTATTATTCGATTCCATATATAGCAATTGATGGAAATGCAAACCAACACAATTTCTTAAGAGACTTGTCTGCTTCTTGTTTTGGCAAATTTGGGTCTTGAAGCTTTCCTTTTGATCTTTTCTCTTATCTTACAAATAATTTTAATGAAGAAAGAAATGAAAATTATTACTCCATACATCCGATATAGAGCTGTTCAAATAGGAATGGCCCATTAAGGTATTGTATTTTATGAAGTTGCAAGTTGGAATTTTAGTTCAGAAACTATAACTTTTAAGTTTCCGCTGTCGTATTGTGAAGATCATTATAGCAAAGATAAGCCATAAAATCAGTGTCTTGTAAATTCTCCTTCAAAGAGCTATCCATCCCATTTAGAAGTGGTGTTTCTTCAGTAAGCTCAGGATCAACGTCAAGTCCTTCCACAGAGACACCTCCAAGAAAGTTCAAATCGCTGAACGAGATTTATGAATCATGTGAATTTTCCTTGTATGTGTCAGAGCCCACATGTTTTGAAGAAGCCGCTGAAATTAAGGAATGGGAATCAGCAATGATGGAAGAAATGAGTGCCATTGAGCATAATCATACGTGGAATCAGGTGGAGTTACCGGAAGGTGATGAAGCACTTTTCTATAGAGTTTTTAGGCATTTTTAGGTTGCATTATTAGAGCATATTAGTCATTTAGTTACATTTTAGGTATCATTTTGCATAGATTATCTATTTTATGCTCTATTATACTTTGTTTGTGGTTTTTGTAATATTCTAGGTAGTTTTTATAGCTATTTGAATGGTTTTAAAGCGATTTTGGATGAGTTGAATAATTATTGCAAATGTAATCGACGAATTGAGGATTTTGATTGATGGATTCATTCTTATGGATGATTTTATTGATGATCATACTCATATGAAGTTATTTTGGTTTCCACAAAGGTAAAAAAATAGCTAACAAGGTCAATTTGAGTTGAAAACAAGGAGATATAGAAGTTAAAGAAGAATAATTCTGACATATGCTCATTTTTTTTTATCATAACTCAGTTATACAGATTGGATTGATGATATTCTAATTAGGTTGGAAAGTAGAATTGAAGAGATTTGCAACAGTAGGTCACACACTCTGTGGAAGTTTCTAGAACAAAAGTTACAGCCTTGAAAAGTTGACCCTAGAAACCTTATCGCGGGAAAGCAGCGAATCCGAGTTATAATCGGATTAAACCTCTATTTCGGCCCTAATACTTAGTTTAGTCATCCTATTTTTCTATTTAAGAAGAGTTTAGTAAAATATAAACACAATAAAGACTTATTATTTTTTTTTTTGGATGCATTATTATTTTCTGAAGGTTTAATTATTCTAGTTTTCTCTTCTCTACAACATAATAGTTTTTATTTTCTCTCTTCCATGGTGAAAGTCCTAGTTTTTATTCATCCCATTAATCAAGACTTATAGAGATACTTTTAATTGCTTTTTTCTCTAGTTTAGTTTATTTTTATTATTTCAATTGCTGTTATTATTGATTATTAGTATTGTTTTCTTTATTTCTCATTCATGAATTCCATATATATGGTTGTTATTGTTTTCATCAATTTAGTCCTAAATTGTGAGTAGATCTCTTTCTAGGGTTTTGAAGATCCATGAACACTAATTAATTGGTTTCAAGTTTACAATTGAATTCCTTCTATTGGTTTATGATTGCTTATAATTAGATTATGGCCATGTTTAATTGTATATTGGGTAATTGTTGAATTTGATGCCGAGAGGTAAAAATACCACAATAAGACCAAGAAATAATAGGCTTGACAAATCTAGGCAAGAGCAAGAGCCACTAAAAGAGTCTTGAGGGACTTTAAGTTTGAGAGAATTAGTGAGCCCAAGTTCATTAAATTAATGAAACCAGGTAGTTGTCATTTCTCAATTGATTTGTATGTTCATGGTGAACTATTGCCCTATGCTATAGTTAGTTTGCATCAAGTCTTCACTTAAGCTTTCATCATTAGTTTCTTAGTTACCTATATTTCCAACCAAGGCCCTTTATATAATCTAGACTTTAAAGATCTAATAGAATTGCAACACTTCCCTAAGGATACGATCCCTACTTCCCTAGCTATATTAGTTGGTGTTGTTGATTTATTTTTGAGGGGTATACGACAGCCTGTTCAAATATTGGCGTCGTTGCCGGGGAGGTTATTGTTAGTTCTAGTAGTTGGGTTTAGATTGTTTTATTTTTATTTTGTTTGGTTGGTCTCAAAGAATCTCTTTGGTTCTTTGAGACTTTTATAGTTTCTGTATTTTTTTTCCAGCTTTGAGTTCGTATGCAATTTTGGTATGACCCAGAACCTGAAAGGATACTTAGAATACGTCGGAAATGGTTGAGTGAAAAAGATCAAAGTATTTGTTTAGGGGAACTCACTATATAAGATCTGTCAGCTTTCTTTGAGCGCAATAGTTCATTGTACGAAGAAATGACAGGACAATAACGTTCCTTAAAGGATTATTCCCAACCCAATCCAACACAGTTACCATAAGGTTTCCCTATGCTTGAGATGGATGCACCGAATTTTGAGCTAAAACCATCTTTGGTGAACATGGTAATGGAAGATCCTAATCTTCATATTTCTAACTTATTGCAATACTGTAACACTATAAAGCAACATGGTGTTGTTCAAGATCACATTCAACAAATGATCACATAACTTTATTAATGGTTTCAAATCAAACCTGGATTCAGATATGGGATTTGTATTAGGCCATAAGTTATAATCCACTCTGTTCCAACTTTCCAAGTCAATCATATGTCAAATAGATCTTAACTTGCAAATAACAATATTGAAAACCATATTAGTGAGCCCTTCATAAATAATTGTATGTGCCTAAATAGGTCATCCATATTTATCTAATTAATCATGATTTTCAACTACTGATCTTGATTGTACACATTAAATAAAGGTGTGCATGATTATGCAATGAAATAATTAGCTATGATAATGAAAAAACATAGATAAAAAATATATAAACATGAACCATGGATAAACAACTATCATAGTTAAATAATAAAACCTCGTAAGAAATACCGCTAAATCAGGCTAAATCTTATTAATCATGCCAATAGTCATATTTAAATAAATTATGTACAAAACATACCCGAAGCACTAATATTTACATTTCCATAAGATTAATAAAAGGTTAGTAAAATACAAGTAAAATAGAATTAAAATTAATCTTTAGCCAAAAAAGAATGAGATTATAACTTGATTGTTGTGGTCGAGTACGAAGTAGAGTAGGTGCTTCAAGATGGCTTTAAAAAGTGCATCGGGATTTTTTGAGCGCTTAACGGTTGAGTATTAACTGAAAGATTTGATGTGGATTCTTGATTATAATTGATGACCAATAAAGAAGATGGAATAGGACATATAGGAAAAGAAAAGGAAGAACCATGATAAAGTTGAGAATTTGTAGAGTGCAATAAGTTTGCGTATTACGCAAATAAATTGTGCAAGACATAAAAGCTTAGCGCAACACGAAAGTTGAGCGGTGTACAGAATTTGCTCTCAACATAATTTTCAATGTGCAATTAATAATATTGCATTTAATACTTATATTCTGATGAAATTCTAGATTATTCTATAATTATAGGATAAATTAAAACCATGAGGTTAATAATTAAATTTAACAATTGGGGTTAAACTACTCAAAGACATATTTAAGCTTATTGAACGAGTTTAAGCATATTTTTAGATTCATAAACCATGGACTACCCTATAAAATTGAATGTTCATGAAACATTTAAAGAGGGTTTTTTTTCCTGGTAACCCGTTAGCAAATTTAATCAATCCTCAACATTTTAACTTAGTTAGGACCCAATTGACAAAATTATATATTTAAATCCGGTTTATAAATAAGGGAGACTCGATTTAGTTGTCTCACTATGTTGACAACTACCGATACCCTAACAATGCAAGGTAGGACACTAGGGGAAGATTTGTTGAAAGATACATGGCATATCAATCACAAGCCTAGATTGCAAGAAACCATAAAATATAATTGGGAAATTCTACAATATACACCTGTACTATTGCGTTTTCTGTATTGTATCCAGTAATTTTGAAAAGTTTACATTGTACCCCTGAGGTACGTTTAGTAAACACATTGTACCCTTTGCTAGATGACTTTAACTGACGGAGTGAAGCTCTGTTAACGAACGTTTTACTTATTTCAATTGTTCCCTCTCTTTCACTATTTTGCAAATAATACACATTAAACACTTTTCCTCTTTGGCACTCTGTTTCATGAAACCACCAAGGACAATCAATTTCTAAGCATAATTCAAGACGAGAATTACAGGTATAAGTTTGAGAACACCGGCGACAAGTTATGTTTAAGGCTGAAAGCGTCAATGAAAGTAATTCCGAACCCTAGGTATGTCGAAAATTGTTGAATTTTGTTAAAGATCGTGAATTTAGGGTTTAAATGTTGTGATTTGTGAAACGTCCGTAAACAGAGCTTCACTCCGCCCGTACGTCATCCGGCAAAGGGTACAATGTGTTTACTAAACGTACCTTAGGGGTACAGTGTAGACTTTTCAAAATCACTGGATACAATGTAGAAAACGCAATAGTACAAGAGTATATTGTAGAATTTCCCAATATAATTTCTTTCAACAGTGTAGTATGTTTCTCCAAAGGCACTAATTAATGTAATTGTAGTAGTGTACAAGATAAAAAGAAGTTGAATGGTTCATATAGTTTGCACTTTGCAAGTCATAAAATCGCAAAAAAGCTTGTAAACGTCATAGTGATTCAATTTTATTCATCTTAACTCTGATAAATACAGTTTTTGCTAATTATAATCACACCCATACAACCTCAACTCCACAATCATGTCAACATTAACAATTTCAGAAGAAAAAACCCCCCACAAATATGACTTCAAGCTATCATCAATTTGTTATCACATTCATGTAAAACTTGGATATCACGACAATAGTGATTTCACAAAACCCTCTTTGATAGCGATAGAGGATTGAGATATTGGAAAGATGAGTTTTGTAGGCCCTAATTAAGAATGAGGAACATTTAATAAAATCAAACCGAATTAAGAAAGACTGACTAGAATTTCAAAAAGAGTTAACTAGCAAAACATTCTAATCGCGTTTGAGAGTTTAGACTGTGAGTTTTTATGTATGGAGAATTATAGAAGGAGTGCTTTAGGATATGCCTACTAGTGCGGTTTCGTTGGTTCTATTTACTTTTTACTGAATTATTTGGCTATTTGATTGGTTTTCAATTCTATTTCTTTAGTTGCTAAGTACTCTATATGATGTGTGTATTTCTCCTAGATATTGGGTACTAAACTGCAAAAAATTCTAAAAATTTAACTTTTTACTTTAACTGTAAACACTTATTTCATCGATTTTTAAAACTACTACAATTGGTCCTAAACTCTTCTTTAGGAACTTTGAAGACCATATATAAGATACTTAATGGTTTTAAATCTCCTCACATGACTTTGCAAGCATCAAGACATCAAGTACTTTTTTTTTTTAATTTTGATATTTTTGAAAGTATCTCATGAACATTGTATCATAAACCTTCATAATTCGATCAATTTTGATAATTCTGGATTTATCGAGATAACAACTTGATATGTTTTCCACAAATCTTATAGGATCATAAAAGGCCTAAGGAGTGACTAGAATCTATAATATTTTCCAGCTCTAAACATTTATTTAAACCAAATTTCAAAACTCTTATAATTAAGTGTTAAACTCACTTTTACAGTCTCAATATAAGATGTTGAATAATTTCATTCCTTCTCATATAAACCTAGGAAGCACTCATTGGCTTTATTTCAATTTTGAATGTTTTTTCGAAAATATTTCAAAACAATGTACAAGTAATATAACCTTCAAAATTTGGTAATTTTGTGTAATTCCAAACCCAAAAAATATCTTGTTATGGGGCTTATATGGTAATATCAAGCCTGATAAGTAATTTGAAGTATCTACGTTGACTTTAAACAACGTTTTTAACCAATCTTCTAATGTGCTATAATTATGTTCCAAACTCATTTGGAAGTAGCTAAAAAACCATTAACCACTAAACCACGTAAGCCTTAATACGAAGCTGTATATGAAAGATGTAGGGTATTAAGACTTTATGGACTCCAAAAAGTGGATACAAGTTGTGCTGATTCGCTGAATGCGAATATGAAGCAGGCCGCAACCCGAATCAGTTAACCCAGACCTTCCCGTAAAAACGTGCATACAAGTATTCAATCGACCAAGAATATAATATATAGTATAATTATATCATTATATGTACCCATACATACTCCGTATATAATATTGTTTCAATAATAGTAATAGCCCCCCTTAAAAATCCCCTTAAACTCCGGATCGCTGGTCGCTGCAACAGTGGAGAGACAAAAAGACAGAGCCCCCCTCCCAATTCCCATCAGAACATGCCATGACTCAGACCAAACTCTGAAACCCATCCAACCCAACCCAACCCAACCCTCTCCATTTTACTAATTATTTAATTAACAGTAGTCAAATCTCCACATTGAGGAAGAACAAGGAAAGCTTCAACCTCAAGCTTCTTCCTCAACACTGCTCCTCCTCCATGCCTCGACCCCCCAACCCGGAGTTCCAAGAATGGTGGAACAAACAGCAGAAGGAGATTCTCATCCACTCCAATCTCTCCTCCTCTCCTCGTCCTCCTCCTCTTCCTTCCTCTACTACCTCTACTACCACCTCCAATCTCATTTACCCTAATTCTCTCTCCTCTCCCCTCACCGCCGCAGAATGCGTCTCATCGCCTGTGAATCACAAAGATCGCCGCAGTCGTGCCCGGAACATCCGCCAGCTCTCGTTCTTCTGCTGCTTGAAGTTTCAGCACCTTCTCCACTCTCTCTCCTCCGTTCTAGGCTCGTTTCTATCGATTCTCCGGACCGCTAACCGCCGCATCGCGCTGCCACGCCGGTACGCCGCCGAATCGAGATTCTACCGGTTGATTAGAGTGTTGCTTGGTGTGGTGTTGATTCTGCTTTGCTTTGAGCTCGTTGCATACTTCAAAGGCTGGCATTTTAGTCCGCCATCGCTGCATAAGGAGGAGGTGTTAGGGTTTGTGGAGCTGGTTTATGCTAGCTGGTTGAGAGTCAGGGCGGAGTATCTAGCTCCGCCGCTGCAGAGCTTGTCGAATATCTGCATTGTGTTGTTCCTGGTGCAATCGGTCGACCGCGCCGTGTTGATGTTAGGGTGCTTTTGGATTAAGTTGAGAGGGATTAAGCCGATCGCAGTGATGGAGTATTCTTCCAAGAGTGAGGATCATAATTTGGAGGATTTTCCTATGGTGTTGGTGCAGATTCCTATGTGCAATGAAAGGGAGGTAAGATGATGTAGGTTTCATTTCCCCCTGCCTTTTGTGAATTCGATTTCATAGTTTATGCACCTTTGTTTTGATTGTTAGATACGTAATCTAAGTTTAATTATTTGTCTTCATTGCAGACTAAAGAATGGAAGTAGTATGATCTAATAAGACTTCATTGTAGGAACATGCCTTTGGTTGTGGAAGATCTTTAAAGAACTTGCTGAAAGTGAAAATCTTCATTAACCATGACCCGAGCGGGCCAGCCCGTGTTATCTTCACTAAAACACTTACTAAAGAAACTAATTAAAGTCTTATGTAATGAACTACTTAGTTTTTTATGTTTCAAGATTTCAACTTTACAGACAATGTACTCTAAATAACTGGATTGGCGCACAAATGAATGTTTACATGATCAATATTGGATGTCTGCTGCTGCAGTTCTGGTTTCTGATAGCCTGACAGGATTTTTTGAGCGACATCTTCAAGGCAGCTTTACTAATTCAGAGTTTATCTTATATGTTTTTATAGCAATCAATATAAACCTCAAAGCAGTCCACTCACGTTGTGCAGTATTTACCACCATCCATCTTCTGATTTTCTCCCTGGAATCAATATATTGGAGGACGATATGTTAAAAGAAGAAGCTTTATTATGCTGTTAGTGTTGCTTGAATAAGATGGTAGGCAGTTGTTAGTAGGAAACTACTATATAGAGCAAATTAGGGAGAGGGAAAGTAAGTTGACAATTGATGAGAGCTTAGTTTTGCTTTTTAGATAGTTAGTGGGAGAGAATCAAGCCACTTGATAGCTTGGATATCCACTTTTATTTTCTGTGATTTCAGAAATATTAATCAAATGCACTTTTCTTCCCTTATAATCTGCCAATTATGTTACTTAAAGTTATATTAATTTATATCATCATTCTCTGTACAGAGTAGAGCAATTTTAAGTGTTAATGGATTATAGCATGAAGAAGAATAAATGGTCATGCATATTTGACCATAGATAGGTGTCAAGAAAGAGATGCATTGGTGCCATATTGAAACGACCTATGTAGAGTGTTCAATCTTTGCTGAGCAGCCAACCACAATCGGAAATTCTCCCTACATGTAACAACTAGGGGAGATCAGAGGTTTTTTTTAAAAAAACTACTTAATGAGGCACCTCACATTATGGGGATAGCTTCTTTTACATTTCTTTGACATTGCAGTGATCTAACCCCACAACACTTGCTCAACTCTTTTGCAAAACCAGCATCATGTCAAAGCCTTAATTCTAAAAAAAATGGGGCCTGTCTCAAAAATTAAGATGTCATTTCAACAAGTAGTTCATGTGAATTCTTCTCCTTCTTTAACTTGTATGATCTGCGGTGCTATGATTCTGTCATGTCATAGACTCAAGTCTTTCTTGTCCATTTCACCCCTTTTATCAAAGTTATCTTTGGTCTATCTTTAGTCTTAGGTAAGGGATGTCTTACACATTTCCACTTTTTCTTATAATACACACAAATCTTTTGACTCCCGAGCATATCCATCACACTATAAAGTTATTTCAGCATTATTGCAGAATTGATAATAGCTTTGTATTGATTGTCCTTGTACTCTTGCAGTATCATACAGAGAGAAAGTGACAAGGGTTACGTAAGATAGCAGGATAAACATTGTAGTTTGTAGTCTCCCAACTATCAAAATATATTTGTGCTATTGGATTTTGTGACAATTTTATTTAACTATACGGTTATATGTATTCTTGACCTTTGAATCAGTTATGTGGTGATACTTTGAATGATTTGGTGATTTAACCTATAATTCTGGTGGATTTGGGCTTACATATTTCAATTATATTCTCTTCAGGTACTGTTTTTTCTTGAGAATTGTTTGCTTTCCCTGAGAGGCTGTGTACATTTGATAAGCTTCTTCAAGAAATAGCTCTTTCCGTTTCGTTTTCTTACTTCTTTCTTTTGGCGTTATAACTAGTGGCATGGGAGCTAAACAACCATTAATTCTGCAAATTTCTACAGTTATTGCTAAAACTTTGATCTTTCCCCACTTGTATTTCCTCGCTTGTACCGCTCCTCTCTTTCATCATGTTCTGAACCATTGTATATATATCATATTTTGATCATGAAATCGTTGAGTTTTTCCTAACTAGGCTAGGCTATTGGTGATCTAACTTGTATATCCTCTGATAGTTAGATGATCTCTGATTCCTCACCAACTGAAAATTCTGTTTTGTACATTAACAGGTCTATCAAAATTCCATCGGAGCAGCATGTGTCCTGGACTGGCCAAGGGAAAGAATGCTTGTGCAAGTTTTGGATGATTCTGATGATACGGATGTCCAACAGCTGATAAAAGCAGAAGTTCAAAAGTGGCAACAAAGGGGTGTGCGCATATTGTATAGGCACCGTCTTATCCGAACAGGTTATAAGGCTGGAAATCTGAAATCCGCAATGAATTGTGACTATGTCAAAGATTATGAGTTCGTTGCAGTATTTGATGCTGATTTTCAACCAACACCAGATTTTCTGAAGAAAACTATTCCTTATTTCAAGGTACTTGATTTTCTTTTTATGAATTTTCTCTTCTCCTTGGGCTCTAATAGATAAGCTTCTGTTGAGGAGCTGAGACTTGCTTTCATTTATGTTACATTTTCTCTCAGTCCCTAAAACTTTGTGTAGATGGGTGAACTATTATGTCATTTTTAACTGGTTCATTAGATTGTTCAAAAGATTATAAGCTCTTTGTATTTCATCTAAATGCCATCTTTCTCTTTCCTCTGTATTTTAGGGAAATGATGACCTTGCATTAGTCCAAACAAGGTGGGCTTTTGTGAACAAGGATGAAAACTTGCTGACAAGATTGCAGAACATAAATTTGGCCTTCCACTTTGAGGTTGAGCAGCAAGTCAATGGAGTGTTCATCAACTTCTTTGGTTTTAATGGAACGGCTGGTGTTTGGAGAATCAAGGCTCTTGAGGATTGTGGTGGCTGGTCTGAGAGGACAACTGTTGAAGACATGGATGTTGCTGTCCGTGCCCATCTTTGTGGATGGAAATTCATCTTTCTCAATGATGTAAAGGTCAGTATATGCTTACATACCTTTAGGTTGATAATATGGTGAAAGGGCTTTGAAGCAATGAAGTATGCATGAATTAAGTTGAACTATATTTTTTGCAGTGCCTTTGTGAGCTTCCAGAATCTTATGAAGCATACAAGAAACAGCAACATCGTTGGCATTCAGGTCCTATGCAATTATTTCGTATGTGCTTCATGGAAATAATCCATTCTAAGGTTTGAAACTCGTTTCTCTGTTAACTTAATTTAGTTTATCCTCATTGGTCTTGTCTTAGATTTTGTATATTTGACTCTCTGCCTTTTCTGGATTGCTTTCCCTTGGTAGCTTGCTGGTTTCATTCAAAGTTGTGTTGAGTTTCTGGTAGTGCTAAAGTTGGGTGGAAAATCTGGGGAACTGTTATGAACAGGTTTATGAGATTTTGTGCATGGGATTTCTATGAGCTGGATGTTTGATGTCAGAATGGAAAGATAGAAGTAGATGAAATGTAATTGATGATATGAAAATTACAGAAAATAAGAGGATAGTGCAAGCATTTAAGAGGCTTGCTCTCCCAACTACTAGTTAAACAAATAAGGAGTAAACTCTTAACAATTTTCTCCATTCTTTCTCTCACCCAAATTTTGTCTATTTATAGGCTCACTGATTTCCTGCTTCTTGTTACTCAAGCTACCTCCAACTGTATTGAGATTACAATTACTTGTGTGCCTTTCCTCCCATTGCACCAATGCATTACGGGGAACTAAATGTATTTTTAGTCACTTTCTCTGGCGGTCTGTCCCTAGAAATATCAAATTGCGGCAAATAATTCAAAGACAAATTCACCATTATCTGCTGATATAGTTCCTAAGTTGCTTGTCAACGACTCTGGAGTCAAAAATCTAGGTTTGTTTGTTGTCTTTTTTTGGGGGATTATTTCAGAGACTTTTTTTTTAGTTAGGCACAAGTTCACATGCCTCCTCTCTCAAGAGAACGCCTGCCCCTTGTGAGTGTGGGGAGAAAAGGGAATCAAAATGCTACAAGTGGGCTTGCCTTTAGGATTTATAAGTTATGGAGACTTGCAAAGAATATAACTGAAGCAAGTTTCTGATAACCTTGGTAGAAAGTTTTGTGATTTGCACCTAAATTGGGGATCATTTGAAACTTAGTGGCGCTATTTCTGAAAGGTTATGGCATCAATCCAATATGATAACTACTAAATCTTGTGAGGATGTGCCTGTTGCTAGTGAGGCCTAATATCAAATTTATTTTGGTTCCTATGAATAATACACATTGGCTTCTAGGACATTTTTCTTCTGAACTACAAGGATCCCTCTAGTATTCTCTGCATCTGAGTTTGGGGCTTGTAACTGCTTGAGTAAGTCATACCTCTTATGGGCTTTGTTATGGTGACTGGAATATGCACCAACACCTTGGTTTTGAACCTTGGAAAACTCCTCATAAGTTCAATCCTATATCCTTCTCTTAGCTTTCCCATGCATTAGAAAATGTGAATGGACTTTTCAAGTACTCCCATCAATTATGTCAATAATTGTTTCGTTGCTGGCTATTATATTCGATATTTAAACTTCTAACAAGTGATAAATAATTCAGTTATTAAACTTATTACTGGTGGAGTGTTGTAAAATGTAGTAATGCTGTAGAAAGCTATGATGCACGGGTACGCCGAAACACACCGTACCCCCGTACCCGATACGGGTACGTATCGGGTGCGGCAAAGGTACGTATCCAAGACCCCGGGTACGGCTGGGTACGGCTGAGTTATATCCAATCCATATCCAATTGATTTGGGTTTCTTGCACAACCCATCAGCCCAAAAAAAAAAAATAATCATAAAGTCCAAGCCCATCAAATTTCATATCTATTTTTTTAAAGGTAGTATTATAATGGTACTTAAATCTAAAAGTAATATCTATAACGTTTTATATAATCCCTTCAAAATTTCCCTCGAAACGTGTGCTCTTACCCATTCTCAATTGAGCTTTTAATTGACTACGCTTATTTTTTTTTAAGGTAGTATTACAATGTTAGTATGGGTTGTGCAAGTTATACATATAAACCCTCCAAATTCTCATATAAGCCTGACCCCTCCAAACGTCTGCTCTTCTTATTTTATAATTTATGTTTTATTTTTTTGCTGTACCCGTATCTAGAAATTTTGATTTTGCTGTTTTTCATACCCATATCCATATTTGGATTCGTATCGGTGCAACATTGGTAGAAAGTACAAAATTGACTCTTGTCTAGCTAATACACTTTTTCTTTTGTGTTCTCTTTACATTTCAGGTGAGTTGGACGAAGAAGTTGAACCTAATTTTTCTTTTCTTTTTGCTTCGAAAGCTTGTTCTACCCTTCTATTCCTTCACTCTTTTCTGCATCATACTTCCATTGACTATGTTTCTCCCAGAAGCTCATCTCCCAGCTTGGGTTGTCTGTTATGTCCCTGGTTTCATGTCTCTGTTGAATGTCCTTCCATCTCCACAATCATTCCCTTTTATAGTACCATATTTATTGTTTGAAAACACAATGTCAGTTACCAAGTTCAATGCCATGATCACTGGGCTATTTCGATTTCAAAGTTCCTATGAGTGGGTAGTAACCAAGAAATCAGGGAGGTCATCTGAGGCTGATCTACTCGGTTTATCTGAAAAGGAATCTGAAGTTTCAGTGGATACATCCAAGTTACATAGGTCTTCATCAGACTCAGGCCTTGAAGAGTTGAACAAACTGAACATGAGCAAGAAAAATGGGAAAGCCAAAAGAAATCGGTTGTACAGAAAGGAACTCACCTTAGCATTTATTTTGTTGACTGCCTCGGTTAGAAGCTTGTTATCAGCGCAAGGAATCCACTTTTATTTCCTACTATTTCAAGGAATCACTTTCTTGATTGTCGGTCTCGATCTGATTGGAGAGCAGGTGAGTTGAAGCTTTCTGTAACAATGCCTGAGCTGTATTGACCTGTTATGGAGTAGCAAAAGAATTTGGTCTATGCATAAGCAATGCCTGGATCTCGTTTACCAGAAGTATAAATAATGAAAGCTTCTGTGACCACACATAATTTGGTATAGAGTTCAGCTATTTATTCCATTGGCATAGCATATCTGCCTTTCTGTATCTATTCATTTGTGGAGACTATTTACAGTTGCCAAATTGCACAAAAATTCACTATGGCATAGCCTGGGTCTTCCATGACCATGCACACCCTAGTAAGTGGGGGGAGCTCGGTGTGCTTTGGATTGTTTGTGATGAAACTATACTTTTACTGTGAATCACTGGTCTCGAGAGAAAAGGTGACTCCTGGTGATATATTGATTTGTGAAACCATTCATTTATAGTAGTCAATCTAGTCATTATTGTTCTAGATCAGTAAAATGTGTTCTTTACCTTCATCTTGTCTGCGGGCAGTGACATGACAGGATTTGTTGTATCCTTGCTCCTCTTTAGATACGAAGAAGGAACCCAGATTACGATTATTATTGATACGGAGTAGTATTTTTGTTGTATTCTACCTCACAGATGGATTGTCGTTTGAAAATTTTCGTGTATATTGTCTCATCTTGAGGCATAATAGGACATGCTTGTAAGAATCAAGAGATTCGAGTGTACTCACCAATTGAGAAGTCGAGGGATTTATTTATTTGGTTAGTTTTCACTGTGTAGCCGTCTTCTTTCTACTTTTATAACAATATGAAATTCTCGACTTTGCTTTTCCATATGATTTGTTGAATTCTCGACTGTGTATAATAACCTTAAACATTCAATCATTTTGGACAATTTTGGATTTAATGAGAAAACACCTTCGTATGATTATCACAAATCTTGTCGAATCATATTAGATCTTAGGAGTAATATGAACCATCTAGACATCTATTTCAATTGGTTTTCCAATCTACTATAGACTCGTTTTGTAACGAATGGTTTGACCTTTCTCATATGACTCTATGAAGTATCCAATAACTTTACATCAATTTTGAAAATATTTCCAAAAAAATTCCTAAAACAATGTAATAACCTTAAACTAGTATTAGCAGCTCAAGAATTGAAATAATGATATAAAACCCCTCAATATAAAAGCCATAACTGATCTTTTAGTTTTTCGATAAAAATTGTCCCGGTGGGTTTTGGAGGGGGTTTTGCTTGGAACTTTTAACCCCTGGTTATGGTATTATGAGGCTAGATGGAAGATACTGCCACTCTAGTCTCACTTGAATGGTTGCATTGCTGACTTAAGGGCGCACTCATTCCATGAAATGCCATGGGTCTATCTATCTATTCACGCAAAGATGAATGGATCCCTATAGAGATGGTGTTTGTAACGCAATAGCGTGATTCCTTCGCACTTCTTAGATCACTTATGTTAAACATATTTTGACGAATAAAGGTAAACTGACACCAGCCACACTATGTTAAACTATTTCAGCCCTTTCCTACAAAAACTTCAGCAAGTATGGTAGCTTGACTGAACAATGTTACAATACGCCACCAACAAAAACCATGCTAATTATTTTGTAGAATTTATCTTCATAGACCCCTATTATCAATGCTTGCTTTTTTAACAAATACTGTTTAACTTCCCTGAATAAAAATATTCAACAATTATAAATGTTAATTTAATGTTAGTAAGGTGGGATACATCATGTTAACTATTCCTGTAAAATTTTCAACATGCATGGCTTACAAATCACGTGCCATGGACTGGATGCGCTCTCCAGAATGAGAACCGTAACTCTTGGCTGCCAATCTAAACAATCAGACGTCAAACATTTTGCAGTACTAAATTAACTGATATCTAGAAATGGTAAAAACAAACCTGAAGAACTTGGACAAGATACTTGCTAGGCATAGTACCATATTGTTCAATTCATAAATTAGAACATTGGATACAAGAAAAACCACTTAAGAAATCCACAAAATCAGCTTTCTTAAATCAAAAGACCTGTGTGTTTTACAAGGTAAACATAAAAGTAATTGTAAAACCACGAGACCCTCAAATTGTTATTTATAATAAGTGCCACATCAGTTGTGCTCCTCTTTATGCCTAGCAGTCTACAATCTGGGTTCAGCACATCTCTGCATTGTCTTAATATATCAGGATCAATTCTCCAACAAACCTTTACCAAGTTGCAAAGATTAGCAATTAGGCTGCAAACTTACATCAAGAACTAAGCAATCTTTGCGAACATTTTTCCATAAAGCTGGGCATCCTTCTTGTTGTACTCTCTCATCTTCTCCTTCAACTTCTTGTATTCCAGTTTCACGTCCCTGTATAAGTACACAAGCAATGAAATTATCAGTGATTTGCCAAATGCAACATCATATAAAAATCCGATTCCCAGTATGGACACAAGCCATTCATTTATACATCTCATTCAAATTCATTCCCAAAATTCAAGAAAAAGAATCAAGCAACATCCACTTCTCTCATAAATTAGATCAGAAGGAAACCCAACCTTCAACTCAAAAATGACAAAAATCTTGAATTTCCTAATTAACTTGGCGGTAAATCTGAAGTATACTAGACTACAGATATTTAACTATCAAACAATCAAACAGAACTGATTCAGAAAGATGAGTTTCATGTAAAGATCCCCATTTCAATCTTGGTTTTAAAAAGCGAGCCTAGGCGCGTTAAAGGCGAGGAGGCGGTGGTGGAGCGCTTCTACGAGGTTAGGCGTGGCGAGTCCTAAAAGCGGGCACCTTGAAGCTCCTTAGGCGAGGCGAGTGGAGGCGAGAAGCGCCGCTTCTCTGGTTTGCTGTGGGGAAACTGGAAAGGAGTGACAGCTTGCTTCTCACTAATGCCAAATCAAAGCACGAGGGGAACATAAGGGGAAGGGAATGTGCTAAAGCTAAAGCTAAACCTAAACCTAAGCAAGTAAGCACTGCCGACTGCAAGTAAGCACTGCCGACGCACCAGCCACCCAGCCCCGACGCCACCCGTCAGCCACCAGCAGCCGGCTCCACCAGCGACCCAGCACCCGACAGCCGACTCCAGGTATGTTTTTCATTTTTTTTCATCTTCTTCCTTCATCAGATTTCTTTCTTCCTCCTAGTCTTCTTCTTCCTTCTTCCTCATTCTAGTCTTCTTCCTTTTCTTCTCTACTTTTCTGGTTTTTTTTTTTTATTTGGGGCTGGGAAGTCGGGAGGAAGGGGCTGCTGCTGGGAAGTCGGGATTGGGGCTGGGATTCTGGAAAGCTAATTAATCAATTCCCTGGCAGTTTGAATCAATATTTCCTGGAAGAAAGTATGGGAAGCCGGATCCTAACAACAAAAATAATTGGAGTTGTAGTTTTTGTTCCAAAGTGACAAAAGGAGGGATATTTTGTTTTGAGTACAAAATACAATTTACAAGCGTTAAATTTGATTTTTGGCATAATTGGAGCGCTTTTACTTGGCGCCTAGTGCCTAGGCTCCGAGGACCCCTAAAGCCTTAGAGCGCCTCACGCCTTTTAAAACCAAGATTTCAATGCAATTGCTTTCAAACAGTTGGTTTTGCATGGTCACTTCTTTACATAATGCTTAATTTGAAGTTAGAAGGGCCACATTAACTTTGAAATTTACCTGTTGTCTGGCTCAATTTCCAACGCCTTCTTAATGTCAAACTCTGCCAACTCAAGATCAGCCAAGTTTATGTATGCCTGTGCCCTTCTGTAGAGAGCTTTGACATTAATACTGTCCAATTCCAATACCTATGATATTCCACAAAATAAATGGAGGTGAAGAACAAAAAATTAACACGTACAAGTTTCATAATTGACCTTAGTACATAGAAGGCCATTATTTACCTTGGTGCAAATTTTCTCTGCATGCTTATATTCTTTCAACTTCAGCTTGCAGGCTGCATTGTTCAAATTGCAAGATATCTTCAACACCTTGGATTGCTTCTTCTCTTCATCACTGAAAGAAGTATCGTAATCGATATATTTGATAGCCTGAAGACAAAGAAAGTACAAAATAACGTTTCTTGCACAAGTCCAAGAATTTAAGTGATTTTCAGTGTTCGCTTCTAGGAACTTTACCTTCTCATATCTCTTTGATGCTCTAACATATTTTCCAGCTTTAAACAATGCATTTCCTTCTTCCTTCTTTTTGCCTGCTGCCTCAATTTTCTCTTCGGTGTTCATGTCCCATGATTCCTTCTCCTGAAGAAACAATTAGAATGGTCGAACATTCAGCACCTAAACAGTTGTCTAAAACCTCAAGAATGATAGAGCCAACAAACCTTCTCAAACGAAAGCAATTCTGCTTCATAATACACAGTGGAGTTGGGAGGAACCACACCCAAGTCCAGCTTGGATTCCACTGAGCCAAAGGCATATTCTGGAGCAATTGTCAACTGAGCCACCTCTCCTTTCTTCATTGTCAAAACAGCTCTATCAAGTCCCTCAATAACTTGCTCTGATTGGGTGTCAAAAAGTCAAAACACTGGTACAGTAAAATCTAAAGAACTAAAGAAATGGAAACAAAATGGAGAGATATACCTTCATCTGTCTTAAATTCAAAAGGCTCATCTCCATCTTCATGTCCCTTTTTTATAAAAACAGTACCATCTTGGAGCTTTCCAATCAATTTCACTGCCAGGGTTATATTCAGAGTCAAATAAATGCACAGCCAACAACTGCCTTTACCAGAAGATGAGACAATGGAGACTCCCTACTCACATTTTACAACAGCTCCCTCATTAGGGCGGTCATACCCTTCTCCTTCCTTGAGTATCTTTTTGACAATCTTCTTGTCATCAGTAATATTAGACACGGTCTTCCATGATACCAGCTCAAGGGTGATTTGAAGTGCGGAGTTTGGAGGAACAACACCTTCCTCACCAGATGTTGGCTTGCCTTGCTCTCCAAACCCATCTGGGTGATAAACAGGGACAATAAGTTCAAACTACAAATGTCTTGCATGTTCCTAGAGATAACCTTCTTTCAGTTATAAAACTTACATTGTGGCATTACAGTAAGAAGCACCTTTTCTCCTTTCTTCATAGTCTTCACAGCCTTCGCCAATGCAGGACAGAAATGACCTGCTCCAACAACAAATCACAAACAGTTAACATCCACACACTGAAGAAACTTCTTGTTAGACACAGTAGCAAGTACAAATTCATATATAAATATACCTTCACTAACAGTGAACTCCACACCATCAGACTTCCCAACCAATGTTCCATCTTCAAGGCGAGCTTCATATCTCACTGCACATCATCCAATAGTTAAGTACTCTTACGAGTCGGCTGCAATTTAAATTACTTTGTAAAATGTAACACGTCAACTATAATGAGTAGCATACCAAACACCTCATCGGGATCCTTTGGATTTTCCCACTTCTCTCCTTCAGCCACAATCTTCTTAAAGATTCCACCATCCTTGCAAATGTCCTTCACGCTAACCCAAGATAGCAGCTCGACATCAAATTGCAGGGTAGCATTGGGAGGGATAGTAGGAGGTGAACCACTTTCACCATAGGCCAGGGCGGCAGGAATAGTCAAAAGAGCATTTTCACCCTTCTTCATGGTCTTAATACCAATGTCCCACCCCTTAATGACTTGACCTGTCATAATCATTATACATAATCACTTTAGAACAAATCTTCATCTTAGAAGCTTACCTGCTTTATAGGAAATACTATCAAATGCATCGCCTGGCAACAACAAAGTGTGTTATTACTTTTAAGCCAAATTTCCTAAAACTATCCGAACTAAGCAAAATTACAAACCCTAAACTGGGTCAAAACGTATACGTCTAAATCTGATTGCACTAGTTGCAGTTATTTAAGCTATACTAATACTATCATGATCTCATTCATTATACTGCTATAAACAGACTCCCCAAGCACCAGTCAAAAATTGGACGGTTTTGTCATACATGAGGCAAGTGAAGCACAAATGTTCTTCAGCTACTAATTCAAAAACACAATTTCACATCTGCTGTTCTTGTTCCATCAACTTCATAATTAAAGCGATATAAAAGTCAAACAGACCAAATTTTGTTAGACTAGAAACACAGACAACCATAGCATACACAACATAACAGCAGCAACAACAACAAAATCATTGAAATTCAGCTTCTTCATGGTACTAATAATAAAGTCACACAGCCTTAACTTTGTTTTTATTTCAGCTGAACAATCTAAACTAAGCCAAACTTACTACCCTAAAACAAACCAAAGTATTGACTTGAATCATTGAAATTCAGCTTCTTCATGGTACAACAACAAAATCATTGAAATTCAGCTTCTTCATGGTACTAATAATAAAGTCACTCACTAAATACTCATCCTGTCAAAATCATCATACATAATCCACGTTTTAAATTACCTGCATATAAAAAAAATTGCCTGGTTAACAAGAAACACTATCAACTGCATTGTCTAGAAACAGCCTTAACTTTGTTTTTATTTCAGCTGAACAATCTAAACTAAGCCAAACTTACTAGCCCTAAAACAAACCAAAGTATTGACTTGAATCATTGAAATTCAGCTTCTTCACGGTACAACAACAAAAGCATTGAAATTCAGCTTCTTCATGGTACTATTAATAAAGTCACACACTAAATACTCATCCTGTCAAAATAATCATACATAACCCACGTTTTAAATTACCTGCATATCAAAAAAATTGCCTGGTTAACAAGAAACACTATTAACTGCATAGTCTAGAAACAGCCTTTACTTTGTTTTTATTTCAGCTGAACAATCTAAACTAAGACAAACTTACTAGCCCTAAAACAAACCAAACTATTGACTTGAATCTGATAGCATAACTGCACTTGATTAAACGATACATCATCATTTGTTCGTCATCTATGAACCAACTAACCGAACAACAATCGAAAAATTGGACAATAAACGTTACACAACAACATTATAAGCAAAAAAAAATCATCAATTAATTCATTCACACAAGGTCACATCTAATGTTCTTACATCAACTTTATAATTAAACTGATACAAAAGTCAACGCAAACCAAATTCCGTTGCAATACTACGACACAAGAACAACAACAAAATTCTATTGAAACAATCAACAAAAACTGAGAAATCAACATTGCATAAGCAAATTGCCAAACTAAGTGATCCAAGCACTTCCAAATTACATCAACTTGGAATAGATTAGAATGCAACATTCATTTCGATTCAATTAAATTCAACTTAGATTCAACAGCTAAACGTAGGAACATTATTACAACATCAAATTTTGCATCAGCAATAACAACGTTAAGAAACAAAAATTTCAAGAAAATAAGGTAAAACCTTGGCCAAGAGTGAACTTGAAAGGAGTGCCTCGGTCGCGGCTTGAATCGAACTTCGTTCCATCCAACAAAGTTCCAGTGTAGTGCACTGCAAATTATTCATTCATAATTCAATCGGAAAAAACTTAGTTAGCGGAAAATCCAGAAAGTTTGAGCTCGCCGAAGAGAGAGAAAGGACTATAGAGAACCTTCGACTTCGTCGCCATTGTCAGGAGTATCCCAGCCATCGCCTTCTTTGAGAAGCTTCTTCTTCAAGCCATCACTACCGATCTCCTTCTCTTCGCCGACTTTCATCGGCGGCGCTTCGTCGGGAAAGTCCATGGCGTCGTCGTTCATCATCATGTCCTCCGCCGGCGGCATCTCAAAATCTTCCATGTTCTAGAGAGAGGAAGTGATTGCAGCTGAGGAATGTAGAGAGAGAAATGGAGGAGTTTTCGCAGATGGAAGGTACTAGACTAGTGAAGAATGTACGGGACAAGGGTTTTTAGGGGAGAGTGTGTGTGAGAGAGAGGTGCAGCGCACGGGGTTCTAGACTCTTCTAAACCGAGTTGAAAGAACTAAAGAAATTAGAAGAAGGAAATATGTGTAAACTGTGAAAAGGGGAGAGAGAGAGGAATAGAGCTAACATGGGGGTGATAGCACGGTAAGTTGTTACACGGGCCAGGATCCGGAAAGTAAAAAAAAAAGTAAAAAAAAAATTAAGGTACGACGACACGAGCATATGAGTGACACGTCAATTTAATATGAGATATAGTTTATAGACATGTTATTATTTAATGTTATTTGATATTAGATATTAATATTATTATTATTACTACAACAATCAATGTTACTATTATTTTTAATATTAATTGTATTATTATAATATAATTAAATTATCAAAAAAATTCTATTTTATTACGTACTTCATTTTTATTTTTATTTTTTAAATTAGACCAGCACAAGACACGACGCGACATGTGGGTTGTGGGTCATGCCAAGCCATGGGACAAGTTTTAGAGAAAGGTAGCACGACGCGACCACAGTTAAGCACGACACGACAAGTGGCTACGCATGAGCTAGCATGATCCATGACGGGCACAACATGGTCCATGACAGGCTTAGCACGGTCTGTGCCCATCCAGAGGATTGAGAGTTTAAAGAATACCTCATTAGGGTGTTAATCGTTTATACCATTTGATTTTGGGTTCGGTTTATCGATTTTCGGTTATTCTACGAGTCTGTTTTTAACGATTTACTGTCTTTAGCGGTTCAGGTCAGTTCAGTTTGGTTTTTTTTATTGCGGTTTCTATTCGATTTAGGTTCTGATTGGGTCGAGTTGTAATCAGTTTGGGTCATTATCGATTCGGGTTGTAATCGATCAATTTGAAACAAGTGCCGATTTAAAGCGGTTTTCGGGTCAAAAAAGTTCAGGTACTAGACGGTTTGGGCTATAATCGGTTCGGGTCATAATCAGTTCGGATCATAACTGGCTCGGGTACTATTCGGTTCGGGTTGTAATCAATTTGTGATTCAAACAAATTTGGTAAAAATTAGTTCAGGTCATTATTAATTAAAGTTGAATTAGGCCGGTTTGAAAATAGATCCGGTGTAAATGTGCTTTCAAAGTATATAAGAGTAGTGATGAAGACTTATGCGCCAAGATACACCCTAAGTAAAACTCTTTATGAATTACAAAATTAGTAAATTATACATTACTCATATTTTTTGATGTAAAGGGAGTCGTAAACGGCAAACAACAACTGATGTAGAAGGGATTCGATCACAGGTCTTGAATACCACCATTCAAGAATTTAACCAACTAAGCTAGTTGTCATCCACATACATTGCTCATATAGTCGTATGACTCGTATCTTATAAGAATTAAGACTAATAAGAGTGTAAGACTATCTTACAATGTTATATTAAAAACGCTTTTTGAATGTTTTGAACACCTCAACTTGATAGTTGAGAGCTTGAGACAAACAAAGAAACTATATAAGCATTGTCATTATAAGACTCTTAGCCAATTGTGTTTTATTACATTATACAATCAAGGATGTCAAACAAGCCAATTCAAAGTCTATTGTATTTGATTCTTAATATTCTATGTGTTAAACTGTTAATGTATAATTAATAATATATTTGATCACGCACCTAAACATAACTATTGAAAACCGCACAAAATATTGTTATAAAATTTATTAACAATATTGTTGTGTTATACTTATTATAACTATTATTTAAATATGTAATGAAAATCATGAGATTATTATATATGTATATCCTTTTATTTGTTTACCCTTAAGGCTTGAGTTACTGATAAGACTAATAACATAGAGTAACTTTTAACTAAAGTCTCATAGATCAAATGTTTTTGCCGTGTAGTATATTACACTATTATGCAACTACTCTTATATTAGTCACATACTCATATGAGTCATATCTAACTAAGTAATTATGTACTAATCCACTAGTAAATTATATCATCTATATGTTTACAAGATTACAAGTGTGATGTGTACAACTAAACTTATATAACTCATATAAGCATATAACAAATATGTAGTACTTCTAACTGTGTAAGATGTAACGTCGTTTTCTTGTAGTATATTTTTAAAAAATGTAGAGTGGAGGTAAAAGTTTATAAACGGTTAGGTCATAACGGTTTACGGGTAGTAAACGGTTCGGACATAACCGGTTTACGAGTTTACGGGTAGTAAAAGTTTATAAACGGTTAGGTCATAACGGTTTACAAGTTGTAAACGGTTCGGTCATAACGGTTTACGAGTTTTAAACGATTCGATTATAACGGTTTACAAGTTGTAAATGGTTCAGGTTTATTGGGTTTTTGTCGGGTTTTAACGGTTTCGGTTTGCATCGGTTCGGGTTACTATCGGTTCAGACGTAATCGATTCGAGTGGTAACGATTCGGCCCAATAAGAATTACGAGTCATTAACAATTTTCCAAAATACGGTTCAGTTCAGTTTTTTTATTTCATTTAATCGGGTTGGTTTGATTTTTGATTTTCAACAAACGGGTTCTCAAGGGTTCATATTCTTTTCGAAACAGTTCGATTACACCAATTCGGGTCGATTTTTGACAACTCTATACCTCATTCATCAATATGATAAATAGAGGATGAAAGCTAAAGATCATACTTTTTTTGTCCCATAATATAACAAATTTGTTTATCATGTTGAATTTGAAAATTTTCATTGTCATGGGCTAGACAAGGAGCCTAGGATGTTTCCAGAGACAGAGAGAGGCTTCGGTAAAAATTCAATCATTTCAATAATACATATAAGCCCCTTAGTATTTGATAGCCATAAAAAGATCGGGGCAGATTAGCCCTCATAGCACATCATGTATTTCGTAGCTCTATTTTCATTTTCTTAATAAGAACAAGAAAAGAAATGCAAAAAAATAACGATGCTTTAAAAGGCTAAAATATTAAAATCAATCTCGTGGCTCAATGGGACAAACATTAAGGGACACATAATCAAACAATCCGAATCTTGGAGAGCCTTTCCTAAAACTATAATGTTGCTAACACTGCTCGATCACCATGATTTTTGCACCAATTTGGTGAACTGACCCAACACAAGCCAAAAACGAAATCAGAGAGTTCAAGCCTTTTCAGTGTCAAGATTCCTCTCGAGAGAGTAGGGGAAGTATATTGAAATTTTCAAGTTTGATAAGCAACTACTGCGCATCATTCAGAAAATTCAAGAGTTTTCTCCTCTATTCACTAACTTGAGAGAAACCAATGATATTTTTACCCAGCGCAGTTGCTCCTATATAAGCTGAAGCATATAATCAGTTAGCCAAAAGAGATGCAAGGCAGGTAGACAGACCAGCATTCCTAATGAAATGAATATTACAGATCTCTCACTTCACCAAGGTTTGACAAGCAGGACCTGCAGCTAAAATGATTAAAATAAAATGTCATGATAAAAAGATATAAACTAGTCTGGGAAATTCAATGATCTAAAACCATTACTAGTCTAGATTGCCTTCAATGGAAGCAAAACTTAATATAGTGCTCTTTCAGTCTATAGTTCTTCATCAAAATCTTCATCAACGTCTTCTGCTCCGCTAGATGGTGCCCCATTTACAGAAACAAGCTCAGTGTCAAAGATAAGAGTGGCTCCACCTGCAAGCATTTAGAGAATTAAGGTATTCAATAGCATAACATCACACATAATGATTAAGAATTTAGCAAAAATGAAAGTTACAACTCTTAAGTAGTACAGTAAATTTTGAAACAAACTCTCAGGGAGGCATCAAAAAGTGAGAATTTAACAAGAAACATAAGTTGTTTACACATTCCACACTACAAGTTGATAGGTAATCTGCAAATCGATGTATTTTTCTTTAAAGGAGAATTGTTAATATCAGTATAACAAGAAAATCTGTCATAACTTGAATAGGTAGTATTAGCCTCCATAACAGTAAAACCACTCTCCTCTCTGTATAAGTTGGGTGTTCAAAGAAAGGAAAAATGTAAATACAAAAGACTATTGGCATAAATCAGGTGAGTTTCATTTTTGTATCATACTTGAACAGCTCTATTACCAAGGGAAACATAACCGTGATTATTTCACATCAAACACTATATATGGAGTATACTCAAGCAATATCAATTAATTCATGCCCTTTACTTGCAAGTAACTGAAAAACCCAGGACAACAAGACGCAGCATTTATTGAGAATAAGAGGAAAACTACAGAGAAACCAAAAGCTAGAGAGCACAAGTTAGGCCATGACCGAATTTTATGCACAAGTCTATTAGCCACACACACTTCAACTTTTCACAAAAGTTACATACCAGAGAGAAGTTAAAGAAGCTTACCTGGAATAGTTGGGGGAGATCCTTGCTCTCCATAGCCGAGCTTTGCTGGTATTTTCAATTTCCTCTTCTCACCCACACACATCCCCAGCAGTCCTTGGTCCCATCCTGCATTTACAGTAACAGTTATAAACCAGCAAGTTTTGACAACTTAACTTTTGGTTCACATGTTAAAAAAGGACAATGATCCCGGCAAGATTTGATCCCAGTATTTAGATCATTAGGTATCACCTTCAAAGATTTTACATTCTTGTTTGACTGGCATAACAGGTTCTCAGCAATTTAACGGTCAACTTTACATGTCCTCAACAAAGTCATTGATGAAATAGAAATAGTTGAACTACGAAAAGATTAAGGAACTATTTATTTGTTCAAATTGATACAGTAATGAAAGTTTAGAAGCAATAACGACAATATGTACACATATATTCATACGTTAAAAAAACATGGACTCAAAAATTATATTGCCTCCAGACTCCTGTTGCATAGGGTAAAATGTCTTAGCCAATTCCCTTACAAAAAAATCAAGTTGCTAAGAATGACGCAGGGAGATTCATCCAATAAGGAGTTAGTCTAATGGGAATAGAGAGAGGTGATTAGGTGAATACGCATTCATTGACTGACATAACATTAATATGGGGGTAAACTAAAATTTGAAGGACAATCATCATAAGATAGCATGAGTAGATGATGTGGTTTCATAGTGAATATACTCCTTACCATTCTTGTCTTTCACAATATTGGAATATGCAGAAATGAGAAAATATCACTAATAACTCACAACAAACTACGAAACAGTGACAATGCAATGATTACTTGACACTATTAGGAGTATTAGCTTCAATTGTGTCTTTCTGTTCGTATTGCCAAGAGATAAGCACATCTCAAAATAGTCCCATAGAAATAAGAATGTCACTAACTTAAAAAGTGCCACGGCGCAACCATGTAGAACTCCCTTCTTTCAAGTTTCACTTTCAACTGCCTATTGTCAAATAAAGGACACTTGGACATAGCCATGGATGTTTCGATTTAAGCCTTGGGGAGCGAACTACAGTTGGAAAATGGAAAAATTTCAACTTCCACACATGTACTCAGATAAATGGCATATTCATTGGATCCAGTCGATGAAAGCCTTAACAGATATTGTATTTCTAGCTCTAACCATATCACATGGTTAAGTAAGAAAAGAACTTCCATAGAAATGAAAGAGATATAAACTACCACTCAGACCATGTATAGAGGGAGGAAGGCTTACATCTCAGAGATTATAGCAGCATCAGATGTACATAAACAAAAAATATAAATCTCAATAATCATATTTTTGGACGACTATGATCAGTTTTGTATGACAAGCTTCTAATAAAGAAAGAACAGTACAATTTCACATACTGAGAACACGAAAACAGCATTTCCAGGGTACCTTTGATAACATGGCCACTGCCAAGTTGAAACTCAATAGGATCACCCCTTTCAAAACTGGAATCGAAAACAGTCCCATCCGTGAGTTGCCCCTGTCAAATGAATAAGCAAGAGGCAGATAATCAGAACACCATTCTTAATCTACTTTTGTGACTATCTGTAGCCACAAAACTGCAAACCGTCAAATTAATCTTCAAATGACAAGGCAGTGCAGCAATTCTAACAAACTAATCAAAATGTTAAAAAATACGAACTAGTTTTGTTTGTATCAAACTCACCCGATAATGGACCTTGATTTTATCACCTTTGTGAGCCTTGACCTCACACGACTCTGGCTTATACTGTTATACACCAATGCAGGCAGTTAGCCTCTACCATAATTAGCTACACATATGCAAATAAACAAACTACTAATGAACTTGTCAGGCTGTTGACTGTCGCTAGAGCCTATGAGCGATAATAAGCTACATCCAAACCAGACAAAACACGCATATGATCCGCCGTAGACACCCCGACATATCTATATAAAAACGCTCAAAACATGATGCAAAAACACAAAATATTAAGTGCATTAAACATACCCTAATAATGTAATTATTATCAATTCATATAGATAAGAATCGCATGGAATAATCAACTACCTTATCTTATCCAATACTATAAGATGGAATCAAATCAGAAAATAAACTTTATTAAAAAGTAAAGATTAGTAAAGGTTGTTAGACCTTGACACCGATCTGTAATTCTTTGACATCATCTGACTTTTTGGCATAAGCTGTAAAACCAAAACAAATGGTATACAAAATTAAAAAAATCAAATGAAATGAAATGAAAGAAATTTAATGCGGTTTGTTTGAATCGTTATCGTGAGATCCATAAGATTGGAGACAAGTAGAGGCTGCAAAAGTTACCTAATGCGACGATCGCCAGGAAAAGTAGGATCCCAATTGCCCTCGCCATTGATTCTTGATTTTCTTCTTCTTCTGATCTCAGCTACTCGGCTCCCCTATTGACTTATACAGAGTTTGTCACTGAGATGGGAATTGGGAAGGCGTGTTTTTAATACGGGTCGGGTTGAACCGCCAGTGAAGATGCTACTGCCAGAGTTTCCGTATGTTGTGTGCGGTCTCTACATTTTTATTGAATGGGTCGTAATTATATCACATTAAATTAAAATTACTGTAATTTTAAACTACTCATGTAAATATATAATGGCAGTATGGCACAATGCGATCACACAATAGGCATGTAGTTAAGGTAGCCGGCACCACACATGACAAGTGGTTCATCCAATCCTACGAAATGTGAGCTTAATATAACAAGTGGTCAATTCATCCAATCCTACAAAATGTAGAATTCATATAAGGCACGAGTCACATCATGATACATAGTCATTGTTAATTCGTTGATCAAATCAATTTATCTAAAATTTAAATAGTTTATAAATTGCATTCACATAATGGTTTGATCTATTTATTTTAAACATATTTAATGTGAGATTAAAAATTTATAATAGATACGTTTTTTTTAGAATTGTATACATATGGATATATTTTTTTATTCACAAGAGGAAAACACAGCTCCAAAGCAAAAACAAGCAACTAGGACGAAATTAGTCTAGGAAAAGCTACTCCCCTAATATCTTCCTTTAAAACCACATTAAGTTGAGCGGGGGCAACATTTAGAATAGTCATCCTGGGTTGTTACAGATTTTTCTTGATTCGCAAGCCAATCAACAACTCGATTACCCTCACAAAAGACATGAAATATCCGAATTGCCCAAATCGCCGTGTTGATCATGGAGTGGCAAAGATTAACAAGGTGAACACATTCACCATATTCCTGATCATTGCCAACCAAAGTCTGTACACAAACAAGATTATCCATCTGTATTATGAGCTTGCTAATATAAAGATCCTTATTGATTCCTTTAGCAAGCGCAAGCCCCTTGCTTAGGGTAATGAACTCAGCTTTGTAAGCATTATTGATGACAAAGTTAGCTGAGAGGGCTGCAATTACACGACCTTATAGATTCCTTATTATGGCTTCACCACCAGCTATGCCCGAATTTCCCTTAGCTGCTTCATACGCGTTCAAGGTGAACCAACCATCGGGAGGAGGCTTTCATCTAATGTGAACAATACTGTTATAGGTACTTCCCTTATGATGATTCGACTTATCTTTGTTCAAAGCTCTGTAGGTCTCATTAGCTTTGACAAGGAGGAAACCTATCGAATTGGCTGGGATTTCATGGCTTCCATCGAACACCACACAATTCCTCCACTTTCCCAGCCAAAAGATTGTTATAAAGAATAAAGTAGGCCATTTACCATCCATGGCTTGTGCATATTCCTCTAGGCTCCTCTCCAACCATGCTCTATAATGTCCTCTAAAGAATTGAGGATTTTTCTTAGGCTATTCCATTTGCATCTAGATCCTTGCTTCCTCAATATCTCGAAGAATGTGAATGGTTGTTTCATCCTCCTTCTAGCAAAATGGGCACGCAAGGCTGTCGACAAGTTTGCGCTTGAAGAGGTTGTAGTTGTGGAGGATTTCATCATGGCAAACCAACTAGATGAAACCTTTAATACATAATTAAACTAGGGTGTTCCAAATCATGTTCCAATAGTCAACCGCCAACATGCTACTCTCATTTTTCATAATGCAGATGGCTGATCTAATGGTGAACTTCTCCTTGTTCCCCTCTGACTAGTAAAGTAAGTCTCCTAATAAGCCATCATCCCTAAGCTCATGTTCATGTATTTCTTTGAGAATATGTAGAGGAAGTAGATGTGCAAATCTAGACCAATTCCAGCATTCATTTGTTTATCCAAATTTCTTGAACTGTCTTGTGGAATAACATTGACAACATATATATATATATATATATATATATATATATATATATATATATATATATATATAGAGAGAGAGAGAGAGAGAGAGAGAGAGAGAGAGAAATGGGATCATGTGAGAACCCCTTAGATAAGAACCTTTGTTATATAAGAACTCATCTAATACCATTAATCTAGTGTATTTAGATGGCTGTGATTCAATCTATATTATGGCAAAGATGTAATTTATTAAAGTCAAATTTGGGAGTTAAGAAAGTTTCTTTTTTCCATAATTATTGGGTAGTTTCCTATATGTCCGTTTATATTCCTAAAAATCAGTAATTTTCATACTCTTTGTTTTACTCTATATTCAAATACGAAAATTCAAATTCTTCTTTTGCTATATTTCATTTTCAATCGATATCTTTGTTGTGTTGGGGTTAAAAAATAAGGTAATGATTCAATAAATTTTTTGTCGTAATTCATTTAATGTTATAATACATATAGAATACCGTATGGATTGTGTTGAATTTGATTATTAGTAAAATACATGGTTATGAGATTTTCGATTGTTTTAATGGCAGCAAGTTACAATTTCGTATTTAGAACATTAATTTTAGAGTACATATACAACATGTACTACACGAGCAGATATATATATTCTTAAAACATTAATGTATATAACATTTGAATAATAGTTTATAATGTTTAGAGCATTAATATAACTCACTAAGAACAATAGTAAACATTTTTAGAGCATTAGAATTATACTTTGAGACAATAAGAAACATATAGATCAAAACGAGAAACGCATTAGAACAATAGAATTCTAAATCCGAACAATATATTTATGATTTATAACATTAGAATAGATAGCATAGTACAATAGTTTATATGTTTAGGGCATTATATCACTTAGAACAATAGTATACAACACAATTGGTCACTCAAACATATTTGTATATTTTTAGAACATTAGTATAGTGTATATAGAACATCAATATAGAATTAGAACACTTTTGATATTGTGTAGGACATGATTTATATGAGGGGTTATATTTGAAAGACTCAATGTTCTAAATAATACACTTATTGTTCTAAATTCTTATTTGACAACGATAAATCTATTTTTCAAGCATTAATGTTCCAAATATTAGTACTAATGTTCTTAGTTACAACATTCAGATGAACGAATTATAATTTTATAACAAATAAATAAATATTTTGAACAATAGTACATCAACAAGTAAGTAAATATGTTGTACAATAGTATACCGAACAATTGGTTTAATAAGTGGAACAACCACGTATGAATTTAGAACATTAGGTCTGTTACTAAGCATATTACATTTATAACATATATGATATCAAAAGTTTAGAACAAGTAGTTATGATATTTAAACAATAGGATATGAAATACGAACAATTGCACATAAATATAGAACAATAACCAAATTAACTATAATAAATTTAAATAATATTATCCACCAAAGAAAGGGCTTTATATTTAGAAAAATTACCTATAACTTGTTTATTGTATTACCTATATTAAGAATATGGCAGTTTTGTAAAAAAATACAAAAATATAAATTCCAAAATTCTATTTGACCAGAATTGTGGAAATGAAGGAAAGTTTAAAAAAATATATTGAAGTTGCTTTTAATACGGTTTGTAGTTATTAATAATTGACCAATACATACATTATTCCATTTGAAGATCAATGCATCTAAGCCGTTAGATTTATTATTTTAAAGGCCAAAGATAGGTTCTTATATATGAGAAGTTCTTATATATTAAGGGGTTCTCACCAGAACCCGCCCCTATATATATATATATATATATATATATATATATATATATATATATATATATATATATATATATATACCCAAAGTCAAAGCGACCTACATTGATCCCACAAATGAACATGAAGCATTCCTTAATACTTATAGGCTACCAAGTAAAGTTATATATAAAGTATCAATGAGTTGTATTCAACATGATATCAGGGTATAAAATCTAAGAATGAAGAAGAAAATGACTAACTATAACTGAAGAGTAATAATGAACAATCATCGAAAAACTTATTTTATATACTAAGCAAATGTTCTCTAAAAAATTCGATAGAGTTTCCCCTATTATTGGACTATCCCAACATATCCTTATCATTGCATCAAAACTATTTTCACCAATTTATTACTTTTCTAGCTATCTCCCAATTTAATCAACTTATGATCTAAATCAAACTTTATTTTACTGGTATCTAATTAAGCAAGGATCGAGTTTAGGGGTTTGATTCAAGTGAGAATTTTTTTAATTAGATCAACTTATATATAGGAGTTCAATTAAGTTACATTATCCTTGATAAGAGGTATGTGTTATCATAAGCAAAATGGTGGAATACTAAGTAAAGCACTAAAAAGATAAATACTCCTCTATTAGTGATTATTCTTTCTTTCTTTTTCTTGTTAGCTAGAGGTTTTTAATGAGATTGTAATTTATAACCGATTGTGGGCTGGCTCTCATCTCATGTCCACCAGTTCCATATCATAAACGAAATTTAGAGGGAGAGGTTAGTCTTATTTATCTCAACCCTTTGGGCCTTATGGACCTCTAGAAATGACATTTTATTCAATTCCAAGAGGAGGGATGTGGCTGAATACACGACTAAAATTTCAAGTTAACTTGCAGACAATAATTCCTTTTTGAAAGAACGTTTGAAATCTCTTTGGTTTCTACATTCTCGAGTTTCCTATCCCCACAGAGTTGACATGGTGTCTTTACAGAAATCCAACACTTATGGTGAAGTGTTCGGTACCATCCAGAGCGTTGAATAAAAGATCAGGTCATGCTGGGTGATTGGGAAGTTGAATCTTCATTACAAATCGATAAGGTGGGTAGTGGGAGCTCAAATTCTAGGTTTTCTTTATCGATCACAATGGAAGAAGCATTGGCCTGTCTTAAGGCTCTTAATTGGTACAAGAAAAACAATTGGACCTCAGTTCGTCTTCTATTTGATTCAGCTATCTTAGTAACGTCTTTTGTTGGGTTCCTTAGGTTTTGAATGATGACAAACAGCTAAGGGAAACAGGTTCTACATAAGTGTTAAAACAGTTGGTAGGAACCAGCTGACTTCAGTATACTGTTACCCTAGACAAGTTATTATTTACATGAGTTTTTATATTGAACTAACTTGTCTTTATACAGGAAACAGTTTAATAATAATTATGCTATGTACTGGTAGGGAACCAGTATGTACTGTTTCTGTAATATACTTGATATTGTACCTTAACTGTGTTACGTGTGCAGTAATTGAGTTTGTACCAAGTCTTGAATCTTGAAGTCCTTTGAAGCTTATTAAAGAGCCATTATTCATGATGAGATGATTCGAAGGAAGCATTCAAGGACTTGAAGTTTACATGAAGAAAGATCCACTTCAAGAAAGAGTGTTTTAGGATTTTCATGTAAATGCTCCGTAGTATGTTTTATTAATAGATATATAAAGTGCTTTGAATATATTAAACATCGTTGTGAAATTTGGTACAAGGATTGGAACAAATTTCATAACATGTTTAAGACAGGGAACCAGGTCAGGGGACCAGGTTAACTGTTCTGATTATTAGAGCTGCGATTTTAAAAAGGATTTTATAAAAAGATTTTATTTCGAAAATTAAGTTTTGGAAAATATTTTGGCAGCTATTAACAGATTTGATATAATCTTTTAAGTTACCTAAATTCTAGGGTAATTATCTTAGATTGATTTTATCCTATAATAAAATCAATTTAGGATAAATACTTTCCTAAAGTCATGTTTATCTTTTTGGCATGATTTTTGGTAATACTTTCCTAAAGTCATGTTTATCTTTTTGGCATGATTTTCGGTAACTAGGGTTTCGGTTACTTAAGGGTTATAAATAGGATCTGTTTAACTAATAATCAATCACTTCTCTCACACATTATTAAGGAGCAATACATTGAGAGAAAAGCACTAAGTCTATTGATATTTCATATACACGAGCATCTTAGATTAAATAAGTTTCTCTATTTTCACTTATTAAAGAGTGTGATCATTTAGAGAGTGTTGATTATTGTAAACGTGAGTCTTTGGCAAGGGGGCTGAAGGCTAAGTGAGTGTTTGTGAGTTCAAACACGTTTAGGACTTACGAGTGTAGGTCTTTAGCATACTCGGAGTAGAGTGTGGGGTGCTGGTCCCGGAGTAGGGAACAGTAGAGTGCTTTGTGTCTTTGTTTTTCGGAGAAGATTAATAAAGAACTTAGGATAGGAGGACGTAGGCCAAAGTTGGCTGAACCTCGTTAAATTGTTGTGTTCTTTATTGTTTTGTTTTTAATCCGCTGCTCAAGGGAACCAGCACAACTGGTCCCTTAACCATAATCCGAAAAGAGTTAGAATTTACCAACGATTGCTAAACACTCAATTCACCCCCCCCTCTTGAGTGCCCATAGAACCTTCAATTGGTATCAGAGCCTAAGCTTCTCGAAAGAGTAACATCTAGAGGAGTTAAGAATGAGTACTCAAGAACATAGTGCAATCGGTTATGACAACAAGACTCCCAAGTTTAATGGAAATAATTATGCTTGGTGGAAAAATAGAATTAGGAATGTTATCATGGGTATTGACTATGAATGCTGGCTCATAGTTAAGAACGGTCCAAATGTCATCCTCAAGAAAGATGCCGAGGGGAACCAGGTACCTAAAAAGGACAATGAGTTGGACACGGCTGATTACAAATTGCTGGAGAAGAATGCCAAGGCAATGTCTATACTACAACAAGCAATAGGTGAGACTGAAACAAACCGTATCTCTGGATGTAGTAGTGCTAAGGAGATATGGGACACCCTTGAACTTGCGTTTGAGGGAACCAGCGAGGTAAAACGGTCTAAAATTGATTTAATCATGTCTAAATATGAGTTATTCGCTATGAACAAAAATGAGAAAATCAATGATTGCTTTCGTAGGTTTATGACTATTGTTAATGATCTTAGATCACTTGGTAAAAGTTTTTCTGACGAAGATCTTGTGAGAAAAATTTTGCGTAGTTTAACAGATGCTTGGACAGCTAAGGTAACAGCAGTGTATGAAGCAAAAGATCTGTCTACATTGTCTCTGGAACAGCTGATTGGTTCCCTCATGACTCATGAGATGCTGATTGACTCCAAGACCGAGAAGGAACCAGCTAGAGGCATTGCACTGAAGGGAACAGTAGAAGAAGAAGAAGATGAGATCAGCATGATTGCAAGGAGATTTGAAAAATCTCTTCGTGATCAAAAGAGAAACTTCAAAGGTAAGAATTTTAAAAATTCTAAAAAGTCTAACTCTTCCTCTTCTTCAGGTTGCTTCAAATGTGGAGAAAAAGGACATCTTATTCGAGATTGTCCTAAATGGAATGACAAACAGTCTAAGACTGTAGATAAACGAGCATACAAGAATGCCATGATAGCTTCCATGTGGGGAGACACTGACTCAGAATCAGAAGATGAAGGAGGATCACCTAACTCGGATGTCTGTCTAACTGCCTTCACAAACATCAAGGAGAACAGCACTGGTCCAGGAACCAGAGGGGGAACCAGCACACTCGAAAAATGTCTTATGGCAAAGAAGGATGTACTACTTGAACGCAAGGTAAGTTTAGAACAAATTAGAGAAGATATGCTTGAATATGATAGAGATAACTTGCTTGCATGTATAAACTCTTTGTTAGATGAATGTTATAAGCTAAGTGAAACATACATAACTTGCAAAAGAGACTTAAAAGAAAAACGTAGTAAATGTGAAATTGCTATTGCTAGTTGTGATCACTTAGAAGGTGTGTGCCATGAGCTCAAAGATCAAGTGGCAGAACTAGAAGTTGAGTTGGACAAGTTTAAGGTGGAACTAGAAAGGACAAGATCTTCTAAACCTGATTACTCAAGTGACGGTGAAGAAGATCTGACCTCCTGGTTCCCCAGAGACTTATCAACTACTAATGAAGCTCTTGATCTTTCAGCAGTTGTGAGTAAAGCAAATTCGTGTAGTAGAAACTCTTTGTTGGAGGCTTTTGAAATACTAGCTTCTAACCTTGAAAATTCTCACAAAGAAATTGCTTCACTTAAAACTGCTCAGCTCGCTGTTTCCCCTACTGGAACCAGTATAGAAGTCAGTAATATGATTGATAAATATGAAAGTGATATCTGTTATTTGCATGCGGAAATCAATCAATTGAAAAAGGACAAGCACCCAGTGGTTGTTGACATGTCTATTGACAATATGGTTTCAAAGCTTAATCAACAATTCGAAGTTTTAAAAGGTAATTTTGATTTTCTTAAAGAGAAAAACGAATTGTTGACTAAGACACTTGAAACTAGAGAAAAGGAACTTAATGATAGTCATAGACATGTGGACAAATTATTGAATGCTAAAGAATCCTTAAATCATCTGACTTTATCGAGAGGAAACAGAGGAAAGACTGGTCTTAGTTATACTAGACAGAGAACCAGGACTAACTGGTCTCCCAGAGAAACCACCTGGATCAAAGAATACCAACGAGGTAAGTATGTCATGACTAAAGAGATGCATGTGTGTTTTCATTGTGGTAAGAATGGACATAAGATTCATGAATGTCCAGCTAAGAGGCTTAGTGCTAATAAGAACAGCAAGAATGTTAAATATGTTTGGATAAGAAAAGATCAACAAAATGTAAATGTTGTTGAAAAGGGACCCAAGTTTGTTTGGGTTCCTAAATCTAATGTTTGATCTGCTCTTGAAGGCTAGAGTGAAAGGAGACACCTATTGGTATTTGGACAGTGGTTGCTCAAGACATATGTCCGGGGATAAAGATCAATTCCTTTCACTAGTGGCCTTTGATGGAGGAAGTGTCACCTTTGGAGATAATAGTAAGGGAACCATCACTGGTTTAGGTAAGGTTGGTAAGACACTTTCTCATGCTATAGACGATGTATATTATGTTGAAGGCTTGCAACATAATCTTTTGAGTATTTCTCAATTATGTGACAAAGGCAATAGAGTCGAGTTTCAAGCCAATCTTTGTCATATAGTTAACTCACAAACAGGAGAACTTGTATGTGAGGGAACCAGGAAGCATGATGTTTACATTACCTTCCTAGATAAAATTCCTCAAGACAAGTCCATCTGTTTGAGAGCTGTTTCTGATAATAATCAATGGATTTGGCATAAGAGGTTTGGACATGCTAGCCTAACACTTCTAAACAAACTTAAAGCACGTGACTTAGTGGTAGGTCTTCCTAACATTAAGTACGAAGCTGATAAAGTTTGTTCTGAATGTGTAAGGGGGAAACAGGTCAAAACTTCTTTTAAGCCTAAAACAGTTATGAGTACCAGCAGGCCCTTCGAACTTGTACACATTGATTTGTGTGGTCCTATGAGAGTACAAAGTCGAAGAGGTCATAGATATGTCTGTGTTATGGTTGATGATTATTCCAGGTACACTTGGGTGATGATGTTACACACAAAGGATGAAACGTTTGAAGAATGGGTAACATTGGTGAAACAAGTGGAGAACCAGCTCACTCATAAGCTGGTCTCGGTAAGATCAGACCATGGTACTGAATTTGATAATGCTAACTTTGTTGATTATTGTAGGGAACATGGAGTAAGTCACAACTTCTCAGCCCCTAGAACACCTCAACAAAATGGTGTTGTAGAAAGAAAAAATAGAACTCTTGAGGAGATGGCCAGAACGATGCTAATTGAAAGTGGTCTTCCTAAGAGATTTTGGGGTGAAGCTGTTGACACTGCTTGCTATATTTTAAATAGAGGTCTCATTAGACCAAAGATAAATAAAACTCCTTATGAACTCCTTAAAGGTCGAAAGCCCAATATTTCTTATTTTCGTGTTTTTGGATGTAAGTGTTTCATTCATAACAATGGGAAGGACCAGCTTGATAAATTTGATCCTAGGAGTGATGAGGGGATCTTTCTTGGATATTCTTCTCACAGCAAAGCATATAGAGTCTTTAATAAAAGGACTCTTTGTGTAGAGGAGAGTATTCATGTTATTTTTGATGAATTTAATATGTCTTCTGAGAATGCGCAGGTACAACCTGATGAAGAAATTGGACTAATGGACTTTACGGGGAACCAGGCTGCTGGTCCCTCAGATGACGAGCAAGCAAATCTAGGTATACCAAATACTCCACCTGATAACAATGATGATGTACCTAGAGAAGGAAATGGTGGCAACGAGGATTCAGAAAGTGAACCAAGTCCTGATGGTTCCACAAACAATAGACAGGTAATGAGTTCAGGGGGAACAGTAGAAGGAACCACCTCTGAACCTGAGGTAAGCAATGATAGAGGAAACAGCATGAATGTGAATCCTCCTGGTTCTTCAGTAGAAGAAGAGATTCATGATTATGCTGGTTCCCAACCTAATTTAGAAGCACAAAATGGTGTAAATTTTAGATCTTTTAGATATCAATCTTCTCATCCCACTGATCAAATAATTAGTGATATTAATAAAGGAGTTCAAACGAGAAGAAGTGTTTTTCAAAACTTTTGTGCTTTCTATTCCTTCCTGTCTAAAGTAGAGCCTACTGACTATAAGATGGCTTTGACTGATCCTGATTGGGTATTAGCTATGCAAGATGAATTGAATCAATTTCAGAGGAACCAGGTCTGGCACCTGGTTCCCCGTCCCAAAGAAAGATCAGTCATTGGTACTAGATGGGTCTTTAGAAATAAGTTAGATGACCTTGGTACTATAGTCAGAAACAAAGCAAGACTAGTGGTGCAAGGGTATAATCAACAAGAAGGAATTGACTATGATGAGACGTTTGCACCAGTAGCTAGGCTTGAGGCTATTAGGGTTTTAATTGCTTATGCTGCTCACATGAACTTTAAGCTGTTTCAGATGGATGTGAAAACTGCCTTCCTTAATGGATACCTGAAGGAAGAAGTGTACGTGGAACAACCTCCTGGTTTTGAAGATGCGTTGTTCCCCCAACATGTATATAAATTGGACAAGGCTTTGTATGGATTGAAACAAGCTCCAAGAGCTTGGTATGAACGGTTGTCCACTTTCTTGATGGAAAATGAGTACAAGAGGGGAACAATAGACAAAACCTTATTTATCAAAACCAAAGGGAAACACTTGATTGTAGTACAAATCTATGTTGATGATATTTTATTTGGTGCTACTAATAAAGTTCTGTGTGATGAGTTTGCTAATTTGATGCAGAGTGAATTTGAAATGAGTATGATGGGTGAACTAGGATTCTTCCTAGGGCTGCAAATCAAGCAAACAAATGATGGAATCATGATCCATCAACAAAAGTACTTAAAAGAATTGCTGAAAAAGTTTGGCATGGAGAACAGCAGAGCTTATGATACACCTGTTCCCACATCTGCTAAATTAGATGCTGATCTTAAGGGATAAGATGTTGAAGCCTCTCTCTATAGAGGAATGATAGAAGGATACTTAGGTATCTTGTGGGAACAGCAGATCTGTGCTTATGGTACCCCAAAGGCAGTACCATCAACCTGGTTGGATATACAGACGCAGACTATGCTGGTTTCCTTGTGGATAGAAAGAGCACATCAGGTATGGCACACTTCCTTGGATCTTGTCTAATCTCGTGGGGTTCTAAAAAGCAAAATTCAGTAGCCTTATCCACAGCAGAGGCAGAATACATTGCAGCAGCTTCATGCTGTTCCCAGCTACTGTGGATAAGGAACCAGCTGAAAGATTTTGGTGTTATTTATGGAAGTGTTCCTATATTTTGTGATAACACCAGTGTTATTAATATTTCTAAGAACCCCGTTCAACACTCCAAAACCAAACACATTGAAATAAGGCATCATTTTTTAAGAGACAATGTGGAAAAAGGATTGGTTGAAGTGTTGTTCTGTAAAAGTGAAGATCAAATAGCTGATATCTTCACTAAGCCTTTGTGTAGAGAGTCATTTTGTAAGTTAAGGGTCATGCTAGGTCTAGTTAAATTTTAGTCTTTGGCTTCAATTATTTCCTTCAATGATTGGCTAGATTAGGTATGCTTTTGTATTGATTATGTATATAACTATGTTGCTAGCTTACAAATGTTATGTAACCTAATTTGTGATCTCAAAAGGATTGCAAAATTGGTTTTGCAAAGAAACAGGAGATATCGAATTGAGATAAGCTAGAAACAGCATAACTTGGTTTAGTACAGGTACCAGCAAGAGGGAACAGCAGTTCAGCTCTGATATGTCATTCGAAAATATTTAAGATATTTTTGGAAGATTAATATAAGATAATTCTTTTTGGAAAGATTTATCTTATTTCAGTTATTAATCCCTATCTAAAAGGCAAGTATATCTTATTGCCTATCTTTTAGTTGGTTGATAAAATTATGGTAACAAGATAATTACATATCTTGATTTTCAAATTTGCAATCATATCTTTCCGTTTTCATTGCTTCAACCGGCTATATTTTTGAACCTCCTTAATTGTCCAACGTTGATATAAATACACTAACCCATTGCAGAGCTCATTCATCACATCATTCAATTCTTTCTCTCTTCTCTCTCGTGATTAGATCCTAAACACTGTTCATCCGAGTTCAACTTCGCTTCTTCTTCAATTTCTCTTGGTTGTTCTTCTCCCAAATCTCACAATGGGTAAGAAAGCTACTGCTGCATCATCTAAGAAAGGCAAGAAGAAGAGTAGTGCTTCCAATTCATCACAATCAAAGGTGAAAGAGACCTCTGCTCCACCTATACCAGCTGAACCATCATCTCCAAAAACCGTCTCTCATACTTCACCACCCACTGAAACAAAACACCTATCACCAAAATCATCATCATCCACAAAATCCCCACCTTCCCAACCTTCCACAAAAGTCCCATTACCAAAATCCCCTGAGGTTGAGGAGAAGATTGTGAAGGAACCAGCCTCTTCACTAGGGGAACAGCCCAGAAGCACGGAGGAATTTTTTGATACTAAGGGTGGAAAGGAAGAGGAAGAAATTGTGAGCGGGGAAGAGGATTTACAAATCCTTGGGTCTACTGAGAAACCACCCAAGCCCATGGTTCATAGCAGGGCAACAAGATCTTCTCTGAGGAGGATCAAGGAGGAAGTACTGGAAGAACAGTCCATTGATTCTGCTGCTGGTTCCAAAAGAAAAAGAGGAACAGCACGAAAGGCAACAAAAGGTATGTCCTTAGAATCACCTTCTGGTGGTTCCACTGACTTAAGTTCTAGAGTAGTTCTTTCTGGGTGTAGAACTGGGGATGGTTACTTTGATGAAACTGCTTTACAAGAAGTGAAAAGTCTGCTAGAATACCAAGGATGGATGTCCTTATTTAATGTCTGTGATGCAAACACTGCTGGTGTTAGGTCCTTCTTTTTGAACTTGAAACAACAACCTGATATGTCTTTAAGTTCAACTGTTCATGGTGTGGATGTTAATATGTCAGTAGCTAGCCTGTCTGTTTTGTTGAGAGTCCCTAGAGATGGGTTTGATAAGTTCTCTGGTGATGGTTGTCCAACACTCATTGGGCTAACTCCTGATGACATTCATGACTTTGTGTTTGGAGGAAGAATTCCAAAGAAAACTGGAACATTCAAAACTGTCAACTTGAAGGAACCAGTAATGCTGGTCCTTCATTCCATTTGCAACAAAATGTTATTACCTAGGGCCCAAGGTAGAGGAATGGTACGCATCATGGAAATGGTGCTAATTTACTTGATTATGAAGAAGATTAAGGTCAATCTTCCATCTCTTATGATTGACCATATTATGTATAGTTACAATTCCTCTCACCATTCTCTTCCATACGGTTCCGATATCACCAAGCTCTTGAAAGAAAGTAATATTAGTCTGAGTGGATCTACTGTTCCTGTTGTAGTATTCACCAAAGCAATCCTGAAACAGAAAGGATTGGACATCAGCTCTGGTGAGCTAAGGTTCAGGGATGAGGAACCAGTAGAGGAAACCCCTAGGCCAGCCAAGAAGAGGAAAGAGGAACCAGCAGGTCAGACGGTTCTCTTACAGAGGCTGGAGGCTCAGGAGGAAATGTTGCATAAGTTGATGGGTTTGGTTGAGGGTTTGTCTGCTTCCTTTAATATCAGAATGAGTGCTGTGGAGAAACAGATTGCTGGTAGGAGTAAGGAACCAGTTCCAGTTGAGGCTCAGGCTGCAGGGGAACCAACAGCTGAAGAAAGTGAGGATGAGGCAGAGGAGGACCAGGATGCAACAGATCCAGAAAAGCCCGAGGAAGATGATGAAGAAGAGGAGAATGAGGATGATGAATGAGCTTGATTCTTCCTTGTTTATGCCTGCCTTACTATTATTATTTCTCTAATAACTGATTATGTTGAACTGTTTTTAATTCCACCCTATCCATAGATTTCTTTTGGTTATGGATTTGGGTCCTTTTGGTTAACTTTTGCTTGGTATGTCCTAAACTATTTTATTACTGTTGATGGTTTGTTTTGATTTTGATTGATCTTGATTATCTTTGCAGCATATTGTTTGTATAATGGTTGGTACCATTGATTGGTTTAGCACATTATCTTATGCATATGATTATACTATTGCATGTCTTTTTAATGATGCCAAAAGGGGGAAAATAGTTGAAGTTGAAGCCTAGAGTCTTTACTAGTTCCTAGTTTAGGTTGAGTAGTTTGAGTCTTAATTTTTGAGTCTTTCTCTCTTTATTTTATTTGTTCTGTTTTAGTTAGGGAACCAGTTGGCTTAACTGACTCGTTCCAGTGTGTCTCGAGTCCTTGAAGTTTTTGACGATTTTATTTTGAGTATGATAACAGGTGCAGAAACTTCAAAATGTTTGTCATCATCAAAAAGGGGGAATTTGTTGGGTTCCTTAGGTTTTGAATGATGACAAACAGCTAAGGGAAACAGGTTCTACATAAGTGTTAAAACAGTTGGTAGGAACCAGCTGACTTCAGTATACTGTTACCCTAGACAAGTTATTATTTACATGAGTTTTTATATTGAACTAACTTGTCTTTATACAGGAAACAGTTTAATAATAATTATGCTATGTACTGGTAGGGAACCAGTATGTACTGTTTCTGTAATATACTTGATATTGTACCTTAACTGTGTTACGTGTGCAGTAATTGAGTTTGTACCAAGTCTTGAATCTTGAAGTCCTTTGAAGCTTATTAAAGAGCCATTATTCATGATGAGATGATTCGAAGGAAGCATTCAAGGACTTGAAGTTTACATGAAGAAAGATCCACTTCAAGAAAGAGTGTTTTAGGATTTTCATGTAAATGCTCCGTAGTATGTTTTATTAATAGATATATAAAGTGCTTTGAATATATTAAACATCGTTGTGAAATTTGGTACAAGGATTGGAACAAATTTCATAACATGTTTAAGACAGGGAACCAGGTCAGGGGACCAGGTTAACTGTTCTGATTATTAGAGCTGCGATTTTAAAAAGGATTTTATAAAAAGATTTTATTTCGAAAATTAAGTTTTGGAAAATATTTTGGCAGCTATTAACAGATTTGATATAATCTTTTAAGTTACCTAAATTCTAGGGTAATTATCTTAGATTGATTTTATCCTATAATAAAATCAATTTAGGATAAATACTTTCCTAAAGTCATGTTTATCTTTTTGGCATGATTTTTGGTAATACTTTCCTAAAGTCATGTTTATCTTTTTGGCATGATTTTCGGTAACTAGGGTTTCGGTTACTTAAGGGTTATAAATAGGATCTGTTTAACTAATAATCAATCACTTCTCTCACACATTATTAAGGAGCAATACATTGAGAGAAAAGCACTAAGTCTATTGATATTTCATATACACGAGCATCTTAGATTAAATAAGTTTCTCTATTTTCACTTATTAAAGAGTGTGATCATTTAGAGAGTGTTGATTATTGTAAACGTGAGTCTTTGGCAAGGGGGTTGAAGGCTAAGTGAGTGTTTGTGAGTTCAAACACGTTTAGGACTTACGAGTGTAGGTCTTTAGCATACTCGGAGTAGAGTGTGGGGTGCTGGTCCCGGAGTAGGGAACAGTAGAGTGCTTTGTGTCTTTGTTTTTCGGAGAAGATTAATAAAGAACTTAGGATAGGAGGACGTAGGCCAAAGTTGGCTGAACCTCGTTAAATTGTTGTGTTCTTTATTGTTTTGTTTTTAATCCGCTGCTCAAGGGAACCAGCACAACTGGTCCCTTAACCATAATCCGAAAAGAGTTAGAATTTACCAACGATTGCTAAACACTCAATTCACCCCCCCCCCCCCCCCCCCCCCCCCCCCCCCTCTTGAGTGCCCATAGAACCTTCATCTTTGCTAAAGAATGTTCCATAGGTCTTTGAATTAGCTAATTCAGTAACTCGGATTAGAGAATTAAGGCTTTCTTTCGAATTTTTCTCTCTAAATAAACAAATAAAGTTACCATCATGTTACTAGAGCTCATGCTAGGGCTACCTCAACACAAAAGACCTACATCTCCTCAGTTAAATTTAGGTTTTGTTATAATGTTCACTTTTGGAATGTCAATAGAAAAGAGGAAGAAAGTGGAAACTCGCCAGAGAAAAAAATTAATCTTGTTCTTCTCACAATCACAGTGGCGAAATCATAGAGTGACTTAGCCTCACACCCAACCTATAGAAACTTCTTAAGGAAAGCAATATCCATGATTTTTTTTGTTCCACCTTAAGCGCGAGTCTAGCCTATAGAAGAACAACAATTGAGGGGTTAAGGGAGAACAAAGAGAAGAGGAGAACAAGAAGTAAGATCTCTCAAGCGCAGTCGAAATTGATGAAACGGAGGAGAATGGAGTAGGGTTTCAAGTACGGTGAGGAGTGATTGAGTATAGTCGTCAAAATCTCATTCGAGCCAATAAGTTACCCAAAACCCATAAATCGATCGACCTAATCCGATTTGAAATCAACCTGAAATCAACCCTAACTCGATGATGATTCAACACGACCCGAAAGATCAAATTGACTACATTTAACCCAAATTGATAAGTGCCGACCCACGAAAAATCCAAAGCCAACTCATGGATCTAAATTGACACCTCTAGTAGGTAAGTGACGATGAAATATGATCGGCAAGTTTTGGGACCCTTCTATTTGCATACTTAATTATAAATGAGCGATGCAAAGACTACATACCAAGTCTAGAAAATATATTTTGTGTCGGCTATTTAATAAGTGCGACGCAAATGATCTACATAAGTTAATATTTGCTCACGCAAATGTTTTTATGAAACCAAATTGAGTCCATTGTTACAATAATCTACGCAATTGAATATGCAAAATTGGGATTTTTGTTCTAGTGTATATTCTATATCTTAGGATGTTACGCTTTTTTATTTTTATTTTTGTCACGATAGTCGATAGGATGTTATGCTTATATAGACCCATTTCGATCAAATGAAAGAATGGGCAATAAAGTGTCCATACATACGCAAGTCCAAAAACAATCAGCATACTAGTTGCTCAATAGTCAACTTTAATTTTCAACATAAGTAAATGCAACTATGCTCCAATCAACTTGTTATTTCACACATCTTTTATAGTGAGAACACTAACATAATTACGAGGAGCCCTATTTTATTGATTAAAACTTTTGTATAGACAAGTCAATTAAAAAATTAGAGAGATGAATGCAGTATAGACTACTACTCCCTCCCTCACCTAAAGATTGTCCCATTTGACTTTATGCGGTCTCCAAGACAGTCTTTCAATGTTTTTATCTCGAAATCCATTAAGATGCATCCAATAAGATCACACTTAAATATAGCGAAATAATAGGATTCAAAAATGGAAAATGAGAATGTATATGATATACTTGAACATTAAATGTATAGTATGTACATGTACATACGTGTTCAAATACTTATTTAATATAAGCTAGCTAGGTACGTATGTGTATATATTAAAACCCTAAAAAATATTAATAATATATGTCTAAAATGTGATCATATATGTTAACAAATTATTACAACTAAATATAAGGCTATCTAGAAAAGTCATAAATAATAATTCTAGATTAAATCTATGCAATCAATAACTAAAAGCCTGTAAAAGCCATGAACGATAACTCTAGATCAAATGATAGATATGCATGGTGGAAGCTAATTTGATGCCAAAGCTTATTATCCTTGCTTTTCCATTGCACACTTGCCATTTTTAACCTTCAAAAGAAATAAAAAAAATATGTGATCATTTAAGTAAAAAATTTGAAGTAAGAGGTGAATGTATCTATCATATTAAATATACATAAATAGAAAATACGCCTTAAAATTCGTACATGTCTCACCCACACTACAAAAATTGAAAAACATGACCAAAGTTAGATATTTCAAGTTCCTCTAATAATGCCAATTGGATTTTAAGACAATACTGTGGCCTCATCAAATACATACATTTTCAAAAGTTTCGGTAGAGTCTCTTTTATATTATGGACTATTTCCATTGTAAAAATTTATTTCAAGCCTGTTTTCAATAACAAACAACTAAATAATGCCATACCACGTTAACCTTGTGGTTAACACCGACCGAACAGTCCCATCCTCCTTTTCCAAACAATCATTCACACAAACCAACGTATAAAAGTTTTGTAAAACACTAATTGTGTAGTATTAGATGATTTGAAAGGGAGAAAATGAGCATAGAATAAATATTAAAGGGTTTACAACATCAAAATGTTAAACTAAAATTACATCAGAGCAACGAACAATAACCTCTATTGTCACAAAGTAACATACTCAAGAGAACACATCATGAAGCATAAGCTTCGGTAATCTCTGTAACTTTGTTCTCATATCATTATCAAGGATAAGGATCAAACATATGCCTCTATATACAGTTCATCTTTGTCGTAGGTGAAGCAAAATTGTACCTGAAAAAGCTGCCCTCAAGCTCCCATTTGGTACAAATTCATAAATTAGCATTTGTTTACCTTTACCATAACAGAAGCCAACTAGTTTGACAACATTCTTCTGCTAGGTGAACCCTTGATAAAAGTTTAATCCTGGATCTGAACTACAAAGGGACCTGCATTGATCCCATTCTAGCTCTTTTGATCGCTACTAATTCTCCAGTGCTAAGTTTCCCCTTATAGACCTGTCCAAAGTCATATGTGATATATATATATATATATATATATATATATATATATATACACTTTGGTACATTGTATATTCACATTGGCATAAGATCACATGTTAAATTTCAAATGTATGCCAAGTACCACAACAACAATGCAAGGTCTTAATGATTTTGTGTATCCTTTGGAATTTAAGCCACTTGCAAAAAGATTTACACACCTAGTCCATATATATGGATTGATATAATCCTCTTAATTTCGTTCTCAACCAAATTTCATACTTCCCTTGTCCCTTAATGTTGCTCGTTTTAACCAAAAGCTCTTACAAAAAATGGTCAAATATGACAAACATTAAAGGGCCGAGGGAATAGTATCTAATAAACCAGGTCATAATATAATATGATAGATGGACTCCATAGTTTAATGCAATGATCAAGTTGTAGAAGTCCATGTGGCTTGGGGCGGACTAAGGCCAAAGACTAGGAAGGGCATAAACTCATTTTATACAACAATTTAATTGCTATATTTGAAAAATGCACTAAATAAGAATTAAATGTATTGATGGAGATTTTGGTTACCCTAACTACCATCATGGAATTTAAACATGGAATTCACTATCTAAGTAGGAGTACCTAACTAAATTTTTAAATCATCCCACAACCATTTTGTCTTCCTAACTAATTAAGTAGCAATTAAGGGGGAAAAAAATTTAACCTTATTTTTTTAAAAAAATTCGAAATATAACCCTCGCACCAAGTAATTCGAAATATGACCCTACATTAGGTTCGGTATAAAGTCGTTGTCTATAACAGAGTTTTATTTATTTTATTATATTTTATTTTAAAAAATATTATTTTATTAAAAAAATAATAAAAAATTTAAATTACTTTTCTTGAAAGTCACTATCAAGAACAGCGACTTTAAAAAAATTATTTTTTAAAATTTTTTATTAAAAAATATATTAAAAAATTAATATTTTTTGGAAGTCGATGTCATTGTAAAAGAGTTATTTTCATTTAACAAAATATTAATGTAAATAAGAGTGACTTTATACCGAACCTAGACCCAGAGTCATTTTTCGAAATAGTAGGTAGGGGGTTATATTTCGAATTTTTTTTAAAAAAAAGGTTAAAAAAAATAAAAAGTTCTAATTAAGGAGTAATATCACCATCTTTACTAATGAATTGATATCAAAAAGTCTGATGAATAAATAATCCTGAGACCACTCAGTATGCTCCTTTCGAGTACTTACTGAATTCTCAACCTCTTCGTTCTCCTCAAAATGAATTTTTTCATTAATGACATATTTGCCTATAAAAAATAAGGGTCAGTACGCTCTAGGACACCAGACATCCTTGAGCAGAACTGCTGAAGGTACCCTCCTAATATTCTAAAGTTCTACTCCGTGATTAATGTTTTCTATTTTTCCCCCTCTGTTTCTTGCAGTGGCTGAGAGGATGGATAAAACCGTGGAGCTTAAAATGCTTGGTTATGTGAGCGTCTACATAACATTGACAAGCTCAGAGTCAGAGACTAGCAGCCTCACGATTCTGGAATGACTCTAGGACCTCCGATTGTTGGATTTGACAGTTGACACAGGATGGGGTTGCAACACAACTTCCACTGAGCCAAACTCAAACAAAGCAAGGATAAAGCTGCTAAAATTGTGCAACGAGGAAAATGATTGTCTGATAATAAACCTTATTGCTCTTACAGCAATTCCTCAAGTCCTCGTAAAATTTCTCGTTGTGAAAGACATCAAATTCGTAGGGGTAAACATATCCAAGGAGCTTCAAAAGCTCAAGGAGGACTATGGAATCGAGATCAGAAATGATATTGAACTCACCACGATAGCCGCTGACAGATGGGAATATGGGATGAATATGCTGAGTATCAAAAACTTAAGTACTACGACATATAGAAAGATTTAAAATGGGAAACGCCTCGCTCGGAAAAAGAAATACCTCTTGATGGAGTTCGCCTTTTATCTGCATCTTTGCTGGGGGTAAGGATTTCACCAACCTGCCTTAAGCACTGGTGAGCAAGGACAATGAAACAACTATGGATTTCCATTACCTTAAAGTCCCTGTTTATGCTGCTCTTAAGATTGGATTTGAGTTAATCTGATGATAACACAACTTCAAATACCCTCAGATAGTAGTACTACAGTTTCTGCATCATATGATTCAACAAGTCTTGTTAAAATAAAATTGTCATGCATCTGGTTATAGACTTTTGTTTAGAATATTTGTCTCATAACAAATGAAGTACTATTTTGTTTAGGCAATTATTGAATCAAGCCATATATAATCAGAACAAATGAAAGTAACCAGCATATCATTGGCGCTTAACATAGATGAGAAGGATTCAATCCGAAACAGCAGCTATTGGAGACAATGATTGCATACATGAAAATGGGAACTATCCTAAGCAAATTCTTAGTTTTAAAACAGTACAACAGCATCACAAAAGAAAATGTAAAGAGCAGAGAAAACCATCTACAAAATAAGAATTCTGTGAAGCTTAAACCTCTTTATATTTTCCATACATGGCGAAAATTAACAAGCTGGCAAAGGATTCCTGCTGATCTGATCGGGGGCTTGATACAGAAAATATATTTGTGATACTGCATTGAACTGCTCCACTGATGAGTAGTAACTCATTTAGACGGCTTCAAGCACGTCCATAATCTGATGCACGAACACCACCATAACAACACTACCTAAGGCTCCTGGACCTTCACTTATTCCAGGGGGGACTTCTATTTGCACTAAAAAAGCCTCCGAGCAACTTCTGCAATACATGGTTTCCCATTTACTCCGTAGACCTTATCTGTGACCATACCAGCAGAAGAAAGCTCCAAAAGTTCGCTGTATGAGTCCAACCTCTCAACTTGTATGCGGGCAGCCCGTGTCAGCATATGGATTTGCACCCAACACTCAATTTTTCACACCATCTTAGTTCTAAGGATAGCCTCTGCTAAGCATAGCCGCGTCTCAATGACAATCTCCATGAACTCCAAGCTTATAATAACTGAAATGTAATTAGACGTGCACAATTCAGAAGACAATAAGCAAGCACCAAGACCATTAGACCATCTCCTACGGGCGATCCACAAAATGCAAGCAATCCAACAACGCCCTATACATGTTCTCCCCCATGGCAACATCCTTCTTCCTAAACTCCTCAAGAAGCTCTAACGCATCAACACCCTTCCCATCCCTACACATCTCCTCCAGCAATGTCCTATATGTCAACAAATCCGGCTTCAACTCATTCCCCAACATATCACGCAACACCCCAACCGCGTCCTCAAACATCCTCTCCAATGCTAAACTACACACCAAAATCATATAAGCACTACTAGACGGCACCAGCCCTTTCTCCCTCATCTCCTTAAAAAACCCAAACCCCTGCCACACCCTCCCTTTCTCACAACACCCCTTGCACAAATAACCATAACTGTACGCATTGGGGTCGCACCCGTACAACCCCATCTCCTTAAACACCCTCACCGCCTCGTCCATCTGCAAACATTTGGCATACGCTTTAATCATCATGTTCAACACGTAAGTATCCGGCACCACCCCGAGCGCCTTCATCTGCTTGCTTAATGATCTCACAGCGTTCAAATAAACATAACTGACATTAATTTTGTTAAACTTTTTGAGTAAGACATTGAATAGCATAGAGTATGTATCTAAGTTGGGTTTACAGTTTGGGTTCTGCTCTTTCATCATTTTTTTGTAGACATCGAAAGCGCGGTTGAATAGGCAGCGGTGAGAGCAGCAGAACCGGATCAGAGAGTTGTACAGTGAGAGGGTGATTGGGCATGCGCCGGCAAGGACCTCTTCGAGAAGGGCTTGGGCGTGGCGGTGGCGGCGGTTGCTGACGGAGAGTTGGATCATAGTAAGGTAGGTGGAGGAATCGTGGGTGTAGCCGCGTTGGTGGGAGGTCCAGCGGAAGATGTCGTAGGCAAGGTCGGGATCGGTTTGGGAGGTGAGGGCGTGGTTGACGTCGGAGGGGGTGAACCCGGGTTTGAGGTGATGGACCCATGTTTGGAATTGTTTTTCGGATGGTGTTTGGGATTTGAGGAAGTGGGGTGATGGGGGTGGGGTGGTGGAAAAGAGGTGGTGCAGGTGGAGGGGAGGGGATAGGAGTGGGCGGAGGATGAGGGTGCGGCGGAGTATGGTGGTTGTCATGGACATGATGGTGAGAAGATGGAGAAGGTGGGGTTGGGAAGTGGCTGAATGGGGATGGGTGTGGGGGTGGAATGGTGGATGTTGCGGTGGAGAGGGGAAGGAGGTGGGTAAGATGGGCCAAGCTGAATGTCTAATGAAATAGTATACTTTCAGAGGAGGAGCGAACTAAGCCCATTGATATGGACTAGTCTTGTAGCCTTGTACGTAAATCAGACTTTCAAAATAACAAAAGTCATCAAGGAAAAAAGTTGTATTTGTATTTTTTTTTTTTTTATTTTATTTCAATGAGAAGCACGCTAACCAACAAACACTCAAATAGAATAAAACAAACACTCCTAATAAACTATTCAAACCAAACAAAGAAAACAAACTTAGGGAGGGATGAATCTCGGGAAAGAGACACCACTAGCGCCCTCATCTTAAATACATTTAAAATCTGATTGAGCACTTTCTAAAAGTGCGAAATGGATATTGTTGATAACACCTTGATTTGCAAGTCAATCTGCCACCCGATTCCCTTCATGATAGATGTGATTTACCTTTACTCTCCATGTTGAAGAATAAAGCATCTTCTTACAATTACGAATAATCTGTGCACATGCACCCCCTGGATTTTCCTCTTGTAAAGCACTAATACATGTCATATTATTGATACAAATACAAAATTTATGGATACAAATACAACAATGTATTGATAACTCATACCGATAACTCATAACAACAATGTATTGATACAAATACAAAATTTATGGAGTAACATAAAAGATGATTAAGCCATTTCAACTCAAACTACTTAGAAATTCTCATAAATTTTAATAGAAATGACCAATTATTAGAAATAGAAGGAGTGGGTTATTTAAACTGTTATTTGAAAAACATTTGTCACACAAACTTACTACTATGCCTTCATCGAACCATTCACTTCAAATCAAATTAACACAATACTAAATTTGGGTGGAAAAATGTAGACACGACTTTGGAGAAAAGTAATTTGCAATCTCCCTTAAATGAAATAGGAAGATATAATTTAGAGAATTGGAAATCCTAAAAGTTTATTTGGTTATGACATGGTCTAATTGTTCCGATTTGGTGCTAGGTGAAGTTAAACTTAGACCTTAAACTAGTTAAATAAGTTAACAGTTTGATGGTCTCCAACTCTCCATTATGATAGTTTTGATCCTATAATGTATGATTATGAGATTATTAGTGGAGCTATTTCATTTGACAGGAGTGAGTATCTATCGCTACAAGATCATGCAATAAAGTGGCTCATTCTCTGGCATAAGGGTTTGGATTGAGGATTTGTCTTTCTAATATTGTTCTACTTGTCTTCAATGACAGGGCATTTCTTAATAAATGATAGATAATCACCTTTTTAGTAAAAAAAAAAACGATTCATAATTGTCACCATTAACCACTAGAAGGTTATTTCAATCTCGGCTTCCACTCTAAATCAAAAATTGGAGTCTTTCTCTAATAGTTTACTTTCCCTTGGATATAGTCATTCTTAGCTCCGTTCCTAAAAATTTTAGGGTCTTAGGCGAAGAAATAGAAATGGGATCATTCCTTAATCGACATATATAAATATAAATTTTTTAACTAAAAACAACCCTAAACTTATATATTATGCACATTATACAAGAATATTGCATGCTTTACAAAGTTGTTTGAAGTTACTTACTCTTGATTGAAGTTTTTTGCTAAACTGTGTACAACAGTTGCATGCAAATGCTTGAAATTTAATCTTATTCACATAAACTTCCTTTTTTTGTTGAGTGAAGTTTAAAATGCTAGAGATTTTTTTTTTTGGATGGAATGTTAGAGGCCTAAACGCTACTTTTAGCGTATCTTGTATAGTTGCGTTGATGAATTCAAACAAATTAGACATATTATACTAGATTTAGAGTTGAAATTAATGAAATATAGATTTCTTCAACTTTTCTAATTATTAAAATATTTTAGATTAGATCAAATAAGAGACTATATATTTATCAAGATGTTTATTTGCATAAGGAAACCAGGTCAGAATTCTATTTGATTGTTTTGAAAAAAATTATTTATCTATATTTGAAGGGATTTGATATTAAGGGTCCCGATAGCCCCTAAATTAGTATATTCAACCTTTTTAAATTGTTTAATCCTAAATCACTAGACCTGGACTCTAAAAGTAGTAAATTATCATGAGTTGCATAATCAAAAAAATTTCACCCAAAATCCAAACTTTTCCTTCAAATTAGCTATATCACTAATCAAAATACTAAATCCAACAAATTAATCTAGTACTAAATTCACAAAATATCTACAAATTTTATCCAAAAAAATCAAGAAAAATAAAATGAAAAGAATCCAATTAATCACCAACACTAATAACTCAAAAAATTTAAAAATGATCCAAAAATAATCTGCCAAGACTTCAACAAGAAAAAACGCTAACTTTCAACTGAAAAAAGAGCAAAGAAAGGCGGCAGTGGAGAGAGATCGAAGATGGTTGGCGATTTAATAAGAGAGATAGATTGGTGGTAGTCGTACAGAGGAATGGTGATGCTTAATGGTTATGATGATTGATGAAGCATTGTTGCTTCCCTTAAACCCCTTATTTATCTTAATGATTTTTCTTTTTATTGACATGGTATGAATTGACTAAATTATTAATTGTGATATAGAGGAATTTGAGATAGAATGTGTTGGGGATCAAGGAGCTATGCAATTACAGATTACGAAAGATCCCTTAATCATCAAAGATGTAGCCCAATGTGTTGTAAACATGGTGGAAAGTCAAGAGGAGAAACATACTTATTTTAGTATGGTCTTTTAAGGCATTGACTTTCATTGACTTTCCTAAAATCTAAACTTTCCAAATTGGGAAACTTTCTACTTTGGGAAAGTGGTAGTAGGAACTTGCTTAATATGAAAGTAGGGATTAAATAAAACGTTTTGAACCCATAACGGTTCGAACTTTAGGAGTAGGGCTTGAATCCGAGCTTGGTCAAAGTTGCTCTAAAGTTGGTCAAAGCTAGGTCAACGTGGGAGTCAAAGTTTGACTAAAGGAGTTGGTCCATGTTCGAGTATTCCTAGATGGCATGGGAATTGAAGAGTTTTTGCTGATTCGTAATGACTTGATAAGTTGGATATGATAAGAAGACTTAAAGAGTTTGACTGAAGATGGAAGACTTAAAGATAGACATGCCTATCAAGGGATAAAAGATCCATTTGGTTTAACTTCTTCAAGGATAAAGCAAATAGTGTTTTAGCTAGTTGAGAAGTCTTATCTTTTGAGTCTTTTCAATTATAAAGTAACTATATCTAGCCAATCATAGGAATTTCAGATTTTTATGCATAGTTCTATTAAGAAGTTGGTTCTTTAATGTTTCTAGTTAAGTTTATCTTAAGTTTATCTTAAGGATAGTTAGCCAAAGTCAGATTTTATCTTCTTTCCTAGGGATTCACGTTTATTAGAGTCATTATATCCTAGACTACTTGTTATTCACGTATTTAGGTTGTTATACATGTGTTTAGATAGAGTTTTGGTATTTTTAAACTTCTTGTAAACCCTAGGGAGCTCCTACTATATAAAGGAGTCAAATGGCATTGAATGAAATCAGATTTTGATGGATTAAACCCTTTGTCATTCGTGACTTTTTTGAATTATCTAAGCTTTTGGATTAAAGTTTAGTTTGTTCATCCTTTGCTAGCCTATTTCACTCGTTGATGAAATAGGTGGTGTTCTGAGGAAGCTTTTCGGATTCTTTGATAGTGAATCTGTATCCAAACAATCCCTAGAGTCAATCAACGAATTTCCTTTTTATTCTTTCATAACTCACGTAAAACTTAGCCTAAACACATTCAGAAAAACATTCGTTTGGTGGCGCAATAGTTGGCGAATTTGTTGAGTAGTTTTAACTTGTATTTTTCGATCTGAGTATCCAAAAATACAACAGAAGGCTGGATAATATGAAGGGCTAAAATAGTGAGGACGATTAGAAGTATCTAAGTTGAAGTTGTGAGTTCAAAAAGATGGACAAAAATATGGAAGGTAGAAGATGAAAGATTAAAGATGCAAGGCTATTGATGTTCTTTGTGATTTACACCCCACTTCCCAAAAAAATCAAGAGTAAATTTTATTTAAAATAAACATAAATTGATATTTTTAGGCCTCCTAATTTGGGCCCTATGCCACTGCACTTGGAGCTTATCTTCAGAACCGACCCTGGTCATTCTCTTCATGTATGGATAATCATCTTCATGGATGGATGTCGACACTAAGGTATAAAGGGCTATTGTCTTAAAATGGTGGTTGAGGAGTCTAATTAATTCTCCAAACTTTTTTTGGCATTGTCTATTGTTTCATACCAATCAAGGGTACATCACCACAGTTAACATCTATACAAAATGACAAAAGAGTTAGTCGTAAGAAGATCAAATTAATATTTGCCTTTGCTATATACATAGTACAATTTACTAGCTTATTTTTTAAAAGTAGAAAAATACTTCATATGTGAGATGAGGATTATTTTTAAAATACAACTACTTACTTATAGTATATTTGTAGCTACTAAATAATTACTTAATATATTCTATAAAAGTTTGTTTTTTTATCACCTTACAAATAATAATACTTGTAAGCCAATAGGTGTTATTGTATAAAATGAAAAACGAATAAAATTTGCTTAAATGTTGCAAATATGTCACACATCCTCTTCTTCATTGGGGTTTTTTGAAATGTTTTTAGAAAAATATCTGCCATATATGGATGTTCAAACGAATATTAATCAGAGCACTTGAAACATGTTGTCTTTTTTCTTTTGCATTAGTTTTGATCAGGTCGGATTCAATAAGTTATTTGCCTAATTGGATTAGAATCGTAGTAGTTTGGGTCAATTTAGTTCACACTTGGATATGTTAAGTTTGGTTTATTTCAAGTTTGGATAAACTTCAAGTTAGGTCCTTCTGGGTCGATTTGGTTTGAATTTGGATGGTTAAGACGATTTATTTCGGATAAGTTGAATTTTGAGTCATATGTTATTACATATCATATTATTTTCGAATGAAATTTGGATAAATTATGTTTTTTTTGGCAATAGGAATCAAATCATGTTGTGAAGGATTTTTCATGATTTTATTTTGACTTCTTTTGTGTTCATCTCAGGTCATATCATAACTGCGATTGTTAATTATTTGACAATGAAGATATATTTTTGTATTGACGTTGTCATGTTGATAAATAATAGCAAATAAGTAGGTCTTAAACATGTTTGTTGAAAATGGGTTATGGGTCATGCGTTATTGGTTGGTTGTTGGGTTGGATAGGTTTCGATTGTTTATGAGTTGGTTTCCAATCAAGGCGTTTTTAGTCAAGTACAAGTCAAGTTTGACTTTACACATGGTTAAATAGGTTTTCGAGTTGAATTTTGGTCGGATTAGATCGTGACATAAGTTTCACCTTCCATATTGTCAAATAAGTTGAATTCACCTTATACAAATTAGCATCGGATAAATTACCAATTCGGATTAAAACCGAAAAAACTATCTCTTCGTCCTCCATAAAGACGCTAAAATGAAATAATATAAGAGCACCCATTGATCTCAAGCATCTTGGTGCAACCAACCAAGAGGGAAAAAAAGTGCTGCCTACGTACTTGGTTGTTCAACAACCAAGTTTTAAACCGTTGTGACCCAGCATTTCAGCACCCATTATTAATATATTAGAAGTTTCCAACCGTTGCATATTGGAGCCTAGATACGTCGACGTCCAATTTGTGCTAAATAATTAAGCGTCACAAATAAATAGATGTTTTACACTTTTACACAGCTTTTGAACCCTTTCTTTTAGCCTTTTCTCCTGCGCAGTTTGCAAAGTAACGTTCTTCTTATTTAATTTGGACCCACCTATACTTCTCGTTTTCATAGAAATGGCCCTTTCTATCACGTCAAAGACTCAAAGCTGCGAGTTAACGAGTCCATCATCTATAAATCTAAATATAGTAGGCGTAATGTTTAAGCTCAATACTCCGTACTTGCCATTTTCCCACCAATCATGTCATTTTCTATTCCTTGTCTTTGTGAATAGTTGTTAAATGCTAGTTGTAGTGATTACTCGTAGTTGACTTCACCCTGTTCTCCACTATAGGTCTTTTCCTCTCCTAGCTAGGACCTACGTATTGATTTTTCCCAACCGTTCCCGAATTGTATTTACAAATTTCCTATTACTAATATTACCTCACTTTAATAAAAAAAACTCTCATGAAAAAATCAAACGAAATAATATTTGGGAGATAGAGGGACTACGAGTTGTTTCATAATAGCTTCATATAACCTAATTGAGAGAATTTCACTCCCTTTATCTTGGCATGCATATACATGCTCTAGCTAAATACTCTTTTATTGCTACTGCTAACAACTTAGAACGTATAATGATAGAAGATTCCAAATAAATTAAGAATTTTATTTATGTATAGGTAGATTGTCCAGTGCGATAATACAAAAATAAAGTATGAACATGAACATGAACATAACTACGAATATTAGTATTAAAAAGGAAAATATTTATGAGATGACTTTCTTCATTAGTTTTTTTTCCTCTAGTACTATATAATTCTTGTATATGATATAGCTGAAAGTGAAAATATTGGCTGAAACCGTCACATTAATCGAGTGGTGTGACATTGGTAAAGTATAAAAGGTTATCCCGCGCTCATTTCAAATTAGGTATATCTTGGTTATAAAATAAAGGTCTTAGGTATTGAATTTATTATCTCAAATATACAAATAAAATATCTCATGTATTGAATTTATTATCTCAAATATATAAATAAAGATTTCATGTATATAAATAAATATCTCAGGTATTGTATTTATTATCTCAGATATACAAATAAATGTCTGTAACACCCAGGTAATTCTCCCTTTCTGAAAACCAAAACCTTGAGAGAACTACCATTGTGCTACTGCCACGTGTTCAAATGTTAAGGCTATAAAACAAAGTTTTGCAGCGGAAAACCAAAAGACTTTTCAAAATAATATTAATCGTAAAACAAACTCCTAACATAACAAACTGGAACTGTTAAGGCCCTTATTATAACGTACCAAAATAACGTTCAACTTAAATCCAAATCCAACAGTCTAAAAACAAATCAAAAAAGCGTAAAATAATCTGAAATCTAAATTAAAGTAACACTCCACTCAACCCACCAATGCATGAATGCTCGACTGGATACCTGTCAATAATTTGCTCCCCAAATATACAAATGTAATTATTGGATCATTACAATGTCATTTATAGGCAAAAGCCATGACCAAAACACACAAAGCACGTAATCAGCAAGCTGAGTACATACTGATTACAAAGTAAAACAATTGAAATTATAATTAAATAAAGAATAAACACATAATGCAAGAAAGTATTACGCAACATCTTACTCAACTGTCATGACAAATTAATTAATTAATTGGATTACTGATTTGGACATCAATTGGATGAATAACTCATGCACTCCCGTCGAATAGCATCAAAATACAATATAAAATCCAAACATCTAGATGAGATTTCAACTAACCCCAATTTTAAGTTTAAAACTTTATAAAAAGAGAGACTCGTAGATCACACGACCTCCAATAAAACCATAAATAATATCCCTTGAAGCTCCGACCCCTGATTGTCAATATTCTAGACGTGCACTCGCCCAAAGTTTTATTGTTTATCCTTTTTATCTTTACGTGATTTACTGTTTAAAATCAGTATACACAATCACCTTAATATACACATGCAAACATTACAGTTACACAATCAATCTCTGTTATACCGTAACTTTTAACCTTTTAATTTTCATCTTAACTATTGAACCTATTGAACAAAGTCAATTACCCTCGTCATTAAAGATTTGAAATTCACCTTTACTCAATTCATACTATCAGTAATGAAAGAGTAATAATAATCAACCTCATGAATTAATTAACAAATTAATTATAATTTACTAAATCAAGATTTCTCACCATAAATGATTCTTTCTCGATTAGTATTGACAAATCATAATTATAACTTACCAACAATATCAATCATGCCCCTAACATAAAGAACATGAATTATTTCAAATAATTAACCAAACAATCTCACCCACATTTCACCCTAGATCATAATCATGAAGGTAACGTTTTTCGTAATTTGTACGTATCTTGAGTAAAATGAACGAGTGACCACTTTCTCTAATGTTAAGCACTTTCTACAAAGTATTCTCCAACATCAAATTATACAACCTAAATCAATACACCAATACCCAAAATTTACAACAATCATACCAAGCTTCCTAAGATTTTAAAACAATTCCAAAACATATTTTTAAATCTCCCAAAACATATTCTAGTACTTCAAACACCATACTACAAGTATTAGTTGAAAACTCGTTAAAATACATATCATAAAACTCCATTTTTTTAACCCTTCAAATCTGAAAATTTGTATTCAATATAGTATACTCAAATTACTACCAATTGTATCATAAAATAATTTTAATTTAATGTATATACTAATAGTATATAATTTCAAGCTTTAAAACATGAAATCTCAACAATTAAACCATAATCTAATATGTATAATATTCTGAAAATTTATTCCAAATGCCATAATATTAATTTTTTATCCAAATACATCATATTATAGTTAAAACTTCATGAAACAAATACTAGTATAAGAATCTAAGCCTTAAATCATGAAAACTAATATTTTTATACTAAAATATATGAACATAAAATCTGAAAGTTTATTTAAATAACAACCCCATAAAAATTAACATAGATGATTCACAAAATACTTATAATTTTATGTAGAACTCAAAAGCCTAGTATCAAAACCATAATTCATGATACTAGCATACCTAAACATTAATATTTATGCATAACAACTTATGAAACTTGTAGTATACATAAAATAAATTATAACACATAAAAATTTATATACTCTCAATATAGATTTAACCATAATAAAATCACATATGTATCATATAATAATTTATAAAACATGCATATTAGGCATAATAATTAAGGGAAAAAGAATTGATAACAAAGGAAGAAGAAGAGGAAGGAAGGCTGGCGGCGGTGGACGATGGCAGGGTGCTAGAAGAGGTGGCGTGGCTGCTGGGATTCACGACAAGGAAGCTTTGTGCTTCCTCTTTTTTTTTCTTCTTTGTAAGTGAATATAGGGTGGGTTTAGCTTTGTTTTTTTGTTTTTTTATAGTGTTTATGTTTAGATAAAATTCTTAGGTTTAGGTAGTATATGCTTAGTAGAAAAGTAGTACTAGGTTTAGGTATTTGGGCTTAGTGGGTTTCTTAGAAAAATAAAATATATTTTATAAAAAAAAATTTTACTTTTAGGGTTTAATTAAATAATAAAAATAATTTGTTATTTATTTTGGAAATATGTATGTATATATATGTATATAAGTAAAGTATATGTATTATATTAATGCATAGAAAATATTTTCGATAAAATGTAATCAAAATCTCATAATTTTTGGGGGATTACAATGTCTCATGTATTGAATTTATTATTTCAAATATACAAATAAATATATCAGGTATTAAGTTATGTTATGATCTTTTGTAAGCAAGTTATGATTTCAGTTATAGAAGGAAAGGTATTAGATATTAAATTTATCATCTCAGTTATACAAATAAAGATCTCAGGTATACAAATAAAGATTTCAAGTATTGTATTTATTATCTCAGTTATACAAATATTTCAGGTATTGAATTTATTATATCAGATATACAAATAAAGATCTCAGGTATTAAATTTATTATCTCAGTTATACAAATAAAGATCTCAGATATTGAATTCATTATCCTAGGTATACAAATAAAGGTCTTAGATACTGAATTATAAATAATATGATTTCAAGTATAGATAATGTGATCTCGTGTATATTTATTATAATATTAAGTATAGAAAATATAATCTTATGTATAAATAATATGATATTTTGTATAGAAGATATGATCTTAGATATATATAATATAATCTCGGGTATAAATATTATGATATTAGGTATATAAAATATGATTCGAGTTACATAAAATATAATTTTAGGTAAAATAATATAATCTTAGGTTTAGATAATATAATTTTAGGCATAAATTATATGATGTCAAGTATAGATAATAATATTATAAAGTTATTTCACGTAGTAAGATGTTTTACTATTTACATAAGGTAAAAACTAGTTACATATCAAAGTTTAGCAACTTGTGTTATCAAATAAATTCAACTATCAAGAATAAGTGACTAATATAACACTTAAGTATGTTGTGAAAGAGAGTGACAAATGGTGGTTGCCATCAAAAGCATGGCATTAGAGGCGAGTCGCAGGAGGATAGTGAATGGAGGAATCAGAAATCGAGTGATGGAATAGATGTTCAGAAAAGAGTAGCATGAGAAAATGACGAGAATTATAGGATGTTTTACTATGTAGATGTTTTTGTCACACCATTTGATTGGTATGACTTGTCTCACACAATACCAATTAATAGCTGAAAATGGGTTTATATTACAAAAGGGAAGACCAATAACATAAATGTTGCCATGTTGGTGGTTATTCTGGAGTAGTTTATAGTGTAAAAGTGTGTTATGTTTAATTTATATTGACTTAATTAAGCAAAAATAAATACATCTAACAAAAATAAAATAGTTACAGATAGAATAAATTAAGTTTAGTAAAAAATACAAGTTCAAACAAAAAAAGTTATACAAAACAAATTTATGAAGTTCAAAAATATATGAAATTAAATAATTCCAGACAAAATAAGTTTAGAGAAGATAAAATTAGTTTTAAAAGGATGAGATAAAATAAATAAATTGAATAGAATAGAGCCTAAGTAGATCCTAAGCCTAAAATAGTTGCCTTAGAAAATGTAGTCATTATAAATGGGACTATATGCTTGGGGTGGTGGCGAGACAATTATGGGTAATTGGTGTGGAATGGCAAAGGCAACAATCATGTTCAAAATTGAGTGATTCGATAATATGTGTTAATGTGTGTTGTATTTTTTATTTTTATTTTTGTTGAAATGTTGAATGATAAGCTTTTGCTTGTAAATATGGTGTAATTTAAATCAACCTTTGAATTGAATCATTTGCATATATTGGTTTACAATATTGGCTATAATACATTACCCATATTATAATGTATTTGTATTAATGTATGTAATTTATCAAGGCTATGTACTTGTGATGAATAATGATGGGGAAGTTCTCATAGAAGAATTACCAGTCGCAATTATTGATGTGGGCTGTAGGTAGATTGGTATTTTTTAAAAAAAGTTATTAATAATAGAGAGCTTAGAATTTAAGGATGAGAGATTTATAGAATTGCGGGTACAATTAGAAAATTATAAATTTTTATATAAAAAAGTATTGTATATACACGAGACACAATAAAAAAAGTGAATAATTAATATAACAAACGTTATCCCTTAACACAACATATATCAATCTTTATCAATTTTGAGGATTACTTTGTTATATTGAGCGGATATTTTTACTTGTTTCATGTGTATACAATTCTTTATGTTTTTTTTTTTTTTATTTTTTATAAAGAGGATTATATTGAGGTGTTGAATGATAATGTTCCTCCATCTCTTGGAGTCATTTTCACTATCTATTGGCCTTGTTAATTAAAGTCTCTAGGTGCTAGTTGGATCTACTAAATATTAGGGAATGCTTCAAAAATATTTAGGCACGCCTACAAAAATCCTTTCCATTCCTTATGAAAAAATAAATAAATTGTATCCTATATTTAGAGTATGTTGTATCATCAATACATCTATTTATATCTAGACTTGTGCATTGGGTCGGATTAGGGCGGGAATGAGTTACATGCAAAACGGGTCGGGTCGGGTAAAAGAAGATACGGGTTGGGTCGGACTTGGCCAAATAAGATACATAACGGATCGAGTTGAGCCGGGCCAGACCGTTCAAATAGAGTGTAGTTTTTATCTATAAAGGGTGATAATTTACATATATGACCTCAAGTCTTTGGTAGTAGATCATTTGCAAGCAAATAGAAATAATTCATTATCTGATAGTGTTTAAAAGTCTTGAAAATTAGTGGCTTATTATTGATTCGATTTGACCCATTGAAGACCCAATAAAACACGATCTTCAAGAGACCAACCCATTAAGTCCATTATTGATTAAATTCTTTTATAAACGGGCTGATAAAGTATTCTTAATGAGACATCTAGGCTATTTATTTCCATAATATAGAAAAACAAGTTTAAATTGCGATCTTAATATCTTAAAAAGCAATTGTACATTTGTACTCCGTATCAACTAGAAAGCGGGGAAAAAAAGTTAAAAACGTAGTACAAAGAAAGTTAATAAAGCCTGTACACTTTGGAATCTCGACGACATCAATCAATCTATCCATCCAACCAATTAGGTTTCTCCAAGAAGCTTCATATATACTCCGTATGTTACAGTAACCGCACCAGATGAAAAAGAAAATCGGAGTCTTAGCATTAAATCAAGAATCTACAGATTTATGAAAACCCCTAATTTACAACGTTACTCCGTACTTCGACATTAGGTCCTTATTTTATTCTCTGTTTTATTAAGTTTATTATATTTGACAATTTAAGATATCATTTGAAAATTTATAGTTAAATTTTTCGAATTTTTACTTTATAAATTAAAATATTGTAAATTTTACGGGACGAAGAGAATATGTTACAGAGTTTAAAAAGTTTAAAAAGTTTTTTTCTTTTAAATTTATAAGGTAAAAAATATATAATTTGATATTTTAAAATTTTTTATTAGTATATATTTAATATAATTTTATTTTAATATATTATTTATTATAATATAGCGATACCGTGCGACTTCTACAGTAAAAATTACGGAGTATTGGGAGTAACAATTTAAACGAGAAGGGAGGAGTAAAATTTTAAAGCCTGCTTCCCGTTTCTTTATATTTAGGCCCCCCTTCTTCTCCACTTTGATAAAATCAATAAATCATAGCTGTTTCACTTTATCTCCCTTCCTCTTCTCTCTCAACCAAGCTGGTGTCTGGTAGAATACACTACTACTGCCGAAGCTACTACTACTGTAGCTTGAGCCAAAACAATGAAGCTTTCTATACTCTACCTCTTTTTATTCTTGGTTTCTATTTCAAGTACGTACTCTTCAATGTTACAATATCAGCATGAGTATGAGTTTTAACTTGAAGTGTCTATATTTATTTCTATTTTCTTATGGTTATAGTACAAGCTTTTGTTTGTCATTTTGTCTTGAATTAATGTTGGCATTTTCTTCATCTGAACTAGCATTTGTTATGCCATTTCTGCTCTTGTTTTGGATTACTGTCATCCGTGTTGTTGTTTTTTTTTTTTTTTAATTCTATTTCAAAGATCTTAAACACATGGGTTCTTCTAGTATTATGTTTCCATATTTCTTTCAGTGAGATGTCTGTCCTCATTTCTTATATTATTCGTTTTGTTTGTTTCCAGATTTCAACTATTCTCTGATATTGTTTCTGTTTTAACGTGAATGAGTCAGATGTGTTTTTGGCGATTTTTTCACAATGTTTTTTTTGGATTTGCTTTGAATGTGTCTATTACATGCTTCAATGCAAATGATCTTGGATTAGTTCTACTTCTGAAATGCAAAGCTTTAGATTTGATGTTGTGGCTTCAGAAATGGGAAAGTATAGTGATTTACAAAAAAAAGTCTGAATTGATTAGCTTTTATCTTGTGTTTCATATATACAACTATGAAAAAAAAGATCAGAATATATTGGTGAAGATGGGTTTAATTTGCAATTATAAATATCAACAACTACCAATTTGTGTGTTGTTTCAGGTGCTGCAAAATTTTATCCAAAGGTCGGTGTGAACTATGGTACATTGGGTAACAACTTACCAAAAGCAGCTAAATCAGTTGAACTCATCAAAAGCCTAAAAGCTGGAAGGGTCAAACTATACAGCCCAGCCCCAGAGATCCTCAAAGCCCTTAGTGGCACAAACCTTCAAGTCTCAATCATGGTCCCCAATGAGATCATTTCAAACATGTCGACCAACCAAACGATGGCGAATGAGTGGGTTAAGACCAATTTGGTTGCTTACTATCCTCATACCTTGATTAGGTATGTCCTAGTTGGGAATGAAATCCTTAGTTTCATGGGTGAGTCTGATAAAAAGACTTGGCATGATCTACTCCCGACTATGAGAAAAATCCAGTACGCTCTCAAGACGTTCGGCATCCGTAAAGTGAAAGTTGGAACGACCTTGGCGATGGATGTCCTTGAATCGTCGTTTCCACCCTCGAATGGGACCTTCAGGTCTGACATTGCTCTGCCTGTTATGAAACCCATGTTGCAGTTTCTGAACAAGACAAAGTCGTTCCTTTTTCTAGACTGCTACCCTTACTTTGCTTGGTCACAAAACTATAATAGTATCAGCCTAGATTATGCATTGTTCAAAGGTGGTGTAACCTACAAGGACCCTGTCAGTGGGTTGACATACACCAATTTGCTTGATCAAATGCTTGATTCTGTTCATTTTGCGATGAAGAAGCTTGGATATCCGGATATTAGAATCTGGATTGCTGAAACAGGCTGGCCAAATGGTGGTGACATTGACCAAATTGGAGCTAATGTCTACAATGCTGCTACTTACAACAGAAATTTGATTCAGAAGTTGAATGCTAAACCCCTGGTTGGAACTCCTGCTATGCCTGGTGCTGTATTGCCCACCTTCATATTTGCTTTGTTTAATGAGAACCAGAAGAGCGGTCCAGGTACTGAGCGGCATTGGGGTCAGTTTTACCCTAATGGGTCAAGTGTTTATCCAATTGATTTGACAGGTGACACCCATGAATCATCTTATCCAGCTTTGCCTAAAGCGGATAACAATGAACCATACAAGGGGAAAATATGGTGTGTAGTGGCCAATGAAGCAAACATGACTCAACTCGGAGATGCAGTAACTTATGCTTGTAGTCAAGGGAATGGGACTTGTGCTGCTATCCAACCCAAGGGCAACTGTTACAAGCCAAACTCGTTGATCTCTCATGCTAGCTATGCATTCAGCTCATATTGGGCACAAATGAAGAGTCAAGGTGGTTCTTGTTACTTCAATGGGCTTGCTGAGCAGACTGCCAAGGATCCCAGTAAGTATTTTGCTTGATCTTTCAAGTACTCGGTCATTCACTTTTTCATACTGAATGCTTTAACAAATGTACAGCCCATAGAAATGCATAAGTAGTTGCTATACAATTATAACAAGGCATTGTCTGACAAATACGGAGTATCCTGCTAAATCACCACAAAAATTTGTAACATCTCACATCTAGCTGTCGTGCACACATCTCTTAAACTTCTGATTGTCCTTTCAGGTTATGGTAAATGCAAGTATCCGAGTGTTAGTCTTTCTTGAGGGGCGGCGACCGGTGAGTAAAGTAGGGAGCACAGTAAGGATTCGGTGCCACATTACACGACGAATAATTATCTTTAGAGGAGTGGATTTGATTAACTTAATTCTTGGGGCACTGATTTGTATGCCCAGTTGCTTGACAAATGAAAATCAGACAAACTAAACAAGGCAGTTGATTGAGGCTGCTTCCAGATAATGTTAGTGGGCATCATAATCATCCTATATTTTGGTACCATTCTTTGCGAAGGTGATGTCTTTCGGTTTTTATCACTGGCCCCATTGTCACGGGGAATGGCAATTTTCCAATTGGCCGCAGTTGACTTATAGTCGTTGATCTTACTATGTTAGTCTTGCTTTGGCATAATAATTTAGGTAATGGTGTACTTCTATTAGACATTGGTCATTATCGTTGTTTGGGGATGGAAAAAACAAGGATAAACATCACTTGTAGCTTTGTACTCATTTCGTTGGCTCTTCCTACTCAGTGGTCTTGTTAGATTATCAACTTTTTTGACTTTGTTAACTAAGTTCTTTGGCTAGTTTGGTGGATGTTTTGTTTTGAATTATCACCTATGAACAATATGATGACTAAAGTTGACAAAAAAACAAGCACCCCTCCAATGGTTGGCACTCGATGAACATGTTGTGCCATGGCCCTTGGGTCAAGGTTCACTATCAGAAGGAGAGGTAACTTTGAAACATGTTATAAATCATATGACAATAGGGTTTTTTTTTTTTTGGCAGAATATAAAGAAGAAAACACACTAGAAAGCCTTCCTAGCTATTGTAGTTAGTTTATGAGCATTGTTTCCTTGGTGTTTAGAAACCTTGAAGCAAGAGAAACAAAAAAGCAAATTTAACAATGTCACAAGCAATATGTTGCACCAAAGACCTCAATCCTCTGGGGGGAATTGGAATGGTATTTTTAAGCAGCCGCTGCTTCTGCACTGTTTGTACGAATGAAGCAATATTATTTCACAAATCTTTTATGCTAGTTACGTTTCGTGATTTCTAAGAGTTTTTGCCATCTAATAACCTTGTCTAGTTTCTTCCTAAGACATATGACAATAGTAGGAGTAATTCACAAATCATTTATGCTAATTACCTCCTTAGCTATCTATTGAACTGAGACAATAGTTCTCGACCCATACATGACAAATTCCTAACATAATTGATTGGAGAGTTTTTAGTTACAAGGTGAGATTGATAAATTATTTGAACAAGTGATAGATCACTCTGTAACTTGCGTATGAGATTTTCAAGCGTTAAAATTGGGATAAAATAATACTCCCTCCATTACTTTTTGTTTGTCACATTTGTTTTTTATACAGTTTTCAATGCATATTTTATAGTTATAATATTTATAAATAAGTATTATAAAATATTAAACTTACATATTAAAAAATTTTTCAAGACGAATCTAATAAGATCACATGAATATGTTTTAACTTATACATAATAACAAAAAATTATATTTAAGTTTTCCACTTTTCCAATAAAATATTCTAAATAAGACAAATAAAAAGGAAAGAAGAGAGTATAAACTTTATAAGTTCATCCAATGGGTACATAGTACATACCATTGCTTATAACAACATGCCTTTGCGGCTTTGCTTATCAGAAATGTTGTTAATGATTGACAAAAATACCTCTAGATTAATATCTCATAATACAAAACATTTTTGATGTTAGAGGTGACAATATATAAACCTGTTCAAATGGGTGGGGGCCCGTTAAGGGCCCTTGACCGATTCGTTTGTAAAAGAGCTTAATCAATAATGGACTTAATGAGTCGGTCTCTTAAATGTTCATGTTTTATTGGGTTTTTAATGGGTCAAGTCGGGTCAATAATGGGCCTATAGTTTCCAAAACTTTTAAACACTATAAGGTAACGAATTATTTCCACTTACTTGCCAATGATCCACTACCAAAGATTAGAGGCGATACACGTAAATTATCCCCCTTTATAGATAAAAATTATACTCTCTTTGGACGGCCCGATCCGACTAGGCCCGTTATATGTCTCCTTTTGCATCTTCTTTGACCTGGTCCCGGCCCGTTTTGTTTGTGATCCATCCCGGCCCTAACCCGCCCCAATGCACAGGTCTAACAATATAATCTTTTGAATTATATTTGTTTCTTAATTTTAGTTTGAATATTGATTTTCATTTTTTACCACAAACCTAATTTATTAAAATAATAATAATAATAATAAATTAGATACATAGATTAATAGATCGGTTCAAATTCACAATTATTTTCTTGTACATTCAAATACCAAAAACACTCGGTACAAGTTAAAAAGGCGGTAATGTACTCCCTCCGTCGGTAATTAAACGGACAATGTCCCTCTCCTTTTCTTCCCTCCAGGCTTCCTACCCCTCATAGGCCTCAATCCCTCATTTCATTTCCGCACATTATCATTACTCCATCCACTCTCTCTTCAGCTCCAATCTTTCGGAATTCCTAAGAAAATTTTCACTTCGCAACGTTGATCGAGTGCAAATTTCGTACGGTTCTCTCTCCAATTGTATTCCTTCTGTTGATAATCTTTGTTCTTTGTTTCTTTGAAATTTCCTGCATTTCAATCGATTCATATTCAGATGTATTAGGTTTTGTATGATTTCAACTTTTTGTTTTTTCATCAATTATTTGCGAAGTTGCTTCTGTGGTACATTTCCTCTGATTTTTAAGCAATTTCTTGTTGTTTTGCTTTGAATTTTCTGCAATTTTGTTACAATTTGTTTGTTTATTGCATCAGTTGATTTGTTTATGGCACAATTTCGGAAATTGTACAAATTCAGATTCAAATTTTTGTTATGTGTTTTGATTGATGTTTCAATTGGACGACTTGAATTATTACATGGAAGTTTGATTTTAGGAGTTGATCATTGAGAAATTGTGGGATGGTTTGACTGATTTCTAGTGAGTTTCGCGAATTTGGTTTTTGACATATGGTTGTTGATGCAAAGATGCTGTCCTCAGGCTAGGTTGTTTTGCGAGGAATTCTCTTGATTAGAGGTAGGTTTGCCTTTTGGGAGTGCAGCAAGATGAACCTCCCTTACAATGATTGGTCAGTGCACGTTAATCGATATACCCCAGCGCGGACCCAATGATAACCTTCATGTTGTGCCAAAGCCTAGAATTCAGTCGGCCTACCACGATGGCACTTTGATCATTGGTCTCTTGATTAGCTCCAGGGCTTTGGATTCGGTATTCTATTCTGATGTTGTATGAGCTTTGAAGATAAAATCTAAATGAGGTTGTTGTTTGGTTAGGCTTTGTGAATTTTAACTAGGCATGTGGAATTGATACCTCTGTGATTTCTTATTTATCTTTCATCTGAATTCTTGTTTCTGTATTAGTACAATACAAGCTTCGATCACCTGGATTTTCTAAAACACTTATGTAAAGAATTAGAGAAGAATATCGGGGGACTAAGCTATTACCGCACTCACCTTAGCCTAGGTACTTCAGCTATACTTGATGATTTGAATATAGATTACATTTACGCGAGCCTATGTGATATGAAAAAGGTATTATAGCTAGATAGTAATTGCAAATTGCAGTGGAATTTCTCGTGACGAGATTACTATTCTGTAATTGTAGTAAAGCTTACTTTGTTGGGATCCTTTATTTCTAATCCATTTGCCAAACATTAAAGGAGAATAGTTTCTGTTTGCATCACTTCCTATAATATTCAACAGTGGCAGTTTAACTTTGGTATCAGCAAAGATGTTGCAGTGGATGGGAGGATCAAGACAGAAGGTTACAACAGTAAGTGCACTTTCGGCTCTGATGGGTTGCGCATGCTTATCTAAAAGAATTCTTGTTGTCGAAAGCTAAAATGAATTTTCTTTATGAGTCTCCTCTTTTAGCTGGGCCTGCAGAATACAATCCCAGGGTTTAAAGCATTATTCTGTGGGCTCTGTTGAATGATACATAACTTTTTGTTGTCGCCATATTCTTCGTTTCATACTTCCGTCAAATGTTTCTTTTGCTTGAGGACGTCAAATGTTTCTTTTGCTTGAGGACTTTGTGACATCATAGTGTCTGGCTCTGTATGTTTTGATCTCCTCTGACGTGTGTCTTCATACTTGCACATTCTCTTGTCTTATGAAATGGATTGAGCTATATACAGTCCAGGAAGTCAACCCAAAAGAGGTATCTTGAACTCTTCTCTTTCATTTTTATGTCCCTGATGGCTGATTAATTCCAACCCCCCTTCTTGCTTGTATGATATTTTCCCTGAAAGCCTTGCATTCAATCAATAATAAAACTGTCTGTGTATGATATTTTTTCCCACACCCATTAGTAAAAAACGAGATACAAAGAGAACAGGCTCTGTTTTAATGTAATTATGTTGGGTTTATTTATAATGGATATCCATTGTTCAGTAACCACCAAAATCAGTGGAGATAGTTTCTGAGTTGTGCAGTGATATTGAAGATGATAAAAGTATCCAGAATTGGTTGTATTTATATATGAATCCTGATATCATCTTCAAATTTTCTGTTTGTTACAGATTCAAGAGTTTATGAGTGATTAGTGATATAACTTGCAGATTGTTGGCATTTGTTAATGATTATAAGTGACTTGCAGGCAAAAACAATACTTTGAGCAACGGAAACGACAGCAGCAAGATCCTACATGTATAGATAATAATATTGATGGTTTAGTCACATGTGATGACCATAAGAGAAATCGATCGCTGGATATTTTGAGTCTTCTCAATGTTTCAAAAGTTTCAGAAGAATGCGAGCCCTTGTATGGTATTGGTGACTATGGTGAGCAATATCTCTTTTCTACTGATTTCACTGTCAACCCTGGTTTTGGTGAACTTATTATCAATTTGTTAGTAAAGTCGTCCCGATCAATATTACTACAAACAGTTAGATATAGTTGTATCTAACAGAGATGAAAATTTCCTGCATGAGACAGATTACTATACTGTAGCTTCTCGCATAAAGTGATGTTCTCTTTGGTTTAGACTTTAAATTATAAACAAGTGTAGCAACTATAGAAGATTGTTCCTTGGTTTTAAAATAAAGACCATTTTACCCAAAGTTTTTTTCCTAAAAACATTTCAACTTATAAGTCATTCACAATATTTAAGTAACATCAATTGTCGCATTGTAGCCTCAATATGAGATCAAAGGTTACGGTCTTACAGACTTTATCATCAATTCAATATATGTCTATTTACATGGCTAAGTATTTTGAGTTTCGACTGAATTTTATTGCATAACTGTTCAAAATGCTTTATTTTGGAAAGAGAGGGAGTTATAAACTTATACTGATATCTCACAGCCGTATGTAAGTCCAGTTAATTTAGATTACGAATGTAGTCGCTTTGTTCAGTGGAGGAGTTTGGATTATTTGGTGGTCACTTGGTTACAAGGGTCAACTATTTTCCATCAATAATCACGCTTTGATGTTCTAGTGACTTTTGATGGTTTCATTTAAGTATCAAGTGATCAAGTCAAAAGATTGTGAAATTTTTTAGTTGCATTTTTACGCATTTCTCTGTTCTATTCTTGTGTGGGCTACTGTGCAAGAGTTGAGCTGTTCCTTAGTATTTGTTTGATGATTTTGTGGCAGAGACAGTATCTAGTATGACCAACAAAGCCACTTGTGCAAGCTCTGTTCAAAATGTGAATTCAAGTAGGTTTCACCAGCTGAGCATGTTTTGCTTCTTGTTTTGGTTTTATGTCTCACTGTTTTCAGCAACATGTTTTCCCCTGCCTTGAATTTCCATCTTTTATGAACAGGTCTGTTGGGAAAGTCCAAAGGCCACACTTTTCCAGCAAGCTATCATACTTCCACGAGTTCTCCTGTCATAATGACTAATGAACTCACTGCTACAGAGTGTACTGTGCCTGCTGGAACAAGTATGTATTTACATGTTTTGCACTCAGGTTCTTTATAATTCTCATTCGTTGACACTTGAGGAGTAAAAGATTATTATGATGTGCCAGGGGTCCCATCATTACATCCAGTGGGAATTGGGTCCTCAGAAAGGTCAGTGGTCAATCAGTACCACGACAGTATTTTTAAAGTTTTGTACTACACCTTGTGATATCCCCCATATGTAGCTTTTTGATATACAAGAGTTAGGCGATGATTCATTTAAATTGTATTCTTCTGATGCTTTCAGCTCTAGGAACAACAGTGCTTCAAACGGTAAAAATATAGAGTCAGAATACTTGAAGAATTCTTCCTCAATTCGTAAGTAGCTGAACATCTTGTATAGAATCTTTTTTCTGAGCCATCATTCATTTTTAGGTAGTTCCATTGCTATTCATATATATATTCCTAACTACCTTGTCCTTATTTATTTTCAATCATTCAAGAACCCTCTATTTTTGATATAATTGGTGATGATGAAGCAATTGGGACTTTAGAAGGAGAACATGCACAGGAAGCTCATGTTGCATTCTCCATTGAAGGTACTTTAACTCAATAGTCTTGTGGTCTGATATGTCAGTTTCTCTTCTTTCAGTCACCTCCGGAAGGAGTTAGAATTTAGCAATAGTATTATCCAAAAAGAATAATGAGTCATGAGACCACCAGTAACAATTTTTAGTTAAGTTTGAAAAGCTTTGGCGATGATGAGACTGTCTTTTTTGTGGTTCTACATTATTGTAATATTTACATATTGGTTGTGTAAGCTCATGTTGCAATCCCTCTAATGTTCCTTTTTAGTTCAGGTTTAGGTAAAGTGGGAACTGAAACACCTTTGCAGTCGCCACAACATACTGGAAGGTAATTTTTCTTTTTTACGAAGTATGAATTTTTGGGGGGTTGGGTTATCTGAAGCTCTGAACAAGGTATCTAAAGGAAATAGGAATTGTCATTCATAGAGCGATCTTGGTGGAAGAATATGGTTCATATTGCACTATCAGTATGTCTAGTATTGGTTGCTCTAGGATTTGCTTGAGGTTTAGAGCTGTTACTAACTCCTCATTTTTTGTCTTTGTAACTAAGTTTTCTAATCCCTGATTACATGTTACTAAAAACAGCAACATTGTATTACTTGTCAGTTATATCTATGCTAATATTATTTAAGAACTATCAAACACCAAGGAAGTATATGAGAAGTTTTTAATATTGCCACATATATAGCATAAAGGGGGTGTCATTAAAGTTGTTAATTGTGGTACTTTTAGTTGAGCTGTTAAGTGATTTGTTTGAATTTGCTGCACTATGTATGCTATCTTGAGTTAGCTATACAATCTACTGACTTTTGCCCACACCTTGTGCAACTGAGAATCTATACAGGTTGTAGCATGTTGTTACCACTTTATTTATCTTTTAATTCTTATCACTTGTGTATATAAAGCATAATTTGCCTGATCTCTTTTTTCGTCATAATCGAGTTGCTTAAGTGCTAGCTGAGAATACCCATAACTGAAAATGGCTTTTTTATACAGTTTATTAAATGGTGAACAGTCTTCATATACAAAGGCTGCTAAAAACCTCAAATCCTGCCAAAATTTCCACACAATGGTGGATGATCTTGATATGGAAGTGGTAAGAATATCATAACAACATACTCTTTTGCTTAGTCTTCTCTTAACTGTTGCTGGAGTTCATGTTTGTTGTACATAGTCAACTTGCCAGAATATAAAGTACGTAAATGATAACCATAAGAGGTGTTTGTAATAGGATGTGTCATATGAGTTTTTTCTTTTGTATTTTATATATGAGATTGTTACCTTTGAAAATGAAAAACAAAAGAAATACTAATCTGCCATTGGTGGAAAAGATTTTTTTAGCTCAGGGTGATGACACTACCATGCTATATTTTAGAGAATATTATTGGTAATTGAAAATGTGACTCCGGGGCTCAAATACGGAGTACTTAGATGTCTATTTAGATAGTTTTATGTTTTGGCTTGCTCTGTACTAGTTCTGATGTTCACATAAGCACAATTCATAATCATTGCCTTATATGATCAAATAGAAATGCTTGGTTGTTGAAGGTACTGATGTACATGCAGGAATGCTTGATGCAAGATGTTGAAAAGCCATCTCATCACATTCGCCTATCAGGAGACGTACTTTACCCAATCAACAACACCGAGCATGAATTATTAACATTCAAAGATGGAATGCAACTTCGCTGCAAGCAAAGCGAGATGAACTCTCTTTATGATGTAGATAGAAATTACAATTTTTGGACTGGTATATGACATTAAACGTTCTAATCTACTGTTTTATGCATCTGTATTGCAAAACCTAGTTTTTCCAGAACATCTTGTCTTAGGAAATTAGACTTCCTAGAATCCACTGCTCTTATCTAGAAGTTAAATGATTAATATCAGTTAGTTTTGACTCTCAGATTCTTTTTTTAGTTTTGAAAGTTTCAATGATGTAGGTTCTGAATAGACCCTCCCTTTAAATATTTTGTGTTACGAAACGTACACCTTTATTAATGTTAAAAGGTTGTACGTCAATGTTTATTTCATCATTTTATACTTGTCAGCACCATGCCTGGAGGTCAGACAATTTATTTTGCTCGTGCTTATTTGCTTATACAAATGTATTCAGCTTTTTACCTTTTTTAGTTTGGTTAGCTCTAGTCAATAATCTATGTCGTAAACTCTCAAAATTGGAAATTTACCTGTTTTGTCCTTGTCTATTAAGCAGATAACTCCCCCTGCTTGGATGACTATCAGATTGATGAGAAATGTGGATTGAACTGGAAGGAATATGATGCTACTAATAACTTGTCTACTTGGAGAAGTGATTCATCAGATTTTAAGTTTGCAAGGTGTCATTCACAATCACCACCAAGGTACTTTTGTGTCTGAAGCATCATTGCTTTATTCCTTTTGACATATTTCATTGACCATTGTGCAGGTGCCTAGAGAAAATTCCTAGTAGATTGAATTATTTAGGTGCTGTTACTTTTTGATTAGCTTGCTGTACATTTAGATAATGCTGCTTCCTTGAGAAGTGGTTATCATGACCACATCTTATTTGTTTTTCCAAACTCATTAGCTTTCATCTTTATTTCTAACAGATGGGCATCTCCGTTTCCCACCTCTTGATGACCGCAAGTACGTGAAATTGTTCTGGATTTTAATAATGAACAAAAAGAAATTTGACATGCTCCAGAGATTGCCAGACTTAATCATTTTCCTTGAATCTGTATAATTGATACTCTTTCGTTTGTGTACAATCTACCAAGAGACTGCTTCTCTCCTTTTAAGAAATTGAAAGATGCAAGGGATAGCCTAACCTCGTTCAGGTGTGATTTGTCTGAGTTTACTGATTACATTTTTTGAATGTTTATTGATCATGGCTGATGGTTTTAAGCTTTGTTCTTTTTCTTCTATGATCATGGTGCAGTGGAGAATCTTGCTCATCTGCTGCAGGTATCTTTACTGCTCAAGAGAAATGTTTTGCACTGCCTACTCACACTCCATCTGTAAAAGAACTTCCATTCAGTTTCATTTCCAAGAACACCTAAAGTACTTGTTTCCCAAAAACTGGTCCATTGTCTTTATATTGCTTCTGTTTTGTTCATTCCATTCTATACTGCTTCCCAACAGAATTTTGAAGTAATTTCTTACCCCGTATTTGGAATGGAAAGGATAATGCTGTTCTCCATTTCTGAAGAATTTTATGTGGCAATTGAAAGCCAAGTCATAGATATCAATATTAGGTGACTTGTAAATTGTAAATTTTACTCTTCACAAACTCACTTTCAAATGATGTCAGCGGGGGGTGATAGCACTTCTGATATGCCATCTGCAAGGCACATAAGAAGATATGGCAGGGATCTGGACAATCCATCAATGTCAAACGATTATGATGAAGGAATGTGGAACATAATACCGACTACAGTGAGACAAGGCCAATGCCATTTGTCTAGGAAACATGTGAGATCAGGTTCCTCACTCTCCAATTCTGCCTTATTTTCACGGGCTCCTCATAATAATCGTGAAGGCTGTCGTCTGCTTGAAGAAGAGTTCCCAATGCCCAAATTGAATACACATGCTGGCCCCTTCACATCATTTAAGAAAAACCAATATTGGCACAAAGATTCATTCGGCCTTGATAAAGAAGCTGAATGTCTTGGATCTAAATGTTGTTTTGACAGTTCTGTGGAAGATACTCCTATTGAGTTTTCAGCAGAAAATGTTGCATTCAATCAATCATTTTGTTCTAGGAAAACTTGTAATACTTCTTTCATCTCGAAAGCTGTTTATGGAGGAAGCTCGTTTGGTGCACGTGACTTTGAAGTTTCTGGAGACATTGAATCTGCATTTCCAGCTCCAGAGTTATCTGAGCAAGGAAGTGTCAATGAGGAAGGCGGGTGGATATCTAACAGCCAGCCACCATGTCCTGGAAAACTAGTCCAAGTTTCCACAGATGACAAGAATATGACTCCAGAAAGCAGGTTGCCTACTAAAGTAATTAATTTGGAGGACTGTAGTGGCTCCCATATTATGACTGATAATGGTATCTCTCAAGAAGTAACAGCATATGTTTTGGAAGCAGATGTAGATAATAAGTCAAATAATGAGCAGAACTCTCCTATGAAAGAGTCAGTTGAGATGCTCCCATTTGATTTTTAAATATAGTACCTATTTCTTTTTAAATTATACTGACTAACTATTGGCTTGTTAATTCTAGCACTGAACTCTGTAGTAACCGTTTCTGTGTTTTCTCAGTTCACTAGGCAGTATTCCTGTTCTGTGTGGGCGGAAGGTCATAGGTACTGATCCTTATTCTTCAGGTTTCAAAACCCGTCAGTAATTTCATGGCTGATACTTTTTTTCAAAGTTTGTCTAGATGATATTGGTTGTTTACTTGTTTTACAGGCAAAGATGTGGATGTTGACAATCTTAAAGGACCTGAACGTAAGTCCATATTAATCAATCCATGCTTCCAACTTATGACAGTTGAAAGTTGTGTATTAAAACTATTCAGCGTGCCACAGAAATCGCTGCTGTTTGGAATGCCATGAAGCTGTCATGCACTTCTGATGTGTATGTACATCTTATTCCTTTTCTTTTTACTAGGCGTATGTACATTGTGGACACTAGGCTCACACATTAGAGACACTGGTGATAGATATCTAGAGTCCTATCTTCCCTGTCAAATATGTTGATAAATAGTTCTTCAATACTCTGATTTTGATGACAATATGACATTGCTTTTAGTGCAAATGTGTTGAAGTTATTAATGAACATGATTCTTGATGGCTGGTCATGCGGTCATGCCCTTTCCTCTCCAGAAGGCGGTAAAGGCTTTGCCTTCTATATCTTGGCATCGATTTTTATGCTCAGTAAGACAGTCACAAAAGGGGATCATCGTGTAGAATAATCTTGCCAAAGATTGAATAGGTGGAAACAATCTTTGATGTATTCCTAGACTGCTTTACTTTTAAGCTTTTATAAGTGGCTAAAATTATTTTTGAGGGCTTAAAGAGAAATGTCTTAACACAAGGTTGACAATTACTCCCCAAGACTTGTTAGATTATTGGAGTAAAATGAATCACTGAGATAATTCCCGAGATTAGCAATAATTGTCAACCTGTTTCGTGAAAAAAATTTAATTGTCAAAATAAGATAACCTATAAAGAGATTCTAATTAAAAAAAAATATTTAAGTTTTGATGTTCATCATAATTTGTATAGCTTATAAACACCATCCATTTAATTTGTCATAATTTAATATTTAAGTTTTGATATTCATCATAATTTGTCATAATTTGATATATAAGTTCTGATTTCTTTGGAACAGTTGCTATCACAACATATATATGTAGACATGTAGTATAACAATACAATCGAAACTCTAGATTAAAAACTCATGCTTAACCACATTCAAGGTTCACCAAGACGACACCCGTCGTTACCGGCCTCATCGGTCAAAATGCGTTGCGTTTTGGCAAGGCAGTGTGAAGGTTGGTTGGGTTAGTTGCATTCATCAAGATTCATCTACGTTTGTGACTTGTGAGTGTGCGTTAGCAACTGACTGGTTTTTTGTTATCAGCACCATGTCAATAATTAAATTAGGCTTATTTTATTTTATTTTTTGTTTGAAAAAGAAATTTGATAATCAAATCGATTAATTCCACGGATTTATTTCTTACTTCTCTTTGAAATTATCATAGATTTATCGATTTATGAACCTTTAGTTTCTTCTAAACTGGTGGTTAGATATCAAGATTAAATAATGAGATAAATAAGAAGAATTCTATTTAGATTGAAATTTTGAAATCACTAACGTTAATGATTAATGGTCCAGAATTAGAATGGTTTTGCCATTATAGGGTAGTTGAACCTATTTGCTTTTGCATAAGACAAATTAGTTCAGGCTTTCTTTAGATGGGTGTGTTTTCGCTTTTTTTGATGTTTACTCTTTTATTTTTGATAGGATGTTTAATTAGCTATTGTATTATGTGTAATTTTTGCTAAATCATTTTAAAACATGTTGATATATATGATTAAGGGTTATTATTAGTCTGTAACCAACTTTTCTAATGTTTAGGAAATCAGTTATTTTACAGTAGTATATATTTATAACAAGCATTCATTCAGAAATAATACAATACAACAGTATTCTCTTGTTCTCTCTGCTCTACTCTGCTTCCAGAATCTGGGTCTGTCTTTCTGTCTCTTCATATTGTGCATGCATTCTAATTTCTTCGTGCACAGACTCGAATAACAACAAAACATTTTATGATGGACAAAATCTCTTTTGAAAGTTTAATTTATTCTTTCTAATAATCATCTGATCAAAATCTAAATTGGTCTGAAATTCTTTGGTTGAATATCCCACCTGAAATTTGGATTGAACCAAAAAACTTGATCTGACAATTACCCAATTCAAATATGACCCAAACCTAAAATTTCCCTCCACTAATCAGCCTCAACCTGACTTAGCACAACCTTAACTTGAAATTGAACTAGACTTGAATCAGACGAATTGGACCTAAGGTGTACGTGAGAGAGTACACAATTTGACATGACCCAAATGAAACTTAACCCGACCCTAACCTGATCTTGACCCGATGACATCTTGACTTAACATGACACGACTCACATATGACCCGAAATTTGAACTGACTTTACCCGAACTCAACCTAAATACTCGAATTGACACCTATATGGTATAGATATTGTGCTTCTATGTCTATGTTCTTATAAACTATAAAGCCAACACCCATTTTAATTAATAAATTTTGATTTGCCCATTACACCCTTAAAGCCAACGGAGTAACAAAATACAAAAAGGAATTATTTGTCAATGTTTATTAAATGCCTTAAGAAAATTATGGAGAAGGAAGTAATTAACAATTTCTTAAAAAAAAAAACAATTACTTTTCTAAGGTTACTCAACAATTAACAATATTATAAATCATAATACCAATTTTCCGCCCTTTCTCTTCTAACTTCCTTTCTTAGTCAACTTCCACATAAATATTTTAGTAATACAATAGATCTTTATTCCTTTATTAACTCCAAATTCTCTCAAATTTTCGTACTCACATGACATATCCATGAGTTCCTAGATTAAAAAAAAAAAAAACATACCCATGAGTTTTCTTACATGATTGGGTTTATCATATTCTCAAGTATTTAACGATAATTGTTGTAAAATACTTAAATACCAAATTCAAGTATAAGACATCGCTACCTATAAAATAAAATCTTTAATATAAAATGTTGAAATTCTACCAAGATCTGATTTATTAAGAGTTTATGGCAGGATTTGGACATTGGACATAAAATTGTGATAGAGTTGGACGTATACGTAGTAACACTTTTCCTACACTTGAATTGAGTACTGTATAGAATTAAATGCACACAGAGGATCTTTTAAATTTCGTATATACTGCATAAATTTCCTACGATTGTACATGAATTGAAGATAGAGTTGAGCTTCTTTCCAATAGAATAAGAATACGAGCTTATTTTGCACCAAAAAAAAGAAAGCATACAAGGATTAGGTAGGCGACGGTAGGGAATTGGACGGAAGTTCCTTCCTTGATGGTTTATGAAAATATTGAAAAGATTTTATGGTATATTTTCATATATCTGGCGAGTTAGGCAAAATTTAGTCAATGAAATTAATGACAGTTGGACCTTAAGTTTAACAACTATGCTGTCCATCCACATATTTTGGGATATCAAAGATTCAAAGTCATATAACACCGTCACCAGAATTTTCAGAAAATTATAGCGGTGTAACTCCTTTGAAAATACAGATTGCTTTCATAATAACAAAATGACCAAATCATAGCGGTTACGCTTCACTGTATATAAAGCTGCACCAAATTACAATGTGCAAAGTTAACGAACACTCTACCTAATAATTAGGTGCTTCTTAGATAATATGACTACCTTAGATGTCAATTCAATTTTAATCTGAACCGAGTCTGATATAAACTGAAGGAAAAAGTTTGATCTAAACCCGTTTAAAAAAAACTCCAACTCCAACTAGAAGATGGGTCGGATTTAAATATTGAAGGATTATGCGAGATGAAGTATCAGTGTTGCAAGAATACAACGAGAAGAACCGATCAATTGATCAGAGAATCATAGAAGAATGGTGTAAAATACTTTTCTTATTATGTATTGAATGAATTGCTTTGTACATATTAGCCTGTATTTATAGGAGTTACTTGTAACTAACTTCCTATATTCTAGGAACTAATATAATAGAATTGTAACTAACATATTATTACAAGACTTCTGTTATAATTTTGCTTGAGCTAGCTTTAACTAATTTACTTCCTCTGTAACTGCTTCTCAGCTTGTTCCTCAAACTAGTGATGGGAAAAGGTGGTTGGACCATGCCTAGTTTGGATAGGAAGAGCTCGTGTTGTTTTGCTAGCAGAATCTTCGTGAACACATCAGCTATTTTGTTACGTGTTGGTAGATAACTCGAATTCAGTAGGCCTTCCATCACTTTCTCCCGTGAAAAGTGACAATCGAGTTCAATGTGTTTCGTTCTTTCATGAAACACATGATTCTTTGCTATATGTATGGCAGATATGTTATCACAATGCAATTTAATTGGTTTGTGGTTTTCCATTCCAAGTTCTTCTAGCAACCTCACAGTCCAAGTTACTTCAGCTGCAGCTTGTGCCATAGCCCTGTACTCTGCTCCAGAGGAGGACTTTGATATTGTCCCTTGCCTTTTGAATTTCCAGCTTATAGGGGATCCATTGAGCAATAATAAGTATCCGTCCAGTAACAGATTTCCTTATTATGGGACATGTAGCCCAATCTGCATCGCAAAAAGCTTGTAATGACAAATGATCTGACCTTTTTAGTAAGATACCTTGTCCAATTGTACTGGCCACATACTTCAGAGTATGGTTGGGAGCTTTTACATGTGAGACTCGAAGTGTTTGCATAAATTGACTTAGACTTTGAAAAGCAAAAGCTAAGTCTGATCTTGTGTTGGTTAGGAAATTCAGTTTACCAACTAAACACCTGTATATATGAGGATCATGAAATAATTCACCCTCATCATCATGTAGTCTCAATGAAACTGGTAATGGTGTAGCTATGTATTCATGAGATGTAATACTGTAATCTGCCAAGAGCTCTCTAGTGAACTTCTTCCAAGACAAAATGATTCTATCTTTTGCATAGCTTACTTCAATGCCAAGGAAGTAATTAAGCCTCCCAAGGTCTTTGATGCTAAATGTATTATGTAGATGAGCTTTTAGTGCTGCTATGGTTTTCTCACTATTGCCTGTGATTAGTATGTCGTCAACATAGACTGCTACAAATAGTAATATAATCCATTACCCTCTTTATAAACAAAGAATAATCATTCTTTGATTGAATATACCCTTGCTATTTTAGTTCATCATGTAATTTAGCAAACCATGGCCTACTAGCTTACTTCAAACCATAGAGAGATCTTTGCAATTTGCAAACTTGATTAACAGGACTAGGCATCACTTCTGGCATCTTCATATAAACATCTTTATGAAGATCCCCATGTGAAAATACATTGTTAATGTCTAGCTGAAACACTGACCATTTCTTGCTTGCAGCTAAGGACAGAATGCACCTCATTGTAGACATCTTTATGACTGGTGAAAAGGTCTCTTCAAAATAAATTCCATACCTTTGGGTAAATCCTTTTGCCACCAATTTAGCCTTATATTTCTCAACTGAACCATCAGCCTTTAACTTTATTTTGTATACCCATTTGCAACCAATGGGTTTTTTTCCTTTTGGAAGTTCAACAATTTGCCAAGTTGTTGTTGGACAAGGCTTCGATTTCTTTATTCGTTGCATCAATCCGTAAGGGGTCTTGCGCTGCTTCTCTGTATGAGCATGGTTCAATGAGATTACTTTTCTTAGCAATAAGTGATTTTGAGAAGCTAAGGAGTTCTGAATATGAGACTAAATTGCAGTAGTGTCTCAAAGAATCAGCAGCAAATGATGCGTTGCGTACATAATCATCATATCTTGAAGGAGCTTTATGCGTTCTTAATGATCTTCTTACATTGATGGGAGACTCTTTAAGAGTTGAAGCAAGACCGAGAGTTTCTGTATCCTCATTTTGCTGTTGTAAAGTCTAATCTGTAACATTCTGTTGATCAGATATTGAATAGTTCATCTGATCTCCTTGCAAATTAGTGACTACTAGTAGGAATATCTTAGAAGGACATGCATCTGATATTTTTCCTTCACTACAATAATAGTGTGGAAAATGTTTTAATAAAAAACAATGTCTCTAGTGATATTCACTTTGTTGCTCACCATGTTGTATACTTTATAGCCTTTATGATATGCAGGATAACCAATGAATATGCAAGGTTCTGCTCTTGGCTTGAACTTATGTCTATTTATCTTAGAAGTGTAGACATTATAAAGACAACCAAAAACTTTCAGATTTTGGCTTTCTGTTGAAAAGTTTCTCACAAGGGTTGTAGTTATTTATCTTCGAAGAGGCATTCTGTTAATCAAGTACGTTGCTGTATCCAATAAATGAATAATGCACGAGCAGTCTCCAATAAATACCTATGCTTTCTCTTTACTACTCCATTTTGTTTGGGTGTGTCACTATAAGTTCTCTGCTGAAGAGTCCCTTTTAAGAAAACTTTCATACTCCCTTCACAAAGATCGGGCGCGTTATCTGATCTAACATGTTTTATTTTGAACCTAAATTTATTCTCAACAAATGCAACAAAGTGAGTAAGTATAGAGATAACTTCAAACTTGTGCTTCATCATATATGTCCAGGTCATTCTTGTATAATCATCAACAAGAGTAAGAAATAAAGTATGACCAGAATATGTTGGATGCTTGTAAGGGCCCCAAACATCAATATGAACCAATTCAAAAGGTAGAACGCTTCTTATATTGCTGTTATGAAAAGAACTTCTAGCTTGTTTTGCCATTGGACATACTTGACAAATATTATTCTTCATACAACCTACTACATCAACTTCTTCTACTCCTATCCTTCTATTTTCTGAAATGGTACATGACCTAGTCTTAAATGCCATAACTTTGATCTTTCTATGGCTGTAAAGAAAGTCTTGCTTGAAACACCATCGCTTCTATCCGGTAACAAGTCTTGACTTAGCTTGTATAAGCCTCCTTCCATCTTACTAAGATGCAGAGATTTCCTCATCAAAGGGCCCTGAATCATGCAATGGGTGAGAGAGAAATGTACTGTGAGATGGCTGTCTGTACATAGCTTACTCACTGATATCAGAGTAAAATGAAAGTCAGGGACAGTTAAGACCCCATGAAGAATAATGTTAGCTCCCAATTTGATAGTTCCAACATTATGCACTTTAATTTTTCTTCCAACAGGATTTGATATGCTATGATCATCACAATTAACGTTTTTGTATGCATTGAACAAACTGAGATCTGAACACATATGATCAGTAGCATTGCTATCAAGAATCCACAGCCTACTTGTTAAAGATAAGCAAAAATTACCTGCTAATGTTCTTGTTGCTCCCAGACCAAAAAAAACACCAGCAGAATTATCTTCCTTTGTAGGCTTGTTCAAGAGATCTAATAATTGGTTGTACTAATTTCTTGACAAAACCGTTTGCACAATATCATTATCATCCTCAATTTCTTCTGTGTGGGATGATCCAGCAACCTTTTTTCCTTTAGCAAATTTGTGATTATGTGGATAACCATGAATCTTCCAGCATTTGTCCATGGTATGAGCAGAGATTTTGCAATGTTCACAAAAGAAGCTAGAATTCCTATAAAATCCAGAGATATTCCCACTGCCTTTGCCATTGCCTTGTCTTTGTGATCTCATCTTTTGCGCAAGAAATAAGCTAGCTGATGTCCTCTTCTTGAATTTTATCCCATCCTTTGTGATTCTCCTCTTGACATAGCAATCTGTATGCTTGATTAATATTCGGTAATGGATGCATCATCAAAATTGCACTCTTCTCCATTGCATACTTATCATTAGCTTTCATCAAGAGTTGAAGAAGCCTATTGTTCTGAGTCATATTGCAGGAACTGTAGAAAAAGATAACATTAGAAACAGGATAAAAACATATTAAAGATAAGCATAGATTAAGGATAAACTTATGGAAAAGATTAGAAAAGATAAGGTTGCTAAAGAGACTTATTGAAGGTCAGATATGTTGCTGTAAACCTATAAATACATAGCTTGTAAATACTGGATTGAATAATGAAACATAACAAGATTTACAGCAAGTATCAGTTTTATCAAATTGTCTTGGTATCAGAGCCGGGTGGTTTTCCGGTGTATTTTTCCGGCCAAAAAGGGCTTCATCATATACCAGTCATTACCTGAGAATGAGTGAACCACAAAAAAACCCGATTGAGGCTTCCACCTTGACCATCGCTCAACTGATGGAGTTTTTTGATAAACTTCAAAACACCAGGAGCATTGATCAAGGGGCAACCAACTCAATCAACATTGCCGAAAAATTAAATACCCAAAATTTCACGAAATGGTCCAAGCTAATGGAATTAGCAATTGAAGGGAGAGGTAGGCTCAGTCATATCATGGCCGACCCTCCCTCCAAGGACAATCCAGAACGTGAAAAATGGGCTCAACGAGATTCCACCGTAAAGGCATGGATAATCGAAAATATCGGACCAGAACTGGTAAACCAGTTCCTCGATTTTCCATCAGCAAAGGACCTATGGAAGGGTATTGAGTCAGTATTTGGTGGAGAGGGTGATGGCCTCCAAATATTTGACTCAACAACCCGGGCCAATCGAATAAGACAAGGACCAGATTCCATAGAAATGTACTATGGAAAACTCACAACCATATGGAAAGAAATCGACAGGAGGACAGGAAACCCAATGAAGTGCTCACAAGACATGGTCATCCATAACAACACCATACAAAACAACAGATTGTATCAATTTCTGGCGGGTTTAGAAGAAGATTTCGACAAAGATCGTCGAGATCTAGTAAACCAAGACCCTCTACCTACTGTAGAGGTAGCCTATAGTACAATACGCCGAGAAATTGCAAGGAGGGGAATCATGAGAAGAGAGAGCTCACCTTACTTACCTTCAACGACGGCGCGTGGTGTTGGAAATGGGCTGAGCACCAACCTCCGATCAACAAAAGCATCACGCCGGAGAGAAGATGACAAAGCCTATTTGAAGTGCAGGCATTGCGGAGGAAACCGGCACACAAGGGAGGGTTGTTTCAAGCTCATAGGCTATCCCGAGTGGTGGCCGGAGACCAAGAAGAGAGGAGAGGCGAAGACGATGAGGAAGGAGGAAGGAAATAGAGGAACTAGTTCGGTGGCCATGGAGGAGAGGGCTGCTGAGAAAGCACCAGAGATTAGGGAGAATGAAGGTGAGAAGAGCTTCTATGAATGCGGCGAGGGAAAAGGAGGAAAAACAAACACAACTAACCCTAAAGACCAGCCGAATAACACACCCCTCACCCCACTTAAACCTAAACCTAATAATAACCTACAAAACCCTACAATCTACAGCCCCCATTCCTCTCATCTATCCAACGTCTCTCAATTATCCCACCAAAAACTACCAAAAGCCGAAGCCCACTACACAAATAACCCAAATCAAACAAATAAAACCACCCCAACAAAACAAAAACCCCAAATACATGCCCAAACCTACATAGCCTAAATTAAGAGCCTTGGCGTTACGGGTCAAGCCCACCTGGAGGATCGGTGGATTTTTGACTGTGGAGCGACTGACACAATGTCATACGATAAAAATGATTTCTTAACCCTTGAAATACCTAATAAAAGACGAGTCCAAGTAGCTAATGGTGAATGTATGGAGGTGTTGGGGACAGGAACAATTAGATTTGGAACTCAATTTTCTCTACCTAATTGTCTTTACATACCGTCACTCTTATATAAATTGCTTTCAATTAGTCAGCTTACAAAACATTTGAAATGTACTGTACTAATGAAAGCCAATGGTTGTTCAGTACAGGATGCTCAGACAAGGGAGATCCTTGGGTGTGGTACTGAACAAGATGGACTCTACTATGCAGATGAGATGCTCAAAGGTGGGGCATTTATTGGACAGGATTCTAAAAAGGAGAAACTTCGATTATGGCATCAATGGTTAGGACACCCTTCAGTCGCTTACTTAGAACATCTTTTTCCTTTTTTTGCTAAGTCAAAAATAACTCTTGATTGTGAAGCTTGTTATTTAGCGAAAAGTCACAAACATTCCTATTCCAGTAGTATAAGTCATACAAATAAACCTTTTCATATTATTCATTCTGATGTATGGGGACCAGCCCCAGACTCTAGCAATCATGGTTTTTCGTATTACGTGTTATTTATTGATGATTGCACCCGTATGAGTTGGATATACTTTATGAAACAAAAATCGAAAGTATATGATATGTTCATTGCATTCTATCAGATGATTCATACCCAGTTTCAAGTACAAATCAGAATCCTCAGATCTGACAATGGCGGTGAATACATTAACCATAAGATGAAAAATTTTATGGCAAACAACGGTTTGATACATCAAACTACCTGTCCTGACACCCCACAACAGAATGGAGTAGCGGAACGAAAAAACAGAACCCTCTTAGATATGACTCGAGCTATGATGTTTGCGTCTAAAGTTCCTGCGGTTTTTTGGCCAGAAGCTATTGCAACAGCAAATTACCTCACCAATCGACTTCCATCAAAAAAATTGTCCTACCAAACACCCTTGACGGTACTAGGACACCATCTACCAATACCGTCCTTTCATTCCTTACATCCTTGGGTGTTTGGATGTGTAGTTTATGTTCATAAAAAAAACAAAACCGCCACAAATTGGAACCTCGAGCAGTTAAATGCGTGTTTGTGGGATATGGTACAACTCAAAAGGGATATAGATGCTATGATCCCTCTATAAATCATATACATACTACAATGGATTGTGATTTCCTTGAGAATACCTGGTTTTATCCCCAACTTGGTCGTCAGGGGGAGAACAACGATGAGAGTGACGACCTAAGATGGTTACTAAATTACACTGGAAAAAGGAAGAATGACACTTATATAGAGGATAATGAAATGTCCACAGATAATGAAAGTCCCACAAATGAAATATCAAATGAAGATGAGTCCACTCTTTCAGTACCACCACCAACGTCTCCCAGAAATGAGCATCAGGTAAACGAGGTAAGCCTCTCTGAACATCATTGCTCTAACATAATCCCGGTAGACATTGGTAAAATAGTACAGGAAGGAGAAGAACAGGAGAATCAGTACCAGTTGCCTGCCAGGAGCAATAGGGGCATCCCGCCCAAACGGTATGACCCTTTATATGAGCCTAAAAATGCGCGATATTCGGCAACAAGATCATCGGAGAATAGTGGATTATCCAAAACTGCAGTATGTTTTAACACTGCAATTTATTCAGAAAAAATCCCAGTGACAGTAGAAGAAGCAAAAGGAAGCAAAGAGTGGGCACAGGCAATGAAGGAGGAATTTGATGCATTAGTTAAAAACGAGACATGGAAGAAATGTAAAATCCCGCAGGGAAAAAAACCTGTGGGATGTAGGTGGTTGTATACAATCAAGTACAGATCAGATGGAAGTATTGAGAGATACAAGGCAAGACTAGTTGCAAAAGGATACACGCAGATTTATGGGGTTGATTACTCGGAAACATTTTCTCCGGTTGCAAAGATGGACACTATTAGAGTACTGTTCTTAGTAGCAGCAAACGAAGATTGGCCATTGCATCAGTTTGATGTAAAGAATGCATTCCTACATGGGGCAATTACAGAAGAAGTTTACATGGAGGCTCCTCCAGGTTTCTCCCAGACCTTCTTACCAGGAGAAGGGTGTAAGCTGGAAAAGGCCTTATACGGACTAAAACAGTCACCTAGAGCATGGTTCGGTAGATTTACAACAGCGATGAAGAAGTTCGGTTTCTCGCAAAGCAATTCTGATCATACATTGTTCCTAAAGAGGAGAGGGAATTTAATAACCTGCCTCATCATATATGTTGACGATATGATCATCACCGGAAATGATAGGGAAGAAATTGGTCAACTTAGGGAGAAATTGTTTCAGGAATTTGAAATGAAGGATCTCGGTATGCTTAAGTACTTCCTGGGAGTGGAAGTGCTTAGATCTGCAGAAGGCATCTTCATATCGCAAAAGAAGTATATTTTGGACTTATTAACTGAAGTCGGAATGTTAAATTGCAGACCAACGGAAACCCCGATAGTTATAAACCATGGGTCACAGATAAAGGAAGATGGTGAGTCTACAGATCAGGTGCAGTATCAGAGACTGGTAGGGAAGCTGATCTACCTGTCTCATACCAGACCGGATATCGCGTATGCTGTTGGAGTAGTTAGTAGATTCATGCATCATCCTCAAGCACAACACATGGAGGCAGTTACCAAGATTCTGCAGTATCTAAAGGGAACACCAGGGAGAGGAGTGATGTTTAGGAAGAACGGTCATTTGACACTAGAAGCTTACACTGACGCAGATTGGGCAGGTGACAGAGATAGTAGAAAGTCAACTTCTGGTTATTTTACGCTAATTGGAGGAAATTTGGTGACTTGGAGGAGTAAAAAACAGAAGGTAGTTGCAACTTCAAGTGCAGAAGCAGAATTTCGGGGTATTGCAAAAGGAGTATCAGAGGTTTTGTGGCTACGAAAACTACTTTTAGTACTAGGTTTTCCGCAAGAAGGAAGTTGTAAGATTTACTGTGATAACAAAGCTGCGATTAGTATTTCGGAGAATCCGGTCCAGCATGATCGAACAAAGCATGTGGAGGTTGACAGACATTTTATTAAAGAAAAATTGGATGCTGGAGTTATATCTCTTCCGTTTGTGCGGTCAAATGAACAGCTGGCAGACATTCTAACTAAAGCGGTCAGTAGGGCTATCTTCGAAAAGATGTTGGGCAAGTTGAATGTGCGGAGTCCCACAGTCAACTTGAGGGGGAGTGTAGAAAAAGATAACATTAGAAACAGGATAAAAACATATTAAAGATAAGCATAGATTAAGGATTAACTTATGGAAAAGATTAGAAAAGATAAGGTTGCTAAAGAGACTTATTGAAGGTCAAATATGTTGCTGTAAACCTATAAATACCTAGCTTGTAAATACTGGATTGAATAATGAAACATAACAAGATTTACAACAAGTATCAGTTTTATCAAATTATCTGGAACACCCAGTACAAGCACACGTTGGTAAAGGATCTAACCCATCTATCAAATCCCAAATTGATTTGATTCTTGTGTAAAATTCAATTCAGAATACTTTCTTTATCTTATTGAATCATGCTATAAAGCTAGTCATGGAGATTATATAACTCTGTCCCCAAAAAATTCCCAAATCTTTCTTTAAGATTCAACCATATTTCTCTAGTTGTGGAAAGATATGGAACGCTTTTGGCTATTTTATGATGTAAAGATGCAAGAAACCATGAAATTACCAGATTATTACACTTTGTCAAGACCTTGTGCATGGGTGTATTAACAACTAGTTCTACAACCGATCCATCAATGAATGCCAATTTGTCCTTGCTGATAATGCTATTGTATCATTCCTCTTCCAGTCATTGAAACCGCTTCCATCAAATACTTTAGTCACCAATTTAGACATGTTCAAATCATTGGAACTCAAGAAATACACACTCGATGGATCCTGGGTAACTTCTATTTGATTAGAGTTCATTGTTGACATGTTTGTGTGAATTCAATTTTCAATTTGAAGAAGAATCCAAACTTTCTCTGATACCCTAAAGGATTCCGTGAGATGAAGTATCGATGTTGCAAGAATACAACGAGAAGAACTGATCAATTGATCAGAGAATGAGAGAAGAATACTGTAAAAGACTTTTCTTATTATGTATTGAATGAATTGCTTTGTACATGTTAGCCTGTATTTATAGGAGTTACTTGTAACTAACTTCCTATATTCTGGGAACTAATATAATAGAATCGTAACTAACATATTATTACAAGATTATTACAAGACTTCTGTTATTATTTTCCTTGAGCTAGCTTTAACTGATTTACTTCCTCTGTAACTGCTTCTCTGCTTGTCTGGGCTTCACTGTTGCTTGTGTTATTGTCATGGAATATTGTATTATATCTGGCCCGAATATAATTCGAGTTTGATTCGAATAGCTAGTGTTAAGGCCAAACAAGGTCAAACTCTTGCACCAATGGTATTATACTTGTCTTGTATAATTTTTTTAATTTAGTTTATATATTATAAAAAAAAATATAGTATTAGTAATGATATTAATAAAAAAAATAGGTAAGAAAAGTACAAAGTTTAAAATAGATTAAATTTCGAATCATGATGGAGGTTCGAAAGATCAAATCGGATTCGAAGGTCCAAAATCGCTAACCGGGTCGGAGTCGGAGTTTGCGGATTTGGATCCTAAATTAAGGTCCACAAACTTGTTGGATTGGATTCAAATCCTAAATTAAGGTCCGCAAACTTGTTAGATCGGATTCGAATTTTGTATGGTTCGCTCCGACCTCGATCCATTGCCACTCCTACCCAGAGATGTGGTGTCTAGCTAATTAATTAATTAGCTTCTACGGAGTAAGTCGTTTATCCTCTCTAGCTACTTTCTCCCTTCTCAATTCCTTTTATGCCGAGGCAAATTTACTCTTGAAATATTTCGAGATATATATATAAAAATAAAATTTGAAAATTTTGATCCAAAATTCTTTTTACTATAAATATTAATTAAATATTCAATGGCGTATCCACATATGTCTCCCAGTTTTGATAAAATGTTGATTAATTGTGTACGACTTATTTGACCATAGTAGATCCGTCATTAATATATTAATGATTAAAGATGTATGATAATTGAAATTATAAAAATTAATATAACTAAAAAGAATAAATAAAAAGAAGTAGGTTACTCCGTACAAACGCCATAAGAATAAATTTATTTCTGCGCTGTGATTATATAAGAACGTACAAAAAGAAAAAATCATCCAACAATATAATCAACGTTGTAATTACTGCTGATGCTTAACCGACCGGACTCAAGATCCACATGAACATAAAGTGATGAAAAGTCGCATTATTTCAGAATTCCAAAATACATACATCTACATTTATATGGCTCTTGCAGGTTAATGATTCTGTCACGACGTCTTGGAATAATTAATGGCTGAACGGCGTAGTGTAGCTAGCTATCTTAGGGGCTTGCATTATGTATCTATCCTCTTGCACCTGTTGATTTTCGAGCAACCACGACTATACGGGTTAGCGGCTGTGAGATGAGGGCTTGAGTTCGTCTCGCAATGGGCGGGAGGATTGGGTCCTTTGCATGGATCAAGGTTTAATGTTTCTGCATTTGCAACTAAATGGTGGTTTGTTATCATCGCCATGCTGATAATCAAACCCAAATACACCGCCATAACTGTCTTCATTTTTCTATGAGGAGAATACAATAATGTTATTATCAAATATATGTGTATGTTTTCCTCAACTATTTTGGATATAGGAATATGGGATCCGTGCGTTAGTTCTTTATATACATATTCTATGTGACATAATTAGTAGCATGACAATTTGTAATAACAGATATATGCACAGGATGATTTGTATCCGCCAACCTTTTAGATGGGCCTAAACTAGAACGAAATGTTAATACTTTTATCAGTTATCAGCTACGGAGTTTTATGTCATATATGATAACTTACATGATTCAAATAATTTAAAAAATATATATTTAATTAAAAATATGCTAATTTTTTTTTTAAAAAAAAATACTATAAAAATACAGGGTATTATATTAAAAGACTAACAAAATCGATCATAGTTTGCCAAAAATGAGAAATATAATTAACATAAATGATAAATCTCAGGGAACCAAAATAGAATTAATGAATCATAAGGCACAAACGTGAACAGAAGTTAGAATGCTGGTGCACCAGCATGTAGTTGGCGAAACTAAGGGAAATCATAATGGAATTTTGTCAACCATTTGAGCACCAAAGTAAAAATTTCCATAGTTTATTATATAACACGACTAGGGATGGCAACAAATATTGGACCCGACCTGAATCCGTGGATTCATATTCTTTTTTGCGGATACGGGTCTTCAAAATTTAGACCCGACGGATCCTGGTCGGATCCGGGTCCCGTGACAAAAAATATATTCAGGTATGGGTTTAATCATAATACCTGGACCTAGATCCGTTACCCATTTTTTCATTTATTCATTTGTACGTACTTGTTTGTATTGTTATTTAAAAGACATGTAAAAATTTGATTTTGTTCATTTGTACTTTGTTATAAATATTTGAAAGTTATATGAATTGTATTCAAGTATTGAACTTACATCCTTCGTTAGACTGTTGTCGTAGATGTAAAATACAGGTTTATAAATTTGAAACTTATTATTGTTTCAAAAAATAGGCAAAATATGTAGGTTCCGTTTTAGACCTGTTTGGACCCGAATCCGTTGGATATTGATATGAATCCTTACTTTCCATACTCAGCGGATCTGGATCTGGATCCATAAGGATCCGGTCCGAATCTGGTCCGTTGTCATCCCTAAATACAACGTGAGCAATGACATGGTATCTATGTTAATGACCCAGTATATATGCTCATAACGAGCAACTCGTAAACAAATTAGATAAATACTCGTTCAATGGATAATAAAATAAACAAAAGTGATTTCTAGTTTGGTCGTATGAATGTATATTTAAACATGCAAGGTAGTGATGAAAGTCTAACAACGGGGAACAGTTGAGACGAAAGTAAACACATACTAGCTTAGAAGATGGACAATAATCCGACAGTACATATTATTGTAAATAAATTAAACACAGTAACAAAATGCCAATAATGAAACATAAAAATATAAAACATGCATGCATGGAGAATTGGAGGTAAATCCAATACTCAAACAGTGCCCCATGTCATGGACATACACTCTTCTGCTAGCAGCAATCACCCTAAGACGTGAGGCGAAGTAAGGATGAGCTACTTTTATTTATTTATTCAAGTGCATGCTTACATAAGTAGATCAAGATGCAAAGCTTAATTAGCCCATGGACCTGGTACCCATATGCAAATACCAGTGCAACTCCAGGGGCTGCAACACCCATCTGTGTATGGTGTGCAATATTCCCCTAAACTATGGCAAGTGAGAGCATTGTTATTGTTTTTAGCAGCAACCTCCCGAAGTAGTGCCGCTGAGAGGAGGTCAGGATTGCGGACACCCAAGACGGGTACAGGTTTTGTGGCAACCACCAAAATGGTTACCAAAATAAACAGACTAACAAACACTTTCTTCATCTCGGCCATTGTTATATATCTCACTCTTGGCTTAATCTCCTTTTAATTTTGTGTATTTGATGAAAGAAGAGGAGATGAGGAGGACCCTTTTATAGAGCCATAGAGGTACGTGACTCGTGACGACTTGCGATGTTGAGTGATCAGGTTCAATGCGTCGTTAACGTTATGACAGAGTCATAGAGATAAGGTTTGATAAATAATGGTTGAGGAGTTCTGCCAAAAAAAAAATGGTTCTGACTTCTGAAGAGTGTAGCAGGAGGACGTACATGATTGTCATTAATAAAGGGCCAACTTTCCATTTATGAAAATTGGAAAATAACTAATGATAACATCTTGGCATGCATCTTCAACAGTTTTCACTTTTTAGCACACCAGGACATGGTCCTTCCCATAAATGCAACCACTTGGAAGCTATCCTTCCGAATTATTCAAGAGTCCCTAGATTTTCGGGCCTCCTGCAAGGCGCTCCAAATCCGTTGGAACTTCGATCAAGTGAAGGGGCCGGGGAAGATGACTATACCATGTTCGAGATTTAGAGTGTTTGGTTGATTATATTCATGCTATGCTATATATCGAGGAAAAATGATTATTTATAAAAAAGTTTGGTTTAGTAAATATTGTTTCAATACTTAAATATTGATAGAAATGTGTCTTTTGAATTTTTTATAATTATAAATATATGGGAATACTAATATGATGAAGGATGGATGAATACATTATTTGCAATCATGAAGTCATCATGAATAAATTATTCTAATCTAAATTAAATTGTAATCATGAATAAATTATTGGTAATCATGAAGTTGGTCATCAGGAATAAATTATTATAATCTAAAACTATAATCATTAACAAATTATTTGTAATAATAAAGTAATGACTAAATTATATGAATTTTTAAACACCGTCCATTAATCTCTACTAACACCCTTATTTTATACATATTTTGTACCTTTTTGGACGACATTGTCCTTTTTCCTTTAATTCACAAATTTCTCCTATTCTACCCCATTTTCACATCTATCTTACCCCTATTCACTCACCCATCTCATTTTTCTACCCACCCCAACCATCACTCTCTTTAATTCAATTCACACATAACAAAACACCAATTCTCATCACCACCAAAACACTCAAATCAATACCATTACACCAATTATTCTACACCATATCTACTAGAAGGAAGGGTAATGAACCACTTGTAGTTTACGCAAAAGGACGAGCAAGGTTGCGGGGAGAGCACTGAACGCAGGCACAGTATTCAAAGGAATCGAACGTGAGTTTTAATTTGTTTTCAAATTATGTTATGTTGATATGTAGATCTAGTTTTTAGATGATGTGTTGTTGTAAGGAATCGTTGGTTGTTCTTTGAATTGATTGAGAATTGCTTGAGATGTTGCGTGAATTTGTTGTATTATTCTTCGTATTATAGTGTGAGTTAGTGTTGTAGTGACAGTTGTACTTACCAGTAATGCGCTGTAGAGTGCACTAGTGATGACATGTACTGCTGTACACTCGTACCGTGTTGCAGACTTTTTTTTTTTTTTTGCAGTACCATGTTGTAGAAGTGCACTAGAGTACTAGACTCTTATCAAACCTTGTTGAGAAGTCAAACCTTGTTGAGCATAACATAAAGATTGGAAAACTCGGGAACATTGAAATTCCAAAGAAGATATCCTATCTAGAGACTTTGGGTGGTTTAAGAAGTCCAACAGCTCGCCACTGACAAGGAACAGTTAGATTACATTCAGAAATATGTTTGTAACGTCGACCTGAGAGATTCAAGGGTGAGGGAGATAGCACTTGTTAACAGAGCAAAAAAGCTCGGTGTAGGGAGATGTATATGCTCAACCACATGTAACTCATTAAATTTCCCTTGTTTTGTGGTTGGGGAAGCTAATGCACTGGGTTTGACGCAAACTTGTTCTGTTTTCTTCAGGGTATACACACTGATCATGCATGTACAAAGAGTCTTTACACACATTTCGCTATCTACTCCGTGATTCAGATGTTAAACTTTTGCTCTTTACTTAAATTGGCAACTGAAAGCAGTAATATAACTCCAAAAGCAAAATAAAGAGAGATCAGAAAACCAGGTGCTCTTAACATTGTACATTCAATCAAAAGATCATTTCCATTAGCTCTTATTTAAACGTAAGACTCTTCTTTGGAATTTCGTATTAATTACGGTATGATTAACAATTCTTTATAAGCAAAATGACATTTATTTAGATAGACCGTATGCTATGCTCCTTTGTTACAAGCTTGATAAATGTATTAATCCATAATATTTCCATTAGCTCTTATTTATTGCTTAGCTACCAAATGGAATAGAATTTTGTAAAAGTGACAAAAAATCGCTACAAACAGCAAAGTACTATGAGTTATGCTAGCCCTTCTGAAGAGAAAAGTATAAGTGTTCATTAGCTTGTGTACCTTGTCTTATTTAGGGGTGTCAAATCGGATCAACGGGTCGGTTCTGGGTTGACCCCATCACGGGTCGGTTCTGGTCGGGTCGATTTTGCCTATCGGGTCGGTTCCGATTCAGGTCGGGTCATTATCGGGTCGGGTTAAATCGGTTATTTGATTGGTCGGGTTCGGTTCGGGTTCGGGTCGGATTGTATTTGGTTCAGGTCAATGTCGGTTTGGGTTGTATTTGGTTCGGGTCAAGGTCGGTTCGGGTTGTATTCCGTTCGGGTCAAGGTCGGTTCTAGTACGATCGGTCGGTTCCGAAACGAGTTATATCGGGTTATTTCGGATTTGGGTCAAGGTCGGTTCTGGTAAAATTGGGTCGGTTCCTGAACAGGTTATAGCGAGGTAATTTTGGATTCGGGTCAAGGGTGGTTCTAGTAAAATCAGATCGATTCCTGAACGGGTTATTTCGGGTCAAGGTCGGTTTTGATAAAATCGGACAATGATGATGGTTAATTCATAAATTGGACAATGATGATGTCAATAAGTCATTTAAAAACAAAATATTTATGAGGTAATGATTATTAAATGTGTATTATCCTATCAAACTAGTCTATAACATACGATGTTAAGTTTATATATACATAAGAACTTGTAATATGTTTAGTTTGATATCGACAATGTCAAGTTTGGGTTCAAAGTTATTAGATATTAGGTAAAAAAATAGGTCTGTCAAGATTAGATCATATTCATATATATTTAGATTATTAACACATCTAGTGAATTCGGGTAACGAATTGTTATAAATCGGGTTATATCGGTTATGTGTCGGTTTCAATCAGTTTCGGGTTCTTTTCGAGTTAGGTCCGTAACGGGTCGGGTCTGTAACGGGTCGGGTCCCTAACGGGTCGGACACGGATCGGGTTCGGGTCTTTGAATATCGGGTCAAATCGGTTTCGGGTTAACTTCAGGTCGGGTTGGGTCGGTTTTCGGGTCTCACTTTTCGGGTCATAATCAGGTCGGGTCCAGGTCGATTTCGATTAACTTATCGGGTCGGGTCTGATTTTGACAGCTCTAATCTTACTGACGTGCTATAGAGTAGTAGATTACCGTGTCCTTGATACTCCTTATGGTCTTGATAATAATGGGTAGACTAGTAGAGTGTGACTGAGCTAGTGTTGTATAGTACCATGGCCTTGATAATGGGTCAAATTCAGTTACGGCCCAATACTCCTTGTGGTCTTAGAAGTTGATAAACACGTTAGTAATATATACGACATTATGGCATACGTGGCAAGTAATTAGGGCCCTAATTTTTATTCTGCCCTAAGCATCTAAAATACTAGGAACAAGCCTGATGTGTAGATGTTTGTAATGTATGTATGCGATGATGACGATGACGACGACGATGAAAATGTGAAAATGCCCATGCTTAATAATGATAGAATATGTTGATATTCTGGTATGGTATCTGTAATGGTTATCTAATATGCCTAGAATGTATATTTGATGAATGGAAATAGTAAACTTAAAAGGGGATTAAGAAAAAGAATCATCACGATAATATATTAAAGATAAAAATAATCAAAGAAATACGTTGAAAACTGTATAAAATAGGAACAGTCTTGTGAATTTGTATAAAGGTTAATTATGCTTCGATTCAAAAAGAAAAAATAGTTTAATGTACAAAGTTAAAATATAGTACTCCGTATTTTGTCCAATTTATAAGGGCAAGGCGCAACCTTCCTCCTCTTCACGGCGGTCGGCGGTTAGCGGTGGTTTGTACAAAGGTTAATTATGCTTCTTTTTAAAAAAACAAAAGTTTAATGTACAAAGTTAAAATATACTCCGTATTTTATCCAATTTATAAGGCAAGGCGCAACCTTCCTCCTCTTCACGGCGGTCAGCGGTGGTTTCTTTCTCCATAGAAAACGCCATAACTGCCGGTAAATTCAATTCTCCTTCTTTATCACACTTTCCTCTTTGCAAGATACATATTCGCATATACTTTGCGATTCGTTGAATCTCCTTATATTTTCTAACCTAATGTTGGAGCATTTAATTTTTATTATTTGCAAATTTGTGCGAAAATAATTTGGAACCATTGCAAAAATCAAATCACCCTCTTTTTTGAGAATACATTAGACGGCCTAGTTATATCAGTATTGTGAGTATACAGTAATCATATGAGTTCTTAATTGTGCTGATTGAATGAGGGGGACTAACCCTTTGCATGAATTCAGGGTCCGTGAATTGCGAATTTTCGATATTAAAATGAATGTTTTTGAAATTGGTCGTGAGTTGGGATGTACAAATTCTGCTGGAAATGATGAGGACAATGCAGGTATACTTTGTACTATTCTTGTTTCGGTTTCATTTATCGTATCTGCGTATTTTCGGAGATGTTTTGTTCAGAGTTCCTTATAAGAATCGTGTTTTCGTGTTGTAAATTGTTGTTGCTTACCTGTGAAATGTGATTTCCGAGTTTATTGTTTATGATCAACTACTTTGTGTTTCTATGCTAGTGTGCCAAGCTGTAAATTACTGATAACTGATGCTTGCTAAATCTTTCTGTTGATTGTTTTGTGTGGTAGGGTTTTTTGATTGTGAATATTTACATTTGTGCTATGACCTGTTCTTTTCTTTTTTGCACTAGTTAAGCAACTTAATAACTGTAGATTAAGGATTGTTGCTAGTTACTTCCTGTATGTGTGATGGTGTGGTCTATTTACAAGTAGTTGAATGTCATCTATTAACGTCATTTGTTGAGTAGTTTTAGATGCTTGTATCAATTTTCTGATACTTGACCTCAAAATTTTATGAAGTTGCGGATGAAGTGAAAGTGCGCTGCTGGGATCAAAGAGAGGCGGAACCCGGGGAACCTCGTTGTGTCATTTGTGGCCGCTATGGAGAGTACATATGTGATGAGACAGATGATGATGTCTGCAGCTTGGAGTGTAAGAAGACACTTCTTGAAAGGATTGTTAAGTCAAAGTTTCCCCCCATGCTTCCTGTCCAAAAACGATTGCCTACTAGTGATGAGTGTTTTTATATAAGAGGTACTGAAAAAGGGTCAAGCTCTTGTCCTGTGACTGATAATGAGACTACACTGCTGAGAGAAAGACTTGATATTTCTGTAAGGTGTGGCTCTGTCCCTCCTCCTGTTTTGTCGTTCTCATCTTGTAATCTTCCAGTAAAGCTCATTCAGAATATCGAATCCATTGGATTTGAACTGCCGACACCAGTCCAAATGCAAGCTATACCAGCTGCTTTAAATGGAAAAAGCCTTCTTGTTTCTGCTGAGACAGGATCTGGGAAAACTGCATCATATTTAATTCCAGTTATCACTCATTGTGTGAAGGCTTCTTGTGATCAAATGATCAAAAGGAAGCCGTTGGCAATGATTCTTACTCCGACTAGGGAGCTTTGTGTGCAAGTTGAGGAAGAAGCAAAGCTGCTAGGAAAGGGGTTGCCTTTTAAGACTGCACTTGTGATTGGTGGTGATGCTATGGCCAGCCAAGTTTATCGCATCCAACAAGGTGTTGAACTGATTGTAGGAACTCCGGGAAGGCTGGTAGATTTGCTAACCAAGCATGATATTGAGCTGGACTGTATATCTATCTTTGTGGTTGACGAAGTGGACTGCTTGCTTCAGAGAGGCTTTCGAGATCAGGTGATGCAGCTGTTTGGGGCTCTGTCATGCCCCCAGGTGCTGATGTTTTCTGCAACATTGTCTGCTGAAGTTGAGAAGATGTCACACTCAATGGCAAAGACCTTGGGGATTGTGTTTGTTGGAAAGCCAAATATGCCAAACATCGCTGTAAAGCAGATAGCTATATGGGTGGAGTCGAAACACAAAAAGCAAAAGCTTTTTGACATTTTGATGAGCAAGCAGCATTTTAGGCCTCCAGTGGTTGTTTTTGTGGCTTCAAGGTTGGGTGCTGATCTCTTAGCTGAGGCAATCAGCATTACTACAAGGATCAAAGCTCTCTCTATCCACGGAGAGAAATCCATGAGTGAAAGGAGAGAGATAATAAGGTCTTTTGTGATGGGCGAGGTATCTGTGCTAGTAGCAACTGGGTTATTGGGCCGTGGGGTTGACCTCGTTAGCGTCAGGCAGGTCATAGTGTTCGACATGCCAAATTCAATCAAGGAATATGTCCACTTGATAGGCAGGGCCTCTCGACTTGGAGGGAAGGGGAATGCTATTTTTTTCATAAATGAGGAAGACAAGAAACTGTTCCCAGAAATCATCAATGTGTTGAAATCATCTGGAGCTGTTGTCCCAAAGGAGCTTTCCAATTCTAGGTACACGGCATGTCCTGTTTCCTTTAGCAAGAACAAGAAGAAAAGGAAACATGATGGTGGTTGAGATTTTTGTCATTTGATCTTATACTGGATGTTCCAAAAGTTTTATTTGTCAACTTACAATAAATTTTGATTTTGAGATACATTATATGTTCATACCCTTAGCTATGTTAATGTAATACTTTGAAAGTCTGGAGTCTGTCTATGCAATTCTGTAAGGAAAATACTCCGAGCTCCAATACTGATTATCTATTCGACATATTTGTAGAAGTCATTTCCCTTTGAGTGCTACTGTACAAGTCTTTAGGCTACCTTTGTGAAGACTCGACAAATATGCTTGGAATTGCCAATTGTGGTGTACTAGGGAGGCAAGTAAATATTGGAATCAATGGATTTTCGATGTGAGTGTTATTTGGTGGTAAAATGGTCTGTGGACAAAGCTTTGGAAGTAAATTGCAAGCTGATGGATCTATTCTCTGTACATTACCGATGAGACTTGAAGGCAGATGTTAATGCTTCATACGGAGTATATTCTTTGGTGTCCAAGGGTCAGATAAAGGGATTGTCGAACTGAAGTTTGATGAAGACTATAACTCATAAACGGAAGTATGTTCTCCCTCATCACACTTCTCAGTTTTACTCAGCTAGTAGAGGGCTCGTGTCTTTTATTCTAGTTTCATTTATTTGCTCAGTGGCGGCAATGTGGCTAATGTTAAGTAATGTTTAGTGCCTTGGGTTTACGAGGTATGGCAACCCCAAGCTTGTTGGATAGCTGGACAGAGGTGGAAGAAAATTTGTATATGGGTACTCCTCCCTCAGGTTAGATTTCTGTTTGTTCATATGGCGTAGCAGAATATTCTGTAGTATTTCATCATTGCCTGCTCTATTTTCAAGTTTCCAGTTTGAAGTTTGAAGTTTGAAGTTTGAAGTTTGTGGATGATGCATGGTAAATGGTATTGTCTTGAGTAGACTTCTAAAGTTTTTGACATTTTTCCGTAAAGTTATTTTACCAACACGAAGGGGATTTTTTAGTCATTCTCAATTGTGATTGTGTAATAACTAATCCAATTTTCATTGTTATGGTCTTATGACTTGTTTTGTAAACAAATATAAAAAGTAGGAAAATTTCTTTGGTGTCACTGTCTCGTTGGTCAACCACAGTTACAAGTCTACAAGGATGCCTAAGCTTCAAAGTCTGCATGATTTGCACCAGCGAACACCTTGCAGATTCACGAGGGGGTCTGATGTAATACTAGGGGCCTTTCAAGGTGGCTAGCCCACAGGTTGAAATCGGGGGGATTCCTTATCAAATTATATTGACTTTCTGAATAATATTCTTGGATTTTTTTTCCCGAAGTAGTTGCGTCTGACACTTTTGTTTTAGACCAATTTTTACAAATTTTCATCGTATTATAAAAATTAATATTTTTAATTAGATTCTTATTGGATGTATCTCGATAAAAGTGGATGTATCTCGATAAAAGTTTTTAAGTTATATTTTAGGAATGATAAAGTGTTAAATGAAAAAAAATTAGAAATTGAGAGAGTATTTGCTTGACAATGCATGTTTAATTTGATAGACACACGACATGGGCTATTTCTACTGTACAATTTGACAGTAATTTGCTATTTGCTGCTCATTCTCGTATTTGGAAATTGGAATGAGCAAAAAAAAAATGAGTTAGGTGCACGCTGTACACATCAAAGTTGAATACGTTGCCCCACTTTTTTTTTTTTTTTGAATAATTAATATATCTCTATAAATCGAAGATAAGATAGACGCATCCGTATGAGAAAAGTGCCTGCTTCAGTGCTTCCAACAAATAAGATAGTTTGTCAACTTGTCATTTGTCATTTGTACTGCATTGGCAATCTCCAAATCATTTCATTACTTTAAATTAAATATATTTAATCAATAATCATATGTCATTTAATAAGATATTTAAATTAGTACAATTACCGAACTCCAGAGATCATTAAATAATGACACATAAACCTCTCTCATGAAATTCTAAATACTTATCCATATAATGATAAAATGCACTTATCAAGTTATCATCGATTAAGATTAATCCTACTCCGTATAAAGTAAGAAAACATCCTTCAGTGATTGAGGTCCCAGTGTCCCCACCACCAACAAAACCACTATAAAATAAAATCCCACTCATAATCCTACTCGTATTATCCAAAACTTTTATCAGAATCCTCTACAAATTATATTCATATTTAAATAGTCTCTCGTTAATGGCCGCTTCTCTTTCCCAAACTCAGCCAAATCTCTCTCCTCTACTACCGTCTCGCAAACCGCTGAATCTCAACTTCATCCGCTGTTTTTCCGACTATCGAATCCGGAAAACGCTGATTATCCCGGCCAAGTGTTGCCTGAATTTGCCATTAGAGCTTAACTCGTTGGCTGGAATATCGTTGAGCAGTGTGCTTCAGAATCAGCCGCATTCATTCTACGACGCCATGTCGGTTGAGTTGAATCGTGTTGCTGAAGATCGTAATGCCGCATTTGAGAGGTTCAATCTTAGCTTGGGCTCCTCCGAAGCTACACTTCATAGGTTTTGCTCTTTCCCTTTCGAATTTTTTCGCAGCTTTTATAATTTTGTACGTTTAATTTGGTAATCATATTGCTGAGTTGTTTATAGATTTTAGTTCAATTTCTATTGTATAACCGGTTATATCGTACGGCGTTCGTTCATGTGCACTCTGATAAAGTGATAACCGATAATCAATCAAGTAGCTGAAAGTGTAGCCAATTAATTTCATACAATATTTGCCAGGTCAAACTGGTTGTCCATTATTTACATTTTTCGCTCTCGAAGTGTGCGTTACATTCAAACATGTTATCCTTAATTTATTTGAACTCACATCCGTACTTATGTGAACTTATTTAAAGGTAATAATTGATATAGACGGAAGTTGATTAGAGGTTTTGGATATCATGTTTCAACTAAGCTAGTTGATATCTAATCATGTATAAACTTATGACACGGAAGTCCGAACCTAGCTCGTTAAGTGATGAGTATATGCTCTTTTGAACTCATTTTGGCTTAATTCAATTAGTATTTTCTTTGTTGAACTGCAGTAATTTTGCTAAAACTTGGACTTGTTAATTCTAGTTTTACTTTTTTTATTTTTTTTTCAAGTTGAATTGTGAAGTATATAATTATTCCCAAGACGTCTTTGCATGGAAAGCTGGAAGCTATCTTGAATGAAGAAAACAAGAGTTACTTTGACAAGAATACTCTATATACTCCGTACAATTTATTACTAGTTTTTGATAAGTTATCATGAACTACTTTAACAAACTTCAAAACTTTTGAGTTTTGATTCATCTTCACATGGCAGTGCATTCAGCTTGTATCGCAAGTCTGCTCATTGTGTCATTTGACATGTACTTAACTACATTTTGTTACGGTGTATGCCTGCTCATTCTACTTCTAGTTCTAGGATTTGAAAATGGAGTGCTCATTCTACGGTGTTACAATTTATAAAGTGCTTGAGATCCATTCATCGTTAGTCAAACAATTGAAAAAGGGTTATGCTTTGATGTTGTTAATGACTTGAAAATGGAGTGGACGTAGAATGTAAAATTTTGAGTCATGTACTAAAGATGACTTTCAGTTCTACTCATTCCTAGCTTGTGTAGTTTTGTTGTGTTTTAAAATTTATGGCAAGATACTTACTACTTAGACCCACTAATGGTTAGGATTAGGGGCAAATTATAACTATTCGGAAGATGCTAAAGGAAAATCACAAAGAACAATAAAGAACATACAAGAGATTGTAAATGGAAAATGTCCTAGCCAGAGAGAAGCAAATACCACCAATTTGCATGAGGACTTTACGATTTGTATGTGATGTCTAAAATGACCAATTTTTTTTTTCAATTTCATATGAGACCTCTAATTATTATCCTAAAACCCCTACACTCATACTTGGAACAAAGATGCAATGAATACAAATCTAAGTCAATTAGGAGTTAAATTCTTAATTTTTTTTAGCTAAGCAGCTAATTATTATCCTAAAACCCCTAGACTCATAATTGGACAAAGACGCAATGAATACAAATCTAAGTCAATAGGTGTTATGGAGTATATTCTTAATTTCCTTAGCTATATCAAATTGCTGCTGCCAATCTGTGTGTGGATGATCTAAAGAATCCTTGTTCATTAGCTGCTTAGTATTCTTCTAGCATATCACTACTTGCCAGTTGCCATTGGTCCACATGATGATGCATGCTACCCAAAATGATCCCAGAACTTCACGCTAATTGACGACTAGGACTTCCACATACTATATAGCAGCCTACTCATGGGCTAGTCATGGTTTGTCTCCGTTGCCGTGGGTAGGTTGTGGCCAACCCTTAGTCGTATGATCTATCCTGCAGAAAGCTGGTATATGTCCAGAGTGATGTACATACCACATCATAACCTGACAGAATTTTTAGTGTTTAGCTTGTATTCACTCATAGATGCTTCTATTTGTGATACTCTTTTAATAGAGCTGTTTATTATGCATCAAGAGCAAGCTGGATGTTGATTTGTGACAAGTGACTGGCATTTCTCTCCTCTGCATTACATCAGTTCTTCCTGATCTTAGCCTAAAGTCAAATCACGAATTATGGTTCATGGATAATACGTCACTGGGCATTGCACAAGGCTCACTTTGATTTTACTTCTGTTACTTATTTTGCCTTGTGACGTTGTCACTGATCATATGTAGCAGATTCTTTGATGATTTTCTTTCGAAAAGATTCTGATATTGATGTAGGTTTACAGCTATGCAAAATGTGGGTGTAAATGATGTTTCTATGCGCTTACCTTTTTGGTGTTTTAATAGCAAGATTGCTCATTTCATTATTTGAAGCATTTGCATTTATGACCCATGAGATAAACCTTGATAGAAATTCCCATTTATTTCATTGAGAACTTCGAGCCTTCTAGCAAGGTAGTTAAGGGAGATAAGATGGTTAGTTTGATTGTTTTGTGTGAGAATTTTTAACTCTGAAGTTATCAACTCATGGGACCTGAATGAATTCTGCTGATTAAGCATTTTTGGCATATTGTTCTTCATGCATATTTTTTGTTTGCAATGATGCTTACAAGTATTTTATTTTTGTATATCTTGAAGTTGCCTTCTTGATGTGTTTTCATGCTTTGTTTGTTCTTCTGACCTTGAAATAATCTGACAAACCCTTGAAGTATTCCCAGGATGCGAAGATGAAAATTTTTGCATGAATCCAAATTGCTAATTTGCTTTTACTTACAATGAACTTTATTCTCAGAGGTCTGTACTGGAGTTTTTCACATTAAATAACCCATTCTTGATAACATGAAAGCAATCACTGCAAATATGCAGAAGAAAGAGCCTTCGGAATGATATTGATATTTGCTGGACGCTATTTCAAAGCAATCCAGCAGAGTGGAAGTGGTTCACAGGGAAATAATAGCCTCTTTCTTCTCCAATATTATGTTATATATGCAGTAGATTCCCTTGTCTAACATAAGGTATCAGTGGTACTTTGATTACAAATTGGAGGTAATGTTGTTGGGGCGCTATAATCTTGTCGACCATGGATTGCATTAATTATTCAAAGCCTTGAACAGAGTAATGTGTGACAACTTCCAGCTATTGTGACATACCGGTTGGACAATTTGGAGGTGTTTTGGGAGTTGAGCACCAAGATTGTTCAAATTATCTTTAGCATGAGAAATATCCAATCAGCCTTCATTGGAATCTTGATGACGATGCTTCATAGATCAAGAAATAATCCTGCTTTGATAAGTTGCCTGTTATTCTCTAGCTTGATTTTTTTTTTTTGTTTACCTCTGATTGTGTTCTAGATTGATAAGTCTACACTGATGCATCTATCTTTGAAGTTAAAAATTGAATAACATTTTGGTAATATTGGCCTAACGATGTTTGTTTTTTTGGATGAATTAGGAGGATTGCGGAATTGAAAGAGGCTGAGTGTCAACTTGCTGTCAAAGATGTGTTGTACATGATAATCTTGTACAACTTCTCTCATATTAGAGTGCCTCTTGTTCCTAGCCTCTCAAAATGTCTCTATAATGGAAGACTAGAAATTGTACCTTCCAAGGACTGGGAGCTAGAGTCTATTCACAGCCCAGAGGTCTTGGAAATGGTTAGGGAACATTTGAGTACCGCCCTTGGGTGGAAGGCAGGTTCTGGTGTTGCTGTCAACTGGTCCACTACTAAAATCTGGAAACAACATCTTAGCCAAATTTATGCAGCATCAATCTTGTATGGCTACTTCTTGAAATCTGCTTCCCAGAGGCTTTATTTGGAGCAAAAACTACCGCTAACCTCCCAAAGCATATCTTTTGGCAGTTGGACCTCACCTCCAGAATGTGAGTCCTATGATTTTGAGAATGTATTGCGGGGTCAAATGATCACCCCTAGATCCACTACATTAAGCCATTTCACCAGAAAAGCCGGTAAGAAAGAGGTGAACTTAAGGTGCTATGTGACAGGTTTTGACATGCAGACAATGGAGGAATGCGCAAAGCTGAAGTCTGAGGAGGCTGTTGAGATTTTTAACAGGCATTGTCTATCACTGTTTGGGAACTCTATTACTGAAGACGGTGAGATGATCTTAACTTCTTTGTCAAGCTTAAAAAGATTAGTTTTGGAGGCTGTTGCTTTCGGGTGTTTCTTATGGGATGCAGAGCAGTGTATCAACGACATATATAAGCTCAAGGATAGACATTAACTGCTTTTTAGGCAAACTTTGTAAATATGAAGGCTGTTTGCCTTTGTCTCTAAGCGTGCCATTAAAATTCAGATGAATATTGACTTGAACAGCGCACTGCTACTTCAGTTTCTTCAGTTCTGCTCTGCCCGCTTCGAGGTGTAAATAGTATGACAGTTAATCACATGTATAGACGAACAGGAGGGCGCTTGGTACAAGTTTTACTGTTCCTAGTTCAGTTGTTCTGGGGGTCAGCTCTCCAGAACAAAAGAACAGCATAAAATAGAAGAAAAGATGCTGGAAGATCTTTCCTAATGCAGTGATATGGATTGTAGTCTTATACTCTTATCGAACAAGATTCGCACCAAAGTGGGAAGAAACCAGGTGGATTGGGCTCATAGTCGGGCCACTAGAGCTAGAGTTCGGTAATGTCTTAATTGCTATAATTAATCTCTTTTGTGTTTAGTTTGTTTCATGAATGTAAAAAAAAAAAGATGCGAGCTTACCATGCTACGGCTGAGTTTGTAAGGGGAGTATTAGATTTTTAAATGTTCCCTATTTACTTTCTGTAACCTTTGTCAATGGGAGGAACTAATACGTCTAATAGTTAAGTTCTACATCCGGAAGTCCACAGAAAGGGGTAAACATGTTTAAATGACTGGAGAAGTGAAGGGTTTCCTATTAAATTAGTCTTTAAAATGGCAGATGGGCATTAACTTGTTTGAGGCATTATGAGTTACCTAATTCATCAACCACTTTTTTTACTCGAGGAGAAAAAAGTATTTGTTAGGTTTTTGGGAAGAAAAGATACCAGAAATTTAACAAATTCATGACATTATTTAAACGATAACATGGTCAATTACATTATGCTTTGGGTAAATCAAGTGATTGATTATATATTCAATGGAATCTATGCTAGAGTGACAATAATCATTACAAATGGGAAGGACGAAAAAAAAAAGTTCAATTGTTTTTGGGTCCCATGTACGGATGTACCCTCCCACATGCCCATTTTGACAGTTTGTTATACATGTGATGTGTGTATCATTGTTCTTTATTTTCTTATTTATCTAATATGCACTAATAGTTCATTAGAACGTAAAAGCTAAAACGGGGGACTATCATCAATTAAGGAAAGGCCGTCTTTTCTGTACAAATCACATATTTACTTCCCCTTAACTTTATTGAACTTAAATTATTATTGTCGAAACTATTTTAGGAGGCAATCGAATATTTACTGAACACTGAATCAATTTACACAAACTTCATACAAAGTCTGCGAGATGGAAACAGACTCCACACAAGTACACAACCAAACAAACATAGAACAAAACGCATAGCAAAACTAAACATATCCATTTACACCCAATAAGCTGAATCTGCTTCAAAATCTCAGGGGTCTAATGTTGAGTATTATTGAATTTCATATCATTTATCTTCCTCCAAAGCATGTAAACTGTGATAGGACAACAATTCTGAAAACTTGATGGTGCCCAGAATTTCCATTCCAGTATTTACTCAAACAGTCCAGCTGAGAATCCCAATTACTTAAGAGTTCCTTGCACAAAAATCCAATTCAAACAAGCATCTTGTTCTCAATCTCATTGGCAAACTGACAATCAAAGAATAAATGATTGATGCTCTCTTCCTACGGAGCATAAAATAGCAAACTTGATCACATTATATACGTCATATTATGTAAATTCTATATAAAGTTCTATTATATACATTTTGACAAATAATACTCTTACTTTGTGGTGCAAAGTAATACTTTGTGTTCGTCTACCTTGGTTAACCAGTCGCACTTCACAAACATATATGACAATTCCTAAGACATTTGGTCAGCAAAAGTTTAGTTAAGATTGATGTGACAAAAATAATTAAATAATATTAAAGTATTTTATTTTTCTTATCAATATGTGGTGGGTGATCTCTCTTGAAATTATGAACAATGTCAAACTCTTTGAATTTAAAGTTGTATAGAGGAATTTTTTCTGTGCCACTAAATATCTCACGGAGTTTAATTTTTGCTCCAAACTTCAATCTAACAATATCCATTACATAATTGTAAGAAGAGTCTAATGACATCATCTTTAAAATGTGTAATTGAATAAATATGGCCTTATTTAATTATTTTCATGTATTTATTAATGTCACTTTCGAATAAAGTTACTTGCATCTCATCACCTTTCAATTGATAGATTTGAGTTATAATGTTTATCTTTAAAATATCATATAAGAATATGACAATATATAATTCAGGATTTTCCATATACATAATGTATATTTTTTTAGAGCGGGTGTACCATGAGCATGGTGCACCCAAGTGCACCTTCGAATTTGCGCTCAAACCCATTATCAAAAGTCTCCTCAACAGTCAGCACCCATAACCATCTTCAACAAATATCCTCCAAAATTCAAGCAACAAGAAGTTAAAAGTCTATCCTAATCTCTGGATCCATCATGCTAAAAAATCAGAGTTTGTTTTTCGAAAGTTTATTTAAAAAAAATCCCAAAAGTTATTTGAGAGGGAGACGAAGGCTTTATTACAGAACTCTTATCGGAAATTCGTGAGGCTTGGTGGAGCACAGTTGATCCAAGGTTGATAGATTGAACGATATTGGAAGGAGAAGGGACAAATTGAGCGGTGACCATTCAATTGTGGCTCAGTTATGAGTTCCCTTTACTCACTCTTAAATTGTTTAAACTTTGTGATTAATATTGTTGCTTTGATTGAGTTATATGGATGTAATTTAGTCTTAAAATTTCTGATTTTTGTTTCACCGTTGTTTATATGCTAGTTAATCGACATTTCAATGCTTAAGTTTTATGTTTAATTAATTCACATGATTGCTAGTGTTTGGATGAATGTTTAATTACTTTTTTTTTTATGCGAAGGAGGTACAACCCAAGAAAAAGAAAAACAAACAACAACAACCTAACTAGAAATCAAACGAGGGAAGGCTACACCTCTAATATCATCCTCTAAAATTCTACCAAGATCCAGAGGGGCTTCCTTCAGGAAGCTAATTCTAGAGTTCTGAAAAACTCCTTTATTAGCGAGCCAATCCACAGCTCGGTTAGCTTCACAATAGACATGCATCAACTTTACTTCCCTATCCATGGATTCCAAAATCTCACAGCAGTCCTTCACCAAATGAGTATACACATCTCTCCTATCAACTGCTTTAATGATAGCTTGCACACATGCTTTATTATCAAGTTGAACTATCAAGTTATTGATTCGGAGTTCCTTTGCTAGAGCTAGACCTCTAACAAGGGCCATAAGTTCTGCTTTGAAAGGTGTGCATTACCAAAAGTTGGCTGAGAAGGCTGCAATCATTCTACCCAAATTGTCTCTGATATAGCTCCTCCAACACTCGGACATGGAGCTCCTTTTGCTGCACCATCACTATTCAGAGTATACCAACCCTCAGGAGGAGCAACCCATCTGATAAAAGCTTCATGTTCCCTTTGCTTATTTGTACCAAGATTGTCTAGTTCCTTAGAGAATATTCTTTGGGTTTCATAAAAACGGATACGAAGGAAAGCAATATAGTCCACAGGGATTTCCATCCTTCTGTCAAACACCGCACAATTTCTCTACTTCCAAATCCAAAATAAGGTAATGCCAAAGTAGGTAGCCCAAATTTTCTCCTTGTCAGAGCCATGTAGTTCAAGATTCCTCTCCAACCATCCTCTCAAGTCGCCCTAATAGAACCTATTTTCTTTCACAAGTCCTCCTAATTTGGCAGTCCCTCAAAGCATGGATTGTATTCTCAGTATGAAATCCACAGAGAGCACAACTTGGATTAGGTAGTCGCTTTCTCTTGAATAGATTTAGCTTATTTAAGATTCTATCATGCGCCACTAACTAGAGGAAGCTTCTAACTCTTTCTTGAATTAGAGCACTCCATATGATCTTCCAAATCTCATCCGCTAGAACATTATTATCATTATGCATAATTCTCACAAAGGAACGAATGGTAAACTTACCTTTAGCTCCTTTCCCTAACTTTAATCTCATCCAAATCAACAGGGATTTTCTCCAAACTAACTTCCCTGAGTGTAGTATCCATTGCCCATTTGCTATCCCAAAACGAAGTGGAACTACCATTTCGAATAGCTACTCTCATTCCTTTATGGAGAACACTAACTTGTTCAGTGATACCTTGCCAAACATTTAAAGCACTCGCTTTTGGAACCAACATATCAATGTCACACCTATTTTTACAATATTTAGCTATGAAAACTCTAGCCCAAAGGGCATTCAGCTCCGTAATCAGACGCCACCCAAGTTTGGCTAAGAAAGCAGCATTGGCTTGTCGAGTCGAATAGATATATACCTAGTCCCCCATTATCCACTGGCTTTTGAAGAGTTTCCCATGCAATAAGATGCATTTTATATTTCTCCTCACTGCCACCCCAAATGAACCTTCTAGTTCTCTTATCAATTTCATCACAAATGCTTCTAGGGAGTTTAGGCGATTGCATCGAATAGTTGGCCATGGTGGAGATGGTTGATCGAACAAGAGTAATTTTCCCAGCTAAGGAGAGATACTTAGATTTCCACCTTGCTAGCTTCCTATCCAACTTTATACTTGTTAAATTCTCCCATCACAAATGTTTGATTACTTTATACTTGTAGTAGTGCACGATTACTTGTATAAAGTAATTAGACTATGCTAGATTATTATTTTATGCGACGTTAAATTGATAATTTAGAGTAAATAACTTGGTATTCCTAGTTGAGCGGCTCATTTTTAGTTTTGTGAAGTTTGTGAATTAATCTAATAAAATCGGTTTATTGGGGTAGAAAGTATATTAGCGAGATCCTAATTTTTAGTGAGCAGTATATGACAAATCGACCACAGTGGTAACTTGTCTTCCTAAATACTAAACTAAGTGTTGAAGGAAACTAAACAGAAGGGATTTTGGAGTTAATTTATATCATTTTATCCTATGATCAAATTAATATCACATTGGTAGTTTGCCTGTCGTCCATTGTAAATATGAGACTAATATGTTTAGTCTAGTTAGTTTAGTTATTAAACTAATTCAAACACCCCCCATAATGTAATTTAATTAGACTTTGAATTTTGGAATTAACGAGTCTCCTCGTGGGATTGACCCTTGCTTACCCTGTTACTAGTTGTTAATATTTTTAAAGGTTAAGTTAGGTAAATAAATATTTAATTTTATATGGTAAATGACACTAACCACATCGTCAATTAGGTCATCCTTCTTTAGGATACTTGGAACGTATTTTTCCTTCACTTGGTGGATCAAAATTAGTTTTGAATTGTGAAGCATGTTACTTTGCTAAAAGTCATAAACAATGTTATCTTGATAGTATAAGTCATGCTACCAAACCTTTTTATTTGATTCATTCTAATGTGTGGGGGCCTGTCTCGAAACTTGGTAGTCATGGTTTTTCATACTATGTCATTTCTATTGATAATTGCACCCGAATGAGCTAGATTTATTTTATGAAATATAAGTCTGAAGTATATACTATCGTTGTGTCTTTTTATCAAATGATTCTTACCCTGTTTGAAACAAAGATTAGTATACTTTTCTCAGATAATGGAACAGAATACATTAACCATGACATGAAATCATTTTTACCACTCATGGCCTTCTCCATCAAACTACTTTTCTAGATACCCTACAGCAAAATGGCATAGCAGAATAAAAAACTTATACTCTTTTGGAAATGACCCATGGTATGATGATTGTATCTAGTGTACCTCAAACCTTTTGGCTTGAAGATATACATACAAAGAAAACTCCTTAACAAGACTCCCTTAGACGTTTTGAACATATATGTTAATGATCCTTCTTTTCATTTGTTACCTCCTAGGGTATTTGGATGTATAGTGTACGTTCATCTTTCAAAACGAAATCGTTACAAATTAGAACTTAGGGTAGTTAAATGTGTGTTTGTTGGATATGGTGTAAACTAGAAGGGTTGTCGTTGTGCTGACCCTGTCTCAAATCATCTGTATAATATTATAGATTGTGACTTTGTTGAGGACACCGATTTTTATCCACAACTTCGATTTCAGAGGGAGACTTCTAGAGAAGATCTAAGTTGGTTAATATGATACATAGATGGTGCTAACACTCCTACTGGAATTATCTTTAATCCTGTAGTTTAGTCTGTATCTCCATCTGTGCCACTACCATCTGTACCTTCTAGGGCTGAATACCAGTTACAATTGATTAAGGTAAAGGATCCTATTCCTGACACTCTATTGGATTCTAACAATATGCCTCTAGTTGACGATGTTGAAGTAGTGTAGGAAAATGTGATCCTCGAAGAGACTACAAGATACCAACTGCCTCCTATAAGCACAAGAGGAGTTCCCCCAAAATGATATGATCCTTCTTATGAAGCTTAGAAACCAATGTATTTGATTGTGGGAAATTTGATCGATATGAACCTATCTCATATAGTCGTTGCCAACAATACAATTGTATACTCAGAGAAAATTCCATCTACAGTGGAGGAAGCACTCAAGATTGAACACTAGAAGAAATTAATGCATTAACTAGAAATGAAACCTGGAAAAAATGCAATCTACTAGAAGGGAAAAAGGCAGTTGGCTATAGATGAGTGTTTATAGTTAAGAACAAGACATATAGGAGTATCGAGCAATACAAGGCAAGATTGGTAGCCAAGGGTTACAAGCAAGTATATGGAATAGATTATTTAGAAAAATTTTTACTAGTAGCAAAAATTGACACCATCAGAGTATTCTTCTCATTAGTAGCCAATGAGAAATGGCCACAACATCAGTTTGATGTGAAAAATGCTTTTCTACATGGTGAAATTACAGAAGAAGTATATATAGAAGCTCCTTCAAGATTTTCTCACGGGTTTATTACGGGAGAAGGTTGTAGGTTGAAAAAGACCATGTATGGGTTGAAGCGGTCTCCAAGAGCATGGTTTGGTAGATTTGCTCTAGACATGATGAAAATTTGGTTATCGATAAAGCAATGGTGATTATACATTGTTCCTTAAAAGAAGGGATGGATTAATAACTTGTCTTATCATATATGTAGATAATTTGATCATTATGGGAAATGATAAGGAAGAAATTAGGGTACTAAGAGAGAAACTGTTTCAGGAGTTCGAAATGAAGGATCTTAGAAGACTTAAATATTTCTTAGGAATCAAAGTACTTACATAAAAAATGGGTATCTTCATTTCTCAACGAAAATATCTTGATCTTTTAACAGAAGTTGGTATGATCGATTGTAAACCTGCAGACATTCCAATGTTGGTGAATCATGGTCTCCAGAGTAGCAAAAGTTGAAAACCTATGGATCAAGCTCAATACCAGAGATTGGTAGGGAAATTGATCCATCTGTCACATACTCGTCTTGACAATGCATATGTAGTTGAGGTTGTAAGTACGTTTATGCATATACCTCAAATTCAACATATTGAAGATGTTTACAGAATCTTAAGATAATAGGTGTCGTATTTATGAAGAATGGGCACTTGAATTTACAAGCGTACATAGAAGCAAATCGAGTAAGAGATCGAGACAACATGAAGTCTACTTCTGGGGTATTTCGCCCTGTTAGGAGGAAATTTGATAACATGGAGGAGTAAGAAATAGAAGGTTGTTGCATGTCAAGCGCGAAAGCTGAATTTAGAGGGATTGCAAAAGGAGTCACTGAGATACTTTGGCTTAGAAAACTCATATCTAAACTTAGTTTCTCTCTAAAAGGGAGTTGTGAACTTTTTGTGACAATAAAGCAGCAATCATCATTTTTGAAAATCCTGTTCAACATGACCAAACAAAGCATGTGGAGATTGACAGACATTTTATAAAAGATAATTTGGAAGCTAAGATCATTAGACTTCCTTTCATCCGATCAAGCGACCAAATGACAGACATTTTGACTAAAGCAGTTGGAGTCAAAGTATTTGAAAATGTGTTGCGCGAATTTGGTATTGAAAATCAGGAAAGATAAGTATATCTTAGCATAAGATAAGAAGTTGAAGAAGTTGAGTTATGTCGGTTAGTTATGCAATGTAACATATAAATATACATTAGTCGTGTATGTAAATCATTATATAAAAAACATTGTTTTACAAAAATCAATCGTTTTGTTTTATCTAATGTAGTGATATGGATTGCAGTCTTATACTCTTAAGGAACAAGTTTCATGCTAAATTGGGATAAAACCAGGTGGATCGGGCTCATAGTCGACCCACTAGAGCTAGAGTTTGGTCATGTCTTAATTGCTTTAATTAATCTCTTTTATATTTAGTTTGTTTCATAAATGCCAAAAAAAGAAACAAAGAACAAGATGCACACTTTGTCAATGGGAGGAACTAATACGCCTAATAGTTAAGTTCTACATCCGAAAGTCCATAGGAAGGGGTAAACATGTTTAAATTGACTAGAGAAGTGAAGGGTCTCCTCTTAAATTAGTCTTTAAAAGGGCAGATGGGCGTTAACTTATCAACCAACTGTTTGACTTGACGAGCAAAAAGGATTGGTTAGTTTTTTGGGAAGAAAAGAAACAAGAAATTTAACAATTCATGAGAATATTTAAACGATAACATGGTCAATTACAGTGTGCTTTTGGTAATCAAGGGATTGATTAGATATTCAATGGAATCAATGCTGGAGTGACATATCATATTAAGCCTAAGCAAAGTATATATTTTTGTACCTACGTTCAATTGTTCTTGGGTCCTCTTTATCCTCTCATATGCCCATTTTGATACGTGACTATTGTATATACACGTGATATAATAAAGTTATTATGTCTCCAATAAAATTAACCATTTAATATAACAAAAGTTATCCCTTTAAAGTTGATAAAGATTGACATATGTTGTGTAGAGGGATAACTTTTGTTATATTAATGGTTAATTTTATTGGGATACAATAACTTTATTTATTTTGTCCCGTATATATACAATACTTTTTGTATGCCCTTATAGTTTATTATTCATAAAAGCAAAAATGGGAGAGTTTCTCTTCTATCATCAATTAGGGAAAGGCCAGCCGATTTTTAAGTACAAAGCACATATTTACTTCCCCTTAATTTCATTAAACTTAAATTATTTTTTGTCCAAACTATTTTTGGGAGGCAATCGAATATTTTTCTGAACACTGAAACAATTTACACAAACTTCATACAAAGTCAGCAAGATGGGAACAAACTGCCACACAACCAAACAAACATAGAACAAGACACAGAGCCAAACTAAGCTAAGTCAATAACTGAACCAGGTTATCCTTAAAAAACATCTAAAAATTTTACACCCAATAAGCTGAATGTGCTTCAAAATCTCAGAGGTCTAATGTTGAGTATTATTGAATTTCCTATCATTCCTCTTCCTCCAAAGAATGTAAACTGTGATAGGAACAACAGCTCTGTAAACTTGATGGCGCCCAGAATTGCCATTACAGTATTTGATCATATAGCCAAGCTCAGAATCCCCTATTATTTAAGAGTTCCTTGCACGCCAATCCCATCCAATCAAGCATCTTGTTCTAAATCTCATTGGCAAACTGGCAATCAAAGAATAAATGATTGATGATCGCACTTCCTACTGAGCATAAACAGCAAACTTGATCACAACGAACACAAATCTTGAGCAAATTATCACATGTAATCAATCTACCCAAAACAGCCAACTAAGAAATACAAGTGCATTTTGGAAGGGCAGGATTGGTGCAAATGAGTATCCTCCAAGCCACCTTAGGACTTCTACAGCTCTACCTCTCAATTTTTATAGTACTCTCTGGAAGAGCAACTCGAGAGAGAATGCTGCTGTTGATCGCCATCAAGCTCGAAAAGTGTACTTTTGATATGAAATATGATCGTAATTACCCAAGGTGCCTGAGCAGGAGCAATTTGGGTGATTGACAGTTTATTTGTTACCAAGTACTATTACTCCGTATTTACTACAGTTAGATTATTTTTATAGGACCAAAATTCTGTTTGCTAATTGACAGCTGTATTTCTTATGAGATACTAATTTTTTTAAATGAACTTATTTTTTCTGAACTTTAATTATATTGACTGAATTCATATTATTTTTTTACTGAGTTAAAATTATTTTAAGGAAAAGTGAATAAAGTTAAACTCTTGTGTTGTGTTTAGGTAAAAATGTTTTATAACTTTGAGTTACGACACTTTTTCCGTCACGTTTTTTATTATAAAGTCAAAATTTAAAATTTTTTTTTTATCAAAAATTCTCATCATATTATAAGAAATAATATATTTAAATGACATCTTATTAGATGGATTTCAATGTAAATTTTAACATATCAAGTTTTCATTCAAATTTGGACATAATTATGTTTTAAGTCATGTCTTTGTGAAAAATCAAGCGTTTAAAATCAAATAGGGAAAAAAGTAAGTATATGGAGAGTAACATTTTATTTAAAAAATGGTGCAAACATATTCAATTGGTTGTTCAACTTCAAATGGCTTAGATATATGTATTATCAACCCTTTATAACCTAAATTAACCATACCTTGTACCTAAATATGTATCTTACGAATGCCAAAGTCATCAAGTAGAAAAAGATGTTTTAATTACATAATTGAGGTCAAATTACCTAAGAGTGTTGGCAATTTTTCAAAAAGGTTAAACTTCAAAATTTTAAATAAGAAACTTATATGGGTCCAATCCCTATGGACCTACAAGAGTCCAACATCAAACTACAGTCTTGGGCATTTCTAATCTCATTCCCTTATGGGCTGAGATCCAACTCAATTATCAAAAACCTAACAAAGTTCTTGCATTGGCCCCACCAGCTCCAATTCTATAAAATTCATTTATGGGCAAAGGACAAACGATTGATCTCACACATAGAGAAATCATACACATTTACTCAGAGAGCAACACATCTATCAAGTAAGGTTAATTTCTGCAACCCTCTCTTTCATCACTCTAGCCATAAGAGACTTTTTTTTTTATATAATTAAAATCTTTAGTCAAGCAACTGACGTAGGCATAGGAGTGAGTGTCCTCGAAATCTCACCTTTGAGGCCAGTAACATTGCTCTCTGTGCAGACTATTAGCTGAAGGAATCTAGAAGCCATCTGCATAAGGGAACCCCCAACAATCTCCTCTCTTTTCATGACTTGACCCACAAGTAAGATTTTTCTCCCTCAAATAGTTGCAAAATCTAATTACTAATAAGTTTTTACTATCCAGGGACAGAAATTTTCACCGGAATGATTTCAGCATGGCTGTGTCAAATTCAAGAACCAAACTACAAACTTTCACGGCAAGATAGGTGGATGCATGTAAGTGCTATGTTGCTTTGCCGAGTTAACTCAGTGTCAAGTCAATTGGATCAAATACTGCACCATAAATACTTTTCTTTTACTCCGTTTGGTAATCATTTTCTTTTTAATTTTAGCATCGAGGATTAAAAGTTGCAACTCTGACAAGAGATATCAAAACATATGAGGTGAAAATTAACATCCTAATTAATTATTATTTTTTTATTTTGAAATAAATTTAAGATCGTTAATAAGTCAACGTAATCGCCCAAACTTTAAAAAAGTACGGATTTATTGAGTTACATTATTATAATGTTGTTAAAACCTTTTATTTGAGGTGATAAATAGGATAGTAGACGAATATCATCTACATTTTTATTTTTTAAAAATGTCTCTATTAAAAAAAGGACTACATAAGAAGAAAATAATCACTTCAAAATATATATAAAACTAAATTTTTATGGAGCACTAACTTATTCAATTTTATTTTTGAAATTCAAATTGACTAATGACTATATGCTACACCTTAAAAGACTAGCGATATATGGAGTTTTTTTTTAAAAATATTTTAAAAATAGATTTCACATCAAAATATTTTAAAAAATAAGTTTTTTCAGATTCGGATGAAAACCATTGGGACAACAATTTTACTCAAATAAAATTGTTGCAGCAGTCACCGATTTTTATCATAACCTGAAGAAGCTTATTTTTGAGAATATTTTGGTCTGAATCCTATTCTCGATATTAATTTTTTAATAAAAAAACTTTGAAAAAATTCAGATATATGTGAAAGTAGCTATTAATTTAAAACCTACCCTTAAATAAAAATAAATAAGTAAATAAAAAGACCGTACTATAGTCACCACCAGAAGCAACCTACTACTCCTTATATAATCAACGGTTTGAACTACACTTAAAAAACAGAGTATGTTGGCTATACTTTCTTCGAAAGCAAACAAAATATAATTTCACAAATAACCCAAACATTGCATAATTCACTCTTCTCATCAAAACTTATTCTTCAATGCAATACCCTTCCCTCCTATAACTACTTCTCCCCTCATACTTAAACCTTACAAGTCTTAACATGTTAGCTGCCCTCATTAAACTAATCTTGTTAATAATAAACACGTTTAGCAACTTAATCACCAAGGTTTTACTCTCAACAACAGCTCATTTCGTGGTGCTCATAATCCATGCATTCAAGGTTCCAGGAGAGGCCACCAAGGGGATTCTAGAGCAGGCCGCTGGTGCCTTCCGCTGGGTCCTCGAGTGCGCATTCGAGCTCGTTATCGAGGTGGTTATAGCCATACTGTCTAAAGTTTTCGACACCATTAAAGACGTGATTGTAGTCTCTGTTGTTCATGGATCGTCCGCTGTTAGAGACCTCGTTGAGCTAACTAAGAATTCATTTGAAGGTCTGCTAAGTGATGTTCCTGAGATCATTCATGGATTTTCTGAGATGCTTGCAACTATCATCTCTGATTTCCTGAGTAATTCTATGGAAGCTTTAGGGATTGTTCAGGAAAATGCTTGACGTACGTACGTACGACGTTATGTAGTACATATATTGATTTCTGGCCTTACGTCTGTCTTATTCTTATATAATGTATTAATGTATAATTATGTGTATTAGTTGAAGGTGGACAGTAACATTTTTGTCTCACTTGTTTCTATTTTATTACCACTTCACCAATATTTCAGTAAATTAAGCCCACATCAACGTACGATTTCTTGGAAGATTCATCCTTCATGAGTTCATGCAATGCATGATTTTATATCTATGTATTATTATGTTATGAATGGAAGTTTCATCATTCGTGCATAAAAATATACGAGTTGTAATTTGAAGAACTTAATGTACTTCCTAAATTTGACGATGAACCGATTAACTGTGCATGGACGATCGACATACTGTACTATGAAGAAATTTGACGATAAATTTAGGGCCTTGTTAAACACCGCCCCCAAATTACTCCAATCGCCCCCTATATTTACGCTCTCGCCCTTTTCTTCCCACTCTCTCCCTGGGGCTGGCCGTCTAAAAAAACAGCTAGCCCTAGGGGGAGCCGTTTTTTTCAGACGGTTGGCCCTGGGGCTGGCCGTTTTTCTTAGACGGCTAGCCCACCGGCGACGCCAATAATCCACTTTTCCGATCACGAACTACAATTTTTACCTCCGATGTTGTTGACAATGGCTCATCCATAGTTTCCGGTGAATTCCGGGGTCCCGAAGAGCGGTTCCTGTCAACTAAAACACGATTTTCCCGCCACCGCGGAGGCCGACGACTAGTTTTCGGAAAATTTAGTGGAGTTTGTTTTGTTACTTTTTTACGAGATATTGAAGTGAGAAATAAGAATTGAAGTGTATGATGTTCGATTTTATTAAAAACGAGTCAAAGGGCAAAATCGTCATTAACGGGGGCGGTTTGAGTATATTGGGGGCGGTAAATAGCGCTCCACTAAATTTATTGTGTTATTTTGACTGTTCACTGATTAAGTTGTACGTATTACAGTTATTATGATTGACCCACACTTTTAAATTAGAGGATTAAGACTAAAGATTCAATGGCGAAGAGGAGAATGCATCTTATATTATTAAGGGAGGTTTTCGAACCTTATTTGCCAATTGGCATATACAGAGAAAAATTGCCACCAATAAATTATCAACTTTTTATAAAATTTAATATATTAGTCACATGTATTATAACTTCTAAAAAACGTCAAAAATCGATAAATATATATCCAATTGAATTATATATAATTTACTTTAAAAAATCCACTACACACATACGTACAATTATAAATTATATATGAAATCACATTATTTATCCATTATTAAATTAGCTCAACAACTTGTTATTCTTATTAAAAAAAAAATAGAGCTATAAAGACACGTTAATCGATCAATTAGACATGAAATCACATAATTTTTTAAGTCTTGATAATGTTTGTATCTTTCTGTGAATAAAAAAATGTTTGTTTTCTTGACCTAACCCAAACATATGTACATCGAACTCAAACAAATTGTCTAACTTAAACAAAATTTAGATAGTACGAACACGTTATTCAGATCTACTTCAATATTACAGTCAAATTTAGTATGAATCGTGTTTGGTAACGACTAACGAGCTAAGCATCTCTATTTATTCCTATTATAATCTCGTCGTATATTTTAGTAGGAATGAGTACTGATCAGATATCCAAAATTCACAATATTCAAATATTTTTCGAATCGAATACATCGGATATCTAATGTCCAAATTTATTTATTTTTTTAAAAATAATTTTAATTTTAAACTTTTTTAATACCTAAATTTTGGATATTTTGATCAATAGTCGTATTCATGAACCACTATTCAAAAATTTTCGAGAACTGGAAATTCAAAACTTGATATATGATATTCTAAATTATCAAATCTAATGAGATTTAAAATTTCAGATATTTAAATAACGGAGGATAAGTTAGTAAATTTCTTTCTATTTTTGTAAAAAAAGTTGCACTTTTTAGAATTAACATTGTAGATTTGCAGTATTTACAAATGAAAATATACTTATAAAATTGAAGTTTTACATAATTTTACCATTTTTGCGTGATCTCGTTGTTTTACCTTCATTTTCTTTATTAAAGTTGCACTTTTGAGAATTGAAGTTGTACTATTTATAATTGAAAATTTACTTACAAAATATGAAGATATGCTATTAGGAAATGAAGTTGTACATAGTATCGCCATTTTCGCGAAGGCCGGTTGTTTTCCCTTCATTTTCTTTGTATTGAATTTGTATTTTTGAGAATTGAAATTGTACTATTTACAAATAAAAATATAAAGGTAGAATATGTAATTGTATTATTAGAAAATAAAAAATTTTGTTATATATTTATAAACATATATTCGATATATTTTTTGGAATTTTAATTCAAATAAGACATTTTCCTCTTCCCCTATGATTTTATTATTGGTTCAAGTGTATAAGATTGGTTTATACGAATATAAGGCTAGTTTATTTGTATATTGAATAAATTGTGTTTTCTTTATTCTTGAATATGTTACAAAGTCGTGTATTTACACTACAAGAATCTACCAAATTTCCGACGGAAAATACGTCCGTCGGACAAATTCCGTCGGAAAAGGCGTATTTTCCGAGGGAAAAGAATCCGTCGGAAAATTGGGGAATTTCCGGCAGATTTATACAATTTATGACGGAAATATCCGTCGGAGACAGCAAATTCCAACAGATTTCCGACGGAAAATGCCGTCGGAAAATAGTTTGACCTTGGATACCATTTTCCAACGGAAGTTGCGACGGAAAAGTCCGTCGGAAAGTTTTCGGATCTAAATTCCGAACTGCATCATCTTCGTCATTTCGTCTTCACCCCACCACTTCTTCGTTTCTTCATTTCGTCGGCATCATCCCCCACCCCCGCCGCCGTCATTCCCCACCCACCGGCCGCCGTCATCCCCCACCCCCGACGTCAACTTCACCACCCTAAATCTGGTTAGTTTTGTTAATGTTAATGTTAATGTTTATGTTAATTTATTAGTTTAATTTTTAATATGTAATGTTAATGTTAATGTTTATGTTAGTTTATTAGTTTAATTTTTAATATAATGTAGGTTGATTATTGATATGTTAATTATGTTTTTATGTTAGTTTAATTAGTTTAATTTTTAATATAATGTATGTTGGTTATTGATATGTTAATTATGTTTTTATGTTAGTTTAATTAGTTTAGTTTATTAGTATAATGTATATGTTAGTTTAGTTTAATTTAGTATAATGTATATGTTAGTTTAATTTAGTATAATTTAGTATAATGTATATGTTTAGTTTTTATGTCTATGTTAGTTTAGTATAATGTATATTAGTTTAGTATAATGTATGGTAGTTTAGTTTAGTTTAGTTTATATTAGTATAATGTATGTTATTAGTTTAGTATAATGTACGTTAGTTTAGTTTAGTTTAGTGTAATTTATGTTAGTTTAGTTTGGTATAATGTATGTATGTATGTTAGTTTAGTTTAGTTTACTTTAGTATAATATATGTTAGTTTAGTTTGGTATAATGTATGTATGTTAGTTTAGTTTCATTTAGTTTAGTATAATGTATATATGTTAGTTTAGTATTTCAATCTTCTAAAAATGTTTGAAATGAATAATTTTCATAATCATACACTTAGATATATACCCGTTGAAGTTAGAATCATGAAACGAAGAGAGCGGAGCTGGATGTATGATAGATTGGATGGACGTAATGAGTAGTGATAGTAATGAGTAGCTTTAGTGATTGTAATGAAAAGTATTATTGATTATAATAAATTATTGTAATGAATAGCTGTATTGATTGATATGAGGAATGTAACTGTTAACCTATTTAATTATGTCTGTATGTTATGCCCTTGGACTGTTTTGTAGGGAAGCATGGCCGGAGGAAGAAAGGGAGATAGCTCGGAGAGGAAGACGCGAAGATCTCAACATTACCCCGAGACCGCTGAGGATGACTCTGAGACTGTTCAGGGTCTCGGTGACACTCAGGTATCCGAGACCGAAGATCTGTCACAGCCTCGGAGCTCAGGGCAGTCAAAGCACGCACATCAGGATCTAGTGCCACGCCTAGACCCGACCACACTCTGGTAAGAATATTAGATCATATGTTATATGCATTTCGTGATTCATATTTCTAATTATCAAAAGCTACTCATGTCCTTTTTGTTGTTCTGAAATAGGTTTGATGACCAAAAAGTGAAGAAAGCCGTCTCCGGTTCGATCTAGGGGCACTATACGGCGCCTTGGAGGAACTTTAGAGAGGTTGACGATGCCACGAAAAGTCATTGGTGGAACTTGTTCAGGGTATGTACTAATACAATTGCATATTACTTTATTGGAAAAATATTTTGTTGTTACGTTTTACGAGTTTTGATTTTGCAGCAACATTTTATGTGGTCACCGGAGCTGGACAGTCATGTTTGATCTGCATTTAATGCTCGGGCCGGTACCTGCCTTCGTGTCATGTTTTACACTGTCGCGAAGAAGATGAAAGGTGTGAGACCGTATTAGGTGTCAGAGGAAGTGCACAAGAAGATGATGGAGATTCCTGATTCTGATGGCACATACAAGAAGCGGTCTGCACAGAACAAGCTGAACCAAAGTGGCGGTTCCATGGAGAATGAAGTGGAGGCAACCCACTTCCAGGGTTCCGTATCAGCCGTACAGCATGCAAAACGGATGGTCAGTATATAAGAATTGTTGTTTTAGGTTTTGCAGTAAATAAGTTTACATATTAATGTGATTTATTTTTGTTTATGTGCAAAGGCGACGGAAAACCAAGGGAAACTGCCATCCACTGCTGATTTTTTCCTGAAAACGCATTTCAAGGATGTGCCAGGAAAAGGAAAGGTTCCGGCAAACAAAAAGTCCAAGGAGATTGCGGTAATAAATTCATTAATTTAATTTTCTAAAAGCCCAAAACTTAGTGAACACTTGTAACTAGGCTATATAGGTATATTAGTGGAAGTTATAGGTTAGTTTGATAAGAAATGTGGAAAATAGGCGAGGTAGAACCCTTTTCGGCCCCCTTTCCCTTGAAAATCACGAACATCGTCCCAAAACTTAGTGAAATACTTCTAAGGTTCGTTTTCAATGCATGAACACTTGTAACTAGGCTATATTGGTATGTTAGTGCAAGTTATAGGTTAGTTTGATAAGAAATGTGAAAAATAGGCGAGTTAGAACCATTTATTTTGACCTTTTTTCTATTGAAACATCATTATTTCTTAATATATCTCGTCAATTTTCTGCAGGAAACATATCATAAAATGGTTGAGGAAGCAAGCAGTCAGGAGTCTTCCAAAAGCCAGGATGAACTGTATTGGGATGCAGTATACTGGGGTAACAAGAAAGGCCGAGTAAGGGGGCTTGGTCAAGGTGTTGAGTTGTACTATCAATCCCAGTCCCGAGGATCTGGGTTCTCTCAGCAGTACCACCTGTCGGCATCTGTTGTGGCTGAGATCGAGGCTAGGGTGCAAGCTCAAATGCAGGCCTAGGTACAGGCTCAAGTGCAGGCTCAAGTGAAGGCTCAGATGGCGGAACTTGAGCGGAGGAACAAAGAGATGATGGACGAGATGTTGAGTCGCATGACCGGGCTCAACACTCCATTCACATGTTCCATGATGCCGCCGCAGCAGCCGCGAGACCCTTGGGACGACGACCCCGATTGTGGGGGAGGCCCAGCTTCTTTTCCCGTCGTATAGCTTTTTGTTTCTTTTCTCGTATTGTACATAATTTGAGATACAATTTAGGTTATCCAAACTGAATGTAATAATTATAATTACATTATTAATATATATTGATTGATTTATTTTCAAATGAAATTCTATGTGTTTTACCCTTTTGTCTAACCGACCTTCTTGCTTTGTTTCAGGATCATACTTCTAATATAACTCTAATTTACAACTTGTATTCCTAATCTTATTCTTATGTACCACTATTGTATTTTAGTCCTAGTATAATACTACTTGTATCTATATTATATTATCTACACTCCCCGTCAAGTTGGTTGTGGGATCAGCAACACCCAATGCAACTTGTTCAAAATATCTTCAAATGCATACAGTCCGACTGCTTTAGTTAGGATATCTTCCATTTGACCCCTTGACCGAACATACAGTAGACTCACCACTATGGCTTCCAAGTTATCTTTGATAAAATGTCTATCTACCTCAACGTGCTTAGTTTGATCATGTTGCATAGGATTTTCGGAGATGCTAATGGCAGCCTTGTTGTCACAAAATACTTCACAACTAGTTTATGGAGGAAATCCTAGTTCAGATAAAAGTTTTCTTAACCAGAGAACTTCATCAATCCCTTTTGCAATTCCTCGAAACTCTGCTTTGGAACTAGACATTGCTACCACCTTTTGTTTCTTGCTTCTCCAAGTTATAAGATCCCGCCAACTAGGGTAAAGTACCCTGATGTAGACCTTTAACTATCTCGATCTCCTGCCCAATCTGTATCTGTATAGGCTTGAAGACGTAGGTGGTCGTTTTTCCTAAACATGACACCCCTGCCTGGTGATTTCTTAAGAAATCTCTAGATTCTGTACACTGCTTCCGTATGGGATGCTTGCGGTTTATGCATAAATCTGCTCACTACCTCTACTGCATAGGCAATATATGCTCGAGTATGAGAAAGATATATGAGCTTGCCTACAAGCCTCTGATATTGACCATGATTTACCACTTCAGCTCCCTCACTTATTTGCAACCCATGATTAACCACCATCGGGGTATCGACTGGTTTACAGTCTACCATACCCATTTCTATTAGTAGGTCTAGAACATATTTTTTTTTTCTGAGAGATAAAGATCCCAAACTTCAACCTAAGGACCTCAATCCCAAAAAAAATATTTGAGAATCCCCAGATCTTTTATTTCAAATGTACAGAATAATTTCTCCCTTAATGAGCTTATCTCATCCTTATCATTTCCCGTGATGACCATATTATCTACGTAAGTGATAAGGCAAGTGACCATAAACTAGCCAAACATCAATTCCAGAAAGCTCTAATATCTACTTGTAAATAAATCAACAAAGAAAAATCAAATAGTGCCTGCAAATTTAAAGAAATTAAAGAACAATAATGTTGATAGCTTGCATTGCTACGCAACATAATCAACGGCGGTGCGCTGGTCCAATGCATAAAAGTTTGCTCCCGTATCAACCAAGTCCTAATATTAATGTTTGGTGATCCAAGATCCTTAATACATACATCACTCTGAAATTATCAAACTAGTAAAATCAGTTAGCTTAGGAACGTTTATCTGAAAAATACACTGTAATTTTTATAGAAACAATAGAATACAAAACTACAGTTGTAGGAAATTGGAAATTGTAAGATTCCTCAAAATATAAACATTACTTTAGGACAATAGTCCTACAATTCATAAATGATTAATACCTTTGTAATATGGGGCCATCAACAAATCATCTCAATACTTTTTGTTTTTGGCCTTTATTAGGTGGCTTTCACTCACTAATGTATTTTCCATTTTTTGTATACTTAATAAGATTAAAAAAACAATTGTGACAGAATACAACAATGTCCCCCTACCCAAAAAGGAAATATTTTTTTATAATAATATGGGTATACTTTCTCATATTATTTAAGAGCAAAAATTAACGTGGTGTGAGCAAATGCTAAATTGAGCATTTTTAGAGCATGATATTTTATTGGACCATAATACCCTTTTTATTCTCAAAAAATAAGTAGTTACTCCCATTAGTGTCATAACTTCCTCCCTCACAATCATATTAATCGGTTATAATTATAAAGTAATTTAATCCCTTTTTTATAATTAATATCATCTAACCCTTTTTCATTAATATCTTATACAGATTTGCAAAATTCTAAATATTCTGCATACATTGTATATACCATAATTTTTAATTATATCATATTTGCTTCTACTTTATTTATTAGTGCCATACGTTGAAAATGATATAAGGTTTTGATTAATCATTGTGTTTTCTTCAACTTTCATATAATCGTTCTATAGGTTCGTTCATAATGCGGTAAAGGTCAAGGCATTATACTAATGTCAATTATTAACTTCTTTTCAAAATAGATAATAAAAATTTATAAAATTCATATTTTTACTGACTTACCGTGCACTAGCACGGGCATATACTAATTAAGTTTAATTATTGGTAGTTATTAGGAGTATTTCTTGCCCACCTCGTTTGCAATGTTCTTGGTAAAAATCCCAATTGGTTCACATGAATCAAATTTTCTCGGGACATTTTACTTCAAAATGTTGTATATTACGATGAAAATGGTTGCATAATAAATGACAAATATGTTACATTATAAATATAACCAAATAGAGGGATAATTTTACAAAAGCTACTACAAAGTTTTTGCCGCCATAATTGCTTTTCATCTATACGGTTTATTTTTCAATATTAATTCCATGTTTACCGTTCATGATATTGTCCAAAATTAATTAACTGAAGTTATTCCCCAAATTATAAAAAAATCAATTGAAGTGGAAATCTTTTGTACATGATCCTTGGTCATCTGTAAACATGGTCACTGACTCACAGTATGTTATCAAATGGAGAGAGAGGTGGAAAAGGAAACAAAGCCTGAAAGTTATGTATATGGTGGCTAAACGATCCGTATGAGCGGTTACCTGTAAAAATTTCCTGATGTTCAGGAAGTTATTTTTTTTTTATTTTAAGTAAAAGATAATAGGTTAGAAGATGGACAATAATCCGACAGTACACAACATTGCAAATATATTAAACACAATAACATGACAATAATGATACATAAAACATGCATGCATGGAGAATTGGAGGTAAATCCAATTCTCAAACAGCACACCATGCTCATGGACGTTCACTCTGCTAGCAGCAATCACCCTACCACGTGGGACGAAGTAAGGATGAGCTACTTTCATTTATTCAAGTGCATGCTCACACAAACACAAGTAGATCAAGATGCAAAGCTTAATTAGCCCATGGACCTGGTACCCATATGCATATACCAGTGCAACTCCAGGGGCTGCAACACCCATCTGTGTATGGTGTGCAATATTCCCCTAAACTATGGCAAGTGAGAGCATTGTTATTGTTTTTAGCAACAACCTCCCGCATTATTGCGGCTGAGAGGAGGTCTTGATTGCGAGTACCCAAGACAGGTACAGGTTTTGTGGCGACCACCAAAATGGTTACCAAAATGAACAGACTAACAAACACTTTCTTCATCTCAGCCATTGTTATATATCTCACTCTTTGCTTAATTTCCTTTTTATTTTTTGTATTTGATCTGAGAGGGTTTGATGAAAGATGAGATAAAGAGGACCATTTTATAGAGCCATAAGACACGTGATTCACGAGTAATGATGTGCGGTGGTTGAGTGATTAGGTTCAGTATTTGGCTGTTTTTTCAACGTTATGACGACAGAGATAAGGAACCTTTCATTTAACTAATACATCCAACTTTTTTTTGGCGGGTATGGATTAATGAAAACAACTAATGATTACATCTTGGGTTCTTTAATATGCATTCCTCATTATTTTACGAAAGTAGTTTGAATTAAATATAGTCGATATGAGTATCGTCCAACGATCTTATCTATCTTGTATGGTCTTTTCCAAGTAGGTCCTAACTTAGTGTTTTGAACCATTATGCGGAATACCCAATCACCTTCTTTAAAGCTTTTTGCCTTCACGTTTTTGTTATAACACCTGGCAATGACTTGTTGCTGGAAAGCAATCCTAATAAGTGCAGCTTCTCTTATTTCTTCGAATGTTTCCAATTCACACATTATTGTAGGTTATTAGAGTCAGATGTTGTTAGCCCGTACCTATCCGTACGGATCCTTACTTTAGCAAATGGTGTTTGTCTCGTAGCTTCTCTAGGCGTTGTTCTGTTGGCCCATAATATCTCTGCAGCTTCTCTGCCCATTTTTCTTTCGCTTTATCCAACCTTTTCTCAAGGGAGTTGATGATCATCTTGTTGCTGGACTCTGCTTGACCATTGGCTTGAGGGTAGATAGGAGTTAAGAACCTTAGTGTGATATTCTATTTATCGCAAAAACGTTGGCTTTGCTGCTGATGAATTCGCGACCCATTATCACACACTATCTATGAGGGGATCCCAAATATACCTATGATGTTGTTCAATAAAAAGGACACGACCTCTTTATCTCTGACGTCTTGGAACAGTTTGCCTCGATCCACTTGGAGAAGTAACCAATTAATACCAACATAAAGACTTTTTGCCCTAGTGCGACCGGTAATTTTTCCACAATGTCCATTCCCTATTTCATGAAGGGCCAAGGTGATAGTTGTGGGTGCAATAGCTTGGGAAGTTTATGTGAAGTATTTGTATAGCTTTGACAATTGTCATATTTGGCTACATATTGGGAGGCGTCTTGTCGTATAGTTGGCCAATTGTACCCCATTCGGATGGCTTTGTTAGCTAAGCATCTTCCTCCTGCATGGTTCCCACATTCTCCATCGTGTAGGTTGCTAAGAAATTGTTGTTGTTGGCTTTCTTCCAAACATCTTAGACATGGTCCTGCGAGTGACTTTCAAAACAATACGTAGTTAATCAAAAGAAATTGAGAAGCTTTGGATCGTACCTTTTGTGCTTCTAATTTATCTTTTGGCACATCGCCCTCTTTCAAGTAGTTAATAATCGGTGTGGTCTAACTATCTTTAATGTTCGTGGTGCATACGTCTGAATGTTGTTCCTTATTGATTGATGGTTCTTAGAAGTGTAAAGTGGTACATGTTTAAAGGTGGATGGTCTCAATGTTACTCTGATGTTTGCCAACGCGTCAACTTGTACATTTTGTTCCCTTGGTACCTGACTTGTAAAAAATGAGACGAGTTTGTCAATTTTACCCTTCAAGATGGCTAGGTATGCTATCATTTTGGGGTCCTTTGTCGCGAATTCAACATTTATTTAGCATACGACAAGTAAAAAATCAATGTATGCATCTAATGACTTCGTCCTAAGTTCCTCGGCCAACACTAAACCTGCTAGTAGGTCTTCGTATTCTGCCTCATTATTTGTAGCCTTGAAGTTACAACATATAGATTGTATGATTGTGTCCCCTTGTGGTGATTTCAGCACGACTCCCAATCCGGCTTCTCTTACGTTTGACGAGCCATCCACGAATAGTGTCCAACTTCCTCCTAGTCCGCATGCTTCTACATGTTTCACTTCCTTTGCTGCCTACGGCTTAAGGTCCGGGCTGAAATCAACCATAAAATTTGCTAGTGCTTGAGATTTAATAGTTGTTCAAGGTAGGTACTTTATGTCAAAGCTTCTTAATAACATGGACCATTTACTCATTCTTTGAGAGTTCGGGCCTACGCATTACATTCTTAATGGGAAAGTTAGTCATGACAATTACAATATGAGTTTTAAATTAATGCCTTAGTTTCTTGCAGGCAACCGCTAAAGCTAAAACAAATTTTTCAAGATTTGAATACCAGGTCTCTGCGTCTAGTAGAGACTTACTAATATAGTAGACGGGAAGCTATTGACCATCATCTTCCCTTATCAACACTACGCTTAATGAATGTTAGTTCACGGCTGATAGAGTTGTAGACCTTCCCCTTCTTTGGGTTTGGATAATAAAGGAGGGCTCATCAGATAATCTTTTAGTTGTTGCAAGGCTTCGTCTTGTTGATCTATCCAATGAAACACTTGGTTCTTTTTTAGCATGTTATAGAATAAGTGACACTTTTCCGATGACTTTGAGATTAATCTATTAAACGCTGCTACCTGTCTTATTAATTTCTGGACATCCTTAACCATCCCGGGTGATCCTATGTTCATGAAGACATTGATTTGATCCGGCTGGCTTTGATTCCCCTTTGCATGACCTGTAACTTAGAAATTTCCCTCCGGATACACCAATAGAACATTTGGCTGGGTTAAGTTTCATTCCATACCTCCGCAGTATTTTGAAAGTTTGACGCAAGTGCTCCACATGTTCGCATGTTATCCTGAATTTGACCAACATGTCATCTATATAACCTTTCATGGTGTTGCCTTGCAAATCTTTGAACATTTTCTTTACAAGTCGTGGGAAAGTGTGATTGCGTTCTTTAATCCAAACAGCATGACTTTGTAGCAGTATACCCCTTTATCTATTATGAAGGTTTTCTTCTCCTAATCTTGTGGGTGCATGAGGATTTTGTTGTATCTGGAATACGCGTCCGATCAGCCATTGCGTCGACCATCGGGAAGGAATCTTTCGGGCACTCTTTGTTTAAGTCCGTGAAGTCTATGCAAACTCTCCATTTCCTATTTTTCTTGCCAGCAGCGACCACATTGGCTCAAAAAACTCGTGAGAAGCTCGAATTTTTATTTATAGCATATATTTTATAAAATTTACTTAATATAAAATTGGAACAAAATAAAATAAAATATGATTTGATATATAAACCAAAAGTCCCACATTGGATTAAAATGAAAGATAGTTGAAGAGAGTTTTACATATAAACTAAAAATTCTACATTGGGAAAAATGATAGATGGTTAAGCAATTGGTATATATAAACCCCATATTGTTTTCCACCTAAAACCAAATCAAACTTATTAAAGATAAAACTTTAATTAGGCTTCTTGTTGGCCTAATTTGGATTTAAGTATTAACACTTATTGAGCTTTTAAACCAATTGAAAATGAGTACGAGCTCGAGCTTGAAACAAGCTTTAATCGAGCTCAAGCTTGAATCGAGCTTCAAAGTTCGAGTCAAGCTCAAAAATTGAGTTTTCAAGTCTAGTCCGATCTTCGATTTTTTAGCTCACGAGCTTTAAAGCTCGAGTTCGACCTCAGCCATACTCAAGTTCAACTCGACTCGGCTCATAAGCATCTCTACTCTTAACAACAGCTCATTTCGTGGTGCTCATAATCCATGCATTCAAGGTTCCAGGAGAGGCCACCAAGGGGATTCTAGAGCAGGCCGCTGGTGCCTTCCGCTGGGTCCTCGAGTGCGCATTCGAGCTCGTTATCGAGGTGGTTATAGCCATACTGTCTAAAGTTTTCGACACCATTAAAGACGTGATTGTAGACTCTGTTGTTCATGGATCGTCCGCTGTTAGAGACCTCGTTGAGCTAACTAAGAATTCATTTGAAGGTCTGCTGAGTGATGTTCCTGAGATCATTCATGGATTTTCTGAGATGCTTGCAACTATCATCTCTGATTTCCTGAGTAATTCTATAGAAGCTTTAGGGATTGTTCAGGAAAATGCTTGACATACGTACGTACGACGTTATTTAGTACATATATTGATTTCTGGCCTTACGTCTGTCTTATTCTTATATAATGTATTAATGTATAATTATGTATATTAGTTGAAGGTGGACAGTAACATTTTTGTCTCACTTGTTTCTATTTTATTACCACTTCACCAATATTTCAGTAAATTAAGCCCACATCAACGTACGATTTCTTGGAAGATTCATCCTTCATGAGTTCATGCAATGCATGATTTTATATCTATGTATTATTATGTTATGAATGGGAGTTTCGTCAATCATGCATAAAAAAAATGTATGAGTTGTAATTTGGAGAACTTAATGTACTTTGTAAATTTGACGATGAACTGATTAACTGTGTATGGACAATCGACTTATTGTGCTATGAAGAAATTTGGCGATAAATTTATTGTATTAAGTAATTTCGACAATGAACTTATTGTATTAATTAAGTAAATTTGACTGTTCACTGATTAAGTTGTACGTAGTACAGACTAATTTTGCCACCAATAAGTTATCAACTTCTTTATTAAATTTAGTTTATTAGTCACAAGTATTATAACTTCTAAAAAAAGTCAAAAATAGATCAAATATATATCGAATTGAATTAACTGTACTTTACTTTTAAAAAAAAATCACGCCACTACAAATATAAATTAGATAAGACATCACATAATTTATCCATTAGCTCAACAACTTGTTATTCTTATTAAAAATAAAATAAAATAAATAGAGCTACAACGACACATTATTCAATCAATCAGACATGAAAAAATCATACAATTTTTTAAGTCGTGGTCGTCAACCACTACTCGAAATATTTCGTATCAAATATTCTAAATTATCAAATCGATTTAATGCGATTAAAAATTTTAGATATTTATATATACGAATAATTTTGCTCTGCCTTGTATTTCACTATATCAACAAATATAAGGTATCAATTTCTATTAGGGCTGTGCATAAATGGTTAACCGTAGCGTTAAGTCTTAAGGGTATGGTTAACTATTATAACGGTTATTGGAAAAGGCTAACCGTAACCGTACCGTTAAGAAATGATAACCGATAAACGGTAATCGGTATTTAACGGTACGGTTAACCGTTAACTGTTTCATTTCATTTTTATTCACTTGTACACCTAAAATTGTGAAATTATTTTTATTATTTCTTAGCTCAGTTGGGTCTTCTACAATAGTAATAACACATATTTATGTAAGGTATGATCATGTATAAAAAAATTTATGATAATTATTCATGTTTTAGACTTTTAAGTTTAGTTTTTTTAAAAAATAATAATAACGGTTAACCGTTCCAAAAATTTCATTAACCGTAACCTTAACCGTTAAGGTTAACGGTTCGGTAACCGCAACCGTTAATTCTTAACGGCTCGGTAAAATAACTGTTAATATGAACCGGTTATACACGATTAATGGTTACGGTTATTTTGCACACCCTTAATTTCTAAGGTTCAAATAAACCATAGTCGAGTGATTGATGGCGTCCTAATCTACGTACAAATTGGGTGGACTCTAAAGCCTGGCCCGTTAGGCCAACGTGACGCGAAAAAATCTACGCTCGGGCAGAAGAATTTGGCCCAAATTTGAGAAGGCAGCCCGAATGCCGGAAAACTTGGTTAGATTTTGGAGCGACAGGATAAAACTCGGAGGAGTTGTGTCGTGAATATAATCACTATTTAATAGTAAATTTCTTAAAATTAGTATATCAATATACGGAGTAGCATATATCCCATTAAAATTAATTGTGACATGTAAGTCAAAATGTACCTCTCATCGATAATGACCCTATTAAGACTTATCAAACTACATTTTCGGTTGTGATTCAGCACTACAAAAAGTTTACTTACTCAGAAACTTTATTTCACAATCAGTTTTGAACAAATCCAGTTTATGATAGAAAGAGTAAGATCTGTTTACAAAACATATAATTTTAAATGTTAATCTTTAAACTTACATTTGTATGTATTTTTAAAAAAAAATGAGAGAAAATTAATATTATACATCGACTACTCTAATGAACTTGAACTTTCATCTAATATTACTTCATTTAATGCCATTATGTGGTTTAGGGGATTACAAAGAACTTAAACTTTAATTCTATTATGTGATTCAAGGGATTGCAAATAACTTTTAGAAAGAAAAAATGCTTATAAATTGGTCATATTTATAGTTGTCTTGAAGATTAAATTTATAAGTAGGATACTTGGATGCAAATTAGTATTATAACAATATACTTTTCTAATTACATTTGTTCCCTTATCCCGTGTTACCTTAGTGTAACATACAAACATTTATTGATATTTTAATGGAACCTTTTCAACTTTTATTTGTTCCCTTTTTTAGTTAGAATTTGTCCTACCTAACACTTTTCGTAAGGAAATAAATTAAATTGCTCTCTTAACTTCGTTCTTAAAGATTGCCATCGCCATACTTTTGAAATAAGAACTATAAAAGTATTATAATCAAACATAAGCATTGTTCCCTTATATCCCACTCTTATTTACATAATTAAGGATAATTAACTTGGATAAGGGTTCAACCGTCCAAATTCTAACATTTTTAAATCATATTTAAAAATTAAATACTTGTATTTTTTCTTAGATCTCACTCTTATTTACATAATTAAGGCTAACTTTCAAAAATTTTAAAAAATTAATATAAAAGTTTCCCTTTATGGTGCTCTCTATACTCTCGAAAAGTGTATATTTTATATATTAAATTAAATTTGTCATGAAAGTTCTCACCAACAATATTTTTCACAAAATTGAAGTTCTTTTTTGTGTTTCAATTACCTAGTGAAACGAAACTTAAATAACTACGGTTTCACCCGGTAACATTAATAATATTTGTAACACCCTGGTAATTCTCCGTTTTCGAAAACTAAAACCTTTAGTGAACTACCGTTGTGCTACCGCCACATGTTCAAATGTTAAGGCTTTAAAATAGAATTTTGCAGTGGAAAAATAAAAAACGTTTGAAAATAAACCAATCACCAAACCAATCTCTTAAATTAGTACAAATTGGAACCGTTAAGGCCCTTACTATAAAGTATCAAAATATATCCTCAACTCAAATCCAAACCAACAGTTTAAAAAAATCCTTCAGAGTAAATGTAATTATTCGAGAAAACTAATCTAAAGCGACACCCCACTTAACCTACTCATGCATGAATGCTCAACCGAATACATGTCAGAAATCTGCTCCCCAATATTACAAATGTAAGTATTGGATCATTACAGTGTCATTGAAAGGCAAAGGCCATGGCCAAATATCACACACAAAGCACGTACTCAAGAATCTGAGTACACACGAAATTACAAAGTATAAATAATTAAACTAAGTATTTAAATATAAATAAATATCATGATTAAACATATTACGTAATATTTTATTCAATTAACTCACAAATTAATTAATAAATTGGTTTAAACAATAGACAAGTTTGTCTCCCCATATTATAATTAGGACATCAATATAGATTAATAAACCCATGCACTCTCGTCAGAGAACATCAAAAACATTATAAATCTATATGGTAAATGGGTGCAACTCTATCACCATAGTTAGATGAGATCTCAACTAACCTCAATTTTAATTCAAAACTTTGCAAAAGAGAGACTCATTGATCATACGATTTCCAAGAAAAGTCACGGATAATACCCCATGAAGCCCTAACCCTTGATTGTCAATACTCTAGACATGCACTAGCCTAGAGTTTTATTACTTATCCTTCTTTCACTTTACGTGATTTACAGTTTAAAACTTGGATTCCAAAACCACAGCACACACATGTTAACATCACAATTATCCAATCAACCTCTTTTATAATGTAAATTTTAACCTTTTGATTTCCTAGCTTCTTAAATTTTAACTTATTGAACAGAGTCAACTAATCTCGTCATTAAGACTTAAAAATTACCTTTGTTCACTTTATTCCATTAGTAATCAAGGAGTAATAATAAAAAACCTCATGGATTAATTAGCAAATTAGTTTCACTTGAGTCAATCAATACATAATCATTTCCTGATTAGTATCAACAAATCATAGTTATAACTCACCAACAATACCAGATCATGCCCCTAATTTAAAGTACATGAATCCTTTCCAATACATAACCAAACAATCTCACCCAAATGGTTCCCTAAACATGATAATAAGTTTCCATTTTAATTACCCTAGATCATGCTTCTAAAGGTAAGGTTTTTGTAACTTATATATACCTTGAGTAAAATAAACGGATAACCACTTTCTCTATAATTAAGCACGAATAATATAACCTAAGTCAATATACCAACATCCAAATTTACAACAATCCTAATAAGTTTTCTAAGGCTTTAAAATCATCTCGATTTTTTTTTCTCTTACAATACTTTAAACTTAGTTATTGTTATCCTACAGGAAATAAAGTGTATTTTTTTTCTTTTCTCACATTAGTGCACAACAATATAAAATCAAAAATAGTTTCTATATAATGTAATTCAGAGGATAAATTCATCTAGCTTTAGGTTGAGAATAGTATCGTTAAATTAGGAGAGAAGGAATTATAATTGTAATAAATAATTCCAACTAATCCTGCTTTATGTATATTTTCTACCAAAATTTATACAATATAAACATCCAAAAAAACAAAAAATTACAAAAGCAATCCAAGTTCATGGTGATCGTCATGTTTACAAGACCAACTAGTCAACCCCTCTAACAAAGTCAAATTATGTTCTAATTCTTGACGAAACAATCAAAAAGCACCTCCTAAATTCATGATGATTATCATTAGCAAAATATTGGCAAGTAACCCCATATTGTAAACAGTAGCATATCAATAGCATACCCATAAGCAACAACATATCAAATTCATGGATTTCATTAAATTAAACTCTTAATATAGTAAGTAGCAGCATATCCATAACAACAATCCATGAATCAAATTCCCAATATTCCCGTATTATTGTAAATATCAAATTAACAAATTTCATTAAATTAAACCCTGATATTACGACATTCTCCGAATCCACGCAATATATCACTAATGTTTAGCATACAATATTGAAATACCCTTAAAGGGACTATATTGCAATACCCATAAAGGGACTATATTGCGAATAGTCATGAAAACATCCTATTACATCGAATCAATTTGGCTAAGTAAAGTTCTACTAAAGGCCTCAATAATTATAAATGAATTAATGGATGGGAGGGGGGGAAACTGGTCAACACATTATTTACAAGGCATAATCTAAAGACACAATTTCAATAAATTCACAACACAAGAGCCTCGACAACCAATACCCAATTAATGTCATATGACAGATAAAGTTTTCTAGTATTGAATTTGCAAAAATCATATGCGTATTAGAAAATAAAAATCAACGTAATCAAAGGGAAAAGAAGGCAGAAGGGAGAAGGAACGCTGGTCGACAGCCAGCGGCGGTGCAGGGGCAGCAGTAGCAGGGGCTGCAGGGGGCAGTCTCACATAAGGGGGTTTAGGAGTATAGATTTCAGTTTTTTTTTTCTTTTCCTCTTGTGTTGAAGTGTTTTGATTTTGCTAGACTTTTTTTAGGATTTAGAATATGGAGTAGTAGGTTTACTAAAGTTTTGGACTTGATGGGTTTCTTAGAAAAATATATCTTTTGTAAAAAAATTAGTTTTATGATTTAAATAAATACGTACATACTAAAAAAAATTATTTATATTGGGAATATGTATATATAGATATAGAAAGTATATGTATTGCCAAATTTATATTTATATATAAAAGGTATTTTCAATAAAATGTAATCAGAATTTGATAATTTTACTAGGGAATTACAATATTGTTGAATTTAGCTCATCCATATTAATATTTGTTGGTGCAAGTATAACTAGCTTAGTTCTTGAAAATACTTCCAATTGATGTACCTTATTAGAAGTTATGATAAACAAAATCAATTAAATTTTTTAACCCATTTTGATCATTATGAATCATAAATTGCTATGGTATTCTTATACAATTGGCTTCTGCATGTTATGAAATTGATTGTCCTAGTATTATGCCTTCCCCAAGTTTCAAAATCCAATCTATTTTTTAATGTTGTATCACTTGAGCTAATGCTGCTAAATGACATAAATGCAAGTTTATTCTTGAAAACATTTATTGACATTTCCTCTAGAATTCGGATTGGCGTAAGGTAGCTATGACTTTTGACTCTCGACCTTCATTATTAGGAACTACTGGAAGTACTTGTTTGAAGTTTCCACCTACAATTACTAATTTACCTCCAACGGACCTTTCATTATCACAAATGTCCTTTAGGTGTCGATGTATAACCTCTATTGCAAGTCAGTATGCCATTGATGCCGCATCCCATATAAATAAGGATGCCTAGCGAATTAAATATTCTTGGTTTGGGTTTTTATTGAAATTACATACATAAGTGCCGTTATTTAGATCAATTGGAATCTTGAAAGTAGAATGTGCTATTTTCCCTCCAGGTAACATCAAGAAGCAATTCATGAGGATATGATGTAACATGTATTATAATTTTTTTTCTGAGCTAAATTTCTAAATCAATGTATTTCAAATGTATGGTTTTCTTGTCCCACCACTACCTTTCACAAAGAATATTCCTCCATGTCCTTGCTCACTTGAATGCATTATTATGAAATACATATTGTATTACTTAGTGTTTACACTTGTATTACTTAGTGTTCACAAAGAATATTTGTATTCCTCCATCCCTAGGGCACCAAAGCTAAAATTTCCCTAGTTTATATGACACGACATGAGCAATGACATGGCATCTACGTTAATGATCCAGTATGTTCATAATGAGCAACTCGTAGACAAATTAGATAAATACTCGTTCTTTTAGATAATTAAATAAACAAAAGTGATTCATAGTTGGATCATTTGATAAACAATCTTATGTCGAATAAGTTAGCATTATTTTCAACTCATTTAGGCTTTTTACTTAGAGAGTGCCGATTGATCTTTTGGGATCATGACCAACTTTTTTTTTTTTTTTTGTTGTTCTATCATTTATAAGCCCATTCATAATAAAAGCATAAATCTTAACATTTTCCATCTATTTACCTATATTTTTTTAAAATAATCCTCCACATCCAATATCATTTTTAATTATCATAATTATATTCTCCCAAGAATATATATATATATATATATATATATATATATATATATATATATATATATATATATATATATAACCTTTAAAGTAGATTTATAAAAGAAAAATGGAAATAAGATTTTAATCTTATATTATTATTTAATAGCAAAAATTAATGTGGTCCGAGCAAATCCTAAATCGAGCATTTTTATAGCATGATATATCATTGGATTATAATATCCTTCTTTTATTCTCAAAATATAGGTAGTTAATCCAATTAGTGTCACAACTTCCTCCCTCACAATCATATTAATCAATTATATTTATAAAGTAATTTAATCCTTTTTATAATTAATATCATCTAACCCTTTTTCATTAATATCTCATATAGATTTGTAAAATTCTAAATATTCTGCATACATTGTATATACCATAATTTTTAATTAATACCATATTTTCTTCTACTTTATTAATTAGTGCCATACGTTGAAAATGGTATAATGTTTTGATTAATCATCGTGTTTTCTTCAATTTTTTTATATTCGTTCTATAGGTTTGTTTATAATGCGGTTAAGGTCAAGGCATTATACTAATGTCAATTATTAACCTCTTTTCAAAATAGATAATAAAAATTAATTAAATTCATATTTTTATTGACTTACCGTATATTAGCATGGGCATATACTAGTTAAGTATTAATTATTAGTGGTTTTTAGGAGTACTTCTTCCCTACCTCCTTTGCAATGTTCTTGATGAAAATCCAAATTAAGATCTGAATAGAACACTTTTAATTGTTTCACATGAATCAAATTTTCTCGGGACATTTTACTTCAAAATGTTGTATATTACGATGAAAATGGTTGCATAATAAATGACAAATATGTTACATTATAAATATAACCAAATAGAGGGACAATTTTACAAAAGCTACTTCAAAGTTTTTGCCACCATAATTGCTTTTCATCTATACGGTTTATTTTTCAATATTAATTCCATGTTTACCGTTCATGTTACTGTCCAAAATTAATTAACTGAAGTTATTCCCCAAATTATAAAAAAATCAATTGAAGTGGAAATCTTTTGTACATGATCCTTGGTCATCTGTAAACATGGTCACTGACTCACAGTATGTTATCAAATGGAGAGAGAGGTGGAAAGGGAAACAAAGCCTGAAAGTTATGTATATGGTGGCTAAACGATCCGTATGAGCGGTTACCTGTAAAAATTTCCTGATGTTCAGGAAGTTATTTCTTTTTTATTTTAAGTAAAAGATAATAGGTTAGAAGATGGATAATAATCCGACAGTACACAACATTGCAAATATATTAAACACAATAACAACATGACAATAATGATACATAAAACATGCATGCATGGAGAATTGGAGGTAAATCCAATACTCAAACAGCACACCATGCTCATGGACGTACACTCTGCTAGCAGCAATCACCCTACCACGTGAGACGAAGTAAGGATGAGCTACTTTCATTTATTCAAGTGCATGCTCACACAAACACAAGTAGATCATGATGCAAAGCTTAATTAGCCCATGGACCTGGTACCCATATGCATATACCAGTGCAACTCCAGGGGCTGCAACACCCATCTGTGTATGGTGTGCAATACTCCCCTACACCGTGGCAAGTGAGAGCATTGTTATTGTTTTCAGCAACAACCTCCCGCATTATTGCGGCTGAGAGGAGGTCTTGATTGCGAGTACCCAAGACAGGTACAGGTTTTGTGGCGACCACCAAAATGGTTACCAAAATAAACAGACTAACAAACACTTTCTTCATCTCGGCCATTGGTATGTATCTCACTCTTGGCTTAATTTCCTTTTTATTTTTTATATTTGATCTGAGTGGGTTTGATGAAAGAAGAGGAGAAGAGGAGGACCATTTTATAGAGCAATAGAGGTACGTGATTCATGAATGAGGACATTCGATCGTTGAGTGGTTAGGTTCAGTGTGTGGTTCTGAAGAGTGTAGCAGGAGGGTGTACATGTTTGTGATTCGGTGTTACGTTGGCTAAGAAGCTCATTAATAAGTGACCTACCTTCCATTTATGGAAAACAACTAATGATAACATATTGACATGCATCTTCAACTGTTTTTAGCACACCAGGCCATGGTCCTTCCCATATATAAATGCATCATATATATATATATATATATATATATATTAAAGTTAAAATGAAAAGGGTCCTTAAAATGAGAAGGATGAGAAGACATCTTGTCCCTTCATCTCATAAATCCAACACATAACATTTTACGTACATATATTGACCTTTTTTTAACTCATAGTGACCAAGATATTTTTTTTCACTTATAATGACCATATTCATTATTATAGTGACTATATTTCATCGTTATAGTGACTATTTTCATTGTTATAGTGACCAATTTTTTTTACGTGAAATCTCATGCGTTGGATCTTACCACTTAAAAGGTCAAGATTCCTTCTCATCCTTCTTATTTTAAATATCCTTCTCATTTGATCCCTACCATATCTATATATATATATATATATATATATATATATATATATATATATATATATATATGGCATATATAGGGGATACAAAAAGAAAAGAGCCATTATTGTGGCTAGAGTATGAGTCCTTGAAACCGGGGTTTTAGATATCTAACTTTTCTAATTCATATATGATATAAATTATATTAGGATATTGATATATATCTGATATAGGTATTATAATATCAGATATAGTTATTGTTATATAAGATATAAGTATTGTTATATCATATATAGAAATATAGAATATATAAAAACCATAAAAATTCATATCAGATATAGAAGTGAAATTATAAAAATACCCTTTGATATATTTATATCATGTATAAATTAGGAATTTATCTTAAAACAAGTAATGAAATGAAAAGAGTCTCAATTCTTGACAATATCGCAAAATAAATCTCACTAGTAGAAAATCATTTAATTGTTTCATAACAAATGCTACGATTATATAAATTTCGATGCACTTAATGGTTTGAAATATAACTTAATTTTAAGTGCTATAGATTTTTTGAAAAAACACAGTACTTGAAACCACAAGTGTTGCGGTTAATTAAAAAATCGCAGCATTAGCCATAAATGCTACAATTTTTAATTAACCGCAATATTTGTAACTGATATATTTCAAATTCACATATCCTCATTAGTACCACGTACATAACTCACGAAAACACCAGTAGAACTCTCATCTTCTCTTACCTTCTTCAAAGCACCTGTAAACCTTAACCCCCAATCCTCCACGAAATTCCAAGCACCCATATACCCTAACTTCGAAGCCAATAATCCCAATCCCTCACATTTCCTTCCCCATAAACCCTAACTTCATAATTTGAAGCCCCTTCTTCTCTTCCCACTCGTGACATCCTCCATTGCTATGTATTAGTAGTGAAGCTTTGCTTGCTTAATTTTGTTGCCCTCTCTCTACCAGATTTGAAGAAGCATACATTCCAATCCTCGGCATTTGGAGATTTGTATATATTTTTTTCTATTTTTTCGCAAAATTTCTAGTGTTTGTATACATTGAGCAAAATTTCTAGGGTTACTATCATGATTTTACACTTCTTAATTTTCAAAAATGAGCATAATATTGTATATTTTTTGGGTGAAAATTAAGGCTAAAGTTGTATCTGCTTGACATATCAAAATTCGAGAGATAGGGGTTTGACACCAACAATTCTAAGTTGACCCACAACTTGTGATTGAGAACTTGATTGGATTATTTTAAGTTGTATAAACTTCCAAAAGAACTATCCCAGCCTAGCTCACATGAGTATTGGTCATTTGGACTATGGAGTGTTAGTTTTATACTTCTACCCATATAATTCAATCACACTTTTGGCTCATATAATAAAATTGGAGACACATAGTTGAAAATAGCAAAAAAAAAAACTCAGGGGGAAATAATTTAGTTATTTCCAACCTAATAAACCCTAACTTTTAGGAATCTTGGAAAGAAAAGAGGAATGGAGAAAGGAGGTGGTCATGAAGGTTTTTTTAAAGTTAATGAATATAGTAATATATATAGTAGCTAGTTTTTATTCCATGACTATAATTTTAGTATAATTATGATATTATTCCATGAATAATTTTTTATTAGATGGTAGCTTCATTTTTTAATCTACATTGCTAGCTGGTAGTGAATGTTTGATTAGATGTGCTTCATTTTTCTGATTTTTATACCTATTAGCTTTCCACTTTGTTTAATACTTAGTTTTGAAATTTACAGATCAAATTTGAGCCAATTTGATCATTTGTCGTGCTATGAAGTACATTTGAAGACATTTGGATCGACTTCTATATCAAGGTGCTTTTCATGTTCATATTTGTTCTCTTGAAGATGTATGAAGCATAAATAAATATACAAGTTGTTCATGTAAAAGAAATACCACATAATTAGAGTTAGACAAATATATGAAATTAAAGTATTTTATTTGTTGGACTATGGTTGATGATTGAAATATTGATTTGAGTTGATATAATGGTGAAAATAAGTTTGATGCAATGATTAGGGTATGTTGGGGTAGTCCTATTATAGGAAAAACTTTGTTAAATTTTTTAGAGAAAATTATTGTACATGTCATCATTCGCAAATTCGAAAGTGTACCCGGGTGCACCCGCTCCAAAAAAATGTACATCACGTACATGAAAAATGTACATGGTACACATGTGAGTTATGTGGAATATACATCACGTACATGGAAAATGTACATCACATACATGGAAAATGTACATCACGTACATGAAAAATGTACATTACGTACATGAAAAATGTACATAGTACACATGTGAGTTATATGGAATGTACATAACTCACATGTATACTATGTACATTTTCCATGTACGTGATGTATATTTTTTTTTTGGAGCGAGTGCACTGTCCACCCATTGGTCATCATTAGATGTACTAGTTGCTATGATATTTGATTTTTTAAGTAAAAAGTGTTAGATATGACATTGAAACGATTTTCTTAATATATAAAATAATGTTTTCGACGATGAATTACATTGCCTTGAACTACCTATTCAAGTTTATTTGTCTATTTCTTAGAAGTTACTCGGAATGGATCGAGATTGGATGTATGGTAACTGGACCTCAATGAAATACATACAAGGGGTTGAGAAGTTTGCTAGAGTTACACTTAGACACCAAGTTAAAAATCAATCTAAGATAATATTGTATCCTTGTTGTGATTGTAACAACTCAAGGGGTTATTGGCACATTAGTAAAATCAAAGATCATTTAATTCGTCGAGGTTTTAGAGCAGATTATAGGACGTGGAATTGATATGGTGAAATATTAGAGTTTGGGGAGAGGACTAGTAAGTGCGCTAGTAGGAAGAAAACACCTTGCAATGAAGATGGATTGAATGTTAATAAGGTGTATGATGAGGGTAGTGATGAGGATAGAGTGGAAGAGGATATAATGGATGTGATGATATAAGATGTTGAGGATTATTTCACCGAACGTCCTCATATGTTTGATAAAATCCTTAGAGCTACAGAGAAGCCTATGTATCCTTCTAGTATTTCACACACTAAATTGAGTACTATCATAAAAGTCTTCAACTTAAAGGCACGTCATAACTGGACTGACAAGAGTTTCACACACTTGTTAGAAGTTGTATCGAACATGCTTCTTGAGGGCAATGCACTACCACTTTCTACCTATGAGGCCAAGTAACTCAAGTGTCTTATAGGAATGGAGTATGCAAGTGAAGATCCATGCGTGTCGAAATGATTGTGTTCTATATCGAAAAGAGTATGCGGATCTAGATGAATGTCCAATATGTGGAGTGCCTCATTACAAGAAGAAGCACAATGAGCTTGAGTTAAGAAAGAAGAGGATACTAGACAAGATTCTATGGTATCTTCCAATTATACTAAAACTTAAGCGACTTTACTTTAATGATAGTAATGCAAAATTGCTGTGGTGGCATGGTGGGGAGGAAGAAAGATGGGTTGTTAAGGCATCCGACTGAGTCTTCTCAATGGAGCTCAGTCCCAAAATGTGTGAAGGATACACTACGGGAAGACGCCAAGGTAAAATTTGAAATTCACAACATATGACATTGTTTATCTATACTATTCATATCTCTTAAAATCTAAGTGTGTTCTTTTTTGCTAGTTAATCATACAGAAAGAGTTGCAGATCGAGGAGGATCCACGAAAAAAGGATGTAGTGCTCACCTCTTGTGACCTTAAGTGGAGAGATTTCAAGGAAAAACTTATGAGTGGATGGATCTCCTGTACGAGGAATAAGGAGGGCTAGACCAGAAAGAGACCCTAGGAGCTCTACAATTTTATCTCCAAGGAGGACTGAAACTCATTTGTGGAGATGCATTCTACTGAGGAGTTCAGGGTAAGAAAATCTCAATTACAAATACATTTTTCAACGATAAGAGTCTTAATTAGGTAATTGTACTTTATACCTTCTCACATTTACTTGTTTCCTCTAACCAGCAAAGAAACAAGAGGGCAAAGAGGAGTGCAACCTAGAACTTATATCCTTATCATATGGGTTAACTCTCATATGCTGAAATGAGTGTGAAGTTTGGTGTTGAAAGGGATTCCTTCCTTTTGTTACTTCGTTGTCGTCCAGTCGTTCGCTTGTTGTTTCGAGCTTACTAAACAAAACAATAATGTGGCTTGTTGTAAGATTAGTCCCTAATGATAAATGACGTCTCTTGGTGCCAAACGAGCATACCATGACTGTTCAAGACTCCATTGTAAGCTACTTGAACTTCATTCAGTACCATATTATATTAATTACTTAGTTATCATTAACTAATTGTTTTTTTGTAATTTTGTTAAATACACAAGAGGAACGGAGACAAAGAGAGGAGTTTAGAGATTCCATCTCTCATATACGGGATGACGTCTTGTCCCATGCTCTCAGAAAGAAAGACCACCCGGGTCGAGTGGTCGGTACGCGATCGGCATAGGCCGTAAAGCTGTGTATGGTTCTAAGAAGAGGAGCTCGATCTTCTACAGAATAGAGGACGTGGAAACTCAAATTGAGAAAAGCTGTGAGAGAAGTGGAGCATCAAGTTCGAGAGAAAACGATAAGGGAGATGGAGGAGAAGATGAACGTTATCTCGAAGAAAAGTTCAAGGCATTTGTTGCGCAATACGATATCCCACCACTACCTACTCAAGACCCGAGCATAGCATCTTGCCTAACCCTCTAGTCTTCCCATCCAACAACATCTTGGGGGTAAGAGACCCTTTGCAGGATCTAATGGTTTGTTTACTCATTTCAATCTCTGAACTTTTACTATATCTCGCTAGTACTAATGATTTACTGACATCTTTGTGAACTATTATTATAAGGGCAAATATCCTATCAGCTATTGCACATGGTGAACGAGAATAAAGCAATTGTTGTTGCTTTGGGAACCATCACTAGTAGAAAACCATTTAATTGCTTTGGTACAAATGCTGCGGTTATATGCAATTTATAGCATTTAATGGTTTGAAATATACCTTAACACCTAGTGTTGTTTTTTTTTTTTTTTTAAAATGCAGCCCTTAAAACCGCAAATATTGCGGTTATTTGAAAAACCGCAGCACTTGTGAGTTACTAGTGAGGCAGTTATTTAAAAAACCGTAGTACTTGTGACTCACTATATATACTCTTTTTTCAGCGCTTCTAATATCATTTCAAATACGAAAAAATGCATTTCCCTTCTTCTCTAACCCTCAACTTTCCTAACCCTAAATACCAATAACACTTAGGCCTCCTACTCTTAATTCCTCATATTTCTTACCTATGATCCTATGTTCTTTCTAAAGTCCCCATAATTTTCTATCCCCCATAATTTGTTATCCACAAACCTAATAACTTAGAAGGTGATATGACTATATAGTGCCCCAAATAAGGAGTTAAAAAAATTCCCGTCAATCAAACTCTCGAGTAAGGAGTTACGTGATTATGAGTTTATCGTAATCTTTAGGATTCCCCGAATATCAAAGTATAACTAATATTATTATTTTTTAGCATACCATTTTATAAATCGTGATTTTCCATGACAAACGTAGTGCTCACATGATCCTAGTGGATTTGTATGTTATAAATTATGTCATTTTTAGTTTCAAATATACTTTAGTTGAATTTAAAGTGTTTATATATAAAAAGTAGAGTAATATACAAAGAAGTTGAGTTGACATAGTGGTTAAGGTATTAAGTATTAGAAATGACTCAAAGGTTAAGGTTCAATTCCTGTCAAAAGCATATTTCAATTTTTTGGACTTGTGAGTTGTTGTTTGGAACTGGGCCAGAATGAAACCGTAGATAAGGACATGGGTTTCACTTTGACCCAATAAGTAAAACCACTGCCCTTGGCAGTGGTTTCAACCAAACCTAGTCAGAGGGTTATTTTGGGAAATAATTTCAGTCGGAGGTTATTTTTTGAATTTTTTTAAAAAAGGTTAAATAAAAAAGTCTCCGTATTTAGGCTCCGCTTCCCATATAGCTTCCCTATAGTCCAAATATCTAATTTGAAGCTTTTTAAGTTGACTTGATACCTTATCAATCCTGCCATAGTGTATCATGGAGACGGTCCTAACATAGACCCGTCTTCTTTCTATATTCAATCACCTTTATCTAAGGCTACGAATCACTTTCCAAACACCTCTTTGGAACTTTCCACATGGTATATCTGTTTCCTCCTCACTCCCCTCATTCCACAATTTCTTGAACCTCTTTTAAAAAAATTGTGTTTTATAAGACATTTTTCTCCTCTCTATTATTAGTCCAAGAGAAAAAAACTCTAAAAGCAATGTAACGACGACAATCTAATAACAATGAACAGTTGAGATGAAATCATTACAGTGACTACATGATAGGCGTGTCGCGCACCTAAAAAAAATAATCTAACTATTCCTCCGAACTATGTAGTTGGGCAAGTAAGGGTCGAATCCCAAGAGATTAATGGTTCAAGTAGTTAGATTGACTTTAACAATGCTAAGCAATTATTATAGATTGTAAAATGATGATCTAATCTAAATGACTAATATGAGCAAGAACAATAAAAACTAATCAAGGTTTAAAGCCTTCTAGGTTTAAATATCCCCACTAACATGAATTAATGCATCAACAATTCATTCCTCCCTTATTCAATTAATAAATGATTCATAAGATAGATGCACCCTAATCAATACCAATTATTTCTTTTGATCAATCAATGACTTTTTCAACAATGCAATCATACCTATTTTCATGGGTTCATGCAATTCAAAGACTTTAAACTTATCATCTTAACATCCTAAAAAATTCCATCAACTATTTTGTGATGATTTCCTATATTATAAATTAAGGTTCTAAATTTGACTAAGGATCAACTTTCGTTGCAACCTAATCACATTCAATAAATACTATTTCTAGTCAATTATTGATAATAAAACCAACCCTAAGATATATGAATTGTAAATTAATCAAAATTAGAGTTTGGGAATTAATTGCACATCAATCCATGCTAGGGTTCAACCTAGCCCTAGAATAAGAAAACTAAAAGCAATGAAAACTAAAACATAAGAGAGAAAAGAAAGTTAAGAAAACATAATCAACAAAGAGAATATGAATTGAAAACATAATCAACTATAACAATAATAAGCTAGTAGAGAAAAGAAAATAATGTTTGAATTAGTTTGATTGAAAGTACCAAATAATTGTTGAACACCAAAATCTTGCTCAATGACTTACAAAGGGAGAACCATAAGCAATGAAAACTAAAACTAAGAAAACTCTCCAAAAAGTCTGAAAAATTGGCGTGAGAATACTGTTGAGAAAAAGAAGTCTAAAGCTACAAAACTTCTAAAACCTAACCCCCCTAGTGACTAGGTTTTTGGGCTTCAAAATTAATCTTCTAGAATGGTCACCAAGGTGTTGCAGTGTAAGGTGAAGGACCGCGGGGCTGCTACAGCATATGGAGTGAGGGTCGCGGTGTGGTTGCTGTTCCTTCTGCCTTCAATGCTTCATAGCTCTTTTGATCATCAACTCCAACTTGCTTGTTAACGCTACATACTTTCCAAGCAAAAAAAAACCTACAAAGCAAGGGGAAAGACCCGAGGAAGGTAATAATCAAAATAAAAAGAATAATAATAGTTCTAAAAGTTAGGAGAAGGGAGAAAACACAATAAAATATGATCAAAAGTAATATATAATTGGTGTATAAAATTACGTTATCACTACAACTAATATTAAGTCATGCATAGAGGAACTAAATCGATCCCGCACTCACACATAGGGTTGTCAATTTAAGTTATCGGCATGGGTTCGATCCGGTACTATTGGGTTATTGTTAATTATTCTCTGGTCTGTTTGGTTCGTTTGAGTCAATAATTAGATCAGGTTCAATCGTTTATTTACTTAATCGGTTTGGAATTGATCCAATATAGGTTTGCATGGTTCGGGTTTGAGCGATTCAGGTTTAAACAGGTTAAGATAGTTTACTCAAATTTGGCTGAGTCCAATTTCAACAGGTTAATAAGTTTTGAACTAACCCAAACATATAGACATCGAACTCAAACAAATTGTCTAACTTAAACAAAATTTAGATATATGGTGCAAACACGTAATTCAGATCAACTTCAATATTCCAGTCAAATTTAGTACGAGTCGTGTTTGGTAAGGAGCTATGCATCTCCATATATTCCAATTATAATCTCATCTAGTTATATCATATAGCGTATTTCAGTAGGAATTAGAGTTAATCAGATATCCGAAATTCCCAATGTTCAAATATTTTCGAATCGAATATCCAATATCCAACTTTAATTATTTTTTAAAAAACAATTTTAATTTATTTAACTTTTTTAATACCTAAAATTTGGATATTTTGATCAATAGCCGTCGTATTAGCCGACCACTATTTGAAATATTTCGAGTACTGAAAATCTAAAATTTCAAAACTTGATATATGATATTCTAAATTATAAAATCGAATTTATACTTTCAAATATTTAGATATACGGATAATTTTGCTCTGCCTTATATTTTACTGTATCAACAAATACAAGGTATTAATTTCTACAGTTCAAATAAACCATAGTTGAGTGATTGATGCCGTCCAATTCTAGGTACAACTTGGGAATTGGGTAGACTCTAAAACTTGGGCCGTGACCAATGGGTGTACCCGCTAAAAAAAAAATGTAAATCACGAAATTTTTCATTTACGTGATTTACATTTTTTTCAAGCCACCTTCGAATTTGCGGGGCCGTGTTCGTGCAAAAGAATTTGACCCAAATTTGAGGAGCCAACCCGAATGCCGAAAAACTTCATTAGATTTTGGACATGTGTCTAGACCCGAATAGTGGGTGTTTGAAGTCTGAGATGTGTTTGTCAGTGCCACAAAAATTTGGTACGAAAGTTAAGCCCGTGAGTTGAAAAAGTGGAGAATACTAGTCAAAATTCAGACCCAACACAACAACAAAAGTGGGAAGTGGGTGCGCACTCTGACCCTTTAGACTGAAATGGCAACATATTACGGGATCCTCAACGTTCTTGTATGGCGGCACAATCTTCGACTACGTATGAGGGGTCCTAAAACTTCCAACAAGTCATTGAATTTTCCCACCTTTGAATATTTGGCGCATAAATACCACATCCCCATCCTCGTCAAAATGTGGCAAGACAAGCTAAGTAACAAACATCTGACGAGCAAAATGGCTGGCAACTTGATGAAAGCGATTCAGTATTCTTCCTATGGTGGCGGTGCTGCTGCTTTAAAGGTTTGTGTTTTTATGAGTGATTTTGCGTTTTCTGAGTTTTGTATCTTGTAAAATTGAAGAATAATGATGGTTTTCAAAACACCCAAGTTGCTGTTTTCTAGTTCTTGTTATTGTACTGTATTATGTTACTAGGGTATATTTTCTTCGTCCACATTCGTACCGTTAAATAAAGTTATGTTTCGTGGGCTGAATAGAATTGAAAGAATGCATAAGTTTTAAAATAATTTTATGACTAGAGGCTGCAGACTAGAGAATGCTGAATAGTAAATTAATTCAAGTATGTATTTGCTGAACACAATGTTACTCGGACCCCACCATTTCACCTCAAGTACAGATACTTGAGGTGAACTGAATATATAAGCTGTACATTTAAATGGCTGTATGCTATTATGTACGTTAAGATGGAAAAGAACTTTGATAAGCTGATCCAGATGTTGCTTTGAAGTCTTCTCATGAGGGTCAGTGCCTGTGTTTCAGCGTGTTATGATTTCTGTTCCTGTTCCGAAGGCTGATGAAGTGCTGCTAAAAGTTGAAGCCGCGTCTTTGAACGCATTTGATTGGAAGATACAAGAGGGTGTAGCTCGGCCCATATTGCCCCGAAAGTTCCCTTATACTCCAGGTTTTGCTGCTGCATTGTTTCTCATTTTACATTTTTTCCGTAAGGCTTTATTTAATGCTGTTTTGATCACGTACTTTTTAAGCAGCTTGGTGGTCATTATCCTGCCAAATTCATGACAGCTTGATGACAGATATAATTTCCGTATAGTGCTCTCAACGTATAGAGTATAAGTTGTAGATGGCATAGCCCTATGTCCCTTTGAATCCCCTTTCAAAATTTTGAAGCCCACCTCTTTTTGTTGGTTCAGGTACTGATGTTGCAGGGGAGATAGTCCAGGCTGGTTCTGCTGTTAAGAAGTTCAAAGCTGGTGACAAGGTCCTGGCCTTGTTCAGCCATGCTGTAAGTTGCCTGCTTCTCAGGAGTCAGTTCCCTTCTTTCAGTGTAAATTTGTTTCGTAGACACCGCTGAGTAAATGTAAACCATTAATGTGACTGGTGTTATGTTCACTGACAGACTGGCGGTGCACTGGCTGAATATGCCGTGGCAAAGGAGAGCTTGACAGTTGCGAGACCGCCTGAAGTATCAGTAGCCGAAGGTGCAGGCCTACCTCTTGCTGCCCTTACTGCTCACATAGCTCTCACGCATGCTAACATCAGGCTTGATGGAAGTGGTGAAAGGAAGAATATATTGATTACGGCTGCATCAAGTGGCGTAGGCCACTATGCAGTCCAGATGGCAAAGCTCGGAAACGCTCAAGTAACAGCAACCTGTGGAGCTCGCAACCTAGAACTTGTTAAGGGCTTGGGTGCTGATGAGGTCCTTGACTACAAGACCCCGGAAGGGGCTTCGTTGAAGAGCCCCTCAGGCAAAAAATATGACTGTGTGATCCATTGTGCTATGGGTATCCCTTGGGCCACCTTCAAGCCTAATTTGAGTGCAGCTGGTAAGGTTATAGACTTGACTCCTGGCCTTAGTACGTTCATGACATTTGCTATGCAGAAGGTGACATTCTCCAAGAAAAAAATGGTGCCTCTGTTTCTGACTCCAAAGACGGAGAACTTTGAATATGTGGTGACATTGGCGAAAGAAGGGAAGATTAAGACTGTCATAGACACGAAACATCCTTGGGATGAAGCTGAAGATGCTTGGAGTAGGATATCCAGTGGACATGCTACGGGAAAGATCATAATAGAGCTTTGAATGTTGATTAATTTAGCAGACAAACGTACAGTAGAGCGTCTTATTTTTAATTTTTCGAGGGAAGACATACACTGGAAGTTAATTTAAGATAATAGGCATTCAACTACATACATATCTTTGTATCTGTGTACCAAAAAAAAAATCAACGAACAATAATAATACATGAGTCCGGCATAAAATAAGAATAATAGCTCAACATAAGAACTGTATTTCATGTTGAACTCCAAGCAATTACATAAAATGAATTGCAATATCAAGAACTTTTTTTTTTTTATAGATTTCGGAGAGGTATACCAAAAGATGAAAGCCGAACGAAATGAAGAATATGTTGCAATATAGGCTAATCAAAATGTCAAGAAGAGAGAAAGGAAGAGAAACTATAGTGTGAGTAGGTTTCATGTGAATCTCTAAACATCATACTTATAAATACGTATTTTGCATATTATTTGACCATATTAATATTATGGAACCAACTATTTTAGGTGGTTTTTTCGTGGCGGAACCATCTATTTTCAATGGTTCTTCCATGGAGCAACCATTTATTTTAGGTGGTTCCTCCATAGAGGAACCATATATTTTAGACGGTTATCTCAAAATTATATATTTTTATATTTAAAATAATTAGTGATTATTAGATAATTGATATATGATTAATAATTATTAGTATTTGAATTTTAATTATTATTGATTATTATGTTCAATCTTATATCATTATTTATAAGCATGAATTAATGTAAAGCCTCTACATTAGAAACCGAGGTTTTTGTTGCTTCGAGTGAAAAAGATAAAAAAATACAAAAAACTATATTCGGGTAACTACTTAATCTTATGTTCGAATGGGAAAATAATATTAAAAAATAGCTTTTGGTTTAAAAAAACAAATAAACATTGCATAAATGTTTTTGAAATAATTATTTTTTTAAAAAATAAAGATATATATAACTGTTGCTTTGGGTTAAAAAAATATATACATTTTTAACTATATCTGACTATTAAAACTGTCTATCCATCTCACTATACTTATCATCACAATTATTCCCATTCCTCTTAAACAATAACATTACCACATAAACTTCTTGATTCAATACAAATCTCAAAAATACGAATTTGCTGGATGATACAGCACAATCCATATATTTTTATCTATTCCACAAATTGGAATAGAACATACGGAAATGGAGCCGTGAAAATTTGCAAATAGGATAGTGCACCCTGGTGCACGATGCGCATCACCCGATGCAAAACGCAAGAAAAACAAGATGAAACGCAGAGGTTTTTTCTGGAGTTGAATGATAGTGGAATACAGGTCAGCAAGTGTGGCAGGCAGGTCAGCAAGTGTGGCAGGGTGGTAACGTGCTTTGTGGTATGTAGTTGGTAAGTGTGAGAAGACATACTTGGTAAACGTGAAAAGTAAAGATTTTTGGCAGTAGTCACTGTAGTAGGTACTGTAGCGCATGGACACACTACTTTTTTGCATTGGGAATCATGAAACGAGGCTAAAATGAATGTCACAATTATACGAGTGAAAACTACGTAGTTATCCAATGAACATGTAGTTGAACATCACTGAACATTAGGTAATAAGCAATGAACATTTCTTTACTTGGGTGAATTAGTTCAATATAATTCATTGGAAGTTTAAAAAATGAACATTTTACAACGAGTCACTGAACATTTGTTTGAGAGGAAATGAACATTTAGTATTATGTAGTGAACATTTGTTTTACTTCACAGAAAGAGTAAAAAAAAGCATTAATTTGTAATGATTATGTATTGGCATTTGTTTAATTTAATATTTCAATTATTGTTACGTATGAGGACCTATGTAATATATTTAATGATTGTAAAAATATTTTGAAATTGTGATATATTTTTAATATTGTGTACGCTATGCCAATGATCATACTAGCCTAGAAGAATGAACATTCTAGTATTATCGAATGAACATACTAGTAGAAACCAATGAACATACTAGTGTTGTGTTTGAATGAACATTTCATTCCAGTCCATGAATCTAAGAGAACCAATGAACATACTCTTGTAAACAATGAACATACCTTCGTAAACCAATGAAACGAATGAACATTTACATTTTTTGTTTGAATGAACATTACATACCAGCACAAAAATCTAAGAGATTGCATTGGGAAGGCGCATTTTTTGTAATGATGATGCGTGCGCGTTTTCTTGGCAGATATCTTTTGAATATTTACTTCATTATTTTAGATTTTCCAACGTTACTTTTGGCATTGTAAATTTTGTATATTATTTATTTATGGTCTACAAAAGTAGAATCCTTGAACTTGTTCCTTTTTTATTTTTTATCTTTGTGAATGAACTACAATGGCTTCTTCGATTCCCTTGGGTGAAGACATTGATGATATAAGCGTTGGTTCTGTGGAGGAATGTCGAAGTGGTAATATTGAATTAAGTGGAGGTATATTTTAGCATATTTATGCATAATATTCATTTATAATACAAATTATCATATATTTTAGAAATGATTTGTATTCTTTTGAGGTTTATGTTGATATTTTAGAAATGAATTGTATTGTTTTTGAGGTTTTTGTTGATTTAATTATGCATATTGTTGAATTTGAGTTTATTTGAATTTTGTATTAAATTAGCTTAGTTAATGTTGATTTAATTAGCAATATTAAGTTTTATTGATTTTTGTAATTAATTTTGGTAAGAGTCAGAGAGAATACACTTTTATGAAATCATTGAATATTATAAGCACTGAATATTATTAATTTCAGTCATATTGTTGATTTTTGTAATTAATTTTATAACAATACACTTGTGGGAAGGGAACTTATGTTAATAAGCACTGAATATTATACAAGATTTGACTGAACATCAACTTTTATGCACTGAACAATTGTACTGGATAGGCTGAACATGAACACATTTGTACCCCTTTGTTTTACTTCACAGAAAGAGTTAAAAAAAGCATTAATTTGTAATGATTATGTATTGGGATTTGGTTAATTTAATCTTTCAATTATTGTGTACGTATGAGGACCTATTGTAATATATTTAATGATTGTAAAAGTATTTAGAATTGTGATATATTCTTTAATATTTGTCCAGGCTATGCCAATGAACATACCAGGCTAAACGAATGAACATTCTAGTATTATCGAATGAACATACTAGTATAAACCAATGAACATACTAGTGTCGTGTTTGAATGTATATTTCATTCCAGTCCAAGAATCTAATAGATTGCATTGTAAACCAATGAACATACTCTTGTAAACCAATGAACGTACCCTTATAAACCAATGAACATACTAGTGTAAACCAATGAACATACTCTTATAAACCAATGAACATACTAGGGTAAACACATATGGTTATACTCTTGTAAACCAATAACCATACTATGCAAGATTTGACTGAACATCAACTTTTATACACTGAACAATTGAACTGGATAGGCTAAACATGAAGACATTTGTACACCTTGATAAAAGGTATAGAACATTTAGTTTAAAAAAGCACTTGAGGGCACTAAACATTAGGTCATTATCACTGACCATTAAGCAACCGGGCACTGAACATTTAGGGTAAAACAATGAACATTAGGTTTAATGTTTGTTGTTTGCAGTTAATATTAGGTTCAATGTTTGTGTTTTTGCAGAGTGTTTTGTAGAGTCCACAGAGTCTGAGCTTATGTCAAAAGAAGTAAAATATGACGAAGAAGCATACAAATTATATAACAATTATTCATTCAAGCATGGGTTTGGCACTCGTAAAGGAAAAATGGAGATGAAGGCGGATAAAAAAAGTACACGACTGCGGAGTTTTGTATGCTCCCAAGCTGGGTTTAAGAAAAGTAGGGACTTATCGGTTTATCAGAAAAGGGATGGTAGAACTGGGTGCAAGGCATTTATTCAGTTTGATGTTGATAAGGAATCGGGTTTATTTATAGTAACAAAGTATTACATGGTTCATAATCACAGTAGGGTCCCCGTGTCACAACGACATTTAATAAGATCGCACAGGAAGGTGTCGGATAATCAAATTGCAATGCTGAGCAATTTCGCCGGGAGTGGAATACCTATTGCTGATGTTGTTCGTGTTTTGAGGAACGAGGCAGGAGGTGAAGCTAATCTTGGATTTCTTGCTAGGGATGCTTATGATGCGTTGAAAGGGCAGAAAAAGGCAAAATATGATGGTTGTGATGCAAAGGGATTAATTAAATACTTTAAGGAAAGGAGTAGAAACGAGGTTGACTTTTTCTACGATTTTGACGTGGATGAGGAAGGTCATCTAGAGTCTTTCTTTTTTAGGGATGGTCGTATAAGAGTAGATTACGACGTATTTGGCGATTACTTCATGACATAACTTACCGCACGAATAAATATGACATGATTTGTGGCCCTTTTGTTGGAATGAACCATCAAAACAAGAATGTGATGTTTGGCATTGGATTCATACTGAATGAGAAGTGGGAGTCTTTTGAGTGGTTATTTAGCACATTTTTGAGATCCATGGGTGGGAAGCATCCGATTACTATTATGACCGATCAAGCACAACCAATGGCTAGAGCGATAAAGATTGTGTTCCCAAACACCCGTCATCGTTTATGTACGTGGCATATTGGGGAGAATGCTAAAAAGAATATTAAGGGATTGAGGTCTATGGAGGGTTTCAATGATATATTCAACATTGTTTTAAAATACACTGATACGGTATCTGAATTTGAGCACTACTGGTCAAGGTAGTATGTATATCATAAGCGAGGTTTCCATTATGTTCATTGGTGATCAGTATTTTGGTCATTAATAATGAGTACAGTGTGCATTGGAATTTATAATATGTATCTTAGGAAGTTCCTGTTGAATGAGTTTTAGTATGTTCAGGAGGAGTTATCAGTGAACATATCATAAATTCCAATGTACATCTACTCAATCTCACTGAACATCTACTTAAACTCATTGAACAAGTCCTTCATTCCAATGAACATCTATTTAGTACATCTCACCGACCATTCAGCTTACTCCACTAAACATTTAGAGTATTGCACTGATCATTTTTTCATTTATACTGACCATTTACTTAATTCCATTGAACATTTGGTCATGTTCACTGAACATACGCATAATTCCATGAAATAATTACAAATTGAACCGACCATTTGCATAATTGACCTGAACATGTTAATGACCATTTACGCTATATTGCTGAACATCTATTAAAAATCCAATGAACATGTATTTTATTGAACTGCACATTTGATAAATTTCACTGACAATGTAGATAACTCCATTGTGCATTTACTTAATTTTACTGAACATGTCTGGCATTTCCACTGAACATTTTTATTGAATACCTCATTTATTATATATAGCAATGACCACGCAGCCTTTCTGCACTGAACATGTTTTTGATTTGGCTGAACATTACGTGTAATTCTAATGTACGCAGTGTCAATTGTTTCATTTTGCAGCATGGTTACGAAGTTTGCGTGTTCCTCCAACAAATGGATTCAAAATCTCTATCTTATCAAGGAGTTGTGGTGCCCTGCGTATTCCAAGGACTACTTCAGTGGAGGAGTACTGTCATCCCAAAGAAGTGAAAGCACTAATAGAGCTATCTCGAGGAGATTGCATAAAACTCACGGACTTTGTGATTTTTATAACTGTTTCGTTGGTGTGGTCGAAGAGTGGAGGAGTAATGAGAACATTGATGACTATAACAGCATTACTGGTAGCAGGCACTTGGTTTGGGCGGATGTGGGTATATTGGAGCATGTAAGGAAGGTTTACACTATTCCCTTATACATCCAATTTGAGGATAATTTTGTCAATAGTGTTCCTTGTATTGCGAAAGTTATCCAAATGCAACCCCCAACTTATGAGTATCATGTGGACCATCTGAAAAAGGACATTATAAAGCATACTATTACATTCGATGATCGGCTAATGACAATTGATTGCACATGCAAGTATTTTTCTGAGGTTGGGCTTCTTTGTAAAAATTCTCTTCGTGTTCTTCACCTCAACAATGTTACTTTTATACCAGAAAGATACATCCTAAGGAGATGGACTAAGTCTGCTATGTGCACGAAGGTAGATGATAACGTGGTTGAAGGGTCAGGTGCTACACCTTCTGGAATTTGGAGGTTATATAATTTACGATGTTTTACAAAGCTAGTTGATGCTGCTCAATTTAATATTGCTGCTCGAGGAGCCATAGAAAAGTGCTTAGCTGAGTGCAAGGAGAAGGTTGATTTCCATTTGAGTGGTATAACAAACAAGAGGGATAGTAATGAGTGTACCCATGAGGATAATGGTGTTTTAGAACCCACTGCATATGGTTCACAAATACACGATGACCAACCCGTGCGTCGTGAGGAAGAGATAAAGGACCTAATAAAAAGAAGGAAAAAGGGTGGCAGAAATGATCGGCTTAAATCAACACAGGAGAAGATTTATAACAGGATCAAGGGCCGAAAACTTCAATCATGGAAAAGAAGGATGGGTAGGGCTGTTAATACGATGAAAACGAGGGCTACGCGTTCTATAAAGGTATTGATCATTATATTCACTGCTAAGGCAGTGAATATTAAGTTTAGTGCTACTGATCAATAAGTCAAGGGGGAATGAACATGAGTGATATATACAATGACCATTAACTCCGAAATTACGTGCTAACTGTAACTATGGTTAAAAATGGCAGGATTATTTTTGTGTCCCTGTAGGGGATACTCTTGCTCATCTAGTGACTGTTGTCCAAGAACTTCAAAGTTTCCAGCACGATGAATATTTTGATGTCAATATCACTCCCTTTTAGTCTACTCATTCCAAGTTAAACAATTCTTACTTTTGGGTAATTAGTTTGTTCACTAGGGATATATTACATGTTCATTATGGATACTACGTATATTCATTATGGATATGTAATATGTTCATTTGAACTTTTATGGATATGTTCATTATGGATAAATATTATGTGGGGATATTTTACATGTTCATTATGGATACGTAGTATGTTCATTATGGATATGTAATATGTTCATTTGAACTATATTTATAGATGTAATATGTAATATGTGAAAAGAAAACGAGTTATACTGAACACTTTTTATATAGACTCTGAACATAAAACCCAAAGGGAATGAACATTAGATACGTAAGTACTGAACTTTAAAAAAAATGTGTACATTCAAAAACAAAACCAACCGTAATGTAAAATATGCAATAACATACATCTAGAAAATTTCAAACAATGTAATTTTACAATAACGATTCATCAGAATGTTCTTTTCAAAGCCAAGTAACGAACATCGCCCCTTTTCTTGTTCAGATCATCCACAAGGATCTCATATGTGTAGCGCAAACGTAAACCTTTAAGTACTTGAAACTGCACGTTAATAATTGATAAGTAAGGATTGATAAGTAAGGATTTGGACAAATGATAAATTGGAAAGTACCAAATTCAAAACAAATACTCACGTCAGTAGGACTTAGTCCACATTCCCACTTAGACTTCCCTTCGTAGGTTTCCATGTGTCTCATGACATATATGCCGCAGTCAACCTCATTTTCATTTGATCTCCATGGCATCTCAAGGTTCCTTACCTTGAAAGCGTTAAAATTTTTCTTATTGCCACTGTCTCTCATGTAGGTTGCCACAGCATTAAACTGTTGGTGAACACATAGGGTAAGCATGGTCAGTGAGAATCAGTTAATGTGAAGTTAAGTTAAGAATATGTTCAGTCGAAAGTAAGTACATGTTCATTGGAGATATGTAAATGTTTTGTGAAATGTTGTACATATTGAGTGGTAATATGTAAATGTTCAGTGAAAATGAAGTGAATGTTTAAAACTACATATATGTTCAGTGAATATAAGAAAATGTTCAGTGAAATGTAGGAAATGTGCATTGGTCATATGTAAATGTTTCAGTGAAAATGAAGTAAATGTTTGATATCAAGTATATGTTCAGTGAAATGTAGGGAATGTGGAGTGGTGAATTGTAAATGCTTAGTGAAATAAGGTTAATGTTCAGTAAAGTTCAGAATATGTTCAGTGTAGTGGGAGATAACTAACCAGTTTACCGGGATGATCATGGTATTTGTTTTCGAACAAAACCCTATCCGAAAGAATCCTGTTGTCAAGAAGGTCTAGGAACTTGTTCTTGACGTTGACGCAGTACAAGTAAAAGTGACCCGACGCGTACGCTGGGAAGAAGATCTAAAACATTCGTTGAATTATATTAATTTTTATATAATTATCCATATTTAATTTGCGCATTTTCTATAATTATCCACAGAATGAATTAATATACCTGGTCAAAGGTCTTGAGGGCGGGTAACTTGCTATTAGCCAAGTAATACTCAATGCTCTCCATGAACTGTGCCATTCTGAATTCCTCAGTCACAGCTTGACTTGTTTCATCGTAGGCATCGCTCATACACAGGACATTCTATTCACATAAGGAGGATATGTTAGGGTCAATTTTATATTATGCAAAATATAGATAAATGCGGGAGCTTACAAACGGATTATTCGGGAAGAAAATCCTCCTCTCCTTTCTCACTGTGTTATGAGCATTGAGTATTACAGCCCATGCATCTATAATCTCCGTATAGATGTTCGCCTCATTGGCCATCGACTTGAATTGATCCCGGGAGATAAATGTTTGGCCATCATCAAATAGTAACTCCCTAGGGTACATGTAACGAATTGGCCAGTGAGTACTGTATAATATGTGTCCACATTTATGCAATCAAGTTTAGGACTCTGAGTAGTTTAGGACTCTTACTCGGGATCGAGATCTTCTGCGTATGCGTAGTCACATAGTACTTGTACTTCATCGTCATCGCGAACAATCAAGTTTGAATACTGCAGTACGAATGGGGATGAGAGCACTGCAGGTTTTCTCCTTTGCCTTTTCCTACAAGTGCAATGGATATCAATCGGAGATAAAACGCAAAAGCGCTTTAAAACATTACGCTGTATGAACAAGAGTATGAACAGTTCTTTATTTCACTCCATTTTACTAGAACATTTACATATTTATTCTCTAAACACTTATCACATTGTCAAAGAACAGGTGCAAATTCACACTGAACATTTACTACCTTACACTGAACATTTACTTATTTTCACTAAACTTACACTTTATTTCGAATAAACATTTACTATACTTCACTGAATATTTAAGTATCTTCAATGACTATTTACTATATTTCACTGAACATATACTTAATCTCACTGAATATACACTTAATTTCGACTGAACAATTACTATATTTCACTGAACTTTTTGTACATTTTCAATGAACAGTTATATATTTACACTGAACATTTACTATCTTCCATTGAACATCTTCTTATTTGCTACATAGTACGCTGAACATCTGCTATATTCCAATGAACACGTTCTAACTCCACAGAACATTAAGTTAGTTACACTGAACATTAAGGTATTTCTACTGAACATTTAGTTATTTCCGCTGAACATACACTACCATCCACTGAACATATACCACCTTCTACTGAACATACGACTACCTTCCACTGAACATATACTACCCTCCACTGAACATATAATTATTTTCCCTGACCATTCACTTATTTTGACTAAACATTAACCTATCTTCACTGAACATTTACATATATTTCACTGAACACTTCCTATATTCCACTGAACATTTACTATATGTCAATGAACATTTACTATATTTCAATGAACATTTATTATATTCCACCGACCATTTAGTATATTTCACTAAAAATTTTACGCAGTATGAACAATTCTTTATTTCACTCTATTTTACTAGAACATTTACATATTTATTCTCTAAACACTTATCACATTGTCAAAGAACAGGTACAAATTCACACTGAACATTTACTACCTTACACTGAACATTTACTTATTTTCACTAAACTTACACTTTATTTCGAATAAACATTTACTATACTGAACATTTACTGAATTTTTATTTGCTACCTTACACCGAACGTTCTAACTCCAATGAACATTAAGTTAGTTACACTGAACATTAAGGTATTTCTACTGAACATTTAATTATTTTCGTTGAACATTTAATTATTTATACTTATTTCAACTGAACATACACTACCATCCACTGAACATATACCACCTTCCACTGAACATACCTTCCACTGAACATATACTACCTTCAACTAAACCTCCACTGAACATATAAACAATTTCACTGACCATTCGAATAAACATTAACCTATATTTCATTGAACATTTATATTTCACTGAACATTTATTGTATTTCAATGAACATTAATTATATTCCACCGAACATTTAGGATATTCCACCGAACATTTATCTTCCACTGAACATTTCATATACTACACTGAACATTAGCTACATAGCACGCTGAACAATTGCTACATAGTACCTTTGTTCAAGAGCAGAGTCTCTAATTTGTGCTTCTTGTTCTTGGGGGTCTTCTTAGACAGCATGGACTTCTCCTTCTTGGGTTTCTTCTTGGGCTTGTTCTTCTACTTCTTCTTCAACATTTTGACTGAACATCGTCATAACAGATATTAGTTTATGGAATAAAAATACTTCATTCTAAAATGACGATATTTTACCTTTCATTCAGGTCTTGAATCAAGATTTCCTGATAATGGTGATCAGTTTCTTCAGCTTCAAATTGTGATGCATTGGCTTCATCACTGAAATTCATATTATTATGCATGTTTATAATTGTACTGAACATTGTGTATACAACTAATGAACATGAATATAAAAATTGTGAACAATTCATTGTACCTGGGGGGGACTATACATGCTTCATCCCAAATAGCCTTCCTCACTACTTCATCAACCAATTCCCCAAACCAACTCGCACCATATAAGTCATCATCCTGGCTAACGGGGAGGACATCAACTCTCTTCTGGCTCAGCTGATGGAGGTCTGGTGGAAGAATTGTTCCCGAGCATCTAGACCACATTGATGCAACGTCAATGAGGGTGTTATCATTTAAAAGCCCTCCCGGGTAAAACTTCTGTGCGACTTTCAAGACCTCGGTGAGATTCACAAAACCTGATGCTAACTTCTGCATCAGCGATCTCACGAGGTTGTTGTATTCCTGAATATAGAACCAAACAAAATATCACATAAAAGATGAAGATTACTCTAGAAATCAATGAACAATAAGTAGAAAATAGTGCACATTATGTAAAGGGTCACTAAACATTTTCTTGATACTCACTGCACATTTATTAAACGAACAATAAACATCTACCACAAATGCAATGAGCATGCAACTATCAACAAATTTATACCTCGAAGGTGTTGGGTTGGGGTTGTTGTTGGGTTGTTGTTGTGCTTGTTGTTGTTGCTGTTCTTGTTGTTGCTTTTGTTGTTGCTGTTCTTGTTATTGTTGTTGTTGCTGTTCTTGTTGTTGTTATTGCTGTTCTTGTTGTTGTTGTTGTTGTTGTTGTTGATGTTCTTGTTGTTGTTGTTGTTACTTTTGTTGTTGTTGTTGTTGGTGGTGGTGGTGGTGGTGTTGGTGCTCTTGCTCTTGTTGTTGCTGTTGTTGTTGGTGATCACCATCCAGCAGGTGGATAGGTATAGGCGCTTGTGGAGATTGTGGTACCTTTATTCTGGTAAGCACACTTCCCTTACCAAAGCCATACCTCAGCTCGATGGCAATTCTTTCCTTCACCAAAGGAGCTTTCCAGACCGTCGTCAATGGAAAAGCCCTTGGTATACAGTTACCAAATCTTTGAAGACGATCAAAGTAGAATATCTGAAATTGAAGAAATATTGGAAGGAGTAAGTACACTATGAATGATCATTGAAAGGAGTAGGTTAGTAAGAATGTATTTTTGGTTTAGTAATTTACCTTCAAGAAGGGGAGGGGACCATTAAAAAACCTTGAAGGTTTACTCTTCCAAGTCATTAAAGCCTCAGCCAAGCTTCTTAACGTATAGTTGCTCCAGTCATCCAGCAGGTGGATAGGTATAGGCGCTTGTGGAGATTGTGGTACCTTTATTCTGGTAAGCACACTTCCCTTACCAAAGCCATACCTCAGCTCGATGGCAATTCTTTCCTTCACCAAAGGAGCTTTCCAGACCGTCGTCAATGGAAAAGCCCTTGGTATACAGTTACCAAATCTTTGAAGACGATCAAAGTAGAATATCTGAAATTGAAGAAATATTGGAAGGAGTAAGTACACTATGAATGATCATTGAAAGGAGTAGGTTAGTAAGAATGTATTTTTGGTTTAGTAATTTACCTTCAAGAAGGGGAGGGGACCATTAAAAAACCTTGAAGGTTTACTCTTCCAAGTCATTAAAGCCTCAGCCAAGCTTCTTAACGTATAGTTGCTCCAGTTGAACTCGCCTATGCGGTTCGTGTCGTAAGAAGTGGTGAGAAACCTCACAAAGACTTGTTGGGAATTTGAGCTAGACTTCATGCAGGTGTTAACTATAAGCACCAAAAAGCTCCTTTTCCAATTGTCGTCAAGAAGGACATCATCCATCATCAACCTCTTCACGACATCCTTCAAAGAGGGCAATTTCCCTCCATAGTATGCTTTAAACTCAAGCATGAGTTGGGATAACCTCTCATCATGGTAGGTAGCTTCCACGATTGTTTCCCCCATCCTCGGGACCCCGTACACCAAGTATACGTCTGTATCTTTGATGGCAACTGACCTGTTATGGTCCAGTTAAACGCAGGTTTCGTCCGAATCAAAGTTCCGGACAAGGTCAGCTGAGAATTCGGGGTTGTTGGTAGGAAAATCGAGGTGTAGTTGGAGCATCCACTGAGGGTTGTGGTGTGGAAGGCTTTGATTTCCCACTGAAACACACAAAAAAAAATGCAATGTACATTGTATTAGAAAGCAATGAACATTAAGTACAGAAGAACTGAACATTATTTATAAATATAGTAGATTAGTAAATGGAAATAACATTAACATTCACCTCTTCCTTCCTTTTTGTCGTTTTGCAGTTGGCTCCAGCACGTGCTCAGCTACAACCTCCTCCGTTTGGGTTGGAATTACTTGTGCACTACAAACAAAGAGTTGGTCTGTTAGATTCAATCGGAATATGCTATATGGTCAGTGAAATAAAGGGAATGGTCAGTTGAATTAGCTAAATGGTTAGTAAAACGAAAGGGATGTTCAGTGGAAATATGAGATTGATCAGTGATATAAATGTGATATTCAGTGGATCAGGCTAAATGGTCAGTGAAACTTTTGGATTGTTTAGTGGAATTATTTGTATGATTAGTGGAATTATTTGAATGGTCAGCCAAAAATGAACAGATGGTCAGTCAAATAAGCTAAATGGTATGTGAAGTGAGATGGAATGGTCAGTGTAAATAATCTAAATAGTTATTTAAAATAGATTCTAACCTTTTCTTTTTTTTCTCTTTGGAGTTTGTGCCTTCTCCCTTTTAGTTGCAACCTCTTCAGTTTGGGATGGCAGTTGTTTCCCCCTGCAAACAACGAATGGTCATTAAGATTGATTTGAATGGGTCAGCGAAAATAGGTAAATGGTCAGTCGAATAATCTAAATGGTCAGGCAAATGAGCTGGAATGGTCAGTGTAAATATGCATTGATTCTAACCTCTTATTTGTTTGTGGCTGCTCCCTTTCAGTTCCAACCTCGTCAGTCTGGGCTGGCATGTGGTGTGCTCTGCAAACAGAAAATAGTCATTCAGATTAAGTAGATGTTCAGTGCAAATAGATAGATGTCTAGTTGTAGGGCGCAAAATGGTCAGTGTCTTACCGCAAAAAATGTCCAGTGGGAATATGCAAATGCTCATTGAAAAGTATGGTATGTTCAGTGGAGAAAGCTAAATGGTCAGTGGGAAACAATCAATTGCAAAAATGATGTACCCATGAGATGGTCTGCGATTTGAATGGTAAGCGAAAATAAACAGAATTAGCTAATTGGTCAGTGAAGTGGGCTTGTCTGTTCAGTGGAAATAAGCTAAATTGGATTTTAAAGTGAACTGAAAAGAACATTATTCAATTATTCGTTTAATTGTATTGATTCTAACCTTTTCTTTCCCTTGGAGTGCTTCTCCGTAGGAATTTCAACCACAATGGGCGTTGGTATTTCCACGGCGAGTGGGATTGGCATTTCCACCACCAGTGGGATTGGTATCGACTGCTCACTGCATATAATGAAACAATTAATGAACATTTATAAATTTTCACTGAACATCTACACCATTACAATGAACATTTACCTATGTGTCTTATCATCTACTGTTATTATCGAGTGACCATCTACTCGATTTTTACAATGAACATCCAATAATATATGCATGCTGAACATCAACTAATCATCTACTGACCATATACGTTATATCCACTGACCATGTATTATATATGACTGAACAAATGCACTGAACATTTTAAAGTGCACTGCATATACGACTGAACAATATACCCATTTTACTGACCATTTGCTTATTTCTACTGAACATCTCACTTTCCTCACTGAATATGTACTAATTCTCACCGACAATTTACGAAATCTCACCATATCATTTACATTATACCATTGAACATTTCTCCATTTTTAATGACCATTTCCATGATTACAATGAACATTAAATCAAATCCACTGAACAGTAACCTTCTTAGCAAATACACTGTCCATTAGATTATCTGCACATGTCCATTATTCCAGTGAACATTCAAATCCAATAAAATCTAATTCATCATTTAGATTATAGTACTGACTATTTTTCATTCTTTACTAACCATATACATAATACCACTGAACAAGTAACCCATTTCATTGAACATTTGCATAATTCCACTGAACATCTCCTTTTTCTCACTTCATATCAACTAAATATCAAAGACCTTTTACGAAATCTTACTATATCATGAACCTATTCCACTAAACATTTCTACATTTCTAATGACCATTTACATGATTCCATTGATCATAACATTCATTTTCCCTGAGCATTTACTAAATCATGTAGCCAATTCTACTGTGTTTTAGCCGTTTGCAATGACCATCTAATTACATTCAACGATCATTCCGTTTATTTTAAATGACCATGATTAAATATTCACTGAACATTTAGTTACATATACTGACCATGTATGTTATTCTAATGACCATTTGATCTATTTCGCTAACCACTTCATATTGACTGGACAACGATTCTGACTCCTCTGAACATGTAATACACTCCACTGAACATGTAACATATTCCACTGAACAAGCAATATACTCCACTAAACGTTATGGTGATTTCACTGAATATACATTATGGTCCACTGACCAAATCCATAATCTCAATGACCAACACGTTTTTTAGACTGAACATTTGGTCAGTTTCAATGAACATTTAATTCAAACAACTGAACATGTTCAACGCGTAACTTAATACACTCAACTGCAATTTCAGTGAACATTTACTCATTTCCACTGATTATTTACAGATATTGAATGCACATCTGGTCAATTACACTTACCACGCACCTAATTTCATACAAAATTTACCCTCTATACAAATACAATCCATAAAAATACATTGTATAAAAAAAAATTCGCAATATGAGATTACTCTATGTTCTCGGCTTGCTCTGCTATCTCCTCAAGCAACGCCGGATCTACAACAGGTTCGTACATGAATGCCTTCTTCTTCTTGGTTTTCTGGGCTTGGACAATGTTAATTAAGGGTTCTTCCTCATTTAAGTCGCCAACAAACCTTCAAAGTGGACAAAAAATTAGTTACTCAATTCTCTAAAATGAAAGAAAACGCCAAAATTATGTTGATCACTTACTTGTTCTTAGCACGAGACATGGTTAAGAGTGGAAATATTTTGATGTTTGGTGAGGGTCTTGAAGATATGCTCATAGAAGAGTTGATGCTTTGGGTCAGTTTGTAAGGAGAGAGAGAGTGGAGTGAGGGAAGAAGAAATTGAAACGGAAGTTGAAAGGTTGAAGTGAAATGATGGATGGAGGAAATGATGACAGTTTTATGGGGAATAAGGAACTGCCGTAATCCGGGAAACTAGGCATGTTTCCTAATGCCAGAAAATGATGGTTTATGGGAGGAAAAATTTAAACCGCAAATGTTCAGCGAAAGCAAGGGAATGGTCATTGGAGAAGCTGACGTGTAAAAGAAGCTCTGTCCACTTGCTTCCCCCTTGCGTTTTGTAGTGTTTTCCTCTGCGTTTCACCCAGGGTGCACGATGCGCATCGTGCACTCGGGTGAAACGTCCACCTTCTAAAATTCATACTTATAGTGTGAGTAGGTTTCATGTGAATCTCTAAACATCATACTTATAAATACGTATTTTGCATATTATTTGACCATATTAATATTATGGAACCAACTATTTTAGGTGGTTTTTTCGTGGCGGAACCATCTATTTTCAATGGTTCTTCCATGGAGCAACCATTTATTTTAGGTGGTTCCTCCATAGAGGAACAATACATTTTAGACGGTTATCTCAAAATTATATATTTTTATATTTAAAATAATTAGTGATTATTAGATAATTGATATATGATTAATAATTATTAGTACTTGAATATTAATTATTATTGATTATTATGTTCAATCTTATATCATTATTTATAAGCATGAATTAATGTAAAGCCTCTACATTAGAAACCGAGGTTTTTGTTGCTTCGAGTGAAAAAGATAAAAAAATACAAAAAACTATATTCGGGTAACTACTTAATCTTATGTTCGAATGGGAAAATAATATTAAAAAATAGCTTTTGGCGTAAAAAAACAAATAAACATTGCAAAACTATTTTTGAAATAATTATTTTTAAAAAAAATAAAGATATATATAACTGTTGCTTTGGGTTAAAAAAATATATACATTTTTAACTGTATCTGACTATTAAAATTGTCTATCCATCTCACTATACTTATCATCACAATTATTCACATTCCTCTCAAACAATAACATTACCACATAAACTTCTTGATTCAATACAAATCTCAAAAATACGAATTTAATACAAATCTCAAAAATACGAATTTGCTGGATCATACAGCACAATCCATATATTTTTATCTATTCCACAAATTGGAATAGAACATACGGAAATGGAGCCGTGAAAATTCTCGTGATAATTCTTAATGATATTTGAAGTCGAACTTTATTTAAATTTTCTAGGTATTTGTTGAGTTGCTGAAATTTTGATGAATTATGATTTTGGATGGTCATGTTTACTGGGACCCACGATTCATGGGGACCACAAATCATGGAATTTGCAGGGATTGATGTGCCCAACGATGAGAAACCAAGGGTTGATGTTGCGGGTGCAGGGAATGGGAGTATGAAGGTTTGTGCATTTGATAATTGGGGCATGGATCGAAGCTTTGCCCCTACTAATTCGTAAGTTTTATGAATCATATGAACTTATATCATATTGTTAAGTATCTACTTTAGGAATATTTTAAGAAAATAGTGAACTTTTTGATTGAATTTTTGAACTCTGATATGCATTTTTGTATTGTCCACTCAGTTTACTAAAATATATTGATATGGTTACGTATTTTTAGCAGAATAAGAGTACTTTCTCATACATATTTTTATAATGGTGGTTGTTTTTCTAGAAGCTTGGTACTATTTGAGCTTTTGCTCGAAGAATCTCGAGTATCATGATATGTGTGATACATGTAAAGTTAAAATCAAAAACTAGTTCCAGAGATGCTCATTGGCTAGAAACTTAGATGCAATTTACAGTCAATCTTTTTATTCCGTCAATGTACTCATTTACTTGTGGATTGTTAGATTAGAAATTTGAATTTTTATGTCAAAGAACTGCTTGATGGTTATCTTATTGTAGTTGGCCATAAAATAAGTCAGGTTACTACTTGATGGTTATCTGGTTGTCAATGGCCATAAATTATGTCAGTTAACTATTGATGGCTTCTTGGTCAGTAATATGTGAGAACTTTATTTTAAGTCTATCATTTTTCATATGCTTTGGCATTGGTTGATACGGTTTGGTTTTTAGCATTCTTCCATCCCTCTTAAATTCACAGCAGAGATTTTCTTTTAGAAATCAAAAGCCTTTTCTTCCTTAAAGAAGTTTAAACCATGGTTGTCATGTGTACACCTACAGGTTCATGTGATTGTTACAAGTACATGTAGTCTAGAGGAAGATCATATCTTATTAAGTGTCTTGCACCGACATATAGAGATGATTTTTCTCTACCGGAGCACAATTACGTTCAAAAGAGTTGAATCGAATTGGTAATTTATTGGTTCTCAATGACAATACTACTGCAAATTTGAGGATTGGATCATTCCTACATTTGAAAAAATGTTAGAAGAGAAAAATCTAGAGGTAATTTGTTTTTTTCATTGTTTATTTGGTGAAATAAAAGACTAGTTCTATGTTAACTAATCTGTTTGCAGTAGATGCTACTGTTGTTTTATATATAAGACATACAAAATATGTATTACAAATGGTGTGATAAAAGACATATTATTATATATAAGGCATACAAAAATACGTATTCCAAATGGTGTGATAAAATACATATAATACATATTATTATTTGAAATGCTCAGATTTAAGTTTGGAAGCCCTTGAATATTATTCAGATTTGAGTTTGAAAGCTTAAATAATAATAATACAATACATAAAACATGCTACCACAAACATGCATGCTCATGGACATGCTTACACAAACAGTACATATCTTAAACAATATGTATCATAAAACATGCATGCATGGAGGATTGGAGGTAACACCATGCTCATGGACGTACACTCTGCTAGCAGCAATCACCCTACCACGTGAGACGAAGTAAGGATGAGCTACTTTCATTTATTCAAGTGCATGCTCACACAAACACAAGTAGATCATGATGCAAAGCTTAATTAGCCCATGGACCTGGTACCCATATGCATATACCAGTGCAACTCCAGGGGCTGCAGCACCCATCTGTGTATGGTGTGCAATACTCCCCTACACCATGGCATGTGAGAGCATTGTTATTGTTTTCAGCAACAACCTCCCGCATTATTGCGGCTGAGAGGAGGTCTTGATTGCGAGTACCCAAGACAGGTACAGGTTTTGTGGCAACCACCAAAATGGTTACCAAAATAAACAGACTAACAAACACTTTCTTCATCTCAGCCATTGTTATATATCTCACTCTTTGCTTAATTTCCTTTTTATTTTTTGTATTTGATCTGAGTGGGTTTGATGAACGATGAGATGAAGAGGACCATTATATAGAGCCATGAGACACGTGATTCACGAGTGATGACGTGCGGTGTTTGAGTGATTAGGTTCATTATTTGGCTGTTTTTTCAACGTTATGACGACAGAGACAAGGAACCTTTCATTTAACTAATACATCCAACTTTTTTTTGGCAGGGTATGGATTATGGAAAACAACTAATGATTACATCTTTGGGGCATCTTTAATATGTATTCCTCATTATTTTAAGAAAGTAGTTTGAATTAAATATAGCGAGTTTAATTGGGTACGTGATTCAGGAGCGACAACGGACGATGGTTGGAATTTTTTTTATTTTTAAGCCTTTTTTAAAAAAAAAATTTCAAAAATAAGTTAATTTTGCTTCGAATCAAAAACGATGTCCAAGGCAGCGTTTTACCTTATGCAAAATCACTGTCCATGACAACGTTTTTCATAGGGCTGGGTTTGGTGGGTTAATTTGGGTCAGGGAAAAACGCTGTCAGGACAACGTTTTAGGTCAAGGAAAAACGCTGTCTAGGGCAGCATTTTCCTAAATGATTTTTTTTATTTTCCTATACGTCGTAAATAAATACGTATTAAATAATGTATATAACTTCCCATCAATATTAAAATACATATTAATTAAAATGTGAATTTTTCAAGATAAATTCAAATAATAAGTATCGAAATAAATACAAACTGGAAAGAAGCCATAACAAATTATGATGTTTGAAATTCAAAATGTATAATATTTCAAATTAAGTTTTAGTTATATACATAACAAATTATAATATAAAATAACGTAATAAAAAACGAAATAAGCCCTAAGTGTCTGGACCCGGAGTTTGCTACGAGAAAATGATGTTCAAATGAGGATACGAACTCTGAGTTTGAGTTTTCTGGTTCCACTCTGGATGGTGTGCAAATGGGGCCTCTGCAGAAGTGTAAACCGATGACGAAGACTGACCTTGAGTGTAATTCTGACTGGGCATCTCGATAGTAAGGGTCTCCGGCATAGTGAAGGGTGTGGAGGGGGTGGATGCGTCGCAATTCGTCTGTAATGGATACGACCAAAGTCGGTAAGGCTGTCGTATCCTCTCATTGCTCTCCTGGACGAGGCCGTACACGTGATCCGCCATGGGAGGACACATGGCTCGGGAGTCGTGAACGTAGTCACGAATATGTAACAGCTCCTTAGTCTACATGACAAAAGAAGAAATACAAATGACGTTAGTTGTGTACTTATATATAAATAAACAAGTAAATTGGCTAGAATTCTTACCACTATGTGTAACGGCACTGTTGCAGGGGAGAAATGTGGCACAGGCAGCCGAAAGAAAGGGTTGATGAATCGCCTAGTTATACGTCAATACCATACCAAGTATGGATCGAAGTAGTCCATAACTCCCTCGAACGGATCAACCTGGACTACGGACTGTAGACGCCTATCCCACGCGTCAATAAACTGTCGGTGATGGTCCGTCCAAACGACTCCAGCCTTCCCACGTCAGCCCACCTTGTATAAATCCTCGTTAGTGTCAACAGGTGGGGGTATGACCTGACGCGATACATAATGTCGCATCACTCGTGTCGGCAAATGGAACTCAACGCACTCAAAATATACGAGCATCGAAATGACACGTCACTCGTCCTCCTCACCCTCATCCTCAAGATACAGATCCCATACCATCTATTTATAAATGACATGTAAACGTTAGATATTGAAAATAAATCTATGTAAAACACAGGTACGAATTACTGATGAGTTGGAATAGTACCTGCTCATTCATCATCCTATCTAATAAATCTCGCAGAGAGTTCACCCCAGTCGCTAGGTGAATGCGAGTAAGACGGTCGACAAACCATCTGGTTTCATAAGGCTCTCCATCTCCAGCGTGACCCGGTTCGATGAAAATGTGGACCTCCTGAGCTCGTCTGCGTCATGTAGGTATGACTGGACTATAGACGCTGAGATGCTCCCACGCCGAAAGTTGTGTAAGTGAAATAAATAGAATGAGTTAGTTGCATATTTTTGTTACTTTAACATCAATGAAAACATGAAAGTAAATACCTAAAGAATGACTAGTGGCCCGGCTATTTCAACTGCTGCCTGACCCCGTCTAATTCGAGAAGCACAACACATCATTCAATGCCCATGAAAAAAACTTAAAATAACTCAAAATTTAAAACATACCTTGACAAAGGAAGAAAATGAAAGAATTTGAAATGAAAATTGAGTGGAAATTTTGTGTAAGGAAGGAAGAAGGGAACGGCTTCTCATCGGCGGTGTTCGAAGCACTGGAATGGAGGAAGAAGAAATGAGGAGGAAGAAGGGAGAAAAAGAAAAAAATAATCGGGTCCTGGGAAAAACGCTGCCCATGGCAGCGTTTCAATTAATACAGAAATCGCTCGAGCAGCGATTTTGACTCTGACCAAATTCCCTGCTATGTTGCACTGATTCTGAAAATATGCATTCTCATGTAAAAAAGTAACAATTTATAGTCTTAATTCACAATTAAGAGAGGATCATACCTATACAATTCAGTCTGGCTTGGTCGGGTCCGATACAATCTTATCTAAACATTGTTCATTGCAATCCTTGCTTTAATTTCTATCCTACCGCTTTAGAGGGCTTTAGGGTTATGCTATAACATCTTCTTTCTACTTATTACTCCCCTTTGATTTTTGTGATCCCCCATTGAGTTAGAAACTTGATGCATTGTTGAAATGTTGAAAGGAAGGCTTTCAGTGCGTGTATCTGTGGTCTTCCTATTATGAAGTTATATGCGGATGGCACACCTACCATGTTGAACTTAACCTTCTTATTGACTCCTTAGGCATAGAATGGGAGTTTTATTTTGCCAATCGTGTGCATTGATTCACCACTGAAACCCACCAAGATGGTTGAATCTTTTTACGATGTCTTTTTGCTTTAACCCATTTCCTCTAAAGCAGTTAGGAACATGACATTCACTGAACTTCCACCATCCACAAGCACTCTTTATAGTAGGCAATTTCCATTAGTTAAGGAAATCACAAGCATATCATGATGGCATCCCGTGTCTCCTAAATCATCTTTGTCAAACGTGATGGGTAGACTTCGAAGGGAGTTTAGTTTATACTTTTATGTGTCCCACATAGATAAGTTGAGGGAGTTTAGTTCACTTTATAAAGGTGAGTTTCATATGCTATTGTTGAACATGTAGTATGGGCTAGAAATGGGAAACCCCTCGCGCGTCGCTGCTGCCGCCCGGTCAGGTTCGGTTCGTGTTCGTGTTCATGACACGTGCGCGGATGGGGGTGTGGGTGTGGCGGGATTTGATACATAATTCTAATTTTTGGTCAAAATATTTTACACGTTAATAACAACAACAATATCTTTGCTAATATTGTAATCGTTATTGCATTTGTCATTTTCTTAATTCACTCAACTGATTATGGCAACGTTATATTTTTAAGCCTTAAATTGCGCTGACTTTCCTCCCTCTCAAACCAAAATACTCTATATATCTACCTTCCTGTCTCATTTATAGAGCAGCTAGAAAAACCATGACAATTGAGTTATTTGTATTTTCCTCTCAAACCTATTCACAAACACTTTCGGGCATTGTATTAGTGCAATTCTCAATTCACCCTTACGGAGTACATAGTTCGGAAGAAGTCGTGTAACCCTAAGGGTCAATTGCCAAGAGGTCGTGCGTATGAGTGCGGGGCAAATTCGGCTTTAGGGCAATGATATCCTTCACGCCACAACGTTCTCTTCTCGGTTTCCATATAAACTTTTCTTTGTTATCAGTCTTATTCCAACAAGTGTTATGTGAAACTTTTTAACGAGTGGATAAGAATAAAATTGATAAACCTTTTATCTAGGTTATATCATGCAAAGGGACTATCAATTTTAATATGCACTAGTAATGGGTAGTCATATTGGATTTAGATATAAGTCCATGCAAATCAAATTTACTTTTTATTCCTTTCGATTGAATTCGGTTTTGCTGTTTGGTTTTGGTGATGACAATAAATAAATTGCAAATTTATTTGATAGTTATTTTTTAAAGTGTGTAAAGACTCTTGAATCAAGTTTTAGAGTAGGAATAAGGTTGTGTTCAAAATCATCGTACGAACTCCAAAAGAAATCAAAACACACCAATGCACGTGGATCCAATATGTAAATGCTACTATTCAAGTTTTGGAGTAGGGATTAAAATTAAAGCAGCATCGTGGAAGCTTCAAGATAAGGGAAAAAGACTAAATAGAGTGCATTTAGATTTATATAAGTGATTATATCTTTAATAATTTAGAATATGAAATAAAGTCAAAGTTTTCATTTGACCCAAAGCCCTTTGGAACGACTTTTGTGCTGAAGTTTGAGAAAATATTTTTATACAAATCTACTTTTAAATATCAAAGTTTAAATTTAAATAGTGTAGATTAAACTTAGTGGATTTTAATGTAAATAAAAAAAATTGTAAGAATGTGCTCTTATTTTTCTTTCTAATCTTTTTCCACTAAGTGCATACTTCCCTAAAATTTCTCCATGCAACTGTTTTTGAGTATACGTATTATTTTAACTCTACTTCAACATATAACTTGTCTTGGTTGACAAGATTAAATGGAAAGCCTATTTTATAAGACTAGTTTCCTTATTTTAAGGAGTACGTGAAAAAGTGAGAATGAGTTTGAACTCTATATATATTTAAACTATTAATATTAAGTAATGGATACGGAACCAAATCAATCCCGCACTCACACATGTATTATATAATAGCCTAGGAGATGCACAATAATCCAACACATAATATTAGAAATTTGTATTTTTATGTCGAAGAACTGCTTGATGGTTATCTTCTTGTAGTTGTCCATAAATTAAGTCAATTAACTGTTTGATGGTTATCTTATTGTCATTGGCCATAAATTATGTTAGTTAAATGTTGATGGCTTCTTGGTCATTAATATGTCATAACTTTATTTTAAGTCTATCAATTTTCATATGCTTTGGCATTAGTTGATATTGTTTTGGATTTTTAGCATTCTTCCATCCCTCTTAAATTCACAGCAGATAGCATAGGTGGTATTTTGCAATATCGTACTCCCTTTGTTCCACTTGAATTCTGTAATGTCTACACTCTACAGTTGGTCATATTTCTAGGTTAAGCCTTATTTGAAAGTTGTGAGAAAATGTGAATATGTAAAATCTTACATTATTACTTATGCATAAAATCCTGATATTTAAGGCTAACATAAAAACTGCCTTATAAGCACATTATTCTTGTAACTTTATGGTTTTGGATGAATTTATTATGCAGAGGAAATTACTGGATATTGTTAAGGGTTTTATACTGCTTCATGAATCACCATAATGCAGAACAAATGTAAGACAATTCACTTTTCTCTTAAACTTGGAGAATTCATCTATCAAGATATAGATGGGATCAATTTTACATTAAGTCATCTTTTTGATACTTTGATTCACTTTTGAGGTTTTGAATTGCTCAACTTGCATAATTCCATATTTCCACAAAGGCTTCATCTACTATTGCCATTTGATGCAATTACTTTTTTTTTGGCAAATTCTGTTTCTATAGGTTGCAATTCTTTTTTAGATCTATTTCAATAAAATGCGTATGGAGGTCTCACGTAATTTTAGGTGGGGTTAGGCTATATATGTCATGCATATCAAGCCAAAAATACTTTTTGTTTCAGGAAAAAAAAGAAGTCATTTAGGAGAATTATCATTTAAAAGATTATTGTTTAATTTGTTCATGTGACAATTTGTCAAATTCTACCTTTTCACCGTGCTATGGCACGAGCACATGCTAGTTATATATAGTTATTATACATTTTTGTTTAGGAAATAATAATTATAATTGGTAATAATTTTTTTACAAAATTAAGATGTAAAATAATTGGTATAAATAAATAAAAATAATTAATTTTTGTTTAACAAAATAAAAATAATTAATTCATGTTAATATATTTAGAATTTATTAGTAAGTAGGAACAAGTTCGCTTAATTAGTATAATTTAGCTATTTTTAAAATTAGTAGTATGTAAAACTAAAAAAGTTTCTCAATTTCCCTTTTAGAGCATCGTAAATTTTGAAAAAATACACAATTTAAAAAAATTGCGTCGTTCGGAGTTATGTAGCTAAACTTATGTCTCTTCAAAGTTCATGTAGATCAGATCTTCTATTTTGCGAATTGAACGACTTAGTGGCTTTACATGTGCATACATGAGATTAAAATAAAGGCTCTTAAAAAAACACACGTCACTCTAATGCATGAGCTAAGACTTACGCCCTTTCGAGAGTGAAAGTGAGTAAAAGTGAGTGAATGTGAGTAAAAAAAGTGAAAATGAGTGAAAGTAAGACAAATAAATTAAAGATGGTATAGAATAAGGACAAATTTGGTAACAGACATACAAAAATACAGGCGATAGATAAAGATTCACGGGCGATATTTAGCAATGCAGTTCATAATTCCCAATGGTGTAAAGGATGATGACAGTTGAAGAAGGACTATATATATAGAACCCCCCCTAATATGAGAACCCTTTTAAGGGTGAGAACCCATCTAACATCACACACACATTGGCTGATCTAACGGATGACATTTAACTGAACATAATGGAAAATTCGTAATTAACCCAAAAACTGACAAAGAGCAGTTGATTCAAAAATGTAACTGACACTTCGGTAAAAGGAAACCCACATTACTTTTCATTCACTTCTTCAAAGCCCATTCGTCTTCTTCCGCCATTTCGTCTCTCTTTAATATTTCACAATTCCTCCATTTCATAAGTAGCGTGAGTTACTTCGTCTTCTTCAAAACCCACAATTGTTGTTCCACATTTCCTCTTCACTAGTTCCACATTTCGCACTCATAGAATCATCGAAGAAGACAATTGCGGGAGTTCTATAAGTATTTACAACCCAACAATGGTGTTTTTTTATGTTTTTTTTGTTTGGGTTAAAGGTCGTAATCTAACACAAAATGGTGCCCAAAACTCAGCAAAGACATGGAATCATCTTCATCCACACCCACAAACTTGAAGGAGGGGTAATTCACTGAATTTTGTTTAATTTCGTGAAAATTAGTGATTAATGCTCGAAATTCGGTATATAATGTTCTTCATATTGCAACCCTTATTCTAAGTAGATTGCTAGATTGTTCTAAACTATTAAACTAAATGTTCTAAAATAGGTTTGTGATTGCTCTAAACGTTTGTTCCTTAGTTCCATAATTTCGGGGGTTTTTCCAAAATAATGAGCATCATGTACTGAACTACTGAACATAATGTTCTAAAGTATTGAAGGTAATGTTCTAAAGTATTGAACATAATGTTCTAAACCTAATTTGACATAATATCAAAGTATTGGACCAATTAACATAATATTCTAAACCAAAGAATATAATGTTCTAAACCATTGAACATAATGTTCTAAACCAATGAACATTATGTTCTAAAGTATTGAACATAATGTTCTAAACCTAATTTGACATAATATCAAAGTATTGGACCAATTAACATAATGTTCTAAACCATTGAACATAATGTTCTAAACCTAATTTGACATAATATCAAAGTATTGGACCAATTAACATAATGTTCTAAACCGAAGAATATAATGTTCTAAACCATTGAACATAATGTTCTAAACTATTGAACTTGTGTTTGGGTATAATTTGGAAACTTGCTTAAGCTAGTCTTTCTTCAATTGTTTTATATATATGATGTTCTAAACCAACGAACTCAATGTTCTAAACCAATGACATAATATTCTAAACCAATGAACTCAATGTTCTAAACCTATGAACAATATATTCTAAACTAATTAACATAATATTCTAAACCATTCAACATAATGTTCTAAACCAATGAACATAATGTTCTAAACCAGTGAACTCAGTGTTCTAAACCAGTGAACTCAGTGTTCTAAACCAGTGAACTCAATGTTCTAAACTAATGAACATAATGTTCTAAACCAATGTACATAATGTTCTAAATCTATGAATAATATGTTCTAAACCAATGAACATAATGTTCTAAACCATTGAACATAATGTTATAAACCAATGAACATAATGTTCTAAACTAATGAACATAATAACCATTGAACTCAGTGTTCTAAACCAATGAATATAATGTTCTAAACCAATGAAAATAATGTTCTAAACTAGTAAACACAGTGTTCTAAACCAATGAACTCAGTGTTCTAAACTAATGAACATAATGTTCTAAACCTTAAAGGAATGGACTGAGTTAGGGAAGAATCAATTTGGGTAGTTTCTTCATTGACCCATAGTGTTTGAGTATAGTTAGGAAACTTTTGTTTACGTATGATTAGGAAACTTGCCTAATCTTGTCTTTCTTGTACTGTTTTATATATATGATGTTCTAAACCAGTGAACTCAATGTTCTAAACCAATGAACATAATGTTTTAAACCAATGAACTCAATGTTCTAAACCAATGAACATAATGTTCTAAACCAATGAACTCAATGTTCTAAACCAATGTACATAATGTTCTAAACCTATGAACAATATGTTCTAAACTAATAAACATAATGTTCTAAACTAATGAACATAATGTTCTAAACCAGTTAACTCAGTGTTCTAAAGCAATGAACATAATGTTCTAAACCAGTGGACTCAATGTTCTAAACCATTGAACATAATGTTCTAAACTAATCAACATAATGTTCTAAAATGATTAGTTGCTTGTTCTAAACGGTTAGTTTGGGGAGGATTCCAAAATAATGAACATCATGTTCTAAACTAGTGAACATAATGTTCTAAATTACTAAACATAATGTTCTAAACCAATGAACATAATGTTCTAAACCTTAAAGGAATGGCAATGTGATAAATATTGTTTAATATCTATAATTGGTGGGTTGTTCCAAACCAATGAATATCATGTTATAAACTAATGAATACAGTGCTCTAATCCAATGAACACAGTGTTCTAAACCAATAAACATATTGTTCTAAACTAATGAACACAATGTTCTAAACCAATGAACATAATGTTCTAAAGTGTTTAACATAATGTTCTAAAACTCTTTAGAGTTCGTTCTAAATGATTGATATAGTTTTCTAAACTATAATGATTGATATAACGATTGATATAATGTTCTAAACTAATGCTGGTCAATTGTTCTAGGTACTGTTATATTATTTGAATGTTTTAATTTTTGTTTCTGATGTACTAAACTCTTGTTGTAATGTTCTTACCTTTATGTAGGAGCATTGAAAGACAACCAATTGATACTACACATAAGCGAAAAGCCACTAATGTTGCTTTGAACAAGCAACAGAAGAAGAAAAAGGAGATCCCCAATACTCCCAAAACCATGAAGAAAAGGAATGTCCTTAACCAACGAATTCCACCAAAGCAATTCATAACCGATGTCTTAGTTAACCTCTCTAACCAACACAAAGAAGCCATCAAAAATATAGGCTTTGGGGGCTTCCTAGAATTAGACTTAGATGGTCATAAATCTAGCTTCGGTGCAGAATTGGTCAATTGCTTCGATGAAGATAAATCTTCTTTAGTACTCTCCCATGGCCAAGAGATACCAATATCAGTTGAAGATGTCCACCTAGAACAATTAATTGAATACTTTGGAAAAATAACATACAAACTTAGAACATTTCTATATATATACTACCTTTGAATTATCAACAATCATCTTCTTGTGTAAAATGTTCAAATTTCTTCTCACTTTTTGAAAATGTACCGAATTTGATGAATAAAGGGAATGGCTATGTCTTTCATCAATATTAAATACAACATAACCCCCATCAACGCAAACCTTCAACACCATACGTGCTTTACATCCAACACGAGTGACCAAACTTCTCCTAACGACTACACTTCTATCTTCCCCTTTATTTTCACTTCTCATATCTTTCAAATTACTCGTCTTTTTAGACTTATATCCAGCTTACACACAAAATATTGAAAACTAACAACGACATTCTTCCTTCTTTTTGTAGTTGATTTTCTAACGTTAAAACCAACCAAACTTGCATATGCCTCATAAAAGGAAAACCCTTCATCAATACTTGAGAATTTCATGCCCATATATGGTTTTAACTCGCTAGAGCAAATTGGGATCCATACTTTGGAACCTCCAAGCGTACACACAGGTATCACTTCTGATGTATTACCCCTATTTTCACTATGATCACTACAGTTCTCTTCATTGCCTATTGCCGACAAAAACCATAATAGCTACTCCTCAGAACAATAAATGTCCGAATAAACTAAGTTTTATATCATAAAATTTCAAATATTCAAACATCCAAAAAATATAAAAATATTCAAACATCACTAAATGAACATCATGTTCTCAACTTGTGAACACAATGTTCTAAACAAATGAACATCATGTTCTAAATTTGTGAACATAATGTTCTAAATTAGTGAATATAATGTTCTTTAATTTCCATAATACGGCAATGCACTAAATATTCTTTAGTGAATATAATGTTCCAAACTGGTGAACATACTATTCTAAACTAGTAAACATGATGTTCTAACGTATTGAGCATAATGTTCTAAACCTCAATGGACTGACAATTTAGAAAAATATTGTTATAAAGTAATCAACATAATATATTGTAATTATCAACAATGAAAAGTTCAAAACTACTAAATGTTCTAAACTACTAAACATCATGTTCTAAATCAGTGAACTTGATGTTCTAAACTACTGAACATCAGGTTCTAAACTAGGGAACATCATGTTCTAAATCAGTGAACTTGATGTTCTAAACTAGTGAACTTGATGTTCTAAACCTCAACGGAATAAAATTACTAAATGTTTTATTTCCGTAATTCTTAACTAATGTTCTAAACTAGTATACATAGTGTTCTATAAGAGTAATAAAAATAATATACTATAATAGTTAATTTCTAATTCTAAATGCTAGGTAATTAGTTTAAAATAGTTTGGTGGGCATTTCCAAACTACTGAACATCATGTACTAAACTAGTGAACACCATGTTTTAAATTAGTGAACTTGATGCTCTAAACTACTAAACTTGATGTTCTAAACTATTGAACTTGATGTTCTAAACTATTGAACATATAATTATACTCGTATAATTGAACACCATGTTAATTGAACATATAATTGAACTAATTACCAAACTACCGTTCAGTAGTTTGAAAATGCCCACCAAACTATTTTAAACTAATTACCTATCATTTAGAATTAGAAACTAACCATTATAGTATATTATGTTGGTTTTTAAATGTGTGAATTTATGAAATTATTCGAGTATAATTATATTTTCAATGGTTTAGAACATCAAGTTCAATAGTTTAGAACATCAAGTTCACTAATTTAGAACATGGTGTTCACTAATTTAGAACATGGTGTTCAGTAGTTTGGAAATGGCCACCAAACTATTTTAAACTAATTACCTAGCGTTTAGAATTAGAAATTAACCATTATAGTATATAATGTTGGTTTTTAAATGTGTGAATTTATGAAATTATACGAGTATAATTATATGTTCAATAGTTTAGAACATTAAGTTCGATCGTTTAGAACATCAAGTTCACTCATTTAGAACATCAAGTTCACTAATTTAGAACATGGTGTTCAGTAGTTTGGAAATGCCCACCAAACTATTTTAAACTAATTACCTAGCATTTAGAATTAGAAATTAACCATTATATTATATTATGTTGGTTTTTAAATGTGTGAATTTATGAAATTATACGAGTACAACTATATGTTCAATAGTTTAGAACATTAAGTTCGATAGTTTAGAACATCAAGTTCACTCATTTAGAACATCAAGTTCACTAATTTAGAACATGGTGTTCAGTAGTTTGGAAATGCCCACCAAACTATTTTAAACTAATTACCTAGCGTTTAGAATTAGAAATTAACCATTATAGTATATTATGTTAGTTTTTAAATGTGTGAATTTATGAAATTATTCGAGTACAATTATATGTTCAATAGTTTAGAACATTAAGTTTGATAGTTTAGAACATCAAGTTCACTCATTTAGAACATCAAGTTCACTAATTTAGAACATGGTGTTCAGTAGTTTGGAAATGCCCACCAAACTATTTTAAACTAATTACCTACCATTTAGAATTAGAAATTAACCATTATATTATATTATGTTGGTTTTTAAATGTGTGAATTTATGAAATTATATGAGTACAACTATATGTTCAATAGTTTAGAACATTAAGTTCAATAGTTTAGAACATCAAGTTCACTCATTTAGAACATCAAGTTCACTAATTTAGAACATGGTGTTCAGTAGTTTGGAAATGCCCACCAAACTGTTTGGAAATTAAAGAACATTATGTTCAATAATTTAGAACATTATGTTCAAAAATTTAGAACATGATGTTCTTTGGTTTAGAACATTGTGTTCACAAGTGGAGAACATGATGTTCATTTAGTGATGTTTGAATATTTTTATATTTTTATATTTTTTTGATGTTTGAATATTTGGAATTTTATGATATAATAACTTAGTTTATTCGGACATTTATTGTTCTGAGGAGTAGCTACTATGGTTTTTGTAGGCAATGGGCAATGAAGAGAATTGTAGTGATCATAGTGAAAATAGGGGTAATACATCAGAAGTGATACCTGTGTGTGCGCCTGGAGGTTCCAAAGTATGGATCCCAATTTGCTCTAGCGAGTTAAAACCGTGTGTGGGCATGAAATTTTCAAGTATTGATGAAGGGTTTTCATTTTATGAGGCATATACAAGTTCGGTTGGTTTTAACGTTAGAAAATCAACTACAAAAAGAAGGAAGAATGGTGTTGTTAGTTTTCAATATTTTGTGTGTAATAAATCTAGATATAAGTCTAAAAAGACGAGTGATTTGCAAGATATGAGAAGTGAAAATGAAGGGGAAGATAGAAGTGTAGTTGTTAGGAGAAGTTTGGTCACTCGTGTTGGATGCAAAGCAGGTATGGTGTTGAAGGTTTGCGTTGATGGGGGTTATGTTGTATTTAATATTGATGAAAGACATAGCCATTCCCTTTATTCATCAAATTCGGTACATTTTCAAAAGGCGAGAAGAAATTTGAACATTTTACACAAGAAGATGATTGTTGATAATTCGAAGGTAGTATATATATAGGAATGTTCTAAGTTTGTATGTTATTTTTCCAAAGTATTTAATTAATTGTTCTAAATTTGAACATCTCATTGTTGATAATTATAGTATACTTGGTTTATGAATATTGTTGTAAAGTTACATTTTATTATGTACACAGGTTAACGTTGGTCCTGTGAGAACGTTTAGAATGATGAAAGAATACGTTGGTGGTTATGAGAACGTAGGTGGATCTAAGTGTGATTTCAAAAATTTCATAGGGACTTGAAGGCATACATTGAAGGGGCCAATGCACAAATGTTTGTGGATAATTTTAAGAGAAAAAAGTTAATTTGGTCTGCTTTTTTTTCGATTATCATATTGATGATGATGATTGCATGTGTATGGCTCTATGGGCCGATCCTATATGTAGGAAAAATTATAGTCTTTTTGGGGATATGGTTTCATTTGATACAACTTATCAAACTAACAGGTATCTTCTAGCCATGGGAGAGTACCAAAGCAGATCTATCTTCATCGAAGCAATTAACCAGTTCTGCACTGAAGATAGATTTTTGACCATCCAAATCTAACTCTAAGAAGCCCTTAAAGCCTATATTTCTGATTGCTTCTTTGTGTTGGTCAGAGAGGTCAACCAAGACATCGGTTATGAATTGCTTCGGTGGAATTCGTTGGTTAAGGACATTCCTTTTCTTGATGGGTTTGGGGGTTTTAGGGATCTCCTTTTTCTTCTTTTGTTGCTTTTTGAAAGCAACATCAATGGCTTTTCGCTTTTTGGGAGTATCAATTGGTTATCTTTCATCGCTCCTACATAAAGATAAGAACATTGCAATAAGAGTTTAATACATCGTAAATAAAAATTAAAACATTCAAATAATATAACAGTACCTAGAACAACGGACTAGCGTTAGTTTAGAACATTATATCAATCATTATAGTTTAGAATATTATATCAATCATTGTAGTTTAGAACATTATATCAATCATTTAGAAGGAACTCCAAATCATTTTAGAACAACATGTTAAACACTTTTAGAACATAATGGTTATTGGTTTAGAACATAATGTTCAATGGATTAGCACACTGTGTTCATTACTTTAGAGCATGATATGCATTGGTTTGGAACAGCATTAAGCACATTGCCATTCCTTTAAGTTTTAGAACATTGTGTCCACTGGGTTAGAACATTGAGTTCACTGGTTTAAAATATCATATATATAAAATAGTACAAGAAAGACAAGCTTAGGCAAGTTTCCTAACTATACACAATGTTCACTGGTTAAGAACATTGAGTACACTGGTTTAGAACGTCAAGTTCACTGGTTTTGAGCATCAGACCCAAACACAAGTTTCCTAACTATACCCAAACACTATGGGTCAATGAAGAAACTACCCAAACACTATGGGTCATTAGTTTAAAACACATAATCCATTAATTTAGAACATTGTGTTCACTAGTTTAGAACATTATGTTCATTAGTTTAGAACATAATGTTCATTGGTTTAGAACATTGAGTTCAATGGTTATTCTGTTCATTAGTTTACAACAATATGTTTATTGGTTTAGAAAATTGACTTCATTGGTTTAGAACATTATGTTGATTATTTTAGAACATTGAGTTCACTGGGTTAGAACACTGAGTTTATTGGGTTAGAACATTATGTTCATTAGTTTATAACATTGAGTTCATTGTTTTAGAACATTGTGTTAATTGGTTTAGAACATAATGTTCATAGGTTTAGAACATTGAGTTCAATGGTTTAGAACATTGAGTTCATTGGTTTAGAACATTGAGTTCATACCCAAACACAAGTTCAATAATTTAGAACATTTTGTCAAATTATGGTTTAGAACATTATGTTTAATGGTTTAGAACATCAAGTTCATAAGTTTAGAACATTATGTTCAATGGTTTAGAACATCAAGTTCATAAGTTCAGAACATGATGTTTACTAGTTAAGAACATAATTTTCACTAGTTTAGAACATGAATTTCTTCTGTTTAGAACATCATGTTAATTGGTCCAATGCTCAATGATTTGATATTATGTCAAATTAGGTTTAGAACATTATGTTCATTACTTTGGAACATAATGTTCATTGGTTAAGAATATTTATTTTCTTCGGTTTATAACATTATGTTAATTGGTCCAATACATTAATATTTTGTCAAAATAGGTTTAGAACATTATGTTCATGACTTTAGAACATTATGGTCAATACTTTTAGAACATTATGTTCAGTAGTTCAGTACATGATGGTCATTGTTTTAGGTAGCAATCTACATAGAAAAATAGTTGCAATAAAAAGAACATTATATACCGAATTAATCACTAATTCTAACGAAATAATACAAAATTCAGTTCAATAGTTTAGAACATTATGTCAAATTAGTTTTAGAACATTAAGTTCAATAATTTAGAACATCGAGTTCAATATTTTAGAACATGATTTTTACTAGTTTAGAACATGAAGACCACTAGTTTAGAACATGTTGTCCACTAGTTTAGAACATGATGTTACTTGGTTTAGAACATAATGTTCTACGTTTTAGAGCATTATGTTCTTTAGTTTAGAACATTATGTTAATTGGTCCAATGCTTTAATATTATGTCAAATTATGCTCATTACTTGGTTAACATAATGTTCATTATATATACCGAATTTCGAGCATTAATTACTAATTCTAACGAAATATCACAAAATCCAGTTCAATAGTCAAGAACATTATGTCAAATTAGGTTGAGAACATTACATTTAATATTTTAGAACATCAAGTTCACTACTTCAGAACATGATGTCTACTAGTTTAGAACATGATGTTCAGTAGTTTAGAACTTGATGTTCTTTGGTTTAGAACATGATGTTCTTTGGATTAGAACATGATGTTATTTGGTTTAAAACATCGCGTTAATTAGTCCAATGCATTGATATTATGTCAAATTAGGTTTAGAGCATTACGTTCATTACTTTAGTACATCATGTTCATTGGTTTAGAACATTATGTTCTTCGGTTTACAACATCATATTAATTGGTCCAATGCTTTGATATTATGACAAATTAGGCTTAGAACATTGTGCTCATTACTTTAAAACATAATGTTCATAAGTTTAGAACATCATGTTCATAAGTTTAGAACATCATGTTCAATAGTTTAGAACATAATACTTATTATTTCTGAAAAACACCGAAACTACAAAATAACCACAAACCTGTTTCAAATAATTTATTCAGAACAAACTACCAATCTACTCATAACAATGGTTTCAATATGAAGAACACTATATACCGAATTTTTGAACTATGAAATAACATTATATACGAAATAACACAAAATTCAGTGAATTACCCCTCCTTGGAGTTCGTGGGTGTGGCAGAAGGTGATTCCAAGTCTTCGCTGAGTTTCGGGCAACATTTTGTGTTATATTAAGACCTTTAACACAAACAAAAAGGGAAAAAAACGCCATAGTTAGGTTTTCTCTACTTACAGAACTCCCGAAGTGGTCTTCTTTGAAGTTTCCATGAGTGTGCGAAAGAAAGGTGCGAACTGGGGAAGATGAAGTAAGTAGAATGACTGTGAAAGAAAGGTACGAACTTGTGGATTTTGAGATGACAAAGAATGTGGTGCGAAAGTATGCGAAAGTTTGAAGACAGAAGAAATAGCGGAAGAAGATGAAAGGGCTCTGAAGAAGTTTTGAAGTAGTGACTGAAAAGATATGCGTGTTACATTCTTCCAAAGTGTCAGTTACACTTTTTAATCAACTTCCTCTTGTCAGTTTTTGGATTAATTACGGATTCGCCATTTTCTTTAGTTAAATGTCATCCATTAGATCTGCCAAGGTGTGTGGTGTTAGATGGGTTCTCACCCTTAAAAGAGTTCTCATATTAGGGGATATATATAAATATATATATATATATATATATATATATATATATATATATATATATATATATATATTCTCCCGAAGCTACTCTTTTTTTTTCATCTGGAGCTATGAAAATGCTCAGATTTGAGTTTGGAAGCTTTACATTCACTTTCAATCTTAAATAATAATGTGTATTATATGTATTTTATATATATTATTGGTTAGTAGGAGTACAAGTTGCCAATTTTCCATTGACCTCCTTTGCAATGTTCTTGGTGAAATTCCCAATTAACCGTGAAAATTAATGATGAACAGTTGAGATGAAAGTGTTACTGTGACTTCAATTTGAATCAATATTAAGTCATGAAAGAGATGAAAGCTTAGAAGATGGACAATAATCCGACAGTACACAATATTGCAAATATATTAAACACAATAACAACATGACAATAATGATACATAAAACATGCATCCATGGAAAATGGGAGGTAAATCCAATACTCAAACAGTACAGTCTGCTAGCAGCAATCACCCTACCACGTGAGACGAATAAGGATGAGCTACTTTTATTTATTCAAGTGCATTCTCACACAAACACAAGTAGATCATGATGCAAAGCTTAATTAGCCCATGGACCTGGTACCCATATGCATATACCAGTGCAACTCCAGGGGCTGCAACACCCATCTGTGTATGGTGTGCAATATTCCCCTATACTATGGCAAGTGAGAGCATTGTTATTGTTTTTAGCAGCAACCTCCCGCAGTATTGCGGCTGAGAGGAGGTCTTGATTGCGAGTACCCAAGACGGGTACAGGTTTTGTGGCAACCACCAAAATGGTTACCAAAATGAACAGACTAACAAACACTTTCTTCATCTCAGCCATTGGTATGTATCTCACTCTTGGCTTAATTTCCTTTTTATTTTTTATATTTGATCTGAGTGGGTTTGATGAAAGAAGAGGAGAAGAGGAGGACCATTTTATAGAGCAATAGAGGTACGTGATTCATGGATGAGGACATTCGATCGTTGAGTGGTTAGGTTCAGTGTGTGGTTCTGAAGAGTGTAGCAGGAGGGTGTACATGTTTGTGATTCGTTGTTACGTTGGCTAAGAAGCTCATTAATAAATGGCCTACCTTCCATTTATGAAAAATAACTAATGATAACAACTTGGCATGCATCTTCAACAGTTTTCCTGTTTTAGCACACCAGGACATGGTCCTTCCCATAAATGCATCCATGATATATATATTTTTTGGCATAGGGGATAAAAAAGAAACGAGTCCTTGAAACCGGGTTTCTAGATATCTGGCTTTTCTAATTCATATATGATATAAATTATATCATGATATTGTGATATTTGATATAGGTATTATAATATCAGATATAGCTATTTTTATATAAGATATAAGTATTGTTATATCAAATATAGAAATTAAATATAGAGTATATAAAAATTTATATCAGATATAGATATTATGATCTCAGATATAGAAATAAAATTATAAAAATACCCTTTGAAATATTTATATCAGGTATAAATTAGAAATTTATCTTAAAACAAGTAATGAAATGAAAAGAGTCTTAATTCTTGACAATATCGCGGAATAAATCTCAATAGTAGAAAATCATTTAATTGCTTCATAACAAATACTATGGTTATATAAAATTTGATACTGGATTGAAATATAACTTAATTGTAAGTACTGCAGTTTTTTGAAAAAACACAGCACTTGAAACCACAAGTGTACATGGTAAACATCAACTTATAACACTAAGTCAAATGCAAGTATCCCCACACAGTACCCGTCATTGGAGACTCAACCCCAATATTCCATCGCCTATCAATCTATATTTTGCAACTATATTGTAATGTACATATAACTATAAATTAATGTATAATATTTGTGAAATGTACATGTATAAGTCAAAAAATGTACATATATAAGTCGTGAAATGAACATGTGTCATTCATAAAAACGTAAATATGTGAGGCAATTATGAAATGTACATGTACCATTAGATAACACCCGGGTGCACCTTCTAATTTGTGGGATATGGATTATGGAAAACAACTAATGATTACATCTTGGGGGCATCTTAAATATGTATTCCTCATTATTTTACGAAAGTAGTTTGAATTAAATATAGCGAGTTTAATTGGGTACGTGATTCACGAGTGACAAAGGACGATGGTTGAGTGGGTTAGGTTGAGTGTGGGGTTAACGTCATGGTTGAGTGTGGGGTTAAATATATCGAGATAAGGTTGTTTGATGAATGGATCCTAAGAGTCTAGAGAGTAGCAGCAGGACGCACATGGTTGTCAATCTTGTCATCAACTTGGGCCATGAAGCTTTATTATAAAGGGCCTACCTTTTACTGGAAAATAACTGATAATTAAGCTTTTGGCATCTTCAACAGTTTCAACACACCAGGAAATGGTCCTTCCGATAAACGCATCCATGATATTTTTTTTTATTTTTTTTTTGGGCAAGGGTGGTAATAAAAATAAAGAAAAGAAAAGAGCTAGGTCTCGTCTCTAGCCTTTATTGCTGTTAATTTGCTTGTGGTCACGCTGCTGCTGTTCTGCACGCTTTAAAGCTTGAAAAAAAAATTTAGAAATCGTCCAAATTGGATGATTTCTCCATGGAGCACTACTAGAATGTTATGTATTTGCGGCGGTCTAAATAGGTTATTTTTGGTGTTGAATGGGTGCAGAAAATGAAATAGCCACAAATGAGTACATCTAATTTGCGGCATGGCATATTAAATACTTAGAATTAATTATTTGCAACAATTCTTGAGTAAAACCATTGTAATTAAATACCCTTGGTATTAATTTCCGCTGGTTCTTTTGTTGAATTGCTACATATTAATAGTCCTTCCTTAAAATTTGCGGCATTTTTGCTAATACACCACAAATAAATTAAATTATACTAGTGGAAAGACCATGTCAATTACACGGTTCCTCCATGGACGATTTCTCATTGAGGAATTTATTTTTTAAAATATTTTGAATTTTTTATATTATTAGTACAAATTAAACATAAATACATAATCCATTTACATAGTTAGTAATTAATATTTAATTGTTAGTAATTTTAATTCAAGTAGTGACTAATTATAATTCACATTTATAGAGTAATTAATATCTATAGTATGTTCCATTTATGAAGATTGTTTAGTAGTTAATATTTATAGTTAATAATATTTTATTATTTATTTTGGTATTTTTTTGGGCCAACCCAATTCAGCTAATTCAAAATCGTTTTCTAGACAATGATTTTCATCTAAATCTTGAGAAAATTATTTTTGAAACTATTTTAGTCCGTAACTATTTTTAAAAAATATTTTTAAAAACAACTTCAAAAAATTCAAGCTTTGAATGTTAATTAATTTAGCAGACAAACGTACACTAGAACAATATAACCTCTTTTTTAAATTTTATTTTTTGAGGGAAGACAATACACTGGCTTTTAATTTAAGATAATAAGCATTTAAGTACATACATTTATAAATATATTTCTCTACTTTGTTTGAGTGGCTCTTTTAGTAGACTTCGCGCATTTCAATTTTGTAAAACCAGACACCTGGCAACGTCTACCCAACCGTCAACCAACTTCTGTTCTCTTCTTTGGTGGTCCGATTTGATAGGGCATCGTCCATTGAGCTGGTGAACCATGCGGCGTTCCATAGTCTCCGACTAAGTTTGAATTCTAGTATTAGTTTGTGACGTGTAGTTGTATTTTATGTCGTGACGCTTAGATTTTGTCGACAGGCCTTATAAGACTTGTTTTTAAACTTTCACGCGACCAAGCTGGAGGAGTGTACTATGGAACAAGAGTGCGCCATTGCCACCTATATCAAAGAGAAACATGACTTTAATGCGAAGATCTAGCACATTGGTGATTCCTTGGAGAAAGCATTGAAGCAAGCTCAATTTGTTGAGGACCGTCTCAAGGCTCAGTCCCAAGAGCATGGCGACCAGCTTAAGGGGTTAAATAATCTTCCAACTTTGGAGATAAAGGCAAAGGAAGAAGCTCAGGAGGTACTGGAGAAGTTGAATGCCGAGCTTGCGATATCCAAGAAGGAAGTTGTTGACAACTCCCTCCTTGTGGACGAGCTTATGGAAGAGTTGTCTAGGTTGAAGCTCCAGTTAGCAGAGGTGACTATTGGGCTCAAGTGCAATTCAATGAAGAAGTTGGTGGATGGGAAGCTGTAGGTGGAGGAGGCCCAGGAGACGTTTAAGAAGTATGTGAATGCTAGAGGCGACCTAAAGGATCTGATCTTGGAGGAGGCTGATGGGGTAGGTGACCAGGTGGACATAGCAACTTTCGCGGTGCACAATGATGAGGCCCCAATAGTTGACGTGGATGCCCCTATTCCGTACGCTTAGTCCTTTGCTTGACTATGGTTGAAAATACGAAATTTTTTTTTCTAACCTTTAATTTTAAAGTAATTGGGAAAATAACCCTTGGCTGAAAGTATTTCGGAAAATGACCTTGAGATTAGGTTCGGATGAAAGTCGTTGTCTGGGACAGCGACTTTGGGGTGAGTAAAGCAGAAAGAGTGTTTTTTGGTCTGATTTTCAGCCAGATGAAAGTCGCTGACTAGGACAGTGACTTTCATCTGTGGTAAAAATCTGACCCTAATCATACTCACCTAAGTGAAACCTCAAAACCTTGCCCATCTACCCCAAATCATACCAAACCCTAAACCTTAAACAAACAACAAACACAAACCAAACAAACTCTATTTGTATATTTTTATAAATTTCGGCAGAGTTCCCTCTTTTTATGGACTAATCCCAAATTTATCCATATTGGATTATTAACCTGTCGCAAACACAAACATATTGGATTCAATATCCAACACCAACACAACCAGATTGGACACAAACATCAGGTCCAAGTATGTAGTTCACCTGTTTCTTGGTACATTGTTTAATTATGGAAATACACATAGTAAAGAATATTCATTTATACAAATACATTAAAATCTCCATAAATACATAACTAATAGAATACATATTTATATACAACGGTCATGATAGAATGTAAAGAAATATACATCAACACCTAATAATAAAACTATGAGTCAGGAGTGTCAGCCTCTTTAATGTCGAATAATTGAGGAAATAGAGTGCTCTGACTCTGACTCTGACTCTGTTGCGTAAAATCACAACCAAACTGACCCGTACTATGAGCCCAAGGAGCTATAGGAGATATATAGGAGGATGTACCCTGAGTGTCGTGGTAGGGTGGCAACATCATCTCCATAGTGAACGGTATGTCGGGGGGTGCCTGGGACGACGAGGTTGCACCGTGGATGTCCTCTGTAGAAGTGGAATCACGAAATGGTTAAAGTCGTCATCTTTGGCTAATAGAGATCATCCCTTCATCGCACAACTCCCTGACTCAATCAAATTTATCAGGACTCTTGTGACGAACCTCGACACAATAATCGCTGATAGTCATCAACCTGTCCATCTGAATGATCAAGAAAATTAGAATTACAAAGCATAACATAACAGAATCAAACAACATAATTAAAAAGGGAATCATACCATAATATGCAAAGGAATGGACGCAGGTGCATAATCTACTAATTCCTCCTCTTGGACGGCCGCCGGGGATATGTGACGCCTTGTAATCATCTGGTGCCACATGAGGTATGGATCGTAGAAGCCCATGTTACCCTGAGATGGAACACCGTTGAATACCCTTTGAAGTCGTGTATCCCACTGCCCAATCCACACTAGATGTCGTTCCATCCAATCCGTTCCAGACATCCGCGATAATCTATATCATGGAGATGGTTGAAGGTGTCAGCCTCAGGAGGCACCCCCTGTCGAAAATCGAATTGTCAAGCGACACGACTCGACAAATGCATCTCTACGATGTCGTAGCAGATGAGGGGCACAATCGATCTCCACTCAGCCTCGTCTCCTAGATGTGTTGGATACGGGTCCCAACTCATCTGCTAATATAAACGATAACATCAATAAGTAGTAAACATATGTACTGATTATAAATCAAAAAATATGGTCTCGTATGTTAATTACTTGCTCAACGCTCATCCTGTCGAAGGAGTCTCTGTACACCTTAACCCATGCGGCGAGGTGAATATGAGTGATTTGCTCGACCAATCACCTCGATCCATATGGCTCTCCTTCGGCGGGCTCCCCTTGCTGAATGAATGCCAAGACGACTCCCTGACCCTCTACCGCTCATCGTCGCCGCGTAGGAATAGCTGGACGACAGAATGAGTTGTGCTCCTAGGCTCACAGCTACACGTAAAAACAATTCTTAATGAAAGTATAATCGAGTGAAAATATATGAAATTGACCAGCAATAATAGAAGACTAACCTGAAGAATGACCAACGACCTTGCAATATCTATAGGAACGGATCTGCCCCTCACCGTGACTGCTCGGCAAAGATTCCGATATAAATGTGCCAGAGCTGCATTACCCCAACTGTATGAGCTGATGGTAGTCCACCCCTCATCGAACAGTGGGAGGTAGATAGTCGAGATCTCATTCCCAGACTTGTCTCTGAAAAGTACAGTGGAGACAAGTACCCAACAGTACAATCGAGCATATAGCTCAATAAGTAATCTGTCGCATCATCGTCTGGGAGATCATTGAAGGTCTCGCGTAGTCATGTGAGCTTCACCGCATTCCCCTTCACAGCACTATTCGGGACCTCTACAAGGAACATCCTCCATATCGTATTAGCTGGAGAGGGAGCTGGCACTCCGGTGACTAGACGACCCATGACCGGCAAGCCTATTAGGATAGTGACAAGCTAAAGTTATTTCACCAAATCAAAAGTAATTCCTAAAACCACTAACTAAAATAGATAGGGAAGTAGGGTCGAATCCGCAGGGAAACAAGTCTTTCTATTCCTAATTAATTAATATAATCTAAATTATCAGGTAACCAATTTGTTTTTTTATGAGAATTAAACTAATAGAAAATAATTAAACTAAGGGAATAATCAATAAGGGAAGAAATCAATAATAAAAGGCCTAGGGTATAGGTTCACCAATAAATAATATTCCAGGGTAAAACACAACAATCAATTATCAATGCATAAATTAATCAGACCATAAAGGGCTTTCACTACTTATTACGACCACATAATTAATCTATCGGTATTAAATCGCATCTCTCGATTCTTGACTTAACCATTTATAAATTAAACCCACCTATTGAAACTAAGCCTAAAACATCAATTCTCATCTCTCGAATCTCGAATTAATATTGCATAACTCATACAATTAAACCATGCCTAATCTAATTGTATAGCATTAAATCAATCAATAGGAAATCAATCAAGAGCATTAACAATCGACAATAATAAATTACCCCTTTATATTATTTATGGATCCCCACAAACCCTAGAATTAAACTACTCACACATAATTAAATCTAGGCTAATTAAATCAAATAAGCGAGACATGATTAATCAAATAAATCAATTGCTGAAAATGAAAGGAAAGGAATCATTACCAAAATTAATGGAAAATAATTAATGAATTGCATAAAAACTCCTCGGTGTCGTGAGAGAGTATTTCTAAGAAATAGACTCGATCTGAAAATGCTCGTATGCTAAGAAAAACAACCGAACATAAATTTATACTAGGTTAAGAAGATAAAACAAAATAAACAAATAAAAAAAATCTTCAGAAATATGCGCCCGATCAGGCGAAGGGTCGCCCAGCCAGGTGCGCCTTCAGGCGAGGGCTTGCCCTGTTGGGCTAACTCCGGGGCGAACTAAACCTTGCCTTTGGGCTAATTCTTTTTGATCCAAATCCGGGTTTTCCACCTTGGGTCTCAAACACTTGGTCCATTGCCTCGATCTCTTCTATGTCAAGCCCTTAATCACCAATTTGATGACTCCAACCGGTCTTGGGCTATGAAATACGGTCATAATCCTCCAATGCTCATAGTGGCCTATCATAAGTCCGAGAAAGTGCTCCAAATCTACAATTTCCTATAAAACTGTACCAAAACTACGAAAACACTAGAAAATGCAAATTAGTAATAAAAGTGACTCCGAAGAGCCAATTATACTCCTAAAAATGACCAAGGAACGGGGGTAAATCACTATATAAAATGAACATATCAGATAGCCACGTCTCGTAGTGTCACTGTCGCCTCTCAAACAGGCAGATGGAAAGAGTGTGTCTCCTGTCTCCAACGCTCGGCTAAGGCCGTGATGAGTCCTCAGTCGAGGCGTAGCTACCTAAAAACATGTATACCAATCAAGCCGGTCATTCTAAGGTAGGCCTCAATCCTGTGGTCCAGCTCCCAAGGGAATAAAGTCTCATAATGTCGGCACGTAAGAGAGGCTGCTGGATCGATCGTGCAGTTCCATATAGAAGCGGATCGATGCCTCGCCTGTAAACAAAGAATCGAAGTATCAAGAGGGTCTAGGTACGCCATCTGTAATTCGAATGAATATCCAAATCATCAGTACGAGTCATACCATATAGTATATAAGGACTAAGTGCAAATAAATAAAACAATGGTTGGTATGCATTAATAAATAAGGGAATTGTGTTGATTTGGAAGAAAGAATACAAACACAATCTCATACATTGATTGGAAAGCGCGAGTCTCTTAGGACAACTGCGTCGATTGTGTCTAGTTAAAAGAAAAACACTACAAGTCATGGATCTATCAGTGTTATCATCTATTTCATTTCTTAATCTCTTGGACCTTGGACGTCCCTTAGGTCGAATCCTACTCTCATTAGTAACTAATCTAGGCCCTGTATATGGCCTCCACCGACTCATATCGTTAATAGGGGTTAGACGATGTTCATAGGTATGCTGATAACTACTAGAAGTGAAATGACTATCAACAAACACTATTTTAGATATATGGTAGTTCACACAAACAGCTAATACATGCGAGTAAGGATAGTGATACACCTGAATCTTGTTGCAATTACACGTGACCGTCTCGAAGTTCACTGTGTACTTCTTACCACCCTTACGCCTCGTCCTGTCACCCTTTCATGTAGTTACCTCGTACAAACCTCTATTGATATCAAATGGTTCAACAGTATGATATCTAGCCTTGCTCATATTCTGCTCAATCTTGTCCATGACATAACCGGTGTATGGCAAACCAGCCGCGGATCGTTGCTGAGCGATTCTTCTATACTTAACAATCCATGTTCTTAGAGAATTTACCTCCTGAAGTGGACCCCGGTACTTGAAAAACTCTCCATGAGTTGTCATCTCTGAAGTCGGGGATGTTTTCATAGAAAGGAATCGAAGAAATGGTTTCTTCACCGTCTACTTCTCCTTCATCTTCTTCTTGGGGGTCTTCTTCTTCTTTTTCTCCTCCTTCTGATTCTCCTAGTACTTCAACCTCCTCATCTTGTTATTCTTTATCGTTCCCTTCTTCTTGAACTCGTTCTTCTTCTTCACCGTAAGCAGAAGCAACATAAGCCTGATTCTCATTAACAACTAGATCATGAGCCCCATTATCACTTCGTATGTCACTGGTTGACCCGACTTGATGTGAAGAACTGCATGTCATTCCTGGATTGAGAAAAGGAATTTGAGTAATTTAGGGAATTCGGGTATACATTTCCATCATATTTGTGTATGAAGGAAACAAAGGCATTGAGGAATGTATTTGTTGTTGCGAGTCATTACGTACTTCATCAACATATATCTCCATGGTTGTAAGAGGATAATCTCTATGACATGCCCACATGACTTTCATTGTATACTCATCTTTAAGTGACATGGCTACCGATAAAGTCTTACTTAGAGGATGTTTCATTTTCAAACTCAATTCAACCCGAGTTCGATCATATCCACACATACTATACATCATATCCAGCAACTGATGGAAGGAGGTATCATAACTTGCCAAAATATATATCATATTACCCCCTTTGTACTTTACCATGTCATTTTCCTCAATAACAAGTCCACCCCAACGACATATTAAAGGATGAAATTGATTATCCATAACGCACCTGAATAATCGCACTGAAATAACCTAAGTGAAACTTATGTTCAATAGAATACAACAAAAACATTTAAAACAAACAAATAAGAATTTCTAAAAATTTCGGCAGAGTTCCCTCTATTTTATGAACTTTTCCTCGTTTTATGTACATATTATCAAACCTGTTACAAACCTTAGACAATATCCAATAATACCCATATCAATATCCAATACCAACACATTATCAGTATAGATTTCTTCACAATTTTTTTCCTTAATAACAATAAGAGATTGTATAACAACAAAATCATACGAAATTAAACAATAACCAACTACAATATCCAACTACAAATAAAAAACTACTAATAACCAATTTATACTCAACAAATTAAACAATACTCCACAAATTTATACTCCACAAATTCATCATACTCCATAAATTCATCATACTCCATAAATTTATACTCCACAAAATAAACAATAACCACATTTAAAACCAATGCCACTTAATTTTTCACTTAATTATACTTATTTCATACAAAATCTACCTAAAAAATACCTACATTTTGAAATTAAGCTAGACATTAAGAAAAAAATTTAACCTTGCTTTGAACGTGCCACCGGCCGATGAGGGGGAGTTGTCGCCGCCGGTGAGAAAGAGAGAAAACAAGTGAAGGAGTGAGTGAGGAAGCTGCGCTGCGGAAATGAAAGGAATGGAGGTAGGTCTGATTCGAGAAGGGGGAAGTCTGGCTTTCTAGTTCGCCCAAACTCGTTGTCCTGGACAGCGACTTACTTAATCAAAGTCGTTGTCCAGGACAGCGACTTTGGGCGAACTAGAAAGCCAGACCCTGAAACACTCTTTCAGCTTTACTCACCCCAAAGTCGTTGTCCCAGACAGTGACTTTTATCCAAACCTAATCTCAGGGTCATTTTCCGAAATACTTTCAATCAAGGGCTATTTTCCAAATTACTTTAAAAATAAAGGTTAGAAAAAAAATTCTTGAAAATACTTTATTTTAACTTTATATATTAAATTCTCATACATTTATGCTTTCCCACCTGTTCCGAAATACTTTTTTATTCTGTTGGATATGACAATTTATCGTTTGACATCATGACGGCTGCTTGCTTATCGTTTGGTGTTGCTTTATGTTGCTTTCTTTTTATTTGATGTTGCCATTGTTGCTCAACTTTGTCGTTTGATTTTGTGATTGTTGCTCTACTTTGTCGTTTGATGCAAGCATGCCTTTGTTGATTTGAGCAACATGAGTGCCTAGTTCTGTCGTTTACTCAGTGTTGGTGCTTGATCTTATGATTAGTGCACCTTTTGTATAAGCACCAGTCATTGACGCCTTCTTAACTAGCTAAGTCCTTGGCTAGGGGACTAAGTGTTAGGACGATAAGATGTTACTTTTCGAGTGAGTCGTTTGTTGGTCATGACCATCTATTACTTGGATGTGTTTGAATGTGTCTACAAAATGATCATGAAAGGGGTGACTAGGGGTGGTCGTTGGTTTTCCAATGGCCTCCGAAGCTTAAGTCAGTACACGTAGAACAAAAAAAAAACTTAATCAAAAAGTCAAGTGAAAGAAAACTTATTATAACGTCTAGAAGTGGTACAACTTTAGGTGAACAACGTTCCAACTAGGGATGGATGGCAATGGGTCCAAGACCTGATCCATACTCAGTCAAATCCGACCCATTTTTAGGGTCTGTATATATTTTTTAGACCCATTGGATTCGGGTCGAATATGGGTGTAAATGTCCTTGAGTCGGATATAGATCTGGATCCAAAAAATTTAGACTCGGATCTGACTTGTGGACCCGCTCATTAAAAAAAATTAAAACATAAACCTAAACCTAATTTGTCATTTTGTTATGTACTTTATGAATTATAAACTTCTAATATTTTGAAGTTAAAACTAGGATATGACGGATTATTTGTTGAGTTGTAATTTTTTTATTCTTTTTCGTTCAATTAATAGTTTTCTCAAGGGTTAACATCATTACATTCATTTGACTTAAAAAAAATTGCGAAAATACATCCAATTATAAAATATAAGAATAATAAGCAGATAAATAAAAATATATTAAGGACCCATTTTGGACCCAAAACCCATTAGATCTAGCGGATTTGGGTAAGGGTCTGAAATTTTAGGACCCAATGGGTTTGGGACGGATATGGGTCTAATTTGAAAAAGATGTGTATGGATCTGGGTCCAATCATACCCAACCCAGATCCGACCCATTGCCATCCCTTGTTCCAACTTCTGGGGATAACATGCCTCGATGGATCAACTAGTCGATAAGATTCTCGTCCAACGATCTTATCTATCTAGTATGGTCCTTCCCAAGTAGGTCCTAACTTGTTGTCTATGGGATTTTTAGTGTTTTGAACCATTCTGCGGAGTACCCAATCACCTTCTTTAAAACTTTTTGCCTTCACGTTTTTGTTATAACAACTGGCAACGGCTTGTTGCTGGAAAGTCATCCTAATAAGTGCAGCTTCTCTTATTTCTTCAACTGTTTCCAATTCGCACATTATTGTAGGTTATTAGAGTCTGATGTTGTTAGCATGTACCTTGCCGTAGGGACCCTTACTTCAACTGGAATGACTGTCTAACATCCGTAAACCAAAGCAAATGGTGTTTGTCTCGTAGCTTCTCTAGGCGTTGTTCTATTGGCCGTAAGCGTAATATCTCTGCAGCTTCTTAGCCCATTTTCCTTTGGTGGAGACTTTAATGAACAAATTATTTGTAATCATAAAGTCATAAATAAATTATGTGAATCTGTAAATACAACCCATCAGTCTTACCTAACGCTCGTGTTTTATACGTATTTTGCACTTTATTGGACAACATTGCTCTTATCTCTATAATTAACAAACTTCTCCTATTCTACCCCATTTTCACTCCTATCTTACCCCTATTCACTCAGTCATCTCATTCATCACCGCCATAACACTAACTCCTCAAATTAATACCATAACGTCAATTTTACACCATGCTCACTAGAAGGGAGGGTAAAGAGTCATCTCGTAGTTTACACGAAAAAGATTGAGAAACGTTGCGAAGAAAGCATTGAAGGCAGTCACACGATCTTCAAAGGAATCAAACATGAGTTTTGTTTTTAAATTCTGTTATGTTTTCTTCAATTATTAATATGTAGATCTAGTTTTTAGATGTTATATTATTGTGGGAAATTGGTGGTTGTTCTTGATTGAGAATTGCTTGAGATTTGTGAATTTGTTGTGTCGTTATTCGTATTGTTGTGTGAGTTAGTGTTGTTGTTATTAATTTTCTTGCGTTCATGCTGTTGTTGTTCTACGTGTTTTAAAGCTTGAAAAAAATTAGAAATTATCCGAATTGGACGATTTCTCCATGGAGCTACACTAGTAGAATATTATGTATTTGCAGCGTTGAAATGGGTGCAACAAATGGAATAGCCGCAAATGAATACATCTAATTTGCAGTGTATAAAATACTAAGTATTAATTATTTGCAACGATTCTTGAGTAAAACCATTGCAAATAAGTACCCATTGATATTAATTTGAGGTGGTTCTTCTATTGAACCGCTGCATATTAATAGCCCTCCCTTAAAAATTGCGGCATTTTAGCTAATACATCGCAAATAAATTAAATTGTACTAGTGGAGGAACCATGTGAATTCCATGGATAAATCGTCCAATTTGGATGATTTCTCATTGAGGGGTAATTACACGGGTCCTCCAATTTGGATTCATAAGTATTGTACACACACGGAACATAATAAAGTTATTATATTCCTAGTAAAAGTGACCCTTCAATATAACAAAAATTACCCCTCAACACAACATATGTTAATCTTTATCAACTTTGAGGGGTAATTACAATACCTTGTGTTAAAAACAAGCATTATTCCCTTAATTACGATAGGGGTACTACTCTCATTTTTATAATTATTTTAAAATATTTAAAAAAAATTATAAAGAGTTTTCCTTTATGTGCTCCTTATACTCTCAAAAAGTTTCTATTTTTATATATTTAGTTAGATTTTTCATGAAATTGAAATTCTTTTTGGTGTGTTAATAATAGATTTTTCTATGAGCTATCTAAACATAAATATTCCTATAGATTATTATATTTTCACATCAATTTCCCATTTGACCTATTATTTCAGGGTACTTTTGGCATTTAAGAAAGAGTAGAGAGATAATTTGAACATGTATTATTTTTTCCATAACTACAATTATATTTTTTTAAAACTAGAATGTGCCTATACAAATATACAATGATACTAAAACCATGAGAAATTAAATAAATTGGCTTGTTTAACAAAATATAGAAGATAAATTAATTGATATAGCATTAAACAAACACATTTAACAAAAAAAATAAAAAGATAGTCTTAAAGGTGATAAAAAAAATAAGAGATTTTATTTTTAAATTAAAAAAAATAAAAAATATATAATTTATAGATGATTACTCGAGTTAAAATAACGGTTAGGATCCAAACTTTCAATTTTTCACCGTTTGGGACCTCAAACTTATTTTTGAACCTTTTGATAACTAGAATGAATTTCCGGTAGGTTCTTTTAACCATGGTTAAGTGTGGGCCCTACCCAACATCAATTAAATAGCTAATCCAAAAAAGTAATTAATCTAATTTAGAAGATAACAAAATGACGTTTTTTTTACAACTATGTACTTTGGCGCTACAACCAAAATTCTCCTCTGTTTCTTTCAAGCCCGACTCTTCACCTTCTATGATTGTTCAACCATTCTTAGCCAACTATAATTCTTAATAAGAACTGTATTATAAACGTATCAACCATTTCTTCATTCTTTCATGTGGAATAGCTCCCTCACTATAGTACATTTATTTTTTGGATGTAAAATCATGATCTTAGCTCATAAGTTCACAATCAACATGCATAGTAGAACTCATTACACTAGTAGGTAATCACAATCAGTCAACCTCGTTTTTAGAATATATATATATATATATATATATATATATATATATATATATATATATATATGATTAAATTGATTTGTGCTTTGTTGTGGATAGCTTTGTTACTGTTGTCATTTTGTTTGAATAGTAGCAGTTAAGACTAATTGAGATTAATTATACAATCATGCAATATAAGCAATATTAAGGACACTCTTTTATCTATATATGTTAAATTGCAAATTGTAGGTTTGTTGTTGGATTAAAAGCGGATGATGATTGCTTAATGGAGTTTGGATTTCTTTTATTAATTTTTTTGGATTTCTAAAATATTATATTTTTGGACAATACATGAATTCCCTTGTTATTTTTTTGGTTTATGTAGTTGTTATTTTGTACTGTGAAACAACCGCATTGGGTTTAAATGATTCCAAAAGATATTTTCCATTAATGAAAGCAATTATTTTTTTGTTTTAAATGGTTGAAGTTGAATTAACGTTGAGTTAACTAACTGAAAAGCATTGTAGGTCCTTAAAAATGTTAAAAAAAAAAGGTCCCAAATGGTGAAAAAATTAAAAGTTTGGGTTATAATTGTTATGTTAACTCATAATTGCTCTAAATAATAATATTGGATAAGATATGGTTTTTTTTATATATAAACCTAAGAATTCAGGGTAAATTAATGACTCCCAACAAAATACAGATGTGCAATGTGGCAATCCTAATAACCACATGTTCTTTGTCAAACTGAAAGGCCATATATTCATGTAAAATGTAAATAATTCCTTTAATTTCCGAGTGCTAACTCTTTGTTTGTCGAATAAATTCCAGAAAATTCTCCCGAAACTGACAACCAAAATGGCTGGCAAAATGATGCATGCCGTTCAATACTCTGGTTATGGCGGTGGAGCTGATGCCTTGAAGGTCCATTCTTCTTCCTTATTTTTTTCTTTTTAAATTTCTTTTTATATATTTTCCATATCATGTGGTTAATTTTTATTTAATTTTGAAGGGAGATGGGGTTATCTTAGATTTATGTATATTACTATCAATTTATTGAATGATAAGTTTGATAGTTTATTGCTGAAAAAGATTGAAGAATGGTGTATATTTCATTAGGATATGGTTTTTTGTCTAATTTATGTGCCCACTTTTACTAAAATGATATGGTGTTCATAATCATGAAGATTTAGGATCATAGGAACTGATCTTGATTTTCCATTTACTTCAATCAATCAATAGATATTTACTTCATATTAAGGTTAGTCTGTAGAGTTGTACAAGGATTTTCCGATAAATCAATGGTGCCAAGTATGATTTTACTCTCGAACTCCTATTTGTAGTCACTAGGGCTCTATTTAGTACGGTGTAAACATTTTCCATGAAAACTATTTTCCTATTTTACATAGTTGGGTTAGGAGTAAAATGTAGGATGTAAAACTTGGAATGTAAATTCATTTTACACCCTATTGAAAACATTTTCCTCTAAAATTGGGAGTAAAGCAATTTTACATTCATTTACTCAAAAAAAATATCAACTAACAAACAACTCTCGCATTACCAACTCATCAATAAAGGTGGGCACGGGTTATGTCGTGCCCGTCATAGATCGTGTCAGCTCGTGACTGTCTTCTTGTCGTGCCGTGCCTAATTATGGTCGTGTCATGCTGAGTCGTGTTACATTTCCCTAAAACTCGGCCAATGGCCTACCACGGCTCACGTGTTCAGCGTGTCGTGTCATGCCTCGTGCTTGCCTAATTTTTTTGACAAAAAATAAAAATAAAGTATATAATAGAATTGAAAAAAATAATTTTAGATGATATAAATTATATTATTAGAATATAATAATATAAAAAATAATAGTAATATTAATTGTATTAAATAATACTAAATAATAGCGTGCTGCGGGCCATGCCTTGTGCCAAATTGGCGTGCCGCTCGTGTGCTAGTGCTAATTTTTTTTTCTGACCGCGTCCCACTCTACGAACAATGTGTCGTGCCGTGCCAAAATCATGCTCACGTCGTATTATGCCAAAAGCGTGCCTGCTCGGCCCGCGTGTCAGCTCGGCCCAAGCCCAGCTCTACTCATGCATTCTTCATTTCTCATCTTCTTAGTAGTATCTCTCTCTGCTCCACACTTTCTCTCTCTTAAAAATTGGGGGAAAATTCACAATTGCTTTTCATCTTATTCAAATATCATCAATTTAGTACGTTTTCTTTGAATCTCATGTCTTAATTATTAAATTATTGTACTATATCATGAATTTGAACAAATTTTATCCATTTTAGTCGAAAATAAAAAAAAAAACTAGATTTTTCCCCTGATTCGATTGAATCATAAAAGTTTCTTATGAAATATTGGCAATTAACAGTTAATTTGAAATTAAAGTAGAAATTTTCTTTCTGTTAGAATTTAAAATGTAAAAGTATAAACTATTACATTACAATCAGTTGGTTGGTTTACATTGTGAATACATTTAACTGTTTGATTGGTTTGCTTATTTGATTACGAATACTTCTTTATAGTTAGCTTAAGGTCTTTTTATAATGTTGAACCAGATTTTTAGGAATCTCTAGTTTTATGGCGATATTTTGTATTATGTAATATGTTATTAATAGATCAGAGAAATATATTGTTGGTTTTATATAAAAAAAAAAAAAAAGTTTGATATAGCATAACAAATTTAGCTAATGAAAAACAACTAGAAAATACAACGGAAAAAAGAGTTAAAAATGACAAGAGAATATAATTAGAAAAGTTAATAGGAGTAATTGATTTTCAGTTCAACCAAACAACGGAAAATGTTTAAATGCAAAATCATTTTCCATGCAACTAAATAACGGAAAAGTTCCATGGAAATGAGTTTTCCACCGTAAAAGGTTTTCCATGGAAAACCATTTTCAGTTGAAAATGTTTTACGCCCTACTAAACGGAGCCTAGATGATTGTTGTATGCTGTATGTGTGAATGTTGATGCATTTTTTGAGTAGATAAAAAGAGCTTTAACTAGATTCAGATGGATAAATATTCAACCAAAGTATTATTTTTGAGTCATCTCATCTGGGCTGTTATTTGTGTTGCAGCATGTTGAAGTTCCTGTTCCTAATCCAAAGGCTGATGAGGTATTGCTCAAAATCGAAGCAGCAACTTTGAACCCAATTGATTGGAAGATACAGAAGGGATTACTTCGGCCCTTTTTACCTCGCAAGTTCCCTGCTATTCCTGGTATGTTGTCATACTGCTATTGTCATATTTAGTTATTTATGTTCTTTACTCCCTGTTTGATTTCATGCAGCTTATATTGTATGCAAGTAATTTTTAAGCTGCTAGATTGTGCTCTTCTGTTAAATTTGACAAAGCACGACATTAAATTGGGCTTGTCTGTTGTTTTTAAGGATGAGGCTCGGGCTGGGTACAAATCCTGTGGATGCATCTATTTCGAAAGGAAAACTGCAGTTCTTGTTTTTTGTATGACATATAAGTTGTATTAGTTATCCACCTTCCCTTCTTTCCTGGAAAAGGCTGTGGATGGTGGTCATATGTAGCAAAGGTTTTACCCCTTGGCTTCTTTATGGATAAATTTGTGTTGGAGAGTTTGGAAAGCTCACTCAGCTTAACGAAACTTATACTACTGGAGTGTTCTATGCTCTAGATTTCACCCTCTGTATTCTGATATATTATACTATGCTGGTGTCTTTACATTTTATCTAATTTTAAGGGGAATTTCGAGCTTGGAATTTCTAGATTGTGGTCTACGTCTTTTTATTTTTTTGGAAAGAGGCCAGGACTGTGCGTTTGTGTTTTGAAATGTTCTTACTCAGTAGTGTAAAACTTTAAGAAGGTATAGTTTAATTGGTTGTTATTTTTTACACTAGCCTAGCCAGTTCCTTGTGTGGAAGATGAATAATATGTTGCATTATCTTTTTGTAGCTGAAGACTATTTTTTATTGGTTCAGGAAGTGATGTTGCTGGGGAGGTAGTCCAAGCTGGATCTGCTGTAAATAGATTCAAAACTGGTGACAAGGTCGTGGCCGTGCTGAGCCATGCTGTAAGTTGCTTGCTTCCGTATTCTCAATCTTTCAATCAGAATAGGTCTCTTAAATTCTTCATGAAAGAGGGGCATGCATGTTAATACCTGCTATTTTGTTTCTAATATTATTGTTACTGACAGACTGGGGGTGCAATGGCTGAATTTGGCGTGGCCAAGGAGAACCTGACAGTTGCGAGGCCACCAGAAGTTTCAGCACCTGAAGCCGCAGCACTACCCGTTGCTGCCCTTACTGCTCACAAAGCCCTTACCCAGTTTGCAAACATCAAGCTTGATGGAAGTGGTGAAAAGAAAAACATATTGATCACTGCTGCATCGGGGGGTGTGGGTCACTATGCAGTCCAATTGGCAAAGCTTGGAAACACGCATGTAACGGCAACATGTGGAGCTCGCAACCTTGACTTTGTCAAGGGCTTAGGTGCCGATGAGGTTCTTGACTATAAGACACCGGAAGGGGCTTACTTGAAAAGCCCATCAGGAAAGAAATATGACTATGTGATCCATGGCGCAACCGAAATTCCTTGGTCCACCTTTGAACCCAATTTGGGTGCAACAGGTAAGGTGATAGATTTGACTCCCAGCCCAAGTGCAATGTTGACATTTGCTCTGAAGAAGCTAACATTCTCTAAGAAGCAGCTGGTGCCTCTGCTTTTGATTCCAAAGAAAGAGAACTTGGAATATATGGTGAATTTGGTGAAGGAAGGGAAACTTAAATCAGTCATAGACTCGAAATATCCTCTGAGTAGTGCTGAAGAAGCTTGGAGTAAAATAATGAGTGGTCATGCTACGGGGAAGATCATAATAGAGCCTTAGAATAGCAGACTCTGAAACTTGCACCTTCAGAACGGTACATTTTCCTATTCTTTGGTTATAAATATTCAAGTTATTTCTTCGTAATGGAAGTGTTTTAGTATAAGAATAAATCATTTTATGAACTCGTGTATTTTAACCAAGAATATAATCAACCAAAGTCATGTAATAGCTAGAACATTTTTAGAATGAATATTTTGGAATCAGAAGAATCACTCTTATAAGTTTACTAAATATAATAATCATCATATCTCATGTTGTGTACCTTCATTTTTCATTTACATTCTTTCAAAGAAAAAAGTTTCCGTAGTAATTCAATAATGAAACTATATAATGTCTTAAAAAAAACTTCAGGGCATTAGCATCGTTACAATCTATTTGGGTGTCTGTACATTAGAATTTATGACCTTAAGCTTTGACAGGAGCAGGGGTCTCCTCATAGCTCAAGACCCCTCTGGTGTCGATGTTCTGCCGTGGATGGTACCTGTACGTTCCGAGCATACCATGTTCAAAAACCTCATCATCCTCTAATATGAGATCAATTTCCATCATTACCACATAGTCCATTATCATTTGTAATCTCAACTACACGAAGTCCATTTTGTGGTCCGACTGCTATAGGACAGAGCTACTCCTAAGAGTGAAAGTCCTCAGCACCATACTTATTATCCACACACCTCAACAATCGCCTTTTTCGAAAAAAGAAGCAACCACAGCTAGTCTTACTTAGCATCCAAACCCTTCAATTTGTGTTATGCCACACCTGCTCAACCCGGCTGATAGGAGGTCCACGCATCACTTTGAAGTTCGCACGAGCCGTGTTGAATGCAGGGACTCCAAGTTTCTCACCATGGTAGGATCTAGTAGCGGGATTCCAAAGCACAAGAGTACCAACCCCAATGGGTAGATCATGATTCCATGAAGGCCATGAAGCTTAAGAGTTTGATCATCTGCATATTCAACAAATTAAATGGAGGAGATTCAAGATCAAGTAAAAATGCAACGCATGGGTGATTGGATCACTGCGGAAACAAAGAAGATTGAAGAATCAATAGGAGAAGAATATAGGATCGAATATACTCTAGAAGGGGTGAATAGAGTATGATCGTTTTTCGCAATTAGGTGATCAAGGCCTTGAGATGACTTTCAATGGCGGAATTGAAACTTTGAGACTGTATGACTGTCAAGTCCTTGAAATATGTTTCAAAGGCTGTTGCTGAACTTTTGATTTCGTTGTAGCTATTTTATCATTTTAACAAAATAAACAAAAACGTAAGTACGAAAAGCAAATAAGTAAAAGAGACAAGACACGATAATTTGTTATGAAATTCGGCAATTTGTCTACATCTCCGCTTAGGGGTGTTCAATCTGTAGGATTTAACTCTTTTTATTTCCTCATTTAGAGACTTAAAGCAACCCTAGAAGATTTCACACTTATCTTCTACTCTATAGCTTCTTTTGCTATAACTTAACATTTTAGATCCTAAAAATAAAAAGAATCCTCATTTTTTTTAATACTTTTGAGCATTATAATTTTATACTAAGTATATTACTCTTTCTTTTGATCACACTCTTTTAAACACTCAAGTTTCTTTTCTTTTCTCTCAATCTTAAATACAATGAAAGAGTAAAGAGCTAGAGAGGAGAGCTAAAATATTTTTGTTGTAGCTTGACAATAGTTTTCATGTGAAAGGCTTGGTAAAATTTCTGCTCAAGTTTCAACTAGTATTTATAGGAGAGAACACCAACGACATTGTTGAAAAAACAAATGAACTTGGACATATGAGTAGCCATTGCATTTGAAGTTGTTGGAGAATTTTCAGCTTCAAAAAGTTTGTTGTTGACCACTTTAAATAACATACGAATCATGGCTTCAACATTCTTTCATTTTATTAGCAAATAAAAATAGAGAGTTGTTAGCTTTCCCAAAAAAAATCTTTCATTTGTTGGGGTTATTGGGCACATGATAACAAATTGCTTTTATCCCACAAACACTTGAATATTATATTGGTTTTGGTCTACTATGCTTTAGTCCACGATTTTAGGAACCAAAATTCCATGCAACTTGATGGTCCACGTGAGACAGTAACAACAGTTAAGACAATTTTGCTTTGCTTTGAGTTCATGCATTCCATGCAATATTTGATGGCCTCAAATAAAATATAGTAGAATCATAACAATCATGATAAATATCATCTTGCTTTATTTTCTTCAATCTGGCCTTGCATTAGATATGAGCCAACAAGTTTGACTTCCATCACAAATAAAACACATCATTAGTAGTAACATCAAGGTGGAAACTTTAGAGTTTATTATATATAATCACTAGGCTGCAATAAGGAACGAACTATGGTGAATGACAAAGGAAGATGACTATGGTGAATGACAAAGGAAGATGTACGTTCCTATGAATAAACTCTGTGTCTGTGTTTTGAATGGAGTTTTTGTTTCATGGAAAAAATAGACGTGAAGATCATCTTATAGCAGTAAGGGCTTGAATTGTGCTAGGTGTATTGCATGTGATTCACACTTGTTGAACAAGTACATTTTTTCCCCAACCCTAAGAAACCACGAAGCACTAAAATAAGACTCATAAACATGACTAATATCATGGAGAGCGAGTATGGAATCCATAATATACTAATACTTACTCTCTTCATTCCTATTTTAATTATGAAAACTTAATATTTTAAAAGTTCTCCAAAAAATAAAAGTGAAGCAAATAAATAAAGATATATTCGCTCCATCCCTCAAAGATTGCCTCATTTTCCATTTTGGTTCGTCCCCCAAAGATTGCCCCACTCTATAAAAGATTTTTCATTTTGGGTTGTCCCCTTAAAGATTTTCTATTGTATCTTTAAAAAGTTAAAATTTGTACTTGGGGTAATCTTTGAGAGACGAAGGTAATAGTAAGTAGCAAAGGATAAGTATTTCATAGCACTTGTTCCAGTCAATTACTACCAATTATCTTATATCTTATATCTTAACTTCAAATCCTATGAGTAATGGGCTTTGGGCTATAAGTGATCCACCAGAATAACCAAATTTTGACTATAATTCCCAAACAGGTGGTGCCCTATATTAGTCATTTCACCCTTTAGCTTATCCTTGCAAATGCAAGACCTTGTCAAAGGGCCTAAAAGTAACTTCACCATTTCCACTTTTTTTTCAAAAGTATATTAAATTAGAAAAATAACAATATAGAATATGGTCCACTATTATATAATTGGGACCACAGGCCCACCGCCAAGCAATAGCGTTTCGATTTCACACTCCCATTTTTCTTTTTTCTTTTGAATAAATCTTCAAATTTTTAAAATCTTTTTCCTTATTTTATTTAATGTCATTGTTTTTTAAGATTAAAAAATAATTTCTCTGGTTTCTTCTCCTACAATTTCTTCATCTGCGAAATTTAAGCCAAACTCCGTTCGACTCTTCATCCTCCAAATCTCTCTCCTCTGCTACATTGTTCATGATCCCCATTTTTCACATTATTTTTCCTAAATTTCCCCCTTTTTAATAAAATAAATTAACTTTTGAGCTACAATTTGCATATTGTGAGAATTCTTGGTATGCTCGATCCCTTAGTATTTTCTCATTAAACTCTAATTGTTGAATATAATTTGGGTTTTTTCCTTGATTAATCTTGCTCCCGAATATTACTATTTTATCATATTTAATTTTTTTGAAAGATTTTTTCTGCTCAACTTTTTTGTTTTTTCCTTTTTTTTTTTCTTTGCGCTATCTTATCTGGGTTTAGTACGTTATAGTTACATTCTTGTTAAAATTTTTCATTTTATTTTCAAATTTATTTGATCAAAAAATTATTGAAATCCATTGAGTTTGTGTAATTCTGAGTTGGGTGTCTTCCCTTTGAAGTTTCTATTTATTTATTTTTTGTTGTTGTTGATTTTGTGATTCCCAGATAATCAGAATACGAAAGTTTCAATCTTGTTAACTTTTGCTTTCTTGTCATGAATATTTTCTTCTGAGTTAAATCACAATTTTACAATCACCACATGATATTCATTTGTATTTTTGAACCCACTAATATCATCTAAATTAACAACTTTATGCGTATTTGAAGTCTCTGTCAATTGGATTACTTTTATTTCTTTCTTCAAATGAATGGGTATATTTTTGTTCTTTTTTTGTGTGGTATTGCAAGTAATCAGTTGGAAATATATATAGATATGGGGTTTCTTGATTGAATATATAACAATGTTTTATTATTATTATTATAATTATTGAGTGTCTGGAATTGGTTGGATTTAATTTCATTATGAGATTGAGTTTAATTTCATTGTTCTGTTTTTGTAAGGTATTTTTGGGTAGGATTTACTGATTAATATTTGTGTTGTGATGCAGGTGTCAGGCATGGGAAAGATTAGAAGTAAATGGAAATGAAATTTGTTATGTGGATTATTATTCATTTCTGTAAAGTGAAACAATTTTGTATTTAAGCAAACTTTTGTTGTTCTAGCTGGTGGGTTTTAGATGGTACCAGTTGAGTGAAGCAGCTCGTAGGGGCTTAAATTAAGCATGTTGATAGATTTCTCATTTTATTTTGTAAATCTATACGATGATAAGCAGGCCGTCTATGAAAATTTTCATTTTGTGGTGCATTTGAGCATTAATTTACATCAACAAGCAAGTGACATAGACTTTGTTCCCAAAGAAACCTATGTTTGGAGGTTATTAGAGGTCCATTGACAATTTTGTTTCGTGGCTGTATCCCAATTTTGAAATATGGACAGGTTTGTTTCGTGCTGTGTTTAAGTAGTTGTGGAAATAATTTAGCTTAATTGATTGATCTGGCTATGTATTTACTGTGTTTTGTACTCATTTTGTTTCATTCAGATATAAAATTTTGAAAGAGCTTGGAGATGGAACCTGTGGAACTGTATATAAAGCTGTCAATAGAGAGAGTTATGAGATTGTAAGGGCATTCTCTCAATTTCTTATGGCAGTGTCTTCATTTTGTTGTGATGGGGGTCTCTGTAGCCCATGAAATTTATCATTTTGCATTTCTGCATGTACGATGAAATTCTCTCGTTTGATTTATTATGCTTTCTTAACTGACCATTATTCAATCCAAGTCTCGAGTCAAGCTGAGCGTTGTTAATTTTGTTTATCAGAACATTCAAAAGTTTGTCTCATTCCAAACATTGATGACTGACTTTTTGCTGGTATAATATCTACGGTTTCTTGTCTAGGTTATCAAATTCATATTTTCTTATCAAGGCTATCTCTTTATTTCATACATTCACAACAAAGTCAACACTTGTGTTGCAACTAGCATCTCTGGAAGCTTTTGCATTTTTAGTTTTTAAGCCAATATAGCTCAAAAAGAATATTGGGAATTGTCTTTTAGACTTGGTTAGTGAGACTTATTAATGAACTTTATTCACAGGTTGCTGTCAAGAAAATGAAGAGGAAGTTCTATTTTTGGGAAGAATGTGTAAATTTGAGGGAAGTGAAGGTACTCTATGTTTTCCATGGGTAATCTAAAACTTGAAGACTGCATTAATTGTTTATGGCTCAATTCACTTCTATGCTGTGATATTTCCCTAACAAGATACATGCTTCTTTTTCAGTCTCTCCGGAAAATGAGTCATCCCAACATTATAAAGCTGAAAGAAGTAGTACAAGAAAATAATGAGTTGTATTTCATATTTGAATATATGGTAAGTTTCTAAGCTTCATGTCATATTCCATCTTGAGAAACATTTGTACTATTCCAATAAAGATTAAACTTTCTACCCAAGCTGCTCATACATTGGCTATTCCTATGGATTTCCAGTATACCTCAAGTTTGGGTTTTGTGACAGGTGAAACTGATCAGTGAAGCCTAGTTCCATATCTTAAGCAACTGTTTGGGGATTTTTATGAACAATTTGCTGTCCTAGGGGGATTGTGTACCGACCCTTTTTTAACGCCCTCCTATAAATTTTAATGCTTGCTTTCAGATTAATGAAGCTGAACAAGTGAATAGTTTTGAGCTCAATCACAGTTTAGTTTTCTAGGCTGCATAAATAACATTCTGATATCTTATCTGGCTATAAGTTTTATGTTTGAATTTATTTGAGAGCACATTTCCTGATATTGATTGGTCTTTTTATTTGGTATGATATTCTTATCCTCTTCATGACAAAAAAAAAAAAAAAATAGATAGTGTAGGACTGTAGACCATTTCGGCCAACCAAAGAAGAGAGATGATGAACTTTGGAATCTTAAGATTGGGTTGTGGGGTATTTTCTTATCTTTTATATTATGATATTCACGTCCAATCTCCTGCATTGGGAGTTGAGAGATGATGAAAGGCTTTTGAACCTTTAGATTGGGCTTTGGAGGAAATGGGGTTGGCTACTAGATTATAGAATAATTGATTGAAATCTGTTTTAAGATTTATTATCAGTCAGTCATATTAAGCTTTTCATTGAGCACGTGTTTTCATGTGTATATATTAGAATGTGTAGTTGCTGGAACCACAATAAATTGCTTGCTTGTAAACTATTAATCGCAGGAATATAATCTATATCAATTAATGGAGAGGCAGAGACCATTTTCGGAAGACGAGATAAGAAACTATTTGACTCAGGTTCTTCAAGGACTGGCACATATGCATAGGAATGGATACTTTCATCGTGATCTAAAACCTGGTATGATGTTTAGTCATGCTTCAGGATTCATTACTTCATTAATTTCCGTTAAAGTCTATTAAATTTGTTTTCTGTCCTTCATATGTGCCTTCTTTTTCACCCTAACCTTATATCTTTGTGGTGATTTTTTTTACATGAAAGAGAATCTTCTGGTAACAAATGATGTAATCAAAATTGCTGATTTTGGACTTGCCAGGGAGCTTTCATCAACGCCTCCTTATACTGACTATGTTTCAACACGATGGTGAATTTTTATTTTATTTTACATATTCCCCCTCTGGTTATGTGAGTCATGTCTGATCCTACAAATGTATTCATAACTTCTACAGTTATCATTAGATTTTTAATGAGCTTCTTCATCTACCATGATGTGTTTAAGCTGTAAAACCTCTCTTATGTTTTCTTTTTCAATTTTAATTGTCTTCCAGGTATCGGGCCCCAGAAGTTCTGTTCAAGTCTTCGACCTACACTCCTGCAATTGGTTTATTCTCTTGATTTTTTCTTTCATTTTTGATTGCTTCTCATCTGATGCCTGATCTTTTTTCTTTTGAATCTAACATAATGTTGCTTTGTGTTGTCTGTCTGTATAATTATGGAGTGTAGATGTCCTATTGCAACCTGAGATACTGAAATTAGGAAACTGACTAGATTTTTAGAATTTTTAATTTGAAATTTTGTTTCAACACATATTCCCCTAAGCTTTGTACTTTGTAGAGTACATCACAAACAGCAGAACTGTCAAATCATCAAAGTTTTTAGTGGTTTTAGTTTTGACTTTAATTGAGAATAACATAGTACACATTGCATCTGTGTAACTCAACTACCTGTTAAATTAATGTTTGGATAGGTTATCTTTTTAGTTCTATGTGGATATGCTTTCAAACAAATTTTTTTTTTCAAATCAAGTGCCATTCTTCCATCGATCGTCACGTCTTTCCCTGTCTCTGCTTTTTGCTTTACCATTTCAAACTTGATCTTGGATGCTGTTCTGTAAATTGTTCCTGTTGGTCATTCATGAATGTTAGCATTATTGTTCTATTCTCCTATGTATACCATTTGTTAATGTTTCTGTGTGTGCTGTTCATCAGTCCCATTGCTCTGTTTCCTTGCAAGCTGCTAAATTATCATGTATTATTGCAGATATGTGGGCAGTTGGTGCAGTACTTGCTGAACTTTTCACCTTATGCCCAATTTTCCCTGGAGAAAGGTAATGCCTATTTTGATCCTAGTGATCCATGGTGAAAAGAAAAATACTTTCTAGAGCCTATTTAACTGATTGTACACGTTTTCTGGATATAATACTGAAAGTGTTATTGGTAAAAGTATTTGCTTAATAATGATTGATTCTGCTTATTGTTTCTAAGTGTCTGAGAGTTTGGGAAGAGAAAATTGTGTACTTGCATGTATGTTTCTTCCAAAGTAGTCACAGATATTTTGTTTTGAGTAAGACCAATACTATTTTCTTGTAGGTAGTTGGTCTTATTTCAATAGAAAAATTGGCTTTTACTTCATATGCAGGAACATAAGGGCATATATGACAACAAAAAATTATTAGAACACCTGGCCATATTAGCAATATATTAATTCAGAGAACATATAAAAGCTTGAATCGATTAGTTTTTGTATGAAACACATTCTGCCTTTGTATCAAAAGTGTTTCACTAGAAAAATGTGGAACATGTGACCACAGTTTGGCCCCTTGAAATTATGTTTTTCTTTCTGGTACTTCTGAAGGTTCTATCATTTATGCACACCCTTATTTTATACTTTTTCTTGTTTAAAGATATTGGTTGATGGCTGGATCAACCTTTTTTCTTTAATAATTAATTTTGGTAACTGGTGATAATCTACTTATATGGCATCTCTTAACAGTGAAACAGATCAGCTGTACAAAATATGCTGTATACTTGGTGCTCCAGATTGGACTGTTTTTCCTGAAGCAAAGAACATCACACAATTAATCAATATTAGTTATTCAGAGGTGATATGTGTTCTTGTTATTTACCAAATATGTGCTGTTGCTGTGCTTCCTTAATCACTGGTTTTTCTTTGACAACTGTAGATTTTGCCTGCAAATCTGTCAGAAATAATCCCAAACGCTAGCTGGGAAGCTATTGATCTTATCAGTGTACGTGTTACTTGCATGGAAATTTTTTTCCTGCCAAGTCTTTAGATTTGCTCATTGTTGCTTTTTTTTTTTTTTTTTTGGTTATTTGTGCATGAGAATGACAGTTAGAACTTTTTATGCTTTTATTGATTACCAGCAACTTTGTTCTTGGGATCCACTTAAGAGGCCTACAGCAGAACAAGTGCTGCAGCATCCATTTCTTAATGTATGTAATAATGTGCATTTTTGTTCATAAGATATCTCTTGTGATTGATAGATAACTTTTTATGAGCTATGGCTCTATGGCAGGTTGCTTTGGGGGTGCCTCGTGCAATCCACGATCCCTTTCAAAATAAGCCAGAGTATGGTCAGTATACGAGTAAGCTGTTAACGCCACTTCTTTGTACTACTTGCTTCAAATTATTTCTTCCAATGATGTGTAATTGTACTTTTCGCTTGACAGAAACAAAGCCAAACCTTGAACTGAACCTGTGGGACTTTGACAGCAAGCCAGATGATTGTTTTCTTGGCTTAACATTGGCTGTTAACCCTGGTGTTTCTAGTTTAGGTAAGAGATCAGCCTTGCACAAAATTTGAGCTGGATTCTGATGGCCATTTTTTTAGATTCAGTAGAAGTCATTTATACCAGTCTGCTATGTTGTGCTGGAGAACTTAAGGGGCATACTGAAGGGTTTATTTCTAGATCTTTTCTAGTAGTTCTTAATTTGGTGATTCTTTGGCAGATAAGTTGCTGTTGTCTCCTTTATTTATTTTTCCCCCCTTGGTGGAGACTGTTTTTTGTGTGGCTCTTTCACAAATTAAATAGATTCAGTGATGACTAGTTGCTTGACCATCAACTTCCCTTGATTCTGATTTCCCTCGGAATTGTTATTTTAAAGGAGCCACTATTAGAAATTTGTTTGATGTTTGGGTGGGTTAATATATTATGCTCTAAATTTGTTACACTAAGTCTTCATTTTCATTCTTTGCCCCTGAGAAAAGAAATGGCTTGATGTTTCTACCCTTCTTGGGTTACTTACCTGATCTATACACCCTGATATGTATATTGTCATTGCTGTGTGCAGGGATGGGACCCAGTCTATCTGGAAACACATCGCAGGTTAGTGCATTATTATGAAATGCTTAGTCTAGCAGTGAGCACTAGTCATTTCTAAAATATGATTTGAAATCAGCTACCTTCTGCTGATCATCTGAAATTAAATTTGGCAATTGCAGGATTTATATTTCTGCTCCAGTTTCCCAGATCATCCCGAGCAGTCAGGTAATTGTTTACCTAAGCATTGTTTTGTATGAAAAGTTGAACACTGGTTTTGTGGGCATTTTTGTACTTAATCTATTTGATGAAAGGCACTTCGAGTTTCTATGTAGGGTTGCCTCAGTCCATGAGTATCTCATATTTGAATGGTTGATTCCTTGTAGTGGTTGATTCTCATTTTTATCACTAGATTGATTGGTTGACATGCAACTTCAGCCTTCTGGACTTCTGGTCTTAAAAACTTGTTGGTTCAATGAAACTACTTCATCTCAACTTAGTAGTAGAGTTGTTCCTGTAGACACCTTTCTTGTGTATTAAGAGCTTGCATCTGTTGATGGTTCAAGATTTTGATCGCTTATTGGCAACTAGTTGGAAATGGGGTCCTAAAGGGCTGCTTAAGCACTTTGAATTGCTCCATTTAGGAAAATATGTTGTGATTTGTGTGATGAAAGGAATATAGATTTGGGCTTGCTTATGACCTTCATGATAACTGTATTTTGAAATGGCTTGATGTAGAGATAATATGTTGGAAATTTCAGAGCGAAGGTTCTTATCTGTAGAATTGTGACAAGTATTACATTGAGTAATTGTGTATACATAGATAATTTGCTTCCTGCTTTAATAGATGGTTTTAGACTCTTAGTAGCTGATTTTCACCTATATTTCTCGAATTTTGAGCAACTTGAAACTGATTTATCCTTCTTGAATCCAGTTTTCTGGTCACTTTTTTCACCTTGCCGAAACGGGGTGACTCCTCCAGTTGATCCCTCCTTGTCACTTTCTTTCAGGTCGGTGGATTATGAAATTTCGTTTTTGTATGCGATAAGTTCCTCTGGGAACCTTAAACTCTTAAACTCTTCAATCATTGTCAGTCTCAAAGATTTTGTTATCAAATTTTTGCATTAACTGGATCCTCGCTTCTAGCAGTTCAATTTCTCATCCACCAATTGGAGTTCCTCACTCGGGAGGTTTCAGTCTTGCAGCTTTGCAGCCTGGTATTTTAGATGGCCCATTGTTGGCTGGCTCCTCCCCCCTCAACCAGATGAGTCATTACCTTTGAAAGACTAACTTTATTCATTAAAGTTAGAGATGTAATTATTTCATTAAAGTTCCTTATTTCTTCTCCAACACAGATATTATTGTTTAGGGATCACAGTGATTAAGCTCCTTGGAGCTATTTGTGAATATACTAAAGTAGTTAATGTTAGAGAACACTTTCATTTCTAACTCATTTCACCTTTTCACTCTGAGCTCTCTTCAGTGACTACTGTCGCCGGAGTAGTCTGGTTTGGGTAAATTCGTTTCAGGTTTGTCATGTTTCCTATGCCACCCAAAGTTTCTGAGAAGTCAAAAGCAAGGGTGTGATGAGTTTTGATACTCGTAGTTGCTTCGGCGGCAACCATTCTTACCCTCCCAGAAAAGTTAGAAAAAGAATTCAGCGATTGCTGTGGGTTGCTGCCAATCCTTATGGTTAAAATTCAACTATATATTTCGTGTATATATGTAAAAGAGGAACTTGAGAGTTGAGAGGGTAGAGAATATTACTAAAAAAAAAATTTAAATAATTATTTTTATTTATCGTAATTATTAAAATAGGAATCGAAATTTATATGTAATATTTAGCCTAAGAGAAAACTAACATGTTATTTTATATATTATGTAATACACTTCATAAAATTCCTACTATATTGCAAAATTAAGACTAACTATTTAAAAGTTAATTGTATTATGAGTTTTGTATTATCTTGAATTAAGTTGAGACCTTGGTTGATCCTACTTTAAATTAAGGGGGTAAATTGATAAGTAGAATTGGGTTGTAAGATAATAAGATTATACAGGTTTTAGAAAATGGTAAAAGTACATACAAAGTATTTTATTCTGCTCAAATAAGACTGATATTAAAGAATTGAAACATTTCTACAATTATTCAACATTTACATAGTTCATCTGATACGAGGAAAGTATTATATTTAAGCATTTTTCTTTTATGTTTTTAATATAGAGTTAACCTCTAGGCAAGAAAATAGTTGAAACATTCATGACATTGCAAATGTCCTATCACTCCTAAGGCTAATATGATCTTTTTAGAGTCATAATAAACATGTGAATGTGTTTCTTTACTTGGTCTGAAATTGTCTAAAATATCAAAATTTGAAGGTCATATGAGGGCAGAGGCGGACCGGGCATTGTGCTTGGTGAGTCACAGGACTCACCAGGGCCCACAAAAAATTTGAGGTTTTTTTTAAAAAAAAAAAAATAAAAATCAGAAACTCTTCCCCCACCGTGAGGAGGATTGGAACCATTCAATACCTTATATGATATCTAAAAGCTCTAAAAATAAGATAAGGACCCAATTGCAGAAGTTTAAGAAATCAATTGAAATGAGTTTAATAGGCTCATAGTATGTCATTGGAGTGACTTAAACCATTTATTTTGATTTTAAACAACCATTTCATTAAATTTCATAAACTCTTAAAATTAGGTGTTAATTTGTATTCAAACTGCTAAATACTTTATAAAGCAATGATTGATTTCGACCCTCTTCATATGAAATGTCTTCATGGAATTGTACATGCAGCAATGCAAGGCCAGCACTTAGCCCAGGAAACTCAACCAGAAGGTAGGGCAAACAACCGCTAAGGGTCCAAACTATTCAATTTTGTTTGACTCATGTCATCAAAAATAAAACAAATTAGATAAAATAAAATAAATTAGCAAAAAGAAAATCAAGTTTCACATTTAAATTATTTGAATTATTTTAGCAAAAAAGAAAGTATAGATAAAGTTAGTTTGGGTAAGCACTTTAAAAAAATAAGTTCAAATAAAATAAATATAAGATAAAATAAGTCGAATATAACACAATCTAAGTTTAGAAAATATTAAATAAGTTCTAGTCCAAACTTATCTAACTAGTGTGTATTTCATCTCAATAAATAAATTATGAAAAAGCTTTTAAAAAATAAGTACAAAAATTTAAAAATATTGTAAAATAAATTGAACTAAAGGGAGCTCAAGGCCAAAATTATGCCGATAAGAAATGTTACATGATTTATTATAATTTTTACATAGCTGAGACTTAAGTATACCTGTGCATTAGATCGGGTTAGGGCCGAGATAGACCACATGCAAAACGGGCTGAATTGAGCCAAAGAAGATACAAAACGGGTCGGATTGGTCCAAAGGAGATACATGACGGACCGAATGGGGTAGAGTCGTCCAAAGAGAGTATAGTTTTTATCTATGAAAAGTATATATTACATGTATCATGTCCAATCTTTGGTAGTAAACTATCGACAAGCAAGTGAAATAATTCATTACCTAATAGTGTTTAGAAGTCTTGGAAACTATTGGTACATTATTGACCCGATTTGACCCATTAAACACTCAATAAAACATAGCTCTTTAAGAGACAGACCCATTAGACTCATTATTGATTAGACCATTTTACAAATAGGTTAGTTAAGGGCCCTTCCTCCCATTGAGCAGGTCTAGACTTAAGTACCTAACTGGCTAACTATACTTCTGTGTTTAATGACGGTTTTAGTATAAGTTCAATAAATAAAAAAAAACTCTTCGATTTTAGCCTCCCACATATTTTGACCCCTTCTCAGTTAAACCAAAAACTTTTCATTATTCAACACGCTCTCAGCCTCTCACTCCCAAAATTTCCCAAATTTTGAGAAGCTTATTGGACATTTGCCTAAGTGCCCATTACTCTCTCAGTCTCTCATCGATCTCTAGCCTCACTCACTCGTGGAATTATTGGAATAAGATTACAAGCATCGAGACATAGTTGCGGGTTTTTGGAATAGGCGCGGGTACATAATCCACTACCCACTTCGTTTGTATCAATTGGGATTTGGAAAATGCTGAAAATTGAAACGGGAATATTGTATTGTTCAATTGTTGTTCGCTGTTGTGATTTGAAATGGGAAATTGAGATTTGCTCAATTGCCCAAATTGATGTTGCATTGTTGATTAATTGTTATTGATCACATTATCACAAGGTGCACTATTTCATTACTCTTTCTTTATCACAAGGTTGGTTTTAACCCATACTGTAAAAAAAACGCCTTATACACACTTTACAACATATTCGGGTTTGAATTTAACACTCACTCTTTTCTTTTTTTCCCTCTTTCCCAATCCTCTCATTTCTGATTTCTCAATTCAACCCCTAAATCCTTTCATTTGGGAACCCAAACCCCTTCCCCAACTCCCCTTCACAACTTCAGTCATGCACCTGCCTCTCTCTGCTCTGCACTGACTCCGGTCTCTTTAGTCACGCACGACCACTCTCTGCTCTGCACAGCTGCACGCGCACCCCAGTCCCCCCCTGTCTGTGCTCCAGTGCTCCACGCCTCCCCGCCGGCACTGGCACGCACTGCTCCGTCACCAGTCAGTCACGATACCCACTGGTCCGTAAGTACTTCTCAGCTTCTTTTCTCCTAAATCCTTGTCTCCTATCATTCCTCAATTGATAACTTGATTAATTGATTTCATTTGTCATTTGTCATTTGTGAATTGAATCATTGAATGAACGATTTGGGTCAGATTCATGAATGAATGATTTGGGTCAGTTTATAATTTCGTGAATGAATGTTGGGTCAGTTTATAATTTCAGATTCTGTATATTTGATTAATTGGATTTGGGAATTGTTCATTTGTCATTTGTGAATTGAATGAATAATTCGATTTGGGAATTGGACCAATTGGTCAATTGTGATTTGTGAATTGAATGATTTACTTTGAATGTGAATTGGACCAATTTGGTTATTTTGAAATGTTGAATTTTGGTTATTTACTTGAAATCTTGAATTAGAGAAAAAGAGTTAGTATATTAAGCTTATATTGTCTTCAAATTTGCAGTTTGAATATGAAATGATTAGAATATGTCAATGATTTGAAATGTTGATTAATTGTTAAAATGATGATTAATGATTAATTGGTTTAAAATGTTGATAAATTATTGTTGATATTTGATTAGTTATGTTAGTGTATTGTTGTTGATTAGTTGGAACATTGGATTGTAGTAGTTTTTATGGTCGTAATGGTGTATATCGTTGTTATTGGGTTGTTGTTGAATTGCTATCCGAACCCATAAGGAAAAATTCCGGGCACCTTATCGTATACTGATCATGATATGGATCGTATTTTAAGTTTTATCATCCAATATACTGGTTTAGGCGACAATATTTCCATCTTTTAAGAAAAATTCTCTAATTCTTACTAGCTGATCAATGAGCAAATTTGTCTTGTTTGTGGTGCTTCGTTGATTTTCTTGTCATGATTTTAGCTACTAATGTGCTTGGACCCAAAGAATATATTTTGGGTTAATGACCTAATGATACTCACATTCACTGGTTGAGAACTTTATTATTGCAAATTTAACCAATTTAACCAACCGGCGATTGTACATTGTAAATTGTAAACCAATAACTCCATTGTAAACACAGTGTTATGCTAAAGAGGTTACCTTGAAGATGCTTTATAGAAGTTTTATTTTTGAGAATGTTGACTATTTATGTTCACTGCTGCCTTCCTTCATCAACGTTTTATTGATTCAATTTAGTCATTATTTTAATTGACATTTGGACCCCCAAATATTTTAATTGTACATTTGGAACCCCACATTCTGAACCCATAAGGAATAAATCTTGGCACTGCTCTCTTCGCGCTTACATATCAATCATGCAATGTCACATCTGAATCATATGTTAGATTGATTAAAATGCTGATTTGATGTCATTAGACATTAATTGTTGCCTTTTCTCTGATTAATTTGCAGTTAATTATTTGTGATTTTTGTTGAATTTGAATTTACATTGTTGTTACTGCTGCTGTTCCCCAGTTCTACTTCATTTGCTAGGGTTTGTTCTCGAAGAAGCCTTTTTTTTGGGGGGGGGGGGGGGGGGAGGGGGGATTTTGAGGCATTTATTCAAAATTTTGGTTAAATCTCTTTTTTCCATTTGTTTAGTTACGAAATTGTTTATTCAAGTTGAAGCAATCAGAAATAGGATGCTTAGATCAAGTACGTATCATGATTCAAAGTAATTTTTTGTTTTTTCATGTATCAAACTTTGGTCATTTTCAATGATTTGTGATCAATCTTATTAACTTCCGAATGTGGTGGGGATTCTATTTGAACCAAAGAGTTGGTGCTGGTGATTGTTCAGCAGAAATTTGATATGGATTTTTAGGTTATTGTTTGCAGTTTGATGGGAATTTGAGGGTGTGTGGAAGATGGAACTAGTGTGTATGAAGGTAGTTATGTGTTGTTACCAGTGATAAGCTGGAAAACTGAACAATTGTCTCTGAATGTGGACCGTTCATGAGTCATAACACTCATCAGATCAAAGCCCATGAGATCTCAATTATTCTGTTTATCTTAGTTTACTGATTTGGGGTTCATTAAAACTTTGAGGCCTAAATCTGGAATAAAACCCTTAGTTGTGTTGACCTAGAACATTATAGGGGGTGTAAGTTTTTCTTTGATAAGGTCTTTGATTGTTAAGAGTTTGAAGTAATTATATATTTTTTAACAAGTGAAAATGGAAGCTTCTGTCAATGAAGTATTTACGCCAAAGGAAGAGGGTTTGTGAAAGCTAGTATGATCTTGGAGGTGTGAATAGGGTTTCATGTCCCCTATTATGCTAGCTCTTGGAAGTTCATTCACAGTTTATATCACTTTTCTATACCTTTATCAACTATTGGTTGAGGGGATTCATATTAATATTTGGGAGAATTCTTGGCATAAGAGCAATGTTCTAATATTGTCTTTCCCTCTTTCCACAACTCCACAAACTGTTGGTTGCTCGTCATATTCATATTACCATTTCATCTTTTATAGAGAGAAATGGTGTTAACTTTTCTTTCTATAAGCATCCTTCATTAGTGGAAGCCAATGGGCCTTACGAACGTGTTGAGCATCTATTGCCTTATCAACTTCCCGAGATAGTTAAGGCTGATTCTTTGGGGTCTTACATTTTCCATTCTATTTACAATTACCTACTGAAAAGCTCCAATTTCACAAACTTTTCTCTTTCTACCCTTATTTGGATGGCTAAGGTTCCATAACAAGTTCAAGCAATCTTTCTAGTTGCTTGCATGGGGAATACATTATTCATGTCAAACTGTTAAGGTGGAAAAGTTAGTCGTCAGTTAGATGATGGCTGACAATGAGATGAGTTGGTTGGTTGTATGGGAAGAAGAGAGGGACGAATAGTGTTTAACAAAGTATGGGGAGTTTTGAGGTTATTGATGATAAATTAGGCATGGGTTTGTTTGTAGTGGTTGAGGGATTTGGTTTATTGAAGAGGGTTGGGAAGGTAAGCTTTGACATTTAGGACACGGTTGTGTTCTTGGGGTGAGCTTTGTTGTGAAATAATGGTAGTTATGCAGGAAATGAACTAGGTTTTGGTTTTCTGAGCTGTCAAAAACTGACCAAGATCTGAAAACGACCATGAGTTTCAGAAAGCAATTTGATCGATATATTCTATTATTAGTATTGGTATTCATCATACTCAAAGTGTTGTCTGCGAGTCCCAAACTCAATATTGAAGTAGGACGATTGAGACATACTATGTGAATTGGCTATTACAAGACTGATGAGTTCATGTAAAGTTTGTTTCTCAAATAGATCTTGCCAATGAAATTTTCCCTGTCTTTTAGCATGCATTTCATTCCAGTTCGTTTATTGGTTATTCTATAAATTGCTCGTGTCATGTTCATTGAGCAATTGTTAGGATCTGCCAAATGTTGGAATAAAGTCATCTATATAGACTGGGCTATGAAAACAAACAACTTTGTTGCCTGATGGTGGGAATAAATCTTTCTTTTTACTACTTTCCATATTAAAAAAGGTAGTGCAAAAGAGGTATTTCATTAGTTTCACAGTAATGGTTGTGTGTTATTGGATACATTCATTGATGCATGTATTTTGTCTCTTGTGCAAAAGAAGAAAAACTCACCAGCTCTGTGCCCACACAATAGAGAAAAAACAGATAACCCTTCTTTTGCACAATAAGGTTAGTTTCACAACGGGGTTATCTGTTCTTTCTCTATCGCGACCTTTGTGGGTACGGAGCTGGCGAGTTTCAGAGGATCCAACTCCTAAGCTAGTTGTTTGAAATAAGCATTTTTTATGTCATTTAATTCTACCATGTACCAGGATAGTTGTGGATTGGGACCTTTTTTTTTATTTGGATTATGGGCAAGGATTCTATACAACCAAGGACTTGTTTTTTACCTAGGTTTTGGTTTGATCTAATTTGTATTGCCATCCTGTCTTAATTAGCTAAGCACAAGACATCTACAAAATATGGTTTGGGGTTAGTGCTGCATGAAAATTTTGGTGTGGATCAATAGGCTGTGTTGTGCTATTTTCAGGATATTCTACTAAATTTAGTCTATGTAGTGTTGTGAAGTATCCAATTGTTTTACAAGATTTGATCTTTTGGATATGGTTTTATGATTGACATGGAGAGTCTATATGGGATAATTTAGTTTCTCTGTTGCTCAATTTCTGAACTAAGTTTTGATGTTGAAGTTAAGGCTGCAAGGCCTTATGATAATAGTGTTGACCCTTGTGATATTTGCATTGTTTAATGATGTAGTGGTATTGAGCTGGAGCTCAATTTGAAAAATATCAGCAAGACTCCTTATCTTCCTCTTCTCCCGTCCTTTCTTGAAATTTGCATTTGGATGTGGAAGACTATTGTGGTTTTTAGGTACTTTATGCCTGATGATATGAATTATTTACTTCTTTCTTTTAAATTTTTTTATGTGCTTATCTTGAGTTATTAATTAATTACTGAAGGGAGAGTTTGAAACTTTAAAAGTCTTGATGGTATCGGTGGAAGGACAGCAATTTTTTAAAGTTGTAAATAGGGTATAGGGTGCAAAGATTTGAAAGCTTTGATGATTGGCATTTGACCCCTCCCTTTGGATAAATGGTGGTTTCTGCTTGAGTTGTGTATTTAAGTTGTTTTTTAAGTTTTGTGTACTTGCTGCTTTATTGGCATTTTCACAAGTGTGCTGTTCTAAGCATCTGGGCATTGGAAGATTGGCGTGTGATAGAATTAGTAATATCAGTTGCACTCACTCTTATAGTTTTCTGATCAGCTTGATGTACGTTGTTTTGCAATTTGCATTATGGGTACACAATTACACTGAAATTTGTTAGGAATCTTAGGACTATGTGAAGAAGGTTTTCCTTATCAATGACCATTGTCAGGTTTTATTGCATCATTTCAGTGTGAAGGTAAAACATGTTTGAATATCCTCTTTCTTTTGGATGTTTTGTGATTGTTTTACATCCCTATTGCCCATAGCCTCCTTGATATAGGTAGATGAGGGGGTACGGAGGGGGATGTGACTACAGAGGATTTGATGGCAGGGTTTCCCCTCTTTCGACAGCTGATTGCCCATGTCAATGTTTAATACCTCATATCAATTTTATTTATTTATTTTTATAATTGGACCCACAATTTTTATCTCCGCTATTATGCATTGTCTATTTTGTTGCTTTTGTTATCATAGATTGTAAAACTGCATCGGTTATGAGGTTATACTGAACTACATTCATATAATGTTGCTAAAGTATTTACTATTTTAATATGTTTAGAAAAGAACCGTATTTAGTAACATAGAAATTAATAATTATTTGGTTTACGCCGGTTTACATGGAGTGATGGAGAGAGGATGGGAAAGAAACTACTGTTGGAGTTGGTATGGTGTATCAATTAGCCATGACAGAGTATGTAGGGTAGGCCGTATTCAATCCTGAAATGTTTATAAAGGGCTTTTGATTTCTTGATAGTTATGTTTGTTTAAGTGTGGAATATAAAGAATTGAAATTTGAGTGTTGTGAGCAAGTGATTCCCATATTAGTGTTCGATCTTGATATTGATAATGCTAAATAATGACTACATCGTTAATTGACTACTGCCTTTATGTTGTTTCTGTTGAGAAGGGATCTAGATACTAATAAGGAAATCCAAATAACCTTTGTTCCAAAAATGGCATTTAATCAAATATGAACTCATGAACTTTTCTTTAATCAGCGGATGAAGTCCAAATTCATTGCCGTTCCTTAAATGTTGATGTCCTGTGTATTTTATTCAGAGAAATTTCCATTATTTGAGTGTATATTGTTGTCTTTACAAAAACATCCTTGTTCATTTGGTATTAGTACACTAGAAAGGAGGGAAGAAAGAAGATTTAACTCAAAAGGCAGAAAGGAAAAGGACATGGGGTCAGAAAGTCTGCATGCTGTGAAAGTTTGTAGGCAACTCCTTAAATCTGTGAAGAAGCACATTGGGCAGGAGGATTACAAGCGACACTTCAGCGATTATATAATGCAAGAGTTTAAGAAGAATCGTGGACTAAATGATCCATCATCTATCCAGAATAAACTTAAGCTTGCTCATGATTACACATACTTGCTTAATAGTGTCCATCATCACAAGGTATTGGTTCTCGGGCATTGCACTATGTACTAATATTCCACTTAAAGATATACATAGTAGATGTTCCTCATAATATCTTGAAGCCACTACGGCACTACTTGTTTCTTCTGTGTCTGCTTATGTATAGTAATTTTATCTGCTTGTAGATTAGGTTTGTTCATCATTGAACATTCTGTGGGTTTTGTTGGAGTTTCCAATTCTCAGGAAAGGGAAACAAGTTTTGCTACCAAATATCTTACATGAAACTCACGTGAAATTAATGGATCACTCCTTTCTTTTAGATTAAATGATGTTTATAGAAATGAGCTGTTGGTTCTGGTTCAATGTCAAAGGGACGTTTATTTGAAATCTGTAGACATCAGAGATTCATCTTTTATATATGTCAAACGTGTCTGCCAATGACAGTATTTATTTCCCATCAAGTCTCATCCATATGTACTTTTGCTTGGTTATAATGCTTATCCTTTTCGTAAACATGCCAAATGGTTCTCTATATTTTTTTCCGGTCTTAAAATCTGTTTTCCTTTTTCAGGAGCTCCTATTTTCATACAACATTGCTGTGGACAGATCGGATGAGATGAAAAGGATACTTGGCAAATCAGCTGCCAGTGTTGGGCTTCAGCTTCCTGAGGTTTATCAGTGACACTGGCATATATTATGCGCGACCTCTCTTCCCTCCTTATTCCGCAGCCTTAAAAATAGCACATTAGTACATCAATTAAGCTTAGCAAAATTTTGATGAGTTGGAAGAATAATGGCTTAGCTATAGAGTGTTGCTTGTCATTTTTCAGCTATTTGATAGTCAGCTGGTGTAAAAACACTTGTGTGAGTGCAATGTAATTGTACTGAACAATGTATGAGAATGGACGTGCATGAACAAAATTTATCAAAGCAGGTTCATTTAAATCCTTGTCAACATTTTGAAATTACAGTTTAAACATCCAAATACCAAGTATGAGGCAAGTATAGTACAAGTATTCAGATCGAAAGAGCAGTCAGACTTGGTGATCCGGAATTGGTGTCTGAAGGTCCGAGAATTTCATCAACAGAGACCATTGTAACTTGTCAGAGATGCACCAAGTTTGGGCTATGCTGATCGAATAGACTCTACTGCCAATGCTATACAGTATTGAAGAAGAGTGGTGGAGTCTGAAGTGAACTACAGATCATTTTGATATGCTACTCCAAAGTTGGATTTTCAGGGATCCTGCATGCTGCCTACATCTACCCTTTCCCAGATGTAATGCTTCTTTAAAAACTAATTATTTTAAAAGCAAATCACATGTCGCGTTGATTTAATTCTGGAGATACACATTAGCAGAATTGGGTCTTTAAAAATTAAAAGGGCAGTGGTAATGGTATTAAGCGCACTAATACAACTTGTCAAATTGACTTGTCTCTTTGGACGGACATATAATGCCCATAAATTTGATGTTGCTGCTCTTTATTCCTTTCACTATCATTTTCTTTAAGATGCTGCAGTAGTCAACGACCTTTTTCGCTATTAGTTATGATTCCTATTATCTTATGCAATATGATTTATAAATGTGCTTTAAATGTCTTTAAATAAAATGAAAAAGCTCCTCCTCATGTTTACACTAAATGGCTAATTTAGCTTCGATTCGAGTCGATTTATGAGCAATAATATTATTCCGAGTCATGTAATAATGGATGCTATCAATAAGTGAAGAGGGCGAGTTCACTTAGCAGTATTGAAAATGGATATGTATAAAGCCTATGAAAAGTAGGGATGATAATGGGTCGGATCTAGGTCGAGTCTGATTAGACCCAGATTCATTATCCGTTATTTTCAAATTAGATGTATATCCACCCCAAATCCATTGGATCTTAAAATTTCAGACCCTTACCCAGATCCACTGGATCTGATTGATCTTGGGGTCCAAAATGGATCCTTAATATATTTTTATTTGTATGTGCTCATTATGCACATGTTTTATAATTTGATGCATTTTCACATTTCAAACCTTAGAATTGTTTACCGATTAAGTGTTATAAAAGAACATAAATTGCATTATTATGTCAAATGAGATAAATCAATAAATCTTTTTTTTTAAGCACACAATTTGTATTGTTAAAATACTTGCAAAACAATCATTAGTTAAGATAGTGAAAAACAAGTACCAGAGATAAAATCCAACACTTAATTAAAAGTCCTAAACTTCTTTTACAATGTTTTAAAGATCAAGTGCATCGCTACTCGCAAGTTTTTAAAACCGCACATAAACTAGTAATCTCAAACCAAGTTGAATGAGTTTACGGTGGTGTAATGCCGAGAAACTAGTAATCACAAAGTATATATCAAAAATTATATGAATATGTTACTTGGCAAGTGGCAATGATAAAGAGTTGAAGGATTGTAGTAGAGTAAAAAAATGGAGGATGAAGATAAGAAGAGTAGAAAAGGAAGATGACGGAGCAATGTTAATGAATCTTTAGTTTTAATTGGAGATGAGATTTTAATTTTATTTTTTTTAATTGTGTAGGTCCATGGGTCGGATCTGTGTTTAAATTTTTTGGACCCGAACCCATATCCGGCCCAAGGATGTTTAGACTCATATTCGACCTAGATCCAATGGATATAAAAATATTAGACCCACATCCTAAAAAATGGGTCGGGTATAACCAGGTTTGGATCGGGTCTTAGACCCATTGTCGCCCCTAGTTACATGATTCATTGGGGATTTCTTTACTAGACTATGGTTTTCCTCCACAATGTCTTTTATAACTTTGATCAATCATCGAATTTCTGATAAATTCATACCATGTTGCAGTCATTGCCTTTAGGATTCTCTATCATCGTTTTGGGAAGAAAGCTACAATTGAGAGAGATTTACAAGGTATAAAAATTTCTAGTGTTGCTTCAAAATAAACCATCTGTTTTTTCACGGATGATGATCTGAAGTAATGTCCTCATTAAGTGTAACAAATTATCTATAATTAGGACTAATCGCATCTAAAATCCTACATTATCATTCCCTTCCTAACTTTCATTTTTTTTCTTTGCTTGGTTTGATAATTTCAATTTAGGCTTGGATTTTGTTACTATTTAGATTCATTCACTTCGATTTAGGCTTGGATTTTGTTACTATTTGGGTTGATGGGGGCGTGGAGAAGTGAACTAGGGAAGTCAAGTATGGGTATGGGTGTCAAATCGGGTCAATGGGTCGGTTCTGGGTTGACCCATCGCGGATCGATTCTTATCGGGTCAATTTTGACTATCGGGGTCGGTTCCGGTTCGGGTCGGGTCATTATCGGGTCGGGTTAAATCGGTTATTTGCTTGGTTGGGTTCGGGTCGAGTTCGGTTCGGGTTGTATTCGGTTCGGGTCAATGTCGGTTCGGGTTGTATTCGGTTCGGGTCAAGGTCGATTCGGTTCGCGTTAAGGCCGGTTCTAGTACAATCGGGTCGGTTCCTAAACGGGTTATATCGTGTTATTTCGGATTCGGGTCCAAGTCGGTTTTGATAAAATTGGGTTATTTTGGATCGATTCCTGAACGGGTTATTTTCGGTCAAGGTCGGTTTTGATAAAATCGGACAATGATGATGGTTAATTCATAAATTGGACAATGATGATGTCGATAAGTCATTGACAAAATATTTATGAGGTAATGATTATTAAATGTGTATTATCGTATCAAACTAGTCTATAACATACGATGTTAATACATAAGAACTTGTAATATGTTTAGTTTGAATCGACAATGACAAGTTTGGTTTCAAAGTTAGTAGATATTAGATAAAAAATAGGTCTGTCAAGATTAGGTCATATTCATGTATATTCAGATTATTAACATATCAAGTGAATTCGGGTAACGAATTGTTATAAATTGGGTTATATTGATTATGTGTCGGTTTCAATTGGTTTCGTGTTATTTTTGGGTCGGATCCGTAACAGGTCGGGTTTGTAACGGGTCGGGTCCATAGCGAGTCGGGTCTGTAACGGGTCTTATTGAGTGGGTAAAAGGGGAGTAATTGTTTGGATGTCCTATGCTTTACACTCGGAAATTTTGTCTTGCCTAAAAGTGTTACAATGGTGGGATAATGGTTTCTCATATTCGTATTTTTACGTATTCCTCCAAACTAGTTAGGGTTTTGAATGACTCTGTTCGAGTGGAAGCCATTACAAATACAAATATACAATTAATAAAATAAGAACGTTTGGCCACTTTTTTGAATTATGTTTCATTCTGAAGGGGGACAGTGAGCGAGTTCTAGAAACCCATGATCATCCTGCAAATGTTAATTCCTCAATTTTAGCTTCTCCCGTTAATTGCATTTTGTATGCAATGGGTGGACAATGCACCGAGCATGGTACACCTGCTCCAAAACGCAGCTTGTAAACAGAAATGCAGCTCCAAATGTACATTACTTACATAAAAAATGTATAAAGTAAATTGGCAGTTCTAACACGCAACCAAATGCATTGTCCCCACCAAAAGCAACTGTCAGGTCTATTATTACGGGGAAGAGCAATTTATCATGGCACTAGCTTTAGACTTCTGCATATTTTTATTTCCCCAAGATTTTGTTTTTGGAAAACAAATTCCCTTCACCTTCTCTCAAATTTGAATTATATTCAAATGTACACTCAAATTTTATATTCTAATGTACATCTTATACACATTCGATGTACATTAAATATAACCTCAATGAACATAAGTATATTTGACATTAATGAAAAACAAGTATATACATATTTAAGAGTAAATATTACTGTTCACTAACTTCAAGTTTGATAATATATTTCAATGTACATCTTATATAATTCGACCTACATTATAGGTAACTTTAAAGAAAATAAGTTTATTGGTTCTAGAATTGCATGTGTACATGTTTTGATTTATATATGTACATTTCATATCAGGAGTATATATATTTCATGTCATAAGTATGTAAATTGCATATATAAGCTTATTGGTCCAGAAAATATGTAATTTTAAAAAACATAAGTTTATTGGTCCAGAAATTACATGTATATATTTTATTTATTTATATATATACATTTCATATCAGAAATATGTACATTTTACGTCAAAAGTATGTACATTGCATATATAAACTTATTGGTTATATATGTACATTTCATATCAGTAGTATATATATTTCATGGCATAAGTATGTAAATTGCATATATAAGCTTATTGGTCCAAAAAAGGTAACTTTAAAAAACATAAATTTATTGGTCCAGAAATTACATGTGTACATTTTTTTTATTTATACATGTACATTTCATATCTGGAATATGTACATTTTATGTCAGAAGTATGTACATTGCATATATAAGCTTATTGGTCTAGGAAATTGCATGTGTACATTTTTTGATTTATATATGTACATTTCATATCAAAAGTATGTACATTTCACGTCAAAAGTATGTACATTGCATAAATAAACTTATTTGTCCAGAAAATAGGTAACTTTAAAGAACATAAGTTTATTGGTCTAGAAATTGCATGTGTACATTTTTTGATTTATATATATACATTTCATATCTAGAGTATATACATTTCACACCAGAAGTATGTACATTGCATATATAAGCTTATTGGTCCTAGAAATGCATGCATATATTTTTTGATTTATATATGTACATTTCATATCAGGAGTATGCACATTTCACGTTAGAAGTATGTACACTGTATACATAAGCATTAAAACGTACATTTTAAGATAAATATATGTACATTGCATATAAGTAGTATGTACATTTCACGTCAAAAGTATGTACATTATATACATAAGCATTTCACATACATTTTAAGATAAATATAAGTACATTGCATATTTATTAAATGTACATTGCACGTCAAAATTATATACATTGCATACATAAGCATTTCTCGATCATTGTTCTTCCCTCTTGAAAAAAATCGCCCTCCAACCAGCAACTTCATAAAATTTTTGACAGGAAAAAAATGGGGTGGAAATCTGTTCAAATAAGTGAAAATCTATTTCAAATTCGAAAATTATTGTAATCATTACCTTAGGTCTAATTTCTTGTTTACTGAGCTTGCTGCATTTTCATCATCGGTCAGCGTACACCTTTTTCATTTCCCCAATGCCATTTCTTCCAGTTTGGATAAGAGCACAATCCCTCCTATGCACCCGGATGCACTATCTAATTTACACTTTGTATGGGCTATGTAAAAAAAATAACGAACCACCATATTCGCTCCTCTACAACTAAATCGCTCACTATCTATAGCATCATAAAATCAATGGTGATGATTATGTGTAAAAAATTTACTATTAGAATTTAGAAATCCATTCTTAGAAGTCAATTCAAGGTCAACTTGCTACTGTTGTAATCCTTATTGACAATGAACGCTTGTTTAACTATATACAAAGTAAAGTATAGAATACATCTTACAAAAGAAAATGTAAATAAATAGTAACACTCTGATGACAACAATACAATAGCTTGTAAAGAGTAACACTCTAATGGACTTGGCCTGAATTTGTTTGATGCCCCAATTGCCCATTTTAAGAAAAGTTTCCATTTTATTGTTGAATGAGTACTTTATAAATAGTATCATCTCATATTTTTCCCTATATTTTTTATCTTCAAATTAAAATACCTACTAAAATATATATCCTAATGCAGTCAAAATACTCCTCCAGATATTCCAATTACACATTCAACTGTCCATCTAAAACAGGACTTGTTTTTCATGGACATGCATTTGCAGACAATTTAATAGTGTCATTGACAGTTTGTAATATTTCGATATTTTCAGCCTTTATAAAAAATAATGATTAACCACTACATGACTCCAACATCAATCAATAGCAACTGTACAACTCCACCCTAGGGCTGGAAATGAGCCAAGTCGAGCCCGAGCTTGAGAAGCTCGCGACTCGGCTCGCCTGAGACTCATAAAACTCAGACTCGGGCTCGTGACTCGCAAAGTTTAAAATTTCGAGCTCGGACTTGGCTTGATAAAAGCTAGTGGCTCGGCTCGACGTAAGCTCGTCACTTAGTTCGGATTTTCCGAAGGCTTGTTCGGGTAATTAAGCTCGATTCTATTTAAAGATTGGTTTTAACTACACCCTTAATTAAGCTCGGCTCGTTTAGGCTCGTCGAGCCCTCGAGTCTTAAAATGTCTGAGCTCGAGCTCGGGCTCGCTTTTTAAAGCTCGGGCTCGGCTCGAGCTCGCCTAATTTCAAGCTCGAGTCGAGCTTTAGGCGATCTGATCCCGAATAGCTCGTGAGCTAACTCCCCTCATACGTCCACCCCCAAACATCCACGTGGCAACTTCTGTGTTATACTACTCATAATTCTTAAAGCTCGAGTTTGATCTGAACTTCCAAGTTTCAACCGCTTACCATTTCCTTGATAGTGAGTTCAATGTAAAACGTTAAAAATAATTTCTTGAATATTTTTCCAACCAATCCTAAAGTTACTTTTATTAAAATTAATTGCATTAAAAACCTGGCCTTGCCTTTCTTGTTTCCTTGGCAATAGCAGGTTCAGCTTCAATGGGTGGTGATCATCTTCGTTGTATTACATCAGGTATTTTTTTTCATTATTTCAATCTTATTTTCTCAAAGTTGTCATATTATTTGTTAACTTAATGGGTATTTCTTGTAATTAATCCTATTTACTCAAATTTTGTAATCATTTTGCTAATTTTTATGGGTATATTGGATAATTTTAGCCTTTTTTACTCAAAGTTGTAATATTTTTGCTAATTTAATGGGTATTTAGTTTTGTAATTTTGTTCTTATGTACTCAAAATTGTGATCTTTTTACTAATTTTAATGGGTATGTTTAATAACTTAATCTTATTTACTCAACGTTGTAATATTTTTACTAAATTTAATGGGTAAAAAGAATATTTATCTTATTTTCTCAAAGTTGTATTCTTTTGCTAATTTAATGGGTAATTGCATTCCAATTTTAAAATTTTCATATCTGGATTTGAGCAGAAGATGAGCTATCATCTTTGGATAATGATTATCCGGATTACACTTTTCATACTTCCTCACTTTACAGGTAAATTTTTTTTTTTTTTTAATGGGGTAACTTTGTGAAGTTTAATGATTGTGATTGTTTGATTATCTGGGTAAAAGTTGATTTTTGAGAGGGTTGTGTTGGTTCAGGGATGGTGATGAATCAATAAGTGAGTCATATGAGTTTGTTCATAGAGATTGTGATGAAGTGAGTTATGGACATTCTTCAAATTCTGTGGAATTTGATGGGAATTTGAGGAGGAAAAATGCTTACAATGAGATTATGAGGAGTTATGATGAATTATGGATTCGAAAAGAGCGCCTTTTTCAAGCTAGGAGTAGAATTTTGAGGTTTGTTTTCTTTTTTATTATCTCCTTTGTTGATGTAAATTGTTTTCAAATTTCTGTAATTATGAAACTTTGGAATTGGATTTTGTTTTGCTTGTGTTCCCTTTGTACTTCCCTTTACCTCCTATTTATGTTAGTAGTACTATATTTGTTTGCTATAAAATTTTCTGAAGAAATTAGTCCTTCGTAATTTCCATGATTGGAAAGTCTCAAATATCTGGGGAAGTTCATTGATCCAAATCCCTCCACTCAATTTGACTGTTTTAACCCAAATCTCCATCCAAAATTTGCAACATGGTCCTTAATATTTGAGCCAAAGTTTTGTGTTTCATCGAGATACTTATGGTGTTACATAATTAGGGTATACCTTAGATCAGTTAATGGAATACCACTATTATCTGTTAGATCTAACCATCTTCATATCCAAAGATTTGCTTAAGCAACAACGTTCCAAAAGCTTAACTTAAGTGATTACATGCCAGCTGAAAATAGATATGCTTCAGGTGCTTTCATTCCCTTTTTTTTATCTTTGTTTTTTCACAACTAGCTAGTAGACAGCTTAATCAGCAATCTCGCTTGCTTTTTGTGACTTATTTCATTTGAAGTCCCAATTGTTATGGGATTCTGGATGGACCATTCCTTCTTTTATTTATGTGGTTGTAAATTGACATCTGAGGGCAGTCGTATTGAGCTTATATATCTCTTCCTTGCTTATTGATGAAACATCTCATTTGCATGGGTAATGTAATTAAGAGACAGCATTGAGATGAGGCAAGAAACTAGAGTTACAGACTATTCAACAAAGCTATGCTAAAGAGAGGGAAGTGGACTTTCATTTTGGATGACATGTTATAGAAAATGAGATAATTGATTTTGTCTCATATTTGCAGGTACAATCCTGGTTCGTGGATCAACAATGCTGATGGGAAGAGGCTGAGCAATTATGTTATACCAAAAACAACCACGCTCTTACTAATAGGTCCTGCAGGATCTGGAAAAAGCAGTCTTGTAAACAGAATATCAAGAGTGTTTGACGATGACAAGTTTGCATCAGAAAGAGCCCAAGTCACATGTATTCTCAGCTCTCCCCTGTTCTCTAACGGGATTTGATATCCCTCACCCCTATTTATTTTTATTTTTGTTTATTCTATGTTTTACTGTAGTAAAATTTTGCTGCGAAGAGAGCTCACAATTTGATTGCTTGTTTCCAGATAACCCATCTACAGGGGAAGGGACCTACTTCCTTCAGGAGTATATGATTCCCAGAGGCTCGAATTCATTTTGTTTGTTTGACACTCGTAGCTTATCTGAGAATTTTGCTGATAATGATGAAATACTACAGCATTGGATGACCAGAGGGGTTCGACATGGAGAGATAGTTATCAGGTCTTATATTTGCCATCGTTCTATCATTTCTTCTACAGAGTGAAGTATTAAACGACAGCGTTTTTGTGTTTGGATGTAGGGATTTGGATACTCCTAGCCTGAAGATGTCCCTGAAATGTAAAGCTCAACAGAGTGGTTCTGCTTCCACGGTGATCAGAAAGGTCAACTTCGTTATATTTGTTGTTAATGCGTTTCAAGTCCTTAGATCTATGAATAGTGACAAGAAAGAAGACAAAATGTATATGGAAATGATGGTCAAGACTTTCAGCTCCCCATCTCTGTCATTCAAAGGTACTGGATCTCTTAGATTCATTTGCTACATCTGTGTGAATGTCTGAATGATGGGTTCATGTTAGGTCTGTCTTGAGTAAAGGAAAGTGCAACAGAAAACTAATATGACGAGTTAATGATAAGGGATGATTTAAGGTGTCTGAGATGCATTCTCGCTGCTTGTAAAAGGAGAAGTTCCAAAAAGGAACTGGGAAACTAGATACTGCTATGTGTGAACTAAACAGTGAATCACTTCCTTCTGCATGATGCACTATACAAGCTTGTTGTTTCTGTAAAAATTTAGCCTGAATGGAGCTATTACTTATTTGGTTTGGCTTCTGTATTCTCTTGGACCTGTTTTTCTTATCCTTCTGTGCTGTCTTTGCTACTGTAACACTTAAATCAGTCATGACCATCTTGCTAAACAAAATTATCATATGATATGCATATATCCTACCCATTACTATCACCTTCTTATTCTTTCTGGTATCTTGCATCTTTCCTCTCATCTTGTTGGTCATTTGACTCATTTGGTTGGTCTGGATTGATACGGATATAGCCACCTGTAACTGTGTTTTCTTTATTGCAGATGATAAGCCTGCTATTGTAGTCACACATGGTGATTTACTTTCTCTAGGGGACCGGGCTCGTGTCCATGTTTACCTTGGAGAGAAGTTGGGTGTGCCACCAGAAAAACAGATTTTTGACATTCCAGGTTATGACTTGGAATAAATGGTTTATCTTTATGGTTGAAACAAATGTTTTCCAAGAAGCTAACTACAAAAGACAATTTTTACAGACAACTCTGATCCAACTTGTGAACTGACAATAGTTGAATTGATTCAATACTCTTTGGAACATGCGGACAAAAATATTCCTTGCAAAGAGTCTAAATATTGGGTTGATAGGAGTACTTGCTTTGTGGGTGGTGTCAAAGATAAGGTTTGATCTTCCCTGCACTCTTGAACCTGTATGATGTTTGATATCTTTGCTTATTTCTATTTGCCAATTTTGTTTCTGCTGATGAATCATTGTAATAGAAGACATTTTTACCGATTGAATCTTCTGGCTTTGACTCGGAATCATAATATTATTCGAAGCTGGAGTTCTGTGCTTGTCTTAAACTTTTCTACTTAAAGAGACTGGAATTCTAGGCCATGATTCTATATTCATCTTTTGGTGTATCACTGAACAATCTTACAACATTGAAACTTTTAGGATAAACCAGTCCAGGTTGGCATGGGATCATGCATTTGGTTTTGAAGTTTGTTTTCTTTTTTTGTTTAGGAATCTGAAATATTAATATATTTGTAGAAAAGGTTGAATGAAATACAAATACATTAGAGGTAGAGTTACTATAAAATTACAATAACAAATAAACAGATTTAGAGATACAATCCTAGTAGGAGTAGGTTCCTGAAATCAAGGAAAATTAGTTAGCTAGAGTAGTATATATAAGTAGCTCTGCAAGGAAGAAGTTCAATGAGTACGCAGAATTAAACCAAAAGCATAGTGTGATATGTTATTTAATATACACAAAGTACCCTGAATTAGATGCACATTGTTGATATGAGTTAGCTCATCAAAGAAAAGTTCAGTTTCAATATTTCAGTCCTAGCTATATATGCTCTGCTTTCTTCTGTGCTCTATATAGTCCTCCAGGATACCATTTTGAGGTTGATTAAGCATCCTCACTCAAAGAAGCTATAGATTGACCCATTTCTTAGTTGCAGGTCTCAGGAACGTCTATCTTGACATTGATATTTACAGTGATACTCCTGGGTATATCATTTGTTATAACGCCAATCAGTCAAGTTCATAAACATAATGATCCACTGGTGACATCTGCAACAAAGTTGACTGCAAATGAAGTACATCCCTACATACCTCATGACCCTCCTGCTACATATCAGTGTAATTCAGTTTCAACTTTCGCCTTAAATCATTCTCATAAGAATCAAGGATTTGAAAATGTGGAACCTGAGGCTACAGCTCCAGCAACTTTGGTCTCGGAATCTGTTGTGGCAACATCTGAACCAGTTCTGACCTCAAAAACTCTTGCAACTAATTCTGAGCAAGTTTTACCGTTGAATGATGCTTTAGAGCCAACTTTTCCATCAATAACTGCTGCAACTGATTCGGAGCAAGCTTTGTCCTCAGAATCTGTTTTTACATCTGCACCAACTTTGCCCTCAAAATCTGCCGCAGATTATCGTCATAAGAGAAAATCTCGATCACCATCTCCGGAGCAAGCTTTATCCTCAGAATCTGTTTTTACATTTGAACCAACTTTGCCCTCAAAATCTGCTGCAGATTATCGTCATAAGAGAAAATCTCGATCACCATCTCCAGAGCACCGACATCCTAAAGCAGCGGTGGAATGGCACAAGATTCGGCACTTGTGGTTAGACTCTGACTGAGCTCAGGGTGACCTATATGGCAAATGATGTTTTCATGTGTATATGTATATACAACTAGCTATATGTAGCTCTATTGCACGGTGTATTTTATATATACTTTGTGCTGACTAATCTCTATTTCAACTGGTCAAAACATTGAGTCTGATAAATTTATTGTGTGGGACTGATAATCTCTTGTAGTGTTGTTATGCAATGGTTACTAATCATAAAAATAAGACAGGACCAGGAATTGTTGCTGGCTTGTAATTAACCGGTGTATTTTAATCAAATTCAGATAGGGTAGCTTTGAGAAGATATTCCTCATATTCATGTAAACAGTGAAAGATGCTGGTTTTTCCAGTGACTTCTGCTGTTGTATTTTTTGTTTGTGAAATATTTGTTTTGTTGGGAACTGACTTTTCAATAATGACTATAAACAACAATCTGGGAAATCATACAATTCGCCTTCCCTCCTTTCTGCATTATGAATGTTGGTTTGTGGCTTCTTCTCTAGATTAATCAGACTTATATATCCATTACAGGGCTGGGATCAAGATGCACAACACACAGACCATAAGGATATAGGATAATTCCTCCAATTTCTCATCAGATTTACGGTAATGCATTAGAAAAGTAATTGTCTTGTCTCTTATTTGATTATCTCTCTCACGTTAGTGTAGGTCATCTGAAATTTTCAGTAGTTAATAATACTACCTGCTGATCAGAGTCTGCCATGAGAAGAAAGAAAAACAATTCCAGGGAAGACTATAATCCCAAGTGATGTACTAGTGTTGCAATTTTCCATATTTAAAACCTGCTAAGCCATAACCAGTCAAGCGTGATGAATGTTAATTTTATTGATCGACCTTATGACCGTTAAAGACTGAGATATGCTGGAGACACAGCCACCTAAAAAGATGCATACAAATGTCGAAAAATTATTACTTGCAAGCAGAATTGTGCTCCTAGACAACCATCTTCTGTGTTCCGAAGAAGCGTGTTGATATTATAGGTGATGTGAAAACATATAGCAATCGTAAAAACACCTATCATAACAAATTCTTAGTACTGGGAGCTAGGTTAGACATTCCAGAAATAATGCCCTGGCTTTTGGATCAGATGAAAATCGCCAAGAACAGCAACTGTTGAGGTGCTGCTCCCAAACTTTCGAACACCTTGAGAAAGCATGCATATATGGCTAGCCGTTGCTATGACTATTTTGTCTCCACCTAGAAGAGGTGCAGCTGCTTCAGCAATTTGCTTAGTGAGCCTCTCCTGGAGCTGTGGCTTAGAACCATAGAAGTGCATAACCGACTGAAGGAGGGACTTTACAGTGGGATTTATTCCATCCGCAGAAAAGTAACCTGTATGCAATTCTCCTCATAAAATGGAAGCAAATGATGTTCACAGTGTGACCACAAGGGCAAGTTAAGCTCTGTATGGCTCTTCGTGTTGCATTTCACTTCACCATTTGATTTCTGATGTTCCAACATATTACTGTCAAATGCACTGAGCTTCATCTCAAAAACAGAGCTCTGGAAGTTTATCAGCCACTTGAGAAATTGACCAACAAGCTGTTTCCTAAGAGGATCTTCTCCCAAGGTTCTTAGAATTGTGGTGACTGCGTTGACCCCAAACAGAACCGTATTTGTTCCTGAAGACTAGAAACTAATTGCATGTTGAAGTAAAAATGGAATGAGCGAAGATATTAGATTGGGATTAATGAAAGAGCTTCCTTGAGCCTTAGCGGATGATAATACTTGCACAAATAGAATCATTGGCCTTGGAGGGTGATGTTGGAGGAAACTCTATCCGAATCTGAAGTCAATAATGTTACTCAAGATCAAAGGAAAACCTCCATGACAAGTATATGTTTGTTTCTATGTATATAAATGTAAGAGAACATAATTACTTTTCTCATGACATAGATATGGTATTTATAAACGATGAGGGATTCGGAGGTGATGGCCTTGTCCTTTGGCATTGGTGATCACTTTGTACTGCCGTGACTTAAGGTTATTAGGTCTGGCAATACCTCATTCTTTTCATGTGTCTGGATAAGTTTCTCAGATTGCTGATCATGGGCCCTTAAACAAGTCTATAGTAGTTTTAGGCTCATAATTCGGTAGCATACCCATACATTCATGTGTATGGATAAGTTTCTCAATGGGATTGCTGATCATAGGCTCGTAAACAAGTCTATCGTAGTTTTAGGCTCATAATTCGGTAGCATACCCATGCATTCATGTGTCTGGAATCTCTGGATAATTTTCTCAATAGGATTGCTGATCATGGACCCTTAAACAAGTCTATCATAATTTTAGGCTCATAATTCGATAGCATACCCATACAATTTACCCACCAGACTTATAATAAATCTGCTGGGTGTTGGTGTAGTATCTAAAGCTCATCTCCAGGCAAGAATTGGTGGCCCTAATAGGTAGATAATCATTCTCCATCTTGGTATCTTCGAGTAGACTTGACTGATCTGTCTTGGCAGACGGTTTATTCTTGACTTAGATTATCAACTAGAGTCTGAGTCTAAAACTTAGACGTCCTATCTCAATTTGTTTCATCCTTTTTTACTTCACATAACTTTGTTTTAATACTAGGTGTATACAACCGACAACAATTAATTTCCTCGTTCCGTGTGCTCCAGGATAACGAGATAACCAAGGATTTCATATCGTATCAATGGTCGAGAATCGAACCCTTCGACCTCTTAATTAAGAGAATAATCATTCCAAACCAACTTGGTTACAACGCAAATTTACATTTCAATGAAAGAAAAGTTACAGGAATTATGACTCATTTTAGTAGGGTGTAAGACGTTTTCAGGGAAAACTGTTTTTTCATTTTATATCGTTTGGTTTAGAGTAAAATATAATATGTAAAATTTGGAATATAAATTCATTTCACACCTTATTGAAAACATTTTTCTCCAAAACTGGAAGTAAAACAAATTTTCATCAATTCACTAAAAAAATATCAACTAACAAACAAATAATGCATTACCAACTCATGCATAGAGGTGGGCAGGGGTCATGTCGTGCCCGTCATGGACAATGTCAGCTCGTGCCTGGCCTCTTGTTGTGGTCGTGTCATGTCGTGCTTTGTCGTGCTACCTTTCCCTAAAACTCGGTCAATGGCTTAGCACGACCCACTTGGTGCCTCGTGCTGGCCTAATTTTTTTAACAAAAAATAAAAATAAATTATATAATAGAATTGAAAAAAATAATTTTAGATAATATAAATTATATTATAAGAATATAATAATATTAAAAATAATATTAATATTAATTGTATTAAATAATACTAAATAATAGCGTACTTCGGGACGTGCCTCGTGCCAAATTGGTGTGTCGTTTGCGTGCTAATACTTAAATTATTACTTTTTCTGTCCGCGACCTGGCTTGCGGCCCTCTCCACAGACAATGTGTCATGCCGTGCCACGGCCGTGCTCGTGTTGTACTGTGCCAAAAGCGTGCTTGCTCAGGCTGCGTGCCGGCCCGACCCATGCCCAACTCTACTTATGCATTCTTCATTTCTCATCTTCTCGGTAGCCTCTCTATCTACTCCACACTTTATCTCTCTTAAAAATTGGAGGAAAATCCACGATTTCTTTTCATCTTCTTCGAATATCATCAATTTAGTACGTTTTTTTCAAAGCTCATGTCTTGATTATTAAGTTATCGTACTATATCATGAATTTGAACTAATTTTATCCATTTTAGTCGAAAAATAAAAAAACCCTAGATTTCACCACAATTCGATTGAATCATGAAAGTTTCTCATGAAATATGGGCAATCAACAATTTATTTGAAATTAAAGTAGAAATTTTCTTGCCGTTAGAATTTAATGTAAAAGTACAAATTATTACATTACAATCAATTGATTAGTTTTACCTATTTGATTGTTTTGCTTATTCTATTGCGAATATTCCTTTATAGTTAGCTTAAAATCTTTTTATAATGTTGAACCAAATTTTTTAGGATATTATGTATCATGTAATATGTTATTAATAGATCAGTTAAATATATTGTAGATTTTATAAAAATAAAATAAAATAATTGTTGTAGCATAAAAAAATTTAGCTAATGACAAACAATTAGAAAATATGACGGAAAAAATAGTTAAAAATGACAAGAGAATGCAATTAGAAAAGTAAATAAGAGTAATTGATTTTCAATTCAACCAAATAACGAAAAATATTTAAATGTAAAATCATTTTTCATGCAATCAAACTACGAAAAAGTTCCATGAAAATGAGTTTTACATAGAAATTCATTTTCAGCTGAAAATGGTTTACTCCCTACTAAAAGGAGCCTATATGCAACCAAAAAAAATTTTATACAATATTTAACCTTAAAATATAAAAAATAAATGTAATGAACAAATTTCTACTGTATTTGAATCAGACAACTTTCTCAAGTTCAAAATAAGGGCACGGAAATGAAGTGATAAAAAAGGGACTTGTTAAACGTTGCCCCGAAAATACTCGAGCTGCCCCCCGCAATTACTATATTACCCCCATCCCCCAAACTCATCCCTATAACATTTAAAATACTGACACTCGCCGCCGGAACACCCCCACCGATACCCACACCCGCCAGATAACCACAACCCGTCGGAACACCCACCAAATTTTGAAAATTAATACCACCGCCAAAATTTTATGTTGGAACCTATTAAAACAAAAATAATTATTACTTAATAATATAAAAAATATTCCGAGTAGCCGAAGGGCTAGCCGTCCAAAAAAACGGTCAGCCATAGGGCTAACCATCCCAAAAAAACGCCTAGCCCTAGAGCTGACCGTTATTTTAGGACGGCTAACCTCGAAATTTTTTTTTGTTAATGTATTTTACCCATGACGTTGACGACTCCTCCATAGTTTCAGCTGGTTCCAACGTCAAAAAAGGTGGCTTTAGTGTGGTGGTTGGTCGAATTCTGACGGGGCGTGGTGGTCGACAGTCGAGCGTGGTGGTGGGAGTTGGGGATGGTAGTAAAGTTTGTATTTACATGAGTGTAAAGTGGAAAATAAGAATTGAATTGTGAAATGTTTGATTTTATCAAAATTTGTTAAAGGACAAAATGGTCATTTAAGGGAAGGTGTTTAGCACTCCCCTAAAAGAATCAATAACTTGGGGTTCCATCAAGAATAACAAATAAAATAAACAAAATCATAATGTATACATAAAGTTTGATTTTGTAGTCTTTTGATTTATTTATTAGCTTCACCAAGTAACTCTGGTATACGAAAATTATTTACTTCAACAGTTTCCTATAGGCCCTACTAGTCCCTCCGTACTTGTGAAGGAACACCTCTTCAGATTCCTTCACAGATTCGTTTCACGTAACGGGGTAGCAAAAGTGCACAACCAAATCTTCCCTTAAACCCTAAACCCAGAATTCGAGCACCAGAACACTTGCCCACCACGCCCACAGCCACCCTCCACAGCAGCAACTATAATGGTGCCCAAATTGACGAGATGACTGCTAGGTAGATGGCGTACAAGTTAGGTCTAGTATGACAATCTTGACCATAAGCTCGTACCTTTATTTTTGGACTTAATCGTAAGCTCTTAGCTGTATGTCCTAGTATTTTAGATGAACCTTTAGCATAAAGTTTACATCTATGTCTCACATACTGAAAATTTCTTTAATCCCATTTAGGAATACCTTTGTGACGAATGTGTCCCATATATCCCATATAGCACACTGGTGAAGTAAGGAAAGTCCCCTGCTCCTGCTCACCACCAGGGCGCCAGCAATCCACCAACATGGACCACCACCACTTGGACCAGGCTCAAGAGATGTTGCCGCCAACATCCCCCCCTTCCCACTTCCTCGCATTTGAAAGCTTGGGCCTTGGTGGTTGATTTTGAGAGTCCAGCAGAACAAACTTTATCCACTGGAAAAATCCCTTCCAAGGAAACTGCTCGTTAAGAGAATTCATAACCTGTAAGTCTGTAACCAACACCCAGAACACAACTTCAAGTTATATGAACTTATTTTTTTTTTTTATTGAAGTTATTCCAAGTTATTAGAACTTGTCTAAACTTACTAGAACTTATTAGACCCTTAATTGTGAAATAAATTTGATAACCCTTGGAACTTGGCAAGAAAAAAACCAACGGTTTGTTGAAGGGCAAGAGAATGAATCAATGAAATATGTGGGGAAAAAAACATATCCTAAACGTGTTAAGTACAAATAGACCATTCTTTGAGGGACATGAGATAAATTATGCAAGAGAAACGCATGTGAGAAAATGCAGTCTTCATTAGTACAAATATGAAGCAGACAGTTATTTCTTCGAGCTCAATTTGATTGAATTCATCATCTGGCATTACCTATATGTATAAAACTATGATGGAATGCAAAATGCTAACCCTCCACAGGAGTTGGATGATTATAAGCATAATTAAAAGAGAAAACCTCTTCTGAAGGGCTCATTGATACAGTATGATAAATGAGATATACGACGCAATTTTCTGAACAACCTGGTGGGCATTTCCGTCCAAATAAGCCTCTGCTTATTGCAGCCTGTAGAACAAACAGCAATGGAGTCAACAAGCCAGATATGTCATGTGCAAGACCTAGAGAACCCTCCAGACAACACGGCCAACCGATTCCTTAGATGAAAACATCATCCTTAAATTGTCAATAATTGTTAGTACTAGGAAGGCTTTCCAAAAACAGCACCCGGGCTTTTGCATCAGTTGAAAAATGACCAAGAACAGCAACAGTGGCTGTACTGCTTCCAAACTTCTCTATACCTCGAGAGATCATGCACATATGACTAGCCTCTGCTACCACTATAATATCTCCACCAAGAAGAGGTGCAACTGTTTCAGCAATCTGTTTAGTGAACCTCTCCTGCACTTGAAGCTTGAAACCAAAAAAGTGAACAATTGACTGAAGAAGAGACTTCTTAATGGGATCTACTCGTTCAGCAGAAAAGTAACCTATATGAACAACTCCATGAAATGGAAGCAAGTGATGTTCACATTGTGACCAAAATGGCAAGTTCAGCTCAGTCTGAATCTGCGAGATAAAATTCACTTCACCATTTGATTTCTGAGGCCCCAATTTATTACAAACAAATGAATTCAGTTTCATTTCCACATTGCAGTTCTGGAAATTCATCAACCAATTCACAAAATGAGAGGGAGTACGAACAAGCTCCTTTCTTAATGGATCTTCACCCAAGGATCTGAGAATAGAGGTGACAGCACTAACCATACTAGGGTTTGTACTTTCAACACCGGATGAAATTTTATTGATTGGGTTTGCTTGGGATGGGCACCAGTGATTGATCAAGTTCTTCTCTTTGATTTTTTCACCTATGGAGCTCCGATATTTCAAAAGACTAAAAAACTCACTCCAAATTTTAGCATCTTTATCTTTGAAAACTCCAGATCCTGAGGATACCAACACTTTTATCCACCCTTCAGGAGAAGAGTCAAGGAACATAGACTCTAAAGCAGGAAAATGCATGTGAAAACACTGAAGAATAACAGCAATACCAGCAGACTTGATGGAATGTTGCAAAGCTGAGCACACTTCATCAGCTAACCTCTGTGGATCCTGGAGGCGCCTAGCAAATACATCAGCAACTCGAGAAAGCTTACTAAGGCCAACAACTTGGTGCCCAGATGGAATATAACCCACATGGCATTTGACCTGGAACGGCAGCAAGCAAGACTCGCAATATGAAAAGAGGTCAAGATCACGAACGATGACAAGACCTCCAGCCCCTCCAGCATGGCCAACTCTATTACTGTCTAGACCTGCTTCTGGAAATATAGCACCTTCTAAAATGTCTTTAACATTCTGTTTGTATCCTGGAATAGACAGAGTTTTATCAGCATAACTCATATACAATGAGCATCAACTGTCAACTGCCAAGCCATGTCTGAAATGATCATACATACATGGTGATTTCCCACACTATCTTTAATTACTAAATCTTAGAAATCCTAGTGGACCAAATTGTTCCTTGTATCTTTAGGATTTGCTTTCAAAGTTTAAAATCTATTTCTTCAACGCAGTGATTTATCTCTTTAATAAGATGCTATCAAGGATGTGGAAGCAGGGCTTAATGAGGGAAGTAAGGTCCACGATTCTAATTTGCAACAAATGGATGGTACCCTTGTAGTGGAGCTTGATATTTTCAAGCAGGTTCTAATGATTGTCTATATTTTTGAATCAAATACTTTATAATTGAGATGTAACTAAGGGGAGATTTATCTATAACATTTGTACATAAAACACCAAAGTAAAAGTATGAGAAACAAAACTGAGAATATGATGATAATGTCTGACAAACTTTCAAGGCTATCACAACAAAGTCAAAACACCAACAAAACGGCTAATAACATAATTAATTAGGAGATCATTTGAGCAAGTTTGACTGTAGACAAGTAGACAACATACTAATATAGCTACGACTATGCTAATAGACAATAATTAGTACTACCATTGGATCACTTCTGCGATATGGATCACAAACCGTTAATTTATTTCATTGTTATTATCAGCACAAGATAACAACTAACAAGCGTCCTGATGAATGACAAAGGTGACTTATGAGACCTCTTTCTTCGTTTCCTATGAAGCATTGTATCACATGCAACTCTAAAAAGATCGTCAAGTAGCTAAGTTAGTGTATAAATCTCACTTAGTCTCTAACCTTTCGCAGGTTATAGTTTCATTCAGTGTTGCATTTTCTATCATGCCAACTTCTCTGTTATAACTGGTGCCACTTGGACCTGATTGGCTGTTTCTTAGTATTCTAATGATTAACACCCTACAAAGTACAAACTAAAGCCTTTTGTGCTCCTAGTTAAAGACCAATGCTTAAGGTCCAATGCATATATAAAATCCTTTGACAGTGTCATACCTCCTTGTCACCCTAATTTAGAAACCCCCAACTCTATACAAAATTAAAAAAACCTCCCAGATGACATCAGGAATGAAAAAAATATCCAAGGTAGTAAATGACTCCAAACACAAGCCCTCTATCATCTTTTCTTTGTCAACCATTAGTCTCCATTCCACATCAACTCCCAACTATGTGCTAAACAACCATTTCTTCAATTCCAACAGTTGAAAGCCAATATCTTAAAATAACTTCATATTATTGAAACCTGAGAAGTCAAGACAATAATAATAATAATAATAATAATAATAATAATAATAATAATAATAATAATAATAATAATAATAATAATAATAATAATAATAATAATAATAATAATAATAATAATAATAATAATAATAATAATAATAATAATAATAATAATAATAATAATAATAATAATAATAATAATAATAATAATAATAATAATAATAATAATAATAATAATAATAATAATAATAATAATAATAATAATAATAATAATAATAATAATAATAATAATAATAATAATAATAATAATAATAATAATAATAATAATAATAATAATAATAATAATAATAATAATAATAATAATAATAATAATAATAATAATAATAATAATAATAATAATAATAATAATAATAATAATAATAATAATAATAATAATAATAATAATAATAATAATAATAATAATAATAATAATAATAATAATAATAATAATAATAATAATAATAATAATAATAATAATAATAATAATAATAATAATAATAATAATAATAATAATAATAATAATAATAATAATAATAATAATAATAATAATAATAATAATAATAATAATAATAATAATAATAATAATAATAATAATAATAATAATAATAATAATAATAATAATAATAATAATAATAATAATAATAATAATAATAATAATAATAATAATAATAATAATAATAATAATAATAATAATAATAATAATAATAATAATAATAATAATAATAATAATAATAATAATAATAATAATAATAATAATAATAATAATAATAATAATAATAATAATAATAATAATAATAATAATAATAATAATAATAATAATAATAATAATAATAATAATAATAATAATAATAATAATAATAATAATAATAATAATAATAATAATAATAATAATAATAATAATAATAATAATAATAATAATAATAATAATAATAATAATAATAATAATAATAATAATAATAATAATAATAATAATAATAATAATAATAATAATAATAATAATAATAATAATAATAATAATAATAATAATAATAATAATAATAATAATAATAATAATAATAATAATAATAATAATAATAATAATAATAATAATAATAATAATAATAATAATAATAATAATAATAATAATAATAATAATAATAATAATAATAATAATAATAATAATAATAATAATAATAATAATAATAATAATAATAATAATAATAATAATAATAATAATAATAATAATAATAATAATAATAATAATAATAATAAAAAAAAAACTGCATACTCAACAATCCAACACACTTCTCGTACATTCTCAGGAGCAACAGAAGAGGTCATGTTAGCAAATTTCATGTGTGACATATTTAAACATGGACACCCATAATCCATCACTATCATGCACTGGAATGAAGGCCAATGGGCCACACAATTCCAACTGATCTCTTGACTGTTCACGCTGTCCTGGAGTGTCCTCTAGATTTCCTACAATGGGTCAATGGCTAACAATGATATTGATTCTCAAACTCAGTTACACTTCAGAACTTCAGTAGGAAACATTATTGGCTGATGATCATACCCAAGAGCCTGTTCTTGCATTTCATATTCATATTCATGTCATAAATGCCTTACACTCACCTAATGAATGAGAATCTGAAAGTTTAGCATAGAGATATTGGAGAAGTAAGTCTGGCCATATTGGTGGTAAGGGAGAAAATTTTTTGGAAATGTATGGACAGTAAAGACAGTCATGAATCCTAACAATTGATAATCCATATCATAAAATGTCCAAAACTCATGTCCTTTGAAATTTTTATGGGTTTTGGCAACTAAACTAACTCTTACATTTGCTTGAAGCACAACTTCAATTCCCCCTGTTGAGATACAATAAAGGCACAAACTCAGCGAGGGCCACGAATTAGGCATGGCCTGGCTCTAATGATTTTCTATACGGACACGGCACGACACATCACAGATCAACTACATAAGCTATATTACACAAACGCAACACAAATAAAAAAAAAAAAAAACAAAGTTGGGCGCCATAAACATTGATCAGCGAGTAAGCAATCATGTCCAACAAAACAAAATGCTCTTAAAGTAAAAATTGTAGGAAGGTGGAGTAACCAAGAATCACCTGAAGTGGCGTGCCGGAGCGCTTTCGCAACACGAAGCGGGGTTTTTACGATGCCTTCTCTATTGATATCTTCGCCTAAACCTTGCAATAGAACTCTCACAGCAGCTTGGATTTCTGGCTCTTCTTCTTCAATACCCAATTTCAATGAATTCTCAAGCTCTACATTGATATTAATATTGATATGATCCTCATTTAAAGCACCCATTGAAAACAACAACAACAACAATAAACCCAGACAAATCAACCAATTTGGTGTCACTCAATGAAATCTGATGGATACCCAGATGATAAAAAGCAGTGAAACAGAGGAATCAGTCACAAATCAGGACAAAAGTTGTGTAAAGATTCGAACTTTGAAATACCCGTACGAAGGATTCAAGAGATGAGTGAGGAAGAAAGCAAAAAGAGGTGCAACAATCAAACTTATTTTTTTATTTTTTTATTTTTGAGGGAAATCAGAAATCTGGGTGTATGAATGATTTCATTGTTTCATTGTTTGATATGGGCACATGAAGACAGAGTTGCACTTGCACCCCTATCTTTGGAAAACCACGCTTATGGAGAAGAGGAATGGGCTAAGATGTGGAGGAAAAAGAGGCGGATGGAATTGAATTGCTTGGGTTCGCTCACTTATGAGTTCTCTCTTGGGGTGGAGTCATACTATTTTATATGGCCAATTGTGTCACACAGTGGGGTTATTTTTCATCTTTAACATACATTTAATCTTTGGACCAAAGACACCAGTGTCCAAGTCTAAGGACTAAGGCCACAATATTTGAGATATGCCATTGAGGTGTACCGCCATTTGATAAGGCTCATACATAATATATTTTCTCTATACGTTTCTATGCACATTTTATGTGTGGCTGCGGCAGTGCGGCTACATTGACCGCTGTCAATGCACTTACCACTTTACTTACAGTTATTTCAGGTATATTTCAAACTGTACTTTGTTGCGTTGACATGTTCTCTAGCTGTGATGATACCCTTGGACCATGAGAATGAATGACCTCATAATACTTATAGAAGAAGCTTTGATCACGAAGAATTAAAGGAGTGGCGCATTATTGTATAGTTTTGAAGACACGGATGTTTTATGACATTCAAAATGATATAAAATGTGTCAATGTTGTGAAACATATATATAGTGATTAATTCGGAATTATGAATGTTATATGCAATCGAGCAAGTCTAATTTACAATCAATTATATAAACTACCTAATGTACTTTACCTACTTGTTCAACTGAAAAAATTATAATTTAATTCAAACTTTTTAGGGGAATAAGCAATCTCTGATAATTGTACACAATTTTTTTTTTCACAACTATTTTCAAAAGACAAAAATATCGTTATACGAGTCTCGTTGTCAATGTTTCGTTTTTGTTCTTTCTTTTTTTCTTTTTGAAGGGACCAATGCTTCTAATCTTTTTTGTTGGTTTCTCGTTATCCAAAATTTAGCATTATTACGAGGATATGAATATTTTGAAACATACTAGGAAAAATATAAAAAGAGAAGGGAGGGGGGTTAGTTGAAATTATCAACATAACCAATAATATCACAAGGAAAATTTTGACTATGTAACAACTAATAAAGTGGATAAAAAAGAGGTACATGCATAGGTGAAATTTTGACAAAGTTTTACGATTATTGACAATTGACAATCGGCCTAAAAAAACAAGAAAGAATGAGAAAGTTGATAAAGAATTTTGGTGATCAATAGTCTCTTGCAATTGGACAGTACTCATGTAGTGTGGTTTGATACAGATGGAATGTCAATACTGTTACCAACCCCTTAAATAAGTCTAAAAGAATAAAATGAATTAACAATATGAAGGAGAATGAATTAGATCACTACTTGATGCCCTTTGACTTTTGGTATGTATCGAGGATCTTTGTTTGCCCTAATGTTGGAATACTCTCTGTTTCTGCTAGGGTTTGGCAAATTCGAATTGGCTTTTGTATAAAGTCAGTCCAGCAGCATTTTCTTGCACCCCCAAAGTAACCATCATTTGTTAGCATCATTGAATTTACACTTACGGTAGTCAACAATTTATAGCATACACAAAGCAATGGATTGTTAGCCAACTTTTTTTGGTTCCTTTTTCTTTGAAGTGATTTTAATTATCTTGATGAATTGATACCTTTTTAATTTATTGCATTTTCTACCGACTTTTTTATTCGCCAAACATACTACCATCCTGTATCTAGCAATATTATGTTTCATTAATAATCAATTCAATGTAACTATATATGAAAACGTCTTTAATGGTATTTCAAATGAATTGAAAATAACTCAAGGTCGATGTAATAAATCAAATAAAGAAATTATGATATCTCACTAAATCAATGATCGATGATTAAGATGAGTCTTGTTACGAGTATTATGTATACACTAATTTGATCTCTCTATTTTATTCAACAACAATAGTCTTGTTCGACAATGGCTAGTTTGACTGACTATTTATATTGACTAGTTTGACTGGTAATTTAATTATTAACTATTTACAAATATGTTTTGTTAAATGCAGTAGTTTTGTCTCTTTTCCTGGCTGTTTAGCAACATTCTCATTTAACCACATCCTAACCCTTACTTGACAACCAAATAACTCGTTTTATTTTGTTGACAGAAACAAATGTATACAATCCATAATTAATGATCTTCCTTTCATTTGTCATCATCTCTAATGCCACCCCCAACAACCATGACGATCACCATCACCGCTCCTTCCCCAACCATATTCCGCTCACAGTGATGGTTCTATTGGATCCTCCCATGCCGTTGTCCATTCCTATCATTCCACCTCCGATTCCAGTAAATTTTATTGGATATGAGAAACCTTGCTCCGAAACAAATAATTAATGGTGGCAATTTTGAGTGTTAATTTAATGGTGGATCATTGATGCGTAAGTGAAGTGATGTACTAAAGCAATGGAAGGAGTAAGAATTGTTTTCTTGAACTCGTCTGTTTGTTGAGGCACTAGTTAATACTGCGTAGTTAGGAAACAATGGAAGCTCATTTCATAGTGTCAAGGATGGTTCCTATTGAATGTATGGTGCTATTAAATAAAAGGTTGAGAGGATAGGGAAGATGGAAAGAGAAATGTCGTTCGAGTATTACCGATAGGCTATAGCTAAAAAATTATATCTAACCCAAATCTATAACGATTTTAATCTTACGACAAACTGGAGACCTGTAACTCGACTTCATATTGACCGGAAATTGATTTGACATGATATTTATATGATTAGAACTCAAACTTGCACCAATCCAGAAATAAATCAACCTAATCAGAACTTGAAGTTGATTCTAACCCGATACTATATGTTATAGACCCGACCTATAGTGACTCGTAATCCATTTTATTTTGATTCGTTATTGACCCGACTTGTTATTGATTAGAGTCGGATGACCTATGATCTGATTTTGTCCAACTTTATTGCCATTGATCATCATGTCATTAGTTAAACTGAACTTCAAATTAGAAGTCAACTTAACCTAATTTATAACCAATCTAAAATTGATTAAAACAAGCCCCAAAATATCACCTGGGATCCAACATTACTTGACTAGACCTAAACCCAACTCAAACACATGAATTGACAACTCTAGTATATACCCACACCATATATATGTACACCGCAAGGCACTTGTTCTTTGTATTCACGTTGTTCTATTGGGTTCAAATAATTGATGAAGAGCGTAAGAGGAAGATCAAATTTGTTTATAGCATCAAGGTGTGGACTGTGGAGTTGGATATAGAAATCATAACGTTAAGTGTTTCCATATAGAAATTTGGTTTATTTCCATATAATGTGTGTATTTGAATTGCATCTTCAGCTAAAAGGCTAGCCAAGAACAGGCTAAGACCTAAGGGGAGAGATCGTGTCGGCAACCGCAGTTATAGCACGACTACTAGAGGCTACTTTGAGAGAGCTATTGGTGATAACCATGTGACTCTTATCATTCTAAACCCTGCTTCAAGTTGCAAGATTGATGGGCATTTTCTCTCATATTCTGCTGCCGAACAATTATTGCTAATCTTCTTAATGGTTTGTAATCCGTAGATAAGTTGGAAGTTCAAATATACATCGAATTTTGATAGATAATTTTAGTTTTTCATACTGTTGCGGCTTGTTTTGGTTATAAATTTGCAAGTCCTAACAGAGTAATCTCACAGCCTGCAATAGTTTATGCTAATACACTTTGACAAGATATTAATCAGATGGGGAAGAAAATAAACAATTGTATGCAAGCCACTTGAATGGATTGATTGATAATAAATTCTACGCACAAGGAACTTGTTCTCTCCTCGAAGGAACTTTACACAACAGCTACATGCTCATTTCAGAGATCATACAAGATTTTTATCACTGCACAAACTACGGCTGAAACTCATCATGAGCATAATCAAAACCTACTCCGAGCATTATGCTCTATCTTGAAGGCAGCTTGCTGAAAACAACGTTGACCCTTTCTTCAATGTTATTCTTCATGCTATCATAAAAATCTAGTATCTCCATTGAGATATTCTTCACCTACAATTAATCGTAATCATACTCCCGAATTATACTCTCACAATGGTTGATTAAAACGATAATTGCTAAAGCAATGTAAGAATGATAAGCATTGTATTTACGTAGGATATGAGCCAACATTTGCTTCCACAAAGTTGTCATTATGAGGGTATAACTTTAAATAGTAGCAACATTATAACAAGATCCTGATAGAGGTATTATTGTAATTTCACTTCCCTAAAGAGAAGTTGGCGATATCAAATAGAGGCACTTCTGACAAATGGAGATTATGCTGTAAATACTAACCACATTCATGTCAACCCGAAGCTCTTCAAACCATGAGACGCAATCCTTATCTTTTGATACACTAGCTATGTATATGCAAGCTAATGCGATCAAATATGGAGGATGAATAAGAATAAGATCCATCTTATACGTGTCATTAACGATTCCCCTGCAGATTTTGAAATATGCAGTGGTAAATGACCTCACATCAATAAGAAAATTAATTCAACAAAGATTTTTTTCCAAGTTAAGATAGTGATTGTGTGCATTTAAAGAAAGTGATTTTTTTTTGTGACTGACTCTTCCAAGTTATATGGTCTTACCATGTAAACTGCATTAGGTCCATCATACCAGCATCTTGGAGAAATCTGCACAAGGATTTTAAAAAAAAAGACAGAAAAATCAATAAACACATTTAACAAACTGGTTTTCCCTTGAACAGTACATGCATAAGAAAGGGGTGCACGAAAGAGAAAAATGCAGAATGATGGTATTTGAAACTAAAGGTCCGCTCAAAAAAGATTCTTGAAGATAGAGCATTTATCTTGACGATTGAGATAAGAAGATGTGGAGCATTTGCAACATACTATAATGCAGTGGAAATGATTACTGAAAACATAAGATGCGGAACATTTGCAAGATACTTACTGAGTTAGTGAACGGTATGGATGAAATACAACTAAATAGTAGTTCAGGGCTTCCAAAATCTTCATTTCCATTTCAAGGATATCTTTGATATCAAATCGGTATCGTATATCATCGGGATCTGCGAAAATTTAAGAAACACTTTCTGTCAACCAACGAATGAATAAGGAGCTTCATTGAAGACAATGAACACGATAAGAGGGAGGTAGTAGAAGTTACATATTTTTTTCATGTAAAATACCAAAAGTCTAGCCTGTACAGTGCTTTCTTCTGCTTTTGCAGCCAAGTACAGGGATGTTAATGCAACTAGACGTGGATCAAATTCTGTCAAACTCTTTCTGCAAAAGTAGAACAGAAATAAGCTTTTATCTTGAGATCATCTCAGGCATTCTCTAATGGAAATCACACTCAATCAAAGAAAAAAAATGATAGAGCCTCTAATATTCAAATAATAAACAGAAACACCTATCCTCTGCACCACCCCCCCCCCCCCCCCCCCCCAAAAAAAAAAAAAAAAGGATTAAATGTTAAATTAATAATCTTAATGATTAAAAAAAAGAGAGAAAAATGTGAGAAGATTATTTGTGTTACTATCAGGAAATTCAAGCCCATCACTGTTTCATGGATCAACCCTTTTAAGACAAGCTTTCAATATTTCTTCAAAGTAGTTAAGAAAGTGTTAAATTGCACATCATGTTCAGTAGTAGAACTATGATTAGATACTACACCACAAACCATGTTTCAGGTAATAATCAATTCCCTTCTTGAATTTAAGAACAGGGTTCAGGTCTGTACTGGGGTGTCAAAGTGAATACAAGTATGCTTGACTTCAAACCAAATCTCAGATATCTAAGTAGCTCCCACAACACCAAAATAACAGCAAACAACACACAAACACACATGCACTCAAACTCACAAACAGGATAGGGGAGAGACTTCTAAAGGAATATTGTGCTATACACACACAAAGGCAGGGGAGAGACATGTATAGGAAAATTTAATTTTGCTTCCAAAACTATAACCTAAGTCAAGACTGCGGATCATAGGATATTCACTGCATGTACAGGCTGCTTAGGCTGGTATAATGGTATAACTTAAGGAGGAGTCTCATTGTAGCCACAAGTATTATATGATGTTATTTTGTCCAAACATATAATAAGTTCATCTCATGCTGGAAGTAGGAATACATTCCCTTTATGCTAAGCCAAAACACAATAAAGAATACTGTCATTGAGAAAATATTTCCAAAATAAGTGTACCTGGTATAAACACGCCTCATATATGTTATGGCGGTAGCAACCACCCTGCAAGAGAGGAGAGCTATCAGAAATTGATATTGTCAAGACAGCCTAATGATAACATCTTCTCGCACCTCTATATCTCTAATAACATAGTCATGCTTTGGGGTTGATGTGTGAGTAGAATCAATATAAGCTAGTCACTAATAATCATAACAAGGATCCCTCATATAGATTTTCAAATGAGCTAGCAGCAGTACGGTATATTAGCCACTGAAGGATAAATAAATGTTTCAGTTCTACTTCTGACATGGTTCAAAACATCATGAATTACATGAAAACAGATATTTCAATTGGTCACCAAAAAGATTCATAATCTTAAGGATTTGGCCTCTATAACTATAAGCTAAGCATTCCATACGAACAAACAGAGAGCCAGAGACTTGGGGAAATCAATCACTCTTTCTGTCCAATCCCAAACTAGGGATAACTGATAAGGGCACATGTCTGCTGAAATAATTTGCAAGGTCAACATATCAATCTCCAAATATTAAATAGAAGACTGAGCATCCTAAAAACTTTTTTGCAAATATTTTGTTGATTGTGCCAAATGTCTGAATCTCACTACTAATTGTAATCATAAAAGTGGGAAAGAGGGAGTATTTGCATAAAAAATGTCTGAACCATTAAGCAGCATTTAAAAAACCACTAGAACAATTTATGAGGTGTACAGAGGACGCGTAATCAATGATTTAATAAGAAGCCATCAGTTAGAGATAAAGCTCAATATAGATTATAGACCCAAAATGGGTAGCAATAGAGATAGACTTCAAACCTTTGCCTTACTTTCACTAATTGAGCCATCTTTGAAATATCTGCATGCCAAGACAGGGCCATGTATCAATAAGAGTGGTCTTGTTGAAGACAAACTTCTAAGCAGTTACGATCCATACTAAAAAGCATAAAGTGCCTTCAGAGAGTGGTGAAATGTTTACTAAAGCAATCCACTCAAGTCATCAACACTATACGAGAGCTGTAGACAAAAATATACATCCACAAAGTGAACAAGGTAATTCTACAACAGACAATCTGACATCTCCCAAAACAATCCCTGAATTCCTTTTGTCCAATGAAAAATAAGGAACACAAACATCATGTATATGCTAAGTACAAGATTTGTAAAGCAAAAGATTTTATTTCTAAAGAAACTACTCCAAGATATAGGCAGCCCCTCCAAGTCTTCAAGGTCATCACCCCATAGAAATAAATGGAAGAATGAAAGGTGCAGATCAAATAGAAGGAACTGAAATGCAGTTAAGCATGGGGCAACCAGCTCTAAGCAACAAATATTCAGATGAGTTCAGCTTTGTATCTTAGAACATAACTATCTTTTCATGCTAGTCTTGTTCTTTTCTAATTAAGGTATATTCCCAAGGAAATTTCAGTAGGAAAGCCTGAAAACAACTATATTATCACCTTCCATTTGTCTATGCTGATCTCCAAAACCAAATGCAGCTTCAACACATTTCTTATAGCCATGTCCTTTCCGAACAAATTCATGATTTACCAAAAGGTGTGAAATCACTAGGCAAAGGAATTATTTCACTTTATATAAGCCTGTAGTGGCAAAACTCTATGCTAAGATCCAACAAAATGAAAAATGCCCAGCGATCACTTTCACCTCACCCCACCCCCCCTTCAAAAAAAAAAAAAAAAACCCTGGCAATCCTTTCCCTATGTGATCTTTTTGCCATAAACCGGATTCTACATGTTCAAGATACTTGTTCCAAACGATCCGCATTTCTTTCTTTCCGTATCCAAAACATTCCCAACTAAGGAAGCACTTCTTTCATCATCCACATTCGTCATTCAAAACGACTAAAAACAAGCTAAATTCCCACATACACAGCGTTCATCCTTGCCTAACAGAAAAACAATCAAACAACAGACTATCATACAGCTCAAACTCACTTCCCCCAACAAATTACATATCATAATTAAACAAAATTAAATCAACCCCTAAATAAATAATTCTTAGTAATACATAATTAAGCAACATCAAAATCCAACACCCATCTTCCCAATTAACTTGGAGACCAAATAAGATTTCCCACCTCAAAAAATACGAACTTTAAGCAAATTGCAATAAAATTTAATAAAAGGGTAAGATTGAAATCAAGGGGTTGATTCAAAGATAGAGTATACAATTCGAGATGTGCATCTTCACGAGCTTGAATTCTTCAAGAGTGATCCCACGGTCTTTGTCTAGTTGCTGAACAACATCTACCTCTTCTGGGTCCAACAGTTGTTTGCTGCAAAAAAAAAAAAATTAATATAGAAAAATCCAATTTCAATCGGATATTGGAAAATTGAAAGAAAAGGAAAAGGGCCTCGAAATGGATGAAATTTAGACAACAAAGGGGGATAATTGTGACATACTATTGAGATGAAGTCCAGAAATTGGCAGCCATTGTTGGTGGAGTGGAATGAAGATGTTGAATAGATTTTCAAGAAATTGAGTCACTGCACGATAACGTCTTGCTTGCTACTTTCAGCCCAACGGATGGTGGATAGAATCAGACTAGTTTTTTTCTTTTTCTTCTCTTCAGTCTGTAACCAAATTATGTAAAAAAAAAAGGTAATACAGGGTTGTAGATTCAGCCCTAGCTCATACGAATTATTTTCGTTATATGGTGTCCTCGTTTAGCTAAAAATTATGCTTCATTGCCTTCATACAGGTAGCAAGACATAAAAAATAATTAAAATTATATATATATATATATATATATATATATATATATATATATATATATATATATATATATATATATATATATATATATATATATAGGGGAAGAATCCAATTAGAAGGGTGCTTAAAATAAAAAGGATGAGAAGTGATCTTGACCCTTTAAGTGGTAAGATTTAACGCATGAAATTTCACGTAAAAAAATTGGTCGCTATAACGATGAAAATAGTCACTATAACAATGAATATAGTCACTATAAGTGAAAAAAATATCTTGGTCACTATGAGTTAAAAAAAAGGTCACTATATGTAAGTAAAATGTCATGTGTTGGATCTATGAGATGAAGGACCAATATTTCTTCTTATCCTTCTCATTTTAAGGACTCTTATCTACCTATATATATATTGAAATTAAAATGAGAAGAATGCGAGAAGGATAAGAAAAAATTTTGGGTCTTTATCTTTTAGATCCAACGCATGAAATTTTACGTACATATAATGACCTTATTTTAACTTATAGTGACCTATTATTTTCTTCACTTATAGATTTATAGTGACCTTTTTTATCGCTATATTGACCATTTTCATCGTTATAGTAACCTTTTTTTACGTGAAATCTTATGTGTTAGATCTTATCACTTTAAAGGCCAAAATTCCTTCTTATCCTTCTCAAAAAGAGTCCTTAAAATGAGAAGACATCTTAGCCCTCATCTCATAGATCCAACGCATGATATTTTACCTACATATAGTGACCTTTTTTAACTCATAATAACAAAGGTATTTTTTCGTTTATAGTGACCTTTTTTATTGTTATATTGACCTATTTATACCTAGATCTTGGCCCTAAATCTCGTAGATACAATACATTATATTTTATGTACACATAGTGACCCTTTTTTAACTCATGTGATCAAGTTATTTTAATTTCACTTATAGTGACTCTTTTTATTGTCATTTTAACCCTTTTTATTCTTAGAATAACCTTTTTTTTGTGAAATTTGTAGCATTGGATCTTACTATTTGAAGGATAAACATCTCTTCTTATTCTTGTTATTTTAATCACTCTTCTCATTGAATCTATCCTCTATATATCCAAAATCATATTTTTGATCTTAAAGCAACTAGATAACCTCATGGGCCATCTCATTAGGAGAACAAGACCGCAAAGATGGGTATAAGAATCATACATCAAAAACCTACCATACCTCCAAGTCAAGAAAACACTTTGTATGCACCCACCAAGCCCATTGGAAGGTCCACAAGTGGCATTTTAAATCACAAGTGTTCTATACAAGCATCCAAGATTAATAAAATCACAATTCTTATTTCAATTAACAAACTCATTTCAAAAGAAACCTGTATAATTGTCAATGCTGAGAAGGTACATAAGGACCCAAGTCTGGGGGCCGAGCCAGGTGTTATTCAGCCTAAGAGTTTCCTTGATGAGCATGACAATCTTACCTTTAAGGGGCAGAAATACATATACACCTAAAATGAAAAATGAAGTAATTTCATGGCCTAATATCTTGACTATTACTTCACATACGGATAACCATTGGGTATTAACTAGCTCTTAGATGGTATTTGTTGATGGTGGGAAGGTGTAGAGGTGGCCACTAGGTCGGCTCAGGCCGGCCTAAACTAACCCGGTTCAGCCCGTAATTTTAGTGGGCTGAATACTGATGTGCTCGTTTTAGAGCACATTTATTAACTCATTTTAGTGTCAAGTCTCGTAGTTTTGTATTGGTTTTATGTATATTATGCTTGATTTTACCTTGATCTTGTTTTCGAGTTGTCTTAAGTTTATTTCAGGCAATTTTGATGATTTCAAGGTGAAAGGCGATACATTCGAGCCTTTGACACACGTATCTTAGCTTGAGCAAGTGTTTGAAGTCATTCATGAAGATTTCACGGAGTTCAGAAAAGAGGGAAGTGAAAAGAGGAAAGAATGCTCTCAGATTCGACCGAATCTGAGAGACATTTGACCGAATGCTTGCAGATTCGACCGAATCTGAGACTCATTCGGTCGAATGAGAGGCAGTCTTCAGTGCTCTCGAGCCTTGCTACTGGAAAGGCCGAATGGAACTCATTCGGGCGAATGAGCTTCCATTCGACCGAATCACCCTGTACATTCGGGCGAATGCTTAACAGAGATCGATTCCCCGAAGCCTCTGGAATGGGCGAATGGAAGACAATTCGGGCGAATGGGATTACATTCAGCCGAATGATACATAGATTCGGGCGAATGACAGTGTTTTCCTCCGGATCAACTACTTCTTTTTAGGGCCGGCTCCTATGCATTTTAGGGTTTTTCGTAGGTTTTTCTTATTTTGTTATAAATACCCCCTTCCTCTGATGAGAAGGGGGAGAGCTAGGTTAAATACTTTTATGCACTTTTAGATTTCTTAGCCTCCAAATTCTTTTAGTTTTAGCTTTCGATTTTCAGTTTTTCTTCAACGCTTTGTAGTTCGGATTCTTTTCGTGGATATCAATTTGAAGCTTTTTTAAGTTTAATTCCTTCCTTTAATCTTAATCCATTGCTTTATTTCATTGCATGTTTAGTTCTAAGTTTATCGTTTATTAATTCTGATTTTGTTTTCATTCTCGCGATTTCACCCCATGTTCGTTTCTGCTGAATCTTTTAATATCTTTATGTCGTTACGCATGAATATGAGTGAGTAATTCTTTTAGGGGTTTTGATTGGTGAAACCTTAGGAAAGCTATGATCTTTATTGCTTAAGATTGTAGAAACGATGTTAATAAATAGTTTCGGATTCCGATGCGAATCTTGTCCTGCCACTCCTTTGGAGACATAGGGCGATTATAGGTCGTTCGTGTGATCTATAGGGTCATCAACTTCCTCTCGTATTCTCGGATATCCATGCTAGTTATTAACAGATTTTCTGTAATCTATCATGTTCGGTTTTAAAGCTTCATTCCTAGGGTGAATCCAATCTTGTCCCCGTTTTTCTCTACTTGCTTTACTTCGTTATTTGTCGTCGTCTATTTTTCACCTATTAGTTTTAACTGAATTTCCAACCCCAAATAGTTTGGTTGTGTTAAAAGTCAAAGTCTTGATATACCTTGTCTTCGTGGTTCGACCCCCTACTCCGCTATACTCGTATAGTTTGTAGGTTGGAATAAATATTGTTTGCATAACCTGTCTTTTAGTTAACGACCTAGAAAACCGGTTATCAAAATGGCGCCGTTGCCGGGGACAAGGCGTAATATTTAGACTTAACTTGTTTTAGCATAACTTTATTTATTTTATTTCCATTTTTGTTTTCCTTTCTGTGTGTGGTTGTCTTTGACTTAAGTGTTTGCATGCCCCATAGCACGCGTAGGTCAAACCAGCCAATTACACCCTTAAATCCTGAAATCCAACGTGTTAGTAGACAACGCCCTTCAAAGTATACCTCACAATCTGTCCAAAACCCTACCATATCCATAATGGCCGAAGAACATCAATTGTTTGGCCAATTCGGAACTCCTGGCTCACAAGAGTTCCAAGGGGGTGTAGTACTTCCTGTTGCTACTACACCTTACCAAATTCATCCTCAGTTCACAAGAATGGTTAAGGAAACACCATTCAGTGGCTTAAGAAATGAATGTCCTCTTCAACACCTAGAGGCATTCTCAGATATTTGTGGACTTATCCCTCCTTGTCCTAATAGCCCTGATTATGTGCGAATGCACCTTTTCCATCTGAGTCTAGCGGGAGATGCCAAGGATTGGTATAAATGCTTAGAACCCAATTCAATTGTTAATTGGGCTCAACTAAAAACCGCATTTCTAGAAAGGTTCTATCCTACGGTTCGAACGCAGGATTGGCGTAAGAAAATTGCGTCATTCACCCAAGAGGATGATGAGAACCTTAGTGCTACATGGAGTAGGTTTAAAAGAATGATTAGAGCATGTCCCCACCATGAGTACGGGGAGAACCATCTCAACACATTCTTTTATGATGGTCTTAATGACTCCACCAAAGCACTTCTAGACTCAGCTGTAGGTGGCCAGCTTTCCAAAATTCCTTGCACCCAGGTAAAGGCCAAAATAGAGGAAGTTGCTAAGAACAGTGCTTGGGGAGGAACTAGGAGTCAGGGAATACCTAGAGGGATGCTAGACACAACTAACTTGGACAACATTAGCGCCAAAATAGAAGCCGTTATTGATAAAAAGTTGTCCAAACTAAGCCTAGCCGGTAGTTCGAACAACCCCCAGTGCGTGAAAAGCACTTTGCATGTGCCATATGTGGGGGTACCAACCATGATACATCTTATTGTGGTGGTTCGCACTCCGAGCATGTAGCTGCAGTTGACTATGGAGGGTATAACCCAGAACCGCAGGTGATGAACTATGAAGGTTATGGGTATAACCCTGATCATGTGGCAGCCCTTAACTATAGTGGACAGGGCCAAGGAGTAGGGTATGGGCAGCAACCTTTCCCAAACAACCAACAGTACAAACCTCCCTTTAACTCCAACCAAAACCAGGGAAATTTCCACCCGGGATACAACAGAAATGGTCAAGGTGGATTTAATAACCAGAGTTTCCAGGGGAACCAGACTAATGGGAATGTACCTAGGGCCAATGTGTATAGACCCCCAGGGTTTCACCAAGGACCTAGAAATAGTTCAAACCTGCCTTTTCCCCCTAGTCAGCCTCATCATGTGGCTCCTCAACCACAACATGGTCACACTTCAACCAATGACCATTTAGCCTCCCAAGTAACAACTCTTGCTCAACAGAACCAGAGTCTGACGCAAATTAATCAGACCCTCATCCAACAAATGCAGCAACTTCAAGCTCAGCAAAAGTTGTTTGAAACTCAACTGGCCCAAATGGCTAATCCTCCTGCACCCCCGCTATTCCCATGTCACCCTCAACCTAACCCCTCTATACAACCTCCACCTCAGCAAACGAACCCAAACCAACACACTGCTAAGGCTATCCACCTGAGATCAGGGACTCAGTATAATAGTCCCTCATATCCGGTTGATACACCTTTGGTGCGGGTGAGTGATGAGACGAGAGTACACAATGATGAAAAAGAGGAGGAACATGGTAAAATGCCAGAGGTTGAAGATGAAAGTGGTAGGGAGGACATCAATGCTAAGGCAGGGAGTGAGAAGCCAGTAGAGAGTGAGGAGGAGAGGAGGAAGAAAGCTGAGGAAAGAAAGAGGTTAGACCGGTTATATGCACCACCGCTTCCTTTTCCCTACAGGAAAGTTGAGAAGCAACTTGATGATAAGTTCAAGAAGTTTCTTGAACATCTTCAGAAGATGGAGATGAAAATCCCATTCCTCGATGCTATGGCACAAATGCCAAAGTATGCTAAGTTCTTGAAAGACTTACTGTCCAACAAGAAAAAGCTTGAGGAAGAGGTAATCAGTCTGCCTCATCAAGTTAGCTCTATACTGCAAGGGAAAATGCCTATGAAAGAGCGAGATCCCGGTCCTTATAACCTCCCTGTGAAGTTGGGAAACCTTGATCCTAAAGGGGCGCTCGCCGATTTAGGGGCTTCGATCAGTCTTATGCCCCTATCGATCGCCAAAAAGCTCCCCTTTGCCCTCTGACCTTCAAGGAAAACAATCCAACTGGCTAATAGGAGCATTAAAGTGCCATGTGGAGAGCTCGACGACATACCTATACAAGTAGGAGAACTAGTGGTCCCTTGTGATTTTGTGGTAATGGAAATGGAAGAGGACCCTTATACTCCACTTATCTTGGGCAGAGCCGTTCTGAAAACGCTTCGGGCAGTTATTAATTGCCATGATGATACCATAACGGTAGAAGTTGCCCAAGTAAAGGTAGTTTTCAAAATCTCTCCCCTTTTAAAGAAGCCTATGGTTGAGCAGGTCTGTCGCCTTGAAGAAGGTGAAAGGGAGAGTGAGGTTAGTTATGAGAACAAGGAAGTAGAGGTTGGGTGTCAAATGATTGATGAGGATACCCCTACTATAAATGAGCTGTTGGAAGGCCGGTTAGATACGGCCCAGGATTCTGAAAAAGAAGCAGAATATGAGCACCTTTACGAGGTAGAGGAAAGTATTACGCATAAAAGGGAAGGTCCTAAACCTTTTCCCAAAGTGACTTTAAAACCTCTACCTCCTAGCTTAAAATATGCCTATCTCGATGAAGATGAAGGAAGCCCGGTCATAGTGAATTCTGAACTCGATGACATTTCTTTGGAAAAATTACTTGTTTTATTAAGGAAATATCGAGATGTCATAGGGTATTCACTAGGTGATTTAAAAGGGATTAGTCCATCCCTTGTTATGCACCGGATTCATCTTGATGATGAACAATTTTCCTCCGTTGAGCCTCAAAGACGGCTCAATCCCAACATGAAAGAGGTTGTTAAGGATGAAATCCTCAAACTCCTCCAGGCCGGCATCATCTACTCAATTTCAGATAGTAGATGGGTTAGCCCAGTTCATGTTGTTCATAAAAAGGGAGGAATAACCATCGTCGAGAATGACCGAGGAGAGATGATCCCCACAAGAGCCACCACGGGATGGCGAGTTTGCATTGACTATCGCAAACTCAATAAAGCAACCAGAAAAGATCACTTTCCCTTACCCTTCATCGATGAGATGCTTGAAAGACTGGCCAGGCACAGGTACTATTGTTTTCTAGATGGTTACTCGGGTTTCTTTCAAATCCCAATCCACCCCGAGGACCAACAGAAAACAACTTTCACCTGCCCTTTTGGGACTTTTGCCTACAGGAGAATGCCCTTCGGTTTATGCAATGCTCCATCCACCTTCCAGAGGTGCATGTCGGCTATATTCGCCGATATGTTAGAGGACTTTATGGAAGTGTTCATGGATGATTTTTCTGTTGGAGGGTCCTCTCTTGACACGTGCTTGACACATCTTGAGAAAGTACTATTAAGGTGTCAAGAAACGAATCTTGTACTAAATTGGGAGAAATGTCACTTTTTAGTTCAAGAAGGCATCGTCCTAGGCCACAAAGTGTCTCACAAAGGCAAAGAGGTTGATCCTGCCAAAATTGACGTGATAAGGAATCTTCCTGTACCTACCTCAGTTACAGGAGTACGATCCTTTCTTGGACACGCAGGATTCTATAGGCGTCTCATCCTAGGATTTTCGACTCTAGCAAAACCCTTGAATGAACTTCTTCAGAAAGATGTCGAATTTCACTTCGATGAGAGATGTATGAATGCCTTTAACAAGCTAAAAGAGGCTCTAATTTCTGCGCCCATCGTGCAAGCTCCGGATTGGAGTTTGCCATTTGAATTGATGTGCGATGCCAGTGATATTTCTGTTGGTGCTGTCCTTGGGCAGAAAAAGGGGGGAAAGCACCATGTTATATGTTATATCAGTAAAACACTGGACCCTGCACAACGCAACTACACTACAACTGAAAAAGAAATGCTAGCAGTAGTCTATGCTTTTGAGAGACTGCGCCAATATCTCATCTGTTCAAAAGTTGTAGTATTCACTAATCACTCGGCTCTGAAGTTTTTAATGACCAAGAGAGATGCAAAGCCGAGGTTGATCCGTTGGGTGCTCCTATTACAGGAGTTTGACTTTGAGTTGAGAGATAGGAAAGGTAGCGAAAATGTGGTAGCTGACCATTTGTCTAGGCTACCCGAGCTTAATAACGACGCCGTACCTATCCAAGACGAAATGGTCGAAGAAACCCTAATGACAGCAATAGTAGTTGGGAAAGCCCCTTGGTTCGCAGATATTGCGAATTATTTAGCTTGTGGAGAACTTCCAGAGTTCGAATCAAGGGCCATGAAAAAGGCTTTCTTTGGTAAAGTCGGGAACTTCTTTTGGGATGATCCCTACTTATTTCATGCTTGCGCAGACGGCATAATCCGCCGCTGTGTCACTGAAGAGGAAGTTCCAAAAATCCTAACTCATTGTCATTCCTACGCGTGTGGCGGCCACCATGGTATAATGAACACTGCTGCAAAGGTTGCCACCGCAGGTTTCTATTGGCCGACGTTACACAAGGATGTTGAAACGTTTGTGAAAAGCTGTGAGAGGTGCCAAAAAGTTGGCAACATCTCAATGCGAAATGAGATGCCTCAAAACTACATCCTTGAGTGTGAAGTGTTCGACTGTTGGGGAATTGACTTTATGGGCCCATTTGTTTCATCTCATGGGAACTAATATATTTTAGTAGGAATTGATTATGTGTCTAAGTGGGTGGAAGCCATCGCCTCACCTACGAATGATCACAAAGTGGTTATTAAGCTTTTTAAAAACATAATCTTTCCTCGATTCGGTGTTCCCAAATTAGTCATAAGTGATGGGGGATCACACTTTGCTAAGCACGAACTAAATAAGTTATTGAAAAGTTATGGAGTCGTGCACAAAGTTGGATCACCCTACCATCCCCAAACTCAAGGACAGTTGGAAGTAGCTAATAGGGAAATCAAGAGGATTCTCGAGAAGGTGGTAAACCCAAATAGGAAAGATTGGTCTCTAAAGTTAGATGACGCTCTTTGGGCCCACCGGACGTGTTACAAAACCCCTATTGGCACCACCCCGTTCCGGCTTTTATATGGGAAATCCTGTCACCTACCGGTGGAACTGGAATGCAAATCTTGGTGGGCGATCCAAACTCTAAATTTGGACCCCACCTTATTCTGCGAGAAGCGAGCCGCCCAATTACGAGAATTGGAAGAACTACGGCTCGATGCATTCCATAACATGCACATCTACAAGGAACGTACTAAGCGTTCGCACGACCAACGTATCATCCAACGAGAGTTCCTTGTAGGAGATAAAGTGCTGCTCTTTAATTCAAGAGCTAAGTTATTCCCCGGAAAGTTAAAATCACGGTGGTCTGGGCCATTCGAGATTTCACAAGTTTTCCCGTATGGAACGGTAGAGCTGAAAGACCATCATGGAGGACGTTTCGTTGTTAATGGACATCGGTTAAAACTCTTCCATGAGAGCAGCCTTCACAATGTCAACACCATTGAGCTTATAAAGTTAGATGATGTCAAAGTCGAATGATTGGTATAATCATTGACCCTAATCGAATATCCTACTTTGAATCATCGTCCTTTACCGTTTTTTTTTAGATTTTAATTGCTTAGTTTCCCTTTTGTCTTTGTTTAATTACCCGAGCTACGTCGAGCTAAACGACGTTAAACAAAGCACTTACGGGAGGTAACCCGGTTTATTTGGATTTTCAAACAACTTACTCAAAGTATATTGATTAATTTGGAGAGGGCACAAGTGATTTGATCTAAACAGAGCAAAATCGCTGCCCATTCGGCCGAATGATAATTCCATTCGGCCGAATGAAATTGAAGATGGAGCTAAAACCAATTTTGGCCAAGTTCCTGATAACGCCGAATGAAGCTTCAAATTCGGCCGAATGAATCGCATTCGACCGAATGAAGTGCACCATTCGGTCGAATAGATCTAATGGGAGTATTTACGTGGCTACTGATAACACCGAATGAAGCCAACATTCGGTCGAATGTAGTTACATTCGACCGAATTACGAAACCTATTCGGTCGAATGGAAGCGAAGATTTCTTCGTAACACCACTCCATTCGACCGAACAGGGTATCCATTCGGGCGAATAGGACACCATTCGACCGAATGGAAGACCCATTCGACCGAATGGAGGTCAGTTCTATAAATATCAGCTCATTCCACGTAAAAACGCACCGAAACTTCTCTACCTCTTTCACTCGGCCGAATTCGTCCCCCACCTTCTTGCTCCTTCTCAAATCCTTCTACTCCCCTCCAAATCACCTTCAACTACCATGGGTCCAAGGAGAACTTTAAGGAACCCCTTCAAAAGGTCCAAGAAGCATGGAGAGGGTTCCTCTTTGGGTGCGGCTCAGGAAGCACAACAAACCGGTTCTCAACAACCGGAGGGTCAACAAAGGCTTCCTGGCCAGGAACTATGGTTCGATGAGGACCACCCTACGGTTATTTTCGTATCTTTGGAGCAATATGAGCGTTTCCAAAGACTTAAGGTACGAAAAATCAACTCTACTCGTTATTTAGACCTATCAATTTTACAAAGAATGGGTATATATGAGCAATTTGTTGCATTATTAACTGCATGTGGGTTAGAAAATTGGATAAACATGTGGCACCCGACTCATAAGCTCTTAACTTATGAGTTTCTTAGTTCCCTAACCCCGTGCCAAAAGGATGGTAGGTTGCATTTATCTTTTAGGCTAAGGAATGCAACCTATTTTCTTGATTATGCTGCATTTTGTGCCGTTTTTGGTTTCAATAACGAGCCTATTCCGGATAAACAACCGGACAACTCTCGGGTTTCCGAGCTATGGCCTAAAATAGCTGGCCGGCTTGTTTATCCGAATAGGAACATATATGCTTCTGATGTGCAACACCCAGTTTTGCGCATGTTCTTTAAATTTGCTAGGGAGACTCTGTTCCCTTCCCCTAGCCCTCACCTAGTACGAACACACGAGGTGCACATTTTGCACCGCTACCTTGCACCACACGACGACACTGCACTAAGCTTGCCAATGACGCTGTGGAAGTTTCTAAACAACACAGCCACCCTAAACGCTACTACTGACTTATGTTTAGGAGGACACGTATTCCGCATTGCTGAATTCCTGAACGTCATGAATCCTGTGGAATTCAGCGAAAGATATGCCAGTTCCACTACCCTTCACGAGCAATGTCTCGTACGGGCTGGCTTCATCTTTGCGGACCCCATGCGATGGCGGTACTTGAAAGACCGCACCATCCCCCTCCCCTGCCCTCATTTACCTCCCCTAGTCCAGTTTGGGGCCTCGTATCTCTTAGAAGGCGATGTGCCGAGATACGCTGTCGAGCCCCCACTTGTACCACCTCCTCGCCCTCACACCCTCTCTATGCGTGACCGACCTAGAGCCTCTACCTCGGTCTTACCGGACCATGACGATTCAGACGATGAGTCTGAATCTGACATTATGTCCTCCCTAGGACGCATAGAGAGAAGGCTTGATCAGGTCCTCACCACCCAAGCCCATCACACCGCCCGGCTTGAACACCTTGAACAAAACTTCGAGCGGGCGAACTACCCATGGTATGATATGGCCTACCGCTCCCACATGGTCGGCGAAAGCATGGCCACCCCTTCCTGGTACCCTCGCCGTGACAACTATAACGAGATATCACTCAGTCATGGGTTTGACCGGTTGCGGGTGGGTAGGCGTAGGTTTAATAACTTCACTCCACCGGCTCCTAGAAGAGCCTCGGACGACTATGGGATGGACTACACGGGTGGGGAAGAGGAGGTTAATGAGGAGGATGACCAGGGGGATGATGAGGAATTTATGGGGGATGAGTAATGGTGGACCTAACGGCCTCCCTTGGCGCCGAGGACGGCTTCATCCTAGCTTGGGGGGGATATCCATAGTCCACTACTCATTCTTTCGCGTGTCCTTTGGTCTTGGTTGTCAGTTTAGTGTTGTGTAGCGTTTCGTTGCTTCGTGTTTTATTTCTAGGTGTTATTTTGTGCTTTGCGCTTTGCTTTTTGGTGTTGCTTTCAGGGATATATACAAGAAGTTCCATATGCCGCTGCACCTAGTACTGGTACGATCTCCTATGCGAAAATCCAAATTTATGTATTTTAGTTATTTTTATATTTGTTTTTTTTTACCCTTCTTTGCATCACATGCCCCCTTTCCCATCATATATCCCAAACAAGCATGCAAGCCTCTGTTGTGCACTGACTTTATACAAACTCGTATTCCCGTAGCCCTGTGCCTGTTTTGGGTATGAGTTTATCAACTGTTTTTCACTTAGCTTGGGGGGATCTGAGCTTGCTTGGTATGTGGTTTGGATGACTACCTATTGAGGCGCATTTCGACTAACCTAGTAAGGATTGAGCCTTTAGGACTCTATTATGAGTCCTATATTGATGAGTGTTAGTCAGGGAATCTTAAGAATTGTGTCTGTTCTCCTCCAGCATGGTCTACTTTTCTAAAGATTAGGGATGATAACACGTTTGTAGTTAAAAGCTACATAGCCAAAGTGCCTACCATGAAAATCAATTTACTCTAAGTTGAGCTAAATTTGTGCCTTTACCTTCTTTTGTAGCCACGCTATCTAACTCCACATGAACCAAATACTCCCTCTTTTTACCTAGAGGATAGTCATGTGATCATAGTGAAGTTGATGTTTGTAGCATTGTAATATATGATTTCGGTTTGGGGAAATGATCATTGGATGATTTGACAACATACACTAGTCTTAGTGCATTTCAAAGAAGTATGCACATAGAAAGTTCAGAAAAAGCTTGAAAAGCACAAAAGAAAAAAAAAAGAAAAAAAAAAGAAAAACAAGAAAACAAACAAAAGAAATTAGAGAAGAAGTTGAGAATAAAGTTGACATAGTGTATTAGTCTACTATTGGGAATTTTGGGATTGACATGGTTGTCGGAAGGCATAATCTTCCTCGGTTTTACTTCCTTGGATCACTTACTATCCTCTATTTCAACTCCATATTCCCAAATTCTACCATACCTCGATCCAAACCTACATTACAACCCTTTTCCAAACCTGTTCGACTTAACCTGATTAGTAAGATCAGTGCTGGAGAGCAGATAAGACACGATTTACGGGATTTCTCCCTGCTTAGGTGTTTAATTCCCGACTCACCTTTAGTCGGATGACTTCGAGTGAAACACATACCCCATAAACACATGAGCGTAATGGAAATTTCCCACACCTCGTGGGAAATAACCTTGGGAGCGTAGACTTGCGACCTCATTAGGTAGTGGGCGGAATGAATTATGATGTGGCTCGCTCAGCAATCCCGAGTAAGTGTAAAAAGTTGATTATGCTTTTTAAATCCCATTGTACTTGCACACCCATGGCTAGGGAAGAGTTTCGCACGTGCACGGCTTGTATTGACTTGAGCTTCACTTCTCATGTTTTTCATTAGTCTCTTCATTCATTTCTTTATTCATATTGCCTTTAGCTGTCATTTCACCTTTCTATTTCGTTTGCTAGGGACTAGCAACGGTCTAGCTTGGGGGAAGTTGATGTGCTCGTTTTAGAGCACATTTATTAACTCATTTTAGTGTCAAGTCTCGTAGTTTTGTATTGGTTTTATGTATATTATGCTTGATTTTACCTTAATGTTTTCGAGTTGTCTTAAGTTTATTTCAGGCAATTTTGATGATTTCAAGGTGAAAGGTGATACATTCGAGCCTTTGACACACGTATCTTAGCTTGAGCAAGTGTTTGAAGTCATTCATGAAGATTTCACGGAGTTCAGAAAAGAGGGAAGTGAAAAGAGGAAAGAATGCTCTCAGATTCGACCGAATCTGAGAGACATTTGACCGAATGCTTGCAGATTCGACCGAATCTGAGACTCATTCGGTCGAATGAGAGGCAGTCTTCAGTGCTCTCGAGCCTTGCTACTGGAAAGGCCGAATGGAACTCATTCGGGCGAATGAGCTTCCATTCGGCCGAATCACCCTGTACATTCGGGCGAATGCTTAACAGAGATCGATTCCCCGAAGCCTCTGGAATGGGCGAATGGAAGACAATTCGGGCGAATGGGATTACATTCAGCCGAATGATACATAGATTCGGGCGAATGACAGTGTTTTCCTCCGGATCAACTACTTCTTTTTAGGGCCGGCTCCTATGCATTTTAGGGTTTTTCGTAGGTTTTTCTTATTTTGTTATAAATACCCCCTTCCTCTGATGAGAAGGGGGAGAGCTAGGTTAAATACTTTTATGCACTTTTAGATTTCTTAGCCTCCAAATTCTTTTAGTTTTAGCTTTCGATTTTCAGTTTTTCTTCAACGCTTTGTAGTTCGGATTCTTTTCGTGGATATCAATTTGAAGCTTTTGTAAGTTTAATTCCTTCCTTTAATCTTAATCCATTGCTTTATTTCATTGCATGTTTAGTTCTAAGTTTATCGTTTATTAATTCTGATTTTGTTTTCATTCTCGCGATTTCACCCCATGTTCGTTTCTGCTGAATCTTTTAATATCTTTATGTCGTTACGCATGAATATGAGTGAGTAATTCTTTTAGGGGTTTTGATTGGTGAAACCTTAGGAAAGCTATGATCTTTATTGCTTAAGATTGTAGAAACGATGTTAATAAATAGTTTCGGATTCCGATGCGAATCTTGTCCTGCCACTCCTTTGGAGACATAGGGCGATTATAGGTCGTTCGTGTGATCTATAGGGTCATCAACTTCCTCTCGTATTCTCGGATATCCATGCTAGTTATTAACAGATTTTCTGTAATCTATCATGTTTGGTTTTAAAGCTTCATTCCTAGGGTGAATCCAATCTTGTCCCCGTTTTTCTCTACTTGCTTTACTTCGTTATTTGTCGTCGTCTATTTTTCACCTATTAGTTTTAACTGAATTTCTAACCCCAAATAGTCTGGTTGTGTTAAAAGTCAAAGTCTTGATATACCTTGTCTTCGTGGTTCGACCCCCTACTCCGCTATACTCGTATAGTTTGTAGGTTGGAATAAATATTGTTTGCATAACCTGTCTCTTAGTTAATGACCTAGAAAACCGGTTATCAAATACGAATCCAAATTTCCCAATTCTGACCCTATTCAATTCGGTTCATGAAAAAATTCGACTCGACCCACTATTCGGATCAGCCCGAACTGGTATTATTCGTTGAAAACTAGGCATTAATTATGACTTTTTGTAACCGTTGCTAATGACCCTATATAAATCCTCCAATTTGGTTATTCATCCAACACAACTCACAGTCTCTCATTCTCAATCTCTCAATTCTCAATTCTCAACTTTTCAATTACTACTAAATACAATTAACTTACTTATTAGTAATAATCTTTTTCTTAATTACTCTCTTAATCTTTATTAGTTGTCTTAATTAGTTGGTTTATTATTCTTAATTTACTTGTTTACTGCTACATTTTATAAAAGAAATGGTTTCAAAAGGTAGACTCAGAGTTAGTAGTACGTACAAAGATACCGCAAATTACGCTCAACACTTGGAGGAAGAACTTATTGGTACTCCTACTAGTCAAGTTCCTCAAACTCTAATTTCGGAGATGCGTCCGCCTCCTTCTACTAGTCAAGGTAACTCTTAAACTTCTAATTAATTAAAGTTAATATGAAAATTAGTTAGTTTAATTAAAAAGCTTTAAGTTTATAATGTTTAATTAGTTGATGATGTTTAAGTCAATGATAATATGTAGATTAAGTTGATATGTTGATTATCTAATTATGTTTAATTAGTGATGATATTTAATTACGTAGATTATATTAATGATAATAATTAAGTAGATTAAGTTAGATTAGTTTAATTAAATTGATTATCTTAAATAGTTTAATTAGTTGATTATGGTAATTAAGTAGATTATGTTGACAATGTTGAATTAGTTGATGATGTTAGATTAAGTTGATCGATGATAATATGTTGAATTAGTTTAATTAGTTTAATTAATTTAATTAGTTGATAATGTTAAATAAAGTTGATGATGTTTAATTAGTTGAAGATAATATGTTGATTATGATATTATGTTGATGATGTTTAATTAAGTACATTAGATTGATGATGATAAATAAGTTGATTAATTTAGATTAATTTAATTAGTTTAAGTAAGTTGATTTAAGTTAAGTTGATTATTTTAGTTAGATTAGTTTAATTAGTTTAAGTAAATTGATTTAAATTGATTATGTTATATTAAATTGATGATGTTAGTTTAAGTAAATTGATTGGTTTAATTAGTTTATTTAGTTAGATTAGTTTAATTAGTTTAAGTAAATTGATTTAAGTAAACTGATTAATTTAGTTTGATTAGTTTAAGTAAATTGATTTAAGTTAAATTGATTAGTTTAGTTAGATTAGTTTATTTACTTTAAATTGATTAGTTATGTTAGATTAGTTAGATTAGTTGATTATGTTATATTAAGTTGATGATGTTTAATTAGTTGAAAATGTTTAAGTTAAATTTAGTTTAGTTAGATTAGTTGATTATGTTATATTAAGTTGATGGTGTTTAACTAGTTGATAATGTTTTAAGTTAAATTGATTAGTTTAGTTAGATTAGTTGATTATGTTATATTAAGTTGATGATGTTTAATTAATTAGTTGATAATGTTTACATTAAATAAATTAGATTAGTTAGATTAGTTGATTATGTTATATTAAGTTGATGATGTTTAATTAGTTGATAATATTTAAGTTTAATTGATTAGTTTAGTTAGATTAGTTGATTATGTTATATTAAGTTGATGATGTTTAATTAGTTGATGATGTTTAAGTTTAATTGATTAATTGAGTTAGATTAGTTAGATTAGTTGATTATGTTATATTATGTTGATGATGTTTAATTAGTTGATAATATTTAACTTGATAATTATTATTTATTTTATGAAGTTGATTATGTTATATTAAGTTGATTAGTTTAATTAGATTGATGATATTAATTAGTTAATTAATAAAGTAATAATGTTAGTCTTTGGCTTAATGTTTATAGCTTGATATGAAATGAAGGCGAAGATGATGGTGAAGTGGAGTACCCGAATTCACTCACTATAGAAAGAAATCTTCACCGGTATGGCCATATTTTGATAAGGTTCCAATGACCGATGCTTTTTCCAAAGGGAAGAAGTTCATGTGTTATTGCTTGATATGCAAGCGACAAAGGAAGAAGCTGATAGTTTCATATTCACGGAAGACCGGTTATGGGATGGGAACATTATCCCATCACTTGATCGGAGTATACGAAATCAACCTGGAAGCAGCTAAATCTGCAGGCGCTGCAGAATCGTCAAGTCAAATGCAACTACACGGGTATATGGGTTCCATGCCCATAAGAGGTATGCATTTTATGTTTAATAGAGATAGGATGATTGATGAATCAGCTAACTTTGTAATTGCCGACGAATTACAGTTTAGCCATGGTGAAAGTATGAACTTCGAATATTTTTCTAAAACCTCCTTACAACCTACATATAGACGTGTCCCTAAGAACACACTTAAACGTCATACCTAAACAACTTATTACAAATATAAAAGTAGTTTAATAGAAATGTTTTGCACTTAACGGTCAACCTTACTAGTGATACATGGACCTCTACCTTTGGTGAACCTTTTCTTTATATAACTGCTCATTGGATAGTTGATTAGTGATACATTAAAAACGTATCATTTGCTTTGAGGCTATGGACGAGAGACATACCGGCTACAACCTTAAGGTAAGGATAATAAAATGCCTTAAGACCTTTCACCTGCTTGATAAAGTTGTTTCCCTTTCCTTAGATAATGCTTTAGCAAACACAAAATGTATAAATTAGTTAACATCCGAACCTAGCTTAAAATTGTTGAATTGTTGAGAGCTTTTAAATGTACGTTGTTGTGCTCATATTATGAACCTCTCGGTTCAAGAAGGTTTAGCTGAGTTAAGTGACTTGCTTAACCCTATGTATGTGGCCTTATGTAAGGAAAGAGGCCTTAAGAAGAGACGATGGTGTCTCAATACACCTACCCGTTGGAACTCAACATATAGGTTGTCAAATGATGCTGCCATTAAATATCGTAAGGTTTTGACCATTCTTTATAACGAAATTCGAGTGACTCCTGATGAATAGTGATTTCTAGTGGAATACAACTATTTTCATTCGTGACATTTTAGCAGCATTTGACCATGCAACAAAAATTTCTCATATATTTACGACCCTAATATTCATTTAGTTATATTAGAATGTGTTAGCGTTGTTAATACTCTTAGCGAACATTTCAATGTCACCCAAATTAGTGATGTACTTACTTGTATGCTAAGTAAGTGGTATGCTTACTTTAGTGAATTCTCCGTCATATATGGTATAACTGCTATTCTTGATCCCAGGGTTAAGGCTTTGGATTTAAAAAAACGTGTTAGAATTTTACTATAACACTCTAGATCTACAATACGACGTCAATACCTATATAGAAAAATATAAAAATGTTTTATCTAGTTTGTATGATTATTATGCTTCTATTTATGCATCTTCCCAACATATATCGTCGTCTAGTGGAAGTTCCTGTACGCGATTCGTGCTAGCACTTAGTAGAATTAAAAAAAAAATAAAAAAACATCAACTTTTCTTTTTCACTTCATGTTATTAACGAATATCTTTCTTACCAACATGAAACCTATGAAAATTTTTCAATTATTAAGTGGTGGCGCGATCACGAACGATAATTTCCCGTTCTGGGGAGAATTACAAAGAATATCCTTGCAATTCCCGCCCCCTCTATTGCTTTCGAGTCTGCTTTTAGTGTAGGTAAAAGAGTACTAGACGAGAAGAGATCCCGCTTATCTTCGAAAAGCATAGAAATATGCGTTTGTACGAAAGATTGGGATCAGGCGGAGCGTAGGACCCAAGGATTGAGGGAGGACAACAACGACGAAGACGATCCTTGGATGATGATGGATACAAGCGAAGGAAGCGACAACCCAGCAGGTGAAGGAGGTTCGGGGACTGTCCCTGGCTAGGCTAGGCACCTCTCGAGGTACGTAACAGAACTACGTGGGCTTTGATTCCTTCGGAATACGTAGACAACTTAATTTTAAATATCAATATTTAATTATATAATTAAATTTTGATTTCCAAAATTAAGTGCAAGCCCTTTCTTTTTTCCCCCACCCCCAAAACATGTTTAATTAAAATAAATTAATATGATAATGAATTATAAGTAAATATGTAATTAGCTAATTACATTAATTAGTTTAATAATACATAATTAGTTTAATAATACATAATTAGTTTAATAATATGTTAATTAGTTTATTTAGTTTATTTGGTTTAATAATACGTAAATATGAAATTAGGTGAATATACAACTATACAAGCTTAATTAGTTTAATAATACATAATTATCAAGAAAATAAAAAATTAATGTTATTTAAAAGTTTATAACAAATGTCATTATGAGTGTAATATAAATGTTTGATTACATTCGAAACAATTTTTTTATTCTAATTTGTAAATGTATTTCTATTTAATTCGTTCCGATTCGTGGATTCGTTTTGATTCGATACCTAATTCGTTCTGATTCGATTCGATTTGGTACAAATCACCCACCCCAAGCCTAGCCCGAAACCGGCTCGGCCCTGCCCCTGGACTGGTCTCTCCCCCTAGCCCGGACCAGCCCCGTGGCCACCACTAGGAAGGTGTTATCCCCATGGAAAAAACGTAAAACGCACATGCTCTAGTCAACACACCCAACTGGGATAGTTTTCCTTGGCGGATCAATAAGAACTCCCATAAGGAAGCTGCTACCCTCATTTGGTTGGAGTTATTCATGACTTAGAAAATGAGGGGGAGGAGATGATGGTGATGGAATCTCAAGTAGGTGGGAACAAATAGAGGTGCTCTATGAACCCTAGATTCGAAGACGGTAGCTTCTCAATTTTGCTACTGAATTGAAATCTTCATAATCCCCATGGAGCACCATTTTTAATAGTCCTTCTAGAAAGTATGGAAGCACAACTAGAACTTTGATCGTATTCAACTTTGAGATCAGAGTAATAAAGCTACATTGAGAATAAAATTATGAAACTTTTTATTTTTATCCTTTATATCAAAGATTTTTGAAAAATACTCTATAACAAGATTCGGTATAAAGTCGTTGTTTAGAAAGATTGTCTTTATTATTATTTTGTTAATTGAAAATAACTTTTTACAAAAGAACAAAATATGAAAATCATTGTCTTTTAAAAAGAATTAATAAAATAATATTTATTATTATATTTTAAAAAAATAGTTATTGTCTTTCATATTTTGTTTTTTTTTGTTAACCTTTTTTTTAATATCTAAAAATCGTTGTCCTTTATTTTTATTTTTTTAAAGATTATTTTTAAATTTGAGAAGAAAAAAAAACCAAACACAAAGCCGCTGTCTTTCATATTTAAAAAAAAAAAAAGTTATTTTTCATATAAAAAATGAAAAACACAAACGGTTTGAGACAACGACTTTATAAAATCACTCTCCCTTAGTAATTATTTTCACTAGATTTGCAAAAAACTGAACCAATCAAAGACATACCCAAACCCAATTGATTCCTTCAGTCTTTAAGAGAATAGTGACAAACTGACAACCTTATTCACACATGCAGTGTCGGTGTGCATTATAAAAATATGACATGCTAAGATCAATTATTACAGTCAGACGAGTCAGTGTAATTAATTGATGGAGAACAATGCAACAACTCTTCATGGACTCATGGTGTCATGGTGTATGCTGCATGACCCACAAGCCTATAACATCAGAGAGTCATGGCCATTTATTTTTCTGTTGGCTCTAGTATCAATCGGGTATACCGTTCGTTTTTAGGTTTGGTTTATCGATTTTAGGTTAACGAGCCGGTTTTTATCGATTTACTGTTTTTAGGGGTTCGGTTTGGGTCGGTTTTAAAAAATTATCGAGTCAGTTCGATTTGATTTTTTATTGCGGTTTCTATTCGGTTCGGTCCTGATCGGTTCGAGTTGTAATCGGTTCGGATCATTATCGGTTCGGGTTGTAATCGGTTGGTTTGAAAATGGGTCATGCCTGTTTAAAGCAATTTTCGGGTCAAAATTGTTCCGTACTAGACGTTTTGTGTTGTAAGCGGTTCGAGTCATAATCGGTTTGGGTCATGATCGGTTCGGGAATTATTCAGGTCAGGATGATATCGCTCGGTTTGAAAACGAGTTTTGGTTCAAAAAATTTGATCAAATTAGTTCAATTCATAATCAATTTAGGTTGAATTAGGCCGGTTTGAAAATATACCTCAAGTCTCAAGACCCGGTGTAAATGTGTTTTCAAATTACATAGGGGTAGCGAGTAAAACTTATGCGCCAAGATACACCACATGTGGAAACTCTTTATGAATTACAAAATTAGTAAATTATACATTACTCATATAGTCGTATCATATAAGAGTTAAGACTAATAAGAGTGTAAGACCATGTTATAATGTTATATTAGAAACGCTTTTTTAATAATTTGAACCGTTGAACTTGATAGTTATACATTACTCATATAGTCGTATCATATAAGAGTTAAGACTAATAAGAGTGTAAGACCATGTTATAATGTTATATTAGAAACGCTTTTTGAATAATTTGAACCGTTGAACTTGATAGTTGAGAGATTGAGACAAACAAAACTATATATATATATATATATATATATATATATATATATATATATATATATATATATATATATATATATATATATATATATATAGGTAAAGTTAAAATAAAAAGGGTATTTAAAAGAGAAGGGCAAGAAGACATCTTGACTCTTCATCTTCTAAATCCAATGGATAATATTTTACATATATATAGTGATCCTTTTTTAATTCATATTGACTAAAGATTTTTTTTCACTTATAATGAATTTTTTTATAGTTACAATGACTCTTTTTATTATTATAGTAACTATTTTTTGTATATCAAATCTCTACAATTGGATCTTATCATTTAAAAGGCTAAGATCTATTCTTATTTTAAACACTCTTCTTATAAGATCCTTTATATATATATATATATATATATATATATATATATATATATATATATATATATATATATATATATATATATATATATATTGATTTTTGTGACTATCAATATATCAGTATTTAATGTATTGATTTAATGTATTGATTTTTGTGACTATCAGTATTTGTTCAAATCCTACCATTTTACTAGCTTTGTAATGGTGCAATTCCACGCTATTACATAATTGTAGTATCTAAGAAAAGACTTTCAAAGTCAGGTTATAATATTTACAGTGGAAGAACAACATATATATTAATATATGTCATAATTAGATTAGAACTAGGTGAAAAGATCATTTTCAAGGAATATAGATAATATATCAAATATTCAAATGTGTTAAACAATACAAAATGTAGAGTGGAGGTAATAGTTTTTAAACGATTCAATCATAACGGGTTGTAAACGGTTCGGTCATAACGATTTACGGGTTATAAACGGTTCGATCATAACGGTTTACGAATTTTAAATGGTTTGGGTTTATCGGGTTTTTGTTGGGTTTTAACGGTTTCGGTTTACATTGGTTCAAGTTACTATCGGGTTCGGACGTAATCGGTTCGGGTTGTAACGGTTCGGCCTGAAAACAATTATGGATCAGTAACGACTTTCCAAAATACTGTTTATTTTAGTTTCGAATTTTATCTAATCGGATCGGTTCGGTTTTCAACAAACGGGTTCTTAAAGGTTCGGTTCCCTTTCGAAACAGTTCGATTTCACCGGTTTGAGTCGGTTTTTGACGGCTCTAGTTGGTTCAAATGAGGTGGGTAAGTATATCTTTATCCTTAAAAAAACAGATATATCAGTATATGAGGTAAAATGCATGACCAATTCACCGTAATTCCTCACAAGTCACAACAAAGATACCGTAACCATTTATTTTCGGATGGCTTAATACACACATCTCTAGACTCTAGGAGCCGATTTTAATCCACTCCTGTTAGCAATGAAATTTTTCTCTTACAGATAGGACGCGCTAGGTGAAACAAGATACACGATATTTTTCTCAGTGAGAAAATTCAAATTTATATATAATATAACTTTGAATAAAAAATAAAAATAAAATAAATGAAAGAAAAGCTAGGCATAACTGACGGGCGGTAAATGAAGGTTACTCATTTTTATTTTAAGAGTAAAATTTTATAAATTTGATTATGAATTCTAATTATGCTAAACAAATAAAATATTATAGAGGGGATCTTGTTAGATGTATCTTTATGTTAAATTTTTGAAGACCAAGTTTTTATAATTTTTTGCCTTACGAATTTTAAAAAAAAAGTTTTAAGTTATATTTTTAAAACCGTGAAAAGTCTAATGTAACAACTAAATTGTATGTACGTTATATAATAGTAGTCACTATGTAAATCCCGTACGATGTACGATTTGATTATAAGTTATTTGCTATATATTTCAATTATAATAATTTTCGTTTATTAGTGGAAACTTATAGGTTTTATAAAATTACAAATAGTATTTCATATCTTTTAAAGTAAAGTAGAAAATTTAATTGAAATATTCTTATAAATGCTTCAATGTGATAACCAAATACTCCCAAAATAAAGTGAAATTAATAATTTATTATGACATGATTTCATCATCATTCCTATTTTTTCAACACAATATGATTGATCGAACATAAATTTTTTTCAGTTTAATAACATTTTCTTATAAGTCACACAATTATAAGAATATTTTCATACAATTATTATAGTAAATAATTTAGGAATTTATATAGTCACGAATTTTTATTATAAGAGCATAACATGTGTCCAAGATGACATAAGAAAGGGTTTTGTTTTAGTAATAGTTATAGATAAATAGATATGTTACCCATGATTAGAACTAATTAAGGCGTGCTTAAATATTAGAAGTTGTTTATTAGTCGAGGATGCCAAACGAACTAGATCTTATACATTTCATCCATAAACAACTGTATTTCATTTAATAAAACTATGATTTCAATTCGATGCTTGACATCATTATCCGAGTTACCTAATTTGTACAGACTATACTCACATGTGACCCATGATTAGTACTAATTAAAATTTTATCTCCCAAGTGCTTAAATATTATAAGTTGTCTCATATATTTTTTTTCCATTGGTAACATTTTTCTATGCCATTATTTTCCTTTGCTTACACATTCTTGATCATTAAGGATAGTTTTTCTCACTAACCTTTTTTTTTTTTTTTTTAATTACCATTAACATATCTTCCGATTGAGACCTCACTATATTGGCTAACTTTTTTTTTTTTTTTTTTACATAGAAGTTTTACTTATTATTAAAAAAAGCTAGACCTCACTTTACCGGCATAGTACTCCGTATTAATTTTGATCTATGGCCCTCTCTTTTCATCCAAAATAATAAATATGAAGCATGAATTTGGTGCTGAAGTAGTGAAGTGTATCCAGCCGTTCGTTAGTGTACCTAACAAAGTCTTCCCTACTTTTTCTTTTTAAAAGGGATGGTTTGACAAAACAATTGCATGAATTTGGTGCTGAAGTAGTGAAGTGTATCCAGCCGTTCGTTACCGGTACCTAACAAAGTCTTCCCTACTTTTGTTTTTTTTTTAAAAAGTTCTAAATATAAACTGCATACCAAATTATTTCGAAAAATGATCATAAACTTCGGTATAAAATCGCTGTCTAAGATAATAAAATAATAATAAAGAAATTTCAGACTAGTTTTAGAGTTATGTTTCGAAATATTTTGATTCAAAAATCATATTTTGAAATATTTTTAAAAAAAGTTCCATATACGCCCATACCTACATTACCTAAGAAACTCTTTCCGTATACATTTCTTATAACTACTATAACCTTCAAATTCAAACATTACTTTTTTTTGGTTATATATAACATAAAATCAAGACCATCCACATCTCTCTTGCACAGTTGCACCTCTCCCATAACACCAAGCCTCAAACAAAGGGCAAAGCAAGCGTCATATTGCTATATTTCCATGTCTTTGAGAAAGATGAATAGCAAACTTCATATTGTTATGTTTCCGTGGTTTGCATATGGCCATATAAACCCATTCATCCAACTCTCAAATAAGCTCTCCTCCTATGGCATCCAAATCTCTTTCTTTTCGATACCAGGGAACGTCTCTCGCATCCAAGCGTCCCTTAATCTTTCGCCTCCAAACCAACTCATCCCCCTTACTGTTCCTCCAGTTGAAGGCCTCTCTCCTGACTTTGACAGCAGCTCCGACGTTACACCTCAAACTGCTGAGCTCCTCAAAGGAGCACTTGACCGCATGCAACCCCAGGTCAAAACCCTCTTAGCTGAACTCCAACCACAAATCATCCTCTTTGATTTTGCACACTATTGGCTACCCCCAATAGCTTCTGAACTAGGCATCAAGGCTGTTTATTTCAGTGTATTCTCAGCTGTTTCCAATTCTTACCTTACTGTCCCTGTTAGAATGACTGATACAAATAAATTACCCACCATTGAAGACTTAAAGAATCCTCCTCAAGGGTACCCTGAAACTTCAGTCATCTCAATGAAAACCTACCAAGCCCGAGACCTCCAATACCTTTTCAAGAGATTCCACGACGGACCACCTGCTTTTGAAAGGGTGATGGGCTTCATAAAAACCTGTGACGCTACAATCTATAAGACATGCACTGAAGTAGAAGGTCCATACATAGACTACTTGAAGACCCAAATAGGGAAACCGCTGCTTTTAGCTGGCCCTGCTGTTCCTCCACCACCTTCCGGTGATCTAGAGGAAAAATGGGAGAAATGGTTGCGCAAATTCCCTGAAAAAACAGTCATATTTTGCAACTTTGGAAGCGAGACGCTCTTGACTACTGCACAGATTCATGAGCTTACACTTGGGTTGGAGCTCACTGGCCTGCCCTTCTTCTTGGTTCTGAATTTTGGAACCAGCAGTACTGATGCTCAGAATAAGTTAGAAGCATCACTACCTGAAGGATTTCGAGAGAGAACCAGAGATAGGGGAGTGGTGCATACAGGATGGGTACAACAGCAGCACATATTAGCACACAAAAGCGTCGGATGCTATCTTAATCACTCAGGGTTTAGCTCTGTCATAGAGGGTATTATCAATGATTGTCAATTAGCATTTATTCCACAGAAGGGTGACCAGTTCATCAACTCTAAGCTGTTTAGTGGGGAGCTGAAAGTAGGGGTGGAGGTAAATAGAAGAGATGAAGATGGGTATTTTGGAAAAGAGGATATTTTGGAAGCAATCAATGTAGTCATGGTGAATACTGCTGCAGAACCTGCTAGATCCATCAGGGTGAACCACAACAACTGGAAAATATTTTTCTTGAATAAGGAGATTGAAGATGGGTATGTTATGAATTTGGTTGACCAACTGGTGGAATTGGCTCAAAAACCTTAATGTGTATGGGCCATTAGTTTAGCTGGGGTTGTCGTTGTACTGTCTCCCGTACTTTAGATAATATCGATACTGAGTACTATATAGGTTCAGCTGTTTTTCTGGTATGCCTGGCACAATGGCATTTGATTTAATAAAGAGTTGGACCTCCTAAATGTTCTCCTGAGCTTGAGCAATCACATTTTGTTCATTTTACCAACTACCATTCATTGGTGCTAAATTGTACAAGTTTTGCTTCAAACAATACAATTTTTCATACACTAGAGCTAAATGATACGCCTATTATTAAAGTAGGAATATAAGATAATATTCCAATTTGAGGTATAATTTCTTTTTTCAAAAGGTAATTAAAATTAAACTACTCTTTTTTTTTCCCATTTGGAATATTGTATATTATAGAGTCAAACTTTAACTTTAAATTTAACCAATCTAGATGAAAAATGTATTTATTTGAGACCTTAAAAGATTCGTTTTAATGTATATCTTTCAAATATGAGTTTTTATTAATTTTTACAAATGCACAATTGAAGATATTTGAATTTTAAGTTTACATTGGGATTTACACAAAAAGCAAATGAGAAAAATAAAAAAGAACGGAAGGAGTAGAATTATTTATCAATATCTCTGGAATTAATTTTTGTTAGTATCAATTATTTTAACCAACTTTAAATTAATTTTAGCCAATTAAAATTAATACACCCTCCATTCCAAATAAGTTTTGACATTTATCATGTGATAAGCTAATATTTAGTTATTAATTATTATTTTATAAAAAATTAAATATGCTAGAAAATAATGGGGTGTAATTTAATAAAATGTGAGATAGGTGGGATCTATACTTTTATACTAAGTAGAGAGATGCATTAAAATAATTTGGATCATTATTTCTAAAAGGGAATTTGAAAAACAAATTCAATACAGATGAAAAAGAAAAGTCTAAAACCTAATCAAAAGCAAAGGAGTAAGTCTGGTTACATATAATTTATTTTTGTTACTTATTTAACATTTTGGTTAGCTATAAATTAAAAGATGATTTTATCTCTATTTTTAATAATTAGACATAAGTTAACAATATTTCATCGAATATTCCCTTATATAACTACTTCAATAATCAACATATCACTTGGCATAAAACGAATGAAAGTTGATATTTTTTAAAGAATATTTTAAAAGCTGTATTATTTAGCACCAATGAACAATACTTTCTCCGTTTATTTTATTTGTCATATTTAGAATATTCCATTTGATGAGTGAGAAACTTAAATATGATTTTTTGTTGATATGTATAAGTTAAAACATATTCACGTGGGATCTTGTAAGATTTCTCTCGAAATATTATTTTTTAATAAAATATAACTATATATATTATAACTAAAATATATACATTAAAAACTATACGATAAACAAATACGATAAACAAAAGGAAACAGAGGGAGTAATTGATATTATTAATAGCCAATTTTCCAACCCTTTAAAGTTAAGCATGCTCATTTCTCATATCAATATCCAAAGAAAAGTCCCACTAAAATACAAAGAGTTGATTAACAAAGACATATCCAATGTAATTTAATATAGTGGGCTAAGTTACTACTCTCTCCATGTTATTTTAATTAGTTGTTATATTTTTTAAAATTTATATCTCAATTAAGTATTTACTTTTCTAATTTAGGCATCTAATATTTACTGATATATCCTCATATTTGTCTTCATTTAAATAATTATTTTTATATACCATACTCACTTAACCCCAACTAACCCCATTAATCCCTCCATCCAACCCTCATCCCACACTTTCCCCATTTCACTAATTTCTCAATTTTTTTTCACTAGATTAATAATCTACAAATCTCTACAAATATTTGTATACCCAAATCTAAATTGATTTTAGGATTTTTGCAATTTGGGCTTTAGTTTTGATTCTTCCAACAGTTGAGTCATGGTTATGGAAAACCCAGGCGAAATTCTTTGGGTAAACATTCTTATTTTGGTTTTGAAAAAAATTCCTTACCTATAAGATCTCGATAATTTGTAACTAATTAATCAAGTATTATTAAGTTAATCACAGAAGCTTAATCATTATCCAGCTACTACTACCTGTGTAACGTAAGCCAGTCTAACAAACCAGACTACGCCATCGAATGAAATGAGAACTAAATATTATAAGGACAACATGAATTCATAATTATTGAGTATGATTTAGAAAATTATGGTTAACGTTCTTTCATATACATAGTTTGTTATTTAACAAGAACTGTCCACAAAATTCAATAACACTAATTATTTACATAAAAAAAACAGACGTTTGAGTCACTCTTCCTAACATGTCTCTCTCCGGGACAGGTTCCAAAGAACAAAACCACTTATGTCAGTATTAACATAACCAAGGCATACAACCAAATACAAACAATAAACACAACAATTAACGGACAATAAGACATTAATAGTTCTTAATGGTTTGAGCAGACTCGTAAGTAACTTAAGCTTTAAACCTTATGAGTAGCTTTTAACTCTTTTATAACTCATATTGTTATGAAATATAGGACAGTCGTCCCTAATTATTTTGCCTTCAAGACTCTTTTGCCAATCCAATTCTCTCACCTAAGAACCTTGTCATTAGACCTGTGCATTGGGTCGGATCAGAGCCGGGATGGATCACAAGCAAAACGGGCCGGATCGGGTCAAAGAAGATCCAAAACGGATCGGGTCTAGACATACCACCTTACAAATGCGTGTAAAGTACCTATGCCATACTCATACAACGTATAAATGACTCATACTATATGTATAATTATACTCATAAAAATACATATAAAAGTATGTAAATATACACTCATATATTATTATATGTTTAAATATACATATAATATTTAATATGAACACTATACGTGTATTCTTATACATATAGGAATATACGTATAAGTATACGTGCCAAACTCGTGCAAATACGGTAGACTAGGGGACAAAAGTAAGGACAAGAAGACACGAAAGTTGCATGCATTCCAAAGATAAATACTAGAAGCGCTATTGCAATGCATAATTCGTATTTCGTACTACGTACATTGTACTAATAGCACATAATTTAGGTCGAAACTAACCAAAAAGTAACCATCATTCAATTTCAACAACCCTTTGAGACTTTCGACTCCATTCTTTTACAGCCATACGTACATAGCCTAACAAACTCTAACCTTACTACGGAGTACCAAGTAATGCAGCCATGCAGGAAGTATTGGCAATTCACATGTTTAAGGTCTCAAGGTCGTATCTATTTACTTTTTCTGAGGGAAAGGTTTAAGAGGCATGAATTAGTATTGCCTACAAAATTCCAACATTTAGAGTACTTTTTTTGGTTAGATAAAGGGAACATGTCTGGGCAAGAAAAAAAAAATCATGAGCTTCCACATCTCTCTTTCACCACTCCCGTAACACACACATCTCCAAGCTTTGAGAGAGATGGAAGCCTCAAACAAAGGGCAAACCAAGCTTCATATTGCCATGTTTCCATGGTTTGCCTATGGTCATACAAACCCATTCATCCAGCTCTCTAACAAGCTCTCCTCCTATGGCTTCCAAATCTCTTTCTTCTCAATACCTGGAAACATCCCTCGCATCAAGAAAACTTTCAATCTTTCTCCTCCCAACCAACTCATTCCCCTCACTATCCCTCCAGTTGAAGGACTATCCCCCAACTTTGATGGCAGCTCCGACATGAAGCCACAAAATATCCAGCCCCTCATGGTAGCACTTGATCAAATGCAACCCCAAGTGAAGGATCTTTTACCTCAACTTCAACCCCAAATCATCATCTTTGATTTCGCACACCACTGGCTTCCCCCTATAGCTTCTGAACTCGGTATTAAGGCTGTTTATTTCAGTGTATTCCCAGCTGCTTGCGGTTCATACCTCACAATCCCTTCAAGAATGACTGATCCAAAAAATCCACCCACTGTTGAAGACTTAAAGAACCCTCCTCAAGGTTATCCCAAAACCTCTGTTGCCTCAGTGAAAACCTTCGAAGCTCGAGACTATGAAAACCTTTTCAAGAGCTTTCATGGAGGGCCGACCATTTTCGAAAGGGTAATGGAATTCACAAAAACCTGTGATGCTATGATCTATAGGACCTGCACTGAAATAGATGGTCCATACATAGAATATTTCAAGGCCCAAATAAATAAACCGGTGTTTTTAGGTGGAACAGGAGCTCCTTTACCACCCTCTGGTGAACTAGAGGAAAAATGGGAAAAATGGTTGGGAAAATTCCCTGAAAAGTCAGTCATATATTGCAATTTTGGAAGTGAGACATCATTGAGTGATACTCAGATTAAGGAGCTCACACTTGGGTTGGAGCACAGCGGGCTTCCCTTTGTCTTGGTTTTGTATTTCGGAACCAATAGCATTGATGCTCAGAATAAGTTAGAAGCATCACTGCCAGATGGATATAAAGAGAGAACCAAAGACAGGGGAGTAGTGCATACAGGATGGGTGCAACAGCAGCACATCTTGGCGCACAGAAGCACTGGATGCTTTCTTACTCACGCAGGGTATAGTTCTATAGCAGAGGCTATGGTGAACGACTGTCAACTAGTATTTTTGCCTCTAAAGGCAGACCAGTTTATGAACTCTAAGCTGTTTAGTGAGGAATTGAAGGCAGGGGTGGAGGTAAATAGGAGAGATGAAGATGGGTATTTTGGGAAGGAGGATGTTCTGGAAGCAATCAATTCAGTCATGGTGGATACTGATAAAGAACCAGGTAGATCCATCAGGGAGAATCGTATCAAATGGAAACTTTTTTTCTTGAACAAGGAAATTGAAGCTAAATATGTTGCAAATTTGGTGGATAACCTCACTGCATTGGCTCAAAGAACTTGATGGGAGCTACCAAGGACAGGGCACACCCATCTTTCTTTTGGCATTCTGAATCTAGCTTCGGTTGTTTCTTCTTCTACTTAAGAGGAAGAGCCTCCTAATAAAATGTTCATTTAAGCTTGTAGTCCTTCCCACCGTTATAATAAACTCCAAAAATATCAGCATCTTTAATATACAAGTTAAGGCTATTCAGTTTCCAGCAAACTTTTCAAATTTGCCACAAACAAGGCTAACGTTCTCTTCATTGACAAAAGGAGACTCCATAAAATATATTTCTAAAATGTTCGTCACATCTAAACGAACTGGACCCTAAGAAATTTTTTATAAAAGAGGATATCATATACCAAAGGTTCAATTTCTTTGGATCAATAATGAAATGTAGGATACATAGTAAAATGTAGTACACTCTGAATAATTTGGTGGATGCCTCTCCTTTTTCATCTTCCTACTCTACTCCAGGTCTCTTGCAAACTTATTTCATCCTTGACATGTTGATACTAGTAGTTCTTTATTTGACCTATTAGCCTGATTCTGAGTATTCTCCAGTTCTCTGCACAGAGGTAGACTACTTAGCTCATATATCCAATCATTAGCACCCTACAAACTAAAGCCCTTTGTGCCCCAGACTAATACTTCAGGTCACATTGCACAAATGTCATATATCCTCATCACCTTGATTTATATAAGAGGACAAAACATCCCAGATGAGCAAAAGTCCTCAAGATAGTAAACGACTTTCAAAGACAAGCCCTCCAGTATCTTTTCGAAATCAACCATTGATCTCCATTCCACATCAAATCCCAACTCTGTACAAAATTAATTGTTTCCTCAGTTTTACCATCACCAGCCCACACCTAATGATTGATTCACAATATCAACGCCTAAGAAATCAAATTAATAAGATAACTAATGGATGATCAGGGTGGATATCTGCAATTACTTTGGCTCCTATTTTTAGTTGGTATTCTCAACCTTGGCAAACAATATTAGAGTCCCACAAAAATGCCTAATATTAAGCCTTGGTCTGTTCTTTCTCCCCTTTTGGCCTCCCTTGTTTGCAAACTATGTCAGTGTCTTTTCTTCTCTACAAACCTTTGTCACCTTCATACAAGACCTTCCAAGCGATCGCTTTTCACACACTCATGTTCGTGAATTTCTTAAGAGACAATTTTAATCAAGGACACCCATAATCGGTCCCAGAAGTCATGCACTGGAACAAAGGCCAATGGGTAGTAATAACCAATTCCAACTGATTGACTGGCCAAGTTTTGTAGGTCCCTCCTACGCTACAAAAGGTCAATGGATAACTTTGGTATCTACTCTCAAATTTAGTTACATCTCAGAACAGTCACACGCACCATTTTTGGCAGGATCATAACCAAGAGCCAGTTCTTGCATTAGATAATTCAAAATCCATATCATATATAAATGCCTACACTCTTGACATATTGAAAGTGAATCTAAAAGTTTAGGGTGGAGGTGTTGGAGAAATTGAGTATGCGACGATTTATGGCAAGGGAGAAACTTATAAGGGAATCTATGGGAAGTAAAAGCAATCATGACTCTTGACAAATAACCGACTTGGAACCAAGATTATTCATTACACCCAACGCATCATAACTAAAGCTTTGAACCCAACTTTGGCTGATCGCCTGGCATATACAAGAGTCAGCCACAAGATATTAAACATGCAGCTTCCGTAGAAAACAATCAAATCAAATCAATGTAAAATAGGAAACTAGATCAATTAGTGATAATGTACAGCAAATTAGGAATGACCATTAGAGGCAATTAAGGTAACATTGCAAGTATATTCATGCTTTAAGGCACTCAATACAAGCAGTACATAAAACAAAAATCCTCTCAATACAAACTTTCATGGTATTGGAGCAGGAAAGTCTTTCCTAAAGCTCATCATATACCCCAAAACTTACCTGTCATGGGAGACAATGAAGGTGCAGATCAAACAGTCACAATGAGGCAGTAGTTGCAACTGCTCCAGCAGTTAAACTCCAACCACCTACCCCCAGAAACTGTGAGCACTACCTTAGCCATCACCAAAAAAATTAAACAACCAAAACTTTGGAAAATGGTCCAAGCTTATGCAAATAGCAATCAGTGGGAGGGGGAGGCTCAGGCACATCACTACCTCCCCCCCATCCAAAACTGATCTAGAGTACTCACGGTGGGCTCAAAGAGACGCCATAGTAATCTTATGGATTATTGAAAACATAGAATCTAATCTTGTCAATCGATATCTTAATTACCCTACTCCAAGAGAGCTTTGGAGGGGAATCGAGGCCATGTATAGTAGTGGCCACAATGGTCTCCACATTTACGATCTCACGATAAAGGCAAACAATCTCAAACAAAACAACGATTCAATAGAGACGTATAATTTGGAAAGAGATATATTGGAGAGTACCAAACTCGATGAAGGACCCAGAGGATATCTCCATTTACAATGTCATTATCCAACGAGACCGCCTTTATCAATTCTTAGCTAAAATCAATGAAGGGTTAGACAAAGACCGTAGAGATTTACTAAACCAAACCCCACTTCCCACTATGGAATTAGCAATGCAACAATAAGGAGGGACATAGCCGAAGGAAGATCCTCAACCATGAAGATGGTTTCGGTGAGAGAGGAGGAGCAAGCAAGGATGCTTCGGGTCCAGGGAGAGGGAGTGGGCCAGTCACAAGAGGTCGGTCAAGCAGACCATCACTCCGGCAAGACGAGAAATCTCACCTGAGATGCACCCCCTGTGGTGGTTCAAGACACATCAAAGAAGGATGCTTTAGACTTGTGGGCTATCTGAAATGGTGGTCGGACAACAAGAAGAAAGGCAAAGCAACTACCTGGCCGGAATAACCGAAGAAGATGAAGGAAAAAGCCTAGGAGAGTACCAAACTCGATGAAGGACTCGGAGGATATCACCATTTACAATGTCATTATCCAACGAGACCGCCATTATCAATTCTGAGCCAAAATGAATGAAGGGATAGGCAAAGACTATAGAGATTTACTAAACCAACCCCCACTTCCCATCATGGAATTAGCATATGCAACAATAAGGAGGGACATAGCCGAAGGAAGATCCTCAACCATGAAGATGATTTCAGTGAGAGAGGAGGAGCAAGCAAGGATGCTTCGAGTCCAGGGAGAGGAAGTGGGCCAATCACAAGAGGCCAGTCCGGCAAGACGAGAAATCTCACCTGAGATGCACATACTGTGGTGGTTCAAGATACATCAAAGAAGGATGTTTTAAACCTATGGGCTATCTAGAATGGTGGCCGAACAACAACAAGAAAGGCAAAGCAACCACCAGAGCACTCGCCGGAAGAACCGAAGAAGATGAAGGAAAAAGCCTAGGAGTGACCATCGTTGTTCAACGGGAAGAAAAAGGTATGGTATATGTTGACCCTAAACCCCTAGGAGTTGCCCAAACAAATGATGCCGGCCCAGACTCAAATAAAACCCGATTTTCATATATTCCTAACCCATATATGGATAAACAAACCAATTGTTTCCCAGGCTGCACTCAACAAGATCCAATAAAAATGATTTATGGATATTTGATAGTGGAGTCTCGGATCCAACGGTATAAGACCTAAATAACTTTCAAACCGTAAAATACTTGAAAAATGCATATTTAAAATGTAAATGGGGAATCGTCACATGTTCGCGGCTGCTGGGGTTCCACTGCAGAGCAAGATCAGACCCAGCTTCTGCTCTCGTGAAGCAACCCAGGAAGGTGTAGCAAGTTGTAATTTATTATGGAAATAATGCAATGTAAACGAGTAGAGGATGTAATATTGTAATATATGGATATTGTATTGCATAGACTGATTTAATACAAATCCTTCATTCGAGAGGAAGGGCTCTCCCCATATTGTTCTTACAAAATATTCTCCCCTGCCCACTCCCACACATTCCCCTTAATATATACAAACATCCCATGCACTAACTTCCTAACAAAATACTACTATTAACAGAATATTATTCTTTTTGTCTATTAACTGCCTCTTATCTGCATGTTCACTTCAACCGAATGATGCTCTCCACGCTGCCTCCTTCATTCCATGTGTGTTGGGTTGCCCTTACCCTATCTCCTCCTCTGATATGTCACCTTGATGGGTGGTTTAGTCCAACCTTGTGCAGTGCCCCCCATGATAACTTTCATCTTGTCCTCAAGGTGGAAGTCCGGGAAACGTGTGTCAATCTCAGGGTAGGACTCCCAAGTGGCTTCAAATTCCTCTAACCCCTTCCACTTGATCAATACTTCCTGTGCTATTTGTTGTCCATGTCCCTGGTTCCTTACCCCTAGCACCTCCTCAGGTGTGATGTCCAGCACCAAGTCGCGAGAAAAAGGCCTACCGGCAGAGGGGAAGGTGATATGTTCTGTCCATAGGCCTCAAACTCTTTTGATCAGTTCGCACTATGAAGGTGTTTCCTAGCAAGTAGTGTCTCCATTTTTCTACTGCCATCGCGATTGCCATTAACTCCTCGTAAATAGCGTTATTTACTGCCTTACTTCCCAAAACTCGACTAAAGTATGCGATAGGATGTCCTTTTTGCAGCAAGACAGCCCCCACTCCATGGTCACAGGCATCAATTTCCACCACAAAAGGTTCCTCGAAGACGGGCATAGCCAATATCGGGGCTTGAGTCAACGCCATCTTGAGCTGCTGGAAAGCTTGTGAGGCTTGTTCACTCCATTCGAAGTTGTCCTTAAGCTGTTGAGTCAAGGGTTCCGCAATATGGGCATATCCTTTGATAAATTTTCGATAATACCCGATAAGGACCAAGAATCCCCTTAGTTCATTCAAGTTACGGGGTAGGGGCAAATCTACCATTGCTTGTACTTTGCTCTTATCCACCGCAACTCCTTCCTTGGACACAACATGACCCAAATATGCCACCTTCTGTTGGCCAAATTCACATTTCTTTTTGTTTACATACAATTTGTTGTCTCGCAGTACCCCAAATACCACATTTAGATGAGCTACGTGATCTTCTATGCACCGGCTGTATATTAGGACATCATCGAAGAAGACAAGTACGAATTTCCGCAGATATGGTCAGAACACTTGATTCATTAGTGATTGAAACATTGCCGGGGCGTTGGTTAGGCCAAATGGCATCACCGAGAATTTGTAGTGTCTCTTATGAGTTCGGAACGCGGTTTTTGGCACATCACTCCTCTTCACCCGAATCTGATGATAACCTGATTTGAGGTCGAGTTTCGAAAACACTGAGGCACCGTGAAGTTCATCCAATAACTCATCAATCACAGGAATTGGGTACTTATCCGGCACAGTTCCCTTGTTTAAAACTCGATAGTCGACACAAAAACGCCAGGAGCCATCTTTTTTCTTTACTAACAACACCGGGCTTGAATATGGACTAGATGAGGGTGGAATGATTCTGGCACAGAGCATATCTTTTACCAGCTTCTCAATTTCGTTTTTTTGACTGTGAGGATATCGATAGGGCCGCACACTAATGGGGTCAATTCCTTCCTTCAAGACAATTGTGTGCTCAATATTTCTCCTAGGAGGCAGTCCTCTTGGCATTTCAAACACATCTTCATACTGACCCAAAATCACCTGCAAGGCATTTCGGTCCCTAATTCCTCTTCCTCATGTCCCCAAGTTTTCTCCCTTACTTCTAACAAGAATCCACGCTTTTCCTTCTTCAATGAACGGAACATCGCTTTCAACGATACCCCACTCCGACCTAGGGATGCATCTCCCCTCAACATTACATTTTCCTCACCCCACCTAAAACTCATTACTTGTGTTTTCCAGTTGGTCGATACGGTTCCCAGTTGCTCGAGCCATTGGATTCCTAAAATGAAATCTGAATTCCCCAATGGCAGCACTAAAAAGTCTTCCACGAGGGTAACTCCTTGTAACTTCAACACAATCTTCTTGCATTCCCCCTGTCCATGTACATCCTCCTCATTTCCCAAAGTGACCCAGAACCCACCCCCTTTCACTAGTAGCCTTGTCCTACTAACTGCTTCGGACCCCACAAAATTGTGAGTAGCCCCGGGGTCCACCATCACCACAACCGCACTACCATTCACAGTACCCAACAATTTCATAGTCCTCGGGTTTGTTATCCCCATAACTGAATTTAAAGAAACAGATGGGATAGGGCTTAATACCTTGCTGGCGATTTCCTCCTGTTATTCTTCAAGCTGCATTCCCTCTTCCCCCGCCATTGCTTCATCCAACTCGTCCCCTGCGATCAATACACTCAACCCCCTTCTTCTACACCGATGCGTGGAGCTCCACTTCTCGTCACAGCGAAAACACAACCCTTTCTCTCGTTTCTTCTGTAGTTCAGCTTCTGTGAGTCGGCATGTTTCCCCCACAACCTGCTGGAATTTTGGGGGATTATTACTAGGTGGTACAGTTGTATGTTATGGCACTGTTACAATGTTGTGTCTCGGGTAAGAATATTGGATGGGAGAGGCTGAAAAGGAGTGGGTGAGGTTTTGTCGGTAATTTGGTGTGTTTGTTAGGGGGCTCGTAGCAGGTCTCCAAGTTTTGGACTCACCCAGCTCTTCAGTCCAAGCCTCAGTTTCTCCTCGGCCCGTAAGGATAAGACCATGGCCACATCTAGGTTTGCTGGGCTTAAAAGTCTTACTTCTGCCCTGACATCCTCCTTCAACCCTGGAAAATATTGTCCCAACGCTATTGCCTCTGTCACTTCCTCCAGCGGCACCATTAGCTCTATAAAGTGCCGCCTATATTCAGTCACCGAAGAAGAAGCCTGATTTTGAGATAGCCACTGCTCATACAAGCTACCCATAGCCACGGGTCGGAATTTACGTAGGATGAGGTTCTTGAGGTCTTCCCAACGGTTGATCCTTCGCCTACGGTGTTCCCATTAAAACCACAAGAAGGCATCTCCTTCTAGTGCTACCACCACGGCCTCTAGCATATCCTCCTCGCTCAACCTATAGAAGTGTGAGTATCGTTCCGCGCGTAATAGCCAATCGTTAGGATTTGTTCAATCAAAGGTAGGGAGATCGAGCTTCTTGGTCCTCCAACCCATTCCCACTTCACTAGCGTTTTTTCCTTCCATGGTGATTCGAGGTTCACCCACAAAGTTTAGCCCCAACCCACATAACTCATTAGGGGTTGAAGTCATTGGAGGCGTTGGTCCCTTTCCTTGCTCAATCACCTGAACTTCTAACCTTTGTGCTAACGATGCAACCTCTGTCCAGAGTTGTTGGGTTGATTTTTCAATCGCTTCACTGGTGTGCCTCATGAACCGTATTTCCAACGCTTCCATGGTCGTAGTCAAGGCCTGTGCGATCTTCAAGTCCAGCGAAGAAATCTCGGCCTCCATGGCTTCCATCCGTTGCGCGTTGGTTCCAGGCGCCATCTCCCTCCGCCGTTATTGCTCTGATACCAACTATTGGGGTTCCACTGCAAAGCAAGATCAGACCCAGCTACTGCTCGCGTGAAGCAACCCAGGAAGGTGGAGCAAGTTGTAATTATTATGGAAATAATGCAATGTAAATGAGTAGAGGATGTAATATTGTAATATATGGATATTGTATTGCATAAACCGATTTAATACAAATCCTTCATTCGAGAGGAAGGGCTCTCCCCATATTGTTCTTACAAAATATTCTCCCCTGCCCACTCCCACACATTCCCCTTAATATATACAAACATCCCATGCACTGACTTCCTAACAGAATACTGCTATTAACAAAATATTTTTCTTTTTGTCTATTAACTGCCTCTTATCTACATGTGCACTTCAACCGAATAATGCTCTCCACACTGCCTCCTTCATTCCATGTGTGTTGGCTTGCCCTTACCCTTTCTCCTCCCCTAATATGTCACCTTGATGGGTGGTTTAGTCCAACCTCCTGCAGCGGCACATAGAATATTCACCTTTTACCAACCATGACCCTAAAAAATGTCTTTATATTCCCAGTGTATCCCACAAACTTTTATCCATAAGTCAATTAACCCAAGAGCAATTGTACGATGCTTATATATCCCAATTTTTGTCTTGCACACGATATTCGGACGGGAAGGATCATTGGGCGTGGTACTAAACACAATGGACTCTATTATGTTGATGAGGTAGTTCACCAAGGCAAAGCAATGCTTGCTCATGGGACGATGGATCTCGCTAGCATTGACGTTTAGGTCATCCCTCTACCGGATATTTGGCTCACTTAATTTCTAATTTTGCTAAGTATAATAAGGAATTTAAATGTAAAGTTTGTATTCAAGCTAATAGTCTCATACAAACATGTTACCCCTACAAACTTTCAAAGCACATAACCTTATTTGTTGGTTTATTATGATGTTTGGGGTCCTCCCCTAAAAATACGAAAAAATTGATATTGCATACTTTTCTAGTGTTTATTTATGATTGTAATCACATGAAGTAGATTAATTTTCTCAAATTGAAAGAAGTCAAACATCTTTGAGAAATTTGTGGGATTTTATAACCTCATTAGAACCCGTTACCAAAAATTGATCCAAGTCCTTTGCATTTATAAAGAAGGGTTCATAAAATGATAAACCAATTATAAATAAAACACACAGAAGGAGAAGGATGAATTCCTTGATTTACTTTGGGTGAAGATGATGATTGATGAAGCATTGTTGCTGTCCTAAAGACCCTTATTTAACTTAATGATTTTTTCTTCTCATTGCCATGGACCCATGGTATTAATTGACTAAAATGAAATAGTGGGATGAAGGAAGAAGGTGAATTGATGTACCGTGAATGGTGAGAAATTCGAGATGGAAAATTGGATAATATGAAGGGATGAAATTGTGATGAAGATTGAAATAACCGAAAAAGTTGAAGTTGTGAACACAAGAAGACGGTACTGAGATTGAAAGAACTCTTTGGCTCAAATCCTCATTCTTGTACTGAGATTTTCCATGCCATGATTAAGCATAATTAAAATCTCATTAAAAACAAAAAGAAAAACAAAAAAGGCAAACAACTATTGCCAAATAATTTTCACAAAATTAATTAGTATTGGAATAGTGGCATAAAAAGTTGATGCAAAATTTTACAGTACAAAAAACCACAATGCTGCTGCTAAACAGGAAGGCAAGTTCTTGAACAGCGATCACGCTGAACAAGTACATTGTTTATATGAATGGACTAGCACAAGGGTTAGATTCACCTGGTGACTGGTGTTGACATTCTATGATCATGGTATAGCAACTCTTCGCCATGGGAACTGAGATATCTTCATTTGGAAGATTCTAAAAATCTCGGAATCCATTCATCATACTCATGGCCACATCAACAGTTTTGGCCAGCTGAGTCGCTGCTCCTATGTACGTGTGCGGTGTCAGCTTCAAGAGATTATCTTTTGCCTCTTGAGGCAATTCCAATCCTCGAACAAACTCTTGCATGCTTTCTTGAGTGACAGCCTTTCCTCTTGTGAACTCCTTTAACTTTTCATAAGGTTCTGGGACACCGTATCTTCGCATGACCTGTAATGAATATGTCAATGGCCACATCAACTATGAATGATTATAGACAGAGACAGAGAGAGCTAGGCAATCTACAGGACCAAATGGAAGTTAAAAATCATGTCAACATAAATTTAAGTAGGTAAAATCATTAACTACATTACTGAGAGGAAGACTTTCTACTAGGCATGAAAAGGGTTTGGTTTACCAAGGCCAAAAGAAAAAACTTCCAAAATTAAAAAGACAAACAATTTTTGCCAACAAAGTGGAGTAAACAGCTTTAATTTCAAATTTCTACTTGCTCCAGCTAAAACCTCGAACTCATTTGAAGATTGTAAGCTTCCAGAACAGTATGTTAGTTCAGAAAACTTCCCAATTTGAAAAGAGAATGAACGGACTATTAAATATGAAATTGGTTTAAAATAGAAAACTTTGTAATATTAGGGTGCTGTCAAAATTCCCCTAGCAAGTAAAGAATACCTGTAGAAATAAGCACAGTCAAGCCTATCATAACACCAAGCACATGTGATCTATACCCTACAAATTGAGGAGTTACTCCATAGTATAATTATTGCTTATTGCATACATGGAACCTTGAGATGACCATAGCCTCAACAAAATGTCAGGAAATTCAAATAATTGCAAAAGAAAAACTAATCAATATCCTCTATTCTATCAGTGTACAGTATTGATAGACTTCACATTATTCTTTTTGAATATCTTGGAGAAGTCTGCCAAAATAGGATCATTTACCAGTTTCCCACTCATTCCTTCAAAAAGGTTAAAAATACCCAATGACTTTGATGATATTGACAACTCCACCTTGATGATACTAATGTTTGAATGAGCTTAAGGGATGATGGAAGTTAAAGTGCCTAAGGTTGATACAAATGCAATTGCAAATTACGTGGATATTGGTTTCAATTGAAGCAAAGATATTTAACATGCATGTTGATCATGCATGACGTCGATCCACTACTTGTTGCTAGTTGTTGTTACTTGCTACTATATTTTATTTGGGTCCTTCTTAATATATTGATTCTTAGCTAACCAAAGTTGCATGGTTCAAGCAACACTGGACGTGCATGGAGAAGTTTCATCTAACCTTATCTTTTATTATCCCACTTGTTCAAACTAATCTAAATTTCTTAGTGTGCCTATCTTTTTGCAAGAAAGCTGTAACAGACTTTTGGCAGGCACATGTCCCCTATGATAAGAAGATTAAGATAAGCTAAATTCGGGTTCATTATTTCATGGAAGATAATATTTGAAGCATGCACCGTTCTTGAGTTCATGGCAAAAGAATTATAAAATTATTTGAAGCCCAACTTTTTGAGTTTTTTTTGGACCTCAAGTATTTCAGAAAGAGGATATTTTTATTCTCGTGGCTGAAGATAAGCTCCAACTGATTTTTAATCTCGTGGCTGAAGATAAGCTCCAACTGATTTTTATTCTTGAAGAAGTTACGTGCTGCTCCAATAAGAGATTTCGAATATTTGCTAACTGCTCTAGCCCTTCAAATCTGGAAGATATTTTTGGTGATATTGCAGAAGAAGTTTCGAAGTCCCAACAGCACAAATATACCAACAATAATTCAAACATCTCAATGGCTACTCAAGTATCCAAGTGCATTGATTCTACTAAAGTGTGTTACTGAAGCCGTTACTTTCTGTCACTATAAATAGTCGCTGAAGCATTGAAGAAAAGTACCAAGCCTTCTACGTGAAAACCAACATCAAGCTACAGCAACAAATATTAAGCTTTCTATCTAGCTCCATACTCCTCACATTGTATTTAGAATGAGAGAAGAAATATATATCTTTGAGTGATACAAAGAATATCAAAAGAAAAAGAGATATACTTAAGAGTAAATTTATGATACTCCAAAGTATAGTAAAAGTGAGATCTTTTTATTTTTAGGATATGAGGCGCCAAGGTATAGCAAGGAAGCTACAAAGTAGAAGATAGGTGTGAGATCGTTTAGGGAAACTTTAGGTCTTTAAGGGAAGAAATAAAAGGAATTAAATCCTATGGGTTGGACACCCTATGTGGAGACGTAGGCCAATTACCAAATTTCGTAACAAATCCTCGTGCCTTGTCTCATTTATTTTCTTGCTTTTTCTACTTACGTTTTATGTTTGTTTTGTTCATTGTTTAAATAGCTATAGCAAAGTCAAAGCCTAAGCAACAACCTTTGAAAGTCATTTAAAGGCCTAGACATATATTCAATCCAAAGTCTCAATTCCGCCTTTGAAAGTCATCTCAAGGCCTTGAGCGCCAATTTGCAAAAAAACTATCATACTCTATTCACCCCCACTAGAGTACATTTGATTCTATATTCTTCTCCTATTGGTTCTTCTGATATGAAAGCATGTTAAAAAGCTGTAAAAATCCAACAGTAACTATAATCATAAGGAGTAAATGCATAAGACATAGGCACATACTGTTTGTATAGGTTCTGCAAGTACTTCCCATGAATGGTTCAAGTCTTCATCCAACCTGGTTTGGTTGACCTGTATGTTCATACAAAATCAGATTAAGATGCAAACTCACCAAAAGATATGGCAAGTTGGCAATAGAGATCAATTAACAGATAATTTTGAATAGTAATAGCAAAACCTACTTTTAAACAAAAAGTTAACTACTTCCGTATATTTAGAGTAAGCAACACAAGACCAATAAAAAAAGTGTTCACTTGTGCAGGTGACACCTCAAAAATATTGTATGACAAAGAAAAACTTGATCGAGTATAATGTTGTAGAGGGGATGAAGGAGTGCAAGCTATAAGAGGTCCAAAATAGTTTGGTAGTATACATATTTCCATTTCCAGAGTGACCCAATGGAGTTGTATGCTAGCCTCTGCTCATTCACCAACTCACCATACGACCATAGTACTTTAGTTTATACCACATTTGACCATAAACTATGCACTTGACAGCTGTTTGGATTGTAAAGGACGTAGAAGATACAGAAAAGAAAAGAGGGCATGCAGTAAGTACAGGAACTACAAAAAGAAGTGCCAAGAATGAAACTATAGCAAAAGAACATCTGAGTTCGGATGAGGATATTTGGAACATTCCAGAAATAGCAGTTATCACCAAATCCTTGTTACCCCAGTCAAGTTTGATAGTAAAAAAAAATTAAGAGTAAACAGACTCAACACAACTGTTGAGAATAGAGTTAAGAAAAAAATGTCAACTGGACAAGGCTAAAATTTTATTGAAGTTTTGATATTTGACCATTAATTTCAACTACATAAACTTTCACAATTAATAGTGGTTAAACTGTTATTAGCAGGCTAGGTAGCAGGTAAAGTAAAATGTTCCTTTAATCCACAGAAAATTCACAAAGAAACTAAACATATATTCTAATTAATCAATGCAGGAAACACAAATCAGAAATATGTAGCAGTTATGTGATAGTATAATCTGTAGACTGCAGCACCAAATAAAAACAGGTAATAAAACCTCCCTTTCTCTGTTTGCTAGTAGCAAAGGAACCAATTACAAAAAAAAAAAAAAAAGGAACGATGAATGATTCACTGACCTGAAGCTTTCCAATACCCTGCAAAGTACTCCTGTAGGCTAGTAAAGAATGCCCTAATCCTTCGCCCATAGTCCTCAAAACTGTTGAATCAGTCAAGTCACGCTGCAATGTACATTTCGAGTTACACAAATATCAGCAACAAATCATAATCATAGATGTAAGATCCCTATTCCCCAAGCATTCATCCAGATTCAAATTTTCCCAGGGATCAAGTAGGCTAATCAAGTCCATGCCCAAAAGACAGCCGAAATCAGACTAGTTATTTAAAATTATCAAAATGTTGGCAAGATAATTATTCTACTGCTTAAGAGGAGCAGCTACATATTGGTCATAAGAAGCTAGACAAAGATGAACACTCAAACAAGGAAAACAGCTTGAGATGTATATTTACATGTTTTAATCAAGATAACAGCACCAGCAAGATAATGCAATATGGCTAATAACCCAAGACTTAGAGCCAACAATTAACAACTTAGATATCATTCAAGTATGGCAAACAAAAAAGCTGCATGATCAAAACCTTATCAAGAAGTTATAGCAGACGTTACCTGCCACCGCGAGATAGGCAATTTCATACTTAGAAAAGATAGACCAGCATTAGCCTTGCCAAGATTACCTTCACTATTTTCAAAATCAATGGGGTTCACTTTGTGAGGCATGGTAGATGATCCGATTTCACCAGCCTTAGTCAACTGCAGAAGACGGATATTCAGGTTTTTTCCACAAGGAAGCGATCATTTATATTAACGAAATTTCTATCAGAAAAAGTTCACCTGTTTAAAATATCCCAATGATATATATCCCCATATGTCCCTGTCAAAATCAGTTAAGATGTTGTTGAACTGGATAATTGCATGGAACAGGCTAGCCATGTAATCATGAGGTTCAATCTGTAAAAACATTGCACAAATATATTAGTAATTGTTATAGGACCCTTAGAGAAAAGGAACCATACAAGGGGACACTTATCATTCCAGTCTATTGGCTGATGAAAGACTAACAGGCGTAACAACCAAAAGCATCTTCCATCCAACAGATTAAGATCATGTTAGAGAAGGACAAACATATAAGCATCATCAATGACATATATAGCATGATGAACTGCAGGGTAATATGCAACACAGAGGACAGAGTGCAGTACTGAAAATAATATGACAGAAGATCATGAAATCAATGTGCATTCACAATCTTTGCATAAGGTAGGACTTTGAACATATATATCTCTTCTCCCCTATCTTGCACAATTGTTCTATATATGGAGGAGATGAAGAACTAAGCAACCCCTCCTCAACACCCTACACCCCACCTTGTGTATGACACAACCTTTCAACAAAGTAAACATCACCTCCTTATTTCCAATATACTACCAGTTCACCTCACCCACAAAGTGTTTCAAGATATAACAAAGCAATAAAACAGATACTTAAGGGGATAAGGTTTGATAGAAAACTTAAAATGAAATTTTCTTGAATTTTTCCAATAAGACTTATCCAAACTACACTATATGGGGAAAATGGAGCCAAACACTTCATTGCTAAAATTCTAGCTCATCAAGGATACGGAAGAAATTTATCCACATATACCAGTAAAAAATCACACTATGTGGAATTTCAACAGAGATCCATGATACAGTATATAGAAAGGCCTCAAAATCCACCTCATGTGACAGAATATGTGGGTATTTACAGAATTGAGAGGTTCTGAGAACCTGAGCTTTTGCCTTTTCTCTTTCTCTTTTTCGTTTGGGGGGAAGGATTTTTGTTTAGATCAAAACCAGCAACATAATAAGTGCAAATTCTTGCCTAAATGATTTTAGAAGCCTCGCCTTAGTACCTACCAAATTATCTTCACAAACATAGAACAGCAACAAATAATGTGACAATGAAACTAACAATAGAACCAAATGCATAATTTTTTACTAACAAGAAGACAATGACGCAAAGAGATGGCAAAGTTGTCAATAATCTCAAATTAAAACATTCCCAACATACTTGAGTCACATAGGGATTGAAAGTCAAACCAAGTGATTGCACATATTCTTCTGCAATCTTAGGCCAATCTATCTCAGGATATGCAACAACATGAGCATTGTAATTCCCAACAGCACCACCAAATTTCCCCAATAACTCAATCTGTGAAAGTCTCTGCCTTTCTCTACTTAGTCTGAATGCAAATATTGCCATCTCTTTTCCCAATGTGGAGGGTGAAGCTGGCTACAAATTTGAGCACAAAAAGAAAATGAATGACTTTACAAATAATATAACGCAAAACAATTTAAACTACTAATGAACACTATTGGAACCATTTCTATAAAAAACAATATGAGCTAGAGATGTATTTCCACAAATTATAACAGCAATGTACTAGAAAAATCACTCTTCTTTAATTGACAAGTAAACTAAAGGTATCACAAGATGGGAAACTACGAAGATAAATATTATTAAACCCAAGTCGAGGAAAGGCAGATGTAAAAACTTATAGATGGATTAATAAAAACTGGTTTATTTAAGAGCTAAAAAATGAGACACCCAACATTACAAACCATTGCTACCAGCCAAATACATAGTTATGTCCAAAAGCCTTGACTTAGTAGGCTATGTAGGTTGATATTGACAATGAAAATGGTGTTGATTAGCCAAGCTAGTAAACTGGCAACATAGCTATAACTTAAAAAGGATAAGAGCTAAATTTACAAGTTCAATAGAGGTAAGTCTATGCAAGTGAGAATTCAAAGGGGCATACAAGAGTTTTTTCCCCACAAGGTTGCTAATGCTTATCATGTGGACAATCACCATCTTCATCATTTGCATTTATAGATTGGAATCCTAGAGGCTAGAGTGCACATATTGTGTAAAGTTCAGCATCACATCCTCCCTTGTCTTCAAACACAAGGTAGAAATACATTTTAGGTGCAAGAGGAATTGTCACTTCTGAAATAAATTCCATAGTTTCCCATAATCTTTGGCAAAAAAGTTTATCACATAAAGTTACCTGTCCATGAGTGCGGGAGAGCATGGGAATATGTGCATATTCCTTGGCCATATTACATATTGCTCCAAGAACTTCATCCATTACAGGAAATAAGACCGTATTCAATGCTTCTTTGAGCATTAATGCGTGAGCAAGATTGTTGATATCCTCAGATGTGCAAGAAAAGTGAAAAAACTCCAAAACCTGCCAAAGAGAACCAGGGATGGGACAAGGGAAAAACTTTCATATCATCAAGTTTCAACGGGTGATGAAGATAAAACCTTAGAAATCTCTGGATGGGACTGGCATTTCTCCTTCAGGAAGTACTCAATTGCTTTCACATCATGGTTGGTCACTTTTTCAATACTTTTCACTTCCAAAGCATCAGCAATGCCAAATTCATCAATCAAACCTTGCATATACTGCTGCGTTTCATCACTAAAGGCAGGCACTTCAGTCACCTCAGGAATTCGGGACAACATCAATAACCATTTAATCTGCAATATGTAAATAACCAATATAACCTTTTTGCAACAGGGAAATAAACATATAACTTAACTAGTCATATATTCTAGTCCATACTCCCAAAAACTTCCTCCATATACATACATTGATTAGGTGCACCTTATTTCTCACACAAAGCATCACTCCCAACTCTTTTCGACAAAGGTTTTAATATGCGACGGTATATACACGCTAAAACATCCAATATTGACAACAAATAACAGTTTAAATTCACATTTGAAATGCCAATTAACAAAATAACAAACCATACATAGCAAAACACTAGGAATGACAACAAGTTAAGAAAACGAACCTCAACGAGAACTCGGTAACGAATTAAACCATATTCACTCATAAAAGGAGCCAAGTCCTTGACCTTATTCCAGTACCGGCCATCCAAGGGAGATAAAGCAGTCAAACTTGAAAGCTCGAACACACTATCATTATCTCCCTCACATGACCCTTTCACCTGCCATTAAAATCCAAGCATTCTCATCAAACAAACAACAAAAACCCACTTCGTAAAATCAAATTCAGCACCGTTTACAACCCGAATTAATCCCAGAAAACTTTAAGTTACAAGAATGACACAAAAACCGAAACACCCATCTGAGTAATCAGCAAATTGATGGATTAATGCAATAAAAGATGGTACCTTTGAGGAGGGAATGGCGGTGTTGTTGGTGCTAATGGCGGCTGAGGAGGAGGGTTTCCTGAGGAAAGGAAATAAGAGACCCTTTGAATTAAAAGAGGTGGTTTTGTTGGAGGGGAGAGAGAGGAAACGATGGATGGTGAGAATCCTGAAAGTTGAAGAGGATGAATTTACAGCTGCTGCTGGTGGTCCTAACTCCATGAATTTGGAACTGCACAAACTATGAAACTAAGGAGCAGAAGCTGAACGAGTGAGTCTGAAAGCGTTTGACGATTCTAGGAACTGAAAATATGCTCCTTTTGTTTATTAGTTGGCGACGGACCTACACGCATTGGGCCGGACTGCCGGAGTGTTATGAGCTTGGTATGTAGTCTATAAGCTGGCCTGTGTATAACCGATTTATTTTAACGATTATTTTACCAAAAGGTAATGGGTATGATATTTTATTAACTGTTAACCAACTTAAGAAAATAAATACTTAAAAATAAGATTAAAAAATTAAATCTAAACAATTTCCTTTATCTGCTGAATTATTTGTTGTGCTCCTCTCATATCTCTCTCTAATTATTGTGTTCAAAGCTCAACTCCTCTCTCGCGTTCAATTGTAAACTCAAACCTCATCTTCTTTCTCTCTCTCTCCAACTTCCATGGTTTCTTAAACTTCTCCCCTAATTCAATACCCAATTCGTTGAAAAATAAAAAATTGACAAATCGAGAAATCGACAATGGTGAAGATGAGTTTAACGGGATTATAAGATCATATGAAATTGGCGAGAGAATACGTCGTTAAACCTCTATGATATCTCTTGATCTTCTTTGATGGTGCCTTTGCTTAAATCCTCAAATCAACAAGTAATTCCCCTTTTCTAAACCCTATATTTGATTGGACTAATGTTTAACTTCAACTCTTCGGTTTTTTTATATATTTTTATTGTAATCTAGTTATGCATTTTTTTAAAATTTTAATAAACTAAGATAATTTACAGTGATTTTATTGCTAATGAGAATGACTTTGAACTATAATGGAGGGAAATGATGAAATGTTAGTGATTTTGTATTTGATAACCTAAGGCAACTTTAAAAGTGAAAATTGACAAATTAAATTAAGTGGTTAACAGTTTGGTTTTGGCAACCCTTTTCACTAACCATTATAACACTTATCGTATTGTTAAAAGTAAATGGTACAGTTAACCATTTATGAAGACTCCTACTTGTGGGGTGAATATAAATTTCGTTTTCAACTAATTAGGCAAAAGTTCAAATGAGAAAAATGCCTACAATAACAATGACTAGAAGAAATCTCGACCCTTTATTTCTAAAATCCAACGAATAAGATTTCACATATATATTCTGGCCCTTTTTTAACATATGGTTACCATTTTTTTTAGATATAATGACCCTTTGTATGTAATTATAGTGACATTTTTTATGTAAATCTCATGCGTTGAATCTAACAATTTATAAGGTCAATATCTCCTCTCATCATTCTCATTATGAGGACAATTTTTTATAACTTTTCCTTATATAATGTTAAAAAAGGTGAAGATTTCTTCTCATTCTTTTTCACTTCTTATACCAAACTGTTTTCGGTGAACCTAACTTACTTTACAACCTGAAAAGGTGAAACATGTAATTCAAACTACACCAATCTAAAATCAACTCGAAAAATGCTTTAATCCAAAATTTTGTTAACCTGAACCCGACTTGCTCTCAACCCATAGATTACCCAATCCGGAGTTAACTCGACTCGTTAACAACCCTATCTGATATTAAATTGACCTATATACAACCCAAAACTTATTCAGCCCGATAATAAAGCGACAAGACCTATTGATAGCAACCCTCAATCCGATTTCAATCAACATGTTTGAGACCAAATTGTAAGAAACCTAAGAGTTGATTTTAGCTGCATCATTTATAATCAATGTGATACTAAATTCTTAAAGTTTAAGAGTACTTTTTTTTTAAAAAAAAATTCATACTTAATTATTGAAACATAAAATTAATTCAATAATTGTGATTTCTCTATGAATATTTAGTATTTCTCTATTTAGTACACTTTCGGACTTTCCTTCTATTAAGAAACTTGTATTCATGCAACTACATTCATATGTATTTTTTTTTTATTGAATTATGAACCAATAAAAATTGTAAAACGCAATTTACAATCTAATTTTATATCGACATCCAACCCAAATTCCAACCATATAATTTGTCCTAATAAATGACTTGAAATCTATCTAACCAAAATAAATTATTTTAATCAATCCAAACCCGAACCGGATAAACTTGAAAATCCGACCTAACTCTATTCAATCCAAAGTACAACCAAACCTAAAATAAATTATTTTAGCTCGAGTTGATCATAACCTAAACCGAATATAATCTAACCCTGAGGTGTTCAAATTACCATTTGAAACCAACCCTATTAATGATGCAAACCGAAGATCCGAAATAACTGGAAATCAATTTTTCATATGACCCGACTGATATCAAACCAAACCCATCTCTACAATTCTAATAGACAACCCCAGTAAATTAAACATGAAATAAGTCAATAGGTTACAAAAAATAATATCGACCTTAGATATTTATTATCGCTTTATGTAAATACTGGAGTATCACGCAAATGATTGTAACATAGCTTCTCTTATTAATTTAATCCGTTATTATTTGCAAAACATCCTAAATAGTAAATGAGATCATGATTTATTTGAAAAAATTGTGTAGTGTATAAGGTAATTAATAGTTATCATGATCAAATAACGAGTATTATTAATTCGGTGGATTTAAGTAGTTATAACTTTTAACTAGAAATCAATGATAATATGTGTAGTTCAATTATAAATTGGGGCAAGATATGGATTAGATCAAACTAATAAGATATTTATAAGTTTTACTAAACCTAATTTGATTAGGATAAAAACTCGTATCCCTTATCTTTTAAGTACTATATAAAGAGATAAATATCGATGTCTTTGATGTATCGGTCAATTCAATTCATAAAAGTGAGAAGTGTTCTTTCAAAATCATCACGACCGGGTTTTAAAATTGCTAGGGAAATCACGCCACCAAGGTCCGTATAACTTCAATTATTTTCTAAAGTTTAAATTTTATTGCATAGTAATCCAATATCATTGTCGAGTACATACATACATCAATAGTTTGGTGTTGCGTTGTAGGATGCACAGAGCTTAATAACACATAATGAAAGACCTAAAAACTTTGCCTTCAACATGCCAACGTTATCGCCATATGCGACGCATCAAGTGATGAAACCATAACCAATCAAATTTGATCCTATAGGACTTATTACGTGTTCTGGCCAATAAGATAGTGCCAATGTGCCATGCTGTAAATATAATCTCTACTTGGGTAAATTATACGCCAGTAATTCCACTCTCTAAATTTCTCTATTTCTCTAATGCTCACTCTGTTATCCTTCAGATTTTTGTTTTCACATCATTATCTTGATTATAATAAACTTTGAGTAGGGTAGGCACACCAAAATTAATATCTTAATTAATAACTAATCATTGTCCATTCTCCTTGAAAATAATATAGTCCAAGTATTTCCATTCATGACTTCTCTTTTGTAAACCGGTAAGACCATTCCAAATACCAGTAGGGTAGTTCGTTTGTCTTTTTTCGGTTGCTATATTTGTTTTTAGTGTATTTAAGACTTGTTTGATCATTATTAGTTTACTATAGAGTATTTTGATTTCTCATTTGATATGCTTTATGAATTATATTAATTTCCAACATCAAAATTATAACTTGATCATTTTTCTACTCACAAATTTAATTAGTAGTTACACACTTGCATTTCTCAAAGACTAGCAATTTTCTTCCAAGAGTTTTATTCCCATGATCCAAGTTAAGTCCTTTCCTTATCTACCACAACATTTATGTAGTTTTTGACTTCATGAAAAAACTCTATCTATTAAATTAAGGTCAACTAACACATTTGAAAATTACATCCAATCTAGTTTTATATAAACCAAACAACTTCTAGAGATGCGTCTATACCTTATTAAAAAGTATAATTATTAATTTAATACATAATCGTTTTTCTTCTATTAATTGCCCCATTTTCAAAATTTAACGAAAGATAGTACATACAAACCAATCATACCATATTAAATAAGCCGGAAATAAGAAAAACTTTTAGATACATTTAAGAGAGGAAAATTGGGCAAATAAGAAGGGATGACCATATAATGAACAACCAGGCCCACCAAACTAAATAATGACAGGCTTTATCAGTCATCACAATTATATCTATGAAATCCATCGATATTACTCTATAGTCCCAGTAATACTCTTTCTCATTGTAATTCTCATTCAGCCATGGGAGACAAGAAGGCAACTCCGACGGCAGTGAAGCAGCTGCGTAGATGGATTCGAAGCCGGACGGTGAGGCAGATAGTGAGCATGTCGTCCGTTGCTGCCTTCATACTCCTCATTTTGTTGAAAATGTTGGTTAAAAACTATTCATATTTTTACTTTGCTGCTCAAGCTACTGACACTATCGGCCTCTTAGTCTTAATCTACAAGTTCACTATCACCAAAACTTGTTCTGGTATTCACTCTACTCATTCTCCAATCTTCCACTTTTCTTACTGTTCCTCTCCTTTTTTTCAACAACAATGTTCAAACTTTGATTAATTGTGTGTTATATGTATTACTTCTATTCACATAATTGTCGTCAATTTGAGCTTGTCTACACTAACTGAACCTCCCAGTCAATTAGCTATTGAAATCATCCTATAAGATGGTATTTGGTCATGCCAAAAAAAAAATTGATATTTGTTAATCTAGCCTGTGGATGCGTTTTAATATAAATTTGTAGAATATCAAATTTTTTCGTAATTTTTTTTATGAATTCGGAGATAAAAATATTTAAAATTATGTCGTTAAAAACCGTAAAAGTAAAATAAGTCCAAAAATTAGAAACGGAAATAGAATATTTATGCCTACTTCTAGTAACTAGTATTGAGTACATCCTTGTTGATCTTCACATACAGGTATATCATTGAAGACTCAGGAGCTAACAGCGATATTCTTGGCCTTGAGGATCATAGCTCATTTTATGTTCACGCAGGACATCTACATTGTACTTGATTTTACAACACTTGCTTGTACTGTATGGGTGATCTATATGATACGATTTCAGTTGAAGAACACCTACTTGCAAGAGTTTGACAATATGCCTTTATATTACGTGGTAAGCAACTGTAATTCTCTATGCAAAATCTTATTTGTCATTGACAGCATAGCCGTAATTTATAGTTAGTCGCTGATCTTGTTCATCAAAATTTTGATATGAACATGTCATTAGGGACGTCTGAAAAATGAAAATACTGATGCTAACTACAAAGAGAACACCCTATAGCCTTGTGCCACTTTTGTATTAGTCAGTAGCAATTGCTGTGTTTTCCGTTACTTGAATTACTGAGTATAAATATTAATGAATGTTACTTGTTCTGTATGCAGTTGGTGCCTTGTTTCATCGTCGGATTGATAGGCAATCCCGGGTATGGCTTTGGCGGATTCTTCTATATGTTTAGTAACATGATTGAAGCAGTTTCAGTTCTCCCTCAGCTGCGCTTAATACAAAATGCTAAGGTATCACACGACTAGCATTGATGCTTTCAAATGTTGATTGTTGATCACTTCTGTTTTACTCTTCCTAGATGATTGAGTTTTCTTTTTAATTAATTTTGAAGAATTTAATGCTACCAGTTAACTTGTTTGAGCTGGATTTTCTGAAGTATATGAGTGCTATACAAAATTTGAAGTCTTCATGAGTATAAATTATTGAAGTTGGGATGAGTTTTTTTAAGAGCGAATTCGACACGGTGTCCTAAATTGCCTAATAGGAAGAGTGCCAACGATTGAATTATAATAGCTCGAGAAGGTAAAACGTTAGATCTGAATTTGATGAAGAAAGAGGTGATAAAGTATGTCTGATTTTGAGATGATACACGCATTTTATCACTGATCGGATCATCGCCTCGGGAAACACAATGAGTATTGTAGAGAAATGAAACAAAGAGTAGGTTTATATTAAAAGGGACAAATATGAGTTAAATGGGCAGAGAATACATGAGATTATGAAATAAAGGATGACATATATGAGCGACGTATAAGATGGTTTACAATGGTGATGTACAATCACTTTTATAGGATCATAATGTGACAAGACAATTTATGAGGGTTCTCCAAGATTCATGTTGTTGTAACATTGTTGATGGGATATTCTTGTGCTTAATTCCCTCTCTGTATATAATCTGGTATGGTTTGCATTCCTTGACCATGTAACTTCGCTTGATACTGCCACATTAATATCGCCTTAATATCCTCTGCATTGATTACTTCTCATTATTAGACGAATAGATGATAATGACCCCATGTAGATGTTTGTCCATATCATTACTTCTTGTAACCCCCAAAATCTTCATATCAACTTGGGTGATAAATTTATTCATTCCAAAACAAGTTTGAGCAATGACATGTGGTAATTAAATACAAACAGAGTTCAAGCCCAGATCTGTTCATGTTGGAACATGATCATTCTTGTATTCACATAGTTAATATGGCAACACCATAGACTACTTGAGTAAATTAGAATATAGTGTGCTATAGATGTCTAACTTTCAATTCAGTAGTTTAAACAAGTTTGCAGCACTTCCATTTATTTACCTTCCAATTTAAACACTGGAAGATAGTGCATTGTATTATCCATAACCTTAGTACTTTAGGAGCATTGAAAGAATAAATAAGTCGTACTTATTACTTATTTCAGTTGCAGAGTTGCACATTAACTTAACTGTCTAAACATCACTTGATAAGCAGCTTATTGTAAAAGGCTAGCCATGGAACTCTTATTAGTTGCACCTAGCTAGCACCTTGGTTCACATGCACAAACCTAGATATTGTTATCATTTGCACGTCATCACAGAGCACAAACGTAGATACTGTTATTGTTTGCAATGACCTTTGGAGTTCAATCCTAGCTAGTGATTCCCTTTGAAGTGGATCACTAGCAGTGCTATAATAATTATACAACCTAGCATTGATCAGATCCTTATCACATTTCCAAGCTCTTAAAATGCTCTTTAAATTGCAGAGCATGGTCTGAAATACCTTAAGCTCTCCAATATCTTCTTGTTTTTTCCTAAAAAAAGTCTGTTGTGTTCTTATAAAAGATAGCTTGCTTTCTGTTTGAAGGTGTTTGATCCTCAACTTTATACAGATAGTTGTATTTAAAGTACATTCTGATTGTGAGTGTTAACATTATTTTGTCTACGTATCTATTCTGCAAAAATGTATGTCTTAATTATTCTGCTAATTTATATTTATTGGTCTATTGATGATCAACATTTGCTCTACTTTTTACCCCATTGGGTTGCAGATAGTTGAACCATTTACTGCCAACTATGTCTTTGCCCTGGGTGTTGCAAGATTCTTTTCATGCGCAAATTGGATAATCATGGTAAGTATGCTGTATACACATTACTGTCTCAATTCTTATTCCTTTATTTTCATGAGCTTATTATGTACATTTACATCATGCTACAATTTTGCCTAAAGTTTCTTGACTTACTGTGAAATTTTGCTACAACATACAGCTTATTAACTCTGGCGGAGCAATCTTGACGAATTTAGGGAGGGGACATCTGTATTTACTATTATCACTTCTTGGTGAGGTGGTTCAAACTTTCATCTTGGCGGATTTCTGTTATTACTATGTCAAGAGGTACATCAATTCCTGAAACACTAGTCTTCCGCTTCATTATGTAATATCTTGATTACAAAGTACATCTTTAGTTTTTCCTTTTCATTGGTTACAAAATACATAAATCTGAAAAGCGGAAAATGGATTTTGCAGTGTAGTAGAGGGACAGCACATGATGAGACTACCTTCAATGGTTTGAGGCCAGAATTTGTTATCGGGAGCTGCTGCAATCAACTCTCTTCATGAAGATAGATGCTCAAGTTTGTTAACTCTCTTCATGTGATAGTGAGACTTTTAACCTCCCAGATAGGCTGATCTGTTAGACATAATAAGCATTACGCATGCTTGTTATAGCGAGCGTTCAATTTGTGTAAACTACACTACATGAGATAATGTGAACAGTGAAAAATTTGTGTAATAGAGGTTAATTCTCAACTGGAAGCATCCCCTGTACTGTACATTAGAAATAAAAGGTGCACTGCTGTTTTTTGTATTATGTGCTCTTACAATAAGTTACATCACCTCCCCACTTATCTTTCATGGATGTATGTGTCTAGTCTGGTGCAGTTTGGTATAGTTTCATTTTGATTTTAACAGGAGTCTGAATAGCAACAACTTAGTCCGCCACAATTTCATTTGTTATTAAGCAAGTGTATGTTTAGCATGGCAGGCTGATGGGTGATCGGTTTAGGGTGACAGGACCTCCAAATTGGGTTATTGGCCTTGACGGGCGGTGGTGGAACGTAACTACCAATAGTAGTTGCCGTAGCCTGTAGGTGGGATATACATATTTAAGGGAGTTTGATGTGGTGGTGGTGGTGGTGGTTAAGCTGAATTAGGGAGTGATATGTTCTGTGGAGACCATACTTCAATAACTCTTTTCTTCTGCTTATGTATGAGGAATCTTCGGAGTTGTAATCTCATAATTTTTTCGGATTTTGTTAGTCAATGATTGCAGGTTCAGTATAAAGGGGAATTCTTGAGAAAATAAGCTAGTGAAAGAGGACTATTGAAATACCATAAAGGGGGCCTATACTCCACAAGTCAACCAAGTTACCAACTAAACCCATCTCTTTGTTTCCTTCACTCTGGGTGTCTATCTCAGTTGTATACTTGTATGTATAGTTAAGAAAAAAAGTAAAAGACTGGATACAAGAGAGCAACTCCGACGGCAGTTATAGTCTACAGCAGAAAGTTAGAAATCTGGTATCTAACAACATTTTGTAGCAATAGGCTAAATTTTAACATATTCTTCAATTAGAGATTACTAGGCATGATTTATAGTGACATGTAACTTTTTCTATTTACAGTTGCTGCCTTCTGCCATAATTGCAGTTATTGGTCATCCAGGAATCGGAGTTACCATTGTTTTCAGGTTCTTCTATATGTATTCTAAGACAGTTGAAGCTGTTTCAGTGCGTCCTCAGTTACAATGCTAAGCTCACTTCAGACAGCTAATGGAGAATTTGAAACATTCTGTATATTGTGGTAAGAGTAGGCACTGAGGTTGTTCAGTTAAGGCGCATCATACCTCCTTCAGAAACAAGTCTAATACTCTAATATCAACTTAGACTAACTACTCGAGTTGGTTTCTGGTAAAGCCCAAGTTTGAGTAGTTAAATAAGAAATCTGAAAGTATGATAATTAAGAGCTGCTTGCAAACTGACACATTGAAACACTCATGCTAATGAAATTATAATTGTAGCAGTAGCCACTGCTGATTTTATGGCGTTTTATATCACTTATGTTTGATTCTTTCTTCCTGATTTCTTCCTAGATGCATGGCTGATTTATGCATTTGGTTTCACGTAAAAAGTAACTATCTGTTGGTGTATCTGCCTGATGAGCACCTAACTGTCATAGTAAAATCCGTTCGCCCTCTTCCTGTGGACGTAACTAACACATTGCTGGTGAACCACTTAAATTATGTGTATGATCTTTATCATTGTTTATCGTTCTTGCCTTCATTGCAATATTAACTTCATTAGCTAGTTAATTTTCCCTTGTCTGCCCAGTATGTCTTTTCCCTAGATGTTGCAAGATGCTTTGCATGTGCAAATTGGTTGATCATGGTGAGGATACAGAGTTAAATTTTACTGTCTCAAGTGTAGTGTTTTTTACGGGGTTTTTTTTTTTTTTAATGTATAATTAAATTGTCATTAGTGCACCTAAACAATCAGATACTTTGAAATCTATGTACCTGAGGTAGTGGATCCAAATAACGATTGATGACTTAGATATGTAAGATTGATTGTTTGCATAGATGTCGTGATAAACCTGATTCATCGCGTGTTTCCCATGAGGTTTATGCTAGTACATCAACTCTCAGTGTTCTACGACTGTACTTGAAATGTCATCTGTTTAGTGTTATACTTTGTCTAATTTTCTTTTACTATCCACTTTATTCGTGTACTGTCCACTGCTTATTGACAGCAAAGGAGCAATACAGATGACTATTGCCCGAGGACATCTCTATGTACTAATAGCTCTTCTTGCGTAAGTGCTTCCTACTTTCACCTTGACAGATTTCTGCTGTATGGGTTTGCTCCAACGATCCTGGGTCGGAAGCCGTTTCGGTCTGTTCATAGGCTCATGAACATTAGCCCCAACATTGTAGCAAGCACCTTAAGCAACATGGATCAAGAACATGAGACAGAAAAAGTGGGTTAGGCTTAGGCACAATGGTCTATTGTCATCGGCTGTTCAGTCAAATAAAATACATAAACCCATCACCTTTAGCAACCCTTTAACTATGTATACCATATTTATGGGCAAATGATAAGGTTCTTCTCTTGAACAATTATTAAAAGACAAACAAATAAACACCGATGAATTTCAGACAACTGTCAAATCTTAATCATTCTTACTGATGGACTTAGGTATCGAAATGGGTTTCCTCTTAATAATATCACAATTGTTTTTGCGGGTAATCATCAATATAAGCTTAAAGACACGCTCTTCCAAAGGTTCAATCCAACAATCTTCCACATCCATCAATACTACTTCATTGCTAGTTCATCAAGTAGCAAATTTCTAGTCTCTTTCACGTAAATAATTTGGAGCTAGAAGGAGGGCTATCTGAAAGCAAAATCAAGAAGTCTTTGAATTTGCGATGTTATGGTGAATAGTGTTCATACAACAAACACTATATCTTCCTCAGGATTTGATGCAAATATCTAAGACTAGTAGTCAATGTCTATATATCGTGTTAGAAATATAAAAGATATAAAAATATAGAAAAACACATATTAGGTATAGATATTATGATCTTAGATATAGAAATAAAATTATAAAAATACCGCATAATATATATATATATATATATATATCAGATATAAAATAGGAATTTATCTTATAATCCAAATAACTATTCTTATCTATCCTTCTTACTAACACATAGTTCATTTGAATTGTCTTTGCCCCACTCCAAAAGTCTACAAATGTTAGTCAAAAACAAGTTAGAGACCAATGCAAGCTAGGTTTTGAAACTTAAAAACAGTTTTGTCCATAAAAGTACATTTTTTAGATTGTTGAATCATTCTATGATAAGATTTGTAAAAAATTGCAAGACTTAATTGGCGTATATTTTACAACTACATACATATAGCTTATTGACATTAAGGGAGCATTCCTGACGCAATTTGGGCAAGGAAATATTTAGGTGGAGTTACATCAGCCTATTAATACTACATTTGCATAATTGTACTAGCTTAGAGTCACTAAATTATTTTGTCAACTTGTTGTAGTGGCAATTTTCATTTAAGGACCGACTCAAGTGTATCTAATTAGATCTACATTAGGTTTGATTGATAATTAGTATCTGCCTATGTTCATACATATATGAGTTGTTGAAGCCTATAAAAGTGAAAATTATATTAGTATTTATTAACTACTATATAAAAAAATTTGATAATTGACATTAATATAATATTTTGACCAATACTTTATTCCGGATATACTTAAAGCACTAATGAATAAAGCTGGAGTAAACATGATAATAAGTAAAAAGAATCTGCTATAATTATATAAATACCCTAAATAAATAAATAAAATTATGAAATTACTAAGTGGATTCTTTGAGATTGTAGATATATTCTTGTAGATAATAACGCTCCTCCCATTTATCTTGAAGAACTAATACAACTCTTATTTCTACAATATTTGTGTGTGGAGTATGTAAGATAATATGAATGAATTCATCAGACAAAGGCATGATTCATTCATTTTCTATAAAGATATATTGAAATTCCTGATTATCATTAAAAAAAAATTAATATACGACTCTAAAATAAAGAAATTAATAAAGTGTACACTTATTTATGTTTAGAGCTAGTAAAAATCTCTTAGTTTATTTTAGTTGTACTATATTAGGAAAAAACAATATGTATATATATACTTGGCACGCAGAACTATTAAAAACAAAAAAAAGATAATTTGAAAAATATAGCCAAAATAGTTATAGCGCATACATTGTCAAAATGTCAACAGTTGAAATCTCATTAAATAAGACATATACAATCATAAATAATTTGGAGATATTGGCAAATTAGTTTCAGGCTTCAGCACATACATTGTCAAAATGTCAAGAGTTGAAACCTCAATGCATAATAAAGGCATATAAAAAAAAAAGTAATTTGGAAATATTGGCAAAATATAGTTTCAACGAATACACTGTCAAAATGTCGACAGACATCATATAGTATAAATGTACCTTACAAACCTACATATATACGGTCCAAATTCATATTCTAAATTATAAACAACAATTCACTGACACAATTAGACCCCGTATATTTTCACCCAACACTCAAATCATTTTACTTTATGACGTCTTTCTCTCTACTTTTTTTTTTTCCTCAAAATTGTGCCTTCTCTTTTTAAAACTCTAGCCAAACTAAAATTCTATGTACCTTGTCCTTTCTTTTTCTTCTGATTTAATTTTATTGTAATCTTCAGCGCTCCTTTGATTTTTGATTATGGTTTAGTTATGATTATGGTTAATTCCAAAACCACGCGACATCAAGCATTAGAGTGTATATAGATGTTACAATTGGATTCAACATAGAAAATTGTTTCACATAGACTAATAAACGGCATCTGACCAAATGCGATTTATAAACTTAAGATTAATGGAAAAGAGATAGATAAAGCTAAGTTAAAAATAATTACTAAGCTGAAGTTAAAAATAATTACCAAGTGATTTTGATGTAAAGATAGCCGCAAAATTAACAACTAATATAGACGAGATTAATAAACTAGAATAATTGGTTAAATACTTGAAGAGTGATACCCGAAACCTAAAATCAAATCTCGTCTACATTATTTGTCATCTTGACAGTGTATTATTCTTTTTTTTCCATTCGAATCCTCACAATTGACAAAATCACAAATCAATAAATCATATGGGCCAGAGTCTATCTATCTACTCATAATACAGACACAAGCCAATAACTCGTATTTCATGTCCAACCTAAAACGTGGCCCACCTCCAGCTTCTAACATATACACCATAATAATAAAATAAAATAATAATAACCTTATGCACTCTCCCTTAAGCATATGTCCTCAGTAGTCAGTCCTCATCCTTTTCTCTTCACTTAATCAACCAACTAAACTAGTTTCCAGGCAACCTTTGATCGTTCTTTCTCGTCAAGAACAAGCACACCATCCGACAACCGCATAGTTACATAGTATGGGGGATAAGAGGGCGATTCCAACGCCGGTGAAGCGGCTAGGGAGATGGGTTCGAAGCCGATCAGTGAGAGAGCAAGTGACCATGGCCGTGGTTGCAGCTTTTGTATTGCTAGTTTTGTTGAAAGTTTTCGTGAAACGAAATACTAACATGTTTATTGCTGCTCAAGTTGCTCATTCGGCTGGTCTCTTGGTTTTGATTTACAAGCTCACCATCACCAAAACTTGTTCCGGTACGCCCCCTTCATCCTTTAGCAATTCTATTAAAATGTAGTAATGTACTCTGTCTTTTTTTTTTTAAGTACAAAAATTAACTTTTATAAAATACAATAGAAAATATTTGGAGATAACAATCACGCGGACCGGACCAGAACGAAAAATGGAAAAAAAAAAAAAAAGGGAAGGAAGGAGTACGTTTTGATGTTGCGTTAAATTTTATTGAGTCGGGTTGTTGAATGAATTGACTTTCATTCAAGTTTACATCTTTATCATGAATTTCTCATTGCATTAAAGCCGATCAGAGGTGGCCACTGTCCGATTCAACCCGACCTAGCCCCAACCCGGCCGGTTAGAGCCCGGCCCACGCCACAAACCGGGCCAAGCCCAGTCCGGCCTGCTAAAAAGTGGGCCGAATCCTGTTTTCCGAACCTTGACCTTATTCAATTCAGTTTGAGAAAAAAATTTGATTCGGCCCACCTAAATCTTTTAGTTTTGTAAAATTTAGTTTATTTAAATGTATTTTAGTTTATATAAATGTTAGTTTACTTGAATATAAATTAATTTATACGAATATTAGTTGATTTGCATATAGTTTAATTTATATGAATGTTATAGTTTAATTCCTATGAATCAATTAATGTTAATTTAGTTAAATATAATTTAGTTTATAAGAATGTTAGTTTAGTTTATATGAATCAATAAATGGTAGTATAGTTAAATTTAGTTTAGTTTATATGACTTATTAAATATTAGTTTAGTTATATGAATGCTAGTTTAATTGAGTATAGTTTAGTTTATATAAATGTTAGTTTAGTTTAATATAGTCTAGTTTAAATGAATAAGTGAATGTCAGTTTGATTTAATTATATATAGTTTAGTTTATATAAATTAATTAATGTTAGTTTAGTTGAATATAGTTTAGTTTATATGAATTAATAAATGTTAATTTAGTTAAATATAGTTTAGTTTACATGAATGTTAATTTAGTTGAATATAATTTAGTTTATATAAATCAATAAATGTTAGTTTAGTTGAATTGTATATAGTTTAGTTTATAGGAATTAATGACTATTAGTTTCGTTGAATATAGTTTAGTTTATATGAATTAGTTAATGTTATTTAGTTTAATATAGTTAATTTTAGTTTATATGAATGTTAGTTTAGTTGAATATAGTTTAATTTAGATGAATTAATGAATTTTAGTTTAGTTAAATCTTAGTTTAATTGAATCTTAGTTTAGTTTATATGAATGTTAGTTTAGTTGAACATAATTTGGTTTATAAAAATCAATGAATGTTAGTTTAGTTGAATAGAATTTAGTTTGTTCATTATATAAATTAATAAATGTTAATTTAGTTGAATACAGTTTAGTTTATATGAATAATGTAAGTTTAGTTGAATATAGTTTAATTTATATGAATCAATGAATGTTAGTTTAGCTGAATATAATTTAATTTATATAAATCAAATATAATTATGTCTTTTTTTATTATATGTAATTTATGTAATTTATGTAATTTATGTATATATGTAATGAAAAATATCGACAAAAGAAATGAAAAATGAATGTGATTAGTCGAATATAAAAACTTACAACGAATGTCATTATGTGATTTGTGAATATAAACATTTAATTACTTTCAAAACAATTTTTTTCTGATTTCTAATGTCATTATGTGAAATTCGGTTTGATTCCATTCGTGAATTCGGTTTGATTTGGTTCGATTCGTGAATTCGATTCGATTCGTTAATTCGGTTCGTGATTCGGTTCGCTATTCCGTTTTCTATTCAATACGAATCGCAAAATCCCGACTCCAACCCTAACCCGGACCGGCCCGCGCCTTGGATATGTCTGGTCCTGGTTCAAGTTTTCCTAGCCCAGTTCGACCGACCCGACACCATGGCCACCTCTAACGTCGATCGAATCTCGTTTACCTTATTTTCTTGTTTGTATCTCTCTTAAAAAAAATGGTTTAGAGTGATTTATTTGGAAGAATACATCTTATCTTAAATTAATTGGATCCTTGAATTTGACTAGTTTATCTTCATTGTATAATGTATAGGTACTAACTTGCAGAAGGTAGGAGGTCCAGATAGTAAAAGTCATTCACATTAGCTAATTAGGAATTAAGAATGGCCCTAATGTGTCGCGGGGTTTGGTACACTAATTAATTATTTATTTTATGACTAGAGATGACAAAAGTTGAGCAACACGTTGGATACTCATTGATTCAGCGTGATTTTTGATCAATTACTGCCGATCTATTGTCTATTAAAGTTGGTTAAATAGTCGTAAAAAGTTTATATAATTCCTGAGTTCCTGTTTTTTTACTTGTGAGTTTTGACGATTATCAAAAGTCATTTGTCAATGTAAGTTTATTCATTAAGATCTTTAATTATACATAAGTAAAATTATAAAAAAAATTGATATATTGAAATTATATATTGAGACGAATTTAATAAGATTCCATATAACAATATTTATTCTCAAAGATAATATACCAAAGAAAATTAAAGTCAAACTTGTAATTAGTATAAAAATCAAAGTGTTACAAGTATAAAAAATGGAGGAAGTACATGTTTTATCAATCAAAGTCAAATGTGGCTTATTACAGAAGGATAGCTAGAGTAATAACCAAACCTTTAGTTTGGAAAACCGGGGAGTTTTTGACTAGATATAGTGTAGCCTATTTTCAGAAAGCTAGTGATGGTGTTGGCTAAACCTTTAATGAGAAATCATGGGAGTTTTAGAAAACTAGCTGCCCCAGTCCTGAAGTTGGCAATGAACTAGATGGAATATGAGTATATGACAATGTAATCAATGTAAAAGTATTGCTAATTGCCTTTATTTTCTCAGAATTAACAGGCAAAGACTAAGAATCTGATAAACTTTGTTCATGTAGTTCTATAATTCACTTATAAAGTGTGGCTCTTTAACTTGTTTCTGTTCTGTGTCTCAATCATACAGCTTTATCCAGGATCAAATAGTAATCTGTATTTGAAATTTTAATGATCTTTGTGCAGGTCTGTCGTTGAAGACTCAGGAGCTAACGGCAATATTCTTGATCATGAGAATCATAGCTTATTTTGGATTATTTCATGATATGCATGTCGTACTTGACTCGCTAACCCTTGTATGTACTATATGGGTGATCTATATGATACGCTTTAAGTTAAAGGACACCTACATGAAAGAACTTGATAACATGCCTTTGTATTATGTGGTAAGCAAATTCTCCTGCTCACTAACAGATACTGTTTTTTTTCTGCTTCAGTTTTTAGTCATTCTCTACTCAGATTGTAATTGATATGCACTCACATTCATACATTTTATATATACGACAATTTGATAGTTGAAATTGTTGTACATGAAGTAAAACTTTTCCACAAGAATGTACGTAATTGAAGTGCAATACTGAAAAGAAAGTTTTTGAATACTTCATTTTAAGGGAATTACTAAATAGGATAACAGCTACTTCAGAGAACTCTAGTTATCTTTAGATCACTGGATTATTAGTAAAAGGTGTGTGATCTGTTTTCCTTTTTGTAAGTATATCAATTAAATTTTGTTTTTTACCTTGCAAATGTAATCTTAGCATGATCCATAGTAATGTATTACCCTGCAGTTGGTGCCTTGTGCAATCATTGCAATCATCGGCCATCCTGGATGGCAAATTAACATTATCACGAGATTCTTGTTCGTGTATTTTCTCACAATTGAAGCCGTTTCTGTACTCCCTCAGCTTCGTTTAATTCAAAATGCTAAGGTTTGTAATACTCGTACTGACTTTGAAATTTTTTGTAAATGTTCAGTAATCTTTCTCTCATAAACAAACACATTTAAGCATTCAGATAGTAGATGAAAATCTTCTAAACTGTTTTCCTGTGTGTTTTTCAGTAAGAGTTTACGTTGCTAATATCAAACTCAGTTGACTCATGTGTTGCTCAGAATTGAATGTTAACTTGATTTAGGCTATCTAGTCAAGTCCATTTCTAGCAAAGGATGAGTTTGAATATGTAAGTAAACAGATAGCCTCAAGTTAGATAGTTTAGAACTCAAAATTATGGCGAACTACTTGCAGCTACGCATGCTGTTATGTTGTATCAATAGATGTGTGTATGTAATTGTTGATCACTATCTTTTAATGTTTACTTGCTGTTAGATTTTTTGATTTCAATAATTTTAAACCATCTTGATTGAAGTATAATATGAAGTTTGAATAAAAGCTGTTGTAGGTAACAGCTTTTAGCCTATGTGAATATATCTTGATTGAAGTACAGTTTGATGTTTGAATACTAAAAGATGGAGTATATTTCACACTTTATAAATAGTTGTAGGAGTAGCTGTATTTGATTTACATATGAATCATATGAGATAAAACTTTTATGAAAACTTTGAGGTAACACTTTTATGAAATCATTCTGTTGTAGAGTACTTCTTGACTAACACTACTGTTTGTCTTGCAGATGGTTGAACCATTTACTGCCCACTATGTCTTTGCCTTGGGTGTTGCAAGATTTTTCTCGTGCGCAAATTGGATTTTTATGGTCAGGATACACCTTACATTTGACTGTTACAAAAGTTCTCTTCTCTTGCCTTCTTTACTTTCACTAGGTTATAATCACATGTATCATGTCATTCATGACGTTCTCATTGAGGAGAGCTAAAATACAAATCTGTGATTGCTTGGATACACAGATGATGTAATGCTCTCGTTAATCGCGTTTTCCCCTACCATTTGTGTTACTTAGTTACTATGCCAACTTCCCACTCTGTCCTGCTCATCTGCCTTTTGAGATGGGTACAGTTGCAAGTTTCTTTTTGCTAATTTGCTGGCGTTACATTTCCAATTAAAGGTCAAATTGAAATAAGCCTCTCTGTTACCTAGGTGAGGCTGCTTACATGGCATTGGAGCTCTCCAAAAATTTGATCTTGGGTTAAGTCTATTTTTCTTATCCTGCCGGTGGATATGAAGTTTGAGACCCACTGGTGGGATCGTTAGTTGTAAGTAACTACTTCCCCTGTGTGAGTTTGGGATTTGGCTGTGTTGTGTGTGCTCAAGGTGAATCTTGGGCTTCGTTGGCAAATGGGGCGGTGTGCCTCGTGCATGTTAGGCAAGGGTTGCTGTTGCACTTGCAGTGTTTGGTTGTGTGGGGCTGCATCAAGAAGTGATCTTGATGTTGAGTTCTTGGAGTGATCCGTTGTTGTGTGTCTCATGCATATTGGGCTAGTGTTTAACACACATAGCTTTCTCTTTTGTGAAAACTACATTCTACTTTAATCCTAAGCATAGCTAGGCTCCTACAAATATGGACTTTGAACACCCTATATTTGCTGTAGCTGAAGTCCTAAACTGTACCTTCATGAAATGCAGACCCTCCTCATTGACCTCTAACAGAAATGTGTCTCTGTATGCTTATTTTAATGTATTGAACTTGTCTAAGATTCTTTCACTTATCCCTGTATATTTTGCAACTACATACAGCTTATTGACACCAAGGGAGGAATCCTTACGCAAATAGGGGAGGGACATCTTTATATATTGGTGGCTCTTGTTGCTGAGGTGGTTCAAACATTCATCTTGGCAGACTTCTGTTACTACTACATCAAGAGGTATGTAAACTGTTATCAGTCAGTTCATTGTTGCCAACCTGCTTCCGACTGCAGTTCTTATGAAGTTTTTAATTCACATTACACTAATCATTCGTAATTGCCATTTTATTTTCACATAGAAGAGGTTTAGTCATATCTGATCAGTAGATTTACAATTAGTTTTCTTCTTTTTCTTTGCAAACTAAAATGTAAAAAAGAAACTTGATTCTACAGTATAATGGAGGGACAGCGCATGATGAGGCTACCTTCGCTTGTCTGAGAGCAGGATATGCTGAGAGCTTCTGCAATAAACTCTTTACATGAGATGCATAAATTTATATAACTCTTGCATTCTGTCCCCTTCCCAACCAAGTAAATAAATATGCAAAAGAGTAATAACATTTTGTTTCCATTTTATTCTGTATAATTGTATATATGTAACACCAAGATTTGTATGCTCTCAGTCTCTGCTCTATCTGGCAGGCCTAAGGATCTTGGCCTTCCTCAGCATTAATAAATGAGGAAGTCATGATTCAATTCTGCCAATTCCACTGACATGAGCATGTATGAGTAGTGTTATTCTACAGAGAATGTCCAAGTTATAGAGCCTCCAGTAATTATCTTTGGTGTTGGCACAGTGCAAGGAAGGAAGAGTCGTACTGTCCAATACATTTCATGTTTTTTTGGCTGTGGTTGCCATTGGATGTCCATATCAGTTAAGTGAAATATTTTCTTTCCTTTGGCTACCCTTTGGAGTCTCTTTTGTCTTAGCTATGGTAGAACATAGCTCCTAATTTGTGGGTCTTTTTGAGGTCATAATGTGTTCTATGTAATAAATTTAAGAGGTGAGCTGTGTTTGTTTGATGTAAGCTTACTTTTCTGATATGTCCGGGTTAGCTCTATTATTGCTGAAGGGTGGTGTGAGTAGACCAGTGTATTGGGTCGAGTTAGGGCCGAGATGAGTCACATGCAAAACGGGTCGGGTCAAAGAAGATACAATACGGGTTAAGTAGGGTCGGGCAAAAAAAGATGTAAAACAGGTCGAGTCTGGTCGGGCCAATATAAAGAGAGTATAGTTCTCTATATAAGGGTGATGGTTTGCTTGTATTATCTCTAAGCTTAAGCAATGGACCATTAACAAACAAGTGAAAAACATTCATTACCTGATAGTATTTAAAAGTCTTGAAAACTATTGGCTCATTATTAACCCAACTTAACCAATTAAAGACACAATAAAACATTACCCTTTAAGAGACCGATTTAATTAATTCCATAATTTATTAGACCATTTTATAAACGGACCGATAAAGAGCTCTTAATGGGGTCCTCCCATTTGAACACATTTGAACACGAGCTTTTCCGTCACTGCTCGAATTCATGGGTTAATGTAGTTTCAGAAGCTTAGTTTTATGTAGCATGGTCGTCTGCCCATCGATAAACATTGAGATGTGTCAAGACTAAATGACTAATGTAGGTGTGTTTCGATTCTTTTCTTGATTGAATACTGAGCTTGCCTTCTGGGTTTTCTCTGCCCCTCCCTTAATGGCGCCCCTCCAGAATGTTTTCGCACCTAATTATAACTGGAGAGTCACCCTCTTCATACCTCAAAAACTCCCCCTATGTTTCGGAGACCAATTAGGAACTTATAAGAGATTAGTTTAGCCTACGTGTGGACTGGAAATTAAGAACTACATGAGGAGTACATTAGTACTAGAATGTGACTCCACGAATGGAGGTTCCTTCTACAATTGACGTCTCCTAATTCTGATGTAGGAAGTACCCAAGTACATTGGTTAAATTTTGTTTGGTCTTAGTAACTTGTTAAAACGTCATAGTTCACACTTATTTGTTTGTAGATTTGTTTAAATGGGAGGGACTCTATCAAGGGCCTTTAATCGGCCCATTTATAAAAAAAAGTAATTAATTATGGGCTTAATTAGGTAAGTTTCTTAAATAGTCATGTTTTATTAAGTTTTAAAGGGTCAAGTTCGGTTAAAAATGAGTCAATAGTTTTAAAGGGTTTTAAACACTATCTAAGTAATGAATGTTTTTCACTTGCTTGTCAATGGTCTGCCAAAGATTGGAGATGATATAAGCAAACTATTACCCTCCATAGATTGAACTATACTCTCTTTAGACCACCCCAACCCGACTCGGCTCGTGTTACATTTTTCTTTGGTTTGGGCCTGATTCGACCCGTTTTGCATGTGACTCATATCTGCCCTAATTCGACCCAATGCACGTGTCTATTTGTTTGATAATCGCCTTGCTGTTGATGCTGCAAAGATCATTCAATTTATATGCACAATTAATTCATAGAAAGTTGGTGCAACCAACACTCAAAGTGGGCTTGGAAACTAATGGGGCCAGCTACAAGAAACAGTTTTGCGTTGAGCTTATCCATTATTGTGACATAATGCCCACAAACAGACATTCCTTGTATTTAGAAACATGATTTTGGTAATTTTAATTCATATTAGTTAGGGAAGCAATCTTTTATCTTTCATCCTCTTCATTTAGTTGTGATTTTGAAATTGTTCATGCATGTTTATGGAACTCTCCTATTATTGGACATAAAAGGCGTGAGTATTATCTAGTGTTGATTGATGATTATACCTATTTTGTCCCTATTACATATAAATCTCAAGTTTATGCTTCTTTCATTCATTTTCAAAACTATGTCAAAGCTCAAATTGAACGTGAATTTAAAAGTTTACACTAGATAATGAGATGGTTTTCCGTTTTTCATGTCCACACACTTCTTCTCAAAATAACAAGGCCAAACAAATGATTACCGCATAATCTTAATCCATGGCTCATTGCCTCCTATTTTGGGTATATGCTCTTAAGGGCTCTCCTTATCTGATAATACATCTTGCCCACTAAAACGCTCCAAAATCATACTTCTTGTCATGCTCTTTTTTTTTCGTGGATCCTACCTATTATTGTTTACGCATGTTACGGTGTCTTTGCTATCCAAATCTTTTAGCAACAATTCCTTGTATAGTCATATGGTAGCTCCAAAGTCCAGACCATGTATGTTTTTGGGTTATCCTCACAATCATCGAGATTATAAGTATTGGTTTTTAGAGAAGAATAGACTAATTCTCTCTCGATATTGTCATGTTTGTAGATACTAAGGCTGGGTGTAAAACATTTTCCCTGAAAATTGTTTTCTCATTTTACATTGTTTAGTTTGGAGTAAAATATAGGATGTAAAACTTGGAGTGTAAATTCATTTTACACCCTATTGAAAACATTTTCCTTTACAATTGGGAATAAAACAATTTTACATCCATTCACTCCAAAAAAAAATCAACTAATAAACAACTCTCGCATTACCAACTCATGCATAGAGGTGGGCACGGATTGTGTCATGCTTGTCATGGACCGTTTCAGCTCGTGTCTAACCTCTTGTCGTATTGTGCCGTGCCTAATTGTGGTCCTGTCGTGCTGTGTCATGCTACCTTTCCCTAAAACTCGGCCAATGGCCTAGCACGACCCACGTGCTTGACATGTCGTGTCTTTCCTCGTGTTGGCCTGATTTTTTTTAAAAAAATAAAAATAAAGTATACAATAGAATTGAAAAAAATAATTTCAGATAATATAAATTATATTATATGAATATAATAATATTAAAAATAATAGTAATATTAATTGTATTAAATAATACTAAATAAAAGAGTGTTTCGGGCCATGCCTCGTGCCGAATTGGCTTGTCGTTCGCGTGCTAGTGTCTAAATTTTTTTGCTGTCCGCGGTCTGGCGTGCAACCCACTCTATGGATAGTGTATCGTGTCGTACCACGACTTTGTTTGTGTCGTACTGTGCCAAAAGCGTTCCTGCTCGGTTCGGCCCATGCCCGGCTCTACTCAAGTATTTTTCATTTCTCATCTTCTCGGTAGCTTCTCTCTCAACTCCATACGTTTTCTCTCTTAAAAATTGGGGGAAAATCCACAATTTTTTTTCATCTTTTTCGAAAACCATCAATTTAGTACATTTTCTTCGAATCTCATGTTTTGATTATTAAATTATTGAAATATATTATGAATTTAAACTATTTTTTATCCATTTTTGTCAAAAATAAAAAAACCTAGATTCCTTCCCCTCCCTCCCCCCCACCCGATTCGATTGAATCATGTAAGCTAATAATTTATTTTAAATTAAAGTAGAAATTTTCTTTCTGTTAGAATTTAAAATATAAAAGTACAAACTATTACATTACAACCAATTGATTGGTTTACCAATTTAATTGGTTTTCTTATTTGATTGTGAATACTCCTTTATAGTTAGCTTAAGGTCTTTTTATAATGTTAAACCAAATTTTTTAGGGTTCTCTGGTTTTATGGCAATATTCTTCATAATGTAATATGTTATTAATAAATCAGAGAGATATATTGTAGATTTTATAAAAAAAAAATACTATAGCATAACAAATTTAGTTAATGACAAATAACTAGAAAATATAACAGAAAAAATAGTTAAAAAATGACAAGAGAATACAATTAGAAAAGTTAATAGGAGTAATTGGTTTTCAATTAAACCAAACAACGAAAAATATTTAAATGTAAAATCATTTTCCATGTTACCAAACAACGAGAAAGTTCCATGAAAACAGATTTTTCACTGTAAAAGATTTTTCATGAAAAATCATTTTCAGTTGCATACTAAATGAAGCCTAATTTTTTATTTGCTACCCGTTTCCATTGTGTACCCATAGATTACTCCTCCATAGATCATTCTGGTCCAAATCCCTTCTCTTTCATTTACAACACTGTGGCCCAACTAATTCTTCTTCTCCAGCCCGTCATTCTATTAGCTCTTCCTTTCAGTCTAATTCAGTGGATTGTTGGCATAATACCTTATAGATGGGCCACGATGAAGCTGGGCCTTCACTGACCCAAATACAGGGTACCCACCTTCCAAGTTCCACCTCCACTCGTGCCATCTCTCCCTCTCCTTCCTCTTTAGGCCACCCCAAAGAGAAAACAATTACAGATATGAGTAACTGGGGTATTTGTTTATTGACAACTCTAGGCAAAGGTTAATTATAGTAATTTTTTTTTTTTACAGAAAGTAATTATTTGAATTCCTCTTAGAAAAATTTATACTCCATGAATCTAGATTTTGAAAATAGAGTAATTAGGTGAACTCCATATAACCAAGTTAAACTTACTTCTCTCGTATCTTTAAAAAAAGAAATAGAGCAATCGATTGACTAGCTAGCTAAGGAGCTATTAGGGATTGTTAGGGGTGTTGCTTTTTCTAAAATAATTCGCCTTAATCTCCCTTACTTAGAGTCGTAGTTTGTGGTCTTAGTTTCTTAGGTTAGCTTTCTTTATTTTGGGTCTTTGTTTGTTAGCCTAGCTTCTGCTTCACTTGGAAATAAAATTGAAAAATAACAGATCCCACGTAACCATTTCCTTCCATTTTCTAGAAGCTTAACCCGCTAATTTGGGTGTAATTAACCAGGTCTTTTATCTACCTAAAAATAAAATTGCACTCATACGAATGCTATATTAGATCTACCTTTCACAGCTTAGAACGGACCATAAACCCTTGCACGCCTATCTGTTGAGTTCCGTACAGTGCAATGAAAGAAAAGCATAGGACACGTGTCAAACATGCATCACCTCTTTCTAGCTTCATCATTCCCAAAATAAAATTGCAACTTGACTCTAAATACTCGTAATCCTACGTGTACAGCCCTCAAAAATAATAAATTAATTAACTGGCCAAAAGAATCTCGCCACGTGTTGTCTCCATCGTTGGTGGGTCATCGTTAAACTTACGCTCCTTCCCTCTGCACCTTATATTAGCTGTCTCCCGTCTCCACATGTCAGATGTATGTGGATAGAGACCGGTAAATGTAGGACCCACTAGGAAGACACGTGTCAACGTGGAATCTGGTGTTAAATTGTGTAGCCCTAAAACAGCAATATTTTGTTCACGTGGTTAACTTTTAACTAAGAAAATCTTGCCTGATGCGACCTTCAAATAATAAGTTAATCACACAGCTGTGAGCCTGCGACTGTCCCAATCTTACGTAATACGTGGCAACTGTTGATAGACTTATATGAGACACTTTTGCTTCTTCTGCTTAATAAGGTAAGCTAGTGAGTGAGCTTTGGAAGTTTGAATATTCATCTCATACCACACATGTTCTCTAATGAATTAATTGGGAAATTTTGTTGCTCGGTCTTATGTGAATTAGGTGCAATTTTGAGTAAGTACACTACTACATTTTTTAAATTTTGCAACATCCCTTTTATATATATATATATATATATATATATATATATATATATATATATATATATATATATATATATATATATTTCTCCTTGGTCCCTTTATACTAACATTTTGTATTACTTTCATTATCCACTAATGATTATTGTCCTTAATTGTCCACAAATGACTATTCTACGTCGTAATAAAATAATGTGAATTAAATTTTTAAAAATATCGTGTCTTCCTTATTTTTACTCATTATATATCAAGAATTAGTTAACATCTATCATTCAGAAGAAAGAATTGGGTCAAGCCTCAAACTTTAATGAATAGATTATGTAGCTTGAATCCTTAGCTTACCCAACATGTTCTATAATCATTTGTGGATGAAGCAAATATGTATGAAGTGAGGTTTCTAGGCCTCTAGGTTTCGTTGCTTCAAGGTATGAGATTATTTATTTAATAATATTATATTTTTTTTTATCATGAATGAGCACCATAACATAGCTTAAACATTTTTCCTTTTGAACAATTTTCAAACAATTTAACTATTCAATTGACTCGCTAATATGCAATCCACAATCAATAGATCAGTAAAATAGTGGGAAAGAACTCACTTTACCAAATATTTCAACTTGTGCAAGTAGAAGCATGAACGAGAGATGAGGATATATTGGATATTTTGAGATCATATCTCCTACTAATCATTATAGAACAAATTAAAACACGAGCAAACATTAAGGGAAAAAGAAAATGTATACAAAACTTCACTAAACTCACATATTTTTCCAATTGCATTTAAATAATGTATATTCCCTTTATAGAATATGAAGTATATATTAGCAATTTACCTATTTTAGGATGTTACAAAAAAATATTTGTTTGGAAATGTCACAAATTTACTTTTTGCTACCTACCTTGTCCAAAAGTTTCTTCTCATGTGACGTGCTTGGGTCCCATCCTTTTCTTTCAACATCACCTTAATTTCCAATTCCATACTCACTCGTACGAATTCTCAATTTCTATCCACATTCATATTTTCAATTTGTACCAAATTGTTGCCAACACTAAGAGATGCGAGAAGTATCTTACTCATGAATTTATACGTACTCTACATACCAAAATACATACTCTGATGTTCTCGTTATAAACAAACTTGATCATTAGGTTATAACACGTGTTAATTGCTTAATTAAGTTTAAATCGAAGAGTAAGAGGTATTATCCTAAACTTCCATTTCAAAAATAAGAATAAGAATAAGAATCAACCACCATCGAAGCTAGCTAACAATGTACTCCGTTAACGTTACATTCCCTTCCAAACACTAGTTCCCTACGTGTTAGCAGCCATCTCTCCCCTCTTCTCCCACCCCACCACGTGTCATCTCAAACCCCTAAAATAAGAAATTAAAAAAAAAAAAAAAAACCTACCTTCTCTCACACGCCCCTCCCTTAAAAACACCCCCAAAACTGAAAACTCCCTCCGTCCGTAGTTACAATCCCATGCGTGCTTTTTAGAGAGAGAAATTCAAACAATTTCGAAGACTTGTAGAGAGAGAAACCTTCATCATGGTCGACGAGCAACGTCCGCATGACGCAACAATCTCAAGCGAGGATACCATCACCACAGCAACGATCACTACCATTGAAGAAGATGACCTAGACCTCAGCCTCTCCCTCCGCCCTCTCCACTGCTCTTCCACCTCCTCTCCGTCCTCTCACCACTCTAAGACCCTTCCAGAACCTTCCTCCAACGCTCCGAACAATCTGATTCTCTCGAAGCGTGACGCGCAAGCTCTCCGCCGCCATGAAGCCAAGCTTAAGCGTGACTTGAAACGCAAATCGTCTTCGTCCGCTTCTTCAATGGTAAACGACGTCGTGGGGATCGAGCAGCCTCGGAAAGTTCATAATTTAGGGTTTCAAGGATCGCCGCCGCCGTGGCTGACGTGGAATGCTGATTGTGCAAACGTTGGTTTATGGCCATGTCAGGGTTATACCGGTAATTTCGCTTCCCATAACGAAGGCGCCTCCATATCTTGCGGTAGCTCCTCCGGAATATCTGATAATTATCAGTGCATTTCTGGTCCAGGTAAATATTTTCCCCTTTACTTTTTATAATTAGTTTTAATTTTTTGCTATATTTTCTGTTTATATTTAATCATTGGAGTTTAGTTTTATCTTTTAGGTTCAAAAATAAGTGCAAGTTGAATGGATTTTATTCTAATGTCATTTCCGAGGAAGATCTCCCTATTTTAATGTTACAAGTTGCTAATTAATACTCTTCTTTTCAATTTAATTTAAAAAATTTAACCATAAATTCTAATTATATTCTAACAAATGATATATTTAAATATGACATATTATTATATGCATCTCAATGAAAAATTTTAAAAACTTAAAATTTTAAAATATTAAGTTTTTGTACTTTTTATTCTTACGAATTTTAAAGAAAAAACATTTTAAATTATATTTTAGATAAAATGAAAAGTCAAACGTAATAACTAATTTGATACGAAAGGAGTAACATTGTTTAAAATAAATACTAGGATGCAAAGGCACATGAGTATATCTGTATATGTTATCAAATGTTGTATTAGTTGTTAGAATAAGTTGCAAACTGGTGGAGAAGGATGACATATAATAATTACAAGATTATGAGAGAGGCAGAGGGTACTCCAAATATTATTGTGACGATTAGCTGATAAAAGAAAGTTAAATTGGGGGTATCAAGCTTTTAATTAAACGGGTAATGACATTGCTGGGGTATTATGCCTTCGCTTGATAGAATACTAATTGCAACTTGCAAGCTGTAATTATTTCTTTTTTTGGGTACATAGTCAAGTTGCACTATTTAAATTGTGTTAAAGAGGCAATGAGAGCTCTACTTGTACACATCGCTTTTAAATAAGCATGTGGATGGTAGCGGTGTTGGTGAGCCTAGTAATCATATGACAGTAGGTGATCATAGTGTCATTGTTTAGCTAAAGAAACATAGGATTATAGCCAAATTTTCAGGGTTGTTCGTATTTTATTTCGTAAGACAATATTTGACGTAAACGGGATTTGATCATGGATTTTACTAGTACTATTAATACTTTAATAACTAAGCTAGTATTTTAGCCCAGGGCGGTGATTACATAATGGTACAGTTTCTGGAAGATTATATATATATCGATCAACATGCATGTTTATGCATGCTAGTCGATCAACCTTGGGTTGGTATGTAACAACCAACAATCATGCTAGCAACTAGCAAAGATGTTTATTTCCAGTTCAACCCTGGATCTATCATAATGTAATAATCATTCGTGACTTTCGTCTGAATACATTGATGAGGAACAACTAAAACTTCATTCAAGGAACGTTTTTCATGTTAACCTGGTAGAGTTTGTATAATTGCTATTGTCTGGAATTGAAAATGAGAAGACTGATTAACTAAATCCTTGCGTGCACATACCTCGTAAAAAGAGATGAAACACTAGGAGGGAAGACACAATGAATATGCTAGTTCTTTTTTTGATGATTAGGGATTCGTCTTCTGCGTTGGAGATATGTAACGTGCGATTTTAAAGCCTTATTCTTCCTGTCTTGTGTGAGCTAGCTGTGTCTATCAAATCTACGTCGATAGTTTCTCTTGATGGAGTAATTCGATCAAATGATTTGTTGTTACCAACTTACCGTAGGAGTTTCAACCAATTTATAACATTCTATAGTTGGAAACTTTTCCCTGGTATCATAGCCAAGTATTGCTTTCACTGTAAATGTCTAGATCTCTTCATCTCAATATTGCAGTTCTTTGTCTCAGACTTATCTTATACGAAGTAGTTATAGTTTTCAGCGTGATTGATTATACTGTTAATCTTTGCTTGAGGTGATCCACTCTGTTTTTTTGTTTGTGGGATTTTTTTCCTGGCCTATCTTTGTTGACAGCCATTATTTGCTCTTGTTCAGGCGGACATAGCAGTGACGCTGGTAGTCATTCGAGCCATCCTCACTCACCATTGCCCCCTACGAACGGTCCAACTTGTGCTACTACACTACTACAGCCTTGTTCATTACAACTAGACCTTGAATTTAACGGTTCGAATCCAAACCACTCAAAACCCCAATTTTGCTGCTCACACTCTAACAAGACTGAACTCCTAGCATGCTCGAGGCAACCTTCTGTGTCACCAGAAGGATTAAGTTCGTTAAATATGACTAGCCAACAAAATGGAGCTCGACCTAACAATGAAAAGACATTGACGGATAAAGATCCTAACTCAACTCCTAGAAGCACAATGCCTAAGGAAGCCAAAACAGAATTGGGAAAGCCTCCGAAGCCTGTTGGGCTGATAGACCAGCAGAAAGTTCTAGTTTCTCAAATGCCGTGTGTTTCAACCACCGGAAATGGACCGAATGGGAAGATAATAACCGGGTTTTTGTACAAGTACACAAAAGCTGAAGTGAGCATTATTTGTGTATGCCATGGAGCATCATTCTCCCCAGCTGGTTTCGTGGAGCATGCTGGAAGTGTAGACGTAGAATTCCCTCTCAAGCATATAAGAGTAGTTCCCTTTGCCCTTGGATAATCATGTGAGCTAACTTAACTAGTCCCACTGTTGAGTAATAGGCAATTCTTCCTCTCCTTTCTTTTGTAGCATGGCAACTCTTTTTTATTTGTTTTTTTGGTGGTGGTGGTGACGGCAGCGGCGCTGGTTAGGCCGTTATATGAATTGTAAATCATATTCACCAGCCACAACGATTGAATCTTTTTATCTAATTACATTACATTATAATTGGTACATTGAATTTTTCTCTATTCTCTATAGGTTTTGTGCGAGTCTTTTTGGATTTCAGTTTAGACCAATTAGCCTGTTGAAGCTTATGTAGGAGATATAGCGCAAATAAAACTATGGACCCGGAGCACAATGAGTATTGCACCCAGGCAAAACGCACGTATATTGTATATAAAACGCAGGCAAAGTCACTTTTATGAATGAACATTCTTTTACCAGGCAATGAACATTGGGTGTGTAATGTTCATTATTTTTCATGTAATTGACTTCGTAATTGGGAAAAACAGAATTATTTTTGCAGTGGTTATAGAACAGGTCCCAAGGTTCTTTAAAAATCTAATTTTTTTTGCATTGAGAATACGTATTGTATACAAACAATGAAATGAACATTATATATTCCTCTACTGAACATGTTATATCAAGAAATGAAGCTGGAACATTCGTGAAGAAATTTTTTGACATGAACATGATGTACTACTACAATGAACATTTAATATTACCACAATGAACATTTAGTATTACCACAATGAACATAATATATCAATTGAATGAATTAGATGTTAATGATAAATTCAAAAAATGCATTGGGATGGAGCATTAATTTGCAATGATGATGCATTGACAGTGCATTGGAATTCTATTATTTTTATTTAATATTGCAATGATTGATACGTATAGAAAAGAGAATTTTGCAATATTTTTTTAAAAGTTGAACTTTTGCATTCACAATACGCACCGTACACATATTAGTTTAATGAACATTGTGCTTTAAAGAAATGAAGATTACGTATTCTTCCAACGAACATTATGTATTATTAGAATGACCATTAGGTTCAAAGACGCTTTACATTAAGTTCAAAGACACTTTACATTACGTTCAAAGGCACTGAACATTACGTTCAAAGGCACTGAACATTACGTTCATAGACATTGAACATTAAGTCCAAAGGCAATGAACATTACTCTCACATACAATGAACATTACATATATAACCATTGAACATTATGTTCAAAAACACTGAACATTATATTAAAAGACAATGAACATTAAGGTTAAAGATACTGAACATGAAGTTCAAATGCAATGAGCATTACGTTCATAGACAATGAACATTAGGTCAAAAGGCAATGCACATTACTCTCACAAATACTGAACATTACATACATAACCACTGAACATTAAGTTAAAAGGCAATAAACATTACGTTCAAAGGCATTAAACATTACGTTTAAAGGCAATAAACATTACGTTCAAAGGCAATGAACATTATATTACTTCTAGAGGCAATGAACATTACTCTCACAGACACTGAAGATTACGTACATAACCATTGAAGATTACATACATAACTACTAAACATTAAATTCAAAGGCAATGAACATTACGCTCAAAGGTACTGAACATTACTTTCAAAGGCAATGAACATAACTTTCACAAACACTAAAGATTGCATACATAACCACTAAACACTAAGTTCAAAGGCAATGAACATTACACTCAATGGCACTGAACATTAAAGTCAAAGGCAATGAACATTACGTTGAAAGGCAATCAAGATTAAATGGTAATGGCAATGACAGTGAGGGGTTCGTTTCGTTTACCCGAAGAGAAGATGAAGGTTTTTTTTTGGAAAATGAGGAATGATGATTACTACTAGGAAAATTGAATGAGGAATACAAATAGTCGTGTTGAGTGAAAAAGGCAATTGTAATCATTTCATAATTTACGTTCACATGCAATGAATATCATGTTCAAAAGCATTGTACATTACGTTTAAAGGTAATGGACATTATACTCAAAGGCACTGATCATATACTTTAAAGACAAAAAAAATTATTATTGAGTATTGGGGAACGTATTAAATGGGAAATCAAAATAGTCATGTCAGTGCTTCGTAATTTGTGCATTGGGATAAGAAACGCACAAATAACTTTGTAATATTATTTTTAAATCTGAACTTTTGTATTGGGAATGTACACACAGTGTACACATATTTATTAAAATGAACATTGAACATTACGTTCAAAGACAATGAACATTACGTTCAAAGGCAATGAACATCACGTTTAAAAGCAATTGAATTTAGGTTTACATGCAATGAACATCATGTTCAAAGGCAATAAACATTACGTTCAAAGGAAATGAACATACACTTCAAAGGAAGATAAATAAATTATTATTGAGTACTCAAAACGTGTTGCATGGGAAATCGAAATAGTCATGTTGCGTGGGAAATCCAACCGTAATCATTGCACTTAGTGAGGGGAAATTTTTGAAATTGCCAATGTTCATTGTCTTACTCCCGGATATTCATTGCCTATGTTGACGTGTCAATTTGCCAGCATTTAATGTGTAATGTTCGTGCGTTTTGTACCGAATGCACGATGCTCATTGTGCACCCGGGTGCAGGGTCCAATTACTAGGGATATAGCCTTTTGCTTTAGCGATTTCATATAGTATAAAAGAGCTGCACGTACCCTTTAAAGGCTCTTGTGTACCATTTGTATCAAATTCTTATAGAAAAGAAAGAGAGTTCTAAACTACTCCCGTAGACAACTACATAAGTATCTCTGTTTTAGTAATTCTCTATGTATGCAGTATCAAAGAGCTTTCAAACTTGCCAATCACGTGTTGGGCTTTTCCAAATAAAAGATGGCCGATTTTGGTGCCAGAAATTCCATGGTCAACTTGCTAGATCTTGTCACTCATAGCGGGTTTTAGGGTCTCTATTAGTCCAACTAAATTTTGGCCTACAATTCATGTATTGGGTGGTTAATTTCCAAAAAAAAAATCAATTGGGTGGCGTTGCTTGAATAATTTATGCCAAACCCGTTGATTCCTGGTCAGACTAGGTCATGTACTAATATATACCAACTCTAGTAGAAAGACATAGGAACCTTAACTATTTTATTATACCTTTCAGTGCAAATTAAAAAGTATATATATATATATATATATATATATATATATATATATATATATTATTAAAAAAATATGAAGAAAAAAATATATAAAATATTTTTCTTTATATTATTAATATATATATATATATATATATATAAATTATTTTTTTTATATATAAAGTTAGCCTAACAAGCTAGCCATCTAAATTATTTTTTTCCGATATATGAACCTTAAGACAATATATAAGAGACCAAAGAATAAAAATGAAATAAAATTTCCAGTCACACACAAACCAATCCTTACTAACTTTCAGAAACACAAATTAATGCAAATAATATTAGATGTGGTTAATGTATATATAGATAATTAGTCGGAAAAAACCTAGTAGGCTACTTATTTGGAAGGAAAATTTTGAGTTGCAATATAGGGTAATTTACAAGAAACTATCACGTAAAAAATCATCTCATTAAAAACTACCACATAAAATTAATCTTGTAAAATTACCATATTAAAAAATTTCAATTGCACGATACCACCACATAGTGGTTTGCGAGAGGCACGTGTGGGCCGACTTAATTTTTATTTTATTTTCTCTTTTTTCTTTTAATTATTTATCTCTTTTAATTTATTTGGTATAATTTTATTCAATGGCACACCTGAATACTTGATACCGCTCAAAATGTGTATCTCAATGTGATGCTTAATATCTCGCGTTATGATGTCTAGATGTAGAGGAGATTGATAATGTTCTTTGAAGATGCTGATAGCGATAAGATTAGTGCATCATATATGAAAATATTGTATATACTTCTGTCTAAAGTTGTTGAAATATACTTCTGTCTAAAGTTGTTGAAATATACTTCTGTCTAAAGTTGTTGAAAACTTCTCCACATATATAGTGTCCTATATCTAAGTTGATAACAGTAGTCGTCATATAAGTAGAACTAGAATACACGTTGTACTAAAGATAGGATGAGAAACTGGGATATCGAAGAAGATGTCGTCTTCTTAGCGATGTGTGGAAGAATGAGTAGCAAAATTATTCAGGGTCCTCTCAAAAGTTTAATTATCAAAAGAAAAAAGAAAAAAAAAAATTAAGCCGGTCACATGTGCTTCCCACGTATCAGTCAACGACGTAAAACCGGGCAAACGCCCAGAAAACCACCATATGATGATATTGTTCAATTGAATTTTTAAATATAATAGTTCTTAACAAAATTATTTTTAGGTGAAAAATTTTCACAAAAATTTGTTTTAGTTTCTTGAAAATTACTCTATATTTCACCTCAAAATTTTCACTCCAAATAAATTGTAACACGTTCATACCTTTGGTCACACTGCATCCTCTTCCCAATCTCCCACCCTCAAGTCCCGCAGTCCGGTGTCCCACCCATAGTTCCATCACTCAAGTCTCTCTCACATACCAAATAACTCACTCCGTACATATATTCTCCCCCAAATAAAACCTATTTTTAAATCCCACCCCCACTCCTATATCTCTTTACCCCTTTCACTTCGCCGTCGAGCCCTCCTCCTTCCTCCGCCTCTACAAACCCTAACCACCACCCTCCTTGTACTCCTCAACCAACAACCACCTCTACATCCTCCATTCTCTCTCCTCGCATCCTCCATTACCTCCGATCGAGTAATCTCTCATTGTCTACCAATCTCTACCTTTGGTAACTCAATCTCTTCCTGAATCTTCCTCATTACGCCTGATTGTTCAATTCTTTCCATTTCTAGGGTTTGTGAAATATGGCACCGCCTATAGTTCAACCTCCCGCCCACCACATTCCACCCGCTGACGTAGCACCTTCATCATTTCCAATTTTTCATTTTAGTTTAGATAGTATTTGTCAGTTAATCAATTTCTTTTTCCTTTTTTTAGGTTGGAAATGCGTTCGCAAGGCAGTAATATTCCATACTCCATCAATCTCCGGCACTCGTTTACCGGTTCTACCAGAACGGCAGCAAGCTCGGCCATCTTGAAGATGACGGCACTATGGGGTCCACCTCTGCCATGGATGTGTGCTTTCTCTCTATCCTCTCTAGTTATGATTTTGTGTCTCATTTAATGTTTTGTTTTTATAAATTATAGTACTCCCTGTGTCCTCCAAAATTTGCCTCTTGTGACCATTTTACTGCTGAGAGCTTTTTGGTAAAAAATGAGCCGATTCAGTGATATAAGGTTTTAATAATGTGCAGTGTACTTGGAAAGCTATGTTAGATTTATATGATTTTATTTTTATATTTATATCTACTGTTGTGATTTGTTTTTATAATTGAATTATTACTACTATTATTATTATAATTATTGTTGTTGTTTGTAGTTGTTGTTATTGTTATTATTATTAATATTATTTTAATTTTTATTAAAACTAAACTACTAAAGTTGTATAATTATTAGCTTTTTTTGTTGTCTCTCATCTGTGTGTATATAACTGTCAATCTTATGATTGGAATGTAAATTGTATATGCCATGTTGATGACTACTGTATATAGAAATTTGATGTTTGACTTTCTTTAATGACGTTTGATCTTATATGGTTGTTTGATTGGAGATGGGTGTTTTGTTTGCTATGATCAGCCTAAAAATTGAATCATTGAATAATGTTCTATTGCTGATGAGGTAGTATGGGAGTTTTGTACTTTGATAAATTTGCATTGTCAAAGTATTTGTTTTATTGTGATACTTGTAAATATGTTGAAATTTCTCTGTTTTGTGTTATGATCAGCCTAAGGATCATTGAATAATACTTGTTGATGATGAGAGAATATGGAAAATTTTACCTTTCTTCAATCAATTTGCATTGTTGAAGGTTAGGGAATATGATCAGCCTAGTGATACTCGTAAATATGCTGAAAGTACTCTGTTTTGTGTTATGATCAGCCTAAGGATCATTGAATAATACTTGTTGATGACGAGGGAATATGGAAAATTGTACCTTTCTTCAATCAATTTGCATTGTTTGGTCTTTTTATTTGGTGATACACATGATTATGTGGAAAGTTCTTTGTTTTTTCATTTCGTTCTTTGATCAGCATGAGGATCATTACATAGTACTTGGTTGCTGATGTGGAAGTATGGAAGTTTTATATATTATCGATTTGTAATTTTTAACTCTTTGTCTTACTGATTGATACTTGTAGTTAAGTGGAGATTGCTTCTTGTTTGATGTATGCTAATACGACGTGTTTTACTGTTTGCAATTATTCAGGCTATCAATGTGAAGATACAATCTTATGGAAGTTTGAAGGTAGAGTTAAAGTCTGTTGATGCGCAAGAATCCTATAGTGGCGGAGTGCTTGTTCTTGTCACTGGATTTATGGTTAATGCTGATAATTCTAAGCGTGCTTTCATTCAGACATTTTTTTTGGCTCCACAAGACAAAGGATATTTTGTCTTGAATGACTTGTTCCGATATGTAGAAGATTATAGTTGTCAAAATAAGAGACAGGATGGGGGTATGGAACCAACCACTCCAGAGAAGGGTAATGAATGTTCTCTGTTTGTAACTGTTATCAGCTTGTACTGGAATTTTTTGCTTCTTTTTGCTTGCAAAGTTTGATGCCTTGATTTCTTTTTGTTACTTTGTTTAAGAAGAGGCGCCACCAGTCCTAGATAATCACATTGCTGAAGAGTCCAATGGAGAAGTGTACAATCCATGTGAAAATGCAGATGTTTCAGTTGAGGATGAGGAGGAAGTTGAAGACGAGCCCATGGCTGAGGTTGTTGATGAAGCTCCAAATGACAAACAGATTAAAGTTGAACTTGTGGAATCAAATGCTAAAGTTGTTGATGAACCTCAAAATGACTCATAGGCCCCGAAGAAGTCATATGCTTCCATTGTAAGTTATAACTGATCCTTACTCCTACTACTACCCCTTGTTTGTGAATGTGTTTTGTCTGGATGGAAAGTTGCAGAAAAAAATTTGTGCATTTTATCTATTTGGCTAAATTGATGTTGCTGATTTGCTGGTAATGCTCTATGTCTGAGTTGTTAGCCTAGTATAGCTGTTAATAAAAATGTATCATTTTATTGAAATATTATGCTCTAGTATATATTTGGTTATTGAGTGGAGAACATTTTTGCTGTTTTTGGTATGTCTTGATGAATATGTCAACATTTTTGGCATTAGTGATGAAATGCTGGATTGCTAAAAACGAGATCTAGAAATCAAAATTGCTTACTGTCCTAATCAACTTCGGAGTATTATTTTAAACTTTAATTTCTTTTGGTGGTGGTTTAGTTTATGAATGATACTCCTGTTACCACATCGTCCCCCACCCTTCCAAAATATGTGCCTAAGGTTCAAGGGCAACAAAGGCCTGTAACTGCAGTTCTTGTGGCGGCGACACTGTCTCTGAATGCTGATATGCTTCATGGTCGCAATAACCATGAGCCAGAAGGTGGCTTAGACATCCATAATCCCATTCTATGATTGCTTCTCTTGTGACTATGATTTTCTCTGAAGATGTTTAGTTGTTTACAAATTACATAATTTTATATCCTTTGCGCTCTGTTTCTAGCAGGTGAGGGTTACTCAATCTATGTAAAGAACCTGCCTTTTGGTGTATCTCCTCATCTGGTTGAGGAAGCATTCAAGTGGTTTGGCCAATCAAGAGTAATGGTATCTAAATTCGGAAAAGTAATGTAAGTCTGAAATTCTTGGTTGGGTTTACTGGAGGGCTTTTTTGCTTTTCCCTTTATTTTTTGTAGTTACGTCTAAACCATGGGACCTATGTGGATTAGGGTTTCTGCTTTGGGTTTATGGAATTTGAAGAAGTGCGCTATCGAGATATGCCTTTTTCAGCGTCTTGAAATTGCATTCTAAAAGTTATTGCGTGTCATTCTATGACTTTACTTATTAGGATGTGCCAGCTTAGTTTTCTATGCCGAAACCTATGAGATATAGATTTTTAAATAATTGTAAATTTGATGGTAGGAATACAAGGTTGCATAGAGTTTAGAAGTTTCTGAGGAATTTTCAATTTGAGCAAATGTATCGAAATGACATATTGTTTTGTGCTGAGGAAATTAGTATATTGTTGATTGTCAACTAAATGGTTGTATGATAAACTTCATTGTTTGGTTGGTTGTCATGAGTATTAATGAGCCGAATTACTGATAGTCTAATTAATAATTTGCTTATTAGCTTCTTTTGTTGGCTTGAAAAACTCCTTGTGTTTGATGTGTAATAATGTCTTCTTTGAAATTTTACTGTCTCAGGCTCACCCATTACACGATGGACTCGAAGTTGTGGTCAAGGAAAAGAGATCGACCAATTCCCTAGGTTAGTTGAATCAGTTTAAAATTCTAGTTGGCCATATTAGTCTGTAACTCCACGATGCCTAATCCCCTGCTATCCTCCCTATCATCCCTTGGGCACAAATATAAGAAGAAAGAAGAAATTTTGAAATACAGGGAGTAAGGAGGTTGGGAAATGGTCGAAATTATGCTTCCTAGAGCAAAATGCTTTGTATTGCTTTTGATGTTCTGGAGGCTTACTAAGCTCAAAGTTCATCTACAGGATCTTTTCGTGGACGATTTCCTTCAGGAAGAGGTAGTGGTGGATTCGAAGGTGAAGGAGGCAGAGGACGTGGAAGCTATGGAGGAGGTAGAGGATATGGCCGTGGGGAGAGCAACAGGAATGATTTTGCAAACAGGGGTGGTGGTAGAGGCTACCAAAGCCGTAGTGAATGGTTTCAGAGGAATGATCAAAATGGAAATGGAGCTGGACGAGTCAATTGCAGTGGGGGATCAGGTATTGGGAATACAAGGGCACAAAGGATACCTGCGCAGGCTTGAGAAACACTAAAGAATATACGGTAAAGTTTTAAACATTGTATTCAAATGACTTGTCTGATTGTATATTAATTAGGGGGGCAGTATCTACTTGATTTTTTTGTGACTTCTTTTTGACAGGAATATTTGACTTGATTCGATTCCACCAATTCTGAATTTTTGTCTCTGTCTTCTGGAGATACACTAGGTAGTATAAGATTATTTTGAGTACTAGAGTACCCTTTAATGTGCATCGTAGAGGTGATGTAAGATTTTATTTAAGTTGGAGGTGTATTTAGCAAATTAATTTGAAACTCATGCTACTATCTTGGTTGGAATTGTGGTATAGTAGGATTACTGGCATATTTTCTAAAATGAAAGACTTTTGGATTGATTTTTTTGCCTATACTTTTTTTGACTTGTTTTTTTTTTAACCAAAGTTGAGAATGTGTGGATTTTCCATTTTGTATGGGACTATATCGAGAGCACTCTTCTATATCGAGAATGTGTGGATTTTCCATTTTGTATGGGACCATGTAAGTTGCTTCAAGAGACCAGCCCCATCGGGCGAAAATGGTATATAACAACAATAGAATGAGGGTTGCTAACAACAATAGAATGTGATATCCTACCCCAAAGTTCTATTACTTAGGCTAAGGTTAATTTGAAGAAGGTCAGAAAGTGAGAGTTGCTAATTCCAACTCAAAAATATCACATTAAAGGCGTGGTGATTAGTGAGAATGTTGTTGCAACCATATGTCTTTCTGGAGGGATTCGGATGCGAGCCTTGTGAGGATGGATAGTAGTTCCTCTCCTTTTAATTTTTCTATTATACCACGTCTCTTGAGATTTCTAGCATGTAATGTTATCTAATGAAAGTTTTCAATTCTGAACCATTTTTCTATATGCACCTCCTATAGATCAACGAGCATGATATTATATTATTGGCTGTGATTATTTGTGATTTAAAAGGTTTATATGGATTTTAAAATATGGAATCGTCTAATTTACTTAAGCAATTTTGCCGAAATTTCTGAAGATTTTTATTTACCTTTAATTATGTATGAAAATAATTTATTTAGTTGAATTAAGACAACAAGACAGTTAAGCTATTGAGTTTGGGTTTAATAAGCTAATTTCTAATCTTAAAATATGATAAGTGCTCTAATGTTTTAATCAAAGGTTTAAAAGACTTAAAGTTGAACTTAAAAAGGAAATGAATGATTGAAATTATGGTAATTTATTTTGAAGAGATTTAAGCTAAGGATTAAAAAGGAGTGAAAGTTCCAAAGATGAGGGGAGTAAAAAATGTGATGAATGAGAGACTTGGGTATGAGAGGTGTAAAAGTTCTAATGAACAAGTAGCTGCTGCGGTGGGGAAGAAGAGTGAACGTTCTGATAACTGAGTGGTTCCATATAAATAAAAGTTCTTGAGGTAGAGTGGCTCCGTCGGAGAAGGACAGTGAAGTTTTCAGAGAACGAGTGGCAGTCTTGCAAGCGTATGTCATGTGTGGGCGACCGTTAATTTGTTAAAGATAACGAATTAGTTTAAGGCTCTTTATTAACTGTTGGAAAAAGCAAGTTGTTACAGAAATCGTAGACTCAAAGGTCGGAGACGATCGCTTTCTATGGGGATGTACTTGTTTGATCTTTGCTATGCTTGAATTTAGGCCTAAAAGCTACAAACCTTGAGCAAATTTTGACATGTACTAGAGGAAGATGGCTAAAGCTAGAAGCTATAGGTTGTCTTGCCGGTGGAATTTAGTGAGCAAAGAATGCTTAGGCCACCACCGAGCCTGCTGCGGTGGCAGCTACTTCAGGGTTTGTGTGGGAGCTTTATCGTATTGGGTCGGCTGCTGTTGTATGACTTGTATCTCATTTTTTAGTGAGACATGCAAGGAAACGAACTGCTAGCGTCAAATTCATGACTGTCATGTCGCACTGATGTAGTGATGTCACACACACACACACAAAAAAAGGCATAACGCAATTGCAAGTTATGCAACGGAATAAATTGGCTACAGGTCTGTCTCTGGCCAATGGCAGCCATTGCAAGATTTTGCTCCTTTTACTAACCTAGCCATGATAGAAGGGATTTTTTTTCCTCGACAAGCTATACTCCCGAGTATCATTAGTCAAACTTTGTTAGCCTTACTAGCCTTATTTGTACTCAAAAGTCAAAAGTAACTGTAATTTGGCAGATGTTCTTTACAACTATCGTACATCGATATTCACTTCAGAGATACAAATTAATCTATTCAAATGGGAGGGAAAGTCTAATTATAGACTTAAAAAAATCGATTATTTAAATAATCCTATTTTAATGGGTCTTTAAATGATCAAGTCGTATTAATAATAGATTAATAGTTTTCAAATGTTACATATTTGCTTGTCAATGGTTCACTACAAAAAATCGAAGGCGATACAAACATATTATCATCCTCCATAGATATAAATATACTCTTTTTGCAACGACCTACCTCGAATCGACCCGTTTTGCATATTCACCGATTCGGCCCATTCTGTATGTAACTCATTCTGACCCTAACCCGACCCAATGCACAAGTCTACATAGTATTTGTAAAAAATTATGTTGGCATACGGAGCATGGAGCGATAAAGAAGGTAGTAATTTAGAGCCAGCACAGAGTTACACCGGTGTACATTTACAAAAGAGAAGCTCGTTGACTGGCCAAAACACTTTTTCAGTACTCCATTTTGCTGAAAACATCAATACAATATGGAGGCAATTTATACGTGCAATATATTTATGAGCAAAATATACATTTAGTTGTGTAGAGCATGAATTCTGAACTATAATCCTGTCAACTTTTACAAGAGGAAATTTTCAAGTAGCCTTGGTTGTAACTAATAGAAACTGAACTTAGAATGCTAATTCTTATGGCATGACAAAATCCTACAATTGACCAAAAAATTTCCAACATTGCAGATGGAAAGCAACTTCTCAAGTGAGTGGAATGTGATGAAGTGAACCCTTAGAACTTGACCACCTTTGGAGAGAAAAGTATCAGTGAGCTCTGGAAAAACCTGCAAAACTAAAGAGCGAAATTGCAGCCCTGGACATACTCGTTCTCATTGTCGACATACTTTGTCCAAAGTGGTTTGAATTGTCCCATGGCAATATCAAGCCATGGCTTCATATTTCCGTTGAAGTGCACAACTGCAGCGTTGCGGATCTCATCCCAGCTAATGGCTGGATTGTAACCAAGTCCGAGGACATGCCATGACTTGTCAAGTGGCTTGGTTGTCGAATAAAATGTGATCAGACCAGGTGGCAGGGTCCCAAGTTTCCATAATGTTCTATTTTCATTCTGCATTAATATGAAAACATTCTGTTAATACAAGAAAACTCCAATACCAAAGCTCAGCACAAAAAACGACGAGACCACATTTTTCAGAAGACACTGTTACTTATCTTTTAACAGATGAATCAGGTAAAAAAAAAAAAAAATAACCCTACAGCTTTAGCACAATGCCTGTATAGTTAAATGCCAAAAAGTACATAATATGGTCCTGCTAGTTACTCATTTTGATTGTCTCTAACCTAATACTGAGTATGAGGGCAGAGGATACCTGATTGACTTGTAACACAATTCTATTTATTTTGACAAATAGACAACACATTGTCGAAGTTCAAATCCTTTGTTTCTTACAAAAAAGCATCAAGTTATCAACACAATTGAAATAAATTTGTTTTCCCCTGCATTGCCTAAGGTATAAATTGTAGGCTTGTAGCACATTTCTGAAGCATTTAATTATAGCAAGTTGGTCTATCACATCCTAGAGTGCTTAACTAAAAGTTCAATATCCTATATATCCATTCCTTTATATGGATTCATGTTTGATACCATCAAAACAAAAGAACATAAGATTAAGATGAATTAAAGTTCAAATTTAGACAGAAGTTTTTGTACAGCAATGTATGCAATCGAAAAAGAAGGCGTGTTTTTCTTACCATGTTTTGCCAGTAGTGGTATTGCTCAGTGCAACCTTCCTTTCTCCATGCATCTAGATCAAAGAAGTTCATACCATATGCCCACGCACATGCTTTTGGATTAAACTTCTCCTTGATCAAGGGATGTGAGAAATTCATGTATTGGGCATATCTGTGAAACGACCCAAAGCATGTTTCAACTGCTCCATTAACTTTCCCATCCATGTCAATCTCCCATAACCCAGTCAAATCCTTCTGCACAACAATATCATCATCCAAAAACAGAATCCTATGCAACTTGGGATACATCTCAGGCAGATAGAACCTTAGATGGTTCAACATGGACAGGTACTTGGGGTTCCTAAACTTCATGTTGGTAGTATCCTTTGTCGCATTCTCAATCTTATTCTCAAAGTAAAATTTCTGCAAGTTTGCAGACTCAAGTTGCTTAAGAACCGGCACATACGATGAATTCAAGAAGGTGTAGTCCTCATATGCCTTCACCTCAATGTGAGCTCCACTATAGTCCTTCATTTTCATCATAACTTGCATTGCCCCTAGATTCATTCTGTCAGTCACAACATGGAAGACGTGTTTAGTGGGGTCCTTTGCATTCTTCACTGCTGAATTAACCACCACAGAGGCTGCAACAACATTATCCGAAAATATAGCATAATGATAAAGGTTAGGATCCTCCAATTCAGGCACAGGTGTTTTGCCCTCATCAGAATACTTCTCCGGCTGCGCAATTCGCTCCTCCATCAACCTCATAGACAAGCAGTGCAAGCTTTTAGGTATGGACTTGGCAGCAATCAAGCTTGAAAATGCTCCTTGTTTCTTAGCCTTGGTTAACTGCTCATTCAACCCAAAAATCGTATCCTTAAGCTTCTGAATTTTAAGCTGATTGTCAAAAGACTCTTTAGCCTCAGCAATCAACTGCCTAGTAACCTTAATACGCTCCTTAACCTCTTTCTCAAACTGACGCAGCATATACTCATCAATAGAAAGAGCATCAGACTCAAAGAGCGCAAGATAAACCGGCTTACTCAAAAGATCAGTGTAATTTCTCGAAAGATCAGCAAAGATCCTCAACATCTTAGAATTCTCAAGTTTCAACTTCCTGGCATACGATGCATACGCCAGGACGAGATTCCGGTGATCATCCGCTTGTTTCTTAATTTGATCAATCCGAGGCTTTAACGGATCCGATTTAAGCGCCAATACGGACCTCCGAGTCGATCCGCCACTAATCCACTGACCACTGTAACCCTAATCTCACACCAAATCATCCAAAAAATAAATGTAATTCAACAACAATGTTACAACCTATCAATCAACCTAACACAATTCCACAAATCAATTGTACTCACTGAAATCATAATTCAGAAAGCCACTGAGCGCATCAATTCATCAATCGAAATCCGTGCTAGTTTCTATCGAATCAGTAAAATAATTGCAATTTCAACGAAAATTTAATCAAACATGAACTAAGCAAAGAAAATCCAGCATTTAAATCAACAAAATCGATTAGCACCAAATTAGCAACAAAAATCAACGATTCAACGAATTCGACAAATTCAGAACCAAAAATTAATCAAAAAAAATGCAGAAAAAACAGCAAAATCAGATCTAAAAATATGAACAAAAAAAAAACTGAAAATTTACAAAAGCGGAAGTGCTTACAGAAGTGGCGACGGAGGAGAAATCAGCAGTGTTGGACAGGATGAAGGAGGAGAGAAAGAGGAGGAAAACAAGAGCGAAGGAGATCGACAAAGCGAGGAGCTTAAAGGAGATCGCCGACACTCCATGCCTCGCCATTGTTGAAGAGTGAGTATGGTATTGTCGGTGATGGGAAGGAGGAGGAACAAAAGGGAGTAGTAGTGACTGTGTAGTGTACACTGTACAGCTCAGTGAGTGGAGATAGTAGTAAGTGTGAAGAAGTGAAATGAGATATTTTTGGAAGGTACGTATTAAATTAGATTTTACGGAATGATATGATATAAATTATATTTTAATTATTATAGTAAAACTATATGGTATATTGGTATGTCTTCTAATTTTCTTTGACATACACATGTCGTAAGACTTTTAATAAAATACATAAAACCCATTTTCGAAGTTTGGCTGGACATTATGTGTTTTTCCTTTTTTTTTTTTTAATCAAGTTTCATTTTTATTTCATTTATTTAAGCAAATTATAGATACATTTACTAGTGTTATATATTTAAAAAAAAATAGAAAAGTTTAAGAAATTTTTAACATTAATTACACCCATCTACGTGTAATTTTGTGATGAATCTCCAAGTTTAACTATTTTAGGATTATATTTAATATTTAAATATAATCTTAAGGGTTGTCTATAATATTACTCAACTTATAATAAACTATACATTTAGTTCTTTTAAATATTTAAAAAGATATACTATGGAATTGTTTAGAAAGAGAAAGCAAGGTTAGAGATAATTATTTTTATTAATAGAAAAAAGGCAAAAATTATGTTAATAAGTGTGATCCTTATAAATTTAACTTGAATTTCCATTTTGTCCCCTAGCATCCAAATTCTCTTCTCTCTTTTAACTAATCATTACGACCACCACCAACACCTACTAACTTTCGGCGCCACCGCCATCAATTACCACCACTAGCCACCAATTTCCAACAACCGCCACCACATTCCTTGGGATTTGAACCAAAACCTTCCACCGACCGAAATGTCAAAAATATCTGACAAATCGTCAACTTTGCCCTGAAATAAGCTTAAATTATTATTCCTTAAAGATGGTGGGAGTCTCACACAATTTCCCCCTTGTATTTTTGTAAGTTCTTTTTTTATTATTAAAAAGTTGAAGTATATATTGTTTTATCAATTATTTAATTTTTTTTAAAAATGCATATTTTTCATAATATATCTGAAGATTTTGGTGACGACGAAGTAGATCACAATGTGATTTTTGTACACGAGGAAGATTTTTCCACATACAAAGTTGCAATATGATCAATTTGAGGGATAATTACAGTTGGTGCCCTATAGATGAGAGAGTTTTGTTGTGAAATGCGCTTTCTTGACTGCTCATGGGATTATACCATTCACTGTTGTGTTCAGTGATCCATCCACTATGGAGTATACTTATCAATGGAAGAAGTGTGGAACATAGAGTTTGTCTGTCGATCCTTGCAAGATTTTGGGAACTGAAAGACCAGGTTACATCTAACCCTCCTTCATTTGTACATGGTTCCACTTGTCTTCTACATGACATGCTTTACCTTGATCAGTCGGATTATGTTGAGCTTGATGAAAGCGCCACGGCCAGAGGTCTATGACAGTGGGATTTCAGTGAACTTCAGTATATATATATATATATAACGTCTAGTCATGGTCGTGCTTATACTTCTGGGAAATCTTTAGGCCGTTCGTCTCGGGGTCTGTGGTCGTCCTAAGTTAACATGCTGTTGTCTAGTAGTATTTTCCCAATCATACACATTGACATCTCCCTAACAAGAACAAACATATTAATTTTTTAAAATAATTGCATCAGTATAATCCATACATCCTATATTGTTATTTAACAGTAACAGTACAAAATTACACGCAGCTTTCTAATTTTTTTATTTGTTATATATTTCCAAATTAACATTAAACCACAAAAATAAGAACAAAAAAAATAAAATAAAATACAAAATTTACTTGTGCCCTTTTTTCCCTTGCTTTTTTACATGATTTTGCAACAGTCCAAACCCTTTAAAAGCCTTAGAAATCTTCATACCCATACTCAAATTCATCTTCCCAGCAGACAATTTCAAGGCTTGCAAACAACAAAACTTGCCATGATCATCATAGTAATCATCCTCATCTTCATTAACCATCATCAAATCCTCAATCTTAATTTCCTTCCTCTTCTGCCCCTTCTTCATACTAGTCACATCCATCTTGTTATTAGCCTTAACCTTGTTCAACAACTCTGTTTCATACGTCTCCCACAACATATCCATCCCTTCTTCACTTCTTCCACCATTCACAGCTGCATTATTGTTTCCCCCATTATGCCTCTCTTCAAATAGTTTACATGCCAGAGTCTTTCTCCACTCTTTTTCTTTCCTCATCGATCCAAAGCTCCCCATGTATGGTTGCGCACCAAGTGTTTGTGAAAATGTCTCACTGAATTTTTTACCTTCATCATGCCTTAATGACACACTTTTTTCTGTTTTAATCACCTCGGATTCTCTTTCTGACTCTGTTTTCTTCAATTCTTCGTTTTTCACTGCCTTGGGTTTCGTGCATACTTTTTCTCCCTCCATAGTCAAACTTTCACACTCATCCCCTGTTTTTCTACCCTCGTTTGTGACTTTTTCCTCGAAATAATGAGCTGGGTGTTCTTGAATATTCTCAAAATCAACCGGGGTTCCTCCAATTTGCTCATTCTCAATTGGGTTTCCTTCACTTTGCTCAATTGTTGGAATTTCGAAGACTACCTTGTAAACTTCAAACTCTTCAATTGGGGTTAACTTCCTACTGTCTTCCTCAAGTTCTGGATGTGAATTTTCTAAGAGAGTGTTGTAAGCTGTAGAAAGAAATCCCTCATTGGAGTTGATAATGGAGTGAAGAGGAATCAGAGTGGTGAGGAGAGAAAGAAGAAGAAGTGAAGTAGTGAAGAACAGGGGAGATAAGAAAGATAGGAGCTTGATCAAGTAAGGTGAGAAGAAGATCATGTATGAGAAGTAGAGTGGGTGTGATAGAATAAAGGAGAAAAATTTAGTGAAATCAGATACTTTATTCTTGTTTTTGTTGTTGTTGTTGTTGTTGTTGCGTTGAAAGCAAAATTCAGTCATTGTTGTCGAAATTTGGAGAATGTATTGACAAAACAGAGGAGTTGAAAAATGTGGTGGAAGAGATAGGGGTTGGAACGTTGGTTGCTTGTGTTTGTGTTTTGATGTTTAGGCCATGGAAGAGAGAAGATGATGAGTTGGGAGTGAAGTGAGAATTGTGAGGAATGTAGGCGTGAATGAAGGAGAGATAGTGAGAGAGGGAGGTTTAACTAACTGATGGAAAAAACGAGGCATAGGAAAGTAGATGAATGGATGGATGATGATATACTATTTTGTATGCTAGCTATATATTACCAGTTTTGGTACCTTGTTATTTGTATTTACTACGTCAATCTGACCAATCCCTTCTTGTAGATGGAATCTTAACGATATGATGGTATGAGTTGGTAAAAATGTCAAACGAATGAAGAAAAAAAACGTATGGAAGGGCTACGGTAGCAGTTCAGTATTCTTATACTCGAGGCAACAACTCATGGCCGCATGGTAAAGGCATCGAAAGCAATCATGGTTATATACTTTATATGTTTGATCATGTACGTGTATCTTTGCAAATTTAAAGGTGTACCCGCTGTAAAAAAAATATACATTACGTACATGAAAAATGTATATTACGTATATGAAACACATATGAGTTATGTGTAATGTACATTTTATATTCCACATAACTGACATGTGTACTATGTACATTTTTCATGTACGTAATGTACATTTTTTTAGAACGGGTGCACCATGCTCATGGTACACCTGAGTGCATTGTCCACCTATTGGTATCTTTGGGTACAATTCGTTTATTTGATATTACTTCTTAATTATCTCATGCAGTTTAATTACGCAATAATGTATGAAATTGAACTTTATATAGTTACCTGTGTGCATAATCTCCCCAAATTTCTCTCCGTAAAGAAGAAAGGATAGTACATGGCTACACATGTTATAAAAATTTGTTGCGTCACAACTGTAGTGAAATATCAATGTTGTGGGATAAGTTACATTAATGATCTTGACGACGAAATTTGCGTATATTTGTAGCGCAAAAATTCGATTCGAAAACACACATAAGACTCGACATTCGACAATCTATTATTTCACAAGTTACTAGTTTTAGCTCTCCTCAGTCGTGTTTTGTTACTCTCAAGTTCGATAAATATCATTGTCTGGCACAGTTGCGCCTTCATCATACCCTGAGCAGAGTGAGCACAGCTGCTGTACTGCATACGCTCTTACTCTACTATTGGTCAAAACAACCTATATCTGACGCTTCTTGGATTAATTCCACTGGCATGCCACAAGTTATAAGCTAATAACACCTGTAGCACCTCCATTACTCCATCATGTCACACCAAGTATTTTGCTGCCTATTTTCCTCCCCCATTCGATAAATGAGGTATTTATACCCAAGAAATAAGTTAGACGAGGAGTAAACTTATCCTCCGGATAAATGTCACTATATTAGACTAGCACAATTGATTTGGGCCCGATGGAATTGAGTTGGATCTAATTCCATCCATTTTCAAGTATTACGATAATCTTTCAAAAAAAAAAAAAGGGATTATTGATTATGGATTTTTAGATTAACCCACATAACTTACAATCTAGGACTCAATAGTGAATCCATAAAATATTTGAGAAGTTTGTAGGAATATGTAAAATGCACTATGAAAAGCTTGAAACATGGAAACCTTGATTGACCATGTAAAAATAGACAAGGTAAATCAATAAGCTAAGGTCGTGATACATGATTTTTTTGGATATAATTCGGCCTTAGATGTAAGAAATAAAATAAGATTATGCAACCACTACATTTCACATCCTACCTAGGTAACTTAATCATGGTGGTGGTTGAGTTGTCTAAAGGTTTTTGTTCAATCATATCAGAGGAATCATGTCCGACAAGATACAATTCAAGCTGTTCTTTACTTCTTTGTATAACACCACATTTTCCTTGTTAATGAAGAGGTCAGTTATTTGTTGAACACTATGACTCTTTTTAATATGGTGTAAAATAAACAGTTTTCTATGGAAAACATTTTACAGTGGAAAACTAATTTACATGGAATTTTTCCGTTGTTTGATTACATGAAAAATGATTTTACATTTAAACATTTTCCTTTGTTTGGTTGAACTGAAAATCAATTATTCCTATTAATTTTTTTAATTGTATTCTCTTGTCATTTTTAACTCTTTTTTCCATTATATTTTCTAATTGTTTTTCATTAGCTAAATTTATTATGCTACAACCAAATTTTTTTTTATATAAAATCTACAATCTATTTCTCTGATATGTTAATAACATATTACATTATACATAATATTGCTATAAAAATAGAGAACTCTAAAAAATATGGTTCAACATTATTAAAAGACCTTAAACTAACTATAAAGGTGTACTCGCAATTGAATAAGCAAACTAATCAAATATGTAAATGTATTCGCAATCAAACATGTAACCCAATCAACTGTTATAATATAATAGTTTATAATTTTACATTTTAAATTCTAATAGAAAGAAAATTTCTACTCTAATTTCAAATAAACGATAGATTGCCCACATTACATGAGAAACTTTCATAGTTCAATTGAATCGAGGTGAAAGCTATGGGTTTTTTCTATTTTCGGCTAAAATGGATAAAATTTGTTCGAAATCATGATATAGTGCGATAATTTAATAATCAAGACAAGAAATTCAAAGAAAACATACTTAATTGATGATATTTGAAGAAGATAAAAAGAAATTACGAATTTTTTCCTTAATTTTTAACAGAGAAAAAGTGTGGAGTAGAGAGAGAGGCTACTAAAAAAATGAGAAATGAAGAATGCGTGAGTAGTGTTGGGCATGGGCCGGGCTGGCACGCGAGTTGAGCAGACACGCTTTTGGCATGGTACGACACAAGTAGGGGTGTTTAAAACTACCCGACCCGATGACCCGAAAATAAATAGTCGGGTACCCGACCTGGTAAAAAACTGGGTACTCGGGTCTGGTCGTGGCCGAATAAAAAATGTAATCGGGTACTTGCATACCCAAAATAATTTTTTTTAAAATCTAGTTTTGTTGTTTTAGTAGGGTTTCATTCCTATACCCTATGACCTAACTCGGTTTAAGCAGGTACCCGCTAAGCAGGAACCTTGTGTAAGCGGGCACCCTGTGACCCGACTCAGTTTAAACTATGGATGATAACGGATATTGGACCCGATTCGGATCCATGGATCCATATCCGCTTTGCAGATATGGGTCTTCAAAAATTAGACCACACGAATTCGGGTTAGACCGGGTCCTATGACTGAAAAACGGATTTGGATACGGGACTAACCATAATACTCGGATCCAGATTCGTTACCTACTTTTGCATTTACTCATTTGTACTTGTTTGTATTGTTATTCAAAAGACATGTAAAATTTTGATGTTGTTCATTTGCACTTTGTTGTTTTGTAATATTTGAGTAGTTATATAAATTATATTCAAGTATTGAACTTACATCCTTCATTGGACTAGTGTCATTGATATAAAATATAGATTTATAAATTTGAAATTTATTTTTGTCGCATAAAAATTGGCAAAATATGTACGATCCGTTTTGGACCCGGATCCGTTGGATCTTAATATGGATCCTTACTTTCTATACCTAGCGGATCTGGATTTGGATCTGGATATGGATCCATCTTGAAAAATGGATCTGGATCCATAAGGATCCGGTCCATTGCCATCCCTAGTTTAAACGGGTACCTAAATGAGAATGAAAGGAGTTCATGAAATAAACCGGGTACCCTTTGACCCGACCCGATTTAAGCGGGTATGGGCCGATTTTCAAACTACCTGAAAACTTGGGTACCTGGTTACGAACACCTCTAAATAGAAGCATGGTTGTGGCACACAAGCCAGGTCACAGACACAGAAAAATAGGCATGAGAACGCAAGCGGCATGCCAATTTAGCGCACGACTCAAAGCACGCTATTATTTAGTATTATTTAATACTATTATTGGTAATAATATTATTATTACTACTACAATCAATATTACTATTATTTTAAATATTATTATATTCTTATATATAATATAATTTAAATTGTCTAAAATTATTTTTTTCAATTCTATTATATACTTTATTTTAATTTTTTGTTAAAAAAATTAGGTCAGTGCGAGGTACAACATGCCAAGCACGTGGGCCGTTTAGGTCATGGACCGAGTTTTAGGGAAAGATAGCACGGCACGGCCACAATCAGACACGACAAGAGGCCAGACACGAGCTGTACGGTCCATGATGGGCACGACATTATGACCTGTGCCCACCTTTATGCGTGAGTTGGTCATTAGTTGATATTTTTTATTTGGAGTGAATGAATGTAAAATTGTTTTATTCCCAAATTTGGGGGAAAATGTTTTCAATAAGGTGTAAAATGAATTTACATTCCAAGTTTTACATACTATATTTTACTCCAAACTAAACAATGTAAAATGGAGAAAACAATTTTTAGGAAAAACGTTTTACACCCTATTAAACGTAACCTGTATAAAAGAACTCAATTGTTTACTCAATAAATCTTTTTTGTATCTTCATTGTCAAAGAATATATTAAACATGACCAAATTGGGAATACTTTGCGCTAATCCATAATAAAACTAAAATTGAAACACCACAAAAAGTTCGATTCTAATTTCAAATAAAATACTATTCAAAACTCTTAGATGAAGGGCTCATTGGTTAAATAACCTAGATGGACTGTTCACTTCATCTACAAGATGCATACCTTAGATCACTTTTAATTTTCGTCACGAATCTCTCTATACTTGTCTACATCCTATTTTTTATGAGGAAAATTTTGATGAGAAAAACGTTATTTTACCATTAAGTAAACTAAATTCTCTTCACCAATATCTCTTCTATATTTAGCGTAATTAATAAGACTTTAATATTTTAATTATAATAAAATGGATACCGTTTTATAGAGAATAAAGATTATGGCCATAGCCCATAGGTATATTTTACATAATTTTTTCATTTATGTATCTTGAGAAATAACTTGTACAGAAGTAAAAATAAATATTTTTTTTCTTTCTCTTGTCAAGTGTTAAACATTCTCCTCATATGAGGAAATATTACACCATTGAAAGAGCTCTTAAAGATATAACAAAGTCACCAAGAATCCAAGTGTAAGATCCAACTAGAAAGCTATATATTATGAATAATTTAGCTATCATTTTGTTAAGCACTTAGTACATACTTGTATTTAGTTTGCTTTTTAAGGGGTATCAAAGTAATTTAGCACCTTTAAAGCAAAGAGTTAAGACTAATTGAGCATTGGTAGGCCTTGGTACCCAAGGAGTGCACTTGCATTACTAGCTAAATTTATTGAAATCCCAAGAGAAGTAAAGAATGATAATCAAAACAAAACCATCCTTTTAGGGTTACCTATAATTGAGTAGATAAGAAGAAGTAAAGAATGAAAAAGATGCAAGGATTTGATGCTTAAAAGGGTTGGGTAAAGTTGATAAGAAGAAGAAGAAGAAGAAGAAAGCACATGCAAAACCAATAATAATGGCTATGACTCTAGTGCAAGCTACTTGAGTATGATCGATCTATGCGTTGCTTCTTTTTTTTTTAGTAGGTCCTTAGGGTGGTTTAGTACTTGAAAGTTTTTGGTGACATTAATTTGTCCCTTACCTTTTCACTAATTCGTCTGTGTTTTTTTTTTTTTAGCTTCAAATGCTTTTAACTTTTCTCATTGACTCGTTGAATTAGGGCAAGGACTAGTAGATAATTACTCCCTACAATCAGGCAAGTGTTACTAACTTTAACCAGTACTCCCTTGGGCGTAGTGTTTCCGGAGTACTCCCTTATTCTCTATAAGGTTCCGTTCTATTGTTTGGAGTCAATTTTTGAAAAGTTTGATTATAAATTCTCATCATGTTATAGGAAATAATATATTTAAGTTAGATCTTATTAGATGCATTTCAATGTAAATTTTCTGAATATCGATCAAGTTTTCATAATTTTTTGTCTAACAGATTTGGATATAATAGCGTTTAAAATTGTCTTTTGAAAATCGTAAAAGTCAAATGGGACTATCTTTTAAGGACAAAGGGAGTACAAAGTCAAGAGCTGTTTGTGTAAGACCAAAGGCAGTCAGTCACTAGTGCACTTTTACATCTAGCAATGCAATAATATCGGCAATCGAAGAGTCTGCTTGAAGCTACTGCTCATCAGCAGGAGAATTTGAGTTCACAACTCACATGCGCATGGTTCGCTCTTGAGAAAAAAAGTTTCATCAATATTTTCATGTTAACAAAGAGCTCTCTTGCGACAATAGGTGATCACAATTAAAAGAAAGGTCTAAGGTTCGCTCAAAGAAAAAAAATACAGAGAATAATAGGGTTAACCTAAGATCTCTTCAATTTTTTTTAAATAAATAAAAGAAAAGAAAAAAGAACCTTCTCTCTCTTTAAATGTCAGACAATGAGACAATTCAATTCAATCAACCCAAGTAAATTAGTCTATTAATAAAATTCTGTATTGAGTAATAAATAAAATAGGATTTTTAAAAAAGTATTAGAAAAAAAAGATAGTCACTCCAATAATGTCTACATCTGAGGTTACCTAATAGTTACTCTCTTTGTCTCTTGATGTTTATCCCATTTGACTATTTTTGTGAAAGTTTTTTGGTAAAAATGAAGCAAACATTAATATATAAAAGGAGTAGAAGAATTCGGATAAATAAAAAAAAGGTAAAAACTTTCCACAATATCAAAGAGAGTAGGAGCAGAATGGCTTGAGAAAATTACCCAATAAGTGACCCACTCACTTACCAGAGTAGACATGGATAACAACATCTTCTTTCATGATTGTTGTGGATGTCCACAATAATTAAGATATACAATACAAGTCGTTTTAGAAGATGGGAAATTGGCACCTTCCATCTTTTTTGACTAATGAATGAAGCACTTTTCAGATTTGCCTCAACTACCAGTAACCTCACTTTCTCTTTTTTAGTTTTTACCCCACCCACCATTTCATTTCCTTAAGCTGAAGGGATTATGGGTAACAAGACGTCCATGTACTTTATGCTTTTCTGTAAATTATTTTTTTCCCCAGCAAATCACGCAGTAAGTGGACTTGAGCAGGTCTGTCCAAAGTCCAAACCATGCAACTCTGTAACAACTGATAAGGGTTTAGTGACATCGCTTCACTATTCTGTAAGCCTCAGTTGGGGATGGAACTTATTCCCTATTGCAAAAAGTTGCAACATTCAGTAAAATGGTGTACTGCAGCGCCTTCAATCATAAAGATTCACAACTCTCTTTATTCCTTGACAACTTTTTTCCTAATAGAATGCTTGCTTCACAAACATAATGTGAGCGCTCTTACAACCATACTTCTATATTCCTTTTCGGAATGGGTTGCTGCATTGGCTCAACATTTTATGACATGAATTCAGTCATAAATCATATCAGATATGCGAATTACAGGAAATCATAGGACACAGGGTGGAGAGAAGAAAAACAAAGCAGAACACTTGACCAGACAGCTCATTCAGTTGTCACAAACAGGCACTTAGAACTCGGGAAGATAAAAATCTAAGCTTCAAAATCCACAAACTCTACTTGAAGAACACAAGCTCAACTGTGGCATTGACACAAATGAATATTTGATAAAAGAAACGTCTAGGCCACAAGCCTGAATTCATTCTAGTCCATTACTGATCCAATTTTCTAACTTTTAATTGCTACACAAGGAAAACATCATATCACCAAGGTTACAACATGCTAACATCAAATGATTGTCCACCAAGCTCTGAAATTACTCATTCATCACAGGCTTGTTCTCGCTTGCTTTTGGTCTTTGTTCCTTTGGCTTATCCTCGGTTTTCCTACAAGTCACAATTAAATATTCAACGTAAGTGGTTTGTCAAACTTATAATAGAAAACTAAATCTAATTTCACAAGACCATCTTCCAATTCACACCAAATCTCAAGCCAAGTTTTCTCTTGCACGCACCTAACATCTTAATACAAACGTAGATAATAAATGATAATCAGATAGACGCACTTCATAATAGACAAATTATGCCGTTAAAAGCCTGATAACTGACAAGTGCTCAAAGAAGACCACAATACTACATAAAAATCTCCAAGTTCAAATATGACCTCTGCAATATAGATAATAAAACAAGTTCGTAAGAACCAAACAATACAATGCATTGATGCAATACACTGAAGTTCAACGCTTATAATTCATGGCAGCTACCATCATAAACAACTACCCAGAATGCCTTGTATTCTGTGTCTCAGTTGTCTGTAGGTGCCCTTTTATATTATAGGATTAACAACATTTTATGACATGGGCTTGGTGAGGCAGGTTATGAATTTCTGTAGTTCCCCCTTCTTTTCGTAAGTGGTGCTCTAGGTGCCTCTCCTTCAGGTTGTAGTAGCTGCCCGCAACTTAATATGCTATTGGCTTCTAATGCATTGAAAGTAGGGATGTTTAGGAAACTATGATACTCCAGCCAAGTTCAAAGATCGCTCGAGTTCGTCTGGACTCAAGACTTATGAACCAAGCCGAGCAGCTCAACTCCAAAGCTCGTGAATAAGCTCAATTAAATTATAAATATGTGCTAGTGACAATATCTTATTTAGAACTTAATACTATAAATATCAAATAATCTTACCTAAAACTTGCTCAAAATAACTGACACTACTACATTCTAACAAGTACATGTTTTAAGTACTAAAATTATCTAGCTCCGTATAAGCACTAATGACAATAATCAGAGCTTAGTCCATTAGAACCAAACCTTCTTTCTAAATTGAAGCATTAAAAAAATGGTACACAAAAATTAATATACCTGTAGATGCCACTGCTTGTTCTTCTTCAACTTAGTATAAAATTATCTATTATTTTCATTGAATGGAATTGCATTTATCAGAGAAGTCAGGAGCACCATAAGTCTCTGGAGTGGAGAGCTTAAGGAAATGTACAAACACTGTAATTTCCAAACTATTTAGGGACAGAAAAACTTTTCTGTCAAGGGGATAATCAAGACTTTCAAAAGGTTGACTGGGTTCGATTACGGAAAATTTTGAGTTGAGGCCATGTCAAAATTTAACTGTAATTGATGTTCGATAATAAACTACGCTTTCCAGGAATTCCCTCCATATAAATAATCTTGTTCAAATCTCTTGATACTTATTCCGTCAACATCTAGACCCAATATAAGTTAATCTTCACACCTCTATCTTGTTGGCTGATTTAGATTTCCACTATTATCGAGCATGATGTGTTATTCAAAACCTTTACTAAGGATATAAAAAGGATGACCTAAATATTACATAGCATCACTCACAAGTAGTTCACCATTTTCTCATCTTTGATCCCATACAAGTAGATATGAGCTCCATTGTCAGGTAGGTTAAAGACTAAGACTTTGTCTTTTCTACCCTTCTTGTTCTTATGTACTCAGCTAGAACACTGTCATATCTGAAATTATTTGAGTGGTCTTTTAGATATTTGGAAAATTCATCATCATATAAAAGACTGTCCGTCTTGGCCACCTCGAGGAAAAGCCAAGCAAGGCCTTTGAACTTGTAGTTGGGGACATCCTCCATGGACATACATAAAAAATAGTCTACGTTTGGAGCCACACCATTTCCGAGTAGTTATTGACTATGATGTGGGGTTTTGATGTTGTGGTAGCTGGCTTGGATTAGATTTATTATTCTCAAGGAATTTCAACGAGTTTTTGGTAAAAGAAGAGCACAACAGATAACCTAAGGAAGTGTCACTCCTCACATATTAGAAGAAAATTGAAGATAGTTGAACAAAGTTGTACATATAAAATCAAATTTGAAAAAAAAAATTGGATGATGGTGTGAGGGGATTGGTATATAAAAACTCAATAGGTTTTCCTGGCCAAGAATTAAAACCTAGCCTATATAGCCAAAGTTTAGCTTGTTGGCCTAATTTGAACCTTAAAACTTGGCTAATGAGCTACACACAAGATAAATTTTTGAATTTTGAACAAAGCCAAGCTTCAAGCTGAACACTCCATGTAACTAATCGAGTTCATGATAAGCCCAAAAAAACCTTAACAAGCTTGAGTTTAGGCTCAACTGGGTGATTAAACACCCCTAGTTTGCAACTATGGCATTTTGTTGTTTGATTTATACTTTTGTATGAAGTTGAGTATCTTATGAAGTCAAAGTGACAAATGGGGAAAATGTTACGTATGGGTTTATCTTTGTTGTTACACGTAATCTAGTCCAATATACCGATTGGAGGAGTTATGAAGTTAATTTTTATGATTATCAACCAACCAACCCTATAAAACAACACTCTGATTGTACAAGCACAGCATCACCCAAAAACAATCAATACCTTCTAACTCACATTTCTACACATCATTCCAATCGAAACATGCAACAAAACATCAACCAAAATCGCCAAAAAAGTAAATCCCAAATCATTTATTCCACCATTTCATTTCAATTCACTCATAAAATTTTCAGGACAAAATCAACAAATAATAAAAGGGGTTTAATCTAATTAGAAAAATACTGGCTATCATTACGCAAATATCCCCAAAAAAATACTGAAATGAACAGAAAAAATGGTAAAGATTCAATCAACGAAGATTGGAGAGAGAGAGGAGCACCTTTTCTCAGAAGCTCCACCCTTCTGGCTGAGGAAGGAGCGGAATAGGGGTGAGTTGACGTCGTAAATCATCGTGTTTGGTGTGGTTGAACTCCTCTTCAGAAACCCTAGACTCGTGTGTATGAACCCAAAAAAATCGACAATGTTGGGCTGAGAGTTGAAGAGGGGTTTTATATTGGTGAGTTTGTACGTAGTCGGTTTAGCTAATCGGCTTTGATTGATAGAGATTTGCCAATGACAATGTGGTCTATAGCATAAGCCCAAACCTCACTCTCAAATTTTTATAAAGGAAATGATCCAATTCGATTAAAAATCTGTTTTTCTAATGAAACCCTATATAAGAGGGGTGAATTAAAATTATATGATATTTAAAATTTTTTGCGAAAATTAAATGATTGTAACCTATTATAAACCCTCTTGACTCAAGTTCCTTTTCTTCTCTTACTCTTCTCTTCTCACTTAGACTTGACTTTGTCTTTATAAGGTCATTCAATCTAACTCTTTAGTACAATTCAATATTAAGAACTCAAATATTACATCTTAAACTACATAACTTTGGCTTAGGCTAATTGGAACAATTGTTCCAATTTTTTTTTTTTTTTTTTTTTTTTTTTTTTTTTTTTTTTTTTTTTTTTTTTGCAAAACTGACTTAATAAGATTTTCTCTCAAAACATATATAGCTAGCAAATCGACACTCATACTTAATGAAATTACAAAGCCTTTATTAGTAGAGAAATACTTAAATACTATGATTAACAATACAAAATAGTTATTGACAAATCAATAGAGTTACATGCAAGTGATGCGGTTTTTAAGCGAAGCAAGAAAAGTCACAAATGTTGCATGAGGGACGGACCAAATAGGGGCTGGGCCAAGGAATTTTACAGTTTATTTGTAACTTTTACAATTTAACACAAACTTATACGATTTAAAAGAAACATATATAGTTATATACATTTGAAGGAAATGAAACTTATTCAATTTAATAGAAATTCACATACATTTCAACATTTGGAAGAAATCAAACTAATTCTATTTAACACAAACTTATTCGATTTAATACAAACTTATATACATTTGAACGAATTAAAAAAAAAGAGGCTTGAACTTAATTTTGCAATCAGAACTTAATTTTATAATTAAATTTTAATTTTAAAAATAAGCTGTCTACATATCCCAAAATAAGTTGCCTTTATTTGTTGCATTCCCTAATCTACCTCCACCTCCATTTGATTTTTCAATCATCTCCATCAACATCAAAGGATTATATAAACTATATTAATATTCAACTCAATCAACATTCATATAAACTAAACTATATTCAACTAAACTAGCATTCATATAAACTAAACTATATTCAAATAAACTAAGATTGATATAAACTAAACTATATTCAAATAAACTAAAATTCACATAAACTAAACTATATTCAACTAAACTAACATTTATTAATTCATATAAACTAAATTATATTCAACTTAACTAACATTTATATAAACTAAAACTATATTCAAATCAATGAAAATTCATATAAACTAAACTATATTCGAATAAATTAACATTTATAAAAACAAAACTAACATTCATATAAACTAAACTATAGTCAAATAAATTAACATTCATAAAAGCTAAACTATATTCAAATTAACTAACACTTATATAAACTAAACTATATTTAACTAAACTATATTCAAATAAACTAACATTCGTATAAACTAAACTATATTAAACTAAACTAACATTCATATAAACTTAACTATGTTCAAATCAATTAATATTCATATAAATTAAAATATATTAAACTAAACTAATATTCGTATAAACTAAATTTAAACTATGCTCAAATCAATTAACACTCATATAAACTAAATTATATTCAACAAAATTAACATTCATATAAACTAAATTACATTCAACTAAACTAACATTTATTGATTCATATAAATTATAATATATTCAATTGAATTAACATTCATATAAATTAAAATATATTCCAATAAACTAAATTTTATAAAATAAGAAGTTTTAGTTGGGTTAGGCCGACTAAAACAGGTTATGCAGGTCGGGCAGAGCTGAACTGGTTCGGGGCTTAATCGTTTTATTGTCCAAATTGAATCGAGTTGGGTTTGGAAAATCCAAATTTGTGACCAACCCACTAAGCTTGTGGGTCGATTTGAAACCAAGTCGAGCTTGCAGGGAGCCGAATTGACCGAGCTGAAGCATGGCTTGACCTGGAGTTGGGTTGGGCTAGCCCGATCCATTGACCATTTCTATAATTGTAGCCTTAGAGACTGATGCATTGAATACAGAAAGAAGAAGAGTCTATGTTAGGACCATCTCTAGGACACACTGGCAGGATCAGCAAGATACCTAGTCAACAGAAGAAGCTTCAAATTAAATATGTGGACTCTTTTCTAACACTTTTACCATACGAAAGCAAGGTGACCCTGAATTTCCACCTAAAACAAGTGAACCCATCGTACTTTCAATAGAAAAGGAAAAATAAGCTAGGAGATGTAAGTTGCACACTTTTCTCTCAAAATGGAATAAAGAAAAACGGGCACCCTTCTTTCTCAAGAAATATATAAGCCTAGAAAAGTTCAATGTCTCCTTTAATTTGACTTTTTAAAGCATATTTTAAAAAATATTTTCAAAAATATATTTCGGACTAAAATATTTTCAAAACTAAACTTTGGATTTCAACCTAGTGTCAGCCTCAATCTAGATCCCCAACCCAACTAAAATCGCTGCTTGAGACAACGGTTTTGGTATAATTTAAAAAAAAAACTTTTTGGGTCAGTCATCGCTGCCTGGGGCAACGAAAGTAAAATCGTGGTCCTAGACATCAATTTTTATCTGAACTTGGAGAAATTTATTTTTGAAAATATTTTGATTCGTAACCTATTTTTGAAAATATTTTTTTTTAAAAAGCTTAAAGAATTCCCTTAATTTCTCTGATATAAATTATATAGGTATTGTTATATCATATATAACTAATTTTATAATATATATATATATATATATATATATATATATATATATATATATATAAGTATTGTTATATCAGATAAAAATATAAAAGATATAAAAATACATAACACATATATTAGGTATATATAGACATTATAATATCAAGTATAGAAATAAAATTATAAAAAAGACTAATATAATATAAGTATAAATTAGAAATTTCTCGAATACCCTTTTTACATGCAAATCTTGAGCATGATCAATAAAAAATAAGCAATAAACAGCCTTGTCCAATTTTAACCCCAGAATCGAAAAACCAACAATAAATGATAGGATTGAATAATACCTTCTGTAGTAGCACTGCTTCTTTAGGACATGCCAGTGATATAATCAGGTACAAAGGCAGCTGGAAAGAAGAAAGCAACGTCAATTGAGACAAGTACTATGTCAAAGAGCATAGCCAGCAAATGTTGTGGTATATGTAACGAAGAAGAAGAAGAGAGAGTTTGGACAGTTTAATCTGATACCATGTAAAGGAGAATATTTTCTGTATTTTTCAATAACTGTACAGCAGCTATATATATGTATACAAAGAAGCTATTTTAAGTAAAGATAAATTACAATACCAAGAATTAAGGAGAATAAAATCATATCACAATTATATAGTAATCCATGGTTGTAGGCATAATGAGAGGAATCAAAAGATTTAATCCGTTATAGTATAAACTATAAAGAATGAAAATACTAAGAAAAAACTATATATAGAGACTCACTAGCCAAGTTTGGCTTCGTGGAACTACTGCAGTATGAAGTAGACCAATCCAGAATGCAGCAATAGCCACTAGTACAGACAAAATCTTCACAATATGCTTCATTTAATTAGGGAAAATAATCCTAAGTGCTGAACCCTGATAATATTCACCAAAATCAGCTAGGTATATTAGAACAAACCATCATAATGTTGCTGATACTCCACTCAGTAGAAAAAGGAACTTGCTGATTCTGTCAGAGAATGATCAATGAAGTAGGATAAGGGATAAGACGTGTTTAGTCATCCAGATAATCATCCCACAGTGCATTGGACAAGTCAAGGGACACTGTCAGAATTCTTATGATCCTTTCAAGAAATAAACACTAACTGAATGACCAGGGGTTTAACGACGACACCCAGATCATCGCAAAGACAATCAACCAAGAAACACGTCCCAATCTATATAAACGACTTGCCAATCCAAGACCTACACACAAAATCAATTACGGACAGCAATTATATGAACAATATGATGCAGAAGACATAAATCAAACAACACACGATTTTTACGTGAAAAACCCATTGATATGAAGAGCAAAATCACTACCCTTTCTTCTTCTCTTAGTATGATAAAATTGAGGATAAAATAAACCCAATATAGTTCACAACAACTCACAACCCACCAACAAGTTCATATATAAGAGAATCAACAAGAAGAGAAGATAAAGAAATCACCAAAAACAAAGCTTTCTGTCCAAATGCAATATCTGACAGACCGGGTCTCAAACAAAAGATCCAACTGTTGAGAACTAAGATCTATATGTCTTCAGACCGGGGCTCAGACAAAAGATCCAACCATTGCGAACGAAGATCTTTACGTCCTTAACAAACTGACCAAATTACAACTTGATCCAGCGATTGAAACTTTGACATTATACATTTTCGTGAAGATTGTCGCAAAAATAGAATTACCTCTCTAACTTTTCACTTTAGTTAGGATATATATATGGTGAGACCGTGAGACTCATTTGGCACGCTATTGACCCTTGGCCTGCACACATACACACACCGTCTGCACGACAATGTCTGCACAGTCGGTTTGCCACTCACCATCTGTAGTCTGCCCATACTAGCTTGGATCTGTAGTCTGTCCATACTTCACTTTTGTCTGCTCGTTTTCTCTTTGGTTTGCTCACACACTAGCTCAGTCTGCTATAGAGAAGCCACAAAAGGGCTGGCCCATAACACTAAGCCCATGCGGCCATGCACAATGTTCAGATATATATCAGCATTTGGCTGCTCAAGACTGCAATATTAGTATTGAAAGTTGTTTTCACGAACATATCAAGCTTGCAGAAAACCCCCCATTTTTGGTATTGAGGAAAGGGGATGGATAAGAATGCAGAAATAAATATTTTAGTCATATAAATAAATATTTTGCACATGACAAATACTAGATCAAAAGAAAGACAGAAATGGTAAAGCTACTCCATGTCAAATATGCTTACATGCATATCAACTATCACGTGAATGCATTAGTGGCTGAATTTTTCCTTTAGGCTCCGTAGTAGAGACTGAAGAGCTAGTCTCCCTTATGTACAGTCTCAGACCCCTTTTCAGCTCAAAAGATTGAGTATATTTCATCCTGTGGTGCTCCATACAATCACTCAATGAACATGCAATAAGAAAATTCACTAATTCAGGCAGGCATGCATACTAGCAGCCTTAAAATAAGTTATGAAAGACTCGAATAGCTAAGCTCATAAAGAGTGACAAACTCTAGTCCGCAATATTATCAAGAATTGAGACGCTGATCTTTTCATTTCATTACTTGTTTTAAGGTATCTATAGACTCAGTTTCAAGGATTCGTACCCTAGCAACTAAGGCTAGAGATGAGATCTAGCTCTCTTTTTTTTTTTTATTATTTTATTATTTTTATTTTTATTTTTTATCCCTTTGCCAAAAGAAAAAATATCACGGATGCATTTATTGGAAGGAACATGTCCAGGAGTACTGTGTTACCAGTGGCGGACTTTGGTTTTGGCGGGTGAGTCAAATGACTTAGCCCAAAAAAAATTTCAGATCTCACAGTCACGCACACTCTGCCTCTCCCACGACTCTCGACTCACTTTTCATCCTCACTCTCAAGTCTCACCAGTCACCACCACTCTACGTCTGACGTCTCCACGACCACCAAGACACCTCACACCAGGCGTCCGGCAGTCCGCAGCACCCAGCCACAGTCACTGAGTCACGGTTAGAGCCTGAACCACCTCCACTAGTAGTGGAGGTGTGGAAGATGTGTACGGTGAGGATACCGCCACCGAGGATCAACTTGTCACTTCTTGGGCGCTCTCAGTTGCTAGGTACTAAAAATCGATAATTCTATGTTTTATTAGATTTCTTCTTCACTTTGATTATTCATTTTTTTTCTTCTCATACTTGTTTTTACTTTTACTGTTTGTATTGCTCAAACTGGTGCTTTTCTCATTTATACGTGTGATATATTTTGTCTAGACATACATATTCTCTATGATTTGGTACGTCTAATATTAGTAAGCCTCAATATGTTACTACAATAATATTGATAGTGCAATTGCTTACTGTAAAAAATGTTATAGATGGTTTGTTTTATTTAGCTCAATCTAGTAAAGATAATACCTATTGTGGAAATAGTTTTGTGTAAGAATAAGATGCACCAATTGTTAGGGGGTGTGAATTTGTTTTTTTTATCATCATATGGTATCGCCCTTTTGTTGGACTTATATGTGTCTCATGGATTAAGTCTTGTCTATGGTGTAAAAGGGTGGTCTTAAGCACGGAGAGTCCTTATCCTCGGCCCAAAAAATAGTCGAGAAATGGTATTTTCTCAAATGATACACGTGAAAGACAAACTACAAACTAGCATGAGAGATCAAATGTTTAATTTGTTACATTTTGATTATCGATTGTAACTTATGTTGTGGAATATAAATCCTGGATCCGTCATTGTCGACTACTCTCTTGAGAACCACTTATCAAACCTTATCTCGATCTCTTGAGATTCATTTATCAAACATTATCTTAATCTGTCATAAACCATCTTACGTTGTCACTCGTGAATCACGTTTCTCTATGGCTCAATAAAATGGTCTTCCTCATCTCTTCTTTTATCAAACCCACTCAGAACAAATACACAAAATACAAAGGAGATTAAGCAAAGAGTGAGATATATAACAATGGCCGAGATGAAGAAAGTGTTTGTTAGTCAGTTTATTTTGGTAATCATTTTGGTGGTAATTGCCACAAAACCTGTACCCGTCTTGGGTGTTCGCAATCTTGACTTCCTCTCAGCGGCACTACTTCGGGAGGTTGCTGCTAAAAACAATAACAATGCTCTCACTTGCCATGATGCAGGGGAATACTGCATACCGTACGTAGATGGGTGTTGCAGCCCCTATCAGTGCGCTGGTATTTGCATATGCTGTAGAGTTTGAGTATTGGATTCACCTCCAATTCTCCACGCATGCTTGTTTTATGTTTCATTATTGGCATGTTGTCATTGTGTTTAATTTATTTGCAATATTATGTATTGTTGGATTATTGTGCATATCCTAGGCTATTGTATACTACCTCCGTCCTAAATTATTTGCTACATTTTACTTTTCACTGTCTTCAATACACAATTTAAAACGTTTTTTCCTCTAAATTCGTAAGATAAAAAATTATAAAAAGTTGATATTCTAAAAACAAGATGCATCAAACAATATCTCACTTGAATATATTATTTGTTATAACATGATTAGAATTTATAGTCAAAGTTTATAAAATTTGACTCCCAAAATAAAAATGTAGCACGTAAAAAAAGACGGAGGGAGTATGTGCGAGTGCGGGTTCGATTTAATATGACTTACTAACTCCGCGAGATCCAAATCCAATATGACTCTACCCATTAGTTGTACATATAAATTTGATAATGCCTTCGCTTGACACAACCTAGATATAAGGTTTATCAATTTTATTCTTATCCACTCGTTAAAAAGTTTCACATAACACTGCATGATCGAGGCCTGTTTGCACTAATTTATCGTGGTTACTCTGTAAAATGGGTATAATTCATTTCTTGGATAATAGAAAAGAATATATATAGTTAAATGATTCATCACGCTCTCATGTAAGATCGTCTCATACAAGATATTATTATTAATTTTTTTTGGTTTCTTTTTGTATTAAATAAGTATGAAGATATATACATAATTTTTTTTATGTAAAGAGAACAGCAAACGACAAGACAACAAATGATGTAGACGGGATTCGATCTCAGGTCTTGGATGCCACTCGTCAAGACTTTAACCAACTACATTAGTTGTCATCCACAGGATAAGAAAAGAAATTAGCAATATCTGATATTAACTATTCTATTTTCTTGGCTCGATTAATCTATAAAAGGAGAAAGTTCGTGAGTTGAGGATCGTGCAGTTATGATTATAATTTCTTAAAAATTTTGGACTTGATATCAACATTATTCGATCGAGTGATGACCAGTATGAATTACATCATTGACAAGAATTTGAAGGAAGCAATGTCTTGAAAACAAACGGCTGTATAAAGTTGAGTAATAGTAGACAAATGCGATAGAAACTCTCTTAAGATTGTAGGTAAAAGAAGTAGAATTTGAGTCACTGGGGTTCTTGCAAGGAATAATATTTGGAGAGTAGTTTTCGTTGCAAGTAATTGTATGCACCTTACAAGTTACACTGCAAAGATTATTTTGCCGTATTCCTGAATTTTTCCGCGATTTGATTTACTGTGGTAAATGTCCAGCACTAATCACCAGGGGGGACTATTTGCCAAGGTGATATGGCCTCGTATCATTATAGTGGTTTTTTTTTTTTCATTATCAATTAAAAGTGGGTGGATGTTTCAAAACCATTAAAATTAATTTTATTGCCTTATAATCCAACTAAAAATGAATTTCCTATACATATTATTTACATGATAGGGCTATGATAAAGTCAATTATCAAACAATACCTATCACATGTGAGTATAAGACTATATGAACCTTTTCTAATTCATATCTGATATAAATTATATTAAAACATTGAGATATCAAATATAGATGTTGTCATATCAGATATAACTATTATTATATCAGATATATAAATACAGAAGCTATAAAAAATACAGAAAAAAGAATGTATAGACATAATAATATCAAATATAAAAATAATATTACAAAAATGTCCCTTAATATATTTATAATAGGTATAAATTAGAAAATTTTCTATCACATATTCCATATGTTATATCCCATCATCCATGTCATAGTTGTTTGCTACATACTACATTTGGCTCTCCTTTCTTTCTCGCCTTCTTCTTCCAACTAGTCCATTCTTCCATAAAGAAATCAAACAAAATTTCTCATTAATAAAGCACATCTCTTAAATAAGATATGTATTCCATTCCATTTAAAAGTGGTCAAATGATTTGAGATATCTTAAACAAGATATCTTAAGCACATATGTATTCCATTCCACTTAAAAGTGGTCTAATGATTTGAGATTGAAGTATACCTGTGCAAAGGGTCGGGTTAGGGTCGGGATAGCTTACAACAAAATAGCTTTGGGCAAAAGAAGATGCAAAACGAGTGACTCGGGTCGGGTCAAAAAAGATATATACAAAACAGACCAAGTTGGGCTGGGCTGTCTAAAGCGAGTATAGTTTTATTGGTATAGGGTGACAATTTACCTATATCACCTCCAATCTTTAGAGGTGAACCATTGGCAATAAGTAAATGAAAATCATTCATTACCTAATAGTGTTTAAAAGTCTTGAAAACTATTGGCCCCATTATTGACCCATTAAAAACCCAATAAAATATAACCCTTTAAAAGAACGATCCATTAAGAAGTTTAGAACATTAGAACAATAGTTTAGAACAATAGAATAGAAGTTTAGAACATTAGAACAATAATTTAGAATAATAGAATAGAAGTTTAGAATATTAGAACAATAGTTTAGAACAATAGAACAGAAGTTTAGGACGATAAAACAATAGAACAGAAGTTTAGAACATTAGGACAATAGTTTATTTAGAACATTAGAATAATAGTTTAGAACAATTAAACAGAAATTTAGAACGATAGAACACATTTGTATAACAATAGAACAAAAGTTTAAAACATTAGAATAAAAGTTTTGAACAATAGAATAGAAGTTTAGAACATTAGAACAATCGTTTAAAATATTAGAAAAGAAGTTTTAGAACATCAGTATTAAATTTTAAAACAACATAATAAATATTTAGAACAATCTGTACTAATTTGCATGGCAACATAAATTGGCAAGTCCTTTAATGCAAAAACTCAAAGATAAAAACAATAGTGACATGCAATACCAATTACCAAAGGCATGGGCAAATTTGCATGGCAACATAAATTGGCCATCCATAATGAAATCATAAGGGTAAAACTTTAAAATTGGCATTAACCATAAGAGTACTACTACTTCACATAACTATATAGATCATAGATTATACGAACAAGCTTAAGTTCCACCATCTCCATCTCATTCATCAACCTCCCCCACAAATAGTAGGAGTCCCACCTTACCACACCACACCACTCTTCCCCTTCCCAAAACATATTGTTTGTGTGCTCCTCCTCTCTCTCCTTCCCTCCACCCTCTCAGCCACCTTCACTGCCCACCTATAACCCAAATTAACACTTCCCCTCCTCCCCCTCTCCCTAAACCAATGCGACTGCTACGAGGGTGAAGAATCAATAGGAGATAGAATATGATCAATATACTCTAGGGGGGGGGGTGTGAATAGAGTATAGTCCTTTTTCGCAATTAGGCTTTCAAAGCTTTGAAACGACTTTTAGATGCGGAAAAATAATAAAACTAGTTTCAAGGGCTTTGAAGTGGGTTTCAGGATTTGACTTAAAGAGGCTATTGCGAGAAGGATGAATTAAGTAAAGCAAATTAAGTACGAAAGTGAAAACGTAAAAGGGATGAGTATTTGTTACGAAGTTCGGCAATGTGCCACGTAGGGTTTCCTACCCTTAGGATTTAACAACTTTTATTTCTTCCCTTAGAGATCTAAAGCAACCCAGAAGATCTTTACCATATCTTCTTTACCATAGCTTTCCCTAGCTACACTTTAGCGTCTCAATTCCTAGAAATAAAAATCACCTCACTTTTATGAACTTTTAAGTATTATAATTTCTACTCAAGGTATATATCTCTTTTCTTTTGATCTTTCTTTTTCACACTCAAGATAGACATTGATATTCTTTTTCTCTCAATTCTAAATTACAATGAAAAGAGTAAGTGCTAGAGAGAAAAATATTTGTTGTAGCTTGATAGTTGTATTTCACGTTTAAGGCTTGATCATTTTCAATGCTTCAGTTCACTCTATTTATAGAATCATTTGCAATGGATAGGCTTCATAACAGAATCTTCAAAGAGCCATTGCTTTTGAATCGGAGTTTAGGCTTTTGACTGACTGCTTCAAAGTGGTTCCATATTTCTCGGGCAGTTACTCTTGAAGTCCACTTAGCCGTTTTGAAATATAATAGAGACGACTTAGAGGTTTGAATTTCGATTGAGATGATTTTGATGATTGAAATTCTTCTACACAAGAACGTCCAACAACTAAATCATCCATGCATATCTTTGACAGAATTGTTCAACCCCACAAATTTAGGAAGACCAAATGATTCAAACTCATCTTGTTAGAAGTTTGAATTAATTCAAATTCTTCAAAGTTCATGGCATAACCAACTCCTTAAAATAAGAAAGTATTTTAAACTTGAGTTGTTATACATGAAAAGTTATTTGAAAATAATCCAATAATAACAAACATGTTAGATAAGAATGTAAACGTTAGGAATATAGAATCGAGGCATGAGCATACGAGCTCGGTTGCAACTTCATACGTATACATGCATATTGTATACATGCATGCATTATTCTTTTGTTGACTAAAGCTCTTTGACTTCCATCATTCAAAAACAATTTAGATAGATAGGTAGATATATCAAGATGGAGTCTTCAGAGGGGAATACTAACAACGTTTAGAAGGCAAAGAGGGGGTAGGTAGCATGATCGGCCATCAACAACTTTTTTTATAGCCTTTGTCAACTTTTTACCCTTTCTAATTTTTCCTGATATACTGTTAATTTAACATATTGTATTTCACCATGCCCGCCCTCAACCCTCTTCTGGCAATACCTTAATGTATATGTGTTTTATGCTTATAATGCTAAGTTTTCATGTTAATTTGTATGTGGGTATGTTTGTTGATCAAATTTTGCGATATTACTATATAAAGTTTTCATTTTTTTTTTATTTTTCGTATTCTTTAGCTAGTGTAAAGGTATAATATTATCATTTGAATTCGCCAAAGTGTACGTATAGTTTTTGTGTAATTTGATTAGTGCTGAGTTTATTGTAATGCGTATTGACCAAAATTTGCGTTAATAATACTTGGGTTATTTTTGTGTGTGCGTTCAATACTATTCATTAGTGTTAAATATTCATGAAATTGATTATATATACTCTACATTTAATTATTTGGGGGAAGAATTTGATTCTGGGGGTCGTGATTTCTCTGTATTTTCCACATATTACAAAGGTGGTGGGTTGGCTGGCTTGACTTAGGGTAGACTTTGTGTAAGGTTTTTTTTTTCTTTGAATTTAAGCCTTGTGTTTTTGTGGAAGTGTTTGTTTATGGAAAATATCTGTAAGAAGTTTACTTTTCACGTTGATTTTAGGTAAATTCTTTGATGTAATTGAGGGTTTTACATTTCACCAATCAAGATTCTGTTAGAGCCCCTTTTCCTGGGTATTTGGTACGGTGTAGTACTTTGCCTACTTCGTGTGAGTTTGGATGAGTTTTAACAATTCATAAGGTCAACGTGTAGTACTAACCCTATCACCAAATAATGCACAACCATTGGCAGGCGAGAATGCTACTGAAAACGCTAGTTCAAGCCCTGGTAGGTTGCATCATATTCCTTTCGACAGTGATCTGAATTTAGGCTTTGAGGATGTAAGTTTTATGAGTTTCTTTTGGAACCTTAATCACTCATTGATCCACTAGATTTTACAACTTGTTTGTTAATAAATTTCCTACATGTTACATATAATGGATATATACATTCTTAAATATATAAAGTGACTAATCCACTAGAAGAAATTGACCTGATAAATGTTGTCGATTCCAATAATTCAGAAGATCAGCATAATTTACCAGATGGTCGATCTGCTATAGGTTTGTTTACATTCTCCATATATTGTGAAGTGCAACATGTTACATGTATACCTTCTCTGCATCTAATGTGAACCATTCATTTCACCCCTCTTAGAGATAGAAGTGAAGCGCATAAAACAACACCACAGAAGTTGAGTAAATCCCTCAATGCATAGTGATATGAGAGGTGTTTACTTTAAAGAATTACCAGTGACAAGCATCGATAAAGGTTGACAGGAAATAAATTCATTTGGAAACTGTCGACTCATAAGTGGAAGCTGCCTATCTTTATGATAGGTATGTGCATAAGTATTGAATTGAACTATTAACATTATCGTGCTTGAGCTTTCTTTTAGCTGTATTCTTTCTATGAATTTCTTTTCTCACATATTTATTCCTTCTCTTGAGATTTTATTTTTGTCTTTGCTATATTTTTCATCGATATCTATGGTTATCAGTAATACCCTTACATTTACATTCATTCTGAAGTCAATTAGGTCTCAGGGTGAATAACATCATATGGATTTGACATGGAATGGAGCTCATTCTACAATGAACTAGTGGCTACCTCCCAGCTCCTCTAGAAACTTTGATAATCATCTTCGAGGCTTTAACAACATACTTTCATTCATCGTGCCCAAACTTGCCAGAATACAAACAAGCAACGGAAAACAAACAAACAAACAATGTTGAACACGACAACACGTGATAATAACAAAAATTTAATTACTTTATTATATGAAAAGTAATTACAACAAGACTTGTATACAATAATTCATCACAATACTTGAATAGAACCTATTTTTAGAGCATTCACTCTAATATACTTTTGTGGACACGCTAACACTTATTTTATAGGACACAATATTTTGCTCTTTGTTTTTCTCACTTGAACTCTCACTTTCTTGTGAATGTCTTCACCCCTATTTACTACTCCACCTCCTCAATGAATGGTGAAGATTTATTTGATCTAAGGGTGGAGATTGATCCTCTAGAGTTTTTCACATTTTCCTACCTTTTACATATTATTCTATATAGTTCATGAAAGCTCTATACTTCTGCACAACATTCTACATGCTTCCACACCATTTTACAATCTTTTAGAGAAATATATATTTTTCTAGATTATCCGAAGGGTTCCATATCATTCTACAAGCTTTTAGAAAATTCTAGACTTCTCTAGAATTCTCTAGAGAATTATATACCTTCATTTATTAATTTGATAGTCGGTGGTGATTTTTCAAACAAGCCTAATGTACAGGGGAAGTGCTTAATAGCATTTTGCAGTAAGCCAGTACTCCTAATCCATATATTGAATACTTGAATGTTGCTTATCTGAAAGATTATTTTGTTGTTTATACTCGCTGTTTTGATTTTAGAATAATGAAAACTACACGTAATTACTCCTTTAATCACATTTCATTGCAGTGGCTTTCAAAAGTGTCAAGTTATAGTGCATTGATATCTTAAGAGACAATTACTTTGGGATTTGAGTTCAATGATGCATGGTTGGGATTTTGTCATCACTGCATTCTAGTTGATATATTGTATTTTGGTGAAAACACTAAAGAAATACTGTTGTTCCTATGCAGAGCTGCATTTATGTGTGGGAGAGAGACCAATTTTGAGCTCACAGAGAAGGAGAAACAAGTACTTGGAGTGCTCAAATGGGATGAGCTTTTGGTGAAGACACGCAATGAAATAGCTAAGAAAAGTAATACTCACATTTGTAGTTTTAAATTTGGTTGTTCCCCTTATTGTTACCCTATATTTACGATATGCAGTTTCAAATAACTTGTGCAAATGAATGTTTCAGGATCTAAAAAAGGCATGTCACAGCAAAAGTGTCGCCTGCAGTAGATTCTGGGGGATACTCGGCTTCTGATGCTGCAGATTTAGACACACCAATATCTTGAATGCTTATTCTTTTTTAGTCAGGCGGAATTTTTGCCGATCACTTTGCTCAAGTTGATCAACTTCTAAATTAGCTTGGCCCTGTGTTAGGTTATATAAAAACTTACCTCAACTACCAGGCACAGTCATGCATATATGTAATCTAGTAATACTTACAGAGTTACAGCAGCCTTTTTAGCATTATAATAGTTGATTCAGATGTATGTAGCTCACTTCACACAATAGTTTACATCCAGAATAGCACTATCGAATACAAAAACCAGAATACACCACTGCTATTTGCTAATCTCCCAATTAGAAAAACTGTAGGTGACCAAACAACACTTACAGAACCAGCTTTTATTTATTTTAAATAACAGCAAATGCAACTTTCAGGTTCAAGACAGCACTTACATCTATGTAGCTACAGAAAAAAGAGTATCAATTACAATCTGATTACAAAAATGGAGCCATTCACACCATCTGTGAAACCATCCTTGTTGGATGATACAGCATATCTCACAAGTGACATTCAGACAAACCCTTACTTTGAGTTCTAAGACAGTCCTTTCAAACAAACCCAACAGGACGAGGTAAAAAACTAAATCAAGTTAAAACTTATATACCCCCTTGCAGCAGCTCAAATGCCAAGAGGCTGCACATTAGCTCAGTAACTGTGAAGAACCACAGTAGCCCTATTTCACAAACGGTATGCCTGAAGGTACCTTTTCTGCATATTGTCCATATTCATTTCCAAAAAAGCGCCTCAAATAATTTTCTTCATATGGTATTCGTCCAGCAAAGAACCGCCAAACTACTAAAGTAAACGCAACAGTTGATATGGGGTTAAGGAGAATAATTTGAGTACCCACTGACCAAATAAGAAAGCCACAATATCCAGGATGCCGAACAATACGATAGATACCATGAGTTACCAATTTATGATGCTCTTCATGATGTATTTTGATGAGATGTGTGAACGCCCTTCCGGCTGTCAGGATCGCCATTTTGCGTATAATTTCACCAATCACAACCAATGCAAGACCCAAGTTGCTTAGCCACCAATACTCCTTTAATCCAGGAAAGAATGAATATTCGACGAAATATTCTAGCAGCGAGAAAAGCATGGCAAGTACGTAGTGCTTGCTTATCAAGAGAGAATGGAGGGTCACGTTCCTTTTCCCATGAATAGTGATGGCTAAAAAATATTCAGAAGTATGAAAGAAGCAAATTGCAAAAAACATTTGTGACACCTGTCTGGTAGCAGTACTGTGAAACATATCCATGACTGACTTCTTTAAAGCTAGCTAAAACATGTAGAAGTGACAATCTTCAATTATAGAAGCAATGCAAGTCTTACTGATCACAGAACCAGCTCATCACTTCAATGCCTTCTTTAGATCTGTCAATGAGAGAGAAATATCATAAATTGAGATTTGGGGTTTTAACATAATATGACATGCTTTACAGTATCTACACAGTTAAGAAATATTCAAAAGATTGCTATCTACATTAGTTGAGAATGGTGGAAAGCACATACAAATTGACAACTACATGGAAAGACACCTTAGTGCACAAGGCAAAAACTAAATGATTAGAAAGTGTAGCAGCCTCCTATGGTAAAATGAAACGTACATCAATAAGCACAAAGGTATTTCATTTATTAAGCGGAGTAACAATAATGATAACAAGGGCATTCAGCACCCAATTTGAAGGCCTTAAAGTGAAAATACAGAAATAGGGTTCATTTAATGCATGCACGTTGAGAAATTATACACTCTACAATTGAATCTCCAGTTTCACACTTTCAAATGCATGCATGCTATCCAAATCCCAATATCCATAATTGAAGGCGCTTCTATCTTTTATTTAAGGTACTTGATCAGATAAGCATGAGCAAAGTTGTTTGGTGAAATAGGTTAGGCTTGATAATTGTGTCTACATCATCATCATCAATATGACATCATCCAACATTATTAGAGAGGCTTTCCTTCATGGAAGGTAAGGTGAAGCAAGGTGTTTCCCAGGTGTGTTAATCATTTGCTATTCCGTATGAGAAATTGTCAAACCAGACTACTATTATGACAGTTTTGTTCAGTTATGATACTTAAGGACTAAGGTAAGCAAGTATAGAAGAGCTAGACAGGCAATGTTGAATGAAACATCTATACTTTCGATCTAACTAAGAAAAGCAAAAGGTCTTTCAGCTTAAATATACCATCACAAAATATGGATAGCATCCACTAATTGTCACCCATATTGTGACTTTTGTCAAATAAGTAAGCAGTAAACTATTCAAATTGATCAATGCAATACGACAACCATCTAGATTCTCAAATATCTTACTTAAGATTACAGCTTGTGCAATAAAGATATCCTTTAGGGAATAGAGACACCTACATCACTACACGGCTACAACAATTTCTGAAATCTATAGCCGTTAAACAGAAAGTTGAGACTTTACAGACGACGAACCTTTTACTCCAGATAAATAGATGCCCCACCTAGCTAAAGCCAAACAATAAAATAAAATCTTTGAAATAATTGCAATGTAAATTGTGATGTGGCTAAAGTTGATGATCCTAAATTGCAGCGAACAAAGAGGAGGAACTTGAAGTTATCTATGAAATCATCAAAATGTGAATTGTGTTGTGATGAATACTGAAGATTCTGAATTGCAGAGAACAAAAAGGCAGGGAACCATGAAATTATCATGTCTTTGGCAGCTAACCCTCAAGAGTCAGGATGGCAGTTAAAATCCCTACAAAGATTAACCAACAAAAGGTGAATGATAGAATTGGAGATTATATTCTTGATTGGTTTTGAAGGACCAAAATGAGACGAGAGTTACCACATTTATCTCTTGTTGAAATGATACGAAAAAAATATAGGAGCGATGAGATAAAAAGACAGAGACAAGAGTTAAGGTGTTTGATTTTAACTTTCTGAAAGATTAATAAAAAATTACAAGCTAGGGACAATAACTGCTTTGCTTCTCTTGATCCAAGCACTTAGAGCTACTCCATTTATTAGATTTCATAGTCTAGAATGTCAGGAAAAGTGTTTCCTGATAGTGTAATGGTAAATAATTAGAATTTCCCAAAATAAATAACACAACAACAAAGATTAGATCTTTTAAAACCATGACATCCCTAAGTGGAGACTCGATAGGGATTGAGACAACATGCAAATTAAAGTAAACCAAATACGCTAGGAGGACTTCCAGAAAAAACTAGACAGTTCGTGCCTGAATCACTAACAGCAAACCATAAGTCTACCCATCAATGTCAGCCTGAGTATTTCGCAAGTCATCCAATAATCAATCACCCCACACTGCCAATGAGCCAACGGTTACCAATATTTACCTTTAAACTCAAAACACATTGATATCCAAATACTAAGTTTCAAGCACAAAATAATGTCCAACAATAACTTTCCATCAATTTATGTGAAAAAAGAAATCTTCGGCTACAACTATTTTTTTATAAAAAAAATAAGAGCGTAAAAAATATCGATACCGATCAGCTCATGGGAATACGGGATCAACCCTCTCCCCAGCACCACCAACCGGAAAGCAACCAGTCAAACTCAATAAGCCAAACAAAGGTAAAAGTTCTTCCTCCTAAATTTCAACCTTTAATTTTCTGATAATTTGTACAAAATAGCTATATACCCAAATAAAAAAGCAATAAAATCCCAAGTTTTGGGCATCATATATCAACAATACAGTAAAATACTTCACAATTACAAATATCAAAACAAAGAGGAATACATAGATAACAAACACAGCATCAAGAGGGCATCACCTACAGGTTGAATCTTGATGAACAAATCACAAACCCCAGTTCAAATAACTAGAATCGAACTCAAATACACATTGATTAGGAATCATTATGTGATACTATTATCATATCCAATGGTAAAAGATTGACGAGTAAAGGAACAAACCAGGGATGGAAGTTGAAACTTGATAGTGAGTTGTTTGTTAGCAACTGTAAAATTTCGAGTGTGTAAATTGTTCTTAGAGGGGTTTCCCATCTCTTTTTTTATAGCCCAGTTAGCCCTTTCCCTTCGGGGCTTCGGGAGTGTTTGTTAACTTTGTTTCATGTACTCTATTCGGACTTAATCCTACACCTAACACAAAGTATAGGATTCCGTATGAATGTGTGAATCTTTACTTTTTAGACCTCCTAAGTCATAAATACGGGTGGGGTATTAGGGTAAAATATTTTGCTTTCATACTTAGGACAATTTAAAATGAAAAATTTTTAAAGAAATGAGAACAATTTGAATTATTTAGGTGACGGAAGAAGTATTAGTAATACTTAGACCCTTTGAGTCCAAACCCACCAAAATTTTAAAGAGTAATAATTTTTAAAAAAAAATCTTAAAACTCAAAATTTCCATTCTTTTAATTATAACTTTGGTTCTAACAATTTGTCATTTTAAATCGCATTGTCAAATTGGGTTCACGGGTCGGTTTTGAATTGACACATTGCAGATCGATTCTTATCGATTCGGGTTAATTTAGGTCAATTTGGCCTGTCGAATCAAATCGGGTTGGGTCAGGTCATTATCGGGTCGGATTAAATCGGTTATTCGCTTACTCAGGTTCAATTCGGGTTTGGGTCAGGTCATTATCGGATCGGGTTAAATCGGTTATTCACTTACTCAGGTTTAATTCGGTTTTGGGTCAGGTTGTATTCGATTCTAGTCAAGGTCGGTTCATGTAAAACTGGATCGGTTTCTCAGCAGGTTATTTCGATTTAACAAAAATTATAGACATAAATTGCTCCAGTAATAGTAAAATTTGAAGCTGAGGCAGGTTTGCTGTCCTATGTTGCTCGTCACTGTTTGTGAGTTTAAGTACACTGTACACATGCATTGATGATGCAGTTTCACTAGACCCGTGGTAATATAGAGAATTATGGATTATACTCAATCCATGGAAGTGCTAAGGTTGTTTGAACATGAAGTAATAAACAAAAAATGGAGAACATCGAAAAGATTTATATAGCATCAGAAGCGGTTTGAGAATTTAGTAGATGGGGAATAGTTCATGAAAACAACACATCACATTTTTTCATATCCAGTAGAACAGGATAATATTCATCGTCGAGTACCATATCATTACAATGTCATGACTCTAGCCCACCATAGACCACAAAATTCCATCCTATTACTACTAATCAACAAGAGATGGCCATTCTTCAATTTCTTCTGCCAGTGCTTCCACAAGCTTCATCAACTAGTATCGGACTTGTCAAGAGCTGCGCAAAAACGTTTCAAATTAGATAGACGTAGAGGAAAGAATCCCATCAAGACGATTCCAGGTTGATAGAAACACTAATTGATAAAAACGTTTCAAATAAGATAGACGTAAAGGCCATTTTATGCACTAATATAGCAGAAATAAGAAGAATATTTGAAAATCTAGACAGAGGATCCAATTTCCATATAATGAAGTACGTACTTTACACTATGCTAGCTTCAGCTTCAAACAAGCACATAACAACAAACTCACTAATATAGCAGAAATAAGAAGAATATTTGAAAATCTAGACAGAGGATCCAATTTCCATATAATGAAGTACGTACTTTACACTATGCTAGCTTCAGCTTCAAACAAGCACATAACAACAAACTGAATTCTTGTCCGAATTCTCAGGTTCATCAACACGACAAATTGTCTATCAAAATCAAGATTAGTAACAACCATACAAACCCATGAGACAACTCAGGATAAAATGAAACTAGCAGAGGACCTGTAAGACTGAACCAAAGGAGATGTCTTCTCTAATGCTCCTAAGAAAACAAGCCATTGTGACCACCATTTGTAAATAATGGAGACCTGGTTAGGACAAAAAGATACAATATGGACACTCCCTTTATAATTTATTTGGGAGAATTATGGTAATAATATACCACTAGAACGGGCAACTATATAATGGGTGATATTTATCTCAAAAGAGAGGACTCAAAAACTAAGAAACTAAGACAGAACAGGAAAACTCAATGTGGAAACCTTTATGCTTTTACATCTACATACAACAAGCCCTAATCGCACATGGTATGTAGAAACATGCATGAATGAGCTCAGATTGCACAAGTGTTAACATGTAAGGTAATAGAAAGAAGGAGGAAAGGAAAGTACTGTTGTAGTTCAAGAGCTTCTCAATCAAGTCAACATGGGTCATAAGCATCCTCCTGCAACAATAGCGGACCAGCCCCAACGCATCAAGAGCATCCCTAATCAAAAGCATTATATCTCACTTATGTCAGTAAAGCACCTTTACTCTGCTATTTGAAACTAGTATAATGCACTACAAAATACAGCCTATGGACTCTAACTATCATCCTGGTCTTTTCAAATGGAAAAAGAAAACTCATACAAGGATACCTAGGAGACCAAACCTCACTTGGTAAATCCACATGTGTAGATAAAATGAAAATCAACAACTACATCATCAAGTCTCACATTCTCTTCAAGACATATGTGCATAGAAAAACAACATCAAAGAAACGATTAGGAAAGATGGTTCGTCACAAGATTCATATGTACCAAAATAATTCAAACCCTATGATCATCACCACCCCATCCGTTATTCTAGATTAATATGAATTCCTTATTGCATTAGGCTTCTAAACCCCAATTTTTTTTCGGCCCTACACAAGTAACATAATCGGAACCCGCTTCACCTAAACCATGTTTCTATGAATTTTATTTTTATTTTTTTTTTATTTTTTATGCAAGCTCATTAGACTATTCAAAAGATCAGCTTCATTGCACAACCCAATTCGAAGCTCAGAACAAATGAAATCGAAATAAAGGACTGAAAGTTCCAACTATCCCTACAAAGAAATTACGCAAAAAGTAACAATCTTTCACAAAATATAACTTCCAAGAACACAAAACCAGAAAAACACGAAGCTCAAGTAGCTGAATAAATAACCTCACCAACACTCGATGACTACGAAACATAATTGGAGCAATTACACAACCATAAACACAAAAACCCATCAAAACAAAACACATACTTTCATGAACATAAAAAACCAAGTCATTATCAACTTAAAATTTAAAAATTGACCAATTTAAAGAGCGGGAAGCAGTAAAAGAGAAGTACCCTTCAGTGTAATCAGCTTGAAGAAGGTCAAGGTAAGTATCCCATTTGTTTCCGATCACCTGAAAAAACCCAACATCCAAATCAATCAAATAATTGAAGAATCAATTAGGGTTTATCAAAGAACAATTGCAATTATTGGTTAGAGTACATGTAACCCTAGACAAAGAAGGGAATGAAGAACCCAGATTCATAGAAAGGTAAAGAGAAAGATATGGAGGTCACCTTGCCGCATGTGAAACAACGAACTGGGATTATCATGTTTCAGTTCTCTCTGTTCTCTTTTGTTGCTTCGCCTCTGCTTTGGCTGTCGTTCTAACTTCTAACCTCTAAGCTTGTGCTGTGGCTTCCGCGAGGTATTAAGTATCGGTATTTTATTAATTCTTTGAGAGAAACTTCTAGTAATACCCTTGGGGACTTAGAGGGTTGAACCCTTAGTTGTAGATAGATTACCCAATTCAATAAATTTACCCGATTCAATAAATTTACCCAATTCAATAAATTACCCAAAATTGATATGAAATTGGGCTAATTATGACATAAAAAGTGAAACCTGTAAATAGTTCAAATTCGACTTAAAATCGACCCGAAACCAATTTGACCGGATATTCAAAGACACAAACCCGATTCGTTACACACCCGACCTATTATATACCCAGCCTAAAGATAACCCGAAAATGATTGAATCCGATAATTAGCCGATATGATTTGACTTTTAACAACTCGGGCCCCAATTTCATTTGACATGTTAACAAATTAAACTAAATATATATAAATGCACATTGGTACACTAAAGATACACATCATATACTCGTTTGGTACAATAATATACATTTAGTAATCATCATCTCAAAAATATTTTATTTTGCAATGTTTTATGGTTTAGCCATCACATAAAAACAGGTTATCTCATGAGCTAGCCCAAAATTACTTGAGATGAATACAACAAAATAGCAAATATCGAGTCATAACATGTCATTAATAACCTGATATGGACCCGATAAATCCCAACCTAGATTTCAGCCAAAATCGAGGTGACACGTTACCATAATTGCCTTGACCCAAACTCTACTCGAATTCGAAATAACCCACTATAACCTTAATCGAATACGACTTTACCAGAACTCAAACCAAACTCGAGCAAGCAAATAACTTGACCCAATCATACTCAACCCGATAGGTCAAATTGATCCGAATTAAACCGATAAATACCTATCGCGATGGGTCAACCCAAAACTTATCCATGAACCCGAATTGATAGCATTGTAGATATTCAGATTAAGTTTGTAGGCTATATTAATGGTCATATTCATAAATGGTCTATATAAGGATACGTGGGTTAATGATTGGTCAAATATATATGGTCACTTTAAATATTATAAAATTATTCTAGTTTAATGTCATTTTAGACATTTTGAAATCCTTAAGTTGATTTTAAATTTTGACCTCTATTTTTAAAAGTTCAAATAAAGAATCATGATATGAATAAAACTTTGAATTGAACTTCCAACATCAAGTTCGCTGAATTATTAATTATTCTTATTGGACATACATAAAGATACTCCATACTTGCTTTATTTTTAGGTTGGGATTTTGTATATTTTAAACCATGTGTTGTTAGGCACTTTTCCCAACCTTGTCTATGAGCCTAATCTTATCATAAATACAAGGGTAGAGATGAAAAATGTAAATGAAGATTAATTGGATCCTCGTTGTCTTTTTTTATTCTTGAATTTTCATTGGGCATAATTACTGCTTTTAATATTAAGTAAATTATTACAATCACTCTTGAGGTCTACTATGACCTATAAGACCCTTGTGAAGAATATGTAAGTGTTTTTCTCACTAGGTTTGAAATAGCATGAAATGACGACATTTTAAAGGCTACTATATATTATTTTTTTATTTTTCAAAAATTTTATGAATTGAAATAAAGGTATTGGGTGTCTCATATGATCAATAAGAGAGCTTTAGATACCAATTATTGTCTTTTATATATTTAAGGTCTGAAAATTAGTTTATAATCTAATTATAAAAGTTTTAAAAATTAACTAAAATAAAATATTTAGTGTTTATCCACCGAGTACAAAGTTGTCCAAATTGACAGATTTTTTAATGTTATTATATACCTTTTTATATATTCTCAAAAAGTCTTCTAAATTTTTATAAAAGGTGGTAGGAGTCTCATAGGGTCATGTATGGAGCTTTAAAATAATCAATGACTTTTATTCAGTCTCCAAAAAGCCTAAACATGAGTTTACGACTCGATTGTAGAAGTATTTTTTTTATATCAGTTAAAAAATAGAAGTTTCGCATCAGAGTAGATAGTTACACGTTGATATATTTTTTAATACTCTAAAACTAAAAGGTAATAGTTGCATCTTAGGGCCATATAAGAAGGTTTTGAATCAATTATTTGTAATCCCCCGAAATTCTACAATTATTTTTTTTATCTATTTATTTTCCTAAGTAATCCGCTAAGCCTAAACTACCGAAATTCTATCCTACTCAAAATTTTATATTACCCAAAGCTCTATCTTACTATCTAAACACTATCTAAACCTAAACACATTTTACCTAAATCTAAACACATTTTACCTAAACCTAAACACTACAAAAAAAAAACCTACCCCTTAATAAAACCCCACCCGTGGCCAATTCCCCCACAAATACTCAAGTCAAAAAGAAAAGAACCTCCCATATACTAACCTACCCCGTGAAACCCCCACAAGAAGAACTCAAAAGAAAACCCCATCCCCACCCGTGAGAACTCCTTGTAGAAACCACCTGCTGCCTCACTGCCGCCGCCGCCAGCCCAGCCAGCCCGCGTCTGCCGCCGGCCACCAGCCCTCTGACGCTCCTGCTAGCCCACTTACGGTCTCCCCTTGTCCTTCCTTCTTGTGTTTTTTTTTTATATGTGATGTGTATGAATTCAATCTTTCACCATTTCCTGTTGAAAGGGTATTGAGCTTGTTTCTTCTTTCACCTAATGGATTTATTGGAATTGCAATTTTAGCATATATTTGATGTACTTAGTAGTGCATATGGCGTGAAAATAGGTTGATTGGAATGAGTTTGCATGTCTTTAATGCCATAATTAATAGCTGCGTTGTTGTAATTTTTTTTTACTGTCATTAGGTTTGAGAACTACTAAACATAACCTTGCTCAAAACAGTAGTGTATGAAAAAAATGTGCATTATTGAGGTGTGTGTCTGATATTTTCTTTCAGATCAAGTTGTTGTATGAAATATTTAATTGTCGTATGTTAAACAAAGAAATAAGTAAATTGCTTGCAATTCATATAAGTTTTAGAAAGTCGAGATCTCTAATCTCACCTTTTACTAGATTATTTTGTCTTGAAAATTTGCTTTTGAGTATTGGAATTAAATTTAGCCATCTACTATGCCTCGGGAAATCGTAATTGTCTAGTAATGGCCTACTACTGCCCAATGGTTTCTAGAACCTGCTACTACAGTGCATTCTATGAGATGATTTCCATGCTTCACATAATATGAGATAATATAGTATATGATTTGAGTATTACATATTTTAGATGAAATTTTGGGTAACTTATACGTTAGATCTTATGGTGATATCAATTTGTTATATAAAGTTGTATGAAGTATCTAGGATATTTATATTGATTGCTTGTAAATGGGACTACAAAGTTGGTGATATTTAGGGATGCCAATGGTTTGATCCAAATAGATCAAACTCATTTTAGAAGATCTAGCTAGGTTTAATTACTTAATACCAAAATTTAGGTAGTGTGGAGGAAGCTTGATTGAATAGTTGGAGTACTCTATATCTTTGTGTAAACATTTCATATTGATTATCATTTTAGAATTTATATTACTGCAGAGTATCAACTGGCCTTATTAGTCGTGATAGATAAGAAATATTATGAAGATATTGGAAATAAAATTTGGTTGTCGGTATGTTGATTTAGCTATATTATTTGGTATAGGAGAACAATTTGTGAAAGGTCCTTAAAAATAGAGAAAGTGGATACCCGTGCATTTTACACCAGGTACGTACAAATTACGAAAAAACGTTACTTTTAATTGGGAGCATGATTTAGGGTGAAACATAAAACGTAGTGTCATGTTTATGAACCCCTTTGAATGAGATTGTTTGGTTATCCATTTGAAAGAATTTATGTTCTTCGTAATAGGGGCATGTTTTGGTATTATTTGAGAGAAACCGTGATTTATTAATTGGTATTAATTGTTAATTAATCCATGAGGTTGTTTATTATTACTCATTCATTACTAATAGTATGATTGGAGTAAAAGTGTATTTTATAAGTCTTAATGACGAGGTAGTTGACTTGGTTCAACAGTTTTATCAGTGGAGATTGAAATTAAAAAGTTAAAAATTACAGTATAACAGAGATAGATTGAATAACTGTAATGTTTGCATATATGTGCTGCGGTGATTGTGTTTATAGAATTTAAACAGTAAATCACTTAAAGAGAAAGAGGATAAGCAATAAAACTCTAGGCTAGTGCACGTCTAGAGTATTGACAATCAGGGGTTGGAGTTCACGGGGTATTATCCGTGGCTTTTCTTGGAGGCCGTGTGATCTACGATCTTTTATAAAGTTTTAAACTTAAAATTGAGGTTAGTTGAGATCTCATCTAGCTATGGTAACGGAGTCGCGTCCGTTTATCATCTGGATTTTTATACTGTATTTTGATGCTCTCCGACGGGAGTGCATGGGTTATTTAATTATTTGATGTCCAAATCAGGACATGGGGGAGACAACCTAGTCTATTGCTTAATCCAAATCATTAATCAATTTATTGTGTCAGTCGAGTAAAATGATGCGTGATACGTTCTTACATTTTAAAATTATTCTTATTTAATTATCAGTTCAACTATTGTACTTTGTAATTTGTATGTACCCAGCTTGCTGATTACGTGCCTTGTGTGTTTTTAGTCATGGCTTTTGCCTATAAATGACACTTTGATGATCCAATACTTACATTTGTATTATTGGGGAGCAGATTAGTAACAGGTATCTAAACGAGCATTCATGCATGGGCGGGTTGAGAGGAACGTTCTTTTAATTTAGATTTCAGAATAAATTATGTTTGTTTGATTTGGTTTTAAACCATTGGATTTGGATTAGAGGTAAACGTTATTTGGTACATTACAGTAAGGGCTGTAGAGGTTCCAGTTTGTTATGTTAGGAGTTGATTTACGTTTAATGTTATTTCAAAAGTCTTTTGGGTTTTCGTTGCAAAACTCTGTTTTATAGCCTTAACGTTTGAACACGTGGTGGTAGCACACTGGTAGTTCCTAAAGGTTTGGATTCCGGAAAAATGAGAATTATCGGGGTGTTACATTATTATTATGTATAGTCTCCAAAATTTTAAAAACCATTTTATAACCCTATTGTATAAGTTTTTTAAATCAGTTGAAATAGAAGTTTAGTGACAAATAGATGGTTACAAGCACTCATAGAGTCTAATATAATCCTTTAATACCCAAACAGAAGCATGTCAATGTGTTCTCTCACTAGCTTAAAATTGTACGAAATGACCTAATAATTAAGGTTATTATACACTATTTTTACTATAATTTCAAAAATTCTCTAAAAGTTAAGTAAAAATAATGGGTGCCTCTTAAAGCCATACAAGTAAGTTTGAAATCAGTCATTATCTGATATTTGGACTCCAAAGGCCTAAAAACGAGTTTACAACCTAATTGTAAAAGTTTTAAAAATTAAGTGAAATACATGTATAACATCAGAATTGATTATTACAATCACTCCTAGAGGCAACTATATATAATCCTATAAGACCCATATGATACATATCAAGATGTTATTTCACTAGCTCTGTAATTATCTAAAATGACCGAAATTTTAAAGTTATTATACATCAATTTTGAGAATGCATCTGTTATATTCTTAACTTTAAAAATAGTTGCAAATTATGTCGTACTTGGCTATTTCTTATAAATTCTTTTATAACTATCACCCATGGGTAATAACAAAGATATAAAAGGATATTCGATTAACCTTTGGAGTGGCAAATAATAATAAAATTCTCCATCTAGCCAATTGGGTATTCGATTCAATAACCTCAGTCTCCTAAGGTTGTCGATTCTTACACAAATCACAATAAGCCCACACCAAAATAAACGGTACATGCTGGTAGATAATCCAAACTATATACAAACTAGGGTGTTAATTCGAGATCACGAGTCAGTTTAGGGTTAATATTTTGCGGGTTGGTGCTTATCGGTTCGAGTTAAATCGGGTCAATTTGGCCTATCGGGTCAGGTCGGGTTAGGTCATTTTCGGGTCAGGTCAAATCGGTTATTTATTTACTCGGGTTCATTTTGGGTTCGAGTCAGGTCGTATTCGGTTTGAGTCAATATCGGTTAAGGTCAATTCGGGTTGGTTCAATTCCTAGACGAGTTATAGCAGATTATTTCAAATTCGGGTATATTTATGGTCAAATCAGTTATGGTAATGGATCACCTTTTTGGTTGAAATTTAGGTTAGGCTTTATTGTGTCCGTATCGGGTCATTAATGACATGTTATTATCGATTTATAACTCATTGTTTGCTATTTTGTTATATTCGTCTCAAGTAATGTCGGGTTAGATCATGCAATAACTTGTTTTTATATGATGGTTGATGGTTAAACCATAAGTCATTGCAAAATAAAATTCATGAGGTAATGATTACTAAATGTGTATTATTATCAGACGAGTATATGATGTATATTTTTAGTGCATCAATGTATCATTATATTGTATTACCCATATCAATTATCTACATTACTGCATAATGCATATATTCAATTTAATTTGTTAACATGTCGATTGAAATTGTGCCACGGGTTGTTATAAATCTGGTCATATATGCTATTTGTCTTGTTAAATCGGTTTTTGATTGACTTCAGGTCGTGTTGGATTGGTTTACGAGTCTCATTTTTCGGGTCATAATCAGGTCGGGTTCAAGTTAATTTCAGATAATTTATCGAATCGGGTCAAATTTTGACTGATATAACTCGAATTATACTCATTCTGCTTCCAATGAAATAGTTACAGTTATCATAAGTTTTCTGGTAAAAGTAGGGCCAATACAAACAAAGCTCCCACACTGCAACAAGGTCTTAATGTCAACTGCTCTAGAATAAAAGCTTTAAGCAATGGGTTCGCAAATATTCAAAAGAGTGTTGTGGAGAACAATTGAGGGTATAAAGAAGAGAGGTTGCAAAGCAAATCAGCCCCAAATGAAGATTAAGTTAGCAAGTCCCTCCTTTTAAACAAACTTTCTTGTTGCTCCTCTCTTTGAATTGCCAGAATATATACATACTTAGATCAATTTTCAGAACCAACATCGATTCCATTCTTGTTGTCTCAAGAAGTCCTTTGCTTCTGCAATGCCCTAGAAAATAAAAGACGAACTTAGATTTCATTGATCATATCAGCCCAAAAATTCATTTAGTCAGAGTTGGCAGATGTCAAACTGTAATGAGACACTTCACACTTGTACAGACTTTCATTCATCTAGATTACTCTATATATATCAGCAACGCATCATGGCTAATCATAACTTTAAACAAATCATAACAGAGGACGTGTACCTTTTACTATCTATCTTGTATGCATTTTATAGGATTAAGAGAATAAAAGCAAAGGAATATTTACGAAGTGTCTCCTTCTGATCAAATAATCTTATTGCTGCTGTTTTTGTTTGGACCCTTTAAAACTAAAAGCTCTTATTGTTTTTCTAGATGAAAGATGTTTAGGTGTATAAAAATGGTCCAAGGTTAAGATTCATTGAGACCATAATGTAATCATGTATTCAACAAAATCAACAAATATAAAGGATATATATATAGGATGTATGAATCTTACAAGTAGACTTGTTTAAATGGACAGAGGGGTCCCCATTAAGGGCGCTTAACTTACCCGTTTATAAAAGGGTATAATCAATTTTGAACTTAATTGAGTCAGTCTTTTAAAGGGTGATATTTTATTGGGTCCTTAATGGATCAAGTCTGGTTAATAATGGGTCAATAACTTCCAAGGCTTCCAAACACTATCAGTTAATGGATTATTTCCACTAACTTGCCAATGGTCCACTGCTAAAAATGGAAGGTTATATAGGCAAACTACCACCATATATAGATAAAAATTATACTCTCTTTGAATGATCAGACCCAAATCGGCCCGTTTTGTATCTTCTTTGGCCCGACTTGATTCAGCCCGTTATGCATTATCTTTAGGCCAGTCTAATCTGGCCAAACTGTTTTGCATATGACTCATCTCGGCCCTAACCCGACCCAATGTACATGAGATATATGTTTGTTGGAAGTATGAACATGGTGAGATTTACACAATAATTTCAAAGCTGAACATATATGTGCCCCCTTCCAATTTGATTGCAAAGATTAAACATTTTGACATCATGTGATCTAATATTAGGGTTATTTAGGGGTTATACGGTAAATAACTTATGAACATATATGTGTTTGATTATGACTAGGGAACCTCTTGTATATATACAGAGCTATTGATATCAATGAAAAACACAAAGAAAACCGATTTCTCTAAATATGTCGTCTGAAATTATTGTAACGATTTAAGGGGCAGGAAGAAATTAAGCTAACATATGCACCAGGGAAATGCACTCGTGGAATTACAGACAGATGAGAAGCTAGAAGCACACTTTTCCTTCACGAAGGGGTGATGGAAAAAGAGTGTGCCGTCTTTGTATGAGATCTTAAGTTCAAAACACTTTTAACATCCCATTTAGATTAAGATATTTTACCATACGAAAGAAAGGTGACCTTAATTGAATTTCCACCTAAAACAAGTGTACCCATCGTATTTTCAGCAGAAAAGGAAAAATAAGCTAGGAGATGTAAGTTGCACTCTTTAATTTTCTGAAGAAAAATGAGCACCCATCTTTCTCAGAAATATTAATGTCTCCTTTAATTTCCTCACCTTACAAAAGATATCCCTTTTCACATGCATATCTTGAGCATGATCAATAAAAACATAAGCAATAAACAACCTTGCCCACTTTTAACCCCATAATCGACAAACCAGCAATAAAAGAAAGGATTGAAGATAACTGTTGTAGTAGCACTGCTTCTTGAGGACAGGAAGGAAAGCGCATCAAACCTATGCCAAGCTGCCTAAATGAAAATGTCCTTTCATTAAGTGTAATAAATTAAGTATAACAGGACAAATTTATGGAGATAATTATAATCGGTTATAAGCATGACCATTTAGCTAATAATAAACCGGTCTTATGAGGTCACACATATAAGTATATGATTGGGTTAAAGTGCAAAAGAGATTAAGAAGCTAAATGGTCATGCTTATGTGAAGTATTGACTAATGGGTTTATTTTGTAACATAAGGATGTTACTTATAAATAAACATGGTTATGAGAAACTAAACACAACTCATACTTAGCCATATTCTCAAAAGCTCTCTTTCTCTCTCAATTTGCCATCACAAAAAAAACAATAAGAAATTGTTCCTTATTCCGTACTAACATACGTGGGGATTCAATCGTTGCTTGTGGACCAACACTAGAGGACCAACATTTGGTGTTTTAAGGATTTTCATATAGAAGTGTTTATTGCTCTTTGCTTTGTGGAAATCACGCTTTAAGGGTATGAAATTATTTTTGTATAATTCGTATTGAAATGTGCATGAGATCATGTTGTAAATGCAAGAAAATGTTTCTTGAAATTCCGCTTTAAGTATCTATACATCAATATACCATAACATGTCAGTCATATAATCAGTTATAAAGGCAGTTGGAAAGAAGAATGCAATGTCAATTGAGACAAGTACTATGTCTAAGAGCATAGCTGGCAAAGGCTGTGATATAAAGAATGAAAATACTAAGAAAAACTGCAGTATGAAGGAGACCAATCCAAAATGAAGCAATAGTCGCTAGTATAGACAAAATATTCACAATATGCTTCATTTAATTAGGGGAAATAATCCTAAATGCTGAACCTTCATAATATTGAGGAATTCTTTTTTAACCTTTGTTTAAAAAAAAAATTCAAAATACAACCTTTGGGCTAAAGTATTTTGAAAAATGACCCTATAGCTAGCTCAGTATAAAGTCGTTGTCATTTGTGTTTCTTTTTAATTTTTTGAAAAATATGAAAGACAATTCCCTGACACTATGTTGCACCGATACGAATCCAAATACAGATACGGATATGGATACGGATATAAAAAACGGCAAAATCAAAATTTCTGGATACGTGTATGCCAAAAAAATAGAACATAAATTATAAAATAAGGAGAGTAAACGTTTGGAGGGGCTGGACTTATATGAGAATTTGGAGGGCTTATATCTATAACTTGCACAACCCATACTAACATTGTAATACTCCTTCCAAAATATAAGCATAGTCAATTAAAAGACCAATTGAGAATGGGTAAGAGCAGACGTTTAGAGGGAAAATTTGGAGGGATTATATAAGACTTTATAGACATTGCTTTCGGATTTAGTACCATTGTAATACTACCTTCAAAAAAATAGATATGAATTTAGATATGAAATTTGATGGGATGTGCTTATATGAGAATTTTGTTGTCTTATGATTTTTTTAGGCTGATGGGTTGTACAAGAAACCTAAATCAATTGGATACATTACCAGAGATGTACCCGGGGTCTTGGAGACGTACCCTAGCTGTACCCGTGCCGTACCCGATACGGGTATCCCGTATCGGTGTGTATCAGCGTACCTGTGCATCATAGCCTAACAGCGACTTTGATATTTTTGTATTATTTTTTTCAATTTTAAGTATACTATTATTTTAAAAAAGTAAAAATAAAAGATTATTCATTTTAAAAAGGTTATTTTATTAAAAAATAAAAATATATTTTTTTGAAAGGTGAAGAACAGTGACTTTAAGAAAAAAAATTTAAATTTTTTTTGTTTTTTTGGTAAAAAAGTATTTTAAATTAACATGTTGTGAAGAACAGTGACTTTAAGAAAAAAAAATTAAATTTTTTGTTTTTTTTGGTAAAAAAGTATTTTAAGTTAATAAAATACTAATAATAAAAGTCATTATTTAGAATAACGACTTTATATCAAATATGACTTCAAGGTCTTTTTAAAAAACTTTGATTATTTCGATTTGAATGTTAAATTTCAAATTTCTTTAAAAAAAAAAAGTTAAATAATATTCACAAAAATAAGCTAGGTTTAGAACAAACCATGCATCATAATGTTGCTGATATTCCACTCAGTAAAAAAAAAGGAACATTATTGTCAGAAAGACGTGTTAGGTCAGACGTAGGAGTAGCTGATCGGTTAGAGAATGATGAATGAAGTATTTTCGAGTATAAGGGGTAAGACGTGTTAGGTCATTCAGATAAGCATTCCACAGTGCATTTGGACAAGCTTCAAGGGGCATTATTGTCAGAATTCTTATGGTCATTTCAAGAAATAATATTCAGATACCAGCATTTGGCTGCTCATGACGGCAAATATTATTCTTATGGTCATTTTTTGGGTATTAAAGGGGAATAGAGAAGAAAGAAGAAATATATAAAGATTTTGTGCATATAAATAAATGTACTGGACATGACAAGTACTAGATCCAAAGAAAGCCGAAATTGTAAACCAATAGAAAAATACTTAGCAATGAAAAATAATGAGTGCAATCCTGATCGATACAGCAACTCCGTGTCAAATATGCTCACATATCAAGGGTGTATCTACCATCAAGTAGTGGCTAATTTTTACTCTGATCTAGGCTCTGTAGAGACTGAAGAGGACCAATTTTTTTTACCTTTCTTTTAATTTGAAAACTACACCCGAACGGTATTTTAAAATATGATCTTTGTTTGTTAATCGTTTTTCACGACAACGATTTTAAGAGGGACTTGAATTTATCAAGTATAAAACCGATGTCATCTAAAGCTAACTCCCAGACCCACTGTTTTCATTCAAAGAAGCCAAAAAACAAAAGGAGAAATTAGTTTTATAATTAAGGAATCAATCAGTTTTTAGACCCAATCTGTGTTGGTAGCCAACATTTTCTCAATCAATCAAGTTTTTCATACTTAGAGCATTATATACTTTAATAAAGTAGCCATATAAGAACTATCATATTAATCCAAATTAAGTAATTAGGCCCTTTAAGAAAGGGAGAGAATCATAAGAAGATACAAACACTTGACTATTCCATATGCACATTAATAGATGTATAAATTAAATCAATCCCATCAATGTTTGATGGTTAGGAAACTAAGTAAGATCTATTCCTATTATTGCTGCCCAAACTTCTTGCCATTATTTCTTAGTTAGTTATACATATCAATCCCACCAACTGCCATTACATATGTCAATGCATATGACAAATGGTAGGCTTCCCTTCAAAAAAACCTTCCGGTGTGATCACTGTCAAAAGCATCTGGTGCCATTGCTTGTGAACGCTTCACACACTTGGTATTGGGATGAAATGGCTTGTCACAGTTGTAAGTTGTCACATTTTACGGCCAATCTATTAGCTTTTAACAAATGGGATGATCGATGGTAATTAGCTTTTGAATGTTTATCTGATTATGCTCTGAAACCCTCATGCCAGAATCAAATAAAATTCATCTCCTAGTCTGCTACGTCAAAGATAACACCATATTTGAAAGCAAAGTTGCATTACCATGACATTAGATTGATAAATTTCTTACAAATTTACATCCATATCCATGGCTTTTTCACTAGTAGAAAATCATTTAATTGCTTCGGTATAAATGTTGCGGTTATATACAATTCGAAGCACTTAATGGTTTGAAATATACCTTAATACCAAGTGTTGCAGTTTTTTAAATAACCGTAGCACTTGAAACCACAAATGCTGCGGTTATTTAAAAAATCGCAGCATTTTTGACTCACTCTTTTTCCTGCGCTTCCAACATCATTTTAAACACGAAAAAACGCGCATTTCCCTCTTCTATAACCCTCAACTTCCCTAATCCTAAATACACATAACACTTAGATCTTCTACTCTTAATCCCTTGTAAACTTCTTTCTAAAGTACCCATAATTCATTATTCCTCACGCATTTCAAAGCCTACTCATCTCTCCCATTTTGAAGAAGTCTTCATACTCCAAAGTTCAGAATCTAAAGGTTTTCATATGCCTTAAACCCTAGTATATGTTATTTTTTTTAATTTTTGTTTTTCGTAATTTGTTAAAATATTAATGTAAAGATGAAAAACTCTTGTATGTTTAGATTTGTAAGCTATATGTTTTGTTTATGAAAGAATAACCCATAAAAATCGATCGAATTTCATAAGTTATAAATTGTTAGAGGGTTTTTTTTTGGAGAAAATAAGTGGACAAATTCCCCTTCGAATAATTTGTGGTCTATAAATCTTGTAAAAATACCCAATTTAGACATATTATAAGCTCCATGTGGAGTCTCATAGCCAATTTCATGGCTTGTCAAAGTTTTTTTTCAATATCTCAAATAAGGTGTCACTGAGGACACTAAGGGGAAATATGATTTGTAGTACTTCTAAAAACAGGGGTTTTAAAAAAAATTACACTATTCGGACTACCAAGCTAAGAGATATGCATCTTCGAAGTTTTTGAAACCTCGGAATACACCCGAAAATCTATGAAGAATGAATTAGTTGTTTGTTTTGAGTGTAAAATCTTGTAGACCGTGATTTTGCGTGTCAAATTGAGTGGTCATAATAGAATTTTGGATTTATATGCTTTACGGTTGATCATTTTTTAACTTTTCTTATCTTTTATGACATATTATTTCTAACAAATTATGCATGATATTCTTATCTTAAATTAGATTATGTTCTTGATTGAATGTGGTGTAATAGTATATAACAATTTTGAGAGATATTAATTATTATTAATAATATACTTTTATATGTAATTAGCACATAAAATGACCTATTAATTTTTTTTGATCTGATTACCATTGATTATTGCGGTTTTCTAAAATAACTACATCTTTTAATTTATATGTGTTGTGTTTATACTAGAAAACCGCATCACATATAAATTTCAGAATAAAAAAAATCAAAAAAATTATTATATGTTGCGGTTTTTTGAAAAACTGCAGCATGTAATGACAAAAAAATTATTTTTTAAAAAAATATATGTTGTATTTTTTTGGGAAAATTGCAGTTAGATATATATGCTACGGTTTTTCCAAAAAAATCGCAACATTTGTTGTTTTTATTGATGTGTCTAAAAAATCGCAGCATTTGTTATTTTTCCATGTGCTTCGCCTGTATGTGCTTCGTATCAATAACCACAATATTTAAAATTAGAAAACCGTAGCATATAGACATTTCTCTATTAGTGATTGATTGTTATTCATTATTACCTACTAAACTAGCCATTATTGTCATAGGTAATTATAAAATTATGGAGAATTTGAACAACGTATCAAGATACAGGTGAACTATGTACTTGGATCTGATGTTTTTGTTGGTGTTGGATCTAGTTTTGTGATGTTGTTGGATATTGAATCTGATATGTTTGTGTTTGCGATAGGTTTTGAATCCAATATGGATAAATTTGGGATTAGTCCATTAATAGAGGGAACTATGCCGAAATTTATAAAACTATCTGATACTTTAGGGTTTGGTTTGATTTGGTTTGTGTTTTGAGGTTTAGTTTAGGGTTTAGGGTTTGGTTTACATTTTGAGGTTTGGTTTGGGGTTGTGTTTTGAGGTTGGTTTACGGTTTTGAGGTTGCCTTTGGATTAGGGTTTGGTTTAGGGTTTTGAGATAAACCAATACAAAAGCTTAGTGTTCTAGCACTATTTTTACTCTTATGTAAAGATTCAAGTCATACTAAAATTGAAATAAACACAAAAGGAGGAAATTGAATTTAGGTTTAGAGTTTGGTTAAGGGTTTGGTTTGGTTCGCTTTGAGTTTAGGGTTTGGTTTGAGTTTAGGGTTTAGTTTGTGTTTTGAGGTTTGATTTAGGGTTTTTGAGGCTGCCTTTGGATTAGGGTTTGGTTTAGGGTTTAGGGATTGGTTTTTGTGTTGTAGACCTTAACTTCTTCAAGAATACAAAGTAAAAAGTATTTTAAGTGTACACTAAGCTCAACATCTAGCACAAACTTGAACTAAATGTGGTTAAAAGTTTACAACTTAATTATGAAGTATGTTAGCTACATCATCATCTATCAATTTTCTAGAATAAATGCATAATTTGCTAAACGCCTGAACTTATACTCTGTAAAGCGCAAATATATAATATTATCAATTTGTAACTGGTCAAATAATATACTATGTCATATTCGGTATAAGAGTTTGTACTATAGTATATAGTGACAAGTGAGTACTCATTTTATATATGTATTCATTCATATCAATATAGTTTTGAAAAGTAAAAACAATCTTACACAATTGAGAAGTTAAAAAAAGGAATTGAGAAATAAACACAAGATGAGGAACATGAGTATATAGTATTATAAATAATAAGTTTGGATGAAGTGCATAGGAAGGTCAAAGTCTCTGTCCAGGACAACGACTTCGGTCTGGCTGAGAACTTGTCTCAGAAACCCTCCCATGGCCCTTAATGACCTCAAAGTTGTTGTAATGGACAACGACTTTCATCCAAGCCTATCCACAGATTTACTTTCGAAATAGTTTGGGATCAGGGTCATTTCCCGAATTATTTTGTAAAAAAAAGGTTAAAAAGAATTCTTATTAATGAGCTTCATAGTTTGGGGCCAGGGCCAGGTCATTACTTTAAGTTATCTTTGGACTTTATTTCAAGGGCTAGAGATGAGACCTAGCTCTTTTCTTTTTGTACCCCCCTTGCCAAAAAAAAGTATATATATCATGGATGCATTTATTGGAATGAAGGACAATGTATGTCTTGATGTGTTGAAAACCGTTGAAGATACCAAAAGGTTATATTTATTTATTTTCCATAAATGGAACTATGGAAGGTAGCCCTTTATTAATGAGCTTCATTGTCCACCTTGATGACAAGATTGACAACAAAGTGTCGTCCTGCTACTCTCTTGAGAACCAAACCTTATATCCGTCTGTCATAACCCTAACCACACACTGAACCAAATCACTCAACCATCGCACGTCGTCACTCGTAAACTACGTAGCTCTATGGCTCTATAAAAGGGGCCTCCTCATCTCCTCTTCTTTCATCAAATACACAAAGTAAAAAGGAAAGTAAGCAAAGAGTGTGATATATAACAATGGCTGAGATGAAGAGAGTGTTTGTTAGTCTGTTTATTTTGGTAACCATTTTGGTGGTTGCCACAAAACCTGTACCTGTCTTGGGTACTCGCGATCAAGACCTCCTCTCAGCCGCAATAATGCGGGAGGTTGCTGCTGAAAACCATAATAGTGCCCTCAATTGCCATGGTTTAGGGGAATATTGCACACCATACACAGATGGGTGTTGCAGCCCCTGGAGTTGCACTGGTATTTGCATATGGGTACCAGGTCCATTCATGCATTAAGCTATGCATGATGATCTACTTATGTAAGAATGTACTTGAATAAATAAAAGTAGCCCATCCTTCGTCTCACGTTGTAGGGTGGTTGCTGCTAGCAGAAGAGTGTAGGTGTACTGTTAGAGTATTGGATTTACCTCCAATTCTCTATGCATGCATGTTTTTATGTTTCATTAATGGTATGTTGTTATTGTACGTGTTTAATTTATTTGCACTATTATGAACTGTTGGATTATTGTCCATCTCCTAAGGTATTTTATATGTGGGAGTGCGGGTACTGTTAGAGTATTGGATTTGCATAGACTTACTAACTATGCATGATCTTAATTCGCTACGACGACTCTACATCTTTATCTATTACTAGGTCTATAGAATCAGACCCGATCCGATAAGTTACCCGAAATCGACCTGGACTCGACCTGATTATGACCCGAAAAGTGAGACTCGAAAACTGATTCAACCCGACCTGATGTTAACCCGAAACCGATTTGATCCGATATTCAAAGACCCGAACCTGATAGGGACCCGACCTGTTAGAGACCCGACCTGTTAGGGTTCCGACCTGTTACGGACCCGAAACCGATTTAAACCGACACATAACCGATATAACCCGTTTTTAACAATTCGTTATCCGAATTCACTTGATGTGTTAATAATCTGAATATACGTGAATAATACCTAATTTTGACAGACTTATTTTTACCTAATATTTAATAACTTTGAACCAAACATTTTTATTAATTTAATTAGTTAATAAGTACATTTATGAAAATAAAAATTTTAAAAGATTTACTAAATATTCAAATAATAAAAGCAAAATCATCATGTATATGCATATGAAAGGTGAGATTAGAGCCTTCTAGTTTGGAGTTTCATTGTTTCATAAATCTCATGCATTGACGTCCTTCTTTTTTCAAAATGACAATTATTTTCCTACAACCTATTCTTTAATTAGATAATATAAAATAAAAAACTAAAATATAGTTTTCATAGAATTCCGCTATAACCCGTTCAAGAATTGACCCGATTTTACCAGGATCAACCTTGACCCGAATCCGAAATAACCCGCTATAACCCGTTCAGGATCCGACCTTGACCCGAACCGAATACAACCCGAACCGACCTTGACCCGAACCGAATACAACCCGAATCGAAATTGACCCAAAGCGATTACAACCCCACCCGAACCCGGCCCAAACCCGACCAAGCAAATTACTGATTTAACCCGAACCGACCCGATAAGCAAAATTGACCCAATAAGAACCGACCCGTTGACCCGATTGACACCCTTATCCATTACCAGTAACATCCTGACGTCCCTAGGCATAGGCATGGAGTGCCACCGCCTAGGGCCTAGGATTGGAAGGGTAAAAACCTATTGTTTAAATAAATTTTTAAAAAATCTTAACTAAGTTTTTTATGATAATTAATTTAAAGCGTATATGACATTAAATGTTTTAGTTTTTAATAGAAATTTATACCTTTATATCTCTTTTAAATTATTATTTTCTATTTACTAATTCCTAAAGTTATGCTCTATAAATTTATTAAGTTCATGGACTTTTACTTTGAATAAATTTACACTTTTGTCAATCTAATTGTATCATATAACTACAAAATAGAACCCTTAAAGAAATGATGAATGTTATGTTAATCAGTTCTGGTTTGCCTGATAATATGTTGGGGGAGGCAATTCTTTCAGCTACTTATGTGTTGAACAAAGTACCTCATAAAAAACTCGATAAAACACCCTATGAATTATGGAAAGGCTGTAGGCCTAACCTTAAATATTTAAAAGTGTGGGGGTGTCTTGCTAAAGTAGCTTACCTTCCTTTAAACGGGAAAATATTGGACCTAAAACCTTTGATGCCATATTTGTTGGTTATGCTATAAATAATGCAGCCTATAGGTTAATGTGCTTAAATGATAAGTCTATGTGTGAATCTAGAGATGCTGAATTCTTTGAGCATGTTCCCTTTGAAGAAAAGTAATGTATCTCATAATGTGACTTTATCCATTCCTTTATCCTCTTCTATGTCTGTTCCTTCTCCTATTGTTCAAAATGATGATGGGTATAATTTAGGAAAAGTAAGAGACGTATAACTGAAACTAGCTTTGGTCCTGATTTTTTGACTTCTTTCTTAACTGAACTCAATGATGTTGATGAAATAAATGAACTAGTTGAGTGTTATCATTTATTTGATGATGAGCCTAAAACATTTGAAGAGGCCATGAGTTCAATTGATGCTAGTTTTTGGAAGGAAGTTGTAAACAGTGAAATAGAATCCATCATGTCTAATATAATCATATGTGGGAACTAGTTGATTTTCCTAAAGGTAGTAAAGCCATTGGTTGTAAATGGATTTTTAAAAGGAAACTTAGAACTAATGGTACTGTAGAAAGGTATAAGGCAAGACTAGTGATTAAAGGGTTCACACAAAAATTTGGTATTGATTTCTTTTACACTTACTCACCAGTGACTAAGATCACCACTATACATACTTTATGCATTAGCTTCTAGCTATAAACTGATTGTGCATCAAATGGATGTAAAAACTACTTTTTTCAAATGGCAACTTAGAGGAGGAAATTTATATGGTTCAACCTCTAGGTTTTGTGATTCTCGGACAGGAATAAAAAGCTTGTAAGTTAAAGAAATCCTTGTATGGGTTAAAACAAGCCCCAAATTAAAACAATGGTATGAAAGTTTCATACAACAATACTTAGTTTTGGGTTTGTAGCAAACCGTGTTGATATCTGTGTATACTAAAAAATGTTTGGATCTGGTTGTGTAATTGTCTGCTTATATATAGATGATATGTTGATTTTTGATACACATATTGAAGTTAGTAATGAAACAAAAGAATTTCTTTCTTCTCAATTTAAGATGAAAGACTTAGGTGAAACTGATGTGATTTTTGGTGTTAAAGTTACTAAAACTAGTAATGTGGATCAGCTGTGTCTTGGAAGTCTTCAAAAACAGACTTGTATTGTCCGGTCAACTATGGAGTCTAAACTCATTGCTTTGGACTTGTCCGGGCAAGAGGCAGAGTGGTTAAGAAATTTATTAGTAGATATTCCATTGTGGGGGCGACCTGCTCCACCTATTTCTTTACATTGTGATTCACAGGCTGTTATTTGTGTTGCTAAAAACAGTGTTTACAATGGTAAAAATAGGCACATTCATGTGAGACATGAGTCTGTGAGGACTTTGATAGTAAGTGGTGTTATCACTATGGAATATGCCATATTTGAAAGGAATCTAGCAGATCCATTGACCAAAGGACTAAATTGGAGACTTGTCCTTGATACGTCGAGGGGAATGGGGCTTAAGCCTTTTAGTTGAGGAATTCATGGTGGATACCCAACCTTGTTCGCACAAGGATTCATGTGGACTTACGAAACCATGGAAAGACTCATAATTGTACACTTCCCATTCCTTTGGCTTGTACATTTGGAGAGGTTAAGCTTTTAGCTTTTAATGAATTCATAGACTAATATTTGGATGGTCCTAATAAGACGAACTTGATGAATTCACCGCTTTGATAATGTGAGGTTGAGCAAAGGCTCTTAATGGTTTCATATCCTATATGATAATTTTGATGAAATCACCTACGTGGGTGTAAAGGTTTGACCCCTTTCTATGAAAGACATGGGCAGTCTTTCTAAGGCACTCATGAGCATCCAAAGTTTGATGGCCGATCTTGGTGGTTGATTTTTATTGCGAAACTCATAATGTTTTAAGGTAAGATATGTGTTATTAGGACTTAAATTCTGAGTTGAGTGAGTTCCAGATCCATTCACTCACTTAACAAAGGAGTTGCCTAATTTTCACTCTGTATTTGTTCAATCGAAAGATACCAGTACTTAAGTATCAAACCCATTGAAATGCTTAGAACAAGTATTTTTATTTTAAAATCTTTTTCCTTCACATTTGTGGGGGATTGTTGGAAATAATGCTAAGGAAGATTTTGAGGAAAACTCCTTGTCTCACATTGGTGGGATAAGGAAATTTTGCTTAGTTTTAATATAAGTGTTTTCACTTGGTTGTTTGAAGTATATACCCTATTGTTGTGGGCTAGAAGGGGACATCCCTACGCGCGCTGCCGCCGTCCGACCGGTTCGGTTTATATTCGTGTTCGTGACACGTGACACGTGACACGTGACACGTGCGCGGTGGGGTGTGTCTACCTATTTGGGTAAAGTCGTAACTGACGTTCTAGTTTTATGAGATTATTCAGTCACGAAGTCCGCAACATACTTTGACTCGGTTTTAAACGCTTGTAACTGCCACTGATTTTACTTAGAATTTACTTTTCGTGGCTTGATTCTCTCCAACGGTTATAGTTTCTTCCTATTTAAAAAAACTGTTCTTTGTGGCTTCTAGAACACAAAAAAATGTTCTTCTTCTTCTTCCTCTCTCGGTTTTTCCCTCTACTATTGTTCTGAGCATATTGTGAGTTCCTACCTCTCTTTCTGAGGCACATTAAGGGAGTTTGATGTGTTAAATCTTAGGAGACAACGCTATCTCCGATTGCACCATAGCCGGGGCGAATTTGCTTCTAAGACAGTGTTACCAACACGTCACAACTTTTCATTCATTAAAAAATTCGGCCCACATTTCAAGTTTTGTTGTTTCTCTGATTTTGCAGTATTCTTACCTACAAAAACGGTTATGAAAGACTCGAATAAAGCTCATCAAGAGTTACAAACTGTAGTCCGCGATATTGTCAAGAGAACTCTTTTCATTTTATCACTTGTTTTAAGTTACCTATGGACTTTATCAAGGGCTAGAGATGAGACTAAGCTCTTTTCTTTTTGTACCCTAGCTCCTTGCAAAAAAAGAAGAATAAATCATGGATGCATTTATTGGAATGAAAGAGCATGTATGTCCTGATGTGTTGAAAATTGTTGTAGATGCCAAGAGGCACTAGTAAAATAATAATAAATTGCGGCTTCCAATTTGCGGCGTAAAACCAATAACGCAGCAATTTAATTAGGAAAATTAATAATATGCGGCGTATGACACCGTGTTGCCGTCTCCATCTCGTAATTCAAGGTATGTCTCTCATTTTTTCTTCATTTTCTACATAGTTTGATAAATGATATTGTGTGGGTTTTAAGTTGTGATCTTTGGTGCATATCATTTTGTTTTTTATTCATTTTAATGATGGGGGATTCGAATTAGGCATGGGGTTAGTTTGGCTTAGGGTTATGTTAGTTGGGGTTAGTTTGACTAAGGGTAAGTTGGGGTTAGTTTCAAATTAGGGTTAGAAGAAGGTGTTAGTTTGAATTAGGGTTAGGGGAAGGGTTTAGTTTGAATTAGGGTTAGGGGAACGGGTTAGTTTGAATTAGGGGCAAGGTGAAGGGGTTTAATATTAATTTGTGTTAGGGTTTAGTTAGGGTTAGTTCGAATTAGGGTTAGGGGAAGGGGATTGTTTAAATTAGGGTTAGGGGAATGGTATTGTTTGATTTTTAGCTAGGTAGGTAATTGACATTTAATGATCAAGACAAACAAACAAACATAAAAAAAGGTAAGGAAGGCTTGATCTTACTTTGAAGTAGTCATTTTGATGGGATTTAAAAGGGTGAGAAAAGGTAAGAGTAAAATATATGAGAGTAAAAACTAAGCTTAATAATCAAACAAACAAACAAATTAAACATGCGTAGGAAGCAATGCAAAGACGATTGAATTAAAGTGGTGTAAAGTAATGTGAACTTCACCTCTATGATATTGTGTGTAACATGACATTGTGTGTTGGTTGTGGTTGTAAATAAATTCATATAAATAGGTTTGGAAATCTATTTTTAAAATTGGGAAATGTTGGATTTACAAAGGAAACTCTGCCAAATTTTTTGTAGAATCTGTAGTGATTTACAAAGCATAGAACAGAAATAATATCACTAGAAGAATTTAGTAAATTAAACTACAGATTGAATTCTTAACCTTATTTTTGGTAAGCTACTTAGGTGCAATTATATATATAACTATGCGTAAATTGAGTATTGATTAGATTGTTATTTAATCTCTTACATGTTAAATAGGGCATAACACAAATTATGGAGCAAAAATGAATGTATGGTAATCGTGCTTTGTTAGAGTTCATGAATGGAGTTGAGGAGTTTTGTAGACAAGTGTTGAAACACCTAAATAACATTGGAGATGATGAGGTGTGTTGCCCTTGTGTTGATTGCGATAATGTGAATACAATTAGTAGTATAAGAGAGTTGATGGACCATGTGATCTGCCGCGGGTTTAGGCAACAATACCACGTATGGGTATGGCATGGTGAGGTTCCTGCTTCTAATGACATGGGGTCGTGTTCTAACGAAATTCCCATTCATCAAGTTGAGCTAGACCATCATGGCCAATTAGAATCCGATGACGTTGAAGATGTTGATGCCGAGAAGGAAGATGATGGGGAGGATGAATTGGAGGATAATGACCCTAGTGATGAAGATCGAATAGATGAAATGCTTGAAGGGGTTGGGGATCAAATTGGTAGTCCATCTCGTACTTTTGAGCGTTTGTGGGAGGCTGCTGAGAAATCGTCCTGAATGTACTAAATACACTAAGTTGTCTGCCACATCAACATTGTTTAACATGAAAGCGAAATATGGTTGGACTGATACTAATTTCACAGCCTTATTGAAAATATTAGGGGACATGTTTCCAGAGGGTAATGATTTGCCTATATCCACGTACTATGCGAAGAAGTTAATGTGTCCCCTTGGGCTAGAGTATAATAAGATTGATGCATGTCCAAATGATTGCATATTGTATTGAAATGAGTATGCAGAGTTCATTCAATGTCCTAAATGTGGGCAGTCACGTTACAAACTCCCACATGGGATAGAGCCTGCAGTGGGGATCAAAGGTCCTAGTGTAAAGGTGTTGTGGCACCTTCCCATAATACCAAGGTTCAAGCGTTTTTTTTCGATTAAGAGCGATGCAAAGAATTTGAGATGGCATGCAGAGAAGAGGAAGAAAGATGGGATGATTCGACATCCTGCGGATTCTCCCCAGTGGAAAACAATTGATGAATCTTTCAAGACTTTTGGTGGGGAAGATAGGAACCTAAGACTTGGTCTCTGCATGGATGGAATGAATCCTTTTGGTACCTTAAGCAGTCAACATAGCACATGGCCAGTTTTATTAGTGATATATAATTTGCCGCCTTGGTTATGCATGAATCATAAATATGTTGCTTCTAATATCAGGGCCCAAGCAACCTGGGAATGACATTGATGTTTATCTTGCTCCCCTTATCGAAGATTTGCAGTTGTTGTGGGATAAAGGTATATCAGTGTATGATGCATATGCTGAAGAGACTTTTACTCTCCGTGCCATCCTATTTTGTACCATTAATGACTTTCCAGCCTATGGAAACTTGTCGGGGTATAAGGTGAAGGGAAAGAAAGCCTGTCCTATTTGTGTGGATGATATGGACTCAACTTATTTGCCTCATTGCAGGAAACATGTGTATCTCATGCATCGGAGGTTCTTGAATAGGTTTCATCCTTATCGTAAGAGAAAGGTCTCATTTGATGGTAAAGTTGAGCAACATAGAGCCCCTATACCGTTGACTGGCAGGGGGGTTTATGACATTGTGAAAGGAATAGATAATGCGTTTGGGAAAACTATGAAACACAGAGATGATCAGGGGTTATGGAAGAAACAGTCCATATTTTGGCAACTTCAGTATTTGAAGTATTTACCTGTTAGACATTGTCTTGATGTTATGCACATAGAGAAGAATGTTTGTGATGTCATCTTAGGGACGCTGTTGAATATACCTAGTAAGACTAAGGATTGTCTTCCTCCGGCTTGTTACAGTTTATCCGACATGATTTGATCCGAGCTAAACCCGAGTTAAGTCCAAACTTGACCCGACAAAGACTTGTCTTAATATAACCCGACTCAAATATGACTTGAAACCCGACATGACCTTATTTGAACCCGACTGGAGCATTCGAATTGACAGCTATAGTAATCACGAGTGGAGACTGGGGACTATTTGCCAAGGTGATATGACCTCGTATTCACTATAGTGAGTATTTTTTTTTCTTTATCAATTAAAAATGGGTGGACGTTTCAAAACCATTAAACTAATTTTATTGCCTTTTAAACCAACTAAAAATAAAAATTCCTATATACATGTTATTTACATGTCAAGTCCCTGATAAAGTCAATTATCAAACAATACCTAAACCAAATATTCCCCTTGCCATATCCATTATCCATTATCCGTGTCATAGTTGTTTTCTACGAGTATACTTGGCTCTCTTTTCTTTCTCATCTTCGTCTTCCAACAAATATTTTCTTTCATAAAGAAATCAAAGAGATTTCCTCACTTTTTACTTCTACACACATAAGCCATCTAAATCATCCTAAAAAAATGTACAATTGTTGGCTCTTCAAAGGAAATGTCCTACAAAAGTTATAAAAGTGAGAACCATTTAAAAATATAAGAAGAACTAAATCATCTTTATTAGAAAGTTAAAATATGAGTAGTTGACTTGAATCCACTTGACAATAAAATGCCAATCAAACAATTTTTAATTAAATACTACGAAGTAAATTCAACTCTAGCCACTAATTATATAATTTTAAATCATGTGGTTGTGTAATTGACATGCACTAAATAAATGTGCCATTTAAGAATGTCATTTTTAATTCAAGTCAAAGTATAGTATTATACTTGGTAGTAAACCATTGTGGATGATGAATGGCAGAATAGTGTAACAGGGTCGTCTATGGTTCGAGTTTCCAAAAAATGTTCTAGAGTTCGTCATAGATTGAAGGAGGGCTGCATGAAACTTCAGAAAAGAACACAATTTGTGCTGGGATCAAATCCAAACCAGTCTGGAAAGGGATCAAATACAAATCACCACTCTTCATGACGCTTCTGAGGCAATGGAAAAATCTAGAGTGGAAGATATAGATGCTCTCTTAAATGGTGGTTCTGAAAGCAAAGGGCAAAAGGCAGATGGGATGATTAATATGGGGATCAACCCACCTCTTTATTTTTCTGGTCAGTGAAGGAAAGAAAATATAGAAACTAGATCTTGGCGATTAAACTTAGAGATGGCCAGTGGTCGTTTCAACCAGATGGCCAGGAATAAACCCAACCCCCTACCAGATGAGGAGTACACCTAGTTCTTAAACTTACCTTGTCTGGGAGAGTGGGAGATGATCAAGTTCTTAATTTGACCATGCTTTTATCAGAAAAAAGAATCATCCCAAGCAGTCTTCTCTATGAAATCGCTTAAGTCTCAGGCTCCTGATAGCATCCTTCCTCTCTTTTTCAGAAATTTTGGCCGGTTGTTCGTGACGATGTTACCAGAGCAGTCCTACACTTTTTTTTTTTTTTTTTTTAATAATGCTTGCATGCCAGAAAGTTGGAACAGGACATTCATTTCATTGATAGTTTGATACCCAAGATTTGTGCCCTGAATCAGTGTCCCAATTTCGTCCGATTAGGCTTTGTAATACCTTATATAAGATCGTTTCCAAATGTCCTACTCGGAGGACTATTTCGTGCGATTAGCAAAATTTCAAAAACATTTCTTATCACCTAATCACAAAATCTCACACACATATATATATAATACAAATCATATATCAAGAAATTATATATACCTTTGATGTGTGCTTCAATTATAGAATAAAATTGGGATAAAGAACCACAAATGTAGTTCCTCTACTTAGTCCAAAAACACACTAAGATCACAACGTATTCTAGTACGCTATTTTTCTTCTCCTTTTTGGGATGGCTAGGAGCAAGTATAGGGTTCTATGCTTTTTAGGGTTTTTTTGTGTATTTGGTTATATGACCTAATTACAGAATTTAAAAAAATTCAAAAAAATAATAATGGCTGCGGTTTTCTTATTATTAATAAATTTTTTCTTTTATTTTTTAAAATATATATGGTATTAAATGCTGCGGTTATTTTAATTTCTAAAAACCGCAGTATATATTGATAAATTTTTAAAAAATATTTATGGTAATAAATGCTGCAGTTTTTTTATGGAAAACCTCAACATTTATTAATAATTTTTTTTAAAATTATAAATGCTGCGATTTTTTAAAAATCCGCAGTATTTGTGATTTTTATTGATGCGTCTAAAAACAGCAGTATTTGTTGTTTTTTAATGTGATTCGAATATATGTACTTCGTATCAATAACTGCAGCATTTAACCTTAAAAAACCGCAGTATATAGACATTTCTTTATTTTCGAGTAGAAAAAGGAACTAGCTAGCTGATCGGTTAGAGAATGATGAATGAAGTAGGAGTATAAGGGGTAAGACGTGTTAGGTCATTCAGATAAGCATTCCACAGTGCATTTGGACAAGCTTCAAGGGGCATTATTGTCAGAATTCTTATGGTCATTTCAAGAAATAATATTCAGATACCAGCATTTGGCTGCTCATGACGGCAAATATTATTCTTATGGTCATTTTTTGGGTATTAAAGGGGAATAGAGAAGAAAGAAGAAATATATAAAGATTTTGTGCATATAAATAAATGTACTGGACATGACAAGTACTAGATCCAAAGAAAGCCGAAATTGTAAACCAATAGAAAAATACTTAGCAATGAAAAATAATGAGTGCAATCCTGATCGATACAGCAACTCCGTGTCAAATATGCTCACATATCAAGGGTGTATCTACCATCAAGTAGTGGCTAATTTTTACTCTGATCTAGGCTCTGTAGAGACTGAAGAGTCTCCCTTATGCACAATCTAAGACCCTTCCCAGCTCAAAAAGAATGAATATACTCCATCATGTGGTGCTCCATACAATCACTCAATGAACATGCAATAACAAAATTCAGGCAAGCATACTAGCAGAGTAGCAGCATGCAGCATTGAAAACAGTTATGAAAGACTCGAATAAAGCTCATCAAGAGTTGCAAACTCTAGTCCGCGATATTGTCAAGAATTGAGACTCTTTTCATTTCATTACTTGTTTTAAGGTATCTATGGACTTTATTTCAAGGGCTAGAGATGAGACCTAGCTCTTTTCTTTTTGTACCCCCCCTTGCCAAAAAAAAAGTATATATATCATGAATGCATTTATTGCATGTCTTGATGTGTTGAAAAATTTATTTATTTTCCATAAATGGAACTATGGAAGGTAGCCCTTTATTAATGAGCTTCATGGTCCACCTTGATGACAAGATTGACAACAAAGTGTCGTCCTGCTACTCTCTTGAGAACCAAACCTTATATCCATCTGTCATAACGTTAACCACACACTGAACCAAATCACTCAACCATCGCACGTCGTCACTCGTAAACTACGTAGCTCTATGGCTCTATAAAAGGGGCCTCCTCATCTCCTCTTCTTTCATCAAATACACAAAGTAAAAAGGAAAGTAAGCAAAGAGTGTGATATATGACAATGGCCGAGATGAAGAGAGTGTTTGTTAGTCTGTTTATTTTGGTAACCATTTTGGTGGTCGCCACAAAACCTGTACCTGTCTTGGGTACTCGCAATCAAGACCTCCTCTCAGCCGCAATAATGCGGGAGGTTGCTGCTGAAAACCATAATAGTGCCCTCAATTGCCATGGTTTAGGGGAATATTGCACACCATACACAGATGGGTGTTGCAGCCCCTGGAGTTGCACTGGTATTTGCATATGGGTACCAGGTCCATTCATGCATTAAGCTATGCATGATGATCTACTTATGTAAGAATGTACTTGAATAAATTAAAGTAGCCCATCCTTGCACGTCGTAGGGTGATTGCTGCTAGCAGAAGAGTGTAGGTGTTCTGTTAGAGTATTGGATTTACCTCCAATTCTCCCTGCATGCATGTTTTTATGTTTCATTAGTGGTATGTTGTTATTGTACGTGTTTAATTTATTTGCAATATTATGAACTGTTGGATTATTGTCCATCTCCTAAGCTATTACATATGTGAGTGAGGGATCAATTTAGTTCCTCTATCCCTACCTAACTTAATATTAATATATAGCTTCTTATATAGAGTTCAATGGTTCAAACCCATTCTCACCTTTCACTTACTCCTTGAAATAAGGAGAGTGTCCCTATAAAATAGGCGCTCCACTTGATTTTGTCAACCAAGACAACAAGAATACGTGTACTCAAATACAGTTGCATGGAGAAATTTTAGGGAGAAATCAGAACACTAAAACCCTTTTAATAAATCATAGAGCTTTGGGTCAAATTAAAACTTTGACTTCATTCCATGTTACACTTTAATAAAGGTATAATCACTTAAATATATACACTCTACTTAGTTTTTATGTTCCCTTATATTAAAGCTTCTACAAAATTGCTTCAATTTTAGTAATAGTGGCATTTGTATATTAGATCCGCGTGCATCGATGTGTTTTGATTTCTTCTTGTACGATGACTTTGAACACACCTTTGTTTTTACTGTGAAATTTGATTCAAGAGCCTTCACACTCTTTAAAAAACAATTATCAAATAAATTTTCAATTTATTGTCATTGTTAAAACTGAACAACTACTGTGAAGAATACACTTCTTCAAACATTAACAATGGCTCAGAGAAGGGCTAATTTTTTTTTTTTGTTGACCTTTTTTAAAAAAAATCGAAAACTAACCCTCACCCGAAAGTATTTCGAAATATGACATACTGCTGTAATTGAAAGTGGTTTTAAGAGAGTCAATATATTGACTTTATGGGACTTGAATTTACTTGGTGTAAAACTGCTGCCAAGGACAACGGTTTTACCTTAAGGTAAAATCGTTGTCCTTGGCAGCGGTTTTACATTGGTGTTTAAACATTTTTTGATGATGGGAACATGAGGTTTGGAAATTTATACCAAGTATAAAACCGCTGTCAAGAATAGCGGTTTTACAAAAAAGAATTTTTTTTTGTAAACCGCTGTCAAGGACGGCGGTTTTACACTTGTTAATTCAAGTCCCATAAAGTTAATATTAAAACCGCTGTCACTAACAGTGGTTTACAAATAAAGACAGCGGTTTACAAATAAAGGTAATATTTCAAAATACTTTTAGGTGAGGTTAGTTTTCGAATTTATTTTTAAAAAAAAGTCAAAAATAAAAATTAGCCCTTAGAGAACCATTTTGTGTCTTTGCTGCCACAGGAGATGCAAGGCCGATTTCTCATTTCTCATAGCATAACCAATGCAACAAAATCTGGTTCAACACAGTCACTTTCAACTTTCGCACGATGGTATAACTACATTCGAGCTCAGCTACACATTCATGTATTAGCCGAACAACTAACGTGGTTCTAACTAGGATACAATTGGGTTTGCCTAAAGCTTTACAGTCTTAGGATAGAAGAGACACAAGAGAAACAAACTCTGATGTCACTCGCCCCTTCGATCGAGTATTGATTACAAAATGTTCAGGATATTTTCTCAGCAACATCAACAAGCCATACCATGGTTTTCCTTTAGATTCTGGACCTGTCCAGTCTTCAGATGTGAGATACCTCCTTACACGGCTGTGATGCCAAATATTTCCATACTGCTCCATTAACTGCATAAAAAGTAAACAATGAAGTAGGATCATGTCAAGAAATAAACACTAAGCCCATGCACAATGTTCAGATATCAGCATTTGGCTACTCAAGAATACTAGGTATTGAGGAAAGGGGATAGAGAAGAAAGCAGAAATAAATATTTTGTGCATATAAATAAATATTTTTCACATGACAAATACTAGATCAAAAAAAAGACAGAAATGGTAAACCAGTAGAAAAATACTAAGCAATATTTCAGTACTGAAAAATAATGAGTGCAATCATGATAAAGCAACTCCATGTCAAATATGCTCACATATCAGTTAAGGTTGTATCAATTATTAGTGGCTGAATTTTCCTCAAGGATCTGTAGGGACTGAAGAGTCTCCCTTGTGCACAGTTTAAGACCCCTTCCCAGCTCAGAAGAATGAGTATTGTGGTGCTCCATACAATCACTCAAGGAACACGCGATAGGAAAATTCAGGCAGGCATACTAGCAGCAGCATTAAAAAAAGTTATGAAAGACTCGAATAAATCTCATCAAGAGTTGCAAACTCTAGTCCGCGATATTGTCAATAATTGAGAATCTTTTCATTTCATTACTTGTTTTAAGGTATCTATAGACTCAGTTTCAAGGGCTCATACATTAGCAACCAAGGCTATAATTGAGACCTAGCTCATTTCTTTTTTGACCCCTTCGCCAAAAAAATTGTCATGGATGCATTTATTGGAATGAAGGACCATGACGACATTTCTTTTCCATTCCTCCTGCTACTCTCTTGAGAACCAAACCTTATCTCGAGATGCCATAACTTCAACCACACACTGAACCTTATCACTTAACCATCTCATGTCGTCACTCAATCGTAGTCCAGCCCACTGGCCATCTGTATAATCGTAGAGAATGGTGCATTGAATAGTGAAAGGAGAAGAGTTATGTTAGGACCGTCTCTAGGACACACGAGGGTAGGATCGGAAAGATATCAAGTCAACTGAAGAAACTTCAAATTAGAAATGTAGACTCTTATCAAACACTTTGTATGAGATCCTAAGTTTAAAACAATTTAGCATCCCATTAAGATTAAGATCTTTACCATACGAAAGCAAGGTGACCTTCAATTTCCACCTAAAATGAGTGTACCTATCGCATTTTCAATAGAAAAGGAAAAATAGGCTAGGAGATGTAAGTTGCACTCTTTTCTCAAAAATGGAATAAAGAAAAATGGGCACCCTTCTTTTTGAGCAATATATTAGAGTTGGGCATGGCCAAGCCGGCACGCAGGTACAACACGCGAACGGTACAACATGTTGTTCGTGATGGAGTGGGCCATAAGTCATGCCGCATACAGCAAAAAATTTAGGCATGACCATGCAAGCGACACTTTTAATTTGGCACAAGGCATGACCCACGCACATAAGCACATCCCTAAACACGCTATTATTAGTAATAATAATATTATTACTACTACAATTAATATTACTATTATTTTTAATATTATTATATTTTTATAATATAATTTAAATTAACTAAAATTATTTTTGTTTCAATTCTATTATGTACTTTTTTATTTTTGTTAAAAAATTAGGCAAGCAGCACCTGGCACAAAACGATACAGCATGCTAGGCCATCAGCTGAGTTTTAAGGAAAAATAGCACGGCACGACCACAATTAAGCACGACACATCACGACAAGAGGTCAGACACCAGTTAGCACGGTCCATGACAGGCATGACACGACCCATGTCTACTTCTACAATATATAAGCCTAGAAAAGTTCAATGTCTCCTTTAATTGGACTTTTTAAGCATTTTTTAAAAATATTTTCAAAAATAGGTTTTGGGACTAAAATATTTTCAAAAATAAACTTCTCCTGATTCGGATAAAAATCGTTGCCCCAGGTAGCGATTTTGGATCAGCCTGAATTGGGCTGATCCAGATGTAATTTGTATTTTTTTTTAAAATTTAAATCAAAATTGCTGCTTGTTACAACGATTTTCTTTTTCATGAAATCCCACAGCTTTGGCTTCAACCCAGTGTCAGCTGTGGCCCATATCCCCATTCCAACTAAAATTATTTTAAAAAAAATACTTTTTGGGCAAACCCAATTTAAATGACCCAAAATCTTTGTTTGGGGCAACGATTTTAATTAAGGTAGCGATTTTATTAGCGTAAAATTCCTTAGACAGCGATTTTTATTCGAATTTGGAGAAATTTATTTTTGAAAACATTTTGTTTCGAACCTATTTTTGAAAATATTTTTAAAAAAGCTTTAAAAATTCCCTTTAATTTCCTCACCATACAAAAGATAAAGGTTTTCCTAATTTACACATGATATAAGTTATAATAGGATATTGAGATCTCAAATATATGTATTGTTATATCAGATGTAGCTAATGTTATATCGGTATAAGTATTGTTACATCAGATATATAAACCCAGAAGATAAAAAATACAGAAAAACATATATCAAAGTATAGTTATTATAGTCTCAAGTATTGATGAAATTACAAAAAAAAACCCAATATATTTATAAAAGGTATAAATTAGGAATTTCTCTGATAACACGATATTGTTCATGATTTTAATGTTTTAATCGATCTCATTTTATCAATTATCTTCCATATTTACCTCCTTTATGGGCTATTATTTTGTATATTCCAATATTGCTCCTCTCGAATATGCTTTGTTTTTTTTGTAGGATTTTGACGTAATAAAAGCTCTCATGATTTCGTAAGCTTGTCGTTTGTCTCATATTTGAAGCATACACGTCGATCATTAGCCTTATTTTGGGGATTTTTGAAGACCTATTGCAATGTGGCTTTAATTAGTTGTTGATCTTCCCATTCAAGGTGTGTCAAGTGAAGTTTGGAAAGCAAAATGTTGAAATTCGCAGCAAACATCGCACCTTGATGGCGGTCCTTCACTCCGCGCCGCAACATCTTGGCAGCCATCTTGGAATAATTATTTGGAAGCCCAAAATCCTAGTCATGAGATATACTTAGGCTTTAGAATTTGTGTAGCTTTGGACTCCTTTTTGGGACATAATACTTTCGAGAGGAAGGAAATCTCTCCAAGGTGTGCTTGATTACAACTTTCAGAATCCCTTACACTTTCCTACTACCCCATTATTTATTCCCTATAACAAACTCTACAACAAACTAGAGTTCCATTAGGCCTATAATCGACTGCTAACTCCAAAGACTCCTTTGCCCCTAACCAACTTCTTGTTTCCTTGGCTTCTTCTCTTTATTCTTCTGTTTGCTTTGACTTTCCTCTTTCTTCCTTCGTGTGTAGGTAAGCCTGATGGGTGGTCAGGTCAAGTTCCCTACATTACCCGCCGCCAAAACATCCAGGAAATCTGTGATTTATGGCTGTAGCCTCCTCCCATGTGGCCTCAAATTCTGAGAGACCTTCCCAATGTATCAGTACTTCCAGCTTGCCATCACTCAATCGATTGAGTACTCCCAATACCATCATGGGTTCTACCTCCATTACCATATCACCAGAGAACTGAGGAGGCAAGAATGAAGGGGTTGAAGACTTACCCACAACCTTCTTCAACTGTGAAATGTGGAAGACCGGATGGATCTTATTGTAGTCTGGTAGTAATAACTTGTAAGCAACTGCTCCAATGTGCTCCAAAACTTCAAAAGGGCCATAGAACCTGGGAGATAGCTTTTCGTTCATTTTTTTTTTTTGTCAACGAGTTCTATCTGTTGGGATGTAATTTGAGATAAACTTTATCCCCCACCCCAAATTCAGCATTTCTTCTCTTGCTATCTTCATACTGTTTCGTTGTATTTTGAGAACGAGCTAAGTGATAATGCAAATCCTCTATTATTGCATCTCTCTCCCTAAGAGCCTCCTCCAAGGTGCAAACTGATGTAGACCCCTGCTCAAAACGCAACAATTTTGGAGGATCCCTCCCATATAAAGCCCGAAAGGGAGTGCAATTGGTTGTGGTGTGCCAGGATGTGTTGTAATGATATTCTGCCCAAGACACCCATAAAGACCTAGTAGGCTTCCCATTGATAAAACAAACAACGTAGATATGCCTCCAACCCTTTGTTCACCACTTCTGTTTGCCCATCACTTTGTGGGTGATAGGCTGTACTTCTATTAAGCTTGGTACCCTGTAACTTAAACAACTCTGTCCAGAAAAGACTCAGAAAAACTTTATCTCTATCTGACACAATTGTGGCTGGGAATCCGTGAAGTCTGACAACCTCCTGTATGAAGACTCCTGCAACCTCTCTCGCTGTGAAAGGATGCTTGAGTTTGATGAAATGTGCGTATTATATCAGTCTGTCTAGTACAACCAAGATCGTATCCCACCCCTAAGATTTCGGCAGACCCTCCACAAAATCCATCGAAACGTTCTGCCAAACCAACTCTGGGATGGGTAAAGGTTGGAGTAGCCCTAATGGACTCATTGAAGACAATTTCTGCTGCTGACACAGTACAAGCCATCACATAATCGGTTACATCCTTCCGCATCTTTGGCCAATACCATTCAGCAGCTATGCGTTGGTATGTTTTAAAGTCGCCTGAATGTCCCCCAATAGGTGTACCATGATATTCTTTGAGAATCTGAGAAGTAAGTTTAGCACTCCGTGGGATTACAACTCTATTTTTGTATTTCAATATTCCATTATCAACCGAAAACCACTTGGGCACTGGAATGCCTTCTAGAAATGCCTTCTTCAACTGCTTCAACCAAGTATCCTGGGAAATCTTTACACGCTTACAACAGAGGGTTATTTCTTAAATTATTTTCACAAAAAAGGTTAAAAAAATATTCTCTAGAATACAGCATTAGCCACCAGTAAAGACAAAATCTTCATAACATGCTTCATTTAATTAGGGAAAATAGTCCTAAGTACTGAACCCTGATATTATTCACCAAAATCAGCTAGGTATATTAGAACAAACCTTGACTAATTTTTTTTAAAACTTATTTCAAAAATAAGCTATGGACCAAAAAAATTTCAAAAATAAGATTCTGGAGGTTCAAAACAAAATCGCTACCCCAGACAAAGATTTAGGCTTTGATTAAATTGGGCTGGTCCATTTTCTTAATTAGAAAATCACTGCCTGGGCAGTGATTTTGATTAAAACTTTTATAATTTTTTTTAAAAATAGCCGTCTCGGGCAGCAATTTCACTTCAAATTTCGAAAAACACACAGATAGCATTTGAGCTGGTCCAATTCAAGTTGACCCAAAATCACTGCCCTTAAAAGCAAATTTCATCCGAACTTGCAGAATCTTATTTTTATTTTTGAAAATATTTTGATACAGAACTTAATTTTTAAATAAGTTTAAAAAAAGGAGCTTAAAAAAATTAGTCACACACCTTCCTAATGTTGCTGATATTCCACTCAGTAGAAAAAGGAACTTGCTGATTGGTTACACAATGATCAATGAAGTGCATGACAAATACTAGATCAAAAGAAAGACAGAAATGGTAAACCATGAGAAAAATACTAACCAATAATACAGCACTGAAAAATAATGAGTGCAATCATGATAAGTAAGCGACTCCACGTCAAATATGCTCACATATCAATTAAGGTTATATCAACTATCATGTGAATGCACAAGTGGCTGAATTTTCCTCAAGGATCTGTAGAGACTGAAGAGTCTCCCTTATGCACAGTCTAAGACCCCTTCCCAGCTCAAAATATGAGTATGTGGTGCTCCATACAATCACTCAATGAACATGCAATAAGAAATTCAGGCAGGGATACTAGCAGCATTAAGAAAAAAAAGTTTAGAAAAAATGTATGCTGATCACTAGGCAGTATAAAATGAGAGCAGCCATGATCACTAGCTGTTGAAGAGGGAAAACATGCCATCAAAGCGCCTTTCCTCCCAAACTCACTACCCCATGCAGTGAAAGCTTTTCCTCCCAAACTCCATACCCCATGCAGTGTGTTGCGTCTCTAGAGTATAGGGGCACTAGAAATAATAAAAATGAAACTGTAAAACCCAACAACGGGAATTTATTGTCTTAGGAAAACCTGCCTTCAAATTCCTAACAACTATAGGAGTGGAAATGCACATGTGTACCACAAACCAATCTCCCGGTGCCCAATATACCTAGAACACATCACAAGTCAAAATGCCAATAAAGCAGCAAGTACAGAAAACCTAAAAAACAAAGCTATAAACTTCAAGCAGAAACCACCATCAACCAAAGCGTGGGGGTCAATCATCAAACCATCCAACCTATTTAGGACATAAAATTAGCTCTCCTTCCACCAGATACCATCAAAACTTTCAAACTCTCCCTTCAGTAAGTAACTAATTACTCAAGATACACACAAAAAAAAAAATATTCAAAGTGGGTTCCAGCTCAGTACCCCTTTATCATGGAACAACACAAACATAAGAAGAGTCTCTAATATTATGTTCAAGGCTCTCTATCTTTACTCCAACATCAAAAATTGCTTCATAAGTTGAGCACACAGATCCCAAATTATTCCATATCGACTCTTCTTTTCAATCACTAAAATAAGTTCAAAGATAAAATCCTTCAAGACAATTGGTCACTTCAAAACTCTACTTCGACTAAATCTAAAGGAGTATCCCAAGCATAGCATAAAACAGTCTATTGATACACGCCCAAATTTTCAAGCAGTACTAATTATAAATCTTGTTATTTAGATGTCTTATATTTAGCTAACATATGGTATGGCATGACAAATTAGACCCAAAATAAGGTATGGTATGGCATGACAAATTAGTATTAATTATTTATAAATCAAGTCCTCAGATGAATTCACATATTGAATCCTTCCCCCAAAAACCCATATAAAAAGGTCCCATTTCACTAATCCCCAAAGGATATCATGATACACGGTTAAGCACTGGTGAAATGAAATCAAATTTGCTTGTTTCAAACAACTTGCTTAGAGGCTAGATCCTAACCTTGGATATTCGCCCGCTCCATATCAATAAAGACCATGATAAAGAAAAAACAGGTAACCCTTCTTGCTCTAGCAATGTTTATTACACTGCCTCTCAAGAGTTTAAGGGATAATATCTCCAAATTCACCCAACCTCAAGTTTCTAGTCCAAACCTATATATATTAGAAGCTACAAGAGATAAAATACATGCATCAATGAAATAATCCAATAACACACAATGGTAATTTCCAAACTTATCAATTACCTCCTTAATGCAATATTTTGCAACACAAAAATTCAAAAATAGTAAGATAAATGGCTGCCATCAGATAATAAAGTATTTTTCATATCTTCATCTATAGATGAATTCAAAGCCCTTGCGCAATGAGTTTATTTCATCATTTGGCAGGCTCCTTAAAATAGCTCAATGAACATTTCGCAGTTAATTTCAGGCAGGCAAAACAGCGTACTAGGTGGTTGTAAAAATCAAGTTCCATGAAAGCGATGACAAGCATGACTTATAGAATGAGCAATGTGCCAATGTATGTAATGGAATGCAAGAGATGCTAAAGGACAGTAAAAAGCACACCATCGAACTCCCATCAAACTTCAAAACAATAAGCTAAAATCCAAAACAGCTGAACAACCACCGCACCAAATCAGCTAACAGGTAACAAATTGAGAATCAATACACAGATTCAGGCAGAGTTAGCAAATATCAGCTTCAGGCAGAGATCGGAGACGAGACGCTGAACAACAGAAACAGAAGCAACAATGTTACTTCGAAATCAGTAGATATATCAACAAATTAATCACAAAATTGCAGAAACTTCGTCATAATCGAAAACAAAAACCTAAAAATTGCAAAAAAAAAAAAAGTTACAGAAGAAGGAACAATAAACGACTAGTGACATCAAATTAACATATAAATGACAACCTGATGTAATGAATGAAAAACGATTTGAATATGATATAGCATGAGCAGTTCTGCTTTCCAGATGTTGAAGATGAAAGCGCCAAAAGAGAGATAATTACATGCGAGAAGAGATGTGAGGGAATCGCCGCCGAGACGATGTTCGGAGGATCCGATTGAGGGAATGAGACAAACAGGAATAGTATTCAGATTTGGGCTTAGGTTTCTCATAAACAATAGAACAGCCCTTTATATACAACTCTTAACCTATGTTTGCTGAACTCTTTTTTTCGTTACTAATTTTTTCTTTTTTTTTTATCGTACTTACTTTGTCATTGTCGAACATATTTATTACTGTCGAAGAATAAAAAGAACCATTAGCTATTTCAATTTCAGATAGGATATAGTTGAAAACAAAGGTTAAGTAAGTTGAATCCAACTTGATTTTCCATCGTATGGAATTTGAGCATTGATATTAAGATTGCAGAGTAATAGTCTAATAGAGTATCAACTTTGTTATGTATGGAGCTGTTGACAAGAAATTAGTACAACACTTGAATTTAATTCACACGAATTTATAATACCAAGCATTTGGTGAAATGATGATATTGGAGACCTAATGTTGTTTGAAAATGCAGACATGACCGACAAAATTGAAGATTAAAATGTAATAGAAATAGAACGATCGATAGGGAGTAGATCTCTGAATGTAATTGATTCCACCTGCCATACAAAGCCAAACTTGCCGATTACAATTCATTCAAACCCCCATCCCACCGTACATGGAGGTGAAGAATACTCTTCTTCAAACATTAACAATGGCTCGGAGAACCATTTTGTGTCTTTGCTGCCACAGGAGATGCAAGGCCGATTTCTCATTTCTCATAGCATAACCAATGCAACAAAATCTGGTTTAACACAGTCACTTTCAACTTTCGCACGATGGTATAACTACATTCGAGCTCAGCTACACATTCATGTATTAGCCGAACAACTAACGTGGTTCTAACTAGGATACAATTGGGTTTGCCTAAAGCTTTACAGTCTTAGGATAGAAGAGACACAAGAGAAACAAACTCTGATGTCACTCGCCCCTTCGATCGAGTATTGATTACAAAATGTTCAGGATATTTTCTCAGCAACATCAACAAGCCATACCATGGTTTTCCTTTAGATTCTGGACCTGTCCAGTCTTCAGATGTGAGATACCTCCTTACACGGCTGTGATGCCAAATATTTCCATACTGCTCCATTAACTGCATAAAAAGTAAACAAAGACAGTATGAAATCATTTGACAAAAGAAGCATCCCCAGCAACCGGATATGCCTTAAACTAATCACAGAAAGATGTTCAGTCACAATCCACGATAATAAAATTGAAAAGGTGACAAGAAGAGCCAAAATAAAAGAGATCCCTGCAACAAAGAAAACCCAAGTGCTTGACCCTAAGGATATTATACAAATATACAACTAACACGAACTTGAACCTTTTGCGTGCAAGGCTTATCAAAGCTGCCTAATGTATGAATGAGATACAAAGATAAACAAATTTCTATCTCGAACAAATCAAAGCTGAATTAAAATTCCATTTCTTCATTTTCCTTATTTATTTTGGTAGTTTAGGGGGGAAAGGGCCCACAACAAAATAATGATAGCTCCTCTTGTCTGTGAGACTTACAAATCTAAGAAGCTAAAGTTAAATAAAAACAATAAGCCCTACTCTGCATATAACAGATCTTTATAAGGTACGATTTTGGTGATCATTTTCTTAGTTACTAATTTTACTCGAGCAATCCGTCTTAAGACATCAAACAACAAACAAATGCAGTCAACAGTAAAGCCTAAACCTGGTGTGCAACAAAGATGATCAACGAGAGACCCGTGTCAAAAGACGGTTAGGAGGAACAAAAAATATATATACACACAAGGAATAAATACTGATAATAAATTCTGCCATGTGCACCGACAAATTAAACACTGCTAGAAACCGGCAGCTAAAGGTCGAAGGTTGAAGAAGATCCGGACAGAAAAGGAGCAGAACAAGAATAGCCAGAAGCTTATGTATATTAGATATGATATTTCTCAGTGTATTTACAAACCCTTCTTTCAAGAGGAAGGACTCTCCCTATGTAATACTTAACTTACTTCTTGCATATCCTCCTATTCAGACAATTCCCCTTCAAATACTCAAGTGCCAACCACCTTTCTAACAGAATACATTTATTTAATACCAAGTTCATCAAAGACTAAGAATTCGTAATGGCCGTCGTGAGTTCGGAATGCCGTCTTCCGCACGTCCTCTTCCTTAACCCGGATCTGGTGATAGCCTGACTTCAAATCCAACTTAGAAATCACTGATGCCCCATGTAGCTCATCCAGAAGTTCATCAATTACCGGTATCGGGAATTTGTCAGGTACCGTGCATTTATTCAAGGCCCTATAATCTACACAAAAGCGCCAAGGGCCATCCCTCTTCTTAACCAGTAGGACCGGGCTTGAGTAGGGACTGGAAGATAGCTGAATAATTCCGGCTTGGAGCATGTCGTGAATCAGTTTTTCAATCTCAGCTTTCTGACTGTGAGGGTATCTGTAGGGTCTCATGCTAATGGGGTATGTTCCTTCTTTCAACACAATGGAGTGCTTGATATCTCGGCGGGGTGGAAGCCCTTCTGGCATTTCAAAGACATCCTGAAACTCCTGCAGCATAGGGCGTAAAAAGGCGGCCATACTTTCCACTGACTTTTCCCTATCCACTCCTCCCACCAGCAAGTTACATTCCACTAAGAACCCTCCCTTTTCCTTCCTGATCGTTCTGAACATGGCCTTCGAAGACACACTGGTCCTTCGTAGTGCCGGTTCTCTTCTCAACGTAACGCTCTCCCCTCTAATGCGGAACTTCATTACTTGTGTCTTCCAATTAGTGGAAGTATTACCCAGTTTCTCGAGCCATTGAATCCCAAGGATCACGTCTGAGTTTCCTAAAGGTAGTATTAGGAAGTCCTCCACTACTGTCACCCCTTGGAGAGTCAACTTCACTCCCAAACACTCGCCCTCTCCCTGAACCGCTTCCCCATTACCCAATGTTACCCCGAAGTTCGTTGTGCCTGCCTTGGGGAGCTGTAATTCGAAAACCATAACTGAGGACAAGAAGTTATGCGTAGCTCCAGGATCAATCATTACCACTACCTCTTGCCCCTTTATCATGCCACGAAGCTTCATAGTCTAAGGGTTGGTGAGGCCCATCACCGAATTTAGGGAAACATTCGGGGATAGCATTCTTGGTTCGCAAGTTTCCTCCCCCTGAACCACCATCAGTTGTGGCTCCCCCATTTCATTATCCTCGGCATCTTCATCAACAAAAGTCACTAAAACACTGAACTCCCGGCGTTTGCAACGGTGGTCGGGGTTCTACTTTTCGTCGCACCTAAAGCAAAGCCCCATTTCTTGCTTCTGTCGTAACTCCTGCTCGCTCAACTGCCTCACGTCTCCGTTTACTCCCTTACTTAGGCTTGGGGAATTCTGGGAATTTCGGGGGAAGCTAGGGATTCGGGGTGGTGGACTCGGAGAAGCTTGCTGAATAATGTTTTGACTTGAAGAAAAATGGGTCGGAGAACCTGGGTTAGGCTGAGTGGAGTAAGTTCTACCCACTGAAACGCTTCTGGACTCGACCCATCTCTTCGGCCCAAACCTGAGCTTTTCTTCCACCCTGGTTGCTAAGTCCATCGCATCATCCGACGGTCGGAACTTGCGAAGCACCAGCCCTTTTAGTTCCTCCCAACACGTGATTCGTCTCCTGTGATGCTCCCACTGAAACCACAAGAGCACGTCTCTGTCGAGGGCGACGACGGCCGCTTCCAAAGTCTCCTCCTCGCTGAGTCGGTAGAAATGGAAATATCGTTCGGCACGTAGGATCCACTCGTCCGGATTTACCCCATCAAACGAAGGTAGGTCTAGCCTCTTCATTCTCCAATTCGCCCCATAATCCCCTGTATTCCTCACTTATGAGGTATGAAGGACTTGTTCTCCAATCGGGTTTGTTCCGATTCCCCCGAAGGAACTCGGGTTCTGGGTTATCAAGTTAGGAGGCCTCCATGGGTGTTCCATCGTTGGCGTCCCTAGCTTTTGGGTCAACGCCGCGACCTCCTCCTTTAATTGTTGGGTCGACTGCTCCACCGCTTCCCTCGTCCGCCTGGAGAAACGTTGTTCCATGGCTTCCAATGCTTCTGTTATAGCTTGAGAGATTCTCGCATCCAAGGTCCAAATTTCCGACTCCATTGCATCCAAACGCTGCGCGTTGGACGACGGCGCCATGGTCCCAACGCCGGCAACCGCTCTAATACCAGAGGCTAGAAACCGGCAGCTAAAGATCAGGTTGAAGAAGATCCGGACAGAAAAGGAGCAGAACAAGAATAGCCAGAAGCTTATGTATATTAGATATAATATTTCTCAGTGTATTTACACACCCTTCTTTCGAGAGGAAGGACTCTCCCTATGTAATACTTAACTTACTTCTTGCATATCCTCCTATTCAGACAATTCCCCTTTAAATACTCAAGTGCTAACCACCTTTCTAACAGAATACATTTATTTAATATTGCTACTTAAGAGTGCAGCGTATGTATGTCGTGCGTGTGTGCCTTCCCCTGCCTCTGTTGATCCTTCATTCTGTTATTTGTCTCCTACCTCGAATATTCTCTTTGTCTCCCCTGCCTTGGTTGCGCCTTGAATATGTTACTACAATCGGTGGCTTCTGTCCACTCCTAGCAAACACATATAAAACAACCACAACAGAAGATTTGGAAAAAAAAAACAGATTGAATAAGTAGTTTTTAAATACAAATGAATAAACTATTTTTTTCTAAAACTAAAAATTGTTCAAACTGCCTTTGTTTACAAACGATGGTGAAGGTAAGCACGAAGTAATAATGAGCTAGTCATTAGTTGGTAACTCACAAGATTTTACATGAAATATATTTCTTCCATTATAAAATAGAAGAAGGCAAAGGTAGAAAGTACCTTGTGTCCTTCAAAGAAATCCATGTAAGAAATAATAACAAAATAGACAGCAAGTTCTATTACATGGGCTCACAACCATAAGAACATTATCTCTTTAATAAGCTCCAATTTCTATCCAGCAATAAGAGGACCCTAAAAAAAGGGTTTGCTGGATTGTGAAGCAAAACAATGGCTCTAACACATGTAGTAGCAAAAAGGGGGAAATCCAACAGACCGAAACCACACATTTGGAGTAGTCCTGTGCTGAAGGCATCCAGATAAGGTAAAAAGAAAAAATTGCACCATTTACAATTTGCAGAAATGCACAATAACGAACCCGCATGTTCTCTAGAATTTTCTGCAGTGACCATTATTATAATCTCCCAAAATTCTCTTTCCTATGGTGGAAATCTAGCATTGATTTGACAAAATAGTGAAGGCTAATGAGTGAAGAAAAACATCAATTTTTGTTTGCCCCATTCTCTTTAGGAATATAAAATGTCCCCAAAAGATTGTCCCATGCAAAAAATGAACACGAGGGATAGCTACTTTATTCCCACATCAACTACAATTGAGGCTCTCCAATTTTATCTCTCATTAACTTCACCCAACCAAAATCCTATAAAGAAAAACCCAATGGGGCAAACAAAATAGGACAGAGAGTACAATATATCCAAGGAGTTAGGTTCATTGAAGTCCTTAAAATTTACTTAATACTCAAATAGCAAAATGCTCCAATATTCATACACTAACCTCAGTATGAAGTTTCTCCATGGGCATCCATTCACCTGGACCACACAGATCTGACAGAACTGTAGCTACAGATGATACAACATCTTTCTCTTCCAATTGCATAAGTTGCTGATTGTCAGCTTCGGGGTCTACTCTTGATCTTCCATCAAATTTCTTTTCTGAAAGAAAAAAAACTGAGTAAGAAAATACTTAAAAGGAATAAAATAATAAAAAGAATTGAAGGAATGAAGAAAAACAATGAAATCAAGCCTCTGTATGACAGGTGAATCAATTACATACAGAAATCTATCACTCAGATTCCATACAAATAAAGTTTCACAGTGCACAATAATTTATTAGAAGAAACACTTCACTGTTTGGATAGTATAAGACCCCAATATAGAAATAGAGGTGCAAACACAGTAGTGAAAGAAATAATGCAATAGCACAAGCATCAACTTGACACCCAAAAATTGAAAAACAAATAGATAGGAAGTTACCCCGTACTACACATGATTCATATAAATTAACATGTTACATGATCATGATCTAGGGCATGTTATTCCATAGAATGATAATATAAACTTGGAACATCTGAAGCTTCTTATATAGAAACATTGCCTGTTACAACATCTAACAATACATCTTCAAGGGAGCAACTACAGCATCTTATAGTACCAAACTTTGTTCAGTCCTCCTGAAACAAACACCAATTTGTGAAGCAAAATCAGACAGAATTTCTCACATACAAAATAATAAGGTAGAAACAACAGATAACAAAGTTATTCAGTTCAAGGGGGGCCCTTAACCACTGTTGCTATAGTAACCTAATTTATATGTTACTTGAACACAAGGATAATGATCCAATACAGTGTAGTCGAAGTATCCGATCCATTTTTTTTTTTCGGAATCAATTGCTTTAATCAAACATTTTACAACCTAAAATCTGTAATAGACCAGAAAACCTAACAAATAGATAGGAAGTTACCCCGTACTAGACAAGATTCATATAAATTAACATGTTACATGACCATGATCCAGGGAATGATATTCCATAGAATGATAAAATAAACTTCAAACATCTAAAGCTTCTTATACAGAAACATTGCCTGTTACAACATCTAACACTATATCTTCAAGGAAGTAACTACATCGTCTTACAGTACCAAACTTTGTTCAGTTGTCCTGATACAAAGGCCAATTCGTGTAGCAAAATCAGACAGAACTTCTCACATACAAAGTAATAAGGCAGAAACAACAACATGATAGTAAAGTTACTCAGTTCAAGGGAGTCCCTCAACAGCTGTTGCTCTAGTAACCAACTCTGTATGTTACTAGAACACGAGGATAAGGATCCAATACAGGTGTAGTCGAGGTATCCCATCCCTATTTTATTTTATTTTTTGGAACATATTGCTTTAGTTGAATATTTTACAACCTAAAATCTGTGTAAGATGAGAAAACCTTATAGGAAGGACCCCACATAACAATAAACAGATCATTCACTGCAGGCTGCACCAACCTGTTTAACAACTAAAATAATCAAAAAGCACATAAAGAGATTCAAACCAATCTCTGTCTATATCACTAACTTTCTTGCAAATATGCAGCAATATTCTGCTATTCACAATACACTTAATCCTCTTAGCCAAACTGTTATCACTGAAACTTTTTGGCTCCAGAGAGCTTCATTTCTGTTGGTCCAGATGTTGTACATGACTGCTGAGGGAGTTGCAGAGATGACTTTTTTCTGAATTTTTTGCTTCATTTCTGTAACCCCTTCTGATTCAAACCATCAGTGCAGGCACAGACTAGCATTTTTGCTGCAGTTCCAACCAAGACAACAACTCATTCATCAGGGCCTTGCTAAAAGGACACTCCTTAAAAATGTGCTTATGGATCTTCATATCACCATCACAGACTAAGCATTTCTCCTCATTACAAATCCCAATTCTACTCAGATTTTCCTTAGTCCGTAACCTGTCCTAATAAGCAAGACAAGAAATGAAGCTACACTTTGCCTGCCCAAATCTATCCCAGACCATATATGTCCAATTACTAGTTGTATTGTTGAGAGCTCTCCAAATCCTCAATCAAGCATTTTTATGTAGTCCCTCCAAACTCCTCTTCCTTTCAAGTTATAAAATATAGACACCCTTAGTTAAATTAACTAACTTAAATCCTTTTACAAAAAAATATTGATTTATGTTATTAATCTTCTATAAAAGGAATTTAAATAGAACCTGAATTAACTGTAAGTCCTTTGCAGTCCCCCTTAACCTCTCTCTCTCTACCCTCAAATTTTCATGTAAAGTATATCAATTCTCCTCACTATAATCATCTCCATCAATATCTCAATTCTGTCTCCTCTTTCTAGCCCTTTCTTCCTCTTTAACAGCAACAAGGAATGTAAAGTCCATCTCAATCTTCCTCTATGTTTAAGCCACATCTCCCATTCACTCCATCCAAAACCCATCTTCCAGTTCCCTCCATTAACCTAGACATTTCTACACAAAAACCCATCATACTATAATTGGTTACTGCAAAGATACTTGGGGGATTCTGTCAGAGATCTCAATAATGATGCTCTCAAAATCAGCATCTGGAAGACTATTGATCAAGTCCTTTATTACATTGTTGCTTCTTTAATTCAAGTGCAACCACCCAATCATTTTTCTTTGACATTTAATAATTAATAAGTCCCCGTCTCTAATTCTATTCTTTTTCTCTCTGCTTCTACTTCTCAATTTTTTGAGATTTATGTCATAAATTTCCAAACACCCAACATACTACTTATACTTATTTAAGCCTTTGAGGTGGTATCCTTTCCAATTAAATGTCTGTGGTACTTTCATGGGGCATTTGATGGATTTAATGATTTTGGCCCCTCTATTTCTCGAGCAAAGTAAAATATAACTTAAATTTGGAACGCATTTCATTATTTTTTGCCTTGCAACTTGATGATACAGTAATAGGATAAATCATAAGAAGCAGTGGTGCTTTAAAAAGACAACACTGTACGATCAGCCCAAAGAAGGCAATAAATTCTCAAATTCTCAATAAAGTAGGGACAAATATTTACTCTTTGCAACGAATCATGGTATGGTCCAAGACCAATGCTCCCTTAACTTGGAACCGATGGTTGCCAAAAGTTTAAGAGTGGTAGCTACCAACTATTGCCAAAGGAGAGAGTAGCATTCCAGGACCATATAATAATTTTCCTAGTTTCCTATTATGGCTAAAAAAAGTGGTGATTAACTAATTTCATCCTATGTACAAATTGAATGATATGAGATACGAGCAGAATATTTTTCTAATGACATCACATTAAAGGGTGGGTGGGGGGCAACTAACAGTAGTTTAATATGAATTCTTAATGGTATAAATTTAAAAAAAAAAAAAATACAATTTATCTTAAGTGTTCAATACAAATGAAGATGTTTATGACAGAGACAGAGGAAATAAATTTGAGCTGTTAAATGAGACTACATAGATTTTCTCAATCGTATATTAATTCATCAATACCAATTATATCTTGAGCATCAGCACAGGCCCACTCTAACTATTACAATTTAAAGTTCACTATATAAAAAATTAAAACCTACGCTCATGAAATTCAAGTTCCAGACATTGTGAAAAATGAAGAAAAAATGTGGGCAGATTTGTTCTCTTTTTATCTCTTGTTTCCTTGTTTTCTCCCCTTTGAAATCAGTTTAGTTCTACCCAATTACATGCAGAGCCTACAGGCTTCCTACAAGATTCCAAATTGATAAAGAAAAAATTAAGGAATCAATCAAAAATTATTCCGCTCTTCAAAAAGCTGCATCAAAAAAGCACAGTTCATTCAGTTATCTTCCTTTGCTAGCTTTATTTTTGGAAAAGCAGAAAAACATGAAACTTGATGAGCATTACTATGCAATCATACATTAATAATTTCATACTGCTACAAGATCCACATATTAGACATGTCAAAAGATGCAAAGTCATGAGTGGCATTCACAGTTACAATAAAATGCCACGGCGGGTTATTGATCATCCAAAAAGCACAACATTGCTTACAACTTGAACAACAGACATGTTACCTGGCTTATAAGCCTCCAGATCAAAAGGGTAGACAGAAAGCTGACAACCATGACATGAAAGCTGGAGCATAGAAAGATAAGCTACCAGCCAAAAGGGTAGACAGAAACAGATGCCAAAAAAACGGAGATAGGGAAAGGAAAGAGAATTAGATAAGGTCAACTATATCATGAAACCACAAACACTGGCCGATGTATATGTGAGTGGATTGAGAGTGTCTAAGTGTAAGAAAGAGCTGGATTAGAGGAAAAGGAAAGGGGTCAAAATAAAGTGTTGGAAACAGGTGAGATACAACTTACATATAAAGAGTAAAGGAGGGGACTGCTTTAAGATTAGGAAGCAATTACAAGGAGAGGGAATGAAAGGAGACTGGTGAGAGAGAAGGCATTCACATAAGATATTGAGGTAAAGGTTAAGTATGACATCAATAGCATTTGAAAGGAGAAAACAAAGTATAATTTGTAGACACACTTCTCATATGATAAGGTTTCCCTAGAGATATCATTTCCAGAGTTCCTACAAAAGTAGTGATACATATCACATAGTCAATTCAAAATAGGAGAACTATTTCTACCTATGAAAGTAGTGGGCATATATCACACATCATGTCATATGAAAGAACTGTGAGTCTCTAAACAAAACCACCTATCTACCCAACAATCAACACTTAAACCAACGAAAAACAGCTAAGAAAATTGAGATAATGTGCAAGACTAAATCAATCTTATGTAACGATTGCTGAACTATTACATTCAAAATCTACTTATCAACTTTCTCCCTACTTGGAAAGTATAAAACTACCATCCTAATTGAAGGAAAGGACTGCCATTTTCTTAGCCTAAGCCTGTAAGCCCCAATTCTTGCAATAGAGCCCTTTATCACTACCTATCCAAACCCCAGTTTCCCACTAAATTAGATTGTATAATTCTCCAAGGTAGGAGTCTTCTCATTAATTGAATATTTATACCAGATTTACAGCCTAAGAATAAGAGTCCTAGCATGACACAAATACACGGAAAATTATACTGATTATTAAGATAATTTATCCTATTATCTATCACTTCCTACCCATAACCACGGCTCGCAACCTTTTTGCCCTCGTTAACGGAAAAACACTCGTTCAATTCTACTCCTAGCAAATCAAGCATACAATCTGCCAACAAAATAAATATCATTCATTCAACCACCAAGCAAACCACACAGTATAACAACAATACAACCCCAACATCAACAAGATTGTAAAGTTCGGTTGACCAATAACACTATTCTTTCAAGAATGGATTATGAATCAATTCACCAAAGTTCAGCAATAAAAATAAAATAAAACAAAACAAAAACTTGCAATAAATTGCACATCAAGCATTAATATGTAAACAAATCACTAACCGAGGGTTCCAGAGACTCCACCTTTGCCACCACTACCACCACCATACCCAAAACCATCATCTCCATACTTCCTACTCTTCTTCGATAAACCACCAACATCTTCCCCCAATCTATCTCTCCCTCCCCCACCATCCTCCTCCTCATACTCCTCCCCCGCCCCCACGACTGCTGCATAATACTCCTTCATCCTCCCCTTTTTAATTCCTCCACCGCCACTGTACCCCGCATTTCTCGCCGGAACAATCGGCGCCGGCGGGAGAGGACTGCTGTAAACCTGATGACGTGGAGCGAGGGCCCCACCTAGGATGTTCCGCACCGGGAGAAGAAAATAGAATTCCTTGTCCCCGATCTGGAGGAGATCCTGCGAGTCTAGCTTCACCGGAGGGTTGCCAGGGAGGTGGAGGACGCCTTCGACGAGACAGCCGTTCTTGCCAAGGACTTCAAGGGCGAAGCGGCGGCGTTGGAAGTCGTAGAAGATTCGGGCGTGGTGGCGGGAGATGTTCATTCCGCCGCCTAGGGAGGCTAAATCGACGTCGACTGTGGATTTTTTGGAGTTTCGGCCAAGGACTATGGAATAGGTTTGCATGTAATACTCGAAATCTTCACCTTGAAGCTTCGCGAAGCCTGCTTCCACGTCGCTTCCGCCGCCCGTGGTGGTGGTGGCTATGGCGGTGTGCGCCATTGTTTGGGGAAAGTGAGGGGTTCGGGGGTAAAGGGAAGATAATGGGTAATTGATCGCGGATTCGCGGGTAGAAACTAAAAACAATTGTTCATTCGAAGAAATTGACAAATTGACGAGAGATAACCCTTTTTTAATGATACAAGAGGTCACAAATTGCTAATTAGTGTATTTGTCCCTAAAATAAATTTTTAATTGACTTTTACGATTTTTAATACATAATTTTAAATATTTTTATTTCTAAATTCGTAAAGTAAAAAAGCATGAGAACTTGATGTATCTAACAAGATTACACTTGAATATATTATTTTTTATAATATGATGAGAATTTGTGGTTAAAATTTTTGAACTTTGATTCCAAATAATAGAATGGAGCTTTCTTATAGAGACAGAGGGAGTAATTTTATTTCTCAAGAATACATTTAAGATTAGCTCCGATTCAACTCAAATGATTTTTAATAAATTAAAATTATTACAATTAAATTTGATTACTTCATGAGGAATTTAATCCTATTTATTTATAAGTAAAATACTTGCAACTTAAATTAAAATTTTGAAATTGAAATGGTTTGAAAAATTGAAATATTTTTTTACAATTTTATTATGATCCAAAAAGTCAAAACTAAATTGTGAATTTATAAAAAAAAATATTTATTTTTTATACATATATATGAAAATAAAAATTTTCTCATATTTTACTAAATTGTGAATCTATAATTAAATCAATTCTTTAACTCCTATTTTAATTACTTTCTATTTTATCATCAAATTGATATGAATTTTGTTTAATAGACATATTTCATATGCACATTGAGGTTGTGAGCTATTATTTTATTCGCGGTGGCTAGTACAATAACAACAATATCAAACATGTTCCCTACATTTACATTAGCCTTCATTCCCAAGTAAAGTAATTCAAACAGATTTGAAAATCTATATCGGAGGCATTTTTATAAATTTACCATCAAAGTTATAGATAATACCGTAGAGTTTAACCTGAGCATGACTCTCAAAAGTTTAAAGAGGCAACCACCCCTTCCCCTTATCCTAATGGACAAGCTCCTCGCATAATAACGTACCACGAGTATTTTTACATTTTAGTTGCCTTTGGGAGCTTTATCACTTTAGCTAAATCAATTGTGATCGAGGTAACAATTTATTGCTTCATCCTCAAAATATGTCCTAAAAGGTTTTTACGCACATGATCTCAACCTTCACTGCTTAGTACTTTCTCGATTTTTAACTTGCAACACTTTGATATTTGCGCTATTTATAAGTTTGGCTTTATTCATTATGGTAAATTATCCTTTAAAAAAATATAGTCATGTAAAATCTTATTAGATTCTTCTCTATATATAGTTTCAATATAAAGTTTTGAGAAGTATTGCAAGTAAAAAATATTAATCTTATCTTAAACTATTTAAAAGTTATAATTGAAAGTATATATGTAAATATGAGCTTTGTCAATCTGGAAATATTGGCTGAGACGGTCACATTAGTCGAGTGGTGTGACATTAGTAAAGTATAAAAAGTTTTCGCGCTAAAAATTAGGTTTTCATTATTCTTGACTTCTAGTTTTATTTCTTACAACTTTCTAAAATTCCGCAATAATATCTATTATTATTGGACTGAGGTCTCACATTCTTTGTCAATTACGGTTACAAATATCGCATTCTCTCAGTTTCGCCTACAACTTTCGCGTTCTCTCTCAATTTCGCTCAAAGTCTCTATTATCTTCTCTCAAAGTCTCTCTGAAATTCGCCTGACAGTAAAATGTGAGTTACTTTATGAAATTAATGTCAGCTTTCGATAATATTTTTGAATTTAATAGTTATAGTAAAGATTAGAAGAACTTATTGTTGGAACTGATTTTCTTTGTTTTTTAGAGTTCAATGGACAAGGGATTAAATACGTATACACGAAAGACAAAGAAATCAAAAGCAGTTGAAGGTGAAGTGCACGAAATTATCATGGCTGAATGTCAAGAAGTACATTAAAAAAAACTTGGTCGTAGGCCTAAACCTAAATTCGGAAAACTGTAAGCAAGTTTTTTTTTTGAACAAATTACACTTTTTTTGGTTTGTTTATTTTGTATTTAATTTGGTTTAGAAGTAATAATGTTTGGTATAGAAATTATTATTTCAGTTTACGTAGTTATTGTCTCTGACACTTTTTTTATTTAGTTCTTATCTTAGGAATATAAGTTACTATCTCAGTTATAGTATTTATTAAATGAGAAATAGGAATTAATATCTCAGTTATATAATTTTTGATATTGAGTTTACCTATTAATATCTCAGGTATAGGTATAGGTAATAACAACTTAGATATAGAAAGAAATATCTAAGTTATAGATATTTTGATCTCTGAAACAACTAATTTATAGAAATTAATATCTAATTTATAGATATTTTGATCTCAGTTATAGTAATTAATATTTTAGACATAGAAATAATATCTAAGTTATAGATATTAATATCTAAGATATAGATGTTAATATCTAAGTTAGGTATACCATTTATGTACTCAGTTATAGTAATTAACATCTTAGATATAGAAATTAATATCTAAGTTATAGAAATTATCATCTAAAATTTAGATTTTTCTGATCTCTGTTATAGTAATTAAGATCTCAGTTATTATTTTTCTGATCTTAGGTATATCAGTTATGATCATAGTTTTAGTAATTACCATCTAAGATTTAGAAATTAATATCTCAATTTTTGAAGATTTTATTTTAGGAATTCAAGTTATGATCTCGGGATTAGAATATATTATCTAAGATATAGAATTTATTATCTCAGGATTAAAAGTTTATATAATTTGTTAAAAGTTATTATCTTATCCTTATGTATATAATTTATTATTTCAGGATTTTTTTATCTAAAGATAAGATGTTATTATCCTTATGTATAGATGTAATTATCTAAGGATTAGAATTTATTATCTTAGTTATTATTTATAACTATTAATATTATATTAAAGTCATTTAATTTTTATTAATTTCTTATAGTGATGGAGAAATTGAAGTTCAATCACAGTCAAGTTGTTCTAATTATCAGCTGATTGTCAGTAATCTTACTATAGAACATAAGAATGATATATTTGAAATTGGATTTGGATCTTTGTTGGATTTAGATCTTAAGAAAGTGCCAAGAGTTTTATATCCTTATTTGGTAAGAAATTATAATTCAAATGAGCGATTTTTAAAGTTAGCTGACAACAAAATTGTTGAGATTAATGCTACTAATATGAATTATGTGTTAGGAATACCTTATACTAACAAAGAAGTTGAGTTAGTAAGTGGTAAGAAGAACAATGCTCTGAATCCTGATTATCCTTTAAAAAAGTTTTGGAGGGACTTTTTTGGATTGAAGGGGAATACTAGTTATGTATGTATGAGTTTGTGGAAGTCCAAGTTTAAAGAATTGGAGAAGGGTGGAGTAGTGTTTAACAAGATGTTTGTACTGTTTGCAATGATAGTATTTCTTACCTCAACTTCTGATAAAACATTAACATTGAGTATTGTAAAATTATTAGTTAATGTTAATGATATCAAATGATATCTCAGTTTTATAAATCAATATATCAGTTATAGTATTTTCAATATATGAATAACTTTATTATTTCAGTTAATATGAAACACAGTTATACACATAAACATCAGGGATATTCATTTATAGTAAAAAGGTATAGAAATTAATAAGGTATATTCATTTTTAATCATTTTTCTAGTAATAATTATATCAGATATAGAAATTAATTTATAAGATATATTAATTAATTAAGTTTACAGATATTATGTTTTAATCATATACAATTTATTATCTCAATTTTAGAATCAAACGTCTAAGATTTTATATTTATTATCTTAGTTATAGAAACAAAGGTCTCATTTATACAAAAAAAAAAGCTCAGTTATAGATTTTTATTATTTGAATTTATGTTTTGATCGTATACAAGTTATTATCTCAGTTATAGAATTAAACGTCTAAGATATTGTATTTATTATCTCAGTTATAGAAATAAATGTCTCATTTATACAAAAAAAAGATCTCAAGTATATTATTTATTATATCAATTTATGATCTGATCGTATACAAGTTATTATCTCAGCTATAGTTACAAACGTCTAATATATTATATTTATTATCTCAGTTATAGAAATAAAGGTCTAATTTATACTAAAAAAACTCAGTTATAGATTTTTATTATTTGAATTTATGATCTGATCGTATACAAGTTATTATCTCAGCTATAGAATCAAACGTCTAAAATATTTTATTTATTATCTCAGTTATAAAAATAAAGGTCTTATTTATACAAAAAAGAGATCAAGTATAACTTTTAATATATCAATTTATGATCTAATCGTATACAAGTTATTATCTCAGCTATAGAATCAAATGTCTAAGATTTTGTATTTATTATCTCAGTTATAGAAATAAATGTCTCATTTATACAAAAAAAGATCAAACGTCTAAGATATTGTATTTATTATCTCAGTTATAGAAATAAAGGTCTCATTTATATAAAATAGATCTCAGGTATTTATTATATCAATTTATGTTCTGATAGTATACAAGTTATTATCTCAGTTATAGAATCAAACGTATAAGATATTTTATTTATTATCTCAGTTATAGAAGCAAACGTCTAAGTTATATTATTACACATCTCAGATATTCTATTTATTATCTAAGTTATAAAATCAGACGTATCAAATATTTAATTTATTATCTCAGTTAAAGAAATAGGTCTCAGGTTTACTCATAAAAGATCTCAATTATTTAATTTAATTCTTGAGATCTATTTATATCTATACCTATACTTAAAATGTTTTATTTGTATAACTGAAATGGGAATGCATTTATTATCTCAGGTATACAAATAAAAGTCTAAGAAATCAGAGTTATTATCTCATGTATTGAATTTATTATTACCAATATACAATTAAATACAACTAGCAATTTATCATCTCACGTATTGGATTTATTATTACCAATATTTTCAATTTTCAGATATACAATTACCAAATTCTAATTTAGATTCATAGCAATTATTATATCAAATATGTAAGTTAAAATTTAAAGATTACCAAGTGAAAGATATTCTGATCGTATATCAGATACGATATTTACCTTCACATCTTGAGGTTTTCAAATCTTCATTATTTGTTAGAAACATCATATATTTCCAGTTGCAAGTCCTCGTTAGATTTTTTCAGTAATGTATTCGTACTCTTTTCATAAGATTCCATAATTCTGATAAAAATGTTGCGAAAAGAAAGATAGAATGAAAGATAGAATGAAAGAGTGAATGAAATGTTGCGAAAAGAAAGAGAGAATGAAGGAGTGAATGAAAGAGTGAATGAAATGTAGAATGTAATAATGCGGCGTACTATTTAATGCTCACGAAAACTAAAGTCTATTTGTTAGCGTGATTAATTAGGTTTGTCACACTAATAAAATGGTGTGACATGTCACAGCCAATACCAGCTAATTAATTAATAGTTATCTATTTGTATTTCTTAACAGTCTAATAATTTTACAATTAAAAATTATAAAAATACTAATGGGTTTCGGAATCATTCAATGAGTTTCAATTAAGTCTAATAAGTTTGAATCAGTTTTAAGAAACTCAATTGATTCCAATCTGATCTAATAACGGCAGATAAAGTTAATCTAGGTTTATTAATGAGTTTTAAAATAAAAGAAAATGCACCCTTAATGCTCTCCATTATGAAATTATGATACGTGAATTATATTCTTTCCATTCTTTTTTTCTTTTCACTTTTTTTGCTCAAATTCCAATAAAAACTTAAATTTCATAATTTTTGAATTGTGTATTTGTAAAGATCATTAAAAAAAATTAATATATGGAATATATATATATATATATATATATATATATATATATATATATATTGAAGAATTTATGAATATCCTAATTTAATATGTCTTTCATCTAAATTGAAAATAATTTATAGTCAAAGTTTGGATCTAAAATATAAAATATTTTAAATAGAAAGAAAAAAAAAAAAGAAGGGATGGAGTACCAAGTATGAGTGTTTTGCTTGCATATATTGAAGATGGGGATATTTTTGGGACAAAGAAATAGATAAGGTGTAAGAAACTTTAGACAAATAAAGACATTTTGGAAAGTTTTATGCACTGATCCATTCATACATTAATGTCTTGCGAAGTTGATGATAGTGCCTACTATGCCATGACATTTCCATAATTCAAAACAACATTAACTATATATATATACATATATATATATATATATATATATATATATATATATATATATATATATATATATATATATATATATATATATATATATATATATATGCTAGATCTTATTGCAAAAATTAATGACATAAATTAGATACACAGACTACTGCCAATTATAGTACAGTTCAAGTTCACCAGTATCCAAATCATGCAAGAACAAGCCGTCGCTTCGTGCATACCATAGGCAATCTCTATAAGCACAAGCGATATGTAATCGATCAAGAGGCGCAAACACTTGCCAGTCATGACCAATACCTCTAGACCAATTGAAGTCGCAGCTGTACACCGTTTCAATCAATACGAAGCTAAGTTTAAACTCCCAGACATATTCTTGTGAGACTTCGAGTATATGCACACCTAGATCATTATCTTTTGATCTGCAATGGATTGTCAGCGTCTCGCTGTTGGGCAAGCTATTGATTACGTGCACTTTAAAATTTGGGTACATAAAGCCGCTTGCAGAAGCTGGTGTGCCAGTGCCAGTGCCACCTTTACGCAACTGACTAAAGAGAAATGTTTGAGCCAACGCCAGCAAAAGAAGATTTTTGAGGATAGCCATGCTAAAGCTATACTCCCTTAGAAATGTTGCTATAGATCAATGTTTTTATTTTATTCTTGTGCTTTAAATAGTGAGACACCAAGTTCAGATCATGTCTTCCCTTACATTAGGCTGTGCATCAGATAGGATATTATGAGTTACAGCACAACAGTTATCAAACAAGGTACAGTATGATCATGATCCTGATTTACCAAATGAAATCTTATCTTTGACCTACATTGTATATATAATATATGATGGGGATGATCTAAAAATTACTTTAATTTTCTTAATCTGCAGTCCAGATACTTACTCATAAGTGGGCATTGAACTGTCATAAGTGGCACAACCGAGTAGGCCTTGAACTATGCCTCTTTACCTTTACATGATCCAAAAAAAAATACTCCTTTCGTCCTTAAGAAAGTCTCATTTTTATTTATATAGTCAAATTCAAAACGTTTGACAATAAATTCGTATCATGTTATAAGAAAATAATATATTCGAGTGAGATCTTGTTGTATACATCTCAATGTAAATTTTTAGAATATCAAATTTCCATAATTTTTTACTTTACAAATTTGAAGATAAAATTATTTAAAATTATGTCTTATAAACCGTAAAAAGTCAAATAAACTGCCAATAGTGCCAACACCAGTCTTGTCATGGCTTGAAGGTTCCTATGTTTACTTCATTGAGTTGTAAGACTTCAAGCCCACAACTTCGAAGACAATAATCAAGCCACATGTGTTGTTCCGCCAAGGGGCCATGCCCACCAAGACCTCAACCCCTCCACCTCACTTTGTAAGCCCTTTAAGCACTTACTCCATTCGTCTCAATTTAATTGGTATACTTTACCTATTACGGTCTCCAAAATACAAGTTAAAACCTTTTTTTTTCCTTTAAAATTGTAAGATAAAAAAATTATGAAAACTTAATATTTAAAAAAATTTCATTGAGATGCATCCAACAAAATCTCATTTAAATATATTATTTGTTAGAATATAATTAGAATTTATGGTAAAATTTTTAAACTTTAACTCCAAAAATGAAAATATAATAAGTAAATGGAAATAGAAGGAGTAGTTGAGATGACTTCAAGATCCTATTTTTCGAATAAGGCCAAGCCCCTTCTCCATAATTATGAAACAAAGCCTCTAGCTGATAATTATTCTGTAATGGCATTCCAAGTCCTTTTGATGTTAAGCCAACAATTTGGCAGGGAAGGAACTGACCGTTACGTTAAAAACAATATACTTTTGATGTTAAGCCAATTACCATACGAAAAATAAAATTCCAAGCAGTAACATGAAATGCAGTCATCAGTCCTGCAATTAGCCATAAGTTTTACTTGGAGTTCAAAAATTCAGTCCTCCAGTAACCCAGGTATGCTCATTGGGTTGTGCCCATAGTGTTTACTAGTTATTACGTCTGTCTCATATTCTCCTGCTGCATCAGCTTTTTGTCTTCTTTTTTACCCCAGATGATCAGGTAAATACCAATGAAGATATCAACAGCTCCTATTAGACTATAACGACATACAAAACTTAACACAATGAGAAACTTAGCTTGGAAATTCTTCTAGTTTAATATGAAGTATTCAAATATACATCACAATCATTTTGTGAAAAACTATCATATAAAAACAAAATTATGAAAAACTACCGCATAAAAAAATCCAATTGCACGATACCACCAAAAGATGGTTTTCTGACCTTTGACCCGGTTTTGCGACGTTGACTTCCACGTGGATTCTACATGGATGACACGTGTCTGGCTTTACTTTTTAAATTTTTTTTTCTCCTTTAGCTATTTCACGTGGATGACACGAGCCCGACTTTATGTCATAATTTGCGAGAAACTACCATATAAAACACCATCTTGTGAAAAAACTAACACAAAAATAATCTTGTAAAAACTACCATATTAAAAAATTCAATTGCGCGATACCACCACATGATGTTTTTCTGGGCGTTGGCTAGCACGTGAGAGTTACGTGTGGCCGACTAAATTGTATATTTTATTTTTCTTTAATAATTGAACCTTTGAAAGGATTTTGGATAATTTTGTTACTTATTCTTTCACCCATCGCTAAGAAGACGCCATCTTCTCCGATACCCCAGACAAATCTTTAGTTTTCTCATCCTATTTTCACAACGACATGTCTTCCAATTTCACTTATGTGACGATTGCTATTATAATCCAGATACAGGACACTGTCTAGGTGAAAAAGTTTTCAACAATTTTGGACATAAATCTTCCTATTTTGGCAAAAGAAGGGGCTCACACAAATTTTTCAGCACAACTTCAACTAATATACATCATTTTCAGATAGGATGCACTAATTATATTGTTATCAACATCTTCAAAGAACATCAACTCCTCGACAACTAGACATCATAACCCGAGATCTTAAGCAATCACATTGAGATACACATTTTGAGCGGTATCAGGTAATCAAGTGTGTCATTGAACAAAATTATACCAAATAAATTAAAAAAGGAAAATAACTAAAAGGAAAAAGAGAAAAAAATTAAGTCGGCTACACGTGCCTCCTACGTATCAGTCAATGACGCAAAATCGGGTCAATGACCAGAAAACCACCATGTGATGGTATCGTGTAATTGAATTTTTTAATATGGTAATTTTTCATACGATTATTTTTATGTGGTAGTTTTTCACAAGATGATGTTTTTATATGGTAGTTTCTTGCAAATTATGAAGTAAAGCCAGACACGTGTCATCCACATGAAATAGTTAAAGAAGAAAAAAGTAAAGCAGACACGTGTCATCCACGTGGAAGTCAACGCCGCAAAATCGGGTCAAAGATAAAAAAAACCACCTTGTGGTGGTATCGTGCAATTGGATTTTTTATGTGGTAGTTTTTCAAAAGCTTATTTTTATGTGGTAATTTTCACAATATGGTGTTTTTACTTGGTAATTTCTTACAAATTAACCCAATATATATTATTAACTTCAACATGGGGCTTGTCTGGAACAATTGAACCTAAAGGAGAAAACAAGGTAAAGTAGACACAAAGATGAGAAAACCACCTTGTGGTGGTATCGTGCAATTGGATTTTTTTATAGTAGTTTTTCACAAGTTTATTTTTATGAGGTAGTTTTCACAAAATGGTGTTTTTATTTGGTAGTTTCTCGCAAATTAACCCAATATATATTATTAACTTCAACATGGGGCTCGTCTGGAACAATTGGACTAACTACTGCAACCATAACAAGTGTTATTGGATTGATATTTTATGATATCCTATCTAATACGATTTCCACTTCTATTTGGAAAAATCGGATAATGGATATCAATTTGGATATTAATTTTGGATTTTCGAATACCCAATATCTAAAATAGTTTTGATATTGGATAAGTATATCCCTCGCTTATATAAAAAAAATTGGGTATAATTTTCTTTGAAAAAATTTAGGAAAAATAAATCATAATTAGCAGTTTATTGCCATGCTTATTATAGCTTCGGAAAAAGAAATCATACATATTATTTTATTTGAATTTAGTAACTAGTTAAAAAAATTTCTTTTTATTTATTATAAGTAAAATACTTATGATCTATAGTTAAGCTTTTGAAAATAAATGTCTCGTCCAATTAACCTTTTTTTAATTTCAATTCCTTCAAAAATCCGAAACGTTAAACTAAAATTTGAATCATTAAAACGTAGGCATTGTCGTTTATCTATTTTATACTACAATAATTTTTATTATTATGTTGTTATATATTAAATAATTGTTATTTTTTACTTTAAAGGAATCGTTCGTTTATTACTTATATTAGAGATATTAGAGAGAGATCAACTTACATATTAGTATGAAGGTATGAGTAGGGATGTTTAGAGAGTTGAGGTAATCACGAGTTCTTTCGACTCGATTCGATTGGATCTCGACTAATTCAACACGATAAGTTAATGAGCCAAGTACTTAGGCTTATTAAACTTTTAAACGAGGTGAAAATGAGCTCGAGCTTGAAACGAGTTTTAATCGAATTCAAGTCGAACTGGATAATTGAGTTATCAATTAGTCGAGCTCAAGCTTTGGTTTTTTAGCTCACGGACCTTCGAGTTTAATTTGAGTCAAGCTTGAGTGTGAGACTCAGACTCGACTCTTAAGCACCCCTAAGTAATGAGTAGGAAGTATTCTATACAGTACTCATGTACATGTTTTATACAAAAGAAATACGAGGATTGCTAACAAACCATTCTACCCAAACTACTCATGCATTTACTACCCAACCAACCTTTTCATTCTAATAAAGCAAACCCACACATTCCCTCACTAATCACAACCGACTCACTCAATTTCTCAGTTGTATGATTTTCTCCCTCAGCACAAACCCACACCACTCAGTCACTCAGACCCAACATCCCAAAAACTCACGTATCCCACCCAATTTTTTTCCCTTTTGCTTACTCACTTATCGAACACTCACAATCCAAGCCCCTCTTCTGCCTCAATCTTATTCAATCATATGTTTTCAGCTGTCGTATTAATACTTATATATACTAAGTGGTTTGAATAAATGATTTAGGATTAGATTTATATTATGCTATAGTTCGACTTTTAGGTTTTATTTAACATCTAATTGAAGTATACATGTACAACTCTAATGTATAAGCTACGTTTCTAACAAACTCCTTCGTAATAAACCATGTTTTTAATGTATGTTATAACAATAATATCAGATTTTCATCCATCACTGTTTTAGATTTTTCTTAATTTCAAGAGTAATAATTTATCATATTACGAGTTGATATAATTAAGAATGGATTAATGTCAACTCTATTCTAAAAATATATTATTTATAGTACTCGATGATTTTTACAAACTACTTCTAATTAGGGGTAGCAAAAACTGACCCAACCCGACCTAAACCCAACCCGTTTATAAATGGTTAGGTTAAAAATTTCAACCCGATTAATTAAATGGGTCAACCCAACCCAATTAATAAACAGTATGGGTCGGATTGAAATTTTCAACCCGACCCGACATGTTTATTATGGGTTTGATTTTTATATATGGGTTTGTTTTAACTAATACTGGTCATAAACTCTAAATAATAATTACCATTAGCTAACTAGTCAACCCTAGTTTCTACTTTCTATTTGAATTCTGCTGCTTCACTCTTATTCTTTAATTTTTCATTTGTTTATCTCTTTGTACCTTCTTCTTCACTTCTCAGTACTCTCTACTTCTTCTTCACTTCTCAATACTCTCTACCTCTTCTTAACATATTGTCAAACTTTTCAATTTGGTTGTATTAAGACTATGTTAAGATTTGAGATTTTAATTTTGCATTGCTTAAAACTTGGAAAATTAAAAACTTAAATGACTTTTACTTATTAAACAGGTTGGGTTGGGTCAACCCAAACCCATAGCGAGTTGGGTTGGGTTGAAATTTTTAACACATTTAATCAATAGGGTAGATTTTTGTAAAATAAAATTACATATCTATATTAAGAATATTCCATGCAATGATTTTCTAATTATTTATTAGTTTGATTATTTACTAATACATACTATCTTTGTAAGTGAACACACTTGTGAATCATCCATCTTAGATTCCTAGGTATATAAATTATAATCTCAAATATAGAGTTTCTAATATCAGATATAAAGATTATGATTTCAAATATAGAAATTATGATTTCAAGTACATAGAATATGCTCTCGGTATATAAAATATGATACTCGATTAAAATATGACTTGGTACTTTGGTTATACATGGGTAAAATGTATTTGTTACAGAGAGGAAATAAAGCCAAAAGTAAATGTAACACTATAAAAGATGATTGCAGTAACCACCATAAATGTCTTTTCAACTGCTACTATAAAACATAAGTTATTTTAAAAATTTGAAGAATTTGACAAGTGAGTTTCAATGATTGTAATTCAAATAAGGCATACTATGAGCAAGGCCCTCAAGAGCAACTTTGATTTTGTTAGGATTGATGTGGGTCTGGTTTTGGAGTTGCCACAATTCATTAGCTGTAAACGCTATAATAGACGGCTTCACATTGTGTAAGTGGAGCAATGGAGGAAAGAGAAAGAAGTGGTGGTTACGAGAGAAAGCATGGCTGCACTACAGTAAGCAGTTAGAGCGCAATTGTGGTGAAGAGGGCGATGGCGATGGTAGTGAAGGAGGAGATGATATGGTGGTATCGTGGGTGGTGGTGGTATCGTGGGTGGTTGTCTCACCGGTGATATGATAAGACAAGTTAAACATAATACCAACTAATTTGAAAATAATTTATATCCCTTAATCAAACCTTTTAATGATATAGTGTGTATTAAAAAAATAGAAAAATATAAATAAAAGAATTACAAAACTACTTGGAAAATACTTTTTATTTCCGTTCATCTTTTAAAATATAGTAAAATATGTGTGTGTTTATACTTTGAATAAAGAAACATAAAACTACAAGCGATCAAAATTGGTTTGATAATAACATACTACGTACACGAATTGCTGTAATTTGTTGAATATGATGTTTGTGAGATCACTTGGTGTAGAATATTTTGAAGTCACATTGAATTGTTTTTTTTTTCCCTTAAGGAATATAGTGTTGAATTAAGGGGCGATGAATGGGATACAAATTAATTCACTTGGTGTGGTTCAATTCAAATTTGGTTAAGTTGAGTGGTTCAATTCAAACATGGTTTATACAGGAAAAGCCTCCTAAAATTAATCGCCTTATATAGTTATATGTATACTATTTCCCTCTATTCACTTTTCCACCCTATCTCGTTCATTAGTTCAGTACTGATTGAGTAATGTTCGTTATGAACTTAAGTATCCAAGTTTTTCTATGGAATTTTTTTATGCAAGATAGAAAAGTAATAAATTATAAATAACATTTTGCAAAAGGTGAAAACTTAAGATAAAATTTCTTCTATTTACCTGAATATAGGGGTACTCTTAGATTATTTTTTCCTCATTTTGAATCTATTAACTTAACTTAAAAGAAGATTATTTTATAGCCTAAGAGTGTTTTGCCTGTCATCAATATTATATGATACGTATTGTGCTACTTAGGACAATAATTAGAAAAAATCTACACACAAGCATACAATTTAGGTTGAGAAACAATTCTTTTTGCAAACCAATATACAGTTCAACATAGTTTAGGAATTAAATAAGTTTCACTTGGATAGGAAATAATCTGGTTATAACTAACTAAAAATGTTAACATACATAAAATAGTCTTAACTTTTGTAGGAACTTCAATACAAATTTAATTTTTATTCTATAAATTCATCTTAAAAAGTACTTTAAAATAAGGTTTAAAGGTAGTATGTTTAATAATAGCAAAATAATTACTAAATCAAGATTCCCGATATGTTAATTAGTTACTATCGGACTAATTTGTATAGTCCTTAGCTAAGTAGTGTGTAGGGGATTCAAACTGTGATTTAGCCTATTGTTTATATTTAAAATCTTATTTAATTAAGATACATCTTGGTCTTAAAAAAATTAAGCAGATTCAACTTAAATAAGAAAACAAACAAACAAGTCATGATTGGAATACATGCAAGCAAGCGATTAATAATTAATGTCTAACGTTATCATGTGGCAGTAACATCGTTATATTTCTCTAATTATTCTTTTAAAAACAAATAAGTATCTTCTATAAAGGAAAATAGGATGTTACAAGTAGATTAATATCTCCTTTACTTATATTTTCTTATTACGTAAATTATAATAAAAGAAAATATTACAAATTATAATTTTGTATTTTTCTAAATAAGTAAAAATACCAACCAAATAAATAAGAATAAGGTATTGAACTCATATATGCTAACATGTTAACATAAATAAATAGACTAAACTAAAGTAATATACAAATTTAGGTTTTAATTGTGAGAGCACATGTGACATGTTAAACTCTATCGTATTGTATTTTAGATTTTAGTATATATAGATATAGAAGATTGAAACTTTGATTTTTAACGGCGAAAGTGCTAAGCAGCCTCGAAGAGTCAAAGACTACATAATGTATGGCCATGTATAGCCGGTCCCTGTCCATGTGACATGCCTGCCAATTTGCCGTGTCCTCCTACATTCATATAATCATATATATCAAGGAGAATGCCAAAGTAATTTTCTCCCCAAATTCTGATAATTTATGCATTTTACACCAACCACATGATTGGTCATTCATTAATGCTCCATATTCTAATACGTGGAGGTGTTTAAATGGGAGGAGCCCCGTTAAGAGCTCTTGATCGACCCATTTGTAAAAAGGGTCTAAATCAATAATAGGTCGGTTTCTTAAAGGGTCATGTTTTATTGGGTCTTTTATGGGTCAAGTCGGTCCAATAATGGACCTATAGTTTTCAAAACTTTTAAACACTATTAGGTAATGATTTATTTCCATATACTTACTAATAGTCCACTACCAAAGATTTGAGGTGATACATGTACACTATCACCCTATATAGATTAAAAACTATAATCTCTTTGAACGGACCGACCCGTTATGTATCTCTTTTGACCTAGCCCGACCCGACCTGTTTAGCATTTCCTTTTGCCCAACCCATTTTGCATGTGACCCATCCTGATCCTAACCCGACCCAATGCACAAGTCTAGTCACATGTCACAAAAGAAAAACGATTGGAACTTTCTTTTAAGTATAGGAAACCCTAATCAGACATTACTTTTATGGTCGCTATCAGTATTTAAAGATTTTTGAAAATACCCTAACTAAGATTTTGCATTTTGTTATATAGAGAAATCAATACAAGACCGATTTGACTATTATTTAGTTTGTGCCTATAAGTAATTGATTGTACAAACAAAGAATATTATTAAAAGTTATACTACATAATATTAAATTATGTTTGAAGGAAAAAGAATATAACTTAGATAATGGTTAGGTCCTGACCCGACTCAATGCACAAGTTTAATGACAACTCATTACATGTTATGTAGTAATATGTTATGGCTTATGATTATTTTTTTGGACCGAAAACGAAGTAGTAACCATCATTCTTATTTAGTACGTGTGACCGCAGGCATGCAGCAGGCACCAACACCACATGCAGGTAAGCAACCCCACCAAGTCGTCTTTGACCCGATTTATCGGTCTTTTTATTTTTACGTCACTTCTATTTATGAAATCAAAGTATTTAGAATTAATTGATGGGATTAATTCAATTTTTAGCCGCTTCAATAGTAATAATCCAACCTTTTGTTTATTCCTAAATAATCCAATCTTTAACCTCCATCCGCTTTCATTGAGCCAGTTTACGGGTTACCTGCTATTGAGACAGTAGCAGGTAATTTCGATCATCTTATTCAGCCATTTTACGGGTTAATTATCTAATTACATGTAATATCATCAAACCCTTTGATTACTCTTCAACAACCTTACCTTTATCTTCCATATATATAATATATTTCATTCCCATTCTACCCATTGGTGCTGGAATTCATCGATACTGGGAACAAGAAGCAAAAATATGAAGAAAGGAAGAAGAAAGAGGGGGAGTAAAGATTAGAAAAGATGGGAATATAAAGAGGAAAAATAAAAGGCAAAAATCATAAATAACCTGCTATTGACCGATTATTATAAGTTACTATTTTGCATTATTCAATAAAAATAGATTGGGGTCAAAGGTTGAATTATTTAGAAATAAACAAAATGTTGGATTATTGATAGTGAATCGACAAAAGGTTGAATTATTCTCATCAATTAATCCAAGTATTTATAGGCATAAATTAGCTCTTCACTGATTATTGGATATTTAGAGTATTTACGGAGTTAAAGTATTTATTTTTGCACACAAAGAGTATTTTAGAGTTGGTCTTATAAACAAATAAGTAACTTATATCAAATTAATTAGCCAAAAATCTTAACAATGTCTTAAAATTTTCAGTTTCTTCAAAGTTAGTCATTTACACGATCATGAAGTGATATCTATAAAATTTAGGACCTTGATGTGATTGATTAGAGGTGTTGTTTACAAAATTTGTAAACATATTGTATACGGAAGTGCACGTTTTACATTAACCAAAGAAGATGATCTAGGGGATTGGTTGATTAAGCCAATGGTTGTGTCCAAAATTTAATGTTTGATTTCTTATCTATTGTTTTAAAAAAAAAAAAAGGATGGAGAGATGATAAACTTTTGAGAATTAGTCATACTAAATGGGGGTTTTGATTTTTAGGAATGTTAAAGCGAATGCATAAGTAAGCCAAAATTAGCTGCCAATTATCTTTTTAAACTCTTAAGATAGTCCTCAATAACTTTCAAGAAATAAAAAAAAAAAACTTTGGTCATATTCTCTTTAACTTATTTAAATAAATTCCAAGAGAATAAGTTAAAATCAGTAAAAATAAAATAAGTTTAGTAAAAACTGAGTTCTGCGAAAATAAAATAAGTTTAGTAAAAATAAGTTAAATAAATAAAAAAAAAAAAGAATCAAGTTTAGCAAATAGTTTATTAAAAATAAAAAATTATCTATTTGTCTTCTCGTTTGGGTTAATTTGCCTTACCCTTTTATTATTTAAATAAATGGGCAAATTAATCCGCGTCACCCCTTTTTTATTTTTGTCTTTTCTTTATATTCTCGTTTAGGTTAATTTTGATTGTGTACGTCTTCGTTTGACATACTTTCATGATTCCTTTTAATAATAGTCATCATAAGTTACCAATTACTTCAGTCTTTCAAGTATTGGAGTCTCCTTTTAGTACGTTGGTGTTAGAATCTAGTGTTAAGGGGCATAGTGTGGTTCGGAACATATGAACTTGACAAATAAAGACGATGAAAGAGGCTCCCCCACAATGATGTAGGGAAGCACCAACCTATAGTGTGGATGGTGCAAGAGGTCTCAGGAAAAGCGTATAGAAGAAAAGGGTCATAGCACGAGAGAAGATCTCTCTTAAGGGTGAGGTAGAGTGCCAGAAAAGTATAGTTAAGAATGAGTATATGTCCTTAAGGAGAGATGTAGGAAAGGATAAGATCGATCATAGTAGATTTGATAAGTCATTGTCAGGGCAATCAAGAGGCGACAAGATGTGCACTACTTTGAAATTTCTCCATAGACTCTACGTACTATGAATCAAAGGGTCGCATAAAGAAGAAGGAAGTTTGATTCTGCTCAATATTATCCAGAGAGAAAGTGTAGAAGAAGAAAGAATTTCATGGTAGCCAAGTTTCATGCATATTTAAGAAGGGAGTGTGGTTTATCCCCTGTGGATTGCTTCGTCGTCTTTCATTGAGAATAAAGATGAAGAGTTTCTGGCCTAAAATTTTATAAATGCCTAAAGAAGAGTGGAGTCATACCAGGTTGTTCTTCTCTATTTAATTGTATTAGTTGTGTGGAGTCATGTCTTTCTATTTGTACTAGTAATGTCAATACTCTCTATGAAATGGTAAGTGACAAAGAGTCATGGAGTTGCTTTTTTTTTTTTTTTTCTATTTTTAACGTTGCCAAATTTTTTTATTATTAGTAAGATAAAAAGCAAAAAAAAAATATAAATTTAGTAAAAATATGTTAAGTAAAATTAAATTAAGGATAATATAGTTTTAAAGGGGGGATTAGTCAATAAAGGTCTACAAGGAGGCAAAAAAAGTAACTCATCCTACTTATTTTGACACTCAAACAATAAGGAGAAAAAATTAAAATCATCCAAAAGATATTTAGAATGATTCAGAAGATGGAACAAAATAAGAAAAAGTTCATAAAAATTGCAATGTTGCATTTTCTTTCTTTTATTGGTATCAATGCACATTTAATCCAACCTATTGAAGAACGAAAATTCAAGTTGTAAGGAGGTGCCACCAATGTTAGCCATGAGTCCATTACCTAATAAAAATATTAATGAACATGACTGAATATGTTTTAGAGTAATTTTTTCTCATATTTCAAGTCTTATTGATTTTAGCATCGTTCAATGTAGTTGATTTAACTAGCGTGCTTCATTAATTGTCTTCGGGGGTTTAACAAGCGTACTTCTTTAATTTGTCTTATGAGAAACTTCTTAAGAAAAAGAGGCAAGTCCCTATTATTCTCACTTCTATAAATAATGCTAATGTTTTCATAAGAATTTAACAAAAGTTGGATAAGGTCATGCAAAATTCCATGTTGAAACCCCTTTTATTTCAATGTTGTTCCTTGAGTTTCTTCCATTGAGAAATTGAAGTCACCTAAAAGTTAGAAGGGGTAATTTATTAATTAGAAACTAAAACTTTCGACTTTAATTATATTTTGTAATCTTTATTCATTCAAACATAATTTCATCAAATAACGACATGTGTTCTACTCATTCTACTCGTTCTTCTCATTTAAATCAAGAGATAACAAGACTTATTATAAAAGAAATTAACGACTTAAAGAGTATAAGGATTAAATTTCTTAACTGGACCTTGACAATATATGTTAATTATCTATGACAAGAAAAGGAAATTATGGTCAATTTATAGTATAGTTCATAGCACGTCTCTCTCTCAGTACTCACGTTGTTACGGTGTTATCCTTCACTATCCCAACCCTCCAAACCCAGTCACACATACTCATATCCCCCTCTCTTCTGCCACGCCTTCTCCAATTTCTACCCACCAATTTCAAAAAAAACAGTCTTAATTATACAACAGTAACATTCCGTAATATCCCATTGTTCCACCCTTTAATCTCAAAACTTTCCCAAACAATCCCTTATCCATTCAAAATCCAACCTTCCTCAACAATCCAATAACATTCCTATATAGGTAAGGATTGACGAATTCACGAACAACTCATTTTTCAGAATGTTCCAAATTCATAAGATCTAGCCCTTAACTTTAAGGACTACCCCACATTGTGCCTTAAAAATCTCATCTTGGGTTGTTGAGTATTTGGGTGAGGAGAGTGAAGGTGAAGGAAATGAGGGTGTTGAGTGAATCTTGGTGCTTCTGCAATGGTGGGGGTAAGTCTGAGAGGCTTAAAGCTGCAATCTTTACTACTAAAAGCTCTGCAATGGCAAACCTTTCATCTTCCTCCGCCTCCGGGAGTTCCGTCGGTGGCGGCGGAGAAGCTTCTGGAACTGGATTTTTGATTCATCGGAATCTTCTTCTGACTACCCATGTTAATCTTCCTTCTGTTAGTGCTGCTGAGAGTGCGGAGATCCGGCTTCAGAATGGTGTTTCTGCCACTCTTGTGCCTCACAGGTGAAGCATCTTATCAAATCTTTGTTTTACCTTTTTTGTTGTGAATTTGGTGGGAAATTGATAATATTTCTCAGTTTTTTTGTTTGAACGCAATTGAAATTTCAGTTTTGGGAACTTTTACTGTAGGTTTTTACCAGATTTGAGGAGGGTATTTACTGCTCAGCTTTGTAGAATGTAAATTTTAGAAACTATGTTGATTGGGATATGATGAAGTGAAAAAGCTAAAAATTGATGTAAAAAATTGTAGATAAGTCGTAGTTGTCCCCCCCCCCCCCCCCCCCCTCTTTTAATTTTAATAATAATTTTTGTGATATATGTGGTGTACTATTGCCCTTTTTAGATAGCAGTTTGTGTTGGTGGTTGCTTTTGTTCAAGTTTGAATGTGCATCAAAATAGAAATATTGAGCTTTGTGATTTGAAATTTGGAGTTGCAGGATGATGAAACGAAGGATATCACATTTTGTGAAGCAATTATCTATTACAGTGGGATCTTGTGCTGTGTGATTTGAAATTGTCAATTACAGATGACATAATTGTTACCTTTTAATTCTGGTAAATTGTACTTGGGCAGTAGGATTGTCGGATGTCTAAGAGAAATATTTAGAACCATCCGGTAGACTATGATGTGAATTCAAGAAAAGAAATGATTCTATATTTGAGGGCCCACCAAAGTTCTGAAGTATGTAATATAATCTGACGTTCATCTCAGATTCTGAGAGTCCTTGTTGGTCATTAGCCATAACAGGTTGTACAATGTGTGTAGGTAAGTGCTAGGGCATGTGATATATTGTATGGTGTTATTTGACATACTAATTGAAGGATTGAGTGATCCCCTCTGATGAACAGATTGCAGATTTGCATTAGACCAGCTGAGTACAGGATCCTCTCTTTCATGATATAATCAATTAATAAAAATGAGAGATTTAGTTGTATTGATTTCTTAGGATGTGAGTCATTAGTATGATATTTAGCTGTTTAACTTTTTGACACTGGGATCAATACGATAACTAATTATGGAAAGCTATTGTTTTGAAAACTTGAAAGTACGATTAGTAGTGAAAATGATGTAAAGAAATTTTTGCTGCATTGATGGTTGTAATTGGGGGTGTTTGATGAGCTATGGAGTTGCTTTTAATGTAATTATTATCTTTATGGATGTTGATATTGAACTCGTGTTAAAATACCTTTAGAACAATGGGAGAATTAAAGTAGCTTTCGTGCTCTGGATTCAAGGTCACATTGGACTTCATCTTTTGGGTAAGTTGTAATAATGGGTATATACAAATGCACGGGGCCCCATTGCAGTACTACTCAGGTGAAGTGATTCTAGGATTGTAAAGTGTTTGATTTCTTACACTTATTTATTCCAATGCTTGATGGTAAAGGTTCTGAGAGACGGTATGAAGCCAACTTAGGCATATGAGTTTATTGGAGGCTGGCCTTGATAGCCCTTTCAGTATCATTTCCTTGTGACGTAGTCACATTGAAATAGCTAAATAGGATTGAATTGCAGGCGAATAATGAAGTGTCTTGTTTCAGCATTCCCTGTGGAGGTTTTATAAATTAGACCTTGTCATCTTCCTGTGAGGCTATATGTTATGGGAATAGAACTCAGTACTTAGTGGTTTGACCCATAGACAGGCTTAATTCCCATTGAGGTATTGCTTGTTTGGGCTGTTTGTCTAAAGGGACTAGAGAATTGGGAATGGGACTTGGTATCCCAAATGACAATGGCCATGTTTTGCTGGTGGGATTTTGAAAGAGGGATGGGATAGAGATCAAACTGTCTTATCCTCACTTTTTATTGCAAGTGGCAGGGGGGGGGGGGGTATAGTTGACCCGACCTGAAACCCGATCCGAAAATAGCGGGTTAGGGTTGAGATTTTCGACATGAAAATTTAAATGGGTTGACATAAACCCTACCCAAAATTAAATGGGTTAGGTTAAGGTTGAAAATTCCAACCCGAAAATTACCCACGTAACCATAAATTATTTTCGGGTCAAAATAAGGTCGGGTCAACCCAAACCCGACCTTATAACCAAACTATATTAAATAGATTAAAAAAAATTACTTGTCAGTTACCCACTCAGTCCAAACCCTAAGCCCAAATTAAAACCGTAAAAAACAATTAAACTACTATTGTCAACTTGTCGTTAGCCGTTTCATTTCAACCCTAAAAGTTTTTTTTCTTTTCTGAATAACCACATCGTATCAGTGGAGGCTGTTTAGTACATTTGTTAGCCATTTGCCCATTTCTAAGTAATATTTCTGAAAGAAACCAAAATTACATATCAAATCCCTAAATGCTTTGTTACTAGTATACTGCTCTTCAATCTTTAAATTCCTTATGACATTTACCATACACTGTGTATGTGGGTGTAGGAACAATGTTTAGAGTAGTTTCCATGCTTAATGTTATTTCTACTACCGCGCATCTATATTGTCTCATAAATGTTTTACTACTACATGATTTCACCAAATTATATTTCAGAAATAACAATAATTGCATCATTGTCCCATTACTCAGTTTTAGGCTTATGAGCTTGGGAGATGTTATCATGACCCCCTACTATATTATTTAGGAATTTGAAATTCTTTCTGGGTAGCCCAAATAATTTTGGCTATTCTAGTTCAAGGAGCATTACGTTTTATGTGAATAACTGAGTGAATGCATCTGAATTCTGTGGCATGGTTGTTCCTTGGGAACAAAATCAACTATCTGTATACTCAATCATCTAATCCTTTTGTGATATTCTTACTGTGTTTCTGCTCTCAGGTTTTTTATCACCAGTTCTGTGCTTGATCTTACTATTGTGGGCTTAGATACTATTGAAGGAGATTCTATTGCACATAGTCAGCAACCTCACTTTAAGCTTTGTTCTAAACCAAACCTCGAATTAGGCAACATTGTATATCTTTTAGGACATGCAGAGAAAAAAGAGCTATCCATTGGTGAAGGGAAAGTGGTGATAGCTACTGATAATCTCATTAAGTTGTCTACAGAAGGCTTTACTTGGAACCCTGGATCCGCTGGTTTTGATTCACAAGGCAACCTTGCATTCATGATCTGTGATCCAATGAAGCTGGCCACTTCACCAAATACTAAATCTTCTTCAACTTCCTCACCCTCTACAGCACCTTGGAAGAAGGATCTTCCCATGCAATTTGGCATCCCAATGCCCATCATATGTGATTGGCTAAATCAGCACTGGGAAGGCAGCCTCGATGATCTTAGCAAACCAAAATTGCCGTTGATGCGGTTGGTGTCAGCAGGCCATAGAAGTGAGCATTCTTGTGCTTCTTTTACTATGAGGCAAGTTTTCAAGGCAGCAGAAGAGATTGAGGTGACCACGTCATCATCAAATACTGTATCGAAACCTAGAGACCAGCATGGACAAGAGTATTCTGCAGCTGGACTAACCGGTGAGGAGGTAAAAACAATCTTGCTACCACATAGTAACATCATTCATCCTCAGGGAATTCCAACTCCAGAAATCTATGAATCTCCAAAGGTGACGGCAAACCCTGTGAAGAAGAACGACACCATTCAAATCCAACTTTTAGATATCAATTTCCCTCCAAGGGTATCCAAAGCTCCATCAGTCCAACCTTCAAAGGAACTTCTTCCGGGCTCAGGTGAAAATTGTGTGGATGAAGCTCCTTCACAAAATTCACACAAAGAGGGAAGAGAAGAGAAACATATAGAGGTAGCAGTGAAGGAGGAAACAGCCTTAACTGGTTCTGTGAGCGACGCACAGAGCGAGGTGCAGTCTAGCTGTTCACCTGTTGCAGAATCAGGAATGAGAGATGCAGAAAGCAGTGATGATGAGACATTGTATTCAGCAGAAACTGCTGAAAGCAGAAACTATACTAGCCCTAGGGAAGGAAAGTTTCAGCCTGTTGGGAGGAGCCAAAGTTGTGTGAGTTACAATAGGTGGGGTCCTGTTCATCGGAATCCTGTGGCTCGAAGAACATCGTTGGAAAAACAGAGAAGTTTTATGCAGCCGAGAAAGACTTACTCACAAGGCGCTCCATCTCATAAGACCATGGACTATTTCAGTCCTACAGTCTCTTCTATCATGAAGAAGCGGAACAACTTGGAGCAGCAGCAGCAGCATCCTCAACTGCCACCACAGCCAAGCAGGCCTCGACCAGCTGCAGTACATTATTCGCCTAGGTGGAATTTTTGATGTACCTACAAATTGTGAAATTTAGAAGATGAACAGGTATACTATAAAACTCTTCTTGTGGTACATGGAAAATGAAGTTGCTTGAAATTGTTTCCAATTTCTTACATTGTAAGTTGTAACTAATTTGTTGCCACCATCCTTGTAGACAGGCCTCTTCAAGTAATAAAAATATATATGAAAATGTTGTAGATTCACTGACACTGCCTATTCTTCATTCTTCATCATGTAATATATGCCAGAAAACTGAATTGCGGCTGTTAGCCGTATATACTAATTCAATATGTTACATAAGATCATATTTTGTACCACATTTTTTGTCAAGGATGTAAGTTGGGAGCAATAATACAAACATGTGTAAATGCAAGTTCAGTGTGCAACGTTACGTATTCCTTATCAACGAAGATAAGTTGAGGAAAATGAGGTGTAAGGGTGCTTATGAGCCGAGTCGAGCTTGAATTTGGCTAAGCTCGACTCGAGCTCGAAAGCTTGTGAGCTAAAAAATCGAAGCTCGAGCTCAACTCGAAAACTCAATTTTCGAGCTCGAGCTCGATTAAAACTCGACTCGAGTTCGATTTAAGCTCGTTTCAAGTTCGACTCAAACTCGAGCTCGTTTCAAGCTCGACTCGAGCTCGACTCATTTTCAGCTTGATTAAAAGCTCAATAGGCCTAAATACTTATATCCCAGTTGGGCCAAGAAGAAGGCTAAATTTTAGCTTTAATAAGCTTAATTTGGTTTTATTTTTCAAACAATCTATTTTTTTTTTTAATGTGAGACTTTGATTTTATGTATAAAACTTTCTCTAACCATATTTCATTTTAATCCAATGTGGGACTTTTGGTTTATATAAGCCATATTTTATTTATTTCAATTTTATATTTAAAGTATACTTTTTAATAAATATATACTATAAATGAAAATTCGAGTTTCTCACGGTTTTTCGAGTCAAGCTTTGATTTGCTCGACTTGGCTCGTTAACTTATCGAGTCGAGCTTTGACCGAGTTTTAACCGAGTTGAGTCCGAGTAGCTCAACTCAATAAGCACCCTTTGAGGTGTGCTTTAATTTGTACCACATCTGTCTCATAGCCATGAGATCAGAAGATCAAATCCTCAACCACCCACCGCCTCTAGGTCTGGTGCAAATTTGGTCATAGCTGCTTTGGGAATTTTGTTGCCAAGATCTTGAAAAGAGACATAAAAGGAGCATGGTGCATGGGTAATTGAATAATTGTACTATTGTAAACCGTTGTGTCCACTACTCTAATGCACATGCGTGTAACTTCTGTGTTTTTCATTAGCATCACAAAATTATGGCTCAACTATACACACAAGTGTGTAAGCTGGGCAGTAGGAAGCTGAAATTGCTTATCCACTTGTTATGCATGTAAGGGCAACAAAGCAGGGTGGTCCATTAGCCCCTTTGTCTGGATCAGGGCAAATGATGATGTGGAAACTATGTTTTTATGTGAACTTTACTACCAAGATTGGAAGGATCTGCACAACTTTGTGGAACTCATTTAATTCCGGCAACTTCTATGGTACGCTGACTACTTTTTTCACCCCTCTCTTTTTTCTTTTTTCTCTCTTTTTTTATGTTAAAAAAGCCGTAAACGACAAGAATAAAAACTTATATAGATGATAATTAATCATATGTCTTAAATGCCACCCTTCAATACTTTAACCAACTAAACTAGTTGACATCTATTTCTTTTTTCTCTATTTTAGAAGCAATGAGTAATACAATCCCATGCAATTACATGGACAAATTTTTTCTTAGCAATTTCCATTGTTTTTTTAACTGTTCCTTGGAGTAAGATGGGTGTGTGCATTTTGAAAGATTAAATTAATTAGAGTTTTACTTAGGTTGCTAAACTTGAGGTTGGCAAGACATATGCAGCAAGCACTAGGTCGGGTAGAGTAGGCTGATATTTGCGAGTGTCATGGAAGTCTTTGCTTTAACAGCTATTCACACCAAACTCTAGTGAAAGTAGCCAAATCTAACTACTCTGTATTTGCCCCATTCCTGCAATAAATTGAGGACTATTGACAAAGTGGTGCTACCTTCAAGCTTCAGTTCTTAGGCCCATTGTCAAAGATTGCTACTCCTCCTGTCCTCGCATTTTTAGAGTTTGACAAAAATCAAGACACCCATCATCTTAAGTTCTTAACATTCTCTACCAATTGGCGTTTGGTGTTTGTTGTATGTCACGGTTATTGTTATAGCCGTTTGAGAATTTTTATACGGAGTGCTTCAAAGTGGGAATGAAAGTATTGATTTGTGCACTCATAAATTCATCGTATGTCTAAATTATTATTCCCTCCGTCCCCTAAAGATTGCCACAATTCTACTTATAGAGTTAAAAATGTTCATTGAATACCATGAAAAGTTAAATGTGGCAATCTTTATGGGGACAAAGGGAGTAGTATTATTATTTCCGCAAAATAAGGGCTAAGCTTAATACAACTAAAGAAAAAAGGAAGTAGAGGGCAAACCAATGAAGTATGGCATAATCCGATTGCAATATTCTTCTCTAATAATCATTCCAAAGGACTTTGGAGTACAAGCCTTACTCAACCCATCTATGACTCATTACTTCAAGATAACAATAGAGCGGCCCAAACATTTCTACCAAAAAAATCGTCAAATTCAAACTTTGTATTATAACAATTGAATTAAACACTAATCGCGTTTCAGTACGGATATGATTCTAAATTTACCCCAAAAAATTCATTATAACTTTCTTTTACGAAAATATAATAACAGAAAACAAGACAACAACTGATATACAGATAGACATTTGCAAAATAAAAAAAAATGTCTACTGCTCCTAATTTTCATGGGAACAAGTGGACTAACATCACCTGAATTTTGCCAATATAATTATTTTTATAATATACAAAATCACCTGGCTGCGCGTCCTCCTGGACCTCCTCTATCGTCACATGACACCCTTTTGTTCAATAGTTAAAAGTATTTCAAACTCTTCTCTCCGAATTCTCTTCGGTTTTATCGAACCCAATATAAATACGCTCTGAAATTCACTCTCAAAATCCAACGAAAACACGCAACTTTTTCCACAACAACGTAGCCTGAAAACAGAGGAAAAGCAGGGGAAATTTCAAAGACAACGAAATTACAAGATGTTGAAGTCATCATGCAACGTAGTAACTGACAATCTTCAATCCTTAGTCCAATGTAGTTTCTGGGTGTCTCCCAAACTCTCCCCTAGTAGCTTGAATCGCCCTCTAAACGTTTCGTTTTTATGCTCGAAACGGTCCGATCTGTCTCTGTCAGTGTCAACCACGACTAACAATGGGGTGACCCAAACCGGGTCGGGCTCGATCGGGCTGGCGGACCGACTCCGGTTGGGGAGCTTGACGGAGGATGGGTTGTCTTATAAGGAGAGCTTTATTGTTAGGAGTTATGAAGTTGGGATTAATAAGACTGCTACTGTTGAAACTATTGCCAACCTTTTGCAGGTCTTTTCCTCTGTCTCTCCTCTCTGAAACTTTCAGTTTTTTTTCCTTGGGTGGAGTTTTGATTTTGAGTTGTTTGATTGTGAATATAGGGTAGTGGGTTTGATTATATTTTGGTTTTTGAATAGAAATTTGATGAATTTGATTTAGTGTTAGTTTTTAAATGTATTTTTTTTAAAGGGTATGGGTTTGATTTAGTTTAGTTTTTGAGCTCTAATTTGGTGAATTTGGGATAATGAATTTGATGAAGTTTTAGATTTTGAGTGGTAAATTTTTTGAAATTGGAATGTAAGGGTTTGATTAAGGTTTAGTTACGGGGTGTGTGTTGGTGAGTTTGGCATAATGGGTGGATTAAGTTCTGGTTTTTGGGTGTTAAGTGGTGAATTTGGGCATGGTGGGTTTGGTTACGTTTTGGTGTTTGAGCAGGAATTTGGTGAATTTGGAATAATGGGTTTGATAGAGTTATGATTTTTTGAGATAATTGGTGAATTTGGGATAGTAGGTTTGATAAAGTCTTGATTTTTGAGTTGTTATTGGTGAATTTGGGATTGTGAGTTTTATCAAAGTTTTGGTTTTGGAGTAGTTAATGACTTCGGAGTAATGGATGATTTAGTTTCTTTTTTGAGTGATTTTGGGTGAATGTTGCAAAAAGGGCGTCTACAAGTTGGTTTCTGATTGGTAAATTAGTGATTTTTGAACACTGATATTGTTAGTTTTGATTTTGAGGGGTAAATTCGTGAATTTGGAGTGATTGGTATGATGAAGTTTTTACTGTGAGTGGAAACTGGTGAAACTGACTCATGGATTTGTTTAGAATGAGGATTTTGAATTTGTATTGTAAATTTGGATTACCAGTTTGTTGAAGTTCTCTTATATTTGTGGTGATTGGAAATTTGGATTGGAGTTTGGCAATTTGAATGGAAAGGATCTGTATTTTGTTAGATGTTCCTAATTTTAGGGGAACTTTTTGGATTCTTATATGTTGGAATTCTGCTATGTATTAAATTTTAGATTTTTATTTGGAAAAGCCTTCTTGGTTTATTATCTTCGTGTAACGCAGTTTTATCCATTTTGTTGATTCTTGGCGACTTATATTTGGAAATTTATCCTTCTAATGAGTGGACATTGTCAAAAATGTTAGGATTGCTGAAATTTCGATGACTAATTTACTGAAATAAGCTTGATTGAAAAAACTTATGTCTAACGCTTAATAATGACTGTCATTTGTAAGGAACTATATATCCTTTTTTCCACTATTTCTTGTAATTTGAATATCGTAAGCTGTGTTCTGGATGAGTGAATATCTGTTGCATAAAAGATATAAAACTATGGTGTCCACGGCTGTTATTGTATAAATTTCGGATGGAAATACCTTCTTATAGTTTTTACGCTAAGGTTGCAGTTATTCACTAAGGAAATTATGCCAGATTTCGCAGTTAATCATAATTTAAGTGATTCGAAACTAGAAATTCGTAGAAGCCAAATATTGAATTAAAATGACATTGCTAAAAGGTATAGTTGTTCTTTAAGAAGAGGTTTCCCATTTGAACATCTTGCTTTTTGCAGACGATGCTTAAACATTATGTTGTTAGTCATTTGTGCAACTTTCCATGAACTGATGCTATTTGTAATCTGCTTCCATAATCTATATCATTCTTTCAGTATCTACTACCTTGCATAGAGCCATAGACAGATGTTGTAACCTACCTTATTGCTATCTGTGTACTCTTTTCCTTCTAACGATACAATTGGTAGTTATGGTGTAGGAAGTGGGATGCAACCATGCACAAAGTGTTGGATTCTCTACAGATGGATTTGCAACAACCCCTACCATGAGAAAGCTTCATCTCATATGGGTGACTGCACGCATGCACATTGAGATATACCGATACCCAGCTTGGTATGCTTACGCTTTTGGTTGTTATGGAGGTTTTCCAAATTAAATTTCTCTTTGTTGTGTATGGTGTCTCGTGCAGGGGTGAAGTGGTTGAAATAGAGACGTGGTGCCAAGCAGAAGGGAAAATTGGGACAAGGCGTGATTTCATTCTTAAAGACTATGCAAATGGTGAAATAATTGGAAGAGCTACTAGGTAACTTTCAGTCATCAGCACTATTACTTCTCATTTCTCAAATGTTTTGTAGATTACATGTATAAGATTTGTTTTCTTATTGAAATGAAGTAGCACAGGTTGAATTTATTACTTGATTTCCCCGATGAGTGTATGTCTTATCATTGTCAAAAGATTTATAGGAACATCTTACCTTCGGCATGTGAATCATCCTCTCTTCTACCTTGTTCATCAGAGGACATTCAAGCACGTGTTGATCCAGAAGATCCATGAAAATGCTAGATTTACGTTAAGGACACTCAAAAAGAGGTGGTAGGGTCAGTAAAGAGTTAGGAATGTTGTTGGTACCATGTAAAAGCCAACATAACTTCGCCATATAAGGAAGGTTCTCTTAAGGATCTCTATTGTAATAATTTCAAGTCGAACAAATCTAAAATAATAAAAGTTTAAAACTTGGTCCTTTTCCAAAACGGTTAATTGTGAGGATTTAGAACTTTAAATAGATCTCTTTCTTTTTTATTTTATCTTTTTTGTATATAGTTTAGTGCATAAGAAAAATATTGATTTGCTTGTCAGAGATGGCGACTAAACAAATCTTTTTCTCCTTACAGTAAATGGGTGATGATGAACATGGATACAAGGAAGTTGGAGAGAGTAACTCCACAAATTGCCGATGAAGTTTATACTCATTGTCCGAAAAAGCTTCGGTGAGCCCTTTAATATATCTGCTTGTACATGTTTTATCTTTTGTTAGTGTACTGCAAAATAATATGATGTATGTTATTTGGTTTTTTCGCCATGCATCTCTGTTGCCCTTTTTTAATTTGATGTTTAAATAGCTGGTTTGGAGCTCATTATCTCGCATCCTGAACCCTTTCAACAAGCGTATATTTGTAATGCTAGTTCGTTTAGTGTGTGTTTTGCTTCACTTCATGACAAGGTTAGGGGTATGGGTGTGGATCCAAGGGTAACGCACTCATATATATGAGATATGAGGATTATGATGTGGACATGTATGCGGAATTTCTTTGTTGAGAAAGAGATTTCTTTAGGGAAATGAATCTTTTGAGGTTTTCTAACTTGAATATTAGACCATGTGCCTTAAACTAGTCTGTAGGTAGGCTTGTATGTTGGTAAAAAATATATTCTAGATATGTAGGGGTAAAAATTAGAGTTATGAAGAATGGGGACCTTGTATAAGAGCACAGATGCGTCATGTGTGTAAGGTTTGCCGCATTGTTTGAGTAATTGCCATAGAAATACACATTTGGACATTGCGTATATACATGGTCGTTACCTTCCTAGTCCTTATGTGTTCTCATTCTTTATTTTGTGGTAGTTATACTATTAGGGATGTTAAAGTCTGTGATCTAGATAGAGAGACAACAAAGACATTAATCACATAGGGATTGAATGTGTCTTCTCTTGTTCTTTCTTCAAAACAGGATCCTATATAAACAGGAATTTTATAGTTGTAGGAGAGTGACAGTAGCTGAGAGCAAGAATATTCCTCAATTCCTCATCCTCCATTCTTTGTTTATTTCTCACTTTGGTTATCCTAGTACCTTACTGTTGGACAGTGTTAATGGTCGAAAAGGTCATTAAATTCCAAAAGACTGATTTTGATATTCTTGTTTCGCGTAGGACCTAAATTTTCTTGCTCAGCATTTCGTGTCTTGGTCTGCATTTCGTGTCTCGGTTCTATTCCCATTATTAGCTTCCTATTTGATATTCTCTAACACCTTGTTTAGAGTTTGGCTGCCTTTCCACCTTCTTGTATACATCTGATCAGAGATTTCTGTCCCATTATACTTCTGTGAGTTTGCTGGAGGGCTTTGAGAATGTCTTGGCAAACCTTCTCTTCTTTTGCATCAGCTCCTCCATAATGCTCTAAAGAGGAGCTTTGTGTATCTACTTTATTTATCTTCTGCTAAAGAGATATAGCATTAGTTTTGGAATTGCAACCTTTACATACCCCTTCAAGATAGCAATGAAAGTTTTGGAGGCCTTTGGCAACCATTCTTCACTCCTTCCTCTAACCCCAGGATCTTTTTCCCTTTGACGGGTTTTCCCATCTTGAAGTTTATGAAAGATCAGATTACATGAAGATACCTACTGTATATAATCTTCTTATCGTCAATATGTTAGGTAGAGTGTTTACAACACATGTGATGAGATGTAGTCAATGGTCATTAGTGTTCTGGGGAGAAAGAGAGGTGGTTTTCCAGATACTTAAGAGACATAATGTGATGCTATAGTCCAGTGATTGCTTAATCTGTATCTTTGATTTGGAGCAACAGAGCTTTTCATTTTGACCTTAAAATATTCTTATAGCTACTTGCTTATGTGATGCCATCTGTAGATTAGCATTTCCCGAGGAAAACAGCAAAAGCTTGAAGAAAATATTAAAGTTGGAAGACCCTGCTCAATATTCAAAATTAGGGCTAGTGGTAAGATTGTTCAACCAATGAATTTAACCGCCTAAAAATGTGTTCTTTTCTTTGTTTAAAATCGCTACTCTAACTAACATGGAACTTTTATGTGTGTACAATGCAGCCCAGGAGAGGTGACTTGGATATGAATCACCATGTAAATAATGTCACCTACATTGGATGGACTCTTGAGGTGAGTTGAGATCCTTTTATTATAGATTCACATTTCCCATCATGCGTGGCTTTCCTTCAGTTGTGAGATTTATAAGCATGAACTCCCGTCGTTTGGAATCAGTTTAAACAAAGTGTTATAATTTCAGCTCATCAATAGTAAGACTGACATGATTTTACAGTAAAAGCATCCTATTTCAATCTTCTATCCATCACTTAATTTGTGTAGCTGCATATTGGAAAACGTGGCCTCTTTTTCCTAACATCCAAAGATATTAATTTCGGATGAAAAAACAATTTGTTTGTTTGGCTCTCCGCCACATTGATCAACTCGAATAGTCGAATGTACTCCATTTTGTCGAATTGGTGCTCAGTCTCAAAATGATTTACTTGCCTTGCCGACTCTCATGTAAAACAATCGCCTTGATTTTGGTCTGATAATTTGCAATTAAAATCATTATCTATTGGCAGAGTACACCTCAAGAACTTGTCGACACTCATGAGTTGCGAAGCATCACCTTGGACTACAGGCGAGAGTGTCAGTGTGATGATGTAGTAGATTCTCTCACGAGTCCCGAACCAATTGACGGTGCTGAATCCATCTTGCAGATCAAAGAAACAAATGGGGCGCCCATATCAACTAGAGACAAAGATGACAGTGTTCATTTCTTGCATCTATTGAGATTATCCGCTAATGGCTTAGAAATCAATCGAGGACGCACTGAATGGAGAAGGAAACCTCAACAACACTGATAATTCTGTTCTTGTTTGTTTTCACTAGACACTAGTGATTGAGGTTGATTTTGCATTTATATTTTTTTGTGATCTTTTTTGTTCATGTAAAATTTTCCTTTTTCTCATTGTAGTAATAGAAGATCCGAGAAAGAACACCACCCCTTTGGAGGCCTAATTAATTGTGTATGTACCATCATTTGGTTTAATTTGTAGTTCTCTGCTTATTGCATTGATATTTCGAAATTGCTCGAGTTATTTCATCAAAATAATGACAAGGCAGAACACTATTGCATTGATGTTTTTGAGTGAAGAAGAGTGGATCTTTCAAATATATATTATATGTCAAACATATGATGCTGATCTACATATTTCTGAGTAAACGTTTACTACGTTTCAAACTAGTTACAAAAACATCTACCTAAGTTTGAGATACGCCTAAAAGTACTGACGAAAATTTCCAAGTACTCCTCGAACATTCTGTCTTCAATGTACTCCAAAAGTCTCCAATTCAGTTAGCTACGTAGCTTACCAGCTGAATTGAAGAATCGAATTTCAGACGCATCTTACGTTATAGAAGACGACTACCAAAAATAGCTTTGATACAAATACTTGCAAAATTCATCAGGAGCAGAGCAGACTTTACCCAAACGGAGAAGCAGCTAAGATGCTTCTAATACACGTCCAATCCATATCTAGCTAATACTGAACAACTAACTCCTGCTAAAATAGTCTGCAATATGATGAATTTACCATGTGAAATTCTACCATCCCAGTGTGAAATAGTAAAATCTACCAAATGTATAACCAAAAGAAGAATCACTCCCCTCATTTCTCCATTTGGTCAGAGCAGAAAGCATTGAACAATAGTACCCACATACACAGTATGCCTCAAAAAGTCGGAGCTACATATTCGCTCACCTGTGTATATATACCAGTTCCTCTTACTAAGTTTTCATCACACAAAGAGCAATATCTTAAGCCAGTGTAAGGGAGAACACCATGGCAAGAGTGACTACAACAGCATTGGTTATAGCAGTCCTTGTCCTCGGCGAAATCCTTACTGGTGCTGTTGCTGGAAGAGGCATGCCGGAGGACAAAATCTGCAAGCCTCAAGGTCTTGGTTTGTTCTGGCACCCATTTTTTGGTGGGTTCGGTTTCTTCCACATCTTTAAAGGACATGGCCTATACAAGAGTAATCTCAATGCTGAAACCGGAGAGTAGCAGCACCATGATCCGACTATGTATGCTATGAGTTCTAGATCTTAAGTAGTTTATGTATGAATAATGTTATGGAATATCTTCCTTTTCAGTGAACTATCTAAACAAATCGATCATGAAAAGTTGCATCATTTTCTTTGTATAATCCGTTGAAATATATGGATATCCCATCTTTATGAAATTTTAAACATTTCCTCTTAAGTAGCACACTACAAGATGCAAACTTATTTCAAAAGGGATCAAACATGAGAAGCTTGTGAATAGTACAGAACCTCGACCCCTAGGAGTCTAGCACGCACAATGCACAACTGGTAATACGGAAGATGCCAATAGGTCGATCAAAACATAAACCAATACATCTAATCTTCCATAGTGTCAACCCCAGTGTTTATCTCAAACTTAAATAACGAAAACGGGCAATAAACAGTTCCTTCTATCAACGAGGACGAGGGAAAAAGCATACACGCAATGATCTTACTGATTTAAGAATGAGCACTTGCTTTTTCACCGAATATTCTTTAGATGGGCAAGGACACCCAGTGAGCAGGAACTCATTCTTGGCATGTTAAGCAACTCATCCGAATAGGAGGTATATTTTCCCATCCCATCCCAATCTAATAAATTATAACTATCTCTTTAAATTTTTTGGTGAAATTGCTGCATTAACTCCCCCAACTCTCCCCGTAAAGGAGAAATCACCGTATGGTCGTCGACAATCTCAAGATTAAGGTGGATTGGGGTCTCCCGCTGTAGTAAGCAGGAAACCCTTATTCCACTATACTGGCCAAAGATGTTGAATAAGATGGCATAAATGTCGCCAGTCGCAAAAAATCAGTCCTACTTATCCTAAATAATGAATACTTCAACATTTCATATCAATAAGGCTCTCCAATTTTGGATGATGTAATCTTAAATCTTGATACCCCAATGCTGAAAACAAAAGAAAAATGAAGAGAAATGAAAAATCAAAATTGGGGTATCAGAAGCTTCCACCAATACAAAGGATATCACTTTACATACTCCCAGATATTGGTACAAGGGGGATAAGCCCCCATCTTTTCTTCAGAATTGCAGTTTAATCAATAATTTGCTGAAGACCAATGACTTCTTAAAACCTTGTCCAGCATCAAATCACATCAAGATTCAAGAATCCCCTCGACATGATTTTTAAAAACTAACTCCCCCACATGATTTGTTAAGTCTGTAAACAAAAGAAAGCAAAACACAATAAACATCTTGTTTAAGACAAATAAACTCCATCAATAATAATAAAACATGTACAAATCAGAAGGTTTAGGGTACCAAACGGAAGGCACATTAAAACACAGAAGGCCACAGTTACAAATAATCCACATAAACAGGTTTTGCTTGCAGGCAAGGAGCACTAAAAATAAAGGCAACAAAATCCAACAAAAGGTACATTCAAACCTGTAATGTAGAGAGGAAAAAGGGGCAAAAATCAAATAACCATAAGACTGGCCTAAAGATGCCTAAGAAAACTATTTTTTTCTTAGACAATAAACTCCGTCAATGAGGAACAAAACAAATGGCATCACATCTTCCAATCAGAGGCCAACTTCTGTCCAATACAAAACCTCCAATAACATTAATAAAAACATTACAAACTTGATGTCAAACAAATCAAACATCGTCCTAGTTGAATAAGCAAAGGCAGAAACAAAAATACTATACCTAAATCTACTTAAAGGGAATAGCACGGATTAGAATAAACATGATACGCCAATCAGACAAGATTCTCACAGTTACTTTTCCCAGGTTGTGAATCATCACACTTTCCATAGAAGAAACCATAGCCATCAGCCCATCACCATCACGCAAAACCAAGAATACACAACAAATACATGCACTATATGCCCCACTGATCTTACAAGCAACATTTTGGTTTAACATCTCACCATTTGAACATGAAATTATATATTGTTCTATAGTGTCCCAAATTAATCAGCTCACGACCACTTTCAGCTGTCAATCACTAATATTATATAGATATTAAAGCGCCAGACCAAGGGCAGAACTCTAAATCATGATAGCCATCAAAGCCAACAATGGAGTCAAAGGCAGGCAATAGGATTTGTGTTGGAGGTGATACAAGTCCAGGAAGGGTTTGACGAATATTGTTCCAAAAAATACCAAACAAAATATTTCAAGCAAGGAAGAAAATATAAACCATTCCACTTAACTGATTCCTTTTCATTTTTGCAAAATCCCTTGAACAAGCCAATTCTAGAGAGACAATTAATCTAATAACGTATATCCAACCTTCGCATGCCAAGCTACCACCACCCCAGATTATACAATCACGTAAAGCAAGCTCGTCAGGGTTGGGGAAATGCACTTTGGATTGGATGGAGGGGGGGGGGGGGGGGGGGGGGGAGGGGTCGAATCAGTATTGAGTATTGACTTTAGCAGGTTGAACATCATAAAACCAGATAAAGTTCTAACATCAAGATTACATGTCTTGCAATCATTTTGCTAGAGTTTATACACGTTTATTAAGAGTATACATATATCAACATATTGATACTACTCGGTTCAACAAATGGTAACACAACATATCTCACTTAGTTAAAAACTACTCCCTTTGTTCTCTATTATTCTTCCGATTGGAATCGATTCAGATTTTCACATAGCAGTGAATCGATTCTATTTTCTCTCAACATAGCGAACAATAGCATTGAGCAATCTACTTCCCCATTCGCTACAGAACTCACCCTTAAGGAGGAAAATGACAACTGGAGCTTCCATTCTGAGACTAAAGGCCAAAAACTATTTCATAGAAGACAAAGGTGGATAAATATTACCTAATAGAAAAATGTCAGAGCAGAAAAGGGAAAATGTGATTATTAGAGCCCATAATATTCATATGCATGTCATATAACAGAGTATTCAATAAAGGCAGGCATTAAAAACATAGGAAGGTAGCAGAAAGGCAGATAAAACCACTAATGGGCATAGGAACAGACCTCTAGTTATATTTAGTTGTAGGTAGGTAAATCCTGATTATATCTTTCATCGTCACCTTTCTTCTGCATGTAGGACACTTCGCCTGAGTAGATATTGACTTCTTAATGCAAGCTTTGCAGAAAATGTGACCACACTTCGTCGTCACCTCTTCAACTAATGGACTGATGCAAACAGGACAGCTGAATGTTGGCTCTGGAGCAGGAAGAGGAGGTGGTGGTGGTGGTGACGGTGGCGGTGGAGCCATCCTTCTAGATGGCCCAGGGATACTCTTACCATTTCCCCTCTGACATAAAAGATAAAAAAAATAATAACAAAAAAACAAACATCAAACCAACAGCAATCAGCTATTGTATAACTAATATCAAAACCTAAAACTTAAACTTAACCAGACACAGAAAATACAAATCTAAAACCTTAAATCTTCCTCAATATTTACACAGGCAAAACACTAATCAAACAGCAATAGCAAAATGAATAAAACACAAAGACACAACACAAAAGCCTCAACAACCAACTCCAGCCATCTTACAACTTTCACCAAATACAACTGTCTCCATAGTGACCATCCCACATCCTCAACCACAAAGTCTTCTACAAGACTCTCCAACAACAGGGTATAAAAGAAATCCTTTAAAATTCCCCCAGCACTTAATGTTTCTGTTAATATCTTGACAGAAAAGGTATCATAGTCTGCTACTCTACAGTAAACAGGCCAAGTACATATCATAAATGAAAGCACCTTCCTCCAACCCACATCTAGGCTCCAAATCATAGTGAAAGGTCAACAAATGTATCTTCACTATCAATTATAAACTGTCTGTTCAACATTATGTTATCTACCATCTTAAGAGTGACAAATACTGAACATTCAAATTGACCAGAAAATTTCTTCAGAACACCATGATCTATTTCCCAGCCAAGTTGAGCAGTATTTTACAAAAAATCAAATCCATCCCACCTTATTGTAAAATCATCCAAAGTACAGAACAATAAATTACACAAGCCTCAAGAAGATACAACCCAAAGTTCCCCAACTGAACCAAGTACCGATAGGTAGGTCTTCGAAAGGCTTAGGAATATTACTACCAAATGTCCATACTTCAATATAAGGGCATTTGCAATTGTGGCCATTACAACTTTATTGTTTATGCAAATCAACTTTATAACACAAAAAAGTACACGTTACTAGAAGACTACAATGTCAAAAAAGAATGACTTCTTTTGGAAACCTTGCACTTTATAAACTTTGTTTTGTCATCAAACATTTCTGAGAAACAAGAATAACAAACTAGGGTACAGGAAAACATACACAGAAAAACAAATAGACTCGCAAAAATAAGATGCTTACCACACCAAAGCAGGGCCTCTCTGGAATTACATATAATTCACAATTGATAATAGGCTGGTTTGTTGAAACTCTTTGCCGCTTGTTACAGTGAGCATTTCTACTAGTAGATTCTATTCCACAAGAAAAACATACAACAAAATTAAGCTCAATGCATTTTGGATAAAGGAAAAAAGACTAACATTGAGTTATTTATAAAAACATATAGAAGGCAACACATTGAGATGCAAATTCAAATCCTAAATATTAGATTTACCATATTAATCATTTCGATAAGAACAAAAAACCCACAATACACCAACAATCATAACATAACCCAACTATGTCTACCAGATTTCCATCAGAATCTTACAGATTCCAGTACCACCAAAAACTAACCTTCACATCTATATCCTTCCACAGTTACTGTATAATCTTTCAAATCTTAAAGCCGCTTCTATGCTGCTTCGAACAAGCTATAGGTATGGGTGCATGCATCAATAAATCTGATATGTTCAGAGGTTAGAATAGAGTATGTGTTAACATCATTAATCTCAATCAACTTAGAAAGTTTCTCAATTAGATGTTAAGGCATAACCCTGTCCCCTTATTGCAGCTATCTAGCTCATAAGTGTAAAAGTGCAAGTGTAAGCAGCAATTCACATTCCTCTCCCACTACTCAAGCCTGTCATTAAGGGCTCTAAGCCTTAGTTTAAAAAGGAGCGAGGCGCCCTAAGGCACTAGGGGTCCCCGGAGCCTAGGCGCTAGAAAGGCCCTCGCCTTTGGGTATGAGGCGCTCTAATTATACAAAAAATCAAATTTAACGCTTGTAAATTGTATTTTGTAAATTATATTTTGTACTCAAAACCCTTTAAAGAGAAAACCCAATATTCTTCCTGTATCCAAGTTATCTCTTGATCCCGAGGATGATCGCTCATTTGAAGACATCCTGAAAACAAATCAAGAAAGATAGAGTTGGATTTTATTAGAATGAAAATCAAAAGTAAATTTTGGCGACATCAACAAGTGTAATTAAACATTTCCCCAGTAATAGAATAAATAAATAAAAAATATTGCATTGAATTTATACCCACCACATGCATTTGTTCTTCACTGTGACACACTCACTACCATATCTCTACGTACACAACTACACATCGAAACTTCCCTATAAATTGCTAATTCACCGACTAAACAACCAACCATTCTTTCCCTATAAATTCATTATCATTTAGTATCTAACAAATTATATACAGAAAAATAAAATTAAAAAAAAAAGCCCTAACCCCGAATTGAAAACCAGAAAAATTAGAGAAAAAAGGAAGTGGGTACTTAGGGAGAAAGAAGAAGACTAGGAGGAAGAAAGAAATTTTGTGAAGGAGGAAGAAGATAAAAAAAATTGAAATAAAAAAATTAAAGCATACCTGGAGATGGTGGCTGTCGGCGGAGGTGGCTGGTGGCTGGGTGGCTGGACGGTGGCTGCAGTGGTGAGTCGGCTTGCATTTGCTGCTTAGGGTTGAAACTTTGAAGATATACCGTGAAGAAAGCTTGCCTCGGGCTTTTGAACATAGAAGCTGTCCCCAAATATTAAAGCCAGCTGTCCCCAATTATATACACCATGAAGCACACGCCTTAGGCGCCCCAAGGCAATAAAAAGCACTTGCCTCTGGGCGCTCCACCCACCGCCTCATCACATTACAATCATTCCAGATCTCCATCATCTTAAATCAGCATAGGAGCAAACGAACAATGAACGACACTAATTTTGAATATCTTATCCTTGCCACACCAAAGTTCCATCCCTTCAAAGACTCAACCTTTAGAAAACCCTGATAAGGTCCTCCCCAAAAACTACGACAAGATACTCCCTTTCACACAGAATCATAGTATTTGGCAACTCAAAACAAGCACAACTAGAGTTCATGCAGGATTCATAAGATTAAAAGGAATGCGGAGAATAAAACCATAGTTGCCACAGTTTTGTTAAGGGGTAGTATCAATGCACATAATATTTTCAACAGAAATACAATACAGAACAACCCCAGGAGCAAGATATGTACTAATCCAAAATCTACAGAAATTATGTGCTTTGTATTGAACAAAAGTGCACAAAAAGGGGATGCCAGCACATGTACACTAAGAAAGCAACACAAGCCTCAACTAGGAAATGACAGAGAGAAAGTTCTTACCCTGATAAATGTCAACAACAGTGCTTCTAGTCTGATTCCTTCTCGAATTATGTTTGGCCTGCCGTAAGAAAAGCAAGAAATAACCAAATCATTCTATGTTGGGATTTAAACCTATCAAAGAGAACAATCTCCCAACCATAACTGAGCAACATTAATTCAACAATTTACCTCCGCAAAGGCCCTAGGAGAGCATAAAACAACATCATCATCAATCGAATCCACATCAATAAGGGGTACAAATTGAGGCGTAGATCTCTGTAGCCCACCTTGAGCTTGATGAAAAATAGGAGGAGCATAACTCGATGTACCTACTTCATTAAAATTCTCAAAAGGTGGCACATTGAGATCAACCTCCAACACCATCTTCCTCCGTTGACAGTCACAGCCAGCAGACGTATGGGAAGCAGCCCTTGAAACCCTAGTGCTCATGCTACAAAAAAAATTGGTCACCTATATGATGCCGCATCTTAACAACCAACAACACCTAAGCATGAGAAACTTTAATCAGATATCAACTCATCCAATCGCACTCCACTAACATCAAAAACGCATGAAACTACAAATTAACCTAATTAATCACAATTTTATCATCAAGATTCAAAAATTAAGCACTAAAATTGCATGATTTAAGCTTGTTAAACAATCTACTCAAACCCCACTTCACCCCTTCAACCCCCGCCAAAAAAAGTTCAAATACCCACACAATGCTGCATCTTAACAACAACCAACAACCCCTAAACATGCGAAATTTTAATCACATATCAATTCATCCAAGTAAGCACAGCAATGGCGTGATACTAAGCTTGTTAAACAATCTACTCAAATCCCACAAGTTCACCAAGTTGATTACAATATAACAGCATAATACCAGAATAAAGCACAAAAAATTGCATGACATCAAGCTTGTTAAATATTCTTCTCAAACCCCGCTTCGCTCATTTCAACCCACACCAAAAAAAATTTAAATCTTGATCCAAATCCCACAAAAAGATTTGAGCTTGGACCCGATAACATAATATTAACAACCACCCAAACCCTAAAGATCAAACCCTTAAAAAATCCAATCAACCCCCAATTCACAAAAATCAAAACAAAAACCCTAAAAACCAACCCCTCAATCAACTGTTCCAATTCAATCAACCCAATTATCATCAATAAAAAAAAAACAAACGGAATCTACCCAATTCAAATTCAACCAAAAAATACCCAAAAAATTGAATGAATAGGATTGAAAAAAACTACCTGATTGAAGCAGAGAAATTCAAAAATGGGGGGTATGATGAAAATTTAAAGTATGAATTGTACAAAACAAAAAATTGGGGAGAATATGAGAGGGCATGAATGGTATGGGGTGGAGTGCTGGTTTTATATTAAGAGGTTTAGTGAAACGCAATGTGAACGAAGGGAAGTTTTCTTTTCCTTTTTCTTTTTTTCTGATATATAAAATTCAAGCGAACTTTTTACACGAGTCCCAATGTTAAGAAATTAAACCAGGTCTTAAATTGTGCCTTACGTTGTCGTTTAGGTTTCTGCTTTGATTACATTATCCCACGGCTGAGATTTGGTCTGATTCTGCTTTAGATACATAATCCCACGGCTGAGCTTTGGTCTAGAGTATTCAACTATGAGTGGCTGATGACTGTGACGAGATACGCAAAGTGCGTGGTGTATTTACGTGGAAAGACATTCATCGGTGAACCAGTCTTTCACCCTCAGTTAACAAATTGGTGTATAAAGTTGTAAGCATTTATTTATAATAGTTTGTCCTATTTTTATAGGTTCATGATTTGATAAAGTTAATAAGAGAGAGATTTAGTGAGACTATCGAGTTAAATTGTGGTTTTCTATAATCATTTAAGGTATGAAATAATCTTTTGAGACTTTTATTTTTGACGTCTGGGGTAAATTATTATAGGTAAAGAGAGTATATAAAGTTGCTTCGAGAAATTATTATAGGTAGAAGGAGTATATAAAATTTTTCTTGATATGAAAAAAAAAAAACTTAAGATAAGTTTACTAACGAGCATATTTCATAGAATCCTTACTAATGATGACTGAGATGGAGGGATAGGGAAAGGAAAACTAGATGAAGCAAGATGTCCCTCTTATTGGATCTTGCTAGGAAGTTGGTCGCTTGAATGCTTGATTCACTTTTTCAAAGTTGTGATTGATAGAGTTTGCCTAAATCCAAAATTGCATCATTTATAAATGAGTTGACCTCCCATGGGATTTCCTGTACATTCTTCAAATAATTAAGCACCACCAAGTTGTCCCCCTCGATAATCCCCACCAAGTTGTTCCCCTCGATAATCAATCCCTATACCCGACGCTAAATGCAGTTTTTTTGGCAATCAAAATAGAAATTTTATTACCAAAATGAAAGAATTACATAATAAGACCAGAAAAGCAAGAAAAACAACAGCTCTTAGTTAGTTGCTGATGCATCAGGAATGATACCTCACCCGTGTAGGAAGAGCATGTATCAAGCACTCATCATCTGTACCAAACTTATCTGTACGCCAATTACCTAAGCAAACACTGAGTTTGTCTGTAAGTAGCATTACAAACAAATTGAAATTTGAACTCTTGAAAACGGCTTCAAGATCTAACGTCTCTAACTGAAAAACCTGTCATTCCTCTGAATCCAAATGTTGTAATTGATCTCAGCAAAGAACATGAGAGCAAGTTTGAACTTTATACAAGTCTTCTTAGCATACTTCACCATCCAAGCAGTTTCAGCAGTCAAGTTTGCAGGAAATTTGTTGATTTGCGATAATTTCATAGGCATTTCCCAAACACTGTACGAGTAAGGACACTCAAAGAACAGATGATAGCTAACTTTCCTGCATCCATACCAAATGGTGGCTAACTTTCCTGCATCTGTACATAATATTTTACAAGAAGTTTTATTAATTACTGTTTGTCTGTATATAATAAGGGAGGGCTGGCTTTTGATATTAACTTTGCAAAATCCCACTGTTTATCTTCTAAAATGAACTCTGCTACTTTGATTTTTGACATTAGGAGTTGGAGCTAAGAATCGTAGGCAAGAGTGCAAGACCCAATTGTTTTGGTAGTAGTCAATCAACTGTCCATTTCCTACTTGGCTACTTGCCAACGAATTCCTTGCAGAAATAAAGGGCTCAATTTCATAAGATTTTATCCATTTTTATGAGCAGTTGGATGAAGACTTGTAGTTCAAAAGACTGAAAAGAGTGATATTTTCTCGATATTTATAGTGCTTGTGTTAAGACACGAGTTAGCTAACTGCTCTAATAAATTAGAGGTACAAGTGATGATTCTCTAGTGAAGTAGTTTATGTTGCATAGCCTTGTTATTAATTTTTGCTTTCGTCAACCCTCACCGTCCCACGTATTAGGGTTTGGAAACCCTATCCCAATCTAATAGTGATATAGAAGTTGGACACTTGGATATATTACTATATATATATATATATATATATATATATATATATATATATATAAACGGTATACGCGATAGATTTTTCACGAAAACCACAAAACTCAATGCATTAATACGTGTTTGTCCAATATTTAATTTTCAAGTTTTTAGTTTCTACTCCTTACCTTGTACGTTTATTTTTTCCTTAAATGCATTTGTGCCATAAAAAATTTTGCCTGAAAAATATATTTCAAGTTAATATGAGTGTATGACTCACCCCCAATCCATAAAAATTAATTAGATTGGGGCCTTTTTTTGCCAAAGGAGCCAAAAAAAAATAAGATATACTTGTAGAGCAATAAAATTACAAAAAAAAAAAAAAAACGTGAATAAATAGGAGAGTGAATCGCTAAACATCACCTATAAATATCTATCAATCACTCGTATTTTGTATGTATTTTGACGAGATTGCCATACCAATGGATATGACCTTAATCAATGGATAGACTATTAGAATTCAATGCAGAAGAAGTGGAAAAATAGGAGTTGTTATGAACGCAACAGAATTTCTAGTTCAATGTTAGTTGACCTATCGACATTAACGTATAATTAGCCAAAATAAGTATTCAATGTGAAATAGTATTATATTTAAAGTGATATTGTATTTTTTTTATTTTATCATATTATATTTTTAATTATTATTATTAGTAATTTTTTATCTTGTTGTATTATTTTTATAACTTAGCTTTATCGTCTTAATATATTTATATTATAAAATCATTAATAAATAATAATTTTCATGAATCAAAATAATTATGTCTCTTTTGGTTAATTTTTAAGTATCGTTCAAATATAAAATAAGTGTGTAATTTATAAACATATATCATAATGTAAGAAGAATAAGTTGAGGGAGATATAATAAGGATTAAGAAGTGAGAAATTGGTAGAGATATGAATATATAATACGATATTTTTTTTTTTTGTTATAATCGGGATGAAATAAAAGAAGGAGAAAATTATGAAAAATATGAAGTAAATGAATGAAAAAAATGATAGACAAATAACAAAAAAAATTGGGTAATTCTACATTATGACCTTGTATTATTACGTTTTCTACGTTGTGTCCAGTGTTTTTTATAAATCTACAATGTAACCCCAAGGTACCTTTAGTAAACACGTTGTAGCCATTCTTGGATCACTTAACTGACGGTAAGTTGCTCCGTTAAGTTTCGTTACTCTTGGTTCCCATTTCCCTCACTCCAGCTGCTATATATTTCTAAATTAGGGTTCTTGTTCCCCCATTTCAATTTCCCCCATGTTTCTCTAGTTTAGGGTTCTTGAATAAGGCACTGCCAGTTCACCAACCTTTGTCCTCATTGTTGTTGTTAAACCCCCAATCAGCGAGCTTTGAGCCTTATTCATCGAACCCCAATAATGGGTTTTCCTTGTTTTGGGGGAGGGAATACCATGATCGTAGACCAAGAGGTCCTCTTTGAAGAGGTAAGAAGCTGATTAGCAAAGAGACACTTTTTGCACGGGTTTGAAGAGGTTTAAGGATGATGAGGAGAAGCTTGATAAGTTCATCAAACATCACATACTGAGGCTTCTTTTTGTTGATTTCATAATAGGATACCTGCAATTCGATTAGTTGGTGTAAGTAAGTCGTCCGAAGTTCTCATGTTAGACTCGGGTATGTGTCCAGTGTCTGCATTGTCTAATTTGTGAATGGTCTAAGATTCCCATGCCCAATTATGTGTATCCAACTCATTTCAATGTTCAAGATGAAGTGTCAAAGTGTCGATACTCATTTTACGAGTGTGCAGGATCTGACATAGGTACTAATGTTGGTATTTTTGTTAGGACACAAAGCTGAATATGTATGCGGGAAAGCTAATAAGAACCCTAATTTTGAGATATATAGCAGTTGGAGCGAGGGAAATGAGAACCAAGACTCCAAGAGTAACGAAACTTAACGGCGCAACTTATTGTCAGTTAAGTGATCCAATAATGGCTACATCGTATTTACTAAAGGTACCTTGGGGTTACATTGTAAATTTATAAAAAAACACTGGACACAACATAGAAAACATAATAGTACAGGGTCATAACGTAGAATTACCCAAAAAAATTTAAGTTATAAATAGGATCAGTCTAATAAGGAGTAGATAGATAAAATCAAACTCTCAATACGTGATTTACTTTAAACCGCCAAATCCAAAATTTCAGCGCTTCCCTCAAAATTTCAAACACATTTGCATTTTTCAAATTTTAAACGAAATTTTGCACACAAAATCTCAGTTATCCCAATCTTTATTCCATTCTCCTTCACCACTCAACCTCACTCTCTCCTCCCACGGAAAATCTGGGCAACAATCAAACAACAAGGTGGATGAATCCAGCAAATCGAATCAACACCCACTAATCTCAGGTAAATCCCCAGCAAAACCCTAATTTTATTTTCCCCAATTTGAGCTCATTTCATCTCCAATTTTCACATCTTATTTGAGGGGGAAACATGGTAAGAGAGGAAAAAGTAGAGACATTTTACTCAAAACTACGCGATTCGGCTTTACGGGTGTCGAGTAAGTCAGGAGAATTCTTTGATTCTGGGCTATCTTCCTCCCCTTTGTTGATTTTCCCTTCCACGTCAGATGTAGATTCGCTTTGTGCTTTGAAAATTGTGTTTCATATTCTTGAATCGGATTCGATACAGTATGCTTGTTACCCAGTATCGTCTTTCGAAGAGATACACAAGTATTTGGAGCCTAGTTTGAGCTTATCACCTGACACCCCTCTTACAATGTTGCTTATAAATTGGGGGTGTCATAGGGACTTGAGGAAGTTGTTGAGTTTATCGGACTCGATGCGTGTTTTCGTTGTTGATAGCCATAGGCCTATTCATTTGCATAATTTGAGTGAAGGGAATGAGCGGGTTATTGTGCTTTATACAAAGGATGACGAGGAGCAGGCGGATTTGACTTATGATTTCGATGTTTGGCAGTTGGCTAGTGTGAGCGATTTGATTAGTGATGATGAGGGAGGGCAGGAGAGTGAGGAAGAGAGTGAGAGTGATGAGGAGGGTGGGGACGGAGAAGACGGCGGGTTAAATAGGAAGAAGAGGAGGGTTTCGGATGAGGGAGATGCTGACCCGGATAAGCTATTTAGGAGGTTGAAGAGACAGTATTATCAGATGGGTACATTTCATGGTAAGCCATCTGGGTGTTTGATGTATGAATTGTCGCATTCGTTGAGGAAAAACACGAAAGAGCAGCTTTGGTTAGCTTGCGTTTCGATTACTGATCAGTTTGTTCATGAGAGGTTGACTACTGAGAGGTACCAAGCTGGGGTTATGGAGCTTGAGCAGCATATTAATAGTCTCGGGAATTTGGATGCTGTTACTTCAGTGACTCTGAAAGATGGGACTAAGATTCGCGCTCCTGAGTCTTCTAGGATTGCGTATGAGGATGAGCCAAGGTTGATGTTGCTGAGGGAGTGGAATTTGTTTGATTCAATGCTGTGTTCTTCTTACATTGCGACAAAGATGAAGACTTGGAGTGATAATGGAATGAAGAAGCTTAAGCTTCTCTTGGCTAGGATGGGGTTTGCACTTATTGACTGTCAGCAGAAGTTTCAGTACATGAATATTGATGTTAAGCGGAAAATGAAGGACGAGTTTGAGCGGTTTTTGCCTGAATATGGGCTCACTGATTTCTACTACCGGAGTTTTATGCGGCTTCATGGGTATAGCTCGAGGGTTTCTGCTGCTGATGTGGTATATGGGGTCACTGCTCTTTTGGAGTCCTTCATTAGGTTTGATGGTTCTTGTGCTTCTAAGCAATTTGGGGTAGCTTATGATGCTTTGTCATTGAATAACTTGGATCAGTTGAAGCTTGGAATGCAGAACGCAATAAAGGTACAGCGAGCTATTCTTAGACAAGGAAGCACAGCTATAACCAAAAGGGGTTCAATAAGAAGTGGGAGGAAATTCAGGTGGGTTAAACTTGAAGATTCAGCAGACACAAAGCTCTTAGGATATCCTCAAGCATTGACTAAATTCTGCTATTTTGTGATGGATGCATTGAGAGAGAAAGGTGCTAGGATGAAGCCTCTCCTGTGTGCTTGTCTAGCACAAGAACAAGATAAAGTGTTAATTGTTGGGGTGACAGGGAAACCTCGACTTGGGGCAGTACAAGGTAATGCATTTGGTATGGCTTTCAAGAATGCAGCGCAGGAGATTGGTGCCGAGTTCTTCCACGAGCTCTTTGAATCATCGTGGATAATTTTGGATAAAGTTGGTGTCAATTCCTTCATGGTCAGGTTAACTGAAAAACTATAGGTTACAGGAAACCGTGAGTGGAATTTCTTTTCCTCATATATTGTACTACTAGTGATTAACAAGTGTACACATGAAATGAATCAGCCCCTTGTTTTCTGTGTCTAATTGCATTGTTGTGTTTGTCTCAAATTTCTTGATTGTTGGTCTGACTGTGGGTGTGTACAAGGTAGGGCTGATCAATAATCTTTGAAACTGCAAGTCTGAATTTTTTATCCAATTTCTCTTTAGTTTAGGTTTGGATTCTTTTCAATAAAACACTATTGTTTCCTCTTGTGGAGGTACAGTACATAAATTTTTGATTGTCAATAAATGATTCGCTTTCCTTGCATTCTTCTTTTTTCTTATATCTCATAGAAATTTAGAAGTAATTGTTCATGCCAAAAATATTGATTCGTCAGTGCTAAGTTACACCATAATATAGCAATTCATAACCAGAACTTGTGTACAATCATCCAAGATAAAGATTATCCATTGTTTTATTGTATCAAGAAAGTATGTGGTAGCCAGTTATTGACCGCAGTCAAAGGAAGGAAAATCCCTTCAGAAATCGGATCTCATCTTTCAATTTTGGTTGTGTTGTGGACTTGTGGCTCAAACCTTGGCCTATTTCCTCTTCCCTGAGACAGCTGCTCAGAAGTCAGAAGGAGTCCACCGGCATTACAGTAGACTTTGAAAATTTCTCCATCCTTCCAGGCACCAAACCTTGGTACTTTAGGCTGCAGAAGGGCAGGTATTAGAAACTAACGGCTATTGTTACTAAGGAAAAAAAAACATTTCTCAACCCGAAGTAAAAGAAATTCCCTGTATGGAGTAATATAGTTTCCCTCTTTTATATAGAAAAAGTATCCATAAGCTAACGAGGGGAGATAAAGTGAAGAGCTCATCATTTTCAAATTTTAGTCGTTTGAAAAAAGAATTACTTACATCTGGATATCCTCGTCGAGCATCTGGTCTGGACTGAAGCTTTTCTCCTCTAGCATGAAGAGGTGATTGACCACCCAAAATTTGCTTTCCTCTATCCTTGACTATCTCTTTTGTGTCTACAGTTGGAGACTGAATTCTGTCACTGAGATTGTGATTCAGCTGAGATTCAAAGGGATATGGTCTGGACCCCGTATTCTTATTTTTCCGAGCATTATCAAAATTAGCAGTTAGTGACTTTCTTCCCCCTCCCAAGCACCAAACCGAGGCACCTTGGAATAAGCCTCCTCAGAGGCATTAGATGGTTGCAGTATGGTTTCGCTCCCTTTCTTATTATTCCTCCTAACATTGTTGAAGTATGCAGTGAAAGCAACTTCATCTCCACCTTCCCAAGAACCAAACTGTGTCCTCTGCTTTGGCAGTGCTGCTGCTTGTGGCTTGGGTTTGGCTATGTCAGAATGAGTCTGAGCTGGAGGGTTATCGGGGTCATTCATGTCTTGGTTGAGCTTGGGTTCATTCTCTCTTCCTTTAGGGCCACCTTTCCGAGCAATTTCAAAGAGAATAGTGTATCCGACATTGTCTCCCTTCTCCCAGGCACCAAACTGAGGGACTTTGGATCGATGTCCTCTTCTATCAACTTGGTGGTGGGGGCGAGGATCCTGAATTGAAGGACCTCCATATAGTGGATAAGTACCAGAGGTATGTTGATAATTTGAGTTCAACACTGACCCTGTATTTTTGGCTTTCCCTACTCTTTCAAAGTGAAATTCTTCACCCTTACACGGACCAACAAATTTTGTTACTTTGGTCGGCAACTAAATGTTCCGTAGCCAGAAATATGCAACAGGCAGCATATTCAGTACGTCAGAAACCAGAATCAAGCCGCTTCTTTTATTTAAGAAATTAAATTCATGGGAATGGTGAAGGAGTAAGTGTAACATTTCTTTGAAATCTCTGAAAGTATTGATAATATTTCAAGTATCAAAGGTAAAGAACATCCCCTTTACAATTGTTTTTTCATTATTCATCTTTATTAGTACTCACATTCACATCTTTATATGGTATTGTAAACAAACGGATGGAATCTACTTCATAACAAAGCTGCCTAAATACTTAGAAGGATTTCTTAGTCATTCAGAGGGCACTAAGCCACTCTCATTGGTTTTATTGTGTAGCTCATTTATCATCACCCAAAGCTACCTATTGCTATGACATTCGACATGTTGTTGCTTAAGAAATTATTTTGAATTGCTTGGTGGAAGAAAGCTACATTTCTTCTGATACTAGAGGAGGAACAGAGATTGTTTTAAATTATTTTAGTACAGAAGACTTCCTGTCTGACCAAACAAGTACATTTAGAGCAATTAAAAATAAAAAAGTTTACATTTTGCTCAAGAATTGTCTGACTTGAACATGCACTATTTTCATCCTTCTGAGCCTTGCCAGAAAAAGGTGTATAGCCTTTGGATTACTGTTCCAGCAGTCCTGATCTTCCTACAGGAGGCAGACCTGAGGCTTTATTGTTGGGAATTCTATCTGTTAGCTCATGCAAATTGTTAGGATCCATCAATGCCCAAGTATTTCTCACTTTTCGTGCATTCTCAAAGGAAGATGTGTAAGTCATTTTTCCTCCGTTCTGCCATTTGCCAAATTCTGGGACTTTGTACTGTTATTTGTAGAAATCAAATGAGGTCTTATTAGTCTTTCCTGCGACAGCCAAATTATGGAATGCAATGTAAAGCATGAGACCTGATGTCTGGTTTTTTTTTTATATGAAGTCTACTACATATTGCAGCTTAGCATACTATACGCCTGCTATTTGCTGATACTAGCACTAGATGTAGGATCATCATACTAAAATTGGAATTAATCTCGTATACTGATATGTGCATGAATTGATAAGTACATAGGAAAACAACAGGCTTCTTAGGCAACCTGAAATTTTTCTTATACCCATGACTAGTTAGGTATCATGAACTGAAGCAAGAATATCAAAACTGTGTCAGACTCACAGAAATCTCCCCTTAAAATCCTGGATTTGAACCAAGTATTATATGGGCATATATAGAAAAAACCTATATACTTGTAGCAGCCAGTGTAAATTAGACTTCAATTTCAATGTGACTAAGTATATTCATTTCAAAGTTTAAACCTACACGAAAAACTTACATTTCGTTCAAGAAGAACCTTGGCTGGAAACGAGCTGTTCTCTTTCGTCTGAGACTTGTCTGGATTTGTAGAACCTACTTTATTTTGGCTCTCCGGAATCTTGTGTTCTGTAACCTTGGATAGCTTCCCTTTCAGTTTTGATCTTTTCACAGTAGAATGCTGAATTGAGGCTTAATTTTCAGGAAATCCATCTGTTAGTTCATCAAGATTGTTTGGATATTGTTGGCCAAGAATTTCTGAGTTTTCGGGCATTCTCAAAGGAAGCTGTGTATGAAACTTTCTCTCCATTCTTCCATTTCCCAAATTCTGGGACTTCGTACTATCAGTTATACCAATCAAAAGTGCTGTTAGTTAAATGATGGTCAATCTTTGACAGATAACTGTAACAAGGAACCTTTTATTTAATCAGTTTTTGTTTCTTTGCATATACATTTATCAGTTTATGCTTGTGATCTTGATACTAGCTTCAGATACTTGGTAGTCAAACTGTAATACGAACAGAGAAGAAGAAAAAACTAAGAACAGATTATCTAGAAGCCTTAAGTATTTGATTCTCAGGATTAGGCATAACTAACTGGAACAAGATCATCCTGGCTTGAACATAACTAATTTCACCCCAAAAGTTATATTGCAAAAATAAGTTAAAGATTTACTAATATAAGAGGGGACTTGTACTCACAGCCATTAATGCCAGGCTCTGAGATAATCACAAACAATGGACGATCTTATCTTCAAGAGGTCAATAATTTTTGGTTTCCTGATGGCTTGGTCACAGTAGTGGGGTGCTGTTTATTCCATGGAAAAATGAACTTTGAATTGCAGATTAGAAACGATTTTTGTTAGTCCTCTCAAGGTAATGTCATCATTTTGACATTTGAAGAATTTTATGGGGAAACAATAAACGAAAAGTACAGAGGCATTTTGTTTGTATATGTTGATTATTTATGTGTTGAAAGATTCATAGGATAATAAAATAGTACTTTCATTTTCAGGTGAATTCGTCTACGGCATTAACGTAAGTTTATATTGAATAAAATTCAATACTGGCAGCAAATTACAACAATAACCACAAAGCCAAACCTTAATTCCAAAAATATGGGTCAACTATATGAACTAAAATTCTATTTATTTTCTCCATATCTCTCTTAACTCCTTCCATTCAAGTCATCCTCAGCCGCATTTGAGGTCTTCATTATCCACCTTCCACCTTCCTCACCAGAGCATCTATCATTCGACGTCTAACATCTAACATGTCCAAATCAATGTAGTTGATTCTCCATTAACTTAACACAATTTTCATTACTCCAACTCTCTTTCGCATATCCTCATTTTTAATTTTATATTTCAAGTTGGTCTCACGCAACTACCTTGACATACACATCTTTGCTACACTCATCTTTTTAATATGTTTCTTTTTAAAAGTCTAACACTCTGGTCCATATAATAATATTTGTCTAATTGGTGTCTTATAGAATTTTCTTTTAACCTTAATAGTAGATATGATTGAGACAACACAACATTCTTGTAACTATCTTCACTTGACTTCCTTCCAGTTTTAAAATAACACTTTATATATTTTTTTTTCTACTAACCCTAAAACCTCTAAACTATGTTCTTTGTCTCTATTGTTCTAACTAGCATCCGCCCCTTTGTTAGTCTCATCCGTCAAAGCAGTAATTGAGTCAGGTACAATCTTCTTTCCATGTATAACTAAGAAAAGAAAGGTCAGAAGACTCGAATACTTTGATCACTTCCAATTCCCATATTCCAAGAATCAGGAAAACTTGATCATATATAATTATGAAAGGTCATATGAAGACATCATCCTGATATAATTGTGCACATTCTTTAGCATATGCCTTCTAATCATCGCTCATGAATGACCAGTACGAGCACCCTGAACCGCAGAAAATGGATGCAAGCGGTTGTTACCAGCAAAATGAATAACCCTCAATGGAATTTGTGGAGATGACTGTCCTTGATGGTTGCTTCATCCCTGAGCTCTTCAGATGTTATCCAAAGTCAGGGGAAATAAATAACCCTGCTTTTTCTAACCAGAAATGGTAATGCTAGAAAGCCAAATACGTTTTTTAATAATTGACAGGCTACATAGGCTAATGTGTATAGAGATAGTGAACCTATTGAGCACCAAAAAGAGCAGGCTATGGCTTTAGTTCTGAACTTCTTCAATCCCGAATGGCTAGCTGACTGCTAATTTTAGACTTTTGGGTTGATCAAACCATCAGAACACTGACAAGTTTGTGTTTATTCATAAAATGAAAACAATTTGAATACAAAAACTAGAAATTTTGCCTTCTCAAGAAAAAATCCGAAATATGTCTGTACCATAACTTAACCATTATGACCCTAAACCAAAATAAAATTCTCCCATAAACATAACATAAAAGGTTAGAGGAAACACAAATTGTGTCTGTTGAATCTTGCAGCACTTTTCTATAGAAGAACTTCCTCAAACGCCAAAAGGCTCAAAAAACATGAACATAATGATTATGCATTTTCAGTCTATGCCTCTATGGTACTTGTTTACATCTTCAACTTCATATTCAATATTCAATATTCAATATTCGTAGCTACCTTAGGAACATATTTTGCAACAGGAAAACAAATGTATTGAATTTTAGGTTAAATGATTTGTTGTGTTGTATTGATGTATGTGCATGTAATATATATACAATTAAGGTTTAGCTATTTTAGGCCATAAGCTTGGGCCCAAGACTAAATACAATATTAGGGCTTTACACCTCCTCAAGTTAGAGCATGCAAATCACAAATGTCCAACTTGCCAAGTAAAAACATGAATTGCCTTGTACCTAAAATCTTCGTAAAAATGTCCGCTAGTTGTTCTGTAGTTTGAACATGCGAAGGACTAATAAGACCATCCTGAATCACATCCCGAACATGATGACAATCAACCTCGATATGCTTGGTACGCTCATGAAAAACCGAATTACGAGCAATGCATAGGGCCAATTGACTGTCACAAAATAGACTCATCGCACACAAATGATCAATAACCAGGTCTCCAAGCAACGCCTTTATCCATTTCAACTCAGATGTAACTGCCGCCATGGAACGATACTTAGCTTCCGCAAAAGAGCGGGAAACAGTGTGTTGTTTCTTGATTTTCTAAGAAATTGGATAACCAACAAGAAAGACCAACCATCCAGAAAGAGGTCGCCTCATTAGAGGACAACTAGCTCAATCGGAGTCGCACCAACCTGTCAAAAGAAGATTAGAGTTCGAATGCAGTAAAATCTCCTATCCTGGAGAACACTTCAAGTATCACACCACACGAACAGTTGCATCCTAATGATCATGTCGAGGATTCTTCATAAATTGGGACAAGATATGAACTGAATATGCCAAGTCTGGGTGAGTGAAGGACAAATAAACCAAATGACCCACTAGGCATCTATACATCTCAGGATCCTCAAGAAGACTGCTATATGATTTTGCTAGATTATGATTTTGTTCAAGTGGTAACATGGACGGTTTCGTGCCTAAAAGTCATGCTTCGAAGATAATGTCAAGAGAATACTAAGATAACATAAATATATGCCCTTCGAACTTCTTGAGACTTCGACCCCAAGAAAATATTTCAAGACACCCAAGTTCTTCATATGAAAACAATCGCTCAAATACAACTTGAAGTTAGAAATGGCAGAGGAGGAATTCCCCGCAATAATCAGATCATTAACATATACCAAAACGTTGAGATGAACATTCCCATGACTACGGTAAACAGTGAGTAGTCCGAATATGACTGAGTAAATCCATACTTTTTGACAAAGGCAGCGAACTTGGAAAACCAACACCGAGGGGCCTGACGGAGATCATATAAGGATTTCCAAAAATGACACACCATCCCAGATTCTGCATTAGGAAAGCCGGGAGGAGGCTTCATATAGATTTCCTCATCGAGATCACCTTGAAGAAAAGTATTATGCACATCCATCTGATATAACTCCCAACCTTTCGCAGTAGCAAATGACAAGAGGACACGAACTATGGCCATCCTAGCCACAGGGGTGAATGTCTCGTTATAATCAATGCCTTCAACTTGATGATTACCAAGAATGACAAGATGTGTTTTCAACCTCTCAATTGAGCCATCAGAATTACGCTTGATCTTGTATACCCATTTGCACCCAAGAGCTTTCTTCCCTGGTGGTAAAAGAGTTAAAGCCCAAGTGACGTTATCCTCAAGAGTAGAAATCACTTTCTGCATAGCTTCTCTCCAACCTGCCTGTCGGCCTCTTTAAAACTACGAGGCTCAACCTCGGTATCCAAAGCTACAAGAAAGACACGATGCCGGATGGAAAACTTTTCATATTTTAGATAATGTGCTAAAGGATAGAGAGTACCTGAGGAACACGAAAGAGACGATGAAGTAGTAGATGGACTCTCAAGGGAAACAATATGTGCGAAGTAGTCACGGTGCCAACTTGGGGGATGCCGAGGACGCTGACCCCGACCACTCGCAACAAGAGGAGGTTTATCCATGATATCAGCATCAATAGGCGTAAGAGGAGGACTAGAGTCAAGTGGGCATCCTCAAAGTAAGGTATAGAGATAGGATCTCAACATCAATCTATCTTAAAATCCAAGAGATAAGCATAGAAATATAGAATGTACCATTTCCCAATCAAGAAGTCGTTTCGGGTCCGTAGGCTTGGAAATCGAACTTGTCGAACTCGAATTTGCGCCTAGATTTCAATGCCAACGTAAGAGCACGAGACCATCCTAGATAATTATCCGTCTTTAAGATCACGTGAGTGATCAAATTACCAGGTTGATCGCCGGCGCTTAGGTAGAAGGGAGAAGAAGAATCCAACCTAGTGTCATCTATGGTGAGAATGGCTAGGTAGAAAAAAAATAGGGTTAGGGTTAGGGTTAGGCTCTTGATACCATGTTGAATTTTAGGTTAAATGATTTGTTGTGTTATATTGATGTTTGTGCATGTAATATATATATACAATTAGGGTTTAGCTACTTGGGCCCAAGACTAAATACAATATTAGGGCTTAACAAAATGTCCAGAAGAGAGTTGGATGAGTTGATATTTTTACTCGAGCAGGAAGAGTGCCTTCATGTCTTTGGTGCTTTCAAGCGAAGTTTAATCCATGCATGGCCCAAGAGGGTGCAACTTATATAGACGATTTTCGAATAACGGTATATTATAAGCTTGTCCATGGATTTCTGAAGTAGCTTAGTGGTTTCATGCCAATACATCCCCAAATGAAATTTTAAGGCACAGACAAGTCATACATAGGGTCACTGAGCTCAAAGAGGAAGGAATAAGATTCAGGAAGCGCGACACCCACTGTTTATGGAACATCAGGTTCAAGAATGTTGTTCTTGAAATCCCTTCAATTTGGATACTAGATAGTACAATGACCATCCTTCTGAATTTAGCTGCCTTTGAGCTTTGTCATTTCAAGATGAGGGTTACTGCAATTGCGTCATATGTGGTCTTCATGGAATGCATGATGAAATAAGAGCTTGGCAGGAGTTTACAGTCCAGATTTGCAACTAAATGGACTAAATATGTACTCCTTCCGTCCCTATTTCTTTGCTATATTTGATTTAAGGTATCTAATACACAACTTATAAATATTTTCTCTCTAAATTAGTAAAACAAAAAATTATGAAAACATGATATTATAAAAATTTACATTGAGATGCATCTAACAAGATATCTGTTGTACTATAATTAGAATTTATAGTTAAAGTTTTGAAGCTTTATTTTCAAAAATAAAAACGTAAGAAACAAATAGGGACAAAGGAAGTAGCTTTTTGTTAGGCATTTTGTGATTTTTTTGGTGGTGAAAACTAACCATATGATTAGTCCTTGAAAATAAGGTAGGAATATCAGATGTTACATATATCCTGAAATTTGATGTCCCTCAAGTTAACGTATTTATTAATAAATTTGCAATCTTAATATTACTACGTCAATATGTCCGAGTGGTTAAGGAGACAGACTTGAAATCTGTTGGGCTTCGCCCGCGCAGGTTCGAACCCTGCTGTTGACGATTTCTACTTTTTACAGGAATTCAACTCACTAGCTTTTATTTTAGTTGGACATTAAAACTTTGATTATTTAAATATTTTTACTCATTAAAACTTCAATTCAGTGAATAAGTAGGAACATCAGAGATCATGAAAAAGGATACTTCACTGAGCCGCAAGATGTTTGCTTCAAATATCTGTACTCCGTATGATAAGTATGTGACATGCTTCAAAAAATATGTCAACAACTTAAAAGCATTTCATTAAGGAATTGTGTGTCCTAAAATCAAGCGTATAAATTAATTAATAGTTATCGGAGATCAGATAATGAAGATTATTAATTCGATAATTAAGTAACGGTAGTATTTAGCTAGAAACCAACGATAATTGGCGGTATAATTATGAATTTTACCTGCCGCTAACATTAACCAGATAAGCACTTTTATTGAGTATATAAATCAAATCCTTTAGACTGTAAATAAGCACACAAGGTGCAATACTTACCATTTCCTCTTGTTAAGGTTGCTGGTGATAGTGCGGTTCGAGTTGAGGGGTCCCTTTCTCTCCTCTTTTAGCCCTTGTAAAATCACCAGTAAAACCCTCAGGCCTCAGCTTGCTTAGGATCAGTGTTCCATATCCTCATGCTGGGAGTGCTCTTGTAAACAGTCCAGACACAAAGCTTTTAGCAACAACAACGTTCACCCTTCAAAATTCTGTTAAAAGTAGGTGCGAAAACTTGATAAATATGATCATATGAATTGCTGAAGTTATCAAATTATCTTAATCATCGATAAGAGGTTGAGTTGGGGAAGGCTATAAGTTATTAAGTTACGAGTACTTTATTTGATTATTACAGTTCATTTAACCACTCATTTATCTTTTTAAGATGCTTGTCATTGAGTTTAGTTGTTGAAATCGTAATATTTTTTGTTGTTTCTTGCAGGAAGACATGCTTGAAAAGTTGAAGTATGTTGTTCTGCTTTCACTTCAAATCTCAAGTTGGCAACATAATACTAACTCTTCCATGTTATGAGATGAGAGGACTGTGGTAGTTGCACTTCAAACCCCAATACTGACAGCAGCTGTTAATGCAACTTAGCTTGATTTTTTTTTTTAAGTTACCTTCAGTGGTTATTCACATTATTCTTGGAATTTCGTACTTAACACTACAAAACAAAGTCGAAGATTGACAACTTTCAGTGTGCAGAGTTGGAGGAAGATGCAAGCTAAGGCAGCTATCCCAAGACATGGTTACACAGGTTTAGATACCCAGGCTAAGTAAGACGAACATGAAATATAATTCAGTACATAGGTTGGAAATTGGAAAGTTACAGACCATGAAATATCTGCTTCACTGAGCCTCAAGAGTTTTGCTTTAAATTTATGTATTAAGTATGTTATAAAAGGGAAATCGAAAGTTTGCTTCAAAACATTTGTCAGCAACTTTAAAGAATTTTGAAAATATAGGTCCTACATACTAAAGAACCTGAAGCTTAGACCTAAGTTACGATGATACTCCCTAAAAAAAAAGAGCACATATAGAAACATCCATGTTCAGAAAAATCATTCCTGTTCTTCAAACTATATTTATGCTTTTCTGGCATAAAGGGAGCCAATTCATAACTCGTTGTTACTCGAAACTATCCACGCCTTTGGCTTTCATGGTATGGTTGGATTAATAACTAGATGTTGATCAGTATCAGAACCAACCAAAGCAACATCCCTTCTGAAAAATCAGTGACAAAAGTAATTCAGTGAGTATGAATTACATTCATTAGACTGCAGATAAGTGCACAAGGTGGAATATTTACCTTTTCCTCTTGTTGAGGTTGCTGGGGGTAGCGGGGTGGAATGTTCGAGTGGAGGACTGTGTTTTTCTCCTCCTTAGCCCTTGTAAAAGCACCAGTGAAACCCTCAGCTTGCTTAGGATCAGTGTTCCATACCCCCCATGCTGGTATTGCTGTCCCTCTATCTGGCTGGAAATGTCCAAACACGAAGTTATTAGTTGTCGAAAAATCCACCCTTCAAGAAATGACCACTAACAATGCGAATAACTTTGTCTTGTACTATCAGATAACCAGCAGACATCCAAATACATGATATGTTATATAATAATAGATAACCAGTAAAGTGAAGTTCAGTTGATGGAAAGTAATCGTTGTAAAAAATGGTTTATTGAAAAACTCAAGAAATTAAGGATCACTGACAGTTTGACTTCCTTGACTAGATGGAGGCCTTTGCTGAAGCCTCCCTCCTTTCTGATGGTTAGGTGATTGACCCCCAGGATTCTGTTTAACATATCTTTGAGGAGTTTCTGATGTAGCAACGGAAAAATCGGACCTGCTGCTACTTGCATTTCTCAACTGATGATCGTCTACCCTATTTTTGGATCCAACAGCAGTAGGAGGCCGAGGCCTATTGTTGAAATCTCCGTTGAGCTGGGGCTCAAAGGGGTCTAGCGCGTTCATCTGGGGCTCATTTGCTGATGCTGGGGACTCACCGTTCTTGGGTTTCCGTTTATTTTCAAAATACTCTGTGTAGGCAACGTTCTCTCCATCGTTCCAGGCACCAAATTCAGGGGCTCTGGATTGCTGTTCCTTAGGTTCTGATCTAGGAGCTTGAGCTGGCCCTCCGTTTTGTGGAAACAATTCAGGATTGTCTTGAGGGTCATTCGGGTTTATCATCTGCCCATTACTCTTCTTCTTTCGTGCATTGTCAAAGAAAACTGTGTAGTTTTCTCCACCCTCCCATGCACCAAACTTGGGTACTTTAGATTGCTAAGATTATAAAGCACAAAGAGGTATTCAATATAATTTCAGTACAAAACTTCATCTTCATTCTTTAGTTACAGTAAATGTTCTAGTACACTAACCAAACTTGTCATGCAGAATACCTATTAATTAGAAGAGAATAGAAAAACTACTGTAAGACTTTGGTTTTATACTTTCATCTAGCACGCATTCACATCAAATGATCTAACTTATCGATAACATCAGACAGAGTAACATAATTAAATCTTAATAAGCGAGCTATTCATGGAGCAGAATGCTATGAGGAACTTCTTCTAGTGATCTAATATTCTGATAGATTATCAGACTATCAGATAACCAGCAGATATCCAAAACACATGATATGTCATATAATAGTACATAACCCATCAACTCTTCAAGTATAATCCTATTTAAGACAGTCCTCCTCAACCGATAAACAATGATGTTTTATCAAAAACATATTCCAAACATTTGCAACCTGAAAACTACTAATAAGTAATGAGAATTGAAATCCGATCCATATATGATAGTAATATCTTTGGCATCTGAAGCCAAAGCTTTTTATTTTTATTTTTAACCAAATCTAAGTCAAGGAGATCATGTAAGTGCATAAAATCAATGCTCAATAGCTCATTATCCATTATTTATGTCCTCTATAACACTGCTATTGTAGAGCATCTTAAAACCTGATAGTGAAATTGAAACTACTTATATTAGCACTCTCATAGTCTCATTCAGTTATCATAAAATCATGAATATCAACACCATTTAAAAAGAGCTATATGTACTTTTACCTAGGAAATTTTATTCAATGCAATATTTCCTTGAAAACAATAAATTTTGCCTTGGAAAAATCACCTTGCAACTCGAGGTTCCTTCACGGTTTATATGCTTATATGCAAAAGTTCACATACAAGTTCTTGGATGCATAAACCCCATTGACACTAAACCCGTGCAATGGGTCGGGTTAGGGCCATGATGGATCACATGTAAAACGGGTCGGTCCGGGCTAGGCCAAAGAAGATACAAAACGTATCGAGTCGGGCTGGATCGTCCGAAAAGAGTATAGTTTCTATGTATAGAGGTGATAGTTTGTCTGTATCACCTCCAATATTTGATAGTGGACCATCGATAAGTAAGTGAAAACAATTCATTACCTAATAGTGTTTAAAAGATTTTGAATCTATTAACCCAATAAAATATGATCCTTTAAAAGACCAACTCAATTAAGCCCATAATTGATTAGACTTTTTTACAAACGGATCGGCCAGCCTCTCCCATTTCAACAGGTCTAGTTGACACCTCTCAAATCCTATCCATAATAAAATTTACAAGTCAACATTCAAAAGATAGACATATTATTAATCAATGATATCATAATTGTAACTACAACTAGTACGTCCAATATGGTCCAAAATAGACTTATTATAATCAATGATATCAGAATGGTAACTACAACTAGTACATTAAATATGGTCCGAAATAGCTGAACCTAAAAGTTGAATTTATACTAGTACAATCTTTTGATCACAAAGTTTTCTATTTTATCAATGCCAAATTTACAAAAAAATTGCAACCAATTTACGATCATTCCTAAAGCACAAAACTAGATTGCAAACATCAATACCAAATCAGTTAAACTATGAACAGAACAACTTAGTATCCTTGATCTTCACTGTAACAAATAACAGCAACAATGAGTGAATCAAACCCCCCAAAAAACCCCAGAATATCAAATAAGAAATCCAGATACTCAACACAACCAGATGAAAAAAAACAACTTGAAAAGGCCAGAGAATATGAAACTTACAGCCATAAAAGCAGCAAACTTTGGAATGCAGACGTGAGAAAAACAGAGGATAATAGTAAAAATCTATGAAAGATGGAGTTAAGTAGAATTTTTGGAGGAAATTTAGATAGTTTTTTGAAGGAAGAATAGGAAGTACGACTGGAGTAAGGAGGTGGGAAAAGGAAAAGAAGAAGAAAGAGGGAGGAGGGAGGAGGGAAGAGGGAAGAGGGAAGAGGGGAGGGTGGGTATGAAGGAAATGCATATGGGGCTCAATGGGGGTGATTCTATTTTACTTCCAGATTGGTGGAAGCATTGACTCACTTGGCAATGCAACTGTAGAATGTTTGACAATTCTTCCGGTCTTCCCCCACTTTCTTTTGTCCCTCCTAGTTCCCTTGTCACATTTTAACCAAAATATTTTCATAAAAAATGGTCAAAAAAATAATCTTTGGGAGACGGAGGGAGTATAAGTCATTTTTGGGTTAGTCTTGCAATGATCATCATTGCCAAAAAAAAAAAACAATTATTTTGTAATACAACCGTTTGTTTGTTTTTTCTAAGGAGAGAAGCAGAAAATTAAAAGCATTTTCTAACAGTGACTGTCAACTCATGAATTGATGAGCAGTGGCAATCATGTGTTTTTCTACTTTAATGCGTAACAAAAAATTAAAGGATTTAGCTAGTTGCAAAATGTCTTCAACAAGTCCCTGTAGCTCCTTAGGCGCATTTGGAGGGTTCTTTAAAGCAATGATAGCTGCAAGGCTATTCATCCTCATGATCTATGATGTTGCTATCTGAATTGTCTGCAAGAGTACTTTTCACATGGCTGCTAGTAATTTTGTGTGAAGAGGTGAAGCTGCAAATACCTTATCCCCTTCCCTCTAGTATACCTGACCGTTTATGTAGAGAACAAAGCCTATTCCAGCTTCATAGGTCTTCCTTTCTTTCTCATTACTCTTCTACTTCCATGCCTCGTTTGTTTCCAAGAAATGGTAATTTGTTCCTTGAAGTGTACCTGTAGACCATAAGTTTAATAATCCCTCCTGAGGTCTTTTCATGCCGGGGGGGGGGGGGGGGGGGGGGGGGGGGGGATCATGGTAGAGGGTATCACATCTCTTCCTCTATTCTCTCAAAATATTTAGGCTTCGTCCTAGGTAAGGTGGAATATTATTTAAAACAATTTTATTTCGACGAATCCATATACTGCACATGATGAGAGAGAACTTAGTGTCTCTTTGAATCCAATGATCATTCTTAGCATCCTTAAAGAAGAGTTGAAGATAATCAGCAATCCAATTAGCTATATTAGGTTCCAGAGAGTTGATTGTGATCTCCAAGTGACTTGTTGCCCATATTCTTCTGACAAAGTGGCAATCACAAAAGAGATGTGTTAGTGTTTCGTGATTGGACTTGCAGAAGTGACAGGTATCCTCTTGAATGATATTTCTCTTTTTTAGAGTAGATAATGAAGGAAGCGCCCCAGGAATGGCCTTCCAAACAAACATTATAATCTTCTTTGATTCGGGCATTTCATTTTCCAATAATTTTTCCAAAACTGAACAAGTCTTGAGGGAGCATTATGGGAAAGATATTTATTCAGAAGATGAAGATACTTGCAACCCGACTTTGTTGAGAAAGACCAAGTGTTCGAAAAATACCATGCCATTGTAGTACATTAACGACTTAAAAATTTAAAAAAAATTAATAAAATCCTTAAAAGCATAAGGTTTTGAAAACTGACTTGTTTAGTCATGTAAATGGATTTAAAAGTTTTTTATTTGGTGAAATTTAAATGATTACACCATGTGTGATATTAGAAATGATAATAAAAAGAATATCTTAAGTAGACTTAAGACATTAGTTTTCGAATATTGATTATCGATTTATGTTCTAAGAGGTGTTTAGTACTTTTTTTTAGAGACAAATTAAGGAATCAGAGATCCATCCTCTGTTAGCCTATGCCTTACATCACTGTATCACACTCATAAGATGATAAGCCTTTGGTCCCTTACCTTCCCTTCAAAGGGCAACCCTTGGGATATTGTGGCTAACTAAGTGGCTACCATCAATATATACTTGTATGATTGATTTGTTGGCATAGGAGACATAATGAGAATAAAGAGTTATAAACTAAACCATATAACCTTTATTTCCTCTGATAAAAGTTTCTGTACCAATGTCAGATGTCTCAGTAAGATAATGAGAACAGTTTCATTTGTTAACCATCTTAGACTAACTTGGCTTACAAAGTCACCTCTCAAAAAAGTAAAAAATTGTTCCACGTAGAATTTATACATGATCTTATACGCTAGTTGACCGTGTGGAACAAGAAATGGCCGTGAATGTTTGACCAATTCAATGAGAGATTGCTCAAAGAAAAACCAGTTTTTTCTATGGTGGCTATACATAAAAATACAAATAATTTATAAAAAATCATAGCATATTTAATAGTTTTTTTTTTAATTTATCTAGCCCATGTTTGGCGGTTGGTTGAAAACCAATCATATGTAAGTAAGTCGTTCGGATAGAATAATTTAATTAGATTTATTTAAGTGTAAAGTGAGGGTCAAATGACGTGATGTAAACGAGATTCGATTTCATATTTTAGATACTACTATATCACTCTCAATATTTTAACCAATTAAAGTAGACGATATTAATCCATTCAATTAAATTTATAATTCTATGTAACCTATCTTTATCGCATATGTGCATTTTGCTAGTATTTGATTTGACAGAGTCCAAAAATTGTATGGATTCCTCTCTACTTGGGAGAATTCTTCATTTATATCCATTTATGATTCGTCTTGTCTTTCATAATAGGAGAATTAAAGTTTGTAAGCAGTTGTAGTTCTTGGAAGGGTGGTTTGTTGACGTTCTGTCTTGCAACTATGATGGACATCACCATATTTTTGAGTATTGTTGTAAATGTTAACTCATGAAACTTCATCAAAATAAACTTTGCTAGATTGATGGAGACTCTTGAAGAAAGATGCGTCAAGATTATCAAGAACCCATGGTACATGAAAGAGCATGATTAGCTACTAGTACGGAGTATGATGAGACGAAAATATCAAGAACCCATTGTGTATGGATATTTGTGGTTGAATAGGAGACGCAACTAAATAAAGACTAGTTCGGAGTATGATGGGATAAAATGGGTTCAAACCTACTAGAGGCGTAAATTACAAGTTAAACGTGTAATTTTTATAATTAGAAGATTTATTGAAGGAAAATTATAACTAATTAACGGTAGGTTGTAAATATAGTAGAAAAATTCTTCATAACTATTTGTGTATACGTTACAAATCAAGTCCTAAATATCTAAATTTAATTGGTTGTTCTTTATTTTAAATTTCAATTGCATGTTGTGTAAATCATTCATTACTGGTTAAAACGTTCCTTGAAGCCAGATATTACATCCGGATCTTATGATCTTACAATCCTAAAACACTTGAAAGATATTTCAATATATTTTTTGAAAAATTTATTGGTATATGGTCAGTGAATTTTTAGAACATTTTGTGTATTTGGTGGAAATTTTGTAAATTTAGGCGTAATCATGAAAATATCATTAATTATATTGTAAGTTTTCATATCATCCTAAATTAAGTTGAGATATGAGTTGTATTAAGGTTGTGAGAATCAAGAGTCTACTTTAAATCGATAAAAGTGGGATAAAAACCAATTGATATAATTGGATTGTATGATAGAGCATACAAATTTGAAAAATGGTGAAAACACATATGATATACTTCAACTCATTCTACTCAAACAAGATTGATAGAAAACAAATTTGAGACAAATCTACAAATACTCTACACATACATAGTCTATATTACAAGATAATATTAAGTTTAAGCGATCTTCCATTATTCTTGCTAAATTTTATTGAGCTAACTTAAAGGCAACACCAAATCTAAAAATGTTTGAAATCAAAACGACGGTATTGCACATGTCTATCCAAAAGCCTTGAAAACGAGTATGACCCAATTGTAGAAGTTTTGAAAATTAAGTATAACAGATATTTAGAATAAAAAAAAAATGTATTTTCATTCACTTCTAAGGCCTAATTGGATCCTCTTAAAATCATGGTAAGTACATGAAGATGATATCTCACCAGGTCCAAAATTATCCAACATGATTAAATTTTGAAGGTATAACATGCTTTTTATGGTCATATGAAATGATTCAAAACCATTTATTACCTTATACTCCCTTTGTTCTTTTTTATTTTTCCCATTTTCTCCACTCGTAAAATTTCAAAATTTTTTTCTCATTTGGAATCCTTTTATTTTAGTTTAATATTGTGATTGGGTGAAAAAGTTTGGTAGGGATCACTATCCATGTTATATGTAGCTTATTGGTTGATTTTTTTTTAATTATTTAAAGTAATGAACTTTAGATATTTCACTATTTATTTAATGTCCAACTCACTTGCATTTTTTTAATAGAATCTATTTTTATTTTTAGATTAATTTAAATTATTTTATAGAATCTTAATTATATTTAACATTGTCTTGGTTTCTTTCCTGATTTCAAATGAGAAGGAAAAAAAAGAACGGAGGGAGTATTGTCGTCAATAACCCAAATATACGAGTTTTGAAAATCGATTAGAATAGGTGTTTAGAGTTAAAGTAGAAGATTCCAATCATTACATAATGCATACACAAATAGTTATGAACGTGTTTAGCGTACGAGGCTCCATGAATGACTCTCCGAAATGGTCAAAAAATAGTTAATGTCGAAGTCGTCAATAAATCTTTAAAAAAAGATTTATAAACCTTTTGTTAAGGATTCAATGAGGAACAAGCCGAATGACATACAAAGGATCATATCCGTAGCAAATGTTTCCTCACTATGAACCCTTGAGGTAAACAACTCTAAAATAGTCTTTAACCGAAGTAAATTTGGGGATTGAATTTGGATTAGTCCATGAACTATAAAAAATAGCTAAATTATACTAATTAAGTGAACTTATATTATAATTACTAATTAATACTAAATACATTAAAATGAGTTAATTATTTTTATTTTTTAAAATAAATATTAAATATTTTTATTTACTTTTACTAATTATTTTATTTCTAAATTTAAAAAAAACATTTTAATTTTGTAAAAATAAAATCTTAATTTTGTAAAAAAATATTAATAATTATAATTATTAGAGAAATTGTCTATTTTGAACGATTCTACCATGGTTGAATTGTCCATTTTGGACGATTCTATATAATATTGTATATGTGCATACCATAAAAGGACAATTTGGTTGAATAATATACAAAATTCCTATTTTATATGAGCGTTAAGTAGAGGATATTTAGAGAATCACACCACATAACTTATAATTAGTTTTATACTTATAATTCAATGTAGACAGTAATATAATAGTCTAAGCTTACTATATGTTTAGGAGGGAAAAACTTTCTAATATACTCTTTTTTAATAATAATAATTAATAAATATATCATTCTTCTGTTCACGTTAGTAACATTCTTTATACTGTAGCCTGTAGGCTGTAGCTACTAGTTAACACAATACGGAGACCAAACATACATGAATTATATACGGGGTGTCAAATCGGGTCTATGGGTCGGTTCTAAATTGATCCATCGCGGTTCAGTTCTTATCAGTTCGGGTTAAATCGGGTCAATTTGGCCTGTTAGGTTGGGTCTGGTCATTATCGAGTCGGGTTAAATCGGTTATTTGCTTGCTCGGGTTTGGTTCGGATCAGGTTGTATTCGGTTCGGGTCAAGGTTGGTTCAGGTAAAATCGGGTCGGTTCCTGAACGGGTTATAGCGGGTTATTTCGGATTCGGGTAGATTTCGGGTCAAGTCAATTATGATAATGAGTTGCCTAGATTTTGGTTGAAATTCGGTTTAAGCTTTATCGGGTTCGCATCGGGTCATTAATGAAAATATTTGGTTTCAAGGTTATTAGAAATTTGATAAAAATAGGTCGGGTAAGATTATGTCACGTTAACATATATTCAAATTGTTAATATATCGAGTTAATTCGGGTTATTATAAATTGGGTCATATCGATTATGTGCCAGGTTCAATTGGTTTCAAGGTTTTCTATGAGTCGGGTCTGTAACGGGTCGGACACGGATCATGTTCGAGTCTTTGAATGGTCAAATCGGTTACGAGTTGATTTCAGGTTAGGTTGGGTCAGTTTTCGAGTTTCACTTTTCAGGTCATGATCAGTTCGGGTCCGAATCGATTTCGGGTAACTTATCGGATCAGATTTGACATCTCTACCCGTCAGGGCCGTCACTCCGTCACCATTTCACCAACAACAGTCAACAAGGTGGTCAGTAGCGAGTCCACTTCAAGTCTTCAAGTACTGAAGCATGAGAGCACAACTAGCTTATCAGTATGACCTGAAACCAATTTCGAAAATGCAGCTACTCATCTCTGGTTTACACTCTCTCTGCCTCTGACACTCTGTCTCCTCACTCTCTTTTCACTCTTGGAAAGTTGAAAACCCAAGTTTTTTCACACCGTTTTTAATCACATTCTCACTATCTTAATCCCCCCCCCCCCCCCCCCCCCCCCCCCCCCCCCCCCCCCCTCTAAACTTAATCCTCCCTTAATCACTTTCTCTGGGTTTTTTTTACTGCTAACCGCAAAAACCCTCTTTTTTGCGCTTTTTCAAAGAAAAACAGCTAAAAATCCCATCTATCAATCCCAAAAACAGGATATTTTTCTCCTAAAATTTATTAGAAATCTTAAAAAAACACAGTTTTTATTTGCTTGAAATTGAAAATTCACAGATCTAGGTATTTTTTTTTATTAAAGTACCCTGCTTTATATTCGAAGGGTTTTAGCAGCTTCTTTTGTAAAGGTTGAAAAAATCTTAAAAAATCTTGAATTTGTTGATTTCACCCTTTTCTAAGAAATGGGCATTTTCTAAATTGGAAATTTGTTTAGAAATAATTTTACTCCTTTTTTTAAATTTTTTTGCTATTTTTTGCTTGATGGGTATGTTGCAAAACCCTTATAAATTTGTAAAAGTCATTAAAATTTTGTACAACTTCAAAGAAAAAAGCTGATTTTCTGAACTGGGTATCATTTAAACTTCATCCTACTTTTGCTCAAATTCAGTTACATGAAGTTGGGTTTTCATAGAAAAACTCATAGAAGAATAGGAGAAGATGATTCAGCTGTTGTTTTTGGTTCTGTTTGTGGAGTTTGCTGTGGCGTTCTTATTGTTGGTGAAGGTAGGCCCATTGAGAGAGCTTGTAATGAAGAGCTTGGATCAGGTGAAAATGGGGAAAGGTCCAGCTACTGTGAAGACAATTGCTGGTACAATGTCTGTGATTTTTCTGTTTCATCTTATGAACATTTTGAAGATCCAGAATAAGGGTAATAAGCTTGGTACTATGTCTCCTATGGATCAAGTTCTTTGGAGGACCCACTTGCTTGAGGCTTCACTGATGGGTATGGTCTTCCAATATATATGATGAATTTCTTGTTGGTTCAATTGAGATTTTCGTTTTCGCCTTCGATTTTGCTGTGTTTTATCTTGTTTGTTGGTTTGAGTTGATGTTATACGTCGTGTATAATTTGAATGACAGGGAACATAGTTTTTGGGCTTGGGCTGGGGTTATGGGATCGTGTGATTGTGGAAATTTGAGAAGTTCAGCAATTGGCAATGTGAAAGAGAGTGATTAAGTGGGTGGTATGGTGAGAGATTATGTAAAGTTACTACTTGGATTGTGTGTGTATTTAGTGATTAGGACATAAGAGGATATGTAAATTAGGGAATTTCCCTGAATATTATTTTACATTCATATGTTTCCATAATATGAACTACATGATTTCTAGAAGGGCGATGAGTCGACTTGTTTCGCAATCAGTAACTTTGCAGTTGGTACTTAGTGTGACTTAGGAGGTTTGGGCTAGCGTGTAGTGATAGGATCTTGTAAAATTTGTATGGTAAATTAGTTGCTTTGCAAGTGTTTTCGTGAGACCTAATACTCTACTTGCAACATGGGATGAAAGAATGACATAACAGTGCAGAATGTTAAAATTTATGGTTACCATATGTGATTTACCAAATAATGAAATTACATGTTGAATGTCAAGATGATATATACATAGCATGGTGCATTTGGAATGTTGATTTGTAGTATGTTGGGGAAGACAAGGAAACATAAATTAGGAAATTCTCCCTCCTGAGGTTTGGATGTCTTTTTTTTTTTGGCTTAAAAGTTTGATGTCTCTGTCGTAATGAGATAATTTATAAGTTTGGGTGTCTGCAATGGATCCTCATGATGAGAACCATGATATTTGAGTGTTCTTTAAGGGCTGGCTGAAGGTGTAAAACTCTGTGAGGTTGAGATTGGTAAGCATACACTAGAGTTAGTTGATAAGATAGGTAAGGCACTCTTACTAATTTCTGTTGAATCAGTGTTAAGATTTGGTTGGATATATTTTCAGAGTTTTCTATTTGGCATGGACCATTAATTAATTGAGAGATTATATGGATATTCAGAGGTGGCAAAAACTGACCCAAAAATAGCGAGTTAGGGTTGAGATTTTCGATACAAAAACTTAAATGGGTTGACACGAACCCGACCTGAAATTAAATGGGTTAGGTTAAGGGGTTTTCAACCCGAAAACTTAAATGGATCAAGTTGTGGTGGCCCAAACACGAACCTGACCCGACCTAATCCGTTTGCCATCCCTATGGATATTTTCTTACTATTTAGCTTTTGAGTAATTATTCTGCGAGAAAGTATATGTGAGATAAAGCTTTTCTGAGTATCTTGGTGTAGCGAGTGTTCCAAAAAGTCATATGAGCATGACTGTTCAACTGTTATGAGCTGCTCTTAAGGCTTGCTTTGTGTGAATGGTCCTATGTGGTAATTATTGTTTGCGATCCTATCCATTTGTAGTCCCAACTTATAGTATCCAGCCTCTAGATGCTTTCACTAATGAATACTATATTATCATTTGATCATGATGTTGAATAACAATTGGTCTCAGTTCTCATATTTAACCAAGTAAACAAGACTATTTCATCTGTACACAGGGCCTCTTCAGATGTCTTTTTTGTTAGGTGGCACTGCATTTCAAATTAGTTTGATTGCAGGAAGGCATGTTGAGAGATATCTTGGTAATGAGACTGTATATAGTTCCTCAATGGGATAATTGACATTGTGTCATGGACCTTGAACCATTCTTCCTTCTGAGTTAGCTGACTGGCAGACCTCTTTGAGTAGAATATATGGAAAACAATTGTTATTACTACCTTGTATTATTTGGCGTCACCGCGTGTATATTTTTCATAGGAGTTGCATTTTTTAGACATAAGCATTCTTGCTCTCAAAGTATTTGTGTTCCTAGAGCATGGCAGAAGGTTGCTATTGCTTTGGAACACTAATTGTTAAATTACGCTGTAGTTGGTAATTAGTCACCTCCTAGGCCTACTTGTCTTTTTTCTCTGGTGTAACTGTGCAATAAAATGTTTATCTGCTTTTCTTACTAGACTCAAAGGCTGTTTCCAAAAAGTTTTAGATGGGTTTTGCCAAAGATAATGAGCAAATTTATTCCTTGAGCTCCAAACACAAGCACCCAATAATTGATTTTAGGCAGAATTCTGCAGTGTGTACTTTAATCTGTGTCCTTATGCTCCTGTGCTCTCTTCTATCATCACCAAATTGATGAACTTAATGAACTATGTTTGATTTGTGCTTCTTTCCCCCTTGAATGATGATTGTAGGGTTTGTAGCATCCTTATACTTGTGTTTGAATGAGTAGTTGGTCAACCATAATGCATTCTTTTTTGGGTGAACCACCCGGTAATACTGAGCCTTGGACTCCCATTGATTCGGATTCGAGCTGGATCGGGTCCTAATTGGGGGAGAAATTCTCCCTGCCAATGCTACTAGATTCTTAGGGCTTGAACCCAAGACTTGTTATTGAGCTGAAACAACTCCCTTACCACTTATCCAAGCATGTAGTTATTTACTGGTAACCGCAATCCATTTATTTCCTAGCTAATATTGGTAATTTTAATTTGTCTCATTCTTTCCTTCCTGCTGTTCCCAGATATTTGCTGAGTGATACCATCAAACTCTGCTATTCTACGTGGGAATCTATCTTCCTTGCTTCATTATGGAAGAATGGAACATATTGTTTCCCACATTTAAGCAATCTTATGGATTTTAGTCTGTTTTATTTTTTGAGTATGAGAGCTTGATCGTTTGCCTTATTGAGTAAGATTTACTCTCATGTACAGTACAGAAGTTAGCGGTCACATACTCACATCCTCTAACCAAAGCCAGAATGCAATGGCTTTGATTTTTGAAATTCTAGTTTCTTGCATTTATCTTGTTAGATGTCAAACAATGAAAGTTTCTTTTCTTTACAGGGTTCACTTTATTTCTTGGATTCTTAATTGAACGTATGCACCATTATCTTCGCAAACTCATAAATATTAGAAGCAAAGTTGGGGCATCAAAAGAGGTGGTGGAGAACCTTGAGAAAGAGAAGCAACAGCTCAAGGAAAAGGAAGAAAAGGCTTCTAAAGAAATAGCAAAGCTGCAAAATGAGCTATCTAAGCTAACTGAAGAAATAAAGAAGCTCAAAGAGGAATCACAAGATAAAGATAAGAGAATCGAGACGGCTGATGCTCATGTGGTTGCCCTTCAGAAACAAGCAGCTGATTTGCTTCTAGAGTATGACCGTCTATTAGAAGATAATCAACATCTTCAGACCCAAGTTCAAAAAAGGTGATGGAAGCTATTGGACAAGAATTCAGAATATCAAGTCAGTGCCAACATTTTGGGATTCATATGGTTAAGGCTGCTAGAGCCAAAAGCCTGTTTTTTCACCTTTCAGCTGAAAAGAATATTTGAATTGATGATGGATATTTCTACTTTTGCAGCATGGTGTTTGGGGGCTAGAATGAAGGGATGGGAGCAATGGAACCAGGTTAATGTAGGGTCTCAGTGTATGCGGATCACTTTCTTTGCAACTTTGGAAATTAGTTTTTCTATGTGAAACTTGTCTCTCTTTCCTTTCATGTATGATAGGCTTCAAAGAAACAATTTGTGCATGAGCTTCAATTGGCCGGCTGTACTGCTGGAGTGCTGGGATTAGTTTGATTGCTTTGCTCTTTTTTTTAGGGGGGGGGGGGGGGGGAGAGAGAGAGAGAGAGAGAGAGAGAAAGATTGTGCTTCTGAAAGCTGGTTATTAGGTAAAGATTACACTTTGAAATATTCTAGATTTTGTGGTAGTATTTCCAAAGATTTGACTGTAGTAATATCCATAAGTAAGAGTGATTTACTAATTGTTGGTATTTTTGATAGTTAGTTTTGTACCTAAAAGGCTCATTTATTCCTGTACTTTAGTTCTGTTTTGACCTGTGTCAAAAGTGAAAAATGAAGCAGAAATGCAACAAGTGTTTGTTTGAAGAATAGGTTCCTAAAGGGATCAAGGGAATTCCTGGCAATGCTTTTGATTAAAACAAATGTGGCCTTGAAACAGTGTCAAATTTTGCATTCAAATCAATCTCCAAGCACTGAAATTAATAGTATTTTTGTGGTTTATAATTTTCTTGCTCTTTGAAGTTTGAAGAGTTGTGAACCTTACCGAGAGAGAGCTCATATCCTGTTATCATGCAGTAAGAAGACTAAGAACATTGGAGTATCATGTCCTACATTAGAGTATTAGAGTTATTAGGATTGAAGCGAAAGCACTATATTCCTTCTGTAGCTTCATATTAGTTTTACAGCACTATCATCTTTTCAAAACCACAGTTATTATCCTCATTCAAATGGGCATTAAGCTAATATTCATAATATGTGTATATCCTGGAGGCTCAGTCTCCAATCACTTGTATTGATACCCATAATAAATATGTAATCTTTCGGCATTTGTCACAACTAAACAAGTCTCCAGAACTACAGGATAGAGAACACATGGCAACTGATTGAAATATTCACTGTTACTATTTTTCCCTATATGTATTAGATTGTTTCAAGGCGTCGAAATTTCACCATTGAGTTATACAAAAGAATGAATAAATTTCCCTCAATTTCCTCGGCAATCAATCCGAAACTTATCTGTCATAAACTTTAGGATGTTGGGACTTGTTATTTACCATTCAGATTATTTTACTCAAACGGTCCCGAAAAGATTATAATTTTTATCTTCCTTTTAAGTTTATTAGTTACAAATAGTTTCTAATTTTAACGTGAGAATTGGACATAGACGGCTGCGTTGGCGATCGTTCGTAGTGGGTAGTGCGGTTGTAATATATTTTAATGAAGAAAAAGAGACAAAATTGTAATTTTTAATGACGGTTCGAATAAAATCCAAACTCGCACTTGGACTCGAATTTCGGCTACGGGGTTAATCCCACCGCTCGAAGTTGTAAAAACTAACGACTGACGAGACATCTCGGGAGTTATTGGAAGATCGAAAACATGTCGGAGAAATCCAGTACAGAGAAACCTCCATCGGAATCCCCGACCTCATATTCCGACGACATGCCGGAAACTTCTGCCGGGGAATCGAAATCAACGCCGGATAATCAACCGGAAACTTTTGATTCCTCCAATATGCGAAAGACGAAGCCCGGAATCAAGCGCCTTTCCCTTACCCTTTGCGTTCTCTTCTCGTTCATCTTAGGTATTCTCTCAATCTATCTAATTCAGCTCCATTTGTAGTTCAATTATCAAATTTAAGTTCTTAACAGTTCCTTAATGCTTAATTATGCTGCTATAAAATGCATAAATCTCACTAAATTAGGTTCTTTATTATTAATTAGCTTGTTAATTTGTTTAGTTTAGTTAGTTTATTGTTAATTTGATCCAATTTGTGTGAAGGATTTCCATTTCTGTTGAAATCTGTCGAGATTTACCGGTCGCCGCTTCCGTTTAAGTACATGGATTCGCTTTCGAGTGTTATTGAATCGGAACCGTTGCGCTTTCCGTGCCGTTTTCAAGCTGTTTTTATAGGTTTTAATAATGGACTTAGTGATGCGGAGAAACTAGGCTTTTCGATCAGTGAGCATATGAAGGAGGCAGTGGGTAGTGATCGAGGTTGCGGAAGTTGCCAGACGAATTTTACTGTTTCAGTATCGTTGGAGATGGAGGAGGGTTGTGCGAGGAGCGAGGACAGCGAAAATGGGTGCTCATGGCGATGTGGGGTGTTGATGGGGGTTGATTTTGATAAGTGGATGGATGATGAATCGTTTGATGAGTTGCTGGAGAAAGCTTTGTCAGGCAGTTGGAAATGTGGAAATTCTAACGGAAAGGTTTATACTGTTGTTGTGGTGAAAAAGGACGAGGAAATCAGGGCAGTGGTAGGAAAGCATAGGCATGGATGGATCGTCGGTAAGATGGTCGAGGCTGAGGCAGTGGAGAAGATTGCTGAAATTTTTGTGAGGGTACTTATTAACGGTGGGAAAGAAGATGGTTCGATCCACGGAGAATTTATGCCTGTTGGTGCTGATGGTCGGGTTGTGCTATCATTTAGCTTGTTAAATGCTGATCCACAAGACCGAATTTATGATTGGTATGCAGTTTTGTGCCTTGTTCCTTATTATGCAGTTTCATGCCTTGTTTCTTTTGGTTTGCTGCAATCAATTTTAGCAAACGATCATGCCTTGTGTACATTAGTCATGCTTTGTTTGGTCCCTATGAATTTTAGTACTTGACTTGTGCCTCCCTGTACTTAGAAATTTCACTTTGGTAATGGGGAAGCAGATAAAATTTGAACTCTAATTCTCCATGCCAAGGTTTGGAGCTAATTAGTAGCAATAGATGGAGGATAGATTCTTATAGTGGATTGCAAATCAGGCTGTCGTGTCTAAAATGTTGTGGGTTTTAGTTGTACAACATGAGAAATAATGCCTCTGATGTAATAACAGAAGCAAATTCCAAGTGGTGGTGACATCAATTGTGGAAATTTATACATTCTGATGTCCATAGGTATTCTATCTAAACTCTTTGGTGCTTTGTCCTCTGATATGAGTAACCGAAGCATCTCCGTCTAGTCAGAAGTAAGCTTGGAGTGCTATATTAAATATCCTATATAAAGGCTCTTAGCATCTTCCACAATGTTTTGACAAATTGAAAGATTATTTTCCCCTATGGAACCTTGCCCACTCCTTTCCTTTCGGAATTTTATGACGTTCAGAGAAATGTTTAGTCGTGTATCTGGAGGGTCTAGCTGTATTCTATATGTAAGATAGTCTAAAATTCAGATGGTATCAGGCCAAAGGATTAGCTTCCTTTCTGAATTCACGGGATAAAGGAGAACAAGAGCCTTAATGGAACATTGATGAAGCAAGTAGTAGATATTGTACGTAATAGCTGCCAATGTCAAAACTGATGTAGTTATAGTCTGCCAATGTCTCATGGATGCATTTTCACTTTATGTCATCTAATGACAGATTATCATGTGTTGTGCATGCAGGGATTTCCAAAGAGTTAATAAGATTCTACTGACTCCAGTTGTTGAGGCTTTGGCACCAATAGCTACAATAAGTGTAGAAAGCCAGGTTAGTTCTTTGTCAATGAAACTTGTCTGGAGCTCCTTTGCTTATTCCCATTTTCAAGCATGCATTGAGGTAAGAAGACAGCTTTTGCTGCCTTTGGAAATTTTTGAATGATGACTGGGTTTCTTCTCATCACAGATTCTGTACCATACTCCAAAGTCTTTTCTCTCTCATTGGGATGACCAAAGAGGCGCTTACATCTATAACACTAAGGATCTTCCTTTTTTTGTAAGTTCATAGATAGATATTTAATTAGCTGCAATTGATTTGTCTGCAGTCTCTCACTTCTATAGAGTCATTGACTCATTGGGCCTTGAAACTGTATGTATCTTTTTTTATATTTCAGAAAGTTTTGTATCCGTAATCTGAGAAAACACCCCCCATAACCTTCCACACTCAAATATTTTGTGTATATATTTGTTTATTATTATTATTAGAACTTCTGTTTTACACAACTTTTGAATCTTTTCTTGGAGATTGCCCGTATTTTATTGACGTGGTTACAGCATATAACAGGTAAATTCAAATGAATGGCATTTGGATACCTCTACTGCAGCAGGAGGTCGTTCAAAAATCTTGCACATTGTTGTGTATGCTCCTAAACATCATAACTGTATTATGGTTTTATTTTCTATCATGGCTTTTATCTTATTACTTATGCTTTTACGTTAAATTAATTAGGTTCAACCTCCTATTAGATATTTATGATACCCTATTATTTCCTGTGATCTATTCTTATCTGACATGAAAGTCCTGTAATGTAGATTATGAAAACACTTCTTAATGTGATAAATTCTGCTGTCTGTGTGTGTATCTCTGGTTACACATTAAAAATAAGTTTTCAATTTGTGGAAGAATCTGTTATATTAGTATGTGGAGGGTTTTGTATAATATGTAGAAATAAGCTTAGTATGGCTACATAGTAGAAATTCTTGATCCAGGAGATCTGTATTTAGGAGTATTACAAACTAGACTAGGTAGGCAAGAGTTTTGATGTACTGTGCAGTTAACTTCTCCTACTTCTTTTAAACCTTTGGGGGAAGAAGTATCTTATATATTGGCAAGAATATGTTGGATGCACCCTATATTTAATATAAAAATAAGTTCCACAACAGATTTAAATAAAAATTCCCCAACATTCCATTTTTTAAGACACCCACAACATATTCTTTTATATTTTCTTATTTGGATGGTCTTGATGGAATAACCTCTATGAATACTAGAGTTTCCCGTTGATAAAATAGCTGAAATGTTGGATTCATTGTCAATCTTTTGTGTATATATATTTTTTGTTATAATTTCCGTAATTATACCTCTCTTCTTTCACTGATTCTGTTATGTAGTTTTTGCAATTTATTACGAAATATATTTTATACTTTTACTTTGGTTTTTGAACCTCATTTCCTCTTTTTATTTTTCCTCCTACGTGCTTGTCAGATATATACCATCTGCAAAGGAGTGTCCTCTTTTACTGCAACTACCTAATGGAGAGATCTCCATGACAAATGGCTTTATATCTCCTGTAAGCTCTCATTTTCTCTTCTGTTTCCCTTATCTTTGATTTATGAGCTGGTAGTTCTAATCTTTTGCTTTTAGATGTGGGGAGGAGTCATTGTCTGGAACCCTTCCAACTGTTCAGGTCATTCTGAGACTAAGCGTCTTGCCAGGCATACAATCCCCTTCCTGGTATGCACATTATGCTGTTGAATGCATAATCCTCTTCGTGTCTCCCTTTTTGTTCGTTTTCATCCTCAATCCATGTTTCTGATTTAGTTTCTCTCTTATTTTTCATAATATATGCTCTTTTGTTGTAATAGGATTTTGAAAACATTGTTGAAGTATTCATGGGGCAATTGCGGCAGCTTTTTGGTCTGAAGTCTGAGAGCCTTTATGTTGGTTCTTCAGGAAGAGTCAATCTTCTGGCTAGTGAAAGAGGCTTCACAGAATGGTGAGGCCCCTTTAAGACCTCTTGGTGATGAATTTACTTCTTGTGTTTATTTTGGTGATGTTTTTGCTTATTCATCTCACTTAAAAGGAGAAAAAAAAAAAATCCAACTTCTATTATTTCTCATCTGTTTCTTTCCGGTAGGATTGTTTTCTTTCTCATATATCATACTGAATGAAACTAAGAACATACCCTGCAAAGATGCATGAGGAAAACTAGTCAGCTACACATAGAGACTTCCATATATCATCTTCCTGTGTATTAGATCGAGGCACTTCATAAGAGAAAGAAAAAAGAAATAATTAATCTGGGGATGGTATTTCTCTGAATTACGGAACAACAAATGATATTTATCTAAATTAGGGAGCTTAATTTATCTAAATTAGGGAGCATAACAAAGTCCTAGGATACAATTTCCTTATTTGGGCTGAAGTTTTGTCGTGTAGCTATTCTCGGTAACTACTTACTGCTCTGTCCTGTATTCTTTGACAATATTCAGGGAATTGGATCTGTTGGCACGGCAGCATACATGCTTCAATCTTCAGTCATGTGCAACCACACTTGGTTCTCTTTCCAGATTGGTATGCCACTTGAACTTAGGAACAAGAGAGAGCACACTCCTTCGAACTTTTTTTTTTTATATACAAGTGCATACTCTTTTTTGGGGTTTCTTTAATTATAAACTGTATTTTTTATAATTCTATTTAGATGGCAAAAAAACTGAAATTCATATAACCCCTATGAAAAAATTAAGAAAACCTTAAACCACCCCTTCTTTCTTTCTTTCTACTCCCACCTCCTATGTGTGATAGTTATGTCATATAGCTTATGATATTTTTTCAGTTTTTTGTCAATTAGTTAACTGTAGTAATTCGAGAATACTACTCCCATTAAGTACCCAAGCTGCTGATGCATCCCATTTTTGTTTGTCTCAATTACTTTTTTACCATCCCAAAAATCATAATCATCATCTGTTGCTTACGAAATAGAGTCAGAAGACACCCACCTAATATCCGATTGTGGTTGAGACCATTCCCCCTTCATTACCTCTCACGAGTAGTTGCCAAAGATACTTAGATCATTGCCTTCTAAGGCATGCTCAAAGCATCGATAGTCATATTACACTCACTTTCTCCTTTAATTTAAACCAATTCCCTCAAGGATATAGGTTTTCGTTACTATTTAGATTTTTCCAATTTGTGATATGCAGAATAGTTCCGATTTAATTGTATTTTTTATATGGGGATTGGGGTGGCCTGGTGGGTGGGGATTTTCTTATGGAATTTCAGATTGATGATGACTTTAATTTGTGAATTACATAAACATGGTGAATTGCAATGCACAATGAGAATCTTGGATTTCATTGTTCACGTAAATGTGAAAGCCTTCATTCTTTGGTCTCTCCTCCCCCCCTTATACTGTTAAGGTGAGGGGTCACTTCTTGGTTTCAACTCTGCCACATAAACACTTAACTGAAAAACTAGTGGAATGTGACGGTGTAAGCATGTTAAAATGAAAGTTGATAGGGTATGCTACGAGTTTCGAAATGTTATTTTTGGTCTACCAAATAACATTATAAACTCTACAAGTGTATTATGTAGATTTTCCCAATATTTTTACTTCCCTATAGTATTATCTTCAAGGTTCAGACTTCAATTATGATCAAGTTTTTTTTTCTTGTAGGTTCAGTCACTGCCAAGGATGATCATAAAGGATGAAATAGGAAAACAGGTTAGTTATCAAGGCTAATCATTATTTGCCTGATCTGCTTCATTTGTCTTGTGAGGCCTTGCTTAAGAACTTTGATTAGGATGGTATTTGATCACATATTTATTTGCTAAGTTCCAAATTGAGCAATGAGTCTGCCATCAAAGCTTAGACGACACTTCTATGAATGAACTTAGGTCTTAATGATCATAACTCTTTGCGACCACTTTACCTTTTCCATCTGGGATATATCTTTTATTCTTTTCTCCTATTGTAGTTTCATCAATGCTGGTTCTTAAATATTAACTGTGGATAGTACTCAGATGCAGGACTTTAATTATTATTTTTTTTAATCTTGGATTCAACTCCTTGTGAGCCATTTCACCCTTTTTTGGGATATATTTGCACTCTTCTTTCTCCTATCTATACATCACCTCCCCTGTCCCTTCCATTGACCCCTACCCTTGACAGAGGTATCAGTAGTTGTTGCTGGGTCTTGGTTGTTCTTGTTTTCTTTTTCTTGTTCTATACCCCTCCTGATATTTTTATTTTTCAAATGATGAGCTGAGCTATTATTGTTGCCTTGAGTCTTCAAGATACAAGTGGTAAAGTTATTACCAATATTTCATATAAAATAAAACTGAAATAGCAAAATGTTGTCGTTTTCCTTGCACTTTCTTTTTATCTTCCTAATTGTTAGGGCTCTTGTTAGTTGTAATGACAAACTGCACACTCTAGTGTATCTCTTTCTCCAAATTTGTTATTTTCTTTAGAAAAGATCGCCAGGGAGTGAGAGAGATCATTTCACCACAAGAGGGAAGTTTCTTTATTTTACGTATGAAAACCTCTGGTTCTACTCTCTATGTGCTTTTGTAGTTCCAGAAGATTGTTTGGTGACTGCTTTATAACTACTGGGAAGTTTATTGACCTTCAGTTATAAATGATATATAAGATAATGCCTTAATCACCTTGAAAGTAGGCACTTTCAATGGCATGGGTAAGGCTGAACTTCAAAATTCTAGGATAGTGATCAACTTTATCCAATAAAAACCAGATTGCGCTTTGGTCTCTTTAATCTAAGCCCAAGTACACTAGTTCTGTATTTATGTAGCCGAATACAATTGCTAGCTATATTATAGTTTGATTTTTGACCCATCCTTTTGCTTCTACATTTGTCTTTCACTACTGTAAAGCTTTATTTGTGCCATTTGATTTGTCCTTGTCTGATTCTCCTTGTCTCATGCTGTCCAGAAGTGTATTTTTTTCTTGCTTATTTGGTCTTTCTGACCTTTTAAGCTTCAATTGTTCATAGCTTTTGCGTTTTCTTCACTATATTCATGGAAGACAACTAATTTTCACTTGCAATAGTTTTGTTCTACGATTGCAGTACACTGGCCTATGATTATCTATTGTCTGATTGCCTGAGTATACTTATCAATGTCAAGCTTGTTTTGGAACAGAATCGGACCATGATTTAGTAAATAATAATCCTGTATTAAGCGATAGTTGAAAAGGTTTCCTATGATAATTTAACTGTACATAATGATATGTTGTTATAATGATTGGGCCTAGTTTATTTTTTTATTATTTTTTAATAAAATGAGATCAGTAATCCTTATTCCCATGATTTATTTCAGCAAGGGATAAAAGGGCTCACCAACTTGAAAATTCCGAGAGACCTCTCACTTCTAGCTGGATCTTCTAGATTATGAGTCTCTTGGACACCATAGTTACCAGGCATTACACCATTATTTGAAATTTCACATGCGTTGACCTCTTGGGAAATAGAATGGACTTGTGCTTAAACAACTGGTCCAACGAGTTTTTGTTGGATCTTCTGCTTTTGTTTCATATATTAGAACATTCCATCTCCAGGGAACACCATTCGCATTTCACTGTATGTTGTTATTGAGTTCTCTTTAGAGCACACATTCTTTGGCAAGGTAGTCACCACTCTAATCCTCAGCTTGGAAGACAAAGTGGACTCACCTGTTAACCTAAGTTTTACCGGAGACACTTGACATCACTAGAGAGCTAGTAGTTTCCCATATGTCCACCATGTTTTGTTTGATTTCCCTTGCTCGTTGAATTGCTAGGATTTCTGCTACTGACTTTCTGTTTGTCATTATTGAAGAAATTATTTCCCAAATGTAGTTCTGGGCCCTATGATGGCCCTTTCGATAGAGAGGGAGACGACTCTTTAGAAAGATTCAGATTCTAAGGTCAAATTTTTCGAGTTAAACAAACATTTTAGTTAAGTCTAGCTTTAGTTCATCCAGTTCTGCATGCTGATGATACTGAGTCTTTGAAAGACTATTCTGTGGCAACAGCTTATGATGTGTCCCTTGGAAAAAGTTTTTGTTCCACATGCTGGCTACACATATACACATACATATATGTTTTTGCATATACAGATTAGAGGTTATCATCTTGTGCAGGTAGAACACTCTCTTCATGCTGCAAAATCTGCTCAAAGCAATGCTACTCTTGGTGCCTATGATAATTCTGCTGGTATTTTTAATCAAGGATGTGAATTCTGTTTTGTTTCTTTGTACTTCTCAGTGATACCTTATGCTAACCACTATTTACATTTTCATTATCAGTGTTGTCACGGAAAGCAAGATCTTTGGCTGAAGATGCCTTTTTTCATCCATCTATTATGTCTGTGAGCTATTACTCATTTGAGCATTGCTTTGCAGTCTACTCGGTTAGTTATTAAACATTGTTTTTTACCATGTTTGTACGAGGTCAAAGGACCTAGAAAGTCTTTAGCAATATATAAACTAGCTTTTTAAGTTGAAGTCCCTGCACATTTGCCTGACATCCAGGACACCTTAGGATAAGAGACTATACAATTGTGCAGCTTAGGGATAGATCGTGTGATATGGTTGATGTTATTTGTTTATGTTATAGTTTATTCATAGGAATCGTCCCATTATATGCTTGGTTTCAGGGGGGAAAAGGATTCTTGCATGTGTGATTATGTAAAGCTGGGTAGAGAACAAAAAATGCAGGGAAGTGTTCAGGATTATGTAAAGCTTAGGGTATAATTTGCAAGTTTTACTTCGTATTTTATTGTAGAACCAGAATTAGCTGTTCGTATTCTTCTCTGATTTCTGCGTCTCTTCACAATGACAGCCCTTCTTCCTACCAGTTGCATTGCATGTTCTCGTTGCAGCTTTCAAGGAATGGAAACGATACAAGCAAGAAAAGTTGAAGTACTTGACATGGGAAGCGAAAAAGGCTCCATCTTAGTCCCTCAGGAATGCAGAAAGAAGGCTCAATAGCTCCCAGAAAACAGATGAGCAACACAGGGGCTCCTTGCCTGATCGTCCTTTATGGACTTTTTTTGTAGCCTCCTTGAGCCTTGTTGTGCTACGGGTTGGAGAAAGCTTGTAAGTTGATACTTCTGGGCACTAAGGTTATCGAGAATTGTTCGCATCAGCCCTGTTCGATCGTCATGGTTCCTTTCAGACTTGAGGACAGCTTGACAGAAAAGTCTGATTTATTTGTCATGTTGACTCTGGCGACTAGCAAAGGATTTAAGGAGTCAGAACGTAGACCATAGCTTTTGTTTTGTTGGTGTCACTGTAGCATATGCGGATTAAAATTCACTGGTGAATTAGAAAATATATACGGATTAAATTTCATTTGTCGTGTTGTGTTATGTTACCACAGGAGGTGGGAGTAGAATGATAGAAGGGGTAGTTTTCAAAACTCTTACAATTGAATTATAAGCTCGTTTATAAGGCCTTTTGGAGACGGAATATTATGTATTGAATGTTTTCAAACCTCCTCATGATACCATAGGAATTATCCATTATCCTTTTTATAAATTTCTGAATTTTTTTAAAAAATATTTGAAAAATAATATATAATAACTTTAAAATTCAATCATTTTTTAAAGTTATAGGATCATTAAGAGAACACTTGTATGCTTTTGATGTGTCTTATAAGGGTCATAATAGGCCTTATGAATAATAGGAACCATTCATTTGAATGTTAACACTCATTTCAACTGATTATCAAAATTCCTACAATTGGCTCCTAAACTCTTTTTAAGGATATTACGTACCAAATTTAATGTAATGATTGGTTCAAAACCTCTCTATATAACCTTAAGAGATATCCATTAAATTTATTTTAATTTTAAAGAATTTTCGAAAATATCTCAAAATTGGTGCATTAACCTTCAAATTTTGGTACTTTACACATTTTCTAACTCAGTGATGGAATACCATCAAGTTTTTACCATAGATCTTATTGGGTCATATTAGGCCCCAAAAGTTATTGGAATTATCTATTTTGATACTAAAAACTCATTTCAACAAAGTCGTATGTACTTGTAACTAGATCCTAAACACATTTCTAAGGCCTTTGGACATCGAGTATAAGATAATAATGGGTTACAAACTTCTTCATATGGTTGTAGGTGACACGCCCAATAAATTTATTTCAATTTGGAAAAATAACTCAAAATCAATATATTAAAACCGTTTAAATATAGTCGTTTTGGACATTTTTGGGCCTAATGACACAATACTTACATATATGTCACCATGGTTTTGAATAGGAACCTATTAATTCTAAAGAGTCATCAAACTCATCTATTTTGATTCTAAATATCTACTCAATTAATTTCTATACACTACTCGTTTTAAGGCATTCAGAGACCGAATACAAGACAATAATTTGTTATAAACCTCCTTATATGACCTTAAAGAACCTAATAAATTTATTTTACTTTTCGAGAGTTTTTTACAATTATCTAACTATCGGTATACAACCTTCAAAATCAAGTCCTTTTGTACATTTTCAAACCCAGTGGCCCTAAATTTACAATATTATATTAGTCATAAAGGTTATTAGAACCATCTAATTTGATTATAAACATTCATTTTAATCGATTGCAAGTGGCCGTAGACTCGTTTTTAAGGCTTTTGGAGATTGAATAAAAGGCAATGATTGGTTCCAAATATTCTTATATGACCCTAGAAGGCGCCTTATAATTCATTTCATTTTTGAAGAACTTTAAAAAATATTTCAAAACTGATGTACACCTTGAAATTTCTGTCATTTTAGACATTTTCAAGCTTGGTGACAAAATATCTCCATATCTTTACTGTGGATCTTATATATTAATATTATGACCCATCAATCATTAGAACCATCAATTTTGACTCTAAACATCCATATCAATCAATTTTCAATCTTAGGTGTGCACACACACGTACCTATTATATATGATGTATACCATGTACCTAACCGGCCATGTCCCTTTGCATATGTACACCATGTGTCTGTAATTGTGACATATGTGCACACCATGCCATGTACCTCTACCTCGTGAGCTTGGATAATATTTGAAATATATTGCCCAAACCTCTAACTACGACATATAGGTGATTTAAGGATTAGGAAGAAGAGGGAGGAATAAATTAAAGAAGCATATGGTTAAATCTTAGTGAACTACAATGATATTATGATACCTCATCATATATTTGAGTCATCTGCAAAGAATTCTACCCGCCATTTAGTAGGAATTACAAATTAAGACATCATGATATAAAGCTCTACCTTCTTTGTATTGCAAATTAAGACATAATGGTAATCAATTGCTCCCTAGTTATTTCAATACCCAACTTCCATTTAAGCATTGGCTTTCCCATAATTTTCCTCCCTAAGCCTCGGGTTTAAAAATAAAGAGGACATTAAGCATAGCAATCAAAAGACCAACCTATTCAATCTAATTACTCAGAGAGCATAGAAACATCAAGTTTGAAAGAAAGTTTACTAATCCTACTTAAATCCAACTTCCATTGGTCTTTAAAATAAGGAATCCACCCACTTACAATCAACCCACTACAATTAAAGAGAAATTGAATTACTAAGACCCTTTGATCTATTACAGGTGATAAAAAAATTCAATTTAATTACTTTGATCTATTTCAGCTGATCCACATTACCTTTACGATATAACTCGGTAAAAAATATATTGAATCGCTAAATATCGTCCGCAACTACATAGCATCGCCCGTAAATATTCAAATGAAATTACTGTTATACCCTTAGTTCATTATATAAATTTAATCAAACCCATCTATACAAAAACCTTTTCAATCCTTCAAACCCCTCCATACAAACCATTCATTAATCCTTTCAAAAAAAAAGCTCAAAGTTTACAAAATTTCTTCATACATTATGTCCCGAAGACCCGGCAAAGAAGTGGCATGGAGGCTGACATCGCCGGCGACGGTGGCGGTTGTTCCGATAGTTAAGGTAATTTTTTTTTAGAATTTACTGGCTTCGGCGTGGAGGTGACCGGCGGCGGCGACGTCTGGATCGGGCAGTTGCCGAAGACGCCTCCACCGTGGGGAGGGCGCCTAGTTTAGGCGTCTGCTACGGACGTCGGGAGCCGTGGTGGGGCGTCTGGATCAGGCGCCTTGGCCAGAAGCCCCGGCTGTGTGGTGGAGCCTCCTCGCCGGAGTCGCTGCGCCTCCCCTTCCGCCGGAGCAACACTTGTTTTTTTATTTATTTAAAAGTAATTAGTTAATTACGAATGAGTTATGTTAATTAATTATATTAATAGTTATAAAATGTATATTTAGGTTATATATGATGTTAATTTCTTATGTATAATGTTTTTTTAGGTTGAATTACTATAATTATTATATATGCTTAAGATATATTATTATAAATATTATATTAATTATGTTAATTAGTTAAAATATAAGTTTATGATATATTATTATAATTATTATATTAATTAAGTTAATTAGTTAAAATATAAGTTTAAGATATATTATTATAATTATGATATTAATCATTTTAATTATTTAAGTAAAAAATATATGTTTAGTATATATTATTATAACTATTATATTAATTATGTTAAGTACTTATGTATAAATGTATGTTTAGGATATATTATTATAATTATTATATATTAATTGTGTTATAATTATTATATTAATTGTGGTAATTGGTTAAATATTAAATGTATTTTTAGGTTAAATTATAAAATAGATAATTATAATTATTATATTAATTATGTCAATTACTTAAGTAAAAAATATATGTTTAGTATATATTATAATTATTATATTAATTATGGTAATTACTTAAGTATAAATGTATGTTTAGGATATATTATTATAATTATTATATATTGATTGTGTTATAATTATTATATTAATTGTGGTAATTGGTTAAATATAAAATATATGTTTAGGATATAGTATTATAATTATGTCATTTTCCTTGATGTTATTAGGAATCGAGCTACCGACCAGGAAAAGGAAAATCGATATCTGCTCACATGATTAGACAACACTTACAGGATGATTCCGTACCTAGGCATCCACGTAGTCGTGGTGTGTCTGCCTCGGCTCCAAGGGAGAGGGTATCTACTCGATATGAGCAGTCAAGAGATATGGAGGATGAAGAAGAAAGTGTTGATAGTTGGGATGATGATGAAAACAACTTCGAGGAAGATGGAGATGATTATATAGATGAATTAGAGGTTCAATTAGAGGGTGTTTAGGCTGATCGAAAAGTAACTATTCGTAAGGGTAAGGGTGGCCAGTTCGTTAGTACTTCTGGTATAACTTCCTCTTCTAATTCTGGTCAAAGCCAGAAGAAGATGAAGGTCGATGATTCATGGGTTGTGAAATAGGCGATTCCTAGTGGGCCTGTTGATGGGAGTGTCATTCCCAGTTTTTTGGGTCACATTTTTAGGCGCATATGAGATGGTGAGGAGAGGGAATCTTCATCATACGTGGGTATTTTAAAATGCCAGAATATAGAGAGAGCGTGCGCAAATTTAAAGTTATGGTATGAATCATGGATGGCTTACCTATTTGTACACGCTTAGATAACACTGGAGTGTCCCACCTGCCTTGGATCATGTTCAACCATATTGATGCTACCCTTTTATCAGCTTTTATAGAGCATTAACAGCCTGACACCAACTCATTTCACTTTCCATATGGAGAGATGACGATTTTATTACATGATGTGCAGGAGATCCTTAGGGTCCCTATAGAGGGTAAATTAGTTAGTGGAAAGTTAGATGTTGGGGATATGAAGACTTATTGTGCTGAGTTACTTGTTGTGAGCATTGAAACATTAGATACTTGTAAATATTAGGAAGGAGGTGGACTAAATATCAAGGTGGTCGATGATTTATGTAGGAAGGTGGTTCCACCTAGGCCTTTGAACAATCAACTCAGTGCCTATTTTCTTTTATGCCTTGGATGTTGTTTGTTCCTTGATAAGAGTGGTTGTAGGGTGAGGCCACGGGATATAGTAGAGGCGAGAGAACCTAGTACTATGGGAACATATTCGTGGGGATTGGCTACTCTAACATTCTTGTACCATCAGCTTGGAATAGCCAGTCGTACTGATTGTAAACAACTCACTGGTTGTATTACTCTATTTCAGGCATGGATATATGAGTATTTTCCTGCCTTTCGTCCCCATAGAGATTGCAGTCCCATTAAAGAAGGGTACCCTCGTACCGGATATTGGAATGTATGCATGGCTACTAATTCTACAGAACAAATCCCTAATTGGGGCATAAAGACCACCCTCGCAATCGGTTACTATCAAACTCGAGTGCACTTCAAGACCAACATAATTCTTCAGCTTCTCCAACACCCACCAATAACTTGACTCTATTTCATCTTTTATGATTGCATAACAATCACGAAGTTCATGTTCCCCGAGTCATCCCAATTATCTCCACTAAAGGATACTTGTACTTGTTTGTCTTGTACATAGAATTTATAAGAATCACATATGGATAAGTACGTAACAAATTAGCAGACATCGGGTGCACCAAGAAGACATGGGTCACAACATCAGTGGCTTCATCACTCATAAACCAGTGTAAGTAATTATATTTGATTGCTTGATATAGCAATTGCTGAATCGGGTTCCTTCCTTCTGACTTTTCTCTCCTTATCTTATCTCTTTCATTGTAAACATGTCTTTTATTTGGATTATCTTCTGGATATTTCTCCAAAAAAGTTGCCAGTATTTTAGTCGGTGTCACTTGTGCCTCATTCATCTCATGCACAACTTTCTTCGCACCAGGACTGATGCCGCTAATCTGTCGATGTCCTTGTGGATACACAACCAACTCATGGTTGTATTTACCCCATTTCAAACAATGTGCCAACCGCTAAGATCTCGACGATGACAAACCTTAATCTTAACAAGCAACCACAATCTTTCCTCTTCGTGTCGAACCTCACGGCCGTTGTCAAATTTTGATCAACTTTCTTCGAAGAACAATCACATTTCAACAATTTATCATATCGGCCATCTCTTTGCGTTTTCCATGTTGAAGTCGTCAAACAAAAACCGGATTGAATTGCAACATTTTTAGCCCATTCAATTGCTAATTCCGATGTTGCAAAATCATCATGTTCAAAAATACCACTATAATCAATCTCATGTCCACTGTAATCTTCATTATTATCCTAAAAGAACAAGAATTTCAATATTAGAAATAAAAAAAAATATAAAATAAAATAAAATTTTTGAGGTGTCTTGGGAAGACGCCCCACCATGGAGGATGATGTCTATCGAAGACGCCCCGACAACACGTCGGTAAAACGACCAATTCTTCAAATATAGACCGAAATTTTACCTGATTTTTGGGAGGAGTTCTCGATTGGTCCGACATCATCAATTTGTCACCGTTAATGTCAAATACACCTTAATTTGTCACGTACACCTTAATTGTGAGTTTTGAATGTTTTTACTATAGTGAAAACAATTTTACAGAATTACAATGTTATAGTGACTGATGAAAATGAACTTATTTATCATTTATATGTATTTTTTAAAAAAATATTAAGGGAAAAAAGGTCATTTTCTGGTAAAAATACGAGTGATTCATAATAATTCACGGGCGATGTTTAGTAACCCCAAAATATACGAACTTTGAATCTTAGTATCTTATATACTTCCTTCATAGTATAAGTCAGCTTGTAATGGTCAAATGAAATGATGACGTTGGAACAAAACTCAGAAAGATCAAAATCCTTGTGTTTATCGTCAAGAGTTATCCACTGACCACTAATATCTTATGAAATCAATCCAATCAGGGAGCACTTCAGAATCAAATCGTATGCCATATCAAGTCTAGTCTTATGCAGTGGCGGACGTAATGATCTGGCATTTTTTTTTTTGGCAGGAGTAGAAAAGAAAACTTAATTCCATCCCTAGCTGAAGTAGTTAGATTATGGGTTTTTCGAACAAAATATTTCTCTACTTTGATAAAAAAAAAAAAGAAATTGAAAGGAAATAGCAAGATGATTGATTGGTTCTCTTTAAGAGTTTTTTTCCCATTCTCAGGGAGCTGCAACCGCTTCTACACAGTTCGTCCTTATGATCCATCCCTAGCTGTAGTCAGATTATGGGCTTTCCTAACAAAATATTTCTCTACTTTAATAAAAAAAAAAAAAAAAAAATTGAAAGGAAATAGCAAGAGAAAGGATATCTTGACTTCCCAGATAGCTAGCAACTCTGAGTGCAGCGCTGAAGAAGTCCATACTTTTTCAGCTCCTTGTTGACAATGGAGTTGTTTACATAGATGGACCAACCTATGCCAGCTTCCAGTGAATAATTTACCCTGTCCCAACTTCTTTCTCTTAACTTCACCCCAAATCTCAATTTTATTCAGGATAATACAAAACTCACAAAATACAATTAACTAAATAGTTAGTCTTAATCAAACGTTTATACAATATTCCAAAGTAGGAATCTTTCAAAATTTATTGAAAGATATTATAAATATATCTTATTTTATACTACTTTTCACACAAATCTAACAATAAAAATTGCAAATTTGTAATATTATTAGTAAAAGTCCAATAATATGCCCCATACATGTAGTTCTTTTAATATGTATATGGAATGTTAACTTTCTCTATGACACATGTTAGTTTAATTTTAATAGAAGTAACGTTAATTTCTCTTCTACGTGACACACTCTATCCTCTCAGAAAGTTCCTCTATATATTCTGTTTAAGTTTAAATTCTTCATTATAGAGTGAATTAGAATATATGGAGCATTGGCATGACCAGTCCACTCCTTAAGTTCATAATTGTAATCAATGATGGGGATACTTGCACTAAGCTCCCTTGAACCACCATGCTCAAGAAACCACAACTTAGTACATCTCATCTCAGAAAAGTTTCAGATCTACTATTAGAAAGTTCTCCAAATATATACAGCTTCAGCAAAACTAGTTGCATAACTGTCAGACTGGTGATAGAGAATCAAAATTTGAGACATAGACTCGAGAAAACAAATAAAACTAGTATATTAGAGTAACATTCGAACAAAGTCCTGAATTAGCTTCAACATACCCTTTCTACAATATAGACCTAAACTACTGGCTTAGTGCTTCTTCAATACAAACCAATTTGTCAAAATCAAATGAGAACATTCAGAAAACAGGCATATATGTACCGATTAAAACACAGGACCACCAACTGTGGACTGCAGAGATAGGGTCGTCAACAAAGCTGTTGGGGAGAAAATAATTAATCTGCTTCACTCCCCATCTCAACCCCTTGAACTCAATGCCAATATTATCTTCTTTCGTGGACCCTGAAACAAACAAGAGAAAATATCAACGTCACGGGCTAAATTACGGGCTTTGTTTTGATGGTATAAAGAGCAAAGGAGGAGCAAAGGCATATGACAACAAGAACAAACACACAACCTGTGCAATATTATGACGCCGTTTCATTCCCCTCTCTCCAGATGTAAAGAAATGACAATCAGACTACACACTATCCGAGCATAAGAGAATTATTTTTACCACTTATTTTTCCTCTAACTCTCCTATAAGCATTTTTCTACCCACCACCTTCCACTCAAGTTTGACAGGAACAAGGAAAAAAAAATGAAATGCAAAATTCTTTCCAGTCAAAAACTTAATAACATATAGGAAAGAGAGTTCTCATTAAGTTGATATACTTTTGTGCCTTCAGGTAGATTGTCAATTCATTGAGCAAAGACTATTGAATGTGGTTTTATCAACGTGGAATGCCCATCATTTCTTCACAAGCTATTTCCTCCCTTTCTGGACTCTCTCCTCTATGAAATATCCCAAGATTTACTCTTGAACTCTCACAAGCAGACAGAATGCAATGGGAAAAGGCTTGCATGACTTTTTTAACAAAAATATATCAAAGAAAAATGAAGTAGATATGAATGCAGCAAACCTTGGGAGCTCCAGAATTGCTCTCAAAAAGTTTATAAAAATAAACAAGTAAAAGTTAAGGCTTTATTTTGTCAACAAGCAAGTAAAAAAAAAAAACTTCCTCCATCCCTGGGCAACACAAAAGATATTTACTGTATAAAAATGTTTCACTCAAAGCAAACATATTTATAAAAAAATTAGATGAATTCTCCATAAGGCAAACTGAATTAAGTACAGAAATAAACAAGGAAACTATTCCTTAATTATAAGTATTACTATTAAAAATTTGCAACTATGAGACTTAAAAGGAGCAGGCAACATTGAAAGTTTATCGCGAACTACATTTCTTTGGGAGGTATAAGTCAATTACTATACCAAAAAAGTTTATAAGGTGTGACTCAGGAAAACAATGTCCCAACATTTTCTTCACATGCGGGGTTTGGCATTGAGATTTTGTAGTAATGATAGCAGAGGCAAAAGTGGTGAAAATACAGAGTGAAAAAAAGTAAGAGAAAGTGTAAGGATGGAGAGGAAAAAGATAAATGAGATATTGAGAGGCATAGTAAAAATTATTTAATCCATAAAATATGGTCTTTAACCCAAAATAGAAGTGTAAATTTTTTATTGGGCAGATAATTAAAATTTTATTTATCACCAAAGAAGATTATATATAGCACCAGTTCAAGAAAATAACATATCAAAATGTCTAGGCTAACTGCATCTGTGAAAAGAAACTATTGAGACAACCTAACAAGGAAACTGTGACGAAAATTCAGAGATTAAGGGAGTTGAAGAAAGTTAAATCAAAAGCTAGCAACATAAATTCCTCAACAACATTCCAGTCTCATAAATGCAAGCTAAAAAGTGCAGGGAAGACAGATTGTTGAAATTTTGAGAAGACCAATCAAAGTCCCTGTAATTTACTTTGATCAAAGGTACTAAGTGATATCAGCAAATTGATTGGCTTCTGAGAGCAACATCACAACTAGAAACCGAAGACCTCCATAAAAAGGGAGAAGGGTTCTAACATGTTCACACTATTAAGAAACTAACAGCTACAACAGCCAAGACCCTATCAGAACCAATCACCATGGAAACGCCTAGCCAACAATAAACTCTAACACTAGCAGTACAACTTGCTAACCCCTCACCAAATCTGCCAATAACAACATGAACAGCGTCGCTGTTGCTACTACATTATTCAACATAATAGTACTGCCTTTGATGTAGCAAGGAAAAGGAAACAAGAAAAATGGATAGAAAAATTACATGACATAAAAATGGAAACATGGCATAACTAAAAACAATCCAAATCATAGGAATCAGAGATGTCTAGGAGATAGTAAAAAGTAGAACACATCATAGCATGAATTAGCAGAAAACTATTTTCTTAAAACATTTTACAACATAAATACGAGGTGAAAATTTTACCACCACAAAGAGATTGTTAGATACTAAAGGTAATTATGGAATTCTTGAGGTCTAACTTCTGAGGAACAGCAAAAAGGAAGGATAATGAAATAATTTGTGTGTGTGAGTGTGTGTGTGTGTGAATGAGTGTGTGTGCACACACACACACCCCCGCACGCACACGCACACGCACACGCACACGCACACCCCCACGACCGCACGCACGCACACACACACACACACACACACACACACACATATATATATATATATATATATGCATATAACCTTACCCTGTGTCCAGAAAATTCTTGAAAAATACTTCCTCCATTTTCATTTTCAGTTGCAACCAAATGAGTTGGACCACAAACCAAGGAGGAGGGACATAGTAAAGGAGCACATTCACCCATGTGATTGCTTCATAAAGACCAAAATGCGCAAAGAGAGAAAACTAAAAGACCCACTTGCTCACAAAAAGAAAGGTATAATTGTAATAGCATATGTAATTAACTTGGTTGCAGGTAATATGAACGTGTTGCAACAAAATAAAAACGGAGGTAGTACTCTTTGACTGAATCCTAATCTTCATAAAGATTCTCGGCAAGCACAGTTTCAAGCTCCCAACCAGGATTTACCATATGCAGATTAACAATATAATATCAAATTTGAAACCATTGTCTATCCCTATGAAGTATGAGCTTATAGTTTTTGCGCAAATGCATGAGAAAGATTAACAAAAACATTGTTTTGACCCAAGTCCAAAATTTTAAACAATCATCTCATCATCATAGCCTGAATATGTGCATGGAACTTTTCATTAGAGGTTGATTAAGCAGCAAACACTATTCAGCTTACCATTGGTATTCCAATTGCTTTAAGGTCCTCGTCAGTCATGTGTTCAAGGGCTGTCATATCAACCTAAGGAAAAAACAAATTAAGCTATAAGTATTCATTTTAAGTAAATAGATCCGTAATCAAATGCAAGTGTTGCTTACTTCCTCTGCCTGAAATGTTATAAGATACTTTTCAAGACCCAAGGACTGAAGAAACCCATCAACTGCATCAGCCTGAAAGCAGAAAATTTATCAATCAAGATAAAGAAAATAGCAATCCTTCAATACAATTAAATTTCTCCGATCCAGTAAAGCAGTAAACCAAAAACTTAGAATTGTCCTACAGATCCTTAAGCCAACCTCCCTTCCAGCAAAGCAGTTCACAAATAGCTTAAACATATATCAATATATCCTTAACCCAATATCAACAGGAAGATCTGGGGTGAATCTGGTGGCTTGTTCAAATTACTTTCTTGCAATCAGAATCTTAAAAATAAGATGGAATAACACGAAGAGTACAAAGTCTATAAAAAGAAAGATAAAAGCACCTTCTGTATTGTCTTCTTCCTTAAAGTTGGGTTTGAAACTTTCTTGAGTTCTGCTACAGGTGCGGCAACAATGACACTTCTTCTATCAGGTTTCACAGCCTCAAGTTCAGGTTTAGGCTTCAGGGAATACTTATTTACTAGTTGTGAATGCATTGAGCCAGAAAGCATTTCACGCAGATCACGAACACCTCCACCTTGGGTATCTTGTTGGCTGCTCCTCCTTTGAAGCTTCAAACGAAGATCACCTCCACCAAACTTGCGCGCTTCAAGGCCAATTGATAGTGTCAATTCCAATGTCATCTAGAAAACAAAAATCAGCAAACTTAGTACTATGTAAATATCTCAGCTGATCCATACATATTTGAGGATGTTCATCTTGGAAAAGATCATGTTCCCATTTGTCGTCTTGCCTCTGCCTGTAAATACACATAAAGCTATACTGTTAACAGGGCAAGTAATAAGGCATGCCATATTAAGAATTTAAGACAAAAAGCAGAAAATGAATTGAGTCATCATCATAAGCATAAACAAATAATATTTAGTTCATCACACTTCTGCAAGTATTGCAACACACAAGTACAAAGTGAAAGTAAGACTTGACACAAGAGTAAATTCTTAATCATGTAAATAAACTTCTATTTTAACTTACAAGTTACAATCATGCTAAAATGACAAATACTTTAGGTTTGGGTTCTACTTTAGTTAACAAGAATCAGATTTGACATCTACAAGGCAGGTGATACGACACTAGGGAAAAGCACATACGAAAAGAAAACAAAAGCACGCTCCTGAAGTGTCCAAAATACTAGAGGAGAGGTGTCTAAATGAGTTCCTTTCCAATCAGAAAATGCACCCGATTCAACCTAGGGCTTGATATGGTTCGAGCTAGCTCTTGAGCTACTCAAGATCGCAGATCGCCCAAAGCTCGGCTTGAGCTCTGTTTTAGGCGAGCTCGAGCCGAGCCCAAGCTCGAGCTTAATTAAAGCAATTAAAGGCTAAGGCTTGACATTAAGGGTTTAATTGAAACCAATCTTCAAATAGAACTGAGCCGAGCCACAAACTTTCGTCGGGCCGAGCTCAAGCTCTATAACTCGGTGAGTCACAAGCCCGAGCCTGAGCTTTAGGTGTCTCAGGTGAGACGAGCCGAGCTACGAGCTTCTCGGGCTCGACTCGACTCGTATCCAAGCCTAATACAGCCATTCACGAAGATTTGATAAGATGAGAGATGATCAAGAATTCCAAGTCCATACACAGACTGCATCAATAAAGACCACTGACACTATGTTGGATGATAGAATAAGGAGAAAAGAAGAGGTGGGAAAGTGCACAGATCCCTTTTCCCTTGCAAGGATAAAATAGGACCGAAAGTGGTGATAAAAGTAAAATTATTTATTTCCCTCTTTCTTCAATAATAAAAAAAACCTTCATAAGTTGGTAAGTTGAGATGAAAACAAATTAAGTTATCACACTGGACAACAACAAATTTCTCAATAATTGATAATGAGAAGCCTGACAAGTGACAACCTTTCTAACTTGAATATGCTAGATGATGGTTGGATTGGTGGTCTAGGATGTTGATGGTGGCAGAGCTATTTTTAGCAGAATCATGTCAGACAGCTGACATGGCAGAAAAACCTCAGACAGCTGGAACACATGGAATCCAAGTGATGACAGAATAGGTCAGAGAGGGAGATTCATACATGGTAGATATCAGGCCTGTGGGGTCCTGGGATGGCTGAGGCAGTTTAAACTCATCTAGATCTATCAGGACAATGGGCAACCTAGGCAGCAGTGACAGACCCATCACACAATTTCCCTCCCTCATTTTCTTGTATCATCCAAATAAAATTCCAACACTTCCTTCCCTTCCCTTTCCACCAATTCCCTCCAAAATTCTTTTTAATGCAGAATGTATGTTAAGATCCACAAACAAAGTAGATACTTCTCAAGAGCATATATCTAAGGGTAACTCTTAACCAAATGTCTCTTAATCAAACATCACAGACCTCAGATAATATAATCAAATAGAGCTGTACCATATCAAATCTGTCATCAATAGCAATTTTTCATTACCATTGGCCACTAAGATGATCACTAGTGCAACAAGCAATAAGGCAACTTTAAAAAAGAATCATTTTTCAGGTTGCAACGGGAATAATTTGTCGACCAGTACAAGAGTCAATAAAATCCATTCCCTAATGTCCAAGTTGCTCAGTAAGTTCTGCAAAAGCACTGTTTCACATCAAGCAAAGCAGGAAACAGGACTAGAAGCTTCAGAGTAAAACTCTAGGATGACCAGTCAAAATAACAAAAATCAGAGCACAAGTTCATAAGTAACATAGATAGATAGATGGCCAGCTACTCAACAATTTCATTTCCATTCAGCCAACCAAATAAAGGGGGCGAGGTTCAGTGATCTTTTCTAGAAAATGGATTGCTTAGATACAAGAAGAGATAACGAGAGACAGAGGAACACAAAATCAAAATACAAAGGGTCAACACATTGAGAAGGTGATTCAGTAACCTTTTTGGTGTAAAATATACAAGCCTACTCAAGCAATTGGGATAAAGAGAGTTGTTATTAAAGAGCTAAAGAGTCAGCCATCTACACAAAATCCAACTTCCATCTCCTAGTAAAAATGTAGAGTCGAACCTATAATCTATGCCAGGACCTGAGTCAAATTGGTAGACACTGGCATAGTCACATAGCTGAGAATGCAACCTAAAATACAGGGTATCACAGTATTTAAAAGAAAACAACAATCAGCCTCAAGTATAAAATATAGCACTTCAATTCGAACTTAGAATTTTCCCTGCATATCCGGTTCATCGTGATAAAAGCATCCCCCACCTCCACTATAAAGTAATTAAGATCACCAACATTTCAAGATGTTTGAAAAGAATTAAATATCATCACTAAAGCCCCATTTACTAATTCATTATCCTCCTCAACATATAAACACAACAAGAATACATAATTCTAGCACTACGAATCAAATATTATGGATAATCATCAAAAACTTGAAATTCTAACTGCGTCATTAACCAACATTCTGCATACTCTTCACTTAATTCATACTATCTAGTTATCAGATATTTAAATGTATTAGCCCCCTCCATATGTACGTACAAAAAAAAAAAAAAAAAAAAAAAGAACCTTTAACCATCGTAATTGACTCCGCACACTCTGATAGACGGGCAAAACTTACGGTCATTTAGCCATGTACTACATACCCAAATCAAATCAAAAAATTCAATCTACACTATAGGATCGCCCAATTGACCATGTTATCACTTATCCAACGAAATCCAAAAAATTAGCACCTAAATCATACTCTAAACCCTAACCTCAAACTTCAACTTTTACCCGCCTGCAAAATCGGTAGCTCAGTTACATTAACCGTAATACAGCTACATTAAGTTCAAGAACTCAGCAACAATTGAATCCAGAAATTGTAAAAGCATTAACTAATTCATGCTTGTTACCAATTAATCGAACAAATTTCACAAACTTAAAGACAAATAGCAGCCTAATTATAGTCTTCCTCACATAATTAGCAAAGAACGGACCTTTTACCGGTGACGGAACGCCGGCGAAGGGAGTTACCCGCAACGGAGCCCTTAAGGCGATCTTTAATTGAAGGCTTGGAATGAGCCACGCCCTCTAATCGATCAGCATACATGTTTCCAGACGGTGTGGTTTTGTCGGGGATAATTTAATTTCAAAACCCTAACCTTGACCCAAGATTCTTTAGGGTTTTGATCTGGGATTTTTGTAGGAAGAGAAGACAGTGTAGTGTGTCTGGCTGGAGGTTCTAAGTTATTTGGAGAGTGCAAGGGGGAAATAGTTGCGAGATATTGAGGGATATGTGAAACTCTCTACTGGGGCCCTTTGGGTCATCGGCTGTGTTAAAAAGTTCAGTTTTCGGTTTCAACTATGCCTATGGTCTATATATATGAAATTATGTTAAAATTATTTGAATTGATATTATAATTTTTATAATGAAACTAAAAAATTTCTATTTTGAATTTAGTTTATTGATTAGATTTTCTAAATCTAAATGTTAATTCCTTGTCCCTTCAATTCACTTGATTTTCTTAACAAGTATGTCATTATTGATTAGATGGAAAATTTCTGCACATAGATTTCCCCCTATAAATATAGACAATGGACAACTGGATATTCACTCTTGGTCACACACTACTTATGTTGCCGCTCTAAGCCTAAAGCTTTTCTGCATTAGCTTTTGTCCGCTTCAATCATCCTTGTTGATGATATACTTAGTTCAACAAAGAATAATCTGAAACTCATAAATTTGACACCTCTAGTCTGACTACCCACTCTTTCCTATCGATTTTTTTTAAGAAAATGCGCAGTTAATGTTAACCAAAATCCATACATATAACTACAAGAAAAGGGTATCCATTGATTTGTCAGCCTATTATGAGAAACATGATTGTTCAAAACCACCTCATAATTATCACAATATAGTTTAAAATTTATAGCTAATGTTCATCCTTGACGCAAATATTACTAATAACAATCCCTTTATGATTGACATAATAATTAGATATCAGTAACATAAAAGATGGATCTCATGTGAGACATAAATCAATACGATAAATAGCTAAGATATCATAAATATGAGCTTGATATAGCAGTACACAATAATTTTTAAAGGCCTAGGACAAAATAAAAAATAATGTAGGCTCTATAATTTAGTAGTGTACTTTGTATAATTTTATTTGCAAATAAAAAAATTAAGTGGTGATTTTACAAAATAAATAAACTATTGAAATATTTGATTTAAAATATTATAATGACATTTCATTAGCAATATTAAAAAATAAAAACCATTAATAAATATTTTAATTTAAATAATATCATGAGCAATCACTCTATAAAAGTTTTCATTTATCAAATTAATGTATTATCAAGATTGTTTCTATTCATAATATTATGAATAGTTCTCTTCACAACTTAATAACAATATATAGTTAAAATCCAAAACAATTGTCCATATTTTAAATACAATGAATTAATAAGATGTCATTATATAAATAAAATGAGGAATATTGATGACTGTGCAAAACTAATATACAAAAATAATTGATTAAATTTCTTACATTTTTTATGGGTAACATATTTAGTGAAGTACTTATTTTAGCCAAAGGTTAATAATTGGATAACCACAATGACAATAATATATTGAATTTTGTATATGGTTTTAATAGGTTGCTAATTAATTTTGCTTAATTTTTTATTTGTATGAAATATATATATATATATATATATATATATATATATATATATATATATATATATATATATATATATAGCATGAGGTTGAGAAAAAAGAAATTAAATAAAAACTCATAAAATATGCATTCCGACATAATTGTCATATGAAAAAATAATTATTCATCAGACAAAAAAAAACAACAATTATGGAGATAACGAGAATCAAACCCATGTCAAATTGCATTAAAAATTCAATTCAAGGTCATTATCACTGAGTACTTCAATTAATATAATAAAACTTATACACGTTATAGTTATATCCCTTTTATTTTTAATTTTATTTTAACATCTAAAAACATCACAATTAACACTATAACAATTAGTTGTAGCAATGAAGGTGATTTCCATTAGATTTATTTGCTTGTATTCAAAAAATTGTACCCTCCTATAATTTGGTATAATTCATTACCAATGAACCAATACCACTATTTGTAAAGATAATTATCCGTCTGAGTCCTCCCCATACCCCCACAAAGCCACGACTATAACTCTTATACGCCCCAACTGCATTTCCATCTTTTTTGTCACCTACTAATACTATTTACTTTGTAAAAAGTTTGGATGCTATTACCCAAATTCCATATTTAAATATACCAAGAAAATACTCCATAAACTTAAAAGGGATAGAACTATGGCCCAGTCTCAATTAGCCAGTTTGAATCGGGCTTGAGCCAGTTGACCATGAAGTACTTGGCCCAGTATTACTTGGCAGCTGCGTGAAAGAGCATACTGCAGACAAGATTAGCACTAGAATGAATTGAGAGGGAAGCCGAACTCTGTAGAACTTAACCCACATCTTTGGAAACTGGGAAGAGAAAGGAGCTTTCTAGAAAATTAGCCGTTACACCCTCCAAGTTCCAATCCCCCACCGCCCACCTCCGATCAGTCGACCACCACTTCCCATAGTCTGTAATTCTCTATCTACAGTGAATCATGGAAGAACATCATACTTCCAAGAAAAGAAAGATGCAACAATCCAACAACAAAAACTGCACTCAATCATTAACAAGAAAGGTAAAGATGTACTGTCCAGCAGCGTCAAAGATAGCAGAAATCATGGCATGGGATGATCAAAGATTGGATTTAGGAACTGTTGCTAGAACATTCGGGCTCGAACCCGGGACCTTGAAGTTAAACGGACACTTCATTAGTAGAGGTGTGGACCTTATTGCTTCCTCTGTTACATGGAAGTCACTGCTTTCTTTCTTCTCTTCCAAGGGTTTGTCAACCGGTACTGATTCTTCCGGCTCTCTTGTCGTCGATGGAAAGCTCTCCAAGTGTGGCTCTAAGAGTATGTGCGCCCTCTTTCACCTTTGAGCTTGCTTTTCTTTGGTTTAGCAGTATTAAAAAGGGTAGGTCTTTTTTTATGTTGCTCAATGTTTACTGTTTACCAGGAAAATGTGATCCGGCACCTATAGTTGAGAATGAAGAGCATTGTGTAAATTTACACGGGGGTGGCGCAGCTCGAACCCGCCGGCGCGGCGATGAAGAAATCAACTCCTGGAGTAATAAGAAGTTGAAGGACAGTCATATGGTTGAATGTGGTGAGAGTAGTGGGTTGAAAAGGAAAAATTGGGTTGGAATTGTTACACCCTTTATCAAGAGAACAAGAACTAATGGAAGCTATTCAGATGATTTCTCTACAGGTAAGGACTTCATCATAATGCTCAATCTGCTACTTGAAAGCATAAGCAATATGTGAAGAAAGAGCATGTAGCATCTCCAAGTTACGTTGTGGCTTTCAGATGAAGTTAGTAGCATCATCTTGTAAGAGAACGCGATGAGTGTGATTTCAATCCATCTTTCTGGAATTCTTGTACTGTTTCTGTATATAGAGGGAACATACAAACGATTGCCTGCAGGTATCCTCCTCTTTTGTAATATTGCAGGTTCATCCGGTCTTGCAATGTGGTTGAGGAAGTACAAGTTTTAGTCACAAAAGGCCAGAGTAATCAATTAGTAATCTCTTCCCTGACAAAGATTGAATAGCAACTCTGTTAAGTGTACTGATGAATGGACTAACCATAAACTTCTGCCTTGGAATCTTTTTCTTACTGGACAAATTGTTTAGACTTTACAAAGGTTGAATCGTAACACAATAAGTAACAGCTTAAACAACAAAGAAGAAAATGATTTCACCATCATAAAACAGCTCTGGAATCACAACGAAAAGACTTTGTTCCTGGTGCTAATCTACCAGGGAGAGGTTCATGTGATTTAAGACAATTTACAGCTTCAAGAAAAGCCACGTGGCATCCCAAGTAATGCATATTTTGCAGATGAATCAGGTTGGTTGACACATCCAGAGAAGCTACAAGTAATATATCATCCTAGGCTAAGAGACTGGGTTGAACACCCCATTTGTAGCTGCAGATTTGTCTGATGTTTGAGGCCTCATGAAAAAGATACACCTACGAACAAGTGAAGTAGCTTGGCAAATGTTACCTCAATTATCAACAACTTTTGATCCATTCCGGCTGATTGGAGTGTGCATCCGCTGAACTATCCGGTTGACAGCACCACGAGACATTACCAAAGTGTCGTGCTGCAAGATGCTATAGACATTCAAGCCCTGAGAAGGCAAATGGCCCGTTAGTGTCCATAGGATTTAGCAAAGGTCATTGAACATATCAAAATGTGTGGTTTAACCAAAAAGAAGCTAAACTGCAAACCCTAAATGAGCCAGCAACTACATTACTCAAGTCCCCCCTCTCTTTGCACAACCAAGCAGAAAAACACCCATGGGTGTTCACACACATCCACAAAAAGGATAGAAATACAAAATGCTAGGAACTTACAACTGAAGGCAACACATTAACATAATGAATGTTTTGCGTAGCCAATTTCAGCTTTTCATTGATAGGACCATCGTCAACCAACAACAATTTCTCTGAATCGTCTAGGCCGTTGACCCAATGAACAATGTTTTTGGTCTTGTGAGTGGGAACCTCCAGATCATCAAAAATCAGAAGCTGTACATAACCAAACTGATTAATCCATTTGATAAATAGTTACTCACAAAGATGGAGCTTCATATGACATATAAAGGAAGAGTATACCGCTAACTTGGAAAAACAGTTTTTTTTTTTTTTTTTTTTTTTTTTTTGGGGGGGGGGGGGGGGGGGAGTTTATAATTAATCAACAAACTAACAAATTAGCCAATGTAGAAAATATACTGAAAGAATAAGGAATTTTCATACGATACCTTGTTTTTTTTACATAAATGAAGGATATCCTCCTTTATCTAACATTGTGCACCATAAACCCTAAACTTTAAATTACACTCAGTGCATGTAAAATAAAATAAAAAACAAAACACCAGTATAGTTTGACATAAGCAATAGCTTTTTAAAAGAGTAACTGTGTGTGTGTGTGTGGGGGGGGGGGGGGGGGGGGGATAACGAGTAGAGCAAAAATAATGCAAGTGATGCAACAAATTGGTGACACGTGAAACCCAAATTAGGGAAAAACCACGGCGGGCTTATTAGGCTGCCATTCCACTATGTTTAAGGAGGTACTTTTGTTGCGTATGAACAAAAGATTAAGAGTAAACAAGTAGGAAAGTATAGCAAGTGAGCCAATGAGTGAGGTGTAAATAATGATTGGTTGTGTTTTTTTATATTGACTTGCGAGTAAATGGTCTTGTTTTTTCTCTTGCATTGCTTTGAGCTACCTTTTATAGAGACTAGTTGTAGGCAACAGATTGAGATAAGCCTATATTCTTGGAATCTCAAACGATTAGAACTGATGCGTGAAATCTCGGACAGGTAGAGTTGACGCTTAGAATCTTGGACGCGTGGGTTGATGCTTGGAATCTCGGACATCTACAACTAGAATTATTCAAACCTTATCCTTGGCTACACATAAGCGCTAACCGAGTCTTCTTTGTAACTGTCCAAATGCAACCACTATCCGTTAGTAGGTTTTAAGATTTTTCTATCTCTCAATAGCCAATGGTTGGTTCCTTACTTTTAGGCATAACACTTACATTTTTATCTCTTGACACTCAGATATGTGTTAGGTGGTCGTGAAAGGCAGTTTTTACCTAATTTTCATGTCGGGTGCCTAGCCAACACATGTCTGCCGTCGGCTGGATTTTCACCCACAACAGTATGTACTAGTTGGGTAACCTGTTTTCTATGGCTTTTGCTAGGGGTAGTTGGGTAGTGGAATAAATTTGGGCATTGGGTTTGACAAATTCAACAGCATACAATTTAATGGGAAAGGGAAAAAATTAACTAACATAAATGAGATGCATGCAACAAATATTTAGATTATAGAATCTTTCTTTGAGAAAAGGAAAATGAAAATGAATTTCTGAACCTGCGCCCGTTAGCAAATTCCTAAAAAATATATATAGACACTAAAGATGGAAACAATAACGGCCTAAACCAAACAGAGTAAATGCAGTTACAATATACGAAAAGGAGTCATACCTTCCCTTCTGCAGCGCGTGCAGTTAATGCAATCTTCAGGCCCAAACGCCGAACCTTTTTGTTTAGTTTAAAGTCATGACTCCGTGGTTTAGGACCATGCATGGTAGCACCTCCTCTCATCTGTCATTAACCATCGAATTTAACAAATTATTTTTATAGCACAGACTAATGAGCAATTATATCATTGCCAATTTAAAGCAAACTATCCTTTAAAAAGAATCAATAAGAAGAGTTTTTTTTACATGGCAACTGCGTCGTGATCCCTGCCTTGCACGACCTGTACCCTTCTGTGGATGTGGCTTCTTCCCAGTCCCACTAACCTCACTGATTGTTTTTGTGGAGTGGGTCCCCTGAAATCAACAATTAGAATTATTATAAGTGTTAGAAGAACATAGAGAAAAGAGATCCATATTGAGATGTGAAAGCAAGATCAATCTTAACTAGATAGAACACAAATTTATGAAAAAAATATCACCCACTTCTCAAAGGACACATGAGAGCTCAGTCTAATATCTTTTCAAGCTGCACTTATACTAAATGACATATTCTAAGACCACGGACCATGGACTTCAGGTGTTAGAAAAACCAAAAAAGCAATTTCCTTTTCATTGCAAACTTAAACTCAAGTCACGTAGAGGTTCCGCTCAGGATTGTTTCCGTAGATACATTATTGTTCTAATCTGTTTTCTCTAGAATTATGCTAATTTAATATGGCTCTATTTTCTTTTTGTGTGTGTGTGTGTGTGTGTGTGTGTGGGGGGGGGGGGGGGGGGGGGGGGGGGGGGGGGGGTTGATGGGGGTAGCAGAACAGTCATAAGTTCTAAGCGCAAAACATAGAAATCATTAATTACCTGTTGACGCTTGGCAAGCTGCCATCTTACAACTCTATGAACAATATCTTTCCTAATTGGTACATCAAACACATCCCCAGCTAATGCCATCAGTCCCTTATCTTCAAAGTGAAAGTTTGTGACAGGGATAACCAGATCCTGGTATATTCCTACACAACAAATCAGCAACAGCAGAAACCATTCATTTTTATGAATAAATCATTATATCACTAAAAAAACCAAACACTCAGAATACACAATGATTGTCACAGCTAAAAATGCCATTTCCCCACTCACAGAAAACACAATTACTTAGATACATGCTTGAGAATGACTAATATCAGTATAGTTATACCTATATGCACAAGATACATAGAGAATGGATCTAAAAACACGACCCTCAAATTAACACATACATTAAGAAGCCATATATAATTAACAAACATACATATGTATACAGGCACTAAGGTTTCTCTTGTGTTATGGTGATGTAAATTGGAAACAATGTAAAACACTTCACATCAAAGATGCTATAAGTTACCACAACCTTACGAGTTTCAAGTTACACATATATATAGACTCAAGTAACAGAATCAAAATAGGTACATCCCCATAGTTCAGTCTAGCCCGTCCCACAAAAACTTGGCACATTTTGGTCCCCTACCGAAGTGTAAAGTATCGACGTCCATGTCAAAATTTGTTTCAGACTATGATTAGAAACGTAACAAAGCCAATTTTCGATCCGTATTCCATCAATTTGATGATCCTAAACTCCTTTTCAGAATGCAGTGCACAATAATTCTGGCTCAAACTACATACCTTGAGTAAGATTCGGAACTGAAACAGCTTTCTTGGGCATAAGTAAATCAGATGGGATTCCCCCATTACTTGAAGTTGGTGTCACAGTTGTTGAAAACAATCGACTATATGGTATACACTGCTTAATCAAATCCATAAAAATCTGATTAATACATATTACAACCAAAAAAAATATGTTCTTAGAACTTAAAAACCACAACCAATAACTTCAAAATGATAATTAACACTGACTTTAAGAAACCTAATCGTGATTCATTATGTCAAGCAGAACCTAGAATCATATATTAAACATTTACCCCCATTTTTTCGAAAAAAAAAAATCAATGCCCACTTAATTATTCTTACATTAACAAAAAACCCAGATATCTTTCGAAGAAATTGTGTCAGATTACGCCTTCTCTAATCGCCATTTCACAATTACTTGTGCAGGGAATAACTGTAAAATTCAATGCAGTTGAGATGAAAAGAAGATGTTGGAGAGGAATGAGAAGCAGAAGATGTGGGGTAGAGCGAGAAAGAGAGAGAAAACATACGAGGGAGGGACGAGCGTGGTGATGGCGGAGGAGGTGGAGGTGGAGGGCGCCCAAGATCCTCTTCGCCATTGCAAACACTCTCAGCGCTGTTTAGCTTAACTGGGGTTTGAGGTTTTAGAAAGTGTGTTGGGCTTTCAGTATATGCCCAGATGAATTACTTTCTTTTCGGGTCAAAGCAGCAAGCCAGGCTCCCATCTTCTACCTAGGGACATGCTGCAACCTTAATACATTTAAGGCCAAGTGCTAATTATGAATTATCCCCAATACAACTAGTAGTTGGAAGAGAACCAATTATTGCACATCTAAGAACATTTGGATGTGCAGTCTATGTTCCTATAGCACCACGGAAACCTACGAAGATGGGCCCATAAAGAAGGTTGGGAATTTATGTTGGTTATGAATCACAATCCATTATAAGGTACCTAGAACCTTTGACTGGTGATTAACGGCCATGTTTGCTAATTGTAAATTTAATGAGTCAGTCTTTTCAACCTTAGGGGGAGCTAAAATCTCATGTACCAACTGCAATTGCTCCTACAAAGGTGAAAATCCCAATAAGAAAATTGAGTAATCCACAAATAGATGAATCCAACACACGCAAAAGACGTGGTAGGCCTCTTGGTGCAAAGGATTTGAGACCAAGAAAATCTAGAAAGATTGAAAAGAATAAGAATTTTTCGGACGACAAGATGGAGCAAATACAAATTGCCGAAAATGTCATCAATTCCCCAAATAACATTAAAAGATCAAATACTACATATGAGGGGGAATATAATGGAAACGTTGACAATCATGAAGTTTCGATAAATTATTTCAACACTAGAAAACAGTGGAATATGGTAAACACCCAAATTGATGACATATTTGCATATTTAATTACCACAGAGATCACCGATGATATTGATGATACAGAACCAATATCGGTTGATGAATGTCGACGAAGGAGTGATTGGAAAAAATGAAAAGAAGCAATCCAGGTAGAATTAAAATCCCTTATAAAGCAAGAAGTCTTTATCCCACAACTCCAACTCCCAAAGGGGTAAAACCCTGGGATATAAGTGGGTCTTTGTAAGAAAGCGAAATGAGAAAAATGAGGTTACAAGATACAAGGCTAGACTTGTAGCTCAAGGTTTTTCTCAAAGGTCAAGAATAGACTATGAGGAAACATATTCACCAATAGTGGACACAACATTAAGATTCCTAATCAGCTTATCAGCATGCAAAGAATTGCAAATGCGCCTCATAGATGTCGTGACTGCATACCTTTATGGGTCACTTGACGCAGACATATACATGAAAGTCCCGAAGGGACTTGAACTACATGAAGAAATAAGGACAAAACCACGTACTCTTTATTCCATTAAATTGAGAAAATAAATCTATGGACTAAAACAATCTGCAAGGATGTGGTATAACCATTTAAGTAAATACCTTCTCAACAAAGGGTATAAGAACGATCAGATTTGTCCATGCGTCTTCATCAAACAAACCAAAAGAGGGTTTGTCATAATAGCGGTTTATGTAGATTATTTAAATATCATCGGTACACATTTGATATGAAAAATCTCGAAATGACCAAATTTTGTCTTGGTTTACAAATTGAACATCTAAAAGATGGAATATTTGTTCACCAGTCAAATTACGCTGAAAAGGTATTAAAAAGATTCTACATGGACAAAGCATACCCATTGGGTTATCCTATGGTTGTTCGTTCCTTAAAGGTTAATGAAGACCCTTTCCGTCCTCAAGAAGAAGGCGAAAATGTGCTTGGTTCAGAGGTACCATATCTAAGTGCTATCGGAGCCTTGATGTATCTAGCCATCAATACTAGACCAGATATTGCATTCTCGGTCAACCTGCTTGCAAGATATAGCACTAAATCCACAAAAAGGCATTTTAATGGAGTAACACACTTGCTCCGTTACATAAGTGGGATAACCGACTTAGGTTTATTCTACCCGAGACATGGAAGCCCCAATCTCGTCGGATATGCTGACGCGGGCTATTTGTCAGATCCAGTCAAAGCCAAGTCTCAAAGAGGCTACCTCTTCCGCTATGTAAATACAAAAATCTCCTGGAAATCAACGAAGCAAACATTAACTGCTACTATATCAAAACAAGCAGAACTAATTGCACTCTATGAAGCAGGTAGGGAATGTGTATGGTTGCGGTCAATTTAAGAAGGACCAACCAAAATTTATGAAGATAATATTGCTTGTATATCACAAATCAAAGAGGGATACATCAAAGAAGATAGAACAAAGCACACTGATCCTAAGTTCTTCTTCACACATGAATTGGAGAAAGAAGGGAAAAACAATGTTGTATAAATCAAATCATGTGATAATCTAGTTGATTTATTCACCAAGGCACTACCACCTGGAAGATTTCAGGAACTTGTAAAATTATTCGGCATGCATCGTCTTCGAGACCTATCCTACATCAAGGGGAGATCAAGAGACCTACCTAGTTTGTACTCTTTTTCCTTCGTCCAAGTTTTTGTCCTACTGTGTTTTTCTTGGCAAGGTTTTAACGAGGCAGATAATAGTAGGTTATCAAAATCCCTTCAAAGGGGAGTATTATAATAATGTTGTATTATAGTGAACATGATATTGATATAGCAGTGTTCGGTTGATATGCCTGAACAATGCCATGCAATATACATTTACACAGAAACAATTGCAAGCTCTTGTGCTCTATAAAAGCCTGCATATTGATGAATAAAACGAGACACCGAAAACACTCTAAAAATTTCTAAACTCCTTTACTAAATCTTCCTTATCACAATATTAGATATATTTTAATAAAAAATTTTAAAATATCAAATTTTTATAACTTTTAGTCACATAGATTTAAAGATAAAATTGTTTTAAGTTGGGTCTTGGATATCATGTCCAATGGGACAAAAAATTAGGAATGAAGTACATAAATAAGCCAGTAAGGGCTACAAGTGAACAAGCAATTAATTTAGTGGTAATATCATGAAAAAACAATTGTGTGCATGTTAAATCTAAACTATGAAGTTTTTGAGACACTGATAAATCTAAACAAGTATATTCTTTGTTGGATTGTTGCTAGTTATTGATAAAGTTTTGGTAGGTAGTTAATCATTAGCCAGTGACTAAGTTAGGGAAACTTGTTAAACAATTAGAGAAATGGTTACCATACCAGACTCATGATTGCACAAGGTGATATTCCAAACTTTTGAGCAAGATCAATAAGGCATTTTAGGAGAACAATTAATCCTGGAATCCCAAAACGAGGTCGTACAAAATCTGTTATTCCACAAGATTACCATATAGTCGAATGAGAATATGGGCAGAGTATTTACAAATGATCTACGGACAACAATTCATGTATTCTATACGGTTCAGGTTCACTGTTTGAGGAAAATAAAGAATGCCATATCTTGGCAGGAAATAAATTGAAAATTCCAACTGTATACATAGTTCTGAGAGTTGCAAAAACCCAAGGAACACCTGGTGATAACCAGATATGCTAACAAAAAGAGCTAGGCTAAATGTGACCGGATAATCATATTCTTGATAATCTCACATCCCGGGCATTGCATTGCCTGAATTGTTAGCCGTACTTTCTTCAAGTACCAAGATACAACCCAGGAAACTTTCTGGAACTGCTTAAGCTGGCAACTGGAGCTTCTTGTTGTTTTTCCAGCTGCAACAGTAAACGATGAGTTGCATAACATTTACATAAATGGCAAATTACAAAAGGTGCAATATGAACCAGCATTTTACCTCTCGAAGTAATAATAAAAGAAGTCCGCATAAAGCAATGTCTGAACAATGCCAGCCAGCCATGCTGCAAAATCATAAAAAGGACAACAATCAACGCTAAAAAGAGAGTAATAAGAATCTGGATGCAAGAAGAAAAAGAAAAAAAAAGGAAAGAAAGCCATAAGCGACCAAACATATAACGCTGCTCTTCTTCTGCACAACATGACATACACACAAGCCATAGGTTGCCTAATATATGCAATCAAGGTGAGGAAACCAGAAACAGAAGAAAAAGGCATCTAAAAGGTAATCTACACAACTTCCCTACCCAACACAATAGAAACATATGGTACTAAGCAGAAAGTCATTGCCAAAAAAAAAAAAAAGCAGAAAGTCATTGCCAAAAAAAAAAAGCAGAACGTCAAGAATGATGGCCTCATATTCTTCACATCTTCCCCATCCTATTTAAAAGGTATATGTCCTCCTCCCATCCAAGCCACCCACACCACAAAAAAAAAGGAAAAACATATGAGTATATCTTTTCCATCTACATTTATTGAAGAACTGCTTCAACAAAATCTCTATGCAATACATCAAAACAAGCAGCAAAAGTCAGACACAACTAAATAAAATTAAGTAATAGAAAACATGGCTTTGCCATGCAATTATAGTTCAACACTTCCAACATTTCAACATCAAGAGCATGTCCAGTCTAAGAATAAAATCTCAAAATATAAAAACATTAATCAGACAGGATATTACAGCAGTTTTTACGACCAATATGTTTATTTATCAAGTCAGAGGCAGCTAGAAATGAGTAAAAAATCTGGTATAAAAACATAATCCTGAAATTCACTTATTACTTGCATATATAAAACAATAAAAAATGAGAAGGCAAAAAAGAAAGAAAGCAAAAGAGATATGCATACGTATCCAGTGGACATAGTGAGGCTCAGTGAAGTAGCGGTAAATCCAATTGAGGATGTAAAATGAACGGTACGCCCTGCATGAAAAATGGCCACTGATTAAACAACACAAGTTGCACATTGTTTTGAAGGAAGGCAATACAGCGAAAATGAAAAACAGGCAAATTAGTTGAGATGAGGTATCAGCTATTATAAACATAACAGATCATCCAATAAGGCAAAGACTAACATTCAAGTCCATAGCTGAAATAATTTGCTTACACTGAACAATTCCCTTAGCAAATTACACTCCGGCAAGTCAATAGGACCCTTACAAAAATAATGTTTCCACTTTTATAAATCCTTAGAAAAGTCTCCAATTCAGTCTGCATACATCTCTGTAACAATTCATTCATTCTAATTTTTTCATAATTGTGCAGGTCATGACACTCCATATCTTGTTTATCTTGTCATAATTCATAAACAGGACTTGCATAACCACTGTCCCCGCTTCAACCACGGAACCACCGCTATAGAATCACTTGTTCATTGGACTTATCATTGCTTAAAAGCTTTAGCCACTTAGCCAAAGCCAAACTGAAAACCCCGCTAGTCAAGCAGGATTTAGTCTGAACTTACCAAGAAAAGCAATCTTTGAATAACAAAAAGGAGAAGGATTAGAGCCCTAAGCCTCAAGTCACTTAACAATGTTGTCAGTCCATCAGGATTCTAGAATCATCGAAGATTGCAGTCACCACTGAGAACTGGTGCACTAGCTAGCTGGCATGACCATTTGCTACATCCAAATTAACAGTCAATTGTCAAGCCAGGAACATCTTAGTTATCAAGAGAGAAAGGTGGAAACACAAACAACAGCTTAACAATCTTGGAGCATCTTGATTCTTGGATAAGAGGGAAGAAGGCCTCAAGAAAGAATCACTATCTTTAGCATTTGACAACAAGTCGGGGTAAAAACTAAATCACTCTTTCAATATATATGTTCGCACATGGGATTCACCCTTCACTTGTTCATCTCTATCTCTATACTCACCCATGGGCCCCTTGGCTCAAGAAAGAATCACTATATTTAGCACTTTCCCACAAGTGTGGGTAAAAATATCCACTCTTTCAACATATATGTTCACATATAGGATTCACTCTTCCCAAACACTCCCCCAGACCTCCCCACCAGTCACCCCCACTCCTGATCCCATCCTACTGTCCCCACCCCCCTTCTTCTCTGTCCCTCTGCAGAACCAATTTGAATCTTCTGGTCCACTGAATGTTAAATCTTATGTTCTGTCTCTTCTTTTCTGTAATACACTTAACTTACCTAGGTTGGTAGTATGGTGGCAATTAGATACACAACACTGAAATAAAGAATATCTCCTGCTCCACAACCCCCTGCCTCACATGCAAAGTTGATGGCAGGTATGAGACCTCTCTCTAAAATTTTAACTATATGAAAATAATCTATAAATACATCTTGGAGGTGGTACCATTAACGCTCTATGGAGGAAAAGAATATAGAAAGTGAGACAACCACATAGAAAGCTACAATGATCCCTCAATGACTTATTTCCTCTCTCAAAGTCCATTACCAAATGGCTACATGATCTGCTCAAGGATCTAGATTAGTAACTGTTACTAACTCCCACTTTGCCTTGCAGCAACTTTATAAAGCTATCATATGGATCCCAAATGAAGCTTCTAGGTTTCTCAGACAAATGAAAACACCATTAGATATGAGTCAATATCAAATACTTTGTCTTATTTTTTTTAGTGGCAACACTTCCACTATCGCACTATTCACATGTTCTATTTGGACTCTCTTTAATGAATTATACTAAAGAAAAAATAAAGTCATTTGGGTACTTGTTAGACTCATGTCAGTACATAGTTTCAAGATATTATCTTCTTATAACTATCCCTTATTGATAATCAAAGATATTGATGGTCGAATTTATGCATTCACAAACTGAAAAGAAAAAAGTTACAACAAAAAAGGGGGACCTATTAAACATCATCTGAGCTATAAAGAAACACCTCTCCTCACCCTATCATTATTTTGGGAGAAATAGTACCATGATATAGTAAGATATAATATAGCATGTAACAGATGCATACCCTAGAAGAAACACATATTGTCCAGTCAGGTTGTCAATATTTCTAGTTCTCTGCAACAATACTAATTGGGGAAGTATGGCAACTGCTTCCAGGTACAAGGAAAATGTCCACATGACCTGAAATCATGTAATAAAGCAGATTATACATGAGAAAAACAATTTTGCCTAATTCTATTATTCATGCATACCATTATAATTCTAAAAAATCAAGAGCAATGACAATAAACGCATTACCTCTTTAAAATTGAATTTCTCATTGACAAGACAAGCCAAGATTAAGCAAGGTAACACCAAGAACCAGTGTCGGAAGGTATCTTGGTCTTTGTCATAAGACCTCCTGACAACCTTGTGGCTTCTCATATACCAGACAATTGAAAAGGAACTGCTGAGAAATATTAGCTTCATGACATAGTTATACAGCGAAATGAAATCTGTAAAAATATCCAAGTAGCGAGTTGCAAAAACAATAGCATAGAGTTCCTGAGTCTTCAGAGAAACTCCTACACACAGCAATGAAGAACAAATTTCAAACTGCAATGTCAACAGCACTAATGACAGTAAGAGGAGAAAATGCAGGTAGAGAGAAAATTACAAAGGAAGCACACACCTAATAAAACATCCATTTACAATTATCAGAACACAAGGATTCACATCTAACTTGATGTGTAAAATATACAAATATGCACTAGGAATTCAGTCCCCTCACACAAAAAAACAGACGTATCACATATATAGGAGTTTATACTTAAAATACATGATCATGTGGGCAGCTGCTTTAAATCAATTGCATCCAGATTGGCAGGGGAATGAAAACCAGTCAAAGGAACCTAAATAATCAACATTCAAGCCAGTGAAATAAAAGTGAAAGAGAGAGGTTGGGTAGGCTGCAGATGGCAAGAATAGCATGACACAGTCAAAATCCCCTTGAGTTAGATAAATGAATTTGGCCAATTGGCTAGATTACCCAAGCGAAGCAACCTTAAATGATATTCAAAACACAAGACAGTTCAAAAATCTCTAAAATTCACCTCAATCTACACATTTCAATAATGTCATTGAACTGAAGGAACTAATTCAACCCAAAGGTTATGCACACCAGACCCCCCCCCCCCCCTTGAGTTAGATAAATGAATTTGGCCAATTGGCTAGATTACCCAAGCGAAGCAACCTTAAATGATATTCAAAACACAAGACAGTTCAAAAATCTCTAAAATTCACCTCAATCTACACATTTTAATAATGTCATTGAACTGAAGGAACTAATTCAACCCAAAGGTTATGCACACCAGACCCCCCCCCCCCCCCCCCCCCCCCCCACACACACACACACACACACACGCACACAGATGCAGCTGGGCCTCTTTAAAAAACAACAACAAAGTCAAGCCTTATTCCCAAGAAATATGGGGTCACCTCCATAAGTCCACAAAGATCCTCCTACTCCATTCACTTCTAAGCACCTAAACAAAAACCAATATATTAGACCCCCAATGTCCACAAATCACCTAAGTCCACGTAGTCTCATCGTTTTCATACAGAAGGCAATAATTAAATTGGTTACCTAAGGATTCACAACCAATTAAACTCAGCCACCAATCTCTAATAGGTATTCTACTCTATATTGTAATGGCGCACCGAGGCGATAAGGATCTGGTTGCGCCTTAGATAATCGCCAGTTCGCCACCATTCTTCACCAGTAAGCTCCACAAAAGTGTCAACACTTCACTCATTTCATAACCCATCACTTAATATCAACCCAAAACAATAATTATCCCAAAAATCACAAGACCCACAACCTAAATCCCACAATAATTCTCAACACCCACATACTCAAATCCCAAAATACACCCAAAAAATACAAGCATAAAACACATAAAATAAGCATACAAAACAAAAAGAAAAAACCAAACAAATTCAGAGCTATTAACACTGATTGAGCAGCATAAAAAGATGAGTACATGAAAAATACAATATTAAGGAATGAAGAATAATGTACCAGCGCATGATTTGATGGTATGGATCTTGAGGAGCAAAACAAGAACACTAGCCAAATGGGTCATATCACCCGCTAATCTGAATATATTCATCTTCAATTGTTTGTATCAAAAACACAAAAACCCCACTAAATTATATGAAATGAACGATCAACCCTTCAAATTGTGAGTGTTCTAGATGCTTAGATCTAGAACGATCTGGAGAATACAAAACAAGGTTTTGATTTTCTCTTGTGTTGTTCTTAGTGGAGTATACAGGAGAATTTATCTTCTGATAATAGTTTTGTCTCAAATGAGCTGATGGGAGGACGTGGATGAGAGAGAGGAAGGAAGAGGAAAGGGAACCGCTGGCGTCGGAGGTGTGAAAAACCGAACTGTTAACAACGTTGGACGGTTATCCGATAAAATTACTTTAAAAAAAAAAACTGAAACCTAAAACTATAAAAAGTAAAAAGCCTAAAAAAGTAAAACCTAAAACTCAAAGTCTCAAACCGTAGTGTAGTCGACGCCTCGGTTGTAGATTCTCCCATTTTCTCCCAAAGTCCCGATTCAAACACTCAAATCCCATTTTCTGGTTGCCAATTTGCTTCAACAGTTCAAGTCTCATATCCCCATCAAGTCTCCATTTCTCCAAGCATGGACTTTTCCATGTTCCTGTTTTTTAATTTGTTCCGTCATGGGAGGCACAACATCATTTGATTGAGCAAAATCCATTATTATAGCGTATGGTTTATACATATTGATTTATTGAACCCACAAATGAAATGTTTTATCGCTTTGGGTTAGCCACATATTATCATATTGGATTTGGATACCACTTTGAAATTTTAGTTGTAACTTTATAAATAAACCAGCTAGATACATTTATACAAAGATCTCACATTAACTAATTAGAGGAACGGATATTACTTTTGTTTATATCCAAGTTAACTCTTTTAAATTAGTCTAAGATAATTCACCATAAACTTACTTTGTTATACAATAATAAATTTATTAAAAATAAATTAAATGGTTAGCGGCTAACCGATACGGTTACGGCTAACCATTTTCAATAATCGTTATAACAGTTAACCGTAGTGTTAAGGTTTAACGGTACGGTTACCGTTAATGAACACCCTAGCTGGTGTCACTGTGTGAGGAATTCAGACAAAAGAGTGGTTGACTATCAATTTTTGTGGGGAAAATTCGATAAGATAGGGCTGTTAGGTTATGATAATTTTCCCATTAAAAAGGTTATTGATTTATTATTAGTAGTATTAGTATTTAATACTTTCTCAATTTATTGTTGGATATCAACAAATTCAGAATTTGGTGCTACCTAAATTAATTCTTAATTTAATATCCACAATTTTAGATAAGTTTGGTGAATTCAAATGAAGTTTTTTTAGAATGGAAATATATTAATAAAATTCATTCTCTTTTATTAAGAGAATCATGATATTCACACAAAAACTCCTTCAATAGCGATTACTGACGCCGATACGGTCACTCTACCACCATCCACCACACACGTCTCTGCTGCCAACCACCACATAAAATTCCTTAACAGTGATCAATATTGAATTTCCTTTATGGACAACATTAGATTGAGATATCATTCATTGGTTTATTCCTATCGTATTATTTTCTCCAAGAATATACTCGTTTTTAGTCACTTAAAACCTAATATCTAATATCGTAAAACATAAAAAAAATGTTGAATAAAGTCAACGAAATAGGTAAAAAAAAAAGTTTGCAATCCTAGGGACAATGGCAATATTGATAGTGTTTCAAAAACGAAGGGTAATGTCATGTCAATTTTTACAGATTTATAAAATGGACTATGTACTTATTATACACAAATTTTCAATTTTTTAATTGAAAAATCCAAGGGTAAAATAAGGTTGAGTAAAAGGAAAAAGTATTTTTAAAAGGAATGAGAATGTCATTTTTTTTTTCTTTTTTTCAAAATATATGTTAACACCTCATAAAAGACATATAAAGTGTTAATGAGTCAAGTTGAGATTGAACTTGTCTAGATTTGGCTTCCGCATTTGATTGGGGTAAGCTTCGGCTTGACTTGAGCTCGAAGTTCATTGTATTTAGAGGATCACCAAAACAAAGTGATAACTGCTAATTTTCTATTTTAACGTTTTGACTTACAAAGTACTTACGTTCAAACTATTTTTGACAAAAAATCGACTTTAACTTCAAATTAATGACAGAATGTGAAAAATTATACTCCCTTTGTTCCACAAACTTTTTTTCTTTCTGTTTTAGGGTGTTCCTTATCAGGTCTTCCTCTTTTTACTTTTAAAATTGGATGTCACTATTTTATCATTATTTACTCCACCACATAGATCTACTTTAACTAATTTACTTATGTCTTTACAATTACATGTCTCTCCTTGCATTAACTTAATATATTCCTTAATTTATTTAGTAACAATAATTAGGAAAATTTTTGTAAAATGGAGGAAATATTATTCAAATTTTAATGCTACAGTTTTGCACACGTCAAATCAAGAGCTTTTGTCAAATAAAATTAAACAATAATTATTACCCAAAGGCAAAATTCCAGATGTAAGCATTTATCTACGGCCTTTTTTCTCTCAAAATGTTCAAATTCATTGTATGGAAAAAAGTCAAATCCTTCACAAGCTTTCAAGTCAAGCAAAGCCAAGCCAAGGATAACTTATACTCAATGACACCAGTATGTGTTTGTGCTAATACAAAGATTTCTTATAATATTAAAAAGTTAATAAAAGGGTACCAAAAAATTAACATATTACTATTTTATAACAATGAGTTTAAATAGGTGATTATAATACTCATAAATCAATATTGTCCCCACGTTGTTATATTTGTCTTTTGTCTCATATTTCTTTCCTATCGGATTTGATTTTCTTTCTATTTTCATTGACTTCATTCAATAATTTATTTTTGTTTATGTTTTCTGGTTAGTCGGCAAAGCCAAATTTATTGATATCATTTATTACATTGCCAAATAATCCAAATTCATTATTTTTTTTTACTTGGGTTCTATTTTAGGATTTTTTATTTGGTCCATCATTAAAGGTTTAGGAAATGAAGTGCTCTCTCTCTCATTGTGTCCTTCATACTTTTTTTTTCCTTTTATAAAAAGTCGTTATGAGTAAATTATTTTTTTTATGTAATATTTTGAAGTGCAATATTTGCATTCATGATAAAACTCGTCATCTTGAAACTTTATCTACTTGAATATACGAAAATTATACGATTGTGTATTGTAACAAACATCAAAACAAAACATTTTAATTGAGGTTGTTGTTGCATTGATGGTAACAAATAACAAAGTTAATGACTTTATTTTTGATGAGCGGATGAAAAAAAATTGGTGCTTCATAGTTAATGTGAATAATGAAAATCTATCATATTTCCATTGCAACTGTGTTTTGTTTAGAGTTTGTAAACTATAATTTCGCTCATCTTTCTTTAGGTAATTGCGTTGCGTTTATAAGTTTAATCCAATTATTTTATATTTTTTGCATATTATAAAAAGATTATGTATTCCAAATTTTCAATAGTGGAATTGGTGGGTAATAATTTTGATTATCTAATTTTTTTTTCAAATTGAATTGAAATCTCTTATGCCTATCACAATGGTCATTTTTTTTTTGTAATTTTTTTTATTGTACATGACAAACTAAGTGGGTTTCTTTAAAATTAAAACTATGAAAGTTATATAATATTTGGATTAAGTATTTGGAGGCATCTCATTAACAATTTCTCCTAAATGAAATTTACATTCATTCTTGGTTTTCTCAAACTTAATTTATTAACAGTGTCATAGTTTGTTCAAAATACAATATAAGTGTAACTATTATTTTAGTTTCTATTATCAAAATTTCTACAATGTAATTGATAGCAATTTAATAAGTTTATATTTTTATCAACTTACCATGCATAACCTCAGGCACATACTGAAAAAGGATTAAAAATTAAAGAAGGCATTTTAACATAATTGGAGACATAAAATTAAATTTTCCTATTAAAAATAAAAATTTGATATTTCCTAAAATAACATTTTAGAAAGAGGGGATAGTTTTTTTTTAAAAAAAAATTAAAATAAAAAATATAAAATTAATACATATTTTCATAAAAATATAGGATCTAAATTTTTCTTTCAACCCATTATCTTTAACTCTTAAATATTAAATAACTAGTATATGCTCGTATCAATGCACGTACTGAACGCTTGTAAAAGTATGAATTCAATACATTTTTATTAGCTAATCGAAAAAAATTTGATAATTGACATTAAGATAAATTTTAAACTATATTGCGTCTTGGACAACATATAACACAACAAGTAAAGTTGAAAAACATTACAATTAATTAAAAATCTAATATAATTATATAGTCATATTGTTATTCTAAATATAATTTACAAATACAATTAGACTCTATATATTTATTCTACTATATTTGTACAAACATTCAATTTTTATGATATCATTCTCTATGTATTTTTTCTCCAATAAGATCGTATATTATTTCTCTAAAACCTTTTCAAATTAAAATTATACTATGTTTAATAAAATTGAATAAATTTGGGATTAGAAAATTGAATTCAAGAATGACGTACCGAAACTTGAGAATCTCCATCAACCTCTGCTTCCCATTTAATAGTCATATTGTTAGATTTTTTCAAAGATTTATTCTAATTTATCATGTCTTTTATGACTTTTAAAAAATATCATAGATAGTTATCATGAAATATTAAGCGATTATACTATACATAATAAAATTAAAAAAAATTTTGGGATTAGAAAATTGAATGACGTACTGAAACTTGGGTGTCCCCCTTAACCACTACTTCACATAATTCACTTTGGTGGAGACAATTCAAAATATTTTTATTTATAATTTTTGGTGGATTTTTTAGAGGTTTTTTTTCGTAATTTGTCTTGTATTTTGTGACTTATGAAAAATATTGTAAATAATTATCATGAATGTCAGCAGCCGGTTTGTTTTTTATTTTTTTATTTTAGTTATTATCTTTCTAATTTAAGTTTTTTTTTACCCAAAAACTACAACGGAGAATATTGAGGAGAGATGGTTAGTTATTTTTTTATTTATTAAAATGATCAATAACTTATTATATTATAAGGGTCACAAATAAAGCTAACCACTATGTATTGAATTTTTTTATTATTTCACCTGAACCTAGGTTTTTTATATTTTTTTACCCAAAACTAGTAATTTTTTTTTTATATATTTTTTCTAATTGAAGCAACAAAAAATCTCAAATTGCAATTTAAAGGCCTCTCGTTCATTTTCCTAAATTATATGATAGGATGATATGGAATCGACCCCTCGACCTGCAACTCCTGCAAGTACGTCCGTACGTGACTTATCGCGAGAAGGTGAATCCGAAGACCCGAGTATAATTTGGGTGAGACGGTCTTATACAAAACGAAGCGGGTAACGGAGTAAGCAACCTGACCTTCATCCCCAAAATAGGAGAGAGAAGTTGGGCAACCTGTGTCCTTCTCCTTCTCCCATAATCATCAACAAAGCGTCAAGCTCAAGATTTTTCATCATCCAATTCCCAGGTATTAATTGTTGTACCCTGATTCGAAGCCTAAAAATGTTCCTTGATTTTTCACAAATTTTCGATTAATCGAATATTTGCATAATGAAAATGCAAGTTATCAAATTTTGATTTTAAAAACGTGAATATAATGTATGTAGAAATATGTTTATATGTGGCTATATGTTAAAGTCTACATAGAGTTCCCCTAATTAGGGATTGGATACCAAAAACTTGGACTTCGGGCGGGTTTTAGATTTTTATTAATTAAATTTGTATGATTCGAAACAAAGATAAGTGATGACATGCGTTTGGTTGTGGGGGATGGTTCAACCCCACATAAATTTTTGTAGCTTCGTGAATATGTTTATGTTGATTATAAAAAGGAAAATTGAACTGGGGTAGTATAATGAAAATTGAACTGGGGTAGTATAAATGAAAATTGAACTGGGGTAGCATAATGAAAATTGAATTGGGGTAGTGTTGAAGTTGGGGTTTTGTTAATACTGTTTTGAACATTATGTAGGAAATTAAAGTTGATGATTAACACTATGGCGACGTCTTCATTGAGTGCCATTTCTGGTGTTTCTGCTGTGTTGTCACCCACAGGTTTGTAAACTTTATCTTTTTGTATGCCTAAGCTTGATTAATATGCTACATTGTTTCTCATTATGGTTTCTTAAAATTCTATTTTCGTGAAGTTTTGCTTAATTATGTGGATTGAGATCATTGGAGCAGCCTATGGATTTGGCTAACATTCTCCAGAAAGTACCTTTTTCATGCGTCAAGGATGTGTTTTTCTATCTGGAAACTTTGGGATGGGATATACCTGTTTGGAAACTTTAAGGTGTCCTAGAGTTTTCCACCTTTTTTTACGTTGAAGGCTCCCTTCAGTATTCTTTGTTGACTACAATAGTTTCCCTCGTTTTCTCTTTTGATGTTTTATCGTGTTATTTCTTGCCATGATGACTTGATGGTTTCTCTTTGTGCTATGGTAGCTCAATGTGATACTTATTTGAACAGTGAGGTTTGATCTTCCAAGGAGGGGCCCATTAAAGCATTATGAGCATGGAGTAGCAGGGCTTGGTAGGGTGTCATTTGGTTTGGATCAAAGGTTGACTTCCTCGACCAGAGTGCGTTCTGCTTCTGTAATCTGCTCAGCTGCTTTGGTAAGCTTTTCCTCCATGAACTATAGGTCACTTCTTGTCTGGTCCAAATTTTATGTTTTTAGTGCAGTGATTTTAATTGTAGCCATGTGATAATGATAGAATTTTTTTTAATGTAATGGTATGTTCAAGGATGGATGAGCTGAAGGGTACACACCAAATGTTTACCATGTACGCTGTATGCTATATCTAGTGGGTCTGTCAAGCTACTCCCTTTATAAAACAGATGGGTTTTCCATGACTTTCAACAGGCTGTGGATCTCTCCTTAGGCATTTTTCAGCTCAGTGCTTTTATGTTCAGCTGTTAGAAAGATAGTTGGATGCGTTATCTACTTCTTGAGTTGCAAGACATACATATTTGTTAACACGATAGTGTATGCAATCCCTTCTTCTAGTGGTGCATATTTAGTTGCCTTTTATTAAGAAGCTTCAACATGTATTGTATCATGAAATAGTAAACCTGAAGAGAGTGCTGGGTGTATTAAAGTACTTTTGGAACTGTTTTGATGTCCTAGACTCCTTGCATTTGATATTTCAGGCCTAAGTTTAGTATGTTTGGTCAAGCTATTGGTTAAGGGCTAAGATATACAATGTGATACACAGATGCTTGAGTACTTTTAAGTACTTGGATAAATGTCTCTTTTCCCCTTTGTCCTGTTATAGACCATGAACTCTATCACTTTTAACTAATAGCCATTTAGATTTTGTTATGTATAGTATAATAAATTGATTTAAGGGGTGTTTGGTTCATGAAAGGGAAAGTGAAATAGTTCAAGAAAGGGAACTAAGGAGAATGGAAAGCTAAACCCTAAAACTTCCAAGTTGGTTTGTTTTTGAAATAAGAAAGGAATCCCCAGACCTACAACCACCACCACCTCCTTCCTTACATTGCTGCCACTTCTCGTCCTCACCATATCCAACGTCGACAACGCCGTCTCCCTTACATTGCAGTCACATCGTTGTGACTGCTCCTCACCTCCCCTGTCTCCCTTTCACTCTCCCTCACTCTTAGCTCCGGGTGGCTAAGTTTGGTTTTGAGATAGATTGGGTGGGTTTTCAGATGGCTAGGGTTGTAATGGGGTGGGTTGGATAGTTTTTCTGACAGTGAGAATTGTTTTAGGGTGGGATTGGGTGGGTTTAGGTGGTTCAGATTGTTATTGGGGTGGCTGGCGAGGCAGCAGGCGGTGATGGTAGGGTAGCGTAACACTGTTGGTGGTCAAGCTATTGGTTAAGGGCTAAGATATACAATGTGATACACAGATGCTTGAGTACTTTTAAGTACTTGGATAAATGTCTCTTTTCCCCTTTGTCCTGTTATAGACCATGAACTCTATCACTTTTAACTAATAGCCATTTAGATTTTGTTATGTATAGTATAATAAATTGATTTAAGGGGTGTTTGGTTCATGAAAGGGAAAGTGAAATAGTTCAAGAAAGGGAACTAAGGAGAATGGAAAGCTAAACCCTAAAACTTCCAAGTTGGTTTGTTTTTGAAATAAGAAAGGAATCCCCAGACCTACAACCACCACCACCTCCTTCCTTACATTGCTGCCACTTCTCGTCCTCACCATATCCAACGTCGACAACGCCGTCTCCCTTACATTGCAGTCACATCGTTGTGACTGCTCCTCACCTCCCCTGTCTCCCTTTCACTCTCCCTCACTCTTAGCTCCGGGTGGCTAAGTTTGGTTTTGAGATAGATTGGGTGGGTTTTCAGATGGCTAGGGTTGTAATGGGGTGGGTTGGATAGTTTTTCTGACAGTGAGAATTGTTTTAGGGTGGGATTGGGTGGGTTTAGGTGGTTCAGATTGTTATTGGGGTGGCTGGCGAGGCAGCAGGCGGTGATGGTAGGGTAGCGTAACACTGTTGGTGGTCAAGCTATTGGTTAAGGGCTAAGATATACAATGTGATACACAGATGCTTGAGTACTTTTAAGTACTTGGATAAATGTCTCTTTTCCCCTTTGTCCTGTTATAGACCATGAACTCTATCACTTTTAACTAATAGCCATTTAGATTTTGTTATGTATAGTATAATAAATTGATTTAAGGGGTGTTTGGTTCATGAAAGGGAAAGTGAAATAGTTCAAGAAAGGGAACTAAGGAGAATGGAAAGCTAAACCCTAAAACTTCCAAGTTGGTTTGTTTTTGAAATAAGAAAGGAATCCCCAGACCTACAACCACCACCACCTCCTTCCTTACATTGCTGCCACTTCTCGTCCTCACCATATCCAACGTCGACAACGCCGTCTCCCTTACATTGCAGTCACATCGTTGTGACTGCTCCTCACCTCCCCTGTCTCCCTTTCACTCTCCCTCACTCTTAGCTCCGGGTGGCTAAGTTTGGTTTTGAGATAGATTGGGTGGGTTTTCAGATGGCTAGGGTTGTAATGGGGTGGGTTGGATAGTTTTTCTGACAGTGAGAATTGTTTTAGGGTGGGATTGGGTGGGTTTAGGTGGTTCAGATTGTTATTGGGGTGGCTGGCGAGGCAGCAGGCGGTGATGGTAGGGTAGCGTAACACTGTTGGTGGTTGGGTGGTGTGGGGTAGTGGTCAACCTTGGTCTAGGGGATTGGGTGATGACTGATTCTCTAGTGGGGATGAGGAATCATGGTAGAGGAAAATGGGAAAAGGAGCCAAGGAAATGATTAAAATGACAAAATAAATCTCTGTACTGCACAATAATTTAATGCATTATCTTTTATTTACAAAAAAAATTGACAAAACAAACAATAAGAAAGGGAATGAAGGTTGTTGTTTCCTTTTCCCTTTCTTAAATCCCTACATCCCCTGAAACCCTCAAACCAAATGGCCCCTTAGTATGTTATCCATAGAAACATTACTTTATTTTAGGACATTCATAAAAGTAGTTTTTGACTGCTGTAATACTGAGTACTTGAGTAGTATGGAGTGTATATGTGTAATACTTGTATATAATAACCACAAATCTGTAAACAAAGTTAGGCCTTTGTGAAATTCGTTGTGGACAAGCTTTGTGGAATGTAAGGATTAGGGAGTGTGTGAAAACATCACGTTGGTATCTCTGACATCTTTTGAACTGTTAGTTCTAGAATATGAGATATAGTTCTTACATCTTAGGAAACTTCAACATCCTTTACCCCGGCAATCCTTCCTGAAATGAGAAATTGGGTGAGCGCCAAAATTATGAAGAGAACTCTTTAAGACTACTAGTTGAGTCTTGAAGAGAAGCTTGGGGTGAGGGTGAGGGTGAGGGTGAGGGTGAGGGTGAGGGTGAGAGTGTGACGAGGATTTAGAAGAGGGAAATTGTATATGCTTGCACAATTAGGCAGTGCAAGAGCCTGCTCTCCATTAGCAGTATTTAATGCTCAAGTCTTGAATGTCTGAGAATAGTTTACTCGTGTCATTTTCTTATGTCTTGATTTTTATGATCTTTATGCATGACGTCTGATAATTAAGATCATCCATTCTTCCCAAATATTTCATTTATGCAGAATGCGAGATGTGGAGCGGAAGGACAGACTCAAACAGTAGAGAAGCCAGTTTCTGTAATTTCAAATGCACCTGGTACGTTTGGCATTTCTGCTTTTTTTGAACACCTGAGAGCAGAGACTAATTGGATAGGAGTTTGGAACACCATATTCTGTTATTTGCAGTGTTTCAGCTTAGGAAGATAGCAATGGAATAGTAAACAAAAATGAGGCCACTGTAAACTGTATTTTCTGGTCACTATAGTCCTGGGAAGGGGATGCATGATTGTTATGATTTCTGGCTGATGAATTTGCTTGTGGAGTTGTGGTATTTAAGACCTGCTGACTACTCCGTATATGATTAAGGTTTGAATGTTGCTTTTAAATGTGGAAACTATACTTTGAGGGGTAGTCAGCTTAAATGTTTCTCTCTGAAGTAAAAAGAATTTTTTGGGGGAATGTCTATTTATAAGATAAGTCTCAAACTCTCAATGCCAATGACATCATTCATATTTTCGTTTGCAGGCAAAGAGAAATCACCACTACTTGATGATGGTGGAACTGGATTCCCACCTCGTGATGATGATGGTGGCGGAGGTGGCGGAGGTGGTGGAGGTGGTAATTACAGTGGCGGGTTCTTCTTTTTTGGATTTCTGGCATTCCTGGGATTCTTGAAAGACAAAGAAAATGAAGGACCCTATCAAGATTCTAGAAGGAGATGAATGGTTGAGCTCTGAGAATCCTCCAATAGTTTTTACCTTATAACGTTATTTACATTTTGATTATATGAATTGCATGATAATTATTTTTCTGCCTGGTAATTGTTCTCTTGAAGAACAGATGGTATCTTATGGTCAAATGAACCCTAAAGTTTTACCATAATGCATCATATATATTTTTTTAATAGTTTTCAATCTTCTCATTTTGGGGTCATACAACGAATCTAAAATTCTCTTTCTCCATTATATTCAAGGACTCTGGGCCGTGGATGTTTTTGGTAGTGGGCCTAGTGGCTACAGCCTAAAGGGCCGCTGTACTCTTTGTTTGGGTTGGCAGAACAAACGTCAATTTTTTTTGAAATGAGCCAATTTTCCGAACCCTCTCAGGAGAATAGGGAATGAATTTGAGTTGGTCATGTTTGGGTTTTGGTCAGGAGAGATCCTTTTTAGGCTCTAGGATTTCCGAACAAACCCATTGGTGCATAATAGGTATATTTTGCTCATTTGATAAACTTTAACTCAAATGTAGTTTCAAATAAATAAAATAGTAATACTATGGAAAGTTGGTTTTGTTAAATTAAATTATTAAAATTACATTAAATAGTTTTTCACTTAATAAATCTAAAGAGTGTACATTTTAAGTCTCACATTGACTAAGGCAGAAAGAATTATCAAATTTAAAAGTGATCCAATTACACAATAGAATGAGGCTTTTGGGAGATGGCAAAAACAAATTCTAGAGGACTTGACTCAAAGTGGGCAATCAATCAAAGTCGTCAGGGTGTTGGATCGTGTTGATAGGTGAAGGCATGACAAACGACCGTGCTTGATTAGATTTGAGTGAGAAAATATTATCATGCATAGACATTATATTATATTATTTACATCTTGTTAATTTATATTCTTATAAATTTTAGAGAATTATTACAAATTTATTACTTGCCTTTAGTGAAGTTCTTGTATTTTTCCTCTAAAAGCTTTGGTCAATAATTTGAACATGAATATTATTATTTGATTATTCTCGAAGGGGCGGATTTATTAGAAAAATAAAGATAAAGGAGTATAATAAAGTTCTTTTGACATATTTCTGTAACTTATTAGAAAAAAATAATTAGTATATTGGACTATTGGTGACTCCTGATTTGGGTAATATTGAAGTGGCTATTTTTATGTATGTTTGGTGATTTACTAGTAAGATCTTTCAATATTTATATCAAATACAAAATATCTTGAATATCAAGTTGCAAACATTACTTATTTTATTTGATAATGTTTCTTAAATATGGTATGAAAGATCAAGTACTGTGATCCCTTTATTATTCATTCCTTTTTCATAAGATCTCAAATATTTCGTATCCTATATACTTGTGAGATTTATTATAACCCCAAGTGCTTTTGGATCATCACATATTCTTCTCGATTTCTCACATGCAAAATTAAACTCGTATATATTTAGCATGACATATTAAATCACTATAATACATCAACAAGTATAAAAAGGAAATTGTATCTCCTTTTAACTTTCCTTAAGATGGGTGTGAGGAACCCTCTCTAATGATTAACATATTAAGTATGACATATCTGAACGTTTTGACATTAATTTCAATGAAGGAATAATAAATGCTAGGTGTAAAATTGAATATCTCAACAATTGAAACTATCTCCATATCTATAGACGCAAAACCTATGCATAGCGGAGACGTGGAGCATAGTTGACGTACACTCAGTGTTAAGATTGGTTTCCTTTAATCAAGATTGTTTAACTTGTCCGATCTAAATGTTTGTTGTATTGCGTAGGGTTAGATTTGGTCTTGCTGGGTAGATAGATCTTGGATACGAAACCAAGTCAGATAGGATACTCTAGGCGGATCCGATCCTACCCAAAATTTCCCATATAGCAACAATGAATAATATCAATAAGTACTCCCAACCAATTCATACTCCACAGTTTAGTCATGCATATAGGCAATAAATTTGCACCAAAAAAATACACACATAGTCCTACAGGCCTAGCAATAAAAGTAGTAGACGACCTTCAAAGTTCAAAGTAGTCACGCATTAGGTAAAAGGATTTGAAAATAATGTCAATGCATCCTTTTTTGACACAATATAACCTTATTGTATGGCTAAAATTATAAAGAAATGAAAAACACCCAAATGGATAAAATAGTAAAAGAGTGGTGCCAATTCCACTACAAACACCACCTTTCACCACAAATCTACCATTGAAATTTCTACGTAGCGTATGCCACATGTTTAACACACATTTTTTTTTACCTTGTTCCTGTTAGACTTGAGTGAAACAAATCAACTTAGTTTCAAAATTTCAATGAATAAAATCATAGTGTAAATATCATTAAAGCTAAATAAGAGCGTGTAGGTGGTTAAACCTTATAGGTGATTTTTAAAACCGGAAATCAAATTTCATATACATCAGTTGTTGAACGGCTTTCTTTAAATAAAACTAAATAAGCTGGTAAATCTCTAGATTCACAATAACTCCCCGCACAGTTCATATTAGCAGTAAATGATCAAAAATGTAATTTTATTAATTTAGTAGATAATCACATTCATAGTCTCAAGCAACGGCCCTTTGAGGGCTTTGACCCACTAAGTAAAAGTCCCTCGCAAAATATTTTCTTAATTCTTTCACCCTCCAAAAATATTAAATAAATAATTAAAAAATACAAAAAAGCAATAAAATAAAAGCATAGAATTGCATTTTTAGCGCAGAAAAGGGAAGAAGTTTGGGAGATGAAAAGAGGGAAGAGACACGGCGTTTCATGTCATAGTCTCTTCTCACATAGTCACATACACTCTCTGCACAAATCTCAAGCACTTTTTTTTTTCCTTTTCTTTTTATCTCTGGGTTAGTATATAAGTTAGTATCAAAGAGTTATTAGTGTCAATAATAATAATAATATTCACTTTGCAACGGCTAATTCAGAAGCTGAGAGATTTTGATTTTTGGGGTCAAAAGTTGGTTTAATCTGATGGATTATCAGAATGATAAGTATGTTTCTTGTTGTTGAATTGTTTTGATTTCTTTGGTGTTTAGATGGTGGATGGGTTGGTTAAGGAATGCAGTTTTTGTGATTTATGTAACTGGGGTTTTGTTAGAAATGTGGGATTTTTAAGGGTGGTTATTTTTTGATTTGTGGGTTAAATTTTCTGTATTTTGCATATTTAAATGCTTGATTTTTAGTGCAAATTTTGTGGGCTTTGTTTCATTTTTTGTTGATTTTTGAGTGGAAAATTAGTTACTAGGATGTGGGTTTTTGCTTGATTGGTCAATCTATCCAATTTTTGGTGTCATTGTCGAATTTTTGAGAACTTAGAGGTCTTTTTTAGTAGCAGTTTGGGTATTTTGTGAAATTCTCTAATGTTTGTATCACAAGGCAGGATTTTGTGCATCTTAATCTACTTGTTGGTCGTTGCTTTTTTCTTGCCTCATGGATTCGATTTAGATGCTTGGTTGCATGTTCATTTGCATCAGATATATGTTTGTCACTTAGGATTGGGAATTATGAAAATAACTTGGTAGATGCTTCATTACATGATGCTTACTTCTTCACTTTTAAAAGTTCATAACCATGATAACATTGTTTGTATATGAATTTGTGTCAAGGGGACTTGTGATGTTTCCATTCTTAAATGGTCAACTGTTGAAGTGTATCGTGTGATCTTGGCTTGGGATTCGCACTTTATTTGTGCTGTTACTAGTTAATGATCTCTTGTTGTAATGCGTTTCAATGTGTATGATTTTGTAGTTAACTGCTTCATTCAATGGTAGAATGTATCTGATGCTTGTGTATCTGTGTTGTGAACTTCATTAGGGAATCATGGAATTGGCCTGGGGAAGACTATATGCTTATGAAGGGTCCTAACCGCGGTAATCCCTTGATTCAGTTGTAAATTCATGTGGATTATTAGATTATTTGATGAAATGAGTGGTATTGAATGGGTTCTTTTATAGCAGATATTGCCAAGGCCAAATGTATGTTGAATGTAACTGAAAATCAGGAAGATATCTCCTACATGTTTGATGAGTCTACTCCGGTTAAAGCTTGTGGTGACTTGGCTTACCAATTCAATGATTCTGGCGAGACCTTTCTCCTTTGAATGAACTAGTTTTTCCCTTAAATTGGACAACTTGTGTTTATTAGCAAGTGTTTATGAGTTATAACCTTCAATTTCAGACATCATGAGCAAGACACCACAAGATTGCAAGGAGTACACCTCTCAAGTGAAGCGGCGGCGCATGCTGGACTTTGATAATACCTCTGATGATATCTCATCCTCATTTCTCAAATCTAAGGTTGGTTCTTGTCTAGTGATTGGTTTTGAAAGTGATTAATATATGAGCGATCTTTAATTGCTGGATTTGTACTTGGTTGTATTTAAAGCTTTTACAGAATTATGTTTTGGGTTGGACCTAATTGGAATCTAGATGCTCTGTCCTCCTTTCCGTAGATGCGTATCAAATTACAGATAACTTGTCATATTTTCACGAATTATACATTCCCTTAACACTTTGAATGTTAGTATCTCTAGTGAATTTTTGATGTATTTGGCATATGAGTGTTTATCCTAGTCGACACTGAACCTTTGTACAACTATGATCACCAAACTTAGCAGCATTTTTCTTTCCTGAACAGGAAAGGATTGATTCTTTCGATGATATTGACATACTACCTGACATATCACAGTGGGAAGCTTGTCTGCAAGGTTTTGTTTTACACTCTTTCAGCCATGGGATTTCAATAGGGTTTGGATATTTGTTAAGGCATCTTATATTTGTCAATGTATTTTATCAGAGGATTTGTGTTTGGAGGATTTGGCTCAATCTGAAGCTTGGCTTGCTGATTGCCTTATTGACACCGACATGAATATTAGTTCTGATGATGGGTATGTATTTCACTTGGTTTGTCAATTAGTTGTTATTTGTCAATCACCTATGTAGCTCATTGTGGTTGATTGGATTCCATTGAAATGCAGGAATGCAGTGGAATCTGACATTCAAATTGGTATGAAAGGTACGCCTGGTGCAAATTTGTTGTGTAACTTGTGTTACGAAATAATTTATTCTATATCTATGCGTTCTGTACTCAACCTTTGGTGTTGATACAGATTCTGTCTTTTCAGAGATTTGCTATATCCCACCTGATTCAGGGGCCAGTATGACTCAACGACCGGTCAGAAATTCTCGAAATATTATTTTCAAAGGTTATTTTAATCTCGTCCATTGCTTTGCATTTCTTTGACTTAATTTTGAGGCGAAGTTCTTGTTGTGAAGTTTATACTTAGCCATAGTTCAATCGTGGGATTTATTTGTCTGTTTAACATTTGCTTGTTTACGAAACTCAGGTAGAAAATCTTACATGCGAACACCAGCTAAACTTGCATCTTCTGTCGCTTATCCGTTTGACTTCATTAAACCCTCTGGTGTTCGTGGGGACGTGACTCTCAAAGATATAAATCAGCGGATACTAACCCCTCCATCTAAGCAAGTCAAGGAAGACCCTGTCTATCCTACTTCTGCCTTTTCTGGGAAACCTGTTGTTGGTAAAACCAAAATCCCCACTCAAGGAGGAAAAGGTAGCATCACAATTATGAGAACAAAAGGATGAGAGAATCGTTGTTGCTGAGCCATTTATCCTTTTTGTGGCTCCTTCACTTTGATCACAGTTATGCAGGGGCTGCGAATTGTTTTGGCAATGTTTTGCTACATCAGGTTTAAGTTATATATGGTCAAGCATCACACAAATGAGCAACACATAGATGGGATGGTGTACGAAAATATGCAGCTGTTGCAAGATTGATAGCTAATTTTTGTGCAAATCTTTTGGTTCTTCGGCGGAGCTACCATTCTAGGGGTATTCTTTAGCCTGATACCAATGTGTAGCCTAGTTTCTATAATTCCCTAATTATTTTTGTGGTCTGTACATGTACATGTTTTATCAATTGGTTCATGAAATACAAATTCCTTGATGTGTATCCTAAATGATGTTTGCTTCTAAATATTGGGATAAATTGAACAGAAGCGTTTCTGAGATGAACCCCACAAGTATTTGTTTCACTTGCAGTTTAGAGAGCTGCAACTGTCAAGGTCTTTTAAAATGCATAATTATGTGAAAAATGAAGCTGTGACCAAACAAGTTGGAAAAAAAAAAGACTTGTCTTATCAATCTGATATTGATTTTTCAATGCTTTGCATACATTGGACAGTATCCAATGTCTTGCATTGTGCAGTTAATTAGTTAGGCCAATTTGAATAGTTGGATATAGATCATCTATCTTAGTTTATCTTAGCTGATTAAGTTTTTGGGTTAGATACCTAAGAATATCCGATCGAATTCCGTTTACATCAAATGATAGCTAATTTCACAACATGTATATGAAAATAGTCAGAGATTAACGATAAATTGGGTTTGATTGTTTTATCCAGAAGAAGAATATACTTTCTACATTGTAGTTAATAATGCTTTTCACTAACCTATAAATCATCCAAGCATATGTCTGTCTATCTCGGCATTCAAGACTAGCATTTACAAGTCCTATTCATTTAATCAAAATAAAAATACACTTCCAAAATATTCACCTCTATTGAGACAACTTATTTTTTTTAGTTGAGGTCTACTGTAATTTGAAATCTCCCACGGATGGAATACAACTCAAGCACTCAACTCACATGGTTCCATAATTGGGTGTTCTTATTTCACAATATTAGGTTACTTCATCCGAGACTAATTAGTGCCAATAAATTGATCTTGAATTTCTTCATTAATCGTGTCCATTAATAATATGTAAAATGAACAATCTTTTTGTATAACATGAGTTTTACTGTATGCTTTTACTTTCACAATCACTACTCCATCCGTCCCATTTTATTTGCTATATTTAACTTTACACGGTATTCAAGACACAATTCAAATGTTTTTTTTTTCTCTCTAAATTAATAAGACAAAAAAATATAAAAAATTTGATATTTTAAAAATTTATATCGAGACAATGTCAGAGAACAAAAACCATACAACAATGAGCTGGAAAATGGAGTAAATGGGATTCAACATGGTTTGTATTTGGTCCTCCACCAAAGTGTACAGTACTGGGATTCTGGGAATTAGAGAAAAAGTTGTGGGCATGCTTGCCTGCTTTGAGGGGAATTAAACTTTTTAAAGTAACAACTAAATAATTACTACTATAAAAGAAAACAACGTTTACCATATATTAGTTTGATAATCCTAACTTTGTTTCTACCTTTCTATATTTCTAATTAGTTTAGTAAGTTTAAAGCTGAATTTGGTTACGAGATTAAATGGGTATTCTCGAATTAATCCGATTTCGTACGTCTTTTATATGATATGTTTGTAAAAGTCGAGGTAGTTCATTAGGATATGCCTAAAATTCCCCATTCTTTGAGTTGTCATTTTCTCATATAAATGAAATGACCTTTCTATTTATTTTTGAAGCTTTGGTCTTTACTTCTTATCTGTTATCACTGAATGTGGGTCTATTCATTATTTCGTCACGAGGAATTTGGGAGGTTTGTACTTTGTTTGGTTTAATGTAATTCTTTTACCCCTAATTTTCTTTTTTTCCAATTAACTTTTTATGAGTTTTAAAATGTTTTTATTTATAAATCTATAAGCCAAATATTATCATAATATGATATTGTAAAAATTTACATTGATATACATTTAATGATATCTCACTTGAATTTGGAGTGTATTATTTTTTATAATATGATGAGAATTTATGGTCAAATTCTTTTAAACTTTGACTTTTCTAATAGAAATAGGGCAAAAAAAAAAGAACAAGGAAGTAGAAGTAATGATTTATACGGCGTTGTCTTTAATATTTATTTTTATTTCTTAGAGAGTGAAAACAATTATTTTCTTCGTTGTCAGAGAAAGATAAATGGATACTCTGTTAGATGATATACAATCGTTCCTTCATTTCGTTGGAATATACTTTTTTCAAAAATCAAATTTTTTTTAGCGTTTGTTATTGTTTACTAATCAACCTCATACAATTTTCATTTATGATTTATTTTGGTATGTCAAATTGACAACCCAACTAAATAATCTACGTTATCTAAATTTGTATAGAGGGGTATATTGAAACTTTGAAAGCAGAGTTAACAAGATCCGTAATCGTTACATATTATGTAAGCAGACCTATAAAATGCTGTCATTTTTCTTCCGATAAATCTGTTGGAGTAGTGTCTTAGCATTACTCACTTAAGTGACTTAGAGGTGGGTGCTGTGACACATATGTACGCGTCGGGCTTGGGTCTTGGGGAATGCGATCTACGGGCATGAGTCCTTTTTATTTTTTTGGAGAAATTTTATTTGTGAATATCCCTTATTTATTTCAGATTTAACTGTTGGGATTTCAGCAATTAATTCCTTGATTATAGTTTTGACTGTTGGGATTTTATTTGGCCGTTACTTCCTTTGTTTATTGCTCCATATTAATTTGGACGTTTTTTTTGGCTAAGCAGGTTCCTTCTTTTTTGCTAGACGTTTTCCCTTTATTGCCTATTTATACTCGGTTTCCCTTCAGCCAAAATACACAACGCATTCTCGTATCTCATTCTCTTCTTTCAAAAGCTAAACACTGTTCTCTGTTTCTGGGCAAATATTATGAGTTCCAGTCGGGTTTGTGAGTGCACATAAACTCCTGCGCCGTGCTTATCCTTGGAGGGCGACCGCTTCTTTTCTAATGTACCGATAGGTAGCGCGGAATCGTCTTTTAGGTAAGTGGATCACCACGACACGACTACTGTCAGTTTTGGATCACGCATCAACAAGTAAACAACTCCCGTTCTATTGCTTATAGTATAACAAAATCTAGGAGAAGTCTAGAATAGTAGAATGGTTACATTTTATGTAAGCACATTCAATTCCTAAATATTTTACGCAAGTATTATTATGTACTCTTTCCGTCTTCCAAAAATTATCCTATTTTCCATTTTGGATTGTCCTCCAAAGATTTTCTATTATGTTTTAATAGTTACTCTTCGTACTTGGGACAATTTTTTGATGACGTAGGAAGTACAAGTAATTCTCATGCATGGATGCATAATCCAATCACTCTAATTGAGTGCATCATACCCAAATATAGATTCCGCAAAGAGGCAGTTCTACACAAAAGAAAGACATCCAGTGGACGCCGCAGCGTCACTTTCAAGGAACTTCAAGTGTAAAGGAGAACATAGGTGTTAAAGATATTGTTTTGTTACTTGAATTTGAAGCTTAAACTGTCAGCTTTATCAACATAGCATGGGCTAGAGATGGGAACCTCTAGTTTCAAATTGTGAATAAATAGGCGTTGGTGCTTGAATTGTTGCTTTGAATATTTGGTGATGATATATAGTTTGAGTTCATGGAGTCATTTATCAAGTCTTATAAGACGCGCTATCTCCTGAAATAGAGGCATGGCTATACTAGTACTCCTTCACTAAGCTACGACCCAATCAGTGGGCCAATTGGCCTCTTGAAGGTTCTTTAGGGCACTGGGCTATTAGGATGGCCACTGCCCTTACTCCAACTTTATGGGCTGCCCGTAAATTTTTGGATAAGGCATCCTAATTATTCTTGTCACGGTGGAAGTCACCAACCATGGCCCAGATCAATATTCTCAGGTTTAATCAGCACGAAATGAAAAAAATTTACGATTATTGAAGGCCATTTTGATGCTATATATGTTGGCATCGGAGTGATACGAGGATTTTCAGAGCCATTTGGAGAGGTATGGGCATGGAGAAGCGAAAGTTGAGGAAGGTTTGCTAAGCATATACACTACAAAGTTTGAGTTCTTGAGGTTTGGTTAAGCTCATTCATTTCTACAAGAAAAGAGGGGAAGAGGTTAGCCTTACAATAACCGGGCACAGCTTAGCTGGTGCCTCGGCTCTCCTCAATGCATATGAAGCAGCTGCAACATTTGTCAACCTCCCATTTAGGTGTCCTCTCTTTTGCTGCTCCAAGGATTGGAATCGCGGACTATAGGGACGAGTAGGAGCTAGGTGTGAAGACATTACGCGTTGTAGTCAAACAAGACGTCGTTCCTTGGATAGCAGGGACAGTCTTCAACGAGAGAGTGGGTGTACATTCATGCAGGCATCGAGCTATAAATTGACGTGAGAGTCTATCCTTACTTGAAGCGAGGTTTGCAACTGCAAGGGCGCCATATGCTAAAGATTCACCTTCATATTCATATGTTGTATGGATTTGAGAGTTCAAATATCAAGCTATCAATTTTAAGTCTTGTCTTTGCTTAATGGGTCGAGTAATCAATTCAACCTATCTCAGCATTTGGGTTATCATCCACTAGTGGGAAATACATACAGGAGTATAATTAGGTTTCAAACTTTGGGTCCAATGTCATTATATTTAGTTAATTGGCTGAAAAGTCAGTCATTTGAAATTGCAGATCAAAGCTAACCACAGCATTGAAGGATAGAGGACCCCTAAATCCTGAAACTTCAACTTAATCAGGGCACCAGTGCAGTCTATTTATTACAGCAGAAACCTGGGCACAATGAATGAGAGAAAATAAAGGGTGAGGGGCTTGTCAAAGACCAGCAGTGAACGATCGTTTTCAATTTTCAACAGTGATTCATGTGATGTTTCTGCACATCATTTTCTGATTCAACTTACACTGCTCATGGTCATTATTAATGCTAGTTCATGAGTTGCTGTTTTCTGCAGCATTTAGGCTAATCTAATCTATGGACTGATAACCACATTGCAGGTAACCAAATTCAAGCTAGGCGTTTGTTGAAACCAGAATTCACATCTTCCACCGAAGTAATGAGAAAAGTTCAGAGAACAGGGCAATACCATACTAGAGCTGTCTGAATTTGTACTCAAGATTTTACCATAGATGATTGATACACTTGTATCATAAGAAGGCACTCGAAATTTCGAAAATGCCAGCTACACTTATCTCGTCTTGAATCTAGATTTGCCAAACAGAACAAACACAAACTGATAATCAAGGTCAACATTTTAACAAAGTTCTAGCTGATGCTCGAAGTTTTAAAAGAAAGTTTTATAAATATTCGTACTATATATTATAGAAATTTGATCCAGAAATGGACCTTACACATTGTCATAAATCTACTATTAATTGATAAGAAACAGGATACATACACAAGCAGAAATCTTTAACCAAGAGATTAAAACCAAGAAAGAAAAAAAATCCTCCCTGATTCTCAAATAGGATTCACATCTCCATAATCGACATACTTGAGCTGCATTGAAGACCGTTAGATTGATTCTTCTTGACATATCCTATATTTCGTCACTGAGTTTTCATAGTATGAAAGAGTCAAGTTTTAGCAGGTTAGTATCATGATCATTGATGCATTATTTTTTAGAAAATATCCAAGATCTCCAAGATGAAGTTGTTGCAAAGTGGGCAGTTCCCCCTTTGCACAAAGAGCTCTCTCGAACACAACCTGCAAAACGTATGGCCACAAGGAATGAACGCTGCGCCTTTATGCCTCACCATACACACACAGCAGCAAGAAAACTCTCCTTTCCCAACATCCTGTACCTCCTCTTCCTCTTCTTCGCGATCCAACCTATACGTAGGCCCACTTATCCCAGCCTGTCGATCTGTCTCCTCCAACAAATCCATCAACGACATTCTCATAGGTTGAGCCGTAGGAGGCTCCAAGTTAGGAACCTCACCTCCATCCCCGTCATCAAACTCGTCTCCATTTTCACGAGTTGACCCATGAACCTCCTCATTACCAGCCCTCCCCCGAATACCCTCTTCCAGCTCCCTGGACAGCCTCCAACGGGTCTGCTCCCTCTCAGCAGCCAAAGCCGCAGACAGCCTGAAGCTACTGCCACTCCTGGGAGACCCACCACTATCAAACTCCCTCAAACTCAAGACATCTGCAGGAACAGCATCAAGTCTCCTAAGTGAGTTCCTACTCGCCATCATATCCCCAACAGTAGATGATCTCAACCCCAGCATCACGTCAGACTGCGGAACAGGCAAAGTCGACGTCCAACTCCCCGAATTCAAATTTTGATTCAGACCCCTCTTAAGCCTAAGCCGATCCTTAAACGACTTCCAAGTCTTCCTCCCGTTAGGAGACCCAGCACTACCACCTCTAGGAGAAAGTGTCTCGTCGTTTTGTATAACCTCAAGCAGCGTCCTGACAACTACGTTAGGTGGCTTCCTGTCACTGTTAAGCACTGCGGCCAGCGTAACGCTTGATGCCCGTCTCGGGCTATCCGAAACCCTGTTATTATTACTGAATTCGCGGTTGATTGCATCGGCCAAGTCCGCTGCAATGAAGGTCTCCCGTAACGTAGAGTGTTGGCCGCTCAGTCTCCGCTCTGTAACAGCAGTAGCTACGCCACCGCCGTTACTTTCCATCCAATCTGATAAAACCACACAAATTTCAATATCATCAATTGCATTATAACCTATGCTTTTGTTATCGATGAAATGGTAGAATATGCATTTCCAAATCATTCAATTATAATAGCATATTTCCAATACCCACATATTACAGAAAGTTAAAATTTTAAAAAAGGGCATAAGAATGGGAATATGCAAAAACTGGTCGTTTTGATTTGTTTTGTCTGTTCTATGTTTTTTGAGATTCACAATTATGTAACTAACTAATTATGTAACTTGTCGTGTCATGTGACTTCTAATTAATTTCGAAACAAATAAACGGAAAACAAAATTTTACCAGATTAAGGATTACCAAATTGTAGGATTTTTAACGATATTCCAGAAAAATAAATAATAATAATAATAATAATTTGTTTTTGAAATTAAAAAGCAAAAGCATGAAAAACATAATCGTCCGCCACATACCTAAACTTTTCCGTATTGTCGGGTTGAAATGGGTTCAGATTTGAATTATTGGGGCAACTTGAATAGCAGAAAATTTGCTGGATTTTTCATTTTGGATTGATTTCCTTGAAAATAGAACTATATTTGATTGATTTCTGGGAAAAGCAATGTTTTAAAGTTATTAAAAATGATTAATATAATAAATAAAAGAGAGTGGAAAGAAAAGGTGTGGGGAGGGATGATTGTAGAGAGATAATGGGAGAAAAAAGAGGAGCTCGTATTAAGCCCAAAAAGAGTAGGGTATATAAATGTAAGTTTTGGTTATACTTTTACCCATCCTTCTCAAGCTGCCAGTCTACTACTCAAAATTTGCACCTACAAAATATCGATTACTTCCCCTTTAGATAAAAGGCACTGGATTATGTCTAGTCATTTCTGTTCATGTACTGTACAATTGAACTTCCATATTGAAACTTCAAATTGGACTAGTAAGGAGCAAAACTGGTGAAAACCCTGAGGTCCAAGCCATTGATGCTTTTGTGGTTTTATGAATCCGATCCGAATCATAGTAGCCAAGTAATCGACTAAACTCAATCTGATTAATGACTTGATAGATAAGAGACATCCCGCTCTTTAACACAACATAATAAGTACCAAGTGGATTAAAACTAACCACGATCTGCTTTGTCAATTTGAATTAGGAGGGCCTTAATCATAAAATGAAATAATTTTTTTTTTACTAAGAACATGTATAGCAACATTTAACAATGACCTCTTGACCTATTTTTTTTAAAAATAAAGTATAAAATACTATTTACATTGATTATTTACATTGATTTTGTCTTTATAAAATATGTCAATTCTCTATTACTCGTGAAATGTGGAAATAACAGTGGATACTCAACATTAAAATTTTTTATTTTTTAATGTATTATGTATTATTTATTGAATTCAAAGTGGATATACAACATTAAAATTTTTGTGTCTCAAATGATTTTGTAATATTTATATGACTTGTTACCTTAAAAAAAACTATAATACACCTTTTTTGCAAATTTTCCTATTGTAAAGCCTTTAGTTAGTTGTGGCCATGTCATTATACACCAGAGAGATTTGACTTCATTAATTGACGCGATTATAGTTTTACACTCAAGACATTTAATGTAATTCTTTAAGCTATTATGTTTGATAATCTAAAGGCCTTAGGGGCACTTGTTAGTTTGTCAAATACGTTTTCTTGTTTCAAACTAATACGCATTGAAGTCTCACTAATGCAACGTTAAACCCATAAATAATGGTGAATTAAAAAATCTCTAGCTAGTACAGTCAACTAAATCAAGTGCTACATTTGCACTAACTTTTGCATATTGGCTCTGTTTAGTAGGGTGTAAAACATTTTTCCTAAAAATTGTTTTCCAATTTTACATTGTTTAGTTTGGTGTAAAATATAGAATATAAAACTTGGAGTGTAAATTCATTTTACACCCTATTGAAAACATTTTCCTTTGAAATTGGGAGTAAAACAATTTTACATCCATTCACTCCTAAAAAATACCAACTAACAAACAACTCACGCATTACCAACTCATACATAGAGGTGGGCACGGGTTGTGCCATGCTCGTCATGGACAGTATCAGCTCGTGTTTGGCCTCTTGTCGTGTCGTGTTGTGCCTAATTGTAGTCGTGTCATGCTACCTTTCCCTAAAACTCAGCCAATGGCCTAGCATGGCCCACATGATTGGCATGTCGTGTCTTGCCTCGTGCTGGCCTAAATTTTTTAACAAAAAAATAAAAATAAAGTATAAAATAGAATTGGAAAAAAATAATTTTAGATAATATAAATTATATTATAAGAATATAATAATATTAACAATAATAGTATTATTAATTGTATTAAATAATACTAAATAATAGCGTGCTTCGGGTCATGCCTCGTGCCAAATTGACGTGCCGCTGGCCTGGTAGTGCCTATATTTCTTTGTTGTTTGCGGTCTGGCCTGCGGCCCACTCCATGGATAGTGTATTGTGTCGTACCATGACTTTGCTTGTGTCGTACTGTGCCAAAAGCGTGCCTACTTGATTCAGCCCATGCCCAGCTCTACTAAGCATTTTTCATTTCTCATCTTCTCGATAACTTCTCTCTCTACTCCATACTTTCTCTCTCTAAAAATTCGGGGAAAATCCATAATTTCTTTTCATCTTCTTCAAATATCATCAATTTAGTACGTTTTCTTCGAATCTCATGTTTTGATTATTAAATTATCGAACTATATCATGAATTTGAACTATTTTTATCCATTTTCGTCAAAAATAAAAAAAACCCCTAGATTTCCCCCTGATTCGATTGAATCGTGTAAGTTTCTCATGAAATGTGGGCAATCAATAGTTTCTTTAAAATTAGAGTAGAAATTTTCTTTCTGTTAGAATTTAAAATGTAAAAGGTACAAACTATTACATTACAACGAATTAATTGGTTTACCTATTTAATGGGTTTGCTTATTCGATTGCGAATACTCCTTTATAGTTAGCTCAAGGTCTTTTTATTATGTTGAACCAAATTTTTTAGGATTCTCTGGTTTTATGGCGATATTCTTTATAATATAATATGTTATTAATAGATTAGAGAAATGTATTGTAGATTTTATAAAAAATATTTATTATAGCATAACAAATTTAGCTAATGACAAACAACTAGAAAATATAACGAAAAAAAGAGTTAAAAAATGACACTAGAATACAATTAGAAAAGTTAATAGGAGTAATTGGTTTTCAATTCAACCAAACAACGGAAAATATTTAAATGTAAAACCATTTTCCATTCAACCAAACAACGGAAAAGTTCTATGAAAATAGGTTTTCCATCGTAAAAGGTTTTACATGGAAAACTATTTTCAGTTGAAGACGTTTTACACCCTAATAAACGGAGCCGTTATGTTAAATGCATTTCTCTATTATATAACCTAATTTGAACTTGACATATGACATGAGTTTCACTTGAAATTAAGATGATTTTTCTTAATTTATAACTCAAAATATATCTAACATGAAATAAATTGTCTTAATTTACCGTCATTAGAATGTTGTTTTTCCTACAATGTCCCGAGGTAGGTTGATTTTATTCGATACGGATCAATTTGTTCATATTCAAGGTATATTCATTTCAACTCTCTTTGCACTCTCCCTCCTTTCTCTTCCCTCACAACTTTTTCATTTTCATTTTTTGGAGGGCTCACTTGTTTTATCTTCATTATAATCATACAAACAACAAACTAGGGATTTAGGGGTCTCAACCTTCAATTGTACTCTTTTATTCCCCTAATAGCGATCACAAATATCATTGTAGTTAGAGGTAAGAAAATAAAATGCTTAACTTGTGGGTTGAATTTTAAGATATGGTGAAAGAAATAAAAGAATAAAAGACTAAAGGAACATAAAAAAAATCCCTTGAGTTGAGAAGAGGATATGATTCCACCTACAGGCTAAAAAACATCAATTCCATTATGCAAGAATGTTTGAAAGTTTATTAGAGAATATCACATTGTACTAAAAAAAAAAGGTTCAGTATATCTAAATTTTAGAGAAACAAGATCTTAACTTTTGCTGCTTCACCACTTATATTTGATCAAATACGATATGACCATATGAGTAAACATAGAAGCACCTAAAGTAGGTAAAAGAAACAATAGGGAGATTAATGTGAAGGGAGAAATACATAAGATGTAAATATGTACACATTCTCATAAATCAAGCACTTAGAAAAGTATAAGATGGAAGGCCAATTATCTTCTTATGCATTAATTAATGTTAATATGATCTACTAAAAAAATAACTAAGTGATAGGAATAAAATTATATATGGAACAAAATTTGTCAAGATGCATGAAGTTCTATAAGATTGAATTTGTAGTAATGTAAGATGCATACATACAAAAAAAATAATTGTAAAACAAAGAGAGGAGTCCCTTAGTGCCCTTAATTGAAGACCATTTTTAAAGATATTTTCAAGACTTGATGCATGTGGTGTATCTTTCACTTTTTGATGTCCTAGAAGAGGAAAATAAATTTAAGTAATGTCGATACTTGTTATTTTTGTTCTTCATATTCATTTTTCCTTTAATAATTTGATCGTTAGATGATCTAAATTAGTTACAGATAGGGGTGCTTATGAACCGAGTTGAACTCGAGTTAACTGAGTGAGTTCGGCTAGAGCTCAATAACTCAAATTCTAACTCAACTCGAACTCGAAAGCTCGTGAGCCAAAAACCTGAAACTCAAGCTTGACTCAAAAACTTAATTATTTAACTCGAGCTTGACTAAAACTTGTTTAAAGCTCAAGCTCAAACTAGACTCAACTCAATAAGCACACATAGTTACAAAGAGACTAAACCTCAACTCAATAAGCACACATAGTTACAGAGCGACTAACTCACTGCATGGAAATGAAAGTTGAGCTCCTCTTGTCCACTTGTTCATCCCCAAATCGGTATCATATTGCCCAAAGCCTAATGCATGCATAAAGTATCAATAAACATAGATTACAGATATTGTTAAAAAAACACATGTTGTGTGAATAAAAGGGTGCGATGAGTGGATGGGGGAGGGAATTGATGGATGGAAAATATAATTATCTATTCGTTATGAGTCTTATAGTTATATATTCCATATAAGCCTTGTAATTCTCAAGCTTTACACTTTACAAACCGTTTACACCACAATTTGGTCAAGGCCCAAACACGAAGCCCCAATCTACCCATGGCTAGTACATGATATTTCATTTGTCTCCCAAAAATTACCCAAAGTATGAAAATTAACTTTTTAAGATATAATGGAAGATTTTTAGGAAACAACCCAAAGAAAATTTTTAAGGAAATATAACAATTTTTGAAAACACAACTTAAAATAAAAAAATTAGGCAATTTTTAGAAAATAGACGAAGTACAATTATATGACAATATGAGTTATAAAAAATAATGACTTTCATCAAATTCATTGTACCAGATTAACCCGAATGAGATTCCGGGCCAATAAATGGGTTCTCCTTCCTAAGTTCCATAAAATAGAAGTGGACAAGACAACCGAGAAGGCCGGCTTTTGGACCCTTCTACAATCTATCCCCAACTCGCAGATTCCCTTCCTCTTTCTTTACTGTCTCTGAACATTCTTCCATCCATGTTTGTTTCTATACTCGACCTCCTCTTCACATCTCATCCACCTATCCATCAATCTCCTGCACATGCATCTTCCGTATAATCTCGTCTGTGATATAAAATCTAGTGAGAGAACATTAGAATTCACAAGAACAAATGGATCTCAAATTGGACAAAATATGGATGTGGGTTTATATGATAAAATGTGTAGGATTTTATGTGGGAAAATGGTATGTAATTAGGCTGAAAATGGTGGATAATTTTGTGGTTTAGAATGGAATGAATTTCGTGGGTAATTGAATAGAAATGTGTTTAGGTTTTTTTAGAGGAAATAGAAAAGAAAATATGGTTAGATTGAAGTAATACTCTCTTAAACAATTTGGAATATGTAGGTAAGGATTTCTCACTAGACCTACTAGGTGTAGTTCTATGGTAAGGACTACTCACTCAAACCAAAGAAAACTACTCAATTTGTGTGGAGGATTTCTCACATACCACTCAAACTCTTCAAGAAAAATCTTGGAAAACACTTTAGACAATCTACACAATTGTTCTAAGGCAAAGGGTTATTTTTTTTTGTAAAAATTATTCAACAACTTTTGCAACTACATATGATCTCCCCTTTTATATGCTGTTGGACAGTGGTGCGTGATGTAAGGGTCTAATTATGGGTTGAAATCAGTAAATTAGTGGGTGTAAATTAGATGAAAAGACTAGAATATCCTTGCACATAAATGAATGGACCATGTAACAAAAAAATAATCCAACCCATTTTCTTCAAATGACTCCTTAGTGACGCCATTAGAGAAAGATGTAATTTTATTACATCAGTCTGATTCTCCATCTCTACGTTTTCGATTGCTCATCAGTATTAACACAATGAGTCGTATCCTATCAAGTCACTCTGTTGTTCTTTCTTTCATCATTTTCACGATGTCTGAAATTTAGCTTGTTTAATACCTTAGAAAATTCACCTTTTTTTAAAACCTTTCTTGTTTTTACCAAATTGAGTGTTGTGATAGGTTGGATCTAATTAGGGTTACTTATCCGTCTTTTTATATTGGCTATATTGCTATTATTCCAGTAAAATTTTTAAAAATTTAACTATAAATTTCCTTACTATAAGAAACAATATATTCACGTGTGATCTTATTAAATGCGTAAATTTTTTTATATCGAATTAGGGACAGAGATAGAAGGTTATAATTCTGTTTTTTTGGTCGTATATGTATTGGTGAATGCTCGAGCTTTGACTGAAGTGGAACGCGAGAATCAAAGAAAGAAAGACTGTGAAAGAGCTCAAGCCCGCAATGCCAATAAAGCCAAGCAGCAAAAAAGCGATGGTTTAACACTTGAGCAGTGTCGAGAAAGGTACTACCCCCTTCATTTCTTTTCAATTAAATCAATCAACTTTGCCATATCTTGAAAATGTCATTTCATTTTATATGATTTGATGAATGCAGGGATGCGAAAGCATTCCAAGAGAAGTTAGCGAAGAAGGCAGCACAAGGGCAGACCAAGAAAGAAGGTGCTAAAATTAGGAAATAATTATTAAAAAAACCCCTATAATTAATGGTCATCCCGAATTTTATAGTAAGGTTGTAAATTTGATATGATTAATGTAATGGGGGTTGTGTATTGTGGTAATGTTTGGCTGATTCATCTAATCTATGATTTATTTCAGGGGTTTGAGGGGTTCAATGTTAATTGTACTAAACAAGATTGATTAAATTTGACAAAATTTAGCTCTTTGATGTGATCAATGTAATGGGGTTGTGTGTGTGTGTGTTTTTTTTTTTTTAAAAAAATTAATGTAATGATGTGGTGAAATTGTTATGATCATGTTAATTAGGGTATAATTCTCCTCCATTTCTGCATTGATTTCGGTTCTTGATTTGATTTTTTGTTTATGATCATCATGTTACTTAAAACCCAAGACCCATCGCCAAAAGCATTACTGACTACTGAGAGCATATGGCATGGGAGTATGGGACTAGCTGATGTTGTGGAAGAGGCAGAGCCTTTTTCTGCTATTTATTGCAGAGAATCAGTTTAGGAAACTGAAGGAATGATATGTATTATGATAAAATACTTAGACTACATTAATTGTTATTAAAAATCAATTAATAAAGTTTATTAATTTGGTTAATTAGGTAGTTGTTGTGTTTAGTTAAGAAACAATTATGATTTGTAATATAATTAGGAATAAGACCTTCTACTATCTTTAACCAAATCATATAGCTAGGGTTATATATACTAGAGTACTAGTTTGGATCAAACTAATAAGAGATTATTTTTTTTACTAAACCTAATTTGGTTAGGAGAAGACTCAATGTATTTGATACATTAATTCCAATACTCCAAAATATAGGGCTTAGTGTTCTCTTACTCTAGTTGGTATACGGGAAGAGATTCAGATATGTTGTGTATTTAACTTCTAGATTAATTTTCATGATTAACTATGCATGAGATCTTGATTGTATGATGAAAGAAAATTTTATCTGAAAATTCTGCTTTGATGGATCATAATCCTATGGTGGTATTAATCGCCTCTTTCATATGTTAATTTTGATATAAATTTTTTTTATGATTTTATATGTTGAACTTTATTATTTTTTATTCAATTAAAAGAGTTGACTAAAATTTGCATAACAATTTTTTTAATCAATTTAATTAATTAATTTGAAGTATATTAATGCTTGGATTAATTATAACAATACACTAATAAACATGGAAATAGTTTTCTTTTATCTCATGTTAGACACTTGCCCTGATTCAAAATAATCATGCACCATAATTTTGATTTTTTGCATGCATATTTAGGTTTGAATGATGCTTTAGAATGGTTCGAATAACTTAATTACACGATTTTACATCTCTTTCAAATTTTAGATAGATGGCTTGATAACATTTTGTTGTTTCTTAGTCTTCCAAGATATTGGAGAAAGCCTTAACAAAACAAACCATCCACTCAAGGATAACCTAGAAAGTGGGCAACTAGCCCAATCGAAGTCGCACCAACCTTTCAATTGCAACTCGCTATGTGTATGCAAATGAATACCTTGCGCAAATACCGAACCACGCGCAATGCAGCTTCCCAATGTTCCAAGCGTGGACTATGCATGAACTGTGACAATACGTGGACTGAGTATGCCAAGTTTGGCCGTGTGACGCCGAGATATATGAGACGACCAATAAGCCGTCGATATTTCTCAGGGTTTGACAATAGATCGTCCGTTGCAAGCGCTAGCTTTTGATGTTGTTCCATGGGAAATTCCACCGTTTTATCATCATGACTTCCTAAATCAGATATAATATCTAAACAATACTTTCTTTGAGAAACAAAGATACCCTGTTTGTTTCGGGCTACCTCCAAAACTAGGAAATATTTCAACACACCCAAATCTTTTTTCTTGAAACAATTTCCCTGGTATTCTTTAAAACGTAACATTACATGTTTATCATTCCTTGCAACAATTAAGTCATCAACATATACCAACACATTAAACTGAATATTCTCATTCTTCAGAGTGAATAAGGAGTAATCAGAATAAGATTGTTTAAACCCGTAGATTTTCAATGTGGTAGCCAACTTGGCAAACCAACATCTAGGGGCCTGTTTCAAACCATATAGTGATTTTTTCATACTGTAGACTTTGTCAGAATCGTTTTTATGAAAACCTGAAGGAATTTTCATATATAATTCCTCTTTTACATCATCATGAAGGAAAGCATTATGGACATCCATTTTGTGGACATCCCAATTTTTCAAGATTGAAACTGCAAAAAAAGTTCGAACAGTTACCATTTTTGCGACTAGTGCAAAGGTTTCGTTGTAGTCTAATCCTTCGACCTGATGATGACAAAAAATTACTAGCCGTGTCTGCAGATTTCCATGTTCAGCAAATTTTTCTTTGTATACCCACTTGCTTCCCAATGCCTTTTTCTCGGGAGGAAGCTTCTCAAGAACCCATGTTAAATCAATATCAATTCCTCAAGTTCTCATTAATCTCAAAGCAATACATTTATAGTCCAACAATCTTAACCTAGATAGGATACTTAAAGATATCATCATATCTAAAGATAATAGCAAGATAAAAGATAACAAGATAATAATCTATCCATGATTATCCTAATAGGGAAGCTTCCTTAGGGTCGCCTTAAACATTTTGGAACAAAAGATGACAACAAACACCCTAATACTAACTCTAGTTGAATTGAGCAGGGAAAGAAGCTATGTCACACTAGGAGATTTCTTTGGAGTATGACTACATTAGGAAAAACTGTGGATCGGATAGGGAGTCTTGGCCACGCAAAGTTGTCCGTAGCTGCTTGTACTTTGGACTAAAATGAATTGAAGATGAAATCTAGAGACAATTGCATTGACCCACTGAATATTTGATGTACACTTAAGTTGCTTCCCAAAAGGAAGAGTACGTACATTCTCAACAGGATTTAGATAAAAGGCTCTTAGTCTTGAGCATCATTTCCAAATGTAAGATGATTTAAGATTGGTTTTTTAAAAATAATAAATTCGAAATATAACCTCCGTATCAAAATATTTCGAAAAATGACCATAGAGTCTGATTTGGTATAAAGTCGCTATTTAGGACAACAACTTTGTTTTTAAAATTATTTTTAATGAAAAACAATTTATTTAAATTTTTTTTTAAATTCGCTGTTTGAGACAACTTTGTGATTGTTTTTCTTCCTCAAATTAAAAAAAAATATTCTTTTAAAAAAATAAAATTGAAAGTCGTTGTCATATCGAGGGTCATTTTTCGAAATACCTTAATCCGGAAGTTATATTTCATTTTTTTTTTAAAAAAAAAGTTTAAAAAAAAGCTCTCCTCGGCTTACGTTCAAGGGATATCATGCACTTGTGGAGGAGTTTCAAATGCATGTGTTAGATCCTTCATGATGTTGTATGCTGAAGTATTGATCTCGTGGTGAAGCAAGCAGTGTCTCCTTAATACTAAAGATGATCGGTTGATACCCACCAATGCCACTTACATTCAGTCCACTTTCATTTTCCGAAGAACTTCGCAATTATATGACATGCTACAAAAAAATTTTGCTTGATTTTGTCCCATAGCTTTTTGGTGTACCATATACGAAATTAGAGTCTCCATATATGCCATGCAACTCCAACCCTCTTAGAGGTATGTAACAAGTATTTTACCTAGGTGACTATTGACTTTAAAACACAGATAATAAATACCTTTACGTTTTGAATTTTTTTTTTTTTTTGTTGGTATTATTTTTGATGTTAGTATTACTAGTATTGATTTATTTACTTTTGATAAACCTCTTAAATTTTTTATTTTTAAGGTTATTTAGATTAAAATATTATCAACGTTACCAAATGCATCTCTTAACTTTTATACTTTAGGTTTTGGGATAACTTTTACTATACTTTATTATAACTATAAATGAATTAGATTGCACTTTGTCTAATAGAGCTTGATTATCTCCTCCTTCCACTGTATGTATTTTATAGTTTGTAATATGATTCAAATTATCTAATATATCTTTGAGATTTAAGGTGATGGTGTATTGCTTTATCTATAAAATCATAATTATGAGTTATATTATGATAAATAGTAATGAGCTGTCCTTTCATAGATACCTTAATATGTATGTAGTTTTATATTTTACTTTAGTATAATTGACCAATCTTGTTTTCTTCTTTATTTTTTTTTATCAAAACTAGGATCAATAATAGCCAAAGTTGAATTACTACATCATCATCTTATTTGTTTTTATCCTTTTTCTTACTTTTATGGAATCCTTCCTTTGAACTGCAAAAATATCATTCAACTAGTTTACTATAACATTTTTATTTGTAGATTTTCTAACACTAAATTCTAGAAATCTTGAGTGTAACTTAAATAACATATAAGCCTCATTGTAGCTACATATTACTTCAATAAACATCCACCCACATCATCAGTATTGTCAAATTTGTAGATTTGTAGTATTCTTCTATTTTGAATTATGTACATAATAATAATAATAATAATATAAAATGTCAATATAACACATAAAATCAATTATCTCAAGAATATATTGTATTACTTCATATATAGAAATTATGACACCAGGAATGTAAAATATAATCTCTGGTATATATCTTTTGATATTAAGTATGTATACGACTTCTAATCTTAAGTATACAACTTCTAATATCAGTTTTAAAAATTATAGAAAACAATAATCTCAACCATAAGAATTTTTTTTTATCTAAGAAATAGAATTCCTAATTCCAAGAATAGAATCAAAAGAAAATATGAATTTAGATATGTAAATTATGATTTTAAGTATAAAATTTTTGGCTTGAGGAATAGAAATTATGATCTAAGGTATCCTATCAGGTTTACAAACTAATAAACTCTCATGTATAGATGACATACAAGTTATACAAATTTATATTGAAATTATAATCTTTGGCACAACAATTATCGCATGCATAGAATAAAAACTACGAGCTAAGATAATTAAATTATGATACCAGGTAAAGAATTATGATGACAAGTATACACTTTATTTTTTCAGGAATAAAAGTAATTAAGATACCAAGTATAGAATTTCTTATATCACATTTATAACTTCTGGTCTCTCGTATAGAAATTAAAGAAAATTAATTTTAAATTTAAGTACTATGATATTAGGTATAGAATTTTGATGGTTTATAAACCACATTCTTAATTTTTATGCAAATATAATTTGAGATCTCAAACACTATTCATTGACATATGTTTAGATGTGAAAAATATTATCATAATCTTTGAAATCAATTTCATGCCCTTTCAATTCCTATTTTTTTGAATCCAAATCTCCATTACCAAAAATGATTCAAACTACATCGTTTTCAAACTAGAAGATGTAACATATTCCATTTGAGTGCCTAAATTTTAAATTTATCTTAGATATGTTTCGATTACGCTTCAAAATCGAGTTTCAAAATTATAACATCAAGTTGTTAAAGAAAAATTATGGTGTCTAAAAATCGGAAATAAATGAGAGAAGGAGGCAAAAAGTAAATGCGGCGAAATTGTGTGAAGTCGAGGAATAAGAGGAAATAAGTGATCTCGTGAACTAGGGGTTTTTGTTTAACACATGTTCGCCATTGCAATGGAATGGTGAGACTTGTCACACTTAATACTAATTCCGAAGTCACACACGACTTTTACTATTCTATTAGCGAAGGCTTGTTCAATAAAATCATTTAAAGATTTAAAGCTACCTTTCATCGTCTCATCATGATTTCTATGTAAAAAAATGAATCACATCTTATTTTAGTTAGTACACAACAAACTATGATGCATGGACTAATCAACAAATGCCAACCTATATAGGACAAATTAAACGAACAAGGAAGAGACTCAAATAATCTTCATTGATCAAAGACCATATATTACCATCTTTGTTTAGTGACTCGCTTATAAATTGTTGTGTTTGATAGTCCTCACCCTACTTATGCAAAGTAAGTCAAAACCAACAAAGTATATACCATTGGTTTGGTAGATGATACATGCTTGTCCTTTATATTTTTTTTCCCAAATACCTATTTGAATTGAAATTAACATGACAAAAAAGTTTGCATGGTATCAAGATTCATAAAAGAATGAGTTGAGCCACTTTATCGTCAACCCTTGTTATTGGTCTTATTTTGATGACTCAATCTGTCCATTTTTTTTGGACTACTCAAAGTTGGTATTTATGAAATTAGGCGTGGGATTCATGATATCGAAAAAATCATTCATTAAGTATTTAGAAAAAAGATAACTAGAGACATGAATATGAGTTTACTTAGTTCGACTATCATTTCATGATTGCTTTGTCAGGATATGTAGTACTTGATTCAAGTTGTCATCATTTTCAATACAATGTTATAGCCTACTAATCTATAATAAGTAAATACGTTATAATTTTAATTCATTTTCATTAAACTCCGACCAACTTTTCTTTAAAAATACTTTTTCGAATCGCAAATTGCCATATATTCCATCTAATTCTCATTTCCTTATCCATAACCCCTTTCTTTCATTTATTTAAAAACATATTCTCCACGTCCTACCCTTCTTTTACAGTTTAGATCTCCATACCACATTACACATCTCTTCGAGTGACAAAAACAAAGACATCAAAACCAAAATATTTCTTTCTTTTTTTATTATTATTATTTGTTTGGGCAAAAGGGGGATTAAAAATCCACGAGGGAAACAAAATATATAAAAACTAAAATAAACATACGAAGAACCAACAGCGTCGAGCTCGAAAAAAAAAAGACAGAAAAATTGAGCAACACACTTCGATTTCAGGACGTGTTTGCATGCTTCCACAATTTGAAGAGCCATTCGAGTGCTAATCTTTCTCAATTCCATCAAATTTCGCTCCCAATTTTCCTATCATTTGTTCTATTCAAGCTCACACCATTCTTGGGGTTTCGAGTTTTCGCAAGCCCTAAAGAAACCCTAACTTTCCGAAAAAATTAGGGTTAGTGGATTTCCCCAGTTTCGCTACCAAGGAGAGAGAGGGGGTCTCGAGTTTCGTGTTTCGCGTGGGTTTTGTTGTGCTCAGGTGATCTTCCTGACTCTCATTTTTGACCTAATTTTGTGTGTTTGTGTGTTCTGTTCGCGGACGCTGGAATTTTGTCTATTTCGGGAAATTAGGGTTAGGGTTAATGGAACTTCATTGAGTTTGAATTTGTTTTTGAGGGGGTTCGTCGATTGGTGAGGTTGGAATTGTGGGAATGTGGTTTTGTTGCCCAATTTTTTGTGGGGTTGTGATGGGGTGGGTTTTTGCGTGCTCATTCTTTGAATGCGATGGGTTGTGATTGTGGCATTGAGTGCAAATGTGTAATTTGAGATTTTGCTTGATGTGGAGTGATGCTAGGTCTCAGTTTGATCGTTGCGAGTTCGAAATGTGTGCTCTTTCTGCTGCTGGCATAGGTTGAATTTCGGTTTAAGGTTAATTATGGACTGTTCTTTCTTTCGTTTATTTGTTGAAGTGATGTTATTATTATTGAGTTCGCTTTCATTTTATAGTTTCCTAGTAGCTCACAGCACCACATCGTTTGTGTGGTACGTCTTTGACTAGTCTAGTCTAGTCTGCTCATTCCATGTACTTTGCAATGGTGGTGTTCTCTTAGTAATTTGAGTAACTTTTTTTCGTGCGCGAATCTTTTATAGTTGTGTGCTTAGCAGAATATTAGCATTTAATACTTAACTATTCATTTATCTGGATATTAGGGTATTGAAATTACTGCTCGTGGATCTCAAGCCAACTTCTCTGGACCATAAATGAACTTTCTTTTTTCAGTATTTTTTGAGTGCAATTTTTTCTTGCACGTGTAAAGTCATTGATCTTTGTTTGCAATGTAATTTCTTGTTCAAGGAGACTAGTTATTGAACTACTGTGAGGAGTTTATTAATTTTGGCAAGATAATTAATTCCAATGTTTGTAATATACCAGCAAGGAAAAGTAAAATTCTTACAATAGTGATAAAAAGCTAGATATAAAAAGTGATGTAAATAAATAAGTATACATATTTAATACTCCTTATGTATAAGGGTGTACACACACACACACACCATTCTCATTTTTTTTTACGCTTGTGTGTTTATATATATAGAAGCTAGGGTTATTAGAGGAGAGTTCTTAAAATGAGAGAGAGAAGTCTTATTGATCAATAAATTTGAGATCCAATGATGGGGCTTGGTACCTGCATCATTGCTGTAAAACAGATGCACTGCCTTTGACATAGTGCCCTCCTTTTTACCTCCATATCCCTTCTTTTCGGTGTTCTCTACTTGAAATCAATTGTTGGTCGGCATCAATGGATTCTAGCAACTGGCTTTCCATTCATTGGTGTAACTAGATTTATTGTTTATTTGCTCTTGACGAACCCTGAAAACAACTTAGATTTTCCACTTATATTCTTGTCTCTTTCCTGTTTCATAGATGCATTCCATGAGTGCACCCTTATTCTCATGGCTTCCGACCTTTAGTTTGTAGTCAGGAACCTAGATTACTGGTCTTGGATGATGGAAACCTAGATTGACTCTCTTTATCTTGAATGCTTCTAGCCTAAAGCTTACCATTTATTTAATTGGGTCGCAATTTGAAAAAAATTACTTGTTTTTGGAGTTCTTAATCTGATAGCATGCCCTTTCCCCCCTTGTTTCCTTTTTGAAGCTTCATTTGAGTTCGAGCCATCAGGTTCAGCTGGCCTGATAACTTGCTTTGTCGTGGACTCTTTTAATTTTTATGAAAATTGATGTTGAAGTTGGAGCTGCACTTTGCTGGCCGAGCAGGCCACATAACTTAGACAATGAAGATTCTTGAGCCAATATTTTTTTTATTTTTTTTATTTCATTTTCCCAATAGTTTCTGCCCACTTAGATATTACTTCTTTTTAAGGTATTGAAATCCTTTAATTCCTGATATTGTAAATGCTTGATTGTTTGCTAGTAATTCATGGATTAGTCATTGACATTTACATTACCCATTGTTACTGAATTGTTGCTAACAAGGCCGTTGTGGTGAGATTTTTTTTTTTTTTTTTTTTTGGGGGGGGGGGGGGTTGAGGAAGACGAGGCTATATGTGTAGGGAGAAAAGAGAAGATGGTTGAGACATGTGTTTTCGTTTGGGGCTTATTATTATTTGATTCAAACATTTTGTTGATTTAGCATGAAATGTGAAATGATTATTCCAATATGCCATTACGGGGGTGCTCATAAAATTAGCCATTAGATTCAATTTATCACAATGTATTAAGTCCCACACATAAATCTTATTTTCCCTTTTTCATTTGAGCTTGTTTCTAGGTGTGTGTGTGTGTGTCTCTGTATATTAGTAATTTACATTAGCATACAAATCCAATTTAAAAATGACCCACTTATATGCTGGTATTAATGCTTTAAGTAAGATTCAGTGTTTTATTAAACTTCCTCCGTCTAGAAATTAAAGTCTTGTTTGCTTTTTCACTGTTTCCAATGTACAACATTGTCTTTTAATATCTTTTACACCAATAATTTGAAATTGAAAATTTTGCTTATATGAGTATACACATTGAACTAATTTAATATGATCGCATATGATTTTTTTCCTTATATTTTGATATAAAAAATACGGTTCATAGTTTTTAACTTTGATTTAAAAAAAGCAAACAGGATTTGTATTTGTGGACGGAGAGAGTATTAATTTTTAAATTTTAGTGAATGATTTACTTGTAATAACCTGTTGATTTTTCAATTAATATTGATGTTTGTACTCTGGCTGGGCATTATAGCATTTGTGTCTAACTTAATTGGACATTTGCAGTAATCTGGGTTTTAGACTGCACATTTACTCGTCACAAATTCATTATTCTTGTAACATTCCACTGGGACTTGTACTCTTGCTTGGGTGGGGATATCTGTTGTACTCTGGCGCTTTCTCACTTGATCATAGTTTACAGAACTCCTGTCTGTCCATTTTCAACCATTTTGTTTGTTTAACAACAATGACCTTGTGAGGATTCCAGTTGTAAAGTCTGTGGATTTGGATGTATAGAATTAAGATGTATCAGTATGTTAGTCTACCTATACGCAGTCAGATTTTTGGAGAGACCATTCTGAACCTTTGGTTGCATTTGATATTGTTTAACTTTGAAATATATTTTGTCCTCTCCTATAGTTTGTACTATTGAATTGCAAGCAGAGCTTCTTGCTAAGCAGTAGAAATTTTACTTTCAAATTACTTATCCAATTTCTTTTGTCTTTTATCTATTTCCTTTTTCTACTGCCAACTTTTTCTTCAAGAAATTAAGAAAGTTGGTGACTGCTTTCCATCAGAGATTCAACCAAATTTTAGAGCTATGGAAGGGGATCAGCTATAGCTTTTTGGATAGGAATGCATGGATATAGTACTGGATCTACTTTCCTCTTAAATGCTGAGGTTGATTCCATGGGAGGAGTTGTTGACGGTGGAGTTGGTGTTGGCAATAATCCCTCTCTTCATCGAGCAGCAATTGAGAAAGCACAGGCTGATCTACGGTAAGATGGGTCTGTTTCTTGGCAATCATTTTTTTTGTTGTTGTATCTGCAGTAATTTTTTAGCATTTCTGACAGACTGGAATATGATGTTCGAGAGGAGCGAAGGAGAGAGCTTGAGTTTCTTGAGAAAGTAAGATGTTCTCACATCCTTTTTCATTGTGTCAACTCCAGCCTCTTCTGCTGTGCATACCTGTTCTTGTGTTAAACGTTTGGTTGCGATTGCCCTTTGTTTGCAGGGTGGAAATCCTCTTGACTTCAAATTTGGTCATGCTGTATCAGTGAGTGTCCAGTCTACCTCTCACACATATCAGCACCCAGATCAGATTTTGAACAGGTAATTCCTAGTATTGTTATATTCTTTTGAAATACGAACTATATACTATTCACTAGTTATCATATTGATCAATTGTTTTACAGTGAAGCAAAAGGTAGTTTTGCATTGACTGCCTCCCCTCATGGTGATTCGGTTGAAAGTAGTGGGCGATTGGGTATTACTACAGCCTGTGAACCAAATAGTGCCGATAATTTTGATGGTGAGAACGAGATTCTTGAAATTGAAAGAAAGTCGAAACATCCGACTAGGGGTAGCGTCACTCCTTCAGAGCATTCTTCTCAGCTTGATGGGAGCCAAAATGTCAAGGAGTCTGAGGACTCTCCTATTTTCCATCCCAAAAAAGGTCAAGCATATAGGAGAAGAAACAGATCTAGGACAAACCGTGATGGCCCTCGATCAAGTTCCAGTGATGTGGCATCTCGTGGGGGACATAATTCTTCTTTTCCTGGTCGACAAGTGATGCTTTCCAAACCCGTTGCATCTGAAATTCAGTTTGAAATAGAGTCTGAAGGCACATTTGGTTTGCATGCATTGACAGCCTCTAGAGCGAGTGAAATTTCAGAAGGCAAGGTTAATATATCAACTTCGAAGGGTAATTGGGAGGAACTGCAAAATTCATGTGTAAAATCTGTTGACATTCCTGCTGACGCAAGGCCTGCTACCACTGTCGAACCTGATATTGTTGCAGGAAAGGAAAATTTAGCTATTATTGATACTGAAGTTCCTCTCTGTTCCGGTACGGAGAAAAAGGAAGATGTTGCAAGTGCTTCACAACTGGATGAGGGAGGTAAATTTACTGGAGATTGCACGTCAATACTAAACGATGCAATTGTTAGCTATACAGGTGTTGTTACAAAGGGATTAGATTCCGAGTCCTCTTGCACCCATACTAGCCTTAGTGTAGATGGAAATGGAAATGGTGAGAGTGATTTGTATACTAACTTAAAAAATCTAGATAGTAACGGGACCCCGAGGGAACCCAAGGTACCACTTGGGGAGAAGTCCATCAGTGTAGATGATGAAATGCTTAATGAGAAGCCTGTTACCATTGTAGGAGAAAGTGCTTCTATTGATAAGGAAAACCAGAATTCTATCAGTTATCAAAGCAATGGTTTTGCTGCTAAAGATCTCGAAGTTGATAGAGATAAAATTTCTCCTAGAGACAAGCCTGAGTGTCCAACAAACAGAGAGGAGTTAGGGGCACAAGACCATGCCGAGACAAATCCAGATAAAGAGCATGGTCTCCTTGGTGATTTCATTCCCAAAGCAGAGATCTCTTGCCCTGTGATACCGGTTTCCTCTGCAGAACCTTCTTCTCATGAGGGTAATAAGAATGATTTGTCTGCACCACCTCTCACTTCGACGCCTCAAGTTTCTAGCGAAAACCAGCAGAAGCAGTTTGACAAGGCACATGAGAACAGGGTTCTGGAAGAGGCACGGATTATAGTGGTAATTTTGTTTTTTCTTCTTTGTGTATTGGTATCTTAGCTTTTGGTTGGTTACCTTTTGCTTTGTGACTAATGTATTATGGTGCTCTATACAGGCCAAACGTAAAAGAATAGCAGAGTTATCTGTTGGTTTGACACCAAAGGAGCATCGACGTAAATCTCATTGGGACTTTGTTCTTGAAGAGATGACGTGGTTAGCCAATGATTTTTCACAGGTTTGTCTAGGGGAACTGGTCTTCTTTGCGTTTGTATTTGCAGTGCTTTTAACTCATTCCCTCCTTTAGTTCTAGTGTTAATGGGTTCTGTTTCCTGAAAGTTCAAGAAGTTGCATTAACTATTCAATATATATTTTTTTTAATCTGACTTCATGTACTCTGGGATTTTATTTTAGGAGCGTATTTGGAAATTAAACGTTGCTGCACAAGTGTGTCACGGGGCTGCCTTTGCTTCTCAATTAAGGTTGGAGGAACAAAAGAAGTGCTGGAAGCAGAAAAGCGTAGCACACACTTTGGCAAAGGCTGTAATGGAGTTTTGGCATTCAGCAAGTCTTTGTATAGAAAATGTTGCCTTTTATGAGTCAGAAAAATGTAGCAATGGTGCTTCATCAGGTTCAGTTAAATCTGAGCTGGTAAAGGATGAGGTTGAAGGTCTTGATAAGGTATTGTTTTATGTAGTTGTAGCCTTAGAAATATGGATACATTGGCTTTCTTTATGTGTCCATCTTGTATTGTAATTTATTTGTTTTTTCCAGTGGTATTCTGACTTAAACTTGCGTTTTTTTGTTAAATAATATTAGTTGGCTTTATCTATGTTCGTCTCTAACTGAGTTGTAACATTGGTGTTGTCTTTGTAATTATGATGATGTAGGGATCAATAAAAAAATTGAAACCTTGTTGAAACTGGATATGATTATTGTAATTTAATTTGATATCATATTATTATATAATTAGTTATCTATCTATGAGTAGTTGTGATCTTTACTTGCACAAGATTTTTTTGGGTTTTTCCTCCTCTTCAACTCATGTGAATCAATATATGATGGCCTTTATGTCTATTTTTGACACTGAATGGATGTCTCTTCTGCTGCTTGATACCACTTTTTTATTTGTTTTCTTATTTGATATGGTGCTACTACTTCTCCTGATTGTGCCTGTATTATGTCCGACACAGTGCTTTCATGTGCCTTTTTTTTTTCTTTTCTTTTACTAATTGCATGGTGTTGTGACCAGGATGAAGCTTCTGAGCAAAAGCTGCAATCTACTGCAAGTAAACAGGATCTTGCTGTCTATGGATATGCTGTAAGATTTTTGCAATATAATCGCTCTTCACCACTTGTCGTGGTTGAGGATTCAGGGCTTCCAGATTTAGCTTGTGATATTGACTCAATGGGAGTTTCATGGCAGGACCATCTCACCGAGGTATATTTCTTCTCTTCATTGCTTTGCTGTTATCTTGTTGATAATGGGAATGGCATACAGCTATCTGTTTCCATCCATGGGATTGGGACTTGGCACAACTTATTGCTCTGCTTACACTGAGAGCTGTCAAGATTTATGGTTGCCTTTTTCACTTGTCAGCATTTTATATTTGAATCTCTGTTGCTCCTACTGTGATATGTACATTATGCTGCCTGTTGAGGTGTATCGTATGCCTGAAAACGGTTAGAAATGCTTGATTATGATCTTGGGAATTATGTGACATTCTCTGGCAACACCTTAAATATGACATGTTCGTTTAATTGAGATAAAAGAAGGGATATTTGTTTGACTTGTTAAGATAAATTGGGAATGTAACATGATTTACTGTTATTTGTAAAAATAAGATCTTTTTATCATAATATTTTTTCGCATTGATATATTATGAGATGCCTTAAAGTAGAACTACCATCATTTTGAGGCAGGAAGCAGGAAAATATGGATAGGGTTTCACATTTTTTTGGGGGGGATTCTTCTAATGAGTTTTAACAGTTTTGCATAGTCTGGGTAGTAATGGGTTCCTTCATTTTTGTTCTATGTGCAACTATGTTGTTTAGTTGAACCTAATATGAATCAGCCCCATGGCCAAATGCTTTATGTGATGCCAAAGTCCTCAACTCAAATGTTTGATCAATTTGCCGTTTTCACATGAGTGACTTGTCCTAGATATGCTTCCGTACATACTTGCTTGTCTAATATCACACGTCTGAGCGGTATTAGAAGCCTTATTTTAATTGCTATTTACCTTTTTTTTTCCCTTTCAGGAAAATCTCTTTTATTTGGTTCCTCCTGATGCCATGGGAACGTACAGAAAATCAATTGAATTGTGTTTGACAGAGTTTGAGGTACACACGTCTAATCCTAAAGAAGAAGCTAATTACTGTCATAGATACAGTTTTTTAGTTTGTAGCTTGAAGTGCTTAGATATCAAATGCATCTATATGTTGTCCACCCATCCTCTATTTTGCACATTTCTTCTGTTGTTCCTATGTCGTTCAAGCAATGAATGGTCCCATACATTGACGGAAAGATGATGCAATAATGATTGAAGTATTGAACTCTGCAGTTTATATGTTAATTTCTTTTTTTCCATAAATGTTTTTGTTTATAGCACTTTTACTCTTTTTGCATCCTTACATGGACTTCATAATTCATTTAGAGGGCAAGCAACAATATACAGGAGGAAGTCGATACATCATTGTACGATGTTGTAGCAGGTACTGCTTGGTTTGCTGGAATTATTTTGCTGTTGGATAATTGCATACCTTTTAAACATTTGCACTTTAATGTTGTAGAAATTGGATATCAAGAGAATGATTATGAAGAAGATGAAGGAGATAATGTTTGTTATTTGCCTGGAGCATTTGACACAGGGAGACCATCAAAAAAGAAACGAAAAAATATGAAATCATATGAATTGGGTGTTGACTATGGCTATGTACGCTCTCTGGATAGCAGGAATGGAACCCCACAGTCTGCTTTATTGGGGAAAAGACCTGCCAACAATCATGTTGTTGGTTCTATCCCTACGAAAAGGATTCGCACTGCTTCTAGGCCAAGAGTTGGTGCTGCTCCTGCACCAAGCAAGGCAGATGCTTCAAGTGGAGATACTAACTCTTTCCAGGATGATCTGAGCACTCTGAATGGTGGGTCTAATATCCCAAGAGGCTCAGAGGTTGATTCGGCATTGGACTTCAACAAGCAATCTACATTTGATTCAGCGGAAATTTTGGCAAAGCCTAAGAAGAAGAAGAAAATTAAGCATCCGGTAACCAATTACTTAAACTAGATATTGAGTGACTTGTTATTACTTGATTTATTACTATGCATTTGCTGTTCTGATTTATTTTTTCGCTGTTGCCATTGGTTACAGGGTGCATATGATCCTAAATGGCAAGCTGACTCGCCCTTGCAGAATGAACAGGTATCTGTTACTTTCTCGAAGTTTACTACTCTACTTACTTCCCTATCTGCACAATTTTATTTATCTCAATGGTAGTATTTAGCTAATAAATTTTTATATGGGGAGACTGTCTCTTTGTTGAAATTGAGCCTAAGCAAAGCAAAGCAAAGCAACCAAATATAATCTAGCCTCAAGTTTAGGGAATAAGTTTTTGTATTTATAGCTGAAAGTTGTTTAGTTGTATCCGAAAGCTTCTGAGGTCCAAAGAGGCTGTTAAAATTTCAGAGAACTTGAAGTAGAGTAAAGATTGCAATCATGCCCACATAAATTGACACTTGAACTAACAAACAAACAATATCAAAGCCATATGAAAAGTTTGGATTGGACTTGTACTCAAATTCTGGAGTCCAAACTATTTGGGCTAGACTTAAATTTGTCTTCCCAATCTTGTTGACAGTCCGCATTAAACTTATTAGAGCAACAAAAAGATGCAGAGGATAATCAAGCACAGTCACTATGTTTATTCTGGATTAATGATTTTTGCACCTTCCTAGGTTTTTTAAAAGTAGATAATGCTGCATACTTCTTAGCCTTGAATATCCTGGTTGAGCTGTAACCTTATTGGTTGTTTAGATAATGGTGTTTTGTCAAGGACTTGCTCGTCCAGGGGTTTGCATGGACCAAAGCCACCTCTTAAAGACCATATCCTTGTAAAGATCTAACTCATGTTTGATTATTTCCTTCAGCTATCACTTACCAAAAATTTCATTGATCTCTCTTAGGGCATTGCCAACTCATATTGTGAAACTGTAGAAAGTGCAGTTGAAGGTTAAGCACATGGTGTTACTTATGGGGTGGTGTGTATATGAGAAAAGACATTGTGTGTGTGAGATTTATATGAGGAGAATTTACAAAAAAAAATGAAAAGGAAGACAGGATGACAAAGACTAGTAAAAGGAGGGTAGTAGAAGTGTGATCCTGTACTTGTATTCATTTTTATTAGTCCTCCTTCAACTTTCATTCCCTTATAAACTTTTTTTGGAAGATCTATTGTCATCTGAGTTGTAAGATCCTAATTTCCTGTTGTTTTTGTCTGCTTCAATCCCTATGCGTCTTCTTGTCTCCTATTTTACTTTGAACTTTCCTAAGACAATTGCTTTCATTTTGTACTGAAGCTCTCAATCTAAGAGCTCACATTGATGTCCTCTATATCACCTTTTTCCAGATGCCGAAATGCTACCTCACCTGGCACCCTTTTATATTTTCTGTTAAATTCATGCACTATCCCCTTCTTAACCTTTGGGATTTCTTCCATCAGCTGACAAGAGTCGCACTTTGTATGTGACAGGGATAACTGTCTGTGATGGTTTTAAGTGGGCATGAAGCGCTTGTGCATTTTATGTCTTTTTTGTCGTCTATTGAAACATTTTTTGCCCTTTGTGGTTTAGTGATGGTTTGTTGTCTGGCTACGTTATGAATACTTCTCTGAAATATATCTTGTAGGTTTATGTGTTATTACTTGAGTGGCTGTTTGAATTATTATTGGACTATGTTCGGGTGATACTCATATATCTGTAATGGTCTATTTTCTAATACAGAAGGATCATATAAGAAAGAGAATCGAAAGTTACCAGCTTGAATCCAATGGGAATAGTGGTGAGACTTGGTTCTTCTTCTTCTAGTTTTTTTTATACCCTGTTTATTTTGTACAATCATATAGCTAATTCTTTATATGTTTGTATATCTTCCACATCAAGGCTTGTATGCTCAACTTGTTAAGAAGCCAAAGACATTGAAGCACTCAGATTCATTTGACAACATTATGCCCGTGAGTGGATCAGTTGCTTCACCAGTTGCTTCCCAAATGAGTAACATGTCCAGCCAGAGTAAAATCATTAAATTGATTGGGGGCCGGGATAGGAGTAGAAAAGCAAAAGGGATTAAGGTAATATGTCAACAGTAGAGTGTTATGTCCTGCTGTGTCTTGCTGTCTTCATTATGAACACAACATGCAGAGATTGTCTTTAGATCAGTTTTAAACTAGTGCATGCTTTCAGTGTATGGCATCTTATGTCTGCATCAACTTGGATCTTACTGCAAGTTGATCCCAGTGTGAATTGATGAATCTTATTTGTAGGTGCCTGCTGTACAGCCTGGTTTGGGAATCCCATGGTCATCATTTGAAGATCAGGTTTTCTTTCTCATACTATTCTTCTATCAGGCATTATATCTGCTTTTAGTTAGTGTGTGCCTAATATTTTTTTGTCCCCTTTTCATGCAGGCACTTATTGTGCTTGTTCATGATATGGGTCCAAATTGGGAACTTGTAAGTGATGCTATCAACAGTACTTTGCGATTCAAGGTATTCTGTTTTCTGTAGCTGCTTGTTTCTGTTTTCATCTGTTCCACATTCTATGAAGTTTTAATTTTAAATCAAAACTCTTGTTACTCCTTTTTGCCAAGAAAAATTGCTTAGTTATTCTTTCTTGATTATTCAGTGCATTTTCCGCAAGCCTCAAGAGTGCAAGGAGCGACACAAAAATTTGATGGACAGGACTGGTGATGGTGCAGATAGTGCTGAAGATTCAGGATCTTCTCAGCCTTATCCTTCTACGTTACCTGGGATACCAAAGGCAATTACTTGGCATTTGTAGTAAATTGAACTTCAAAATATTTGCTAGGCTTTCCTCCTACCAATTGAAAACTGGATTGCATGCACAGGATGTGTTTTCTCCTAGTTGTGTCTTTGGGTTGAAAAGCCTGCTTTTGCTGAATGTGTTGTGCTTGATTTTGCAGGGCAGTGCAAGACAATTGTTTCAGCAACTGCAGAGACCGATGGAGGAGGATACTATCAAGTCCCATTTTGAGAAGATCATTCTTATTGGTCAGCAGCTGCATTTCCGGAAGAAACAGGTTAATTTTTTGATGCAAGATATAAGATTGGAATAGTTGCATGTGCTGTTTTCGATAAAAGGTCATTCCGTAATATCTTCATAACCATAGCAATGAGGTTGCTTTTCTCTTACCCTTCTCCTTTCATCTAACCCTTCTCCTCTTTGCCAAAATTCAGACGGTTATGAAGGTTATATACTGCTTCCAATGTTTCCCTTCATTTCTTGTTTTGTGGTGGCCTTTTTGGTAATCATAATCATGGTTCTTCTTACGCTTGGTTTGGAATCATCATGTTGGATGAAAGGTGTTTAGACTTCACATAATTGTAGTAATAGACAAGTTGTAATAGTTTTAATTCCTAAACTGTGGAGTTGCTCTTTCACAAGGTAATTATTGTTGGCATTGAGTTAAAAACTTGTAGTCGTTTAGCAGTTAATGAGGTTCATTACTTTTCAAAACTATGTCAAGTTTGTTCACCCTTAATCCATATATAATAGGTAGGAAATCTATTGGGTTGCTTTGTCAGGATTTGAAAATTTTGGACTTCAGTGATGATCAAATTTATTTGGTAATGTATGCCCTTTTGTTTTCTGACAAGAGTTTGAGTTAGGAACATCAGATGTCATTTGTTTCTTTTTTAAAATTTCAAATGCTTTTGTTTTGTTTATCCTTTGTTTTCCTTCAATAATATTTTTTTACCACTTTAGTGTAATGTGTGAATATTTATTGCAAAGGTTGGAAGTAAAATGTATACTCATAAAGGTCTTTTGGTGGCTGTAAAGTAGTCATGTCCTAGCAAAATTGAAACAAATACGCATCCTTTTTCAAAAGTTCAACAAATAAACATCCTTGTATTTGACTTTACAAACAACTTTCTTGACTTCTTTATGTTTCATTTTACACAAGTTGTATGAGATGAATTGAAATTATACATAAAGGGTGGCAGAGCTTAGTAAATCTTTCTTGCAAGCTGACTAGGGTCCTATGTGTGTCATACCTTGATTCTGAACTCATAAATTATCTTGTGCTTGGCTGTTTATGAAGATTGATAATCAAGATCTGAAGCAAATAGCACCTGTTCATGGTTCACATGTTGCTGCACTCTCCCAAGTCATTCCAAACAATTTGAATGGGGTGATTCTGACGTAAGTTTATATTCTTCTATAGGCGCTTTTAAAATGTTTCCTAGGATGGTTTGATCTTTCAGTTTTTATTGTCAGTTCTCTTTGCTGTTGGCATGCTCTATTCTAGACTACCATTTATTCGCCTTTTCCAGGCCACTTGATCTGTCTGAAATTGCTGCCCCCAACCAAGATGCTATTCCTGTTGGGTTTCAAGGCTCACATGTTGGAGGGTTGTCAATGCCAAATCAGGGTGCTAGTTCGTCAATACACCCACCTGGAGGGCTCAATTCCTCAGTCCCACGTCTTCCAGGCTCTCCGAGCATGGGTATTGGTAGCAATTTGGCATCTCAGTTCTCTAACTCCCGGTAATTTGCTCAATGATTTCAGATTCTTATTATATACCTGCAAATGCATGCTTTCGTGCTTAACCTCTTCTTTGCTAGGGATTCTAGATACCCAGTCCCTAGGTCTACATCTTTGCCCTTAGAGGAGCAGCAAAGACTTCAGCAGTACGGTCACTTGCTACCTGGAAGAAATGTTCAGCCATCAAACTTGTCATCTGGGTCTCTTTCTGGACCTGATCGAGGTGTGCGTATACTTCCTGGTGGAAACGGTGTTGGCATGGCAGCTGGAATGAGCCGAAGCATGCCAATGTCAAGACCAGGACTTCAAGGAATTTCATCTTCATCTATGCTGAATACTGGAAGTATGCTTTCCTCCAATGTGGGAGGGATGCCTAGCAACATGAACATGCACTCTGGAACTTCTTCTGGTCAAGGGAACTCAATGTTTAGACCTCGTGATGCATTGCACATGGCACGGGTGAGTTAATTTGCCTCTATTTTACAAGTTACAGTATTCTTGGATAGATTGTGTACTACCCATATAGTCTTATTCTGAATGGTGGAATTTTTAAAATTCAGTAAATCTGCCAGTTATTATGTAATGAACTGAAAATTTGGGATATAGAATTTAAGCCAGAATATGATTGATTTATTTACTCCGAAAATTACAGAAGAAAGGATAGATTCCTAGTATTTGAGTGGGCTTGGTACACTTCCAAACTAATATACTAAAAGTAGACTAACTTTATTATTCTCATCATTTTTTCTTTCTAAAATGAGCCTAATCTCCTCTATTTTTACTTTATAGACAATCTACCTTTCAGTCCCCACGGTATCCCTTTCCTTTGCCTAATGCATGACGTAACTTTTACTTCCTCCATTCCCATAACAAAATAAATACTTCCCATTTTGGGTGGGTCCTTAAATAAAATATAATATAGTTTATAATTTTCTTACCTGCCCATTTAGTTGGTTCATGCTCAGCTGTACATCTTAGCTGGTGATATTGCCATCTTCATTTTTGGGTTTCTCTAACTTCGAACTGGGAGTTGTCTGGCATTGCATTCTTATACAGCCTGGGCAGAGTTTGGAGCATCAGCGGCAGATGACGCTGCCAGAATCTGGTAGCGCAGGAGTGCCCCCTTTTGGTGCCTTGAGTTCTGGTTTCACTAATCAAACTGCTTCTCCACCTCTTCAATCATATGCTGGCCCCCACCATCAGCCACGTCCAATGCCGCAGCATCTTTCCCATGTGCTTGGTAATCATCATCCGCACCTCCCAGGTTCAAATCACTCTGTCTCTCAAGATCCGCAAGCTTACCTCCGTCTAGCTAGAGACAGGCAGATTCAGCATAGATTTTTGCAGCGGCAGCATCAACAGCAACAACTTCCTGCATCTGGTGCATTGATGACCCATGCTCAAACTCCTTCCCAGCTATCTGTATCGTCTTCTGTGCAGCATGCATCCCAGCTTCAATCACCATTATCTTCTCAGACTGTATCATTGCTTCCTACTCCGTCGTCCCCTGTAACTCATGTGTCTTCCCAGTCATCGCAACCGCAAAAGCCCCAGGTGGGGAAAGCAACACCTCAAGGACTTGGGCGAAATGCACAAAGTGGTTCTAGTGGATTGATGAATCAGGTGGGAAAACGTCAACGGCAAGCACAACAACTTCAGCAACAGTATCAGCAATCTGGTAGGCAACATCCGCAACAGCGTCAACAATCACAGCCTCAGCAGCAGGCTAAGCTATTGAAAGGAATGGGAAGAAATAACATGCTGATGAATCAAAATCTTCCAATTGATCCATCTAATCTGAATGGCCTTACCGTTAACTCAGGAAACCAAGTTGCTGAGAAAGGGGAGCAGGCTGTGCATTTGATGCAACCACAGGGCCTATATTCAGGGTCTGGTCTAAATACAATGCAGCAATCAAAACCTTTGGTCTCACCCCAGAGTTCGGGTAATTTGCAACATCAAAAACCATATGCGAATTCAGTTCCAGCAAGACAAAAGCAAGTCCAACAAATTTCCTCTCATTTAGATGGTAGCAATCAGGGCCAGGTTCCTGTAGTTTCTTCCAATTCTGCTTCTACTGGCTCAGCTCAAGGAGTTACATCAACAGTAACGCCTTTGCCTAACCATCAACCATTGCAAGGACAGTCACAGCCTCCCATGAAGGCTGTTAAACAATTGCAGCCTAATCTTCAGAGGGCAGGTCAACAAAATAGTCAAGCGAATTCTGATCCCTTGGAGAAGTTACAACCTGACCATGCCCCATTGGATCAGCAGTATGGGAATAATAATTCTTTAAATGCTATGGTACAACCAGCATGTGTTGATTCTACAAGTGCCATACCTAATTCATCTTCTGCCAGCACTGCTGCTTGTAAACAAGCTCAGGAATCTCCAAACGATCTCACTGTAGCTAATGCATCCACTTCCTCAGGTCCTATTAGCAGTCCAGTTATTACAACTTCATCAGATAATGAGACATTACCATCAGTTAGTGATGGTCTGGGGCAGAGGCAGCTATCAGGTAGCTTGGCAGCACAAGGACATGGGGTTCAATTTCAGCACCAGCAATCACAGTTACCGCATCCGCAAAAGCAGTCACCGAACCAGGTGCTGCAACTTGAAAAATTGCCCCTGAGAGTGCCACAATCACAGCCTCCATCACAAACTCAAGCTGAGCAAAGTAGTGTGATTGCAAGGACCCCTAGTTCCAGATTGGAATGATCCTCATTATTGATTGAGAGCTAGTATTCTCGGCATGCTTGTGCCTGTCAGGATCACATCGGCATGCTCTTGTAGCAGCATTGTACAGGTGAGTTTCAATGGATGCTTGAAATTCTTCTCGATGATGTGATGCATCTAGTTATGATCTAAAAATGCATATATTTCTTTGTTATTTTGGGATAAATTATAGTTAGTGATTGTTTATTTGACTTGGAAAAATATGGGAAGTAGTGTTTGTAGAGTTGTAGGGAAAGAGAATCAGAAAGTTCCATTTAAAAACACAGGAACTTCTTATAAAACGGGGGCAGGTGTTTTCTGGGGAAGCTATATTTCTGTGTCCATCTCCATGATTACCTTGGACCCGTGTAATAGATAATAACTAAAATTTTCTTTATGCTCCAAATTTTAAAGTGGTAGAATTTGCCTTGATCTTTTTTAGTCTGTTTTATCAGATTGTGTAGAAAATTATGGAGCATGCCTGTCTCCATAATTTTGAAATATAAGGCCATTCCCTTTGGGAGTGTGCCCTTGTATTCTTGGCTGTGGCAAACTCCTCTACTTGATACTGGTGAATGAAAGTTCTCTTGATTGCATCTGTGTCTCAAATATAACTTATGCGAGTTGTCTCTTTTTGATGGGTTTGGAAATATCTGTGGATGTTATTGATTGAGAATCTAAATAGGTCATGGCATTTTTTGCAGATGAAGCTGTCAAAATTGCAAGAGAAATATAGGAAAAGGTACATGGGATGATCATAGCTTCCAGGTTACTGACTTGACAATTTTAGGCAGGCTTTTTTTGGGTTTATGATGTAAATTACCAATGCTTGGAGCTTTCTGAAGATAAAGACACATAGAGGTATGTGTACAGGATATCTTATCTCTATCTTGTTAATCACCTTTTATTTTATCCTTTTCTCCTCCCCAAATGTAGGTTTTCTGCTCATCAATATGGGGTCCTATTCCTTTCACCCCTATAGTTCATGTATTATTTTTATTAGAGTTAAGGGGGAGGCTTCATTGTTACGGGCAAAAGCCTTTGGAAATTTTGTGAATATATCTTAAGTGGTATAAAGATTATTTTTTAATCATCACCTTGGTTGCATTTGTGATCTTGTTAATAATTTGTGCTCTTGCTAATAATCCAACTTTATCATCATACGTCGTGATCCATATTTTGTAATAATGATTTGTTATGAGACTTTTCTAAATGTTCATTTTAGTACATTTGCCCTCTGTGTTTTGGTGTATTGTCGCAGCTTATAAGCAATTTCTTATCCCCCATTCCTTTACATTAGAGAAGGCAACATTTGATAGTGTAAAATTGTAAACTGAAAAGGGAAGCAGCGAGAAAGGGGCAAATTCTGTGTGTTTTTGCAGGTAAGAGGTCTCGCATCACTTTGGAGTTTGAACTTCTGTTCTGCTCGTGAGGTAGAGATTGGTATATTTAGCAGTTGCTACAGTCTTTTGAATAAATTGTGCTTTGGTGGGTAGTGTGAGAATTGTGGAAATGGTATTTCTGAGATGATTGCTATTTCGAGATGAGGGTCAAGAAGTGTAAGTGTGATTCTATGTACAGTTTCGGCTCTAATAAATAGTGAAGATGTTTCCTCTTTGCTCTCGTTTGTTTTGGTTATGAATTTGAAACCTTGTGGCATTCGCAGTGAGTCGCATCTAGCTTTTTGCGAATGCATACATTCGTAGATTCCAGAGCAAAGGGAGGGATTATAAAGTTTAGTTATTAAATGTTTGTACTTCTTCCTCAATCAAGTTGCAGTGTATGGGTAATCCCTCTTCTTTTTGTTCTCTCATTCAGTTTCTGAATAACATATATGTTTGGCAGTTTGGCAGTTTGGCCTCCCTCCAATAAATCGTACCAACCTTTATGTTTTTCTCCCTATGTGGAATTCTTTCGAACCCAACATAAATGGGCATTTAAGTGTGGCTCATACTGAATTCTTAACATCAAACATTTGAGGCTTGACTTAAACTGACGCGAGTGAATTGATGTGTAGCCAATTCCATTTGTGTTGTGTTATATCAGTAGTATGCTAAGACACGGTATAATACAATCATCAATTTAATGTTGGATTTTTTTCCACGTGTGTTGTACGGATTATTCACTATTATCCTATTATGTGTCCTGAAATGATTAAAATACAATTTCTAAATTTGTTTTTAGAGTCTTTGGTGACCAAACATTTGAACCTCCTTAAAAATCCTAGGAATCGTCCAGTGCCTTTATTTTATTTCCTTGAACATTTTAGAAAGTATCATAAAAACAATTTTAATCTTGAAGTTATTTTGGATAATTTTGAAATCGATAAGAGATCATCTTGATATGCTCATCATGGATCTTATAGGTGTATTAGGAGTGATTATAACCATCTAAGTTAATTATAAACATCAATTTCATTTTGTTTTTTTTTTTAAAAAAAAACTCATACAATTGGACCATAAGCTCGTTTCTAAAGCATTTGGATGTCGAATATAGAGCTTTAAAGCCATTAAAGGATTTTAAAACTCCTCATGTGACTTTAGGAAATATTTAAAATCTTTACTTTAATATTAGATATTTTTCAAAATATCTCAAAAGAAGTGATAATGACCTTTAAATTTCAAAATTTTGGACAATTTAGGATATATTGAGGGAACACTAGGATCATAGGAATAATTACAATCTTAATATTTCAACTCTACATAACACCAACGGGTGGACATTGCACCATGAGCATGGTATATCCGCTTCAAAAAAACGTACATTACGTACATGAAAAATGTATGTAGTACACATGTCAATTATGTAGAATGTATATTTTTCATGTACGTAATGTACATTTTACATTTCACATAACTGACATGTATACCATACACATTTTCCATACACGTAATGTATATTTTTTTAAAGCGGGTGCACATAAGCATCTTCAAATTTGCGACATGACACCCTTATGTCCACTCTTCCCAAAAAGGAAGAAAAAAGAACTCTTGAAAGATGTTGGTAGTTTTACAGTTTCACAGGTTGTTTGTCAATTTCCATCAATTTATTATGTGAATTCACAAGTATGAACTGAACTGAACTGAACTTCAATGCAAACTACATGAAGGGAATCTAATTAAAACATTATTACTCTGTATATTATTTTGAGGATTGCTTCTCAACTGCTTACACAGTCCTAAATCATCAAATCATAATTTTGCTCAACACTAACTGTATCATACAAGATCTACCCAAACTTACCAAACTAAAACCCTAATCTTTATTATAGCATGACATGAATCAAGAAAAAAAAAAAAATTCAATCTAGTCCATCACAAATCAGCAGTCATCATCTTGATGTTGTTGTCAGAAACAAGAGTAAAAGCCTTGTTGATGAATTCAACAGTCTTGTGTTGATAAACAAGAATCATCTCCCTCTTCTTGTTCTCCATCTCCATCCTCAACCTGTGATTTTCCTTCATCAACTCCATCTTTTTCCTCTCTATCCTCACAAAATTCTCAGCAAATCCCCTCATTTGAGCTGCCAATTCACCCATCAAATTCTTCCCACACCCTCCCCTTTCCCTCTCCCCCATCACCTCCTCTTGTTCATCATCTTCGTGCTCCATTCCTTGGAATTCTTGCTCTTCATCATCATCCTCTCCTTCCCAGTAACTCTTCCGTTTCTTCAAATTCCGCAGATTCCTCGCATTCCCACCTTCGTACTCGCTCCCTCTTCCATACTCAGTTCCTAAATCCTCCACTTTTGCCCCAATCTTGAAGAATCCATGGCCCGTTTCGCCTCGTAACTTCCCTAAGCTCGCGAATCTTATCCCTCCCTCCTCAACGTCACTATCAACGAGATCACTATTGTGGTTGCTGGCGGGGGCCACGGCGGAGATGGGTAGCGGGCCCCGCTCAAGCTGATCCATGAGATTAAAGTAGATCCAAGGGTGATTGCGGTAGTTGTAGTTAGGCGCAAGCTTCTGCTTCTCGGCGCGGTACCGCTTGCGAAGTTTCTCGATCTTGTGGCGGCACTGGGTCCCACTCTTGGAGGGCTCGTCGAGGCCGCAGCGGGCGGCAACGGTGACGGAGACCTCCTCCCATTGGGAGGCCTTGAGCTGGCCGCGCTTGAGAGAGTACCACTTCTCTTGGTAGGCTTTGATGAGGTTGAGCGTTTCTTCGTGGGACCAGGGGATGGGTTGGGGTTTCTTGACGGGGGAGTAGGAGAGGGCTTGGATGATGGGAGGTGGGTGGGGAGGCGGTGGCGTGGTGGTAGGGGAGGGTAGTGTTTGGGGATTGGGTTGAAGAGACGAGGACATTGTGAGATGTGTTGAGGGGAATGATGAGGAGAGAGATTGGGGATTAAAGAGGGTGGCGGTGAATGGGTCTGGTGGTGGATGGTGGTGGGTGAAGCGTGAAGGTGGGGTTATGGGGAGATGGATTCAAGGGATTGGAAGGTTTGCTGATAGGTTAGATAATGGACCCTACACAATTGGGATACTTTACTTGAATAAAATTAGTTGTTAATTAATAGTTCAATATTATTTTTTGATGTAATTATTGATACTACGAGTATTTGGCAAAATTAACGGTTTGAATTGTAAAAGAGTACATAGATCCAATTTTTTTTTAAAATAATAGGTGCAATTTGAATAATAGCATTATATAATATGACCATATCTAATGCTAGTAGTTGAATGTGTACATTTTATAAATTAGTTGAATAAATTGAAGAATGTTAAAAATGACATTGAAAAATTAAAATTAAAAAAAAGTTTATCGCAATAATTTAATTAGTTGAATGATACACGTCCACAAAGCATTCTACAATGACATACACAACATATGTTAGATGAAAATATGTTTTTGCTTACGTAGTGGATTCCCTTATCTACGTTGTTAGACTCAATGAACATCAAAAAATGAGTAATATTTTTTGAAATATTATGCTTCCATTATCATACTTACATATATTATACATATTTGGATTCTATTGATATACGGAGTACTTGTATGATGTATCAAAGAAATCCAGTATTCAAAATGGAATACGCCGTCATTATTATATTAAGTATACAACTTAATTAGAATGATATCTTGCAAATAATAATAGTTATACATATTTGGATTAATCAATATTTTGGTAATATTTTAAAGGAAATATGGCATTGATGTGTATTATTTACTTGACTTAATTTATGTAATATTAATTTAATCAAATCAAAAGTTCATGATTTTATATAGTTGTGCACAAAGTGTTGGAAAATGTTTAAAAGAAATAGTGTCGTGTACCACATTAGGATTTCAGTATAGATATATAGATCGAAAGATAGATACATGACTTAAGAGAAACATTTATATGGTGTCTTTTACAAGATAACAAAAGGCACGTGAGGATTTCTTGATTTCATCCCCAAAGCCTTTGCACGTTTTTGTAAAAAATTCAATTGTAATACAAAAATTGGCCATATCTATTGTTACATCATTCTGTTATTCTCGAGTTCTTTGGTGAAAACTGTTTTTAAGTATCGTTCCCTCAAAACCTAATCTAAGTTCTCTAGTTTATGAATACGTATGGCCTCCCTATTCACACAAGCGAAATCTAGTTAGCTATTCACACACAATAATGTGAAATGACTGCACACTGTACTGGAGTCCACTCCGAGCAGTCAAATCAATTAAGTAAAAGACCTGCAAGGGTAATCAACTATCAGATATGGAAAATAGAAGGCGGGTAATTACAGGCAAAGGAAACAAGTAAGTTACCAGCTATAAGAATTTGTAGTCTTCAGTCAGCAAAATCAATGTTGAAGGATGTAAATAGTATGATTTTGACTTCGTCCTATCGACTTTCTGAAGGAGCAGGTTTGCAACTTCTCCTCCAACAGGTTGTTGATCTCTGTAATTAACACTGTGATCTTAATACAAGAAATTCAAGCAAATGGCTATTTTAGATCAAAGAAAACATTTTAACTACACATCAAATAGTGTAAAAAGTTCAGATACTCTCTAGAGATCAGTAGATGTACAACCATGGGCCACTGTAAGAGAGCTTTACAAACAGTTGTAACTGATAAAATGCATGTCGAAGATAAGCCATGAAGCCGAAAACGCTTTAATATCTTCTGCTGATTTTACATTCTCCTTTTAGTGGCCAGCTCGCCAGGATATTTACTCATACTCAGCTGCCTAATCCTAATCGACTCTGCGTCTTGCCTCTAACCCTTTCTATGGGATGCTAAATTTACAAAAGTACCATTCCATGCATCCTATTACACCAATTAACCAAATGGGTATAGAAAAATGCACCTCTAAGCCAAATAGGTTTTAAATAAACTCCAAAAACATATTGGTACGTAAAAAGTAAAAAGTTTAATATATGCCTATTATTTGGCCTAAGATGAAGAAAAAAGAGGCGTTAAATTTATAGTGCACTTTTCCCATTTCATACTGCTGTTAGGCATGGACTGCTAGCAGACTGGAAAGAAGGACTTGTAAACATTTTCTTTTATAATAATTTTATTTTATTTTAAAAAGAAAAACCCTTCTCTTAGGCAGTTTTTCTTTATCTATCCCCAATTTCAATTCCACTTCTCGAACCCAAGGGCTGATGCCTCTTTATCACAACTTCATGGTGATTGGTATTCTTTTGCCATAAGTTCACAAATGTATCCATATTTCCTCTTATGTTCATAGTTTTCATTTCCTCTTATGTTCATTAATTAACCCTTGCTAAGTATGGTGATTGGTATTCTTTTGCCATAAGTTCACAAATGAAGGTAGCTAAAGCTGCATTTTACAGAACTGCCTCTCTTATAAGGGTTCTGCAAAAGTTATTTATTACCTAAAGTACAAAAGGTGATGAGGTGGCAGCTCATCGTGTCACAAAACTTGCAACAGACAAAATATATAAAGTTTATCACCAAGATCACCAAATTGAAACCTTGAGACACATACTTAGGACATTGAATGAATATTGTAGCATCTTCACTAAGCAAATTGCCCTTCGCGATTAAGCAAAAGGACTTCATCGATCAATTCACCACAAGTCACACTGTAAAAAAGTCCAGAGAGCTAAATCCTTAGCCCCTTTTGATTTTGTTATGGCATTTTATGAGTGCTGGGGTACTGGCGTAAAATTACTGATAAAATCACCCCATCCCCTTCTTAGACCTATGGTAGGTAGTGAGGCTTTTCAGAAAAGGGACTGACAGTTCACCGGCAAGATGTATAGTTATGAAAAGATGAACGAACCTTCTTGATAATATTGACCAATTATAATAAATTATATAAACTTATACCATAGTTTGGCAAGAAACTTCTAGAATGTCAGGTCGAGCTGGTAAGTTCTCAGATTTCTCGCTTTGCTAAGTGTCTCTTACCTAAAGTGAAATGTCCTCTTGATTCTTTATTAGCATAAAAGAGGGATCCTAGATCTTGTCTCTCTTAGTGAAGGTGATTAAGAAGAAAAGGTCGAGCAAAATATGCTTCAGCAGACTCTTCATTGCATGACTAAATATTACAATACTCTTGCATCTAGAGCCACAAAGAATACTACTATTGGTTTCATTTAAATAGGCCTTCCACATGGAGATTGTATAACCACTCTCTTTATGAGAACAACACAACAATGTCCAAATAAAAGAGGAAATAACAACATAAAAATCTTATCTTGATGGCTGTTTGGTAACTTAAACCCCTCAAAATTTAAAAGTAAGTAGGCTGACATTGGATCTGCCACATCATTTTGCTATTTACAACAAATGATTTAAGTATTATTTAGAGAGATATAATAACTTACATGCATGCTGCTTCCCTTGAGATTTTCTAGTGACTCAGCAAGCTCTACTTGCTTTGATGCTGTGGCAAACAGCGCCTGTTCCAAAAAGAATAAAAAATATCAGCAAGCTAAGAGCAAAGGATAAGATAAGGGAGAATCGATTACTATAACTTGGGCATGTGTGATGATGACAAGATGATCCAAGGTTACGGATGCTTGAGGATTTGGGGTGATGGAGACCTTAAAAGTAGTCAAGGAAGGCCAAAGATGACTTGGATGGAAAGGATTAAATAGGACATGGAGAAAGTGGGTTGCAAGAGAATATGACAATAGATTAGAAGTGAGAGAAAATGGGAGCATACCACATCTTTTTGGGATTAAGGCTTTGGTTTTGTTGTTGTTGTAGCAAGCTAAGAGCAAGAATAAGGGGATCTTGTCTTATGACCCCTTCATATGCCCCATCTGCATTCAAGAAGCATTTGGTGATTTTGATTCTTCTTAAGACTCCTTCAGACTCAAACACTTTAGCTTTTTACCCCTCAGATTCACTTGAGACCTCTAAATTTTTATACCATATTATATCATTCAACTCAAATAGTGAGTCTCATGTTGAGTCATGGTTACAAGACTCAATTTATTACTTTGCCAAGATCCACCCACCTTTAATGCAACAAATGGTCTTATCTCATCTTAATACAAGGAGGGGACATATGCCATGACAGCAAAAATCAAGTCTTAAGACTTGAGGCTAATCATGTTACCTTCTTTGTCTTCTGCAAGTCATTTTCTATTGCTTTGATTCTATTCAATGACTCAAGGATTGTTTCCTCTTTATCGGGAGGGATTCTTGTGGGTTTATTTACAAGGTCTGTCACCAACTGCTCCAAATGCTGAAGCCTTTTCCAGCAGGGATTAAGCATAGAGTCCTCGACCTTCTGAGCAACAATTGGACCATCGATACTTGGCTCTGACTCTGACAGGCCCACTGTATAGTCAACAGGCTCAAGCTGCAGCTTTGGTTGCTTCTCTTCTGGTCTAAGCGCCCAAAGTTTTCCTAAGGACCAAAATAAAATATGCAAACATGCAAAAAACTTGAATATGAAGCCAGCTGGTAAACTTCTCACTTGAGAAATAAATTTCAAAGGTCCTGCTCCTTCGCTCCTTCCAAAAGCATGATCTGTTCAAAACTTCCAAATTAGGTGGCCAGAAGTATCAATAATATAAAATTAACTAAGTACGAGACCACACATTTCCCCTCGTGGAATTTCACACTTGTGTCACTTTATATGATATGGTCTTTACTTTATGATACCCAAATTATGTCAATTCAGGTATGAAGAAATTATTGTGTCCTAGAAACATAGGGGTTTTATGAGGATAGCATGCTAGTATTCACCCCCTGATGTACTGTCTTGAGCATTGATGGGAAAGAGACTCCAATATATATGTTCTTGCATAGTGCTCTAGCTTCCCTTTCATGGAGTAATTTATTCACAAACATGAGGATCAGATAGCCTAGTTTCACAGAACCACTGAAAATTTTAGAGCTCTGTGGTTCCACTAATGAGATGAATTAAGGAAAGAAATCTCCACCACATTTAGCAGAACACATCTAGCTAAGAGCTAAAGTCACATCCAAAACAGCAATGTTGGTGAAAATATCTATATAGAATATACACATCAATAGCTTTGTACCCCATTTTCCCATCATAACCGGGGTGCTGTGATAGGCAAAGAACGACAAGATCATTAGAAGTAGATATTCTAGCAGAGAGTCACTCTTAGGGGAGACTAGGTTGTATCTCTTTCTTTTTTATGGTGTCATGTTATATGTATGTATGTCCAAATTTAGGTATACAAACTGAAATTGGTTCGTGTAAGTTCTTTCAGGGAATGTTTTTTTAGGAGGGGTAAAGGCTGGGGATAAGGATATGTTATCCCACATGACTCATATTCCATGCTCGTTAACAAAAGGTAGAGACAAATGAGTCCTTATCCTTGCAATCTTGTATTAGGGGGAATTTACCTTGCAATGAGAAAGGACAACTTCACCCCAGTTGCTTCCATTCTCAAGTTCTCAATCTACTGCATTCAGCCATTCAGGCCTCGCCCCCTTTTGTTGATGTTGCTAAGTCTGCTACTCTACTTTTATCTTACAACAAGCCAAAAACATCTCACTCTTATCTGCTTGAAGGTAACAGTAAAAATGAAATTTTTTCAAATTTTCTGTTTTAGCTTAACAAGATTCCATTTTAAAACAAGGTTTTTGGAGAAGAAGGAAAAGAGGGACTGATATTGAGAGGGTTCTCAATTAAAAGTGGGAATAAGAATGGTTATAGAGACTAGAGAGATATAGAAGTTTCAAAAATGGAGTTGAATGAGAGAAGATGGAAGTCTCAAAAAGAAACAGCGGCTAAAAAGGAGGCAATCAAATTTTATTTAAAACTTGTAACTTTGCAATCTAAAATGGGGCAGTTTATAAATTTGTTTATTTATTTCCGAAATCTTCCTATCCAACACCAAACAAGTTATAGTGTTAAATTTAATAAAACTCCACATGATGAATTTTCTATCCTTCTCCCTAACTTTATACTATCCCTATCCCCACTAATACCAAACGCCCAATGAGAGAATTCCTAGTCCTCTGCTGATGTCTGTTGAATTTATTTAAATCTTAAAGCTCTTTATCTGGAAGGGAGGTAAAATTTGACTGGACTAAGAGTTTGAAAACACTTTTTAACATTTATGACCATAATGAGTCATGAAACCTAGAAAAAAAATATATGAGCACTCTGCTGAGGTTTTTATTCCCCTTTTATCTCTTCATGCCCCTATTTCATGTTTACCCTCCCACTCTCCAAAAAGATCTCTCTTTAGAAGAATCTGCACCCACCCAACCCCTGAATACTTTTCAGGGAAAATACTTTCAGGTTCAAAAACATCTAATATATGGTAAATGTCATTTCTTGTTTTTGACAAAAAATCACTTTATATACGCAAATGTTTCTTTATTCGCTGTTATAGCAGCAGCTTTGCATGCATATAGTAACATACACTATTGAATTCATATACATAGTAACAATAAAGCAAAGACGTGTGAAAAGAAGTAAAAAATAACAGACAGAAGATCACATACTCGTTAAATCAGCCTCTTCAACTGTAGCATCAGTGCTCACCACTTCCACCGGGTCCCCAATACACAATGATTTACCCTCTCTTACCTGAGCCAAACAAAAAAGAGGAAAAACAGTTGAATGTTCAATTCCAATTATGTGCCTAGAATCTTAAAGAATAGAAGAACTCAAGATTACTCAACATATTGACATTGGCAAATGCAAAGGCAATATTAGTGTGAGAACGTATGTGGTCTTTTGAACAATTAAGGAAATACTTTTATTTAACAAGAATTCAGCAAAATAAATACACTTTTCCTTAGTAAGTCAACTATATGAGAGTTTTGTAGCAACTAGGTTTGAAGTTCTGAATGCTTTAGCCATGCATTTTCAGTATATCTTTATTGACTTAATAATATTTCCGCTGATTGTAAGTACAAAACCGTAGCAAACACAATATAGTTGAAAACTGGCAATATCAGAAAAATAACAGCGACTAGTTTTAAAAGAAAACAACCCATGTTTATGCAGACCCCTCCTCTCTCCCTCCAACCATAATGAAAAAAGAAAAAAACACTCTCATACACATTAAGGAAATCAACCAGCATGTTTTTGATGGGATCACTATCACTGGAAAGAATTTCTTCAGAATCATGTCAGCTCCAGGAACTATATATGAAGGTTTTCATGAAAACCATGTACCTTACATAAAAACTCTATTAATTGTTCTTCACACTTTTGCATGATTCTCCAAGCATAACTAGCTCCTACTTTAGCAAGAAAAATTATAGTAAGGAAAAAAACAACAAAGCTTAACATTTTAACAAAAACGTTTTTTTTTGGGATCTGCTTTCTATCTTCCCCCAAAACCCCTTCTTGAGGACATAAGTGAGGAGTTAGAGGATTGACATTGACTTGAGAATCATACTTTATCATCTGATGACGTAGCAATGTCAGGAATTCGGCCATCTGAATCAGGAACCATGTCCGCAAAAACCATGTCATTCCTCATGGCCTGTGCCAGGAGCATGCATTTATTTGAACTTTTTCCAAAAAATTGTGAATCAAAGTAATTTTATGCCAACAGTAATTAACATGCACAATACCTTATGTGTAAATAACTTATTCTTAAGATCTTCACAGTCAGAAGAACTTGTAGTTCTCTTCAGATACATAATATCTTGTGCATGCACCAGCTGCGATTAAAAACAATTAAGCAATTTGTAAGTTTTTAACTGTAAATTTAACAACAAAGACTAAGAGACAAAAAATTAGCAATACATTAACAATAATCTTACTTTTATTATTTCTGGATCATTCCAGGGCCCCTTCTGATATTTAAGGCACCCACCAGGACAAGAGCAAGTTCCACCCACAAAAGTAGGCAATTGACTGCAGAAAGATGGTGCAATCAGCTTCTGAAACCAGACACTACAAATTGTTTATTTTGACCATTTAACAATAGTTTAGCAATAAAAGAAAGAAATCCCACCTGGATTCAACAGTTTCCATCAACTTGTTATGGAATTTGCTGCCCAGAACCTGCCAGTAAGACAAATGGTAGGTTAAGATGTTTATCTCAAATCTATAAGTAATGTATAAATTCAGAGTAGATCATACATGTATCTTTGAGGTAGTCCTTGGATCAAGAAAGCTTTTCACGGTGCTCCACACCATCTTGAATCCAGTACCAGCATTTATAATAAACATTTGATGCAAAGTCTGGAGAAAATGTGAGGTAAAGGGTGAACAGGTAAGCATATGTCCACTACCATGTGAAAAATTTAGTATAATACGGATATATCTCAAAATAATTGGAGCAGCCTACCTCAGGGTAATTGTCACCATCAATTTTCTGCATGTTCTTTATAAGATCAATAACAACTTTACCAAAGCTCATCCAATTCTACAAAAACGAATAATTAATAAGAATTTAGAAAGCTGACATAATATATTCTCAAAGACTCATAAAACATATCATCCATACCACTCCTTGAACATCCAATATTGTTGTAGTAGAATCAATATGTCTCTTTGCAGCAATGGAACAAGCAGGAAATTTCTCAGCAAAAGCCTTTTCAAATCCTTGTACATGATACTTCAAGAAGCGCTCCACAGTGGTCACATTCATAAGCTTAGTAGGTTCAACCTTGCCAAGTCGCTCAATATAAACAGGTCGTCCCTCCTTATCTACACCATGATAACCATGGGGATAGTATTGCTGAACATCTTCAAATTCATCATAATAGAAATCCTACATAAATAAGTAAATATAAGCTTTGTGTAACAAACATCATTAAGGAAAGGCGTAGCATAATCTAAACGAATAACAAATTATACGTCCATTTCCAATAGGGTCAATGATGATTCACTTTTCTTTGATTATGGAAACTAATGAACTAAATTGTAAATACCTTGTTCAATCCTATTTACTAGTTATTGAGTACAAGAATCACGATCAGCTAGAAACAATCACTTAATATTCGCCACGGTGAAATTGCTTACATCCAACCCCCATTTACAGGGCAAGAAACTCTAGCCTTTTCTTGAGGCAATGTCAAAAGTTGATGGATGTAAATGACACTATGGCCTCCTTCTCTACACTTGATGAATTATTTTTACAGATAGAACTAATATTATAACTAATTACCTATTGACAACTAAATTTTACAGATCATAAGTTAGCAAGTACAGAATGCTTAGTAATTCGCTTTCATATCATGCATATTTCTTGAAAAAATTATTACCTGTATAATAGTATCTACACCATTTTCTTTCCTCCATTTGATCATTTCTTCCCACATTTGAATAGTTTTATCAAGGTCAAACTTCCTTGCTTTCAAAAATCTGCATGAAATGACATGTTTTTTTTTTCAGAATAGGCATGGAAACAATTAAATCTCAAGTTTTACTAATAATATTCAGCAGCTGTGATTTGAGATTAAATATTAAGGGGAGAGAGAAGTTATCTCACTTTTACCATATGCATATTCTGTATTAGTAGTGATCGTGTCCTTGATTATAAATCATCATATTTCAGTGGACAGAAACCATCACAGGGCCTTTTGACAGTGAACTGGTAAATCAGATCATGACTAAATTGACTATAAGTTTCAGTCCAACGCATAAATGGGTTCAAGAAGCCTAGTGAACTTTAGAATTACTACTTCAAATGCTCTATAAAGCTACACCAGATACTCATCAAATTTACCAAGGACATTAATCTAACTCTCTTTTTCACTAGTATATATTTTTTACTATAGAGAAAAAAAGAATAATGTAGAAAGAAAGTTCTCTAAATAAAAACCAAGAAAATGATGCAGTTATGATCATTTGGGAAAAAAAAACAAAGAAACTGAATGCTAATTTAATTTCCTATTTTTCTTAAAAATAAAAGTGCATTTATGTAGAGCACAAGCCATGCAAATAACATTTCCTAACGAGGTAATTCATATGATGTCAAAATAAAAGATAATTTTGAATATAAAAGAAGCCAAAATGAAATTAGCCGAAACAAAAGGAACACCACTCCTCCACCCTTCCCGCTCCTTCCCCGCCCCCCCTACCCTCTTTCTACACACATGCTAACATTTTCATCATTAATATGCTCCCGGTTCCACCTATACTTTCTTATATTAAACCTAATACTGGTAATTCATATTCAAGATAGATAACTATAAGGTCAAGAGAGGACATAGGCAATAACTAAAAGAGGGGAACAATCACAACCCTTCTTACCACCCTAACATGAAAGGTGGTAGCTGCTATATGCTACCAGAAGGTCTGCAATACTACCACCATAAGTGCATTGCTCGCAATTCCACATTATCCTGACATTACTCATACCCAATTTTTCTACTTCCCTACTGTGTATATTGGCCAATCCAAACTATTTAATTGCCTAACAGTCAGAAGGATAATAATTTTTTCCATTCAAAGCACTTCATTCAATCCTGTTTGAGAATGAATTAAGATACTCCAAATAACTCAGAGCATAAGTTTGAATCACTCTATTGTCCTAAATACACTTATCATTTGCACATTAGATCTCCTGGCAGATTACTTGCAATGGTTCAGGATTTTCAAAAATAGTCATGATTGAGCAATTTTTAAATTAGATCTATCAATCCGAATCCATAAGGAGGGAATTCAGTAAACTTTACAGCATATTAACCATTTGAATAATTTCTTAAACAGGAAAGGAATATTGGGTCAATAAATCATAATAACTTATGAAAGACTATATCAATACAATGAAAATAACTGATCCCTGTTCCAGCATTCTCAAATTCAAATATATTTTAGGCATCACTGTTCTAAGCCTCAGCGGTACAGTAGAAAAATACTCAAGCACTGAAGCAAATCTAAGCTAATACGAAACTCAGATCTATTTGGACTATTTCTGGTAAACTTAAAAGTAACCATTGTATGGCAAGAGCAGTCATATATTTGGAGAAACAATCAACCGAAAGTCTGATAATCAATCATTGAAATGCTCCCCCTCTGAGCTGTTTTTGAGGTAAATTTATCAAATGTACATCAATAAACTACTAATCATAGGTAAAGTAGTATGCCTGACCATGTAACAAGAGGGCCATAATTTTGAAAACCCAGCTGAATATGACATTGAGATCAGAAATCACTAGAAGTCTTTCAAAACCAAATCCCAGTCCATCGAAAAAATCTATATCTCAGACTCCAATTCCCCTCCATTTAATTTGATACCGTACGAGATAATTTGGCTCAAGCACTTCTTATAAACATAGGTGGCAATCCCAAATCTTTTAATATAGTCCTACCATCCTTGAACAATACGCCACTTGATTATCATTCTGAAGGAATTGAATTATACTCAATTTTTTCCATATTTTTACGTTTCCACCCTACCAAATTATTCATTCAATGGTGTTCACCATGTTTAAGATTGTCTTTAGTGATTGCTCTCAATATTCAATGATAGGGGAAGATGTATACGTTTTACATAACTTGCTAAGATACTGAATAACACTGAAACTTTGTCAAATGATAACAAGATGATCTCTTCACGAATCATATACAATCATGAATAATCCAATGTTTTCTATTTGTTTCCCAACCATATTATATTCTCCATTCTCCAACATCAGCACCTTAACCATATTACACAGCATGATAGAAATGACTACTGGTTTTTCCCGTGGATTACAGATAAGCCATTTGAAAAAAGACAATCTTGAAGCCCACAAGACTTTCATCACTTCATTATTCCAAACTCACTCCCTCAGAAAGACATTTAGAACACCGTAACGAAACAAACACATCGAAAAGCAACACCAAAGTTCTAAAAATTCATTTTTTTATCCAATCATCTCCAACAAACAATCCATGTTAGTTTCATCAACCAAAAACAACCCGAACTTAACCTCACTCCAAATTAAACCAAACAATAATCTTTTGATGGATTCAACAACATCGTCCACGATTCTTACCCAAATAAACTCCAATCGAACACAATCTCTCCCACCAAAAACACACAGATCGCCATAAACCACAAACGAAAAAGACAGAGCAATCAACAACAAAGAATGATAAACAAAACACTGAAAAAGAAACTGACCTAAGCATAGTATGATAATCATCGAGATGATAAGGAAGCATACACCTCTCCACCAAAACCTGGCGGAACGCATCAACAGCCTCCTCCTCCTTCTCATCCCTGAAATCATCAACGGCGATAGCCGCGAACTTACAATCAGCGACCCGCTTCCCTCTCTTCTTCAACCCATGCGCCAATTTCGTCGACGCATTCGCCGCCTTCTTCCTCAAGCTCCTGATCCTCGTCCTCCGTATTGGCTCATCCTCATACACCTCTATCTCCGACTTCCTCCCCCTCTCCTCTTCTCGCAACCATTGTGTCTCCTCTATATTCATACAAAATTAATCAAAATTCACCCCAAATTAATCCCAAATTACTCAAAATTACCTGGCATTGCTGAATTTGATATGTAACTGAATTTCTGAAATTGATGAAAATAAGAAGTAAAGTCAGACTATATGAATGCGAATATTTGAGGCAGATCTAATCAAGGATTTTTTTCCCAGCTTTACTTCAATCCGAAGAGAACTGATCTAATTTTATTTATAAAAAAAAAAAAAAGAAGAATCTGTAAAAAAAACTGCATTGAAAAGGAAGAGTGTGTTGTTCGCACACTTTTGATATATTCTCTCTCCTCTGACTAATGGAAGAACGGTAAAACCGAAGAAAGTGGGAACGGAAATCGATATAATTCTGAATCGAAAACAAAAACCGAAGCATTAAATGCTACGAAAGAGAGAAAAAAGGATCTGAGGAGGTGTCGAACCTGAGAATGGTGGCGCATTCAGCATTCAGTCAATGGATTTATCATCAACCTCGATCAGCTACAAATTTTACCCCAAAAAAGAAAAAGAAAAAGAAATACTATGGGTGTCGGCTGGAGGAAGGGAGTGAAGTGTGTTGGGTGTCGTTGTCGAAGAGAAGAGAAGAGAAGAGGAGCGGGATTTGCCAGAAACGGAAAGGTTCCGTCACGTTCGATGTTACTATTGGGGAGTAGTATCCCTCAAATCAAGTCTGCCGTTGCTCACAGCAAAACATAGGTTTAACTTTGTAAAGATTTTGCGTTAAGTAATAACTTTGTCGTATTAAGGGATTAGTTTTATGCAATAATTTAATTATGTTTCGTGTGTTTTATATTTGCTCTATATTTATTCAGAGTTAAAGTTTATAATTTTCAATTATAAATTATTATTATGTTATAAAAAAATATTGTATTTAAATAAAATTTAATTAGATGTTTGTTAACGTAAATTTTTAAAATATTAAGTTATTATAATTTTTATTTTATGAATATAAAGATAAAAATATTTTAAGTTGTGTTTAAGATAGTATCATAAAAATGAAAATTAATTTAAGCTAACGGCGGCTGTATGGGTACGTTTGTTTCTTGACGCATGGTTACGCTGTACTTTGCACTTACGGAGTACTATGAAAGTAGGAAAATGCCAGGGAGTTTTTCAGTCTTGCCCAGTTATGAAACATTAATAAGATGCGAATAGCATTTACTGTACTATTTCTTCACTTTGGCTATACACGAAACATATTCATGACACCTGAAAATAGTGTCTATCTTTGGTGGGTTGGAGTTGAAATATGTATGGGATGTGAGGAATATTAAGCACTATCAAAAATTAATTACATTGATAAGTCAATAGTATTATTTAGGCTTTTTTTTTTTTTTGTTTCTTTGATGGCAAACTTCAGCCAATAATAAGTCAATACACCAACCATTGACTGATTTATGTATAATAATCAATATGTAATTCAATAACTATTCACTTATCACACGCACTGGTTGTATTTTTTTTTATATTGACATGCTTATTATATACTATCTTCGTCCATTTATTTTTGTCCCGTTTTGATTTATCAAGTCAAAGTTTAAAAAGTTTGACCATAAATTTTCATAATGTTGTAAGTGATAATAATATTCAAATAAGATCTTATTGGATGCATTTCAATATAAATTTTTCTAATATATCAAATTTTATAATTTTTTATCTTACAGATTTAAATAGAAAAATATTTTAAATCGTATTTTGAAGAACGTAAAATGTAACAAAAAGTCAGGGGAGGAGGGAGTAAATAATAGAGTTGGATGGAAACACAATGAGGAGTACAATGAACAAACACTAGTCTACAGTTCTCTTACTAATATAATAGTATAATAAGGTGAAAAAAATGCAACAAAAACAGGAAGAAAGTCATATAATACTCCTCCTTAATTGGAAGAAATGATGAAGACGTGATGAAGTTGCGGAAGAGTGTGACTTATTCCGTGTGTCGTAATTTGTTCAACTGTTGAACTAACTCTTTAAGAAATTAGGGGAACAAGAACAAAGCGAAGAAGGGGAGCGTGACCCCACTCGCCTGCCCCCAGCATCCCAACCACGTAACCAAGCAAAGAAAAAATGGGAAGGGCATGTTGGCCATGTGATTTCATGAGTTATTTTAATCATGACGGTGATTGATTGATTGGTGCCCATTATTGGATGCATTTTGTGGTGTTGATGGCCAGCTTAGCCATCCTTTTTTTATTTTATTACCACCTTTTTTATGAAGCTTTTTAAAGCATACACAGTACCTAATCATGTATGCCAAGTGTGTTTCCATAATTGCATGAGATATCACATCCATATCATATAATAATTATCATATACTACCTTCTATTAGTATAAGTTGCAATAAATACATGAAATACGAACTCTTAGACGAAATTTAATAATGGTGTTTTGAACATCAAAAAATGATAAATGTTGCAACTTTTAATAACCGGAGATAGTATATTATATCTCATTTATGGCATGCTTGGGATGAGAGTAATATATTACTAGGGTAACAAAAGTCAAATATAAAAAAATAAATGTGAATACAAGGAAAAATGAGAGAGTTGTGGTGTGATTAGAAGTAAATAAATATTATATCTCATTTAGAAGTAAATTATATAGTGATGGTGTGATTAGAAATAAATTATATAGTTCATTTTCTTCTACCTCCCACCAAACCATTAATATTTAATCAACTTCTAAATACATTATCACTTTTTTATTTCTTCTTAGATTCACATCCATATTTTTAAGTTTGATTTTTATTACCATAGTAATACATTACCCTAATCCCAAGCATGCCCTTAGAGTATGTTGAACTGAGTGGGATTGATCCAGGTTTAAATGCATTTAACTTGAAAGTTACGCTGGATTTGGGAAGACTTGAGTTGAGGGTGTGTGTAAAGCCTACACTTTTAAGGGGTTGTCGTGCATAAAAGATGGCATCCAACTGTGCCTTCATGTCGTTATTATAGACAAGTATGAGGTATGACCTGTGATTTAGCATAATAGTGTATTGTATTTCGTTCAAATGGACTACACTAGGTTGCTACTAATGCAAGTCATATCATTCTTCCCTTCCCAATATTGTGGCCTAAAACAATGTGTGTCATCCTTTAGTTGGACTGTTGGATGGTTGAGACCTCAATTTTACATTGCTGACTAAATGAATTTTGGTGATGACAAAGCAAAATACCTTGATTTTTTTATCGTGCTGGTTAAGGGGTAACTTTCATCATAGTCGAAGTAAGGGGAGTTTATAATATCAACGTGCTTATTCAAGAAAGTATCAACAAGGAAATTATATGTAAAGAAGTTAAGTTCCAACTTCTAAGTCTCCCAAAGGAACATTTGTTCAACTTCCAAATTGGCAACTATCTAAGTTCTAAACATGAAAGTCAAGAAGAAGCTACTGGATAAAAGCTTCAAGCAAGAGCATGAGTGGAGATTAAGTATGAGTGTGTTTAGGCTTTTATGTAAGTACTTGAATCCTTTAGTAGTTTGGAACAAATAAGGATAATAAAATTGACTAAGCAAATCAGATCGAGTTCCATTCTTATATTGAAACAGTTTTTGAGGAGATTATTCAGGACTTTTACGAAAATGTTCTATAGATATAAATTCTTGATATTATGTTTTTTTACTGGTCTTTAAGTGTATAAGAATTTTCTTACTTATTGCAAGCTACACAATCATTCCCTTTCCCAACTTTATATGTCGATTATCCTTTTTTTTTTGTTTTGGCAAAGAGAAGAAACAAAAACTTATACATTCCTTCTAGCCATGACTGCTAGCGGGTGAGTTGCTGCAACCATATACATGTCAACTTTTATACAAAATAAAAAGGAAAAGGACTTCGTCAACTGGAGGATATCTTCAACAAGTGATTGTAGTTCCTTTTGGAAAGTGGCTGGATTTCAAAGCATAGAGATGATTGTCAGGCTATCAGTTCTGAGAATTCATGCCTTTACAATTTGATTTGCATGTCTCAGTGCTTTCTAGACTGCAATAAGTGCAGAATGGAGGGGAGAATAGGAAAGAACTTTCTCTCCTGCTGAGAAGATGGTTTGATCATTTTTATACATGATAACTCCAATTATCAACTTCTTCGACACCTGGTGTCGGTTATCCTAAAGTTTTCAAATTCTTCCTCTCTTTTCTATATATACTCTTCTCCACCCCTTTATCATTCATTCATCAACAATTATCATTAATGTTCATAAACCTCAAGCATTCTCGAAGAACTTTCCTTATTAATTTGTATTCGATCTAAGCAATCAAAAATAATTTTTAAGGGCCTAAACACAATTACTCTATTTTTCTTTGTTTACTAGCTTTTTATTGATTTTGTAGAGCTCTTGGGGGTATGTATACATAGATTTACTAACCTTTTATTTTTATTGTCTTAGCATATTTTTAATACATTCAAACATATTTTTAGCATGATTAACAGTGTTTTATGCAAAGGCTTTATTATTAAGCTACAATATTTTTTCTTGCATCATCCCTGTTATTTTATGCTTATTTCATGTTTTGATTATTTTTATCATTTTTTATTTATTTCATTCATTGCATTAAATAAGTTTGGTGTTTGTAATCACGTTTAAATGATTTTATATGGACAAGTTGTTTAGGCATCTTGAACACGATTCTCTAATGTAGTGATCACAAAATTCATTTGTATATGTGCATTTCTAACCTACTTTTAGTATATTATAATTATGTATACTATTAGGGCTTTAATCTTGTCCATTACTTGAAAGTTTTAGATTATGTGATATATAAAATTGAATCTTAATTTAGTCATTTATGGATGGATTATGGCTCATAACCTAATTTATATTTCATCCTCAAACCCACTTTGATTTAAGGGAAATTTTTGCTATATGTTTATTTAATTTGCGACTAGTTGTTAAATCCTTAACAAAGACTTATAAAAATTTATTAGTGACTATTACTTTATTCTTTCAATTGATCCTTTTAAAAATCAATCAAGAAATCCCCACGTGTCAAATATGTTCACATGTGCATTTACACCCGTAGGTAAATTTGACACCTAAAATTCCAAACAGAATTAACAAAAAAGACGGAGAAAGTGAAAGACAACTGAAAAGAGAAAGTGTTTCCCTTCAAAATATCTAGAGTAGATATGTAATTTTTTTATTTATATTAATATCATCAACCAAGATATCCTAGCAAATTTTTAGTTTAATTAATTTTTCCTTAAAACATATACTCATTTCGTCCCCTTTGTCTTATTTAGAATATTCTATTTGAGGAGTGAGAAACTTATATATGAGTTTTTATTGATACATATGAGTTAAGACATATTCACGTGAGTGTAGACACTAAATTTTTTTTTTCTTATTCTATTAATTATTTTTGGTGTTACTTCCTCTATGCGGGGCATTTTATTAATAACAATGAAAGGAGTACCACCATTCTAAAGTTTGTTGACTAACAAAAAAAATAATATATCATATAATATATTAGATACGTATATCGTTCTACGGTATGTTTTGTACTTATCATTTTCTCTTCTTTCCCCATTTTTTTATCCTTTTGTAAATAATAAAAGACATACTAAATAAATTAGTATTAAATAATATATTATTTATGTATATCGTTCTACGGTATGTTTTGTACTTATCATTTTCTCTTCTTTTCCCATTTTTTTATCCCCTTGTAAATAATAAAAGACATACTAAATAAATTAGTATGAAAGACCTCACATAGATGCTAATCTACCTTTCTTAACCTTTTAAAAATGTGTCCTTTATATATAAAAAAAAAATCTTCTCATTAAACAAACAAAAAACGGATACACAAAAAAGGAAATAGAAGTAATAATCTTTATTAATACACATGAGTTTATTACAACATACAAGAAACTACAAATCATGTGCAACTTTTGGCTAATTAACTACGACCATACTTAAGTATAGCTAGCATCAATGCCATTAATAAAACCACCAACGCCATTAGCAACACCATGTACGTATAACTTTAGCATACAAATATTTTCTTAAAATACAAAATCTTGAGCTTGGTGGTGATTGTTTTGGAACATGATGTTTGAGAAAATGTACGGCTTTGAGTGAAGATAAAAAGGAAAAAGATAATAAGGGTGTGTGGTAAAAAGGATAATGATAATCCCCTTTTATAAGAAAATTATCCAAATAATATAACTTAACCCTGAATAGTATCGTCAGAAAGAATTAGATAGTTATACTCCTTTATTAGTTTATATGTGCATTTGCAAAAAAAAATTATTTTGACAAAATGGCTTACAACAATCCAGATTCTATAGTAAAATAGTTATGTTCTCAAAAATTTAAGATAGAGCAAATAATTTGCCGAAAAAATATTAATAATAACAACAGTAAAATAAAATTAAATAAAATAAAACTAGTAATATAATTATGAAAACCTTCTACCTGACTTGAGTTCCTACACTCGGTAATTACTAATTGAATAAGGCATTCATTACTTGTAATTTATGGGAAGTAGCCTAGCTTATTTTAAGTATACAGTTAGAAATGTATAAGTATAACCTTAAAAAGCAACCGATAATCAAGCTAATACTCCGTACATTAGAAATGTACAGGTATAATCATATTGATAAAAAAAAAATTACAATAAATTTTAATTTGGTTACCATAAGTCACTACCGTCTGAACTACCGTTCATTTAGAAACCATGTAATCGTCCTTACGCCCGTTGATGGCTTTGATTTGTACTCTGTATGCCCGATCCCCTCTAACCCATGTAGTATATAGAAATTGATTTAAAATCATAATTTAAGATGAAATATTTTATTGAAAAACAAACAAAAAGTTAATGACGTATGAAGTAAAATACGGGTTAAAATACAACTAAAGTTACTGTTTATATATATATATATATATATATATATATATATATATATATATATATATATATATATATATATATATATATATTTCAAAATAAAACAACCATGAATACAAGCCAAATTGGAGCTATCGTTTATATCTGTATAGTTGGACTCAAATAGAAAGTACTAACTAAATTTGAAAAGTATAAAACAGGTCACCTTAATAAATGACCTTACTCCCAATTTCATACTTGTAACATTTTTATATAAATTTAGTCAATATGGACGATTTTTTTACACTATGAATTTCTTCACTCTATAATTTTTCCAAATTTCATATAAAATAATCTAAAATATTTTATTCAAATATTTATTATTTATAATTATTGTTGAAACTTAATTGATGAACTTGGTAACACGATCCTAAATAAGGGTGTTCGAACCAAAATAAATAAATATGGTTAACTGTGAAATGTTTTTATTGAAGTTAGAGGTGGTCAGTGGGTAGAGCCGCCCACCCGCTTTGTGGCCCAGTCAGCTTGATCAGTTTCTAGCCCTCATATCCACCGGGCCAGTCTCGGGTCATACCCCCGCCACCAGTCGTTGGCCACCCGTAGTTGAAGGGACTTGAAGCCCACATCCAACCCAAATGTCAATGGGGTTTGTCAAACATCGTCGTGGAATCTCTAGCTATCGCCCGTATTTCATACGTAAATTACCAAACTTGCCCTTACTCTATATATAAATAATTTATATGTATTTTCACTTTCACCACTCAATATAAGTTTATTTTATTTCTCACTCTAAGTTTTTCACTTCATTTCAATTTTATTCTCAGTTTTCAGTGTTTTGCACTTCAATATACTTAACAAGTAATATTAACTAAATTAACCAACATATATTAATTTATATAAAAATAAATTGTAATTATTAACTATAATAATATTAACCTAATAACATTAATATTTTTGACTACATCTAATTATTAACTAAGCATAGTATATAATTTAACTACTAAATATGATTTAACTACAAAAGACAAATATTATTATACATATTATTATAATATTAATTAATAAATATTAACTAATTTAATACGTAATCTTAACTAATACGTAATATTAATTAATCATATAATTAATCATTTTTCTTGATTTAACAATGATTTAACAAAATATAATTAGGGTTTAAAAAAACTACATAATAGATTAATTAAAAAAAGGTTCTACCTAGTAGAACCGTCCAAATTGCACGGTTCCACCATGGTGTTCAAATTGGATGGTTCCATCTAGTGATGACCAGTGGGCCGGTTTAGCCCCAGCCCGGCTCGAACCGGCCCACCAGCGAACCGGGCCAAGCCCGGTTCGGCCCGTCCAAATCGCGGGCCGAATCCGAATCCGAATCCCGATTTTCCAACCCTAACCCGTTTCGATTCGATTCGTTAAAAAATTCGGTTCGGCCCCGTATTCGGTTCGATTCGGCCCGTCAATTCGGACCGGCCCGCCTAATTCGCCTAAAACTAGCCGTTATTGCCCGTTGTGATTTGCCCTATAAAAACACCACCAATTCGGATTCCATCCTCACCAAATTCTCTCTCAATCTTTCAATCTCTCAATCTTTACTAATTATAATTAGCTTAATTATTAGTATTAATCTTCTTAATTACTCTCTTAATCTTCATTAGTTATCTTAATTAGTTGGTTTATTATTCTTAATTTAGTTGTTTATTACTACAAATCCTACAAGAAAATGGATTCAAGAGGTAGATTCAGTGTAAGCAGTTCTTTCGATGATACTGCGGAGTTTGCTCAAAACTTGGAGCAACAACTTTTCGGTACTCCGGGTACTCAAATTCCTCAAATTCCGGAAACTCCAACTTCTCAGATGCGTCCTCCTTCTTCTACTCCGCAAGGTAACTCTTAAACTTCTAATTAATGAATGTTAGATTATTTGATTATGTTAGATTAAGTTCTTGATGTTTAATTAGTTATGATATATTTGGTTGATTATGTTAATTGATTAGTTATGATATATTTGGTTGATTATGTTAATTGATTAGTTATGATATATTTGGTTGATTATGTTAATTAATTAGTTAATTAACTTGTGATGGTGATGGTGATGGTGATGAAGGAGTACCTGAGTCTACTCAATGTAGAAAGAAATCTTTCAAAATATGGCCATATTATGAGAAGGTCCTACTGACCGATGCTTCTTCCAAAGGGAGGAAATTCATGTGCTATTGCTTGGTATGCAAGCAATTAGGAAAGAAGCCAATAGCCGCTTATTCATGGAAGACCGGTTATGGGACGGAAACCTTATCCCGTCACTTGACCGGGGTACACGGAATAAACCTCGATGCAACTGAATCTGCAGGAGCAGCTGAATCTTCAACTCAGACACAACTACACGGGTATATGGGTTCCATGCCCGAAGGAGGTAGGCCTTTTATGTATAATCGAGATAAAATGATTGATGAAATGGCTAATTTTGTCATTGCTGACGAATTACCTTTTAGCTATGGTGAGAGTCTAAACTTTGAGCATTTCACTAGAACCACTTTACAACCTGCTTATAGACGTGTCCCTAGGAACACGCTTAAACGCCATACCCAAACTGCTTATTATAAATATAGAAGTAGTTTAATAGAAATGTTTCGCACTTTTAACGGTCGTGTTAGCCTAACTAGTGATACATGGACCTCTTGTTTTGGTGAACCTTTTCTTTGTGTAACCGCCCATTGGATTGATGATGAGTGGTATATTCAAAAATGAATCATTTGTTTTCAAGCTATGGAGGAGAGACATACCGGATACAACCTTAAGGTAAGGATAATAGACTGTCTTAAAACCTTTCATTTACTTGATAAAGTTTTTTCCCTTTCATTAGATAATGCTTCAGCGAATACAAAATGTATAGATTATTTGATATCCGAACCAAGCTTAAAGTTGATAAACAGTGGAAAACTATTACATGTTCGTTGTTGTGCACATATTATGAACCTCTCAGTTCAAGAAGGTTTAGCTGAGTTAACTGACTTGCTTAACCCTATTAGGAGTGTAATTAAATGGATTAGGATTACGGCCTCGGTTAGGAGGAAGTACATGGCCTTGTGTAAGGAAAAAAGGCCTTAGGAAGAAGCAATGGAGTCTAGATATACCGACCCGTTGGAACTCCACATATAAATTGTTAAAAGAAGCCATTAAATACCGTGAGATTTTGACAATAATTTATAACGAAACCCGAGCGACTCCCGATGAACTTATTACTGATTTCCATTGGAATGCCGCAATTTACATCCGTGACATTTTAGCAGCTTTTGACCACGCAACCAAAATTTTCTCTTACGTTTACGACCCTAACATCCATTTAGTTATATTAGAGTGTGTTACCATAGTTAGCACTCTTACCGAACATTTCAACATCGTTCAAATTAGTAATGTAATTACTAGTATGCTTAATAAATGGTATAACTACTTTAGTGAATTTCCCGTCATATATGGTATAGCTTCTATTCTTGATCCCGGGGTCAAGACTATAGGTTTAGAAAACTGTTTAGAATTTTATTATAACGCTTTAAGTTTACAATACGATGTCAATGCATATATAGAAAAATGTAAAAATGTTTTAGCTAGTATATATGATCATTATGCTTCTATTTATGCAACGTCCGAAAATGTATCTTCTTCTAGTGGAAGTTCCGCTACGCGATGGCAACCAATACTTGGTAGAATTTAAAAAAAATCAAAAACATCGGTTTCTTCTTCTTCTTCTTCTTCACTTTATAATATTAAAAAAAAATATGTAATTCGGTTCGATTCGTTTTGTGATTCGGTTCGATTCGATCAAGATTCGGTTCGATTCGGTTCGTGATTCGGTTCGATTCGGTTCGTGATTCGTTTTCGATTCGGTAACGAATCGGATACGCCCGACCCCAGCCCGGTTCGGACCGGCCCGCCCCCCTGACCGGTCCGAATCCGGTCCCCTCCCCCTCAGCCCGACCCGGTGCTAGGCCCGGCCCAGCCCGACCGGACTGGCCCACTGGCCATCACTAGTTCCATCATGGTGGACAGTTCCACCATGGTTGAATCGTGTATTTTACACAGTTATCCTATTTTTTTCTTCAAATTTCAATTAATCCATCTTCCTAACTTTGATCTGGAAATCAGAATAACACACAAAATATAACACATAATCTTTCTAATTAAACATCAAAATATAAAATATAAATTCATGTAAATTAACTTTAAATTATTTAGAAATCAAAATAAACCTTAAATTATTTATTTTTCGTAAGTTGTTAGACATTAATGTAAAGACAAAAACCTCTCTGTGTTTAGATTTACATGTTATATATTGTGTTCATATAGAATTAACCCTTTAAAATCGAATTTCATGGATTATATGCTTTTAGAGGCTTTTTTGGAGAAAATGCGTGGACAAATTCCTCGTTGGAGGGGTTTTTCGTACGTATATCTCGAAAAAATACCCAATTTAGACATAACATACGCCTCATTTGGAGTCACATAGCCAATTTTATGATTTGTCAAAGATTTTTTTCAATATCTCAAATAAGACGTCACTGAGGCCAATAAGGGGGCAACATGGTTGTGTAGTACCTTAAAAAATAGGGGATTTAAAAAAAAAATACATCGTTCGAACTACCAAGCTAAGAGATATGCATATCCGAATTTTCCAAAACCTTGGAATGCACCTGAAATCTATGAAGAATTAATTGGTTGTTTTTTTGGAGTGTAAAATCTCGTAAATCGTGATTTTGTATGCCAAAATGAGTGGTCATAATAGATTATTGGATTTATATGTTTTACGATTAATCATTTCTTAACTTTTATCATCTTTTAGGACATATTATTTTTAATACATTGTGCATGATCTTCTTAGCTTAGATTTGATTAAATTCTTGATCGAAGGTGGTGTAATTGTATATAATAAGTACATTACTAGATTAGATTTGCAAATAGTTGACAAAAAAGGGGTTAAATTAGGTTAGTAAATTAAAATATTAGCTAATTAATAAATTAGGTTAGTAATTGGGTTAAGTTAGGTTAGTAAATAGGTTAAATTTGGTTAGTAAATTAAAATGTTATATAATTAGTAAATTAGGTTAGTAAATAAAAATATTAAATAATTAGTAGATTAGATTAGTAAATGAGTTAAATTAAGGTAGTAAATTAGGCTAGTAAATGGGTTAAATTAGATTAGAAAATACAAATGTTAGGTAAATATATATAAGCTATATCAAAAAAGACAATGTTTAGCAACAAAACCCCGTAACACACACACACCCGCAAAACCCTAAAACCAAATGCGACAGATTCATAACGAAAATCAAATCAAAATCTCCATTTTCTCAATCTTTAGAATCCATCGTAGAACAGAACGTCAATATAATCCCTGAAAGCTTCAATGAAGTCCGTACCTTCTACCCCAAAACCAGGTGCTCCCGCCATTCCCTGACCCACTTCCTCATCTCTTCTTGAATTTTGTGTAGTTTTGGATCAGACTTGTGCATTATCAAACATGATAATCAATGCGTAGCTTTAGAAGGCTTTTCCTGTTGGTCTTAGAATACAAAAAAGTATCAGCCGAACTGGGAGGAAACTTGACTAAGAATGCTTACGGGTCGCAAGATTGTCAATGGCCTCTTGTGCGTTTGGGCTAGAGAATACATCACCAGCCGAACTTGGCGCGCCCGTGCTTCCTTTTGCACCTTTACCCACACATCGCCTAATGTTGTCGAGTCACCCGCGCTTCCTTATTGGGTTAAGTATTGTGAAAATATCGGCGATCCTGGTGTTGGGGGGTTGGATGATGATTTTGTTTTGCCGCAGATTGCGAAATGGGCCGATGCTCATGGGCTGCAAGTTGATCATACCAATCATGTTAAGCATATGGTGGGAGAAATTGTGGATAGTGATGTGAACAGGTTGGGGGATGTTTTGAAGGGGTGCTTTGAATCGCCTGATGCTGTTGGCGATGCCCTTGCTGGGTGTGGTCGAATTGATTTGTCTGAGAGCATGGTGGAAAAGATATTGCAGAGATTTCGGAATGATTGGGTCCCTGCATTTGGGCTTTTTAACTGGGCTGCCAATCGAACTGGCTATAGGCATACGCAGAAGTGCTACAATATGATGGTGGATACATTGGGGATGTCTAGGAAGTTTGAGTTGATGTGGGGATTGGTCGACGAGATGCATAAATTGGGAGGATTGGTGTCAATTGTCACAATGAGTAGGGTCATGAGAAGGCTTTGTAAGGCTGGGAGATATGATGACGCTGTTGAGACATTCATGAAATTTGAGCACTTTGGCTTGATCAAAGACACTGCAGCATTAAACATGCTAATGGATTCCTTAGTGAAAGAAAAGAATGTCGAGCGTGCTCAGGAAATCTTTTTGGAGTTTAAAGATGAAATAAGTCTCAACTGTCGCACCTTCAACATCTTAATTCATGGTTGGTGTAAGGCCAGGAAATATGACAAAGCAAGAAAAGTTATGGAGGAGATGGAGAAGCATGGCTGCCTCCCTGATGTAGCATCATATACTTGTTTTGTTGAGTCATACTGCCAAGAGAAAGATTTTCGGAAGGTTGATGAAATTTTGAGTGAGATGCAGCAAAAAGGTTGCCCCCCCAATGTAGTGACTTATACTATTGTTATGCTTGCTTTGGGAAAAGCCAAAGAGATAAATGAATCCATGGAAATCTATGAGAAGATGAAGCGAAATGGTTGTGTCCCTGATGCTAGCTTCTATAGCGCCTTGATTTTCATTCTGAGCAACTCTGGAAGGTTTAAGGATGCATGTGATCTCTTCAATGATATGCCTAAGCAAAATGTTACCCCTGATGTATTGACATACAATACCATGATCTCTTCTGCTTGTGCTCATTCAAAAGAAGAATATGCTTTTGAGTTGCTCAAAGAAATGGAGGAGAAGTCTTGTAGACCTAATATTCAGACATTTACACCGTTGCTGAAAATGTGTTGTCAGAAGAAGAGGATGAAGGTGCTCAAGTTTTTGCTAGATTACATGTTTTTGAAAAACTTAAGTATTGACTTCTCAATATATTGCCTTCTGGTGGATCGGCTATGTAAGAATGAGAAACTGGAGCATGCCTGTTCCTTCTTTGAACTAATGGTTATGAAGGGAATGACTCCTAGTGACAACACATACCAGCTGTTGATGAAAAAACTTGAGCAGAAAGGTATGGGGAAAGCTAAACAGAAGATAGAAGATTTAATGTCAAAGGCAAAAGAATCGCCCACATAGTAGGACTTGTGATTTCCAATCATGGCTGGAATTGTGACTTAGGCAGAATTTAATGGTGGAATTCATTTGAAATTTCGTCCTATTTTCTGGGTATTGTGAGATGATGTCATGAAAAATATCTCTAGTCTTGGCTAATTTAGACGCTGAAGAAGCATTATTCGGTGAAAGGGATTTCGTTCACGCAGTTACTCCAGATTTTTGTGTTCTTCATTTGTGTTACCAATCTTACCATGTTTCACTAATACTTTTTACTTCTGTTTTTGTGTAGGTTATTGCATTTGGTAATTGGGTTCTTATGCAGAGAAAGCCCTCTTTTTTGCCTTAGTTACAGTAAGCCCTCTTTTGTGGTATGTTATGTCATAAAAGCCTGTAGAATTCTTGGACAGATCAATCATCCATTCTGTTCACCTTCCTCATTAGTTTCCCCTGTGATTTTCTTACTTGTCTTCCCTTGAATGATTCCGGTGGATATGTATCATCAACTATGAAGTATACGCATCACATTTGATAATACTAATGTATTAATAAAAAAATTGGGGTGAACATTTCTGATGATGCACATATTTCGTATAATGATTAAACCCATATCCAGTTGTGCGAAAAGAGGGAGTATTCTTTGTTGTAGACAGTTGGGTCAAATAGCAGTCGAAATCTCTGTATGTTTCTTAACTATAGTAGTATAGTGAATGTATCTCTTTGTATATTCTGTTACAATATCTTACTATATCCTTAGGCTAGAAATAAGTGTGTATCTATTCTAACTAGATCTATTCAAATGGGAGAAACCCATTAAAGGCCTTTGATCGGTCCATTTATAAAAGGGTCAAACAAATTATAAGGTTAATTGGGTCGGTCTTTTAAAGGGTTATGTTTTTTTGAATCTTGAATGGATGAAGTCGGGTCAATAATGAGTTAATAGTTTTCAAGGCTTTAAACACTATTTGATAGACTATCACCCTCTATATACAGAACTATACTTTCATTAGACCGGACCAACCCGACTTGGCTCATTTTGTATCTTATTTGGCCCAGTCCGACTCTATACATTATGTATCTTTTTTACCCGCCTCAACCCAGCCCGTTTTGCATGTAACCAATTTCGGACCTAATCCGACCCAATGCACAGGCCTTATTCTAACGTTCCATAAATGTAGCTCTCAAAAAGATGCTTAAAGATACTTAAGAAACATACTGTTGCCTCGTAAACTTGAAACTTGAGTTTGCTTGTCCGTTTGAAGCGAGATTTGCAAGCTGAAGGCTGTAGGCTTCTTTAAGCTCCTGTAGTTCTTCAGCTGTATTAGGCCTAATTGATGCATCTCTGTCAACACACCTTGAAGCGATAGTCGCCGTCTTCCTCATGCTCTCCATGTCAAAGTCTCGCCCTAGGTTATCATCTACTATCTCAAACATTTCCTGCTTGCAAAAATGGTTTGGCCTGCACATATGAACCAATCAAGGTAATGTCAGAATAAGTCATTAGGAAATGGCTTCCTTGTCATCTAAGCTGTCACGGATAAGATGCATCGTTAGTCAGGTCAGGTCAGCCCAGAGGGTTCAGGATGGCTATCTTCTGGCGAGGGATCGAAAATAGTGAAATCTTGATTTCATTCTGCTGAATCCAAGGAGGCAAAACCATGCTTTTTGTATAATTTCCAGGTACTTTTGAATTATGATCATCAACACTGAAAAAATGGGTCTAATCATGAAGATAATAATTGAAAAGAAAACCACAAAAATACATCATAGCTGCATTAGGGAAACAATAGACAAAAATAAATATTAAGTGATAAAACACAAGGCAGCTCAAGAAGAGGACAGATTGAAATAGGCATAAACAGAAGATAATGACGGAAATCAGGCAGTGCCTTGACATGTTTGGTGCACAGATCACTAATATTTGACCGTATGTTACTCAAGCTATTCATTTTACATCAAGATCTCATTTAGGATCTTCTAAAATACAACATGGATATAGGTACCACATTACCACAAACACCAATAATCTCAGCGAAATCATTCCCAGAAATTATTAGATCACAACACACGCCAAAACAGTAATCTGAACTAACCCCCTCGTGTACGTAAAAACTGAATGCTTAACCAACATCTAGGAGCCTATTTTAACCCATATTATGACTTACGTAATCTACAAATCAAACCAGGCTCACTAGAAGTGAAACCAGGAGGAAGTTTCGTATAAACCTCCTCATCTAAGTCATCATGCAAGAAGACATTGTGTATGTTCATTTGATGCAACTCTCAATTCCTCAAACATAGCAAGAAAAGCACGAATGTCCACCTTTTTCGCCGCTATGGCAAAAGCTTCACTGTAGTCTATCCCTTTGGTTTAGTGATTACCGAAGACAGCCAATCTACCCTTCAATCTTTCAATACCTGTATCTGACTTGAACTTAATTTTGAACACCCATTGATTCCCAAGGTCTTTTTTCTTGGAGGAAATTTTTTAAGTACCCATGTACCACAATCCTCCAATGCATGCATCTCCTTCTCCATTGCACGGCACCACCCTTCATCCTTTATAGCCTCCTAATAAGATTGAGGTTCCTTTCTTGCTGTAATTACTGCAAAAAAAACTCCGGAGTTCTACAGAAATTGTGGCAAAACTAACATAATGTGCTATAGGATAAGGAGTATATGAGGGAAGTATTGATGAAGAATCAGGTGAGACAGGGAATGGACTTTTTCGTTATACTACCGTGCCCGTCAATAAATCACAAAGTTTTACCGATGTGTATTTTTCTCGACAACCTTGACCCATATTATTGTTATCCGACGCCCCCTTACAGCCAAATCGAGGTCTCCTAACACTTGAACAAGTTGCTCCTGGAAGGCAGGCTATTGTACCTTCTGCTGGGTCTGCTGGTCAGACTTTCGAGCTGGTTGGGTCTGTTGGGCAGTCTGCTGGACATCCTGAGCATAGTTGTAATGTCATGTCTTGATTTATGACAGTTTATACAACAAGGGCTGCTTGTTTGCTCTCCATCAAGTGGAGGCTTCAATTTTGGCTCCAAACAAACCGGAAATCCCGCAACCTCGGGTTTTCCTTCTTTGATGTTGATGATACCACGCACAGACTCTTCTTGCGACATTTTTTGGAAAGCCCTATTAAGGGATGGCAATAGCTCTTGCGATATTTGAGCACATTGTAGCATAATAATCAGAACAAAGGCCAAGAAGAAATTGTTGTAGCCTATCTCCTTCACGCTTCTCTCCATGTTGTTTGCCAACAATACATGTGCAATTGCGCCACACATTTAATTAGAGGTTCATGCTTCTCTCAATTTGGCTAAACAAATAGGTACTGGCATAGTTTTTGGTAGCTAACATGGATTAATTTCAGCTTTGGCTTGTTGGATTGTTGGTCCATTAGTGACACAAAAGCGTTCATGTAGATCATTCCATAAACACTCAGCGTTATCATAATCGTGGAAAGTAAGGATTTTACCACCGGATCAATTGTACTTGTGAGTCACAAAACCAACATGTAGGGGATTGTAACTCAATCTCTTTAGTTGCCTGCTGTGGTGTAAAGTCTAGACGAGCCATCAAGAAAACCAAACTTTCTTCGAGCCGAAAGAGTGACCATAATGGACTGTGCCCAATCCTCAATACTATTCAACTTGTGCACTGGGACGATCTCGCCGCCCAAGGTAGCTGAGCTGCAGTCTGGGGGATCAGCCATTGTTTTGGTTAAAAAAATAAAAAAAATAAAAAAAACCTTAGGTTTTGTGAATGTATGTACTTTAGGTTTAATTTGTTGTTTCTCATTTATCTTGCAAATTCAGTTTGTCAAGACCCCATATCTAATGTTTTGGGAGATAAATCTAAATACACCATAATGAACCTATACATATTCCACCTATAAATATTTCCAAGGGAATGCATTTGTTGATGAGGACTAAGTTCTTACTAGCCAAGTAGCCAAAAAAAAAAATAAAAAATCTTTCCATTATATCTTTAACGTTGCTTTTATTTATTTTTTATTTTGTTTCATTCAAAGAACGCTCTTAGTTTTCTTTGTAAAGAAGATGCATAACTAATTTGTATTTATAACTACATATAGGCAATTATCAGATATTAATGGAGTGAAGTATTGTTATACTAATATCTTCTAAAAAAAGAAATATAATAGAGAGGATCAATGAAGTACGATTAAATCGTAGTAGGAACATTGATGCACATATAAAGTTCATCCTTTCAAAATGTAAATACACATTTTCCATTCACTTGGCAAATTTAGAAGATAATGTACAAATTTAATATGTTGATTTATTTAATCTTTACTATTTTTTTTATAATAAAATCGATTCATTAATAAATCGTCATACAATATCTACGATAGAAATCTAAATTTAATATAAACAAAAAAATTATAATCAAATAAAGGTTTAAAGTATAATACGTTGCAATTTCGTATAAATCTTTCCCAACAAACCGATTTTACAAAAGATATTAAGTTCATAATGGCTGAGGTTCATTTTGCACAGTTATTTGAAGAGTGTACACCATTTAGGTGCAACCAATTATTAAAGTCGAAATCTACTCAATTCAGTATACAAACACATACTCCATCTGTCTCTAAAAGAGAACCTCATTTGACTTTTACGGTTTTCCAAGACACGACTTTAAGCGTTTTTATCTCCAAATTCGTAAGACAAAAGATTATGAAAACTTAATATTATAAAAATTTACATTAACATACATCCAACAAGATCTCACTTAAATATATTATTTCTTATAACATGACATAAACTTGTTATTAAACTTTTCAAACATTAAGGATGGACAGAATATATAACTGTCATGTCTGACGTAACATCTAACAACTAACAAGTAACCTCAGTTCACAAATCACACATCTACTTTGCCAACAATATTAGTACAAAGTCACAAACATGCGGAAGAAAAGTACAAGAGCAAAGAAGAGAAGATTGTGAAAGGTCGAATCATTGAACATGTTCCTTGGAATGAACAGACGAAAAAAAAAGACGTTGACCAAAGCCGATTAACTAGTGAGTACTGTGATTTGTGAAAAAGATCAAACACAAGGAACAATAGTGAGAAAAGGTAGGGGCAGGAATTTGATTACGAATACTATGCAATTGACATCGTTAAACATCTTTTCGTAGAAGGAACAGAAGAAAAAATTGAAGTCTGACTTAAAGTCGATTGTTATAGCTCCATATATAGGTAACTAAAAGAGTGAAGCCACACACTTTACACCAGTTTCAGAACTACAGAAAGTTGGATATAACCCGTTGTACTAATTTAATGTACTACAAATGATATGTAGATTGAAAAGTGTCAAATAAAATTTCAAAATTAATACCAATGCAAATGGTAGTTAAAATGATGGAAGTATAACATAGAGGATAATCTTGAGTAACAAATGGAAGTACAATAAAATATCTACTTATCTAACTCCAACAAAACCGCAAGCAATCCACCCTTTAAGTTCTCAGTATCTGACTGGGGCAAGAATTTCTAGTTGAGATCCAAGCTTCTCCTCGGCAGCCTTCTCAGCCTTCACCCTCAATTTGTTGAGCTGCTTCTTCCTATCATAGACAGCCTTAGATCTCTCCTTCCTCTTCTCCTCAAGCTCCTGCAAGTCAAAACAATGGTTGGCACAAATCATTAAGTTAGCTGCTACAAATTAGCAACACAATTTATTATGTAAGACATATTTCTGTCATAGTCCCAGACTTCAAGTTACACAAATACAGATTAAATATAACCACAAACATGGAAAACAAAATTCGACAGGGTACTGCCATCTTATTTTTGAGAGACATTGCCATTCAAACCTTATCTCACACACTACAATATACAAATATCAAGTTCATGAGTAAAGACCATTGGATTATGTATACTCATAGTCTCAGACAACTTATCTAAGTGTGTTGAAAGGGGCAATGAACACTCTTTATGTTAAATTAAACAGTCCAAAAAAGGAAGCATGTCAAGCTTCGGTAGCTTAAACTAGTGCAAATGTTAAGGATTAGCAGATATTATAAATCTGTAGAAACAGCTGCATGACTTGTACTTATTAAACATCAACAATACAGCATCAAAAGGAACAAAGAAACCAAATCAAATACAAGAATCCCATTTTAAGAAAATACGTAAACTTGGGTGAATGTCAAATGAGGTGCAGATGTTACAGTTTTCAAGCATCAGTTATTGTTTAATACAAAGTGAAATTGAACAAGAATCTGATTAAGGAAGAACAATGCAAAGCCATATACATTCAAATCAGGTAAAACAAGTAGGGAAAACCTTATACTTTTACAACATAATGAAACTTAAGAAACTAATTGAATTACTACTCATTTAATCACATGCACTAATTATATAAATCAGCATATACAAATTAAAGAATAAGTTGATGAAGTTTCCCAACATGTGGATGGGCAGTTAAAACTTATCAACTATAAATAAATCTGATAACAAGGTTAGCCATACCCTAATGGTGTCATAGTGGTTCCAGCCGACTTCCTTCGATAGAAGTCCTAGCAAGCAGTACTTGTGACCCTTCTGAAGCCTCAACACCCTGTGTTATCCCAAGAAGAAAGAGTAGTAACATATTGAAATTAGTAATATTCAGCAGGCCCCAAAGTACACACAATAAATTCAAACAGAAAATCAGAATTGGAAAACATAAAAAATGAGTGAATAGAAGTGTGGTAACAAAACTGAAAACCAACTCACTTAAGAGCATCTGGAACAACCACCCTCTTGATCTTGTCATATGGTGGGGGAACACCCTCGTACACCTTCAACCTTGCCAATGCAGCAGCTCCTCTCTTTGTCTTGTGGGGAATCATTCTACAAAAAAAGAGTTTAGTGACAATCAACAGAACAATAAACATACAACACTACACAAATAGGTGAGCCTCACAAGACTAAACATATACATTGATACTCAGTAAAATGATTACAACACAACAATACTTCTTTCCTGAACCCAAATGAGCACCCATCTATGAAAGGTTCTCATATAAACATAATAGAGTTTCCACAATCGAGCTCGATAAACAATGAACTACTCTCACACCTAATAACGTAGTAGAACATCAAAGTACATAATCATTTCACCAAAATGATCCGAAAAAAATAACTCAAACTTAGCACACTTCAAATAGCAACTTTCAACATGAACTTCAATGAATACAAGTACCAAATCAATAAATTACGTTTTGAAAACCGTCAAAACAATAACCACACAAACCACATTCAACTAATGAGTCACCTTGTATGGGATTATGTCTCATAACAAATAACGGAGCAAAATTTCAATTCTTTTCATCAACAAACATACTTTGGCTTCAAGGGTATAATCACATTCCAAATTCATAAACAAACTAAGTCATGAGAAGAAGAAAAAAATCCAAATTTCTCCCTTTTCAATCAATACATATAAATAAAATAAATCAGAAGAAAACCCAAATTAATTGAATAAAATCCATCAAAACCCTAAATCCAAAAACCCCAAAATTAAATAAATTCCATAACCCTAGAATCGAAAAACTGGAAGAGAAGGGAAAGCAATACCCTCTGACAGTGCGCCAGAAGATCTTGGAGGGAGCGCGGAAGTGGATGGGGCCATGAGAAGGCTTAGTGTTCATCCTCTTGCGGAGAAAACGGAGGTACTTCATCTTCTGCCGGACAAGACCGCCGGAAAGTGCGATCTCTTCGCAGCGGACAACGACGACGCGTTGGCCGGTGAGAAGCTCCTTGGCGACGATGGAGGCGAGGCGGCCAAGCATGTGATGGCGGGCATCGACGACGACCCGCTTAGCCATGAGTCCTGAACCTGACACCATTTCAGCGGGCGGGTTGAAGTGTTAGGCTGCGCTTTAGTCGAGTGGGAATGAAGAGGAACTGAGGAAGTCAGGGGTTTAGGGCTTTTATTTTTTATTGTGTGGATTGAGTTTGTTTTGGTTTTGGGTTAGGGTTTAGGGTTTAGGGTTTAGGGTTTGGGTTTGGGTTTGGGTTTGTATCTGATGTGTTTTGTACTTTTGTTCTCGCTTTCCCTTGTGCTACGTTTTTTCATGACATAATTATAATTTGAACTAATACTGCTATGTTTCAAAATTTTCATAGTAAATATAAGATGAAAATTTTATATGGAATTTTCTAAATCTGATGTGACATGAATTTTCTCTAATAAATATAACTAAATATAACTATAGTCTCAGTAGGAATTTAAGTAATCTTATATTATTATTTTAAAGCAAGAATTAGTATGGTTATACATTTACAGCAAATCCTAAGTCTCGGCTACGCCTATAACTGGGCCTAAAAAGGAGCAAGGGTTTGTCAATGAGACTTGCAAAAAAAGTAAATACATTAATAAAACGATATAAAGTGTTTACACTGATTTATTACTTTTGGGGTTTTGATTTGAAGCGAAGTTCATTTGTCATATTATCTCAATATACTTTTGAGAAACAACCCATATATGTATAACTAAGAACTTACTATTACATATAAATAAGTATAATTGTAATGTAAATTATACTTGAACACCCTTTTAGATGTAATTCCTATATTGATGTAAATTATATTAAGTTAAGTTTGACTTTAAAAATGTTTTTCTTCCGATAATGTAACTTAGAATGCTAAAATTAAATTGCATTACGAAGGTAACAAACTAACAATAAGTGGTATGTTTTAAGCTTCCACTACATATTAATCACTTTGATTAATGAACTATAATTAGCGGGTGGGTCGCCGGTGAATTCATGATAAATTGATAACCCTAATTTGAGTAATTTTCTAACAGCATAGTGTACGATTAATTAGGCTAATCCTAGGTGGTGAATAGTGGAGTAAAATGAAACAGAGCTCTCCTATCCCATGTAATGTAGTTGCATTCAGATTTAATATTTCTGGGTTTAAGTTATCAGAAGGTACTCATAACCAGAGCTAATAAAAGTTTCTCTATGAACGAGGATCACATGTCATGAAGCAGCTTTTTCTAATATCTATGGAAATTCCAAACACCATGCTCGTTTGGTGCATTGTCAATGTAGCACATCCACCATATTGATAATGACAACAAAACAAAATCGCACTATTAGATGAGAGGCTCTTACTTTGGAAAGCTCGGCGGCTTTTGAAGTTAGCCTAATACTATTATTAAATTTCCCTCATGCTCCTACCATTCTCTACAGCAACTTAGAAGACAAGATATTTATTTGTTTCTATTACAGACTAATTCAATTCAAATCTAAACTAGTTTAATTGCTTTAAGTCCTTAGGGTGTTATTTAAGATTTGGGATCGGATCTTGTCTACATCGTTTGTCATCTTTTCGCTTGCGGATCTTATAGGACAACTCGGTAACGCCTTTATTTTGGGTAAAAAATCTAAGAGTTTCAATCTCTATCATCCCCTATTCTTTTCCCCTTTACAAAAAAGGAAAAAAATAGAGTTTAAGTCCAGAGTCAATTGTTTTATGTCTTGCTTTATCATCTCATGTGGTCCCAAAATAAAGATTGCTTAACTGCTTAAGAGGCTTCGAGCTATGTCATAGAATTTTTTTACCTTTTTTTAAAAAAAATTCGAAAAATAACCCCAACTCCAAAGTATTTCGAAAATATGACCTTAGGCTAGGTTCGTATGAAAGTCGCCATGTAGGACAACGACTCTGGGTAGACCAGGGCCAGGGTTAGGGTTTAGATATGGGTTAGAGCATAGCGACTTTGACTAAGTATGAATTCACTTAGCAACCTTGAAAATCATATCTCCCTTTATTTGATTTCAATGCTTCGTGTTCTTGCTTCTTGCTGATCCTCGTGCACTCATTCACTCACTCACTCTCTCTCACCGGCGGCGGTTTCTTCCGGAACTTAAGGTATTTTTTATTTTCTACCCTAATTTTGTTATTCACTCACTTAGTCACTCTCTTTCTCTCAAGCACTCAGTCTCCGAGCATCCCATCATCGATCTCTAGCGCATCCCATCTCCGGCGTACCTGGCTGATTTAGAAAGGAAAGTAATTTTTTAATTTCCTGCCCTAATTTTGTTATATACATGAGAATTAAGTGACATTGTTGATTGTAGTTGTTTATTATTTAATTTGTCAAGTATAATTGATGAATATTGATGTTTATCTTGATAATTGAGTTTCGTGTAGTTTATTTGCATGAAGTGTGTAATTAGTTTAGTGTAATTGGTGGATGGTGATGCTTTATGTTGTTAATTGGAGTTAGATGTAGAATTTTCATGATATTTGTTATAATGATGTAGTTTTTCATGTTCTTTATTTGGTATGATATTGTTATTTTATACTTGTGTACCTAAGTGAGTTAGTTTGCCTTTCAGAAAAGCGGTCTAGACATTTATTTTGCTCTTGTGGCATGTTTGTTTTTTGTTAACTCGTTGAAATTTCTTGATAGATTCAATAAAGCATGCTTACTTGCTAACGAAAAGAAATTAAATTTTCATTTAATTTGTCATAAATCATTGTGTAGTAACATATATTCACATCAGAAAGGTATATATGTCGTATTTTAGTTTGACAAAATCCGACATAGTGTCATCTTTATATATTTCCTCCTAATACTTTTCTACAATAAATAGAGACAAACAAAGACAAGGTTACGCTTCTTACATGAACTACAAGTTTCCATATCATCTTACACCAATCTTGACCAAAACAAACACAAGGAATAACCCAAAATATGTGAGCCACAAATGTGGTCAAATTGGCGAGTTCTGTGTGGTTGGTAAGCATAAACTAATGAAAGATGTGCAACAAAGTTCAGGTTCACCTACCTACAATCAACCCATAAAACCTCCTTTAATCCTTTCTTTTTCGGCCCACCAACCCATCTTTTTTCCAATAGTTTTTCATTTTTCAAATCTCACTTACCACACCCACTCACCCAGGCAATCATCCTCGTCTCCCCCCTCCATCAATTTGTTCAATACCCAGTTCAAGCACTAGGTCAGCGCAATTACGATCTGATTTTTTTTGGGCAAAAGGGTTCATTTCTTTTTTGCACAATTTGTATCAAACATAATGGGTGAGGACGGAGAGAAAAAGGTCTTCTCTATGTCCGAGGTTTCGGAACACAACACTCACCAAGATTGCTGGCTTGTTATCAGCGGAAAGGTCTAATCTTTTTCACTATCTTACTTTCATTTCTTGAACTTTAAGCTTTTTTGAATCGTGGGTCTGATTTCTTTTTCACTCTTCCGGATTCAGCGGATTTATGTGCAAGTATATAGTGATGGGTTGAATTTGGAGTTTTTATTTGAGTTATTGCTTTATGATCTTGATCCAATGTTGTGAGATAGTTGAATAATTATTATGATTTGAGAATTGGGTTTTATTGTTTGTTTGTGCTACATGCTTATTGATCATGCTCATGATTCGATTTTAATGGTACGGTTGTGGACCTAAAGTTGTGAGATCATTGTTATATTTTGGGGTGGTAGTGGGTATGATTCGATTTCGATTGTTGGAAGTGTACCTATATTTGAAAGCACTGGGCCGGGCTGGAGAATTGGGGACCAAGACCGGAGGTTTGGTCCAGGCTGGGTTGGGATTTTGGATTCGAATCGAATTCATGAATCGACGAATCGAATCGAATTCATGAATCGACGAATCGAATCGAATTCATGAATCGAACCGAACTAAATTTGAACAAAATTCACGAACCGAATTGATCGAATTGAACCAAATTTTACGTAATGACATTTATAAATTAGAAGAAATGAATTGTTTCGAAAGTAATAAACGTTTATATTCATGAATCATATTTTGACATTCGTTGTAAACTTTTATATTTGCTTAATCACATTCATTTTTCATTTCTTTTGTCGATATTTTTCATTTTTCATTACATATTTATATAAATTACATATAATCACAAAAAGAGATAATCATATTCGATTCATATAAACTAAATTATATTCGACTAAACACATTCATTGATTCATATAAACTAAACTATATTCAACTAAACTAACATTTATTGATTCATATAATGAATAAACTAAATTATATTCAATTAAACTAACATTCATATAAACTAAACTAAGATTCATTAATTCATCTAAATTAAACTATTCAACTAAACTAATATTCATATAAACTAAATTATATTCAAATATACTAATATTCATATAAATTAAACTATATAAACTAAACTAACATTCATATAAACTAAATTATGTTCAAATAAACTAATATTTATATAAACTAAACTATATAAAACTAAACTAACATTCATATAAACTAAACTAACATTTACTAATTTATATAAAATAAACTATATTCAACGAAACTAACATTCATTGATTCATATAAACTAAACTATATACAATTTAACTAACTAAGATTCATTAATTCATATAAACTAAATTATATTCAATTAAGTTAGCATTCATATAAACTAAACTATATTTAACAAAACTAACATTCATTAATTCATATAAACTAAACTAACATTCATTGATTCATATAAACTAACCTATATACAATTCAACTAAACTAACATTCATTGATTTATATAAACTAAACTATATTCAACTAAAGTAATATTCATATAAACCAAACTATACTAAATTAAGCTAACATTCATATAACTAAACTAATATTCATTAAGTCATATAAACTAAACTAAATTTAACTATACTAACATTCATTGATTCATATTTAAACTAAATTATATTCAACTAAACTAACATTCATTTATTCATATGAATTAAACTAAAGTACATTTAACTAAACTAACATTCATATAAATTAAACTATATGCAAAGCAATAAACATTCGTATAAATTAATTTATATTCAATTAAACTAACATTATATAGACTAAAATACTTTTAAATAAACTAAATTTTACAAAATTAGAAGATTTAGGCGGGCTGAATAGGGCCGAGCCGGTTCAACGGGCCAAACTAGGCCGGTTCACCGGGCTGAACCGAACTGAATACAGGGTGAGTCAAATTTTTTTTGTGGTCCGAATTGAATAGGGTTAGGGTTTGAAAAACGTGATTCGGATTCAGCCCATTTCTTTGGCGGGCCGGGTTGGTGATGGGCTGGGCTGAACCGGCCTAGTGGCCATCTCTTTTTGAAAGAATGATTAAAATTATAGAGTTTAGATGCATTTGAGGAGATATAGGGAGTTATATAGACTAGTAGGTATCTATTTATTCATCTTAGTTCTATATTGTATGCACGGTTTTTCACATTAAGGTTATTGTTGTCATCAGTGATCAATCTTGCCTTCTAATTAACAATTAAGTATCCGATGTTTGGAACAGATAGATACTTGGACAGTACTCAGATTGAGCTTGATTGTGGCTGAACTTGACTTGTATTTACTTGTGTATATCTGTCTCAAATTTTGAAGTTCTAGAAATTGCCTTGTTGTTTAGTGGTTGTCCTTGACCGCTTGTTGTGTAGGAGTAGCATGTAAATAGAATAGACTACATTGATTTGTCTTTGAAGATGGTGTGAAGTCATTGAAAAAAAATTGATCTTTGTGGCAGTTGGAAGAAGCCATGCATGAATATTTTACTAAACTTAGGGTTAGAGTAGCTTCTATCTATCTACTGGGTATCTAGTGCATTACATTTGACTTTGAAGATGTATTGCTTACCTGTTGGGATCAACTATTTCTTTTGAAGTTTCTAAATTTTTCCGGTTGATGGAACAGGTATATAATGTGTCAAAGTTCTTGGAAGACCATCCCGGTGGTGATGAGGTGCTGTTGTCCGCCACAGGTAGTAAATGACTCAATTTAATAATCAAATTTTGAGGACGCTGATTTTCTTGTAACTTAACACGATATCTCAATCATATATAGCGTAAACATTGAAATGGCAGCGAATCTGTTCATGCTCGTAATTCTTCTTGTATTACGAGTATTATGTTTTCAGAGAAGTTTATTATTTCCATATATGGTCTTGTCGTAATTTGGATGCTATCATACTATATCTTTTTTGGGTTCTTGGAACTCAAAAGGATTAGAGACTCAAAAGGATTAGAAACTAAGTTTGTTAAATGAGAGGAGTGAAGAGATTCATTCAATTTAATATTGGCGGGGATGTTGCTATTTGTCTCCTTTTTTCCCGCATTATAAAATTTGTTGTATTGAAATTGCAAGTCACTAAGGGATAAACCGTTGCACGTTGTCCTCTAGTATATTGTCATTGCTAAGAATAAGTTCATAATTGTACTGTATATTCATGGTTTGCAGGAAAAGATGCAACCGATGATTTTGAGGATGTGGGTCACAGCAGCACTGCTAGAGCGATGATGGATGAGATGTACGTTGGTGACATTGATACTGCTACCATCCCTACCAAGGTCAAATACTCACCACCAAAACAACCACAATACAACCACGACAAGACTTCGGAGTTCATCATCAAAACCCTTCAGTTCCTAGTTCCCCTCCTTATTTTGGGTTTCGCTGTTGGCATGCGTTTTTACACCAAGCAATCATCAGACTAAATGACTGCCTGCATCGTCTGAGGAAACAAAAAAATTCTTCAACCAAAGCCAATATTATATGTAGTCAATTCCTGCCAATTAGAATAATCCCTTCTTATCAGTAGAATATGTGTTTTTCTTGGGTACTCTGGTGTTCCTCATCTCATCTCCTTTCCTTTTTATTTTCTTTTCCCCCTCCCACCCAATTTTTCTGTGTGATTTGAAACTACAAGTAATTTGTATTCCGGAATCTATTACCATCCTGTCTGAGTTCTGAACATGGGGTCCTTATGAACATCATTTTTCTTTACATTAGATCTGTAGTTGCTCTTTGTTAGCAGCATTTCGAAATATGTTGAGTAATTTGAACACTCGCAATCAAATGTCGAGCGCAGAGGTACCAACCTATCTCTAACCCTCGTCCTGTCTGAGTCATCTCCACCTAATTGAAAGAGAGTTGGGTTCTTATGGATATTGTGGAAACTAAGAGGAAATAGAGAGCTTTCAGTGTATCAGCTGATTAGATTATCATGGTGTATGGTAATTTTAGTAGTTAATTGATTAAAGAATTAATTTTTCATACAAGGACATGATGATTCAAGGTTGGAGTTTTGGACTGTTGGGGACAAGCTGATGCTTACTGCGTACTCAAATCAATACTTAAGTGTTGTGCCCTTGTCTGATTTAAACTGAAGGGGGCGCAACTGTAAAATCTCATATAAGTTAGCGCCCCCTTCTTGCTTATTTAATTTCATACCAAGCATATGTGCATGTGTACATATAAATATTCTACAGCAAAAAAGTGGAGTAACTGCGGATACAATGTAGGATCTCCATTTTTGTAACAGTCTCACTTTGAAAAAGAAGAGTTATCACTTATCACTAATTTAAAAGCATAAACTCATATACAAAATTAAGCTGCAGAGCACGGCATCTAGCAGGGGATCGGAAGCTGAAAGGCTGAAAACCCCTAGTATGTATTGCTTATGCCATAACATCAATATGTTCTGTCAGTCACCTTAGAATCTGTCCTCTGTGACTGCCTTGAAGGAGTAGGAGAACTTGATCCCCTAGAAGAACTGTGTCCAAAGAAACTTAACTTCACGAGCTTCTTTGAGAAAGAACTCATAAATTTACGAGAACCAGACTTTTGCATGGTCCTCTTCATACAGACATGATCCTTTTCCAAATCATTCAGTCTCATTCTCATGCGAGCCAGCTCTAGCTTTAGCTCTCGATTTTCTCTCCTTAGTGAGGCATAGTTGTCTTTGGGAGACATTGATGCACTGAGAGCTCCACTATTGACACGCCATGAATGAAACATTGGCTTAGGTTCTTCCTCAGGGAAAGAGCAACCTAGGGCATTCCGGAGTCTTAGCTGCTCGAAATAGAGTACTTGGACTATTGACTGTAGGGGCAGCCGTTCATTTTGAGCTGCATGTGCTCCCGCTTCTTGTGAGAGCTTTTGGAAGTCAATGAGCTTGCAAAGCTTCCTCTTATCTATATCTGATAAACCTTGATGTGCCTGCTCATAAGCAAGAAGATAAACCATTTCACTTTAAATATATAATCCTATTTAGATCAAAACAGCATGCATATAATTGAGTTATCAGGTACATTAATTCATGCAAACCTAATATAGTATGGCAGTCCTTATCGCCTAAGAAAAATATATTTCAGAAAAAAAAAAAGTTCTTATAGATTACAATAAGGGCTTCCCAAGAACAGTTCTAATTAAGTTTTATTGTTTTTTAGGTGAAAATAATGAAATCTATTTGTTGAAAATATAATGCAAGTATATGAATCAAATTGTAGCACCAGACGGCAAAGATCAGGAAACTATACAAAAAATTCTTCTTTGCAAGTGTTATGTTACTGTTATCTTCTTGCTCTTTCAACCATACACTCATAGAAATCAGACAGATTTGTGGGGAAAAAAGAGCAGTCATACATGACAGTATCAGAAAGGACAGAAACCCTGCTCTGTTCATATTAGAAATCATTTGTTGTTCATGCGTAATTATGGCATTTACCTTCAGATAAACGTCAATGGCTCTATATAATGCATCATGATTGGTGCGCGGGTGTTCCGGTAAAGCTTCAGCAATAACCAAGAATTTGTTAAGCTTGAGGTTTGCATCTGGGGCAATCTCTGCAAGGTAGTTGTCCACCAACTTTGAGACTTTGAACAGAGCACCCTGAGAAGGTGACTGAGGACTATCTGATTCAAAAACGGAGACATTGTCCAACTCTTCTTCACTATCATCTTGCTGGGAGAAGTTCACCAAGATCCTATGAACCGTGTCCACATCAAATAAAGTATCTCCAGTATGACGAAAAGAAGGGATCAAAAGGTCATCCAAAGTTGCCATGTCTAATTGGGATCCAATCCTTCTCTCAAGATCAAGCCTGCAAGCAACAGAACAGTTCAGCAAAATAGCACTTCTCAGAAGTCCAAAGAGGAAACTAAGTGGCACGACGAGCTTCTCAATAGGCAGTAGACTGACTATTGTTTCAACTACAATTCTTTCATGGCTACCAGAAACTGCAATAGTATCAGGTCTTGATTGACCCAAGGCGGCATTCCATAAGCTGGCTTTCTTTGTCAACTCCTTTTCTGCATAGTTTATTAATGAAGCGCCTATACTCTCTGGTCTAACTCCTCTACATTTCATTGCTGATATGACTCTCTGGTACAAATCTACTCTAAGGACAGACAGATCTTCAATCCACCAGTCTCCTTCACAGTTCACTGGCCGGCTTAAGTTGAGCCTCCCTGAGCTGCTGTACTCCAACCTTGAGAAACTTGAAGCAATCTGTTCTGTACATGCCTTGGAAGCTATAGCATCAATGCATCTGCTGACAATTTTCAGCTCATCAGCCAGCGGGAGAAGGTTTTCACATTGCTTTAGAACTTCGACACTCATTTCTAGGCTCTTGCAGACTACAATATCAAGGTATTCTTCAGCTCGAGACCCAAGACTGTCTTTAGCGTAACTTTCAGTCATTTCGAGGTAATCAGAGACACAACAGAGCTGGGCAACATTAGCTGGTGTGATCTCAAAGTTATTTCCATAGCAGAAATTTGCTGCCAATTCAAATGCTTCAGCACCTCCAGGTAGGTCACGAAGCTCAATCTTCGATTTATCAGAATCTCGGTTATCAGCTATTAACTTCCTCAATCGGCCACTACGAGAGACTAAAGGGAACTGCAGACAGTATATAAACAGAACTATAATGCATGACTAAAACACCAAAACAGAAAGAGAGTATTATCCTGAAAATTCATAAATTAAATCCATTTGTTCAACAAGGGTAAAAGGCCTGCTTATGTGGAAGTCTAGATTATTGTCCATTTCTCCTGTTTATACAGAGGTAGAAAATTTAATAGCCACGAATCCAGCAAAGTATGTGCAAGGGTAAACCTGGTACCCAAGCAATGCTGAATCTGCGGTGTGGTGCTCAACTGCTAATTGATATCGGATAATGGACGCATGGTAAGACAAAGTACTGATCGGGGATTCATGAAGAAGGATACCGCACATAAAGTCAGCAGTCATATAGAAATTGTTGTCAAAAGCTCACCTTATGAAGTGCAAATGTCCCTCCAGGAACTTCTATGGTAATATCACTGGGAACGTCTCTAAATATCCTACAATAGAAAATCAAGTCGACACAGTTAGCATTGTTTTTTTTTTTTTGGATAGAAAAGAATGAGAGCAGCTAGAGTGCTCCTATTCCATCAATTAAAAAGCTCGACTTTCCATGCTGCTCCAGAAATTTTTGTTTTCCAGGGAGAGGATTTAGTCAAGGTGATGAACAAACAGAATAGGAGTAGGTTTGCACAGATGACACTGCAAGCAAAAGATGCTGAAAAACACTTGATGAAGAATCACCTTGGTAAAATACACTACATAACTTAGTTCCTTATGGCTAATACCTCAAGTGTACAACATGCAGGGTGAAGCATCTTTCAATAGATAGGTAAGGGTGCTGACAAATTTGGTGTATCAAATTCTCTCTAAGAAAATTCTAGTGGTCCTGTAATTGACCACAAAAGTAAGTGGAACTTTTTCCAACAACCACTCCCTTAGACCGTTACTCAAAAATGAATCTCACTTCCTGTACATTTGACTATAGCTTAAATCTTACATGGTTCTCAATTGTCACATATAAAACTAGTGTTTAACAACATCAATAAATGAAGAATATGTAGAGATGCATGGTGTGAATAATTCATGAAAATGGAGAGAACAGAGGTAAATGCCCACCAAAAGACACAAGTGTAAATATGAGAATTATTTGATCATATCACTACACTACCCATCAAAAAATACAGAAAAACCGCATGATTTTAGCATAAACAGCTCAGCTTAAATCATACTTGACCACTTCCTTCAACTAAATCTGCTCTTGAAAAAAAAAAAGACTGAATTTTGAACTGTTCTTAGCACCAAAAAAATAGTAATTTGTGCCATAAAAAAAAAAAGGTGTGTGACAACCATTCATTGCAGCGCTGACGTGAGCTCTTAGACAAGGGTGGCTGCTGCTGTCTATCAGCACGGTCCATCGACGACGAAGAAGAAGAATTAAGAGCAACCAAGGATGTTGCAGAAGTGGAATATAGAGTTGAGTTAGAAGACAGAAAAGATGGTGGCAGTGAAAGTGGGGCAAAAGAGAGTGAAATGAAGAAGAGTCGCATAAACTTTGCTAGTCTAAGACAAAGGACAAAGACTGGCCTGCAGGCTGCAGGTGGAGGAAGGAAGTGCAAGTGCTGGTTTTTTCATTTTTCATTATTTTGAGGAATTTAGTGGAACAGGTAGTGATCAAAGGCATAGATTGCTCTTGTCCATACCAATGGCCCGGTGTGTTGGTGGGTCATCATTCAATAAATATAATCGGACTGACATGATCAAATATTTTTGGTAATTTTATGTGAAATTTAATGGACCGTTAAAGAGGCGCAAAAGAGGGCAAAGGCGATAGCCAATACGCAAGGCCAAGTCTAATCCTTTGTTTGTGGGGCGGGAAAAAAGCTAGTTAAGTTTGTTTTGGGGTGGGGTGCCATCATTTTTCTTGTAAGTTATAACCTATGGTTTTGATCGTATAATCTATACTTTTTTATATTTTGTCTTTAAGAAAAAGGTGAAAGAACAAAATGGTGATCACAATTCTGTACCTTCAACTTTTGTGATTTGGACAAATTTGCCCCTTGATGAGAGGTTTGTCCCCCTCTATTTTCTCTTAGGTTTGATAGTCTCAAATCTTGCGCTTTTTTTTTTATAGAGTAGAATATTAAGATGGTCTCCTTGATTTAGACATTGTTTATCCAATAATCTTTGTTTATTATTGAATTGAGGGATGATTAGCATTCTGAAATTTTTGTCATTTTATAATCTTTTTTATATTGTAATTATTAGATGAAATGAATGCTATATAATCTATTAATCATTAGTTCATTACCCATTATCATCCTATATATACACCTAGGCTTAATGCTAGCTAGTCCTTGATTCTTCCACCCCTCACCTCCTATATTAGGGTTAAGTATAAGTTTCTTATTTACTTTAAACATGAACATGATCACACATTCCATACATCCTACTTTAATTTGTTCTTCCTAGTTTAGTTTGGTTAATTCAAATGAGCTTAAAAATCATGTATTCCATATGAGTTTAAAATGCATCAGAGGAGGCAATTCAGATTATTTAACAATGGATTAGAAGTTATAAAGATTAGCTTCTAAACACTGTCAATTTATTCTTAGTTCCTTACTAATTTGTCATAATAGTTTTTTTTTTAAAAAAAAAGTATTACCATTGTAGTCTTGAACATTCTATAGCTAAACTTAGTTTAAGTTATTTAAAAGGTGCACTAGGAGTATAGGATACATAGTGTTTATGGTGCACTTGGATAACATACTAACTCATATAAGTAATGTCAAAGTAACCTAAAGTTATTTAAACACTAAATTTTCAAATATCAAATAAATACTCCATAGATTTGAAAACCCCAAAAATTTGAAAAGTGAGAGAAAAATGAATGAGAGAATAAGTGGACTTGATCAATGTGTTAAAATTTGGGATTATGGATATAACAAAACTATTTTAAAAAATAATGTTAAAATAACTCCATATTTTTTAAAAAAATTACTATTATGCTAAAAGTAAATTATAAGTATATTCATTTAGGTACACAACGAGTGTTGTGCATTCTAGTGCATAATTCATGATATTAAATTCTAATTTCTTCGATCGTACCATTAACATTAAAAATTAAACTAAAATCACTCATAATAAAGTTGTCAGTGTGACCCATTACCTAATTGCAAATTATTTCAACAAAAATTAACTAGTAATTCGTGCAACAATGAAGTAAAAATCAATGTAAAACAAGAACATTATCTTGCAAAATAAGCAAAAGTTTAGGCTTTATTTGAGTGTTTAAAACTTTCCATATGAATAAGGTAAAACACATTTGTTCAAAAGGTCATACAAAAGAACGAAAATTGTGGATAGAGAAAGCGGTGGAGGATATAAAATACTACGACTACCCAATACCTTAGTGAGTGGGCCCGAAATCATAAACATATTCGGCCCAATAGATCCAACCCAAATGAATGGAGTAAAACAGATCTAAGATTGGCAAAATTACATGTAAAGTACACCATGCAAATATAATTTAAAACTTAATATTTCAATTATGTCTTATGATATCTTGCCGGCTTATGGGTTTCTTTATATAAAAGAATATGTCATATCATCATACATCCTCCACTAGAATCTAGAATAGAATCCTTCATAATTTTTATTTTTTTTTAAATTTAAAGCATACTCTTATGATTACTAACGTGTATGTAAGAAAGTAAATGCAATAAGTAGTAAAAAAAATCATATAACAATAAGGGAAGTAATTCCTCAACGTTATATAGTAGACATTTCTCTACTAATTTGTCGATGTGAAATACTTACATATAATGTTTTACGGGCTTATAAAGCTTTAACAAATATGCATATTATTGATAAAAATAATAATAAACGGTGTTATTTTTCATATTTTCTCTTGACCAAGTTATTCTAATCTAAAAACAGATTTAGAGATAGGAAATCAAAAGGATGTTATTATTTCATTATCAAAATGTAGGACTTTGTCGGATAATGTTTGAGACAAGAAATTAAACATACCAAAACCATATTAATGGAACATTATTAGTTGGAGGAGAATGGTAGTTGGCCCACGAATATTACACGATTTCACACATAAATTGGCCTAATAGTGACAGCTACGAAGCTCAACATCTTTTCTAAACTAACAACCGAGCAAAAGGTCACATTCATAAAGTGGGGAATGCATGGAATGCTAAAGGAAGATCGAGGTGGATAGTTGAATACACATGGCTTTTATTAATATGTCTGATATTTCTTATATTCTAATAATAGTTTTATAACTTTCATCGACATATTAAAATTAGGAGAAAATGAAACATTAGTGAAGAATCAATAGGAGATAGTTAGGATCAATATACTCTAGAGGAGAGTGAATAGAGTATGGTCATTTTAACCATATTAATGGAACATTATAATTTCGTTACTAGATTAGAAGTTTACTCCTCTTGTTCTAAATCAGTTTATACACTTATCAAATACGCATAATTTTAGATGATAAGTTATTGTATAATTATCAATTATTTTATTTATTGAAATGGTATGTGAAATAAGTAAAATGATAAGTTTTAATTAAAAAGTAGATGTGTTAGAAGATATTTTAGTTGAATGTGAGAGGCCTTTTTAATAGTAAAAAGAGAATAAAAAGTGATAAAATTAACATAGGATGGGAGAGTTGTTTTTCCAAGTAACATAAAACCAATAAATGAAGAGAAAATATTTAATAGATGAAATGGTATTTCCACGCACACCCGCATGCTAAGTGTGATTGACCCTTGGCTATTTATAAAGCTGTAGGGCACTCCCACGATATATGCTCGCACGCTTTCGCTATGGCAAAACACATTAAGTGTTACCACACCTTTTCTAATTCCAAATATTATTATACCCTTTGCCTTTTCATGAGATGTTGATTGCACATTAATAAAACATAGGTCAATCAACTACGTACATGGCAATTTTGATTCTCTCGTCTCATAAATAAAATATGGAGTATTTATTCAGGTTTTATGCTTATATTAAGCTTACAAATAGGGATGAAGCCGAGTTTTAGAGAGTGTTATCTAAACTTTTAAAATCGGTAATGTAACCATATCTTTTTTTATGCGAAGTATGTAATTACTAAAAACAACTAAGTATATAACCAGTAACAAAATTTAGTTTAACACCCGTGTAACTACAAGACTTTAAACGTTGAGTTTATACTAGCGGAGTAAATACATAATTTTAATAAGTAATAGTAAAATATCAAAAGTTTACAAATTAATATTGAGTAATTTAACAATAATAATAGAGTTGAAAGTTGAATTTTATACTTTACAAGGTCATATTTATAGTTCATAGCAATACAAGTTTAAAGCATATTTTATACAATTACCTAGACTAAGATGCTACTCCCATCTACTTGATCCATCTATTTATTAACTACATTAAGAGATTGCTCTCATCTTCTTAGCCTTGATTACATTAAGAGATTACTCTAATATTCTTAACTCATCCATTTACCACGTATAACTATTAGTTACATTAATATATTACTCTTATTTTCTTAACGCGTCTATTTACCACAAGTAACTATTAATTACATCAAATTATTACATTCTCTCACCTACTTAACCTATTTATGCGTCACTTTCTAATTTTCTTTTTATTTTGTTTGTAGCTTTTGCTATAAATCTTTGTATGGGGCCATAGCATATCAACAAAAATGGCAAAAAATAAAATAACCAATAAAATTAGAACCAGGTCGTTTGGATAAGAGTTGAAAAAGTTAAAGCACAAACAATAAAAAAAAGGTTCAAAATGAGTTTGGTTTTACGAAATTGTTCTTGACTCTTTTGTTTTTAATCGAAATTGAACTTATAATATATCATTGGAAAGCTTGTAAGGATATGTATCTAAACAACTAATATTCATGGATGTATATACACCTTTTTAAATATTATAGGCTCATTTTTTATTAGTATGGCATACATTGGGATTAAATGATCATTAACCAATTAGTCTTGATATTCTTGACATGTTAAAAGAGATTTTAGACAAAGTAAGTTCTTTAGTTTATTTAAGAATTTTTTTTTAAAAAAAAAGTAATTTAATATTATTATTATTAATAAAATTATATTCTTTCAAAAAAATTTAAAAAAATTAAATCCGGTAAGACCGTCGTCCAGACCGGACTCTGGTCTGGTGGAACCGGTGTCCAAGGCGGATGTCGGTTATTCAAAAAAAAAATTTACCCCCTCCGCCGCCGGATATACCCACCACGCCGCCTCTTTGCTTGGTCTTCTCGACATCTTAGAGAGAATTTTTCCAGAGAAACGGATTGAATGTGGAAAGAAAATGTAGAAATAAAGCGAATGTGAGAAAATAAAGTAAAAATAGATTAAAGACAAATAAATAATTTTATGATTTATTTGTGGACTTTAGGTGAATTGCGGGTTTCGTTTACTAAGTTCACTAAATAAATGGAAGTTGGAACATTACTAGGAACTCAGGCTCGCCACATACAATGAACACTCGAATCGACTCGCACCATCTCTAAACCAACTTGTTGGGTCAAACAAATTGGCCAGTTTATGATGTTTGGGTCATCAGACAATTTCTTTGGTTTTTGTGCTAACCCCATTCTAAACTCTGTATTAATCCTCCATGTTAACACTCTCCATCTAAGAGAAAGCTATGTTTTCATGGTTTTGTCGGACCATCTCAAGCAGCAGCAGCAACAGCAACAGCAACAAACATAACAGCAAAATTGAACAAGATGAAGAATTTTATGGGGTTACTCTTAAATTGATTGAATTTATCACGTCCCTCAATCTTGACACCTTCAAGAACTTCTCAATTCCAGGTATTTCCATCCTTTTTTTAATCTCATTGGATTTGTTATTTATTTATTTTTAATGATAATGGGTATTTTTTTATGTTGATGTTTGCGTGATTCTGTGAAATGGGTTTGGATTTGTTGCGAATTTCGTGGCTTGAATTGAGAGAACTTTTGTTGTTGTAGAGGAGGAAGATGGTGGAATCCAAACGACTTTTAGTGGAGTGAGGGTGGATTTATCGGAGTGGCAACAGAAGCATGCTACTATTATTCTATCAAAAGTCAAGGTTTGATTTCGTTTCTTGCTCTTTGATTTAAATTTAATTGCATAATGGGGGGTTTTTTTTTAATGGATTGTGTGTGTAATTTGATGGGTTTTCGTGTTTGTACATTATGATTTCTAATTCGAAGGATTTTGAATACTATTTGTTTGGTTGGGTATTTTTTTCATGAGCATTTGCCGTTGTTTGTGATGGATGAATTTGATTAATTGGATGATTTGTTGAGGTAGGTCAATAAAATCATGGGGAAAACCCGAGGAAATATTAGGATTTTGAATATTTAGGATGATATCCACATAGAAGACAACGATTTTCATCTTACACCTGTGTGTAAAGTTATGCTCGGTTGTATGATGGATACCTTGAAAAAGTTGAAAGTGATAACACTTCATTTTGAAGTTAATTTCTGTATGCTGCTTCCAGATGCTAACATAGTATGGGTCCCTTTGTTCTATTTCCAATCCTGAGGCTTTCCATTTGGTTCTGTGGGAAGATTTCTTCTTTCTGGACTCTGTAGAACTGTAGAAGAGGCATTAAGAAATATGGTGGTTTAACTTTTCATCATTACATCATATGCCTGTTATTAATAGGGTCATTGCATCGATCCCATTTCTTATCAGAAAGAGGATTCAGGGAAATTGATTGTTTCTCAGTTTTTGGAGGATATAGATTTTTTTAGAGTGAAGATACACATTGCAGCTTTAGACATATGGTTGTAGATAGGTAGCTTAACAAAGTACTGGCTAACTTGTGGTATAGCTAGTAAGGTGATTGAGGAGAACTTATCCATTTTAGCTAGTGCTACTTGCCAGATTTGGAGTTATTATTTTGCATGAGAAACTAGCACTGGCTACTCATTGCCGAGTTCACATATTTTCTCTACCCATGGTTCCAGGGGATTGGTTAATCCTTTGCTAGAATTATGATTGTTGAGGTCAAAGCTTATTTTCTTTTGTGTCAAAGTCATGGCAGGTTCTCTTGATCCTATTGCTCTTTAAAGAATCAGCTTCCGCGTTGACCACAAAACTGAAGATTGGGTTTGGTTCCTTGCAAATAATGTCTAGAACTTGTATATTGATGCATGGTGTACTTGCCCTGCATCCGTCTAGTTATTTTCCTGATGGAAATGATAAAGTAACTAGTCTATGCATCCATTTAGACTGGTTTTGTCCCTAATGTTTCCTCCCTTTTTGAGATTTCTTGTTTTCTGCAGCTCTGCCCGTGAATATCTATTTGTTGCCAAGGTTCTTGACAAATTAGTTACCTTATTTGCTTTTATTGCACAACTAGGGGGTTTCCAGTTGGATTCAGTGTTTCCTAATTCGCAGTATGCTCTGGTAAGTGCATGGGTACGGGAACGGAATTCACTACCTAATTATGCTAAATTAGCGTAAAAGTGTACTGCAGTACGAATTCGCTCATTTTGATTTGTAGTTCGTGGTGGTGGGGGTTACCAGTGAATTAGTAATACTGATTTGGCTGTTAAGTAATGACAAGATGCCATTTCTTGAACATTTGAAATAAGAATATTACTTGTTGAGGTTAATATGCCCTTCTCATTTTTTTTTTTTCCTTCCAAACCAAATGATCTACTAATCAGCAATAGTTTTCATTTGGTAACTTGTAATGAAGGAAATTAAGCTGGGAATGGAATCTTCCTCTCTAATGCTCCATCAATCCCTATTTGATTAGCCACATTTGATTTGGGATCAATTTAAAGGGATTGAGTGAAATTACTAGAAGTACACAACTACACATCTCTATTAGATTTTGACCTCTTCTTTATACCAAGGTAATATAGGAAAGTTTCCTATTAGAGATTTAGAGAAAGTCATTATTTGAGGTTCTTTGTTAAGGATACCAAGGTAATATAGGAAAGTTTCCCATTAGAGATTTAGAGAAAGTGGTGTATTATCTTGGGATGAACTTGCATGGAAATGGAGCCTATAGGGAGGACTATTGGACTTCCTCGTACCTTGCATGGGGAGAGGACAGTTTAATTCTGGGTTGTTGAAATGTGAAAAGAATTTGAATCTCAATGTGTTGTGCTTTTACTCAAACACTAGAGAAACATGATCATTCATCATTTTATGACCCAAAGGCAGAAACTAACAGCTAGCCCAGCCTAAAGATTTTGTCATAACCTTCCTACTTTTGGGGATATGGATTGTTAAAGACTTCATAATCATGTAGATGTGGGTTTAACCTTTATTATTAGCCTCTTCTTGTTTAATACCATTTAAACTCGAGAATCATGTGACAAATCATGTCTCATTGCCTCTGCATTTTTGAATTTGAGTGAATCTCAATTAAGTCTATCCTTGGATAGTATAATCACTAAAGTGAAACCTTTTCATGTATCTGTTTGTAATTGCTTTTGGTTGGATCACTCAAATTCAAATCCTAGACATCAGTCAGTCAGTAGCAGAGGCCATCACTAAAACTCATTCTCTTTTGTCCAGTATGGGTCTAGTGTCGGGAAAAAGTTTTCTTTAGCTGTTTTTACAACACTGGTTGCCCATCCAATTTTCATTACCATCAACTTTGATTTTGTATGTTGAGCTACCCTGAAATTTTATCATAATCTCAATAAGATGCTCTCTGTTATGATCATTGCTAAATTTGTGGTTTATACATTATTCAGATTCCTCTATACAACCGGTTACACATCTCATAAAATGTCACTTCATGTCCCATAAGAAATTGCCTGATTTAAATGTGTTCCTATTTTATGTTAAACTTGCTCCTGTTACCTAAATTATTTGACCCAACCCATAATGGCGAGTGTATTGACAACCTTTTTTTTGCCTAAACATGATCAAAGATAATGCAAGTGACCAAATGTTGACAATGTACAACTCTAACAGTCTACCCAAGATTCTGGGTTTAATACATCTAACCAAGCCAAAAGCGAGTTGACTTCAATGGGCAAAAAATGTTCATAGATGGCATGGTTTGCTACCTCTCTCTAAGCATGTTGACTTTCAGGTGTATCTCAAATTACATGACCAACGTTGAGAATATTCCAGTAAAAATACACCTATTTTCATGCTAGCTCCGCTTGAAACCTCTCCCTTCTTTTTCCAGGTAGGAGAGGCCGATGGATCATCCTTTTTGCTACTTTATTGAGTTTTAATGCTCGTAGTTTCTTTTGAACAGGAATTGTCACATCTAAGATACATGCTATGTCCTCGCCACATGAAGGAACGTCAATTTTGGAGAATATATTTCAGCCTTGTTAAAAGCTATGTGACAGAGTAAGATGTACAATTCCTTCCAGAGAAACTTTTAGCATGAGCAACAACCTATTAGCGCAGTCTTAATGGCTAGTTGTAAAACTGGCTACAGTTAAGGTTCACAAAATAAAGCAGTGGCACATTTTCTAATACAACATAGAAGATATATTTCTGAAAGGAAGTACCCAAAAATATGTTTGGAATGTGGACACCATGAAAATTATAGGATATATTGTACTTTGTTCATTGTAAACTCTACTCTAAAGTGTTCCCCTTCTAATTGTCAGGTACGAACTGCAAGCTATACGGCATGATAAACTCAGTGAAATGGCAACAGAGAAGGAGAAAGCCTTGGTTACAAATGGAATCGAACTCGAAATGACAGAGGCAAAGCAGTCAAGTAGCTCAGCTCCTCCTTGAGAAAAGCATCACAGCGAGCAGTGCTTTGCTCCCTAAGAAAGGTACAAATACAGCTAAATCGCACCTTTGTTTCTCTGAAGCAATTTCAAAGGGGTAAATATTGAAAGAGCCAAATGAGCTGTATCACTATCTCCCACAAAATGAAATAATGATCTGATGAAAGGTCCTATCGTTTACCTGGTCACCCCACATATAACACAGTAGTACAGGACCATTATCCTGAGATTCCTTCACAAAAATTACTATTTTTCTTCGGTTTTTCTATGATATGAAGAAGGGGGGGTTGATAATGGAAAATTGGAAATGTGTCATTGATGTGCATATGGGAGCGTTAAGGTCTCCCCACTCTGTCCTGAAAATTTATCAGTAAGGAACACTGTTGTGGCAGATAAACAGGGAGATTCCCAGATTGATGTTATGACATCAAAGACAAACGCTTTCAGTGGCCAACGCTTATCACTCAGTTTTAGACTGTTATCTTATAACTGTATGGAGACAGAAATCAAATGATGTAGCAAATTGCAATAACCATTTCTAAATGGTCTATGTTTTCAAGGAACTCTTGAACCTACCTTCAGCAGACAGTCCATACACATATCTATTTCAAGGTAATCAATCCAAGAGATCATGCACCTACCTTATGGCAGTCTGATACTACGCTGCTTTGTCTCGCATCATTGTGCCAGTTACCATAATTTTCCAATCAACTGAAAGTGTACCTTAGTTAATGTGTGGTAGTACATCAGTACATGGAAACTATAATTGTTCCATGCATATTAATTATAGTCACATCGTCTCGACCCCTAACTCTACGATGTTGAAAGACATGCAGATTACAACATTACCCTAAAATGTAATATCTAGGAAAAAGTTTTGTCGTTGTAGCCGGAGTATCCAAAAATAAAATAAAATAAGAGTTGGTCTCAAGATCCATATGTGAAGCCCATCTCCCTCTCTGATGTATCACTTGTAGTATGATGGAGGATCCAAATCACTCTGACTGTAATTTCTGTAGCAATCGAAGGGAGTAGTTAACTACGTTTGAATCATATCATCGAAGTGTACCCTTTATTTGCAGCACCACTTAACTAGGTTCAAATAGTATGTCTCAGCACCAATCCTTACCAGTCGTAATTGGAGAACAATTTTTTATCCTACTTGTAGAAAATATAAAAATCTAATATACGAAGTATTTTAGATGCGCATCCAAATTAGGAGTAAAAAACACGGTCCTGTATGGCTCCATGTTTATTATTACCATCTATACAAAAACAGTTCTAATGCCTAAGTCCTTTTTATATACATCAAAGAAAATTTTAAGATATAAGACACACCTTCACACCAAGATCCTTTTACCACTAACAAAAAAAAAAAAAAAAAAAAAAATTAAGGGAATTTGAGATGAACAAAGCTCTATTTCTTAAAGTGGACCGCCACGATTTATGCTCGGATTACTTTGCCATGCTTTTTCTGAAGGGTTTAAGGGTTTATTCGATTGCATGTAGGAAGTACAACTTCATACAAAGCTTATTTTCCCATCAACTTCCATTTTGTAAGGGTTTAAGGGTTTATTCGATTGGTAGATTTTGGAAAATAATTTTCCATGGAAAGTTCCCAACTTCTCATGATTTTGCCAACCAAACAACTTCTCATGATTTTGCCAACCTAACAACTTCTCCTTCTTCCACTTTTCAAAAACTATTGCAACTCCGTCTCAAAGATGAAGAATAAACTTTTTAGTACTTGAACAAGCTTTCAAGTGTGTACACTTGAGCTCCGGATAAGAGTGCGTTACGCGTAAGGGACCTCGATAAGGAAGCTTAGTGAGTTACATATTACTCATTGTGTGAGGTTCAATTAACAATGACTCAACTTACGGTAACGGTTAATAAGTTCAAATTAGCTCACTTTAAGGCCCTTGAGTTCTTTCCTACATGCTTGAGGTTTAACTAAAGGTGGCAATGAGTTTGGTTGGGTTTAGGTTTAACCCATTTGGGTTTGGATTGAAATATGTCAATCCAGATCCAACTTGTTTATTAAATGAGTTGAAATTTCAACCCTACCCAGCCCGCTATGGGTTCGGGTTTACCCAACCCGCTTTGGGTTTGGGTTGACCCAATCCAACCTGTCTAATAAGTAACAACCATTTGAGTTTTTAATTTTCCAAATTTTAAGCAATTCAAAATAAAAATCTCAAATCTTAACATAGTCTTAATACAAACCAAATTGAAAAGTTTGACAATATGTTAAGAAGAGGTAGAGAGCACTGAGAAGTGAATAAGAGGAAGAGAGCATTGAGAAGTGAAGAAGAAGGCACGAAAAGATGAAAAAATGAAAAATTGAAGACTAAAAGTGAAGAGGCAAAGCGGTAGAATGCACATAAAAAGTATAAACTAAGGTTGGCTGGTAGTAATTACGACTTGAGTTTATGAACCACATTAATTAAACCCGACCCATATATAAAATCAAATCCAATAATAAACAGGTCGGGTCGGGTTGAAATTTGGGTTGGGTTGACCCATTTAATTAATTGAGTTGAAAATTTTAACTCAACCCTTTATAAACGGATTGGATTCTGATCAGATTATTGAGTTGGGTCAGTTTTTGCCACCCCTAGGTTTAACCCTAGTCCCCTTCCTACCATGCACATGAGAAAGTTTATCCTTTGGCTCAGACCTTAGGTGCAGTCCTCTCTTACACTCGTCGACTAGATAGTAGATAGATAGATTATGATGTTGAATGAATTATTTGATTATAGTTTTGTCCTTTTCACTAATTTCAACAAATTCATATCGGATGAAGTTAGTGGCTAATCACAATCGAGATTAAGTTAGCTCAGGGATCAGTTCATTGAGAAAGACCCTAATGCTATGGGATTTAGTAGTTTCAACTCTCAATTATTAACATGTACCTTTGGTCTCTTCACGAGATCGTGAGAGGAGGTGATCTCTATAAACTTATGGAGTGCATGACATAATTTTCTGAAAATATGAAACGATGGAAGTAAAACCCAACAACACATCTCAAAGCTCGAAATTAAGTAACACCTTATTACATAGGATGCAAGTTTAGTGCTAAAGTATTAATATAATTCTGGCAAAACATACAAGGATCCATGTGAATTTGCATGTATATCTTCATTTCTAATTCCCTTCTTTCTTTTTTTCTGAGGTGAAAAATAAGGCTTGTACGACCCACCCTAGAGAGAGTATATCTGAAATAATTGTATTAGCTGAACGAAGGGTGAGCCTAAAAACCTTGAGTGTTCATTTCATTTTGTGCTCCCTTAACCCCACCAAAATTTTGTATTAAAAAAAAAACTACTCCCTAAATATTATTGTCTCATTTCTAATTATAATTTCTAATTATAAAATCAAGGTTCGAAAAAATTTGTCTATAAATTCTCATCATTTATAAGAAATAATATATTTAAATAAAATCTTATTGAATACATATCAATGTAAATTTTTAAAATATTAAGTTTTCATAATTTTGCCTTATAGATCTGTAGATAAAAACATTAAAATTCGTGTCTTAAAAATCTCTGTCGTACTAGACAAGTAACAGAGATCACTGAATATTTTCAACCAAGTTGAAAAAAGGGTCAAGTTTAAAATCATACGGAGTATGTTACAACTTATCGAGTACTTCAAAAATTTACATGCAGTACGATGCATAAATCATAATAGTATATGGTCCATCTCGGGCACAAATGCACAATAGTACCAAAGTAAATGGACGCAATACGAGGGTGGTTGAGGTGAGACGAGGAAGGCATTGCGAGTGAGTGAAAAGAGTGTAGTAGCAGCAGTAGCAATAGTATTGTAGTGTTGTATGTATTTATGAAACAAGGGATTCGAGACAAGGCCTATTCATGAGTTATGATGAGCTACTTGTCATAGGAGCATCGAGCATCGAGCATCAAGACGAGTAATTCTTGGGTACTGCAGAGGCTACTAAACCTTCTAGGTTTCGAGTGGACGCAAATTCAAAGGTGCACCCACTTCAAAAAAATGTACATCAAGTACATGATAAAGATACATTACGTACATGAAAAATATACATAGTACACATGTGAGTTATGTGAAATTTACAATATGTTTCGAACATGTTTTCGGATACATTACGTACAGGGCCCAAAAAAAATGTGAAGCATTTTAAAAAAAAAATGTACATTACGTACAGGAGCATTACGTCAGTGCCTGGTGAGTCACATGACTCACCAGGGCCCAAAAAAAATGTGAAGCATTTAAAAAAAAAAAAAATAAAAAAATAAAAAAAATTCGAAAATCTGGAAGTTCACTCCCTCCCCTCCTTCCTTCCTTCAGCTTCTCCTAACCCTAGTTCCTTCAGCCGCCCACTCCCCACTCCCGAGTCCCGACAGGCCGACACTCCCCACTCCCCAGCCACGGCAGCCAGACTCCCCACTCCAGCAGACCAGCACGGCAGGCGGCAGCACGGGCGCACGGCAGTCGGCAGCACGCACAGCGGCACAGACGCACTCCGTCTCCCTGTCTGGCTGTCTGCTGTCTCCCCAGTCCCCACTTCCGAGTTCCGGCACTCCCCAGTCCCCAGTGGCCAGTCCCCACAGGCCACAGCCCCACGCTACCGACGCCCCTCTGCACCCCGCACCCCGCACGCCCAGCTCGGCCACAAATACAATCCACACAATTAGGTATTTAGGTAATGTCCACTTATTTCAATTATTTCATATGTTTATTGTTAATATTGTAAATATGTTAATTGTTAATATGTAAATATGTTTATATGGTAATTGTTAATATGTTTATATGTTAATTGTTATTTTTGTTAATATGTTTTATTGTTAATTTGTTATATGTAATATGTGAATTGTGAATATGTGATCATAATTTCATATGTTTCATGTTTGGATAATTAGAATAATTGGATATGTTTCAATGTTTGGATTATCGGAAAGTTGTGGTGATGCTTTTGTTAGTGATATGTTTCAATGTTTGGAATAATTGGATATTTGGATATGTTTCAAACTTTCAATATTAGTATCAAAATATTGCTTGATTTAGTTGAATATTTACTCAACTTTCAGAATGAAGAGAAAACGCACTCCAAACAAAATGCAAAACATTGCTAGCTTCTTTGCTAAAACGAATCCTACTCCAAATTCTCTTCCAAATCCAACACAAAATGAACAAATTTTATCTCCAGCTCAAGAAAGTGAACAACATTCATCTCCATCTCACTATTCAACTCAAAATTCCCCTCAAAATGAACAAGGCCAATGTTCTCCTATTGCCCCAATCTTTGGTGAAAGATTAAGTGAATATGAATTTGCCAATCTTCCACAAGATCCGGGAAAGAGGAGAAAGATGAGTCAATTTCATAAAGATGATAGAGATTTAGTGAGAAGAATTTACATTCAAAGAAAGCCTTGTCAGCCCAAAGACTTTGTATTTCCTCAAACTTCTATTTTTGGCAAAAAGCGTCGCTTTTGTGCCAAGTGGTTTGATACTTGGACTTGGCTTGAGTATAGTGTGGAAAAAGATGCTGCCTATTGTTTCCCTTGTTATCTATTCAAGGATGAAAATACATTTGGAGGTGATGCTTTTGTTAGTGATGGATTCAAATCATGGAATCGATCGGATTTAATAAGAAATCATGTGGGTAAACATTTGAGTGCGCATAATAATGCAGTGTTAGCTATGGATTTTTTCAAGAAACAAAAAGCAAGTATTACACAAGCCTTGACAAAACAGTCAGCGGAGAGTACAAATGCATATAGGAAGCGACTTGAAGCTTCAATTGAATCAATCCAATGGCTTTTACTCCAAGGGTTGCCTTTTCGTGGTCATGATGAAAAAGAAAGTTCCTTGAGAAGAGGTAACTTTCTTTCACTTTTGGCCCTTATTTCCAAAGGTAATCCTGAATTTTCTCCAGTTGTTTTGAAAAATGCTCCTAGTAATTGTCAACTTACTTCTCCAAAAGTCCAAAAAGACATCATAAATGCATGTGCAAAGGAAACAACTAAAGTAATGCTTGAAGATATTGATGGTGGTTTGTTTTCTATCCTAGCTGATGAGTCTGCTGATGTTTCTGACAAGGAACAGTTGGCTCTTTGTTTGAGATATCTTAATAAAAAGGGAAAAGTGTGTGAGCGTTTGCTTGGTGTTGTGCATGTTGTAAACACTGCTTCTTTGACTCTCAAAACTGCTATTGAATCCTTATTAATGGAGCATTCTTTGTCTTTCTCTCAAGTACGGGGTCAGGGTTATGATGGGGCAAGTAATATGCAAGGTTCCATTAATGGTCTTAGGACTCTTATAGAGAATGAGTGTAAACAAGCTTATTTTGTCCACTGCTTTGCTCACCAACTCCAATTGACTCAAGTTGCACTTGCTAAAAGGAATTCAGATTGTGCTTGGTTATTTGTTGATGTACTTGCACCTCTCTTGAATTTTGTGGGGGGTTCACCAAAGAGGAAAGAGTTTCTTCGTGGAAATCAAGTTCAAAGAGTGGTGGAAGCTTTGTCTCTAGGTGAACTTGAAACGGGTTCAGGTTTAAATCAAGAACGTGGATTAGGTAGACCTTGTGATACTCGTTGGGGATCTCACTTCAAGACAATCTTGAATGTGCTTGATTTATACCCCGTAATCCTTGGTTCTCTTGATGATATTGGAAAAGTATCTGATGCACTAGATTCTAATAGAGCTCAAACACTTACAAATTTGTTGATGTCCTTTGATTTTGTGTTTGTGGCACACTTGATGGTGAGTATATTTGGGATAACAAATAACTTGAATGTGGCCTTACAAAAGCAAGAGCAGGACATTGTGAATGCAATGGCCATGGTTAATGTAACCAAGATTAATTTGCAAAAACTGAGAGATGAAGGATGGGATTCTCATATGGAAAAGGTCACTTCTTTTATTAGTGGCTATGACATTGCAGTTCCAGATATGGAAGATAAATATGTTGTTCCAGGGAGGAGGTTGTTTAGAGGTAAAGGCCCTCAAGTGTCTAATCTGCATCATTTTCGAGTTGAAGTTTTTTTTGGTGTTATTGATCTTCAATTGCAAGAACTTGAAAATCGATTTCCCGAAATAACTAAAGAATTACTTGTGTGTATGTCTTCTTTGAGTCCTGTGGATCGATTTTCTAAGTTCGATAAGGAAAAATTGATTAAGCTTGCGAAATTCTATCCTAATGAATTTCCAATTTCAGAATTTATGTGGTTTGATCATACACTTGATAATTACATTGTTGCTGTTAGAGGAGATGAAAGATTTTGGAATTTGAAGGGTCTTAGTGAGCTTTCAATCAAATTGGTTGAAACGGGATTGTATGAAACTCATGATAGAGTATATTTACTTTTGAAGTTGGTGTTGCTTCTTCCCGTCGCAACGGCAAGTGTGGAAAGGGTATTTTCTGGCATGAAACATGTGAAAGACAAACTACGAACTAGCATGGGAGATCAAATGTTGAATGATTGTTTGATTACTTACTTGGAGAATGATTTGTTTTTGAATGTTAGCTTGGAAGATATCATAAATCGATATCAAAATATGAAAACTCGTCGAGAACTATTGTAATATGTTTGTATTACTATTTAGTTGTATTTTATAGTATTGTTTTGAACATTTGGTTGTATTTTGTACTATTTGAACATTTGGTTGTATTTTGTACTATTTTGAACATTTGGTTGTATTTTGTACTCTTTGAACATATTTAATTATCGATTGTGACTCAGCAGATAAAAAATCCTGGGTCCGCCTCTGGATAGGCATAATGTATAACATAACACCGGGTACCCAAAAAAGTTGAGCACATTGATAGGGCAGCAAATAGAGACAGGGTGGATGCCAAATCTGTCCTGTGAAGAAGGCTTCTGAATGATTAACAACCTATTTAATTTCATCTAAAATAATGTAAAAGCCATTCGTATATTCCATCAAAACTTTTAAAAGATTTGCGTAATACTTCTTACACAGGTCTTTTGCATGCAGCTTTACTAATCTACACAATATCACTTAAACCAGTAATTAATCTCCAAAATGAAGAGAGAAAAAAACAAGTCAATCTTGAGACAGTCAGACGGCAAGATTGGCAAGGAAACCTTTGAGGGAAGTATAAATAGATCTAGCGAAGCTAATTCTGACAGACTAATAGACAGTAGCCCCCTCTGGCTAGAATTTATAATGGGGTTGATATTGTAGTTAAAACTTTAAACCGCCCCCGCACTACTACAACTAAATTCAGACACAAGATACTGTAAACTAAATTCAGCACACTAGATGACTAGAGAATTGTATTGAAATGCAATGGGGGAAATGGGGTGAAAACTTATAGATACTCCATAATATACTATTAGTTTACTACATTTGGTTTCAGAACAATATTTAACAATAACCATCATAAACTGAAGTTCTAACCCACAGAAATCAGTTTTTTTTTTATCTTCTCTTTGGATCTCAAAAGCTAAAATCAGTTTCTGCTACGCTACCTGTAACTAAATAAAGAAGGGTTAGGCTACATTTAGTCAGCTGCACTTAAGTTACAAATCACAGGTTACACATTCTTTTCTATCCTGTTGTTTCCATGATTTCTTGTAAGAATTGTGCATTTGCTACAGTAGATGCTTCCCTCCTACTAGTCTACTCTTACCCACTCATAACGTCCTGGGAGAGGCATATCGTTCATGATATCATAGTTGTACCTGCAAAACCACCAAAAATTCGACCAGTATAAGAACTAGGCGTATGACTTGTGCCAAACATAGCTGCAGACGAAAAAATCCCAAAGTACAGGTTAAGGGCGTTATTATTACTTCTCAAGGAATACTTTCTGCTGGTCATGTTCAAAGCCGGCAAAGAACTCCTCCATCTCCGTATTTGTCGGAATTGCTCTATGTGTATTTCGAGGTCTTCGATTTGCAGCAGTGGAGCACGTTGGTCTCTTAGTTGAACCAGGCGTTCCGATGGTTTCTGAATCTCTAATCAAGCTACAAGGAGTGCTCTCTCGGGTGCTCCTGCGGTTCAAATGCAAAATGTTAAGCCTCAGTTCAAATACACACAATAAAATCCAAACAGAACCAGTTCACGAAGGACACAGTCTTTGAAAACAACAGTAAATTACATAGAGAAAAACACATGGACATTTATCAGATAAAAAGTAGACATTTGAGTATGTCCCTAAGTACATTTATCAGATTTGGCATTGGTCCCCCAACAGTAAGATGTTCATTTCTAACCAAAAACACGTGGCATAAATGCATAATGAGTTATTGCCGACGTTTCAACTGTTCACAACTCAATCTTAAACACCACACTTATTACCAACCACTCAAGAATTCGCATCCAATAAAATTCATATGTAGCAATAGCATGCAGATGCAGATGAAGCTATGTCGTTGTAATAATAGCAATAATTCAACTAATTATAGACGGAATCCAAGCAGCGGCATACGTATTTAGTTTCCTATTTACTATACCATCACCTTCACAGCGGTAAAACAAATACACTAAAAGAGCAACAATTCAACCAATTATGGACGGGGTATTCACCAACCAAAACACTAAAAGAGCTGCATCTTAGATTCTTAGATGTCAAGGAGAAGAGCAGTCACCGGTCACAAATCCTTTGGCTTGTTATGAAAGCCATGGAAAAAAGAAACAGATAAGCCGAGGGAGGATGCACTCAATGCACAGGAACAGCCAAAAAGCATAAATTGATCTCTAAAGGAGATATTCTTGGATTTTACTTGACATCCAAGAGTAGGCCCATTTTTAGACACGCTAACTTTCCATTTTTAGACTTCAAACAGCGAAAAATCAATCAAATGGAGCAAATAAATAATGCCCGGAAGGAGAATACTATCATTTTAAAATACCAACAAATACAAAAACAGACATTGGCAAGCAAAAGCATGGCAATTTCACCTGCTGTATAAGTAAATTGCACAAGTATTTAGAAAAGAAAAAACGCCAGTTGAACAAATAATTATGACTATGAATTGACAAAAGCGCCAAACACTTGTTAAAGAGAAAGTAACGAGTGCTAAGCTAATGTTTTAAACTCAGGTACTGAAAAAAAAAAAAAAAAAAGGCTTCGAATTTAAGCGCAAATTTGTGCAACCCCCAAAACTAACATTACTGGCATGATTGAGATTAAATACTCCCCTTTTAGCTCCCCACCTTTGAAACACTCCAAGATCCTCTCTTTTTTACCCGAAATTAGTAAGTACAATAAACAAATCCCAAAAAAATTTACCTTTTTGTTATTTTTTTCCCTCTTTTCTTCAACAAAAATTACTTTACAAATTACCCTCTCCTTCAAAAACAATGTCAATAAAGTATATTTTTTATGACTTTATAATTTCCATTTATTAATTTGAAAAGGTAAAAGATAATTGAAGAAAAACTTTCAATCAAAGAAAAATTAAACACGGTTCTAGATCAAAAAATTGACAGATGTCATAGATGAACAAGCAGTATTCTTCTTTTATTTTATGAAAAAAAGGCCACTCCTTTTTTATATTCATTTCCCGATTAAATATTTTTTTTGTATTTTCAGAAAAATAAAAAATTTCAAGAAATTGTACCAAATTTTAATGAAAAAAAAAACTCTTGTTGAACCAAATAAATACAACATACTTGCAAATTCAAGAAGTCGCACAAAAAATTGAAAAAATAATGTCAAAAAAGTAGAAGGAGAAAAAAAAATGCAAACCTTTCTCTAAAATCAAAATCCAAATTGTTCTCTTCAGCAACAGTGGCAGCAGCAGCAGCAGCACCCAGATCATGAAACTCTTCAGGATCAGAGAAATGACAAAGACGTTCTCCCTTTTCAGTAGACAAAGAACCGACCGATTTGGCTCGGACCCTCCTCTGAGTCTCCGAGTTAGACCTCGTCGAATTATTAGACCCATTATTTTGATTGTTAGTATGATGATTCCCTTGCCTGGTGGAATTGAAGGAAGGAGGAGGGAGCTTCTCGAGGCGACGGCTGCGGAGTTGAAGGAAAGAGAGTTCAGGGTTGGGCTGAAGACCGAGGGTTCGGGCCCTGGTGCGAAAACCCGACGATGATGTAGATTGTGGGATTTCCATCACTGCAACATCCCCTGTTATCTTCCCCTTCTTCATGTATTTTCCCATTGAATCAAACTCAAAGAAGCAGACAGACGGGCAGACCCAGGATCTCAGTGGGTCGGGTTGGGCTTGAAACGGATGGAATTGGGGTGAAATTCAAAGAGAAGGAAAGGGAGGGAAGAGAGGGGTTGGAGAGAAACGGGGAGGGGGAAATGAGCGGGATGGAGAGTGAAATTGTAAAGGAGAAAAAAGTTAGGGTTTGGTTTGGGAAAAATAGAGGAGTGAGAGGGGTATTATTGGGAAATTCAGAATTTGTGGGCAATGGCATGAATCATTGGGGGTTTGCGTCACAACATTTTGGTTGCTTTCAACTCATTTTAGGGTGATTAAAGTTTCGGAGAGTGAAATATATTATATATGACGTGACACTCACATTATGTTACTATTTGTAATTTGGGGAATTGGGGTTCTCGCTTTTATTTTATTTTTTTGGCATGAGGAATTTGGTAAAAGATTTATTTGGATACAAAAGAAGATAATCTTTGAGTTGTGATGGTGTGAAATGGATCTATCCTATGATGAGAGAACATGTTTCCTTATCTAACCAACTTCGTTCAAAAAAAGTAAGCAAATATACTTTTATAAAAGAACTAATATGGTATTCAAGATCTGACATAAAATCTCGTCTATATTAATTATTGTCTTGCCGTAATGCCGCATGCGGATCCTTTTACATTAAAAAAAAAAAACTATTTTTTTGACGTGTGAATAGATTCAAGGGACTTCTCCATTTTTTTAAGTACACTAGTTCTTGAGGCTTGAGGTATTATTCACAAAACTCTTTTTTGTTTATAGAAATTTAGCGGAAATAATAGAGCCTTGTGGGCATAAGATATGGCACATATGGTCTCCTCTCCCCTCCCCTTTCATAGTTATGTAGTCGATAAGCAATCAAGCACATGGGGTACGATGGGAACTTGGGCACAAATAAGACTACGGACCCAGGTGCATAGTGACCATCGTGCACCCGGGTCGAAACGCTCCGACATTACATATAAAACGTAGGCAATGTCACATAAAATGAAATGAATGAACATTGTTTTACCAGACAATGTACAATATGCTGTGTAATGTTCATTATTCCCCATATAAGTGATTTCGTAAGTGGAAAAAAGCATAATTGTTTTTGCAGTGGGAGTAGTACAGGTCCCAAGGTTCTTTAAAAATCTGATATTTTTGCATAGAGAATAGTTCACGTACTGTACACAAACAATGAAAAAGAACATTATATATTATACCACTGAACATTATATATTATCTTACTAAACATCGTATATTATAACAATGAACATATTATATCAAGATAGATAAGAACTTTTTGCAATGGGAATAGTAGAAGATATGTTCACATATATTGGGAAATGAACATACTGTATTTACGTAATGAACATTCAATATTAAACTACTGAACATTAAGTATTATAACAATAAACAAAAGTTATTATGAAAATGAAGTTGAAACATTCGTGAAGAATGCATTTAGTATTCCCAATAAACATTTAGTATTACCACAATAAACATTTAGTATTACTGCACTGTATATATAGTATTACCACAATGAACATTATATATCACTTGAATGAGTTAGATGAGATGTTGACTATCAGTTCAAAAACAATGCATTGGGATAGAGCATTAATTTGCAATGATGATATATTGTGATTCTATTATTTTTATTTAATATTACAACGATTTCAATGATTGATATGTACAAAAAAGAGAACTTTGCAAAAAAAAATTAAATATGAACTTTTACATTGGGAATACACATCGTACACATATTAGTTTAATGAACATTTTGTTTTAAAGAAATGAATATTACGTATTTGACGACGAACATTACGTACCACTAGAATGAACATAAGCATAAGGTGTTTTTACATTATGATAAAGGTTTTTTTTACATTATGTCAATAAACATTATGTATTTAGCAAATGAACAATTATCTTTACATTACCAGTATAAAAAGATTGTATTGGGATGGAGCATTATTTTATAATGATGAGCATGGGGATTCTATTATTTTTGTTTAATATTACAATGATAGCAGTGACAAATATGTACATAAAACTTTGCAATATTTATTTTTAAATCTAAAATTTTGCAATGTGACTTTTGGCATTCCAAATTTTTTATTTTATTGCTAGTTTCGTAGAAAGGCATTCCCTTTCGTATTTTCAAATTTTGAACTGACTTTTTTTGTGAATGAACTACAATGGCTGCAATTCATTTGGGTGAACACATGGATGATTTAAGCGTTTAATCTGGTGAGGAAGGTCAAAGTTCTAATACCGAATTCGATTTTAATCAAGAATGCTTGGAAGAGAGTGGAGGTATGAACATTAATGTCAAAGATACTGAATATTAAGTTACGTTCAATGATATGAACACCATGTTCACAGACATTGAACATTACGTTCAAAGGCATTGAACATCAAGTTCAAAGACACTTTACATTACGTTCAAAGGCACTAAACATTACGATTATAGACACTAAACATTAAGTCCAAAGGCAATGAACATTACTCTCACAGACACTGTGTAATATCTTGTATTTTAGAAATTATATTAAAAACTTTATATGTTAAGTTTTATTTAAAATTAAATGTACATTATATATTAGCATTTTAAATAAAATTATTTTAAGAATGTTTTAGTACAATTAAATAATTTAAAAAGTATTTTGACCCAATTATAATTATAGACCGCCATTTATATATTATATTTTATAATTTTATTAAAAAAATTATTTAATTTCATAAATAAGTATTTAATTCCTCAATTATTCCATTAAGTTTCCAAAAAATCCCTCTAAAATATCCCAAGAAAATATCCCAAGTATATATTTTTATTCTAGAATATTCTAGAAGATTTTAAAATATTATTCTTAGAAAAAAATCAGTTAAGATATTTATAAAGATTATTTTTTAATTTAAAACTGATTATATTACGAATCGGATATATTTACCAAAAAAATAAAAAAAATCAACCATTATAATCATGGTCAGCTGCCATGATTATTATCTTTTTTTTAAAAAAATTAAATTATTTTTATATTATTTTTTCCTAATTTAAAGGATAGTTTTAGTTAAAAAGATAATTTTAATTTAAAAAATAATATATTTCTATAAAAAAAAACGAAAATAAATTCTAACCTTATCTTTTCCTTTTTCTATGATTGATATTTTTTTAAAAAAAATATTATTATTATTATTATTATAAAATCTTATCCTTTTTAACTAATTCTAATTGGTCTGTTTTGAATTAAATGATTTTAATTGGTTAAACTATTTAATAATTAAATTATTTTAAAAGAAAAAGATCTATCTAAAAATTTAGAGAATAATTATCATTTTAAATTCATATTTATCTTTTAGTGTTTTTAAATCCTAAAATTTATCCTAATTTCTACTATAAATAGACCTTTTAAACTCACATAATTTTTCACATAAAAATTATTAAACCCTTTTTCCTTCTCTCAAATTTTCACCCTCTCTCTATAGTCTCTCTCTCCATCCCTTCGGCCACCTTGCACCACCACCAATCACCATGAGCCTCGTCTTTTCTCTAACTATTTTAATTGTTTTACAAATTGTTTAGTTTTTAAAACTATTTCTAAGTTTACTTAAAGTTTTAATATTTTATGCATATTATTGTGTTTTATTATATTGATTAGTTCATGTTAATTGATAGGAATATCATCTTGAAGTTTATTAGGAAGTTTCTAGGAAATACTATAATTTAAGGTACGTATATGTGTTAAATCTTTTTATATGCAATTAAATATTTTGTTGAATTATATTGTATTATGATATTTTTATTATGTATTTTTCTAAATAAATTATAATTTGAATTTTAGCCATGTGCCATTTTTTTATGTATGTATATATATGGTTATTTATTTGAAATTTCAATTTAAAAAAAAGTGATGATATACATTTATCTGATTTTATTTAATATGTATCATGTTTTAAAAGGGCCGAATGACATTTGAGATTTAATAATTTTCAATGAGCTTTAATATTTAAAGTGAGGTATTTATATTTAAAGAAGTTATAAAAGGAGAATTATGATTATTATACATTACCGCTTGATTTCATAATCAAGAAGGGTTCATGCTTATTATTATTATTATTATTATTATTATTATTATTATTATTCATTAATGCTTGATTTCATAATTAAGAAGAGTTCATGCTTCAAAGTCCACTTGTTGGCAAATAAAAGGAAACTTCAAGGATAGATCCGTAATGGGACAACTAACTTGAGGGGTGTGCACACTTAGGATCAAGGAGGGTATATAAGAAGAGGAAATTGTTTTTATTAAGTGTTTTAATAATTCTATTTGTATTAGATTATTATAAAGGAAGGTTTAATGTTTATTAATATATAAGAAGGCAAGTTTGAAATAAAGGAATTTACAAGTCAAAGTATTTCTTTTAGCATATATACGTACACAATGTTTTTACACTGACACGTATTTTCCTATTTGTTTTGGTTCGCCCTACTTATTATTTATGGTGAGTAGGTTTGCAGGAATAAATGTGCATGAGAGCATTACATCAAGGGACACATACTAGTTAGGAGTTTTCATAATTTTCCTTAATCAATTTTTGTACCTTTGGATAATCAAAATTATAATTATTTTTTTTATAAATAAATCAAGTTTTTCTTCCGCTCCAATATAGTAATTAATTAGCACAGCCGAAGCGTGGTAACACGTGGCGGTAATACCCTTAAGTTACTAAAATTACTATCATTATTATTATGTTAGTGATTTGAGGGTGTTACACACTGAACATTACATATATAACCACTGAACCTTAAATTCAAAGGTAATGAAAATAACATTCAAAGGCACTAAACATTACTTTTAAAGGCATTGAACATTACTCTCATAGGCACTGAAGATTACATACATAACCATCAAACAATAAGTTCAAAGGCAATGAACATTACATTCAAAGACACTGAACATTAAGGTCAAAGACAATGAACATTAAGTTCAAAGAAAATGAACATTACGTCGAAAGACAATGAAGATTAAATGGTAATGACAGTGACAATGACAGTGATGGGGGTTTGTTTCGGTTACCGGGAGAGAAGATGGACTTTTTTTTGGAAAATGGGAAATGATAATTAATAGTGGGAAAGTTGCATGGGAAATACAAATAGTCGTGTTGCGTGAAAAAGGCAAGTGTAATCATTTCATAACTGACAATTTATGAGGGGAAATTTTTTAAAATGCCAATGTTCATTTTCATTGTCTTACACCCGAATGTTCATAATCCATGTTGACGTGTAAATTTGCCTGTGTTTTATGTGTTATATCCGTGCGTTTTGTACAGGGTGCATGATGCTCATTATACACCCGATGCAAGGTCCAATTATTGAAACTTAGGGGCAGGCCGCTAGTAGCGGCCTTTTGTAGAGGCCAATTCGAAATAACTCTATTGATACTTGACACTTGGAGGTCATGCTATATAAGATTAGGATAAAATTTTGTGGGTCGACTCTTTAAAATTTTAATGCACAAGGGTCATGTTGGACTTGATAAACCTCCATTTGAGGGTCTAGTTCTTAACATGATCGAGTAAAGATAGTTCTTAACAGGTTTTGTTTCCACTAAGCGCCAGCTTACTTAGCAGTAAGATGCATTCAGCAAATTAGCAAACGATGCATTCAGCAACGAGTTGGACTGACATAGGAAATTCAATATAAAGGGGCAACTGTTTATAATTAGTGTACTGCAAATAAAAGAATTGTTCAAATACAGTTTGATTTCTAACTATAACCAAATGTTTTAATTGGACTATTTCTAAACAATATGGACTCGTACTTTAGCTAGCCAAGCATACCAGCTAAAGCGGTCTACCAACTTCTTATGTAACATAACTTACATAAGGTTAAATGAGCTTGAGAATTAGATCTCAATCTTGGGTGATCAAGATCAAAATATAGATATGAGCTTAAGCTAAGCCGAGTCAAATTATTGGAGAGAATTAGATCTCAGCTTTGAGTCAAGCTCAAAATATAGCTATGAGTTTGAACCGAGACAAGCCAAGCAAAATTGTGTTGAGCCTACTAATATTCAGATTCGAGACTATAAGGTTTAGCACCTATACTCATAAGGTTCATAAGAGCCTTGGTTAAAACAACAAAAATTATTTGAGTAGTCCCTAAATCTTTATTATATTAAAAGGTAACTTTTATTATATTAAAAGGTAACTTTTATTGATATATATTTGCATAAATACAAAATTTTGTATTTAAATTAAGTCGAGCAGTAAATCAATTCAGTAAAGGTAAAAAGGTAACTAGTCATTTATTGGGCGTAATGAGGGTGGTGTTACTGTATTAGAGGGAAACCCCTGAATATATCTTGAAGTGCACAAAATTAATAAGCGTAGTGTGAGTGTCCCTCACAGACTCTAATCCTAATTTTTGCGCCGAATCTAAGTTTTTAATTTGCTTTCATATTATGTTTAGCGCATAAATCAAAGTTTATTTTACCAGCATAAAATAAAGGATGTGGGCCAGCCAATGTCAAGGGAATCTTTTTTATTTCCCACAATTTCATTTCGCGCCAAATCTTAGTATCACTCCTCCAGACAAGATTTTGGCGCCAAATCCTGCCTCCCTTCCTCTCTGTTAAATGCAACTGCACACGTCAGCAAATATGTCCCATTTCATTTGGAATATTTTTTTTGTTCCAATTTCATTTGGAATATTTTACTCCGTATTTATTTTGGGGTCCTTCATCCTTGTCATTATTGCTCTATATTACAGATTAAAGGCCATCAAAAAATAGAATTAATGGATAAAGTACAAAATATTATTACAATCTTTAAGAATTACACATTACAACACTTAATGAAGCATTTGTAGCAATGTTTGACGCATGAATTTTTTTATTTTATTATAAATACTCCCTTTATTCCTTTTTTATTGGTCAAAATACAAAAATTTACTTCTTAAGATATAATGGAAAATCTTTAAAGAGACAAGCTAAAATGAAAAGTTTTTAAATAAATGGAACAATTTTTGAAGTACAGACGTAATTGGAAAATAGGGTAAAAAAGAAGGAGTATAAAGTATATCATAATATTGCTTTTTCATAACCCATTAAAGTATTGTATCTTTAGTAACCTTTGTATTTCGTAAATAAAATCGGAGTTCATATGTAAAGCATAGTCTTTCTTTCTTCTTTTTGTTTTTCTCATCAAATTAAACAAATTTCAACAAAAATAAAATAAGTGATGCAAAAAAATGTGTTTTCTATTCATCAGTGGATGTAATTTGAACAAAAAAGTCTAAGTTATGTTTAAATATATTAAGTTAAATTTAGTAAAAAAATAAAAAACGAGTATAGAAAAGTAATAAGTTAAGCAATTTAAAATAAGTCAAATAAAATAAAAAAAAAATATAATTTGTTATAGCTTTAAAGGCAGTCTAAATATTACACGTACTTTAATTTGTCATAAAAACTGAGGACATTGGAAGACTTTTTGTCCATGAATCCATTAGTAAGGTATTTTACATAAAAAGAAAGAAAAAGGACCAATTCAAGACTTGAAACATTTTGGAGTACAATCGCTCTTCATTTTGTTTGTGCAACCAAAATAAAACGTTGCGGAATTCATGCAGCGTGTCTTCCATGGAACGCCTTTTATTTTATATATCGCTCAATCTTAAATGGTTGATATTAAATTCAAAGCTCTTAAAATAAAAATATATATATATATATTTAGTTGTTGGCTTTTCAACTTAGTGTTAACTCAAAAATAAAAAGTTACTCTCACTTGTCTTTTTAGTTGACTTTTGGCTTTTGATATTGACATTATTATTATATTTTTAATTATTATTATATTTTAAATTATTTTTATTTTTTTACCGCATATAATATATATATAATATTTAAAAAGGTCATTTCATATAAAACACCTAATAACTAAACTTGACTTTACCAAATATATGGATGGATTAAGTATAATGTAAAACAGATAAAGTATGATAAAATATGATCATGGAGGGATTTTATCTTCGTTCCTCAACACCTAAGGGTGGCAAATTAAATAAAAAAGTTACAGTAAACAACAAAAAATATTCCATTCAATCCACTAATATTGTCTTATTTTTATTTATAGAGTCAAAGTTTAAAAAGTTTGACCATAAATTTTCATCATGTTATAAGAAATAATATATTTAAGCAGGATCTTGTTGGATGTATTTCAATGTAAATTTTTAAAATATCAAGTTTTCATAATTTTTTTACCTTACATATTTAGATAAAAAAACGTTTAAAGTCGTGCTTTAAATACCGAAAATCCGAATGAGCCACGGTGCGTGAGTACTTGGTAGAGAATTAAACAAAATGTAGTCGTACAATTCATTGCACAAAAAGACCTGTGAGTTTGATGTTATAAAATTTATTAATTTTATTAATCTTTCACGATGAAGAGTATCCACGTGTCATTTAACGATTGCCTAAATGCTGACGCACGTAGTGGGATCCAAGGTGCTCTATTATTATTATGCAAGGCAATCATCTACACGTCGTCTAATAACGGTCGGTCAAACTACAAATTTAAGTTTATGTTGGGTAAAGTTGAATTACTATCGTTTCAAAAGCAAATATTTTAGCCTAAACGGATTACGAAATATGAAGTACTCCTTAATTTGTAGCAATAAAATTAAGAAAATATACGAAGTAACTTATTAAAGGAACTATTGACTCTTTTGTTTCAAATTAATCATATCCTTATTGAATTTTAAAGGCGTTTTTATCAATCCTGATTTGTATTTATTGTTTTCTTGTGTTATAATAATATATTATTGGCGTACGATTAATTGACTTTTTTCTTCACTTCTTCTAGAGACTATTTCCCCCTCTAAATATGGTAGATTTGATTAATAACAATGAAATTGGTTTTGTAAAGATTTAATACGTGAATTACAAATGATTTTAATTTTTCACATATAATAGACGGGTCAAACATAAAGCATCTTTACTGCTATAACCAATCATTAGATTGTCTTTAAATTCAAGTAGTGCGTGTAAGTGATGGGTTGTAATGCAAATCTACTTAAACATTGTAAGGTTGACGAAAGAAACATCTATTTGATGTAATTCTTTATGTATTGTTAGATTCATATTTCTATTATATAATGAATTCATTTTACAATAGAAGAAGAAGTAAGTTATTGAAGGGAGGCATATTTTTTTTCATTGGCTTTAGCTTATTAATTGCAACAACCTACAGGGTAATGGCAAACAATCGATTATGCAAAATTTTGTAAACAAGAACCATAATAAGTCAGCTTAGGCTCTGTTCTCCTCACATGAATTTTGCTAACTTAAATATTTTTTTTATGAATGACCATATTTTTAATGGCTGCAATGATGAACATTAACTTGGTAAATGTAACTTTTCGCCTATACAAGCCATGCATGCTAAGTGATGAATTAATCATAATGAATTTTACTCCCTTGTGTCATTATTATGTATTTTCTAACAAACAGTTTCAAAAATTGTTCCTATTGTGATATATAATTATTTTATGACTAAGTTATCATCACTAAAAAAAGTAAAATCTCAAAATTTTCTTAGGTCAAGATGAAAGTTTTATTGAAAATTTAACCAATTTATAAAGTTTAAACCCACATTTATTATTTTTCCATCTTTTTCACCCTATATCTCCTATTAAAAATTAATGACAATCAACCTTACTAATTTTTTTTAATTAAATTAATTACCTACTCTTCTAAAATTCACTAAAATTTTTATTTTTATATTTTTTTTATCTAATTTATAACAAAAACAATATATATGAATGAGTACAACTACTTCCAAAGTCCAAACAAAGAGACCAGCGAATAATCATTTGTTACTGTTATATTCAAGTGATAGTTTCTCGTAACTAGCTATAAATTTCATATATAATGATTGAGATTGCACCATTGTAGTAAGCGGAGGTGAATTTCTCAAAAATCTTGACACAATATGTATCCTGTGAATTAAATTATGAGAAAAAAGAAGTCAATATATTTATTATGAATTCAATTATGAGAAAAAAAAACAACTCGAAAACACACTCTTTTATTATTATTAATTAGTTTTTATAAATGTTTCATCTAAACTTTTGTTTCAATTGGATTTTCAATTCTCTGATTTTAGATTACTGTTCAAAATCCAATTTTATGATTGATTTTTAAAATATTTTAAGATTTACTAAAATAATTTTTTTATTTTTTTAATCATATTTTCCTACCGTACATGAAAAGTTTTAAATTTATATATCATACTTCATCATGTTTCATTATAATTTTATTTTTTTAAAAAATGTTGGTTGTTAAGCATATACATGTTTAGTAATATCCATGCCTTACATGGCACTTAATCTAATAGTTGTATATAGTTGCACAAGTTAATTCTCTTACACAACTTCTATTTTTATCACTAAATTTAATTAGTAAGACAGTAAAAATTTTGTTACGTGAAATACAATATCTAATTGCTTACACTACAAGAACACTACAATGGTTGCTATCTTCTGCAAGTTAAAAAAAAAAATACATTGTCGAACAATGATTACTTTGATTTATGAACCACATATTATTTACTTATTTACTTAAAAAAAAAAAAAAAAAAATTTTACCCGAGTCACCGAGAACGGTAAATAGGTAATAGCGAGGAGATATCATCCCATGACAAATTGACAATATATGTTGGTCTACTAAGGTCATTAAAGACCTTTACATCCTCGCTATTTCAACATTGGAAAACATAAAATATAAAACATCAAATGGTTGTAGTAACAAACTCTTGCCTCTAAAGTTTGTAATTTTGAGTTTTAAACACCATTTCCACAAGACAAGAGTTTAAAACTCAAAGTTGATCACAAATTCTCAAAATGTTAAAAGAAATAATATATTTAAGTGTAATTTTATTAATGAACTTCAATGTAATAAAATTATTTTTTTTATAATTTTTGTCTTATAAATTTAATAATAAAAGCGTTTTAAGTCGTATCTTAATACCATAAAAATCAAATATGACAAAAAATTAGAAACGAGTAATTTTATTATGACATACTTTGCTACACTCCAGTTACGAGTACATCGTACAATACCTACACTCCAACTTCATTAAAGCATATAGTTGCCTACTCCCTCCGTCCTCCATAAATTGCCCCTTTATATTTACAGAGTTAAAGTTTGAAAGTTTGACCACAAATTCTCATCATATTATAAGAAATAATATATTCAAGTGATATCTTATTCAATGCATGTCAATGTAAATTTTTAGAATATCAATTTTTTGTAATTTTTTACCTTACGGATTTGAAAACAAAAACATTTAAAATTGTGTCTTAAAGATCAAAAAGTCAAACAGGACAATTTTAGGGGGATGAAATGAGTACTTACTAATTTAGGTAATCTCGTGAGTACTTTTATGGTCACCGATTGCATACTCGATTTCTAATTTATATTCCAATTTCATTTCATGAGTATCAATCAGGTTAAATCATAATAAGGACCACCTAATTTTATATTTTTCATTAGCTACATAAAAGTAAATAAAACACACGTACAACTTTTGTACACTTCCATCAACATCCAAAATCCAAAGAACATCATAGTGGAACATTACTTCCAGTTTATGGAATGTAATGCCCCAAAGCCCCCAAAATCATCTGCGAATTAGCTAATTGAGTACAATGCATACACTTATAATTTAAGTAATTTAAGTAAAAGGAAAGAGTCAAATTTAAGCATACAACATTCTTGACTCACAACCAAGAAATTGATGTTGTCATAATGTTTAGGGATGGCAACTGATATTGGACTCAACCCAGATCCGTAGATCTATATCCATTTTTGGAAATATGGGTCTTCAAAATTTAGACCCAACTGATCCGGGTCGGATTCGGGTCCTGTGACAGAAAACGGATCCGGGTATGGTTATAACCATAATACCCAGATCCGTTACCCGTTTTTTCATTTACTCTCATTTGTACTTGTTTGTATTGTTATTCAAAAGACATGTAAAAATTTGATTTTGTTCATTTGTACTTTGTTGTTTTGTAATATTTGAGTAATTTTATGAGTTGTATTCAAGTATTGAACTTACATCATTCGTTGGACTGTTGTCGTAGATGTAAAATGCAGATTTATAAATTTGAAACTTATTATTGTCGAAAAAAAATAGGCAAAATATGTAGGATTTGTTTTGGACTCGTTTTGGATTTGGACCTATACTTATTTTCCATACCCAGCAGATTTGGATCTGGATCCATCCTTGAAAAACGGATCTGAATCTGGATTGATAACAGAGGTGTTAAGTAATAAAGTCTTTTTTATTTTCTGTTACAGTAATAACAAACTTCCTAATATTTAGGAAGTTAGTTACGCATAATAAGTTATAAATACAGACTTTGTGTAAAGAAGAAAACTAGATTTTGACAGAAGAACAATAAAACTTCTCTCTCTCTAAACCTCTATTTCTCTTCTTCTATCTCTCTCTTCTGGTTCTTGATTCTTGAAGTTTCTGTTCCTTGTTTTGATCATTCATTGATTGAGTTCAAGTTTAATTGAACTCGCAGAATTTAATCCATGTGATTAAATTCATATGGTATTAGTTTTAGTAAGGTTACAATCACTTGTTGATTGCGTTCTTCTCTTGAAATTCTTGAAATCAGGCGTTCAAGTTTTCCTGCTGCGTGATTAATTGAAGAGATGTTTTGAAGCAATGGCGAATATGGAAGATGTTCTGATTAATGCACAGAGGTTAACTAATGTCTATAATGATAAGTATTACTTATTAAGTGGAGATAATCCAGATCAGTGCTTAACTTCTCACAAATTCAATGGAGAAAACTACTTAACTTAGAATAGATCAATTCGTATGGCACTTGGTGCAAAGAACAAAACCTATTTCATTGATGGAACGTGTCGAAGGCCAATTGAAGAATATGATGATTTGCAAAGATGGATTAGGAATGATTATATGGTGTAATCATGGTTGATCAACTCAATGGAGAATAAAATCTCAAAGAGCTTTATTCTACAACAGTTTGCATGTCAACTGTATGAAGAAATTCTTGAGAGGTATGGACAATCAAATGCACCTCTTCTATTTGATCTTCATAGAAAGATAATGTCAATGGAGCAAGGAGAGGATTCTATTACTGAGTATTATTCGAAATTGAAAAGAATATAGAGGACGAAATACAACTATTGGAAGGATTTCCAGATTAAGAGTAAGGAGCACTTGCTACTTGTACATGTGGATTACTCAAGAAGGTTTTAGCTGCTGATAAAAAACAGAAGGTGATTTAGTTTCTAGTAGGTTTGACAAATGATTATGATTCTATTAAAACGAATATCTTGAGCATGGACGTTTTACCAACTGTAAACAAGGCATACTATATTTTGCTGCAAGTTGAAAAGCAGAAGAAGTTAAATGAAAATTCTCATCAAATGAGGGCTTTTACTACTATGAAGCAACCTCATAATTTTCAGTCTGGTAGAAGTGATTCAAAGAGGCCAAAATATGATGATGCAAGAAATGATAAGAATGATAGGAAATGCGATCATTGTAAGAGGGTTGGGCATACAATGGAGCAATGCTTTAAGCTCATTGGTTATCCTGATTGGTGGAAAAATATGAAAATAAACAATTAAATCGAGGATCTGGAAATGGAGTAGTTGCAAATGCTGTGGAGCAGTATGAGGATTGTGTTGACACACCTCTGGATTATGCTGAGAACAAATCATCAAAAGTAGATTCAAATATTGTGAATGCAGTCTACAGAGAAATGATGAAGATGATGAAGGAGAAGCAGCATTCTAAGACAGATCATGCTATTAATTTTGCAGGTATTACATTTGCCTCTAATGTTAATACATTTACTGAGAAAATTAAAATGCATGATTGGATCGTGGATACTAGAGCAACAGATCAGATGATTTGTGATAAAAATCTTTTTAAAACTGTTAAGAGGCTACAATCAGCTATTAAAGTTGGGCTACCTGATGGCTCAATTCAGGAAGTAAATCATATTGGAAATGTACAATTCACTCATGAAATCATGCTGCATAATGTGGTTCTTGTTCCCAGATTTAATCATAATCTGTTATCAGTTGGAAAGATTTTGGATGACTGCAGTTTAATAACGGTTTTTGAACGAGATCGATGCATTTTTCAGGAGCCTACAACTAAGAATGTCAAGGTTGTTGATCAGAGAGATGGTGGCTTGTACAGGTTTAGATCAGTTATTCTATCTTCTGATCAATGCAATAATAATAATGCTATGCATATAGCTCACAGTAGCACTGCAAGTATTCCTAAGCTTAGTCTATTGCATAATAGACTTGGTCACATGTCTGTAAATAATTTTTCAAGATTAAAAGTTCCATATGTAGATAATAAAGATCAGTTTCATTGTGAATCTTGCATCTATGGAAAAATGCATAAAATGCCTTTTGCTTCATCTGATTCTCATGCTACAACATCTTTTGATCTCATACCTGTGGACTTATGGGGGCCTTATAGACAACATGCTATAGGGGAGCAAGATACATGTTGACAATTGTTGATGATTGTTCTAGGACGACTTGGACTCATTTAGTCAACAATAAGATGCAAGTTGCTGATATAATTCAACATTTTCTTGCTTATGTTGAAACACAGTTTTAGACAACAGTTAAGATAATATAAAGTGATAATGGCACTGAGTTGGTGCAAGAAAAATGTTCTACTCTCTTTAAAATAAAGGGAATCATTCATCAAAGGAGTGTTCCTGGAAATCCTCAGCAAAATGGTTGTTCCAGATTTCTTGGAGATTTGAAGACCATCATGCTACTCTATAAGCAAAGGCAAGGCAAGGCAAGGTGCAGAATGGAAATAGAAATTTGTGGTTGAGCATGAACAATTTAAAAATTGTTTACATATTCATTATTTATCTCAAAATATGCATAAATATTTGTTAAAAGAATTACCAGAAGTTTTGGACCCGGAAAAGTCAAATACCATTTTGAAATACCCAAAAGCAATATTATTTTTATTTTGTCCTAAATTTAGCTTTTTGCATAACAGAAGTCAGTATTACTATAAAGGCAATTAGAAATAATATGGCCAAAACAAAGAATTCTACTTTGAAAAAGTACTCCATATTAACCAAGGAAAATTTTAACCATTCCAAGCACATAAAAAAGCCATAGTCAAAATATAACCGATAAGCAAATACTTTTTCTATTTCTTATTTTTTGCTCTATTTGACTTTTTACAGAATGTAAGATACGATTTAAAATATTTTTATCTCCTAATTTGTGAGACATAATTATAAAATCTTGATACTCAAAAAATTTATATTAAGATACATTCAAGAAAATCCAACTTGAATATATTATTTTTTATAACATGATAAGAATTTATAATCAAACTTTTTAAACTTTGACCCCATAAATAAAAATGGAAGACAGAGTATAATTACATTATAAACTAAAAACCGACAATTTTCTTTTAAGCTTTAATTTTAAACTTATTTCAAAAGTTTCGAACCAAAATATTTTCAAAAATAAGCTTCTGGAGGTTCGGAACAAAACTGCTATCACAGGAAACTATTTTGGTTAAGTGAAATCGCTACCTTTTGGCTTGATTGAATTGGGCTGACCCATAGAAAATCACTGCGTTAGACAACGATTTTGCTTATCGTATTTCAGTAATTTTTTTTAAGGCAACGAATTTGATTAAAACTTTTTTTTTTTTAAATCGTTGCATGAGACAACGATTTCGATTCAAATTTTGAAAAACATATATGTAGCATTTGAGGCTAGCCTAATTCAAGCTGACCCAAAATTGTTGCACGGGGTAGCAATTTTCATCCCAATCTGCATAAGCTTATATTTGAAAATATTTTGATATAAAGCCTATTTTTCAAATAAGGTTAAAAATAAAGCTTAAAAAAAATTAGTCCTTAATGGTTAATGTGACCCTTAAGTCAAGAATGTAGGTCTTATGTCTCGCGTTCCTCATTGGAAGAGAGAAGGGTTTCTGAACTTGACATGGCAGCCCTGTGATCATTTTCTTAGGGAAAAGGTAGGCTATAATTTTATTGCCCACGCATTTTATTGTATTCCATTACAGTGTCTAAAAATTAAGGTTTTGATTAATATAAACCTTTAATAAAAACTCTTTATAAGTCATCATAATTATAGTATATTAAGGAGTAAAATCAAGTTATTAATAGGTTAAACAAACCTGTAAGAGAAAGTTGATGACCGTTCATCCATTGCATATTTGAAACGTGTAAGATAAAATTTCATCAGTTTGCTTACCTCTAATTCGGAAATCGACTTGACATGAATTCGACGATAACTCATCGACAGTAAGCAAAGCATTTCAGATTGTGTTTGTTCACATGAATCACATCATTTGACTGCTTTGCTATTACCAAACTCTCAAAAGTTCATTTGTTAGATGGACCAAATATAGAATTCTGCATTGTAATACTGGGGTAAAACAGACGAAAGAATATGAATGCAGTCCAAGTTAAAGAATTCATAGACTTCTTGGGAGGTAACAGATTGTTCGCTATAGAACTGAAGCCAATGTTGTAAGCAGCATCAGAGCTTGTACAATTGATAATTGAATACTAACTAAAATTCTCCTCTTCCAAATATTCACATCTCCTAACATTAGAATTCAGAAGTTATTTGACAAATATCAGACTAAAGTATGAAAAAAAAAGCCAATAGGAACACACTTAAAGCACCTGCAAGACGAGAACAATATCAATTATCCAACACTAAGGTCTGACTTTATCCTCATGCTTGAAAACGCACATATTCAGTAGAAGTTGCAGCAGAAGCTCCTAAAAACTGTTCACACTGATTTTAGAAGGGAGGATCCTCATTACCATCTCGATCCATATTATGATCATGATGAGAAAGGGAAGCCATATTATGATCATGATGAGAAAGAGAAGCCATATTATCATCAGAAACTTCCAAAGCATCGACGGACTCCACCTCAACGGAACCATCTAGTGTGTCACTGTCAACATGCATAGTATCACCAAGAGTCCCACCAGAGAGAGCCAAATTATTATGAGTGATTTCTGGAGCAGCAACAGATTCAACAGCAAGCCAACCATCTGTGGGATCTTCAAGGGCACTTACGCCGAGAACAGGAGCTCCAGAACTATCTACAATATGCCCTCCAACAAGGTGCAACACTAAATTCCCTAAAGTATCTGTCTGATTGACAAGCTCAAACTTGTGCTCTGGAGTATGTTGCTGATTAAATCGGCCGGGCCGTTTGGATCGTGTATTATAGCAATCCCCACAAAGGTCAAATCCTATCACCTCCACACAATCCAGGCATCTGTATCTATCCCCAACTATGGGACACATCTGTGCAATTTAACGAGTAAGTAAAATGTGCAATATGACTTTACATTGTCACATAATCAACAAAGAGCAAATGCGGGCACCATGCACCCTGAAATATCACAAAAAGATTTGTCTAGAGTATCTGTACTCGAAAGGATTTGGTTTGAGCTTGGACTCTTGGCCAAGAGGTCTTTCAAAAACAATCAGCCTTCCTAAGAGAACCTCCATATTGTTTCAAATTGGTTCTCCGGATCTGTCTGCTGGTATCTCTTGTTTAATCTGCTGCAATTTGACCTATATAGAAGGGGTTCACCAAAGTCATTTCCAATATTTTTCTTGGAATATGAACAAGGGCTACAAGCTGACAATGTCCTAAAATGAACTATACGTCCACCATGAAAATATTTTGTTGTACTGGGTTGGAGACTTGGAGTAGGCTGCTACAAGCTAGTTTACCCAACAGAATTTTAAGAGGTTTACAACACAATCGATAAATTACTCCTAGCAGGAAATGTCCACATATCCTGCACACAGAGCTTATTGTTTCATGCCACTTCCTATTTTAGCACGAACACAATATAAAAGATTTATGAAGCTCTACAATTATTTCTACTCATATCTCCATTTGCCCTCACCTTTTTATACAAAACCTAGCAACCTTAAGAAGAATGTGAATAATGGATCAAATGTATGACTATGCTGGAAGAAGGGTATGACAATAACAAAAGATCTTCCAAAATTTGCACTAGAAAAAATAATTAATCCTTTATTACTACCAAGGCATGAGCCAATACAATGAGAGTATGATATCGGGTGCATGTCTAAAATACACGAGTATGACATACTTCAACAGTACGGAAATGAAGCACAAATAAGAAATTCATCTAAGAAGACCAACCAAGTTAAATTAACATGAGTTGGGTGTTAATGAGCTGAGCCTGTGATGGAACTACTCAAGCTCAGCTCGGTCAAAGCTCAGTAAAATATCGGCTCAAGAGAGATCAACTCGAGATCTTAATGAGCCAAGCCAGAGCCCTAGTTGGCTTGGCTTGAAAACTCATGATGGCCTGAGTCCCACACCAAATAAAATCAAGGAGAGCAAGGGGGGAAATATAAGAGTAAAGTAAGGAATTCACAATATATTAGGATCATATCCTAAGGTGGAGTTGAGAGAAAAGCTTAAAATATTACCCCTGATTGCACCAAGAATATAGCCCTTCAGTTCTATATGTTCACATAAAATCAAACTTTCACTTATCCTAAAATAAAAATAAAATCAAAATTTTGTTAAATCCAACCAGATCACCCATCTTCATCAACAACACCGTTACAAAATCTTTCTTATACCTCTCTTTAATTTAATCAAATCCACAAATTTTTCACCAAATGATCAATTTTGATGTATTTATTATCAAAATGTTTTGCTTGCAATGGATCAAGTGAATACAGACCTTGAGATGCTTCAATAGTTCAATGGCAAGACTACTCGGTTCAATCCTACCAATTTATCTCCCTTGTTAATAACAAAAAATGGAATTTCCCAGTTGTAGAAAACTCGTGCTAAGAGGGAGAAGGTCATCCAGTCAGGGAGATGTTTACCTGATCGTTAGGTTAAACTAAGGTCTGAGATGTAAATTCAATTAAAAGAGGAAGAATTTCTCTAATACTCCCCATTCAAACTGGTCTCATTCCTTAAGACAATTTATTTATCAACCCACATTGGTGGAATAATATAGGGTGGGAGTGAAAGAGAATCATAAAAGAAAACATATGGCTTAGGTGATAGCTAACAGTTGTGTTTAAGCCTTGCTAACTAAATCACGCTGCGCCTGATGAGGTTAGAAACTATGCGAGTATTCTATAGCTCCATTCACGAGCCAAGGCCTAATATTTCAAAGTTTCAAGCTTGAGCTGAGCCTGGCATCTAAACTATTGAGCTGAGTTAAGCATACACAGGTTTGGTTTCGGCTTTAATCAAACACCCCTAAACATGATTATGTAAACTACAAAAAGATACACAGTTGAGGCCCTTACTCCACAATAATCACAACCAGCTCCAACATGAACTTTTGAGACGTGCTCATCCAACCATGGTATGAATTCTTCACTGCCCCTATATGACGTGGCATCACTCTTTTTAGCTGATTTCTTTAAATTAGAACCTGAAACAGAGGTAGCAACATGAAAGTCAACTTTGGAACAAGGCATGCGAATGAAACCACTTATGACGTAAGTGTTAAAAAACCCACAAATTCTTGATTACCAAAGAAAAAAATTTCTACAATGAGAAGAACAAAAGACTCAACCAACATCAATGCTTAAACTGTGTAACTATCAATAAAATAAATCCGCTACTAAGATTCTACATGTTAAATAACCAATCAAGAATCTTAAGTTCCAAACACTCTTCTCAGTTTTTCCTTACTACTTCCGAATTTGAAATATAGAACATACAAGCATCTATTGACTACTACGTAAGCAGAATCAGTGAAATTTAAAAGCAATATTGAGAAATTGACCCTTCATAATAACGTCAGGCTTCTGCTGTCACAGAACAATATCAGACTCTTTCCCATTTTAATCACGATACCTTTCTCTGAAAAACTAGCCTCAATATGTATACTTTGTATTTAGAAAGCATGAAAAACACATGACAAGATGGAAGGAGTTAGGACCAGCTGCCAACCCAGATCAAAGCTCTACCCATTATTATCACTCTCTAGCGGTATACTTTATAATACAACTAATAGGCCACTAGATTATGCAAGTTACTTTTCCCTTTTACCATCAAGATATCACAAGCCATCAAAGCACCACATTTAGTAATGAGGCTACAGGTCTGCGCAAACAGTGCAAGTTCAAATTGAAGGGTGGAACTAGTCTCTTTGAAGCAGAATCACTAGTGGTCCTTCATCAACCATTTATATACTCTTTCTGAAAAACCCACCCTCTTTGTCCATCAAGGTCTTAAGGATCCAAGATGACCTTTTATATATATAACTAGATCTATGCATTAGGTCGGGTTAGGGCCGGGATATGTCATAAGCTGAACGGGCCGGCCAAAGGAGATGCTAAACGGGTCGGGTCGAGTCAAAGGAGATTCATAACATGCCGAGTCGGGCCAGGCCGTACAAAGAGAGTATAATTTTTATCTATAGCAGGTGATAGTTTATATGTATCACCTCTAATCTTTGGTAGTGAACTATCGATAAGTATGTACAAATAGTTCATTACCTTATAGTGTTTAAAAGTCTTGGAAACTATTGGTTACTTATTGACCTGACTTGACTCATTAAAAACCCAATAAAACATGATCCTTTAAGAGACCGACCCATTAAACCCATTATTGATTAGGCCTTTTTTACAAACGGGTCGGTCAAGGGCCCTTAACGAGGCCCCTCCCATTTGAACACCTCTATACATAACAAAGAAATCTAAATGCAACTTTCATGACACTCCCTCGAACCCCTTCCACCCCATGGTCCCCATCCTAAAAAACTAAAAGAAACTCAAGCCCACACAGGGAAACTGATTTTTTTGACCCCAAACCTGACTAGGTGTGAATTGCTTCGAGTTCAATTGGGTTGTTTGATTTTCAGACCTACCCAGCCCTAATTTGAACATTGTTCAGGTAATCTTTTAGCAAAATATATTTTTGAGTTTGACCTGGTTAAAATTGGTTTAGTAGGGTGATCTGATTTCCCAATTCTAGCATACTTTTTAGCCCCAGCAAAAAAAAAAAAAAAAATCATACTCAATATCAGGTATTGGGGCTTAAAAATAGACATTATTGGCATGCAACTCCGGATCCAAAAAAAGCATTACTAGCAAAAGGGAAGAACTAATGTTCAAGAATTGTAAACCAACATATGGATACAGTTACTATCTGCAAAAAAACTTAAATAACAATTTGGAAGTGAATCTAATCAGACGCTATAGCTAAGAGTCTTAACACCATATCACAACTTTAAACATACTTACACCATGCTTTGGTTAACTGATGAAAGAATGTACATCAGGAATTGGCCAAGCATAATTTACATCTTCCAAAACTGACTCTAAAAGCACCACCTCATAGTAACTTAAATTGTAAATCATATTTCCAAATTTATATTATCAATCTGTTATTACTCATTATGACTTGGGGAACAAAGGAAAGAAAAGAAAATTGAGTGGAAATAGTAAAGTTGATGTGAATAGTCATAAAAAGGAATAAAGGTGAAGATGCTTGATCAGGTAATCTGTCATTTTCTACTTAAAACATATTTTCTTTCTCATTAATAAAGCTGATATAGGAACGTTGGCTATAGCTAAAATCATAATTTTTGCACATACAAGTATTAGAAAGAGGAATAGAGGCGATAAACATACATGATGATGGATTCTTACGTTCAAATCGCGCTTGTCCCTCTTCAACACATTCTCTTCTTGAAGCATATAATTTGGGGAATTGCTCCTCCAAAAAGTTATTTAACTCCAAAAAAACATTAGGACAGTCACTGGGATGTGGGTGCTCACAAACTTTGCATATGATCATACCATCTTCGGGAACTACTATGCAAGCTTCACAATATACTGGGCAGAGAAACAAGAAAGCATATGAGCATCACTTCCAAAATTAATTAATCAATAAACAACACAGGACAGATGAAATATACAACATAGAAAGTAACATATATTCTCCTTGAAAGATGAGTTGTTCAACACGCACACATGTAATGAACATTTAAAGGGCACACACATGGAAGATCAGACTATACCGTGGCCACAATTAAGAACTGCGGGACGGTATAGAAGTTGCTTGCAAGCTGGACAATGTACATCATTACTTGAAACCTTCACAGGAGTTGAACCATTACTATCTATCTTTGAAGAATCTTTGCCTACACTGGTTATGCAAGAGGATGAAGCCAAGTGAGACAAAGTATTCACGTCATGAGAAGATTTAGCACAGCTCAGCTCTTTACAATCAAGCTCTGGTGAGAAGCAATTCTTTGCCGTTTCCTCCTCTGAAATTTTTTATTAAGTAAATACCACATTTATACAGGAAATCACTGCATAAACACAAAGTAAAACTAGAGTGACAAACCATTGAATACAGAATGCAATAGTTATTGTGTAAAGAAGATTTGTGTCCAAGTAACAATTAACTTTAAAAAAAAAGTTCTAGAAACATATGCTACAATATTTTGTTTGGGAAACTAATGCAAATATAAAGGACAATCTGATATTCCTTCCCCCAACCTGCCAAAAAAACCCTACCTAGGAGAAGAGGCGTCTAGTTAACAATACGGTGGATAAAAATAGAATATCTATCTTTGAGATGTATCACTACTTTCAATAAAGCAATCTACATGAAGATCTTCAAAAACCTTCCCTGGAAAATTGTGATTATGAATCAAGTGATTATCGTAGATAATTTAGAGCATAAACCCAAAACGTCCATCTATTGCTTAAAAGCTACATTGACAAACTTGTTATACCACTTAAGTCTTATCTGTATGTCCACAGAAAAATTGAGACTGTTGTCATGCTCACAATCACGGCCATCACAATATGATTTTGCAGATTCGAAAAAGTTGAGCTTATCATAGCACAAGTGTTCCAATTTTTTAGAACTTTACATGAAAAAGTTATTTTGCAACTCATTATCTTCAAATTATTTTTAAGAAGTAAATGGTTTCAAACATCTTATTATGTTATGGGAAAAACTGTTAATTTTGTTAGTACCAAAACGCATCAAAGCATGGTAGCTAAATAAAGTGCCAGGGTGATAATATAATGGCCACTAACAGTCAGCATGATGTGATCTTAAAATTATGGATCATAGGAAACAACAACGTGAGATTCCTATGCATAATAGCCTTTCAATAGTAGACAATCTCATCAAAATCCATCTAGGATAACATCTTCATAAACCTACTAGAAATATCCCCTCGTCCCCAGCCACTCCCCCCCTCCCCCCCCCCCCCCCCCCCTCCCCACCACACACACACGCACAAGATACAAAAGAAGGCTAGAGATCCTTAGAATCCCCATAAACATTTCCTGGTGTATTTTACTTTGAAACCCTCTAATTATTATATGCATTAAAGAGTTATCCTCGAGATTCTACACTCAGGTTTATTTCTCATAAAATGTTTTGAGGATTTCTAAGATCTCTAGCCCTTATACCCATCAAATATGTTACTCAGGATCCACACTTCACCAAAAATACCATGACCTTGACACTCCGACATGATATGGACACTCGACACTTCATTTTGGATCAAAATTATGCAATTTTCCAACAAAATAGCCGAGTAGGATACTTGGACACATACCCGTGTCCGACCTAGTTTTATATTGTCCATCAATAATTCATCACAGTATATACAACCATTTAAATTAAGTCTCACTACCATTTTTAGACTGAAATAGTGAAAATTACTTTCACAACAGTTTGGAAAAATAAACTTTTAAAAAATGACATAAAAAAGATTATTGGTGAAAGTACTCATAGTTAGACCATGAAAAACATGGTTATCTTTTTCATATTTTGGAATACACAGCATGAAATTGGTATGTATGAAGAAAAAGGCTGCTTTTGTATCATATTTTGTTTAACGAGAAAAAAGTACGAGGATAGAAGGAAACAAAAAAAGAGATACAAAATTTGTTCCACTGAATCAAGCATAAAAACAAACCATACTTTCAACAAAGAAAGGCAGCTCAACATGAATGGTACACACGAGTTGCAAAACTTAAATTTTTTAGGAAGCACTCATACCAAGAACTTGTTTTTCCCTTCTTTTATAAGCAAGGGGATACATCTTGAGAAGAAGAAAGTGCAACATTTCACAAATAGTTGGAAAGTGATGATATGGATGCCTGCAAATTGGGCAATGAGATTCATGAAGAGCGTCCATGGATATAAAAACACACCAAAAGCAGGAAACATGTCCACACTCTGTAAAACAAACAAGAAGGATCATGACATAATAATAGGAAGTTAATACATTAGTTAAGTGTTTACACCACCAAAATGTTGTACCTAGCACAATTGGCTTGTATAATAGATCCCTGCAACATAACAGCCCAGATATCAGAAAATGTTAAGGAAAAAAATAATTATTAAGCAGCTACATCAGAAAAGCCAAAACCAACTCCACTACTTTCACCAACATAAGAACCTATGTCGAAAAAACAAGAGATAGTCAGATAGGACATCATTAATGTTAACTTTCAATTACATATCACGTGGAAGAAAAAAACAAGCAATCAGGAGTTTACATGACCATAAATAAAAAGCCACCCAGAACAAAACCATAAAACATAAATTTTTTTACACATGTACAGCAGAAACGAGGTTCAATGGCTTGCGTAAACATCTTGATGGTTGCTACACTACAAAGAAGCTACAAAATTGTAGTAAGAAATCATAAACACCACATGCTAACAAATAAGTGAAAACGGTTAACAGTAAAACACTCTAGTATTTACATGCATTTGTGCATGATTGAGTAATAAATCTAAGGCTACAAAACCTCAAAATTCACAAGGTATAAAGTAAAAGCTATCACAATATTATTACAAATCAACATTTCCAAGAAGCTTAATATCTATATACCACACAATCAAAAGTATTCATTAAATTTAAGTCCCAAGCGCGAAACATTTGCTAGGATTGCAGTCACAACTCACTAAGTCATGAATAAAACTAATTAATTCTAGTAACAAACTTTATATCAACGCATCAATCTTACTTAATGTGTATCATGTCTACCCTCACAGTTACGCCGGTTTAAATGAATTATCCAAAGTGTAACTATGTAACAACTAAACCCAACAAAGATTCATGAACATTTGGCAATGGATTATCAATTTATCATACGGACACTAAATGCACAAATGGCCAATGACCTGCCACTCCGGCACCACCTCGAACAACTAAGACCTCGACGGAGCAATGATAAACAATCACCTCATCCTAAACAAGATTTTGATAACATGTGCTGAACAATCTAGAATCATCAAATATATGCCAAATTGCCAGTAATCATATACATATAGGTTCATATGAGAATCACCTTTGTGCTGAAACCTTTTTTATGGGAAGAACTCTCATCATAACCATTCATTTTAATGAAATATGGAGCATCCATTTTAATCAATCATAAATCAACTTTCTATCCTCCCTTTCCCATCAACACCCAGCCTTCCTTTATCCCATAACCACCAAGTCTCCCGTTCCCGTCAACACGTCGATAGAGACATGAACGTGTGTATAGGGGACTCGTTCGTGTGGAAATGAAATCAAGATTTTGTTCTCTGTTTTCAATTGACACACGGACATGTGTCTAGGGAACTCGTCCGCTTGGAAATGAATATTAGATTCTGTCCTTCGTTTCCAATTGACACATGAACGTGTGTCTCGAGAACTCATCTGTGTGGAAATTCTTTCAATTATTGTTTTGTCCATAACGAAATACGCAAATATATTTTATCCATTTGTCAAATGGATAAATATTTTAATGGACAAAAATAATTTGTCCATTTGAATTGAACAAAATTAATATGTCCATTGAGTGGTTCTCACCATAACAAAGGTTCTTATATTAAGAGGACTCTTACCAGAGCTTCGCCCTATATATGTATAAGGGAAGATTCATGTGTAAACCCTCCTTATATAGGAACCCTTTGCCAAATAAGAACTCATCTTACTCCATACAATCCTCGAATCTAACGGATGAGGTTTGAGTGAAAAAATGGCAAAAGCATAAATAATGACAAAACTAACACACTTCTTTGATTTAAAAAAAAATGACACATGTTTCCCCACTTTCTGAAATACACAGAGACCAAAACCACTCTTTGCAAAACCCCAAGAAAAAGCTACCTAGTTTCTTGTACACTTTACATCTTCTTGTATTTTCTCCAAAACATTTCTATTGTTCTAAATGTCTGTTTTACTGTTTTAAACTTCTGTTCTAATATTCTACACTTTTGTTCTAATGTTTTAAACTTCTGTTTTATTGTTCTAAAGATATGTTTCATTATTCTAAAAATCTGTTCTATTGTTCTAAACTTATTTTCTATTGTTCAATAACTATTGTTTTAATATTCTAAACTATTGTTCAAATATTCTAAACTTATGTTATATTGTTCTAAACTTCTATTCTAATGTTCTAAACTTTTGCTCTAATGTTCTAAACTTCTATTCTAATTTAAAAAATTCTATTCTATTGTTCTAAAGATTGACACGTATTGACGTATATTCTAAATATTTATTCTATTGTTTTAAGTTCTAATATTGATGTTCTAAAGTTTAATACTACTGTTCTAAGGTCTAATATTGATTTGAACATTAAAATAGAAGTTTAGAACAATCGAACAGAAGTTTACAACAATCGAACAGAAGTTTAGAATATTAGAACAATATTTTAAAATAATGGAACAAAAGTTTAGAACATTAGAACAATATTTTAAAATAATGGAACAAAAGTTTAGAACATTAGAACAATAGTTTAGAATAATAGACCAAAAGTTTAGAACATTAGAACAATAGTTTTAAACAATAGAACAAAAGTTTGGAATGATAGAACATATCTTTATAACAATAGAACAGAAATTAAGAATATTAGAACAAAAATTTAGAACATTAGAATAGAAGTTTAGAACATTAGAACAATAGTTTAGAATAATAGAACGAAAGTTTTAGAACATCAGTACTAAATTTTAGAACAAAATAAATATTTGAAACAATCTGGACTAATTTTAGAACAATAGAATAAATATTCAAAAGATAAAAAGTTTTAGACATCACGAAGAACGAGGTACTGTACGTACAACATGACTTTTGAAAATATAGAAGAAATTGTTGTACATTTGCGGTTAAAGTACAGACAAGTTCTAATAAATTACGCTTTTGCCATAAAAAGCTAAAACATCTTGAGTCATTAGATCTTTTAATCAATGGTAAGAGATGAGTTTTTATAAACACAAGAATTCTCATATAAAAATATAAGAAGAGGGTTCTAACATGATTCACCTCTTAGAGAGAACTTTTATCATACCATTCATTTTAATGAAATCTGCAACCCAACGTTCATTATAATCAATCATACATCAACTTCCTTACCTCCTTTTCTCATCAATACCCATGCTTCCTTTTTCCTATTAACACCCCGCCTCACTTTCCCGTCAACATCCAGCTGACTTTTTTCTTGTCAACACGCACTCACCCATCTTGAGATTCGATTTCTTCTCGATTCAGTCAGTAGTTTAACACCTCGTCATTAGTATTATTGAGTTTTTTTTTAAATTGGATTTTTTTTTTTAATTTTAATATTTTATGTTTCATACTAAATCTGTTGGTTTTACACAGAATTTTTGACTTTGCATTATGATTTTGATGTAATTTTTGTTATTTATTCAAGAAGTCTTTCTACATGAGCATCTTTTCTTACCTAAAGCACAAAGAATACCAAACCAATAATACGAAGTAAGTGTATGAAATTATGTAACATCAATTCTATCAATTAATTATTGTAATTTGGTTGACTTGAATCGACTTAGTTAGGGAGTTATTCATCGTCCTTTTAGAATGGACGTGTTTTATTTGGGCATGGACGGTGTGTGCTGGGGTTTGAAAAATCTAGAGGTTCTAATCTAGGAAGATGATGTCTGGGAACCTGTTCTTGTGAAAACGAAATTCAGACTGTTTTCTGCTTTCAGTTGACACACGGACGTGTGTCTAAGGAACTTGTCCATATGGAAATAAAACTTAGATTATGTTCACACGAACTGTGTGTTTCGGAAACTCAACCTATGGAAATTCTTTCAATTATTGTTTTGTCGGGCAACTATATTTTATCCATTTCCGAAATGTATAAATATTTTTTTCTGTTTATATATATTTATGAAGGGATTTCAACGAGAAGACTACTTAAAATAAGAAGAGATTGAGATTCAATCATTAGAAATTTCACATAAAAAAATTTATTATAATAATAAAAAAATAGTCATTATAATAATAAAAAGAGTAACTATAATAATAAAAAAACTATTATAAATGAAAAAAATTATTTAATGAGTTAAAAAAGTTATTATAAATAAATAAAATATTATCCATTGAATTTAAGAGACGAAATCAAGATGTCAATAATTAAAAAAAAATGCAACGTGATTTCACGACATTCTTCAATTACAGCACAAATTGTATTAAAATGAGCGGAATTTCGAAAAAACGAAGAGAATGCGAAAAGGGTGATGACTTACAAACAGACGCAGCAAATGAAGGAGTCGGAAATAACTTCATCTTGTTGTTCAAGTTCAAGGCAATTGGAAGAATTGTTGCGCATACATGGCGAAGAAGGGGAATTGAGCGATGCCATTTGGTCAAAGGAATTAACAAAAATGTAGAACCCTAGGAGAGAGAAAATTATGGGGAGAGAGAAGAATGAATGATGATGATTCTGAATTTGTGAAAGGCATAGCGTTTTGAGGATGGTAATGTATACGAAGTAGAAGTATTATTTAAACTTGATTAGGATATCCTTTTGTTATATTTGGAAGACTCGTGGGTTTTGTCTGAAGGAAATTGAGAAGATTCGTGGGGTTGGCGGAACACCGTTACTTCTTCAGTGGCAGCAAGGCCGCCGGCTACAGGTGGCCACTGGACCGGTTCAGCCCGGCCCAGTCCCAACCTGGCCCTGTTAAAGCCCGGCCCGCATATGAATCGTGTCAAGCTCGGTTCGGCTTGTCAAAAATATGGGCCGAATCCAAATCCAAATTCGGCTCATGATTCAAACCGGTTCGGCCCACTGAACCGGCCCGACCTTATTCGACATGCCTAAACCTTCTTGTTTTGTAAAATTTAGTTTATTTAAATGTATTTTTATTTATATAAATGTTAGCTTAGTTGAACATAAATTAATTTATACGAATGTTAGTTAATTTGCATATAGTTTAATTTATATGAATGTTAGTTTATTTGAATATACTTTACTTTAATTCCTATGAATCAATGAATGTTAGTATAGTTGAATATAATTTAGTTTATATGAATCAGTAAATGTTAGTATGGTTAAATTTAGTTTAGTTTATATGACTCAATGAATATTAATTTAGTTTAATTGAGTATAGTTTAGTTTTATATAAATGTTAGTTTAGTTAAATATAGTTAGTTGAACATAATTTAGTTTATATGAATGTTAGTTTAGTTGAATATAGTTTAATTTAGATGAATCAATGAATTTTAGTTTGGTTGAATCTTAGTTTAATTGAATCTTAGTTTAGTTTATATTAATGTTAGTTTAAACTAAATTTAGTTGAGCAATAGTTTGGTTTATAAAAATCAATTAATGTTAGTTTAGTTAAATATAATTTAGTTTATTCATTATATAAATCAATAAATGTTAATTTAGTTGAATAAAGTTTAGTTTATATGAATAATGTAAGTTTAGTTAAATAAGTTTAATTATATGAATCAATAAATGTTAATTTAGTTGAATATACTTTAGTTTATATGAATCGAATATAATTATGTCTTTTTATGATTATATGTAATATAAATAATTTATGTAAATATGTATTGAAAAATAAAAAATAACGACAAAAGAAATGAAAAATGAATGTGATGAGTTGAATATAAAGTTTACAACGAATGTTATTATATGATTCGTGAATATAAACGTTTAATTACTTTCAAAACAATTCATTTCTTCTAATTTCTTAGTGTCATTATGTGAAATTCGATTCGATTCAGTTTATTCGGTTCATGAATTCGGTTTGATTCGTGAATTCGATTCAGTTCTATTCGTGGATTCGGTTCGATTCGGTTTGTGATTCGGTTTTCGATTCGGTACGAATCTCATTTCCCGACCCCAATCCCCCCAGAACGGTCCCGTCCCGGTCCTTCCCCTCCCAGCCCGCCTGGACCGTTGCCGTGGCCATCCCTTAGGCCAACAACGATGAACTTTCTATTCCAACTTTCCAAGGTTACTTCATTGCGTGTGTATTCACTATATATATTCCCCGTGGCCATCCCTCACACTAAATTTGCCCCATTTGACTTTTGCAGTTTTAAAGACACAACTTTAAAAGTTTTTATCTCTAAAATTGTAAGGCAAAAAATTTGAAAACTTGATATTCTAAAAATTTATATTGAGATGTATCCAACAAGATTACAATTGAATATAATATTTCTTATATCATGATGAGAATTTATATTTAAACTTTTCGAACTTTGACTTTATAAATAGAAATAAGACAATCTTAGTATGACAGAGGGAGTATATAGATATGGCAGTATATATATAAATATATATGGCAGTCTAGTCGTTCCATTGATTTACATCAGGGTATGCGAGTACTTGGGTATTATTGTCAATGAATTGATTAGAGTTAGTATGATAAATCTAATGGGTAGGTTGTTGAGGTGCTACTCAAGTGTCATTAGCGTCCCCTCCATCTCAAGTTTTACGTCTTGTTTGGAGTGTTTTTCTTATCCTACTATATATCAATGTGACAAGAGCAAAATTGGCGCATTAGCAACTGACACTCTTTTGACATCTTTAACATCCTTATAGTAAGGATGTGAAAATCTGACCCGGTTTGTAAAATTGTCTGAAACCGACTTGGTTATGAATCGAGAAGCGAGACTCATAAACCAACGCAATTCGGCTGGAATCTAATCTAAAATTCTGATCAGACCAGATATTCCATAACCCAAACTCGGTCTTCATCCAACCTAAATGTGACCCGACCTGAAAGCAACCTAATCTGTAACAAACTCGACCTTTTCATGACTCTATTTGAGAAAACCTTGAAAATAAACTCTTATATTAACTTTAAAATATATATTGTTGAGCTAAACAAATAAATTTTTAAAAGATTTCTTAAATATTCATGTAAGTATTGTAATTTTACCCGACCTTTTTATGACTCTATTTGAGATAACCTTGAGACTAAACTCTTATATTAACTTTATAATATATATATATATATATATATATATATATATATATATATATATATATATATAGGTAAAAGTTAAAATAAAAAGGATATTTAAAATAAGAAGGATGAGAAGACATCTTGACTCTTCATCTCCCAAATCCAACGGATGATATTTTACTTACTTATAGTGACCAAATAATTTTTTTTCACTTATGATGATTCTTTTTATTATTATGGTAACTCTTTTTATTATTATAGTGACCATTTTATATTGTTATAGTAACCATTTTTTTACGTAAAATTTCTAGCGTTGGATCTTATCATTTGAAGAGCCAAGATCTCTTCTTATTCTTCTTATTTTAAATACCCTTCTTAGTGGATTCCTCCCTTTTATATATATATATATATATATATATTGTTGAGCTAAACTCATAAATTTTTAAAAGATTTCCAAAAAATTTCATGCAAGTAGTGTATTACTAAATGATATTATCACTTCATCAAGCATTAGATACTTTAAAAAAGAGGTGTATTTGAATATTAATTATTAAGTTCAAATATTTGTCAGAATTTAAATTAATTCTTAAGGCATGCTGCGATGATTTCGTTTGTTATTTTTAATTACTTTATACGACCTTTTGTAACCAACACAATGTCAATTATTAATATAAAGTACTATATTATAATTGACTAACTTATTTCTATCAATTGACCACCTGATACTATTGTCACTTTAAATAGAAAGAGCTAAAGAGATATTTCTCTAATTTTGGTAAGGGTATTGAACTTGCATGGTCAAAACAGTTGAAATTACAAGAAAAAATCCAAACGAACTATGATCCAAACTTAAAATCTACTTGAACAAAAAATAACACGTTATAACCCGTCACAGAATCAACTTAGATTAACCCGAATCGAACATGATCCGAGCCCGAAATCTACCTAAACTTGAAATAACCTACTAAGAACCGACTCGAATTAACCCAAACCGAAAACAACCAAACCAAAACTTGAGAAAGAATATAACCAATTTAACCCGATCTGATCGATTTGAAAGGCCAAATCAACCTGTTGCAACCCAACTGATAAAAACTGACACGCAATAGGTCAACTCAAAACTGATTCATGGACCCGAATTGACACCCTACCCTACAAAACATAATGCATTGTGAATGAGCTACAATACAATAAATACTTCTATAGAATACAAATAAGGCACATGGCTCTCTAACTTTAAAGACAAGGTTGTACCAACATTCTATCGACACGATCTAGGTCAAACAGACTAAAAATTACAGAATATAATAAGTAGGAAAAAAAGGAAAATAAATACATTTTAAGAGAACAAACTTAGGGAACCATAACTAGATCATAAACATGAATGGTGGTACTAGTAAAAATTTCAAGAAACACCATCTTTGTCGTGCTTCTTAACCTCCGCTAACACGGTCTCACTTGAACCAATAGTTTAAATACTCGAAGATGCCGGAACACTTTTGTATAGTGAAGGACCATATTTCTCATCCTGAAGCTCAAGCAACTATTCTTGGAGTTCATTGAACTTTTAGAACGATACCAGTTAGGATTGAAGGGTAACAAACTTGACCCCAATCACCTTTTTATTTCCACAGCTTGACAGCACAATCATGCCCGGCTGAAGCAACCATTCCAGAGACAGATGCCGCCAAAGCTGATACAATATTATCATGTGCTGGAACCGTCATGCTCCTGTTGTCAGCCATGTTCCACAACTCCAAGGACTGAAAATTTTGAAAAACTAGAGTTAATCCATGCATAGCTGAGAGGGTTAATTTATTTTACTTCACTAAACAATCCTCATTAAACTTCCGCCACATGATGTTACAATTACTTCACATACATCAGATTAGTCCAACAAACTTAAAAAAAACAACAGCATCAAGCATCATTTCTCTGGATAAGCTCTTAATATCCTCTCGGATGGAGGCTTATGGAGCAGAGTCTAGCAAATGGTTAAGTCAGTGCATTAACAGAGATGACATATCGTTATTTGTTAAACAGTATTAGATGGATTATCAAAGCCAGGCAATAAAAAAATAGCAGAAAATGCCTGCCATAGTTGAGTTCACCATTACAATAGTGAAAACAATATATGTTGCCATACCAGCAGGTTTGGCTCATGGTGCTTGGGTATTGACCACTATAACAACAAAATCATAGGTGAGCTCATTGGTAGAACTCCCATTAGTTAGGAATCTTGTTTGCCATAAACCATAAATTCAGAGTGAGCAAGGTCTTTTGTGTAGTGTGCTCTCTAAGCCTTGAGACCAGTTTCTACCCTTAGGGGCCTAGGTTCCCTCTGGGATTAGGTTTCCTATTATATAATGGCCCTATGGAGCTATTATACAAGTAGGATCATTTTTAAGGTCTTTTGGATTGTTATGGGAAGATAGACTAGGTTCTAATCACGATACAATATGTCAAACAATACTTCAGCAACCATGGCAACAAGCTTAAGGTCTTTGAAGAGTAAGGGTGGTGCTTCTATGATATCTATATCATTTCCTCTTATCCTAATACCTCCTACTGCTCCAACAAGAGCAGTCAAATTACAGAACACACACACCCAAACAAAAGGCATCTCAATTGCAACTAAAATTTTCCACAAAAGATAAGAAGTTACCCGTGTGCCTCCAACCACCAACAGTGATGAGAAACTGGGATGAAAAACACATGAATGGAACTGATTTCCATTCGAACACAGCTCATGAATGCACTCTCCTGAGGTCAATGACCAAACTTTTACACTATCTCGACTGACAGATGCCAGAAGTTCTCCACTTGCATCCCAGCATATGTAGTTTACAACATCAGAATGTGCCTACTCACAAAAATCACGTGGCAATTAAATGCAAAATGTTAGGAAAATAAAGCACCAGCACATCATAAAGCAAGGAATATGCTTGACCGGCACCACTAACCTGGAAAGAGCGGGTTGGCCTGTCAGATTCAATATCAAAAATGGAAACAACTTTATCTGATGCAGCTGCAAGAAGCTGCCCTATTCTTGGCTGAAATCTCACTTGTGCAGAACCTCCCTATATTTCCCAAGATTAGAGCCATCAATGCTTACTAAAAACTACTATAGCAATCAAAATGCTCATCATATACTGTCACAGATATCATATTTTAGCATTGCAAAAATTCAAAGGTTAGAAAAAGGCAACTAACTTTGGACACGCGGATACAGGAAAATGGACTCATGCTCCAGTAGTGAATTTCGTTGTTACTGTCACAAAAACAGAAAAGATCATTCTTCTTAGGGTGGAAGTCAAGAGACATAACATGATGGTTGCCTCGTCCAGGATAGACATTCAAACAATAGCTGGGCTGCAAGGAGAAGCAGAATGGGTTAGTCAGATATCAAAGAACGAGCAAAATTAAATATGATCAATGTAACTTGCAAACTGACATTGGATGCATCCCATAGTCGCACAGATCCATCAAATGAAGCCGTCACTAAATGAGATGAATTTGGCCTGAAACGAACATCCGTGATTACAAGAGTATGATCCTCAGGAGTGTTCTCTGTTTGCAAAGTATCCATGTTCCAGAGGACAGCCTAAGTCACAAGGGGAGAAAGTACGTTAGATATCCATCCATTTACAGCAATCTTACAAAGGATATCGTAAGCAATCTTACAAATCTAAGTAACCCAGCCAACCAGTATAGCAGGAAAAAGCTAGCAACTTGTTGCTTGGATCTGACTATTAAACAAAATCCCCTCTCAATTCTATGTATTTTACTATGTTTAGATATTTAGGAGAGGTGTGTACTTTAGAAACAACCAAAATAACTTAGATGGAAGCAAAAATTAATATAGGAGGATGTCAGCTCCTTTTGGAGAAGGTAGCAAAGGAATGCAAGTCCTAACGTTACTGATGTTATGATAAATGCCCAGCATAATAAATGAAAAATAGTACATGCAGAAAAAATGTGTAATGGAAGGTGATGAATAACACCTATCACCTTCTTGTCATGTCCAGCACTAGCCAGGTACTTCCCATCTGAAGAAAAGTGACAGCTTGTGACCTTATTCCTTGTACGTATACATCCCACTTCAGCAAATGAAAATCCTGAAAGGCAACAGCGTCTATGAGGATTAAGTATTCCACATGCATTTCAAGCAAGCACAATGCAGAAACATAAGACATCTACCCTTGGAGGGCTCTGGTTTTGGTTCAGCTGGGCTTTGTTTCAGTGAGCCATAGAGATCCTTTCCATCTCCTCCATCATGTGACAAGAATGATTCCACGTTATCATCTAGAGATCCAACATCTCCAAACTGCTCTATATCATCCTGCAAAAAAATAAAAGCATCTTGATCAAAATATCTTATAGGCTAAGAGCATTTTGGAAATGTTTGTTGGTCAGGCATCAGCCGGCTTATATAGAATTTTCAACTGGAAGAGTGATTAATCCCCATTCATAAAGGCAGCTGCTATCAGCTGAGACTACCAACAAAGAGCTAATACAAGGATGATAAGATCTGATATATGCCAATACAACCGAACTGAAATTCATGATGCATCGATTATGATTCTTTACAACACCACCATAAAGTATGCTATAGGAATGCACAACCAGAAACACATCACAATCACAACCATTCCCACAATTTCATGAACCATCAACCGCAATCTTCATTAGCAAATGCAAGAAGAGAATTTCAAGATCAAGTACAATCATCAAACAAGTACCTCCCTAACTCCCTTACAAAAATGTTTAACACATACTTTCACTCAGGTAAAAATCTAGTTCTTTGCAATGCACATGATTATGGTTCATTAATCTTGTATATATAGGATGACATTGTAATTATGGGCCTTTGTGTGCATTAGTTTGAATGGTGTGGTTGATTTTAAGTTTGCATGGATGGTGGACGACATCACGGCAAGTGATGATGAGGAAGACCAATTTACAAAGACACAGTGAAGGATGAGGTTGTGTTTGATAAATATGGTCATGCTTACTTTTTTTCTATCTTGTCTATCTAGTAAGATGCTTGTCACCATATGTATTTGTTTTTCTTTGAAAAGCACACCTCTTAGGCTGAACTTATACTCAAAAGCTAAATATTTCATCCAAGAGATTGAGAATTCAACCAGGGTAGCCTCCTCCGAATTATGTTCAACTACATCACATTATATGAGCATACCCTAGTAATACCGTACATGAAGGGTAAATAAATATGTATAGAATATAAAGACAAGATATTGACATTTTGTTTGTTGAATAGTGAGTTTTTTTTTTAATACAAAGTAGAAATTTGGTATCATCTATAACAATATACTTTTTTAATACAAAAGATGCTTGTGAACCAGTAAGTCTAAAAATAGCCATCAACACTAGTTCTACGTATCATTAGAAACAAACTGTCATACCAGCTGGTTTGAAGATGAAGCCAGTGCTCCAGTTCCTTCAGCACCATACATCATTAAGCTTTTAGGCATGCTATTAACCTGCTGCAAACTATTTGCTGGTCCAATCCCATCACCAGGTGTATGAGTTGATGGAGGAGAGTTAGGTGAAGGGCCTATAGTGTTGCCTGTTCCTGTACTGTTTGCTGGTCCAGAAGAAGAATGTTGTTTTCTTTTTCTGTTATTCTGCTGCGTTTCAGAGAAAAATTTAGAATTGATGCACTACTAACTGGTTTATAAGAACAATGTTAAATCTTTACAGGTTTGAGCAGAAAATAACACTATAATGATTCCTTCATTAGCAAAATGATCGCTTCTTTCAGAGGTTGGTGGTCATTTCCTTCATCAGATGGAAACCTTTTCCATCAAGGTCTAACATCATAATAAAAGCATATATCATGTATATTAAATAATGCGCTAATGTGTGTGTGCACAACAACAAAAAGAAGTGAGAAAATTGCTCATAAGATGACAAGTAACTTATTTATGATAGCCACACACACTCCCAAACGCACACACAAACACCCACTTACAAGCGGTTCTATTCAGATGACTCATGAAATATGGTTGTCCAAGCTTTTGGTCCTCAAAAAGCCCTAAAATATGTGGGGGGTGGATATGGTCCACATGTCAGATAAAATTAAGTGGTTTTTGCAACATCTCATTTCTTATTCTAGATAACCTCTATATGACCAAGTTATAACTAACAACAAGCCATAGTTGCAATAAGCAATATGTCGAGCAAAACAAAACATACAAGTGCTTTGCTAAAATAATGGAGTAGGGAAGGGGAGACAAGAAAAGGTGTACAGGGTTTTGTAACTAGCTCCCTGAGACAACAACCTGTTGTAGTTGCTGTTGCTGTAACTGATCTTGCTGCTGTGAAGAAGATTGATGCATCTGACCCATCTTCATCTGCAAATACACAAGCAGTGCAAAGAAATCAATCAAGTCTCAAATGTCACAAACACATAAAAAATCCCAAATTCTGCATAAACATGTGGGCTATCTGGCCAATACTTCACAGAAAAAGAGATTGCAGCTTAGGCTAATTACAAAATTTAAAAATTGAACACTATCCTTTTGTACTTTCACAAACTCTTTTTCAAGAAAATGGCAAGAGAGTATTTAAGACTTGGATGATATTCCATGGAAATATAGGAGCTTATAGGGAGATTTACAGAGAAAATAATAATTACTCGAATTCATTTGATAGCAATGGAATTTACTGTGATATATAAGTGATGCAAATGAATATCCCCATCTCCTGCTTGGGGAGTGAGTTATATAGAATCATCATACCATTGACCTCTGCATCTAAACCACCTAAAAGAAGTCTTTTGACTGGATATCTTGCTACCAGCAATCAAATTCAACAAAAATTAATTTTACTTGGTATATATTGCCATAAAATAAATTTTGCTCAGCAAGCCACAAAGTCACAGGACTATTATTGTATGCAGTTTATTCCCATTTTGATGTTTCTGATTGTGCTTCTAGGGTAATGGAATGTACTAAAATAACCATGAACATCAATCACAATGCAGCTCATACAACTGGGAAGAACCAAGTGACCTGTGGTGAATTCGATTGCATTGGTGAACAGACATCATTTCTTGCTGATTGAGCTTCTTTTGTATTCAAGCTACCCTTAGGTAGTCCATTAAATCTTCGAGGATCATTATCTCCATAACTTGGTGAACTTCCAAGGTTGTTTTGTGCCTGAGCCTGCGACAGTACTTGTTGCTGTTGCGCCGCCAAAAGAATTTGATTTTGATGTAGAGGCTTATGCGTCTGCATCCTCAAGTTATCGATTCCCTGTTATTAAACATAAGACATTTATACTAAGAAAAATGCAGATCAAATGTCTATACACATCCATGGGACCTCAGATGGGGACTTACAGTGAGGGGCCAACCCTTCAGAGGAAGATTGTTGACGCCGGGATTCAAACCTGAACAGAAAATTCACCAGTAGTATGAACAGAGAATCCGTTACTCTATAACATTGAAGGTAAACTAAATTATCTGGAATTAAAATTCAGAGGCTTGTAGTACAAGACCTAGCAGACAAGAGATATGCTCTGTGTCACCTAATAATTAGAAAAACAATGTGCACAAATAGCTATTCACAAAACAAAACGGAAAAAAAAAAAAGTCAAAGCATCACCAAGTTGATGCCAAACAGTAGACAAAACATACTAAAACCAACCAAGAAAGATTGGCAGACTGTCAGTCAAAAAAGGAATACTCTTCGTGTTCTTACCAAGTAATCAAGCAGGTATATCCGTATATCAAGCAAAGTTAGTTATGCCTAGGTAAGAAAGGATCCAGGAATAGGAGGCCTCTATTATAGGCTTTATTAATTTCACCAGGGCCTCCTTAACATGACATGATAAGAGCAAAACATAATGCTTTGATGATTTGACCTCTAATAAAAGACCTCTTGGAGATCCAAGAAAGAAGAGGGACCACCAAAATACATCATGGGCATTCTTTAAGCCATTGAAAACCCTATTTACATTATTTATATTCTTCCATCTTCCTCTGCAATTTATTACATCTATGACCAAAATGAGCAAGAAAAATGAAGGAATAATATCTACACCAAGCAAGTGGAGGCCAACATTTCAGCTGGAATAGGAATTCAGAAGAATCAGAAGAAAGAGAAGTGGCAGAGTAAAAGGTGATGATACTCTAAAACTAAGGAGCTAGACTAAACCACAAAGCCCTCTAATTTTACACTTCGAAAATAGATAAGCACAGCTTTCTTGTTCATGAGAATAATCTAGCATTCTCCCTCCTGCCATGAAACACCGTGATAAAGGGCACGGAGAGCTTGAGCAACTCTGATCCTGATAAGTCCTGTAATCAACAAACAAATAATGCCCCACCTCAAATGTTTCATACAGTAACTTCATGAGCAACCACGTATGCCCCGAGGTCGATCTGGGTTCAGATTGAACAACTTTAGAATCGCACCATTTTGGAGGTCAGTCATTTCAGTTGAGGGTTGGGAAAGCTTTTAAGGTATTATAACTACAATCATCTCAAAAAATGAAAGCTTCAAGTGTAATTGGTGGAGAGTGGAAGTTTAAACTCCAATAAAGTAGCAGTTTATTCAAATGTAAACATTACATGTCTTGTTTGATTTGATATAAGATCAGGAGAATGAGTTTTCTCCAGCAACATCAATAGTGACAGTTTCTAAGCATTGAATTATAAAGGACAAATCAAATGTATGATGTCTCTCTAACATGTACATCGCTTCTACTTTCTTGGAAAGTAGTAAACCCACACAACCCCTTACAAATCCATACTTTCAATATGACAATATGTAACAGAAACAATCAAGATACTCCATACTTTCAACAATTTCAAAAGCTTGTAGTACAAGTTTATTCTGAAATTAGCAAAGACAATTTTGGAAAGTCTACTCTCATACATTTATATGAATTTACTTTTTAAATGCAATCCTTAAATTGTATGCAGAAGTGAATTATTATAATGTGGCAGAAAGATGAAGACCAATTCACTATCCCATCAATAAAATCCCTAGAAATAAATGGCAGCTACGAGCCTAAGAAGCATATTATGAAGACAGCCTCATCCTCTATGGCTACCTAGGATGAAATGAAAGCATCACAAGCACAAACTATCATCTCTCACAAGTTTGCCGTCCTAGTTTCTATGACACTTTACAAACACTAGCGCCAATCTAGTATATTCACTCTCTAAGACTATTCACCTGTAACCATTATGATGGGGACATCAATCCAAAGCTTTGAGGAAAAGTCTCCATTTGTTGTAATAGTTATTTATTTTCGTAATTTCTATTTTTGGAAACTTTCCATTTTTAGTAAGCTTGTGTGTGTAATAAAATGGCATGCTTACCAAAACCCTAGATAGCCTAGATTAGAAGTTTAGAAGTTATATGTTTATTAGGGTATGTTAAGACTCTAACTTTACGTACATAGCATAAATTAGAGCAAGGTCAAAAATGGGTCAATGATAGAGGAATTCTAAGACAACTCAAAGAGGAAGCATTGAATACTAGATTGAAGCTCGTGCCTACACGTGGATTGCTGAGGTGGATGAGACTTGATGAGTTGGACATGATTAGTTCAATGCCACGTGGAGTGATGAGAATTGAAGTAGAGACTCTGGAGGAGTCAACTTCCTCAAAAGATAGAATTCTAACATTATCTATTCTTATCTTTGTATTTATCATTATCTTTTATCTTAGGAGTTTAGATAAAACTAGACTTATCTAAGCTTGTAATCAAACAGATTTGAAGTTATAATATTCATACTTTGAGTTATACACAAGTTTCTTGAGTTTTCCTAAGCTTTTGGATTAAAGTTGAGAAAGCTTGTTCTTTGCTAGCTTGGTTATTTGGTGAATCAAGGGGTGATCTTAGGAAGCTTTAGTGACCTGAGTAGTGGATTCTACTTAAGGATCTAAGGTCTAGCCAAAGCATTCAACACATACACATATACATTCAAACTCACGCAAACACCTAAAACCTCACAAATCACTCAGTTTGCTCGGTTTTATGGGTTGCGATTGAAACACCCTTAAAGATTGAATCTTTGAGGCTTGTAAATCTCGGTGTACGTACCCAGATTTACAACACATTATCTGACTAAAATAATACGTACGCATAGAAATGGAAGGAAAAGCTTGGGAAAATTCATGTTTTATCTAACCTGCACTCCCTAGTCCAGATTTTGATTGCAAAATAGCCTGACCATAAATTGAGGAAGGATCCATGGGCAAAGATTTTTGAGCTCCACCTATGTTCACCTCACTCTTTATATCCTGCATTATCCAAATATCACATAATTAATAAGTTGTAATGCAAGAGGGGGAGGGGAGAGCTTCTTATCAGCAGAAACATAGGATAGAAAATTTCATCCTGGAAAGGAATATAATTAACTAGCACTACTTACAGCATTCATATGAGGCCGTGCCTGTATTTGCTGCAAAGCTGCAGGCATGCCCCCAGAATTACCTTGGATCAACTGGCTGAACCAACAAAGTTGACAAGATACATTATTATGTTTCAAGACCAGGAAAAAGTAGGTGAATATATTCTTAAGCAAATTCCCTTTTGATTTAGCGTAAACACATTACCCTTGCTGATTGCCAGCTGATTTTAGGAGGGCCATCCTATTATCCATTATACCTGGAGAAACAATCAAATAGAATTAGAGAGAGGGTGTATCACAAAGCCTACGTCACTGGAATGGTCAATAAAAATATAAAATAGCTTCACCTGGTATTCGTAAAACCTACATACCGTTTACAGGACCACCAAGGGGAGGATGGTTAGGACTGCCTCTCTGCATAGCATTTCGCTGCTGCATGAGCTGCAACTGTTGCAGGTGCAGCTGCTGTTGTTGTTCTCTAGTCTTCATTTGTTGTGTCTAATTTCCAATTCAGAAAGCCAAAAATAATGAGTTTGTCTAGTAACAAGGTATACCTTCATTAACATAGACATTATCTCAATGCCTCAAAAGAGTCTTCCACCCTAAGTCCCTAAGTGGGAAAAGGGGGGTTGAATCACTCAATGAACATGGCACAAAGAGGCTATTTCCATTTAACCCATTCTCTAATACGCAATGACCATATGCTACTTCATGAAATGTAAGAAAATTTTAAATGGCACTTTTAGGTAAGTCATTTATAATCCAGATGCTTAAAAAACCAGAATTTAATGTCACTTGTAATGGACAGGTATAATGCATTGTTAGAGCCTTGTAACAGAAGTAATAAATATTCAAATAAATTTCCTCTATTCTTCAAAATATGCCAACTTCACTAAAATAATCCAAATATATATCAATTGCTATAAATATCAATGCAAATTGCTAGTCATTTGGAAACCTGATGCAAAGACTTCCAACTCCTTAGTCCAGAATTATAAGTAGCAGTTTGAAACCTCCATAAATAAGGTTTCACCATGAATAAGTGGGTTCTTTCCATCCTTCTCCAAGTGGGGATATGATAAGAAATTAGAGCATAATCCAATTATAGTTTAGGAGTCATAAGGGAACGAAGATAGTAGCAAGAATGCAAACGAAAAAAACCATGTCAGGTACCTCAATATAAGCTGCTGCAGCTTCAGAATGCTTTTCATTAGTTCTAGCAATAAAGATATCCCAAAAGACAGACCACCATTCAAAAAGAAAACCCCCAGGTGCATCAATAGCTGCAAGAAGTTAATTTTAAAAAAAATTGACGTGATTGTGAAATTATAATTCCCTCCAGCTCACTGGCTAATGACATATCAACAAAGCTCGTGCGAGGAAATAGAAAATTACCAACTGGATCAGTAGCCACCTTCCCTTCTGCCATAAATGCTTTCGCAGAATTATGCAATTTCCTCTTCAACAGATAATCATGGATGTAAACATCCAGCCTACCAAAAGAAAAAAATCACATCATCTCAACAATTTGAGTACTGCAGCCTAGGCAGTTGCTTCAAACAAGATCCTCCTCAGCATTACCATTCTTCAACTAAACCTTGTTTTCACAGGCAGTCATACCAAAAGAATGAAATAAAAAAAAATAGTGAATGGAACTGAACTCCATATAGTTAATAGTCCTCCCACCCTTGCCTAACTTACAACCACCAAATGAACTCAATAGTGAATGGACTTGTAAACAGTGAGTGGAACTGAACTCCATATCAGTGAATGGAACTGAACTCCATATAGTTAGCAGTGAGCTGAACTGAACTCCATATAGTTAGCAGTGAACGGAACTGGACTCCATATAGTTAGCAGTGAGCGGAACTGAACTCCGTATAGTTAGCAGTGAATGGAACTGAACTCCATATAGTTAACAGTAAATGGAACTGAACTCCATATAGTTAAAAGTCCACCTATCATGTCCAGTCAAAATGAAGATAATGAACTGATGATGAACAATTTATTGATGAAAATAATTAACACTTAACAGTTTGAGTTCAGTTAACTATTAACTGTATTTAGTTCACCATTTCAACTATTAACTATATTAAGTTCACTATTTCAACTTATAAACTATTAAAGCCATGCTTTTTTTCTTTTGAAACCACCTAGCCTAACTTGTAACCACTATCTTCACAATCATGTAATTAAGGTACAAACCCATATTAAGGGCATGCTCGGAAAAAGTGGTAGTATGTGGTCATAGTGGCAGTTAGCTATTGAACTAACTATCAAAAGTAAACTGTAGACATTTAAGCTATTCCAAAACATTGCCTCACCGATACAAGCTAACTTTAAAACACTAATTTATCAAACAACCTTTAATAATGATCAACTCTCAAAGTTACTTGGAAAGTTAGTGCCGAACACAGCCTAAATCATAAATGCACGAGAACAATAATTTTTACAATCTTAAAATCACAAGTACAAGATTTACTCAAGTATTTAACGGATGCTACGGTATCCATCCCAATAATTCTCCATACTTCCTATGTTTAAAAAACAAAGATTTCTATTTAACACAACAAGGTTTGGCCACTACGATCACATAAGGCCTCATAATTTTCTCATACCAATGTCGTTGCAACTCATTCAATCGATTACTTTTTCCACTAAACAAACATCTGTAATCGTTAACGATGATATACCTAAAGAAAAAACTAACAAGACCATAAATTTCACACAAAAAATAAGAATACAAGTATATAGCACCAAATCAGGCATCTTCAACGAAATTCGACTTTATTAATATCAACAGCGGATGTTTTCCTACTCTATCCAGTCAAAACGAAGAACAATTAACTGACGAAAATAATTATGATTGAAAAAAGGCAATGAATTGGTGTGCTTACATCTTATCAGCTTCCCAATTGCTCTGCGCCATTATGACTCCGCTTGATTTCTCTCTCTTATCTGAAAAAAAATAATAACAATTCCGACAATCAAATCAATAAATACTCAAAAAAAACAACAAAAATTGCGTAATTTTCATAAAATTAAGCAGAAATTATCATCAAACAAAAATAGAATAAAAAATTGCAAGATCTACGCAAAAATGAAGTAAAAAAAAAAGGAGCTGAATACAACACAAATATGTCAAAAAAATGAAAATTGAAAATGAAGCGCAGAGGAGAGGACGAAGGAGATCTCTGACATGAAGAAGATGATCAACGGTGAAGAACAGGAGAGAGGGACTTGGAGCTCAAGTTTCAGGGCTTTAATGGAGAAATTGGGACATATATGCGTGTATAATTGAGGTAGTGTGTTCACTTTTCGAGTTGATGAAAACAGCAACAAATAAAATAGGAGAGAGAGAGAAGAGAGGCGACGATTGGGGGAGTGAGTGTGGGTTTGTGTGAAGAATGGGTCGGGCGGAGTTATTTTGGATCGATGTTTACTAGTCTCGGATTATGTTGCGGGCTTGCGGCTAGGCGTTTACCTATATTTTAGCGCCATTATGGACCGGTGGACTGTGTCACTCTATAAGCTAACCTTTAAATATACGTCGGGATAGAATATCAGTGGACTCGCTTTTCATTCTGCAGTTCTCTTTTGTAAAATATTGGTTGATACCGTTAATATTAGCCCAATAATGTTATACTAATAAAGTATAAAAGGTCATCATTCGCTCATTTTAAATTAGATATATCTTGGTTATATAATAAATGTTTCAAGTATTAAATTTATTATCTTAAATATACAAATAATTGTCTCATGTATTGAATTTATTATCTCAGATATACAAATAAATATCTCAAATATTATATTTATTATCTCATATATACAAATAAATGTTTCATATATTTAATTTATTATCTCATATATACAAATAAAGATATCAAATATTAAATTATGTTATGATCCTTCGTATACAAGTTATGATTTCAGTTATATAATTAATGGTCTCATGTATTGAACTCATTATCTCAGTTATACAAATAAAGGTTTCATGTTTGCAAATAAAGATCTCAGGTATTGTATTTATTATCTCAATTATACAAATAAATGACTCAGGTATTGAATTTATTATCTTAGATATACCTAAGATAATATCTTTTTATTCTGAGATAATAAATACTATACGTAAGAAGATGACTTAAATCATAACCTGTATTCCTAAGATAAGAACTTCAAAAAATGATATATTAATTTCTAAATCTTATATGGTAATTACTAAAACTGAGATCGTAACTGGTATACCTAAGATAAGATATATTAATTCTATATTTAAAATCTTAATTACTATAACTGATATCAAAATATCTATATCTTAGATATTAATTTTTATACTTATATATTAATTTCTACATATAAGATATTAATTACTATAATTGAGATCATAACTGGTGTACCTAAGATCAGAAATTCTATAACTGAGATATTAATTCTATATTTAAGATCTTAATTCCTATAACTGAGATCAGAATATCTATATTTTAGATATTAATTTCTATAACTTAGATATAAATTTCTATATCTAAGATGTTAATTACTATAATTGAGATAAGAACATCTATAATTTAGATTTAATTTCTATAACTTAGTTTTTCCTAAGATCAAAATATCTATAACTTAGATATTAATTTCTATATCTAAGATATTAATAATTATAACTAAGATCATAACTGGTATACCCAATAGCTTTATCAACATTATATAGCACTGAAACATGGCGAATCTCCAAGTCATGAGAAACTTTGACTAAGTGCATTAGCATCCTCAACCATTTGATCAATATACTATCTTAAGCAAGTAAGTTGTTTCACCCAATCTTTGACAAACTCGATCTCTCAAGCGACCTAAAACTGTTTTCCTCTTTGCCGCCTCGTCTTCACTTTCATAAAGTCCATAATCAATCATATACTTCTCCAATTCACGAGTCCTTAGCAAATCAGCAGAAGTAGGGCCCGCCATTGAAATAAGCTTCGTCACTCCAAGCATCTTCGCAAATCTTTCCGTACTCCCCATCCTTACTCCATCACTCATCAAAATTCCCAAAACAAACTACGGTAAGGCAGTGAGAACGCGATTGTGGTGAGGAGGGTGGTGGCGATGGTGGTGAAGGAGGAGAACGAGGAAGAGATGATATGATGGTGTCGTGGGTGGTTGTCTCATTAGCGAGATGGTAAGATAAATCATACATAAAACTATTTCTTGTTTAGATTAATCACTACTCTGTTCTTGTGCACCAAATAAAAAAATAAATCTAGTTGGGTTGATTTAAATTATTAAATCTAGAAAAAGATATATTATATAGCTCTTTTTTAAAAACCGTGTGAGTTTGTTATAGAATTTCTTATAAGTCTATTTAAACTAAGCTAGGACTTGTGAGAAAATACATTATTATAGGGGTTCTAGACCTTCCAGTAAAATATTTAATATCTTTAGTTTTGAATTTATTACTCTATATTATCAATGGAAATGTGTTAAGTGTACTATAAAATGTACAATATTCATCTAAAATATGAATACAAAATAACATGTATTACCATAGTACTCCGTATTAAACATATGTCAAAAAGGTGGGTTTTAAATGTGTTGTGCTAATATAACTATCTATAAATTAAAATAAAATTATAATTGATTTTCTCGTCTGTAATCTCATGTTTAATAACTTTACATGATTTAATTTAAACACCTTTTAAACAAGATAACCTATAAAGAGGAAAAAAAGTAATATATATAATTAAAGAATATTATATATATATATATATATATCAAATAAGAAATAATGAAAGAAATAAATTTACCAAGGCAAAGGTGTCAATTATGACTCTAGTTATTTGAACACAAATTTGCATAGGATGATTCGTTCTTCAATACAAATTCAATGTCAAGTTAAATTAAAAACACATTTGCAATCAACATTTCTTAACATCTACGAGTAACAAAGTAAATAAAAAAGCAATTATTAAACCAATAAATACTATGAATTTAAAATTATTGATACAAAACTAAAAAATACATAAAAATGTTGTTTTGTGAGCAGGAATGATGATGGATAGATGTATTTCTAAATTTGAGTGAAAAGAAGAAGTAATAATTAATTTTTGCTTGGGAAAGAATGAGAGATGGGTTAGTTTTCATTTTTTTTCTCCCTTTTTGACAAGTGGATTATTAAGAGTTGTAGAGTGATACTCCCTCAATTTTTTTTTTTTTGTTATTCTCATATTTCCTATCTGTAAATTTCAAAATGATATTTTTATATAGAATCATTCTAATTTGATCTAATTTATTATGACTAAAATAACCTCAATAGAATTAAAAAAATTAACGACATTACCTTCAGTTTACATGTTAAATACCCAAAATACCCTACTAACTTATAAATTTTAACCCTCATTTATTCCTAACAGATTTTTATATATTTTTTTAAAAAAACTGGACATTTATTTAAAGAGTTTACAATCTTATAATTACAAAATTAATTAGAATGTTAATGGTTTTTAGGTCATCGTAATTGTAATTCGCTTTTAACGTTTATATCATCGTAATTGTAAGGTTGTAGATTTCTTTCATAAATGATAAATCTAATTGCTTGTGGTGTTAAGAATGACCTATTATTTTGTGGTGAAGCTCCAGGAAATCCTTATTGGTCTTTTCACATTTGAAACTACATAAATGTGTAGAAGTGCAACTACATTGTTGCCAACTTCAGAGCGAATTCCAAACCTTGCACGATGTGGACCAAGTTGTATTAATATTATCGTAGAGTATTATTTTTAGGACTACTTCTGATGTTCAGCTTGATTTATCCATAATGATTACTCTTTTTGTTCATTTTTGTTGTTATATCTGACTTTTCACGATCTTTTAAACACAAATAATATTTTTTTCCCTACAGACTACTTGACCAAAACAAACAGAGCTTCCTAACCCAGACAAAAACAATCAAACAATTTCGTATGGACAAAAAAATTATAAAAACTTGATATTTTAAAAATTTACATTAAGATGCATCTATAAAATTTCACTTAAATATATTATTTGTTATAGTATAATTAAAATTTATGATCAATTTTTTTTATCTACAAAATTTAATTGATTTGTTTTATTTCAAGGTCAATTTATTGTCCTAAATTCACCGTATTACACTGCACATTTTACAAAATAATAATCAATATTAAAATTTACTATAGTCCAAGCCTATATTGTTAGTTATAATGATACACAAAGACCGTAGTGTGAAACAATTGATCAAATCACCAAGTAAATAGGTTGATTTTTTCAGCCATATTAATTCAAACATTGAATTTTTGAAGTGTAGTAACTCCGAATGTGTAACTATTTTTTTTTTATATATTTCGAAGTACTATAAAACCATATGCTTACTCCTTATATCATAATCCATACTCTTTCAATTCCTAGAAGAAAGTCCCCGGTCTATTTTGTGAATCAAAGTTTGAAAAATTTAACCACAAGTTTTCGTTATGTTATAAGCAATAATATATTTAAGTGAGATTTTATTAAATACATCTCAATGTAAATTATTTAAATATCAAGTTTTTATAATTTTATATCTTACGAATTTAGAGACAAGATGTTTAAAGTAGTAGTGTGATGTAAATCATAGAGGTCAAATGAAAATTTCCCCGAGGGATAAAATGAATATAACACAAATTACTGAGTATATATTCACAGTTTAATTTAAATTGTTTTCTTTTTAAAAAATCCTACGCATTTTACCCATTTAGACATAACGAATTAACGACAAATTGTCAACAAAAACATGCGGCGACGGACTCGGACCTTTTTACACTTTCAAGAATCTTCAAGTGGTTGACAGGCGGTTTCCAAAAAAAAAAAAAAAAGTGGTTGACAGGCTAACAGCCTTAACACGTGTCAAAATCTAATGGTCAGGTACATTCTAGAACGTCACAGAAATTGGGAGAAACCCCCACACCAACTTGAACGTTTACTTCCAAATTTTAATATTCCCGGCGTTTTCTCTTGTATTTGTGTTTCGACGCTCACTTCTCTCCGGTAAATCCCTCTTCCTATTACTCTCTCCAAGTTCACTAATTTGCATGCAAAATATGGTTTCCAAACATTCAATTGATGAAACTAGTGATGTTTGATTTGCGAGCTGCGATCGATCTTTGCTTTAAATTTCAATTTTGAGCTAAATATTGGTGGATATGAGAGACTTCGGGGTTTGGCATAGTGTGAATTGTGATGTGTTGATTTTTAGGTATTGAAGTAATGCTGATTGCGATTGTTGTTTGATCTGATGAATGATGATGGAACGGAAACTTAGGCTATCGTTGTGTGTGGATTGTGTATATACAGATTGAATTGAATCGTTTGGTTGTTGATTGTTCTTATGACGTAACAGCTGTTCGGTTTTAAATTATTTGACTGATTTTGCAAGATTGTATTGATGTGTTAGTAGCAGGTCTAGGAGTAGGATCTGGCTAGAGGCTAGGTTAGGAGCGGACAAGCGGTGTTCGCGAATGATCAAGTTATAGGTTCAACTTCTTCTGACAGAGCTAAAGGCTATAGGTGTATTAGGTGATTGTCTTTCCTTTAGCTTCGCAACGGGGCTCATGAAATTTGATTTTGTAACTATTTTCTGCGTTTCGCTTTCAACACCTTTGGTACATTTAGTTGTTGTCTAGCATCTGTTCCTGCCCTATTTCTGTCACTGTTTCAAACCACATTGTCTTCATCCTTTTAGCTGCCAGCCACATGTTTACTTTCCTAGCAGTTGCCTGTGGTTTGGGGACCGTAACTATACCCTGTGTGTTCACTCTGTTCCGCCCCGCTACAGCCTCATGTTTTCGAGGGTTAAATAGTGTTTGTAATTCCGCCTTCCCAAACTAGCCAGAAAACAATCAATCACCAAAGTCCCTAAGTTACCGTCTTCATTACGTTTCTGAACCAATATTCACTTCAAAACTTCTTCCCGTGGACATTATTCTCCTTGATTTCCAGTGCACACATTGCCACATTCCAACCACACATGAAGTCTCCAGCTCCATAAGTGGAGCCTCAATAATCCAGTGCTCTTGTCCCTTCACCCACACCACTTTTCCATTCAGGTCTCTGAGCATTGTCTTTGATGGTAACTTGCTCTCTCCGGGATTTGGAGATGACAAACCTATTTTTGTACTTGTATAAAGAATCTTCGTCTCTTCTTATGGATAATTTTGCAAGTAGCTCTTATAATTGGTTGTAGTCTCTAATTTAGATCTGCTATTCATATTATGATTTATTTCATTTGAAGGTCTATGCTTCAGTACCGATGCTGGTCATGCTGCTAGATGCTAGTGGTTGTGTCAAATTGCAAATTGATCTCATAAATCTTAAGAGGTCCTCTAGGTTTTTGAAGTTGGAGTTCACCATAAGAGTTCCCTGAGGTTTTTAAGCCTGAGACTTCAGATCTTTAGAGGAAATCAACTTTGTTTGGCTGTTTTGATTGTTTTGAGCTGAATTTCCACTCACTTTGTGTTATATCAACATTTGGAGTACATTTTAGGAGAACCTTGAGTAAGTTGAGCCAAAATCTTTGGACTGAAGATCTTACAAACAAGCAATTGATTCTTATGGCTGTAATTATAAATCTGTAGTCACTTTGTATTCGAGTTTTGGGATTAACTTCAGCCATTAAGTTATTTAGCTGTAATGAGTTTTCTAGTTCCAATGTTCTGCTGAAGATCTGCATACTGCAGAATTGCCATTGGGTTAGGACTATTAGAAGAGCTGAATGTCCTTGCCTACTCTATTGCACAGAGTAAATGTGCTATGCTATCTAAGTTGTTTTGTGTTTTTTTCCCTTGCGAAAGGATTTTAGTAATCCATCTTCAATCTACAGGTATTCCACAACTGTTGAGGGAAGTCTTCTATAATGAAAACTTTTCTCCAGCTATTGTTTTTTAGATCTAATTGGGTTTGTATGCATCCTGAAAATTTCTGGTATCTTTTTATTGGTAGAAAGCCATGGGGTGCTTTTTTCAAGGAAGCAGTGACAAATTGTAGAGTTTTGGGTGTTTCGAATTAAAAGAATTTGAATGACTTAATGTTTTTTTTTGGGGGAAGATTAGTGTGTTATTAGTGTAGCTTTGATTTCTCCTTGGGTTAAGCCTTGATTTTTTTCCTTCCTCTGGTATTGCTAATTTATTGCAAACCGGGAATCCTTGGTGTCTTTTTGCTGGTAGGAGCTGATGAGAAGCCATTATATATAGAATCATTGTCAGATTGTAGAGTGCCTACCTGATTGCCGTCATTGGGTTTAGAATATCTGTGTGGCTTATTTGTTTGTGTATGGTCAATGTGTGCTCTATGTTGTTTTGGTATCACCCCCCCTGGGGAAGAAAATCATACTTTTCCATTTGGGAAACCATTTGTACTGAACACAATCTTTTTATATTTTCCATCGCGAAGTCCTTGGCATCTAACTGTTATCAGGACCTCTAGTATGTCACGAAGGAAGCCTAAATTTATAAAAGTGGCGATTGAGGCAGGCTCGGCATTTGTTTAAAGAAATTTGTAGGAATTGAGTTGGCTTGAAAACAGATTTTTTGTCTTGTGTCATTATGGCTTTATGCAGTGGTGTTGTGAAATTCCTATAAGCAAAAGAATTGCCATAACTGAGGGTGCCATGTATAATTTCTTAAAAAAAACTGGTATAAGAAAGGAGAGCAGGAAAATATTCGAGATCTGCTACTAGACAATGTATTTTATTCTTGGACTCTTGGACTTGAAAATTCTATGAAACCATTTTGTGGCTGTTATATATAGTTAGCATATACTTTCCCAGTGAATTAGATGAAGCTTTTTGATTTATAATGAATGGGAATCAATCATGTAACTGATACATATGGACTTGATGCCTTACGTGCAATGTATAATTTGATTTTCTATTGTTTGTTGTAAGTGTATTGAATTTAGGGATTACCAGTAATTATGCTACGACTGCTATTTCACTCATAATTTGATAACCTAATGCTTCTTTAATTCAATGTGAAACATTGTGTTGGCCTGTTTATGTATTTTTTTATTTATTTTTTATTATAAAAGATATTTGAAATCGCATATGCTTTCAGTTTTATATCCTTTCAGGTGTGATTTATTTGTTCGCGCAGAGTTAAGGCTTCTGTTAGCTGGTAAATCCTTATTTAAGAGGATGGCTGATGTAAGTATTAATCAAGCTTGCATGGTACCATTATTGCAAAAATTTTCAAGCCATAGAATGGCTCTGATTTGGTGGTTGTCATATTTACAGGATGGTCACAGAGTCACTTTGAATGTGTATGATCTGAGCCAGGGACTTGCTAGGCAGCTTTCCACCACATTTCTTGGGAAAGCCATAGAAGCAATATGGTAGGTGATTTGATAATTCTAGTTAAGGCTGTAATTAAAACAAATGATTCCAAAATAATTGATTTGCAACTGCTATTTCAGGCACACTGGAGTTGTAGTTTATGGTAATGAGTACTATTTTGGGGGAGGAATACAGCATGCTCCTGCTGGATCAACACCATATGGGACTCCAGTTCGGGTTGTAGAATTGGGGACCACTTATGTGCCTCAAGATGTGTTCGAAAGTTACCTGGAGGAAATCAATCCTCGTTACACAGCTGAAACTTACAGTTTACTTGCCCATAATTGCAACAACTTTAGCAATGAAGTTGCCCAATTTCTAGTAGGAACGACCATTCCAGAGTATATCCTCCAGCTCCCAAATGAAGTTATGAGTACCCCCATGGGTGCTATGATATGTAAGTTGTCATTCCATTTTAATGATATTTATGACATAGCTGTATCTTTCTTTTCTGCTGTCACTCCATTTAAATGGTATGTACAACATGTTGTATCTTTCTTTTCTGTTGTCACCTTGCCCCGTTGGCTTGTCCTCTCTCTTCTAAACTCCATCCTAAATCAGCCGTTTTATTTGTACAACTTCATCTGGTTTCTCACTGATTTGTGTCGTTCAACTCCATGAGTCTTTGACTTAGTTATCGTATTTGGCATGTATTTTTCTTCTGAACGTAGGGTTTTGGAGTTGAAGCACTGGTAGCAATGACTTCCTACTGCTGTCATTGCAGTTGTGTGGTACTGGGTAGCAATGATTCTTACCGCTGTCTTGTTAGCTTGTGGGATCAGTATTCGACCTTATTTATCTTTCTTTAATCCACTGTTTTATCTACTCTTCCCTTCTTTTCTTTCCTTTTTTTTTTTGTGGTTTAGTGGGGATAGATAATTGTTATATTCTTATCTAACATAAGCTACTCTGCCACAAATGTCACAGTGCCTATGATACAACAACTGGAGGTAACAATGAGATCAGGAGCAGTCCCTCAAGCTCCTCAGTTCAGACCATCATCGTTGGCGCAGGCTGCAGCAAGTGTTACCAGAAATCAGAGCAAGCCCTCAAATGGTTCTACTGAAGCATCGAAGAGCAATGGCAAATCTCAAGAGCAATCCAACAAAAAGGAGGAAGTAAACTCATCTCAGAAGACTATAAATGAGGCAGTGCCTCCTGTTGTTAAGCCGAAGGAACATGATACATCTGTTGCCCCAGCAGAAGACCCTCTTGGTGATGCCAGAGGCAAGGTGCAAGAGGAGATTACCATAGAATTCGCTGCTCTCATGGCAACAGGGACTTTGAGGGCTAGTGAGGCTGCTGCTCTTGCAACACGTAAAGTGATGGAGAGATATGGGAAGTTAAATGTTGTTTTGTCTTAGAAATGATTTTCTAAAGCCTTTTTCTCTTTCTATTTTATCCATAAAATTTGAACTTAACACTCCATCTATATGGTATAAATTAATCAATTGTGATAATATTCTTCATTTTATCTCGCTAAAGGGTACTGCTGTATTTGGTATTGAATATCCATTTGATGATTGTTTCAATTTAATGTTCTTAAAACTTGAAAAATTAATTACTTGGAGAATCTTCTTTTAACAGCAGATTCCATAAATATTGATGCCAGCAAACCCAACCATAACAGCTAGCATCAAGTCTTGGGTGGTCTCTGAGACTGAGCACGCCGAATCCATAAATATCAAGTTTCCCAAAATAGAAATCCAGAAAAGATTTCACCCCTTTCTGAACCTTGTTCCAAATAGAAGAATTAAAAGGGAACGATATGGTGAATTTGGCGTTTAAACCTGGTTACGTAATGAATTCGAGAATAATCCAACCTATCCTCCCTAGAACCAATTGTAGGACTATCCGGTGCGATTAGCGGAATTTCAGGAACACTTCATAACACCTAATCATAAAATCTCATGCATACATATAATACAAATCATATATCAAGCAGTTAGATATACTTTTAATGTGTGTTTCAACTATCGAATAGAATGGAGATAAAGAATCACAAATGCAATTCTTCTACTCAGTACACAAACGCACTAGGATCACAATGTATGCTAGTACGTTATTCAGTTTCTCTTTCTAGGATGGCTAGGATTTTGAGTAGGTTTAGAGATTTAGCTATTAGGGTTTTCTCTGTATTCTAAATGACCTGATTCATCTCATATACATATTAATCAATCACATAGAATTCAAACCCTACTCAAACCGTGCCATCCAACCCATTGGCTAAATGGGCTTAGAAAACTTGATCCATTTGCATTTATTGTGTGGCTTCATAGGACCCGATTATATTAGTTGTGAGTCCAATCATATTAAACCACTTATCACAACTGATTTTTAACAAAACGTTACGATATTAAAATAATCGAATTTATTACCTTCATGACAATCCTAATAAATTTAGTAATTGCATGACGATCGAGAATACTTCCTTCACCAATGTGCTCTCCCCCACTGCACCAACACCAAAGGAGAGAGCTCGAAGAAGAAGAGCAAGTTCTACAAATTGCCAAGGGCTAGTCCGCTAGTATGGGCAATCTGAGATCCTGTTAACACATCCGACCATTCCGTTGAAAACTTGAAGTCCACTACTTCGAAAATCGAAACACTCTGTGTCAGGGTCTAGTGCACAACACCAATACGACTTCAGACTTGTCCAATAGAAAGGTATATTTGAGAACCCAATCATCAAACCCCGGCGAGGCTACTCACCACCGAAAGCATTCCACAATCCACATTAATTTACATGTCTGAGTCCTCTTCTTCTCACGTACCCCAAACCATGATTCCATGAAAAGCTTCTCCAGTCTAGCAGTTACCTAGCTAAATCCATAGGAAGCTGATCCCTAATCCACCCTGTTCGTGTCAAGACTCAAGAGACCAAAACTGATTAGACAAGTTAGGGATTGAATGTTGTCGTATGAAAATGTTGCTGATGGACCAATGGTATAAATTGTTCCCGACTACAAAAGATATACGAGAATATCTAGTCTAATGCCCAAGTCTAATTTCAATGAAAGCAAGAGACCGTTCTTACTATTTTACTACACTCGCCCCAATATTTGAAAGTACAAGCTTAGGTCATACTTGGGACATGTAGCCTATGTAACACAGCAGATTCTTACTCCGTATCCTACAAATTCAGATATTCGGGGTAATGGACTGATGGACGACAGACCTTCAATAATGGACATATTTGGGGTATATGATGAAGCCTTTTTTTTTGGCTATCGGGCTCGGATACCAAGCAAGTTTGATGATCAAAACACTCGTTATTAATCTGATGCATTGTATGCTTTACATCTTGATGTATATAGCTAACTACACCTGATCTGTTCCTTGATTCTAGATGCAAACTACGGAAGGCAACTACTATCATACACCTTAATAACTGCTTATCCTCTGGTTATTCTCTACTCCACGCATAGAGGCTTAATTTATCGGAACGCTAAAGAATAATTTGCAGAAAGCTAGAAATGACTATTCAGATAAGAGCAGTACAATGCATCAGTAGTAGCAACTAGCAACTTTCTTATACTCAAAGCCAATCTCAGGAATTAAGCACTGCATGCACTTAATTATATTCACTATTTATTTCACTATATTCATTTACTACAGTGTCATAATTTGGTTTCGAAGAAGTCCAATCATCATCAATACAGTCGCGAAGCCAGAAAATTTACGATAGGGGAGCCATGACTCAATAAAGTCTTCTGTTTTTACAAATAAATTTTTAGATTTTCATCACAAATCATTTATACAATATATTAAATTAAGTCCTTAATGAAATAATCAAGCATAATTTATCTCACCAATTGAACATTTTTCGTATGGTACGACATGCATCATCAGATGCTTTGAAGTTGGTTAGTTACGTTGATGAAGAAAGACTTTACCCATTGAGGGCTTGTCTCCTCTGAGGCACTGTTTACTGCTTTTAATGGGTGAAATATTCAGCTGTAGATCTACTAATACGTTAGTAATATGTAAAACAATTAAATTGATCAATAAAAATAAAGGTAATTTTCCAAAAACTACCACATAAAATCAACAATTTGTGAGAAACTACTCTATAAAAAAATCTTGTGAAAAAAATGTCGTATAAAAAAGTCCAATTATACGAGATTACCACATAGTGTTTTTTGACTTTTGACCTGATTTTGTAGAGTTGACTAGTTACGTGTTAGCTTAATGTTTACTTTTCTTTCCCCCATTTATTTCCCTCCCCTTCTTTCCCTTTTTGACAAGCGAATTCACATCAAGCAGACTCAAAATCTGGAATTCACATCAAGCACACTTAAAATCTTGTCCAAATTAAATCAAGGTAGTCTTCATTACACAAACTCACCCTCAATTACGAGTCTTAAACAGACTAATGTCAGACACTTCAATCTCACCCTCATCATCTCCAATTGACTATTTATCAATCAGAAGCCTAGTTCTCGAGCATTTCAAGGCCATTTCCTTCACCTTATCAAGAAAATTCTTCCACATAACCAATTGAGCACTCTCACCCAACACCCCATTGCTACATTTAGGCAATATACATCGCTGAATGACAACAACTTTGGTAAACAAAATCACACTCCCTACATAAATACTTTTGCAAGAGAACAAACCTCTCTCACTGATTTCACCCCTCTTAATCTCAACATTCCAAATAAATTCACCAAGTTCAAGGGACACTGCGTCAAACCCACTTACAACCCAATGGGACACATAAAACTCCCACTTTTTTGCAAATACTCTAGCTTTTTACATTTCTCAATCAACTCATTCAATACTTTTAGATTCCCTCTACGTTGTGATGATGACTCAAGGAGGAGTGTTGTCCTGAAGTAATCTAAACTCAATGAATAGATGTTGAGATTCATCAAGACATTAGTTTATTTAAGGCCGGCAAAAACAACGAATTCAATAGAATATGGTCTTGCAAAATTGGAATTTTTCATATGATACTTTTTCACAAATTTTTTTTACATGATAGTTTTTAAAAGTTATTTATTTTATGTGATATTTTTTTGCAAATTAAGCTAAAAATAATAAACACTACGTAAAGGGTAGAAAATCTCAACGAAAATAGGAGTATTATGGATTACGTATGAAATAGGAGTATAATGTTAGAGAAGTTGATTTTTGTTTGGTAGGTAAAATGTGAGCATAAATAAGCTATCTAAGGTAAGGGGCTAGATTCATAGCCTCTGCAAAACAAATCAGAACGTGTTCTCTAAATTCAATCTGATTTCTAACATTTCTTGGAGAATTCATACTGTACTCAATAACAATATCTCAAAGTTTATTTTGTAAACATATACGTATAAGGGGATACTTTTTATACTATATGATTTCAAAAGTACGTATATTATATATATCGAGCCTAGGGATGACAATTCAATTCGAGTTTGAAATAAGTTTGATCCGATTCTAAGGAAGAAATCCAATCCAAACCCGTTAAAAAAACTCCGACTCCAAATCCGATAAAAAAAAAACTCCGAATAGGATATGAGTCAGATTCAGATATTGTATTATATCCGACCCGAATATGATCCGAATGGCTAAAGTAATAGCCAAACAAGGTTTAACTCTTACACCAATGGTATTATGCTGGTATTGTATAATTTTTTAAATTTACTTTGTAGATTATAAATGAATTATAGTATTAAAAATGAGATTAACAAAAAAAATAAGAAAAGTGCAAAATTTAAAATAGATTAAATTTTGGATTATGACAGAGGTCCGACGGATCGGATCAGATCGGATTTGGAGGTCCAGAATCACTAATCGGGTCGAAGTTGGAGTTAGCGGATTCGAATCCTTAATTAAGATCCGCAAACTTATGGGTTTGGATTCGACTTTTGTTAGGTCCGCTCCGACTCCAATCCATTGTCATTCCTAATCGAGCGGAACTGAATATAATTTCAAATTGTAACTTACTGTTATGGCTATTGTCGTTCAGATGTTAAAGCATTACGCGTATTATCCAAAGAAAGTACATAGTAGTAGATACTGTATAGTAGGCTAGTAAAATTTATACTTATATATTAAAAAGTGTTATTGTAAAAGTTCATGTACTACATGACACTCTTTTCTAAATAAGATTTGAATACGATGACTTTTGATATGAAAAATGGAATTAACCATTATATACAACAAATATTGTTGTTTATTGGTATTATAAAAGTAAAGATAACAAAATCTTCATTATCTACCTAAAAAAAACTAATTTTACAACCATACATTAAAGTATGTAATAATAATGATAAGAGAGTGTTTTAAAAATCTTTTCTTACACTAATTTTTTATGAAAATTCTACAATTATCATGATTTGTAAAGGGAAAGATTTTGCCTGGACACTTGACACAATAAGGCTATCATATGACTAACAAAAGTTACCCCTCAATATAATAAAAGTTATCCGTCAATACAACAAAAATTACCCATATAACAAAAAATATCATGATGTCAATTGATAAAGATTGAAACATGTTTTAAAATAAAATGTTAGTGTATTGTAAAAAATTTGCTCATTTATACAATAAAAGTCACCCCTCAACTTAACAAAAATGACTTTAGAAGGGTGTGTTATTCCCGCTTCCATCTTTGATTACTATAACTACTTATGTTGAATACTAATATATACAAAATCTTTATCTTGCTGTTATTAGATGGTTTCTTAAAGACAGTAAAAAAAAAACACCAACTAATTCTGTTTTTTTTTTTTTAAAATCTTAAATAACATCAACCAATTCATTTTTTAATCTTAAATAAAACACCTATCAATTCATTCTTTTATCTAAAATAAAACACCTACCAATTTAAGTGATGCAATGAGCCAATAATTAAATATTAACAAAAAATATAACACATAAAACATAATAAAGTTATTGTGTCCCCAATAAAATAGTAACCCATCAATATAACAAAAGTTACCCAAAACACAACATATGTCAATCTTAATCAACATTGAGGGGTATATTTTTATCATTTTAAGGGATTATTTATATTGAGGATACAATAACTTTATTATGTCCCGTATATATACAATAATATGTGAAATATTAATTACGAAAAATCGATTATGATGAAAAAAAAAAAAAGCGGTGACGGAGAAGCAATTAATATTGTGGATTTCGTTAACGTACCTCAACTACCTGTCTACACGTAGCTTGGCTTCTACCGAAGATGTCAGCAGTTCAGACTTCAGATGTTCTATCCAAAAAAAACAGTATGAACCTTGTGACCTTGCCAGATTTTGTTACTTTGGAATGGGATATTAAGAAGGGTTATGATTTCGACCATCTTTAAAGTCACCCTAAGAATGAAACATTTTTAAGTGAAAAACATAGGAAATATGTACTGTGATCTATCATCTATATATGCATGGGGAGATTGGGAACCATCAACCCCTCGTGAGGTTGATCCAATTTTGCACATGCCATGATCATGCAAAGTGGACCTTCGAAAACTCAAGATTTACCCCTACTTGAGTACGTACTTTGTCTTCCTCCTACCATTTTGTCACTGTTAAACACCTCCAGCACTTCATCTTAATGAAAGGTTGTATGAGGTTAAAGTGATTTAGAAGGAGAATACTAGGTCATTTTTCATCCCATTCTTTCCCTTCTCAACCCTCCATCTCTCGTTACAATTGCTATCTAAAAATAAATACACTTAATTAACTATATCGTCGTCTAATTAAATTCTTTTCATACAAAAGTTCATATAAAAATTTCAGGAAATTCTCCTTTAAGTCTAATTAATCACTGTCTCGTTATTTGGTTTCAAGTGTCAATCTCCTAACTTAAATGTCCAAAAGCCACTTACTACTTATCATAATTATCGTACCTTATTGTTTTTCAATTGTATTGGATTAGTCATCACAAGGATATTGTATTATATGCCTAAACAAAAACTCCTAGAATTGATGCCAAGTCTTTGATTACGCAAAAAAGAGTAAGCCTACCGTATAATCAAGCGACCAAGCTAGAATCATAATAACTCATAAGATCGGAGTTTATAGGATAATCTCCCTCTGTCCTTTTTTTGTTCCATTTTTTATTCTGGTTCGTTTTCTAAAGATTGACCCATTTATTTAAAAACTTTCCATTTTGATTGTCCTATAAAAGAGGTTTCATGACAAAACTAGAAGTAGTTTGACCTTACAAATGCGTAGTAGCCAAATAAAAATGCGACAGTAGCATACACGGATAAAATAAGGTTAAAATACCGGGGGGAACAGTGAAGGTGGGAAATGCGTGTAATCTGATATGACACTTAAGGCTATAAAACAGTATACTTATCTGTTGTTGCGTGAACCGAAGAAACAATAGTCGCGTCGTGGAGAACCACTGACCTAAAAGACGATTCCGCGCTACCTCCCGGTGCAGTAGACAACAAGCGGTCGCCCTCCAGGATAAGCACGGCGCCGGAGTTTATGTGCACTCACAAACTCGACTGGAATTTAGAATACTTGCCCAAGAAAATAAAAGTGTTTAGTGTTTTAGAGAAGAGGAGGAAGAGGTACGAAATGTGTATTTCTGAAGAGAGACTGTGGGAGTATATATAGGCAGCAAGGGAACACAACAGTTGGTAAAGGGAAGTGGAGAAGGTGGTCAAGCCACGATCAGGCATTAAGGCCACGATTAAGCAGGTGCAAAGAATGAGTCAAAAAACCGTTGGCATGAATGACTGAGTAAAAAACGTTTTGAATTTTCTCAAATGAAATTCCTCCAAAAAGATAGGAACCACGCCCGCGCATTCCCCAAGATCCCAAGTCCCGAGGCCCAAGCCAGACCCGACCGGCTCGGCGCGCGCGCACGCGTGTGTGTGTGTGTGTGCAGCATAACACCCACCTCCAAGGTACTCAACTAGGTAGTACTAGCAAATGACAATTTATAAGGAAGGCAAAACCACTTTCCTCCACCAATGTGGGACTCTCACATTAACACTCTCCTTTTTTATATCAAAAACTTCCAACAATGCAGACATTGCAGTGAGCAAGCAGGAGCAGCCAATGCATGCCGTCACTTATTTGCTCCGTGTCTTTGCATATTTGAAGTTACAACAGGCATAGTGGCCAAAGACAGGTGCCCCTAGGCCTCTAACCCCTTTTTCTGCTATAAAACACTTCCTTCTTTGTTTCCGTCTCTCCTTCGTTCCAACTCGTAAGCAATTGAAGCGATATCCTTCGGGAGTTCCTAACTCTAGTGTTTAAACCCCTACCCAACAAACCATTAATTCATTTTTTAATTAATTTATTTTTTTATTTTCTTACTAAATTAAATAATCATAATACATTCAAGATAAATTTCTCCGATTCGAGAAAACGAGCTACTTGTTTGAAGTCTTTTTAACTATTACCTGAATCCATTTACGATCCCGAGTTTCCAGACACATCGCACTTCCGCTCGGGTCGAGGCTGCAATTCTGCCCTAAGACGGATCAAAGAAGAGTGGGGAACCTCTCGCTGGTTTTTGGAATTCGACATCAGGAAGGATGAGGGATGGACCTTAATGCTATCAATTGCGAGAGAGTTTTCTCGTCTAAAGGGAGGGGTGAGCTTTCTCACCATAGAATCCGCACTACGAACGAAAGACCAACGACGATTCAGGAGGAGAAGGAGTAGGAGCCAACGGAAGGAAGGAGCTAGAAGCGATAAAAAAGTATACACTAGAGGTTTGGAACCCATTCCAAGAGCTGGGGTATACCAACTTTCACTAGTAGAAAACAGTTCAATTGCTTCACCTCGATTGCTGCGGTTAAATATATTTCGAAGCACATAATCATAAGTGTTGCGGTTATTTCAAATAACCGCAACATTAAATCAATACATACAATATTTCTCCTGGGGAAGAATTAATGCTGCGGTTATTTGAAATAACCGCAACACTTATAATCATAAGTGCATATAAATGCCATTTGGGGGAGATCAGTCGGTCGAAAGTATCGATCTTGATACCAGACTGGACCTCTGTACCGAAAGACGTGAAGGATATGCTGTGGGAGGATGCAAAGGTATTTAATGTACTTAATTACGTTACTTAAATTCAAATCTAATTATGTTATAGAAATTGTTAGGCTCATTGTGTTCTTTTGTGTTTCTACATAATACAGAAAGAGTTCCAGATCGAGGATGACCCTCGAAAGAAGCAGGCGGTTCTCACCTCTTGCGACTTGAAGTGGAGAGACTTCAAGGCCAAGCTCATTAGTGGCTGGATCTCTTGTACAAGGAATAAGGAGGGCCAGACCAGGAAGCGACCTTGGGAGCTCTACAACTTCATTTCAGAGGAAGACTGGAACTCTTTTGTGAAGATGCATTCTACAGAAGAGTTTAGGGTAAGAATTTCTTTGAATATCGTTTGATATTAATTATATATATTACTTTAATTTCTTGGTTAGTTTCTTATATGCAATAACTTGTATATTATAAACAGCAAAGAAGCGAGAAGGCGAAGAGGAGTGCGGCCCAGAACTTGTATCCTCATCATATGGGTCAACACTCATATGCTGAGATGAGTGAAATATGGAGGCGAAAGGGCTTCATTCCTACGGTGTCGTCGTCATCCAGTTGTTCATCCGTTGTTTCGAGTCTGCCAGATAGGACGACGACATGACTTCTAGCGAGATCCGTCCCTGACGAACAAGGACGTCTCGTGGTGCTGGACCCGCAGACGGCTAGTGTCCGGGACTCTATTGTGAGTAATGTTTGCTATTCGTCATTATTCTATTCGTCTTTTTATATTTTGTGAATTGTATTAACTTTTAGTTTGAAATATACACAGGATGATTGGAGACGGAGAGAGGAATCAAGAGAGTTTGTCTCCCAGCCACGGGACGACATTCTGTCCCGTGCCCTCGGCAAAAAAGACCACCCAGTTCGGGTGGTCGGTTACGGAATCGGCGTTGGCCGGAAGACTGTGTACGGGGCCGACAAGAGGAGCTCGGTACTGATGAAGAGGATGGAGGACGTCGAAGCTCGAATCGATAACGCCGTGACACAGGCTGTGAAGGAGGCTGAGATCCGGGTTCGAGCTCAGACGATCAAGGAGATGGAGGAGAAGATGGATTCCATGCTTCAAGAGAAGTTCAGGATGGTCGCTGCGCAATTCAGTATGCCGTATCCACCACCGCAGGAACCGGAGCGTAACAGGCCTGACCCTCCAGTCTTACCATCCTCCAGCGGCTCTGGGGTTAGAGATCCTTTTCAGGATCTGCAGGTTTGTTTCCTTAGGTTTTATAAACTACTAATCGCATTTCAAATTCCTCTAATTTACTTGAATGAGAAAAACTGACATCTTTGTCTCTTTTGTTGCAGGAGCAACGATCGTGTCAGTTGATGCACATGGTGAACGGCAATGAAGCAATCATTGTTACTTTAGGAACCATTCATCCAGCTCTGACACGAGACCACCATGCTGACATCATGCCTGGTCATGTGAAGGTCAGCGTCCACGACTATGACCAGGTCTATAAGAATGTCCCTATCCCTGTCCCTGCCCCTTTTGCGTTCATCAAAAGGCTCGAGCAAGCCCACGGGACCTTCACACAGTGGCCAAAGCATCTAGTTCGGCTCCTGACGTCTGAGGTAAATGCATTTCGCCTAACTTTATGAATTTGAATTCTACTAATGTTGGTATTAAGTTTTGAATTTGTTTGAATCAGCAAAGAGGTACGGGACGAAAGGACGCAGCTGAAGGTGTTGCCAGCGGTCCTAGCGGTCCAGAGCCGACCGAGTCCGTGCGGAAGGACGTTGCCCAGACCGATCTCACTTAGCTGTCCTTGAGTCATCTTGGTGAGAATTATCGTCAAATGAGGGCCCCCGAGGACCAGGATATTGTGATCGTAGCAGAGGACGTTACTCAACTTCTCACAGGGGATGAGCTGAATGTATCTGTGCTTCAAGTCTTCATGATGTAAGTTACCTGACTATTGAATGTAATTCATAATCTAATATGTGACCATCTATTTGTTAATGTTGCTAAATGGGTGTTGTTTCAATTAATTACAGGGCCTGTTATGAGTTGGTCCAAGAAAAAGGACTAGGATCCTTTGGTTTCATGTGCCCATCTAGGGTCTCGGCTACCATGATCGGTAATGACCAGGGTTTCGTCACTTCTTACATGGTATCTTTTATGGTCAATCATCATAGGAAGCGTTTCATCTTTTGCCCATACCATGAAAGGTATGATCTTCTTACGTAGTATCCTCTTGCTTGTATGTTCGTATTTTAACCATTTACCAATCATATTGTAGGCGTCATTGGATACTACTTGTTCTGTCCTTAGAGAAGAGGACAGTATACGTTTTCGATCCTCTTCAACGAAAACGTAATTTAGCGATTAAGGAAGTGCTGAATACGTAAGTTTTTGGTAACTACAGTTTTTTCTTCACTGACAAGAGTAACAGACTAAGGTTTAGTTATTGACGTAGATTGTTTTTCCTAATCTAGTGCCTTTAAGAGCTTTAAAGTTCAGTCCGGCCTCCGTAACGGATTGAAGTTGAACTGGATTCCGGCTCAGGTAACCCTATTTTCAATTTATTCCGTTGCCTTAGAATTGTATTTGATCTGTTTGGTTTACATTGTACTTGGTTTCGAAATGCAGTGTCCTCAGCAGATTGGAAGCGCCAAGTGTGGCTACTTTCTTATGCGTTTCCTGTTTGAAATCCTCCACAACCATGCTACTTGTGAGGATCTTTCAACGGTACGTATTCATGAGCTCCGTAATTTATTTTTGAGATATAGTAGTATATGGATATATGGGAATTGTTTTGAGATCTACTCATGTATGGGAATTGTATGTGTTGTGAACACAATGGATTTGTGAATTGTATTTAGAATACACAATTGTGTTGTGAATTAGAATACACAATTGTGTTGTGAACACACAATATGTTTGTGAATTGTGGTTAGAATACACAATTGTGTTGTGAATTTTGGATGGATGGTGTTGGATTGTAATTATTGTGGAAACAGATACTCTTAAAAAATGGGAAAAGGTCGAATTACAGAGGAAACTCTGCCGAAATTTACGCTTGAAATTATGTCTTTTGTTTTGTAGATAACTAAACCTATCATTTCTTACCCTTTCAGGCGATTCAAAGAACAACGCCATACTCACCTCAAGAGCTGATGGAGATTAAGGAATTATGGGCGGAATACTTCATTGGGGCCGGACAATATGTGTAGGTAGAGCTAGCTTAAGGTAGAAGGTAGTAGGAATTCCTTGTATTCATTAGATTAAACATTCTTTTGTATATATATATAATTCTTTCTGTATGTATTATTAAAACACATTGGTTTAATTGACTCATTGGCATATTGGCATAAACACAAAATAATTAAAACCATTGGCCTTAAGACACACATTGGCAGCAATTGGCAATCATCAGCTCCATACTTGATAGAAATGGTGGTAAAGCAGGGAACACAAAAAAAAAAAAACCTGTATTATTTGCTGCGGTTATTACTAAAACCGCAGCACATAATATTTATTTGCTGCGGTTATTACAAAATACCGCAACACTTATTGATCATTATTCTAAGGTTCATCGATTTAATGCTGCGGTTATTTATGAAAACCGCAACAAATAATATGTTTAAATGCTGCGGTTATTACCAAAAACCGCAGCAAATAAGTATGTCAATTTTTTTTTAGTTTTTTAGAATTAATGCTGCGATTTTTTATAAATAACCGCAGCAAATAAGGTTAATTAATGCTGCGGTTATTTTAAATAACCGCAGCAAATAATATTATAAGTGCTGCGTCAAAAAAACCGCAGCATTTGTTGGTTTTATATGTGCTTCGGCCATATATGCTTCGGTATAATAACCGCAGCAAATAAGGTTAAATAACCGCAGCAAATACACTAGTATTCATAGATAAATCAAATACTCCATTGATTAAAAATAAGCATAGTAGAAATCATAAACCCACCCAAAAACTTGATTAATAAACCACGAGTACACTTTTTTTTTTGTAGGTAGAACAGCATGGATAATTTGACACACATTTGACTTATACAACAACACTTAATGATGAGCCTACATTTGACAGGCTTGCCACCTGCTTTGTTCAGAACCTGTTAACCATTTAGATTTTCCTTAATTTTTTTTTTATCTATTTTCAAAAACTTTAAATTCTCATTATAACACTATTAATATATTTAAATGAGATTTTGTCATACGCATCTCATTTTAAATGTTTTAATATTAAGTTTTTATAATCTTTTATTATATGGATTTAGAGATAAAATAACTTTAAATTATATTTTAGAAATCGTTAAAAATTTTAAATTGTAAAAAAAAAAATTAGACAGATAGAATATATTGAAAGAAGCACACGGTATAAAATTATAAAGAGAAAATATAGACAAAAGACAACCTTATCTTCATCGTCATCTTCATCTTCATCTTCTTGCCCTTGACACAATGACACCCACCGCTCAAACACCTCACATAAGTATTCACAGATTCGCAGTCATTTAATTTATTCCTCCCTTCTCAAGCGAGCAAAAGACTTCCCATTCCAACGGAGAAGTACACAGAGTACAAATTAGCTTAGCTCATTGCTCACCTCCATTGTTGATTACTCCATTTGTCGTCTCTAACCTCTTTTTCCTCTGAAACTCGAATTTCGTGTCCAAATTATATATTACCATATTTTTTCAGCAAGATAGAAAATTAGTCCATGTAATTAAGTCGGTATACAATTTTTTACTACTCTATTTACAGTGTATGACAATTAATTGTGTGCGGTGTTATATCGAATTTCGTTCTCAAAAATTATTCAATATATTGACTGTTACGTTTGTCGAGATACTTGGACAATTTCAATTTTTAATATGTTATGAAACTAATCAATACTCCGTAATCTTTTACGTGTTAATAGTATGTACTTATAATAAATATATGAGATTAAAGTAATGAATGTAAAGTATAAAAGTCAACCATTTTATTATAATAAAGTAAAGTTGGTATATTTTTTGTCCTTCAGTTTTTCTCTATTTGAATTTTTATGGATTTTAATAAACAATTTAAAATATTTTTATTTTCAAATCCACAAAATAAAAAATATGAAATTTGATATTAAAAAGTTTATTGAAAAATTTTTATATTGAAATATATCTAATAATATTTCACTTAAATATTGAATATATATAAATTGTAGTATATATATTTTTAAAAATAAAGAGAAAAGGAAAAAATAATAACAAAATCTACAAACAATCCCTAAGAAAATAAACTAAAAATTTCATACAATTTTATTTTCTACTAAAACTTCATTTTGAATTCATAAAATATTACTTTAAAGTATTATAACTTTTAAAGGGGGTTATACTTGAGCATGAGGTTATATTTCAAATTTTTTTTTTAAAAAAGGTTAAAAAAAAAAAAAAAAATTCTCCCGTACGTAGTATTGTATAATATATAGTCACCCTATAAGGCCTATATATCAAAGTAGTGAGGTTTAGAGTAAGAGCCAACACAGGATGAACTCGAAATGGAAGATGACCTACACTTGATTTCTTCCTCTTCCATCACACATAACAAGTATTACTTCCGACCCCCTTCGATTTTGTTTTTGGCTTATCATTACTCTCTCTCCATCTGGATTCGAGTGTCACGTAATCACGTTGGTTGGTTTAAGATTATTTTGAATTGATAATATGATAACTGAATTAATATCCATTTGAATACGTGAAAACATAAAACAATGTTTATCGACTTTTGTTTGATTTGTTGTGATCGAATAGGGAAGATGACGGGATTCTGGAGTTGTTATGGCTAGATGGGCAAGTAGCAGTAAAACCTCAGAGCCAACGCAAATCTCAATCATCTGCTATAGCTCAACCCCCTCCGCCCCCTCCTGCACAAATTCAGAGGCAACCGCAACAGCAGTTCGTCGCGGAAGATGAGATGGCAACATGGCTTCACTACCCTTTAGAAGACTTGTACAGTGATCTTCTATGTGAAAACCAGACGCCCCTGCTTCCACCGGTAGAACCAGCATACCAGCGGCAGGAGATTCGGCCTCCTGCGGCTGCAGCAGCTGCAGTTAGGCCACCGCCTGTTCCACCGCCACCTCGAGCTTCCAAGAATTTTGTGATGTTCTCCAGGATGCGAGGGAAGGATCCGGAGGTGTCATCCAGCGTGAGGCCGGATTTGACAGTTGTGGAGTCAAACTCGACACCCGCGCTGGCGACAATGAAGAGTATGGGAGAAGTGTCTTCATCTCCATTTGGAGGTGGAGTTGGCGATGGAGAAAGGTTGTTGGATAAGGGAGGAGGGAGTGGGGAGGCGACGGTGTCGTCGTCGTCCGGGAATAGCAGTGGTCCTACGCGCACGATGACAACGGCTGTCGCCGGTTCCGAGGATGTGGGAGATAAGGTGATCAAGGGTGAGGTGGAGGATCGAAAGAGGAAGCAACGAGAGATGGATGAATCTGATACTCCTACCGCCACCGGTCAGGTGAGTGTCAATATTTATACAGTTTGCGTGGCTTCTAACGTACCCTTCATTGCCATGTCTGTGAACTGGATCCCGTTTTATTATGATTAAGAAATAATTCACGCGTTGGATAAGATTGATCAAGTATAAAACAGTACTAATGATTAAACTAAATTAGTATACGACAATACTAATGATTAGATATAAGAAACTGATCTAATCATGTAATTAGTATAAAAAAAATTGGACATTTGTCTCTAAAAGTCCCTATTTTTTTATGTCATCTCTAATTAGTTTGTTGATTAGTGATGAAAATGGAGTAGTTTCTTATTGTTACTCCTTTGAATATGCAGTGTGTAGGGAAACTGTAACGATAATTTCAGTGTTCATATTCTTAATAGATTGTAGTCAGTGATACAGAGATTTAATAGTACATATGCTTCCAAGTGTGCTTTGTTGCCCTCCATCTCTTATCAGACGAGTCCACCTATTTTTTAGTGCACCTTTTTAACCCTCCTCCCATAATACTGCCTTTGAATAATAAAGGAAATATAGCATCTAAAGAAGGGAACAGAAAAGCATGCATTAATATAGCTAAAAAAAAAATACCTATGATGTGATTACGCAACCCACTTTGTTGTGCTAATATTAAAGTTCTACTCTTGTACTTCCTTAATATTTGCTCAATTTCTATTTACGGAGTCAAAGTTTTAAAAGTTCGACTACAAATTTTTATCATATTATAAAAAAATAATATATTTAATCGAGATTTTGCCGAATGCATCTCGATATAAGTTTTTAAAATATAACTTATCTATACATATATAACTTATCTGAACCGGTCCAATGGCCACCTCTACTCTCGCATTTCTAATATAGGTTATTGACTTCAGTCTTGTGCAACTTGTCTTCATCTTTGCTTAGCTTGGTGACTTAGATAGTCATCTGATCCAAATATCGCTCCAACATATGTGATTTATACAATAAACTAAACGTTGGAAGTACCGGATTTAAAATACACAAAATATGCATGAAAATCATAAATTTGGCAAAGAAATATCCCAAAATATGAATTTGGATTAGGGTAAATGTAGGTATAAGTGACACTTATCACCTTGATTGAGATAAGTTAAGAAAACCGTATGTGCGTGTAGGAGGTCTCTTTTGAGTGTTGGGTTGAGACAGGCGGAGCCATCCACAGCCCAGCGAGATCCTATCTATCGATCATTAAGGAGAACATCCTGAGCAATTAAAACAATTAACTCTTGGCTGGAGATTCGACACCAAAAAAAAGAAAAAAAAAATCCTAGAACAAAGGCACACAACGTAATATCTTTGAAAAATTCCTATTTTATACCTGATATAAATATATCAAGAGACTTTTGTAATTTTATTTCTATATCTGATATCAAAATGTCTACACCTGATATATGTTTTTCTGTATTTTTATATATTTTGTATTTCTATATCTGATATAACAATATCTGTATCTGATATAACAATAATTATGTTTGTTATAATAATACATATATTTGAAATTTTAGTATCCTGATATAATTTATATTATATCAGTTTAAATTAGGGAAGCCTCTTAATATTTTCCAAGATATTAAACGGATGTTCTTCCTTTTTCCCAATAAGTTGGCGGCATTACACCATTGGGAGCTACGCAATACACACCCTCGATGAGTTAATAGCTAACAAGCAGCCTAACAAGCAGTGAAGCAGCCTAACAAGCGTCAAATGGACCCAAAATTAATGCTACAACATGTGAATACGTGATGTACGTATAAAACGGCATCAAAATTGTTCTGTACTCTTACTGAAGTTAGTAACTAGTCATGTTAATAGTACGTATATTGAACTTGGTAATATGAGAGCTATAATTAAGGAGATAGTAAGAACTATGAAGGACGAAGCACAAGTTTTTGTACTGCTTATATGCTAAGTAGCATTGTAGCAAAACAGAAATTGATGATGAAAAGAAGCATTCCTAGAAAATGAATTGTATGGCTCTAAAAAATGATGTTATTTGCTTATTTTGCATTCTTCTACTGAAGCGGAATGTTCATGAAAACCATGTTCCGTTTCTTCTACTGAAGAACATATAGGTTTGAACATTATGATATTATATTAACCAGCATGCTTTACTTTTCATCAGGATGTAGGGCTTGGAGCTGATGATGATGAAGATGATGAAAAGAAGCATTCCCTGGGTTCACACGGCTCAAAGAGATCTCGTGCTGCAGAGGTCCACAATCTATCAGAAAGGGTGCGTACTTTATATAGGATGTTATTATTTTGCAAGGAAATTCTGTATTCTTGAAGTTTCCTCTCTGATATATACTTCTGTTGGAGTGCAGAGACGTAGAGATAGGATTAATGAAAAAATGAAGGCATTGCAAGAACTCATTCCTCGCTGCAACAAGGTTTGAAGACTAAACCCGATACTTTTATGGGTCGTTTGATAGGCAGAAGTAAATGGCAATTGTAATAAATAAATTTATATCTAACTATGCAAGATAAAGTTCATCCAAATAGAGATGGCCTGTGGGATGGTCATGAATTCGGATTTCCCAGCCCTAACCCAATTATATTCAAACCACAAAAAAGGCCTCAGTCCATTGAACCGGTTTGGTTCGGCTTGTTGGCCCAACCCTGTGCAGCTAAATTAGTTGTTAATAATAGAATCGTTAAACTCGCCGTTGGAGGGTTTCCTATATGAACCCTCCCATTTCTTCAATCCTCACCCTCACACAATCTCTCATTATTTTAATCTCTTAACTTTTTAATTACTCTCAAATATAATTAGTTTAGTTGTACTAATTTTATTTTAAATTACTCTTTTAATCTTAATTTATTTTCTTAATTAGTTATTATCTTCTCTTTGCTTTATGAGTATTATTATATTATTAGAAATTTCATTATTCAAAATCCAAAAAAAAAAAAAAAAGAAATGGTTTCAAGGGAAAGAGATAGTAATTCTAGCAACTCGTTCAATACCGATACTTTTGCTCAACATTTGGAGCAACAAATTTTTGGAGCCCCTACGGCCTACGCTGAGTACTCATATTCCTCAAACATTAATTTCGGGGATGAGACCTCCTCGGTAGTGGCCAAGGTAAGTTCTAAACTTCTAATTTTGTAAACTTTTGTTTATTTGAATATACTTTAGTTTATATGAATGTTAGTTTATATAATTAAATGTTAGTTTTTTTAATATAGTTCAGTTCAGAGAAATTCCTAATTTTAACCTGATATAAATATATCAGGGGTATTTTCGTAATTTCATTTTTATACCTGAGATCATAATGTCTATATCTCATATACATTTATCTGTATTTTTTATATCTTTTTTATTTGTATATCTGATATAATAATACCTATATCTAATATAACAATGTTTATTTTTGATATCTTTATATCCTGATATAATTTATATCAATTGTGAATTAGAAAAGCCTCGTTTAGTTTATACGAGTGTTAGTTTAGATAAATATTAGTTTACTTGAATATAGTTTAGTTAATATGAATGATAATTTATTTGAATATAGTTTAGTTTATATAAATATTTAGTTTAAATGAATGTTTAGTTTGTGACTTTATGTGAATGTTACTTTAGTTGAACTTAGTTTAATGTATATGATTGGTAGTTATTTGAATATAGTTTAAGTTTATATGAATGTTTAGTTTATATTAAATTGAATAAGTATGTATTAAACCGAATAAATTTGATTTTTTCCAAATGTATATAAGTTTGTATTAAATCGAATAAGTTTGTGTTAAATTGAATAAGTTTGATTTCTTTCAAATGTAAATAAGTTTGAGTTAAATGGAATAAGTTTGTGTTAAATCGAACTAATTTGATTACTTCCAATACACACGGGATACAATAAAGTTATTGTATTATCAATAAAAGTGACTCTTTAAAATAACAAAAATTACCCCTTAAAGTTGATAAAGATTGCCATATTCAAAGTTGATAAAGATTGCCATATGATATGTGAGGGATAACTTTTGTTATATTGAGGAGTAACTTTTATTGCGATACAATAACTTTATTGTATTTCGTGTGTATACAATACTTTTTGCCAAATGTATATAAGTTTTTGTTAAATCAAATAGGTTGCAAAATAAACCGTCCACCCCATCCATCCCCTAGCCCAGCCCAGCCAGGCACCATTCGGCCCGACCCCTTTCAGCCCTAACCCCATTCCTCACGGGCTGAGCTCATCTCTACGTCCAAAGTTCTTGTTAATTGCAGTTTTTTCACTGAACATGTTTGAGATGGTACAGACAATGAGAGGTAATGAAACTTAATGAAAAACAGATCCCTGGAGGTGGATAATCATTACCATGAACTTTGGCATAAGACTTACCCTACAAAGTTATGTATTTTCATAGTCATTACTGTCGTTTATTATAGCCTACCAAACGGGCTGAATTGATAGAGCAGCTATCTTTGATAGGCTTTTCCCCTAGTGATTCACAATGTAAGTACAGTTTTCTTCCTCCTGAATTCAGTCAGACAAAGCTTCAATGCTTGATGAGGCCATTGAGTACTTGAAATCACTGCAAATGCAAGTTCAGGTACTGCCCTTTGTTCCTCCTTTTGATACACCCTACATTTGTTTCTTACAACTGTAATTTCAGTAAATTAAAGATAGTCAAATTTTCTTGCCAGATGATGTCAATGGGATGTGGCATGGTTTCAATGATGTACCCTGGAATGCAACAACAATTTATGCCACAAATGAATTTGGGAATGGGAATGGAGATGGGAATGAATCGCCCGATGATACCTTTTCCATCCAATAAACCTGGATCCAACTTGCAAAGCCCTCCTGCAGTAGTACCAGGGCCTCAATTTGCTCCAAGGATTACTGTCCCACCCATTCCTATGTCTTCTGCTCCTGCTTCCAATTTCTCCGTAAACCAAGGCAGCAACCAAGCAGATTCTGTCTGCAGCTCATTTCCTCTTCAAAGTCATGGCTTGCCACAACTTCCTAACATGGCTGACCCTTATCAACAATACATGGCCCTCCAACAGATGCAAATGCAAATGCAGATGCAGATGCAGATGCAAGCAGTTCAGGTGACTATTCATACTATACGTAATTCTTATATGCATAATTGTGAACATCTATGTCCACTCAATTTGGCTTTGCAGTCAAACTGATATTGTGCAAGTACCTTGTGTGTATCCTTGTCAGGGATCTAAACGCAGAGATGCTTGTTGTTCTGGAGGTGGAATGAAAGTTCTGAGGAGTATATTAACATTTTGTTAACCTTTTTGCACTGATGCACTATGATTATTTTGCTGAAAACTGTTTCTTTATGCTTTGTTGACAGGACCAATCTATTTCCCAACCTGGGTCAAGCAAACGTAGCACTGGCAGAAGTGAAGGCCCACCTGGGCAAAGCACAAGCAAAAGTGAAGCAGAAGATGATCAATGATGTAAGCTTCACTATCTGATCGATCCAAGTAGAAGAGTAAGACTTAGAACTACCTTGTTCTTCTGATTTATTGTTTTCGAGTACTTGCAGATGATCTTCCGGTACAGCTGGTTGGTATCTTTGGTTGGAGAAATGGCCAAAGGTTATTGTCTGAAAATTTTTGTTGCACGAGGATGCGTAGGTTTTGTTTCCCCCAAGTTCGGCACAAGCTATCAGCACAAAATCCACTGAGAGAGACAAAACACACAAGAAAATCTCATGTAAATGTGATTTTCTAGATAACAATTTACGTTTTTGTTCAGCAAGCGACTTCACATGGCGGAGTGCAACACAGTGCAAAATATCTGGTGGAGTGCAACAAAATGCAAATATGTTACAGTTAGTATAGAAAACTGATAAACGGGCTTCTAGTGATTTTGTTGTACCAAACCAAACAAGAGATTTTAGATAGAAATGTAGAACCAATACAAAGATAACTGAAGTTCGAAATATGATCGAATTTTTTTTAAGTTTTTTTTTTTAAATAATTGCAAAAATAAACTTTAGACCAAAATAATTTCAAAAATAAGTTTATTTTGGTTCGAATAAAAATTGTTTCTTTTTGAGTAAGTTAGAATTGAGCTGGTCCAACATACTATTTGCGTGTCTTTCAAAATTCGAATCGAAAGTGATTTAAAAAAAAACAATAATAGTTTAATTAAATATTTTTTTTATTGAAATAGACAAAGCAAAATCGCTGCCCGAATTCCATCCTCAAAATTCTATCCATTAGAACAGTTAAGGAAAATCGCTACCCCATATAGCGATTTTTACCCGAACCAAAATAAGCTTATTATTTTGATGTGAAACTTATTTTTGCAACTACTAAAAAAAAAGCTTAAAAAAAAGTCAGAAAAGTTCACCTTGAACTAATTGGTTCAAGGATCTGTGTTTGCCTTCTTTCTTGATCTAACTGATTGCCAATTAACTAGTAGATATCCAGTAACAAAAAAGGTACAGAACTCCTCGTTCTTGAACTTGACCAGCATATTTTGCAGGCAGTAAAATAATAACGGTACTGTAGTTCTGAGATTAACAATTACCATAGCAATGGTAAAAATCTTAGAGTAAACTCCATAGCCCTTTCAAGTTCAAACATATTCCATAATGTAGAGCTTGAAACATATGTACGTGAAAAAGCAGGAGGATTTTTGCCTTCAGAAAATATATTATCCACTAACTTCCAAAGCAATTGGAGAATTATCTACGCTGCAGATGAGCTTCCGGAGATCATCACTTTTCTAAGCATCTCGAATTTCAGAAGAGGCCGAAAAATTTTCAAGCACCAATTTAATGACACTGAACTTTGGGATCCTGATGAACATAATGTGTAGAATGAAAGCTGCACAAGATACGTAGAATCAAGAAGGATCTGAGTTATTTCAGGCCCTAGTTCATGGATGACAGATAAGATTCTTATATAGTTCTGATAACACATTTTGAAGCTAGTGTACACTAACAGTGTAAATTGTGATCAACTGTTTCGAACATGAATATCAAACACGAGAGAACATCATCATAATAGAGGTTAGTTATATTTTATTAATGCTTTTGCATAGTTGGATATTGATGGAAACAATACACAAAGACAGCGACAAGATATGGCCGGAGGAACTAAAAACTTATTTAAGTTTTTTAAGATTTAGACCATAAATGGGGATGTGAACTCTTTTGTTCTAAGAACTCTTTGAATGCCCTACGATGTTCGAATTCTTGTAGGCGATCTCTGGCAATGGAATACAACAGCAGCAATGTTGTACTGCCATAATAATACATTATTACATTGTACTGCTTATTCTGATGAAGCATCCACACTTGCTGTACTTCCTTTGCATACATCAACATATATACGATAAATGTTGTCTCTTTCAAGTAAGAATATTTCAAGTAAGAATATATAGTTGTTCTCTAACCACAACCACAATTGTTCAAAATGACTAAATTTTGAAGATTTTACACCGTTTTGACATAATTTTCGAAAAATTTAAAAAGCTAAAATAGAGGTATGATGATATGAAGAGGTTTAAAATCACTCACTACCTTATAAAAGTCCCTAAAAACATTTTTTGGGCCAAATTATAAGTACATGGTGAAATAGACATATAGGGCCAAAAAGTAGATTGTTTTAATCATTTAGGACCTAATATGACCTTGTATTCCCTAATCAATTTGGAAATTGTATAAAAATGACTGAACTTTAAAGGTTATACACCATTTTTGACATAATTTATACACCATTAGTCCATCACGGCTTCCATATGAAGGCTGACTCTTGTGTGTATGATTGTGAAGTTGAGGGGATTGGGGGGAGAGAGGAAGAGGGAAAAAGTTATAGATAGATAGATAGATAGATAGATAGATAGATAGATAGATAGATAGATAGATAGATAGATAGATAGATAGATAGATAGATAGATAGATAGATAGATAGATAGATAGATAGATAGATAGATAGATAGATAGATAGATAGATAGATAGATAGATAGATAGATAGATAGATAGATAGATAGATAGATAGATAGATAGATAGATAGATAGATAGATAGATAGATAGATAGATAGATAGATAGATAGATAGATAGATAGATAGATAGATAGATAGATAGATAGATAGATAGATAGATAGATAGATAGATAGATAGATAGATAGATAGATAGATAGATAGATAGATAGATAGATAGATAGATAGATAGATAGATAGATAGATAGATAGATAGATAGATAGATAGATAGATAGATAGATAGATAGATAGATAGATAGATAGATAGATAGAACAAACAGATATGGGGGAGTAGTTTGTAAATTAGCTTTAATCTTTTTATCATACTTAAATGAGAAATTTTTAACTTATACGTAGTATTAGATATAAATATATTGGGACATTTTCATAAATTTATTTCTATACCTGAGATTATAATGTCTATACATGACAAAAATTTTCTATATTTTTATATCTTCTATTTCTATATTAGATATAACAATATTTATATCTAATATAACAATACATATGTCTGATATCTTAATATATTAATATCAACTGTGAATTAGAATAGCCTCATATTCAAATTTATTCGTAATTCCATATTTTCCAATTCAAACTCAAAAATTAATTTTAATTAGTTTACTATATATGGAGTTTTATTATATAAAGTTATTTATTTTATAACAAACTTATATCTTCTCTTTATTCTTTATTTTTTATACTAAGCTAAAAGGCATATATGAAATTGAGCTAGAGCCTGTGATAGCAAGTAAAATATTTCATTATTGAAATTTTCAAAATATAAAAATATTTGTATGTAATTAAAGTACAAGTATGATTTTAATCTCCAATATAATTTTGGGTATGTCTAAAACATATTTTTGAATTTGTCAAAATATTTAAGAATTGTCAACATAATATTTTTATATTTTATCAATAATATTAAAATATACTTTGGGCTTATACATATGTAAACCCCAAAACCAAAACTCCCAAATTTTAGTCCCTTAATCCTCATCTTTCAAAGTTGACTAAACTTTAGACCCTAAAAAATGGATGACAACGCAACCACCAAATTTACGTTGGGAAATCACCATAATTAAACACCCATAGAGAAAGTTACGGAGTCCAAAGCAAGAAATGCAAGACAATGGTGTAATTCTAACCACCAATACTTAAAAAAGCACATTCATCCCAATGGAGCAAATATAAGGGAACGAAGGGAGTATTATGTCAAAAAACTAAGGGGCATAAAATAAACATATTATAAACACAAAATAACTCTAAATTAACCAAATTCACAAAAAAATTATCTAATTCGATTCACCTTATAACTGCATCTACATGTTCATTATCACACAAATTCACAAATGACGTTCAAATATTCATGCAACTACGTACCTCAAAAGTTACCACAATATCACATCACATTTTGAGAACAGACATATTACAAAATAGTACAAGTTTCAACATACAAATGCTTCCAAATTGTTGATTGAGTCCTACACAAGATCTCCCTCCTCAATGAGCACTAAACAGTAAGATCGCGCTTGCAGTTATGTCTTCTATAAGAGGAGACATGCCCCTGGTAGGATGTTCGCAACCGCAACCTCAACCGTAACTGCCACCCCTCAAGCTTTATTTACTTATAATCACCACTTATAGGGGTAGAAAAAACAATTTAATGCTTCTCCTTCTACAACAGATTTAATGCGTGATGATTGGGGAAGGTGACGGGACATTTCCAGCTAGGAGGAGGTTGCTTCAATTTTCTGGCTTTTGCTCGACTTCTTGTTGATTGTTTCAGCTTTCGGGCTTTGTTGCTGAGGCCGTACTTTCACTCCCCTTATCATCTGAATGTCACAAAAGACTAGAAGTCAAGTGTATGCCCGGAGTGTTTGATTCCACTACAATTAGAAAATGCATAGTTCAAAAGAGCTCTCCCTCAGCAAGTATTTGGTTGCTCTAACTATTTCCTAGACACTGAGATGACAAGCAATAATTTTACTAGATATTGTGATGAAATGAGGTGCAATACACTAAATTCATGATCATTTTACCAAACAATATGGAAAAAAGTCTAAATAGTATTCAAGAATCATACGAAGGTTGGCAAAATGCACAGTAAATTGCTTGAGTCACTACATCAATCCCTCTTTAACACCAACAATCTCTTGTATAAGAGCAAAGTTCTATATAATAGCATCAACGACCAGAAAATAAACATTTCAGCCTTATTTTTTCGATTGATGCTTACAGAGAAGGATAAACGAGCAAATTATAGACTCGACACCCACAAGGAAAAAAAAGCCGCATTATTAAGGAGTACTAGAAACAGATCTGTGCAAACTTTCCTAAGTGTACAGAGTAATTTTTAAGCGAGCAGAAAACAGAAAATAAGAAAAAATGTCAGGGGTAGGAACTTCTCGATGTCTCACGGTTAGTTGATGTAGTAATCATGATCGAACCCCTTACTTAAATTACCAGATTATGTTACAGACAGTAAATAAACCATTTTTATAATTTCTAATACAACTATTTATCATAAAAACTTTGGAGCTGTTTGCTTTTCTACTTCTAAGGTTGCAACTTGCAAGTGGTATGATGCAAGTTGAAGCAAAGAAGATACTGTAAAAGTCAGACAACAATTCACATACATATTTATATATGCCCCACATTTAACATCTGAATAGATTACATAGTACAAATTGCATGCATTTAGAGAGAGAGAATGAGAGACATACATATTTGCCACATTTAACATCTGAATAGATTACAATGAAGTCCCCCTCTTGTAATCCATTGGATCTCACAAAATCCCCTGAACAGGTCAGAAATATACATATTTGCCACATTTAAATTTTGTAATCCAACAGAACATGATTAATAATATGGAGTACTGCGAAGTACTTGCAGGTTGTAAGAACAGATCAGATATAGTCACCTGTGTTTTCAAGGAGATACATCCTGCTTTTGTTGTTAGGCCAAAACCTGAAGCTCCAAAAAGGGACACGGTCGAATTTTTCAGATTTTACCGTTCATCAAAGATTAAAAAAAAGACCTTACAAAAGATTTTAGTGTGTACAATGGATACATAAGCTTATCGTGTAGCCAATAAAAATTACCCCTCAAACAACAAAAGTTAACTATCCTTCTACACAAGGAAAGTCACCCATACAAAAAAAGATATTATGATTTTGTTGGTAAGAACTTAGATACCCGTTTGAAAAGAATTGAAATTATATTATATAAAAGTAACCCCTCAGGCTCTATAGAACAAAAGTCACATCTTTATATAACAAAAGATAAGGTATGTCATTCAATATGGTTTATTTGATTCCGTTTTACTAAATTTTTTGTAAATACCTTAACATGTTTTTAAGTAAATACGACATTATTTGTAAAAAACTATATTATACCTGTAACGCATGTTCCATACCCGAGAGGTACCGATGTCTTCCATGGCAATGGGAATCCCGTCCCTTGCCTCCAGCTCTGGCAAATGTGTCTCTGCTTCTTTCTGATAGATAACAAACACACCAAATCATGTAACTAATGAGTTTATTGCTAATAAGAATGAACCACCTAATTAAATAACGAACATTAGCAATTTTGTAAGTACCTTAGGCAAGACAATTCTCCCTAGATTACCCACATCACTTTGCTTCAATACTTTTTGCAGGAGAAATCTCAAATTCTTCTCTGTTTTCCATCCCTATTTTTCAAAATCAGGTCATTAATAAAATTTCAAGTCAAATTCAGCATTTCCCATGACAATAAAGGTAAACTTTCAACTTCCTAGGGAAAACAATAATCAGCCATACTACTTAAATTGCACCCAAATAAATTCCATATCAATAAAAAACTTAAAGCAAGAGTAAATCAGACGAATTAAATTGCACCCAAATAAATTCCATATCAATAAAAAACTTAAAGCAAGAGTAAATCAGACGAAAAGACTACCTGTTTCTTCTCAATCCCAGCTTGCTTCTGAAAGCCGGTACCGGGCCTCTCCATTGGTAGCTGTGGCGGCATCATTTGCCCTACCATAGGACCTGGGAGGCTTGCTTGAGGTGGTGGCACCACCTGTGGTGGAGGGGGAGGAGGCCAATACACCCAGTTCCCATGTGGTGCAACAACCCCACAATTTCCATTCCCAACAACTGCATGCTGCTGCTCAGCCATCTGATTCATCATCTGCTGATTCACAACACTTCCATTCACATTGTTCTGATGCTGATGATGACTATCATGATCGGTAGAACTCCTATGATGATGTGAAAAGAACCTTCTCTGCCTAGCCATCCTCTTCTTCCGAGCCTCCTTCGTCGCAGACGACCCTAACCTCACCAACCCCTCCGCAGGACCAGGGTGATAATAGAACCTTGGGTAGGGAGGAGGGTTTCCATACCCTCCAAACTGCGCCACATCGGGGAACGCTCCATAATGAGGAGCCATCCCGTACTGCATAGGGGTGGGTCCCCATGCGTGGTAATCTGATGACGGTATAGGAGGTGGATATGACGCCATCGGATTACCAACTGAGTACGGATCCCCACCCATAAACCCAACCGGGGGAGGGGGTGGGACCATGGTTGGGGACACATTCACAAACGTTGATGGTGGTGGTGGAGGAGTTGGCAGCCACGTTGCAGGGCTAAAGCACTGTGGCTCGGGTGTGCAGCTAGGGTTAGCAGTAGTATCACTAGGAGTAGTAGCTGTAGCATCATTATCATTGGTGATGTGATCTTGGACTGAAGAATAGCTCGGATTATTAGTAGTAGCAGCAGGAGTAGTAGCAATAACCTGGAGATCGTCTTCGGAACCCATCGTCAAGCGCTTGTTTTGCAAGTGATGATTCTGCACCCACTGAAGTATCAACTTAAGCAACTGTTTCATCCCTTGTTGCCCACCTCCCAACCTATTAGCTGCGTTCTCAATTGTAGACTTCTTAATTTTGATATTTCTCAAATCCTCGGCGGAAATCGCCTCCTTGTTCGACTTCAACCACTCAAAAAACACCACCCCTAGATCATCCGGTGACGACCCCGGTTTGTGGTTCACCCCGCTGCCTCCTTGCCCAACAAGAAGATCAACAACACCACTAGTAGTATTCTTACTAGTATTAAAACTCTCATCTTGCTCTTGTTGCTGCATGAACTGCTCAAACACCCTCTCTTCTTCATCCTCCTCCCCTACATGACTCCCCAGCAACTCACCCGGCTGTAGGAACTGATACTGGCTGTTATCACGGTCCTGCTCGTTGCCGTTGTCTTCAAACAACGGTGATGGGTCCCAGCAGATATCAGAATTCTCCAACAAATCAATACATCCGAAATTATCCATCATATCCATGCAATGATCAACATCATCCAACACCATCTCCTCCACCCTTTGTACCCGATCCAAAACCGGAGGAGCAGTGGAGGAGGACGGGCCAGGGTCAGGGTCATGATCCGCATCTGACTTCAAAACAGCCCAAGAAGCCGCCCCAGAAGAAGCCGAGGAAGAGGTAGCAGTGGACGAAGCGCCGAACGGCTTCATAGTAGCAGCTGGAGTTGATGATGAAGATGACGATGACGACATGCAAGGAAAATCCGGGAGTGGTGGGAAGTCAGCATAGAACAAAGATGACGGATCGCTGACTTCAACATCCAAGAAATCCTCATTATTATTATTATTACTAATACTATTATTATTGTTGTTGACATTACCATTATTGTTGCTCTCTTTGTTATCATCAAGGTGATTGGAGGCGGTTTTAAACCAGATCTCTTCCTCATCGTTGATGCAGCAACCTTCTTCATCTCCGGCTACAACGCCAACATTTTGCAGATCTTCTCCATGCAACACCAAATCCTTCACTTCCTTCTTCTTCTCCATCAAAAAAAACTTTGAAGGTGGGTTATGTTAGAATTGATACGGAGGAGATGAGAAAAAGAGTGAATCTGTACAGTAAGGATTAGGCTATGGGATTTATTGGAGAGAATATGGTAGCAACATAAACCATCTGGATAACACCAACCACATATGTATTATACGAAGTACTTCGTATATGATATGATTTATTTTCACATATACAATAAAGTTTCTATTAGAAAGCGACCTTATTTGAAATTAATCCCACTTGCAAGATCTATAGAGAATCTAGTATGGATGGAAGGATGGGTATGTTCCCTTATCTAAAACTTCTGCTATAATAAAACAGAATCTAATTAAGTAGACTAGATTATTTAATAAGTATAATCTAAGGTTGCTGATTACTTTATTTGCATATGGTTAGTGTGGGTTGATTAAGATTAGTGAACTTGGTGATGATAGCAAAGGTGTTTAAGGGAGGATGAAGATGATGGAAAGCGGGGGGTAGAGACGAGAGAGAGTGGGGAATTGAAACAAAGGAGTGGAAACTACTCACAGTAATTAAAATCTGTTTGGTTTTTGAAATGTCTGAGCCCCCCATTTCTGTTTTATGAGTTTTTATTTACTAGCTGTTATGTTTTTCTTTTCTGGATTTTGGAGTTTTCTAAAGTTTGTCGAGACTTTGGGATGAAATGGATGTCACGGTAAATTTCAATCTCCTAACATACTTTATCTTTCTTCTTTAACTCTTACTCTCTAAATCCCTATAAAAAAGTTCGAAAACAAATACGAATTATTTTATTTATAAGCTTTTTAAAAAAAATAAGTCAAAGTAATTTAAAAAATAAGCTAATTTTACCTCGGAGTGAAAACGTTGTCCGAGGCAACGTTTTAGTATAAGCAAAATCGTTGCCCCAGACAACGTTTTGCATGAAGCTGGAAATATGGGGGTGAAAATGGGGCAGAGAAAAACGTTGCCAGAGGCAAAGTTTTTTAAAAAAAATCGAGCACATTTTCCACTTACCTGATTCTCTGCCAAATATTCTAACTTAAAACGTTGTCTCAGAAAATATTTTTCTCTGCCCCAATTTCACCCTTATATTTCTAGCTTCATGCAAAACGTTGCATGGGACAACGATTTTGCTTATGCTAAAACGAGGCAACGTTTTAACTCCTAACCAAAATTAGCTTATTTTTTAAATTACTTTCAAATGTGGCTTATTTTTCAAAATATTTGTAAAAGAAAGCTTATAAATAAAAAATTCCACAAATACTCATCATGTTATAAAAAATAATATATTCAAGTGGGATTTTGTCGAATGTATCTCAATGTAAATTCTTAGAATATCAAATTTTCATGATTTTTTATCTTACAAATTTGGAAATAAAAATGTTTAAATTCATTTCTAAGAGATCACGAAAAAGTCAAATGATGCAATCTTTTAGGGATAGAAGGATATATAGAGTACTAGAAAATGTTCATAATTAATATAGAGTAATTTACAAAGTTATATTTTATAACTATCTAATAATGATACATGCATTATTATTATTGATTGAGGAACGTAATATAAACTATTATCATAAACAAAAATTATTAAAAATTCACCATATCAATGAAAAAGAAATCACCTTAGTATAAAAGTGTAAGAGATAAGTTTAAAAGGGGCAACAAAATAAATAATTATTAACTTGAAACCTTTGTAGTGATGTTTATCTTAGAATGCTCACGAATGTAGAAAAGAGATTGGAAGAAACAACCAACCAGTGACGATTCTATAAAGAGTGCGACATACATCACTGGTACGGGACAAACACCCCCCCCCCCCCCCCCCCCCCCAAAAAAAAAAAAAGAAAAAGAAAAACCCTCGTGCTTATACTTCCTCTCTCATGCACTGATGCACAACCATTCACCATCCGTTCTCAGCTAGTGGTGCGTCCAAACGGTGCCCTCTCAGCCCCTCTTTTTTATTTTAATTAAACCCTCAATACTAGATGCCAAAGGTGAGAATTTTATATATATATTTTATTTATAACCAATTAATCTTTAAATTTTGATCGAATTCAGTTCTGAATGTGTGTGGCCTTTTGACTAGCATCAAATCTATAAGGATATGTTATATTAACTTATTTTTCCAATTTTTTTTAATTATAATTACATTATATTTGCGGATGATAGACAATCTTATACTCCATGCCATATACTTGTAGTGTAACTAAGCTCCATTCATTTCGTCATCTACTTTTGTTTTCTAAGACCACGTACTTCGTTAAAAACTACTCCTTCTAAAATAGTTTATGAATTAATCAAAAAATATTACTCCATACTATTTACATTTACCAAACCACAGTAGATGTATGTGTGATATCGGAACACCACCGTGTCCGGAATTCTACTACTCATCCATTATCTACGAAATATATTTTATTTACTTAAAAAATAGTTATTTCTATATATTTTCTCTGCCTCTAATTTCTTGACTTATTTGACTTTTTATGGTTTTTAAAACACGACTTAAAACTCTTTTATACATAAGACAAAAAAAATTAATATTATAAAAATTTAATTGAGATAAATTTAACAAAATTTTAATTATATATATAATTTATTATAATATAATTAAAATTTATAATTAAGTTTGGGACGAATTAAAGGTCATGATCAAACCAAAGTTGTCAGAATTCGTAGAAGAAGCTACGGGAAGATGGAGAAGGGTAAACGAGGCATACGGACTTGCGGAGTACGAGATTGCATGCTTTGCCGTGTCAATGAAGTTCTGACGTAAACTCCTTTCAAAATGCAACCCACCTCTGTTTGTTGTCCTTACTCATATTACTATTTACTACTACTACGTACGTACGTTACGTAGTATGTTAACCACTATCCTTAGCCCGTTGATTATATTTCTTTGTTTCTTAAAAATTGACTTATTTTCCATTTTAATTCATTAGATTGCCTCACTCTTTTAAATATTATCTCATTCTCTTATAAAAATTTCAATTCTACCCTGATAATAAACGTTGTCCTGGTCAGCATTTTTTACTAACTAAAAACAGTGCCTTGGGCAGCGTTTTTTATTGACTAAAAACGTTGCCACAGGCAGTGATTTTGCATTAGGTAAAACGTTGCCTCCGGCAACCTTTTTCTTCCGAAGCTAAATTAGCTTATTTTTTAAGTTACTTTCTAAGCTAGCTCATTTTTCAAATTTTTTTTAAAAAAAGCTTAAAAATAAAAAAAAATCTACAAAATTTTATGACTTCTTTTGTTCTAAACAATTACAACATTTTTAATTAATATATGATTTTAATCATTAACATCTCTAATTATTCTCTAAAAAAGTATAAACCAAAACTAATATATAAGTATTTAACATTATGATAAAAAGTTTTTATTTATGAGTAAAATAATTGGTAAAAAATATTAGCATATCATATTGTTTAAATTAAAAATATAGTAAGTTATTCAAAGTCGAAGAAATATATTATATTTTGAATAACACTCCATTAATTAAGAAGCAACTTTAGCATTCTTTAAGTAACACAATAGAATAGTTAGTTAAGGTGCATTAGTTTAATCAATGATTTTTCATACTTTTATTACAGTTATGCTAAGAGAGGGGGGAACACGGTCTCTCACCTAGTTACAAGGTCACGTCCGATTGAGCAAATTAACCTGCACATTTTAAATCATTTTAAAAAAGCTATTTAAAGCGACATCAGATCAGTTAATATTAACCCGCTTTTAAAAAAAAATAACACAATAGAAAAGAAAAGGAAAACTAGTGATGCATTGGTTGTATGATGATTGGTCCATTTGGGAGGCCATTCACGTGCCCCCCTCACTCCTCTTTGGAGCTGTTTGCTTTCGAACCGATAACAAGGAAAATTTATAGGGTTGGGTTTCTCCAACGACCAAGCAAGCTCACTATTGGCTCTTACTTTCAATGGAGAGCTTATTTTTTGTCGCTCTCTTGGGTTTGTATGCTTACTCCGTACTTTTTATTATATTTAAGCTTATTAGTCTCTCTTTATGTACGCTTCTCATTGTTAAATATTACTCCTTTCGTTTTTTTTTCTTTCTATTATCCCTATTTTTAAATTTTAAAATATTATTTTTATTTGAAATCTTTCTATTTTAATTTAATTTTGTGATTAGGTGAATATGTTTAGTGAGGATCACTATTCATATGATATGTAGTTCATTGATTAATTTTTTATTTGTTTAATATCATGAACTTTAGAAATTTTTCACTACTTATTTAATACTCATCCCTCTTGTATTATTTTTTTAATAGAATCTATTCTTAATTTTAGACTAATTTAAATTATTTTATAAAATCTTAATGATATTTAATATTGTCGTGATTTCTTTTCTAATTCCAAATGAAAATGAAAAAGCCTTTATTTTAATGCTAATAATAAAAATCTTAATTAAAACCTATAAAATAAATAATGTAGTCTTGAAAAATAACTTAAAAGCTTCTAATTTTAATTTAAAAACAGATTTATATTTTCAAAAATTATAAATTTTGATGGAGTTGATGATCACTTCCTTGTCAAAGTAGAAAAAGAAGTATTTCTTTCACAATATAAATTATAAAATGTATTAATTACTAAATAAAATATTTTTCTTTAACAAATCAACATTTAATTCTTCATAAATATTAAAAATAATATTTAGAATGAAGTATGGTACATTGACAATGGGACATAAGTCAGAAATTAGCATTGGGACATAGGTCCGCAACGCCCTGGGGAAAAGGACATAACTTGCGATTTAGCATTGACGCCTCTGGGATGGTTCGCAAAGCCATGCGAATGAGACATAATTCACAACTAAGAAGTTACGCCACTCGGACGGGATATAGGTGCGCATAGCCGGCAAATGGAACATTATTTGCAATTTAGTTTGGACACCTCGCTAATGGCAGACAAGTCTGCAAAGCCTAGCCAAAGGGACAAATTCGTAAATAATTAAACATTTATGCCCCCGCTGATGGGACCTTCTTGTTTAATGCCTGGTAGCAAGTATATGATTAGATCAGAAATTGCCTGGTTCTATCTATCCACTCTGTCATCCATCCTCGTTTCACTACTGATACTTGATTGATACACGCTCAGCATAAGAAAAACCATAAACCCAAGGGAAGATGCACAGCCTAATAAGAAGAAATAGTATGGCTGGCATTGTAACTCTCGTGATTACTTGAACGTAATGTTGCCGTGGGAGGAGGATGAATATGGGAGAGACCAAGCAGAGAAGCTCGTATTATTGCTTTGCGTGTATAATTGTTGTTGCATTGCCGAGGATGGCGCGGCCCTCCTTTAGAACTGTTATTGTTGCTAGTTTTTTCTTGGTCTTTTGCTGTTGACGATCCTTTCAATGCTGTGTCGCCCTTTGTACAATCTGCTTCTCTTTCTTGCCTTATTTCCTTCAGCATGGCTGCTACGTCCCTTGGGATGGACTATGTTGTATCGATACGAATCCAAATACGGATACAAGTACAGATAAGGTACGGAAAACGACAAAATCAAAATTTTTAGAATAAAAATAAAACATAAATTATACATATTAAAATCATTCAAATATCACTACTACAAATTTAAATATAACTTCACTTAGCCTAACAATACATGTCACTAACAAACTTACCTTTGAGATTGAGAGTTAGGAATGGCTTGACAGGCTTAATCTGTATTTTGAGATATTTTGTTCTTTTCTGAGATCATTTTGTATAATTCTGTCAATATTCTTGCCATAACGTTTCCCAGTTTCTAGGCTTAGATGGCTCTTTGTAAATTGTATATATGCTCTTGCTTTGTACGAGTAATGCAACGATCATCTTCCTTCAATATACGTCCATAGCTAGTCTTCGCTGGCGAATTTACGAGATTCATTCTTGGAATTTGGATGTCTTTTAAAACTTCGCTAACTTATGTAGTTGATATCCAAAATGTTTTACTTCTCTAACAGATTTAATTTGTGACTTCTTACAATTACCTTTCAACCTCTCATCTCACTAATATTCACACCACATACTTTTATAAAATATTCCCTTTATCTCTACTTTTTTGCTTCATTTGCCTTTTCATGGTTTTCAAGATACAATTTTAAAACTTTTATCTCCAAATTCGTAAGATAAAAAATTATGAAAGTTTAATATTTTAAAATTTTTCATTGAGATGTATTTAATAAGATCTCAATTGGATGTATGATTTGTTATAATATAATTATAATTTATGGTAAAAAAATTTTAAACTTTGACTCTAAAAAATATAGAAATGTAGCAACAGAAGGGAGAGTAAGAATTATAAAATCCAGAATCTGTTAGTATCATTTAATATATGTTCAGACTGGTACAGCATTTTTTGTTTTCAATATTTAGTTTCCAATTAAAGTTAATTTCTTATAACCATAGGCCATATCTAAGGCACATGTTCGACTATATGATGATCACTCTAAACTACACGTTGAAAGGTTCCTTGCTTGCTTTTGTCAAAGTCAACATTGCTTAGCACTTGCCATATTATAAGGAAACTATCAAATACACTATAAAAATTTCTTTCAGACTTATTAATCGATCAACTTAACACATTTTAAGTCCTACAAGATTGCAATATTTTTAGTTATATACTTACTCCATAGAAATTATACATGTTATATTGAAATTGATCCGTACCCAAATCTTTAAGCTAGATTATTAGAGTCTATAATAGTTCGAACTTTACTTGAAAAAAATTGAACCAACACAATAGCACAAATCAACTTTGAATCTTATATAACTCTGCAAAAGATGTAATGAGTTTAGAGCTGTTAGAATCAGACCCGACCCGATAAGTTACCCGAAACCAACCCGGACCCGACCTGATTATGACCCGAAAAGTGAGACCCGAAAATCGACCCAACCCGACTTGAAGTTAACCCGAAACCGATTTGACCCGATATTCAAAGACCCGAACCTGATCCGTATCCGACCCGTTAGGGACCCGACCCGTTACAAACCCAACCCATTACGGACGCGACCCGAAAAGAACCCAAAACCCATTGAAATCGACATATAACCGATATAACCTGATTTATAACAATTCGTTACCTGAATTCACTGGATGTGTTAATAATCTGAATATACGTGAATATGACCTAATCTTGACAGGCCTATTTTTTACCTAATATATCTAATAACTTTGGAAACCAAACATTTTTATTAATTTAATTATTTAATAAGTACATTTATGAAAATAAATTTTTTAAAAGATTTACTAAATATTCAAATAAAAGAAAAACCATCATGTCTATGCCTATGAAAAGTGAGATTAGAGCCTTCCAATTTGGGGTTTCATTGTTTCATAAATCTCATTGACGTCCTTTTTCCAAAATGACAATCATTTTCCTACAACCTACTCTTTACATAACATTAAATAAAAAACTAAAATATTATTTTCATAGAATTCCTCTATTTATACCAATGTCAATATATGATCGTTTATATGTTAAGTTGCTAAATATTTACTTATCTCTACATTTGAAAGTTAATATCTTATTCTTTTAAGGTATCGAAGTCTTTCCTATAATCTATATTCGACAACTAAATAGTGAACATATAGACTTATTATATACACTATTTTAATCAATATATGAAGGTAAAATTTTTTTAAGGTATTTCAGTTATCAAAGTAATTAAAAAAGGTAAAACAAAGATATTACAAAAGCTTACTCCTCAGTGACATTCCATATATAAAACTCTATACCAATTATAATAGGAGAGCAACAAAATTCTATAAACTCATATTACAAGGGAAGACAATACCTTTTTGTATAAATATCATATTCTTATAATGGTTGTACATTTTCAAACAAAAAAAAAGAGCAACATAACGGTTAAACCAATGGTCTCTTTGATGGTTTGACTTTTTGAGCAACATAACGGTTGAAAAAACAAAAAAGCAGTTGTTTTAAAATTTAAATGAGCGGTTTTCTAAATTCAAAATGCTTTCGAATATTTTGAAATAATAAGTATTTTTGGAAATTTTGATGCCACGTATAAACGTATTAACTCTATTTTTTTTAAAAAAAATATTAACTCTAATTTAATCGCAAACATATTTTAAAAATTTAATCTTTAAGTTATTTTAGTTACGGGTTGTAAAGTTGTAACTATGCTATGTGTCTATATTGCGACTTACGTTACGTTCACATCTTCTGTTATAAACTTATAATTTATAACTTATAAGTATTTATTAACAAATGATTACGCATTTTGACATTTGTAACTCTACCAACACTTTTCAGCTTTCCATAAATCACTAAATAAAATCAGTCATGAAATAGTGAAATACAAAACTCGTTAAGTCATTGTCATCATAATTTATATTATTCAAGGACTAGCAATCTATAAGATCATATTTGATTCGAACCCATACAATTTATTTTAACTAGTCTATATTAATATGACTTAACTTAATTCACTTATACGAACTTGTCATTTTCAATTTAAACTAAACATATTACAAGTTCTTATGTATATATAAAATTAACATCGTATGTTATAAAATAATTTGATAGGATAATACACATTTAATAATCATTACCTCAAAAATATTTTGTTTTAAAATGACCTATCAACATCATCATTGTCCAATTTATAAATTAACCATCATTATTGTCCGATTTTATCAAAATCGAACTTGACCCTAAATAACCCGTTTAGGAATCGATCTGATTTTACCAGCACCGACCTTGACCCGAACCCGAAATAACCCGCTATAACCCGTTCAGGGACCGACCTCATTTTACCAGAACTGACCTTGACCCGAATCTGAAATAACCCGCTATAACCCGTTCGAGAACCGACCCGATTGTACTAGAATCGACCTTGACCCGAACAGAATACAACCCAAACCAATCTTGACCCGAACCGAATACGACCTGAACCGACATTGACCCGAACCAAATACAACCCGACCTGAACTCGACCAAGCAAATAACTGATTTAACCCGATCCAAACCGGCCTGACAGGCAAAATTGACCCGATAAGAGCCGACCCGCGACGGGTCAACCCAGAACCGACTCGTTGACCCGATTTGACACCCCTAAATGAGTTTGTTGACAAAGCATATCATCTACAATATGTCATTCCTCACTTTCAGTTTTCAATTGACGATGATGTGGATGGTTAATAACCCATTAAATCGTAATTGAGAATATAAATTATATCAGAATATAGAGATATTAGATATATGTATTGTTATTTCATATATAGCTATTGTTATATTATTAGATGTAGATATTGTTATATCATATATAGAAATACATAAGATATAAAAATACAAAAAGATATATATCAGATATAGACATTATTATGATTTCAAATATAGAAATAAAATTACGAAAATGACTCTAATATAAATATATATATGAGCTATAAAATTAGGAATTTATATTTATTATAGTATTGCCTAATCGATAAATGACCTTTGAAGCTTCCTAATGAGAGTTAAACCTCAGATTCTACAATGTCTATCATTTGGGGGAGAAGATGGAGAAGTTGGATCACCTCAAATGTACAAGACTGCATGTATCAGTTGGTTGAAGATTTAATTTGGATGCACTTTTAATTCTACACTCCTGAATTTCGGGCATTACATGTGGTATAATGACATCATAATGTTTAAGATTATACATGTACATTAATGAGTTTCTTTGAGGGGACAGACGACTAAGTGAATGGGTGCAATAAAAATTCTTGGTGGAGACCTTGGGAAGTCCTAAGTTATGGAATCTCACCACGTTTTGTTTGTCAAAGTTGTAACTGTTGTATTTTCCACTCTTCATCATATGATCTTAAGCCCATCTTTAAATCAACACTAATTGTAATTTCTTTTTTGAAAAAATACACTCATTGGCAGAAGTAGTAATCATTGGTTCAGTATTGGGTCTTTTGTTTAGATCTATGGTCCAGATCCAATACCTGGACTTGTGTATTTTCGAGTCTTACTAGGGTTGGGCAACCCATTCTTCTCATAGCTTCGTCATTTCACTTTAAGTTGGGCCTGACCCGAAATGACGTGGATCGAATTTTGACTAGTTACATAATTTGTGTAGAACCAGATTGACTTGATTAAAATTTATATGTCTAATCAAATGATTATGTTTAATGCCTCAATAAGCAAGTGTCTAAATTACTGTAGAATACTAGATAACAAGACCCTTATCAAACTCCCATTAGTAACCAAAATATAGAAAGAGTTATTTACAACCTGACAAATATGACTCTACTAAATTTATTTAGACGACTCAATTGGCATTACCTACCAATAAAGGTTCTTATGAGTCGAGTCGAGTCGAGGTTGAATTTGGTTGGGCTTGGCCCGAGCTTGATAACTCAAGCTCAATTTTGACTCAAGCTCGAAAACTCTTGAGTTGAACAGAAGCTTGAGCATTGTTGTTGTTTATTTGTTTAAAAATTGTTCAATCATCCAAAATATCGATCATTTATTCAAAATACATTATTCATTTGCTGATATTACTATTAATACATTGTTCATTTGCTATTTTTTCTCAAAATATATTGTTCACTTGCTTAATACTTCTTAGATAGTGTTTATTTTCACAAAATATGTTGTTCACTAGTTTAAACCTATAATGCTCATTTATTCAACATTTATCGTACATTTGTTCAATACTAAATAGAGTTGTTTTTATTCATTAAAATATGATAACATTGTTCAATTTCCTCAACTGTATTGTTCATTTGCTCATTTCTCACAGGTAAAAAGATAAGTAAAGAAATTATTCATTTAATACTCATTACAACAATGTAAAAAGAACAAAAATAATCACATTTTTTTTTATAGAGCTCTTCTAACTCCTTAAGCACTGCAACCTCTGAATAATAGCAAGGAATTATCTTTTGGACCCTTTCTTTTCATATAACCACTCAAGTAATGATTAGGGCTCAGCAAAAACTATACGTGAACCAAAAGATCCATCCGTTATTCGAATAGAAATATAGGGTACATAACCGAAACCTGACCCGAATAGGTCGGTTAATGGGGTGCTTGTCAAAATAAAATATTGGGTATTCAAATTACCCGATAAGCTGAAATATCAAATTTCACAAAAATAATTCAGCATTAATAAGGTTGGAAATTTCAGAGGAAGTTTATATTAAGCAAAAATTATGACGCAATGCTCAATCTCTGGGGCGAATGAGCATAGGTGGGTTAAGCTACACAATTAATTATGTAATTACCATTAAATAGTATGGGAAATTACGTAATTTCTTCTTTCGAGTGCACCTTAAAAAAGGTATTTTCGGGAGTATAACAGATGCGCTAAGTTTACTTTGGGCTTTCATAAACAGAGCTATGGTCCTGGTTAGATTTTAGGTTGGACCTTGCTGAGCCCAACACAGCCCAACATAGTGTTTTTTGTGGGCTTATGTAACACCGTAGTAGTGCCTGATGACTTGTGTAAAGCCCAATCACTTCTTCATCTACAAACCTTTTGTAATTAATTACAATCCATAATTCTTATTTATCAAAAAATTATATATTTGTACTTCTTAGTTCAAAACAAATATTTCGTTTTTTACTCTAAATTCATTTTTTTTTTTGTAACTATGAACAGGCTTGGCAAGGGCCAACAATGTAGTTTTAACTTATTTTAGAAAAAATATGCTAAAAAAAATTACCATAAGTTTAAACAAAGTACACTCTAATTCAATAATTCATGTAAGAACTGGGAAAAAAGAAGTTCAAAGAAGTTTAGAAAAAACAAATTCAGGCTAGTTCAAATTAGATACTGTAAGCTCAATTTTATCAAATAAGTCAATTTTAATAGTATATAATATATTTTTAGGTTTTATTCTCTTCAACTTATTTATGCTAAATGATCAAACTTTTTTGCTGAACTAGTTGCTTTTAAAAATTCATTCTTTACTATATGAAACTTATTTTTGATAAATTTAACTTAATTTAGCTAAAACTTATATAACTAAGTGTTGGTTAAATTTTACTTAATTTAGTAAAAACTTATATTACTAAGTGTAGGGAACAAATCCTTATTCTGCACATTCTTAAGACTACCCATTTGATAAAACTAGTAATCATAAACAACTCATAAAATTTAAGATAAAGAATTAAAGAATTGAGTACGGTTAAGCTCACTAGACACTAGAATTTCGGATTTTGTTAGGTCCGTCCCGATTCCGATCACAGGCACTGTGCCAGTGCATGCTTTTGGAAAAAGAAATTACGTACTAAATAATTTTAGCATCTTCCATAAAATAAAAACATGTGATATGAAAGAAAAAGGACAAGGAAGACACACGAGTAAGAATTTAAGATGGAATTAACGACAATGGTTGTACTATGACTTAACTTTAGTGTTTGGAATGGTCCAGCTTTTTGTGTTAGCACGCTAAATAGTATTTTTACCAGTAAAAATCATTATTTGTTTGGGCACTAAAGGAGATTTCATTATTAAAGCTTAATCTCTACCAAATCTTGCAGATATGCTCTAACTATTTATTTTTATGTTCTGAAAGTTCTTTTGCTCATGCCTTCTTACACAAATCAGATAATTATTAATTAGTTTGTCGTTAGGAGTTTGGCAACTTCTTTTACTACAACTTGTCCATTAGCCCCACAACAACTTCGACATAACAACGAGTCAAAGACTATAGCCTTTACTTTGTTTTCCTTTTAGAGATTTTTACTTAAAAGGTGAAACTTTCAATTTGAGACTTCTTTTTTCTCCTTAGTTTCCCCAATAGAAAAGAGTTTGGATCTTTATTTGAGACAACTTGTAAGTGTAAGAGTGAGTATGAGTGAAGATTCCAACTATTCAAGTGATTTGATCTTAACTTGTATGGTAATTTTGTCCAATTGATTCTCAAGTCCATAAGAAAATTGAATTGATTTGTATGTTAATTGTTGATATTAGTATGTAGCATACGAGTTGATGTTATTGTACTAATTATATAAGAATATCCATTACATATTTGAATATATCATGAGTAAGTACAAGGTACAAAATTTGCTCATTCAAAACTCTTTTAAATGAGCAAGAAATCCAAAAAAAAAGAAGCTTATACCTTCTTTTTCTTCTTCTCGTTTGAAATCTATATGTTTTAGAGTCAAACTTTAACTATGAATTTTTTCTATTGTTTAAGAAAAAATATAATTATATGGAGCCTTAAAATATTCGTCTGAGTGTATATTTTTCAACTATCAACTTTTTATAATTTTTGCAAATACACAATTAAATATATTTAAAATTTAAGTTTGCTTTGGTATCTATAAAAAAACAAACAAATGAAAAAAATAAAAAGAAATAGATAGAGTAATATATATTCGAGTATGTAAGAGAATTGTTCCATTGTTGCTAAAGTATTCACTATCTAATCAAAACTTTAAAAAACAAAAATCCTGAACAAAGCCAATATAAAGGTACATTATCTAAACAATTTTTAACAATTTCAACCTAAAAATCTACTTGTATGAGGGAACATTATTGGAGTTTTTTTTTTCTTAAAACCAAAAATAAGTAATATAGCTAAAATAGAGGCATCATTATTCAAGTTATCCTTAAAAAGATCACTTTAATAAATGTCACAAAATCTTTCAATTAAAAAAAAGAGGGAGCATATATATATATATACTCCATGAAGGTGGAGCTCCTTCCATGTGAACTTTGCATTAAAATTTTCCTCTAGTAAACTTTTACCCTTTTAAAAGTCTTCATTAAAAACTTTGGCCACTCTTATGTTTTGGACCCACAAAAACATATGGAGTCCACATTTGGGAATATACATCATTGTATGCATTACAAGATTGGAGTTAATCATATCTTGTCTCTTCCATTGATAATTGATCGGATCCAATGGATCATACGCGAGATCATTTCCACGTGTAGGGTCATTGATATTGGACACACAATTAGCAAACATGATTTCATGGTTTCTCATTTACTTTACGAGGAAGACAGACATTAATACGTTGGATGTGTTGCAAAGAAGCGTAGCAATAAACGGCTCTTTAATTTGGATTATAAAAGTTTTGGACACTCTATGTTTACAAATTACAATGGTGGCCGTACGTACATTTTTCTTACAGTATTTTAGTAGTTGTAAACTATTTCTTGTTGAATTACACTATCGGAGATTGATAAGCTTTTTCAAGTTAAGAGAATGTTTAGGGTATCAAATAATTGTATGGAGGATAGAATAAGTAAGGATGAGTTGGACTGCATTAGGTTAATGCATTCCATAATTTAATGACCAACAAAAAAAAAAAACATAACCAATCTACATACTATTAAGTTATGTTTGATGAATGTTTTCACTCTATTATTCCCTCAAGTATTGCTTGCAATTGCAAAACTTTTCTTATCAAGTGACTATTATATTTCAAAGAGAAATTTCTAGGGCTTTTTTGTAATTTTATTTCTAGATTTGAGATATAATGTTTATATTTTATATGAGTTTTTCTGTAATTTTATATATGTTATATTTCTATATCTGATATAACAATATCTATATCTGATATAACAATAGTTATATGATATAACATTATATATATCTGAAATTTCAATATTCTGATATTATTTATATCAGATATGAAGTAGAAAAGTCTCGTTTTTCAAGTATTATAGTTTATGTTTTCAAAGATTAAAAGTAGTTGTGTTAAGTATAGAGCCAATCTTCACATCAAACAAAGAGTCCACGGATTTGTTGCTTGAGTGCTATTAGTCTACAACGACACTTGTCCTAGAACTCATAGATTGGGTCAAAATCGCAATGTACAGGGAGTATCGCTATATAATGCCAATGGTAAAATCCAAATACACAACCCATGTACTAAAAAATGGGTTGGTGTATTCAAGATTGTAATGAAAATTAGCTTTTAGTAAGTATATGATCCATGATCTACACCCTATTAATACTAATGTCTTCATGACTAACCCCATTATTATTATTCCTTCCAATTCTCTATGGTACAATGTTACCCTGTCGTCTCAAAATAATAAGGAAATCATAACTATATCTTATATCTCTAATAAGACTATAACCCCGTCCCCTGTGATACCATTCTAACCATATGAAATAAATCCTATTATCAACTTAGTTTTGCAAAATGAACTATTTAAAGTTAAATATATGTAACTTATTCAAGAAAATTCACAAAATTGAAAAACTATTGCCAACAATAATTATCCTACATTAATAATGACTTTTAGTTTTCTTATATTATTAAAATTTAAAAGTAGTTAGATAACATGCAGTATCAAATATATCTCTTGGCCTCTACTTTGGTACTCTATACTTATATTCTCCTTCTATAATTCTATATCCCAGTAGAATTATTCTATTTAATTTTTTATGGTCTTTAAGATGAGATTTAAAAATTTTAATCTCCAAATTAGTAAGATGAAACTATTATAAAAAGTTCATATTCTAAAAATATATAGGGAAATATTTGCAACAAGATCCTAATTATATTTATATAATTTCTTATAAATTATTGAGTATTTATAGTTAAATTTTATATATCTTAACCTCGAACAATAAATAAGAGTAAATCAATCGAAATGGGAAAAACTCTAACATTACGTCCTTTTGGCCATTTGAATTTAATCGTCACATTAATATGATATCCTCTATATAAATATAAAAAATGGGGTGTTTTAGGATTCTTCAATAATTAAGAGTTAAGACGCAAAAAATTAGAGAAAAATATAGGTTAAAAAAAAAAACATGAACAGTAATATATAACAAATCATGACAAGTAATGGGAGACAGAAAAGAAAATGGTAGTAGAGAGTAGAGACTAGAGAGGTCAATCAAAGGAAAACATGAAAATATTCAATCACAATATCCCAACAGTCAAAACCTCCTTTTCTCAGTTTTCCAAAAAAACCCACTCCTTGCTCAATGCTCAGCACTCACCACTCACCACTCCACTCCTCTGCTTTCTCCAAACTCCCTTCAATGTCACACTTCCACCCCCTCCTCCTCCTCCTCCTCCTCCTCCTCCCCCTCCCCCTCTCCTCCTCCTCCTCCTCCATCAGTAGCTCTTCATCTTCACCGTCAGATGTTGAGCTATTACTGTACAAAATCAAGCCCACACTCCAAGGCAACACAGAAAGTCTCCTCCTTTCATCATGGAACACAACAACCCCAATCTGCCAATGGCGTGGTCTCAAATGGGTCTTCTCAAACGGCACAACACTCACCTGTGACCCTCTCTCCTCCCCTCAATGGTCCTCCCTTACCCTCTTTAAGGACCCTTCACTTCACCTCCAATCCCTCCAGCTTCCCTCTGCCAACCTCTCCGGCTCCCTCCCTCGTGAACTGGCCGAGCTCTCCGCTCTCCAAACCCTCTACTTGAGCGTCAACTCCTTGACTCAAGGGGTTCCCTTAGAGCTTGGTTACAGTTCCTCACTTACTGAACTTGATTTGAGACACAATTTGCTATCTGGGTCTCTCTCCCCTTCCATTTGGAACCTCTGCGACCGCCTCGTTTCTCTTTGGCTTCATGGTAATTCTCTCTCTGGTTCTCTCCCTGCCCCTGCATTGCCTAATACCACTTGTGATAGTTTAAAGGTTCTTGATTTAGGGGATAATAAGTTCTCCGGGCTGTTTCCTGATTTTTTGACAAAGTTTAGGAGTGTTGAGGTTCTTGATGTTAGTCATAATTTTTTTAGTGGGGTTATTCCTGAGGGTTTGGGACAGTTGAAGCTTGATCAGTTGAACATGTCTTACAACAATTTTAGTGGGGTTTTGCCTAATTTTGGGGGGAGTGGAAAATTTGGGGCTGAGGCTTTTGTAGGGAATAATCCTGGATTGTGTGGGTACCCTTTGGGGAGTTGCAGTGGAGGGACTAGTTTGAGCCCTGGTGCAATTGCTGGTCTTGTGATTGGGTTGATGACTGGTTCTGTTGTTGTTGTGTCTGTGTTGATTGGGTATTTGCAGAATAGGAGGAGGAAGAATAGGGGGGAGAATGAGGATGATGAATTGGAGGAGTGTGAGGAGGATGATACTGCTGGTGAAACTGGTGAAGCTAAGCTTGTTGTGTTTCAAGGCGGCGAGCAGTTGACACTCGAGGATGTGCTGAATGCTACTGGGCAAGTGATAGAGAAGACGAGCTATGGAACGTCTTATAAGGCAAAGCTTGCGGATGGGGGGACTATCGCGTTAAGATTGTTGAGGGAAGGTTGTTGCAAGGATAGGAGTTCTTGTTTGCCTGTGGTAAAGCAGTTGGGGCGTATTCGGCATGAGAATTTGGATCCCTTGAGAGCTTTCTATCAAGGAAAAAGAGGGGAGAAGTTGCTTATTTACGACTATGTTCCTACCAGAACTCTCTTTGAGCTTTTACATGGTTAGTGTCTCTTTCATATGTGGTTTATTGTCAGTTTTGTCTCTCTTCGCTGGATTAGTAGCATATGAAACAAGAATCCTATCTATCATCAACTATCAATATCGAATTAAGACAGAAATAAAGTTATAAACGTTCCCAGCACCTGAGTGAAGTATGCATACCAGGTGACTAATTGCATAAATGGACAAGCTGTCAAGAAGTCTTGTACCTGACTTGTTTTAGCTGGAAATGATTCCTTATGTGCATTTATGTGATAGAATTTTCTTCTGGTAAGTTATAAGCGTTCTCTTAGTCTTGGATATTCCTTTGATGATTTGTTACTGTGGAAATGCAGACCTGTGAAGAAAAGAATTTGATACGAATATTGATTTTATCCAGTGTTTAAAAGCCCTGTGAAATCTAACAGCTTAGTTTGATAACACAGATTTTGCACTGCTCTGAATTACTTTGCATTAATTAGTTAATTGTTGTACACCCGTACTGTTAAAAGCACTTCTCACAGCGTACTAGTGTAGTTGCTGGGTATATGGTAATACTATATGCTAACATATTCTGTAGATGAATAATTTTTTAGATATTGTCACTGACATTTAGTTTTTATTTATGTGCAAGATGGAATGACGGAGTTGTTAATATATAACTAGGATTCCAGGAATGAAAGGTTGAATATTATAGAAATATGATTACGCTAGAGTTTGGTCAGCATGTCTTGAGCTTCTGATCTGGATTACATAAAAGGCATGATATTCACTGTACTATCTGAGCTATGAAAGGCTTGGAATTGAGTTTAATTGCTAGTTGGTTATATGTGAATGGTTCATTAACTAATAAGAAAGACAACCTAGTCTGGTGTTGTTGAGTCTTACGGAGTAGCTGCTTAAATTGGGGTTCAAATGGGTTTGGGCTTCCTTCGGTAATACATTGAAATCTCATTCAAGTCAGAATCTCTTGTAAGTAGCAGTCTTTCATGACGATGAACAAAACTTGATTAGGGAGCACGATACTCATTTGATTTCAACTTGTTTTCTCTGTTACCAGGAACCTTTTTTAGGCCATGTGTCTTGTTCCCTGTTGCTTCTTCCCTATACCTTAAATGAGATATTGATGCATTCTCTCTACATTGACCTGGAAGAATATACCCTACTACCCTCATATCCTTTAATTTAGGGATGTCATGTTTTGAAAAGTTTCTTTTCACATTGAGACCCATGATGGATTAGAGGCTGTCATCGTCCTGCCATGAGCTGATTCAGGCTAGACTACTCATAAAATGGATTGGTTCTAGTTATTGGCCGGTTTCTTCCTTTTCAAGAAGTAAATATCCAGAATGGTCTGTGAAAACAAGATTCTGTGAGTTTTGTGACTTTGTTTAACCCATTTGAAGAACCAGGCTGGTTAGGGAGAGTGGGGTGCTGAACCAGACACCTTGCGAAGTACTTTGCATGGAAATGACGTTTGATGTACCTATTACAAGAAAGTATTATAAGTTATGCACTTCTAATAACTCATTGTCTACATGATGGGAATTACTTCTGGGCCTTATGGCTGTTGTTGAAATTGTCTAGACTTTAGAACTCTGGTAGTACTTGCTCATGCATTTCATTTTGCAATCCCTTAATCAATATTTTACTGTCTAGTTAGATTTGCTGCAAGGACTTAGAAAACTAAACCATATAGTGTTTCTTTCTGCCTTGGCAATTTGGCCGTGTACATGAGCTGTGATTTGAATTTCCAAAGTGTTTTGCAAGTTTTTCAAGATAAGGTCCTTAGAAGATATGGATTGGACTCAAACAGGATTGTAACAATGCTATATAATCTCTTCTTTTTATCCAAAATTGTTCTGCATGATTGCACCGACTATCTAGTTCTATGGACAGCATCTTTATTTGCTTAGTTGCTCTATATGATAACAGTTTTTGTTCTTTGAGAGTCTTACCTTCCAATTCCATTAGAGGGAAGTACGCTGTTTCAAATGGAGTAAACTGTATTTATTTAAATTAGGCTGATAAAAACCTTCGTTCTACCATCCCAATTCACAAACTAAACCTATTTGGGTAGGCCTTATGTTGAACTTATACTCTGAAAGCATAGTCTCATTGATCTGTTCAAAGCTTTATGGACCTCATATCTCGTGGTGCTGGTCTTTAAATTTCAACCCTGCATATAATAAAGTAGGAGACCATTGCCCATAAGGTTTAAATCCAATCAACTTATTACTTCTTTAGTATGGTGTGGCTGCAATGATATTGTTGAAAATGCTTCCTTTTCTGTAGTCCTCATTTCTATTTCAAGGATTAGTACTACAACAGATATACTAAGTGTTATTTTATTACTGCAAAACAAAGTGGCCAATTTTTGTTTGTTTGTATTTAATACAATTGGCAAATATTGTTTTGGTGTAAAAAAATATGTGACCTTACTGTGTCAAGTCAAAACTTTACTATTTCATTCACTGTTCTTGTAATCTATGCCTTATTGCAGTTCTAACTGTATTCCTAAATTTGTTGAAGCAGAACCTAAACCAGGGAAGCCAGTACTAAACTGGGCTCGACGCCACAAAATTGCACTTGATATAGCCAGAGGATTAGCATATCTTCATACAGGCGTAGAGACAACAATGATGCATGGGAATGTGAAATCCAAGAATGTACTTATTGATGATTTCTTTGTAGCTAGACTTACTGAAATTGGGGTAGACAAGCTGGTGATCCCTGATGTAGCTGATGAAATGTTGTCCCAACTGAAGGCAGATGGATATAAAGCTCCTGAGCTTCAAAAGATGAATAAATGCAATCCAAGGACTGATGTATATGCATTTGGTATATTGTTGCTTGAGATTCTAATAGGGAAAAAGCCTGACAAGAATTCCAGAAGTGGGGATTATATGGATTTACCATCGATGGTAAAAACAGCTGTTTTGGAAGAGACAACAATGGAGGTTTTTGACGTTGAAGTCTTGAAAGGGATAAGAAGTCCCATGGAAGACGGATTGGTTCATGCATTGAAGCTTGCAATGGGCTGCTGTGCTCCAGTGGCTACTGCTAGACCCACAATGGAGGAAGTGCTGAAGCAGTTAGAAGAGAATAGACCGAGAAACAGGTCTGCTTTATACAGCCCTACTGAAACTAGAAGTGGGACAGGTACTCCCTTTTGATCTTCCTTCATCATATTTTTGTTAGATTGAGAGGTAAATTAAACCTGTCTGTCTGTACCGGTGTAGGAAAAAGTCTCCTTAAACTGATACGATATTCTGTGCATGTATTTTGTAGCAGATGTAGTAGAATCATGCACAGTGGTTCATTATCTGTTCTATATTATGATGTTGGTAGTGTTATGACAATGAGATTTATTAAAAAGGTTGTGATTGTAGTAATGATCCTTTATACATTTATTCTAAGTTGCTAGCCTGTATACTTCTTCCCCTTTCTGAACTAATGCATTTGAAATGGTTTGTGACCATTGAAAACCTATGAAGTCAGAACGATTTGTTCTGTTCTACTTTGTAGTGGTTTATTGCACCTGTAAAATTCAGGTTATTAAGAAACCACGAGTATCGATCAATTTCACATCTCATGTTGGGACTCTGTGGCCCGTGGGTCTGAGGAAGATGTCATTATTGGTGATTGGATATATTTTGTTTTGCACTTTCTTCCAAATATTTTAGTACCATGACTGATGGATACAGATAGATAATCAGGAAACATTTCTGCTTACGGTCATGACAATCCCACATTCATAAGTTCTATGTGTTGCTAATGCTCAACAGGCATTTGTTAGTTGATGTCACTTCATAATTTATACTCCATGGCATTAGGTACATATTTAGGCATCATATCACTTCATATTCCGTGGGGTTCAGCTACATGTTTACGTACTGTAGTCTTTATTTTTGTACTTTTAGTTTTTTATCGAAGACTGATGGCCTGTGTTTAACAATTAGTTGATTAGGCTTGTTTAGCATTAGCGGCCAGTTTATAAATGTATTTGGTTTAATTAGATTTCTGTTGTTACTCTTTGCTGTTATCTGAATATGATCAACCTTTTCCATTCATGGTTGAAAAAAATGGTTCGATAAGCTATCCGAATTAGCCCCATCAGTTGGTAAAAGCCCAAAAGTCAATCAAAAAAGCAGGCGAACTATAATTTTTCAAATGTCGCCACAATGTCATAAGTTTTGAGACAATAGTCTATCTTAAGTGAACTTTAGTTTGAAACCCTTGTTTAATTCGATACTATGAATTGAAATGATAGCTTGACAGCTACAATTTAAGTTTTGACGAGAACTTATGTGGGTGTGGGTCTGACTTAATTAAATTTGTATTGCTGGTCAGAGATTTATCATGCGTCTTTTGCCAAAAATGGACTTAGTCTCCCACATGATGATTCAGTTGGTGGGCATATATAATGTTGCGTATATAAACTTACATAGGCAGATAGCATAAATGCATAATAGGAGAAAATAGCAAGTACATGCACATATAAGGGAATGAACAAGAGCAGAAATAAAAGTATAGCACGTAACAATGAAAAACCAAAATTCTTGTTGCTGAAGATTAATTGTATTCAAGTTCCACAATGATGGTTACATTCTCAAATTCCTTGTTTTTTTGCTGTTATGAAGTTTTGTGTTTTCTCCTCGACTGTTTCAGTTTCCCTTAATCTGAAAGCCAGAAACTAGAAAAAAAAAAAAAAAACAACTCGAGTGACTGAGAGAATCACTCAGAAGTTGAAGATGAAAAGGTTGAGAAACAATGAGTTTGTATTTGTGAGCAAATGAACAATAAGAGAATTCAGAAGAGGTGCTGGAATAAATGAACAACGCTTCCAGAAACACCCCCATATACCGGTTTCGAAAAACAAAACCATTACGGAAGGGAGTTAGACGGAGGTTGAGCAGTCGTAAGGATAGAGAGTTTAACAATCGGTGTAATGGGTGTACATGGTAAAGGGAATAAGGAAAAAGTAAAAATATATACTATACTCAATTTTCTTAACTTATGAGGGGTGAAATCTGGGTAGGAACGTTTAGGAGCTGACAAAACGATAACAGGGAAGGGCTTTTTTTTTGGGGGTGGGGGTTTTCTTTTAGCTGTTGAGAGTTCTGTTTTAATCGTATAAAAATTTTGGGTAAATGGGACTAGCAAGAACGACCACGACGACAATTGAGAACACCAGCGCCTGAAGTCAAGGAGGCGACTAGGCTTGAAGGCTTGGCTGCCAAGCTGGAGGCTCTGGCATAGCTAGCACCAGCTCCTGCTCCTGAGGAGGTGAAGAAAGCACCATTTAAAAGTAGATCACCTTCTGATCTCCAGTTCCAGTTCTTCCAATTTCCCTGATTTGTTTCTACCCTCTTTGTTACCTATTAAAAGCACAAACATACACCGTCAGATTTAGAGGAAATAACATAACATTGACTTTGATATGAATCTCATTTACATTTACCTCTTTGGCAAAGGGGTTGGATGGGGCAAGGTATCTATTCCCTTGGCTGTTAATGGTGGGATCTGCACTTCCCCCAATGGCATACATTTCCCAGTGGGTGTAGTCATTGTTTACAACATGGAAGTATCCATGCCTACACCTGTATTTTGAGTTTAGTTTCAGTTAGCTATGAAGCTGATGCTCGCACAATTCAACAAGAAATAGACAAGGATGAGTGCTGCTACAACGTAGTTTGTGTCTTTGGACTACCTTGGCATTCTCTGCATAAGACCTTCTCCAAAGTGGTTGTAAGCAATGGTGACCTGCATGATCTTGTCCTTTGTGTATGAGTCACTGTGACCCAGCAACATCACCTGTTTTCCATAGAAAAATGTCAAGAAAAAATAATTTGCACAAGTAGAAAAAACAAGTATTCTACTCTGATGTACAACATAACAGAATGCCCTTAATATTTACCTCATTATGGTGAGTGAAGTAATTGTTAGAGATGGTAATAGCAGTGGAAGCAATGACTGCATCAATGAGCCCATCTGCGCAATTCGCAAGAGAGTTGTGATCAATCCATATATGACTTGATCCGAAGATGGAAATTCCATCACCATCAGCAACACCTCTGAAACCATAATGAGAAGGGGAACTTCTCACCATTGCGTTTCCAGTAGGCTTGCAGTCATGGATATGAATACCATGGATAATGATATTGGTGATGTATTGAATGGTAATGCAAGCTCCGTTAGCAATATGGACATTCACTCCTCTTCCATCTATGGTCTTAAAGCTGTTCATAATGAGCTCCTCCTTCAAAGTGATCACCATGTCCCTTTTAAAAACAATCCAAAGTGGCTCCTCTTGGATGACAGCATGACGGAGTGTCCCTGGCTTCGGGTTCACAGCGTCGTTGTCACTAGGGTCAGTGACCACATAGAATCTCCCATCACGACCACCAACGGCATTGCGTCCAAACCCGATTGCACAATCAGCAAGTTTCTTTCGATTGTTATGCCAATTGCGATCACACCTCCAACAGTCATCAATCGGGTTCCCTGTTCCACATGAGAAATACCCTAGATTTCTTCTTGCTGTAACGTTGTTAATACTCCTGAAAATCATATAAGAACTTGGATTAACCAAATAATATCTTATTACAGAATCATAATCAAGTTTAATGTCAGGAAGTTGGCACTTTACAAAACCAAAATATGTCATGTGACAACATGTGCAGGGTGTGACGGTCATACAGAATGGATGAACTGAGGATCACGCGGAAAAAAGCAGAGAACAGAAGAACTTATTGCTACATCCTTCTTGTGGATTTTAATAGTAAAAATAATATGGGACATACTGACATAAATGCAAGGAAAAAGGACATATTATTACTCCTAGTAGCTAAAGTGAACGATGTGGTGTGTCGGTGAGACTAACTAATTCTATGATAGATACTCGTACCAGCAAACAGAAGCCTTCTCATATTAAATGTGGTCACATTTAGCCTGCCAAGAATTTGCCAGTTTTGATCAGCATGGTTCTGTCCATAATCCAATGCCCCAAACAAAATGTAAAACATATCACAGCTTCTGAAATGAAATACGACCTTCTGCTTGCCCTACCGAAATGCTATCTTTGAATAGGTGAGGCAATGGGGGCGGAAGGATGGCAAGTCCATACCACCAGACGAACCAAACTAGTCCTCTGCTATCGAATAGTTTGCATTATCGCTACTCATACTGTGGGTATTATGACTTCGTTGCAGGCCAAATTTGAAGCCTTTCAACTAATGTCTTCATTGAGTAAAGAGTCTTTAATGAGTTTACCAATAACAATACAACCATCAATCAGATGAAGGAACACATTTTGACTAAAAATAACTACTAGATGACTAAACTCAAAGCGTGATTTGAATGTGCTTTGTCCATGTTTTGGTATCCGTCCTCATCAACAATTTACCACATTTAATGTTACTTTCCTCCTCATTTTTGCTATAAGGGAAATTTATAGATTTCACAACGTAACAGTTGGATTCATGCAACTCGATGCCTGTCACAATCTAGAGGTTGTTCTGTTTTGGAATTTGGATTAAGGGGAAAAAACTTTATTTTCAAATCTCCCCTATTGGCACCTACTTTAAATGCCTTACAATCTACAGGTTATTAGTCAATTACCAATAATATATACCCCCTCCATCTCATTTTATTACGGTTTTTAAGACACAATTATACTACAAACAATCTGAGTTCTGAGACATGTGATATAGGATTGGCAACAATATGAGAAGAGGAGAAGGATTCCTAAATGCAGTCAAAGAGTGTCCTTTTCTTTCAAGGTTTACCTGATAATAATAAGAAATAAATAAATATAAACTTTGAAACCTACATTTAACTGGTTACTTACAACAGTCAAATCCCTCTATTATTTTATCAAAATAAATTACTCCTGCTCATGGCTACCTACAGATTAAGGTAAAAAGAAAAATGGGGAAAAAGACATCAGAAATTAAATGCATTTTGCGCGGATCTTGTGGCAGAAGCATGTGGGTTTACCAATCAAACATAACAAGAGATTTCCTGATAATATGGGAGGAGCTAAATCCCAGAAATAGGGATCATGTGTTCAATTTTTATACACAAAACATAGTAATAAACTTCTTAAATAATCAACAACCTAGTAAACAGATTTTATACTCCCCAAAAAGAGCTTGACAAGATCCACTGACATGTAGAAAAGCTAACTGATGTTAGGGCCAACTGCTGTTTCACAACCACTTATGCATGAAAGTTCAATATTTGAATATTTTTCTATTTTCATGCTCGAGAACTATAGTCAAGTTAATTGTGAATTTGAATTAATTTTTCTCAAGTAAAGAGAGTCGTAAGGGAACAACTATCAACTAATGTAGACGGAATTTGATCCCAAGTCTTAAAATAGTTGACATTTCCTTTGAATTAATTAACCGCGAGGTAACGTAGTCCAATGAGATGTAGCAGTGTGAGTTGTGGGACTCTGCCGTCAATCGTGGCAGAATAGAGGAAGAAAGTGACAGATTAGTAGTATAGCATTTTCACTAGTTTACATGCATGTTAGAAAGTGGAGGAAGAATTAAAGAGGATGTGTAGTGGGTGAGATTTCTGGTGGTGAGCATTAAAGGGTGTCCAAATTCATACTTATTTTTCTTTTATATATAATATAGTTCTATAAAGATGGGATTTTTACCTTTGGACCATTGATACAATCTCTTCTGGTCGTTCTACTACAGCTTGCTCACTCTTCGCTTCAGCTTCTTTAGCCCTGGAATAATCAGCATTTCGTTGACCAAAAACAATGTTATTCACAATACCACCTCAAAAATAAATAGAGATGTACGGTGTACTAGTCATAGTAATTAATCAGTCAACTGTTTTTTATACGGTCCAAAACAATCCGAATTTAATTACAGTATACATTTTAGATTTCATATTATAATAGATTACTCATATTACTCAAAGAATGAAATAATATAACAAATTCAGCCATAATTTCTATTTATAGAGTCAAAGTTTTTTCAAAGTAAATTTTTAAAATGAAAAGTTTTCGTAATTTTAAAAACGTTTGAAATCGAGTTTTCAAGATTGCGAAAAGTCAAATAGAATAATATTATAATATTTGGGAAAACAAGGAGTATTTCACAATGTACTTCTCCCTAGTTCAAATATATACTTATTTGATCTAGAGTTTACCGCCTAAACAAGAAGAGTAGGCGTACTTAGTTTAAAACGCATCATTTGACCGATCAATATAAGTTTTACATATATCATGTATGAAGTTACTAATGTGGTTTGATGACGTAAAATTACATGAACATATCATACTCGCATAAATTTAGCGTGTGATATAAATTAATATTCCAAATTTCAGCCTACAATATTTGTTAGTATATTTTAATAATATAAATTACCAGTATTAACAAACTACCAGAAACCATAGTACAGAAGTACAGAACTACTATAAAACGACTACGTCGTCGTTTAACAGCCACCTATATCTGAAAAGACAAAACAACCCTCAAAGACATGGTTTAAGAAAACCAATTTAAAGGGCAAATCATGGAAAACTGTTCCATTAATTAATATAACATAAAGTCGTATATACAAACTAAATACAATAAAATTAATATTTTATATAAAATTTTATAAGAAAAATTACCTCTTAAAATTAAAATCGTTTCGAAAACACATGAAAACCGGGTAACATTCTACAATAGCTCAGTACTTTTTTGATCTGTTACGATATATGCAGTCTTAAAAATTTTAGATTTATAAGAATATAGGACAAAGTAAATTTAAACGTAAAATCAATCTCTACTTTTGAACGATTAACTAAAAAACTAACCTATCCACCATTGATGAATTCTTCAAGCTCCTCAACTGCTCTTCAATCCTACACACCCAAAAATTCAATTCTAAATCCAAAAGAAAAAAGGGTTCCTAAATTTTGCGACACAATGCAGCTAAAAATTGATGAAAATATACCTCAATGTAACGACGTTGTCATGCGTTAATCCGCAATTAACGACGCTTAAGAAAGACGCCGAAAAAATCAACAATGTGAAGAGAGCAAAGTATATCTCCGCCATGACTGTCTTTCAAAGTTTCTCTCTCCTGAAAATTGGAGGAAGTACTGTGGGACGAGGAGAGTGAAGAGGGAATGGCCAAGGTAGGCGGGTTTTTATAATAGGCAAAGGGGCCAGCCTAACATAGTAACTTGCCCTTTTTTTCTTTTTTCTTTTTATTTGGATAATATGTAAATAAATTAAAATTGGAATTTGAGGGGGTTGGCCTAATTAATTTGGACTCTAGAGATGCAGGAATGTACTGACTTTTTTTTTTTTTTTTTTTTACAGTGTCTAACTGGTGTAACTGCTACTCAGTGAACTTTACGACTCTCTCGAAGCAGGATGCATGTCATGTGTTACTACTTACTAACTTACTATATTCACTAATAATTCAAGGATTTGAATAATTAATACTACCTCCGTTCTTATTTATTTGATATATTTTTATTTTTAAAGATAGCTATGTTATCGGATTGGTATTTTTATTAGAAATATATGAGATATATAGTTTACTCACTATGGTTTATTAGGACTGACTATATTATAGTTTTCGCTTTTTGAGATCTAACTTTTACTCATAATATTTGTAGTAAAATCTTTCGCTTTGCAAAGCATTTTGGAAAGAAAAAAAAAGTAAAGAATCACATTTAAACACCAACTTACCACCAATCAAACCTAAGATTTTATCTTGGAGAATAGTAGTTCAATTTCGTAGTTCTTTTCGAGAAAAAACCGAATTTCATAGACCTCTTTGTATATCACTCCCTTAGTGTATGGAGTGCTTGCCTCAAGAACAACATTGTAGTTTTATTGTTCAATTCAAAAGATTATGGTGAGTATTCGAGTTTTAAATCAGTCAAATTCGATGAGTTCTCTTGACACTCGAGATATACATACTCTACTAGTGATTAGTCACCTTGTGGAAGGATCAAATAGGTGTGAAAATGCTCCAATTTTAGTAAAGGATATTATTGCCCCTCCTTTGTTGAAGCTTCCAACTTCTCCATCTGCTTCATCCTAACAAAAGTCGCTTCAAGTTTCTCCACATTCCATAATTCGAAATCATATTTGGTCCTTTGAAGAATAAAAAATTATCTATTGCCAATGATTCTTTGTTTTGAAGTTACATCATTAGATCCAAGCAAAAGTCATTGAGTTTCACGAGAGATGTATGGTACTTGGGTCATAAAAAGTTTAATGCCCCTCCCTTTGTGTTTTAGAGTGTAATTTAAACTTTAATAATTTAAATTTACTTAGATTTTATATATAATTCGTTTAAATTTTCAGCTTTATGGGATATAAAAAAAACACGATCATTTTTTTTATTGGACCCGATGAGTCTAAGACAAAAATGGCTCTATTATGAAAATAATGAGTTTAAATCTGGTTCTAATCAAACTTGACCTAAATCCAATTTATTATCATCCCTAATCATCCTACATGTTAACATTTTGTGAAGGCTGACTCACGTGCAAACAGGGGAGCACAATTACAACCACATCAACAGATTTATTTATTTATTTATTTTAACAAGGTAGAAATAACACTTAAAAGACAAACCCAATTTTCTGAACAACAATGGTATAGTCTGAACATACTAGAGAGCAATGAGCAGATTGTGGTTACGTAAATTGGAAGGTAGGCCGTACATCATGTGCGGTGATGGACAGGTGTCAATTCTTAGTACGGTTTACACATCTAATTCAGTGTCTCTGATAAAGGTTTTCACTCTTGAGTGTTGCCACAGTAGTCAGCGTGCTCTATCACCGGTTGTTTCGGTTTCAGCTTAGATTAATTAGATCATCTTTAATTTGGTAGTTAACTTCCCGGTTATGCTCCGTATTTTTTGTTTTTTATGCTCTTTTTAATTTTTACTAGTTTTATGTTTTTAATACCATTTCACTTTCATCCATTTTGCCATGCAAGAAGTTTACTGGTTCTTATCATTCTCGCAACTTCGTATCTTATGCAATAAGCGAGTACTAGCAATAAATTTTGTTATCAAACTACAAATTAACTAATATGTTTTCATGTGTTTCATTAATGAATAATTAAGTATATTTACACAATATTATAGCCATATAAAGATTGAGTTGTATAAGATAGTATTTACATCCCTTAAATATAGCTCTAATCCTAATATAACTAATACTGAATGTACTTTTAAGTAGATCTGCACCATCTCAATCTGCGTATTTAAATGAATTAATTAGAAATTTATCACCAAGTAAATACTGATATCGTGATATCTTTTATTCATCCCTTAAAACAAGTACGAATGTATCTGCCCTTGCTCTTTATCATATGAGTTGTCATTGTTCCCCTCGAGTCATTCGGCCTTTCTCAAGGCACTACTACTCCATGTCCAGTTGCTCTCTTAGATCATATGAAAGAAGGCAATCGTATTAATCGCCATCTTGGATGCATGATCAACTGAGGGAGTACTGTACTATCACACCCCTCTTGATCAAGATCATCGCCTTTGATCTACACACAAATAAACTATCCACATACTGATCTATAATAAGGTAACCATTAGCGTCCTCTTTGATCAAAGAAAGCAATTGTTGGACCATAAAGGGCGAAATTAATTAATATTTGCCTGTTTAGATGTTTTTTATTTGTTTTAGGTTGTGAATGGACATGCATTGCTATAATAGATTTAAGAACCCAAAAAAAAGGAGGGATAAATTTATTATCGCCTTCTACAGTAAAAGAGAAGTGAAAGATGCACATAATAGTATGGAGAAAAATAGAAAAACATGATTTATGAAGAATAGGATGGGAAATTGATTAGAAGCAAAGAGAAATGTAGTGTATGGCATTGGATAAGGGACCTCCTTTGTCTAAGGAAGCTGAAGAACCGCATGTGGATTCAATGCGTTTCCACTTTCCACTTATTCATCCATTTGTCCGCTGTACTTCCTTTGCTATTTTCGTCACAGTAAGTCCATCATTCTCTTGTTTCCAATCTCCTCGCAAATTTTATCAAGCTTTTGATCATTTGAATCCCTAGAATTTTTTTATTTGCACCAAAATAAACACCATTGTCTAGTGTTTTCCACACTCTCCTGTGCAGATTAGCCAATGTAAGTAACCTATCAGTCTATGACTGTAAAGTCTTGAAGCCCAGACTATCTTTCAGCATTTTGCGTCTTGCATTGTACCAATTCTACGGATCAGTATATCGAAACAACAGATGTTGCTATAAGTACAACCCTATAGATCCTACTTAATTCTTATTTACAAACTCTAATAGTATTGTATAGACACGGGCGGTAAAAGTGATCCCTTAATATAACAAAAATTACCCGCAATATAACATATGTCAATCTTTATCAACTTTGAGGGGTAACTTTTGGTACATTGAAGGGACACAATAATTTGATTGTGTTCCGTGTATATACAATACTTTGTGTTACCAATTTAGTTTCATATGTCAATTTACTCTTACCATCTCAATATTAGTTCAATCCTGATTGAATTGCATATGTATATTCTTTTTTTTATTTATTTTAATAAGGTGTACTTATCTTTTAATTTGTAACTTCTCTCTTTTATACTTCGGTTTAATCTAATTAATTTTGTAAAATACAAAAAATAAAAATGATTAATGAATTATCCTATATGAACACTCTTAATGCTCTAAAATAGTACGAATATTTACAAATGTGGAGTAATTTCTAAAATATTTATAATATGTATATAAAGAGAGCTACGGAGTAATTCCTAACAAATATTTACAATTTAAAATGTTTAATATATTGCATGCCATATTTGCAATACCTTTTTTTTGAGATTTCGTTTAACACATCAAATCAGAAGTGTGAAAAATGCATGAATTTTCTAAGCTTAAGGCGAGAGTACTAAACTATGCATGGTCTCTACTCTATACTTTTCCCGCAAATAGGACTATGCACCGAGATGTACAGTGAGTACTGTGCACCCAGTGCAAAACACGTGTTTCAATTAATAAGGAAAAAAATAAATATGAAGAACAAATGTAATAAATGTGTGCAATTCACTATTTGTCAACCTAAGTCATCATTAATGCTTTTGGGATTCTATTGTTTTTGCATTGGGAATAAAATATGTACAAAACTTTGAGATTCTTTTTAAATCTAAATAACTTTTCATTTTGTATTTTTATACACGCACACAAATTTTGAAATTATCATTTACATTTCTTGATACGTAAATATACATTATTTACAGAGAAAATGTTCATTATTAAATCATAAAATGTATATTCGACTAAATCTGATTACATTATACATATTCAAAATAGAAATGTACATATCACAAAGATTTGTTGTTGTATGTACATCGTATGTATTGTAAATAAACATTATGTATCATTAAAATAAACAATATAGGTACTTTTAATGACTAGTACAAAACGATTGCATCATTAATTAATAGCACAACATCATTATTATTTCATAATTTACGTCATTAATGCTCTTAATTTGAAATGATGAAGCATTGAGATTCTATTATCTTCGCATTGGAAATATAGTAATGACAGAACTATTGGGATTCTTATTATTTTATTTAATATTGTGCACAATTTTAAGATACACGCACACATGTGATTACAATATCATGTACTTTACGTAAAAATGAAATGTACATAACATAAAAGAAACTTGTTCATTACAAAATAGTACAATGTACACTCATGTAAATTTTATTACAATATGCTAATTCAAAATATAAATGTACATATTATTATTAGAAATGTACATTTAGATATTAAATGATCATTTTATATATTTGTAATGAACATTACATGTTCTACTAATGATCATAATATATTACGTATGAGAAGATTGAAAATGAAAAATCAGTGCTAGGGAATGTGCTAATTATGATTGCATGGGAAAATTGATGTTGTGTTCCCAACAATAATCATTATAGTTTATGGGGGAAAACTTTTAAATAGTCAATGTCTAGTGCTTGTAAACAATATGTTTATTACTTTTTCCAAATGAAAATAAGCAGTGTTTTATCTGTTATTGCTTGTGTTTTGCACCAAGTGCATAGTGAGCACTGTGCACGCGAGTGCATAGTATAACCATTGTACTTTTCCTACTATAATATATATATTTGGGCTGAAAATTTATCAAATTAAGTCCAGTTTTTATACAATAGCGTTTGTTTGGTTGATATATATTGATATAAGAACTTAGGGTTCTTAGGAAGTGGAAGAAATATGAATTCTTTTATTTGCATATTTTTTACAAATGGACGGAAGTTGGAATTTCAGGGACGTTGGAGTTCCCATGTATCAGAATAAGTGGCTTACCAAGGAGGGGCTACACAAGTCACAATTCTGGGAATTGAGTGGTCTAAGTTATATTCCTGCCCTCCAAAAATACTAAAAATAATTTTTAAAAGGTTTAGATGGTTCATAATATGAAAATTACATCAAGTGGCCCAAACAAGACATGAGAAGCTACATAGGAAATGCAAATTTCAATATGTTACCGAATAATTTAAGACCACTTCCTAAAAAATTCATGTGAGATTTGACTTTCCATAAATTAAACGCCAACTAAATGAACATTAATTATGATTTATTAATGTTGTTTTAACTAATCGGCTGAGTAACCCCACTTATATCTAGGGTGTGCAAAATAACCGTAATCGTTAACCGTGTATAACTAGTTCATATCAACTGTTATTTTATCGAACAGTTAACGGTTATTCAAATCCATTACTTTTCCTCTTGTTTCATAAACTTTGAGATTGATTGATTAGTTAGTCAACATTAGGAGAACATGCGTACAACAGTGCGAGTCTGAGTAAATTGTGCGCGCATTAGACAAAAAGGAGGATACAAAGCATACCAAATTAACTATCTAGCTACTAACTACTAGCTACTAGATGCTAAGATATGCTTTATTTAAAATAAAATTTAGTATGAAACCGAAAATGTAACTCATTGTTAAGTCAAAGTCAACACCACAATTTAAGCCAGTGAATTCTAAGAAAGTAACTTTAATTATAAGCAATACCATTACCATATAAGTCATCCTTGTGTTAACATAATCTTTTCATACTACAACTACTACTATAAATTATATATTCACAGGTTAGAACCAATTATTATTCATCTCATCTACGTTATTTATTCTTATCATTCTATAAATTTAATAATCATAGATGCATGGATAGGATTGCTGCATTGTTAAGTGAAAATTATCATGATTAGTTATCAACAGTACGTACATCTGATTTTCATCAGTGTATGTATAATCATCGATTATTATAATCGAGTGTATTGTATTCTAATATCAACTTTATAAGATCCTATTATTGCTAGCTAGTTGAAATGTATTAAAGATTAATACAAGATGACAATGTAGAACACTAAGATAAAGATCTTTTCCTATTTCATACTCGATATAAATTATATCAGGATATAAAAGTCTAATTAAATCCGAAGTTTTGATAATTTGCATGTGATTTTTGTAACACATGATATTAGCAGAAAGTTTTTTATCAAATACGGTGTGTCTATATATATATATATATATATATATATATATATAGATAGATAGATAGATAGATAGAGGTGATATCTAATGAGAATAGTGAAGAATAAGAATAAATCTTAGACATTCAAATGGTAAGATCCAATACTAGGAATTTTATGTAAAAAAATGGTTACTATAATTACAAAAAATGGTCACTATAATAATAAAAGAGTCACTATAATAATAATTAGAGTTATTATAAGTGAAAATAAATTATTTGGTCACTATACATACGTAAAATATAATCCGTTGGATTTAGGAGATAAAGAGCCAAGATATTTTCTCATAATCCAAAAAAATAACGGAATACATTTAGACTTGGCAAAGTCCAACCCAGTTGTCCTACTTACACCCCTCGTATCTATTAATGTAGAATAGGATATGATAGAAATAGGATAGAACAAAGATAGAGTTCTATCTTTGATTAGTTACTGTTACATAGAACTCTAGGATAGCAGTAGCTATATATATGCAATTATTTGTAACAAATTAATCAATCAATACTGAAAAAAAATTCTTTAAAACCATTCTTTATATTACACATTTACACTAGGATTCTCGTCGTGCAGAGGCACTAAGGCCATGAGTGAGTACATATAACTAGGAGGGTTCATAAACGGTTATGGTAAAAGGATAACCGTAACCGTTCCGTTAAGTAATGGTCACCGATTTTGTTATCGTTACTTAACAGTTCCATTTTTCTATTGTGCCACGACAACATTCCAGCAGTACATCACTCCACTCCTCCCGGCATTCCAGAACTGCAGCACAGTCATAGGCCAACAACCACAAGTTCCACAACCCACAGCACAATCACAATCATAGTCCAACATCGTCAACAACCCAGCAGCCATAGCCCATCCTCCAAAGCACTGCAGCATAGAAACAAAGCAACATAGCAGCAACGTGTAATGGTTATGAGAAGCAATAAGATGATATATGTTCAACCATGATCATATACAAGATCATGAGAGAGAGACAATAGAGGCACAACACCAACACCTCACCAATACTTGAATCTCAAAGATGAATAGGGTGGTCTCTGAGTAGTTGTTGCAAAAACACAGCTAGTCATATCTAAAAAGAAAATCACAAGACTTTATAGCTTTTAGGTTTTAGTTTTTTTTAAAATAACAATATCGGTTAATCGGTTAACAGATGTTTAACCATTACAAAACTTCAATTACCGTAACCGTAACTGTAACCGTTAACCGAACCGTTAATATTAACGGTTTGGTAAAATAACCGTTAACATTGTGTATATAACGCCCGAATGTAAGGACAAGATTAAACACGTATGACATGCACGGTTGTGTTGTATCAGTTAGATTATTGACGAGTAAAAATTCATACAAGTATGACGTTGAAAATTGCAACAAAGTGCACACCATCCTAATTCCTATTGAAGATCAAGTGAAAATTGAAAAACATTGAAGAAAAAAATGTCATCTTCATGGGTGGTTTAGTTGGGAGGATGAGAGTAGTTGATTGATGTAAAAATTTAATTTTGTAAACAATTCATTGATTAGTTTAATTTAAGAAATTAGCAAATAAAAACCTGCTATGCTGAGATATAGTCAAAGTTGGTTCATCAACATCTGAGAAAATATTCACCAACATACACATAATGCATGGCATAAACACAATATAGCTGCACCTCGCTTGAGCTGGAAAGCACCAGCAAATGAAGGTTATTAGGTTGTTAAGTTTCAAATTGATGGGACGAACGTAAACTTGGCAACCGAGTTATTGTGAGTAAGGCCCGGGTTCGATTCATGTTTTAGTTTCTTCAAATTGCGTGAGATGGTAAATCGCCCTTGACTCAGTCTTGGTTTTTTCTTGATCTGTCGATGGTCCGACATGGATATGGAATTGCATACACTATACGATCGAATACTAATTCTTAACATTCAACTATTTATCTTTATTTTCAATGCATGCATGTGTATGGTGCATATCGAAATGATGGGATGAATCATGAGCAAACCACAGGTTTGGCATGGTACCAGAAATTAAGATCAAATGATTAGGTACAATCTTAATTATGAAGTCAAGATTAAACATTATACTTATATTAGGTTTTTAGTAAGATTTTATTTTTTTCTTCTTATAATAAAGAAAAAAATAAAATCTAGATGCCTACAACTACGTTTACCCCTCTATAATATGGCTTTCTTAATTACAAAAGTTCAAGCTAGATGCCTCAATCAATTTCGAAAACAACAATTATATTGGGAGTGACAAATGATTTTGTGAGCTTATGGTTGGTTGTCTCATTGAATATCCCCACTCTTTCCATTTAAGAGAATCTGAATGATAAATGTCTAGTCTACATGCATGCATGGCCTAGTTTTGGTAAATTTGTTCTTTAAGGAAATGCAATTTAAAGTTAGGAGTACATCCTTTGATCAAATTTAAAATTATCACATTATTGATTCAAGTTAATCAACATAGTTGGTATGGTGGTCCATCACTTCGTCCTTTAAGCCAGGGCCGCCCTTGGGCTTAGGCACGAAGTGCCACTACCTAGGGCCTAGAGATTGGAGGGACCCAAAACTATTTTTAAATATATTTTTAAAATTTTTTTATTAAGTTTTTAATGATAATTAATTTAAATTATTAATGAACTTGAATGTTTTGGTTTTAATGAAAATTTATATCTTTATCTCTACTTTAAATTAATAGTTATCTATTTTTCTAATTTGTAAAATTATGCTTTATAAATTATTAAATTTATGAAGTCTTGCTATGAATAAATTATTAAAGGTATACTGTATACTATATATAAGCTCTTGTATTAAAATTGGATTTTCGAGTTTTGTAAATTTATGATTTGTTAAATATACCTTTAGTATTTAATGAGATATCAAACTATTGGAGGTTATAAGTATTCTATTAATATTCATTTAAAGGTATCAGTATTATTCTACTATATTTGATTAGTTTGCTTCTTAAAAAATATTATTTCATTACTAGCCTAGTGTGTACCTTTTTTAATAATTTTTTTCTATTATTTTTACAGTGGTTGAATATTTTACAAATGAAATCAATAATATAACATAAAATAATCATATTCTATATAACTATGTGTTTACTACCCCCGAAATGGATAAAGAAATATTTTACGCGTAATACATAAGGAGCCCATGAATATTATTACGCCTAGGGCCTCTAAAACGTTAGGATCGGTGCTGCTTTAAGCATGAGGTTAGGGGTTCTATCCCTCCCATGTGAATAAAGCAAACTATTTGGCCAGTCCTCAACCGCTTAGTACGATAACAGTAGGATAGGGGATTAGTCCTCTGGGAGTTGGCTGGAGATACCTTGAGAGACCAAAAAAATAAAATATTGATTCAAATTATATTATTAACATGCGTGCATGACCAAATACGTAGTTTTTAATTTTGTTTAATGTTTTACTAAAATATAAGGAGTAAGAATTAAAGTAGTGGTCGAAGTTTATGTAAAAATCAAAAGGTGATTTGAAGAGAATAGATTACTGATAAAAGAAATAAAATTGTCCCAAATTTAATATAAATTTGACCAAAATATGACGAACCTCCTTTTTTGCGTGATGCATGGTAGCATTTGAGTTGATAATGTGAATAAGTTGGAACTTAAATAAAGAAACTTGTTGAGTAGAGGAAAATTTTAGCGTTGGGTGGGCTGTGATTAATTTATGCATGGCAATAGTAAGGTGAATTTCACATCTCGATGGGTCACCTTCTTTCATGCGGGTAAGAAAGAGGAAATCTTTCACTACTGCCTAAACTCTCGTGGAAATAAGATATTGGGTTGTGGGACACTTGAAATCTTAGCCGTTTGCCTAGCTTAGTACCTTTTCATGCATTTCCTTGGCATCTTTCTTCATTTTCTATATGATTAAAATAAAATGCAAATCTTAGTATGCTTTTAAGTAAGAGAGGGTCGATATTGTAACACTCTTATAATTTGATCTCACTATTATAAATTATTTTTTAATGAATTTAAAATGTAATAAAGAGAATTATGAAAATATTACCGCTCTACTATGATGGTTTAATCGGCTCTTTAAAATTTTATAGCGAAAAAGCTAGCTACTAAATTAAAAATTTTCATTAATACTTAAGTCTTTGAAAGGTATTTGAGAGAGATCTTTGGTACTTAGGGCACATCTTTAATTTCCTCTTGAATTTTTAATTTTTTGAATTAGGGTAGAATTTTTCATTACATTAGACCATGTTAGTGGGGATATTTGACTGTATATATTTTTAATAATTGTTAGATCTAGTATGTAGTTTATTCACCAACCCGATTGTTTAATTGACTAGACTTATTAGAATTCATATAAATTCAATTTGATACATTATCCTACCTTCTCTGTGAAATTCGACCCTTTTTTTTGTGCGATTACATGGCAATAGGAATAGCTAGGTAGTTTTATAGGCATACAACAAATGGCTTGATTCATTAAGCATTCCTAACTTTAACCTATGTCCTTCAACTTGTGATTCTCTTCGAGAAAATCTAATGTATGACCATAAATCTATAGATCTAATATAAGATTTATTTTAGTGTTTTAGAGAAAGATAGCAAAGAACAACTTGCGGACACCATTACTAAACCTTTTGCTATCTCATGATTTAACAACTTGTATATAGCTAGTAGTTATTCTCTTCCCTTATTTGTAGCTCTAATATTTATCCTTTCTTGACCTTTTTTATAGTCATTTATGTTTTTGGTAATTAATGACTCTTAGCCACAATTGTACTCATAATCCTTGATTATACCGTAGCCTTAGTTTCCTTTGGTAGGTTATTTGCTTTCTCTATATATAGTTGAAAACACTTACTTGCTACTTAATACAAAATGTATTCAAACTCTAATAGTTGAAACTTAAAAAGATTAGAAATATCACAAAATTTATGAGTAAATGCTAGATGTTTAGTTATTTAAAAGTCTAAACTTGATTGTTTGACTCCTTTTAAAATTTCTTGCATTGCAAAATTAGTGTTTTTTTTTTATAGAATCATCAATAATCTTTTTATAATTCATAACGAGAGCGTATGAATTGAAGTTATGACGAAAACAAACTTGAAAAGAATATATATTTTTTTTTGTCAATCATCCAGTTTAGAATAAGTCATGTCAATGTGAAGAAAGTGACAAGGATTAGTTGTTTACTTATTTGCATAGATTTGTAAAGTTATGTATTGATTCATTAAGAACTCAATCAACACAAAGGAAGTTCAAAATCAGGTAGCGTAGTAGTGACTTAGTGAGCAAACTGAGCAGAAATCAAGGGTAAATGTCATAGAGACAAGAGGGCCCGAAAATCACGGGGAAAATGGGAAGTGTATTGATATGATTGGTAGTCTTATCGAGTTACCACTGGTTGAGTGGCTCCACTAATCAAGCCTCAAATTAGCGTTTGTATGGTTGGAAAATCAGAATAATGTGGTTGACCCATCTATTTATTCCCCCTTACAAATTCGCACTGTTGTCTGCCTCTTTGACTATCACTTCATTGAGTTTACACACCTCAACTCGTGCATTGTGATATAGCATGTCATTCATGCATGTCAAGGCGCAATGGACTATAGAGTTGCATCATAGATGATTCTCATGGTATCCTTGATTTTTTTGCCCCATTTTGACTTTTCCCGTTCTTTAAAATACTGTTTAAAGTATTTTTATCTCTAAATTTGTATGATAATAAATTATGAAAACCGGATATTAGAAAAATTAATATTGAAATATATCAAACAAGAACTCATTTGAATATATTATTTCTTATAAAATGATGAGAGTTTGTGGTCAAACTTTTTAAATTTTGACTTTATAAATAAAAATAGAGCAAAAATAAAGAGACGGAAAATAGTCCATGTGCATTAAAAACAAAAAGATGCTAGTACTTTTTCTTGATTATCAACGGTCTCCTTTTCTCATATAGTTCTACATTGTTGGTTTACAACTTTACATTTCTTCCCCAAAGTTAGGCCAAAAATGTTGGATGTCAATGTTTCCAATTTTCGCGGTTTAAACAAGTAACTACTAATATATTATTCATGCCTTACACACAAAGTAGGATTGACAACTAGCTCTACTCATCCATGGACTTCTTCCCAAAAGCAAAAGTTACATAAACTAATCTAGCTGAAATTAAGGTTACTAGCATTGATTAACTACGATAAGTTGATGGAATGATGCATGGGTAATAGATTTCTAAAATTAAACCCTACCCCCATATAAACCAATCGTCAGCTTAATTCATGATAATAAATTTGGAAATCGATCTTCAGAAAGTTTTCCCACCATATTAATGTAAGGGTCCTTTTTCGTATGTGATTCAATATGCCTATATATTTTCTAATAGTTTTTTTATGCAGAAATGTTGAACACTCGTACTTTTTATGCAGAAATGTTGAACACTCGTACTTTTTTATGAAAAAAGGGGGAGGCATTACTTGAGAAAGAAGGGAAGTAAGAGCGACATACATACGAAATTACTGTTGATTTGCTCATTCTTTTGAATTGATTGCGGCAAAACAACGAGTATTGCTGTTTAGTCCTAAACGTTAGATAAACCCAAAGAATTGTATGCAGTTATATACACGAAACACATTAATTTTAGTAAAAATATTGGCTTAGACCGTCACATTAACCGAGTGATGTGACACTGGTAAAGTATAAAAGGTCATTTCGCGCTCATTTCAAATTAGTTATATCTTGGTTGTAGAATAAATGTCTTAGATATTGAATTTATTATCTCAGACATACAAATTAATGTCTCAGGTTTTGAATTTCTTATTTCAGATATACAAATAAAGATATCAGGTATACAAATAAAGATTTCAGGTATTGTATTTATTATCTCAGATATACAAATAATGCCTTAGATATTGAATTTATTATCTTAGATATACAAATAAAGATCTCAGGTATTAGATTATGTTCTGATCCTTCATATACAAATTATGATTTCAGTTATAGAATTAAATGTCTCATGTATTGAATTTATTATCTCAGTTATACAAATAAAGGTCTCAGGTATACAAATAAAGATCTCAGGTATTGTATTTATTATCTCATTTATACAAATAAATGTCTCATGTATTGAATTTGTTATCTTAGATATACCTAAGATAATATTTTCTTATCCTGATATAATAAATACTATACGTAAGAATATAATCGAGATCATAACTTGTATTCCTAAGATAAGAACTTCAAAAACTGAGATATTAATTTCTAAATCTTAGATGGTAATTACTAAAATTGAGATCATAACTGGTATACCTAAGATCAGAAAATCTATAACTGAGATATTTATTCTATATTTAAGATCTTTATCTTCTTATCCTGAAATAATAAATACTATACGTAAGAATATAACTGAGATCATACCTTGTATCCCTAGGATAAGAACTTCAAAAACTGAGATATTAATTTCTAAATCTTAGATGATAATTACTAAAAATAAGATCATAACTGGTATACTTAAGATAAAAAAATCTATAGCTGAGATATTATCCTATATTTAAGATCTTAATTACTATAACTAAGATCAGAATATCTATATCTTAGATATTAATAACCTAGCTATTAATTTCTATATCTAAGATGTTAATTACTATAACTGAGATCATAACTGATATATCTAAGATTAGAAAATCTATAATTGAGATATTAATTCTATATTTAAGATCTTAATTACTATAACTGAGATCAGAACATCTATATCTTAGATATTAATTTATGTAACTTAGATATTAATTTCTATATCTAAGATGTTAATTCCTATAATTGAGATCAAAACATCTATAACTTAGATATTAATTTCTATAACTTAGTTATTCCTAAGATTAGAATATTAATAACTTAGATATTAATTTCTATATCTAAGATGTTAATAACTATAACTAAGATCATAACTGATATATTTAGAAGCTTCATCAACATTATATATCACCAAAACATGGTAATTCTCTAAGTTATCAGGAACTCTGACTAAGTGCAATTAACATCCTCAACCATTTGATCAGTATACCCTCTTAAGCAAGTAAATTCTTTCACCCACTCTTTGACAAGCTCTTTCAGGCAACCTAAAACTACTTTCCTCTTTGCCGCTTTGTCTTCACTTTCATAAAGACCATAATCAACCATATACTTCTCCAATTCACGAGTCCTTAGCAAATCAGTAGAAGTAGGGCCCACCATTGAAATAGGCTTCGTCACTCCAAGCGTCTTCGTCGATCTTTCCGTACTCCTCATCCTTACTCCTTCACTCATCAAAATTCCCCAAATAAATTACGGTAAGGCATTGAGAGCGCGATTGTGTTGAGGAGGGTGGTGGCGATGGTGGTGAAGGAGGAGAACGAGGAAGAGATAGTATGGTGGTGTCGTGGGTGGTTATCTCATTGGCGAGATAGTGAGATAAGTCACACATAATACTAAGGTTTGTCACACCAAGAAAATGGTGTGACTTGTCACATCCAATACCAACTATTAATTTTATTATATCCTAATAAAAGTGACCCTTTGATTAAGCAAAAGTTACCCCAGCCTCAACCAAGTTACTCCTCAAAGTTGATAAAGATTTATATATTTTGTGTTGAGGTGTAACTTTTGTTATATTAAGAGGTCATTTTTACTGGGAACACAATAAAATAATGCGTCATGTATGTATATAATACTTTTTGTTAGAAAAATTGAATGATGTTTTGAGAGCCCTAATTCTCTTTTTCAGTACATAAAACGAGTGAAAAATATGAAAGCCCATCCAAAGGTGAGGAGACTTATGGGCTACCTGCAATAAAAGTAGGCCATCCTTTTGGTCCTTACCTAGCTAGAATACCAATAGAGTGTTCTTGTATACAAATAAATTTCTGCTTATACAATCTTTGCAGAAAAATACTCCCTCCGTCTCTAAAATAACACCCCCAATTCACTATTTGGAGTCAAATAAATAATGTTCTCATTGCATGCTTGTTGAAGCTCTAAAACCTCATAGAACATTACATATGAGTTTTTCATTTTGACAAATTAATAGAGAAGAGTTTACTATATAAGGTTGAGAGACTACTCTTCTTATTGATATATAGTTTTAAGGTGGAATTATCTTAATCTTGTGAAGCGAACTCTCTTAGCCGTATATGTGGCTCACATCTATATTTAACAATGTTCAAAGAGCCTTTCACCAGGTATCGGATGGAAATATCTTAGGTAAGACATGGGTGACTTATTAGTGCCATAGCATGGGAACTGCTGAACGTTTCATACTTGTATTTGTTTTTGCTATATTTGTTTGTATTCGGTACATGTTAATGAATTTCTTGTTTTTATAATGGAAGATATGGAGAAAAGAAACTGTTCAATGTTCAGAAGAGTTTTATAACAGTGGAGCCAAAGATATTGTAATATCCAATGTATGGGACATGCAAAAAGTACATTACACAGATATTTTTTTTTTAAAAGAGAGCCGCAAACAGCAAAACAACAACTTATATGGACATGATTTGATCTCACGTTTAACACATTACACATTATGGATAGCGGACAATGATAGATTGAAATTTATTTAGATTCTTCTTTGGCTTACAAAGAAGGTCCTTTGAGAAGCAGCAATTTTGCTTCAAGATCATAACTATTCATCTCTCCATTCCCTCCATACCAAAATTGAAGCTTTTAGTCTACTCATAAAGCTCTAAAGTCTCAAATACAAAGCCTCCAACCTAGACATTTTTACAAGTGCAATGACAAGTCGAGTTTCATTTCCATCTCTTTATGACAATCTCTCCCTGAATTCTCCATATTCTTTCTCAATTGCATTGAAGTTATATTATTGGGCCCACTATGACACCTCAACCCCCTTTGCCAATTCATCATATTCTGGTCATGATCCACTTCGTAGCATGATGAATATGGGTTTATTGGGCCACTCCCACCGTTGCTGTTATAAACCATTACGTTTGGAAAACGAGTCGGCCCACCAGGCCCAAATGGGTCACCAAGCTGAGTACTGCTAGGAAAATGTGATATGTTGGTAGCATGGGAAGCAATGTACATTGGTTGTGCGGGTGGGCTACTAAGGAGGGTCATATGGGGGTGCTGCTGGTGGTTTCCGGCAAACATTAGTGGTGGCAATGTCGTTGGTGACGAAAACGCGTTGAGCAGAGAAAATTCTGATGCTCTCTTGGCTTTTCGTGCTGCAATCCTCTCCTTTTTGTGAGCATTTTGATGACCACCTAATGCTTGTGAGCTGTAAAACTTCCTTGAACAGAACAAACAAGGGAATACCTTTGCCCTCTCTTCCATACAGTTGTTGATAGTGTCAGCTTCTTGTTTCTCCATCCCTATATCCACATGTAAAGCAACTTAGTATGTACATAAAGTATCTAAAAAGTAATCATATGCACCAATTGTATCCTACGAGAGTATCTTTCTATACCTATCAGAAAGGGGGAAGGGGGTTAAAAGCACATTGTCCAATTTTTTTTGTGTATCCGTAGTTGGCTACTGGTCTCTATATAAGCCTATTATATCCATGTTCGTCCGTTGGGTACCCCAAAAACTCTGATGCAACCGTTGTAAATCTAATGTGGTTCAATTAATTCATCTTCAACCTAACAAAGTAGCACATTCAATTTTACTTTCCATAGTTCCCCAAGAGGTTTTTGAGGTAGTAAGAGGATTGCACCAATCTAAATCTTAACTCTAAACCCTCATTCTGTGCAATGTTTGGCCTTTACAAATTGATCTCATTATTAACACTTTAGGAAACTCAGATGTATGTATATCTTGATTGACTAGGATGAAACTCCTGCAGAAGTTGATCATATGGCAAACCATCTATAGGACATGAGTCTCAGTAAACATTGCTTAATTCTAAAACTAATCTTTCCATATACTGAAAAACAGGCACACATGCATAAAAATCATAACAAGATAGAAACACACTTGGTGATAATAGATGAGAACAAGTAAAACTAGTGGAATCAGGCAGAAGTATATATACCTTGAAGAGAAGAAGCACGGGACTATAGCTAGTATAGAACAAGGCCAAAAGCAGGAAACTCCGAAGCTACTGCAGTGTTGCAATGCTTTGTAATGTAGAGTTTTTGATGGATAGCTGAAGACTGAAGAGAAGAGGGATTCTTAGTTTATGAAGGGATGTGTATATTTTTAGTTATAAATAAAGAAAAAGGGAGGGTTAAGTTGCATTGAAGAAGAAGGGGATGTATGTATGGGCTTGGGAAACAGAAGAGATAAGACAGAGAGAAAGAGATGCGTTAGACGGTATACTCAAATGCAGTTTCTCTGCATGTCAGTCTCAGAAGGGATTGGTGGGAAGAGAGTGTCAAGTGTGCATGATATGAATCGGGAAGTGGAAATGTAACTGTCTCTTCATATGTGATCTCTTTTTTCACTCTCTTCAGTGCACTAGCTAGTAGTCTGACATGTTATCTGATTTTCCCTTCAGAGTTATTTTCTTTTGCAGGTGCATTACATTAGTGCCCACTTCTACCTCATTCCATGTTTTTGCTTTATTAGATTGGGTTCCCAACCGTCACCTTGGAGAAAGGTGTATTGAATTGTCTTCACGAATAATGAGTATAGATTTGTGTGTGTGAGCTATAACTGTTAAGGAGTGATGAATTATTATGAGTTGTTATCTTAGTATGTAGAGCTATCAACCACTAAATTCATTAGAATAACGGATCATGGATTCAATCAAATTAGATAATATAGTAACCTCGCAACGCCTGGGCTATGCACTCAGGTGCCCAGTGAGGACTGTGCACCAAATTTAATATGTGGAAAAAGCAATGCACATTCCATAGAATTGTAATGAACATTGACAGTTTAAAGTTTTTCCCCAAAAACATTAATTGTTACTGCGGAAATTGAACCGTCACTTCTATTTGTCAGCTTTTCCACGCACTCATTATTAGTACAAACCCTATTGTGTGACTCTTCATTTTCCATTTTAACCAAATTTGACTGAGTATGTTCATTATAGAATGTTCAATAGAAATATATAGAATGTTCATTAGTACTGAGTATATCTTATTCCAATGTAATGAGTATTGAGTATATATAGAATGTTCATTAGTACAGAGTATATTGTTCATTAAACATACGTGCACATGCTCAATTAGTACATTTGATTTCAATCAATGAGTATTTAATACATTTGTATTTTAATGTAATGATTATCATAATTATGATATAATGTATATTATTGTTGAGTATTTTGTACATTAAACATCTTTGTGCACATGCTCAATGAGAAATTACTAGCGTATGTTTTTTATTAGTATATACATTTGAATCGATTGTAATGAACATTAGAAATTTATAAAATGTTCATTAGTACTTAGTATATTTGATTTCAATGTAATGAGTATTGTGTATATAGAGAATGTTTATTAGTAATGAGTATATATGTTGTTCCTTGAAAATATATAGAATGTTTATTAGAAATATATAGAATGTTCATAGAAAATATATAGAATTTTATTAGTACTGACTACGTCCCTTAATTAATGATGTCTGCGTTTTATGATCATTGAGAACACCTACAATGTACATTCAGTTCATAAGAAATGTACATTACAATCAATAAAATATTCAATAGTAACTCTTTGTGTAATGTACAATATATATACATATAAATGTTGAGTTTGGATATTGTAACACGAATGTACATCATATAATTTTGTAATGAACAAATTCTTTTTCCGTGATGTACATTTACATATCAAGTAATGTACATGATATTTTCGACAATGATATGCATATATAAGTTTGTTAGATTTTAAAATGTGATGCAAATTAAATAAAACAAAAAGAATCTCAATAGTTGTGTTATTATTATATTTTCAATGCTTCACCATTAAATTACAAAGTATTAATGATGGTTTTTCCTAGGAAATAATGAATTATACGCGTTCATTGCTTATGTTCTTTATGTTCATTGCGTTTTTTCTCTTATTTAATGTAATCTGCGTTTTGTAATGATTTTTCGTGTGTTTTGCACCGGGTGCACAATGCTCCTGCATAGTCTTATTTGCGATAACCTCAAACTAACCTAAACCTTACAAGAAATTAATAACATTAGAGTTAACTCGAGAATTACACATTCTAAGCTAATCAAACTCTAGAGGACAACCAACACCATAATGAACCTCGTTATTAAGAAGTTGAATATGAATCAAATCAAACTTGAATAGAGGAAGACCAAACTTTAAATATACACAAAGCCACTATACAACCCTACAAAATTAAAAATAGAAAATAAAAATTCCGATTAAACTTATTTCTTGAGAATATTTCAATAGACTTACAATATGACATTCGACTTTTGCTCGATACGATCATAAATCGATCTAACTTAAATCGTTAAACCGTTGTTAAACCCGATTTGAGATTATTTCGCATACAGTCAATTTTATATATACAGTTGAATTCCACGATATTATATTTTAACTCAGAAAATATATGTACGAAGTCTTTTGTTCATGACGGAGTATGATAATTACTTGGCACGGCCTGGCCTGACCTGTCTTTTCGTACCTCGTATCGGGGCAGGCCAGCATCGGGCCTTATGTCAAGCCCGAGCAATCGACCGGTGCCCACCTTAAGCCACTCTTTATCAAATTTTCCACTCTTAGAGAGTATCTGCCCCTTGATGACCTTTGAACTTAAGAGAGTGAAAAGTTGGTATACATATATCTGTCTATAACTATGGTACGAGCTATATGACCAATTGACCATATAGGGACTTGTACAATTCCCAATACATTAATATCTGTGCCCAATCAGAAAGAGGGTCAAATTTTAATACAAGTTTAAGAGTAGCTCTTTAGGGAAAGGGGCTTCAGATAATTTCAGAACGTGATCTCCAACAGCCAATATAGAGTGAGATTCAATTGGAAGTGTCAAGTGTGTACTTATGTTAAAAAGCATCAAATAATCTCTCTCAGTCTCTCCCCTCTTTCTTACAGTCATGCTCTGATCTGCATGCAATTGGATTCTGCAACCTGCAAAACTCTGACCATTATTAAGTTGCTGAAGGCATGAGTATAAATAACGAGTTATGGGAAGAAAACATGCACTTGAATAATTATTTTATTTCTGGAAAAAAAAAAATTCCACTTTCTCCTCAGTTCACCGCCTATACAATGCATGCAAAGTCCCATGTTTACACCGTATGCCGTTGTCCACATGAGCACATGGTACTCCTTCATTGGTCCTGGTTTGAGAAGCCAGCGGTTATGTATTGGCAATTTTCTAGCTAGCTAGCTTTGCACTCACCATTTTTGTCACTACCAAGTAAATAAAACAAGAGATAAGACAACAAAAATTCCCGCTTTGACAATGACTTGGTGATGGCGCAACAGCTAACTAGTTCAGTAGTCCCACATGAACAACAAATGATCAACAAATTCACCTTTTTTTTTTTGTTTTTCTTGTTGACAAATTTAAAGGAAGACATACGCAGAAGAGTATAAATACAGAAATCTTCTTTAATTAAAAAAAAAACAGCTGACCAGTTGATGTTTTCATCATGGCCCTCCCCACACAACGGTATGGGGAATAGCATGGGAGAACACAGGGAAGTTGTTCAGTACTCCGTACTTGTTACTTAGAGAGGGACTGCAAGATGAAATGTGTTTGGGCATTTGGTAAATCGTCAAGTTACTTGCCAACTTCATTTTAAGATGTTTAAAGCCTACACAACGAAAGTCCAAGACGTGAAGAGAGTGCCATAGTGGCACAATGGACAAATGATGTACACAAATGTAGCTCTAAAAGCATTGGCCAACCAATATAGTTTTACATCCACAATTACCGTAGTCTTGATCGAGAACAATGAATATTTAACCAACACCCGTTTTACTTGGGCTTTTTTGTCTTTTTGATAATTCAAGAGAAATACAATAGGCACCCAAAAAAAAGTAGATCGAACTACGGAGAGCAAGCATTTTTGGGACATTTTGCTATCAAACGCTAGGGAATTGGGAAGTAAAATGAAAAGAAAATCATACTTTTAACTTGGAATCAAACAAACTCGGACAATCCTTTGTTCAAGAACAAAGAGTTGACCATTATTAATGCACAGGTGCATTGAACTACGGAGCAGAAACAAACTCAGGGGGGCAATCCTTTGTTCAAAAACATAGAGTGCTACAGTAGCAGCCCTTCTTGCTTAACTTCTAGACATAAGACATTCTACGACATGGAATAGATATAATCCATTTCAACCGTTAAAAAAAACATAGTCCACAACGGCAAGGAAAACAGTGATGTCCACTATTTCGTACATCACTTGCAAGCTGAGGAAAGATCTAGACAAGTCAGGAATAAGCAAAATGACACCCTAGATTTCCATATTTGACTGATTAATTTTTGTTTTCGACACCACAATATCCATCAACTGTCAATTAGAAATGTCAAAGCAGCATTACAAGTTACTCGTAGTATAAAGTGCCAAAGCTGTATCACTCTAGTAAGAGGAAGTTTCTAATGGAGGGTGTGCCACATTGAATCATGAAATCAGTTTCAATCCGAAAACAGGGAGTTGCATAGACTGAGATTCCCTGTCGACGAACTGACAATTGAAAACATATGAAGAGAGAAAAACCCTTGTGAGCTTATACATATATCCAAATTGAAGTAGTACTCTGTTCTATCTCCCCACAAAGAAGGAAATTAAAGGATTTGGAGCCTGTACATCATACTTCTATATCCCCTAAACCCACAAAGAAAAAAATCCAGCTGAGAAAACCAAAATAAACTAAGTACACTCTTTACCCTAAACAATAAAATTGAAATATACATAAAGCATAAAAACTTGATCTACTAAGCTTTTTATAAACAGCTAATATCAACAACCCTCACAGCACTTGTTCTATTCTCTTCCCTCTGAGAAATTGTATCAGCAAAATATTCATACATGGAAAACAACACATACAAACAAAAGAAAGTCACCTGAGACTCAAGCACAACCAAAGCATCGGCTTATCGAGAATGCACTAGATGTCTCAGGTGTTGGATCAGGGTCAGCCTTTTTGCGAGGAAGATGCTTGAAAAAGGCCTTCACTGCTCCTGTTACCCCATCTTCATTTTCCATAGCCTTTGCAAGATCAACTGCCCTCTCTTTCACCTGCCATGATCATTAAAGTTTCACAATGATCATATCAAAGCACCAGAATTCCAGAAACAAGTTAAACCTCTTCTTCGTTTGGGGTTTTGCAACAAGATATTAAATTTGTTTCCTAAAACCGTACTAATTTCAGAACTAGTGGCAATCACACGTTAATCAGTGTAAAATGTCATTGTCTTAGTGATGATTAATATTTCTACTTTTAGCTTCTTAAACAAACATAAAATAACCATAAAGGCTACTTCGGCCTTTTACTCGTTACTCAACAAAATACATTTAATCCACAGTTTCACACCTATTCAATAGGCATTGTGAGAACATATCACACACTTATCACTCCGAAAAAACGAAGCTACCTGATTATGATGGACCTTACATCTCCACATGAACTATCTCTTTGTTTTTAATTGTATCTTAAAGTTAATTGTGTTGAGTAAATACCTTATGCTTTATTCCAAATAGTAAATGCAAGCTTGTAATTTCAAATTGTGGATTGTTTACAATATATATCATGGCATATCTGACAACCTAATTTTAAGGACTAAAGCACTATATGAACTTATAGTAATACAAGGGCTGAAAAAGAGGACCTTCGAAGACTCAACCAGGCCAGTTGTTAGGTCTGAAAATAGTCTGGGATTGAGGACATCATTCGATTACTTACAACAGTTACAAACAGGAAAACTCTCGTGCATCCTCTTTAATATGCTACAGCACAATCTTATACTGCCCCTGTCCCACAAATTATTTTCCATTTGCTTGGGGCGCAGAGTTTCAGGAGAGTTTTTTTATGGTGGGATTGTGTTGAATAGAGGTGAATAAAAGAGTAAGATAGTTAATTGAAGTGAGAGAGAGAATAATGTAAAAAGTAAAAGGTGAGATGGTAGAATAATATTATATGATAAAATGTAAATGAGAAGTTTTTGGTGGGACAGAGAGTACATAACATCTTCTCATATATAATCAGTTAACAAGTGAGTAAGCGAGGGAAAACTTTTAAACAAAACAGCAAAAAGTCGAGGTCCTTCAGGAAACCTCATAACAACAGCTACTGTCTCATTGCAACAAGGAAATATAAAAATCGATATTTTCTTCTTATATACCTGTGGATTCAGCATTAAATTAATGGCCTCAACCAACTTGTCGAGTGAGAACTCATCAACAGGAATTGGAGAAGGACCAACACCTCTAGCATGCACACGTTCACCCCAAAAAGGTTGGTCTCCAAAAAACGGTATGATAGATGTAGGGCACTACACAAAGAAGCATGTGTATTATTGATTCTATCAATAGGCAAGACCATAATAAATTTAAAGAAAGACTGCCACAAAGCCATTACCGCAGCTTTAAGGCCTGCAGCTGTCGTCCCGGCTCCACCATGATGCACCTAATAGCACACAGTACATGTATTAGAGAACAATATTGTTCATATCAAGGAAACACTTGTGAAAACAAACTTTGAGCATGTCCAAAGTGGGATCTAAATATAAAAAACATAAAAAAGGGAGAAGTTTTTTTAAGGCGTACCACAGCCGCACAATGTGGAAACAGCCAATCATGCGGACAGTTGTCCAGAAGGTAGATAGAGTCCTTCGGTTCAGCTACTGATAACAGGAAATATAATAGAAACAAATTTTATCAGCACTCAAACTATAAATATAAAAAAAAAAAAGGTAGTAAAAAAAATATTACATTACAGTTGCTTGATAAAAAACCTACAGGATGGAGAAATGAAGAAGAAACTACTCACATTCACCTAGACCACCCCAGCCTTTGTTAATAATACCCCTCTGTTTTGTAATCTCTAGAGCTTCAACAATTATTTCAGTCATTTTCTGTGGCTCTTGAACAGGCTGGCACAAAACAGTCAGCATACAACATATCAAAATGTTTCAAGCAGAGAAGGTAGATGCTAACACTAGACAAACAATTTGATATTCTACACCAATTGCTCTTATATTACCCAATGCCAATTGCCAACAGATAACTAAACTTTATAAAACAAACATACTTCGTCAAAGTATTTAATGCTTTGTTTCCCAATTCCAGCATAGCAATAAGAAAGGAAATAACAGGAGACGAGAACACCCCAAATATACATTGTTAGGAATGGAGGAAAATTAAGGCAAAAAACCTACTAAATAGAGCCCTAAATGATGTTCTATCGTAATATTATTTGGCAACAGATGCAGACCATGCAGCAGTTCGTTAAGGTAATGCATTAGAGCTTACAAGCTTATAGTTCCAACATGAGAGAATCAATCGAAGTCAGCTCACATGCACCTAACAAGTATTCCTCATATGTGAACCCATACTACCTTCTAAGCACTATTAAGAAGCAGCCTAAAATTATTGTCCACAAGCCTATGTAGGAGATCATCAAATAGTCCAAATTGGTTGACAATGGCGTCTGAAATGGAATTACAACCCAACTACTTTTGATTCAGAACAATTACTAGGAATAGAATAATAATATACAAGAAACACTAAACAATTCCCTTAGTGAGGTTCCTAGAAAGAATCCATAGAAAATAGGTGAAAAGAGAAAAGTATATTGCATTTTCATGGCTTGTATCCCCAATGTGCAACAATCAATTGAAACTCCCTCGCACATGAACCAAATAACTGCCTTAGATGACGGATACACATGGTCCATCTGAATCAGGAGAAGCCCCCTCATACCACATTTTGTCATGCATACCATTAAGCATCAATGGCTTATCTAAAAACAGCAAATCTAATGACATAAATCATTTATGTTTCCATAATACAAATTAAACTCCAGTTACCATATATTTCAGCAATGTAGGAAATACATGTCAGAATAAACTAATCTGAACATCTGTGAACTTCCTAACCCTCATGACACCAACATCAACTTTCTCTAGTCATGTTCAGGCTCATCCTCCAAACCATCATCTCCCAAGTCCGACCCCACAAACCCAGATTAAGTATCCCATCTCAGGTCCCATATGTTAACCTTTCTAGCACATAATTGCCTTTTAAAGTAAATGGTGCTACACCAGTCAAGTTCATGAGGTATTAAAAGCAAAATCATCTGAGATACAAAGTGACGTACAGGTAGGAGAAAGAATCCAATCCCTCACCAGAAAGGGACAAAGGGAAAAGAAATCAAAACAATAAATAAATAAATAACATATTTACAGCCAATAAGCCTAGAAGAGAACCATCACCCTCTAAAACATTATAACCTCATTTCCAGCTAATGTGTTCACCCCAAAATAGCATAGATCTCATTGGATACCACCCTATCAGTCCAAAGAGCTACTCCTCCCCTGCCACTTGTTTTAAAGATGAAAAATGAAACCTATCTTAAGCATCTTCAATTTAGTTTCTTGGTCATACTCCAGAACAGATTTCCCTAGCTTCCCCAGACATCCTTTAACATACCTCTTTATTGTGTAGAACCACATTCATCATGCATTACAAACACCAAACAGACCACTGTTTCCATGAGAATTTACGCTGGTGGTTTCACTAGAAAGAAGCAGACGAACTTGTATAGCATATTAACTGCATTGTACAGCATCATGTAATTGCAAATTACGTACCCTTTTTTACCCGGATTCAGGAGGGCCATTGAAAGTGGGAAACTGTTGATTAAAAATGAATAAAATCAAGAAATGGGCATTTTTGTTGTTTATTGAGTTAGTTGAGAGACGATGGGGACCATTATGCTCAAGTGGGAGAAAGATCATATTCTCATACGAAGTGTAACCAACCTAAGGGAACATGGGGATTTCTCTGAGATAAGAATTTAGATATATATTGGAAGTTTGTTTGGAACTGTAGCAAGTTATATAGGGTTCTAAGATCATCATCTTTTTGCAGTTTTATGCTCCGATGTATTTTTATGAAACTATGTTTTAGAGGTTAACAACACAAGATTTAAACAATTAACAGCTTGTATCATCATAGTACACATAACCTAATTAATTGACAAACCAGACCAAGTTTGCTTTTAAACTAATTTTCTTTTAACATCTACTCGTATCTAGCATATCCATAGCAGAAAGCATCCACATAGGGTAAAAAAGTGATAATCTTAAGCAATTTTAATTTCCATTTGATCTTTGTTTAAATTAGCAAACTAGATATCTACAATTGTTTTCTTACAAAGACAGCCATTGAAGTAGTTTTTTAACTCTCAAAACTCAACTAAAGTTGTCAGTCTATTCTTTCTTTTCCTCTTCCCCTCCCTTATAGGATATTACCTTTTTGTCAACCGTATCTTGATGGCGTTAGTGAGACTCAAATTTTTATTAATATTCTACAGCTATGGTGGAATAAATTACTAAAATTCTTCATGGATATTCAAAATGGAGTGACTCTCCCATTACTTTCTACCAAATTACATAAATCAATATTGATAGAAGACTACAAGAGATCACTAGGCTCCTTGCATTGGCAGTATAAGAAACAACATAACACTAAATAAACAAATGTGTGCATGTGCTTTGTAGGGAGGAGGGGGGTATTTAAGGAATTAGGATTATAATTTTTTTTAGAGTTGGGGCTAGAATAAGAAGATAGTCTAGGGTCAATAGGAGAGTCCTATAAATACAGCTAATTAGGGAAGAAAAGGTATGTTGAATGATATTGGGATTAAACATAGTAGTTGTAATTGGAAGATATCCAACCTCTCAAAAGTTGGGTAGACTGTATTAGCGATTAATCATTTTGACAAATACAAATATAGCAATATCCTCTACTATTCTTTGTTAATACATCTCCTTCCTCACTTAATCTCTCCTCTCTGTCCTTAAATTCTCAAATCTAAGCTGATTTGAAGCACTGTAGCAGAATGTGAGATGTTTCAAATTAAAACTCTCATCTCTTAATTAGTGTTTAAATGGAGGTATCTAACAGTGGAGACAGTACAATTTATACTATTAAAAAATAGTATAAAAGGTTACAAACTAAAAGAGGCTGTCAATAAAAAAAATAAAGTTAAAAACAATCGTTATATAAATTGTTAACAGTAAAGTAGGTGAGATGAACTTACAAGGCTGCCAAATCCAACATAAATAGGCTTTGAGCCAGCATTAAGCCAATCAACAAGGGCTTGAGGAGGTTCATAGTTTGAAGAAAGGTCAAGAAAGCAAAATCCAACAACATCAATCTTGGGTCCCCAATCTGCAAGCACAAACATTAAGCAAGACTAAGGAATGCATCAAAAAATGAGAAAACATAATCAATTATGCCAATCCTCATTGACACATCATGCATTATTAAGCTATAAATGAGATTAAAAGGCTTATGAAGGCAATTAGATAAAGGAGCACCAATATACAAATATGTAACATGACATAAAGAAAGTAATACTCCAGCACAAATAAAAAAATTCCATGGTTTGTCATAGTACTAGAAGTCTAAAACAATAGAACCATTAGGCATAACTACTTTCCCATGGTCTTCAACAGCCAAACCAAACCAAACCACTTCACAAAATTGGCTAGAACTCCACAAGGTTAGAAGTGGGCACGTGCTTCAAAAATGACAGACCTAGCAACAATGAACGGTATCCAAAGTGTACCCTGAAACAAGATAACCTAATTCAACAACAAAGACAAGCCTTATTCCCAAAAAGATGGAGTCGGCTGCATGAATCTAGAGTCTATCTCGAGTGATAATCCACAAAGATCCTCCTTCTCTATTCACTCCTATCAAGTGCCACATCATCTTTCAAACCTATTCTCCATGCCCTTTCTAACTCAACTCCATCCAAGTCATCATAAGCCTTCCTTGGCTACATTAGAGATCACCATTAACCCAATCCTCCGCCTTCCTTACAAGGCATCTATTAGTCGACATCTTACATGCCTTAACCATCTTACCCGATCCTCCCTTAACTTATCTACAACACATAACCCAGATAACCCAATTTGACCTAACCAAAGTTGACTTGTAACTAATTTGAATGAAAATAACTAATATACAATGATTCTTCATAAAAAGCTATCCTTACTTGACATTTTGACAACACAACCAATTATAACCTTATCCAGGATAACTTGAATGCATTTCGCTTAAACAACCTCAATCCCTTAATTATAAGTTAAGTTGTGGTACACTTGTGTGCCTGAAAGGGAATCAACCTTAAAAGACCAAATGTTTTGTCGCCTGAAGATGACCATATTAAACATATTTGTCAAGTCCAAAGAAAACTCAAGAACATATGAAGCTTTTCCTCTTCACCCACCCACCCTTACTTGACATTTTGACAACACAACCAATTATAACCTTAACCAGGATAACTTGAATGCATTTCGCTTAAACAACCTCAATCCCTTAATTATAAGTTAAGTTGTGGTACACTTGTGTGCCTGAAAGGGAATCAACCTTAAAAGACCAAATGTTTTGTCGCCTGAAGATGACCATATTAAACATATTTGTCAAGTCCAAAGAAAACTCAAGAACATATGAAGCTTTTCCTCTTGACCCACCCACCCAACCCCCCCCCCCCCCCACACACACACACACACAAATGAAAAAAAAAAATTCCAAGTGAAAAAAAAAAAACTCATCTCTGACAGCAGTATGCAAGAACTTTTTCATGCAAGAAAAGAACTATATCAACCACCAGCCCCTTTTCCTAATTTAAATAAAAACAGAGAAAAAGAGGAAAGCATACTTCGTACATTTTCTTCTTATATGCTAGGGAAAACCTTCACTTCTTTAATTCAATAGAGAATTTAACATAAATTGCTGGAAGATAATTCTAAACCTCTGTTTTTAGCTGCTAGAGAATAATTCAACACATTTAATGCAATCACAGAGGGAGAAAAGAAGAAAGAAAATCCAATCAACTTGAAGACAATTTTTGCTGGACTTGCTAATGTTCCATAGCTTAAATAGCATAGATAGCATCGAGTTCCTAGCTACAAGCTCATATAACAGCATAACCTTTAGGTTTTGGAACAAGATGAGGACTCCATATATATCCATGCGGAATATCAGACTCTGAACCTTGTGAGCCACTCAAATATGTAACAGGACGCAACTTCAGCTTCTTCTTTCTGACATCATTTATCATGTCTCTTATTCCCAGCCAGATCATAGAGTCAACAATTTGATAAGATAGCTGCAAAATTTGGACAAAATAATTGCTATGCAGTACAGCCTACCAATAAAACATTAAAAGTTCTTTATACAAAATGATGTATTGATGAGAAGAATGACTGCATGGCTGCACGCACTCTATATCCGGCTGGTTGCTTGACCCTTGATAAGGGATGTGGAAATTCACTTGTTGGCCTAGTATTTTCCCAATAGAAAAAGAAAACTCAATTATTTAATTTGAAGCAAACATTGAGTAAAGCTTAAATAAGAGAGAGAATGAAGACATGCATGCAAAGAAATTCTAAAAAGAAAAAACACATATATAGGTAAACAGTAACTACTAAAAGTTTATTGCCCAAACAAGACTTACGTCCAGGGCATAGTGAAAAATATGTGAATTGGAATTTTTAGTGCCTCAGCAACATGCGTATGCCCTGTACATTACATGATCTCATTAGCCTGAAGAGTTAGGTCTCCAAAAGACCAAGAAACACAGAATTATAGAAACTAAGAAGGCCATACTTATAATAGTGGATGTATCTCAGAAACGGCACACTTTTAAAAATGGACAATCCCATCCAATTCCCAATACAATTGAAGAATTACACTTTCATAATCAAGTAACTCTATCATCAAGATTCAACAAAGTATCTTTATCATCAATAGCCAAAACCATCTATCAGACTTGACAAAATTGTGTCCTGCCCAGAGAGGATCACTCAAAATCAATTGTTAACAAAGAAATGAAACCAAACTTGCACATGTTCTAATCTTGTAGCAATCTAACATCTAAAAATTAACATTTTCTGATGACTAACGTTGCTCCTGCTACGATAACTCGAAGCCTAAAAAGATAGACCACGTTATGAACATTCAAAGCTGACTTCTTGAGCTCAAGTTCTTTTTATACTAATCCATAGAAGGAAAGAGAGTTAAAGTCAAATCCTTCTTATCTAGAAAAGAGAATTGATGATCTAATAGATTTCAATCAAGTATTGACATTCTAGACAAGTAACACAATGTCTGCTTAAATATGGATACTGGGAAATTTTTCACAGAACACCTACATTTGTTGCTAAATAAGAACTACATTTAAGGAGACTCGTAATTCCTAAGAAATAAAGATGAATTCACCAAAACACAAGAAAGAGTTAAACATAGAAAAAGGTGTCAGACCATATGCTGGGGGGTTTGCTATGATAGCATCTGCTTTGAATGGAACATTGGAGTCAAAATCAGGATCTTTACAAGCTGGGAGTAACGAGTAGATAATTTCTTTCATCTGATTGCGCTGAACTGGTATCTCTGACGGCCCAGAAGGCAAGAAGCCTTTATTTTTAACCATGTCTGCACAAACAAAACAGCAAAATTTTACAAAAAAATGATGCCAGAAAAATGCTGCACTAGGGAAAAATAGGAAAAAAAAATACCATATAAGAAAGTGAACAGAAAGAGAACCCTTTAGTTCATCATAAATCCCTCCACCCCATAAATACACACTCTTCTGAAATAGACAGTCAGAAAAACTTCATTTATGGGTCAATCTCCCAAAGCCAAGCCTCCAAAGTTCCACCCTCACACCAAAATAAAGCAAAAAAACTAAAACAAGAAATGGAGAAACAATAATTACATGCAAAGATGTCAACCATACAAACAAATATGAGAGAGATGACCATGAAGTATAAGAACTATATCTGTATAATGTCTAAAGCTTGTTCTAGTAAATGGGCTTGAATGTAGAAATCGGTTAGCCATGTTTAGAAACAAGTTGAACAACAGAATCATATAGAAACTGTTTCAAGTCAGAAAATTATTGGAACATGTAGAATCAATTGCAAGTTAAAATTTTGATTTTCAATAGCAAGTCAGTCATTTTTATTGGATATTACCCCTAAATAATACAAATAAAGAACAAAGTTGGAGCAAATAGGCAAGTCTAATTGAAACGAACAATGAAAAAACAAAGTTTATCAACGAGCTTCGCTCAAATACTTCAATGATAAGGACAAACAAAATTTCCCAAAAGAAACAAGGCATAAACAATTTTTCCAAGCTTCAACTTGAATGAACGCCCAAACTTAAGCTTCGAACATAAACATTTTTTATCTTGGCTTGACTCAATTACACTTGCAACTCACACTCTTACATACGCATAAGGAGCAAGAAATGAAAAAAGAATGGCTTTTGGGCATTGACTTCAAAACATCAAGTGACATATTGCTAGATCAATGGGTAATTTCATATGGTATCAAGATAAAATATGTAACCAATAAACATTCACACCAACACCATCAGCAGCAACAAGAAAATTTTTATCCTTATAAGATGGAGTAAAATGTTACCATGAGTAGCTACTTCTACTCATAGCATTAGACAAGTCAAACTACAGCAATTGGTTCTCCTACATCTTATGGTAGAATATTGCCACTCCAACCCTTCTCGTGATCTCATCATTGCAGATTTTATCACATCTTCTTTTACTACAAATGCACCTGAAACACTAGCATCATTCACTATTGCTTGTACAAGCTTTTTCTGTGCACAAAAACCATTACCCCCCGGAAGTAGAAACCTGACCTACATTCATTTATCATCATTTGACAAACAAGAGCTTTCTTGAAAGCCCAACCTTCAATCCCTGTAGCAAAGCTGATGGAGATATTTTGACACCCTAACGGACCATGCTGAAACAAAATCCCTTATTCATTGTAATTTTATGAATTTTAGAAAGTATTCATTAGACTATACCTCAAATAATACTATTTAGTACATCACCATGTTATTTTGTTGAAAGTAAGAGATTATAAACAACCATAGACTTAAAGTGACTAAAATATAATAAAAAAAAAATTCAATTGTACTAGAACGCTTCACGGCTTCAATAAAGGAAACTATTTATACAGAAAACTAACGGTCCACCACGGATGTTGTGATGGGAAACACAGGTTCAAAAAAAACTATTCATAAAATGAAAAGTTAAAAATCTGTTAAAGGACAGCCTTTAAGTAATGGAACAACCTTTAATTCCATTCAAAAAGCACGCCTAAAGGGCTCTAAGCTTTCTAGAAGCACGAACTTCCACAAAATAAATAGCCATGCAACAATTGAAACCCATGCAGATGCCTTGCACTAGCCAAACAAATGTCACTAGGCTCATTGACCCGCATGATAAGTACCTAAATAACATTGAAGTGGAAGAGAGAGAGAAATTTTTTTGAGGGGAAGGGAGGGTGAGGATATTGTTAAAAGTATGATATGGAAATAATCAATCATAAATTGAAAGAAGCCATGTTTCAGGGGTAAAAAGAGAAGGTACAGTTGGAGTAGGATTGAGGGTCTTCCAAAAGGAGCGATCATATAGGGCCATAGAGGAGAACAGTTTCCTTTAATACCATCACATAGGACCATAAGGGAAAATGGTAATCCTAAATACCTCAGATAACTCCGTAAGTAATCTCCTCTCTTTTCTCACTATCATCTCATACTCCCTCCATCACCATCATGATGAAAGCATCATGAAAGGGTAGTTTCAGCAAGAAAGAGGACACAGGGATAGGTGTGGAAGCAGATGAGTCACCAGCTGAGGATCAGAACAAGAATCAAAAAGTTCTAGAAGCTATTGAGGAAAGCAAGGAAACTTCACTACAGACAATAAAAGAGAATGTTCCTAGCACCAAGCTGGCAGGACCGACAGAAATAGAAGTATAATTCTAACTGGAATTCAGCTAGGAAACCACAGCAACATCTAAACTAGATTCATTAGTTGTTCAATGACAATCATTTTAGTGAGTTTCACTTTTATCGTCATTTCATTTACATTCAATTTGGCATTTCAGGTGTTATAGAAGTATCAAACCTCCGAGGATGATGTACTCACGATTGTGGAAGTACTTGCTTCCACTTTTATTTCTCTCGCTCTCTTTCAAATTTCTCTTTCATAGTATTGCAAATTCAATTCTCCTCCAAAATTTCCTTACATTCTATATATTGTGAGAATCAGAGCAAAAAAGTTACAGTTCTACTGAAATACTGTTCCATTGACTACTAATCTGGATGTAGGACTACATCACATCATTCTGCCACTACCACCACCAAGAGAAGCACTACCTTTCCCACACCACGACCACCATCATATCAGTGCTCCTCTAGGCTCTAGCCCTACATATCACCACCATTGTGAATGTTTGCATCTGTATTTCCTCTTTGCTGCCGGCAAGGATCTGATGGCTTACTCATACTGGAAATGGGAGAAGAAAGAGTGGAGAAAGAGAAAGAGGGTTCCAGGAGAAAGAAGAATTAGGCATGAAACCAATGGAAGGGAGATTTCTTCCCAGACCATAGTCTAATAAATTAGTTTCCACTTTGAACTTACAGCTCAAGCGGATCACATATCACGCATTCACTAAGTGTCAACCAAGTGAAATTATAGCACAAGTAAAATCACAACAGGAAAAGGGGGTGGAGTGGTGGTGCGGAACAGAAAACATATGATTTCATGGGAAGAAGCAGCACAGCAAAGTACATACACCCGGCAAGAACCTTTGGGTCACCGCCTAATGGGAAGAACTCCAGTCCAGAAGTCAAAACAAAATCCTTGAAATTAGCATGGGTTGCCAGTCTAACACGATGGCCATAATCCTGCAAACAAAAGTTGAACTAAGTCAAAGTAAATAGAAAAACTTACTTCTCCTCTTATAGCCTACAGTGACATCCAAAAGAATCAAAGATACTATTTGCAGATAAGGGAAAGCAAACGGCCAGAAGACATCATATCAGCAGAACAAAGCCTAAAAAGAGGGGAAAGCACTAGAAATGATTAGTAACATTAGGGTGACTTTTGATAGTATATGATACGATCTTCATAGATATAACACAGAAGGGTGACTTCGTCAGATGTAAAAATACTCAAACAAAAATTGCAGTAACTTAGCTCATCATACAAGATGCACCCATCTAAAAACTAGGTTTTGACTTTGTTTGGGCTTTTATATTTAAAAACTTTCAATCTTAGAAAAATTTAGCAGGACCAAAGCCCGTCTGGGGAAATTATTTCTTACTGATAGTTCATAGCAGATAGTATTAATTGATTTTCTTTGAGGGGATTTCTATAACTGACTAGCCTAGCTATATCACATTCAGTTTTCTAGGAAAAAAGTTTTTTAAAATCTGCTTTGGCTACTAACAAGGAAGCTATAAGTAATGCAACTACGAATCTCATGGCGAGTTCGATCCTGGCTCAAAATGAACAATGGCGGCATGCTTAACACATGCAAGTCGGATGGGAAGTGGTGTTTCCAGTGGCGGACAGGTGAGTGACACGTGAATTACACACACGCAAATAGTGGCTCAGCCCATTTTTTCTTTTGCTTGAGGAAAGATATTTATCTCTGAGAAAAACACATAAAAAAATTTCACTAGAGCTCAAACACTGAAGAACTGTAACTTGACTTTTGGAACTAAAGAAGCCCATAAAGGGAAAATGAATGTTAGAAAAGATGTTGACACTATCAGAGAAAGAAGCCAGTACTATTAGTATATCTACCACACCGAACTAGCTTTAAGGTGACATGCAACATCAAATAACGATAAGACACAAGAATGTCTTATCACTTATACTCACTACTCAGTGTTATTTTTAACTGAATCAAAATTACAACAAAAGTATTAAGTCACAATGAGGCCCAAATTCACTTCACCCATTTAAAATGAGTTCTGAATCTAATTTTTACTGCCAAAACTCATTAATATTGTTGAAACTGAAATTTACTGATTCAACAGTGTATTTGATACAGGGGGTTACTTTTTTTTGTTTTACTAATTACAATAGATTTTTACAACTCGGAAGTAAGATTTTTTGAACATTGAAGAGAACAAGGCTTCAATAACATCAAACAACAATTGAATGGTTCTAAATCTTTTAGCTTATACTTTGCACAAACTGAATATTTGTTATATAATCCTGCTAATGTTAGGGAGTTACAAAGTATTAGTCAGAGTATCTAATAAGCACCATCACACATTTTCTTGCTCAAATACTCAATACATGAGCATGTAAGATTTATAACATGAGAGGAACTTATTCCCAGGTGCATATAAGTAAATCTTCACTTTGTAAGATATTTAATGTTTGATGGGTAACCCATATTTAATTTTGCATCATTAATCCAAAAAACAATTGGTTCTAATAATAGAACTTTTGTCCATTCTTCTTAAACAGTCCCAGATTTCAATTAATTGGGAATAATACCACATTTGAGATGCATCAGTAAAGGAGGTAAGCATGATAAATGTTTCTCTCCAATTGGTCGACCAAATTACTTTTTCCTACACCAAAAACTGGAAACATGGTACAATCCTTTCTTTCTTTTCGCAAGTTACTGCTCCCTGATTTCTCCATGGACAACAATATGATGTCAAAAAATAAATTCAGAGCTAAATTGAACTTATTTCAGGGGTGAGCAATCTCTACCCTGCTGGGTCAAGGGACCAACGTCATGGTCAAAGTAAGAGACTTGCAAGCTAACCCCCAATTGAACACTCCAGAAAAGTCCTGTTTTAAACTCCATTTAAACCTAATCCTCTAATGTGAAAAAATCAAAATGACATCATCATCATTCAAGATTGAAGTCGTTTCATATTCCATGATTTTCATCTCATTGAACCATGACATTCAACAATAGCAGCACCAACTATTTATTATCAGTGATAGACTGATTCAATTTATTGCAACTTGCATAAACAGCGTGATTTCATTGAAGAACATGAATCTTTGCTCTCTCTTCCAGGAGTCAATGGTTATTAATTAAATATAAAAAAATATCAAAACTACATAACATTTCAAACAGATAAAGACACTATTGAATTTATTCACAAAGATACAGCATGTGTACAAAAATTACTAGTTCTGATTCTTTGTCCTAGAACATTCGACATCTTTACCACAATGATATTACCAAGATCATCCAAAAAGATAGTTAAAACTTAGAAAGTATATGATAACATGTCAATGCTCTGTAGCCTCACAGGGAACTCAAAATCAGAGCATGCTGACAAAATAATTTGAGAAGAGAATTAAGCACATAACACTAACAGACTAACCTGTAACTTCTTGCCAATTGCGATGAAAGGCTGCACATCTCCTCGGGTACCAACAATTAGCATCACTATTTGAAGAGGTGGAATGTATTGAAGGTCTGTTGCATCAAGAGATTCTTCATCATCAGCACCTTCAACATACAAATCAGCAGGTACACCACCAAAAGTGTGAGCTTCGACGTCTCCTGGAACTTCAAACTCCACAGTCCCATCATCTTTTACTGTAGCAATCCTGTTCAACAAGTTAAGCTGCAGAATTTTCAAGGGTTACAATACAAGAACCAACCTCAAAATAGATCAACAGAAACTCTTTAAATAAAATAACTTCCAACCCCTGAGAAAGCATGCCTTCAGCTGGAAATTCAGAAAAATAACTAGTAGATGAGTAAGAACATTAATAATAATTGTTGAGCCACAAGGAGGAAAAAGAAAAGGAAGAAACTCTTGTCTTCAAGGGATTAGATACAAGAGAAGGAAAGAGAAAATTACTCGCTCAATTTCAAAATGCATAATTAAGGTAAATGAACAAAAATTTAGGATTTTGAAAGTAATTGATATTTTGAAGCAAGCAATGACATTGGATTAGTATTCGAAAGTGACCAGTAATTAAACCTGGCGAAACTGACCTGTATTTAACCAGCCGACCCAAATTATCCAAACCATACCCAAACTCTATCCAAAAATGTTGAAATCACTAAGGAGTTGTTTGGTTCGTCATCCAGGAATAGAATGGTGTAAAAGTCCATTCCTTTAGAGTATGGATTCAAATGGCCATACAACTTTAAAGTTATTTGGTAATATATAGGATTTAATAGTATAGAGAAATGGGTTGTGAATCTTAGGGGTTAGGGTAGGTATGGAATTATGAGGGATTGAGGAGGAGATAGAACCCTTTGGGCATATAATTCCATTCTAAATATGATTAACCAAAGTGTCCAACTAAGGTTTGGATTCAAAATCCATTCCAAACTCTTGAATTAAACACCTTAAAAGTCTAGACTGTACAACCCAATTGTAAATGTTTCCACTAATGATTACTTTATCATAATAAGTTTGTTGCAGTTAATCTCACCTCCATAACAGCAGGGCCTTGGTAAATCCATATGCCATTATGACATCAAAGTTTATGACAAAAGCATTCACGAAAGTCACTTCAAAGATTAGCATATGTACACAACTAGAAAGAAAAGCAATGCATGGCAAGTCCAGACGTTCCTTCAAGAACACACAAGGAAGCCGTCCACTTTACATAACCTATGTCATTTTTGTAAATGAGCCATCACAAAATCTCCTAAATCCACCACAGCAAGCAAGCCCTAACCTACATGTCACCACACTCCCCAACACAAAGACGGTCTATAGTTGTACTAAAACCTAAAGATACAGCCTAACAAACATATAAGTAATTGCAAAAAAGCTCACAAATTAGACAATATACCTTTTGCTGGACAGGAATGCTGTTATCAAAAATTTGTGCCGCTTCTGAAGCAAGAATATTTTTAGGTTGCTGCCTCTCAGTTTTTGATCTTTCCAACTTAGGAGGGCTAAACTCAGGCTCTAGTTTACCACAATTTATCATCTCCACTGGTAAAGTGTTCACTCTAGAATAACTCCTACCAGCTAACCAAGCCAACAAAAATACAATCATCAAGATAAGCTCAAACAAGGAAGAAAGTGTAAGTTAGAAATCGAGAAACTTAAGTAATAACAAATCATTCATATAAGAAAATAATGCAACAAATAACTACACCAGGAGTCCCCCACATAGAAATCCATATCTATTAAATTCCGTGCTTCCCGTACTAGCCACTAATCTGAGACAACAGAATCTCAAAGAACTAGAATGTAACAGAGCCAAAGAACCAGGAGCGAGGGATTAGTTGACTGACACATCTATAAAATATCTCCAGTTTCTCAAATGAGGGAGCCGACTGCACAATGCCTTCAAAATGGAGGTTATATAATCTTTACATATGGAATGATAATTTTGAAATAAAACGTTAGACCTGTAAGCACTGAGGTTATCCTGCACATTTTTTTAACTTTTATTACATTGGTTCCAAAGTTTGATAACCTTCACAAGCTGAACCAGTGGAAACCTTGCTCAGATTGGACTATCAAAAAGATAAAAAGGTGAATTTCTAATACATTGTACGAAATAATCGCTAAAACTCCATAAGCTCTAGTCAACTCTACTGACGTCGAACCAATATAAAGTACCTCCATCCAATCCATTCTCGATAAGATCTTAGTGCATAACTGATTACTTGACTAAAGCACCCTATTGTCACATGTGTGCTAAGTGATCCATGCCATGAATCTTTGTTTTCCTCTATTGGTGCTATGACAGCTATCCTTTAACATAATGGAGATAATTTTGCCAAATCTAGTGTAACAAGGATACTGAAGATTCTGTTTCATGCTCTTGACACTCTTAGTTAAAACGTAACATAGAACTTCAATCCAGCATTTTTTAACAAGGTCTAACCTTGATATTTTACATTAAACAACCAGTTAAACTCTTGTGATTGAGAGATACCACTAGGTTATATACACAATTTCAGTTTTCGAGTTTTGCTCACTCCTCCAACAATCCTTATAAAAAGCCTCAACAAAGAAATCTTTTACGAATTACGATACCTAGTTGTAAGCCCGTTCAAATGGGAGGGGCTCCATGAAGAGTCCTTAACCGACCTGTTTGTAAAAGAGTCTAATCAATTATGGGCTTAATTGGGTCGGTCTTTAAAAGGGTCATGTTTTATTGGGCCTTTTAAAGGATCAAGTCGGGTCAATAATGAGTCAATAACTTTCAAGATTTTTAAACATTATCAGGTAATTAATTATTTTCACTTGCTTGTTGATGAACCACTATCAAAGATTAGAGGTGACACAGACGAATTATAACCAGTGGTGGATTTAATGCATGTCCAGGCCTATTTCTAACGAGGGCTAGGCCTATGGGTAGCTTTTTATTTCATAAACTACATGGATTATAACATGAAATACAATCAAAATGGATTGTAACATGAAATACAATCAAATGGATTGCTTAAGCTTTAATTTTGTATTGAAATAGAAGCTCATATACTCCCATGTCTCTTTTAGTTGCTACATTCATGGGCGGATTTGGTTGTTGTCCTAGTGGGTTTCACTAGTCGGCCCAAAAAAATTATTTGAACATTTGGTTGTATTTTGTATTATTTGAACATTTTGATGTATTTTTTAGTATATTTGGTTGTTTGGTAAAAAATATTTATTACATGTTTGATAACCCTCCATAGATAAAAATTATGCTCTTTTTAGACGATCCGACCCAACTCAACCCATTTTTTATCTTCTTCGGCCCGACCCGACTCGGCTAGTTTTGCATTTTTTTTACCCGGCCAGCCTGTTTAGCATGTGACCCATCCCGATCCTAACCCAACCCGATATACGTGTCTACCTAGTTGCATCCCAAACTAATCAACAACCTCATGATTTTCTTTTCCAAATAGTTTCCGCATTGTTCAAATAGCTTCCAAACTGAACGAAGAAATCACATTTTAAGCAATGAAACTCGGGTTTGAGATATCAACATCGCCGCGCCACATTTCATAGCTGATAGTAGAATTTAAAAAATTGCTAAATCTCAGTTAATTGTAAAGAGGAAGTTACAATGTGCGTCGATTTCACGAACCGCTAACCATCAAGAAAAACAACAATAAATTAATCAAAAACTCATAATTACACTTCAATTTCCTCAATATGCGTCCAATTTTCAGCATCAATCAACCATCAAATTGACAAAGCAGGACAAACAAAAAAATAGGAAATTAGAATTGGAAGCATAATTAGTAAAACTATTACCAGACGAATTGCCATTGCTGTTGCTACTATTACTTCCAGAATGATCCAAACCACTTCCTCCAACAACATCACAAACAGCAACTTCTTCCGCAAGATTCTCTCTCCTACTCGGCGAATCTGCCGCCATCGTGGCTCCTGAAGAACCGCGAACAAGGTTTCCGATAGTCCTGGCTGGTTCTAGATTCTAGAATGCTCGGAGGTTTACGCTATCAACTCCATAGCGTAGAGAACAACCAGAAAAAGGAGAGAAACAGGAGGACCACGTTCCAAAAGTGGAGAGATGGAAAGGTAGTGGAATCTGAGAGGGGCAGAATGGGAAATTCGAAACTAAGAGGAGGAAGATGGGGAGTGTCTTGGTGAGGAACGTGGTAAGTGAAAAAACCAGGTGTGTATCATATCAGTGCATCCATCAAAATCATATGGTATGGTGGGATTGGTGACTTGTGTGAGTGAATCTGTGAATGAGACAGCAGACAGGGTGTCTATTTCTTCCGTAATTTGCTAAACCCTCCTACTCCTCGACAAATTTGGTATTCCATATGTTGTATACTTGTATTTATCACTTTGCCCTACACACACATAAATACCAAAAAATGACCTCCGGATATTTTTTTACATTTTTAAGGATTTTTTATCGCCTAAACTCGATGATAGCAAATTTTTATTACAAAAAAAAAAAAAATAACATACATCTAACTAGTAAGCTATTTTTCATAGCTTTGAGAATTGATTTTCCATGTCATTTTCACTGAAGATTTCTTTATCAATATAAAATGAAAAGTGCAGGCAGTACATAAACCATGATTGGGATGGGTGAATTTTTATACTTATTAAATCATCTCGATGTGTAAGAATTATAATTTTATTTTATTAGGTGAAATATGCAACAAGTTATCCATTTGAGGCAATATATAAGGATGATGACAAGAGCCTAATCTAACATAAGGCAAAAGTACCATAATTTATTTTATTTGGTAAATAGCAAAAAATAGCTTTCAAGACTTAAATATAGAATTGTTGTCTTGTCCCACGAGGCTTACTTTATATTTAGAAAAAAAAGACTTAAATGTAGACCTTCTAATGTAAAATAATCTATTTTCTAACCACATACCAAAAGTAATCGTGGAAAAGTGATAATATAAGGTATAAACAATCTTGGTAATTATGGAAAAGTTGATGGTATAAACAATCTTTTTGGCATCCTACGTACAAAAGTAGAATAACACTGCATTCAAATTCATATTTCCGTTAACGTTATAGTTGGAGCTTAACCACTCATACTAGTTGCACTAGACGTTCACAAACAAGTTGCAATTTTAATTCGCAATAAATTGGTTCCAAATTCCCAGTGATCCATCTACTCCACGTCCAGTTCTTCATAATCCACGCTTCGAAGCTGGTTTCATTCGCGAAGGGCCTATAAGTTCCTTAACTATCTTTTTGCAAGAATTGAATAAAGATCCCTGCTACTGGAGTTAGCATTCACTTGATCTTAAAAGTCTGACACGAATCCAACTTACGGCCAACCAACTCGGATAGCATACCATGTTGGATACTGTTCATTGCATAATCTGACAGGTTAATCTCGCCTTCTTGTGGACTGATGTCAACTGTAGCCAGCAGTGAAGATATAAGCTATCCTAGGACATACCAAAGATGTAAACATCACTTTTATCAGTCACTTGTAGACCTGTTCAAATGGATGGGGGCCTGTTAAGGGCCCTTGACTGACCCGTTTATAGAAGGGCCTAATCAATAATGAACTTAATGGGTCGGTCTCTTAAAGGGTCATGTTTTATTTGGTGTTTAATGGGTCAAGTCGGGTCAATAATGGGCCTATAGTTTCCAAGACATTTAAACACTATAAGATAACAAATTATTTCCACTTACTTGCCGATGATCCACTACCAAAGATTGGAGGTGATACACGTAAATTATCCCCCTCTATAAATAAAAACTATACTCTCTTTGGACGGCCCGTTATTATAATTGTTGTATATATTGTACATATATGATCCACTTTTAATTATTACATTAATCAAGACTTGTACTTGAAAATCACGACTAATTAGATTAATCATGGTCAGTCGATTTTGATACCTCGAATATGATTGTTTTAATAGATTGTAGTTTTGTGTATTTTTGGTATTTTTAACATGTTGATTGATTATAAGTTTTTGGATTTTGGATATATGATTAACTCGTGGTAGAGCCGTTTAAGGGTGGATTATGTCTCAAGGTCTAATCCATATCTACTCCCAAGATCTGTTTTGGTTTAAGACTATGTCATGGAGTATGTCACTTAAGGATTCATAATGGGAATTTTTTTTCCTATATGGATATGGTCTTTGTGTATCTCTTGGTTTGTCCCTATCATGAATCTTTAGCAAAGATTTATGAATCTTCCTTTAAAAATTCATTAGCATCTCCTGCTTTTCCCCTTTGGTTTACACTTTTGGAGAGTAAATCATGAACCCCCATGTGCCAAGCATTTTCATATGTGCAAGCACACCACAAGAGAATCGATGCCTATTGGTCCGAAAAATTTGTAGGTTTTGGCATAAATTTATTTTGGGTTCAATTTTAGGGTTGACTTGATCTAACCCACACTTTTTGAAAATAAAATTGGTTTAGGGTGACTTTATACAATATTTTAGATGCAGATTTGGGGTTATAAAAAATAACATATTCTTAGGTCTTACTCTATGTATTGACCTAAAATAGGCACTTTTTTTTGGACAAAGCTAGCAGGGTGCAACCTGACCTTTTATCACCTCTATATCATTGTTGTAAGTTCTCCCTAATTTTTTTTAAGGGGGGACTCTAATTGTACCATGAGCAATGAGGCAGGCATGTGCTATATATGAGTTGTATGTTGTATCCATCCCATACTCATTTGCCTTGCTCCTCCTTAGGCTCATACCTTGAATATAGGCCCTATATAAAATCAATCCCAAAAACTTTGGATTTTCTTCCCTTTACTGTTAATAAATGTATGAACAAAAATAAAAACAACTTTCAAAAATCAATACAATCTTAAAAGAGTGAAAGTATGGCAAGATCATAATTTCTACTTGTAATTCGTATATGTTGAAAGAGGAATACTCTCTCCATCTTCTATTTACATGATACTTCGTATATTTTACTTTTCACGATTTACAAGACAAAATTTAAACTGCTTTTTTTTACTCTAAATTCGTAAGATAAGATCTTATAAAAATTTAATATGTTAAAAATTTACATTAAAAATATAGCTAATAAGATCTATCTTAGATATATTATTTGTTATAAAATAATTAGAATTTATGATTAAGTTTTAAAACTTTAACTTCAAAAATAAAAATGTAACAATTAAAATGAAATAAAAAAGTAAAATATAAATACCGAGTCCTTTCTAGGTAGTGAGTCAGTAACGAGTGTAACCCCTTGGTACACCATTGACGTCCCCTTATACATAGTGTGTCTTTATTTATGTAAACAGAGCGGCAAACAAACCAAAATTTAATCCGAAGTATTTGATATCAATCTCTTAAACTTTAACCAACGACGTTAGTTCGGACTTTAGAGTATTAAATAAGCAAAGTTTAAGAAATCTAACCACAATAACTTCCTTCAAATCCTCGACCACCAAAAGTATCCATTTCCAGATGCCCTCGTATTTGGAGTTTTGGACCGTTGCCAATACTCGACATCTCTACGACCGACAACCCCACCAAAAATTATCTTCCCGATTCTATACCTACACCTCCATTAAAGAAGAAACATTGAATTACAGACATCAGTTTCCGTTAAAAGTATAAAGTAACAGGTGGAAGTACTGGAAACCGCAGAACCAACATTCAAAGCAAATTGAATGGGAAACTCCCACTTCAAATCTCATCGCATAAACCGGCATCCTCATCAACACCACCAACAACAACAGCTGGATCAATCAAGTTCCTCAATTCCCCTTCCTCCAAATCCTCACTATTTATACCATCCTCCTCCCCCTCCTTTCATTCCTCAACCTTCCTCCTCGATGGCCCTCACTTTACCCTACTCTCACGTCGACTCCTGCTTGCGCACCCTCGCTGGCCAAGCTCAGGGCTTCGGCCGCCTCTCTATTGGCGGCCTTCATGGCCCCATCTTCCACGTCACCACCCTCTCCGGTTCGTCTTATGTATTTTTTTTTATTATGATTTTGTCTAAAATGTTGAATTTTGTAACTTGTTAATTGATAATTTCGATTATATTATGTTCTGTTGCATCTTTTTTTGATTGATTATTACAGAATTGCTATTCTGGTTCCTAATTAGGTAATGTCTCTGATTTTTTTTATCAAATTTTTGTGAAAATCATCGAATGTGAACATCACTAAGATCAATTAATTATGGGTTAAAGTGGAATATATGTAAGTGGTTAAAAGAAAGGAGCAAACTAAGAATGTCATTTTAAATTGAAAGGTGAAAACTTTTTTTTGTTATGTTTGATGATGGCTTTTGAGAGTTATGTACTCGAACCCCGGTTTGTTTCCAAGGGTTGTTGGATTTGTTATTTGCGCCGGTGGTGAACCCTTCCCATGAAAAAGCTCACATGCCCATGCGTAGTTTTGTGAGCAGAGAATTTGAGGGGTTGCACCTAAGAAAGTGCATCCAGGTGCGTATTAGGTGCTCTACAAGGGTCATGCTCGGATTTTTTGTAAGAATTTTTCATAATTTTTTTCCCAAAATAAAGTGTCAGGTATGTCCATACCACATGTCCAAGTGTCTAGTACGAATACTTGAGGGGAAATAAAGAATCCGAGTTACATAGCTTTTGAGTGTTGGGTGATTAGTGTTGGTTATTTTGTTCGTATGAGGTTGAGGATAGCTTTCGAATGATGGTAATAATGTAGTTTTGTGGTTGCTCTAGACGATGGGCCTGGATCACTTAGAGAAGCATGTCGAAAAAAGGAGCCACTTTGGATTGTGTTTGAAGTTTCGGGTACCATTGAGCTGAAGTCATATTTGAATGTATCGTCTTATAAGACGATTGATGGTCGTGGGCAAAGGATTAAGTTCACAGGGAAAGGGTTAAGGCTAAAGGAATGTGAGCATGTGATTGTATGCAATCTAGAGTTTGAAGGTGGAAGGGGGCATGATGTGGATGGGATTCAGATTAAGCCTAATTCTAAGCATATATGGATTGATCGCTGCACCTTGCGTGATTATGATGACGGTCTCATCGATATCACCAGGCAGAGTACTGATATTACCATATCTAGGTTTGTCACTAGATTTTTGGATTTGTTCTTGAAATCTATTTAAATGCAAGACCTTAATGCTGCCTTTGTTTTGCTCTGCAGGTGCCATTTTTCTCAGCATGACAAAACAATGCTTATTAGTGCAGACCCTTCTCATGTTGATGATAGATGCATTCGAGTGACTATTCACCATTGCTTTTTTGATGGAACACGACAAAGACATCCCCGTGTGAGATTTGGGAAGGTTCATCTTTACAATAATTACACCAGGGGTTGGGGTATTTATGCTGTCTGTGCCAGTGTAGAATCTCAGGTTTTGACCTATAGTCTCTTTGAAGCACCTCCCTTATAGTAATTTGTCTCTTTAAGTGTAATTTTTTACTGTGCTTTTCTCCATTGTGATCAGATATATTCTCAGTGCAACATTTATGAAGCTGGTCAGAAGAAAACTGCTTTTCTATACTATACAGAGAAGGTGACATCTTTCTCCTACTTTTCCATCTCCTTTCCTTGTGATGCAGATATTGGCCATTTAATTATCCAATATGAGAGTGGTAGCTGTGATCTTGGAGTCAGCTGTGATCTTGAAGTCTTTTTGTTGGTAATTCTTTTCTGAGATGATGCTGGTCTAGACTGAAAATCGTTGCAATAGCCATCTACAATGAACAGAAACTATAGACTTCAACAGGAAACTGATAAAGCAGATGCATTATGGTGTACTGTCACTATAACTCTCAGTAGACTGTCTTTTATGGTGAATTGTGTAACTTAGGTGTTTCTAATAATGTGAGTGCATTCTATTTTAACATGAGGTAGGTATGAACTATTCTTGCTCGTTGTTCACTTAATCTGCACAAGTTTTATTGTAAGTAATAAGTTGATTCTATTGCAACTTCACTGATTTGATCTATCTGTTCATGCTCATTAATGTTGGGTCGCTGCAAAACCTTACCTGTAATTCTCTATGTGCCACTTCACCAGGGTGAAGTTTGTTACATAAACTGAAGTGTCATACGTGTAATGTGTATTTTACTGTACTGCAAACCTGAGAGATCCCTGTTGTTTATCCTGTAGTTGTGTATTTGAAAAAATTGTCTCACTACTGGATACTTTACTAGCGAGAAGGAAGTTGTTAGTGAACAAGAATATATTATTTGGACCTATGGTTATGGTTTGGCATTCCATTTCTTGGTTGAGAAATGACCTTTGTTTAAGGATAAGAGTAATTAATGGATATATAGGCAACAAAAGTTCTAACAGAATTTGCAAGTTTGATATTTTATTTAAGCATTGACTTTTTGTTGGATTGCTTGGGTCATCCTTTGGTGATGGTTCGGTGTTCTGGTATTTGGATTATGTAAGGGTGGAAGTATATCTGGTTGGACAGAATTAGGTACTTAGGGGTTCTTTGGATTTCACATTGTCCAGACTCTTGGGCACTTTCCGGATCTACTATTTACCTTTTCTGAGTATAAATCTCTTCTTTAACAACTTCACCTGGATGAACCTTTGTGTAGTTTCTTTCAGCAATTTTTTGAAGAGCCTGAACTGTCCACACGTCACACCATCCATGCATAACAGTGTTCTTGCATTGTACATTTGTACTTATATAGTGTATTAAACTGATTGGTGTAATTCATCTGGTATAGGGAGGGCTATTTTGTACAACACACCTGGGGGTGTGTGTGTGCTTGCTGAAATGCTGGTTGCAAATTCATCCTTGGTGGATTTATCTTATGTCTCTTTTTGTTGCTGGAAATTAGAGTGTCAATTTGTTCTTCTTAAGCCTAACATTTGACTGTTAAGTCTGTGTACAAAGTCTATTTCTTTAAGAAATACCATTATTTCACTGCAAATGCATTTCTCTGAGAGTACTCCGTAAATTGGTACCTAATTATTTTATCATCATGATTGATTTATCACTAAATAATCTTCATTGCAGGCATCTGATAAGGAACAAGAAGCTACTGGTAGCATAATCTCTGAAGGAGATGTGTTTTTAAATGGAGCTGTATCAGGTGTAAAGCCTTTGGGGGATGAAGAGACTGTGTTTCATCCTAGTGAGTTTTATAATGAATGGACAATGGAACCACCTACCGAATCCCTTAAGCATATTCTCCAGCATTGTACCGGATGGCAAAATGTTCCTCGCATGCCTGAAAAACTCGATGACGCTTAGTCACAGGATTGCACTATGCAGCAACAAGAAACAACTAGAACTTCACCATTCTTCTATATACATACTTACTATAACTACATACATAGGGAGATCAGCCGTTGTGTAGCTTACATGACATAGATTTATAGATTTTACGGTTTGATTCTGAAAATAATGTTCATTTGCTGCAAAACTATGTATGCTGATAATCAATAATACTTGTTCTTGCCATCTCAGCTATCTTATGTACGCTTTGTGTTTCAACTCACCTGTATGCATATCTTTTGCCCGGCAGTCTCCCCTTTCACTTGTCCTTTCCTTATTCTTTTCTAATAGTAATGATGATTGTAAAGCAAAATGTTTAGTACTATGATCACATGCTTAATTCTTGCACAGTGGATTGTCGGCATTGTCGTTCAATACTGATATGGTGCACCTTATTTGCAAGGTCGATCAGTCGATTTGCATTGCTAGAGGGAAGATGAAGGGGAAAACAAACAGTATCTACTGCAGTTACGTATATGTCTAGAAGATTGAATCTGAGAAAAGGATGTCTCCTTAGATAGTGACAGGATGCTTAAAGCTTTGAAGAAGCATATTATCCCAAAACTATACAAGGCTTGTTATTTACATGAAAAACAAAACACTGGGACTCTTTGGAGGGATTTGTGAAGAATGTTATCTATTGAATACCTTAGCTTATGTATCACAGCACGGCCTAGCATATGCTTCTATTGTTAACATAGAGTCATAGATAAATTTTTTATATTTTCTTTGTTAAATATGGAGTGGTATTTAAGGAGGCGAGTATAAGCAAAATTATCAGTAAAATAGGCATTGAAGTTTGTATTGATATTTTAGATTTTGATTTCTAATTATTGTGTACCTTTTTTGAGACCAAATTGTTATTTTGAATATGATATTATAATATCTCAAGTTGCTATTTTGAATATGATTTTATACGTAGTGTTTAGATAGATTAGTAATTTGAATTTTATTATTTTTTTTCTTATAAGTGTTTTTTTTAAATTAAATAATCATTAGAAAAATCTATTTTGTACTTTTTTTTGAGTTTTTAGTTCAATATTTTTTTTAATCTTCGTATTTTGTAAATTATATTCAATGTCTTGTTTACTAGTCCGTGTCATCCAAAGATCTCTTACAACTACGAATTCTTGAATGGGGAAAAATATGTTTATTATATGTGGTATTATGCCATCTACTTTTAAACCATATAATTAAAGATTTTTAAATTATTTTGTATAAAAATTTATATTCTTTTGCAATCACTACATAATGCAAAAAATATGAAAATGTTGAAATTACTAGTGGAAAATATTTCTATCAACTTAAAGTTATTTATATGGAATAAGAAAACACAAATATTAAATAGTTAAAATGGTAAAACTCTTTAGCCTTAATTTGTTGGTCTTAAGTTCAAATATTTGACTAAACACTTTTTTTTTTTTTATTATTGTCATAGGCATTATTTGTGACACGTGATACATAGCATTTTAATATATTAATATAGATACAATGTATCAATATAGTTCTAAGTTTTACTTGCTAGTTGTTAATGACTTCACTCCAAAAATAAAATAATTTAAAGAGTATGAGAGTATTTATGTAGATATATTGCTAAAATATTTCTCAAATTAATGTACATACTAAACAAATTTGTACATTAATTAAAGATATGATAACTAGGAATTACAAAAAATAGCACGATACATGTCTTGAAAAGTTGCAATCATATGACTTCAATGTGAGTGAGATGATTGTTTGAAGAAACGACAACTAAATTTCTAGTATCCTCAAACGATACACTTTTTTATTTTTACAAAATACATTTCTCATCAAAATAAAAACTAGCATAAGGTATTAAATTGTGTCATTGAGATGTGAACTTTTCTCTGGAAAATAGAAATGCAAGCTAAAGAAGTAGTGGAGGAAATTATTGAAAGTTCATTGAATTTTGTATGGGAGTAGCACAACGCAGCAATCAAAATGGAGTAAGCATGCCGTCCTGTGATTTGTTTGTTACTCCCCATGTGCAAATTAGAAAGTGTACCCGCTCCAAAAAAATGTATATTATGTGCATGAAAAATGTACATAGTACACATATCAGTTATTTTACATTCTACATAAGTGTACTATGTACATTTTTCATGTACATAATATATATTTTTTTAGAGCGGATGCACTGTCCACTCATTGCTCCCCATGCCACCAACCGAGGCGATGATACCCCAACTTGGGCTAGCTACTTCTTCTAGTCTCTCCGTTCATCTTTATTTGTCTTATTTAGAATATTCTATTTAAGTAGTGAGAATTTTAAACATTATTTTATACTGATATAAATAAGTTGAAATATATTCACGTAAAATCTTGTCAGATTCATCGCGAATTATAGATTTTTAGTATACAAATTTTATATTTTTATATTATGTATTTATAAATATTAAAGCTTTAACATATGCTTTGGAAACCGTAAGGAAATGGAAGGGAGTACTCAAGAGTCAAGATTAAAGATTTACGTGATGGTCTGTTCATGCATATCATGGATCATGGTATGGTACGCAATGACTAATTAAGGGCCACTAACGATCTAGGATTTGATAGATTTCATCAGGAAATTGGACGTGCAGTTGAGTTGGCGTCCAAATTATGCAGACATTTCCAAACCCAACCTAGCTATAGTAGAAATTTCAATCTAGCTACGTGTACAGGAAAAATTTGGTTTCTGCATAAACTTTGAATACAATGAAAATATACAGTTGATTGTACTTACGAATCATAAGGGCTGTAAATGAAATGTTTAGATGAGGATTTTATATCTACTTCCGAGGTAGATCTATTTGATAAGGTATTAGATTGGTCATTCACGTCATGTTAGTATATGTCATGTTAATTTATTACGAATATTTCTAAACTAGATGAAAAAACATATTCATTTGGAATATTAATAGATTCTTCGCAATGTATATTTTTCAAATATGAGTTTTTTTAAAATTTTTATAAATGCACAAATGAAAATACTTGAATTTTAAGTTTATATTAAGATTTGCGTAAAAACAAATAAGAAGAACAAAAAAACAAAGGGAGTAGTACGTAATCTATTTTTTTTTATTTTTGTTTGTTTTTTGTTTAGATAAAGTAAGCAAAGCATACTGTATGGACTATGGAGGTGGCTAGTGTTGAAGGAAGTAGGAGGAGAAGGGGGGATTAGAGTAAGATTTAAGTTTTAAAAAAAGGGTTATAAAAATAACTCATCCACCTTTTTGGTTCCCATTGATATTGCTAACAATTTTTCTACTTTTGTGTAACCATAATTTTAATACCAATATTTGTTACTAGTAATATGAGATTTAGTTATTTAGATCAATTTTGTTGAATAATAATAATAAATTGAGAATCACTAATTTGCATTTAGCTATGCCAAACTCCAAAAAATTCAATATCAAACGTAATAATTGAGTATCCTTATTGTTATCGATTAAAGTCTCTACGATATTTTAAAATCTAAAATAGAATTCGAATTTTAACCAAATAATTTGGATCAGGTAATCTAATACAAGTACTTAATACATGCCAAAGATTTTCCAAGTACCTTATGAAGCTACTTAATGATTTTTTTAAGAAAAACTACCATATAAAAAAATATTTTGACAAAGTGACAACTACCTTATGAAGCTAGTTTTTTTGCGAAATGATACTTATTGTTGGATTTCAAAAAATTTGTATTTTTCTTGGCATTGAACTTATTTCTATGCCTTTGTTTTTCCTTACTTTTCTCTTTAGTTTCATCAAAAGTTATCATTCAACTTTTTTCTCCTTCTTTCCTCATATTTTAGTAGTTTAGAATGAATATTTGAAGAAAAGTAAAAAAAAAAGATGCAAACTAAAATATATGTTACCGTTGAATAAAAAACGAAAAACATAAAATAAAAATCAACATAAAAAAGTCTAGACCATAAAAGAAACAACAAAACATACTATTTACACTAAAAAATTTCATAAAGTAATTTTTCACAAAATTTTAAGATATTTATTTACAAACCTTAATTTTTCACAAATTCCCCTCAAAACATTGCACACTTGCACGTATAAAATTCCCGAAGAAACTAAAAAAACGACCAAGTGTAGTGAAAATTAAATGACAATGGCGGCAAAAAGCATCACCCCTCCATTTTTACAGTGTTACCCTCCCCATTTCCACTTCTTGCCTTTTTTGGGTCCATCCAACGCACGTAGCTTTCACCGCGTTTATTTTTCCAAATTATTATTATTTTCAAAAATAAAATTTTATTATTACTTCGTAAACAAAAAAAAAAACCTTAATTTCCTCAATTATATTATTTATTAGTATAAATTAGAAAAGAAAAAAAAAAAGGCAAATACCTTTCCCCCACCTCTCCTGAGAGTCCTGACATTCTCTCTATCTGGCCCGGTGTTAATGCCGCCAAATTCTCCACAATGTCGCCGTTCGACGACGCCGTTTGAAAATTTCCACCATAAGCCACGCTTTTCCCCTTTCCATCATTTTATTTTTCCAAATCCCCCCCAGTTTTCATTTGATATTGATCCACTTCAAATAATTTCAAAGTAATTCCTTCAAATTCAGAAACCCACCCAATTTCAACCCATGATCGGCCCAAATTCATCATTTTTGGGATCTTTGTATCATAAAGGATGGATCTTTTGAATTGGGTATTCAAATTTTTAGCTAAATTTTGATTCTTCTTAGTATTATCCAATAATATGGTATGGAACTTTTGATTATTAGGACATTCAATTATTGGTGGGTTGATTTCTAGATTTGATATCTATACTAGAAGAGTTGTTTATGTGTTTGTAAAGTTTTTGATAATAGTGGTATATGTATTTTTGGTTGGATTGGCGAAGGCGGAACCGGGGATTGGAATCGGTTGTTGGAAGGGAGGAGTTGATTAAAAGTTGGGTGGAGTTATGAGGGGGAATGTGATGGATGCGACAATGGATCAAATGTTTGAGAATGAGTGTTGTACAGGGGTTGAGAATAGCAGGTTACAAGGGGAAAATAATGTAAATACGAGTAGTAATTACGTGTCTGTACAGACGGGGGAGGAGTTTTCTTCGGGGTTTATTCGTGATCGTTTAACTCCGAGGGGGCCTCCTCCTAGTTTGCCTATGGTTCAGAATCAGGAAATGAGAGGTGGGTTTAGTAATGAGCAGGAACGGCAAATGGGGTATGAAGATCTTACTAGGATACTTGGGATTCGGAGAGTGGATTCTGAGTGTAGCTCTGATGTGGCTGGCTTTGCTTCTGCTAATGGGTGTTCGTCTGAGCTTGATCATTGGGCTCAGTTTGGGAGGAGATGTCATCTTGATGATGGTGCTAATGGGCAGGGGGGTTGGGAGGGTAATGGTGTTTTGAACGTCGATCAGGGTAATCTTGGAGAAAGATTACCACCCATTATTATTCCTCATTCTCCTCTTTCGAACAATCCCTTTGATCTTGGCTCTTCTGATGCGTCTCAATCTGGAAAATTGAGGATTCTCTGTAGCTTTGATGGGAAAATTTTACCTCGGCCGATTGATGGGAAACTTAGATATGTAGGGGGAGAAACACGCATGATTTCTGTCAAGAAGAATATCTCATTGGAAGAACTTAATAATAAGACTCATGGCATGTGCAATCAACCACATAATATTAAGTACCAGCTACCTGGTGAAGATCTTGACTCACTCATATCAGTCTCTTCCGATGAGGATCTTCAAAATATGATGGAGGAATATCATGGGATTGAAATGGCTGCTGGGTCTCAAAGACTTCGAATTTTTCTGATCCCTGCTAGTGAAGCTGAAAATCGCAGTTCAGGCACTTTCCAGCAGGCCAGTCCTGATTATGAATATGTTGCTGCCGTAAATGGGATAGCAGAGCCTAGCCCCAGGAAATCTTCTTGTGAGAAACTTATCACTGAATCAACAAAATCAGGTGTCAAGGATGCACAGATTACTAAGGATTTCTTCAACAAAACCAGGTCACCAATTCTGTCTCCTTCGTCATCTACCAAACTTGCTCTGCCCAGCAGTGCTAAGAGTGGTGGCGTGCAATGGCATGAGGATAGCTTATGGAAACACAGTGGTGAAATCAATGGTTCTTTTGTTAATGCACAACTACCTTATGATAGTGTCTCCAGTAGACCTAGTGCTCCTGGTCAGAAATGCCTTTCTGAAGCCCAACCGGGAAGCAAGGATTTCACTCCTGTGACTGATGATCACCATAATCATAATGGAGGCCAACCATCTCTGGCTTCAGGCAGAGCAGTACATCATGAGAGGTATATGTCACAAATTGATTCTCGAGCCTTCATGTTGGGGTCGACTGACTCAATGGACTCTTATCATGGTATGATTCACGCAAATTCAGATTCACAGCTGCAGCAGTATGGGGAAAAATCCCTATATTGTTGTTCACAGGAGGGATTAAGCCCATCTTCTTCTTTACTTTTTGCTAGTCCGGCAACTTCCTCCCCAGTAGTTTCTGCTCCCCTGCAAGATAAGGATGTCTCGTTGCAAGAGAACGTCCACACTGTCAAGCCTGAAGTACAGAACCCGCTCATTGATATGGGGCCTACTGAGTCCTATGCAAGAGGTGATCTTCATTTTCCACAATATTCAAACCCTTTGGGCTGCAGTCCATATATTGAAGGAAGTAGCAATACTGTTAACGACAGGAAATGCTACCTTATCAACACTAATGCACAAGTGCCACAAGTATGCCAGCAGGTGCCACTGACCACTTGTGATGCAACACCAGAATCAGAGGATGTTCCTAAACGTCAAGTTAACTATCAACTGGAAAGCACCTCATCTACTATTGTCAACATCCACGAAAACGATGTGGCTCATCATTGTAATTTTACTGGGGAAATTATTGGTGAAGCTTTAGGCAGATCTTTGAGCTCTATACCGCAGCCTCATGGTCATAATCGAGAGATTGATCTGCTTTCTGGTTTGCCAGATGATTCATTTTTGTCTATTCCGCAGCAGGCTGTTGCATCCCCGTCTGTAGTTCATAATAATGACTCTCAATTCGGCAAGCATTCTACAAAATCTGCAGCTTATGGAGGGGAAATTTTTCTCCATTCTCCCACTAGTTTTAATCATCCAAGTGAGAAGCTGGACTACAGAGATGGTATTGACCTTGAGACCTTGGCTAATGAATTCAGTCGAGCTGAATCCTTGAATAGGCACGAGCAAAGTCACCTTGAGCCTCTGGTTGTCATCGAAGATATGTGCAATAATATGCCGGAATCACTTGCTTTTCCCTCTGCAGTTACTCCTCATGTAGTGGATGTTTTCTCTGATGTTTGTTTAGAACATCCAAGTGTGGCTGATGAAGATGGCATTGGCACAGAAATTGACTCTGAGGTAATAAATTACTGCACAGTTTGTCTTCTGTAGTTATCCTATATGTCTGCCTGGAGTTGACTGAATTATTTGTGTGCATAGGATTCTAAAGCTGATGGCTTACACAAGGATGACTCTTTAATTGATTCTGTTATGGCTGAAGTAGAGGCTGGTCTCTATGGATTGCAGGTGATCTGTTTTTGTCTTGAGCTGACTTGCTAAGTTCTTATTGTGGTTTGATTTTCATTCAAGAAATTGTTTGCAAGCCTTTTACTCTCGGTTTGAATATATCATATGAATTTGCCTGCTCATTTCATCTGTTCATCCTGTTCAAGTTTTTTTTTTAATTTATTTTTTGTGTTGCTTTATTTTCTTTTTAAATCTCATAAATTGGTAAAAAGTACTGGATGTACGCAAGCATTTCTCGTCGTTCTACGTGACCTATATATATATAAAGTTAAAATAAGAAGGGTACTTAAAATGAGAAGGATGAGAATGCATCTTGGCTCTTCATCTCCTAAATCCAACGGATGATATTTTATATACTCATAGTAACCCTTTTTTAACTCATAGTGACCAAATAATTTTTTTCACTTGCAACGACTCTTTTTATTATTATAGTTACTCTTTTTATTATTATAGTGACTACTTTTTATTGTTATAGTAACCATTTTTTTTACATGAAATCTCTAGTATTAGATCTTACCATTTGAATGGCTAAGATCTTTTCTTATTCTTCTTATTTTAAGCACCCTTCTCATTGGATCCCTCTCCTATATATATATATATATATATATATATATATATATATATATATATAATGAAAACTTAATAATGATGATAGAAATAAACTGGAAACACATATATTGAAAGGAAAATAGTACTTCATAACAAACAGAAGTGGAATCAAGGGAACTGATAGATGATTGAAGTATTGGTGCTAATCAATACATTTCTGGGCCTTTGAGTGCTTGGACGCTTCCATAACTGCAAGATATAAACAAAGTTAAATTATCTTCTCAATTCGTTGATTTGTTCCCTCTCACTAGCTTCCTTCCTTCCGAGCCAATTAAAAGTTCATAACTGACTTACTTGTATTGTGCAAAATACCCCTGTCACCAGGCTAGTAGATTACGATATTCTTGCAGGAAACTGAATATATAAAATTTCAAGCTTGGCAATTCCTGTAAACTGTTTGTTTGATAGATTGTTTCTGGTACACAGATCATCAAGAATGCAGATCTTGAAGAATTGAGGGAATTAGGATCTGGTACTTATGGGACTGTTTATCATGGGAAATGGCGAGGCTCAGATGTTGCTATCAAGAGAATTAATAAGAGTTGCTTTTCAGGAAGATCATCAGAGCAAGAGCGGTTGGTAAGGCATTTGAATGTACTCAAATTCCTTTTGGTTTCTATCTACCTTACTATCAAGAGAGGGAAAGGCAAGAGAGTGCAAGGTTTTTTCTTAGTGGACATAATAGTTTTTGTCACTGTTACTAATTTGTATCAACTGGTACTTTTCACTCTTGTCAGACCAGGGACTTTTGGGGAGAGGCCCAAATCCTCTCAAAACTTCATCATCCAAATGTAGTTGCTTTTTATGGAGTGGTTCCCGATGGAACTGGAGGAACCTTGGCAACTGTGACAGAGTTCATGGTGAACGGTTCTCTCAGGAATGTCCTAGTAAAGAAAGACCGGTGAATTCTGCTTTCAATTTCTGTGCTCCAATCAGTTTCATATATGTTTGCAAATTTTCGTAACATGACTTCCCTCTCTTTTATGTTTCTGGTAACATATTTGACAGATCACTTGATCGTCGTAAAAAACTCATTATCGCCATGGACGCAGCTTTTGGGATGGAATACCTGCACTCAAAAAATATTGTTCATTTTGATCTGAAATGTGACAATTTGCTTGTTAACATGAGGGACCCACAACGACCTATTTGTAAGGTACAAAGTCTTCACTATTTTTACGAGCTATTGCAGATGCAAATCTGTAAATCAACTGTACCTGTTTTATATATTTCTGTTCACGGATCACATTACAGCTGAGAATGATTTTGGTATGCTCATCAACGGTTTTTATGAACTCTTGGAAGATATTTCTGACTTCTAAATCTAATTTTAATGACCCTTGGAAATCAGATAGGAGATTACCTTAAATTTGAGGAATAATAGTTTTTGATATGACCTTTTAATACAGCATTAGTACAGTACTGCTATTAAACTAGAGTGATATCTTGTTGGTCACTGGGTCTGCAACATCATGGCCCTAAATCAAGTCTGTTATCTAGTACTATTTTCACAGAAACAATTAAGTAGCTGTTTGATATTTTTAGTTTCTTATGAAAAACAAACAACGAATCATTTGGTGTATATTTTAAAACTGATATTTTTCACCCCATCCTGATTTCATTGTTGGCCTCGTGTAATCTGACTATCCATTTCTCTTTGGAGATTCAAACATTGTGTACTGACTAATAAATCTCTAGGTTGGGGATTTCGGATTGTCAAGGATCAAGCGTAATACATTGGTGTCTGGTGGTGTTCGGGGAACACTTCCATGGATGGCACCAGAATTGTTGAATGGCAGCAGCACCAAAGTTTCTGAGAAGGTTTAAGGAACATCTAATATTCTCCTTCCTGCAAATTTTCAATCTATATTGATGAGAAAATAATGGGAATTGGCAGGTTGATGTCTTCTCCTTTGGCATTGCAATGTGGGAAATCTTGACGGGTGAGGAACCCTATGCAAACATGCACTGTGGTGCAATCATAGGTAAACTGTTCTGCCCTTGTAATATGACTCTCGCTTTCCTCATTGTTTTTTTGTGGTAACAGCTGGCCTCTTGGTTGTAAATTAGCATGATTTTCCCAACAGTTTTTTTATATGGCAGTTGACAATTTTTGTGTGTTTTATTGTTACCATTTTTAAGTTTTGAATCCAAGTCTTTTAAGTTCAAATCTTTTTTTATACTTGATTTCATAATAAAAGAATTGAACTATTACTAAGACTATACAATTGATAGGGATTTTTAAGTTCTTTTTTCATTTAATTTAATCCACTTGATTTACAATGTGTCTAGCTGTGGGCTCTGGTGAGTTTGTCTATGTCATATTACTTCCATCCTCTGTCAGCAAAACCAAAGCATTGTAATGTTTTTTGCCTCTTCTGGCCTCACTTGTCTTTTAGGCATTTATGCTCAGCCCATAGTGCCACTCGATTATATAACATATGGTCTGTTTCTAAGAAGTAGTTCTACTGAAACTGTTTCTAAAACATTTTTGAGATACATGACTACATGAGTGTTACGCTACACAGTTCTGAAAGTGCTCGAGAGACTGAAATGGTTTTACACTGTTTGGCCTATTGTTTGGTTTTACAAATTCTTTTATTTATGCACAAAATATATGTAAGCATTCTAAAGAAAGTGAATTATGAAAATGGATATCTACTAGTCTGTGGCCCTGAAGCAAGTTGTTCAATCTTATGTAAGTATTGTCTGACATAAATGTAAAAATGGTTTATTATGCTCCCTTAGTTTTCAATTTACGAGAGATCAAGTTCTCAGTGATTTGCTTGAAGTGGTTTAGCGTCCACCTTTTAACAGTCTACTAGCTCCAACGTTGGGATTAACACGTAACGGTGCAACTTTTTTTTGGTTTCTTACTTGTGGGCTTGTTTGGTATAATGTCAATGCAGGAGGTATTTTAAAGAACACTCTCCGACCACCAATTCCAGACCGGTGCGACCCTGAGTGGAGAATTTTGATGGAACAGTGCTGGTCAATTGAGCCTGATGCACGACCATCATTCACAGAGGTAACCAATAGGCTTCGTTCTATGTCTGCTGCTCTGCCAGCAAGGGAACACACAAGGTAAGGGAAGAAATTTCATTTATATGCTTTTGCATAAATTTTGTGATCAGGACCAATCTTTGAACAAACTCTTAACATCGGTTCAAAATGTTTTCAGAACTCTGTCAGGAAAAGGATAAGGATAAGGATAGCTCTGGTGAATTAAGGAAGGAAACTTTTCCTTCACCAATTTTTGTTAATGTTTTGGTTTTCCTAGCAATTTTTATTTTGTGCAGAATCCTGTGACTTCTGTCCTGTCATATTTTTTCATTATTTTGATATAAGATCACAGTTTGTGGCCGGGCTTATGCGGTACTATGGTTGATCAACCATGAAATTTTTGCTGAACAAATATCTGTATATACGAAGTATAAACTATATACCTTGCACTGAGTAAGCTCTAATGAGTTTGTTGAGTTGATAATGTTGTTTTTTGGCATTATGGTTAATAATTGTATGTCCTTCGTAAGATTAATACCCCCCTTATTCATAAATTTTTGTTTGGTTGGTCCTAATTTTATAAATTGAGACAAATCTTACAACCTAACCACCGATTACGTATATTAAAACGTGGAGAGTGAGCTATGAAATGAGTGGGTCCAATTTCTCTATTTGTCTAAATGAGGTCAATATCATCTCATTTATAAAGGAGTTTGTTTGTTTGTTTTTTTTTGGGCAGAATGCCATTAAAAAAAAAAAAACAACTTAAAAGAATATGTAAGGTTCTAGCCCTAACAGCTAGATTATGTGCCTGATCAACATTTGAAATGTTTTTGATAATGATTCTCATTCCTAATTGGTTACAATGAAAAGGGCATTAAGATGGTTTCCTTTAGAGGTGGGCACGGATCGTGTCGTGCCTGCCATAGACCATGCCTAGCCTATTGTTGTGTCGTGTTGTGCTATCTTTTCCGAAAACACGACCCATGGTCTGACGTGTCCCACGTGCCCGACGTGTTGTAATAATAATAGTATTAAATAATAATAATAATAATAATAATAATAATAATAATAAATAATGGCGTAATTTGGGCTGTGTCTCATGCCTACAAATTTTTTTGCTACTCGAGACCTAGATTATGGTCCACTTCATGGACAGGATGTTGTGTCAGACTAGGCTCAGACCCATGCCAAGTTGTAGTTCCCTTTCCTTTCAGCCCTCTGATTAAGTACATGCTTTTACTCCAAACTTTTGCTCCATTCGAAAGGAGCCCAAATGCAACTACAAAAACTGCCACACCGGCTTAAACTTCCTTTCCTCCGAGCTTACTCCACCCCCACCAAATCTCCACCGTCAGAATCTCTCTCCTCCAACGCAGCCGTCGTAGCCAACCTCGTTCTCTGCACTGAAGACCCAAAAGCCCTTTCGAAAACCCTGCTTACATCCCCGGAATTCACTTTCTCAGAAACCCTAGTCAACCAAATCCTGAAACTCCTCTGGAACCATGGCCCAAAAGCCCTTCAATTCTTCACTATCCTCGACAATCATCTCCACTACGCCCACTCTCTCTCCTCCTTCCACCACGCCATCGACATCTCCGCCCGCCTGCGTGACATCACAACTCTCTGGACTCTGGTCTCCCGCCTCCGCTCCCGCCGGTTGGGTCCCACACCGTTAACTTTCTCCATCATCATCGAAAGGTATGTTCTTTCTGGGAAACCCGATAAAGCTGTTGACATTTTCCTGTCTATGCATAAACATGGTTGCCAACAGGATTTGAATTCCTTTAATACCCTTCTTGATATCCTTTGCAAATCCAAACGAGTTAATAAAGCTCACAATTTGTTTAAGCTATTCAGAGGTAAATTTGGGGCTGATGTTGTAACTTATAATACAATCGCTAACGGGTGGTGTTTGATTAAGAGGACTCCTAAAGCTTTGGAGGTGTTGAAGGAGATGGTGGAGAGGGGTTTGAGTCCTACATTGACCACCTATAACATTATTTTGAAAGGGTACTTTCGGACTGGGCAGATGTCCGAAGCGTGGCGGTTTTTCAAGGAGATGAAGAAGAGGGGTTGTGAAATTGATGTGGTTACTTACACTACTTTGGTTCATGGGTTTGGGGTTTTAGGGGAGGTCACTAAAGCTAGGAGGTTGTTTGATGAGATGATTGGGGAAGGGGTCCTTCCCAATATAGCCACTTATAATGCTATGATCCAAGTTTTGTGTAAGAAGGATAGTGTTGATAGTGCCATTGTTTTGTTCGAAGAGATGGGGAGGAAGGGGTATGTTCCGAATTCAGTGACATATAATTTGTTGATTAGAGGGTTGTGTCATGCTGGGGAGATGGATAGGGCAGTGGAGTTTGTCGGGTTGATGAAGAATGATGGATGCCAACCGAATGTTCAGACATGTAATTTGTTGATTAGGTACTATTGTGATGCTGGGGAGATTGAGAAGGGTTTGGATGTGTTCAATTTGATGGGGTCTTGGAGGTGTTTACCGAATAAAGATACTTATAATATCTTGATAAGTTCCACGTTTGTGAGGAAGAAATCGGAGGATTTGGTTGTTGCAGGTAGGTTATTGATTGAGATGGTGGCAAGACGGTTTCTTCCTACAAAGTTTACCTTCAATCGTATTTTGAATGGCCTTTTGGTGACAGGCAACCAAAGTTTTGCTAGAGAGATTCTACAATTGCAAAGTAGATGTGGAATCCTTCCTCGACACTTTAGATTATAAAAGGATGGTGGGTAAAAAATTTTGAATACAGATTGCCTATGTTGATAACGTCACAGAGGGCTCGTCCAATGAGGTTGGGCTTTAAAATTTCAATACAATGGATTGGATGACATTAGGTGCCGGCCGGATATTGATATCTGAAAAATTGAAAAATCAACAAATCCTTTAAATTTCAGCAAAATAGTCCTAAAAAATTTGAAGAGAAAATTTGAGCCACAAACCATAAAATTTTACCTGAATTCCGAATTGGAGCATTTTCTTGGGGAAGCCATCTCCAAGAGAGCAATGAAGACCTTGATTGAAAACAAAAGAATTGAGGGAAGAATATGATAGCAGAACAGGACGAAGGTTGAGGAGAGAGAAAGTACGGACTTCTGCAAAGTTTAAAGGAGAGAGAAAGTGTATGGAGCCATGATCGTTAATATTGTCCTAATTTTCATATTTTATACGAAGTATTAGAACTTTAGAAGTATGGAGCTACGGTTGTGCTACTTTATATGTATGAAACACCTATTATGAAAGTTATATGCGTTCGTGGTAATCTGTTTGTCATTCCAAGGAGCTCTTTAACTTGCAAGGTTGTGTTTGATGGTATTTGTATTCATGCATTAAGTGATTTTTCCGAAATCCACCAGGGTTTTTTCAAATTGATTGGTTAAGAACCCAATCGTGGCTTGAACGTTTAAAGGACAACGATTAGACTATCTGTCATGGTTATTTCTTGGATATAGCAAAAACATTGACTATCTCTTTTTTGTGTATGCATTATATTGTCATATGCTTTGATCTTAATTAATTTTCTCAAACTCTTGAATTATTCAGCAAGGTTGCTACACATTTATCTCTAGTGAAACCTGAAATCTTTGTTATGACTTCTGTCAATGGTTAATGAAGAAACTCGTGTTGTTGCTTTGCTGTAGCTTTGTTGTTGCTACCATTTGTTGGATAGGAGTATGTGTGCTTTATTATCTCAAATATGGATTCTTTGAATAAAAATAAAGACCACTGGCATTTGAGGGTTACATATGATGGTGTTCGCTCTTTCTTTTAAAAACTCAATTTCCCAGGGGAGAAAATTTGTGGCAATGATGGCTTGTTATTCTTCTCTATGAAAGACCGTTCAACAGAGGCAATGTTTGCCTTGTGAAAAAGCTATTGATGTGTATGGGATCAATGTCACTTTATAAACAAATTGTGGAACTTTGAAATCATTCTTGCAGAGAGGCGTTGATATGAAGTACTAGCTTCTTTTAACGATATGTTCTACATCCCTATTTGTAAATACAACTGACTATGTGGACAAATGACAAATTCTTATAAACCATTGTGCGATTCTGCCAGAGAAGGGTTTCAAGTACTCTGTACAAATTAGATTGTACCCTTTGTGGCCTTGTCATTATTTTTATGTCATGTATGCTTGTGTTCTGGGCTCTAGCAGAAAAATACTCAAATTTTTGAATTACAAGGTACTTATATAGTAATTACTATATAAAAAAGGCAAGAATATACTACTCTTCCTTTCTCTTGATAACACTGTGTGTTTTGGCAAAGTGAAAGCATGGTATTTTGAGAATCATAAAGATGATTCTGATTTTGGTGTGGTCTTTGTTCACCGAAGAGTATCATTTCAGCAGGAAGTGATTCAGTTGATTTAGATATATCTGATAAAGGGCCTCAGTGGTATGTATTCCTTTTTGGTCCAGATCATTCAGCTTTTGGGGAGAAGAAAATATTCCCTGATAAGTTTGCATTTGCTTGTTGTATATGGTACAAACGTCCGGGTTCGTTCGAGGAAATCCGTAAGCATTTTGCTGGCTACATCAGCAAGTGTATGGATGCTGGGGTCCTTAAGGAGTAGTCACAGTTCTTACTCTATTTCAATTATGATTGTGTCAAATGTCAATCTAGCTCTGAATTTCCATTTTCTTCATAATTTTTGCTTAACTTGCTTGTAGCTTTGAACAATTCTCAAGTTTGATGGTTGGGATCTGGCAAGTTCCAGCACCCTGTGCTTTGGCTAGAAAGATTTTGAATGTCTTTAGTTTCCACTCCCCTTCAGCAAGGAACAATTTGATATTGATAATAGTGTTCAGTAGACCTTTGTGTGCACCACTCTTCATAGTATTTCTGTTCTCTAAAATGAATGATTTGCAAATTCGTGCTGATTGGTTGAATGGCATGCTGGATTTATGTCTCACACTCTCATCTTCATACGAAATCTTTTAGAGAATTTGATCTCAAATCACAATTGGCAGGTGAATTGTTTTTTCCCCTTTTTTGTACTATGTATGTTCGCTTGTATGTGCCTTATAATCTATCTTCATGGTAGCTATCAATAAATGTTGGTCTTTCTGATTGAATACTTTTTTAACTTGATCAGACATTAGGTGTAAACACAATATTGTTTTGATTGTTTTAATGTCATGCCTCGGCTTCTTCACCTTCCCTAGACACACAAATCTGAAAGTTTGTTTATTTTTAAAATGTAAGAACATCACCCTGGAGACATGCTTGCAAAGAGAGGATGAGCTAGGTCATTGGGAGATAATAAAAAATAGTCATGGTGTTCTGTTTTTAGTTCCAAAATTTTGGTCTTGACTTCATGTTTATGCTGTTTATTGATTTCGAATTTAAATTTTAAGATAAGGGGTTGGAGTTGTTAAGATAGAATAAAAATAGTTTTGGATGGGATAATGTTTGTTCTTCTTTCAGGTTTATTTATAAGTCACCGCCTCTTTGGGTTCTTGAATACTTTGTTTTGGCAATCGTGTGGTTTTGAATGGTTTGCCATGAATTGTTGCCTTGGGTAAATCTTCCTTGATGTGGTTTCCCTATTATGTATAAACTTTTTTTTTTTCCAAAATATTGGCTTGTGCTTTTTAATTGTATAGTTCATTCCTGATAATGTCGAACTCAGATGCTGGAAATTGTGTTCTGATGTCGAAATGGGATGCTTGTGATTTTCAGTTGTATAGTTCATTCCCAGTAATGTTGAATCTGGGTGCTGGTATTTGTGTTGTTTTGTTACAAAAGATCTGGATTTAGTATGGGATCACACCTATAGAGCATGAATCTTTTGATTTGGGAGTACTTTAGTGTACTTGACATTTAGTCGAGGACTGGAGGTAGGGCCAAGATTGCTTCAAGGCTGAATTGAGTTTGCGTTATGTTGGATCTGCGGTCGGGCCATCATTTGATAGATCTGTAAGGCTGGTTCGAGTGCAGTTTAAATGGAGCTGAGGTCAGGTATTGTTTTGATGATTGTTCTAATGCTGAAGTGTGTAGTGTATTATTGTTTACCTTTTTTCTTTGTTGGCTGGTTGTCTAAGCTTTCTTTTACTGCTTGGTCACCTTTTTTGTTTCTGTTGATGATTTCAAGTGCTATCTGTTGTTTCATATGCGCGGAAATGCCATGCTTTGTTTTTAAACAGGTGGGGGGTTTCCTGCTTTGTGAAAATTCTAAAATATGATGTCAAAAGCTACAAATCATCGTGCACTTGTTCTGCAGTATTAGCTGCAGGTAGGTCTTGGGAATCGCTTACTTTTATATATAAGGAGGCTAATGAATACCTTATATTTGGTTTCCAAAGATCCTAAAAGTAGGGCCCAAATGTAAGAGTATTGGATATTGAATCAAATAAGTCTTTATAATCACTCATGTAGCATTGGGTTGGGTTAGGGTCGAGATGGATCACAAGCAAAATGGGTTGGGTTAGGTCAAAGAAGATGTAAACGGGTCGGGTCGGGTCAAAAGAGATATATAATGGGCCGAGTCGGGCTGAATCATTCAAAGAGAGTATAGTTTTGATCTATAGTAGGTCATAATTTATATGTGTAACCTTCAATCTTTGGTAGGGGATTATCAGCAAGTAAGTGAAAGTAATTTATCATCTGATAGTGTTTAAAAGTCTTGAAAATTATAAGTTTATTATTGACCCGACTTGACACAATAAAAATCCAATAAAAATGACCTTTTAAAAGAACAATTCATTAGGCTCATTATTAAACATGCCTACTCATAACATCCAAAATTGTCTAAAATGATCGAATTTTGATATTTATTGAATGATTTTTTATGATATTTTTGAAAAATTTGTAAATTAAAATTAAGGTACCTCTTAGGGACATGTTGAGACTAAAATATCCACATATAGCGGGAAAAATCAAACAATCAATGCAATGCACGAACCTCAATGTATATTATAAAAATCACGTCAAAATTTATTTATTTTTCCTAGTTTTCTTGTCCTAGTAACCCGATTTAATGTCTACCCAAAGTATTGAAAAAGAGAATTGTAACTAGTCTATTTGGAATTTCTTAGCTTAAATGAGAATGAAACACAAATGAAAATTTTCCAAGACGAGGTACATATTTGAATAATAATACCCTTTATTAAATATTTGTACAAATGAAATAATTTTGACAAGTTAAAATTTTACATTGGAAATAATCTAGTAAAATCAATTTGATGATTTATATTATTATAAGTAGGGATGACAACGGATATTGGTTCCGATCAGGATTCATGGATCCAAATCCGTTTTTGCAGATACGGGTATTCAAAATTTAGACCCGACGGTCCGGGTCCTGTGAGTGAAAAATGGATTCGGGTACAATAATAATACCCGGATTCAAATCTGTTACCCGTTTTCTCATTCACTCATTTGTACTTGTTTGTATTGTTATTCAAAAGACATGTACAAATTTGATTTTGTTCATTTGTACTTTTTTGTTTTGTAATATTTGAGTAGTTATATGAATTTCATTAGTATTGAACTTACATCTTTCGTTAGACTGTTGTCGTAGACATAAAATGCTATAAATTTGAAACTTATTATTGTCGTAAAAAAATAGGCAAAATATATAGGATCCGTTTTGAACCCGTTTGGACCCGGATCCGTTGGATTTGGATATGGATCCTTACTTTCCATACCCGACAGATCGGGATCTGGATCCATCCTTGAGAAAAGGATCTAAATCTTTAAGGATCCAATCCAAATCCGGTCCGTGAACATTCGTAATTGTAAGTTAAACTAATATTCAAGGTTTTATGTGGCAATACAACTAAAACTGTTTTATGCTCTATGCCCAGAACACAAAGCAATATTGGTTCCAAATTATCATAGCAAGTCGATGAATAGAGTGAAATGCTAAGGCTTTATTCTCTTCGTCTTATTTTGTCAAATTTATTTTATTTTTGTTTAACTTAACTTAACTTCGATGAATTTAACTTACTATGTTACATTCAAATTATTTTGTTTTAATTTATATTAGATATGAACTTATTTTGTCGGGATTATATACTCCGTAGTTTTTTCTAAAACTGTCTGAAATTTACTAAAGTGGGATTTATATCGAGGTAGAATCAGTATAGCACAACTTAATTTTTATTGTAGCAAAACTTATTTTATTTGAACTTATGTTTACTTATTTTGTCTATAATAAGTCAAAATAATGATCTATTCTCTTCAAATTATATTTGTTGAACCTATAATATTTTAATTTGTTGAACCTATAATATTTTAATTTGTTGAACTGATCTTAGTTTTGCTAAATTTTTATTCTTATGTAAAACTTAATTTATTTATTGCAAGGAATAACAACACAAATATACTTCCAAAAAAAAAAAAACTCACACCGGGGGAGAGGGGGGTTGTCATAATTCGCATATGCACCTTAAAAATTTAGTTGTATGGTGTGCAAAAACTTGAACATATCCTACATAGTATATTGTTGAACATAAATAGTTGAGAAAAAAGTTCACATAATTTGTAATAATTATTCATTCATAAATTTATTTAAAGTTAATTTAATTTGACATCTAAACAAGCAACTTTTTCAATAATCTATATTTTAAGGATATTGATCTAGTTAACAAATTCATCTTTTACCAATTAAGTCAAAATAGTTACTTCGAATTTGAGATATAATTTCTTGAAATTTTGAATTTTTTTATATCATATGATTTAGGTCATCACAACCTTCTTCTATTCTTCCGTACTTATTTTACATAACTTTTTAAATAAAAATGTTTAGGATCGTATTGTTTGGCAACGCTAACATATATGTCAACATATCCTATGTCTTTTTAGAAGACCTTTCGTCAAATCCGATCATATAACTCATAATTCTAGTCCAAAAGTGAGTTGCTAGTATGAAGGGTATTCTAAAACAAATTGAGTCAATAAAACTTATTACGGAAACCTAAGTATTTGCTTGTTTATACTCAAGACAATTTAACAAAATTTCGCTTGATCTAACAAATCAACTCAATTATCCAATATAGCTTGAGAAATTCTTAATTGATACGTGATATAAATATATTAAAGGGCGTTTTTGTAATTTTATTTTTAAACCTGATATCATAGTGTCTAAACTTAATATATATTTTTTGTATTTTTGTATTTTTTGTATTTATATATTTGATTTAACAATATATATATCTGATATAACAATATCTATATCTAATATAATAATACATAAATTTAAGATCTCAATATTCTGATATAATTTATATCAGATATAAATTAGAAAAGTTTTAATATATCTTGTGGTATCAATAACTCTAAAGTAGTCTAATTCCAATAACTGTGGGTAATCAAATACTTTGGGAATTTTATGACATTTTGCTAAAGAGTGCAGTTTCAAATAATCTGTTTCATAAACGATTTCTCTTATTAGAAAAGGAAACTTAAGTGTCTCGAAGTACCAAAGAAACAAACCCACTCGAAGTACCAAAGAAACAAACCCAACAAAATCGAGTTTTCGTTAGAATAAGCATGTCATATGCTTAATCGTTCAACAAGCTCAACTCCCATGAAGTGCTCACTCCAACAGGTCATACTTTGAATTATCCTATAAATAGGAATGGCAATGGATCGGAGTCGGAGCAGATCTAATAAAATCCGAATCCGATCCGACAAATTCGCGAACCTTAATTTTGGGTCTGAATCCACAAACTCCGACTCCGATACGTCAGGCCTCCAAATCCGATCCGTCGAACCTTCGAATTTGATCCAAAATTCAATATTTCTTTACCTATTTTTTTTTGTTAATTTCATTACTAATACTATATATCATTTATAATATATAAAGTAAATTAAAAAATTATACAATACAAGCAAATATCATGGTTTATTGATTGATTTATTTATTTTTTTTAATTTTAGGTTATTATATTTGGGTTTTTTTAATACTAGTCTTGATACTACTCATTCGGATCGGACAATCGGACTCGGATCAAAATCGGGTCGGATGTAATACAATATCTGAATCGTACCCATCTCCTATCCGGAGTCAGATTTTTCTTAAATGGGTTTGGACCAGACTTATTCCTTCAGATCGGATTTGGATTGAATTGTCATCTCAACCTATAAATAAGAGAAGCTAAATTTTGCAAGTATGATAGTGAAATGGTCACAAAATATAGAATTGTTACAAATTTAAATCCTTTACTTAACATTTAATCTTAAAAGTCTCTTGTTGCCTTGTCCTACATTTAATTTCATTGGATTGAACATGCTAAAATACTATCTACACACACCAAAAAAAAATTGGTGGATGCCATTGAAGTTTGAAACAACTAATTAAAGCTTGAAAATGTTCATCCATAAAAACTTAAGAAAACCCATGATCAAAGGATTTAGAAATTCAAATCCAATCCTAAATTACTATTTTCTTTCTACCTAAGATTGAATAAAAGACTTATGTTGTTGATTCTCCTGATGATGTACTTATCTATTCAAACACACACACAAAAAAAAATTATATTTAAATTTATGTTTATATCTTACATCTATTCTTGATAGCTATCTACATTTGAACATGAAATTAATAAAACCAATGTAAAATAAAAAGAAAAAAAATGAACGTCGCTAAGAATACTTCAAACAATGACAAAATAACACTTTTAAACTCTAAAAGAGTTCTACACTTGAGTTTTATCTTAATTATGTTGTAAATCGTGTATTACTTAAAATCAAGTATTTTTAGTTCATGGTTCTATTTTGACTTTTATTTTGGTGTGTTTAATCTCGTATCATAATAAATTATGACTTGTTATTTTTCTAGTCGCTATGATATAATTATCAATTCTTTGACAATAATGACGTATCATTGCGTTATCGTTGCCATGTTGATAAGTATTTGCTCAACAAAAAATATTGACGAAGCGATGACTGATGAGTGGTACTATATGGAACAGATATGTGATACATATTATTTATGTATCATTGTATTATAGTACCATCTATGTTTTTTTTGGTAATGACCATCTATGTATTGGATGATATTTTAGTCATTAATTTCATTGTATCAAATGTTAAGCAATCCTTATCATATCATCCAATCGCTAGAATTATATATGATTAATATATCAATACTACCTTTTTTATAAATTATGTTATATCTTATATTTCAAAATTTAGCCATGATAAGTTTTTAAAACCTCTCCTAAGTTTAAGAATTTAGTATAATAATTACAAATGATGGGGTGAAATTAAATCTCGGGTTTCTAATAGGTTGATCTTAAATATATTGGTTGAAATAGGTTTGGAGTTCTGTATCAATTGGGCCTTGTTGATTAATTGTCAAGTTAAACCAATTTTAGATTGTTTGCAAATCAAGTTAATTTCGAATCGAGTTTTTTTTTACAAGTAGGGTCATTTTCGAATTAGGTCGTCTTTGGGTTGAGATTGAGTTTTGGTTCACAAATTTCAGGTTAGATTAGTTTTGGGTTTGGGTTGAAGTTTAGTTTTGTTTCACAAATTTTAGGTTAAATTAGTTTTCGCATTAAACTTAAGTAGAGTTGGATTGAATTTTCAATGTTGAGATTCATCTTTTTAGTTGTAAAGTAAGTTGAGATCATTTGCCTCAAGAGCTTTACCTTGAAAGATGGTTCGAGATTACCCAACCACGTAGGTTCGAAACACCAACTTTTTTCTTACCCTCTTTTTTATGCTGTATAAATAAATTAAATTAATCCAAATAACTTCTTCAATAGGATACAGTTTCCATCATCCTCCTCCTCTCATGTCGGTATTATTACGCCACTAAAATTCAACCCCATTTTCTGATCCAAAAATTCAATCTCTGATCATCAATTTCGAATTGGGAATAACCGATTATTGTATAAATTCTTTGCCTTTTTTGCTTCAAAGTGTTGATCTTGCAATTTAATTATTTATATTTCTTTCAAATTTTTTGCATCTATTCATGTGTGAATTTACTTTAATTTGAATAAATTCGATTTACAATATACTTTGACTAATGTTTAGGGTTAGGGTGAGAATTGGTTGATTAATCTGATTTTTCTGGTTAAATTGGGTATTTACTTGTTTGATTATTGCTGGGATTTGTGTTTTCTGAGATGGGTTTCTTGCATATTTTACTGAAATCTTGTTTGGGAAGAGAAATTCCGTGTCTGGGAAGTTGAGAATTGGAATTGGGGGTTTGATTGATGTATTGAAATGGATGACTTCATTTTTAGCTGTTAGATTGTAATGTTGAAATTCGTATGCTTGTAAATGATTTCGGGTGATGTTGAATTAGGATGCTTTTGATTTTTAGTTGTATAGTTCATTTCTGATGATGTCGAATCTGGATGATGCTAATTGTGTTAGGATGATTTGAATTCAGATGCTTGTGATTTTTAGTTGTATAGTTCATTTCCCATAATGTCAAATTCAGATGCTGGTAAATATTCTTTTTGTTTGAAAGATTTGGATTTTAGTATGGGATCACACCTATAGAACATGGATTGTGTGATTTGGGAGTACTTTAGAGCTCTTTACTGTAAGTCGAGAACTCGAGGTTGGGCCATTGTCGAGGGTTGTTTTATTGGTGAATTGAGTGTGTTGTGTTGATCTGAGGTTGGGCCATCATTTTTATAGCTCTGTTAGGCTGGTTGGGGCACAATTTATATGGAGCGAGGTTGGGTATCAATTTGTTGGTTGGTTTAATACTGATGCGTATAGTGAATTCTTGGTTAACTTTGTCTTTTGTGGGATGGTTGTCCTAGCTTCTTTAATTGTTTGGTCACCGTTTTTGTTTAAACTGCTGGTGATTTGAAGTTCTATCTTTTATTTCAAATGCGTGGAAATGCCATGCTTTGATTTCGAACAGTGTGTGTGTTTCCTGCTTTGAAGATTTTAAAATATGAATTCAAAAGGCTGAAAATCTCCGTGCATTTGTACTGCAGTATTAACTGCGGGTCTTGAGTACCAGTGACTTCTGAAATCAAGAGAATACTTGATTCACTGCCTGAGCTCTCTCTCACCAAGACTTGTAGATTAATCATATTAATTTACACAGTTTGGAGCGTTGCATGAGGACTTTCCTTTCTTATACTTATTAGAACAAATAAGGGTTGCTTACTGTAAACCTGGTATAATCATCACTGTCAAACATTCAGGAGTTACCAGTTCAGAAAATTTCTTCTCAAATCCTTTGTGCGGTAAGTGTCACTTGTGGTTAAATACTAATTGAAACTGGGGTCCATGCTATAAACTTCACTATGATTGTGCATTGCCTATGAAAAATATGGTTTGATTATTTTGTTGGTATAGTCTTTGTTGTTCAGATTGGTTGTATACTTTAGGACAATGGGTAACAATATTCAGCCTTTTGTTATTTTGAAGTTGATTATCATCCCTTTTGGCTTTGCCTAAACTTTTGACTGTAATTGGTGTAAAAAGTTTGGAAGTTGGTTCATTGAGTTTTTTTTTTTGTTTGATTTCTGTATGCAAAAGTTCTGAATTTGTCAGCTTTGTTAATCAAGTTAGGAACTCCTGTTAGAGATCAGACATGAGTACACCAATTACAGTCAAAAGGTTTATGATTTGGTTCAAATTGAAGTGCAAAATTTCATCTTTCATATGGTGAGGAGGTCATGTGGGTACTTGATGTGTAATTAAGAGTTGAGTAATTTGTCAGTCTACCAGGTATAACTTCTTGATCTTCTTGTCTTTCTTAGTCGTGAATCAGGTATGCCTTGATGTTGCTGTTAAATGTAGCATTTTTTTTAGAAGATTGTAGTTTGAAAATATTGTTTGAGGACATAAACTATATAGGGTAGCAGGTACTTGGAGAGTTATCTTTGCTATTGGAAATATATTCAGCAGTTTCAGGGGCTGTTTAGTTGGGGGTATTCTGCAAACAAAAAGGCAATTCAAATCCCTTTTCCTTTCGTGGTTGTTTGTTTGGCTTTTTTAAAATTCCCTTTCCTCCTTTTCCAGTTTGGAGTTCCCAAAAACGTCTCTACTTTGATTCCCTGCTCTACCCTGTGACTTGAGTATTCCGCCATCTCTCCCTATAACTCTCTGTCATTCTACAGCCATACTCAACTACCTGGTGCTGAATGCTTCCATCTCTGGAAGTCACTTTTCCGCACTATCACTTTCCTTGCCACCACAGCCACTGGTCTACCACAAACACGATGGAGAAATGTTGCAAGACAACATTGCGTGGAAATCCAAATTTTCGGCCAGCGAAACCCAAAATTGTGTTTAATGGTGCACAAATTTACCAATTAATGTCAGATCTATTGGTGCGGCGGCAACTTATTGATGGTGCACTTGGTATTTGTTTCGCTGGCCATGTCACTTCTGTGGAAACCAACTGAGCATCACTACCTTCCTCACCAACTTCCCAGAAACTTCATTCATCTGACCCATCATCATTTCTAGAGAAAGAGGTGAAAAGGTAAAAGGTAGTGGTGAGGAATGTTGTGAGTAGGGATGCCCAATAGTACAACCTTTTTTGGTAGTTGAAGAAGGAAAAATTGGTAGTTGAAGAAGGAAGAAGAGGGTGTTTCTCTAATTTGATTACCCACACTAAACCAAAGAGATTTACAAGTTCCCTTTCTTGATTCGTTTCCTTTTTAGTGATTTCTTTCTCCTTCTGCTGTGCAAAACAAACAGTCCCTCTTCATATTGCAGTAGTGGTTTGATGTAGTTAATAATGATGCAAACGAATTTGGAAAGGCTGATGAAAATCCTATGTTGATTATTTTGTTGCCTCGCTCTTGCACAGGCAGTAGTATAGGCCATTCAGTTTGGTTTGAGAATGACTAACAAACTTGAAAGCTGAAAGTTATGCACATTTGTGAACAGATGCTCAGCTCAATAGTTTAAATTCCGTCTTAGCACAGTTGCAATGTGGATTGTTGGGCTAAACCCTGTTGACATAATAATCGCCTCATTTGTGCTTCATGTTAATACAATGCTCGTGTCTTGGTTTATGGTGCTCTGTATTTTTGTAATACTTGTTGATATGCCTCCTTTCTATATAAATTTTGTGTTCCCTACAGTATTGTGGATTTGAATAAAATTAGCATCTAGGTGGTGAATGTGTGAAGTTTTAATGATGTAAGATACTGGTCATGTTATTAGTTTTGACTTCTGAGGATGCTTTATGTGTAGTTCTGTTGAACTGGCTTTTTACGTTGGAAGCATTAAGGGAGCTGGAACTTTTTGATCTTTTGTTTGAGCCTATGTTTTTTGAGTTGTTTGTAGGCAATTTATCCTACTTTTCATGTGCAGTTGCATTCTACAATTATTTGGATTAACTAGACTATTTTGAAAACTTATTCCATACACTGGGGTTGTGTGAATGCCCTAGTTTGGTATTCCAGCAATCCAGTGCAAGGTCTTTCTGTTGTATACCTATTTCAGAATACTTGCTTTGATGAGGGTCAGTGCTTTTGAGCATCCTCCTGCTTTTTAGTTTCTATTCAGAGTTGGCTTTTCTAAGGATTGAGTTTCGTGTCGGGTGGCTTTGCTAGGATTGTATTGTAGCTCAATTCAGTGTTGAGAGATCTAGTGGGGCTTTTTAGTTAGAAAAACGTTCCTGAATTTTGTAAAAGTTAACTTGCTGTATTGCATTTTTTTGGCATTTGATTTAGGTGTATTTGTGTTATATTCGTTGTGAGGGGCCTAAGGGCTGGATGTTTATGGTTGTGGAGAATTTTCTGGGAGGCTAATATTACACACACTATCGACACGCTCTTGAGGCTTCGACATTTCTGGACTTCCTGCTGGTCTTTGGCTTTTTTAAGGATTGAGTTCCATGTTGGAAGGTTTTGATAGGATTGTATAGTAGCTCAATTCATGTTGAGAGATCTAGTGAGGCTTGTAAGTTAGAAAAGCATTCCTGAATTTTGTTGAAGCTGTTGACTTGCTTCTTTGTATATATTTTTATACATATGATTTTAGATGCTTTAGGAGATTTTTCCTGGAGGCTAATATTACACACACTATCGACATGCTCTCGAGGCTTCGACATTTCTGGACTTCCTGCTGGTCTAAATTTTAAGCTCCCTTAGTATAATCTCAGAATCGTATGTGCTGCCTTAACCATATTAGGAGTTTTCTTCCAAAAGACTATATTAGGAGTTCTAGGTTGAAGTTTGATTGTGGCCTTCCCTTGTGGGTGTCATTTTCTTCAGGTATGAACATGATTAGGTGAGTGGTTTAGGTTTCATGTACTTGCAATTTGAAGGACCCTGTCCGTGTACTTCATTGATTTTACTGGTTTTGTTTCTAGAAATTTGAAAGTCTTAGGTTCTATTTACCCTTCCCTAAATACTTTTCTAAAATTTATACCCTTAGAAGTTCTTTATTATCTTGACTTTGAAAACAATTCTAATGAGTACTTCTGAGCCACTTCAGTGCATACAAGATGGCTGGTAAGAAAAGAAGCATGTCGCTGGATGCAGATATGTGTGATGTGCAAAAGGAATGGGATGCAGCATTGTGCCCCATCTGCATGGAACATCCTCATAATGCAGTTCTACTTCTGTGTACCTCACATGCAAAAGGCTGTAGATCTTATATCTGTGACACAAGTTACAGGCATTCAAATTGCCTGGATCGGTTTAGGAAACTCAATACCGACTCCAACACCAATTCATCAGATGCCACACCTGTTCCTACGAACAGTGAGGGTTCAAGCCTTGTTTCTGACCGTGAACTAACACTATTATTGGGGAATGAACTTCCTGTTCTTCATAGGGCCCAAAACAGGGGTGATAGAGTGACATCAAATAGAAGGTCCAGTGATTCTGCTGACCATGACATTGAACGAGAAGGAACAGGAAGACAAAACTTTGAATCTTTGAGGGATAGGTTGGAACATGATGAACTGGCAAAAAAGTCAAACTTAAAATGCCCTCTCTGTAGGGGAGATGTATTAGGGGTGACTGTTGTAGAAGATGCTCGAAATCATTTGAATTTTAAACCTCGTAGTTGTACTCGAGAGTCATGCACATTTGTAGGTAATTATTGTGAATTGCGCAGACATGCAAGGCGTGATCACCCCAGAGTTCGACCTGCTGAAGTTGACCCATCTAGACAACGAGCCTGGAGTCGCTTCGAGCATCAGAGAGAACATGATGATATTGTTAGTGCCATCCGATCAGCTATGCCAGGAGCTGTTGTGCTTGGTGATTATGTGATAGATTACAATGATAGACCACCAAGTGAAAGGGAAAGAACATCTACTGATGCTAGTGGGAGGCTGTTTACTACCTTGTTTTTCTTTCAGATGCTTGGATCTATGCAATCCTTGGCGGCGCCAAGGAGTCGTTCTAGGCCATGGACGAGGCATAGACGCTCGTCAGTGGGTTCATCCCGGCGACGGTACCTATGGGGGGAGAATCTTCTGGGCCTCCAAGATGAAGATGGTGATGGCGATGATAGCTTTACTGATGATGAAGAGATGAGTGTGTTTGCAGATGGAGAACCAGGCACTTCATCTGCCCCAAGGCAGCGTCGTCGTTTTACCCAATCTGGCTTTAGGAGAGACCATTTATGAGAGATTAAACGTGAACTAGGTATCATAATGTAAGGAATTCCTCAGTTGATTGCTGAATACTGGGTCTTTTTTGTTTCCTTTAAATAAGATTATAAAGTTCAGTTTCTGTCATTTGCAGAATCTTCGTCTACCAGCAAAAGACAACTGGTTATTTGATCTTCAGAGCAGTAGCTTCATGCAATTGATCCAGAAGCGGTATTTACAACTGCAGTTGAAGGTTAGCAGTTTGAAATCAGTTCTGCTGGGTGCAGCACTTTGTTTCTTCTTGTTGAAATTAGCAAGCTTTTCAAGCTTGCTGTTGTAAATATAGGTTTTTTCAGGCCTAGAACAGTTTAATCTGAATTCAAATCACCATTGTATGTACCCACATTTACATTTAAAACAAATGACATCTTTCCTTGCTAGTAAAATCCGTATTAATGTACTCGTGGTGGACCTGCTAATGATGGGTACCTTACCTGATGAAGTTTTATGCAGATTCATGTCAATGATTCGGTATGTTTTAATTTCGTCATTTCTCCTGATATTGCAATATATTGTTTAATTATACATACTACATTATTTTTATTTCTTCACTTCAACATAATATACGATTGAATTGTTTTTTAAACATTAAAAACCACTCATATCTAATATACAAATGAATTGTTTTTCAAACATTTAAAACATCCATCTCATATCTATATTCCGTATCACCGTTGTATAACATGAATACCAATTAGTTCTGCATCTCTTTGTTCATAGCGCAGTGAATACGGGACATCTTCCTATATTCCCTCTCCATCTCTCTGGATCAGGTTTGACCATAAAGATGAGGCCCACATCTCCCACGTAAATCCAATGATGATGCACATTGATGTCAAGAGAATATTTTGACAGGAAATTCATTGTATATCGTATAATCTCGTGATTACTGAAAGATATCCCACTCGCAAGAAATATAATCTACCTATTGAATACTTATTATTGCACCTAACGTTAAAAATATTAATATGATGATATATTATAAAGAAAACTCGCAATTATAAAGTGATTATGTAAATAAAATGAAGTATTTATGTAAAGCACTAGTATATCTTAACTAAGAATAAAGAAATAATAATTAGGATTGTGATTAGTAGTTGATGTAGCTTTTCTCATACCCATGTGAACTTAGACGGTGGTTTAACTAGTTTAATTTTATGACCCACTTGAGATCCAACAACTCTTTTTTTTTTGCCTACATTGTTTATTTGTTTTCATCAACTAAACTATCTTCCATCCTTCATGCTCAACCATCAAATTGCAATTGATTTTGATGAATTTATACCTTTGAGAAGGATTGGTAGGGTGAGTACTGTTCTTTGTGGACTATAATTTGCTTCTCATATTACACTAGTGTATTGTGTATATAGTGAATTAGTTAAGGTCCATTTTGAGAGGGAGTTTAAGTGCCTGTTGATAATCTTTACCATTAATTACAAGTATATATGGTACTATTATAGGGGACAACATTAGTATAATAAGACTTGTTAGAGTATTGATCTAGTCATTAATCAGCATGTCATATTTTAGGCAAACTGTTGTTTTCTCATTTCTCTGTTAGCAAGGAAAAACTTTAAGGTGGCAACTCAAGTCATATTCATAATTTCATAATAGAGTATTTTGATAACGAAATCTTGTATGTTCACGGATATAATAAGGTTTAAAATTTACCCTTCAAAGTTGTAACTTTGTTGGGATACAAATATACAATAACATTATTGTATTCCGTATGCATACAAGATATTTTGTTTAGAAAAATGTTCGTCAATATGATATGGAGACGTGGAGTAACTTCCATACAACATTTCATTTGGGTAAATATATAGAGGATGTAGGAGATTGTTATCAGATTTTAAATATTGTTTTAGACTTCACTAATTAAAATACTATATCACTTAAAACTTTTTACAATGCAATATTATCATAACAAAGTATTATTAATAAATCACATTACAAAAGTACCAACAAATGCCACTTCCACGATCACCTCTTAATCTCTTATTACTTATTACATCGACTTTTATCTGAGATGAACTCAAACCTGAATGCTGATCAACTCACTGACCTAATGACTTCTATAGAGGACTATAAACTTGTACAAGTAACTAGCATCCTTAGATTTCCTCCTAAAGATAAACAATCCAATAAATCTAGCAAACGATATGTGTAGCACACTGATAGATCATTTCATGGCCCCCTTCTCTTTCTTGCCAATTTCATTCCTTTGATAGTTTGAATGATACTCGTAAACCAAATATAATCCACAACTCTATATCCCTAAGAAAAATGATTCAAAGTGGTGAAATTTATCACACATTAATTTATACTTAGAGACTTACTTCCCCATATGATGTGAAGTTTATATAATATATACTATCCTTCCATATTATATGCAGATTCGCAAGGCCAACCAGCCCCCACTCACTGCCTGGTTGTCTCCCTTTCCCGACATTTTCCCTCAGATTTTCCAATTTCCACTATAACTAAACTCTCCTGAATTGTCTTTATCTTCCAAGATTTGCAACAACTTAGACAGGAATCTTTTTGCTGCATAAGTCACAAAGACAGCACAGACAGATCTCCTTTGTGCTGTCCAGTTGACTAAAAGAAAAACCAAAACCAAAACCAAAAAAAAGCCAAGATAAAAAGTTAGTCAATTGATTAATTTCCTTCACTAGTTAGCAAGGGAAAGTCCCCTAGCTAGTATATAAGGCACACACATTGCCATGCAGGTTAGCTTTGTAGTATATATTTTTGGTGATCCCATCTATATTCCTTCTTTTTTGTCACACTAATTTAATCAGTGATAGCATATAATTAGGCTTCTGATCCAGCTATTCATAATAAACAGGTTCTTCAGTGGCTATTCAAGGTAGCACATGACCAAAAACAGGCTGATCTCTTCAGTCTAAAGATCAAAGCTCCCAAGTGTAACATACCTGACCTTTAACTTACATTTGGTTTCATATGATTTATAGCGCTTAATGTTCCAAATCTGTGTATTCATAAGTAGCATTCTTGTGTGATGTTTTTTTTTTTTTTTTTTTTTTTTGGTTGCAGTGAAGTAAACATCAGAGGAGTAATAACTTACAACAGGAAAAGGGAGCTCAAGAAAGCTCAAAAACCTGAAGAAACAACACTAGACTGTAAGAATATTTGGTATCTAGCTGTATTACTGAGCAGAGGGAACTCAAGAACATATTTTTCTAGTACACTTCATCATCAGAAAAGATTAGACAGCCTTAACAGGAGATCACAGCAACTACATTCTTTACGTTCCATGAAGACGAAGGAGGATATAATCCGCGTTCTAGGAAAAAATAACCATAAGGTAGATTCTAATGCATATGTTGGTAATAATAAGGTCTTGCCAATTAGTGATTCAACTTCATCATCATCATCAACTACTGCAACAAGCAATGCAGATGACCAGCAGCAATGCAGATCGTCTGATCAGAAGAAAGACAGATCAAATAAAATGGATAGTAACAAAAACAAGACACTTTCAAGGATGAAGGAGCTTTTGAGATGGGCTGCTGCTACTAAATCTGAGAAAGGAGGGAAATTTGGAAGAAAGGTAAAAGAAAAAGTCAATATACGCATTGAACGTTTTTTTTTATATATGTTGTAATACTACGTATTTTCCTCGGTCTATATTAATTTTTGGTTAGAAGGAGTAGATCGTGATTAATTAGTGGCTAAATTGTGGTTTTTCCTTTGTTTTTTTAAAGGTCATGCACTTCAGAAATAGATCTGCAACCGTAACGTCAACAGCATTTGACGATGTAACAACCAATGAATCTCCAAAGATTAGCTTAAGATGGGAAGTAGAGAGTTGTTCCACTACTTGCTCTGCAGTATCAGCTCCTCCTTCCACGAAGTATGATGATTGTTCTCGTAGGACAGGGAGTTGGATCACAACAGATGACGAATGTAAACTCGATCTCTTAATCTATCATGTTATTATGTCTTTTAATCCAAGATTATAACGTATTGCTTAGATTCTAATTATAGATTTTGCTTTATATATTTTTGACTAAAAGACGGTACTCATTTAATCTTTGTATGAAAAAGTAAACAAACTGTTAGTAAAACCCACCTTTTAGCTACTACGGCTAAAAAGGGAATCATTTAAGCTTTTCTCTTTATCCCCTGTTACGAATAGATTAAGTAGTTAGGGTTAACACTTAGTTTCCTAAGCCCATGTGTATATATATATATATATATATATATATATATATATATATATATATATATATATATATATATATATATATATATATATATTCTTAATGTATAATTGTGAAGAACGAGAAAACAAATTTACCCTAAAGCTTGGCATTCCCTTGTTAAAAAAAAAAAATTGGTGCTCGTTACAGTCTAACTCCTTAACCAAATCTGACTAGGGATTCATAGTGCACATATTTATTCTCCCGTAACTCATATTTGAACTTATCCTAAGATTTGACTACGATTAAAAATCACGAAGTCATGAAACAATTGGTTGCATCATTCAAACAGTGTTGATTTAATTAAGGATAATCTGAATTATTTGCTAATATGTGCTTTTGTTTGGACAGTTGTTGTGTTAGAGCTATGAAGAACGTGCGAAAGAGGCAGAGACAATATCATTAGGATTAAATAAGAGATTATTTAGTCACTAAAATGTATTACTAGTTTTTGTTAAGACGGATGTCATACATTTTCTATTGTCCAATGAAGACATAATCTTCATCCAAGATATATCAAATGTACACGACTTCCATCTATAGGTAGCCTTACGCCCTTACACAACTTCTCTTCTTCCTCCTGTCCTCTCCAATTCTGATCTTTAGTCAAATTACACAGAAGTAATAAGATGAGTTGTTGATGACCATCTAAAGAAGCGTCGTCTACAAGAATAAGCATCACAACTATATGTTGTAACCACGTACATATGGTCCTTAAAGAGTTGAAGAAAGAAAAAAATGAAAAGTAGGATTTCCAAAATTTTAAATCAATATAATTCTATATTTTCTCAAGTCTAGTATAGATGTATACATAATTCAAAAATTATTGTATATATACGGAACACAATAAAGTTATTGTGTTCCAAATAAAAGTGACCCCTCAATATTTCTTACTTTTGTTATATTGATGGGTCACTTTTATTTGGCACACAATAACTTTATTTTGTTCTGTGTATATATAATAATTTTTGAATCATGTATACATCTATACTAGACTTGAGAAAATATAGAATTATATTAAGGGGTCATTTTTATTGGGGACGTAATAACTTTATTGTGTGCCGTGTATACATACTTTGTGCAAAGAATATTAGAAGATTAATTAGTGTTAGCTTCATGTATGTCCATGAATAATTCGGAGAAGTGCCTTCACGAGGTACCTTCCATGTTGAAGAGTTCTTAGAGGTGGATTTTTAGACTTTTGAATTTGTGACAAACCATTATCCCCTTGGAATTTTAAGAGATGATTGTGAGTTCATTTTTGGTTAAAAATGTGACGGATGAGGATATATTTGCAACTTCTCACTCAATTCCTCAATATTTTTTGGACCTAGAGTAAAGCTTGATATCATAAATGTAACTACGAAGTGAGTAACTATTAAGTTACGTTTATGGTTATCTAAGGCTGAGGAGTATGCATCTACTCTCTCTCTCTTTTTTTTGGTACAATTGACTTTTAACGGTTTTTAAGGCACAATTTTAAACATTTTTATCTTTGAATTTGTTAGATAAAAAGTTATGAAAACCTGATATTCTATAAACTTACATTGAAATACATCTAATAAGAGTCGACTTAAATATATTATTTGTGATATATATGTAAAACAAGATTTCGTTCATTATATACGATAAGATTTTGTTCATTGTATCGAAATAAGTTAGGCCTAATCAATAATGACCCGGCCCACTGGCCCTACCCAACCTGGCCTGATAAAATTATGATTGGGCAAGTTAACTTTGGCCCGAAATTTTTTGGGATGGGTTTGGGTAATAATGTATAACCCGAAGCCCGACCCGATTGGCAAAATAAAATTTGAGGCATGCGTATGTGCATACTACGTAACGCATGACATAGTGATACACTCTCTCATAGTTAGTGTGCATGTTTATTTTGTAAAGTGGCATGTGCCATTGCATATAAGTATCACTATTGCTTATGTTAGCATACATATTTCTTAGGTCTTAGCAATTAAGTTGCACTAATAAGTAAATGTGTAAGCTATTCAACTTCTTAAGACAAGCCGTCATTTATATATTAAAAAAATATAAGGCATTTTAGACCATGAGCCAAATCAACTGAGTAATTTTTAGAGAGTATCACTAATATAATGCAGAGTATTATATCATAATTTATAAAACTATAATGATGTTACTGTTTATAATGAAGTTGGTAAGCAAAACTAACATCAAGTAGATATTGCCGGCATTCAAAATGGGTATACTGGAAAGTTAATTAAATTCTCATTTGAAAAAAGAGAAAATGAAATCATATTGATTTATAAACTTTGTTTAGGGGGGATGTTTCTTGATGTTAATAAAATTCTCTATTGAAAAAAGTATTCAGTTCTTAACTTCTTATCAATTGTGTTTATAATGTGGTTATCAGGAAGGTCGGGTATTCTTAGTGGGCGTTTTCATAGTATATAGTTTGATGAGAGTTTTTTTTACAATCCTAAAACATACTTTTAAAAAAATCTAAATAAGGCTCGCAAAACCCGATTTATATGGGATATGAGCAGCAACTTTAGGCCCGAAAATAATCTTGGCCCGAACCAGCCCCGAAAAATGGATAGAAAACAAATCTTTTAGCCCGACTCGACCTGATTTGATCCCCTCTTGAATAAATGTAACTAACTATTAACCAAATGAAAGAAGCTTCAAAAGTCAAAAACCATAGTACGGAATATAATCAAGGCTCAATTCCAACCAAAAAATAACCAATCTGTACTGTATGACTCATGGACTTCCCCACTCTCCCAATCTGCACCGTTCATGTAATCTATGACTTACATCTAAAGTCTATACCCCACCTTTCAACCTACCACTCACCTCATAATCTGTACCACATTGTACCCCATAAATCCCTCCTTTTCCAGCTATATGACGCAACAATTCCAACATAAAACATTACCTAAATGAACAAAAAAAAAAAAAAAAAGGAAATACAAAATCTGAGCAGTAAGGGTTGGGCTTGCCGGCTTGGGATTCAAGGTTTTACAAATTTAGGGTTTTAGTGTTATCTAATCTCTCTTTCTCTCTCTCTCTTCCATCGTCGTCTTCAACAATGGAAAAATACTCTCGAGTGGAGAAACCTAAGCCTGAAATACCTATCAACGAGAATGAAATTCGCATCACTACTCAAGGTCTCATCCGTAATTACATCAGCTATGCCACCACGCTGCTTCAGGTCCCCTTTTTTTAATTTTTTTGAATTGTGAGTTTTAATACGTCGTTGTTTCAGTGTGTAATCGCTATTTTTTTGTTGATTTTTCGAGTGTTTTTGTGGTTGTGATGATGTGTATACGCGGTTTTTGTGAATAATTTGACAATGTTGTTTGTTTGTTTTTTTTTTTTTGTAATCTGTATTACGATATTTTGTTCTGATTTCTGTTGTTTGTACGTTTGTTTGATGATGAGTTTGGATTTGGAAGTATTTATTTGATTTCGGCATTTGATTACTTAAATTTGTGATTTTTTGGACCGACTTTTGTTGGTTGCTCAGGTGTTTGTTGATTGTGTTGAGTTGTTGAGGTTTAATTTTTGTTGATTTGGAGTACATGTGTTAGATGATTGATGCGTTGGTTTCGGAAATGCAATGTTATTTCAGCGTCGTTATGGTGCTTTTGCTCACTGTGATTTCGGTTTTGGTTAAAATGACTCGATGTTGTTGTATTGTGTCGGAGTCTGTAACGTTGTGCACCGATACTCCATTATAGAATAGAATATGAGATTATTAGATGTTGCTGGTATTGCTATATGTGGCTGAAGTTTTTGTGGAAGAAGTTTTCGTCTCCAAGGAGATTTTGGAGGGGAACATTGTGCCGTAACAAGCCGGCTTTGACTGATGTGCTTGTTGTTTCTTTTCTTGGCTTGTTTTTAGAATGTTAAACACTCTAATATAGTAATCAGTTAATCACCATCCGTTGAAAAGCTTGCATAGAGGCAGTTTACTTGAATAATTTTTTATGCCGATAACTGATTATAAATCTATTGATGTTGCTCGTTCTATTTACATCAATTTATTTGATAAGATAGGTTTATACTCTCTATTTTGCTGTACTCTAAGTTACAAGGCATCAGTGTTTAGTTAAGTATTATTAGATTCTTACAAAACTTTGTGGAATGTATTTTCTATTTGTTGTGAGAATCCGTCTGAGGGTAGGAATGCTAGGACCACTATGGCCTCTTTAAAGCAGTTATTGCACTCTGAAACTAAGTTTATGCCCCCTGTAGTTATAGTTATACTTATCGCTTCTTTTGGGTGAAGGGTCGAGGATGTGCTGATTTCCTTTCCTGTCTTTTGCTAGAAAGTCGAACACTCTATTGTAATAAGCGCTGTCTGTGTATCTTCTGTTGGGTTAGGAGTCAGACCTTACATATTGGCAACCTATTCTACTTAGGCAATCCATAAAGACATTTATTTGCTTATTATCCGAGTTTTTCTGTTTTTTATGTGTTGGATGGGATGATCAGAGTGAATTCATAAATTTAAGTTGATTTTAGTGTTTTTTCTGGTGGTTTTTAGTATTATTTTGGTTTCCTTTAATTGTCTCGATGCTGTTGCTCTATTGTAGAATAAAGACTATGAGTTGCAGAAAAGTTGTTTTAGTGAGAGTGAGGTGTAGTGCTGGTTTTGTTTCTTTCTATTTGTTGGTTATACTGGTGTATCCTGTTGATTGTAGAATGAAGAATATGAGTAGCAGGAAAGTTATTTTAGTGAAAGGGAAGTGTAGTGCTGTTTTTGTTTCTTTATATTTATTGATTCTGATGTGGAGTGTCGTGTTGTAATGAGCTAAAGCCAAAATTTCAAAGGACGTGCTTGCAGCTTTTTACCTGATCAGTTCTTGGATAGTTGGATGTCAAACAAATAATAAACCGTGGTAGTGTTTAACATCTGTTTGGCAAAGAGTTGATGTTTGCATATCAACAGATTACAAGTCTATAGATGTTGACGTTTTTTACAGTTATTCACGTCCATGTATTTGATAGGCTAGCCTATTACTCTAGGTTTTCCCCGAATTCTATGGCATTAGCTCTTTGTCTAGAAGTAAAAATTCTTAAAAACTTTGGAGGTATTTTTGATTTATCATTATTATTTTGGTTCTTATAGAAGTAGATGCTCTAAGGAACTCCAAGTCTTTCTTTATTGTGAGAGTTTGTCTTAGGTTTGGAGCTTTAAGACCACAACGGTTGCTTCTAAGCAGTGTTTGCAGTCTCAAACTTATATTTCTGCTACCCTGTTGTAGTAATAGTTACTGTCAGTTTTATAGATGCTGTGTGTTGAATTCTCATCTGTTTTTATGATTAACTAGCCTAACCTTTAGGTTGTCACATAATTCTGTTGTGTGTGTACTTTGTTTAGGAGTATTGTATCTTACCAAATTTTGGGGAATGTATATTTCACTCATCTACTCATCATTGTGGAGAGATGGTGTATATGATTCAAAAGTCTTTGATGTTGTAAGAAAGCGTCTCAAAGTTGGACGACTATGGCTACTTCATATCAGTCAGTGCTCTCTCAAACTAGGATCTGTGCTTTGTATATATGGTGAAAGTTAGGAACATATGGGGGAAACATTTTTTTGTTTAAAATTTTGAAGATATGACCTGGATACACTGAGCATGTTTTTATTTCTTTGCTTTGGGCCACCACAAGGTTTACTATAAATCATGACCATTTTCTCAGGCTAAAACCTTGTGCTTTATTGTGTAGCTGATCTGGTTATTACATTCTTGAGTGGATTTTTCGATCATTAGAGGAATTATGGAAGGAGCTGCTGAAAATTTTCTGTGCTTCTTATTTGGTCCTTTGTCATCTTTTCTAATACTGATGGAACTTGGAGGTATCTAATGAATGAAGCATGGTATTTCAGAAATGTGCTTTCAATGTGGCTGATTTGGGTGCATTATTGCATTTATTTTCCGGGACAACCCTCAATCATAAATCTTAGTACAGCTTTTTGTCTTGTTAGTTTGGAGGGAGCAAATATTTTGGAACGAATTTCTGCAATGGATGGTTTTATAATGCCTTCTAATCTTATTTTGATATGCTACATGTAGATTACTTTCCTTGTGAAATGTGATGATCTTTCTTATGGTGTTTCAGCCATGGTTTCCACCTTTTACATTTGTGACATGAATGCCCTTTTATTATATCTATGTTGTTTTATGTAAGACTTTTATGAATGTTGAAGGGAACTTGTCTGATAATAGTGCCTGTGCTCAAATAATTTTAACCTTTTGAAAAACTCTGTGCAGGAGAAGAACGCCAAAGAAATAGTTTTAAAAGCAATGGGGCAGGCAATTAGCAAAACTGTGGCTATTTCAGAGATAATAAAGGTTTGTCATTCTTTGCCAAATGTTTCTTTATCTAATGAGGAAGACCTCTGTCTTTAGGCGCAGCTGTGCTAAAAGCTTTACTAAGTTGTTTGCCATCTCAGAAGAGAATCTCTGGTTTGCATCAAGATATTGTCATTAGCTCAATCTCCATTTCAGATTTCTGGGAGCCCATGGAAGAGGGTCTTAACCCGTAAGTTTTAAACTTTTTACTGGAGATCTTTACAAATTATTGTTCTAGATGAATACATTTATCATTGCTCTTGGTATTCTGCAGTGTGGAGACGAAGCGTCAAGTATCAATGATCTCTATCACCCTGTCACCTAATGAGCTAAACAAAAACTCTCCAGGGTACTTTATCTTCCTGTTATTAGTGGAATTCATTTGTTCCTATGAAACCTCCAGGTCCATGCTTGGTTGTGTGTGAAATTTCATCCTACAAAACTTGATTATGCATCGCTTTGGGGTGGCTTTCCAGGATTTACTTGTATGCAGCTCATACCCCCTTCGGCTTGAACTAGGGTGCTTGGTTTGCAAGTTAATTCTATCTGTTATGGTCAGTTTAGTAGTGTATTGCTCTGCAGTCCTGGTTTTTCTTCATTTTCGTTAGATTGATAAAGGAGCATTATTTTATGTACTTCGTATGATTTGGTGCCTACATCGAGCTGTGGTGCTTTATTTGAACAAGTTTCTTCATATCTTTAAAAGTCCAAAGAAATTTCTTGTATGATTTGTGTAACATGGTATTTTGCATCTATTATATACTAAATGGCTGTAAATATGTTTTGAAAGATATCAAGCTCCATCCCAGTATGAGCAGCCCAAACAACAAAATTATTATCAGCAGCAGCAGCTTCAACCTAGACAAGAACGTAGTGGTAGGAGCTCTGCCTATTGTATGAGAACACTAAAATCATTCACTGTTTCTATCTTACACTCTCATTGCCTATTTTAAATAGACTCATATGGTCGTGGGCGTGGCAGAGGGAGAGGCAGAGGCAGAGGCAGAGGCAGAGGCCGTGGGCAAAGCTGGGGAAGGGGTGGCTATGGATCATATCAAGGTATGGACCTCGAACAAGAATGTTCTTTAAACCATGAGGCTCTATCTGTTTAGTAATTTTGATTTGATTTTTTTTTTTGATTGAATTGTTGAAAGCAGATAATGGAGGGTATTCAAACTGGGGTAGAGGAGGACGGGGTAGAGGTTCAGGGCAATATAATGGTAAGTCTGTTTGATGTTCTTTGAACTAGCTACCTGTCTTGGTAACTTAAATTTCTTGTGAAACAGTGCAACCATTTATGTTTTGACCAGTCATTGAAACTATTATTTAATTCATTTTATCCTTGTCACCAGTCTCCTCAATTTTCTGTAGGATTGTGAACATTATAACACGGATGTGGTGTTATTGCTGTGTACCAATATGCCCTTCCTGGTATATGTGTATATGTTGCTTAAGCTAGTGAAATGTAGATTAAACTGAGTATTGGTTGTGCAATATCTTGTTTGCCTACAGCAGTTTTGACTGAGCAAAATTCTTGGTAAGATGCATGTGTCAAAAAGATTTTAGTTAGCAATATTATTCCTTTGCATGCTTGGAACTACCACAGAAAAATCTGAAGTAATTGTTAGTTGATAAAGCCTTTTGAAATTAACTCATCTAATGAGTAGCCTGCTTACTACGTCCATACATTATTATGTGGGCAGCATACTGCTAAATAGCATTTTCCATCTAGGCTATTCTCAATTTGTTAATAATTATGTGACAGATGATGGATACCAAGGTCGGGATGGTGGTTACCAAGGAGGTCCGGATGGTGGTTACCAAGGAGGTCGAGATGGTGGTTACCAAGGAGGTCGAGATGGTGGATACCAAGGAGGAGTTTGGGATGGTGGATACCAAGGAGGTCGGAATGGTGGGTATCAAGGAGGTCAGGATGGTGGATACCAAGGAGGCCAAGACAGTGGTCGGTATCAAGGAGGTCGAGGTGGTGGGTACCAAGGAGGTCGAGGTGGTGGGTACCAAGGAAGCCGAGGTGGTGGGTACCAAGGAAGCCGAGACAATGGTTACCGTGGAGCTCGAAACAGTGGGTATCAAGGGGGGGGTCGTGGTGGTGGGTACCAAGGAAGCCAAGACAATGGTTACCGTGGAGCTCGAAACAGTGGGTATCAAGGGGGTCGTGATGGTGGGTATCAAGGAGGTCGTGGTGGTGGGTACCCAGGAGGTCGTGGTGGGGGCCGTGGTCGTGGGCGGTCTGGAGTTCGCTCTCAAGGCGGTTCAAATCAAGCTTAGAAGGGTTTCTTCCTACTTTTTTGCTCCATTCTGAAATACTTGCCTCGGCTTGAATGCACTTTACTTTGTTCAGACCTAAGAAAAGCATAGAAAAGAAGAAAAAAAATCCTTGCCTTAGATGCAGTGATAATATTGGCTTGAGTGTTGTCTTGGGTAATGGCATAAACATTTGTCGATCTTATTGCAACAATATGGTATTTGGTATATGAAATTGAAGGCTTGGTTTTCTATATGTCTGTTTTTAATCCTTTGAGCCAAGAGCAAGTATCCCAAATTGTTCACAGGTCCTCTGTAATTCATTCAGACCTTAATCAATAGCGTAATAGAAAATATATTCTGTTCTATTTTGCCATGTTCTTTATTTATAATTTCCTTTTATTTCTGTTTGTATTTATTATGAATACTTTGTTCTGATGGATTAAGGATCCATGACCATTAGCTCTGTCCTTATCCGAGGTGGGACTGAATTTCTGGACTTATGTACAATAATTTAGGCTTCATGAATGTGGACTGACTTCAGTCTAGATTTGATAATTGTGTTCATTGTGTACCATTTTATAATTACTTTTCATTGAAAGCTCTAGCAACCTGCTCTACAATCAAGTCTAGATTCAGTATATACCAGATATTGTCTAGTTCATATCTGAACTAATGAGTTATGACGTACTGTAACTGCAGAAGCCACCCTTGGATTACATGCCAAGCCGAAGCCCTTAAATTGCTCGCCGATTACTAATTCTTTTGTGAGTCGGTTGTATATTTAGATGAAGTGTTGGTTTTAGGTTCAAAATGTAGGTTATGGAATGACTTATAGAGAAATGGGGTGTCTTTTATAACATGAGATAATTTTATTTTTATAGATAATCTTCATTTAAATGTAATACACTATATTGCATTTAATCTTCCTATACCTAACATTCAAAGTTTCTATTATGTGTATTTTAGCAGCAAAGTGTCAATTAGAAAATTCTAATATTTGAGCATGGTAAGTAATATATGCACTTAAATAGCAACTATTTTAAGTATTCGTAGTGATCCAAACTTGAAAAATAGTGGGTTTTAATTTGGCCTTTTGGACTGGAATTTGGACTTGATTTTCTAGCTTGACTCGAATTTTCAAAAACTAAATGGGTTTTAGGCAGTTGAAACTTAACATTTTTGACCAAAATTTAGACTCCATCCGAAAAGGTCCGCTTTTTAGCCCAAAAGTATGAATTTTGGCAAACAAATATCGACTTGATACTAGCCCTAAAATAGGCAATTTTTGGACAAAGTTTGACCCGACCCAACATTTGACCACCTATATCTCTAATCTATTGTAAAAATCAAACATAATCAAATTTAATTTGTTTAAAAATGTGAAATATTTCGAGAGTTCTTACCTATTACAATCACAAATAATATCTTGAAAATTTCAAAGATCCATCTAGATGTAATAAAAATGACCATTATGAAATATTGTTGAAGCTCAAACAGTTTTGTAATTGATTATATAAAAAATACCCAAAAATAATGAATCTCAAGGAGTAGGAATTATAGAAATCTATTGAGAAACTATCCACTTTACACAAAAGATTTGCTTCCAAAAACAATAATATCCTAGAGTGGAAATTAAACAAATCTACTGGGAACTATCCACTTTTCACAAACTAAACATCTTCTAAACAATTGTTGTAATTATTAAAAAGAAAAATTGATTAATATGTCATATTCACCTTATAGAAATATATATGCGCAAGTGCACATACACACTTCAAAGTAGATATAAATGATTGTAACTTTCAAAATTAATATTAAAAATTTATAATTTTGTGTCACTAGATTTGTGTTGGTGAAAAGTGCTTTAAAATAAGATTATGATATGTTTATATTCTTGAAAAATTCTTACAATAATGCAAAATACTGTGTAAATGAGTAAGTTTAATCAACAGTCACATACTAGTATTTAACTGTTAACATGTATTGTAAGTTTCGTATTATCTTAAGTTAAGTTGATTTCTTAGTTGTAGCTAAGATAATGAAGATCATATCCTTCATTAAATTAATGAGTGAGGGGTAAAAACCAATGGGTAGAATTAGATCATCCTAGAATAGGATCATACAAATTTGAGGAATCGGTGAGATCATGTGGATTTCGTACTTCTAATTATTCAACTAATAGGATCAATATAAAAAAAATAGAGAAAATTATATACATATTCAACATTTCAATAGCCCATGTATTATAATAAAATATTATATAAGAATTATCCTTTTTCTTCTTGCAATATTTTATATTGAGTTAATCTAAAGGTATTATTGTAACATAAAATATTTGGAACCAAAATAATGGTATAACATATGTCTTATCCAAAAGCTTTGAAAATAAGTTTAAACACATTTGTAGGTTTTATAAAAATCGATGAAAGTGGGTGTTTATAGTCAAAGTAGATTGTTAATTTGACCCTATTAGATCTATGGCAAGCTCGTGATGGTGTTTGCTCACTGAATACTAAATTGTCTAAAATGACTAAATATCGAAATTTATGCTAGATGCTTTTGAACCATTTAACTTCTTATAATTGGTCTTCAAATGCCCTTAAAATATGTTTATGACCTAATTGTAAGAACTTTAAAAATTTATTGAAATGATGTTAAGATTTAAAATAGATGGTTTCAATCACCTACATGACTTAATATGACCCTATATGATCCAACATAAGTATATCAAGGTGTTCTTTCACCAACTCTTAAATTATTCAAAATGACTAAATTTTAAGTTATTACACACTGGGTTTGAGAGTTTTTGAAAAATATTCAAAATCATAATTCAAGTATTGTATGCTTTGTAGGATTGTGTTGAATTTGAAATATCCATATATATTGAAAAAATCGGATTATTCGAACACACAGGCCCAAAAACTCATATAGTAATAAACAACAAAAATGTGAATCGTATGTGGTTTCCTTTTAGTATTTACCAAATTACACCATGCCCAACAAAAAATATTAATGTCATAATAGCATACTAAATATTTTGTTACATTATGGGTTACTAGTTCTCAACTTTCACACAATTTTGGTCCATTATTTAAGGGTTAGGCGCCTCAGTACCAGACCCTATCAATAGGGTACTCTAAAACAATCCACAACCTAAATCTTGAAGAGTAAAGGGGGAAAGGAAAGTGAATCCCTTACTCCAACAAGGATTTAATTCATTTAAATATAGCCGGTGGGCAGTGACGGATGTATTTGTTGTTCTGGTGGGTTAAATGATTCACCAATCGGCCTAAAAAATTGGATGTATTTTTTAATATTATTTGATTGTTTGGTAATTATTACATATTTAATTATTAATTGTGACTCATCAGATAGAAAATCCTGAATCTCCCACTATTGATGAGACCGAAAATTATGACATCAAAGTTACAAAGTGAGTTTGTCACTCACTCCACCAAACATCTTGAAATATGAACTCATATTTTAATGCTTGAATATGAACTCAACCCTAAAGTCTTAAGACTTTTATTCAAAGTTATTATCAAATAAGTCTCTTTTACATTACATTGATTTCATAACTAATTAGTATTCACAATTTTCATTGAACTTTGCTCTGTAATAATTTCAAGTTAATAATATATAAAACAAAGTATTTAAAATTTTGCCACGCTCTTCTCATAATCAACCTCAAAATTATTCATACATTCAACTCATAAAAATTTCAATAGATCTCACATAGCTTAAGAAAAATCTAACCCATTATTCCTCTATCCCTTAATATTTATCTTATTTAACCATGTTTTACGAGAATTTTTTGATTAAAATGATATACTCCCTCTGTTCTAAATTAGTTGATACATTTGAATTTTTACGGTCTCCAATATACAACTTGAAATATTTTTTCTTCTAAATTCATAAGATAAAAAATTGTAAAAAGTTGATATTCTAAAAATTTACATCGAGACGCATCCAACAAGATTCCACTTAAATATATTATTTGTTATAACATAATTAAAATTTATAGTAAAAGTTTGTAAAATTTGACTCCCAAAATAGAAATTTAGCACATAAAACAAAGACAAAGGGAGTAAATATTAAGAACATATAGAGTATAAAACAAACAATCGGCCTATATCCCAAATTTTCTAAGTTACGGAGTGACATTTACCTCATTTGGAAGGAAGAGGCAAAAAAAGCCGAATAAATGACCGACAAGTGACGAGTGCAGATGCACGACGCAGCAAACCTACTTTGGAGAAGGGTTGACTCATTTCACACATTATATCATTCAAGGCTTTTAGCAAACTCCAAAGGAGAAAATTTATTATATAAACTTGCTCATACTATATATTATACGATCAAATAATAATACAACTTTGAATATAGAAGCAAAAACCGTCCAAGTTCAAACTTAACCTTTCGCATATATAAAGTGTCTACTTTCCCCCTCCCCCCCTTCATCGCCCCGCCCCTCTCCCACCATTTTATCTCCTCTCCAAGTATCATCCCATATCTAAACACCATCCTTTTCCTGCTCCTGTTTTCTCCAAATTTATCTCCCCAAACCTCCAAACACTCCCTTAGTTCTTGCAGTCGTAAGACAGTCAAATCAGTCCCACAGATTTTCAAGAAGTAGAAACTAATGGAGAAAAAAATGGTGAATAGTGGCAGCAACTCAGGAGAGAAAGACTCATTTCATGCTATTTACAAAGTGCCCTCTGGTGATGGACCTTATGTTCGTGCCAAACATGCTCAGGTATCATTTTTCTGTTAGTAATAGTAACTTTATCACATATATAATCTGAGTATTTATATATATAGTTGAGGTTGATTTGCATGTACATTTAGTAGGTTGAATCTAAGTTGGGTAGGCTGTGAATTTGATGCATTTATATCATTCTATGATTAATAGTGAGACCAACTAGTACAGTAACTATATATTATACATCTATATTTGATAATAGAACTTGTAAAATACACCATCTATACCTTAATATTTGTCCCATTTTGATTAAAAAAAACTCTACGTGTGACAAACGTTAAAGAACAGAGGAGTATATGTTCATGTTGTTTGTATAATATATAGTTGTTGCTCTTTGACAATGTGACTTAGCTTAGATAAGGTACACTAAATTTTGATTATTCAAACTTTATTTATGTCATTTTAGGATTAATGAAGCTGTAACATATTGAGATCGATCAATCGACCATAATTGTAGAACCTCAAATGTGATCTTATCATTTTCTCAATTAAAATTAGTTGTGAGAAAATCTTAAAATCTTTTATATTAATTTCTGTAGGTGCTAATTAAGTATGTACAGTTGAAAAATAGTTAGGTCATTGATTTACTGAGTTATTTCAATTCTTCTATCAATCTCAACCATATCTTAAGTTAATTAAATTTAATTAATTAGGTATATAGAATATAGTTTGGTATGTTACATAAACATGTTATTCTATATTGTGTGAGAAATACAATAAGGAGTAACATGTTACTAAAAATTTTCAGCAATATATGAAAACTGAGCTGATGTGATTACCTTGTAATGTTCTACTGTGGGGTGGACACCATATCGATCACAATCTTATCAGCTGGTGCAAAAGGACCCGGAAGCAGCAATAGTACTGTTTTGGAAAGCTATAAACGCAGGGGATAGAGTAGATAGTGCACTCAAGGATATGGCAGTTGTAATGAAGCAGCTTGATAGAACTGAAGAGGCCATTGAAGCTATCAAGTCTTTTAGGGGACTTTGCTCTAGAAATGCTCAAGAGTCCCTCGACAATGTCCTTATCGATTTGTATAAGGTACCCAATAATCTTGATGCATAACAAATCTTGCCATCAATTTGATGTTAAGAGCATAGAATTCAATAATATGAGTGTATCTATCAAGGGTCGTTTTCGTAATTTTATTTCTATACCTGAAATCGTTGATTCGGATGGTTAGTTCTATACCACATATAGTTATTTTTGTACCTGAGATGCAATGGTTATTTTTATACCTGAGTTAATAACACTTTATACCTAAGATGATACTACTTATATCTGAGGTCTCAATTAAGCATTTTTTCTTTAGTTTTTTTGACCGTGATTTGAGTTGCCTAATTTATATCAGGTATAAATTAGAATTGTCTATGTTTGTCTTATGAGACTCGGTTTAGTTGTGTGATACAAATTTAAAGTGCGTCCGTTAAGTTAAGATTGTTTGAATTTTGACTTTGTGTGCAAAGACCTTGGTTTGTTGGTTGATTGTCTGTTTTGATGAGCAGAAATGTGGGAAAGTAGATGAGCAAATTGAGCTTCTAAGACAGAAGCTAAGGCTGATTTATCAAGGAGAAGCTTTCAACGGGAAACCAACAAAGACTGCAAGATCGCACGGCAAGAAGTTTCAAGTTTCTATCAAACAAGAAACCTCTAGAATACTGGTATGTCTCATATGTTAAATCCACCTACACTATTAGCCTAATGCAAAATATGATCAAGAATTTGAGTGCCTTGGGGGAATGTGTCTTATTTTGACTCGTAATAAGAATACTAAGATCCTTTACTTTTTGCGGTTTTTAAGGGATAATTTAAATCTTTGACTTTTTGCGGTTTTTAAGGGATAAATTAGCTGTACATTTCCTTCGATTAGATCCTTTGACTTTTTGTGGTTTTTAAGGGACAATTTACTTAAACATTCTTTGACTTTGTATTAGTGTTTCTACGAATGTTTTTAAGAGGGCTTCATAAGCAATACATTGCTTTGTATGTGTTTGAAACAATGTAAATTGGGATTATTTAGCCAAAATTTTCGAACTACCATGGTTGATTTTCTTATTAGGACACATAATCCTACATAGGAGGATAAATTAACATTACTCTAACCTACAGCAAACATTTTTATGTACTATGTACTTTCATATTTTACAGTAATTTGTACGGATTATCAAACTACTTCTTTTACACTCTTTTTGGACCACAGGGGAATTTGGGCTGGGCCTATATGCAAAAGACGAACTATATGGCAGCAGAAGTGGTCTACAGAAAGGCCCAAATGATCGACCCCGATGCAAATAAGGCCTGCAATTTGGGCCTGTGCCTCATCAAGCAAGCCCGGTATGAGGATGCCCGTACAGTGCTGGAAGAGGTATTGCAGGCCAAAGTTCCGGGCTCGGATGATATCAGATCGAGAAATCGGGCTGAGGAATTATTGTTGGACTTGGAGTCACGGCAACCGCCGTCGTTGCTATCTACCATTGTGAGCCTTCATTTGGAGGATGAGTTTGTTCATGGGCTTGAGGATCTTGAGTCTAAATGGGGCCCACTAAGACCCAAAAGACTTCCTATTTTTGAGGAAATATCCAGTTTCAAAGATCAATTAGCTTGCTAAATTTTCTCCTTTTTCCTCTCTGTCTATATATTTTTTTTTATTTAAGATACTTTTGTTGGGGAGTTTTACTTTGATGTTTGTATAGAAATGCAGGTTGGTGACAAGTGAATAGTAGGGTTAAATTGAAACGTATGTTGATTATTGAAATGCTTAAAGTTGCTTTTACATTAATGCAATTATACAATAACAACAATTGCACTTCATTTGAAGTACTTCAAGTGCTAGGTTCTAAGGTTTATCATTTCCATGCTTACAAAAAATTAGGGTGTCAATTCGGGTGATCGGTACAGGTTAGATTAATTTCTAACGGATTTGGATTTTTGGCTATCTTAATATATGTAGAGTTGAAAAAGTGAAACCAAAATGGGTGAGTAGTCTCCTTGGTCTAGGGGATAGGTTACCCCTAGTGAGTCATGTCAGAATTGAATGTTCTTCTTACTTGTTACAACTATTTGTTGGTGCGTGTATGTTTGAAGGAGGTGTGCATTAGTTGCATAGGTAAGCCTTTCTAGACTTGGAAATGAAGAAAGAGTAAGTAGGAGGAAGTCCTTCATCAAGCACTAACGATGTGTTAGAGTTGGTGTGGTTTTATTATCTTATTTACCCAATTGACCACATTTTGAACCTGGGTTTATGATGGCATATTAGAGCTCAATATGAATCAATTTGCGGCTGAGACTCTACTAGAATCGGGTGGAAAATGAGTTGATAGGTCACCCTTGTTCCATTTTTATAGTTATTGCATATGAGTATGTTCTAGTTAGTCGAGATTCAAATCCCTTAATCCGCTTGTTTATCTTGATTTCAATTCATTTTTACTTCAATCTTTAATTAATGCATGATTATCATTTCACTGACTTTGTTAGCTTAGTACATTTGATCCCTGTGGATTTAACCTCTATTTAACCTTTAACTTGTTTTAGGACTAAGATACATGTTTAACTTTGATTGGTAGAATGACAACCAGTTACACTTTACTATACTAAAATACATCAATATCGAAAAAGTTTGAGACAATTCTAGAAGTGTTCTATGCTTCCAAAGTCTATATAATAATAATAATAATAATAATAATAATAATAATAATAATAATAATAATAATAAACACTAAATCTAAACATATTTGAAAATAAACTAGTGGTGCTGCACATGCCTTCTCCAAAGCCCTTGAAGATGAGTAGGTTTATATCACTTGAAATGGGCGTATCTACTAAAATATGATGGTTTATATCACTTTAAGGGCCTAATATGACCCTACAAAACTAACTATAACACTTATTCTTTAGTGGACCATGTCCAAAAAGGTTAAAAAAATTGAATTTTAAAAGTTATTTCTACGTTAGTTTTGAGATATTTTTAAAAACTTTCTAAAACTAAAATTAAGGTATTGAATTATGTATGAGCTCTTACTTTTTAGATTGTTCCTATTGTAAAGATATTGGATAATTCATTTCTGGGGATTTCTATTGATATATAAGCCATGTACAAAGTTCCAACAACTATTCTTTTGGCCTTTGGGTCATGAACCTTTATTTCTTCTAGAATGGTTAGCGTGATTGTTCTTGATGTGGCTATTGCCGCCATTTTATTGTTATTCTAGTTATTGGATTTCAACCCGAGTCTACGCTGCATCCAATTAACTACCTCGAGTTCAAGCTCAAATTTAAGAAAGTAGGCTCAAATTTAAGAAATACTTTCGATCTACCAGCCGAGCATAGTATACGATAAAACGAGCTCGAGTCGTGCGGCTCTTTGGTTTATCACCCATAGTTGACAAGGAAGCTTAGAACCCCGAACTCCGTACCCGATGTACTTGGTATTTAAAGGATTAGGCCATCTTCCAACGTTAACTCACCAACCAATCACTACTTATTCTCAATCCCTCTCACTGCCTGTCTCTCTGCTCCCCCTCTTCCTACTCACCCACAGGTAAATGACCTGGATCCAAATATTGTAGAGCTTGCTGTTATATTTAATGTTATCAATCTTGTGATATGCTTCGTATGAAGGTATTGTTAAAGAACAATTATTAAAATGAGTGTCTTGGCGATGCTGATATGGTATATGCTCAGTCTTATTGTTGAGCAATGCTTTATAATTTGATCAAATTGGGTTTTGGAATATGTTGGTATCATCTATCATTCGTATTGAAATCGAATTGCCATAGAATTAGTTTGATCCTTTGTACATAAGACTGAGCACTTTATATGAAATCAAAATGTTGGATATTAGTTTTTTTATTATCATGTATTGGGTATGGCTAGTTATGTTGCATCCTTTTTTGAAAAATTCCTGGTTCTGTCACTGATTAAGACACCTCTTTTCTTAATTTCAGTTAGTTGTTCTCAGTTTTAATTAGTTTCCGAGGACAGATATAAGCACTGTCTGATAGCGTAAATTGTCCTCTTTGCCTTTTGTCTGGTCATGTTGCAACCTTGTCGAAAAAATCCTGGTTCTGTCACTGATAAAGATACCTCTTTTTCTTTGTTTTGGTTAGTTTCCGAGGATGGTTGTAATCCAATAAGCATTGTTACTTGGTAGTGCAATTGAAATTTGGTCACATTTAAGCTTTTACTTTCCATTTATATTGGTTCTGATTGATTAGGCCTCTTATCAGTTATAATGCTCTAGATGTGGACATGTGATCATGTGTGAATATAATTCAGACTTTTGTAAAAGTGCATATTATTCTCATGCTCTTTTGCTAATCTCTTACAACTTGCGATTCTTATTTTTTCTGTAGATTTACAAGAGGAAGAACATTGGTTCCCCGGATTTATAAGATTCAGGAGAAGTTATTCCTATTTTTTTTCTAAGAACTCTTCATTGTACCAAAAACCACATAATTCAAAACACTGACATCCCTTGATTCCAACTATTCCTTAACAATGGCCGCTCAACCAAAGATAATTACAAGCAAAGACGAGATGAGAAAATGGTCAAGAGCAATGCGAGCACAAGGCAAGACCATAGGGCTTGTACCTACAATGGGTTACCTTCACAAAGGCCATCTCTACCTCATTGATCAAGCCCATCAACATGCCCAAGTTATTGTAGTATCCATCTATGTAAACCCGGGCCAGTTCTCTACCTCTGAGGATTTTTCCACCTACCCTACTGACTTTGCAGGTGATCTACAGAAGCTAACGTCAGTTTCTGGGGGTGTTGATGTTGTTTTCAATCCCAGTGACTTGTATGACTATGGTAGTGGGAGGGAGCGAGAAGCTATGGAGAAGAGGGAGAATGTAGGAGTGGTTTCGTGTTTGGAGGAAAGGAATGGTGGGCATGAAACTTGGGTTAAAGTTGAGAAGTTGGAGAAGGGCTTGTGTGGGAAGAGTAGACCCCTGTTTTTTAGAGGGGTGGCTACTGCTGTTAGTAAATTGTTCAATATAGTTGAGCCTGATGTTGCTATGTTTGGAAAGAAGGATTATCAGCAGTGGCAAATTATTCGTAGAATGGTTAGTAAGCTTGTTTATTGTAACTTTTTACTATATATTCTAGCTTGGAAATTTGATTTCTATTTCTGGAAAATTGTATTTATCTTAACTTCAGACATCATATGGTTGTGTTATTTTGATGCTTTATTTTGGTAATTGTGTCTTGGATGAATATGATTATGATGAGTGGCATGTTTGTGATTGATATTATTCTCCCTGAGAGTTGCTCCTGTGATGAGAGTTTTAGTAGAGGCAACCAGATGAATTTAAATTTGAGCCTCAAGGTGACCATGTGCCATTTGCCACTAGGCTAAGCTAAGATAGGTAATGGCTAATTGAATATAGTATTGAGGAGGCCTTAAGCCTCTTTAGTAATGGCTTCTGTTTAGTTTGATTTCAGTAGCTACTAGAAGATGAAACTTATAAATCAATACTGTGAGTCATTTGAGAACATGTGCTTGAGGTGTTCTGTAAATGTCTGTCCTTTTTAAAGCTTTGACATTACATTGTTGGACTGTGGATTACATAATCTTTAAAAAAAAAAATTATCTTTATGGGGAGATTGCCTAACGGTCATTCATAACCCATATCTATAGAAAATTTAGGAATATAGCAATAGTCACTCCATGCTATATGAGCTTAGTAAGACAATAGTTGTGACCTTTAATTTGGATAGTTTACAGTCTCTCAGAACAATCAGAAGTTAGAGACAAGTTGACATTCTCAATATATTCCCTATGATTCATTCTGTATGGGCAATCATATTTTAGGTTTCTAGTCAGTAACCAACCAAGATTACAAGCTGAGTTGCTTCTTCATGAGAGGTTGTTTGCACATTGATGTTTGTATAGCCTTTTAGAAGCTATGCTGCTATCAGGCATAAGTACTCTTTTTCTTTAGTACAGATTTTTGTCTTGTAGAGTAACAGACTTCAGGCATGATTTGTCTAACCCATAATGATTAATCCAGTTCTTTGGAACTGGAGTTTCAGATTGGTAATAAGACTATTCTTCCAGATGTGGTTTTGTAACATAATTGTTTAGTAACTCAGCTCTCTGTTTATCTCAAATCATTGATGATACAGGTTCGAGATCTGGACTATGCTGTCCAAGTAATTGGATCAGAGATTGTGCGTGAAGATGATGGTTTAGCAATGAGTTCCCGCAATGTGTACCTTTCCCCTGAGGAGAGGCAAAAGGTTACAATTATATCTTGATACTTCATATATGACTGATCTCAGTTAGTGATGCCTACCAATTTTTATGTCCAGGCATTGTCTATTAGTCGGTCTTTGTCAAAAGCCAAATATGCTGTAGATGAAGGACAAATTAATAGCAAAGAGCTGCGAGATTCAGTAATCCTAGCAATAGAGGAAGCGGGTGGAATAGTAGACTATGTTGAGGTAAATCAGTTTTCTTCATCACACTGCCTGAAAACCTCTCCCTTTTTGCGATGAAAATTGAATTACTTGTGAAGTGACTTGGTTGCTCTAATTAATACAGATAGTGGACCAAGAGACCTTAGAAGCGGTGGAAGAAATCAAAACCCCTGTTGTAATCTGTGTTGCTGCTTGGTTTCGGAAGACCAGGTTGATTGACAATATAGAGATTACTGCCTAGACACTGTCATTGCAGACTTTGCTTAGGGATGAATCAAGATCGTTTCTGCGATCACAATGCCTGAAGAGTTTTCGTATTGTAACTCTACCGACTAGATCATTTTCCAGCAGACAAGTCATTCCTGAACCAATTTTTTTCAGGTTTATGTTTCTGTTGTCTCTTAACTAATGCAATAATCCTATTATACAGCATATCTTCAAAGATTCAGATAATCAGTTCATAGTCTTGTATCTTGATATTGTGCATTGCTTCTTTCTTTTTTTTACTCCTGAAAAACAAATGGGAAAAGATAATTTATGAGGTCCCTTATCAGCTTCTTTTCTGAATTTGCTTATTATCACAATAAAAATCTGTCAGTATTTGTATATATATACCACAGTTGTGCTAAACAGCTAAAGCACATACCATCAGCAGTATAAAGCAATCTAAATTCAACATTAGGATTAACCAGAATAGGCAGCTACCATTTCTAGGATCATTTGGATAATATCCTACTACAGTCACAAGGACTTCGGTACAAATTGTCTTATTTCCACAATGTATAGATTACAAAACTCTATCTAGTATAGAAGCATATAGATCTGATTTACTTATGGTTGCAGTTGAAGCCACCGCAAATGGACAAAATCAGGATGAGAATAAATACCACAAGGCCCACAAGTATAGCTACAACTACCAGCTTTACCTTCATGTTCTCCCACCATATCATTCTCCTCGTTTTAGTGCCCTGGGCTCGTGCCTGCACCCAACATAGCAACTCCTTGAATACATATCATGTGGTATAAGCAGAAAGCATGTTTTGACTTTTGAGGAAGGCGGAAATGGGGTTTTTTTTTTTTTTTTTTTTTTGAAGTGGTATCGGAAAGCACAAGTTACAGAAACAACCCTTTCCTTGCCTTAGTAGCTAGGAAATGGGCTACACTAACATAAGACCTATCTACTTTAACTAAAAATACAAATTGCAAGTCCTTAATAACAAAAAGGATATCTTGTGCAAGTCCTTGGATCTCCACTGGTGCTTCTTCTGGATTAGAAATCGCTTTAATTCCGAAGACACTATCTGTTCGAACAACCCAGGTTGAGACTCTAAAGATTGCACGCTGGAGTCCAATGAAGATTGCCTGTAGTTCTACTTGGAGTGCCCCCGCAGACCCGCTGCCCACTCAAAGCATGTGACAACAAACAATGCACATTAATAGATATGGATGTGATTCTTCACGCTTCCTCCAGGATAAGCACTTTCCATTAAGAAAAGGAGGCAACAAGAAGTTTTATTCTGGTCATACGAGAAAAAATCAAGTTGGTTAGAACTTAGAAGAGGTCATCCATAATGGGAAGATTTGTCACCATAGAAGTATAGAACTATGTTAAGAGTAAATATACACTCATTAACTTACTGACTACAACTGTTGTGCAGCTGCTGTATTCGCTCGATCTTCTTTGCCTACAATGTTGGTGCCGTCTCGAACTCATTGGTGTCCTCCAGGTGCGGGTAGACTGAAAGTGAATGTTGATCGAAATGCGGGGTTGCCATAGGCGTTATTATGCTGTTCATTTTGGATTTTTGGAGAAGTGATGGCTGCAAAATTTTGCACTTTATAAGCTCAGAGGCTCGGCTTTACTCCAGTGGAGTTGGAGTGTGATGCTGAGAAAGTGTTCAAGGCTATTCGTGCAACAGATGTTGGAAGAACCCCCTTAATTAGACCCCCTTAACAGATGTTCAAGCCTTCCTCCCTCTTTTTCTTCCTTTGTTTTCTCTTCTTTTCTCCCTTAATGTTCATCCATATTTATTAAAGTTTTATATGATTATGGTATTGATTTATTATGGGTTAAATCTTTATTAAAAGTGTATAAATCTTATATTCTAGAATTTATTTTGTGTATACTACTAGTTTCATAAGATTTTTATGCATAAATATTAAGGCCTTGAAATGCTAGTGCCATAAATTAGAGTTTTTGATACTAGGCTTTTGTTTTTCACATAAAATTTTAAATATTTTGTGGATCATCTATGTTGAATTTTATGGGGTTGTTATTTAAATGAATTTTCAGATCTTAAGAGTTATAAAAATAGAGTTTTATAACATATATTTTAATGAGTTTTCAAATAATATTTGTAGTATTGTGTTGGAAATACTAGATTGTGTTTTGGGAGACTAAAAAGATGTTTTGGAATTGTTTTAAAATCCTAGAAAGGTTAGTAGGATTGCTGTAAATTTTGGGTAATAGTGTATTGATTTAGGTTGTATAATTTGGTGTAGAAGAGCACTTTGTAGAAGGTGCTAATTAGTAAGGAAAGTGGCCACCCGTGTATTTTACTCCACGTACGCACAAATTACGAAAAACATTACCTTTAGAAGCATGATCTAGGGTGAAATGCAAACATAGTATCATGTTTAGGGAACCTTTTGGATGAGATTGTTTGGTTATTTATTAGAAAGAATTCATGTTCTTTATATTAAGGGCATGTTTTGGTATTGTTGGTGAGAAATCGTGATTTATTACATTGGTATTAATTTGTTAATTAATCCATGAAGTTGTTTATTATTACGTCTTCATTACTGATAGTATGATTGGAGTAAAGGTGTATTTTTATAAGACTTAATGATGAGGGTAGTTGACTTTGTTCAACATGTTTAACAGTTGATATGGAAATTAAAAGGTTAAAAATTACAGTATAATAGAGATTGATTGTGTAACCGTAATATTTGCATGTGTGTGCTGTGGTGATTGTGTAAATTAAGTTTAAACAGTAAATCACGTAAAGAGAAAGAGGATTAGCAATAAAAATATGGGCTATTGCACGTCTAGAGTATTGACAATCAGGGTTGGAGTTTCACGGGGTATTATCCGTGACTTTTATTGGAGGTCGTGTGATCTACGAGTCTCTCTTTTATAAAGTTTTTAAACTTAGAATTGGGGTTAGTTGAGATCTCATCTAGCTATGGTGATGGAGTCGCGCCCGTTTAACATCTGGATTTTTAAATTGTATTTTGATGCTCTCCGACGGGAGTGCATGGGTTATTTATCTTTTGATGTCCTAATCAGGGCATGGGGGAGACAACCTAATCTATTGTTTAATCCAAGTAATTAATTAATTTATCATATCAGTTGAGTAAAATGTTGCGTAATATGCTCTTGCATTTTGTGTATATCTTTTATTTATTTGCTATTTCAACTGTTATATTTTGTAATCTGTATGTACTCAACTGCTGATTACGTGCTTAGTGTGCTTTTGGTCATGACTCTTGCCTATAAATGACACTGTGATGATCCAATACTTAAATTTGTATTATTGGGGAGCATATTATTGATAGGTATCCAAACGAGCATTCATGCATGGGTGGGTTGAGAGAAACGTTATTTTAATTTAGATTTCAGAATAAGTTATGTTTGTTTGACTTGATTTTGGACTGTTGGTTTCAGATTAGAATTGAACGTTATTTGATACATTGTAGTAAGGGTCGTAGTGGTTTCATTTTGTTATGTTAGGAGTTTGTTTTACGTTTAATATTACTTTAAAAGTATTTTGGATTTCCGCTGCAAAACTCTGTTTTATAGCCTTAACGTTTGAATACGTGGCGGTAGCACACCGATAGTTTCCTAAAGGTTTGGTTTTCGGAAAATGGGAATTATCGGGGTGTTACATTAAATTTAATCCAGTATAAATAATGATTAATGTTAAGGTAATTTGCTAGAAACTACTACATAAAAACACCATCTTATGAAAAAAATATCATATAAAAACAATCTTGTGAAAAACTACTACATAAAAAAAAAATCAATTGCACGATACCACCACCAGGTAGTTTTCTGATCATTGACCCGGTTTTGCGTGGAAGGCACGTGTCCGGCTGAATTTTTTTTTTCTCCTTTTGCGCTTCTAATTACTTTATTTTTTTTTTTAATCTCCCTTACCTTCATCTTCTACACAACCTTAATCTTCTTAAGGGTCTGATTTCTTCTCATGAGCTTTAAGCCACCTCAAATGACGAGACACCTTATCAATGTCAATCCCCTGAGATTCATATTCCTTCTCCAAACATAACACAAATTCGTAATATAAATCACGTTAATGGCCAGAAATTCAACTTATTAAGAAATAAAACATTATTGATCACTACTCACAAATCTCTTTTTCAAAATACTGGTTATCCTAGCCAACCTCTTCAATACTTTAACATCCTCATGTTTGCCCTTGCTCGATTCTTCTCACTTTATTCCTTTTCATTGTTATTTATTCAAGTTCAGTACACTTAATGAACTAATGTTTGATAATATACCAAATTTTAAATAGACAAAAAAAAAAAAACCCAGAAACAACACCTTAAACTTATCACTAATATAAAAAGCCGTAAATCTCTCTTAATCATTTTGCCATCAAAAGCAAGAAAATAACAAGTAGTCGCACAAAGGAACCATAACAGTAATTTTGGGGAATCTAGAGAACATAGCAAAACTCCCTACATCCAATATACATAGCAAAGCGCTCCTTCATGAATCTGTTATATATACTATTATAACTATTCTATAAAAATTATGAATACTTTTGTTTTTGAAATTCAATGCAATTTTCAAGAGATGAAGCAGTTGCTCATTATATTTCATATTAATAAAGCCAAAGTTGAAGGTTGAGTAGAAGAAGATGGTAAGGTGAATGAGAAAATAGGAAGTAATTAAAAGCAAAAGGAAAAAAAAAAATTTTAAAAAATTCAGCCGAACACGTACCTTCCACGTGGAAATCAATGACGCAAAACCGGGTCAATGATCAAAAAACGACCTTGTGCCGATATCATACAATTGGATTTTTTTTATATGGTAGTTTTTCACAAGATTATTTTTATATGTTATTTTTCATAAAATAGTGTTTTTACGTTGTAGTTTCTTATAAATTACCCTTAATGTTATTTATTTGATAAATAGTTTCCCTTCATTTTCTTCACTTTCTCAATATCCGAGCAACTAAAACAAGTATTAATAACTAAAACCATAATTAACGCTAATAAAAGTACTTAGCACTTTGTGTTGGACATTCAGGATAAGATAACACAGAGAATCTCAGGGTTAGTACTTTGTGTTGGTATGTCATCAAAGATCCGATAATTCAGGTGACACAGGATAAGAATGATGATTGTACAATAGATTGGGGACCAGAACTTTGCTTTTCTTCCTCTTAGCTTTCACTCCAATACTAAATTAGGTGACTCCAATAAATTATCCTGTTGTATTGAAATGCTAGGGCTGAAAACGGACTGATTACTGCGGACCGAGGAGCAGTATTGTTCATCCCAGTTTTTCGCATGATGCTCAACCTTCTATTTCAGCAACACTACCAAAAAATGGCTGGAGTTCTGTGGCTACGAATTCTGCAACTGTGAAGACTACAATTAGGTCAAAGTACCATGTTAGAAGACATGATAGAGGGAAAATAGTTCAAGGAATGTAATAAGTAGTGAAAATTACGAAACTCACCTCAATGGGGATGTGAAGAAATAGAAGGCTCCAAACAAAACAAATCCCTACAGCAGACACTGAATCTGATTAACTGAGAACAGGCATCACAGTGCGGAATTCTCTCTCTGTTATAGACCTGATCCCATTAGGATCAGGAATAGAATCTTCATCATCGTCTTCCATGTCTTCCTTAGCAGGAAATCCTTTTTGCCGAGTTACAATCCACTGGTCAATGACTCCGCAATTGATTGCATATTTGACTGTGTGCTCCAAGTATTCGTTGTCTGTGATAAGATGTGGTTGCACTGTCAGCATCCTCATGAGAGCTGAAAAGGAACAAAAAAAAATACCACTGTCAGCAAAGGTTACCAGATAAGCCAGCAGAAAAAGGACAACAGGTACATATAAAGCACTTGTCCAGATAAAAGAAATAATACTAATGCCAACTTGTTTAAAATCTACTGAGAAGGTTCAACGGCTTCTTGTTTGGACCGATATTCAAGGACAGAACTGCATAAGAATTGATATAGCCAGAAAGATCACTAGAACTATAATTTTCATTGCACACAAGCGTGCAACACATCTAGGTACCTTTGATTCCATTGCTATATACTGGGCAGCATTTGCATCCGAAAGTAAGTAGTATGAACCAACATGGACACTTTGACACTAGAAAGAACCTGGATGACACATCTTTATTCCCTTTTCAGATAGTGTGTCTCCGTAATGGCCAATGGGTACCCTGTAGCCTTAAATTTCGTAATCACGTCTTGCATGAATATGTAGGAAGGGGGCTATGATCGACTGAGTTTCTGCTTTTCCATCATACTCCTGAATGCAAACACTTTATTCCATCTCACTATATCCAGGGGAATGAATTATTCCATATAGGTGGGTCTAAAGAATGTTAACCTCACATAGGCAGATCAAAAGAATGGAACCTCACATGAGGAATTCACTAGAGGATGAATTCATGGGATGGCCCTTCATAATTGCTAGGTGATTTTATCTATAATGACACGACTTTTAAAGCTGCAGAGGCACATCATTGAGCCTGATTCCAATTTTATATTAAATCTCAACCATAAGCCACTAGACTATGCCAAAAACCTGTAAAAACTAAACAAAACTACGGCCGAACAAATGACAAAAATTCAGCTTTATTGTCATATAGGAAGTATTACGTTTTAAAGGAGAAGAATTCATTCATATGCAGATATTCCAGATGTAGAAAGGATTTTGGTTTCACTGTTTTTACCTGCCACTATGCCATCTCCAGATGCTGACATATCTTGTGTGAAAGGAGACATAGGAGCATCTTCCACTCCAAGGACAGCACCATTATACTCCTTGGTGTAATAGTGTATTTTAGAAGTCCCATTCGTCACAAACAGAACTTTTAGATTCTCATGCCATAGAGGAGCTATAATATCCGGTTCATAATGCTGAAACTTAATACTCTTATTATTTTTGGTGTCAAACTCCTTGGAAGGCTTGATGCCACAAAGAAACTCAAGTTCTTGCTTTGTGACTTCAATGACATCTGCAAGGCTCCAAACTTGTTGAATAAAAGATCTGGTTTCTTGATCAGATTGCCAAAGTGGCAATGGGAGATTCAGATCAAAGAAGATGACGCCCCCTAATTTCTTTGATATCTTAAGTGCTTGCATAGTTGCTTTCCTCATACTAGCATCAAGTAAGGAGGATGAATTTAAGTAAAACATCTTTGCCTGCATTAGAAACAAAGATAGATTTTAACCTCATCACTACAGATTATATAGTACAGAGAATAGTATACTCGAACATCAAGCAAGTACACCCTGTGCATGCACTAATGTGCACCGGCACACAAGAAAGAGCCTAGGTTTACAATCCCGGGCTGCAGAAAATTGATTTTGAAAAAAGGCCAATTGTTTGAAACAGGAAAATGGAAGTCAATGTGCCACATATGCTCCATTATCATTTTTCATTGACGTTAACATTTTTCTTGTCTAGAAACAGGAGCCAATTGAGTGTTACTCAAGTATATCGGTTTGGACCTCGTGAAGTGTTTTACCAAACTCGGGGGTGGTGTCCCATGAAACCTTTTCTGATGCTTAAGTCAAAACAATCCTCAAGATCCAAGGGAATCCTCTAAGAGTAGTGTTTTGTGTGTATCAAGTCAATGTGCCTTTAATTGGATCACAAATGAGGTATATATACCCAAGGATTAGGTGAAAAGGGAGTGAGCTTATCAGAGATATCTGCCACTGTTTTGAGTTGTCGGCCGCTGTGGCTTACTAGGACACAGCGTATTAGATCAGGCCCAATATGCTCTTCAATTGTGTTAAGAGACGAGCTTCGAGGTGAGATTGTTGGGGACTGTTGGTTATGGGCTCAACTGGCTAATAGCCCATGACCCAACCCATACAAATATTAATGTGGCTAGAAGATTAGTTATAAGATACACCTCTGTACAGATCCTGTTCCCAAACTTTAACTATCAAACTACTATGATGTTGATCTACGTCAAAATATTATAGCTAGCTTAGTGGATAGAGGGACTTCCCTAGGAAGGACGAAGGTGGCACAAGAAAACATGATTTAGGTTCTTTGAAGTATTTTAGATCTTGGGGAGGAGAGAGGCGCCATTTAGTTTTGTAAGTTGAAGACAAGTTATAATTTATAGAGCATATCATGAATCCAAAGATATGCCCTACCAATTATTACTTACTAGATATTTGCAGATGACAATTTCAATCTAAAATGATCACTTGATCCACAGTGTTCTTGACGGTAAATGTTTTGTCAAATTCTTAAAGTTAATATAACGTCGAGAGATGTTTCTTCTATATTTTTTTGACAAAATTTCTTCTATATTATTCTTTCCCCCTTTCATATTCTTTCTTTAAACATTTTCCTTATTAAGATACTACTAATACCTCCTATTTTAATTTGTTATTTTTTCAAAACCTAAAGATTCATCTCCCTTTAATTCTTCTAACAAAACACTAAGCCAAAGAATACTTATTTTAAAGTATTATTCTATATGTACACTGCCCAAATCTCATTTCACAACCTTAATTTGGAAAGTCGCATGCCTATACTAATGATCACTTGAATTTCTGTTTCTTAGAAGTTAGAACTGGCACTGTTAAAATCCCTGTGCCGCAGCTGTTGCTTAGCCAGAAATCATTTTACTAGAAACCAACTTTACAATGAGTAAGTGATAGATGTGATTTGCAAGTTGGAAATGATAAAAATCACAAACTTCCAGAAGAAGCAAAGGTGTATAATATAATATACTGACAACTATACTCTGATGTCTAGATTAGAGGAATTCAATTCACAATCCACATTAACTAAGATGCTTCCTAAGTATTAAGTCTTTCTACAATCGAAGATAAATCCTCGCACTTTACAGCTAGGAAGACAAAGAATCACTATCTTTGGCTACCTCTATAAACATCCTGTAAGGAGGAGATTTGCACAGAAACATATATAGTAAACATAACAGATATTTAAAAAAATCTGAAAACAGGGATTTCAATTAATGAACTTGGTGCAAACAGTCTAGAAAAGCATTACCTCCTTCAACACATCGATATTAATCTCTGAAATTGTTAAAGAATCCTCAGCACAAGGTTTGACAGTAGTTGTTCGAAAAGCACCCCTCTTGGCAATCTTCATTTGTGACACCGCTGTCGGCCTTTTATCATCAATGCAAACTGAGCGTGTTTGAACATTTTTCACATTTAAGTAATACAGCATTGCCTGTCCATAATCATCATTCCCAAGTTTACCCATGAAGGCAACTCGACCGCCCAAGGATGCTAGTGCTACTGCAACACCACCTGCAGAGCCTCCAGGAGCCCTAATAAACTTTTCCGGTGCCCACAATGCATCTTTAAGTCTATCATGAATTTCATGATCTATAAGCCGGTTGGCAGGCCTTCCTGATGGCAAAAATGCATGCTGTGCCGCTCCAAAGCAACAAACAAGAGGGGGCCAACCATAGGTGAAGCTAATATCTTCACCATCACCCTTGTCCAATTCCAAATCTATGTCATCATCTTCATTTTCTTGAGCAGCGAAATAGACAACCTCCTCTAAATTAATGTTTCCTGTCTCACTTCCTTGATCATCAACCTTATCAGTCTCTGGCTTGCTCTTCCTCCCCTTAAGCTTTTTTTCTGTCTTCACTTTCTCTGTGCTGGAAGTTGTAGACACAACTGAAAATAATTTTCTTTCAGTTTCAATCATCATAACTTAGCAATCATATCATATCATTCATATATGAGATTAAAAATATCACATGAAAACTAGATAACACAGCCATATACCTTTCTTTCTAGTTCTTCTCTTGGGTTTCTCAGAATTACCAATTGATGCTTCCAGATCAGAGACATCCTGTTCTGAAGTAGAACCACTGACTGACAGTTTAGAATCATCATCCTGTAGTTCAGTAGTTGCCTTCTTTCTACCTCTTGTAGAGGCTTTCCTAGTTCTAGTCTTTTTTGTTCCCTCTGGTTCCTCGGATGCCTCATCTTGAGCTTCAGATGCCTCAATCACCTTTTTAGATCTTGCTGACAAAACCCATCTATTCTGTAATCTACGATCTGAAACTAGCATGAATTCTACAGTTTCTAAGAATGGTGCTTTATAGTTCCACCTGTGATTTTCACCAGAAAAATAAGGCATTCATCAGACTGAGTTTCACTAAAACCGAACCGAGAGAGCTAAAGGAAATGCAGTGCCACTGAAACAGCTTGGAATGAGAACATGAACTTTTTATCAGCTTGGGATGACTTCATCCTGTGCATAGCGTTCGCTGTTAAGGTCAGAAAAACAGAGTTCTCTGTTTGATCACTAAGCATAAGGATCCTTGAGTTAAGCCAAATACTAACTTGTGATCATTATTTTAGTAATAGCTATTAATGTATCGGCTAAATAGTCAATTTATATGTTATAAATTGGATTCTAAGCCCTCATTTGTGACACACAATCACTGAATTCCATTAGAGTATTTCTTACTCCAAAATTTTTCTCTAATCAAGCTCTCAAGTGTCAAACTGCCTAATCCCCTACCAAAAAGGGCGTTATTTTCTAGTCATTCATTTCGTCCATTGAAGCTAATTTAATCGTTAGCACCTCCCTAATTTAAATTGAGCTCTTAGCAAAATTTGTCCATACCATTCTCCTTCCTTTCCCAAAAATGGTGGTTGAGCTTAATTAATTATGGATAAGGGTAAAATTCGCTTCAAATGACGAGCTATTCATTTGGAAGAACCGGCCTATGACACTGCTCCATCCCTCAAAAACCACCCAACCCTAGGCCAAAACTTCATACACCATATTGAGATAAATGATACGAAATTGTTTGTTCAACTACCATTATCAGAAACTCAGACTAATCATCTTACATTCGAGTCGAATCACGACTCCCAGCATATTATATAATAACATAGGCAACCAAACAAATTTCTCATTCGAAATAAGGCATAGCACATCTACAACGATACAAGAAAAACCCAATTTGCTGTTCATCCCCAGAAATCTAAAAAACAAAGAATAGCAAACTAACAGAGCTAAGAATACGCAAAATTGCAAAAATTCAACAAAATGCAGTAGTGGATAAGGAAGAGAGTAGATTGGAACCTGGGCAAAGAGAGAAACTGGGTGAAAGAGAGAGACGACATTAGAGCAAAGCTTGAAGAAAAAGTTGCCTGGAAATGACCTTAGAAGGTGGTTTTAATCATCTGGGTTTTCGAGGAGAGAGAGGGAGAAGAGTGGGGGTTTAGTGTTGGAAGGGTTTTAGCAGGAAGATGGATGATGGCTGGGAAATCATCGTTCAGCGGGAGAGGATGAGGTGCTCATACTCTCTCTTTTTACGTTCTCTTTTCTCTAATTTTATTTATTATTTTTCACTATTTTTTTCCATCTTTTTCATCCTTTTTTTTATTTTTTCAATATTTAGGAAAATAGTATATTGTGGAGGAATTTGCGAAAAACTACCACGTAAAAACACCATCTTGTGAAAAACTATCACTTAAAAACAAACTTGCAATAAACTACCACATAAAAAAATCAAATTGCACGATACTACCACAAGGTGGTTTTCTGACCTTTGACTTGGTTTTGCGTCGTTGACTTCCACGTGGTTGGCACGTGTCAGTATAAATTTTTTTGTTTCTCCTTTACCTAGTCCACATAAAAAAATCCAATTGCACGATAGCACCATAAGATGATTTTTTGACCTTTGACCCGGTTTTGCGACGTTGACTTCCACGTGGTTGCCACGTGTCAAACTAAATTTTTTTTTGTTTCTCCTTTACCTAGTCCGCGTGGATTACTTATCCTGTCCAGCTGTAATTTTTTTCTCTTTTTTCTACTTTAGCTTTTAATTTCCTCTATGGTTGGATCCTTACCTTCTAGATTCTACTTCATCTTCTACTGCTCGATTTCTTTCACAAAAGATTAAGTACATCAAATTGTAAGCTGCATCTAGTATTAAATTTGCTAAGTATTGAAAGTTGTCAACATTTCATTGAAGTAGAAAAGGGAAAATGTAAATTTTACTCTAGTATCTCCTCCCTTACTCCTCTACATTCCAAAAATAGCGAAATTACACCTAAATCTAACGAAAATCGAGCTGAATCATGGTGAAAGGCAAGAAGTTAGACCGAGCTTAATGGGATTCAATTTCGTAGAAATATAAACCTTAATTAATAAAAGAAGTACAAAAAATTAAAGGAATAAGAAGCGTTTTTGTTCATTACCTTGGATGAATTTCATAGATATTGTTCAATTGTGGATTTTGTGTATAAGAGAAAGAGAGGGAGAAGATGAAGGTCAAGTAGAAATGCAGGTCGAGTAGAAACGGCAGTCAAGTAGAGTACAAGATAAAGCAGAAGGTAAGAGATATAAGCCATAGAAAGCAATTATAAGTTACAGGAGAAAAAAAAAGAAGAAAAAAAAGAAGAAAAAAAAGTATAGCTGCACACATGTAATCCACATAGACTAGGTAAAGGAGAAACAAAAAAAATTTAGCCTGACACGTGTCATCAACTTGGAAGTCAATGATGCAAAATGGGTCAACGGTCAAAAAACCGCCTTGCGGTGGTATCCTGCAACTGGATCTTTTAATGTGGTAGTTTTTCACAAGTTTGTTTTTAAATGGTAGTTTTTCACAAAATGGTGTTTTTACATGATAGTTTCTTGCAAGTTACCTTATATTTTATTTAAATTTTCCAATATTATTTTTTCTCGACATATCCTTCCACACATTCTTTTTACTATTATCACATCTAATAACTATCTTTTTTATTTATTATTGATAATTAAACAATACTCATTTATCTAACTAATTTGTGAATAATTAATCCTATAATATGTTGATTATTACCAAAAAAATCATAAAAAAACTATATTAAAAAGGAAAAATTTACGATAAATTACAAATTTAAAATGACAATAAATAAAACTTTAGAAAATCAAAGGCAATTGAGCAAGGTGGAATTAACAACATTTTTATTGTATTCTATGATTTATCTCAAAGGAAAAAATTGAGAAATGCATAATTATAATGAAAATTAATTATTCGCTAATACAATATACGAAGTAGTTTATATGCAAACCTTATATAAAATGCTTGTATATATAATATCACAAAACTATAAGATCTTATAAACTACAACTTTTACTTCATAGGGTTAACATCTTCTGAACAAAAAATAGATATAAGAAAGAAAACCGACGAGAAAAAAATCTTATAAACTACTCCCTCCGTCTCTCAAAGTTTGTCCTATTTAACCATTTTTTGTGACGACTTTTTTGGTCAAAATGAGACAATCTTTGGGGAAGGAAATGAGTTCAACTTTTACTTCATAAGGATAGCATCTTGTGAACAAAAAATAGATATAAGAAAGAAAACCAACTAGAACAAAATTCTAAAAAAGGTGATGGTTTGATTAATTTCTTAACCATTATATTTCTACTTTTAGAGACAGGAGATGTAGGTTTCTGCTGGCCCATGTCAAATCAACCCCACAGTCACTACACATAGCTCAAATGGGATAAGTTAAAAAGAAATGCGAATCTTTTATATGAAATCATAGAATTTAACAGGGTTTAATATTTGGATCCCCTCTTTGAGTGGTCGAAAAAACTCTTTGGTGTGATAAAAACTTTCAGCAAAATTATACTCCATATATCAAAGTACAGGGGCATAAAAACTTTGTATTATCACAAATTTTGCTGAATACATTATCCATATATTCTTTTCTACTTACTATTGCATGGACATTTCTGCATCATTCTAACATTATGTGTATTTTATCTGGGAATGGATTACTCTTCGATTGATACACTAGAAAGAGTACTTGATTAAGTGAGCTCAGATGAATCTTCAATTAATATCCAAGACCAAAATGCCAAACAACTATTTTTACAATCAAACAAGGTAGTCCAAGTACTAATTCTGGTACCCAATTTTAGATTTCAGTAATTCATAATCATTCCAAACAACAATAGCAAACATCGCAACAATTACTAGCGGAATATGGTGTAAAGCTCAAATCTTTATCTCTCCGAATCAAATAAAAAAAATACTACCCAAAATTTAATTCAAACCCAATGCATCAATTTTAGGAAAACCCATTGAAAGTAGAGCAAAACCCATCAAAATTAAAGTAATCCCATTAACATTAAAGCAATACCCATCAAAATTAAACCCCAAGGAGAGGTTGGTCTTGATTTTACATTTTGAATGAAACCTGTGATCCCAAACATTCTGCACTTGTTGAAATTATATGGTTGAAATATATGATCTGCTATTCTGTAGACGTCTGCCAGCTGAACTTTATTGTTTTCATCCTCCCCTCCTTCATCCAAGAACCTTCGTTCTCAAGTCAATATTTTACAGTACTTTGTGTGATCATTTGCATGCAGGTAAATCATTAAAGATTAAATGATTTTATGTGATCATTTGCATGCAGCTTATCATCCAAATCCTTAACATATAGATCATTTATTTATGTAACAGGAGAAAATAATACATGACACAAGTAGTCATAATTCAATACACCCGCTTTGGAACATTAAAAAAATATGTAAAAGTTCCCACATTGATTGTAAAAATTAATACAAATTAATAAACTCACTTCTAAGATAATTGTATTGCTGAGCTTGGTAACGTGGGCTTGTGACCCGAGTGGGAGCAATGAAGTGATGGAACATGGAGGATTAGTATATACGGAACTACGAATGTTGCGCAGTTTGAGGATGAATGATTAAAGGGGTCGGGTTCTTCGTCTGGCTTCAAAGAGCAGCAGTCCAGGGAATTACCAACGGGTTTATGTTATTAGATGGCTCAAACTACATGTTAAGTTAGCCATACCAGATGCATAATGTTATTGCTATGTATAGCTAGAGAACAATAAAGATATGAAACTAATAAGAATTAAGGAGCAGATGAACAGAAATTATATTCAACAATTCCCACCAGTTTATGCCAAAGCTGAAACTGCCGGAAAAGTTACAACGCCAAGTTTAAACTACTTGATATTTTGACGACACGTACAAATCGTCGCCGGAGAAGGCAAGGTTTGACACTAAGGAGTGGAAAACCTAAACATCGTTAGAATGATGCAACATCCATCCGTTTGGGTTTGGTGGATGGTTTTGCAAGTGCCTCTGAGACAAATTTGATCAAGGAGCAAAGACCACCCAAGAAGTTATGATCGATAACATTGTTGCCTTCAAAAACGTGTGCAAAATCAATAAGCTTGACCGTGGAGTGAGGATTCCCACCTGCCTTTTCTGACTCACCATCATAAATCAAGAGGATTGAGCAAGAATTGAAGTGAAACTCTGTTTGGTCCTCAAACCATGACTTGAGGTCCAGCAATTGTCGGAGAATACCAGATAAACCACCATAAACGTCTCGTGCTGGTGCATGATCAGGTTCACCTGACTGTTTTGAAGATACAAACTTCCTCAAAACTGATCTGACATCATCTACTGTAAGCTTCTTAATGAGCTTCCTGTCCGGCTTCCAATAACCAGATTTTTCACCCTGGTAGAGCTGCAGGCCAGATATCCTAAAACCCAAAGAAATGCTGGTGGATCCTCTATCTTTGCGAAGGCACTTCGCAACATAGTCCTCAGAGGCTTGAGGATACCATGTTCGGGATCCAATCTTGATGTCCATGATGCATGGTTTCACGTAATCTGAGACAACATCCTGCAAAACAAGGTGAGGATGCAGTCCAGTTCCAGTAGATGCCTTGATCATCTGAGTACCATAATAAGCAGGGAAGAAGCGGAGAATTTGCTTCTTGACTTTTTTGCTTGAATATAGAGCCTTATAGAATGCAGCCTCTCTAGAGCCTCGCTCATCCTGCTGGAGAGGTTTGTAAAAGCGCCCTGATTCATCTACCTGTGGACCTAACTGTCCCCTGAGGGCCTGGTGGCCCGCAACCTGATGATCCGGGACTTTGAGCATTTTGTTCCTAACGTGACAACAGTTGTGTTGGTTGACTCACCACTTAAACTAGAAGCTTGAGATATATCTGCATCATCAAAAAGAACAAGGAACTTTCGAAACTTTTATGAAGAAATAACAGAACAATCTACTGCTGCAAAGACGATCCAGCCATTTCATTGAAGTGAAATCTCTACACACGCACACTTACATACTCAACAATAATTCTCTATTACCATGCTTCTTTTATGTTCGATCAAACACAAGATGGACAACTGGACAAGGCGTAGGATACATTTATATTGAGCAAAAAGTCATCATCACACTTGAAGCACAGAAAGATATGGGGATCACACAGATGAATGACTTGCATCAATGAGCTAGGCTTTCACATATCATATAAAATAGTTGCCTATTTCCGTATATTAGGAAGCACCTATTACAGGCAATGCTTAATACGCACTTGTACAGTTTGTACTTACTATGAAAACACTGTATACCACCAAAACCAAAATTTCTGTAAATTGTACATTATTAACAAAGACCAATTATCCATGGCAGTTTTAGTCGGACACAAAGACATTAGACTTCTTTAGTAGAGTAGCCAATTATAGCTAATTGTGATTTATGAATATACCTGAATTATCATTGATATTTAATATGTTTACAGCATGGGTTTTATATAGGCAAACATAAGTCTAATACACTCTTCAATTTCCTAAACATACTGGTTACGTAAACAAATCATTTACTCAAACAGTACCAAAAGTTAATGCACCCAATATGATGTAGTAGCAGTGGACTTTTTCCTTGCTTATGATGGAAACTAAAGCCTCGTGGCTTTCCTAAAAAAATTAGTGAAGACACTCAAAATGAAAGATTCCCGGCATATCTCAAGACGGTCTAGATTATACAACAAGTTAACAAGTTAACAAGTTCATTAGTACAAATTGATTCAACCATAGCTTTTTTTCCTACAAAGTTGAAAGAGGGACTTGGCAGTTTGGCCCTCTTGTATTTATTATCACAAAGTCTTGTATATTAGTGTATCCCAAAAAAAGTGACCCTACTCCTCCAACTTCCACATTCATGCTGTAAACAGTATCTTCTCCAAGTTCTGACCAATATAAACCATACTTTAAATGAGACAATTCATCAAACAATTTTGTTGGCAAAACACAAACATGCATAGTTTAATGACAAGTTAACAAAAACAGTAGCAATGATACCCACTTCAGCAAAAACACAGCATCCAGTTCACAAAAAATATGGCAATAATACCCACTTCAGCTACTGAACAGAAACATCTGAGCTAAGTTAACAAGAATGAAAATGAAGAATACCTGGAGTTTTTTCAGAGATTAAGCATGCCCTTGTTCAGCATTCAGAGCCCAAACTCATTGTTCGGTTGGCGTGCATTTATTAGAGGTTTCAGCTTCGTTATTTTTGATGACATTACACCATCTCGTCCACATGTCTTGTACTCGACATATAGCTCCCGCGCGTGCGACTCTGCAAGCTGTATAAAAAAAAAACACTCGTAATTCGTAATCAAGTTACTGCAATCATTTTTAAAAATAATTTTTTGAGATTGTTTGACAGGTTTTATAAGCCATTTTCATATGGGATATATTTTTATTTGAGCAAAAGTACTTCTTACAGAATTGTTTTACTACGAAAAATAATGGATGAACATTTTGCTTACATTGTTGTTTTTCTTAAATGCTACTTGCAACACTCTAGTTTGGGATGGCAAACTAACATATTTACCTGTGGCCGTGTACTATCCATCCGTGCATCACAAGCGACGGCGTGTGAGGTGCTTACACCCGTAGTGTACCGGCAGGAACACCATGTATGCACTAGAAGGAGGGCAGCTTGCAGGTGAACATTACAGAAATCAGTTACAAGACTTAAGTTTGTTCAGAGTAACTAGTTTAAACACAGGAGTGTCTTTTGGACAATTCTACGAAAGCAACATTCATGGAACATTGAGCAAAAACAATCAGAAAATAAGTAATGCAAGTTGCTCTAAACAACTAAAAAGAATGTTATGTGACTGTCGGTCAGTCAGTCACACCACGCCGTAATTGTCATTTACCATAAAGTGATAGTTCTAGTTTTAGTCTACAATTACCCAAAAGGCACCATTTACAATGAAGTAATAGTCCTCATAAACTGCCTACTTTTTTTGGCTTGAAGATGACCGTAGTATTTATAGAATCATGTGCTCTTAATTGAACAATAAGAAATGTCTGCAAATCCATTTTGTTCACCAAAAGTTCAGCAGTCTGAGGTACATTGTAAGTTCAAATTTGTGAAACACAAAGTCCTGCCTAAATTCAGCGGGAACTTCTTTACAATATCGCCCAAGTTTTAGAATATGATGATTTATATGAACGTCGGCTAACTTTGGATAAAATTCGTGAGGTATGTAGCAGTACCAAACGTACAAATATTCAATATTTTTGGTGCACAACAACGACAAAACATTTGAATAAAAAGTAGTACGAAGTACTTCACAGTTCACATATAGTAATACCAAACAATCCCGAATTTTCAAATTAAGCAAATACCAAAATTATAGGCTTTTGAAGATTTATACTAAATCCGCGTCTTCAGGGTCATAATTTAAGTTAAGCAAAATATTTTGATAAATTTTTCATATTTTGAGAACAATTTCCGCCACCAGCCTTGTGAATCATGAAACAGAGGATGTATTAAGTATTAAGCACTGACCCCTCTTTTGTACCAGCAATTTTTCAAAGATTATCAGCTGACTTTGAAAAGCAAGGTGGCTGCTTGGAGTAGACTGTTGAAATTGCGGAAAGCCAGAGATTATCATCAATGACCCATATCACATTTCAAGGAACAAACTTTCCCTATGCATATCAACTTTGAACAATTTGCATTTTTCTTCTACAAGCATTGCCTCTGACAAAATTTAAACTACTACCAAAAATTTTAAGGAGCCGATGAATCAAAGAATAATATGGGCATAATATCACTCATCGTCAAACTCTATGCCAGCCGTTGGCACCTCAGCTTTGATTTCATCCTCATCGTCATCTTCATCAATTTTCATGGACGATGCTCCCTGTTTGTAATCCACCTTAAAATCGTAATCACCATCAGCATCCATGGCATCCTCTGATACGGCTTGCTTGCTGGCCTTTTTCCATTTCTTCTTCTCTGCTCGCTTCTTTTTTGAGTTGAGCATTCCTTCTGCATCATACAGCTTCTCGTTTTGCTTGCTTGCTGTACTTTTTAACTTGGTCTTTCCTGTTTCCTCTTCTTCAGCCTCCATGACGTCAACCTTGCCATTTTCAACCAAACAATTGCCCTCATTGTTTTGTGATGATGGCTGAGGATCTTCCTGTTTGGCAAAAACAACAAATGTAAGCACAGGTCTACATAACCCAACATCATTTTTCCCTTCTCTACAAAAACAAAGCGAGCATCACCATGGATTAAAAATTACTGAATGGAAAAAGAGTGAACCTCAAGCATCTGTTGATCAAAACTCAATGGGCAGCTTGGTGGAACCTCAACAGGTTGGAAATCATCGATTGACTTCAAGCTTCCAATGAATGAAGATTCAGTTCCATAGACCTCATCTATATTGAACTCTTTACGAAGTTTCATTCAGTTCCATAGACCTCATCTATATTGAACTCTTTACGAAGTTCTGAAACAATCTTAGTTATACTTCTCCATGGTTCCTCACGGGAGGCATAGTATAGTAAGGAATTTTACCTGAAACAGAAAGAAAGCTAACAAAGGAACTTTTTCATACCTTCATAGATATCTTAGAGATGACCTAAGGACATCTATTACTTGAGCATACCTTCATTCCAGTCATACAGAACAATCCTAGCAGCTGCATCAACATCTACAATACCTCCTTTCTTAAGTCTTCCCCTAACAGTGGCCACCTTAAACAGAAAGTCATCCACTGTATCGAAGCTAGGAACCTTGTACAAGTGACTAGTACTTGGACAGGGCAGAGGTATAGGATTTCCCTCACTGCAGAGATGGAGATTGTAGACATAATTAACATATAACTCAATGACAAAAATTAACCTGTAACGAAAAGGAATATTGGAGCAACACTTCTGTACTAGAAAGTACTTTCCTCAGTCAAAATACATAAATCAAAATTAAGAATTTACAAGCATCTGAATGTCCAATATTACTCTCTTCATAGTTCAAACCACTAATGCAGTATGCACTGACACAAATATCACCTGTTGTCTTTTTTAACATAAAGTTTTTTGGACATTAGAGCATCAGAGGTTGATCAATCATAATAAGAATGGACATTTCTCCTGAGAGAATCCAAGATTTTCTTGGGATAGTCTTGTGACTAGGTTTCAAAACACTATCAAGTACATACTTTTAGGCTATCAGTAAATACTGCATGTAACATTGCATCAATTACAGCAAATATCAAGTGAAAGTCGAAAGTAGATAAGAGTACTACCTGGTGCAATAGGATCTTCAAGCTTTCCAATTCTTTTGCAATTTCGAAGGGCTACAGTTGCATCATTCTTCCCAGATTTAAGCATAACAACCCCAGGACAGTCCATCAATTTGACATTCTTGTCCAACTGGACTTCTTGCAGCGACCTAGTTAATCCAGGAGTTGAACCAACATTAACTACATGGCTTCTCTTCAGACTATTGATGAGACTACTCTTGCCTACATTGGGAAGCCCAACAATGCCAACAGTGATTGACTTTTTGATCTGCAAAAGCCCCAGATCAACAGATAACCAATAGTGAGGATTTAATAAGAGAACTTGCTAAGGATCATAGAACACAAATCTTATTTACATCAACTACTTCATCTACTTGACATTGGTGGCTAGCAATCTTCAAAAGCTTTATGAACTCCTAAATTCTTACCTCGTGACTCCATGAGTAATTTTTAAGTAACTAAATTAGAGAATCTGCACCAAGACAGTAACTGGTCTGCAGAATGTTGCTAGGTTTTGCAGCCTTCGAGGACTTCCACCCCAAGTTTGACCTCTGCTCTTGAGTATTGCATTTGAAGGCCACTGCTGGTAGTTCTTCTCTAAGATATTTTAGCCACTTTTCAACTGCTTCACGTGGTACAAGATCTAATACATAGGCAACAGATATAGCATATTAATAACATTTTTTAAAAAAATAAAACCATAGCTTGTTTTAGTATGAAATAACTGACTTGTGAGAACACAAAAGAAAAAATACTGCTATCCAGATCTTCTTTATGTACACAAGGAAATGTAGTAATGGACATAAATAGGGCGCGGCTCATTTAGAACACCAGAGTTACTAGGAAAGCGACAAAACGATCCCTTTAACCTCAAAGGCACACAGAAAGAGTTAATAAATATATATCTACCAACCACAACATGCTCCCAAAATACGAATCATCAACCTCTTGAGAAATAATCTGAAGATGCATTGACCTTTCAGAAAATCTAACTAAATACTGGATGCAAAACATCCATGAGCTAAAATACATACCTATTTTGTTTAAAAGCAAAACAAGCTTCTTATTGGGGCCTGAGTTCAGAACCATCTTCTCCATATCTACACATCTGGTACCAAGAGGGTCACGTGCATCAAGAACTTCCACAATAACATCAGAGGCTTCAATGACCTTGACTAGCTCCTCGTAGAACACCCTGTCAGAAACTCAGAATTATCTGCAAAGTAAATTAGCATTGTCATTACAATACTACAAGGACATATACCTGAAAGTGGAAACATTAATGTAAATTTTGCTGTACCAAACTTACATAACTTGCTAACTTAAAATACCTTGGTTTTTAGCGAATTCCCGGAATGGAACTGCTAGCTTTTCCTCCTCAAGAGATTGCTCTTCAGTGGTAGCATCAGTGGCAAGTAATCCTAATTTTCTCTTCTGAGCCTGGAAATATAATTGGAAGCATCCGAACATATCAGCTTAGAAATACATGATTAAGTCCAAATTTCAATAAAGCCACAACAATGCTTAATTTGGAAAATGCATTTTCTATGAAGATATATAAACCCTCAATTTACACAATACGAAGCATGTTATCACGCTAAAGGAAATTAAACGTGCCTAATTCAGGCTGCATTTCAGACAAACACAGCATCAGAACACAAAGTAATGAGGAGTCTAGTCAAGAACATGTTTTCCTAGATTAAAAGAGAAAAGGTGCAATCATTAGTTCACTACCCAATCCCCCAAACCAACACACAAAAGCACATATGGGGAGGTTGAAAGGGGGAATGGCTTTTCATTGAACTTTGATCTGGTCACGTTGCTTTGTGCATGATAAATGATACACAATAAGCATTTAGTCCATGTCCATACCCAATCATTGGCCATAGCATCTCATGATCATTTTGCACACCGACTTTATTACATTCTTCAATTGTGTACCTACTTCCTTCTCACCCCACCCTACCCCATCACCCTTCATCCTTGGTATCAAATTCTTGCTCCTTGGTTACTTGCTCCTAGTTCATCAATCACAACTCTCGAAAAAGATCAAACCTTTATAATCCCCAACTCCTAAGAAGCTAAGCTAATCAACTCTGCATAAGCCAGGCACCTAACTAGTTTACATTACACCAAACCCATACATTCAACTTCCAAACTCTTCCTCCACATTAAACCTTACATCCTAATAAATCATGATCAAATGGGAAATAAAATATATTCTTCATACAAAGAGGCACCCATTTAGAAATTTAATTCATACCCAACACCCACCCAGTTAACACTACCGAAATTTCAGAAAAACATCACCATAGACCAACAGCAACAATAACATATCCCCCATTCCCAAACCATCACCTTATAAAATTCTCCATTCCTCCCTCCAAATTCACCAATCAAAACCCTCGAAAAGATCAACTCTTTCCTCACACCCCAAAAAATAACAATATTCCGAAGCAGCTAAGCTAATCAACTCACCACATCCCAAGAATCCTAACTAGTCCACATTACACCAAATACATTATCGTCCAACGAGTTCAAACCATAAGAAACCCGTCAATTCAAACTCTGCTTCATTCATACATCCGAACGAATCAAACAAATTCATCAAAAAACCAAACTAGCAAAAATAACAATTAAAACCAATGCAAAACAGAATAGCCCAATACCCTCTCTTTACGAGCAGCTTTCTTCTGCTCCAACTCTTCAAGAGCACGAGCGCGGCGAACTTCCAAAGCCTTCAGCTCCTGCTCCTTAAAAGGCCATTGGCTAGGAATCCCAGGATCTTTCTCAACCTTATTCTTCTTGTTAATCCCAATCTTCTTAGCCTCCTTAGCCTTCTTCTTGTGATGTTCCTTCACTTTCCTGATAATCTTGTACTTCTTCTTCAGTGATACCCTCTTACTCTTGCTCTCTGCAATTCAAACACATACCATGTTAGACAAACTGGAGAATGACCCAGATGAGTAGACGGGGTTGTGGTTGGTGGGTCGGGCTTACTTATGCTCTTCTTCACCATATTTGGAGGATAAAGGATGGAGGAAAGACAGGAGGAGGTATGATGAAGAAGTGTTAAGTGAAGGGCATGGCGGTTGGAGATGGAGATGCGGTAGGGTTTTAGGATTCTTCAACAAGAAGCCGAAGCTGGGAGGATTTTGAGCAGTGGAAACGAGAGAGAGGAATGTCCGGTTTGTCAAATCAGGGTCAAATAGTATTCGACGAAGGTATTCAACTTATCGGACTTTTAGGTGACAATCGGATTTATTTAGTTCACGAAAGGCCATTTTTCGGTTTAACGGTTGAAGTTTGGGTATCGTTTCCATCCGTACAATTTTGATATTAGAAACTATTATATATACATAAGACACAATAAAGTTATTATGTTTCAATAAAAGTTATTTTTTAATATAACAAAAGTTATCCCTTAAAGTTGATAAAGATTGACTTATATTATGATGAAAGATAAATTTTGTTATATTATGGGGTTATTTTTACTAGGAACACAATAATTTTATTATATCCTTTATATATACAATACTTTTTGTTTCGATATGGGTTGAAAACTTCAAGTTGGGTCATCACATTCAGAAAAAATTGCCAAAATTTTACAAAAATTTACCACCTTTTATTTCCAAACAATTGTAAGTAATAGCAAATTACTTACTCTAATAGTACTTTGCTTTTCTTATACTAATATCAAAAGTAATTCATTTAACCATACTTATTAACCTTACTCCTCATTTCTTCAACATATGTAAATTTGTTTGCCTTAAAAAATTTTCTAAGCATGTATGTTATTATTCACTTTCTTCTTTCTCTCATAAACCTAAGTTTGTCTCCAATAATTCCTTTGCCCTATCTGTGCGACTATCATCACAAGAGACTTTATCAAGTGGTTTTTTCACTCGGGTTAGAGTTAGTTTTAACATAACAACTGCAACTATCATTTTAAAATCTCTATCATAAGCCACTAAAATTAACTTTTTAGAATTTTATAATGCCCCCATCGTCTTTGATGATGGATAAAGTAGGGCAAGTATTCACGCTTGGTAACCTTAACCATTGATAAAAAAAAATTGCAAGGGATTGAGAAAGGTAAATAAAATGGAGTTAAAAAAAACACATTGGATATGAGTAACACTACTTAAAAGAACGAATTTGACTTATCCAGTCACTGGAAGTTTAAGAAGGAGATCGTAGCTTGTAAAAAATAAGAAGTGATTAAGGTTTCCTTTCTCTTTCTAACCTTGCTTCGAAAAAAGAGATAAAAGACCTCAATGTAAGAGTTTAAAGTACTGATTTATCTTTGTGAGGTTTTTTCCCCCAAGAGTAGCACATGCTCTATTTGTTATGAATGCAATGTTATTGTTTTAATGTATGCATCGATTTAATTACGAGTGTAATTGCACATGTAAATGTATTTGGCACATAATATTTTTGTGGTTGACTCATTGAAAGGGTCAAAATAAGAGTCGATGATTAATCTTTAGAGGAAGATTCATAATTATTAGTTAATTATTCAATGATAGGCACAAATGAACTAAGGTAAATAATACAAAAGGGGCATATTCATAGTAAAGATTTCCTTGTTATGAACTTGAGATACATAACCCCATGTCCCCATTGCATGGTCTTGAGCCAAAATGGAATAGGCTTGTGATATGTATTAAACCTTGAACCATTATCATCTACCTATGAGCAGCTGTACTCCAATTTATTAGTACATCCATCAAAGGTATGTTAATTTAATATATATATATATATATATATATATATATATATATATATATATATATAAAGACTTGTATTCGGTGATCACTTTGTTAAACAATAATGTAATTTAAAGGGGTCCCTATATAGATTGTCTATGATTATATTATTATTAATTCATAATTTTTATGTACAAGTTATGATTGGTGCAATGAATAAAATTAGATAACATAACATGTATATAAAAATACAATAAAACATTTCAAAAACACGAAAACACAAATAAATGCATAAAATTAGTCGTAGATCATACAAGAACAAATATTGTGATAAGATAAGAAAAGTCCCTAAAGAAATTATTCGATTATGGAAATCATGCTATAATCATATTAAAGTCATGCTTTGAACAATAGACATGCAATAAGAACAATTAATTTATGTACAAGTGTAGTGACTAATACTTATTCACATGGCTATAAAATATAATTAAAAAAAATAATTAGTAACAACAAAGAAATAAGATTTATTGATCACGGACCTTCAAAGGTTATACCTTGGTTGTTTTGGTCTTTTGTATGATTTGTGAACCGAATAATGCAAATCAAGATTGCTTCCAGCTTGTTGGGATTAAGGGTACAATAAGAACATGATCTTGTTTGCATCAAACTTCGGCTGTTTTTTTTTTTTTTTTTGAGGTTAATTGTTTAGGGATACATACATGGCTTATATATTGTTTAAGAGGAAAATGCAAGAAGATTAGGGTTGCCATCATGGAACATTTGGGTCATGAGAGCTTACGCTATGCGCAATGACATGCAAATAAATTGGGTGAATCTCAAGACTGTTGTGCAACACTCGAATACTACGCTGATGTGTAGAATAATTTTTGCGAGCTTGTTTGCTTGAGGCTTGTTTTCACGACTGTTTTCATATATTGTGCTCAATGTTAATGCATGTTGAGCAAACCCATATGTGGGACTATGATTTTGGGTAGTTTCTAGAATGTTCTATCAAATGGGTTTTAATGTGATATGGGTCTAATCTTTAGGTTAATGACCTTGGATTAGGCTCAAATGCACACATAGGGCCATTGGACGAATGTTAGGCTTAATTATTGAGTTAAGGGTTTATCCCAGTGGGTTTTAAGTGATATTTCAACTTGTCCTTTTAGTCCAGACCAAGTAGGCAACTGTGTAGTTAAATAATGGGTTTATAAAAGAGAAGACACGATTCAAGGATTTGCGCTTAATTTTTAACATTTAAAAAAAAATTAGTTTGTTGTCATACAACATTTTTAATAATTATAATCAACTCAAGTGAATATAACACTATTTCTATTAATACTAACCAATCACTAGATTTAAAGTGTCTTCATACCATAAAGTGGATATCATCTCAACATGTATTGTATTGAGTTACTTTGAGTTATTTGTTCATTGTTGAAGTGTACCTTTCTGTATATTTTCTGGGGATTAAAATTTTTAACATTCAAAGTACATCCTAAGTTAATAAGGGGAATAGATTTTACACATGTATTAGTTTGTTGTGACATTAACAGCAAATTGACACTAATATCAATGAAACTACAAAAATTGATACTTATTTTCATCATGTATGTTTGATTTGCCTTCAAAGATTTCCATTATCAACTTCTCCTTTATTTCTCTAACCTACATCATCTTCCTATATTATCACCACAAAAGCTATACCATATATATTATTGGAAATTATCACCAAAAATTGACTTCAAAGCAACATGTTCACTTATATTTGTCCTCTTCGCCATAGTGGGCTTTTAAAAAAGAAAACAAGGCTAGTTGATTGTTTTTGAGAAGCTATATTTGCATTACACTGGTCAAATTCACAAATTTTCACTTGATATATCACCAATTATAATTACATAATGTCTAGGTCACAATTAGTAAATCATTATAGTGTTACTATATCTAATTTTATGCAATATAATAATATTATAAATACTAAATTACATGTGAAAACGTGGAGTGAGTTTACTAACAATGCTTTCATCTATCCGATGAAATAAGTAACATTTATGGTTTTAAATTAATGAAATAATTTGAATAATGATAAAGGTTAGCCAACTTAAAATACAACTATACAAGCCATCACTTGAATAAAATTTTAACCCTTTACACAACACGGGTTACCAATTTAATTGTGCAACGCTAAACGTCGCCAACGTTTTACTCCTTAACGCCAACATTTTAATTATAATTTTGCCATCCTTCCATCATTTCCCTAATTTCACTCACTTTCCTTTATTTACACCATTCAACAAATGCACCATGCCACAAAGGAAGTGAACGACAACTACCGGAGACGGCGATAATTTTTTTTATTTTTTTAATATAGAACCGCCCAAAATGGGCAGTTTTACTAAGGTAGAAACGCCCGAAATGGGCAGTTCTACCACGGTAGAAAATGCTCTTTTTGGGCTTTCTGTATTTTTTTAAAATAATTATTATTTTTGTTATTATTAATTATTAAGCTTAATTATTGTTATTATGTTTGATTATTACTATTGATTTATTATTAATATGTTAATATTATTAATACTATTCGTGATTAGTGGGTTAAAATAATTATTAATTTTTTTTAAAAGTAATTATAGTAATAATAATACATAATTATATGCATGCAAATGAGGGAAATCGAGTTTCATAAAATATAGCATGTGTTCATGAAGGATGAAAGAATTAACCCTTAGAAATCAAATTTTATAAATTATATGCTATTAGAGGCCTTTTTTGGAAAATAAGTGGACAAATCCTCCGGGAAATTTGCAATGCATAAATCTCGAAAAAATATACAATTTCGACATAAAATTCACCCCATTCGGAGTCCCGTAGCTTATTTTATGACTTGTCAAAGATTTTTTATGATATTTTATATTTAAATAAATTATGGATACTAAAGGGCAATATGATTGTCTAATACCTTTCAAAATATGGGGTTAAAAAAAATGCACCTTTCAGACTACAAGGCTAAGAGATATACCTCTCCGAATTTACCGAAACCTCGGAATACACCCGAAATGTATGAAAAATTAATTGGTTGTCCATTTTGAGTATATCATCTTGTAGATCACAATTTTGCATGTCAAATCGAGTGGTCATAATAGAATATTGGAATTATATGCTTCATGTTAGGTCATTTCTTAACTTTTAATCAGCTGCGATTTTCTGAAAATCCACAACATTTAAACCATCAAGTGCATGCTACATTTTTTTTGGAACATAAAAATTGTTAATTATAATTATTATCGTATTAATTATAATAATATTATATTATTTATGGTGAAAATGGTCAAAACTGCCCAAATTGGACGTTTTGACCATTTATACCATAAAATATTTTTTTACCTCACTAAAAAAATTCGATGATTGCTATTGCATGTTACTCGATGGCGTAAACTTGTTCGGAATTGCTTTCCGACAATTTTGACAAATATTTTAGAGAGAGAAAGTGACAGAGAGAAAGAAATCAGAACAATGACTAATACGTAATTATGTCAAAAATTTTATTAGCGTTGACAACAAATAACAACCCCACTTGAATTCCTTTGTTATACATGTACTTATATATACTCCTTTATAAAAAAAAAAAAAAAGAAAAGATTGTAGATATGATCATATGAGGTTCCACTCCCGAGTCCTGACTCGACCATTACTTGAATGCTTTCAGAGTTCCAAACCCAGAAGCTTAACGCTCTCAATTACATTGCTATCGACCTTCAGGTATGCTTCAATCACCCAACATCTGAGCCACGAACCCCACTTCAATTACTTCAAAGTTTGAATCTTTTTGTCATTTCTGCTTAATGTGATTACTGTCTTTCTGTTGATGCAATCTAGACCACATTTTTGCATTTGATTGGGATAAAAGAATGTGTTAGAGCATCTGGGTGATTCAAACTACCGTAAAATGGGTGAATGTGCAGCTGTGCCATTGAATTTCAAGCTGCAACTGCAAAGATATAATGCTAATGGATTCAAACCCCAGAAATCGTACCCCCAAGAAATGTACCAGGTGTTTGTTCTTCCTTCAAATTTCATTGTATTTTCCTTTTTCATCTGAGAATTTTATCATTATATATGGTTTTGTTTGTGGGATTGAAGAAATTGATGTTAAATGGCAAAATGAATAAATGATGTGTGTTTGCATAGTGGAAGACTGGAAGCGAGGGCGATGGGCGCATATTTCATCTTTGTCGAACATTGTCCATTAATGTTGCTCGGATACCAGTCATTACTCAATATCTGAGTTGCATTCGTTTTGAAAAAATTATATTTATAGTCAATGTAGGTTTGGATGGGGGCAGCGCAGTTATTGTATATCCCACTGAGTAGAACCACTAGGGCTGAGGGGTATCAGTGATTTTTACTTAGATAGGTAGGTTCGCAAAGCCCCACCATCCTAACATGGGTCAGGATCGGTAGAAGAGGCCTGTCCTGCTTTACTTTGACTCTTTCCTTGGTTTCTTGGTTGATTTTGACCCCCAACTTAAATTTCAATGAACGTCACCTAAAACCCGGAGAGTTGGAGAGTCAAAGTATTCTAAAGGGAGTGGGTCTACTTAGCGAACTGGATGGACGCGGAGATCGATTGATCAATATGAATCTCAAGAGTGGATGGTGGACTGCCGTCCCTTTGTCCTGGAGTCTCTCTGGCCAGGGAAAAGGTTACAATAGTGTTATGTTGTTTTACCATCTGTCATGTTCTTTCTTTAGTTTAATAGAATCCAGCTTATTATAATTATTAGTCACATTCCATATATTTAAGAATGCCATACGACCTATACATAACTCTTAAAATTGCATTAGTTTCACTACACAATTGCACTCAAACCACTTTGGCCACTCAATCGTGCACATCACTGTGTCTGCCAGTTTTTGAAGTGGAGAAGATAAGTCCTTAAGTTTAACGGCTGGTAGCATAGCTGTTCTACTCTGAGGGAAATAAAGAGAAGTGGGCACACTCTGATCCTTCGTGGCTAGTATGTTGGGAAATTTTTTGAAGCCAACGTAAATTAAGTACTCCATATTTTATACGTTTTTAAGCAATATTTTGGGGGGAGTTGTTCAACTTGTCAGACCGTAACTTTTAATGTAGTCATATGCTCATTTTTTGGATGTTATTGCATTTGGAATCTAGAGAAAATTCAATTCATTTTCTATTCTTCTAATTATCGAATTTATCACATGCTCTTGTTGGATAAGTATGAAATGATGTATTTTATAGTCTCATTGTCTAGTATACCATTTCGTGAGTGATTTCAACTTTTTTAACTGAATTCTACAATTTTTTGCATGTTTCTAATTGTGATGAATTTAAGAAGGTTGTGATTCAAGTATTTACACTCATATGAACCCCTTTCTGGCCCTTGTGAGGATGATGCAAAACTCATTTGTGCATTACTGATTATTGAAGCTTCTTTTAGCAGTACTTAATTTGTGATTGGACTAAGTTTTGGAAACTTGTTCCACTCACTAAATGACATCATTGTGAGATTTAAGATTTTTCCTGTAAATAATGTCCATTTTTTTTATCACATAGGGAGGGGGAAGGTGGCCTAGCAAGATAAAACAATAGTACTGAAACATATTTTCTACCGGGTATGAAGCTTAAACTTGGTTACTCCCTTGGTGACTAAAAATTTGGCGATTATGGTCAATGTTTAAAATTAAGGATTTTTTGTGCCTAGCAAATTTGTTGTTTGTTATAGTTATTCTAAAGTGTCAAATAGGACGTGAATTGCATTCAAGAAATGAAAATGTCGGAAGTGTTTTCTGAAAGTTCAGATATTACATCTTATATGTGATTTGACATAAACAAAATTTGGGTTGGATGGAGACTTAATCAATACTCGTCTATGCTGTCAGTAGATAAAGTTGATTGATCTGTAAAGAATTATGTGGATATGTTCCTCTCTAAAATGCTTTATGTGGGTTTGCTTCAGAAATTCTTTCAGGGACTTTGGATGTGTTGATTGGAATGCTAAAATGGTTTCTTGTAATCAAATAACTTGGGCACTTAGCATCTTGAGAAATTTGTAGTTTCAATTCTGTTATTCTTTGATTCGAAGCTTCAATTTTTCCTATGTTAGTGATGATCTTAGTAATGGCTCACTCACCACAATTTCTTTCTGGCTGCTAACTTGTTTTCGTTCAAAATCTATCATAACAAAAAAGAACATTCATTCGTGAAATTTCTTCTTTGAAATAGGAAATTGATGTCATTTGTTTTCTTTTAGCTGAGGCTAGTTGTATAGATGTTCGTTTGAAGTTACTTTTGATGACATGCTTTCATATTTCAGCTTCCCTAAGTTTAAAGACTAAACCATCGTTGGTATGACTTAGTGAACTTTGGTAGTTAGAGTATGCTTTGATGTAATTTTATTTATGAGTTTCATGTTTTCTTTCTAATTAGTTTATTTAATCAGTTTTTGGTGAGTGGTCCCACTGTATATTATTTTTGACAACCTTTACTATTCTGCAGAAGTTGTAAGTCGGCAAAAGTTCCTCCATGGAGGTTTTTGACAAATTTTTAAAGTTTTCTCTTCATAAATTATAGGTCAGCAACATTCCCTCTACAAAGATTTTGAGAGCATTCCTGTCATTGACCAAGTGCTTCTAACTGCTAGCGTATTCTTTGCTTATATGGCTGGAGCCATTCCTTCTGGGGGGTCCTATGTTAATTCCCAAAGGAGCAATTCAAATGACTGTCTCTTTCCTGAAAGTCCCATCTTTCTGGGTAGGTAAGCTTACTGCTTTTAAAGTTTGATTTTCTTTCTCACATCTTATTGATTTTTCTTCTAGTGTACAGTTGAATTTTGATCTAACTTAACTTCTGGAAGATACCTGTTAAGTCTTCTTGCTCTGATTCTCTTTATTGATATTTTACAGTACAACAGAAAGGGAAGATCAACTTGTTTGTCAATCTTCTTGAGGTGTAGTGAAAGGGAAGATTACAAATTCTCTTCTTGCTATTGAAAATGGTGTTAATCTGGAAGAAGACTCTGTAGAGTATGAATTAGATCGTGCAAAGTGACCTCATAATTTGTATGCTGTTGCTAATGGTCCCAGATTCAAGTTGCTTTTGTCTTCAATTGAGAAACTTGAGAAAGAGGTGGGCACAGGTTATATATGTCCTAACAGCTTGTTTCCAGGTTGTCAATATAATTTCAGATACTTTTTATGTTTCAGACAGTAGACTCTTGAAAAATGAACCATGATGCATCTAATGTGTAGGAATGTTGATTTCTTGAATATTGCATGAAGATATCTTTCTTCCTATCAGGAGTGAAGTTTATGTATCTTGCCCTTTCCAAACCCATGGAATCTTTACTGGAAATAAATGTGTAATGTTGATAAATTTTCAAGGTTTTTAATTGTGAGGCAACTTGGGTAGCTACTTTTACCCTCCGCTACGAGTTACAATCTCTGCAGTTCTTTTATTTTATTATTTCCTGTTCATGATGTTTTTTGAAAATGCAAATCCCTTAGGTTTCAAGAGGCGTCTTATCTTGGCTTAGTTCCAAAAATTAATAAGGTAGACATGGTTTGTGCTGTGAATTGAAGTCTAGGTAATTTGGGGTAAGAGCCAAGAAAAGTTGGACTGATCTATCAGTTTGAAAATTTGTTTACTCCTTTTAAATTTCCTTCTGTACCTCCTGCATGCTGTCATAAAGGAAGGGTAAACAAAAGAGGGTGGAGAAGGATATTTAAATGATTATTAGCAGGTAAATTTTTGGCTTTCCAAGAGGGGAATCTTGTTATTGGCTCTAAGAATTGATGGATTTGACCAAAATTTAGCCATCTTAGGGAGATATATTCACCTTATGAATTCATTTTTCTGGGGCTCTACACAATCATGTGTGATGCTGCTGGGAGTTTCTTATGTGTTACACATTGTCTACACTCCACTTGTTTGTTTTTCTTCTTAATGTCCTTTACTTTCCTCTCTTGGTTTTCTCTCCAATCTCAAAACCAAAGGTTTTATGCAATGTTCACTATACTATTTAATGCCCCCATTCGAACTTCCCCTTCTGCTTTATATTTTTTGCTAAAATCTCCCATCTGCTTAGGTTTTAATGGACACAAATGGTTTACTTACAAATAATCCTTAAAATGTCATTTTGACGGAACAGCTCAAAATAATATAGGGAATGATTTTCATTGCCAAGGGTTACTGACTACCTCATGCCATATAGTCACCTGGTGAAATATTTCCTGAATATTGTGATAAATTTTGCTTGGATAGGTTTTTTTGTTTGTTATCATTGGAATTTTAGAGCATCTTAAGAGTTCATATTTTTCTGTGTCACATTATTACTTGTTTCATATAGTGTTTTGGTTTCTCTTTGTTCATCTCTGTACTTGTCTTTCAATTATGTTAATTTTGTTTCATCTTTCCTGCTTATGTTTCTTCATTGTCTTGATAGGTTAATGAAATCCCAGACACATCAATGGCTTTTTAAGGGAGGAATGGCTAGGATTATTTTCCTTTACTTTAAAAAAGGCCTCTCAATCAGCTTTGTTTTCTTGGATGGAAAAGGAGTTCTGCACAAAAAACTGCACACCTGGTGAGGTAATATTTGAATTTATTGGATTGCTTATTAACATAGTGTAGTTAAACTAATAGTTCAATATTTCTCTTCTTATTCCTCGCTCTATCTTTGTTTAGGAGCTTTTGTTTTCTATGTCAGAGAAGTTGAGAGGAGATGATATTATCTTAGGGAATGTTAAAAAATCCGGTATGATGGATCTTTTTGCGGATTTGATAGGCTTTCTCAGATATGGTTAATTCAGGTAAGCTTTTTTATGGGTGTTGAGGTGCTCTAGCTGATCATCTGTCAAAATTAATTCATGAAAACTGGTATTGCTTACTCTCTGTTCCTTAAAGTTCCCTCATTTTCTTTATTGCTGTTTGGGCAAAAAAGTTTCTCCTTTTTCACTTTCCTTATTTCTCCCATTCTCATGCCCAAGAGACTCCCTGACCCTACTTTTTCCCCTTGAACATTATGGAGCAGAAATCTTGTTCAGAGATAAATATATCTTCAAGGTTGAATGGTGTGTACAATGCTTTCACCTCTAAGTCTTTTATTACTGTAATACAAAGGATAGAAAGAACTTTACTGCACATCTGGAAATATTGGTTTCTCAAAGAAGCAGTCTTCTTAAAGCAATACTATTTTGTCAATTTACACAATTCTTGTGTTAGACGTTTGAGGTGTATAATATTTTGGGAGACTGCATTGTACTAGAAACGTTATGTTCTTGTTTAAGTTTTATTGACCTGCTTCCTGTACCTGAGTTTTGCAAAATGCTGATACTGTGGGAGTTCCCTTTTACCCTTTTCAGCAGTGACCTTTTGTGTGTATAATCCTAGGGATCCATATTTTTTTAAGCTTTCCCAAGAGCCTTGTTCTTGAAAATTTCTTGAATTTTAAAGTATGTTATTTAAAATAGGTACTGGGCCTGAAACAAAATAATAAACTATCACTTATGTTCTTATTCTGCTTTAAATAGGGTCTAAACTCTCAATAGACCAATAGGCTGTTGCTACTTTTCAAATGCATAGGTACAAATTAAGGGATGGTGGTTTTGCATCATGAACGAGTTAGGTAGACATAGTTTTATCTTGTAATGTATCAAAGTAGACACTCTGGAGGGATATTTAAGCATATGAAGTTGATGGCCTAGCATTTAGTGTTTGAGAGGGTTAATGATTACAATGCTATTCTAGATCCTTGGAGGATAAATTTTGTTCTGAGAATGCTGGTTTGAAAATTTCTACGGAGAACATCATTTTAGGTTAGCATGTTACTTCTTCGTGTGCTTGTTCAAGTAGATGAAGACACTAAGTATTCCATTTCAGTTTTATGTACTTGTTTCAAAACTTCATGTCTTCATTCTGTTTCTTCCCTCAATCTCACTCCCCTGTTGAAACCCTCTTCTCTCTTAATGTAGTTATAGTTAAATCTACAAAAAAAAGGTATAAATGGAAATATTCTTATCACCAGAACTTTATCATCACCACCGCACCTCACCACACAACCACTTACATATCTGCAGCCCACAATCACCCTTTGCTACTTCAAAAAAGCACAGTTCTATAATCATCATGATCAAGACCAAATCAAACACAAAAGTGAATCATTGAAAGTGAAAAAGGAGGCAGAGGCAGTATTATAGGAGGATGAGAGAGGGGAGGCAGAGGCATTTCCAGTGATAGAAGCACTAATCCTTGCCATAGAGGGTGTAAAGTCAGTGTGTTGGTAGCCAAATTAAGCAACCTTTTGCCTATAGGATTTTAGGGGAGAATGAGAGACTGGAGAGGGTAGCAGAGGCAAGTAATATTGTAGGGAGAGAGAGAGTATGTTAAGACCTAGAGAGAGATATAGGTTTTAGGTCTACGGTGCATGTCTTCGTGATAGTGTATTATGGCTATAATTCCTTTCAGAACTAGACATTCCCTTTCACAGTTTCTTTGATTGTCTGTGTTGATTTTAACAATGATCCAGCTCCTTTTATGTATTATGGCTATATTTTTCTGAACTACTCATAAAAGCTAAAATGATAGTATGGCATCAGAATGGTATTATTTCCTTTTCAGTCTCTAGAATCAGAATTAAATGGAATGGAGGAAAAACAGTATGAATACACCAATCTCTGTATATTTTATATTTCTGCCCCCTGATTTTTTGCATCTGGATTAATGGTATAAGGTAGCAATGCATGAGTGGACTCACCACAACTTTGGAGAAATTGTATTGATGTATGAGGATCGATTTGACCTCCGGGTACTAAAGATTGAACCTTATTGGGAGCCAGCAGAGAAGCTCAAGGAAAACCGTAGTTGGTGGAGAAGTCTTACTCTGAAGAAATCTGTAACAGTGCAGTCCTCACAAGGCTATTCTGTAGTTAGTCCCTTCTCTTTGACTGTAAAGCGCACAAGGGATCTGAGGGCCCTCAAAGGATGGTATGCTCCTCTTTTCCCTTTGGTCCTTAAATCCTTGGGTTCTTATCTCCCTAATATATATGGAAACAATAATTATGCTTATTTCAATATTGCATGAAATGGATTGAAAGTTGCATTTCGGCTGCTTAGTAGCAGTTTGAAGAACATGAAGTGCTTTCATTAAAGTTTGGCATGCGTCTTTGTAATCAGTCCCTTGCTTAAAGCCTAGCCTTTTGGCCATTCATTCTTTTAAGACATACCTAGTAACACTAATTAAATAAATATGCGTGTACTCAGTATTATTACTTTTAGGCTTGCCAGCAGAATTTTTTTGTGAAGATAAGAACTGGTACATTTTTGCAATTGTTGCTTATTGAGAATTTGTAAAACAGAAAAGTGTGGCGAATAAGTAATTTGTGGTGCCAAGTGCTCTTGGTCTTACATGTAAGTGACCTAGCATGCACACGTATGGGAAATTGTGTACTAGACTTATCCTTGAATTTAGTTTCCTTCAATTGCTTTCTAGAGATGGATTAGGATATATTCCATCTGCAAAATGAGTTACAGTTTCCAAGGCATGAAATGCTATGACTGCCTGGATGGGATACGCAATAGTTCATTTCTAAAGCTTCTTCCTGTTGATAAAAATAAATGGATTCTAAATTTCTGATTTTAGCATGGAGGAAATCATCTAGTCAAGTGCCTTTAGGTAAGGGATTACAAGTAAAAACAAGGGAGTCACTCTGATATTGGTCTTAATTGCATCCCAGGTGTCCTGAACTGATTTACTTAATATCGTAGCATTAGCCTTCTGTTTTACGCCTGTTGCCATTCTATCTTTTCTGTATTAGGTATCTACACTAAAAAGGCACGTCTACATCTCTGGCAGCCACGAGACTTTTGCCTTTGCGAGTTGCAGGTGATATATCATGGCTTCTTTAAAAATGTGGAAGAACGAAGAATAAGGGAGGAGGGAGGGGTTTACCAAAGTTTGTTTGACTTTTTGGGGAATAATTTTCTTAGCTCAGCCCTCAGATACTGATGGTCAGACTCAATCACTACTACCCAATCGTACCCATAGTCTACACGTTTGGGTTATGGTGCCATCCGTAAAGTGCTCATGGCATCTTGAGGAGGGGTTCATCTAAAGCGCCTATTCATCCAAAACAGAATGAGGCTTGTGAGGAGTATCAAGTGTTAGGTTCACGTTTGATGTGTTGCTTTTTCATGGATCCACTTCCACCTCAGTTAACTAGGTAAAAAATTTAGAATCCCATTTATAAAAAGGTTTGAACTGTTTGAAGCAGTACTAGGAAATTACATTCTCATACATGTTTTTGGTGTCGTTTGGACCATAATCATAATTTAGCATTTAATAGTCATCTGAGCATCCAACTTTGGCATTATGGTGAAAAATAACTAGAACTAAGAAGTCTTGAGCTTCCTTTTTCTGAATCTTAATTTGTTATCAAACTTCATTGACATGTCTCTGAAATTTTTGCAAATTATTTAACCGTTCATTTCCCGAACAAACTTTTTCTGGTTTCAGGAAGTACTACTTCAGCCTCATACTTGAGTTGTCTGACATAGCAGTGCCCATACTTAAAGTAGTTTCTCAGGTTCGCAATGCCATCTCATTCTTCCTCGTTAGCTTGATTGTACGATCTGTAGGGCTCGTGTATACCGGGATCAGGCAATCCCTACGATGGAAGTAAGGGTGACATCTAGCACCTTCATCTCATGCTCCAAATTTGCTTTGATAGCCAGTAGTAGTGTAGATGGGTTATTCAAGACAAAGCAACTTCTCCAATGATTCTTTTTCTGGGCTTGTCTTTCAATTTAGCCCAGACCAGTTAATTCAGCTCATTCTTTTGGTTAACCTTTTTCATCCTGAGAAATTTTATTTGTTGATATAATTTTTGATGGTATTATAGCACACCTGAATTCGTTCTATCTCGAAATCATCGTTTATGTAAATTTACTTTGATTTAAAGTGGATGTCAACTAGTTTAGGTGGTTAAAGTCTTGAAGAATAGTATCCAATATATGAAATCAAATCCCGTCTACATCAATTGTTGCTTTATCACTTGCGGCTCCCTTTACATAAAAAAAAAACTTTGATTTAAATGACGAGATGAGTATTGGGATGGATGTTAACAAAAAAAGGTGAGTATGCACACTATAAAATCATACAGTATATTATATTATTCTGTATATTGATTGACAGCATTCGCAAAAAGAAGTGGTTCGTGTGCATAAACCGGTGACTGACAACCTATCATTTGCAGAAAGCATTCAGAATATCATACAGACTGTGCTCAATGCATCATCAAAATCACTAGGAAAAGGAGTAGATCGGTGTCAAAGCTATCTGGAGACATAGGTGGCTAAAATGATTCTAGTTGAATGTTGGTCCATGGAGAATATTTTCAAAGAACATGCTCGATCAGGAGTACTTTGAAATGATTTCAAAGTTGATGAAGAGGCAAACAAATAAGTAATCAAGAAGCTATTACATTTGGTCGTAACCGTAGTTGTCCTATAATTTAGAGGGTTTTTGAATTGGTTTGATCCTTATTAAAGCTGCTAATGCTATGGAATATGGATGCACCGCCCCATATCTAAGAAACAAAACTTGTATCATTTCATATTTGGTCCTTTTACCATTTTGGTGTACTGCTAAAGAATACTTTTGTAGTGTATATGTAAATTGAGCATGAGAAACATCACTAAGCCATTCAAAGAACTCGAGTCATAGAAGTCTTGCAACTGTTGCACGACAGTAGGACAAACCAATTGCTCTCCTATTCCACCTTAACTCAGCCAATGTTTTTCCTTATCTAGGGTTCACGAAGCACCATGATCCCAACACCTTCTGGCTGACTCATGTCTCTCGTGTGTTAATTGCGTCAATGTGTGCGCCTCTCACACCAACCTTACGGTCGTGATTGTACTGCATGAGTCGATGTGACTATAGTAGATCTGTACAAATGAGAGGGCCTTATTAAGGGTCTTTGACCGACCTGTTTATACAGAGGTCTAATAAATGATCCGGGAACTGTACTCCCGAGAGTACCTAAAGAAAGGTACTCTCATCAACCAGCAACCTAGCTTCCACGCACGCCAGCGCAACCACTTTACTTCTTCAACTCGCCGGTCACTATTGTCGGCGACCCAAACAAAAAATGACCCCACCCCTACATTCCCTAGTGACCGGCGAACCTCCCAGGAGTAACCCCAATGCCGGCCATCCACCGTAGCTCAACCACAGCCGCCGCAAAAAACCGAGCACAATACCCATTTTCGCAGCTTTTTTTTGGAGTGAAAAATCAAGCAACTCTTGCTTGAATTAGTGTCCAAAACATGGATAAAATATATAATTATCCTATAATTATAATTTGGTATAGATTAATTGCAAAATTTCTCAAATTTCATTGATGAATCCAGATTTCTCATTCTCACTGATTTGGCTGAGTTCGGAGACAGCAGAGCAAAGCTTCTCGAGCTTCTGAGCTTCGACGGAGGGGAGAGTGGCAAAGGATGCCATTGATGGAGGTGTGGAAGCTTTGAGAGAGGTAAGGGAGATGAAGATGGAGTACCTAGAATAAGGTACTATCGGGAGTATTATAAAATTTCTAATAAATTATGGGCTTGATTGGATTGGTCTAGCTTTTAAAGGGTCATCCTTTATTGGGTCTTTAATGGCTCAAATCGGGTTAATAATTTTCAAGGCTTTTATACACTATCAGGTAATAAATGTTTTTCACTTGCTTGCCAATGGTCCACTACAAAAAATCAGAGGTGATACAACCGAACCATCACACTCCATATATAGAACTATACTCTCTTTATTGGCCCGACTCGACTCGGCCCTTTTTGTATCTTCTTTGACCCGGCCCAACCCATTTTGTATCTTCTTTGACGTAGCCCGATTCGTCCCATTTTACATGTGATCCATTCCGACAATCCGACCCTAACACGACCCAATAACCAGGTCTACTCTATAATATCATATAAGTGTTCTGGAGTCCATGATATATTTAAATTATCTTAGTATTGGTTCACATAAAACCATTAAAAATATTTAATAGTGAAATTTCCACTCCTACCATTCTCCTCCCCCTCAAATTATGGCATTGCTAAGATATAGCCTTTGACCCTACTATAATACATGAGTTTCCTGACTTATATTTGACTCTTTGTTTCTTAAAGGTTCTCCTTGTATGAATAAATGTGTATACTCTATTTCCCATGGTCATAACATTAGGGTGCATTTTATATTATGTGTCATGTGGTAAGCTGCATGGCGTATAACATAGTCTCTAATGAATCAAATTGGTGGGAACACTTACGTGATAGGCATCTTTCAGTAGATTATACTTTTGCAGAAGATCGACAAAAAAGATAAAGTACATTTTACAAGATAATGTTGTTCCCTGCTGTCCTCTTTGTCAAATTATTTTAGCAAGGTTAGAAGCTTCTTACACGTATATATTTGAGGAATTTGTTTTTGGAGTTTCCAACTTATTCTAAACAACTTCAACAAAAGCAAAGTTTTCCCACTTTAGACCACTTCTTATATAAAAAATGAGGAGATATAGAGCCACTGGTCAAATTTGTTTTTATTGTACTAGCTCATTAGCTAGCAGCATCTAATACTTTCGCATATTGTACACTTTCTAAATTCTTCTCGACTTTATTATTCCCCCGTTCATACTTGTGAGTTTTGGTAATGATACTGCAAACATATTTAATGTTATTTATTTAGTAACGTGAAGGTTAAGGAAGAATATTTTAGAGTCGGAATAAGAGAGTTTCTAAAGCTATTACACTATTTGTCAAGAAGACATAGAGTTTAACGAAGAAATATGAAGTACTGCAAACAATAAGCTACGTTGTATGTTTAGGATGAAACTTAAGACCAGGTTCCAGTTGTTCAAGTGTTTGAATTTTACAGCCGAAATTCAAAGTGAAGCATGCGTGGAAAGGTTTCATAAGAGGAGAGCAAGAATTATAAAGAAGGAGTATTCATTAGGTTTCATATAAGTGTAGGGATTCTTAGTGAATTAAAACAAACCTAGATATTAAGTTGTAGAAGTATTTCAAAGTTCCTTTATATATATATAAAGTTCGTTTTAATGGAGTTTATTCTTAAGTGTTTTAGATAACGTATTCATTAAAATTCTATTTTTTAGTGGGATGGTTGGTTTAAACGTATCTTCTATTCCATGGGAGTAGTGGCTCCTAGAAAATCTCCTGATAACTTTGACTAATGCGCACAACAAGGAGACTATTGTATGTTTAGTGTAAAGGCCTAAGTTGTTTCCTATTCTATAGGAACACGTTCCTTGATTCAAGGAAGAAGTGTAGTAGTAGAGTAGTGCTTGATCTCTAATATAAACATGAGTTTGCTTTAATTTATAACACAACTTACCCTGCATTTGAAAAGATTTTCTAGAAGAATTAAACATTCTAAGTTAGTTGCACTTATGATAAAGACCTTGTTCCAATCATCCAAGTCTCCCTATATGCAATTTTTTGAGTTTTAGTTCTGAGTTGTACTAAGAGGAAGGGTTAAGAGACCTTGTAAAGACTTTAAGTCAAGCTTAAAGAAATAAAGGGAAAAGAGAAAGAGCAAAGGGAACTTGAGCTATGAACGTAACTTAAGTTGAGAGTTTCCAAGGGAAAAGTGAATGCATTTAGTTTGAATGTTGCTCAATAAATATTTAGATAGAATGTTGTTTATTTTTGTAAAGAATTGAATAAATTTTTCCTTAACCCATATATGTTATTTATAGGTTCCCAAGAAGCCTTGTAGTCGATTGTGGGATTCTAAGTGCCACTTGCGATCTATCTAGCATGCCAACTAACTGGGCTGACCCAATAAATTCAATAACTATAATGGTCCAATTCTCATACAATTAGGTCAAGTTGTTAGGCCTAATATCCTTAGGTTATCAATATGCCCAAAATGGCTTATGTTCCATTCTTCTTAGGCTAACCCATTCACAGAGTATAAGAAAGGAGATATTTTGTATAAACAAATACAACTCTAGCCCCTTTAAACATTTTATTTGATAATAAAAGCATACTACTTCACACTCACACATGCAACATCTTCAAATTGTATTACTTCATACTATCTTAGTAGGTTAAAGTTTTAGAGGATGGTATCCAAGAAGACCTGGGATTCAATATCTTCTATATCAATATTGTCTTATCGCTTACGACTCTCTTTAGTTAAAAAAAAAAAATTGGTTCATACTAGTAAAACTTAATTACCCTCTTATATCAAATTTAAAGAAAAAAGGGTATAAAAAACTCATGGTCACATAATGAGAAAATAATGGACACTTTATAGCAACGAATTAGTATGTACTACTACTTTTTTATATCTACAAGGAGGAGGAATGAAGTGGACATGATTAACAAAAAGTCAAGGGAAATTAATCTTTTTCTTCCTATTTTTGGCATACTTTTCTTGACCTGCAAATAATCCCCAAATCATACTCCATATTATATGAATCAAATTAAAAATAGGACCTCAATGTATGTGGACCATTTACAAGTCATGGCTGCTTTCTGTGTCACTTTTCATTTCAGTGCTTCAAGATGAAAGCAGCACCACCTTGCATGGCCCAATTAAGCAAATAAATCAAATCTCTTCCGATTTGATGTTGACTTCGAAGGTTGGAGAATTCTCATATATATATATATATATATATATATATATATATATATATATATATATATATATATATATATTATAAAGTTAAAATGAGAAGGGTCTTTCAAATGAGTGACCCTTCATCTCATAGATCCAACGCATGGCATTTTACTTATATATAGTGATATTTTTTTAACTCATAGTAACCAAGATATATTCTTTCACTTATAGTGATTATATTCATTGTTATAGTGACTATTTTTATCGTTATAATGACCAATTTTTTTTTACGTGAAATCTCATGCGTTGGATCTTTCCACTTAAAGGGTCAAGATCCCTTCTCACCCTTCTTTTTTTAAGCACCCTTCTCATTGGATCCCTCCCATATATATATATATATATATATATATATATATATATATATATATATATATATATATATATATATATATATATATATATATGGAATACTATGGAAATTAAATAAATGATGTGAAACGGTCCAAATACAAATGGGGTATAATCTTCAATTATTATTTTTTCTTGTAATTCCTAGGTAATTCTTAGATCATGTAGGTCACACTCTAGTGGCTACTGACTTATGTGTTACTCATTATGCATCCTAACTTAAATATCACCCTGGTTGTGAGGCTGTGAGTCACTTTGGATTTTGGAGTAACCTACGCAAAATCATGAGCAAATAAACAACATGCATGAACAAATAAATATCGATCTCCATTAATTATGTAAATTTCATGTTTAATTAGAGTGCTAATTTATTTTTATTTTTTTGTTTGTTGTAAAGACTATCTATTATAATAGAAGCGTAATGATTAACGTAAAATATCAATTAGCAAACGCAAATACAGATTTATGTTGTTTCACATATGTGAAATATATAGGTACGTCTACAGGAGTAAATATTATTGATCTTGAGAAAAAACTTAAGTAAATAGCTAGGTATGAAAATATTATTGATCCGTATAAATTCAAATACTCATCTAACATATATGGCGACAATTACATATATTCAAGGTAATACTAATATACCTCAAGAGTGCTAACTTACATTATTGTTTGATCGAGATTTGATGCTACAACAATATTGAAAAGGAGAGTATATGAACTAGTCAAGTGTTGATAAACATCAAATACCATGTGATTTACCCTAAAATAAATCATGACATTTTACCCCTTGATTAGAAAATTTCTATGTATGTGAAACTATTATTGAGAGAGAGAGAGAGAGAGAGAGAGAGAGAGAGAGAGAGAGAGAGAGAGAGAGAGAGAGAGAGAGAGAGAGAGAGAGAGAGAGAGAGAGAGAGAGAGAGAGAGAGAGAGAGAGAGAGAGAGAGAGAGAGAGAGAGAGAGAGAGAGAGAGAGAGAGAGAGAGAGAGAGAGAGAGAGATTCAAAAAAACATAAGCATGAGAATATCAAGTATAAAAATAAAATTATAAAAGTATTCCTAATATATTTATATCAAGTATAAATTAGGAATTTCATATATGTTTTCCATCACCCAAACAATTTTCTTTAAAACTTTTCCTAAACTAGCAATAATACAACTTTTATCTATTATTGCTACTATGTGAAGGTTAAATGCCCCACTTGTAGGCTATTGAATTCATGATAAGTGTAGTCTATTTGTCTAAACACCATAAAGCTAGTTACATTGGCACACGCCATATCGCCCATATGCATTGCCTCAGCTGATGTTAAAATTTGATAATATCCTCCCCCTACCCCTTGAGATGTTGATTTATCCATCTATGAGCCAAGGTTTTGAGCGATCATTAGTCTTGTCCTACGTATTGCTAGTAGTGTAACAAGTAGAAAAAGGCCCAAGGATGTGACAAATGAAACACAATTGGTTTCTCTAATAGTTAATTTAATGAATCCTTGAAAACTATGGTAGGATATACAATAGCCTTCAAATTGAGAAATTCCTATATATCAAGGGGTATTTTCGTAGTTTCATTTTATATATATATCTGAGATCATAATGTATGTACCATATCTGAGTTTTTCTGTATTTTTATATCGTCTATATTTCTATAACTGACATAACAATACCTATATCTAATATTATAATAACTATATCTGATATAATAATATAATAATAATAATATCTATATATGAGATCTTAATGTCATGATATAATTTATATCAAATATGAATTGAAAAAGCATCCTTCAAATTCATGTAAACTAAGGTATGGAGCACATTACTCAAATTAGATGAAAATTAAATGGTACGTTTTTCACGTAACAACTTCCTCTCAAGTACCAATATTAATCGACTCTCTAAATTTCTTTCATTTTTGAAAAAAACAAAGCTTCACAACCCTTCTAATGACAATTATAAGCATTGTTAATGTATAAATTGGAAATTGTTATTGACTAACTTTCAAACAAATGCCTCAAACATCATCGAACCAGAGACCTAAAGATTTCCAACGGCGTTAGGTATTTGTTGATCCGAAGTTGATGCAACATTCCAAGCTAAGTTAAAAAAAAAGATAGTTGTCAAGATTTCTCTCATTCTTTTCTTACCTAATACCATTAACCCTAATTTTTTAGGTACCCAACAATCAAATGTTTAGTTTTTCGAAAGTCGCGTCCTAAATTATTGGGCGAACTATTCCTGAATTTTTGGGAGAAAAGGGGGTGTGGGTGTTTACCAACAAACTTCTACTTTAAACTCCAATTATACGTTTTCTAATGTCTATTCTATTTGACTTTCTTCTTACACTTTGTCTTTAATTTGGTCACTTGAACCCTAAGAAAAACCTACGCCATCCCATCCCATATGCGTATGAATTGATATCTTAGGTATTTGTTGTTTTCTCTTCGTTGCTATATTATATTGTTGACAAAGATGATGCGATTTTTGAGTCATTGTGATGAAATTATCTTGAAATTTGGGAATAATAATGCTACTTTGTTGTTAAAAGTCTATGTATTTGGTAATATTAACTATTACTCTAATAGTATTTTAGAAACTTTCGTTGATTTTTCCAAAAATAGTCCAATTGATACAAGTAATCTACTATGGAAGTATACCCCATTTTGATCGTCAAACGCTTTAGACGGCACAAAGCTTAAAATTGGTATATTATATTAGATTGAAACTTGCAATAACAAAACCGGTGGTATGGTTTAGAACTCGATACTTAATTCATATCCGAAAATTAATAATTTTCTTTTTATTTAATATATATCAAATATAAATTAGGAATTTCTCTAATTAATTGTGCGTCTTACGTATTTTATGGTCTCACGTGCTTAAACGCAGAAAAAATTATAGTAAATTGTAAACACTTTAATATAATACTATATGAAACCAGAGAAGGTAGAAATCATGAAATGTTCCAACTTTTACTAGTACTCAATGAGGTAGCCATAAATTAAATTTGGGTAGGGATGGATAATATTAAAAAAAAATGGGAGAGGATGAATAGCAAAAAGAGAGGAAACTATGCATGGACGGAGGATGCATGAATCCATAATCTCATTCACTTGGCTGGCAGGATCTAAATTGCTTGTTATTAACTAATCACTGCAACTAAGCTAGAGAATCTTCCATTTCGACGACCATATGTTTAACAAAAAGTATTGTATACATAGTAAAAGTTACCCCTCAACATAATATATGCCAATCTTTATTAATTTTGAGGGCTTACGTACTTTTGTTATTTCAAAGGGTCGTTTTATTTTATCTCGTATGTATATAAGATTTTGTGTATGTTCAATATACGGAATACACACAGTTTAAAAAAAAAACTTTGAAATTAATAATCGTATGTTACCTAATACAGTCGTATTTTCATGATATACTTTTGTGAGAAATTGAGTAGAGGTTAAGCTAAGAAACAAGAAATTATTGGGTTTAATGTTTCCTGATAATTAATCCAAGGTTGTACACGATCATATATATAGTTCTGCAAGGAAATATGATAGCTAGGTCAAATTATTCCTACATTAAGACAATTCACTAAGTACATATAACTCAGTACATGCTCTTTACAAGAAAGAAGTGATGAGTGTCATGATTTTGCATTTTTAGAAGCTAATTATGATTTCCAAATATGTCATTTCTCTCAATTAACAAATCAAACTATATTCTAATTGAGATTTAGCCGCTTAAACTTTGTTGAAGGGCTTCTGAACGTGGGAAGTGGACAACTTATTTTATATCTTATTTGACCGTGAATATATATTGTAAACAAATAGTGTTCTTTATCTCGAAATATCATGCATGTTTTCATTGTGTTGTCTTCATCAACAATAGAGTGTTTTATATAATGGGAAAACCCTACCCTATCTTCAATTTCACTATAACTAAACAAGTCATTAATATTGACAAAAATAACAAAAGATGATTGAGAAATTCCAAATTTATACCTAATATAAATATATTAGAGGTATTTATATAATTTTATTTCTATATCTGATATTATAATGTCTTTACATGATACGAGTTTTTCTATATATTTTTATATATTATGTATTTCTATATCTGATATAACAATATTTATATATCATATAATAATATTTACATATGATATAATAATACATATACCTGATATACTAATATTCTGATATAATTTATATCTTGTATAAATTAGGAATGCCTCAAACATGGTTTCATGTGATTCTATCCTCTACACATGTATGTATCCATGTTGCACAAATTCGTTATATCCATCTTAAAAAAACCTTTATTTATTTAGTCATTTCTTAGACTCATCTTTCCAAATAATTAATTAGTTATATATATATATATATGTATATATATATATATATATATATATATATATATATATATATTAATTTGTCTCACATATTTTACTGATCTCTCAATCATTAGGGTTGATCAGATGATGAATGCTTGAGATAGCTACCTATAATTCAATCTCATATAAGTAGGGCTTCTTAATTTCTAAGGAAAGTCTGTACTCAACTTGTATTGCAAATGTTTTACCTGATTAATTTTATCACGAGAGTTCAAATAGTGTTGAATTTTTTATATTGGTAGGTTGTCGGGGAGGTTGTTGAGATGTCATGTTAATGTTGAACAATACTTTTGTATGTTGAATTGAAATATTTAGAAGACATATTACTTATACATAAATATAATTCGTAATAATCGAGTGATATTTTTAAAATTATTAGGTGAGAACCTAAAAAAGAGTGTTAATAGCATATTAAATAGTGAAAAGTACTCAAGCCTATTTTATAACTTATTTATTTGAAAATTTACCAAAAAATTATATCTGAACAATTTTGTGAAGTATTAAATTAAAATTTTTTTTTTTAATTTACCGCGTATTTTTATACATTTACGATTCAGAAAATCACAATGAGTTAATTATAATTGAACATTATATTGTTATTTCGGCTAACACTATTTGTTAACCTAAAGTTCACTCAAGAGTTTAAGAGTCGTATTATTTTTACGATGTCATTATCTACTTGGATTTCAGGATCTAACTTCTATTGCAATATCATGAGCCACTCATTGAAGGTGGAGCTCACTATGAAAATTACCATAATACCCTTGACGTACCATCTCTATCTTTGATAGTTAGGTTACTAGGGCTGGTCTGGCCCCACTAATTCCCATCATGGAGACAACACTTTACTGGCTCTTTCTCAACAATAGAACATAATGCATGCCTTATTGATTTGCTTGGTTCTTTCTTAATTTCACTGCTTTCTTAGCTCCTGTTCATATCTTTTCATTTTTTGTCCATATTGTATAGACCCCACAAGGTCTTTTCCTTTTTTTTTTCCTTCAGCTAAGGCAAGAAAAGCCTAGATTAATTAAGAATTCAAAGGAACTTAATCTAATCACATCCTAGTGAATTTGTCAGGGAATTTTTGTGCAAATATAAATCTATGTGTTAAATTATGTAAAATTAGTAGGGGCACAGTATGATTATTAGTGGTATGAAATCTATCTAGAATTGGTTTGGATTAATTTGTCAAAGTTCTTAGCTGAGTTTCATTGTAAGTTTTAGAGTTATAGAGCCGATGACTATCTACTTTGTGTAAAACCAATAGATCATCACTGTTTAGCTTTGTTGGTCATTTGCTTGAATACCGATAGCTAGGGTAATTTTATCGATAGATTCTACCATCATTAGGGGTGCTTATGAGCCAAAAAACCAAAACTTGAACTCGAATAAAAAACAACTCAATTCTCAAACTCGACTCAAATTCAAGCTCGACGAAAGCTCGTTTCAAGCTCGAGATCAAATTTATTTTCAACTTGATCCTAGCTTAAGCGTAAGTATCTATGTCCAAATTGGACCAATAAGAAACCTAAATTATATTTTAGCTTCAAGAAACTTGATTTGGTTTTAGATGGGAATTATTATTGGGTTTATATATACTAATTGCCTCAAATCATCTATCAATTTTTTTTGTGGGATTTTAAGTTTATATATAAAACTCTTTTCAACCATATTTCATTTTGTTCTAATGTGGGACTTTTGGTTTATGTATCATATTATTTTTATTTTATTCTAATTTTATTTCATAAGTGTATTTTTATATAAATACATAGTACAAATGAAAATTGGAGTTTCTCACGAGCTTTATGAATCGAGTTTGAGTAATTAGCAAATTACTCAACTCAATAAGTACCCCTAGCCATCGTTATAATGATACTAAAGTGCATGTCAAAGTCGTTCACAAAGATTGATTTGAAATTTGAAGTGGCTATAATTATAATTAAGTGACCACATATGTTAAATACATTAATGTTCAATCACCTCTTACGCTAATAAAATATGTCCACTTAAATTTAGGGGTAGTTTGGTTCACAAAGTTGGAATTGAATCGCATACAAATCCATACTACGGATGTATCTATGGATTTATTTCCATACCAATGTAAACTTTGTGAACTTCTTTGGTGCTATCATAGAATGAGTTCTAAGTTTCCTTTCCTATTATTTGGTTTTCTTTTGAAGTGGTCTTTATATTTAGTTTAACTTATTTTTATATATTTGAATATAGTTAGCAATCTAAATTCTAAAATTGTCCAACCTATGATAAATTATTATTATTTTAATAGCGCAAATGCAAAATTATATAACCCATATAACTCATAAGGCCTTAACAAAATTTAGAGAACCTCTAACAGTTTTCTTATAACATAATAATCAATAATAAATATCATAAAACAAAATATTTTGATTCCGATTTATGAACCATAAGTCTTGGATCCAGTGGCGGATCTTGAACAATTTAACTGGGGGGGGGGGGGGGGGGGGGGGGGGGGGGGGGGTTAGAAATATTCCTCTCAAAGTAAATAACTAAGCTAATTCCTTAGTCTTGTCTTCATAATCTTCATTGCAGAAAATGTTCTTTCTGTAGTAGTTGTCGATACGAGAAGAGTCAAAATCAGACGTATTAGTCTATCAAATAAAAGTCATACCTTTGACATTCCAGTTTGTGCCAATTGTTGGCAAATCTCTTATAAGGTCAAGAGATTCATGAAATGAGGATAATCTTGTGCATCACAAATAAAGTGTTCTAACTGATATTTCAAATTAAGAATCTCTTGTAGAGTGAAATTCATAGGATAGTACTTAGTAGCAAGAGTACAAATTTGATCAATATCATAGTTTTTGAACCCTTCTTTTGGTTCCAACATTGATAAGAATGTTAATAGTTCCAATGCTCTCTTATTAAATCTGTCATTGATCTCTTGCAGTTGTTTATCCATAGTAGTGATTAATATCTCTACCCGAAAATAGTGACCTATTGAGAATTGATCTTGTCGGCCACGAGCTCGCCTTTACGAGCTACATTAGGAGCATTCATATCAAGCATCAATATGGAAAAATGAGGCATCCTTAGAAGGTGAGTACTTTAACCAATTAGGAAACTTGTCAAACTAAGTGGATTGAAAACGATGATGATGTGTTTTGTGCTCATTGAATGGATAACTTTTCAAGCGAGCTTGATAGGGCTTCAAAATCTTATAAGTTCTTCTTATTTCATCTCGCTTCCCAATTGGATAATCCCACATTGGTGGCCGTAACCCTGGGTCTCGTTCTAAAGAGGTGACACTAATATTATCCATGTCAATATTATGTATTGTAGGACTTTATTCACATGTTCTATTTGGAATATTATCCTCATTAGAATGTCTTACGTTCTCTATTCTTTGAATTTAATAAGGGTCTTCTTTAATATTTTTATCAGAAGCAATGTGATCTTTTTTTAAGCTCTTTTCTTTTGTTAAAGAAGGAAGTAATGTATTTTTGCTTACCCATATCACCAATATCAGATTACCTGAATAGAATAATTTATAAGTTTACTCCATTTCTCATTAATACATACATATTAAAAATTAATCACAGGAGTCAAGGAAAGTTAATGGTCAACCAAGTAGTTATGACAAACTCTGTTTTTCGTAAATTATTCACATACAAATCAATCTCCAACAAGAAAAAAATAAAATAAAAGAAACAAAAGCGTCTCATTTATCTAAGAATTACCAATTTTTACCCATTGTGCAATATATGGTCACAGACTAATAATATATCAATATGTATTAGTACTTGCTTAATTGGTTTTATTATTCAATTAGTCCCTAACTTAAACCCCATAAATCAGACACCCCAAAATCATTCGAAAATTCATACAACACTAATTTTGTACATAATCATATTTTTACGAAAGTATTTCTAATTCCCAAAGGCCAAAACTAACAAATCATATTGAAAAATTCATAAATACTAAAATCAAACACCCCAAAAACTCAATAATTAAGGAAAAAACAGCACAAAATCATAGACATATATTTAATTCATACAACAAAAGTCACAAATCAAATTATTCTAAATGGATAAATTAAATTTTACCGGAAGTTGAGAAGATGACTATTTGGGGATGACGGAGAAAGAGAAGACAAAACCGTATTGTATACTCATCGAGTCACCGCTAAGAAACCAAGAAAAGATGAAGTTGCAGTGTTGCTAAGAAAGCAAGAGAAGACGACAGTAAAAATATTTGTGAAGAAAGCAAGAGAAGACTATGCCGCTAAGAAAGCAAGATCTCTATTCACTGCTAAGAAAACAATTGAAGTCACGGTTAGGGATGGCAACGAACCGGATCTGGACCGGGTCCTTATAGATCCAGATCCAGATTGGTTTTTCAAGGATGGATCCAGATCCAAATCCACTGGGTATGAAAAGTAAGGATCCAGATCCAGATCCAACGGATCCGGGTCCAAAACGGGTCCAAAACGGATCTTACATATTTAGGTGTATTTACCACCATAAGGGATAGTTTGGGCGGGAAGACATTTTTTGTGCTATTATATTATTGTCAATAATACTCCGTAACTAGAAAAATGAATTTGTAATTGAAATTATGGACTTTATTATACACATTAGAACATTTGCCTAGACATTAATGAGAAAAGAACTTTATTTTTCAAATTGAATTATAAAGAAAATTATAGTATTTCAAATTAGACAAATTAAAAAAAATATTATCAAAATCAATTTTTGATTCTTTTTTAATAGATACCCAAATTGGGCTAATTTGAATACTTCTTACTAGTGGTCGAACTTTACCTCACTATCATTCTCTCCTTTCTTTGTTGGTTACTAGTTTGTAAATATATTAGTATCATGAAAAATATTTCAAGACGGGTCCAAAACGGGTATTATGGTTGGACCCGTACCCGGATCCGTTTTTCAGTCATAGGACCCGGATCCGACCCGGATCCGTCGGGTCTAAATTTTGAAGACCCATATCCGTAAAAACGGATATGGATCCACGGATCCGGGTCGGATCCAATACCCGTTGCCATCCCTAGTCACGGTTCATCATGTTTGTGAAGAAATTTTTTTATTTAATTTATATAAAGTGAGTTATTAGAGATTTTGAGTTATTAAGATATTTGATAAATGGGTATTGCTGATCAAGTGGAATTCTGGTAACATGGGAAGGCAAGTAGACATACTTAGAAGATTTTTAACCAAAAATTTAGAAGGCATTTATGTGGGGGAGCCTGGCCCCTGTGGGCTTTCACTATAATCCACCGTTGCTTGGATGAATATCCAGGGATGTAACCCTCAAGAATCTACCACGCAAGAAGAAAGATGAGTCATCGTGGGTGCCGTAAGTGAAAATATTGGCTGATGCCGTCACATTAGCCAAGTGGTGTGACATTGATAAAGTATAAAAAGGTCATCCCGCGCTCACTTCAAATTAGGTATATCTTGGTTATAGAATAAAGGTCTCAGGTATTGAATTTATTATCTCAGATATACAAATAAATGTCTCATTTATTGAATTTATTATCTCAGATATACAAATAAAGATCTCAGGTATACAAATAAAGATTTCAGATATTGTATTTATTATCCCATATATATAAATAAATGTTTCAGGTATTGAATTTATTATCTAAGAAATTGAATTTATTATCTCAGATATACAAATAAAGATATCAAGTATACAAATAAAGATCTCAGGTATTGTATTTATTATTTCAGATATATAAATAAATATCTTATGTATTGAATTTATTATCTTAGATATACAAATAAAGATTTCAGGCATACAAATAAAAATCTCAGGTATTGTATTTATTATCTTAGATATATAAATAAATGTCTCAGATATTGAATTTTTGTGGCTAAGAAGCAGGTTCTGGACTTTTAAATTGCCTGGATTTCTTTATTTGTTGAATATACTTGTTTTCGGTTTAGGATAGGTTTTTGGAATGCTTTTGTGCCATAGTGAATATATTGCTAATTTGCTACTGCTGTGGATTTATGTTGTATTACGAGTAACTGAGTAGCATAGCACACGATCCTTATCTCTAAGCTAGTCATCTACTACTGTTATTTTGTCAACAGACCTTAGTGATTTTTGGTGACTTGTAATATGTTTTTGTTCAGTTTGCTTGATGTTTTTCTGTTTCAATTTCTACAATTGTGAATATTCGATGTATGGTTGTTTTTGGAAAAATAAAAAGCACATGTTTATGGAGGTTGTTTGGTCATCTGTCTTAAAGTGGAATAAAAATAAAATGAAGCATGTGTATGTGAGTAACCAAAACATTTGGGCTCTTTTCATGCACGCAATCGTGTTGTAGCCTAGATCATGATTATTTGGAATTATCTGGCATTTTCACAAGGAAACTACAATTTATTATCATCACTCATCAGTCTTCAATGTGTAGGTCTTTCTCCGTATAGCTTAAGAGCCGAAAATTTTACGTCGTAGTGATTTGTGAAAAGTTGATCCTGTGCTACTTGTACCTTTTCAATGCGGGTTTGGATTTGTTTAAATTAGGTTTGTCACACCAATAAAATGGTGTGATTTATCACAACCAATATCATCTAGTACAGTAATTAGAGGTGATGGTTGCAGGTAATGGTAGTTTATTTCCCTTTCTTTTTTGTGAGTTAAGTTTGAAACTTTAGAGGAATAGATTATGAATATTTAGGGGTAGGGTGTGTATGAGATTCTAAGGGGTTGAGAAGAAAATATAACCCTTTAAGTCTGTGATTTCATTTCAAAATTGTCCAACTAAACGAACTAAATAAAGTTATGAATTCTCAACTCATTTCAAAAGGGTAATCAACACCCTTTTAGTTGTTATACAAATGTATTTAATTTAATATGAATAACTTTATCTTATAATCATTAAAGTAGATTAGTAACTTAGATGATTGACTATTAATTTTGGAGGAAAAAATAGTATTTGCTGATAAAATAAACTAGTAACGGACGCAAGGCAAATTGTAAGTTTGTAAGCAACCGTCAAGCGGGGCGAAAGAGTGAAAGAGACATTTCGACATAAAAGAGAAGGGAAAAGTTGAACAAGTCTACAAAATTTGGCCACCATATTTCTATATCCCTTGCGGCTGAGGCTCTTTAGTTAGACAAAGAATACAAATTATAAATTGAAAATATTTTAGGGAACCGGCCAAACTAAAGTAACTAAAATTTTAAAAGGGAAAAATTAAAGCCATTATATATATATATATATATATATATATATATATATATATATATATATATATAGGGGAGGGATCATGTGAGAACCCTCCCCTTATGTGAGAACTCCTTTTTGGTGAGAACCCATCTTACACCCTTGGATGGTTGATGATCTAGGGCTGAAAATGCTTAAGAAATGGATGGCAAATCTGTAAATATCCAGACATTGTGTAAAAAATAAGGCTGGCAGAGTGCTTCGGAAAAATTTTGTACTTTTATTTTGCTGGCAGTGACTTTGCGTGTTTGCCATTTCGGTAATTATTAGACTTACAAGTCATGCTATTCATTTTTACGTGTTTCACCCTTTTCTTCATTATTAGACTTGCATGTTTCATCCTTTTCTTCATTATTGTGCATCATGTTCTTATTTTCCGAACTACTGAACATCATCATGTTCTAAACTAGTGAACATCATGTTCTAAACTAGTGAACTTGATGTTCTAAACTAGTGAACTTGATGTTCTAAACTAGTGAACTTGATGTTCTAAACCTCAACGGACTGAATTACTAAATATTTTATTTCCGTAATTCTTGACTAATGTTCTAAACTAGTATACATAATGTTCTATAAGAGTGAGCATAATGTTCTAAACTATTGAATATATAATTGTACTCGTATAATTTCATAAATTCACATATTTCAAAACCAACATAATATACTATAATGGTTAATTTAGAAAATATTTTGTAATCAACATAATATACTATAATGGTTAATTTCTAATTCTAAACGCTAGGTAATTAGTTCAAAATAGTTTGGTGGGCATTTCCAAAATACTGAACATTATGTTCTAAACTAGTGAACATTATGTTCTAAACTAGTGAACTTGATGTTCTAAATCTCAACGGACTAAAATTACTAAATGTTTTATTTTAGTAATTTTTGAATAATGTTCTAAACTAGTATACATAATGTTCTATAAGAGTGAGCATGATGTTCTAAACTATTGAACATATAATTGTACTCGTATAATTTCATAAATTCACACATTTCAAAACCAACATAATATACTATAATGGTTAATTTAGAAAATATTTAGTAATCAATATAATATACTATAATGGTTAATTTCTAATTCTAAACGCTAAGTAATTAGTTCAAAATAGTTTGGTGGTCATTTCCAAACTACTTAACATCATGTTCTAAACTAGTGAACATCATGTTCTAAATTAATGAACTTGATGTTCTTCACTAGTGAACTTGATTACGGAAATAAAACATTTAGTAATTTCAATCCGTTGAGGTTTAGAACATCAAGTTTACTAGTTTAGAACATCAAGTTCACTACTTTAGAACATGATGTTCACTAGTTTAGAACATGATGTTCAGTAGTTTGGAAATGTCCACCAAACTATTTTTTTTCTAATTACCTAGAGTTTAGAATTAGAAATCAACCATTATAGTATATTATGTTGATTACTAAATATTTTCTAAATTAACCATTATAGTATATTATGTTGGTTTTGAAATGAGTGAATTTATGAAATTATATGAGTACAATTATATGTTTAATAGTTTAGACCATTATGCTGACTCTTATAGAACATTATGTATACTAATTTAGAACATTAGTCAAGAATTACGGAAATAAAACATTTAGTAATTTCAGTCCATTGAGGTTTAGAACATCAAGTTCACTAGTTTAGAACATCAAGTTCACTACTTTAGAACATGATGTTCACTAGTTTAGAACATGATGTTCAGTAGTTTGGAAATGTCCACTAAACTATTTTGAACTAATTACCTAGAGTTTAGAATTAGAAATTAACCATTATAGTATATTATGTTGATTACTAAATATTTTCTAAATTAACCATTATAGTATATTATGTTGGTTTTGAAATGAGTGAATTTATGAAATTATACGAGTATAATTATATGTTTAATAGTTTAGAACATTATGCTGACTCTTATAGAACATTATGTATACTAATTTAGAACATTAGTCAAGAATTACGGAAATAAAACATTTAGTAATTTCAGTCCATTAAGGTTTAGAACATCAAGTTCACTAGTTTAGAACATCAAGTTCACTAATTTAGAACATGATGTTCAGTAGTTTAGAACATGATGTTCAGTATTTTGGAAATGCCCACCAAACTATTTTGAACTAATTATCTAGCGTTTAGAATTAGAAATTAACCATTATAGTATGTTTTCTTTTACCGAAGTGAATGAAAAGTGAATGAAAAGTGATGTGTGTTTCCTTTTACCAAAGTGTCAGTCACATTTTTGAAGAACATGCTTTTTGTCAGTTTTTGGGTTAATTATGGATTTGCCATTATGTTCAGTTAAATGCCATCCATTAGATCTGCCAATGTGTGTGGTGTTAGATTGGTTCTCACCCTTAAAAGGGTTCTCATATTAGGGGGGTTCTCACATGAACCCACCCCTATATATATATATATATATATATATTCTTTTCTCTATATCTTTACCTTTTCTAGGTTCCTTTTTTCTCTTTATTTACCACATGGCCCTATTGATTTGCTCAACGGGCGGCCTTTCCCATTTGACTAAAATGCCCTTGGTCTGATCCTCCGTATGTGCTCCTTCCTCTCCAAGGTCTAACTATGTTGTAAATCAAAAAAGTTGATTAATTAATTTAGTAATTACAATCTTTTTTAAATATGTAGTGGTAGGCGTTGATTCGCCTATGAAATGTATGCATGTGTGACCGATTTGACACATAGGGTTATATGGTTGACTCTTTGTAAAGATCAAACTAGGAAGGGACAAAATATGAGTTTTCAATGATTCTTTAAAAAGGAACATTTATAAACTTCTGTTAATGATTTAACGACGTGAAAAAACGAGCGGCCTTTCAAAGGGCCATATTCATATCAAAGATTTCTGCATTATGCATGAATCTTGAGAAATTGAGATAAATAACTAACTCCAAGACATGATTTTGACTCAAAGAGGATTCAAGGATAGGATATAGATTTAGACCTTAAGTAATAATCCACCCATAAACGGCTCTATCCTGATTCAATCATGTATCCGATTTTCAAGTCTTCCACACAAACAATAATATTAAAAAGCCTTAAGATTACACAAACTTATAAACTATTGAAAAGTGGGAATTAAAAATGTAAGAGCCCATTTGATAAGATTGGAATTATAATACATTGTTGGAAGACTTGTTAGAAATATTATCTTATCAAATAGAGTTCATTGATAAATATATGATTTTCGAAATATTATAGACTCAATTTAGATTCTTTTAGGCATATATAACTCTTAAAATACAGTGCCCACATTAATATTGACATTCATGAATTGTTCATGAGGCTCTCACATAAGTGAGTGTAAGTAATATTTTAAATCATTCTCTTAGTTCTTACCAAGTAAACATTATGTACATTTCATTCATTGAGTTAGAAAAAGTTAAGGCACTATTTAGGTGCCTACGGTGGTGGTAATAATGAAAACTTTCGTAATAATGAAAACTTTCGTTGCATAAGTGTTATGTTAGTGTTTATTGAAAAATTTCTTTAATTTTCTATGCAGTTTTATGAGTATAATATAAATAATAGGGATTCACTTATATTATTTTATCATGGAAAGACATTAATACTAAATTAAATAAGATATAAATGAGTAAACACCAAAATCAGGTTTCCCTTTTTTTAGCCCGATTTAACTATATAGATTGCATACTTGGTTCGGACTAAGAGAACAAGTTGAAAGATTGCTTAACACCCATTAAGATAAGCTCTTAAACCTCATTATTAAGCATTAAATCTCATTAATAAGCCTAAGTGTGCCTTTGGGCCTAATCCGAAGTCATAAATCCAATGATGATTACACTTGAATCACATTATTAATACCCAAATCATAATAAATTTCGAAAACATGTCATAATTTTATCCTAAGGCATAGTTTGCGTGAAACGCATTAGAACCTTGCACGAAATTGTGTTCATTAATACATCATTTCCTTACAAACAAGCATATAAGCCAAAATAAATTTGCCTTCAATCTTAGCAAACGCTTAATCTAAACATGGGATACAAAAGTTTTTTGTTGAATTTGAATGACTTGACGTATACAAATTACATGTAGCTTTACTTAATTAAAAAAAAAAAGTTATAGCTTATACAAAAATCGCAATAGATTTCCTGCAAAGTAACACGGTATCAGTACTCCTATCCAAGTACTAGGATGTTTAAAAACCCAACTTCTTTTTTTTTTTTTTTTTCTAGAAACGAATAATTTAGACATCCTTAGCTTAATTGCTTAATTAGTGCATGCAATGCTTGATATATTCGGAGATAACTTTAGTAGTATAGGTAACTCATTTACGTTCAAACACACACACATATATATCTATATCTATCTATCTATCTATATATATATATATATATATATATATATATATATATATATATATATATATATATATATATATATATATATATATATATGCTTAGTTTTCATCCACGTATTACATGATGAGATGAAGGGTATTTAAGTAATTTCATCTCAGCTTTGGTATATATAGTAATAATATAACCCCTTATTAATAATGTGTATTTAGGCCATCTATGACAGACTGATGTGCATCAAATTTCAAAATCCAGCTTTCCAATAAATATTACCTAGTGCTTCTCATCCTTTGTCCAAATTAACTAGCTTCTTCTATTCCTTTCCCCTCTTTCTTTCCTTGATCTTTCTGTCCTATTGCCTACTTTTGGTAGCCTTGGAGAGGTTCAATCGGTTCATGGATATTGATCCCTTGAGGATTCTTGGGGGGTGTAGGTCTTTAATTATCTTCAATTTGCATGGCTGAAACTACAACAAAACCATCATCATCTTCCCTTATATCAAGAGAAAACTACACCAAATCTCACCCATTACTAGGGTTTATCGCCTTTCTCTTCGTCTTCCTCCTCCTCCTCGCCCGCCCTGCATATCAAATAAGACATTCTAACATGGTATCGGAGCCGGTTTGTCAAACCCTATCTGCATCATCAAGAACATTTACTACAACAACATCAAGCCTTCAGCCTAAGAAGGCCCGAAATGGAACAACTTTTCCGTCTAGACAGTTTGAGGCAAGTGAGCATGAAGTACCTAGCGGACCGAACCCTATATCTAACCGGTGAGCCTTTAAAATTTTCTAAACAATGCCTATTGACAAGGGTTTGTGAATTTTCACTACTTCATGGTTGCATGGTGAGAGCTAGCTAGCTTATTGCCACTCCATTTAGTTTTGCTTTTTCCCCTACTTACTATGTTTTTTTTTTTTAACTTTCTTTGAGCTTCTTAATAGATGTATAGCAAAGATACTACTATATTTGTACGAACTCATCCGATCCATATCTTGCCTATGTAGCTCATGGCTGATATTGGTTTTGTAGCATATGTAGTTACTCGTCAAAATATGAGAGTGAGATCGAGCTGGGGGGGGGGGGGGGGGGGGGGGGGGGGGGGGGGTCAAACCTATTCTTTTTACATTATTTTTTCCAATAATTCTTCTATTATATATGTGCATGATATAGTAATCTAATAACAATTATTGAATGATTCTTCTTGCTTTGTAAGTTTTTCTTTAATCTCTATCTTTTTTGGTTGGCTTGGATTTAGGATGAATGAATGATATTTGAAATTTTCTAATACACTTCATGCTTTATACTCCATATATATATATATATATATATATATATATATATATATATATATATATATATATATATATATATATAATGATCCGTTTGATGAATCTTGATTTAGACAATCATACTGTATTTTGTTTAATTTAGTGTTCTAGGCCAAAAACTTGTCCTATGAAGGAGTTTAAATTGCTAATAAATATAATGCATATCCTAGATTCTTAATTGAAAGATATCGATCAACACAATATTTGTGAAAATAAAAATAGCTTTTTTTCAAGTTTTTTTAAGAACAAATAACATAGTCATACACTATCCTCATTCAAATCAACACTCGTAGATACTAGTAAGTTGATAGAAGAAATCTTAATTTTGATGGAGGTAATTGAAGCTATTATAATCTATACTCTCTCCATCCCCTAAATATTGCCCCAAATACGAAAAATAACTTTTTTAAGATACAATATATATAACATATAAATAATTTAATTAACGTAGTTGGCATGTTGGATTTTCTTATTATTTATTACTTCGTACATGATTTCTAAGATATACGATTCCTTCTAAGCAATACGAATGAAGAGCACAATTAAACTAATGGAGGACGTACTAATTGAATAAATAATTAGGAAGTAAGGGATATGATTCTTTAGATTTAGTGCATTAGTTTGGGGAATTCAAAGCTAAGAGAAGTGGGAATGAGAGATAAGAATGGAATCTGAGGCTTTAGAACAGGAAATGTCAGAGCTGTATGTGTACAGTATTGAAAGAGGACCCCTTTTGTTTAGCTTTGTGTTATGCCCTCTAAAATTATTTACTTGTTTTTGGATTCTCCCTCCATTGTTTTCTTTTGTCACCTTCATTCACGCATTCCAATGAGACCAACTGATTGTATATAGTTTTTCATATGTCATGATAGAATCCTTAGCATGATTATTTCCCAATAATTATTATTAACCTTAGTGTTTATCGATGTTATTTTTAATACATAATGCATGCCAAATTAATTATATGATAGGTGAATCATATCCTACCAAAAAATTTAGTTTGTACCTTTATACATTAGTATGTTTTCTTAAGCTTTAATTCGTGTGAAACTGAGAATACAGTTAAATACGGGTTTAGGTCATACTCGTTTATAGAAAATAGTACACTTTACATGATTAAGAGAGTTTCACCTAAAAACCATATTACAATAAGGAAAATAGTCCCTCAACCTTATATAATGAACATTACTCTATTAATTTATCAATATGAGATAATTAAGTGTAATATTCTATGGATTTTTAAAGTTTCAACCAATACAACCTCTAACTTTTGGAGCATACGAAGATACTTTTTAGTGTGAATAGCATATTTCGATATTTTTTTTTTCTTGTTAAATGAAACAGATGTGAAGGTCTTACTCGATATAGAGGTTTTAAGCAAAAAAAGGAATAAAATCCTTCACCTCGATCGGCACGTTTTCTAGGCAAGATCTGTGTTATTTTAATATGTAAAGTTAAAACTTCTTGCATCTTCTAAGGAACATATCTTTGTCTTGCATCGAAATAATTGCTAAAACAAAGTGTAATTTTTTCTTTTTAACATGTTAAGGCATCACCGTTTCTAGGGCATACAGATAGATAATAGTAGGTATGGAAGGTAGAATATATGCAAATTTAATTACATGGACCTTCAAAGCATTAGGAGTCAGGCAAAGATAAAGGAAACAGTGACACAAGGGATTACTACGAAGAAATTCCTAATTTATACCTAATATAAATATATCGGGGGCAATTTTGTAATTTTATTTCTATACATGAGATCATAGTATCTATACCTAATATGCATTTTTTTGTATTTTTATATCTTCTATATTTCTATATCTGATATAACATAAATATGTCTAATATAACAATACTTATATCTATAATGTCAATATCTTGATATAATTTATATAATATATGAATTAGAAAAAGCTGAATTACTACGAGTCTATATATGTTACTGCCTTCCTTAGATATAGTTTTTTTATACTATCTACTCCTTCGTGGATAGGAGAGTTTTAAAGAAGTTCTCACAGAAATTTATAATCAAAATCTTAACAAATTAGGTGGTCAATATATGTCCTAGGTTCAAATTAATATCAAATAAATAGTTAGATATAAATACTGATTGGGATGGGGAGTACGTCAAGTTACCCCAAAAAAAAACTGCAGACCACCTAAAGTGCATTATATTAAGTGATTCATGATCAGAATACACAAGTCTCTCAGACAATTTTCTAGAACTTAACGAACAAAATAATCGAATATCCATAGTCAAGAATATTTGATTTAATTGACAAATTGTATTTTGCATGTAGACATTCTGTTGGTTCCAACTATACTATTATTTCAACACATAACCAATTTATCTTTTGCAACAATAAAGTAAGTCTCAAAAAGTTCAAAAAACTTTATATTATACAATATAGTCCAAATTAATTGATAGACAAAAAAGGTTTTCCATTTAGTGGGAATGAATTTACACTAGTGCTATTTTTCCTGTTACTCAAGTGTTGAACAAGTTTTCAGCTGTACTGAATGAACAAATTTGTAAGTTTTCTATGCGCTTTATTCAGTATGATGATGTCCGAAAAGCCAAGAGAACACAGAGAAAGAGTATAACTTTAAGGCATTAAAAGAAGTACAAATAGTTGCTTTTGCCTCCCTATTATTTCTACTTCAACAGAGAATTTTGGAATTCTGCAATATTTATATGCGACTGTGGTAAGATTTTATATGAGAATTTTAGCAGTGAGTGGACACAAAAGGGCAATAAAGATGGCACAACTATGAGATTTTTATGCTCATTAGAATCACAAACAAATAAGCTCCCAAGCACTACTTTAGCAACACCATCTTTTTGAAGGGATGACCAGAAACAGTGTGTACTTGAAACTATAATAACAACTCTGTTAAGTAAAGTAATACTTCGCAGAGTGTTACTTCGATCTCTTGTGGAGATTGATCTGTTATAATGATCGAAAGTTCTCGTAGTTTCAAAAAAAAAAACAAAAATAAAGTAATACTCGTATTAAGTAATAAATACAAAAGTAGCAATGCCAAGATCATGTTTTTAATGTAATTAAACCAACACCCCTACAAAATACTCATTGGAAAACACTCATGTACATAAGGTCTCGAGCTAAGGCTGAATATATACATGTGTTTTTCAAGTTATCATGTACAGTACAAATAATGTTCACCTCAATTATTTATCAAATCTAATTCAATAATTCATTAGTTGTAGGAAAGTAGAAGAGGCTCTGTAAACATGGAAACAAATCACACAATTTGGAGCAATAAATCAATCAAAACAGATCACAATCATAGAGCATAAATTAGGAGATTACCTTACTTACTTAGCCTTGGTATTTTAGGCAAATATGCATGTATATATACTGTCCCTTTACATCACAATGAATAGAAGAAAAACATCAGTTTTCACACAAATACAGAAGGCTTAAAACCTTCATGGTATCAGATCCAGAAGATTAATCCTCTCATCATTTACCATTGAACTTACCAGAAAAAACCATGGATGATGACAATCATTCATCAGCTTTGGAAACAAACCAAACTGAAGATCTGGCTTCTGTAGAGCAGCTGTGACAGCTTCTACAGAAGCTAAACAACAAAAAACTGCTCTCAGAAAACACAAATCATCAATCTATTCACCTCCCAGAAAAACTAACCATAACAACTTCACAAGTTGGGCCAAATTCATGAACCTAGCAATCAGTGGAAGGGGGAGGCTCAGTCACATCACTACCTCCCCACCATCCCATGACAACCCTAGGTATAATAAATGGGTCCAACAAGACTCCATTGTTATGACATGGATTCTGAAAAATATTGAACATGACTGGTTAATCAGTTTCTAGACTATCCGAATGCCGGAGAATTATGGCGTGGCTTGGAGGCATTATTCAGCAGTGGGAGGGACAGTTTATAGGTATACGATCTCGCAACAAGGGCAAATACTCTTAAGCAAGGATCGGACTCGGTTGAAATGTTCTACGGGAAATTGGTGGCTCTCTGGAAGGAAATTGATAGGAGAGTCCCCAACCCCATGGAATGCTCAAAAGACAAAACCACATACAACGAGATAAATCCAAGGTATAGAGTATACCAATTCTTAGCCGGGCTAAATGAGACATTTGATAAAGATAGGCGTGACTTACTTAAATGGGACAACTTACCCACCGTGGAGGAGGCCAACTCCACCATAAGAAGGGAGGTGGCCCATCGAGGGATCATGGTCACCGAAAACCCGCCACAAGAGCACAACAATGGAGGAATCGGAAGCAGTTTGTCAGCTGCTCGGAACCGGTCTGGACGTGGCTCATCACTCCGGTGAGAAGACGACCGAACCCACCTCAAGTGCTCCTATTGTGGAGGCTCGAAACACACGAAGGAGGGTTGCTTCAAACTGATCGGGTACCCTTAATGGTGGCCCGACGGTAAGAAGCGAGGGAATAAACCGAGCATAGGGGCGAACATGGTCAGTAAGGAGGGGGAGCAAGCTGAGAGAGAAAGCAAGGAGGAAGATGCCGAAAGGAGACAGGGAGCCACAATAGGAGCAGCATCCGTAAGAGGCGAAATAGGTAAAGGGAAACTAGGGTTTCTAACCCTAAAACACAAACAACCTTCCCCCTTAATGCACCGCCCAACATTCCTCTCTTATAACAAGTTTGGGCCCTTGTTTGAAGCTAGCCTAGAACCCAAAACTAAATTAAAACAAGGCCTTATCACAAAAACCAACCCAAGGCATGCACGTTGGGTCCTCGATAGTGGAGCATCGGATACAATGACCTATGAAATTTCAGATTTCATGACAATCGACAAAACAAAACATACCCAAATTCAAATGGCAAATGGTGAATCATCTCGGGTTAATGGCTGTGGAAATATTCAAATTTCTTCGAATATAAATCTTACCAATTGCCTCTTTGTCCCTGATTTATCTCATAAACTCTAATCTGTTAGTCAAATAACAAAAGAGCTGAATTGCAGTGTATTAATCCATCCTCATTTTTTCCTTATCTAGGACACTCAAATAGGGAAGATAGTTGGGCGTGGTACTGAGAAAGATGGACTTTACTATGTTGATGAGGTGGCACAACAGGGCAAAGTAATGCTAGCTCCTGGAACTACAAATCGACAATTGTGGCTATGGCACCGGTGCTTAGGACATCCCTCTTCCGGGTATTTAGATTACTTATTTCCAGTTTTTTCCAAACATAATAAAAACTTTATTTGTGACATGTGTATTCAAGCAAAGAGTCACAGACAAACCTTTAGACCCAATAATACTAGGACAGACAACCCTTTTGACTTAATTCATGATGATGTTTGGGGCCTGGCCCCAGTAATTGGATGCAATAGTTTTGCATATTTTGTCACTTTTATTGATGATTGCACCAGGATGACTTAGGTTTATTTCTTGAGAAAGAAATCAGAGGTATTCGAAAAATTTTATGCCATGATTAAAACCCAGTTTCAGATACAAATCAAGGTTCTTCGAACTGATAATGGTGGTGAATTTATCAATTCTGACATAAAGCAGTTTACTACGAGTAAGGGTTTAATTCATCAGACCACATGCCCTCATACTCCACAACAAAATGGAATAGCCGAAAGGAAAAATAGGACCTTGCTCGAAATTACCCGTGCAATGATGATTGAATCTAGAGTTTTGAGATCTTTTTGGCCTGAAGCAATTGCAACTGCTACTTACCTCTCCAACCGACTCCCTACAAAGATCCTTCAATTCCAAACACCAATCAACGCACTTGCTAAACATAATCCATCCTTTACCACTCCTATCCTTCCTCCCCGGGTTTTTGGTTGCACTGTTTTTTTCATATATCTCAGGCACAACAAACTAAACTTGATCCTTGTGCAGTTCGATGTGTGTTTGTGGGTTATGGACAAAATCAGAAAGGTTATCGATGTTATGATCCTGCCTCTACCCGTCTTTATACAACAATGGATTGTGACTTCATAGAGACAAAATATTTTTATCACACCAGAAACCACCTTAGCAGTCAGGGGGAGAAATCAAATGACCTCCTAAGTTGGTTAAGTAGCCTAATTAGCCCAATTATGATAGGTCAAGATCCTATAGAGCCAGTTGGCAATGCCACCGAGCCTACTTCTGAAAACATAGTAAGTCCTGAAGACTCAGCCTCAAACCCACCATCTGAACCTGTTGATGTTCCTGAGGTAAGTATCCCTGGAGACACTTGTGATTTAAATTTTGAGATAACTAACCCTATGGTTCAGGAAGAGGACCAACAGGAAACTCAAGAAACTTATAAGCTTCCACCCCGAAGCACAAGAGGTATACCACCAAAGCGGTATGAAACAGAATATGAGCCAAGACAAGCATGATATCCAATTTCAAAGATGGTCCAACACAAACTATCTAAAGAAGCAAAAGCCTACAATACGACAATTTATTCTGATAAAATCCTGAGAAATGCAAAGAAAGCTTTGGAGAATGAAAAATGGAAGAGGGCAATGAAAGATGAGATTTTAGCTCTTAAGAAGAATGAGACATGGGAAAAGTGTATACTACCTCATGGCAAGAAACCTATAGGGTGTAAATGGGTCTTTACCATAAAACATCGAGCTGACGGATCTGTGGAGAGGTATAAAGCTAGATTAGTAGCGAAGGGATATACTCAAACTTATGGTATTGATTACTCTGAAACTTCCTCACCAGTTGCAAAAATTGATACCATAAGGGTCCTATTTTCAGTAGCTGCAAATGAAGATTGGCCACTACATCAATTTGATGTTAAAAATGCCTTCTTACATGGGGAATTACAGGAAGAAGTATATATGGAAGTACCTCATGGGTTCTCGGGGGATTTCAAAAAGGGAGAAGGATACAGATTGAAGAAGGCACTATATGGGTTAAAGCAATCTCATAGAGCATGATTTGGAAGATTCACCCAAGTAATGAAAAAATATGGATATCGACAAAGCAACTCAGATCATACTTTGTTCTTGAAGAATCGTGGAGAACTCATAACTTGTCTGATCATTTACGTAGATGACATAATTTTAACAAGAAGTGATTATGAAGAAATCTCAGATATAAAGAGAAAACTCTTCAAGGAATTTGAGATGAAAGACTTAGGAAATTTAAAGTACTTTCTAGGGATAGAGGTTCTACGATCCAAAACTGGAATCTTTATATCCCAAAGGAAGTATATTCTTGACTTACTCGCTGAAGTAGGTATGGTCAACTGCAAACCAGCAGACACCCCTATGATAGTGAATCATGGTCTCCAAATAGACAAAGACGCTGAAGCAACTGATCAAGGAAGATATCAAAGATTAGTAGGAAAACTCATATATCTTTCTCACACTAGACCGGATATAGCATATGCGGTTGGGGTAGTAAGCCAATTTATGCATAGACCATAGAATGATCATATGGACGCAGTGCTAAGAATTGTTCGATATCTAAAAAGAACAGCTGGGAAAGGCATAGTTTTCCATAAAAACGGCCACTTAGATCTAGAAGCCTACACCGATGCAACCTGGGGAGGAAACAAGGTAGACAAGAGTTCCACCTCTGGATATTTCACACTTGCAGGTGGAAATCTTGTAACTTGGAAGAGTAAGAAACAAAAGGTAATAGCTCTTTCAAGCGCAGAAGCTGAGTTTAGAGGTATTGCCAAAGGAATTACAGAGGTCTTGTGGCTAAGGAAGTTGCTAACTGAACTAGGCTTTCCACCAAAAAGGAAACGCGAACTTTTCTGTGATAATAAAGCAGCTATCAGCATTTCTGAGAATCCAGTACAGCATGACAGAACAAAGCACGTAGAAATAGACATAAACTTTATTAAAGAAAAACTTGAAGTTGAAATCATTGACATTCCATTTGTGAAATCAGAAGACCAATTGGCTGATATCCTAGCAAAGGCAGTCCCCGCTAAACAGTTTATGGAAGTCCTAAGCAAGTTAAGCATTGAGGACCCCACTGCTGAATTTGAGGGGGAGTGTAGGAAAGTAGAAGATTGTGGCTCTGTAAACATGAAAACAAATCAAACAATTAGGAGCAATAAATCAATCAAAACAGATCACAATCATAGAGCATAAATTAGGAGATTACCTTACTTACTTAGCCTTGGTATTTTAGGCAAATATGCATGTATATATACTGTCCCTTTACATCACAATAAATAGAAGAAAAACATCAGTTTTCACACAAATACAGAAGGGTTAAAACCTTCATTAGTTACATACATTTGGTTTCACTTAGCTTAATTCATCATTATCATCCCATCCACCACTTTGTTGTCTCCTTAACTTGATAGATTTGTCTAAAAAAATCCAATGTTATACATTGGTTAAATAAAATAAAAATAAACTAAATTTGAAATATAAAAATAAGGAGGATAGTAGAGTACCTTGTGGAGAAGGTAGCCTTTCTATGAACAACCATTATGTTTTAATTGATCATTTCATTCACATTTATTAATTTTTAACATACATCTCCGACCACGCAATCAAGCAAATATTGAGTTGTGTACCTACCCGACTCCAGCTTTATGTGTCTAGATACATAACTAAATGATTCCATGAATTCAACAAACGTCCTTCTTAGTGGTAAGGTAAGATATATATATAGTACTCCTCTTGTTTCTTTTTATTTCTTTTTATTTGTTTTTGCTTCAATTTCAAAGTAAACTTAAACTTTAAATATTTTTAATTGCGCGTTTGTAAAAATTATATAAAGTTGATATTTGAAAATTTTACGTTGAAATGAATCTTTTGATACCCCATATGATTATGTTTTTTCTTATAGATCAATTAGAAAGAATTCATGGTCAAAATTTAATTCTAACATCAATAGATTCCAAACAAGAAGAATAAAAAGAAACGAAGGTAGTAACATCTTATAATTAAGAGAATTTGCAGCCTTGACATATGATTGAAAATCGCAACGCTTCTTCCAATTGTTGACAAATACATTCTAGTCCAAGTTAATTTCCACCTTGATTCTCACTATGTTTGATTAGATATAATGTAACAATGATCACCTTAAAATCAATTAACAACTTCTATAGTGAAACAATTCCTATTTCTCAAGCACTCCACTCCCACTCTCTCTTGAACATTAAAGTTAGCATGTGAATCTTTTTCTCACTTTCCTAGGGAAGAGAAATAAAGAGGTAGCTAGTGCAAGCGTATCATAGATTTTTTTTTGTCCGAATACCCATAAGCTTTACATATGTTAATCTTAATTGCATTGATTAGGTTGAACCAACCCATTAAGACTATGTAATCCACAATTTGTTAATTTTTTTGGAACTATATAATTTCCTTTATCTCGTAATTTTTGAGTTACTTGAATTTTTCAAAATTTTATCAACTTTTATTTTAGGCACTAATATAAAAATGAATGTGTTAGCTATGTAATTGTTAGTATTAGTGATGCATTGATATGAATTATCTCTAGTCTTTTTGTCATTTAACATGATAATAATAAAAAATTGTTACTGTAACAATAAAAAATGATCACTATAATAATAAAAAGAGTTATTATGAGTGAAAAAAAATTATTTGGTCACTCTATGAGTTAAAAAGGGTCACTATGTGTACGTAAAATATCATCCGTTGGATTTAGGAGATAAAGAGCCAAGATATATTTTTATCCTTCTCATTTTAAATACCTTCTTATATATATATATATATATATATATAAGTTATTTTTAGAAAATTTTAAACAAAAATATGGGTTTTCAAAATATACTCGATTATTTTTTTTTAACTTTTTCACCAAACACCCTTGTCGTTTATATATTTTACCATATAAACATTTTTTTTTTAAATATTCATACATAGGATTTACATGCTTTATGTAAACTAATATGAATTAATGTTAATTATATCAATTAAAATAAATTAAAACGAATATTAACATGATAATTTCAATTTAAAAAAAAGAGTTGTAATTTATTTTCAGGCCAACCCAAGAGGGGTCGTTTAAGGGAGACGGCTAGCCCTTGGACTAGCCATTTACACTGATAAAACTGTTAATTTATGTTGACAAAAAATTTCCTCTTTGTAGTAAAGTTACCAACTCGAAAAAAATTCTCCACATCACATATGTTATACGACTCTTCCCATGAAAAATGAAATTGTTAAACAACATATGTGATACTATTCCTAGCTAGATAGTTTCTCCTCCATCGTCCAAGGTTTTCTTTAGCATTATTTCGAGTTGGTTATTTAAAGAAATAAAATACTCACCCATCAAATAAAACACAAAGAGTTATATATTGTTCTATGAAATGAAATAAAAAGAAAATAACATTATATTGAAATGAAGCCAATATCAATTAATTGTAGTTCGATTGTCCCCCAAAACAAGTTACACTAGTCCTCTATTATTCCTTTAGATATATGCCCCTATTTCTCAGTTGTGTAGTTGATGATGTCGTTGGTGCAAATGCTACGCTGAACTTCAGCCGCTAGTTCCTCCATGCTCAGCTCACATTCTATCCTTATCTTTGCACATAAGATAGATTAGCTGATCACTAAAATAAAGCCATACAGATCGAAGCAAACAAAACCAATTAATGTACTGTAGATTTACGTACACCATGTCATCATGTCGTGCTTTTATATTTATACTTGAATTTACATGATTTTAGAGGGATGTGTAGTAGAGTATCTTTAATTAGATCATCCTTGTATGTTACTATCTATGCTAGAGTAGTTAGTTTAAACTAGGTCATCTTATTTAAAAGAAGTCGCAAGCGGCAAGATAACAATTGATGTAGACGGGATTTGATCCCAAGTCTTGTATACCACCCTCTAAGACTTTATTTAGATGAAAACTCCCCACGGGCATTGGGAAAATTGTCTAATTTACAAAAGATCATAGAATAAAGGATAGCTAGGGCTTTTGCTAATACCTTAACTAGTAGAGAACGGTGTCATTCATGCTGCTAATATTCAAGTTAATGATCTTGAATGAAAGCTTCTCTAGTGTGCTTATTATCCTAAGTAGTTGTCCATGAGTTCTTTTTGATATTATCCTCAACACAACGTTAGACCCCGAAATCTTTGCTTCCACGTCAGCAATCGGAGAATTGCATGATGCCACCAGCTCCTCGCCACCATCAAATTGAAAGGAGTGGTTAGTGATGACATTGGCGTTGGCTAGTTGACGTTGGCTTGGTGGTAGTTGCCTCGGGCTTGGGCTTGGGCTTAGGCTTTTCCTTCTCTTCTGTGACTACAAGGGTTGGAGAACTTGATGCAGCTCCTTTATGAATTCTACCACTCCGCCAATTATTGATGCTTGATCTCCCTTAATGTCATAAAAAATTGTTCAAGATTTGGTTACTCCAAGCACATTAATAATGATCATGTAATATATATCCGCCTAATGTATCCACAAAATTCTAACTTATATTTTCTATTCGTAGTTGATTTATAAACTAGAATTACATTATAAATTGGATCTCCTAAACGATTAACCGAGCTAGCTAGCTACTTACACTACGTGATGGATCATAAGGCTTGAACATAATTACGACCTTCGATGAAACCTTTTGGGGATCTAACTATCCAAGCTCAAAACTTGATCCAAATCTCGGTTAAGTTTAAATCATGATACCATATCCTACACTAGGAATCAACTAACTTCAAAATTAATTAGGAGTTCTTTTTATAATTATCGTCTTTTTGTCAAGAATTAATTGTCACGCTGATAGTGTAATTTAAACTAGTAACGTGACAATTATTCACTAAGACGGAGGCAGTAATGATATAGGATCCATTGCCAAGAAAAATCTTTAAATAACTTGGGCTACGGTACGCGATGGATCAATGAAAATGAAACATAATAGTAGGGGAGATGAGGGGTATATGAATACCTTCTTGATGTAGAAGCAAGGCGTCAAGGAACGTAAAACCTTGAGATGGTGAATCATCTGCCTTCTCCTGTTCTTCTCAACCGTGATACAAGGGATTTCCATATATATTTATAAGAAATTGTTCATCTCTTGAGGAACTGTTGAGAAAGGGAGGACGAAAGAGACGTGTTATAAAGGCATATAACACACATAAATTAAAAAAATCTTCTCATTTTTTGTTCCTCAATAAAATAAAGCCTAAAGGCTAAGGAAACCAAGTGAGGTGGGCTTGGAACTTAGCTCTTAAGGGGCCTCCTCAATACCAGAGGACCAATATACCTAAACTCACATAAAGACTTGTACATTGGGTTGGGTTAGAGTCAAAATGAGTATAACAAAATAGGCTAGGGCGGGTCAAAAAGATGCATAATTGGCCAAGTCGGGCCAAATCGTCCAAAGAGAATATAATTTTTATTTATAGAGAGTGATAGTTTACATGTATCACCTCCAATCTTTGACAGTATCATCGACAAGAAAGTAAACATAATTCATTACCTAACAGTATTTAAAAGCCTTGAAAACCATTGACTCATTATTGACCCGACTTATTAACCCACTAAAGGCTCAATAAAATATGACCATTTAAGAGAATGACCAATTAGACCCATTATTAATTAAACCCTTTTACAAACGATCTGGTCAAGGGCTCTTAACGGGGCCCCTCCAATTTGAACAGGTCTACCCACATACATTATTATAACAGGAAAATTTTTAATAACAGCTACACAGACACAAAGCAACCGTTCGAAAACAAACCAACATATGGCTATACCTCATAAACACGAAAGAGAAAACCTAAGCCTATGAGCCAAGGGTCTGAACCATTCTGTTTCCTAGCACTACACTTCTTAAGAAAAGTTGCTTGCCAAAATATACTCTTTATTGTCTCCTATCTATTCCCTCTCTTCCTTTATTTTTATCCTATTTTTATTTATATAATTAAAGTTTAAAAAATTTGACTATAAATTCGATCTCATGATATTATCAGAAATAGTATATTATCAGAAATAGTATATTTAAGTGGGATATTATTACATGCATATCTATGTAAATTTTTATAATTTTCTTATCTTACACATTTAGTGATAAACATGTTTTAAGCTATGTCTTGGAGGTTGTGTCAAAAGAGGAAAAAAAATTAGGGAGAGAGTGAATTAGATATTGTTGGACCGCTATATTATTTGTAATTTTTGTTTCATGGTTGTTTAGTTTATGACAACTTTCAACTATATATAAAAAAAATTAGGTGTTATGGTATGTTATTTCAGGTTTATTTTACTAATTTATTTGCTTCGTTATTTTTACTCCAGTGATGAGTAAATGTAACTTGAATAATATAACAAATCTCACTATAATATTTTACTACTTTACTAGCTGCATGCACTCTAATATTTGAGCTGCCTCTCTAAGATAACTTAGTTGATCGAGTTGATTTATTTTTGTAGTATTATGCATGGCATCATGGAAAAATTCAGAGTAAGTAATTACATTAATAGCTAGACATTAGATGATCAGAAGTCAGATTGAGGACTACATGATGCGCTTGAACCACAGTTTGAGTACTTTCCTGTCATGAAGAAGGATAAGTTTGTTCTTAATCGAAAAAAAATGGTCACAGTTTTAATTCGTTTTCTCAGACTTTCTCAATTAAGCAAATACTCGTATAACATAATTAAACATAAAAATTCTTTTTTAAGAAATCCTTTAAAATGCAAACATATGCATATCTTAATATTTTATGGAGTAATCTATAAGAAAGAATATGTTGTTGTATTTATTGATTATTTTCGTTCTTGTACATGCATGTATTTATACTAACTTCTCTTTGAGTTTCAGGCTAATATAATCACTATAAATCTTATCTTATCACTATATTTATCTTGTTTTCTAGTTTATCTTTTCCTAATCTTATCTTGTAGCTTATCTAATCTCTTTGTAACAATCTTATCTTTCTACACTCCCCCTCAAGTTAGTTGCGGGATTACCAACACTTAACTTGCACAATATCTTTTCAAACATTCCAGCTCCAACAGCTTTCGTTAAAATATCTGCCCTTTGATCGCCTGACCTAACAAACTGCAGACTAATCACTCCGGCTTCTAAAGTGTCTTTGATGAAGTGCCTATCAACTTCAACATGTTTAGTCCGATCATGTTGAACTGGATTCTCTGATATGCTGATTGCTGATTTGTTATCGCAAAATATCTCACAACTAGTCTCTGGAGTAAAACCAAGTTTAGTAAGAAGTTTCCTTAGCCAGAGAACTTCTGCAATTCCCTTTGCAATTCCTCGAAATTCTGCTTCAGTACTGGATAATGCAACGACCTTCTGTTTCTTACTTCTCCAAGTTACCAGGTTTCCTCCAACAAGAGTGAAGTATCCTGACGTTGACTTTCTGCTATCTCCATCACCTGCCCAGTCAGCATCGGTATAAGCCTGAAGTTTCAAGTGATCATTCTTCCAAAACATTACCCCATTTCCCGGTGTTCCCTTAGGATATCTTAGAATCTGGTATACTGCATCCATATGATGAGCTTGGGGCTTGTGCATAAACCGACTCACTACTTCAACTGCATATACAATATCTGGTCGGGTATGTGAGAGATAGATAAGTTTACCCACAAGCCTTTGGTATTGTCCTTGATCCACTACTTCTGCATTTTCATCAATTCTTAACCCATGATTTACTATCATCGGTGTTTCCGCCGCCTTGCAATCAATCATTCCAATTTCTGTTAATAGGTCCAGGATATACTTCTTTTGGGATATGAAGATTCCCTGTCTCGATCTGAGAACTTCGATCCCAAGGAAGTATTTAAGATTTCCTAGATCCTTCATCTCAAATTCTCGAGACAGATTCTCCTTTAGTATCTGAATTTCTTTTTCATCATCTCCAGTGATAATCATATCATCAACATAGATAATGAGACAAGTTATTATATCATCTCGATAATGTGATCTGAATTACTTTGTCTATATCCAAATCATTTCATAGCCATCGTGAATCTTCCAAACCATGCTCTTGGAGACTGCTTCAACCCATACAAGGCCCTTTTTAGTTTGCACCCTTCACCTTTCAGATATCCTTTTGAGAACCCTGGAGGGGGGTCCATGTATACTTCTTCAGTTATTTCTCCATGTAAGAAAGCATTCTTTATGTCAAATTGGTGTAGTCTCCATTCCTTGTTTGCTGCTACTGAAAATAACACCCTGATAGTGTCGATCTTTGCTATAGGCGAGAATGTTTCGGAGTAGTCAATTCCATATACTTGTGTATATCCCTTCGCTACCAACCTTGCTTTATATCTCTCAATGCTTCAATTGGCTTTATATTTAATGGTAAATACCCATTTACATCCTACTGTCCTTTTCCCTTTCGGAATCAAGCATTTGTCCCAAGTTCCATTTTTTTCAAGGGCAGTAATTTCTTCTTGCATGGCCTTTGTCCAGCTTTTGTTTCTGAGAGCGTCTTCAATTTTTTTGGGAGGGTTATCTGCGTATAAAGTGGTGTTAAAAGCTAGAGCAGCTTCAGTGAGATTACTCGAGCATGGTTCAATCGGGTATTTTAACCTTCGTGCCTCATATTCTGGATCATATCTCCTTGGTGGAGCCCCCTTGTACTTCTTTGAGGTAATATGTACTTGGAGGGTTCTCTTTCTTCTAGAATATCTGTATTATCTTCCTGCATATTAGGGTTAGGAGATACAGATTCAATTATATCATTATTACTTTCTGGAGTTACCTCTTCTGCATGATCATCAGACACATCACGCTTGTATTGAGGAGGTGACTGTATTACAGTGGGAGTAGTTTCGTTGGTATTGCCAACCTGTTCTTTTGAGTTTGTATGTACTTCCCCCGGAAAAGTGAGCCATCTTAGACTCTCATAATCAGTCTCCCCCTGACGTCTAAGGTGGGAATAGTAAAAAGTTGTTTCGAAAAATTCGCAGTCCATAGTGGTGAACATACGATTTGAAATAGGATCAAAACACCTATAACCCTTTTGATGTACCCCATATATCACAAAGACACACTTAACAACCCTTGTTTGGAGTTTGTGACGACTCTGACTCGGAAGGTGAACATACACAGTGCAACCGAAAATTCTAGGAGGAAGAGAATGAGTAGGAGGAATTGGGAAAAAGGTGATTAGGGTAACAAGGGGAGTTTTGTAGTTTAGGCATTTTGTGGGTAATCAATTAGTTACATAATTTGCTGTGGAGATAGCTTCGGGCCAGAACCGGGTTGGGACCCCCGATTCAATCATTATTGCCCTAGTTATCTCAAGTAAGGTCCGATTTTTCCGCTCGGCCACTCCATTTTGTTGTGGAGTGTCAGGGTAGGTAGTCTGATGGATAAGCCCATGGGTAGAGAGAAATTGTTTCATATTAAAATTCACGTATTCTCCACCATTGTCGGTTCTGAGAACCTTAATTCGAGTTTGAAATTGAGTATGAATCATATTATAGAAGTCAACAAAAATTTGAAAAACTTTAGATTTATATTTCATAAAATAGACCCAACTCATACGAGTGCAATCATCGATAAATAATACGTAATATCCCAAATCATGAGTTCTAGAATTAGGGGCAGGACCCCAGACATCAGAATGAACTAGCATAAACAGTTTTTCAGTAAGACTAGTCCTAGGAGAATAAGAATGTTTATGACTCTTAGCTAAAACACAAGCTTCACAATCTAATTTTATTTTCAAATTTCTAAAGGAAAGGAAAAGATGTTCTAAATATCCTAGTAATGGATGACCCAGACGACGATGCCACATCCAGAGTTGAAGTTCTACTGACTCGCGAGTAAGTGATACATTACCCTGTTGAAACATCTCATCCATGTAATACAGGCCATCTCTCTCAGTACCATGCCCAATAATTGTCTTTGTCTAAAGATCTTGTATCAAACAAACATCAGATTTCATTAGAACAGTGCAGTTGCGTTCTTTTGTTAACTGACTCACATAAAGTAATTTATGAGATAATTGAGGAATAAGAAGACAATTTTCCAAGATCAGGTTTGGAAAGATTTTAATCGTCCCGGCTTTCTCAACCCGAATACATTCCCCGCTTGCAGTCTGTATAAACGTTTTCTTTGGTTTAGAAAAAAGAATAAAATTAGTGGGGTCATAAGTCATTGTATCAGTGGCTCCGCAGTCTAAAACCCATTTTTCTTTAAACTGCGTCAAATTACACGCCCTGAGTTTTATTTCAGAAGTTGGATTTACGGGAGTTAAGTGGGTTGTGTATTTAATATGGGTCGAAGTTTGGTGGGTTGCATTGTCATGAGCTAGGATTTGTTTATGGACTAGGGTTTGTGTTTTGTTGGAGAGCTTTAAAAGGGCTGCTCCCTTTGTTACCCGCAGCTGCTCCCCTAGGGTTTGGGCTCCTCCCCTTGTTCCCTGCAGCTGCTCCCCTAGGGTTTCTCGTGTTCTCCGCAGCTCTTCCTCTTGACTTGCTCCCCTTCTCCCACTTCTCTCATGGCTTCTAGGGTTTTCCTCCCTACTCCACGTGGGTTCCCCACTTGCCTCCCCAGATCTTCCGGTTTTATCTTGTGTTGGTTCTTACCTCCACGATCCCCACTTCTGTCGCCTGTTTCCGAAGACTCCTCGACTTTGGTCTAGGGTCTCCGGTGGTTTGTTTCACTGGTGCTTGCTTTTGTTGACCCGAGCACATTTAATGTGCTTCCTCTCTCTGGGTCTCTCTGTACCTCTGGTCTCCTTCTGTCGGAGGAGGTGAATTTGCCGGCCTTTGCTCCACTACTCTGTGATTGCGCTTCGGTCCACCAATCGGGGTATCCGATTAATTTGAAACACCCATCTTGGGTGTGCCTCCTCCCACCATAGTAAGTGCACTTTAAGTTTGCCTGGTCATCCTCCTCTTTTCGGGGTTGTGATTTGGTGGGCTTCGACTGAGTGACTAGACCACTTTCGATTCCAGGTAGTTTCTTGGCCTGATCTTCGTTATTGGGTATCGCCCTCCGTGCGATTTCTCTTCAAATTATACTGTAGGCTTCTTCTATTGATGGTAGGGGCATTTTGTTGAGTATGCCATGTCTGTCTTGATCATACGTGTCATTTATGCCTGATAAGAACTGATATACCTTGGTCTTTTGCATGATTTCGTTGTAAATTGTGATATCTTCAGTGTGTTTCATGGGATTTGGTACTCTTCGGTCTATGTCCCTCCATACAGCTACCAATTTCCCATAAAACACCTCGATAGTATCTGTCCCTTGCTTCATAGTGTTCGCCCGAACTATTAGGTCATATACCTGGAGTTCGTCCTGTCCACTACTGAACAAGGTTTTGATGCCTTGCCACAGTTCCTTTGCTGTCGAATAATCGAGAAATTGTTGGACTAGATCGGACTCAATGTTTTCTATGATCCATGAGAAAACAGTTGAGTCATGTTATGCCCATCTTGTGTAATTTGGATCATCAGTTGTAGGTGGGGCTGCAATGATGTAATTGAGCAGGCCTCGCCCACTGATAGCTAAATGCATAAGTCTGGCCCACTTTGTGTAGTTCGTGTGGTTGAGTTTTTCACTCAAACTCACTAGTTGGTTGCTAGTCTCTAGGTCAGCTTTGTTGGGTTTTAACTATTGTAGCAGTTGCCACAAATGATTTACGGTGACTGGTGATTCAATCACCTCCTTGTTCTGGTTTTTGTTGTTTTCTGACACTGAAGGTGAGTTAGGGTAAATGATGAAGCTCAAAGAATGTGTTTTTCCAGGAAAAACCGTTGGCTCTGATACCATATAAGAAAGAATATGTTGTTGTGTTTATTGATTATTTTCGTTCTTGTACATGCATATATTTATACTAACTCCTCTTTGAGTTTCAAGCTAATATAATCACTATAAATCTTATCTTATCACTATATTTATCTTATTTTCTAGTTTATCTTTTCCTAATCTTATCTTGTAGCTTATCTAATCTCTTTGTAACAATCTTATCTTTCTACATAATCCGGATGCCATAAGCTTTTAGGTTATCAGTTGCGTTACTTTTATACTTCATTTATGAATTCTAATATCTTTTAACAGTAGACATACAGAGTTATATAATGAAATTCAGTCATCGATTGTTATTAATTTAAAATGTGACACTTTTTTTATACAAACATTAGTCTTAGAATGATCATATACTTCCTCCATTTTCTTTTATTTGTCCTATTTAAAATATTTTATTTGAGTAAAAAACTTAAATGTGATTTTTCGTTCATATATGTAAGTTAAAATATATCTATATGGAATTTTGTCAAATTCGTCTCAAAATATAATTTTTAATATGTAAATTATATATTTTTTTATAATATATATTTATAGATATGGTAGTTATAATACGTGCATTGAAAAGTTAAGATATACTTGGTATGCATCATGCTAGGGGCTGCTTTCCTAGTTGCATTGACGATGACAGCCCTGTTAATATACTGACAATCTAGATGCAGAATCTTACAGAAAATCACAGGACAATGGAAAAAAAAATGGCTTAAAATACACAAACTAGCCTCGAGACGATTCCTCGTATGACACATATGCTTGTGGTTATTATTAAACTTACCTTTAGAGGCTAGGGACAGGCTATGAGCCTATGAAGAAGTAGTAAGTAGCTTCCTGATATAGTCTCAGTAAATGCTGCATGTTGCACTCTCGTGACGCTAAACTCATGCATTTCCACTCTTCAATAATGCTCCTCTGGCCTCTGCTATATGTGTTACCGTGCCGCCAATGTCTTGCAAAATTTTAATGGTCTCACGTTTATTACAGTGGGATCAATATTATTTACGCCGGCCCCGTGTAAGTTTACACTTTTCCCTCTGCGAAACTGTTTGTCCGTGTAAGATTAAAGACAGAGATCCACAAGGCCTGATCTCATCAAAATCAAAGCCATGCATGCCATGCGGCGTGCATTCTACATTTCTCAACACATATGTGGGTATACTGATACGTGAGTTTTGAAAACTTGCTGCAAGGAGAGCGAGCAATAACGTACTCGTTGCACTAATATTATGTCTAATTGTCTATTTACTTGCATAATATAAAGTTAAAATTCTTTAAAAAAAAATTCTTATTTAAATCATTGATTGAGATCGAGCTAGTATTTCTAATTTTGTTTTTTCAGATAGCTAGTACCTTAAAATATAAACAATTGAAAATGATACATGTATGATGCATGCTGATGTTTGTCCATAAATTAAGTTAACATTATGGAAATTGACTTCATTTCAGTCCATAATTTTGGAGTGTGTCAATGTGTTATATAATCAAGTCTGCAATTTCACATGCGTCTGGGTGTCAAATCGGGTCAACGGGTCAGTTCTGGGTTGACCCATTGCAGGTCAGTTCTTATAGGGTCAATTTTGTCTATCGGGTCGGTTCGGGTTCAGATCGGGTTAAATTGATTATTTGCTTGGTCGGGTTCGGGCCGGGTTCAGGTCGGGTTGTATTCAGTTCGGGTTGTATTCGGTTCGGGTCAAGGTCGATTCGGGTTGTATTTGGTTCAGGTCAAGGTTGGTTCTAGTACAATCGGGTTGATTCCTGAACGGGTTATAGCGGGTTATTTCGGATTCGGGTCAAGATCGGTTCTGGTAAAATCGGGTCGGTTCCTGAACGGGTTATAGCGAAATTCTATGAAAACTATATTTTAGTTTTTTATTTAATGTTATTTAAAGAGTAGGTTGTAGGAAAATGATTGTCATTTTGGAAAAAAGGACTTCAATGATATTTATGAAACAATGAAACCCCAAATTGTAAGGCTCTAATCTCACTTTTCATAGCCATAGACATGATGGTTTCGCTTTTATTTGAATATTTAGTAAATCTTTTAAAAAATTTATTTTCATAAATGTACTTATTAAATAATTAAATTAATAAAAATGTTTGGTTTCAACGTAATTAGATATTAGGTAAAAATAGGTTTGTCAAGATTAGGTCATATTCACGTATATTCAGATTATTAATACATCTAGTGAATTCAAGTAACGAATTGTTATAAATCGGGTTATATCGGTTATGTGTCGGTTTCAATCGGTTTCGGGTTCTTTTCGGATCAGGTCTGTAACGGGTCGGGTCTGTAACGGGTCGGGTCCCTAACAGGTCGGACACGGATCGAGTTCGAGTCTTTGAATATCGGGTCAAATCGGTTTCGGGTTAACATAAGGTCAGGTTGGGTCGGTTTTCGGGTCTTAATTAGGTCGGTTTCGGGTAACTTATCGAGTCGGGTCTGATTCTGACAGCTCTACACATGCACATATCCCCTTCCCAAGTTCCCATGTAACGAAAACTCTTGTGCTTTATTATCAACTACCAAAATGTAACTCTAATACTTTATTACTCCACCCATTGCAACATTTCCTTACATATATGCAGTTCACTGGTAAGGCAGACCCACTGTCACACAAATAACCCGGATTTGAATACCCATCAACATTCCTAATCAAAATATTGGTGGAATTAATGGAGGAAATTTGAAAGGGACTTACAAACCTTGCTTGTAAAGGAATGCCACCATTTTTTCATGAAATGACATTTTTGCCCTTTATCTTAAGTTTTTATTTCTTTTTTCAATTTTTATCTTTTGTACATTTTTTATTTCTGAATTTTGTAAAAAAATATAAAAAGAACGAAAGGGCCAACCGGCCAAGCGTTTGGCCCAGCCACCACTACCATGGTCCAAATGTCTGTCTCTTTCGTTTTTTTTAATGAAAACTCCTAAACAAATTAAAAATTATGATTAAAAATAAAATAATTAAAAAATAAAATTAGTAGAATTTATATAGTTTTAAGCGAGGGGATGAACTTAAAGGAAATTGACAATGTTTTAAGGGTTTCAAAAAGCTCAGAAGGACGTAATTTGTAGCCCAGGCATTGACTAACACTTTTTTTCTTTTTTTTTGAAACCCCTTATTTTAGGTTTTTCTACACACTCGTAAAACTGCTAAGTCGTTCAATTCGCAGATTAGGAGATCTACTGAACGAAATTTGAAGTCTCATGACTTAAATTACAAGGCTTCAAATGACGCAATTTTTTTTTTCAAAAATGTAAATTTGTTTATCAAACTGTGCTCTTTATCTTTCATGCCTTTCGGTTGTTTCTTATCATCCTTTGCAACGAAGACATCACAAGACTCCCTATATAGAGCGTATATTCCTTTGTTATTTCGGAGCAAGCTCAGCATGCATCACACTTGCTTCCCCTAGATACAACTAATTATGATTCTCTATTCAATATAAACATATTTACACAAAAATGCACCAAAATTGAACAAGAGATTGAATAAATTCCTGAATAACCTATAACTTTCATACTTAACCTTTCCATGTTCTCTACTGTCTCACTGCAATACACAATAGCCTGCTACCCTGAGATAATACAGTACTCTTTCTTTTTTTAAACCATTCCATTGTTTTACACCCCAAAAAAGGGAGAGAGAAACTCCTATACAAAAATCATCAATCACTTGCTAAAGAACATCCTTCTCCTCTTTCCCTTCCCTTTCTGCATAGCCTGTTTAAGAAGCTTAACCATAGTCAACACTCACATCATTTAGTTATTGCATAAAGCTACAAAGACTGCAAGCGTAAATTATACTTTATATTCTTTTTGATAAAGCTACAAAGACTACAGAGCAGAAATTCGTTGATGATACCAAAGATGTGAAATATAGATGTCAGAAAAATTCAAAAACAATCTACCCAGTTAAACATAGTTCCCACCTATGGCATGGTCTGAGTGTCACATATACTCATACGCTTGAAATTGCAGAGACGCGGTTTTTGTTGGATAATTGATTGAATATGCATCTTCTGAAGTCAAATGTGACTGCAAAATTCAAGAAGCTATACTGTCTGAAACCAGTTTTGCCAATCCTTGTACTTACTATAAACTAGTGATTGTTCTTTAATACATGTTCAGATGGATTTGTCATCATAATTAGGGTAGAATTGTTCATATCTCAATATGTAAACAAAATGTGACATGTCCAAAGAATGCTCAACAATGGAGTTTGTCTTTAATACATTTCCCATTTCCCACTACTAAAAGGTAAACAAAGAGGAAATTTGTGTATCATATCATAAATTTGTAGATAGTCTATCAAGGATCAAAGATCTCACTAAAAAGCTGATATGTAAATACATCATGATGCTCAGAAACTCTCAACAATTACACACATAAAACAGCTACTTCAAACAGAAATCAGATTAAACACCGCAAAGAAGTGCAGCTAGTAAGTAGTCCAAATCAACAGACACCGAACCTCTATCACAATTCTAATATAGAGAATGAGAAGTCAGAAATCCATCAGAGTAGGAAAAACAGCCAGGCACAAGATATATGACCCTAATCACCGACCAGTGGCTTACTATTGTTAACATAGCATCAAAAAAATCAAGTCTTCCATATAAGCATTAAACATGATAAAAATGATTAAGTGCCAGGGCCTCAAGTTGAAGGAAGACTTTTGGGCAACAAATCATATAAATAAAGAAGTGTACAGACATATAGAGTGGAAAAAGTCATAGCAAAATTATGAGGAAAAGCACACCTTCATGATGAATAATCTCAGCGTGAGGACAATTGTATCTCTTAAACTGCAAAACCAAATGAGATTATTGCTTAACATATAGAGACTACCTTATAAGTCAACAATATCTAACAATATGTAGAGAGTGGGAGGTAACCAAATTGTTGTTTCATAACACCTCACTTTGCAACATAAGAATTCAAAACCACTCCATCAACATGGAGAATTCACAACTCCAGCAACACTTAACGGATATGTTACTCAGGCTTAAATTTATTTGGGTGTATCTCATTTTCGTTGTTTTTTTTTTATTGTTTTTATGGTTGCTTTTTGCTAGAATTTGAAAGTGGGAAGGTTTCATAAACTACAGCTTCCCTCCTGCCTTTTATCCTTAACTAAAACCAAACTGGGGAAGCTAGCCTTCTATGCTTCAAAACATTTCTCTGATCTTATTTTCACTTGTGCCTTCTTTTTTTCAGTCTGTAAATAAATTCTGACTGTTTTTCTGAATAAATTTTTTCAGTCTTCCTGCCACCCACTTCACAAGGGACCTACGTAGTCATGTACATGATATATCTGGATCATGAGAGACGACGATGATAGGTATTCTCAATTCGCACACACACACACTCACACATGGAACAAGTAACACAATTAGTCTTATTTAATAAGGCAACCTAGACCAGTTGTCTAAATTATCTTAGTAGTGAGAGTATTTTACAGGCAATTGATTAGTGCATAAGAAAAGGTGGTTGCATAAAAATAATTATATCGCAACCAAGCATAATAAAAATATGTACAGCAATAAACAAGTGCATAGATAAAGTATGAAAAATAATAAAATATAATCAATAAATAAATATAATAGTTCATAGATAAATAAATAATATAAAAAGTGCAATAAAAAGTAAATAAAAGAAAATGCTTAAGAGACTTATGACATAAAAAAAAAAGCTTTTAACAATGAATTTTTTAAAATGAAGAGAGAATTTGAAGATATGATGAAGAGACTTCAAGGGTGTAATTAACCATAAAGGTTTGATTTTGGATATTTTAGTAAAACAAAAATCAAGAATGATTCTTCCTACTACCTTAACCATTTTGAAATTAAAAAATCTTAGATAAAATCACAACATAAATAAAAGAGCGTAAATATCTTTTACGAGGACTTTCAAGAGTAAAATCACATGGAAAACTCTAAGATTGCATCTATCTTAATTTAGATAGGATATAAACCCTAAATAAACATCATAAGAGGTTTTGAAAAGACTTTGAGAAAGAGGAGTAGACAAGAGAACTTTAATTTGATTAGGACCCTCTCAGAAAATTACCGCTTATACCAGGTTTTATGCTAGATTTTGCTTGAATCTCCAAATTACTTTGAAAAGTTACGGATTTTTTTTTTATATTTGAGAGAATTTGATGTATTTTGATAGATTATTTAGAGAGAGTTTTGACCTATTTCTCTCTTCGTAAAAAAAATTACGGGGTATTATGATTTTGAGGAGGCTTGAACGGACACTAACTCGCACCACGAATGTTGCGCAGCTCAAAGGCGTCAGATTCTTTTATGTGCTAGATATTTCTCAATCCCTTAGGGAGCACGCCTTTGATTTTCAACTTAGGGTTTCGCTTTTTGAGTTTTGAGATTTGTGGTGGGCCTTTGCACTAATTTGGGTTGGGCCTTGAGGTTATAATTGAGGTTTGAAGGGATTTGAGATTAATTTCTGATTTTCAAAGGGTTTTGACTGTTTCGAAAGCTTTTGAAAGTTTTGAAGGCTTTTTAAGAGCTTTAGAGGGCCTTGAGAACTTTTAAGGACTTTTTGAGATTTTCGAGGATTTTTTAAAGGTTTAAAAGGGCTTCTTTACAATTTTTCAATTCTTGCTAGAACTCAAGACCACTTAAAGCATTCGGTTACTCGTCATTGAGCCACGAATTGGAAAACACATTTTGGTGTCGACAAACACATACATCAAAAAGATAGGATAGAAGAGGGAGTCCTAAAAAAAGGTTAGTCACTTTTCGGGGATTCCTTCTCGGTGTTATAATGAAAAGGCAAGAACAATTAAGCAATACCTAGCAATATCTGAAACGGTATTCTCAGCACGCATGAGATGCACAACCTCACTAGGATTAAATATTGAAAACTCAAGATGGTGTCCGTAAGTAATGGTTACCTGCATAAAGTACACATCAGGAAATTAGATCACAATAGCTGCACTTTGAATATTTTAGGACTCAAAACCATGAATTTCACAATCTCAAAAAAAAAATACAACATATTTCACACAGATATTCAAATCATGCTAGGGCAGCTAAGCAAAGACTAAAGTCAACAATTATTCACAAAGTTTGCACAACTAAAGCTCTTTATAAGGTCAAGAATCTTGTGTCATACAAAAGGGGAAGTACCTGTTATACGCTCTCTGTCCAAATGTGTGACTCAGAAATAACACATACCAAAAATTGGTTGTCTGGACTCGAGCTTATATACAAAGTACGCTAGAAGTAATATATAAAAGGTAGTTCCCACAGTTCAGACTTAACCAATTTTTTTCTCCCTGGTATCCTTCTCAGGGTCATAGACTAATTCTTCACATCATAATCACGCATCCAAAAAAGGACTTCTGAGGAAATTTTTTTTGAGGAGGCACAACTTCACACAACATTTGGCAATCTAACTCGGTCAAGTTAAATCACCAGTTGGAGCTATTACACAATTTCAATTAGTGTTCACATCCAGATAATTGTGTTATGAGGTTATCTAAACATTTAGTACTGGTGATTGACATTTAAAAAATAGCAGGATAGCTAGATATTCAACATTTTTCTTCAATAGTATAGCTGATACCTCTGACAAAAGGCCTTGCCAAACAACAGTTATAGAGGTTAGCATCATTTTAAACTCAAATAAATGCACCAAAGATGACAAGAAAACAGACATACAGTTGTTCCTGGTACAAACTTCTCATTAACGGCAAGACTGCTAGATCCAATACCCTTGACACTATAACCCTCACGCTTAATAGTTAAAGTAGCTGGCTCCCATATGTCCAGATAACCAGTCTGCACCAGTTAAACCAATAATCTTACAATCAGATCTCTGGAGGACAAAAGTGGAATTCATAACAACCCAACAGATACTTCAAGGGATAAAGGATGATGGCAAGTTGGCAACCATACCGATACAGATACTTTATATGAGGCCTGACCATTCCTCCAGTTCTGTTCTATGTGACTTTGCATAGCAGGATCTGTATCAAAAAGGAATTCTTTAGCTACCTATACCAAAGTTTCACAGGGTATTGATACTACCCCAATGAGAAATCTGATTTTTGTTTAGTTTCACCAAATATTAACTATTTTCAGCAAAAAATGTACAGCTGGTATAGTTCAATTAGCAAAACAATTTGAAAGCCTACTCTATGAACCATGAAGATCATTGAGGCAAGGGCTATCCTTGTAGCATATACTTTTAGTTGGTGTCCGCCACCCCCCAAAAAACATACCACCCTAACCCCTAGTATTGTCTACCTTTTGCTCCCAGATGTGCTTATTTTATTTGTTAATTGCTGTAAAAGTAACAAGACTAATGATTTTCCAACAAAAACTCACCACATATGATTTTTTGGTGTTCATTAGCAAAAACTTTTACAAGCTCCCCCTGCAGTTTGGACAAAAAACGGAAAAAAATGAAAGATGAATAAGAAAAGGAGAATTAGTACTGCAGGTATGAAAATTTTAACCTAGAGCATCAGTTCAAATAACATACCACCATATCAACAGGGGAACTACAAAGAAGAATGTTACCTTCCTCTTTCTATCATCCAAAGGCTGAACTTCAATAGCCAGATATGTCTCCACGTCATCAGCTGTAATGAGGTACACTGGTTGTTTTGCCCCTGATATTTACAAGTTCCTGAGTGCATAATTCTATAGAGAAACCTGAGTACAAAAATGGAAAAATATGCAGAGCTATACCTTCAATGTATTTCACCGATCCATCTTCCAGATGTCGTACCCACTGATTCACAACAAACAATTGCTTATTACAACTAGATTTAGAGAAAAGTTCTAAACAGTAAAGGTCAAAATATCACAAGAACAAGTACCTCAAAGTTGCAGCTGGTGGTTCCATTTGTAGAATAGCCACATGCTTGGATTTCTCTCCCAGGATAAGGTTCACCTGATATTTGAAGGTCTTCTATAGCTGGTAATGGGTCATCATCAGCAGCTGCATAGTCCAATGTATACAATAAACATAAGCCACCAAATACAATAAACATGAATCTCATAACGAAATCACAAAAAGTTTACCCTCAGAGAAAGAAGATGAAGGTTCTTCAGGAACTGGTTGAAGATAGGGAGAATAAGAAGAACTAGGATCCTCAGGAGTGTTGGAATAAGGAGAGGTCTCTGAACCCCAAGTCCCAGCATCTTCATTCTCATGATATTGCCCCTCTGCAGCAGCTCCAAACACCTCAGAACTACTGACTGGATCCCTAAACTTGACCTGCCTATTATGTGTAGCATGCAATTCATCACGTTTGATAGAAACTTGTGTTTGTGCATCATGGACATCGGCATCCCTAACGTCAAATAGGAGCCAAACAATCAAACAAACTACGTCTATAGATAATAGAGAGGTATAATCCCCAGCCAAGAACTTTTCAGAAGAAACCATGAAAAAATATGTTTTCAAAACATAAATGCATAAAAAGATGTCATAATACATAAGATAACAATCTACACAACTCAGCTTTCTCTCAGAAAACATAGACTCCTAAATTAATTGGAAAAACAATATATACAATTCTTGCATACCCACAAGAACAGAGGACTAATCTGTGTCCTAATCCACGATAAGTTGATAATTTAGTACATGCTATAAAAATGCATTATGGTTTCTTTGATAAATATCAAAAGTACAACTGTATTTCTTATGAACAATGAATCCAAACACCCACCATCCATCAACAAAACCAAAAATTCTTCAGCTCCAAGGAGAAGCCTAATTCTATATCATTCCTTCAGAGATAAATATAACTTCCTTGTTTCCATAATGAAATTATAGTTATTAGAAAACAGTAATACATTACTTATAACAGTAACTTGGCAAGGATCCTTCTTCTGGCAAGTATGGAGACATCCAGATCTATACAGCCTCATCCCTAACTGATGTCCTCCTTCACTTTAAAAGTAGTCCAGTCAAGTTTCTCCGTTTATGGATGAAGGGACCACTACCTCTAGCTAAAAGTTCCACTATTTTAAGATATCTAATTATTGGAAAGGTATAATCACTTACAAAACATACTAAGGGAGAAAAATGATGAGAAAAAATGGAAGATTGAAAGTACAAAGTAAGCATTGGACACTCCATAAGGAACCAACGCATTAAAAAAAGCCGATACAAGTGCTTTTTTGGTGCAAAGAGTGAAATAAGAAGCTGTTGAAGAATGAACCCAAATATAATGAAAATTGTCGTTATTTTGCATCAGTGTCTATCCTATAATCGGAAGGAAAAGAACATATACAACAAATGAAAGTCAGCAGAGGAACATTACTTGACATTGATGGATTAGTTTATCCTAAACATAAAGCTGAATTGATATAAAAACCAATAAAAAAAACACTTTATATATGACATCAATTTGCTCTCATCTAACGCCTAACTACCTAAGTAAAATCCTAGCCTTTGCGATAACAAACACAAAATGAAAAGCCATTATTTTATTACCGGCTATAACACTTTTACTTCAGAGAAGCCTGAAATCAACCAACAGAATTTTCAAATGAAAACAGGACCCACCAACTAAAGAGAAGGTTGTAATTGTTCACAGTTCAGTGGCAATCTTCATTTGAGCAGGCTCACCTGCTTGCATGAGGCGAATACCTCCCCATATTATTTAGCTCTGCGTTTTGTACAAGAGCAGCACTTGCAACAGCTTGGACAGCATACTGCCCCCTAGTATTCCAATCTGCAGCAATCTGACCATCAGAGTTTGCCAGGTTTGCAGGAGAATATGATGGACGGGGTACAAGTTCTAGCCCGTTTTTGCTCTGACAGAAAATGCATGATATTATGAACAGCATAATGACAACATGGAAATAAAAGACAAGTAGACATATGATCATACCGAAGTAAGTGCTCCACCACTGGAATGTTCAGGGGATTGTGCAGCAAAGTTAGGACTAGTCCCACCAGAACGCCATGGAGCCAGTTGATACGGAAACTCTTTCAATTTTGCCTATCAGCAAAAGAAGACACAGAAGACTATCAGCCAAACCTATTATGTGCTGTGTTGACAAAGCTTGACATTTAAAAATGATGTATACTTCCTTAAAGAAAGAAAGAAAGATGAGGCATATCCTCAAATCATCTATTCTGGATGGAAGGGAAAACAGCAATAGGTTACCTCAGAGATAATTAACTTTTCCTGCAGATGTTTAAATAGGACCTGCAAACAGCCAGTGAAGAAGGTGATGACCAGACTCCTCTAAGCAAAGTTACACCAACTTACTAACTAAAACTTAATATGTCTACTCCAGATAGTCTTAGAGTGGATATTGAAACACCAAATCATTTTGAGATATTTATATTATAGGAATGGAAACTTCATCAACATGCAGCAAAACCATCAAGCAATCAGCTTCAGGTTCAGCAATATCCTGAAAGCAACTCTGTCAAAGTAAAAACTAAACCTTCTCACATATGAGTTGATAACATCTGATCATTTTGATTCTCTTTATAAATTTAAAAAAAAAAAATCACTCCTTGCTATATAGCATCTAAAAGAGACTACCACCAAAGCTTTAATCCCAACAAAAAACGATTTACTATAATGATCAAGACATCATTCCCATGAATCGCTCAAAAAAATCCTTCTCACTATTTTACTCAAGCCTATCCAATGCCAATATTGTCCTAAACCCAACAATGCATGTCCTTTTTCACCAATTCAATCGATATCATATTTCGTCTCCTTCAACTTCTTTTACTTCCTCCATAATTCAACTAGCCTTTTCCAGACCAGTGGCTCCAGATGTTAGAGTCAGAAATGCCCATAATTATTCCTGATATTACAATAACTGCCAATACTAAAGCAAGCCCCTTCAGGAAAAACTATATCACTTCCCATGCTACAACACATTCACCTTAACATGCGCATCCATTAAATTCATCACATGAACAAGATGAAATATAGTAAAATCTAATAATAACAATCTATACTTCAACTTTTTTAGGCACGTTGTGATCATACTCTCCATTTACGCCATTTGTAGCATCTTCTGAAGGGGCAATCCCAAAATGAATAAAACTGGGAGCATGCACTTGACCAGCAAAAGGAAAAGAAATAAATAATCTTTATCATGACAACAATTAAATCACAACAAGACAAGAAACTTCCACTCTTGAACTTTCTAACATCTGTGAGTCCCTTTAACAGGCATAGGATATTTTTCCAATGCCCTGTACATTACTCATAATAAAAGCGACAGAACCAAACAATTACAAAAATATGAACATCAAGCTAACTTAGACATACCTTGACATTACTAACAATAGAATGGGCATCTGAAACCTGCGGCTGCAGAGAATATTCTGCAAGAAGAGGCAACAATGATGACACAAAAGTAGTCCTCTCTTGCTGCACATCCTGAAAAGGAAAAATGTCATCATACAAGATACGCTGAACTACATGGATGGACACCACACAATGCATCAAATACCACCAGCATTCCAGGAATACCAAAGCCTTGATGCCAAAACAATGAAGTCGGTTACATAAATCATTTAATTTTAGGGAAAACTAATCCAATTCAGCTAAAGATTTTACCTGTAAAGCATAAGTTAGGCGTACATTTTCTTCTATTATATCTTGCCGATATGAAAGAGCTTTGGATGCTGCATCAATTAGATCTTGTTGTTGTTGATCAAATGCCTACATTTCAAAGAACCTTATAATGTTTAATTATGTTCAATCACAAATTAAAATCATGATGAAGTTTGTACCATTCGCATATGAGCAATGCGTTTTTCTAAGACGTATTTTTCATTACGAATTTGGGCTTCCTGCAACAGTAAAAGGACAGCAAATAAATCAATACAAAATAAATTTTTGCATGGAAATTGATCCAAGGTAGAGAAAGACACGTCCGTACCTTTATGGAATAGTCATTTAAATGCTTCCGAAGCTGAATGTTTTCCTCTTCGCAATCCCTGATCTTTGAGACAAAAAATAATATTGAGGTAAGTGCATCCCAATCCCACAAGCATGACAGTATAAAAGGAGGAAAACTCTCAGAAAAAGAACCTGCTTCCAAAGATTGCTATGACTATTTGATTCAGTAGCTGGCATCAATCTATGTACAGGAACATTGTTGGGATCATATTCGCCATTATTTAAGAACCTTAAAAAACAGAAGAGAATTTTACAGCGTATTAAAAAATAGTATCCCTCATTGTCTATCATATACTTAAAAGAAAAGAGTTAATAGGTCAGCCAGTAAGCATATTTGAGATACCTGCCAGGAGAGTGTAATGTGGGTGATGCAGGCTGGGAGAGGTTAGCATTTTCTGCAGTCTGAACACCTGGAAATATGATTAAGTTTCAGTTACCCTACATCCTCTGCTTTTGAATCAAATTTGGAAGGAGAGACAATACCTAATGTATCAAATATTTGAGATGCTTGATGGACTTGGTTCATTCCCTGCCTGTGTTCATCAGAGGGATTAACTGAGTAATACCTCTGTGCTATGGACCTATCAAGTTTCTGCACAAAGGAAAAAGGGAAGGGGAAAAGCAATTAAATCAGACCAAGAAGCATGACGGATCACATTGCATGCTTCACAGAACAATCCATTAAAACCATGGGGAGAATAAACGTTAAATAAATTAAAAAAACGGAAGCACAATAATGAAATCAGAGATAATTCATAAGTGCTAACAAAGTCGAAATGGAGTGTTCAGGAGTCTAAAAACTCACAGCTTCTTCATAAACAACGACTTCAAAAAACGTTGTTAAAAGAGCAATCTAGAAGAAAGGGGACAAAAATCAAGTTCGATTACAACAGGCAAAATTAACTAGCTGAGAACACTCACAAGTTTTTCAAGTTCCTGATCTTTCTTCAGAAGCTCTGCCCTTAAACTATTGGCCTCTTCAACCTGTCAGAAAATTCATGTTAGACATTTATTTATTCAAGAAAACAGGGATTAGATAAACAGAACTATTTATAGAAATGGAAGTTGCCAAAGTTAACCTTCATCTTGCCACAGGCCAATAGCAAGAGTACTAACAACTCATTTACAAGAAAAAGTAAGCTTATTTTAATTCATGAGTTTAACCCAGCCAGAAATGTGTCTGAGAAATAGCTTTCAGAGCATACACGTTATGGAAGACAGGAAGGAAGGGTGAGAAAATGAACAACTTTCACGTACTGACTCCTCCTTTATACATAGAAACAAGGAACAAGGTAACTACGAATCTGAGACATGCCTCTAATTGAATTTCCCTTTCTAACATAGACACCTTTGATAGTGGTAGGACCCAATGGATGTTAGTTGTTCAAAGTGCTGTCTCAGAAAACTCCAAGTGAGGTATATACATGATTGACATCATTTGGTTCAATCCTCCAAGAGCAAAGAAATGAGATCCAAGTTTGACAGTAGCAAAGGTACATTCCTTAAAGCTGCTAGCGACTACCCAGTTTTCCATGTTGGATAGACTAATGAAAAAACTTCTACCCTCTGTATGTGTGCAAATAATTTACCAAAAAAAAACCCAGAGGGAATGTCAAGACCAGTTAGAACAAGAAACCGACACAAAACCAATATATTTTATAAAATGCTGAGGATCGTACATATCTATGGCACAATTTTAAGGCTTTCTTTTTGCTTGTGTTAAATTGATTAGGATAGTTGCTGCTCATTTGCATCTCTACCTCTCCTCAAGAATCATGGCATAGCACAAATATAGGAAGCATTACATGGGAGGCATATCATTTATAGAGGAACAAAGACATCTAAATGCATTATGATCATTTTTGAACAAATGACACATTCAAGACAGATCTAAACTTGACTTATTAGTAAAGTCATCTAGGTTACATAGTAATATAACTATGCGGTTTCATTTAACTAGATCAATAGTCACTAAAATTAGTGTGTAAAGAAGCAGCAAAAATGGTAGTTTAAAAAACTTAAATAACACAAGGCCATAAAACTTCATCAAGCATTACAAGAAAAAAATTTTAACTAAAAATTCAAATGATCAAAAGTAACATACCCAAAGACAGCTCCTAATCTAGGTCAAAACACCAGCCTATAGACTAATTCTTTTATGGTATGTTTAGATACTACATTTTCATTTGAGAATCTGGAGTGGGCGAAATCAATTATTTGGATTAGTGTTACCTAATTCGCTAATCCCTCCACAAACCACAACCCAAAATGTGTGAATTGGTACATAACACATTGCACAGTTTTACACTAGATTGATCCAGCTAGGTAGCAAATAGCATTCTATTACCTGTTCTGCATGTCAAAGCATACAACAACTTAGGTAACACTAGTTGGAACTTAGACGATAAAGAATTTCAAATCTTGCATTTCAGCTCAAATTTTAGGATAATACTATAAGCCCACAGTCCCATACTAAAAAAAATTTATAGTCCCGGGATTACATAGAGAAAGGTGCTCCCACAAAAAAAAAATGAACAATTTTGAGAGAAAATGAGCAATTTGGAAAAAAAATGAGCAATTTTGAGAGAAAATGAGCAATTTAATTGATATGAGTAACTTTAGAGAAAATATTCAATTTTGAGTCAAATAAATAAATTTAAAGAAAATAAACAATTATAAATTAATTAGGTATTTGAGCATTTGAAATTGTTTTAGAAAAAAGTATGAATTTCAGAGTATATTTGTATATTTGTTAATTTAACTGTCTAAATTTAGTAATAATCCATACATGCTTAAGATTATTTGAGCATATGATGTGAAAGATATATGTGGTTAAGAAAATAATTTTGGATATCAATTGAGTGTCATATCAACAATGATACAATTTACCTACAGGAGTCCGATTCTTTTATAATGCATAATACTAGTTAAATTACTCATTTCATTGTGAACATTAATTTTTTTGCTCTTTTAACAAATAAATATATATTGCTCGTCTATTAAATGAGCACCTTAACAATTTTCACATTATTTTAAAAATTTAAAATTATTCATTTTCATTCATTATTGTTCATTTGAATTCATAAATGTTCATTTTCTAAAGTTGTTCATTAGACTCGATATTGTTAATTTTCTTTAAAATTGCTCATTTTAACCCTGGGAGCACTTTCCTCTATGTACTCTTGGATGCAGGATAGACTTGTTGGTCCCACACAAGGTATGAAAATTGCTAACATACACCATGTCAATAGGAAATCCAGCCCATTCCCACACAACTCCCTAATTCTATTTACAGACTGCACCATTACTTTAATGTCTTTCTTTGTCTCTCCACAATAACCACCTATTGTCTCACCACTTCTTCATTGATGCTAAAAGCAGAAGCTTCAGTCCATCTACTTGTCAGAGGAACAGCCACATGTCATAGGTAACCATGAAACTATAGAAGAATTGTTCCCATATTCAACGTACGTAGATCTTTTCTCAGACAGCAGCTTAGCACCGATGGCAGGAGCAGCAGGCATCATCAAGCCACATCCCCAGCAACATTATCTTTGGGAAGTGCCTTTCCAGCTTCCCCTAATTCCAGCATTATTGGAGAGATCGACAACGATGTTTGAAACAATACCGAAACCCCAGTCAAGTCTTGTAAGTTAATCATACATTTAATTCTTGCATTTTACATGTGAATTTTTTTAATTAAATTTAGTGTGGATAGGATTTTGAATTCCGGAAATCGAATTCTTGATAGTTGCCAGACACCAAATTTGAAATTGAATTATCTATATCCCAACCCCAAATTTGAATACAACAAAATCTGAAAATTTCCCCCTATCCAAACACTACCTTACATGTATAAAAAAATTCCAAAACAATCAAAAGTCAAAAAAAAGCCTACAATTGCGTGTCTGTTTTATCGATTCCAATCCACTAACCTCCAACATCATCCCGAGTACATTCCCTTAACAAACACCCCCTCCTTGCTAAGCTTTCCTTATGTTACTTGACCTTTAGATCACTCTTCAAAACACAAAAAAGTGCATATAACACCAGAATTAAATGCCCTGCTTCGAATTCCAAGTCCCAAGAATTAACCATTTTAACATTCCTTTTCCACCCCCATCCACAAAGTCCTTAAACCAGACAAAAAAAAACTCAGATTTAAACAAAATCAATTCCTCCGGTTCAAGCTTTCAGTTCCGAACAATCAACCATTCTAAAATTCATTTCCCCCTCATCACAAAATTCTAAAACCAAATTAAAAAAAAAAGCCCAGAATCACAAAATTAAGCTAAATTTACTCGATATACAACACAAGTCATCAAACAAAACAATATCAAATCCTCCAGTTCGGGCTTAGGATTACAAAACAATCAACCATGTTAACATTCATTTCCCACCCCGCCCCGCCCACAAAATTCTTAAACCAAACAAACCCGAATCGACAAAATAAACTAACTTTACAATAATATACAACAACAACAACAACAACAACAAGAGGAGAAAGAAATGAGGGGAACGGAATGGAACCTGATGACGAATGGTAGCTTCAGCAGCTTCAATAGCCTTCATAACAAACGAACTATTATCTTTAGCGTTGTCAATACTCAACCCAACAAATTTCTCAGCCAATCCACCATTCTCCATCTTCAAACCTCAATCTAGGGTTTCCGAAAAAACCCCCGAAATTCACAAATCCAATGACAAATTTCTCACCAAATTAGCTGATATTTATGAATCAATCATCAATTCATAATTCCAATTGACTTGGGTCTTCCTCAAAACCGATGATATCGTTGAAGTGTATGTGGGGTTGTTTGAGAGTGATGATTGAATCCGCTCCACTTTTTTTTCCTGGTCTTCAGAACACAGCGTTGTTTCTCCAGCGTTTTCCTTTATTTTTGTGAGTTTGGTCCCTCTATTTTTCATTTGTACTTGTGTTTTGTGTAATTGTGTTGTGTTTGTGTTTGTTGTAATGTGTACAGTACAATGAGAATAACCACTCGATGAAATTGCACGTGATGGGACGTGATCACGTGACTTTACATGAGAATTTCATGAGAGTTTCTAATGTAGCTTCCTTGCTGGACTATGGACTATTATTCTATGTAAAGAGAGTCGCAAGTAGCAAGGTATCAATTGATATATATGAGATTTATTACTAGGTCTTGGATATAACCCTCTAAGACTTTAATCAACTTAGTTAGTTAACATCTACATAGACTATAAACAATGGTTGAATTGAGTATGGAGATGTGACATTTAGTCATTTAGGAGGAGTATGAAAGGTTTGGTTTTGATTTGAAATTCTTAAATTTTTATGTTTGATTAAGACATAAAAGGTGTGAATCATAAAATTGGGTTTAAGAATAGATGAATAGTAAGTCTCCATTGTCCACAAAATTGTACAGAATGGGGTGGTCACAGGAGGATATGGTTCGTGGGAATAGATTTGTATTAGAATGATTATTTTGTGGTTTATGAAAGAGAAAGAGGTGGGAGTATTTATTAAGGTTAATTATGGGAAAATTTGATGCTCTGTATTTGATTTATTTCCAAAATATACGTAATGCTCTCCTTATAAGGTTTTTTTATGATACAAATTTAAAGACATCGCAAGAAGTACTAGCTAGAGTTAGGGGTATAAATAAACGGTTAATCATACACGATACGGTTAATCGTTAAAACGGTTATTAGAAAAGGTTAACCGTACCGAGAAGCACCAGAAAGAGCAAGCCCATCTTCAACAAAGTCAACTGAAACATCACCAAAACAAATTAAAGTAAAACACTTTGCTAAGATAGTTGGTCTGACATCTCATTGTGACGCTGCAAGCTTTAGAAGCAACAATGGCTTAACAAGAAGTAAAAAAAAAATAATTTCAAGTAAGGTAGTGTTCATTCACCTATTTTGTACTTAATTGAAAATATTTTCACTGATTAAAATTGATTTTTACTAATAAGAACTGATTTTTACATAAAAGAATTGATCTTTATCGATACACCGTAATTTTATACATAAAACTACTGATTTTTACTAACTGAAACTAATTTTTATTGATCAAAGGTTGTTTTTACTTATTAAAACTTATTATACTAATTAAAACTATATTTTAGTGATTAATAGTTTATAATGGTGAACTAGACAGGGTTAAGTACAAGATGGAGAAGACTTTAAAGGGGAATGAAAATCACTTCTTGACCTAATGATAAGCAACTCACTCCTTCCTTGTTGAGACTCAAAACATTGGAAAATTGTTTTAGTTAGCAAGAATATATATGGTTGTTTTTTTGCTTCATATGTTGTATTTGTTAAATTAGGATGTCCATCAAACCTTTGATTCTAATCCACAATTTCATGTCATTCCCATTTAGGTTAGGTTTGCCATAGGCTATGCTATTTCCACTCATTTTCTCCAAATGAGAAAAATATGATACATTTGAATTTAATTTGATAGAGACTCTACACATCCAAAATAATTGCCCTATATATGTAAAATATATTTCATATTATGTGCCTGCTATTTTCCCTATTATGTAACTTTTTCTAACATGGTTATGATTCTCATTGCATCCAGATAAGTTGATCAATGGAATACTATACGATCAACAAAGTTTCATACAATACTTGTACACTAGTTGTTGAGGCATGTGCATTACACATTTTTTCGATATTTTTCAGCTACATGTGCATAGTTTATAATCTCCTACGATGGCCAAATTGTAAATCATTTACCCCCAAAAAAATGCATAGAGATAAGGTACCATATTTTACATAATTTTTTTTTGTGAAATTATTAAATTATGTTATGCATGGGTTTGTGACCTTAAGAAACACTCAAACCAAAATTATATGAATAAAAAAATTATTATCATATATTAAAGTATATTTAATACTCATTGAAAAAGTATTTTCTTTATACTCATCTTGTAATTTTTTGGATCATGTAAAAAGTTACAAAGTCTTTATTTTTTGGTTATTTGACTCTTCCTGATGTTTTGGACTATGGTTATTATAGTTCAAAAGCTATTGTATATATACCTGTAGTTGTAATTACAGATTATCATTTGAGTTCTTTAGTCTATTTATCAGTGTAGAAGTATTCCATCCCTACATGAAAGGGATCCGAGAGGGTAATTTTTTACGAAACTTATTTATAGTTTTAAATATTTATGTATGACCCCCTAAGGCATATGATAGTTCCCCATATGTTTTTAAGAATCACCAAAATGTCATAATTGTTTCTTGTAGGGTTCAAAATTGTGGACTATTTATCCTTTAAATTAGGAATATTTTTTAATATTCGGTCACGAAAAGGTAACATCTTATAGTATTTCATAATATATACTAAGAGGCTATATGGATCTTAGGGAGACCCTAGGAACCCTCCTAATCACCTTCAAATTGTCATTTTAACCATATTAATTAGTTTAAATACCTAGGGCCATAAGATGTTTTATTTCCTTACTATTTTAATAAATATTTGATTCTAAACCTTCTCATATGACCTAATGAGACCGTCATTACTACTAAAATAACTTCAAATATTTTTTTTCAAAAAATAATGTATTAGATCCTTTAAATATTGATAATTTTGGACAATAACAAACCTAAAAAGAGACTTACTCCTCGATACTCTTCATCAGGGTCATAATATACCCTAAGAGTAATTGAAACAGTCTACTTTGACTCTAACACTCATTTTGATATTGATTTCCAAAATTGCTAAATGCTAAAACTGTTTTTACGGTCTTTAGATATCGAATATAATGTATTGAATGGTTCTAAACCTCGTCAAACAGTCCTAGAAAGTAACTTGGACCTTTACTTTAATTTCAAAAATGTTAGAAATTTAGGAAATTTTTCACATAAAAAAAGACCCTTCAACATTCGATAATCATGGATATTTCGAATCTAATGGAAGAACTCCTTCACATTTCTACCATGAGTTTGATACATATGGTCATAGTAGACCCAATGAATGATTGAAATAGTTTACTTTGACTAAAATACCTATTTTAACTAATTTAAAACTCCTATAATTGGATCATAAACTCGTTTTTAGGATTTTTAGAAACTGAATATAAAGTATTGATAGATTTCAAACATCATCATATGACTTTAAGAAGCATTCTATATATTTATTTATTTTTCATAAATTATCTCAAAATTATGTTTAATAACTTTATAAGATATTAAATGGTTTTAAACCTTCTTACATGACCTTAGAAAGTATTAAGTTCCTTTTTATCAATTTCAAAATTTTCTTCGTAAGTATCTCAAAAAGCGGTGTAAAAACCTTCAAAATTTAGTCATTTTGGACATGGTAAAGGAATATATCCATAATTGAACCATGAATCTAACACGGTCATTTGGCCTTAGGAATGGTGGTTGAAACCATTTAATTTGACTCTAAACATCTTAAAATGATTTTCTAAATTCCTACTATAAGTTCATAATTCGTTTTTGAATTAGAGGTTTTGGACAAAGCTTATGGTATCCCATTATTTTAGTTTTAAAATTTTCAAATAAAGTGTTGCCTTTAGGTTAACTAAATGTAATTTATCACCAAGAGTCAAACATGCACAAAAAGAAAAACAAAATAAACTTTTTAAATTTTTTTTCTCTAAGATTACCAAAAATAGGGTTTGTTAGGAAGGAAATAGCTAAAGTTCTTCAAAAATTTGGTTATTTTTTACCTTATGTTTACACTTTCTTCAAATTTTTACCTTCAATTTTCAATCAAAATTTATCTAGGATCGAAAAAGAGATCAATCTTTCGAATAAAGATAGATAAATCTAGAAGAAATCATGTACCACAAATTAATAGAACCCCTCATAGTAGGCCATAAAACATGATGATATGAAGGAGGACATGGAAAACGTGAATATGGAATGATCTTAGTTTTGGTAAAAGATAGGTTTTTGATAGGTTTATTTGTTATGTATTTGTTAGATTCAATCTATTTTTTAGATGTCACATGACGTTTTATTAATGAATTAATCTATAAGAAAATAAAAATAACAAAAAATAAAAAATTTATTTTTACAAGATCTCATTGTTGATGCCAATTGATGAAGATCATGCTTCTCCATACAATTCAAGATCAACCTTAATAGTTCCATTTTACTGATGAACTTTTTATTGATGCCAATTATTTTGGGAGTTATGGGTTAATCATGATTTTTGTTTTAAATTAAGAATTTTTTCTCTTTGTACATAGTATAAGTTAATATGAATGTAGGATTAATATTTTTGCTTGAGAGAAGTCGGAGTTTATCTCAATTTTATCTCCTTTATTGGCATGTTTTCAATCTAATTAGCAACGTATTATACTTAATTTTTTATTTTTTTTTCCAAAAAGTACATAAAGATACTCAATTTTATTACATTTTATCATAGTTCATAAAGATACTTAATTTTTTATTTTCTTTAAATGTATTTGTTGCTTAAAATATCGAAGCATGAGATCGAGTGTTAAATTATTTGGATTTGCTCTCATCTCATTAGTTTAGTCCCTTAAATACTAAGATATATGAAAATGTTGCAACCCCGAATTCTTATTTATCATAATTCCTTCTTCCCAGATTAAAATTTTCACTTTCTATTTTTCAAATATTTTAAATTAGTTTTACACTTCTATTTGGGAAAAGAATTATCTATTATTTTAATGTATCTCTTTTCACTTTTAATAAGCTAAGTAAAGATCCCTACCACTCTTACTCTTACAGTTCATTTTAAAAAAATAATTCACTATCTCCTATTACATCTATAATTCCAATAAAATAGGCATCGATAAATAAATAACTTATCACCTATAATTATGTGCTTTGATAAAAGTCAAAATTAAATTAGGATGGTGAGAGTGTATATATATAGTATATATATTATATTATGTTATATATTATACATTAAATTATATACTCCATCTGTTTTTTTTTTTTTTTTTGTTCTTTTCTTTTTCCTCATTCGAAAATTTTAAAATATTGTTCTTATTTGAAACCCTTCTATTTTAGTTTAATATTGTGATTGAGTGGAAAAGTTTGGTTGGGATCACTATCCATGTAATATGTAGCTCATTAATTATTTTTTTTAATTATTTAATGTAATGAACTTTAGATATTTCACTACTTATTTAATGCCCGATCTACTTGCATTATTTTTTAATAGAATCTATTTTTATTTTTAGATTAATTTAAATTATTTTATAGAATCTTAATGACATTTAATAGTCTTGATTTCTTCAAGGAAAAAAAAATGGAGAGAGTATTAGGTTAAATGGTGATAAGAAACCCCCAACATTTGAAGCCAACTCAAGAATTTTCATATATTATACTACGCAATAAAGCAAATCTTTATAATTGAAGCCATCTAAAAAAATTTATTTTTGGTTTATTAGATCAATCAAATAATTGTCTTCTATTTTTAAACATGATATTTTTAAGACAAGTCAAATAATTTCTTTCCTGAATGATCAATATTTGGCCATTTATTTGCTTTTATATTATTATTATTATTATTATTATTATTATTATTATTATTATTATTATTATAAGGGAGGTAAAAGGAAATAAATTTTTTACATGTATTAGAACTTTGCACATTTATATAAAAAGAAACTTGATTTCACTAAGTCCTAATATAATCTATAATTTCCTGAAGTCTTGTTCTACTTACCCGGTATGTTGTTTTGGGTTTGAAAGGGTATATATCATCAATTCTGTTTTGCCCGCAAGTGTAAACCTCCATCAAATTGTGGTGGACAGAACTCAGAAGTCCTCAAGCACTCAATTTTCGAAAGTCAAAACCGACGTGGGTGCCAACCTCGTTGAGTTTGGAATCATCTCGTGAAAGATGTGTTATCTATTATCACTTTGTCCTTCAAAAATTACCCTATTTTCAGGTTAATTGTAAGGATAGTCCTGAAAAATTAGGGTATGACAAGTGTAATGGTTGATGTTTCCACAGTTGATTACTTTGAAAATCTCGCCAGTCCAACGGAGGATAACGATTGAAAGCTTGATAGCATCATCACATTGAGTGGATAGCGAAAGTGACTAGACTAGATGATCATTTGTGCCTGCTTCCCTCAAATTTATAATCCGATCAAACCAACATATGGTGTGCAAGATCAATCAGAATCTGCAAAATACCCAATATGCATCAAAATTCCTAAATAATGTCGCACATAATATACATGAATCCATGATCCTAAAGAGTAAGCGCAAAATGATGCATTAAGGCTTCCTATATTAAAAATACAGATTTGGTCAAGGGTCAAGATAGTTTATAATTATATATGAATCATATAGTCAACAGTTCTATACATTCCAAAAATCTCAATCGTTTCAAAGCCAGTATACAACATCATCAAACCGGAGTATGATTCAGAAAGAATAATTTAATATAAACATGGGACAAAACAAAAGTTTCATACCAATTTCTACTCACACCAGACCCCCACCCTACCCACGCCAAACAATGGGGTGGACACCAAAAACTACATTCCTAAAACTAATAAATGCCACAAATGGATACCCCCACACACAAACACCTTGCTTTTTCACACCATGTACAAAATACACCACTGAAGTTGGAACTACCAAAACTCTCTGGGATGAGATCATTGGCCTGCATCTATTGGGGCTCCCGTTCTAGCCTGTGAGATTCGGTTGGCATAAATCGTCACCAAACGTAATTGGGTACTGTTAAGACCCTCTAAATACGGCAGAAATGCTTTTCCGAGCATGATATAGATGTCAACCAGACAAAATACAACAGTCTGCAAGATAACAAAAAGAAAAAATATCAACTATCAAAAAAAATAAATTCTTGTTTTAGTTTGTACTAACTAAATATCTAAGCTTGAAAAAGTTCCAGGTCGGATTTACAGGCCGAGTTACTGTAAGCTTAATCTGTGCACCGGAAGATACCATTCCTAGTTGTGACCCAAAAGATTAAAAAAACAAGGTTACCTTGCGAACATCAGCACTTTGATTCCCAAATGCATCAAAAAGAGCTGGCAAGAATGAGGGCAACTGGGTCATCAATTCCTCTTGAGACAACTTGCCTACAAGCTGAGGAGAGGAAATAATGCTTAATAATTTATCCAATTGGTAATTTAATGAAAGACCAGGAAAGCTAGAAAGTGGTGCATAATAATCCTATTTGACTTGTCCAGCAGAAGCAGAATAAAGTAAAAATTTTTAGGTTTTTCATGTTGTCGTAATGATCAACAGTATGATAAAAGCAGTACTACCTCCTCACCCATCCAAAATTGATAAAATTAAAAGTAAACAGTCAAAAGTTTTTATTAGATTTAACCGACGGAGCCTAGATCAACCTTAGACCCAGAACAAAACAACATGAGTCCCCTCCCTAGGGTAAGATCTTGAGTGTGATAGTACTAGTGTTCATGAATTTACGATCAACCTTTCAAATGAGCAACACAACGAGAAATAATCACCATATTTAAGACTATACATTCATTGAACATCATCTCTAAACCCAAAAAAGGTAAAAAAAAATATACAAAAAGTAATGAGCCTTTTAAAGAACAATAGAATCAAAAACCAAAATAACCAGATCAGTGTACAAATCACAGTCAACGAAAACAAGTAATAAAGAATATACTAAATGTTTTAACCCAAGTATGCAACAGAAAACCCTATAATATAGTAGATGAAGCTCTTGCATCAAATAGAAGAAATACATCAACATATACCTTTGTCAAGCTATTTATGCAAGCAACAAGAGTCTTCTCATCCTCTGTTACTAACAGAGGAACAATTACCTGCAAGATCAAAGGAGGAAAATAGGATAATAAAGCGTGCAAGATAGATCTCATATTTTGGTGCGAAACAGATGAAGTGTAAAGTAGGCTACTTACACTTAAACATCTGAAGGGGTCATACTGGGCCAACAAGGTAGTCAAGCAGTTTTCTGCTTCATTAGCAACCTATATTTGAAGCAAGATAGTCAGAGTAGAAGGAAATAATAAATACAGCTACACATCTAGATGATCAGTGGACTAGTCTAGGCTGAACAGGATTGGCCCACAGATCTGGGAGCCATAATAGAACCAACTCCCTTGCCCAATCCTCACTAACAACTCTGTCCTTTATGGCAGCCCTGGCCAGATGTGATCTAAATGACTTAGGCAAGCCCACTAAAGACTAGTGATGGCTTGGCCGGATTTGACAACATCCTGCCCACACTGAAGAGCTGGTCCTTGGCATTTCTTACAAAAGGTTCCCAAGATTATGACATCCATTAGGCTGCATGGCAATTGTAGGCAAATTTTTGATTCCACAGGCTCAGGAGTCAATTGGGTTACTGGGGCTACTGGTCTGGCCGAACAAGTGGCTATCCAGTCCGGCAACCAGCCAACTGATCATGTCCAATGATAAACTCAAGTAAAGAAAATCTAAAATAACCAAAAATTTACCTTGGGAACAGAATCATTTGAGACATGCAGCAGCTTTTCAATCACAATTTCAACAGAATCTTCCATGGATTCTTTCTGGAACCAGAGTCAAAATTTAATCAAATTGTTTAAATGCAGAGGCATGTCTTGGCAAGCAGCCACAGGGAGCAAACTAAGTTCATTGACAGAAAAAGTGAAGTGCTCACCTGATTTCTAAGCATTTCGGAAATCAGCAATAGAACAAGTTCTCTAACAGAAGAATCGGGATCATCTAGCACCTCAAGTACAGCAGTTAAAATCTGATTGAAGTACTGCAAAACAGGAAACAATTGTAATAACACTTAGCAAAGCTCCCATCCGCAAATCAAATTCAGCTGAAAAGCAATTCTCTTTTTTTTTATTTTTTCCTTCTGAAGGCAAATACAAAGAGATCCCTATCAGGGGACTAGGGGATGAAGTAATAACATTTCAGTAAGAAATGATTGCAAACATTAGAAAACAAAGTAATCAATTCGACATTGAAGGAAGTATTTCTGTACTCCATCAGCACACAAACAAAAGTTCCATTTGTTTAATTAAGGTCAAAGTGAGAAAACTATATCTAAAGAACATATATAAAAAAATTACCACATGAGATCTTGTTAGATTTGTTTCAATGTTTAAAATTAAAAGGCAAACTTTCATAATTATACTAATTTGTGATTAAAGCTATGAAGACAAAGTTGTGAATTGGAGATCATGATTAGGCAAACAGGACTTATATTTGCAGAGGGGCTAAATGAGACTGAGACCTATAACCACCTTAGCTTAATGAACTCAACCTTTTCCAAACCAAACAACCCCCACGGCCCCACCCCACACACACACCCCAAAATAAACGGCAATCTTAACCAGAGAGTGGCCTCCCTTCTCAGTTTATTTTTAGCAAAATTTTGCTTTCCATGTACTGAAGTTCAATTGAGAAAAAGATACAGTCGTTCATATATGACATTCGATAAGGAGACGTAGGGAAGATAAGCACTAAGTAGCGTGACTTCATTACCTCAATATCCATTTACTTCCCATCTATCTGTATTCTTATGAATTAACAAGCAGTGTTTTACGAGTAGTAATACAATCTTTTGAAGATGGACACAACAAAAACAAATAGGTTTTTACATAATTTCAGAAAATATGCACTTGAACTCCAACATTTTTCAAATTCCCAATAGAGAAATGACAGGGTAAACCAAGTGGAAAAAAGAGAGGGAAGCAAATAACATTAAAAGCAAAAGCAAAATAAGTGACAATGGATGAGACAATTAAGAGGGAAGAAGGAGAATCTCAAAAAAGAGAGAAATAAAAAAAAACAAAAGGAATTATAGGAAAAAATAAAAAAAGTGAGCAACATAAAAAAGGTGAGAGAAGTATAAAGAGAAAAAAAGCCAAGAAGACATCAAGGAAGAGAAAGACAAAGAGGAACATGCACAAGAGTTCAAGAGAAAGATGAGAAGTTATGAGGTGAGGTTGCTTAAATACAATGTACAACCATCCCCAAGTCATCTAAGAAAATAATCAACCATTGAGCAAATGTATCTTTCCACACTAAAATACTATAGTCACCCAAACACAACCTTCACTTCAAGACTTCAAGTATATTTTCAAAAAGTAAACTTAAAATTAGAAATATATATACATCCATATATATATATATATATATATATATATATATATATATTTATATATATATATATACACACACACACACACACACACACATACACTTTAAACTTTTGATAGCAAAAACTCTACAGAGAGTTCAGTATAAGAAAGTCAGCCCATAAGGAAGTATTTAGATTTACTATTCAGCATATAACATTTAACATGACATAAATTCACAAAATTATTACTAAGCTCAACATAAGATTCTCAAAATATCCCACGATTAAGTAAAAGTGTAAAACATATAAATCTGACTCAGAGCTTAACCTCGTAAATATCTAGCAAATATAAGTCACAATGAAATCCTCACTGCCCGAAATAAAATACACCTCAAATGAATATATCAAACAATGGAGTGCTCAATGGGATAAGGGTGTAGCTTCCTTCAATGTTTCCGCAAGTCAAGGATCAAAAGGTTTTGACATTCTAGATAATGTTTTGAGTGGCTCAAGTAGTTATACCTTGCTCCACAAAGAGGGGTCATTCGAAACTGATGCTTCAATTAATTGATGAATTGCACTTTGCTTGTCATCCAGTCTTCCTTCATTCCTGATGCAAATCTGAAACAAAATAGGACAAAAAAGCTAATCATGAAACTTTTACCAAGCACATAATCCAAAACAGGAACCTCTAGGTAGAGGAGGACGTGCTAAATAGCAAACAGGGGGAGGAAGAAGGGAAAAAGTCCAAGAGAAGCCTGATTTTAGAATTAAATATCACAATGCATCCAAGATTGAAATTTCCAAACAATGTAATAAAAAAAATAAAAATTGAAGCAAATTTAGAATTAAAGTACATTTAACTCACCAAATGGAGGACTTGTGGAATGCTTGGACCAGATTCTGAATTTGAGACAACCTTCACTCCTTCAGATTTTACATAGTCAGAAGCAAAATCATCTGGGGAACCATTTTCTAGCTGCATGCCCATGCCTACTCCAATGCTGTCAGAACTCTTTTTAAGTCCATTATTTTCCATACCTAGAGTAGATAAATAGCCAGGATTGTCACTACTGTCCACTTTTTCTTGGCTGGCCCAATATCCTAAATTTTCACCAGTGCTATTTCCTAAGTACTTATCTTTGATTCTTGAACTTAATACATCATTATTAGAAGTGTCAAGACTCCCATACAGATTCACTTGGGTTTCTTCAGCAATAGCTTGATTGGGACGACCAATTAAGTGTGTTGAATCCAGCATTGAATTCCATTTTCTGCCTCCATCACTGTCAGGGGAATTAGCAGAAAACCTTCCAAAATAGCTGGTTTTCTTTGATACTCCCATATAGGCATCTTCAGAAGATGTCCCAGCAATGTCAGATGGATCATAAGCAGCCTTTGAACGCTGTCTCTCCTTCTTGCTCTGCAAAAAGTTCATCAAATCCACTTCTATACGAGGAGTATACTGCTTCAATGCTCTCCTTAGAGAATTTTGCTCTTCAACAGATAAACTAAGAATGAAATTCAGTACATTTGTGGGATCATAGTGGGTATAAACTGATATAAAACACGATATAGCCGCTTCTTTAAGTTTGGTATTTTTATCATGAACAAGGGGTGTCAATTTAGCAAGCCACAACTTCAATATGCCAATGTTACTAGCACCTTCAGCAGTAATTGAATGCTTGTTAAAAGAACCAATTGCAAATTCAATTACAGCTAATTTTGCTTTAGGTGATCGCTGCTCATCCAGTGAACGAAGCAACGCAGGCAACAAAGAATCTACCCCATAAGTTTTGCCGACCATATCCAATGTTGTAGAGCAAGGCTGACGAACTACCTCTTTTGGGTCAATCAACCGAGAGAACACATGTGGCAAAATCCTTTCCACATAACTTTCAAAAGGCTTTCTACATGAAGGAATTATCTCAGCAAGAGTCAAAAGAGCTGCCTGTGCAACCTTATGATGGGGATCATCCAAATGCTTAAAAAAGAGCTTCATCACCTTCTCAAAACTTTGAATAATGTCCTGAATACCATTAGGACCTTGATGCAGTAGAGATCGTATATAGTTGAAAGCCGCAACTCTAGCACACCAGTCAGAACTTGTACTAAGTCCCTCACCAAGAGCCTCATGAAGAGAAGATGGACCTTCCACAAAACTTGGTGTTTCCCCTAGAGGAAGATGGCTGTCATCAAAACTTCTCCTCCTGCTTGAAGACATACTTCTACTCGTCACATTCTTTCTTGATAGCGGTCTCTGAAAATTCGGAACATAACTGGAATCCCTAGAACTTGATTCCCTATATGGTGTGTCAGTAAACTGTCTTTCCATGTGCGAGTTCATGTATCTTCTAGATTCCCTCATATCAGTTTGCTCTTCCATAAAGCCTCTCTCTTGTACTCTTTCCGGGGCTCTCTTTCCTGAGTATGATGACATCAAGGTTGATGATGGCTCGTTCATGAGACCACTGCGATATGATAATTTACCAGCATCTTTTGTAGAATGAATAAAAGAGTATAGGTCAGAACGACCATTGCGGTAGTTACTTCCACCGACCAAAGACAATTTTGTGTCCAATGATAAACTTGTGACTTGGTGTGAAGCAGGAACAGCAAGAGGAAATGGAGGATCCCTAGAAGATGGAGGGTCAACTCCTGCACTAGGGGCAACAGAAGAAAAATTTACCCTTTCCCGAATTTTGTCCAAAAAAACAATTTAAAAAAAAAAGGGAATTCAGTATTTCATATCTAAATGTAATTCTGACACAACAGGTTAGATGACAAGATATGTTTTCCTAATAACAATATTAAAGGTTTTCACAATCAATAGAAAATAAATTATCCATACCTAAATCAAGGCTAGAAGATCTAACAGACGCATTATGTTTTGAAGACAAATCTAAACCTCTGAGCAAGCTTTCAATTGCTGAAACCTTCTCTTTGCTGGAATTCAGAACACTTTCCAGGCTACGGTCAGACCCTTTGTCAAGAGACTTTGATTGAGACAGAAGCATCCCAGAAGAAACTGACGCTCTTGAGGCTAGAGTGGCAGTCTTGTCCATAGCAACAATAGCAGAAGTTCCATATCCAGGCAAATTCAGAGAAGCAGATGACTGAGGTGTACTTGGCACATTTCTTTCACGTACAGAAGGAGAGGCGTGTCTTCTATGTAAGCCCCCATCTTCTTCATTAATTACCTGAAACGAAACACCAACTTCAATTCGCAACGGCATCAAAGTAAAAGCAGGAGTTACAGTTGTCCTCAATAAGCAGCTAATAACCAAGATGGATGAAGTTCTCGGAAAAAAGAGAAGTAGACCCTACCCTCTGTATAACCGGGTCAAATGATTGAAATAGCCTTCTAGAACGATCAGGCCAGGTTTTTGCGAACATTCGATAGCAAGTCCTCGCAGTTGTTCGCACCTGAAACCATAACACATCCAAGTCACGCAAAAACAGACTTTCAGAGAAATTTTGCTAATAAAGTTCCTTTTCCACAGAGAAGATGATTAAATAGCTGAAGAACTGTGATTACTGGCATGGAGATATAACAGAATGATTCTCCTCGGAATATGCACAGATCAAGGTTGTTTCAAAGAGATGGCCATGGTACCATGTCATATCACTCAATTATCAACATTGTTTCTCACAAAATAAATGTTGGCATCATTATTTGAACCCACGACCTCGTGCGCAATTACTACCACTTGAATAACACAACTTAAGACAACAAAATAAATAAAATAGTCCCATTCTTTAATCTACTTATTTCCTCATCTATCATACTCACTGATCCACCAGCCCCAGATAAACAACTACTTCAGCTGATGCCAGCTTTCCCATAACCGGTCAAAAACTATTTGACCTACATAAACACCAACCCCTGAGGAAAGAAAAACAAAGCAATAAAGAACAACCTTGTCCTGCTCCTCACTCCCATCTAAATCCTTTTTAAAATCTGTCTAAGCATCCCACAAATAATTTGAAAGTATATTATGACCATATGGTATCCTTGACATTTGTCAGCAATACCAGCAGCACTTTCAAAACAAACATATATAACTACAAGAGCAAATTCATTTCAGATGGTACAAATATAAGATGAAGTGTCTGAAAATATTCAGAGGTGCTTTGTTTCTCATTCACTTTCAGAGAGAGGAATCTCAGATATACCTCGCTCACTGCATCACTGACACAACGTCTAATCATGTCTTCATACAGATCCGCTGATCGCTGTATTTCAGGTTCATCAGGCCAATGTTCTAGCACTAACAATGCATACTCACAACACCTGTATAAGAGGAGTGGATCAAAGAAATTGACAGCTCAATTTCAAACACAGAATTTTTTTTCCAAATATCACTATTTTCATTGAAATAAATTGAAAACCTGGAACGAAGTGCTGCATTTCGATCATTCTTAGCACAATCTGCTATACGAGGAAGCACACGGGCAACTTTGCAGTTACGCAACATCTTGAAATGCCAATATATGCAACTCGTATCAAATGCTATGCAAAAAAGGGAATTCAAAAGCATTACTTGATGAATAGAAATGTACCGTCTTAATGCAGTTATCAGCAGACTCTGCAATTACGAGAACAGTTATCACAACAAGCTTAAATAGAACCTACAAAAAATGGAAGAGTCAGAGACAAGCAAGAGTATGTCAACCACAATCATGTACAGGAAATGTGAAATTACAGGAATGAACTGCTCCGCACAAGCCTCAAAGTCCCCTAGCAACTCTTTTGACAAAAAGTTTAACAAATGACAAGCCTGCAAATAGATCATTAAGAGAAAAATCAGATAACAATTTGCGACTGTACAAGACAAGGAAAATGAAAAGTGGTATTATAGAAAACTCAAATATAATTATACACGCAAACAAACAGTTCAAACAACTGATTTCAAAAGGAGCTTCAGTTTCATCAAAAACATCATATCATCTGTCACAAAACAAAGATATCAGCTTCCATAGTCAACGGAATCTTGCAAACCTATGTTAATCTACAAGGCTACAATTGGCATACAGGTGCAGCAACACCCTCAGTAAAAATCCTCTCAGTAGATTGCTGCCTTGGTGGATTGGCAACTGAGCTATCTCTAAACGGAGAGAAAACTAAGGCGCAGAGAGAGAGAGTGAAGGCATGAAATGTGAGTGGCAAAAGCCAGACCACCTGTCCTACCCCAATGCTTCTTCTTTCTATCTCAATATATTAAGTATGCTAATAATAAATAATCTATTTAATGCAATAATATTTCCTTATGTACAGATTATTTAGAAGACATTTTTTGGCATGTCGTCATATCCTCTCAACTCAATCATGGTGTCCTGAAATGTGACACTTGAGCACCAGGAGCACACTCTAAATCTTCATCCTCAATCTTAAATAACATAATTAACAATCAACAAATCACCTAAAGAACATCCTCATTCCATCATTCTAAAAACTGTTCATTACAAGTTAGATTTAAGCATCTAGCCACTCCAGAAAGACCAAATATATTAATTTGAATCCATTTGAGGTGCATCAAGACATTATAGCAGGAAGCCAATATCCCAACCCACTGCCTATCACTGTTACAAAACACGAGTAGCAGACCCACTTAATAACAACGGGTAGCTACTGGATTTCAGTCATGACTTTCCAATCATACTATCATAGAAATGAAAAGCAGGCTGAAGCAAAACCAGATAGAGCATTCGGACTAAAAATCATGGAACAGAGTCTAACCTTAAAATATAACAGAAATATGAAAGAAAATTCTTTTGGGTTTGGAATTTACTCTGTCTAGAAACCACACAAATTTTATAAGTATAGAGGAAAAGGTAGTCAGTTGTAAGAAACTAAATACTCGCACAATTTCATGGATACACCAAACAAAATGGATGGATAGCTACAACTAAAAACTGATGATAAAGCAGAAGACTACATTTAGGGCCCAACAAAAATTAATCACAGGACCCAAAATTTCAAAGGAGAAACATACTTGCTTGACTATGCTTGACCTACGATCAGATAACTGTGTGCTCAAAGGACCAATAAGTTGCTTGAGCAATCCTCGGAAACAGGGATAATCAGCTGCACCTGAAAAAGACATACTCAAGAAACTCAGCTCCAAACATATGTCCATCTTAAAAATTCTCACAGACAATTACCAGCTCGAAGCAAATTTATAAAGATAAACACATCTCATATCCATTGATCGCGACATAACAAGATGCAAGACAAGCATTTAAACAAATAAAATTAGGCACATGTCAAAAGACTCAGAACATAATCTAATAAAGAACAAGGAGGTCAGTTTATCCTCTATGAGAAGGTAGAGGAAGGGAGATAGAGGACATATATTGATGAAACAAATCATAAAAAGAATGAACACTTATCATTAAAATCTCACACCATACTAAGAAATTGCAATCTAGCTAGATATAACAGTAGCTGAATCATAATGACCAATCCAAAAGGGAGTTATCAATTTATCACAACAAGGAAAGTAGAAAGTATTGGGTACACAAAACAACAAAAAGAATAAAGAGGAAACCTCCGCTAACAAGGCCTTCAATTCTCTGCATGGCTGCAATACGGTGAGACCAATCTTTTTCAGGCACAAGTGTTGAAGCAATTTTCTCAAATTCCCTGATTAGCTCTTTCTCTGAGTAAACCTTGACAGATTCTACTGGCTTTTCTGTAACATCTCCATCTCCTGCACACCACAAAAGGGACAAATGTATCAATAAAAAGACAATGGGAATAACTCTATCAATTAATAGTGAAGCTGAAGAAAATATAAATAAAAGATTCACATACTCCAACAATGCAAAGGCATGTCTAAAATTGGTTCAAAATTATGCTAACATAATTGCTTTGACATTTGCAAATATTAAATAAAGATAAAAAGGAATATAAACTGAAACCGAGAGTATCAAACAAGCCAACCTCCGTACAGAGATATTTCCCGAGAAGAATTCTTGGCTTTGGGACTGCTTCGCTTAGGATTATGATTAGTAACCTTATGCTCATTTATAATACTACTACTACTAACAGCACCATCAGAAGACCGTGGCTTTGGTTCTATCCTTTCCAACCTTGCATTTATATCCTTTACCTGCACTCACATTGCACACGGGAAAAAAGACATAAGTCTACAAAATTCTTCACAAAGATCAATGGTAAATAATCTCATCCTAGAACATATTTCAATGGCATTACCATATATGATGGAAGTTGATGCCTTTGTAGTTCCTCCTGAAACTGAGGCCCAATCTGCATATACATCTCCTGCAGAAAGAGAGAAATGATTACTCTTTTTAGACAAGAAAACATTTATTCTATAAGATTTCATTAGGTTGGACTGTCAGAGAAAATATGTTAACCATGAAAGCAACGAGAAAAGGCCTGCTACTCATATTTTCAAATTCTTTTTGGTCTTTTATAAGGTTCCCCAACTGGGAACAAAATCATGACGTTTTAGAGCTTGCTAAATCAGGGTTTTCTAAAATTGATTCATTTTAAATGAAAATTTTGACAGATGAAACCAACTATAATCTGACTACAATTATTTTGAAATGGAAAAAACAATAAATTATGCATTTCTTTTGATCTATTTTGGTTAACTACCTTTCAGCAGTTGAGAAGCTCCCTTCAATTACTAGCCAGCTATGACAGCAATCACCCTAATTTGCCAAAATCAGACCCCTGAGAAAATTAAAACAAAGACCCCTAATTTCAACTGTCACTCTATAGGTATCAAGGTGTGAGAATGATCCAGAACAAGCCTTGTGAAGTGTGGTACAGCCTCACCAGCTTGATTCTTCTGAAAATATATCCCTAAGACTATTCATCTCATCATCTGACAGGAGAGGGATCCAGCTTAACAGAGCCTAATTTCTTTTTTTCATTAGTAATAATAGATTAAATAGGAAGCCCAACAATGATGTGCACCCATATAAATAAGGAGGGGTAAGAACAAAAAACATGAATGCGTTCAAGCTATCATGTATCATTCTATCAACATAATCAAGAAAAATAAAGCAACGCTCACAAGCTAAATTTTGACTCCAGCTATGTATAAGCTTCAAATTTTGGAACTTCAAACCTTGAGGAGAGTTATACCATCAAACATCAAATGGTTTCTTTTTTATCAAGTGCAACAACTTAAGAATTGAACCACCTTCCCTACTTCAGAAAGCCACCTATTATCTTATATCCTTTACCAGGAAATAAGAATGTCTTTCACAAAACACGGTTGAACTCAGCTCATCCCAAGGATTATGTTAAGTGGCAAAGAGAGAACCCAAGGACAGATCAAGCCACCTTATTGACAACACCTAATCATCTCATCATTCCCCACACAAAATTTTCATCAGCAAAATGACAATCATAAATCCTTGAAATCGGATCTTCTTCTCAATTAGTAAGAAATCTCAAAAACGTAACACTATAATAATGCTTCTAGTCAACAATCCATGCTAACACATCAGAAATGGTTGTCTCCTTAAAAAAAATTGAAAAATATATTGAGCTTTAACGAATAAAGCTTTAAGTGATTGACCACCCTCACCAAATGTTATGCCATGCAGCAATAACCAAAACCTTTAGACTAATCTTTGCCTACAAGCCAACCAAGGGCTAGACAGCATGCAACCAACCAAAATTAGATTCTAATAAACCTAATCCTTGAAAAAGATCTTATTGCTCCACCATACTATGTTCTCAGCACAAAATTTGAGCTGCATGATGTTCTTCAAGTAAATAATTTTCCATAAAACAACCTAAAGTCCACCAGACCTATTTCTATTGAGTGCTTCATTCATAAACCTATAGGGCAAATGTCAAGACCTCCATCTAGGAAAGTCTAACTGACAATAATGAAATAATCTGGTATCGGGCCGCTTAGATTAGCCTACTATGTTTCTTACACTCTTCTTTCCTAAATCCTAAACTTAATAATAGTTATCCTTTCCTCTAGACAAAGCAAAAGATAACCCGACACGACAACACGATACAAACTGGAAAATAAATAAGAGGGTAAGTGCTGCACTTTTAACCATTCATAAATAAGTTGGATTAGTGTTAGGTTTCTCAACCCAAAACTAGTAATTCTTACTTGTCAACCCAAAAGTACACTAACACTTTCCTCTATCCTTGATTAACTCTATTCTTTAGAATGGATGAGAAGAAATTTCAGCGCCAACTACCAAGAACCCAAATATCCAATCATTTAGACATACAGTTCTTATCTCAGAACTCACAAAATGATGATCTAATAAAAACAAGAAAAATGGCAAATGAAATTTCAGTATTCCCTAATACTAAAATTTCCAATTTATTCAATTCCAAAATAGAAGAACCAAGTTCCTATATACAGTCTCTTTTATTATATTTTTGATATCTTGAGGCCATTTTTTAGTGTTCAGCCCTCCTTTCGTACATGGGTTCTCAGGAACTACGGAGTAAAATTTAGTTGTTCCATAAGATGTAACGAACAAAAACCTTGCCGTGAAAGCCCCAATAGAAATTCACATCCTTCTCACTTCATTGTGTGTTACATATCAATGACACCCTGTGTTAAAACATCCTTTCTCCACTATGTCTGCCTTTTTGTCAAGGATGGCTCTTCCATATCAAAGGGTAGAAAAGGGCTAAAAAAGAGGGAAAAAAGCATTTACGACAGCCAAAAAACAACATTATACAACAAAGGGAGAAGAACTGATATTGTCTTATTTGTTAGCTTTAACAGATTATCCAAAAATAATTATTAGTTTACACAGTATCACTATGTATAGATAATCAAGCACATAACATAAACACAGTTATACATAGTCAATCATTCCACTTCACATTTTTACAACTTATCAAATAATCATCATAATGACAAATATACTCTACGGAAATACTTTCAAATAAACCAATTGATACTGTTTCCAAATTAAATTCAATGTGATTCTAAGAAAATGACAGTAAACAAAGTTCAAGTGTCAATCATTGATTGCCAATTGTGAATTGATGAGAGTGAATTATTTACCTATGACAATGTCTTTGGCCAAATTATGTAGAATGTCAAGTTCTTAATAAAAAAATATAAAATTACAAATTGAATGCAAGCCAGGTTTAAAATTTAGTAAATTTAGAACAAATAATTAGTGCTACATTGGCAACAATCAATTCCTGTGCATATACCACAAGCGGCATCCCAATTACAACTAAAAGAACGCAATACTTTCTCCTCCAATAATGACCCTTTAGTGTCTACTCATTATATCCTTAGAATACTTGTCCGAAAACCACTACTATCATTCCATCCATTCCATGAAGTTTTACACACTCAGCATCTTTCTTTCTTGATGACATATGTAACACTTTATGTTCCTTTGGCACAAACTCTCTCTTCATTCTCCGGTGCCCTTTTTTTTATATAAAATATACTAAACCACCACTCTATCTCTTTATAAATTGGCGGACAAAGCAAGAGGTTCCCAGAAGTTACACTTTCTCTCTATTCTTGCAGAGTCGCGAATTGACTATATCTTCATAGAACAGAGGTAGTACATATATAGTAGCAGCTTTCATCAACACCAAAGTACCTAACCTGTTTCAATCTTTCCTACTAAACTTGAAAAAGAGCTTCAAGAAGCATGATTGGGTTGACAGAGCAACTTATCCAGCAAACCTTGATTCTTCAAAATCATCATATTCCTCTACCTTAAAAGTTATGGATTGTAGCAGATACCCATGCTTTCCCAAACCAACACGTGAAATGACATAAAGATAAAATGAGACAGCAGCTTAAATCTCATCATAGAAAAGTATTCCCATCCATTAGCATCTGTCCCTTCTTAAAACCACCAAGCACTTACTGTTTTAAGCAGGCTTCCAACTTAACTATCTACAGAATTTCTCCTTGTTCTTTTTGAAGTGATGTTTTAGTGCGTTAGTCATTCTTGTTCAACGGACTTCACACTTGTTCCTCAAAATGACTAATAGAACAAGGCCTAATGTTGATGATTTTAGTGTACACACAACACAGAAAGAACGCTTACTGCCCACAGTTGTGGGGTAAAAAATTAGCTGAGACTATCACACAGAAAATGTATCTGGACTCTTGTACATCGTTATGACCCAGGAGCAGAAATTGACTAAAATAATTTTTTCTGAAATAGTAGGTCAGATCAGACAATTTCTAGGTTATTTATTGAGTGTCTAGTCCAGTATTTCCATTAATTTTGGACATCAAAAGTTGGTTAAAGATTGTAAGAGAAAACATTCAAACCCAAGAGACTACAAAATTGCGTTAGAAATAGAAAGACAAACAAATTTCAACAAATGTAATGATATCTCAGAAAAGAGTTCAAATTTTCATGAATAAGGTAGAGAAATTTCCATTACCCACACAGAAACCAAAAAGTCATAAATTAACCAAACCAAATCCATTGGCTAAGATTACATGCATAATTTTTCTACAACTGAAGCTACTGAAATCAATTAGTAAAATGCAGACTTGTATCATTGAATGGTAAACTTGCAACGGTAACTAACATTGTATGCCTACAACAGATAAACAGTGAAAGATTGTATTATACAGAGCCACCCACCTCAATGCAGGATATTGCAGCTTCTCTAACACCATGGTTGGGGTCATTCAACATATGCAATATCTGAGAGGATAAACAAAAACCAGTCATAACCAACAAGAGGAATCATAACACATCCAAGGCCTACTTAACAGGAAATGCAAAGCGCCTACATGTGGAAGAATGGCCCTTTGGAGGGGAAGCTCCGTAGAAGCAAACAAATTGATGGCTGACGTTACGGTGCGTGCAAATTCCTCCCTAACTCTCCAACTTTTATGCTCCCAAGCATAAGAACCCGCTCTTTCCACAATAATTGTAGGAGATGAAACCTGCATTAAACATCAGTATGTTTTTCATTCCACCAAATACAATGGCATAAAATACATTCCTGTTCACTGAAACGTTCCAAAGCTTTATATACCTTTAAAAACATCGTAAATTTAAGCCTTCTTAAGCTATTCTTAGCTCACCACCACCACAACACGAACTTAACGGAACGTATTTTAGTCTAGTCATATATAGAATTTATAGGAACATACGACGAATACATAATTCTCCGAAAACTTATAGTGACTCAAGTATTATCACCAACCACAGGTCATAAATTTCCTCTAATTTCCATTTTAAGAATCTCAGACATACACTACATCACTAATTCCATAAATTAAACTAATTGAAGAAAATCAATTAAATCATCATTCCAATGCTTAATCCTTCAATTAAAAAAATCTACAAGTTAATCCCAAAAATAAAAATAAAACATCCGGAACATTTCTAAAAATAGAATTCAAACATTTAACCACAACTCGACATCGAAAAAAGATGAGAGAACAGACCTCCATAAGAGTGAGGAGGAGGCGGCGAGCGGCGTCACGAACAGGCTGTTTAGCGTCGCCAAGACGCTCAACAGCGGCAGGAACAAGAGCATTGAAGTGAATTTTGAAGTGGTCACCGGAGATGACAGCGGCGGAGGCAAGGGCAAGGAGGCCGCCTTGAGAGACACGGAAGTTGTTGTCTTTGAGGAGATCTATGCAGGTATCAACAAGCGAGGTGACTTCGGAGGAAGTGAGGGGCTTTCTAGAAGATTCTAGAAGTTGGTGGAGGCGTTCGACGCCGGCCATGCGCTCTTTGGTGTCTTTGGCGCGTGCGAGGTCGAGCGCCTCCTCCATTTCGGGTAGGGTTTAGGAGGAGATCGGAAGGGAGGGGGGCAGATCTGGGAAGTGCGCGAGTGAAGAGTCGGACAGAAGAGAAAGTGGGGGAGTTTTGAGTGGGGGAGTTTTGAGAATAGAGAATAGAGAATAGAGAATAGAGAATAGAGAATAGAGAATGTGAGACTGTGTGTATGTGTTATGCTGGTGAAAGTGGTAAGTGTGGCTACACCGACGGGAAAGGGTGGTGTTGCATACTCGCATCGACGACGCGAATCTATAATCACTAACCACAATCAAATGATTAAGAGTAACCACTCACATTTTTACTCTTAATTCTTTTTTCGTTTTTTCTATTCTACTTGTTTTTCTTCTAAGATGGTATTGAATTTTTTTTCATACAAGACAATACATTTTTATACTAAATAATGTAGTATACTTACATGAGAGTGATTTTCTTCTAAGTGTTTTATAAATTTTTTTTATTAATCTCTATTATATAGGCTAACTCCTGCAGTGACATTTTAAAAAAGTAATGGTAACTTTTATCCTCATTAAACTTAATTTATATAAAAAATACAAAACAAAACAAAATAGTCTTCCCTTTAAATAGAAAATTGAGTAAAATATACTCAAAATTCAAACATATAGTCTTTAATGGTTTTTACTATGAAAGAATGTAATATTTTACGTGCTTAATTTTCATCTAGCATGCATTTTAAAAATTCGGACATGCATTGCGTGCACCAACTCGTCAAGAGTTAGATAGAACTTTAGGTGAAACTCATTCTTATTGATTACAACATAATTTTATTTAGTAAAACTCACTATTAGTTAGAACTTTTTGAATAATATTTTCTTTATGTGAACTTGTCCAACTTGAAATGAGGTAAGTCCATATGATATGAATAAATATGCAATGGATTGTAAACACATCAAATTGAGATCTTAAACTTAGGATTTAAGTTTAAAGTTTTTAGACCTTGTGAAATCTAATTATTCAAGTGTAGTATTTCTATGGGTTAGGTATATGTCTATCAGTCCAAAAACATACATGATCTTCTTGAATTTAATTTGGATATTTTTAAAGAATTTATAATCACCATCTATGATGAAAAATAGCAATACATCTCATGAAAAAGTTAGGATGCACAATATAGTTTTAAGAAAAAATGGAACCTAATGTCTTAAATATTTTAGTTCACCTAATAATTACTCCATGACAATTATCAAAAGGATTTTTTCTAATGTTTGCCCGTAGGCACATGCTAACAAAACAAATTTCATTAAAAATATTTGCTTATGAATATTGACAAACTATATAAATAAGATAGGTTGATTATTTCCATTTTAAAATAGTATTTTTCTTGATTATTATTTATGTCACCTCTTTATTTCCCCATATTTCCTTCGTAATGGATTCATCATCTCTCTCACCAAAATTAGTTTTGTTTAGGAAAAGAATTAGTTTACAGATCAATAGATTTTAGTTCTATTGCCACAAAAAATTTAATCTAAACTATTGTTTAAGTTCACTATTACCAATGCAATCAATTAGATAAACTCAGAGAAAACAAATTAATTCTCAATTACCTACTCATGCATTTAAAATATTTGATATGTTCATAGCAATTACGAAATGTTGATTTTTTTTTACCCAACAAGTAAGCTAGCTTAATGTCTCTTATTTTATGCTAGTTAATTGCTTTAATTAAATATATTATATCATACTTGTTTTGTCCATTAGGTATTTTAGTTGGTTAATAGTTGAACATTTATTTCGAAAGTTAGTTAAAGATAGTGAATGAGTTAAAGTTTTGCAACGTAAAAAAGATAAAATATAAGTATAGCAAATACAAGTAAATTAAAGTTTTCTAATAAATAAAACTCCATACATTAGTACATGCACATACTAGTATTAACATATTTGCATGGACAAATAAAAACTAAATTGTCCTTTTTTTTATTATAGATTGTAACTATCTTAGGTTTTTTCGCTTTATCTCTTTGTTTTCGTCTTTTATTGAACATTTTTATTTTCCTTTTTTTTCTCTAAAATATCTCTATCAAGGAACCAAATAATGAAACTTTAATCTTTATAATATAAGGAAACTTTTGATGTGAAATCAAGAAAGTAATTTATCTCCCCCTCCCCTGCCCTTACAATAAAAAAAATATATTAATCATTAAAAAGTAACTACTCCCACCGTTTTTTTCTTCCCATTTGGATCCGAAAAGAAATCAAAATAATATTAAATATTATTAAAATTTTATGAAAATAATTTAAATTAATGTATAAATAAGATTAAATTCTATTAAAAATAATGATGCAAGTGGGTTGAACATTAAATAAGTAGTGGAATTTCTAAAGTTTATGACATTAAAAAATTAAAAAATTCCACCAAATCACAATATTAGACCAAGATAGAAGGATTCTAAATGAAAATAACATTTTGAAATTTTCAGATGGAAAAAATGGGAAGAAAAAAAAAACAGAGGAAGTATTTGATTGACATTTAGCAACATATTAAAAGATATTCGTTTCATTAACTTAAGATAGCAAAAATAATACTTTCAAGTGTTCATCCATTATGAATTTATGACTATCTATGATGATGGTTTGTAGTGGGAAACCGTTTTTAATTCAAAATATTCTCCATTGAGCCAATCAAAACCTTAAGTGTGTTACAAAGTAACTGAATTAATTCACAATTTATTCAATTTATTTATTGTAAATTCACTTCATGCAGTTCTTTTTTAGAAAAGATATAAGAATTTTTTGTTTGTTTTATTTATTTATGTTATTAAATCTTACTATCTCCATTTCTTTTTATTCTTCTCATTTTCTTTTTTGCATAAATCCCAAAAAAAACTTAAATTTTAAATAACTTTAGTTGTGTATTTGCAAAAATTATGAAAAGTTGATATTTGAAAAATATATATTAAGACAAATTTTTTAAGACCCCATATGATTATGTTTTTCTTATAAATTAGAAAAAATTTATAATCAAAGTTTGATTTTAAAATATATAAATTCCAAACGAGAAGAACAAAAAAATAAAACAGTCGGTAATCCATATTGAGCTTCCCCAAAATAAGAGCCCTAGGGAAATTATCAGATGTATCACGGCTCACGACAACCTTCACTGTGAGTTTAATCTACATCTTCTTTACTCCTTAGAATCGACCCAATCGAGCAGACAATGTTGAAGATCATTGATCATTGTACTTAATTTAAGAAGCAATAAATGTCAGGTAGTGTTAAACTAGCTTGGTACAACAACCACATTTATTGGCGAACATTATGCTAATTACATTACTTTAGGGCCCTTAATTAGAGACTTTAGAGTTATAAGAACCTTTTTTTAGGGGGGAAATTAAAAGTGCTTAATTAAACCAGAGGAAGACTAATCTTCAGTTAACGAGTAATCTCAACTTCATTATTATACTCTAAATCGACTAATTGTTGGATTTTTTATGGTATAATTGTATAAATGTTGGTTGTTGTCAAGTTATGCTAATACTTAAAATTGTCATCTTTTGTGCAGTTTGCTAAATAATTTGTCTCATATTACAAGTGAAAATATTGGTTGATATCATCACATTAGCCGAGTGGTGTGACATTGGTAAATTATAAAAGGTCATCCCGCACTCATTTCAAATTAGATATATCTTGGTTATAGAATAAAAGTCTCAAATATTAAATTTTTTATCTCATATATACAAATAAATGTCTTAGGTATTGAATTTATTATCTTATATATACAAATAAAATATCTCAGGTATATAAATAAAGATCTCATGTATTGTATTTATTATCTCAGATATACAAATAAATGTCTTAAGTATTTAATTTATTATCTCAGATATACAAATAAAGATCTCAGGTGTTGAATTATGTTCAGATCCTTCGTATACAAGTTATGATTTTAGTTATAGAATTAAAGGTCTTATGTATTGAATTTATTATCTTAGTTATACAAATAAAGGTTTTAGGTATACAAGTGAAGATCTCAAATATTGTATTTATTATCTCAGTTATAAAAATAAATGTCTCGTGTATTGAATTTATTATCTCAGATATACAAATAAAGATCTCAGGTATTAAATTTATTATCTCAGTTATACAAATAAAGGTCTCAGATATTGAATTTATTATCTCAGATATACAAATAAAGATCTTAGGTATTAAATTTATTATCTCAGTTATACAAATAAATGTCTCCCATATTGAATTTATTACTTTCATATTTGGAGTACAATGCTTGGTTACCTTTATTAGATCATTATCATTGACAAATGAATGTTGAAAGAATATGAGCTTACATATTGCAAAACATCAAAACCTATAGAGATGTATGACTCTGAAAAAAATGAACAAAAATTGAAAGAATGATCAGTTGGCCAGTGTGCAAGGCTTTAGAAACCAAAAGACATTCAATGTTCTTCCTTCTTTTGCAATAACAAGTGATGCATTCTCATTCTTGTCAAGCTCTTCCCTTATTGTCTTGTTCTGCCCCAATTCTTGAAACATCTCTCTCTCTCCTGATTCATTTATTTTATTTAGTTAGAGTGTGTTTTAGTAGTAAGCACAATGCAACTTGTCTCTTGACAAAAGCATAAACAAGCCACATGATTAGGAAGGGCTCAATGTGCCAAATACAACTAAGTTTAGTGCTCTGGTTAAATCCACATGTTTTACTCTTGATGTTACGGGTAAAATACAAGTGATTTTCATCAACGTACAACCAAAAATAGTCCTAGTATGAGAGTATGATGTGGTACATGGTAATAAGTGAGTCACAACATGGGAATTAATCTCATAACTTCACAAGAACCATTGTTGCGAGTATAATGTGTGAGGTGGAGAAATATGATTCATACATTGAGCTTATACTTTGGGCCCCTCGAAGGTGTCGCCTTGACAAGATCACGAGTGCCCGAGAGACCCTTAAAGGGTAGGAGGATTCGTCCATATCGGAGAAATCCGAGCATCGCGCTTTACATTATTTAAACCCAGAGAAATAGGGATATTTTCGGCATCGTCATTTACAAATAAAGGTCAACGGATTTGGGTTTGTTTAAATTAGGTTTGTCACACCAATAGAATGGTGTGACTTGTCACAACCAATACCACCTAATTATTATAATCATCACTCTCAAAGTCTAAAAAAAAAATCTAATAGGGCTTTAATACCATTGATCATAAAAGATTATGATAATTTTATGATCGTTGATTTTAAGATTATGATAATTTTAAAGTCGTTGAATATAAAGATTATGATAATCATATATGATATTAAGCAATATAGTAATGATTTTACTTGGGAGGGGACAGTTGTAAGCAATTGGAAATTTTACCTACTAATTTGTGCCTTTTTTTTCCTTTTTGAAAAGAGAAAAACAATTATGGATAACAATTGAAAGAGTGGGGTTTGAAGAGAAATCAATCCCAAGTCTCAAGAGTTGAGACTTACTTCCAAAACATAACAAACTAAGCCAGATCGTTTACTTTCACATTCGATAATATAATTGTCTTATATTTCATACTTTATACATTCATAATAATATCTTGTAGATAAACATGAATAATTTCAAAAGATTACAGGTAAACTATAAAAATTTCTCACATTGTGAACGAGTGATAAAGCCAACTTAGGATGACTAAAGCAATTATAAAGTTGGATTGATCATACAAAGTTTTGTCAACGGGTCTATCAAAGGGACGTGCATATGAAAGTTAACTAACTAAGAGGAAATAAGAGAATAAGACCTAACAAACACAAGAGAGTAAGAAGGCGTGAAAGACACACAACCAAACAAGAATAAGACTTTAACTTGATGATAAAACCAACCCAACTACCCTTCTTTTGGACAGTGCTTAAGAAATTTTTTGTTCATTTTAACTTTTGTTCAATCATGTTTTTTATTTAGGTTTGCCGTGCTAATTAATACTATTCCAATAATCCCATAGCATTATTCAATTATTTCTTATAAAGTGGGCATTGCAATGTGGATTAGTACATTACTTATTATATATCAAGAGCTTTACATGCTGTGTGAGCTTTACACGCACAAGAGATATGACACCGAGTCAAGTAAATATTCAATCTCTTTTAAATTATTCAATGAAAGATAGACACTGAGTGTCCCTATCTAAAAAGTAGAGTCAATTGTTTATAAAATGAAAATGTTGGATTAGGTCGAGTGAGTAACTCATTTGAATTCCTATATCTAGTGAATACTTGCACAAATAAGATTATTCGCATAGAAGATAGTATTTGAGTAAATCCTTTTCAATCTTTAAGCCAAAGTATTACTCAAGATCTTCATAATCCTCCGAAACGAGTAAATTGTGTTTCAATAGTGATTACACTCTTGCATGAGTTGTACATGTAGTAAATATATTTAAAGATTAGGTTAAGTGGGGAGTGAGCTTATCCTTAATTATTAGTTGGTTATTATATAGGAGTAACATAACTTAAAATAATTGGGTTTAAGCAATAACTCCTCTTCATAAAGTAAATAAATTTCGTAATAGAATTGTTGGTTATGGGTCCCCTGAACAGGTGTAGACACTAAATTTTAAACTATAAATTTGTTGAGGATTTTAATAGCTCATCTACACTAATTTATCAATCTAAATTTACATCCAATGATCCATGTATAACTATAAAAAATGAAAAACCCCGCACCTATTTAAGAAAGATGCATGATTTATCATATACGTAGTACTTCATGCTAAGCTAGCTATTGCTATGTCCAAAAGTATATAAGAACACTTTTGAACCTTGCTGAAAAGCTTAAGCAATCAAGCCTAATGAAAAATGGGTATTATGAATTGCCCATGTTTCGTTGTTGGGGTATTAGTCCATATTTTGTATCTAATCTTTAATTTACTGACTTTCACTTTCATGCACGACGTATTAATGGAATAATAAAAAATTAGGCGCTTGTTAACCCTTAGTTTAATGATTTTTTCATATTAGAAAATCGATTCTATTGGTGAGGTTCTAAGAATTGGTGAGATTTGTGAATTATATGATTTCACTTAATTTTATTGATTGGTGGGTTAATCTCTTTTTCTTAGATTCATATAATCTAATCTGTGCGCAAAGTTGAATAGCATAAAAATACATATACAAAATTTTAAGTGTCCTTCCAGATTATTATATTCTAGTCATATCAAAAGTTAAGAAAATAAACTTTAATGTGCAAAAAGAATAAAGTAAAATGCATTTCCTATAAAAAAATTAATTAAGCAATTTTTGATAAAAAAAAGTAAAGTCGAACCCAAAATAAAGATAATATTTTGATTAATTGGAAATAATTGAATTATCCATTTAAATACAAATTATTTTGTATCGTGATATACTTCTTATAAGCTTCTAACCATATAAAATTTATAATTTTTTTTGACTTTTTTAGACTTATAAACTATGACTATTTTTAAAAGGAGCTTTAATTCAAGTGTCAAACTAAACCCTCTAAAATTATTATTCAATTTTAGCTTGAGGTTAATGAATTATATTCAAGGATTTTGACATTGTTGACCCATAATATTTTTTATATTTACTTTGATTTATGTTAATTACAAAAATATTCATGATATATTTAAGCACAAATATATAAGAAGATAGAATGGTGTAAGTAAATAATATGATCAAAATAGAAAGCACTACGTACTTTTTGTTATCATCAAACTGAAGGAATGATAATATTACTTATCTTTCCAAGGATTTTTTTTTTTACGTACCCACAAGTATTTTCTACTTAAAAATGATATTCTCTTAAAGTAATTTTCAAAATAATATAAGATCATCCTTTTTAAAATTGAAAATTCAAAAATAATTTATTCTCTTAAAAATTGATTTTTTCAAACCATACAATGTATATGAATAGAAAACTTTATAAAATATAATTAAGACAATGTCTTCAATAACGATTATTTACATTCAAACTTTAAACTAAATTTACATATGAAATCAAACCCATCTACTAAAATTAAGTAAAGTTCATGTTTATTTCTATTTTTAAAAATTCATTAAGAACTATAATAAACCCTTGAAATACATTTTCTCTTAAAGTTAGTATTAAATTACTTACAGATAGACTAATTCCACAAGAATCAAAAGAGCTAATTTTTTTATTTAAAATTTGAAATACTAACGCTAAGTGAATTAAATACGGAGTATATTTTATATATATATATATATATATATATATATATATATATATATATATATATATATATATATATATATATATATTGATTGATTGAGTTGAGACGATTAATTAATGTAAGGAAGTTTGAATGTAAAAATCTTTCTTACTAATTAATATAATATTTTAAAAATAACTAAAAAACTTCCAAAAATAAATTCCAATAATTGTGATTTTAAAATTTCTATCCATGTTAATATAAACTTCAAATTGATAAAAAAAAAATCATTATTAAAATATTAAGTCAATTTGTGCACAAAATTTAAGAAGGTGATTGTGTTCTTATTATATCTTATACTTGAATTTAAGTCGTGAAGTGTTGATAAATTTTCAAGTTTAAGGTCAAGATTGCCCTATTCAATTATATAGGTTGTGAGATTGATCTCCTCTCTAAAAATCTTCCATAATCAACTTTTAAAACATTATTTTTCAATCGGACTTGATAGAATAGCCAACTTTTACCTTTTGTTTGGAAATATGGCTTAAATGGGTAATTTAAGCGGCCAGAAGTGCCAAGTCTATTGACCAACAAAAATAATGATTTTTTAAGTGTAATTAACTACAAAATGAGATTATCAAGAGAATGACTCCAAAAATTAGCCTAAACCTATAAAGTCGTCAATTGGGATGCACTTTATCGTTTAAAAGACTGTTGTGGTAATTCCTAATTAGGGTAATTACCTCAACTTTAAGTGGATTATTTTGACCTTATAAGAAAACTGCTTTTCAGTCCCATTTAAGCCCAATAAAAATCTATTTTTTTACTGGCCTTAAATCATAGTGAAATTTTACATTTTAACGTATGCTATTTTTTTGAATATGATGGTTTGATTAGTGAGTAGATTCAAATCACACTATGATTAATTAATACGTAGTGCAATTTCATTACTCTAATCTACAACATCTCAATATTATATACAACTTATATGAAGATTTCTCCTATGCCTGTATGTATTTGATAAATTGAAAGTTATGTATTTAAATTTAATTTTTTTTAAAGTATCCAAATAAACTTAATATTTAAAGAGATATATGTATTTGATAAGCGAAACTTATGTATTTTTTTTAATTTTTTTTTTCTGTTGAAGTCACTCATTTTATAAATTGTTATCTTAGAGACAATTTACAAAGTAATCCTAAAAAACAACATAAAGAAAAGTCCTTATTTAGGTAACAATAAGATGATCACTTTACATATTTTAAAACTAATCATGCAAAATTAAATCATGGGATTTCATTGACTAATCCAGAGCCAGTCGGCACGATAGGTCCAACATAAATTCTCACCCATAATCCAACAATAGCAATACAACTATTACTTAAAAAAAAGAGATATATATATAAATTTAATAATTATCCAAGTATAATAATAGATCAACATGTGATTATACCCCTAAATACTTATATATAATCCTTGTAATTGCTTGTAATACGTGAGGTAGTACAATACTCCGTATACCAACAAAAAGATGCAAATCACGAACTAATTAGACGTTGGGGCAAATTATATAATAATCATACTCATAACACAACATTCCAAAAAGCTTAAGGTCAGTCTTCCCACTATTATATACTTTCGATTCCTCGGCTGTTGGCTCCCACATATATGATAACTACAAGAAAGAAATACTATGTCTTACTTTTTTTTTTTTTTTTTTTGAAAGAAATACTGTCTTACTTTCTTATGTTCAATAAACTAAAATTAACATGTCTCACCTAATGCATTTATTAGGTGCAACCAGCTGGAATCAAACATCATACGTTACGAAGTGGTTAATATCACAAAAACTTAATGTTGAATTTGTTAAAAGTAAGAATTTCCTTAAAGTTCGATATATATATATATATATATATATATATATATATATATATATATATATATATATATATATATATATATATATATATACACTTGGTTTGTCTCTTTCATATGCATCAAATAAAGTTTTAGTATTGAAATATTTTTATTGGTTATCAAAGATCATAATTATCATACATTTTATTCCCAAAGTGTCGTAGTAAAACGTTAGTTATCCCGCAATTTGATCTTTAAGAAAGTTCTATTGATTTGTTCGTTGAAGAGCTCATATAAAGATAGGGTTAAATATGGATAATTATTCAGCCTTTTTTAATTTATACCTGATATATATATATTGTTATACCAGATATAACAATTTTTATATCAAATATAAGTATTATTATATCAGGTAAAGAAATATAGAAGATATAAAAATACAGAAAAACGTATATTAGGTATAGACATTATGATCTCAGGTATAGACATTATGATCTCAAGTATAAAATAAATTACGAAAACATCTTTTGATATATTTATAACAGATATAAATTAGGAATTTTTCTATAATTACTAGCGTGTTGTTACAAGGTGTTTTCATTTATTTCATAGAGGATGAAGAGATATCATTTTTATTCGTCTTTTATGAGAATTAGTCCCTTATAAATTTCAACCCTATTTACACCAATAAGGGAACATATATTGTAGTATGCAGCATGTACATAGGACTATACGAGCTAATCTACAACTTCAGCCAATTAACTTCAGACTTGTCTATTTCTCAACTAGTCTGCCGAATTAATAGCATAGTACGGGCTTATATATGTACTGTGTCTTGACAATTTGACATTATACTATGTGCATGATATTGAAATTTAGTCATCAACGGATAAGGACACACGCAGGGGATTCACTGGACGTTGTTTCTCTTGTTAGCCTATGATTGTCAGCGATGAGTAAACATACAGTAGTTCACTGTTTTATTGCACAAGCAGGTAGCCTTTTATCGTCGACATCAACACTTTTGGCATTGTGTGATCGAGACTTTATCAAACGTTGACTGGGAAGACAATGTTACTCTGTACTCTGTAGTCTATACATGGTTGTTTTGATATAAAGTTGAGGACTAGACCTGTTCAAATGAGAGGAGTCCCATTAAGGACTCTTGATCGAGCCGTTTGTAAAAGGGTTTTATCAATTATGAGCTTAATTGAATCGGCCTTTTAAAGGGTTATATTTCAATGAGTCTTTAATAAGTTTTTTGAGCAGCTGACGTTCTTGCTCCCTTCATCACTATTAGCTTCTACAAATCTTCAGAAAATAGAGCCTAAGCTTCTACTTTGTAAGGTCTTTGTCTACCATTAGCGCATGGCTCCATGATCAGATAAGAAAATGGGGAAGTTCATGGCAAAAGCTTCCGAGATTAATTCTCGCCATGAATCGTTGTTGCTATTGAAGATGTTTACTTTTAGATTTCTACCACTAAAATAATAATACATGCCAAGTAGATATTTTTTTGTGTTGTAATGGATGATGAAACTGGTGCATAAATTAGCCATTATTTAATATAATATACCCATAAATATAAGTATTTTTTTTTTTATAGACAAGATGAATAGAAAGATCTTTATTTTCATTAATTAAAATACATCTCTTAATGTATCTCACATTATAATATATTTCTCCTTAGCTATACCTCCCTAAGGTCAATCTGAACCTTCCAACCTTTTTAACACGAAATGAAACCATATAAAATATGAATAGATAATTATATAACGGGTAGTGTTATATACAACCCTTAGTATTATTAATAAACATTTAATATATTTCCTTATTTAGTACGAAGTATTAAATAAGAAATGCACAAAATGTCGAACAATTTTTAATTAATTCTTAATATTGTTAAGTATTTCTAATTTTTCTCTCTTTATTGTATGTCACAATGAGTTCTTCATACAGATGCCAAAACGAGTACTTTCTATGTCACTGTATATGAGCAGTACGAAACTATGAACAAGCACCTTGACAGCTGAGGATTTGCTTTTAAAGCTCCTTTTCCCACAGGCTTAGATAGTGGCTGATAAAGGTGGTGGGCTCTGCCGTGCGAGTGACTTTGAACAGCAAGATGGGGTGTGCTAGTCACCATCTTGCCCAATGGAACAGATCAATCTTGTACCAATTCGCATGCCAAGAGCATTTCAGGCAAAGATTGTCCGCACTGCTCGAGACACCCATTGTGCCCATGTCATCCAACGATGGCCTTCGCAAGATGCATTCCCGACTCGTAGGGCCGAAGAGTAGTATGTTGTCCTCCTGCCAGCTTTAAACTTTAAAGGCTGATAATGGCTACTAGAGGGAGTAATGCTAGTGAACTTCACAGAAGTGGGGTTGTTAATAAAGCTACTTTCCTCCAAACCTGTTCTAAGCACGATTGATCAATTACATGACCAAAAACTATTGTCATTCAGGCATTTGCCACTCCAGACTGTGATGTAACAGTAATTTGCAAATCGTAGATGATTACAATCACAAATCCATAATCAGTGAGACTTCAGGCACAGTATTGCTAATCAAAACTGAACACAGATACACATCTAAAGTTTAACAATTAAAGACATAAGAATAATAATAAATCATAAAGTAAATTTCTATGGAATAAAAAAAATTTATTGGACTTCCTTCATCTCCAACCTCCACATGCATTTGCAATGAAATAACGAATTGACAACAGGAGGAAAATTTCTATGGTTGTCTGCATTCATAAGAAGCAAGGTAAATATAGGGCGTCTTCATACCTATGGCACCGCTGTAAGTGGCCAATGTAAGTCTTATACATGCCACTGCTCTATGAATCATCATCATAGGCTGTCCTGGGAAGATTAGGATGAGATTAGTACGCCTTACACATGCCACTGCACTAAACATCATCGTCATAGAGTGTGTAATCGGGAAGCGAGGATGAGATCAGCACAACCGGTTTTCCATTACGTTGAAACTCAGAAAGTGCCGAAACATGATCAGCCTGACAAAGCTTGTGATTCCCTGTAAGATCAATATGCTGTAGTCTCCCTGATTCAAAATAATTTCAAGTTCATGTAAGAATTAGATAAAATATTCTGACCTGATGTGGTATCAAGAACAGTGTAGAGGAACTTCTAATATTGGTAACAGATGTTCCTATTTGAAGTAGCTACCCAATTAGGACTATTGTACATTTCGAATAAGTTTAAACGGAGCACAACTAGTTGTATACTTCTTTGAAGCAAACGCTACCGCTGTAAGGAACAATATTTCTTTAGTTCCCAGATTAAAGAGAATATATACAGAACATAGGTGCTTGATGCCCTCAGCTGACATTTTGGGCTGAAACCTGCACCATGATCAGCTCAAGCCTAATGAAGCTCCTCCAAAATAGTCACTTGACGGAAATATTGAAAATAGGCTAATAAGAAAGGTCAAAGTATGAAAACTTTATATAGTACATGTCACTTTCTTAAGTCATCACTATTATTATATTAGAATAAAAGATGATGTAGTCCTAGTTTGAAAAATGAAGTTCCTTCAAGTTTGCAAGATGTTTATTTGGAGCTTAACTATGAATCAAGCAATTCAAAAGACTTAAGTCCAGAGAACCACTCTGAGATAACAGAGTGTAAAGATCAAGACAAATGGCATTTCAAAAGTTGATCTGTTTTAGCAACTTACAACAATCTAGATCCTGTTTCACTCAAAGTGCATCTCTAAACAGAGTAGACATTAACAGACAAAACCCATGACAAGGGGCAACAACATGAAAAATATGTTAATACGCGCTTTGTCTACCAGGGAGGGGCACCCTAAGAATCATTTTCAGCATCATCCTTCCTTTAGGGTCTTTGAAGAGCATTGAATTTGTGTTCCCATCTTGACGACTATAACCTAGGCTAAGTTCAAGTGCCTTTTCTGATTATTTTCTAGTGCATTTGGATGGATTGGAGCGCATTTCCTTGCAACTACTTCCCTGTAGTGTGTCTGGAACAAAGGTTCATATTGCTTCTCTAGGGCTCTTGTATGGAATATACCCTGTGATGTCTTTTTATTATCATTTTCAATACTTCTAAAAGGTTTGCTGGTCCTCCCTGTTCTAGTAACGACATCAAAGGCAAATAAAAAAGTTTGCGTTTCTACATAACCAGCAGTTGGAGAGCCAATCCCTGCCAAAGCGGGACTGAAAGCCACACATTTTAATCTAGTGAAAAATACAGGATCACGTCATATGTAGATATCTATCTAGCAATCTCAAGTCAACAAATGAGTTTGCAATGATCTAGCCAACGAGTACAAGGATGATATCAAGTACATTTGAGAAGAATCAAATTTCTATAATGTCTGCTATTACATGAATTTTCTTTATGTAGCATACCTTTAGCAATCTTGAGGGCTGAGCATATAACGTCCACAGATTCTGGGGGCATTAAATTGTGTCCAGCATGCACATCAACTAGTTCTGAAGCTCTAGAGATGAGTTCTTCCAGAAATTCTGCAGCTTGGATTCCACCACGATTCTCACTGAAAAAACGCAAACAATCCAATCATCAAATTGATTATTATAGGAAAAGTTACAAAATAAAGGCACAAAGTAGTACCTTATGTTTATGCTGATAAGCTTCACCACATCTGGCATATTAATCCTTAGTTCTAAAAAACCAGATGAACCAAGGCCAATTCCTCTTATATCGAGATACCTTACAGGTGTGCACATGAAATCTCCAAGCAGTGGCGCTATTTGACTTCCAAATTAATAATATTAAATCAGCATTTACAAAAGAAATTAATGCGCCTTTTGTAAACTAATAATAGAGATTTTTGAAAAAGTAATAAAACTGATTAATAATCACAACTAACCTTCCAAGATTATTATCTGCCAAGGAGAGAAAAGTCAGAGGGTATTTTAACGCTACAAGTACTTCCAGAAATTCAGTTGCTCCATAGTAGGAGAGCTCACAATTCTTCAAATTAAGATTGGCAAGGGGAAAGTGCTCAAAAGTCTTAACAAAGTATGGGATTAAACACCTGCAGCGTTCAAGAATAGTTTCATAAAACAGTAGCTGATTATTGAAACTAGCAGGTCAATATATCCAACTCACTTGATTCCATCATCCTCAAAGGGGTTGTCAGCTAAATCCAGAGTCTCCAAAACTGGCATATAATTAAGAGCAGAACTAAGGTCTTCCAAGTCATTCTTCCGCAAATTGTTGCCCCTGAGTTATGAAATGTATCTTCATAAAAAAACTTCAAAAAGTACTTGAGATGCAAAAAGGTGGGGTTATATTAATGAAAGGATATAATTAAAAGTATTACAACATCCAGATTTAACAAACTAACAAGCAAATAAGTTGAAAAAAGCTAAAGCTGGCCTGGTGACAAGAATCTCGTAGAGCTGAAAATAAGACTCACAACAATAACTCAGTTATTGTAAATATGAATTTCATGGAAATAATAAACACTGCAGGAAGACAAATTTTCTAGCTCAGAGTTCAGATTCAGTAGGGTAGTTTCACATAGGTCTTCAACAACTTATTTTCCATCCATGACTGAGTCATTCCACACCAGAGAGGCTGTTAACACGTTTATAAACAGATTCACTTGGGAAAGCCCTATATGAGATATCAATTATATTGAAGGTAAATGTGGCACCCAAGGCTGCAAAACTTTATCACAAACATCTTTCTTTATCTAGGTAGTCTATTTCTGCTCAAGGATTTTAGCAAAATCACCTTCCCAGAGAAAATTTCACAGTAAATAATTTAAGATTAGCATGTTTACTTCAGTCCATAAAATTGGTTTATTATAATAGAGCTTCCATTTCTATGGAATCCCACCTGAATGGTCATCTAGCTAAATGAATATACAAAAATAACTACTTTAGAAACATCCAACAGCAAATAGGTATATCAAATGGTTCCCAGGATACGAAAACCTATCAGATCATTGAATTTCACAATTTACTTGACCCCCCCCCCCCCCCCCCCCCCCCCCCCCCCCCCCAACACATTTTTTTTTGACAGCTTAGCGTTCAATTTTATCTAGATTTTGGATATTAAAGCGTTCTAAGTTCATCAAAGGTAGCTGAGAGAACTACAAAGAGCCCAGGTTTGGGAGCAAAGAAAATTTCAGTTCATGAGAAGATTCAAATTGAGGTTGATAGTTCGTCGGTTAACAAAATCAAAATCCAAAACGGAATAATGGAATATAGTCGATAGACAGAATTGAGCCAAAGTGATTCTCAACCAGCTCCTCGGCTACACTAGCCATTGGAAACCAACAAAGATAGGTGACAGAGCTGGGCGAGTAATATAAGGTTAACATACCTCCAACCAGTTTCTGGATGGTGCCCAAATAAGGTATCTATACCAATTTGCCATCATTTTTGGTATTTGCCTGCAAGTTGTATGAAGGTATTCTATTCTGGGCTACTCCCCCCACTCCCCCATATGCACACAAAAGAAAAATTTAAAATTGATATGTATACGGTTCGGATAGTTTCTAGATACAAACTTTTTCCTTCACATTGCCAAATACAAAATAGCATTAAATGTTGCTTCACATCATTTCCAGGTACATTACAGTGACGGTAAGTTGGTAATAGATGGCTCCATATTGTGCACCTTAGATTAAGCACTCGTAAAGACTTCAAAGACTTGTTCATTTTGGAAGATGGCAAAGCTTGATTGGAAAAGTTACAACGAAATTCAGAAAGCCAAGCTGAAATCTGCAGTAATTTATAAGAAATTCCAAAAGAAAAAACTTAAATTGATACAGGGTAGATATAGTAAACTTCACAACAAAGAGGACAAAATATTAGATGTTTTAGTAGTGACAAAATATAGATACTTCATGATAAGAAAGAACAAGATATTAAGAATCGAGTATATAATAAGTTTGCTCACATTATTATCTGATAAATCAAGGGTGGAGATAGCAGATGAAGTATCAAGAAGTGCCATGAGAATCAATTTTGCATAATTTCTCCCCATATAATCATCAGAAAAACTTAATGACTCCAGTGATCTGCAGTGACAAGTAAATGCAAACAAAGAACATATTTGGTTAAAGAGGAAAGAAGATCGAAAGTAATGCCTCGTATTACTTGACTCGTGCTTGCTGGTTCTATTCTACTTAGTACATCAAAAAGATGTCCCCAACATGGGTCTCTTGTGACAACAAAGAATAATTCAACTTCAAATGACTGATCTAAGACCACATGAGCAAGAAAAAAATGTATGTTAACATTGTTACGTACCTTGATGAGAGAAAAGAAATGAGCCTTGGAGGCAAAGAAGTTGGATTTGCTTCAATAAGTTTTGATGCTTTAACAGAAAAAAGTTTCACCCCATGAGCTTGCGTACCATTCATATCCAATGTATGACATATTGCCTCCAAAAAAGCCAATGAAAGCTTGCAATTTACGAATTCCAGGGACGTTAATGTTTCTCTGTTCTGGTTCAGCATCATGCACAATCCATCAAGCTGCAACAGCATATGACAGACTCTTAGAAAGCACACGGGTCCTTCCATTTAGATCAGTAGTGCACAATGGCTCGTTTTTAGTCAGATAGAGGCTCTTAAATAAGTAAATTTTGTTTGTTGTTTCTACTAAGTGGAAAGAACCCTTTTCTCTATCTTTTTCCAGGGGTCTATGCAATGAGAATAAGAAAGAATGAAGATACTAATCTAGAATGCACATCATAGCCATCAAAATATAGATTCAGGATTCATTTTTGGTTTCCTAGATAAAATTTAATGATACAGATTCTAGAAGCTAATAAAAGTCTAAATTCAAAAGAAAAACTTTCTAAGGCACATTGAGGAGGCAAAATGATGGTCAATAAGGGTTGATGATGACTTATATAACAGAACACTGACCAATTTTTTTTAACTTACAAACTCCATTTATAAGGAGTCCACCAATCTCTGAATAGGTTCAAACTAAAATCAAGTCCATGACATATGAGCACTCTTTCGCAAGCACTAAACTAGTGCCGTCCGGTACTTAAAGCAGCCTAAAGTTACACACCGCTTGAAGAAAAATAACAAGTGTAAGAAAGCGGGTCCATATTTTAAGCCAAGAGCAAGAAAATTTCAGAACCCTAAAAATTGGATTTACACTTTTCTTGAACTGTAGTTTGTTGCAATTTGCAAATTTACACAATTCAAATTCCAAGCTCCAGGCATTCAGGGGAACCATGCCAACAAACAATAGGGGTAATTGCAATTGACTGGAACAGCATGGAGCAACTTGGGAAGGGAGCTGAATATTGCCAAAACATATGAAGTAATAAAAGGATAAAGAGACTCACATGCATATCAGAGTAAATGTTCCCCAGAAACAAACCTTGCAACTTGCTCTTTGCTATCAATTGCTGAAACATAGTATACTGATCAGTGAGCAATAAATCTATGACAAAAGCAAGAAATTAAAAACCATAAATCTAGTTAAAATCTCAAATTTCCTCCCCGGAAACTCAATCCCAAAATATTAAAGAGAAAGGTAAAGAGAACAAGAGCCTGTAAACTTGTGTTATTTAAAAAAATTAGCATAAATAACTTGTTAGAGCTTAAACATATGTCATAACAAATCATAACATATGTCTAGTAGTGCAAGGACCACAATTCACCAAGAGTCAGCCCTTCATGTAGCATAACTAATACAACATATGGACATAATGGTCCCCCCTACACCCACACACACACACAAAAGGCCCCAACACAAACCCACATCCCTCAGGCTGCAAATTTTTCAAAAGTCTATTTTTATTCTAATTCTCCTAATGTAATATAATCCCTGTTACAAAAAGACTCGAGGAGAGAGGTGGAAATTATGATTCCTCTTCACCCATCAGTGAGCTCTTAGGATGAAGAATGTAAGATGAGTGACCAAGATACAAAGAAAATATAAAGGAATAAAAGAGACTTACCTGAGAAAAACAAACAGATCACACTTACATTGGCCCAAACAAACAAAAAAAAAACAATAGGTTCTTATGTATATAGCTAACAATCATCACTCCCTTTTCTCGAATCAATTGTATATTCTCTGTTCTCCCTTTTATAGAAGCTGAGAGATGCACATAGGAAATAGGGCTGCCGGGAGAATAACTAGCAAAGAGAGAGAAGAAGACGACCAAGACAGAAAACTCATAGCAAAATACAGAAGTGATGAGAATCTAGGTATTGAAACCTTAATCCACACGAAGGGATAGAAACTAGAATTAAAATCGTGTAAAGCAACGCATCAAGGATTCGAACTCTAGGTCGAATAGCCTTTGAGTTGATTAAAGCAAAGCACCCTCAACTCTCAAACTACCCTCAAACAAGTGAGTATAAAGAAACACCAACTCACAACTCTTTGTATCACTCAACAAAGAAAAGAAAACCTCAAAGTTTATTAATTGAATCACAAAATCTGATTTTTTCAAGCTTGGGTGCACATTTATTTATACCCATAGCTTGAGAGTTTGAATGACATTGAGTTTAGGACTCCTACTTCTAAAAGGACTCCTAATAACCCCCTAATAGCCAATAAGATATAGCCACCTATTTATTACATAATCCTACCAAAACTCTAACACTATCTTATGTTAATTAGAATTCTATCCTACCTAGAAAGATAAAATTACAAATTAACTACTCTTTATCCTATTTTATTTAAAGTAAAACACTAAATATCCAATCACATGTGTATAGCCACGTCACTAGCCCTTGCCATGTCATAATCATGTCCATGCCCATGCCACGTCACTTACCAAGTCACTAAAGATGAGCACCGTCCATTGTCCTAACCCATCGACTATTGTAATAACGATTTTTGCCCTTGGTAAAAATTTTCAATCTTTGAAAATCACTCCAAGATTTTAGCTTTTGATCAAGGTCTTCCACCGATCATCAACTCCATCCTTCCACACATTAATAAAACCTAAAAAAGGAAATTAAAAAAAAAAACTACGCCTAAAATGAGAAAAACCCTATCAACTGAAATGGGAGAAAACTCATAGGCAAAACCAACTTATTCCCCATGTCCACCAATCCTCATTCACGTGTGCTAGTATTGCATGTTACTATGCACACACAAATGTTCCCCTTGGATGCACCTAGAAGATTCGTATCTCCATAAGCTGATAATTCCCCCATAGTTTCATCCTTTTTCGTAGCTTCAAATTCATAGCCTTTAATCATATCAAGAAGTGATCTCGGATGGAAATTTTAGAGCAAAATAGGAATCTGATGTCCTCTTTCCTAAGAAGAGGATGGTTGAAAAGAACAAAAAAAAACAGTTAAAACTAGCAAAATTAATAGTATAACAATCAATCTGTACAGGAATATAACGCTGCTAAACTTACAAAATACATAAGAAGCTGAAAAAGCCATGGTCATAAAAAGGCAAAGGGAACAATTTGACACAAAAGAGACAGAAGATTAGAACTAGTAGTGTGATCACATACAACATCCAAGAAAGTAATCGGCCAATTCCACTCCTGGCCCATCCATTGCATAAATAAAGATATCAACAATTTCAAATAAGGCTTCACATTGCACAACCAGTGTTACGGTGAAAGGTGCAAGTGCATATTTCTTTAGCTATACAGAAACAATAATTTGTATAACTACAGAGCAATTATATGAAGATCATCAGCAGGTTGCAACTGGTTCGACCTACTGCATTACATTTTTGCCCAAAAAGAGAATCTGTCCGATGGGATATGTCCAAATTCCTAATCCATTTTCCATCAAGAATAAATCACCAAATTTCCGGAATCCAAACCGTCCTGTTCTTCGGACCAACATACCAATGCTGATTTTATTGTTTTCATCATCTTCCACCAAAATGTCATCAAATTCCTATAATCCACACCATCGTTAACCTACGTCTACGAAATAAAGAAGAATTTGAAACTCTTTCGTTCCTTCCCTATCCTTAATCAAAGAACATCTTCACTAGTCCAAAGCCTCTCATACACACCAATACGGACCAGAGTTGAAAAGAGTATAATAGATGAACATTGTTTTTCTCTTGCCTTACCTTTATTCCATTTTAGCCTTACAGGGCACTGAAAAAGAACTCCTAAGCCACCACATGGAGAAATACTTGACGAACTGAACAGCAACAGGTTACATCGAACCAGCCAAAAAAATAAAGAGGTCTCCCAATTTACCTTTGAATAAGATTTGGCCAAATAAATTCTAAGACCTATACAACTCAACAAACCAAAAAATTTACATTCCTGAACCTCTGTAAATAATGTAGGAAGATACATTTTCTTTATGACAAAAAAAAAAAGAACACAATAGCCTCCTCCCTTTCCTTGGGAAAATGAATCAAAACATCCAAAGTGAAGAATACCCCCCTTTCCCAACACACACACACCCTGCCCCTCGTCAAATGTAAAAAAAGAAAAAGAAAAAGAAAAAAAGAATTAAACTCCAATCATAGGTCATTAAAAATACATTCAAGATTAACCAATCCTCCACACATGCATTTTATTTCCTAAGTGATTGTAATATACACAAAACATGATCAAAATTTGGTAAGAGAGAAACTCAATGACATCACCAACTCACCATCCCATGGGAATAGATGCCATTAAGTTATTTAATTGAACATCAACAATTGCCTCACCAATTGTAGATGTTTCAAAAATAAACTCTAAATCACTTACTTTACCTTCTAGGCTGGATAATGGACTACATGAAACACAACACAATATGGTTATGCCAAGCCAGGCATGGAATCACACATGGCCCAATGGTTGACAAGCCTTGAGACTAAGGCTTTAGAAAAATGTCAAGACATGGTGGATGACCAGAATAATGGCTGGTGGACCAAGCCCAAGGCACAGCCTGTGGGACACAAATTTTATTTCTTCAATTTTACAACTAATTTGGTAGTCACTAAGAAAGAAAATAATTATTAAAATTCATTATTATAATCAATATCTATAATACTATTAGTTTCTAGTCATTAGACAATTGCAAATAACTTAAAAAATCCCATCCTGGTGAAAAAAACCCCTTAAAGATACATTAAATGGTGTAGTCTAAAAACATAAATCACACTAAAAGTGACCAAGTCTAGACTATAGATATTTTTTGAAAAACTCTACAAAAAACTGAAAAAAAGTATACCCAACCAAGTAACCAAACCTAAGGTGCAAACAGGATAGAACGTAAGCTGGCTTGAGATATTTAGAGAATCTACCAAGGACACAGACAGCACAGACCTACAAGAGGCGTAGCAAGGACAGCAAGGGAATGTCTTAATATTCCTTATCATTATACTTTTCCTTTGTTATTCTATTTGGATGTTTGTAAGCATTCTAGAAAGCAGTCAGTAGGAATGTTCTAGGAAAGTGTGTGGAACATAAATAGAGGAGTTTGTACTGCATGCAATGAGGTATTGAATTCTGTATGAGGTTTTATAGTGGAGCCTTGAAAGCCAGCTACAATCCTTTTCCCTTTTTAAGCAATAATAAGTTTCCTTCCTCTCTTCTGTTCACTGTCTTCTCCCCCTCATTCTTTTATTTTCTGAGATCATCTTGTTTGTATTCTGTGACCAGTGAGTTCATTACAAGATAGACAGACACTTACACAAGTTTCCTTACTGCAAAATATGTTCAAAAGCCTCAGAGATCTGCAGGAACAAAAACATCATGTAAGCTCTATCAATTTTCCCACAATAACAACAAACAGCATCATGATCACAAGTAGATCTCTTTCAAAGATAAATCAGAACAAAAACAAGGTCATCACTGATTCATGCACATAAAAGCTCAAAGTACACATGTAAAAAGTCTCAAAATTAAACTTGGCATTTCATTTAGCATGAAAACAAGAAAAGAGGACTATTGACACGAGTAGTAGATGATCAAAACACGTATCACATAAAAGATAAATCCACCTTTTTCCTCTTTTTTGGACTGTGTGCGGGGGGTGGGTGGTTTTTTTTTTTTTTTTTTTTTTTTGGGGGGGGGGGGGGGGGGGGGGGTGTGGGGAGGATGAAAAAGTACAGATGAAGTATTTGACCTCGCATAACATCCAAAATCTTGGCAATGACCACGCAATCTGTAGTAACGATGTATTGAGCCTTTAAATGGTTCCTCGTAAGAATCATAACCAATGATTTTAACTAATTCACCTGCAAAGTAATTATAAGAAGAAATTGGCACAAGAATCAGCATAGTCAAAACATTCACCTAAATCCAACAATCAAATTATGCAGCAAAATGAAAAATATCAGATGGAAAGAGCTGAAATAATGCTCGAATTGACAGGTACATCATTCCTGTAGTCCTTTCAACATGTTTCTTAACGAAATTACTTATAAATTTTAAAATACCAAAAAGGAAAAGGCATTGGCAGTAAGACAATTACACAAGTTCATAAAATAACCACCTCAAGCTCTCATATCTAAATGCAAGTGTGCAATTTTCAGTCCCATGAACAGCACAAATCATATTAGGATCCAAAAATAAAGGGCAGAATTATATGCTCCATGGATGCATAAAAGTCATTAGAGAAAATAAGTGCTGATTTCAAGGCAACATCAAATGTTTGCACTGGTTATTAATCGCTTCAATATGAATAATGTACTTTCAACTATGTTTTTCCTAATCCTTAAACAATAAAATTAAACTTGCAAGACTAAGTGACTAAACAATGATATTGGTAATCCACTATGCCAACTTAAACATTGATTCAACTTATGATCGGAAATCAGAAGAAGAAATATGAATCTTCAAGCATTACTCAGTTGGGACAAGAATATCTACAAAGGCACCAAGACCAGGAGAGGTGTCATTTACTCGTCTATACAACTAATGCTGCAACAGTATTATGAAATATGGTGTGCCAGAAACTGATATGATAGAGGATATCAACTTCGAAGGATTGATTGAAGCTTCAAAGAAGGATGCTACCATGGGAGAGTTGTTGGCTTATGGAGACACGAATCTTCTAGGTGCATCAAAGGGGAACATTTGCATGTGTATGATAACATGCAAATGTGAATGAGGATTGGTGGACATGGGGAATAAGTTGGTTTTTCCTATGAGTTTTCTCCCATTTCAATTGATAGGGTTTTCTCATTTTAGGCATAGGTGTGTTTTTGAACTTTCCTTTTTCAGATTTTATGATTCTATAATGTGTGGAGGCCATGGAGGTGATGATTGATGGAAGGTCTTGATCAAAAGCTAAAATCTTGAAGTAATTTTTGAAGATTGATTTTGACCAAGGAGGAAAAATTTTAAGACAAGGGGAGGTGTTTGTTACATTGAACAGTGCTTATTATATCTTGTCGGTTCTTTATTACAAATTAAGTGACATAGCAAGTGACATGGCATGGGTATGGACGTGGCTACACACATGTGATTGAATATTTAGTGTTTTACTTTAAATAAAATAGGTTTAGATTAGTTAATTTGTAATTTTATCTTTTTAGGTAGGATAGAATTCTAATTAAGATAAGATAGTGTTAGAGTTTTGGTAGGATTATGTAATAAATAGGTGGCATTATCTTATTGGTTATTAGGAGTCTTTTAGAAGTAGGAGGTCTAGTCATAATATGATTATAACTCTCAAGCTATGGGTATAAATAGTTGTGCACCCAAGCTTGGAAAAATCAGATTTGGAGATTCTTTTCTTTGTATTCTTCAATAAACTTAGAGAGTTTGTTGTTTTTCTTTGTGTGTAACAAAGAGTTGTGAATTGGTGCTTAAAGCTTTAGATTCACGTGAGGAAGTGTAGGAATTGAGGGTGTTTTGCTTTAATCAATTCTTAAACTTTCGCCCTAGATTTTAAACCTTTGGTGCGTATCTTTAGAGGGTTTTATATCTAGTTCTATCCCTTTGTGTGGATTAAGGTTTCAATACCTAGATTCACATCAGAAACAAAGCCTTGTGGGAGCACAAGGCTCCCAGTGTACCGTAGATCATTGAAAAAAATCAATATGTACTTAGAGTAAGATTAGGCAGTCTAGTCAGTAAGAAAGCTACGCAAACTACTTGAGAATGGATTGGTATGTTGTAGCTCTTGTGATGTAATTGTTGCCTAGCTAGAAGCTCTCTAGCTAAATTGGTTGTCTGTACTTGGGTAAGGAGCTAAATTACTACAGAATATAGGTAGTATTATTTCAATTCTGAGCAATATAATTCAAAACAAAGCCAATCTAATACATTAAAACTTCACGCAAACAGAACTTGAACGAAGCTTTACGCTACCTGGGATCTCAACTTCCCCAACACATCCTTCGAAAGATGGTAGCATAGCTCTCTCTGCAGCTGCATCAAAGCAACTGAAATTCGGGTAAGAAGCCTGAAAATAAACAATAATCAAATGACAGAATGATTCAATAAAGGAAGGCAGTAAGTAATTGTGGTCTCACATACTTCTGTAGATGCATTTCCCAATACTTTTGTTGCCAGTCACATGTTTCACATTCTATCACACTTTTCCGTGACAAAGGATTCTCAGGAAAAGGCTTAACAAGATCAGGCCACCTCGAGGAGAATAATGTCTTCCATGCAATATCAAACTTGCTATATCTGAGCAAGAGTATTGAATATTATCCACCTGCTCTAGAAAGGAGAAAGTATGACACCAAATAAGTGTTATACAACTTTTACCTGACACGTTTCCCTCCATTCCCAGAGCAACCATAGTCGAGGTCAAAATCAGCCTGTCTCTCCAAAGGCCTGCAAGGACGATAAGATCAAACAAAAACAAACATTCAAAAGTCGTGGACATATTTCCAACCTTCAATGCTTGAATTGAACAGTGACACCCAATACACAGACACAAATAGGTATCCCTTCATTTGCACTTAAAAGATAAGTACATTCACAAAGGAAAAAACAAACCCATGGTCAAGATTAAGGTTGGTAAGAAATTCAACATCACCACTCACAAGTCACAATGTCATCAAAATGGAAGTAAATCACATCAGCTAACGCTCAGAAGAATAAGCGAGACTTGTAAGTGAAATCTGATTGAGTTTGGTTCAGATTGAGTTTGGTTCTAACAAAACTAAAACTCTTCGTAAACAGCAAAAATGACCACCACAACAGAAGTTTTTGTTTTATAGGTTTGCAATCCACAGTCTCCACACTTCCTACAATCCAACAAATTGTTTTCAATAAACCACCTTCTATTCTATTAAGGTTATCAGCTCAAGGGAAATCAAATATATGATCATTCAGACATTCAGGCATCAAATTTCATTACATATGCAACCAAGCAATTCAAAGAAAAGCAATAATAGATCATTGATGGTCTCTCCATAGCCCTTATGACAATACCCCTCACCCCCACCCCGCGAAACAGCAGGCCCTAATAAATCAAAATTAAATCCAAGCAACAAACATCTGATGAAGAATTTCAACACAAATCAAATAAAAAGTGGATTTATTATTTATTTATTCGTTTAATCATTTATTTTGGAATAGAAGTGGAAGTGAAGCAGTACAAACATTTGCAATTGCAATTTGTGAAGGGCTAAAGCAGGCAGCTTCTTCAATAAGCCATCAAATAGTTCAGTGGGTAGCTCATATATTCCTTGCACAATCTCATCATCATCTCCTACAAAAAGAAAAGACAAAATATCAAAATTTGATCAAAAAATTGATAACTAACTAAAGAATAGAATCATACCAAAAAGAATGTGACTTTCAAGGACATCAAAGCAGAGATTAACCAAAGATGGAGCGTTTGCCATTGTTTAAGGTTAAATGGGCACAATTATGCTGCAATTAAATGGGTCTTTTTAACAGCAAATCGCACGAAACCTAAACAGTCATACGACCATATTACTTAAGTATTCACCTCTGAGCCTCTGACCCAAAAAATGGTTAAACACTTGGAACCTTTGTACTCACTCCAACCCTCGTTACTATTTGTTTAAACAAATGAAATTACGAGACACGAAATATGTCTAATAAAGAAAATAATAAGTATTATATATATACAAGACATAATAAAGTTTAATAAAGAAAATAATAAGTATTATATATATACGAGACATAATAAAGTTATTGTGACTTCATTAAAAATGACCTCTTAATATAATAAAAGTTATTACTCACCTATATGTATAAGATACTGTATGAAAAAGGAAATATAGATATATAATAACATTTAGAATAATATAAATTAAAAAAATAGGGTAAACATATAGAAAAAAATGGAGTATAAAACTAAGTTTTGTACTCATTTTATTTGACCGATAAAATCATAAAATAATTCTGGTACTGATGTTGAAATGTTGCACATGGTTCAATAAATGGGTGTTTGTATAATTGGCTAAGTCTTGGTGTCTTGTAAGAAAATCTTTGTGCTTCTGAGAATGGTAGTTTTGAATTGAGATTATGTATTTTTCTCGTATTTGTCTTACATGTTGTTGTTGATCTCTTCTTATTAAAAATCGTTAATCTCTTAAAAATTAATTCAATACAAGTGAAATATAAATTGGATGGAGAACTGACTTTTCTAATTAGGTGTTACTGTGTTAGTTACTAACTCCTTTATATTTTGGTCATACTAATCTACTACGGAATACTATATACTAAAAGACAAACAAAAAAAATAGACTTTTCCCTCTAAAAAGTCTTACCTTTTTTAAATAAAAAAATCCCTTATTTTTTTATTATGACCCTTTTTTAACTCATAGTGACCACCAAATATTTTTTTCATAATAATAACTTTTTATTATTATTATAGTTATTCTTTTTATTATTACAGTGATCATTTTTTATTGTTATAGTAACTATTTTTTTTACATAAAATCTCTAGCGTTGGATCTTACCATTTGAATAGACAAGATCTCTTCTTATTCTTCTTATTTTAAGCATCCTTCTCATTGGATCCCTCCCCTATATATATATTTATTTAAATAATTTTTCTTTTATTTTTTAGTCTTCTATAAGTGTCTTTAGGTTATAGATATTAGGAATGGTAATGGATCGGAGTCGGAGCGGATCCAACAAAAGCTGATATGACAAGTTCGCGAACCTTAATTTTGGATTCGAATTCGACTCTGAATCTGCAAACTCCGACTCCAACTCGGTTAGGGATTTTGGACCTTTGAATCTGATCCGATCCGTTAGACTTCCGAATTCGATCCAAAATTTAATATATTGTAAATTTTTCACTGTTCTTACCTATTTTTTTTGTTAATTTCATTACTAATACTATAATTCATTTATAGTATATAAAGTAAATTAAAAAAAATATACAACAAAAGAAAATACCATAGTTTTTTTATTTATTTAATTTTTATTTTGGGTTATTATATTTGTGCCTTTTTAATACAATCCTTGATACAACTCATTCGGACAAGACTATCGGACTCAGATCACAATTGGGTCGGATGTAATACAGTTTTCAAATATGACCCATCATCTATCCGAAGTCGGAGTTTTTTTTATCGGATTCAGAGTCGGAGTTTTTTTAAACGGGTTTGGATCGGACTTTTTCCTTCAAATCAAACTCGGTTCGAATTCGAATTGAATTGTCATCCCTAATAGAAAACTAATATGAGAATAAAATTCCAATTTATGGTCAATTTAGGTTGTTTTAAATTATTTTAGGTTATGGGACTTATTAAGTTCAAAATTCCAATTTGTGATCAATTTGGGTTGGTTTAAATATTTTTTAAAACAACTAAAACATATGTCTATACTTTTCATATTTTCTCATATTTACCTTATCTAGTTTTGTTAAAGTTAATTTGAAGGGGAGTTATTTCTTAGTCTTAGAGTGTGTCACTTAGCATCATCATTACTTAACATGTATCGTACCACCTAAGATGACCTAAATGGAGTATTAAATTAGAAAATTTTATATACTTCATAGATAGAATTTATTTGACCTAAGTGTTTGTTGGCAAATGACTATTTATCTTCACTTAAATTAGACACTTGACCATGTCAAATTTAAGTGACACTTGATCGTGTCTTCATGAAAGTCCAAGGGTGGCCATGGTGTTTAGTGTTCACTAGGGGTGTTTATTAACGGTTATTGAAAATGATTAACCGTAATCATAACGTTGAGTAATGGTACGGTTAGCTGTTTAATTCATTTTTCCATTGTTTGGCTTTGGCTCCTGTTAACTTATTAACTTGTTAAGTGTTAAATGCTAGATTACAAATAGGTGAAGTTGTGCAATATGTCTAATAGGTGACTTGATAAAATGTTCTAGCTTTCTTGCTCTACCTCCTTTCCTTTTGCTCATCCACCAGCCACCACAACACAACCATAGCTGCCTTTTGCCACCTGCTCCCCTACCTCACCACCATAAGCAACATCTTCTCCTTATGCTCCTCTCCAAACTAGCCACCACTGCTACTGTACAAACATCCAAACAACCCATCCCCACACCTATTATACAATAGTATCACCACCTTGACAGTCTTTATATTTTTTTCCATTTTTTTATACTATGTATTCATTATCATAGAAATCCTACTTACATAATTTGGAGAAAAGAGTGAAAACTCATAATCAAAACACAATCTAATTTTTAATATCTGATCCTTTGATATTTCAATTTTTTAAAGTTAACAATGAGTTCCTTTATTCACGATTTCATGTGTTACTCTGTTTGTTAGTCTGTCACCACCGTTCTTTCATGTACTTCGCATATAATGTTCTTTTCTTTGAATTGTTTGATTCCACAATTCAAAAGAACATAATTATATTTTAGATTTGAGTGTTTAAATTGGGAGAAAATGAGAGAATAGGCTGAATAGATCTGCCGACTATGGTTTGAGTTTTAGGTTTTACTTTTTTAGGCTTTTTAGCTTTTAGAGTTTTAGGTTTTTTTTTAAATAATATTATTGGTTAACCGAAGGTTAATCGTTAAAGAAATTTCATAATCGTAACCTTAACCGTTAACCGTTAATTATTAACGGTTCGGCAAAATAACCAAAAATAACCGTTAACATGACTCGATTATTTACGGTTAATGGTTATGGTTTTTTTTGCATATCTCTAGTGTTCACTGCATCAATAATATCAATCAGGTTTGTTCCCTTCTAATTAGTGCAAAATTAGTTTGTATTTTTTTTTTTGCACAATGTCTTTCCTTCTGTTTCCTTTATAACCATTTATTATTACGTTATAAATCTCCACTTATTCCATTGGGAAGGTTTTCTACTCCCGAAGTCTTTGAGTCATTTAGATACTTATATATAGAGAAATTCCTAATTTATACTTAATATAAATATATTAGGGGTATTTTTAAAATTTTATTTCTATATCTGATATTATAATATTTTATACATGATATGAGTTTTTCTGTATTTTTATATCTTCTATATTTCTATATCTAATATAACAATACATATAACTTAGATTTTAATATCATGATATAATTTATATGAGGTATGAATTAGAAAAGTCTCCTTATATATATTCTCCAAGTTGTAACATCTGATTATTACTCTAAATAATCTGATTTTGAGATACAAAAGAAACACACAATAATTTATGGAAGCCCACTTGAGGGGGAGTGTAGAACAATTATCTCTTCTCTCTTCTTCCTCTCTTTATGGCATAAGTTCATGTGATTCCGACCTCTAACCCTAATTAAGGTGCCCTAGTGTAAGAGTGTGGTGTGTTAACCTTAGGGAACGATTCAGCAAATACAATTGAATACCTCAGTTGGGCCGAATAATTGTAACATCTCACCAATTTCCTTCATTTAGTAATCTAGCTTGTTCCTGTTTCTAGCCTTGAAAACGCATGTGTATCATTATATCAACACTTTATATGCCTTTAGTGATCCCAAATTGCTTGGAACTTATAGTCATATTTATTCACTAAAGGTGGAATGGACATGCAAATTACGGAATTCTGACTATATATTCAGAATAGAAAAGAAATACAACATTTGCTTGAAAATACTTAGATTATTGTTACATCAATAAATGAAGAGGTACACAATGCAAACAGCTTCTCAAACCTAAATAAACAATGGATGATTACACTTGGATAACAATATTGTGTATCATCGAACATCAATCTAGTAACAATTTTAAAAAGTTTGTCGATTCTCAACAAAACAACAAACTTAAGCTTATTTAGTTTCGAGTAGAATCCCTAGCCAAGATGGTGCTAAGGTTCATAGGGCTCATATGGGCGACGGAACCGATCATCATCTGCTGAACAATGTACCTGTTAGCCCTCTCTGTGGGGTGGAAGGCATCCCAAAATGCATAGACATTTCTGTCAGGGCACAAGTTTGACGCTGCTGTGCATAGTCCTAGCCCGTTGTAGGGTCCTTGCCCACAACATGCTATCTTCGATGTTACAAACCCTGTCACATTCAACGTACAGCCTCGTTATTAATGCAGTTGGTGGTGTCACCAACTCCATGGTGGCTATTGATTAGGAGACAAAAGGTTTCTTATCCATCAAGGTTGTATCAAGAAGCAGTAGAAAGTAAATATGAGCAAGTTATGCTACATTTATCCACAATTAGTATTTGTGTATAGATAGGACAATAAGTAGTTGATAACAATAATGTAATATATTGGTATAAAAAACCAAGGAATTGAAATGACATTAAGACTACGTACAATAAGTAATTATTGCATAATCTAATTATAGTACTCTATAGAATAATGTTTTTATAATGAAAAATATCTAATTTATATCTGATATATATCATAAGGTATTTTTGTTATTAATTTCATTTTTATATTTGAGATCATAATGTTTATACATAATATGAGTTTTTATTGTACTTTTATATCTTCTGTAATTCTACATCTGATATAACGATATCTATATCTAAAACTTCAACATCATGATATGATTTATATCATATATGAATTAGAAAAATCTATTTTTATTATTTAATTTTGAAAGTTTCCTCATCTATTTGTATGTCCCCATAGAGCAAGTAATATCATGACTTACCATATGCTTGAGGGTTTTCGAGGAAATTATTCAACATTCCCCCAGTGTTTGAGGCGACGAAAACATCGGAGCCAATTTCACTGTTCAGGTCTTGAATCATTTGGGTCAATTTAGGGTTAAATAAGGCACCGGCCCTTTGCGGGTCAGGGGCACATTCGCCATTTGGACTACCCTGTGTAGCCAACTCACCAGGTACACATCCAATTGGTCCCGTTCCAGTAACCAACACTCTTCGTGTTCCCAACTCATATAGCCTCTGTGTATTTGTCACAACATATTTCAATCTCATTACACCAAATTAAAATGCTTAACACTTCTTACATTTTACTTCTAATACCAATTCAAGGTAGTACTTGACAAAAAGTAGTCAATCGATAAGACAATAATGACAAAAAATAGTCAATCGATAAGACAATAGTGACTAAAACTACTTAGTTGGTGTAATAGTAACATTTTTATATATAAAAAAAACACTAAATATGATTTCTTAAAAAAATCAATAATCTAAAGATTAGTTTTATTAGAGAACTCTATGTAGATTATTTTATAGTTAAAGAGAGCCGCAAGCAACAAGATAACAACTTATGTAAACGGGATTTAATCCCAGGTTTTGAATACCTTCCTTCGAGACTTTAACCAATTAAATAAGTTGACATCTATACTCTACGTAGATTATCAATCTAGTGAAAAAATATTATTAACATAGTCTTCAAGGTGAATCCATATTTCTAGATGTAACTAGTTTTTTTTCATTTTATATTTTGACCTATTCTCCAGAGTGAAAAAATAAAAAAATTGAAGCAATTTATGGTATAAAACTTACATATAAAACTTTTTTATACTCGGAGACGACATAATTAACATAGTCTTCAAGATTAGGAAACTGCAGACGCCTAGCAGTGACAGGAAATAGGAAGTAGTTGTTAATAAAGTCATTTCCACCAAGTGTGATTAGCACAAGAGCTTCATTCACTCGGGTTTGTGCTTCATCTTCTCCTATAACTTCGGCTAATCTTTGTTGGTATTGCTGAAACAACTCCAACTGGTGGCCTATCCTTATTATGTTGACCTATAACATCCACAATGCAAAACAAAAAACATATATAAGCACTTGAATTTTATGCAAGGATGTATACTGATTACTGAGTAAGTTGCTGGTTGGAATTTAAGGATTAGTTTATCTTTTATCACACCTCCTCTGATGAAAGTCCTTTTGGGCTAAATATGCCTCCTCGTACTTGGCGCTAAATATTCCACTTTGAAAAGGAGGGGTGAATGCGATTTTAAACCCGTGACTTTCTTGTCATGCACGCTAACACTAATACCATGTCACAATGATTCACTCAATACCCTTTCATTAACGTAATTAAGAATACATATGTAGAATACTAAAATAGAAATCAATCTCTCTAAAGATATATATAATAAACATAATTATTACGTAATCAATTACGCACAAAAAAGTCTGATAATTAGTTTGAAATCTTTTCTTAAAAGTCAGAACTAATATATATATATATATATATATATATATATATATATATATATATATATAATTAAAAATAAATTTCACACGGAATTATATTTTCAGTGAGCTATTTAAAAATTTAATATATAGTTGGTATGAAATTACTATTGATCAACGCGATACTACCAAAGGTAACGTGACAAATTATTTAAAGGAAGGTAATATGAATTTGATAAATGGAGGGAGCTGAGGGAATAATTGGGTTAGGGAGGCTATATATTGTTTTCTAGCTGGTGGCTGGTGCATATAATGCAGTGACCCAGTGATAAATGGATATAAATAAGAATGTCCTGTGTGCAGGGAATGCTAATCTTCTCTGCATCGTTTTAATTTTATCCGATGTCTTCGAGATATAAATAAGAATGTAATTGGTGAGAAATGAGAATAATATGGGCAAGGAAAATGTTTCTGTTATCCTTATCTAACTTGAATGTACATCACCAAAACTATTGCACAATTTTATTAGGATATATAGGTTTATTCAATCAAAACAATTTGGGTAATTAACTAGTTATATAAGCCTACTTACTCTAGGTAGGATGAACTCAATTCCCATAACTAACCCCATTAAATAGCTAGATTAAAAAGAAGCAGCAAATAAACTAATGTATGAGATCTTAATTAAACTACACATCATCTCTATACCCCTAAAAAGAAGGTTGTCTTTCAATAATAAGTGAGACATAAAACTTTTGGCACAAAAAGAGAAATGTACTACTACTATAATAGAGTTGCATATCAGTGCATTCTATTTTGAAAGAAGAGCTAACGAGAAAGTACAATGCTCCTTGCTTCGATTCCCATCATATATATATATAGAAAGAGAAAGAAAGAAATAGAGAAATTTCTAACTTATACCGAATATAAATATTTCGAAGAGTATTTTGGTAATTTCATTTGTATACCTGAAAATCATAATGTATATACTTGATATACGTTTTTCCAGTATTTTTATGTCTACGGATTTTTTTATAACTGATATATTTATACATATCTAATATAACAATATTTATATCTGATAATTTAATATTCATATATAATTTATATATATATATATATATATATATATATATATATATACATACATAAGTGTTATAAGAGTATTATATCTTTTGAGGATATAAGTGTTTAGCCGATGCATTGCTATTAGATCAAAACAAAGAAGCAACAATACGTTATACATATACTCCGTATGTGTTAAAATGAACAAGTAATATAGTGCATTGTTGTTATATAGATGAGATTAAGTAGGAACATACTATATGATAATGGAGGGAGTAGTTACGTTGTACTTACAAATTGAATTCCGGTGTCATCAAGAACCCCAACTCCGGCAGAAGCGAAGTTTGCACCAACCACAAGATTCTCTCCAGTGAGCTCAGGGCTCAGGTAGGGCAATAGTGGTTCTGTTCCAATTTGCTCACCTAATGTTTAAATTCACCAACAATTAAATTTAGTCTTCGTTTAATTTAATAAGGTCATAAAAATCAGCCAATAAAACTGTATTAAGGCGCATGCATCATACCAAGTACGTACTTTGTATGAAATGCAAAATTAAATAATGCTCTTTTAATTAACGTGTATTTTAGGATCTTATCATTAAATTTGTAATAAGCTAGTTTTCAAATTGATTATTAGATCATGTACATTGAGGCATTGTCATATCAGATATAGGTATTATTGAGGCATTGTTATATCAAGCTAGGTTTCCTTTCAAATTCAATAACATGTACATTGAGGCGTGTATAACGTGACTTACAAATGAGATCCGGGATGTTGAGGCCATTGGAGAAGCGGCCAGTCGGGCCGTTCGGAGAGTCGATCCCGTACGGCGGCCTATCGGCCCTCGCACTGGTGATCAAGTAGTTGTTGTTGCCATTGTCGACTAGTGAATCTCCAAACACAAAGAAGGCTCTTTGAGCTTCAACCTTTGTCAAAACCAAGCCTAACAACAATGTTGCAATATACAAGATTGCATTCAAGGAAGTGATCCTAGAGAATGAAGCACACACACAATGCATGGATATGATATTTTATCTTATGGAATATAAAAACTATATAGTATAATATAAGATAATGTTGTAGTATATATCTCTCTACACGTACTCTAGCTTCCACTTGAAATTTATCCGAGTAGAAGTGGGGAGTGACACTTTGAGCTAAGTGAAATTTATAGATGACATATACTTGGGATGAAATAGTAAAACCAAAGGATGGGAGACCTATTATATTAAATGGCCTTCTTCTCTACCACCTACAACATGTGTATAGTGTACTACTACATATTACATTGCAACCAACAACTTTCGTAGCGACAAGAGGGGCGAGGGGAAGAACAAAAAGTAGGGAAAACTAATTTATATTGCTTGAAAATATTAAATGATGAAGGATGCCAACTATAGGTAGCTAGCAAATTGTGGACATTATTTAGTGATTCAATCCTACCAATTTAATGCTATTGCATTGCACTTCTTTTTCTTCTGAATCTCCTCTCTGGCGCCTACTTAAAGCCCTTGATGAATGCATGTACATAAAAAATATTGTGATCAAATTAAAGTTTCAAAGTGAAGGTTATTTCGTGAGCGAGATATACTATGTTTGCAATATACTAGAGTGAGCAGAAATTTAATTTACTCTTACAGTGAATTGAGAAATTCCTAACTTATACCTGATATAAATATATTATAGGATATTTTTATAATTTAATTTCTATACTTGAGATCATAATGTCCATATCTAATATACGTTTTTCTGTATTTCTATATCTTTTGTATTTGTATATCTGACATAATAATACATATATCTAATATAATAATAGTTATAATACTTATATTTGATTTCTCAATATCATGATATAACTTATAGAAATATGAATTAGAAAAGCCTCGTAGTGAATTAGTGATAAGTTCATATTCATGGTCATGTCAATAATGTACGAGTTGAGCTTCGATCCTTTAACATTAACCACAACTTTTGGTATGTAATATGGAGTATTATATTTTGTACCTTTTCTATTTCTTAATTCTTGCAATATTTTAATTTTTTTTCAATATACTTTAATCATATTTCATCACTAGTAAATTAAATAAGTCACTCATTCAATTAATATTAAGTTAATCTTGATGAATATTTCATAAAATAAACTTTTTATAATTATTTTCTAATATATAACCATAAGTACCAATGAACAAAACTTTACAAAAAGGTATGTGTTACAAGAATTGAGAAATATATCGAGGACGGATATAATATAATAATATGGCCGAGTTGTCAAAACAACGGATGACATTGTACACAGGACACATGCCAACATTATGAAATTATTAAATCATTCTAGTATTTTACTATAAGATGTGGATGTATATAAATTAAAACCACACATGCTTATAAAGTAGATACTGGATATTATGTCTGCATATTAGATTACTACTCCATGTCTCTACTTGTATATATATTTAACTACGTTAGTATATTTTCCCTACTGAACAGCAGACAAGCTAGGATTCTAAAATTAGGGTAGTACTCTCTCCGTCCCTATTTATTTGTTAAATTAGACTTTTCATAATCTCCAAGATACGATTTAAAACGTTTTGTTCTATAAATTTGTAAGACAAAATCACGAAAATATGATATTCTAACATTTTAATTTGAAATGCATCAAATAAGATCCAATTTGGTATATTATTTGTTATAATGTAATTATAATTTATAGTCAAGATTTTTAAATTTTGACTTCAAGAATAAAAATATAGCAAATAAATAGAGATAAAAGGAATATACTATATATTGTATTTGGTAAAAAAAAAAAAGGGTGAGCAAAATAAGAAATCGTTTATTTTATTTTAGTTTTTGTGAGCCAACCGTAGAAGAAACCTTTTTCCGTGACTTAGTCAATGAAAATTGAAATGCACATGATAAATTATTGGTCAAAGAACCACAGCTATATTAGGGATTTGGGGGCCTATAGGATTACTCACAACATGGGCAAGGCTAAACTTGTCCATTTCTTCTCTCTCCGCATCGGCCTCATCTTCTATCTTAAGTTTGCTCAACTAATTCTCTCTTCTATTTTTACATTATCTCACCACCAATAACTAAGTTTTATTGTATTAGTTGTCTTTAGATAATTATATCCGATAATTATTTACATATTGAATAAAATTTCATGATTTTTTTAATGGTAAATCGTTACACTAATTTGACAAATCGAAATTGGGATTATTTTGGGAATTTGCTATTCATATAATTTGAATTGTTATCCATATTAAGGAAAAAATAATTTGAGAGGGGAGTTTAATGTAGTTGAGAGAAATATGATGAAATTTTGATGTGGAGAAAATGTATCAAAATTAAGCTCATTTTATAGAGGAAAAAAATTAGAGCCATTTCATTTTTTTTTTAAAAAAATCAGATTTTTTTTATACTCGTTATAAAATTCATAGCCGTTGTAAATTATCAATAAAAGAGAGTCAACCAAAACATAACAAATATCAGTAACCTATTGGACAAAAAAAGGGAAAACATTGAGCACCCCCCTTGATTTCAAGAAAGCTCCATAATTTGGGCAACTTCCACAATGAAAGGCAAACCCATAGGTAGAGAAAGAATGGAATTAGGCCGGGTAGTTTGTGCTAGACTAACTTGCATTTGAATCATACCATTAATTGCAATAAAATCTTATTTTGGATGTATACTTGGTATTAAATTATAAGCTAAGTACTCCGTATAATTTAATTGGGAAGTAATGTTTATAGACACCCGTTATTTTCGGTATGGTCTGATAGAGGCATAATTAGACCATGGACGTACAAGAATAAACAATGTAAGGGTACGATGGAGTCAACCTTGTAGAGAAAATGACTATTATGGAATACGTTTTATTTTGAATCTTTTTATCATTTTATAAACTTCAAGCACATCTAATGTTACAATCATAGCTTTGAAGCTGTCTAATTACTCTAATTAAATACTGGAGTAGCAAACTACCAATCATATGTTTGCCCATAAATTTTCATTCTATATATGAATTAGTCCACATAAGCACCGGTCTTGACATTTTAGAAGCCCTAGGCGTAATAATATTCACGGGCCTCTTATGTTTTGAACGTAAAATTTCCCCTTATTCATTTCGAGTAGTAATACATGGTTATATATAATATGATTATTTTATTTTATATTACTAATTTCATCAGTAAAATAATTTAGTCGTTATAAAAATAATTGAAATTTTTTTTAAAAAAAAAAAGGTACACACATGGTCTACTAGTGAAACATTATTATTTTTTTAGAAGCAAATTAATCAAATAGAGTAGAATAATGATGATATGTTTAAATAAGTATTAATAAAATACTTATAACCTCCAATAGTTGGGTGTCTTATTGAATATTAAAGGTATATTTAGCAAGCCATAAAGCTGCAAAACTCAAAAATCCAACTTTAATGTCAGAGCATACATGTAGTAAATAGTTTATAGTTTAATACCCAAAATGCTAATACATACAAAGCTACCATTATCATTATACATAATATCCACTAAGATAAAATTTTGATTAAATTTTATCAAAAAACTAAAAATAAAATCTTAAATTTGAAATATTTGTATAGTTATATGATACAATAAGATAGACAAGAGACTAAATTTATTCATTATAAGACTTCATAAACTTAATGTTATAAATGATTTAAAGTAATTATCATTAAAATTTTAGTTAAGATTTTTTTAAATTTAATTATTTTTGGGCCCTCTCGAACCCTGGACCCTAGGCGATCGCACTCTTAGCTTGACCTCAGGGACGACACTGGTCCACATCACTCTCAAAGCTCAACTTTGTACACATGAATCCTTTCTAATGTATAAGAAAAAATATAATCATATGAGGTGTTAAGAGATTGATGTTAATGTATGTTATTTGTGTTTTTTCAAATAAGAACTTTTTATATTTTATTACAAATATACAATTAAAAATATTTAAAATTTAAATTTACTTTGGAATTTATGCAAAAATAGCAAAAATAAGCGGAAGGAGGGAGTATTAGATACACATCAAAACTTTACATTAACACTATAGACAATGGTCTAATTGATTACTCGCAGTACATAATGGACATTAATTTACCTAATTTTCTGTGGAGAATTAAGGATTCGATCGGATGGTTGGTTGGAGTAGCCTAATAAAGAACACTATTGCATTTACCTACACTGTTATTTCTAATTTACAGTCACCCTTCGCCTTTTCACTCATCCATCTTAATTAGTAAATAATTTTTTGGTAAGGGGGATCTCATAATTTATTTATTTTTTTCATTTTTCCTATCTTATAAAAAAGTCTTAATGGATAAATAAGCCAACAAACATAGCCTTGTTCAGTTGTTTGTATAGCTTTTTCCATATACAAGTAGTTAGACTAGATAATTTTGCCTTATTAACCGGATTAAACCGCCATACACATTATTGCTAATCAAATTGAACTGTTAGAAGTTAATAACTTACAAAATAATACTAATTAGATTGGCAAAAATATTTTGGACCAGAAAATTTCTTTTCATTTTTATATGAATATTTGTTTGAGGCTTTCTATTTCTTATGAAAAAACAAATCTGATTGCTTTTAGGGCGATTTGCGAAAAAGTACCACGTAAAAATACTATCTTGTCAAAAACTACCATATAAAATAAATCTTGTGAATTCGGGAGGAAAGAGTGTGCATGTTACAAATGGAATATAATGGGCATACCCTATTGGTATGCATTGGCTTACATAGCCAATAGACACTTGAACTAACAAGATTTTGTACATCAAGCTTACTATGTTGGCACATATGTAGCAATATATGCACCTAACTTCTATGAAATGTTTGGACAGTGGAAAGACACTAGGAGAGGGAAAGAAGGAATTGAGGGAAGTAAAGGGAAAAAAAATAAAAATTCATCTGCAACACGTGTCTTTCACGTGAAAAAGTCAACCCCGTAAAACCAGGTCAACGCCCAAAAAGCCATTATGTAAGGTTTATTCATGCAATTAAAATTATTTATATGATAGATTTTTCACAAAACTTATTTTATATGATAGTTTTTAACAAAGTTTTTTGCAAATTATCCAAACTACTATTTAGTTTTTACTATGGCCCCTGCACTTATTAAATATCTTTGACAACTCATCGTTCAATTGAATTTTTGGTAGCAAAAGGACTTATGGCTTTATAAATGTCTACATAGTTAGTTAAGCTTTTTGTAACTTTATTGGCTTTAAATATCGTTTTCAAAATATGACAGTAGTACACTGAAATCAATTCTCCATTTGTCACATTTGCGTTGGAATTATTAGTACTCTTTTGTACTGTATCTGAGTAGAAAAATAATTTACGTGTTCTAAACTTCATGCTTGATCGCAGCATTATGTGACTGGAAAAAAATTATGGCTGGCAGACTTCTTTCTGTCACTTAACACTACTTCCATTGCTCACCTGAAAAGTCAACCAAGCATAATAGTCTATTAAAGTTCGTTTGGCTCAACAATTTCTGAAAAAACGTGGTCTAAACGTAATTAAATTTTCCTCTCAAGGTCAACAAGCCACCAAATTACATTAGGTAGCTAATGAACGAATTTAATAGAGTTTTTACACTAATTAAAAGTTTAACGTGATTAAATAATAAAGATTATTAATTTCGATTAATTTATGTTGTCGTAATATTAGCTATAAACCAATTACGATTTACACTATAATTATGAATTGAGCCTACTGCTAACATGAATAGAATCCTGTAGGGCTACACACTAGAGAGTAATGGATTAGATCGACTAATAAGAATCCATTAAAGCTCATGAGTTTAAGTAACACATAATTTGAATAGGAGAAAAAAACATATTTATCAAGTTTTTATTTTCGATATAAGCAAATGATTGTTGATACATGTGATATCACTAGTAGAAAACACCTTAATTGCTTCGCCTCAATTGCTGCGGTTAAAAACATATCGAAGCACAAAACAATAAGTGTTGCGGTTATTTCAAAAAACCGCAGCATTTATTCAAGCCTAGGAAAATATTATATCCGACTGAATAAATGTTGTGGTTATTTTAAATAACCACATCACTTATTTGGATATTTATTTCCCTGTCTTCACTTTTCCAGTCCATTTCAAAAGACCAAAACTTTCCCCAGACTGAAGCATACGAAAAAAACCCTACATTTAGCTTCGTCTTCTCCAGTCCCCTATTCCTTCTCTAGTCCTAGCCCCATTATACCCATCTATAACCTTTCTCTCTCTCCTCGAAAAAGTGTTCGCATTTGGGATTCTTCAAAGCGTCTTCTTCTTCGCGAGATTTGAGGTACGTTTTCCCATTTCGTGTTTTGATAATGTAGTATAGACATTTTGGTATAATTTGGAATTTCGGTATATATTTTGCTTAAGTATCTGGACATAACTCTAGTAATTAGGTTTGGACTTCATTGCTATCTTCGACTTCATTGACTAGGCATACTTCATTGCTATCTTTGACTTCATTGCTTAAGTATATATTTATAACGATAATGGATGTGCAACAAAAACTATATAAAGCCATTTCTATAATGTTTAATAATCAAATAATACAACCCTATGGATTAAAGCGTTTGATACGATCTATGAACGAACTTCATATATGAGAAATGTGGATTTGCGATGCCAAACACAAATTAGATAGGTGCTGAGAGTTGTATGTTGGCAAATGGTGGAAAAGTGGGATGACAAAAGCTTAGCTTGACCGGTCAATTGATCCATTCAATACAAAACTTACGCTTGTGCATAAAAGTTAATGTGAGGGGGAAAGTTTAAAGGTAGTAGACTTTGGGGTTTGAAGGAGAATATGATAAGAATCGAATAAAGAAATTGGAAACATTCTTCATGAAAATTGGTTTGATTGATATAATATAGTCTTCATCTACCTCTTTTGTTCCCCATTTAAACAATGAATGAGATTTTCCTCAAACCAAATATCAACTAGTATGCACAAAATGATGGTTCATAAAATAAAAAATAAAAAAATAAAAAAAATCAGTTTCTTAAGCAATCATTTTCTTAAAAAATTATCATAAAACTAGGATTGTAGTTAGATTGGGGATAAATGGGCATAGTACGTGGAAGATTGAACAAATCTCATGATAAATAATAAGGATGTAAAGATGACATTTTCTTAAGGATGTAAATAATAAGGATAAACAATAAGGATGTAAATACATGCTTGTACGAAAATATAGGTCAAGATAGACCCTAATGATTATGTTATATACTCAAACATCGACGTTGCTAACTTTTATACCCAACTTCTCAAAATGTATTAAGTTGCTGAATTAGGCTAGTAACGATTTTGGGTTAGAGTATAAAATGAGTTGAGCTCAGTCCATTAACAGGTCACTGCCCTTGAAAGCATATAAGAAGGATCAAAATTCATGCAAACACAAGATGGAACTAAAAGAGTTTCACAAATCTGACGAACTGCTTCCTCTTCTTGAAATAAAACATATTTAATCCCATGATTTGTGAAAGCTCTAGAGCAAGCCTCATCATCGGTTTCACTGCCCTTGAAAATGAATTATATAATATTCAGCTAAATTGAATAAGTGAAAGGGGAATGATAGGTTTTCATTATTGATGATTAGTATCTCTATTCTTGGAAGATGGAGGGAGAGACACACAAAACTCCCTTCTTAAGTTCTCATGACCTAACCGTAGTACATTCCTACACGTCTACTGATAGCACCACACATCACGCAACTGCCCGCCTTGGTAATGGAGGGACTGTGATCCTCTCTTTATGTAAAGCTAATGGAGGGACTGTGATCCTCTCTTTATGTAAAGCTAATGGAAGAACCTGTTTTCTCTCCAGCACTTTTTTAATATATATACTACCAACTCAAGCTTTTTGGTTTATTTCTTTGAAGTTCAAAATGGATCGAGATTGGATGTACGGTAACCAAACCTCAATGGAATACATACAAGGGGTTGAGGAGTTTGCTAGGGTTGCACTTAGACATCAAGTAGACAATCAATCGAAGATATTATTGTGTCCGTGTTGTGACTGTAACAACTCTAGGGGTTATCGTGACATTAATGAAATCAAAGATCATCTAATTCGTCGAGGTTTCAGAGCAAATTATAGGACTTGTAATTGGCATGGTGAAATATTAGAGTTCGGGTCAAGCGCTAGTAAGTTTCCTAGTAGTGAGAAGCCACCTCGCAATGAAAATGGATTGAATGTTAATGAGGTATATGATGATGTTAGAGATCAGGATAGAGTGGAAGAGGATAGAATAGACGAGAGGATGCATGATGTTGAGGATGATTTCACCGATCATCCCCATATTTTCGATGAAATCCTTAGAGCTGTAGAGAAGCCTTTGTATCCTTCTTGTACTTTACACACTAAATTAAGCGCTGCCATAAAGCTCTTTAACTTAAAGGCATGCCACAATTGGACTGACAAGAGTTTCACACACTTGTTAGAAGTTATATCAGGTATGCTTTCTGAGGGCAATGAATTGCCACTTTCTACCTACGAGGCCAAGAAACTCATGTGTCCTATGAGAATGGATTATGTGAAGATCCATGCATGTCGAAATGATTGTGTTCTATATCGAAATGAGTATGAGGATCTAGATGAATGCCCAATATGTGGAGTTTCTCGTTACAAAAAGAAGGTCAATGAGCTCGATTTGAGAAAGAAGAGGATACAGGCCAAAGTTCTATGGTATCTTCCCATTATACCGAGGTTTAAGAGACTGTAGTCAGAGGAGAGTAATGCAAAATTGTTGCGGTGGCATGCTGAAGGGAGGAAGAAAGATGGGTTGTTATGGCATCCTATCGATTCTCCTCAATGGAGAAACATTAATAGGATGTTCACGAGTTTTGGGGGGGGGGGGGGGGGGGGATCGGAATCTTATGCTAGGTCTTTGCACTGATGGAATGAACCCGTTCGGGACTTTAAGCACTCAGTACAACACTTGGCCCGTTCTTCTCACTATTTACAATTTACCACCTTGGTTATGCATGAAGCGCAAGTACATCATGTTATCGCTTCTTATATCTGAACCTAAACAACCTGGTAATGACATAGATGTCTATCTTGCTCCTTTTATCGATGACTTGAGATTGTTGTGGGAGGAAGGTGTCCAGGTTTTCGATGCTTACTCAAAATCGGAATTTCACTATGCGTGCCTTGATCTTCTGCACAATCAATGATTTCCCGGCTTATGGAAATCTTTCTGGTTATGCTGTGAAGGGGAAGACCGCATGCTCGATATGTGAAGAAGATATAGAAGCTATTCGTCTACAGAATTGTGGGAAGCATGTTTACATGGGTTTTCATAAGTATCTTCCAGAAGATCATCATTTCAAAAGAAAGAAGAAAGTTTTTAATGGTTCCATAGAGTTTCGCGAAGCTCGTCTCCCTTTACATGTGAGTGAGGTATATGATCGGGTTAAGGGCATTGAAACTGTGTTTGGAAAGAGCTCTAAAAATAGATCAGCCGGTGGTTATAAGAAGAGGTATGTGTTTTGGAGTCTTCCTTATTGGCGCCATTTGGAGATACGACAGTGCCTTGATATTATGCACATTGAGAAGAATATTTGTGATGCGATTGTTGGTACTCTCTTAAATATGCCTGGTAAAACCAAGGATGGGGTTAAAGTTATGAGAGACATGGCTGCTATAGGGCGAACTGAATTGGCTCCTCAAGAACATGGTAAACGATGGTATCTTCCTCCTACTTGGTTTACACTTTCAAAGAAGGAGAAGATTAGCTTCTGCGAGTCTTTGCATGGACTTAAAGTTCCATCTGGGTTCTCTTCGAATTTTGCGAAACTTGTTTCAATGACTGATCTGAAGTTAGTAGGTATGAAATCCCATGATTGTCATGTTTTAATGCAACATTTTCTTCCCGTTGGTATTCGAGGGATATTGCCTCCACAAGTGAGGTACACAATTACAAGGTTGTGCATCTTATTCAACGTTATTTCAAGCAAGGTAATCAATCCATCGATATTAGATGACTTACAAGAGGATGTGGTTGAGACCATGTGTCGATTTGAAATGTAGTTTCCACCTTCTTTCTTTGACATCATGCCTTACTTGGTCATCCATTTGGTTCGTGAGATTAAGCTATGTGGTCCAATTTGGGGGAGGTATATGTATCCATTTGAAAGAGAGATGGGTGTCTTGAAGAGTAAAGCCATGAATCCAGCCAAACCAGAGGCAAGTATAGTACAGAGAACAGTTGCTGAAGAAGTTGCATCATGGATTGCACATAATCTTGCCCGATCGCATGATATTGGGGTTCCAATATCAAGACATGCAGGGAGGCTTGAGGGTCATGGCACTATTGGTCGGAAACAAATTACTCTCAGTTATGATTTGAAATATAAGGCTGAATTGTTTATTTTGTAAAACCTGAGCGAAGTCCATCCGTATATAGACGAGCACATGAATACTCTGAGGAGTCAATATCCTTCTAAAAGGGATTTACAGTTGGTAAAGGACCATAATGCTACATTTGTTGAATGGTTCAGAGGAAGGATCATGGATCAATTATCTGACGCACCTGACGATGTTGGTGATACATTAAAGTGGTTGGCATATGGTGCTAAAGTTCAAGTTATGTCGTATGATGGATACGACATCAACGATTATTCTTTTTACTCAAAGCGTCAGGATGAGAAGTTGACTACGCAGAATAATGGTGTAATAGTCGTTGGCATGTCTCCTGAATTTTCTAGTTCAAAGGATCGAACATTAATAGCCAAATGGGGTTCATTCTATGGGGTTATTGTTGATATTTTTGAACTTGACTACGTCAATTTCAGTATTCCTCTTTTCTACTGTAATTGGGTTGATAATAACCACGGGGTAAAGAAGGACGAACACGGGTATTTAACCCTAGTGAATCAGAATTGCCTGGGACATCATGCCGATCCATTCATATTAGCGTCACAGGCGAAGCAAGTTTTTTACATGGTCGATCCTGTCGATTGCAATTGGTCGGTTGTTATTAAAGGGAAGAGACGGATTCTTGGCATTAGGGATGTTGTTGATGAAGATGAATATGATGAACAGTTTGATGAAACCCCGCCATCTACATGGAATATCCCGAAATTAGTTATTGACGATGTTGACGATATTCTAAGGCGTAATGACCATGATGAAGGATTCTACATAGCTAGTGAGTCTGAATAATAATGAACTACCAAATTATCCAATAAGAAGGTATTATAAAGAAAATAGATATAAGTTTATTGCATATAGTTATATGATTCTTTAATGTTATTTTTTTAAATTGTATATTTTGCATATAGATGTTTACTACTTAATTCAATTAAATTGACTAACATATTTATTTTATATTTACAGATTCACAGACATGGAAGAACATAGAGGACCCCAGCCATCTTTTGCTGCGGACACCCAGCAGATGAAGAAGAAGAGAGTGGGGAGAGGTCCCTCAAAAGGGATCAAATCCATCCCCGGTGTCCAGAGAGTTCTCGAGTGGGATGCACTCGGACGCCCTTGTGGGACACACTACAAGGCATATAAATGCCATTTGCGGGAGATCAGTCAGTCGAAAGTATCGATCTTGATACCGAACTGGAGCTCCATACCAAAAGGCGTGAAATATATGCTTTGGGAGGATGTGAAGGTAATTAATGTACTTAATTACATTACTTAAATTCAAATCTAATTGTGTTATTTTTTGTTAATCTAATTGTATTCTTTTGTGTTTCTATATAATACAGAAAGAGTTCCAGATCGAGGATGATCCTCGAAAGAAGCAGGCGTTTCTCACCTCTTGCGACTTGAAGTGGAAAGACTTTAAGGCCAAGATCGTGAGTGGTTGGATCTCTTGTATAAGGAATAAGGAGGGCCAGACTAGGATGCGACCTTAGGAGCTCTACAACTTCATTTTGGAGGAAGACTGGAACTCTTTTGTGAAGATGCATTCTACAGAGGAGTTTAGGGTAAGAATTTCTTTGAATATCGTTTGATATTAATTACAATATATATTACTTCAATTTCTTGGTTAGTTTCTTATATGCAATAACTTGTATCTTATAAATAGCAAAGAAGCGAGAAGGCAAAGAGGAGTGCGGCCTAGAACTTGTATCCTCATCATATGGGTCAACACTCATATGCTGATATGAGTGAAATATGGAGGCGAAAGGGCTTCATTCCTGTGGTATCATCGTCGTCATCCAGTTGTTCATCTATTGTTTTAAGTTTGCCGGATAGGACGACGATGTGGCTTCTAGCGAGATCCGTCCCTGACGACAAAGGACGTCTCATGGTGCCTGACAAGGAGACGACTGTTGTATGAGACTCCATTGTGAGTTATGTTTGCTTAAAGCATTATTATATTCGTCTTTTTATATTTTGTGAATTGTATTAACTTTTATTTTGGTATATACACAGGATGAATAGAGACGGAGAGAGGAATCAGGAGAGTGTATCTCCTAGCCACGGGACGACATTCTGTCCCGTGCCCTCGGCAAAAAAGACCACCCAGGTCGGGTGGTCGGTTACAGAATCGGCGTTGGCCGGAAGACTGTGTACGGGGCTAACAAGAGGAGCTCGATACTGATGAAGAAGGTGGAGGACGTCGAAACTCGAATCGATAACGCTGTGACACAGGCTGTGAAAGAGGCTGAGATCCGGGTTCGAGCTCAGACGATCAAGGAGATGGAGGAGAAGATGGATTCCATGCTCCAAGAGAAGTTCAGGATGTTCGCTGCGCAATTCGGTATGCCGCAACCACCACCGCAGGAACCGGAGCGTAACAGGCCTGACCCTCCAGTCTTTCCATCCTCTAGCTACTTGGGGGTTAGAGATCATTTTTAGGATTTGCAGATTTGTTTCCTTATGTTTTACAAACTACTAATTTCATTTTAAATTCCTCTAATTTAAATGAATGAGAAAAACTGACATCTTTGTCTCTTTTATTGCAGGAGTAAGTTTCGTGTCAGTTGATGCACATGGTGAACGACAACAAAGCAATCATTGTTGCTTTAGGAACCGTTCATCCAGCTCTGACACGCTGACATCCTTCCTGGTCATGTAAAGGTCAGCGTTGACAACTATGACCAGGTCTATAAGGATGTACCTGCCCCTGCCCATTCTGCCTTCATCAAAAGGCTCGAGCAAGCCCACGAGACCTTCACACAGTGGCCGAAGCATCTAGTTCAACTCCTGACATCTGAGGTAAATGCATTCCGCCTAACTTTATGGAATTTGTATTCTACTAATGTATTGATATCCCGTTTTGAATTTGTTTGAATCAGCAAAGAGGTACGGGTCGAAATGACGCAGCTGAAGGTGTTGCCAGTGGTCCTAGCGGTCCAAAGACGACTGAGTCCGTGAGGAAGGACGTTGCCCAAACTGATCTAACTGAGCTGGCCTTGAGTCATCTTGGTGAGAATTATCGTCAAATGAGGGCCTTGTTGTCGAGGCTTTTGCCAGATAGCATCGTCTTCTTTCGTTGTGGGAAGACGATATTCGGGTACCTCGAGGACCAGGATATCGTGATCGTATTAGAGGACGTTACTCAACTTTTCACAGGAGACGAGCTGAATGTATCTGTGCTCCAAGTCTTCATGATGTAAGTTACATGACTATTGAATATAATTCCTAATATAATATGTTTTATCTATTTGTTGATCTTGCTAAATGGGTGTTGTTTCAATTAATTATAGGGCCTGTTATGAGTTGGTCCAAGAAGAAGAACTAGGATCCTTTGGTTTCATGTGCCCATCTAGGGTCTCGGCTACCATGATCGGCAACGACCAGGGTTTCGTCACTTCTTACATGATATCTTTTATGGCCAATCACCATAGGAAGCGTTTCATCTTTTGCCCATACCATGAAAGGTATGATCTTCTTACATAGTATCCTCTTGCTTGTGTGTTCGTATTTTAACCATTTACCAATCATGTTGTAGGCATCATTGAATACTCCTTGTTCTGTCCTTGGAGAAGAGGACAATATACGTTTTTGATCCTCTTCAACGAAAACGTAATTTAGCGATTAAGGAAGTGCTAAATACGTAAGTTTTTGGTAATTACAATTTTTATTTCACTGACAAGGGTAACAGACTAAAGTTTAGTTATTGACATCTATTTTTTTCCAAATCTAGTGCTTTTAAGAGCTTTAAAGTTCAGTCCCGCTTCCGTAACGGATTGAAGTTGAACTGGATTCCGGCTCAGGTAACCCTATTTTCAATCATATGACTATTTCGTTGCCTTAGAATTGTATTAGATTTGTTTGGTTTACATTTTACTTGGTTTCCAAATGCAGTGTCCTCAGCAGATTAGAAAACACCGAGTGTGGCTACTTTCTTATGCGTTTCCTATTTGAAATCCTCCACAACCATACTACTTGTGAGGATCTTTCAACGGTACGTATTCATGAGCTCCGTAATATATTTTTGAAATATAGTATATAGATAACTCTACATATATGGGAATTGTTTTGAGATCTACTTGTGTATGGGAATTGTGTTGTGAACACACAATGGATTTGTGAATTGTATTGTGAATTGTGTTGAGAATACACAATTGTGTTGTGAACACACAATAGATTTGTGAATTGTATTGTGAATTATGGTTAGAATACACAATTGTGTTGTGAACACACAATTGTGTTGTGAATTTTGGATGGATTGTGTTGGATTATAATTATTGTGGAAACAGGTACTATTAAAAAATGGGAAAAGGTCGAATTACAGAGGAAACTCTGCCGAAATTTACGCTTGAAATTATGTCTCCTGTTTTGTAGATATATTAAACCTATCATTTCTTACCCTTTCAGGCGATTCAAAGAACAACGTCATACTCACCTCAAGAGCTGATGCAGATTAAGGAATTATGGGCGAAATACTTCATTGGGCCGGACAATATGTATAGGTAGAGCTAGCTTCTTCTTCGATTTTGTTATTATTAAAACACATTAGATTAAAAGGTAGTAGGAATTCCTTGTATTCATTAGATTAAACATTCTTTTGTATATATTATTAAAACACATTGGGTTAATTAACTCATTGGCATATAGTACAATTCAAATACCATTCTTTTTGTAGATTCACATTGGCATAAACACAAAATAAATCCATTGGCATAAACACACATTGACAGCAATTGACATTCAGCTCCCTACTTGTTAGAAATGGTGGGAAAGCAGGGGAAAAAAACCAGACTTATTTGCTGTGGTTATTACAAAAAACCGCAGCACATAATACTTCTTTGCTGCGGTTATTACAAAAAACCGCATCACTTATTGATCAGTATATAGATTAATTCTTTAGTTTTAATGATTAAATGTTGCAGTTATTTATGAAAACCACAACAAATAATATATATAAATTATGTGGTTATTAAATAAAACCGCAACATATAACATTTTAATTTTTTTTTAATTTTTTAAGAATTAATGCAGCGGTTATTACTTAAAAACCGCAGCAAATAAGTGCAATAAATGATGCGGTTATTGTAAATAACCGCAACAAATAAAATTATAACTGCTGCGTCAAAAAAACCGCAATATTTGTGGGTTTTCATGTGCTTCGGCTATATGTGCTGCGGTATAATAATCGCAGCAAATAAGATTAAATAATCGCAGCAAATAGACATTTTTCTACTAGTGTATATCGATTCAAGTGTTCTAAAACCTAGGGTTTGTAAGAAGCATTCTTCTACTTTGGATAACATACGTGAAGGGATCTAGATTTATACTCCTATAGACATTATAGAGGAATCACGATTGGGTATCTAAATTTTTATAATTGGTCCTAATTATTAGGGGAACACATGCTGTAAAGGGTATATTTAACTTCTTGATTTGACTCATTACTAACTATGCATGAGATCATAGTTATATGATGTTCTTTTGTTTATGCTAATTTTTTAAATCAAAAAGTTATAATTTTGTTTGCTCAGATTAATCAATAATCGGCACAAAATCAATAGAAAGTATTTTATTTATTTCGTGTCTGCCCTTGCCCTAATTTGGGCAATCAAGCCCCAAAATTTTGATTTATGACATGATTTAGGTTCGAATGATGCTCCATAATTGTTCGGATAACATAAATACACAATTTGATTTTTGTTTTGTGTTAAAATTCAAACAAAATTTGCCCAATTTCACCCAACATTACAAACTCTAATTTTTTTCCCTAATTCACTTTATTTAACTTCACCATTAATGAGCTTGTTGTACAAACTGAGAAGAAGAGATACAGAACCAGAGAAAGTACAACAATCAAGAGCTACGCTGGAGCAATGGAGAAGAGAGGGTATCTTTGTTCTTTGAAAGGTCCTGAATGTAAAAAAATTCTTAGTGAAACTAGTTGTAGAATTAGTATCTTTGTAGAGGTTAGAGACAAATATTAAGTTGTAATGAAACTCAGGTACATGAAGAACATTTTTGAGCTCAATATCAAAATCCGGATTAATTGATCCAACATGCTGCACAAGAACCTTAGTTCCATTGGGAATGGTAATAAAGTTTTGTGTTCTATCTATATGCTTATGCCACTCAAACAAGCTCAGATTAGAACACATATGGTCAGTAGCACCACTGTGCAATAGCCACTTAACTTGAGAATGAGAATTTAAACAGTATGTACCTGTTAAAGAGAGTTGAGTTGTAAGACCAAGTGGAGAATTGTCATCTGCATTCCCATTAGTTTCATAAGAATGTTTCGACAAAACATCCATAAGTAAGTTGTACTGTTTTGAAGTAAGAGAAGTTGGTATAAGATCATCATCTTTTTGAGAACAAGAAGCAGCAACTAGTACTCTATTTTTTACTTTTGAAGTCTGCTAGATAACCATGGAGTTTCTAACACTTATCAACTGTGTGGTTCGTCATTGGGCAATGTTCACAGTACAAGTGGTTCCGCTTTTGTTCAGAGTGTGCCTTATTGTTATGATGATTAGACTGCAGCTTATGTATGTTGTTTTATCCCTTAAATCCTCTATTGTCATTTTACTTCTTTGTTGCAAATGCTATGTTTTTAGTTAACACTTGTACCTTGATGGTGCTTAATTCTCTATGCATCTCCTCTTGAAGAAGAAGACCATATGCCTTTGATATAGTAGGGAGTGGATTCATCATCAAGATATTAGACTTTATATTCTCATATCTCTTGTTTTGTCTTCATTAAAAATGAATCAGTCTTTGCATTTGCTGAGATTTGAGCAGTTGCTGAGTAAGACAACAATGATATCCAAAACAAACACATGAAGCTAGAAGATCCCGTCCATCTAACTAGTCCCATAATAGTTTGATTCTTGTGAAAAACTCTGATATACATTCATTTTCTCCTTGATGAATCTTATAAAGTTGTTGTTGCACTGAGAACAACTGTGGTCCTAAAGATTGACAAAATCTCTCTTCAAGATCCTTCCATATCTCTTTAGTTATTTGGAAATAAAACACACTTCTAGCAATAGAATGCTCGATAGAAGCAAGAAACCAAGAAATGACTAAATCATTGCACCTCATCCATAGGAATTGGTAATGATCCATCAACAAAGCATAGCTTATTACGTGCAGACAAGGCAATCATCATCGATCTTTTCTAGTCATTATATCTAGTTTGATCAAAGACAGCAGACACGAGTTTTTGTGCCGATGCATCAGAATTGCTAAGAAAATATACTGAGTTTGGATTTGTAGTAGATTCAGATGAATTATCTACTGTAGGTGTCGATCAACTTTCTTAGCTACAAATTTTAAGCAACAAATATCTTCTAACTCAATTGAACCTTGAACAAGATTACTCCAAGAACTTCAATAATTGCGACAGAATTATGCAAATTTAATGATTGAACTACTGGATCGTGCAGCAAAGGAAAAAATGAAATCGGGTTGATAAACTCTATGTCTCATAAAAGATTATCTACTCTGATACCTTGTTTAACTTCACTATTAATGAGCTTGCTGTACAAACTGAGAAGAAGAGATACAAAACCAGAGAAAGTACAACAGTCACGAGCTACACAAGAGCAATGGAGAAGAGAGGGTATATATAGAGAGAAGAGAGGGTATAAAGAGAGAACAGAGAAAAATTGTGTATTGTATTACTGAGAAGTTTTGTACAAAGAATTGAATGAATAAGCTCTAACTACATCGATACAATATATATATATATATATATATATATATATATATATATATATATATATATATATATATATATATATATATATATATATATATATATATATAGGGGTGGGTTCATGTGAGAACCCCCCTAATATGAGAACCCTTTTAAGGGTGAGAACCCATCTAACACCACACACTTTGGCAGATCTAATGGATGACATTTAACTGAACATAATGGCAAATTCGTAATTAATTCAAAAACTGACAAAAGGCAATTGCTTAAAAAGTGTAACTGACACTTGGGAAAAAGGGAACACGCATCACATTTCATTCACTACTTCAAAACTTCTTCAGAACCCTTCCATCTTCTTCCACCATTTCTTTTCTCTTCAAACTTTCACAATTCCACCATTCCGCACCACTTACTTCGTCATTTCAAAACCCACAAGTTCGTACATTTCTTTCGCAACAAGTATATAATGTTCTTCATGTTGCAACCATTGTTATGAGTAGATTGGTAGTTTGTTCTGAGTAGATTGTTCGAAACAGGTTTGTGATAGTTTCATAGTTTCGGTGTTTTTTCAAAATAATGAGCATCATGTTCTAAACCATTGAACATAATGTTCTAAACCAATGAACATGATGTTCTAAAGTAATGAGCATAATGTTCTAAGCCTAATTTGTCATAATATCAAAGCATTGGACCAATTAACATGATGTTCTAAACCATTAAACATAATGTTCTAAACCAATGAACATAATGTTCTAAACCAATGAACATTATGTACTAAAGTAATGAATGTAATGCTCTAAACCTAATTTGACATAATATCAAAGCATTGGACCAATTAACAAGATGTTCTAAACCGAAGAACATAATGTTCTAAACCAAAGAACATTATGTTATAAACTAAAGAACATCATATTCTAAACCAAAGAACAGCATGTTCTAAACCAAAGAACAACATGTTTTAAACTACTGAACATCATGTTCTAAACTAGTGAACATCATGTTCTAAACTAGTGAACTTGATGTTCTAAACCATTGAACGTAATGTTCTCAACCTAATTTGACATAATGTTCTAGACTATTTAACTGGATTTTGTTTTATTTCATTAGAATTAGTGATTAATGCTCGAAATTCGGTATATACAATGAACATTATGTTAACCAAGTAATGAGCATAATATTCTAAGCCCAATTTGATATAATATCAAAGCATTGGACCAATTAACGTGATGTTCTAAACCGAAGAACATAATGTTCTAAAACGAAGAACATTATGTTCTAAACCAAAGAACATCATGTTCTAAACTAGTGTACATCATGTTCTAAACTAGTGAACATCATATTCTAAATTATTGAACTTGATGTTCTAAACCATTGAACGTAATGGTCTCAACCTAATTTGACATAATGTTCTAAACTATTGAACTGAATTTTGTGTTATTTCGTTAGAATTAGTGATTAATGCTCGAAATTCGGTATATACAATGAACATTATGTTAACCAAGTAATAAGCATAATGTTCTAAGCCCAATTTGACATAATATCAAAGCATTGGACCAATTAACGTAATGTTCTAAACCGAAGAACATAATGTTCTAAATCGTAGAACATTATGTTCTAAACCAAATAACATTATGTTCTAAACTAGTGGATATCATCTTCTAAATTAGTTTACATCATGCTCTAAACTAGTTTACATCATGTTCTAAACTATTGAACTTGATATTCTAAACCATTGAACGTAATGTTCTAAACAATTGAATTGTAATATTCTAAATCGATGCATAATAATGAAGAAAAGGATGAAACATGCAAGTATAATAATGAAGAAAAGGGAGAAACACGTAAAAATGAATAACATGACTTGTAAGTCTAATAATGAGGAAAAAGGCAAACACGCAAAAGTCACTGTGCAGCAAAATAAAGTACAAATTTTTTCTGAAACACTCTGCCAGCCAACAATTTTTTACACAATATCTAGATATTTACAGATTTGCCATCCATTTCTAATGCATTTTCAGCCCTAGATTATCAAGCATCCAAGGGTGTAAGATGGGTTCTCACCAAAAAGTAGTTCTCACATAAGGGGAGGGTTCTCACATGATCCCTCCCCTATATATATATATATATATATATATATATATATAGGTAAAAGTTAAAATAAGAAGGATACTTAAAATGAGAAGGATGAGAAGGTATCTTGGCTTTTCATCTCCTAAATCCAACGGATGATATTTTATGTACTCATAGTGACCCTTTTTTAACTCATAGTAACCAAATAATTTTTTTCACTTATAATGACTCTTTTTATTAATATAGTTACTCTTTTCATTATTATAATGATTATTTTTAATTGTTATTGTAATCATTTTTTTTACATGAAATTTCTTGTGTTGGATTTTATCATTTGAATAGCTAAGATCTCTTCTTATTCTTCTTATTTTAAGTATTCTTCTCATTGGACCCCATATATATATATATATATATATATAAAATGTATGTGTACAAATAAAATGAGAATCTTTTATTTGTAACAAATTTCATAACTAACTATGTTAACGTGGAACCCATTTTATTTCTTTCACATGTACTCTTACGAATCTTCTACTTGATTATCATGTAACACCAACACAATCAGTTCGTAATTTTGATTTAAACTTGTTGAATTTCATAATTCATTCATCCCAAACTGTAACTATGAGATAATTACAAGTTCTCCATTGTTTTGGTCGAAACTTTAAGCAAGAGTTGCTCAAATTTCAATCCAAAGTTCACACAAGTGTTGCACAAAGGAGAAAACATCGACGTGGCCGTCATTTGGGCTATGATAATAGTTTGGTGACAGGAGTGGATGGGGGATGGTCGTGGCTGGGATGCGATCCCAGGGGTGGGGTTCATCGGGGAAGGGCATGCATCAAAGATCGTGTGCATGGTTGTGAAGCTATTCATGGTTGCACACTGTAAGGCCACTTTTTTATTTTTAATTGAAAAATAAGTTATTGTTCAAACTATTTTCAAAAGTAAGCTGATTTAGCTTCGGATTAAAAATGTTGCCTGGGGTAGCGTTTTACCTAATGCAAAATCGCTGCCCAGGACAGCGTTTTGCATGGGACTGGATTTGGGGGGGTTAATCTGGGTCAGGGGAAAACGCTGTTAGGGCAGCGTTTTAGGTAAAAGAAAAACGCTGCCTTGGGTAGCGTTTTTCTTTAGAATATTTTCAGGAATCTGTGCAAGAAATCTAGTCAATAAGCCAGTCAAAATCGCTGCCTCGGGCAGTGATTTTCCTGAGGCCCAGTTTTTTTTTTTTAAGAAAAAAGCTGCCTAGGCAACGTTTTCCCCTAACCCAGATTAACCCTCCTACACCAGAATTATTCTAAAGAAAAACGTTGCCCTGGGCAGCGTTTTCATATGACCCAAAATTTCTCTCCAAATCCAGCCCCATACAAAACGCTGCCTTGGGCAGCGTTTTTTTATTAGGTATAACGCCGCCCGAGGCAGCGTTTTTAGTCCGACCCTAAATTCGGCTTATTTTTTAAAATAGTTTAAACAGTAGCTTATTTTTCAAATTTTTTAAATAATTTGCTTAATAATAAAAAAAATTCCACTACTGGGCTTGGAGCCCGAATATGATGTAAGCCTCCTTTGCAATTTTAGTAAATGAAGTAATTTAAGATTTAAGTAACACATAATATATAGTAATTGAGTTAAAATAATAAGTTTTTTTGATTAATTTATTTTTCTTGAATGTTTGTAATTTAATTAAAATTTTCTTTTATTAATGTGACTAATAGAATTGGGTCATTTACTTAGAAGCAAATGAAGGAATGTTTTAATATATTGATATAATACATTTAGTTTATAATATGTGATATATTATACTTGCCTAAATGTTTTATAATGTGTGATTTTGTACGGAGAATAGTATGGCAACCTGGGTTTTTTTTTTTGGTAATGTAGCTTCCAACCTATTTTGTATTCTAATTTAAAGTAAACTAGCTAGTTTTTAAATTAAAGTTCAAAGATCTTGTAATGCATTGATGGAAGAATCAAGGATGGAGATACAACTAAATTAAGATGAAGACTTGTAAAAATTTAGTTTCATAGGAAACAGGGGCCATACTATTACCACGTTTATTTTTCTATTTTATTTGTTTTATAATGCTTTATTAGTTTATTGAATGTTGCTTCTTTATGATTAGAGTTTATTAATAATTGAATTAATATTGAGTTACCTTGTCTTCCCAAAATAACACCTACTAAGCATTTGATTTGATCACTAGTTATAGGTTATGCTAAAATAGGGTGTTAGTTTTTATCTTTGAATAGTAGGGTAAATTTGCGAAATTTGAATATCTAGCTTCAACAAAACCATCAAAAGAGCTTTGGATTTAGAGACATAAAAAGAGGACTAGATCTATGATATCACCTATTAACCAAAAGTTATAATTGTTATAATGAATAACGGAGTTCTTAATTGTTTTAAACCAAGAATAGGTTTGATTTTATTTCTTTTGTATGTATTTTTAATTCCAAGGTCGTGCTGTAAGATCGAACTTATCAAATTTTATAACTTTTGCTAATTTCTTGTGTACTCCTTCTATTTGCTTGTAAGATCAAACTTATCAAATATGATAACTTTTGCTAACTTCTTGTATACTCCTATTTGCTTATATTGTGTTACATGCATTGATCTAGTGTTACCCCTTCTTCCTCTTAAATGGGTTGATAGAATCTAATCTTAATCACTTTAACATATTATTTGTGACAGTGTTTTATGTTTCTCAACTAGGGAACCTACTCAAATGTGTAACAATAACAGTAACAGTAACAGTAACTAGCATGTATAAACCAAATTTGATTTCTCTAGTGATTGATAAATCTATTGGATTGCTTTTCATCAGCCTGTTTTGTGGCAGATTCATATAATTTTTTTATGATGGTTGGTCACATAGAAGCTGAGGGATTTAATGGTTGTTGCTTCGGCTTTTTATCCTTGGACAATTGTAAACTATCTAATGCCTACTTTTGGGCCTTTTGGCTAGTATGGGGTTTGACATTTATTTTAGTTTCTACAATAGGATGCATGTTTTAGCTTCGTCGATGCGCCTATTAATTGATGCACTCAAGTTCTGGCATGTTATACTCACTATTGATCAATTGCCTTGAACATCGATTTCTTTGATGCACTTTATTCAGTGTCATTTAGAGAAAATTTTCATAAGTTGTTTGTCTAGTTATTACGTGACTTTTTCTTTAACGTGTAAATCATTAGTACATTCTCCTTGCAATTGTGCTCATATTACTTGAAGCAGCTGCAGTGGTATATATTGCTATTGATCAACATTGGGACAAAGTCAGTTCTTGTTAGCCACATAAGCAGTGGCCCTGAATTATTCATAAATAAAAGTATTTAGTGTTAAATTATATAGTAATTGCATTATGTTTAATAGTGTTTTTCTGTGCTGAATGAACTGGGGAGCATGAGAAGCATGGATCTTTAGTTGAAGAGAATGCTGATATATGCAAGTGGCTGGGCCTTACTTTTCAGTGTCAAGGTATATCAATCTGTACTACAATTGGACAATACCCAATTGTAGGTAGTTTCACCACTTAAATATCTTGAAATCAGCCTCTTTCCTTTAAGATTTAACCCCCATGATGGCTGCTGATATCTGCTCTCCTCTATTAACCTGTCACACAGGAATCATAAAACAAAAAATTAATGCTATAAACGTATCTCATTTGGGGTCTGTTTCTGTTTAAGTGTGCTGCGAAGATATATTCTGTATGAGCTAGAAGGTATGTGAAAGATATAACATCTTTTGTGTTATTTTTGTGTCTGCCAGACGTCATGTCCATTGGAAGCAATATTAGCATATTGATGAGGTGTAGGAGAGCTCGAGAACTTGTAAGGAACTTGCCAGAATTCTTGAACATAAATAGAGTGCCCAAAATTCTATTCCTTCTAATGCTGCTATAAGTGAACTGGATAAATATAATGGAATGGAGCCAAGGCATGTTCCCCTAATAGCTATAAGCATCTTCATGAGGCTTTATTTTAGTTTGAACTTGGATATATGGCGTCTGGAATGTTTACATTAGATAACTTGGACATTCTCTCAAAACGAGCTTCTGGTTTTGGAATGTGGTCTAATGAGCATGGAGTGATGAGAGCACCATTGAGAAGCCAAGCTGGTTGAAGTGATGCTGTACATTTGGTGAGAAGGATCAAGAAAGGGACATAATATGGCATCTTGAGGACAACGAGGGGATAGAGACAACTAGGGTGAAGCTCTGTTAGTTTAAGGTATGTTCTGAAATTAGGATTCAAGATGGTGCATATGCATTCCGTAGGTTAAGAGTTCAATCTTCATACTTTGAGCTCTAACTTTGTGGTACAATTCATCTATGAAATTGTGAGTTTAGTCAAGTTGAGGATGTATGATGCCTAAGTTCCAAATTCGAAGAAGTTGGCTATATTAACTTCAGAATTCGGATAAAAAGCTTCGGTAGTCTTATATATTGTCACATGTGACAGTAACACCTCTATCCTCTGTTTAATGTTGCTCTGATTATTCTGAAAACGTATTTGATCTCGCCATTATCTCCTCTTGACACTCATGGTCAAAGATATTGACAAAGATAGTTCAAGAAAAGTGTCTCATCATGCAATGTTACGGTTTGAAGAATAGAATAGGTTACTAGAGAATTAGATGTCCTAAAATATAACATTACACACTTATTCCAAAGGAATGCATAAGTAGCCCAAGATGAAGAACATGGAATTATAAGGATGAATTTGTGTTTGTTTTGCAAAAAGAGGGTTGAGTTGAGAGCATAATGCAACAATTTTGCAAACATGAAGGTCCTGGGACTTTTCGAAATGGAACAGCTTTTCAGTAACAGTGTACTGATTTGCAAATGAAACTTCTGTTCCTTCTTCCTTTATTCTGAAGGATTCAAGTTATAATGTCTGAAAACTCTGAATCATAGGCAGACAACCAGTTTTCACTGGTAAACAAGCTGACATGGTGAAAATTATGAGGATGGTTTATACCTATGCCTCACAGTCAATTTGTTGAATAGGCAAGGATGTTCAAGTGCTCAGGACATGCTATGAGGAAAAACACGGCCCAAAATTACTTGCCACCTCTAATTCTTCAGATTTGGAACATGCGTCCACGATCAATGACTCTCTTATGTTTGATTTAACCTAGTATGTATACACTCCATTAACTGCTTCTTGTGCTCAATGGTTAGAAGAGTAGCCTATTAGAAGAGTTTTCCAAGTTTTTGCCTTTATTGCTTTGTTTTCTTTCTTCGTTCATTGTATTTTCATTCCATTAAATTATTAAAGCAAATCCCTCTAAACATCAGTGAACATAGGCCTTGTTTGATCGAACCACATAAATCCTTGTGTTTTGCTTCTTTATCTTTACTCCCTTCTCAAATATCTTGTGATTAGGTTGCCTGTTTATCAAATACATTCATCAAATTGTTGATTGAATCCCATCATACTAATAACATTTTGAAAATAGATGTAAGCAATTAAAAGAGGATGAAGGGAGACATATAGTAGTGTTAATGTTAAGACAGAAAGAAAATGGGTTGATATGAGTATGTAGAAATAGGAAAAATTATGTCGTTGAAACCATTAGTTTTTACTCAAACAAATTTTCATATTGGGGCATTCCAATACAGTAATGTGATATTGTTTTGGGACTTCCTGTAAAGAATGATAATTGTTTAAATGTATATAATGCTATCTTTTGGAAATCAACTGCAAAGTTACCAGTTGATCTTTTTAGTTCTCTGACATGTAGCCAATCTTCTATGTTTATTCAGGCATTATGGCTCCTGTTATCTTTGGTCCCACGAGCTATGATTTCTACTCCAAGAGAAGAGAAGACTCTGACGTAGAGGATGGTGAAGCTGCAGGCAGAGATAGACCAAGGGAGCCACTTCTTTACTCTCAATCAAATCAATCGTCCATCACAATGAAGGATGAAGAAAGGGGGACATTTTCTGACATCTGGACAACACGGATAAGACAGAAGGTACTTGCTCTGAAGGAAAATTTTAATTATACTGCTAGTATGAACTTGTTATTAGTGCATAAAGCCATAAATTCTGGCTTACTGACAGATGAGATTCTGTGATTCTATGCTAAATGACTTTTCCTTTTCAAATTTTGCAGATTCTCTTGCAAATTCAGCTGAGAACAATACAGGGGAACAAGAAGAGTCAAGGTTCTTTCTTATTGATTAGTGTTGCTCAGTATGCTTGATTTGAGGGATGAAGTTGCCTTAAGTTTCTTGACACACATTGGACTCTTACCGTTGTGCATGCGTTATACAGATATAATGAGTTCGTAGAGTGACTTAATTTTGCTGATATGTCTTCACCTTAACGGCACCTGTTTGATAACATCATCCTCAAATTGAAACCAAATATGTGCCTCATTCAAATGTGATTTTGACATACTTGACAAAATATCTACAGGGATCACTACTCACTGGAATGCCGTGGTAATGCTTGGCAACTCCATCCTGCAGGACTACCTCCTCACAGCCCTAACGAGTAGTTCCTTTCTGTCCTTGGGCCTCCTTTTTACCCTAAGCCAATGTCCTAAATTACGCTGTACTATGTATACCAAGTTATTATCTAGAACTTTTTTGCAAATTAATATTTTCAGCTGGACGAGTTCGTTTCAATTCGTGACCGTAGCATGCTTTAGTAGCTATCTATTACTGCTCTTATTTATTCCTTGTTTATAATTATTTTGTGATGGGAACTGGGAAGTGGGAAGGACTCAATGGATGCAGGCTGTCTCTGTATCTAAATGTTGCCGCATGCTAAGATGCAATACTGTTTTATGCTGCAGCATGGACAGAACAACGAGTCATCCCGAAACCAGTCTCTGAGTGCTATATCTTGTACAAATTCCTAGTTCTCAGAAAGCAATCATCATGCTGAATGGCAAAAGGGGCAAATATCATGTTTGTGTCAGAGCTAAGTGACTATTTCAATGTACAGTTACCAATTCTTCATTCTTTATTGTATTCCTAGGCGATAGCCTTCTGTTTCATCAGATACAAATTCAATCAAGCTGTGTTATACCTTCTACCCCTCGATTATGATGTTATCCTGTGAGAAATTTTGAAAATCAATATAATGCATCATTTGCTATACAATGTCATTTTGCAAATCTTCAATAGACATATGCATTGGGTCAGTTTAGGGCAGAAATGGATAACATGCAAAACGGGTTAGGTCGGGCCAAAAAAGATGAAAAATGGGTCAAGTCGAGCCGGACCAATCTAAAGAGAGTATAGGCAGCCGTAGGGGAACCTGTGGCTGGATTGAATCCTTTGCGATGGAAATGTCCTATTTCCCTAATCTACGAAGGGTGATAGTCTGCCTATGTCACCTGGAAAGCATTAATTACCTTGGAAACTATTGACTATGTTTTAATGAATGTACTCTTGCGTATAGGAAAGGTCATTAATTCATGCTTCATTCGTTGTTTGCCTGACTTTGGCAATCGTAGTAGATCTTCCCATGTCTTTAGTCAGTCATTCACCAACCATGTATTTGTTTAGAGACTGTAGATTATGTTTTACTAGAGGTCTGTAATGCATGGTAAGCAGTCTTTTTCTGGACATCTGGATCTTCTTAAATACATATAGTTTAACTTTTTTTATATCAACAAGTAGAGATCCCCCTCCCCTCTCCCCTCTCCCCTCTCCCCTCTCCCCTCTCCCTTGAGGCGTGAAATAAGCCAAATAAATTTACTTCTGCAACAGATACGTACATCTGTGTACCGAAGAACTGTATGATTACGATCTGTGTTACACTTATCTCACTCTCTGTCAATACGTGTATGGTACACAGGCTGGTCTGTGTTATACTTATCTCACTCTCTGTCTATACGTGTATGGTACACAGGCTGATCAAATTGAATTTTATATAAATACTACGATCATCTGCTTATCACATATAGTTGTGAAGTGACAAGTAGGTGCAAATTCAGAGTGTCAAAAATTCAGAATAAAAGGCGACGAACAAGCATTTAGCATCTCCGTTACCCAGTCGTAATGTACTTCATAAGATTTTCTACTCAACCAAATGAGGATAGACGTAAATTTTTTACTGAATCGTATTCATTCTTTAATTTTTAGTGTGAGACCTTTGTGAATCGATTGTCATGATTTTTAATCAATATTTATTTGGAGAATTTTTCTTGGTTGAAAGAGTGTAATTCACCTGAAGGTTTTTATGTTTCAATTTCATTCATCTACTATATATATGTATGTACAATAGAGTTCTAATTAATTAGTAGTACTACACGTTCTAGGAAACTAATATATACACATTATCTAGAATATTAAAAATCAAAAGGTCATAACCCGTTATTAGAATGCGACCACGATTATTACTTAATTTAACAATTGAAGGGAGGGTGCTTGAATCCTTAATACCAATTTTTATCGGGATTATGTACGGTCATAGAAGAGGGCTATTGTCTAATCCCTCTATCACTTGGTATTTATTCATTTTGACTAAAAAAATCTCATAAAAAATAGTTAAATGGAACAAGCATTAAGAGACAGAGAAAATACTTCTATTTTTTTATTGGCTAGATTTTTAGTAAAGTCGTTATAACATATATGTATGCTTAGCTAGAGAAACGACTAGCTAACATCTCTTTCTGACAGCTGGATTAGCTCATCAAACCGATGTCAGACCCAGTACAAAAGGCCCACTGTAATCACTGCAAGTCTGTAAACTTTCGTATAATTCATTTTGCACCAGCAATTTTCTTCAACACAGGATCCCTTTGTCATTTTCTGAAACCCTACATGGAAGATGTAAAAATAGAACTATTTTTCTTAGTGTAATCTAGCCCAGCAACACCATAACTAGACCCGTTAAAATGGAAGGGGCTCCATTAAGAGCCCTTAATCTATCCGTTTGTAAAAAGGTCTAATCAATTATTGGCTTATGGGTCAAGTCAGTCGGTATTTAAAAGGTCATATTTTATTGGGTCTTTAATGGATCAAGTTGGATCAGTACTGGGCTAATAGTTTCTAAGACTTTTAAACATTATTAGATAATGAATGATTTTCACTTACTTGTCAATGATCCATTGTCAAATATTAGAGGTGATACAAGTAGATTATCACCCTCTAAAGAAAAATTATACTCTCTTCAGATGGCTCGGCCCATTTTGTATCTTCTTTAGCCCAATCCAACCCTATCTGTTTTGCATCTTCTTTGACCCAGCATGGCCAGACTCGTTTTGCATGTGACTTTATCCCTACCCTGACCCGACCCGACTTCAGTCGACTTTATTCACTCTGCCTAGTTACAAGTTCTGCTCACTTAAGAGAGATGACTTGCGCATTTCTTCTGCATTGGAGCTCAACCAATGTGGGACTGATCACTACTGTCAACAAGAGAGTATTTGATTGAAAAGATACCATTTTCTAAGAAAAGTTGTTTCCCCACTTTCGTTTAAGTTGGTATAATTTGTAATGGATGAATAAGTTTTCCTTCTCTTTTGACTCTTTTTACAAGAACCGAAACACCACCTTATAGTCGAACAATTGAGTAAACATAATTCTACACCTTTTTTTTTGGTCTAAGTTTGGGTGGATCCTCATTAGGGTTAGGCTTAATCTAAGTTTATGATTGCTTTCCTTTACAAACGTGAGTTGAAACTGATCACAACACTTAGAATTGAGAGTACTTAGTGCAAGATTAATGGACCAACCAAGTGAATATAATGGAAGAGCCATTTCTTTCTCATACAACTTTTACTCTCATTAAAACAACAATATTATTAGTATCCTTCCATTAAACCCTCAAATTTACCCACAAGATTGCGAAATAAGTAAAACAATGGGAAGAATACAATAACAAGTAGGCCTATTAATTAATGGGTTTGGTAGTTTCTTCTAAAAATGGCAACATTTGAGGGCCAAGCCTTAAAAGACAAAGTTAGTAGTCATTTCCTTTTATGATGGTAGGGTTTACTGAGTTTTCAAACTTTTAGAGAAATCGCACTGGACTTTGGACCCCCAAATCAAATATATATATACTACCACAAAAACTGGTGACCTTTGTTACCTTCATTTGCACTGTTATTTATTTTTTATCCTCCGGTAAATTTATTTTTGAAAAATAAAAAAGATTGTTGATTTTGAGTGAACTATACAGAGTCCTCAAGTTTGATCTGCTGATTAATGGTCAAGATTTTCTTACAGAAATAATCCACTCGACTTAGTACTCCGTATTTACTCTTTATAGTTTAAAGTAAATGGTTGTTGACTATACCCACTTAAAATGACAAGGTTTGCAAAAACATGATAATAAATGCACTTTGGTTTTCCAACCTGTCGACTTATTTAAAGTGATATATCAAGTGACATACAATATGGAACAATAGAAAGTAGTTAAATAGTCCAATACTGTAATAAAAAAATATGGAGGAAATCGTGCTACATCTATTTATTTATGTTCGATTATGCACTTATAGTCATTTGTATTGTAGATTATAGCACATAAAATTAGTTAGTACAACCTATGCGATCGGCTAAAACTAGACTGGTGTATTGGATCGAGTTAGGGTTAGGATTGATCACATGCAAAATGGTTTGGGTCGGGTTAAAGAAAATACAAAATAGGCCAAGTCGGGCCGACCAATTTAAAAAGAGTGTAATTCTAAATATGGAGGGTTATAGTTTATAAGTATCACCTCTAATGTTTGGCAGTGTATCATTGACAAACAAGTGAAAAAGATTTATTAATTGATAGTGTTTAAAAATCTTGAAAACTAACGGCCTATTATTGACCTGACTTGACACATTAAAGATCCAATAAAATATGATATTTTAAGAAACTGATCCAATTAAAGTCATAATTTATTAGATTCTTTTATAAACAGACCGGTCAACAATTTTTAATGGGACTCCTCCCATTTAAACAGATCCAGCTAAAACCATGCATTTAGCACAGGAGATTGATTTATTTAATGTCCCCACCCTCATACTCCGCAGCATAATGATTTTTCTATCTCTAATTCTTTATTGATGATAGACGTACCCCAAATTTCTTTAAGATAGGTCTTGTAAATTACCGATTTGACGAACATTTTCTAAAGGTAAGTAATCTCTGTCTAAGTATGCAGTTGGCTTGGTCGAGTCACAGTTTAGTACTCTTACTGAATTTATATTATCATTGCATGCATGCTTGTAATTGTAATTCATATGACATACGGAGTAGTCTTGTATTCAATCTCTAAAAATTATGGTGGACGTCAACTTGAGGCTTTTCTGAAAACTTGAGATCATTTGTAGTTTTTGCATCGTAAAAACCTTTAGGGTAAAAATAATCATTTACTGCATAGAATCCTCCCCACACCCTCTTTTTGTTGATGATATATTTTAAAGATATCATACTATATCATTCTTTTATACACCTTAATTTAGATGTAGGTTACAATTTATTATAAGATAAGATATTATTAGGTGGTAGGGAAATGCAACCACAGACAATATAACACCTAACAATAATTAGCTCATTATTGTCATGTGCATGACTTTTTTTCTCACAAACGTTTTGCATAAGAACTCTTTCTATATAAGAACTCATCTATCACCGTCAATTAATTATGTATTGATGGTTGTGATTAAATCATTAATAATGACAAAGTTATAAATAAAGAAACTTAGGAAATTTAAATGATAGTTGAGTAGTTTCTGGCAACCATAATTATTTGGTAGTTTCCAATAATGATGGTTTGTCTTCTCAATGATTTCTCTGTGACATTTAACTTTCTCAATTATTTAGTAGTTTTTAATTTATTTCTAGTGTCTTCTCTATATATTTTAGAAAAGTAGAACTAAACTTTAGAACAATAGAACAAAAATTTGGAACAACAGAACTAAACTTTAAAATATTTTTGAATTAAACTTTAAAACAATAGAACTAAAATTTGGAACAGTAGAGAAAAAATTAAGAACAATATAACTCACCTTTAGAACAATATAACTAAAATTTAGAACAATAAAATTAAATTTTAGAACAATAGAACTAAAACTTGGAAAAGTAGAGTTAAGCTTCATAACACTAGAACCATACTTTAGAACAATAGAACAAAAATTTAGAATAATAGAATTAAACTTTAGAATATTTTTGAATTAAACTTTAGAATAATAGAGCTAAAATTTGGAACAGTAGAGAAAAAATTCAAACAGTAAAACTAAATTTTAGAACAATAGAACTAAAATTTGGAATAATTGAGTTAAACTTCAGAACAATCAAATTAAATTTTAGAACAATAGAACTAAAATTTGGAATAATAAAGCTAAACTTCTAGTTTAGTATAACTAAACTTTAGAACAATAAAATAAAAATTTGGAATAATAGAATTAAACTTTAGAATATTTTTGAATTAACCTTTAGAAAATAGAACTAAAATTTGGAACGAATAGAATCAAACTTCAAAACAACATAACTAAACTTTAGAATAATAGAAGTAAAATTTGGAACATTAGAATTACACTTCAGAACAATCGAATTAAACTTTGGAATAATAGAACTAAATTTTGGAACCGTAAAGCTAAAATTCATGACAGTAGAAATAAACTTTAGAATAATAAAACTAAAATTCTGAACAATAGAACTAAACTTTAGAATATTATGATTTAAATGTTAGAACAATAGAACTCAAATTTGAAACAGTAGAGATAAAATTCAGAAAAAAAAAGAACAAAACATTAAAACAATAGAAAAAAAATTTAGAACAGTAGAACTAAATTTTAGAATACTTGAACACGATTAGAAATTTTGTTATAAATTACCAAATTTTATAATCAAATAGTTAAGGCTAAGTAAATAATGACATTAATTACATTTGTGAAGCGTGTCAATTAAATATTGCCACTAGTTAAATGTTGTCATTGAATATTAACATTTTAACCATTAAAGGCTGAAACGCACTGAACCATTGGATTATTTTGATTAACGGTTGCTGATGGATTCTTATATATTAATTGGTTCTTGTATCAAGAGGGTTATTATCTGAACCCGCGCCTATATATTGGCTTAGCTTTTGATAAGGTCTTAATCATTTACTACAGATTGGTTTGGCTTTTGTTTAGGTGTAGACTCATTTCGGTGGCTACAATTAGCAAATGCATGTGTACTAAGCTCTTTTTTTTTTTAGTTTGACTTTTGCTCTATCTCATTAGTGATGTAAGTTAAGACTTTCTTGCCTTAGTACTCAAAAGCTAGCTGCTCACACTGATGTAATTAACTTAGAATCAATAATAATTTAAAATGAATGATACATTTGTCTGTCTTTGGGCCACATCACGACAAGGAAAAAAAAAAAAAAAAAACCACTGCAATCGTTAATATTTCAGGTTTCTGTCGATAATATTTAATTTGGTTCGAGCCATAATCGCCAATAAATAATATTTAGTTTTAAATTAATTTTCATCACTCAAGTTCTATAGTAATTATTACTCAACTTAAATCATTTTTAAATATTATTTTGATTATTTAGGAGAAGAGGAAAAGGTCCAAAATTAATATTTAACTAAATACTACTTAAAACCGATTTTATAAATCAAACATTGGTTTACTGATTCACATTGTTACTTTTACAGTTGAGTATTTAGAGTTACTAAATTATATGGAATAAAAACATTTTTACTTATCAAAACTTATTCTAAAATTAAAAATTAATTTAGATGAATATTATTAATTTTAGTGGTACAAGTGTGTTGTCTTCTCCCCTCTCTCTCTCTCCCTCTCGTACGAAAAAGATTTTAGTGTGAATATGTTTGAATGATTAGCATGACGTAAAATAAATAATGAATATAACCTCATGTCAGGCTGAAGGAAGGGGGGTTTTAAAATGAAAAAAGAAGAAAGATGATGGCATGCAGTGATGCTCCAAGAAAAAAGAAGAAAAAAAAAACAAAGGAAAGAAAAGCAGAGCAAGATTATTTAATGCCACCAAACATGACATATGCGGGGATATTATATGATGGGAGACAGGTGACAAGAAGCAGATCTAATACCCTATCTTTCCCATGTTGATTACGGTACAATATATTGAAGACAGAAAATATATTATCAGAATAAATACACATTTTAGAAACAATTTCCATTAAAACAAGATCAGGAAAATGAGGGAAAGATTAGCAATGTTGAGTTAGGTTACATTGATTGATACACCAAAATTAGGGAGTAATAAACAGAGATTAAGAGGAAAAATGAAGGAAGAAACAGCAGCTTATATGGAGTTAATCATCATCTACTGGTCCATTCAACCACAGAGTCCTCTACAAGTTCTTCAAGAAGCTTCCCTTCAATTTCCTTGCCTATACTGTCAACTTGTAATCTTATTTCTTCATTCCAACCTTTCCCTACAACTTCCTTCCTCACCAGCCTCTCCACCAAACAGTGGTTGTCCCCACCATCAACTGAAAGGAACTTTACTTCCCCCGGCAACAATTCCTTCATCCAGGCCCACAACTTTTCTGTCAGTGATGTCCCTGTCTCATCCTCCAAGAATCTATTGCTATGCCTGACACATGGTCCACCCCAATGGCTAGATGTGGTTCCAAAACCTGTACTGTCCACAAGTGCTGCATTAACACAGTCAAAAACGAGCTTCCTGCTCGATCTTAGCTGCCTCCTTTTCGCTTCATGTAATGGTTCTTTGGCAGTCAGATCTAAGTATTTATCTTTCAAGAGGGGATCCAATGGGCTGTCCGGGGAGTGCCATCTGGCCAAGTTTGAACCCATTTGTCCCTCGTAATCGAGACCTGCCATCATGAGTAGGGATTGAACTAGATAAAGATATTCGACCTCATCATCCTCCGCTCCCAGGGATACAAACGGGGAATTCAAAGGATAATGAGTCGCCGTTTCAGTAAAAGATTCTTCCCACGATAAAGTCCTAGCAATTGATCCAATTGGTGGTGATTTATCAATCAAGTTAGACTTGCCAAGACACAAAGGGATGTGCTCTCCTATTTTACGAGAGAGGAAAAGTTAAGCCAGTAAAATAGCCAATGTGGAGAGATGGACAAACATCAAAAGATATGTTCAAAAAATAAAAACATTACGTACCATGAAGGTTTTGCTCAATGATACGAGAGCAACCAAGTAAGGCACTGTCATCCTCTTCAAATGGAGGTTCCAGGACTGAGATTGGGCTGGGTTGTTCCTGATTCTCCCCTTCAATCACAGGTGCTCCTGCCTGGGATATAGAGAACCCCTGGTAGACCACAAAGCTAACTTTTACACATCCTTTATTTGTATGACAAAAACTTCTAATGCATACCCAGATCACCAAACAGAAAAGAAAAAGGAAACCTTCTAAACCAAATGGAGGTCGCAAAACATTATACAAGTCAGATCAAATTTACCTGCTGGGAACATATGCCTTGGCCAAGTCTTGAATCATTAAGATCTATCATAACAGCTCCACTATGTATCCGTGAAGTAGGGGAGAGCACTACCTCGGATTGGTCATTACTTGTCCTTCCAGGAAGTGTCAGGGACCCTGGAGTTTCGGCTGTTGCCAGTTGAGATTCATCGTAAGAAAGCAATTTGCTGGACTTCTCTTTTCTAGATTTCTTATTTCTTGAGAAAAACAAACTTGTGACCTTCCCAGTGAATGAGGTCTTTGAAGCTTTTGCCTTTATTATTTCCTTTGGAACATCTGCCCTGCCAAATGCTGGATTAGAGACTTCAACATCCAGCCTTTCTCCATACGCTGTAGACGAAACAGGGACAGATTTAGATCTCACAAGATTCCTGGGGGAATCATTACCACTTTCTCTTGCATCAATATTGCTATTCAGGCATGAAGTAGAACCCCTGAAATCTTGATCTTTAGTGTTATCCTCAACCTCACATATTTCAGAGTTTTTGATCTCAGAGAGAGCAAGCATTTCACCGAGTGTACTGGAGCTTCTTCGAATGTGTCGTTGGTCATTATTATTATTCCCATTTGATGCCATCATGGCCCATCTCTCAGATAGTCTCTTTTTAGCTTCTCTACAAACTGACGACTCAGGGGAATAGGATGCACGGCTGAAAGATGATGAAGAAAATGGGCTGCCAAATCTATTAACGTAATCCCAAGAATGCCTTGATGTCGGCGACGTAACTTCAGAATCACTAAGATTTTCGGCTGCATATTCATTTTCGGATTTTTCGAAAGAGCTTTCATCTCCTGTGTAGCCATTAGAGAAAACAGAAGAAAGTAAAGTTTCATCTCTTCGATGGCCCGCCAGACTCTCACGCATCTGTTGCGTGATTTCCTTTGCCACTTCCCTTGCTTCTTGGGCCTCCTCATCTTCTTGCTCTGCACAGAAATCTTCAGTTGGTATAACCCACGGAGAGGATGGGGTTGAAGATACAATTACCTTAGGTTCATTAGCCTTAGCAGGACTAGGTTTCAGCACCACTATCCGGGTGGGCTGAATAGGGCTATCACTAACTTTCCAAGATGATATAGTAGGTGGAAATCCACTATGCTGACTATCCCATACATTAACTTGGTTTAATGAAACTTGCTTCTTTACTTGTTTTTCATCCCTCTTAGCTGGTGCAGCAAATTTGTCCTCACTCACCAATTTAGATGGTCTAAGAACAGTAATGCGTTTGGTCTCTGGAGATGGAGAAATAGATTTCCCTATAATGAATGGTTGAGAAAACAAAGAATTTGGCTCTTGAAGAACTTTGAGAAATAAGTCACCATTGGAACTCAACACATCTAAAGCTTCTTGGAACTCCTTGGTCTGGCGTGATTTCTCATCCGTAGCAAGGCGTTTTGCTTCACTAAATTTTTGACGAATGAACGCCAGTTTTTTGTCATTCACATTTTCAATCAACCTTCCTTTTTGAGGCGACGTATCTCTTCTACAATTTGTTCTAGATTGCTGCCAGATCTCATATATGTCCTTATATTCATTCTGGTCTAGGTGGGGATGAACCTCGCAATCAATTTGCTTGTTTAGAAGTCCATGTTCTTCCTGCCAATATCCCATTGGTATCTCTGAATGACTATTTCGAGAATGTACTCTTGATTGAATACTCTGTGCAGCGAAATCAGATTGTTGATGAGGAATTACATCAAGTCCCATCAACTTTGCCACAACATTAGTTGGCCTTTGTTTTGATTCCAAGTCCTTTGACATTTCTTGGGCCATTAACATCTTTACAGGAGTTCCATTAGGTTTTCTGTTCGACGAAGACCTCCTTAAGTCAGAGACCATCTGCAAACCAAGCACACAACAAATATGAATTCAGAAAACCAAATTGGCAATCCATATTAATTATGCATAAATTTGCAAAACAAAAGGAATCTATCAAATATTAGCAAATTCTTTTACCACTTTATCTTCCATCTCATCTACTGCAATGCTCGACATCCTAGAAACATCTGTTTGACTTCTTGATAAAGAACCTGCAAATTGATCAGCTCATTGTCAATGGAGCTAGCCCCATAATCTTTAACCAATATATAGATTTGCAACCTTTTTAACGAGAAAATCAATGCTAGTTAGACAGTCCAGACTCCACAAGCTATGAAGGACAACATATCTCCCAAAGAAGATCTCCATAATATAGAAGGCGTAAAAAAAAAAAAGCTCTACACAAGCATTATCGACAAAAGACACTTTAAAAGAAAAAGTTTTGAACTGATTCATAACAGCATAAACTAAGCCAAATATAAAATACATTACAATGAATTCATGATAACTCAATAGAAGCTCATGCTACAAACAAAGAAACCTAAAACTAAGGGAAGAACTCCATTAAATGTAGCAAAAGATACATACATCAAACAACAATAAGTTTCACAGAACATTGTCTCATGCCTGAAGGTAATTGAGGTAATAGGTTTGAAATTTTCATTATCCACGATAACTGGAGTAAATTCTATGAGTCTAAGTTGTTTTCCAACAATAATTAGACAGTAAGAATAGAAGTATCACAGTCATTATAAGGCTTATCATTGAGAAGCCGATTCCCGGACATGCTGGAAGTTAAGTCGAAGAGGTTGACCATCCTTCCCAAACATCCTGGCGCAGGCTTCTCAGAACCGCGAGGTTTACCGTTCAGATGAATCCCATTCATTTAAGCACCTGCCACAACAAGTTTCAAATCTTAGGTCCATTGCATCAAAAAGTAGTAGCCAAAACAAATGAAAAATCAAATTAACAGAAAAAAGATCAAATAACGTCATATAACAACATAAGGATATTAGCATTCTTTAACAAAACAAAAGCATCAAACCATATACAATTTCACACACCAAAACAAAGAATGCGCAGCAGACACAGCAACCCAAATCAAGTATCATACAGAACTGTCAAACCAATGAAAGAATTAACAAATGGCCATCCTTCTCCACCATAATGGCATGTACAAGAACAGAACAATCCCACATACAACGAAAGACCAAAAGGCAGCTCAATGGGTAAGGAAAGAAAGATAATCTCGGTTAGCTTGGCTCGAATGCAGAAAGATTGAATGCAAACATGCAATGCATACAACTTCTATCCATGAAAATGAACTCCATAAAAACCTCCACCCTCAACAAGGACCACTCAATGTGATCCCCCAAAAAAAGCAGTGGGAAACTGGGAACAAATAGGAGCAAAAGCATAGAAGAATAAAAGTGGAAAATAGGCAGAAAAAAATCAGAATTATATGGATTAATCCACTGATTTCTACTGAGAATAATACAACCAATTGATATTTCACATCAAATGTAACAGATATCCAACTACCATCCAGCGTAAATCTCAAGGAAAACAATCAATCCCCATCCCACAATAAAATATCACAAAATAAAAATAGAAATAAATAAACCCCATCATCCCATTATCAACATGATGGTTCAACCCACATTCCAAGCCAACTACCATATAATCAACAGTGTATAAAATCATATTAATAATTAGCCTGATTTTAGGCACTTTCACATCCCCAAGATTATAAATTCTTGTCACAATCAGTAACCTAATAATTGACAAATCATACATTACAAGTAAAACAATTACACTATATAGTTTATATAATTTATTTATACAAACAATGAAAATATTGATCAAGTAAAAAGGGGTTAATTGGAACTAAATATTGAATTTTTGCAGTAAATTTAAGCACACACCCAGATGAAATTTCACATCAAATTTCAGAAATCTTAAACTTTTTTGAATAAAAAATAAATCCAAAAATTAATCACCAAATTACAATAAAAGGTGAGAATCAGCTTGATTCCAGACAAAATTGCATGATTCACCCATGTAAAGAAAAAAAACTAGACTAAAAGTCCAAAAAGCAGACAAAAAAGTACAATAATTAATAAAATAAAATAAAAAATTTAAGAAAAAAGTGAGAGACTGTGAAAGTAGCTTACAAAGGAGAGAAAAGTGAGATCAGACAAAACTGAATCGAACCCAGAAAAATCTCAGAAAACCCAGAAAAGTGTAGTTTTAAGGATAGAGAGTGGGTGAATGTAGAGTGAGAACGAAATGGGCATTTTTCAGATGAGAAGGTCAGGGCGGAATATGCGGCGGTGGAAGTGGTGGTGGAGAGGGGGATTATCAGAAGAGAGTGAAACTGAAAAAACAAAATGGGAAATCTGTTTTTGAAGAGTTTATTTTCTACTCTTTTTTCTTACAAGTCTTATCGCTTTCTTGTGTGAAAAGTGGGCCAGTGGGTGGATTTTATATGTTTATTTATTTATTTCTTAACTGAAATTATTCTACTTTTTTTTTAAGTATAAAAATAACTTTTTTTTAGCATGTGTGATAAAATTTTTGTTAGGATAATCTAAAATGAAAAATTTATAAGAAAAGTGAGCAATTTTTAGGAGACCAATCAAAATGAAAAATGAGAAAAAAGGAATTGAGGGAGTATGTTTTATTTTTTTAGGAAATATTAAAATTAAAAATAGATTAATATTTGTTTTATTTCACAAAAAAAAATTATTAGGGTCATTATATTTTAAAAAACTAAATAACTAATTATGTTAGTATTCTTATATGTATTTCACCAAAATTGTATTGTTGTTAAATTAAATAAAGATCGACTTTTATCAATTAAATGGATTAAATATTGTATTTTTAATTTAAAATTATTTTTAGTGGAATTTTTTTTGAAAGCTAGCTTTCATTTTTTTTTTTTTTTTTATTTGGGTTTTGTCTTTCTCACTCACTTTTAGAGCACTTACCGTGCTTCTTTTTCTATTTTATGTAATTGGAGTTTTGTGATTAGAATATTGTTTTGTGTTTGAACTTGGGAAGTATGGGTTTTTGGGGGTTATTTTGTGGATTTTGACTACAGTGAAGGGAGGAGAAATAAAAAGGAGTAACAAAAGAATTAGTAGACTTTTTTATATTAACGGAGTATTAAATGGGAAATATTTTTCATGCTGCATTATAAGAATGTCTTATTTTTGGTTTTATTCCTTCTTTGTAGGGATGATAGACCTGATTCAAATTCAATTAGACATGATCTATTTTTTAGAGTTTGGGTTTTGTAGACCCATGAATTATGGGTTGGATACGTGTCTTAACGTTTTTGGATCGAATTTGGTTTGGGTCCAAAAAAATTAGACTCAAATCCTACCTAGATTCAACCCATTACCATACATAAAAAAAAAAAAAAAAAACTAAAACATAATATCTAATTTACAAGTGGAGAATTTAGAAGTTTGCTTAACCCGTCATCTTATTGTATGTGATCTTGTTAGTTATAAACTTCTAATATTTTAAAGTTAAAATTAGGATAAGACAAATTATTTGTTGAGTTTTAATTTTTATACTTTTTCCTTCAATTAGCAGTTTTTTCAAGTGTCAACTTTGTTATATTCTTTCGAGTTTTGAAAAAAAAATTTAGAAAATACATCCAATTATTGTGCTAACCCTTTTCTCTTGCAAGCCCCATATGTTTCCAAAATTTGGCATCGTCTTCCCTCTAGAGCTCCCATGGTCCAGTTAATGGTTTTGCCATTGCTATTGGTTCCTCAACTTTAAGTTGATTCTCCATGGACCATAAATGATTGATTATAAGCCTCTATTCGTCTGATATGGTCATAATTCTATGCGGATTAGGGGATGAATTTTTTAAGAATATTTCAATTTTATGAACCCATGTGCTCCATATAATCAGAAGGAGCTCCACTGCTCTGTTCTCAGATTGATCCACTTGCATAGACTTGGTTCCATCTCATTGACTTGAATACCAAAGCAAAAGGCTGCTAGATTTGGCAAGCAAATTCACAATCTCTAAACAGATGTTCGTTTGTCTCCATTTGTCCAAGGCATAAGGGACACATGCTCATCCTTCACTATTCCTCTTTTTTCAATTTAGCCTTTACAGGTAATGCATTGTGCATGACCTTCCAGGCAAACAAAACACATTTAATGAAAAGAATGCAGGTTGATCACTGCAACCTTGTACGTGAACACAAGCTCCACTGCATATGCAGAGTGAAGAGCAAAAGAAAAGAGAAGGAACATGCCAAGAATGAAGTGTTGTAATTTTCTGTATATTGTATTGATTGAATTGTAAGCATCTTACATGTATATTTATATACAATTAGCTGTCTAACAGAAAGGCATAAATACAGGGAATCAGTTATAACAAATTGTAGTTATTTACAGCTATACTAAGAATTTACATTCTAGCCCCTAACAGAAAAGATTCTTCAACTTGATTTCCATATGTGCTTGGTATGTTTCTGTTGTGCTTCAGTGGCAGTGGCTCATGCATCATCAGTACATTTATCACCAATACCCCCCTCAAGCTAGGGGCCCCCCTCAAGCTAGGGGTAACTGGATTATCAGTTAGGCCTAGCTTGGATAATAACAATTTAAAATGAGGAAGCTCCAAGAGACCATCAAGTACCTTGTCTCTAGTAAAATGCACATCTATTTCAATGTATTTAGTACGTTCATGGTGGACAGGGTTCTTTGCGATATGTATAGCAGACTGGTTGTCACAATGTAAAGAGACCAGCTTGAGATTAGTAACACTAAGCTCTTCTAGGATTCTTACTAGCCAAGTTATTTCAGATGCAGCTAAAGCCATTGCACGATACTCTGCTTCAGATGAAGACTTTGATACAATGCCTTACTTTTTGGACTTCCATGATATTGGAGAGTCACCAAATAGAATGACAAACCCTGTCACAGATCTTCTAGTGTTAGGACACCCTGCCCAATCTGAATCTGAATAGGCCTTTAGGGAAAGAGAAGTAGTATCTTTGAGCATGATTCCTTGACCTATTGTTCCTGCAACATATCGTAGCACATGGTGTAATGCTTTGAAATGCTCTTTCTGTGGTTGATGCATAAACTGACTAAGAGTTTGGACAGCATAGGCTAGGTCTGGTCTAGTGTTTGTGAGGAAATTGAGTTTTCCAACCAGTGACCTGTAAAGTGCAGGATCAGAACAAAAATCTCCCTCATTGCTTGACATCTTTAGGTTAATAGGATGGGGTGTTGTAGCTGTTTTTGAAACATCAAGCCCTGAGTAAGCAAGTAGTTCTCTTGTGAATTTTCTTTGCGTAAGCACAATTCCATCACTCAATCTTGTGACCTCGATTCCAAGAAAATAACTGAGTAACCCCAGATCTTTTATACTAAAAGTAGAATCTAGATGCAACTTGAGGTTATTAATAGTATGATCATTATTTCCAGTCACAACTATATCATCTACATATACCGCAACAAGGGTCAGCAAATCACCTTCTTTCTTGATAAAGAGAGAATAATCATTTTTTGATTGAGTGTACCTAAGAGTCTTCAGTTCGTTGTGAAGTTTTGAGAACCACTGCCTCGAGGCTTGCTTTAGCCCATATATAGACTTTTTGAGCCTATAAACTTTGTTGCTGGGATTTGGAATCCCTTGTGGCATTTGTATGTAGACTTCTTCATTTAGGTCTCTATGAAGGAATGTGTTGTTAACATCAAGTTGATGAACATCCCATCCTCTAGCTGCTGCTATTGACAAAATGCATCTGACAGTAGGCATTTTAACTATTGGTGAAAAAGTCTCTTCAAAGTCCCCATATTTTTGAGTATAACCCTTTGCAACGAGTCTAGCCTTATATCTTTCTAATGATCCATCATATTTGAGTTTGAGTTTGTAAACCCATCTACAACCAATTGCCCTTTTTGTGGGTGGCAAAGAAACTAACTCCCATGTATCATTCTTTTCAAGAGCATGTATCTCATTGTGCATTGCATTTCTCCAATTCAGATCTTGTGAAGCCTCAAGATAAGATGTAGGTTCAATCATTTGGGATGTGACATTCAAAGCCTTTTTAGAATGTGCAGGAAGAGAATCAAAGTTTATGAGGCCACATTGATGTTTCTTTGCATAGGCACATTGATAGTCATCCATCTAAATGGGAGGTCTGGTTGTTCTGGCTGATCTCCTCAGCTCTATTGGATGTTCTGGTATTTCCATTAGAGGATTTTGTGGAAATGGTGGTAGAATAGATGCATCATAAACTTCAGGGACATCATAGGCACTGTTAAATTGTGTAGAATATTTTGGCAGAAAGATCTCTGGGGACAGATTTAGATTTTGTGATTTATAGTGAAAAGGGAAATGCTTTTCATAAAATATCACCTCCCTTGAGATTTTAATTTTATTAGTGTTGAGATCTAGCACCTTGTATCCTTTTTGATGCATAGGATAGCTAAGAAAAACTCTAGGTGTTGCCCTGGGATCAAACTTTGATCACTGAGATTTCAGGGTTGAAACATAATAAAGGCATCCAAAAGATTTCAAGTGATCAAGAGAAGCATGAACTCCATACAATTTTTGATAAGGAGTTGAGAAATTCAAAGATCTCAATGGCATTCTATTGATCAGATATGCTGCACACAAAATGCTCTCACCCCAATATTTTCTGGGTATATTTGACTGGAAATTGATTGCTCTCCCTATTTCTAGAAGATGTCTATGCTTGCGTTCTACTACCCCATTTTGTTGAGGAGTTTCTGCACAGCTAGTTTGAATGATGATACCCTTCTCAACATAGAGTTCTTTCATGCGCCCTTGAGTAAGTTCAAGAGCATTATCTGACCTTACACAAAGTATGCTTGAATTGAACTGAGTTAGAGCATAAGAAATGAAATATCTCATAATCTGAACAGAATCACTCTTTTATTTAATGAGATGAACCCAAGTGTACCTGCTGAAGTCATCTACAATGGTCAAGAATTGGTTAAAACCATTATAGGTGTAGTCTTTGTAAGGTCCCCATATATCAACATGTATCAATTCAAAAGGCTTAACAGACTTTATTGAGCTGCTAGGAAAAGACAACCTTGTTTGCTTTGCAGTAGGACAAATCTTGCATACGATGTCACTAGTACAATCCTTTATATTCCAAGGTAAGATGTGTTTAAAACGTTTAAAAGGTAGATGACCTAGCCTAAGATGCTAGAGAGTAGCTATCTCAGTGGCCTTACTGCTAGCTTGTTTCCAATTATTATTACAATACTTAGAAATATTGTAAGAAGATATATCTCTATTTTGGTTGCTCTTCAATTCTTCAACACAATAGAGTCCTCCATGCAAATTACCAAGAAGCTGTGTATTCTGAGAAGGGGCCTGAAGATAACATGAATCATGAGTAAAGAATACAGATGCATTGAGATCCTTGCACAGCCTTGTGACAGATAATAAATTGAACTTAAAAGATGGTACGTACAAAACATTGTTTAAGCATATGTGATATGTTAAGTAAATTGTACCAATGTGCTTCACTAGTACTCTAAAACCATCAGGTATGGTAATAGTATTAGATTGTCCCCTGAGATCGTTAACAGACTCAAACATACACAGGTTATTGCATATGTGGTCAGTTGCCCCACTATCAATCAACCATTTAACATTCAATGATGAAGTAAAGTAGTATTTACCTGCTAAATTAGCCTGGGCATCAGTTGAGGTATCATTTGATGTTGAGGATTCAATAGGAATATTTTTTCCTCAGCAGCTCAAGAAGACTGTTATATACTTCAACAGAAATCATTGGAGCAGTAACCTTTGCTTCCTAATGATCATCATTGATCTGGATCTGTGTTTGATCCTGAGATGCTGCAGCTACAACACTTCCTCTGCCCTTTTACCACACATTCATTTTGAAGCCTGCAGGATACCCATGCTTCTTCCAACAAGTCTCCATTTCATGTCTTGGTTTATTACAATGGTTGCAAAACAGATTTTGCCTCTTGTTTCCATGAACGGGCCTTGAATTGTACTAAGGTTTCTTGTATTGTCCCCTTTGATTCTTGTTATGTAGTAAAAACCATGGTGTTGTCTGAACCAATGGTATTGTTATGCACATTGCTCAGTTCCTTGTGCCTTTCTTCTTGGATTAAAAGCCTATAAGCTTGGCTGAGATTTGGCAAAGGATTCATCATGAATATGTTTCCTCTGATTACAATAAAATGTTCATTGAGCTTCATGAGAAATTACATGAGTCTTTGATCCTGTTGACTCTTAAAGATTTTGTGTAATGTTGCAAGTACATTGATTACAGCTACATATTGACAAAGGTGCAGCAACATTTATTTCCTCCTAGAGCATTTTCATTTTGGTGAAATACTTACCTTGCCTTGTCTCAGAAATTTGATGTTCAATGGAGTATAGTTGTGGACTTAAGGTGTAGCCATACCTTTCCTCAATATCTTTCCAGATCTCAGCTGCAATATTGAAATACAATACACTATGTGCAATAGTTATTTCCAGATTATAAAAAATCCAAGAGATAAGCATGTCATTATAACGTTGCCATTGTGTATAATGAGCATCTTTAGAAACTGGTTTCTGGATCATTCCAGTAACAAAGCCAAGTTTATTCTTAGCTAAAAGGGCAATACTCATACCTCTCTTCCAATCTCCATTACCCTCACCATTAAGTTTTGAAGCAACTAATTTCATGGAATTTAAATCACCAAGATGTATATAATATGGTGAGTTAGGATCTATACTAGGCATATGAACATTAGAGTTAGAGTTCTCTGCTATTGTCAAAGATTTAATACAGAAAAGGAGAAACAAAATCACAAAATGGAGCAATAACAGCCCCTAATGATGACCGAAGAATGGCAGGGATTTGGAGATTTTAGAACATCTGATGATGTCCGAAGAATGACAGGGATTAGAGCACCTGCTTTGATACCATAATGAAAAGAATGCAGGTTGATCACTGCAACCTTGTACGTGAACGCAAGCTCCACTGTAAATGCAGAGTGAAGAACAAAAGAAAAGAGAAGGAACGTGCCAAGAATGAAGTGTTGTAATTTTCTGTATATTATATTGATTGAATTGTAAGCATCTTACATGTATATTTATATACAATTAGCTGTCCAGGGAATCAGTTATAACAAATTGTAGTTATTTACAGCTATATTAAGAATTTACATTCTAGCCCCTAACAGAAAAGATTCTTCAACTTGATTTCCATCTGTGCTTGGTATGTTTCTGTTGTGCTTCAGAGGCAGTGGCTCATGCATCATCAATGCATTTATCACCAATAACATTTCTTAGGGCACTTTATTTTCTAGATAGCCATCTAGAAGGAAGTGTTAACAAGAGATAGATCCACAGAGACAAGAGTATTGTCACATGAGAGAAGAAAACAGCAGCTAAATTTGACCTAAGAGCTTAATTCACTCCATATGAAAGACAATGAACATATGAGCAATATCTCTAGGCTTTCTACTTTTCTCTTGCTCCCCTCTCTCTCCTCTTATTGTTATCCCACATATCTCTCCCCCTAGATTCGCCCAACCCGTACCACCACGATACTCGACTACTCCCCTCCATTTGAAGAATACCTTTAGTAGTCTTCTTAATCTTTCTTTATCTTGTTTTGGGCAGCTATATCTACCTAAAAACTCAGAGTTGCCTCCGCACCTTGCTACCACCATACTGCATCACTGGAGGAACCTTAAAGTTGGCTAGGTTTCAACCTCTTGTTGTCCCTTTGTCCTCCTTGCCCTCTTCTTTCTCTTGGACTAGCTCTTTTCCTTATCTTTGCAGTAGCCACTGCTAGCTACTCGCAATCGCGCCACTGCATTGGGCTGCTAAGGGTTGTCAAAGGTGGCTAGTTGGCCATCACTACATCCCTTGATCTTGCCCTTCCTTTTCGCAGGCGGTTGGATGCCGCTCTTTCTCTTCTCATTCTCATTTTCGCAATTTCGTGCTACAAGTTTATTAGGTTATGTTCCTCAAAGTAAAACGTTAAATGTCTCCCGCAAAATACTCTTTAATGGCATCACTTATTTAAGATTTTATCATTGTTTCTTCATTTCCCTCTCATTCACTTTCTCTCTCTAAAATTACATCATCTCAAACACCCACCTGCCACCGCGAAAGAGGACGGCTATCACCAGCGACACGACGCCCAGCAGGGGAAAGTGGCTTCAAGGGTAATTTTTTAAATTCGAAACGTCTTTAAAAAGCATTTCTACATGGTAGAAATGCCTAATTTGGGCGTTTTGTGCAATTTAAAAAAGGTTTTTGATTTAGTTTATATTGTTATTGTTATTATTATTATAGTCATGATTATTGTCATCTTTATTATTATTGCTATTATTATTATGATTTTTTATATTGTTATTAATATAATCATAATAATTATTGAATGGTAATAATTAGTACAATTCCACATTAATTGGAGACGTCGACATGTTCGGGATAAAGGTAAAGTGGTTTTAGAGAGAGAAAGTGAAGGAGGAAAAGATTGAAAATTAAAACAATGGCAATTATGTATATAATTTTTTGACGTTAGCGGTAATTTGCGAATGAAAAATAACAACTCCTTTCTTGAAGTGTGGGTTGGTCATCGAGTTTTAGATTTTGCATTATATACTAAGTATCTCAGAAGACGACGAATTTCTCAACAGTTAGACAAAGTGACTTAGAATTCAATTAATGTAATTTTGATTTCAAATATTAAATTTAAATTTTATTTTTCAAAGCATTGTTTTTAGAGATTAGAAGGTTTAATTCTAGATTTTATAAATACTATGCCAAATTTTAAAACTTTAATTTTAGATTTTATAAATATAATCTCACATTTTGGTCAATACATTTGAGATTTTAGCTAGACGTCTCATATTTTGGTCAATACGTCTCAAATTTTGATTTTGTATCACCAAAAATGTGATGAGACAATCTTAACCCATATATTCCGTTGATATTTTAATGCGCATATCAATTCTAAAAGTTATCAACATCATACTTTAAGTGCAAACAAATTTACAAATATAAATACCCGACACACATTTATATATAATAAAATACCTTAATATTCTCTATTACATATACTACATAGTAATCCACTAATTCTTTTAATATGTTTAAACCCAATTACAAACTAACCATCTACTCCATTTTTCACTATTTCTTATTCCACATGCGGATTAAATTTGGAATATACAATTTTGAATATTCAATTCTTTTGTCTTGTGATCTGATTTTTTTTTTTTATCTTGGGGGTAGATCATACTTGCCTCTTGTCAACTCTACGGTGTAGGAAATTCATAGTTTAAATTTAAAAGAAACTAATCCTAGCAACTTCGTATTTAGTTAGTACCGACATTGCCACATCATCTCCTCTTGAATATGACAAATTCATTTGGAATTACTTGTTAATTTATGTATAACATATTAATTTATTGTTGAAAAAGTATATATATATATATATATATATATATATATAGAAAAAATGCTTAATCTGTACACGAAGGAAAATTAAATGGAACACTATGTAAAAACATCAAAAAAAAAAAAAAAAAAGCTTACGAAGTAGGTCTAAAAAAGGGATTACTCATTTATTAAATATTAAAAAGAAATATTTCATAAAACATTACTCCTTATGTTATTGTAATTCCACATTCCTAACAACCTACTCTTTTCATTTTTTTTTGTCATACTTTCCATCTTTTTGTATCCTCCTATGATTTTTTTAAAGACAAGAATATATGCAATTAATTGCAACAAAAGTTAACTAGCTTAGTTGGTTAAAGTCTTGAAGGGTGGTATCCAAAACTTGAGATCGAATCTCGTCTACGTCTATTGTTGCACCTTGCCGCTTGCGGGTTGCGGCTCTCTTTACATCAACAAAATTTAACTACTACATATGTAATTTTGTAAGGCAAGTCATATGCTAAGATTAAGGATAATGAAACCCCTTCCACATATCGAGCTAAATTAATCTATCTTTCAAAAATTACTACTATATGAAGATATAATGTTTCAAATGTTGATACAATTAGTACTACGTAATTAATTTGAAGTATTGTTAAATGTCCATGTTTGTAACACATTATTTTATGCATAACAAAGTTCAATTTACAAGGATATATAAACCAATATTAGGTTATCTGAGATCAATAAATTTATATACATATGTATGTGTGTGTGTTCATTTTTACCAATGATTAGTTTATCTATGATCAATAAAATATTTTAACCTTATGAGAAAGTAATGTATATGTTGATTTTTACCTTGTTAGCTCCTAACCTAATTAATTAGTAATTAATTAAGTAGTAGATTATCAAAGAAGCCCACTCATAACAAAATTGATGCATGATTAAATAATATGGAGTGCATTATAATAAGCTTTCACGAAAAAGTAGTTTTCTTCAAGTTATGAAATTCATCCTCTTTTCCACTCGTTTTAGTTAAACATCATATTGTCTCTTACTACTGTTACCTTCAAGCATTTCACACTGACTTAAAACACCGTTTAAAAAGTATAGAAGCTCATGATAACTCATTAAAGACCCAATCCAATCCCCCGCCCGACTTGGCATGACGTGTGCGCGCGCTTGTGTGTTGGTTAGATTCCTAAGCCTTTCCTCCTTCCACAAAAGTAGGTAACTTTTTTGTCATACCCAAGTAAGTGAACAACCCTCTATTTAAAGAGGTCATACTTTTCTTATCCCACCAATGTGGGACTCTTTATTTTTTATAAACTTCAACTTTCAACATAACAAGTTCCAATAATATAAATATAAATATAAATATATATATATATATATATATATATGAAGAAAGATAATTAAAGATAGTGAGTGAGGAATAGAGAGTTAGATTTTAGTAGGTGTGCCTAAGGCAGTAAGTAGGGTAATGTTTAACAAGTGATCGAAAATATAAGACTTGGAACAATATTTTTTAGAGGATGGACTTTATTAGCACTAGTCCATCATAGTTCATGCTGCATCGCAGTAGTGGTAATATAAGCTCAATAATTTGTTTTGAATCATAAAAAACAAAATACGATACGACACAACCACAGTGACTAACTATAGTAGATTCGTGGACACCCTAAAGCCTTAGGATAAAAATGAAAAAGGGCAACATTTTTGGTGAAATGCTCGAAGATTATTGGACGCCAAGAGTGGGATCTTCCGGATCAAATGACTGGATTAAGAACTGTGGCTTGTCACATATTAAAAGCACCTCGAACTTGAAGATCTTTTGAATGGGACACACAACAGATTCTTCCTAACGTTCTTAAATCATGAAGGCCCACATTATACAATTATGAACACGCAAAAACTTGGAAAAAAATAATAATTTATAATCAATAACAAAACTGTATAGTTAGAATACTATAGAAATGCTAACAATAATGCCTGAGTTCAATTATTATATTCATTTCCAAAGAGAAATTGAGTACTAAACATTTACTTACACAATTTATTAGAAAATTTGTCAATTTTTCTATGACCATATAAACCATATGACTAAGACTGTCCTTGTTCTTCTAACACTTCACATCCATCTCTAGCTAGACAATGAATTTTTTTTTTCTTTAGATTGCACATCTCTTTAAGCATTTTAATTCTACAAAGTATTTCATAGTATTCAATAGTCCCTAGAGAGTTAAAGTTCCTAGGCAGTAGTTTTCCCATGTAAATTAATGTTATAGGAAGTGCATAGTGTTGGTTAGCTCACTAAGGGAAAATAAATTTCCATGAAAAATCTCACATATCTAAATTTATCAGAATGAATTTTTGTTATTTTATTTCTATATCTGATATCATAAAATTTATCAGAATGCATTTTTGTTATTTTATTTCTATACCTGATATCATAATGTCTAAACTTGATATATGTTATTCTGTATTTTATATGTTCTGTATTTTTATATCTGATATAACAATACTTATATTTAATATAACAATAATTATATCTGAGATCTCAATATTTTGATATAATTTATATTAGGTATAAATTAATTAGGAAATCCTCCCTATATAAAGACCTAAGTAAACAACATTTTTCATTTAATAGGGGTGTAAAACTTCATAAAAAATGCAACTTTCTATGAATATACCAACCAAACAACTCCACTTCTTTCTTATTTAGAAAGTTATACTTGGCATAATTTTTAATGTCTATTAAACAACCATGTTGCTAGAAACTAAGAATACTTAAGACAACCTACATCACCTGGAAAACCTTATTCAATTCTCACATCATTAAGAAAATACATGTAGCTTCAAACTATCCTTACACCTAACTTAATTACAAGGAAACCTTTTCGAGCTGCATGTCAAAAAGTTGGGTATTACTCTGAAGCAACAAGAGGGGAAAACCTAAGAAAACTAAAGAAAAGCCACAGCAAGTGCCCCCACATGCCTCACCACTTCACACAAGAATAAGGGAGAAGTAGGGGGAGCACAGTGTACGTGACTATGTTGGCCATTTGCCAGGCCACTGTTTCGCATGACTACCATTAATGCGGTTTTCTTAGCAGAAAAACATTAGGAATACATAACAAAGTTACAGGAAAATATTGCTAATTGAGGAAGGGCGTAAGGGCCATGTTTTTAAAGCTAATACGGAGTAGCGATTAACATTGTAAGAATGTACATACATCAAGGCATCATTATTCTATTCCAAATTCGAAATCAATGCAAAGTATTATACTCACTCGATCTATCCCCTTTTTTTGGTCCAAGTACAAAAATCTATTTTTTTTAAAATACAATGAAAAATTTTTATAAGACAATTTTTATAAGACGGACCAAAATGAAAAATAAAGCAAAAAAATAAAAAGAAAAAATATATTATATTGAGAAATTTCTAATTAATACCCGATAAATTCTACTCTTCATGTTGTGAAGCAGCTATTTACCTGTAGTACGTGAAAAGAAAAGGTAATTTGGCATTTTTTAAAGCTGCTTTTTTAGTGCTCATAAGTCATAATTCAACAATAAGGACTCAGAATCTATGGAAAAGTGAAACCTCTTGCAGTGTGAATAGATGTAATACTGAAGCTCCTTACAAGGCAGCAACACTGCTTAATAGAGTGTGGCCCATGTGCCTGTGGTAGTATACACTTTCTGAAGGAGTTGGCCGCATAGTTAATGAGACTTGAGAAGAGCAACAGTTACGTGTTAATGAGACATGTGTATGTGAGTTGATGCTTTTGTTGATGTGGGGCTAAATTGAAATGGAAAGTTCAACCTCTAACACAATGATAAACAAGTAAAATGTCATGTCGGAATATATTGTTAAGATACTTGGTTTTTATATTAGGTTAATACGAGGGTGAAGCTTACCCAACTTATAAATCTTTAATCTTTACCCAATAATCCATAGACTCTAACTTATATGAGAAGCATGAAGCAATATTAGAGTTTTGCAAACGTATGTAACAAGGAAGAAACAAATTACTCCCTCCATCCCTAATTGTTTGCCCTATTTGACTTTTTGCGGTTTTTAAAACACGATTTTAAACGTCTTTATTTTAAATCCGTAAGATAAAAAATTATGAAAACTTGATATTATAAAAATTTACATTTAAATGCATCCAATAAGATCTCATTTAAATAAAAAAAATTAACTTTATAAATAAAAATAGGACAAAAATTAAGAGACTGAAGGAGTATTTGAGGAACAAAGTATTATATGTTCATATAATAACAAAGTCAATTACTTGAGATTCACCAAAACGTTAACTTTTATGGCCATATGATAACAAAATAACGAGTCTTAGGGAAAACGTAATCTGACATCGTTAATCCAATTTCTACAGCATCAATCAGCGGACAGCGGCTAACTGCCACAGTGCCACCTCGAGCACACCCCATCCTTGAAAGGGAAAATAAAATGCAAAAACAATACGAGTATAAAGTGTATAATTGTAAAAGTCAACTGAAATTGATTTCTATGTGGTGGGGGAGGGGTTTTACTTTATACCCTTGGCGAAAACTATTCTCGCGAACACATAGAACTAGCTATCCTGAAGAATACATTTACAAAAATTACTAGGAAATGGAAAAAAATTATGACCAAAGGCTAATCAACATATATTTCATAATATGCATATGCACCAAAATTCAGAAAAATGAGAGGACCAGAACATGTTAGCAAGATGGGTTCATATACTTTACGTTCCAAAGTGTATACAATCACGAATTTACGACAAAAAAAAAAAGGTTATATACATCAAACCAAAAAAAAAAAAAAAAAAACAGAGAAAATTAGCTTAGTAGAGAAATCAGCAGAAGAGATCATCACAAGAAGTAGTTCCCCTGTCCTAATCATAAGTCTCCACCTCTGTATCCTTCCATCCTATAGTACGAAGCTGCAAAGGAAATAAATCCTTCTGGCCAACAGGACTATGCACACTAGGAAAGCACCAACGTTCCAGGTTGCTTTCATCAGCAATGGGAAATTGTGAGCCTGAATTTCCAGGTCCTAAAAGTTTAAGAACATTATCAGAACTCCTGTCACACTGCTGATCCAGAATACCAGTCAGTGACTTGTATTTCCACCCAGAATCAGATTCAATGTCTTGGGAGATAAGATGAGATTCTAGTGCAGGACAGTTCCTTTCATACATCATATTTTCGGGGAAGTGACAACCTGTCTGAGGGATAATGAAGAATCTGCTACCTCTAGAGGTATTCAAAGAGATCCCAGAATAATCTGGTTTCACTTTTTCTACACCACATGACAAATAGGGAATGATTTGTGATCTTGGAACTGAATTATTTTTCCGAAGATTATGTCCTTGATAAACATGATCTTGATAAGTGGAGGGAGACATATGCAACCAATTACTCTTTTCAAGTCCACCCCAATAATCTTTTCTCCATGTACATGGAGAACAATACATCTCAAGCTCTGGGCTACCTGGACGATCTTCCCTAAATGACGGAGGAAGATATGTTTTGAGATCCATATAACTAATATGGGTGGAGACATGCATATCGAATACATTAGTATCCCAACCAAGTAAAAGAGGCTGGGGTTCTCTTCTAGTCTCAAAGTCATTGATATAGTCAGTGTTATAGGAATCTCTGAGAATACTCAATGCAGAAGGTCTGGATCTTTCAAAAGAAATATGAGAACAAGAATCATACCAGCTATTTGGACTTAATTGTTCTCCTCTATCCAAAGTAAAGTCATATGTCTCATCATTGTACACTAGATCAGAACTTTTAGTAGCTGCAAAGGAATTGTAACTTCTGTTAACAGCCACGTATGAATGATTTCGGTCACTTAGTCGGCATGACTGACTACGGTCAAACGCATCATCATAAGAGAACTGCATGTATGCTTCTTTATTGAGGACTCTAGAGCTGGCTGATGTAGAATAATCACATAGATCATTACCCCATGTCAAAAGATTTGTATCCCCTTCTTTGTTCGACCAAGACCCAGAAGCATAACCATTAAGAGAGCTGTGCAGCTCATTCCCTTCTTTATGCTCAAGAAGCATCCTGTAAGAGTTTCTAGCCGCAGAAGCATCAAGGCCTTCAACTGTTTCTCCACAAGGAAATGTTCCCCAGAATCTGCGGGACTGAGAAGCAGAGATACTGCTATCTACAAAGTGATCCTTGCTGACCTTCACAAGCATCCTTGAAGTATCTGAATCCTCCATGAGTTGAATGTTTGAGTCAAAATTCAACTGACATATCTCTTTTGTATCTGATTGCCTTACTTGGGGATTTTGTGACAACTGTTAGGCAAAGATTAGCCTTAGAACAACCAAAAGTATAGGGTTATGGATAGAAGAGTAGAAGCAACAATTCAGGGTTGAATGAGTAAAGGTCAAGGAAGGTACAATGTCACGAGAACTCTCAGGGAGCAACCGGTTTAGAAGCAGACAAAACAAATTACACCTGAGAGACGAATTACCTGTGAATATTTTTAAAAGAAAGAAAACGCCAAAAAAGAAAAGGGAAAAAAAACCAAGACATGCACTTAACTCCGTTGGGATTTCATCAGCTTCTGGAAACAAGGTCTTGGCAATCCGAAGTAACTTCTGCCTCTTGGACGAAAAGATATCTCCATCTTTCTGTTGGCTTTCTGTACCATAAGAAAATTGTAGCCAATATATGATATCCATTTATACTGCCTCAAAATTCATATTTCCAACCATAGCCACATGAATCAACAACCCCACCAATAATTTACTGCAACATGATTTCCTGAATTAACTCTCTGAACAGATATCTCCAACATTTTTATTCCAAAGAGTTGAATACCAATTTCTTACTTGGGTTCTCAGGGGAATTTGCAGTCGTGGAAATGAAGGAATCTAGAATATTACTAGTGGGAGTTTTGATAAGAGATGCACAATTGAATCTCTCATTGTCGTGTTCCTTTCGAGCCATAGCTGTCAAAATTATACCAAAAAGTAGCTAAGAGCAGAAAGTGGAAGAAAAAACAAATCGATTCAATGCCCACATACCAGAACTCTCTAAAGCAGCATTTCTATGAGTGAGGAAAGAATAAATTTCATTACTTGTAGGCTTCTTAACGTGCTGTGAAAACTTGGCATCCTTATGTTTCGGTTTGTCCAATTCTGCATAGCATATCAAGTTTTTCAACCAAACTTGGTCACATCAAAACGATAAAAGCCAATAACAATCCCAATTCAAGCTTGACAACCTACCTGTAGCACGGTTGCTCAGTCCAAAACTCCTCATGGAGTTACTCTCTCTATTTATTGGATTTCTACTGGAAGTTTGGCCAATATTTTGCTTTAATCTCTTAAAAAACGCAAACTCGGAGGTTTTTGGTTCAGTTGATGCTTCCGATGGCCTAATGCAACAAATGAAGAGCATGTTATATGTGCAACAAATACCTCAATACATTCATGAAAATACAGAATCAAGAAGAAACATTGTATCTTTTCAATAAAACTTACACAGAAACAAAGAACAATCCAAAGCAACTGCTTGGATCCTACCTTGGAAGATCTCCTATTGCTTCATATGGAGCCGAAGTAGCATCAAATCTACAGCTTGCAGGATGATATGATTCAATTTCAGAGTCTTTGAACCTCAATCTTTTTCCCCTCATTCTATTAAAAAATTAAAAACAACACCATTATGTTTAGACTATGCCTGTGTCCATTGTGCAACAAACCAAGGAACACAAATGCAGACTGACAAAAATATTTGATACCGCACTGTAAACTTGACGGAAATCATGCTACAAACTTCATGAATCTGGAAGCATTTTTCAGAAATTTTATCAACTTATGTAAGCATGTGACAATGAAAACGAGGAACTGTTTTGGTCTTCCATTCAAAAATTAAACACAGACGTCAAATCCATTATCTTGACATAGAACCTCAAATCAAAAGAGTTACTAAAGCTTTCTTGGTAGTCTTTCGATATTGTGCTACAAAATTAAAATTATTGAATAGAGAGCCTTACTAGAAGAATCCTATCACCGAAAATGTCATGAGGCAATCAAACCGAACAAGAAAAACTGTCAAGTAATCGCGAAACATTAACCACAATACTTGCACCAAGTTACACACAATAATTCACATTAGGAAATCCTTGCAGAAAATTACAGGCTTAAAATACCTCACATCAAAGGAGCTACTTAGGGCTTCGTGGTAGTCTATCTAAAATTTTACATAACACCTTGAATCGTTTACTCCGTATTACTTATCACCGCGTTTAGCAAACAAGACCATTCTTCTCGATAAGGAGTACATATAATTTCATTTCATAAACGTATATTTTCCAGAAATGATTACATAACAGAATGTGGAGACCTGAACTGTCTAGGGTTTAGGCTGCTTTGCAATCAGCTTGAATTTCTTCGACTTAGTTGTATCATTCATTAATTTCCAAATAAACCGATCATAAACGCATTAAAATTTACAGTAATTTGGTTTCATATTTTTACTAGACTTAAAACTAACACAACAACAATCACAGCACAATTCAATAAAACCGCAATCCACATTTTCCGAAATTTCAAGAAACGGAGCACAAATTCAACATGTTAAGCAAACAATCGAACAAATTGAGTTAAAATCAACAGCTAACCTACTTTTAATTACTAAATTAAGAAAACAAAACTCAAAAGAAATTCCAATACCTAAAAAAATTGGCGAGTTGTTGTGAACTGAGAGTACGACCCGATAAATGGTGGAAGGTGGCGCGGGGTTTCTCTGCTGAATCCTCGGTGGCTTTCCGACGGACTGAGGAAGTGAAGAGTGAGACTGCACTTTTGTTTTTCCCTTGCAAGAATATTTGGCGACTTTTTTTTAAGTTTTATTTTCATTTAAAAATATTATGAGTTCGGAACAAAATCGTTGTCTGGAGTAACACTTTTGCTTAAGTGAAATCATCGCTCTAGGCATTGATTTAGGCTTGATTGAATTGTATTTTTTTAATTAGAAAATCACTATCACAAGCAATGATTATAGTCTATTTCATTTAAAAAAAAAATCGGTATTTGGGACAACGATTTTATTTTGAATTATTTTTTTTAAATCGTTACCTTGGGAAATAATTTCGGTTCAGGTTTTGACAAACTCACATATTGCATTTGGGTCAGCCCAATTTATACTTATTTTCTTTACTTACATAAGCTTATTTTTGAAAATATTTTGGTTCTTAGAATATATATCAAATTACTTTTTAAAAAAGACATATTTGGCGAATTTCATGGAAACCTGCATTAAGTTCGTACTTCTTGGGTCTGGTCGGGGCCATATTTTGGTTGGTTTAATTCGATTTGTATTTAGATAAGATTATGATGATGTTTTGTACTCAAATGTAGTTTAGGCCGAGTCGTTAATTGAAAAATGATGTTTCGATTTTGGTTGAAATATGGGTCAAATATCGAATTCAAGTTATATTCGAATTGAGTAATACTTGAAATCAACTTATGATATGATTTTAGCCATTTCAATTTTTATTTTTTAAAAAAAGAAAAAATAAGGAAAACAATTTGTTCAACATTATCCATTTATATTAAATTTAAGGGTAATTTACAAGAAACTATCATGTAAAAACACCATATTGTGAAAACTATCACATAAAAACAAACTTGTAAAAAACTATCACATAAAAAATCCAATTTCACGATACCACAACGAGGTGGTTTTCTGATCTTTGACCTAGTTTTGCGACATTGACTTAACGTGGAAGACACGTGTTTGACTTTACTTTTTTTTCTCCTTTAGCTATTCCACGTGGATGACACATGCCGACTTTTACGTCATAATTTGCAAGAAACTACCATATAAAAATATCATCTTGTGAAAAAATATCAAATAAAAATAATCTTGTGAAAAACTATCAAATAAAAAAACTTCAATTGTAAGATAACACCACATAGTGTTTTTCTTGGCGTTGACTGGCATGTGAGAGGCACGTGTGGTGGGCTTAATTTTATATTTTATTTTTTCTTTAATAATTGAACTTATGAGAGGATTCTGGATAAATTTGTCACTTATTCTTCCACCCATTGTTAAGAATACGCCATCTTCTCCTATACCCTAGACAAATCTTTAGTTTTCTCATCCTATTTTCAGTATAATGTGTCTTTCAGTTTCACTTATGTGATGACTACTGTTATCATCCCAAAGATAGGACACTATCTAGGTGAAGAATTTTTCAACATTTTTGGACAGATATCCTCCTGTTTTGGCAAAAGAGGGGTTCACACAAATTTCTCAGTAGAACTTCAACTAGTATACAACATTTTCAAATAGGATGCACTAATCATATTGCTATCAACATCTTCAAATAACTTTATCAATCTCTTCGACATCTAGACATCATAATGCGAGGTATTAAACATCACATTGAGATACACATTTTGAGCGGTATCAGATATTCAAGTATTTGATGTGGTTTGATAGGTGTTTCATATATTTTAATAAGGGTCGTAATGATTCCGGATTGTATGTTTGATTGAGTTTGGTATTTTGAAGTTTTATTTGAAAGTTTTATGTTTTTCGTTCAAAATTTAGGTTTAAAGCATTAACGTTTGAACACGTGGTGGTAGCACAATGATATTTTTCTCAAGGTTTTGGTTTTCGAAAAGGGAAAATTATCATGGTGTTATAGTAGCAGTGACAATAATTCAGTTAGAATGAAACGGAAAGAAGTGGACCGAATGAAATGGCATTAGAGCCCGGAGGAAGACGACACCTTTTTTTTGTTATATTACTATTGTGAATTTTCTGTAAAGAACACTAGTGGTTGGCTACTCAGCTAAGATCAAATTTCCAACGGTTAATAGATTAACGTGGGCATGCTTATTACTATTGACGACGGTTTTCTTTGATTGAAGTAATCAAAACAATTATATATCCCTCTTTTTTTTAATCCGGAGCTACTTTTTTTAAATTATTTTTATCCAAACCAACAATTCATTAGTTACCCAAAGCAACCGTTTTTATTTTTTAAATTTTATCCACCCAAAACAACAAAAAAGCGTCAGATTGCAATTTGAAGGCCTCACATTCATTGATGGTCGTAAATAATATATATAGGATGTAATTATACGATGAAAACTAGTTTTTCTTCATAATTTTAGTTAGAAAATTTTCTAAGGCAAATAATGTCCATGTTGTAGTCCAAGATGTCATCTAAATGCAAAACAATTTAATTTACAAAATTTGTTAAATAAAAATTTATTTAAAAGATACTCCCTCCGTTCTATTTGTTTTCATTTCATTTTCCCCATCTAAAAATTTCAAAATGTTGTTCTCATTTAGAATCATTCTATGGTCTAATATTATAATTGGGTGAAAAAGTTTTTTTTTAATTGTTTAATACCATGGACTTTATAAATTTCACTACTTATTTAATGCTCAACTCCCTTGCATCATTTTTTTAATAGAATTTGTTCTTCTTTTTAGATTAATTTAAATTATTTTTATAAATATCAATGATACTTAATATTATCTTGATTTCTTCTGAGATTCTAAATGCATGAGAAGGAAAAAAAAAACGGATGGAGTAGTTACTTGAATAGTGATCTCTATGTATTTATTTGGGTAAAGAATTTACGTACTGATCATATTAGGAGATTATAGAATTTTTACCCTAATGATAGAATATCAAATAACCCATACAATGTATTATCTTCCAAAAAGTAACAATTTATATATTTAAGCTACTTGGTGATGAATATGAAGATTTTTCTTGTTCTTGGACTCTCACCAGTATATTTTTAGTACTCCATAATATTCCCTCTATTCCTCAAATATCGCTTCATTTTCCATTTTGGATTCCCTTAAATATTGACACATTCCCTTGATTGAGAAAAGTATAAATATATTTTTTTGGTCAGGAAGACAGCTAGCTTTATTTCATTCAATAAATTGCTTGGCCGCAACAAGATCCTATACATCCTCATGAGCACACCTCCGATCCATACATTCTCCCATTACTAGTCTCTACGAGCAAAAATAAAACATCAACATTAAAATTGATATATAAATGGATGCAATAATACAATATTACAAGTTAATATTGTATGTAAAGCTTAAAACTATGGCTAAACTTCTGATTTTTGTTATTATTGATGTATGTTTAATTTGCAATTGATCACATATATTTATAGTTCACTTATGCTGATTCTGGCTAATATTTTGGTTAACTAATTTCCTAGATTCTAGGAGAGATTCTCGAAGAAGTCCTTTATCTAGTTTCCTTCACTCCTTTCAAGTTGGGTCGTGAGGTTTTCAACACCCAACTTACACAATACATTTTTGAGTGTCCACTTGTAACGATGCCGGGCATGAGTGCTTGACCAATTGGTGGCTTTTGGATGAACTAAAAAACCAAAGGATATGATTTATTCTAAGTGCCTCACATAATATGAGATGCATGCATGAAGATAGACAAGCTTATATTAAGCCTATAATCATTATTATTTTACAATTGTATCATTATCTTGGTATTGATCCTTTCATAGTATTCATGGATGAGAATGACAACATAATATATAACTCCAATTCGTTTAGAAAATTACAGTTTCAAATTTTTTACCAAGGGGATCGGAGGAGAAAAAACTAGTAGTAATGAATGCCCTATCTTGGTTATTAATGCATGCTTTTTATTGCTATTATGGTTATCAACTTTAATGCAACTTTTGTTTATAGTTACTTGTAATTAACTTGTTTTTTCTGACCCCGTTCTATCACTTGACTTCGAGGAAGGTAATAGAGTAAGAAACGTGTCTTTTTCTATATCTATATATATATATATATATATATATATATATATATATATATATATATATATATATATATATATATATATGCACTAGTAAATGAAATCATCAAGGATTTTAGCTTCCAAAAAGTAACAATTTATATAATATCTATTATAGTGAAAAATCCAATCGTCTACACGTGCAATAATCGCCTGTTTATTAGGACAATAAAATTTTATATGCTTTATTTATAATTTTATCATTTTTTTAACATCATCTAAAGCCAGATTACGAAAGCGTAGCAGTGGTACAAGGATCAATTCTATTTTGAATTTTTATAGACCTCATGAACTTGTTCTCTTGTAACCTTAGTTACCACACATTGTTCGAACTGTCTACCCAGCACATTGATACGCTTCATTGTGTGTCAGATATCTATTTGCTTGTCAGTAATACCTCTTAAAATAGCAACTAGGTTATGAGAGTATGTGAGCAACATTATGTTCCAGAGATTGGAGTTTAGGGCCCACTCCATAGCCTGATGGCACGCATACGGCTATGCTTGAAGTGCCAATCTTGTCAACCCGAGTGTCCTCCCCCACGATTAGTACCAAAAATGCGCAAATTAGATGGTGCACCCGGGTACACTGCCCACCCGTTGTAAAAAATGACGAGGTCGTTAACCATTTGAACCCGCTGGTTTGGTTTTTGTGCTCCATGATCCATCAATCTAGATCATCACCCCACCATTTCCACTATGTTGCTGCCCAATTGAGGCACTGAAGAAGCCTGGAGGGTGTCTATCTTGGTGGTATTGGTCGTGCTCTAATTGTAATTTTATCATTTAAAGTTGCAAGATTTGTAATATAATATGATAAAACAATATCATCCTATTTATCTTCAAGTTTAGTATTCTATAATTGTCAATGCCAATAAAATTAAAATTAGTGATAAAATAATGTCAAATATTGCACTGTATAATATGAAAATAATCATTATCATAGTTATTTTAAAATTTAAAATTTTTCAAAGATTGTTGGCATTAAAAGTCATTGTTAAAGAAAAGTTTATAATACCAATACATACGTCACACGGGTTTAAAATCTAGTATATTTACTAAATTTCACAAGTAAAAGTTTGGCCATTATTTACCAAAAAAATAAATAAAGATCTACGCCTTAACAAAAAAAAAAGGTATACCAAGAATAAACTCAAGTAGACCAAAAAATTGTCCTACACATGGTTTTACTTAAAAAAAAAATTAGGTCAAATTTTATGAATTAGTCGAGTGGGTTTACTTATTAAAAAAGTAAAGACATAAAGCTTCTCGTTTCGACATTTACACCAAGATGATCTAATGTTTATTATGAAAAAATAAACATATATGGATTGAGTCACACCTTTTTGGTCACACTAAAAAATTAAAATTACGAAAGTATTATATTTGGTATAATTATTTATTCTGCATCACCTTTCCACATTCAGAGATATTACTTTTCAATGAGATAAATAACTTTAATTTTTCATATACCACTTAACTTAATGTTACATATACAAAAAAAAAGTTATAAATAATTTGATGTTATAGATCAATTTAGGGATGGCAGTGTTATATATTTTAAAAGAAAAAAATAATCTTCAAACTTAATTAGTCAGTACAATGTATATAGAGTATAATATTGGATCAAATTAATTATACTCCACTTTGATAAAAATCACGATCGTTGTATATCAGATTTGAAATTTTTTCATACCCACTTCTACCCTTGTTATTTGATACAACTTTCAACGAGAGGGTCTAATAATCTGTTGTAGTGTTCATGTGGATTCTAACTTAATTGAATTTTGTAGGAAAAAATTAGACCTCTTTCGTGACATCATATGGATGATCATCAATGAACCTATTTGCATGCCTATCCACAAAATACAAACCCTATACTCTCATAAGAAAACAAAATTTCAAATACTCTATTTATTCTTTTTTGTTCTTCTCATTTGAAATATTATATATTTTAGAGTCAAACTTTAATTATGAATTCTCTCAAATATAAATGAAAAAACATATTTATTTGGAATCTTGATAGATTCGTCTTAATATATATTTTCCAGATACGATTTCTTTTTATAATTTTTACAAATACGCAATTAAACATATTTGAATTTCAAGTTTACATAGAGTTAATATACTCCAGATGTTGGAGAATTTGTCATAAACGACAACTAGGAAAGTAGGCTGGGCAATCACAGTAAAGGGGCTTAGCAGTTACCACCATCAAAATGACCGATGGCATCCCCAAATGAAGAAAATAAAATTAGGGTTTAAGAAGACATAAAAGAGAGGAGAGGAGAGAAGAAAAGAGAATGTAAATGTTTGGATCTATGCGTTTCATCACTTATTTGGAAATCAAACTCTGTGCTTTCCTCTCACATTTTCATCTAACTAATTATAATATTTTTTTTTAAAATAAACTTTTAATTTGTTAGAGTATATCAATTATGACGTTTTTTTCAAACCTGTAGAACTTATTTATTTTAGATATTCTCTATATAGATATTGACTTTTTATATATTTTCTAGTATTTTTCACGCTAATATATTTATGAGCAAAAATACTGTATTAGTTAAGGTGTATATATTAAAATCTCCAAATATTTCTTTGTAAGCAACCTAATAATAGAAGCCAATTAGTACATGAAGCCATTTGAGTGCCAAATATTATATCATAAAAAATGAAAAAGAGAAATAGAAAATATTTAAAATTTTTTGAAAAAAATAAAAATTTAAAGAATTATTTCTATGTTATTTTAATGATATATTGATTAAAGTATTTGGATGATATGGTACATTAATATTGTATCAAAAAAAATTCTAAAATTTTGGCAAAAGCTATTTTAAAAATAATATAAAAAGAATAAAAAGTACACAATTACCCTAAGTATTTTGGAGAATTTTTTTTTTAACTTCTTTTAGTAGATAGTAATGTATATCATACCCATAAAAGAAAAAGAAGAAGAAAAATATCCCTTTTAAAAATGACGAGCAACACTTTTAAATATTTTCTTCATCCCATATTACTTGATAAAGTTTGACCAACTAGCATTTTAATGCACAGCTTTGACCTTTAGTTATTTTAATATATATTACTAAAACATAAGAGAAATAATATTTTGAAAATATACATTTATATAAACCCAACAATGTCTTATTAATACTTGTTGTCAAAGTATAACAAGTAATATAGGACAACAGGAGTAAATTTAAAAATTATACTCTATACTTTCTCTCTCTTTTTGCGATAAAATACTATCCTCTGCTCTTAATTACCATTATAAAGTTAATTATATTTAATTACTCGTAATATAAACACTAAATTTTTTAATGAAATGGCAAAAGAAATGCATAAATAAATGACCTCCGTGGCCATCCTCTAAGCTACGAAAAAGATAACATAAGTTACATAAACCACATAAACGAGATATGGGAGTGCATGTGGCAAACTCCTAGTGGTGGGAATAACATTTCTCTCCTAATCTTTGCAACCAAATCCAAACAGAAAAAGTTTCTGATCAATGAAGATCAAAGCTATACACCCTTCTAAATTCTAAGAGACCCCCTCACTTTCACATCCTACACTCAAACTTGCAAATTTTTTTCTTGTAAGAAGAAGAGAGAGCAAAAAGGAAGAAAAATATTATGGCTAGCATGGCATCATCAGTAGCTACTCGGCTTGGGATGACACCAGTTATGCCCAACAAAAGCTTCTCATCTCCAAGGAGCACTAGGTTGGTTGTCCGGGCAGCTGAGGAAGCTGCTGCTGCTGCACCCGCTGCCGCCCCGGCTGAAGGTGAAGCACCAAAAGCTGCTGCTAAGCCACCTCCAATTGGACCTAAGAGGGGTTCTAAGGTTATGATTTTTTCAAAAATTTGTATTGATTGCTTGAATATATTTGGTACAACTTAAGTTTTGGTTTGTTTAATTGCATTGATGCAGGCAGGTTACATAATTTTGTTAGTACAGCGTTAGTAAATATGAGATGACTTACTTGAACTGAAAGCCCTGACATGCTATTCATACAACTACAAAATATACATTTGTGCTATGAAATATTTATGAAGTATGTAGGAGAGCTAGTGATGTTGATGAGGTTATACTGGAAGCTAAATTCGTTCTTTGTTAATTTTGTTTATTTAAACTCCTACTTGTGCCCCTATGAGCTATACAGAAAAGGGTTATAGTGCTTATTTCATTGTTCCTTATCACTTTCTTGCAGACTGAAATTATAAGAAAACTATTTGGATTCTGATCTAGGTAGCTAATGGTTGATCAATCACTTGACCTTGAGAGAAACTCCAAATAACCGTGATAAGATAGCATGTGCATAACTTTTTTTTGGCAAAGAACCTTGTACATAGTTAAAATATTAAGATGGTAGCTCACAAGTCTGTAGACCCTGATTATTCTGCTGTGACGGAAGCCAGGAAAAAGGTAGTTTGTCTGCAAAATGTTTAAGAGGAAAATGTAAGGAACTTGAAGAAAAAGACGGACAAATAAGCATATACAGAGTATTACAGAACAATATAATTTGTGAAAATACATGTCATGTTACTCAGACTAGGCTAAAGTTTTTGACACTTGGTACATGTTCAAATGGCACAGACAACTGGTTTTTGCATGATTTTGTTACATATGTAGAGTTTAAGTGTCATGCCTATGTTTGACTGCTGAATATCTGGAATGAGAGTCTGAGTTGGAAAATAGAGTTGGGGTAACATAGACTATATGAATTCTGAAGGGAGTATTGAATTTGGTACCTTGCAGGTGAGAATCCTGAGGAAGGAATCATACTGGTATAAGGGTGTTGGCTCTGTGGTTGCTGTTGATCAGGTCATCAATCTCTACCCTCAAGATTTCTTGTAGACCCTCTTTGGTATCATTTCTAATTTTCAAAACCACAGATGTAACTGAAAAAATTTCAACATGCAGGATCCAAAAACAAGATACCCAGTTGTGGTGCGATTCACCAAGGTGAACTACGCGAATGTATCAACCAACAACTACGCGCTGGATGAGATTCAAGAAGTTGCATGAGCAAACTTATAAATCTATGTGCCTTCTGCTATAAATTTGTGAGATTTCCAAATATTTAGATGAATTAGGAGCTATTCTACAGTGTCTATCCTATGTAAATCTATTTCTTTTGAGTATCAACTTCTTGCCCATGAAAACTTCTCAGATGTGCTCCTCAGCATCCAAAATATTGACCATATTCTTTTCTTATTTAAAAGAACCCTTAACCCATCTCATGCTGCTATTTACTCTTATGAAAGTGATAGTTCATCGAATTGACGTGATAAGCTAATGTTGTTGATCTGCCACAACTGCTTCTTCTGTTTGATCATAATATAAATGGTGCAATATGGTAGTAGCTTTGTGGCACAGATAATAGCACAGTTCAGAGTTCAGAAGTTGCAAAACCCTTATTAACATGTGCAATACAAGAATTGGAATTAACTCAGAAAGCATAGCCCTCTTGTGTGTAACTCAGGAGGGCTTGAGATTCTACTCTTCGACTGCAACTCCTAATTTTCACTCTCATATACAAAAACAATGCGTACAAGACTAACAGATTCATGATACTGGCAAAAATTGGCAGCAAACAATCTCAAAGACTAACGAGTTTCAACACAATCTGCTTCATTATTGTTCAAGCACTAGGCCAGTAGCAAAGAGGACAGTACTTACTTTTCTTAGACAAATCCATCAGCGGATCAGCCCCATTATGCTGTGCACATAAAAATCTAGTTCACTATCAGTCTCAGTGTCTCACCTAGCGTCAACTGACAATTCCTATTGGCCACAAGCCCCCATATGCTATCATAAGCAGTAACACCTGGCTATAAGCATTATATGTGTCACTCAACACCTTCATATTGATACGAGCTTAAAGATTTTAACCCTGAAGCCCTCATTTGCCATCATAATGAGTTACAGACAATTGATTACTCGGTTATAAGCATTATCTGTCTCACTGAACGCCCCATAATGATATCATCTATTTCGCTCAAATTACTATCAGAAGGCTTCATAAACGGGAAACCTTAAAAAATAAAAAAATAAATAAAAAAAACACCAGCCTTAGTCCTGCAACTTTGCTCTGGCTATATGATGTAGGACTATCATGTCGAAGAAAATATTTAACCGTGAATTGATGTGTCAATCCTGCACTAATTAAGACCTGGACTCTTTTTTTTCCATGTTGTTTTTCAATTTGATGCAGAAGTGACTACTAGGAAGATGAAAAGCTCAATGTTACTCTTGATGATAGTTGCGACCCAAGAGTTACGTATTTGTAGAAGGAATGGCAATGGATCGGAGTCGGAGCGGATCCAACAAAATCCGAATCCGATCTAACAAGTTTGCGGACTTTAATTTTGGATCCGAATCCGACTCTGAATCCGCAAACTCTGACTCTGAATCTGAATCCGAATCCGTCGGACCTCCAAATCCGATTCGTCGGAACTCCGAATCCGATCCGTCAGAACTCCGAATCCGGTCCATCGGAACTCCGAATCTGATCCGTCGGAAATTCGATCCAAAAATTAATATTTTCTTACCTATTTTTTTGTTAATTTCATTATTAATACTATAATTCATGTATAACATATATAGTAAATTAAAAAAATTTATACAACACAAGTAAATACCATGGTTTATTTTTTTTTATTTAATTTTTTTTATTTTGGGTTATTATATTTGGTCTTTTTTTAATACTATCCTTAATACTACTCATTTGGATCGGACAATCAGACTCGGATCACAATCGGGTCGGATGTAATACAATATCCGAATCCCATCCATTTCCTATTCGGAGTCGAAGTTTTTTTATCGGATTCGGAGTCGGAGTTTTTTTAAACGGGTTTGGATCGGACTTTTTCCTACGGATCAGATCAGACTCGGTTCGGACTCGGATTGAATTGCCATCCCTGATTTGTAGCAAGGGGAAGATAGAAAAGACAATGGACATGCTTGAGTTCGTATTAAGTTAGGGCCCATAAATCTTGTATGCAAATTTAATAAAGGTTTGGGTTGACAAAGTATTACGGAGGCAAGCGTTCTAGTTACTATATCGGTATTTCAGCCATTTATATTTTATAGTGCGTATCCCCGTTAAAATAAGGCCTTCCCATATCTAGTGCTAAGATAGTATGCGGTATGTGTTATATAGGTACTAGATTAGCATATTCAAAAAGGTAATGTTGGGCACTAAGATAAGTAAGGTTAACTACGAAACTTTAGATTAGTCGTAAAGTTTTAAAAGTAGGTATCTAAGATATATGACAGTATGGAACTATAAACAGATTAGTTTGACTGTCAAGGTGTAAATGATTTAATGAATTCCATTTTTGTATTACAGTACCAGTGCAACTGTAAAGCTTGGAGTTGGGTACTTGAGTTGAGTAAGTCAGTAAGTGAGGTTCACCCGCAAAGTGCCCTAAATCTCTAGACTTAACTACAAGTACAAGGCAAGCTGGCACATTGGCCATCCTGATTGACAGAACAGAAATTAAACTGACAACTCAGCCATCGTTCCAACCATGTAGATTACATTTCAACACCACAATAATGTCTTGAATAATACTCGTAAGATTTTCAGGGCACCATTTTGAATAGAAAATCCAGATAGTTTTGTGTATAAATGTCACCATCAGAAAAAGATTTATTTATATCAAGAGGTAAAAAGAGAGGAGAAAATTTTAAGTATAAAGAAATAGGAGAAGTGAATGTATTAAGTACATGGCCAAGTCCTTAGTGTTATAGGGTGGGTAATATGGGCTTAGAAACTCACGGATGTGGACTGTGGAATCAGAACACATAGAAGATCTTTCTAACAAGAGTGATGTTCTTCTCAAGTTCAATCCAGTGTACAAGAAAGTTCTTGTGCTCGTTCATGGTGGAAAACCAATCTCAGAGTCGAATGTGATCCTTGAGTACATTGAGGAAACATGGCCTCACCATCATCGTCTTCTTCCACAAGATATTCATGAGAGGGCCCTTGCTCGGTTTTGGACTAAAGTTTATTGAGGATAAGGTAATTACAACCTTAGATGTCTCCGATATTCCTCCATAATTTCTTATAAATCACAGCAAAATTACTGTCTCAAATAATTTTGGCCTTATTTGACAATTGATTGTTCATGTTGATTATTTATGCTGGTCATTAGACTATTGATTTTTAACAAATATGTTTGTTAAAAACCAACTGTTGGTTGTTTGTTGTTTTATATGAAATTACCTTTTTAAACATATAATATTTGTAACATATTATGTAAAGTAAAGAATGAGAAAAACAAAGATATAATAGAAATGTAAAGAATCAAAAGTCAATAGCCACCTTAAAAAGCGAGTATTATTTGCTTTTTATTTTTGGCTGAAAAGCTTGCTAAAAAAGGCAGCAACCAAACATATTTTTTTTTTTTATCATTTGAGCAAATGGAAAACTCAAAAGCCAAAAATCATTTAACAAACAAGGCATTTGTCTTAATTTTTTAGTATTGAATGTTGGAGATCGCTCGGCAATCTTCATGGCTAGAGGCCAAGACCGTCTAAAAGCAATAGAAGAAGCTAAGAAGTTCCTCAAGGACTTAGAAGAGCAAGCTCTTCGAGACAAGTTATTTGGTGGTGACAAGGTATGCCTAATTGACTTGACCTTTGGGTGGCTTGCTAGGTGGTTTGAAGTGATTGAAGAAGTGCCAAGAAGTTCCTAGCTTGAAATTATGGAAAGAAAATTTCAAGAATGTATATGCTATCAAGGAAAACCTATCTGAGCGAAACAAAATGTTTGATTATTACCAACACAAGAGGGATATGTTAATCAATAACATCAAAATGAACACCTTGATTGCTTGCAAAAGAGTTGCGTCCCTTTCTTGAAATCCTTGTTGATTTTGTTTTTCAGGCTTGGATCTTTATGTTATTCCTGATATCTTCATTCTTCTGAGAAAAAGGATAAAACTAGGCTCATGATTTTCCTCGTCTAATTTATTTGAATACAATGTTTCCTCGCCAATTCAACAGGGTGTATATACTGCAAACAATGACCCAAGTTCAAATTACACCCAGATGTAGTACCCATTTTGCCCTAGCTGGACCATTTAGATGAAAAAAAAAAAAAAATTCCAAACGAGAAGTAACACAAGATGAAGGAATTCCAATAAGAACAATATATATACATACCCTCTAAAACACTACAGAAACCACTGACCAATTACTCTGCAAAGGGAAGAATCATTTATAGAAGCATTGAACAGATATCAGGACTCTTCCTGATAAAGTAACAAAATCTGAGGGAAAGGATAGCATAAGAAGCTTCAGCAATATCTGATGAATAAAATACACCTCTGAAATTTAGTACCAACTGGACTAAAACCAGCAGCTTGTCGTGTTAATCCAGATCAAAGTCAATTTATATGAAATTTAACCCAGATTCCCAAAAAAATAAGGGAAGTAAATGATTCTGTTTAAGGAAAAATCACTAATTCTGAAAACTGATCAAAAGAATTCTCAAGCCTTACGCCACTAGTAATGCTACTTCATTTTCCACTGACAAACTAGCATATCAATCAATCAAATACAGATAACTTGGTAATAATGTTTTTCTGAAGGTAAAGAAAGCTCAATCTTCTTTAGTACTTCAGCACGAACTCAGTCAAGGATAATATAAAATGCTTGTAGCCTATAGAAAACCCTTGATTTTGTCACATCATAAGATAAGACATAGGTAGCCCCACATAAGTGGTCCTGGAAATTTTATCACCTAACCTTACCTTAAACTTTATTCAATATTAACATCTTAAACGTCAATTTCTTAACCCCCAGAGAATATCCAAGCCACAACAATAGTTAAGAAGAAACAAAAATAATAATGCTCCTTCCTAGAACTTTCAGATCAAAAGCTATCCCATAAAGATATTCTGCATGAAGTAAAATTTTAAATGCATATTTTCATTAGAGCACATTCCCCCCTTTCACCAATAGAACAGAAATGGAGAAGGAGACTACTGGAACAATAATCTAGTCTTTTCTGTCAGAGTTATCTGGGCTCTGAAACTCAAGGGTGTCAACTATGACTATATGTCTATATGGAAGTGGATTTAGCAAACAAGAACGACGATCTTTTACGATATAATCCAGTATTCCAGAGAGTACCCGTCTTAGTTCATCATGGAAAACCTAGTGTGGAATCAATTTTTAGTCTCGAGTATATTGATGAGGATCCTCAGAGTGCCCTGCTTCTGGCTGATCCTTATGAGAAAGCCATGGCACAATTTTGGGCTAAATTTCTAGAAGACAAGGTAAGCTTCAAGTTTGAAGTTTCTATAGTTTTGTTCCTTTATCTGTTTTTCATCTAGCTTTCTAATGAATATGTTTTTAGGAAATTTGAGAGAAAGTGGGAGAGCAAACATTAATGAAGTGTGCTAGTATTTCGGAAAAAGAGATAGGGTTTATGCCGAATCAATCTACCACATCAAGCAATCCACCATATTAGTATCGTGTAAGAAAAAAAGATTTACACATGGTTTTCATTGATTTAGAAAAGGCGTATGATTAAGTTCCAAGAGAAGTAATTTGGTGGACAATAACTAAAAAGAGCATATCACGTAAGTACATCGACCTAGTTAAGAATTTGTATCCAGAGGACACAACAAATGTTAGACGTTGAGGTGAAATGATAAAGGACCTCCTTATTATAATTGGGTTACACCAAGGATTTACCCTAAATCCCTATTACTATCCTGAACGAAATAACTGGTTCAATATAAGATAATTTGTTGTTTACTTTTTGTAGATGATATTGCTCTAGGGGATAAGACTAGAGAGGGGGAAAATGATAAATTAGAGTAATGGAGATAAAGATTGAAATCTAAAAGTTTCAAAGTTAGCGAGAATAAAACATAGTATATGAAGTATCATTTTAGCATTGAGAGGAGGCTATGTGAAGATAGTGTGACTTTGGATGGTAAGAAATTTCCCGTAAGCAAATGTTTCAAATACATAGGGTGGGTTCTTCAAAGGAATGACATTGATTAAGATGTCTCCTATAAATAGTTGCTCTAGGACAATTGTGTAATCGTAGCATAACCTTAAGGTTAAAAGGGAGATTCTATACAGGTATTGTTATATAGGTCGGAGTGTTGGGCTTTCAAGGAGCATGTTAAGAAAATGAATGTAGCGAAATGCATATGTCAAGGTGGATGTGCGGAACACCTCGAGGGATAAAATTAGAAATGTAGATATCCGAAAGAAAATTGGAATAACGAATATCAAGGATAAGTAAAGGGAGAACTAATAGCATTAGTTTAGGCATGTTAGATGATAAAGGAAATTAGAAAAAATATTAAGAAAATAGATCTAAAAGAAAATATAGCTCTAAATAGGAGAGGATAAAGAAGGAGCATTTTTGTGGAGGATCACATATATTCTTGGTTCATGTAGCCGACCTCATCTTTTTGGGATTAAGGCTCGTCTTTGTTGCTGTTGTTGTGGTTGTTGTTTCTACTGAATATGTATATGTAGATAGTAAGACATGAGTATTGCTTGTTTCATGGTTGACTAATCAATATAGAAAGTGAACACTCAAGAGTAATCTAAGAGCTAAGGTATATAGTTCACAAAATGACATAACACATACTCCAACCGTCATTTACCAAAATCGAAGAGTATAATGGGATTCGAGTGGAGTTAAATAAGCAACTTTCTTTGTCCAAAACCTTGAGTCAAGCCAAAGTTCACAATTATCAATCATGAGAATCCAATAGACTTTGTATTACTAATTCAATCTTACAAATAACGCAGATGCCAGCATTCTACTCTTACTACCAAGCTGTCAGGGAAGAACAAGAGAAGCTAGCAAAAGAATCTAAAGAATAATTGCTTCAAATATTAGAAGAGAAAAGATTGGAAAAACAGAATTTTTCAAAGGGAATCAAATTGGGTTCACTGATATGCCTCGGATTGATTGCTTGCTGGCTTGAATTAATGAAAGAAACAGCGGAAATCAAACTACTAGAACCTGATAACTTCCCAGGCTAGAAGCTTGGAGCAACAGATTAAAGGAAGTCCCAGTGATCAAAGAGAACCTACCTCATATGGATAAGCTGTTGACCTACTTTATAGGGCTAAGTGAGAGATTCACTGCAGCTCCAGCACAGTGATTGAAGGTGATTGTTAACTAATTTTAAAGTCCATTATGCAGAGGAAATGATTCTAAGCCAGTCAAAAGAAAACGAGAGACCAAAAACCAACATCCATCCCGAAGAACAAGATTCCCAGCTAAACATCAGCCACTTCTAAGGGATCTTCAAAATGTCCTAATTTACACTGTATTTGGCATAAATGAATAGATTTAAAACTCAAGCTGATTTCAGTTTATATAAGAATTAGCTTGATATTGTATTTGTGCTGCCTTTGACTAGTCTAATAATAGCCTAAGGTACCAGTACCTAGGTTTTAACAAATAAATCAACAAGAATGAAGCAACTTGCAGTTCTCAGAAAGCAAAGATGAACATATATTGAAAAGAAAAGCCAATACATTTGGTTAAGTGAATTGAAGCTGCTAGCTCTGTGATCTTTTGGAAGTTGCTTCAGTAAGCAATGGTTCAAGTTCTCCTTTATGGTAAAGCTTCACAGTATCTGCATAGAAACATTAAGTGATGCATATAAATATTCTCTTTGCATTTATTTCAATTATTTAACATAAATGCCATGTAGGTGACATGTACAAGGAGATACATTTGTCACATATCACATAAAATCTGCAAAAGGCTATCAGCTACAAGGTAGACAAAATAGGTTGCTAAAGGTCCAAATACAGGCACTACTATACAGACTTTTTCCAGCCACAAAATTATTGCAAAATATAAACAGAAATTGATAAATACCTGTACAACCGCCAATGTGCTTGCCCCCTAGCCAAACAAAAGAAAGACCTTGAATTAGATTAGAAGATGAATAAAAGATTGCAAAAAATGGACTACACATCTACACCTGAAAGCCAGTCTAGAAAAGAATTAATTAATAGGTTTATAGGACGTGTTGAGGCATATAGCTCACTAGTGCAGTAAGATTCCTGAACAAAATTGCAATCCTTTATGATCCATTCTTAAAATGGTATACATAGCTGATTGCCAGAAAAACATAATGACGATAAAAATCTTATGCTAAGATGTCAAATACAGCACCTCGTGGCCAATCGAAGACATGCAAGATGCACGCAAATGATGTTCAGACATTTGAAAATCAATGATTTTGCAAGATGCTTACTCATCCTTAGGGCAAGATTGGGATTAGGGTAATGTATTACTATGGTAATAAAAGTCAAACTTAAAAACATGAATGTGAATCTAAGAAAAAATAAGAAAGTGATAATATATTTGTAAGTTGATTAAATATTAATGGTGTGGTGGGGAGGTAGAAGAAAGGGAACTATTACCCTCATATTGGGGATAGTAGTCACTCACCCTCCCTCTAGTGTAACTATTTCCCCCAAAATGAGGATAATAGTTTCTGTTTATTTAGTTCCCAACACACCATCACTATATAATCTACTTCTAATCACAGCACAACTCTCATTTTTCCTTGTATTCACATTCATTTTCTTTTGTTTGACTTTTGTTACCCTAGTAATATATTACTCTCATCCCAAGCATGCCATTAGTGTTCAGTTTTTGCTCCATAATGAAGAACAGAGAAATTAAAGCTACATTTTTCCAACATTACAAAAGGTAAATACAAATGTTGGTTTACGAAGAAGCTGGATGACTTGGAATCAAGAAAAGATATCTCTCATCTTGTACGTCAACTACCAGACATGGTAAGATCATGAAACAGATGCAGAGAAATTCTCTCAAGACCACTCACCAATGAAAACATTTGGGACAGTGTATTGACCAGTAAGCCTCTCCAGAACCTTCTGCAGTTGAAGTCCCTGAGCACCTGAAAGATTAAGATCTAGCATTTCAATGACTAGCCAGTGATATTTCTCATGAAACAGGAACAAAAGTTATCGTAGCACAAACAAACAAGAAGAGAAGATAATCCATATGTGTGCCTGTATATGACACCATTTTACACAATTTTTATATAAACACAAGAATAACAATTAACAATTTACAAGTTGAAGAACAAGCATTTATTTGAAGAGCGTAAATACAAGAGGGATTCTAGACTTCTAGAGTTCTCTTTCACTGAACTAGGCTCTAAGCCTCTTAATATGTTCCCAAAATTGACCACAAATGGAAGAGAGCACAAAGCAGCTTGGTATGGCTTTTCAGATAGACATAGTAACCATGATTCCGTTCCTTGTTCAATAAATCAAAAAGATACACAGAGGTGCACTTTATAGTATTGAGTAAATCATTTAGCAAGCACGGTAGAGGTGGTCAATCTTGGTCATAATTCAAGCACAGTTATTTAGCTCTACTTTTGATGCATACACACAGATACGGAAGGGATAAATCTGTAATAATGAAGTGGTGACAATCATGATGGGAAAACTCATTATTGCACTTATGATCAATAAAAGATATATCAAACCAAATGATAATCATAAAAAGGACTGCTACAACAGATTATTTCTTGATTCATTGTTCCTGGAGTTGTATTACATTGCACAGACACCAGACAGTCTCTATTTGGTCAAATTATCACTAGTAACAAGCTCACCAAAAAGACAAAAACCATGATGCAAACACAATTATTACCATGTGGATATTGCAATTGCCAGTAAATTTTTCAGGTAGGGAAGAATTTGGGATGTAGACTCTACAAGAATTTGCTAAGGAGTTGCATGAGAAGGCAAAAGTTTAGCTCTCCAACTTTACAGAACAGGCAGATGTGAGAAGGAACACAACTCCAAAGGAAGTCCAATTTGATCCCAGGGAATTGTTCCACATGAAAATTCTTGGAGCCAGATCCTAATTTCCAAATCCTAACCAAAAAATCTTTACAATGAAACATTGATAGGCATATCTGCGACAGACCACAGTTACAGAGCTTACTCTTCAATACTAGACCAAACTCCCCCAGCCCCCACCCCCCTCTTCCCCCCTCTTCAGCAAATCAACTTTTCCACCATCACCCACAACGCTTTTGACCAATGGAAAGATAGGTGAAATGCAGGATGCACATTTTCAAGGGTTAGTGTAGGCACAACCAACAGAGTCCAATTTATTCTTACGAAGGTCATTCCTACTGTTGATCGCTCAGTGTCAACATGAGCACAAAGTATATTTAGGTATCACACCTACAAATCCTCTTCCTCCTAATGTGCTAACGCACAAGATGATCCTTCCTATCTAGTAATCATCCTCATTTTCTTGATGAACAAGGAAATCCCTAAAGGCAGGATACTCACTGGTCAAGCCAGGATAATGTAGCTAACCATAAAAAGATAAAAAAGTTTATCTTCCACAAATCACACCTTTTAGATCCATAAAGGATCGCCAGATAAGAAACAGACCAAGATTTAAATCTTCTCCGACATATTTGAAATATTTGTTTCTAAAAAAGGTGAGTATAAGGAACAGGAAAATGTAAATTCTCAAATGAACGAAACTTCTTCCCCACAGTAATCATAAGATCAGTACCCACAGTTAGCTAGCACAAAGAGGAATGACGACAAAAGGTCACATTCACGAAGACCTTTTGCCTCACACAATAAAGAAAAAGCAAGAATAAGCACCCTTAAACTCATCTCTTCTATAATCATTCCAAAACCCTTCCATTCCACTTTATCTGGATTCTGGAATACTTTAAATTAAGATTTTAGGAAAAGAATTAGCATATTGAATCTGATGGCTAGACTAGCAGATAACATTAGTATATTTCATAATGAGCAGCTAAATTATAAGCATATAGTTGCTATAACTTATAAATGTGTCAAATTTTTTCGATAAAAAAATGGAACTTTCATTTATATTTCAAAAATGAATTCAAGCTTTCTTTTATTACTTTTGTAGCAACAATATGAATAGAGCAGCATTTAAATTATTGATAAAGAACTGAAAACATTAGGCAGCTAAGGACACATCATGATAAATATATTATGCAGAGTAGATGACTTCAACTTCAGAAACAATATGAATAGGACCAGAGCTCTTCATCCAAACATCTTTACAATTCAAGGCAGCAGAAAATCCATAAAATTTCAAGCAATTCTGGACAAACCAAATAATGTAATCATTTCAACTTTAAATCTACTCTTTTTCAAACACATATAAATGGGACATTGACCCGTTTGATGTAGTAAACTGCTCTAAAACCAGGAAAAGTTGTCCATCTACTCTTCAGCGAACACCTCGAGCTCTATAACAATTCTTCTCAAAGTCCAACTAGAAAACCAATAGACCATTTTCTTTCCTTAGAAATTCTATTGAAATAAGCTGCATTTTTCATGCAAGCATTATGTTCTATAGATACTAACAGGAAGTCAACAATGCTACAAGATGTCACCTCCTATCATAGAGAACTCAGCAATCTCCTTTACAAAAGAGTGATTTTGTGATATAATCAACAAAGATTTTGTAACGTGCCTTCAGTCCTCACTATCATAAACCTTATAGAAATCCTCTTCTTCTACAATTAACCACCTCAATAAACTGCTTAAAACAAATATATTTTTATTACCCCACTCTCCTTCAAACCAATTTGTTTTTATAGAAGAAATTTTTTTGGTGGAAAGAAACAAACAGAGAGCTAAAAGTCCTTACAAAAGCCACCAAAACAAAAGAAACCTAAATCAACACCAATTGAGAAATGATTTTTTAAGATCAACCCTACTCATTTCAGAGAAAGTTTCAAATTTCTCAATTCTGTTTCCTTTTCCTTCAAACTAAAGTTTTAAAGTTACTTTCCAAAAGATCCACCCCACCTTTCACACTCAAGATCCTAACTTCGGTATATTTACTTCACTAATCTCTTTGAAGATCTGCTGCTTCTTCATCTAAACATTACCAAAAAATGATATGACCAAGCCTCCACTCCATCTCTTTCTCCATCAAAACCTAAGCTTCATCATGATTCTGGGTTATTTCTATCCTTCAAAATCAACTTCACTTGACAAATCTTGAAAATTTATATTTGAAGGTTTGGAGTAAAACCTCCCTTTCAAAAAACAAAAAAAAAAGAACCCAATTGGTGAAGGGCCACAACTAAATGGATTGGATTGCAGATGAGAAAATGACAAATACAGTTCTCATCTCAATTGATTATTGTTAAAACAAGTTACCCCAACTCCTCTACCACTGATTTCTGAGAGAGGAATTCGCCAATTCGGAGCAACACTCTATTACCATCCAAGCAGTGACAATGAAAAGGAAATATCTACATCTGTCTCAAAAAGAAACCTTGACACAATTCATTTCAAGAGGAAATTCCAGCACCACACTTCCTCTCAAAAGGACACATTTATGGCATAAACAACTAAATGTCTTCCCAATCTTTATATTCATTATTGTGATTTGTGATGCATGGCTACGCAAAATCACTTCCGTACCTCGTACCCAATATGGGTACATACCGAGTATGACAAGGGTATAGCTAGGACCCTAGGTAAGGCACGGGTACGGATGTTTGACCTTGGGTACGGTTGGGAATGACCTAGGTACGTATCGAGTACGGCTAGACCGTATGCACACCGTATCCAACTATTATTAGCCCATAAAAATGAATGAAATACTTTTGGCCTATATCATTTACTCAGTCAGAAAATTGGAAAAAAAAAGCTTCTTAAGCCCAATAAATGAATGAAATGCCCTACTGCAATGCACCAATGCCTCTCTTTTACTCACCCAAGAAATTTGCCTCCCTTTACTCAGACTGCCACCTTACCATCTCCAAGGTTACCACATTTTTACGCCTTTTTCTACTAGTTTTCACTTTTATTGATCTTAACTCCTGTAATTATTGGTATTATTACTGTTATCACACATATGTAGACTTCATTTTCATCTCATTTGTATAATGCTTAACGGGGGAAGATCTACGGAGTTCGTAATCTCATTTCATTATTAATTTGTGGATTTTGGATGTTTAAGACATTTGGTGAAGTTATATTTAAATTTGTAGCGGTGATATTTGAATGATTTTAATATATATAATTTATGTTTTATTTTTTGTTGTACCCGTATTTAGAAATTTTGATTTTGCCGTTTTCCATACCCGTATCCGTATTTGAATTCATATTGGTGCATCATAGATTGTGATCTATTTCATCCATACATAAGAAAGAAATATGAGAAACTCTAGTTTGTAGGCTCTAGGAGAATAAGTAAATTTTCAATTTTTCATTAGGGAAAGTGTGAAATAAATCCCTATATTTCAGAATATTAAAATGTTTTCCGTCCCTAATTTGGATACTAGCTACTTATTTAACGATACTGATAAAAACAAGTTTGACAAATTTATTGGAATTCATGATGCCTATTATAACTTGTAATGTTCGATAAATCATTCATGATGCCTATTATAACTTGTAATGTCAATAAAGAAAGGGCACTTACATAAATTCAAAAAACACTTTCCTAAACTTCCTATTTTGAATCAAAATCTACTTAGATTAAAATGTCTACATCATTATTTTCAATTTCAACTCCTAGTAAACAGGGCTTGCTTTCCATATGTCGATCTTCAACATTGGGATTCCAATGGGACCTTTACATTTCATAATTTTCCCATGAAGCAAACTTTTCTCTCTATTTTCTGCCGAAAGTCTAAAATTAACTCTCTTTATTTACGTATACTAGATGAAGGAAATTTGATATTGTTATTTGGTGTGCTATTGTCAACCTATGGGAAATGAACAAAAGTAAATAGTCGTATTTTCTAATTGACGGGGTTCTAGCTGCCAAACTCTTACAAGAAGAAAAGCACAAAGTTGAAATCTTCAAGGGACATCTTAAGTTGTCTCGTAACTCAAGCAATTTCAATTCTCCTCTAAAGAGATTTTGATTCATTAACTTCCACTTTAATCCATTGTCCACTTTTATGAGTACCATATTTTTTTATCGTATCCTCCTTATCGTCACGTGCTGACTACTTTGGCTAACCGCAAAGTAAGCCTCGCACCGTACGCCACTCGATAAGTCCTGTCTATCGAATCAAGCTTCCCCTTAGGTGGCACTTTGAGCAACAGACTAGACAAGCCCTCTTGCTTAGTGATACTTAACAAAGTCAAGCAGGTCCCACTCTGTGCCTAGCACCCACGTTTATCGTCCTTGACGATAGTTCAACATACACACAAACAAGTCTCCTTAGCTTGATGCACCCCACGTTGGCATACACCCTTGCTTGTGTGCACATCGAACTAATGTCGAGGGAAGATAAACTTGGGTGTTGGGCACTGTGTGGAACGTGCTTGGCTTTGTTAAGCATCACTAAGCAAGAGGGTTTGTCTAGTGTGCTGCTTATGCCACCCAAGGGGAAGCCAGACTCGATAGACGGGACTTATCAAGTGGCGCACGGTGCGAGGCTGCTAGGTTTGTGCAAGAATTATCGAGCAATTGTATGTATAATTGAAACAAAGTGAGAGTAGGAATCAACAATTGTATTGATATTTGGCCTTCTTTCAAGAGGAAGGTGCTCTCCCTTAATACAAAAGTAATTTTCTAATGCTTATGTCCCTTAGCCCCATCCCCCTTTTATACAATTACAGTTTTCCGTCTCTCGTCTCAAGCTCTAACAGAAATAGATTCCCTATAATTATTACTCTTGTATTTACATGTACTTTATAACCAACTAACAAACTTTCCCTTAATACATAAGTATCTATTACATCCACTGAATCCAAACATCTTCACACAAACGTTCATAATGTTGCGCTGGCTTAGTCCTTCTTGTTGATTCTTCGCCTCGCATATGTTGCCACAATTGGAGGTCTGGATGCATTCCTTGTAATACCTCCCCCAATGAGTTTCACCTTGTCCTCAAGGTGGAAGGCAGGAAAGCGAAGATCCTAATCAGAAGCAAGTTCCCAAGTGACCTCAAAAGTAGGCATGTCTTTCCATTTCACCAAAATTCAGCTACTGGAGTCTATCCTTGTAGAGTGTTTAGAATTCCCAACACAACAATACTAAGTCAACTGATGAGGCAAAGGTGAAGGAGTGAAGTTCTGCCCAAATGCTCTCTTCAACTAAGAGATATGAAAATACAGGGTGGATTTTAGCACCCACTAGAAGCTGGAGTTTATAGGCTACCTCCCCCACTCTCTAAACAACCGGGTAAGGACCATAGAACCGTGGAGACAATTTCTTAAATCCCATACATGCGATTGAACCGTGACGGTATGGTTGAAGTTTCAAAAAAACCAAATCGCCTAGATTAAAATGACCATCCCTTATTGATTTATTCTCATACAGCCTCATATACTCCTGAGCCTTAAGGAGGTTGAATTTAAGATCATCCAACACCGCATCTCGCTCCATCAATTTCTCCTCAACACCGACACAACACTATTGCCTGGAACAAAACATATTGGCTTAGGAGGATCCCTCCCATACACCACTTTAAATGGGGTCAACCCAAGAAATCCACCTCGCCTATGTTCTTGGCTTACCATTCACAAAGCAATGCAAATAAGATTATAGGCCCTTATTGATCACTTCCATTTGTCCATCGGACTGTGGATGATAAGTTGTACTTCTAGCCAACTGAGTGCCTTGTAATTTGAAGAGTTCCTTCCAAAAGATGCTGAAACTCTGTCTCTATCATATACAATAGTGGAAGGTACCCCATGCAAACGCACAACCTCCTTTAGAAAGACTCGTGCTCCTAACGGATGTTTAAGTAAAATAAAATCCACGTATTTAGATAGTCTGTCAACAACTGCCACAATGGTGACCTAGTAAGCACTCAGGAGGCCCTCTACGAAGTCCATGGGCAAGTCTTCCAAAATTTGGCCTGGCAGAGGCAACGGTTGTAATTGACCCAAGGGGCTAACTAATGAAGCTTTTTTTTGTTGACATATTAAGCAGATTCGTACATACGTAGCAATAGTCTTTCCCATCCCAATCTAATACCATTCAGCTGCCACCCTTTGCATGTCTTAAATTCCCCTTCATGCCCCCCAATCGAAGAATCATGATATTCGTGAAGCAAAGTAGAAGTCAGCTTGGAAGCATTTGGAATGACTACCCTATTTTTATACAACAATATCTCATTTCTCAACAAAAAACCCTTAGGGACCTTCTCCCCACGTTTTATCTTCTCAACTGGGAGATCAAGTTATCCTTGTGTATATAAGCTTGTATTTCTGGCAGGAGATACCACACACTGATATGATGGATGAACAAGAAATATCATGTCACATACATCTAGATAGGGCGTCTGTTGTGTTACTTGTACTGAATATCAAACTAACGCCCCATAAGCTTGCTAATCCACCTCTGATAAGCTTGCCCCACTTCACGTTGTTCCATCAAAAATTTGAGGCTTTTTTGGTTTGTTTGAATTGTAAATGCGGCCAGAAGATAGTGCCTCCATTTAATATAGCCATGACTTAATACCATCAACTCTTTCTCATAAATGGGCTTAGGGGCGGCTCTACTTCCCAACACCCTACTGTAATAAGTTATAGGTTGTTCTTTTTGTAGCAAAACAACTCCAATGCCATGACCACAAGCGTCAATTTCTACCACAAACTACTCATTAAAATCCGGCATTATTAGGGCCTTAGTCATCAACTCCTTTAATTCCAAAAATGTCGTCGTCGTTGCAACCTCATTCCATCCAAAAACATCCTTCTTCAATTGTTGAGTGAGAGGCAATGTTATCCTTGCGTATCGCTTAATGAACTTTCGATAATATCCCGTTAACCCGAGGAATCCCCTTAACTCCTTTAAATTCTGCGGTTGTGGCTAGGCAACCATAGCTTGCACCTTACTCCCATCGACTAACACCCCTTCCTCAGAGACCACATGACCCAAGTAAGATACCTTGGCTGGCCAAATTCGCACCTCCTTGTATTCACGAATAAAAGATGCTCTCTTAGTGCTTCCAGAGCTATTACCAGATGCTTCACATGTTCACCCTCATTCTTGCTATAAATTAATACATCATCAAAGAAGACTAGCACAAATTTACGCAAATAAGGTCGAAACACCATGTTCATGAGGGACTGAAATGTAGCCGAAGCATTGGTTAGCCCAAAGGCCATAACCAAGAACTCATAATATCCATTGTGCGTGCGAATGCAGTCTTGGGGATGTCTTCTTCACGAACTCTTATTTGATGGTACCCCGAAGTGAAATCTAGCTTTGAAAAAATAGCAGCCCCTTGTAACTCATCCAATAATTCATCAATGGCAAGTATTGGATATTTATCTAACACTGTGCTCTTATTCAATGCCATATAACACAAAAATGCCAAGACTATCTTTTTTCTTCACAAGTAAAACTGGACTTGAATAAGGGATAGAAGAGGGTTGTATAATACATGCTTGCAACATATCAATAACAACCTTTTAACTTCGTTCTTCTGACTATGTGAGTAGTGAAAGGGTCTAAAATTAATTGGGTTCGTTCCCTCCTTGAGGATAATGGAGTATTTTATAGTTCTCCTTGGTGGAAGGCCCTCCAATGCGTCAAAAATATTGCTAAACTCCTCCAACGTAGACTGCAAAAATTCTGAAACTTTGTGCCGGTTCTTCTCCTCCTTACTCATTCCTTCTAACAGGTTTAACTCGATTAAAAACCCATTGCCTTCCTTTCTTAAGGTCCTCATCATCGCCTTTAGTGAAATCCCCAAACGTCCCAAAGAAGGGTCACCTTTGAGTGTCACCTCTGCCCCCATCCAACCTAAATCTCATAATCTGGTTTTCCAGTTGGTCGTTATTGTCCCTAACTTCTCTAGCCACTGGTTACCCAAGATTATGTCCGAATTCCCAAGTGATAATGTTAAGAAGTCCTCAATCACCAACACCCCTTATAATAACTCCTTTACATTCTCCTTCACCCCACACAGTTTCCCCATTCCCCAGTGTTACCCCTAATCTCGACGTGCCAGAAATGGGTAGCTTCAACCCCTCTGCATCTCTCGAAGAAACAAAATTATGGTAGCTCATGGGTGCACCATAACCACCACCTCTCTACCATTAATTTCCCCCTTCAACTTCAATGTTTTTGGGTAAGTAAATCCCAAAACCGAGTTGAGCAAGATTATAGGTGTGGGTTCTAACACTCCAACTCCCTCTTCCTCCAACTCTTCTATTGTTGCTAGCTCCTCAGTCTCCCCACTCTCGTCTTCTACATCGTAAGTCAATAACTCACTTAGTTCCCATCGCCTACACCGGTGCCCATTATGCCATTTTTCATCACAACCAAAATATAGGCCATGTTCCCTCTTTTGACGAAGTTCTTGCTCACTTAACCTTCGAACTGCACCTGGAGCAGGGTTGTAGGATGGTTTGATTGGTGTAGTGGTTTTCGGGATTGTGGGATAATTATTGAGCATTGAATGTGCGGGTGCCAGATGGGTTATGCTTTGTTTGAATGGGGTATTTGTGAAACTTCCGAGTCTCCCACTAAAACTCCTAGTATCATTCCACCTCCGGGGCCCCACCCAATTTTTCTCCTCTATTGTCATGGACAGGTCCATTGCTTCATCTAAGTTTCGTGGCCTCAAAACCCTTATCTCAGCCCGAATCTCCTCCCACAGCAACCCATTGAGGTATTGGCCCAAGCAATTCAGGTACCATCTCTAAGGGGGCCATCAATTCTACAAACCTCCTTTTGTACTCCTGAACGGTAGTGGAGAGTTGTTGACGAGCTAACCATTGCTCATATAAACTCCCCGTAGATGAGCAGAACTTCCACAAGATAAGCTCCTTCAATTCCTTCCACCGGTTTATCCTCCTCCTCCTCCTATGTTCCCACTTAAACCACAACAAAGCATCTCCCTCCAACGCGACCACCGCAGCCTCCAAACAGCCCTCCTTCAGCCTCTAAAAATGGAAATATCGTTCCGCTCGTAGGATCCAACCATCTGGGTTGTTTCTATCGAAGTTCGGAAGGTCTAATCTCTTCATTCTCCAACTGGCCCCATAATCCCCAACCGGTCTCTCCTGATTCCCTTGCTTCGATGTTTCCCTCAAAATGTTTGGTCCCACCCCCGCAAATGTTCCCTGTGTTTGGGTCACTAGGTGACAGCATCGAGTTTTTGGAAAAGTGTGATTACCTCGTCCTTGAATTGGAGAACCGTCCTCTCCATTGTCTCCCTCGTATTGTTCACGATCCGTCGTTCCATGGCCTCCATTGCCACTGAAATGGCATGTGCGATTTTGGAATCCAACGTTGCTAACTTTGTATCCATGGCTTCCATCCTCTGTGCATTTTTCATAGGGGCCACGGATCCCTTCCAGCGCCGCTGCTCTGATACCAAATGCTAGGTTTGTGCGAGAATTATCGAGCAATTGTAGGTATAATTAGAACAAAGTGAGTAGGAATCAGCAATTGTATTGATATTTGGCCTTCTTTCAAGAGGAAGGTGCTCTCCCTTAATACAAAAGTAATTTTCTGATGCTTATGTCCCTTAGCCCCATCCCCCTTTTATACAATTACACTTTTCCATCTCTCGTCTCAAGCTCCAATGAAATAGATTCCCTATAATTATTAGTCTTGTATTTATATGCACTTTATAACCAACTAACAAACTTTCCCTTAATACATAAGTATCTATTACATCCACTGAATGCAAACATCTGCACACAAACGTTCCCAATATTGTGCTGCTCAGTCCTTCTTATTGCTCCTTCGCCTCGCATATGTTGCCACAATTGGAGGTCTGGATGTATCCCTCAAGCTTACTTTGCGGTTAGCCAAAGTAGTGAGCACGTGATATTATTCCCACCACCTTAAATTCTTAGCAAGTCAGAAAGAAATTTTAGCTCAATTGTGATTCTATATCTACTTGGCAAACTAGATCCTTTATTAACTTACCACATTACTTAATTCACATTTTGTATCATCTAAAGTCATAGACTTAAACAATCATGCCCACCAATTAACTAGGGGAGGGAAAATTATTGATTAAGCTTTATTATTTTATCCATCATTTACTCTTGTCAAACTATTAAAGCACCCTTTTGCCTCCAAATAGCCCTTTAAATAAAAAGCCTCTTGCTTCCAGGCTACCATAATCAAAATCTTCACCGTTGACTTGGTTTTGGCTATGGATTAAGTCTAAATGTGTAATACAAATACTAGTTGCTTCTCTTTTTCATGTATCAAAACAGCAAAATGGCTTATGTAGATCCTAGTCTTCCAATCTAACCTCATAAAAAGACAATTTACAGCAATCTATGACTTGGTCTCTCTTTCAATGTTCCTAAACATGGTAGATAGTGGTGCATTTTAAATGTTGCAGCACCAAATATATATGATTTTTTCTATACGCCTTAAAAATTTGCAAATTAACACACACTGCTGTGCAAAATTCTCCTGGCATCACAAAAGATGCTCCGACTCCCCAAAAACCATTTAAGTATGTGATTCTTTCTCTTCCTATCTAAGTTCCCTAAAGTTTCAAATGTGGAAAGAGTCACTAGTGAGGGTAGCTTCAGATTAACTACATAAAGTCTCGTATCAAACTGCTTCCTACTACTTGGCTATAGCAAAGTCAATAGAAGGAACTCATTCAGGATAGTCTACAATCAACTATCAAACAGAAACACAGAAAGGCACAGTACAATACATCATAATCACACAGTAGGAAGAATTAGTCCCGACATACTTCAAGATATTAGCCCACAACAAATGAAAGCCTTCTTAAAGGCATTGAATGATTCGAAATGTTATCCTCTCCTTCATACATCCTATTCCTATAAAACTTTGATGCTTCTCTTTCCCTACCTATTGCATGCCTTAAAATTTTCAGAAGCTTCTACTGTGCATACACCACAATGTGCAAAGTGTCCCAAATAACCATCCCCAACACTTAAAGTTAATAGTACTCACCGCGCATCATTCTCGACCTTGAAATCAAACACTATGACCAGCAACCACATTTGAAAAAAAGCAAACCAAATACTAAGCAATTTCTAGAGGACAATCACATCATCCAAACCACCATTACACAACAACCAGATATGGAAAAAATTGACAATGCTCCAACTAATGAATCATTAGGAAAATAATTGAGTAAACTTTCATACTTCAAAGATATTATTCTTACAACATACCCAATTCATCCAATTCTATAACAAATGGCTCCGCTTCAAGTCTCCCGAACAACGATTTCACCTCAGACGAATACCTTCAACTCAAAAAAAAACACAAACATAATCAATTAAGAATCCAATACCCACTTCAACCCCTCCAAAAGTTTCAATTTTGAAACCAACCCAATTCGTAAAGTCAACAAAACAAGCAAAAAACCAACAAAAATCAAAGAAAAATCACTAAAATTTTGAAAAATTCAAGAACTTGAGACTTACAATTATAAAACAAGAATACATAAACCCACTTAAAATACTTCAAAACTCCGGTTATGATCACAACCCAGTTCACAAAATTAAACAAAACTAGCAATAAATCAATGAAAATCAAAGAAAAAACTACAAAATAATACAAAACTCAAAAGCGCGAGACTTACGAACACCAAGTTTTGGAGTAAACAACAACTGGGTTCTCAGTAATCGTCTTCTTCACTGTCTCCTCAAGCCGCGACCCAAAGGAAGCAGAAGATGATGATGACGCAGCGCGGACCAATGAGGGGCCCTCCCTTGCACTGAAATTGGTGGAGTAGTTGAATTTGAGGTTGCTAGAAGGAATGCTACATGTCAAAAAATTGGAGAAAAAAACGGGGGAATCGAAGAGAAGAGAAGCGCGAGGTGAGGAGAGAGAGGATGGGCTGAAGAAACCCTTCGTCAGATGGCTGTTTCCAGCCATTATGGATTGGTCCGTTGGAGTGTTTGAGGTTTTTATGGTGGTGCTGTGGTCGTCGCGGTGGTGGTTGTATTTTTGCACGACGGGAGACGAAAGATCAGGTATATAAACCTTTAATTATACGAGAACCCTTCATATATAAGAACTCATATCCTTCATATATAAGAACTCATATAATATTGTTGGATTATATTTATATAAATGGTTGTGATTGATTCTAAATTAATGACAATATTGTAAATAACAAAAAGTCAAAAATTAAATGAAAGTTGAGAAAGATATAGTCCATGATTATAAAAGGTTTTCTAAACGTCTGTTTATATTCCCTAAAAATATATAGTTTTTATATTGTTCATATTACTCTATATTCAAATCACAATATTCCTTTTCGGTAGTTTCAAAAACACTACATTTGCTGAGTTTGGGATAAAAAAAAACAGGTAATGTTTTCAAAAAAAATTCTTCGCAATTGAATCATAAAAAAAATTTGACAATACCTTGATGTTAATTGCATGCATATCTTATTACGTCTTTTCAAATTTACAAGTGTATTGACATATCTTATTGATTTTGTTTAGATTAAATTCTATTAATACATTCAGATATGCATGTTGTATCTCTTTGTATAATTGGGTGTATTATGTCGTAGGAAAAATTGGTATTGTAATGTTCGATGAATTAATATAGTTAAATGTCGTAGGAAAATTGGCATTGTATTGTAATGTTTGATGGATTATAATGTAGTGAAATGCATAGAACAATAGGTATATAGAACAATAGTTAAATACGTAGAACAATAGGACGATGTTTGAATATAAGAACAATGGGGAGATTTCTTTAGAACAATAGTTAAATTACATAAGAACAATGGGGAGATTTCTTTAGAACAATAGTTATAGTAATTACAACAATAGGTATAGCATATACCTATTGTTCTAGAATTATGGTATATTGTTCTAAAATTTGTGATTTATTTTAGAGGTTCTAGAACAATAGGTATAACAAGATGTTGTGTCGCTACTCTAAAGTTTGCGAATTATTCTAGAAGTTTTTGCTATTGTTCTAAATCTTTGAACTAGTATTCTTACATATTATATAACTATTGTTCTAAAACTGTTATATATTATTATAAGTATAATACTAAAATTGTTTAAATTTTACGATATATTGTTTTGAATACGTATTTGTGTTAAGAATTTATTTCAAATGATGTTAAGGTTATTATAGAAAGTGTGATAATATTTTACATATTATAATTTTATTGTTCTTCAATGTCGTTATAATATTTTGTAGAACACTGGAATATGAAATAAGAACAATCGATTTAAAACAATAGAATATATAATTATAACAATGGACTATAATTTTAGAATAATATAATATAACTTAAGAACTATCCTTTTAAAACTATCGAATTTAGAACTATATATTATAATTTTATAACTATAAAATTAAAGTTAACACTGAACATGAATTATGGATATCCTAAATCAAAGTTCAGAACATTAGACTGAATAAATAAAATAATTGAACATATTTTAGAACAATAGTACAAAACTCGTGTAACAATCGATTTAACAATAGACTATGAAATTAAAATAGTGGACTATAATTTTAGAACAATAGACTATAATTTACATATCCTTTTAAAACAATCGATTTTAGAACATTATAATATAATTTTGGACCAGTAGATTATTATTTTAGAATTATAGTTTTAGATTATAATTTGAACATTAAGATATAAATTAAGAACAATCCACGAAATAATTTAATAAATAGTTCATGCAAAAGGTATGTATACATATTCAGGGTTGCGGACTTGTCTGGGGTATGCATATGACAAGCGATTTGTCTTTGCTTATCATTTTAGAACAACTTATAAAATTTGTTTTGAAGAACACCTTATAAAATATTGTATACATTTGGTTACTAAACATGATCAACCAAACATGAATTTAGACCATTAATATAGCATATTTAAACAAATAGAATTCAAAATTAGAACAAATGCATATGACTATAGGACTGTAGTCCAAATATATACTGTTAAATTTACAAATTATTTATAGGATTTTAAAAAAAACGTAATTGATTATAATTGAATGTGGGAGTGAAAATCATGGTAGTTTTAAAAAATAGAGGGAAAGTTGCATTTAATACGATGGTAGTTGCATTTAAAAAATGGAATTAAAAAAAATATTTTTTTAATTCCATTTTGAATATCAATGCTTCTAAACCGTAGGATATTAGAATTTTAATGGTTATAGATGGGTTCTCATATATAAGGAGTTCTTATATATTAGAAGGTTCTTACTGGAACTCACACACACACACAGATATATATATTAAATTAAAATATTATTGATTATTGGATATATTTCAATGTAAATTTTGTAAATTTGTAGAATATGAAATTTTCATAATTTTTTATCTTACAAATTTAGAGATAAAAATATTTTAAGTTATTTTTAATAAATCGTAAAAAATTAAATAGAATAAAAAATTAGAAACAGAGATAATACCACCTTTTCGTCTAATTCATTGCAATATATTTTTGAAATCAAACAATTTCTTATTAGAAAAGTCACTTAAAATCTATTTCAGAGATAATCATACGTTTAGTTTCGATTTTGGTTAGTCCTTGTTTTAAATTGCATATATCAATTTTATAAATTTAGAAATAGTTTATCAAAAGTTTTATTGAAGATTTAAAGTTACCCTAATAGACAAATGCTTTATTAACATGAGGTATATTGACTCCATGAGCCATGATCATTCACTTTCCTTATACGATAGTAAGTACTCATTCCTTTTTTGTATATTTGAAAATCGTGACAATAAATAGTGGTTAGAATTAACACAAAATTGTTTCATGAAAAGAAGATAAAATTTAATGGAGGTCAAACAAACTCAACATCTTCTTAGGATCAACTACTTATCAACGTTAATATTCAATTACTACCGGAATCATGCTATACTTATGTTAGGAACTAACCCTTCATTTTGATTGGATTAGTCCCATATTTTTCAATGTTAGAATTATTTTTCTTCTATTTGTTTTTCGTTCGAAATATGGTCTTAATATCAACAAGAAGTAGCAACATTAATTAGCCATCAATATTTGATTTTCTTTCAATGGGAATCATCCATTCATACTATAGGATTGAATGACCACGTAATAAGACAAGTTGGTTGCAAGTTTTTGGGTGAGAAAAAAGAGGGAGTATGTAATACCCTGCAATTTTGTTTAAAAATCACTGATTTTAAGTTAAGTTTTGGAGACGAAACTTCTTTTAAGAGGGGTAGATTTAAATCCTTGTAAATTTATGATATTTTAAATTTTATTTTATTCCAAGTATAATTTTAGTATAAATTAAACAAGATTTATTTTTACAAAATATGTATTTAATTGTTTACCTAAAATAATCATGAGATTTATTTTTTGTAAAAAATAGTTTTTTAAGCCATCATAAACCCCAAAAGCTCAAATTATACCCAACCCACATTTGGTTTAGGAAAACGAATTGTAGGAGACGATTCGTAGTTATGAAAGTGGTAACTTGATTGTTCTATTCAAGATACGTACAAGTGACAAAACCTTGCTTTTAGGAGCATGATTTAGGGTAAAATGAAAACTTAATATCATGTTAGGGAACATTTTGGGTGAAATTTTTTGGTTATATATATGAAAGGATTCGTGTTCTTTATTTTAGAAGCATGACTTGGTATTCTTGGTGAGTTTTGAATTATGATTTGTCAATACTAATCAGAAAAGGATTAAATATGGTTGAGAAATTTTGAGTGATTCGAGTGAAATTAATTTGTTTATTAATTCATGAGTTTTTTATAGTATTATTACTCCTTCATTAATAATGGTATGAATTGAGTAAAGGTGATTTTTAAGTCTTAATGACGAGATTAGTTGACTTTGTTTAACATGTTAAAAATTTAAGAAGGAAATCAAAGGGTTAAAATTACAATATAAAAGAGGTTGATTACGCATTTGTGATGTATTTCATGTGTGCCCTTTGATGAATTAGAATCCAAGAGTTAAATTGTAAATCACATAAAGTGAAAAAAAGGATAAACAATAAAACTCTAGGCTAGTGCATGTCTATAGTATTGACAATCCGGGTCTTTTCACGGGGTATTATCTGTGACTTTTCTTCAAGGTCGTGTGATCTACGGGTCTTTTTTTATAAAGTTTTAAACTATAATTGGGTTAGTTGAGAACTCATCTAATCATGGTAACGGAGTCGTGCTCGTTGGTATTGGATTTATATTTTTTGATGTCTGACGAGAGAACATGGGGTTTATACATTTATTTTAATATTCCTGATTAGGACATGGGGAGACAACCTTGTCTATTGCTTAATCCAATTTATTAATTAAATAAATTATGAGTTAATTTAAGTAAAGGATTTTATTATACTACGAGTAGGAATGTCATGCATTTATAGTTATGAAGTCATCACATTTCATTTTGTTTTCGTAACCTTTATGTACTCAACTTTGCTGATTACGTGCTTTGTGTGTGATCTTTTAGCCATGGCCTTCGTCTTTAACTTCAATGACCCTATAATGATCAAATATTTACACTTGTAATTATGGGGAGCAGATTTGTAATAGGTATCGCGGAGATTTGTATGCATTATTGGGATGTGTGGAGAGTAGTATATTTTTCGTGCGTTGTTTGACTTAATATTTTCTAGAATTATAGAAACTGGTTTGAATTTGATTTGATGGATGTTTTGGATATTTTAATAAGGGTCATAATGGTTTCAAATTGTAGTTTTGTTTGAGTTTGACATTTTGAAATTGTATGTTTTCCGCTGCAAAATTCTGATTTAAAGCCTTAATGTTTGAACACGTGGCAATAGCACACCATTAGTTCTCTCAGGGTTTTGGTTTTCGGAAAGGGGAATTACCGGGGTGTCACAAAGTGGTATATGAGAGTTTTAGGTTAGATTATATATACAACGAAAGCCAAATTGATTTTGATTAGGCGCCTAAAGCTTAAACCGTTTTGGAAATGATTTGCAAATCAAATTGTATAAGTATTAGTTTTATAAAGTTATGCTTTTCTTTTAACATGGTTTTATAAGTATCAGTGTAAAGGCTGAGTGATCATTAAGTAACGAGTTGTAATATGAACAATAAAACGACAACAAAATTTAATTGCAACAAAAAGGAATTAAATAAACTGAGGACTGTATGAAGTTCTACAAGAACGATTTCACAACGATGATAACTCGAGCAACCGAGCACAGACAAGGTGATAGCGACGATAATTACTAGTATAATTTTGGGTCGTCGGAAGAGAATTGGACTTGTGAATAAATTTCCTATTATAACCCAATTTGGAATGAATGAAGATGATGGGCAAACTTGTGGTCGTTTGGTTAAACGTTGGAAGCTAAATTTCCTGTTAACGCTATAATTATCTTTTTTATATTTCTTTCTTTTGTAATACATGGTGATATTGGCCTTACATGTAGTATTTAGCCCAACACAAGAGGAGAAAAATGAATACCCTAATCAACTACATCCAGGCAAAGCTATATGAGATGATAAATCCTCCAGAATTCAATTGTGGCTGAAAAAATATACTAAATTGTAGATTCAGAATGATGTATACAGAGTTTATTTGCCCAATACTCAACATAAGGCAATTACCAACCATGCTGGTTGAAACCATCAAAACTATTCTCTCCGACAAAATAAGAAAAAAGAAAAAGTTACAACAGTTACTCTCTTTCCTATGCTCTCCCAATCTCCACTTCCCCAAGCTAATGATTCCAAGGTTATAATTGTTTCTATAGCTAAATGCTTTGCCTAAGACGTATACCTTGAATAAATTTACTTGAATTCGTCTATCTCAAAAACATGAGCAGTCCCATCAAGAAGGCAGAGACCAGGAAGTTCCCATCAGCGACCAGGAAGTTCCCATCAGCAGAAACACTCAATGATTGAATAGGTTCGGTGTTCCCACTAAAGGCTCTGACAACAGTCTCTCCTCCTGGGAGACTATCCCATACTCGAACTTTACCATCAATAGATCTTGTAGCTATAAACCTTGATTTCCCAAGCCATGTCAAGCATGTCACCCCATCCTGCATTAAAATAAACGTTATGGAAACTATAAGAGAGTGAAATGGCGAAACAAAGAGAGATTACAACACTAAGGCTCTGTCAATTGTTATCAGACAAGAATAGTTAGCCAAATAAACAAACCTCGTGGTGATTTATATTGCGAGGTTCTAAATGCAGTTTCTGATCCAAGCTTCCAGTTGCAGCCCAGGGCCCACTGCTGTAATGATAGGTGAGATTAAAAAGAGATTTGATGATCATAAAGCCGAACAAATGGAGACAAAGTAGTGAGAATCAATTTCGGAAATCATTTTTATTTAATAAATTATGAATAATCTACCCCATATAAGCGTATAATCCTATGCAAATGCAGAATACAAAATGATGATTCTATTATTTCTATAAAAAGTAGGATATAACCCGAATACAAGAGAAGGATGGTGAAGATATTGTGACTTTGAATGGCAAGGAGTAAAGAGTTGCTTATAAAAGAATATTTCAAATACCTATAGGATTAATTAATGGAAACATTAATCAAGATGTCACCCCTTGAATAAAATCCGGGTGACTCAAATGGAAAGCAGCTACAAGACTATTGCAGTATACCCTTATGGTTAAATGGGAATATATAGGACGGAAATCAAACCAAAATTATTGTATGTGTCGGGGATTGTTGGGCTTTCAAAATATAGCATGTTAAGAAGATGAATGTGACAGAGAGTTAGAGATGCATATGTTAAGGTGAATTTGTGCAATACCTCGAGTGATAAAATTAGAAATACGGATATCCAAAACAAAGTTGAAATAGTGAATATTGAGGATAAGTTAAGTGAAAATTTGGGTACCGGTGGAGAAGATGGAGGGTTGGAAATCTTGGAATAATGAAAACTTTCAACGTGATTGAGACTCACCAAATATGACTTGGATGTAGGGAGTTAAGAAATATATAGAATGAATGGGTTGAAAAGAAGACATAACCCTAAATAGGAGAAAATGAAAAAGAAACATTTTTGTGGAGGATCATGCTAGATAGTTTCTTGATTTATGTAACTGGTCCATTGGTTTGTTATTAAGGCTAGGTTTTATTGTATGGAAAGTAGGGTATCCAAAAGGCCCCTCCCACAAAACACACTCATAGAAAATTCTCAAACCTTCTTTATCTAGCTCCCGGTTGCCACCCATCAACTACAAGTATCTTCTACCTATATATGATACTCATGCACTTTCATACAACATTTAGAAAGTTTTAGAATTTTGAGAAAAACAAAAGGGTACTTGGGATTTGTAGGATACTAAAGTGGAACATTCATCTAATTGAAATTAAGCTCTAGCCAGGGGCGTTTTTAGTATGGGTTGAGTGGGTTCAGCTAAACCCATACTAAAAAAAACCCTTATATATTATTTGCAACACAAATAAACATGTATACAACTCCAGCTCATTGGTAAAGCTCCTTTCTTTTTACTCCAACAAACCAGGTTTGATTCTTCTCCCCCTCACTTTCTTTTATTTTCCCCTTTCCCCTTCTCATTCTAATCTACACTTACCCACTCGGCCACTTACATATCAAAACAGAAAAGTGAGAAAACCTTAGCAACTTAGCAAGTCCTCATCGCCTCACCGGACTCTCTTTTAGGGCCCTTCATCAGTTCATCCGGTCATCCCTCCCTTCACGAGTTGCTGTTGCGGTAGCCGGCAGGCTCGTCATCTAGGGAGGCTCGTAACTCGCAGATGCGGGCTCGTGTCACTCGATCCGTGGGTTGTGGCTCCGAGTCACCGTGCGGCGTGGCTCACCAGTCACCGTTGTCGACTGTCACGCACTCACCGAGCCACCGAGGTCCGAGGACACCGTCACACTGACTCGGCGACTCACGCATCCTTCCGTAAGCATCACTTCTCCTTCTCTTTTCTTTCTTTTTTTTGGTTTTTCCCCCCTTTCCCATTCTAAATTCTGATTTTTGAATAGTTGAAATTAGAATTGTGAAATATGACTTGTGAAATATGAATTGTGAAATATGAATAATTTGATTAATTAATTAAATTTGTCATTTGTGAATTGTGAAATATGAATTGAAGGAATGATTTAGGAATTGGTATTAGTCAATTGTCATTTGTGATTTCAATTTGTGAATTGAATAAATGATTAGGGAATTGGTTATTTGTCAAGTGTTGGGATATGTGAATTAAATGAATGATTTGGGAATTGGTTATTTGTTAATTGAATTGTCATTTGTGATTTGTGAATTGAATAAATAATAAGGGAATTTGCCCAATTGTAAGTTATTGTGAAATGTTGAATTTTGGTCATTTATTTGAAATATTGAATTAGAGAAAAAGAGTTAGTATATTAAGCTTATATTGTTTTTAAATTTGCAGTTTGAATATGAAAAGATTAGAATATTTTGGGAAAGGTAATGTCTCAAAGTCCCAAAAATCATCTGCTTGTTCTTGCCCAAATTCAATACCTTTTGAAACACCTCAAAATGACCCTTAAATCAATGAAAATGTACCTCCAATACAAGAAAATCAAACTCCAATCGAAGAAAATGAACCTCCAATAATACAAGAAAATCAAACTCCTACCCAAGAAAACGAACCTCCTTCAAATTCACCTCCAACTACAAATGCTACATATACTAGCGTGGAGGAGCGAACTTATGATGTAAACCTTCTTCCACATGATCCCGGTCTAAGAAAACCAATCTTAGATTATCATCTAAATGATCAAGATGCCGTGAGGAGAGGATATATTGCAAAAATGCGATGTGCTCCGCGTTCTCATGATTTTCCCTGAAGGGAAATTAGAGGTATGCGACGTTTTAATGTTGCTTGGTTTGATAAATATGATTGGCTTGAATATAGTGTTGAGAAAGATGCGGCATTTTGTTTTGTGTGCTACTTGTTCAAGGATAAAATTAAGCATTTTGGTACACTCAATGATAATTTTGTAACCGGGGGATTTAGAGGATGGAACAAAATTGATAGACTTGATATTCATGTTGGTGGTCTTAATAGTGTTCATAATCAAGCTAAAGAGAAATATGATAATTTCATAAAGCCAAAAGAGTCAATCATTGAGTCTTTCAACTCTATGACCACCGAAGCCAAAATGCTTTACAAATCTCGCTTAATCTTTTCTCTTAAGTTTTTTAGATTTCTTTTGGGTCAAGGTTTAGCATGTCGTGGCCATGATGAGTCGGGAGAATTGAGTAATAGCGGAAACTTTCTTGAACTTTTAACGTGGCTTGCTGAAAATAATGAGAATGTTGAAAAGGTTGTTTTAGATAATGCTCTTGGAAATAACAAAATGATTTCTAACACCATTCAAAAAGACCTTATTAACTCTTGTGTCAAAGAAACAACCAGACTTATTATTGAAGATATTGATGATGACTACTTTGGGATATTAGTGGACGAGTCTAGTGATGTGGCTCAAAAGGAACAAATGGTCATTTGTTTGCGCTATGTTAGTAAAAATGGAAGAGTTTGTGAGAGGTTTCTTGACATTTTGCATGTTGAAGATACCACTGCTTTGACACTTAAGAATGCAATCGGATCTGTGCTTATGGATCATTCATTGAACATGTCTAGAATCCGTGGGCAAGGATATGATGGGGCTAGCAACATGAGGGGTAAGATAAATGGCCTCCAGACTTTGATTATGGGTGAAAATTCATCTGCTTACTATATCCATTGATTTGCCCATCAACTTCAATTAACTCTTGTTGTTATTGCTAAGGAAAATGATGATTGCATTTAAATGTTTGAAGAGCTTGTGTTTTTTATGAATGTTATTGGAGTTTCAACTAAGCGCAAAGAATGGCTTCGAGTGGCACAAGCTTAAGAACTTGCACAAGCTTTAGATTTGGGTGAAATAGAAAGTGAACAAGGGTTAAACCAAGAGCTTGGCTTAGGTAGGCCTGGTGATACTCGTTGGGGATCTCACTATAAAACTATTATGAATGTTGTTTGGATGATAGTATCAGAAAACAAGCAACCACCTAGAGACTAACCCTTTCAATGCCACAGCTAATGACACACTAAGATTTTAATGAAAAGAGTATGATAATTGGGGGGAAAAAATAAGCAAAGATAAGACAAATAATATGAGATAACATAACCATTAGGAAGGGAAACATTTAATTTAAAAATGCCTGTCTAACCTTCCCTGACGAAATTTTGACCATGTGAGCTTTACGGTCCTTTGACCCAGTCAAAACAATAGCCGAGTCAGGCTTATCGCCATGCACATTAATCCATCAATATGAAAAGGGTGACCTAGATCAAGAGAGCTCAAGCCATCAGTTCACATCCCTATGAAACATCTGAGGTTTCTAAGGGATGAATAGCATACAAATATTTCCCAAACAGATCATGTAAAATTCCTCTTAAAAAATAAAAAAAAATCCTACTGATATTCTTTAGATATTTATCATCTGCTAGCAGCAGTTTGATTTTTTGATGATTAGAGGGTTAGGTTTTATTGTTGATGCCCTATAAATTCCTCAGGTTCACAATATCCATATCAGTATAAGAGACATCCAAAATTAGATAGACATACAGAGTTCAAAGAACATTGAGAAGCTCAAACTACTACGGACTTCACTACAGCATCAACACATTATGAAAATTGATCACTGGATTTAACGTTGTAAAACAACTCTTAGCAATTTTAGAGACAAAATGGCAAGTTCTTTCTCTAATAAACTTACTCTCAAGCAAAGTAAGAGAGAAAACCAATAGAAAACACCAATTCTAATGCACTTGTGGCAACAAATTTGCAAAAACTAAAATGTAGTCATAGAAATCACCAGAAAGTAGTTAAGGGGACTGAGGCAGATGTAAGGAGAGGAGATATTATAACAGCCCCCCTCTCCCCAAAAAAAAATCCACAACATTAACCAATCTAGCTTTTCATTTATAATTCAGTGTAAATACTTGAATATAGCATTGGGCTCACTAACAAAAGGACAAAAGTAATAGAGGTTAGAAAAATTGCGGAATTAAGAGTCATTAAAAAGCAATATGTGGAAATTTACCGCAAAAACAACACTAGAGCTGTAAAATCGGGTGTTTAGGTCAGATTCTAGTCATGCCATGACAAATATCTAGTGCGTAATCTCATGTTGGGTAAGCTTTTGTTGACACTAATCAACATTTCTAAAGTCAATAAATTTCATAACTTGAGGAATTCAACAAGCAAAACAACTTTAAGTCCAAAACATACAGAACCCTTATAATCTAATAATCAAATAAATGCAACTTCTAACTTAACAAGGTAAGTAGATTAAAGTATCGAACACATGTTTCAGCAAAAAGCGAGAGAATCCGCGCCATCTTCAGCAAACAGCCAATCAAAACCAAAGCATTAGATTATTATTTTTAAAAAGTACACAATTTTTTTTATGAAAAAGCTTTCTTTATATTTCTAATAAGTAAAGACTTCTTACCGACAACAACATAATCGTCTTCAGAACCCTACTCTTCATTTGCATCAGGGAGCTCTTATTGTTGCACATAAACCACAAATTCAGTCCATAAAACAAATTAAAAAAATAAAATAGAAAAGAGAAAAGTAGAGTGAATTTGAAGGAACAAAAGGTGTTACCTCTATCATCAAAAGGGATTTCTTAAATGATGTCAAATTCATCAAGAAAGACATCATCTTGTTCTTCAAATTTAGGCTCATTATTGCTATTATTTGAGGAATTCATTGTTTTTTTTGTTGGGTTATTGGGAAATGATGAGTTGCTAGGGTTTTTGACAGGACGGAGATAAAAACACTTAGAAATATATGCGTTAGCCTCCAGCTATATATAAAATGTAGGTAGGGAAATACAATCCTAATTTGATTCGAGTTTGATAATAAGGAAAAAATCTAATTCAGATTTGTTTAAAAAATTGTGAGTCCAAATTTGATCAAATTCTAAGCAAAAAATCCAAACTTTTTCAAATTAAAATTGTAAAACAAATACAATCAATAAAAACTAGGGCAAAATTTATTAAAATCAGGAATTGATCAATGAAGAAGCAAAGAATCAAAGAAACTAATGTAGGAGAATCAGAATTGAAGAAATAAATGGGAGAAGAAAGCGAAGCAGAAGAGATGGAGGATAGATCTGCGGGAGTGTAGAATTAGGTTAAGTTGTTGAGTTTTATTGACAGTTCTCAAAAATATATAAATAGTACAAGAGAAATTACGGTTAAGCTAGTTTCCTAACTGAACCCAAACACTATCTTAACAACTCAAATTCTATCTTATCAGGGAGGAAGGGTACCTGGGAACGAGAAAGTGTGATATTAGGGTTCTATACTTTTATCAGGGGGAAATGGGGTTGATAGGAGGAGTGCTACATGTGAAAATATTAGAGAAGAAAATGGGGGAATCGAAGAGAAGAGAAGCGCGAGGAGAGGAGAGGAGAGAGAGAGGATGGGATGAAGAAACCCTTCGTTAGATTGCTGCTTCCTACCATTGTACATTGGTGTGTTTGAGGTTCTCGTGGTGGTTTTGTGGTCGTCGCGGTGGTGGTGTATATTTACACGACGGGAATTGAAGATTGTAGATGAAGATGATGTATGTTTCGTCGACCCTTTTTACATGAATCGAAGTGGTGGTGTATATTTACAATTATCTATATATTCCTCGTACTTTATAAGTATTTTATATTTTCTTTCCTATATTATCCTTATATATTTATCTAATATTTGTATTTATTAATCTAATTTAATTCATTTACTAACTTAATTTACTAATTATTTAACATTTTAATTTACTAACCTAATTTAACCTATTTACTAATCTAATCTATTAATTATCTAACATTTTTATTTACTGACCTAATTTACTAATTATCTAACATTTTTATTTATTGACCTAATTTACTAATTATCTAACATTTTTATTTACTAATCTAATTTATTAATTATCTAATATTTCAATTTACTAACCTAATTTAACCTATTTACTAACCTAAAGCCTCTAACAACATATAATCTATAAAATTCGATTTTTAAGGGTTAATTCTATATGAACACAACATATAGTATGCAAATCTAAACACAAATGGGTTTTCGTCTTTACATTAATGTATAACAACTTATGAAAAAAAAATAGTTTAAAGTTTATTTTGATTTCTAAATAATTTAAAGTTAATTTACATGGATTTATATATTATATTTTGATGTTTAATTAGAAAGATTATGTGTTGTATTTTGTGTGTTGTTTCGATTTTCAGATCTAAATTAAAAAAAAATAAGGAGAACCGTGTAAAATATAAGATTCAACCCCATAGTGAAATCGTCCAATTGGACAGTTCAACCATGGTGGAAGCGTCCAAATTGGACGGTTTCACTTGGTAGAATCTGTTTTTAATTAATCTAGTTTTTTTTAACCCTACTCATTATTATGTAGTTAAATCATTATTAAATCGAGACAAGTGATTAATTATATGATTAATTAATATTACGTATTACTTAAGATTACGTATTAAATTAGTTAATATGTAGTTAAATCATATATTATGCTTAGTTAATAATTAGATGTATTTAAAAATGTTAATGTTATTAGGTTAATATTATTATAGCTAATAATTACAATACATTTTTATATAAATTAATATATGTTGTTTAATAATAATATAAGATTTATATTATTTAATTTTATGTGTTAAGTATATTAAAGTACAAAACACTGAAAACTGAGAATAAAATTGAAATAAAGTGAAAAATTTAGAGTGAGAAATAAAATAAACTTATATTAAGTGGTAAAAGTAAAAATACATGTAAAATATTTGTATATATAAAGTAAGGGTAAATTTGGTAATTCACGTATGAAATATGGGAGATTCTAGGGCGATGTTTAACAAACCCCTTTTTTATATGTCTACCTTCTCTTTTAAAAATTTGGCACATATTCCCATTATATTATAAAAAAATAATATATTTATCTGATATTTCTCAATACAAATTTAGACAAAAAAAAAAATAGAGATGGAGATAATATCATCTTTTTGTCTAATTTCGTACCATTTTTGAAACCAAACAATTTCTTGTTGGAAAAATCAGTTGAAATCTGTTTCAAAGATTATCATACGTTTTAGTTTTTATTTAGCGAGTCCTCATTTAAAATTGCATGTCTATTTTTATCAATTTTGAAATAGTTTGTTGAAAATTTTAAAAGTTTTATTGAAGATAAAGTTTATCCTAATAGACAAATGTTTTTGTTAGCATGAGGCCTATGGTTCCACGAGCCATGATCATTCACTTTCCTCGTATGATAATAAGTACTCATTCTTTTTTGTATTTTAAAAATCGTGATAATAAAAAGTGATTAGCTTTACCCCACAATTGTTTCGTGAAAGGAAGATAAAATTTAATGGAGGTTAAAGAAACTCAACAACTTGTTAGGATCAACTATTCAATTACTATCGGAATCACGCTATACTTTTGCCTGGAACTAATCCTCTCGTTTCGATTCCATATTTCTCAATGTTAGAATTATTTTCTTTAATTTGTTTTTTCATCCAGAATATGGTCTTAAAATCATAAAAAAAAAAAAAAAAAAGATGCGGCAAAGCTAGTTAGTCATCAATCTTTGATTTTCTCCCAATGGGAATCACCCATTCATATTATAGGATTGTATTACAACATAATAAGACAAGTTGGTTGAGAGTTTTTGGGTGAGAGAAAAAAGGGAGTGCCACTATAATAGAGAAGAAAAAAAAAAAAAAAAAAGTAGAGACAGTAAAATTTTCAATTTAATTTATGTAACAGAAAGATTTTATTTAGACATTCCATAAAAGAAAGAAATTATTTTGCAAATGTAGAGGTGAATAGACTAATAGTCTTTAACATACTAGTGATCGTAGTTGGGTAAAAAGCTAATACAAAATATTGTATATAACACGAAACATAATATTGTTCCCAATAAAAATGACCCCTTAATAACTTTTTCGTGTCATATACAACATTTTTGGCAAAACTAAACCAAATTTGGCAATGTTGTCGATCTTGCATTGGACAAGCGTGGACAACGTGAGCCCATCCCAGTGTGATACGACCCAATTAGATATCACTCAAAACCAACCTACAGACCTGATTTAACACCAGTGAAGTTGTTGAGATGTGAGGTCAACGCACCTAAAAGAAATGCTCAAATGAAAATACTAGCAACCACCAAACATATCTGATGCTCTAACATACAAACGTAATAGGTGTTTTATATGGGTATTCGGCCCAAAGAGAGCAGCCTCCTCAGCTTATGCTACATGGACCAACAAGCCCTAACGCACATCCTACATTCTTTGATATGTACAACAAATCAACAATACAACATTGGCTACTTTGTTTTATTTTGTGAAATGTGACACTTAAAATTTGTAACACTAGCACCACAAATACCTCCTATCTCCAACCTCGATAACTTAATTCCTGGTTCCTTTACCTCGCTTGCACTTTTAGCTAATCGATGTGTTACGACTTGCATAGTCTAATCTTGAACTCTAATTTAAATTAGGTACCAAAGTACTGGTTTTAAACATATGTGATCTAATTATTTTGATGATATAAACCCATGAAAAATGAGTAATAATTTAATAAATAAAGTAATACACCCGTTTTCTTTTTATTTTTCTTGTTTGAAATATATAGATTTTAAAGCCAAATTTTGACCATAAATTCTTCCTAATCTATAATAAAAAAAAAAGTAATACGAGGTCTTAAAATATCCGCCTCAATGTATATTTTTCAAATATTAACTTTTTATAATTTTTGTAAACACACAATTGAATATATTTAAAATTTAAGTTTACTTTAGAATCTACGCAAAAACAACCGAGAAGAATATAAGGAAACGAAAGAGTATTTCATATTGCTTTGTTTTTTTTTTATCCAATAGATTTCGTATTGTATTGTGCTATTAAGGATTTGAACTCTCAAAGGGTACTAATAGATAATCTCGAGTCATTGAACCCAATAATCAGATTACCGGCTCAACTGCCAAAATATTGTCGTTAGCATCAGATGCGCTTTACAGAGAGATTTAACTGTAAATAATTTTTATTTATGGATGTAGTATTAATAGGGTAAAGCCATGCCATGTGCAATGCACCAAAGTCTGCGCCGCTATACATAAAAAGTTTACATGTTCTTAATCTATGAGTACTTAGTAGCTTGTAAAAGTCAACACGTATTACTTGATAATCCACTTAGAATACAAGGGAAGATCATGCCCATCTTAATTATATTATTTCTAGTGCTACTTACTAATCACTCCGTATAAAATTATATGGTTGGAGTAACACCAATAAATAGAAATAGAAAGTTATATTCTAAGATTCATACATCAAATTAATTTTATTACTAATAAATACCTTATATTATATCATTATTTCAAATTTATGTATATTAGTTTTATCGTATATCTTGTATTTTTAAATATATATTGGACTCCCTGCCCTTATAAGCGGCAATAGGTTGACCTATAGTGGGCCCCTTTATCTGAATTTTTGTGGGAAGAAGTTGATGTGCAAGTTGTTGGCGTAAGACTATTGTAATGGAAGTAGTACTCCGTAATAATTTGATTATGGGACCTAACGAACTTTGTGACAACTTGATACTACAAACTAGTTGAACATCTGCACTAGAGGATGAAAGAAAATAGCAGTATTATGGGAAAACTCGAGGAACTCGTGAAGAGCTTAAAAATAATTTTTCGAGTTTTAACTCTATAAACAGAAATGGAGATTTTTTATAGGGACTGAGGCATAATTTCAAACATATTTATTGATATCTCGGACATAGTTACGGAGAATTTCATACTCCAATTATCAATTTAAATTAGTATTTAAATATATTCCAGCAAATAATAAATTCATATTATAGATCAAAATCAGAAAATCTGAATGAATGAACCAATTTTTTTCCTTCTCATATTCTCATTCCACTATAGCTATAGTAATTGTACAAGAAGCAAGGTAGTATTACATAAATACATATAGAAAAGAATGAAAGAACCAAAACCCGAAGAAAAAAAAAAAAGCCTCGTCATCCTAAAAGTACACAAAATGCCCAAATATAGTAAAGGTCACAAAACTTTGGGCTAATGGCTCCCGGAGAGGGCTAATCTCTCACTAATTTCTCACTAATCACTACCTTCCCCCCTTTTTTTTTTCCTTATTTACACTTATTTTCTAAAAAAAAAAAATAGTATTAACACCAAAAAATTATATTTTTAATTTTATAAACTTTTTTGTGAGATTAGAAAGTGGAGATACACCTCCAGTGGCGAGGAGCAGTGAGTTTTTTTTGCATAGTTTCTCGTTTCCAAACACTGCCAATATCTTGTGCAATTTTCAAGGCATCAGAGGATGCACCTGCTAGCCCTCTCCTTGTAAATCCAACTGCGTACAGTCCACTCTTTCCCTTCCATGCACTTGGAAATGGTGTCTTTGGAAATCCATTCTTGTTGAAAAATTCACCCTCCTGTTAAAAAAATTACCATAATCAAGGTTAACAAAATTTATTCATCACTTTTGTCACGCCATAGTGAAAATAAATAAAGCCTAGTAAAAACAGAGGAATTTTTATCTAACCTGAAGCCAAGAAGGCACATTACTGCGGTATCCGGTAGCTAGGATAACTGAATCAAGCTCCATTGTGTGGCCATTTACGAGTTCAACGCCGTTGGCGTTGAAACTCTTGATTCCGGGGACAACTTTGATGTCCCCGGACCCAATTTTGGCTAAGGCGCCAATGTCTAGCACAGGGGTTTTCCCGTGTTTGTTCTTTAGCTCAAGTGGACCGACTTTAGGCCGCTTTAGTCCGTACTTGTGGATGTCTCCAAGTATAAACCAGGCGAAAAACAGCAGGATTTTGTCTACCAACCATAGAGGGATCCACTTCATTAGCAACATTGCCAGCTCGAACGTTGATCGTCCCATGATTTCTCTAGGAAGGATATGGACCTAATATAACATCATACACATGCGTACAAGTTAGTGTTAAGCCCTCATTATTATGGGGTACGGGTAACATGTTTTGTTACAGTACGGTAAAAACTCAATGTCTTTTATCGTTTGTTCTATTTTATCCAAAATTCTTTCGTAAAAAATAACCAAATGACTAAGCATTAACTAGCAGTGGAGTATGGTGTTAAGGTCAAATGTTAAAAAATTTACCGAGCTACGGCAGACTATAGATGGCTGCGCACTGTGGTTTGAGAGGTCTAGGGAGACTTCCATCCCCGAGTTCCCACACCCCACCACTAGGACCTTCTGGCCACGGTAGGAGTCGCCGGACTTGTACTCACTCGAGTGGATCACCTTCCCGCCAAAGTGTGCCAGCCCGTCAATGTCGGGGACTACGCACTCGGCGTTTTCGCCAGTAGCCACCACGAGCCACCGGCAAACGTACTCGACCTTGGTCTGGGCTGGGCTAGGGCCGCATGTGTTGACCCGCCAAAGCCCGAGGCTTTGGTCGTATTTAGCGGACTGTACGCACTCGTTGAAGCGAGGGTTGATCTCGAAGTGCTTAGCGTAGGACTCAAGGTAGCCAATGAACTGGCTCTTGGTGGGGTACTCGGGGAAGGAGTCGGGGAAGGGCATTTTAGGCAATTGGCAGAATTGCTTAGGAAGGTGGAGTTTGAGCCTGTCGTAGGTACGTCTTTGCCAAAGTGAGGCAATGCAATCTGCTCTTTCTAGGACAACAAAGGGCACCCCTTGCTCTCTTAGGCAAGCCCCAACGGCTAAACCCGAGGGACCTGCCCCGACGATCACCGGGCCGTTGACCCACACGCATCGCCGTGGTTGATCATCTTCATTGCCAATAGATGCTAGATTGAACATATCCATCTTTGTGTTTTTGAGTGTGTCGTTGAGAAGCTGTTCTTTTTGGATGGGAGAAAATGTGTTGATGTTGTGTTGTGTTGCTGTGTCGCTGCTGTTGGAATGAGGTGGGTAAGACGGGTTTATATAGGGCATTCCTGGAGAGAGAAGGCATGTGACAGTGAGTGGGGTCCAAAATCATGAGCAATTTTTTTATTCTTCTGACTTATAAATTGGGTATAATTCTATTTTAAACAAATATTTAAGGAAATTAGATTTATATTCCATTTTATTATTTTAGGGGTTTTTCCTGGTAATATAATGAGAATGTGACGGCTTTTAATACATTCTCTTTCAATGTGTAGCAACTTGGTGGGGACTGGGGACGACTGACGAGAGGTGGGATTCTAATTCGTAAGTTTTCTAAATTTATAATTCTGTATAGGAACCCGAGTAAGCATACGAATGATACTCTTCAACTCTACGTACTTTAGGAATTGGCCACGTTATGTAGAAGGATTTTCTATTTTAACATGCTTATTAGCTATTTACATTACTCCCCTGTTTTATTGGTAAGCTACACTTAATATATTGAATAAAGAAGTTTGCAAATCAGATCGAAACCTATTCAATTATTTGAGTAGACTGAACAAGAGTAAGGGATGCTCATGTTTGGACTAGATTAACTACTAACTCTCATTGTTTATTGTAATGAATATATTGCTTGTTTTAAGAACGTTAAAATGAAGAAGAAGTTGTTTTTGTGATTATTAATTTATTATAGCTTAGGTTAGACTATACTAATGAATTGAAATTATCTTATATCTGGTATTATTCTGGTTGGAACTTTATATATGTTGGACCAACATTATTAACTAGATTTGGACCTAATTATGGGCCAAATCTTGTGTTAAGGAGACTTGTTTGCATGCTTTCAAGAAATATCTTTCTTCATTTTGGTTCTAGATGATTCGCTAACGTAATTATTTAGGACATAATAGGCAGATAACTCATCAGCTCATAGGAAGTGTATGCGCAAAACTTCTAAGAAAAAGATTATGCAACATGTAAAAGAGGCGAAAACTTAAACAATCTCATTGGCTAATTATAATTCAAAAATGACCAAATTTTTCCCTTCAATATCATTGACTATTATAAATATCACACCTAAAAATAAGTTCAATCTTACCCTATAATTTGGCTTTCAATTCCAAATCGTGCTAGGCAACTGTAGGATTTGGAAATTGTTACAAAGAGTGTAAGATTCTAAATAAAGTAAATCACAATTTAAGGAAATTCTAGTTCTCATCTCCATCCCGAGTGAACCAACATACTAGCTAAAGAAATGGTATTTAGAGAAACGGAGGAAGTGTATTAAGTATTCAAATGTAAACCTATGACTTCTATGTCAATTCCAGGTGTATCACAAATCAAAAAAATCAACCAATAACCTATCTCGTATCGACATTATATTAGTAATTCTTAGTTAAGATATGCTTGAAAGTTGCAAAATGAAATCGGTGAGTAACATATATCGATTGAAGGAGAGTGAAGAAGAATAGTAGTACTTAATAATGTCTCATTCATCAATCAGTCAATCGATTATGGTAGGTCTAGTACAAGCTGTACTGTGTGTAAGGTCCCATTTCAGAATCCATTATTCCCCAAACCGGGAAACGATTAGTGCGTTGAATTGAATAGCAGAGAAGTGAAGTCATTTCTTAGGTGGCAATGGCATGGGTGATTACTGATTAGGACCAAGGACCAGATTGCTCACGTGGGGAAGTGGATAAATTTTTGGATTGGAGGATCATCCACCAAAAGAAAGAAATTAAACTAGTGATGTAACTACTCTACTACTCTCACTTATCTTAGCATACATTTTATTTAAGGGGTTGTTAATTTTTCCGCTTTGTTACTCCCTCCGTTTCGTTTTAATTATTATATTTTTTTTTCTATGTATGTCTCAATTTTATTGTTATTTTTATTTTATGATTGTAATATTTATATCCTTATTTTTATCTTCATTCTAATAAAAATCTACTTACTTTTATAAAAATGCATGCGGTTTTCTATCGCAAGAGCTTTTTTTCTCCCTCTCTAAATAACTATGAATTGGATAGCAAATAACATGAGATAAAGGGAGTATACAATAAAATTTCAAGTCAATTTGAATTTTTTTTTTAGTAGAATTGTCCAACTTACAATACTTTATATCAACGTAATAATTTATAGCGTGGAAGAGATCAGTTACCACTAATAATATAACAACTTTATAGTTTAATCGACTGTTGCTATTTAAAAATTATTTCAACGATTTTATAATGTACAACGTTAATTGTGTTGACTGCTCAGATTTTGAAGGCATAATTCAAATTGATAATGTAAATCTTTAATGTACGTTTAAATATGTTGTGATTTGAGTTTGGAATGTAAAATTTTCTCTTGAATGGATTATCGTATTCTTGTGAAAACTAATGAAGCCATCTATTTATGACCAAAACTCAATTTATTTTATTCGGAGGATTAAATATGGCTGAATAAATCCTACCCCTAATAGTTTCTTGTAACATGTGATATTTTCTAAAGGCCTTTGATTGAATTTGTTATTCTAGAGATACCATGACAAAAATTTTAAAATATATTTTGTAATACTCACAAAAGACCTTTCACCCAACGATTTAGACTCAAACAATCGTTTCCCCTAAAAATTCATTGGGATTTGGACTTGCAAGGTTGTTTAGCCCCACAAAGCCCATTCTTTTGCCAACTCAATTCTTTCATACCACTAAACAAAGTTTGCTATGTGTAGACCCTATCTCTTCCTCTTTTCTTTTCACTCCTTTTTCTTTTTTTAGCTAATTATAGAAATTCTACTATTTTATTATAGATTCTATCCATACCTTATCGTTCTTTTCATTTGTTTTTGCTTAGATCACTTAACAAATTTGAAATTTAAATATCTTTGATTGTTTATTCGTAAAAATTGTAAATTTTGATATTAATACAAAATACACATTGAAACGAATCTATCATTCTATCAAGATCCCACAAAATTATGTTTTTATTATTAAATCTATAGATTATAAATAGACAGAAAGGGAGTATTACTGCTATTTTTGTCCTTATATATATATTGCAATTTTTCATTCCCTACTTTCCAATTATTTTGCATTATTCCTGGTTCCAACTTCCAGCTATAAGATATTTTCAAATTGATTAAACTATTTAAATTTGCTAAAAACTACATAGTATTCCTTAAACATAAACTGCCACTTCTAGGAGTTTACCAATTGTTCTTTTTCATGTAGAGCTATTGTTTATTTATGGGGTTCATTGCACCTTCTTTCAACCTTCTTCTAGGGTTTTCTCTGATTTGCCACTATTATGGGTGTATATCCATGTACCTTCGTCGTGCTCCTTTTTCTTACCTTTTAGAAGGTTAGTTAGAATCATTAATAATGCATTGAAATTTATCAACTTAAAGTATTGTAACACACGATACAAAATAAGTAAAAGTGACCTCTTGAAATAACAAAATGTACCTTTTAAATTTGATAAAGATTGACATATGTTGTATTGAGGGGTTATTTTTGTTATATTGAAGATTCACTTTTATTGGTTACACAATAAATTTTTGGTGTCCCGTATGTATACAATACTTTGTGTTACTCTAATACCTATTAATTTTATTATGATAGAAATCCATTCTTTTGTGGCTAAATTTTACTTGTTATGACAACTCTATCAACTAACACACCGTCAGTTTACAGGATGTTTACAAAAGTATGGAGATTAAAGAAGGATAAATATGAAACAATTATCAATTGAAATCATATCATTAATTGATTAGTAGTTGAAACAACTCAAAAACTAATTTTCAAATAGAGGGTACTTTATTAATAAGGTAGCTCGCTCATAAGTTCCATGTACCGGTCATCGTGTTTCGATTCATAGAAACTAAACACAAAAATTATTTATTCGATCTTGTTGGTTAGTAGTCTCATTATTCATTTCTTAGCAACTTGAATGGCCTCTAATATTGCAATATTTATTGATTTTTATAAATATAATTAATCCTCTTTATTTAAAAAAAATAGTCATAATCGTACAATCTCACCAAGGAATAACTATAGCAAACTGTATTTGTTGAAGGAATTTTGTATGAAAATAATTAAATCATACTTCATAGAAAGTGATTGTACAACAACAACAACTTGGAAAACGAAAATCAGACGGTTTACGAGCAACTAAAAATTCATCTAAATAAATAAAAAAAAAAAATCTAGAAAAACTCTTAAGCAGCAACACACAAATATATTAGCTTTCTCTTTTCTGATGATAAATTTTTGCGTAGATAACACTGCCCATGTCACTACTACGGAGTATAATTTAACCGTCCTTAATTAAATTTTAAGTCGGCCCTAACATTTTACATTTATCATGTAGAAAGTTTAATTTTTAACTTTTCCAAAACTCTCGTTTCAACCGATTTAATTATCAAAATTGTGCCCTAATCAAACATATATAGACTACAAAGTGAATATTCTATTATTCACCATATTTATAAAGAAAAATTTCTAATTTATATTTGATATAAATATATTAGGGAGTATTTTTATAATTTTATTTTTATACATGAGATCATAATGTCTATACCTGATATATATTTTTTACTATTTTTATATCTTCTGTATTTTTATATTTGATATCAGGTATGAATTAGAATAACCTCTATTCACAAGGTACATCTGAGAGGAGCACTAAGCCGGATTGTGAAGAAATTATAGCTATTCAACATGTGTATTGGATTTACTACCCCAATTATTCGTTATTAGCTAGTTTACATCATACTCCATGTATAGTAACATTGCAAGCTAACTTATAAATCAAGGCTAGCTAGTAATAGAAAAATATTAACCTATTGAGATTGCTTATTTTATGAAAGTACTGATTTTCCTAACATATTGCCCATTGATCCTCAATTTCATTCAAGCATATTCATGGGCTAACTCGTAGTCAAGGAGACAATTATTACTAACATATGTATGAAAACTTAATATATTTGGCTGTAATTAACCGCCCATTGGACTCAAGCCACAGCCCTAATGTATTTTATTACAAAGCATGATTACCAAGATGTTGAAAATAAAACTTTTACCATCAAAAGTCCAAGCTAAGATAATGGAACATATTCAAGTGAAACACAACCACCCTAGTATGACTTAAAACCAATAGAAACAGCATGCATGTATAATTAACCATAATAACATAGATTTGGGCGAGGATTTCTCCATCATCATACAATTTAATCAAACCCTAAGATGATTATGATCGAATCCATCCATCCATCAAAGTGATCAATCAACCACGCCTCTCATGATCAATCAACAAAAGTTGATTTAAATTATGGTAATTAGTTTATTATATAGTAGTTCTTACGGAGTACTTTTGGACTTGTGATTATGTATAGACTTTAATATAATTTCAAGTACAATGAAACTAAAATTGTAGCTTAACTTTCACAAAAGATTGAGTACATGGAATGAAAATAAATTGGAATGGAAAGGGATAGATTATATATTAAGATGTGGGAGTGCTACAAGTTTCATACCCCACCAAAGTGAGAAAAATAAAAAAAGCTAGGCTCATGGGAAAGAGGGGTGCATGTGCAAGAAACGTTGGTAAACATATAACTTCTCTGCTTTTGATGAGAAAAGATTGAAGCTATTTAAGCTAGGGTTTGTCATTTGTAGGTTTCATGACAATAAATATTTTTATAAGGGGCTTTGGAAATGAATTCTTAGAACTTTCACATTGGCCACTAGCTCAAAGCCAATATTATAACAAGTGCAAAATGTATAGGAACAAATAGTAAGCTTCCAAATCCTAACAAATTAAATTGAATTTAATTGGGGTATATGCCTATATCCCATGCATGATCTTAGCTTGTAGGGATATGTGAACTCTTCATCTCATCCCATCCCCCTTGCAGCTTCCACTTCCACCAGCCTTTCAATGCTTCACTTCCAGCTTATGAATACCTGGGTATCAACCGATATTGCCCCGGAATATAATGCCGTTATTGTTGAAAAGTTTCATCTGAATATATATTGAAGGCATTTTTGTAATTTAATCTCTATACTTGAAATCATAATGTTTATATTTGATTGACGTTTTTCTGTATTTTTATATCTTTCGTATTTCCATATCTGATATAACAATACATATATATGATATATCAATATCATGATATAATTTGTATCGATTAGGTATGGATTAGGAAAGTCTCCTTAAATATTATATATGTTTTTTTCTTCATATTCTGGTGTCTACATAATTGAATTGATAGGTCTGTGCTGAAACTTAATAAGCTTAATTACATACACTCAAGTTTTCAGATATATTATCCATAGTCATTCCTTAAACACTCCAAAGAGATGATATAGTAATACAAATTTTTCTTGCATGGTGATGTAAGAAGCATTTTAATCTTGAATATTACATATTTTCTTGTTAACTTAATTCATTTCAATTGAACTTATTCATTTTCGTTAAACTTAACTTATTTATGGTGAACTTATGGCTTTAGTTTGCTACACTCATCTCAAGTAAAACTTAACTTATTTTTGTTAAAATTTATTTATATAAAACAAAGAGAATAAAGTCTCGATAAAAAGCAACAATCAAATATAGCTTGATACTCCGTAATTATCAAGACACAGAAAGACCAATGCAATCTTCTTTAATTCCATACTTAAATTTTCTTCGCTTTTTTTTTTTTTCTGGTATATGGGCTTATATTGTATGCTTCCAAGAAGAGGAAGTCACATAGAATTTGATATTATTACTCCATAAAGTGACGAGCTCGATCAGTGCTTCTTTCTTGTAAATCGATCGTACCTGAGAATATTTAGGTAAAGCAAACCCATGATTTCGTTTACAATTCATGTTTGAGCATACTTGTTTTAAAACCCCACTAACATATATATATTTACCTAATTTGGCTTCTACCTTTTTCTAAGAACTTGACATTAACTCATAAAACGTAAGCGCTAATATATAATTAAATAACTAATATGCCACCTAGATTTAATAAGTCTTTGTTTGCGGGGGGGGGGGGGGGGGGGGGGGGGGGGGGGGGGGGGGGGTGGTGGTGGTGGTGGTGGTTTACGTAGGACATATATATTTAAGAAAAATATAGGAAGTACTTCTTTTATTCTTTTTTTTCATCTTTTCATTTGAATTATTCTATATTTAAGAGCTAAATTTTGACTATGAATTCTCTCCAATCTAGATAAAAAAAACATATTTATTTGTGATCTTGATAGAATCATCTTAATATATATTCTCCAAATATTATTTTTTTATAATTTTTACAAATAAATAATTGAAGACATTCGAATTTTAAGTTTGCATTGGAATTTGTATAAAAAGAAAATGGGAAGAAAGAAGAACGGAGGGAGCAAGTATTTAATAATTTTGAAATTTTTGTTAAAGCTTGAAACATAATAGTGACTATTAATTCAAACGAATGGATTATAAATTTTCTTTTTAATTTTTTTTTAAAACTAATTTTAAACTTAGGCTCCATGCCAAAATAATTTTAAAAATAAGTTTATAAGGGTTTGCAGGAAAATTATTGTCATAAGTAACAATTTAACCACAAGGAAATCACTGCCCTGAACAACGATTTTGATTTGTTTTGAGCTGAGTTAGATATTAGTATTGGGCTATTAGGTTGAAAATGAAATTGCTACAATTTTACATAAAGTAAAATTGATATTCCAGGCAGCGATTTTCCTTCACTTATAATTACTTTTTTAAATCATTGCTTAGGGCAGCGATTTTCTAAGGCTAATTCTTACTGAGTAGTGATTTCCGTGCACTAAACCAATTCCAGCCTAATTCAATCCGAATTAAAATAAACTTATATTAACAATATAATTTGACGTGAAAAACCTAATTTTAAAAATAGTTTATAAAAAGAGCTTCAAAAAATTATTCCAAAGATTATTCTATTCTTTTGTCTATCTAAAATTGCATTAATTTGGTCTCAACTTGGTCGATGATTTTTTTAGCAATCTATAAACTATATGTCTACTAATAGATTTGAAGCATTCTACAATCGATGTTAGTGAACATGTATGGAGGCTTAGCTACTTTCTGGCTGGAAGATGCCATGGACCTTCGAGGCCTTTGAGGCTGAATATAAAATGACATGTTTAATATTATTATATTGTGGTACATAGCACTTCATGGAGGGAATAAAAAGGAGGGTGAACCATATACCAACTCAAAGATGACAAACAAAGGATATACTTGAAATCGACATTCTCATAAGATTTTATTCTTAGAGCAATATTTTTTTTATTTAACATACTTTATAGATACTATATATTATACGAATTGCTAAGTAAAATGTCACATTTCTATTCATTCTCTAGAACTAAAATACTCATCCCGTTCTTGTAATCGATATCATATTTCCTATTTTAATTTAGGCTATTAATTATAAATAGTTAACTACTCGTAAATTAGGTGCACCCCCGTAAATTACGAGTCACTAAACAAGTAATTTAAATAGTATTTAATTACAAATTCCAACTCTTTAAATAACTAAATTTATTGATATTAATATAAATATAATACTCATTCGTATGCCATGCAGATATGGATGCCCTATTTGAAAGATTAATGAAGACACTAACGATTAATTTTTTTTTTGGTTTTTACTTAGCAACGCTGGATTATGTCTAACTAGTCTAATATACCCCAAACATATTTATTAAGGAGATTGTACAAGGTGGTCTTTTGTTTTCAAATTTTCCACGTGGTGGAAAAAATACATTCTCTAAATTAACCCCATAGCTTCATACATTAGATTAACATACATTAACTGTATTTTTAAATGGCCAACAATTAATATATTGGATAAATTTTTAAAGAAAATCTAAAACTTAAACCTACTCATGAGTTAATAACTTAATATTTCCCCTAATAGAACCCTCCCTTGGGACATATTCTTTCGTTATGAAAACCACATGCCCACCTGCTTATATAGATAGTTATGGAGACTTTTCTAATTTATATATGATATAAATTAAATTAGGATATTAAGATACCAAATATAAGTATTGTTGTATCAAATATAGAAAAAAGATATAATAATACAAAAAAAAACGTATATTAAGTATGAACATTATGATTTTATATATAGAAATGAAATTATAAAACTTAGAGAAATTGAAAAATTAAACTCCACTGTCAATTTAGAGAACGATTTTTTTTTTGTCTGTATGAGACCATCACGTAGAATCTCCCTACGAATTATTTTATACAATATTTTTTGATGCAAGGTGAAGCGCAAGCGGCAAAACAACAATTGATGTAGACGAAATTTGATCTCAAGTCTTGTATATCACCCTCTTAGACATTAACCAATTAAGATAGTTGGCATCCACATTTATTTTATACATAATAGTTAAGGGATAGTTTATTTATTTATTATTTAAAGTTAAGGGGTAGGTTACGAAGGTGGCGAAGCTTTAGTGTAGCTGGTTTTGTACTTGGAATTACTAATATTAAGCAAGCGCGTTGTTATAGTTAATCAAGTGCCTTTATCTTTGAAGGCTTAATAATTAATTAGGGTAAAAAGTGGCATAAAAATCTATAATTAGGGGGTGTCACGCGTAAAAGAAAAAGCTTAAGTTTGATGAAAAAGATGAACAAAAAATCATAATTATAAATATATATAAATATATATATATATATATATATATATATATATATATATATATATATATATATATATATATATATATATATATATATATATATATATATATATATATATATAACTGGGTGTAGCATAGCTTAAAAAAAAAGGCCTCTTTTTAGGCTTGCCAACCTTCATATAGCAGAAAGTTGATTAATAGGTATGCCGCGATAATATTAATTAACAATAGTGTTACATGATGATTTTAATGATTATCAACATGTTTATATTGTTACTAGTATTCCACAACTGCAACTAGGAGTGATACCAACTATAATCATTGGCTAAGCTAACACCAACTTTTTTTATTGTTAATTTCCTAATTTATTTATGATATAAATATATTTGGGCTATTTTCGTAATTTTTTTCCATACATGAGACCTTAATGTTTATACGTGATATATGTTTTTCTATATTTTTATAAGTTCTGTATTTTTTTTTTATCTGATATAATGATAGTTATATTTGAGATTTTAATATTTTGATATAATTTATATCAAATATAAATTAGAAAAAGCTCTTTTTATAAATAGTGTACTGGGTTTTGCCATTTGCACACCTCGTAATCCCAACGAGTGATAACTGAACTTGTATAAGTATTAAAAATATGTTCCAGAGTTAACTACTCGTAATTTCTTTTGAAAATTAAGACATAATCAACTCCGTAAACGGAGTATGACATTAATATTTATAGGGTTAGTGTTTTTTTTTTTCTTTCTTTTGAACTATTATTTGTATGTTACTATGTAACCCTTGTCACTAATAACTCGCTGTAATCTGTCCAAATTTTAATAGATATATTACCTAGCATTTGGATAAAGTTTTAGGAGGCACTTCATATAGTACTCCCTTCATTTTTTTTTTCTTCTTAATTGGAATTAGGGAAAAAATTAAGATAATGTTAAACATCATTAAGATTTTATAAAATAATTTAAATTAATTTAAAAATAAGAATAGATTATATTTAAAAATAATGTAAGTGGGTTGAATATTAAATTAGTGGAATTTCTAAAGTCCATGTCATTAAACAATTAAAAATCAACCAATGAGCTACATATTACATGGATAATAATCCCAACCAAACATTTTCACCCAATCATAATATTAAACTAAAATATGTGGTAGAAGGATTCTAAATGAGAAAAACATTTTAAAATTTACAAATGGGGAAAAACAAAAAAGAAGGGAGGGAGTATTAAAGTATTATATTATAACGTGTGAATGGGGAAGTGGATGAATTGCTTTCTAATAAAAAGAGATTTATTGGAGATAATACATAATAATTAAAAGGTTTGAGCAAAAAAATATAATATATCAATTGAGAAGTAATAAAAAATCATGAATTTCCTGAAAAAAAAATAATCATGAATGGATATTAGATCCCGATATAAGAGAGGGATTAAAATTTGGTATAAAATTATACCTAACTAAAGTTATCCAATTCAGCGCGAAAAATAAGTAGATTTGGACAGAAATTTTGAGCTCAATTTTTGGACTCAATCAGCCCAAAATTTTAGAAATAAAATGGGTTTTGATCAATCCAGAATAATATTTTAAACCAAAATTTAAGTTAGATTCGAAAAAACTGTTTTTGAGCCCAAAATTACAGGTTTAGGCAAAGAATAATCGACTCAATACTTAGGCTCAAAATGGACAGTATTTTTTATCCGACTTTGCATAAGATATTGTTATAAATGGAGTATGAAAGTGTTGCATTTATTCAAAAACGACTTAATAAGACAAGTAATACATTTATTCAGTAACAAAGGGAATTTAAAAAATTGGCAAACGATTAGCATTTTTTTCTCCTTTAAATATTACATGTAACCTTTATGTGCAAAGAGAAAAAGGATGTAGAAAGTTGGGTAGCAGATTACAGAAATAAGTTCAAGCTTTAAGTGTATAGCATGTAATAGGGGTTAACTTTTTGAATTGAAGTGCTTTTAAGGTGGATAGCTGCTAGATTTATATAGCATAGTGATCAACTGATCATGCTAGTTTAGGCTTTAAATTTTGAAAACCTTGTCTTTGAACACTGTGTTCATATCATGCTTTGTGCTTTCTTATATGCAAACCTATAAACATATATTGTAAATATATAAAGAAAATTAAATAAGTTAATTGACATTTTTTTTTATCATGAGTGGAATGAATTTGAGAGAAAATATTCATATTGTGACAAATATGATATGAATTAGTGAGAAAGTGATAGAGCGAGTGATGACATAATTTTTTTTTTATGTCATGGATTGGGATGCTCTTAATACCTCATAAATAATGTTGCTCACACTCACTTTTATAAATAAATATCTTTTCTTAAAAATTTTAAAACGCTTAATCATTAACAAATATGGAGTAATTTAGGAAAAATGCCATCAATAGTCCCAAATTTGAGACATTTTTCAATATTGATCCCAAATTTGAGATATTTTTCAATTCCCTATATATTAATCCCATGTTTGAGAGGTTTCTTTTGATATTGGTCCCTAAGTTGAAATGACTTGTTGTGAACCTATTAAGAAGGTTTAAAATGTCATGTGACAGATCCTGATTAGTTTAATTATTATATAAATTTTTTATCCTACCTTAACCTCCATCATCGTCCATTTCTCTCGTTTATTTTGACCATTTTTTTCTGTCTCCCCAAAATTATGTCATTGATCAGGGATGCAATCTTGACAACTTTTTTTTAATTTTTATTATAACTTTTTATAAATATATTTTACAACACCTTTTTTAGAGGTAATATAACAAGTTTTTTTTAATATATACTAAAATTTATTTATGTCTAGGACTTAATATAGTTTAAAATATTGTTTTAATTTCAATTATCAAACTTTTTCCTAAAGTGATTAATAAACATATAAATTTGTAATTTTTCAAGCTCCCGTGAATTGACACGTACATAATAATATTACTATTTTTATTTTAATATTATATTGCTGACTATTTAGGTAGTCACAGGAGGTGTTCTTGCGTGGCAATGAATTTTGTGATGGTTGATTTCAGATTGTAAATTTATTAAGTTAATTAAGCTTGGCTCCTCAATTATGATTTTTTAGGATTGAGATTTATAAATGATTTAAAAAGTGGAGTTTCCTCAAAGAACATAAGGAGTTAGATGTTCATGGAGGTTCGTCGGCCATATTGCATTGCAAAGGACAAGGTGAGAAGTTAAAATTTAAAAAGTAAAAGAAAAAAGAAAATAAACTTACCACAAAATAAGTTGTAGGTCAACGAGACCAATATGAAAATACAACCCTTAACTTAGGATTAATAAAATAGAATTGAAATTAGGGAGTAATGATGAAATATACCCCAAACTTGAACGTGACCAATTTTTTCCTTAAATTTATTTGTCGACAATAAAGAAATTTTAAATTTATTTCAACAAAAATTGAGGTGTTGGTACGTAAATTAGCAATGACAATTAGTTAATGAGATGGTTATCAAAGTAGATGACCTGAGATCGAATCTTATCTCCATCGTCATCGACTATTTTTGCACCAAAAAACAAGACAAAGTAAAATACGCATGTAGTATTTGTTATTTATCAGAATTGTATTTAGTATATTATGCCCATATAACCTACCTATATAAAATAACGTTCGTATTTCTATTGATCATGTGATTATATCCCTGTCCAGTTCAATTAAAAGAGCTTCATTCAGAATCACCCACTTACATCTAATAAATGACAAACAACTATCTCATATGGTCGTACAAAAATTAGGATTCATGACTTTTTTTTTAATGCATATTCGTGGCCTTGAGTAATTTACATGTTCTCCCTTCCAAAACATGGGCCAATTCACATAATTATAACCCATTAGCATGTTAAAACATTATTTTATATGTTCTCTCAATTTATATGTGGTTCAAACTATTATAGTGGTCTTGTGAAGTGGTCGAATTTGATCCTAAGTGGTCAACCACTAGCTAGTAACGTGTTAGTATATGAAAATCTAATAAAGTTAGCTTATTAATCCCTTTATCTTAATTTAGTTGGTATATTTGACTTTTTATGGTCTCCAAAACACAAATTAAAATATATTTTTTTTAAAATTCGTAAGACAAAAAATTATGAAAATTTGATATTATAAAAATTTACATTGAGTTGTAGTCAGCAAGATTACATTTAAATATATTATTTGTTAGAATATAATTAGACTTTGTGGTCAAAATTTTTATATTTTTACTCCAAAAATGATTTTAATTTTTACTCTAAAAATGGAAATGTAACAAGTAAATCGGGACAGAGGGAGTAATATATATAAGTAAGGTTCGATTAATTAATCATTTATGAGGTGACCAAGGTTCAATTAATTAATCATTATGAGGTGAACAAAAAAAGATTAATCATTAGAAAGGGGCCCTAAGATTGTAGGATTTTATGTTTAGTTTATTTGGTTAGTGAGTGGTAGGAAGAGATTCTAAGAGAAGCTTTAAATTTCCCACTCCTTCATTCATAATCTAAGTTCTCATACTCATTGCTTGGCCCTCACCAATAAACTAGTCTCTAAATTGGTCAAACAATCATTCTAGCTAACAAAATGTAGTTCATATATATACAGTTCCCCTTATTTCCTTCATAATCCAACGGCCTAAATTGCATGTGATGTTTGCGCCGCTTAATTTTAAACCGCCGATCCAATAGCATGATCATCAATTCACATGGCATGATCTAAGGAAGCAAAAATAAAATGATTAATAATCATAGTGAAATGAAAATAAAATTAAAGCTCAAAATTCTTTCAAATGAGCATCTGAGGCCAAATCATTGAAATATTTGAAGATCTACATACTATAAAGAGGATTGTATGAAAATTATTAGTACCCACTCAATCATTATGGGAGATCTTTACTTTTTGAGAATCTCCTACTTCCCTCCCTATCATTAGATAGTTTCATGTGACTCAATAAATTAGAACAATAATTTAGAACAATAAAAATTTAGAATGATAGAACAATAGAATATAAGTTTAGAATAATATAACAGAAGTTTAGAACATTAGGACAATAATTTATAAGAATAGAACAAAAGTTTAGAACATTAGAATAGAAATTTAGAACAATAGACAGAAGTTTAGAACATTAGAACAATAAAACAAAAGTTTAGAACGATAGAACAGATTTGTACAACAATAGAACAAAAGTTTAGACTTAACATTAGAACAAAAGTTTAGAACATTAGAATAGAAGTTTAGAACAATAGGTAGAAGTTTAGAACACTAAAACTATCGTTTAAAATAATAGAACAGAAGTTTTAGAAAATCAGTACTAAATTTTAGAACAACAGAATAAATATTTGGAACAATCTATACTAATTTTTAAAACAATATGATAAATAATCAGAAGATAAAAAATTTCTAATCTCATGAAAAACGAGGCAATGTACATACATCATGACTTTTGAAAATTTAGTGGAAATTTGTTGTACATTGAGTGGGAGTACAAAAAAGTTTTAATAAATTACACTTTTGCCATAAAAAAGCTGAAATATTTTGGGCCATCAGATCTTTTTATCAACGGTGGGAAATGTGTTATAATATTCTAAAAGGTTCTCATATAAGGGGAGGGTTCTCACATGATCTTTTCCCTATATATCTTAGCTCTTCATCTCCTAAATTCAACGGATGATATTCATAGTGACTCTTTTTTAACTCATAGTAACCAAATAGTTTTTTTTCACTTATAATGACTATTTTTATTATTATAGTGACTCTTTTTATTATTATAGAGACCATTTTTTATTGTTATAGTAACTATTTTTTTATGCGAAGTCTTAAGCGTTGTATCTTACCATTTAAATGGTCAAAATCTCTTCTTATTCTTTTTATTTTAACCACCCTTTTTATTCTTCTTATATATATATATATAATTCCATTTTTTGTGGAACATAAATTGATCATGTGATAACATGAAGTATATTTCTTATGTTGTAATATTATTTGCCCTATTGTATTCCTTCTTAGAAGATCAGTTTAGTAAGACTTCTCTGACGTATCTTGTCTTTCAACATGGAAGTGTTCTTATTGCAACATTATATTTGATTCATTTGGTATTTTTGAATTGCAACATTATATTTGATTCATTTAATTACTGTCAAGGTCTGAAGTTTCTGTCTTATCTCAGAAACATGCGTTGTCAGATAATTTCTTTTTAAAAATGTTTTGTCAGAGAAGATTTGTGCTAGATGTCCTACTATAAGATATACGAAATATATAACAAATCTATGTTTATTTATCTTGTCCCTAATTATGGAGTATTTAGGCCTAAATTGTTAGTCCTAAATTGTTATGCACGTCTAGCTATGATCCACGCAATGTGGAGTTTTTGAGAGCTTTGAATGTTGACGTCAAACTTGGTCGTTGGTCAAAGCAAACCCTTCCCTAAATCACCAACTAGCTAGCGACTACACTAATATACATATTGCCCAATTACAATGACGATCTTAGGCTTAGTACCTTATTTAGCACAAATCAACCGTATTTGATACTCCCTCCGTTTCCAAATTTATCTCATTTTTATTTATAGAGTCAAAGTTTAAAAAATTTAACCGTAAATTCTCATCATGTTATAAGAAATAATATATTCAAATGAGATCTTGTTGGAGACGAACTAGCATAATTAACTATAAATTATGGGCAATAGTGAGAAGCTCTTGAGACCTGAAATGCATCTTTTAAGTAAATAACAGGACCAATTAAGTTATGAGCTGGAAATGAGATGAGGTGATCAAATTTGAGGCATTGACATGAAGAAAGAATGTGGGTGACTTCAATGTCTCTTGGAATGTACTCTTGCATGCCCTCCTTTGTGGGGCCACTTCCCCTTTGTAGCGGCCACATTTCTTCATACTAATTGGGTCGGTAAAACAGTTTGCATAGTCATCAATTATTCAATATATATGTAACTAATTTAGTATAAGGTAAGGTACATATACATATAATTATATCAGATCGTATCAAGAGAGGCATTGCACCTGGCACAGTACAATCCAAGGCTTGCATGTGGCGTAAACCTTGACCAACTTCTAATTGATGGTTTTTCATGTCTTCTCTTTAATTTCACTTAATCCAAGGTGCCGCCCCCTTTAACTATACTCTAACTACCAAGGTTTTGGGGTTTAGTTCCTGATTAGTGGGGTTATCTTGCTTGAAGAGCCAAGGCATAAGATCCTATTGTTTCTAGCTAATGATGATCTTAATTCAACATTGTCTACATTAATGAGCAACTAATTCCATATAGTATATACTATTACTTCGAAGATGAAATTAACTAATATTATTGGTGAATCTTGTGTGTAACTTCACCAAGCACGATATTGAGCTAGGTTTATATTGAAATTTGATAGGGTTCTTCTCCTTTAAGTTTTTTTTCTTTCTATTTTTTATTTTGACGTTTTAGAATTGAACATAATAAAGTATAGCAACTAGATATTATTACAATTTGAAACAAAAGATTTTGCTGTGATGCGAGATGCAGTTGCTCGCTCGTGAACCTTTCCCACTTAGTCTCTTTCAACTTTGAAAACACAACAATATTTGAAGGTGGAGCCCTTTTCTTTTATACGTCGAATGATGTTTTCAATTTACAAGGGGATTTCTATTTTGGTTCAAAGAGAGGAAATAAGAACGCTTCTCCTTTAAGGTTTCTCCAACCAAAAAAGTTCATTTCTTTCTATGAGGTAAGTTTCTTAGGACTTCACTTTGATTTGCTTTAATTTTCATTATAATAAGTGTGAAATGCAATTTATATTATGCTTGTGGATGTAACAGTAATAATAAGAGAAGATTTCGGTCGTGATAATCTATGTTGTACTGATTCGAATCCAAATACGGGTATCGGAAAACGACAAAATCAAAAATTTTAGATACAAGTACGATATGGGTACGGCAAAAAGTAAATCATAAATTACACATATTAAAACCACAAATAAAATTGTGTACTATAAGTCTATAGTCATTTTAACTTTCTTAGTACAAAACTACAAATATTCATCATATAACCCACTTAGCCATTCCACAAATCAAATTCATACTAGCGAGTAGCAAGACGAGTTAACAAACATTATGCAGTGAAGTTGTTTTCATGTACTCCGTACATGAGCTTTGTTTATTTATGGGGTTCGGTACACTAGTTAACAAACTTACTTTATTTGAAGCCACCAGCCACCGCAGATCCAACCCACTAGCCACCGCAGCCCGCAGAGAAGTAAAAACACGAGAGCGGGTAGGAGAGTGAACAACAACAGTGAAGAACGAGTGAAGGACAACTGATTGGTTGAGTGAGAATTGAGAAATGACCAGAAATCAAATGAGAGAACAATGAAGGACGGCTTAGGGCATGGCAATATGGCATAGCTTGGTGCTGCTCTTGCTGGGCCAAATATGTATTAAAAATAAATTAGTTTTTTTCTGATTTAAAAAAAAAAAAACATTGTGCAAATGCATGAACATAAAATGAGTTTTGAATACATGGTGCATTCGTATACAAAACTCAAGTGCACAATTTTAACTTTTCTAATAATAAAGTCATCTAAAAATAAATAATTAAACTAGATCGAGTTGTACAGGAACTCAGGAAGTATGATGAATAGGTCAGGTTGTATGTGCATAATAATGAATAATTAAGATTGCATCCAACAATAAAAGTTACAGCAAAATTTTGTTTCCAATTCTATGCATAAAAAGAATTTTCCCTGGCTTTGATCGATAACTAATCATGGGCAATATCTCTATTTTTATTTTTAAATTTTAGTGAAGAGAATGATAATGTTAAATATATATGCCCTGCAATCCTCTTTTCAACGGTTTATCAAGTTCTTACGTGACAGCAAAGTGCATGGATTCATGGTGAAACAGGGGTTGTACGTCCTTGCAGTAGTAGCATGTTGGTTGCAGTAGCTACTGGATGTGCAGACTAGGTTTGGCACACCCATGCCAACTACCTTCGGCTTTTCTTCTATGCATTTAAATTTGGTGCATGCGTTCATTTAAATTTACTCCCATCTATTTTTGTTCATTAAGAGGACTTGATTTTGGATGATGTTAGAGATGCCCTAATTCAAAGGGATTTGATTGATGATCAGTTGCTTGCTAAGTTTGGTGTTTTCAACATTGGTTCTCGCAAGCGATAGTAGATTTACATAACAAACTACACCATAATAATCACCGACACTTTTTAAAATTTATACTTGGTATAAGTTATATTAGGATATTGAAATATTAGATATAGTTATTGTGATCGAGAAGGTTTTGTGTCGGGTATTTGATAGAATTTATAGATCGAATCACAAATTTGTGATGATACAAATTAACCTAAATGTCTTTTAATTAGGCCTATATGTTCAAGATGGAGTTCCTTTATTGGTTTTCCAAACTTTTGACATTATTGCTTGGTTTTTTCTCTTTTCCTTTTAATTTGTATCTTCCCTCTGTTAAATTACTAAAGCAAAACCTACTCTCCTCTGGTAAATATAGATCTTATTTGACCGAATTACGTAAATCCTTATTTTTATTTTCCCTAGTTTCTATACTCCTTTCTCAAATATCTCTATAATTGATTTTCTTATTAATTGAACATATTTAATTAAATCTTGTAAATAAATCCTCATAATTCATAACGATACTAAAGGCAAAGATAATATTAATGATATTCAATATTAAAATTCAGCTATCACGTCAAGATTTTAATTACCAACTATATATATTGCATATTCGGTGGTTAAGACATTTTCCTCATACAATGCACCATGAATTCGTTTTATCATAGAGTATGTTCTTTTTGATAGGGTCCTTTATTCTCCATTGATTTCACTATTTACACCTAAATGCAATGTGTTACTCATTGACCTTTCTACTTTTGCGTATTAATTTTATATCGTTATGTATGTTAATTAATATAAAAAGTATTTCATCCTCCTCAATAAAATTAAAAAGTTTAGGTTGAGAATTTCATTATACATAAATGCATAAATGCACTATGCATTCATCTTATTATATACCTAGAATATGTTCTTTTGATCCATATGCTCCTTTATTCTCCATTGATTTCAATTCCCTATGTTGCGTCTATGTGTGCTACCATTGATCTTTCTACTTTTATTTGCTTATTAATTTTATACTCTAGACATTTTTTTTTCTTTATGCATGTATGCCAATAATATAAAAAGAACTCATTCTCCTCGAAAGTATAAGAAACGTTTAGGTCGAGTATTTCATTATACATAAATGGATAATGCAATTTTGTTGTTAGAGTATTATTGAAACTGTATGTATCTATCAATCCCTAACTCCTTATACATTACCATGGGATTCCCCCAAAAACCAAAAAGCCAATTGGGGATTTTAGTGTAGCAATTGTAGCTTTTTGGTTACTTAATACACAATTCACTTGATTTTTTATCATAATTTTTTTTTAAAAATATTATAGATACAACTCTTAAGATTATTAATAAGTAGCTAAGAATAGAAATATTTAATAAAATTAAGCATTAATTACACTTATTAAATGTAATTATGTCATGTATTCCTTAAATATATACTCCATCTATTCCTAATTGTTTGTCCTATTTGACTTTTCGTGGTTTCAAAGACATGATTGTAAAAGTTTTTATCTCAAAATTTGCAAGGCAAAAAATATAGAAACCTTGATATTTTAAAAATTTGCATTGAAATGTGTCCTATAAGATCACAGTTGAATATATTTTTTCTTATAACATAATGAGGATTTGTGATTAAATTTTTCGAAATTTGACTCTATAAATAAAAATGGGACATAAATTAAGGGACGGACGAAGTAATAATGCTCCATACCTAATAAGAAAATTGATTAAATGCTAAATTTATTACCCAAAATTTAAACTAAATTAATTAATTTTATTGTAGAGATATATGTAAAGCTTATACATTGCTTTTAAAAATGCGTAAATTTAACTTATGTTTTATCATCATACATGCTTTTACTACCCAAAAAATATAATTGCATTATACCCCAAAAAAAAAAAAAACATTTTGAAAAGTATTATATTGCCAAGATTTTAACTTTTAATGCAGACATTTATTGTGGGAGGACTACCTAATTTTAAGTTGTTTGTGCTCATTTAAGAAGAGATAACCTTAATTACATGCACATGATGACATCATTTAATGCTGGTAATATATATGATCGGCGTAATAAAATTGTTAAATAAATAATTGTCGTTGCTTGCCTCTAAGATTGATTAGTGGAAGATAGATCTCTTCACTGCAGAACTAATCAAAGTTATAATTAACTACACTATTCCTTCCATGTGACTAATCTTTGACTAATTAACCCTCTATTTCTTAATTACTTTCTTAAAAGATGAGGTCAATAAACATTGTGGGTGTGCCTCATTATACATTATTAATTAAACATTGAATTGCTACAAGTCAAACGACTCTTGGAAATAAATAATGTGGGTCCCAATACTCCAACCTAAGTAATTTAAGGTCAACCTTTCATAGTAAATCAACACTAAAGCCCTTAAAGTATCTCTTTACAAATGGATACAGAATTCATGTTATTGACTTTTTTTTCCTTTTCTCTCGTCGTAAATATATTTGTTTGTTGAACGTAGTTTATGTTTACAGAAAAATAACCTAAATTACATGAATTTCGAAGCTTGCTAAATTAAATAAGGGTTGAAGATTTGTGTTGTAACTGACAAATCTAACATAGCGACCAAATAATTTTACGTATACATAGCGACCAAATAATTTTTTCACTTAGTGACTCTTTTTATTGTTATAGTGACAATTTTTATTGTTATAGTAACTTTTTTTATATGAAATCTCTAACGTTAAATCTTATCATTTAAAGGGCTAAAATCTCTTCTTATTCTTCTTATTTTAAGAACCCTTCTCATTTTAACATTTACACCTACGAATTTTCTAAGACTACGCGGCCAACTAGCTAGCCACTTGCAAGTTTGCAACCAAACCAAATGTAACAAAAAAGGAGCAAGTGAATGGCATAATTATATAATTATGTCAATGTAATCATTAATTATCAACTGAGGAAATTGTTAGAGGATCCGGTTAGTGGTAACAAGTGATAGATGGTCTGGTAATTAATGATCCGATATGTCAATAACAAACATAATTAAAACCTTAATTGCATGGTTTGGGAGTTGTGGAAACACATGAGACCACATGGATCGGATTAGTAGTAGTATAGAACCCATTAGGGGATATTAAGATTTTTATGTACTACCAAATAGTATTTCTGAGTAAGGAATTAAAGATATTCATAAGGCTTCAATTGACAATGTTGAATCAATTTTATCAACTAATCCTCGAGCCAACTACAAATTATATATGCATGGCTGCATGGTAATAAAAACTATGATGTAAATTCTCAGCTACCGTAAGTAATGGGCCGGGCACTAATTAAGGGTACTAGCTAGTTAAGTTATATAATTACAATACATTCTACGTATATATTTCAGAGTAGTATAATCATATAAGAACTAGAAATAAAGTTTATTATTGTGTATCCAATAAAAAGGATCGTCCAATGTAACAAAAGTTATCCCCTTAAATTTGATAAAAAAAAAACTAATATATGTTATATTAAGGGGTAACTTTTGTTATATTGAGGGGTTCTATTATTATATATTTCTAAATAGTACTCATATAACAAAAGTATTTTAAATGTACATGCATAATATTAATCAACAATAATTAAAATGAACGTAATCATTTGGTGCCCAACGGCATATAACCGAATTAACTAGAAGAGTGATTTGATCGTTGACAGTACACATTATAATAAACTAACTACTGCGTAAGTTGGTTGAGGGAATTTGGATTGGGTTTGACTTCATTAAGCAATTAATTAAGATCCAACTTGCTACTAGAAAAGTCAATGGCAGATGAAGAGAACATTTTGCAGGAAGTGCAATAGTAAACGCATGCATCTCATTCAATTGAAGACTAAGAGTATGCATGAATTAGGACACAATATGAACAATCTTACCTCGTGCATGAATTTGATTAATGTCTGATCATAGGTTATATAGCAGTCTGATTACTTGTATAAATAATGTTAAGTTTACTCAATATATAGCAGGAGATTTGGAGAAACATGCAACAACGTAATAAGCCAAGGCTGACTTAATTATCTGGCAGCTGCTGTTCTCTGCTTACAGCATTACCTGCAGTGCATGTCATTCAATGTTATTAGTTCACAACAATCACAACTTTCTTCCATTGCTTGACAATTGGAAGCTAGAAATTAACCAAACTTCTACTTATGCAAGTTTTATGAGAAATTTCTAATTCATATCTGATATAAATATTATATTAGGGGATACTTTTGTGATTTTATTTATATATCTGATATTATAATGTCTATACCTGATATGAGTTTTTCTATATTTTTATATCTTTTGTATTTCTATATTTGATATAACAATAACCATATAACAATATCTATATCTGTCTCAATATTTTGATATAATTTATATCAGGTATAAATTAGAAAAACCTCAAGTTTTAATTTGGATGTTAATTAACTATATACGACATGTTTATATGAAAACTGCTTCATGTATAACTTACTACGTACTAAGTGTATATTGGGTAACGTAAATTATATGTACTAATTTATAGCTAATTTGTAACTTTTTTGTTGGGCTATTCAGTATCAAATTCTCATCCTCACAAACTTCAAACAATTAATGCCTCTCTAGCTAGCTAGAAACAAGGAGCATCGTATCCGCATGTAACAGTGTTTGCTTATTTGATTTCTCATCACGTTGTTAATTAAACAATGTTTTTATTGATCCTAATTTACTTATCAAAAAATTTCACTTGAAGTGGTTCCATCTTCTAATAATTTGTTTAGAGAGATTTTGTGTGCAAACGAGATACAATTAATAAAATTATTGTGTGACCAACAAAAGTTACATTTTAATATAACAAAAGTTATCTATAATACAACAAAAATCACCCCTACCATAAAAGATATTACGATTTCAATTGATAAAGACTGAAATATGTTCAAAAAGGAAATATTGGGTATATTAAACAAAAGTTACCCCTAAATAAAACAAAAGTATCTCTCAATTTAAAAAAAAAAAAGACCTTGCTAAAAATTTTGTGAATTTGTTTAGTGAAAACGAAGCAAGGTGAAGATAATATAAGAAGAAGATCCCCGGCCACAACTTTGACGTAGGTTTTTAATGGTTAGATGACGCTCGAGGAATTATGTTGACGGAGGGACTCTTAAGTACTAATGACGGGCAAAGTCGGTACACTTTGTCATATGCCATAATATATGCATCAGAAAACGACTGGATTGGACTATTTGTGTTAATTACCGTGTCCTCTTTAAGCTGGCAAATCAGACGAAATATTTATGGTATAAGACAATTCTATGATATGATGATATGTACGTAATAACTACTTGATACTGACTCTTAGGCTCTTAGCTTTGAGTTTTTTCATCCCCTCCCTGCTGCATGAAAATGACTCCACAATTGTATGGTAAGATAAGGGTAACGACACTTCTCGATTGGTTTTTGAACGAGACTTTTCTAATTCATATCTGATATAAATTATATTAGAATATTGAAATTTTAGATATAGGTATTGTTATATCGGATATAACTATTGTTATATCAAATATATGTATTGTAATATTGGATATAGAAATACATAAGATATAAAAATATAGAAAACATATATCAGACATAGATATTAGACATAGATATTATGATCTCGTGTATAGAAATAAAATTACGAAAATATCCCAATATATTTATATCAGGTATAAATTAGAAATTTCTCATTTCTAAATTATCCTTTTCTCTCCGCTTTGTGTATATGATAAGGAGCACTAGTTAATTAAATAACCCTAAATCATTTTGTTACTGCTAGCAAGAATATTTTATAAACTATAAATCTATATACTTATGGAAGTTGTATTAGAAATGATATATTTAATCATCTTATTATATATGATTAAACTACAAACTACATAATCGATCATTTAGAAGCTAATAAACTACAAATCATATAACAAGAGTCACTAGTAGAAAATAATTCAATTGCTTCGTCTCAATTGATGCGGTTAAATACATTTTGAAGCACATGAACCTAAATGCTGCGGTTATTTAACCGCAACACTTATAACCACAAGTGATGCGGTTATTAAAAAAAATCGCAGCATTTATTACGAATGTTGCGGTTATTTAAATAACCGCAACACTTGTGGTTATAAGTGCTGCGGTTATTAAAAAAAATGCAGTATTTATTTCCGTCATAAAATCCCATGGAAAAAAGAATTTCTGGAAAAATATTTTGGTCATAAGTGCTGCGGTTTTTTCTAATAACCGCAACACTTGTGTTATAAGTGCTGCAGTTATTTAAATAAACGCAACACTTATTAATGGCCTGAAAAATATAAATATATCCATGAATATTTGTTGCGGTTATTTAAAAAACTAAAGCACTTGTGTTACAAGTGTTGCGGTTTTTTAAATAACCGCAACAAATATTCATGGCCTGAAAAATGTTAATATATTAATGAACAAGTGCTGCGGTTATTTAAATAACCGCAACAAATATTCATGGTCTGGAAAATGTTAATATATTAATGAACAAGTGCTGCGGTTATTTAAATAACCGCAACAAATATTCATGGTCTGGAAAATGTTAATATATTAATGAACAAGTGCTGCGGTTATTTAAATAACCGCAACACTTGTTCATTAATATATAAACCCAACCTTTTATTTTCCATGCCATTTCAAAACACGAAAACTTCCCCAAACTCCCAACACTTCAGCGCACGGAAAAAAACCTAACCCTAACCCCATAACTTAACATCCCCCTTTTTTCGTTTCTAGCCCTAACCTTATAACACCCACTACCTAACTTTCTCCTCACACAAGTTGAACCTACTCCTCTCTCCTACTCGTGCCTCCATGGATATGGCATTGTGAAACGTTTTGAAGCTTACTCATTTCTCCCATTTTGAAGAAGTTTACATACTCATAAAGTTCAAAATCTAACGGTTTGTATATGCTTTGAACCCTAGAATATATTTTATTTTAAAAAAAATTTCCATAATTTTATTCATATTATATGTTCAGATCTGCATGTTATATGTTGTGTTTATAAAGGAATAATCCTTAAAAACCGAATTTCATAGATTATAGGGCGTTAGAGGCTTTTTTGGAGAAAAGAAGTGGACAAATCCCCCGAGGGTGATTTGTCCCTGTAGATCTCGAAAAAATACACAAGTTAGACATATTATAAGCCCCATTCGGAGTCCCGTAGCCAATTTTATGGCTTCTCAAAATTTTTTTTTTCAATATCTCAAATAATACATCACCGAGGCTGCTAAAGAGTAACATAGTTGTGTAGTACCTCTAAAAATAGGGGGTTTCAAAAAAAAAATTACACCATTCGGACTATCGAGCTAAAGAGATATGCCTCTTCGAACTTTCCAAAACCTCTGAATAGCACCCGAAATCTATGAAGAATGAATTGGTTGTTTATTTTGAGTATAAAATATTGTAGATCGCAATTTTGAATGCCAAAACGAGTGGTCATAATATAATTTTGGATTTATATGCTTCACAATTGATCATTTCTTAGCTTTTCTTATTTTTTATGACATACTATTTAACACATTATGCATGATATTTAGCTTAGATCAGATTATATTCTGGATTAAATGTGTTGTGTTGTAATAATATATAACAATTAGATTTGCAAATATAATAATTTTGAGAGATATTAATTATTAATAATATACTTTTATATGCATGTAAATTAACAAATAAAATGACCTATTATTTTTTTTTGTTCTGAAAACCATCAATTGCTGCGGATTTTTGGAAAAACTGCAACAATTAATTTATATGTGCTGCAGTTATATTAAAAAACCGCAGCACATATAAATTTCAGAATAAAAAAATAAAAAATCAATTAAATGCTGCGGTTATTAGAAAAGCCGCAGCAAATAATGCTAAAAAAATTATTTTTTTTAAAAAAATATTTGCTGCGGTTTTTCAGATATACTTGCTGCGACTTTTCTAATAACCGCAACATTTGTTGTTTTTATTGCTGCGTCTAAAAAACCGCAGCATTTGTTATTTTTTCATGTGTTTCGCCTATATGTGCTTCGTATCAATAACCGCAACATTTAAAGCTAAAAAATTGCAGCAAATAGACATTTCTCTACTAGTGAGTGAAGCTAAAATGTTGAAGTTGTTCCTTGATTCCTTAGGCCCGTGGAAACCCTTCCTCAAAAGTGTGGTGTGCCCTTCCCCTTGGAGTTTGTAATTATCAATAGTTCCTCTTTTTGAGGCGTTGGCAATGAAATTTATACTTACCAATAAAAAAAAAAAAAACAATGTGAAGCTATGTTGTAGAAACTAGAGAGTACTCCATTTGAGATTATATTATGGTATTCCATAATTTTACTAGTATGATGGAGGAGTAGTTTAAGTAATATATATTTATATATGCTTAGAAATAATTATCTTATTTCGTAAGTACTCTTATTCAAAAAATATGAATAGAATGACGGAGTGTAAATTACTTTTTAAAGACGATATGATGTTAGAATGCTTTTTACCAATCTAGAGGCCGGCTATTTCAAACAAGAAATATTACATTACCGTAGTTGTTGTAAATTCAGACATCAATTTCTAGTTTTAGGATTTGATAACTTTTGTTGGACTACGATAACACGTGACTACAAATTTCTAACGGATCGGATGGGACTATCAAGTACATAATTGGCTAGTTATATTAATGATATGGTAAAGTTGAAGACATAGTGAGTAGTGACAAGTGCAGATCGAGGAAAGACACAAGTAGTGAAATCCCCTAAAACATAGGCAAACCTGTTCACATTCAAAGGCAAAGGGCCGTACCTGGCTGCTGGTAAACACAGTAACAACCACAAATCTAAGTTGCCCTACATCCCATTCTCTTGTTCAATAATTTTGCTTTAAAGCACATGTGCAAAGATTTATCTCTGATTTCATCCTCTAGAAGAAAACTTCGTGACCTAAGATTGGGTTCAAAATCCCACATTTAAACTTTATTTACCTTTTTTTCCTTCAATTTTCTGAAAAAAATAATTATAGAAGAACCCTAGTTTCAAGTGTTTGTTCATGTACTATTGTACTGCATTATTGAATTCTGAATTGGAACTACTATGTGAAATTTATAATATGACCAAATTGGGTCATATATAATTGGATTCATTGTGCATAAATTGTTCTCAAATCACACATAGATCTACATATTTATATGGTAATATCTATCTATAACTATTACTAAAGCAAAATCCCTATTGATGTCATACTTAACATGTGTCACGTTATTATTAAGAATTTTCCCGCCTTTTTTAAAGATGATGTCATCTACTTTTTTTCTTTCTACTTTATATTAATATTATATTGAAAAATATTATACATAAAAAATTATGTGATTATAAAACTACCTTTCTTTCTTCCTTTTATTTCATGTTTGATCTCTACCTTTTTCTACAATATTTTTTTCATCTAATATGATAAGAAGTATTATCCCTAATAAATTTTTACGGTAATTCTATAAAACCTATAAGTTTTCACCAATAAATAAAAATATTCTTATAATTAAACATTTGACAAAAGTAATTTATTATCAAATCGTGCATCGCACGGGACTTATCTAGGTCTTAAGAAAGCAAAAACCATGCGTCCATGTACATGCCGTTTAGTGAGCGCACCAAGTATAATGCATGCAAGTTTTGAAGAAATTGTGTATCCTACGATCAAGCAAATAGACTAATTAATAGTTATCAGAATCAAATACGAAGATTATTAGTATCAACTTTGACAATATAGTGTATCCAAAACATATTAGTTGGAATCTTGTTAGATTTTTGTGCAAGATGTGATTTGACGATATCAACTTTGTATAATTTTCACTAATAGGTAGTCAAAAATGTCAGCGGCTAGCGATCGATAGATATAGTTCCAACATATATATACGCACATAGTATTAACAAGTGGAGTACAAAGTATTTGGCTACCAAAACTTCAGAACAGACTAAGCATCAATTTTGAACACATCTCCAACGCCTAAGATATTGATTACATTATCCTAAGATATTTGAAGATTTAATCTCTTTGATTCGTAGAGACTAGAGAGTACCATAAATGTGGGGAAGCAAACTTACATTGGACATAGAACTAACTACTAAGATGAATACATTATCCACTTGATATGTGGTTGCCAATCAATAACGAAGGTAACGCGGCAATCCAAAATTTTTGACCAATTTTAGCAAGTTGAGCAAACTAAATGCATTCCAAAAAAAATGTATATGTACATTATAGAGGGTCAAAATCTAGGTGTGTAGGTATATGTATGATGTACATCCATTATTCAAAATTGCATAGCCGAATTTATAAATGTAAATGCTATGAGCAAAATTAATAGTATAGGGTGGTCCAATTTTAGGGATTATTCTGGTCCAATTTAGGGATTTTTTGGTCCAAAACCCTACAATTGGAAGGGTTTAAAGAGGGTGTACTCCTCGTGTTGGGCGCAAGGCAAGTCCATGTGAAGACCTCATGGCCACTCGATCCAAATTTGGTCTAAAAAGAAGAAAAGAAATAGGAAAAATTAAAAGTAGGGTTTTTTTTTTTTTTTTTTTTAAATAATTTGACTTAATAATTTTAAGGGTATATGTCTCAATCTTTTTCATCAAGTGTTTGCTTGCTAGAATAGTCAGTGACCCAATCTCTTCAAAAGGTCCTACTACTCTTTGTTTTTCTTTGTCTGTTTCCATCCCATGTTTTAGATCTTTTCATCTATTCCCAAAATTTTAGAATGTGCTTGATTAAATTTGTTTATGGTATGTGTGACTATGTATAATCAGTTGTATTATATTTTCTCAGTCCCAAAATATTGTGTAATAAGAATAGAAGAAGATATTCATTACTAAATTTAAGATCGTTTAAGCTTAGCAACTTCTCCATCAAATGTTTATACAAGGAAATTATGTATATATCTGGGGTGGATTAAAAGCTTGTTACTAAAGTAACCATGACAATTTTAACAAGCGAGAGTTTCACCTTAAAATCATATGGCAATTATGAGAGTAACCCCTCAACTTTATATAATGGACATTTCTCTATTAATTTCTCAATATGGGATGAAATTTTCTATAAATTTTTAGAATTTCAACATATCTATGGTTGCTATAGATAGTCTATTTTAGTGACAGATTAGAATAGCTAGTCTATTTTAGTGACAGATTAGAATAGTTGCAGAAAATCATAATTATATGACCTTGGTTTCGAGATCACTTCTCTTTTGCAAAACTATCATATGTTTTTCATATTACCAAGCTTGTAAAGGCAAAATTCATAATAAGGGGAGTCCTTAGACATTACCTGCTTTGATGATTTCAAAGCCAATAGACAAAGTTGTTCAATCTGATAGAAGGAAAGCTAGCCAGGCGCTTCTTTATGAAAAGTTCAGCTTACAAAAAAAAAAAAAAAAAAACACATTACATTGCTTAATAATTGTCATTACAATAGCACATTTCCAATATATGCATTTGTTTTTGTACAAAGAGGAAATATAGAGAATAAACTCTTCCACAAACTCTCACCCTAGTTTCCATGAACAAAATGACCCTTCCTCCGCACTAACAAATACTGGGCGGTGACGAAATGAATAAAACTTGAAAAAAAAAACTAGCCAATATTGGCAATACAAAAAAAAGGGAGAAAATTGTACCTATCTAGTTTCAACCCCTTCTACTCTATGAGAAAATTTACAAATATATGATGGTGTGAAAGAATTAATATAAATGACTGTGAGGAGACACCCAACAAATAAATAAAATCATTGCACCAATACCTAAGGCGCCATAAGGGATGAAGAAAAAGGGTTGTCAAGAGTCTTGAGTTTTTGGAACCTCATTCATGTAAAAACTGGAAGTCCAGGTTCTCAAGAAGCTCCTCGGCTGGTCTTACATCTATGAAATCTTTTGATAGCATTGAATCGGAGATGTCATCAACTGAGAAGGGAATGCTGCATCCAAAAAGCATGAATAATTTTCATGGTTCAGTCGCTTCAGTTAAATTAATAAAAGAAACAAGCATAATATACATACGGAGTATAAAACAATTCCCAAATACTTTTTTTTTTTTACCTGGAACTATCATCTAACAAAAAGGAATTGCTATCTGCATTGTTGGAGTCCTCAGTCATTAGGACTCTCATGCTGCCAATAACCTGCATAGATGGGAAAAATAGTACATTATTTGATGAGCGACCAAGTGAGTAGAGAACTTTGATTAAATTGGCAGCTATGCTTCTCAAACTCTTCTCTTCACCTCAAGTACCCGTGTAGGATTCGACACTCTGATATGGGTATTAGCGCTTGGCACTATATTTACTCATGTCCTACATAAGAGTCCAAGTAAAATAGAAAGGTGGTATGAGTAGCAAAGGAAGAAGACTTACATCGGGGGATACACTTCGAGTGTTATAGTTGTCGTCCCAGTACAAGGTACATATTCTGTACAGTTGCTGAACACTCAATACCTGAAAAATAAACACATCAGCATTGAACAAAATTTTACACTCAATATATTTCTCTCTACCCTTTTAAGTAATTTCTGAAAAAATTATATCCACAAACCAAATTCTAAGAAAACATCTAGAGCCATCTGTTACTGTTCTATCATCATCCTAAAAAGAGTCATCTGATCACTCAAGGGAATGACCAATCGCAAAAAATGCACATATTACAAGTTTTTTGCAAATATTAAACTATCAATTCCGGATATCAACATACTATAACAGTCATCAAATAGCTCTAGGGAAGAAACAATCGCAAAAAATGTATCTTGCAACTTTAACTAAATCCTAATATATCTGCCAGCACAATTTAACTTCTACAGTTCTACTACTTCAGATTATTGAAATTATCCCTCAAATATCATGCCCCCCTCGATAAAACAATCATAAGGAGACACCATGATTTATGCATTGAAGAAGAGACTTACAGGGCAGAGGTCGTTTGTTATTTCATCATAAGAAATCCTGTATTTTTGGTGTATAACCTGTGATAGGAAGCACAACCTTGCATAAGTACAAGTTACGACACTTGAGCTTGACAACCCGCATAAACCACATACATAGATATGGAAATACTAAAGCATAAAGTAGACTCAAAGATTCAAGGATAGATTATATATATATATATATATATATATATATATATATATATATATATTCATCCCCTCTTTCTGAGACGATGAATAATTCATCAAAGGAATAATTCAACAAAGTACTAGCTATTTCAGAGAGGGAGAAAAATCAAAGTAAATGCATAAGGTTGTACATATAGGAAACATACCAGAAACCCAACAGCTTGTCTAATGTGCTTAAGTTCATCCCAGGATGAACCTGCATACTATGAAGATAATGGTATCTTTATTAGATCTCTAATCCAAGTAGTTGAACTAGCAGGAACAGACCATGACAAAGCCTGCTGATAAACAATAGGTGAATGATAAGAAAGCTACCTCTTCCGTTGCTTGGGCACACCAGAGTTCTAGCTCAGCTAGTCCAGCCTTGACATACTCCCCATTACTAAAAGTACAGCACTCACGACGTAGCAACAAACTGAAACATTCAAACTAAGTTTGTTATATCTAACACATGTTGAAGAACATCTCGTATACAGGAAGGAGAAACACAAGACCTACCTGTTGAAGAGTTGTACATTGATATATGAGAAAACCTGAGTACATATTTTCTGACAGAGAACTGGAGGCACCTATATGAACCCGGAAAAAAGAAAAAAAATGCAAGGCCACTGAATGAGAAACAAGAGATTCTGATAAAATTGACAATATGCTAATAAATGTGGCTTACAGCAGAAGAATAATAAATACTTACGAAATTTTCTTTGAGCATTTTGAGAAGTGAACTAAGACTCTCAATGATGCCCTGCCAGTGACTTACAGCAGACTCTTTTGAGTCCTTACTGAAAGATCTACCTGACCTTAAGGCACCTCCCTTAGACGTCCTAGGCGCCTGAAACATGGCATTGTGAATTTGTGACATAAGTCAATGCTGAAAAAGGAAGTAAATCAATAACTTTTTAATAAAGAACACTCCGGAACATCATAGAGATACGGTTTCAGATTTATAAACAGCTGAGACTCTAGCAGGCTAACCTAAACGTCAAAATGCTAAGTCACTAGCCCTTAAGATTGCCATAAGATGGGCAATATAACATTCTTCTCTGGAGCTGTTTATTTTACATCATATATCATAATAATCTCTAGAACTTAAAGGTAAAACAGAGTTTGAGTCTGCCAATCTCTCCCTGCTCATTTTGATGGAGAAACACTATGATAAAAGCCATAAAAGATCTTTACAAAGAGCATACGTGATACTTCATTTTCATATAAATTTACAATTAAAGTTTATGATCAGCACCTCTACAATGTAGAGAGGGAAACCCATACAGTTTATTTAAAGGATAAGTTCGCAAAATTCTTGTCTTGAAATCAATTACAACTCAGATCTATTTAACAGCAACAGCCAATAATATCAGTTTCACCTAGATAATTCACCTGTCCCCAAATCCTAGATATGGAGAAGACAGCCTCCATGAAAAAAGATGATACAAACTACAACCTTAAGGTAGGGTGCAGAGCCAGTAGAGGTATACAAACTTGCCCCCATATGCTTTTTGTAATGGTTTCTAGCAGACTCAATTAAAGATCTTACATGAGATGAAGAATATGGAAGTAGTGAATTGTTGAGAATACCTGAATACACAAAGCAAGTAAGGATGACAACTCCCTCTTCAAGTTGTCACGAATAATGCCATAAATTTTCTCCACATAAGCAGTGAGCTGCTGCTTGAACAGCAAAGCTGGGTATTTGGCTTCCACTTGACGAACATTATCAAGAGCTGCGGCCGCAGCAAGACTAGAGGAGGAAGGAGAGGAACGGAAACCCTGTAAAATGTTCCACAGATTAGCATGGAAAAAGCTTTCCTCAAAAGAAAAGGCTCAGATCACCAATTATCACAACTCAAAACAATGTAAGAGGCAAGTACCATAGTCATCCTCCCAAAGAGAGATGTAGGGGGAGGAGGTTTGCGCTGTGCTGCATTGCCAGGAGCACCAGGCACTTTGAGGCTCCGTTGCAGAAGGAATAACAAAGCTGATGTATTTGACAACCAATAAGCCAGATGCTCATTATTATCATCTTGATTCTACAAGACATAAAAAACCAATCAGTGATCCAAGTTTACAAGTGAAACACTTGACGGGAAGAAGAGGCAATTATAAATCAAATGGAAGAAATATCTAAGAAATAGGTATTATTTATGCCACATATGGGAGATTAATCGAGTAGTACTCCTATGGTAGGGAACTATTCCAAGTATCTATTAGATGGTTGATCATCAATAATTTCTTGCATCACACTAACTTTCATACTTTCTACTATGGTCTGTTACAATCGTCATTTTTGTACAGAACAAGGATTTTATTTCCACTAAAATCAATCACTAAAGGTCCATTAAAATTCTTCTTGGTAGTTGCTTTATCAACTAGGACAATCACATCAAAATGGAGTTACCATAACTGAATTATGGTGGTAAGCAGAGGCGGACCGGGCGTTGTGCCTGGTGAGTCACATGACTCACCAGGGCCCAAAAAAATTTTGATATTCCTCCCCAGTCCCCATTCAGCATTTCGGCATTTCCCTGATTCCCAACCCTAGAGTTCCTTCACTTCCTTGCTCCAGAATTCCTCGCCACTGCACGAGTGTCGAGTGCACGACCTCCCTGGCTCCCTTGCTCGGCTGCTCTGATGCTCCCCAGTCCCCAGTTCCCCACGAGTCCACGACGAGACCAGTAGACCACGACAGCCGACAAGTCGACACTCGACAGCACGAGGCTGCACCTGCCGAGTCACTCTGCGTCGTCCACGAGGCTGCTCCGGTGCTCCCCACTCCCCAACACACAAGGTAATGTCTTATAACTCTTATTTGAATTTGAGAATTAAGTTTTATTTAATTATTTCAATTATTTGTAAATGTGTAATAAATTAATAATTATTTCCTAATTATCATTTATCATTAGACAAGCTCAACTTATGATCTAGTTGAGTAGACGCAATATTGTATGTGACTATGTGAGGGTAGTGAAAGCTAGGGAGATGTTTGTGTTTGGGGAAGGGGAGGTGATAGCTGAGATTAAGTTGGGGAATTATAAAGGGATGACGAAGAGGGTGAAATCGAATCATGCCGAGTGGAATCAAGTTTTCGCGTTTTCGAAGGATTGTATTCAGTCATCAATGGTGGAAGTGTTTGTTAAGGAGAGGGAGAAGGATGAGTTTATTGGTAGGATTTGGTTTGACTTGAACGAGGTGCCTAAGAGGGTGCCACCGGATAGTCAGCTCGCGCCGCAGTGGCATAGGAATTATCAATGTAATTATCATTTATCATTTGGAAATATGTTTTGATAACTGGATATGTTTGGATAATTACCTGAAAATTATCAGAATATGTTTGGAATTTGGATAATTACCTGGAAATTATCAGAATAGGTTTATGTCATTGCACTACTACTATTAGCTGTTTTATGGTGTTAGTTGTTATAAACATTTATTTGTATCAATATATTGCTTGATTTAGTTGAATATTTACTCAATTTTCATAATGAAGAGAAAACGCATTGTGACTCTCACCAGACAAAAAATCCTGGGTCCGCCTCTGGTGGTAAGGTACAAAATCAATTAAATTGGCAGCAGCAAAACAGATTCTCAACTATTCCAAAATCTCAAAGCCAAATTGTGGTACATGGGGAGGAGACACTCATAACACATGTATTAAGTATAACTTTTAAGAAGTACACAATTAATTAATTAAAATTTGCACAAGATAGCTGCATGAACCTCAGTCATAGAAACACCAAGTGAAGCTGTTTGATGACTTAAAATAACCAAATTAGGTAGTGTTTGGATACAAGGATTTGATTTCAAATGCTTCATTTCAATTATTATATTTCAAATCCTCTATGTTGTTAAAGAAGAGCTTGATAGATGAATTTCAGAATTATGAATTTTCTTCCACTGATAAAATAGTATTATAAACCAAAATTGTACACCATAATGAAAAAGGAAAATTCAATCAGAAAAATTTAGGATTTCTTCTATATTTTTTACTTCATTGGTGTTTTCGACAGTGGTTGCTTGCCAGAGTTTTTTTTGACCGGATTAATATGCTACTGCCCTTCCAAGGTCCAAAAAATGGCAGGCGATGCTCTTCCAAGCTCAACATAACGGCAGACACTTCTCTTCCATGCTCAAATCAATGGCAAGCGCAGCTCTTCTGTCGTCTTCTACTCTTCTTCAGCAGGTGGATGGGTCAGAGAGGAGAGAGAAATTGCAAGCAATTGAGCTAGAGAGGAAAGAATAAATTTTGGAGGGGGCGAAGGACTTTGTCAGTATTGACAGAGAAATCAAAGGAGGTAGAAAAGCAGGAGATAGCTGGAAATTTAAATGACAAGTATTTTTGGAAGAATTTACAAATTCTAATATTGGGTTGTTTAAATCAAGGGTCTGGAACTGGGCCAAAACCAATTTTATATGCTTTATTTTCCCAAACTACTGAATCTTATCCAAAACCATCATTCAAAATGAAATGCCCAAATCTAAATCCCCGACACAGTCTGAACTTCAGAGCTCCACAGACACAGTCTAATTCACTCAAGTCCTTGCAGATTCAATATTCTGAGTTTCATAATAGCCACAAGTCCATAATAAACCCACATAAGGGGAAGTGCTACTAATTTGTAATCATCAAACAATCATAATTGATATGTATAAGAAACATTGAAGAGTACTAAAATAGTTATGAAAAATCCTAAAGAAATCTGTCACTGCTATTCCCTTAACGTTCTCATACTTTTCAGCATCCACAAACTAAAAGTGCAACCTTGCCCCATTTTAAAAATTGTGTAGCAGGTTTCTTAATACTTCTAGAAAAAAATAATACCATGGTTTTGGTTTAAACCAATAAGCTAAAATCTCTCTAAGACAAAAAACTGGATCATCATTTAAAATCAAAATAAAATAAATGGATCAGTATTCGCTTTTTCATAACAACAATCTAACAGATAACTGAACAAACTTCAGGGAAGAAAAAGGGAAAGACAATATGACCTATAAAACAGTTATTTGGGGTCAGTTTTTATACAGGTAACTGGGATTAGGTAACATATGGGTTTGGGTCAAATAGATATTTTCTTCTTTTTCATATCCATTCAGATTTGGGTTGAATATTTGTGTTCCACATCCTTAGGGAGAGTTGATCAAGTTTTTGGCTGGATTTGCCAATTCCAATTGGATACCCTTACAAATTAGATCAAATTAGTAATGTAAAGAACCTTCATTGACACAGCATTTCTACTTGAATACAAGCAACAGATTTATACTAACGTGAAATCAATTCAAAACACAAATTGAAGTTGAACCTCATATAAATATAACATGACCAGTTGCCTTAATACACCTTGGCAGTTTCATCATGATTCTAAAGGCATCAGCAGATTTAAGCAGAGACCGAATACTACATAACTTTTTTACCTCAATGGCAGACCCAATCATCTGGATGAGGCGGTCAAACACACTAGTCCTCTCAGCTTCAAATGATTTCCAATGGAGGAGACACTTGTAAATTGTAAATGCGGCCACAGGCTTTCCCTGATTGAAGCCAATATTTTTCGTCACACAATGTATGAGAGCATCAACATTTTCCTGTGCCAATACATACAATCTCTAGATTAGAATGTGCACATGAATGACAAATTGACGATTTCTAAACTAACAACAAATTTTGCAAAAATCTTACTTGTTGACGTTCATTGTGGTATCGCCCAAGTTTTTGTTCAGATTCAAAATCTAACTTCTTGACAGGAGTTGCACTTTGTGTTTCCTACAAGTATGGCAACAGCACATTATCATATAGACAAAACTTACATCAAGAATATGGGAAACAAGATTGAAAGATTCAAGCCTCACATAGACTCTGGAATCCTCACTGACAAGGTGACCATTTGGAAATTTCTACAACAATATTGAATGAAATGTTTTAGTTGATAAATGAGATACATGACTAGAGAAATAGAAAACAGGAGAACAGGAGACAAAAGTACCAGAGTCACTGCTTTTGGAGTAACTTCTGAAATTGAGCTTACAGGTGCTGTTAACAATGATTGCTTCCGGAGGATCTTGTTTTCTGATTCCATGTCAAAAATTTTCTCTTCTAGCCTGTAAAATGGACCACCACTTCATAAGCAGCTTAATCCATTAAAAAATAAGATGAAGAGAAACGTAATAAAAATAGCACTTGAATAACCTTTGCATGTCAGTCTTCAGTTTAATCATTTTTGATTCTGCATCTAGTGTCTGTTTCAGCCGTTCTTCGCTGAGTTTACTAGTTTCTTCAAATTTCTTCTCTGTTTCATCAATTTTTTTCTCCAGCGAACTAACTAAGGCCTGCCAATAACAAGATTGTACTGAATCAAGATACAATACACTGGAATATTAAGGGATTTCAGATACAAGCTAAACTTAATCCAAGAAAGTAACACTCAAAAAAACCAAACATTAACATGGCCAATTTACCTTAAGACTCTCATTTTCAGCCGTAAGCTTCTCCATCATATCATTGTCAACAACAGGCACCTCCTGTATAACAGGTACATGTTCAACTACTTTCTTTGCCACCTCACACTCCTTGCCAAGCAACTCCTTAGTTTCCTTAAAATGAAGCTCCATCTCCTGTAATGCGGCTTTGAGTTTTGCATTCTCTTGTGTTTTGGATTCTTCCAGATCAGCCTGCAAATAAAGAATCCTCTCATTTTACAAGTCTTGTGATATTTCAGCACCAAAAAATGTCTTGGGATATCTTGAGCAAGCAAAGTCACAAAGTGAACTACACACAGCAGTTCTTGTGATATTTCAGCACCAAAAAATGTCTTGGGATATCTTGTGATACATGAAATGAACAGATACCTTGACCCACAATTATGCTAGTAAGTAGATAGGACATGAATAATGCTACAGATTATAGAGGACATTAAGGCACACCAATTAGAAAGGAAAATAGAGTAAAAAGATGATGAATGCTAAAAGAAGAAGCTTTTAAGCCTCATGCAATAAGATATTAGGAATGCCACTAAAATCTTTTGAATCTGATACGCTTCTTTCAACACTACATAAGACAAAGCAAATCATCCCAAAAAAAAATTCAAATCTTTCAGCAATGGCCCCAATATTTGCCTTCCATCTCGAATAGTCAGAAGATGAGGTGTAACAACTTTCGGACATTATCCTACTTCATCAGATAAATGTATCCTTCTATATTTCTGTAACCAAAGGTACAAATTATGAACAGTGAGGAAGTTTGAAATGGATAGCATGATACATTTCAAGTTTCCCAGAGATAGAGTGCTACAATCTGAGGCCAGCTCAATCTTTAGAGCTGCAAGGCCATCATAAGCTCTACTCTGTGACAGTGCGATGTTTGGTAGAGTCTTGTAAATTTATAAAGCACCAAGAGGGAATTTACTTAAGTTCAGACCAGACCACAAAATCCATTTCAAATATCTCATCAACATGTACTGTTAAATAGATAATCTTATGCTAATAGCCAAAAAATTTAAACAACTATCCCTGCTTCAATATTTCCTATGGAATATAATTGAACCACCCTTTTCCTCAAGATATTGTCTTTTCAAATTATGATTGATATTCAGCTTATCCAGGTACATGAAACGACATCATTGATCTTAAGCATATCCAATAGGGGATATAAATTTTTACTTCTTTCTTAGAAGATACAGTGCCTGGTTCCCATTGCAAATTCTAATATAAAAAGGAGGGTTCACAGTTTCCATTATGTCAGACGAAGAATGTTATAAACAAAGCAGGGTTGGTTAAGTTGAAATGTTAACTGTCCTGACCAAATCATTTGTCAGACCCTGACACAAAATCGTATAGGTCCCCAACGATGTTACTTGGTCTTTAGTAAACAAAAATAAATTTTCCTTTATCCAAAACTAAGAAGCCTTTTCGGTATACCAGATCATGCCAATGACATGTATCACACAATGCAATCATTCCACCAGTTAAAATCATACGTCTCAATCAGAAACCAGTCTCTGAAACCACCACAACTCAATTATTACTGGAGAATAGTTGTGCTATTTCAGATAACACAAGGAATCAAAAAACACTAAACAAGCATTAGAGCTGCAGAGGAAAAAAAACTGACTCTCATGCGTTTTTCCAGTTGTAAGCGCCAAGTAAGCTCCTCCACTTGCTTTTCCAGTTTATTTTTGGCAGCTTGGAGAGCACCTGTCTCCCGTGCAGACTGCAATTGCAAAATAAAACGTCAGTTCATAAATATACACCCTCCCAATCCACCACACTCGTACACTCAAGGTGAAACGGTAAAGATGCTTTACTTTTTCAAAAAAATAATGAAATCACACAAAAAAAATACAAAATTCTTAAAATAAGAAAACAAATGTCCTCCTTTGGACAAAAATGTATTATGTATACAACTAAAAAAGGTGTGCGAATCTCTCTTATGTTCTTCTCCACCAAGGAAATATAAAACCTTACTTTATTAAGTATTTGCAAGTTTCTAGATTCCTTTTCTTTTATATGGAATACAAGATAAACAATTCCGGAAATTTACAAGGGGCAAGCGGCAGACAACCAGAATAACCTAGCCATTCATTAAGAAAACACAGCAATATTTAAAAGTTTCCATAGATCATATGAGAGATTCGCGCAAATATACTCTAAGAATATGTTATATTACAAAGAAAAGGTAATCACCATCTTGAGTTTTCTCAGTTCATGACGAGCAACTTTACATCTCCATGCACATTGAGTGGTGATGGCTGCTTTCTTCAATCTCAAGTACCACACACGAGCTAAGAATTTGCGACAATGACTCTGGAAGTGAGATAATAAGTCAGTATAAATAGAAATATAGAAATAACTACAAGATAAATTATAAGAAATATTGCAATATGCTACACTTTACGGATAGTTGTGATGTACACATTATGCTATCTTCATATGTACTTACACAAAAAACTACAACCCAAACCAGAAGCATAAATTATATATTAAATCATATATCTTCATATGCACTTCACAAAAAGCTACAACCCAAACCGGGAGCAAAAATTATATAATAATCATTTCTTTACCTGAATGAAAATGGCAGCTCTAGTCTGTCTTCTGAAACGGATCTCACTGCGAGCAGCCATACCACGCATACCACTTTGAATGGAAATAGCAGAGCAGCAAGCTTCTTTGTATGCTTTTTGTGCAAGATACAGCCGCAAAGCTGTTTGGATTCTCAAGGATGCAGCTTCTTGCCTCATGCCTTCATATACATGACGAGCAAGTTGTCCTGTATAGTAAATAGATAAGTTAATGAAACAAGAAAATCATGAGCTTAGATAAACAAAGTTGAAGGCAAGGCTGGAAAGTGAAGCTGCAAACATAGAACAATAAAATACCTCTACATAAAGCTTGTATGTGTACTGCTGAGCGATGCACCAAAACAAAGCTTCTGCGGGCCAGATAAGAACGGATTTTTCTCTGGATGATACAAGCTGATCGCCCCAACACCTCACTTCTCCGAGCATCTAAATCAGCCATCTGACCAGCCCTGAGAAAAACCTTTGTCTTACCAATCTGCAAGATCATAATTTAAGGTGAGCACCAACTGATGAAAGTAAAATCAGCAAACAATGACTGAAGGTGAGTTCAATAAAACAGATGCACCTCAAGAAGCTATCATCTTATGGATGCCTTTCAAACATTGCAGTGCTCAAAAGTTCTTAAAGCAGTAAAAAATTCAACAAGTCTTTGGTAAAACTCTCTTCATTTTGAAGCGTAAATAACGTTAATTGAGTATAGGATAGAGGGAAGCCATAATGATGGTGTTCCGCTAACTAGAGAGTGAAACTAAAAAGATGTCAGCCAATTCTACACCATAAACATCGTACAGACAAGCTTCATAAATAATCAGAGAATCCAAAATGACATAATATTGCAGTTTTAAAATACTATTTCCTTTATTAAAATCAAGGGATAGAAATAGGCATTACTCTTACAATAACACAGAATTATAAATAAACCTGCACCAACAACATTCAAATAAAACTGCAAACTTTTTGTGCAGAATTCAATTGTGCAAAGTTGTAATTGCTAGCACAATTCAGCCATTTGACCTCTGTGCATATACAAAATTCTAACAAACTACGAATTTTAATAAGCCATATTCTCTTTGCATAATACAAAGAAAATTGTGAAGAATTGAGCATTAGACTTTTATTTTTGTATATGCAGTAAAGTACTACAGTATACATCAAATGAAGTATCTAGTAACTCTCAAGAGAAAGAAAAGTATTATATGAAACACAAGATGAGTTTAAAGGCACAATTCATGATACCTGGTAGCCTTCAAGTCCCACTTTCTCAAGAAGCTTCTTACACGCTGCAACTTCATCAGAACTAATATAAAATAAAATAAAATAAATTGAGGTAAGTTTCTTTTCCTGGCAACATTTATACAAGAAAAGATGAGGTTTACCTTCCATCTAAGACTTCTGGTGCAAGAATTCCAAACCGATCTAGAAACTCAAAAAATGGTTTTCTAGTGGGGTATCCAGCACAACTTATCCTAATAGCCTCTAGGACCCCCTAAAACAGTATATTTAAAGAGTTAGAACAACAAAAGAGCACTTTCACGTGACTATACCCAAGAGGAAAGGACATGAATTTCTCAATCCTCACCCCGCAGCGTAGCTGTTGTAGGACATTTTGATTCTCAAAAATTGCTGGCTTAAGAAGATTGTTTGGCTTCACACAGCGAATGTAATGTGGTTCAGTTGCACTCAGGGTTTCAAGAAGTGATACCAATTGTTGCTGCATAGAATAGATTCAGTACAGCACAAAGCCAAACTTTATACAAAACCATATAAGCAATACAGAACAATCATGACATACATATAAGGCAATAACCCAAAACTGACATACCTTGAAGCGAGTACCTATTGATGAAAACTTTGATGACTTAGAAGACTCTTCAGGTAAAGGTGGAAATAAATCTGCTACAAAGGAACATCTGGAAGCACTCAAAAGCGCTTGGTGTTCAGCAACAACATAGTCTTTGTTCTTATCCAAGAATAGTTCAGTTTGATAGGTAACCTACAGAAAGGTATAAGATTCCATAAGCTACACAACTTGATGACTACAACTTACTTATCCGGTGAAAACTGTAACTTACATCACCAGCATAGTGGCAAATAGTGAAATCACTGCGAGCTAATTTAGGCTTGCTGAATCGCTTATGATTTTTAAATGTCTGGTATAGCTTTTGGGCAAATGTTTCATGTGTTGATCTTGGGAACATACTGCCCAAAAAGGGAAAACCTCATCATGAGAATTAAAAAAAACCAATCACGAGGGTGCTAAATTCAGGTTGTATGCTTTTGAAACTGTCGAGCTTACCAAGCTTCATCCAGAAGAGAAATGATTCCACCAGGTTTCTGACAAAGAGAAATTCACATAGAAACGTTATTGGCAAGAAAGAAGAGGGCATACATGGATGTATACTTGTACAGGATATTTAACAAGCTACTATATGTAACTAAAACTGAATAATATACCACATATTACCTCTAAAGCAAGAACCTCAGTGGTTTCCTCAATTAATTATAACAGAAACAGCTAAATAAAAGTAACAGACAAGGAAATAAAGACCAAAAAATATGCACAGACAAAACACAACAGCAATTTGAAAGGAAAACAAAGGCAAATAAATCCACCACCAAAAAACAAATTACAGATATCAGTACAAGCATCACTATCTCAGAAGTACAAAGTGAGCTGTTCAACAGCAACTTTTCTTTTATAAATAAAAAAGAAATAACAGATTGAAGTTGCCAATGAAGTGTCTCATATATGCAGGAGTGCTAAGGACAAGAAAAAAAAAACTCATGCCCTTGAGCTATCAAGAACTAAAGGTGGAGTTAAGAACCTTTTGCACAGAATGCAGCAAGTGACTACAGATGCAAATAACCTTAGCCAAACAATAACAAAGCTTGTCAATGTATTCACAATGAATAAGAAAGGGAAGCACTAACATGATTAGCATCTCTCCAAAGATTTTAGAACAGTAATGTCAAGAAACCAACAGATTTCCGTATAATTTCCATGAGAACTACCTAGACAGTAAACTTTATGAAGCTACATTTTAATAACATAAACGTAAGAATACATATGGAGAGAGAAGCCTTCTCTTGAACAACTAACACATCAACCTTTTCAATGAGATCCAGGATATCTTGATTATCAATAAATTCAATGTAGCTCCAGTTTATTTCTTCTTTTTCATATTCTTCCTGTTCCATCTTGAAGACATGCTGCATGACATATTCTGATGTGTTACCACAGCATAATAATATGAAAAGAAGAATTGTCAAGTAGGCAAATGTGTGAGTTTGTTGATATAGAAACCTGGTTAAAGTGTTGCTGAAGCTTCTCATTTGTTAGATTAATGCAAAATTGCTCAAAACTGCAAAGCCATCAAACTAATTAGTAACTTTAATGTATCATCAAAATAATTAAATAAAAAAATGAAAGAATAAAACCATACAAATGGTTTACTCGATTACAATTTTGACTGACAGAAGGGTGATTTTTCCATGTGTTACCAGATAATGAACAATTACAATATTATGATGGAAGTCAACTAGATAAAGAGTTGTCTCTATCTCTTATCCTTCTCTGTTCTCTCTATTACTCCAAATCACATACATCACAGGAAGAATAATAGTTACAAATCAAAGTTGAAGAACCAACTTTACATTGAAAATTATACAAAAATAGAAACTATTCACATTTTCTGCAGGTCAACGTCTTCACTTAAGTTACCAGCAAAAACAATTTGAAATTAATGAGATCAAAATATTCTGACACTGCAAGGTTGAGAAGTGTTAAAAAAACAAAAACAATGTCCAAAACACATGATTAAAAAGAAGAGAAGCTAATCACTGAGTAAAAGTATCTGCAAGAATTTGTTAGGGCAACCCCAGTGCTGAAGGTCTATCTGTCTAGTTCAGTTCATAGCACCAAATCTTTACAGTATAGAAAATCTCCATGATGAGAAAGCATGAAAGTCATTGCATGAAAGCCAACATTCAGTAAGCACAAGATCCACCATGGACCTCAACTACACAAGCAGATTGCTTTTGCCCCCATGCTCCACAAAGAATAACCCCATCAATCATGATAGTAAAGGCATACCGGCTAAGCACCTGTTTGTCTTGAAACTCTCAAATCCATAGATATCCAGCACTCCAATAATGAACTTTGAAGTAGGATCTTGACCAATTGAAGTGTTAATATTATCAACAAGCCTAAAGTAGTTTGCCGAGGAATATAACAGACAAGAAAAAAAAAATTCATCAACCTATGTAAGCGGAGTTTAAAAAGAACCAAGAGAAAACATTACTAGGACACACAACTAAATGTTCTTACCAGTCAAACAACCTAGAATATACGATTTTAGCCAATGCATCTCTACTGAGGGCCGCAGAATCTGGATCCAAGGATTTGGTAATGGTTTCATCACGAGTAACCATTATGCGTTTACAAAGAGAATCTTCTAGTGCCTTGGGATCACACCTGAACAACATAATAAATTATTCTCAATAATTATGAAAAAAGGTTCTTCTTGAATTAGCAGAATGCAAATGTACATGAAGAGCTCAGCAGCCGTTTGTAGATGGAACCGAGACTTCTCATCTTTGGGCTCGGATGAGTCCATTTCCTTCCCCTTTGCAAATTCAATGTTTCCTAAATGAAGAATTGCAGCCACAACCCGGAAAATTCCATCCTGAAAATAAAAAATAAAAATAAACTACCTCAAGTAAAATTCCTACAATATGGCTTATCTACCCCAATGAGAGGGGAATCAAAGTACCTGCTCATCAGGACTAATTCCAACCACATCCATAGCCCTTCTGGTGGCAAGGTATTCTTCTCCATCATCAAGCCCTTCCAATTTAATACAATTTGATTGATTCAGATAATGAAATGTTCTCGGATCTCCCAGTTTGTATCTTTGAACAACCTGAATGATTTATGGACAAAACAATTACGAACAAACCAAGAGCCTTTACAGAATATAAGTTCACATTAGCGAAAGCATAAATATGCACATTAAGTCCTCCGCTAGTATGTTTTCAATAAATTTTCAAGAGTCGCTGACAGCACACAGTCGTATCGCCGGCTTCAGAGATGCTGTACCAACTAAATTTTTTGGCTTAACTGTAACCTACTACTTGATTCCCATCTGCATGCCAATTGATGTGTTTCCCATCAACACTCTCAAAGAAATAACTGACTCTCCTATAGATGAGAGCTTTAAGCACAGAGAAAATCAACAAAGCATCCTGACATATTTTAGATAGTACAATCGGATCCAGTTATGAACAAAAGCACAGATATAGCCCACAGATTAAGACCAAGACATACCCTATGTCAACAACAAAATGCAGTTCATATCCTCATCACAAGGATCACAAAGATTATGCTCAACCATATAGAAATGTTGCCTGCTTGCTACACACTTGTGCATAGTTGTTCTAGATATGATTATAATAAGTAGTGAATGGGAGACCATATAACAGCCCACAGATTAAGACCAGAAAACAATCTAGTACAACAAAAAAGCGCAGCTGATATCCCAACTTGGGAGAGATTTAGGGAGGTACAAATATACATAGCCTTAACTCTTACTTTATCCGAGTTGATTAGAAGACAGATATATTCCAGAAGACCCATAAGATATTTTTATTTGTCAGAGAGAATGAGCATTAAGGAAATCCTTAAGAAATCAAATATGGTTAACTTTCTAAGATAATAAACTTAAAGAGTGAAAAAAACAAAGACATAACAATATTTACAATATAATCCTTGCTTGGTTAGATCAATCACTTTCACTTCCCATATCTACACACTCCATCCACATAAGAGTCTAGAACATCTTTAAGAGCCGCAGAAATCATAAGAAAAAGAAGAAAACCAATCTAAAATGAGAGCAGGTAAAATTAAGGCTTTGAAGTTCAAATACACTTTACCTGTGTAATAATGAGATTCATGACTATAGGTTAAATACCACTAACCCAAGCCCGATGAGTAACAAGGTTTTCATAGACATCATCTCTATACTAGTCTATCCTTCCAGCTCATCCGTTCAAACAATTACAAGTCTCCTTGATAATCCTAAATCACAGACAAACTTCACTCTTGTACATGATAATATTATTTCAAGGATAAATTCAGATTATGTACTTCCACCACACTAGAATATCATAGTAAACTATGCCTAAGAAATTAAGTGCATAGAGCCTCAAGCCCTCATTATAAGATATAAACCATATACCATGCAAATAACTAATGCAGACACTCCTTGTCCAAGAATATACTAGACAAAAACTAATACATGTTCCAAAACACAACAACAAATGCCTTATAAAAATATGAAGTAGAACAGATCTTCAAAGATACTTTTTGACAAATGCGGAGGAAAAGAACTTCTGCGTAGCAAGTAATATCGGTCCACAATGAGTAGACCAAACTGATAAAAATCATTGTAGGCCAGCTTTCCACATTATCCTAACTTTAAGTCAACAGAAAAATTAAAAAGGAAAGCCGTTGCAATCTATTTACCTCTTTTGGTGCAGCACAAAGCATGTAGAAACAATGATAATTTCTCTCTGGGTCTGATACTTGACACACACGTGATCTTTCCAACAAATATGTTCTTATTGCTGCTCCAGATATCCTTCCCTTCTGGTCAAACTGGAGCTCCACAAATTTCCCAAAGCGACTACATTTTGGACATATAAAGTAAACAAATGATAAAAAAAATAAAGGTTAGCAACTCCTGAAATCATTTGAATTTATTTACCTCGAGTTGTTATTTCTGACAGTCTTCGCATTTCCAAATGCTTCCAGAACAGGATTAGACTGCAACATCAAGGAAGAGATTAGGGTTAAAAGTGACCTTATAATATGCTCAGACAAGATGAAGTCCAAATGAAAATACAAATTCGATTTCCATTTTACAACAGACATTTGCTTAAACCAATGGAACAGCTATACTGACTAGAGAAGGCAAAGACCATTACCTCCAGAACTTTTTGTTCAATACTTCTTCCCTCAGAAGCCTTGACTCGACCTCCCATATAAGCAAGATAACGCATAAGCAGTTTTGTACTTTCTGTTTTACCTGCCCCACTTTCTCCACTCACTAAAATTGACTGACTTATTCCCTCCTTCATCATTAATCTGTAAGCAGATGCAACATATGCTGAGATTCATGAAGAGGTACTAATATAGAAAAAAAAAAGGCACATATATCTTTACCTAAGTACCTAACAGGTTTGTTTTACAAAAAATCCAAAATCAGCAAATGACATGATGAATAATGATTTTGGTTCAGAAAATAAAAAGTAATAAGAAGAAAGTTGCACAAGGAAACATGAGTTCTGCAACTTTCCCCATAATCATTTCTCAGTTTGGGAGCAATGAGAAACCAATAAGCTCATACAAGAGGAATTATAAACAGTACCGGTAGGAAGCATCCGCAATCGCAAAAGGATGTGGACTTAGCTCACCAAAACCTGCCCCTTTGTATTGTTCCATCATATGTGTGTCATACAAGTGAGGTAGTTTTCTGAAAGGATTTACAGCTATCAGAATATTTCCAGTATACGTCTGTAGACAAAAGAATTTCGAAAGAAAATATGAATCAGTACCAGTAGGATTAGAAGTCACCAAAGAATTTTATGAGAATGTGTACAATGCAGCCATAGAAGCGATCACATAACACTAAAGCTGACATTCTAAGGTTATGCACTGTTTAACTTATTTTAAAGCCTCGTTATAAATTGGAATAAATCAAATCAAGATTAGATCAGATAATAAACAAAATACAGAACCCAAGTTCAAATTAAAGAATATTGCATAGAAACAATAATATCATCACCAATTCACCATCGTAGTTATAGTACAATATAATCACGTTTCTCAATATTATTTTTATTGTCATCACTAGAACATAATTATTTAAACAACATCATCAGTTATGAGATTATCTACTTATTATTAATAAACAGTGCCAAAAATACAATATACTCTTCCTTTTTCTGTTGTTTTTCCTACTTTCCTTTTTGTCAATTTTTTTCCATACGCTAATGACGCCACCATCATTAACTGTCTTCCCTGATATGTATGAAAAAGAAAGTGGGAAGAAAAAATAATGAAGTATTCAAAAGAATGAATATCTTGAAATACATTGTTGTTCATATTCTTGATGTTGGAGGAGGTGGTTGAGGAGGGAATGCTTACTGGATAGGGCAGAGTGCTTTGAGTGGGTCCAACATCGAAAGTGGGGGCCAGGGAAGGTGGAAAGGTAACAAATACACAGAGTACCAAATAAGTAATACGGAGAAGAATGGAGTAGGAAGAACTTTCATGGAACGAAGCTAACATAACAGTAACAGTGCTTCATACTAACAGCAGCAACAATAAAAAAAAAACAAAAATAATAATAGCAATATTATTATTAGTATTAGTAATAGTATTGATATTAATAATAATACATTCAAGAAAGAGTGTGTTAGATACATCAGTACAAGTGATCATATCTCACAGAACTTGAATTAGCTACTCCACTACAGAAAAGGATAGTTTGAGTAATAAGATAATGGCATGTACCTTACACCTACAAATTTACAATTATGCAAGAAAAATTATACTTACATATATTTCGTTGATGTCATATCTAGATTTCAAGTTCTGCAATACCCCAGGTTCATGTAAATAAGCGAGCTTCGTCATATCATCCACCCCACACTGAGGGGCTTCTGGGTCCTTAGGGTACACATTCGCAGCTTGGACTACAACCTGCATATCACAAGGGAGCACAAATTCATCACAAAAGAGCATGCTTTTGACCTAAAAGAGAGTAACAACATTATAAAATTTACAACTATTAAGTACAAAACACCACAAGGCCAGGATAGTTCTTCATAAAGCCCAAGAAATCCAGCAATAAAGAAGAACCATACAAAGGGGAATGTTATTAAACAAAATAAAGAAGACAGTATGCAGCGATGTGTTCATGCACAACAGCACAAAGCGAATGACCAACAAAAGTAAGAGGCTTCAAATAAGCCTGCTTTTGAGAGATGTTTCTCCTCAAAGCAATGTCATTAACATTGGAGTCAGAACCTCAACACATTCAAGATAATATACGCCATGAGAAACGCATTTCAGCACTCACCGTTTTTCCTGAAGTACAAAGGACCTTTAAATTTCCACCGTTAATCTCAACCACTTCACCATCTATCCAAACAACATCATGGTCCTCAATCCAAACAAGAGATCCGACAGCTAAACTGGCTGAAGCAGCCTGAAATATACAATAACAAAAGCATAGTCCCAGCTTAAATTGAGCATAAATCATACGGCATGACACTATAGGCAATTTAGGGAATGCAAAAACATATAGAACAAACTTTATGCATCAATATATGAAAGAGGAAATGGACATGTGAACAAAAATCAAAGAGGTATGAGATGGAAGAGTTATCTTTTCGAGGAACATTATCCAATAGATTAATACCTTTTATATATCACTTTTTGTAGCCTTCTACTCAAATTAATTTGGAAATAACTATCTTTTAGGTTTTAATTACAATGAAAACCTAAAAGATGGGCCCAGGGTTCACCCTTCATTCATCACCATTCAGCTCTATATCAACTTCAAGCGGTAGTAGACTAGTAGCCATCATAATTTAGATCCTAATACAAAAAATGATTAAGTTACAAATCCTTTATTTTTTGAGGCATTTGCAAGTCAGTTTAAGCCAGACATAAGAAAAGTGTCCTAAATGGTACTATTATTCTAAAAAGAATTAAAAGGCAACCTAATTAAGTGTTGTAAAAGAAGGTTGTGCTCACAGGACATAGCTATTACGATCTGAGTCCTCTGACTACAGTATCTGTCTTTTATTAATGATGATATCTTCAACTTCGCAACAGTGGCTAAAGTTTAAGAGCACCTCCAAGGTAAGCTTGGCGAGGTCCAATAACAGTCTATACCATGTTTTGGTTGACCTGTATTGGACCATTTTGCACCTCAACAGCAATAGATGTACCAGTATAACAGGAGCTATAGGATAAAAGACAAAGTAAATTTGATTATTATTTAGGTCCAAGCACATAATTATTTTTCGAGATTTTTGTTTCTGGCATTAAACATTTTCCTGAGCTAGAATTCCTAATTCCTACAACAGATAGATATATCCGCGATATCCTCAAATCCATAGGTTTGGCATAGACTTTAAGGGTTCATATCGGCTTGAACTTTGCAGAACATTGAATAGTTGGGTCAACTCAAACTTTTTCTTTAGTAATACCAGATTAACCAATGCACACTCCTTCCACAAAGACTTTAAGGGTTCATATCAGCTTGAACTTTGCAGAACATTGAATAGTTGGGTCAACTCAAACTTTTTCTTTACTAATACCAGATTAACCAATGCACACTCCTTCCACAAAGCAACAAAAAAGACTGCCATAAATTTCACTCACTCCCAAACCCTGCTAGATTCAACTTTGTAATTTCCAAACACTTCATGCATTAGATAGGAAGACAAATCCAACATAAAGCGGAACCCATAATTACCTGAAATGACAATAAAGGGGGAAACTAGAGGCCTGGGCTAGTTGAGGATTGTTCATAGTTCAAACTAAAAAACTATGTAAGAAAACTAGCACCTGCCAGAGCAACATGTAAAAACCTAATCAGCTTTTACCATACTAAAAGATCCAAAAGTTATGGGTAATAAGAATCCGAAACAAGGAATGCCAAGAATATTCTTGGTCAATTGGTGAGACTCTCTTCAGCAATGAGCTTCACAATGCAGCTGAGTTAACACTTGAGAATTGAACCTCAATAACAGTGTTCCACTCAAGAAAAATAATCAGATCTTAGGTAGAGAGATGTTTGTTATCAAACCCAAAACTGTAAAATTCTGCCTTCCTCTATATCACATGTCAACTCCAAGTCCAAACACCAACCCCCAATATGTAAGACCTTAATGAGAAAGATTAAGACCAGCAAAAGTTACTTCAACCTTCTTTATCATACCAAGATATGCCAGGCTGACAGCACAATGCTTCAGGTAATGTAAATCCGAAAATGAATGCTGGTCAATTTGCCCCTATAATCTATCCTCAGAGCTCATTTGAACTCGACTACTCAACCATCAAAAACTGCACCTCGAACGCCCAACCGAGTCCACAACTACTGTACTCTGCAAAGACTTAGATTGCAGATACTTTCGCAATTTCTACTAGATAAATTTAAATACACTGGACAACAATTTTGTAGGCATTAATCTATAAATAATAGATCAAACATCATATCTAAACCACATCAAAGTTGGTCCATATTATAATAATAACTAAATGCACCAGCATAGCAATAATTAAAATATCCAAATTAAGCTCCAATTCTTCTTCAAATGTAGTAAACGCATTGCTCAAATGAAGAATAGATCAGTCAACAACAGTCAATAATTAGTACGAATCAGTCAAATACTCGGCAAAAAAAACAACTCTAAAATTCCAAATAAAAACACACCCAATTCATACAATAAATTAACAAAACCAACCAATCAAAAAAAAATTACCATTCGGCTTAAATTCGGATCGAAATACCCTGATTACTTCTCGATCTGGGCTGCTTCCTCCTTCAACAATCAATCCCAGTTCATCAAAATCCCAAACTCTAAAATAAACCCAATAAAATCAAACAAAAACCCAAATCAAAACCCCCAAAAAATTCACCTTTTTCTACAGAGAATCTCAAATCACACAACCCACTGGCATAATACTCTGTTTTCCTCTATATTTTCAGCACTTCAAACTTTCCATTGTCAAATAAAGTTCTTATCTTTTTGATAAACCCAGAAATTGCAATGAATGCTGAACCCAAAATCTCTAATATTTTTCCAATAATGAAGAAATTAGGAATTTTTTGTGAAGTGCAACTTCTGAAGAACAAAGAAATGGAAGAGAGAGAGAAATAAAAAGCTAAAAAACCCTGCTCTAAGCAAATAAATGTGGTTTGATTATTACTCAATTAACTATTATTTTTCTTTTTTAATACAACAATTTGCTAATTAAAGGAGACTAATAAATAATCAAGCTGTTAATATAGTGTGATAATAATAAAGCAGCCTTTCTCCCTAACCTCTGCTAGAAATGGTCAAATTCCGAAAATGCCCCTCAGAGGGGCCCTTTGAAGATGCTGTCTGAATCCAAGAAAATTGAACGTTTGACGCGGGGGTCGGTGATGTATTGGTGTCATGGTGTGTAGTGTTATATACCGCAAAACCGCGTCGTTTTGCATATGTCTTGAAGTATTGGGATTATTTTATTATGATTGTATGCTTATGTACGAACTTAATTGATTGTTAGGAATAGAGTAGAGTGGATCTTAAACTTTTAATAATTTGGTCTCTGATGTCTGATGTCTGATGTCTGTTGTCTGATACTGTTGTCTGATGTCTGTGTCCAAAGATATCAGCGTCTCTTGCATCAGTTAAGACTCAATCTTTGCTGCTTTTATTTTCTCGTGTGAATATATGCTTTGATGCTTCTTAATTTATTGGGCCAATACTCAATTTTTTTTTGAGCAACTCAAATCGTATAGATTCAGTAAAAAGTGATCAAAATACGATTGTTACATTAAATAATCAATTTAAAACCTGGCCTCTTACCTTAATTACTCTACCTAATTTCGTCTTGATTAGGTCGACTTGATCTAATAAATAACGTGTTTAATTATGTGTATTTTATCATAAAAAGCTTAAAATTGAATATGGTACAAAGATGAACACCAAATTTCTTTTGACTATTCATCATTTAAATATGACAAAATCCAAACTCAAAATAAAACGCTATTAATATTATATTGTATATGACTACAAAGATTTTACCTTATACCACTATCAGCAGTGGTCAAAATTTTGTCATTCAATTCCCTCTCTAACCAATTTCTCACTCATCTCACCTAATTATCCTCATGAGTTTTTTGTGAGTAAAATGTCATCCCAACAGTAAGTAAAAAAACTACTCACCAATCTCTCTCTTACTTTTTCCAATACCTCACCACACTTTCTCTCTCTTCCATATTCACCAATTTTACTTAATTTTCTAATTAATGTATGATTATAATTAATAATTTTGTATCGTTATTAATTAATTTATGTTATTATTGCGAAGTTAGCGTTTCAATCAATTTGTAAAGTACTTAATATTTTTAATTAGCGGTTATAGTTATCGTTCATAACTACAATATTTAACTATCATTTTTAATTATCGCATTTTTATATCGTTTTTCATAATCGATTTTTAATTTCCTTTTTAAACTATCGTTTACTTTATTATCGCATTTAATTAGCTTTTTTTATAATTATAGTTTTTAATTAGCGTTTTTAATTAGCGGTTAACAATAGCGTTTTTTTAATAATTATCACTTTTGATAATCATTTTAAATTAACGTCTTAACTAACATCTTTATTATCGTTTTTATGAAAATAAAAGCAGAATAATTTACCTTAACGAAGATTTGCAAAAAAAATATGTATGATGACAGTTGGGAAGTAGATAATGGTGAAAAACGAATTCAATTAGGAAAATGTATTTTTTAAGTTGTGGAAAAATATAGCAAAATGGGTGTCATTTTATAGAGAAAATTTTTTTTATAACCGTTGGTAAATTTTTTTTTTTAAAATTGTTTAAATGCTAAAAATAGCCGTTGAAGTTTAAACGGAATTAAAAATGTGGGGCCCACCTGAAATTTTTTCCAGGGATGCATTTTTCACTCATTTACTCACCATTTTTAATCGTGGGGAAAATTTTACTCACTGCCGATAGTGTTCTAAAGAAGAAAAGTGCTCTATGTCAACCTAAACCTGCAAAAAGTACCACCCTCGCTTTTTTCCAGCTTCATGGATTAAGATTTTAAATTGGTTATTATTGATAGGAATAAACAATTTTGACGTGAATTTTTAATTTTGGTCGAGTCTTAACTATAAGTTTTAATTAGTATTTGAATGGTGCAATACTGACGTAGTGACGTGACATATGAAAAAAGTTATAGAACAAGACCCTCTAATCTTGCTTGTTTCTTATGATCTCCTATATTTTATGACTTCATTTCAAAAACTAGTTTAAATGAAAATTATAGTTTATTATATATGATAACATATTAACATGTAGGAAGGTAAGGATTTCAAGAAAAATAATATACCGTCCTACAAATTTCTAGTTACAATATTCATTTCTCTTAAAAAGATGTACCCAATATTTCTAGTACTAGTTGTCAAAATTTGACCCGACCAGATAAACTACCCAAAACCAATCCAACTAGACTTAAAGCCAACTTAAAACCGATTTGACCAGATATTCGAAGACTCGAACTCAATCTGTGTCAAAACCGTTACAAACTCGGCTCAAAGACAATCCAAAACCAATTGAACCCTACAAATAGTCAATATGACCTGATTTATAACAATTGCAATAATGTAGATACACACAATATACTCGTTTGATACAATAATACACATTTAGTAATCATTACCTCATAAATATTTTGTTTTGCAATGACTTGTCGACATAGTCATTGTCCAATTTATGGTTAAACCATCATATGTAAACAAGTTATCGGAGGAGCTAACTTGTAATCCCCCCTTAATTTACGAAATTTTGATTACATTTTACTGAAAAATATTTTCTATACGTACATATACATTTTACAACTTATATGCTTTTTAGATACTTTCTACATAGATTATAAAATATTTTTAAGTTGTAGTTATTTACTTTTACCATTCAACTTATTTTATAAATGATATTTTAAAAAAAGTTATTAAACCCAAAACTCTATCCTACCCAATAATCATACTACCTAAATAAATAACCTAAACATAACCTCACTTTATCCACAAACTACAAAACTCTTCAAAGAAAAACAAAAAGAAGAAAAAAAAACATATCAAACACAAAAACACCAAACTCTTCCACGTACACTTTGCTAACTTCCCTTTCCAACGTGCACTGTCGCCCCTACTGCCGCCATAAATTCCAGCCTGTTGCCACCCTATACTCACCGGTGAGCCACTGTCGGCCAGCGGCCTTACCCTCTTCCCCTTCCTTCTCCTTTCCTTGTGTTTTCCCTTGATTCTATATATTATGAAATCATGAAAATTGTGTTTGTTTGTCTAAATTGATTTTGTAATTTGGTGTTGCTCTTTCAAAGAATGGTGGCGAGACAAGGTTTTAGTTTCCATATCAATATGATTTTCCTTTGTTTTCTTGTTATGGCTAGGCATGTATTGGTTATGTATGCATATCTAATTCTCTTCCCCAATTCTCCAAGATATATGGCTGCTTGTGTTAATGATGTGGGGTTGCTGTTGTATTAATTGGGATGATGTCGAAATATTGGGGGTTTAATTTGATTACAGTGGTGTCTAACGTCTTGAGAATATTAGGAAGTTGATTCATGGTCAACTACTTATGGACATACTGTGAGATGTTGTTGCTTGCATTATGGGGTTCTTGCCAATATTTTGCTAATGATGATGATTATGAATTACAAGGTGCTATGTGATTGTTTCACCAAGAATTAGAAATATAGTTTAATCACCAAGAATTAGAAATATAGTTTAACTTTGTCAGAGGAGTTTGGCAGGAAAGGATAGTATATTGTGACCAACACTTTCATTATAATCATAGTATTTTTGTGTGCGTGTGTGGGCATTTGGGGGGGGGGGGGTTATATTCAAAGTTTCTTTATCTTATCAATATGATGAAGTTTGGGTGCGTGGGCTTATATGAGTTAATGAGATTAGGTTAATATGTAATTTTGTCTTTTGCACAGTAAACAATAGTGAAATTATAATTGACTTCTAGCTTGTTTTTTTAGATACTTAAAAACGTGTTATGGGATGATTTTTTAAAGCTTTAGAAAAAATCAAGGTTGTTGTAAATTTGGTTGATTGGTATATTGATTTAGGTTGTATTATTTGGTGTAGGAGAATAATTTGTAGAAGGTGTTCGACAACAGAGAAAGTGACCACCCAATTATTTTAGTCAAGGTACGTACAAATTACGAATAATGTTACCTTTAGGAGCATGATCTAGGGTGAAATGCAAATTTAGTATCATGTTTAGGGAACCTTTTAGTGAGATTGTTTGGTTATTTATTTGAAAGAATTCATGTTCTTCATATTAAGGGCATGATTTGGTATTATTGGTGTAACACCCTGGTAATTCCCATTTTTTGAAACCAAACCTTTAAAAAACTACTAGTGTGTTACCGCCACGTGTTCAAACGTTAAGGTTATAAAACAGAGTTTTGCAGCGGAAAACCAAAAGACTTTTTGAAATAACATTAATCGTAAAACAAACTCCTAACATAACAAACTCAAATCCAAAACCAACAGTCTAAAATCAAACCAAACAAACGTAACTTATTATGAAATTCAAATTAAAACAACACTCCTCTCAAGCCACACATGCATATATGCTCGTATGGATACATGCCTGCTCTCCAATAATACAAATGTAAGTATTGGATCACCATAGTGTCATTTATAGGCAAGAGACATGACCAAAAACACACAAAGCACGTAATCAGCAAGCTGAGTACATACAAATTACAAAATATAACAGTTGAAATAGAAAATAAATAAAGGATATACATAGAATGCAAGAACATATTACGCAATATTTTACTCAACTGATATGATAAATTAATTAATTATTTAAATTAAGCAATAGACAAGGTTGTCTCCCCCATGTATTGGTTAGGATATCAAATAAATAAATAACTCATGCACTCCTGTCGAAGAACATCAAAATACAATATCAAAATCCAGATGGTAAACGGGCGCGTCTCCGTCACCATAGCTAGATGAGATTTCAACTAACCCCAATTTTAAGTTTAAAACTTTATAACAGAGAGACTCGTAGATCACACGACCTCTAGTTAAAGCCAAGGATAAAACCCCGTGAAACTCCAACCCCTGATTGTCAATACTCTAGACATGCACTAGCCTAGAGTTTTATTGCTTATCCTCTTTCTCTTTACGTGATTTATAGTTTAAACTCAATATACACAATCACCATAGCACACACATGCAAAAATTACAGTTACATAATCAATCTATGTTATATTGTAATTTTTAACCTTTTAATTTCATTCTCAACTGTTAAACTTGTTGAACAAAGTCAACTACCCTTATCATTAAGACTTAAAATTTCACCTTTACTCCAATCATATTATCAGTAATGAAAGAGTAATAATAAATAATCTCATGGATTAATTAACAAGTTAATATCAATTCAATAAATCACGATTTCTCACCAACAATACCAATTCATGCCCCTAATATAAAGAACATGAATTCTTTCAAATAAATAACCAAACAATCTCACCCAAAAGGTTCCCTAAACATGATATTAAGTTTGCATTTCACCCTAAATCATATTCCTAAAGGTAACGATCTTCGTAATTTGTACGTACCTGGATTAAAATAAACGGGTGGCCACTTTCTCTACTATTAAGCACCTTCTACAAAGTGTTCTCCTACACCAAATTTTACAACCTAAATCAATACACCAATACCCAAAATTTACAGCAATCATAATAACCTTTCAAATGTTTTAAAAAATTCCAAAATATCTTTTTAACTCTCCCTAAACATAATCTAGTATTTCCAACACAATACTACAAGTATTATTTGAAAACTCATTAAGATACATATTATAAAATTCCATTTTTATAACCCTTCAAATCTGAAAATTTGTATTCCATATAGTATACTCAAGTTACTCCCAATCGTATCATAAAATAATCTTAATTTAATGTATATACTAATAGTATATAATTTCAAACATTAAAACATGAAATCTCAATAATTAAACCATAATCTAATATGTATAATATTCTGAAAATTTATTCCAAATACCATAGTATTAAGTTTTTATCAAAATACATCATACTATAGTCAAAATTTCATGAAACAAATACTAGTATAAGAATCTAAGTCTTAAGCCATGAAAACTATCATTTTATACTAAAACATATGATTATAAAATCTAAAATTTCATTTAAACTATATCCCCATAAAATTTAACATAGATGATTCACAAAATAATTAAGATTTTATGTAAAAATCAAAAGCTTATTATCAAAAACCCTAATTCATGATACTAGCATACCTAGACCTATTATTTATGCATGAAAACTTGTAGGATGTATAAAAATAATTTATAGAACATACAAATTTATATACTTTCAATATAAATTCAACCCATAATAAAATCATATAGGTATCATATAATAATTTATAAAACATGCATATTAGGCATAATAATTAAGGGGAAAAAATGGAAAACAAAGAAGAAGACTAGGGAAGACCAGTGGCTCATCTACGGCGGCGGCGACAAGGGGGTTAGCGTGGCTACTGGGATTCACGGCAAGGAGGAAGCAACACAAGGGGGTGGGTTCTTGCTTCACGTGGGAAAAAGGTTTTAAGGGGGTTTAGGTGTTTTGTTTTTGTTTTGTACGTGATTATGGGGTGGGTTTGGGGTTTTTTTTTTTTGGTTTTGTAGTGTTTAGGTATAGGTAGAATTCTTAGGTTTAGGTAGTATATGCTTAGTAAAAAAGTAGTACTAGGTTTAGGTATTTGGGCTTAGTGGGTTTCTTAGGAAAATAAAAATATATATTTTATAGAAAAGTGTTTTAATTTTATGATTTAATTAAAAATAAAATATTTTGCAACTTATTTTGGAAATATGTATGTATATATGTAAAGTATATGTATTATATTAATGTATAGAAAATACTTTTGAAAAAATACAATCGAAATCTCCTAATTTTCGGGGGATAACAGTTGGTGAGAAATTGTGATTTATTAAATTGGTATTAATTTGTTAATTAATCCATGAGGTTGTTTATTATTAGTCTTCCGTTACTGATAGTATGATTGGAGTAAAGGTGAATTCTTAAGTTTTAATGACGAGAGTAGTTGACTTTGTTCAACAGGTTTAACAGTTGAGATTGAAATTAAAAGGTTGAAAATTACAGTATAACAAAGATTGATTATGCAATTGTAATGTTTGTATATGCGTGTTGTGGTGATTGTATATACTAAGTTTAAACAGTAAATCACGTAAAGAGAAAGAGGATAAGCAATAAAACTCTAGACTAGTGCACGTCTATAGTATTGACAATCAGGGGTTGAAGTTTCACAGGGTATTAACTCTGGCTTTAACTAAAGGTCATGTGATCTACGAGTCTCTCTTTTATAAAGTTTTAAACTTAAAATTAGGGTTAGTTGATATCTCATCTAGCTATGGTGACGGAGTCACGCTCGTTTACCATGGATTTTATATTGTATTTTGATGCTCTCCGACGGGAGTGCATGAGTTATTTATTTATTTGATGTCCTAATCAGTATATGGGGGAGACAACCTTGTCTATTGCTTAATCTAAGTAATCAATTAATTTATCATATTAGTTTGAGTAAAATGTTGCATAATATGTTCTTGCATTCTGTGTATATCTTTTATTTATTTGCTATTTCAACTGTTATATTTTGTAATCTGTATGAACTCAGCTTGCTGATTACATGCTTTGTGTGTTTTTGGTCATGACTCTTGCCTATAAATGACATTGTGATGATCCAATACTTACATTTGTATTATTGGGGAATAGATTATTGATAGGTATCCAATCGAGCATTCATGCATGGGTGGGTTGAGTAGAGCGTTGTTTTAATTTAGATTTCAGAATAAGTTACGTTTGGTTTGATTTTAAACTGTTGATTTTTGGATTTGAGTTGAATGTTATTTTGGTACATTGCGGTAAGGGCATTAGTGGTTCCAGTTTGTTATGTTAGGAATTTATTTTACGATTAATGTTATTTCAAAATGTCTTTTGGTTTTCAGTTACAAAATTCTGTTTTATAGCCTTAACGTTTAAACACGTGGTGGTAGCACACTGGTAGTTTTCTAAAGGTTTGGTTTTTTGAAAAATGGGAATTATTGGGGTGTTACATAACCCGAAATTACACGATATTGACTCGATATGAATATAATACAATAGTCAATTATCGAGTCATAAATCAATAATAACATGTCATTAATGCCACCCTATAAAGCCCAACCTAGATTTCAACCAAGTTGAGGTTACCTATTACTATAAATGACTTGACTCGAAATCTACCCCGAATTTAAAATAACCCGTTATAACCTATCTGGGAACCGACCCAAATTCACTTGAACCGACCTTGACCCAAATAAAAAACGACCTGATCCAAACTCGTGATTTGACCCGATGCGATAATGACCTTATCCGACCTTATCCAACCTTATCCAACCCTACTTAGTATTTCACATTGATGTCCAGTACTTCGTATTATGTTAAAGGGCGACCATTGGAATAAATATATCACCGCCGTAATAGACGGAGCTAAAGATCAAAAGGTGGCTTCGAGGCATTGAGATCACGTGTTGAACTAATAATATGTCATCAATGGGAGTACTTTTTTTTTGTTCGGTTGTTTTTATAAGTAAAGATGAAAGACTCCAAAGTGAGTGTTTTATATATTTTCTCATTATTTTGCTTATAAAACACTCAACTATATTGTTAAAAAATATATGGAGGATTAAGAAGCTAGTTTGGTAAACGTTAAATAGAACATAAATAGGTATATAGATTTTATACAGAGCACTACTTATTTTTTAAAAACACAAAATCTTTTATATACACAAATTATAATAAAGTTATTAAATTTCCAATAAAAGTGACTCTATGAAATAACAAAAATTGATAAAAATTGACATATATTGGGTTGAGTAGTAACTTTTGTTATATTGAAAGATAAATTTTACTAGGAATACAATAACGGTGCGTATAAAATACTTTTTGTTTTAAAAATATGTTAATTTTTCTCGCATGTTGTCCAAGCAGAGTTAAGAATTAATTTGACTTAATTCATCAATCTCTAGTCAAGTCTTAATCTTGTCAAACTAAAGAGTTCTCCAAGTAGAATACCTTTCCCAAAAAAATTTATAAATGACAGCAAGTAATATGATCATAGAAGTTCAGGAACAAAAAATGTCATTCATAATATCATATAAGTCGCAATGTAGTCATACCAGAATAGCACTAGTATAGTATATTTACGGCTATATCACATACTTCCCGATTGCTCGTAGCATTTAGCGGCCCCATCTTTGCCAACACAAAAAATGATGGTTAGTGCTTAATTTTGTACAGCCAAAGCTTGTTCAATGGCTTACTCACTCAAGCCACCCGTCTTTGCCAAGACACTACTTTATGAGCTCCATGGCTTTCTTTACGACTGATGCCGCCGGATCTTTTCGCTGGACGATATCAGCAGCAATGGAAAATCTGCATGGCATTATTTCAATACGATAAACATCGTTTTTGGGTTGCAAAAAAATGAAGCACAGCAGAAAAAAATACATATATACCTGATATTCCTGTATCCCTCGTTAATAACAACATTTTTGCTTTCAAAAAACTTTTAACATGATCATTTCGGGACTCCATCGCCACTTTTTAGCACCCAAGCCCCTCCCTTGGATACACAAATTTCAGTGATGACCTATCACAGGACAAAACCAGGTCAGTGTCCTTGCTAGTTACCTCTAGTAAGGGAGGAGGAAATATAGATAATTTTTTTAATTCAGATATAAAGCATAACATGAAATAATACTTTAAAACATTCAACCGTGTAACATGTCAATAACATAGAAAGTTCAATTTTTATGAAAATCAATCAAGAACTGGAAATTACATAATCCAACCTACTAGAGTTATGACAACATTTTTACAGAAATACCAAAATCAGTTATAACACAGGACCATTACAATCATGTTAAAGATTATAATAGTCAAAATCATGCCAACAAAGGTTATAGTCTCCATCCCTCAAAACCTACGTTTTCACACCTTTTATGAAAGTCGCCTTCTAAAAGTAATCCTAACTCAAACCTAATAAATTGATTCTATTGTAATGCTGTCCCTACAACCAATTAATATACACACATAAAAACCATGATAAGCAAAATTTAAAACCAGATAGTACATGATCTGCAAAACATCATCTAAATGTAGCATCCCTTACTTTGAACATATTTGTGCAATCTCATAACTTCACATATGATGGAATTCTCAGATAAACTTCAAAATTCCTAAGAAAATTAAAGGAAGCAGATAATTCTTTATTAAAAACTTTTTTCCATTGGGGGGAGAGGGGGTGCTTAATTTTCAATTGTTTTTGTCTTTTATTGAGTAGTTATTTACATTTTGAATTTTTTAAATAATTATAAGAGAAATATAAACGAATCCTGCCGTCAGTGAGGGTAATATCATTTTGTAGAAGTATGATTATAGTCGGTGATGCTGAGTGCTTTTAGTTCACCGATAATATACTTAGTGATTTTGTGCCAAATTTCTTAATAACAATGCTTTCTATCAACTCATTTTATATTTTGTGCTACTTGGATACAGATCTTTTCATGAAACCAGACAACAGTCATATATAAGGAATCAATATTGTCATGAACTGCTATATACAGCATCGACAATGAGCAAGACAGAATATAAACTACAATCACACTGACCTTCTGAAATTCACTATTAGTGGGCTCCTTTTGAAGTCTAATTTTGGCAGCTTCCATAAATTCACCTTTCTTAAGCTTTGCATTAGGTCCACTTCCAAGAAAAAGGTCAATGACTACTTTTCTGCAAGGGAAGAGAGAGAAATTTGAACCCCTTCAAAGTAAAGACAGATCAAATACAAAACAATAACCACTTTTGAAACAGCCAATTGTAAAAAGGGTGGATTTTGAGACTATTATACCAGATGGAAAATATTAACATGTCAAAGAGAATGTTTTATTAGTCATTAATGTCTAGGAAGAAAACTTCTTGAATATCTGTATCATGCAAAAAATAAGTCAGATACGAATGATAGAGATCCCCTTTTTAGGAAGTAATTGCTATCCATAAAACAATGGTGAACCTAGCCACAAAAAAAAATAAATATACAATGGTGAACCTAGCCACAAAAAAAATAAATATACAATGGTGAACCTAGCCACAAAAAAAAAAAAAATAAACAATGGTGAACCTAGCCACAAAAAAAAGCATTGGTGAACACTGGTCAGGTGCACCTTGTTAGAAGGGGAAGAAAAGAGAAACAAATGCCAAAAAGGAGGGAGGTGTGATCCCTTCTCTTTGGCTTATCTCCTCCCTTTATCTCTCTTTTTCTTTCCCTCCCATTCTGTTTGGTTCTTCATCCTACCATCATTTCTACACACATTATGCCTGGCAAAATGGATAATGCAAACTAAACATTTCATCAATTTTTCTATGTTCTATAAAGAGACAGGCCTCTCTAAAAGCTTTTTTATCCAAGGATCATGAACAATACATGCCTACAAGTCTGTAGCCACAAGAGCTTCTCAAAACTATAGTTCCTTGCTACAAATAAAGAAACATAATGCAAGAAGACAAGTGAACAAAACCTCAATTGATCAATAAATTCTGGATTCTCTGAAGATGGATTCAACACATAGACACCATGTACATTAGTGGCAACCTCACATATAGCGGCGTGAAGCTCTTCCTGAGGGGCATCAACGCCCTTAGCTGCAGCCACAGCAGCTCTGGCATCAGCCTTTGGGAGCGAAGACATAGAAACAGCCATATCCCTCAGGCCTTGGCAAATTGTTTGAAAGCTGTCAAAATTGTATAACATGCATTATATATCTCTGTTTTTTTATAACAATCAATAGAGTATGACGATTACAATTGCATATGAAATCCCATTAAATTGCAAATTAGGATGATGGTCTTCAGTATACAAAATTCGCATTAAATTGTATAGAATAAATTAATAATGAGAATGATGGTCTCAGTATGCAAAACTGCAGTATATTTACTTCATACTCCGTATTTTAAAAGAAAGATATATCTTTCAACGAATTTTCTTCATGGGATTTCTCAATTACGTATTTATTCATGGGAGCTACTTCCAATGCAAAAAACTTCCAAGTTCAAATACTAACTTACCTTTTTTCAAAAATAGGTGGGAAATGTCAAGATATGACACAAGTTTTGATCAATATCACACAGTTTAAGCCAAATGAAAGGCATTATAGGTGATGTAACTTCTTTATAGGCATAAGTTAACCAAACTCAAAATTTGTGAATAGCCCAACTTTTATTTTTACCCATACAAGTACAAACAAGAGTGAACTACAAATATTTCTTCATCAAATCAACTGAATAAAGAACTTTTAGAAACCCTCTCTATCCACCAAATATCATAATTATTTCCCTCAAGCAATCAAACAAGTTGAAATATCAACTATGTCCTCACAAATGCTTCTTGAAAACAAGGAAGACTTGAAAAAAATAATAAACTCTTGCAAGGGATTCCATCAAAGATGAGGCAACCATGCACAAGGGATGGATATAGAGTCAATAAAACTTCAAGAGATTAAAATGAAACTAAAATCTTATCACAATGTTCATCACTCAACATCAATGATAGGGCTACAGACTTACTTTAGATGAGGGAAGGACTTTTCATAGAGAAGAAAATTAAAATTGAAAAAGTAGAAATAGTATTCATAAAGGGGTGGGAAAATAGAAACGCAAAGAAAATTTTGAGACAACATAAACAGGAAAGTGTATTGAAAATTAGTGGACCGCGTAAAATTTTTTTTTGGAAATATCTCTATTACTAGTGTGAGTGTAACAGTATAAATTTTATCCACATTTTAAGTGAAATTAAAATGGCTTAAACTACGAAACTGCACCGATCACCATTCTTTATGAAGACCATAGAGAAAGAAGTGGAGTATGGAGAAGGAAACAGGATACCGATAAAGAGAGACAGTGGAAGAAAGTCAATCACATGACTTCTATGATACACACTGAACTTAGAATAGAAATTTAAACAAAAATGTTAAATAGCCCATACATGTAAATCTAGGATCTTTCCTGCACTTCACCGCCATAAGAGGGTGCAATAAATGGCGCAATATGCAAGCTAACAAGCAAGTCCTCTATTTACAGCAGGTACCAAAAATAATTAGGTGAATTATCGATGCAATGCAAGGATGGGCAAGGGTATTGGGGTTACACAAAATGGGGTTCAATACTCCATCTAGCATCATAGGAAATTAACAGAAGTAATCACTTCACAGGATTAAGAAATTAATGGTTAAGCTACAGTTGCTCCTACTGATGGCTAAAAGAGAATCTTAAAGGTCATAAGATACTAAGTAAGAAGCTGTGTACTATACAATGATACCTCAATTCTCAAGTGACTCATCAAAAATCTCCCTTGACAGTTCTCTTACCTTCTCTATTCCATCTGGCATCGTAAAAAATAACTAGAAGTAGTCACTTCACAAAATTTAGGAATAAATGAATGATGAATTTTAACTACAGAAGTACAGGCGCTCCAACTGAAAGCTAAGGGAGACTCATAAAGGTCAGAAGATGCTGATTAAATGCGATGCTTGAACATGTACATGGATGCTTTACAGAGATATTTCAACAGACTCGTTGAAAAGAGGAGAGAGAATAAGTCTTAAGACTGTTGACACTAGACAGATTTAGGTGTGCCACAATGTTTTCTGGAACTGATAAATGATACATGCACAACAGCACACTTTATCAAATCTAGCCGAAAAGAAAGAAAGAAATAAAGGTAAGTCCTTACCTGCAAACTTTGTGAGATTGCAAAAGCTTTTTCAAAACCTTAGGTAGAGCTTCTCGAGTATCTTTTGACATGGAAGTGGTTGCAGTGCGTGATACATTTGCAGCTCTTGCAGCACCTTCATCAGAATGAGTAGAGGGTCCAGGCCTGACAGAGCTTTTCAAAGTTGGTCCAGTTTTATGCTTGGCGAAAAAAGGTGATTGTCGTAGCAGTTGCTCATTAGTTTGCCATAGCTTCATTTGTTTCTCAACAACATCTGGATAAAGTTTCATAAATGACAAATCCGTAGACTCTTTGAATTTCCAATCTTTACAGTATGGTCTCTCAACTGCTAAATCTCGAAGTACTGCTTTTGCTGTAGATTTATTAGATCCTAGAATATTTAATTCTGAATCTTTAATGAATGGACTCTGGCTGAATAGAACAAGAGTATAATCTCGTGCCAATACTTCAGCTCCTTTGGCATTTGGAAGTCGGATGACAGTTTTAGGGACCCACAGACCTTGTACTAGATGAGCATATTTTTGAAGTATTTCAAGAACATCATCAACAGGGTCATCAGGTGCAAGGTGTTTAATGGCATTAAATCGTTGAACAGAAGGTCCCTGAAATTTTTTGAAGTTATAGCGCAACATTATTATCCAAGAATGTTTTTTGAAGGTAAAGCTCACTGAAGAACATTCAACAAACTAACAAACCAAACAGAGAAATAATGCCCTGAAAAACAAATCTAGTCCTCATTGCCGTCATTGGGCATACAAATGTAATATATACTCCCTCATACCATAATATATATCCACCTCACAGTTTCTTATCACCTGCCACATAAATCGGAACTAGTTGATTTCCAACATCAATACAATGCTATCAAACAACTCCCTAGTCTGTGTGCATAACATCCAAAAAATAGGGATTGTGGGAAATAAGTTAGCATGCAATAACATGGTTCCCAAATTTTATCTCTACAAGCAAATATCTTCTTTGTCATGGAACAAGAATTGTCATCTCAGAGTCCATATACATAGAAATCGCCACTCCTAACAAGTAACAGCTACATAGTATGCAACCCCGAACATCCAAATTTGAATGCACATTCCCTAATGCTCTTTAAGGCATATGTTCACAACATCATCTGGGATACTATGGGTAAGGTATGTATACCCACGGCATATTCCAAAAAAAAAAAAAAAAAATTGGGTGTTAACGGAACAACAGTACGACTTAACCAACCTGAAACAATCCCCAAAAGATGGAATCCACACAAAGTGGTCTTTCTAGAAAAACGGGAGAGAGGACCCATATTCCTTACCTTTGAAGCTAAGATTTGTTATACTATAGTTAACCTGATGCACCTCTCCTTGTCAGCCCCCTATCATGACAATTGCCGAGACATGACTCAGTTCTAGATTAGCCAGTCTACACCCCACCCCCACCCCTTCTTCCAAATCCCTTGTCTACTCTTTAGAACACCACTTCCCAAGATTTTCTCAATCTGATTTGTAGCAAGCTGAATTTGGAGGGGGGAATAACATAGCCCAATTTGCAAAGTTCAAGAAATCAGTGTCATCATCAACACCACAAAACAAGCTACATTACCAAAAATAGGCATTAGTCATGCAGATAGGCAAATGGGAGAACAAGTAATACATGGCATTGTGACCTGATACTTTCCCAATGGTATGCACAATGGTTTTGGTAATATCTCAAGAGCTTGTGTAGGCTCAATGACATGCACTGATACACCCAAGCAGAGTACAAAACCTAGAAAATCGAATTGCAATTCAAGCCAAACCATTTCCACATAAGTCATAAATTTAGGACAGATATTAAAACAAACCTCAACAAGCAACGTCTTGAGCCGCTCCTCCAGTGGTAAGGAAAGCAGAGACCTGCATCAACCACAATGCCTGTATTACCACAAGAATATTTACCATATATATTGCTTAACAGAGAGTCAAAACAATATTTGTAACTTCTATAAGAAAATCAAAAACAGCAAACCGATAAACCACATAAAAAGATATTTATAGCAACCACATGTATTAACAGAAGTAGCTCTTTCCATCACACTAGAATCAAATCTTATTTTTGGAACCAAAAACTTGGTCATCAATACGCGTGAATACCAGCCAAATCACAAATGGCAATACAAACAACGACGGGGAGTGTGAAGGTGTTGGTATATGTGATACACTGCCAATTTTCATGTAATATAATAGTATTTGAGCAAAGACAATCACCTTATCACCAAATTTTTCTTTACAAAATGGGGCTTCCAGATAATTTAAGAATTTAAACTGCCTCAGAATTCTACCTAACCAACCAATTAGTGATTTGTGTTGAAAATTGAAAGTAAAAGCTCTGGAACTGTAATCCCATGCAAGAGAAGCAACATGTGTTTCAAAAATATCTTCCTCTGGGATAATTATCCAGATACTAAGTACTATATCTTGATATAGTTATCACTGTAAATTTGATTTAAAAAACCTAATATGCAGCCATTTTAAGATTTTGAACAAAAACATTGTAATCTCTCCCAATTTACAAATTCAAACCAAAATGGTAATACGAAAAATAATTTAAAGCACAGGCAATAGCAAGGTTTCAACTTCCAATAAATCAAAGACATATCAACAAACCAAAGTGTGATATCATACCTTCTTGAAGGTCCTCTCGACATTGTCTTGTTGATTATTGCTCCAGGACACAAGGAGTTCAAATAATCATACCTACAGATAACTTGATCATCAGCCATATCTCATTACACTCACAAAACAAAAACAAAAAACAAAAAAAAAAAAAAACCCACGTATTGACTACCTGATTTGATCCCACAATTTTCGGCAGTTACTAGAGGAGAAGTGGAACTAAAGTTTTTTCTTTAACTTCTCCAAAATAAGATCTCTACCAGAAAATAACAACAGTAAATTAAAGATGGGACACCAAAAACTTACGGATTCATTGAAAACTGAATAGGATCTTTCTGTTCTGTCACCATCTTCTTTAAAGATTGCTGTGCTAATTCAGTTGTTGAGCTGTTATACTTAAGGGAAATCCATAACTGCGTTGTATCCAGCAGAATAATCTATTAGATGTCATAGGTAAAGGAACAACACCCATATTTTTGTATGGTACAAAAAACAAGTCAAAGAAGAGCATGCGGATTTGTAACGAAGCAATGATCAAATGCTAAGGACACACTCCTAAGTAACTGTTTATCTCACTTAAACAAACAACTTCATCATCAAATCAAAACATTCAGAAGACTTGATGTAGCATGCTAAGATAAAAAAATATCAATGAACGGTAATAAGTAGAAAGATGGGATTAGCTTATTGGTCTCTAGATGAGCGTTAGACATCGATCAAGATAAATCAGAAAATTTTTTCCTACCTCCTCAGCTTCTGGATCCATATGCTTGGTCTGCACAACAGTACAGTCTAATGATTAGAGCACAAACAAGTATGTAAACATAGGTAACAGCACACTAGCTTAACAAAATTATTTAAAAGTGCTAGCATATAATACACACGTCTAAACAAATACAATCAGATCATACCAGAATCTGTTTTTGAATAAGGAGTATTCAAAGTCTTTACATCACCAAATATACAGCGAAAAGCATCAACAAAAACCAGGATAATGGTGGGTTCATTTTTTGGATATTTGTTGTTTAACCAGTTTCTTGGTAGTACTCTAGTTAATCTATTTCAAGTGCTCACCAAAATTACAAAAGAAACAAAATTAGGTACGACTTAGACTCACGTCACTTCTACTTGGTCATTGTATTGCAACAAAATTAAGAGTAGAAATTTTGATGAATACTTGAATAGACTTACCGCACAAGTTACAATCTGTTGCATCCTGATTACTAACAACAATAAACTAACTTGTCCTAGAAAATTGGACCATATTCAATTGGTTTTCTACATGTGCAAATTGTATTAAACAGATCATCATAGTAAACCTTAGAAGTATAAATTCTCTAGGGTAGAATTAGTATTTATTCTGAACAAGATAGTTGTTCAAAACTAGTTGTTTAAAGTTTCAAACAATAGACTTCAGCCCTTCACTCTTACCAAAAACCTGATTGCCAAATACAATTTAAGTTAGGAATAGTTGAGTGCAAAGGGTAAGTTACAAGAAAAGACACTAGAGCAGGCTCTCACTCATAATAGTTGATTTTGGGGCATTAGATACAGTCATATAGAACAAAACTCCAGGATTGACAATATATTTGTGAGTTCTCCAGGGTCCTGAATCCTGATACAGCAGCAAAAATGGATTTGTCTAAAAAAAGTTTACTTTTATAATTATCACTGTTATAATAATTATTATTATCACTATTATTATTATTATTATTATTTTATTCAAACAGCAAGAAAGGAACCATCTTGGAGAACAGGTGGACTCACAAGGAACTGCAAAAATTAATCAAATAACAATAAAACATTTTCCTTTGTATCTCCCCAGTCAAATATTGTACTAAGCCCCAGCCACTTTAGCCAAAAGATGCCAGAAAACAGACTTTTTCCCACAGGAAACAGCAGCACCCTTAAAATATGACCATTCTTCTCCAGCCATATACTCCACAAAGTCCACAATAGACAGGATTTAAAAACAACGCTACAGTGCAATTTCGTGTCCTTCACCCTTCCAAATCCCACTAACCAAATCTGTAGCCCGCTTCAACATTCAGAGGACAAGAAAATAAAAATTGAGATCTCCTTGGTCACTGTCAAAAGACTCCTGGCAAAATCTTCAATTCATAGCCAGAGGAGCATCAAAAACTCTTCGCAAAAAAAAAAAAAAAGAAACTCCCAAAAATCAATGCCCTTCCCTTCAGGCCTTAACACTGAATTCAACTCACAATACAACCCTTCCATCCCTAATCGCTAGACAAAATATATGACCTTATCAGATAACCGGGGACAAGTAGTAGATCGAAAACAAGAGTATGTGAGAGTGAGAGACATATGATTCGGAAAAGGTAATGCCACAAAGGTGAAATGTGCTTCCTTCAAAAAATTACTCCTAAGATTAACTGGGAGCTTAGTTTTAAAAAAGCGTGCCTAAGGCGCTGAGGCGAGACGAGGGGTGGAGCGCTTTGATGAGGTCAGGCGTGGCGATTCCATGAGGCGAGCACCTTGAAGCACCTGAGGCGAGGCAAGGCGAGGCGTTAGGCATGCGCTTCATGGTTTTTACTTTGGGGAAAGCTGGAAATTGGTTTATTTATTTGGGGAGTGGGGACAGCTGGCTTTTTCCCTCAAATCCTCAATTAATTCCTAAGCCTAAGCACATGGGAAATGAAAATTTCCTAAACCTAAGCAAGAGCAAGCCACCAACTGCAAGAGTGCAAGCACCGACTACCCGAGCCGACTCACCAGCCGCCACCAGCCATCCCGATAGCCACCAGCCAGCCATCATCTCCGCCGAGAGCCATCAGCCAGCCACCAGATCCAAGTATGTTTTAATTTTTATTATTTCAAGTTTTTTTTTCTTCTTCCTCCTTCACTAAATTTCTTTTCTTCTTCCTCCTTCACTAAATTTCTTTTCTTCCTCCTCCTAGTCTTCTTCTTCCTTTTCTTCTCTATTCTTTCTGGTTTTCAATTTGGGGCTCAGGAGTAGGGGCTTTTTTTTTAAATTTTATTTTTCTGTAGTTCTGTACATAATTTGTTAAATTGTAATTTTGTTAGATTTTTTTTTATTTTATTTTTCTGTACATAATTTTATTTTTCTATACATAACATTATATTTTCGACTGTATATAACATTATATATTTTTGTACATAACATTATATTTTCTATACATAACATAATTATATTTTTCTATACATAAATGTGTTGTTGTGAACTTTAATTCAATCCACAATTTATTTGATTTGTGAGTAGTTCTCTAGATAGAGAATTTTCCCTTTGCTTATACAAATATCACAATCAATTCTTGGAATCATGTATTGACTTTTGAGTGTTATAGCTGTTATTTATGTGTTGCTTAACTTGCTTTTATTATTTTATAAGTAAGTTTTCCTTATATTGATATCTAGTGACAAATTATGCTTCCCCTTATCAATTTTTGCGCTTATTATATGAATATTATGTTGTTTTGAGTACAAAATACAATTAACAAGCGTTAAATTTGATTTTTCTGTACCCAAAGGCTAGCGCCTTTTCTTGGCGCCTAGAACCTAGGCTCCGGAGACCCCTAGCGCCTTGGGCACCTCGCACCTTTTTAATCTAAGACAGGGAGATAGAAGGCTCGTTACTACTCTGTCTGACCCACACTTTCCCATTGCAATCAAAGAAAAACAAAACTCCCTAGCATAGTAAATTGGTAACCTTACTAAATGGTATTAACATCTCCACCATTTTACCTTAAGTTATTTCCCAACCTCTCCCCTGAAAATAATTCAATATAAGAAACCCAATATCATAGGGAGTAGATAACCACAAATAATAACTGGAACTAAAGAAAGACAAATTCAGGTTCTCCATCTATGACTCCAGCTCCTAATGTTCCATAAAGACAGCCTCAAACAACAGATTCTTTTATGTTCCATGATTTGATAAGAAAGACGAATTAACCCTTCCAATCCTTCACGAACTCCAAACTCAAAAGACGTAAACCAATCCCCCATGCCTAACCTCTATGCCATCTAGTAAGAAATAAGAGGAGCATCAAAGACCAACAGCCTCAACAAAAGCAGTCCTTATAGGTAATCACTGACTCTTCCATTGATCCAATAAAAGCTATTTTCTCCTATATTCAACCAATGAACATATTACTGGTAGTTAAATACACAATCTCCAGAGGCCAGATCACAGTATTAAGCAGTAGTATACACACAAAAAATAGACAGGCAAAGTACACCAGGTGAATTAAATCAACATATTGAGTGTTAAATACCAGCTCCATGTTCCAATTCGACGAATGCAACATATAGCATGATTTGCAGGCCTGAAGAATCCAATAGGCAACCTACCATATAAAGATAAAAATACTACCTGCTTCCTTGATGATCCAGCCATAGCAATATTAGTAGATCCTTCTTCTTTAGCAGAAATATTTGGATTATTTTTGGGCCCGCCAGAATCCAACCAATCCATTGACGGTCGAAGCTGAACAACTGCATGAATGGGGTTCAGATAAAGCTGCAAAATCAAAAAAAAAAAAAAAAAAAACCATGCTTTATCACCCATATTAATTTATTGTTGGAGAAGATAATGGCCAAAGTCTACAAACTAGGAACCAAAAACAAATAGCAGCCTATTACTTTGGAATGGATGAAGTACTATGTATGGAGCAAAAGCAAGAGAAAATACATTAAATCAGATATTTATAAATAGCAAGCTGAAATCAAATTAAATACAACAAGAGGCTTACCCGCATACAGACTCTAACTTATCACCTCACTCATCCTTACAATGATGAAAGAAAGCTACAAAGGAGTACTAAACTTTACTATTTTGCTAGCACTATGATCAATTCTATAGGCTGAACAATAATATAATAAAAAAAACATAGTCTAGACAAGTTTACTCGAACCATAGTACTAAACTTTACTATTTTGCTAGCACTATGATCAATTCTATAGGCTGAACAATAATATAACAAAAAAAAAAATAGTCTAGACAAGTTTACTCGAACCATAGGCTGGTAGAGCATAGCATACAATGTTGAAAGAAAGCTACAAAGAGTACTATGGTTTACTATTTTGCTAGCACTATGATCAATATAATAAAAAAAACAGTCTAGACAAGTTTACTCGAACCATAGGCTGGTAGAGCATAGCTTATAGAGTAAGATAGCTAGCTGCTGAAACTAGGAGATGAGATGACACTTAGTAAGACTTTAGAAACATAGGGATCACTCAAAAATTAGTCCACATTTCTCACAAGTGATCATGTGAACTGAATATCAATCCTCAGCCAAAAAGATCCTAGAATCTTTTTCAACGCCGACTAATTAGATGATAGGCATCTTCATAACATCAACATACAAAAACTGCACAATTGGTAAATTTTCCAAAAAAAATAATCAGCATTTTCAGAAACACAAGAATTAAGTTTCACTTCAAGTGACAAATCATTACACCAGAACACATGTAGGCATATTTTTTTTTATGGTATAACTGATAGTCTTTTAGCTTGTTTCGTGGAGATAAGAAGAGCATGTGTTATAAAAAGGCATACCTTTTTACCACACAACACCCCAACAGCATATCCAGTAGCCTGAGGCAACTTGCAGGAAGATGACAAAGTCTGGGAGCATGACAAAGATCATGGATGAGACATCAGATATTTTTTCCAATGACAACTAGTTATAAACCAAGTTAAGGAATTTTAACACAGGGTGTAACGCAAGAATATTCGCAACCTCACCCAGAAAACCTTTGACAATGACAAAGCTTAATACAACTTGAACTAACAACTATGAAACATGAAGGGTAAATACAATTTTAACAAGGAGCTGAAAACAAAGAATGGCATTCGTACTTTATTGCTAACCTGATAGCATCCTCCCTACATTCTTCATCATTAATCAACTTTAACCACTTTTTTACTAACTCGTTAAAAAGTCTTCACTTTCAAATACCAATTAAGTGTTACTACATACTAGACTGTGGTTTTCATAGCCAATAAACAAGACCATAATCTAAGGCTTAACCAATACTTAAAGAGAGTACGTTGAAGACCCAAATTTCCCTTCTTAACACATATTTAAGCTAGACTATATTAATGACTACATTGAATTTATAACCATGAGTCTAAATGTAATTTAATTTTTTCATAAATGAGAATTCCATTGATAAATTTATTGATTAAAATCATGAAAATTATGTTAATATTGAAATACCTAATCAAATTGAGAAAAGATATACTTCTTCTGTCTCTAAAAATTGCAACACTTTTATTTTTGGAACTATTTTTATACTAACTTTGACCAATTTTTTTACTAACATATAAAAAATATTTTTTTTCCATATAAAATGGTCATAAATTAGTCTTTATACTTTCAATAAAAAAATTTCATAATTATTTTTAGTAGATAATTAGAAATATTAATGGTTAAATGCGTACAATGGCAACGCCGCAAGTCAAAGTGTTGCAACTTCTATGAAATGGAGGAATTATCAACTTTAACCAAAAACTCAACATCCTTTCATTTGCTTGCTCACTAACTTTATAAGACGAGTGATGGTTTGTTATTGACTCTCATCAGGTCAGAAATTTTAGATGCTCAGTGAAAAAACCAATAAGTGCCCCCTCCCTCAAGACCTGGCTACAAGCAAGACTTAACGTTGGAACGATAACGATAAAATTATACTCGTAGATTACAATAATTCAATGCAAAATTAAAGAATGAAGCCGTGCTACTTGATTTCAGTTCATTTTGCAAGTATTTTAAGAAGCCAAGTCCATTCACATATTCGACCAATTGCTAACAAATTAATCCAAATTAGGCACTCGATACCTCCACTTACATCCAATTACCTACAACACTCAGCTTAAAATATGCAAAAGACATAGTAAACTCATGCCAAAAAGCCATGCTCAAGTAACAAAAAAACGAACCTGCTTGAGCATACGCTTAGCGTTACTAGATGCTTTGCTATCATAATTATCAGAATCCGTATCGATCATCAAATCTACCTCCACCTCTCCCTTATTCGGCTTCATTCTCACCTATCCACCATTCAAACGCCAACATCAAATTCTCAAACAAAACAAAAAAAATCTGAATTAAGCAACATTATCAGTTCTGAAATCCCAAAATACCTCGGTGCACCGCTCTTCCAACTCGTAAGGTCGCCAGGACGGTCTCAACGGATATTGCAACACATACAACTTCAACAATGTCATCAAAATTCAACTCAAACAAAACACAAAAAATTGGACATCACAACGCATACAACTTCAACATTACCAAAAATTACAACAGCTATTCAACAAAAATTAACTATTTCATCAAATTCAACTCAAAAATTAATCATAAAAATTCAAATTCTTCACTCACAAGATTCGTAACATCACGAGGCGTGTAATACACATCATACTCATCAACAACATGATCCTCCTCAACAACATCCTCCTCCATCGCATTTGACGATTCCGGCATTTCACTCTTCTCCTCCTCTTCTTTAAACTCCATCCCACCGCCACCGTTGGTCACCTCGTCCACATTCACTTTTAGAGCACCGTCGGCGGGGAAGGAGGAAGACGCCGAGAATAAATCCTCCTCCTTGACAACCAACGGCGTCTCCACCTTCGGCTGCGGAGGTGGCGGCTCAGAGCCTGTCTTCACCTTCGGCTGAAACTTAGACGCTTTGGGCGCGAACCTCGACGGCTTCGACGACGGCGCCTGGAACGGATCATCCAAATCATCGAAGTCCATTGTTGATAGTTACTCTATAGTATATCCCTCTCCTCCAGAAGAATCAGAAAAATTGCGGAAACTGAGAAAATGAAAGAGTGTTTTAACGTTTTAGGGGTTTGGAGGTTTTATGGTTTCAACATTGTCCCACATCGCTGGAAAATGTGAAGGCTGAGGTTTATAAGTAATGAGCAGGTTCTAGCCCAACAAAGTTTCCGGCCTGTTAACCATGTACTATTCGGAATCGAATACTCTGACTATTTTTTTCTCCTGTATTTTTAAAAGCTGAACAACTGTTGCCACAAAGTTTTTCTTACTTTTCAAATACATCAAATTTTGTAGATTCTTAAGTGATCTGCGAATTGGCAATCTACTAATACAAGGAGCCGAGGAGTTATTAACCACTGTAGTTTGCAAATGTGGGATGAATGAGAGTGACATACTGAAATGTAATCATATGAGAAAGTGAGAAACTGCTGAATTTCATAGCTTCAAACTATTGCTTGAACGAACAGGCGAATCCCGTTGTGAACTCCAGTAGCAGCAGTAGTAGAAGGGGGATATTTGTGTTAAAAAAGAGGCTTACTGATAGATGATACAAATATACAATACAAGTCTTAACTCAAAAATTTGCTATTACGGAGTACATTAGTAAACAAGAATGATCCTTCTATGGATAATGTTGGGGAGATGTAAAATGCCCGACTCCAATCTATTGGGAACTAGTTGAGTTTTTCTGACAAGTGTACCAAACATCAAGGACGAAGTATATGCAAAATTTTCATTAAAAAATCAACAACAGCAGCAGATATGATAACTTTGAATAAATCGATCAATGCATTATAGAAGTCATTTTCTTTAAATGCCAACTTGGGCCATGTTACAGAATTATACAGGACAAATTGAATGTCATTTTCTTGCAATATTTTGCATTGAAAAAACCAGGTGGTAAGCTCATTTATGGCATCAGACCAGCAACTTCAGAACACTAATGTAAAAATGGTGCCAGACGAATATCTGAGTGACGGGGGAGGCCTGCCCGAGCTCCCAAAGCTCTACAGCTACAGGCTGCCTGGAAAGAGACATATAATGCAGGGTGAGCACATAAGTAATGGAAAATCTTCCTTCTCCTATGTTATAATCAGTCTTAACATTATAGCAGTATGAAGTTTTCCATGTTTTATGCCCAAAATAAAGAATCAGATGTTGATGACTATGTCAAAGTGTTAATACCAAATTAAGACAACATGAAAAGTCCAAGTAACAGTCTTTGTCTACCAGCTTGGAATTTCTGAATGTCGATTTATCAGTCTACTTACCACTTGTGCAGCCAAAGGCAACATCCTCTCTGGAGGCATATTCAAACATAAAGCTGTGAAACATAATGAAACATAAATTACTATATGGAATAAAAATAGGAAGATAATATTACAGTGTGATGAATGAGAAAAAGAGAAGCATACTAGGGTTTTGAGACTCAAGAACCCCGAAGAACAAGTTTTAATTCAACCATTTTAAATGTCCTACTCTTTTAATCTATTGAGGAAAATGTCCTTTTCTTTAACAGCCTGACATGTTTGCTCGGCATATGTCCTAATTAACTCAAGAGTTACAACATAAAAACGCTGGTCACTGTTGCCTAAAAAGCTCATTGAGCTCTGTATTTAGCAGCATTTCAGTAGCTAAGTTAGAGACTGGCAAATAATTCATGAAGGCTATACAGATATAGATGAAACCAGCGTTTTAGGGTATGGCATAAAGAATATTATGATGGAGTTTTATCTTATTTTGATTAGTTTTTTTGTGAGAATGTCCAACCATTTTGAAACCTAAAAATGTAAGCTCAAATTTGATGACACTAGTGCATCAAATTACGATCTACTATAAATCTTTCCGCGAATTCTATTATACCCTATTCCTACTTTTCTGACTTTTCCATTTTATCACACTTTAGTTCCCACAATTTAAACATAAAACCAGTTGAATAATGAGTTTGTATGAGAACCAAGTAAACATTACAGATGCAGCCACAGATAGTGCAGCTGAATGAGTCCCATGGCAGGTGAGGCTGTGGATAAAAAAAAAATACCGTAAAGAACTGTTCCAATGAATGCATCTCCAGCACCCGTTGTATCAACGAGTTCTGAGGGTGGAATCTTTTCAGCTGTTCCCACGTGTAGCCTCCCACAAAGTGTCCCAATCCCATCTGCTTTCAACGTCACCACTGACTGGACATTGACACAATGGAGGACACGAGTTCTTATCAGATATCAGTTTTGAGCTGCAAATCTCTACATGAATGCACAGAAAGGGAGAGAGTTGAAGCGAATAAAATGACACAAGAGTGACATCATGGAGCTTTGATTTTAAAGGCTTATCTAGAACAATTAAAGCTTCCATTTCATCTCAACGCAGAGTCTTAGATCTGCTTATCATTCTACCATGTTAGATCATGATTAGCTTAACAAATGTGCAGTACATTGTTTATCTCTCATACTAGGAAAATAACAGAAGGATAGAAAATGAATTCTGATAATCACGGAGGGTGGAGATTAAAGGTTTTTTGGATGTTCCGGATTGCAGAACAGATGTTTGTCAAACACTATATCAGAGCAAGAAGTCCGCAAAGAAGGGCAGGTGATTTGTGAGTGCCACAGGCAAGTTCACACGTCACTTTGGCAGATACGAAGGTTGACCTGGGGAGGGAATAATACATCTTCACATGTATTGCAAACAAAAGAAAACAAAAGACATGATAAGCAATAGCACAAATTTTTGTCTTATTAAAAACATCATTGATACCGATGAAACACATGATGGCGTGGGGTGGTCAATGGGTGCCTTTTGCTTCAGAGATTCCAAAACTTCATCAATATGCATTTCCTCTGAATTTGGAGCTTCTGCAGATGGTTTAGTATAAGTGAAAGCCATAAAAAGCTTAACAAGAAAATTTAAGTTATACCATCTGAATTGATGGACCCAATTGTTGAAGAGTACTTCTAGATGTAAGGAAGAGAAGACTCACCGGTGAAAGTTCTTTCAAGCATGACACATCCATCTTCACCAAGAGTCACAATCACAAACTTAACTTTTGGCAATCTCAACAACATGGACAGAAGGGCTTTGGGTACAGAAGATGCTTCTGTCCATACCTGTCGAATTTGAAGCAGAAATTTTCCTGATCAGTAATCTAATAACCTCAAAAACAAACTTGATTTGTACTTGAGAAAGTTAAGAGTCTTGCCTGTGGAAATTTCTCTGAGCATACCAAATATGTCGCAAAACTCAAAAGTTCATCCAGTCCATCTCTCTTCCTTTCTGCATCAACAAGAATAGGAATATTTCTACAAGTTGCCTGCACTGGAAACACATTGGATACTGTGAAATGTTGAATACATTCTACCTCTGTGAATCATACATGACACAATTTCTGCCACTTGGGTCTATGAAAATAATCATCCACCTATTTAGAGTTAAGGATGAGAGAGGGATGGCTAATTGAGAAGAAGCAACTCTTTAGATTATATTTTGCTTCAGAAAGATGTAGCACATATATTAATCCATATCCTGGCTGCCTGAATTACTACATTAGTTTTCAATAATAGAAATTGTGTTCAATGCTAGAGCTTAAGCAGTGAGTTTCCTCGAGAAATTAAAAGGTGTGGATGGCCGGCAATGGCCCTTCCTTCAGCAGAGCTAAGCATAGCACTTTCCATACTACTTGAATTAATATTGATGTATGTTTAAGGTACCATGACTCCTATTAACATTTCAGATTTAACAAATTAAGCCTCCATTTTCCTTTCACATAAACGTGTTGCAATATCTTATTGAGGTAACATTATCTTGTTCAGTGTTCTGACTTTTATCCTTTGTTCTCCCTTTTCCTACTTATCTCCTATTTCTTCATATGCAAGCGTGTTTAACTTAGTACTTTGAAATGCAAAAACAACTACATGTAAAAGAAAAAAAAAAATAAGGGTGTCTACTTAAACTTGCCTCATTCCACAATTGCAGCTTTTTTGCATATTCATTCACAAGTAAAGCGGCTGCTATGCAGTGAAGTGTGAAAATCTATAGGTCTCATGTCTCAAAACTATTCTGACGGCAGGCAACTTACCTCCAACTTCTATCAAAATTTTCAAAAAAAAACTGCATTCACAAGATATGAATTGGTCTAACAACCAACTGCGTGAAGTGGAAAATTTCCACCAGCATGGCAAAGAGGGATAAAGTAAGCATACACGGTGCATCATTGTTTTAAGAGCAGTAGCTGATATTGCAGTGTGATACCCCTCAGTTAAGTTATCTAGCGACAGCTCCTCAGCTTTACAAGGGTTACACTGTGTCCTAATGCTCCTAAATTCAACCTTCTTAATTTTATTTTTATAACTAGATTTCACATAGGTTATACATTGTCCATTGACTGACATGTAAATAAACTCAGCAGAATGAAATGAGATGTTTGCATACAACCCAACTAATACCCTCTCAAAATACGAACCTTTACCTAGTTAGTTACCATTCATTGATTTTAAATAGACATCTGCTTAAGTAGATGCTCAAATATAGTAATGGCCTTAAACATTTGTATATATACTTAAGTAAGACGAAGCACATCAAACTTCCATGCAACTTTACAAGTCAAATAAATAACAAAAAGAAAGGAAATGAATAGAAAACTTAGGAACAAAGAAGACTATGACCAGACATTTCAAGTTAGAAGTAAACCAAACTAGATCACTAAAGTTTTGAGTAAAAGTAAGCATTCTTGTTGTGATTGAGTAACATAAGGTTGACTATCCACATTTCAGATTCCTTTGCTAAGGACAAGAATGAACTGTTTTGTGATTACCTCTTTAGCAACAACTAAAGCAGTTTCATGTAGTCTGACATCAAAATATACAAGCCCTACTCCATCTAAAGCAGATTCTAATCTTGATTGGGAGAGTTCTTCTGGTACCAAAGGGGGGTACCCAGGAGTATGAATACAAGTGCGCGTCTTCCTGAAAATATCAATTTAGTGGATTTAAAATTTTTGTCACAGAGTAGATATCACAAACACATCATTACAGAAACCTAATACAAAGTTATTCTGCAGACCTGGTTATTTATGTTATTACAGTCAGACAGCAGATATTGTAGTTTCTGCTCATCAAAACTCACTACGACTATGGGTGATAAAACATTCAGATTTTTCTCTGGTTTTGAATAGAACAAAGTATCTAACTTTATCAATCTCCAAAAATCAAAATAGCTTATACTCCATACTTAACAAGCCAACTAATAAGTTTTATTCTCATACACCTAAACAAAACATTGCCAAATGCTTATACAGATCAGGAATTCTCGATTAGAACTTACGTTTCATTGTCGACAATGATATAGGTAAATGGTGAATTTCCCTCTGGCGAGACCTGTAGAAATGAAAGGGTATTGAAAAAGAGATACAATTTAGAATGGCTTACATAATAATATAAAGGACTTCTCCTAATGAGCTACAGGACTTTGAACAAGTATTGTAATACAAATTAAAATCATGATTGAAATAAAACTTTCGATATAAGAGGAGAGTTGCAGAGACAGAAGACAAAAAGTTCCCCAATTTTTCAGAAAGCAAAAAAATAAAAAGGAATTCTAATCACATTCTACACCTGAAAAGATATTCCCAGGAAATCTCTAGGAGCATGAGTCCAGAGAGAAGCCACAAATGCTATCTCTCTACCACAGAATTCCAATTTGACACCCAGTCCTTAGAGAATCCATGAAAAAAGGTGCCTAGGGATAAAGATTATCATTTTTTCCAACTGGGGTAGCCCCAACAGAAAAAGAAAAAAAAATGGAATAAGAGAATAGAAGACTGAATCTGACATACTGGACCAGAAAACACTTCAGTGTAAGTTGCAGGTACTTGTACTTTCAAGTTATTAAGGGGTTCTCATTGGAACAACAGAAAACAGTCTCTATTTCCTCTAACAACGAATTAGTGGATAGGCGTTCAATTCTGATAAATATGTCCCAAAATGGAGGAGAAATGCATGCAGGAATGAAAGGACAATTCTTTCAGGTACAAATATACTGAGAGTTAATATGATGATGATGGAAGTGTGGCACCTTTTTGAGCTTTTCCTTAATTTTTTCACAACAGATAGCACCATATTTCAGGCTTTCAGCCTAGTCATCCAAACAGTAAGAAACTAAACCCTAGACAATATTCATCCCGTGTACACGATGAGTGTACTTTACTTCCATGAGGCACGTACCCAAGGATGCAACTTGCACCCAGGCTCTATAGACCCCATCACCTACATGCTCTTTGAGCCTTTACAAACACTGACTGTGAAGGGCAGCCCTAGATACATGGAGATACTAGTATACTACAGAGATCAGCATTATGAAACACTGTACCATCAGAAGCATTTTAAGAGAAAATTGCTGAAGCTATCAGGCTAAAGTTGATGATAATTAAAGAAGGCCACAGAGGAAAAGAGACAAGGATTAAATAAAAGTAGCTATAGGCTGTTAGCTTAGAAGCAAAAGACAGAAAGCAGTAGAGACAGGGTTTGGAGGTTGTGGAAGCCCAAAAGTTGAATTTTTAAGTTAATTAATATCAAGTGTGATAAAAATAAGAGGAAGAATACCAATGAAATAATTTGGATTTGATCTTTCACCTTAGAAGAAAAATGAAGCCTGTTATGCATCCTAAAATGTACATTAGGGGAACACCCACATCGTGAACTTAGGCAAACGCAGATTATTATCTTCAATGTTATGCACTATACATATGTGAGCAAACGAAAATAAGATTGGTAAAAAGAGCAGTTCCAATAAAAAAAACATGAAAATCAGATTAATATCAGCTTCAATCTGTATAGCCAAGGAAATCTATAATCATCAACCCATTGTCCCTTTTTTATTTTTTTAAAAAGTATAGAGTTTTTTTGGTCCCCCAAAAAGCTATAGAGTTCATCAGTACTGAGGTTTTCTTTCTTCTTTTAGGCAGCTATCTTTGCTACCAATACACCCGATTTAAGAACTTGCAGATTAGCAGAGACATAATAAGCTTACAACAAAGAATGAAGTGTCAACACCATCAGCTTCAAGCTCTTCTAGTATACCTCTACCTTGAGCATCATCAGCAACCTAAGAATAATATGTTACATAAGCAGAGGAGATAACTGATAAGATACAACATTTTCTTATTTATTTTATTTTTATCCCTAACAAACAACAATGAGAGAAAGCAAAAGCACATTAAACACCTTGGATATCAGCCTTGAATTTAACCCCAGCCGAGCAGTGCATGTCAAAGCATTTCCAGCATTACCACCTCCTTGAACCTATGAAAACATCTATCAATTCCTCTATAATATTTTTCAAGAAACACTTTACTGACCAAATAACTGCAACCGAAGAAGTACAATACGAAGATAAGGAGATTGATTAAAATGACATTTTGAGTAGCACAATTGTATAACCATTAAACACCTACATCAATATGTTCTTCTCTGAATGACATAACTAAAAGACTAGACACATAAGAAGGAGAGGAAAAAAGTTCGTAAAACTATAACATGCTGTAATTAGATCATTTATATAATTGGAATCCACATCATGGATGTTTCAGAGCCCATACACACCAATTCCCCTCTTCCTTACCAAACATGGCCTCCACCGGAATAACCATCATTTCAGTTACTCGTAACAGATGTCCATTGACCATCAAGTACCACAGCTTATAAGTATTTAAGAATTATAACTTTACTTTTTGCAGTGAAGTGTAAGGAATACTGCACACATTCTCAAACTTATATTTTGCTTGGTGGAGTAGTTGTACTACAAATGGAGATTGATTGAATTAATATGAAGCATATTAAAATTTTAGTTTGGTTGATGCACACAATAATTTGATTTCAAAACTGACCACTACTTCTTTAAAAACAAAGACCAGTTCTTTGGTTCACTACATAGCAATTTACTAGCACTTATCTACTACCATCTTACACAACTTCCTCCATGCTGTAAAAACTGACTTCTCGCCGACTGCCCAACTCTTGGCAACCAAACAAGAATTAGAAAAACTAGTTCTTGATTCTTAACTCACACTCTACATTCAATTCCAGCCACTGCCCATAAATTCAATTTCTTGGCAAACTTAAATTCATTTTCCCTCATAAGTCAATCAAGCTTAAACAATTCAATGCCATAACGTACCACAATCAATACAATATTCAGCATTTAATCAACCATTGCAGAATCAAAGACATAAGCAAGCAATCAAAACTCGACAAGGCGCATTTTAGCCACAGAAATAGAAATTTCAGCAAAGATCAACAAAAAAAAGGTTAAAAACCACCTGAAAACTGGTGCTTCTAATCTTATCATCCGGCTTAGGATAGCTACCAACAGCAGCTAGCAAGTCTACTACTACACCTCCACAACCTAGCTGCTAACATGCGCATCAGTCTTAGTCACACATTATCATTTCTTGAAACAATTCGATAACATGAGCAACAGTCTTAGTTACAATTGAAACAATTTGCTTACATGCACATAATACTAAAAAACAGGAAGAAAATACATACAACAATGCGATTCTCAGGAACAGGAGGATTCAAAGAAGCAGAAGACATCATTTTTACTCTGTAAAAATTAACAATAAAAAATTAAAAAGAACAAATTTTCAATATTTTTTGGATTTTTGGTAGATTAAACATGAAATGAAGGGAAATTTCGAAATGGTTTTTAATTTATTTAATTTAAACCATGAAATTAGAAAATGGGTATTCACTATTTCAATTTAATTGATGAAATTAAATAAGAATAATAGGGTAAATAAAAAACCAAGAAAATATGGGACCTGGGGTTGGAAGTAGCAGGTAGAGAAGAGGGAAAGAGGGAGAATCTGAGTGAAGTATTGGGATATGGTGTTGCTAAAGAAAACATTTTTGGTGGGTTTAAGGACTTAGGGTTGTATGAGTGAAAAGTAGGGCTCTTGTGCCAAATGCCAATTACAGGGTATTGTGATTGCAAATTTGCAATGGAATGAGCATGTGGGCATGAGGCTGGTTTAGCCACATTTTTTGACATGTTTGGCCACATGAAGAGTTTGAAGTAATATTTATTTTAAAATAAAAATTAATTGTTTTCTTTTCGATGAGATTTAAAATAGTGAAGAAATGTATTTTTAGAATATTTCTAAGAAAATATTTTGAAGATTAATGAACTATTTAGTAAGAGTGTAACAAATTTGTAAATGTTGATGGAAGCTAGTACGATTTTTCTTTTTGGTGGAAACATGTGTATGTTGCACGGGTTTTTCGTCTCAAATACTCATCCTCGACACTTGGACTTATGTATGACATGTAGACACTTTATTTTGGACTAAAATCATGGAACTTTTTTATAGATAGAAATTCTCCTAAAGTATCATAATTTAATACGGAGTATATACTCAATTTCTTGGTTTATGCTGTATGTATCTTCGATAGAAAAATTTTAGGTAGGTACTAAGATGTTATCATACAGATGATGTGCATTGATAGCTTGAAAATTGTGTATACTTTAGGCGCTATTTTTTAAAAAAATTTAATAGATATTGAATGAGAAACATAAAAAATCACTACATAGCTAGATCAACAATTCATTTGGACTCGAATGAAAATGAGATGACATTAAATTCAAGACATAAAGAGTAGTGCTTCGTTTAGCAATTGAGCTTGAGCGAACAATATTAAAAACTAGTGTAGATTTGGCCTTGATCCTTTCTTAGTATACCCTTTTTCAAAGAAGTAATCTTAAATTAGAGTAATATATATATATATATATATATATATATATATATATATATATATATATATATCATTGCACACTATTAAATTACTCAATTATGTTGTTGAATGGTATATAAACAATGTTTTTTTTTTTGTCTTGTGCCCTTATCTAAGGGATGGTTTTTGTGAATTTATTGTCAATAATGTTTTGAGATACAATACTATTTACCTAGAATTTTGCATGTCATATATTTGCATCATTACTTAGGCATTGACGATAAACGATTGAAAATTTAACTACTTGAACCATTTGGAATAAAAATTTTAACTACTAATGGACATGACTTGGGAATTTGCTTTAACGTGTATGTGGATTTTTTTTCGTGCTCTTTAAATCATTGTTGCTTTGAGAAATTAAGTTTATGAATAATGTGATAACTCTTGACCATTTTTTTACATTGGTAGTCGTTGCATTGCTTGACAAAGTTCTTGTTGAGGGCTTAATCATGGTATATTTTTGGTTGGTTATGCTTTATATTATATGATGAATTGTAATTAAAGCATGTATATCAGTTGCAAACACTAGTAAATAAATAATTAATTGCGGCTAAGAATTTGCGACGTAAAACCAAAATAGCAGCATTTGAATTAGTAAAGTTAATAATACGCGGCGAGTTATAGCTACAATCATCGCGTTTTAATATCTCTTTAATAATATGCGGCGTATCTATAGAACAACCGCCGCGTTTTAATTCAATTTACAATAATATGCGGCGGGTGTGGCTAGACTTGCCGCATAATAATATGCCCTAATTAAAAAAAACCAACATTGCTTCATACGTTTACTACACTTCGCATTTCTTCACTTTGCTTCCTCTCTTCGTGTTCTTGCGCCCCCAACGAAATCCTAGGGTTCATTGCTAATTCTTGCCACCCCACCTTCTTTCCTCCCCCTCACCTTCTTCATCTTTTTGTGTCGCCATCGTTTGTGTCGTGTCGTCATCGTTTGGGTCGAGCATTTAGTTCATTTGGTTCATTTGGGTCGAGCATTTAGTTCATTTGGGTCGAGTGTGGTGGTGTCGCCGTCGTCTCCTCACCCTCTCCTTCATGTCGTGCAACCTTACTTCAAGGTATTGTGTCATTTAATTTGTTCTTTCGTTTATTTGTGTATTTTTTGCGTATATTCAAGCATACTCCATGGAAAAATAAACATACTCCATGGTTTGTCAAAATTTGAGCGTATATTCGAGATTTTTCTGATTATTGTCAAAATTCACTTATTTTTATTAATGGGTTAGTGATTTGAGCTCTAATTTGTCAAAATTCATATTAATCGAGCATACAAGAATAGGAGTGATATATTCTTCTATATAGTGAGTCATTCTTCACATTTGTTTATCACGGCCTAGTCATCTTGTTTTAATTTGCTCTAATAAGAATTGATTGTTGGACATTATATCGATAAAAGTGTTTTGTCTTAACGATTTAATTTTCTAAAGATTGCCAAGCTTGGTGGGTATATTATACATTTGATCTTTCATTCATAAGTTAAGAGAATGTTTGATTATTTGGTTTTGATTTCTAATATCCTATGATTCCTATCAATTGAATAGAGAGCATGTTCCTAGTATCATATTATGTTGAATTATTCTTAATTAAGTATTTATATCTGATAAAGAGTATTAAGATATAAATTAGAAATTTATAATTATGAAAGGAGTATTAAAATTACTAAACTTATTATTAGAAATTCCTTAGGTACCTAGCTAGATGTATGGCATTGTGTGTTAGTTGTGGTTATATTAAAATGCATATACACATGTTTGGAAATTGAGTTTCAAAAATGGGAAATGCCGGGTTTACAAAGAAAACTCTACCAAATTTTCTTTAGAATTTGTAGTGATTTACAAAGCATATAATAGAAATAATATCGCTAGAACAATTTAGTAACTTAAACTATAGAGCGAGTGTTTGTGGGTCATTGTGGAGTTTTCTTAACCTTATTTTTGGTAAGCTACTTAAGGACCTTTTAGGTGCATATATATATAACTATGCGTAAACTGAGTGTTGATTAGATTATTATTTAATCTCTTACATGTCAAATAGGGCATAACATAAATTATGGATCGAAATTGGATGTATGGTAATCGTGCTTTGTTGGAGTTCATGAATGGTTTGAGGAGTTTTGTAGACAAGTGTTGAAACACCTAAATAACATTGGAGATGATGAGGTGTGTTGCCCTTGTGTTTATTGCGATAATGTGAATATAGTTAGTAGTATAAGAGAGTTGAGGGACCATGTGATCTAGCGTGGGTTTAGGCAACAATACCACGTATGGGTATGGCATGGTGAGGTTCCTGCTTCTAATGACATGGGGTCGTATTCTAATAAAATTTCCATTCATCATGTTGAGTTAGAGCATTATGGCTAATTAGAATCTGATGACCGTGAAGATGTTGATGTCGAGAAGGAAGATGATTTGCAGAGGAAAATGTATTTGCCTATATCCACGTACTATGAGAAGAAGTTAATGTGTCTCTTGGGTTTAGAATATAATAAGATTGATGCCTGTCCAAATGATTGCATATTGTATTGAAATGAGTCTGTATAGTTCATTTAATGTCCTAAATGTGGGCAGTCACGTTACAAACTCCCATATGGGATAGAGCCTGAAGTGGGGATTAAAGGTCCTAGTGCAAAGGTATTGTGGCACCTTCCCATAATACCAAGGTTCAAGTGTTTGTTTTTTATTAAGAGCGATGCAAGGAATTTGAGATGGCATGCAGAGAAGAGGAAAAAAGATGGGATCATTTGACATCCTGCTGATTCCACAACAATTGATGAATCTTTCAAGGCTTTTGGCAATGAAGATAAGAATCTAAGACTTGGTCTCCGCATGGATGGAATGAATCCTTTTGGTACCTTAAGCAGTCAACATAGCACATGGCCAGTTTAGTTAGTGATATATAATTTACCTCCTTGGTTATGCATGAAGCGTAAGTATGTTATGTTATCGCTTCTAATATCAGGGCCCAAGCAACCTAGGAATGACATTGATGTTTATCTTGTTCCCATTATTGAAGATTTGCAGTTGTTGTGGAATAAAAGTATATCTATGTACAATGCATACGTTGAAGAGACTTTTACACTTCGTGCCATGTTATTCAATACCATTAATGACTTTTCAGCATATGAGAACTTATTAAGGTATAAGGTGAAGGGAAAGAAAGCCTGCCTGATTTGTGTGGATGATATGGACTCAACATACTTGTCATATTGTGGAAAACATGTGTATCTCATGGATCGAAGGTTCTTGAATAGATTTCATCCTTATCGTAAGAGAAAGACCTCATTTGATGATAAAGTTGAGCAACGTAGAGCCCCTATATCGTTGACTGACAGTGGGGTTTATGACCTTATGAAAGGAATAGATAATGTGTTCGGGAAACTATAAAACATAGAGATACTAAGGAGTAATGGAAGAAACGGTCAATATTTTGGAAACTTGAGTATTTGAAGTATTTGCTCGTTAGAAATTGTCTTGATATTATGCATATAGAAAAGAATGTTTGTGATGCCATCTTAGAAACGCTGTTGAATATACCTGGTAAGGCTAAGGATGGTCCTAATATCAGGAGAGATACGCAAACAATGAATATTCGATCCAAGTTGTGGCCTAAAGACAAAACGCCTAGGAATGGAAAAAGGTAAATCCACGTATCTTCCTCCGGCTTGTTACACTTTGTCCCAAGCAGAAAAAGGATATTATGTGAGTGTTTGTATGGGATCAAGGTTCCTAGTCGATACTCATCAAAGTTGAAGAACTTTATGTCCATAAAATATCTGAAATTAGTGGGTATGAAGTCTCATGATTGTCATGTTATGATGCATGTGTTTCTAATTATCATCCGCAATATTTTGCCCAAGTATGTTAGGAGTTCTATCACTAGACTTTATTCTTTTTTCAATACAATATGCAGTAAGTAGCTTGATCCGTCATATTTGGATGAGTTACATGCTAATGTTATTACGACCTTATGTCAACTAGAGATGTATTTTCCACCTTCTTTCTTTGATATTATGGTACATCTAGTTGTTTATTTGGTTCAAGAAATTAAGTTGTATGGTCTAGTATTCCTAAGATGAGCTTATCCTTTCAAGAGATACATGGGTATTTTAATGAAGAAGGTGAGAAACCCAACACACCTTGAAGGTAGTATAATTTAAGGTATAACCACAGAGGAGGTAGGTGAGTTTCTTAGTGAGTTTTTTTCTAAGGGGGAGGCAATTGGATTATTAAAATCAAGGCATGAAAGGAGGCTCGAAGGGCATGACACCATGGCTTCTAAGGAGATCTCAATTCCATTTCCGAAAGAGAGACAAGCTCATTTATTTGTTTTGCACCATATCACAGAGGTTCATCCTTACTTAGAAAGGCTATGAATGAATTGAAAGTGAAGTACCCTTCTAAAGGTGAACGAGCATTGATGTAAGAACACAACAACACCTTTATTGATTGGTTTCATGAACAAGTTATGTATAAATTGTCTGAAATGGGCCATAACATTTCTTATACAATCAAGTGGTTAGCTTATGGCCCTCAGACAACTGTTCGATCTTTCGAGGGGTATGATATCAATGGATATACCTTCTATATTAAATGTCGGGATAAGAAATCAAAGTCTGTTCAAAATAGTGGTGTTTCAATATTGGCTTTGTCTCGAGAATATGCTAACTCAAATGATAAAGCACCACTTGATGCGACCTTGTCTTACTATGGGATAATTCAAGAGATATGAGAGTTTGAATACTGTAGCTTCAAGGTTTCCCTTTTTCAATGCAAGTGTGCTGATATTAGTCGATGTGGTTCGGTGAAGAAAGATGAATCGAATTAGAATTTAGTCAACATGAGTTAGATGCGTGTAACACCCCGATAATTCCCATTTTTCCGAAACCTAAACCTTTAGGAACTATCGGGGTGCTACCGCCACGTGTTCAAACATTAAGGCTATAAAACAGAGTTTTGCAGCAGAAAACCAAAAGACTTATGAAATAACATTAAACGTAAATCAAATCTTAATGTAACAAACTGAACCTTTACAGCCCTTTAGGTAATGTACCAAATAACGTTTACCTCTAATTCAAATCCAATAGTTTAAAACCAAATCAAACCTAACATAATTTATTCCGAAATCTAAATTAAAATAACGTTTCTCTCCAACCCGCCCATGCATGAATGCTTGTTTAGATACCTGTTAATAATCTGCTCTCCAATAATACAAATGTAAGTATTGGATCATTACAGTGTCATTTATAGGCGAAATCCATGACCAAAAACACACAAGGAATGTAATTAGCAAGTTGAGTACATACAAATTACAAAGTATGACAGTTGAACTGATAATTAAATAACTATAAGAAATGTAAGAACGTATCATGCAACATATTACACAACTGACACGATAAATTGATTAATGATTTGGATTCTGACACGATAAATTGATTAATGATTTGGATTAAGCAATAGACTAGGTTGTCTCCCCCATGTTCTCATTAGGACATCAAATAAATAAATAACCCATGCGCTCCCGTCGGAGAGCATCAAAATACAGTATAAAAATCCAGATGGTAAACGGGCGCGACTCCGTTACCATAGCTAGATGAGATCTCAACTAACCCCAATTTTAAGTTTAAAACTCTATAAAAGAGAGACTCATAGATCAAACGGTCTCCAACAAAAGCCACAGATAATACCGTGTGAACTCCAACCCCTGATTGTCAATACTCTAGACGTGCACTAGCCTAGAGTTTTATTGCTTATCCTCTTTCTCTTTAAGTGATTTACTGTTTTAACTCAATAGGCACAATCACCACAGCACACATATGCAAACATTACAGTTATTCAATCTATCTCTGTTATACTGTAATTTTAACTTTTTAATTTCAATCTCTACTGATAAAACTGTTGAACCAAGTCAACTATCTTGTCATTAAGACTTATAGAATACACCTTTACTCCAATCATACTATCAATAATGAAGGAATAATAATAAGCAACCTCATGGATTAATTAATAATTAATACCAATTAATAAATCACGGTTTCTCACAAATAACACCAAAACATGGCCATAATATCAAGAACATGAATTCTTTCAAATGGATAACCAAACAATCTCATCAAAAGGGTTCCCTAAACATGATACTAAGTTTATATTTCACCCTAAATCATGCTCCTAAATAAAGGTAACATTCTTCATAATTTGTACGTACCTAGTGTAAAATGCACGGGTATCCACTTTCTCTATTTTTTTAAGGACCTTTTTCAAATTGTTCTCCTACACCAAATAATATGATCTAATTCAATACCAACAATCAAATTTACAACAACCATACTAAAATTTCTAAGACTTTAAAATCATTCCAACTACTTCCCAAAATCACAAGTTAGCATTTTAATCGAAATTCATTCAAATCTACTAACATCCAATATAATATTAAAGTCAACAATGCACTATTATTATTTGTATTATATATCAGTGTACCCACTTAATCGTTGAGCTAAATAATTAAACAAATTCTGGAATGTTGACTGATAAATTCTCAAAACTTGTAAATAAAATAACCATCGACGACGACAAGTAACTAGCTAATCATAAAAATTTGTAAACCACATATACTTCGTATATGTACTACTATGACGTTTTTGGCATTAGTTTTTAGGGATTTTAATATAGCTAGAGATAAATAAGGCAAACATTGGCTACTACATACATACGATATTGTACTATTCACAATGTCATTTTCATGAGAACAACCGTTAAGCATCTCCTAACTTCATGATGATCATCATTAGCAAAATGTTGGCAAGTACCCCATATTATAAGTAGTAGCTTAACAATAGCATATCCATAAGCAGCATCATATCACATTCATAGATTTCATTAAATTAAACTCCCCATATACTAAGTAGTAGCATGTCCATAAAATAATCCATGAACCTAATTCCCAATATACTCATACAATTGTGAATCTCAAATTCACAAATTTCATTAAATTAGACCCCAATATTTCGACCTTCTTCGAATCAACGCAACATATCACAAACACCAATATAATTTCATGTATTCATACCCATCGAAATTACAACCCCAAAACAACAATCAAATCACAAGAACCACACACCTCCATAACATCATAATCTTATCAATTCATAACATATTATACATGAATTAAGAGATAAAAAAAACAAGAGGGAAGGAGAAGGAAGGAGAAGGGGAAACCGTAAGTGGGCTAGCAGAAGCGCCGGAGGGCTGGTGGCCGGCGGCTAGAGCGGCGGCAGATGCAGGCTGGTTGGGCTGGCGGCGGCAGCAGTGAGCTGGGGTCTGCTGGGGAATGGTTTCATGGGGTGGGGTTTTCTATGGATGAAGGAGTTCACGGGGGGGGGGGGGGGGGGGGGGGGGGGGGGGGGAGGGTTTCTTTCTTCTTTTTTCCTCTTTTGTTTTCTTTTGTGGGGTTTCTATGGGATTCTTATGGGGGTGGGTTTTGTTTTGTTTTGACTTTGTGTTTTTGGGGGGTTTGTCATGGGTGGGCTTTTATATGGGGTGGGTTTCTTTTTTTTTGTATTAAGGTAAAATGTGTTTAGGTTTAGGTAAAATTCTTAGATTTAGATAGTGTTTAGATAATAAGATAGAGCTTTGGGTAATATAAAATTTTGAGTAGGATAGAATTTTGATAGTTTAGGCTTAGCGGATTACTTAGGAAAATAAATAGATAAAACAAAATTATTGTAGAATTTCGGGGGATCACAATGCGTGATACGGAGGAACCGTTTATACTTGCATCACAAGCTAAACAAGTATTCTACATCAAAGACACAAATGACCCTCGATTGGTTGTTATTGTCCTTGGTAAATGACAGATCCTTGGAATTGGTGATGTCACTGATGAGGAAGACTATGATGACTTTGATGATCTCTCACCATTCTCGATGACATGTAATGATGACATAGATGGACCAGAAATGAAAACAAATTATATGAGAATGGATCACCATGAAGAAGTTACTATAGAAGTGTAGTATTCATTTTCTAGGTATTATTTTGTAGTTACGTTAATGTGTGCTTTATTTCCTTTTTGGCCCTAATGTTGGACGATTCACTGACTCAGTTTATATTGTACTATTGTTCTTTAATTTGATGCAGTTTATGTCATATATCATGGCTAGTGACGAAGATTTTAGTGTCTCTAAGGACGACGTTGAGTACGATGTTCACCTTGAAATTGATCGAGGTGATCTAGAAGACATAGCTGCTGAGTTAGAAGCTTAGTGAATGGATAGAATGTTTGACAAGCAAGAAAGGATTGCTGAAACGACAACAACTTTAGGGACTGATGTACACATGAACATTGTCATCCCCTCGTGTTCGGGTCCCAAGAGAGGTCTGACTAGGAGCCTTAGAGTGTCTGAGCCAATACATTTAAAGTTCGATCATTTGTGTCGCCCCATTGGTAGGTGGCGTCTCAAGTACGGTCAATATATTGACCTTCTTATTCAGAAGTTCAACATTAACTGGGAGTGGTCAGGAGTAAATGAGGGATTTTGGCAGACCTTGTGGGTGGACACAATGGTACGTATTCCTAACTTTATCTTTAATATTTGTGTAAACTACATTACTAAATAAAACTAACCCAATTTCTCTATTTCAGGCTTTTTTCCACATTCCAGACAACCCCCAACTGAAGAAGTTATTTCTATCTACAGTCGTCGATAGATTTTGGGACTTCAAATTAAAGTTGGTGACTTATTGGACTACCAAGACGAGAAAGATATCCAAAAAAAAAATCTAACATGTTGCCCTATAAAATCTAGAAACATATTAAGGAAGGCAATTGGGCAACCTTTGTCAAGAACAAGACGTCTAAAGCTGCCGTGGTAAGTTAAATACTTTTTTGTATTTAGTTTTGGAAAATTCTTTCTATTGTAGTCTTATGTTAAGTTAAATATCTTTATGTTGTTAACAGGCCAAATGCGAGAAGGCGACCAAGAGTGCCAAGATGAACATCCATCCCCATTACCTTGGACAGTCAAGCTACAATGACGCAAGACAACAATGGATAACAGAGGGTTTCCATCCCTCTATTGCGGGACATTCTTCTATAGGATCAAGCACCACGCAGATAAGTCATGGGGATGACTAGTTTGCTCAAGGTACAAGAAGGACAAGAAAACTAGGGAGAGAGTCATTCAAAACAAACAAATGCAAGTTGCGGCTAAAAATATGTACGAATTCTATTTGCAAATAAGTAAAGTTCCCAATTTTTATAATATATGACATTCATTTCTTATCTTTTACATATTCATTTTAGTTGGAGTTCCAAGATAAGCAAATTCAAGGGGAATTTGTTCTCGTAAGGGCCCAAGACGCATTAGCTATAGTAAATTGGAAGCCAGATCACCTCTGATGCTGCGTTGGGCTAGGAGGGACTAATATTGGGTGCCAAAATTTTTTTGGACCTCCTCCACTGAGATCAAGCCAACAAAGTCAAAGTAGAGTTTCAATGGAAGATTGGAAGACTTGAAAGGCTCAACTCTGAGAAGAACTTAAACAGGAGTTTGATGCCATCATAAAGGATAAGATATTCTCCATACTCCAAGACATTGGTGTGAGCGCCAAGCAGGTAGCATCCTAGAGTGCACAGGTGTCTACTCCCCAGCTAGAGGTGTGTTAAACGATCTTTTTATATTTTTATGTTGAATAACTAATGTTTGTATTACTAATGACCTATAATATTGATATATTATATTGAATTTTTAGGGTTTTACCAGTTGTTGTCTATTCCTAAAAGATCCAAGTATGGGAACAATCTACGATGTGGTTAGTGGTGTCGCGTACCTAGGTTAGTCAGGCCAACAGTTTACACGAACTCACCAAGAAACGAGGCTTGAAGGACATAAAGTGGTGAAGGTTGAGATTGTTCATGACTTCTTCAATGGAGCAGCACTACTGGTCCCGATTCCACGGTATGACTTGGAGACATTAAACAACGCAATTTTTAGTTTTGTCCAATGGCTTCTACATTTGATCAAGTTCACAAGTGAGGTAGAAATTAAAGATTCAGTCGAATTTTATCTATAATTATATTTTGGTATGACTACAGTTATGCGAGATTTATACCTTTCTAATTAGGGGACTCCACAATCTAAGAAGATGAAGGGGAAGTCAGCTGATGAGGTTATTGGGAGCAATGAGTCGGGCTCAAAGAAGTCAGTGGCTGAAAACCGACCTCTTCTCACTGAAGATGTATCGGCTTCTCTTAAACCTGGTTGCAAGTGGCTACTTCAATGTGCAACATGATGAAGGAAGACGATACCATTATTGTGCCATTGGATCGAGTCTTATTACACTACTTTGAAGACGGAACAGCTTGGCTTGACAAAGTTGACATCACCTAATTCTTATAGGGAGCTCAATTGAACATTTCTGTTATTAAATGTTTCATGAGGTATACACAATTAGGATAAAGGTTAACTTATATCGTATTGATAATAATTTTTGACCATTTGTATATATATTATGTAGGGCACTCCAAGATAATTACATGGCGTGCGATTTACTCTCATTTGTCAGTTGGTTGTTTCTTGAGACCACTTCGGATGCAAGAATCGCTGGCAACATTGAGGACGTAAAGACTTAAGTCTATTTTCCATTCACGAAAGTCCTACAAGCTAAAATGAAGTTCATTTTCGCCCCTATTTTTGAACGATACGTTTGAATCTGATGTGTGAATATAATGCTAATTACTTCTACATTTACTTCAGAGTACAGTAATGCATATAGTATGTAAACATAATGTTAAGTAATTATTTCTTATTATGTAGTGCACACTTGATGCTTTTAGTCATTTGTGTGGACAGTGGAAAAATATACTTCTTCAATTCGGCTCGGTCAATGTGAAATACTAAGTTGAGAGCGATTATTAATTAGTAAGTGTTATCAATAGATTTACATTGCAAGCTAAGGTTAGTTGAAATAGAGCTTTTAAACTAATCAATGTCGTTTTCCAGTGTGTTAAAAAGACTTACATTGCAAGGAGAACGAGCCGGGAAGCAGACATCGACATGGATAGAAGTGACGGTAAGTTGATTAACTAATTAAAACATTATAAAATAATACTACCATATGACTAACATTTCTATTTGTAATTCATAGTGTGCTCAACAACGTGGGGGAACTGATTGTGGCTACTTTATGATGCGTTTCATGCTTGACTTCCTCCACGAGTGTATTAGTGGGATGCCCCTGACGGAAGTAAGAGCTTTTGCCCATAATTTCATCGTTTTGAGTATCCTCGATAGTGTATTCCCTCTTAAACATGCCTCAAACACTTCACATAGAACAATTTGAGTCAATATGAGTCGAATAGGAGCGGTTTTGGGTAGAAAAATTGCCTTTACACTTGAAATACATCGATATGAGTCAATATAGGCCAAATAGGAGCAATTTTGAGTTGATATTGGCGCATGTCCATTTAAAATGCCCCAAACACTTCGAATATAACGGTTTCCTTTGTTTCTTTTACATGTCCTTCTGCCTTCACCTTAATCCCCTACTTTTCTATAAAATGATCTAGTTTCCTCTGTGCTTTTTGAAACTTTTATGAGAAAAAGATAAAGAATTTATCTATTGAAAAGAGGACCAGGAATCAAAGAACTAAAAAGGTGATGGAACAAAACATAAGGGAGCATCTTACTATAGTTAGGAAGTCGTAGTTGATGAAAGAGACTAATGAGGGTGGTAGTAGCCGAATAAAAGATAGAAATTTGAGGGTTTTGATGGATGACTATGAGATTGTTGTGATTGATGAAGAAGAGTTTTTAAGAGGGGTTAAATCTCGTGAATTCCAAATCAAGCAAGTGAGTGTTGTGAAGTAGGAGCTTGTTGATCTTGTTGATGATAAAGAGGAGCAGGAGAAAGGGGAGAGGGAGAGTGGGATAAATAATGATGAGGACAAGGGAAAGGGGGTGGCGAGGTTTGATGTGAATGGTAATGAAAGTGATGATGATTTGTTGTAGATTATTAGAGAGAGATGGAATCCTTTAAGTTTTGTTTATGATTATGATTGTAATGTAGATATTGATTCTGATTATGGGCGTCATCCTCAACATTACAATCATGATAATAAACAAAACCTAAAGGATTTTGGCCATCTCTCTTTAATACTTTGCAACGAATCATCATCACTTTCATTACCATTCACATTAAACCTTGTCACCCCCTTTCCCTTTTCCTCACCATTACTTATCCCCTCTCTCTCTCCACCTCCTCCTCTTTATCATCAATATGATCAACAAGCTCCTACTTCACGACACCCACTTGCTTGATTTGGGATTCACGAAATTTATCCCTCTTAAAAACTCTTCTTCATAAATCACAACAGCCTCATTATCATCCATCAAAACCCTTTAATTTTTATCTTTTATTCGACTACTACCACTCTCATTAGTCTCTTTCATCGACTGCCACTTCATAACTGCAGCAAGATGTTCCCTTCTGTTTTGTTCTATCACCATTTTAGCTCTTTGACTCCTAGTTCACTTTCCAACAGATAATTCTCCATCTTTCTCTCATAAAAGTTCCAAAAAGAATAGACCCTAATAGAGCATTTTCTAGGAAAGTAGAGGAATGAGATGAAGGCAAAAGGGCACGTGAACGAAACAAAGGAAATATTATGAATTACTCCATAAATAATTTGGAGACTATAATGAGGTAAAGACATCATTTTGAGGAGAGGGAATGGAGAAATAAATGTAGGTAGGTTTAGGGTCGATATTTGCGTATTTCAACTCGATTTGAGTAAAAATCGGTCAAATGGGAGCAATTTTTGGTAGAAAATTCCCTAAACACTTGACATACATCAATATGAGTCAATATAGGTCATATAGGGGGGTTTCGGGTCGATATTGGCGTATTTCCCCTACAAAATGGCCCAAACACTTAGAATAAGATGATATGAGTCATAATAGGTCAAATAGGAGCGGTTTTGGGACGTATTTACCCTAAAACATGTTATAAACACTTGAAATACATCGATTTGAGTCAAAATCGGTCAAATTGGAGCAGTTTTGGGTAGAAAATGCCCTAAACACTTGAAATTCATCTATATGAGTCAATATAGGTCAAATACAACGATTTCGGGTCGATATTGGCGTATTTCCCCTAGAACATAGCCCAAACACTTGGAATAGGATGATATGAGTCAAAGTAGGTCAAATGGGAGCGGTTTTGGATAGAAAATGACGTATTTAACTTGATTACATCGATTTGAGTCAATATATATAGGTCATATTTGTAATTGGGACCATATGTCATAAGTTAGTGTCATATACAACTTTGGGTGGAAAATGGTGTGTTTGAACTATACTTTATAAATACATTGTATTTTATATATACTTTAATGATATGGCAATCAATCCTAGGTATGCAAAGGATTCAACGAGGAGCCCTTCTCCACCGATGAAATCGATATCGTCCGCAACAAATTGGCCAAGTATTGGGTAGATAACTTTTTTTAGATTATACACATTACCTTTTTGTGTATTTTCAAGTTGATAACATGCATTTTGTAGTTTTTTATACATTAACTTCATTTAATGGGTCGTAGTTTTGATGTCACTTAATGGGTGATTATACGACCCTATTAGTATATAAATAAGAGATGGATCATCATATGTATATGTACGTTGATTGGTGTAATTGCAAATGTAATAGCAGGTTTTAATTTGAAAATTTGGGACTAGAAGCAAATGAAAGTGTATAAAAAAATCACTTATATGCAGCGGGTCTTAAAGACACCCGCCGCTTATTAATCATTTTGTAGCATATTTTAATTATGGAAGACTATTAATTCGCGGTGTATAATACAAGATACGCCGCAAATTAGTTGATTAATATGCGGCGTATTAAGCAAGAAACCGCCGCAATTTAATGAGATAATATGCGGCATATTTCACTAAACCCGCTGCATATTAATACAATTTTGCGACGTATTGTTTATGCCACAAATTAAATTGATTAATTTGCTGTCATCCTTAATGCTGCTAGCCTTTTGACGCCGCATACAATACTAAAAAACCCGCTGCAAATTAAATAATTTCTACTAGTGAAATACAAGCAATAAATAAGAAGGAAAGAATACGTATATATGATAGTGTATACCTGCTTCTAAACTTATTTTCCCACCATTGCAGCATGAGCATCCAGGTCAATGGTTACTAAAATCGTTAATTGTGCCTAGGAGTGTGATTACATCACCATCAACTATCAAAAAGGGCAATTTCTAATTAGTTTTTACATCATTATCTTAGAACAATAAGACATACCCAAAAGGGCCAAATAACTAAGTCGTCCAATTGTCTTGTTAGTTACCATAAGAAAGCAAGTCGCTCTCGTTCAAAATTTGCCTCGCATACACTTTTAAAACCCAAATTATCTTCCCTCACAAGTATATTCGATGAACCCTAAAATTGTTGAACTTGAAATCTATAATCTCCCGTAAAATTACGAAATTTTGAATACGTTTTAATCAAAAATATTTTTATGTACATCAATACAAATTTGGCAACATATATATTTCCTAGACATATACATTCATATTTTGTTAGTATGTAAATAATTATTTAAATATTTTGTTAATATGTAAATATTTGTTTAAAATCATAAAATCAAATTTTTTTCTATAAAAGATATATTTTTATTCTAAGAAACCCACTAAGCCCAAATTCCACTAAACCTGCTAGTACTTCTTAACCTCTTAAACCTAATAAAATTTTACCTAAACCTAAACACTCCAAGTAAAGCAAAACCCTAAACTTCCTCACAAAACCTTCCCCACGTGAAGCCCAGCCGACACCCCTCCTCCCCTTGCCACCGACGTTGCCATCAGTGAGCCACCAGCCAACCGCCCCACCCCCCCCCCCCCCCCCCCCCCCCCCTTCTTCCTTTCTCTTCTTTTCTCCCTTAATTTTTATGCCCTAATATGCATGTTTGGTGAATTTTCATGTGGTAATTGTGTTGATTTTGTTATGGGTAAAATTTTGTATTGAAATTTCATAAGTATTTATGTTTTACGAATTATGTTATGCATCCTACAAGTTTTCATAATTTTATATGCATAAATATAATGGCTAGGCATGCTAGTATCATAAATTAGTGTTTTTGACACTAGACTCTTGAGTTTTTACATAAAATTATAAATATTTTGTGAATTATCTATGTTAATTTTAATAGGGTTATAGTTTAAATGAATTTTCAGATTTTATAATCATATGTTATAGTATAAAAATATATATTTCATGATTTAAGGCTTAAAATTCTTATACTAGTAACTGTTTTATGAAATTATGACTATAGTATGATGTATGTTGATAAAAATTTAATACTATGGTATTTGGAATAAATTTTGAGAATATTGTACATATTAGATCATGGTTTAATTGATGAAATTTTCATGTTTAAAGCTTGAAATTATATACTATTAGTACATACATTAAATTAAAACTTTTATGATACAATTTTGAGTAATTCGGTTATACTATATTGAAAACAAATTTTCAGATTTGTAAAGCTATAAAAAGTGAGTATTATGATATGTATTTTAATGAATTTCCGACTAATATTTGTAGTGTTATGTTTAAGCTAATAGAGTTTGTTTTTGGGAAACTTAAAAATATGTTTTGGAATGATTTTCAAACCTTAGAAGGCTTAGTATGATTGCTGTAAAATTTTGGGTATCGGTGTATTGATATAGGCGATATTATTTGATGTAGGAAATCAATTTGTTGAAGGTGCATAACTATAGAAAAGTGGCCACTCACTTGGTTTACTCAAGGTACGTATGTATTACAATGCCTTGACCTAGAAGCATGAGCTAGGATCGAAAATGGAAAGCTTGGTTTCATGATTAAGAAGTTTAGAGTATTATTATTTATGCATTAACGAGTCGTACTCCTTACTTTGGATTGAATTTTGGTATTGATGTGTGATGATTAATGTGTAATCACTAGCACTAATTAATGAGAATGTAATCAGGTTTGGTTGATGAATCACAGTTGATTCAAGTGAAATTAATAGGTTGATTAATTCATGATGTTGTTTTATATATCTCTTTCATTACTAATAATATGAATTGAGTAAAGGTGAATTTCAAATCTTAATGACAAGGATAGTTGACTCTAATCAACAAGTTAAAAGAAAGAAGGAAATCAAAAGGTTAAAACTATTGTATAACATATATTGATTGTGTAATTATAATGTTTGCATGTGTGTACTGATGTGATTATGTATACTGAGTTTAAACAGTAAATCACGTAAAGATAAAGAAGGATAAGCAATAAAACAATGGGTTAGTACACACCTAGAGTATTGACAATTAGGAGTTGGGGCTTCACGGGGTATTATCTGCTGGATCGCTAAACATCGCCCGTGATTATCGAGCTATCGCCCGTATTTTACACCTTCTTTATGATTTTGCCCTTATATATTTTATACTTAATCTAACCTTATTTAAACATATGTAATAATTATTTAACATTTTAGTTTACTAACCTAATTTAATAATTTAATTTATTAATCTAGTTTAACCTATTTATTAACCTAATTTAATAATTTAATTTACTAATCTAATTTAACCTATTTACTAATGTTTAAATGTAATGACCTAATTTAATCCATTTATTCACCTGTACTCTTTTCTTTTCCTATCTCTTATAAACCTATTTTTTCACTCTTTCAATACTTTTCCATCATTTACTCACTCAAACTCTCTCAAACACCTATTTATCTCCTAAGAAACCTCTATAAAACCAAAACTTCAAAAATTCACCATGTCAAGAGCGGGTAAAGAACCAAGTTGAAGCTTGAGTGGAAAAATAAGTAGAGTTGCGGGTAAAGCTCTAAGAGGATTAACGGGTTCTTCATCGTCAAAAGTATATTAATTTGTTTTTTTAGCAATTTATGGTTTCTTATGTGTATTATTATGATTTCGAACTAATTTGAAGTTATTTGTATGTATTTTAATGGAGTATAATAATTTCTAGTAATAGCTTGTTTGTTCCGCCATTGTTGATTTTGTTGAATTTGGTCGATTTGTGCTTGATGAAAAACAATACATATATATATATATATATATATATATATATATATATATATATATATATATATATATATATATATAATTAGAACCGTGTGAAATACACGGTTCTACCTAGGTAAAACCGCCCAAAATGGACGATTCTACCATGGTATTTCACATTGTTCTAACGTTATTCATGCCCAAAAAAAGTCCAACATGGACGTTTTACCTTGTCCCAAACTAACGTCCAAATTGGACGTTTGTGCTTCCCTACAGAACGCCAAAATGGACGTTTCGATAGCACTAGAAACCGTCCACATTGGACGTTGATTAGGCCACCAAGAAACGTCCAAATTGGACGTTTACCAAGCCTCAAAGAACGTCCATAATGGACGTTTGATTCATCCAATAGTTAATAATTAGTTAATAATTATTTAATATTTAATTAGTTAATAATAGTATGTATTTATTAATAATAATATTCATAATTTATTATATTAATGACATTATTGTTTATTAATAATAATACGTATAATTAGTTTACTGTATTTTACATGTTTGTATATAATAATAATAATAATAATAATAATAATAATAATAATTACATCTGTATTAGTTAAATTTTGTTTAAATGTTAATAGTTAAATTATGTTTATATTAAATTAGTATTAATTTGTATTTGTTAATTACTTATTATTTATCATTAACATAATGGACTAGGTACCTGAAATCCATGGTGAGGGTGATTCAGGTTCGAAATATCCCCAATCCTGTGGTATCTCAGCTTCTGCACGTAGGGAGAGAGAGGGTGTACAACAGTTATATATACTGAAAGTAATCACCGAACTCAGAGTAAAATTAACTGATATTGAGTGGTAAAAGTGAAAATACATTTAGCGTATATAAATATAAACAAAGGGCAAAATTGGCATTTCATGTACAAAATACGGGCGATAGCTGGAGATTCACGGGCGATGCTTAACAACTTTAACTTAAAATTGGGGTTAGCTGAGATCTCATTTAGCTAAGGTGACGGAGTCGCGCATGTTTACCATCTGGATTTATATTGTATTTTGATGCCCTTCGATGGGAGTACATGGGTTATTTATCTATTTGATGTCCTAATGAGGACATGATGAAGACAACCTTGTCTATTGCTTAATCCAATTAATTAACTAATGTGTCATGTCAATTGAGTAAAATGTTGCGTAATACGTTCTTTCATATTGTACTTGTTCTTTATTTAAATGTTATTTCAAATATTATACATTGTAATCTGTATATACTCAGCTTGCTGATTACGTGTTTTGTGTGTTTTTTGTCATGACTTTTTGCCTTTAAATGACACTATGATATGATGATCCAATATTTACACTTGTATTATTGGGGAGCAGATTGTTGACAGGTATCCAGTCGAGCATTCATGCATGGGTGGGTTGAGTGGAGTGTTGCTTTAATTTAGATTTCAAAATATTTTACGTGTGTTGTGATTTAATTTAGATTGTTGGTTTTGGTTTTGAGTTGAACGTTATTTTGGTATATTCTAGTAAGGGTCTTAACGGTTCCAGTTTGTTATGTTGGAGTTTGTTTTACGATTGATGTTATTTCGAAAAGTCTTTTGTTTTCCGCTATAAAACTCTGTTTTATAGCCTTAACGTTTGAATACCTTGCAGTAGTACACTGGTAGTTTTCTAAAAGTTTGGTTTTCGGAAAATGGGAATTACCGAAATGTTACAAAATCTGCTCAAAATCACTCAATTTTCACCCTGATTGTTGCATTATTTGCTCATTTTTCACTTGATTGTTGGTATTATCTCTTTTATTATACTAATTGGATTTCACGGAATTTACTGCATTGCTTGTAACTTAAAACACTAATTTATTATTTGGATGTCATATGCTAGAGCATCCCTCTCCGTTTATTTTTTATGTGAGGAAAATTTTGGATGAGAAAGTCATCTGATTAGTCAAGGAATGAATTTCTCCTACAAAGAATAAAGGAAATTCTTCTCACATTGTAAAGAGAGCTCGGGTTCATTACTAGTGAAAATGGGCCATACTAAGCCTAACTTAATATAATATTTTTTAGTTTCACTCTCTAATACTTGTAGTTTTGGAGAGAAATAAAAAAATATTAGTTATAGGTTGACAAGACATGTTAATTCGTCCTATCATAAGACAACACGTGTCAATCTATTTAAAGTAACCAATGAGATTTTTTTTCATTAAGATGTAATAAATATAGTTTTGTTAAGGTTATTTCGGCTATATTTATAAACCAAAAAATAAAATGATACTAACATTCATAAAAAAATATATATTCAATAAATATAATTATTTTGCTATATTTTAACACACTTTAAAAAAAATTCCCTCTCTAATCATTAAAAACATTATTCAAGTGCTTATAATTACTATTTACAAAATTTTTTTCTAGTTTCTAAATTATATTTGTTTTACAAAAAATTAAAATTTCATATTTAGTTTGAACTATTATTTTATAGGTCGATTAATTACACTAAAAAGTGTGAAATAACATAGTTAATTAACTTCTTCGTAGTTAATTAAGTCAAAGTAATAATTCTAAAAAGGATTATTGACAAATTAAGGTGGCGATACATGTAAAAAATATATTATTTTAATGGATAGTAAAATTTAAATATGGAATTAGAAATTATGTAAGGGGAAAAAAATGTGGTTTGATATGATGGAAAGTAGGAGATAGAGAGTGGTGAGTAGAATTTTGGTTATCACAAGGTAGAATAAAACTTTTCCACAAAAAATATGATGTGGATAAGAGGGAAGACGTAGAAAGAGTGGGATAATATTTTTCCACCAAATTTCCGCACCATTGAACATAAAAATAAAAAGTGTGAGAAATCCATCCCACTAGTGAAGAAATGGAAGTTTACGTATAAAACTTTCTAAATTTCCTTAAGATGAGCATATTCTCACTTAAAAACTCGTCAACTTAATTTTGACAATTGACGTAGAAAGAAAAGAGTGAGAACTTATTATTATTATTGTTATTATTATATATAAGCATCAAGAAAAAGGGAGTACTACATCTATCTCTAATTTTTCTGTCTTGACTTTTTATGGTATTTAAGCCACAACTTAAAACGATTTCATATCCAAATTTGTAAAGTAAAAATTATGAAAGGTTAATATTTTAAAAATTCATATTTCAATGAATTGTTGTTGTGAGGTGTCACTAGTCTAATTTTACCAACCAACCAACCACTTAAAACTAATTGTTTTTCAAACTAGTTGTTATACATTTTTTGTAAATAGCCTTCCTAATTCACTCAAATTCCCGCACTTCAAGAGTTTAAGATTTCTAACTTTTAAAATTCGCTTTCAAATAATATCAACATGAATCAAGCTCATGGTATTAGTAGTATCCAACCCCAAATTTCGAATCTTGAGCTAGATGGCGATGTTTGGATGACAAAAGAAGAAATGATAAATTTTCTTACTAGCAAACATGGAGCTACTACTTGTTGAACCAAACAAAAGATTGATGTAAATGTAAATCATATAGTAAAATGTTAATAATACCATTTTATTAATAAAATAATCAACTTAAATAACACGATTACACCACCATAAAAAAACGCTATTTGATTTTATTTTTCTCCTTATTATTTGATTGAGTAATTCTCATGAGTAACCTTCTACTTTTTGAAATTATATTTAGTCAACGGATGAAAATAACTTTATCATTGATAGCCATTTTTTAAAGTTATTGTGCATGACGTTAATAACAAGTTTTACTAAGGTTAATATTTTTTAAGTGACATTTAACCATGATTAGACACAGTTAAATATTTATACTAAATTCTCATTCAATTCCCTCCCACATTCAATAAGGTAGATAATGATACAAGAGAAAATTGAATAATAATTCAGTGAGAATACCTTTTTTTTTTTGAAACTTCTGTGGAAATATCTAACTATGTCTAACCATAATTAAATGCTACTTAAAAAAAATTAATTTTATAAAATTCTGTTAGAAATATCTTGAATAATAATTTTAAAAAGGGTTACTATTGATAAATTTATTATTTAGCTAACTAAATATAATTTCAAAAAGTAGATGACTATCAATATGAATTATTTTATAAAAATCAAAGTTTACAATTAATTTTCACCATTTTCGTATATTTATCCTTTTAATAAAAGAAAAGAAATTTGGAACGAATAAACGAACATGAAACCGTGATGCCGCAATCGTGCTAATATCTGAACTCATCACACTCAAGCTCCTCCTCCCACCCGCCGCCGCTCTCCTGTACTCCACTCTCTCTCTCTCTCTCTCCCAACTGCACCAAGTTTCAATATATTCTCAGAAATTTGCTGACTTTATTGCATTGAAAACTGTGTAATTAGGGTTCATACTCATCAATGTTTCTTCGAAGAATTTGCGGGAGAATTCTATCACAAGCCGCAAAATTTGAGCACCCAAATGCAGCAGGCGGAGCATCGTGTGTGTATAACCCTCTTGAGCAGTTCTTTGAGGTTGATCGTTCAACTGATGATGACAAACGTGTTGTTTATGGTACTCATTTTGTTCTCCATTTCTTTGCCTTTTTTGATTATGTTATGATTTTCTGATGATGATTTTGAGTACCCTTTTGATTAATGAGCGTTGGAGTTTGATTACTTGGTGAATTAAAGATATTGTTTTTTCTTCAAATTTTTAATGGGATTTTTGACATGAATGTTTAATGGAGTTGTACATTTATGTAATAGAGATATGGGTTACATGTTGATGGAAATTTTGATATGAGTTGCCAATACCCGAATCTCCCTGGAATCCTAGAAGGTGAATTAATGTGTGAAAGTGGGTACTTTTATGTAATAGAGAAATATGTTATATGTTGATGGAAATGTTGATATAAATTATCTAGTATTCTAACCCGGATGATGATTTCATACTTTTGGAGTTAGGATATCAAGTACTATATTTTGACCTAACTTCTTCTTCGCAAGTGTCTTAGGGATGAAAAACACAATGTTGGACTAATAGGATTGATTCCAATGGATCTCATGCAGCTTTTGTATCTGTTTATCATGGCTGACCATCTTCGCCATCCTATCTCAACACCTGTATATTGTAATACCTAGCAAATTCCACTCCCTCCTCCCTGCAGTTTAGAAAAAATCCCTTCTAACCTTTTTTGAGGTCTGAGGATGCAGAGTCTTGAACTCATGATGCAGTTATCTCAATTAAGTGCTAATATGGCCAGTTCATGTATTTAATTGAAGTCACCTGTGGTTTAGTGTGATGGGGGCTGTGAAATAGCTATTACTGAGTTGCTTATACAGCTGACGAAGGTTAGGATTGTAGTTGTTTTCTGTGACCTTGACTCTTAGTTTTAAACGGTGTGAGGCGCACATCCATGGAGCCTAGGCGCAAGGCTCGCACTTTTGGGATGTTAGACACTCCAAAAGTGCCAAAAACGACAATAATCATTTCTAGATTATAATTTGTTACTCAAAACAAACATAATACTCATATTTTTGTTATTAGGGTCTGGTTTCCCATAATTTCTCCCAGATCCAAGTTTATCCGATGATCATGTGGAAGCTGTGGGTGTGGATGTTTGTTCTTTGGAAGTAATCATGAAATAAAAGATATTTAAACCTGTATTAAAGTGGAGGAAAGCAAAAGAAAACTGAATTATTAAAGCAAATTAGAACTGGAAGTCATTAATTGTCAGAATCATTTTGGAAGAAAAAACTCCTCAAATGAATTAAGAAAAAGCAGAATAAGAAAAACAGAAAAGAATAAGCAAATGTGAGCATAATTTCATGATTCAACACTTTGTGTAGCTTCAGTTTATAACTTTTGTTTATCTTCCAAATTCATTCGGATTTCAGGTCTGATTTAGTTCTAAATTTCTGATAACTCTTATGAACTGAAAATTCAGAAAACAGGAAATAAGAGCAGCAAAAAAAAAAAATACAGAGCTGCAAAAAAATACGTTTAACAGAAAAAGAGAAAAAAGAGAAGAATAGAAGAAACCAAGAAAACTGAAAAAAAGTAAGAAGAAGAAACCAAGAAAACTGAAAAAAAAGTAAGAAGAAGAAACCAAGAAAACTGAAAAAAAAGTAAGAAGAAGAAAACCAAAAAATTTGATAGAGGAAAAAAAGAAATATGGGAAAAAAACTAAAAAAAAAGACAAAGCATATCTGGCAATGATCACCTGTTGTCGGGGATCTGGGTCAGGTGTTCAGCTCCAGAGGCCAGCACTCCGGCAGCAGTTTGCGGGTCCTCTGAGCCGGCACTTTGACATCTAGGGCTAGGGCTGTTGAGTTGAAAAGTTGAAACTTTGACACCTTTCTCTCTCCTAAAAGTCACTGTGGAGTCACTTTTGACTGACTTAGACCAATCCTCAAACCCTTCAACGTTCATAAATGGGCTCACGTGGCATTTTTTCAATTTTATAACTTTACACCTGCAACAATAAAACTGGTGACCCAATCCACAAAGTACACCTTTTGCTGTGCCCAGCCGCACCTAGTGGATCTCGCCTCGACTTGCTAAGGTAAGGCGATTAAGGGTGCACCTAGACTTGCCTGGCACCTTAGGCTTGGCTAGGCGCACTTTTTAAAATTAGGCCTTAACTTCAATCTATTTGGAGATAGAATGATCGCTTTGTATGGCATACAAAAAACTGTTTGATGTTCTCATAGATAACACAAAGTATTATGTTTGAGGCATGACCTAATCAGCTATTCATGCTTGATGGTAAAACTTTAGCAAATGGTGTGTTTTAGGGGCTACTTGGTCCCTCTGCCCCCCCCCCCCCCCCCCCAAATAAATGAAAAAAATTCAATCAACTACATGAGATCTATTCTCTTACCTATTGAAATAAAAAGGGAAAGGTTTTAATTTTTATAAATTCCATTCTCTTCTCTCCTCCATTTATCTCCTTCCCCAAGCTATGCTCTGATTCACATAGTCAAAGTCATGCCTCTCATCAATGCCTTCTATTCTTCATGGTTGTTAAGTGCCAACCAACTGAGCTCCACTTTTATCCCATAACCTTGTCAAAACTCTACAAGCTAAAGAGATTATTCAAAGAAACAAGTAATGCTGTTGATATGTAATTGTTGACAGCTGAGAATCATCTTCTGATGGTAAATTCTGCAATCGAGCTAGCGTTGCAATACAATGTTAGTTTTTGACTTTTCATGGTGCCCCTATTTAGTCCACAATGCTAGTTGAGCTGACCTTAACTCCTCTAGTCCTCTATGGCTATGATCTGAAGTGACTCAAGGTGCCAACAACTAGTGTGGTGAGACAGGCGGCAGTAGCTAAGCTTCATGGTTGATGGTTGGGTTCAAGGGTTCTGGGCACTGTGGAGTTTAAGTGGTACGCTTTGTACAGATTGATGGCTCAATCAATGCGGTTCCCTCATTTTGTGCTCCAAATGCAGTAGTTGAAACATAATTCTAAAGTGGGGTGAGGATGAGAGGGTTTGAACAGGGTTTTAGTCAGAGGATGAGAGATGACCAGGAAATGAGGGTTTTGTTTCCTACCTGATACGGTAAAGACCCCTACCATATACTGCTTTAATGTTTCCCTAGAATGCTGATATTTTAGCCTCTTTTTGTTAGTCTCAAAGTGAAGTGTGGGAATTGTTCTCAACTGTGACTTATTTCTTCTGCATTTGTGATTAAATTCTCACTTGGATGATATCCGACTGAAGTTAACATGACATTGATGATATTTTAGGCCGTGGTTGGAAAGCTTCTGAATTGCGCCTTAAGTCTTGGGATGATCTCCATAAGCTCTGGTATGTACTTTTAAAGGAGAAAAATATGCTGATGACACAAAGGCAGATGCTCAATGCTCAAAACCTGCGATTTCCTAATCCAGAACGTATATCAAAGGTAATTATGCCAATTCAAACTCTTTTGGTAATCTACTAGTGGCTTCCCAGTTGAAGCATTTAAGTGCTCTGATTTCATCAATATATGACTTTCTAGTTGGAAACAGAGACTATGCTACTTTTGGTCCTTGCCATGAACTTGTGTTTGGGTTTTTAGTTTTACTCTGTCGTTTTATTGTGGTTTTGATGTCCTATTTCTGCTAAAAATGACCAAGAATGTCCTATTCATGAAAATTTCTGTAGTTTTGATTGATAGGAATCTGCCGTTATAGCTGCCCTGTGTTCCGTATCAACTCTTATTGTAATTTGTGGATTCTGGTTGGTTTTGGAGTGTGTTACTAATGCACCTAGTGTAGTTCTTATGCGGCCTTACCTCTATTAAGCCTAGAGCTGTACAGGAGACTGTTACTAAAAGAATAGAGTAAAAGTATTGAGTAGGAAAAATCACCATTGTGGTTACAAACTTACAATTATAGTTGCCATTCTCTTCCTTTGTCACACTATCCTATTGTCAAAATCAACGGTGTCTTTTTTGTTAAATGGAAATCCTTTTTTTGAATAAAAAATAAATGGGAAGAAAAGTGAGGTACTTTCATGATAATATTCAGTTTGTACCAGAATTTTTTAGTGGTTTTGGTGGAAAGGTCTGCTGCATGGACAATTCTGATGGGTTTAGAATGCTGAGAATAGGGGAGCTCTTTACTTCCATAGGCAATATGAAAAAGGTTTAAAATGGGGTAAAATGGGGTATGCTCATAAATTGATGAGTTCTGAGAAGTCTGAAGATAGTGTAAATTTAGGACTAGTCATTGATTCAATAAGAGGCAAGTTGTTCCATCCTTGTTAATCCATCTGGTTTTAATCCAAGTGTCTAATATTCTCATTTTTTGTGACTTAAGAACAAATATGATAATAGTGGCTTCACAGTGCTCCGTCTTAAACCTCTAAACCTCATATGGATTAATATTGCCCTACCTACTACTCTGTAAAAGAGGAAGTGTCTATGGTGGTTCTTTAAAGAGGATCACCATAAGTGATAAATGTGGATCACTCATTTCTTTTTCTTGTTTATTTACCAAAAAATCATTTTCTGTTTTTTAAAGAAAATTTCTGTCCATTTATTTTTGTACTTATGTCAAATATATTTGTAACATATTTTTTTTCTAAAATTATGTAATCTATTTTATTTTGCACTTAAGTTTTTAGAATGAAAAGCAAAAAAAATTTGCATTGAGGTATTTGAAATAAAATTTCAAATTTTGCAAATATATATGTAACATATTTACAAAAGTATGCAAATTGATTTCTTTTGAAAAAAAGGGAAAAATGGACTTTTAGAAAATAAAAGAAAAGAAAAACAAGGGGTTCACCTTGATCACTTACTGTGATCGTCTTCAAATGGACCACTCTAACTTAAGGGTTGATTAATTATTTAAGTTTTTAAACTAAAAATTAATACAAATAGGTAAATCTGAATAAGAATTAGATTATAAAAAAAAACTCTAAAATCTAATTAGTAATATTTCTACAAAATACCTAAATTGTTTCTTTAAAGGGAAAAGTGTATTATTGGCAAATAAATAATATAAAGGATAAAATAAGTCCCATACTTTTTTGGCTGTGAAACAAAAATGAAAGTTGAAATTCCTTATAGTGGTCCTCATTTAGCTACCATCTTAAATTTTTCAAAAGTGAGTATCTTTAATTGCCACCGTCCAATATTTTTCACCATGCCCCAATTACTTGTAATTAAGGATTCACCATTATTTCGCTAAAATACCCTTAATATGTTGTCTGCTTCCCATCCTTTCCCCGCCCTCGCTTTTAACTGTGGGTATGTTAGGTATCTACCCAGGATCTATTCATATTGAAAGAGGAGCGAGAATTTTTTTGGACACTCCAAGAATGTTTTGCGTAATCTTATTTAATTCAGACAGAGGGAGCTTACCACAATGACCTTGCTTTGTACTCCATTGGTGAGTGCAAGACTTTCAAAATGTGATATGAGATTATAAGAATGCATTACCAATCAGAATAAGTTCGGACTTCATTAATATATGCGATTTAAATTTTTATCGGGATTATTTTCTAGTCACTTAAGTTCCATTCTTCACACTATGACACTTATCTGATATATATGCTATACTAGTTCTTTATTTTTGCATTTTACTCTTCTCTGATTTTTTTTTTTACCCCCGTTTTGGGTGCAGGTCAGGAAGTCTATGTGTCGGATCAAGCATGTGTTGACAGAGAGGGCCATCGAGGATCCAGATCCCCGCAGATCTGCTGAGATGAAAAGAATGATAAATTCCCTTTAATATGTCCTGGTAGCTCTTCCACCTTCCCTCCTCCCTCCTAAAGATAAAATAACAGACATGATATTGATAAGTAGAAGTGAAAATTTTGACATTGAATTATCATTTAGCGTTGAGGTTTGGTCAACATGTAGCGTTGAAGGTTGTCTATGAACTCTAAAGCCATCTCAAATCGACTGCTGGAACATTTTGTCTACAACCCTATTTTTAATCATCTTTGGCACTTGATGACTTTCTTTCTTAAATTGTAATCCATAACTAGCAGGTTACCACACATCCCCGTGTTCAGACGAATTGGTGAGGCAGGTTCTGGGAGAGTAGAAACCTGATTGTTTCAGGTGGCTTGAACATGGCTTCCATGACAGCTACCAGATGCTGCTCTTATAGCTGTCTTGCCTTGTGTTGGTGACTTGACATTACCAATGCTGCATGTGCTTTTGTAATCTGGATTGCATGTTGTATGAATTTTAGATGTTTGGTGATTCATTTCATAAATTTTAAGTTAAAAACTTAGTTCGGGTTTAGTTACAGTATGTTGCTAGATATTCACTATCGATGTGACAACTAATTCCACCTATTGTTGAAATTGCGTATTAGTGCTATTCACAGTCTCATGTGTGAAAAGAAGCTGCTAAGTGCGCAGATCTAACTCCTCTTTGTATAGAACAGGACATTTGGAGTTACTAGGTGCACATGTGAGTTTGGGATGCGTGTAGTAACATGTACGGATGTTTATTTTGGTTCCACCTCTTGCATGCGTGCTGTATCTACAGTTGTTTGAACCATTTTAGTCAAATCATGGTTTGACTTGGTTGTCATGATCAATAATTCCGCTGAATTTGGAAATTATATATTGAAGTGTAGGAACAGAAAATTTCATCAAAATGTGCATGTAGGCTCTGAGATCTGTAGGGGCGAAAGTGCGTGGTTGTAACTTGTAAGAGCACTTTATAAAGATTGTTTAAGAGACAAGAAACAAGGAGACTCATTCAAACAGTTTATTAGTCCTGAATATTCTTAGATGTATGGTTGTCTGCTACATCTACCTAAATCCACCTAGTCTGTCTGGGATTGATTGAAATTTTTATCCACTCAGCCTCGGATCGCAAGTGTCAAATTATCAGAATCCTGCTAGATAGATCTCATCACATAACTTCATTGTCTATTAAAGATCGCCCCACTTTTCATTTTGAGATATCCTTCGAGGATTATTTTATTTCTTTAAAAATGTTTAATTATTTCTACAAATATTTTTCATTATTTCTTGGAAAGAGCAGTTACCTTTGGGAATTCGGTATGGAAAAAGTTCGATCATCTCAAAACAGTATGACTGACTTTAACATCATACTTTAATGGACAGATATCCCAAGTGGAGTGAGTCCATCTCCATCTCTTGGACGGTCCAAAAGGATTTCGGACATGACACGTGTGTTAGATTAATTAGATGTGATCTCCTCTCCTCGATATACAAATTGGATACAATTTTCTATTCCATTAGTTTTATGAGACGGTACTACTATTTTATTGTAAGTTCGACTGGAGAATTTAATTTTAACAAGTCTTTACTCTTGTTTTATTTTAATTTAGAATAATTTTTAGTGTCATGATAAATTATTTTAAGTACACAAAATATTATATACATATGAGACATAATAGTAAAAGTGATCATTTAATATAATAAAAGTTGTCTCCTCAAAGTTGATAAAAATTAACATATACTTCGTATTGTGTTGGTAACTTTTGTTATATTAAAGATTCACTTTTATTAGAGACACAATAACCATATGTATACGATATCTTTTGTTTTAAGTATGCTTCACTTGTGAAATATTATTTTCTATCTATTAAACACCATCGTACCGTTGTTGTCACTTGTCAATGACTCAATATGGCCTCTTTAACTTATTAAAACATCCCATGTCTTCACCATTAACTCCTCATCACTACCTCCATATATATATATATTTCACCATTTATTTATATTTATATTGTTTCTTATGCATCTTTGTTTCAGTCCACCTTCATAATCCAGCTGTTGCATAGTGTCACTTGCTCCACCTCCTGCATATTTCCCTCAAAGTTTAAGTCCACCTCCACTTCATCTACCACCCCCAAAAAAATAAAATGAAAGGGTACTCCAAAATCAAGGGGAGTACTCCATTCATCCCAAGATCACAATCCAACAAAGAGTTCCTTTTTCTTGATAAAGATTATGATCTTATTGCATCAAAATCCCTTAACAAACAAACACATTGGACTCATGAACATCAAGAGCCTAGAATCATTCAGGAAGATCACAATATTAAGAAGAATGATGCAGTGTTCTTAGGAAAAACAGATGATTGTGAAGGTGGTGATCAAGGTCAGAAATCGAATTCGAATTCGAAAGGCGGTGTTTTGAAGAGAAATGTCTCACTTTCTTTTTCAAAAACCACCACCAACAGCAACAGTAACAAGTTTAGTCTTGAAAGGCAGAGTAGCACAAGAGCAATCCAAGAAGCAGTGAAGAGGGCATTTTCAATAAAGAGATCTTCATCTGTTAACTCTGACAGGTATAGCAGGATATATGACCAACCTAGTTCAATGAATGTTGATGATTTTGATCATAATTGCGATTATGTTTTTGATAATGATCATAATCACGATGATGATGCTAATCATGGTAATCAAGGTTATGACTTTGAAAGACTTGAGACAAGATCTATGAAGAAGAACCATCATAATTATGGGAGCAGGCATGTGGGCTCCAAGGTTGTAAGGGCATGCAAACGCTTGTTTAGTCGTTAGATTTTTTTTATTTTTTATTTTCTGGTGGATGATGATGATCAGATGGTGTATAATAAGTTCCAGGCTACTTACTTGCAAGTGCAGCTATCATAGAAAGCTAGGACATTTGGTGTTTTCTGAATAAGATTTTTCAAAATGAAAATAATGCCTTGGCTTATAACTATGTTGTGGTCCATCATTTGGTGTTTTATTTGAATTCCTACTCTTTACAATCAGATATTTGATGCCTTTGAGACAAAAGTTGGAAAGTGTCGGTTTCCCTACTATTTTGGGTGGCTTTTGGTGATTTGCATAGGTTATCAAACTCAAAATTGATATGGGAAAAACCCAAGTATCAAATTTAAAACATTATAACAAAAATTAAATGAACGTGCTAACATATATAAGCACCCATTAGGATATGAAATCATACACGAATCCGCGCAACGTAGGCGTTAACTATGATTCTTAGATACTAGTCTCGTCCCTTGCATACTGTAAGAAAATGATGAGGGAATGGCGGCTTACGTTTTTAAAGGCCACATCCACGAAAACAATCAAATCACAGGCAAAAACAAGCTCGGGCTTTGTTAATGGTCATAGCCAGATACACTGTATATGTATATGTGGTCTGCATGTTCATTCTGGACTTGAGTAGCAGTAGTCTATTATCTATGTATTCTATAGTCCGTTTCACTCCTCCAGAGTCCAACAAGGAGAGCCTAAGGGCACGAATACTTTGCTTAGGAACCACTGACTTCAAGTAATTGGGGAGTCACTAAATCACTACTTGCCATAAATGAACCAGATATCTTCCATCACCTTGATGAAGTACCACACTACCACACATATCAATTAGCAATACCTTGCATTAAAATGTTCCCAAGTCAATTTATATGGAGAGACTATGTTATGCAATTGTTTGTCAGGGGCAAGTGGAACTTCCAGGCTAACATTGCCGCGGAAAATGCTTCATATGACAGCAACATATCACTATGTCAGTCATAGGTTCAACTTCCAAATCATGGGTTTCCTTACATATTTTTTGTTATATGGATTGGAGTACTTACTCAATTCCTCTATAAATTCCAGTACTAGTCTATTACCTGCTACATGTACTTCCCCAGTTCATTCAATATAAATATCTATGTTGCAATCCAATCTGGCTTTGGGCTGAAGTTTTGAGCATCTACTGTCTTATATAATGTGTTTTTTGTTTTCTTGACATTATATTCTTGTAATTCTTGTTAGTTTAAAGAATGCAATAGGCTGCATATATGAGTACAGGAATGTGGTAATACAAATGGCTTATAGATCTGCTGTCTAGTAGACTTTCCTTTACATATAGTGTTATTATGGTAATAGGAGCAATTCTTTAGCCAAGCGGAACATAGAGGACACCACAATCTATTATAGAGGTTGACAGCTGAACTGAAGAAATTATTGATCTGAAATAAAAACAAGGGTATGATATTCCATATGAACAAGCATACAGTAGAATTATTATTATTATTTTTTTGAAACTAGTAGAATTATTATTTAGTTAGTTACTAGTATAACCATTTGTTCATGCTGTATGTAATAGGCAAACTGTTTACAAACTCAAAATTTTAGAGCAACGTCTGAAACAAATCTTACCAAGCCTCATTCCTCAGTCAACCTACACATTTAAATAATATAATGATCTGAAATTTTGCTGAGCAGAATAATCTGAAGATGCTGCAACGCCTGCAAGCCTGCAACCACCTAAAATAACAGGTTCCAATTTTAAAATCAAGTTGCATCACATACATATTCAAGATAACGCCAAAGTTTTGCTGGCCTGTACGATTAAGAACTTGTTCAAATGATGCAGAAATTTCCCAGCTAAACTAGACGGCTAAATATTAATAATGATCATCAAACAAAAACATTTCAGACTTCTCACAAAGTTCCAAGTATACAAACTACCACCAAGCAATATGATTCGGGAGTTCAACATCATCAGGAAAATGGGACGTAAATTTATATAGTTGAGGGTATTGGTCCTTCAATGAATCAACTAACAAATGCTATGAGTATGGTAATGACTCGACTTTCTAGTCGATAACGAAGGTTTTCCTCAGCATATGGTTTGGTGTTACACAACAAAATAGCACCAGATTCCCTATTCTAGATACATCTGAAATACCATTTTCTTCGATACTCTGGTCCTCCCAACTCTACGCTTAGAAAAATCTTTTCTTTTACTATCCCTCAAACCCAGAAGTAATCACTCGTGACCCCAAGCTCATGTATAGAGGAAACCTGCATTTTCACGCATACTGCACATCAATTGGTAGAATGATGGCTTGCTTTTTACTGTTTTTAAAGGACCAGATCTTTTGCCATGTGTTATGGGCAAAGATTCACGCTCTGTTGCAGCTGAAAGCAGAGAACAGTCTGTGCTCGTCAACAGGTTCAGAACTATAGTCCATAGTTATGAGTGATGAAGCCTGTCCATAAATCAAATGCGGTGTAACATGACCTGCATTCCACCGGCCACTGTCTGAAATCCAATATCACTCTTGGAATCCAAACCTGGAACTGAAGAATCCTTCTGACAACCACAATATTCATAGGTCTCATCATTATTGTTGTAGGTCTGTTTATGGGCCTGTAACACTTCTCCCATGAAGGACCTATGAGTCACTTCAGGGTGGAGACACAAAGAAGCTATTGCTGCTACCTTGGGTAGATATATACTGGCTTCCTTCTGTTGCTTCTCTTGCTAATCCAAAATCTATTACCTAAGGGTGAAACCATTTTCTAGCAGAATATTGCCGGCCTTGCCATCTCGGTGAATAATCCAAGGATTAGAATCCTCGTGAATATAAGCCAATCCTCTTGCAGCACCAAAAGCAATTTTCAACCTCACATCCCAATCCAGAGGCTCCTTAACCATATCAACACCTGCAATATAACAAAAAAAAAAATGGATTACAGAGCATGTAACTTGATGAACTAAAACTCATACTAGGCTTGGATTGGTTGATGCAGCTTCAATGTCCTCTCCTTGTCAGCACTTACTGACATGCAGTGAGTGCGGAGTAGTGCTATGTCCTTAGTTTACCTCATCTTGCCATCCCCTTCACATTCCACGCACGCATACACCCAAAAAATAAAAAGAAAAGGAAAAAAGCTAACACCGGGGAGTGTAGACATAAACTTGAATGCTGGTGAAAGAATGCATACCATGCAAGTGAGACTCAACGCTGCCATTATGAACAACCTCATACACTAAGCAGCGCCTGTGTCCTTCAATGCATATACCCTTTAGTTTCACAAGGTTGCATTGATGCAATCGGCTCAGCATCTTAACTGCAACCTCAGTTCCTTCTTCCAAAATACAATGATAGACACGTCTCCATCCAGAATTCTCCTAGAACTGAATATATCTGGAGCCTTCTCAAGTTCAACAAGTGTAAAAGTTAAGATGCAAATAGTGATGTCGAGCTTGCTAAACTGCTTGATAAAAAAGAACCAATACCAGTGGCGGTGCCAGAAATTTGGTACTATGGGTTCGGAATCTACAAAATGAAGCAATACATAAAAAAGTCTAAAATTTTAATTTACATAGAGCAATTCGAGGTTCCAACCGTTCAAACGAGCTATTACAATGATAAAAGAAAAAATTACAACTGAATACGACGAATTTTCATGTTTTGAAAACGATATATTACATCATCGTCATTTACTTGAAAAAAAATTTGACAATAACTTACAATTGGGCCAATTCCCAAATTATTTATTCAATTCACAAATCACAAATCACAAATGACAATTCAATTAACAAATAATCAATTCCCAAATCATTCATTTAATTCACATATGACATCCCCAAATAACACTTGACAAATAACCAATTCCTAAACGACCTAAATCATTCCTTCAATTCATATTTCACAATTCACAAATGACAATTTTAATGGTCTATGCTGTTTTATTACAGGTATTGCTAAACGACCTAAATCATTCCTTCAATTCATATTTCACAATTCACAAATGACAATTTTAATGGTCTATGCTGTTTTATTACAGGTATTGGTCCAATACCTGTAATAAAACAGCATAGACCATTAGCAAATACCAATCCACATTTTACATTTTCATGCACAATAGATAAAATCAGCTAAAGAAAATCAAAACTCGTAGCATCATCAGGCCCAAAATTAGAATAAGACGAAAGAAAAAAATATGGACAAAGCCAAAAAAATGCAAGCAGAAAAGTTAAACATAAGCTGTATGGAAAACACTTGCAATAAACTTATCATACCTCAAGCTAACCAGTAATATTTGCCCTAGCAGTACTTAATTGTTGACAGAAGTTTCCAATATATATAGTATGCTCACTATATCAGGGACATAGAAGGTGTCCATGTACTAATTTAATGTAAGTTGCCATATGTACTTCCTCTGTTTCTTAATATAAGGCACCCAAGTCTTTCAAAGTAACGTCAGCTGTTAATTTCTCTCGAATTTTATTGATAAACATTATAAACAGTATACCATTTTAATGATAAAACATTATATTCAAGAAGTACTTCTAAGATGACATACTTTCAATACTTGAGATATTAACAATCAAAGCTTAATCTTGAAAACTTTGGAATCCTTATATTATGAGGTAAGGGAAGTACTAGGCAACACCAAAAATGCTACATGCATTATAAGCCAAAGAATTGGAAAATACGGAAACAAAATGTTTAGAAGCTAGCTGAAAATTTTCTACATATAATCTAGCATTCACAAACAAATTATACAAAAGAGTTCCAAGGATAATCGCTAGATAGGATTCTCCAAACACACACTATGAGTCTATGACCACAGTAAAAACCATTCGGGGGACAGGCAGGGAATTCATGTACGTGAAAACTTGATTAGTTTCTTGAATGTGGCCTCAACAAGAAGAAAACAAAGAAGCCTTGTTCTACAAAATCATGAAATAGAAGTTTAAGAATAAACAGCTATGATAAAGAAGTAAAGAGGCAAAGGAAGCACTAAATACAAAACTCAAAAGCAAGAAGCAGAAGGTCTTCATGGTAATTACATAATTGCCAGTGAAAAATATGTATAATCCCTCTAGAGAGTACTACTGTAATCATGAAGTATATAGATAACTAAAACTCTTCAAGCATGTTTTCAGAATATAAGTAAATTATAAGGAAATTCTCAAAAAAAAAATTACCAGTCGTCTTCTTGATAGATGGTGTGTATACAGATCCGATTGCATTAGATGATTTCCTAGAGTTTCGCCATTTAATGATCACTAAAATTACTGCAAAGCAAGGCACCAGTAGAACCAATGCAGAAAAAATATTTACGAAGTCAATTTTAGAACTCAGATTCTGTTTTTTCTTCAGAAATTCAGCAGTAATTGGATCATATGGAGGTCCATACCCATCGCTTCCAGTTGGACGAAATGATAAAAACAGCTTTTTCAGAGTCACAACCGCGGAACATATTACCCAAATATGTATCCTAGGACAAGAGAAGAACTTGGATAGCTAACATCAATAACGTCATAATTACCAAAAAGAGTTCAGTTAGGCACCTTCTTTTGCCTCGATCTATCAAAGATCACTACAGCAGTGGTGCTATCAAACTTCTCACCCAAAGGAACCAAGTTAATATCATTATATCAACTATAACTAGTGTCCACCCTTGATATTGGAAATCTACAGTTGCACCCTATTATTTGTACTTGACTGCGCTTGAGATATGTGCCGGAATCAATCTCGATTTCTAGCTAATACATCTCTGAAAAGAGAGCGTAAACAGCTATACTCAGCAAAAGCCTGATTTTCATAGGAAGAACACACCCGCAAGGAGTTCCAACAGGGGTGGCAGTAAGTGGGTCAGAACATGTTTGTCCACAACCTGTTACGTAAAATGTGGTAGAAACACTAAATATTCAAGCTAAGAAAGGAGCCCAAATTAGAACAAACTCGAAACCAAGTATTTGACCTGTGAATCTGACATGTATCATACTTCCAACATTATAATGCTAAATAAACCCAAATAACTCATGATGCAAATGTAAGCAGCAACTAAGTAATTTGATGTTTGGGCAAACTAAAATGAAAGTAATGAGAAGATATAAGGAGCAGACATAGTAAACGTCTGCAAAAGAAGCAATGATGTGCAACAAGCACGCAGTATCTAAGTAGCTACACAGCCTACACATACAAGATTCAACATTCCTCCATAAAGAACAACAAAATAGCATTTACAAGAGACCTCAAGCAGGGAATTTTCATATCACCAGCTCAAGTGGCCAGTCAAGCAATCACTTCCACACTAAAAAAATTTATTACTTGAATTTCAATGGAATACTTATCTAAGCATAGAAAGATTAGGCCAACAACAATAAAGAAATTGAAATTTTGGCAACTAGTTCAACTTAAAAACACAGACATCTCCAATGGCAGAAAAATTCGAACATGCTAGCAGTGTGGCCGAAATCTTTGAATCTGTACTAGAACATTTTAATTTAACACCTGGGCTTCTACACCTTATCTCTCTTTAGTTGAACAACTCAAGTGTGAACACAGATGAGATATATGAATATTTACTTGTTTATAGTATCTACATCGAAAGAGGAAATACTTAAACAGATCAACGACAAAGGATGCTGAAAGATTTACTGTTCAGGCAGCGAGACTTCTTTCATAAGTAAAAGCTGGCTAGGCAACGCAAAAGTAGACTAGTACATATGTGCAAATTTGAATCCTGTAAGGCTGTAAGTACAAGTACATTATAGATAGCTAGAAATTTTTTGTACCTTTCCTTAGTTGAATCAAAATTTGTATTTTTTGTTCTTATCGAAGTAGAAATCTTTGCAAAGCACAGGACTTTCAATGTGGTTTTTAGACTGAATTCAGAGTGACATGCATTTAGGATAGAAAGAAGTGCCTCTATCCCTACTAAAATAAGACAGGGGGAACAAAAACTCTGGTAATATTTCCGAAGTACTGTTTATACAAATGAGTGTCAAGAACTGAACTACCTTAACTACGTACCTTAAGACAAACTTATTACTCCTCTGCTTCTTCATTCCTATTTGGAAAGGAAGTATCATTTCTCTATTTGCAACACATAAAACTAAAAACTAACTGCCTAGCCATCCAAAACCTGCACACCTGACCCATATTACAAGTTTAGACGTCTCTAACGTCTAAACTCATCCTTAAAACTAAATCCATACCAGCTATAATGTACAGCACAAATATTATGTGTTTCAGTCATAAGATTGCCATTCTAACTAGTAAGCTGGTTTGGTTTAAGTTTGTTTCCCTACATCATTGCCTAGTCGGGCCTTCTATCTGCTGCATACTCCATTCGATCATTCGATGCAATCCAAGTATCCTAAAAAAACAAAAGAATTAAACATCCACAACACTAATCCAAGATTGATCGAATGACTAACAGACCAACTTTCACAGAATATCAGCTTGCTATGTACAGTGATTAAACCTAATTTTACTAATTTAAGCTTGGTTTGAATTGGTACTATTATTTTTTTAAGGTGAATCAAATGGGATCTTATTTGATTTGGTCCGCGTAACAAACAAACTAGACCGAAATTAAATCAAAGACCTTGAAGCCAAACAAATTACATCTTAAAAACTAGACCCAAATCTATCACTCTATCAGGTAAAAACCAGTTGCATATATGCTCAAGATCAACGTTTCAGGCTTCAACAGTGCTATATAAAAACCTACACATCCTACCAGCAGATAATGACGGATCTTTCCATAGGCCGAAGGGGCTTGACCTCCTGAAACGTCTTTACATAATATAAAGATATTATTTAAAGTTAACGTAAAAAAGTTATAACTTAATGGTTAAGTGTTTAATTTTTAAAGTAGAGGGTTGTCCACCTTAATTTTTTTTTGGTTGGAAAAGTAAACTTGACCCCTCGTTTTTTACCCGCCAGTAATACATTAAGCAACTTCTTAATTGAGGACTGTTTTCTTATCAATAATACATTGTTCTAATACCCTGAAAATCACACTGTACCTCATATTGATCTCTTAGCATTAAACTCACCACTCCCAAAACATTCATGATTTCATTGAAGTTAAGGCTATACCAAAGATCGCGGTCTGAGGGATCTGAAAGACTTTGAGAAATCAAGAAACAAATAAATCAAACAGTCTAACGATCAATCACAGTTTGTATAACTCGTCAAAATAAATAATCTTTCTAATTATATTACCATAAACCAGAGTTCCAACATTACAAAATCTTGAAACTTCCAGGTATAGAGCAAAGAACATTGATCAAACACATGGTATGCACATCACAGAACCTTCATTACCAATCTCAAACCCAAAAAATCATAAAAAGCGACACAAAATTCGAGGTACCCAGAAACCCTAACCCTAAACAACCACAACCCACATTTCAAAACTCACTCAAACTTCTTAACAAGAGCAAGATCAGTCAACATCTTCTCAATAGCTTCATCATCAAGATCCCTTCCTTTATCCTTCAAAGAGGGGACCATTGCAATAGCCTCTTCAACAGTTTCAGGGCACAGATTCCCAAGCACGGCTAGCTCGAACTCGGCCAACTGATGTCGGCTCAGGATCTCCCTAACCTGGCGCACAGCATCTGGGTTCTTATACCTGCTGAACCGCTTGACGTATTGGAGAGACTTCTCGAAGACTTGGGGCATCTGGTTTAAAGGGTCCTCTGAGACTTGTTGGAGTTGCTCGAGCCTGTGTTCGAGGATCATTGCTACTTCCCCGTTCATTAGGCATTTGGCTTTCACGAAGTCTTCGCCTAGTTTGAGCTCTGCTGCGTTCTCTTCCTCTTCGCCTGACATTGTTGCTTAGGTATTGTTCGTGTAGCCTCTCTCAGCCTTGATATAGCCACATTAGGCTTTACAATGGGCCCTGTCGGGCCGTATATGTATTGGGCCCTCGTGATTCAGAATTTCAGAGTTTCGTTAGGCACGTTCAATAACCTCCCAACATTATGGCCTCGCCAAGATATGGCGCATGTGCCTAATCAGGATGGGTTGGGCCCAGCCCACTGGCCTGTTCGTGTCTAGACGAGGGCATAGGTCGTGCCGTTCCCGCCATGGATTGTGTCAGCTCGTGTCTAGCCTCTTTTCGTGCCGTGCCTAATTGTGACCGTGTCATGCCGTGTTACATTTTCCTAAAACTTGGCTCATAGCTTAGAACGACCCATGTGCTTGGCGTGCCGTATCGTGTCGTACTTCATGCTGGACTAATTTTTTTTACAAAAAATAAAAATAAAGTACATAATAAAATCGAAAAAAAATAAATTTAGAATATTTAAATTATATAATAAGAATATAATAATATTAAAACTAATAGTATTATTAATTGTAGTAGTATTATTACTACTAATAATAATATTAAGTAAAAATAAATAATAGTGTGCTTCGCGCCGTGCCTCGTGCCAAATTGGCGTGCTAATGCCAAATTTTTTATTGCTGTCCTTAGCCTAGCCTGCGACCCACTCCATGGACAGCGTGTCATACCGCGTCACGACCGTGTTGTGTCATATCGTGCCAAAAAGTGTGCCGACCCATCCCATGCCCATGTCCATTCGTGTCACTATATTGGCAAAAATTTTGTTATTTTTCACTTTCTTTTTACTTTTTGATTTGTTAGTGTAAGGGTATGAGCATAGCAGACGAAACGAAAATCGAGAATTATTGGAGAGAAACATAATAAGCGATATAAAGACAGAAATAATATTTAATATGAAAAAATTTATAAGAAAATGAATATTGATAAATCTAAATCATGAAATAAAAAGGATAGTACAAGAACCTTACCTTAAAATGAAAGTGTTAATGTTACAACTTTTACTATTAGAAACTTATATTACAAAGTAGTAGAAAGGGAAATAATGGATTAAGGAAATTGTATACAAGAAGGGGTATGAAAATGAAGGCTTGTTAAGATAGTTAGTATGATTATAGGAATGACTTATTCTTTTTTTTCTTTGAGCACACTGAAATGAGTCCAACTCCAATTGTACTTGGTGTAGGTCAATGGACTAAGTCAACAATACAATGTGTAGACATATGATGAAAGTTCCTTAAATAATCGACATCATTTGCATCACTGCTAGCGGATATTCTAAAATAATGAAATGATTGTCAAAGAATTTGGGCCTCTTAACTTAGTCATTAGTGTTTTTTAGGTAGGTAAGGAGAAACCCTATTATATTGACACTTTCCAATTTCTATGTAGTGAGGTTTAATCCCATAACCTTAAAGTGGTGAAACCACATCATGCTTTGTTTGGTTTTCTTTGCAACAACTATTACCAAAGATAACAAGTGACAATTTATGGAATTCATAATTTATAAGTAGCAATGTGTTATAATTACATTAAATATCTTGTGCAAAATCATAGACATTCACTTAATGATAAATCTTGTATGCATATAGGATGCAATAATTTTATTGTATTTTTAACAAAAGTTACCCCTTAATATAGGAAAAATTATCCCTCATAGTTGATAAAAATCGATATATAATGTAGTGAGGGTAATTTTTGTTATTCTTAGGATAACTCATATTGCAATACAATAATCTTATTGTATTTTTTTGTAATTTTTACAAGATAATAATTTTCTTTAAAAATTAGTAATAGTTAAATAAGTAGTTTTTCAAAAGCATCATTTGTAGACTCCAATTTTTTTGATCACCAAAAAAGCATAATATTTTCTACGAGCAATTCAAGTTATTCAACGATATTCCAGTCGAGTGAGAGCGAACTGACGAAACCATGGATGCTCTCATAGCATCCTACGCCGATTCAGACTCCGATTCAGACTCATCTCCGCTGGTCCCCACTCCGCCTCAGAAACCACCTCGGTCTCCTTCACCGCCGCCGCTACCTCCGCCGCCACTCTCTCTACTCACCCCACCAAATTCTCTCCTCGGTTAGCAAATCCCACCTCCTCTCCCCCTCTCCAAACCATATCAATTTCTCTATATAAAGTTATGCACACCAAATGTTTGATATTTTGATCGTTGAAGGCACACTCGATAACCTTCGAACGGATCAGCCCAACCGGGTTCGGAGCTTCCCCCATGTAGATGGCAACTATGCTGTACATGTTTACATCCCAGGTTCGTTCTCTCTCCTCTCTCCCTACTACCTTTTTGGCCTTATTGCTTCCCTTGATAGGATCATTGAATAATTGTTCTGTAGAATGTTGTGATTTCTTGGTTCAGAATTGGTTGATGCTGCATTACTTCTACTTAGTGTATCGTATGCTCCCTCTATTTCTGATTAACTGCAAGACTTGAGTGGCACACGTGTCTAGTCGTGTGTGCGAATGCACAACTTTGATCGTTAATGTATGTAATTATAAAGTAGCTAAAATTATAACTAATTGGTATCATGTGAATATAATCAAAATAAATCTGACAAAATTTTTCATGGCTATATAATGTTGTATGCTCAAGCAAAAAATTTAATCAAAGTATGAATAGTGCAAAACTCACAATGTTTGTTGTACTTAATCTGTTCAGGGAGTAGATTTGTGAATTGTGATTGAGATATGGGGTTGCAGATTGCTGACTAATCACCATATAAGAATGCAAGATTCTCTTTTGAAGTGGGTGATTTAGATCTTTTGAAGTTAATCTTATTCATGATGATGGGTATCAAGGAGTGTTGGAAGGGTATGGGGTCTATCTGTGCCACTAGAGACATGGTTATTTGTTGGTGACGACAGACTAGTCGGGAGGAGGGTGTATGATCTAGTAATTAGTCTTGTCCGTAGTGGAATGTTCCCTTTATTTCATGGAAATTACTAGTTGGTGGAAATTAAGGGTGATTTATGGGACTTAGACTATGGCATATTCTCAATTTTATATGAATATTAACTAGTGGACACCCCTCTTAGTGTCATAAAAGTAATTGGTGGGGCGTGGGAGAGCCAGAGAGGGTTGGTGATTTTGTTGTGAGCTGTGTGTTACAGGGACCTTGATGTATACTCCTCAACATTCAATAAGAAAAATACTATGTGAAAATTGGAGCTGTGTGTACTGGGTCAGAGCTTGGAAGGATCCAGGTTGTGAGGGATAGACCTCTTTTTATCTTAATATTCACTGATGTATGCTATAGCAGCCTTGAGACATTTGTTGCTTCCTTGGTGTTTGCAGCACTTTTCCTGAATTTTTGGGAAGTTTTGATAACTTATTGTGCTCAAACAGTTTTCAGAATGACAAACTAGAAAATAGGGGAAGAGGATGACACTAAGTTGGTCCGAATAGATGTGTCTTGGATGAAGCCATGATTCTCTTGGCCTTCTTGCTGTCCTGCGTATAAATTTGGCATATGCTCTCTTTTAAACTTATGGTATCTACAAATATTGTCTGGTTAATGTCATTTTTAGGTTTGAGCTGATAGCGTAATCAATAAATGACATATGATCTTTCAAGATGTCATCACTAAACTTCTTAATAGAAAGATTTAAGATAGCAGTTCTTGATTTTGATGGCATTCCTTACCTTAACTCTACAAAAATGCTCTTAACAGGACCTTGCTTAGGGTAGGTTGTCGAAAGGGTTTTCATATGTATACAGCCTTACCTTTTCTATCTCTTAATGGATGGTAAGGGGTAATTTCTGTTAGATCATTCGCATTATGCAAGAGTAAGAGTAGATTGGTGAGACATTTAATTTAGCGATTAGTCTATTGTTATTCAAAGTTAAAAGTTGCCTATTGGAGACTCCTTTTCATGATCTTGAGTACTATTTTTAACCTAAGCTTATTAATCAATTATGGGATTTCGGCCATTGTGGAAACTTCTTCTGTTTCATGGAAATCACTTGTTGGTGGAAATAGAGGATGATTTATGGGACTTAGTCAATGGGGAATCCACTACTTTATATAAGTGGTAACAAGTGGAACATCCCCCCCCCCCTTTAATGTCATAAAAATCATTGGTAGGGGGGGGGGGGGGGGGGTGGGGGGGTGTTGGAAGCTGTTTGCTGCAACTGAAACCTTGAGGTATACTCCTCTTTTCTTTAATAAGTATTTGGGTGATTGGAGTTGTAGGGAGTATGATAAGATTTTTATGAGATAATTTCATGTTTTTTTCTTAAAATAAGTTTCACTAGTCTTAGATAGTAGTGGATGAAAGGTGCATTTTGGGATCTGGATCATGGGGACAAGGGGATTAGAAGAAGCTATTGTGAGGTATATGCCTTTTGTTTCATAAGATGTACTGATATTTAGCAATAGCAGCCTTGAGATGTCTTCAGCTCCCTTGGCATTCACTATCATTTTTCTTGAGTTCATGCAAACTTTTGATAGCTTCAGGTCCTCACCTAGATTTTTTAAGATTTATGTTCACAAGATATAAACTACAGGAAGAAGATAACTAAATGAGTATGCCAAGTAGATGTCTCTTGGATGGATCTCTGGTTTTTGTCTGTGATAGTTTAGCCTAATACACTTGAGGTATCTGCTACAATTGTTGTTGGATAGTTTATAAATTTGAGTTGACAGTATAATGTATGATGATATGATATCACAAAATTTCGTCACTAAGTTTATAGGTACAAAAAAGCATTTACAATACTATGTTTTTGTGTCTACAATGCTTTTTAGCAAGCTTTTAGTTGGTAATTCTTGGTTTTGATGTCATATCCGCAATACTATTTTTGTGTCTAAAATGCTTTGTATCAAGCTTTTAGTTGATGATTCTTGGTTTTGATGTCATATCAGACCTTGCCTTGACCCCAATGCATTCAAAAGGATTTTTAGCCTTACTCTTGGCCTCAAACAATTGTAATGAGATTCTTGTAGATTATTCACATAAAGTAAGAAGTAAGAGTAGATTGGTGGGGTTGTTATCGCTCCGATTAATTAACGCAATACTTAAGTGAATAGAATTAAAAGCGATCAACCCTTGCCTTTTAGGGTGGTCATGCAGAATGGAAGCTTTCTCTATGATACAGAAGGGACCTGTACTTCGTCTTCACTTGATGTTGGCGGTGTGGAGGGGTCTTGAAGTTCTTGCGGAGAAAAGGAAAAGAGTGGCTGTAAGGATGGACAGCCTGGATGCAATGCAAGATATTGGGGAACCAAAAGCTGAAGCTAAGAGAATAGGAAAATATATTCAAGTTGTATGTGTTACACTAACTTACTGGTGTACTTGTTAGGTCAGCAGGTCTTGTGTTGCTCGGGCTCATGACATGGCTGACAAGGCCAGGAGTGAAGTCTAGGCTTTGATTCTTGTTTTTCATGGCCAAAAGAAAATTTGAGTAGATTGATAAAACTTTTGATTTAGTCCATTGTAATCAAGTTTTAAAAAATTTCCTATTGGAGGCTCTTTGAACTTTGCTGAAAATATTTTTTCATTTAACTTGATTTTCCTTTTTTATTTGCTAAAATAAAAATGTGATTTGAATATGCAAAATCTATTTTCACATTAGTATTATGTGATGCATCAGATATAAGGAGAGGGGCACTTTAGGTAATATAGATAAGCTAGAGAGATAACTTAGAGAAGGGGCAGCTAATTATTTATATATAGGTGAATTCAGTAGAAAGGGGGATTATTATGATGAATATTGATACACATTTTCAGTAGTTTTGCTTTAGAGAGTGCCATTCCTCTCACTAGAGTGATTAGGTCATATTGATGATTATTATATTGACTAGCATTACTACAATTATTTATTTGCTATTACTTTACTGATCCTTCTTTTCCCTTCCCTGATCTCAAATTTCTGTCTTAATTATTCTGTTTTACCAATTAATCATAATAAATTCATTACATATTGGTTATGAATTATTGGAATGGCATATTACTTTGAGCAATGCGATATTAATTGGAAGAGTTATCATAAGAACTCTTCCTTGGCTCAAAATTATTAGATCTGCAAAACACGCTTATCATTATTCCCCCTAAAAATTTCCCTTCGGCTAGAAACTTCTGCATAATAATCCATCGATTATTCAGTATCCATATGCAGTATAGAAATTCTGTAAACATGATCATATATATCTGACTATCTCTGAGGTTCTTTTCTTTGTTGTAGTAGCATGTTTACCTTTACTATTTTAGCATTTATCTTTGTTTTGTACTAAATTGAGCTGTAATCTCTTATTCTCTGCATATCTCAATTTTGGTCCCTTGTTCACTTGTATTGTGGATGCACTTTTGACTTAATGCTCCTGCTCTATTCTCTCTGATGTAATTGAGTTGATGGAATGGGGATAAGTTGTTACTTTCAATGACAAGTGACTGTAATCACTGAATTCACATTTTGGGATGGCTTCTAATATTCTGAGTGATTATGGGTACAATTTGAGGTAATATGCTAATTCTGTATCCTTGGCTTGTGCTTAATGATGCAAATGGGGATTGGTTGTGTGTCAGGGGTAAATTGGTTAACAGTCAAGAATGGTGTAAGAGCTCACTGTGGTGGTTAGGTGTCATTTTAGTTTAGGCACACTGTTAACTCTGATTCTGCAGTTGTCCAAATGAGAAGTGAAATCACAAAAACGTGACATCCATTTATGGAGGAAAGATCTTTTCTATTATTGCTCATGTGTTAATATGAGGAAAATAAGCCTTTGGTGCTTTTCAAGACTTTTACTAAACCACCAAATGAGAAAAAGTGGTTGACGTTTTTATGACCATTGAGGAGTGATTTGACAGGAATTGATTGGACATTTTAGGTGAGTCTTATGTTCCATGGTTTTTTATACTTCTTTTTTATTACTCTCTTATAGTATTGGTGGTATGGAAACTCATAGAGCATACTAAGGAAGAGGAGTGAATGAATGTAAACCATAAGGATGGTAGCATTTATGGTTTTATAGAAGGTTCATCTCTGGGTGTGTGAAATGAAATATTTGATTTTATTCATTTGTTGTCTGCTTAGCCAGTGATAGGTATCATAAATTAGTATGTACTATTTAGAATGACAATCATTGTTGTCTGAGGTCCTATATGCAAGTCATCTCAATGGTCTATTATTTTGTCTACTCTCTCTCTCTTTTTAATTGTAACTACTGACACTCAATATAGATAAATTTCCCTGTAGTTCTTATACCACAACCAGCAAGGAAAGAGGCCGCCCAGTTCTTGAAAAAATTCTCATCGAATGTACCTGGTCTTCATGTTGTTGATGCTGACATCCCACTTGACAATCTTCTATATGATGATCAGAAGCTTGAACAAATTGTATTAGGGAGAGTTTTTCATATAAGCTTAGGAAGAACTGTCCCTATCAGGGTGCATCAAATTGATTCAATGGTCAATATGCTTCGACAAAAATTGCAAATTCAGAAACGGTTAGCTTTTGTTTCTCTTAATATTATGTTTATTATTGAATTTTCTTCTTGAGCCTGTGCATCTGTATTTTGTTTTGAATCAGGTTTTGGATTGATTTCAATAGATGGGATGTTTTTGTCAACGATGATCACACACGAGCCTTTCTTTCATTAGAAGTCACTACAGGAGGTTTGTCAGAGGTAACATTCAACTTCTGTTTCACAGTCTTCTATATGAATGGTTACATCCTGTGACCCTTTTTCATCCAAAGTATAAAGCCCACAGATAAAAAGAAATAAATAATGAGAACAAGGACAGGGCAGAAAAGACATCCTCGTGCTGAGTGACAATGATACTTCTTATATCTTATGCCTCTACAGGTATTTCTTATTATCGTTGGGCAGGGGAGTGCTCTTCATCTTCTTTTCATAGTCTATCGGATTGTTCTCTTTTCAATAGTCTCATTTAAAAAAATTTTATTATTGGAGAATAGTGAAGTATTTCTTCCTGGAACTTCCATTCTAGAAAGAATCCTTTTGGTTGAAAGTTGAGGTAACTCTCTCTTTTCTTACCTTCCTTTATCCTGTCTTTTTGACGTAGTTCCAAGACATGAGGGTTTGGTCAGTTGATACTTTGGTTTCTTTTACCACGGACCTATTTCACAGCATCTCTCTAACTCTTTTTTGATTTGGAAGGCCAGGGCAAAGTGTGAAAAGTATTTGTGTCACTATCTAGTTAGGCCTTTGGGGAAGTTCAATACTAGTGGAAACTTGTTGTTTAGAGGCCTTCCTAGGTATTGTCTCACTATTTATCTTAACTTGAGACTGTAAATCACTTGTTTTCGCATTGTAGTATCGGGACTTCCTTTTAGCAAACTTTTTAGTGTTTTTTTTTTGCTTTGAAGTGTCTTGGTAGCTAGTTTGGAGAACCTTTATGCATGTCAGAGTCTGCAGGTCTTTAGGCTTTGCAATGTGTTTTCTCCTGTGTGTATATCGTGTTTTCTTGTAGTGAAATAGTTTAGCTTTGCATGGTGATCGATGATATACCTACTTACCTGTGGCAGAGACTTATGTCACTTCTTAGGAAATGTTGGATAAGATGGTTGGTCCATCTATTGTTTAGGATATGCTGGCCCTTTAATGTGAGTTTGGGAGGTTTAAACTGTAAAGGACTGAAAGTTTCGTGGTAGTCTGCTTGATTTGCTGTTTGTAGGTGGTATGGTTGGAAAGGAATGTAAGGGTTTTCCAATATTGTATGTCCAATTAGCTTCTTATTCTTTTGGGTTCATGCTTGTTAGGTTTCTGTCTCATTCTGATGTACCACCTAATTTAGAGGTGGCTTTATCCTATTTGCAGGATTTTGATGGGCTTATAGCCTTATGCCCCCCCCCCCCCCCCTATACATACATTTTCCCCGTTAGTGAAATTTTCAAATATAAGAGTCTAAAGAAATCCTTTCATTTTTGGGGATGGTGGCAAAGTCAGAATCCTGTAGCTGGTGATATGAGGGAGTGTTTTGCATAAAGTTCATCTGTTCATGTAATGGATCTAGGACTTGGAAGTTCCTACGGTGAACCATGCATATTATGTATCTTTTAGCTTGGAAATTTGATTGTTGTACAAGCTTTCTTTGTCTTATGTGCGTCATGTTATGAATCAATGTGCAGGGTTTAATACAGTCCCAAATTCCATTGTGTTAATGCATTGGGGAGGATCAGTTTGAAATTGTAAAATTGAACTTTTCTTTTTGGTATCATTGAATCTAATTTATTCTGCTACTTATAAACTCCATAGTGATGTGGTAGCATTGGAGACTGAGGAAGGCTTCTTGTGGTATAACTTCTTTTGTTTTGTCCTACAAATGTATTGTAGGCTTCTTCTTGTATCATAGGAGACTAAGAGCAAGTAATCAAAACTTAATGTCTAATGAATCGAATCCCCTAACTGACCTGTAGGTTAAAGGACCATAAACCCAAAGTCCTACCCTAGCTGGCCTAGTGTCCTACTGTCTAAATCTTAGATGCTGTCTGCCTGTTTCCTTATCCTGTTCTTTAGTTGAAGAAATAGGACACCCGGATATAATTTACTTAGAATAAATTATGAAATGGTATTAGCAAGATGCCTTATTTACATGAAAAAGGCCGCATTGTGTTATTTATTCTTTTCTGCATTGTTGCAGATAACAAAGCAGATTCAAGCTGTTAATGAAGTCTACAGGCTCCACAATCTTCCTGAATTTTACAAGGTTTTGCAGAGTGAATATTGATTTAATTTTAAGAGGCCTTTTTTGTGCATTTTGACTCATTATTCATTACCTTTTTTGACGAAGTTATGTTGCTGTATAATTATTGCAGGATCCTCGACCTCATATATCATTAACATGGGCATTGGGTGATGCAAGTGATTTGATGCGAAGAGTTGTTGAAGAGACAAAGAAACATCTTGATGGTGGAAGTTCAAAACGGGTTTCCACTGTTAAGTTCTGTGGTATAGACTGCAAAATAGGAAGTAAAACTTATAAAATCTGTAAATTGTCAAGTGAATGAGAAGCTTTCGGATATATGGGTTGATTAGGTGATCATGGGATTCAAAAGAGACAGCTGATATAAAATTTAATCTAAACTACGTACGAAGCTCATGACATAGGGTCTATATAAAAGTTCAGTTGACGCCTATGATATGGCATATTGGAGTTGTCTTTTTTCTTTGAAGGGGCTCAAAACAGTGAGGTGTATGAGATTATTGAGATGGAGAGATTTGGTTGCATGTTTTTTGGGATTTGATTAGCTGTAGAACAGAAATATAGTATGCTGTATTAGTATTTTTAAATGCATAATGTGCTGAATATGGCTTGTGTCAACTTTTCTTCTCTGTTTTCACCCGTCATCTACCAATATTTTAATTTTCTGTCATAGTGAACTTTATTTTCTCTCTTTGATGAGGTTTATAATGAACTAAAAATGACTGTAAATATATTCCTACAAGATTTCCTTTAAAAAAAAGGTTCTAAATGCAACGAGATTTTGGGTCCATGTTCACGAATTATGACAGGTTATTATGAGATTAAAAAAAATCCATGATTCAGGATTGTAGCCGAGAGGAGTGATTTGATGGAAGCCAACCTCTGATCTGCATTCATCACTATCATTAGTGGTAATCATCTTTGGTAACGTTGACCATTTTACCCCGTATTTGATTAAATATTCGATTTATAAGTTTATTTCCACCGTTATTCAAAAATTGACCCATTTGACTTTTTACTGTTTATGAAAATTTAATATTTTAAAAATTTACATTGACATGTATCCAATAAGATTATACTTGAATATATTATTTCTTATAACAAGATACAAGATATGAATTTATGGTCAAATTTTTCGAACTTTGTCTCTATAAATAAAATTAAGTCAATTTTTGAGGGATAGAGGGAGTACTTATGCTTTTTGATATTAAATGATTGATAATTTATATTCAATATTTGATAACTCAGAGTGACAGAGTATTTATACATGAGCATTTCATAACTCAAAATTTTGAGCACACATAAGAGTATTTATACATGGGTAATACGTATCTTAGAAATTTTAAATTTGAAACTATTCATAGATAACCAAACGAAAATCATCACACGAACATTACTTGACAATTTGGATGTTGGAACAATTCATAGATAACCAAAACGAAAATCATCACAACGAACATTACTTGACAACTTGGATGTTGGAACAATTCATAGATAACCAAAACAAAAATCATCACACAAACATTACTTGACAATTTGGATGTTGAAACAATTCATAGATAACCAAAACCAAAATCATCACACGAACGTTACTTGACAATTTGGATGTTGAAACAATTCATAGATAACCAACGCGAAAATCATCACACGAACATTACTTGATAATTTGAATGTACAATAAATTTCTCACAATTTTACATGCACATGATATCACTAAAATATATAGTAAAATTCTTCTTAGGCAATTAAATGTACAAAAATGTTCTATTTGGCACGTAAAGGGACACACTTTTATCAAATACCACACACTTATTAAGCAAGTACCCCTCCACATTTGCACTTATCATGTGTGCTAGACTAATAACAATTTTTTATATAATCTCGAGTTAAATACATACTTGCTGCCCTTTATAATCAATTCTAAAGTTCTTCGTCACCAAACCCTCTTCCAAATCAATCATCCATATAATGTTAAATTGATAACCAAAATGAATCTCGCTATTTTACTTGGTTAAAATATACTTTAATTATTGGCTCGAATCTCAACTAGAATACTGCTTGTAATTCTCTTTATAAATGACGGTATCCAAAATTTTTTGGACAAAAGACGATACACATTACAGTATGAATCTGTCGAATCATTGAACCTCGCCTAAACATTTTCATGATTTTCATAGTACTCTACACCAAAAAAATGATTTTTGATATACCAAAAAAATTTGATTTTTGATATGTCAAAAAAAAAAAAAAATGATTTTCATATTACATTTTACGTCCTACTCCGTATTATATACACACCGCTCCAAATTTTTCATTCCCCAAACAAAGCACACTTGCATTTTCACCACACAAAACACAACCCTCCAAACACTCAACCCCACTATTCAACAATGGCGGACACCAAAGGTAGAATCATCACATGCAAAGGTACAATCTTTCTCTCTTTTTCTTTACAATCATCCATAGGCGTGAAACCCATTTAAATGGCTGAAAAGGGTGTTCATCTATGTCAAAAATACGTGCAGCGGCGGTGGCCTGGGAACCCAACAAGCCCCTCTCAATCGAAGATGTCGAGGTTGCGCCGCCACAAGCCGGCGAGGTTCGCATCAAGATATTGTTCACTGCTCTTTGTCACACTGATGCGTACACTTGGAGTGGCAAGGTCTATTAAATCGTCCTAAATTAATTTTTATAATATTTTTCGGGTTTTTTTATTTGATTTTTTTTTTGTTTTGTGATTTGTGTTTTTTCGATCATGTTAATTGGTAAGTTTAGATTTATCAAATCATTTAGAGTGGTTATTTAGGGATTTTGGTTTGTTTTTTAGTGATTGGTGATTTTTTTGTCGGGGGGGGGGGGGGGGGGGGGTGGGTGTGGGTGTGGGTTGAAAAGTTAGTCTTGTCATTTTGATTATTCTAAGCAAAATGAATATTCAATTCCTTTGTTAAGTTTACTTCCTTCTTGTTGTGGTTGTCTGTTTTCTTTATCGAGTGGGAAAATAAACCAAATCTTAGTAAGAAACTGTGTTAGTCAGCAAGTCATGGTAGAGGGTTAAAGATTAACTGTAGGTTCGGGTCGAAAATTAACTAATGGATGCTTTTAGGATGTCTATTGATTTAATTTTCGATTTAATTCGTGGGATTTGGAGTGAAATGCTGCTAAATGTTGGCCTATTTGGAAGTTTAAAGAATTGTTGGCGTCAAAAATTTTTTTTGGCATAATACTTAAGGATTTAAGAGGAAGTGGGCGATACAGGGAGTACACTGTAAGGATCTTGTATTAAGAAGCTGATGGTTATGATATATGTAATTATGGATGGAGTTTTGGGGTTGGAATCTGGTAATTTGGGTTGGCTGTATTGTTTGAAATCCTTTATAATTGTCAAAAAGGTGAAGTGAAAGAAGAGGAAGATAAAATTTGAAAGGGTGATTGGGATAAAATGAATGCCACCGTATGAGGTATAATATATGCCCTTCTTCTCCATTGGATTGTCAATATTTTGCTATTACTTTAAACTAGGCTGCTAATATGTGTGGTTTAGACTGTTCTGTGCCAGAACAACTCAAATCATATTAGCACCATTTAATCTGTATTGGTTATGGAGATCATGCAACACTAGCTAGTCTGTGTAACAGTGGATGTAGTGATCCTGGCTCCTGACAAGTGATTTTTATGTACTTTATGCTGTGTTAAATACTAAATGTGTACAACATGGTTTTTGGTAAGTTTCATCTTAATTAACTTATGTTGTTGTTTGACTTGTTTCAGGATCCTGAAGGTCTCTTCCCATGTATCCTTGGCCATGAAGCTGCAGGGTATGTACTTCTATAAAATAAGGTTTTTCATCAATCTTTTTGTAGGTCATGATCTGATTTTGCCTTAGTTTAATTGTGTAGCATTGTGGAGAGTGTTGGTGAAGGTGTAACAGAAGTGAAGCCTGGAGACCATGTTATTCCATGCTACCAAGCAGAGTGCAGAGAGTGCAAATTTTGCAAGTCAGGGAAGACAAACCTCTGTGGAAAAATTCGGACAGCTACTGGGGCTGGAGTTATGATGACTGACCGCCAGAGCCGATTTTCTGTTAAGGGGAAACCAATTTATCATTTCATGGGAACCTCAACATTTAGTCAATATACTGTGGTACATGATGTCAGTGTCGCTAAAATTGATCCTCAAGCTCCTTTGGAAAAAGTTTGCCTCCTTGGTTGTGGTGTTTCTACTGGTATGGTGCTTTTATTATCTTTTAGACTATAACATACATTGGCATTATATCATTAAATGCTCTCTTATTACATCTGCAACTTGACCTGTAGGTTAATGTGAGATAGTCTTTTTGTTGTCCTTCACTTCTGTTACATTATTATCAGTCATCGTACAAATTATGAATGACTTTACTGTCTCAAAATAGGTCAGACGGCATTTCTTACTAATTGTAAATTTTATTGAGATTGTATTGTAAACATTGAATCTTGTCAAACAAATTTGAAGGATTGATTTACCTGGCAAAGTTGCCGGTCCAAATAACAGTTAACATATTGTTAGAATATTTTTATTTTGGTTTAGTTTTCAAGTTTTTTAAGATTTTATTTTAGCTAGATGCTTCTTACTGGAAGTAGGGTAGTTTCTGTATAAACAGACTATCTTTCAGCTTTTAGGTTGTTCTTAGATAATCCTTCTAAGGATGTTTGGAGGATAAAGCTAAAATGAATGAGTCCTAGTCTAAAAATGTATTCTAATAAAGTTTGTATATAATCCTTTCCAGATTATATGATTTTGAAAAATTCAGTCTTTTGAGACAATAACTTTGGTTTTCTCTGTGAGGTCCAAACCATGTGTAGTTTCCTTCTTAGTGAATCATGTTAAACGACTCCGCATTCTTAGTGGGTTATGGGGCCGTTGATTTTTTTATCAGTGGACCAGATAATATTTTTGCAGTTGTTTGATAAAAGTCTGGAGTGTTACATGTATAATAAACTCCATTCTTTGCTTCTTGGTTCATTAAAGCACAGAAATCATCAAAATGCAATTTAAGATTGTATCAGATTGCGCACTGTTTTCCTTTTCAGTAATATTCCAGCCACAAGTTTAAAATCTATTTGAACTCATGTAGTTTGTCGTTTAAGAATACCCTCTTAATCTCAACACAAAAAGGTACGAGTTTCACTTGGTAGGACTGCAATAAAAGTTCTCTGCTTTTGCCTTAATATGTTTTTGCCTTTTTGCTTCTTGAAGAGAATACTTTTTATGGGGATTAGGATGCTGGGTGAAATTGCCAGGTTATATCCCATTGTAGGCTCCATTTTCTTTTGTACTGATATCGAAATCAAGAGAAAGGAAAGACTTCCTAGTTGTATGTCTATTTCTAAGGGATAGGAAAGGGAACGGAGAAAAGAGTTGTACGTTTCAAAAAGGAATTATGGAGAACACTGTAGAGGGGAAGCCAGTAGCTGTTATTGCATATATTGTTTTCTCCTATTTTTCTTTGTAATCAAGTTGTTAGGATTTGCTATAGTGTGGTGTCCTCCAGGAGATCAGAATATCTGTTTTGATAGCTTGTTTTGTATATATTCGTCAAGGTTTTGGTGAATTCAGACTTGTGTGATTGAACATCATCACATACACTTTTTTTGTAGACCTCTGGATTGTGATGAGATGTGCAAGCATTTTCATTGCCTCTTTGTTCCCTTTAAGAGTGTTTCCTGTTTATTAGGGAATGCGACATTAAGTAGGAGCCAAGTTTGCCTACAAAGTTCTTTTGATGTATACCTGCATGATTGTCTGTGTGAATCTCATTCTGAGGAAGTGAGGATAGCATGTTATGTAAATAGAATTTTTTTTTTTTCCAGTAATTCTCTGTTGGTGTTAAATTCCTAATTAATGCACCAAATTCCCTTCCCTCATCTCCCCTCCTACCCCAAACTAGCATTCCTCACCATAGGATAAACTTCAAGTTGAACATGAGCTTGACTTTCTTGTAGGTCTTGGTGCTGTCTGGAATACTGCAAAGGTAGAACCTGGGTCCAATGTTGCTATTTTTGGTCTTGGAACTGTGGGGCTTGCTGTAAGTTTCCACTGAACCTCATTATGTTATGTTCAAGTGTATTTTGTTCTCTTTCAAATGTGGAGTTAATTGGGCACTGCATTGACACAACAGGTTGCTGAGGGTGCTAAAACTGCAGGAGCTTCACGGATCATTGGTATTGATATTGATCCCAATAAGTTTGATGTAGGTAGTGTCTCTGTCCCTTATTCCAAAATCCAAATTGTTAAATTAGCACCTGTTACATCTCTTGTGCTGCTTGGTTTATTACTTTTACTTTGTGTGAGTTTGCTTCCTGTCATTGGGGTAACTGATTATATACTCGAGAAAAATGATTTTATGACCATTTAGCTGCCTTGGTTTTTGTACATTCCTAATGACTTCATGGCAAACCATTATTGCTTTCTGTTGTCGATTACATTGTTAGTTAGGTAGGAGAAGGATAAAGGGTAATTAAGCATAGGTCATTCGAATAGCGTCAATCTTCTAATAATATTGTGGAGTGTCATTGTATTGGCCGAACTAGTGATCTGAGTTCTATCTGTCATAGACTGGTGCTTGATGAGTGTCCTAGGAAGTTATATCCTATTTCTTTTATGATCCTCTGCTGATTCTTTTGTTTTTTCAAGATCCCATGTTTACGTTGCTGGAGCATAAATGTACAACACTCGTGTCAGGAAGTTCAGATTATTGTTGAAAATGTAAAGTACTCTGAATATAGTACTTTCTGCTTTTCTTCTGAATTTTTTTATTTCAATGCTTTTTTGGCCTTCTATTGTTTGATCATGGAGTATGGGCTTTTGATAGGTTTCATCTGATACTAAGTCTGTCCTACCACTCAGTAAAATGAAACTTAGTACTTCTATTTAACCAGAGGGACTGGCTACTTTGTGAATAAAATGGAATTGACTTTGTTATGGTATTTCACCTCGTATTTGCTTTCTTCCTTTTTTTTTTTCCAGTTACCAAACTTGTGCTTAATTGTAGTTCCCGAAAGATTTTTGACGAAGTATCTGCGAGTTGCCTGAATGTGTAATTTCTCCTTGGGATAAAGAGCTTTATCACTTTATGCACATGTGTGTTATATTGACCTTTTATAGAGACTCTGGGTTTGACGAACTCAATTCGTATTTGGCTTTCAAAATCTTTGTGCACAACCTTCCTTTCGGGGTCAAGAGTTCGTTGAGCTCATCCTTTTGACATTACTAATTCAACTATCTTGTTGAATTCTATGTTGCAGCTAAGAATTTTGGAGTGACCGAGTTTGTGAATCCTAAGGATCATGACAAACCCATACAGCAAGTGATTGTGGACCTCACTGATGGAGGAGTTGACTACAGCTTTGAGTGCATTGGAAATGTATCTGTGATGAGGGCTGCCCTGGAGTGTTGCCATAAAGTGAGTTTGCAGCTAGATTGACATTATAAATTTCCATGTTCTTGACAAAAGGGTATAGGTTGAAGATCTCACTCCTTTGTTTGGAGTTTAAAATGTGCAGGGGTGGGGAACATCTGTAATTGTGGGTGTCGCAGCCTCTGGTCAAGAGATTTCTACTCGTCCTTTCCAACTAGTGACTGGTCGTGTTTGGAAGGGAACTGCTTTTGGAGGTTTCAAGAGCAGATCTCAAGTACCTTGGCTCGTTGAGAAGTACTTGAAGAAGGTGAGTAAATTTCCTAAGCACGAATTTTCTTCGTTTTCCCCTTTAATGGTGAAGTTTTATTTTTTGATTTTGACTTTCGTAATATCTGCTCTTCCGTTGTGTTGATTCAGGAGATCAAAGTTGACGAGTACATCACCCATAACTTGACCCTCACAGACATCAATAAGGCGTTTGATCTGATGCATGAGGGTAATTGTCTCCGCTGTGTGTTGGCAGCGCATGAATAGATCAAGCACTGAATAAACCAGGCATGGCTAGGATTGTCTATGATGTTTTTCTTTCCGAGCTGTTCTATGTTTTTCATGAGAGTTAAGAGATGTGACAGGAAAAATGGTTCATGTTAAACCCTTTAAGGAGTTTCTGGTTGAAATTTTCAGTACCTAGCCATCAGAGCCTGAAATTTAAAGCAAGTTTGCATGGTTCTGGACGATTTATGCCATTCTATGCGATCGAATGTTTGAGCTTCTGAATCTTTTTTTGCCCTCTGATTTATGCATAGTTTGAAATCCATTGATATTGTCACGACTCACAAGGACAATTACAGAGGAAAATGCTTGAACCGTCACTGTTTCTGAATAAGTTAACCTTTTTAAATATCCCAAAAGAGTATATGTGAGGAATACTATGATAGTTTAATTTGACTTGGGGGAGTGGCTCTTGCACGGACCAAGTAGTTGGGAATCGTCACTCCAACAGTTCAACCTTAACAAGTCCACATTTCTTTAACCCCAAAAGGTTGAGTTTTAACTTTAGAGGATGATTATTAGAGTAGGATTTAAAAAAACTATCTTTTTGTTTGATGAACATGCTGATGTCCTGTTACTGAACAAACAGAATTGATCACATCAAACAATGTTGGAACCTATTTTTCCACAGCTGTCTTCATAGACTAGTGCCAACTTTTTCAAGATATGGGCTACCGCATTGTATTGCTAATAACAATTGGATGTGCCCACATTACCAACTTGGGTATATATATATATATACCTATACTCCTATATATTCTGTTACCCTCGCTTGATTACGCTTTGACCATATAAAACAGCAGCTTATACATAACCTTTACAGTCGTCCCTGACATTAACCTTTCCACCCCACCCCCATCTCTTGATACTTGTGACCCACTTGATTATTCATCAACGAACACTCACTCGATCATGCTCCTTATGTGTTCTCTTGATCACGTTAGATGGGTAAGGACACAATTATGTATATTCTGAAATAGCAATGTACTTCATCCCATGTATGTCTGTAACAGCTAACACCAGAATCAAAAACTAATAAATCTAATTTGTACTTCAAATCTTTTCAAAGTAATACTACATAAAATAACTATGAAACTATAAGGGACGTAAGAAGTCGATGCTTTATGATACTTTATTATTATTTTTTTTATCATTTCCAAGCTTGGAAGCCTACACATTACGAGGGATTCTAGCCTTGTCGTCTGTGTCCTTGTTGTAAGCGTTGCCGCCATGACTAGTAAGATCCATTCCTTCCATCTCCTCGTCTGGCGTAATCCTCAACAACTTCAGCTTATGCAACACATAAAACAAGGTCCCCATAGTCACACTCACCCACGCCCATATGGTCAAGATTTGGACTACGTGAGCAGCCAAGAGCCGCCACCCACCGCCCATTAGAAGCCCGTAAGAGGTGGCTGGGCGTCCTGGATATATCTCCTGGAGGTACTCTTTCTTGGCAAATAATGCTGTGAAGATCATGCCCCACGTACCACACCCTCCGTGTAGTTGAAGGGCTTCTAAGGGATCGTCGAAATTGAATTTTTCTGCTAGCATGTTGCATCCAGTTAGGACAATGGCTGCAACCACCCCACATATGCAAGCTGCCCATGGGTCAACCACTGCACAGCCTCCTGTTATGGCGGCAAATCCTCCGAGTAGACCGTTGCACACGTCGGTCACGTTCCAATGTCCCACTAGTAACCTGCAATATTTGTGTATGTAGTTGAGAATTACAACCATTAGGCTGTGGACAAGTTTATCTATCAGTATTCAATGCAAGTAAAACACTTCGTTAAAGACTTTTTCTACAAAATTCTCTTCACTTGAATTTTTTTTTTTTTTTTGACATTTAACTTGAATTTTTTTTGTTTGCTTTAAAAATACTGCAAGAAACAACTTTACACGTTTTTCTCTAAATTTATAAGAAAAAAAATTATAAAAATTTGATATTATAAAAATGAAAATATAGCAATTAAAAAAAACGAAGGTAGTAGTAAAGAGAAAAAGCTAAGTAGGTTTTAACTATGATTAAGAAGGATACAAGTTGTAGAAATGTGATAATCTTGGATCAAAATTTATATTATATATTCAACTATTAAAATACTACTCAAAAATCAGTCAAATTTAATTTACTAAGTAGTAGATCGAAATCTCTTAGAGTTCGACATACCCTGCAACTCTTCCACGTTGTAAGACTGTTCTCTTCGAACGAAGACACACCTATACAGCTATACTAACCGAGCTATGGTATGAGCAACAACATTACCGGCTCTCCTAATATGCTTACACTCAAAACATTCAAAACTCTTTCCAACTTCTCTAATCTCATCAATGAACAAAAACACAGTGTTCAACCCTTTTAGTGCATCCTTTAACAATTTAAATTAAAAAAAAAAAGATTTAATAAGTGGTAATTAAAATTCACTCATGACAGTCTACAATTAGTCCCCAAGATATGACCCTTTTGTTGATTATGAGTAGACCTAAGCTTGTGGATCCTCATACGTGTTGGGATATAAATTCATAACTAAAATCAGTAAAAAAAAGACACTACACAAACACCATTATCCAAGCACTGACCTCAAACAATCCATCTTCATAATGGATTACTACCTCCAAGTGTATGACACAGAATCATATCCAAGACGAACCATTGATCACACATCTACCCTAAAAAGAAATCGAAATATTTATAAATCAAGAACTCTAGGATACCAAATCAATACCTACGACCTCGCGTCGTCATGCAAATCTTTACACAACTCGAAACTAAATCTTGAAATAGTAAGTTATGGTATTGATTCAGCTCGGAAAAATACGTATTAATTCCTTCTAAAATGGAGAATTTATAAGAAAATGGGCCAATTCAGAAAAAAAAAATAGAGGAATTATATCTTTGCTATTAAAGATTGATGACTTATTCTAATAAAAAAAAATAGAGGAATTATATCTTTGCTATTAAAGATTGATGACTTATTCTAATGTTGTGAGTTGACATATGATACCAAATTTTATCTGCAAAAAAAGTTACCTCTTTCCAAAGAGAGTAGTGAGGGCAGCCGTAGCACCCGCAAGAGTAGTGGTAACAGCAGTCCGCCCGATGGCACTCCACTGCCCATACACCGATCCGCTCTGGCCGTACGCCTTGGCAATGACCAAGAACGAACCCGGGTTAAACCCGTACCAGCCGAACCACAACAAGAAAGTCCCTAACACAACCAATGAAGCGCTGTGCCCTTTAAGGCCTACCCCTTTCCCTGAATGATCAAACCTTCCAATCCTAGGGCCTTCAATAAACGCACCCCAAAATCCGGCCACGGCTCCAACCAAGTGCACCACTCCTGACCCAGCAAAGTCAATAACCCCGGAACCGAACAAAAGATGCGACGCTGCGAAAGGACTCCCCCATCCGTCGTTGGACCAAAACCAATGAGCCACAACGGGGTACACGAAGCCGGTTAAAAGACTCGAGTAAGCCAAGTATGCAACAAACTGCGTGCGCTCCGCTATCGAGCCGGACGTGATCCCGGCCGCAGCGATAGCGAAGCACCATTGGAAAAGAAAGTAGTTGTAGTCGTAGGACTGAGTCAAGTCAGGCATGGATGTAAGGGCGAAGAAGCGGCGACCAATGAAGGAATTCGAGGGGGAACCAAAAGCGAACCCGAAACCAAATAGGTAAAAAAATACAGCACCCGTCGCAGCGTCTAGGACGTTGGTTAAAAGGATGTTCATAGTGTTCTTGGCTCTGACTGATCCAGCGCAAAGCATGGCAAACCCGAGTTGCATAGAGAACACTAAGTAAGCCGAAAAGAGGAGATACACTGCATTAACTGCATTGGTAGCATCCGTTGTTGAGGCGGCGTTTGTGGTCAGTTGTTGGCAAATGTATTCCGCCGCGGCGGAGGAGCCGTTGAGGAGGGGGGCCAGGAGGGTGGCTGAGCAGCCTAATGGGGACGCCATTGTGGAGGCGGAGAGGAGGAGGGGGCCGGGATAGGGATATATAGCAAGAATCTGGGAGATGTTAGGTGGTAGGGTTGGTTTGTAGGTTGAAGATTCTATCTCATTTCTCGTAGAATTATGTGGAGTGAATCTCGGTGATTCGTTTGACAGCTCGAATTATTTTTGACCAAAATAAGGAGGCTCTCATTTTAGATATTACATTTTGCATTACACGGGTGTTTTGTTGGTGGCATGATGCGCCGGTGCATCAATTATAATCGAGAAAATTTTAATTTACACTATATAAAAATATTAATAACTATTTTCGTAATTTTATTTCTATATTTAAAATTGATTAATTTTTTTTTCTAACCTTTTTTTTCGAAATAATTCGGAAAATGACTTGGTGTTGGAAGTATTTCGAAAAGTAACCCCGGGGCCAGACTCGAATAAAAGTCTAGACAACGACTTTCAACTGAGTAAGGGTAAGGCATGGGTTTCTGGGTGAAGTTCAGAGGCGACAGAAAGCCGCTGGCCAGGACAGCGACTTTCATGTTTTATGAAAGTCGTTGTCCTGGTCAGCGGCTTTCTGTCGCCTATGAACTTCACCCAAAACCCCCCGAAAACAGATTCACACTCTCTTATCCCAATTACAGATCCCATTTCACTTCAACTCCCAATTTCGCCCTAAATGAGAACTTGATCCATAAATGTTTTGCTAATATAAGGCAACCTTTATTTGAACATTTGTATAAATTTCGGCAGAGTTTCCTCTATTTATGGACTAATCCCAAATTTCCTCATATTGGATTCAAAACCTGTTGCAAACACAAACATATCGGATTTAACATCCAACACCAATAGAAAACCATATCCAACACAAACATCAGATCCAAGTATTTAGTTCAATTGTATCCTGATACATCCTTCAAATTTCCCAGTAAACTAAAGAGGTAAACATAATAACGAAAGTTTATTTATACAAATAAATTAAAATCTCTGTATACACATAATGAATAGAATACATAATAATGTAAAGGTATATACATCTACACATAACAGTAAAGCTATGAATCAGGAGTATCAGCCTCTTCAATGTCGTATAAATGAGGAAACAGAGTGCTTTGACTTTGACTCTGACTTTGTTGCGTAAATTCACAACCGAACGGCCCCGCAATATGAGCCTAAGGAGCCGTAGGAGACATGTAGGAGGACGTACCCTGAGTGTCGGGGTAGGGGACCGGCGTCATCTCCATAGTGAACGGTATGTCAGGGGGTGCCTGGGACGACGAGGTTGCATCGTGGATGTCCTCCATAGAAGCGGAATCACGAAATGGTCGAAGTCGTCGTCTTTGGCCAATAGAGACCATCCCTTAATCGCACATCTCCCTGACCCTATCAAATTCATCAGGACTTTTGTGACGAACCTCGCCACAGTAGTCACTGATAGTCATCAACCTATCCATCTGAAAGAATCAAACAATTGGAATTACAAAGCATAGCATAATAGATATAAACACCATAAATGAGAAGGGAATCATACCATAATGTGCAATGGAATGGAAGCAGGTGCATAATCAACCGGTGCCTCCTCTTGGACGACCGACGGGAATATATGACTCCTCATAATCGTCCGATACCACATGAGGTATGGATCGTAGTATCCCATGATACCCTGAGCTGGAACACCATGGAATATCCTCTGCAGTCGACTTTCCCACTGCCCAATCCATACCAGATGTCGCTCCATCCAATCTGTTCCGGCCTTCCCCCGACGATCTATGTCATGGAGATGGTCAGCAGTGTCAGCTTCAGGAGGCACCTCCTGCCAAAAACCAAATTGTCGCGCGACACGATTCGGCAAATGCAACTCTACGACAGATGAGCGGCGCGATCACTTTCCACTCGGCCTCGGCTCTTAGGTGTGCTGGATACGGGTCCCAGATCATCTTCCGATATAAACAATAACATCGATAATCAGTGTATATATATATAGGGGGTAAATCAAAACAATATGGAAGTTGTTAATTACCTGCTCCTCGCTCATCTTATCGAACGAGTCTCTATACGCCTTCATCCCTGTGGCTAGGTGAATACGAGTAATGCGATCGACCAGCCACCTTGACCCATACGGCTCTCCGTCGTCGGGATCCCCTAGCTTAATGAATGCCAACAAGACTCCCTGACCCTCAGCTGGTCTTCGTCGCCTCGTAGGAATAGCTGGACGACAAAACGATATGTGCTCCCAAGCCCACAGCTAGACATTAAAACAACTTAGATCAATAGTATTCGTTTGAAAATAAATGTAATTGACCAGTTATAATGTAAAACTAACCTGAAGTATGATCAGAGGCCCCACAATATCAGTAGGCACGAACCTGCTCCTCACCGTGACTACTCGGCACAAATTCCTGTACAAATGTGCCAGAGCAGCACTACCTTAGCTATATGAACCGATGGTGACCCATCCATCATCAAACAACGGAAGGTAGATGGTCGATATCTCATTCCCTGACTTGTCCCCGAAAAGTACGGTGGAGACAAGGACCCAACAGTATAAACGAGCATATAGCTCGATGACGTAATCAGTCGCGTCCTCATCTGGGAGATCGCTGAATGTTTCGCATAGCCAAATGAGCTTCACTGCGTTCCCCTTCACAATAGTGTTAGGGACCTCGACACTAAACATTCTCTCAATCGTCTCAGCCGAGGAGAGGGCTGGCACTCCAGTCACCGGACGTCCCGTGATGGGCAAGCCGGTGAGAATAGCCACGTCCCGTAACGTCACTGTTGCCTCTCTAACCGGCAAGTGAAACGAGTGCGTCTTATGCCTCCATCGCTCAGCTAAGGCGGTGATGAGTCCGCGGTCTAAACGTAGCTTCCTGAATACGTGGATACCTATCAATTCGGTCATTCTAAGGTAGGCCTCAATCCTATGGTTCGGCTCCTAAGGGAACAATGTCTCGTAATGACGGCATGTAAGAGATGTTGATGGATCGATCATGCCATTCCATAGAGATTCCGATCGATGCCTTGCCTATAAATGGAGGATCGAGGAATCGAGAGGGTCTGGGTACGCCATCCTGCAATTAAAAAAAAGAGGACAAACTATTAATAAGAGTGGTACAGTACAAATTATCTATAATAAGTCGATTAAGAACACGAAACATCATTATACGTCCCTTACAGTGATTGGGAACCGCGAGTCTCTAGGGGCAGCTTCGTTGATTATGTCCAATTGAATGACAAACACTACAAGTCGTGGATCGATCGGTGTTGTCATCCATTTCATTTCTCAATCTCTTGGACCTAGGACGACCCTTAGGTCGAATCCTGCTGGTTGTTACCGTCGACACCAATTGCAGTCAGCAGTTTCCCCAAGAACTTCCCGTAAAGATGGGTAGCATCAATGGAAATGACTGGTAGACAATACTGGAAATCGTCTATGCTTGACTTGAAAGCCTAGAACACTCTTTTGAAGACGTTGACACCAAAATTCTGGAAGCTGTAACACCATTCAACAGCCATCCCTAGATGAGAATCTTGCAATGCTTGCATCAAATGTGGAAGTCGTTCGTAGGATTCTTCCCAGTTTCCAAAGATCTCAGCCAACGCCACTTGTTTACCGTACCATTCCTTCCCATAACTTACCGTTGTTTGGTACTTATCCTTCAACATCTTTATTATCACGGAAACTTTCAGAGTTGGGTCTGCCTTCACACACTCCTTCAAATAACTCCTAATTAAGGACGAAGGCACCTGAATTGTGGGTGGCAGATACACAAGAATCAGCGTGTGGACCTTTGTAAGTGACAATGGTCCAATAGGGTAACTGCAAGTTCTTCCTACGTGCTCGTAGTCTCCAACCACATCTATTCTTACAAATCAACTTAATGATGCTTCTATTGGATTTATATGTCATATATGATTGGTTTGTACAAATGCAGAACAACTTAACTGCCTCGATGAGTTCTCTCTTGCTATCAAATTCTATGTTCTTAGCAAACGCACCTCCCGAGGAAGACTCTGGTACTGCCAACATTTTCTATGAGTTGTCATCTCTGAAGTCGGGGATGTTCCCATAGAAGGGAATGGTAGACAAGACCCCTTCTCGATCTACACAACCTTCTCCTTCTTCTACTCCAACGTCTACTTCTTCATCTTCTTCTTCTCCTTCTGATTCTCCAAGTAATTCCTGCTCCTCATCCTGTTCTTCCGCTTCGTCTCCTTCTTGAACTTGTTCTTCTTCTTCACCGTAAGCAAAAGAAACATAAGCCTGATTCTCGTTAACAACTAGATCATGTACCCCATTATCACTTCTTATGTCACCGGTTGTCCCGACTTGATGTGAAGAACTGCATGACATTTCTTGATTGTGATGAGGATTTTGAGCAATTTGGGGAATTTGAGGAATTTGTGGAACATCCCAGTTTGGTTGTGACAGAGAAGGTTGTATATGTGGTGTCTCGTTATACATCTCCATCATGTTTGTGTATGAAAGAAACAAAAGCATTAAGGACTGTATTCGTTGTTGCGAGTCAATAGGTAATTCATCAACATATATTTCCATGGTTGTACGGGGAAAATCTCTATGACATGCCCACATGACTTTCATTGTATACTCATCTTTAAGTGGCATGGCTACAAATGTATTCTTACTTAGAGGATGTTTCATTTTCAAACTAACCTCAACCCGAGTTCGATCAAATCCACAACTTTTGTACACCATATCAAGCAATTGAAGGAAAGAAGTATCATAACTTGCCAAAATAGATGTTATACTTCCCCCTTTGTACTTTACCATGTCATTCTCCTCAACAAGAATTCCACCCCAACGACATATCAAAGGATACAATTGATTATCCATAACGCCTAACCAGTCACACCGAAAAATCAAAACAAACAAATAAGAATTTCTAAAAATTTTGGCAGAGTTTCCTCTATTTTATGGACTAATCCCAATTTCCTGTATACACATTACCAAACCTGTCACAACCCAAATTGAACAATATCCATATCCAACACCAACACTACAATTTCTATATCCAACAACAAAATAACATGACATCAATACCTAACAATGCTTTAACTTGTTTAGTTCAAGAAAGCAACAACTTTATTGTAGACAAAACACAAAAATAGGGATATTGTAACTCATTAGCTTTAACCATATTGTTCCTCACCATAATTAAACTACTTTTATGCTTAGTTCCCCTTATTTTACAATAATTACTCACTTAAAACTAGACAAATTAAACAATTAATAACTTCAAAAAAACTATTACAATAAAAAAGTACCATAAACAAAATTGAACACTAAACTACTAAAAAAACAAAAAAAAACATACCGTGTCCGCCGTAGTCGCCGGTTTCGCGGGAGTCGTCAGAGTCGCCGAAGTGACTGCGCTTCTAGAGTGAGTGAGAGCCATATTAGGGTATAAAAGTATCATTAGTTGAAAAATTCTAGGTTTAGAAGAAAAAAAAAACTTACCTTCGCCGGAAGCTGCCGTCGGTGTGGGTGACGAGTGAGCGAGGGAGGGAGAAGCGTCGGAGGAAGGAGCGAGGGAGGGGAAAGCGCCGGAGGAAGGACCGAGGGAGGGAGGGAGTGGTGAAGAGTGAGTTTAAGAGAGTGTGAATCTATATTCGGGGGGTCTGGGTGAATTCATAGGCGACAGAAAGCCGCTGACCAGGACAACGACTTTCATATAAAGTGAAAGTCGCTGTCCTGGTCAGCGGATTTCTGTCGCCTAGGAATTCACCCAGAAACCCATGCCTGACCCTTACTCAGCTAAAAACCGTTGTCCAAAACATCGACTTTTATCCGAGCTTGGCCACGGGGTTACTTTTCGAAATACTTTCAACACGAGGTCATTTTTCGAATTATTTCGAAGAAAAAGGTTAGAAAAAAATTATTCATCTAGAATTATATTGTTTATATCTAATGTATTTTTATATCTTTTCTATATTTATATCTAATATAACAATATTTATATGTGAGACCTCGATATCTTAATATAATTTATATAAGATATGAATTAAGAATGCCTTGTTGTAATTATGTCGGACTCCTTTATTACTGATCTATTTCATCTAGTAATTATAGATAACATTTTTTTCATTGCACAATTGTTTTGTTGGTGGCATGGTGCCCCCGTGCATCAATTATAAATCTACAAGACTCGTTTATTATTGATCTGTTTTATCTATTAATTAAAGATTCATTTTGGCAATTTGTATTACACATTTACAGGGGTGTTTTGTTGGTGGCATGGTGCGCCCATGCATTAATTATAAATCTACTAGACTCCTCTATAGATCAGTTTTATCTATTAAGGGAGCATACAATAATTCATCAAGTCAATGGATTGTTCCAAGAGTACCATAAGAATCAATGACCTTGAATCAGCCCTCACTAAGTATCGTGCACATAAATCAGCCCTCACTAAGTATCGTGCACATGAATCATACCAAATTGACAAGCTGTGTCAATACTTAATATTGTTGCACATACCCTGATATAATGTAATAAAAATTACCTAGAAGGTTTTGACTCATGTAGAAAGATATTAATAATAATTGAATAATTTTTATTTTCTAACATTGAATGTCATTGAATATTGATCCAAATAGATACTTTTTGCTTGGAATAACATCTCCATAATAAAGATTTTATTGGCCCTTGATTGGGTGAAAGTAATATGTTTTTGTTTTTATTCATCATCAACGTACCTACATGTATATTGATGAGATAGAGTTCTTGTAGTAAAGATATTTTGAATATGAAATAAATATTCTTATCAGCCATGTAAATCAATCTTCAGTATGTTATACATCTGGGTTAATGAACAATTGTGTTCTCTCAACAATAGATAGATATAATCCTATATTGAAAATGTGATGTAAAAATTTCAATTGCATTATATAGAATAATAATGGTATGAGGTTTTAAAATACTAAATCTCACTATTATAAAATCCTATAGTAACTAAAGATGCGGCCAACACATGTACTTGATTTATTTCATGGAATATTTGGTTTCCTTGATTAGATGCAAATCTATTCCATAATGTAAATAGTATTGTTTCCTTTCTACATTAGAAATAGAAATAATATTATAGGATTTTTCGTAATATGTATAATCTAGGAGATCGAAGTAACTCTAGGTCATCTATGATACATGGATACGTCATATCCATGCCGTATCTCGTACCCGATACGGGTACGTATCAGATGCGACATGGATACGTCCCTAAGATATGAACTGGGTACGGATGGATGTGATTGGGTACAACTGGATACGCATCAGGTAGGCCATATCCAAATCGTATCCAACTCAATTAACCTAGAAAATTGAAAAAAAGGGCTTTGCAATTTACTTGGATACATCCCATTATCTTCGATCTCTCAGCCTCTTCGATACTCTGCCTCTTTTCTGGGTTCTTCCCCATGTTCGGCTGTCAGTGGAGTTGTGGTCTAGCGGCTGCAGTAGTGCAGCTCAATTAAATATGAAAAAGTTGCAGAGATGATAGTGTCAAGGAGGAATGCAATATTGGAGCAGAGGAGAAATATGATAAGGAATAAAGGAGTGACATCAATGGTGGGAGTGGGACTCAAAATCTGACTTCCAAGTGACTAGACTTACTAACTTTTGGGGGTTCTCTCCTAGGGTTCAGAAGATGGAGATTCGGGAATAGAAAAGATGAATTTAGGTGTAGTAGTGTATAGTTTTTATATTTAGAATTTTATAATGTTAGTGGAAAAACATGATGATCAACACTATGGTAATTCTGGAAAAAAAAGAGTGAAGAAGGTAAAGTAGTGTGAATGTCAAGAAGGAAGGAGAAGGGTGATGTCTTATTTTTTTTGGGTTTGTTTGTATATCGAAATGGAGCAAGTATGAAGCTATACAACTAGCCTTGATTGAGAAATCCACCTGGCAATAGCCCCATTATGTCTGTTCCTAATAGTTGTTTGGACAGATTTTATTGTTTTCTTTAATGATTTAGGGTTAGTGAAAAAGGTTTCTATAATTTAGTTTGGGCTTAACATGTTGAGTCCAATGTTTTTATTGGGTAATTAATTTATACTAATTATTCTTTTATGTTTTTATTTTTTTATTTAAATTATGTTTTACTTTAATTGTAGGAGTTACATTCGAATTTTTTTAAAATTTTCTTTGATTTACGTTATTTTGGCGTACCCGTATTTAGAAATTTTGATTTTGCCGTTTTCACTACTCGAATCTGTACCCGTATCCATATTCGGATTCGTATCGGTGCAACATAGTGGGTCATAACATCCATATCCATTTTGATGTAGATCATAGCCTAAAAACAAGCATCGAACGACACAGGGATAAAGTTTTGTTCTATGTGGTTTAAGGACATGGACATATATAGTACACCCAAAGATTCGAGGTAGGATGATTAGAGATGAAACTGAAGGGAAATAATGTGTTAGGTAGGCAATAGGTGTTTTGAAGCTAAGGATTGAATAAATTTTTAAAAACAACACCCTTACTTTGTGTTGTAGAGTAATACATCTCGTACTAATGTTTGTCTTTTTTGGCTCACCAGTCGCACTTCAGAAACATATATCACCAATCCTATATCATTTGTGCAATAGTAGTTTAGTTAATATTGATGTGACAAAATTAAAAAAAAATAATGTTATGATATTTCCATTTCATACCAATATGTCTAGGGTGATCTCTATTGAAATTGTTTGGGACATTGTCAAAATCCTTGATATTGAAATTGTTCAGAGTAATATTTATGTGTCATTGAATATCTTCCGAACCTCTGTCTTAGCTCCAAACTTCAATCTAACATTATCAATTACATATTTGTAAGAATATTCTAATGGCATCATCTCTAAACTTATAATTGAATAGACTTGTCCAAGTTTTTTTTACCTCATTTTGAGTGTCATAAATGTACAGTTGTGCAAACTTTGACATTTCTCCTAGCATTGGGAGTAGTGAACCAATTTTGTGGTAATTACTACCATTGATACAAAAGACATAGGGACCTCGACCATCATTAACAGAGTGTTTTATTTTTCCACCCATGGAAGTGAATGCCAATAGAGAATTTATTGTTATGATGTTAATTCTAAAATGAGGATCTACCAAGAGGAATTTCAGAAATGGTGGTGTTTAAGGTAGATATGGTAGTAGTATTTTCCCACTCCCACAACAAAGGTTAAACCTTGGTTGCGAAATTGAACTTCCTCTAACCTTTTCATCCAACCACATTAGAGCATTAAAATATGAACATGCCACATTTCTAGGTCCAAACACCCATGTAGTTGCACCTTTTTTTCGTCGTTGATAGATGATGTGTTCTTTCTGTTTAGAGTATTATGTAAAAAAATATGACTCAATTTCTTTGGATATCTATTTTGGAGGATGTATAAATAGAAACATTACCCGTATATGCAACATTTGATATTTGTAAGATATTTGTGTTGATGTAATTCATTTTTTTTATGTACAGTTCTTGGTGTTGATGGATATCAATATCTTGTCTACCCATAATCTAACAAAATAATACACATAGTAAAGATACTAAATTAAATGGGAAATTGGAATAAAAAAGCACATTTTTCTCTAACTGATAAAAAATACACACAGTAAAGATATTAAATCAAATGGAAAATTAGAACAAAAAAAATACCTTTATTTGTTGTGGTGTTTCCTCTAGTTTGTGGTGCTGATAAAAATGTATGGATTGTGCTATATTCTCCGACAGATTCTTATTTTTGAGATTTGTATTGAATCAAGAAGTTTTTGAATTATTACTGATGTGGGTTTTCACGGAGTGATTGAAGAACGTGGGAAGATGTGGGGCTTACGTTTTTGAGATTATAACATCACTTAACTTCTAGTTAGTACTTGTTTAATAATCTCCTTTTTTTTTGGGTAATCAATTATGAGATAGAATAAGTTTTGTTGTTAGTCGATCTTATCATTTGTAACTGTCTAATTTTTGAATTTTTGTTCAGCCGAATATCCGAAGCAAATCTTTTGTTTTGTTGAAGTATTTAGAACGATGATTAAATTATTTTCCTTATTTTTTCAACCGAAGCTTCGTGGTTCCAGTTTGTTGTCATCCGAACCTACAATAAATCATTTTGCCGAAGCTAATTTTTTTTATTTTTTTTTCTACCCAAAGCAACAGAAAACCTTCGTTTGGGTTTTGAAGGCATCACGTTCATTGTGTCTGTAAAATAATAATTTAAGATATTTTTTTTTACACTTACATAAGTGGTCCATTTTTTGAAACCTAGCTAAATATGTAAAAGATAACTTTTGGAGATTATACGGAATACCACTTAGGAAATGAAATTATTATTTATTTTATTTATTATATTTAGAAGAAAAATTAAATTAACATATTATATTTTCCCTATATTTAACTTAGTAAAAACTAACGTGTCATATTTCATAGATATATAAAAATAAAATTGTGAAGTATATACATTATAATGAATTTCGCAACTAATATAAATTTATAATTTTTTCATCATTAGATCCAAGTTGAAAATATTTCAAAATAAAATCCATTAATATATGATATGTTTTAGTACACTTAAAAAAAATTCTAGTATCAAACGAGTAGGTTTGGAAGCTTTATTTACCTTATATTTGATACCCACATGACCTAAAAATGCGTACAGGACCCAATTTCAAAGGTTTAGAAAATCAGTTGAAATGAGTGTTTAGAATCAAATTAGATGATTTCAATCACTCTTAGAGCTTTTATGGACCTAAAAGATCATGGTAAGTATATATCAAGGTGTTCACTCATTAGATCCAAAATTGTCCAAAATGGCCGAATTTTGAGGGTTATTATACACTGTTATATATTGAGATATTATTTAATAATTTTGTAAAATTAAAATAAAGATACATGATTCTTTAAAGGAATATAAGGAGGTTTCAATCTCTTTAATAGCTTAGCTTCGGTCTTCAACGCCTAAAAAACAAGTTCACGAACCAATTATAGGTTATAAAATCGCTTGAAATTGGTGTTTGGAGTTAAAAATTAATAATTCAAATCACTCCTAAGGTTTAATATGACTTAGAAAGACTTATGATAACCATATCAAGTAGTTCCCTCCTGGGTTCGAATTTTTTTGAAATAACCTAATTTTGAAGGTTATGATATACTGGTATTGAGATATTTTTAAAATTAAAATAATACATGATGCTTCAAATAATTAACCAAAAATAAAACTAATTAAATTAAAAATCAAAATTAAATGAAATTAAATAATTAATACCTAAATACCTTTAGTTTAGCCAAATCAAATAAAAAGAATTTTGTAATAAAAAAAAAGTTGGTTCAAGAAAAAGAATTTGAACCTTCCTAATTTAGAATAAAATTAAATCAGGAAATTATCATAAAATTTAAACTTATACCCTAATTTAGAATATTTAAGATTAAAACTAACTCTCCCCAAAAATTTAATATAATCAATTTGCAAATCCAATTTCTTGAACATAAAATTTTGATCAGAAATAACATTGAGTTCCTAGTTATCAATTTGTAACGGCTTCATAATTCTCTATTTTTGTAAATAATTCCCTAGAATAATAAAATTCAATAATATAAAGAGCATTACAAGAATAATATCACTCATTGAGAAACGTTTGATTGACTCTCCAAACCAATATTCTAAAATATTACTCAAAATGTCCATCATCCTTTAAAAGTCTTTAAAGTCTATAAAACATAAAATAAATAAAGTCTATCATCAATTTCAAATATATCTTGAAGATATCTCTATTAAAATATCTCAAAATTTTTAATAAAACAAAAAAAGGATAAATGTTAGAAAAGGAAAAAAAAAACTAAAAGTAAACAATCAGGGCCAGTGCAAATAAAATGTACAACTTCATAGTACACCCAACTACATGCCCATTAGTACAAGTTTATTTGAAAAAATTTTAAATAGTACAATTTCAAAAAAGAAAATGTAGGTAGAAGTACACACCCGCACAAAAATGTTAAAAATATGAACAACTTTATTTTTCAATAGCGCAAATTTATGTTCTATTAGTACACCTTTATTTGCAAATAATGTATAGTAGCTTCGATTCTAATTTGTATAAATTTAAAAAATTAAGAGAAAATACTCATTTACCCTATGAGCTATGCATTGTTGCATACCTTGCTTATAGATTCTAAGGCACTCATCAACATAAGCTTAAAAATATACATAATAAAAATCCTAACCAATATAATCCCAAATCAAACTGAATAATCCAATAGTAAATTAACATATAGTTAACTCAAATCAAATGCAATAAATGGAAATCTCCACTCAAATCCCTCGTGTTGACATAGCATCAATAATTATTTGCATATACCAAGATCATTGACCTAAATGATGATTATTCACCATCAACACAAACGTGAAATCGGGTTGTCATATAGCCAATTAAGGTAGGTCATGACCAAGAATAAAGTACACACAATCTAAATGTTAAGAAGTCACACTAAACCAAACATGAATCACTTCAAATTAAAATAGAGGGTCACATGCAAGAATAATTAAGAATGCAATTCATGCTTCAAATTTGCTAAATCAAGACATTTTACTTTACTAGAATCTATAATTATAAAATTTGTACTTTCCTTGAATAAGATTATTTTTATTATAAATAGCGCAAGAAATGAATGATTTTAATTCTTTGTCCACCGGGGACTAGTAAGGAATGATTCATAGTCCAAATCCAATTCATTTAATAAGGCGTCACTATTATATAAGAAATTGGAATTCCAAGCTCCTTTAGTAAGAATATAAACTGTATCGTCCAACAACCTTTAGGAGTCGCTAACACCAAGTATACTCCTCAATGTTTAATATTCAAGATAATTTAATCCTCGAGTTTTATTTCTTAACCTCTTTTCACTTTAAGTGATTAATAACTTGAAAGACATAAAAGCCATATATACTGAAGACAAAGCATGATCATCACAAAATATTCCATTCTTATCTTGATTAATAATTAGCGACAATAGAACGTATTTATGACACTAAACTTACCTTGCTTGAAAATGATTGAACAAGATTAATAACAATATTCAACTTTCAAAATATAACACCAAAAAAGATAAAGATACCTTATATTTCAATTCAAGTTAATGACATAAATGAACATAAACTTGCTAATACTTTACATAAATTACTATTATGTAAATAGTTCGTGCAACATGTTTGAAAACATCTACTAAGCTTTCTTCATGCTCACATATTAAATCCATACAAATATATTGACTCATTTAAAACAAGCAAATAAACATATATTCACTTATTGCTCATAAAATCGATAAAAATTTCTAGGCAAGATACTACATTAACACATGCAAGTTTAAGCAATTCCAACACTTATAAACATGCTTCAATATATACAAAGATTTTAGCCTTTAGGTGGTTAGAGTGGGTCAAAGTGTCAAACACTAGGACTTTTAATAGTGATTTAATTAAACTAAATAATACAAATACCTTGAAGTAAAAAGTTCGGATTTAGTATAATATATCTTTCGTGAGTATTAAAATTATGAGTAAAAGAGTATTTATACTAGGCTATTTCGGAGAATTCTTAAAAAGATTAGGAAACCTTAATTTGATGACCATCATCTTTCTCGTCATGTGAAAAAAAATGGATATAAATGTTAGGATTTATTTGAGAACAAAACTCTATTGTCATTCTTATCTTGATAAAAATGTGATTAACCTTGCTTATATACATCATATATGTCACTTTTATATTTAGTTGAATCATACGTATCACTGAAAATTACCTACATATTTGATGAGTAACTAATTTTTTTATTTTTTTTAAAAAAAGTCTTATGTCTAGCTTGTATAAAGTATTAGACTACCAAGAGAGTTTAGTTCTATTGTCAAGCAAATATTGTCATTTTCAACAAATAGGTATTAATAAGTGCATTTACTTTATGTGGGATTCAATAATATTTTATTGCTTTGTATCTTAAGTGGATAAACTTGAAAAATAGAAAACTTGACCCATATATAATCTCCTAGATTAACCTACTTTGTGCAAGTTTTGCTCATTTACCTTATTTATACTGATACAAGACGGAATAAAATAAAGGAACGTGTTAACTACCGCTCGGGTTTTGCTTAAATTGCCCAAAAATATTACCCTTTTCAAACCTAAATCCTAACTCCCTCAGTCACTTCTTCCCCTTCCCATCTTCCAAATAATTAATAACTACAATATTAATAATATTAGTTATTATTTATAACAGCTAATTATTAAGAATTTTAAATTATATATATAATAATTATTTATTAATTTAAAAAAAAGGTGAGTCGTCTCCATTAGATGAAGGTTAGTCGTCTAATTAAGATTTAAGACAATCAGGTGCAGGAATAAATTTTATTTTAAAAAAACAAATTTTACTCAAGAGTAAGACGTCGACGGGTTGTCGGCTATTCTGAGCCAAGGTGGTGGAAGAGAATGCGGCAGCAAACCAGTGTGCGGGTAGTGGTGGGGAGTTTTATGACAGATGGATTCGGTGGGGGTGGTGGTGGGGCTGTAGTCCGGCGATGGGAAATTTAGGGAGAATTGCTGGAGGATGGAGCTTGTTGGAGACAATGGTAGCCAATGGCGGGTGGCGGGTGGCGGTGGTTCAGTGGTGGGGAGTTTTATGGAGGGTGGAAGGGTTGGGAGGGTGTACTCATGTGAATAAATGGAGAATGAAGGACAAAATTGTCATTTCACAATGGGTTTGAGCTTTCCACATAAATAAAATAAAATAAAATTAGGTGACTTCAAACAAAAAAAAATAGAAAAAATTGAAACTAAAAATACACCCTTTGACCCATCTTGTCTATAAAGGCCAACTTTTAGTTTATTTCTGAAAAATTCCACCTTTCAATGATTTGTATTTTAAAGTGATAAATGAAAAAAAATGACCGGATGGCTGGTAGGTAATCCCTATGACGTGGCGGTTGCTTCTTAAGGACCTTTGCTTTTGAAAATTCCCTACCTCTGCCTTCCCATCCACTACCCGCATCCTCACTTGTTTTCATACCCAACACCTATCATCGCAACACCTCCCTCACCTCTTTTCTTCAAATTTCCATAGCCTTAGCATGAAACATGGCTACTCCAAATCGGATAGGAATATGTCGATAAAGATACCGCTTCGGAGGAAAAGGAGCAATACTACCTCATTGAGAGCCTTGATTATGAGTAATGATTTTTTTTATTTTTCTGGCATCCAAGTTTTTATCTCTTCGTATCCTAGTTTTCTATTTTATATGTAGCCTTTGAAGGAGGGGAGAAGGCATGTGTAATTACAAAAAATCTAGAATCGGCAATCATATAGCTTAAGGAACAGTGTAAAGATCATAGCCATAAACATGCACTGTAAGTCTCTAATAGCCTTTTTATTACCTATTTAGTCAAAATCTTACCTTTTCTTGTAAATTCTACTGTGAGATTTATTGATCCTCCGTTAAACACTTCCTTTGTGTTCCATAGCTCGTCAATCTTGTTGTTCATGTCAAACTGGTGAAGCAGAATTTTTGAGCAGATTGGAGAGCATACACCAGACAAGTAATTCTTGTGTCCAATATGACATGGAAATGGGTACAAGGATCTGGTGAATAAGGGATGGAACTGACTGAGGAACTGGTGCACGCTTTGGCCCCTTCTATAAAGAAGAAAATTCTAAAGACTAATGGGAAAGTAATAGAAATTTGTTTGACTAGGTTATTATTTCTCTTGGGAACTGTGATGAGAACCTTCTATTTTACGGGATTTATGTCTGTCTGATATGAAGGGTCCAAGGTCATACTTATATCAAGAGTTCTGATTGTTGGGTCCAATTACTTTAGGTTGCTTTTTTGAAGTTGAAGTTAAATAACCAGCCTAAGTATCCATGGCTGAACGTTATGTGATTAAAGTTTTATAGCATGGTTAATATACTACTTGCTTGTTGTAAATGGCAGTATCAAAGGAAATGTTTTTTTGTGATTGATAAGATAGTCATTTGTGTATTTTCTTCTACAAGTTGTTGGTTTATAATACAGGGTAACTTTCAAATTACCATTTATTTTTCCTTACCGGTGATAGTTATATGATATCTCTTTTTGTGTTGCTATTTTAGGATGATTGAAAATGAATTGTTTAAACAAGATTGGAGGTCAAGAAAAAAAGGTTCAAATATTTTAGTATGTGTTTCTAAAGTGGGGATTGACTCTCCTTATTGGTCTTAGTACTAGACTTGTTAGCTTCTTCAATAATATTGCAGTTGAGAATATAGATGGTTTCAAATTGAAGCTCACTAATAAATTGATGCTTGAGGGAAGGTTAGTCTTGTCATTATATCTAATATGGTGTTTGTTTGAATTTAATGTTCAATATAATTTACTACCACATTTTACTTTTGCTATCGTGACTGTTATTGAGAATGCTAAACTAGTTTATGACCGAAAGTTTCGTTGTGGTTCCTCAATTAAAAATGAATTAAGTGTCATTATTTTATACATTTTGGTTCCAGCACAATTATTTGAAAGCTTTTTTTTTGCATTTGCTGGTTGCAACATAACGCTTGTTGTTGCTACTCCGGCGCCGATGACAAAAGAATTAAAGGGGAGGTGGTTGTTTCGCGGGGAATGTCGGTTTCGCTGGGGGGATGGAGTTCGCAATTGCCCAATGAAGAAATGAGAGAGAAATGGAGTTGAGAATTACCGGTTTAATAGGTAATCAATAAATGATCACTTTAAAATAAAAATCGTGAAAAGGTGGTATTTTTCATAATTAAACTGATGGCTGACATTTAAAAATAAGATGATCAAATGTTGTATTTTTTAGTTTCAATTTTTCCAAAAAATATTATAATGAGGTAGATTTTTTTTTTTTTGTTTTGTTGCAAATGATAATAAGTTAGATAATTCTAGGTAAAATCAAATAATAAAATCATATACACACACTGAAATGCACCATTATTGTGAAATTGCCAATTGATTTTTACAATTTCATGATTAATTATTGAAGAAGTGAGCAATTTTGAGAGATAGATTACTACTAAATTATACATCCAACTCAGAACGAAGACTCTTTCACAGATTCTCCACCAACTTCCATCCTCTTCCTTTCATCCCAGCCATTGCTGCTGCTCCTATATTTATTCCTCAACCGAACTCCTGGTATGCCTTTATCATTCTTTTCCTTTTATCTGTTCATATTACATGAATTACACATACATCAAAGTTTAGTCTTTCATCACTCGACTTGCTTTATTCAATTATAATCCGAATTTAATCTTGAAATTGATGGTTGATGTATTAAACTCTATCCATGATTGAATTTCTTTTACCTAGGATTTTGTAACTGGATTATATATGGTCATGAAATTGATTGTTGATATATATTAATTACTGAATTATGCACACTCCTGTCTTAAGTGGGAGATTTTTAAAATTTGATTTTAAAGGTTTAGTCGTAGAATGTTTTTTTAAAAGAAAAAAAAAATTGATTTTAAAGGATTGATCTTGAAATATATTTTTTTTTAAAAAAGAAAAAATTGGTTTTAAAGGTTTAATCTTGAAGTAATCTTGAAAAAAATTTGATTTATAGTTTCAATCTTGACAAAATTGATATCAAAAGTTCAATCTTGACAAAATTGATTTCAAAAGTTCAATCTTGGAGTAGTTTTTTAAAATTTGATGTAAAGGTTTAATCTTGAAGTAATTCTGATTTGGTGGAGAGATGATTTTTTTGGAGGAAAATGGTGCATGGGTATACTTATATAAGGAATCTGAATTTTGGGGTAGGTGGGTTTGGGCTGCAACTTTGCTCCTGATTTGGATGTTATTGTTCATTACTAGGAAAGCAGTTTTGTTGGTGATGCAGTGACTTTCTCGTTGTGATTCCGTGATTTTAGGACTTCGCCGGTGTAATCGGGCCAAAGTGCATAGATGTAGACATTATATTCTGTGTATATATCGGCTTCTGATGGATTTAAGCTATACCTCTTAATGTGTGTACTTGATAGTAGGACTGTGCCGTTATAATCGAGTATAATGTGCATATCTGTTGACTTTTTTGTCTGTTTACATGTTGGTTTCTGATGGACATGTTGCTCAAAATCTGGGTGTAAGGTGGTTAGAAGAAATGCTTTCGGAGAAGTATTAAAAGAGGGTATCTCATGACAAAAATTGTAGGTAGCATGATTGGGTTTTCTTTCGTGTTTGCGATCATGTTATTGGTGATTCTTGGAAGTGTGGTAGTTTCAACTCTTAGATAAGATTATTTGGTGGTTCTGTTTTCTTTAATAGACTTGCTTATAAAGGGAAGGAACACCTTGGTATTGAAGCATCCGTTTTACTATGGAAATGTTTGGTACAGGTGACTCATGGCTTCTACACTCCGTGCATTCTTGAACAGCCCTGTTGGTCCTAAAACAACTCATTTCTGGGGGCCTGTGGCAAATTGGGGATTTGTTGTTGCTGTATGCTTCTCTACCTTTGTTTAGTATTTGTTCATTCTTCAGATGTTCAAATAGTTTTTTTTCTTATTTGAAGTTTAGCTACTTAATTGTTTGTGTGTTTGTCGGGCATATAGGGGCTTGTGGACATGAATAAACCCCCTGAAATGATTTCAGGCAACATGACTGCAGGTTGATTTTTCTAGCTTTGTTTCAATGTAGATCCTATAGTCTTAAGAATATTTCCCAATATACTGACACAATGTCTTTTGCCTGTCTGCAGCAATGTGTGTTTACTCTGGATTATTTATGAGATTTGCATGGATGGTACAGCCTCGCAACTATCTTCTTCTGGGATGCCATGCTTCAAATGAAACTGTGCAGCTATACCAACTTTCGCGGTGGGCAAGGGCTAATGGGTAGAGCTTCTAAAATCTGAATTGCTCCCTTATTTTGAATTCCATGTTAACTGTGTTCTGTCTATCATTGCCACTTATTTAATAATATTTTTTCATTTGATGATATTGGTGAGGTGAAGTTCTTACTCCTTTGTCCAGTCCCGTCCCTGGGGTGGGGCGTGTGGGGCACCCGCCTAGGGCCCCTTAGAAAAAGGCTAAATTTTTAAAATGCTAAGATAAAAATAAAAGAGATATAATATAATGTGTGAAAATTTTATCATATTAATTGAAGTAGCTCATTGGTAAATGCATGGTCTCACTTGTAAGAAATTTTTAATGTAATTTGGCATGAGTTCGATTACCTATACCTCCATAATTATTGACAATTTTATCCAAACGCGTATTTTATTATTGTTAATTCAATTCTTTTTTTCTTAATCCCATGCTATATATATATATATATATATATATATATATATATATATATATATATATATATATATATATATATATATACTTTACATGAACAAAAAAAAAAAAAAAAAGCAACAATAAACTAAATACAATATACAAAATATTATTGTCATTTTACTTATCTAATTATTAACCTTTAACTAAAATAGCTACTTATGTTACAAGTAAGAACGGTAAGAAATTCAACTAATTATTTTGTATATTAGTTGTGCATAGTTATCATTGTTCCTCATTTTGTTAATGCAATGACATCTTATTAATTTGTTGTATTTAGAATGTCGATTAATGTTTTACATTTTGACTATATTTATTTATTTGTGAAGTGAACTATTCATAATATTATAAAGAGAAATGATCATAATAATAAGATAACTTGATAAATAAAAACTTTATAATATTATTTAAATTAAAATTTTTATTAATGATTTTTGTTTTTTGGCATTATTAATAGTTTATGTGATTATAGTATTATTTTTAATTAAATTTTTTAATACTTTATTTATTTTGTAAAACCACTACTTAATTATTTTTTATTTGCAGTATACTATTATATTTTAGGGACCAAATTTCTTATTTCACCCTAGGCCTTTAAAATGTCATGAACGGGCCTGCCTTTGTCTACTCACTTTTGTGGAATATACAATATCTTGCTATGAAGTAAAGGCTGTGTTATGCTGGGTTTGAAGATGTATTCTGTTTTAGTGGCAATTTTATGGAAACAGGCCCTAGCACCAGAGACCAACTCTCCCTCTGGAGCTCAGTATGAATATTCTATTTATCTACATTCTACCGTGTTGACATGTGCATTATGAGACCAGTGAGTGGTTTTATGGTTGTCTATTATATGTTGAAAACTAGACATTATACACTTGGGGCTTCACGGTTTTAGTACTAGCAGTTTATAGGTCCCATTCAGCCAATATAAGCTCTATTTTGGAGGACTTCACCCATTCAGTACGGCAGGTTTTCTGGGGCTGGCCAGGTCTTGGTGCATTCTGGGGTCTTAGTGCAAGTAGAACACAAAAACCAACTGGTACCTGAATATTCAGCCTAAACTTGTTATGTTGCTCAGCCCGTCTGGTATTGTCAAATAGCTCTTGCTAGTTATGTGCTGTAACTTAATGTTCACCAACTGGCGTGTATTGCTGCTTGATGTATTCTGTTCTTCCTTTTGGACTATGGGAAGATTTGGTCTATGTCTTATCTTAAAAAGAGTACTTCGTAACTATAGAGGGGCATAGTGGCAGTTTTGTAGGTATGAAATGAGCAAGACATGTACGTCATTTCACCGTCTCTTCTGACTTTGGATGTTTTCTGCAAGCATTAAGTGGTTGGTTTGCGCATTTTTCTTGTGTGATGCTGAGTTAACTGCTGGTTCTTTTTTCTTTCCATTTTATGCCAAAGTATACAACAGCATAGAATGGCTTCAATCTGACAAAGGATCATTGTTTATGCTAGGTACTTGTCGCCAAAAAAAGAGGAAAGCACTTCACAGTAATAATGCCTTTTCATCAGGCAGCTGATCGCCAGATTTCATTCTTTTCGTCGTGTGTGAAGAATCGAAACACTTGATTGTATACTACCTAAACACATACTTTAGGCGCTGCTTGCTACAGAAATTTGTTAACCAGTCCTAAATTTATTTTTATGCGTTACTTCTCTTTCTCATAGTTTGCTACTATGTGAACAGAAATATAATCTAGCATTTTTATTATTGAACATAACCACCTCAGGTTATGGTCATAAATAATCATACAATTGAACAAGCTTGTACATTTTGAGTTGACACAAGTTATCCATTTGGTTTTTGGATGGATTGATAGGTCCGATCTGGACAGACATTTTTTGTTAAGGGGCTATAGCTCACTGACTAAAAAATTTAGTGTTTCAAAATATGCTGCATCTAACCAGTTTTTAGGATGTTGAGGCTTCACAAGACAGTCTACTGTTTTAGTTCCCATCCAAAATCGAGATTGGTACATTGTTTGTCTGAAAATCATGTCCTGTGAAAATCGTTAAAATCTGAAAGATTACAATTATTACTGAAATCAACTCGTATACATGAAATGCCACGTATACAGTCTGAAATACTGGTGAGCAAAGTTAGCCACCTGACCTCAAACTGAAGTCCTGAACAAAGAAACAGCAAGAAAATGTCCTACCACCAAGTAAATCTTCATTAACTATTAAAAAAAGAAAACATCCTCGCACATGTTATGAAAACACAATCCCAACAAAATAAGCATTTCCTTCCTCCCATCAAATTTGGGGATATCAGGAAACATGAAAATCACACTGGTACATGGCTTGGCCTTTTGGTCATCTTTATTCATCACTTCTGGAGCAGTGCAATTATTGAATGGGACAATCATCTCAGAGAAATGCAGCCAATGTCACATCAGAGCTCAAGCTCATTTGCCAGAAAGAGGATCTTATTCAAGTACTATCAAGTACTAACTTCATCGGGCAACTGAGGGAGTGCCCACTTACCCGTTGTAAATGTGTTGTAGAAGGTGGAGGCTTTTGACACTGCATAAAAAACTGCATTTACCAACCATAAATTAGTTGGGGCAAAGAAAACAAAATGCATTTGGCTCAAGTTCTTCCCTGCCCACGCTTGCCCCGACACTTTACAAGTGTAGAACCTTACATAGCAAGGAAGTAGCCAAAAGAAAAAGGAATATTGTACCTGGTAAGCCAGCAATTACAAGATTTGGCTCCTTCAGAACATCATGAAGTGTCTTTTTCTCATCGACTTTAACCCATCTAGAAGGGTCTCTACCTGGAAAGCAATCACATGGTAGAATTGAAGGTGGATGACATAAGCTTTCTGTATTGTAAAAAACCAAAAAATCATGAAACTAGAAAAGACGGCATTTCTAAAAGGACTAAAAGCAGAGTTGAGGCCTAGGGTCATGCCGGCACATGGGCTGAGAAGGCCCAGCACGATATGAGCCCAAATGAAAGCCCAGCCCAGCATGCTGGGCATGGCATGGGCCGTGGACAGGAAAAGGCGGCACGAGCCCGCAGGTCCAGGAATTTGGCCTGTGTAACAGCCCGAGGCCTGGCCCTTAGATGATGTTTATTTTTGTAGTATTAATGATGAACAAAGTTTTTTTTAGATTTATTTTGTTGTTATTCACCGATTAAATTATTGACAAGTATGCAAATTGTTTTTTCTCGATTGTAACAAGTTCTTTGATTTTTTTTCAAAAAAGAAATTGAAAAAAATGGGCCAGCCTGTGGCCCGGCCACCGTACCGTGAGCTGAGTTATGGGACTGGTAGGCACAGTACGGCACGGCACAGCCCAACCTCAGACAGGCCTAGCACGACATGGCTCATGCCCACCTTTAGTTGAGCCATGGGTAAGGCATTTTTTTGTCAAAGAAACAACTCAAATCAGAATTAGTTACTTCAAGGGGAAGAAAGCATTTACCTGCAGAGGCTTAGTGAAGCCTCAAAGAATTTGAAGGAACTATTTTATGAAGGAAATGTGTGAAGTTAAAAGAAAGCAAATCAAACTGTCAACCCACATTACCAGTGGCTTACAGTAGAACCAATTTCAATCCCTAGTTAATACTTAATAGTTGTCACAAAGACAATAACACATGCATGAACATATTTGATGATCGAGTGTGTAAATGTTTGTATCCATCAAATAATCAGATGATAAACAGTAAATTAGACACTACCTGCAGGGTTCCCATGACTTGAAGTATTTTTTTCTTCATCAATACTCACTGCAGCAGCACCTGCAGTGCCTTCCAAAAGATAATGCAAAATTTGTGTCTTTGACAAGCACACTGATGAACCAACCTAAAGGATTATAAAATTAGTCATTGGTACATAAAATAGAATGTTGTTAGACTAATCACTATCCAGACTAAGGTAGCTTGTCCAGTTGTTTTATGAGCTGTTTGTCAATGGACTGAGACTTTGACTCAGCCAGCCTACCCCATATGTGCAACAAACATAATAATGAGGAATAAATACATATCGACATTAACTTGCATTACAGATACATCAATATAGGCACACAGGCATAAGAATTTGCCTCATAAGGGCCACGCTGTGCCATAGCATCGGGGAAACTGTTGTTACATGAAATGTTGCTGTTTGGGAGTGTTATTCCGTTGCCATGCTGCAGCCAAGCAAGCTTAAATTCTTCTCCAACCATTCTCTGAAATACCAAAACAACTACCATACCCCAATACTACTATATGTTTAAGCACAGGATTCGGATGGTAACTCTATGAGCTTCTTTTAACACCTTAATTCCACTTATCAGTCTAAATTGGAGCTAGAAAACAGATACAGCAATCCAGGAAGATAGTTTTACAAGAACTTTATGGAAAAATAGAAATACTCTCAAATAAAATGGCAAGGTATGGTAGCTATATCCTAATCATCCTATTTCAATCAATTGCTACATTTGCTGAGGAACTATAATGCACTCAATCTAATCTCAGAAGCTTTAGCTATTAGGATAACAATGTATAATCCAACTTTTCATAAACAAATACCACCAATCCAAATTGAATAAAGAATTAGTAAAGCAACTCGTTGTGATGTCCTTCTGAAAGCAATGATATTGAAGAGTTTAAAAGAAAAATACCTCAAAATATAATTCAATATTTTCACGAGTGTATACATTTTCCTGATCCCATGGCAGCGGCGGACACCCTTCTGAAAACATGTTTCTATGCTAAGGACATTACAAACATGCAGAATGTAAAAAAGATTTGCAAATAAAACAAGCAACCATCATCTATGGACATATCATAACTGGCTATCATGGCAAAATGATAATGTATCTACAGATATTCCTGCCACCAAAACATGTGTTAAGATTTGAATGTGGTAAACTTACCATGAATAATAACATTATTATTATACAAATCAATGAAGTCTTGAAAGCATGGATCAATGTCATACATCAACATTTGCAAAAGCAAGCTATAAACAAAACAAATATGATGAGGGTGCAAAGAAAACAAAGTAGATAAGATAGCAATAGAGGATATTAAATCTAGGTGGCATGCAAACATGTCTATCTCACAGAAGTCCTCGATTATGTCACTGGACATAACCTCTGGATAAAGTAGAAGCACTGGCCAATGAAGAATATTGCTCTTGTCCAGAACAGGCTTCTTTGGTCCAGTGAGTTCCCGGAACATTGGTTTGCCAATTTTCAAACCTCTATCTTCAAATGCAGAAAGAAGGTCCTGCATGATCAATATTCAGAATCTGTCAACTTAATAACCAACACCCACACACCCACACACACACACACACACACACACACACACACACACCCCCCCCCCCCCCCCCCCCCCCCCCAACATTAAAAACAGGTACAAAGTAACTAAAATACCTTTGCGCCTCTCAAAGAATCGGAAACCTCAGCCTCATGCCTCTCACGTTCCGCCAACTTCCCATTAGCTAGCTTCATCAGCTTTTTAAGGTCTTCATTATCAAGGGATAGTTCAAGTCCTCGTTCACAATAATTGATAGCCTCTCTCAACAGATCCAAAGCAAACGATGCCTTAGCAGCACGATAAGTTGCCTGTCATCCAAAACATCCAATTCAACACCAAAAGCTTCAGTAAAAAAACCAACTGTAACCACTACAGCAAACATAACAACGTAAAGGATCCCGAACCTTAACATTCGTCGGAGAAAGCTTAATAGCCTGCTCAGCATCCTCGAGAGCCCTCCTATTATTCCCTAATAAAAGATTAACATGGGCTCTATTCGCAAACAAAACCGACGTCTCCAATTCACCTAAACCCTTCTGGTTTATAGCTCTCGTGTAACAATCTATAGCATCTTTGTAGTACTTCCTCCCTTTCTTAACATACTCGTTGCCTTGATCCTAAACACACCCAACACACACACAAAAACAAAAAAAAATCTCAACTTTAGAACTAAATGAAGCTTCCCCATCCCTTCAAATTTGTAAATTAGAGCATTAAGGTTAGTAAAGATGTAATCTTGAAGCAATTAAAGCACTTGGCTCACTAATTTCATCACATAAATTACCAAAACAATAACAAAAACCACAGAAAAGATAATGGGGTAATTAACTAAAGTATGTGAATTACCAGAAAAGTAGAGCATAAATGATGAATTAAGAATTGAATAATGAGCAACATAATGTTTGGAATTGGTGAATGGTGAAAGGAAAGAGGGACCTTGAGTTCAAGGGAAGAGGACTCTTTGAGAGCAGCAATACCAGCTAAATCTGCCTTTTCGTTTTCTGTTTGTGGTTCTGAATTTGGGTCCAGTAACAACGCCATTGTTTGGGGTTTTCTCAGCTTCAAATTCTAGACGAACGAAACTAGTTTAACCGGTTGTCTACTTCAACTATTTGACGAAATAGTTTGTGTTAGCGGTTTACGGAGCATGAATTAGGAGTGTGATTGAGTCTACTCGATACCGATTAAATCCGATTGAAATAAGTTTTGTTGCGAAAATAAGGGGAGATGAAGAAAATATATAATAAAGTTATTATATTTCAATAAAAGTTACATTTTGATATAATAAAAGTTACCCCTTAAAATTGATAAAGATTGAGATATATTGTGCTGAAAGGTAACTTTTGTTATATTGAGGGCTAACTTTTGTTGGGATATAATAACCTTATTGTATCGCGTGTGTATACAATGTCTTTTGATATGCAAAGGATGCAATTAGAGTTTATATAGGAATGAAAAACCTTAAAACTATAATATATCTTATTAGGATATAATGGGTATATTCTAGAATATCCATTATCATTGAAATAATGGGCATCCATATAATACTACTTATCACTCTCCTTAGATGACAATTGCATAAAACAATGCCTCATTAAAACGAGTACATCATTTTAGAATGCGCATTAACAAAATCGGTTTCATTTAAAACCTTACCGGAAAACCAGTGGGCAAAACCATGGTTAAGGGAAAAAGTGTGCAGCGTGCATTTACTCCTCCTAATGATTACATAACTTAAGATCCTTGAAACGCCGCAATCCAATACTATAAACCAATTTATTGAAAGTAGCTGTTGAAAGTGCTTTAGTAAATAAATCTTCTAAATTTTCACTTGAATGAATCTGTTGGACAATTATTTCACACATTCATGACTAGCCTCATGGATAGCCAAAATCTCACAATAGTTTGAAGAAGTAGCGACAATGGTTTGCTTCGTAAACAGCCAAACGTACACATGTAAACATATATCTTGTTTGTGATCGAACATTAAGGGGATTAGATAAAAATTCTGCATCTACAAAACCAATTAAACCTTCTTCGGGTATATTAGAAAAAAAAAAACTCATATCTCTCATACCTTGAGCTTCTTAATGGATTTGCTTTATCAAAACTAAACCGTTTTTAGTACCTTTTTCATTTATGTAGTTTGATGTTCAAGGATTCCAATTTTTAGATTTTCATGAAACCCCAAGCAAAATATTTCCTTTCCAAGCTCTTTTATTTAAAATTCATTGTTCAAGTAGTTCATTGTCACTAGATTTCATCGGGGTTCGAATAATATTCAAATCATCCACATACACCGCTATTATTACAATTCCTGATCCAAATTTCTTACAAAAATACATGGACAAATCATTGATATATGCACAGTGATTATACCTTGTATGAATTAGAAAATCCTCTAAGGAACGCAAAGATCAAAGATGATTATAACAGTGTAGAATTTTTTCAAGCAACGGGCATCTAATCATCCTCAGGGTTTTTTTCACGCTAACTTTTGATTGTTAATTAAGTAGTACTCAAGGGCTTTATTAAAAATATAAAAAATTACATGTGCCAACGTATCATGCATAACTACATAACATAGTCCCAGGTGCTTCTATCCCTAAGCTTTATTACTGTAATTCTCAAAACAAGCCTAGCTATTTAAAGCTACCTCCATTTTCTACATTGGTTTACGAAGGCCATACATTGTATGATTGTAACAAGATTAGAACACTAGAAAATAGAAATAGATCATTAATATATATTTCTCTAATAAGTCACTAAAGTTTTAACCCCTACGATTCATACAGAGATAGTCTACAAAAAGGCTCTGTTAGACTGGTTCCGAAAATCTTGATGTTCACGGAATTTTAGAGATTCAGTTAGAGTGTGCATTTACGCAGGGATGTAACGTACATAATATGAAAATATTGAACCAGGATCTACAAGTAGTAAAGTTCACTTCCAGTGCATTGTTGATAAATCCTCTAAATGCAGCAGCTGTTGATCCTGATCATCTCTACATGGATCTTCATTTTCCTCTAATGCAGCAGCGGTTGATCCTGATCAATTCTATTTTTGATCTTAATTCCCAGTTCAGTTTTTCTTCTTTGGAAATTCCCATATCGGAAACTACCAAGATAGATTCCATTATTACCCGTTTTCTATGGGCTAAGCGGTAACGCTCAGGAATGCATTGGGTTAGCAAGTCGACTGTCCAAAAGCCGAAGGGTATGGCAGGTTTGGGTGTGTGAGATATCTGATGAAGCAAGCGTGGAGTATGGATCATAATCCGCAGATGTTGGCTTCAGAGATTTATAGCGCATGGTCGTCTTTTGCATTCTTCAAACAAGGAGAAAGAATAGTATCAGAGTTTCTGGCCTTTCCAGGGGAATTGGTGGTTTCCAAAGAGCAGAAATTTGATTTTGGGGGGCTGAGGTTGGAAGGTTGGTAACGGGGATATGGTTAAGGTGTGCTCGGATAGTTGGGTGAATGATAAGGTGCACATGCGTCATTCTTCGGCTTTCTTAACAGAAGCTTGTTGAAGGTAAGTGATTTTGCTGATGCTGTTATAGGTTCATGGAATTCGGTAAACTTGTTCTAAAGTTTCTGCAGGCACCTATGCTCAGGAAATTCTTTGCAATGAACCTCCTATTCTGAGCACCAAAAGTATTTTTTGACTGCTATGGCATTTCCGGGTGAGGCCGAAGTGGCTGCATTTCCTACGGAAAATTTCTTATGATGGTATCTCGGTGATTCACTAGCTTCATAAGAGAAGAGTGGTAGGTAGTACTTAGATCACTTATACTAACTAGAGCAGCAGAATGATCTCTGAAAGGCCATATGAGACCATAAACAAATGTAGGGAGTACTTTATTGTACCTCATGTTTTACTAATGCGACTATCAAACTAAGATTATGAAACTTTCTAATTGAATTTAGTTGTAAGACATTGTTTTGTTCACAAAATCATACAATTATCAGATTTTGAAAATAATTTTTTCTCTTGAATGTCGTACTAAGATCTGAGTCCAAAATATACTTGGATAGGAGTCCAAAAAATTTTATTCACACTTTGATTACGATAAAATTTATCTTAGGCATCAACTCTATGAGCAAAAGAATAACATATGCCTACTCACTTTAGAGAGTTCAGACAAAGGAAAATGACAAGTCAAATTGACAAACCCGATTACAATATTGTCAAAGATCAATTCATGTTTGCTTACTTTATGACAGATTGATCCAGCAAACAACTGTACAATGGCGGCTTCAGATGCCAGGTTCGATCACCTGTGTGTACAACTTTACAAAAACAGATCTAATAAACCCCAGATACAAACCAGGTACTTTTTTCCCACTATAATTAAATTAAGTCCTGTCATGGGCATGGAAACTTACAGTTATGAATGAGCCAACCCTTTCCATGACGTCTCAAAATCAAAATAAAGCATGCCGGCATCAACCGCAGGAGGCCCTGAAACCTGATTGTTCATGTCCAACAAGAGAGATTCCTCCTGTGAACCAAGAATGTGTTCACTACTCTGGAGCCAGTTCTCAAAATCAAATTCCAGGTTTTCTAATTGTTCAGTATTATGACTATTATCTACGGGTTGTACATTCTGCACCATTGATGGTAAATACTCATGCATAGGCATTTCGTCTCGAACTAAGGAATTATCTGCTGGAAACAGTTGGCAGCTCTGGGTGACGTTCAAAGCATTAGGAGCACTACAAGGAAATAATGGACTAGAATAGCTTTGTTCCACTGAAGTTTGTTGGCTCCTCTGCGTAATGCTGCTCAGGTTATCAGGGGTACTGCAAGAAAAGTTTGGCCCAGAAATGGAATGAGTTGCTGCTGATTGTTGTTCACTGCAAAGTGTAATACTGTTTTGTGCATTAGTATTACAAGGCAGAGCCAGACCAGGCACATTTTGTGCTTGGTTTATTGATGCATATGCATAGGGGCTATTACTTGCAACAGCAGTAGAATGGTCTCCATGAAAGTGTGAAGTCGGTGTATGAGGACTAGGCTGACTTGCCTGACTATATTCTTCCAATTGCAGAGGCAATGTAGCATGGGATACACTGCTTGTGCACGGAAAACCAAAACTGCTATCCAAATCCAAGGGAAAAGATGACAACGTTGAGTTAGTGGAATTATTTTCCGTAAGGTTTTCTGTTAGCTGCTGATTTGGCGGCTGTGAGTATGCAACTGTATCCTTGTTCAGGGCATGGTAAGTTGGTCGATTAGCAACCACAGGTCTAGTTGTCAGTCCAGACCTCTTGACCATGTAATGGGAAGTGGTCATTCTAGAAGCTAAACCTGCACCTCTATTGCCTTGCACTTGGGTGTTCCTGTTGCAATTCCTGACAAGTTGCCGGGAAACCAGATGTGCAGGGAATCTATTTGATGCTACACCAATACTTGATCTCCGACTCCTAATAATAGTTGGGAGGCCAACCGTTGTGGGTACCCTACAGCCAGATATTGGCCTCATAAATTGATTAAGTCCTGTTGAACTTTGTTGCGAATGCAGAAGTTGAGGCAGAGAAGCAGCACCAGGTTTGGTGATTGGCATGGGAATGGGACTTTTCAACTCCCTAAAAGTTTTCCTGGAAAGCTTCCAGCATTCTTCTTTATCAGTGGCATGACAGTGATCAATACTTGTGACTCCAGAGCACCAGTGGGCACACGGAGCAAGTGAGTCGCAAACATAACAATGGCACTGCATTCCATCAAGAGAAACCACATTCAGCAACATTATAATGATGCGCAAACAAGTAAAATAAGAAAACAAAGCAGAAGTATATTCAAACCATATCACAGCAGCTTTCATGTGGAGTAGAACTGAAAGGAAATTTGGCACAGAGATGTCGAGGATGGGGATAATCTCTGCAAGCAACCTGCAATATAAAGTACAGACAGCAATGAAATTTCTATCCTATTGGGATGACAAAGGCCGATGCTTTTACTTCACAGAGAAGTACACTACATAAAGATCTCACATTTAAGTCCTCTTGTTTCCCTATAACTACATTTTCCAACCATATAGCAACAATATATTATTCATGACACAGCTTCAATATAAGAAATGATTTGTGAATGACCCATTACAACACAAAATGTGCACAACGCATACTAAGAAGAACAATATTTACCAAACATGATATACATTTTTAGCTAAGAAATGTGAAAGCAATAACAATACTAATACGCAAGTCCCACCAAAGATGGTGTTTAATAGATAACAATCAGATGGAACTGTGCAAGGCATACCAATGCACCCATATGAGGTACCCACATGCAACAACTCTCTGAAAAGAACTTCATGAGCTTGAAAACTGGATCTGCATGAACCAGCATAATAGAGAGCATTGGTAATGTGTCAAGAATCCACGATTAGCAGCTAGGCTGAAAATTCTTGTCAGTAATGCAAGTAGAAAATAACATCAAAGAGAGGTAGAGGCAGACTGAACCCGAAAAAATGCACATCACCTCTGCAAAATTAACCAGCACATCTAAAATTCTAAAAAACAAATTTAGAGCTCAATCCTTAGACTAAGCAAGTTCAGTGACCAATGTATTTACATTCCTCCCAATTTAACGCTCAAAACCAACACAAAAGCCAACAAAATAGACCCAAAATCTAGTGTTTGTGTATAGACTTCAAACCCTCAATCTACATTCTGAAAAGCTGAGAAGTAAAGGGCTTGAAAGAAACCTTCACAACATGCAAATAAAGCACATATACCACCCGGCAGCTAAAACTAGCTCCAAATTCCCGGAAACTCAGTCAAACAGCAGCTTCAACCTAACATTAACTCGATCAGATTACTCATCACAACGTTAAAAAATCAACAACGGTACAACAATTTCCGAAATGTAATACAAGCAAACTAATTACAAACTACAACACTACATCATTTACAACTTTCAACTTCCATATTCCAATAACTGAATTCCCTTCAAATTATCTGTATAACAAAAATTCAACACCACCATCAAAATTCAACCAACGAAAGGTATAAAAAATACAGAAAATCCATATACCTGACCGGTCTCGCCTACGATAAGCAACTCATCCGAATCCTCTTCCGCCTCCTTGACCACATCTTTCGTCTTATCGGGGTCACCTTCCAACACCACACAATCGTCGTCGTCGTCATCAACAACAATTTTGGGAGCCAAAGCTTTCGTCTTGTTTGGGTTCTGTGCTATATTTTCACCTACTACAACGACGTCGTCCGAGTCGTCGTCGTCATCATCATCCTCAATACTACCCTTATCATCACCCCCACCTCCTCTGCCGCCGCCGCTTCCGATGCAACCTCCTAAGTTGAAAATTCCGCCGTTGGAGATAGGGTGATCGTCATCGTGGTCGTTATCGGAGACGACGTCATTGAGAAGCTTCGTAATCCAATCGAAATTGTCGGCGGTGGAGTAATTGTCGAACCCCACCTCCTCATCGGAGCTCAATTCGAGAATTAGGGTTTGATCCATTGAAAATGTTCTAATCGAAAGAGGGGGAATTTGGGGAAAATAAAATCTGGAGTTTGGTGGGGTTTGAGGGAATTAAAAAACCCATGAGTTGGAGGAAGAGTGGGAGTGAGAATTCTGAGAATTTCGGGTTTGATTGAGTGAGTGAACGAAGAAGAAAGGGGGAACCTAGAATCTCAATGTGTACTGGGCTGAGTGGCTGGTAAAAAGGAATCAAAAAATAGGAGAGAGAAAGTGAGGGAACGACAGAAAGAGGTGAGGTGTGTGGGGATGGGCCCACTAGGGTCACGTAGACTTGAAAAGCACGAGTCTTTTTCTAATGTTCACTGAGAGCACTCTCAACGGTTGAAAAAAATATTATATTAATTATAATATTTTTTATATTTATTACTATATTTATATTTTTTATATTTATTACTATATTTATATTTTTTTAATATTTATGTATGAATTAAATTCTTTTTATATGTCAAAAAATCAAAAAATTTGTTTTTATATGGATAATTTTTTGACATTACAGTTATATGTATAGTCAATTTTAATATTAAACAGAGATATAATTATTCATTACAAGATGAACAAAATTCTATAAGTAAAAATTTATTATTTCTAATTTATTATTTCTAATTTTTATAAGTTTGTGTTCTTCTTTTTATTTTACAAGGTCTTTGTATTTTTTTTTCTCATTCACATCATTATTTTTATGTGTAAATTTTTTATACAAAAATATCATCTCTCAATCACTAAATTACACCATTATCTCTCTTATTATCAAAATAAAATTTTAAAATTTTAAATCATAACAAAATAGATGTATTTTATAAAAAGTTATAAACATAAATATTTTTTTAATATTTTTTATTTAAATATTTTGAGAAATAACCATTATAAATCATAAAATTAACTTTTTTTTTACTCTTTTAACAAATGTCATATTTTCATTTGAAAGTAGTTTAGAGATGAAATCATCAAAATTTCCTCACCTAGAGTTTTTTTTTTCCTTTCTCCCACATGTGTATTTCCATTTCCCCACAATGAAAAGAGTTTCTTTCCCGAAAAATTTCCACTCAAATATTTTTCCTAATGACATAATGCACGTGGGGAATTGTGTAGTTTGGGCTGGGCTATACTAGAAGTTTTCGTTTTAATATTAATTTGAGTGGGCTATTTGAGATCAGAACTGCAAGTAGATGGATAATGTGACCCAAGTGAAAAATGGTGTTGTAAACAAGTTGCTTTCCATCATAATCAAAGAATCAGAGCTAGGATTAAAGACTTTAGGCTGCTCTACATGATATGTTGGTTCAAAGTTCAAACTGAGGCCCAATAAAGATCAACTTAGTTAATCATATTCTAGAATAATCAAATTAACCCCAGTTATATTGGAATTTCTCTAAGTAGCAAGATAGTCCAAGTCATATATTATATGATGTGTTAATTAAATTTATAGACATCGTTTATATACGAAAATTGGTCTTCAATTCAATCAAAAAAATGTAATCTTCGTATCTCATTTTGATTGAAGATTAGGGCTCGAATTTCCATCCCAACATTATGTAGACTTTAGACATCCCAATTTTGCTTAATTTTGGAATTTTAGAGTTGTTCATTTATCATGGTAGTAAATACTACTCCCTCTATTTCTTTTTTGTTGTTCCCTTTTGTTTTTGTGTAAATCGCAAAGGAAACTTAAATTTTAGATATTTTCAATTGTATGTTTGCAAGTATCATAAAAAGTTGGTATTTGAAAAATATATATCGAAACGAATCTTTTAAGACTTTATATGATTGTTTTTTCTTATATATTTGAAAGAATTCATGGTCAATATTTGACTCTAAAATCTATAAAATTCAAATGAGAAGAACAAAAATAAAAATTATTAGCTAGTTGCTAGACTGAAGTATTTCGTACTCCTCCAATCTCATTAGTACTTCTCTTCCATTTCTTATGCATTAATGAGGCCACTTTAAAAAGTTGTATAGTATTGCATTATACCGTTGGCCAAAGATTCTAATTTGGACGTCATTCAACACTTATGCTCTTCACTTCTGAGTTCTGACCATTATATTTATTTACGGTTCGTTATATTTGAGAACATATTTGACAATTAGACGTACATGTGAGATTCAACTTTCAAGGCATACGTTAATAGAGTGATCATGTATGATGTATGAAGCCTTCATTCTCTGGTTGTTGGGCTCATGATGTAACTCAGTTCGAATTAAACTCAACACATGAAAGGTGGATAATTAACTGTGAAGGTAAATGTTTATTCATGGTAATTAAAGGTGAACAATTGTCACGACTCACGACGTATGAGTTATGAGTAGTTGTATTTTCATGCTACATGAGCAGTTGTCACTTTGAATGAGCAGTTTGTAACGATAGATGATACACAGGTAACGGGTTTGTAAACGAGTGTAGGCCCGTTAAGAATCCTTAACCGACCCGTTCGTAAAAAGACCTAATCAATAATATGCTTAATGGGTCGGTCTCTTAAAGAGTCGTGTTTTATTGGGTTTTTAATGGGTCAAGTCGGTTCAATAATGGGCTATAGTTTCCAAGACTTTTAAACACTATCAGGTAACGAATTATTTCCACTTACTTGCCGATGATCCACTACCAAAGATTGGAAATGATATACATAAACTATCCCCTCTATAGATAATAAAAAACTATACTCTTTTTTGACGGTCCGACCCAACCCGTTTTGCATTTTCTTTTACCCGACCCAATACACAGGTCTAATCAACAGTTAGATGACATTGATAACATTTGATAAAGGATAGTCATGACAATAAGTTAAATGATAGATTTTTTGTAAAATTCCGAGTGTCACATTGAGTAATCAAAATTAAGAAATAACACCCATAAAAGCATTTTGAATGATCATCATAATAAAAGGTAAGTAATTTACCAATCATAAACACATATTCTATATATAGTACTTGTCGTTCAAAGCGCTAAGCTAATTAATTATGTCTAACACCGTCACCGTATTGAAAACTACAAACTTATTATTTAGGTAGTCAATCTCATTTATTTGAATTGAAACACTATAAAATATATATTGATCTTTACTACCAAACAAACGTGAATATTTGTCCCGGCCCCCTAGAACTTATTAAATACTTAACAAAGGTCAATTCGTCATCTTATTCAGGATGCTTTCAAATTTTAACATTCTCGTCCATTTATAAAGTTCTAGAGACGAAGAAAAATACAACGTGAGAGTGTAAATAGAAGAAACGGCAGCGTACGGAGTCATGACCAATGAAGTGGGGAGGCAAATGAGTCTTGAATCACTGAATGAGCAACTTCCCAAAAAATTCCCAAGAAACTCGGGTAACTGACTAACTGCCATGTGCCAGTAAATTTCCGCGCACGAAACACTGCTCTATCTCACTTATCCAACGGCTGTGCTTCCATCCAAACCCATTGATCTAACCACTTGGAGCTAATCTATCAGTATATTTCAGGCTGTTGTCGGTTACAGACTTACAGTCTTGAGACCTCATTGGTGTGCTGCTCTGCATGTTTCTAGAGAGCTTCGATCACGTGCTTGGCTGATGCCCTTTTTTTTTTAATATTAAATTATTAGTGTATGGTAAATGTATAGATTTTTAAATTAAATTTCCTCCTTTAGTTTTTAATTTCGAAAATTTTGACCATAAATTCTCATAATGTTATTAGAAATAATATATTACAGTGAAATTTTGTTGAAAACATTTCATATGAATTTTTAAAATATCAGGTTTTCATAATTTTTTGGCCTATACGCTTGGATATAAAAATGTTTAAAGTCGCGTATTGAAAATCGCGAATAGTCAAATGAAGTTAACAATTAGGGACAGAGGGAGTGTAAAATTTAACTTATGTATGAAAATGTTAAAGGGGTTGTTATTGTAATTTAATTAAAATATGTGGATAAGATCATTAGCATATTTCAGCAAGCACTTATGCATATAATTTATTGGATTATGTTTTATGCATCAAATAATAAAAATATAATCTGTTTATGTGGTCTAGTTATTTGTCTAATGGTTGGGATCTTTAACTCTTTAAGGATGGAGTTGGGATTATGTATGTCTTCATTTGACAGGTTATTGCAGTTCTTCTTAGCATAATAACTTATTTCCATGTTGAGACAAATGTTTTAGAAGCTCTAAATGGAAGGTTCTTTAAAAAAAGTCAAAAGTAAAATGAACCTAATGAAATTAAAGGGCATGCATGGTTTTTTACTCCACTTGTTTGTAACCTTTGATTGTGTGATAACTTTGATGTAAGTTATGTTTTTGGTTTGGAAAGTAATTTAAGAATGATATGTGCTAACTGCAAATGGCTTTTATTAGACAAAATTTTTATTATTAACCCTACATTTATACAAATTGACTTGCATTTGCATTTTTAAATTTTAGAATTTTTGTATAAAAGCCCAAGTTAAATCAGACATGTTGAATTACACATTTAGAGGTTGGGTTAAGGTCAAGAATTGTTGGTTTCACATCTACTAATAAACATCTAATATGTGTGTTTATTTGATGAGTCTGAAGATGTAATAATTAATCTGTTAAACATGATACTAATTAGGTATTATTTTGAATTGCATATATAAGCGTTAGTTTGTTTAGTAGATGTAAAGAATATTACGTCAAGGACAATAATACATACACCATTTATGGGTGTAATTAAGAAATTTAAAGTGGAGATATTAAGTAAAATCGAGCTTAATTATACTGTTTTACGTGTGATTTTGTTTTTCCAATTTGACTCAACACATTTTACAATGCACAATTTTAACTATCTTTAATTACGCATTGATAAACATTTGATATTACTAAAATACTCATTGAAACGAATCAAACAGAACCTCAACATGGCCACACATTTAATCGTATATGTTGGACGTTGCATAAAGTTAATACTTCTTATATACACGTGTAGGATTTGTTTTTGTATACGTGTGTAGGCTTGTTATATTCTTTCTGGGACCAAATATATAGTGAGTTAGGGAGAGGGCAAAATAAAAATAAAATAAAATATAGTCATGAGATGCTTAGGGAGTTAGGGACAATTTGTTTTTTTTTTTTTCTCACCTTATGGAATCCCTCAAAACACAAAGTCAACATGTAGAATTTTCCATGTATTTTGATGAATATAGTAGTTCATACATGACATTAATATTATGCAAAATTCTCATATCATTTAATAAATAAAGTAGTTGGTACTTGCATTACTAAAAAAGGAGACAATTTTGACCAAAATGGTCACTCTTAGACTTAGGAAATGACCTTCATTGTCATTCACCAAATACTGGAGTACCTTTTTACTACCAAATATTGAACTAAATAGAGAAGGCAACTCTCCTTAAATTATTTCCATACATCCTTTGATTTTCCAAATGTGGCTCCTAGCTTTTATGGCTACACTTTGGATTTTTTTTGTACATAAGTATTCTCTTTACTCCTTAACATGATTTACATGCAATATTTTTAATCGCTAAAGATATGGATAGACTAATTATATTTAATAAAATTCATATTTAATACATATACTTGTAAGTAGCTAAGCATTATTCACAAAATTATGTTAGAGTTGATATTACGAATGCTAATTAGTTTAGTTGGTTAAATTTTTAGGGTAATATCCAAGATTTATCTCTTATACATCAGTTAATGTCTTGGCGTATGTGACTCTCAAAGTTAATGCTACCAAGTCAAATGTATAACAAAAGTAGAAAGAACAAGAGTTTCTATATTTTCTCCCTTCTTTTTTTTTCTAAAAATAATTTGTTTGGACAAATTTTATAGACTTTGGTTTCAAAGTGTCTTCAATTCTTTATCGCTGACGTTGAAGTCTTTACCTTTCTGTCATTACACATTTACACAACTGTTCCTGCTATTTTTGGCGACTTTTCCATTACATCCCTCCCTCTTTCTTTCTGCATCTGTCCACTTTTCTCTGTTTCTCTCTTCTATCTGAACTCAATCTTTCTGTTCAATCATCTTAGCCTAATTAATCTTCAAACATGTATGAGTCTTCCCACTTTCTATTTTTGTCCATTAACTGCAAGACAGTTTCTATTTTTCTTTCCTTATTCGGAGCAGTGTTTTGTAATTGATGTTAAGTTGGTTGATACGCGTTTCAAGTTGTATTTTATTGAATACCCTTTTCAATTTTTGTTCAGTTTTGATCAATTTATTGCATTGGATTGCTTAAATTTCATAACTTTCTCATATGGCCGTATGGGTATTAAGAGAATGACTTGATGAATGTTTGATTGCAGTTTTCATTTTAGTTGGTTGCTAAACTTTTGACTTTTGGAAAATATTGCATTTATTTAGACATTACTTTCATTTTTTGACATACAGGAAATCAGGAAACTTGATCTTACAAGTTTTAAGAGAAATTTACCAACTTTTCATAGTTATTGTTTGAGCCTTTGTCTGATTTCTTGTAGGGTGGTGTCTTTGTTGGACGGTTAGTAGAGATATCGGAAATAATCGAAGTAGGGATGTTTTTATAGTTTGTGGATATGATGATGAGAATGAAGAAATTGGATGATGAGTGATAAGGGATGAATGTAAGGTAATATTGAAATGGAGTTAAGAGGGGATGTTGATGTACCTGAAGAACGACCATCTTCGCCATTGTGGGTTTTGCATCACATATCTGAGGAGGCTGTTAGGGTAGCAAATGAGTATTTGGGTAGTGCGAACACATCACCTGTTTGGACGGGACATAAACGAAGTCAGAGTGAAGTTGTAGAACAAACACACCGTCGGAGCAATAGTTTTCTGAATTTGAAGTCTCAGATATCAAAGGCTTGGCGGTGGGGTGGTAACACGCAGTACGAGAATGGGCGGTCCAATTTCAATCCTGAGGTGCTGGCAAACCAGAAACGCCAGTGGTACCAACTTCATACCCAAGTATGTTTGTTATGTATTCTAGTTATGGTGTTTTGCTGTTTGTTTATGAACTATTCAATTTCCTTTATCAAATGGACACCTGAATAACATTTTGTTAGTTCGAATTCTTTTCATCAAGTATATGGTAGCTAACTAGTTTTGTCACGCACTTCATGAATTTGTTTTTCCCTCCTCACTTTTGACCAGTTAATTTATAGGCCTAGGCTGTAGAGATTTGATCTTTGGAGAATGGGAGGGTAAGGGTCTGTCTGAAGACTGGAAGGGGCACAGGACGCTGAGAATTTACTTCATATCCTTCCTTAAGCTGTTAAGCTGAGGCAATCAATGAATGATCTCATGATTCTTATTTCTCAAGTGTAGTCGAGTGCACTTGCCCATCATGTATTTAAGGTTCATTGCACAGTATCAATTAACCTTCTTCTGCTCAGCCAGAATGTAAGAAGTAGTTTGTAAGATGCTCTAATTGAATAATGCGGATTTTTATTCTTTGCTAAATTGTCTTGGCTGTGTCCACAAAAAAAACAAAAACTGTCTTGGCTAACGCATAGTGCTACATCTGTGGCCCATGAAAGTAAAAGATAGGTCGGAATAACCCTTGTGGGTCAAATTGGAAGGCATTAAATTTTGACCCTGGTCAACGTAAATATACATATTGGAGTCATACTCTGTTCTGTGCAAATTGTTGGTCTTTTATTATGTTTTCGAGCATTCTGTAAAGCTATAACCATGTTTCTTCTTTAAGCTGCTCTCTGCTTCTGTAGTCACTTTGAATTTCGTAAGTCTAGTCTTCTGTTGAGTGGACCAACTATTGGATTTTTGCATTCTCTAATGTACAGCCTCTTATTCCACTTATGGACTGGTCACTTCTTTTGTCCACCTATTGCTTGCAATTTCTTACTCAGCTCGTGTGTTGCCATGAGCCTGTTCCCAGCTTACCTAAGATGTTTGTTTCGTAAACTTTTGTCTGCAACGGTTTTCTTAGGAGTTGTACTTAACTAGTGCTAGGTTAAAGCCTATAGTGATGGGATCTTGTGAGGTGTAGATGAACTGTTCTTTCCAAGGATAGAACTATAGAAGATTTTTATTTTGGAAAGTTTCTATCTCCATTGTTAGCGTTGAATCCAGCACACTACTATATAGTATTTGCATGTTAAAACAGCATGCCTGTGCTTTTTAGATTGATGCCTGTTGTTCTACCATGTTCCTTATTTACATCTCAATATTAATTTATGGGCAACCTATGGTATGTATTGGACAAGTTTAACTGATAGGAGTTTCAAGATGGAGATAAATTTGCAATCGATTATCACCTTGATCTGTTGGATTTGTCTGAGTCTTGAGTCAACTTGTTTCCATACACTTTTACATTGATGTGGGTAACAAACATGTCAGTTTTGGGAGTAGCATGGTTGAGCTCTAAAAGTATGAACAGAGATGAATCTGGTTTAATCAGGTTTTGAATTTGTAGCATTGGGTTTGATTTGGATTAGCCTTTGTAAAGACAGGTTGTAATGGACTCTTGGTTTATGGCTAGAATGTTGATTTCTCGTCTTGACTGGTAGGTGTGAAAGCCTAAGCAATGTGTTCATAGGATCAACCAGATCTGGAATATATTCTCTACTAATATATTGCTTTTCTTTTGTTCTAGTTTGGCCCTCCTTTCACTTGGGGAGGGGAGAAGGGTGAGGTGGTTATCAGCTGTGTTTTCAATATTACTCTTATGGTGGTCAATAATCTGTTCCTTGTGTCTCCTCAGGATCGAACCAAATATCAGGATCCCACTTCATTATTTGAACACTTCATAGTTACGGGTCTACATCCAGATGCCAATCTTGAAGCTGTTGAAAATGCCTATGCTAAGAGGAAAAAGTGGGAGGCAGCAGTGGCTAGATCAGATGAAGTGGTTGGAAGATCCTTGAACTATCGTGGGGTTTCACCTCCGGCGCTGGATCCTCAGGTTCAGTGCTGAATCTCTTTTTGCCTATAATTCAATATACTTTTGTTGATCTATTGAAAATAACTGAGATGTCTCTTTGTTATTAAACTCAATACTTAGTGAAAGATAAAGTTATGTGACATACTGTTGAAATTGGGTTATGTTTATAACACACAGGTTTGCTATGTTACTAACTGGTATATATCGAATTCAATCATCATAGATGACCTCAAATACCTTAATGGCTCTATTTGAAAAGAAAAAATGATAGCTAGTACAGAAACTTTGCTGATAAATAGAGATAGACTGCCTCCATAAACAGCTCAAAATGCAAAGAGGGTTGTCAGATTTGTCAATAAGGGAGTATATGGTAGGTATGGCATTCAGGTTAGATATATATTTTGAGACAATAAATTGTAAGCTTGCCTAGATATGAATATTTTAAGTGCTAACACAAAGCTTTTACCTTATATATATGTATTACATCTCTGAGGAATTGGAAAGTATATAACAGAGAAAGGATAGATCTATCTTGTGTTATTTAACAATGACATATGTGACAAGATTAGGCAATTGATTGTGCACGTCTAGCTGAGATCTTGTGGAGCCAGGAAGACCTCGTGCTTCTATCTACTATGAATAAAAAAAATGAGTGAATGCCATCTAATTTACTTGTAGCTAGACTTTGTGGCTGGGCTCCATCTTGTCTTTAAGAAGTGCCAACTAATTTATAGAGGCTCAACACGTTTTTTATTCATGCCATCTATTTGATAGAAATCCACCTGACTTGGTATTCTGAATGTGCCTAGTGAATCAACTGTCAGTCCGTTCACCTAGAGAGAGGGTTTGAGCCAAGACTGTGTGCTGCTACTTATAGGAACTAGGAAAGATGTAGAACTTATGTGTTGTTGGCCTATGGCCATATGTCTTTGCATATCTCATGCTGTTTTGTACATTTTGTATAACAAGTTCTTATTCCTTATAATTACTCTAAAAATGGCCTATCTACCTCAAGATAATTATCTGAAGAACCTTGGTGATATCTGTTAGCCCATATAATCCTTCATTTAATTATATACTTGAGACAGCTCTCTCTTTGCAGTTTCTGAGCAAAGATTTTTTTTTCGTAGTAAAAGTGTGGAAGGGATGAGATTAGGACAATGCAAACTTAAGACACATTTATTGAATTTGCACGGGCTTGTTTGATTTTTCATATATGTTTGTGGATATATCAAATATGTAATGATGTTCCTTATCTCTGCAGATACTTTTCAAATATCCACCTGGGAAAAAACTGCCTATGCGCCTTAAGGATTTATGTGCGTTTACTTTCCCTGGCGGAGTCAAGGTTTCCATGCATCAATATTCTTATGTTTCATTTGAGTTGATATTTGTGTTTGGAGAAATGCAATTTGCTTTATTTTATGAAATTTAACATGCAGTTTTTCTTAGTGGAATGTAACAGAATTTCCAGTATGCTTTTCTTTGTTAGCAGTTTTCCTTCTAGTGATATTTGTGTTTCACTGATTAACTTTTTTATTTGTTATGGTATCTCGTCTAATAATTTTGATTCCTGTTTATGAACAGTTATATTTTACCTCTATGCTTCATACTTTGTTCCCCAATGGTGTTTGTCGATTTATACTGAGTGTACTATTTTTTGCTGCTATTAGAAGCCAACCGCACCTTAAACCCAGTGCATTCTCGGGAGTCATTTGTCTAAGGCAGTGTGGATTGTGTAGATGTATACATGTGTACAACGTTGCCCTTGCTAATAATCATTGTTTCTATTATATGAAGAAAGCATTGGCTGGGCTATATCACAGATAATAAAATGTAGATGACAGTTCTGTATGACTGTTTAGTTTGGTACATCATACTGTAATGCTACAATATAGTTACTATTTCATCACTACAAGGTTCAAAAGAAGCCCTGTCGATGATGTATGAAATAAGATTTCTCCACTAATGGTTTTGTGATTGTCTTGCTAACCTTTTCAACCTTGCTCATAGAGGTTGAACTCCTTTTTAGCTTAAAAGTTTGGGTAGTTCTACTTTATATGCTTCATTGGCTTCAGTTTAAAGAAAATTTATAGCTAGCTGATCCAAAAGGTCAGTATTTTTAAGATTTCTACCTCAAGTGCCTTTTGAATTTCAATTTGGAGGACAGTTTTGGGCCCTCTGCTGAAGGATACAATTCTTTAAAGTTGGCTGCCTCGTCTTAGTGGTTAATGCTGTCTCATTCCACTAGGCTTATGAGAATAGGTTTGGAGATGTTAAGATCATGTCATGGAAACAAGGCAACAACTACTCTTGTTTTAAGTTGTTGGCATGGTGGTATTGAACTAAATTCTCACACATTCATCTGAATCTGTCCTGATGTCTGAGGAAATCATGTGAGGTCTTGTAACTAAAGTTTTTTCAGTGACCCTGATTTATTTCTTCATGATTTTGAATGATAAATTCTGTTAATTATTTTTGCTATTGTCATTGTCTCACAGGAATTCTGGCAATGTTTTTTTTTTCTTTAAAAATATTCTGTATTGTTACTGGAATTTCTTGTGCTTATTATAGTTCCTTTGAATCTTTTGTAACATATGTTTCTTTGTTTAACTACAGGCTCGATTAATGGAGAGAACTCCATCCTTGAGTGATCTAAATTCACTTATTTATGGGCAGGTAGGTCTTTTGTTCCTTTTCATGTTTGGTGAAAATTGGTATCTCCTGTACTCGTTTATCCAAGAAAATATGGCTATTGCTGACTTAATCCATTTCTCCTAATTTTGACAAATGATTAGTTACATAATCATTTTCCTTTTATTTTCTATTGAAATGAAGTTCAACCAATGTCATCTGCAAGGGTAGAAATTACCTTATTACTTTAGGATGCAAAGGCCTCTTCTTCCCGAGTTTCAACTTCCAATAGTACGTAAGGTCGTAAGGTGGCCAAAGGGAAAAAGGTGTTGCATGTTTGAGATTGTTGTAAACGATAGGAGCTGTTACAAGTGAATATGACTCAGGAATTGAAACCATACATTCCTATAAGGAAACCAGAGATAGCATGAGCCTTCGATGCCCACCAGTATATCATTGAGCTCATTTACTTTTATTTTCTCCTATGATAAAGATTAGCTTGAAAAGCAATATCCTACTCCCTCTGCAAAAGATGGTCGCAGTAGCTATTTTGCATAGTCATTAATATATACCTAATACAGGAGCTTTTACCCACCCAACTTACTCAACCTATGGTATGGAGGTCCTACCAGCTACCACTAACTATCTCACTCTCATTCTCTCTCTTCATTTATCTGTAATGTGGGACCCTCGACTAGCTCTTTACGTTTCAATCAAATACTTTATTCTTACTGTTCCACTAAAAAACCTACACAGCTCACTGTACAATCTTAACAAGAGCGCCCAAACCATGCGATAATCTTTTTAGGATGAAGGATGAATCTTTTATTGGACTACATAAGCAGGCATTGTCAAATTTTAAAGGTTGTAAAGATGAGGAATTAACTGTAAAGAGAATGCTTTCTTGTCCACAAACCTCTCCCACCTAATCTTGCTGTCTAACTTGATCTATAGCCATTGGGAGCATATAGAAGATACTTGGGTTACAATCTTGTATGGACTTGAGTTTCTAGGTTTTTCCATCAATTCATGGGATTCCAGACTGGTTCTTAATCAGAAGTTTAAATGTTCTTGGAAACCCGTCTCTATTTTACTTAGCCTCTCTCTTTTGAGGGATTTGGCAACTTTAGAGACTAAATCTCCACCAAATTAACCATAAATCTTGTGAGGATAATTTTGAATTTGACCAATAAATGAAAAGAAAAAAAATTGAGATGGGAGATAACATGTTATTCTCATTTCAATTTCTTTTACTTATCCCATTGCCTTCCTCTCATTGCTGTCCTTTTTAATCTTCTAGGCCACTATTCACTTTTATTTAGAGTAGAGGATTGTAACCTCCTAGGCCACTATTCACTATAAATTAAAGTAGAAAACAATCCTTCATCCCTTTTCTCTACTTGGAATGAAAATCCTTTACCTTATTTGAAGAATTTTACTAACTCTTTAGTCAGCTTTGTTATATACCAAAACGAATTACACACATTGAAGTCAATGCTTTGCATTGTCAATCACCTATGTGAAAAGGTCCATACAACCATACCCATTACAAAGGCACCATGACTTATCAAGGATGTGAAAGAGAGAACATCTCTTAGCCAACTATCTTTTTCAGGGATGAGAATAATAAAAGTAAATTTATACTCATACATTTTCCTTAAAAGTAAATCTTGCCTAGAATGATTTTCAACTTTTTTTAGCATTGAAAATAGGCATTTATGCCTTTGGATTTTGGATGGATCATGCTCTGCACTTAAGATTATGCGAAATAGTTTGGCTGCTCATAGATTCTCTTTTGTACTAAGAATCATTCAGACTCATCACTCCCCTCCAAAGTAGCCTTGTGCTCACACCTGAGTAATTGTTTTTTCATTCATTGTAGCAACCTCCTTTAAAGTATGTGATTTCAGAACTCTTGGAAACCTTTTAAATCTTTGGTGAAAGTCTTCCTTTGATTCCCGTTATTATGAAAAGCTATAAAAACCATTATTCCTTCTATACCACACCCCACTTTCATGTACTACTCCTTAATCTTTTTGTCCTTTTGAGGAATTTCTTATTGGGACCAAAATTAAACATTGTAACACCCCGGTAATTCCCATTTTTCGAAAACCCATCCTTTAGGAAACTACTCACGTGTTCAAACATTAAGGCTATAAAACAAAGTTTTGCAGCGGAAAACCCAAAAAAAACTTTTTGAAAAACATTAATCTTAAAAACAAACTCCTAACATAATAAACTGGAACTGTTACGACCTTTATTGTAATGTATCAGAATAATATTCAACTCAAATCCAAAACCAGTAGTGTAAACTCAAACCCATGCATTAATGCTCAATTGAGTACCTGTCAATAATCTGCTCCCCAATAATACAAATGTAAATATTGGATCATCACAGTGTCATTTATAGGCAAAAGCCATAATAAAAACAAACACAAAGCATGTAATCAGTAAGTTAAGTACATACTGATTACAAAGTATAACAATTGAAATAGTAATTAAATAAAGAATAAGTACAAAATGCAAGAACGTATTATGCAACATTTTACTCAACTGCCATGACAGATTAATTAATTACTTGGATTAAGCAATAGACAAGGTTGTCTCCTCTATGTCCTGATTTGGACATCAATTAGATAAATAACCCAAGTACTCCCGTCGGAGAGCATCAAAATATAATATAAAATCTAGATGGTAAACAGGCGCAACTCCGTCACCATGGCTAGATGAGATCTCAACTAACCCCAATTTTAAGTTTAAAACTTTATAAAAGAGAGACTCGTAGATCACATGACCTTGAATAAAAGCCACGGATAATACCCCGTGAAGCTCCAACCCTTGATTGTCAATACTCTAGACGTGCACTAGCCCATAGTTTTATTGCTTATCCCCTTTCTCTTTACGTGATTTGTATACACAATCACCACAACACATACATGCAAACATTACAGTTACATAGTTTATCTCTTCTATACTGTAATTTTTAATGTTATGATTTCCATCTTCACTTTTAAACCTGATGAACAGAGTCAACTACCCTCATCATTAAAACTTGAAATTCACTTTTACCGAATTCATAATATCAGTAATGAAAGAGTAATAATAAACAACCTTATGGATTAATTAATAAATTAATACCAATTTAATAAATCACGATTTCTCATCAACAATACCAAATCATGACCCTAATATAAAGAACATTAATTCTTTTAAATAAATAACCAAATAATCTCACCCAAAAGGTTTCCTAAACATGATACTAAGTTTGCCTTTTACCCTAGATCATGCTCCTAAAGGTAACGTTTTTCGTAATTTGTATATACCTTGCGTAAAATAAACGAGTGGCCACTTTATCTACTATTAAGCACCTTCTACAAAGTCTTCTCCTACATCAAATATACAACCTAAATTAATACACCAACAACCAAATTTACAACAACCATATTGAATTTTCTAAGATATTAAAATTATCCCAAAACATATTTTTTTTGTTTTCCAAAAACAAAAGCAAGAGAATTAAAACCAAGTAAAACAACATAGGTATAATCCCAATTCAAAATTCCTACCAAATTTTTCTCTAGAGATATATATGTCGCTCTGTTTACTATTGAGGAAGGCACCTCTTGAACGGTATAGCTATCCAATTTAGTAATAAATAAATCCAAACCCTTATAATCATAACCACTATGCAAGTCTTTTAAATGTAGTAGCCCTCAAACTTATCAATGTCATCATCGAAATGGTTGGCGCAAATCCAAAAGCCATCATAGGTAATCTTAGCAATTAATTATTAGATAGATTCATTACAATTCATATGGTAGCATTGTCAACGACATCCTTACTTTAGTTAATCCAATTTATTAATGCAGTATTGTGAATGACCTACGGTCTAATGTCTCCTCTAAATAACATAATGGCTTATATAAACCTCTTAGGTGACTGCCAAATAAAATGTAAGCCTACTATTTCCCTCTAAAAATGGACCATAAGTTTTCTCCAATTTTGTAGAAAACAGATCCACGACAATACTAAAACACGACGCTAGCATCACATTAGAGCACTTCTTTCTCCACGCAAACATCAACACTGAAAAGTACAAACCCAAGTATTATACATCAAACCACGATAAGATTCCCTCCCATTCACAATATAAACTTTGGGTACTAAAAGAGAAGACCTTATAATTCAACAATCCTAAAAAAAATTTAGAGTTTCAAGAAAATGATCATATTCGTATTTGATGATATATAAGATTGAAGTTATGGAATACAAGAGCAATGGACGTAAAGTCCCACTGACCAACGAGGCTTGATGCTGCATATTTTTTTTCTACTAATCCCACTTCCCTAATAATCCTTGCATATAAAACAATTCCAACATATACTTAAATATTTCCAAAAATCCAATCTTCAACAAATACACTCATAATTCCTCAAAACATGAAACTTCTAGGCAGTTAGAGGAGAGAGAGTGGAGAGGGGGAAGAGGGAAAAGACCAGCCATGACTGGTGGCGTGCTTACCGGCGGCAAGGCGTGCATAAGCTGGCGGCAATGAAGGTGGAAAGCAGCACTGTAGGCAGGCAATGAGGGAAGGCTAACATTTTTTTTTCTGTTTTTCTCTTTTGTTGTTTGGTGTGTTTTGGTTTTAAGTAAATTCTTGTTTAGGGTTTAGAAAAGGTATATATTGTTTAACTAAAATGGGTACTAGGTTTAATGGGTAAGATAGAGTTTTGGGCTCGATGTGTTACTTAAGAAAATATCTTTTGTAAACATTTAGCTTTATGATTAAAATAATTAATTATATACTAAAAAAAATAATGTATTATTTATATTAAGTGTATGTGTGTGTGTGTGTGTGTGTGTATATATATATATATATATATATATTGATGTATGGAAAATATTCTTGATAAAACGTAGTCAAAATTTCGTAAATTTATGAGGGATTACAAACATCTTTCTTTCTGAGATATCACGTGATTCTCATCTCTAGTGGCCAATTTGAACCCATTAGAAGTTCTGACTACCTACCAGGAGTCTTTCTAAAACCATAATTACTATAGTTTGCCTTGAAAAACCTGCAAGCAGTGGTCCTTTCGAGTTATAAGAGGTATATGGTTAAAGAGAGAGGACAGAAAGGATCTTTTGTGTAAAAGTCTGTATAATCTTGAATATTGTTAGTCATTGTATGTAAACCAAGTAATACAATGCAAGCTAACATTCCCAGATTCATGGAGAATTAGAACAGCATATAGTTTTCATGCTTGCATATGCATCATTTGAGTTTCCAATATTTTTAAGAAAAAAACAAATGATGCTTCTGACTTCAATCACTTGCTGTTGGCTGCCAACTGAATAACAGACCCTCCTCCAAGGCGTTAATATCGCCAATTGCGCTAATTGTATCTCTTTTCATAGCTCAAGGCTCTAATATCCACAATATTGTTTTGTGTTTGACACCTTTAGCTTGTAACAACTAAATTTTTTGTTTCCATAAACTAAAACTTGCTAACCCTCCACCTCATATTCACTTTTTAAAGTTTCTATACAACTCAAGTGCAAGAACTGTTGAACACTAGTTTGATAAGAAGTAATCCTCATCATGTTATATGTGACGTGACATAGGAATACCAAAGTTACTGAAGCTATAAACTGCTTAGCCTGCTTTACATTAATCATTAGGTGTTCTTTATAAGAATTTGCTCTTGTTATGTTAATATCTTTATGAGAGCATCATTGAGGCTTCTATTCCAAATTCAAACCCAAAGATCCTCTTATCGAGATTTCTATGTGTGCCAATCAAGATTATGCTCTTCTTTTATATGATGTGATCCATAGCATATGAGGGTATTCTGTTTTTTATATCTCTAGTTGAGTTTTGAGGGTTGATATGAAAGGCTAATTGCTATAAGTGGAAGGTGAGTTAGACAGGAGACTGAGTGAGGGAGGAGAGTGGCTGACATAATGTTGTATGTGTAATTGTTTTTATTTCTCTATAATGTGATGCTAACAGATTATGCTACCAAACATATGTTGTATGAAGGCTGATTGAATTACCACTTGTTTTTATTTCTATCATTACTTTATTTATGCATTATACAAATTTTATCTTAGCAAAATCTTCTTAGTTGATTCTAATATGTTTTTTCCATGTATCATTTTAACAGGAGCATATGGGTAGGGATGATCTGGCATTTATTTTCTCATTAAAGGTAAAACCCTGAAAGTTTGATAAGGGGTGTGTTTTTAGTGTTTTTTCTACTTAAAATTTTATGAAACTTACAACACTGTTGATTTGGAAATTTAATTTGTCATTATCTGTATCTTTCTCTTCGTCCTTCCCACAAAAAAACTGTATTCCTCTGTCCCTTTTTGTTTCCTGCTTTCCTCTTGTTTTACTTTTTAAACCAATGCATTGATTTGGCTGGAGTTTTGTCCTTGTGCATGTGGGATAGGATAAAAGTAGAGAGATTTTGAGGACCATGAACTAAAAAGGAACTGGGGTAGTCTTTTAGGGACAACCCAAAAAGGAAATGGACAACTTTTATTGATTGAGGAACGAACTATAATCTTATGCATGATTGATCAATAATGCTACTGATCTTTGTTTACAAAGATTTATAGATGTAAACAAAAGATATGAAAGATCGCATTATAACTTTGAAACATCAAAGTATCAGAAGGAAAAAAAAAATTCTAAAGCAACTCATTTATATCCACGGGTGTATCCAGGATTTTAATATAGGGTATGCTTAATAATAACTAAAGCTATCTATTTTCATTTTTAACCTTTAACGATGTATTGTACTTGTAAAAATGTTAACTGCAAAATAAAATGAAGAAACAATTGAAAAGGAAAAAAAATAGAGATGCAGGAAAAGGCAAAAGGTAGGAATTATCTATGTTATGAAGAAGGAAAAAATATTATAGTAGTAAATTGCATGTTGTAATGCTTGAACACAGGATCTTGGTATTAGAAAATGCTCTATTTTCCAATGCACTGACCAATGAGCTAAGACGCCACTATTGAATACATGCTGCTTCAGAATATAATTAACAAGATTCCAGGCCTTCAGGATATGCATTTGCATACCCTTAGTGCAGTATGGATCCGCCCTTGTCCATATTTAACTGTTCTTTACCTAGTTTCACAACTTTCAGATGCATAGTGGATTTATTGGAACAATTAGCTGATAAGCTAAACTATTGGTTTTTCTTTGCTGCAAGTTGACTCAGATTTCTGTTGATTTCTTGTACATGCTTGTCTGATGAACAGAATATGATGTTATGTGATGTGAGTATCATGGTATAGTTGCACCCAATGAAATATCTCTTGCTTATAATGTATTCAACTTCTAACTGGCACTTTAAGCTGTGTGAAATTGAAATGTGAGCATTTCCAGTGTCATCATGCTTTAGGGAACCCTTTTTATTCTTCTATTGCTTATTCTTATAATCTAAAGAACCTTTTTCTTTTTGTTTGTTTATTGAGCATCTTTGATTCGTTGTCATTTTACAGACCTGTATTATCTTTTTGTTTCTACTACTTGAGATTTTGAGATATTGTGTGTGTGTGTGTGTGGGGGGGGGCTAATATTTGTTCGATACTGAGTTTTCTTATCTTGAATTAGGCTGCAGATAATGGAACACTGTATGGTGTTTGCCTACATGTACCAGAAATTGTTCAGAGGCCTCCAACTATATTGGGTTCTTCATCTCCTTTGTGTAATGCATCACTAGGAGGCAGCCGGTTTTTGGTCTCTGCACCTCGCTGCTATTGTTTGCTAACTAGGGTTCCTTTCTTTGAGCTACACTATGAGATGCTGAACAGGTTAACATTTTTCTATTGAGCTGTTCCCCCCAGATGTGATAACTAAGACTATTGTTATCTCCTGTGTCCTTTGCAACTAATTGCAATGCATTTAAATACTTTGTGTTGAGCTTATGCAATTAAGTTTGTTTTATTTTTTTCAATTTTTATGGCAGTATCATTTCACAAGAGCGTTTGAATCGAATAACACAGTTTGTTAGTGAAATGAGTCTCTGTGGCTACTCCCCTTCGCCCTCTCCTTCTAGGGGACAAATTGGAAATTTTGACTCACCTAGTAGGGAAACTGAATGGATGTTGTCAGCAATTCCAGTTGATAGTGCAATAGCCCTTACAGCTGCCGCTGCTGGTATTATTACTGAAGATGAGATTGCCTCTGTTTCTACAAAGATTGGGGGAACTCTATCTCCTTCAACTGCAAGTGAGGCCTCCGATTTTGGTCCTGCCAAAGATGTAGATCTAGATGGTAAAAGGAATCAACAAGATTCTGGTGAACTTGCCTCTGAGGCTTCTGAATGCTGTGCTAATGGTTTTGGATTATCATATGACAACAATGAAAACGGTAATTGTTCGCCTGAGGCAACCTTGTCATCCCAGTCTGACAATCTCAAATTGGAGAGAAGCAACAGCTCTTTGTCCTTGTACAGGTAATAATAGTTACCTTCTCTTTATAGAGTTTGACACTATTAGCGAGGTTATTCTATTTCATTTTTCACCTCCCAGGTTCTCTCTTGCATCATGTCATAAGTCTTTGCTTGTAAACTTGCCATGTGCTATTTCTACTAATCTGGATAACTAGTGCAATCTATAATCACATTGGTCTGTTTTGACAGTTCAGTGAGAAGCATGGATGAAGATGATTGTTTTTCAAACTTGGATAGTGATTTTTCAGGGGATTTTATGACATTGGAATGGGCTAAGGTTTGTTCACCTTGTTCATTCTTGAAATAAAGATTTTACTTTTATATGTGGCAGTTGTCCTCTGTGATTCACAAGATTTTTTATTTCTATATGCTCTCTTACAGGAGAATAAGAATGATTTGCTACGGATAGTTTGTGCTTATGATTCTCTATCCGTTCCTCCTCGGGGGAATGAGGTAGTTTTTAAGCCACTTGAGCACCTTCAGGCTATCCAGTACAAACGCTGTCGAATTTTTGATCTTAGTATAGATGAGATTTCGTTAGATATAGAGTTGAGTGATCCAGTTAAATCTGCAGAGGTATGTTTTTGTATGAATTCATTTTCTTTGCTTAGTAGCTAGTTTCTCAAAATTGTTTGTCTTAGTGATATGTGGCTTTCAGGTCAATGCAAGGTTAGCAGCTGCAGAGGAAGCTGTTGCATTATCTGTATGGACTACTGCAACCATCTGTCGAGTGCTTTCTCTTGATAGTGTATGTATCTGTGGATTTATCTATTCTTGTAGGGGTTGGGTTAGTTAACTATGACGCTAACTCCTGTAACTTAATCCCATGTTTCATCCTTTTAATTACTAGTTCTTTCTAAGGTGGTCTAGTTAGCTAATATGTGGGAGACCAAAAAATTCTGACGTGAAGATTTATATAACATAAATTCACAAGAAAAAGTGGTTATGTAATTCATTAGTACATGTGACAACATTGTTTTCAAATTTTATTTCTTGCCATATTTGCACAGAACAAGCATTGCTTCCATATGATCTCACTTTTTACTGCATAAATGTTACTAATTTTCGTTTTGCCCTACTTTTTTCTTTTAAAATTTTTTGTATTATATATCTACATAAGGATTAATAAAAATTCTTTGTTCTATTAAAAAAAAAAATCTTTGCTCTTTTCTTTAAACTAATGGACATCAATCACATCCTTCTCTTGCTGTGTTAATTTGTATTCATGGCAATTCTTTTGGTATTCTTTGAATAAAACCTGTATTTCTATACATACTAATATGTCTTCTGCTTTATCTGGAAGTCTCACAATCTATCTTTTGTCATTTCAGATTTTGGCCTTGTTTACTGGAGTATTGTTGGAGAAGCAAGTGATTGTTGTGGGATCAAATCTGGTAACTTGTGGATCCAAAATTTATTTTGATCTTTTTATTTGTTTTGGAAAAAAACTTTTGGTTGGTATCCCTTCCACTACCAGTCTATTTCTACTTAATTCTAGGCCTTTAGGGTCTATTGAAGCATTAAATTTCATGAATACTGTTCTTTTACTGTGTAAAAACTTAGCAGTTCTGTACGTGTCATGGTTCTTGGTTCACTTGATGTTGAAGCCAAAACTCTCTTACACCTTAGGGAAGTTATGTTAGTTAACTAATTAAAGCAACCTTTCTAGTAAGGATATTGTTTTGAAAGTAAAGTTCTTTGGTTTGGGGTAACAAAAACCATTTTCAGCTGTAATAGTGAATAAAATCTGAAGACAAGTTGTCCACTTGTTTCCGATTCCAATTTTTTGCTTGAAAGAGCATTCATAAATATTTCTGAATGGCTCTTTTTTTATTGGTGTTTAATGTGTAGTTCCTGTGAAAAAACAAAATGTTTAATGTGTAGTTACAGGATTTTTAGAATAGATTTTGTGAGGAAATGGGGAAATTTATTTGGGGTTTGAAATTGAAGAGTGAAGTGTAGCAAGCTTGGACTTTTAAAATTTGGTTTGCAAGACTGTGTGGCACTAAATAGAAGTGGATAGAGGAGGATACACTCTCGGTTCATGCAGTTGACCCCTTCTTTTGGGATTAAGGCATGGCTTTGTTATATGTTGTTGTTGACGGAGTGGACTGACTTCTGAGGTGGCCCTGTGGAAGGTGCTTCCTGTGAGATGCTTAGATAGTTGGTAGGGGCACACAACATAACTTGAATGGGTTTAAACTAAAGGGTTCCTGTTTTCTTGCAAACCTTTATTAAAGCTTCCTCTTGTTCTAAATTTGACCTGCAATGTTGCCACTGGTGGTTGGACAAATCATACAAGGCTATAGATAGCTACTTGGCTAGTAATATTATGTCCTGAGAGGTTATTGTGCTGTAGTTTGAAAGCTTTTTTCCTTGTACTTTAGAACTGTACAAAGTTTGTTTTGTCTCAAGAGCTTTTGGCACTTCAAGTATATTGACACTGTATTGTTATTCTGCTTTCTTTGTGTATAAGCATGAGCTATCTAGTCTTAGTTCTGTACAATGATGTGTACTGTGAGTGAAAATCTGTAAACTACTTTCTACTATCAAACCATACTGTTGGTAATACCTTGATTGTGTTTGTGAATACTTATGGAGTTATGGTAACATTTAAACCAACTTGTGGAGTTATGGTAGCGTTTAAACTAAAGCATCCTGGCTGTATAGCTTGCTATAATACGTTTAATGTAGACTTAATATGTGATTATTTCTATCGTGCCAAATTCTGAGCATCCCATAGATGCAAAGAAGTTTGCTTTAGCTATTTTTGTTGTCTTTTTTTTGTTAGGCTATTTTTGTTGTCTTTTTTTTGTTAGGTACATGAGCGTAATTGTTACTTCCTTTTCACCACTAAATTTGACTTTCTCAGGGTGTCCTGTCCGCTGTTGTGCTGGCCATCATCCCCATGATTCGTCCATTTGAATGGCAAAGTCTGTTTTTATCAGTAAGTGGATGACATCTGGACAACTGATTTATTCTGCTTCATTATTTGATTTATTATTAGAATAAGTCGCTTTTATAACATCCACCTGTATATAGCTTAGTCCATTTATATATTTTGATCACGATCTTGATATGGGAAAAAGAGTTGGTGTGTGTGTGTGTGTGTGTGTGTTAGCCTGTGAGCATTTGTTTCATGCAAGATATCTGAGCTCCTGATGGTATTGCTCAATGCCTCAACATTATAGTCTAATATTGAGAAATATAAGATAACTGGGGTAATACAAGATAATGAATAAATTCAAACAAATAAAATGTCAGTAAAAAATGCACTGTGAATTGGTGATATTTTTGAAGGCTTGGCCAAAAAACTTGTCACTTTGGGTGCCATATTTTGTTCCTCTTTGAACTTATCTTTCTTGTGTCTTTTGCATTTATTACTCTGATAAATTTGGTAAATTTCTTTTCAAGTCATCCCAAGATCCTCTTACAATGTATGTCTGGGTCCCATTTAATATGTATACAGCTAGGTATTGAGATTAAGTAGTAGTTCCATTAATTTTGAATCAGTAGCATACTTGAAGTTGTTACTACAAAGTCTCTATAAAAAGATTGTTGAAGCTCATAAGAAAATTCCCCAAGCATTCAACGAGAATATTATTTAAGGTACAACAAAAATCAAGTTTTTCTCTCTAGCTCCAAAACTCCTTACATTATAATTAGATTGAGAGAAAAGAAGAAAAAGTATATCTTGAGTGGTAAAAATAATATTACAAAAAGAGAGAGATATACTTATAGTAAATATATAATACTCAAAAGTATAGTAAAAGTGAGAGACCTTTTTATTTCTAGGATTTGAGGCGCTGAAGTGTAGCAGGAAAGCTACGGAGTAGAAGATATGTGTGAGATCTTGTAGGGAAACTTTAGGTCTCTAAGGGAAGAAATCAAAAGGAGTTAAATCCTATGGGTTGGACACCCTAGGCGGAGAGGTAGGCAAATTGCCGAATTTCGTAACAAATCTTCATGCCTTGTCTCATTTATTTTCTTGCAATTTCTACTGATGTTTTATATTTGTTTTGTTAATTGTTAAATAGGTACAGCAAATTCAAAGCCTAAGCAATAGCCTTTGAAACTCATTTCAAGGCCTTGACATCTCAATTCAGCATTTTAACTCAAAGAATCAAATCCGCCTTTGAAAGCCATCTCAAGGCCTTGAGCGCCTAATCTGCGAAAAGTTATCATACTCTATTCACCCCCCTCTAGATTATATTCGATCCTATTTCATCTTCCTATTGGTTCTTCAATTGAGATTGATCAATCCTATGACTTAATGAGAGGGTGAATATAAGCTTAGGTGGACTTTTTGAGCTTCATATAGCTGCTTATGCGCATACTTTTAGGAGCTTGATGTAACACATTTGAGCACACAATCCCCTTTCGTGTCATAATTGTCTTCCCTCCTTTGGTTAATTGTGCATCAATTATACATATTTACTCAAATTCACTCTCTTAGAATGATGGATATTTTTACTCATACTTATGGGACCTATATCATCTATTATTATTGAAGTTACCTTCAGAATTTACCGATGGCTTGCATTTAGTTTGATTTGTAGACCGATTCGTATAAGCCTATCCTCTCTCTTTCCCTCGTTAATTTTACCATATGGCTTTCACTGACTCTAAGGCACAATAGAAAGTTGGATTTTTTAAATTACACAATGAAAAATTCTTACAAGATCTTATTTGATGTTATCTTGTTAAATTTTAGTAAACAATCATCAGTTAAAAAACTAGGACTTAAAGATTAAACTGGGAAATTTGGACAAAGAGAGTATTGAAAAAGGCCCCTTGGGGCTTTGTCCAAGTACAAGAAGAGGGCTGAGGTATATTGTGTCAAACCCTTTGCTATCATAGAACTGTTTTATCTACATATCAAGCAAAATCAAGTGCCGCTGATTCTTCTTTTGCTAATCATTTTGGTTTGCTACTTACGCCAACTGGCATTTCAGTATAGATTAAGAGTTTTCGATGTATATATGTAATAATATGGTATAGCTAAGCATTGTGGATCACATCTAAAAGCTTTTTGATATTGTCTTTGTAACAGATTCTTCCAGGGAAGATGCTTGATTTTCTTGATGCTCCTGTTCCCTTTATTGTAAGTCCCATTGTATTGAGCCTTCACATTCTAGTTTAACAATTAGTCTTGATACATGTATTTCTGGATTTTCACCGGTCCTGTGGAAGTAAAACATTTCTCTATGTTGTTTTCTTATTTTAGTTTTTAAGAATTTGTTTTATTGGCTTGTAAGATAGGAGGGGTTGTTTTTAAGCTTGGATATTGAATAACTGAAATTACTGTTCAGTGCATATTGCATGATTTATACATTGCAAATTGTTATCCTGATTAAGCTCTCCTTTTGGTTTCCAGGTTGGTCTAAAGAATAAACCTGCAGACTTAAAGATTAAGGCTTCGAATCTTGTCATTGCTAATGTAGCAAAGGATCAGGTTCACACTCTTCTCTAGATGACATATTAACAGTTATGTCGAACATATCTTGTTATTTAGAGGGAATTATGTAAATTTTAAGCCGAAAATAATTAGTGTTGCTGCCTGGGGTGTTTGATGAAAGAGTGCTTCCTTTTGCAACAAATGGTACATAGCTTAAAATCAGTTACTTGGGGAACAGTGACCTACGTCTATATTGTCCTGAGTGAAAGCTGCAAGTAGAATACAACTCTTGTGTCTTGTGTCAATGCAGGTGGTATTGTCAGTTTTTAATATTTCCAGTTTCACTAATCTCACTGATACAGGATGTCTTTTTTCAATTTTTAAATGTGTTGATGCAGGTAAAAATGTGTTCCTTACCTTTGCTTCCTCGACGGAAGGAGCTCTACTCTGAACTTCGTCCAATTCATACTGTACTGGCCAGTCATTCCAGTCTGGCTGAGAAGCACCCTGTATATAAGTGCAATGAGGAGCAGGTGCTTTTATTTATAACTTAGAATAGTGACTGCAAACTTTACATGATTCATGGTTGTTGGATATATGATATGATACTTGTTGTGATATATGATATTATACTTGTTGATGTCTTATTCAAGGTTGTAAAACTAGCACCTCCACTAGAAGTAGGGATTGTCTTTCTCTGTGTCCTATCCATGTCTCAACACCTTATATTATGCTTCATCATGTTGTTGAACTCATGATTCATCCTTTAGCTTAAACTAATCTATTCTATTTTGCTAATTAGTCAAAAATCAGATGAGGATAAGACTCAACATGGGATATAAAATGGAGCATATGATCTCAATCCCTCTCCTCAGTTGTATTTGTTAAGATATTGAAACTACAAATCTTCAAAATTTCCTAAGAATGCTGTTTCTGGGAACTTTCGTGAGGTTATTAATAGAGGCAACTCATGCTTTCATCTACCGAGTGATGGATGTAAAAAGAAATAAGTTTTCACTACAGCGAGCTAACTTTTAAGAATTGCATCATTATTTGTTCTATATGGTTTGATTTTTACTAGTTGATGTAGGTGATAGACCTGGAACAACTATATTTGGATTAGGTTCAGGCCAGGAATTGAACGATAGCTTGACTGCTTGAGGATAATCTTTGATAGTAGGGAGAATTTATGGTAAGGAGCGTCCAGCTGAGAAAACTCCAGATAATTCTTGATGGCTTCCTGCCTAAAAGCAACACTGGGATTAATCTCAAGATTGCTGAAAGAGGACATTTTAAGAATTCCCATGTTCTGGGTGTTTCCCTTTTTTGTTTGTTATGAACTTGCCTGTTCATGTAAATCCAGGACAACACATCCTATCACTCCCTAAATTAGGTGGAAAACAATTCACATCAAAAGGGTTAAATAGGCCGGGTTGGAGTTCTCTAATATTAGCAGGTATTTTTCATGTCGACCCATAGTTTTTTCTATTTGTGTCGGTTATTGATCACAGGGGTAATACAATTATGTCTCAACCCATCCTGTTTGCCAGCTCTACTTTTCATGTGTAACCAATGATCTGTGTGTCTGTGAGTCACAGAAGATAAGATGTGCCCTATTTATTTTTCCAATTGCTGAGCACTGTTTTCTGCGAGGCCCTTTTTAGTTAACACGTAGACAAGGAGGCTACCCCATAGGAAGCATCCATTAGGTTCCAAAGACCAAATAGTTCTCTGGTGTCTCTTTCAGCTATGTGGGAAACAGATTTAGCTGTGTGCATCTGTTGTGTTCTTGATGAGTAAAGCATAGACAAAGTTTCTTTAAAACTGCATTTATTATTTTCTTCTTCTTCTGGTTTTATTCTTCATGCTCTGTGATAAAAGTCGAGATGTATTTTCAGGCTGAAGCTGCCACACGGTTTTTAGTTGTCATGAAGAGATATATGGAGTCCCTATGTGCAGATTTAAGGTCTTATACCATCACCAGTGTGTCAAACAATGACCGAGTGAGTAAAAAATGCAATTATATTCAATTATTCATGTGTTCAGCTGTTTTGATATGATGAAGAGGATTGAATAATGAATAAAATATCGTGGGAAGAGCAGCAAGTATTATAACTCTCTGTTGTGCTGTACTTGCAGGTCTCACTACTTCTAAAGGATAGTTTTATTGATTCCTTTTCTAGTAGAGATCGACCGTTCATTAAGGTTTGTCATTCGTTTGAGCTCGTTGTTTCATATTTATTTACACATGTTGGTTGTTGTAGGTTTTTAACCAACTGATCAAATTGTTTTTTATTTTTTTGTGCCTCACTTTTCTGGCATTTGAATGAAATTGATCAATGTTGACAAGTACAATGCACTTTGGTTTTGGCTTTGCAGCTGTTTGTAGATACACAAATGTTTTCAGTCTTATCGGACTCACGTTTGGCAACCTTTGAGCTTGAGAAGTCGTAATTAAGACTACAAAAAAGCAAGCAAGAAAGAGAAGCATGTTGAATGGTGCAATACCAGACAGTTGCTGTTAAATAGGTTTCTTACTGTTAGTAGTTGATACATGGTTAGGTTTTTCTTTTTTCTATCTTATGGGGTGGGGGTTTGTTATGAACATAGGAAAGATATTCTGTAATATAGTCTCATAGCATGAGTACACAAATGCGTTTTTCTGTGGGGGAAAAATGTTTGAGCTGCAATCAAGCATATGTGGTTCATCCCTTTGTAAATCTTATTACTTCTCTATCTAATAAAACTGGTTTTGTTGTTCTTTCACCATTTTCTGTGTTGCTTTGGATAATGCTAAGGAGAAATGAATATTGATCCAGTTTTTCCTCAAAGGCATACAATTCGAAATAAAGGCAGTTCCATGAGAAGTTCGATACCTCATTAGTTGAGTTATTGGGAGAAGAAGCTTTTAGAATCAATAATTTTCTTTACTTTGTAGATCAATTTGCTGTCTCTCTTAGTAAGATGTTTGAGCAATGTTATAGAGTATGCTAAGATTTTTGGTTTCTTGTTTACCTCTCACAAGTTACAATAATTGGATGATGCAAGTTTGAAGTCTTGTTCTGGTAATTTTGAGAAGGCATTGAATCATGATGTTAATGAGAATGAATAGTGCGTCGAGTTAAAGTTTTTAAGAGAAATATCGCCAAGAGAACAAATGGGACTGATTTTTATTTTTGAAGTATATAAAATGACTAGATTGCTTACCTAATAAGATTATTGCATAAAAAATTTTATTAACTATTCCCGTGACAGTTGCTTCTGTAGAAAGAAGTTTTTCAAAATCGAAGCCACACTTCTGGTTGGCAATCAAGGGCATCAGCCTGAACCAGTCTGTGGAAGAAGCTAAGGTGTGGCCGAGCCAAAGAGGAAGTTGGCTTGACGTGCACAGATGAGAAAGCGTTGCAGGAATGCTGCTAGTTAGTAGTTTTAAGGAGTAGTTAATAGTGTTTTTTTTTTTTTTTTTTTTTTGTGAGAAAGGAGGGACACAACCCAACAAAAACAAAACAAACACAAACAAACAGGAACTGAACAAAGGCAAACAAAACCAAGGAAACGACAACAACTACGCTGCCTCCGCCGGAATTGTCCTGGCCAAGGCCACCCCACTAAAGTGTAGTTAATAGTTTGATCCTCTTATAAAAGGTGTAGTCTAATACTCCGTATATCCAAGTCTCGTATAAATCGAAAGAGAGAGTATATTAATCTTAATTCATTTCTTTCTTAGTGGTCATCACACACGACAATTCATTTTCTAAGTGGTCAATTCGTATTGTTGCAGTTGAATAAATTTCTTTTTTTAGTTTAGTATTGGCATGCCTATTATAAAGTGAACAAACATCAGCCAATTACGGTTTTCCAACAGCTTACGAATGGGAAATCATAGAAAGCAATATTGAGGTGTTGGATCATGGGGTGTTTTCATGGTGTTGTTCAACAACAGCGATTGTAGTCCTGCTTCATTCGTCTATGTAATTCAATCTATTTTGAGTGCTTAACTCAATGAAACTAATTTAAAAAAAAAATCATAATACATTGGCATTCAAGGCATCGCCCAAGCCAATTACCAATTATATTATGGAAAATTCCACCATTTGTGGCAACCTCATTTGCTAACATATAACATTTACAACAAGGTGGATCATGTATTTTACGACTTAATCTCAAACTTATGCTTCTATGTTACTACTTTCTTCGCCTCCATAATTCCAAATAACAAATACAACATCAACTACAAGACAAATCTCAATGAAGAGAAGTGCAGTACTGAAAGATCATGTACAGTTCACTATACTAAGTTACGATTTGAGAACATGTGGGAAATGGGAGGTATATGAGTCCATTTTCACCCCTAAATATTGCTACATGAGAGCACTTTAATACTTTGCCTTAAAAGAGTTAACAGTTAATCATGGACGTTTGATAAAATAAACCCCAGTCCATGACTTTGTATTCATCACTCTTCATCTTCCTCGTCAGAATCTGCAAATACAGGCTTGGGCTGGGTCTCAGCATAGGCTGGAGCAATAAACTTTGGATCTTTTTCTGCAGCATCAGCATACTTCAGAATAGCTTCTCGGGGATCTTCTTCCATCCAAGTCTCTTTCAACATACCTCCTTGCTGCAAGGAAATTCAGGGTCAGTTTTGGCCAGAAATATACAGAACCAAGGTCATAAGACTTACTGAAGCCTTCCTTACCTTAAGGAGATATTGTGTCAATAAGCTACCCGAAGATGTACCAGTTCTCCCCCCATGGCCAGGTCCAGTCATAGGGAGCTCTGGTTTGTGGGATTTTACTGGGTCCTTCAGTATCTTCTGTCTCTGACGTTTGCGGCTTGGCTGATCTCTGAACATGGGAAGTGCATGAGGGTTGTGTATAACTGGTTGTACTTCAAAGTCATCTACTGATTTCATCCTTGGCGCACGAGCAACACACACAAGAGCACCTCTCTCACTCATGGTTGGATCATAAAGTACATGCGTTCCTCCTTGACTTTTATTTCCAGCTGTGGCAAAAATCTTGAACACAAAATATATGATATTTATTAAAGATTACATGATTGCAATGTTTTCAAATCCCGAGTTTACTCCCTCAGTATATTGCAATATGTTTGTTCCTTCAAACTTAACTCCCATAATGCAACATATTAGTTAAAAATTTGCACCATTGATAATTAAATTAATTACAGTGCTAATATTTGTGGCAAGTAGCATTTGGTAATAACAGAGGTGGGAAGTAAATTACTTTTAATGTAATGGGTGAACAGTTGAATTTTAAAAAACGCAACTCAGTTCCAAATTTTGAGAAACGTATAGTCCAGTTTCAGCAAGACAAGTTTTGACAGAAAACATCATGTGAAAGAGCATACCTGATTTAGCCTTGGGTGCCAGGCACACTGTACAACACTGCAAGTAGGGGAGATGCCAACTTTAGAAACTAGTTCAAGTTTTTCACGATCATAAAAGCACAGCAACCCTCCAGTTGGGCTATCTCTCTCCACAGATGTTCCAGTCAAGATGAGCTGCTCGTCCGGACTAAATGTGATATTTGTTTGAGCATAGTGATTTGGCAAATCCTCAAACACCTTAAGGGACTGCTTCGTTTGGCGCAAGTCCCAAACCTTATGTAGTTTACATTTTGACAAAGTGAGAGGATAAGATAGAATAGATATGTATGCTTCAAAAGCAGTTTATTAAACATAAAACAAGTAAAAACTAATTACCTTTAGTGTGCCATCAAAACTTCTAGACAACAGATGACGACCATCACTTGAAAATTTCAACCCAGTAATATCATCTGAATGAGCCTTTTCAACAAAAATATCTGGCCTGCTTCCCCATCCTGGCTTGAGGTTCCATATCTACACGGTAACAAATAACATCAACAATGCTGAAAGAAGGCAATCGGATTAAAAAGATGGCATGCAGCAGTAACTAAAAGCACAACTAAGGACCAGAGACAATAAAGAAGAAGCAATTGACATATACCTGGATAGATCCATCTCCTATTCCACCAGCAATGCTTTTTCCATTACATTCCCAAGCACATGCTGTGACAGGAACCCTCCCAGGCCTTGCAAGCTTTGGCTTAATAACCTATAAAAACAGAAGGTTTCAAAACTAAAATAAGATATTCTGCAGCCAAGATAAACATTCACAACAGCAAGGAAACATTAAATAACTCAAAGTAGATGTCTGCCTCCTAGCTCAAAGGACTGAAAAGCACAAACCCCTCAGCTGACAATAGGCTCAAGCGTCTTCAAAGCAACACACTCACAGCCTGGTTGCTCACAGAAAAATTCCTTAAGCTAAATTGTATTTGTCTGTCTAAATGTCTCCAATATGTTCATGGCAACTTCATGTCAAATTGGATGTCTTTTAAAGTTTTGAGGCCCTACCTATGTTAACAAGAATGAGCTACTAGTATCCAGCATGGGTGTGTCACTATGCCTAACTGCCATTTTTATTCCTTTGGAGACCATGGCTCTCACATCCTTTATCAAGACACTCAAAGAGTTAGCTCACTATTTCACTTTTCTATTGTTTTCTTTTTTTAACGAAAACTTCAACCTTGAAAGGCAAATCAAACCAGATAATCTCTTAATTAAACAAAAAAAACTATATCCAGATCCATGTACATATTTAAAGTCACAGATGCCACACAGTTTTTGAAGACTGTAAAATACCCAGAACAGTATTTATTGAAAAAACTTGTGGGCATGAAATTTGAGCAACGATTGCCAGTTCGTTCATAAATAAACATACAACTAAAAACAAACTAAATGGGTGGAATCGAAATACCCCCACTCTTCACTTTAAACACACAATCAAGTATTTTGCATTGTGGTTTACTCTATATCAGTTGTAAATTACAATTTTGGTGTTGGCTTGAGTGGTTGCTAGTAATTAAGCACTGTATGAATGTATGATAACTTTGAATGAACAACTCCCTTTTAGAAAAGAGAGTAATAGTAATATATAAACCATATTAATTAATTCTTAGCTCTGCAAGGTAGAATTAACGAAGATGACACTAAATTATTATATGAATCTGGAAGACATAAGTAATTAAAGATAAGTACAAGCTATCGAGAGGCTTGCTCTCTCCCAAAATGCAAAAGAAAGCTAAAAGAACCCTCAACAACATTCAGCATGCTCTCCTTCACTAAAAAAAATAAATTCAGCATGCTCTCCCCTTAACTATTCTATACTTATTTACAGCATTTATCCTCTAACTAGTCTTCTACCGCAAGACACTAGTAACTGAATTATATTGCCCCTGCCTATAATCAGGCCTGTTTAAGAGGCTGTACAAGCTGGCACTGCCTGGAATTCTTTTTTAAAAAAAAAAAGAGGCCTCCAGATTTATTTAATACATAAGAATTGTTGCAAACAAATAGAGAAAAAAGGTATGTGTTGCAGTGTTTAAGGCCCAGATGACAAGGGTTGGCTAACAGGTTGCATGATCAAATCCTAGAGGGAAACTTCTTAAATGCCCAACTATTTAGAAAAAGTTTTCTCTCTAGTCCCAAAGAACAACACGAAGTATCAATTCCCAAATACAGGTAATCCCAAGACCCAGTAAGGTTTAGTAGTTGTACTGTTTTTTTCTAAATTTTTTCTAGCTTGTTCTTTTTAAACATTCAATTGAGGGGAGATATTTATGATTCTTTAGTGGAATAAATAAGGATCAAGCTATAAAAACATTTGCATTATTAAAGAGCCAAAATGAGTAGTATAAGGCCCCTAAAATGTTTAAGGTTGAGAGAAGTACTTTCAATACATGTTCAGAAATTATGTACAAGACAATACCTGTACTCTTAACTTGGTGTCATATCCCCAAGGAGATGGGGTCATTCTGATTACTATTTTTATAATTTAGATAAGTAAATCCATTTGATAAGAGAAGTGTATAGAGGAAGCAAAATACTCCCTCCATCTAACAATCTGTGTCTTTTTTGCTAAGGTTGACATTTAACCTTTCATATTTTTCAAAATAATTAGTAAACATGAAACTATAAAATAATGATACGGAGTACTAGTTTTTAAAGCGAATCATGAATCACAAACTCGTTCTAATTTAATTGATGGTCAAAGTTACGGACATGAAGCAAACTAGCAAAGTGACAAATAAAACAGGAATGCGGGGAATAGGCTGTAAGAATTTTCTTAATATTTACTTAAAATCCATATCCTGGTTTTTAATGCACTGAAATTATATTATCATATTGGATATGGCTTGTAACACAATCCACAAATATAAAATAGTGAATGTAAGAGCCTATATATTTCATTCCAGGTTGCAGTATGATATTATGTATGATACAAGCGTAACAAGGAAAACCAAGAATGCCCAAAAGCTTTAAATTCAGCAAGCATGTTATCCAGTAACAAGGAATAGTATTCAAGTAAAAATTAGTACCTGCTTTTGGGACTTAAAGTCATTCACATCCCATATCCGAAGTGAACCATCTTCTGATGATGTTAAGATAGTCTCCTTTTTATCTGGGTGCCACTCTCCACAAGTTATACCAGATATGTGACCCTTAGTGTTCTTAAGATCACGGATATACATATCTCCCTTTACAAATTCACCAATAGTAAGCCCATCACGGTCATATATCTGATATAAGAGAAGATATTCTTATCAGTGAGGTCTGCAAAAAAAGACATTAATGACTATAAAGATAAGAATAAGCATAGCAAAGGAGTACCTTGGCTTGAGCAGAGCCAGTAACACACAAAAAAAATCCAGCTGTAGGACTCCAACTCAGTGCTCGAACTTGGTGCCCTTCAGATGGTTCCAACTGTCTGAAAGAAGCTAAATCTCGTTTCATGCCTTGAAAGTCATACATACGAACTGTATAATCATAACTTCCAGAAAGAACTCTGGATCCAGAATGATCAACTGCTAGAGCAGAAACAACCTGCCAATAATTTACATCGATTCAAATCAATTTATAATCTAATCCGTACCCTACTTTCCCAAAGAAGAATGAAATATCCCCAACTGAACTCAACTTCTCTCTCACATCAGCCACCAACAGTCCAGTATAACAATGATCAAACTCAAATAAACGCATAGTGAGCACAATCATACAAATCTTGTTAAACAAACCTTTCTCTTTCACCACTCACAAGTGAAACCTGGACAAACTCCCAATACTAGCTTAATTTTCTACATATTTCAGCTGAAAACCAATCATAGGCCTAAGATGGTTTCATGATCCTATTAAAAAGCATACAAGACGATATTCAGATAGATGTTATCACACTGCAAAAATATGTCAAAAAGTGCATCAAGATTAAATCTTTAGAGAAGATTTTGATCACAATCTCTGTGGGAACATGAGGGTTATAAAGAAACTACACCATTATTCAATCCTGACTACACTTTCAGCTACAATTATGATCATAAAAACTCTAAATCAAACTACAAAATCCTCCTCCTGTTCTTCAAATTTATCTAATTAAGATATCCAAATATATATACACTAACAATACCATATGTCATCATAATCATTCATAAACGAAAGATATGGTTACTCCAATACCTTACTGTGTCCCTTCAAAATAATCTCATTGCTCGTCGGAATCCGAAACCGAGTACCCTCCTCCTCCCCTTCATCCTCATCGTCTTCCTCAGTGTCCTCATCAAAAGTCCTCGGCCGCGGCGGCCCAATCATAGGTTTATCGTCATCATCATCTGAAACCGACCCTACAACAGGAGGCGGGGGTGGCCCAATCAAATCCCCATCCTCCTCTTCTTCTTTGGGAGGCGGCCGAGGTGGGCCTACCATCCCCTCATCCGCCTCAGAGTCATGGGGTTTAGGTTTAGGTTTAGGACGGACGGATTCGAGCCAGTGTTTGGAGGAGGGGGAGAGAGAGGGGAAAGAGTCGGTGGGTTTAGAGGGCGGTGTTGATCGGCGGGTGGTATTGTGGATGGCTTCGAGAGGGGTTTGGGGTTTGGATTTTTTGCCGAATGTGAGGGGAAATTGTGCCCTAACTCCGTCGTATATCTCTGCTTCGTCTTCCATTGGAGAACTATACGGAGAAACTTTAAGTGATGCTGATTCGGGGAAATATTATGTCAAGCCACTTTCGCATCCTAATTTAGGTTTGTCCATCAAATTCCGTCTAAATCAAGTTTTACCTGTTTGGGGCTGACTTTACATAACAATAAAAATAAAGTTTTACCTTACGGTTTGCGACTGTCTTTACATAACAATAAAAATAAAAACATTTCTCTATCTTTTAAATCAGATTTTTTGAGAAAGTTTTCTTTCAATCTCGCCAACAATAAATTCAAAAATTATCTAGGAAGATATTTTGTACAAAAATCCTTTCTAACAGAGATTGGGATTCTGCTGAGAATGCACTCATAATTTCTTTAAGTATTGCACTTTTTGGGCTAGTAATGGACGAAGTAGTAATTCACCATATTTCGACCCGACTTAAATTTTATTTTTTATGTAAAGAGAGTCTTACGCGACGAAACAATAAGTGATGTAAATGATATTTGATCTTATTTTTTAAATACCACCTTTTAAAACTTTAACCAACTGTACTAATTGGATTCCATGAACCAAAAACTATATGATAAAACTATAATTGATCCATAGTTTTGTTTTCGTATTTGATTTGTATAGACACTTTTATCACACATGACCACTATTTAAGATAATTTCACAATTTATATGATTCATATCGATTAGATCAGATTCTAACTATGGATGGTTACTTGTTAAGTCATGGACTTCGGAATATGTCCTGGGGTGAATATAAGCTTTGCCAGTAGATTCGATCTTGTGAGATTCTAAGAGAAAGGAGGTTTAATTGAAGTGAAAATTACGTATCTTAAGTAATTTTTTTATACCGAAAAAATAAAAAGAATATTTTATAAGACTCTCCTCACAAGAGAAAACATATTTTGAGTAGGTGAGTGGCTATAAATGAAATGGAAGTTGCTTTACGTCCTTCAATTGTTTCAAGATAGGACTTGCTTGCCTTGGTCTTGGAACTGGGAAATTTATCTTAGAATAGGCTAGTGATGTAGTAATTCACTACAACTAGGAACTATGTGATAAGCCTTTGAATGACCCCATAATTTTGATATGATTCAAATGGATTAGGCCAACTCTAACTATGGATGCCTACATTTTATTTAAAGTCATAATCTCCGAACTCGTCATGGGGTGGGTGGGGTATATCGTATATGTACAAGCTTTGTAAGTAGATTTGATTGTGTGAGATTTAAAATTGTAACCATTAGATTCTGTTAAAAAGGGATAGGATGGTGGACAATTGTTGACGTTAATTTTACTTCATCTTGAGTACTTTTTTCGTACCTCACGAGAGAGAACCTATTTTAAGCATTTGGGTGGGTACATAATGAAATATAAGGCGTTAATGCCATGCACGGTTGATTCAAGTGGTTAGTGACTTGAAACTCCTTAAGGAGAGTCTCGAGTCCAACCCTAACTGTTCTAAAATCAAAAGCGGATATTGTATGTATCAAGTATTCTAAAATTTTGAACTATTGTTCTTTTAATTCATGTTATTGTTCTAAAATTTCGTATTATTGTTCATAACATGTGACACACCTATTACATGTGGAAGTTCATATTACATTGAATGGAAACGAATATTCCGAATATTAAGAACATTGAATATAAACTAATAGTCAAAACATGTGACATATAATTTTTTAATTGGTTTACTCCTACTATAACATTTAATAGTTCATATATAAAAATTAAGAACATTTGTTATAGTATGTAGAACATAAAACCAGTTATGAAGAATATGTATATATAACAATATGGTTTATTTCAAAATATTTATAAACTCAATTTTTCTATTTATAATAAGGAATAGATCATTGGTCAAAAGCGGATGTTCTAGTATGCATCATTTTTAATACTATTGTTCTATTAAAACATGTTATTGTTCTAAAATTTAGAACAATAAATTTTCTAATTTGCATCATGTTGTTGTTCTAGTATGCATCATTTTTAATACTATTGTTCTAGTATGCATCATGTTATAAACATTTTTAATACTAATATTTAGAACACTCCATGAAGAATTTAGAACACTTTGATCAGACAGAAAACTCGTTTTAATAGAATTAGACAAATATATAGGAAGACATATGGTTAGTCTTTTAGAATAGTAGTATGAAAAATATAGAATATTAACTCTACATTTTAGAACATTATATGCATATTTCATCGTGTGAATAATAATATAGAACAATAAAGGAAACATTTAGAACATTTAAAGTAGAATTCAAAACAGTACCAGAGAGTTTTAGAACAATCGAACACTAATTCAAAACAATGTACAAAAAGATTTAGAACACTGGAATAGTATATAGATGGCAATAAGATGAACAAATTTATTGCAAATACTCGTAATTTGCAGTATTAGACCAAACAAGGTATACTGATTCAAAAAATTTAACACACGCACTCGCAATTTGCTGCATTAAAACAATCTAAAAACTCGTAATCATGCATTTTAGAAATAATCAATTTCAACAAACTCTATACGGTATTCTATATGTATTAGAATATTGAATCAATTACGAAAAAAAAATATTGAATCAATTATCTTATTTTTCAATGCCAAAACAACAAAGCTATCCTTTGAATATGAAATATAGCGAAAGGAATCATTCGAATATTGTTATTTGAATATAGAGTAAAATAGGAAAACTACCGATTTTGAATAATACAATTTTAAATGAAAACTACCCATTAATCAAAACAAAGAAACTTCCTTAACTACCAAATCTAACTTTATTATAATTACCAATTTGCCATTAATGTTTATTGAATCATAGCCATCTAAATAAACTAAATTAATGGTATTAGATGAGTTCTTATAAAAGAAAGGTTCTTATATCAGAAAGGTTTTTATATAACTAAGGAGTTCTCACATGATCTCATTTATATATATATATATATATAGAGAGAGAGAGAGAGAGAGATATTCACCCACCACAACCGAGTCAAGTATGCAACATTCGAATCCAATGTAGTTTGTGCATAACTGTGTGACTCACTAGTGGCCAAAAAAACAATTCAATTTATTAAAAAAACTCGCCATTTCTCACGCTCACTCACTTAGTCTCTTACGGGTCTCATAAATCACACCTCTTAGTTATGCTCCCTAAATCGCTACAGCAATTATTTTCCAATCGTGCATCACTGGTTATGCTACTTAAGTTGAAGAAAAGGAAAAAAAAAAGAATAAAAGAACATTTTGATGTATTTTTTATCATTGTTATTATTTGATTGTTTGGTAAAAAATTTGTATTACATGTTTGATTATCGATTTTTACTGCGAAAAATTTTGGATCCGCTACCCTCTCTCCTAACCCCACTAGTAGGTCTAATACCCTTTAAAAAAACTTAGCTAGCTTGTCGTAGAATATTAAGTGTCCTTGTTTATACTAACATTGGATCGCAGATGGACTCTTGGGTTCATTCCAAATTTCCAATGCGTTCTATTATGAGGTATAAAGTGGTCATATTTAGTGGCAGAGCTAGGATTTAAATTTGGCTATGCATCATCTTAGACAATCATACTTAATATATCTATCCACTATTAGTAGTAGTTTTTAGTAAATATGAAAAGAATCTCAAATTCATCATAGTAATCTCAAGGAGGTGCAATGTATTCAGAAAGAGAAATTCTTCATTTATACATGATATAAATATATTAGAGGATATTTTATAATTTTATTTTTATATTTGAAACTTAATGTATGTCTATATATACCTCATATGAAGTTTTCTATATTTTTATATTTTATGTATTTCTATATATCTGATATAACAGTAGCTATATATAATATAATAATGTTTATATCGGATATCTCAATATCCTAATATAATTTATATTAGATATGAATTAGAAAAAGCTATGTTAAAAAATATTTACATGCAAATTCAAAGAAACCATGCATATAATAATAATAATAATAAAAGAAAACAATATCTACGAATATAGTATATGAAATATAATATCCATCATTAGATGTTATTATGTACTAATTGTGTTATCGCTACCCACCAATAATTTCAAATTAGCCAACTAATATACTAATCAATGGCATGATATGTATATATTAGGGTGCCTATTATTAAGAAAAGCCTTAGTAGGACAGATCATAAGAAACTTGAACACAAAATTTCTCCTCTGAAAATGAAAGGACAGCAAACGTTAAACAAATCATTATGCAGTCATTCATCTTAAAAAACAAAACGAATGCACATAAAGAAAACAATTCAATATAATAAAATGGGAGAAACATCAAAACCTATTGAAAGCTGGAAGAAATTTGTGGCATTAGTGTTGCTTATATCCAGCATAAACCTCTGTCAACAAGCATTACATGTAAGAGGATGGGCCATTGGACCTACGAAATATGAATTCAACATAGAAAATGCAATGGACGAGGGGATTATGAACGTTCATTGCAACACAGACGATGATGATCTGGGCCTCGTTCGGCTTCCCGTGAATAGCAACTACACACACGCATTCACAACGCAATTCTTCAAGACCATCTCTTTCTTCTGTCAGCTGATGCTGCCCGGTCGCGTTTACAAGGTTTTCCACACGTTTATGGATGTTATAGAATTTGTGGACAACCAATGTGGAGGAAGACACTGCTTTTGGAAAGCCACTGAAAAGGGTATTTACTTGTATCATATCCAAGAAAAAAAATTCTACAGGAAGTTTGATTGGAGTGAGTATCCACCCAAAGAGGAGGACCTTGAGAAGCTTGATGATCATAATCTTACAGATTTTGTTTCTTGATTCAAGGTTTGCTTATATGAGGTTGTTAATTAATATCATGCATTTGCTTTCATCTTCTAGTTTTGTAACATAAACCAACATTTGTAAACCTTGGACATACATATAAACTATGGAGAAATATAACGAGTGTGCGTGGTATATTCCATTTTAACCGGGGCATGCATTTTTACAGAAAATATTGTATACACACGGGAAACAATAAAGTTATTTTGTCCCAAGTAAAAGTGACCCTTCAATATAATAAAAGTTACCCCCTCAAAGTTAATAAAGATTGACATGTTTTGTGTTGAGTGGTAACTTTTGTTATATTGATGAGTCACTTTAATTTCATTGTTTTCCGTGTATATATAATACTTTTTGAAAAATTAACGAGATTTCACGAGATTACAAGAATTAGAATATATTATATTATTCATAATTTTCAAACTTCAACAAATAAACAATATGTATGTAGTCATCCATAAAAAAGCGAAATATTGTGAACAACATCATTAATGTGTAGTCATCCATAAAAATGATCTAATTTTCCTTTATACTTATTTATTTTCATCCAATTAACATAATATTTCAAACCATTTACTTATATCAATGATAGGAAAAAGTTTCATAACATATACATAAAAAAAGGGATGATTTCATACCATTTACTACTTGATGCCTAGTGTGAAAAATAATAAAGGAAATCAAACTATAAACGTTACGTTAATATAATCTTGGTGTTAAGGCTATCATGGTTTCATAAGATATATCTAATCGCATCAAATTGTTATTTTATTGTTGAAAGATCAATTTTCAGGAAAAGAATCCAAATTTTGCGGCCGAATACATCACTTTCGGATCCCATATTTTACGGCCAAACTCCATTTTTAAATAAACTACACATCTTTCAGAATTTTTTTCTTGTTAAATCTAATATTGCTGGACATAATAAATAATTAGAATTTTTCTTACCAACTTCTAGCCCTGTGTTCAGTCCAAGATTTGGCAAGAATATAAAGAGTCTCCCTAAAAAATAGAAAATAAATTAATATAAATCAGGAATTCAAAATTTTTCATAAAAAGGGTTCAAATTTTCGGTTTTTAAATAATAATAATAATAATAATAATAATTATTATTATTATTATTATTATTATTATTATTATTATTATTATATAACCCTTTGGGTTCTATATAAGCATTTACATGAAAATGCTTTGAAAATGTGTAACAAAATCACGAATAAATTGAAATAGGGAAGGATATGATACTTCCCAAAGCTACATTATTATGTGTAAGTGTAAACTTAATATATTCCCCTTTAACTAGAAAAAGACCCATAATGAAGGAAAAAGAAAAAAACACCCATAAAATGAGGAAAAACATCAGTTAGGATATACTTTCCCATCAATGTTCATTGATTTCATTAAACAGAAATTTCATAGCTTTTACACTAATAAATACCATATATTAAATTAAAAAAAGGTCAATTTCACATTATGTACTATTTAATGCCTTAATTGTGTGAAAAGAGGTCATATATATCAAATTAATAATACCAACGCAATGACACCTCACCATCCTCATTACTCTAAAATCATCCCTACACCACTATAAAATCTTCAGTATGTAGGCATTATTTCATATAATATGATATAAAAACACATAATCTAAACTTATAATATATACATATACATTCTGAAGAAATAGAATATGTTAAAGATAATACATATAGCAGCCATCATACTGGCATTAGGAGTAACAAAGCAGCCATTTGTGACGTGCTGGAGTCTGTGGCCAGTGAGATATTGGTTGAAAGTGGAGAATGGGTTAAGTAAGGATGTCCTTGACGTGCACTGCGTCGGAGGAGGCAAGAAGACTCAAGATTTGGGGGATCATCAGGTGACAGTGAACGATAATTTCAGCTGGGATTTCAAAACTGAAGTCTGGAAGAAGGTTAGCTACACATGTAACTTGACGTGCGCCAAAGGCCATGCAAGTTACTTGGCTTTCGAAGACGACCAGAGTTTTGTTGATAAGTATTGTGGGGGTCGTCATTGTACTTGGAAAGCTGCTGATGATGGGATTTATCTGTATAACGATAAGAAGAAGAGGTACAATCGTTTGGGGACTTGGGATCCATAAATCATAAATCATATATATATATATATATATATATATATATATATATATATATATATATATATACCAGATAAATGGTACTTATATATGTTAGTGGAAAAATATATTGATATTCCGTGAGTTTTACGGTTATGGTTTATTGTATGTGGTATAATAATAATAATAATAATAATAATAATAATAATAATAATAATAATAATAATAATAATAATAACAATAATTTATTGGACGAAGAAATTTCTAGTTTATATCTGATATAAATATATTAAGGGGTATTTTTATAAATTTATTTCTATATTTAATATTATAATGTTTATATCTGATATGAATTTATCAGTATTTTTATGTTTTTTGTATTTCTATATTTGATGATATAACAATAGTTATATGCATGATTTAATATTTTAATATAATTTATATCAGGTATGAATTAGTAAAGTATCTATGTTGGACTATTGGTTATGATAAAAAAAATATTTTCCAAAGGATGGAGGCATCGAATCTAATTCGTGGTCTTTCTAATTTGTCTTTTTTTTTTGTTTTTGGAAAATGCAAAGTGGATTATTAATTGAGTTTTGAATCTTGGATTAGGATCATGCGTAAAATCTAAAAAGCTCGGTTGCCAATATAATTTGCCATTATTAGATTACTCACACATGCATGATTCATGAGGTTGTCAAAGATTATTAGCGTGGTATTATTACTGAATGTGATATCATATCCGTATTGCATTCATCTATATAACTGTATGTGATATCAAGTTAGTCATGCAGTGTCATTAGAATCGATCGGGATAAAAGCCAAAGGATTTTTGTCTAGAATGATGAGATTAAAGGCAGATAAAGGAAGTATTTTGATGAGTTGTTTAACGGCAGCCAAATGATGGGGTGTATAGAGTTGAGGACACCACTATTGAGAATAATGAAATTAAGTGGAAGTATTTGAGGAAGATACGATATATGGAAGTGGAGGAGATATTAAAGAAGATGAAAAATAAGGAAGGTTGTTGGGCCTAAGGGGTGTATAGGAAAATTTTATAGGATAATAATTAGACCAACATTATTAATGGTTCAAAGTATTGGGCTTTCAAAAAGGAGCATGTTAAGAAGACATGTGTAGCTAGAGGTGGGCATAGGTCATGTTGTGCCCGCTATGGACCGTGTCAGTTCATGCATGGCTACTTGTCATGTCGTGCCTAATTGTGTTCGTGCCTAAAATTCGGTCCATGGCCCAGCACGACACACGTGCCTAGCATGTCATGCATCATGCTATCCTAATTTTTAACATAAATAAAAATGAAGTACATAATAGAATTGAAAAATTTTATTTTACTTAATTTAAATTATATTATAAAAATATAATACTAATAATAATATTAAATAATACTAAATAATAGTGTGCTTCAGGCTGTGCCTCATGCCAAATTGGCGTGCCGCTCGCGTGCTTGTGCCTAAATTTTTGTTGTTGTCCGCGACCTATCTTGCGGCCCACTCCACGGACAGGGTGTCGTGTCGTGCCATGATTGTGCTCATGTCATACAGTGCCAAAAGTTTGTTGTGCTTGCTCGGCTTGCGTGCGGGCTCGACCATGCCTAGCTCTAAGTGTAGCAGAAATGTGTATGTTAAGGTGGATGTGTGAGAATATATTAAGGGATAAATCTAGGAATGTGAGTAATTGACAAAAAAAACTTGGAGTAGTGTATATTGAGCATAAATTAAGGGTATTAGTTGTGGTGGTTTGGGTATGCATGTTCGACACAAAATGACAGATGTACAGGTAAATAAGGTGGAGGGTTGGTGTAATGGACACCTCCAACGCGATCAAGGTATGCCAAAAATGATTTGGATAAGAGAGTTAGGAAAGATATGTAGAAAATGAATTTAGAAGATGATCTGATGTGACTCTAAATAGGAGAGAATGGAGGACGAGTATGTTTGTGGATAGTCATGTGAGGTAGATTCTTAAGTCATATAGTAGACTCTATCTTTTTGGAATTAAACTTGGCTTTATTATTGTTGTATAAAATTGAATTTTACAAATGAAGTTTGTTTAGGCTCATACTCCTAGATTTAGAAGCACTTTTTTTCTCCAACTCTAAAGATAGATAGCACCCAACATGGTCTAGTTTTTTATTCTTTCTATTTTCTTTATTCGGAAATTTCAAAATATTGTTATCATGTTGAATCCTTCTGTTTTAGTTTAACATTGTGATTGGGTTAAAAGGTTTGGTTGGGATCACTACCCATTGGTTGATTTTTTAATTGTTTAATGTCAGATACTTTAGAAATTTCACTACTTATTTAATTCCCAACCCAATTGTATCATTTTTTAATAGAATCGATTCTTACTTTTAGATTATTTTAAATTATTTTAAATTATTTAATAGAATATTAATAATATTTAATATTGTATTGATTTCTTATCTAATTCTAAATAAAAAGGAAGAAAAAAAGAATGAATGGAGTATTTTTTTTACCTTAGGTGGTAGTAGATCTTAACCATTAATTGTTTGGGAGCCAAAATAATAGGATCACATCTTCTACAGTCTACACAATGAATTGAGTTTGACATTGGCCTACATTCATTTCAGAAGTCGAATAATCAGGGAAAGTGTGACAAACCCAACCTGAAAGACCCTAAGTAACCAATAAAACCAATGACAAGCGTAATAAGAAAGGGGAAAGGATCAAAGAACATATATGTATGAATATATAATCAACATTAACCCAAAGTCCATTATATAGTGGTTGACAACAATGTTCATTAAATAAGGTAAAACAATTTGTTAAGGATGAGAGTTTATTCGAGGATATATAGAGATCAAATCACTCTTTTTGTATGTGGTGGGGTGGAATTCAACATTGTGGGGGCTCAAGATCACCTATATTTAATTTGCCCTCCTTATCACATTCTTCTTAGTCGTCTTAAATCCTATCTTATATTATTATTTAATAGTAATTTGGCGAGAGAGTAATCTAAATCCTACATTACATCACGAAGACATATGACAATTTTTTTTTTAAAAAAAAAAAACCCTCCCCTCATTTGATATTTTAGGAAATAATATTTATTTTTATTATTTAAATTTTTCAATTGGAAAATTTAATCTTATTTCTTTAATTATGTTGAAATGCCTCCTTCTTAATCATTTTATCCTATCCTATATTATTATTTAAGAGTAAAAATTAATAAATATAAATCTTTCATTCTTATGAGGACGTACACATGAAAATTATATACTTTTTTTTACTTTTTATTTTTTTTTTTTAAAAAAACTCTCTGCTCATTCTATCATGGTATATTAGAAAATAATATTTTATTAAAATTTATATCAATAGGTGGGCACGTACACATGACAATCTTTCATTTTTATTAAACTTGCCTACCCCTTCAAGAATACGGAGTAGTATTTTCATGAATTGCCGACTAGAGGTGGGCATGGATCGTACTGTACCCGTTATGTATCGTGCCACCTCGTATTTAGCTTCTTGTCATACTTAACTGTGGTTGTATAGTGGCGTGTCGTGCCTCATGCTAGCCTATTTTTTTTAATAAAAATAAAGTATGTAATAAAATCGAAAAAAATAATTTTCGATAATTTAAATTATATTATAAGAATATAATAATATTAAAAATAATAGTAATATTTAGGGTTTATGCCTTGTGCTAAATTGGCTTGGCAATCGAGTGCTCGCCCTTAAATTTTTTTTTTTTTTGCTGTCTATGGCTTAGCCGCCTGCAGTCCACTCCATAAAAATTGTGATCGTGTTACGAATGTGCTCGTGTCATGTAGGGCCAAGAGTGAGTCGTGCCTACTCGGCCTGCGTGCCGACCCGTCCATATCCAGCTCTGTTGCCAACCACTGACTCCAACATTTCCAATTCCATTTTGTTATCTCCAAACTCAACTATTGACTCCAAAACTTCCAATTTCATTATCTCCAAACACTCATTCCCACTTTACCCACGTATAATGACAGTGAATGATGAAGTATATTAGCTAGCCCAAAGAGAAACATCCAAAAAAAAAAAATGAGGAATCATTACTTTATGCAACTAATGCAAATGAAAGATGTGACACTCTGACACAAGGTATACAATATTGGCAATCATTATCCATTCACGGTGTATAGCATGCTTGACATTTGACAATCATCCCATTATTCCTCCATCATATAGTAATACAATTAGTTGGGGACTTACCTTATAATCTCAAGATTATGAGGTCAAATCCTCCCAATTACACGTGCTCGGGGTAGGGAGCCGTGGATCCATTTCTATTTACAGAGTTAAATTTTAAAAAATTTAAAGCATTTATGGAGTTAAAGTTTAAGAAATTTGAAGCATTAGTTTAAAAACATTATTTAATTTCTATTTATAGGTTAAAGTTTAAAAAATTTGGCTATTAATTCTCATCATATTGTAAGAAATAATATATTCAAGTGAGATCTTATTAAATGCATTTTAATGTAAATTTTTAGAGTATCAATTTTTCATAAATATTTTGTCTTATGCATTTGGAGATAAAAACTTCTAAAGTTATGTATTGGAAACTGCGAAAAGTCAAATGAAACAATCTTTTGAAGAAGATGGGAATACTTTGAGGGTTCCAAAACAAAAAATGTTGGAATAACTTTTAAATAATATGATAGAATCGGTTTTTTAAAATCAGATTGAATCAAACTAGGTTTTAAAATTTTTGAAGTGGGATCGGATTAGTTGGTAACTAATGCCTACTTGCTTAGACATTTACTATATAGTATATAAGAAAGATACTTAACTTATATTTTTTATTCAACTAATTAATAACAATTAGTTTTAGTAATATAATTTTGGTTTAAAATCAAAATTATATTACTAGATTTCAGAAAATAGTAATATAATTTTGGTTTTAAATATACCGATCCAAATCCAACCCATTGTTATATGTACGTTAAATGCTAGATATGAAATGAGTGTACATTTCCAGTAATTGAACCCTGCACCCGGGTGCACAGTGAGCATTGTGCACCTACTACAAAACGCACGGACATTACACATAAAATGCAAGCAAATTGACACGTCAGCATAAGCAATGAACATCCGGGTGTAAGGCAATAAACATTGGTAGTTTTAAAAATTTCCCCCACTAAATGCAATGATTACGGTAGGATTTCCCATGCAACATGATTATTTCGATTTTCCATGGAACACGTTTCCCAGTACTCAACACGTTCCGCAGTTCATTTCCTTTGAACGTAATGTTCAATGCCTTTGAACATGATGTTCATTGCATGTGAACATAAATTTCATTGCCTATGAACATAATGTTCATTGCCTTTGAACGTAATGTTCAATGTTCATTTTAATAAATATGTGTACAGTGCGTGTACATTCCCAATGCAAAAGTTCAGATTTAAAAATAATATTATAAAGTTATCTGTGCGTTTCTTTTCCCAATGTGCAAATTACGAAGCACTGAACATGACTGTTTCGATTTCCCATGCAATATGTTCCCCAGTACCCAATAATATTTTTTTTCCTTTGAAGTGTATGTTCAGTGCCTTTAAACGTAATGTTCATTGCCTTGGACGTAATGTTCATTGCCTTTGAACATGATGTTCATCGCATGTGAACGTAAATTCGGATCCATTGCCTTTGAACGTAATGTTCATTGCCTATGACTGTAATGTTCATTGGCTTTGAACGTAATGTTCAATGTTCATTTTAATAAATATATATCTAGCTTGATATAACATATCAATTGTTATAATATATGATGTTTAGTGAAGTAATATATGATGTTCAGTAGTATAATATACAATATTCATTTCATTGTTTGTGTACAGTACGTGAAATATTCCCAATGCAAAAAAATCAGATTTTTAAATAACCTTGGGACTTGTTCTACACCCATTGTAAAAATAATTCTGCTTTTCCCAATTACAAAGTCAATTATATGGGGAACAATGAACATCACACATCCTAATGTTCATTGGCTAGGAAAAGAATGTTTATTCATTTCATTTTATATGACTTTGCCTGCGTTTTATATGTAATATACGTGCGTTTTGGCCCGAGGTGCACGATGCTCATCGTACACCCGGGTCGGGTCCATGTATAGTTTTATTTGCGATGCATTTCTGCGTCACAAGTCATAACTCGTAAAGAGCACTATCAATATCGGTTTCTTTCTTTTTGTAGCTGTTTCTTGTTTCTTTGCTTTCTCTAGTTTGTTGCCTCCTCTGAAAATTAAAAAATACTATCAATCTCGGTTTCATCATCAGTGTAGATCGAGAGACAGAAGACAGCAGGCGCGCACCACGCCTCCGCGCACGCACGCACTCACCAAAATGTAAGGCCCAATCCCTTCCTCTAGCACCATACCTTGCATGTTTAATTTCGTCAATGCTATTCAAAAGTCATGATTCAAAATGAATTTATCATACGGTACGCTGAATTTAACGCAACTTTGGCAGGGAGGCAGGAAAGTTGAAGTTCATGGATGCAGAACAGTTAAGAGAATATGGTCATCAAATGGTGGACTTTGTTGCGGACTACTACAAGACCATTGAGGACTTCCCCGTGCTTAGCCAAGTTCAGGTGCGCTTCATCTCTCTCTTCCTCTACTTTTGGTGGGGTTCTCAAAAATGTGTCTAAATTCGAGTCGGGTCAGCCCTCAATTAATTTTCGTAGCAGTACATTTTTAGGATTCGAACTCGAGACTTGAGATTAGAATGGAATACAAGTTTACAACCATGGCGTACTTCGTGCATGGTTCTTTTTTGTATTTGCCATTTTCTCTCTTCTCATTCCAACACTTATCTGTATAAGTATGAAACACTTATCTTTCCAAACTTTGGCCAAAAAAATCAGTTTTATACGAACAATGTAAAATTTCGGACACTCCAAAATAAAAAAATCAACAAGGAAACGGGCAATCTTCTACCAAAAATGAAAAATGGGATAATGTCGAGGGACGGAGGTAGTTCCTGGTATTTTATTGTCATACTTATATCAGTTCTATGTGCTACGGAGTTCGACGAAAGCTTTTTACCACTGTAAATTTTACATCCTTTCTGTGAACGGGTTGTATACAATATTTACCCGTAAAGCAACTAGCTTTAGACATGGATATCTTTTTCCCGGTCTTCAGACATGGATTTAAAGCCAGATAGAAGTGCGTTCATTACGCCCGGTTTGCAAATTTCAACTCTTGGATGCAACGAAAGGGCCTTTGGCTTAGTAGTAGAAAAGGATCCAGAGAAGTCTTAGTCATGTTACTCATGTATATTGGATGCTAGTAACTTTGCTAGTATATACACTATATCTTGATTTTTTTTTTATCTTTTGGAAAAGTAGTGATGTGTAAGATTGCCACCATACGGAAAGGTGACATACTAGTAAAGTTAATGGCTAGGAATGGTTGAAAAGTTGGAGCATTAAGAGAGACTGGTACTTGTTGAACATAGACTATGCCAAATTTATGAGAAGCTACATTTGTTGACAAGTTGCTTTCATAAGTGAGAGACTAGTATGTCATCAATGAACTCCAAATTTTCCCTCTTTTTTTTAGTTATTACTTTTTTCAGTGCTATGCATTGTAATTTCCAATAAAATCTTTCTAATATATACAAAAATGGGATCACGTAAATTTTGTTAATAATATATACAAAAATGGGATCTTGTAAATTTTTGAGATATGGTATAGTGAAACGGAAGCACGTTTGTAAGAGGAGAGTACTGACTACAGGAATAGTCCTTAAATGTTGAGGCAAATCAAATAAAACCAATAGGGGCAACTGAGGAAGTGTTGTAAGATGGGTACATCAAGCTCTTAACTTGAAATCCTTTTCATTATTGGGGTAGTTGGCATCACATTTATTTATGTTCTAATGTTGGCTTTAGCTAAATGTCACTGCTTTCTCTACTCTATAGATGTGTGGTTGCACTCAACCTACGAGCTCCACTAATTAAGCTAGTGACTAGGAGATTGTATATTTCATTGTTATAAGAGTTGGAAAGTGACTTTCATGCTGAATTATTCATTTACAACACCAAATTTGTTATCCTAGAATGTAATGCCATTTACCTTTATTTTTCTTTTATCTATATGGTACTGGTACCACCTATCAATAAATCCTTACAGACATTAGCTTAGCTGCTAAAGCCGGGATAATACCCTACACCAGGATTGAGTCTTGTCTACACACATGCATCCCTGCCTTCTATAGCTCCCTTTACACCAAAAAGGAAAAAAAAGCTGCTCAACGGCGTTTGTGAATAGCTGCACAATGTCGACAAGTTGGTAACTCTGAGATTTAAAAAATGTGCTCAGACAGCACAGTAGATATTTTGATGATGGAAATTCTGACTTCTATAAGCTAGTGCTATTATTCTCGCACTGTTAGCAATTGAATGGAATGATATATTGTCTCTGAATTGCATATTTTAAACAAGAACTTCTGCTGTATATATTTCTTTTTTCTTAGAATAGTTCATTATGGTAAACTTTAAACCTTATGACAGGGGTGCTACACTTGCACATACACGTAACCCACCAAGGCAATGATATGATTATACGAACGCAAGTTTAGTAATGGGATCTGTAATATCAAACTTGTAACTCGTTTTAGTCTTATAAAAGTTTCTCATAATTAACAAATTTTAAGCTGGTTTGAAGATTGCCTATTTTACATGAAGCAATGTTAAAACATACTCCCTTAAGAAAGTAATGATGATTTGAACTGATCTTTAAGGTTGTGCCCAAATTCTTCGGAGGTACTTTGTATAAAGTGTTAGTTATTGCATTAATGTCCCATTCTTCAAATTATTATCGCATCACCAATGCTTTTTAATTATGTGCTATGCAGCCAGGGTATCTTCGTGAGCTTGTACCAGACTCTCCACCAGTTCATCCAGAATCTTTACAAGATGTCCTTGATGGTTAGGCCCCTGTTTGGTTATTTCAGTTTTCATTCAATTTATCAGTGAGGCGGCAAATCTATTGGATATTCCAGAGATAAATGTTTGCATTGCTTTTATCACCAATGTTCCATATCTTTCGAATTGTTTAAGATGGAGTATTGTTTTGTAAAACATAATTAACTGCGCCAGTGTAACGAACTTTGTAATCTTGCAGACGTGAAATCAAAGATATTTCAAGGGGTGACACATTGGCAAAGCCCTGGCTATTTCGCGTATTTCCCTTGTAATAGCAGTATTGCTGGATTCCTGGGAGAAATGCTTAGCGCTGCTGTCAACATTGTTGGCTTTAGTTGGATGAGCTGTCCCGCAGCAACAGAACTTGAGATAATTGTTCTAGATTGGCTTGCTAAGTTGCTGAAGCTTCCTGAAATCTTCCTTTCTACTGGTATGTCTGCTGCTGATGTAGTGTTGCTCATGTTATGTTAGTGGGACTTTAATAGAAGTATCAGACATGGCCCTCTAAGGAATTTTACATTCATTGGTACCTTGAAAAGGGTGCATTAAAGACTAAATGCTGTTGGATTCGGTACTGCAGGTAGAGGCGGTGGTGTCATACAGGGAACTGCTAGCGAAGCAGTTCTAGTTTCATTATTGGCTGCTCGTGATCGGATGTTGAAAAATGTGGGGAAGGACTCTCTCGGGAAACTGGTTGTTTATGCAGCAGATCAAGCTCATGCTTCTGTGCAGAAAGCCTGCCAGGTTTAATAACTTACTCTTTCTCATCCTCATGTCTCTGCCTTTTAGTTGGATGTCATGCGAATAAGATTTCTAATGGTATCAGTATGTGATCTATGAATTATTTACTACTGCAATTTTTTAATTGAAAACAAAGTTACCCGATGTGCAAAGGGAAATTTGAAGCATGGGTTTGGTCATCAAAATACGTTTTGTATTTGGGGTATAAAAAGTGGATTTTGCAAATTAAGTGTGAGTACATTTTAAGAGTAAGCTTATAGAATAGTCGAGTTCATTGCTGACTTGGATTTTTCCTTTCACCTCAAGTTCGGAAGTACCCATGCTGGATCCTCAATAGTCAATACTTTGATATGGACATTTGACATCACTTATACCTAAAATGAAAATTATTCTTCATATAAATATATGAATTTTCCTTGACCTCATACCTGTGTTTCATGCAATGTAGTTTAAAATATTATGTTTTATGACTAGTATGCTTCTCAGATTTTACCCCATGTACTAACAGTAATGCCTGTGCTGTGTGATAGATTGCAGGAATCTATCCTGAGAACTTTAGGATTTTGAAGACGGACTCTTCGTCTGAGTATGCTCTTTCTCCTGAAGTACTTAGTGAAGCTGTGTCGCAAGATGTTGCTTCTGGTCTCATACCCCTTCTCTTTAGTGCTACTGTAAGAAAATACAGTCATCAGTTCTCCAATCTCCTATAGAGATTTGATTTTGTTTGTTATTTTAGTGAGGCTTTGCGATTCCAGATTCCACATTTTCTACTCTAGCTGTTTTTTCAGTATTGGATTCAACTAAGATCATAGATTGCTTGAGTGACTGGACTCTCTACTGTTCTTACATCAATGCTATTAAGTTAATTTAAAGACAAGCTACATCTTGAAGTTTACTATTTGGATGGAGCTGCTTGAAATTTAGGCCAAGAACAGAATCTGCTGAACACCTAAAGGCTTATTTCACTAAAAATATTGGTTTGATAATACTTGGCTCTTTGCTTTACAGGAATATTCCTGTTGATTGAAGTATTTAAATTGCAGTTCTTCATCTGCAAAACAGTATCTTGTGCTTGAAGATCATCCTGTCTTGACATAAACTCTTTGATTCTTTATTCCAAAACTTTTCACTATGACTAATTTAAGAAAATACAAAAACCTGCTACTTGCTACCCTACTGCCTTACAGAAAATATTTTCTGCATTGGAGTATTTATAAAATAAACTCCCTGCACTGTTCTATGCCTCTAGGTTGCACACACCGCACTGCATGCAAAGGTGTTGCAGCAGGGCAAATGATATTGTTTTCAAATATTATTATAAAATTGGTTAAAATAGCAGATTTTTTCATTTTTTTGCTTCATTGACTTGACTTCCTAAATGAGCCTTTCAAATTTCTTGTAACATCTCCAATGAACATCTTGTTTCCTAATTTTCAATTTTGAAATGTGCTACTCCCTCCCTCTCTAAATAATAGGTGAAATCTAAATAACTGAGTAAGCTCTTCTGCATAAAAAAAAATTAATTGAGTTAGAAATAAGTAAGTTACGCAGACATACTCTTTGTTAGATTGGACCCAAAAAAATGTTGAATTCTAGTATCACTTCTGGTATGTTTGCCTTAGACATGAAGTATTTAAATTCCTCTTTGCAAGTACTCTTTTCAGTGTACTGTTGTAATGTTTAGAGGACTAACTAGCCTTAGGAATTGATTGCAGATTGGGACTACCTCATCAACTGCAGTTGATCCATTGCTTGCTCTTGGAAAGATTTCTAAGGTATGGAAGTTATGTAAACATGACTAAATATGCACCTAGTACTTGTGTATTTCGCTACTACAATTACCCCAAATCCTCTCAATGATCGAAATGTGGAGGTCATATTGATATTTTTGGGTATTAACTAATCTTGGCATCTTACTAAGATTTTCTTGTTTAAAATTTTGACAGAGTAATGGAATTTGGTTTCATATTGATGGTGCCTATGCTGGAAGTGCTTGTATATGTCCTGAATATCGTCACTATCTTGACGGTATTGAAGAAGCTGACTCATTTTGCATGAATGCCCATAAATGGCTCCTTACAAATTTTGATTGCTCAGTTCTATGGGTTCGGGTATGCCAATTATGCCACCTCATTCTTTTTGTATGTTTATCTAATCGTATCACTATAATGCCTCCTTTATTCTTGATATGTTTCTACGTTTAATTGTAGTTGTTTGCTTAAGTGTTATTTGTCGCCTGAGAACTTTGTTTATGCCCATGTGTATCAGAAGGTTGGCTTAAGTTAGTCTCGAGTTATATAAGACACGACCTTTGAGGGGTGCTTGAGAAAAATATTTGAAATTAAACTGCACTAACTAGTAATTACCATGCATTGTTTAATAATTGCATTGGGGACTTACAGTATTTTATGTTTACAGGACAGAAGCGCTTTGATTGAATCCTTGTCAACATATCCAGAGTATTTGAGAAACAAAGTAAGCTTAGGTGTTGCACATCTATCTAATTGAATCTGTACTGAAGTATGTGATTTCCATATCAAAGGTTTGCTGCTGCATGACAATTAACAATGCCACTAGACTAGAGACTTTTTTTCCCCTTCAAGTATGATGATGTTCGCTTTAATTTTGGAGCATTAGTGGTTCAACTACTTTCTTAACAATTCTCTTTTCCGTCAACGAGTTATGGTGCATATCAGCCTCAATATGGAGTGCATGGCTTTACAAGTTCATCAGTTTGAGATCTATGATGTGAATAAAGTGTATATCAACTTCGATATGGCCTTGGTTTGTCAGTTTCCATCAAGTTACTATGCATTTACACCATGTTTCAGTGTTCATTGCGTATTGCAAATTTGTTTTGAAGTTTAAGTCACTGTCTGATTAATGGCCTACCTTTATAATTTACTTCTCTCACAAGTACAACATGGAATTATGGTTGTCAGGCTTCAGAAGCAAATACTGTTGTTGATTACAAAGACTGGCAAATTCCTCTTGGTCGTCGATTCAGGTTAGCCACAAATATTCATTGAGTTTTAGCTGTTGATATGAACAAGAATGCAATGAAGATGTAACTTGTACTTAATTAATTGATGAAGAAAGTTGTTAAATAGAAAAGAGTGTACATATGTATATAGTCCCATGAGGCCATAATGTCTTTCTCAAATTACTGTTCTCGGCTTTTCTAGCCTTTGTAAGGACAACTACATCATCATGTCGTTTCAGTGGTTCATTAATACAGATTCAGTCGGCACTAATAAAATACTGATTAATATTCGGCAGATCTCTGAAACTCTGGATGGTTTTGCGGTTATATGGCCAGGAAGGCCTGCAGTCATACATTAGAAACCATATATCATTGGCAAAACGGTTTGAAGAGCTTGTTCGTCAAGATCCGAGGTTTGAGGTAATCTTCTATACATGATTTCCCTGCAATGCTGGTTAGCACAGTAGGGCATTGAGGTATCAAGCTATTTGAAATATCAATTACTGAAGGTGTTTTTCTATAAGAAGATATACGTACTTGCCTATTCTGTGTTATGAGGTTTAATTCATGCAATTCCTATCGGTTAATCACCTGAATACTATGTGTGCCGCTGCATACAAGTTTTTGGTTGAATTTTCTTTTGCAATTTCTGAACTACAGTCTACAGATCCCCTTCTGAAATTGGCTCTTCTAGTGTGTTAATCTATGTTTCCTGGCATAACTATTTAATTATGGATGACCAGGTGATTACTCCTAGGAAGTTTTCATTATTGTGTTTCCGGTTGCTGCCTCCTGCCAATGACGAAAACCTGTGTGATAAGCTCAACCGTGAGCTCTTGGAAGCCGTTAATTCTACTGGAAAGATATTTATTTCTCACACGGTATGTCATAGGGAGTACTGAGCTTTCTTCACATTCCATAACTTTTTTACATTTTACAACAGATAGAACAGGAACTGCTAGAGTTATAGTATCAAATAGGCTAATGAAAAGAGTGACTAACGCCTGGTAGTTTGGCAACAAACAGGGTAAAAAATGTCAAGAGTGATTTTATTCGAGTCTAAGGTTTCCTCATTCTGAGTAATTAGGAAATTTTGCCTCTTTTATTTGCATACGTCTTACAAATAGAATTTGACTAGTGATATAGACTATATGATCAAGCTCCTAAGTTTTGCTAATTTCCAAATATGTATAGGTTTTATCTGGAAAGTATGTGTTACGTCTGGCTGTCGGAGCTCCACTTACGGAAGAGAGGCATATAGATATGGCATGGGAGGTCTTGCAAGAGAAAGCGACTGCCTTGTTGAAGCCATGCAAAAGCGGCATACAAACATGCTCTAACGGTACACTATTATAAATCTGATATGTTTCCATAGACCATAGGGTTAAGTCATAGCACTTGTATGCAGACATGCAGTAGGCCACTAATGATGTATGACTGAGCGTTTGTGCTGCCCGGCCATTTACAGGATTTGCGTAGCATTTGTACTGAAAAGAGGCAGCATATGTTCCGATTGAAGCTTTCAAGTTGTTCTGATTTGTTGATGCCTTAGTTATATCCTATGTTGTAGGCTGATCTGATTAGATGTATTATTACAGCTGAACACTTTCGTAAATAGATTATCATTTGTTTATGGTTATATTTTGCGTTTGTTGCTTATAGCCTTTTTCTGTCCTTTGAATTTCAGGCTTTTGAATACCCATAATTTATCAGTCACTCAAGTAATTACTAGCTTAGTTAAATCTACACTCCATTTTACATGCAATGGTTGTAAATTTTTGCCTCTTGACCATGATTTACCAATCACCAAAGGTCACATATGTAAGTATGTGACCCATAGCAAGGTTGGGCATCTTTTTTTTTTTTTTTTTTGGCAATGAGAAAGAAAACAAAACTAAAAGTACTTTCTAGCAGTGGTTGTCAGCCGATGAGCATTTCTTTATCCCTTTTTGTTTTGTCAAAGTCGTTATGAGAAGGTGACTTGCCAAATGCTCCAAGCCTAATGACAATGTTGTAGGTGCTTTAAAAAGTCTTGTTAAAATATTTATGGAACTAAATAAACTAAATGTTCAACTCAATCTTGTAGTAGAGCGACTAATTATTTTGAATTAGAAAGATTATATTTGTTGAATGATAGATAAAGTCATAGGGAATGATATAGCCCACTTAAAGGGAAAATAATAAGGTAAATTACCTTTAATAAGTATTTTGTGTAAATAATAAGGTAAATTCTTACACAAAATACTACCAGTGAATATAGTCAATATACTTACTATATACCATCTCATTATTGCAAAATACTACTCCTATGTACCATTTACCATATAAGTTGTATTTTTACTTCTACTCTCAACACTGTAACAACCATGAAATTACTTTTCACTTTTAATCAATATTGAATCTAAAAATTTACCCAATTGTATAAATATAAGATTTTCAACCATAAATGCTTAAACTAGTTGACAAGAAAGTTGTTTTAGTTCCTCTAAAGATGTCTGATTATATCTCTATCATACTTTTCTTTAAAGACATTTCTATCTCTAATTACATCAATTACTAAGGTGGCGTTGAAAAAAATATATATATCCATTTTATTCGTCATTCTATTCAATAAGAAAAATCAAATAAAAAGATACATCCATTATATAGATAAAATAAGGGTGAATATACTAAATTTCCAAAAAAAAAAAAAAAAAAAAAAAATACGCATGACTACTTCTATTTTTATTTTACTAATATAATTTTGGAATATTCACTCTGACATCGCATACATAGAGCACTAGTCTATTTTATTGTAACATCATTGTAAGCAACACTTTCCCCACACCCGTTTGAGGCATAATCCTATATCATTGTTTATGAATAAAAAGTTATGAGGAGCTTCTAAATCCTAAATTGAGCATTTTAGGAGCTTTTACTTATTTATTAATTATATTTTCTTTTAAAATCATGTTCTCATTATATCTTTACACACAAAGTTTTTTTTTTTAAATTATAAGAAAATAAAATAATCACCACCCACAATTTTCGCATCTACGAACTTCTTATTTTCTAAGTTAAATAATCTGTCATTTTCATGATTTAAGTTGAATATTTGCACTTTAACTCACCAAATCCCCTAATTCTCAGAAATTCTAACATTCGGTAAAATCGCAAATTTTGTTATGTAAGAGTGAGGGAAAGTATCTAAAAGACGTGATTGTCTTGGATATATGCTAGATTGGTTAAATCAAGTACATGATGATTTAGTGAGAGAGATATAAAGAAAATGTGTTGAATGTGGATGACACTTATGGTGAACATACCAAAGTCAGAAGAAAAAAGAAGGAAATGCCACAAAAATAAAAATAAAATCAATGAGATTACACTTTTCTTCTATGATTCCCAACAATAAGTAGTCTAGCTTTAGAAAAGATTTGATGAAAACAATGAGGCAACATATCTGATCCATCTTTGTAAGATAAGAGGTAGCTAAAATTAGGGGAATGGTGGTGATTACAACAAAAATCGATGGAAAATAAAGAAAAATTAGGGTATAGGTAGGTTAAAAAAGGCACAGAATGTCTAATGAAAAATTATTTCAATTTAAAAAGAGTTTTAGAGAAGACACAATTTTGTAAATGAAAAAAGTCAAGAGAATGAGTGACTTTAAAAATATTATAGAATAAATATATGGGGTATAAGTCATCCTTGAGGAAGCTTATGGGTTTAACATGATCGTTCTTCCTCACAACTATACTTTGACGTTAGACATGACTTATAAAATGTAACATATTTTGTTTTTCAGTGTTGCGTCCATATAATATGTTATGATGATGAAATAATCTAGGACACAATAAATATATTTTTTTTCCCATGTTTGTCTTGTATTTGTATCTTTTTCAACATTGTCTGTCATTACAATTTTTTCTTAATTTATTGAAAAATAAATTAGTTGTGGAAAATATTCCTACACCTTACTGAGTATAAATGCTTCAATCACTTTTAGCTTTAAAAAATAATATTTAGTTATCCTTTGTTTCTTTTTTCTCTTATGATTTGAATTTTATAAATTTTAGAGCCAAGCTTTGACCATGAGTTCTCTCAAATATATAAGGAAAAAATATAATCATATAGGGTCTTATAAGATTCGTCTCAATGTATTTTTTCAAATATCAGTTTTTTATAATATTTGCAAACACACAATCGAAAATATTTAAAATTTAAGTTTGTTTTGCGATTTACGCAAAAACAAAAGGGAAGACAAAATAAAAAATGGAGGGAATAATTTTATAGATCATAAATTAGTACTTGAACATGTTTAATGATTATTGATTGAGAACCTACGTAACCATGCGGATAATAACATAATGATCATAAACATCCAATTATATTCCCTATGAAAGACAAATGTCACAATTCACAAACCACTCTTTCTTTTTCATCGTCTTATTTAAGAATCTTGGGAAGTTCTAATCATCTATTAATGACTCTGAGCTTCGTAGTCTAAATCTCTTGTTCTTTTTTCCATAAACTTTCCTTTTCATATTTGTTTTCTAACATTCACCACACGTTTAACGAGAGCGATATCAATTAACAAGAAAATCAAATTTTATTTCTAAGATTATGTCCAATTGATCAATGCATGTAATGCTAGTGACTAGTGAATGAAGAGAATAGGGTAAAAGAATATGCAAACAATTAGGATAGGTAGAAATAATGACTTTTGAGATGATAGTATCCTTTATAAGGCCACTTAAGAATAGTGTAATATCTTGTTTTGCATATGTTACTCCTTCGTGAAAAGAACATTATAATATATTTACTTTGTTGTATCTCGTATGTTTTAGAGTTTCGAAATTGAACAAATAAATATATTCAACACTATGTGAAAAAGTTGTTCGAATTGGTGTCTTTTATTAAGCCCCTTTTGGCTCTTTCTAGTCTCTTTATATTTGCGTAATATAAACAGTATAGTAATTGAAGACTCCACCTTGATGTGATCTAATTTGTTTATGGATGATGGAAGTCAAAAGTCATTGATGAACAGATGAATACAATGCATGCACATATGAAGATGCAAACCGAAACATGCTCATGCACCATGTTTATATTTCTAACGTGTTCTTTCTATCGTTGTTTAATATATTTGCTACTAGTGGAATATTTTCTAATAAATTTTTAGGTATAACAAATCAATTTAAAGTACTTCCTTATTTTGTGGAGTTGGATATGCCATGGACTTTGAAGTATTTGGTCTAATTCAAACTTCTAGCAAGATAAGATTGGATTACTCCTTAATTCGTGGGAATTGAATAATTCTGTCAAAGATATGCATGGGATGATTGTTGGACGTGCTTATCTCTAAGAAATAAGGGTTGTAGGAATGGTTCACCCATAAAGGGAAAATGAATGTCAGAGAAGATGTTGGCCCTATCAGAGAAAGAAGCCCCTTTCCTTTCTTCTTACCCAGTGTTCGAGTGCCGGTTTAATCAAACCAAGGAAAGAGAACCCCAAAGAGAACCGCCGCTAACCCAACCCATGTACCAATCCGCTAGAATAATTCCATAAGTTAGCTATGTTTTTTATTTTATAAGGCATCAAAAGGTCCACAACCGCTTTCTCTAAGGCATGGAAAAATGAATCCCAATGGGAAATACCTAAGTGAAGTAAGGGTAAAAGAGACGTGATTCTATCTCGCACTAAGCTACCTAAAAGATGTTAGTCTCCAGCGCAGAATGACCCGTGCTAGACGCGAACGACCTATCGAACAAGCATAGCATAGTTTCAAAGAGCAAAAAGACCACCCGCCGGTAGCCGACTGGAGAAACTATAGCACACCAGATTTCCAACTAGCAAGTCAAGAGGCCGAGTCCGGGAGAATGTACCCTCTTGTGGTACGTAACACCAACATAAGAAAGTCATGAACGGGGCAAAACAACTGACATTTCCAATTAGCAAGAACTTCTCAACGACAATTCAACGTTTAAAGACTTATCTGTTGAATCTCAAAACGGCTAAGTGAACTTCAAGAGCGTCAGTCAGTCCTTTGTAACAACTTTCATAATTGTCCTGAAATTGTGGAACGACTTTGAAGAAGTCATTCAAACGGTTAGCTCAGATTTAAAAGCAACAACCTCCTTGAAGCTCAAATCTATCCGTTGTGCAATTGCCCATATAAAAAGAAGTTAGCTGAAGCATTGAAGAAGGGCTACAAGCCTAAAATGTGAAATACAATTAACAAGCTATAACAACTTAAACATTTTTCTCTCTAGTACTTACTCTTATCATTGTAATTTAGAATTGAGAGAAAAAGAAAAAAAAGTATATCTTGAGTGTGAAAAAGAAAGATCAAATCAAAAGAATGATATACTTTGAGTAGATATAATAATACTTAAAAGTTCAGAAAAAGTAAGGTGATTTTTATTTCTAGGAATTGAAATGCTAAAGTGTAGCTAGGGAAAGCTATGGTAAAGAAGATAGGTGAAGATCTTCTAGGTGGCTTTAGATCTCTAAGGGAAGAAATAAAAGTTCTTAAATCCTAAGGGTAGGAAACCCTAGGCGGAGACGTAGTCATATCGCCAAACTTAGTAACAAATACTCGTCCCCTTTACCTTTGCACTTTCGTACTTAATTTGCTTTACTTAATTCGCACTTGTTTCAATAGCCTATTCAAGTCAAATTCCTGAAACCAGTTTCAAAGCCCTTGAAATTAGTTTTAATCTTCACTAGTAAAATAATAAGTAATTGCGGCTACATATTTGCGGCGTAAAACCAAAAAAGCCGTATTTTAATTATAATATGCGGCGAGATATACCTAGAATCGCCTCATTTCAATTAAATACTAATAATAAGCGGCAAGTTTAGCCTAAACCCACCGCATTTTAATTGAAACCTAATTAATAAGCGGCGGGTTTTACCTGTACCCTCCGCATATTGGTCGCCCTATTTAAAAAAAACACGGGCATTATTCTTTCTTCACCTACCTTCTTCATCTTCGTGTTCTTACCCTAATTCTCGACATTATAACCCAGCCATCCCAAATTGTGCCACCAACGTAACATTACTCATGCCACGCACCCCACCGTCTTCCCCTTTTTCGTGTCCTTAGCATTCAGTTCTTCATGTTCTTGCCACCAACCTAACACATCCACCCACATTGTGTCGTGCCCCGCCGTCGTCTACTGTCCCCTTCACCCCCATATTCTTCATTTGTGTTCTTGCCCTGATTGCTCACAATAAAATGACCTAAACACTTCAAATACATCGATATGAATCAATATAGGTCAAATGGGATCGGTTTTGGGTATAAAGTGGCATATTTCCCCTAGAAATTAGCCCAAACACTTTGAATAGGATGATATGAGTCAATATAGGTCAAATGGGATCGGTTTTGGGTAGAAAATGATGTATTTACCATAGAACATGCCATAAACACTTGAAATACATCGATTTGAGTAAATATAGGTCAAATGGGATCGATTTTGGGTAGAAAATGACCTAAACTCTTCAAATACATCGATATGAGTCAATATAGGTCAAACGAGATCGGTTTTGGGTAGAAAGTGGCGTATTTCCCCTAGAAATTGGCCCAAACACTTCGAATAGGACGATATGAGTCAATATAGGTCAAATGAGATCGATTTTGGGTAGAAAATGATGTATTTACCCTAGAACATGTCATAAACACTTGAAATACATCGATTTGAGTCAATATAGGTCAAATGGGATCGATTTTGGGTAGAAAATGACCTAAACTCTTCAAATACATCGATATGAGTCAATATAGGTCAAACGAGATCGGTTTTGGGTAGAAAGTGGCGTATTTCCCCTAGAAATTGGCCCAAACACTTCGAATAGGACGATATGAGTCAATATAGGTCAAATGAGATCGATTTTGGGTAGAAAATGATGTATTTACCCTAGAACATGTCATAAACACTTGAAATACATCGATTTGAGTCAATATAGGTCAAATGAGATCGGTTTTGGGTAGAAAATGACCTAAACACTTCAAATACATCAATATGAGTCAATATAGGTCAAATGGGATCAGTTTTGGGTAGAAAGTGATGTATTTAACGTGATTACATCAATGAGTCAATATATTTAGGTCAGATTTGTAATTGTGACCATATATGTTTGAACTATACTTTTCAAATATATTGCATTTTATATACACTTTAGTGATATGTTAATCAATATTAGGTATGCAAAGGATTCAACGAGGAGCCCTTCTCCACAGAAGAAATCGATGTCGTCCGCAACAAACTGGCCAAGTATTGGACAAATAACTTTTTTTAGATTATGTACATACCTTTTTGTGTATTTTGTAGTTTTTATACATCAAGTTCATTAATTGTGTCTTATTTTTGTCACTTAATGGTTTTTTTTACGACCCTATTAGTATATATTAATGAGAAATGGATCATCATGTGTATATATGTATCTTGGTTGGCAAAAATTGTAAATGTAATATAGGAGGTTTTGAATTTGAAATTTGGGCGTAGTAATAATCAAATTAAAACGTATATAAAAAAAAACCATTTATATGCGATGGGTGTCCCTAAGACCCGCCGCATATTATTCTATTAAAGGACCTTTTTGCAATCTGGCAAGGTAAATATGCGGCGGTTTTAGACTAAGTGATGCCGCATATTAATCATTAATATGCGGCGATTTTAGGCTGACACCGCATATTAATGATTAATATGCGGTGGTTCTAGCTAGGTGACGCTGCATATTAATGATTAATATGCGGCGTATTTTTTTACGCCGCAAATTAAATAGATTAATTTGCTGCTATCCGAATTGCTGCTAGCATTTTGACGCCACATATGGTACTAAAAACCCCGCTGCATATTGATCATTTTCTATTAGTGCTTTGATTAAGTTTTCCGCATCTGAAAGTCGTTTTAAAGCTTTGAAAGCCTAATTGCGAAAAGCACGTGGGTCATGCCAGACCATGGGCCAAGTTTTAGGGAAAGGTAGCACAACACCGCACGACACGACCGCAATTAGGCATGGCATGACACGACAAGAGCCTAGGCACAAGCTGATACAGTCCATAATGAACACGGTACTGCCTGTGCTCACCTCTCTTCCGGTCTACAATTCCTCATAAGCCCTACAATTCCACGGTTGGTAAAAAGGCACCAAAATTGCATGTGGACGAAGTTTTTCTGTTTCATGATAGAGATCTTGTTTATCTATTCCGACATAAAAATGACGCCTAAGCTTTATTACATTCAAAAGATGCCAACGCCATTGCTGCATTGCATGCCAATAATATAGCTTTGGAACAATAACTTATTCACGGTCAGAAAAAGCACTAAAAACTAAAAAGTATTTACTCAAGTGTTTATGCTTTAATTCGATAGTTTTATACTCGCAAGTCACGACTGGCATAGTGGCATATGAGATATGACCCAAATCTGGGGCCATTTTGGAGAGCAGACCTTTTCGACGCATCTAAATCGTACAATGTATTAATAGCTGGTATTGGATGTGGCAAGTGACACTATTTTATTGATGTGACAAACTTAATTTAAACAAAACCAAACCCGCTGACAACCTAATTCTTGCGGCAAACTCGCAAAAGGCAGAGCTTTTAAAACCTCAATCTTTCATATCGTATGGAATACTCCTTAGTTAGAAAACCCCCCACAATGGAGAGAGGTAGAGGCTCAAAGAGAGAGAAAAATCCACCGACAAATGCCGACAACACTCATCGGAGTCCGACAACAACACTGAATCAACGATGGATGCTGAAGATTCTCAAGAACCCAAGAAGACGAAGCGCAGTACCAACAACAACAGAAAGCGAACTTCGCAATCATTTTCCATTATCCATGTCTCGATGGAAGTCTGGGATTGATGATTGATTATTGGAAGCCATTGATTATCGAAAAAAAAATAATTTTCCACGTTTATGTCTAAGGTAGGGGTCTTAGGGCTTTTCGTTATGAAATTAATTAGTTTGTTGAGGAAATTTGGATGATTTTGTTGATTGATGATGTTTAAGGGTTACTGAATCTGTGCTTATAATGGGTACTTGGGATGGAATTACAACTGTTATAAGTATTTGATTGATGATTGGAAGTTTTTGATCGTTAAAAAGAATTTATCTAATAAAGGTAACTAAGCATTGTACTCCATATGTGAATGCAAAAAATTTAATATCGGAGACATTTATTTGTATAACTAAGATAATAAATTTAATACATGAGATTTTTATTTGTATATATGAGATAATAAATTCAATCCCTAAGATCTTTATTTGTATAACTGAGATAATAAATTTAATATCTGAGATCTTTATTTGTATATCTAAGATAATAAATTTTATACCTGAGACATTTATTTGTATAACTGAGATAATAAATACAATACCTAAGATCTTTATTTGTATACCTAAGACCTTTATTTGTATAACTGATATAATAAATTCAATACCTGAGACCTTTATTCTATAACCAAGATATACCTAATTTGAAATGAGCACGAGATGACGTTATACTTTACCAATGTCACACCACTCGGCTAATGTGACGGTCCCAACCAATATTTTCACATGGATTAAAAAGTTGTGACTTGGTAGGCCATGTATGTAGTATCAACATAAGGAAATAATACAATCGACGTTGATTTGCGTACGGACTATATTTGTGAAGTGTTTATGGTTATGGTAATTTTTCATTTGACTGTGAAGAAAAGGTGAAAGAATAAGATAGGAGTTGTCAATAAATTTAAATTTTTTTTATAAATTTTTATTAACAATTCATCACAAATACAAACTAAGGGACATTATCGAGTATATATGAGCATATTTATAGAAAAGGTTTCTCGTTATGAGACTTAAGATATATAAGTACATAATGGTATAAAACCAAAGTGGACACAAATGCGATACAGATTAGACATTGAGCCATAACCCACCAATAATTAGCTATACTCCGATTCAATTGTATATCAGAGGAAACCTTAATTAACTTAATAAACATGAACAATATTGAAGGCACTCAAGATTATATACATAATTACAATTTATTAAAAGGTCAATTGATTTAATGCACACAAAAAGACTGATATTGGTGAGCGCTATATAATTAATCAAATTAAAAGGTATGTAGGAAAATGTCTATAATCATCTAATTTAAACGAGATTTTCAAGTAGTAGTCTTGATTAGTGTAGTAAATAATGGTGAAACATGTGAACGAACAATAAAGCATAATAATTAGCAATAAACACATATAACTAAGACTAAATAAAATTGAAACAAGTAAAAACAAATTATAGAAATTACCAAGTAGAATCATGCATAAGTATTAAAATCATGTTGAGAAAATAATGATATAAACATAGACAAATATACCTAGAACGCTTTATAAAACAATAAACAATTAGTAACAATAAGGTAATGTAAATTAATTTATTATGGACCCTAAAAAGTAGTACCTTGACTACTCGAGTCTTTTAAAGAGAATATGAAATGAAGAATGTGAAGCGAAATTATTTGAGACTACTTGAGAATTGTGGGATCTTTAGTGCATAAAACTTAGGTAGGCATGAAAGATGAAGATTATTGATGATGATTGTATGTGGGCATTAAGGATGATATTTATAATGTTTAGATGAAATTTTTTGGATAATTAAGCAAGGAGTTATAATCAGTTGGGTAATAGAGATCGACTGTCACGTAAATATTTTGCGTAATGCACAATTATTCACATGTTACGAGAAACATTTTCGCACTGCACAAACTTTGTGCTGCACAAACTTTTCATGTGTTACGCGAAATCTTTTGTGACAAGTTTGACTCTTTGATAGTGTGGAAAATTGCACTAAAGGCTGTCTCTCGCCAAATATACAAAATAAACTATGGATTAAATTCTACTTTGGACAATAAACTTAAAGGCTTAGAGTCTTATTATTCCTGGTTTCTTACCCTTGGAGAATACTAACGTGATTAAACTTAATCCTCAGTATGTCTTCTACTAGCACTCTAACTCGTATTGGATCTAAACAATTGGGATATAGCCTAATTACATCATTTTGGCTATTCTCAATATGTTTAAAACAACCTCTCAATGCATGCAATTAGTTTGGACTAATCAGGCGAGTCTTGCATTGTTTCATCATTGAGCTATGAAGAAGAATAAACCCAATTTAGGTGTCTACATAAATAACATGTCTAAATGACAAATGAAGTAATATTGATCAATTGATAAATTGTTTACATTGTAAATGAAAGGACATGAATTTAATGCTTGGTAGAAACATTTTTTGTATCTCAATCACTTTAATAATGATTAATGAATAAAGCTTGTCAATTGGTCACATCAATCCCTAATCATTTGAGATAAGGGTCGCATATGGTGTTGTTACATGCTTTATTTTGAAGTTTTTGTTATGCTATATAGAAAACTTCAAAATGTGTACTCAATGAATAAAGTCTAAGAGCGACAGTATCCATACCAAAACATGTGAGTAGAGTAAGTAGATTTGCATGCGATCACATATTTTACCCAACATATACTACATATTCTACATATTCTTATACTTTGTAGTATACTAATAAAGATTGAAGATGATGTTGTTTAACATGTGTTTGGGGACTGTCATAAAGAACACAAAAAGGATACACGACAATATAGATAGATAGTGAGATCATGAGATGCAGTTCCATTCTATGCAACGGTAAAACCAACTTGTACATAGTGAGATACAGTGATGAATTAAATTACCAAACTATAAAAGTGGGGGCAGATTGAGTAATATGGAGTATTTAAACAAGTTGACAAAAGAAAGGCACATGAAAACACCGAGCAAACTGCCGAACACCCAAGACATATAAAAACTTGTACACATTGAGAAACTTGTTCGATCGTAATACGGCAGCAACGGCGGTGATGATACCGACGATTGCATTTTCATATGCCAACAAATTTGGTGGGTCTGCGCAAGGGAGAAAGACACACAGAGATCCCTTTTCCTTCATTTTTCGTCGCTGTTTTGCGTCAGGAATACTCTTTTCTGCAGTGTGGCTAAACTTCATCATCAGTTAGCGGAAATGCTATTTGGGGATTAACCCAGTTCGATTCTCGGGGTTAATTTTGATGGGGTTTTGTCTGATTTTTGATTCATGCTTAGTGTAAATTTCTGGGTTTATCTGTCCCTTTCCTCATATTCAAACAATCTGTTTGTTTTCATGTGGTCCGTGTTGTTGATGTTCTGTCCTTGTGTGAGCTGTCTCCATTTCGAGCTCAATACCCAGATGGCGAAATGCCCTTAAATTTCATCTTTTTTGTTGCTAGTCTCTCTCGTCCACCGACTACTTTCCACTTTTGATCACAAATTTTCACTGCTTTTCTTGAGGACACTTTCTGGTCTGGAATCATTGCTTAATCCTCCTTTAGTAACGTTGTTAATGGCGAACAACAGCTTACCTAGTGAGTTACTTGGTATTCCTATACTGGAAGTGTTGTCAATCTGCATAAACCTGGCCTTGCTGCTTGCTTTTCTGTTACTTCTGTCTGCTAGGCAGTTCATTACCTGCATTGGCCGTATTCGGTTGATTAAGAATGACTCAAACGCGAATTCGGCCACGGTTTGTCGACGGCTTGATTATGAACTTAGTGAGGTGGTAGTGGGGATTGGGTACAAGCTTACTGTGTTGAGTTGCTTCTATGTGCTATTAGTGCAGGTAGTGTTGTTAGGCTTCGATGGAGTAGGGGTTATTAGGGATGTATCTCATAGAAACATAGGGAGTTGGGTTCATATATGTTGGCCTGCAACTCAGGGCTTAGCTTGGTTTGTCATGTGTATTCTGACACTTCATTGTAAATTTAGGCCTTCAGAGAGGCTTCCTTTGTTGCTTAGGGTTTGGTGGTTTGCGTCTTTTGTCATTTGTTTGTGTTTTTTGTACTATGATGGTAGAGGTTTGGTTGACGAAGGTTCAAAACATTTGTCTGCTCATGTATTAGGGAATTCGGTTGCAACCCCAGCTCTTGGTTTCCTTTGCTTTCTAGCAGTTCGGGGTTCTACTGGGATACAGATTATTGGGGACGCTGATCTTCAAGAGCCGTTGCTAGAAGAAGAAGCAGGGTGTTTGAGGGTTACCCCTTATAGTGGGGCTGGGATTTTTACCTTAGCAACTATTTCATGGTTGAACTCCCTTCTTTCTCTCGGTGCCAAAAGACCGCTTGAGCTGAAAGACATTCCTCTTCTCGCTCCTAGAGACCGTTCTAAGGCTAATTACAAAATATTGAACTCGAATTGGGAAAAATTGAAGTCTGAAAGTCGGTTAGGAGGGAAGCAGCCTTCATTAGCTTGGGCAATACTCAAGTCGTTTTGGAGGGAGGCAGCTTGCAATGCCATCTTTGCTGGCCTGACTACGCTGGTTTCGTATGTTGGTCCGTACCTGATTAGCTATTTTGTTGATTACTTGGGAGGAATTGAAACTTCTCCTTATGAGGGATATATTCTTGCTGGGGTATTCTTTTCAGCTAAGTTGGTTGAAACTTTTGCAACTCGTCAATGGTATATTGGCGTTGACATTTTAGGAATGCATGTCAGGTCAGCTCTGACTGCAATGGTGTATAAAAAGGGGCTCAAATTGTCTAACTCTGCCAAGCAAAGTCATACTAGTGGAGAGATTGTGAACTACATGGCAGTTGACGTCCAAAGAGTGGGGGACTATTCTTGGTATCTTCATGATATATGGATGCTACCAATGCAAATTATCCTTGCTTTGGCAATTCTCTACAAGAATGTAGGAATTGCTTCTTTGGCAACATTGGTAGCCACAATTGTTTCCATTGTTGTTACTGTGCCCATAGCGAAAGTGCAAGAAGAATATCAAGACAAGTTAATGACTGCCAAGGATGAACGAATGAGGACAACCTCTGAGTGTTTAAAGAATATGAGGATTTTAAAGTTGCATGCTTGGGAAGATAAGTACAGAAACATACTTGAGGAGATGAGGAATGTTGAGTTCAAGTGGCTAAGAAAAGCACTTTATTCTCAAGCCTTTATCACATTCATGTTTTGGGGTTCTCCCATATTTGTGGCAGTAGTCACCTTTGCTACTTGCATACTGTTGGGTGGTCAGCTGACTGCAGGAACTGTTCTTTCTGCTCTTGCCACTTTTAGGATTCTCCAAGAGCCCCTTAGAAATTTCCCAGATCTAGTGTCAATGATGGCTCAGACTAAAGTTTCTCTTGATCGTCTTTCTACATTTCTCACAGGGGAAGAGCTTCAAGGAGATGCAACCACAGTGTTGCCAAGGGGAACTACTGAAATTTCCATTGAGATTAAAGATGGAAATTTCTGCTGGGATCCTTCTTCTTCAAGGAAGACTTTGTCGGGGATTGAAATGAAAGTAAATAAGGGAAAACTTGTGGCTGTTTGTGGAATTGTTGGCGCAGGAAAATCAAGCTTTCTGTCTTGCATTCTTGGGGAGATACCCAAAATCTCTGGTGAAGTGAGTCCATTACTTGACTATGATATCAAATTTATTTTTCCATTATACTGGTAGTTTAATGAATTCTTATATATGGAACGTGATGGCTCTTCTCTCATTGTGCTTGCATTGTTTTAAACAGGTCAAAGTATGTGGTTCTGCAGCCTATGTATCTCAATCAGCATGGATACAATCAGGAACTATTGAAGAAAATATCCTATTTGGAAGCCCAATGGATAAGCCAAAGTATAAAAGTGTTATCAATTCCTGTGCATTGAAGAAGGATCTTGAAAATCTTTCACATGGTGATCAAACCATCATCGGAGACAGAGGCATAAACCTTAGCGGTGGCCAGAAACAGAGAGTGCAGCTTGCCAGGGCCCTATATCAGGAGGCTGATATCTATTTACTTGATGATCCCTTTAGTGCTGTAGATGCTCAGACTGCATCATTTTTGTACAAGGTTGTAGATACTTGGAATTAGGAGTATCTTCGGTTATAATCTATACTAAATGCGAATTTCTAATAAAACTTTTCATTGCAGGAATTCATATTGACAGCTCTGGCTTCAAAGACTGTAATTTTTGTGACTCATCAAGTTGATTTTTTGCCCTCTGTTGACCTGATATTGGTATGTGAATCATTTTGGTTTATGTTTATATACTGCTATAAATCTGTCAGGACAAAACATTAGTTGGTGAACTTGTCCATAATGTGATAATGATACCCTATATTTTTCTTCATACTAGCTTTGGTTTTTGAATACAGACTCTTTTATGGCTGCTGTCACTGTAGTTCGAATTTTTTCATCCATATGCCTAAGCCTAACCAATAATTTTGTAAGTTTAGGAATAGGGTTTTGAGCTGTTTGGAGTTTTTGGAAGATATTTCCTTTTTTTTCTTGGCTTCTCTTCGTTTCTGCTACTTAAGAGTATATAGCTTTCTTTTTGCATGAAATATCACTGTTGAAATTTCTCCCTTGATAGGTCATTTAATCTGAGTTTTAGTCAACTAGACTTCCAATTCGCAACAACTGTAAAATGCTTTGTCCTGAAGAAACTTCTCATGCACCCAAATGAACATTTCTTGTTCCTCGAGAAAAAAATACTCCCTCTGTCAAATTAGTTGGTCCATTTGCTTTTAAAGGTCTGTTTTTTCCATGGTTCTTTGACAGTGTTTTTTACAGTTCATTGACTGCAGTTGCTATTGTCATGAGTAAAAACATTATCATGTAGGGTCTTGTTAGATTTTCATTTTTACTTGTACTTCAAAACATCTACGTTTATAGTTTTTATTTAAACAAAATGAAAGACATAAATGGTCAAATGTGTGTCTTGAAGACTATGAAAAAACATGTGGCAAATAATTTGATATTCGGGCGGTATATTTCTGTTTATGGGAGGTTATAGTCTAGAAGTAAGGTTGCCTTAGGACTTAGGTCACACAACTAGAATACTTCACTTGAAAGCCCATTGTGCGTAAACCTGTGATGCATTTCCTTTGCCAAAAATATATATTCCTGACATTCCAAACCCATCTAGACATATTGACTTTTAAGGTTTGGTTGATTGGTGTGCTGCAGAAAAACCTTGTCTTTCAGTGTGGTGGTTCCAAATCTGTTCTTTATATTCTTTATCATTTATCAAAAGGCCTATTCTTTCCCTTTTCTGTTCTTTACAAATTGATCTCTTGTTCACTTTCATAATCTAACATTTTTTGCATTTATTCTATGTTTTAGAATGGATAATTGAATAAGAAATAATCAATATGCATCCCTCAACTTCTGCAGGTACTTAGAGAAGGAAAAATTGTACAAGCAGGGAAATATGATGATCTTTTGCAAGCTGGGACGGACTTCAACTCTCTGGTCTATGCTCACCATGAGGCAATTGAAGCAATGGACATAGGTCATCACTCATCTGAAGATTCAGATGAAGGTTCTAGCCCACAAAACGATGTTGATGACATTGATCATGAACCTAGTAGCTGTAAAGGTAGTTTAGTGAAGGAAGTACAGGCACATATGTCTTCTCCTGATCTAAAAGCAATTAATGAGAAAAAGAAGGCTAAACGAGCTAGGAAAAAGCAGCTTGTTCAAGAGGAGGAAAGAGAAAGGGGTAAAGTGAGTATGACGGTGTATTTGTCATATATGGCAGCAGCCTACCGAGGATTGCTAATTCCACTCATCATCCTTGCACAGACATTATTTCAACTTTTACAAATAGCCAGCAGTTGGTGGATGGCCTGGGCTAATCCACAAACAGAGGGGGGCACTCCTAAGACAAGTAATGTGACTCTTCTAGTTGTTTACATGGCACTCGCATTTGGTAGCTCTTGGTTTGTGTTTGTGAGGGCTCTTTTAGTGGCAACCTTTGGACTGGAAGCTGCTCAAAAGTTGTTTATAAAGATGCTTAGGTGTATTTTTCGAGCACCTATGTCATTTTTCGATTCTACTCCTGCTGGACGGATACTTAATCGTGTAAGTTTTCTACCAGTGCCTGAGCCTTAAGGGCTCTCCTTCTCCCTTTCTTCATTTTTTCCCCTTTTACTTCAGATATTCCCGTCTTGTACCATTATTTACGTCTAATTCCTTTGTTTTGCATTTAGCTTACAATTTTTTGTAACCTCTCAGGTTTCCATTGATCAAAGTGTTGTAGATCTGGATATTCCTTTCAGACTTGGTGGGTTTGCATCAACAACAATACAACTTCTTGGCATAGTCGGTGTAATGATGAAAGTCACCTGGCAAGTCTTGCTTCTTGTTGTTCCAATGGCTATTATTTGCTTGTGGTTGCAGGTAATGCATTGCGTCTAAATTTGACATACAAAAGTTGAAATTTCAAGCTGTCAGGAATCTCCATAATCATGAGACTTCCGCATCCCACATTCCTGCCTATGTTGAGGCATACTAGTGTCATTGTGTGGGGGGTGACTGGAGGTGAAATAGGTTTGAGGACACTTTGTACATTGACTAGTCTAAGCAACTTACTTGGAGCGTCTAATATTCTATACATATCAGATAGAATGGGACTGATGTGTTGATGACACTGCTGATTTGTTTATGACTGGAAAAGTTTATCTTTCTTTAGTTCAAAATCGGCTTTCAAATGTGGCGGTTTATATTCTTGTCTGGAGTAATTTGTTTCTATTTTTTTTATCTGAATTCTTATGCGGTACTATTTTAGTTGTTTTGCAGTGTATGTACTTATACTATGTCTAACTGCAGAAATACTACATGGCTTCATCACGGGAATTGGTTCGCATTGTAAGCATCCAAAAATCTCCGGTTATCCACCTTTTTGGTGAGTCAATTGCTGGAGCTCCCACTATAAGAGGTTTTGGGCAAGAAAAACGCTTTATGAAGAGGAATCTTTATCTTCTTGATTGTTTTGCCCGACCCTTTTTCTGCAGTATTTCTGCCATAGAATGGCTATGCTTGCGCATGGAGTTGCTTTCCACATTTGTCTTTGCCTTCTGCATGGTTCTACTCGTGAGCTTCCCCAGAGGAACTATTGATCCAAGTATGTATAACCTTTTTCATATTTCAGAACCAGGTGTTAGAATTCATAGTAATTCCAAATGGGGTTAAGAACAAATTTAACAAATGCTTCAGATAATTTGACATCTGTGAATCATTGGAATGGTTACTTAAGAAGTTAAGGAATATTAGGTAATCTAAATTAAAAGATTAAACAAAAGAATCACCTCTGAGCAATTCAGTTTTAGTTAGTACTTAAGGATTGGGCCTAGCACTCAACATTTCATTGTCATACCTAAACATTCTTTGTTCCAGGCAAGTTCTTAACTTATAAATAGTTCAGTCTTTGCAACATTTAAACTTTCCTACAGTAGTTCTAGTGGTATTACACCCTAAAGAAGTCGTTATTTTTGTTTCTTCAATAATTCTTTGTAATGAGGGTTGAGATGTACTAATACATTAGGGCACCCATTTAATGGAATTTTTGAATGCTATTAGTTATACTAGAAGCAACGGGAAATGCTCTACAGCTTCATTGGATTTTTTGAACTCAAGTCATTTTTGTATGGTAAGTTAGGCTCATTTATTAGCTTTGATACAGTTTAAAAATAGAAGCTACCTGAAGCATATCCTAAACAATACTGAAAATAAAATTATATAGCCATCAAAATAATAATGCCTACTTCTATTGTGCCTAATGTAATTCTTGAAAGATGAAGCCCTCCATGTGGTCCATAATTCATTGACGATAGGCCTCTTGCTCCCTAGGTGAGACAGCATAATATCTGCAAAGCTAATAGGTTTTTTTTTTTGATAGGTATGGCAGGCCTTGCTGTGACATATGGCTTAAATTTGAATGCACGTCTATCACGGTGGATACTTAGCTTCTGCAAACTTGAAAACAAAATAATTTCTATTGAAAGGATAAATCAATACTCTGAAATCCCGTGTGAAGCTCCACCGGTTATTGAGACCTGTCGTCCTCCAGCTGCATGGCCGGAAATCGGGACTATTGAGTTGATAGATCTTAAGGTGAGTAGTTTTTTTCCTTAACATGCTAACCAAACATTGATCAAAAGTTGTTATCTTAATTTTTGTGAAGGAGGTCAGTGGTAATAGTTTATATGAGTTCTTTCTGCTGACTCTTGTTGTGAAAGGTACGATACAAAGAGAACCTTCCTCTTGTGCTTCATGATGTGACTTGTACATTTCCTGGTGGTAAGAAGATTGGCATTGTCGGGCGTACTGGCAGTGGAAAGTCAACATTGATTCAGTCCCTTTTTCGAATGGTTGAACCAGTGGCAGGAAAAATAATTATTGACAACATTGATATTAGTATGATTGGGCTTCATGATCTTCGTAGCCGTTTGAGTATAATTCCACAAGACCCATCCTTATTTGAAGGAACCATCAGGGGCAATCTAGATCCTCTTGAAGAACACTCTGACCAGGAAATTTGGGAGGTAATTTTCTGGACTATCAGCATAAAAATTCTTTGCATAATTCCTAGGTCATATGGATTATCACTGTATGTATAACAAATTATGCTGTTGCCAGTTTCATTGAGATTTTGGTTAAATTTTATTTGTACTCTTTTCCAGCTCACAGTTTAATTTCATTTCTAGGTCTATGGGTTATATTTTCTTAGATAGCTGTATAGTATGAAGCGGATTAGTGAGCAATCTGATATTTCTTAGCTTTACTTGTATGCTGGACTAATCTGCATTATGGCGCAGGCGCTTGATAAGTCACAGCTTGGAGCCCTGATTCGTCTAAGAGGCGAAAAGCTTGATTCACCCGGTCTGTTGTCATATTCATGACTTTATCTATGATTTGTGCTTTCACAATTTTACATTATTGTTGACCTTTTTTCTAAAACAAATTTTGATCTTGCTTTACATGCAGTGCTTGAAAATGGAGAAAATTGGAGTGTGGGACAACGACAACTTGTTTCTTTGGGTCGTGCCTTGCTTAAGCAGGCAAGAATACTTGTTCTAGATGAAGCCACTGCTTCTGTTGATACAGCAACCGATAATCTTATCCAGAGTTTAATAAGAGCAGAGTTTAGGGACTGCACAGTTGTAACCATTGCACATAGAATACCAACGGTTATGGACAGTGATTTTGTGTTGGTCCTCAGTGATGGTGAGTCTGGGAAATCCTTATGTACAGTTTCTGTTTGTTTTGGGTCTTTAATCTCTTATCTTTTCACTCAATTTGTGTTACAAACCTGACCAGGGGATTTCATGATTATATGCATGCTTTATATTCCTTTTCCCAATCTATAAAACACTGGCAGTTTTCCCCCATCCCTGAATAAAGGCTTTGTTAAATTTCTAACCTTTTTCTTGAATTGCATTAAAATATTCTTAGGATTGTATTGTTATGACCTTGTCCGTTAAAATTTTTATGGAATGATATGGTTAAACAGCTGCGATGTTTAATACCAGTTGATCTTCCAAGTATTATTAAGGGGAAACCTAAATTTAGCCACTTGTGATGCTACTTTAATTTTGAGTGGATTGTATCTGGTTCCATTTACTGTCTGGTAAAATCAGGAGCACGAAGTATACAACTATACATTGAGACTATGTTACTCAAGTCCACTTATAGAGAAGGGTGAAAAGATCTATTCTACTATTTGCCAAAAAAAAGGAAAATAATTATTCTATTTCTGTGCTCCACCAAGAATTCCGACATATATTGGTTGATATAACTGTGAATTCAAGACTTTTCCTGAGGACCTACATAATCTTGATTTTGCATTAATTGTGGTGATTTGGTTCTTTTGTTCACTTGTTTGCACATAGTTCTGTTAAAAAAAGAAAAGGAAAGATCAATATACATTACACTCTAGGCTCATCCACTTTTTTGTGAAATTATTGTAGGTCGAGTTGCAGAGTTTGACAGTCCTGCACGGTTGATGGATAACAAGTCATCTGTGTTTTCAATGTTGGTGGGAGAATATACATCAAGGTCAAGCAGTATATCATAATTTTCAGGAGTTGGAGATGATTTCAGGCCAAGATGGCACATTTCTGATCAAGCCATCCCTTAAAGAAACTGATTGTTTCTGTTCCTATTGAGCTGCAGCCCTCGGCCAAAGGACAAGTTTTGAGAGGAGGTTGGAACTTCATGTTATTCAGCCCCATTCCCAGGCTAAGCTATCCTCCGTTATCACAGGACTAGAGCCCCTTGTTTTTATGAGGTGTGACTCGGGATCTACTGCCCAATCTGATCGAAGAGGGGGTTGATCGGGGCACAGCGACAATAAACTTTCTGAAGCCAGAGAAGAACAAGTAATGCAGATCATAAGGAATCCAACCATGTGGATGAAGAGGCTGCTGGTTTGATCCTTTTTGTTTACAAACTTGTAGAGCCTCAAACAGTTTTATAGCTGATCCCACGTTCCCCCTTCCTGTAGAACAATACAAACTCCTTAATTTGTAGAGATTATATCTTTTTAATAACAGAACTCGTATTAGCATCATTCCTCAGAATGGTTTTTCATCTTCTTGATGTTATGCAGTTTCGGCTGAAGCGCAAGAAGGCTCAGGAGTAATTATTTCATTAGTGTTCCAAATTATTGGGCTGGACTTATTTTATGGTTTAAAGGGACTAGCAAGTGTATCCTACAACCGAGAGATACATAGAAGAAGGTGCTTCTAGCGTAAAATGAGTAATTTTAAGATAAAATGAGCAATTTTAGAGAAAAGTAACAATCTTGATTCAAATGAACAATTATGAATTCAAATGAACAAATATAAGTGAAAATAAATAATTTTGTTTTTTTTTAAAGTACAAATAATTAATGTTTTCATTTAATAGATGAACATAATTTTCATATTCATTTGTAGAGCAAAAAATCAATGTTCAAGATAAAATGAGAAATTTAACTTGTATATACATTATAAAAGAGTTGGACACCATAATCTTTAGTATACAGAAATTATTACTAAATTTAGATGATTTAAGTTCACAATTACACAAATATACTCTTAAATTCATACTTATTCCTACAATTTTAAATACTCAAATACCTTGTTAATTTATAATTTTTATTTTTACTAAAATTACTCATTAAACTCAAAATTGTAAAATTACTCATTAAACTCAAAATTATTTATATTCTCTAAAGTTACTCTTTTGACTAAAAATTGCTAATTTTTTTTTAGCCGAAAGCACACTTCTGGACTAAAAAAAATTCTATACCCAAAGACCAAATCTGAACTGGGCTAGTTTTTTTTCCAAATCCACCACCTCGCAACGGACTAGCCCCTCTCTTCCTCTGCAGTGAATAGCATCAGCTCCTCAACCATCTCCATCCCTCTCCTCCCCGTCGTCGGAGCAATGATGCAGTCGATTTCCAGGAGATTAACCCACCAATCATTCAAGGCTTCATCTTCACTCAAATCCATTTACCCGCTCTCCGATCCTCGTAATCTCCCTCATTCGATTTCTCATTTTCCCCAATTTTATCGGGTGTCGCAAATTTTTGGGTCTTTTTTTTTGAAAAATTTGGGTTTTTTGGTGGATTGTAGGTTACGCTTTTGATCAGTGGAGGTATGGATCTACTCTTGCTGATCGAGCTACTGGGAACCTAGCTAGGAAGGGGACAGGTGGAAGATCATCTGTTAGGTAACTAATTTTGTAATCTTTGATGACTTTGTTGTATTTTGCAATTATTTTTATTATAAAAATGTATGCTTTTGTAATTTGTAGTGATTGAAAACTTAAGGGAGAGATTGTTTGAGTTGATTGGAACTAGAATCGGCTAGTTTTGTACTTCCTGGGTCTAAATAATTAATTACAGTGTAAAGCTGGAAATGAATGATTGTTTATTGTTGGGTTACATTAGTGGATTGATTCGTTGCTAGTTGTGCAAATGTTTATGAGTAGATAGCATTAACCAAATGTTTTTATGATGTTTGGGCTTAGCTGCTTGGCTGTATGTAGTCATAACGCATAGGCATTGGTGGTTTTTGTAATTGTTGTTTGGAAAAGAATTGGATAGTTTAGTACTTGTCGGGCTGAAATAGACAAAAAGGAGGCTTCTTATTGATGATTGATTTTAGCGTTACATTACTAGCTTGATTCAGTTGCTAGTTGTCAGAAGGCATAGTGTGTAGAAGGCGGTAGATTTCCATTCTATTTCCTTTATGACTTAGTCTTTTGATCCCTCCATGTGGACACTTTTAGCTGAGCTTTGGAGTGTTGTAGGAAATGAACACTGTAGGAAATGATGCATTAGAGAAAATGAATTGAACTTTTTGTAATTTGTAACAATTTAAGTAAGGATTTGTGTAAGCTGAGAATTTATCAGGTTTTATCACAGGTCATTAAGAGAAAGTGATGTAGAAGTTGTGTTTTTGTAGAATAAGGTAGCATCAGCCTAACCTTTTGAAGTTTGGGCTCAACTGCTGAGCAGTACGTAGTTTTAACGCTTAAGCACTGATGGGTTATGTACTTTGTTGATTGGAATAGAATTGACTGGTTTAGTACTTCTGGGGTTGATAAAGAAGAATAGGAGACTTCTGATTGATGATTGATTATAGTGTGAATCTGGAAAAGAATATCTGATTTGTTGTTCAGTAACGTTAATTAGTTGCTTGGTTTAGCTGTTTGTTGTTAGAAGGGATTATGAATAGAAGGTGGTAGATTTTTGTTCTATTTCCTCCATGAAGCTTAGTGATTTGAGCTTTCTTTATAAACATTTTTTTGCTGAGATCCTGAGCTTTGGAGTGGTATTAGATGTGAAGCATTGGTGACTTCTGTAGTTTGATGATTAGGAAAAAAGCAGCTAGTTTTCGTTTTCCCAGGTTAAAAAAGAAGAAAAAGAGACTTGTGATAAATTAAGAGAAAGAATCAGCTAGTTCAGTGATTGATTAAGTTGCTTGTTGTGAGAAGGTATTATGAGTGAATGGTGGTCAATTTTTGTTTTGTTTCCTTTGTGAAGTTTAGTGACTTGATCCCTCTATATGAACATTTTTCACCTGAGCTTTGGAGTGCTATTGGAGCTGTGAGCTTTGACGGCTTTAAAAATAGCATTAACTGAACATGATGTAGAAGTTTTGGTATCATAGACGAATTTAGCATTGACCTAACTCTTTTTTCTTTATGATGTTTGGGCTTAACGGCTTAGCTGTATGTAGTCTTAACACTCAAGCATTTGCAGTTTGTGTAGTTTGTTAATTGGTAAAAAATCAGCTAGTCTTCTGCTTTCCAGTTTGTTAGATAAATGTTCTGTTGTTCAGTAACATTAGCAGCTTGTAAGGCAGTAAACTTTAGTTCTGCTTCGTTTATGAACTTTGGTAGTTTGATCTCTATATAACATTCTTTAGATGAGCTTTGGAGTGGTGTTGGATGTGAACACTTCAGGAAATGATGCATTCATTAGGAAAAGTGAATTTGATCGTCTTGTCGTAACTGGTAATGATGCAGTTATGGACGTTGCCATTTGAGCTTTATGAGGTGTCTGTTATTAACAATTGTTAGTATTTCTTGATGCCTTTTGTCAGAACTTGGAATAAGCCGTCGGACTTCAGTATTGTGTCTTCAGTCAAAATGATGTCAACAAGTTGACCAGATAATGCACTTAATAATATTGTTAAGTGTGAGTTTTGGAGTTGTGGGTTTAACAAATAGCAATATCTTTTGGCTTCTATTCTTTGTGAGAGCTTGCCTTATAATTTTTATTTACGTCTAGCTTCTGTACAGGTTCTTTATCTTTGCATGATGGACTTTATAAAATATTAGATCCTTCTTATTTTAATGCTCAACTTGAAGCTTATTTTTTCTTGAAATGATGGGGTTTTTGAGGAAGAAAAAGAGAAGTTTGAACCAAAAATATTTTATTAATACTTCAAAGAGGTAAGACACAAGGAGGGCATGGTGTCCTGAGAATTAATTTCAATAGAAGTTTAACCACCTAAGGAAAAGAAGTTGCAGAGAGTTGTTTTAAAAATTGTGTTTATGTCAGACATGAGCTGCTTTTAGCTGATGTACGACTCTGACAAAGGACCATTAAGAAAATCTTTTGACTTGTGATGGATATTTTACGTGATATCTATACGAGTACTCTCCTCAGATATGGTTCTCCAAAAAGAAGACTGAAATGTTAGGCCTATATGAGAGAGAAGGCAGGATAACTCTCTATTCTTCCATTTATAGCTCTAATGGTCTCTCAAAAGCTCCATGCTCCAAATTTCTTACTTCATCATGTTGACTCCCCTTGCTGGTTTACATAGCTCCTTATGCTCCTTTGTTGCTTCAAATCATCTAGTGATTAATACATAAAAGAAATCAATAGATGCAACACAAGAAATTGCAGTGAAGGGAGTAGAACATTAAAAGAGTTATGTTAAATGCTTAATACTTGTCATTTTAGGCGATTGACTCACATCTTGAATCTTCCCTTTTAAAAACAATAAAAATAAAAATTGCATCCCTCAGTCTTGAAACCAATAGCTGCTAATTTTATGGGCTCAAGGTTCCATGCCTTGAAAATTTTACCAAGGTGTGTGCTCTTAGTTGCCTTGAATCAAGAAGATTTTGCTGTTCAGCGTAGTTTAAAACTGTGCATTTTGTGTCTTGCAGTGGAATTGTTGCAACCGTATTTGGAGCAACTGGGTTTCTTGGACGTTACCTAGTACAGCAACTTGGTGAGTCAAGTTCTGCTAATTTTGTTACAAATTTACAACATAATCTTGGTTTGAATTATTTAGGCGTATCTTGTTTCAATTAATTAAAAGTTTGTCTTCAAAATTTTCATTTGATGATGCTCTAACTCAGGTAATGGTCTTAGACTCGTGTATGAACTGTCAAATATGGTAATTGTTTAACCTAAAGATAAGGGAGCCTGGCGAAGAAAAGTCAACTTTAGAATTTTGTTTTGGTGGCACAGCAGTATTTATTAAGTTCGCTCTCTGTTTCTCTCTTCTTCGTAGTGATTTTTTTTGTGTGTGTGTGGTGGTGGTGGTTTGGGGGGAGTTTGATGAATTAGAGGTATGAAATGAGTTCAAAGTAAGCTTACCCGTCAATGATGGATTACTGGCCATAAGATTAGATATAAATGAGGTTTTAGTAGAAATATGTGGAGGCACCTGCATGAACCTAGATCATGATCCATGACTCATGAGGTTTATTTAGGAGTTTCATGCATATTGTGGAAAGTTAGGTTGAGGTAAATGTGCCTAGTGCTATTCTTGGAAGCTTATCCACCCCATGAGAACGATTTGATATAATGGGGTTATGTAGTCGATCACACATAAATGAAGGAAAAAAGAGGCTGGTGAATAGTGAAGTAGGCACTTGGGCTGGTGCTAGAAAAGGTGTGCATATGGATACTTAAAGCTTTCTGTTCTTCCGAATTCTCACTCATTCTCTTCACCTCTCTTCTCTGTATGCAGATACTCCCTCTCTCTGATTGGTCTATAATTTGTTGACTCACACTTTATAATTTCTGGGTTCTTGTTTTTATGTAAAGCTTATATGTGAATTTTTATTATTAGTTGCCCACAAATCTTTTTGGATTACAAACTATTCTCCTCGCTTCTCTCCCATCTGCTGCTTTTCATTGGCTAATTGCCTTCCTGCCCTTTGCTGGGCGAGTCAGACCCATATTGTTTGTACACAGTTATTATTTTGTCAGCAGTGGACTCGTAGCCTGGTAGGTGTAAGGATTTTTTCCTGGCGTCTTAGTTTCTTTGGTCTTCAGAAAGTGTGCCCTCTCTTGTTTCCTTTTTAAGTATGTAGTTCAGTACTTCAGTATGTAATTCATATGGTGACAACATCCTAGTTTACTGCAGCTAAAATGGGTAGTCAAGTTTTGGTTCCTTTTCGTGGTTCCGAGGATTCTCCTCGTCATCTCAAATTGATGGGTGATCTTGGGCAGGTAAATTTTTTTAGACTGTTGTTTGAGTACTTGTCACAATAAACACTTTATGCAGATCCCTGATGTGTATTATTCCTCTTCAGATTGTACCCATGAAGTATGATCCAAGAGATGAAAGATCAGTCAAAGCAGTAATGGCAAGGGCTAATGTTGTTATCAATCTTATTGGTTCTGTTCTTTTCTTGCTAAGTTATCTTCTACTTTTAAATGCTGAGGTTTTTTATTCTTTGAATAAAAAATCTGGTTATGTATTTATGGGCAGGAAGAGAATATGAAACAAGAAATTTCAGCTTTGAGGAAGTCAACCACCACATGGCTGAACAGCTTGCTCAGGTTGATTTTCTACTCTTTCATTCTGCATAGTGTACTTTCTACTGGCACCATTGCTGTTTTATTTTTGGGTAAGGGGGTTTGAAAAAGGGGTTAAGGAATCAATAAATACTAGAGACACAAAAGGCATACCTCCTGTTTGCAAAGGAGGGCTAAGGACGACTTGAATAAGCCCTCTTTCTCATAGGTAGTAAGCATTGAGTGCAATGATGCTCTCCAAGTAAGGAATTCTGGTCATTTGCAAAATCTAGGAATTTAAGTTGATGCTCCAATGAAGCTTCATACAGAAGAATAAAAAAGATTGTATATAAGCTTGATGTAATCAAGCTAGTTCTTGTTGAAACTCTGCGAAATTATTTGTACATTACTTGTTTCACATGAACCGCTTGGATTAATTAAGGTTTTCCAAGCTGAGTTTTTGAGTTACTGGAAGAGCTTTATTGTTGAATTAACTCTGCCTAAACTCTGGCTCAGAGCTGGTTTGAACATTGGGTGGAAAATTATCCCAAATGCTGTCTGAATTTGAATCTGGTACTCATCAAATAGTCCTATCTAGAGTGTTGGTGCACTGGTTATTGCATATGCACTCAAGCAAGCCTGTACCAAGTTGGCCAAGCATCTGCCAGTCAAACTCCCATAGGCTGACCCTTGTATTCTTTCATACACTTCAAAAAGCCCAGATGGCTTCCGATCTTTGTTGCCCTGCCTTTCCTACCAATTCGGTAGCGAAGCCAGTTTTTGCCCCTCGCTTTTAAGCTGGCCTATTTCTTTGATTGTCCAGCACCTTCCTTCAAATTTTGACCTGCGGAATGGATTGGGAATTTTGGTCCAAAGTGCATGGTTCAATTAGTCTTTTCAAAACTGACCAGTGTCCCCCTCCTTCCCCCGCCACCTCTTGACCCGACTGACTCTACTGGTCATAGTTTCCTGCTGTTGTGGCTGGGGATTTGTGAACTTGACTTAATTCTGGGTTTGCGAAATCAAGTTTCAGTTGAATATCTATCTAAAAACTGATCAAGATGGTGAACACTGTCACTTTTTTGTCTTAGTAGGTTGATATGATGAAACATAATAACTGAGAAACTTACTTGAGCCACTTATCTCAATGCCTAGACCTCTTGAATGTTTGGGATGCAACACCCCATTTCATTCATCCCAATGAACACCCTTGTAAGAAATAAGAATGTGTTATGTCTAGCTTTGAAGCCTTACCAGTCAGATAGTGAACACGGTCATCAAATAAACAAGTATACAGGAACAGGTTTTCTGGTCCTCAGTGTACCCATGTTTTTGAATTAGGAAGTTAATAGTCCTTGAGGACCTGCTTATGTTGTTAAGGGAAAGCTAAATTAAGGGGGAGACCACGCTGCATATTGGCCCCAAGGTCAGAGCGAACCACGGCTCTTCTCCTAATTATTACGGTTAGATAATTACCATTGAACTCCCAGGTCTTAACCCTTTGGCTGGGTGGTCTACTGATAAGCTCCCTCAAGATTTCCCCCTATTGTCTCTCTAGAAGTTTTATGCTGTACATCAACCCTTATGTTCAAATATGAGTTCTATGCATCAATATGTCAATATGTTCTCAAAAAGTACCAACTCTTATGTTTGAATCTTGTAGTGCTGTGCTATAATATATCAATCTGCTCTTTTAAGTACGTAATGGTTTCACTTAATTCATGGATAATTATCTTGTGATGCAGATTGCTAAAGAACATGGTGGAATTACTAGATTTATTCAAGTTTCTTGCCTCGGGGCATCTCCAACTTCAGAATCTAGGATGCTTAAAGCTAAGGCTTTGGCAGAGGAAGCTGTTTTGAGAGAACTGCCAGAAGTAAGTTTTGTATCTTTCAGTGGGTCTTGTTTTGTATTACTCAAAAGTAGCCCAAGGCCTTTTGTACTTGGTGGTTTGTATGTATTAAGCTTATCTAATTTGCATAAGCTTTTGATGACGAGTCTTCTTGAATGTATTGGGGGTATTCCTATGAAATTAATATTACCTTGGGTCCTAGTGGTTTTTGTTTGTTTTACTCTTGCACAGATTCACAGAATGAATATGCAAAAGGGTGACGCTTTCAAATTTTAGGTTCCACATAAATCATGCTTTGTTGTGTTCCTTAATTTATGCTATTGGCTCCAGTTTCTATGCTTTTGTTGAATCAATGCTCTTCTTTCACATCTTGCACATTTTGCAAGTGCTGCTATGGATCTAACTCTATGGTAAACAGAAAATGGTTTGCTTTCAATTGCAAACCATCAGTACGAAGTATCTCCCATTCTGCAAATTTATAACATATGCTTGCTTAGTATCACAGGTGATGGTTAATTATTTGTCGATTTGCAGGCAACTATACTGAGGCCTGCTACTATGATTGGTACAGAAGATCGGATTCTAAATACCTGGGCACAATTTGTGAAGAAGTATAGCTTTCTTCCCCTAATTGGGGATGGATCAAATAAGTATGTGTGAAATTGTTACTTTGTATTGCTTCTGTTTTGACATCCTTCCCCCAACCCAATTTCTGTTTTCTGTTTGGGGATATGTGTTTCTTAATTTTGTACGTATCATTTGCTACCTTTTGTTTATCTCTTGTGAATGCTTTTCCCTATTTTGCTCTCCAGAATACAACCTGTTTACGTGATTGATGTTGCTGGTGCAATTGTTGCTGCTTTGAAGGATGATGGCTCTAGCATGGGAAAAACATATGAGCTTGGAGGGCCAGATGTCTATACTGTGCATCAGTTGGTAATTATTGAAGCTTTGTAGTGTTTCTTTTCTTCAACAAAATGGATTTTAAAGTGAAGAATTTGTTTCTTACAGGCAGAGCTTATGTTTGAAACTATTCGTGAATGGCCTCGGTATGTGAAAATTCCGGTGCCAATCGCAAAGGTAAACAAATGTTCTATTGCATGTTTACTTCCTTGTTGGTTGTGCTGGTTTGCCATTTTGTGCTTCTTTTTAGACCAATAATTCTGAGTAATCAGAAATTTGTGTACCCAATAAATACCTATTCAGAGTACATCATTTCCACGTATACATTGACGTAGGAGTTTCCTTTTTAATGTGAATTTTTGACATGTTGAGTGCGCTTTGTAGGCATTTATGTTTACTAATTGTTTCCTCATATTTCTGGATTGTATGAGGTTGTTTCTTTTTGAGTCTTCGATCTAGCCTGGAAAATTCCCACAGGAGAGCCCAGGGATATTGATTTTTACCTGTCTTCAATGATACTGACAAAGAATTATTTAGGTCATATCTGCTCCTCGCGATATTATGATCAACAAAGTTCCATTTCCTTTACCATCTCCTGCAATATTCAATCTGGACCAGATCCATGCCTTCTCTGGAGATACAGTTGTATCAGACAAGGGTTAGTGTATTCAATTTAAGCACAGTGCCTAGCAATATTCCTTCAGTTGTTTTAGTAACCATAATGTTGAAATTTTGATCTGAATGATTTTACAGCTTTAACTTTTGCTGATCTTGATATCGCCCCACATAAGCTCAGAGGATATCCTGTTGAGTATCTTTCATGTTACCGTAAGGGTGGGCCACAATTCGGGACTACAATCAGTGAAAAAATTACACCCGATCCTTGGCAATGATGCCCCTGACCAACTCCCTTTTTTTTTGCTGAAATTTCTTGTACCTTTTGGTATCTTTGTAGTAGGTATGTGGTGCATTCACATTTTCTATCATCTCATGTGATCATCCATCAATTATGGTGGATGGGTGGGACAGTACAAATTTTGAGCACTGACCATCTTTTGCGTCTCTATTGAAATAATAAATATGAAGATTATTCTTCCATTTAGGGTTGTATAATGTTGAGAAATGTTCTCTTCTTCTGTAATTTGAAGCCTTTGTTAGTTGAAATTGCTAAGGCTCAAGATCATACTAGGTGAAAGGTTTTGCTATATATATGCAACTTCTATTTGTGTCTATGCTATTTGGACGTGGAAATTCAAATCAAATTTACTTGTTTTGATCCAAAATGAAGTGTCGAAGTGTCCACACCGATATTCCGATATCGGAGTGTTGCATCCGATGCAGGTAATAGCTATAATGAAGAGCTTAAGTAAAATAAACTGCCATGTAGGGATCAGCTAACAATTGGAGGTTGATGAGGGGTAACCACTTAAGGCAGTGACTGACTTTATTTAGTCAAGAGAACCACATCTGCCTATAATTCCTTGTTTTAGTTTGCTTGTAAAGTAGTTGTACAACTTGAATAATACCATCTTAAGACACAATTTGGAGTTTTGAAATTCTTTTCATCCGTTGTTCATGTAAATTTATATTTTTCTCTTATTTCTTCTCCATTAATTTCCCTTACTAATCTCTGGCATTTGATATCTTTGAAGTAATTCGGCATTGCGTTGATGCTAGAAGCGTATCACATTTATTGCAACCTAAGAAGAACATGACTTTTTTTACCTGTGAATGTTGAAGATCACTAGGTTAACATGTAGCAAGAAGGTTAAGTTGGGTAGAAAAAGAGGGTTAGGATCATAGAGTGAAGGCAGAGGAAGGGAGCAGGGTATTGCTTCTTTGGTCTAAATCTTGATCTTCCAGCATTTTTTATACGGTTTTGGCTGTTTAAAGGAGAAGGAAAACGGATCTTTTCAATACTGTATCCTTTCCATTTCCATTCTCGCATTCCATATTCCAACTAATGAAAATGATACCTTCACTTGCCCATTCCTCCAAATGTATTATACACCACGAGAACTCTGGAAAGGGGAAGAGAACTAGATTTGTATGCTGATTGAGTGTTTACCAAGTCATCAGGGAATGTTGGCTTCCTTGTAGTGGCAGAAAAGTGGAGGCCTTACATTTATGTGAACAGAAAGCTAGAGTTCTCATTTCAGGAAAAAAGAATGGCAAACATAAAAAAGAAAGAAAAACACACTACGAAGAGCTTCAGTCATCATTGTAAGGAGGGAGATGGTGAATTGAGTGAAATATTAAGATTGCTTCAGAGTCTGATTAGTCGAGAAGATGGCAAGCATGTCAGCTTCGATCGCGTCAATGTGGAAGGAAGCAATGTTGGTGCAGTGATGAACATACATCAGAGCAAAGCAAAGGAGCTGCCTGCTGACAGATGCAGCATCAATATATATGTAAGCAACAATATTCAGGGGGTGACTAACTCCATTTTGGTTGGGAGTGAGGTGAAGATGGCAGAATCTGGACTTGGTTTATCATTTGGGGATGTAACTTGGGATAGAGATAAAAGCAGCAAGGCGAGTGTGAGTAAATTGTTTCACAGGTTTGGGTTCACTGCTGTGTTTTTACTGCTTGTTTTCTCTCTTCTTCTCCCCTTCTTTGGTGGGAGAAAAACATGAGAAGAGTGCCTCTTTCGCGCTTACGTTATCGTCTGCTTCCGGCTGATCATATGAAGATTTTGTATTAGGACTACAGAGCTACATGGTCAGCCTAAAACAGAACAGAGGAAGGAGATATCAACGCCAGATTTGTAGTTCATTTCTTTTACTTCTTCTATGCCACAAAAATGATTACTTCTACGCTTATTTCACCTGCTGCTACATGCATAAATTAGTTGGGATCAAGATTTGAGTACATGGCATTAACTCATTAAGATCTATTGTACCAGTAAATCATCTTATAGTTTTCAAATTTGAGGGTTTCTTCCATTGGACGGAAGATCCTTCAGTTTTGAGTTAACCAGTCCCAGTAAACAACACTGAATTCAGGAATTTTGATAAACTTTTGCACATTGACAACATATTAGCAAATTTTCTCTGCTCTTTTGGATGTGTTTTGCTTAAATATTAGGGCATCTAAAGGAGAAATTGTCCAATCCTATCTAAACTTCATGAATTTTGCTACTTGTAAAAAATGGCTCAAGGGCCATATAAACTATACGGGTTCAATCCTACTACTGATTTAAATTAGGCAAAGCAGGATCAGGGATGTGGTAACAATTTCATATTATTTTTGGGGTCTTGTTTAACTTCTCAATATCAGGCCCTCAATTAAATAAATTAAACACCCAATTGTTATTTGATAAAAAAAAATTCATGCCAAACTGTCCACTTTATTTCCCAAAATATAAGAAAATTGTTGAAGTAAAGGATTGAATATGAAGACCTTTTATGTAAAGTATAAGTATTCAAACTACTTACTTTGGTTGCAGTGCGATACATACTCAATTGTTGAGGCTAGAGTGCCAATGAATTGGATTGGATCCGCTTCACAAAAAAATGGGATGTTCAGTTCCACAGGCTACTTGTTTGAAGTCTACCATTCAGATTCACGGGGGCATATATTATGTAAGCCCCATGTGTCGGACAACTTAGTCTGTCCGGTCAATTTGGCTCAATAATCTCTTCACGTACATAACTACATGAATAATGGACTCCCGACTACCCTCTTTCTTCACAATCTACAAACTTTGTAGTCCCTTCATTATCATTTCTACAAGAGAGTTGAAAACTAAACAATAAATACTAGAAATATATTTGAAATCGTTTACTGGTTTTGTTTCTAGTATATATATAGGGGAGTTATAATAGGCGGTAACATGTTATATAAAAAAGGGGTCAATTCTCTATTTTATATACCATGTTATTTAATACTTTAACCAACTAAATTAGTTAATCGAAAAGTTATTGAAATATGTTTTTTTCACTGTGTGTAAGTCTCGTTTTCGACGAGTCGATATTTGAATTTTGCTCCCATGTTTTTCGTCCCAGTGTATAGAATAACCAAATATCCCCTACACTAATTAAAACATCACAAAATTATGGAAATTTATATAAAATATTCTTCCCCTAAATTATTGTTTTTAAACCCATATTTGATCCCCAATTGACATTCTAAAGATCTAAGAATAAATTGAACATTTTGAAGTCAATGATGATTTAACTAGTATTTGAACCATGAAGCTCACGAAATTTTTTCCCCTTTGTATAATAAAAGTGTGATTTAGGCTCCGTTTATAAAATGTTTTCAACTGAAAATGGTTTTCCATGAAAAAAACCTTTTACGGTGAAAAACTCATTTTCATGAAACTTTTTCGTTGTTTGGTAGCATGGAAAATAATTTTACATTTAAACACTTTCCGTTGTTTGGTTGAACTGAAAATCAATTACTCCTATAAACTTTTCTAATTGTATTCTCTTGTCACTTTTAACTCTTTTCCGATATATTTTCTAATTGTTTGTCATTAGCTAAATTTGTTATGCTACAACAAATAATATTTTATACAATCTACAATGTATTTCTTTAATCTATTAATAACTACATTATACAGAATATCGCTATAAAATTAGAGAACCCTAAAAAATCTGGTTTAACATTATAAAAAAAACCTTAAGCTAATTATAAAAGAGTATTCACAATCGAATAAACAAACCAATCACACAGATAAATCAATCAACTGGTTGCAATGTAATAGTTTATACTTTTACATTTTAAATTCTAACAGAAAGAAAATTTAAACTCTAATTTCAAATAAAATGTTGATTCCCCACATTTCATGAGAAACTTTCATAATTTAATCGAATAGGGGAGAAATCTAGGTTTTTTTTTTTACTAAAATGGATAAAATTAGTTCAAATTAATGATATAGTACGATAATTTAATAATCAAGACATGAGATTAGAAAAAACATACTGAATTAATGATATTCGAAGAAGATGAAAAGAAATCGTGGATTTTCCCCCCAATTTTTAAGAGAGAGAAAGTGTGGAGCTGAGAAAGAGGCTACCGAGAAGATGAGAATAGAAAAATACGTGAGTGAGCTAGGTATGGCCCGGTCCGGCACGCAGACCAAGCAAGCACACTTTTGGCATAGTACGACACGAGCATGATTGTGGCACGACACGACATGTTGTCCGTAGAGTGGGCCGTAGGCTAGGCCGCGGACAAAAAAAAATTTAGGCACTAGCACGCAAGCAGCACGCCAATTTGACAAAAGGCACGACTCGAAGAACACTATTATTTTGTATTATTTAATACAATTAATATTACTATTATTTTCAATACTATTATATTCTTATAATATAATTTATATTATCTAAAATTATTTTTTTTCAATTCTATTGTATACTTTATTTTTATTTTTTATTAAAAAATTAGGTTAGCATGAGACATGACATAGCACACCAAGCACGTGGGTCGTGCTAGGCCATTGACCGAGTTTTACGGAAAGACTGCATGACACGACCACAAGTAGGCACGACACGACACGACACGAAAAGAGGTCAGACATGAGCTGACACGATCCAAGACGTGCACAACACGACTCATGCTAGTGCACAACATGACTCGTGCTAGTGCCAGTCCGCGGGCAACAAAAAAAAATTAGGCACTAGCACGCGAGCACGAGTCGTTTAGGCACTCACACATTATTATAAGAATTTGTTAAGTTAATTTTAAAATCCTAAAAAATATATTTTTTAAATATATATTCGTTATGTATATATTTTATCGATATTCATAGACTAATTTTTCATATATTTTATCGATATTATCCATATTCCTAAATTTATTATTCATATGTATTATCGATATTCCTAAATTTATTATTCATATGTATTATCGATATTCCTAAATTTATTATTCATATATATTATCAATATTCCTAAATTTATTATTTACATATATTATCGGTATTCATATATTCATTCTTCATATATATAATCGATATTCATATAACTTGAATTGCCTTGTTCTTATTTCTTAATTTTGTGGGTGGGAGAAAAAAAGGGGCTTGAACTTATATATGTTAAAATTAAAATTAAAATTTATAATTTATTTTATAATTAAATTTTAATTTTCATAAATAAGTTGCCTACGTATTCCAAATGAATTAAAGCCCACATAGTTATTTTACGTACCTGAGATGGTGCCTAGCCAGTTAGCCACCTACTTTTTATATATATATTATCGGTATTTATATAACTTGAATTGCCTTGTTCTTATTTCTTAATTTTTGTGGGTGGGAGAAAAAAAGGGGTTTGAACTTATATTTTAAAATTAAAATTTAATTTTAATAAAATTTAATTTTCATAAATAAGTTGTTTATGTATCCCAAAAGAATTAAAGTCTACATAGTTCTTTTACGTACACTAGTAAAATAATAATCAATTGCGGTTAAAGATTTGCGACATAATACCAAAAAAGCAGCAGTTTAATTAGATAATTCAATAATATGCGGCGTATTACTGTAAAACCGCCGCTTTTTAATTAAAATCCATAATAATATGTGGCGTATTAGTGGTAATCTGCGGCATATTAATTTAATCATATAATATTATCTTGTTTAAACATGATAGTTTCGTTGGTCGGTAAAAACGTAGAATACTTGCATTCTGCCGCACGATTTTGCATAGTGATACTGATACATCAAGTGTAGTATGATACATATATTCCAATGTAATTTAATTTACATAGCCAGACCTATATTTTCAGTCAATGATTCATTAATGGCACTTATCTGAGATTTCCTTCAGCAATTGTGGAATGCTTTATGAATAATATGGCAAATTATCGTTTATTGGTTATTGTACTAAGTATGATATTGTTCCCTTTATTTTTACTCTATTTCTATTTACGTAATCAAAGTTTAAAAAGTTTGACTATAAATTTCCATCACTTTATAACTAATATTATATTTAAGTGAGATCTTGTTAGATGAATCTCATTATATCAAGAAGTGTTCATAATTTTTTGTCTTACGGATTTAAAGATAAAAAATATTTTTAGTCGTATCTTAGAGACCATAAAAAGTCAAACGGGGCAAAAAATTATGGACAGAGGGATTTCGTATGTTTATATGACTTTCAATCCCTAATCAAAATATGGTTGATATATATATTTAAGACTTCCTTGATCATGAGGAGTGGGTGGTTCCGGTGGGATACAAGTTGCCTTCTTCTGTTCTTCAATACAGTTAATTTGATAAATTTTGGGGGCGATTTGATAAATTTTGGGGCAGCACTTAACTACTCCTCTTCTTTACCATCGTATCATCTAAATGATGGTAAATAAAGTTGAAATTTATTACATCAACTAAAATTAACTATGGAGTATCATAAGTCTATCCTATAGCAAGTCTATCCTACACCCGAGAGGGCAAAGAGAAAGGTGCTGCTTAGGGTAAAATGAGCAGTTTTAAGAGAAAATGAGCAATTTTAGAGAAAATTACTAATTTTAAGTAAAAAAAAATGATGAATTAAAATAAACAATTTTGAGTGAAAATGAATAATTTTGAATTTTTTTTAAAAAGTGCAAATAGTTAATGTGACAATTTAATAGATGAGCAATAATTATATTCATTTGTTAAATGAGTAAAAAGTTTAATGTTTACCGTGAAATGAGAAATTTAACTAATATATATGCTATATAAAAGAGTCAGACATATAAAAGAGTCGGACACATGTATTCAGATAAATTTTATCATTGTTGATCTGACAATCAATATCCAAAATTGTATTCTTATTACGTAAGTATTTCACATCAAATGCTCAAATTATCTCATGCTTTTTCCTAAAAACTTTAAAATACTCAACTATGTAGTTAATTTATAATTGTTATTTTTTCTCCAAAATTACTCATTTGACTCAAAATTCTTCATTTTCTCTAAAATTACTCATTTTCTCTCAAAATAAATAATTTTAATTTTTTTAAAAAAGAGTGCAAATAGTTAATGCGATAATTTAATAAATGAGCAATAATTCTTATACTCATTTGTTAAAAGAGCAAAAAAACTAATGTTCCTTGTGAACTAAAAACTTTAACTAGTATAAATACAGTATTAAGAGTCACACATTTGTATTAAGGTAAATTATTTCATTGTTAATATGATACTCAATCGATACCCAAAATTATTTTCTTAACCACAAAATCCTTCACATTAGATGCTCAAAGAACCACAAGCATGTAAGGATATTACTAAATTTAGACAATTTAAATCACAATTATACAAATATAATCTTAAACTCAAAATTTTTCTTAAAATAATTTCTAATGCTCAAGTACCCAATTAATTTATATTTCTATATTTTCTATGAAATTTTACTCAAAATTCTCATTTGCCCTAATTTTTTTTAACCGAAAGCATTTTCCTCAATGTACTCCAGGGACTATAAACAAATTTCTAACTATCCACCTCTCTTGGCCTATTCTAGACCAAGCCAACATCCTATCCTGACCCCATCTTAACCTATCCCTAGTTTAATTTAAATCTTGCTCTCTCCTACCTCAACCCAAACTACCACCCTAATCAATCCCTAACCTATAAAATTAATTATCGTCTCCCTCAATTATTTCCTACCTTAACCCTAACTACCACCCTAGCATCCTATCTACATACCCTAATTAGAGCATACCTTCTACATATGCCCTAATAGTGCTAACTATTAAATCTAACCTATATCTTTTACTTGCCCTCGCGACTTAATTATCTCCTACCTTAACCCTAACTACCGCCCTAGCATCTTATCTACCCTGAGTAGAGCATATGTTCTACATATGCCCTAATAGTGCTAACTATTAAAACTAACCAATCTCTTGCTTGCCTTAGAGGCTTAATTATCTCTTATCTTACCCTTACCTATCAACCTATCATTCAATCTATCCTAACAAGAGCATACCTTCTACATAAGTCCAAATAGTGCTATTAAATCTAACCTATCTTTTACTCGCTCTAGCGGCTGAATTATCTCCTACCTTAACCCGAACTACCGCTCTAGCATCTTATCTACCCTAATTAGAGCATACCTTAGGATACTAGTCATACATGCTCTACTAGTTCCAAGTAACGAATCAACAAGATATAGTGGGCAATATGGGTTCTATGAAGGAAAAAATTGGGGATAAAATAGTAATGATGAAGCAATAATATAAGCCATATGAATGTTCATAGTGCCTTCCTCAAAATAGGCTTAATCCCAAATAAGACTCAAGCTAGGCATGCAACCAAAGACCACCTAAATATAAGTGAGTCATATAATCTCTCTCAATAATGGAAGTAAGGAGTAGTGGACTCACATGGCACCCATACATATTACATAATGTGCTAATCCAGCAATTATCATCCCTCCATTTATTCTTAAACGTACCCAATTAATATTCATATAAAATTATTACAGAGGTGGTACACTTGCCACCAATTTCCTTCTTGTATGAGCTGGTCCACATGTGGGCATGTGATAATTTGCCTTGTTAATTTAAACATTTTTTTTTTATTAGTGGGAGGAATGACGGTTTAGTGGGTCCATGCCATGATTGGCACTAACATGTTCATCACATCATACATATTTCTTCTTCCTATGGCCTAAGCTATATATAATCACTACATCCTTAATTCCCTTCCTCTTTAATTTCTTGTAATTTGTACTTACCAAAAACCCTATACTCTTTACTCTTGTAAGTTCCACAAAATATTTCTTTTTTCTAAAATGCTATTCCGTATTTTCTATTTTCTCTCTCTATTTATACAGAGTATTATATTTTTTTTAAAAAAAAATACTTTTAGAATTTTCTTTCTCATCCACAGTTGATACTATTTTCTTTCTCTTCGGAGACATCTGATAAAATTGAAACGTTATTTATGTTTACTTGAGTATACATTTTTTTTTATGTATAGCATGTCATTTAAGAGGTGGAACATCGTAACCACAATTTTTTTACCTGCACGAAATTACTTATTGACTTCTAAAGATTATAATGAATGAAATATTATAAGTAGTGTTAGACGGAGTAGTAAGTTTAATGTTTCTTGTCAATGGTCAGTATAAAATGCATCTTTATCCCAAAAAATGTTTTCCACTTTGGTTTTGTGACAACATTTCGAAATATAATTAGCGGAAATTGAAATCAATAAAAATTAAATATATACTAAACCATAAAAATACATTACCATGGACATTCACATACGACATCCTATACAAACTATATAATATTGAGGTAGAATATGTTGATTGTTATTATATTGCTACTAATAAATGTCATAGGTTTAAAAATAGAGGGAAAGGAAGTTCCGTAGAAACCTTTAAATTAAAAGAAAGATAAAGGCATAAAGATGTTTGCAAAAATTTAAAATTATAGGGGAAAAAAAGGAGGAAAAGAAAGCAAAGAAAGCGAAATAAAAGAAGCATAAAGTTTATGATTGAAAGGCTAAAATTATTTAATTGAGAGAAAATTCATAGATTTTTGTTCAATACAAACATATATTTTTAATTAAAATCAAAGTATTTAAGGGTAATTGTAGTAATTAAGTAAATCTAATATGAAGGGCAATGACATCAGCTGTGGTATTATCAATTATAAGTAGAAAGATGTTGTTTTGTTTCGTTTCAATGTCTTGTTATTCCCATAACATGTAAAGATTCCTCCTGTCCAACTTAATCATCCATTTTCATCAAACAACTAACCCAACTAAGTATGCCATCATTTACATAAATTTATTACCGGTATATATAGCTCATTTTTCCTTGTATAAGATCTTCAAAATATAATAAACTTATTATATTCCGTATACTTATTATATTTCGTGTATAAGTAAGATTTTAAAAAATGTTATTATATTTCGTGTATACGTAAGATTTTAAAAAATGTTATTATATTTTTAAAAAATGTTATTATATTTCGTGTACACATGTTTTGATTAAACTTGAACATGATATACTATAGTTATTGCTTCTTTGGTGATCGTTGTAGCCAAAACCTTTTGATAATATTTGATTTGTATAAAGTGCGGTGCTTTATAGACTTTAAGGCATAACACTTGAGTAATAGTGACACTTAGTTACAAGAATCTTTGTCATACTTGAAAGTTACTCTTCTCAATGTGAGAAAACCTGGGCAAAGTCTTGGTCCTGATCATTTTGGCCATGCACCTTCGGGATTCGCACTCATAGTTTTCTCTTTTTTTATTTTCAATAGGCTTAAAGATAAATGTTATACTCTTTTCGACCGAAATTAGTTGTCACATTAATAGTACTTATCGATTTGAGTTAAATTAGGTCAATTTATTTTATCGGGTCGGATCAGATTGGTTTAGGTCATTATCGAGTCGGGTCAAATCGGTTATTTGCTTGCTTGAGTTCGGTTCGGTTTCGGGTCAGGTCGTATTTGGTTTGGGTCAATGTCGATTCAGGTCAATTCGGGTCGATTCCTAGACGGGTTATAACGGGTTATTTCGAATTCGGGTAAATTTCGGATCAAGTTAATTATAATAATGTGTCACCTTGATTTTGGTTGAAATCTAGGATGGGTTTTGTCGGGTCCACATCAAGTCATTAATGACATGCTATTATCGATTTATGACTCAGTATTTGTTATTTTATTGTATTCATCTCGGGTAATTTTGGGTTAGCTCATACGATAACTTATTTTTATATGATGGTTAAACCATAAGCCATTACAAAACAAAATATTTATGAGGTAATGATTACTAAATGTGTATTATTATACCAAACGAGTATATAATGTGTATCTTTAGTGTATCAATGCGTCCAAACGAGCTTATACAAGCATATTACGAACTACCAAACGTATCACCCTACCTACTAGATGGATGGGGATTGTATAATCGTGTTATCAGTCTTTTCTACGCAAAATAATTTCATATGGCAAAGTGGCAAATTTGATCATACCAAGTATAATATAAGGTGCCTTTTAAGAAATGCAAGAGCCTAAAAGATGTGCTGCATTATGCTTCAGTACAAAACTGCTATTCAGACAGACTTCCCCTAATTAATTAATCAAACGGAAAACACCCAAGTATTTGTTTTTACTGTTATATTAACTTACTAATACAGTTGACCAAATATATAGTAACAGTACTAGAAGCAAGTAAGAAACTGAGCTAAGAGAAACACATTCTCTCCATGTTTATTGTCGGAGATACACACAAAATCCAAATTTTTTTACATTTTCATTTCCTTCTTTGCAGATTTCACAGCATCATTTGCATCATCCAATCCACTAAAAAATTATGAAAATTTTCATTTTATCTTTTATATTATATAGTAGTAGTACATAGAAATGATGCCCATTCATTAACCAATCTTCTTCATCATCTTCTTCTTCATTTACATTTTTCACACAAACTCCCCTGACCCACAAGAGCCCACCTTCTGATTTCATTTTTGCAATCATGAAAAAGTAGTTACACTCAACCTTAGTGCAAGTTTTTAGTAGATCATCACTCAACAGCAATAATGCACCTTAAACTTCAGTTGTCATTGTTGCTGTTGTACCTCTTCTACTGTTACATTGGTAGTTACACTATCAGTGGAGCTACTGATCTCAATCATGAAGCTTCCATTCTTTTATCGATAAAATCGAGCTTAGTCGATCCATTAGATAAGCTACATGACTGGAAGCTACCAACTAGCAAGAATGATTCAAATCATTGCAGTTGGACTGGTGTCTACTGCAATGAACTGAGATTCGTAGAGAAGCTCGATCTTTCCCGCATGAACCTCAGTGGCAAGGTCTCAGATGAGTTCCATCAGCTGAGTTCGCTGTCTTTTCTGAATTTATGCTGTAATGAGTTCACAACAGTACTGCCAAATTCCCTCACAAATGTCACATCATTGAGTTTCTTAGATGTAAGCCAAAATCTGTTTTCTGGCACTTTTCCCTTGGGATTTGGTAAGTTTGATTCTTTGTCATATTTAAATGCTTCGTGCAATAATTTTGAGGGGGATCTTCCTAGAGATTTGAGCAATGCTACTCTTCTCGAGACTCTCGATCTTCGAGGAAGTTACTTTGTGGGATCCATTCCTGCTTCTTACATGAACTTGCAGAAGCTGAAGTTCTTAGGCTTGTCAGGAAACAACTTGACAGGCCAGATACCTCCTCAGCTGGGGCATCTTTCTTCTTTAGAAACCATGATTCTTGGGTACAATATGTTTGAAGGAGAAATTCCTAGAGAGTTTGGTAATCTTACCAATCTCAAGTATTTGGATTTGACAGTTGCCAACCTGGGGGGTGAAATACCATCCGAATTAGGAGGGTTGGTTCAGCTGGATACACTTTACTTGTACAAGAACAGTTTAGTAGGAAAAATCCCACCAAAAATTGGTAATCTCTCATCCTTAGTTTTCCTTGATTTTTCTGATAACTTTTTATCAGGGGAGATCCCAGCTGAGATAGGTGAGCTGAAGAACTTGCAGCTGATAAACCTGATGTTCAACGAGTTAACAGGCTCGGTCCCTTATGGGATCGGTAAGTTGCCTCAATTGCAGATCCTAGAGCTCTGGAACAACTCTCTTTCTGGGCATTTGCCTAGTGATCTTGGTAAAAATTCCCCCTTGCAGTGGCTGGATATTTCATCCAATTCATTTTCGGGTGAAATTCCAAGTGGCCTTTGTGATAAAGGTAATCTCACTAAGCTCATTCTGTTCAACAATGCTTTTGATGGCTCTACACCAACTAGCTTGTCAAAATGTGAGTCTTTAGTTCGTGTTCGAGTGCAAAATAATCGCCTTTCCGGTACTATACCTTTAGGTCTTGGGAAGTTACCTAACCTTCAGAGATTAGAATTGGCAAATAATAGTCTCACTGGTAGCATCCCTAATGATCTTGCTTCTTCACTGTCTCTCTCGTTCATAGACTTCTCAGGAAACCTCTTACAGTCTACTCTGCCCTCTACTATTCTATCCCTTCCCAACCTCCAAACCCTCAGAGTCTCAAACAACAATTTAGGAGGTAGAATTCCAGATCAGTTTCAGGACTGCCCATCACTTTCTGTTCTTGATCTCTCATCAAATCACTTCACTGGTATGATCCCAACAAGCATAGCTTCTTGTCAGAAACTGGTCACCCTGAGCTTAAAAAATAATCAGTTAACAGGTGAAATCCCTGATTCTATTGCAATGATGCCATCATTAGCAATTCTTGACCTCTCCAACAACACCTTAACAGGAAAAATCCCTGAACATTTTGGTAGTTCGCCAGCCTTGGAGATGTTCAATGTGTCACATAACCAGCTTGTTGGTCCTATCCCACCAAATGGTATACTTAAGACTATAAATCCAGCAGATCTAGCAGGAAATGAAGGCCTTTGTGGTGGGATCCTTCCTCCCTGCTCTGCAGCTTCATTGTATGGAACAGATAATCAAAATCTCCGAACCAGACGTGTCCTAATAGGATGGGCAATAGGAGTTTCGGCTGTTTTAGCAGTTGGGATTGCATTCCTAGGAGTCAACATCATTTACAGAAAATGGTACTCTAATGGAACATGTTTTGAGAGACATGATGATGGCAGCAATGGGGCGTGGCCTTGGAGACTGATGGCCTTCCAAAAGCTCGGGTTCACTAGTAATGACATCCTTTCCTGCATTAAGGAGTCAAATGTGATCGGAATGGGAGCTTCTGGGATAGTCTACAAGGCTGAGATAACTCGGCTAAACTTGATTGTAGCAGTCAAGAAGTTGTGGAAAGCGAAGACTGACATTGAGGCAGGGAATAGCGGTGATGATCTTGTAGGAGAGGTGAACCTTCTCGGGAAATTGAGACACAGGAATATTGTCAGATTATTGGGATTTCTTCACAATGATAAGGAGGCTATGATTTTGTACGAGTACATGCATAATGGAAACCTAGGAGATGCTTTACATAAAAAACAAGCAGGGGAGTTGTTAGTGGACTGGGTATCAAGATACAACATTGCAGTAGGAGTTGCTCATGGGCTTGCCTATCTTCATCATGATTGCCATCCACCAGTCATTCACAGAGACGTAAAATCGAACAATATATTGCTCGATGCCAACCTAGATGCAAGAATTGCTGATTTTGGATTGGCTAAGATGATGATCAAGAACAATGAAACTGTCTCTATGATTGCCGGCTCTCATGGTTACATTGCTCCTGGTAAGTCCCTTCAGGCTTCAGTCATATTTCTGTAATGTTAATTAAATCTACTTATATGAAGATGTCTGAGATCTTAATCTTGATATATATTATATAGTTTAAATAATCATTAAAACCTCGTAGCTCACTATGCTAAAATCTGTTACAGCCAAACTTGAGATGAATCAGAATAGCTGATAATCCCGCTAATGATTATCTTGTTGCTCTTTTTGTGATGCAGAGTATGGATACTCATTAAAAGTAGATGAGAAGAGTGATATCTACAGCTATGGGGTTGTTCTGTTGGAGCTCTTAACCGGGAAGAGGCCGACAGACAAAGAATTTGGAGAGTCAACAGACGTTGTAGAGTGGATAAGAAACAAAGCAAGAAACAACAGATCATTAGAGCAGGTTCTTAATCCTTGCTTAGCAGGAAACTGTAAACATGTGCAAGAAGAGATGTTACTAGTGCTTAGAATCGCGATTCTTTGCACCGCAAAAGTTCCCAGGGATCGTCCCTCAATGAGAGATGTGATCACAATGCTTGGAGAAGCAAAGCCTAGGAGGAAAAGCAGTAGTATTAGTGTAACTACAGCTAACATAGACAAGGATAAACCTGTTTTTACAGCTTCTCCTGTAAATGGCATCGTATAGCCTTTGCCATGTAGAGACCAAAATGTACGCTATTCTGCATATTCTTAGTTGTAACTTTGTATGTAGCACTTTTTTCCAGTCATATTTTTTTTTGGTATCTGTTACATTTTGTTATCAGATTGAAGTTGGAGCTTAAAAGATAAAGGATGTGCTATAAAAGCTATAGATATTAATCTTCAAAAAGAGAGATATTAATCTTCAAAAAGAGAGACTTCTCCTTCATTGTTGTACAGTACCCATTGTAGATTAACAGAAGACGCATCAGTGCTTAAACTTTAACTTCTTATTGAAGAATCAATATTGAGATGGAATATGATCAAATATACTCTAAAGAGGATAAATAAAGTGTGTACAATTTTTACAATTAGGATCTTAAGGTCTTGATATGAGTTTCAAGGGAAGAACGAGCTTTGAGACTTCACTTTGAAATTAAATGTCAAGGCCTTGAAATAGGTTTCAAGGGCACTTGATAAATAACGTTGACTTCATTGTAGCTTTGATTAAAGAACGAAACAAACAATAAAATGTAAGTAAAGAAATGTAGAAATAAAATGAGACAAAATACAGTTATTTGGTACGAAGTTCGGCAACTAATTTGCCTTCGTCTCCGCGTAAGGTTGTCCAACCCTTAGAATTTAACTCGCTCTTTTATTATTTCCCTTAAAGACTTAAAGCACCCTTAGAAGATTACAACCCTATCTTCTAATCCATAGCACCCCAATTACACTTTTAGCGTCTCAAATCCTATTAATAAAAGTCTCTTTTTTCGATACGTTTGAGTATTATGGTATACTCTTAGTATAACGGTCTGTATAAAATATTTCTTTTATCACTCAAGAGATTATACTATACCTTTTTTCTCAAACTAAAATACAAATAACTATTACAATGCTAGAGAGAAAATAATTCTGCTTCCCTACCAAAATATATGGAAGAAACACAATTAGAAAAAAAATTACATCCCAAATACTAAAAGTCTTCCATGAGCAAACTGAATAATCCTATTAACTCCTTCTGATAGTCCAACCATTCCACCCAAATAATATAAGGATTCTAATAAACATTTTAAAACTTAAAAGCCTTCAATTAGTAGATGAACACCTTTTCTACCTGTCATTGTTCAACCAAAAATGTGTAAGAAAATTCCAAAAAATAAAAACAACAGTATCGTACTACACTTGCAAGCCTTTGGAACCCGTTTAGGTAAGTGCACATCCCGAAACCTCTGTTATGCAACAGAGACACATAATGCCCTCGTTGTTCTGGTTGCTCAATATCTTGTCTTCTTCTAGTTTTTATCGCAGGGGGCTTGCCTTAGAGGAGTACTATATAGATAGAAATGGCGCAATCTTTAGAGACGGAGGGGGTATAATGCAGCAATGGCAGTCAGGGTTTTGAGAACATGTTGTGGGCTATTGTTGAAGGCTTGAGCTCCTTCTTTTGTTGACACCAACTTGTTTACAAACTAAAGCTAAGCATCTCGTTGTAATCCCAGCCTTACTAAGTTTACCATCACTTGCTTGTTGCCTCAGTCTCCAGTGTGCTTCTTTAAGTTTATTGCTGGTCTATTCTTCAACTTTTTCACAGGAGGTCCATTTAGAGGCTCTATTATGGAACCATATGATTTCATGCATGTAGCCTTTGTAGAATAATGAGACATATACTACTCTGGTTATTCTTCATTGCTCCATATTGCAGCTACAGCATGGATTTCTTCATATAATTTTCTCCCTAGCATTCATAATTTTCTTCGTCTTAATTTATCTGATTCTTCCTCATCATAGTTTATCTTAAAATTAGCATGTTTACCACCCACTACTCCTGCAACATTCTTATCATGCATGGTCTTGTCTTCACAATAAGCATCGGGGACAGATTCATCATGCACACCAGTAGAAAGAATTCTCTGATTCATCAACATGCTCACAAATACAAGTGAATTATTTTATATTCAGTACTGAGCCAGATCATGAAAGTAAACACAGTGTCAATGTGTCATAGTACTGGGATAAAAAAAAAAAATTATTTCAATATTGGACCAGTTGAATGCAGTAGACAGCAGCAGCCCATTACAGCAAAGAAGAACTCAATCCCAGTATTAGCAGAACAGCACTCTTTATGTGATTAGGAAAGGGCCTAAAATATTAGGAGTACTTTATAGGTAGTACGTATAAAAATATGTGTTGAGAGTGGGATTTGAACCCACGCCCTTTCGGACCAGAACCTTAATCTGGCGCCTTAGACCAACTCGGCCATCTCAACTAGTTGGACAATTTTTGGTAATACGTTTATAAATCATGTGAACAACAACGATGGCAAAATTTTTTTGTTTATTTGATTAGCCACATATACTCCTATAGCGATGTTGCGCCTCAGGTTGTATTTAGGTCGGATGCAAATCGGGTTTGAATTTTAGAATGTCGAGTTTAATCAATTTCGGATTAACTTCAAGTTGGGTTACGTGTCTCACTTTTCGGGTCATAACTAGGTCAGTTTCAGGTAGTTCACGGGTCGAGTCAGATTTTGACATCCCTATTTATACTCCTATAACGATATTGTGCCTTATTGACTTGAGAAAATGGGAATTTATTTCTAACGAGCAATTGTTTGATTAAAACAAAATGGTCTCAATATGAGACAATCTTTTTTTTTCTCACTTTTATGTAGCAATTTTTTATATCAACCAGTTAAATAATTCACTAATTATCTTTTTGTAACGATTGATGAGTTACATTTCTCGAAGAAATTGTTTTGTTTTACTTGAATAAATAATTGTTATGAAAATCTGATTCAATGAAGACATAGGAAGTAAGGAGTAAAGCAGCTAATTTCATGATGGTAAATTAAATAATGGTTTTGGAAATTTAATTTAATAGCCCTTGAATGTGGGAATGGGGATGGAAATGGAGAGTCTACAAAATTGAGGATGATTACTGACCAATACTTCAGTCTAACTACTGAGGAAAGAAAACATGTTTGGGTTGTAGATCATATTAAGGAAGATGGGGCGTAGAATGGAGATAAAATCTGGAGACTGTTCCATAGAAATGTTGCTCAATCAATACTGGCAACCAACGTTAGCCACAGGCTGGTAGAGGATGAAGTGCACTATTATTAAGCTAGCTGTGTTTAGATGAGGACTGAATCTAGATTGATATGTTTGACTTTGAATTAGATAAGATTGATTTGGATGATTTGTGTTTCGGTTCAGGTTTAAATCGAATGATTTATAATCTTCAAAAAAGATTATTTTGATTCAAATGAGTAATTTTGAGTCAAACGAGTAATTTTAAAAGGAAAAAAAAAAGAAGAAACAATTATAAATTAACTAAGTATTTGAGAATTTGAAATTCTTTTAGGAAAAAGTATAAAATTTAATAGTATATTTGTACCATTGTGATTTAAATCGTTTAAATTTAGTAATAATTCTTATATGTTTCTAGTCATTTGAGCATATGATGTAAAGGACGTATGTAGTTATAAAAATAATTTTGGATATTGATTAAGTACCATAGACGAGTAATATTTTCATATGTTGCCAATCTATAGATATTAGTGGGGTATAATTTCCTTTATTTTGAGGGAGGCCAGTATGTATATGGATGGTACTGCGTATTAGATTAGTTTCTAATCACCGAATTATTTCCATAAGGTTCATATATTTTTTGTGAGACTTACATTTTAAATTAACAATTCACACTAATCAAATCCAAATTCTAGTAGGCAACATTTTCGAGCTAAAACATTTTGAGTGGGGTTCTTGCCTTAGACTCGAAAACTTCACAATTCAAAAGAAATGTTAAGCAATGCTTTGTAATTTGTATGGGGCATAAGCTTGAAAGCGGCGGAAGGCCTAAGTAAGAGGAAACTCAGCACAAAAAATTACTGATTGGGAAAATGATATTTTCCATACTAAAAAAAATATATTTACTTTTCAAATTTGCTTTTTACATTATAGCTATAATATCTATAAATAAGTATTATAAAAAATATATATAATTTGTATATTAATAAAATATACTTCTAGACGAATCTAACAAGATCTAATATAAATATGTTTTAACTTATATATATATATAACGAAAAATTATAATTAAATTTCCCACTCCTCAAATATTCTATTTAAGACAAACAAAAAAGATCAATAATTCGATTGATGACCAAACTTCACAAGCCTATAGTATTCGATGAGATCATACAAGTGTCTCTTTACGTCACAAGCCAAATACTATTCGATTAATGACCAAACTTGACAAGCTCAGACCAGAAAGCAAATGTATGTAATAGGGATAACGGCAGAATTTTGAAGGGGAAGCAGTAGTATATGTGAAACAATGCGTGCTACTTATCTTTATTAAATGCCAAGCCATACAGAATTGGCAAAAAATATAGCCAGGAACTAATATATGTACTACGCTTTTACAAAATTTTCCTTGGCATTTTTAAGAGAAAAAAGAAGCCTCAATTCATACATAAGCATACCAAGGAAGTTGTATATGTATTCCTGTGTATGCTCAAAATTGCAAGCTTTGTGATGTCTCATAAATGTATAAAAGAATATATGAATTTTTATTTGATTCACTACCGCTTCAACAATGGAGGAAGGTTTTTCTAAGCGTACTAGTGATATTTGCACCTAGTCATCACTGTTTACCTGGCTTTCCTGTCTCTGGACACTTCGTGCAAGCTTGACATGCAGGAGAGGGGACGCCATCCGAGATGTTGATCTTAACGGTTTTCTGTGCCTCTTCATTTCCTGGAACATAGAGGAGTGCGTCCAAAACTAAGATGTCGAAGTCGCGTGGACGGAAAAATGATAGCCAGGAGTTATCTGCCAAAAGCAGCAGGAGAAATGGTTAGCAAAGAGGAAAGGGGGAGACAACAGAAGCAGCAATTGATGATTGATGGCCTGCAGCCGATGTTGGCTTAGATAAATATTCCCTCAGTCCAGAACTAGTAGTCACATCATTCCAATCTAAAACATCTAAGGTTAATAATTTTACTAAGATTTGTACTAGTGTCCCACTCTTCCATTCTCTCCTTCATCCATTCTACGTGAAGGCATCACAGGGAACTAGAGATTTTATTTCTGAAACAAAGCAAGACCTAGAATAAAATAAAACTTAAAGAGTTTTACACAATTTAAGGGAGGTTTGTCCTCCAAAACTATATCGGCCACCCACATTGGTGGTTGTTCAAACACCAGGGAATTAGAGTTTGATCCTTTGTTATTTTAGGAAATGTGACAACTTGTCCGGACATCACAAAAATGGTATATTTGACTTGTTTCCTGACAATAGGAAATTCATGGTTTTGGGCAAAGCTTATCATATTGCTCGAAGGTTACATGGTCATTGCATCAAATTTCCTCCATTTATCAAGCTAGAAGCTTACAACTTTAGCGTGGGACAATAGATATCCAATCCTCTTTTCCCCCTTCCAGCCTTGGCCTCTTAGATAATAAGATAAACCTTCTCAACAAAGAATTAGAAAAGGGTGAAAAAATCAGGTAAAAGATAAGGTAGATGACCATGATTACCTCCGTCACGAACACCTTTTAAGCGCAGAACACCATTGCCTTGAGGTCCAGAAATAGGAAAGGTGCAAGACACAGAATTCCTCTTGTGGGCTACAGAAAGTGAAGCACTATACCAAGGGCCTTTAACTACTGGTTCACCTATCGCATTAATGACTTCCTGATTCTTGCTGACTTTCTCCATTGCCTTGCTGAAACCAAACAGTTAGAAAAATGAGTCCAAGACAGTGTTGTTTAATTGCACCTAATCTCAAATTCAGGCATCATAATATACGTGAAATACGCAACTTGCTCGAGCAGAAAAACACCCTTAATTTACATAGTGGCTCCATAAGCGCTGAGAATAGTCTTTCTTCTGAAAATTATCCATAATTTCTAAAAAGATAAACGTGCTCCTTCCACCAAGATATAGTAACCATTCCACATAGCAGCAACGGTCGTGATATTTTAGGGGTCCTAGGCATAATAATATTCATGAGGCCCTTCTACTCTACGCGTAAATTTTCCCTTATCCATTTCGGGATAATAAACACAAGGTTATATAGAATATGATGATTTTATTTTATATTACTAATTTTGACCGTAAAATGATTCAACCATGGTAAAAATAATTGAAAAAATAAATTATTAAAAAAAAGGTACACAAGGGGTCTCTAGTCAAACAATATTATTTTTAGAAGCAAATTAATCAAATTATAGTGTTGAATAATGATGATATCTTTGAATGAGAGTTAATAGAATACTTATACTTACCTTCAATAGTGGAGTACCTCGTTGAATAATAAAGGCATATTTAGCAAATTAGAAAATTGCATAAAAACTCTAAACCCAACTTTAATACAAGAGCATACATGTAGTACACATTATATTTTTTAATATCCAAGATGCTACTACATACAAATATACCATCATCATTATCAACCAATATAAAATCTTGATTGCATTTTATCAAAAAATTAAAAATAAAAATCTTAAATTTGATATATTTTTATAGTTGTATGGCACAATTAGGTTGACAAAGGAGTAAATTTATTCATTGCAAGTCTCCAAAAACTTAATAATTTATAAAGCATAATTTTAGAAATTATGAAAATAGAGAACAATAATTAAAAGTAGGGATAAAGGTACAAATTCCATTGAAAACTAGAACTTTCAATGTCATAAATGCTTTAAATTAATTGAAATTTGACATAAAGAAAAATCAATTAAACTTTAAAATTATCATTAATGACTTAGTTAAGGCTTTTTTAAAAATTTATTGAAAATATAGTTTCTAAAATTGAATTTGGGCTCTTCCAAGCTGAGCCCTATTCGATCGAAATTCGTGCCTATGCCTAGGTTGCCGGGACGGCCACATAGAACTATTATAAGATGTTCTTCAAAAGGTAAGAATACTCATGTGAAGTAGTAAAATTCCATGATTAGACTTCAAAATACTCCCTAATTCCCAATTCTCTTTTTGGGACTTGGTTAATCACAAAGTATACTATTACCTATTTTATTTTCTGTAAATAGGTTGTTCCCTTTTGCAAAAACTTTGGGGGAAGATCTAGTCAAATGATTAATGCAGAAGCCAGAAAGCTTCACAAAAAAATGTCTTAATCATATGGATACTGAACTAAAATACTATTCATATTAATAAAATATACATCTACATTTCCTGGATACAACTCAAAAATCAGGATTCAGTTTGTCAGTTGATACCCTCCCTTTTGAAAAAAGAAAAATAAATTATCTCAAGGAAAAATAATAACAAGAATCTCCAGAATCCTTTTCTGATATGTATAATTGTAAAATCAGGCTTTCAAAACTCTGCCACAAGACTACAGCTATCAATTTACCAGCCTTCCAGCAGGAAACAAGCTCTGTTCACCAGGAACTGAAAGGAAAGCTTATCCCTTGGCATCACCTATTGGCTAGTGATCCTAAACTAGTTTTCACTTAGTCAGTTGATTTGCAATACCACCTTCTTGTGAAACAATCTGTGTTTCCACCACCCACCTTCTCTCGTTTGTTATAATACACCTCTGTTTTCTGAGAGAGGTCTGGGGCTCTGGGTAAAAGCTTTCAAACAGCCAAACATTCTATAGAAAAGAGGCAATGACTGCCTGAATGTTTGTTCCTTTTATGATAAAAATCTACGCGTTGCCTCAATCCTGAAACATGATTTGCCTGCTCCTACCTATTTTATGAATCTAAGGTCATAGCATGCAAAACTATATCAAGATCAGAATACATATCCTCAATCATAATTACTCATAGAAATAGGTCACCAATGCTATGCATGAGCACCAAGAGACGGCCACTCCTTTTACATTTGGAATATCCCATGTGTATGACCCATAAATTAGTGGCACTTTTGTTTACGGCTTTATCTTTAAATTCTTCCCCACATATTCTTCTCAAAGGACTGTTCTAAAGGTGACATTAATAGAATATGAAATAACTATTTTATAGCCTATCAAATGAAGACTCATGCTTCTCTATAGAAAGAAAAGACACTCTTTTCATTATATACCTTCAGAAACTACATATATCAAGGAGAAGCAAAACTATGACCCAACACCCCAAGTCTAAATCTCATTTGAGAACAAGAATATCATACATCTCCCTCCTGTATCCAGTCTGCAGCCTTTGTTTCACTTCTTTCATGAAAGATTCAATCCATCAAATGAAATCACACTTGGTTCAATCATTAGGTGAATAGTGTTTCTATCACTAATACAGACAGTTGGATCATCAACCAAACACAGTTTACCAGTTAAAATGGTCCAATGGAAATTGATAGAAACGTATCTTTGCTAGGGGCAAGGAACAAGGAGCTTTGGGAAGTAGTAAGGTGGTGGGAAACTTCTTATAATTGTCTACAATTCAGATGTTCCTGTCCTTAACAAATTTGGGAGAATCATTTTTCCATCAGCACCATGCGTACTCATGGACATTTTGTCCCTTGATTAATGCATTACTTGGATTCCCCCTCAAGAAAAAAAACGTAACAATGTCGTTAGGCTTGTCTAGGAACTCATATATATCTAATCCCAATGAAGAACAGTGTGAGTTATTAATATAAGGGTAATTTGCAAGAAACTACCACGTAAAAACACCATTTTACGAAAAACTACCATTTAAAAACAAACTTGTGAAAAACTACCACATTAAAAAAATCCAATTGCATGATACCGCCATAAGGTGGTTTTCTGACCTTTGACCCGATTTTGCATCATTGACTTCCACGTAGATAACATGTGTCAGGCTAAATTTTTTTTTTGTTTCTCTTTTACCTAGTCCACGTGGATTACATGTGTGCAACTATACTTTTTTTTTCTTCTTTTTTTTATCCTGTAACTTATAATTGCTTACTATGGCTTAGATCCCTTACCTTCTGCTTCATCTTGTTTAGATCCCTTACCTTCTGCTTCATCTTGTACTCTGCTCGACCGGCATTTCTACTCGACCTTCATCTTCTCCCTCTCTTTCTCATATACACAAAGTCCACAATTGAACAATACCAAGGTAATGAACAAAATGCCTTCTTATTCTTTTAATTTTTCGTATTTCTTTAATTAATTATGGTTTATATATCTACGAAATTGAATCCAATTAAGCTCGGTCTAACTTCTTACCTTTCACCATGATTCAGCCCGAGTTTTGTTAAATTTAGGTGTAATGTCACTATTTTACTTTGGAATGCAGAGGAGTAGAGGAGGAGATAGTAGTGTAAAATTTACCTTTTCCCCTTTCTACTTAAATGGGATGTTGACAACTTTCAATACTTAACAAATTTAATGCTAGATGCAGCTTGCAATTTGATGTACTTAATCTCTTGTGAAAGAAATCGAGCAGTAGAAGATGAAGCCAGAAAGGTAAGGGTCCAGCCATAGAAGAAATTAAAAGCTAAAGGAGAAAAAGGAGAAAAAAGAGAAAAAAGAGAAAAAATTTACAACGGGACAGGAGAAGTTATTCACGTGGACTAGGTAAAGGAGAAATAAAAAAAATTTAGCTTGACATATGGCAACCACGTGGAAGTCAACAACGCAAAATCGGGTCAAAGTGGTATCGTACAATTGGATTTTTTTTATGTGGTAGTTTTTCGCAAGTTTGTTTTTAAGTGGTAATTTTTCACAAGATGGTGTTACATGGTAGTTTTTCATAAATTACCCTTAATATAATAATGATTTTTATACTTACAATGCCCCTTTTCAAGAATAAAGGCAAAAACAACAGTTGACAAAAACTTTACTACTAAGACCTTGGCAGAACAATGGCAACCAAGTCAACAAGGTCTATGTAGTGTTTTTTGGACCAACAACTTACTGATAAATGGCATACCTAACCATCTAAAAAATAACCCTCAATTACTTATTAATGTGTTTCCGGCTTTCTGCAGCACCCGTCACCTCTTAAATTAGTTCATAGACTCCAAATATACGAGTATCTGCACCAACTGAAAATTATGTACAACTATATATATAGAAGTTATTGCCTGCCATTAACAAGAAAATTCTATAGCATACAACTGAACAAAGCCAACTTCACTGCCTAGACAACCCTTCCAATTCTAGTGCCATTTTTGCAAAATGAAGTGCACAATTGCGATTTCATAAAGCTTATGGCAGCAACTTAATCTTGTGGTTAACCACTTAATTTGGCACCACTCTTTATTTTTCTATCTTATTCACACTACCAAAAAATAATACGCCAAGTACATTAGATTTTGAGGAGACAATCTCTAAAAGTAGCATTAAGCGCATATAGTGCACAGCTTTACCTGGAAACAAACTTCTAACAAAAAGGTACAATACACAGCATGAAGGGTGGCTGATAGCAAGTTCACAAATATAAGGAGGTACACAGTTTCTGTAACTCTACAAACTACCAGCCCCCATAAGATGCCTGTCAACGAACGCTTCATCAAAAACTGCAACCAATCTAATAGAGGGTGTGATCTTAGTTTTAAAAAGTGCGCATAGGTGCACCCAAGGCGCCAGGCGAATCTGGGCGCAGCCTAGATTGCCTCAGACAGTGATAGGCGGGTGAGATTCTTCAGCGCACGCCTTTGTGCGCCTTGGCATGCTTTTGAGTTTTTTTTCCTTTTTCTTTTATTCTTCTTAAGTGTCTTTTGTCCTTCTTGATTTTATTTCAGTACTTTTTGTTCTATTATACTGAAATTTTAGCTCTCTGTTCTTTTTATGGAGCGCCTCACACCCAAAAGCGTGCGTTTTTACCTTGCGCCTAAGTGTACCTCATGCCTTATAAAACTAAGGGTGCAATATAATTACAATATTGCTTAAATCCAAATACATATAAATCGAGGTAAACGATACATAAGAAATGTTGTAATACTCAGAATCAACAAAAGATAACTTGACTCACGTATCAGATTAATCATCAGGAATAGTTTCTGCAGGCATTTCTGCATTGTGAATGCTAATTTCTCAAGTTTTACAATTTCAACAAATCAATGAATCATACAAAAGAATAACTTTGTATTTCCAAAATCATGAACTCGGCCATGAATATTGAATAATGCCTTAAATCATACCTGCTACAGCCCTGGTAGATAGCAAGGTCATCAATGGCACTCAAAGCAACACCACCAGTAAGACAAAGCAGTGCAGTTGACACAGCTTTCCGGCCCAATGATCTGCTCCTTTCTTCATTCACTTGCTTCGATGCACTACCACCAAACCAATCAACCCAATCAACACACACAAGCATCCAACCTCACAAATCAAATAAATCCAAAGAAAAGCAACAATACACAGATTTCAAAACCCAACACAATAAAGTCAACTTTACAGCACAAATCAATGTGGGTATCAAAAAAGCACAAAACTTTGAACTTAGAGTTAATAAGCAAATGAGTATTCATCAAAATTTAAAATTTTGATTAATTACATCAAATTACCAACACAATCAAGTGTTCAACCTGAATAACTAAAACCCAGAAATTGAGAGTAGAAATATTAACTCAATAAGCATAAAATAAGGAAAAAAGTTTAGAGGGAATGTAACTTGGAAACTTGAGATGATGAGGAGATCCGAAAAAGAGAAGATATATTTCTTCTGAACATGGCTGTTTTTTTTCTCCTTCAGGCGTTAAACCCTAAACAAAACAAAGGGGGGTTTTGGTTCGGGACAGTACTGTGAAGCAGAAGCAGCTATGCGACCCGCCGACCACGCGTCCACGCCCCACGATTTTGGAGTCTTGGACACAACGCTCCCCCCAATTAGAGTGATTGCTAATCAATTCTAAGGTAAACGAGGTAACCGTTACCGTCATAAATAAACCTTCAAAAGTATAAATACATACAAAAATATATGTCAAAATTAAATATTTTATGCCGAAATTTTTCTAATATGCTTTCTATACTTTGTACGGGTACAATCTTTTCAAAATTTTTAAATAAATAGAGATAATTCACGACCTAGTTTGATAATTTAAATTATATCAAAGCACCCACTTTTGTATCTTCACTTGTGTTTACTCTTATACAAATCCGGCCACCGTAACGCTACTATAAAGAACACTGATTCTTCTGGTTTGGGTCTAGGTTTTTACCTCTGACTTGGTTGCTACGAGATAGTGTTGACTGTAATATTTTGGATGTAATTTAGTTTTAGTAATTTTATTCTATATAAAAAGAAAAAAGAAAAACATACCTACTAAGTCAGTCTAGCGTATTAAACATGGTGTAAATAATAGAGTTAATTTAATATCTAGATGTATACATTTATAGTATAACAAGTGAATATATTAAAAGATTGATTTTTAAAGGGTATCTATTTAGAATTCTAAACATTTACACGTTACGCATACTTTTATTTAAGCTTTTTATTTATTTATTTTGATTTCTCCTTACCCCAGTGAACTTTAATAATTACCATTAATATTGGAAGTCATCATGATGCATTTGGTCTTACTACTTCATAGGGAGCATTTAGAGAGCTATCAATGATCGGCACTTCAAGCATAAGAAGGCATGGTTCTTTAGGCTCTACTACTTCAAAAGGAGTATTTGGATCAATACAAGTTTTATATATGTACTATCCTTAAGTGAATCAATTATTTTTTTATCTTGTAGTGTTGTGTTTTGTAAAAGTATTTAACATAAAGTGTTTCAATGGCATTATAATGTCAATGATAAGAGTTGATTTTGTTTGGTTTTCGTTTATAATCTAGAATTTATAAATATGTGATGATAGCTTTCAATAATATTTTTAATTAAATTTATAATGATACATGATTTGATTGGGAATTTTAAATTGTAATACATGTATGTTCTAAATTAATATTTTATGTTATGAATGTTTACTACTATTTGTTAACCTTTTTTTGGGGGGCTTTTTCTTGAGAAAATATTTGATTGATCGGGATTTTGTTTTGTAAGGTTTTCAACAACTATTAATTTTGTAAGAAAATAATAATTAAAATAAAAATCATATATATACAACTTAATGGAATAGTTAATTGTGTTAGAAAAGATACCCAAAAAATCATGTGAATTTTGAGTATTTAAAATGAAATTACCATAACTTGACGTACTCTAAATGGAATTTGGCTAAACCTTAGGTATCTAAAATGGAAATTTCTCCTACTCTTCCCATCCAATTTTAGGGAGGAATCAAGAAAGCAATTAAAAAGAGGATTTCACATTTTTTTTTTCAAGAGTAATAAACAAGATTAAAAAAAAATCAAATTCTTCACCCACTACCTATTTAATATGATAAAAAAAATATAAGTAAAATCATATAATTTGAGCTAAGCACGAAAAACAATAAATTGCATAGGAAAAAACTATATTCAATTAATATAATGGAGATGGGCTTTAATGAATCTCTGTAAAGGAAGATTAGAAGTAAGAAAAAACTTACGCGAAATGAAAAATATAGGAAGAATAAAAGAGAACGAATGGATAATGATTTAATCCCAAGACGAGTTGAATTTTTTGACAAGAACAAAGATGGATGCGGTTTCTAAAAATGCTACCCTATGCATGTTTCTCTACCACCTTTCATCCCCTAACCAGTTGTTCTTCTCTTTTGGACCAGTTGGTCCGGACTGCCCGGAAAGTTCCCCGGGAAACTTGTCAATCAAGTTAGCAACTGAACGCCGTAACAACAATGGAAATCGTTTGATCACCTTATCCAGCTCCCTCCTCGAATTGTAAACAATCTTTGGTCCCCATTCTCTCATATAATGCAACCAGCAAGGCTCAGTAACATCTTCTCCCAGATATTCAGCAGCAATAATCTGGTAATGGGTGTTAGAATCCAAAAAGAATTTGCTTCTAGCACAATCATTTCTTATCCCAATGCCAAGATTTGAGGACCCTTGAAGGTAAGTCCCTGGATATGGGTAGCAAGCATGGCCATGTTTAGATGAGTACACGACAGGTCGGTTCCCTTCTATGAACTCCAAATCACAAGCATCAATCCACACACCACCACTGTGCTGTGAGAAGTATACAGAATGAAGTTCACCAGTGAAGTTGCTTATTCGAAGAGTAAAATGTTCCCAATCACCAATATGTTCTCCTGTCCTGCTCAAAGCAATATTACGCGGTCCAATCTTCAGGGTGGAAGGTCCATTAAAAGGTGAAAAGATCCACATTGCTAAATCAGTGAATGTACCACCTAAAGCTGGTTTTACATGAACACAAAGTTCTGCACTTTCAAGGTTTCCATGCTTGAGAACTTCCTTCCTACCATCAGCAGGGAAATCTAACCAATACTCTCCGTCGTTTGTTCCACCTCTAGGTAAATTAGCGCCTTCAGCATCAATGGGTTCGCCAGCAGACTGTCCTGCTTTATACAGAAGAGCTCCGTTCTTGAAGAACCATGAGACAGAAGAGGGGAAGTAGGCCTCTTCAGGGTGGAAGAAAATGGTGGGACCATAGTGATGAATCAGAGCATGGATCTGATTGAGATTTGGCATTGCATGCCAGTTGGGGTCTTTGTTCTTCAAACATGCAATGGGCATTTCATCAGCAGCAGTCCTTGGGCTAGTACAGGAGAAGGTTCCTACAGAGACACCTCTCCCCAGTATACCTCTACAGCGAGGCCTAGTCTTAAAGACTTTACAAGGGATTTTCCGGAATTTTGAGAGTATTCCAAGCAATAAACCGCAGTTCTCACAATCATCAACTAGGTCCTCTCTGACACATCTTACTTCAGCCAAAGCTGGTCTATCAGGTTTAGCTGTCACAATAAAACCCAAGGCTTTATAGCCTGAAGGGGGTTTGGGAAGCCAAAAGTAACCAGCTTGATCATAAATCCCCATGCCATCATCCGAACTCCAGACCAAAGTATAGTCAACTGGAATCACAAGGGCTGGTGAGCTACAATCGTGTAACAACAAATCCTTAGCCACGAGAACATAGCCATTCAATGGCTTGTCGTCTGGTTGGCAGTAATGGCCAAGGCTAAAAAATCCTTCAGGTATGCCTAAAGGCTTATAGAATGAAATACATTTTCTTTTGTCATGTGACAGATAAGAGCCCCAGATAAACTCGAACCTTTTTATTTGTGCTACTTCCAGCTCTCCGAGGTTTATAGTCCCAGTTGCAAATCCCCGCCCTAGTAAAAACAAACGAGAATATAACTGCGATTCTTCACAACAAACACCTTTTAACAAGGAACAGATCTCTTCAGTGTTTATGTCAAGTCAGCTGATCAAGCCATTACTTATTACTCTATATCTAAATTGATAAAACCACTATAAAATGGTTCTAGGATATCCCAGAATATTGGAATACCCCATCCTAGGTAGAACTACCATGCGAGTATGTGATTACTTGATACATGCCAAGTCTTGTTATCCTCGCTTTGCCAACATTTGATTTCTGCTGTTTAATTAAGTTCATTTTGGATAATTCAGTCATTTGTGTTGACTAAATGGTTTCTAAGATAAAAGTCATCAGTCTAAAATTCATGCTGATAATCTAGTCTACAAATAGCAGCCATATACAGTATGTGAATCTTAAATGTAGTCATACTCAAATAGTCATAAATGTAAGGCGAAGTAATTTTTGACCAAAAACAACTGTGTTGACAATCAAATAAACTTATCTTTGTGGAATTTGACAGGTGCAATACACGATTGTGAAGGTTAAAAGACAAATCAACAACTGAATACAGGTTCACTAGAACACTAATTATGAACCGATAATTCGTCTTCCATTCTATAAAACTCAAGTCTTGAAACCGTAAAAGTAATTCCTTACACTTGATGCAAAATTAAGGAAACATAAGATTCACGTGGAAATCGTCCTACACTATATGATTGCAAATAGAAAACAATGTACCAGCCATACATAGAGCTGTAAGAGCAGCAAAACATAAAGAATGCAGCAACTTGTAGTGAAAACAGCTCTCAAGCAACCAAGTCATCTAGTCAAAAAATTGATGATTTTGCAAAAGATTGCCTAACTTGTGTATATAAAACAATATTAAACATTTACTGTGAGCTGCTTTAGAAGTGGCACATTTCCTTTGAGGTCATCCAAAATCACCCCATTCACAATTCAACAACAGAAAATAGACCACAGGCCATTCAGTTCAATTCACATGGAATTGTGTGATACAGGGTACAAATCACGTGGCTGTCAATATGCAAAGTCTAGTTTGAGACCGTTTGGCACTAATTTATTATGAGGTTTGTGGCTCTTAATCTTTTTACCCACAGTAACTTTTTACTCCTTGCATGAAATTGTGACACGGTCTCACCCAATGTCCACTCACTTATATATAATCATTGGTCATACAAGCGAGGTAAAACTTAAAAATAGAGTTGTTAGTTTTCAACTCGATCTGATCGATATTGAACCGTATTAGGTAAACTCAATCTGCTTTACGATCAAAAAGGTGAGCCAAGAACTAGATTCAACCTAACAAAAATTTAACCCAAATTTATGAACTTGTACCTAACTTATTCTCAACCTAAAGATAACCAAATCCGGCTACCATAAACAACCCAATCAATCTGATCCGTAAACAATCTAATATTGATTCAACCTGATAACTAAGCGATTAGGCCCAATTGATAATGACCCTAACCCCATTTCAACAGATATATTTAATACCAACCTATTAGTAACCCATAAGTTAATTTCACTAAAATCATATATGACAACTATGATACCAAATTCTTAACCCTTAAAAGTGTTCTTAAAAACTTATCAATGATACCAAATTCTTAACCCTTAAAAAGTGTTCTTAAAAACTTATCAAAGTCACGTCATAGATTTTAAAAAGGTTGAAATGATTCTAAAAATTAGACGATATGATAAGAATTGCAATATTAATATTATTTGATACTATAAAGTTCATGCTAAAGCCATCAAGCATTGGTACTATAAGTCTATAAATACAATGACGCATAAATTATACCCATCACATATTTGTTCAATAATATTCACTGATCATCACCTTATCAATTTCGTTGTTTTGTAATTATTTAACATCAATACAACCATACATTGATCAATACAACCATACATTGTCAGTGTTAAAGAATTGACAATAGTATAATGGTAACTAACGAAATAACAAGTCATGAGATTAACACAACAAAATGAAATTAAAATAGAATCATGAATTAATAATAATTTGATTTTAAGCAATACATAACCCAAGTTAAGTACAACACCCAAACTTAAATCATAACTAAGATGACTTGTCTTAATAAATGACTTCAAATCTATATAACTCAAAATAAATTATCTTAATCCATTCAAATCCGAACCCCAAAATCATAATCAATTAACTCAAACACAACCCTTATGTACCAATTACAAAAGTTAACGAAATAGGCAACCCAAATACTGTTACCGTTGAAAGCATGAACCAAATAACATAAGTATAGTTACATCATGAAAAATCACCTTGAGGCCACTTGGGCAATGGAGCTGGCAACAAGAAAGTATTGAAAGGCGACATTTTGATAGATTTATTCCCATTAATTCTCTGACACCCAAATATTTTCCTCAACCTGTCCCCCATCACATCAGCTCTGCCCCAAAATCATCAAAGCCGCCCATGTTTCGGATTGATAACCCGAGTAATCGAATTTAGGTTTTGCACGATTAAGGAGACAGATTTGTGACAATCTATTCAATGAAGAATCATCTAGAAACTGGGATTGGTGTGTAAAGATTGGAGCTTTATGGATGAATGATCAGGTTGATAATGTGGGTTTTGTATGGGAGGGATAGATGAGTTGAATAACGGTCAGGAAGAGAATATGGGTTGTACGAAGAAAGGTAAGGAATAGTGATTTGGTTGGAGTTGAGAGTGATGCAATGGATCAATTCCTTGTTGTCCCTGTAATCTTTTCCTCTCGAGTAAAGATGTATTCTTGGGCTGTTACAAAAGAGGAAAGAACGATAACTCTGCCCACCAATAGAGATATAGAATCTTTCCTTGATTATTTGTTTATTATATCTATTATTAGTATATGTCTTGTGCATTGTCTCAAGTGATAAAATAAATTTTACTTCCTCCCTCCTTCAAAAATTGTCCCATTTCAGAGTTTAAGTTTGAAAGATTTGACTATGAATTCTCACCATAATATATGAAATAATATATTCAAGTGGGATTTTGTTAGATGCATTTCAATGTAAATTTTTTAAAAATTAAGTTTTCATAATTTTTTGCTTTTCGGATTTAAAGAAAAAAACGTTTAAAGTTATATATTACGAACCGCAAAAGTCAAATGAGGCAAACTTTAGGAACGGAGGGAGATAATTAAAAAGTAAACTTGCACAATATTTTCTACTCTATACATCGTAATACCACGTATAAATGAATCTTGTTCCAAAGTCTTTATTTTTTCAACACGAATTTAACTAATTTTGTTCCCATGCGATTTATCGGGCTGTAAAATAAAAGACAAGTATGATATTTTGAAAGTTGTTATTCTCATTTGTTTTTTGCGCTAATTCTAATGCAAACTTAAGACTCAAATATCTTCAATAAGTTGATATTTGAAAACATCCATTGAGATTTATTTATCAAAATCCCACATGAATAAAAATTTGGCTCTACAGTCAATAATGTTACAAATAAGGAAAACAAAAAATAAAATTACAGGTAGTATAAAGTAACTCTTGATCAACAAATAAGTTATAGATTTCGTGTATAGGATTGGGTTTAATAAATAAAGAATTAATTTAACTCAAAATCTTTTAATCATTAGCATATTAATGTTTCTTATTTTCAATTTCGTTGTATTTTACCAAATGTATGATTACTATAGACACACATATAATATTAACAACCAATTAAATAAAATTTATATTTTAGAATGTTGGTTATTAATAAAAATTTGATTTGTGAAAAATATATGACGCCATGATTTTATGGCCTTAATATGATTTAAAAATAGAATTTTGGTTGAATTTGACATAATTAAAAAAATGATTATTACATTATTTGGAAATCATAATATAATTTGAAAGTAGTGACTTTTTGTAATCAAAGTTGATTAGAGTTTAGATTAAGTCGTCATAATAATCCACATAGTTACTTTTATCAATATATGTCACAGTCAAATTTGATTTAGAAATGTAACATAAATCTAACTATATATATGTAAAAGATAAACTTTTACAGAGTGTTTGAAGGGTCACAACAAGGAAAATAAATTAATTATTATTATTTTACTTATTGTAATTCTTCAAATGGAAACTAAACTTACATATTATATTTACCCATATTTACCTTAAAGAAAAATAATTTAAAAATCTCATATTGTATGTATATAAAAAAAACTATAAATAAAGTATATACAATATAGTAATTTTCACAATTAATATTAAAAATCTACAATTATTGTATCTTTAGATTTATGTTGAAAGGTACTTCAGATTAAGATCAATTTATAATATGTTTCAATAAGCTTAGAAAATTATTACTATATTGTGAAATATTGTTTTTATGAGTTTAATTAAGACTCAATACTTAAAAATTAATTGTGTTAGAAAAGGAGGTGTGATCGATAGAATTAGCTCATAGGATCATAAGATTATAAATATTTGAGAAAATGGTGAAAACATATATACAATACTTCATTTTACACAAACATGATCGATATAAAAAATTAATTCTATTCTACGAGCATTCTATACTCATATAGTTTATATATTTTCATTTTCTTACAGTATTTTATATTGATCTAGTCAACCAAAAGGCAACACCAAATTGAAAGATGTTTAAAACTTAAATGATGATATTGTATATGCCTTATACAAAGGCTCTAAAACGAAATTAGAGTCAATTGTAGAAGTTTAGAAAATTGGTTAAAATGGATGTTAGAATCAAAATAGATTCCAATAACTCCTTAAACCTAATATATATGATCCTATTAGACTAATGGAGTATATGAAGTTGTTCCTTTTCCATGTCCACTATTATCCAAAATGACCAAATTTTTTAAAGTTATTAGGCATTATTTTTTTAGATAATTTAAAATTAAAATAAAGATACTAGATGTACCGTCGAGGTTATTTTAGGAGGTTTAATACCACTCAGTACCTTATATTTAATTCCATCTCTTAAGACTATAAAAACGAGTTTAGGACACAGTTGTAAAAGTTTTGAAAGTCGGTTGAAATGGGTATTTATAGTTAAAGTAGATGGTTTTGATCACTCATATGGCCTAATTAATATGACGTTATAAAACCATGTAAGCATATCAATGAGTTCTCTTACCATGTTTGAAATAATCTTAAAATGACTGAATTTTGATGGTTTATTATACACTATTTTGAGATATTTTAAAACTAAAATAAAGGTAATGGATGATTCTTAGGGTCATATAAGAAGGTTTGGAACCATTCAGTACCTTATATTCGATCTCCAAAGGCTAAAAAATGAGTTAAATCCCTATTGTAAAAGTTTTGGAAATCGTTTAAGTAAAGTATTTAGTGTCAAAGTACATGATTAAATTCACTCTTATGGCCTAATATAACCCTACAAGATCCATTGTTAGCATATTTAGTTGTTCCCTTAACATGTCTAAAATTATACAAAATAATCGAATTTTAAAAATTACTTTTTTTTCAATGCAAGCAAGGCTTAATTAAACTTTAAAGAAAGAGTTTACAAATATAAGGGAGGTTTATCCTCTAAAAGAACTGTTAGAGAGCCCAAAAGCGGCTGATTAACAAAAGTTTCTACCAATATTTTGGCTTGCATCAGTTCTTCAAATCTAGGCTGTATAATCAACAAGTCCATTCTTTGTTATTGATTCAAATTCAACTTAATTTTTCCGTCCCCTAACAAAGTTAAACAAGTGGTCTTTCTTTGACGTCTCTTATATGTCGAGCATGCAAGCGGATTATTATTTCACATACTAACCAATAAATGTTTTTTTAGGTTTATAGGGGAGTTTTGAAACTAATTAATACATTATATTCGGATTTCAGTGGCCCTAAAAACGAATTTAGCACTTAATTGTAGAAGGTTTTGATATCATATAACGGGTATTTATATTCAAAACAAATGATTTCAATCACTCTTAGGGACTAATATGACCCTATACGACCCATGATGAGCATCTGAAGGTATTCTCACCCTGTCCCAAATTTTCCAAAATCACCCTATATGAAGATTCTTTTGAAAAATTTTAAAATTATAATAAAGGTATTGGATTCTTTTTAAAGTCATATAAGAAGGTTTGGAAGCATATAATGCCTTTATTCGGTTTTCAAAGGCAAAAAAACAAGTTTTGAACCCAATTACAAGGGTTTTGAAAATTGGTTAAAATAGTTGTTTAAATTCAAAGTAGATAGTTTCATTCACTCCTTGGTCCTAATTATATGATCCTTCGAGACCCCTTATAAACATATAAAAGTGTTCCTTCTATGGGTCTAGAATCATCCAAAGTGACCGAATTTTGAAGGTTTACTATATCAAAGTATTCCAATCACTCCTTGGTCCTAAAGAAGATGCTAAATGCTTTTTAAGGTTATATGAGGAGGTATATAATTGTTCAATACCTTATATTCAGTCTTCAAAGATCCTAAAAAGGATATTAGATTTAAATAGATGTATAGAGTCAATATAGATGGTTTTAATCACTTTTGTGACCCTACAAGGCCTAATACATAAAATTTTATGGTAAGAATACACTGTTTTTGAAATATTTTAAAAAAAAAATTAAAAATAAAATAAAAGTACTATATGCCTTCTAAGGTAAGGTTGAAATTAAAATATCCACGTGTAGAGGGAAAAATTCGAGCAAAAAATTAGTATTTAACTGAATCGTAATCTAAATCTTCAACACTAACTTGGCTAAGGACTACACAAAACTCATTATACTGCCAATATTTAGTTTGCATGATCTTAATTGATTAATATACAATAATTCATGATATATTCTTTAATACATATATATTTTTTCTTTAATATAATATATTTTAAGTGGATATTATTTTAAAGTACTTTTTAAGATGAATTTAACGATATAAAATTTTTCCATTTCAAATTAAATTATTAGATCGAGATTCCTAGTAAATAAATCAATAATAAGAGATTTGGTCATGAAATTATTCTCCTGCTCCTCCTTATTTTATTAGATTTGCAATAAAAGTTATAATTGATTAGGATATGTAATGCTAGGAATTGATTAAGAGAATTATCTCCCCTATCTTGAAAAAATTATCCAATATTTCTTTTATAGCAACGTAAGTGACATATATAATCTTAATTGTACCGTACTTAACACTACACTTGGTAGAAATTTATGCCATCAAATATAACTACTGTCTTACAGCAGACTAATAAACCTATATTTATATAGTAGAGATATGATAATCGTATTACCCAAAAATAATATGACAAAACTGAAAACTAAGAATGTTTTTAAAATTTAGTGGGTCATTCCGGGCCAAAACCACATATCTGCTCATGATTTGACCAAAAAAATTGTTCCAAAACACTTCTAAGCTATTGGGTTGGGATATTTTTGAACCAACTTTTTAATTTTGAGCGTTCCAAAATCCAAAATATTAAAAGCAAAGTCGGGTGTGACCCAAAAATCATGCTTATTATTATTATTATTATTATTATTATTATTATTATTATTATTATTATTATTATTATTATTATTATTATTATTATCCAATTTGGTATTTTTTGGGTTAGGCTACTCTTAATCTACACTAAAACCAAATGAATTAAATGAAGCCTTTACAAATTTATTCAATATGTTTTTTGGTGGTGGAAACTTGGATCCGAATGTTTTGAAGTGGCTATTTAAATGACAGATATGACAAAAAAAGTATAGTATATACACGGGATATAACGTATTCTTAAAAAAAGTGACCCCTTAATATAACAAAAATTATCCCCTCATAACAACATACATCTTACTTTAATGCCATGATAAAGATTAGAATTAAACGTAGAAATTAAACCCTCTCTCTCTAGAATATAAAGAGGTTTTTCTCTCCATGTGGAAAGTATATTTCTGATTTTCTTCTAGATTGTCTTAGGTTTCCAAGGTTAGGTAGAGTGTTCTTTTCCCCAATTTATTTTGTTGTCAAGAATATTTCTTCTTTGAGCCCCAATAGAAGTTGAAGAAACTCCAATTATTGTGAGGATCTTGGAACAATCCACTGCTGGCGATTGCTTGCTCCTCTCCCCAATTGATTTCTGACATTCTCTTACAACAACTATTTTAACATCTGGAGGCCAAGCATACGTCTCATTTTTTTTGCTTTAAGGTGTTCCTCTGTAATAGTTTAAGACTATATATTCAGTGTTTTCCTTGCATGCTACAACATTCACCTTCTCCAGCTTAAGCCTATTTTTCAGTGGTTTCCTTGCATGCCACATCATTCAACTCTTCGCCATAATGTATAATCCTCATCCAGCTTGTCTTAATGTGCGAATGGGTGCACTAATGCAAGGTGCAACAGGAAGCATCGACTGGAGCATGTGCGTACTCAGAGTATTTTTTGGTGATAACGTCTTCCCACCCCCACTCATGGTTATCCAGGATCTCATAGCGAACCAGTGGGAATCAGTGGGAAAGATTGTTGTTCAGTGCATTGTGCATTTCTTTGTCTTTCAATGCAAGAGACAAGAGGACTTGGAAGCACTTCTTGAGCAACATGCAACAATTTTAGATGGTCGTATCTTGACCTTTTGCGAAGCTCATAGATCAACAATCCCAAGTTATATCAACTTTGATCTAGCAAAGATTTGGGTAAGAGTCACTGGTCTACCTTTAGGTATGTTGGAACCGGGGTGAGCGTTGCATGCTCTTAAGCATGTTGGTCACATTGATTTATTGGATCATGATGGAGTGAATTTACCGAGTGAACCTAAGTTTAGGGTGCGTATGTTGCTAGACTTAACGCAACCTCTCATCCCATGATGTTTTGTTCCAGTGGAAGATGGGGCAGTGGCATGGATATATTTCTGGTATGAAGGAGTGTATAAATTCTACAAGCAATGTAGATGTGATGGGCATTATACTCGTCATTGTGGCTTAACAAGTTTCGAGGCTAGAAGAAGGATTCGAGCAAGGTTACAAGGTTTGGAGAATGAAGGGATGAAGGTTAGGTATGGACCATGCTCAGCTTTGTTTTACACAAATAAAATTCAAGGTACGCTAGACAGATGGTGTTGGAGGAATGTAAGACTAAATTTTGTCAACCTAAAATTCTACCAAGAACAAAATGAGAACATGCACCGTGCTTTTGAGAGGTTTTGAATACGCCCTTTATACACCCAAGAGAGGAACTCAAAGTCTAGCTCATCAACAGAGTCTGCAGAGGATTACTACCTAGCACATGATGAATTCTCATCTAAATCAAATAGCCCAAGAGAGGAAGTGCTCAATAATAATCAAGCAACAGGCCCTTTGGATATAAGAACTCCTATGGAAATAGAAAGGGAGCTCAATAAAGGGAACGAAAGTGAAATATGGGCTAGAGCATTGGTGATTGATGCTGAAAGGTTGGAACTGAGTCTAGGGGTTGATCCGTACAAGACCTTCTTGAATACTAACATTGGTTTTACAAGTGAAGAGGTGCTTTGTGGTAATTTGAATACAACTGAGGGGGGGCCCTTGTTCATGCATGGCCTATTTATGGAGGATGTTGGGGTTCTATCCCTATTATATCTTTCCATATTCAAGTGCATAGGTTCAAAGACTCGGTATTTGAGCTGGGAGAATGCTTAAAGGACCCTAAGGGCATCGCAACACCTGGGGATTTTTTTCTCTATAATGAAAACAAGGCAAAGGAAATAAGAGGTAAGAGCATGCATGGGGATTTTGTCTCGAATATTGGATGTGTGTTTTCAAAGGAACCGGATGGGATGATCAAACTAGAAAAACAAATAAACAAGTTTTAGAACCCACAAAAAGAAAGTGGTGGTCTATGGGAGCTTCTACTATGGGTTTTGCTTTACTTAAGGGGCAAGTTGTGGAAGTAATGAGGGAAGGCCAAGGTTCAAGCATAAAGAGACTTAGGGTTGGTGAAAGCTTCGAGGATGATGGAATCAAGGGAGTAGAGAATAGATGAGCTACAAAGGGAGGCGAGGCAAAAGGCAAGAACAAGGTAAAGCATGCTAAGGGGGATCATAATGGGAAAAAGGAAGGGATGAAGATAACTAATGTCATGGGTAATTATGGGAGGACTTTAGTGGGTAAGCACGGTAAAAGGGGATGCTCAAGTGATCCAATCCTTGTCGCGACCAAGAAACTTAAGAGGACTAAAGGTTTAACTTCATCAATGGAGTTGATGAAATCAGGAAATGAAGAAAATGAGACTTCTGATCAAGAGAGTGGGTGGCTGGCTCTTCACAGCCCCCGCCTCATCCATGAAGATAATATCTTGAAACTGTATAGGCCTAAATGGCTCTATTCTAGCTACAGTTTCATATATCAAGTGGCTAGTTTACAAAAAACCCCGTGTTTCTTTTTTTAAGTGAAACTAAGTGTAAGCTTGATAAAGCTTCTAGTATGTTATCTAGGCTAACTCCTTCGTATATTTTTGGTTTTGATGCTTTGGGAAGGTCAGGGGGCTAGCTCTCTTATGTTGGACATCTTTTGTTATTTCTTTTTTGTACCAGTCTAAGAACGTGATAGTCTGTAAAATAGTGGAATCTCTGTTAATGGAATGGACTGTGATTTTTTGTTATGGGGCGCCTCAGGTCTCTGATAGGAGCCAAGTTTGGATAAAAATTGGGAATTTTCTTCAACTTCACAAGAACACCCTATTAATTGGTGACCTGAACCAAGTAGAATTTACCAGTGATAAGGTAGGGGGATCACTTGAGATTAGGGGTTGGTTAGAATTTATAAGCTAGAGGGTGAGTACTAATCTTTTTGAGGTACCATTTTTGGGTCATTGCTTTACTTGGTCAAATAAACAAACACAGGATAACCTGATAATGGAAAGGTCGGATAGAGCATACATGACGTCGGAGTGGTCTGAAGCATTTCCCTCTAGCAGACTAACAAATGAACCTATGATTTGCTCAGATCACACAGACATCATCTTTGAGATTGCAAAAATTAAGAAAGAAAGGTCAAGGCCATACCAATTAGAAAACTGGTGTTTGAACTACCAAGATATTGGAAACATTGTCCAAGAAAGTTGGGCAATGAGTAATCAAGGGAGCCCGATATTTGTTCTTTCAAGAAAAAGTGATGTTGTCAGAAAAAAAAATGAAGGACTGGTGCATCAGACATAGGAAATTTCATGGCATCAATTGGCAAAAGGTCATCTCAAATCTTGCCCAGCAAGGGCTACAATTCAATTCTAAAAGAGGAGGTCATGAATCTATCACTAAGATCAATGGAGAGATGGATATGTGCCAACTAGGCCATCTTTAATGGAAACAACAAGTTAAGGCGACCTGGGTTGCAAAAGGGGGGGTCTCCTCAAAGGCAATGTATGCAAGAATCAAGACTCAACAAAGGAGGAATGAAATACACCAGCTCCAGGATGTTGATGGGGTTTGGCATTCGGGGCAGAAACAAGTCACAAATACAATTCTTAATTACCTCAAACAAACTTTTGAGGGGGATCATAGGGAAGAATTCATAAGATCGGTTGACAAAGTTATCTGAGAGCTTCATATCCCCCAACTCACAGGGACTGATAAAGAATATATGGAAAGGGACATCAGCCCAAGGGAAATAAAAGAAGCAATGTTTTCCATGAGAAATGACAAGTCTCCTAGTCCTAATGGGATGACTGTGGAATTTTATAAAACATACTGGGAAATTGTGGGAGACTCGGTGGTCAAGGGTATCCAAAGAATTGTCTAACAGGGTACCTTCTGAAAGAGTGGAATAGGACTATCCTAATAATGATCCCAAAAGTCGCGTCCCCAACAAAAATTGCTCACCTGAGGCCAATAAGCTTGTGCAATGTTCTTTACAAATGTTTTGCAAAGTGCCTAGCACGAAGAATTAAAGGTATTATCCCAAAACTCATTATGGACTCACAACATGCTTGTATACCAGGACGACACATGATAAATAATATCATGACAAGTCACGAGCTTCTTCATAAGATTAACAAGACAAAAAATAGGAGTGCTTTCATGGCCATCAAAATTGATATGAGTAAAGCATATGAAAGGGTCAACTGGATTTTCCTTATCAGAATTTTACAAGGTTATGGGTTCCCTCCCTTGTGGATCCATTATATTTGGCAATATATATCTACAATGTCTTATAGGATCCTTGTCAATGGGAAGATCTCGACCAGTTTTAGACCGGGCTCTGGACTGCGTCAAGGGGACCCCTTGTCCCCTTATCTATTTCTCTTTTGTATGGACACTTTTTCCAGAATGCTCCAACTAGGTGAGGATCTAAAAGTTTTTCAAGGCATCAAAGTGTCGCGTCAAGCACTGGACATTAGTCATCTTTTTTTGCTGATGATGCAATTTTGTTCTCTAAGACAGCATCGAGCTCTGTGAGAAAACTAAAGGAAGTCCTTGATCGATTCTACAAAATCTTTGATCAAGAAATGAATCTATCAAAATCTTTTGTCAAGTTTAGCCCTAATGCTTCTCCGAATGACAAGAATGTTATTTTGGAGATTTTGAGAATGAAGGAGGTAGGGAACATGGGGAATCACTTGGGGTACAAGTGGATTTTTCGGGGAACAAGAAACTCCTGTTCCAACCATTAGTGGAAGGCATTGCGAGGAAAATTCTTACATGGAGCCCAATCCCGCTATCACAACCGGTAAAGATAATTTTGATTAACACAATTATTACCTCGATGATTACAAACATGCTAAGCTCTTTTCAGATTTCGAAAAGCATAGCTACCAGGATCAATGTAATCATTGCACATTTTTTCTGGGGTCATAGTGGTGTGGGTCAAAATTCTACTAGTCAACCAAAGGGGATTCATTGGGTAAAGTGGGAAACTTTGTACCTTCCAAAAGGGATGGATGGTCTCGAGCTTAGGGAAGTGGAAACCATGAATCAGGCCCTGTTAATAAAACAGTTATGGCGGATGTATCAAAACCCGCAACTCACAATATCAAAGTTGAACAACGCTAAGCAACCTTTTGCCTTGTCCACAGGGAGTTTGGTTAGGAAAAGCAGTGTAGGGATATCCTTTGGAATGAGAGGAATTAGAACAATTTAGGGAATTTGTCTTTAAGGACGCACTTGGAAAATTGGATCAAGTGAGAAAGTAAAAGTAATAAGTTTCTGGTGGATTGATGGACGGATTCCTGTGGCTAAGAGTAACATCAATCTCATGACAGCCACAAATTGGCTTGTTAAAGATTTCATAAAGCCTGATTGACCAGAGTGGGATGGGGATAAAGTTAGGGTAAGTATTGAGAAAGATGACGCTTCGGCAATTTTGTCTTTGGAAATTGCCGACAATAATGAGAGTGACTTCATCTACGGGAGGCATCTACCTTTAGGGTCGTACTCCATTAGAAAAGGTTATGCTTTTATTCAACAACAACAACAAACAAATCAAGGTCACAGGATGCATCGCCTTTCTTTAAAATCCTATGGAGTCTTCCTATTATCCCAAGATGGAAGCATTTCCTTTGGAGAATTTGGTTTAATGGGCTTGCAACAAAGGATAATTTCTTGAAACGCGACCTAAATTTTGGCCAATATTGCCCGCTATGTAGAGGAAGTGCAAAAACTTTGAACCACCTATTCAGGGAATGTAGGGTATCTCTCTCCCTCTATGGGAAATTCTCTTCTGCTGGAATTATTTCTCGTTTCAGACCCAAGCCCCTACGAGATTGGATTTACAGATATATTCAGTCTCACTATGATAATAATGCCTCAACACTTAACAGACTGATGCAATTCTTTGCAGGCATTTGGAGCATCTAGAAGGTTAGGAATAATGTTGTCTTCAACGTAGGAAAAGCAGATAAGGTAGCCTACAGAGCTCATCTTGAAGACACTTTAGAGCAACAACGTCTTTTCTCCCAAAGCATACTATACATAGGGGGGCCAAATCAGAGGCAGGGCCATCAAAAAGATGAGCTACACCAAGTTCCACCAGGTTTCGAATGTGCGTCTATAGGTTAGCAAAAGTGGGGACAAGCCAAGATCCTTATCCAAATGGACGGCTCCTGAAGCACGAAGCACATAAATGCAGGAAGAGGGTGGAGTACATGTGGTAGGAATCCAAGGCCGGATCTAGCAGAGGGGAAAACAACAATTGCTAGCCTTGCATTCCATGCAGAAGCTTTAGCATGTGTTAGCGCCATGGAATGGGCCTATTCTCAGAATTTTGAGCAGGTAGGAATCCTTACGGATTCAATAACTCTTGTCAATAAGCTCCGACAAAAAGCAGCAAAGCGAATAGATGCTTTGCATACCCTTGGTCGTATTTCTCGAATAGGTCGTTTGTTCAAAAATTGCACTATCACCAAGGTCTCGAGAGAACAGGTCCACAAGGCACACTGGATAGCAACGGTGTGTAGGAGGATCACCTATGGACCCACTGCTTGGTCCTAGTTTTGCTCTGGCTAGTTTGCTTTAGCTGTCCTCTCTCTATCATGTTTTGTTTTCTGTTCTACTCTTTGTTTTAGTCTAACTTTCTGTCTGTTTTATGGTATTTTGATCCATGTTAAAAAAAATTATCAACTTTGAGGGGTAAGTTTTATTATATTGAGGGGTCAATTTTACTGAGGACACAATAACTTTATTGTATCCTATGTGTATATAATACTTTGTGTTAAAAAGTTATGTTGAAGTTATCATTCATATGTTTTTTGAGGTAGTTTTAAGATGAGGTACTCAAGTACTAAAACATTAACGTTAACATCATTATGGATATGAACAAGTTACGTAAATATTGGTGCACAATAACAAATTTGCATCGCGTGTACATGAGATTTTGTGTAAGCACTATTGGGCTCCTGCAATCATTTGGAGCTAAAAAAAAGAATTAATACCTCAAAACCACCTTTATTGATCCATACAAAATTACAATCTTACGACACTATAAAAAATATTATAAAAAACATTCCCTCATTCAAATATCTCCAAGTGAGTCCCTTTGCTAAAAAGTACCTGTAATATATCTGTTAGGGTCCGTTAAAGTGGTTAAATGAGAACAAAATTGATAAGATAAGAGAACAAAATCAACAGCAAGTTAAAGTTTCAAATTAAGTAACCTAGTCAAGCAAAGCAACCTCGTGAAAAATTGGAAAATTTCATGTCGTAAAGTTTCTAATTTCTAGTGGTTTATGCCCATAAAGTAGCTACTATAGGTAGAATGGGTCTTTAGTGTTTATCTTATAAGGTTGCCAAAAAAAACCTCATGGCCCAAATTTGGAGATTTTCACGCCAATTTTTCCCTGCCCTTACCTTTCATCACTTTCTTTAGTGTGGATCTAACACCCATATGTTGTGAACATTCTTCAAGGAAGAGCTCTAGAAATGACCTATTTTTCCATGGATATCACCTTCTACATGGATAGGGTGATTTATATAAAGAAATATAATCTGACTTGAAAATTCAACTTTATGAAAAGCCATGTCTAAGAAAATCACAAAGGAATTTTACGTTTTTCCATAAATATTTAAAATGTTTTTGTGGTGATGAACTAACATGTGAGATTCAAAATGGCGAGGTTATACTTTGAATTTCATACCTCCCTAATCACAATATATTTTCTTTTTGTTACCTTCAAAATAACAATATATTTTATTTTGATAAAGATGAATCACTATATGACTTTAAACCACAACTTTCTAAGATACAATTATACAAAACTTAACGAACACAAGGTAAAATATTTGAAGTATGAGCTTAAACTTTATCAAAACACATGAACATCTAATAAATTGGCACCAAACATGCAGCTAAAAACATTTATGCGTAAGTATATGTGCAATGTATCACCCTCCTTAAGAAACGTGACATGCCATAATATCTAGTCATCTAAACAAGATTATGAGCCAATGTACAAAAAAATGTGTGCATGATGTTTCTAACTTGGGTCAATCTTTACAAGAGTTAAATGACTACTCCGTAACTATCTTAGCTATCCAAGTGAATAGTATTTTTTTTTCTCACTCAATGCTATCTAAGTTATTAATACACAATTCAATCAACTTACCAAAGATCATGAGTTTGGTACAACAAAAATGCTTACATGAGGTTTCAAACATTGGGACCATCTTTAAAAGAGTTAAATATTTTACCATCCTAGCTACACGCACCAATTAGTTGTGTTGCTTCTCTCACTCAAATCTCAAATCTACGTAGGTTGTAAATTACCATAAATTTTTCATGAAATCAAACTAAAACATATATAGACTTTCATTTTTTTTTTTTTACAATTGAGACCAAAAAGCAAAGACTTTCATTTACATAGTATTATTTAATAGTAAAGAAGTCAAAATCATATAACTTACACATGTAAGCAATACAAATAAGAATCAAGAAAATAAGAAATAATTTAATATGTTATTCAAATTAATGACCAAAAGATTACAGTATATATATCTTATATATTGATGTAAATCAAATTTTTCAATGCACGAATGAGCTATTTAAAAAAAGCTAATACAAATATACTAAAACTAATAACTCTTTGGAGAAATATTTGAGCCACGTAAGGGTGGCATATTCGATTTTATTTATAGTTTCAAAAAAATTCCTCCTTATATCTCATAGGAAAAGTAATTAGGTAAGGATGATAGGATTTAAACTCATGACATTTTGTACCTAAAACAGCGTGCTATCAAGTTATTCCTTTCAATTTTGATTTTATTATTTTAATTTATAGTGTAATTGTAAAGAATCCTTATTTTGTTTTCCACATCTTTCTTATTTTTCATACTAAATACATACTTTTTTCCATAGTAAATCATGACTCATCAAATACAAGGATGAGTTTAACTAAACACCACCACTAGTCCACTACTACTATACTACTCAAATTACCTCCAGTTTTCTAACCTATGCACCTAGACACCTAGTACAAATGATAGAATTACATTTATTTTTTCAAAAGGAAATTTTAAGTACTTAATATGGGGTAAAATTTTAGTAGGATAAATATGCTTACAATTTTGCCTTTGCCATTAGGTTCTCTTCTATCAATCTCTCATTATAGATGGACTACACAATTACGATTTCCCTTCTTATTTTTTAAGTTCTCACTATCGTTTATGGGCATCTTTTTCTCTTCAACATTTGGATACATCATCAACAATCAATTTAAGTTAGATAAACCCCAATTTGAAAGCAAAAGATTTATTGAATTTTGAATTAGTAAAGCTAAAAACTTTCTTAGTTTTTCGGGATTCATCATACCTTATTTTCTCTATATTTATTGAGATTATTAATGGATAGATACATATAATGGTAAGGTGATATTAGTCATAAAAGTGATGATTGCGGATCGAAAGCTAAATGTCTAATATTTATTATTCCATCGGTCGAACTATGTAAGATAAAAACTTATAAACATCATAAAAACAAATCAAGTGCGATTAACGAACACATTTTCAATATTCACATCTGAGATTGAGCACTTAGCAAGACGATTAATCAAAGGGTAAAGTATATTATTTTCATTCATATGTCCGAAACAACCCCTGAAGAGCGTCCACTGGTGACTGCTCCCTTTCCCTTTTACTTACTACCTACGTCTACGTAGCAGCCAAAAATTGCAAATGACAGTCAAATACTCTCTTTTCATTCCTTTCAAAGCAAAGACCATTCAACTCATACCATACAAAATTTCAAACCATCCAGCTATTCATCATCCCCATTCCCCACCTCACCAATCACCATGCCCGAAAAGTTGACCTCTCATGCCTGAATTCTCCCCTCCTTCAATCTCCCTAGATGAAGAACTGCCCAAATTCAGATCTACCCATCTCTCTAGTCCTCCTCCTCATCACACTCATCACTTGCTCTGCAGCTGCGGAAGATGATGTGAGGTGTCTTCAAGGCATAAAGTCAGCCTTGGATGATCCTCAAGGTAAGCTGAATTCGTGGAATTTTGGAAACTCGTCTGTTGGTTTTGTGTGCAGATTTGTGGGTGCTTCTTGTTGGAATGACAGGGAAAACAGGTTGATCAGTCTCCAACTTAGGGACTTCCAGCTATCTGGGAAAATCCCAGATTCTCTTGAGTATTGCTCTAGCATTCAGAATCTTGATCTTTCTGGAAACTCCTTAACTGGTAACATCCCTTCAAAGATCTGTTCTTGGCTTCCTTTTTTAGTTACTTTAGATTTGTCTAGCAATCAGTTGTCCGGGACTGTTCCACCTGATCTTGGTAAATGTCAGTACTTGAACAAGTTGGTTTTGTCTGATAACCGTTTGTCTGGTAGTATACCTGTCCAGCTGTCCAATTTGAACCGCCTTATTGACTTTTCTGTGGCCGGGAATGAGCTATCCGGGCCGGTTCCGGAGTCGTTTTCGAGGTTCGATAAATCCGGGTTTGAAGGGAATGGAGGGTTATGCGGGAGCCCAACTGGTTCCAGTTGTAATGGGTTGAGTAAGAAGAATTTGGCTATTATCATAGCGGCCGGGGTTTTCGGGGCGGCTGCTTCGTTGTTTGTAGGGTTCGGGTTGTGGTGGTGGTATTTTTCGAGGGCGAGCAGGAGGAGGAAGGAAGGGTATGGGCTTGGGAGGGGAGATGATGGTACTTGGGTTGATAGGTTGAGGGCTCATAAGCTTACTCAGGTTTCTTTGTTTCAAAAACCACTTGTTAAGGTTAAACTGTCCAATTTGTTGGCTGCTACGGATAATTTTAGTGCAGAGACTGTGATGATCTCGACTAGGATGGGAACTACTTACAAGGCTACGTTGCCTGATGGGTCTACTTTGGCGATTAAACGGCTTAATACGTGTAGGTTGAGCGAGAAGCTTTTTAAGTCGGAGATGAATAGGCTGGGAAAGCTTAGGCATCCAAATTTAGTGCCGTTGTTGGGGTATTGTCTTGTGGAAGACGAGAAGCTTTTGGTTTATAAGTACTTGTCTAATGGGACTTTGTATTCTGTGCTACATGGGAAAGCTATTGCATTGGATTGGCCAACAAGGTTCAGGATTTGTTTGGGTGCTGCTAGAGGGCTTGCTTGGCTCCATCATGGAGTGGAGCCTCCGCATTTGCACCAAAATATAAGCTCTAATGTGATTCTTCTTGATGAAGATTTGGATGCTAGGATCATTGATTTTGGTCTGGCAAGACTTATTTCTGCCTCAGAATCACAGAATGGGAGTAGTTATGTTAACGGGGATTTGGGAGAACTTGGGTATATAGCACCGGAGTACTCAAGCACCATGGTGGCTTCACTTAAGGGAGATGTTTATGCATTTGGTATAGTTCTTTTGGAATTAGTGACAGGACAGAAACCATTGGAACTGAGTGCTATAGAGGAAGGGTTCAGGGGCAGTTTGGTAGATTGGGTGAATAAGCTATCGAGCTCTGGTAGAACAGTCGAAGCCATTGATAAAGATTTATGGGGAAGAGGTTATGACAATGATATTCTTCAGGTATTCACAATTGCTTCAAATTGTATAGTTTCTAGACCCAAGGATAGGTGTACCATGCTTCAGGTTTATAATTCGTTAAACAGCATGACCGAGGACCATCCTTCCGAGCAATTTGATGACTTCCCATTGATTTTCGGAAGACAGGATTTGGACTAGCCGGATTTAATTTGTGCCTTTATACCAGCATATTGTCCTAGTTCACAATGATATTATTTGAGGGCATGGTTCATTTCTGCTGGGTTTTTTTGATATGCTGTCAAATTGTAAAATGCACCTGCATAATGGACCCTTTTGAAACTTTTATCTGTTGCAAAAAAAAAAAAAAAAAAAATAGCTCCCAACTTTTGTTGGAATGCCTCCTTTGAGCTTCTTGAGATCTTTATGATATGCTCTCTTGTTAGTGTTTTTGAGATGCATCATACTTCATTATATTTTGTGTAAAGCAAAAGATGGTTCAAAATCTACTTGTTCTTCTGAATGTGGGAAATGGAAAATCGTCCCCATCAAGAGTAATATGTAGTGTTCTTTACTTCCGTATTTACTAATCTCATCCTGTACTCTGATGGTATGTTTTAGCTTGCTTTCAATTGTCCTGTATCTTTCTTGACTTGAAAACTATGCTGTGTTGCCTCTTTGTTTACAGATGTTATATGCTCAATATAATGATATGAAATAATGAATTATCTGGCAAATCTATTGAAAAGTTTATTTCAAGTATGAAAATTTACTACTGTCGCATCTACCATTAGTTAGAGAATTAGGAGATTTGGATAAATTACTAACTCAATAAGTCAGATCCGGGTCAAGAATGTTAGCACTAGACCAGTGGGTGTAAAATTCTAAATTTCTTGGATCCAGGCCCTAGATAATGGTAGGGTCTGACCCTGGTGGGTCTTGGACCCGTTGCCGGGTTGCTTTGAAAAGTATAGAAATTTACGTTGGTGTATATAATCTTACTGGTGATTAGGAATTAAGCAGTACTTTTAATTAGTAATCTCAAGATTTGTCTATATTAGGAAGTTAAGACTAGCTAGATAATAATAACAATGTGAACCTTTTTTTCTAGCAATCTAATAGTATGTATTCGGAGTTGTGGAATAGTTACTATGGACTCAGAAACCCCTGTCAGGAAGGTGGTGGTGTGAAGGAGAAGTTGAAGGATGTAAATCCGGCTTTGTTGGAGAGTTGCTTCTTTCCTTCTACTCCTTCATTACCTTGGAGTTGAATCAGTATTATTAGAGTCGTCTAATGACAAGGATGTTGATCCAGAAATAATGAAAATACTTCTCGAGATTGATTGTGTTACATATGAAGTGAAAGCTGCATTTCCGTTTGTAGGCTGAACTAACGTAAACCATGAACCTAGAAAGATTTCCGGTTTCATAGATGTTAAATCCATGTTGCTGCCCTTGAAAACCAATTTTCTTATTGACAGATAAGACAGTAGATACATTATGGTTTGTTGTTTGAATGTGCCTGATGCTTGGACCTCCAGTGGATGGTCCTTGTCAGTGTTGTGTTCTGAGCTGTATGATCAAAGACATGGTATTGCAGTGATATTAGAGGCCAAGACGAGATGTGGTTGGACTGATGATGAGGCTTCTTCCTGAGGTTTTCATATCCCTGTCTTACAGAACCATTCGAAGCTTAGAGTCTTCATGAGATCATGACTTTGAATGTGACTATCCGGGCTGGGAGTGCATTAAAGCTCTTATAGAGTAAGTCAAGGAAGTCATGGCGAGAGTGGACATGTTCTGCAGCACGACAGCTTGTGTGGTTGTACATGCACAGTCCAGAGGGCTTAGATTGTTCTGATATGGGATATCCTAGTCTACCTTTGTAAACTTGAGAAGGGATGTAGGCGAAGGACAGAGCACGTTGATATTGTGGTGGCATATGCACCCCATAGTTACAGTCGTGATCGAAGGCCTATCCCTGAGTATTATATCAGTGTCCTAGGGCGGCAAAATATGAGCTGGTGGTTTGTGGCCTTCAACAACAATTCTGTAAGCTGCAGGTTCCCGTACATTGACAACTACTCTCTATGTCCCTTAATATTTGTCTCATTTGATCATTTTTTATGAGAAAATGGGGCAAATATTATGGGACAGAGGAAGTATGAAATTTATATAAAAGACAGTAATCGGTTTTGACCCCGATGTGGGATATGGAGATCCCTGGATGTGATTGTGTTTGAGCTCTGTTAATTAAGTTGTATATATTGCTTGAATGAAGAAAATACATCAGAATTTATAGTATAAGAGTTTCCTAAACTATAGAAGCATAAATAAGGAAATTTCTGATTTTCTAGCTTTGTTATTTCTGATTGATACTATTGCCTTAATCTTCTTATTCTTTTTGCCTTATTGTGTAGGTGAATATTTCCTGTTTTACACTCTCCCTCAAGATAGGTATTGGGATCCTTAATGCCTAACTTGTTTAGTGTTTCTTGGAAGGATTTTGTAGGCATTGCTTTTGTTAGTATGTCTGTTAACTGTTCTTCTGATCGAATATATGGAATGGTTGTGATCTTGTTTCTAGCTTCTCTTTAATGAAATGTCGATCAATCTCGTGTGCTTTGTTCGATCATGTTAAACTGGATTTTCTGATATGCTAATTGCAGCTTTATTATCACATAGAAGTTCACAGTTTTTCTCTAGAGGAAACCCAATTTCACTTAAGAGTTTTTGTAGTCATAGGATTTCTGTTATCCCTTTAGCTATACCTCTAAACTCTGCTTCAACACTTGAAAGAGCCACTATTTTCTGTTTTTTACTTCTCCAAGTAACCAAATTGCCTCCTACTAGTATGGAGTATCATGAAGTTGACTTTCTTCTTACTTTGTCTCCTACTCAGTCTGCAAACAACATTGTTATTATGATCCATTCACTTTAGTTAAATGGATGAAAATCCGAATTAAGTGGATGAAAAGCGGATAATAATTGAAGCTGAGTGATGGATTAGGTGGATTCAAATGATGATTTGCCCCATCCGTCATCCATCCACCAGTTTTGATGAATTTAATATATTTTTTAACAAATAAAATAACATAATTAAACATGAATAAAATAGCATAATTCTAATAATTCCATTTTATTTGAAGATTTTTCTATTTATATGAATAAACATGTTTCTTTTTTTGGGAAAAAAATTATACGTTTGATTTAATGTGATTTTTTTGTATATGAATTACTTTTGCCCATTAGTCATTATTTACGATCTTATAATATAATACTAAGTTAATTATATTGCTTAGAGTCTTAGACTCAATATGCTATAAGTATAAAGGCACGAAAGGAGTAATTAGTACTTCCTTCATTTCATAAAAATTGCAAAACTTTGATTTTTACGTTTGACTACACTATTATTTGACCATTAATATATCCAATTATCCACTAATAAAAAAATATTCTATAATTTTATTCTTATAATAGTTTGCCCCCTCCGTATAAATTTGATTATATACCGCCTAATGGAAAAGACGTACTTACTTCTTGATATGAGTTAAATTTTTTATTTTTTTCCTAATTTATTTTAAATTTCTTGTTCGTTTGAAAAAGGAGGGGGCAAACTATTAACATTGAAAACCTAAATTTTGAAATTTAATCAAAATACAACTATTAATTTAACATAATAATATATGTATTCAACCAAAATAAATAAAAAATTTATAAGAGCAATGTCGAGTGATATTTATAAGGTTGTTCTTGTTTACTTAGGCTAGCTGGTCAATGGTTTCGGATGGTGTATATATATATATATATATATATATATATATATATGAGCCTTAAACTATGCATTACGATGAGCTGAAGGAAAAGATGGAAAATATTGCAAGATATGTTCATTACGTGCTCATCCTCTCCTATCTTCTGTTGGGGGCCAAGTCACTACTCACTGCTGTGTTGGGCAACCTCAATCCTTTTATCTATTGACTATTGATATACTGGTAGGATACAGTGGCGGATTTAGGATTTTTCGCCTGTTAAGTCACAATTGATAATCAAACATGTAATAAATTTTTTTACCAAACAACCAAATAATAATATTAAAAAATACATTCAAATTCTTTTTTGGTCGACGGGTGAGATTTGATCCACCAGGACAATGGATCAGCCCCTGGTAGGATGTCCAAGTTTGTCCAAAGGACTGATGGGTGAGGATGCTTTGTTACAAAATTAGTAGTTTGAACTCCATAATATTTTCGTGTCGGATATTATTAAATATTTACCTCACTTTCATGTAGATCACTAGTAGAAATTCGCACATTTGCTTCGGTCTAATTGATACGATTAAATGAAATACACAATTTCGAACATAGGCCTTTTAGGTTCTCAATAGCTACCCTAATTTAAAATTGTAGCCACCATTGTTTAACTAATTCTAACCTTTTCTTTTTAGAAAACAAATCTTGAGCGACCATCATTTCACCAAAAATATCAAAAAAAAATTTAAAAGAATACAAATTCCAATTTTGAACTACATTACATTCACTCGAACTACTAGCAAGAGTTCGCATGTGACATTTTATGCTTGTATTTTTTTCTTCAAATTTTAGGTAGGAGACCTGAATTGAAATCTCTTGACATTCGTAGGCCATTCATTACCTGTCTGTCTGCTATCATCCCTCTTAATAATAGTATATACTTCCATTATCACACATGCAATTGACAAGAAATTTAAGCACCTTCCTTTGTTTTCATTCCCTCACCATAGAAAGCTCTTTAAAATGTTGCTTAGGAGCTCTTCGACCCCTATTCTTGGCTCACTTCTTGCATTGTACTCAAAACATCCGAGTTCAACTCTCCTAAAGACTTCTGTAAGAAGTTCTTCGTCCACCAAAGTCTTTTGAATGTCATCCCCTCATCATTCTCCAACTCCTCCCCTTCCTCTAATGCCGAACTCCTATCCGATGGCTTGTATAGCTCTCGAATCAATGGAAACCTCCGAAGAGCACAATCCGCTGGAATCTTATCAAACCCCGCCCGGTTTTACAATCCGTCCCTTCCTTCTCAATATCAAATTCTAAAACGCAGTATGAAGAAGACGAGGAGGAAGGAGAAGAAGAAAGTGGTGAAATTTTAAGCATAGAGAAGACCATGGCATTAATGAGCAATATTGGGTTGCAAGAAGGGCATATTCTTGTTCAAGAGAAAAATGAAAATATACCTCAAAATTGCATCTTGCATGGGGACTAGGAGTGCTTACAGGTTGCGGTGGATATAGCAATGGAGGGAGAGGCTTTGGTGATTATGGCAAGGAATGGGGCTAGCAGGCTAGCATGACAGAATACTACAGGATGTTTTTTATCCTAAATGTGAGTTCTCTCATAAATTGTCTACAACTATCTTAAACTAAATTCTGTCTTTTCTGCCTTTCTGCAGTCATGTTCTGGCAGCATATGCTAATTTTCTCTGGGAAGAGGCGGAAGAGGAGGAAGTCCCAAGCACTATACCACATTATCAGCGCGCCACTACTGCTATAAATACCAAGGTTTACGTGTAGAACGAAAAATCATAAATTTTTTGGCAGGACCTGCCTGTGGAAGTTTTGCCTGTTTACTTCAATTCTGATATTAGCTTAATCAGAGAAAATCTGAATGTTCAGAAGATAATTTAGATTCTTCAAAGTATAAGGATCTTGTAATTAACAAGTTCAATATGGATTTCTTTTTAACACACTACAGAATGATCTGCTTAGTCAATTTTTGACAATTTGTTGTTTACTACACTTAAGACAGCAGATAAAGTTTCTGTGATACCAAGGGTTAACAATCCAAAACAAACTCAAAAATCATCTCATCAGGTAAATCAACCAAAATTCAGAAACCACAAAATCAAGACAAGACAGCCAAACAACCAAACTTTTGGCATAAAAGTCAAAAAGAAATCCCCATATAGATGAAAAACATATGGGGAACGAAGGCAGCATACATGCAACATGCACCTTCAAAAGAAATATAAACTATGCCCATCTTCAGGGTTAGCAATTCCATTCCCATTTATCAAAGGGTGGAGACCTAATTGTCCATCACTAACAACCAAACCGACAGAACCAACATAGAAGAGCAATAATGTAGCATCACTCTTCAACCCCTTAGATCCAGATAACTGCTGCATCATGCGCTTACTGGGGAGTACGCTAGTAATAGCCATTACCTCGACCTGGGTTTCTGACCCCACCACGTCCCCTTGACGTGTTATTTTGGTAAGTACCACGGCCTCTGCCTCTTGCTACAGCTACCAAATGTTTATGAGAAATCAACATTATAATCTATATCTTCTCAAACAGCACTAATTTAAAATGGAAATAAAATTAGACACAAGCAACATGAGAATGCCCAAATATTTCCCATTGCAACGATAATATGAGCAACCCCCTTCCTTATCAAGCCTTTAGCCTCCCTATGTCTCATTGAATTCAATTACAATACAAATCATCAAGTGTTGATAACTACGGAACTACGGAACGTTACTAGTTTTGAAATAGTATTTTTATATCAGATGACAATGAACTGAAGAAAAGAAGCATACATTCAGCAATATTTTAATCTTAAGATGATAATTAGCTATTAGATCGAATATTGGTTATATGTTTCTAAAGCTCTAATGGGTTCTGAAACTAACAGGTAATAATAAACCCTTTTCTCCCAACTCTCCCTTCACATGAACAACACAATAAATAAAAAAAATAGCCAACCACTATACAGTAAAGCATAGCATATCAATCAATTTACTAAAGTACCCATGAAAACAGGCTGCCTTCAGATTCACTCAGATCCAAGCATTCTCAACCATTTTACAACAGTGATGCAAAATTTGGAGTCAGCATACATGCAGATCTCCGGTAACCATAAAACACAGCAGAGCCACAAACTACCACCAAAACGGTGCAACATAAACAGAGTTGTCCTATATCCGGCTAATGTTTGATTTCTATCCAGAGAGTGGTAAAGCTAGCCAAGGAAACAGGTTCAAAGAATTTAAAAGAACACATAGCCCTAGCTTCACAAACAATTATAGTTGCATAAACTTCGGAAAACTGTGATTCTCATAACTACTATTTAGGCATATTGCAGAAGATTCTATGCTAATACCAGAACAAAATAAAGCACATACCTCCACCACGGGAACTGCTGCTGCTGCTTGCTTTCCTTGGATCGATATAAACTTGTCTACCCAGCAACTCAATAGGAGAATTCTACAATAAAATTCAACAAGGTTAGACACAGAAGTACAACTATTACAGTTTGGACAACTATCAAAAGAAAAAACATTAATAACTTTAAGATGACACTTGAAATTGAAACCACTCTGTCTTATTATTTGTTTAATATTAAATATTCTCCCCACCCAGGCAATGCAGCAGAGTTTTTATACAGACACACATTTCTGGATGCACTTATGTCCAAAGCCACCATTGTTTACAATGATGATAATCAAACAACTCGGTTGGAAGGGAAATGATAGGCAGAAAGAAGGTTGTTTAATGATAATAAGAAACTTCTAATTACCAACTGAGTTACATGGATCTGTACAAAAGGAAACAAAAAACATTTTGGGTAATTCTCATTGGTAACGTTGTACAATTTCAATTTATAAAAAAATTACTTTATCAACAGTAGCCCTATGCTTTTTAATGTTATTTCTTGTGGCCTTAATGACACTATTTTGCAAAAATTAGTTGTTTTACCCAAACCACAGGGTTAATAATTTCTCTCTCAAAACCTTCACTCTTTCATCAAACACCCACCTTATTCAATTCCTTCTGAAATCAACACCCACCTTATTCAATTCCTTCTGAAATCAACACCCACCTTATTCAATTCTAGTAATAAGGTGGGTATTTGATGAAAGAGTGGAGGTTTTGCGAGGGAAAGTATTAACACAGGTTAAGCTTGATTAGGGTAAAACAACTAGTTTTTGCAAAATAGTGTCATTGAGGCTACGAGAAATAATGTTAAAAACCATAGGACTACCGTTGATAAAGTTTTTTTCAGTCGACCAATTACAAATTGAAATTGTACAGAATTATCAATGAGAATTACCATAACATTTTTAACTTGAATTTTTTTATACTCAAAGCATATGATAGCAAATTAGCAACACATTTCAATAAGAACATTATTTAAGTATATTATTAAAAGAACATAACACTATCATAAATAAACAATTATTTATGTGGTTTTAATGTGCCAGCATAGCAGTAAGCATATGATACATTCACATCCATCAAATTCACCATTTGACAAAAATTCTCAAAACAAGTTAAAATACAGAAAGATGGGCAAAGATGATGACAATAAGATTATCAAAATACCTTGATTGCATTTTGAGCACTAGCAATGTCCTCGTATTCGACAAATGCATAGCAAACTCCAAATTCCTGTGTGTCCCAAAGCAGTAAGTTAAGTTTTTCCAAAATATCATCAAATCAATATTTTTTTAAAAAAATCAAGAAATCATGCGCATTAAACTGACCGTTTTATTCTTAATGTATACACCATTAGGTATGATTCTACCAAAGTTTCTGAACTCCTTCTCAAGATCAGCAGTAGTAACATTTGAGGGCAAATTCCTCACATAGACAGAGGTCTTATCTCCGGAAAGTTCTACAACCAATGAGAACAGGGATATGAAGTACAAACAAATAACACTAACAAAAAGGTCCCACAAGATTTCAGATAGAACTAATGGACAAAGTAAGCATGTACTTAGTAAAAGTTGCTTAAAAGTTGACAAGGGTGAAATATGAAGGAGCAAGACCCTTAGAAAGCAGAACTTGGAGCTTAAAGGAAGGGTCTCTTTTCCACCATTTCACAGTGATATTGTCAACCAATGCCAAAAAAACAATCTGTTATGCACTAGAATTTCTTTAACTTGGCAAACCCCTCAAAAAGTAGCTCCTAGACACAACGAAATAGCTAATGAGATAGCAGTCCCTGAAAGCCCGGAATACAGTACGCAAAAAGTACCATACATCTATTGCAACAAACTTAAGCCATGAATATATGATCCAAGATAGGAGTGTCTCCTCACTACTAAAATTACATAAAGCATGTTGCTGGTAATTTTTGTTTTATTGACCAAAAACTTCCTGGAAAGTAAAGAATAGTGCCACTATTTGACTAGCTACAACACAAGAGTTTACTGAGAAGAGTGACAATATTGTCAGTCTACCCTTTACCCATGTATACATAGCTCCAAGGGCCATTCAAGCTATTGAGTTTCATGCCAACAGTAAAAAAACTCAGCGCACACCAATCAAGGGATAACAAAAAAAAGCACTTGTTCCAAACATAACACAAGACTACAAGAGGCAAACACAAAGTAGATAAAACGTTTTCACTCACCATCTGGTACAGAACCTTCATCTGCACCAGCACTAGCTGCCTCAGGAACAAATGATGATGCTGATGCGTTTAATTGTGGGGCACTTGGTGGAGGTGGCATGCTCCTCCTCACAACAGGATGAGAAACAACAGATTGTGGAGACTGCCCTTTTGATGCTCGCAACTGCAATATATAACGATGGAACTTCAGGAATAAGACCAGGTATTTTACAAATAACAGATTTTTTTTATCTCTAAAACAATCACATTGAGCAGAAAATATAAAATGTGAAAGCTATAGACTAGATCAAAAACCAATCGGAAAGTGCAGAGGATTGACTGTGATTTCTCTTATCACATTGAAAACACAAGGAGGATTCATCCAAAACTCACCAAATTCAATTTAAAACAAGAGTCTTCATCAAGAATACTTCAAACAGGAACACAATCAACATGTCAAAGCTAAAACAAATGGCTAATAACCAAAAAAAAGAAGGCTTACGATGGATGCATATGAAAGTTTGACAGGCTCCCCAAAAGGCTCATCAGCTGGAACAGATATCGAGTCTTCCACATAGTTTATATGGTTCACAGCACTTTCAGCAAGAGCAGGCTCTTCAATAGGGGCTTCCTTGACAATGGTTTCTAAATGAGGTTCTTCATATTGCTCTTCATCGGGAAGGCTATATTTGTCAACAGGACTATCTTCTTCAATATGAATATTGCTCACATACTCCCTGGTCTCTTCCTCCAACTCATAATTAGACACTGTCACAGAAAACATGTTCGTTCAGGAAACTGACTACAGTTCAAAAAATAAAAATAAAAAAAAGAAACAAAACACAATTAATTCTATAACATGATTGGATGAGATGAGAATTAATAAAAAGACTCTAGTAGGGTAGATACGTGCAACATGAAATGTGTAATTGATATATTAAGAACTCTGATATGCAGAAAACAATATTACACTAGTCTTTGCACTTTACATGATACATAGTAAAAATCACATGCACTTTAAAGTGAAGCATGAACACACAAAGCCAAGTTGTATCAATAATTCTATCATATAGAGTAAAATATTCACTACAGTTCAATAAAAAATAAACTAGTCATGCAAAACGCATTATCTCAGTAGAGTCAGCACTTCCAAACAACAAGAATATAACAAGATTCTCTCTTACTGAACACAAATATTACAAACTCCATCCTTACCTGGCTGCTCTGAGTGAGGACTAGATGCAGGTATGCCAGATTCAACCTTGATTTCAGGAATTTCTGGTACTTGTTGCTGGTTAAGTAGGACCTCATCATTAAATTGAAGAATATCATTGAGGACAAAATAACCAGTCTCCTGAGGAGCTAAGAAGAAGGCCTGTGTGAAGCTCCTCTTGCCAATGAAGTTTCTAAACTTCATGATGCCTGATACGATAAGCAGAACGCCACCATTCATAGAATCTTGGCAGTTTAACTTTGTAACTTCAACTCCACTAATATTTAAAGAAGTAAGAGCCGAATCGATCTCCTACCAGATAATTGCAACAGTTTCGATAAAGAAAGACAAAGAAGCAAAGAATAACTTAGCTATACAATCCTATGATTCCACTACATAACATTGGATAAGGAAAGCATAATAAGAACTTGAGATCATAAGGAAGCATCAGTAGATAAATAAGAAACAATGAAAAACATTCACACAAAGAACAATAGCATACAGGACGGGATGGAAGGAACAATATAACTTTTGGAAAACCCGACAAAAGGATAAGAAAGATAGGATAATCATCCAATTATGTTACAAATAGATGTGACAGTAAGTGAAAATTCAAAGAAATCTGCAGTCATAAGAATGTTTCTTATCAAGAATACAGAATTCAGATATTTCATGTGCCCACAACTTCGAATATTTAAGCAACATCCCACCCCAAAAAAAAACAAAAAGAAAAAACTTACAGTGGAAAATTTCTTCCCCATTGATCACTATAGCTTTGCATTAGCATCCCTTTGATTTTATTATCAATTTGGGACTGATAAAACTCTGTCTAAATTATATTGAAAATTGCTCCTCAGACTTTGATCAATTTAGCAGAAATCTAGTCTTTGCTGCCCTAAAGTTTCCACCTTTCCTTTAACTTTTGTGTAGCTCCACATGAAAGTCATATGGTGCATTCCACAAAATTTCATTTTGTAACATGTACTCTAAAGTCAAGTTCTCCAATCCGCTATTCACTGTTAATTCTTGATATCAACCAGTACAATCTAATAATAATATTGTATAGAGTGTATTAAAACAATTAAATTCACGCAATAGTCAAATTTGGTTTGTATTTAACTACTATATGAGTATACACTTAGATTCTTCTTTTTTTTTAACGGTACACAAAATAACAAAATAATGTTCTAAAAGGTATTACATCCTATACTATCCTCACAATTATGATAATATATTGGATCATTCTCAATTAATCAAATCACGCAACCCTAAACTAAAAAGGAGAAGATGACCAGGGAATGGCAATGAGAAGCTCAACCCGAAGTTAAGCAGCTTCTCTCTAGGACAGATACCTTCAGTAACAGAATCCCAATATCTGACGTAAAACATATATGACTATTTCCTCGTTTACTTCTTTGACAGGAAGCACCGAAGCAGCCCTTCCTATCTATCAAGATAAAAAAATATTTTAAAGAATCAATGATTAACAAGACGGTCCATAGTTCACTTATTGACTAAACTGAGTGTTTAGGATGTTCTTCACATTATTCCACAGTCTTTTAGCTCAATAAACCCGAATAATAAACCCTAAAGTATTCTCCTCTAAAACCCTTGAACTCACTCCTAAACGCAATAACCATTCAAGATACCATCAAAATTCAGTCCCTTTTTTCGCCAAAAAAAATCAAATTACCACAGAACTTTACCAAAGGTTTATTAAGTTCCATATAACCTCTCCCGGAACACATACTCGTACAACTGGCTTAGTTTGTATAGTAAAGTTAACTCATGTGGGGTACCAAACCACCTACCTAATATAATCTAATCTCGTCTATAACAGTAGCACTATATCAGTAGCACCAGCACAAACAAAACATGTTAAAAAAAAGGATGAGAGCAATACCAAGACAGAAGAAGCAGTATGACTTTCATCACCATCAACACGAGTCAAAGTGCTGGATTCATTGTAAAACTGATGAGAACTCTCGGGATTCTCTTTAAGTATTGTGTAATATGTACGAATAAAGTACGAACCAACCTGATTCATATAAACCCCAGATTAAATAAATCCCAAAAATATATAAATGAAACTAAATCAAAAATAAAAATAAAACCTCGAAAGCACGAGCCGCCATTGCTGAAGGGGTGAAAGCAATAGTGCAAAACTAAGGAGAGAGAGTAAGAAGAAAAATTTTAAAAAAGAAAAAAAAAACCCTAATTGAATAAAATCTTGGGCTGAATATTAGGAACAAGATCAGTATTGTTTTTTGTAGGATTTGGAGACAGGAATTAAGTTGGAATTTAGATCTGGAAGTGATGAAGTGAAGTGAGTGGAAAAGGTGAGGTAAGCAGTATGTGTACACTTATATATAGGGAGGGATGTCTCTGAGTTACACGGTCGAGTCATCTAAGTGGAAATTACAGATATGGAAATATGTATTATTGGGGATATGGTTTTTACACTCCAATTTATGGTAATTTTAGATTTTTGACTGATTTGTAAATTTCTTTGGAAGATACATCTTGTCAGAATATTTGTTACTTATAATAGTAATATTCCAGTAATATTTAGAGGGTGCTATCATCGGAAAATTTTAGTGGTTTTGACCTTTTTTTTTTAAAGAGGGTTTTAACTAAATAACTTATGATGACAATTAATGAAACTTTCATAGCTTTGATTCCTAATGTTAAACACCCGGAAAAAGCTATCTGATTTAGACTAATTGGGCTTTGCAATGTGAGCTCCAAAATCATAACAAAGTGCATTGTCAACAAACTGAAATCAGTGCTTCCAAACTTGAAATTGAACACACAATCTAGCTTTGTTCCAGGGCGTCAGATCACAAACAATATTGTCATTGTACAAGAAGTCATCCATAATATGAAGCATAAGCAAGGAGTACAGAATATATGGCTTTAAAGATAGACTTTTAGAAAGCCTATGATATACTTTGTTGGGATTTCATTCGAGACACCTTACACTAAATGAACTTGCCTATTCTTCTCATCAATGTCATAATGGAATGCATTACCTCGGGTTCCTTAAAAGTGCTTTGGAATGGGGAGCCTAGTGATAGCTTTGCTCCTGATAGAGGAATTAGGCAAGCTGATACTTTGTCTCCATACATATTTGTAATGTGCATGGAGAGATTATATCAAGTGATTGAGGAAGATGTAAGCATGTTCGAACAAGTAGAAATGGTCCCCTGCTCTCTAACTTGTTCTTTACAGATGATATACTCTTGTTCGCTGAGGAATATGTGGACCAAGCCTATATGATACAAGATTGCTTATCCCGATTTTGTGCTGCTTTTAGGGTATAGGGTAAGTCTTCCAAAATCAAATATCTACTTTTGATAAAATGTACAGGTTAAAGAACAATATGAAATTAGTAAGATGTTAAACATGGGAAAAACACAAGACTTGGGGATGTACCTTGGGATGCCTACATTCACTCTATAAGTCACAAAAAAGACTTTTAAACACCTTTGTGAAAAGATTGATAAAAGATTAGCTTGTTGGAAGACAAAATATCTACCATTAGCTGGTAGAATTACACTTACTAAATCTACCATTAGCTTTCAGGCCTCCACTTTAACGCAAACAGCCAAACTTTTAAGAATTATTTGTGATAAGGTTGACAAAAAAACAAGGTGCTTCATTTGGGGTGGAAGTGAAGATGATAGAAAGGTACATCTAATCTTATGGGAGACTATCCAATTACCCTTGTCGCAGGGGGGTTTAGGCATAAACTTAGCTAGACAATCGAATGTAGCTTTCCTCTCGAAACTTGGATGGAGACTTTAGACGAATCCTAATGCATTTTGGGAAAGAGTCTTGCGTTCGCCATGGCAGGTGTGGTTTGGAGGTGTTTGCTCCAAGAAAAGGTAGTTTAAATGTTTGGAGTGGGATAACTGAAAATGCTAAACACCTTTGGGAAGGAATGAGGGTAGCACACTTTATTTAATGGCAAAGTGACTAACTTTTGGGATGATAAATAGGCAAGAGATTTTACTCTAAGTTCAATGTTGATAGAACAAATCCTCCTTGAATTAGAATCCATCAAAAGTGAGGATATGTGGGAGGTTAGAAGTGGATGGAAATGGGGGAATTTTGCCCACTTAATGGATCATAATGTGTTGGACTTAATCCAAACTCATGAACTTCATAAAGATCTAGACAAAGCTGAACTCCTGTTTTAAAATGTAACACCCATAAGTAAATTCACCATTAAATCAGTGATGAATATCATCAAAAAATATACTTCAAAATTAGATGATGATATTAAGAGGATGGTTTGAAAAGCCCTAGTGCAACAACACATTCAAAGCTTCTTATGGCTTGCTTGCCATTATAGTTGATGACTAACAAAAATCAATTCAAAAGGATAATAGCTCTTTCTTCCTACAAGACTTCATAACTTGGTTTACAACCAATGCTTGAGCTGATTGGTTAGTAAACTTTATGGTTCAAACACTTCCATTCCTAATTCTTGATCTTACCTTTGGAGTTTTGACTATTGGCTTCAGATGATGAACGACAATTCTAGAAAATGGATAAGGTTTTATTTACTTTGTGTGATTCTTTACTTAATAAAAAATTTTTTAATTTAAATTTTTTGTGAACAAATTGATTTCTACTTCTTATAACTTATTTTCAATGTTATTCTTTTTATCAGAATAATAGTCAAGTGATTGTTAAATGAAGATGTTGGATTAAGTCTTGTGAGAGCTTTTCTAAATATCGAATGGTGAATTCTTATACAAATAAGATTACTAATCTCGAGGGTGGTGTTCGAGGAAAACCTTCTCCAATGCTTAAGTCAGAGCAATACTCAAGATCTAGAGAATCCTCCAAGACTAGTGTTTTTTTTTCTAAAAATGAATTTATATTTGCATTAGTTCAAAATGAGGTATTTATGCAATAATTAGGTCAAAAGTAAAATGGGTTCATCCTTGGATGTTGGCCACTATGTTGGATTAATATGACTTAAAATATTGGACTTGATCCAATGACTCCTTCATTTTATGTGCTAGATAACTTTTTTAATAGGAATGTTCGTCATGGGCCCTTAGACAACCCCAATATACCAACTAACCATGACCTAATAATAAACCCATACAATTTGTCCCCTAAACCATCTGTAATGTTTAGATGTTGGCTCTACACCTAAAACTTATCTGAAAGTTATAACATCCTTAAGAGTATTCAAATTCTGTAGAAAATTTTTCTCATAAAGTGGAGCTCTAACTTCACTAATTTTTCTCCGAAATTGTAGGGTTTAATGCCATGATTTATTAGATATTACCCATCAATTATCCTCTATATTTACTACACTTTGGGGGAAGTTAAAAGTTTATAACTTCTTTCATCCTTTTCCTTTTTCCTTCTTCTCACCAAATTCTCTCTTGAACCGCTTGAATTCTCTTGAATCTTGCCTTGGACATCCCAATTTATGTCAAGCAATTTAGATTCTAGATTCTAAATTCATTTTAGTTAATCAATGCAATCTCTTTACCATCTTTCAAATTCAATTTGAGCATAATTGGGAATACTAGTCATCAATTATTGCATCCTGGTGGTGCTCGGTTTGAGCACAACTTCTTAGATCCAATAATTGAAGTTATTGCCTTGAATCCTCCTCCTTTTGATATATATAAATTGTTCTTCCTTATTCTCCCTCAAAATCTAAACCAAAAGACTATTCAAGAGCAATGGTGTTTTATGAAACTCCATCACCTTCTGACATCTACATCAAGGTAGAGCTTACTTTATACGATTTGTTTAGGATCCCAACAAGGTTCCCTTTGAATTGAGGGACGTTGTGGTTAGTTTATGAAGCACCTCTTTGTTCGGTTGTTTGCAAACTCTAATAGGGTCTAACCACCCTAGGATAATGTTGTAGCCAATAGAAAACCTTATCAACAAAAGCTTTCTCCTATAAAATTAGAATAACTTTAAGTCTAGTCATATAGATAAGCTAGTTGTGTCAACCTATAGGATTCACCCTTCTCTTTAAGAAGCTTTGTCGGCCTATGCAATGAGACTATGATATTTCCATAAGTCTCATCATTGAAGAAGTAGAAGGATTTACTTATCTCAGGAGTTTAGATGACTCTATGCACAAGTACGTGGATTTTTTTTTCAAGTACTAGCTTTATTAAAAGGAAGATATCCCCTTAAAGTATACCTGGCTAGTAAAGGCTTGAGTGCCTCTTTTACTCCAAGTATGACGAGCTCAAACTATTTCCCTTTTATCTTTCATACTACTCTTAACCTACTTAATTTCTTAATCATTCTTATTTGTCCTAGTGTTTGATGTGAAAGATAAAGTCTAAAATCTTGCACACCCATTTTGTGGAGCACACTAGGAGTAGTATGGTTGTACATTGCTTTGCTAAGGAACATCCTTTTGTGGACCCTTAGTATGCATAGCACGGCCTAGTGGATGGGGCTCTAGTAGAGAAGAAGTTGCCTATAATTCCTCATCAATAAAGAGAGTTTGTTGCACCCCAAACAGCCAACTTGAGGCTGATGTGCTCGTTTTAGAGCACGTTTACTATCCCGTTTTAATGTCAAGTCTCGTGGTTTTATAATAATTTTATACATATTATGCTTGATTTCACCTTGATCTTGTCTTCGAGTTGTCTTAAGGTCATTTCAGGTGTTTTTGATGATTTCGAGGTGAAATGCGATGTATTTGAGTCTTTGACACTCTTAGACACGTGTATCATAGCTTGGGAAAACATTTCAAGTCACTCATGAAGATCCCACGGAGTTCATAAAGGATCAGGAGTAGAAAAGAGGAGTGTAGAGATTCAGATTTGACCGAATCTGAGAGTCCTTCGGTCGAATGGCACATATTCGACCGAATATGAGAGTCCTTTGGTCAAATGGCACTTCAGTGTAGGAGCCTATGTTCCATGGTGACTGAGAAGACCGAATGGAACTCATTCGGGCGAATGAGCTTCCATTCGGCCGAATCATAGCCTCCATTCGGGCGAATGGGCCTTGCATTCGGTCGAATGACAGTGTTTTCTCCGAAAATTTCACTTCTTTTTAGGGTCGACCCATAGAAATTTTAGGGTTTCCGGACCTCTTTTACTCTTTGTTATAAATACCCCTCTCTCTGAAGAGACTAGATTTTATTGAGTTTTCTTAGTTTTAGCTTTGTTTAGCCTCCAAAATTCTTAGTTCTAGTTTTCGGTTTTCTCCACATATGTACTCCGAATTTTGGATTTTGTCATTTGAATTCTGATCGTGGATATTGCATTAAAGCTTTTGTGAGTATTAATCTATCCTTTACTTTTGAATTCATTCATTATATTTCATTCTATGTTTAGCCTAATGTTTATCATTTACTAGCATAGTTTCTGATTTACTCTTGTTCTCGCTGATTTCCTTTCATGTTTGTTGCGTTTGTTTTATTGAATATCATCATGCTTGCTATCTTAAATATGTGTGAGTAGTTCTCTTAGAGGTTTTGATTAGTGAAATCCTAGGAAAAGCTAGGTTCTTTATTGTTTAAGGTTATTGGAATGATGACAATAAGTAGTTTTCGGAATCCAATGCAAATCTTGTCCTGCAACTCCTTTGGAGACATAGGACGGTTATAGTTCATTTGTTGTGATTTATGGAATCACCAACTTCCTCTCGCATACTTGGGTGTCCATGCTAGTTATTGTTTGATTTTCTCTAACCTATCATGTTCTGTTTTGAAAGCATCATTCCTAGGGTGAATCTAATCTCGTCCTCGTTTTTCTCTATTTGATTTACCTCTTAATTCATCGTGATCTATATTCTCGTTATTAGTTTTAGTTGTTTTTTAATCCAAAAAGTTTAGTTGTGTTAAGAATTGAGTGTCTTGATATCCTTTGTCCTCGTGGTTTGACCCCTACCCCACTATACTCGTGTAGTTTGTAGGTTGGTATAAATATTGTTTGCAGAACTAGTCTTTTAGTAAACGATGCTAAAAAAAACGGTTATCAGAGGCCTAAGAGCACGTCAAATTAGGATACCAGCGCATATTGGTGCGGATAGGTTAGAGTCTGTCTTTGGTCAATAACAAGCTCTTAAGCCTGTTGAGGAGAAAGATGGGAAGCTTAAGCTATTCGTGAAGTTTGCTTATTCATACTCTTAAGGCTTGAATATGTAACCCTTGACAAAGGTGCTTCCTCCTCCTACTTCTGCTCCTATATCAGAGCCTAAGAATAATGATGACGATAACCCCTCTAGAGAATCTAGCCTAGGATGTTGCAACTTTATACATACTATAATTTCAGGGGAAGGCTACTTATGCCTAAGGAGGTGATATAGCTTGTTGTAGAGAAATAAGTATATATTATCCCTCATTCATATTCTAAACATTTGGAGGAATCTTCGCCACAAGCTACTTCTAAGAAGTTCGTTGTTGAGGAGTAAAGTAATCAACGCGACTAGAAGAAAACTCATGTTTGTGAAGCTGAGGATAGTCAACCTACTAAAGACAAAGTTAGGGGCCTAGTAGTTGACTAGCTTTCCAATGTCAAAGTGGTGATTAATCTTGACTCTTATGAAAAAGAGTGAAAGGTTGGGAAATAGGATGCCTCAATGAATAGGTTGTCCTACATCTCTCAAAAATAAATCAACAACACCAACTAATATAGATAGGGAAGTAGAATCGTATCCTCAGGGAAGCGATACAATTCTATTAGCTCTTAAAAGTTTAAATTGTATAAAAGGGCCTCAGTTGGAAGTGTAGTTAACTAAGAAATTAATGATTCAAATTCAGAGAAGACTTTATTCAAATTAGCTAAAGCCTAGGGCAATGGTTCACCATGAACAATACAAATCAATTGAGAAATGATAACTAACAGGTTTCATGAATTCATCAAACTAAGGCTCACTAATTCCCTCGAACTTAGACTCTCTCAAGACTCTTCTAGCGGCTCTCACTCTTACCTAGATTTGTCAAGCCTGTTATTCTTTGGTCTTATTGTGGTGTTTTTACTTCTCGTCATCAAATTCAACAATTACCCAACATACAATTAAACATGGCCATATTTCAATCGTAAGCACAGATAAATCAATAATAGGAATTTAATTGTAATATTGAAACCAATTAATTAGCATAAATCTATTTCATTGAAGTGTTCATGGATCCCCAAAACCCTAGAAAGAAATATACTCACAATTCATGACTAAATTGATAAAAATATGAAATTCATGAATGAGAAATAAAGAAAGCAATACTATAATCAACGATGATAAAAATCAAAGCAATAAATAAAATAAAATAGCGAAGAAAGCAATGAAATGTACCTCCATAAATCTTGATCAGTGGAAAGGAAAAAGCTGATGTGTTTTAGAGAAGAGAAAACCTAAAAGAAAATAAAAGCCTAAGGAAAAATAATGCATCAAAAAAAGAATAAAAATAAATATCTCAAGTCTCTATTGTATTTATTTTTTACTAAACTATTTTTAAATAGAAATATAAGATACTAAACTAGGTATTAAGGATGAATTAGTGGTTGAATCCGATTATAATAACTCGGATTCGCTGCTCTCCCATGGTCAGGTTTTCAGAGTTAACTTTGCAAGGTTGTAACTTCCTCAAGGCGTATGACCTACCGTTGTGAAGCTCTTCAAGTCTAATTTCCAATCTAACTAAAATCGCATCAATCCAATCTTTAAAACTTGAGTTATAATATAAAGAGTAAACAAGTCTCAGATTAGTTCCTTTTCAACTCTTATATCTCCTTGTTTTCAACTCAAACTGACCTTGTTAGCTATTTTTCGACCCTTGTGGAAACCAAAATAACTTCATATGAATTTGAACATCAATTAAACTATCCACGGGCATAAATCCATCAATCAAAATCCTTAATTCATCAATTACATTTGCAACAATCATCCAACTCATCCAAAATCGCTTTGAAAGCATTCAAATAGCTATAAAACTACTTGAAATATTAGGAAAGCCACAAACAAAGCGTAATAGAGCACAAAATGGATAATCTATGCGAATGATACCTAAAATGCAACTATATGATCTAATATGCTCTAATAATGCAACTTAAAAATGCCTAAAAACTCTGTAAAATTATATTTCATCACTCAACCTACTGAAAACAAAGTTAGGGGCCTAGTAGTTGACTAGCTTTCCAATGTCAAAAATGGTGATTAATATTGATTCTTATGAAAAAGGAGTGAAATATTGGGAAAGAGGATGCCTCAAATCAAGCTGAGATAAGGCGAGTGAATATTCTTATAATTCGAGCGACATCACTAGTTTTGGAACTAATTCATGTGATTTTACCCATGAAGAGTTTATGATATAAAAGCCTCGAAACCACCAAACAAATAATATTAAAGTTAGTAGTAAAGCATTGCCCCTAGGTGGTATCTGCATAGACCTCAATGGATCTCCCTAAAGGATGTAGTATGTGTCTTTTGGACTGACACACTAATATAGAATGAATGATTTCCTATATAATTCAAATTCGTTAGTTACCTCTTGTCCTCTTGCAGGAAGTATATGGTGGATGTTAGTATAATATTCCTAACCTTTGTGTAGTTTAAAGGTAAATATCCTATATGGTTCAATGATATCCTTCATCTAGGATGGAAAATTCTCTATCTCAAGGGCTATACTTGCATCCTCTTTAATGGATTTGGCGAGTTAACATTCAACCAAAACAAATTTGTTCAACTCTTGTAAGCTTGAACTTCCCAGTTCGGATAATGCCTCGCAGTTGTTCAATCTGAAAGCTTTGTAGGTATGTTATTAGAGTTTTAACCTTGGATAGGTATAAACTATTGAGGGCTCTTTGGCATTATATACCCCTCAAAACTACCTCCGAGAACGTTTTAAGGTTACTAATGGAGCTTAGAAGCCACGTCTTAAATCACAAATAAATCATCTTTATAGTGAATATATTAATCATGAATTTTAATCATTTTAGTCTCCATAATTCACATATCTAATTTATTTTTAAAATAAAAAAGAGTAAAATTTCGCACATCACAATTGGCTAATTTAATGAGAAGATAAAAAAGGAAAAGAAAAACTTGGGTAAAAACAAAAAGGGACATCAACATAATGAAGCTAATGAAAATCACAAAATGGGTTAGACTTGGAAAGTTGGATGACCCGTTGTGGTGTTGTGCTAATCCTACTCTGAATTAGAGTTAGACATTAGTACTCTTAGTAGGTTAAAGAATAAAGATTAGAGAATGAGAGTATTGAGCTATTGGAGTCTTTTTCAATCATGTCTAAATGAGAATATGAGAAGTGGGTTGGAATGGATAAATGGACTTAATCACTCATCATTGCCCAAAAAATCATATACATCATAATTAGGCTTGTTGGGGCGGGTTTCAGACTGTGAATTCCTACCCAAACTCATCCTAGAAATTTTTGAGTCTAATTTAGTATGTCCAAACCCGAATTTTGGGCTTTTTGTGCCCAAACCCGAACATTTTTTAGCCAGATGAGGCTAGTTTTCATCAGCTCTAAAAAATAGTTAATAGTTTTGTAGCAAAAAAATGGCCTTATTTGAAAACAACTCTTTAGTTAGTTTTAAGGAAGTCAAGCTCTACTAAACGTGAACATATATGCAACAAAAGTATGTTTTAAGGTAGCTTTTGCTGGTTGATGATGTTATCTATTAGAAAAGTTATAAAAAATTATGGAATGATGAGGACCCTAAGGGAAGAATGCAATTCATTATATGCTCTCCACAAAATATGTATCAACTAGTTTATCAAAACACTACTTATTAAAATCTACTCTTATAACTAATAGATAGTACAACAACAATCAACTATTTTTACCGAACATGCCCTAATTCAAATCAACATAAATGAAAACAAAATCAAATTAGAACTCAATCAAATCATGGATTCATAATTATTTCTACCCAAAACAAAGCATTTTCTTAAAATAATGAGAATCAAACACAAATTAATTTCATATAGTTTCATAAGGGGATTTTGGACACGAGACAAGTGAACTCGGCTAGGGTTTGTTCCATAGAAGGTCGGTCCCAAATAATACGGAACGTAGCTTTTGTTGGCTTAGTTTTGGGGTAAAACCGCAGAGTATAGAACAGCGAACGTACGCAACACAGTTCCTCATCCTCGCATCCCTCTTCACTCTCGCGTCGTCTCCCTTCTCTCGCATCCATCTGCTTCTTCCAGGTTTTGCAATTCTACAAATCATTCAATTTCATAGCTACTCATGTCTCGAATTCGTCGATTTTATTTGCTCAATTGCGTATTTGTTTGAACACTTAATTCGATGAGTTGATGATTTGCAAGTTGCTTGGGTTGCTAATTTGGCGAAACAAAGCCTATTTTTGTGGGGTTTAAGATTTCAATGTTTTATTTTTGGATTAGCGAACAGTTATTCAAAATTAGGGTTTCGAGTTTATCGTCTTCTTTACGATATATGCGTATGCATCTATTTATTGATTATTTTTATGTATTTGCAGAAAAGTTTCAAAAATTTTAAAATATTTTATTAAATATATATGGGTTTAGGGTTTAGGGTTGAGGATTGGGTCATTGTCTCTGGGATTGTTCAAGATGCTGGACTTGAAGGAGTTTATGATAATTAAATTTAGAAAGAAATTTTAATGAAACCTTGAGAGAGCCTTTATCGAAGAACCCTAGCTGTGCTTGTTTTTTTTTTTTTTTTTTTTTTGATCTCGAGCTTGGCCGATACAGCTAAGGCCATAATCCAGTGAGAAGAGATGGTTGAAGAGCCGGTAGAAGAGAAAAGATGAAAGCTTTTTATCGAGATGTTCATAATATTATTAATTATCTGGTGACATGTTGCTTTTAATGATGGTATTTGCTCATAGTTGGCCTTTTTATCTTTAGATACTAGAGATAGACAATTTTATCGTTATTGGGTGATCTGTGGCATGAATGAATTCTAGTTGTTAGCCTACTTATAGATAGCCTGGTATAGATCGGCCTTTGCCAGGGAATGAATTTGGTTTCTGTTTCTTTTTATCTCTCTTTGGATTTTACCTTTGATGTGGAGTTGCCAGTTTTTATAAGCTCAAGGCTGAATTATTTTTTTGTGCTTGTGGGAATGCTTGCGACTTCAGACTATAGATTTCCCACCTTTTTTAGGTGCATTGTATGTCGATGATTATTTTTCTTTTACAGTAAAGTTAGTTTGGTGATGCAGTTTCTATGTGCCTGTAAAAGTTTTGTGTGATTTATTTTCCTGATTTAAGTTTAGGTCATGAATTTGTTTTGGCACTGCTACTTTTGAATGGGTGTTAACTTTCATAAAGTATGAGATTCTGATTCAATAGCATATCATCAGATATACTATATCAATTCAGTTGATTGTTTAAGATTTTTATTAGTTTGATTTTGTTGTTTGACTTTATCATACTGGGCATACACATCATGAGCTTATTATTTCGGTAATTTTGTTCCTAATGAGAGATGGTGGTGTCCTTGCAGCTTAAGGCAACACACATATCCAAGTATCAAGCATGGGTGACAGTGAAACAGTTGTAGCTCAACCATCTACTGTTATGGGCGATTCGTCCAATATTTATCATTCTAGTGATCACATGGAAGTTAAGTCAGATGTTCCTGGCGATGCTGCAATTTCAACAAGTGCTGTGCTTGCTGAAAGTTCAGCTGATACAGCACATGCAAGCTCTAATTCTGATTCTGGTACATCCCACATTGACCCAAGTTCTACTGCTCTAGAAGCTTCTGCACCTTCCAATGAGGACACCAGGCCTTCTCTTGGAGAAGTAGATGGGAACCAGACTTCTGTAGCAGGTGAAAGTACTCCAATGGAATTGAACCAGGCAGCTATTTATGATACAAGTATGAATGGGATGGTTGCTGGTCTTTCTAATGGAACTGTTTCTGGCTCCCATGAGGTGCAATCAACAACAGCTGAGCTGCAGTTTGAGGATGGTGCAGGTATTTTTTTTAACTGTAGCTTTCTCTTGTTTAAGAAATGTGTGAAAGTACATATGTCAAAATATGTCAAAGCTACTGTAGAAATGTCAATCTATTACAGGTGTTCTAGATGTTGGCTATGCATTTTATGTATGGAATTTTGAGTTGTTTTATTTATTATGTCATTCATGACAGCAGATTAATAGGGTTTGTCTCTTGTGTCATGCTTTTTCCCTGGACATCTTTCTGACTCCTTGTCTTTTCTTACCCACCCGTGCCTTTTATAGTGTTTGGTTCTTTTTGATGATTTTCTTCATCCACGCCAATAATGTCTTTGGGCCAAGTTATACCCTTCAACGATAATCATGTCCTCCATATTAGAATACATATCTTGCCTTTAATCTATCGAGGTCTCCCATCCTCCTCCAACCCCCCCCCCCCCCCCCCCCCAAAAGCCAATATGTTGTTTTTCTGGTGTATCTTATTTAGTTTCCTTTTTTCCTTTTTGTGGTTGGCTAATGCATTACTTATTTTATTTCTGTTCTAGCTTTATCTGCTGAAGAAGAGCGTTTATGGAGCATTGTCAAAACCAATTCTTTGGATTTTAATGTATGGACATCTCTAATTGACGAAACAGAAAGGGTGGCTCAGGTATCCCTTTTTTTCTTCTTTTTTCACTTGTATGTAAGATGTTGCTCTTTGTTGTTCATGTCGTGATGTGACAATCTGTTGTACTAGCTACAATTGAGTGGTTGCATAACTCTATAACCTAGGCAAACTGGTTACTGATTTTTTTGGAGCAGGATCAGTTTGTTTGTGACATTTATTTTCCCATAAAAGAGAGTATGGCATAAGTGAAGCTGTAGACTGTGTGCTATGAGAGGGTCTCTAACATCTCAGCACATTGTTTGTTGTAGGGCTCTCTAGAATTCTTATTGGTAGGCTTTCTTGCCAAGGAAAGTTCAATTATTCACTGATTTAGGTATCTCCTGCATGATGGTTTAGTTGAAGTGAAACCATTTAAATAAAAAACATTTATTTAGCATCAAGTGCAGGCTATACCATCCTTTGACTCTTTTAATGCTTGTTAGTGGTTGATGTGTGGTATTTTTTCTAATACAATGTGGAGTACTATGATTAGTTGTTTTTGACTGATTTACTTACATGGTCTTCTGGTGGTAACCTGCAGGACAGTATTCTGAAAATTAGGAAAGTGTATGATGCTTTTCTCGCAGAGTTCCCCTTGTGTTATGGTTATTGGAAGAAGTATGCTGATCATGAAGCACGATTTGGAGATATTAACAAAGTTGTGGAGGTGTATGAACGAGCAGTTCAAGGGGTAACATATTCTGTTGATATCTGGCTGCATTATTGCGGATTCACGATCACTACATATGGAGACCCTGACACTGTTAGAAGGTAAAATTTCTATAAGTAGTTGCTGTTATTGCTTTGGTTCTCTTGAGTGCTTGGATTTCTGATTGTGATCTGGTCCTTTCTGCTGTCTAACCCCATTTTGGTGTAGCACGGCAACGAACTCTCGCATGTATGGTGGAAAATGTTTTGGGAGTTTCACCTCAAATTTTTATAGTTGACCTGCAAACTCATAACAGTGTATTTACTTCTTAGTCTGTTATTTTATGCCCTGGATCTCCCTCCCATATACATTTTCTGTCATCTTGTAATCTCCATAGTTCAAAATGATTGTTCTTTTTAACTTTGACTATATGAGGAGCATCAATATTCAAACTGTTGCTGGGAGATCTCGTGCATTAAAGGGCTAAGATAAGATGATCTCCATATCAGAGAAGTAATTTTTTTACAGGAAGGTAAATGCAGCATATTTGAGCTCTTTGGAAGTCTCCTGTGGTCTTAAGTGCATTCCTCATCATCCTAAACGTCGGGGCTGTTTTCCCATAGACTATAATTTTGTAGTGAATGTTTATTATTTAAGTATAATATCCCTGTCATGCTCTCCTTTTTGTTGTAGGGTGTTTGAGCGAGCATTGGCATATGTTGGAACAGATTACCTGTCTTACCCTCTTTGGGATAAGTATATTGAATATGAATATACACAGCAGCAATGGGCACATCTTGCCTCGATATATACTAGGATTTTGGAGAATCCGAATCAACAATTGGATCGTTATTTTGCAAGGTGAGCTTATTTCATCTCTTTTGATGGGAATAAATTTCAAAATTGTAATTCTTTACAAGATGCTGCTTTTCTTGAAATGACATGATTGGTTTGGCCTTGAGACCTTTTAGGATACATTGTTTTCACCTTTAACCCTTGTCATGTAGGTTATATCTGTTGTGATGATCTTTGAGGATGTCATGAACCCATGTAAGAATTGGGGAAATTAAAGCATATGGTATGCTTGTGCCTGAGGGGAACAAGTGGTTGTTTAGTAGTACATACAAGTGGAACAGGACCATTGACAAACTGGATCAGCGTGCTTGCAACTCCTCAAGCAATCTATCTTTCTATTGCTTGCTTGTTCTCATGTGTCAAACCTTCTCTTGACCCCCTTTCCTTGTGCAAACCTAATATCTTTGGACGTGTTATTACCTCAGCAGAGTAGTTTAGAGCCCTCTGTCTCTGCTTTTTATGGGTATCATCCTTTAAAGTTGCACACATTGTTTTCATTATCATTTAGAGTGATGTGTGAACACATTTACAACATTGGTTCTCTGAAAAATTTATGCTAGTGTACAGAAACCTGATTTCGTAAATAAACTTTGTCCTATAAGAAAAAAACTTAGGAGCCTGCTATTTCTTCCACTCTCTGATCCCCTTGACGCTTTCCTTCAGGATTTTTACATTGTTACAACCCTTGGTTTACCTGTGAATGATTTTTGAAATGTTGTAGGAGTATTAAATGCTGTTCTTTAGGAACTCTGATGTGTAATGTGTCAAGATTAGACAAGTCTGAGTGTGCTGGATGGTGATTGGTATGTATATTTTTCAGCTGTAATTACTTGCATAAATAACTTTTCTTCGTTGCTATATTACAGTTTCAAGGAGCTAGCCTGCAGTCGACCTCTGGCTGAGCTACGGACAGCTGAAGAAGCAGCAGCAGCAGCTACAGCTACTGGAAATTCTGAAACTGATGTTCAAGGAGCTGGAAAGGATGTTAATCCTGATGCAGTGGATGAATCTTCTAAACCTGCAAGTGCTGGATTAACAGAAGCTGAGGAGTTGGAAAAGTATATTGCAATTAGAGAAGAGATATATAAGAAAGCTAAGGAGTTCGATTCTAAGATCATTGGTTTTGAAGGAGCTATAAGAAGGCCATACTTTCATGTACGGCCCTTGAATGACATAGAACTAGAAAATTGGCATAACTATCTGGATTTCATCGAAAGAGAAGGGGACTTCAACAAGGTACCTGAGTTTGTTCTGTGTGATCATATCTTGATTCCAAAATTTACTAGATCTTTAGTTGTCCTCGTTATATATTGACTTACAGTTAAGTAATATCTGCTGCACCGTTTGCATTTTTGGCTAAACCGGTTGATGAAGCAACTATTAAAACGGGATATTGTACTGAGATTAAAGCCTGGGCATTCGATATGGTTTCTATAAGGCTAAGTACTTCAAACCCTATTGTGAGTCGATGTTCTGGGTTCATGATGTGTTAACTAATAAAATGTCATGTTTTTAAAAAATTCCAATGTTATGAATGCAGGTATCTTCTTATCCTAACCATGTATCTGTCTGGCATGGAGGGTCCCTCCTTTGGTATTGAGGGGCCTCCTTATTTCCACCAATGGAGTATTCCTTTTGCGCATCTCTTTTTTGAATCTATATTCTTCCTTTATTTTCTGTGTTTTGGATATATTTTTCTTGTATGTTGCTATCGTTAACTTGTTGCTGCTTTTTTGCAAGTCAGATTTTCAAGCTATATGAAAGATGCCTAGTAGCTTGTGCTAATTATCCCGAACTTTGGATAAGATACGTTATGTTCATGGAAGGAAGTGGAAGCATTGAACTTGCTGATAATGCTCTTGCCCGTGCTACCCAAGTTTTTGTGAAGGTATAAATTCTGCTTGTGGTTATTATGTTTAAATTTTTTGTTTAGTTTCTTTTATTTTTGTAAATGATGTACACTGAGACTTAAATTTCAAATCATTCTGACTTTTTGAGAAGTTTTTTCCTTTAATGAGGTTTATAGATGTGAACTGACTTCTATTGTTCTGTCCTGGGTAGGAAGTGTTGAAGGATAAGTTTAGAGAGCTTATGATGCCAGGAGATGACAAAGAGTCTCGGTGTGTGTTATGAGCTGGTAGCTCATGTGTTAGTTTGTCAGATACAAAATTTGTAATAACTGGTAATAGAAACAGTATGATCAATGAAAACCTGGTTCTGCATCCTATAGTGCTTTTTTGATATGTAATTGAAGTGGCTGAACTAATGAAAAATAAGAGTAAATGGCTGATGCAACTGTTTTAAAACTAATTTGTTTGCTGGGTTCATCACTTAATTTATATTTCCTCCATCCCACTTATAATATTCTGTAAGAATTTGGCAGAATTTTTTATTATTTGGTCGTCTGAAGTGAAAGAAAAAGTAAAATGGCAGGCCCACTTGTTTTTGATGATATAGTAAAGTCATGTGACTACTGACTACATGACCATAAATAGAATGGAGCCTTTCTTGGGGACATTCAAAAAGGAAAATGGTGCTTAATGTAAGGGGTGAAGTTGTTTCTTTTTACAAATCAGTTTGTGCAGTGTATGGCGTATTGCTGATAATCAAGGGGTACTTAAGATAATTGGTGCTTATTTACTCAAATATGTAAAGAGGTTTAAATTAATATTTTAATTTATGATCTTGTATGCAGAGACAACCTGAAATTCACCTTTTTACTGCTCGTGTCAAAGAGCAACGTGGTGATGTTTCTGGAGCTCGTGATGCGTATCAACTTGTGCACACTGCGATATCTCCTGGGCTTTTGGAGGCCACCATTGAACATGCGAACATGGAACGGAGACTGGTAAGAATCTCCTCTAATGTGTTAAGCTTAAAACTGGGATTACATGCTCTCTAATCTTTGATTTGTTACAAATGTCAGGGAAATATGGAAGATGCTTTCTCATTATATGAGCAAGCTATTGCCATTGAGAAAGGGAAAGAACATTCACAAACCTTACCTGTGCTGTTTGCCCAGTATTCTCGGTTTGTTTACCTGGTGAGTTTCATGTTCTAACAGCTTTGTACTGGCTTGTCTTATAGTTTGTGGCTATACCTTATATGTGGAATATGGTAAGGATGTTGTAGTCCCATTGATGAAAATCTGATTTTCAATTTGTTTGCTTTGTTGATTGACAGAGATCTTTTTGGCGTTGTAAGATATCTGGTATTGGATTATGGTTCTAAATGCTTGTTGTCACTTGTCAGCAGTTTGTTGTTTTCCTGAGTTTGAATTACATTTATTGATTATTTTGTATGGTAGTTTGGTTTTGAGTCTACTATGATTTTTGGCAGTCGGGATCAGCATCAGAGCATTGGTTTTAAGACTTTTAATCCTACAAGTTCCTAGGAAAATGTAATTTTACTGAAGAACATCAGATACATGACATAATATTACTAGTTGTAATTTTTTAACACGAATATATATTGTACTGAAATAGCTGACCAACATATAAAGCAGAGATCTGAATCGAGAAAAATCTCATTAACTTGTCCCAAAAGCAAAGTTGAGTATTAATTGTGCTTCCTTAAAACCGGCTCTTATATGGAGATAGTTTGCCTCCATTTGAAACTTACAAGGCTCTCAGCCAGTGACCTCCCTGGCTCTCAGTGGGGTAAGGTCACTGTTACTGTCATTTTAATATTGCAATGTGCTAATTTATTTATTCACAATGAGGTTACACACTTCTTTGTTCTGAGCTCTCTGCCATCCTCAAGTTATGAGCTACCTATATTTTTTTAATTTTTTTTTCCTTGTCTTTTTGGTAGGTTTATGGAAATGCTGAAAAAGCTCGAGATATTCTCGTTGGAGCACTTGAGCATATCCAACTGTCAAAGCCTCTTTTAGAGGTACTTTTTATCTAAGTGATCCTACTGCTCACTCGCCCATAAGAAAGAAAAATATATTCCTAGCAACCCTGATCAAGCAGGCGGGTCCTAAATAATTGAGAGACTGAAGTTGACGCAGAATAAGGGACTGCTCTGATGACATTTGTTTCTACCATGCAGGCATTTATTCATCTAGAATCTATCCAGACGCTCCCGAAGCAAATTGATTATATAGACTCCTTGGTTGATAAGTACCTGGCTCCAATGCCTGATGATTCTGATGCTGCCAGTATACTTGAAAAAGAAGAATTATCGAGCATTTTTTTGGAGGTAGCTACTTATTCTATTTATATATAAGATGTGGAGAACGAGGTTTTTTTTCTTCTTTTTTTTCTTTTACTTGTAGTTACGATATCATTTTTAGTTCAAGCGAGGTGGTTTGTATGAACTTCTGTTTGCCTGATGTCCCGCTTAACATCCCCGTCCCCTTTCTAGGTAGCGAGAGGTAATTAGGGTTGAGATTGTGTAATTTGACTTCCCTAGTACACTCCCCCAATATCTTACATTAGTAGAAATTTCATGCTTCTCTCCCAAATCTTACATGAGTAGATATTTCATGCTCCATACTGATCTATTTTTCCATTCACTAAGAAGTGTGGGAGATGTCTCTTCACTGGTACTGTAGCACTCTGAGAAAAGAAAACTTGATTTTTGGAGCTCTAATGAAATATATCTTGAAATTGGATTCTGTTGCTTTGGGAATCTATCAGTGAAATCATTGTCTTTTTTGCTGATGCTATTTTGTGTAAATGAATTTGCAGTTTCTGAGTCTTTTTGGTGATATACAATCCATAAAGAAGGCTAAAGATCGGCATGCTAAGCTGTTCTTGCGCCATAGGAGACCATCAGAGTCGAGAAAGCGTAATGCTGATGAGTTTTTAACTTCAGACAAGGCAAAGCTTGCGAAATCATATGCTGGTGCTCTCTCGACAACCCCATCAGCATATCCAACTGCTCAAAATCAGTGGACATCAGGCTATGGAACGCAGGCTCAGCCATGGCCACAAGCCGCTCAGACTGCAGGACAGCCATATAATTCCACCTATGCCCAACAGGTATGTCCCTAGTTATAAGCAAGGCTTAAGAAGAAAGTTTCCTTTGATCCATGATAACAATGTAGTTCTTTGATTTTTCGTGTTAGGCTGCATATAGTGGATACTATGGTAACAGCTATGCTCCTCAACCAGTGCCTGCATCAGTACCTCAAACTGCTGCTTATGGTGCATACCCTTCAACTTATCCAACACAGGTATACGTGAATTTGTAATGTACCGTAGTTGTTAAAGAGTGGGATAATTTGTGCATCTAATTGTGTAAATTGATGTTTTCTTAACAGGCTTACCCTCAACAATCTTATGTGGCACCAGTGGCACCAGTTGCTGCAGCCACAGCTCCAGCTCAACCCGGTGCTGTTCCTCAAACATATTACGGAACTTATTATTGAAATGGTCTGGTTCATTCTTTGTTGAGTTCTGTGTTCAGGTGCATTCTTCCTGTAGTTTTCAGCATATTTGGCAGTAAGGCACCAATTTTTCTGTTGTACCTATCGCTGATGACGCATAGGAGAAAATGCTGCTCTTTTTGGGTGGTGGGATTAGGATGTGGAGTTAGGCATGTCAAATTTTACGATTTACAAGGTCGTAGAAAGAACAAAGGCCAGTTTCGTGGTTTTTGGTGATCTCAGCAATTTTCTAGGCTAGGATGATTAGGCTAGTAAAAAGCACAACGTAACAGTGTGACTATTGCTTGTATTGTTTTTATTTTCATGTCTAATGCATATACTAATTGCAAAATTGGTAATCTGGGCTCGAGTGGCTGAGGTGTTTTTCTGTAGAACGACAGAAATACTCTCTGGCACGTCTGTTTGGGTGACATACAACCTGTGTTTAAATTTGCTGCTACTGCTGACACCTTTGAAATTATGCTAATAATTTCCAAATTAACCAAACATCCTAAAAATGTGAAAAAAAATTACATATTGAAAGTTATCGATTATATTAGAAAACTGCCCAAGTACATGGGGATTTGGGAAGTTGTTCAAAAAAAATTAATTTAGTTCTTTCATTATATCGATTGAATAAAATTATGCAGAATTATGATATACAGAGTACCAGGCAAAAATTAGTTGTTTATATACATGATAGGCTAAACGTCGAGACAAATATATAAAAGAAAAAGAGGTGAAGTTCTAATACTATCAAGAATATCATCCTCCGTAATGATGATATTTCGTGGATTTTTTCTTCAACACTGATTTGGTGAATAGCAGAATAACCACAACAAAACCTGCTGCTGCTGTACCTCCCAGTACGATGGCCACTGTTTTTGCAGGACCGTGCGACGTACCTACAAAAATTTATACACATTGATTGATTATCAACTAGTGTAGCTCATAACTCATATGGAGTAATATCTAATACTTGGCCGTATTGAAAACTGGTTTAATAAATTCTTCCAATCGACCTATAGAGGGTATTTGGTAAAGAGTTGTAGGAAGTGTGTAACAAAACTCCGATATTTGACATGACTTTTATATAAATTCAACCAATAAAATTACCACACAAGGTGTTTGATAGATGTACTTTTATCAGTCTTTCATTAAAAGATGCCCGTGATGTGTTTTTGCCTAATACTCCCTCCGACCCTAAAAATTACTCTGTTTCTATTTATAAAGTCAAAGTTTGAAAAGTTTGACCACAAGTTATCATCATGTTATAAGAAATAACATATTCAAGTGATATCTTATTGGATGCATATCAATGTAAATTTTAAAATATCAAGTTTTCATAATTTTTTTTCCTTTCACATTTGGAGATAAAAGCGTTTAAAGTCATGGCTTAAAAATGACGAAAAGTCAAATGGGAGTAATCATTATAGGATGGAGGGAGTATGTGTCTTTTTTCATGTTTTATAATCAGTGAGAGCCAGTGGTTTCCGTAAAGGGAAAAAACATAATTAGATCTTATTTGACAATCAATTACTTTTTGAAGTGCTTGTTTGTATTAACAAAGGTGTATAACTAAAAATGTTAGTTTTTTTTTATTATTTTGATGTAAAGAGAGCCGCAACTGTCGAGACAACAACTAATATAGACGAAATTTGATCTCAAATACCATCCTTAAAGACTTTAACAAATTAACTACTTGACATTCACAAAACTATTATGTTATAATTTGCAAATAAGCTTCTCTAGTCCGATATCGTTAAAATATAGTTTTCGTTCTTAGTTTTACCAATAACTCAGGCTTATAATCAAGGTTAAATAGAGAATTAGTCAAGAACCATTTACCAAAAGGGTTTAAAGTTTTGTTTTGTAAAGCATCGACCAAATTGTTTGCAAAATAGCTGTGTAACAGACAGATTATCTTACATTTAATAATGGTCTAGACTTTGGGATTGCTTAAAACCTAATCAACCAGTCAGTACTCCATTTCAATACTTCGATTGTGATTACTACTACACGTAAATTAAGACCATGCCATTAAAAAAAAAAAGGTATAAATTTACAAGTACAAACAAGACTATATAGTCTACAAGTATGAACTCAACACCTGTGTAACAGACAGATTATCTTACATTTCCTTATTAAGTTGGATGGATAATGAAATCATCTCATCTTTATCTTAATGGACAGATATTCATTCATATATAATCGGAACCTACGAATGTGCTCTTCACTTTTTTGGCATCAAAAGTATTTCCAACCCTCTCCCACCCAACTTATATATGGATTGCTTTAGAAACCTAATCAAGGTGACCTGATAATTCTTCCCATATATTTCCTTGGTTTTTTTGGTACAATAATTTTTCAAAATATGCTTGTTAATATATCTCTTAATTACTAAAATTTTTATTTATATAAAATTAATATTATAAAATGTTAATATATTTAAACTATACATTAGGAGAAAACCAATAAGATTTTACGTAACTATATTTTTTTCTATGAATAATTCTCGAATGAGAGTTAAAACAATATTTATAATAGTGTAAAAGTTAAACGGTTATAACTAAAAAAAATGAGGAAATACAAATGATTTCAAAAAATCAAAAGAATGAATTTTTTTTTAACCTGTTTTTTATAAAAATTGAAAAATAACTTCAATGGAAAAATATTTTGAAAAATGACCTTCTGATAAGGGTCGTATAATAAGGGTCGTATAATGTAGCGGTTTTACATTAGTGTATGAGTTGGGTCAGATTTGGCCAAAGTAAAGCCATTGCCAATGGCAGCAACTTTAGCACAACAGTGATTGAGAGAGAATTGGGGTGAAATGAATGAGACTAGATATTGGCAAAACTCGTTTTTTTTACCCAAATCAAAACCGCTGTCATTTACTTCATCCATTAGTCCAAGACTTGAGCTTTGGACTTTGTCTGATAGATGCTGGTGGCTGCGGCCTAGAGAGGTCATTTTTCAAATTACTTTATTATCAAGTTTATTTTCGAATTTTTAAAAAAAAAAAAGTCCAAAAGAAACCTTACAAAAATACTTTAGTTTCATAATTTTCCACTAGTAAGTCAAATAAGAAATAACCACCAGTTAACCAACCACCTTTCTCAGTCCCTCTAAACTCATTTAATCTATTATACTCTAATACTCATACTGTCATAAACACTCGGTGAAACTAATAACGTGACGCGTACCTTTCTTATTTATACCAATCACTTATTCACCTGTCCAGTAGTTGTCCAGTGGCTACTAGTCACTACTTCCTATATCACATCGTACAATCCACCCCATTTCCACATCGTTCAAACTCTTAAATTAAATGAAATTTCAGCAAATGTAGTCCTAGTAACATCTCCAAATGCTTAAAACATCACTAGTGTTCCTACATCCCTATAAGAAAGTCTTGTTTTCCTATTAAGAGTCAATTTTAAAAATTTGATAAAAAAAATAACTTTTCTAAACAAAAATAATATATTCAAATGGAATATGTATATTTTTTGTCTTAATAAAATTGTTTAGAAGAATCGTGTATTGAAAAACGTAAAATTAAACGGGGGCTTTGAGAAGAGGTGTCGGGCAATGAAGTAGCTTTAGCTGTACTAACCTGGTGAAGAAGCTTTCTTAGCATCCACCCCATTTGGATAGTATGTATAGCTAATATAACACTGATTCAAATACACTTGACCTGAAACAGCTTCCCCACACTCAGCTTTCACCCTCTCAAACCCTGTCTTCACGCACTCCCCGCACTCACTCCCCACCAAATCCCCCTCGCACTGCCCCAACACGTACACCGACTCGTAACTCGCCGCATAAAACCCGCCACCACTCGCCACCCCACTCACCACCTCCTCAAACGCGCTCTCTCTCTTCCCCTCAAAACCTGCACCACCCACCGCACCACCTTTCTTGCAGTACTTGTACAGAAGCTCAGTGCTCGACACCTGCTTAAACCCCACTATCTCGTACCTCATGTAGCACCCAACTAGCTGAATTCTCACTGCAATGGAGTCCCCTCCACAGTATTTCCTTGCCATTCTTGGGAACTGGCTCACACACCCGTTACAGTCCACTGAATTCAGGTCTCCCCTGCACTGATACAGCCCAAAGATGGCGGTTTCGGTACCGTCTCCTGCAGTCGTTTTGCTGAAGTTAGTCTTCTGAGATTGTGTGATGAGGTAATCAAAGAGGGCTTTGAGTGTTTGGGAGTATGACCCCGATGGATCTGGGAATTTTTGGTCAGCACAGCCTTTGTACACAAGATTTGTGTAGTCTGTTGAAGAAACAGAGGAGAGGCAGAGGATGAAACAGAGTGAGAGAATTCTGGGGTGTGAGATTGAGAATTGAGTACCCATTTTGGTCATTTTCTTGGGGATTTTGAAAAATTTAATGGGTATGTTTCAATTTAAGGTGGGTGTTTTTTTTTTTTTTTGGATTTATAATTGTATAATATAAGGTGGGTCTAAGTTGGAAAAGTTAAAGGGTGTGTTCTTCTTTATATATATACAGAGTACTTTTTTTTTTGGGGTTGGAATTGGAATTGGAATGGTGTCTTTCTTTTTGGGATTATGTGTTATTGCTTTTTATGCAGAATTTATGGTATGAATACTCAATGGGGGGTTTTTGTCTTTGATTTGTCTATGATCACTCTTTTCCGCGTTAAAGTACGCTCTGTTATCATTTAAACACATTATAAGTCTATAATATATGATGAAATGATGAATAGTTTGGTTTATTGAAAAACGGTTTATGGATTTTGTATTTGTAGTCAACTTGTTTGAAAAATGCAATTTAAGAATTGTAATAATACTCTATCCGTCTCTTAAAAATTGTCTCATTTTTCATTTTGGGTCGTTTTGTAAATATTGTCGATTTTTTTATTTTCTGTTGTCCATTCAAAAATTTCCATTGTGTTTTAAAAAATTAACATTTTATACTTAACGCAATTTATGGGGACGAAGAGATTACTTAAAATTTTGTAAGGAAAACGTTGTGGTATTCGAAGTTTACAAGTTCTTTCTAATGATTTTTTGTTTCGAAATTGGTCTTTTTTTCTCTTAAATTTTCACTATCATTCAATGCATACATCTTCAAGTGATAATGAGTGTGAATAAGTAATAAAAAAATAACAAAATAAAGAAACGATCATGGTTCATGTGTACAGTCGTGTGAACATATATGGAATTTGGCATAAAAATTTTCAATAAAAAATTCACAATTAATATTCTATATTTTCACTATTGCTACACCACCTACCAAACCGGTTATTTAGTTTATTGGTAAGTATTAAATTCATTTCACAAAATATGAAATGAATCATTAAATTTTTATGAATATACTTTTATACTTTTATATTTATGAAATACTCATACTCTTTTGTTTTTCTTATTTGAAATGTTCTAGTTTTTTTATCTTATTAAATTACTAGTTAAGTCCCGTGCGATGCATGGATTGATAATAAATTATTTTGTTAAATATTTTAATTATCAGAAATTTTTATTTATTGGTGAAAATTTATAGATTTTATAGAATTATCGAAAAAAATTTAATTAGGATAATATTTTGAATCACATTAAATGAAAAAATTATTATAGAAAAAGATAGAGAGGAAATATGAAATGAAGAGAATAAATAAATGTAGTTTTAAAAGATTTTGAAATTTATATAGTTACACAAATTTTTATATATAATATTTTCCAATCTAATATTAATGTAAATAAAAAAAATAGACGACATCTTCTTTAAGAATTAGGTGGAATTTTTTTTTTATAATAGCTTGACATGTGTAAGTATGATATCAGAAGGAGTTTTGTTTTACTAATAGTTATAGATTTTAAGTTTTAGTGTTAAATTTTGACTATAAAAGTATAAATACTTATTCATAAGAAAGAAATATGATTATGTGAGACATTAATAGATTCGTGTCTATAATATTTTTCAAATACCAACTTTTTATACTTTTTTACAAACCGATTTTTAAATTGAAAATTTACTTTAAAATTTGCCTAAAAAAACAAAAATAATAAAAAAGAGAAAAAAAAAGGAGTATAATTATAGCTCTAATGACTATGGTTGAATGTTTACATGAGACCAGAAACAAAATTTGCAAGATAATATGGTAAACTAACCTCTTATGGGGCTTAGTACATAAAATTGATACTTTGATTTTTTTTTTTTTTACGTAAAGGGAGCTGTAAGCGACAAAGAACATTGATGCTTTGATTGAGATACGTGTGGTGGCTTTATATGAAAATTTTAATTCACAGCTCTTTCTTACCAGGGGTTAACAATTTGCTATTGCTTCCATAATTAGGTTTGTGTTCTTTAATGATGATTATAAAGAAATTTGTTTCACTAGCAATTATTTTTGTTTCAACTTTCTTCTAGATGTGCTTAACTGAATAGTGAATATTCAAAGGTACATTAATTTTCAGAGACTTCTAAATATTATTAGCCTTTTTTTTTATTATTGTTTCATGAGAGCTTTATCTTTCTTTTTGTAAACTCTCTTTTCCTTTGTTGTTGAAAGGGGCTTGAGGTTAGGGTAGTAGCTTAGTATGGACGTTTGAGCTTTGAGAACTGTACTAAGAATGAATGACTGGATTTGCTGTGAGCCTGTGAAATCATAAAAGCAAGCAATCAAGTCTTACAGTTTTTGTGCATGTTGAAGTCACAAGTCACAAATGTGGGGCTCTAACTCTAATACTTCATGGCTAAGCTATGATGATTCATTTTTACTTTCCATAACTCTGTATATTTTGATAATTATATCACTAGAATTTGACCTTTCTTACTAGTGTATGTACTTTGTATATACATATAGTATAACATGAAGTATGAGTTATAAATAGTTGATAATTAACAGTGATATATCTTAGTAGAGCGAGTAAAACTGATTATGGATAAAGTTAACCAATGTATCACGAATTCACGACTTTTAAAGCAATAGTTCTATGGGGATTTTCTGTCAGTTATCCCATATGCTAACCATGAATTCATATATTCGGTCACACTAAATAAGTAAATATCTTTCTATTTTATAAATTATATGGAATATAGTACTTGTGTTGGGATAAGGACTTGTAAATTTGTAATTGTATTTTATTTTAATAAACTTTGTAAGGGGAGATATATATATATATATATATAAATATATATATATATATATAAAGGTTAAAATAGATTTTATATTACTGAGGAGTATTTATCATTATACACTTTTATATGCATTTTTTAGACTTTTAGTCCTCATTTTGCCTTGGACCTTTCGAGATTAATTACGCTTGATTTTGTGTGCTTTTGTGTTATTTGGGATTCACGGAGTGTTTTATTGTTTTTGATCATGTTGAAACAATTGGACTCTCTTTGCTCTTTCTTGTTGATATCGACATGAACATGCATATCACTTGGTCAGGGCCATTCCTAGGGTAGGGCAGCTGGGCAATTGCCCAAATGCCTATCCCGTTTTTTTTTTTTTAATTATAAGATTAAAATAAAAAGAATATAAATATAATCTATACAAATTTTATCATATTAATTAAAGTACATCAATGGTAAAGAGTTTTACTTAAATGATATTTTGAATCCAATTTGACATGGGTTCAAATTCCCTTACCTTCATAATAATTTTTTTTTTTCAAACAATAGTTATTCTTCTTTTTTCTAAGAAAATTTTGTATGAATTAAAGTCATAACAATCCAAATACATATTTTATTATACTTATCCAATTATTAACACTTAACTAAAATAAACACTTTACTAATTATTCCACTAATAAGAAATATATATAAGAAATTATAGAACAATAGAATAAATATTTGAATAATCAGTACTAATTTTTAGAACAATAAAATAAATATTTAGAAGATGAAAAGTTTTCAATATCACGAAAAACGAGATATTTTACGTACATAATGAGTTTTGAAAATATAGAGAAAATGTGTTGTACATTAGCAGTTAGAATGCAGAAAAGTTCTAATAAATTACACTTTTTCCATAAAAAAGTTGAAACATTTTAGGCCATTAAATCTTTTAATTAAAGGTGGGAGATGTGTTTTTTATATACACAAGAGTTTTTATATAAGCATGCGATTCTCACATGATCCCATTTATATATATATATATATATATAATTTGCCATTAATGTTTATTGAATCATAACCATTTATTTCACCTAAATCAATGGTACTAGATTGGTTCTTATATAACAAAGGTTCTTATATAAGCAAGGGGTTCTCACATGATCCCATTTCTATATATATATATATATATATATATATATATATATATATATATATATATATATATATATATATATATATATATATTTCCTTATCCACAATATATAGGGGCGAGTTCCAGTGAGAACCCCCTAATATATAAGAACTTTTTGTATATGAGAACCCATCTTTAGCCATCAAATTTCTAAATCCAACGGTTTAGAAGCATTGGAAATTAAATGGCATAAATGTAATTATTATTAAAATATTAATAACTAACAATCCTATAAAATGAAACTTCCTTTTATTGTTTAAAATAAACCGTAATTTCTGCAACAATAACCAATTCTTATCATATCGATTTTCCGAAATCAATTTTTAATTGGGTGCAAATCTTCCAAATCATTATATGGTTGTCAAATAATAATCTCCCAAATTTTTCAAATATACTAATCTCTATATTCTTATAGTCAAATAATTACTATAAATATTCTAATATTCTGATTATAATTCTATTGTTCTAAATCATAAACCTAATGTTCGAAACCATACTATATTATTCTGATTTATATCTCTATTGTACCATAACTCTACTATTGTGATTTATAATTCTAGTGTTCTGATTTATAATTCTATTGTTCTAAATCATAAAGCTAATGTTCGAAACCATACTATATTATTCTGATTTATATCTCTATTGTACCATAACTCTACTATTGTGATTTATAATTCTAGTGTTATGATTTATAATTCTATTGTTCTAAATCATAAAGCTAATGTTCGAAACCATACTATATTATTCTGATTTATATCTCTATTGTACCATAACTCTACTATTGTGATTTATAATTCTAGTGTTCTGATTTATAATTATATTGTTCTAAATCATGAAGCTATTGATCAAACTATTAACTATATTATTTTGATTTATAATTATAGTGTTCTGATTTATACTTTTATTGTTCTAAATCATAAAGCTATTGTTCGAAACCATAATGTTTTATACCGTAATGTTTTATATTATCTTATTGTTCATAATGTTTATCTTATTGTTTGTAGTTGGTATGTTTTTGTTCGACATAGCAAACTGTTTAAAAGTTCTTATAGTATATGAGCTTGCTTTGTAATTCGTATATTATTGCTCGTAATTGGTATGTTATTGTTCGTATTTGGTATCAAATGATTCGTAATTGTAATCTTTTGGTTTGTAATTGGTATTTGTAATGTTCTAAAACTATACCCGTTTGTTCTTAATAGATATATTATTGTTCGTAATTGTTGTTTTTTTGTTCGATACAGTCGAATATTTAAAATTTCTTATAATCAAAATATTATTGTTCGATATATGTAATCAAAAGCCTTGTATACTATATATTAAATCATATTTGAATAATATATCGTAATGTTCAAGTTGTACATCATATTTGAAATATTTAAGCAATCGTATGCTTATAGTATTCTACATAAACTTGAAATCGTTGTTCTTATAGTTCACCTTATTGTTTTATACGTTAATATTATTGTTCTAAAATTAATTAATATATATCAGTACATGTGACACATCAAATGTTCTAATTAATCTAATCCTACAATAACATGTACTTAGTCGCATAATTTTGTTGAGAACATTGGTTATATTATTTAGAACATCGAATATCAGAAATATATCGCACGTTTATAATAATAAAATAAAAAAGGAAGTTTTTTTAGTGTGCCTTGAAATACGCTAAAGTTTTCAGTAACTGATGCAATCTTTTAAACTTCTTATTCAGAGTTTTAGACTTTATAAATTTCTCCAACTTGTCAAATCCTACTGCAATTCAATTACAAATGAAGAAATTAACAAAATCCATGGAAGACGTTAACACTGTACACAAGTCTATTGAATCCAAGAAGAAGAGAATTGAAACCCTACTGTAAGTAATTTTTTTAAATTATCATTAAAAAAGAGTTCATGCTCATGCTTTTATAACTCTAATAATTGTTTACTATATCCAGTCAAAGGATTAATGAAGACACATCCCCCATACTTTCACTACCTCTAGTGGGTCCTGCAATAGAAGAAGACGAACAGTATGATTTTTTTTTTTTCAAATAATGATGTTGTTCATTATAAAATAAGTTGAATAGTTTTTATAATGATTGATATTTGTATACTATTGTTTTGCGTTAATATTGGAAGATGTTTTAAGATTTTGAACTGATGTTCAAAATATTATAAACAATGTTCAAAATTCATTGTATGATGTTCTAAACTCTTAACTTGATGTTCAAAATATTATTATACACTGTTCTGTAATTATTTTCTTATGTACTGCACCAACTTTTATTTTTTTAGTGATGTTGTTCTAAAGCTTAAGCCTAATGTTCTATTTGTTTGCCTTGTTGTTCTATAAACAACCAATATTGTCGTGCAGAACCGCACATTGTTTTAAAATAATCTTGGCAACTATTCTTTTATAATCTTTTATTATTTTATTTTAGTCTTCTATAGATGTATGCAATGTTCTAAAATTTTAACTTATTGTTCATTAATGTTCTAATCTCCGCAATTTGTCTTTGATTCACATATAATATTATTGTTACAGTGTAACTTGTTGTTGTATTTTCTATACCTATTGTACTATATACTTTACCAATTGTTCTTATTATAATATATTGTATTATACATCTTGCATCATTTGTAGTGTTCATTTGAAGAAAAAGAGAAGAAAGGAAAAATCAATCATCGTCCACCCAAGCCAAGAAAACCAGCAAACAAAGAAATTATCAATTGTGAAAAAAAGGAAAGAATTGAACAATATATCATATTATTATAACATTACTCACAACAATCTTCATTGCGGGATCCTGATATGTAATTAAACAAGTAGGCTCATTTTTACCCATTGCTCTTAGGAAGGTTCTAAATATCCATTCAAAAGAGACTACATCTTCTTTAGCTATAAATCCAGCTGCAAAAGTAACACATTTCTTATGATGATCAACTCCTGTGAAAGGTCCAAACACCATATTATACCTGTCATAACAAATTTGTTATATATATCATGCCCGTTGTTCTAAAGAATCTAAACACCATTGTACTATTACGAATATACTATTGTTCTAAATATATGACATATTGTTCTAATAATATGATATATTGTTCTAACTATTAACAATACTTTTACAGGTTCGAACAATAATATGAAGTACATACCTGTTAGTCTGGTAAGTAGTATCAAATGATATCATATCCCCAAATAGTCCATAATTTTTTCTGCAAATCGGATCAGCCCATAATGCTCTACATAAACAATCATCCTCATCTATTTGATAGTCAAAGAAAAAAGCAGACCACATCAACTTCTTCATCTTGAAATTATCTACAAACATTTGGGCATCTGAGCCTTCAATATATGCCTTCAAATCCCCATGGAAATTTTTGAAGTCACACTTAGACGCACCAACATTCTCATAACCCCCAACATATTCTTTCATCATTCTATAAGTTTTCACAGGACCCACATTTACCTGTATAAAACATATAAAAAATCATTAAGACAAAAAGACATACAAAAAATCAATTATTAACGTATTGTTCGAATCTAATGAACTATTGTTCGAATACTATATGTTATATGTTATGGACATTACACTTAATCAAATATTTCGAACCCAAAATAATTAACTACTACATAATTGTTCGAAACTGATAAATTATTGATCGGATAAAATATACCTTAGAATTATCAACAATCATCTTTTTGTGCAAGATGCTCAAATTTCTTCTTGATTTTTGAAAATGTTGGTACATGGTAGAAATAAGTGGGTGAGAATGACACTCTTGGAAATTTGTAATCACATATGTACCATCATCACAAACCTTCATTACAATTTGTGCCTTGCATCCAATACGAGTAACCAATCTTCTCCTTATGATTGGGGTAGAATCTATACCTTCGTTAATTATACCCTTATCTTGGACATCAAACTTTCTTTTACATCTATACCCAGCTTTATTACACACGATATATTGAAAACTAATTACACCATTTTTCCTTCTTTTCGTGGTAGATTTCCTAATGTTAAACCCAGCTTTATTTGCATATGACTTGTAAAATGAAATACCTTCGTCAACAGTTGAGAATTTCATTCCAACATATGGTTTTACTTCAGTATTACAGCATGGTATCCATGATTTTGTTCCCCCAGGAGTGCATATGGGTATTATACCAGGAGCAACACTCTCATTCGAATTAGAAACGCTGCATTCATCGTTTATGCTCATGACTAATAAAAATTAAATGATGTTAGAACATTAAATAAAATAATTCGAACACAACATAAAATATTTAGAACATCCATTTATAGTACGCGAACACTAATTCATTGCTCCCACCTAGACTTGTACTATAATTTAAAACACGTCAATAATAATGTAGAACAATAAAAGAAATGTTTAAAACACTTTGATTAAACATAAAACGCATAATAGAACATGTGTATGTATATTTTAGAACATTAAAGTTATAGTTTAGAACATTATATACATATTGCGAATAAAAAGGAAAAGGAACCATTAAGAATATTCAAAGTGGAATTCAGAACAATCGACCATAAATAAGGTACGTACTGAATTAAAACATTGGAATAAGTTATATAATGTAATATTACTATTGTTCTATATTTTTTATGATGATTGATATTTATATATATTGTTTTGCAATAATATTGAAAGATGTTCTAAAATTCTGAACTGATGTTCAAAATATTATAAACAATGTTCAATTTCATGTGTCCTGTACTACACATTTTACGTTTTGAGTATCATTGGTCTATATTACTGTTATGCATTAACATTGTATGATGTTCTAAATTCTTAACTTGATGTTCAAAATATTATTATACACTGTACTATTATTTTTTTCTTATGTACTACACTAACTTTTTATTTTTTTAAGTGATGATGTTCTAAAGCTTAAACCTAATGTTCTATTTTTTTGCCATGTTGTTCTATAATCAACCAATATTGTCGTGCAGAATCATCCATGGCACACTGTTTTAAAATAATCTTCGCACTATTCTTTTTCAATGTTCTATTATTTTATTTTAGTCTTCTATAGATTTATGCAATGTTCTTAAATTTTAACTTATTGTTCTATTCTTGATTCATAGATAATATTAGTTTCCATTAATGTTCTAAATTCTGAACTTAATGTACTAATTTAGTATTCAAAGTTGAATACAGAATAATCGACCACAAATAAAGAACATATGTATACATATTCTTTAACACTAATAAAGAACACTAATGAAATGATTTATAACATATGTATTCATATTTTAGAATAGTAGTGTTATTATTTAGAAAATTATATGCATTTCAAAGCGTGAATATAAAATAACTAACAAAAATTCTTCATTTAGAACATTCAAAGTGGAAATCAGAACAATCAAATACTAATTTATAACAAGGTACATACTGATTTAAAACATTGGAATAATTTATCTAATGTAATAATACGAACAATTTTATTGAAACCACTCGTAATTTGCAGTATTAGATCGAACATTATATACTATTCAAAACATATAATATATGCACTCGCAATCATGCACTTTATAAATAATCAAATACAACAATCTCTAAACGGTGTAATATATGACTTAGAATATTAAATCAAATACGGAAAAAATAATGAATCAATTACCTTATTTTTCAATGCCAAAACAGCAAACTAAGCTTTGGGTATGAAATATAGCGAAACTATTGTTTTAAATAACTTCCTGAATAATTCGAATGTTAACTTTTGATTATAGAGTAAAATAGGGAAACTACTGTTTTTGAATTATGCGAATTTTAATGAAAACTACCCATAAATTACGGAAACAAATAAACTTCCATAACTAACAAATCCGAATTTTTTTAATTACCAATTTGCCATTAATGTTTATTGAATCATAACCATTTATTTCACCTAAATCAATGGTACTAGATTGGTTCTTATATAACAAAGGTTCTTATATAAGCAAGGGGTTCTCACATGATCCCATTTCTATATATATATATATATATATATATATATATATATATATATATATATATATATTCCCTTATCCACAATATACTCGGAAAAATATAAGGACGATGTTACTATTATGAGATAACGCAAGGCAATAGCTACCATACTCCCAATCCAAATGCTTAGCTTAATACGCAAAGGAATTACTATGTATACTCTTTAATAAATACATAATTGAATGAGCAATAATACGAAGAAGAATAACATTGTTTCCAAAAAAAATCATTAAACTAAACTAATAATCTATGACTTAACAACTGTAAATACGCTTTACTCAAACCCCTTTTTCGTGAATATATCCACTTATTACAAGTGTGTGTAATCTAACAATCTATTTACCTAAACTAAATAGGGTTAAGCTAAAACAAATAGAAAATATGCTTTAGTATATTCATATGCATGATAAATAAAGCAATTATTCGTAATTTAATTTCTTTCAAATATACTTTAGTTCGTAAACTTTCATAATAGCTTCATTATAAGTATATCAAAAGGTTAAGTTCTTAAAACTTTTCAAAGGATACATTTAAGTAAACAATGCTCTATGAGCGATTTGTAATGAATCTTCAACTCAACAAGTGAGTAATTAAGCTTTTAGAAATTTTAATTTTCAAAACCTCTTAAATGTGCACATTTTCAAGTTAGTAATTTATTTACATAGTCTATATTCGAATACAAATGTTCATACTCTTTTCATAAAAAGGAACTTCCATATAGTGGGAAACCGTAGTGATAGTAATTTCAAATCCATTTATTTTCCTTGATAAAATAAGGTGAATTCACCTTATATTTAATAATCATATAAATAATTCAAAAATTTCCGATAAAGCTTCAGAAGCCACGACACATATGAAGGGTCGTGCATAATTTATTATCTTGACTTTTTAATTTCATAAATTAATAAAAAAAACTATGCTAAAAAATTATTTTCAAAGCCCTAAAATATTGGGCCATCAAATCAATTTTAAAATATTTCACATAATATTCATCCATCATGTAAATATATCCAAAATATTTCCAACTATTCACATAATTAAATTATTATTAAAATAATTATTTAATCATGAGAACAATTCAACCATTAGGGTGGGCTAAACCAAATCTAGGTCAGGCTTCTTGTTGCCCGGCTAGACTGGCCAAAAAAGGGCTGATTCAAGGCGGGGTCGGGTTGAACCGGCTCACTTATTACATCTACCTCCAACCCAAATACTTGTTCGTATGTACTACTTCAATCCTCTTATTTTTTTTTTCCTTTTATTCATTTTTAGTACGTCCAAATATTCAACCTACTCACATACTTAACTAATATACTCTCTCTTCATCCCATATCTTGTTATGGGCCCTCTTCCTTACAATAAATTGATACTTTATTTCTTAATTTTATTTTGCTTTACTTTGAACTAATGAAGAAATTAAAATACAAGTTACTAATTCAACTATTGATGGATAGATATTAATGAATATATTTGTGAAATCAACTTTTAAAAATTCTTTTTTAATATAGAATTACAAATATCAATGGTCAAAGTTGTCTAAAAAGTTAAATGTTGCTAGAATTAAGAAACAAAGGAAATATACAAAGCGATCTTATATTATTTTATATAATCGCATTAATTTTTTTATATATTAGCAAAAAATCATGTAAAAGTTAATATGTCAAAGTGATACACTTATATATAATCGTACATAATGATCACACAACACTTATCTTGTTTTATTTAAACCCTCAATATGCGTTCCAAAACCTAACTATTTTTTATATATTTAGGATAGATTGAGTTAGGGATGGCAACGGACAGGATCTGAACCGGGTCCTTATGGATCCAAATCCAAACCTGTTTTTCAAGGATGGATCCAGATCCGCCGGGTATGAAAAGTAAGGATCCAGATTCAGATCCAACAGATCCGGGTCCAAAACGGATCTTGCATATTTAGGTGTATTTTTAGGGTCCTCCATACACTACCATAAGGAATAGTTTGAGCGGAAAGACATTTTTTGTGCTATTATATTATTGTTTATAATACTCCGTAACTAGAAAAATGAATTTGTAATTGAAATTATGAACTTTATTATACACATTAGAACATTTGCCTAGACATTAATGAGAAAAGAACTTTATTTTTCAAATTGAATTATAAAGCAAATTACTGTATTTTAAATTAGACAAATAGAAAAAAATATTGTCAAAATCAATTTTTCATTGATTTTTAATAGATACCCAAATCGACCTAATTTGAATACTTCTTACTAATGGTCGAATTTTACCTCACTATTATTCTCTCCTTTCTTTGTTGGTCACTGGTTTGTAAATATATTAGTATCACGAAAAACATTTCAAGACGGGTCTAAAACGGGTATTATGGTTGAACCCGTACCCGAATCCGTTTTTCAGTCATAGGACCCGGATCCGACTCGGATCCGTTGGGTCTAAATTTTGAAGACCCATATCCGCAAAAACGGATATGGATTCACGGATCCGGGTCGGGTCCAACATCCGTTGCCATCCCTAGATTGAGTACAATGACATGAGACTATAGATACTTTCTCTGGGTTTTTTTTTACTAATTGCACCATTTGGAGTTTCATGCTCCCCAATATACACTTTCAATACACACTAGTGTAAAACGAGACAAATCAAATAAGATCTCATTTAATTATATTTTTTCATAAGTAAATTACCAAAATGGTCAAAGGAGAGTCGCTAAATTATATTGTGTCAAAATTTAAATGATGTAATTGTAAAAATGAAGTAACTAACTAAGTTTTTAACGCAACAAAAATACTTATTTTTTAAGTAACGTGTGAGGCGTGGGCATGGGCCGACCCTTTTGAACATTGGAATACGTCATCATTAAAAACTTTGTAAACACTCAATACAAAAGATATTTAAAATAGTATTTTGAATGGTCACTAAAATTCGAAAGATTTTGTATTGGCTATATATAATTCTTGAATACCTTATGTTTTCATGAGTTTAGTCTATAGGTCATCATAGATAGCAAGTAGACAAATTTGAATACTTTCACTTGTAATTTCTAATAAAAAATAAATTCACATGTGAAAGTTTAGTTGACCTATGAGTATGTAGCTTGATTGTGTGTTTTGTTGCTGAATTATTATAGACTTATAGTAAGTATTTGATTTTGAATTGATCTTCGTATTACTACAGATTGCTTATCTTGAGGAAAATTTTTTATTCTAATGGTGTAGAGTGATAATAAATTCATCTTGAAATAATTTAATTAATATTTGTTGGTGGTGAATTATGTACCCACTATGAAGATGTGACTATCTCCTTTGTTGATAAGGATTTACATGTATAGAAGTATATGCCACACCCTGATCTACAATTTGTTAAATCAAACCAAAATCAACTATAGGACTACAACAAATTGATAAGATTCTTGTGAAAGTTTGTATGAAACAACATTGTGAAAAATGGTATAGAGAAATAAACAACAATCACAATCTTATTACATGCGTATTTAAATCAAATATATATTTTTTCAAATGTATATAAATTTTAGTTATATGACTGTAAGCAAATTGAATATAGGATCTAGTTTCTCCAAGCCACTTTAAGTTTTGTCTTGTTTTCACTTACACATTTTTGGACTGATTTATGATCATTCTAGTGAGACTTGTAACAAAATATTTGGACATAGATAGTAAAAAAAATAAAGTAAATCAGACTAAAAAATAGAACATTTTTTTTCTGATAAAGACAACAAAACCGTTATCCCCTTTACAAAAAAAAATAATTCCAAAAATCCTAGACATACAAGCTCTCACAAAATATGATCAAACGAGATCTTATTTGGGAACGAAGGGACTAAGCTATTTGATCTAATCAAAATCTTTCAACAATGAATCAATGATTTAGTATAACTTGCAACAACTACGAAGGTTAGATCTAAGACTAGGGAGAAAAACATTTGGCAAGTGCCAGTGTGCCACAACAGCAGGAGTCCACTACTCCCTACGGCCACTGTTGAATTCTTTGTCAAACCCCAAAACCCCCTCTCTTCGTCTGTGACACTTCTCGCTTACTACTACTCCATTCTCTCCTCAAGAATTTCCTCAAATGCTGGTAATTTTTCCTAGCTTTTCCCTTTAGTTTCACTTCCCATCTCCCAAATTTCGTCATCTTTTTGCGTCGATTCGTTTTAATGGGACGGTTCTCTAACTCCCAACTCTAAATTTGAGGGTTTTATAGCTTGAATTTTATGCATGTTCGTCAAATTTTGCCCAATGTTCGTCAATTTTTGCCTATGTTTGTCTATTTTTGTTCTCATTTCTGGGTTTGATGAATTTTATTTTTAATTTCATTGTTTTAATTATTTTAATTTTTATTTGATAATTGTGCAGGTATTTTGAGCTCTAAAATTCCCCCCCAAAATTGGAACCTTACAGGGAAAGGTACATCATTTTCGCCAAAATTTGACGTTTGAGATATACCCTTTAATTTTTAACAATTTCTGATGTAAGCACAACGAATCATTATGAAATTGAAATTGTTGTATTGTAATTGATAATACCTTCATGATTTGGGTAGGGGTTACAATTATTGATAATTTATTGGTTACAACTTTCAAGTGATACTAAAGAGTAATGATAAGAGTTTTACCTAAACTAACCGGAATTGTCGATTCCCGAAAAGGAAGTTCAAGAAAATATGAAATGTACAAGGAATACTAATATAAAATGACGACTGGTGTTTGTATCTAAAAATACTTTCATAATTTTACTTTGAATTATAAATTTTGCTACTTTATTTTAAATGATACTAAAGAATGGAGTTTGATCTGAAGTAACCGAAAATGTCACCTGAGAAAATGAATTTTAGAAATTATGCTGTCTGTTGGTGACATGGTTGTTGCTTGATTCTTGAGTGTTCCTGTGCGTGGATGTCAGAAGCTAAAACTAACACTTGTTGGGTTGGATGCTGTTTGTTGTTGAGTGAATGACAAATGAAGTGTGATTTTGGTTTTGGCAATTAGTGAAAATTTCGGATTTTCTTTTTTTAATGTTGTATGGTTTAACATTTTAACTGCTATGGTGAATTTTACTGATGCACCACATGAATTGTTCTATTGTGTTGTTCTCTTGTTAGTCCGGTTTACGCAAAATATACGATTTTGCTGGTTTTTTTTTTTGTATTTGATGAGGATTTGTTTTGGTTTTTGTCATTATTATTCAGTAGTACGTTTGAGGTGCCTCTAAACTGAGATGGATAAAAATCAAAAAGCGAAGGCAGCTATAAAGGCGATGAAGGATATTGGTATTCCTGTTGACAAAACAAAACCCGCTCTGAAGCAGCTGCTTAAGTTGTATGACAAGAATTGGGATCTGATTGAAGAAGAAAATTACAGAGTCCTTGCTGATGCTATTTTTGAGTATGAGGATTCTGAGGTGTCTATGCCTTTTCTTCATTTAAGCTCTCTAGTTTTATCAAGTAATTTGCATGAGTTGATATTTTTTTTATCTTGCCGGTGTGCAGGCTGCAGAGAAAGAGAAGAAGAAGATGCCAGCAAATGTTGATGTATGTATTTACATTGTCCATTACGTACAAATTATTTTTTTTGGTGGAATATATCTAATACGGGGGTATTTATTCAATATGAACATGTTTTGAAAGTGTGTACACTTTTGCAATATTGATTAGCAAGGGGAGGTCTTTAAGGAAGCAGCTCAGGCGCAGGAAGAGCCTGAGAGGCCATTGAAAAGGTTGCGCCTAAAGCACCAAGGTCAAGCTGCACCATCTCAAGGCCAACATATCTCCACATCTACTTCTTTTGTTTTGAAGACACCTAAACCGGAGCCTGGGGAGCCTGAAACTTCTTCCAATCGACCGGTCCAACCTTTGACAGGATCTCCTCAGTCTATTGTGCATACGAGAAACAAGGGGAAACAGCCTGTTTTGCCTCAAGTCTGTCAGAGAGATCCTGCATCTGAACGGCCATCTCAAGCATTGCAGATTAAGGAGCCAAAGGTTGATTCACGGGTTCCTTCCAGGCAAAAGCAGCCTAATGTTGCTACCTTGATTAAGCCCAAAGATGAGCCATTTACTGATGACATGCTGTCACTCGAACCTCTGGCAGTAGTCCTTCCTGGTAACTGCTTATTTTCTTGCTTCATTATACTAGTTGAATTGTGACTCATTTGGTTCAGAGAAGCATTTACCATTGTTTATTAAGACATTTTTAGATCTGTACTGCCATTAAAATGTACAAATTTGAGTCCTCTTCACTGAAATATGCTTCTTTTGTAAATGTTTACATGCATTCTCCAACTGTACATGCTCTTATGGTCCCATTTACTGGAATTTTTACAACTCTTTTTATGCATCACCAGACATTGCTACCATTTAAGGCTTAGGTTAAAGTTTCGGTGTGCAATAGAAATGTTTAGTATTTGGGTTACAGTTGCTACACCTTTAAGAATTTATGTGTGTTCTTATACAAATAACAAACTTTTCTTTTATAATGTGATAATAAGACATTGCTGTACACTCCAGGGAGCCCAAGAGACAAAACTGGGTGCTCCCTTTTTTGGGAGGTGCTTCTTGGTCAAATTAGTACTGAATAAAATATATTATCTATTTTCTTATTCAATGCCTGTGATTTCCTGTACTACGGTGAATCTTTCTTCCCCTTGTGCCTGTCATATGTCCTTGTCATAGCACAGAGATTTCAATATATATTGTGTAAGTAGTAGCCCTCCTTGAACCCTGGTACCTTGACGGTGTTTGAGAAATACTTGTCCAATTCTCCTAGCTTATATACCATTGGGATTCACTTAAGCTTTATTGCTATACATTTTCTTGAGTTGTTTGTTACCTTCGGCTTCAAAATGGTTCTAGCTGTCTTATAAATAGCATCTCTTCCATTATTTGCTTTAAAGTGTGCTTTGGAAGAATTGGCAATGTGAATATATTATTTATTGATTTATCATGTAGAAAAAAAATGTAAGATTGCCTTTTATTTTTTCCTACTTTTACGTACATATAATGATTGAAGTATAATTGTCAACATTTTTCCTTGAGTACTGTGAAGAGTCAACTGAAGAATGCTTTGAGGTTGTATGGAGTATTATCTTGTCATCTAAAAGAATTTCTATAGATACCTTTGAAATGATTATGCCAATCATGTAGTCTATGCTAGGTGTTGGGCAGCTAGGCAATTTAATTGGTTGATAGGGTATGGCCTACTGAAGGAGACAACTATGAAAATGACTATAGAAAATGGGGAATACATGCTTTAGTAGTTAGAGCCTATAATGCTCTTGGATAAGAGTTAGACATAATTTGCTAATTCAAGATCACGGCAAAGGCTAATGTTTTGTTGAAAATGTAGTCAGTCAAGTATGGAATAAAAACCCCAGTGAGAAGCATTGATTAGCAAAGGTCTTAAAGAATTCTGCTAATTTCATATATTAATACATATGTTTGTGAGAATTAGATGCATGTGAATGCCCATATCTGGTGCATCAACTCAAAATTCGTCTGTAGTTTCTGGCAATAATGTATATATCAAGTGTTTTGAGGGTCTATTTTGTTGAAATGGTTATTTTGTCACCTTTTTGGAGTCTTATATTCTTTGATATGTTGTGATTGTGTGGTGCAGACCGTGTGCAGCAGGAAGTTCCTTCAAACACTAGTAACCCAACTTGCAAAGAAATTCCTTCTAATTCTGGTAAAATAGTTTGCAGCCAGGATGGTCAAGAATCTGGGCTCTCTAAATCTGTAAATGGTATTGATAAGGGTCTGGGAGCAATGGCTTCACCAAGCGCTAAAGAGAACCATATCCAGGAAGCTGATGTTTCTAAGAGAAATCCGACTTACTTAGACATTGCTGCCTCATCTCTAGGAAATGTGAAGTTATCTTTGTGCTGCAACCCTGGTCCAGAAGGGAATGATTTCTGTTTTCCTGATTTAGAATCTGTCTTAAAGAAATTCAATGATAATTGTCTTCATAAGTACAAAATTGTGGCTCCTGAATTTTCTGTTATGAAAGTCATGGATGAGTTCTGTGAATATGCTGGGAAGCTGGGTACCAATCCTGATGGTGTCAATCATGAAAGGTCTAACCAACAAGATGCTGGGGTCATTAGTAGCAATGGATTTTGTTGCCGTCAATTTTATGGTTCCGTAAATGCCGAACCATCTGATGATGTTGCTGCCACAACTGACATTGCAGAAATTGATGCTTCAAATCCTACATCAGTTTTAAATATTAAACCGGTATATGAGCAGTCTGATAAAAATGCTACTGATGATAGCTGTGCTGAAAGGAGATCTAATGTTGTAGATTTGAATGCAAAGAGCTTGTTGGTTGTTCAGCAGCAGCATCTCAACCCCACAACTGAAATGGCTGAAATTGACGCTTTAAATTCCTCAACTTCCATGTGTGAAGCAGTATATGTGAAATCTGATGAAAACGCTACTGACTATAATTGTGGTGAAAGGGATTCTAGTGTTGTAGACTTAGATACAAAGTGCTTGGTGGTTGTTCAGCAGCAGCAGTTCAACCCCACTGCTATGCAATGTCTTGATGTTACTTGTGACGTTACAAGGGGAATGGAGGCAGTTAAAGTTTCACTAGAAAAAATAACTTGTGACTCTTCACCGATGTTTCATTATATTACCCAAAATGTCATTTTACATAATGCTGATGTGATATTTTCTCTAGCTCAAATTGGTGATCAAGATTGTTGCCATTCTTGCCTTGGTGACTGCTTGGTGTTATCCCTATCATGCAACTGTGCTCGACGCAATGGAGGGGAATCCTCATACACATCAGTTGGTCTTGTGAGGGAAGATTTTATGGACAAGTGCATTTCAATGGCCCAGAACCCTCAGAAGGACAACTTCATGTATTGTGAAGAGTGTCCTCTTGAACGATTGAAGAATGAGGATATGCTTGATCCATGCAAGGGTCACTTGAAACGCAAGTTCATTAAAGAATGTTGGACTAAGTGTTGCTGCAACAAGAACTGTGGAAACAGAGTTGTACAACGAGGCATAAGGTGCAACTTGCAGGTGAATATGAACTATTTTCTGGATGTTGTGGTCGATCTCTTCAAATTGGAGTTTGTATATATAGTAGTTTGCTGTTATATTGATCGTGAATTGCCATTCGCGCAATGTGCTTAACCAACTTATGCCTTTGTGAACATTTTCTAACTCACCCTATCCTGCAAAGTTAGTAACACTTTGAAAATACAAGAAAAGTAGACTTGTTTTTATTGTTTTGCACTCTGTATATCATATAACTGCCTACATTATACAAACTTTTTGTGTGAACAGTTCCATTGTTTAACCATATTTTGGGACAGCCGATCATAGAAAGTCCTACCTATTTCATTGGAAGGAGGGATTTTTTGTTGATTGTGGCCTTCCATTTTTTAAGATATGTTTTTATATTTTCTTCATTTTTTTCATCAATGTTAAGAGCGTGTTTCCAGGTGTTCTGGACTCCAGAAGGTAAAGGTTGGGGTTTGAGGACATTGGAAGATATGCCGAAAGGGACCTTTGTTTGTGAATATGTTGGTGAAATTTTAACTATTACAGAGCTCCATAAAAGGAATTTGAGAAGAAGTTATGACAAGCATTCGTATGCGGTGGTACTTGATACAAATTGGGGTACAAAAGCCTTAAAAAAAGGAGAAATACTCTGTTTGGATGCCACAGTCTATGGAAATGTCTCAAGGTTCATTAATCATAGGTAAGTTTTTGAGTGCTATTTCTTGGTATGTTGGGTTACTGTTGTCCCCTCCTCTTTGTTCTTAACTTCTGTTTTTGCTAGGGCTTTTTCTGATTTGTTTGTGTTTTGTCCTCGTTTTTTTTTCGGGAATTTTCATGTTAGACAATTTATTTGTTAGTCATTTTGATGTTTATTTGTTTAATATTAACTTATGACAAGGAATTGCGGTAACCAAGGTGCTGCTATGACGGTGTATATTTCCTCGCTGTGCATGTTTTTCTTATTTTTGCCCCTTTTGGTTGGGTCTATATCATAATCTTTGCTTGTTATTATATTCTATATTTGAAACTCACTAAATGGTAAATTTGAGCTATTGATTTGCATGATTGACTAGGCAGCCATTTGAAATTGTCTTGTTTTGTTCAGCAATGAATGATTGTGTGATTTGTGTTTCAAGGTGTTTGATAGGTTTGTCATTTATCTGGTGGTGTAATTTGGAATTTGCATCCCCCAAACCTTTATTGTTGGAGGATATTAGAAAAGACATTGAGAAAATGGGTTTTCAAGATGATGTGGCACTGGATAGGAGTGAATGGAGGAGGAGCATCTTTGTAGATGATCACATGATACAGACTCTCGTTTAATGCATCCGATCCCATCTTTTTGAGAACAAGGCTTGGCTTTGTTGTGTTATAAATGTATCATCCAAACCTTTAGTGTTTGATTGAAAAAAAGGCAAGGGAATGAAACTAGAAATTTGTGGGATCTGTTTTTAAACTTTTTACTTATACATCAGTCGCCTTGGGTTTGAGATCGAATGTCCTTTCTCTTACTATCTATGTAGAAGAAACAAATGCAAAAGTATGAGTTTGAAATGTTTGGCAGGCCTCGAAATCTTTCTTATTCCTCCCTCTAACCTAACTGTCATAGATTCCTCCTGCTAGTCTACTCTTGTTAATCAGCATGCTCCAACTGCTATCTCAACTAGTCACCTTCCCCAAAGGACCACTATAATTCAACACTATAGGCCTATAGCTGAACTGCTTTTGGCTGCCTCTCGGATGAACATTATACCCTTGCTCCTGCAAGATAAGGAGTATAGAAGAGCAATAAGTATACCGGTGGTCTTGGAATCTTCTCATCGACAAGTGGAAGCTCATATCTGGACTTTGGGTGGTCAGTCTTGTGCTAAATGATTCCTGATTTGGAACGTTGATGATCTTTATCAATCGCTAAAGTATAGCTCTAAGCTACTATGTCTGAGTACGCAACAATGGTGTTGCCTTTGTTGTTGAATGAACTGTAACTGTAGCATCAGCTAGTTTTCAATGATTTAACTGCTTTATATACTACTTCATGTTCAAAAGTTTTTAGACAAAAGGGCTGACATTATGTGAGAAAGATGGTTGAGAATGTCCAAACTATTTTTGCTGCCAAATGTGCTTACATTTATGATTCTGAGTTGGTGGCAGTAGATGCATTCATAAAGAAAATGATTTTCTTTTAAGTACTATCTTCGTTTCAAAATAATTGCAATATTTTGACTTTCACGTTTGCCAGCACACTAATTTGATCATCAATATATATTCGATTGTCCACTAATGAAGATTAAAACAAAGGTTATATTTTGAAAATACACAATGAAACTAATCCAAAACTTATTGCATAGTAGCATTATATGTTAATTAAAAAAAAGATGTTTTTAAAGTCATTATATGAATAGTGCAAGAAGTAGAAGTGGTGCAATTATTTTGAAATGGAGGTAGTGTGTGTTATCTGTCCCCGTAAGGAAGCATTTGGAGCTTGATTATGCAGCAGTGTTTTCACTACACACCATGAGGGAATTGATTAGTGACTTGGTTAATTGTTTCAGGATTTATACAAGTAAAGTATTTCTGGTTTACCTGCAGGAAATTTTTCGGAGTCTATCGTGGTAAATCTTATTCAGTATAGTGTATCTAATGTTGCAATATGTTTGATAAGCTCCGTATTTTTTCAGTATTACATTTCAACATCTGAGTCTAGCTGAACTTTCTTGTATGTTTTAATAAAGCCTTATGACTCTGCTGGCATGTAATGCATTAAGTATAGGGGAGGCTTACTTTAATTAATGCTAAACAATTTATAGATTTAGCTCGAGGAAGGGGGCATTAATAAGCTATATATAGGAGAGATCAGTTAGAAATAAGGCATGTAGATTGATGAATGTTGTGAGAGTTTAGTAATAGTCTTTGGCAGTGAACAAGCCACTTGAATTCTTGCATATCTGTTACCTTTTCTGTAATTTCAGCTTCTTATCATATTTATCATCTTCTTCCCTTGCATTACATTTCATTGATTCTGTCCAAGCGTAGTTTCCTTATATCTTACATTTGGTTTACATCCTTGTAAATGTTGTTTTATGTATATAATTTGTGATATAAAATTTTTGCCAACCTTTGTGTTTTCTGCTATTACATTTTGAGGATGAAGAACAATATGGATGTGAAGCTTATAAGATTTATAGTAGTTATTAAAATTTGAGAGGAGAGCTTTCTTGTTATTTTTCTGTCATTAGCTCATACTCCCATAGAATCAACCTCTTTTTGTCTAACTCGTAATCCTCTTCATATTCTAATTCCATGTTACTCTCTCAATTTCATATTCTAATTTTCAAGTTACTCCTTATACTTTCATGTTTCTGGAATTTTTACTGAGTTTTGTTCGTTGCTGTTTTATGCAGATGTTCAGATGCAAATTTGATTGAAATCCCAGTTGAAGTGGAAACCCCTAGTCACCACTACTATCATGTATGGAACCCTTGAATATACATTTGCATTTCGTGGCTTCTTGTTCTGATTTTGTGGAAACTACGTTGATAAAATAAATTCCGTACAACCAAAATAATCTTTCTCTTTGCATTTGCCATGCGGAGTTATAAAAGTGGTTAGTTGTCAATAAAATGCAAAGATGAATAGATAGAGGAAAAGGATCAAGACTTCAAGGGAAAGTATTGGAATTGCGAGAAAAAGGTTAAAAGAGAAATCAGACGGGTAGTTACTTTTTTCTAATTTATGAAAAAGGAAGATCATTTCAGGACAGAAAGCAAACAAAACAAAAGTGTTAGAAATGTTTGTTTGTCCAATAATTTGATTAAGTTTTTTTTCCCTTGTGCAGGTTGCATTGTTTACAACAAGAAAGGTTAATGCCTTTGAAGAGTTGACTTGGGTATGTACTGTGTAGTTTGGGTTTCATTTGGAAGTCATAACTTTTTAGGGATTCTTTCTTTTGAAACTTTTCATTGGATTTTTGAAACTTTTCATTATTACGAGGAGCAAGTGTCATTATAAAAATGGTTTCAGTATACATGAGTTTATGTATTTGCTAATGTGAATTTGGCTCTGTCTGACTGAATTTTCCCCTCACCCCCCCTCTTGTGGGTATTTTTAATTTTGTTGTTTTATTTAGTTAAAATTTCCTGTCTTGGCTAGTTATTATGATGACTTTTGTTGAAACCTTTTTCTGGAAGCAGAAGTACATGACAATGGACAGGTGCCAACTGGGGTTATATTCTTCATTTTGACACATAAGATATTTCTCAATCTATAGGGTTCTTTTCAAACCGTAACATTTGGATTGAGTTGTATTCTCCTGGCCCACTGAAGTTGTCAGTATTATCATTTTTGTGTGTTCTGTTAGCATTGTCAAGTGTAATTGATGTACATGGTTCAGGATGGTTATGACTAAAAAAGATAAGCAGTCGAGGTTTAATTCTTATATTTTTTTGCATCCTGAAGATTTTACTGCTTTAGTGGGGCTCATTAACTCTGCAGCTCATGCATTATGTTTACTTTTGCAAGTTGAGGCAGTTCTTGTGATGACTGTACAGTAGTTTGATGTACTTTTATTTTTGTGTTTGCATGGTTTTTGTGGAAAAAAAATATAATGGCACAATCATTCACTACTTCGTTAGAAGAAATGAGCCCCATCTATTTGCAAACTAAGTTGTGTATTTTTTTTAAGAAAAAGTATTGTACATCATTTCAGTGTATTTTGCAACTCTAAAAAAGAAAAATGTTATATGTTTTGGCTAGATATTTTTGATGATTACCATATCTTAGCTGCATAATGATGCCAATGAAGAATTCGAAATGCCAATTAAGCTATTCTCCCTTTTAGAGGTCAAATAAGGAGAAAGCAGGCCTTGTTCCTTACCCTAAACCTCATGGATGGGTTAGCCACATCGTTTAATCAGTGATGGTTTCCCATCAAAAGTATTTAAATATCTAACTGGATCACTCCTTGTAATATGATGTTTTTAAGTGATGTTTTGTTACTTGTCTAATGGATTTGAGAATAGAGCATTTTAAAAACAAAAGAGAAGGTACATAAACTAGTGAAAAATATATTACAGTTACCGATAGTCTGCCGAGGGACTGTAGTGTTTTAAGATGGAAGGATACCATTCTCTCTTGGCTTTGATCTTTTTAAGATCTTCTGGTATATCTTATTGTATATTTGTGGTTTATATATATTATGGGTGCCTATTATTAGATAATTGAAAGCTGATCGTCATATCAGAGTGTTTTCTTCATTCGTTCTTTACATTTCTGAATTCTTAGTATGACGAGTTATAGTCATCGTTTCAAGCTTTTGGGTATCACCTTTTTGACAGCTAAATGGCTTTCTTTATATCTAGTGAAGACTAATATGGTTTCATCATCTCCATTGTGATGCGTCATCGTTCAGATTGGAGATCGTAGACAAGTTGACCTAAAATTTTCTCATCCTCTGGTTGTTGTTGTGTTGTATATGACATTTTGTATGCAAAATTTATTCCTAAATCAACGGAAAAGTTGTAAAACCATTGTCTAGAGATCTCTGAGCATGTTAGTTATGGTCTAATAAATTGATTGTCATGAGTTCTGGTGATGAAGAAAGTCTTGAAAGTTTTGGATGAATTCACCACCTTTTCTGTATGCTTCAGCTATTTAAGATTGAGAAATCTGTAGTCAAATTGTAATTATTAGCATGTTTAGGCCTTCGTTTCCCTCTTTATATGTTGTCCTCGTAGTGTCAAGACATGGTATAATTATTTGTCGCTTTTGTCTCATAAGAACCTTTTATTTGTGTATCTTCAGGATTATGGTGTTGATTTCGATGATGGTGAACATCATATCAAAGCTTTCAGGTGTCTTTGTGGCAGTAATTTTTGCCGTAATATGAAACGGTCTAGCAGTAAGTACAATTCTATTTTTCATTTTGATAAGATTTGCCTCTAGCACTAAATTTCTTTCTCAAGGAAACTTTCACTAATATGTCCTTTGGGGGCAAAAGGCAATATTTTCTTCTTTTTTTTTTGACATATAGTGATTAAATTAAACAGAAATCAAAGTAGTCCTACATTCTATACGACGAGCCTGATTGACTTGATTTCTTTGGACTTTAAGAATTGTGCAGTTAAGAAAAAGCTGTCCTTTCTAAATTGCCTTGATGGTGTGTAGAATATCCATAGAAGGATTGCGATTGTTGCGAAGAATGTCCATAAGGAGGAAAGAGTCCGAAAGAATGTAGCAATATTAAATAAATGTATTATGTTCCAGAGGTGGTTAGCACATGAGTATTTAAGGAGAGTTGTCTGGATGGGAGGGGTATGCATATAGTAATTAGAGAGTTACATTGGGAGAGTCCCTCCTCTTGAAAGAAGGGTATGTATATACACTGAGAAATACCATATCTAATATACTTAAGCTTTTAGCTATTTCTTGTTCTGCTTTCTTTTTTGTCCTGATCTCCTTCAGCCTTCAACCTTTAGCTGTCGGTCTCTACCATCTTGGTATCAGAGCAGTTTCCAGCGTTGGGACCATGGCACCGACGTCCAACCAGCGACTGGATGCAATGGAGTCGGAAATTTCGACCATGGATGCGAGAATCGCTCAGGCCATAACAGAAGCACTGGAAGCTATGGAGCAACGTTTCTCCAGGCGGACGAGAGAAGCGGTGGAGCAGTCAACCCAACAGTTGAAGGAGGAGGTCGCGGCGTTGACACAAGTTGGGGACGCCAATGGTGGAACATCCATGGAGGCCTCCTAACCTGATAACCCAGAACCTGAGTTCCTTCGGGGGAATCAGAACAAACCCGATGGGAGAATATGCCTGTCATACCTCAGAAGTGAAGGGTATAGGGGAATACGGGGCGAATTGGATAATGAAGAGGCTTGACCTACCTTCGTTTGATGGAGTGAATCTGGACGGTTGGATCCTACGTGTCGAACGTTACTTCCATTTCTACAGACTCAGCGAGGAGAGTTTGGAAGCGGTCGTCGTTGCCCTTGACAAAGACGCGCTCTTGTGGTTTCAGTGGGAGCATCGCAGGAGACGAATCACGCATTGGGAGGAACTGAAAGGGCTGATGCTCCGCAAGTTTCGACCGTCGACATCAGGCTCGTTGTAAGAGCAGTGGCTGGCATTACAACAATTAGGGATGCCTGTAGATGATTATGGAAGGAAATTTATCGAGCTTATGGCCCTGTTAGAAGGAGTGCCAGAACCCATTGCGTTGGGGCAATACTTGAATGGGCTCAAGGAAGACGTGAGGGCCGAAGTCAGGTTGTTGAGGCCTACGGGCTTAGATGATGCGATGGACTTAGCAACCAGGGTGGAAGAAAAGCTCAGGTTTGGGCCGAAGAGATGGGCCAAGTCCAGAAGCGTTTCAGTGGGCAAATCTTACACCACTCAGCCTAACCCAGGTAAACAACAATTGACTCATTTTTCTTCAAGTTAAAATATTACTCAGCAAGCTTCCACGAGTCCACCCCGAATCCCTAGCTTCCTACGTAATCCCCAAAATTCCCCAAACCGAAGTAAGGGAGTAAATGGAGAAGTAAGGCGATTGAGCAAGCAGGAGTTACGGCAGAAGCGAGAAATGGGGCTTTGCTTTCGGTGCGACGAAAAATGTAACGCCGACCACCGTTGCAAACGCCGTGAGCTCAATGTTTTAGTGACTTTTGATGATGAAGATTCCGAGGATATCAAAGTGGGGGAGCCGTAGCTTATGGAGGTTCAGGGGGAGGAAACTTGCGAACCAAGAATGCTCTCCTCAAATGTTTCCCTTAATTCGGTGATGGGCCTCACCAACCCTAAGACTATGAAGCTTTGTGGCATGATAAACGAGCAAGAGGTAGTGGTGATGATTGATCCCGGAGCTACGCATAACTTCTTGTCCTCAGTTATGGCTTCTGAATTACAGCTCCCCAAGGCAGCCACAACAAACTTCGGGGTAACATTGGGTAATGGGGAGTCGGTTCAGGGAGAGGGCGAGTGTTTGGGAGTAAAGATGACTCTTCAAGGGGTGACAATAGTGGAGGACTTCCTAATACTACCTTTAGGAAACTCAGACGTGATTCTTGGGATTCAATGGCTCGAGAAACTGGGTAATACTTCCACTAATTGGAAGACACAAGTCATGAAGTTCCGCATTGGGGGTGAGAGCGTTACGCCGAGAGGAGAACCGACACTAGGGAGGACCAGTGTGTCTTTGAGGGCCATGTTCAGAACGATTAGGAAAGAAAAAGGAGGATTCCTAGTGGAATGTAACCTGCTAGTTAGAGGGTTGGATAGGGAGGCAGTGGAAAGGATGCCCGCTTTTTTACGCCTTATGCTGTAAGAGTTTCAGGATGTCTTTGAAATGCCAGAAGGACTTCCACCCCGTCGAGATATCGAGCACTCAATTGTGTTGAAAGAAGGAACAGACCCAATTAGCGTGAGACCTTACAGATACCTCCACAGCTAGATAGCTGAGATTGAAAAACAGATTCGAGACATGCTCCAAGTCGGAATTATTCAAGCCCGGTTCTACTGGTCAAGAAGAAGGATGGCTCTTGGCACTTTTGTGTAGACTATAGGGCCTTGAATAAATGCACAGTACCCGACAAGTTCCCGATACGGTAACTGATGAGCTTTTGGATGAGCTACATGGAGCATCAATGTTTTCTAAGTTGGATTTGAAGTCGGGTTATCATCAGATTCGGGTTAGGGAAGAGGACGTGCCGAAGACGGCGTTCCGAACTCACGAAGGCCATTACGAATTCTTAGTAATGTCGTTCGGAGTGACTAACGCCCCCGCTACCTTTCTGTCATTGATGAACTCGGTATTTCGGCCTTTCCTACAAAATTTTGTTCTGGTGTTCTTTGATGACATTGTAATCTATAACAAAGGGGAAGAGGAACATATAGGTCATGTGTCAGTAGTGTTGGAGTTGCTCAGGACTTCGGCTCTTTGCTAACCAAAAAAAATATGCATTCGGTAGGCAGGAGATAGCTTATTTGGGCCACTTGGTTTCAGGGAGGGGAGTGACTGTTGACCAAAGTAAGATACAAGCAATGCTGGACTGGCCGCAACCGCGAAACCTCAAGGAGTTAAGGGGGTTCCTCGGGTTAACGGGGTATTATAGGAGGTTCATTAAGGGATATGCTCAATTAGCTCAACCACTCACATACCAGTTGAGGAAAGACTGTTTCGAGTGGAGTAATGAAGCCACTCTAGCATTTGAGAGGTTGAAGATGGCTATGACTCGAGCACCCGTGTTAGCCATGCCTAATTTTAGTGAAAAATTCGTGCTGGAAATGGACGCTTGTGGTTATGGAGTCGGGGCTGTGTTGTTGTAGAAGGAGCATCCAATTGCCTTCTTTAGTAAGATACTGGGGAGTAGATCGGTGTGCAAGCCTATGTATGAGAAAGAATTAATGGCAATCGTTTGGGCGGTGGAAAAATGGAGACACTATCTTTTGGGTCGGGTGTTCACTGTTCGATCTGATCAGAAAAGTTTGCGTTATATGCTAGAACAGGAGGTTGGATAGGCGTACCAAAAATGGGTCAGCAAACTACTTGGATACTCCTTTGAGATCCAATATAAACCTGGGTCGAGCAACATAGTAGTTGATGCCTTGTCGCGGAAAAATCCCACTTATGTCACTTGCTCCGCATTAATTTCTACTTGTGGCCTCCCTTGGAATCACCTACACTCTCAAATCCAATGAGATGGGTTCATTTAAAAAATTACCAGCATGATCAGGAAGGGAGAGCAACCCCCTAAATGGTTTTCCCTAGATGGAGATGTGTTGAAATACAAAGGAAGGATTATGGTCCCTAGGAAATCCTCCCTCACCACAGCGTTGCTTAAAGAATACCACAACTTCACTGTGGGGTGTCATGCGGGAGAGTTTAAAACTTACCAAAGAATGGCAGCTGAATGGTATTGGCCCGAGATGAGAAGAGACATTGCGGGTTATGTACGGGAATGTGAGGTTTGTCAACGTAACAAGGCTGCCACGACCAGTCCCCAGGGCATACTACTGCCATTATTGATTCCAGTGAGAATTTAGGAAGATATATCTATGAGAGGGATTACCCCCTTCGAAAGGGTGGGATACAATCCTGGTAGTAGTGGATCGTCTCTCAAAGTACGCCCATTTCTTACTTCTTAAACATCCTTTTACAGCTCTGTTGGTAGCTCGGATCTTTGTAAAGGAGATAGTTCGTTTGCATGGGGTTCCATCCTCCATAGTATTGGATAGAGATCGTATATTTCTCAGCTCCTTTTGGTCAAAATTATTCAGGTTGCAAGGGACTCAACTGAAGCGTAGTACCGCATACCATCCGCAAACAAATGGTCAGACCGAAGTGGTCAATAAGGGGGTAGAGACCTATTTGCGTTGCTTTGTGAATGGACAGCCAAAATCATGGTCAGAGTGGATACCATGGGCTGAGTATTGGTACAATACGTCTTTCCACACGGCCGCCGACAACAGACTCCCTTCAAAGTTGTTTATGAGAGGGATCCTCCTTGTCTAATTCGTTTTGCTTATGGAGCTTCGGCGGTATCGGGGGTGGAAGAGCAGTTGAGAGAGCGCGGCATTGTACTAGATGATCTTAAATTCCACCTCACAAAAGCCCAGGAATACATAAAGGGTTATGAGGACAGAAAGCGAAGAGTTGGGCATTTTGTGGTTGGGGACAGGGTATTCTTAAAACTTCAACCTTACCGGCAATCTTCAGTAGCTCAGAGGATTGGTGAAGTTGCCTACAAACTACGATTGCCTGAGGATGCGAAGATACATCCTCTACCTACTCCTCTACCTACTCAACTAGCATCTGATTTGGTGTTAGAGATGGTCCCTAAAGCTGTGTTGGGAGTTCGCAACGGTTGGCAGGGTCAGGAAGCTGGGGTAGAGGTATTAATCAAATGGCAAGGAATGCCGGACTACGAAGAAACCTGGGAGATTTTCCATGATTTGGACACCAGATTTCCACCTTGAGGACAAGGTGAATTGTGACCCGGGGTATTGCTAGGAGTGGACAGAGGCCACTGATTGTAGTAACATATTCTAGGCGCAACCAAGGCAAAGGAGACAGAATATTCGAGGAATGAGACAAATAACAGAATGAAGGATCAGCAGAGACAAGGAAAGGCACACACACACGGCATACATACGCTGCACTCTTAAGTAGCAATATTAAATAAATGTATTCTGTTACAGAGGTGGTTAGCACATGAGTATTTAAGGGGAGTTGTCTGGATGGGAGGGGTATGCAAATAGTAATTAGAGAGTTACATTGGGAGAGTCCCTCCTCTCGAAAGAAGGTCTGAGAAATACCATATCTAATATACTTAAGCTTTTGGCTATTTCTTATTTTGCTTTCTTTTCTGTCCTGATCTCCTTCAGCCTTCAACCTTTAGCTGCCGGTCTCTAGCACATGCTCTCAGCATTCAGCGCCGAGGAGGCTTTAACTAAATCAACCCCCCCCCCCCCCCCCCCAAAAAAAAAAAAAAAAAAAAATCTCTTTATTTGTCTCCTTGGCCCATCCGATACCTCTGTGGTTATGCTCTTTTTTCCATGACCCATCCACTTGAATTCTATTTTGATAATAACCGACTTTTTATTGTCCTAACATGGCACTATAGAAACCCGGGGACTGATCGGGGAAGGCTTCCAATGATTTGTGGGTTGTTTTATTTAAAAAGATTTCATGTTGATTTTATTGCCTCTTCCATATGTGAGCTAGGACTCCTTGCGTCTCCATTTCCTGCATGGAACACTCTCTCATTTCTCATCTTCCATATGCTCTAGAGTCTTCCGACAAACTCTGGGACTCTCCACTCATTATGGTCCTCTGTTTTTTTAAAGTGACAAATGTATGAGAAAATCCAATCTGTCAGAGAGATTGTCCCCTGTCAGTTGGGTTTATTGTTAAGCTCCTGTTAGCCCATAGAGCAACCACTTGTTGGCAAAACTTGAGGACATGGGAGGCATCTTCCTCCTCTTTTCCACAAAAGGAGCACATCATCTGTCATCATTCCCCTCCTGGCTAGGTTAACCTTGGTGTTCAAACCATCATACCAAATTTTCCATAAGAAGATTTTCAGTTGGGAAGAATGTTCATATGCCAAATTGTCTAGAAGTAGTTATTTCCCTCCTGCCTGAAGTCACTTCTTTTCATGCTTTGTAATAACGCATATCCAGTTTTAACTGTATAAATCCCTGTTTGGTTTTGATGCCAGTACAGTTGGTCCACTGCTCCCTCCTCTGGTCATTCCAGCCAGGATGGCTTTAGCATGCCTAGATTCAAAAATAGCCTTAACCTTTTTTTGCATCCCATCTCATAGGATCAGAGAGAATAAAGTTCCCAACTTTCCAGGACTGTGCGTCCTGCAGAGTAATGTGTGATTTGACCACTGGGACTGTTCCATCCACCAAATTGTTACTTGCCACTCGTATATCATTTCCCGTCCCAATCTTCCATGCACTTCCTATAAGGCACCATTTCTATATTCAGTGAAAACCCCTCCTTGCCATGGAGAGGTCCACCTTCTTGCCTGCCCCTAGAGTCCCTCTTGCAAGGAGGGTCCCATCAGTATTTAACCCCTTTGAGAGGAGTTGGGGATTTAAGTGGATCCTCCAAAGTTGCTTCATAAGAAGCGCCTCATTTAGGGATCCAAAATCCCGAATTCCTAGGCCTCCCATGCCTTTTGGGAGGCATATAATATCCCTCTTAACCCAATGGACCCCCTTATCTTTCCCTGTGGAAGAGCCCAGGAGAAATGAGTGATAATGGAGTTTAGTTCGGAGATTACCGGCACTGGCAGAGGAGACACTTCATTATATGGGAGGCCATAGCAACCAAAACTGTATTTATTAACACCAGTTTCGTAGGCTGTGACATGGGAGTCACACTCCATGAAATCACCTTTTCTGCTATGCTTTCTACCATAGGTTGGAAGAATTCCCCTTCTTACCCTTGATATCGATTGGAACGCGAAGATGACATCCCAAATTCTCTGCTGATTTCATACTTAGACAACCCATGATATCCTTTTTGTCATTTTCCTTGATATTGGGGCTGAATTTCACATAAGATTTTCCTAGGCAATATTTTCACCTGACTGAAAATTAGTTTTTTGACTTGTTTGTAAATTGTTTGTTAAAATTACTGTTCTTGAATGGATGGGCTGGCGGACTGTACCACCGCTTAACTGAAAAATATATAATATTTAGCGTATTTGGCATATTTGATAGCGGACTCTTTATGGTATGGTTTTGATAACTTGATGGTAGAATAACAAACTGTTGAACTCTGATTTATTCCCAGCATTGAAATTTCACTCACCTTTGGATTTTATATCATGCATACATGAACTTATTGAATGGGTATAAGTACTGGGCTAATCTTTTCCTTGTCGTTCTCTTTTGCAAATATATGGGCAGTTTTGTCGAGCATTTAGGACAATCAAAACCGTGACATGTTTTAGACACCATATATAAATGAGGCCATTAGTACAACAGTGTATCAGCGTCATATGACTTGATTCCTGAGAACAACAGGCAGTTGAATCTCTATTATAGTGCTTTTCATCCTGCTGTTTGTGACTGCTTAAATCGTATATCAATGTACTCTTAATTATGAGTATATAAAGCAACTTGCTCATATTGTTATTTGTTGCAATTGTAAATCAAGTTTCGATGTTAATGCTGCTGCTTTTCTTGTTATTTTTCTAAATTCTTATTGTTCCTTCTGTGCAGGATCTAGGTCTACCTTAACTTAACAGTGAAAGAATGTGCAAAAGCCGAGGAGTGACCTGGTTAGCTTGTGACATCTCCTGTTACTGATAATTGATCAATGACTCCAATTTTGCTGTACTGCAACTTACCTAGTATTTAGACAGTAGAATTTAGGACAAGTGAATATCTAGTGCAGGGCAGTATTGTTTTTATGTACAGTGGGTATGCATGCCCAAGTATTTTGGATCGACTAGAAAATGCATTGCTCGTTAAATGCTGAAATATCTTCAGGTTACAGTTCTATACTTTAATTACTCACATTGAAAGATTTGAAAGAGTCTCACAAGACTGTCTTGTATCCCTCGAAAGTTGGGCAATACAGTCCTAGTCAATCTATCCAATCCATATACTAACTACTCTTTGGTTGGGACTTTGATACCTTTTTTTTTCTCCCTTCTGGTGATCTAGAGTTGCATATACTTAGTGTTATATTAGGATTTCCAGGGGAAAAAAAAAGTCACGTTTTATAAGTATAAGTTTATGTAAAAATTTGGGGTCCGAACTTTGATTAAATCACCCTTGGAAATTACAATTTTGCCACTCTTATCCCTCCCTCCCTTCTACTTCCACTCTCCTCCTGCCTCTCTCAACACTCCAGTCCTCCACCACTGCCGTCAACCACTATCATCCAACACCGTGTCAAACCACTGCTGTCCACCACCATAGTTTACTGCACCGGAAAACAACCAGCAAACGAGTCAGCAGATGCAAAAGACACTGCTTCTAGTTGGCCATTGTAAATATTTGGTTTGTGATTCCTTTTTTTACTTTTTCTATTGTGCTTTTAACCATTGTAAATTGGTAAATGCTAGTGTTGTACGATAAAATGGACTAAAACGTGATAGGAAATAAAGATATTGAACTAATAAGGCTACAAAAGATAAAGTTTATGTAACCTTGAGTAAAAAGTAAAATAATGCATGCAACTATGCAAGTTAGCTTGTCACCAATTGCAAAAGATCGATCGCCCTAGAGGTCTTTTGGGATGGAAAGTGCATCATAATGATGCTACAAAAGTATTTCTAAAGCAGGGAGAAGTTGCCAAAGAGGCATGAAAGAGACTTGTAGACTCATAGGAGTAAGTGCAAAGCATTCCAAATTTATCTACTTCGACTCTATTTAACACATGTCTGTGGCTACTGTATGAAAACTTTATTATATAATAGATCTTATACCTATGAAAAGTATGAAGATTTATTTTTCTAATGAAGTAATAAGCTTGAGAGAGTAGTAAACAAGCTTATAAACAAGTGTGTAAGTGAGCTATTAACAAATTATAAATAAGATGTTTGTTCAAGCTTAGCTCATTTACTTAATGAGACTATTTTTTTTCCAAACTTGTGCATTACTGAATAAATGGCCTTTGAATGAACTTTTTCTCTAGTAAAAATTATATGCCTAGGTTTAAATATACAAAGATACAATACATTACACTTAGTAAAAATTAGTTTCATAAGTAACCATCGTTGTACAGTTTTGTCTAGTAATATCCACAAATTAAGTAATGTTTAGGAAAGGTCGAATTAATAATTAGATTTTATTTAAAATAGTAAAAAGAGTTACAGAGTAGAATACAACACTTTAAGTTAGGAAATACAGGATCTAGGAAGGCGCTTGCACATCATTTGATGGTGGGATTAGTAAGTGTATCACTAGATCGACTAGGGGACCCATGGGAAAATCTATGATTTTGAGCCAAAGAAGTCACTTTATGAGAGTCAAAAACCAAGCACAAAGAGTATTTTCTAGTTTGATGTGTAGCTTAACCTCAGTGTGTGTTAGCTATTGAAGAACGAAAACCTATGAACTTAGAATCTAACTGATTCATAGGAAAGATAATGCAATCTAAGATATAAGAATGATTAGTAAAAGAAATTAATTAACTTTCCTTTTCTTTAAGTTGGGAATGGAAACGACGTAAAGGTACTCGATGTAGGTCCGCTTACTCTTGCGCAAGAGTAAGAAGAATCTATTTTGAACCAATGTAAGATAAGTGAAGTAGAAGGATAGATTTTGCAAAAGAATAGGAAGACTAACTAAGTAGTCGGAGTTGTATCTGTATATATGATAGCACTATATAAATATGATTTATTCTGCATGGGCTTTCCCATGTCAGTTCAGATTATCTTGATCAACCGGGTGACACCTTGACAAGGGTATCAGGCGATAGAATCGGGTTGGCAAAAGAGTCCTGCAAGCAAGTTAAGCTGGATAACGGTTGCATCTTCCATAATAGTAAGGGGTTATGGAAGACCTAGAAGCTACTCATAAGCTATAAATTTGTTAAGCTACTTATGAATCTGCCTAAGTTCTTTAGTATTATTTAAATTGCTTTGTGATTCTTGGTTTTCTTAAGTCATTCATTTGTTTCTAGTTGCTTGTTGATTGGTATATGGACTTGTGAATAATTCATCATGTGTACTTCGTGTAAGTAGTTTTCGTAAATACCACTAAAATGTTTTTCGGATCAAACAATGTGTACTAACCTTTCGTTGATTTTGTTCTTTGAACTTGTCTCGTTGGGAACAACAAAGACAAGTTTTGAAGTGTGTCACAATATTACCACATAAATACTAATATGGCTTTTAGCTAGCTGAAACGTCTCTTGCTATGCAATGATATTTCAATATAGCGGTATGTAATCATTATTTTGAAAGTCAAAATTTATATGCATGCAATCATCATCTACTACTCTTATGGACATGACTTTATAAGTGTCTATAAAGTATCATATTATGTTATGACTAATCCTCTTCACAACGTAACTTATCATTCTATTTCAATAATCTTGTTTTTGATAACTTGCACAAAAATCTATTTCTTTTAGATGAACCAAAATTGAATTCCACTACTCCATTTTAAAAGAATATCAAAGAAAATGTCTTCTAAGCATATCAAACCAAATTTGGAAATAAGATTGATATGAACTACTGGCTTAGAAAAATAGAAAAAGATAAATAAAAAATTGTAGAAAATAAAGAACTTTCCATCTTAACAGAGAATAGAAGGGTAAGGTTGAAATTGGGCCCTTCATCAGTGATCTACATTTGTTCTCTAACATTACGTTTCGCATGCAAATGTTTCTAATAAGTTTTTCTCTAGAATTTGAAACTACAAAATTTGGGTTCTTTCTCCCTAGGTCCTATACGGGCCACCCGATTCTCTCCGGGCCGGGCTTGCTTATATAGGGGTGTTATGAGATTTATAAATAAGGAGTAATTTGGAAATCTTTACTATGATTTATCGAATTTGATCATCTTTTTGAGTCGAGTTTAATATGATGTGATGTTTAAGGAAATATTTAAGACACTCAACCTTATGCAAAGAGCATTTTGTAGATTTACATGAAAGCTACACATTTCATCAAAATTTTGAGATTAGTAATATAACTTTGGCATTGAAACTTCTAAAAGAATTTTAATGAGAATTTAATTTCTTAGAGATTTCAAAAAATAATATGAATTTCTAACTATTTTTCATAAATATAACGATGATGCATTCAAAAGGCATATGGACTATGAAATGATATTAGATTTATGGTAAATAAAAAAGAAAGACCTAATTCACATGGAAGCAAAAATATGTCAATTTTCTTTTACCAATATTTAAAAAATAAAACATATTTTTATTCAATTTTTTTCTTTATAGTTTTTATAGCATGTCACTCATTACTTGTTTTATCTGCTAATCAAGGGAGTCATATACTCTAATTTTTTTTCCACAGTCCAAAGTTCAAAACCATAAAATGTAAAAACAACGGAATGCAGCCCATAAAACACCACTCCGCAGCCACATTTGAACCCAGCCCACCATTAACCCCTGAAAGCCCTAAGATATAACATCCCACTGTCTCCGCACAGAAGGGAGAGATCGCAGCTGCAACAATGTCGAAGCGGGGTAACCCCCACTCCTTCCTCCCTAAACCCCGCCATTTTTACACCTTTAAAAACCCTAATATTTTTTGATTTGGTTGCAGGACGCGGAGGATCGGCGGGGAACAAGTTCAGGATGTCACTGGGTCTGCCAGTGGCAGCAGTGGTGAACTGCGCGGACAACACGGGGGCGAAGAACCTGTACATCATATCAGTAAAGGGAATCAAGGGTAGGCTCAACAGGCTCCCTTCTGCTTGCGTTGGTGATATGGTTATGGCTACTGTCAAGAAGGGTAAGCCTGATCTTCGTAAGAAGGTCATGCCTGCTGTTATTGTTCGCCAGCGCAAGCCTTGGCGCCGAAAGGACGGTGTTTTCATGTACTTCGAAGGTTTGTCTCTTTTCCTTATTTCTCACTCTCTCTCTTTTCCCCATTTCTCCCTTTTTCTTGGATTTTTGTATGCTGATTTGGGTTTCTTCATATGTTGAATGCTGATTTGGGGGTTGATTTTCTGGGTTTTTTCTTTTGTTTGATTGCTGAATTGGTTGTGTGCTGTTTCTTTAATTTGAATGCTGAATTGTTTAAATTTAGGTGTTTGAGTTTAGGGTTTTTCTCTTGATTTGGGTTTTTTCTGTTTCTTCATTTTTGGATGCTTATATGGGGATTGATTTTCTGGATTTTGTCTTTAGTTTGATGGCTGAATTCGGCTTGTGATGTTTCTTCATTTTGAATGCTGAATTGTGTTTTTTTTTTCGGTGTTCGTGTTGCTTCTTTATTTATTTTTTACATAGCCTCTGTAATTTATTCATGGTTGTTTGTTTGATTGGCAAATGCTGATGTTTTGTTTGGCCTTTTAATTGTTTTGGGAATATCTTGATGTCAAATGATCTGTTATTTGTGTGTTAGCTCGTAAAAATCTGGATTTGTTTGGTTGTGATTAGGTTGGGGTTGATTTGAGTGAACTTAGTTGAATTTGGGGATATGATGGAGAATCATGATGACATTGTTTTTATGGTTTTCTTCATTGCTTACTTCTTTGGATGATCGATCTTAAGCATTCCTCTTGTAATAGTCGTTTGACGGAAATAAATGCTTCAATACGTACTTTATCTGTTTGTGTTTGTAAGGTACTTTGTTGGTATCTACTTGTCATGCGGCATTATGAAGCCATGTCTTTTTTGTTATGTGGAATTCAGGAAATTTTCTGTTTTTGAATGTGTAAGAATTGTATAATAATGATGAAAGTTGCCTAGTCCTTGATTTTCCCAGAAGTCAAAAGTCAATTGCCTCAATTTTGATTATGATCTGCCTATTTTCTTCAATTCATCTCAAGTCAACTTTTTTCACTTGTAAACCGTTGTATGGTATAATGAGATGATGGGTTAATTTAGTCCCATAAGAAAAGCAAATTAAGTGATTTTGCATTAATTAGAGAAGCTTGACAATATGTTGTGGCTTTGTGGAACAGCAGAGTGATTTGATGTGGCATTGTGTTGCCTGTCTCCTGGTATTTTCTTTTGGTGTTGTTAAATTTGCAATTAAGTTGTTCCTATGCCCGTGCTCCTCATTTTGCGTGTAATGCGAAGAATACGTCTTAAACAAACTGTGTCTTGGTTCTTGTATGCTTGAAATGGTAGTATAAATTTACTCATTTGCACGATATTGATCTCTGGACCTGGGTTTGTTTACAGACAATGCTGGTGTAATTGTGAATCCAAAGGGAGAGATGAAAGGTTCTGCTATCACAGGACCCATTGGAAAGGAATGTGCTGATCTCTGGCCAAGGATTGCGAGTGCTGCCAATGCTATTGTTTAAGTTTGATTTTGCTCTCTTTAGCCCTATCTCTATATTTCTAGTGATTCTGTCATGTTTCGATTGAATAGTTCAAATTTTGTTTGGGTTGTACTTTACTGGTTGAGCATAAAAGGATCTTTAATAGTTTCTGCTGAAGAAGGATTTCTGTTTCAAATGTCGTGGCTCCAATGCGTACTTTTTTCAATGATTCTACTGGTTTTTGCTTGGAGGTCATTCAGAGAGTCATAGCGCATATTTAGGTTTAGCATTGGTTATATATAGATCTTTGCGGTCATATATTAAGATAACAATTATTCTAGTAAAATTGTCAAACATAGTACAAAGGAACTACTGATCCCTTAATAATTCCAATATTGGGAACTATTTCTCTGGTGAAATTTACCTTTGCGGTGAGAGGTAACGTGAAATGTTGTCAGGAAAGAAGAACAAGAAATTGAAATGAGTGAAAAATTGTAATGTAAGAACAAGAGAAACTAGGTTGTGTGGAATGCGGTAAAAAAAAGTGATACATTGTATTTCCATCATATTTTAGACTTACATTGAGATACATTTTAGGATAGTTTTAGAACATTTATAACTTATGTTGTGTAATTTCAACTCATCTTAATCCCAATGGTCAGTGGTTACGTTTATGGCTTGTTTGTTGTTTATGCATGATTTTTGCAAGTTTTCGGCACCTATGAAGGACATTATGATCGTGGCTAAACAACAAAGTTTTGAAGAAAATATCATAGTCGCATGACTCTTTAGAGTTAAGGATGATGCAAAGGTATTATTGAAGTTGTTTGAAAAGTGATTAGGCTTTACTATTTTGATTGTATCTCAAGATCTATAAATGATATTGATGTGATTTCAATTGCTTTGGAAATTAAACTTCAGTAGCTTTCCAATGATATATCACACGCCTCAATCAAAGGTCAAGATCTCAAGTTATTATCAACCCAGTAGCACAATCGTGCCTAAAGAAGCACGTCCGTGCCTCTTTGCTGTTTGAAGACAGGCACTTCTTGGCCCAAATTTGTCAGGCTTTTCCCCTATCTTTATTTGGTTTCATGGATTAGTATAAATACTTAAAACCTATTATTTTGTGAAGGGATTTTGACTTTTATCATCCAAATTTTTATCATTATAAAACTTAGGTTTAGATTTATGGAGAGACATTGTTTCATTGTTTTTCAAGATTTTTAACCATCAATTCAAGTATTATTGTTTTTTCTCCTTCTCTCTTGTTTATTTTTTTTTATAACGAGTCCTTCCATTTAAGACGGAGTAGAGTGTCCTCAACTGTTTACATTCCGCTGGCCGTTGTCGAGAGTGCCCCAAGCCGAGTTAACTTCTTAAGTGATTATTAGTTCATAGTTTTATATTCTTAAGTTAACTTGGTTGGTCACATCAACGTACAAGTATTGGTAGTGTCTCATTCTCGCATGAGTTATCTTTGGTAAATAATCGAATGTCATCTACATCATTATCCCATAATCTTAGTGTGTGGAGTATGTGGACTAACAACATTAATTAGTGAATGGAGGAAGAAAAGGAAAGAAGCTTCTAACGTCGAGGGTAGGGTGCGGTTGTACATCATTGTAACTATTACTTAATTTGGGAAGAACGTGCTAGAAAGCTAGATGATAGATATAGAAAGGCAAGATAACAATATGGAGTCGGGTCTTTTCCTTTTCTAGAATTGTGAATGAGTTTGTGTATGGATTTTAGGTGTTGGAAACTTGGATGTGATGTGCCCGCGCTTTGCCTTTTTGTTTAGGAGCTTTTACATTTTTTTTCGTTTTTCTTTAGGCTTGTGATTATCAAATTATGCTTCATGTTCGTCATGCAGGATTGACAGGAATTTTTTTATTTTTAAGCCAATTTTTTTAAAAAAATTTAAAAAATAAGCCACTGTTCAAACTATTTTTAAAAATAAGATAATTTAGGTTTGATTTTAAAACGCTATCCAAGGCAGTGTTTTAACTAATAAACAAAACACGAGTTTAACTCTCTGCAAGACTTACTAGGCAGTGTTCACCTAGCAACTAAGATGAACTTGATGTTCTAAACCTCGACGGACTGAAATTACTAAATGTTTTATTTCTGTAATCAAGTTCACTCATTTAGAACATGATGTTCACTAGTTTAGAACATGATGTTAAGTAGTTTGGAAATGACCACCAAACTATTTTGAACTAATTAACTAGCGTTTAGAATTAGAAATTAACCATTATAGTATATTATGTTGATTACTAAATATTTTCTAAATTAACCATTATAGTATATTATGTTGGTTTTGAAATGTGTGAATTTATGAAATTATACGAGTACAATTATATGTTCAATAGTTTAGAACATTATGCTCACTCTTATAGAACATTATGTATACTAGTTTAGAACATTAGTCAAGAATTACGGAAATAAAACATTTAGTTATTTCAGTCCGTTGAAATTTAGAACATCAAGTTCACTAGTTTAAAACATAATGTTCACTAGTTTAGAACATGATGTTCATTAGTTTGGAAATGCTCACCAAACTATTTTGAACTAATTACCTAGCATTTAGAATTAGAATTTAACCATTATAGTATATTATGTTGATTACTAAATATTTTCTAAATTAACCATTATAGTATATTATGTTGGTTTTGAAATGTGTGAATTTATAAAATTATACGAGTACAATTATATGTTCAATAGTTTAGAACATTATGCTCACTCTTATAGAACATTATGTATACTAGTTTAGAACATTAGTCAAGAATTACGGAAATAAAACATTTAGTAATTTCAGTCCGTTGAAATTTAGAACATCAAGTTCACTAGTTTAGAACATCAAGTTCACTAGTTTAGAACATGATGTTCAGTAGTTTGGAAATGCCCACCAAACTATTTTGAACTAATTACCTAGCGTTTAGAATTAGAATTTAACCATTATAGTATATTATGTTGATTACTAAATATTTTCTAAATTAACCATTATAATATATTATGTTAGTTTTGAAATGTGTGAATTTATAAAATTATACGAGTACAATTATATGTTCAATAGTTTAGAACATTATGTATACTAGTTTAGAACATTAGTCAAGAATTACTGAAATAAATTATTTAGTAATTTTAGTCCGTTGATATTTAGAACATCAAGTTCACTAGTTTAGAACATAATGTTCACTAGTTTAGAACATAATGTTCAGTAGTTTGGAAATGCCCACCAAACTATTTTGAACTAATTATCTAGCGTTTAGAATTAGAAATTAACCATTATAATATATTATGTTGATTACAAAATATTTTCTAAATTAACCATTATAGTATATTATGTTGGTTTTGAAATGTGTGAATTTATAAAATTATACGAGTACAATTATATGCTCAATAGTTTAGAACATTATGCTCACTCTTATAGAATATTATGTATACTAGTTTAGAACATTAGTCAAGAATTACTGAAATAAAACATTTAGTAATTTTAGTCCGTTGAGATTTAGAACATCAAGTTCACTAGTTTATAACATAATGTTCACTAGTTTATAACATCATGTTCAGTAGTTTGGAAATGCACACCAAACTATTTTGAACTAATTATCTAGCGTTTAGAATTAGAAATTAACCATTATAGTATATTATGATGATTACAAAATATTTTCTAAATTAACCATTATAGTATATTATGTTGGTTTTGAAATGTGTGAATTTATGAAATTATATGAGTACAATTATATGTTCAATAATTTAGAACACTATGCTCACTCTTATAGAACATTATGTATACTAGTTTAGAACATTAGTCAAGAACTACGGAAATAAAACATTTAGTAATTCAGTCCGTTGAAGTTTAGAACATCAAGTTCACTAGTTTAGAACATCAAGTTCACTAGTTTAGAACATGATGTTCAGTAGTTTGGAAATGCCCACCAAACTATTTTGAACTAATTATCTAGCATTTAGAATTAGAATATAACCATTATAGTATATTATGTTGATTACTAAATATTTTCTAAATTAACCATTATAGTATATTATGTTGGTTTTAAAATGTGTGAATTTATAAAATTATACGAGTACAATTATATGCTCAATAGTTTAGAACATTATGCTCACTCTTATAGAATATTATGTATACTAGTTTAAAACATTAGTCAAGAATTACTGAAATAAAACATTTAGTAATTTTAGTCCGTTGAGATTTAGAACATCAAGTTCACTAGTTTATAACATAATGTTCACTATTTAGAACAAGATGTTCAATAGTTTGGAAATGCATACCAAACTATTTTGAACTAATTATCTAGCGTTTAGAATTAGAAATTAACCATTATAGTATATTATGATGATTACAAAATATTTTCTAAATTAACCATTATAGTATATTATGTTGGTTTTGAAATGTGTGAATTTATAAAATTATACGAGTACAATTATATGTTCAATAGTTTAGAACATTATGCTCACTCTTATAGAACATTATGTATACTAGTTTAGAACATTAGTCAAGAATTACGGAAATAAAACATTTAGTAATTTCAGTCCGTTGAAATTTAGAACATCAAGTTCACTAGTTTAGAACATCAAGTTCACTAGTTTAGAACATGATGTTCAGTAGTTTGGAAAATGAGATATTGATGCACAATAATGAAGAAAAGGATGAAACTATAAAGAAATACATAATGATGAAGAAAGTACAATAGTTTTGTAGAGGGAAAAGTGCCAACAAAAGAATGAAAAAAGTACAAAGTTTGTCTGAAACAACTCTGCCAGCCGAAACATTTATAAGACAATGTTTACATATTTACAGATTTGCCATCCATTTCTAATGCATTTTCAGCCATAGATCATCAAGTATCCAAGGGTCTTAGATGAGTTCTCACCAAAAAGTAGTTCTCACATAAGGGGAAGGTTTTCACATGATCCCTCCCCTATATATATATATCAGCAGATGTTGACACGGAGTATTCGTCCTGATTAGCACACAATTCCTCGAATTTTATAATCTGCTTCCCGCCTTGCCAATTCCTTGTTTCTTGGCAGACAAGTTCATGATCATGCTGTTAAACTAGGTATTTCTTATGAGGACTATGTCTTACTGCTTTGATGAAATTGTATGGTCATTTTAGGCAGTGAAACAGGTCTTTAACATATCGAGCGTGGGGAAAAGCTCCATCTTTGGGACCTTGCTAATCTCCATGTACTTGAAGGAAAATAAACCAGATTGGACAACATGGAGATGTAGATAATTGTATGCTTTAATGGTTTTGCTTCAGGCCTGTGCTGGATTTTTCCACGAGGCGAAGGTTTTTATTGAGGTAACTCAAATTGGACAACATGTAGAGGTGGTACGAGCTTTTTTGGATGGTTGTAGGAACCATCGAAAGGTTAAAAGGGGGAAGAAAGTTATTGAGCAGCTTTGTGATTTGGAGCCACTTAATGCTGATAATTACATTGTATTGTCAAACTGGTATGCTGGCAATGGGAAATGGGACTGGGTGGACAAATTGAGGGAGACAATCAGAGGCATGGGATTGGTACCTAAGAAAGCATATAGTTGGATAGAATTCCACAATAGAATTCATGTGTTTGGGGCTGATGATGTATCCCACCCAAGATCTGAAAAGCTGTACTGGGAATTGAACTCCAATGTTTGATGAAGAATATAAAGGAAAAGGGCCATGCTTTAGATGCAGATTTTAGTCTCCATGATGCTGATGAATAGAGAAAATGCATTCCAATGGGGCATAGTGAAATGCTTACCATTTCCTTTAGTTACATAAGTACCCAACACAGTACAATTCGGATTACTAAGTCATGTTTGTCGTAGCAGTCATGAAATGGCCAAAACTATATCAAAATTAAAAGCTTGTGAGATAATATTGAAGGACCCTGATTGCTTTCAGCATTTAACTATGGACTTTGCTCTTGCAGGGATTTTTGGTAGTATATCATTGTGAAGGTATACAGGTTCATTGTTTTGAATCTCGAGTACATAAGCTGAGAGTAGGTGAATATCGACGTTTTCTTCTGATGGTTGCAACCTGGTCCATCAATCTCAGGTAAGAAAGAAGGGGAAATGAATATTTTGTCTTATGATAATTTTCTTTTGTTCAGATTTAATCTGGATGTGTTGCAAATCAAAATACTAACTATAGAATGTACACATATATAGTGCCTCAGTGCCTGTAACTTGTTGGTTGAAGAAACTGTGGATTTGAATATCATGCTTAGAAAAAAGACTCATCATGTTCATATATCCAAACCCCATTTATAAGCTCTTTGCTGGATGAGCAGTGCCACTCTTAATTTGAACTGATTTTGGAACTTGAGATTTTGACATGGTGTGAATGACATCAATGTCATTATATTTCCTGCCTAGTTCTTTTTCTTTAGACTACCCTAAGCATCTATGCAGCAATGGAGTGTGACAGACACCTCTGTCAGGTTGCTAAATATGGTACAGACACTGTTAGTTTATTACACAAGAAATGGAATCATATCTAAACTCTAGTTTGGTCTCATAAAAGGGCTACCGTTACTTGTCAGTTACTCATAGCAAAGAGCCTAGAGTAAGTGCAGTTAGTTAGTTATTGCAGATAGCATAACTAACTGCAATGTACTACCTAGATAGGGTTGGTTCATATTTAGCTGACTGACATCAATTTCGTTCTAAATGTGTATTATGGTTAAACATTCATGGGAAGTGGTCGTAATACACTTCTACAGTGTTACTGTTGATGAATCGAGATGACTTATTCCAAATAAAGTTTTGTTTTAGAGATGAAGTCATCACCTAAGCAATGAGTATAGGATTGAAAAGTAAAGATGAATTTGATAATGAAACAGAATTGCATTGATGAACAAAAGCTTAGTTTGATATTATTGGAATCTTTTCAACCTGTATGATGCAGATGCAGCTTAGTTTGATATTAACAGACTCTTCCAACATGTGATACCCATGTAGCTTAGTTTGATATCTTTTGTAATTATCTTTCTCAGTTCTGACACTGACAGAATTTGGAGAAATCGATTTCCCTTGATTTTCATTGATATCAATAGCTGCGTATATATACAAGAATGACCTAGTTATACTCAAATACCTATACGTTAATAAGTTATTTACAATATAACCCCTACATAACCCTAATACACACCATAGTTTCATTCAAGTTCTGACTTCAGACTATGTAAAGCTGTAAAACTACCTTCCATTCTCCTGTATAAAACTTTATTTTTACCGAAGAAGCCCATGTTCTAGTGAGGCAACGTACAAAGTAAAGAAGTGATTTTTTTACATTGATATATATAGATGCACGATGATATTTCATGGGTGAGTAAAACGAGCTCACTGAGATCATGTGGTCAGCAAAAATGTATAGTGAACACTTTCAGTTGTTAACAATTACAACAGAAATTTGATCTTTGGTTTTAAAAAAAAACCAAAATTTTGAGACTTCTGCGGTCGTTATTTAGTTGAACTATCTAGATACTCAAGCACAGAGTTCAAAGAAAATTGATACTCCACGGGTACTTACTGTCTTTTTGTCTAGGTGCAGGACACGTAACTTTACCGACTGAGAAAGTGACGCTTATATTTGGCTTCTTTCATGCCTAATTTGTACACATTTTAGAAAATAATTCAAGCAAATGATCGGTGTTAACTATATCTTTGGCTTAATAGTAAGAAAAATATATACGATTTATAGGAGGGAGGTACTCCCTCCGTCGTCTAAACATTGCTCTAACTACAAAAAATAATTTTTTAAAATACAATGAAATTTTTTTGTGATAACATATACGACAATTTTTAAGGGACAATACAAAATAAAAAATGGCCGGGAGGATCGCGTCAAAGATCTTTTCGCTGATATCAGCCTTTTAGTGGATTGAAATAGAAGCAAAATTGGACACAATAATGCCTTAGATGCAATCAAGTGTACTAAGGGGCATCACAGCATAGTCTACTAGTGTTGACTGATGTTACTTCTCTACCACAGGATCACACTCAACTCTCATTTTGGAACCCAATTGGGATCATCAGGACCATCCAAAAATATGCGGTATGCAGTTATTCACCTTATGTATTAGCCCGTCGCGTTGTCCGTCCTAAAACAGTTGTATGATAGTTGCATGATTCTTATTTGCTCTTTATGGAGTATTACTCAATTTTGGTAAGTCCACTACGTATTTGTAAAACCATTCACACTGTTGATTTGTAAAAGTTTGAAATAGAGAGAGTCATCCTCTTTTAGTCTCTTAAATATCACCTTATTTTTTATTTTCGGTTGTTCCTTAAATTTTACCCTATTTTCTTAAACATTTTCTATTTTGGGTTATTCTCCCATATATTTTTTTTTTATCGTACTTTAAAAAAGTTATTTTTTAAATTTGGGTCAATTTTTGAGGAGAGAGAGTATCAAAATATGGAGTGTTTGCTAGTAAGATAACATAAGGAGCTTAGATTTTAAAATACTACTCCCTTTGGCTCTTTTTGTTTTTGCCTTATTTTTCATTTAAATCTGTCTTTCAAAGATTGTCTTATTTTTTTTATAAAAAAAATCCATTTTAAATGGTCCTTTTAAAGATTTTATATAATATCTTTTAAAAAATTATTTTTATATTCAGAGGAAAAAAAAAAAGGAATGGAGGAGTACTCAAAGAATTAAAAGTGACTTATAATTATGAAACCGGTGGCAATAAATATGTGGCATATTATTAAAAGAAAAAGAGAGTATCAAAAAAAAAAATATATGCTCCCTTATCCTACACTCAGGAAAGCGATGTGGATGTCCAACCAAAATGATGCTGATGCTGATGCTCCTATGACATTATTATAGCACATCATATAAAGTTCCCCGCCATACCAACCAATTAAGTCGATCTCTGTACATACTACAACATACACTAGCCAGTGGAAACCAAGCTAAGCTTCAGAATTTCATAATCACAAACCAGAGGGAGAAGGTTTTGACGACTGAATAGTGCATTACTGATACAGCTATGAAGATATTAGGATGGGATCCTATGGCAAGCATGAAGAGGCGAATGGCGGCGTGCAGTGGAGCTTCGTCTGCAACTTCATACATGAAAGTGCATACAAGAGCATCATCACAAGAGTGCTGTGAAGGAGGCTCATTTTTGTTGCTCAAGCAGTTGTTCTGGAAAATCCGCGCTAAATGGAAGCAATATTGTATAAAACGGCAACCAAGTAACGCAATCAACTATAGCTATGATGCAAAGAGCTACTTCCAGAATTTTGATAGTGGTCTCCCGCACGATCGGCCTTCACCCTTGGTGCCTTGAAATGTTTCTTTCTTCATTTTTCTTGAGCTTATGCTTTTGCTACAACTTTCTTCGTTTCGCACTGTTCAATCTGATATGGTATGCGTGTGTGTATGGCAGGATTACAGCCCTTTCTTTTTTTTTTTTTGGTGATTGGTTTTGTTGTGGCCGATAGATCCAGCTGTTGTGAAGTTCTTCGTACTGCTAGGTTTTGTACAGCAATTATACTGCTAGCATTACTTCTTGTGCATCAAATTTTGAATTAATTGTTTCATTTATAATGAATGTTTTTCATTTGCTAGTAAAACCATTTCGTTTAATTAGGAAAGAATCAACGATAATGTTGACGACCAATTTACTAGAACAAGAGGTTATTAAAGAATTGTAGTAACAGTTACGAAATTATGTGTAATTTTATTGGATTGTTTCGTATCAACATTTATGTTAAGAGGTTAATCTCCCAAATGGTTATTTTTATTCCTATCACAAATTTTAAGTTTACTTTAAGTTAATTAAATAAACAATAACCAAATTTTAAACAATAAAAAAAAATGAGATTTGTTCATCAAGTAAAGTCTAGTAACAGTTGTGGAGATAATTAGGATAGCGAGACAAAAATGGGGATGCCCACTCAAGTTTTTCATGGCCCCCTCCACTTTGAGTTGTCACCTACTTTAAGAGAACAAGGAATGAATTACACCACTCATGCCACCCCAACCGGCCATCTTTCTTCCAGCTTCACGGATATTAGGGAAAATAGTATAATTACCTTTCACTAATTCCATTAATTTAGTAATTAATAGCATTATTATTATTAATAATTTTTTTTTGAGGGGGTATGAAATGGCTTAATTTAATTAATACTATAAACAAATGTTCCCACCTTATTTTCAGCTGCTATACGGCGAGTCTTGTATGCAAATTTGTAAAGAACACAATATGTTTAATTAGATAGCATAACTGTTGTTTATTTATAAATGTTACGGAGTATAACAGAAGCTTAAAGCTGAATATGATCAGAGAAATAAACAAATGAGTACACACAAATTTATGTAGTTCATTATTAATGTAATATATTACGTCCACAATTAGAGAAAATGATGTTATTGATCTTAAGGAAAGTTATATTACTAATCCGTATCAAGCCAAATAAAAAAAACTATTAGGCAAAATATATGTAAATAATTATATTTAGCATAAGATGATATTTTGTAGATAGTAAGGATCTTTCCTATATATATTCACAACTTATGAAAAGAGTGGGTTGGGAAAGAAATTATTTTTCATTATTCTACATGGTATCAGAGCTCCTAAAATTTTAGGATATCTTTAATTCTCTTCTTCCTATGTACGTCCTAATAGTCCCATGGCTTACAAAACAAATTACCGCAAATTCTTCCTATCACCCCGCTCTCTATGTTACGAATGTAAAGACTCTAATTCCATTAGTCCTTGAAGAAGGTAAGGTTGAAAACACATTTCAAATTACGGCCAAAGTATATAAGGTTCTTCACCTTATTGATCCTACAGCCAAGAAACAGTATGTTGATGATGAGGTTTGGAAGCAACTTGATGTTATTGTGCTCCAATGGGATTATAGGTCTATCTCTACGTCTCTCTTATTGAAAATACTGGATGAGAAGGCTACGGCCATGATTGCTCAGAACCGTTTACGAGATATTTTTTAAGACAACAAAGTCGCTCGGGTTGTTCATCTGGAGAATTAGTTTGGGTCCATTGTCTTATCTCAGTTTTTATCGTTATCTGATTATTGTCAAGCTCTAAAATCTATCTCTGTGAAACTCTCCGCCTTGGGTCATCTAATATCGGATGAATGACTTATTTTACAACAGGTCGATCACCTTCACAACGATGATTATAGGGAATCGATGGATCTCTTAGGAAAGAGAACACAACATACAAAAGGCTTGTTTAGATCATCTTTAAAAGTAATTCAATTTTAATTAATAGTATCATAAAAAAATACTATAAATTTAGTAAAAAGTACTTATTTTTAAGGAATATTTTGATTGATAAAAGTTAATTTTAATTAAGTAAAAATGTTGTAATTGAATAGAGCTTTAGTAACTAGGGAGTCAAACATGTCTTTATGCACCTTGGCTCTACTAGATTAGTGCATGACTCGATTGAATGGATTTGGAATGGGCAGGAACACAAGGTATCGTTCACCAAACTTAGTGGCCCAAGTAGATTGATCTAAGAGAAATGACATTGAATTGTTATTTGAATGAGTCAGTAACCCGTGAGAGTCAAGAGATGCTCATAATTAGGGGTGGCAATGGGTCCAAGACCTGATCCAAACCTGGTTAGACCCTATCCATTTTTTAGGGTTTTGGTCTAAATTTTTTAGACTCATTGGATCCGGGTCGGATATGGGTCTAAATGTCATTGAGTCAGATATGGCTCTAAATGTCATTGGGTCAAATATGGGTCTGAGTTTAAAAATTTAGACCCAGATCCGATCCATATCCGACCCTAGACCCGCACATTTTAAAAAAATAAAAATAAAATCTAATCTTCATTTAGAACTAAAATTAAATATTCATTCACATTACTCCGCCGCCTTCAATTCTTTCTCATCGCCACTCTCTAAGTAACATATTCATGTAATTTTGATTATACTTTGTTATTATTAGCTTCTTGTCGTCACGCCTCCACAATCATATTCAACTGGGTTTGAGATTACTAACTATTGTGCGATTTTAAAAATTTATGTGTAGCGATACACTTGATCTTAAAAACATTGTAATAGAGTACTCATGAGTTTAGGACTTTTGATTTAGTATTGGATTTTGACTCTAGGGCTTACTTGTTTTCCACTCACTGAACTAAAGATTTTTTTTGCAAGTATTTCAATGATATAAATTGTGTGCTCAAGAAAGGATTATTAATTTATCTCATTTGACATAATAATGCGGTTTATCTTCCTTTATAACACTTAATTGATAAACAATTCTAAGGTTTGAAAATGCGAAAATACATCCAATTATAAAACATGTGAATAATAAGTGCATTAAAATATGATAAGGTTACCATTTTGGACCCATTTTGGACCTGAGATCCATCAGATCTAGTAGATCTGGGTAAAAGGGTATGAAATTTTAGGACCCAATGAATCTGGGCCGGATATGGGTCTAATTTGAAAATAATGGGTATGGGTCCGGGTGTTATAAGACCCAATCAAAACCCGAACCATTACCATCCTGAAATGTGTTGAAAATAATGGATATGGGTCCGGGTCTTTTAGGGGCAAAGCTCGCTGCCTATTAGTACATTTATTTACTAGTTGATGGGCCCAATTTCGTTACAAATTGGTGTTGTAAGCAAGATTCATAGAACCTTATAAGTGCATAACGAACAATAAAAATGTTATCATCTAACGTCAAAGTGATCATTGGAAAATTGGTATCGCGAGACTAAAGCAAGAAAGAAAACAAAGGTAGCTAAACTACCATACTTCGTATATGTTCAGAGATGCTCGAACTCGCAAAAAATTAAGACAATTAGAACAAATGACTAAACTCACACATACGCTAAAAGCTACTTAAGAGAAAAAGGAAAAAAATATAAAATAATTAAGCAACTCTACCGTAAGATATATTTTTTTGAAAGTATTTATAGTAAGAAAACTTAAAGGCACACTTATTAGTTTAGGATAATGTGTTTTGTTCATTTGTATTGAGTCTTTACAGTAGAACACATACATTATTGTGTGCCCCTTATGTAGGTCTTAGTCCAATTACACATAGGATACTAACATCCCAAGCACAACTAAATTGTGTATGCAAAATAGTCCTAATACCTCCCTTGCAATGAAGATATAAAAAATTCCACTTGCCTAAAGCCTTTGTAAGAATATTCGATAAGCTGCTTATTCGTAGAAACATGACTAGTAGCAATCATACAATCCTTAATAGTGTCTCGCACATAAATACAACCGATGTCAATGTGTTTTGTACACTCGTGAAACTAAGAAACACTAGCCAACATGTGAAAACCCACGTAGTCAAAGGATAACTAGCCTAATATGAATCATACCAACATAGCAAAGATAAATCACAATATAAGAGAAGAAGTATACCTTAGTCCAAACACCCTTTTAAGTAATGAATTACACACAAATATGCAAAGTCATATCCCAATGCTCCTGACATGACTCTTTCATAAATTGAGAAAGACTATGAACTATATAGGCCATGTTAGGGAAAGTAAATGATAAATATATGAGACGACCGAAAAGTCGACTATAATGCTCCAGTTCATTAAGAATGTTACTCGTAGTAAGGGCTAATTATCTGCTAGATAGGAAAGCCATTGAGCTTTTCCTCTAAAAGACCCGCCTCAATAATAGTCTAGAGTATATTTTCATTGACACATGAATATACCCTCTCAACTATATGCATAATCAATGCTAAGAAATTTTTTGAAAGGACCAAGGTCATTCATATGAAGACATATAGCCAAATATTTCTTAGATGAAGTTATAATATAAGAGCTATTATCATAATTTAATTATCAAGTGATCATAAACAAGGAGCTTGCCCGTATGAAGAGTGAAAAGATGATATACAGTACAAATATACGAAACCATATCTCTTCATAGAAGCAACTAACTTAGCAACGGCCTTTTTAAGTTATAGAGAAATTTCTTTAATCAACAAACCATGCTAGGTTACCAATGCTGAAACTTGGAGGCAATTTCATCATATAATTCCCATCCAAATCAATACGAAGAAAGTAACTCTCTTCAAAGAACAACTAACTAACTTAGCAAACTAATAAAATGGGGCCAATTTTGAGCTATAGAGAAATTTCTTTAATTGCGGAACCATGCCTAATACTAACGTTTTGGAAGCAATTTTATGTATACTTTCCAATCAAATCACTATTAAGAATATCATTGTGTATATCGATCTCATGTAATTGTCATTTTTTAATTGATGCACTGCTAGGAAAGCACATACTACGTTTTAGCCACCGACGCAAAAGGTCCTTATTGTAGTGAATTCCTCTAACCCGGTAATTACCAAAAAATTATGAAGACGAACTTTCAAGTGTTTAACTTTTCCAGTAGTATGAAATTTAACTTTATATACTCATTAGTCATTAGCATCTATGAGTCTTTATTAGGGGTAATTCATCCAAACTTAAGTTTCATTATCCTTTAAAACTCTAATTCATCTCTATATTATCTCTCTCCAACGACATCCTTAATAGCCTAATTAATATTTCATGCCTCAAATTTTGCAAGCAACAATGTTAGAAAGTATAGTGTCTTATAGAAAACTTGTCAAAATTCACAAAATGTTTTGTAAGATAAGGATGGGTGCGCAACCTAGACTCGTATTTAACATGATATCAAAGTCAAGTCCAACGGCTTGGACCTATACTATACTCTTTTCCAAAATGAAAATGAAACTCACATGTGAGGAGTAATAAAGCTCTAGCCCCTTGAAACATCACATGTGAGTACCTTGGATTAAGAACTCATATATGAGGGGAGTGTTGAAATTATATGTCCATAAAATATCACATATGAATATCCCTTACTAATAGATAGAGACATATTCACTTTATAAGGATAAAGAGCTACTCCCCTTATTGTTATATGATTTTAAGTGGATCCCTTTCTAACCTTGTGAAACGAACTCTCTTTCCTCAGAATGTGTGCAATCAATATCTGTATTTAACAAACACAACTTGGACAAATAGTTTAGTCAGCACAAATATTACTATGTCGTCATTTTTTTTTGAAATTTCGATTTGCTATGCCAACATTCGTTGGAAACACTCTTCTAATTATAAAGTTGTAAACATAAATCACATGGCGTGAACAAAACTAACATTATTTTTGCCACTTAGTACCTCTAAATGAATCAAGAAGATTATTTATTTTTTTGTGAAAGTGAGCCATGGTCGTTGGTACTACATTTCTCACTTAATCACTTATCGATCATAAACTTGTACTTTGCGCTTGATAGAGCTAAAAAACTGTCACTTTTAATAATCCACCATACTAAGAGACCACTTCAATCATATATTGATACACACCCACCTAACAAGATCTTGCGGTGAGCTTTGTTAATGAAGCATTATCCAACACCCATCAAGGTCACAACCACTGCCTTTACTTGTAAGTTCTCCAACTCGATCCTTGTCCATGCACACCTGCACTACATTTTTCCCTTTAAACCACTTGTTTAAAATTGGATTAGCTAGGTGAATTCTCTTAGCCAACATTACCACCATGGTTACTTGTTAAAAACTAACCCGATCAACCTATTTGTAATAATAACCGCTGTGATTTGCAAAGCGTTTTACACATTTGATCCATATGAGAACTGTAATCCCACACAAACCATTATTCGATTATTCTCAAATCGATAACCATCAACCCTAAGTGAGAAGTCTACTGAAGTACCGAGTATAGACCCCTCGCAACAACTCGTGCAACATAGGCGCATAACCAGCGACACAACCCTATTAATCAAAGCAAAAGATTCTAAAAAGACGGACTCACGCGCATGAGATCGTGTGGTTAATCAATCATATGAATTGGCCCTTTCAACATTAGGCCAAAAACCAAGACCAAAGCCCACTCACAACCGTTCACTCCTCCTCACCGGTGATCCAATCCCACCTCTAATCATTCCCAATCTTTCATTATTTTTACGATTTCAGCCCCTTAATCCCCTCAATTTGTCTGGGTTGAAATCCAATTTTAAGGTATGCTTTTCGACCATACTCAATTTTTTTTATTTTTGTTTGGTCTTATGCGGCGAATGAGCTATAGTTTTGATCAAGAATGTGATTTTTACATCTGGGTATGATTTAAATATTTCTGATATGTTTCGGGTGATGATACTGGGGTGCGTTTTTCATCTGGGGTTATTAGATTGAGTTTAATGTATGACTTTTTTTTATTGCTTCATATAATTAGCTGAAGGATTGAGTAAATGTGATTATTTTAATTGACTTGCTAGTTTTGTTGTGATTATGCATGTTGATTATGTGAATGTTATAGGTTACGATGAAGGGTGTTTTTGTTCTTTATGAGTGTTATTGTTAAAATCATGCTAGTTGAATGTGATGAGGGATAATGGTTATCTAGGTCTTTGCCAAGTTTGTTGTAGTGTGGTGAGCATTGAGGAGATGGATAAAAGCGAAGTGATTGTAAGAACGTGCGTGGGGGTGTTGATTGGAGAACCTGAGTTAAGTCCAAGTAATCTGATAAGTGACAACAATTCTTGGGGTGAAAAAGGGTTCACTCTTTATGTTTGTGCCGAGTTTGTTGCAAGCTTAATAGGGAGCTTCAGTAGCATAATAAAGTTTGATAGGAAGTTATAACTGGAGTTGGCCTGTGAAAGACTTGTCATAAAGTTTTCTTTCAGGTTATCTTCAGGTGTAGTCTGTGTCCCTTTATACAAAATCTTGTTGGTTTCTCCTTTACAGTGTGTTTGGATTGAAAATTAGGAAGGGGAAGGAAGAGGAAGTAAGGGAAAGAAAGGGGAAGGGAAGGGAAAAGAAAGGGGAAGGGAGGGAAGGGAAAATAAAGTCTATTCCGCTGTTTGGATGTGGGAAAGAGGAGGGAAGGGGAGGTGAGAAACTGAAAATGTAGAAAACCACATCCAGCAATATTCGGAAAAACCATCCAAAATTCATAAGTTACTCAGACCTCAAAAAGCACCACCATCATTTCCGATGCAATTTTCCCAACAATCGTGAAACTAGATTCATAGTTTTTTATTTGGGGAAGCAGTAAACAATTTATTTTGTGAAATTAGAGAACCCTTATTTCACATTTGGGGAAAATCCCAAGATTTTTTTTTACCCCTCTTGCTTGCTCATTCAATCATGTTATGTGTTTGACTTGATTCAGTTCATCAAGTATGTGTCTCGGACTATGAGGTTGAATTGATATTTCTTGTGTCATGCCTTTTAATTTTGCATCTCCTTTCTGATCTCTCCTGTGCTGATTGGTTTTCACTCCTTTTGTTAATCTATCTTTACGCCTACTCTTTTTATCTGTCCTTAAAATAAAGTATCATCTATTCCAAATTATCATGTGGTGAGCAGATTTTATGCATATATATCCCTTTTTCTGTCAAGTGCTGATGTATATGAGCAATGTCTCCAATGTTGCAGAAATGTTTAAGTTCACTTGTGATACTACCAATTTGTATTGATATGCCACATTTCTCTCTCTGGCCTTTATGCACTCTGAAACCTGAACTGGTACACTTTTTTTTTAAAACGCAGGGGCTGAACTGGAAAATTATCCCAGTATTTTTAAAGGCCAAATATGGATGGACACCATGCTATGTCCATTCAGAGAACTGGTCCAAGACAATTAGGTGCCTCTGGAGCTCTATCTTCATCTTTGCCAGTCCTTCCTAGCACCTTGGAAGAGAAGTATCCTAAATTGCCTGACTCCCAGCAGATTTCCATGGAAAGGGAGCTTGTTAATAATCCTTTGGTCTTTCAATCAAATACGTTGCCATCCAGCAGTAAAATTGTTGGTCATATGTTCTCATCTTCATCAGGATACTCTACTGATGTTCATTTCTCTTCTGTCTCCCATGAAAAGTATTCTAGTAATCCTCCTTATATTTCTCCACCTATTAGCAATGGACCATCATTCTCTTTATTACCTTCTATTCACAGAAATCTTATTCATTCATCAGCTTCTAGTAATTATACTAGAGAAAACAACAACCTCTCATGGTGCTCAGATACAGGACCACGTTTCTCTGATTTTCCCTCCAACAGCTCCATTCCGAATGGCCACATCCAGGAAAATGGTGATGGTGGCAGTAATCTTGTAACACATGAAGAACTTGTTAAGCGAAATGATTGGCACGAATGGGCAGATCAACTAATTACTGATGATCAATCTTTAAGTTCTACTTGGAGTGAGCTGCTCATTGATACCACTTCCGCAGACCATGTAATGAAGGTTGATATGTTGTATAAGATTTTTAGTCTCCCCACCACATAATGCACTCTTTCTTCATTTGAAATGCTGCATTATCTGCACCATTGTCTTTTTTTTTTTTATCACTGACTGTCACTCTTTCTGTCACTCTTTCTTTAGATGTCAAACCAACTAGTTAATTCAGCCTCAAATTTGTTATTGCACCCAACACAAAGTCAGCAGCTTTCTGTATCATCAGCAGATGTTGCATCTGTCTCAGAACCAACTTCTTCAGCTAGTGCCCCAGCCAAGGCACGGATGCGCTGGACACCAGAACTTCATGAAGCCTTTGTGGAAGCAGTCAACAAACTTGGTGGCAGTGAAAGTGAGTTGCTTTAATTCAATAATTGACAATGGATGTGACAACTAACTAAATATGAGCATTTTGACTTGCAGGAGCTACTCCTAAAGGTGTTTTGAAGCTTATGAAGGCTGAAGGCTTGACCATCTATCATGTGAAAAGCCACCTGCAGGCATGTAGGACATTGTCCTTTATCTCAAGATCAGTTCTTTCATCTGTTGAGATATATGGTTTTAAATGTTTTCTCAATCTTATATACTTTTCTCAATGGCCTTGTGTTAACTCTAAATAAATTCAAATGCAGAAATACAGAACTGCTCGGTACAGACCAGAGCCCTTGGAAGGTGTGTCCTAGGATCTCCTCTACCTCCACCCCTCCCCTCCCCTGTCCCTCCTTGGTGCCTAGCCACATAGTTCTTTTACTGAGTTCCAAAAATATGTTGCTCTAATTGTTGAGCAAAAGTATTGGTGTTCGTTTCATGAGTTTGAAATGAATCATCGAAGAGTTACTAGCATTACTAGCTCTTCCTCTTGAAGCCTTTTCCTTTGAAGTAGTAAATTAAGACTAATAAAACATATAGAACTAATTACGAAAGCTAATTAAGATTAAAAGAGTAATTATGAATAAGATTAAAACTAATTACTTAAGTAATTATGTTTGAGAGTAATTAAGAGATGGAGAGAATGAGAGATTGAGAGTGATTTGAGCGATTGAATGGAGGGGTTTATATACGGCTACTCAACAGCTAGTTATTAGCGGGCCGAATCGGGTTGGGCTAGGTAGTTTAACACTCGAACCGAACCGGTTCGGTGCCGAATCAAATTTTTTTGAACCAAATAGAATAGGGTCCGGGTTTGGAAATCCGGATTCCTATTCGGTCCACCCGGTGGGCTGAACCGAATCGGGGCTGGGCGAGACAAATAAAAAAGCAGGCAGTTGGTGGTTAAGGTTTCTTTTATATGAATGATGTTTTCTTCTTTTGTAGTGTATGATTCTTATTTACTTTTTTTGTTAGCCGTTTAATTATGTGTTTGCTCCTTCATCATGTATTTGTTTGGACATTTGTGGATTAAATGTGTTTTACATTTGCAAGTAATGACGTTGAGAGTTTGAGGAGTTAATTGATGACATCGATTTATAGAGTTTATACGTAGATATAAAATTAAGTATAGAAAATGAAAATCGAAGTTGGATGCGTTGAAGTTGCTTGAATTCATACATGATATTGTACAAAGAAATTTCAAACCAATAATTTTCGAGTGCAATGTCATATTTGCTATTTACATGCCTGGCTTTATGGTGATAAGTTATATTACCTTATGTTACTATAAGTTTATAATTACTTTGGTTTCTTAATTTCCAGTAACCTCAAATAAATCAATATCGTCAATTTAACTCCTCAACTCCCTATGACATTACCAGTGAATATAAAGCTTATTTAATATATACATATTCCAGTAGTATTTTGAGCCCTGCCATTCTAATTGTTTCTTGCTGTGTTCATGGGTGGCATGCCTGCTAAATAACTCTTTATATTTTATACTGAAATAATTTTCTTGTCGTGAACTGGTCCTTTGTGCTGACTTGTCGCCAAGATTTTTCTGCTGGTATTGTAGAATTGTTTCATGGAGACCTGGATTTAACTGACGAGTTTCCAGTTATATTACTGGGTAGTTATTCCAGCTCCTCTAGCCAACAGTTCACTCTCAATACCATCTTTTTCTTTCCGGTTTTTAGTTTGGAAATCATTCCATATGATTTCTGGTCTTGTTTCCAATGCTTTATTTCATGGTCCCTTGGTGTTTGTTGAATCTTGAACTCTCAGCTTAATTCTCATTGTGTATGTGGTTCTCTGTCTTCTGTTTGCAGGATCATCTGAGAATTTGTCAACTCCTCTTGCAGACTTGTCATCTCTAGACTTAAAGGCGTAAGTTGTATTTTATTTTATTCTTCTACACGTTTCCTTTTACTCGTCTTCCTGTAGGCACTGATGTTCTGCTTATCTGCCATCTATACCTAGTTGTTACTAGTACACAACATAAGTTTTTTTAACCTGTTTTTTTCTTCTTCTCATTTTTACCAGCAAATTGTGAATTACCTATCTAGTTCAAGCAAATTTTCTGTTGTTTTTAAACGTGATATCTTGTATGATTTGCTTAAAATTTTAGCTGTAAGCTTCTCGTAACTGGTGTAATTGGCATATAATTGGAGATATGAAGATGTAGATAGTTGACTCAATTAGTGTTATCATTATCTTGATTGTGCCTTTGGGTGTTGGTTTGTCACTTAGATTACAGATTGAGAGCAGATATGGGACTATGATGATGGAGGCTCCATTTAGGTTTTCAAAAGTGGTGCACTAGATTTTATTCTTATAATTGGACTTTTGTGGTGGAACATAATCGTATTCTTTTTGTTGGTTTGTAAGTTTTTTTTTTCTAAAAATAGAAAATCTAGATGCAGATTCATTCCCATTTTTTCCTAAGTTTATGCTGGATTTGTTGTGATTTTGATTGGTTAAGGTTCCCTGCAGCCAATGTTGACATTAGCTCAACTATCACTGCTCTTGCAAACTGGAAAAAAAATGTTCAAGCTCTCTACTGTTGAAATAATGCTATACTACCTCAGGACATGCAGTGGTATAATGTGGCTATGCTGTATGTAAACAACATTGCCAAAGAACTCATACTAATCATGGAAGAAATGTGAATAAACATTGTCATACATTTCTTGCGTAAAAAATTAGAAAAAGTTGAAAGTTAAAGTTCAAATATTTTCTCAGTATGCAAACTTTTTTACTCTGATTTGAAAAAATTCATTAATTTTTTTAGAACTTTATTTTTTAAATATTCAGATCAAAACAACATAGGATTAATGAAGGGCAATGTGAGGTATTCATAGTTTTTGGGGTTTGTGGGTGAATTGGCTTTGCCTTTGGTCCATTTGTGGTCGTAGTGCATTAAAGTTGAGCTTTAAAGCATTTATGAGCAAGTTATGAGAGTTCCAGCAAACAAGGTTTGGCCTTGAAGAGCTCTATCTTATTTTATATTCATTGTCTAAAGAAACTCATGGGAATAGAGATTTAGGATATATTTTCCAAAATAATGGCTATACATGTTTGATATGTTTTGTTGTAGAGGGAAATTGAGTTGAGTGTTAGAAGCTAAATATGGGCGTATAATTTCTGAGATGATTTGATATGCAATAATGCTTTCTTAGATCAATATTTTGAAACTTAATCCCATTCCTACCTTTATTTGGTTTTCCATTAGCGTTTTCCGAATGTAAACAATTTAGTTTCATGCCTTGCATGGTGTCACAACAGGGGTATGGATCTCACTGAAGCATTAAGGCTGCAGATGGAAGTTCAAAAGCGTTTGCATGAGCAGCTCGAGGTATGATTTTGTGAAGGCAAGATAGTTTTTGTTTAATTCTAGGTGGTATTTTTATTTGTTTTCTATGATATAGCCTTCTAGAATATTTATAAAAAGTTAAAAAAAAAAATAGATTTTTTTTTGCAAATTTTGCTTAATTTCAAATTGTCTGATACTTTTCATTGTTTTTTTTTTTAAACACAGTTATAAGTGAAAAATATTACATCAAATCCTTGCTCAATTTCTTGTATGAAAATGTCATTGAGGTTTATGCCTCATACCTTTGGTAACATGAGCAGCAATTGTGTTCGAAGGTTTTTGCTGGGATATTACATGAATGACCAACTTAATATTTAACACCAATGTCTTATGAATGATGAACTTCAGGCAATAGGATAATGATTAGGTGATTCCCTTTTAGCTAGTTGAGACCCTTTCTTTCTCAAGCTTAGTGTTTTCCTTTCGTCACTAGTCCTATCATTTTTTGAGGAATATTATAATTACATTTTGGAGGAGCAAGAAGGCCAAAAACATCTTAAATTCTACCTCAATCATGCTTTTTAATATGCCAGATCTTTATAGGATCATACCTCATGAATTTCAATCCATGTGCTAGATTGTTAGCAGTGTATATATATTCTTTGCTGCATGCTCTATGGCATAGTACATGTGTTGCCAATCCCTACCATGGCAAGGAATCCCAGTGACTGCTATTTACAGTCCATCATTGAATTACATTATGAGACATTGAATTGCTTGATTTAGCCTGGCCTAAAAACAGTGCTTGTGAAAGTTCATTTGATTTCACCAAAAGAAAGTGCTTATAATAAATGGATGAGATACAAGGAGGCTGGGAGCATTGGCAAGATTCTGATCATATATAACTTTTGATCTCTAAGGAAGACTTATTAAAGTGAAGAAATGAATGCAAAATCTTTCAAATAGCTCAAGAAAATTACTTATGGATATGCTATGATTTCTTTTTCTTTAATTGACCGTTCTGTCTGCTTGCATTATGCTTTATTTAAATCATAGAATGTGTATCAGTTGGTGCTGGTATGTACATATTTTATAGTGACATTATTCTACAGATTCAAAGAAATCTACAGCTGCGGATAGAAGAGCAAGGGAGATACCTCCAGAAGATGCTTGAGAAGCAGTCCAAATCTGATGCTGACAAGCCCAAGGTTGATTCTTTGACAGTCGAAGAGCCTCCCTCCCAGACATCTCCAATAACTGGGCCGGATAAAGGTTTAAAGGGTGCATCTACTCAAGATCAAAATGACACAGGAAAGCCAACTGATGTTCCCTCAACTCCTGGAGGGATTTCTGAGAGATCGGGAAGGGGAGAAGGAAAGAAACCCAGAACCGATATTGCTGAGCATCATTGTAAGCCTTGTGATGAAGTTTTATCAGATCAGCAACCATCAAAACGCTGTAGGGGGACTGAGCCAAATTTACCAGCATCTTTAAAACCTCCTGAAGACTGAATAGACTATTGCAGGAAACCACAGCTGCTTCCGTTCTTACCAAGTGTGGTAGATTTAGCCAAGGCGTGTAACAAACACAAGATATGATAGTAAACTCATAGACTTGAGTGTCACTGAAAAAGGTTATATTGTCACATGTAGATGGTCATATCCCTTTATACCCTCCAAGTTTTCATCTAGATGAAAGGAAAGGTGGGGCAGTGGCGTCTTTTTTAGTTGATCATGGTACCTGATGGCTCCATGGTTTTCTCAACCTGTAAGTTATACTGAGTAATGCAGTTCAGGTGTCACCTAGCTGTTATCTTTTAATTTTTAGAGATTATATAGCGGATTAATAAAACCGCAGCATGATATGAACAAGTTCTACGTTCCTCTGTACAGTGATGATCATTCCCATGAAAACAAATGAGCGGCGTTTTAATTGAAGAACAATGTGATTTTGCTGGTTCCAATTTTGGTATTATTTTCATGGACTCAGACATTCTGCCATACAAACAATAACTAGTGAAAAAGAAATTGATATTTCTTTGTGTAGTCTTTCGCCAACACTAGAAGACGAAATCTACATTTTTTGGGGGGCAACAGTCACTTATAGCTGTTATAATGATCATCAGATCTTAACTTTCTATGTTGAATACTGTCAAGGATTTTTCTTGTAAGGTCAGTGTCATAATAAGTTTTATCATTTTGTTAACTCCACCGCCAAATAATTTCTTCTTCTGTAGTTTTCTTTTCGACATTTGAATTGCTGTTTTTGGATAATATCATGATACACAGAGGAGAAACGACCTAGATTTGTAGATTCTCATAATTACTTTGTTCATGATCAGATCATGTTACATCCGTCCTATTCCGACGGTACCTATATGTATGCTTTATCAAGGTTTGGCACAGTTTTTAGAGAAACTAGTGTAGGCCAAGCTGACATTTTTTATTAGCAGAAGCATTATTCAGTCAGTATCATAGTATGAACAAAGAGAAGGGTTTGGAAAATGGCGCCAACCATAGACATCCTGTGAGCCTAAGCGCCGAACAGCAAGCCTCTTTTCTTATAGTATTTGTAATATTGCAAACTCTCTCACTATCTGTCCTACCATCCCTTTGATCACATCTAGCTTCTCTTTGAATTAAACCAATGACTTCCCAACTATCAGTTTGGTAGAAGATTACACCCATTCCCTCCACACTCATCTTTCTATTCTTCACTCCCCTTCTTTATTTTCAGTAGATATGATCCACTTTTCCTTCTTTAAATCCCATCAACACCCCTTCCATTCCTCCCTCAGTACCTCTTCTCCATCCACTGCTCTGCCTTCGGCTTCGCCTTTGCTGTGGTCTCTTTTGTCATGGCTGGCCTCATTTCTGGTCCTTTCCCTAGCAAAGATGAGGTAGCCTACCATCTTGTGTCTTGGTCATTGTTCGAAGTTATTTTATCAAATCAGTAGGTCATTATATGTTTCTTGGTCTATCTATACCTGCTAACTGCTATTAAGGTCTTACAATAGTTAAAATTGTCTATTATTATTGCAGGATCGTTCTCCAACCCGACAATCAGGAGCTAAATATATGCAGTGTTTGTGGTGATGGCATAGAAGTAAATGAAGATGGGGAGCCTTTTATTGCATGCCATGAGTCCATGACTGCAGGTTCCCTGTCTGTAGGCATTGTTATGAGTATGAAAGGACTGAAGGCACTCAGCGGCTGTCCTGAGTGCAACACTCTCTATAAGCGTTTTAAAGGTTGATTATTGAACTTTTTCCTTAATATTTTCATTTTCTTTCACTTATATAGATCATAGTTGTTTAATCTTATCCTAATCATATGAAGATAGTTTTAAATCGGGTTGAGTTTTATGTTTAGGTCATAATTATTTAATCTTATCTTAAATCATATAATGAATATGTTAAATCGGACTATGATTGAATTTTATGTAGCAGGCTCCCCAAGAGTTGAAGGTGATGAAGAAGAAACCATTGATGCTAATGACTTACATGATAAATTTGAGATAAAGATTAACCAACAACATCCAATCAATCTGTAAGTAAAAGTTTGTAAACAATATCTTTGGTTTTTTTTTTTTTACATACATGATCGATGACTTATTCAGATATACTAATCAAATGGAAGCAAAATTTGTAGGAAAATGGGGAGTATAATCAGCAGCAATGGAAAGCCAATGGTCATCTTTTCTCTTCTGTTTCTGGAAGCGGTAAAGAACTTAGATTCGTCCTGTTTTATGTAGGACTAAGTGCTCTAATTTTCCAATTCTTGGTGCAATTTCTAAAAATAAATATTTTATTATATTGATGGGTGATTTATATAACAGTAGCTGGTAAGGATTTTGATGGAGTAAAGGAGATGAACGGAAAGGATTTTGAGGACGAAAAGGAGACATATGGTAACAGTGATCAATGGAAGGAGAGAGTTGAGAAGTAGAAAAGCAGACAAGAAAAGAAAGGCTTAGTTAGCACCCATGAAGGTGAAAATGATCAGGGTGAAGAAGATGATTTCCTGCAAGTAGTAATATTTACTCTTTTAAAAAAAATTGTATCTGAATTCTGGCTTTATTAATATAAATTCAGCTTAGAATTATCTCAACTAGTTTAATCTTTCAAGCTTGAAAATTAACTGCACGTTTGTATTTTATAGTATGCTAAGGGTGTAAACGAAAGCTCATCATGTGAATACTTAAGGAATTTGCATTTAGCTATCATATCAAAATTAGGGTAGTTTTCTCTCAAGCATAAGTCAGCAGTCAGACACAATCTACCGAGAAATTTGGTATTTATTGGCTATACCTTGAGCTGTTGCCAATTATGTGTTCTGAAGAAACAATTGTCAGACAGTTAGAAATCTATTCATTCTTGGAAGGAACTCTGTACTGATTAGAGATTACTCTCATCACTAACTTGCATTTGTTACCGCTATATGACAAGTAATAAGCATAAACGTGTTTCTATTCCTCAGGATTGCTGAAGCCAGACAACCACTGTGGAGAAAAGTCCACATCTCATCAAGCAGAATCAACCCATACCGCATTGTAATAGTGATGCGGCTTGTCATCCTTGCCTTCTTCCACAGATTCCGAATATTAACCCCAGCAGAACTGCAGAAGATGCCTACCCATTATGGCTTATCTCCGTCATTTGTGAGACCTGGTGTGCATTTTCTTGGATTCTTGACCAGTTCCCCAAGTGGTTTCCTATCAACCGGGAACTTACTTAGACCGCCTTACATTGAGATTTGAACGTGAGGGAGAGCCTAATCGTCTAGCCCCAGTTGATTTCTTTGTCAGTACTGTGGATCCACTTAAAGAACCACCCATCATTACTGCAAACACTGTACTATCCATCTTGGCTGTTGATTATCCAGTTGAAAAGGTCAGCTGCTATGTATCAGATGATGGTGCTCCAATGCTTCTGTTTGACACATTGTCTGAAACTTCTGAGTTTGCGAGGAGGTGGGTCCCATTTTGTAAGAAGTATTGCATAGAGCCAAGGGCTCCCAAGTTTTACTTCTCTCAGAAAATGGATTACATAAAGAATAAAGTCCAGGCTACATTTGTCAAAGACCGACGAGACATGAAAGAAAGCAACAGTATTTTCTGATATTCTGCTGTTGTCCAAGTTGTTTGGGAAAGAAACCTTGATATATTTTTGTTTTAACTGATTGATTAATAGAGAGAATATGAAGAGTTCAAGGTCAGAATCAATGCCTTGGTGGCAAAAGCAGTGAAGAAACCAGAGGAAGGGTGAGTCATGCAAGATGGAAATCCTTGGCCAGGGAATAACACTCGCGATCATCCTGGCATGATCCAGGTTAAGCTGTCAACTCATATTCTAAGATTTAAGGAAAAACTAAATTAAATTATTAAGACAACATTTTTGGATGAGTTCATACTAACAACCATAAATATGTTCTGGTTCATCTAGGAAGTGAGGGAGCTCTAGATGTGGAAGGTAAATGCGTATGAGTGTTAAATTCTAGGTTTTGAGGGAATTACTTATAAACCGTAAATGAGAGTATCTTATACTATAGTTTATGTAAGGAATCATTCCTAAAAGGTGGCCCCTCTCAATTCTTATTTTGTTTAATGTTATGGCTAAGAATTAATTTTAAAGCTATTCAAGTATTGATGAATGTGGTATTTTCATGGTAACTAGTTAATTGGCTTGTGGACAAAGTTTTTTTATATTGTATTATATTACAATTGTATCTAAATTTAGTGTAATGTAAATTTTATTGTATACTTAGTATGAAATGGACTTAATTGTTTTATTACATTTAATAACAGCAGCATTTATATTTTTGCATTGAGACGAAGCAATTGAAGTGTTTTCTACTAGTGACATAGTTGAACATTAAAGTTCTTTTTTTTTTTTGAATAAAGAAGAGATTACTCCTATTTGAGTAACTTTTTTGTCATTACTTGTGTCATTGGATTGGTGGTAAAAAACGATACTTATTTTACACGAGTTTAAATATTGATATAAATATTTGTATTATTGGTTTGTATGTTCAATTTGGACTTATCACCTTCCTATTTAAGGTCCTTCCATAATCTATCTATGTTCTTAGATAGCACAAAGCACTTTGTTTTGCTTATTAATACCTCCCTCTATTTTAGATTAATTGCAATATTTTAAACCGCATAATGTATTCCTTTCACCAATAATATTTGTAATTATACATTAGTATAAATGATGAAAATTTAATATTATGATTATGAAAATTTAATATTATGAAAAAATTATATGAAGACAAATCTAACAATATTTCGTACTATAATATTTAATATTTATATAGGTAGTATGATGGGCGACAATAATAGACGAAGGGATTCTTATGTATGCTCTTGTACAAGATCTCAGATGTTTCTTATTTTTGGATTCTAGATTTCAAATATATAATAACAAAGTATGCTATATAATCGTATAGAAGTATTCTATGGAAGTAGGGAGTGTATGTCATTAAATCCTTATATTCTGTAGTTCACAAGGCTGTATAATTACTGACTAAAGTATACATTTTTACACATTACATAGAATTTTTAAGCATACCAATCATCATGAATATCTGTTATGTCCTACATTTATGTGCAAGCCAATTTTGATTGACCCAAAGGGTCTGAAAAAGGAGCTTCATGAGTTTGTTGAGATGATAGTTTCTGTGCTACACTGAGCATGGATGGTCTTGAATCCGGCAAGTGGCAGGTGCATCCCAACGCTGCAGCCACTACCCCCATCACTTTAGCTTCCAATTTGGGAGGTGGTGGTTTAAGTCTTTTATCTAATATGTCCGTCAAGCACAGTTGCTGAATGTCAAAAGATATAGCTCCCGAGAAGTGTGAGGATAACACTTCACTTGGGCGTTTTCCCATCATAACTTCCAATGCTACAACCCCGAAGCTGTATACATCAGATTTCTCAGTCACCTTCATAGTAAATGCTAGCTCTGCACATTAGTGAAATCAGAATTTCAAACACATGAACTAGAATAAGGCAGGAGTAAATCTTATGATGACAGTGCATGAGCAAGTATAAAAATGCAAGTAATGAGCTTGACCTGGAGCCATGTAGCCAAAAGACCCGGCAATGTTTGTCCAATTCGATAAACCGGAGACCAACAGCTTAGCAGTGCCGAAATCTGAAAGCCTAGGCTCAAATTCTTCATTAAGCAAAACATTGTTGATTGATATGTCACGGTGCACAATTGGTGGAGAGCAGTCATGGTGCAAATAAGAGAGCGCATTTGCTAATCCTTGCACAATTTTGAGCCTTAAACCCCAGTCTAAAAGGGATCCTTTCTCACCATACAGCACTTCTCCTAAGCTACCTTTCTCTGCATAATCATATATCAGATACAAGTTTCCACTCCTGGAGAAAGAACCGTGCAACTTAATGATGTTCCGGTGCCTGATCTGAGTTAGTGCTGTGATCTCATTCTCGAAGCTCTTGTGATCAACTGACTGGGTTTCGGTGAATTCCGTTTTATGAAGCCTTTTAACTGCAAGAATCTGACCCTTTGGCAAGATAGCCTTGTACACACTCCCAAAACCTCCTCTTCCTATAATATATTTGTCATTGAAGTTCTCTGTTGCTGTAACTAAATCTTCGAACTTGAATCTTCCTTTACTTGATCCCCAAAGCAGCAGCTCACAGTTGTCATAATAGGAAGGAAATTCCCTTTTCTTGTGCAGTGTTTTATCCTTTTCTTTTATCCTTTCTTTCCTTTTGAGCCAAAATAGAAGTAGAAATCCTCCAAGAACACTTGCAAGAAACGAAAGGCAACCAAGAACAATGGCTTCAATGAGTATCTTTCTGTTATGCTTAAGTGACTTTTTAGCCATACATCGAGGAAATCCTTGTTGTTCTCCACACAAACCCGAGTTCCCAATAAATGCTGTTGAAGGTGCTCTCTGGAAGATATTGATATTGGGAACGGGACCATTCAGTTTGTTGTAGGAGAAATCAACTGACTCTAAGCTAATCATGCCAGATAAACTGCCAGGAATACTTCCTGAGAGATTATTGTGAGAGAGATTCAGATATTGCAGACAAGTAAGTGAGCCAAGACTTTCAGGTATGGATCCTGAAAAGGCGTTACCGCTAATGTCTAAAAAGTAACGTAACTCAGCTAACTCACCAAGCTCAAATGGAATCTTCTCAGATAAATCATTGTGGCTCAGGTTCATGCTTGACAAGGCCTTGCAATTTGCAAGCTCTGCAGGAAGGTTTCCTGTTAAACTGTTCTCTGACAAATCAAGATCCTTCAGATTAGTCATATTCCCTATACTTATTGGAACATCTCCAGTCAAATGATTTGTACCTAAGCTTAGTTGTTCTAGCTGTTGCAGCTTTCCGATTTCTGTAGGAATTTTGCCACTCAGCTCATTTGAGTTCAGCTTCAGAACAACCAGTTTCAGCAAGTTTCCTAGTGCAGATGGAATTCTCCCGGAAATCTTATTTCCTGTCAGCTCTAATCGAGTAAGATTAGTGCAACCTCTCCATTGAGGAGAAAGAGTTCCCGAAAACTGATTGTGAGCAAGGTTAAGAAAATCAAGACTCGGGTGTACATCAAATATCTCAGAAAGGTTCCCATTGAACTGGTTCCCCTCAAGCCACACTCTATTAAGTCCCCTGCATTTCCTGATGCAGTCCGGAAGTGGTCCTGTGAATTTGTTGAAATGAACTGTAAACTCTTGAAGAGAAAACCCATTGCATAGATTCTGTGGCAACTCTCCTGAGAAGCTATTGTATGCAATTCGAAAGTCATTCAAGGAAAGGCTATACTTACCAAAACTCTTTGGGAATTCCCCCGAGAAGCTATTGTTGAACAAAGAAAGCGTTTGTAAGTTCTCGAGATCAGCTAAGGTATCAGGCAATTTTCCTTGCAACAGGTTTGTGCTAAGATCAAGAATTTGCAAAGATATCATGTTTCCAATCTCAGGAGGTAGAGTTCCATTAAGGCTGTTTCTAAATAGCTGTAAGATGGTAAGGTTTGTGAGATTACCTACAGATGAAGGAATAGGACCTGAAAGCTGATTACTCGAAAAGTCTAACTGTTTCAGAACAATTAAACTCCCAATTTCTGAAGGAATTGAACCAGAAAATTTGTTGTTGTACAAGAAAAGTGTGTCAAGTTTTGTTAACAGACCCATCTCAGGAGGTATAATCCCACTGAACTGATTGTACTGAAGTTGCAACATGACCAACTCAGTCCAATTAGTGAAGAAGTAGGAAGACAGGTTTCCTGAAAGTGAATTTTGAGAGACATCTATTTCAGACAGCAACTTAAGATTGCTCAAGGACAAAGGCAATCCACCAGTGAACAAATTCGAAGCTAAGCCCAAGTATGACAGATTAATACACAGGCCTAACTCAGGAGGAACAGAAGAGTTCAACATGTTCCATCGAAGATCGAGTCTTTGAAGCATTTTGAGGTTCCCCAAAGATTTGGGTACGCTCCCTTCAAATGAATTGTTATACAATTCTACAATTTGAAGGCCCAAGACATTACCAACTTCTGCAGGGATCAACCCACTAAAGCGGTTATTTCCTACGCGAAGATCCTTAAGCAAGGTAAGCTCAAAAATGCTCAAGGGTAAAGCACCATGAAAACTATTTGTTGTGAGATTAAGAAACTCAAGTTTGGAAAGACTACTAAACAAAGAGCTAGGCAAAAAACCTGCAAACAAATTCTGTGTTAAGTCAAGGTAAGTGAGATTAGTACAAGTGAGTATGAAACTTGGGAAATCAAACTCAAGATTATTGAGGTACAGGCTAAGATGTATAAGCAATGGCATGGGAGAAAACCTTGACCAATCAGGTGACTCTAAGTAGTTCGCACCCAGGTCCAAGTACCTTAACTCCTGAAGATTGCTAAGTTGGTATGGAACATTCCCTGATAGGCTATTGTCATTTAAGTCTAAGGAAGTCAAGCTCAAAAGGTTGCTTATATTTGAAGGTATTGACCCAACTAAGTTGTTTTGACTAAGATTTAGGAGCTTAAGAGTAGGAAATGAAGTGAAGTTAAAATGGTAAAGTGTTCCACTGATGCTAAAGTTGGCAAGATTTATGGCTGAAATAGTGCTATGTTTCACATCACAGACGATTCCTTCCCATTTACATAAGTTATGGGCATTGGAGATAGTCCATGATGGGAGAGTTGGTGTAGAAAGGGTGTTTTTCCAAGACAAAAGAGCCTGAATTTCAGGTTTTAGTGATGAAACTGTGTTGTTTTGAAGTGAGATGAAGAAGAAGAAAAAGAAAAGGAAAAGGCTGAAAATAAAGGTTGGAGAATTTGTTTGGGATGACTTCATGGCATTGGCTGTACTGCTTTAGTTTGTAGGACATTCAAGGATAGAGCTAGAAGAGATGGCAGTAAGGACGAAGCTAGGTAAAGTGGATCATATATAGACAATATTATCATGTACTATTACAATGGAGCTCATTTACATTACTAGTAAGTCTTTGAGTCCAGCTATGATAAAAACTTTTGCACTTCTAGCTATGTACCCAACATTTTAGTCCATTTCTAACCATCTATTGATAAGAAGCGGTTTTGGGCACGTATAGGGTATTCGACAGAATACTACTTTTGTATAATAACATAAAAGTATAATTAAACAAAGCCTTATAAATAATTTGCAATTTTTATATTGGTTAAACTTAAAGGCGTTATGGGTCTTTTATTACAAAACATAAAAAAAAAAAAGAGCTATTTTAACGGAACAAAAACTCAGATAATAAATGCTCTTGTTAGAGTTATCCAATCTTTTTTTACTAGAATTTGCATGGTAATGGCATATATCCTTGGTATGTCGGTGGCAGGAGACTATGTAAGCACTGCACATGCATATTACCGTTGGTATGTTCTAAAGAAATGTATGGGACTAGGACCCTTGTGCTGGGTTTTTCTAATGTCCTTTCGTTTTATCTTATCTATCTTCATTATCGAAAGATGGCATAGAGTGATGGAGCCCAACCTAGGCAAATTTAGTCTCATCACATGAGAAAGAAGTGTGTCTATTAAGGCTTGAACACCCTCTATTTTGAAACGTAAATGATTTAGCATCTTATCTGTAATCTATACTTTGATCATATATTCATATGGTTTAATATACTATGTTGAGTCTTAAAGTAAATACATAAACTAGACAATCAACAACACATGGATATTAATTATTATTATCATTAATGTGATTAATCACAATTACAGCCCCAAATCTTCAATTATAATTTTGTTTCAAATTTAATTAAAATTGTCAAACGAATCGGATCGAATCGAGTCAGATTAATTTTGTTCGGGTTTAGGTTATTATTGGGTTGGGTAAAGTCATAACTTCAAAGTTCTGTTATTTGGGTAAATTTTAGCGATCCACATATTGGGCATTGTTAAACGTCACCCATAAATCTCCAGCTACCGCCCGTATTTTGTACATGAAATGTCAAATTTGCCCTTAGTTTATATTTATATACGCTAAATGTATTTTCACTTTTACCACTCAATATCAGTTAAATTTACTCTGAGTTTTCGGTGATTATTTTCAGTATTTATAGTTTTTACTCTCAGTAACATTTTATTTCTCACATTCCAAACTTTACCTGTCATTTTACTCTGAGTTTTCGGTGATTATTTTTCATTATTTATAGTTTTTACTCTCAGTAACATTTCATTTCTCACATTCCAAACATTACATGTCATTCTTGTTCTTTCATTACCTCTATTTTCTTCGATTCCTTCAGTTCCATTCCTTCAGTTCAATTTCTTTTGTTCAATTTGAACTCCATCAGTTCCATTCATTCAATTTTCTCTGTTCAATTTCAACAATGTCTGATGAGGTACTGTTTGTTCTTATGACAATTTCAAGTAACTCATTTCATTTTATTGTATAATGAACTATATGATTAGGTTATATACGTGCATTTATATATATAATTCTAAGTTTTGTATATTTATAGTTATATAATTGTGTGATAAGTGTTAGTTAATGTAGAATTAGGTTAATTAAGATGGTAATTAAAGAGAAATGTATGGTTTAGACGTTTTTATTGTTGTTTGTAACCGTAAAATACAGACGTTTTTTATGTCGAATAAATCGTGCAATTTGGACGTTTTTAGCACCCCGTTGGACCGTCCATTTTGGACGTTAATTGGATGGATCAAACGTCCATAATGGACGTTTCTTGGTGGCTAGGTAAACGTTCAATTTGGATGGTTTTTAGTGCATGGGAAATGTCCATTTTGGACGTTAATTTGGGGCAAGAGAAACGTCCATGTTGGACTTTTTTGGGGATGAATAACCGTCAAAAGTGGACGTTCTTGACAGTTAAAGAACTGTCCAGTTTAGGCTTTTTTGGTTGTTTTTTTGTAAAAATTATACTGGAATATCAATTAGTTTTATTTGATAAACATTGCTAATCCATTCTTATTAGAAATATCAATGGCTAATGTCGATTTATACGAACATTGCTTATTGATGTTAATTACGTATTAGAGTTACATGTCTAATATAGGGATCTCTATATGAAATTTCAGGACTTTGGCGGGGATAAAATTGATTATAGTGGAGTTTTTAGTCACAAACAAGATTTTGCTACGTTTATGGACGCTAAAGTATGGGTTCAAGAAGAAGCCATGAAATATGAATTTATGTTGGTTTCTACAATACATAAACCTCAATCTGATGGTCGTGTGCATAAGTGGTTGTTTTGCGATCGATATGGGAAGAAAAAGGATCGAAACTTTTCGAATGTGCAGAGGTTTAATACGAAGAGAAAGGGGTGTGGTTGCAAATTGAGGATCAAGGCATTGGAGCGTCTAGAGCGTGATGGTTGGTATATCGAGGGTGTTCCGAAATAGGGGTTTCATAACCATGAGTTGGTGGTGTATCCAGTGGGGCATCGACAAGTGAGTGGCTTAAGTCCAACTGCTAAGGAAACCGTAAGGGGAATGAATGACGTACATGTAAAATCGAAGAAGATCTTAGCATCAATATTGGACCAGTATCCAGAAGACAACCTTAATGTGCGACACATTTTTTATAACGATAGATTTGAGATGAGAATGGAAAACTCTGAAGGAAGGAATGCAATCCAACAGATGTTTAACCAAGCAAAGAAATATGAATATGAATTTTGGTTCGATATTGACACTTGGACATTTCAACTGAATCGTGTGTTTATGGTGCATCCTGAATCTAGCTTGATGTTACGTACCTGGCTATATGTGATTCTAATTGATTCAACATACAAAACAAACAAGCATAGATATCCGCTGGTTGAGATAATTGGGATGACTCCGACAAATTCAAACTTTGTGATCGGTTATGCAATCATAAAAGATGAGAAATCAGAGAGTTACTGGTGGGTGTTAGATAAACTGAGGCATCTAATTGGTTTTGATGTGTGCCCTAAAGTGATAGTGACTGATTGTGAGGGAGGTCTATTTCGTCCCATTGCGAAGTTATTTCCCCAATCGCTCCATTTACTTTGCACATGGGAAATCAACTGAATGCAAATACAGAAGCGGAGTACAACAATACAGTGATACAATTCCAGGATTCTTATACATTATGCCCTATTCTGGTGCAGTATGTAGAGAACCAATGGCTGCCCCATATTGAGCGGTTCGTGAAGTACCATATGAACCAGTTCCTTCACTTAGTGACCAGGACGAAATGCAGAGTTAAGAGCTCACACGGTGCCCTGAAGGACTGGTTGGATTCCTCCACTAGTGCTCTGGATACGCTATTTGAACGTTTCCACGAGCATTTACAAACCCAGCGACAGAACGTTCAATACAACCTCGAGCAGTCAGGAAGTCGTCACGACACTCTGTACCAAGAGTTTATATATAACCAACTTCATGGTCGTGTTTCTCATTATTGTCTGTCATTGATTAAGGATGAGGTAGACTGAATGAGGAGGCTTGGTGCTACAGTTGAGAGCAGTTACAGGTGTGTTTTAAATGCTACACATGGTATCCCATGTGCTTGTACTATATATCAAACGGTTGTGGGGAATTCGTCACTATTTTTAGTTGATATCCACCTATTCTGGAGAATGTTAACCATTGGTGCACCGCATTTAGACTCTAACTACGTCGACCGATCCGAGCAAGCAGTGAATGAATTACAGGGTCTGTTCGAGAGAGTAGCTTCTTCAACCCCTTCCCTAGTACGTGATGCCTCGTGCTACCTATATGGCATGTTGGAGCCTCAGGGATCGTACCTTGAAGAACCATAATCACTAACACAAACTCAAGGACGACCTTCACGACATGACCAATGTTCATGGGAGTACGCTTATGGACGTGAGACTTTGTCAAAAACTTGATCTAGGCAGTTAGGGCAATCATCTCGTTATTCGTCAAAATATGTGAACATGCCTCCAGTAATAGGTAGAACGAATATGGAGAACTTCCCGTACCAAGACAGAGTTCCAGGCATTATATTGAATTACGTTGAACGGTGGAATGATGGCAAGGCTGATGGAAATTGTGGCTTCAGATGTGTTGCTGATGCATTTCACAATGGAGAAGACAACTACCCTCTTGTACGTAGGCTCATGTACAATGAAGTGGTGGCGAACTACTACAAATACACTACTGTCTATTTCAACAAAGTTGATCGAGCTCTCCAACGTATTAATTGGGAAGGTGAACGTTGCGGGGAGGATCACTGGATGGAGGTCAGCGCCGATTTGTTCGCTATCGCTAACATTTACAAGTGTGCAATTATGCTATTTGGAGTTGGTTTACATGAGCGTGCCTTTGATCCATCCACTACAGTATTACCTTGGCATTCTCCATCAGCGTACACTGCACCAGTTGCGGAATTGGCTATTGCACATTTGGGGATTTATAAACATTTCATTCGGTTAAACCTATATTCTGATTTTCCTGTTCCTCCAATAAACCGTTTATTGGAGGACATGCGAGATGACACTATTGCTGGGTGGGACCAGCTCTATGCTCGGAGAATGGAAGTTTGGAATAATTTAGCTAACTATGTACCCTGACAACTAATAATATACGTACTTTATGAATTCATTGGTGTTACGTCCGAGTGCCAATTTCAACATAGTTTCCTCTGTAATCACCCAAGTTATCGACAATATGATCAGTGTGTACCTGGGGAAACAAAATCAATGTTCGTAGCACAATTTTTTTAATAAACAATCCCAAATAGAATCAAGAACGTTAAATAGTCCATCATATTACATAATACAATCTAAATCATTTACAATACACTGTTCCATTTCTTAATCACCTCCTCCATTTGTTCAACTAAAAACTTAGAAAGATCACTGGTAAGACCTTCCTTATCTGCAATGACATATTGAGAAGCCTAAATCATTAAGTTCATCTACTACATAAACACACAAAAAAGAAATATCAATATAGTTAGTAATTTATACATATTCAATGATAAATTAAGAGAATCAACTATTCGAGAACATACCGCATCACCAACTGTCCGTGGCGGCCAACCATCTCCTACCGGGCGTACACCTGCATTCATAACGCATGGGTGGGAATGCATGTATTACCAATCAATATAATTCTTAATATCAAATGCACCATGGTACCCGGCCATAGTTGGAATCAATGAACTCAAATTAAGGCGACTCGTCGCAGGAAATTGATCCCGTATATGACGTCCTTGGACAATTAGCGATCGGATTAGGGTAATATGGCAACCAATCAACCTGGGATCGGGGACAACGAATAAAGTAAACAAACATAGAAGTTGAAAATGTACTAAGGTAATAAAGCAATAAATTAAATATGATGGTGTACCTCATGCGCACTCATGGTGTCAAGTTGGCACCGAAATTCAATCAGTCGCTCTAGAGTCTTCTTCTCGGCTCAACTTCCCCACAACTTAGTTCTTGGAAATTGGGTCATAGCAAACTTTGGGTCTCTATGGGGCCGAAAAGCTGGGAAGTACTCATAAATCCAAGCTTGCAACAATGTCATGCACCCAGCAATCTCCCGGTAATCAATCCGGCTGGCAACCCCCAACTGGCGATACATGTTCGCTAGGACTGCCGATCCCCAAGAGTATGTAGAAATAGAATCTAGCTCTAAAGCCTCATGCAGACAATGTTTCCTAACCCTATCTTCACTCTTATCAACGAACAAGGTGCAACCCAGTGCCAAAAACAACCACGCTGATAGTTGTGTATCCTCTGCCCAATTTGCTACGAGACATCTCTTGTATAAAGACATAAGTTTCACACCACCGTTACGGTAAATGCTCTCGGGATCTTGTCCTCCGAGGATAGCAGGGTCAACACATAGAAGTTCACTCAGTGTCATGGAGGAGACATCAGTACAATCATCTACTAGCTTACCCTCTGCACGAACACCAAGAATAGCCTCCACGTCATGCGATAAGATAGTCATCTCACCGAATGGAAAGTGGAAGGAATTCGTATCTGGTTGCCAACGCTCGACAAAAGCAGATATCAGTGGCGCATCTATGTGATCGAACAGCATACTCGGTAGAAAGAGAATGCCAGAATTCAGCAATCGTTGTTGTATTGGACTTCCATCAAGCTTAGAATGAGCCCATTTATCGAGAAGGGAGAACATCTTGTCATGGTTTTGACACTTCAATACACCGTTTATGCACTCCTTCCCAACCCAAATGTTGGTTGCACTGTGACCCAAAAAGCTAGGAATCACGTTCCCTTCGATAGCGCCGCCAGGAACTCCACCCTTCACAACCCAAGAGTCATCCCCCTTCTTCCTCTTACTACTCGGGCCAGAAACAGTTAAAGAAGAACCTGATTCCGTTGCACTAGCAAATTTACCATCCACACCTTTGTGCACTCTACATATTGATCCCCTAGTTGTTCCTCCAGCATAGCACTAGCACCACCCAAATCATAGTTTGGAATATCATCATCATCCTCATCTTGATCCTCGTCATCTGTCACGTAATTATCCAAATCATCATCATCATCCTCTCTTGCCTCATCTACCAGATCCTCATGTAACTGCTGCAACCATACACCCTCTCTCCCTACGTGCAGAAGCTAAGATACCACGGGATCGGGAATGTCTCGGACCTGAATCACCCTCACCATGGATTTCAAGTACCTAGTCCATTATATTAATGATAAATAATAAGTAATTGATAAATACAAATTAATACTAATTTGATATAAACATAATTTAACTATTAACAATTAAACAAAATTTAACTAATACAGACGTAAGTATTATTATTAATATATACAAACATGTAAAATAAAATAGAATTACGACTAATTATACATATTATTATTAATAAATAATAATATCATTAATATAATAAATTACGAGTATTATTATTAATAGATACATACTATTATTAACTAATTAAATATTAAATACAAATTAATATATACTTTTAATAAATAAAAATTAATAAATACAAATTAATACTAATTACTAATATTATCTAATTAATATGTACTATTACTAACTAATTAAATATTAAATAATTAGATATGCTTAGTACATAAAACAGTATTAACTAATTTAATACAGAATTTTAATTACAACGTATTATTATATATTAATTAATTAGTATTTATTATTATTATTAATATTCGTAATAATTATCAACTAATAATTTATTTAAAAAAATATATTGGAACCGTGTAAAACACACGGTTTTACCTAGGTAGAACCGTGTATTTTACACGGTTCTAATAATATTTTTTTGTTTTTCATCTTCTTCCTCAAGCACAAATCAACCAAATTCAACGAAATCAACAATGGCAGAGCAAATAACGTATTACTAGAAATCATTATACTCCATAAAAATTCATACAAATAACTTTAAATTGGTTCAAAATCAAAATAATACACATAAGAAATCATAAATTGCTAAAAAAAACAAATTAATACATACTTGTAAGGATAAAGAACCTGTTAATCGTCTTAGAGCTTTACCGGCAACTCTACTTATTCTTTCACTCAAGCTTCGACTTGGTTCTTTGCCCTCTCTTGACATGGTGAATTTTTGGAAAAAAAATTGGTTTTAGAGGTTTCTTAGGAGAGAAATAGATGTTTGAGAAAGTTTGAGTGAGTGAATGAAGGAAAAGTATTGAAAGAGTGATAAAAATGGGTTTATAAGAGATAGGGAAAAAAAGAGTACAATTAAGTAAGTAAATGGATTAAATTAGATCATTACATTTAAACATTATTTAAATCATTATTTGGGTTAGTAAATAGGTTAAATTATATTAGTAAATTAAATTATTAAATTAGGTTAGTAAATAGGTTAAACTAGATTAGTAAATTAAATTATTAAATTAGGTTAGTAAACTAAAATGTTAAATAATTCTTACATATGTTTACATAAGGTTAAATTAGTAAATAGGTTAAATTAAATGAGTAAATTAAATTATTAAATTAGGTTGGTAAATAGGTTAAATAAGATTAGTAAATTAAATTAGGTTAGTAAACTAAAACGTTAAATAATTATTACATATGTTTAAATAATAAGGTTAGATTAAGTATATAATATATAAGGGAAAAATCGTAAAAAAATGTGTAAAATACGTATAAAATACGGGCGAAAGCTGGATAATCACGGGCGGTGTTTAACGATCCACAAATTTTAAGATTTTTTATTTTTTTTAAAAAAAAAAAAAAGCTTGACCCAACGGGTTGGACCAATTCATCCCGCTTTTTAACTGGTTGTTCGGACCAAGTAGGCAATCCGTATAATTAAATTGATAAGAAATGAGTTGATGAGGATAAGCTTCTAGCCTTAAGTGAGAGAGACAACTTCACTTTGCAAGGCTGACCATAATTCTATCCAAAATAAATCCTGCTTGATTTAATTGAGTCAGCTAGTGGTTGTTTATAATATGCTGAATCTTTTAATTGCTTACGTTGCTTATCTATGATAAAAAAAATTGATATCTTTGACTTTTGTTGTAGAAAGATATGTTCTCTTCATTAACAACTCATTATACACCTTTTGATAGTCTTTCTTTTCCCACTAGATTCATCTTTTGTTTCTCATGTTAATTAACCAAAATTGATGTTTGACTTTCTCTAGAAGTAGTCAAGATGACATTAGATTTTGAGGCAAAATTTTCGAGAGATAGGGTCATTGACAACAAAAACTACTATATTTATCGATCTTATCATCATCGACAGTAGTAATAATGATGAGAATCTTCTGCATGATTGCATGTCAACGGTATTAGGAATAAATGACAATGTTGTAGGAGACATAACCATGATGATTTTAGTGAAGATAGTATGATTCTAGTATATTATACAAAAAGGTTTAAGCATGTGTCGAACAAACAAGTCAAGTATGAACTATCACTTGCTATTTTGTCAAATACTAGGAGTGACAATTTAGAGGCAAACTTTGCCAACTTAAAAAAATGTAAATAAAAGCCTTGGAGAGAAGATAATGGAACTCCCAAAGGTAGCAAACACTTGAATCCCTAGGCTACGGAGTTGATGACCACACATAGGCAGAAGCAAGATAAAAAAGTTGGAATATGCTTTGGAAGAGACAGAGGACCTATGTGCCAATGCAATATGTGCATTATATAGGTTACAAAAACTTGGGTTATCTAGGACAAATGGTTCGACATGCTTATGGAACAAACGATTTGAAGAGTGTGATATGAAAATGCATGTCATAGCTAATATTAATTATAACTTTTGTTTCAATTTCTAGTGGTATCTATAATAGATGGGAATGCCAGTGGAAAAAAATAAAGAAGTGAATGAATGAAATACAAGAGCATGATAAGGAGAATTGCCAAAACAAATTACTAAGCAATATATAAAATAGTTGATTAACATACTAACAAACTCACTTGGTTCAAAACCTCTTAAATATTTTAATAATGTCAATATTAATGGGTTAAAAAATCCTTTAATTCCAAATATGCCCATTAGAATTAAAATCGAGCCTATAATATTTATAAACTCATATATTATCAATGAATATTATTTGGTTGGAATACCCATCCTTACAATCTTTCAAACAATATATTATAAACTTGATTCAATTTCAAGAGAAAGAGCTCAGAGCGATAAAAGTTATGATCAAACAAAAAGATCGTGGCACCTCTCTCTTTTCTTTTTGAATAATTTAATTTGTATGGTATTGAAAAAAAATTATTTATTTTTGTTAACAAGGGGAAAAATGGTTAATTTATGTAAAGAATGCTATGGACGATATATGGTAATTTGGGGGAAGATGTTCCCAAAAACTAGATTCACTTCATGTTTATGAGGAGTATCGTACAAAGATTAGGTAAAATTCAATATATAGGGTTGCTATAGCCACTAAAACACAAAGATTAGAGAGGGCAACAAAAATCGATGACTCCTTATCAAGAAAACGACTATATTTTACGATTTTTCCCTTCTTATTTGTGATGGAATAATGCTAGTATCCATTTAAACTTGCCTTCTTTTATTGTTTCTAGCTTTCTACTCTCACTTACTCGTCTATATTTGTTTGCTTTATTTTGAGGGGGAATTTTTTCTTATTTGTTATAGTGTAGGTATTATCAAAAAGGAAATTATTGATGACTCTTACAAATACAATCCTTATTAAATCTTCTTTAGATTTATATAATTACGGGAAAGAAATCAAGCTCAAAGGTGTACCACTTTCTGTAATAATAATTGTTATTGGTCCATATTATTAAAATAATTTATTTTAAAAAAAAAATATTCAAGTGAACAAATCATTTCAATGACATAGACTAGTGTTGAGTGATACATTGAATTGTAATCTCTCCATCCCTTAATTTTTGCTTCATTTCTAATTTATAGAGTTAAAGTTTAAAAGTTTGACAACAAATTTTATTCATGTTATAAAAAATAATAAATTCAAGTGGATCTTGTTGAATACATCTCAATGAAAATTTTTAAAATATCAAATTTTTGTAATTTTGTCTTACGAATTTGGAAATAAAAACGTTTAAATTTATATCTTGTAGACCACGAAAAGTCAAATGGGACAAAATTAAGTTGATCCCAGTGCTTAGTAAATTTCATAAACATAATAATGAGGAGTGGAGTGCTATGAAGATTGACCATACAATTATAATAAAAAAAAATTGATGAATTAAATTGGCACGCAGAATGTTATTATTGAATTGTCATCCCTAGTTTAAAAAAAAAATATCCAAGAATGAGTTGACTTTTCCATTAAGCATATAGAATTATAGATGAGTAACTTTTGACAAAATGTGCACGTTGATGACTTGATGGTACGTGTAAAGGTGCTTGTGTGTAATTCCACTAGTTGATTCCCATCGAAATTAAACAAGAAATATCACTAGTTTATTAATGAAAGTCCATGCTCCACCTTCTAAAGAAATGTAATTATTAAAGTTATTGGATAACAATTGATTGCAGTTTGGAAATTTTGGCTCCTACCTCAACTGCATTTTGTTGGTTGTTAATTCTTGTTCGAACACGTATACTCCAAGTTTAAATGGTGCACACTGGACCTAGTAAGGAAACTTTGGAGAACCTCAAGAAAAAAAAAAAATCATTTATCTATGTGTAAAGCATGTGAATAGAAAAATGTTTTTGATGTGATTTTAAGTCCTATTTTACTGTTTAAAAAAACTTTTTTTTTCCTATATTTGCAATGTTATTCTCCTCATCATATATATGCCGTAGTAGTTTGATACATATACTTGTACACTATCGTGTAGTACTTGTACCTTAGAATGATCATACTGCATCTTTATAATGAATAGCTGGTATTGGTTGTGACATGTCAAACCAAAAACCTAATTAAACGTGCTGACAAATAGGCATTAGTTTCAGTGAGCATTAAATAGTATGCCGCATTATTACATTCTACATTTCATTCACTCTTTCATTCACTCTTTCATTCTCTCTTTTTTTCGCGACATTTTTATCAGAATTATGGAATCTTACGAAACAACGAGTTCGAATACATTGCTGAAATATTCTAACGAAGCTATGAGTTCAAAGGAATTGCAACTGGAAATATATGATGTTTCTAAATCAAATAATGAAGATTTGAAAACCTCAAGATGTGAAGGTAACTATCATATTGTTATACGATTTAAATATTTCACTTGATAATCTTTAATTTTTTACATATCTGATATAATAATTATTACGAATCTTATTTTAGAATTTGGTAATTGTATTGGTAATAATAAATTCAATACCTGAGATAATAAATTGGTAGTTGTATTTAATTGTATATTGGTAATATTAAATTCAATACCTGAAATAATAAATTCAATTCCTGAGACCTTTATTTGTATATCTGAGATAATTAATGCATTGCCTATTTCAGTTATACAAATAAAACGTCTCGGGTATAGGTATAGATATAAAAGATCTTAGGAAGTAAATCTTAGACCTTTATTTATATAACTAAAATAATAAATATAATACATGAGATCTTTTATTTGTATACATGAGACTTTTATTTCTTTAACTCAGATAATAACTTAAATATCTGAGACGTTTGATTCAATAACTTAGATAAATACTTATAGACAATCAGAACTTAAATTGAAATAAAAAATACATTACTAAGATCTTTATTTATATATCAGAGACCTTTATTTCTATAACTAAGTTAATTTAAATATCTGAAACGTTTGGTTCTATAACTTAGATAATAAATTCAATACCTGAAATAATAAATTGGTAATCCTATTTTGTATATTGGTAATAATAAATTCAATTTCTGAGACTTTTATTTGTATATTTGAGATAATAAATACATTTCCTATTTCAGTTATTCAAATAAAAGGTCTCAGATATAGGTATAGATTTAAAGATCTCAGAAAGTAAATCTAAGACCTTTATTTGTATAACTAAGATAATAAATACAATATTTGAGATCTTTATTTGTATATATGAGACCGTTATTTCTATAACTAAGATAATAAATTAAATATCTGAGACGTTTGATTCTATAACTTAGAAAATAACTTATATACGACCAGAACATAAATTAAAATAAAAAAAATATAATACTAATTTATATTCTAATTTAAATATTTGACTTTAGAATTCAACTTCTTTCTATCCCAATATCTAATAAATGAAGGCTTCACAAATAAAAGTTCACCATACTGAACCCTATGAATGTATGCTATCAAAAACCCAAGTAATCAATCATTAATAACCTTCAACTTTATAGTTTTAGAACTCTTTACACCACCTTTTGCTTTTTCCTCCTTGATAGCCTTCATTTGTCTGGCCTCTATTTTTTGAAAATATTTTATGGATTCACATAAAATATCCATAATATAACCACACCAATTTTAGTGTTTGATATCATCAACATTAACCAATGATTTTACAATATTCAATGTTAATGTTTTATCGGAAGTTGGGGCAAGAAATATTGTCATTACAAATAGTACAAATATCTTCTTAAACACTATTTCCCCCCTTCTCTAATTCTTTAAACTTGGACTCCCAGTAACTCATAGATACATAACTATTATTGCCATTCAATCCAAAAAAAATCCCTTCAAAATTTTTTTAAAGGATAATATGGATTCATAGCATTGTTCTTCAGACCACTTACTAACTCAACTTCTTTGTTAGTATAAGGTATTCCTAACACATAATTCATACCAATAGCATTAATCTGAACAATTTTCTTATCTACTAACTTTAGAAATCGACCATTTGGATTATAATTCCTTACCAAATGAGGATATAAAAGTCTTAGCACTTCCTTGAGATATAAATCCAACAAAGATCTAAATCCTATTTCAAAAATATCATTCTTCTTCTCTATTGCAAGATTACTGTCAATCAACTTATAATTAGAACAATTGGACTATGATAGAACTTCAGTTTCTCCATTTCTGCAATAAATTAATAAATAATAACTAAGATAATAAAATCTAATCCTTAGATCATAACTTTTATACATAAGATAATAACATCTTATCCTTAGATAATAAATCCTGAGATAATCAATTTTATAGACAAGATAATAACTTCTTATCCTTAAATAAATAGATATACTGATATAATAAATCATATAATCTATAAATTTCTAATCTTGAGATAATAAATTCTTATCCTGATATCATAACTTGTATTCCTAAGATAAGAACTTCAAAAATTGAGATATTAATTTCTAAATTTTAGATGCAATGGTAATTACTAGAACTGAGATCATAATTGGTACACCTAAGATTAGAAAATTATAATTAAGATATTAAATCTATATTTAAGATCTTAATCACTATAATTGAGATCAGAAAATCTATATCTTAGATATTAATTTTTATAACTTAGATATTAATTTATATATCTAAAATGTTAATTACTATAAATGAGTTCATAACTGATATACTTAAGATAAAAAAAAATCTATAACTGAGATATTAATTCTATATTTAAGATCTTACTATAAATGAGATCAGAATATCTATATCTTAGATATTAATATCTATAACTTAGATATTATTTCTACACCTAAGATGTTAATTACTATAACTGATATCAGAACATCTATAACTAAAATATTTATTTCTATAACTTAGTTATTTCTAAGATCATAATATCTATAACTTAGAAATTAATTTCTATATCTAAGATGTTACTAGTTATAACTGAGATCTTAACCAGTAAACCCAAGATCAAAAATTATATAACTGAGATATTAATTTCTATTTCTAAAAATAAATATTATAACTGAGATAATTAATTCTTAAAAAGCAAGATTACTATAGCTGAGATAATTAATTTTTAAAAAGCAAGATTACTAAAACTGAGATAATAACTTATATTCCTAAATAAGAACATTAATAACTGAGATATTAATTTCTAATCCAAAGATAATGAATTCTAAATCTTATATCTCAAAAAAAAAAATTCTAATTCTTAGATTATAAATAGTATATCTGAGATAGTAACTATGCAAACTGAAATAATAATTTCTATACCAGACATTATTACTTCTAAAACATTTAAATACGAAATAAAAAAAACAAAAAAAGTTTAATTCGTAAAAAAACTTGCTTACAATTTTTCAAATTTAGGTTTAGGTCTACGACCAAGTTTTTTCAAATGTACTTCTTGACGTTCAGCCATGATAATTTCGTGCTCTTCACTTTCAACTGCTTTTGATTTTTTTTTGCTTTTGTGTATAAATATTCAATCCCTTCTCCATTAAACAATGAAAATTAAAAAAAAAATAGGTTTAAACTATAAAAAATTACAACAAAATAAGTTATTCTAATCTTTACTATAACTATTATATTCAAAAATATTAACGAAAGTTGACAATAATTTCAAGAAATAAATATCAAAAGACTTTGAGCGAAATTGAGAGAGAACACGAAAATTGTAGGCGAAATTGAGAGAGAACGCTATATTTGTAACCGAAATTTACAAATAATGTGATATCTTAGTTTAATATTGTCAGAGATTAGTGCGGAATTTTAGAAAGTTGTAAAATATAAACTAGAATTCTAGAATAACGAAAACCTGTTTTTTAGCGCGGGAACCTTTTATACTTTACTAATATCACTTCACTAGCCTAATGTGACCGTCTCAACCAATATTTTCAGTACAATGATATTATGTCGACAATCCTTACACCTCCTAATTATCGAATATCTCCATGTAATGCGATTCATTGTTTCAATTAAATTATATCAAAAACTTTGTTGATAATTGTATAGTATTATTGTTTCAATTAAATTATATAAAAAACTTTGATGTTGTATGGTACTTTTTTCCAACTTTCACAAGTGGTAAAGGTTAAATAAATATAAAGGAATTAGAGTTTTTTAAATTATGTTATATAAAAACAGGTTAAAGACAGAAAACCTATTTCTGTCATGTTGGTTATTTTAAAAGATAATCGTATAGTATTTAATGTTTGACATTAAATAATGTGTTTGTTGGTATAAACATATAGGCAAAAATATACTATTGTGGCAAGTTTTTATCCTTAAAGGAAAAATGATGGTCCAAGAGGACTCAGTTATCCAGACACTAATGGATCCGGGTAGCACCAGCACGTTATCCTTCCACTGAAGAGAGCGAGAGGTTTTCGCTGTTCTGTTAAGCCAGCCTCACGCAGTCCCCTCTACTCTAGAGCACAAGAAACATGGGCTTTCGCCTATGCCTCATGGGCCAACTCCCAACTTGGAGAGGGCGTGTTAGCATGTCGCATAATCCATGGACCCGGCCTAGATTGCTGTAGTACTGTCCCATCACTTTAATGCCCCCACATGGGTTACAAGCTCACGTTACCAAGCTCGGCAATATCAATCTGGCTGATTACCACTAATATAGAAAGTCATTTGCAAGTATTTGACCTATGTGGGAGCATTGCATCTTTCATGTACTTGCTTAAGATGGTACTGAACTACTGATGCACTGCTGTCTTCTACTGACTCAAAGGGGAAAAAAAATTTAGTTGTTTATAAAATGTATCTATTACTTATCTACTAAAAAAACACAAAGTGAAAATATTTTTTCTCTAAAACATTTAGGGTACTTTAGTTTTTTTTTTTTAAAAAAGTTTATTCAACAATCAACACCCCATATTTTCTAATAAAAAATTATGTAACATAAACCATATTAATTCTAAATTTTCATAAAAAATAGTCTTTTTTATACAGCATATATATTCTAACATTATACAGAGTATTTTTAAGTTATATAAATACCAAAATAGCTTTTGTACTATATTATCCTGTTACTTGCAAAAATTATACTGAGCGGGGTCGTCCCCAACTGAAACTCTTCTGTAGTAGGAGCTTTCTACGGAGCATACCCACCAAGCAAAGGAGTGGTGCAGGTGGTAGTCACAAATTTCAAATCCTTCAACTGATGCATGTACTGTGTTTTTAAGATTTAGCACAATCATATACTAGTTGAACAATGTAGATTCACTGCGTTGTTTAATAATCCTCATACACCTAGTATTCGTTTGGCAAAGATTGGGATCATGTGTAAGTCATACAGTATATGCACAATGTTAAATCGGTGCACATCAATGAATCAACCCTTGAAGAAAGCATACTCCACTTACAATCAGTACTCAATATATGAAAGGGAAAGGAATATATGAAGAGAGTAATACTAATGAATCAGAAAGTTAAGAATTAAAAACGATTACAGTTGCAGATTAATACATTTAGTCATTTGCCAATGCAGCCAGGATGACTAGCTTAACTATCCCAGATGTTCAACTTTCTTTTCTGTCATCAAATAAGCAAGCATTCACTTTGGCAGTCTATTGAGTTTTATCATTTCAAAAGGCTTGGTGAGGTAACAGTGTTTATCTGTACATTGTTGTTTAGCCACATACTGCACTGTGGACCGTGAATCTGATTATGAAACCATATATAATAAATCTAAGGTGACAACACTGACCACTTCCTAAGCTACATGCCCTGTTGATGGAGAAAGGCCCTGCTCCATAATGGGTTTGGTGTGTGCCTCAATCAGAGTGAATAGAGAAATGAGACATTGTGAGTAGTATGACTAGATTTCTGGTGGAAGGAGTTCAACGATACCATAATATATGGAATATATCATGGATTCTGACTAGAAAACTGATACTCGAAACTATTCCAATTTGTTTCATTAACACAAGCTCTATTAATAAGCACTTAATATGTTGAGTACAATTTTGAGGTAGCTATTCAGCAAAATAACAACAAAAATAATTCACTTGGGGTCATTCTGTTGCTAAATAAGCGCTTATCGTCTCTTTGATCTGAGAGAGAATTTCTGCGGGAGACCCTAAAGGTCGATCAGTTCAATCAAGTAACCAAGCTTGCTTAATATCGTTCCTTGTAACTCAAAATTTGTTCAACAATCAAACAAAATTTCAAAACACTTCCGGTACTTTTTCCAAATAAAGTGCTGATAAAGTGACAAGTCATATTATGACTGCAAGTTGCCTATGCACTATGCTTTGTAGAATTTCCCCTATCAAGTGACTACTGCGCAAGCTAAGTCAGTACAACTTGCAATGATCTGTTATTAAGCTGTCTAAATATGATGCTAAAAAAAATCAGATTCGAATCATTGATCCCTATTCAAAATGTAAGCAGTCAGGCACCAATTAATACCTGTTACTGTCAAATTCGTTGGGGGGGGGGGAATTAGTTCATGTATAGCAATGCCAAGTGAAAAAGCTAGCAGGGACTGAACCAACTAATATCAACAAGTTATGGCAACAACTGCCATGAGCGTGACAGATAAATTTATGTTAGTACGACTTTCTCGAAAATATGTAAAAATCTAGATGCTATAGCAAACTGAAATCTGGAGTCTTCTAAGACATTACAAGTCTCCACTAGACCACAACTTTGGCTTTGGGAAGTTGAAAAAAGTAACAAATCATGAGCATTCAAGAAGCATATTATAACTAAGTTTTGCAGAAGTATCTACAACTGCAGTAATTCTTAGACTATCACATCAAAGAACCACCTTTACCCTGGAAAAAAAAATGAATCATTACGGTAAAAAATGATAAATCACTGCTGAATAAATAAATTCTTGAGCAAAACACCCCTAGTTTCTAAGAATACAAATGTGTTCAATAACACAAAAGCATGAGGAACACATAACAAAAGGGCCCCATATTCATGAATTATAAAGGAATTGAAACAATAACACGGATTATTTCACTAACAAGATATTTTCCAATGCAGTTAGGAGAATGAGCTTGACTGGCCCCGGTGTTACTTTTGCTGGACTTCATCTGAGAGAACCAAACGCCAATTTTATACCAGCATTTTTTTTTCTGTCAGCGACTTTGGGGAACTTGCATCTTACTGAGTGATAATTTTTCAAAAGGGTCAGAGAGGTAATGATGTTTTTGAGCTGATAATTCTTGGGCAACATTACGCATAGTAGGCCGTGAGTCTTGTTCTGAACTCGTGCATAATATGTTGGAACACATAACATGTGTTTAAGTTATATAAACACAAAGCTTATGAAAATAAGGAGTCCCACATTGGTGGGATAGAAGAAGTTGAACCTCTTCATATAGAGGTATGGTCACTTATTTAAATGCAATTGAAGTTTAGCCATTTTTTCGAAAGGAGAAAGGACTTAAGAATTCAACCAATGCGTTGCTAGTCTAGGTTGGGTCTTTAATGAGAGATCATGCAATTTCTATTTGTTTTTTGGACTATTTAGATTTCATAATCAATTTTTTAACAGTTATGTAATTAATAATTAATTGCCAATGGTTTACTGGATTTATGCTTAACGTTAATTACGGTTATAATTTCTGAGATTTGTAACTTCAGTTTTAATTTCTTAACTTTGTAACTTCAGTTTTAATTTCTGAATTTTGTAACTTCAGTTTTAATTCTTTCTTAATTGCTGAACGTTTTTTGGTGTTCTGCCTTGGCTATATATACAGCCTCTGTTCAACATTGTTGGTGATACAACAAAAAACTTCTTCTCTCTGTTTTCTCTCCCTCCCACGAAATTCAAGCAGTAGTATATTTTCTTTGGGTGTTTTACTGAGCTCGGTGGTTCTGTGCAAATCCACTGCTAAAATAAATAGAGAGATTTCTCTCCCTCCCATAAAATTCCCGATAACATTGTTATTGTTATTTTGCAGTATTGTTTACAACAAAATAGAGCTAAAGAGACTGCAAGCACCACTTCCTCTGCTACATGTCTTTTAGGTGGTGGTAGTTGGTCAAAAACGTCTTTCAATTACATATCAGACCTTTGAGTTGAAGATAACAAAGAAGACAAAAATTCTCCTGGATGCTTCCCCATCAAAACTTCCAGTGCCACCACTCCAGAGCTATAAACATCACACTTCTCTGTCACTCTCATTGTCATAGACTCACATCCAGCTCTGCAAACAACATTCAAAAAGGAGAGCAAATGATGCCAGTTTGAGTACCGAAAAAAATGAAGCAATAACAATGGAAAAAATGTAATCATCAGGAAATCATGCTGACAGCTAGGACTAGATCTGAAACAATAATAAGACAATAAAGTCAGTATTCAGACATACCAGGAGCCATGGAGCCATGTAGCCATAAGCTCCAGCAATTGAGGTCCAGCTAGATGTATCCGACCTGAGAAGCCAATTGCATGAGCCAACCCACTAAGAATATTCAGTCTTCTTCCCCAACCTAGTTCCACTTGGGCTTCTGCACCATACAATACGTCCCTCAAATAACCCCTTTCAATGTAGTCATAAACCAAGTACATGGAGCTTTCTTTGGAACAGTACCCGTACAGATTGATGATATTCCGATGTCTGACCTGTGTCAATGCCCTTACCTCATTCAAGAAACTCTGACGACTTGCTGATGAAATGTCACTAGATTCTAACGTGTTGAGCTTCTTAACAGCAACTACATGACCTGATGGCAAAGATGCCTCATATACACGACCAAATTAACCTCCTTTACCAGTACAGTAAACCTCGTTGAAGCCATCAGTTGCCTTTTCAATTTACTAGTAACTCGTATACGTTGACTTTAAGGGCAGATGGAACTAACAAAAATATAAGCAAGATACTATAATGTGTACATTATTATAATATTGTCCTTTTAACTTAAGTGTTTATCAATTGTTGAAGTTCTTAAGTTTTCACAACTATTATTATTATTATTATTATTATTATTATTATTATTATTATTATTATTATTATTACTATTATTATATTTTGAAATCAAGATTGACATTATCTCAAAAACAAAATTAGATGAAAGTTCTCAAAATAAATAAAGTTGTTCCACTATCTTAAATTATTCGATGCTTTTACTATTTATTATGAAAATGAACAATAAACATTAATAAAAAGTTAAACGAGGTGGAAAAGTTTTAATTAAATTTAAGAACGTGATGCATGTCCTTCTTAATCTAAAATAGACTTAAATCTTATAAAATGAAATAATTTGAAGAAGAGAGCGTCGCATGACAGCATAAATATTATGTGGAACACTTTTTAATATATTAGTATAAATAGATGTAATAGGTAGTAGCCTAGACGCCTAGCAAGTGAGTACAATATAGTATGACTTCGTTAAATAAAATGATTTGCCTTCCAAACATTATCTAGTAGAATCTAATTAGAAAACAATAAATGAAATAAAAACCTATCTGATTTAAGAAAAGAAAATAAGCACATTGAATATAAGCACCTCTAATATAGATTATAATTGGCAAGATAAATCAATTTTATTTCTTAATAGTTTCATGAAGTTTGAACTATATCCTAGCATTTTTACTGACTCATGCAGTACGTATAGCCCCGGGGATGTTCCATGTATATGCATTGGGTAGCATACTATTGTTTTATTGTTTCAAATTAGTATAAAATATACTTGTATAAACGTTTTGTTTTTTAACGGTTATGAAAGAAGCCTTTTTTAATTCATACCTAATATAAATTATATCAAGTTATTAATATATCAAATATAGATATTGTTATATCATATATAATTATTGTTATATTAACAATAATACAAGCAGCGACAGAGACATAAAGCCAGCTCAGCTCAGCGGTGGAGTTAGTAATACATAAGTCTTGTAATAATAAGTTGTTAATTCTGTTACAGTGTATAGGAAAGTTTGTTGCAGCTTGTTATTAACTCTCTATAAATAGAGAACGAATGTACAAATGTAATTATTCAATATGATATAGAAAATACATTTTCTCATTTTCCTCTCTACCTTCTCCTTCTTCTTGATCTTCTTTGTGGAACTTCAGCAAAAGCGCTGCCCATACTCTTTCATGTTACATCAGATATAAGTATTTTTATATCAGATATATAAATATATAAAATATAAAGATATAGAAAAACGTACATTAGATATAGACATTATGATCTCATGTATAAAAATGAAATTATGAAAATGCCCTCAATATATTTATATAAGGTATATATTAGTAAAGTGGGTGGAAAAGGCTAAAAAAATTTATAAATATGAATTAAGAGATACACAGATGCGAAAATCATGTACTTTGTAATGTACTATATACATGCTTCTAATTTGATCATTTTAGAACTAAATGGTCGTATTAAATGTATTCATTGAGTCCCTCACAATTAAGTAGTTACATCTCTAACTATATAGAACAACTCGGGCGATTAGTGTTCAGTTTGGCGAGTGTTACAGAGCCAAACGGCTCAGAGAGGTGAATGTGAGTTCGAGCAGATAGTTCTTGTGCCACATAACGCATCGTAGGCCTCCGGTTTGGATCTGTGCTTGTGCATAATAAAGCTAGTGTGACCACAATTACCACTTCATCTGCTATATGCCCAGTAGGTGGTGAAAGAGATTGGTCTAAGATGTCTTTCAGTAGTGCATCCCGCTTTTCGACTACAGAAGGCAAGGATGATAGAAATTCCCCTGGATGCTTCCCCATCATAACCTCTAATGCCACCACTCCATAGCTATAGACGTCACACTTTTCATTCACTTTCATTGTCAGAGCCAACTCTGCAAAAGGGAAAGAACTTGCTTTAATAAGATTGTAACTTATCGATATTCCCTCCATCTACTAAAGATTGTCTCATTTCTATTTATAGAGTCAAAGTTCAAAATGTTTAATCATAGATTCTCATTATGTTATAAGAAATAATATATTTAAGTGGAATCTTATAGGATGCATCTTAATGTAAATTGTTAATGGATGTGGAAACAGAATTTGAGACTTACCAGGTGCCATGTACCCATAAGAACCGGCAACTGTGGTCCAGGTAGATGCATCCGAGCTGAGAAACTTAGCTGTGCCGAAATCTGAAAGTCGGGGCTCAAACTCATCATCAAGCAAGACATTGTTTATGGATATGTCACGGTGAACTATAGGTGGGGTGCAATCATGGTGCAAGTAAGCAACTGCATGAGCTAACCCTCTTACAGTATTTACTCTTCTTTCCCACCCTAGTTCCGCTTTGGCCTTTTCACTGTACAACACGTTCCCCAAACTGCCTCTTTCAACGTAGTCATAGACCAAGTACATAGAGCCATTTCTGGAGCAGTAACCATACAACTTGATTATGTTCCGGTGTCTAACCTCAGTCAATGCCCTGATCTCATTCTCGAAGCTTTGTTTATTTGACAAGGGAATGTCGCTAGAATCTGACATGTTGAGCTTCTTAACAGCAACTACGTGACCTGACATCAAAGTTGCCCTATACACAGTGCCAAAACCACCTTTCCCAATGCAGTAGTAATCACTGAAATCATCAGTGGCCTTAACAATTTCCCTGAAAGTAAATCTTCCTTCTGTCCCCCATATCAAAGACTCTGATTCGCTTGTTTCTGTAAAAGTTTTGCTCTCCAGATCTTGCTGATGATTCTTTCTGTGACATAAAAGTACTACAACTCCACAAATTACAAGAAGGGAGGCAACTGGTACCACAACTGCAAGAACAATTTTTTTGTGGCTGCTGTGAGAGTTGATGTGATCACAGGTGGGAATTCCTGTTGCATTTCCACAAAGGCCAGAATTTCCCATGTACAATCCCTGTTGGAAAAACACACCACTGGGGACTGAACCTGACAAGTTGTTGTAGGATAAATCGAGGGACTGTAAGCTACGCATGTTTGATAGAGATGGTGGAACCTCCCCTGAGAGATAGTTGTGAGATAGATTGAGGATCTCTAAGGAAGTAAGCCTGTCAAGGTCTTGAGGGATGTGACCTGAAAGAGAGTTGCTGCTCAAATCCAAGGAAACTTGCAGATTATCCAAGTTGCTGAGCTCTTGCGGTATGTTTCCTGATAAGCCATTGTGACTCAAATTCATGCTCAACATGTAGCTGCAATCCCCTAGTTGTCGAGGGATTTCTCCTGACAGATTGTTTGTCGATAAGTCAAGAGACACTAGAGGTTGCAAGTTTCCTATGGATGGTGGAATATGCCCTGTCAAGTGATTGCTGCTCAAATTAAGGTTGTAGAGCTTGCTCATATTCCCTAATTCAGCAGGGATCGTCCCACTTAATTCATTCGAACCAAGATTTAGAACCTGTAAATTGTGCAGCTTCCCAAGCTCAACTGGTACTTCCCCTGAAAGTTTGTTTCTGTCCAACTCAAAGTTTGTCAAATTTCCACATTCTCCCCACTTGGCTGAGATCTCACCAATAAACTGATTTCCACTCAGATTGATATAAGTGAGATTTGGGTATACACCGAATGAATCTGATATATTCCCGTTGAACTGATTTCCATCCATTCTTACTCTAACTAATCCTGTGCAATTTCTCAAGCAATCAGGAACATTGCCGGTGAAGTTATTGCCATTAACTGTTAACAGCACAAGCTTGAATCCACTGCATAACCTAGGAGGCAAATCCCCGGAGAAACTGTTGTTTGAAAAGCTGACATTGGTAAGAAAGGGGCTATTTTCACCAAAGTTTTGTGGGATTATCCCCGTAAAATGATTGGTGAATACAGAAAATATTTGCAACTTTGTGAGATGTGATAAGGTCTCAGGCAATTCACCATAGAGTTGATTAGCATTGATATCGAGAACTGTCAATGACGTGAGATTTCCCATCTCTGTTGGGATTCTTCCAGTGAGATTGTTCAAGAACAGCTGTAAGGTCGAAAGGTTGCCTAAGTTCCCAATGGTTGAAGGGATTGGTCCTGAAAGTTGGTTTGATGAAAGATCAAGATCCCTCAGGCTATGTAAATTTCCTATCTCCGAGGGTATAGTATCAGTGAAACTGTTATTATAAAGAAAAAGAACCTGAAGTTTTGACAACAGTCCTATCTCTATTGGAATATTCCCACTGAAATTATTGTTCTGGAATTGCAAGGAAATCAACTCAGTCCAATTACTGAGAAAATAGGGGGAGATTTCACCAGATAGATTGTTTTCAGATAAACCAAGATCTGACATTTTTCTAAGATTGCTCATGGATAATGGCAATCCCCCAGTTAGTGAATTTCCAGCAGCAGCAAAAAAAGTAAGGTTTCTACATAAGCCAAGCTCGTAAGGAATACTTGAGTTCAAATTGTTCGAATGAACATCGAATTTCTCGAGGTTCCTAAGCTGGCCTATGGAAGAAGGAATGCTACCAGAGAGAGTATTACTAAACAACTCAACAACTTGAAGCCCAGAAGCTGAACCAATATTATCAGGGATAGAACCCGATAGCTGGTTTGTACTAAGATGAAGTTCAGTTAGACTTGTGAGCTTAGAAATGTTGGATGGTATTGACCCAGTAAATGAATTATCACTAAGGTCTAAAACTTTGAGACCAGAAATGGTACACATACTCTCAGGAATAGAATCAGAAAACTGGTTTATGTTCAAATGAAGTTCAGTTAGACTCGAGAGCATAGAAATGTTGGGTGATATTGATCCATTGAATGAATTAGCACTAAGGTCAAGGTACTGAAGATTTGGAAGACTGATGAAAAGGGATTCTGGGATCAACCCAGTGAACTGATTTTCTGACAAATCAAGGTAAGTCAAGTTCCTGAAACTGAAAATGAACTCAGGAAACTCCCCGGTTAACTCATTAAGCCCAACGCTCAAGTGGGTTAACAAAGGCATTTCACTAAACATAGACCAATCAGGAGTTTCAAGATAATTAGCTCCAATATCTAAGAACCTTAATTTCCTCAATCTGCTAAGTTCAATAGGAATAGTGTCAACTATGCTATTATTAAACAGATTAAGATACATAAGCTCTGACAGCCGCCCAATTTCAGTAGGAATAAACCCATCAAACAAATTGGTGCTAAGATCTAAGTGAGTGAGCTTAGAGATATTACCAATAGAAGGGGGAATTTGACCTTCAAGATTATTGCTGCCAAGATTCAAACTTTCCAGATTTGGAAATGCACTGAAGTTAAAGCTGGTGAGATCGCCAGTAAGATCTAGGGTGCTCAGACTGATGTTTGTGACAGAATCAAAGCTGTCACATACAATGCCAGTCCAAGTACATAGGTTTTGTACATCAGAAAGTTCCCATGATAAGAGAGAATCAGGCTGAGACAAGGTGTTCTTCCACCTGATAAGTGCCTGTGCTTCTATTACTGTTGCAGCTGAAGTTGAAGCAAAGATCATTGATAAAATTGTGAAAGAAATCAGAATGATTTTGAGACCCATTTGAGGAAGAACAAGAAGAAATGGAGAAAGGGTTTGCCCTCTAGATTAGGAGCAATTAAATTCTGGGTTGAATTTAAATATGGTGGCTGAAGATTCATGCATGTTCAGTAGTAGGTGATAGTCAACGCTGTAGATAACTTTCATATTCACATTGACATTGAATAGCTGAAAGATCTGGTGATGAAATAAATGATAAGATAATAATGTCAACTTGCAAATTTTCTTTGACCGTTCTTATTTTTGGTTTTTGGTATGATCCTTGGATGAAAAATTAGTCTAAATATATTATCATAATCTTAACTTAAAGTTGATGTTTGGTGGGGATGTGCAGAACATAATTATGACTTGTTTGGTAAAAGAGAATTAGTATAAATCACGAGTTTACGGCATTTTCACCACTATTTTGTCAAATGCTACTTATACTAAAACTAAAATTAATAGTATTTTGAGTTAATCAGAACTTTTTAGTATTACAAAATATTTGTCTTTATTGATGAAACCAAATAATTTTTTTACACTTCCTAAAATTCGAAACTCTGGAGGTTGAGCCGCCAAAATTGATTCAAATTTTGACAATAACATTTACACTATTTTCCACAATCATGTTATTAATTAAATGGTATAATATTATATATTATTCTCCTTGATAGTAGGTAATATTTCAAGGATGGTTATATATTTTAAAGTATAACTTAGTATGAAAATAAAAAATGGGAGTGTGTTACAAAGCCTACAATATAACCATATCAGGTAAATTAAGTAAGAAGATTAAGAATGATCGTTGCAGTTTAGAAACGAGACTATTCCAAAATTGTATTCTTTTTTAGCCATTGATTAATTGATGGGCATGTCATAATAAGAATTAAGACAATACTAATAGTAATTTTGAGTTAGTCCAAAATGTTTTTCATCTCATAGAATCAATTTTTTCATCTCAAAGTAATAGTAACTTTCCACTTTCACGAAATATTTTTTTTCATTGGTTAAATCAAATAATTTTTTATACTTTCTAAAATTCAAATCTCCACCAAAAATATCGTGTTTTTAGATATGAGTGAAGGAGTGCTTTTTCTACTTTGAAAGAATGATCTCTCTTTTATTTTCAAACTAACTCTTCAAATCAGCCTATCACTTTCTTCTATGAGAAGATTCTTCCGTAATCACTTTTTTTTTAATACATTCATTCTTTTTTAATTCAAATGAAAAGAGAACTAGACCTTTCTTTTCATTATTAATAAAATCTTTCATTCAATCATAATATGGTGCTCTAAAAAAGCTCAGTCCTCTAATGCTAATCAAATAGATCTAAAATTAAACTTGGGATTCACACAATTCAATCCTTGCTTACTAAACAAGTGCAACCTTGGATATGTATGTTGAGCAAACCCCATTATGCTTTTCGATTAGAGAAAGGAATATTATGTACACTTTCAAAGGCTCTAGGAAGCGAATCTTGCAGATATTTTATTCCAATGCCAAATTGGTTGTAGATATTTGATCCAATTTCCAAGCAACTGATTAATATTATAAGGATTCTAATATAATTTGATAACCGGCTTTTAGGTCGTTAACTAAAAGACTAGTTACGCAAATAATATTTATACCAACCTACGAACTATACGAGTATAGTGGAGTAGGGGGTCGAACCACGAGGACAAAGGATATAAAGACTTCAATTCTAAACACAACTGGACTTTTTGGATTCGGAAACAACTAAAACTAATAACGAGAATATAGATCACGATAAATTACGAGGTAAATCAAATAGAGAAAAACGGGGACAAGATTAGATTCACCCTAGGAATGAAGCTTTCAAAACCGAACATGATAGGTTAGAGAAAATCAAACAACAACTAGCATGGAATCCCAAGCATGCGAGAGGAAGTTGGTGATCCCACAAATCACAACGAACGACCTATAATCGCCCTATGTCTCCAAAGGAGTGGCAGGACAAGATTCGCATCGGATTCCGAAACTACTTATTATTATCATTCCTACAACCTTAGACAATAAATAACATAGCTAAACGAAAGCAATAAATACCAATCAAAACCCCTAAGAGAACTACTCACACATATTCATGCTAAACGACATAATGATATTCAATAAAGCAAATGAAACAAACATGAAAAGAAATCAATGAGAACGAAAGCAAATCAAAAACTATTCTAGTAAACGATAAACATAGAACTAAACATGGAATGAATTTAAAAGTATAAGATGGATTAATACTCACAAAAAGCTTTAATGCAATATCCACGATCAGAATTCGAATGACAAAATCCAAAACTCAGGGTACAAACGTTGAGAAAATCGAAAGCTAGAACTAAAAGAATTTGGAGGCTAAACAAAGCTAAAAGTGCATAAAATATTAAAAACCTAGCTGCTTTCCGTCTCATTAGAGGGAGGGGTATTTATAACAAAGCATAAAAGAAATACGAAAACCCTAAAATGTCTATGGGCCAGCCCTAAAAAGAAGTAGTTGTTCTAGAGAAAACACTATCATTCGATCGAATTCAAGTCCCATTCGGCCGAATACAGCTCCATTCGCCCATTCCAGAGACTCCTAAGAATTGCTTCATGGCCATCATTCGCCCGAATGGAGGGTCTGATTCGGCCGAATGGAAGCTCATTCGCCCGAATGAGTGCCATTCGACCTTCCCAGTAACCATGGAAAATATGCTCTGAAGACTGTCCATCATTCGACAGAATCTCTCTCAGATTTGGTTGAATCTGAGACCATGCACTCCTCTTTTCACTTCTGATCCTTTCTGAACTTCGTGGGATCTTCATGAGTGACTTGAAATGTTTTCCCAAGCTATGATACACGTGTCTTGAAAGTCCTCCCTTCAACTTATAAGGACTTTATTGTATGCAGAACCTTATTAGGTGGAGTGGATTGGCCTCTTAAAAGACTTACCAAAAGGTAGGAATCGGTTAGAATAATGATATTTTCCAGGTCCATTGTCAAGCTTCACCGCATAACCTGGAGACACGCAACAACCTCTGCATAAAGAGCAGACGACACTCGGATCAGGTTACCTCCTCCCGGAATAGGGATACTATTAGGAGTGTGGACAACCCATCCTATCCCTTCTGAAATATCAGAGTGCACTAGGATCCATCCACTTAGATTTGAGTGACGTCATAGTTAGGTCGATAAACTACCTCATAAATGGAAGTTCTCGCACCCGTCTTTTTTAAGCTTGTCAAATAAATAATCATAATCCCTCATGTGTGCAAGTGTGCAGCTCATATGTATCGTGTGCATGCAATTGTACACTAGTGCACATGGACTCCTCCACTTTTATATAATACAGAGTATAGTACAAATTCTCTTACAACTTCACAAGTCGAGCACATTACAACTTAATAACTAACCAAAGTATCTATTTACATACTTGGTAGTTAGTATGGAGTAATATATAACAATTCACTATTGATTAATAAACTCCCTAAAATAGATTCACATATTCCTCATAGCATAAGACACTTTATATAATCTTCATATATATACATATATATATATATATAATTTATTATCTAATAAATTTAGAGAAAAAAATATTTAAATTATGTCTTAAAAATATTAAAAAATCAAATATAACAAATAAATAAAGACGAAGACATTCAAACCATAGATAAAAATGAAAAGTGAAAATCCTTTGGCACCATTTAAAAAGTTGAAATTTATTGTATGGCAAAGGAATGAAAAGACTTGGGAACTTTTTTTTAGATTCCACGAAAATAGAGATTCCCGGCAAAATATAGAACCCTTGAAACACATTGGCGGGATACTGACCTCTTTCACAACAAATAGAAAACCTACAGCCATCACACAGACACACATACACATTACACATATCCTACACTTATTCGATCTTCAACCTTTCATTTCTCATACTAACCCCCAACACTTTCCCACTCTACTTCACACGTCACACCCACAGTTCTTGCTCAACGATGTCGGATCCCCAGACCCACGCCCATTTTCTGAACCCATGGGTCCTCCATTTCCAGAAACTCGGCCTCGAACTCAATTGCTCTCTTTGGTAATTTCTTGATTTTGTTTGATTTTGATTGAGAATATTTTCAGTGTTTAATGGGGCTTATTCGCAGTTTGGAGGTGTATTGTAAGCCTATGTTGCTCCCTTGCGACCACATTTTTTGCAGGTTTTTTTTAATTTTTTTTTAATTTGATTATATTAATATACCCTTTACATCTGGGTGTATTTTAGTGTCATTTGATGATAAACTAATCCGGGTTTTTCTATTACTGTCAGTTCATGCGTACCCAAATCTAATTTATTCGGGTTGGATTGTCCAATTTGTAAATCGCCGTATCTTGAACAAGGTATATAATATATTTTCCTAATTTTATTGATTAAATGTGTATAATATATGCTTTTTTATATCCCATTTTGATGTTAGTCTTCAAAAAAGTTGAGAATTTGGGTAAATTTTAGAAAAATAGTTCTATTAAAAATCTGAATGTTTGACTGGAATTGTGTGATTATTTTTTGTTCACATGAAGAAAAAAAATTGAGAGGTTGATTTTTAAGATATGCTAAGATTGCTCCTTTGTTTCTGAAGTTGGGTGGAAATTTGTAATGAATTGCAGATTTGAGGCCAGCACCATTTGTGGAAAATGTGGTGAACATTTACAAGAGTATGGATACATCTTTCTCGGTCAATATGCTCAATTCAGGTTCATATTTCTGATTTTTGAGGTTTAGTTGCATCTCTGTTTGTATTGAAACATGCTTTTTGAAACACCCTTTGTGCTTTTGTGAGTGATAACATTAGATCTGGGAAGAGGTAAATTAAAGTGGAACTCAACTAGTGGGACATGTGGGAATGTGGAGCAACATGAGGCTTTTGATGTGGACATGAACCAGATGGAGTCATCTCCGGATAGTCCTCTGTCGTCTGGAGGTAGTAAGGGTGTCAATGTTGAGAGTCGTGATCCAGGAAGCATCAATGATGTGAGAATCTGACTTGTTTGTTTATCTCTTGTTTCTATTTATTTACTTCCTTGATTTGCTGCACTTTGTTTATTGTTATTGCTTGAAATGGCCTCTTCTTGAGCATTGATGTGTTGCATGTAGGATTTTAGATGCGATTAGCGGAATTTCAAGAAACGATTTCTTAGCATCTAACACAGGATCTCATGCATATAATAATACGAATTATTAGAACAGTATAACATACCCTTGATGCGTGAATTCCTCGAAGCAAAAGGGCACGTTTTACGGAGAACTTAGAACGTCAGATGCCGTTCCTCTAGTATCGGTTCACAAGCAGGATTGGATTACCCACGTATACTAGTATGGAATCAAGAACGGTTCTTGATTGCTTTTTAGGGTTTTAGGTTATGTGAGAAAAAGCAAAAGATAGTATTGAAGAAGAATTGATCAAATATTTCAACCTCATATATCTATATATATATGATAATTAAGTAACTCGAAGTGACTCAATTACCCAATTTGATCAACTTACAACTCTCACACAAGTATCTGAGATTTATCCAATCACTACTTATTTGTGTGACCTCATAGGACTCAATTACAGTTAGTAGTATACTAATCTAATTAGTATACATATTATAGTTGGTTTCTAGTAAAACACTATAATTATCTAAAATAACCGAGTTTCATTATCTCCATAATTCATCCTAATTATAACTAATTTGTTACACTTGTTGAGGACATTCCTTCAATCTTCCACTTGTCTGAAAACAAGTGTGTAACCATAAACTCCTTAAGTCTCTTAATGTCGAATTTGATGGTATGATCACACGTCACCGATACCAATATTCAAAAACATTTCTTGAAATCTGAGCTTGAACTGTCGAAAACAAATGGTTAACTCTTAATCCATTTGAGCACGGCCATGCATTTTTCAGTTCTTACTCTTCAAGAGGCCCAAGACACCAATCCTAATAATTAGGAGGACTTATTCAATTTTGTACAACCAAAACTCCCACTCAATTTTCAGCAATCCCAAACATTCCCTTTATAACCTCTTTTACGGCACGGTGTTTGAGAATGTCAAAGACTTACTAATCACTAACTGAGAATAGTGTCATACTCATGTCAAAGGAATCCACTAAATATAATAAACGAAATTCTTAAAACATTTTGAAGAATATCAAGTAGGTCTATCCAATATATATCCATATATATATATATTCATGTAAATGACTAGACATCTCCATGTCCCCATAGCCCATGAAACTGCGCTATCAATCAACTTACATACTAGTCCTTAAATGAATCATTTATGTCCAAGCTAATGATTCGGACCAGTGACTAATAGTATTTTATAATCTCGGTTTACTTAATAGGGTTTCATTCATCAAATCACGCATTTGACAAGCCTATCGAGAGTTATACAATACTTTGGACATTTTATCTAAATCCAAACCATATTTAAATAAGAATAAAACTTTATTGATAAACATAAACATACATATCTAAGTGTTTTATGTCTGTGACTAATTTTGAAATAAAATAGTACACAACTAAAGCCATTCTCCAATATGCTTAAGCCCTAAACCCCTAGTATGACTTTCATGCTTGGGTTGAGGCAACGGTTTAGTTAACGGGTCAGCGATATTATCGTCCGTGTGAATCTTGCAAACAACCACATCCTTCCTTTCTACTATCTCTCAAATGATGTGAAACTTTTTAAGTACATGCTTGGACTTTTAATGCGATCTTGGTTCCTTGCTCTGGGCAATGGCACCATTATTGTCACAATGTAAGACAATACCATTTCCAATACTAGGTACTACTCCTAGTTCAGAAATGAATTTCTTCATCCAAACTGCTTCCTTTGCTGCATCAGCTGCAGCAATGTACTCAGCCTCTGTTGTAGAATCAGTTATGGTGCTTTGCTTTGAACTCTTCCAGCTCTCTGCCCCTCCATTTAGACGAAAGATGAACCCAGATTGAGATCGGAAATCATCCTTGTCTGTTTGGAAGCTCGCATCCGTGTAACCTTCAACAGCCAATTCAGTTTCACCTCCATACACTAAGAAATGATCCTTAGTTCTTCTCAAGTATTTAAGGATATTCTTAGCTGCATTCTAGTGCGCGTTGCCTTGATTCGATTGGTATCTGCTACACATACTCAAAGCATATGAAACATCCGGTCGAGTACAAATCATGGCATACATAATGGACCCTATAGCCGAAGCATAAGGTACATTACTCATTCGCCTAATCTCATCAATGTTTGAAGGACATTGAGTCTTGCTTAGCGACAAACCATGTTGCATGGGAAGGAAACCTTTATTCGAATTTTCCATATTGAACCTAGTAAGAACCTTATCAATATAAGTTCTCTGACTAAGTCCAATTAATCGTTTAGATCTATTTCTATTGATCTTGATCCCCAAAATGTATTCAGCCTCTCCAAGGTCTTTCATGGAGAAACAATTCTTCAGCCATTCTTTGACAGAGTCAACATGGGAATGTTGTTTCCTATGAGTAATATGTCATCTACATATAAAACCAAGAAGACAATGCTACTCCCACTAAACTTCTTGTATACACAAGATTCTTCTTCATTTTTGAGAAAATCAAACTGTTTGATAGCCTCATCAAATTGAAGATTCCAACTCCGAGATGCTTGTTTCAGTCCATAAATAGACTTTTTAAGCTTGCACACCTTCCTAGGATTCTCTGGATCCACAAAACCCTCAGGCTGTGTCATATACACATCCTCTTTCAAGAACCCATTCAAGAAAGCGGTCTTGACATCCATTTGCCAAATTTCATAATCAAAGAATGCAGCAATCGCTAGGATTATCCGAATGGATTTAAGCATTGCAACTGGTGAAAAGGTTTCATCATAGTCAATATCATGAATCTGCCTAAAACCTTTTGCAACCAATCTAGCTTTGAAAACATCAATGTTTCCATCCTTGTCTGTTTTCAATTTGAAAATCCATTTGCAACCAATAGGTGTACTCCCATCAGGCAAATTAACCAAGTCCCATACTTGATTTACAGACATGGATTCCATTTCATATTTCATGGCTTCAAGCCATTTTCCGGAGTCTTGACTCGCCAAGGCACTTTTGTAGCTAGTAGGTTCCTCATGTTCTAAAATCATTATTTCAGAACTTTCAGTTAACAAGAAGTCCACAAATCGTTTTGGTGGATTTCTTGGTCTACTAGATCTACGAGGGGCAACAACAGGAGATATTTCCTTCTCAACGATTTGAGAATTTTCACTCGAATTTGATTCGAGTGGGTCGATAGGAGGTTCTTACGTTGACTGCATTTCCTCCATCACATTGTTAGAAGTGAGGAGAGGATCACGCGTTTGAAGCATTAGCTCTTCCTCATTTACTAATGGCCTAATCGGTAAGAAATAACCATGTAATTGTGTCTCTGACGTGGTTTTATCCACATCCATTTGTTGCTCCTCTCGAATTTCTTCGAGATTGATACTACTCCCACTTGTCTTTCTGGAAATAAAATCCTTTTCCAGAAATACACCATCTTGAGCAACAAACACTTTGTTTGCATTTCGATTGTAAAAGTAGTAGCCCTTTGTTTCTTTAGGATAACCTATGAAGAAACATTTGTCAGATTTGGGAGACAGCTTATCTGAGAGTAATCGTTTTACATAAGCTTCACAACCCCAAATTCCTAGAAAAGATAATTTTGGAACTCTTCCTGTCCATAGTGTCCTTGCTACTGCCTTTGACGGAGTCCTGTTTAGTGTAAAAACAGCGGTTTCGAGGGCATGTCCCCAAAAGGATATTGGAAGATCTGCAAGACTCATCATTGACCGAACCATGTCAAGTAAGGTGCGATTCCTCCTTTCGGATACACCATTTAATTGAGGTGTTCCTGGTGGAGTTAGTTGAGAAAGTATTCCACACCCCTTTAGATGATCATCAAATTCTTGGCTTAAATATTCTCCACCACGATTTGATCGTAGTGCTTTTATTGTTTTGCCAAGTTGATTCTGTACTTCATTCTGAAATTGCTTGAACTTTTCAAATGATTCAGACTTATGCTTCATTAAGTAGATATGGATATATCTACTTAGATCATCAGTAAAAGTTATAAAGTAACTAAACCCTCCCCTTGCCATAGTGCTCATCGGTCCACATACATCTGTATGTATGAGTCCCAAAAGATCACTTGCTTTTTCACCTTTTCCTTTAAAAGGTGACTTAGTCATTTTACCCATCAAACACCCTTCACATATATCGTATGATTCATAATCAAACGATGTCAGAATGCCATCTTTTTGCAATTTCTGAATACGTTTTGGGTTGATGTGCCCTAAACGACAATGCCATAAATAAGTAGGGTTCGAATCGCTTAATTTGTTTTTCTTGCAGTCTATGTTATAGATATGTTTGTCAAAATCTAATACATACAAACCATTCATTAATTTAGCACTAGCATAAAACATCTCTTTAAAATAAATCGAACAACTATTGTTCTTTATTTCAAAACTAAAGCCTTCGGTGTCTAACACAGAAACTGAAATGATGTTTTTAGTAATAGAAGGAACAAAATAACAATTATTTAATTCTAAAACTAATCCAGAAGGTAAAGGTAGACTGTATGTTCCAACTGCTAAAGCAGCAACTCTTGCTCCATTTCCGACACGCAGTTCTACCTCTCCTTTAGCCAGCTTTCTACTTCTTTTTAGTCCCTGCACATCCGAAACAATGTGAGTACCACAACCGGTATCTAATACCCAAGAAGTAGAAGTTGTTAAATTAACTTCTATAACAAAGATACCTGAAGAGCCTGTCTTCTTATCTTCCAAATACTTAGGGCAGTTTCTCTTCCAATGGCCTATTCCATCACAATAGAAACATTTGGCATCCGCTTTTGGATCGCCCTTGGGCTTAATAGATGTCTCAGTTCGAGCAACTTGCTTGCCCTTTCCTTTGACAATCTTTTTGCCCTTCCCTTTCTTTTTGAACCCCTTGCTTTTTTGTACCATAAGAATTTCTTTCTTTGGTTTTGGAATGCCATCTCAGCAGTGACAAGCATTCCATGCAGTTCTTCTAAGGTTTGCACTTTATTGTGCATGTTAAAGTTTTGCCTAAATTGCTGAAATCCATCATGCAATGACATCATGATTATGTCAGTGGCCATGTCAGTAGTATAGGTCATTCCCAGTTTAGACATTTTCTGGAACAATTCCATCATTTTGAAAACATGGTCTCCCACTGGTTTATCAACCTTTTGCACACATCGGAGCAACTCTCTATGAGTCTCGTATCTTTCTACCCTTGCTTGTTTCTGAAACATCTTTTTCAGTTGCTGGGTAATGCTATGAGCATCTATACCATCAAACTTCTTTTGAAGGTTTGGTTCCATGGAAGCTAGCATGAGACATGTGACAAACACTGATTTATCTTTAACAACCTTTTGCCTAGCCTTTTCAGCATCTGATGTTGTGGCTGTCAGAACTGGGATAGGGGTGTCAAGGACATCCTCTCTTCCTTCGGCCCTAAGAACAATTCTTAGGTTACGTTCCCAATCTAGGAAGTTAGTGTTGTTCAATTTATCCTTCTCAAGGTATGAATGTAAATTAGGACTGTTGTTGTTGTTAGACATGATATCTACAATAGAAATATATCAAAGTTTAATAATATGTTTATCATTAGTAGCATGCAATATATGAACAATTCAAGGCTACTTATCACATTTTAAAGTTTGTCCCTAACTATTAAAACGTGAATACCAAGATCCTTTAAAACAAGAAATTATAAGCGGACTTTGGCCCTATGTATTAAATCTGATGTTTTATCGGTAAGTAAACAACCTTTACTAATTATATCTCATATAATTCTTGGTCGATAGATAACAACTTTTGTTTCTATCTCTATGTTTCAAGACCCAAATCTTTGTCTTTTGATAATCTTGTTGAGCAAAACCAAACAGTGACATGTAAATTTCATAAATAATACCCTATTTTCCCAAGATTATATGTAATACCCTGCTTTGGCAGAAACTATTACTTATGATCTAGGGCTTAATAGGTGTCTGTTTGGTAAAACATATCTCAATTTTTATTTTAGGGACCTAATTTACTATGTTGGTTTATTTATTAGTGAACATATACAATAAATAAGAGCAACATAGTAAATTTAAATAAGCATAATAAAATGCAATAAAATTTTGATCCTAGTATGGCCCCTAAATCCTAAAGACTATTCTTCATGGGCTTCGTCCTTAAATCATCATGGATCACCATCCTTGATTATCTTAGACCTTTACTCCTTGGATCTCCATCCATGGTGAATACATAGAATTTTTGAAATTTAAAATAACGAACTTGAAATAAATTACAAAAATACAAACGATACGCAGATCGTAATTAGGATACAAAAATACAAACGATACACAGATCGTATTTTCTATCCTAATTTGGGCCATACCAGTCACTTCATGCAATTACAATATCAAATATTTAAATTTCATAAAATATTAATAACAATATCATATATTATTAAATGCATAATAAAAATATTGACCATATTTGACATGCCATTAAAGTATTAAAAGCACATATTAAGTCTAATTTAACTAATCAAATTAATTAAATTAAACATTATCAACAAATAATATATGCCTTTAATGCACAAAGGCATTCATCATTCGATTTTATTAATCACATTAATACAATCAAATAATGTTCAAAACAATAAACTATGCCATGAAATAAAATAACATAAAGCATTTACTATTTAAATATATTAATCATATTAATAAATTTAAATAATAACAAAATGTGGCATTAACAAAAAAAAAATTTCAATTTTACTATTCATATTAATAAAATTAGAACATTAATTATTTATGCTATTAATATTCATTACTAAAATTTATTAATCATATTAATAAATCAAATAATGACTATATTAAAGCATGCCATCAAATCAATAAAACAAATACATTGATTACTCAATTTTATTAATCAAATTAATAAAACCAAATAATTTTCCATCAATAACTATTATTGACTAATCTCATTATTTTGATTCAATTATATTTAAAGGTTATAACTAATTCCAAATCAATTAGAAGATTAAAATTACAAAGGATTGAGAAGGAATCAATTGGGCTTGGAACCCAATTCGACTCATCAAGGCCCTCACACCAGCAGCATAGAGCAACACATTGGCTAAGACTGACCGGGCTCCAAGCCCTATTAGCCCATCGTGGCCCGGGAGTTCACGCTGCCCAGCAGCCTTCATCCCCGCAACCCATGATTCCCCTAGCTTCGCACAACCCGCCGGCGACAATCGACGGCGACCCATACCAAAAGGACCCCACCCCAACATTCGTCGGTGGCTGGCGAGTCTCCAAGACCCAACCCCGTCAACAACCGACCACCATAGATGAGTCATGGCAGCCGTGAAGTCCCGCACATGCACAACACTTGTGGAAGTTTTTGGGCAAATTCAAGCAATTTTTGTTCAAATTTGGGGCCAAAATTGAGAGCAAAATGTATAACTATCATGTAATTATACTCCTCGATTGATTAATAGTGAAAATTCATAAGTTTCATAAGAATCAATCGATTTGGGGAAAAATTTAGGGTTCCTAATTCCGAAATTTAATTGCTCAATTTGTTGAATAGATTTCAATGTAAAATCCAATCAAATATTGTATACATGATATTCAAACAACAATCAACCAAATTTCGAACCTTAATCATGCAAGAAATTCACAATTTCAAGCTTCAAGATATTCCATTTGGGCTGTTATGCGTGAACACGAAAACATAAAGTAAAACAATTTCACTCAACTCGTGGATAATTAGTGATTAAAATCCAATTTTAATCATGCAATTTTAGTTTACTTATTAAACCTCCCCTAATTGAATCAAAATAACAAATTTTCATCATATTAAAATATACAAGAGGCTAACTGATACCACTGTAGGATTTTAGATGCGATTAGCGGAATTTCAAGAAACGATTTCTTAGCATCTAACACAGGATCTCATGCATATAATAATACGAATTATTAGAACAGTATAACATACCCTTGATGCGTGAATTCCTCGAAGCAAAAGGGCACGTTTTACGGAGAACTTAGAACGTCAGATGCCGTTCCTCTAGTATCGGTCCACAAGCAGGATTGGATTACCCACGTATACTAGTATGGAATCAAGAACGGTTCTTGATTGCTTTTTAGGGTTTTAGGTTATGTGAGAAAAAGCAAAAGCTAGTATTGAAGAAGAATTGATCAAATATTTCAACCTCATATATCTATATATATATATGATAATTAAGTAACTCGAAGTGACTCAATTACCCAATTTGATCAACTTACAACTCTCACACAAGTATCTGAGATTTATCCAATCACTACTTATTTGTGTGACCTCATAGGACTCAGTTACAGTTAGTAGTATACTAATCTAATTAGTATACATATTATAGTTGGTTTCTAGTAAAACACTATAATTATCTAAAATAACCAAGTTTCATTATCTCCATAATTCATCCTAATTATATCTAATTTGTTACACTTGTTGAGGACATTCCTTCATTGCACCATTACTATATACTAAGCAAGCAATTGAGATCATACAAGCTGTTGTGCATTGACATTGTATAACTGAAACAATTGTGTTTATGTTGGTAGTCTAATCACGTTATCAATGAGCTACAAGAAGTTTAATGCACTAATTAAGCAGTGGAGTTTCTAGTTTTGTTTACGCCAATTATGCCACTATCTTGTCCTATACAATTTAGAATTTTCTATCAATTCTTCTTTCAGGTGTAGATGTTGACATGTTGTAAGAAGGGCATGAGGATAGCTAATTGTTATGTTTTCCACTGAGCTCATGGATAGAGTCTAGATGCACTTGTCCTAACATACTACTTCATTTTTATTCTCCCCCCCCCCCTCCCGATTTCTTTCTAATGTTTCTGAAAATTATGCTTGCAGACTGCAGGTAAATGTCTATCTAAAAAATCTGCCAAGAGAATTGCTGATGATTTTGGAGCTCAGGATCAAAGTCATGTTCAATTCAGAAAGAAGCAAAAGCAGCAAAGTCTGCCAAAGATTTGCCAGAGTAGTACAGCTTCACTAGCTGTCAACCTGCAAACTGCTGCTTCAATTGGTTCTGACATGACTTATACTGGAAATAATCCTGCCAATCAACAAGGACTTGAATATGGTTCAGCAGGTTTAGCCAACTATGTATGTGCATTCTGCCAGACATGGAAGATAACAGAGGTAGACCTAAATCATACTTGGAGATACATTTACTTGGATTGTGTGGTTAATTCACAGCCTATGTTAGTATTGTGTGGATGGTTGAAATCATCTATCTTCTCCTTTTCTTGAAAACTTTTTCTCCCTGTAGGGAAGTGGACCAATGCAGCATTTTGCTAATGGAAGAGAAGTATTTGGCAGTGAAGCTGGCCGTTCTCATGTCATGCATGTGCACCAAAGCTGCGTAGATTGGTGAGTGATTTCTGTAAAGTACTTAATGTATGATTATGTTGATATGTCATGCATATGAAATGTAAAGTACTTCATGTCATTGAAGGTGGTGTTTGGCGTGATGGTTAAGTGTCTATTTGCTATCTGTTAGGTCATAGGTTCGAACCCTTGAAACAACTCTTTATAAAAATAAGGGTAAGACCACATACAATTGGACCTCTCCCCTATAGTGGGAGTTTTGTGCACCGCATATGGCTTTTTGTCATGCATATGAAATGTGTTGAGGACTGAAGAAGCTAATTTTTCTTTGAAATAAGGGACTCTCTTGCATAAATCATGTGAAGTCTTTTGTCTCATTATCATCTTTGCCTTCCCATCTCCAACCCTGTTTTACGTCACGATTCACTAGAGATTATAATTTATAACAAGACAAACACATTTTACTGCTAGAGATCTGATTCCAATAATCTTGAATGAACCGTGCCCTTCCACAGTTGGTCAGTCAGTATGAAGATAGTCAGTCTTTGATTGTTAATTCTAGTATCACCTTACGGAGTGTCTTAGATACTTGTTGACCATCAGTTCAATCCTGGTTTGTTAATTTTAAAATGAACATCATAAGTTTACATACAAGAATATAATACAATCTCTATTGCATGTTAGGCGGCCAAGATATTATGAGTACGATGGCTGAATATTCTTCCTTGATTTACTACTTGCTTAACTTTCCTAGAATCCTATTTTTTAAATGTGGTTGTTTGATGATGTTCACTAAGGCAAAATTTATGCTTGTCATGTCAAGCTTCAGAACAATTTTTTGGTTTGATGATGATGCTTAGCTTCTTATACATATAACACTGTTTTTAAATCAACTGAAAATGATATTGGTGCATTATTTTAGAAAAGATACAGATTCTCTAAGCTAATTTACTTTGCTGAGTAGATATTAAATATTTTTTTAGAATATATGCTCTTAGATAGCTTGACGGTTAACATTGGCCATACCTATCTATATCTGCAGGGCACCTCAAATTTATTATGAGAATGACACTATGAAAAATTTGGATAAAGAACTTGTAAGAGCTGGAAAACTTAAGTGCACCAGTTGTGGGCTCAAGGGAGCTGCTCTTGGTTGTTTTGTAAAATCTTGTCGAAGAAGTTATCATGTTCCGTGTGCACATAAGGTCACTGGATGCAGATGGGATATGGTGAGTTTTCTTTGAATATTTTGTTTAGAAACACAGTTGCTTTTAATTTCATTTTCTTAAAGAGAAAGTTAAGTTATGGTTGCTAATTACTGTTTCATTTTGGTTTTGCAGGATGAATTCTTAATGCTCTGTCCTGTGCATGCTTCCCAAAAATTTCCAAAGGAGAAGTTCAAAAAGCCTGTTGTCAAAAAGTGTCCGTCAGCTAAAATGTATGATACTTATCCATGAACATTTTCTTGTAATTCTTTTGACTGATTATGCGATGTATGAACATGCTAAATGCAAGTTGGTTTTCTTTTTTCCTGTTGAATAATATTAAGTTCCATCTTTTCTGCATAATTCAAGGGTGAAATAGGTCGCACTATAACCTATGGCCCTGAAGCTTATGCTCAGCGACAACAATGTAGAATATCATGTCAATAATGATATATATAAATTTACATTCCTGTTTGTGCAGCATGCATTAATATTTGAATGATTTTAAAAGTTTTGATTCTTTGGTTCAAAGGTTCAATTTTAGTATAGTGATTTTTTTAATTTTATCAAGCTCTAAATGTTGTTTTGGAATTTAAGAGTGTAACTTAGCATATATATCACTATCATTTCTGACACTTGGTTTTGCAGCAATATTGAGCTCAAAAGCTTTTGCAACTTTGATTTTTGGGCATCATCACCTAGTGGAGCAAAGAGTTGGGTTCTATGTGGATCTGCCCTCTCTGCTGATGAAAAGGTTAGTGTTTATAACATACTTGTGCCCCCCACCCTGAAAAAACTGAACATAATGTAGTCCTTTTTTGTATCCCTGTGTACTGTAGAGTGTTTAGCATATCACATGGTCTGCTTCACAGTGCTTGTATATATGATATATGAGATAGCCAAGAAACCAAATCTACTGGGCTTTGTTTTATTTGCTCTGTATTATTTTTTTGTCCAATTGACCAACTTTCTAACAATTCTAGTTGACTTCTGCACGCAGTATAAGCTGGTGAAATTTGCAAACTTGTGTGGAGCAACTGTGACAAAGGCCTGGAATCCAGATGTTACTCACGTGATTGCAGCAACAGATGCTAATGGTGCTTGCAGCCGGACATTGAAAGTTCTCATGGGCATTCTTAATGGGAGATGGATACTGAATATTGATTGTAAGCTCCCTCTTATACTCATTTTGTTGAAATTTTTTTATAGTTATTTGCTATCATGGTAAATGAGCATTTTCGGATAAGCTCAGAACATGGATTCTTGAAGTTCAGAGAAGAGTAAAGTCCAACTGTAATTGTAACTGCTCTTAAGATTTTACATACAAAAAAGAAAAACTTAGACCTCTTGGTGACCATCTCATAATACATTTGTGTTTACAATTCGTGGTCTCCTTAAGACTTGCACCATAAAGATGCTATCCATGCATGATGCATCCTGAGACGGTATTTGGGTTGGTTTGTCTAGGGATTGAATCATGCATGCTACTACAGTGTCCTGTAGATGAAGCAGCTTACGAAATCGTCCTTGATAATCATGGCTGCTGTGACGGCCCCAAAACTGGCAGGCTCAGGGTTTTGAATAATGTAAGTCCTCTTTTCACTCTTTTGTGACCTTATAAATTATTTCCCTTTTTACACGTTTGATTTCATATGCAGTTTTACCTAAACCACTTCCACTTAAGTTGAAATGTGCTGTTTGCAGGCTCCAAAGCTTTTCAGCAGCTTGAAATTCTTTTTCATCGCTGGCTTTGTGGAGACATACAAAGAGGACCTGAAAAATCTGATAATAGCAGCAGGAGGCACCATCCTCGATAGAGAACTGCTACCAACTAACAATGAACCATCTCATCCATCGACTACAATTCTAGTTTATAACGACGATGCAACTGGAGAAGATAACAAGTTCTTGCAACGACAATTAGAGGTGGAGAAACTGTCGTTGGAAAACGGTTCCCAAGTGATTCCTCATACATGGATTTTGGATTCGATTGCTTCAGGTGCATTGCAGCCCTTTATCCAAAGTTGAAAAAAATTAGAGGAAATTCCCTGTTAATGTATATAGGCATCTAGAACTACAGTGGTTCAGTAGTTGTTAGCTACAGATTTGATCACTGCTAGTAGTTGCCAATAGGTATTTTTGTACTAATCATTTTATATGATCCAAGTAGCAGCAATCTTGTTGATCATTATGAGAGTACTAATCATCTTTTTTTCTTCTTTAGTTGTCTGAAATGAACACTCATTTGAACCTGCATGTTCAGTTCACATGTTTTTTTTTTGGTGCTAAAGAGAGACGGAGCCCAAACAAACAAAACAAAAAACCAACCAAGAAAACACGAAGACAAAGAAAAAACCAGAGAAAAAAAAAACAAAAGAACAATGGAGCCACTCCAACTACGCTGCCTTAGTAGGAACAGTTCTTGTTAAGGCTACACAACTGATATCCTCCTATAAAATAGCACGATGTTTACTTCATAGTACGTACTACCTTTTCTCCTCTGTATCTGCACTTGTGCAATAATCCATAGTCACGTATGTAATTATTTGGGCTATAAAACCTAATATCTTCTCAGGGGATGATAGGCTACACCAGGATTAACATTTTTCATGTCTCACTTGTACGTAGTTCATTAAAATTATCCACGAATTATTTGATATATAGTTATACTATTAAATGAGATCTTAACGGCTAGCTCCTTATACTGTAAACAATTTCATTAAAATAAGATTTTATCATATTCCAATTTTAAATCTTGCGCAGATATACGTATAATGTTGACCAATCTTTCTTAATAAAATTGTCAATAATCTATTTATCTATCTTGCTTCACTGCTTTGGTTCAAAACTTGTGAACACGCGAAAACTATGAGAAATTTTCTTTATTATCTTAAGAAAAATCAAAAGTAGGTTTCTCCACTATTAGGCAGTGTACAAATTTTTTTGTGAAGAAGGGATATATAAACCATATAAATGACAAAGTAGTTTTAAAAAATAGCCTTTGTTAAATTGAGAGTTGATTTTTATTATATAAAAGTGAAACTTTTTTTTTTATATATTAAGAGTAAGTAATACATATTATTAGCTATATTATAACCTTCTTGTCATCTTGTGTACCCACAAAATCTTCCCAATCGTGTGACTCCTGTCTAGCCGTAAATTAGATGGTGCACCATGTTCATGGTACACATGCTCCAAAAAATTGTATATTATGTACATAGACAATGTACATACACAGTACACATATCAGCCATATAACTGACATATATAATATGTACATTTTTCATGTATGTAATGTACATTTTTTAGAGCGGATGTACTACGAGTATGATGGACTCGGATGCATTGTGGATGCATTGTGCACCCGTTGATATCTAACTTGTCGTATCAAAAAATACTTGAATAGGATAGTAGAATGCGTACAATTAACGTAGTCCACTTTCCCTTGTTTGTCGAAGTGGGAGGAGATAATTGTGAGCAACTGCGTAGAAGTTAAGAGCACAAAGTGTGAGAGACGAGTCTGAAAAGGGGAAGCTGAAAGAATGGAAGCACAAAGGGGGAGAGTGAAGTCAATCTTTGTGTATCCAATCAAATCATGCCGAGGAATATCAGTATCTCAAGCTCCCATCACTTCTACTGGTAATACCTTCCCTTCACAAGTCTCTCAACCTTATTAATTTGTGCTAATTTTGGCAATCACGAAGGCTGTTAATCCCTTGCAAATTCATTCATACTGTCTTCGATTTTAATTAGAGCCTTAGAGGTGACAAATGAGGTGTAGTCGACCCTCAAATATTAGGCGGGTTAACGTCGAACTTACCAGGAAGAATAGTCGTCGCACTAGCGATCTTTTTGGCAGGTGATAATAAATGGAAATGGTCAAATTTTGTTTGTGTAAACTTCAAAGAAAATCATCATCCTACTGTCCATGGTAACGCAATCGCATTTCCAATTTTTTTTTCGTCGTAATTTCCTTTATTACCCACTATTAGTTATTACCAAATAAGTGGTAGTAGTAAGAGGTGCATTGGGGACTTTTGGGGCGGAGAGATGGTTGTACACATTCGATTCGGGCTAATCCAAATTGCTTTATAACTTGAAAGGTACTTAAACTAATCTAAAATCGGTTCACCCAAGACTCTAAACTCAAAGGTATCCCAATCAAGAATTGATCCGGCCCGTTAACAACCCATCCCAATAGTAAATCGACGTATTAAAGCCTAATACGGAGTCAATCCGGCAACAAATCGATAAATCCCAATTTGCAGCGAACCTTAATCAGATTTAAGCCAACATGTTTAAGACAAATCCGTCATAAATCAAGAGTTAATTTCACACACATCATTTATAATTACTATGGTGTCATAGTGATCCGAAAACAACTCAAAATTAATTCAACCCAACAACTACCTCTATTTTTTAATGTTCCATATAGATTTGGGCCATATAGATTAATTCTAGAGTTAGGATCTACAGCCTCCAGGACCTATTTTAGTCAAATAAGATAATATCATAATTATATAATGTTTATAAATGAGATGTTCCTATTACTATCAGGGCGCTTTGCCAATTAATTAGTATAAGTATTATTTGCATTTATTGATTTGTGTCCCTATGAGTTAAAGAAAAGCAACAAGCTGCTTAACATAGCAACGTAACGATATAATCAATGTATTGGTTGATTTAGAGAGTTCATTTACTACATATTTAGCTTCATGATAGATCTAATGTATTTGAATAGTACTTGAAGCAAGAAAGAAGTTGATAGATGATGAGAAATTCTCAAATGGCAACTTTACAATACTCATAATTTTGACTTAATGGATCCCCTTTCTATTGGTGAAGAGCCAAAAGAAATAAGAATTCATAATTATGAACTGTCATTAAGATCTCTTGTCTTAATAAATAACTCAAAATATATCTAGCTCCAAATATACGGTCTTAAACCGTTAAAATCCAAGTTATATTGGCCCAATGACCCGAACTGACTCAACCAAAGTCTAACCAAATTTGAAATAAATCGTCTTAAACCATTTCAAAAGTGATCATGACTTGAACCGAATCAGATTTGAACCAAATCCAACTAAGCAATAATCAATTGAATCTGAAATGATTATTAGCCCGATTAAACCCGACCCGAAAGCAACCGGTAACCCGAACCAAACTCATTCTGGCGACCGGAATTAACACCCTAACTAGCATTACCATAGGCTTTGACCTTGGACCGTCAAAAATATTACACAAATTATTTTTCATTACCAACATTTATTACTCCTACCATACAAACCATAATATTTTTTAAACTTCATATCAATAGATATCTGCCAAACTTTTTGCCTATTTTGTTTGAACTTGATGCTTGCTATGATATTTGAATTAGAAGTAAGAATCTTGTTCTGTAATTCTAATGAGACAAACTATTTATTTGCCTAAGAAAAAGACTCAACTGTTTAATTGTCATCAAATTGTGAAAAGGTCACAGAACAAGTTGGTTTGATTCGTGGAATCGGTGGTCCCGTTGGGGTTTTGATGTGAAGTATCATAAATTCTCGGTTGAAAAAGGTTTTAGAAAGTAACAACACTATAGTTAAATATTGGAGTTCAATGTTTACAGTCCTTTTTCTTTTATTCAATATAGTTCTCCCTTTATAAGGTGACTTATGAGTCAAGTTCAATCTTGAAGATGCAAAATGGACTTTAATTTTGTTGTGCTCGTAATGTACAGGATTTCGGTGGGACAGACAATGGATGATTGTCAATGAAAATGGGAGGATGATCACTCAAAGAATCATACCAAAGCTTGCTCTACTTGAAGTCGAGTTGCCTCCGGAAGCATTTTCAGAGTGTTGGGAACCTTCAAGTGACTCGTACATGGGTAAACCTTTGCACTTCCACTCAGTGCAGTTTCCCTTGGTTGTTGGATTGTGAAACATGTAATATTGTCCTTTACATTAGTACATATATTCCTTGATCCTCATTCTCCAAAAGGCCAAGATTATGGTGTGATTTATTGGTTTTGATGTGTGTTATTAAGTATGAAAATTTTATTCCCTTTACTGATAGTGCTAAAGTCTCCCGGGATGGATATGTTGAAAGTTTCTCTGAGTAAGCCCTGTGAAATGGTTGAGCATGTATCTGTTTGGAATTGGAATGGCTCTGCATTAGATGAAGGAGCCGCAGCAGCTGAATGGCTCTCAAATTACCTTGGTAGAACAAGTCGGTTGGTGCGATTTGATCCAGGTACTGCCTACTTGAGTTCAGTTACATCAATTTGTCGTATGGAACTTGTGAGAAGGTCAGCTTAAATTCTTAAAGGATGTCTGTATGTGTTATCTCTAATTATGTAGTGGTCAAATGTCTGATTGCATGTTTAGGAGATTACCTTAAGCAGAAAAACCCTATACATGAATGTCTATTAATTTTCTGAAGTTAAGACTGTATTTAAGGCTCCATATAGTATGTGGAGGTCTTTGCAAAATGCCCCTATGAGGGATGTGTTAAATCTAGATAGCTATGTGTAATCTATGATTCACGTCATTTTCTTCTTTTCTGGGAATCAGGTTGGGAAAAGACTATCCTATACGGTTATGTATAGGTTCATTTCTCGCAGTTATATAGTAGATGAGACAACTTATACTGTAGCATTTGTACTGCAGCCTCACAAACAAGAGCGACAGATCCTGACTACGCTAATGGATATAAAACCATGTTTTCTGACCAGTTTCCTTTCATGGTGATGTCCCAGGTTAATTAACTGCAATGATGAAATTAACTTTTGTTGTTCATATGCTAGGTTTTAGTCAAGGATCTTACTGCCATGTCTTTTGCAGGGATCACTAGACGCACTTAACAGAATTCTCAAGGAGCCAGTACCAATAAACCGTTTCAGACCTAAGTACTGATGCATTTTCCGGTCTCTTCAGAATTTTGTCATGTAGATAATGCCTATGACCTGAACTTAATATATTGTTTTCCACTCAAGGATATTTCTGTCCGCAGTTCCATATTTTACTCGCATACCTTAGAAATTACTGCTAGAATTCTTTGGATTTGCTCGTATTTCTGACTTCACCATCATGCTTATGATGTTGCAGCATTCTTGTTGAAGGTTGTGAACCATTTTCCGAGGACTTGTGGAAGGAGATCAGAATCAACAACTCAACGTTTTATGGTGTAAAGCTGTGTTCAAGGTGCAAGGTAAACAGCTTACTTTTCTTGTATAAACCATCTTATTACGTCATGCATAATATTCAATCCATATTCTACTAATCCACAATATCAAATTAACATGGACCAGTTTTCGTGGAAGAAGTGCTTTGATAGAATTTAGTACTTTACAAACAAGTAAACTGATTTGGCTTAATCAAGGCTAATCTTTTGTATCAAGTTGTTAAATCGAACATCCACAGCAAACTTTGTGGTCTTGTTGAAGATAAACTCAGGATAGCAATAGTGGTTCTGTAGCTTTGGGAGCAGCATCATGCAGTTGTTGATCTTGTTACATTGCATCATTTGCTTGTCTTATGATCATTGTAGCCTAAATGAAAATTTTGGATAATTCCACTGCATTGTAATTCGAGAGTTTTAAGAATGTTTTATAGTTTAATAGTCCAATACCTTGCCATGTTACATTATTGAAGACATGTTTTCATGGATATTATACAAGGTAGTACAACTAGTGTTCAACTATTAACGCATAATGGTGGCTTGGTGCTAAAAGCAGATTGCAATGGTTGATGAGATGATACAAGGTTATATATGTACCAGATGTTTTAGCATGCTTTAAAACCGCACATTAGTTCTAAATTCAATGGATGCATAAATGTAGCATTATGAATTGTCAAAATTCCGCCTAATTCTCCTCTTTTTTCCCCTTTTGGTGTTGGTACTGATGGTTGCCCTGCAGATTCCTACCATAGATCAAGAAACAGGAATTGCTGGTGCAGAGCCAACAGAAACTCTCAAGGGATTCAGATCAGATAAAATATTACTTCCGACTATAAAACCTCAAGGGAAGGTACACGAGAGAATCTTTTATATATCTCTATATGCTTGTTTGAATTATAAACTAGACTTTATAGAATTAACGTATGGAAATAACTAGGTGAGATTGTGGTGCAGGTTTATGTTGGACAACACTTAGTTTGTAGCGATTGCTTTACCAAGGATACGTGCAACGTTATTCAGGTGGGGGATCCCTTGTATGTTGTGAAGCAACTTTCTTCGACTGCAGAGGCCGCAGCATAATACTACTCAAATTGTATCGAGTATGCCAAAGATTAAGGGGGACACTGTCACTTTGATAGCTGAATAAAGAGCACCAAGTGTTGATGTTTTTCATGTCAAACATTGTTTTGTCGTTGGCAAACTTTGGTGGAGAATCTATATGTATATACCTATCCATTTTGTAAGTTGTAAGGTATCCTTTTCAGGGTCTGAACTTGAACTCGTTAGGGTTACTTTGATGGATGTAACAACTAATTTCTATCTTTTAATCCGTAGCTCACTTGCTACATTTTAGCGTCTCATCCTAGTAACAAAAAGTTTACTTTTTCTATACTTAGTATAAGGCTCAAAATATAAATCTAAAGGTTGAATAGTTGTACTATGATTTTCTCTCAAACATAGAGAATTTATAAACTTAGAGATTTAGAGAGAAAACTATGAATTTGTAGCTGTAACTTGAGTATGATAATTCACGTTGAATGGCTTTATGATTTGCTTTAAGACTTTAGCAACTTTTTATAGCAACTTCCAGTAAAAACTTCAGTTTGAATATCTCTAATCTGTTGTAATTGAATCGTTTGAATTATGGCTATTGGAAATTTGAATTTTCCTAAGTATGACTGCCACAAATTTCTCCAGGAATATTGGAACTCTATTGAGCTTCAAATTTAATTCAGCAATAACCTTTTTGAAGCATATACCGAATATTTTGGTATTGACTTGAAAATTTTCAGCAGTTCACTGTATCTTGATTTGCTAAAATCTAGGCAAACTCAAAACAAGATAATCATGAGAATAATAAGTTAAGCCAAAAGATAATGTTCATGTGAAAAGAGTTAGATAAAAGGAGGTGATAGGACTAAGGAATGATACAACTTATCCAATACATATAGGCAAGCAAATCTCCTTAAATCATGTTGAAATGGTTGTTATAAACTTTTGAAACACTTTTGAATCAACTAGGTTAGTAAGAATTAAAAAAAATTTAGCAAATATTAGTTCAGCCCAACTAGTAAGGAAATCGAAAGTCCAATAGAGAATTCCGAAATGGACTAGTGTGGTTATGTTGAATGATTTGCTTTGGACAATAGATATTTGTTGGGATAACTTTCATCATCTATAAAATAAAATGTTAAAGGCCCAATCAAGAGGCAAGTGGAGTCTTCAAAGAATACTTCTTTGTCCTTTAAAAAATCATCAAGTAATATAGGGAAGGAAATAGTTATCTAGTCAGCTACCGGCCTCATAACTTAATTTCAACTTAGGGATGACCTCTTTGAGTTATTTCAATTTTTTTTTTAATAATCTTGCATTCATATTTTATCATGTTTCATTATCAAAATCATAAGTGTCACCTGAATGCCTTCAAAGAGGAACTTGGGAATGTAGGATAAGAAACTTCAAATTCATAACAATGATGAAGAAATGATGCTGTCAGAACTCCAGTGGGATTCATAGCACTTCTCAAATTGGCTACAAGAGACCTCATCAAGCGGGTAGTTGATGGTGCTTGTGAGATACTCAAGGAACTCTCCCATCAAGTTGAAGCCCAAAGGTAGTCCAACATGATGCCTCCTTTAGACGGGAGAGTCCCTCGGTTGGTGACCTTTGTTACCAACTATTGTGTCATGCTCCTTGAGGAAAATCACAGGCCAATCCTCTCAAAAATCCTTTCCATGCATCCATCAAATTTGAAACAAGAAAAAAAATCCCACAAAGGATTTCTCAAAGAAGAGTTCCAAAACCATAGTTGGTTCTGGGTATCTGCAGTATATTCAATGGAATAGGGACTCAAATTTGAGAAGATGACCTAATACTATTTTCTCATGGAATAAATACTAAGGAGTTGGTGAATAAAAGGCTTTGAGAATATAATGACGCGTTTGAAGACATATACAAGAAGCAATCCCAGTGGGTAGTAGTGGAGTATGCATTGCGAGAGAAGGCATGCCAACTTATAGTTCTTACAGTTGTTCTGACTTACAGGTCTAATGTTCACAATTACAGTGGGTGGAAAATGGTTCCTGTCCCAACAAATATGTTGAGTACTCTGCATCAAGCTTAGAGGCTATGCTTGGTTCTTTGTTCCAGCTTCAAGTAACCAAATTTGGTCGCAGCTACAGCTCTAAATCCAACGGTTTGATTGGTAAACTTCGAAATGCTGTTGCTAATCAGTTTCGTGGTGCTCCAATGTTGAGCATTTAGAGTATTTAGTTGTTTAATTCATGCTTTATTGAGGTTAAGTTAGTTGGTTAAGGTGTTGTAACTTAAACAACATAAGAAATATAATATTTTATTATATGAAAAGACATGTTTATTTTGAAACAATACGTTTCGTTTCACAATTATTTTAAAACAATACATTTTGTTTCTAGTACAAATTTTTTTTATAAATGAGACATCTCAAAAAAGTAAACTATGACGACCTAAACTTTCAAAAAAAATTATGGGTAAGGACCCTCTTTTATATTATAGGGTTGAAGATTGTGAATTGAATGAAAAATATAATTCTATTGACTACAGATCTGTTGACATCATTATACTTTGCCCATTTACAATATCAACCCAATTATTCATGAGAAAAAACAAACAAACAAAAGTGGAGTACATGTAGTCTTTGCTAAGCTTTATTGAAGATCTATTATAAATAAGACTCAAGTATTGAAGTGCTTGTCATCCAATTCTTACACGTACTAATCTTGAGAAAAGAAATCAGCATTCAATCATTCTTTTTCTCTCTAGCATTGTAATCTTAAGTGTATTTTTATTTGAGAGAAAACTAAATGTAACTGTTGAGCGTTCAAAGAACTATATATTGAGTGTTATAATAGGAATATACCATCATACTCAAACGTGTAGTAAAAGTGAGCTTTTTATTAGTAGGATCTAAAATGTTAAAGTGTATCAGGGGAGTTATAGTATAGAAGATAAGGATATGTAATCTTCTAGGGTTAGTTTAGGTTTTTAAAGGAAGTATAAAAAAGTCGAGTTAAATCCTGCTGGTTGGACAACCCTAAGCAGAGGTATATGCAAATTAGTTGTCGAACTTCTTAAGAAATCTTTGTGTTTTGTCCCTTTAATTTATGTCATTTACTTACGCAATGTTTATATTTGTTCTTTGTTTGAAGCAACAACGAAGTCAATGTCTCTATTCTACCGCCCTTGAAACTAATTTTAAGGCCTTAACATTCAATATCAAAGTCTATTACAATGATTGAGTATATTCCTTAAAACCCATTTCAAGACCTTTAGATAATAGTGCGAAAAGAAGCCAGACATTATTCAACCTTTTCTAGAGTATATTTGACAATATTTTATCTCTTTATTGATTCTTCAGACATGAAATTAAGAAAACAACCAATTCTAGACCTCTTGACTAATATATATATATATATATATATATATATATATATATATATATATATATATATATATATATATATATATATTTATTTATTTATTTATTTGTGTTAGATCTAATGACTTGGATGATTAGAATCCTTTTTCATCACTCATTTCAAGCATATTTTTCAGTTTAATCTCTGCTTATATATACCATTACTTTCAAGTTAATAATAAAAATTACTAAGTATGAAAAATTTATCAATTGTATTCCCACAATATACTTATTATTCAATCGAATTAATTTCTTTTTAATTAAAGACGTCAAAATCTGACTTCCAGAGATGAACGAATCGACTTAAAAGAATTGGGTTTACACATTTGATCCACATGCGCACAAACTAAATCTACACAAATCATTATTCAATCAGACTCGGCCCATAATCAACCATAAAGCCGATTAAACACCCAAAATTTTAGCACGAAGGTCACAACTCACAGGTCTTAAAAGTCACTAAACACCTAGAAGGCCATGGATTAATTAGGGTCACAACTACAAGTCTAAAACTCAATCACTTATGCACCGAATACCTAACACACCCATTTCTGCCACATAAATAACAAATCCTCCATCATTTCAAAACCCCTAAACCCTCATTTTCACACACCCAACCCCATGGCAGCTTCCACCCTATCCCGCTGTCTCTCCTCCCTCCGCCCCACCACCACCTTCACACGCCTCATCTCCACCATCACCGCCCCCTCAATCACCCTCCCTCCACCCATCTCCCTCTTCCCCCGCCCTACTCGGCCCTCCCTACTCATATCCCACTCACTCCGAGTCGTCTCCTCCACTCGTTTCTCCTCCATCCGCTGCCGGGTCAACCGCTCTGGGCCTTACTCCCCACTCAACAACTCTTCATCCGGTGGATCCAACTTCAGCGACCGGCCTCCCTCGGAAATCGCGCCGTTGTTCCCAGGGTGTGACTATGAGCATTGGTTGATTGTTATGGATAAGCCTGGTGGTGAAGGTGCTACCAAGCAGGAGATGATTGATTGCTATATCAAAACCGTAGCTCAAGTTGTTGGAAGGTTTATTTACTATTATATCCCTCTTATTTCTTTTAATTTTATGCTCTTTGAGGTCTAATTGTTTATTTATGAAATGGTTTTTTGTTTGTATAATTTGTATTGCATTTCTAGCTTTTTTTTGGGTCTATAATTGTTTATTTAAGATTATATATATATATATATATATATATATATATATATATATATATATATATATATATTTGGGGGGTAATTGTTCATTCATGATATGGGCTTTTGAAAAATTCAATTATTTTTGTGTATATCATATTCATAATTCAGATGTTTTGTTATTGGGTTGAAGCAATTTGGAAGAAACTGATTGCCTTTTACTCAGAATTGAATTGGAATGATGAGTTTATGAAATATTCAATAATGAATATGAATGATGAGTGATTATGTATTTCTGTGGTTGTACTAGCACGGATGAGACCGTGAGACTGCTGTTTACTAAATTTTTGACAGACATAAGAGTTTTATTTTTAAGTGAAAGAAGTTACCCATGAATAGAAAAAGTAATTTCTTCCAAAATTTATTCATTACATTCCACTATAAATTGCAAGATAGGAACTTTAGCATGCTTATACTGGATATGAATTTGAAGATAAGTGGGTTAGTGGGTATCAATCCAAATTTCAATACACGGATATCTATCAAAACCTTTTTTCATTAAGAAAAACTTCTGATCATGGAAATTTGAGGAGGGTTAAGGAAAATATTCCATTTTGACATTGTGTTCTATCACATGAGGATTTTCCTGAATTATGTGCTAACAGCCTGAAGTTGTCTTTGGTTTTTGCATTTCCAGAATTATATTTCACCTGATGTTTGTCTCAAGCTCTTGTTGTATAATGATGAATCCTGCCGATGACTGTTTGTTGTCCCTGCTGGCCTTTCATTTTGTGTGAATTTCAGTAATTTTTTGGTGTCTCTGTTGTGGTTTTTCAATTTTGTTTGTTGGTCATCAAGACATAGTTGATCAGGAATTGAAAGGGAAACAGAGAAAGTTAGCAAGTTAAGTTTAGTTGTGTTCGTAAATATGAAGGTTAAGTAACATTGTGTAATTGTCGGATGATCATTCAGTGAAGAGGAAGCCAAGAAGAAAATTTACAATGTTTCTTGTGAGAGATACTTTGGGTTCGGCATTGAAATCGATGAAGAAACTTCTAACAAATTTGAAGGTATGTAACTATAGAATAGTTTCTCCTTTAATTGTCGGAGATTATTATTATGTCACTGTTATTTTCTATGCCCTTTTCGTTGTAGGTATGCCTGGTGTCCTCTTTGTGCTTCCTGATTCCTATGTGGATGCTGAGTACAAAGATTATGGAGGTAAATAGCTAATGTGTTTGACTTCTTATTAACCAATGTTATTTGATGTTTTCAAGTGCTTTTAAGTGTGAATTGATTTAAAAAAAAAATCAATGGATAAACTTGAGATTAGATATTTCAGTTATTGGGATTGAGAAAAATGTTTGACTTGGTGAAGCAATGCCCTTTTCCTTTTTTTGCAATATGTAGTTGAAAATTTTCCATCATATGATTGTTACTTGTTAGAGTCGCACAGTATTCTAGAGTAGTCATTAATTGGGGAACCATGATGCTATGAATTAGCTTTGACTACTTAGCTTAAACAGAGAGATTAAATAAGAGAAAGAGAGCGTAAGGATGAACAAGCAAAGATATGATTGTACTAAGTTAATCAAAATGATATCACTGATACAACCTAACGATTCATTGAGAGAAATGGAACTCTCCCAATGCCTGAAAAGCTACTGATTATTGTCAACATATTGAACATGCTTTTTCTTTCCCAAGTAGCTCTATTTTTTAGGATGTTCCAACAAACAACTTATTTCTTCTTATTCAAGTCACTGTAACAGTCTATAATTCTACTAACCTAGATTGTCCCTTCCCCCTAATCCTGATTCCTCCCTTATGACTCTATAGGCTTCTCTCTTTTGGGTTTTTCTGGTATAATGACATTTGAATATGCTTCGGTTCCACAGTGACTTAGCAAGGAACACTCTGTAAGTCTATAGGCTTGATAATTGTCCTATATAGGTATCAACATAGTACTATGAATTTTGTTGAATTGAATTAGTATAGTTGTCGTTGCCTCCAAATCAGATTAGTAATGGTTGAATCTTTTAACATTTTGTTCCATTTGCAGCATTTGTAACCCCCTAGCAATTTGGTAGTCTTTGATGTTCAGTAGCCAGCAGCAATCATATTTATGAAAGTGAAATCATGTTTCCTACTGAATCAGTTAATTATATATAATAATGCCTTTTGCTTTCTTTAAGTTCCCAATAATGCTTTAAGTTGTTAGACAAACTGGATTAAAGTCCCACCCTTTCACAATTAAGGAATAAACATAATTTCGCCCAAGTACCTGCGAAAAACTATTAGTTGTGTCATTCCTGTACTGGCCTCTTGTAGCTAAGCTTAGTAGGGGCATCATGTGTGATCCTAATCATCAACTGTTGTGATTTTCTAGAATATGCGGCATATAAAATTTATTCACAAGAGAAGAATGCTATTTGTGCGTTGTGTAGAGCTTCCCATTTGCAGTGTATCATCCTCTTGAAAATAGTTTTGTTAGAAGAATACTTAAATTCTATCTTGTTAATTTCTGCAGCGGAGCTGTTTGTCAATGGTGAAATTGTCCAGAGACCTCCAGAAAGGCAAAGGAGAGTGGAACCAGTGCCTCAAAGAAATCAAGACAGGCCAAGATATAATGATAGGACAAGGTATCAAAGGAGGAGAGAAAATATGAGGTGAACAACTTGAATATGGACTGAAGAAGACATATACTGGCTAATAACCTGGTTTTGTTTAAGTAATGTGTTTGACAAGGTTATGCTTGCTGTTTATCGTTGTTTGCAGTGTCACACTAGGCTCACAATAGTCTATCTGTAATTTCAGTGTCATGCTATGTTCACAAAAGTGTTATTCTGTCTCTCCGTGTGGGACTTCTAGTTGGTATAAAAAATTAATCTCCTAGACTCCTAGTTGTCAAATTAGTGTTTGAATCCATGACTAAGGGCGTTGGTCACCAATTGTTGGTATTTGGTTCCAATTTTGGGAATTGTTGGAGGAGAAAGTTGTTTAACATTCTATGAAATTTATCTTCCTTGATTCATCTCTCCTTGCAATTCAGCCAAAAAAGAAAATTGGTGACCAATTCTCTGTCTGAGTCCTTACTATCATTGTGCGTGTATGCTAAGTATTATTTATCGGATGTTTTTGAACTGTTGAACAATGTGTTTTTGGTAACGGATAACATTGGAGTTTAAAGGTCTAGCTAAGTGATTTGTTCACGAAAGAGATGATCGTGAGGGAGCATATGCACCTCAATTAGAACTCCATCCCCTAATTGATGTTTATGGTTCCAAACAGATATGTATAATCTTGTGAAAACATATTATAATTCCGCATAAATTTGTAAGATACAAGTGTCTGAAATTATGCATTTTACTCTTTAAATTTAGGATACTTATGAATTTTTTATTCATGGAAAGGTAACTCCATATATTGCTCAATTCCGAGAGGCCTAATGGTTCCTAAGAGACTCAAGAACTCTCTGAATAACCTTTAAATTTTTATTTTAAATATATTATTCCAAGATACTTGGGGATTTAAACATATTTTAATTCCTGTGAAAATTTAATTATTAGAATTTGAATGGTTTTAAACCTTTTTTCATATGACCCTTGAAAGTATCCACTTATCCTTTAATTTTTTTTCCAAAAATATCTCAAAAATAAAGTATATTTTTAGAATTTGACTATTTTGGACAATTATGGATTCGAAAGGACCACATTAATAAAATCACCATGTGTCCTACAAGGTCATATTAGGCTCTATGGGTTATTGGAACCATTTATTTCGCTAATCTCAACTAATTACCAAAATGGTTATAATTGAATCATAACTTGTTTTTAGGCCTTTAAAGATAGAGCATACAATAGGTAATGGTTCAAAACTCCTCATATGATTCTAAGAAACATTTAGTACTTTATTTCAAATTGGAGAATTTTACGAGAGAATCTCAAGATAGTGTATAAAATATGAAATTTTTCGAAAATATCTTTAAAACAATATGTAACCTTCACAATTTAGTCATTTTGGACAATATCAAATGTAGTGAGAGAAGACTTTAATATGATTACCATATGTCTTATAAGATCATATTAGGACTTACTAGTGATTTGAACCATGTACTTTGACCCTTATAATCTATTTCAAATGATTTTTAAAACTTCTAAATTGATCCAAATTTCATTTTAAGGACTTTTTAAGACCAAATATAAGGTATAAAATGGATTCGAACTCATCATATGACACAAAAAAAAAATCATGTATCTTTATCACAATTCAAAAAAATTTGGAAAATATATCAAAACCATTGTATAGGCCCGGTTGAGAGTACACCTTTATATGATCGTCATATGTCTTATAGTGGAAACATCTATCAATTCTAAAATCTCATTTCAACATATTTACAAAACTCCTATAATTCAGCTATAAACTCGTTTTAAAAACCTTTTGAGACTAAATATAAAGTATTAGATGGTTTTAACTCTTCTCATATGACCATAGTGTGCATGATCTACTTTTGTTTCAATTTTTAAAATTTTTCAAAATTATCTCAAATGTAGTGAATATTATCTTTAAAATTAAGTCATTTTGAATAATTATGGACCCCTCTTAAATAAACACCTTCATGTGATCATATTGTATTTTATAAAAGAATATGAGGCCATAAAAGTGATTGAAATCATCTTCTTTTAGTCTAAAACCTCTCAAACCGATTTCAAAGTACTATAAATAATGGGTTGGCATGAAGACAACATGGACTCCCTGTAATACTATGTATTTTCAATGGTTACAAATATCATTTTTAGTATTTCCAAAGTATTAATTTAGGTAAATATTTTTAAAAGAGATAAAAGAATTTAAATAGTTTTCTAATTTTAAAAAAATAACATCTTATTCCTCAAAATTTTGAAAGTTTTCTAATTAATTTAGGATTCTTCTAAAACAAATATCTTATAAATATCCATTTTCTCATAATTTTTCAATTTCACAAAATTCATATAAGTTTTTTGTTCCCTTAACTTTTATGTATTTTATTTATTAGTTGTAAAAAATAAAAAGAGAAAAACCGTAAAAACCTAACCTTAGCTAGCCATCCATGACTAGCCACCACCAACCAGCTACCTTAGCAGTTGGTCTGCCACCACCAATAGGCCTAGCCTGGCCCTAGCACTAGTTGGAGATTCCCTTCTCTATTTTCTTTTTGTTTTGCTAAATTATTCGTGTAATTAATTTATATCATGTTAGTTATATATAAAAAATATATTACAAGCATTAAAACATGAAAATTTATGTTTCATATCTTATAGTAGTACTAATAGATTTTTAGATTTACAATATGAACTTTAAAGTGAGATTTATGCCCTAAATTACGGAATTTTGATATTAAATTAAGGGATTATACATCAATATTGAAATATGACTTCTAACCATAAATTATATAAATTACAACATATTTGGAGGATTTTAAAAATTTAGTTTTCTTTATTATTTAAGATTAATATTTAAGCAATTTCTAAGTTTCTAAAGTGGAAAAATTAATTACCTATTTAAGGTACGTATATGTTGGACATACTTATATGTATAGAAATGTTTATTGTTGCTCAATTACATATTTACGTAGTATTATGTCTATGATTGGAATTGACTTATGAGCAATATTGAAAGCATGTTTATCGGCATATTTAAAGGAGTTGACATATTTGAATGAGTTTAATTATGCAAGTATGAAAAATGTTGATGCATGTTAAGTAATCGTTAGCAATTTTTGCTTCGTTTCGGATTATGTGTAAGGAACCAGTTGTGCTGGTTCCCTTATGCAGCGGAATAAAACAAAGCAATAAAGAACACCACAGATTTAACGAGGTTCAGCCAACTCTGGCCTACGTCCTCCTATCCTAAGTCCTTTATTAATCTACTCCGAAAAATAAAGACAAAGAACACTCTACTGTTTCCCTACTCCGAGAACCAGTAAACCCCACACTCTACTCCGAATGTGCTCTAAACTTACCCTCGTAAGTTCCTAGTGTGTTTGAACTCACAAACACTCACCAACTCTTCAACCCCTTTGTCAAAGACTTAATACAAGATCAAGAACTCTCTAATGATCTAACTCTCAAAAGTCAAATAGAGAAAAACGTTAAAACACTATTATGCTCTTGTGTATCACTTAATAATTGAATTAGTGCTTTTAGCTCTCAAAGATAGAACTCTATTAAAAATGCGTGAGAGCCATCACCATGATTATTCAGAGTAAGATGTATTTATAGGTTAGTTGGCTAAACCCTAAAATCATGCATATAAGATATATGCGATTTTATGATAAGTATTTATCCTAATTAATTTGATCACAAGATAAAATCAATTTAGGATAAAATACTTCCTAGTTTTTAGCTAACCAAAAATATCATCTTATCTTTAGCTGCTTGGATATATTTTAAATCAATATTTTTCGGAAAATATCCTTTTTGTAAAATCTTTGTAAAAACAGCAGCTTAAATAATCTGTTCAGTTAACCTGGTTACCTGACCTGGTTCCCTGAACTGAATATGTTATGAAATTTGTTCCAAACCTTGTACCAAAATTCATAACGATATTTAATATACTAAAATCACTTTATATACTCAATTATATAAGTTATACTACGGAGCATTTACATGAAGTTCCTAAATAACTCTTTGAGTGTAGTCTTCCTTCATGCATTCGTTAAGTCTTGAAAGCTTCCATGAATGAACTCAATTATTGACCAAAGGACCTTCCTTTAAGTTGATCGAAAATCCTTTCAAGCTTCCAATCTTAGAAATCAACTTAGATACTGCACATTTAACAAAGTTAATGTACAATACTAAATAAGTAACTGCCTTTCATAAAAGCAGTTTGAGAGAACAGTTTATACTGGTTCCCTACCAGTGCATAGCTCATTTATCATCTAACTGTTCCCTGTATAAAGATAAGTTAGTTCAACAAATATCTCATATAAGTAATAACTTATCTAGGGAAACAGTGTTCTATTTTAGCTGGTTCCCCCAACTGTATTGAACACTTTCAAAGACCTGTTTCCCTTAGCTGTTTGTCATCATTCAAAACTATCAATCAAAACCTAAGGGACTCAACAAAGGGCTTACTAGGATCGGATCAAATTATAGAATTGTGCGATTCTACCTAATAGTGTATTTAGGCATATAACTCTAAATTTTATCACTATATGCTTATTTTAGTGTGAAATTGCTTAAAAATTTTAATTGTTTGATTACTTTCTCTTAATTTAGATCAAATTTTTCAAAATTTTTATTTGTTGCAATTTTCATAATTATTATTAATGGAAGAATAATGATAAACCATTTAAAAATACGCAATCATAAACAAATTGGAAACCAACTAGAACATATCAATCATCATATAAGAAACTCCCATCATAACTTTCTATGTTTGTCCCCATTTGGAATATCATATCTATCTCCATCAATTATTTTTTTCAAAATCGTTAAAGACCAACTTATAATGAAGTTGCATTAATATTTCAATCAAGTATGAAGCCCTAAAATCAACTGATTTTATCACATACTCTAGATTAAGTGATACAAATGGACTATATATAAGTCTATAAATGATTTACAACTAATTAAGATTTTGTGTCTTGGTGAATTACCAGAGTACGTACTAATGAAGTGACGAGAATATGGGTGTTATTTGCTTAAAATTTAAATAATTTAAACAACATGATTAAAGCTGTTGCATTTGAATTAGAACACAAATATATGAATGAGTGTTGGCTGTGAGGAAGGTTATAATGAAGGACAATTGGTTTTATGATCATTATCTATAAATAATAGGGCAAGGATCCGGTCTCTTCCATAATAGCGACATAATAATAACATAATTAGAGTAGGACTTTGTATCATTTCTTACTAGTCCCCTGTGGACCAATAAACAAGTCTGTTTATTCCTAAATCATAAATAAAAAGTAGTTTAATTAAAGGACGTTTAGAGTTCTATTTATGGTTTAAAAGGGTAGAGTATTATAATGAGTAACTTGAAGCATGAGTTGTATTCTTGATTTTTCTCGCATGTGACCAAGTAATTATTTTATAATGATAAATGTTAGGTTTCGTTTGTATTCATAACATGTATGTACTCAACTTTGCTTATTATGTGTACTTTTTTGTTGGTCATGGCTCATAGCCTATTCCTTAATCAACCCTTTGATAACCCAATTCTACATTCATGTTGTTGGTGAGTTGTCGTCACCTAGCGTGTTATAACCCCTCTCTTGCTCTTCCTATCATGATGATAAAAGATCCTCATATTCCTCATATATACCTGTTATACCACCATTATCAGTATCACCACCAAAAACTTCTGGTGACCCATAATCACTTTATTTTAAGAAAATATAGTTCAAACTATCAATAATCACTTTATTTCTTCATTTGAATTGAAATTTGAAACTTATATGAATGATTTTTGAGTAAATTATTTACATTGGTATACGGTTCCAAACCTCCTTATATAACAATAGAAATCACCCTAAAAATTTATTTCAATTTCAAAATTCTTCAAAAAATATCTTGAAAAAACATATATTAACCTTTATAATTTGGATATTAAGGACAACTCAATGATGGAATAATTTGATATGATTACCAAGGGTCTTGTAGGGTCATATTAGCCCTAAGAATGTCCAAAACTCCTACACGTAGGTCTTATATTCATTTTAGGGCCTTTTACGGAAAAATATATATTATTATATAGTTTCAAACCTTCATATGACTTTTGGAAGCATATTTTACTTTTACTTCAATTTTGAAAATTTATCGAATATATTTAAAACATAGTGTCTCAAAATTCAGTCATTTTGGACAATTGAAGACCCGTTGAGAAAATACCTTAATATATTTATAAATTTATATTAGGGCCTAGAATTGATTGAAACCATCTACTTAGACTATAAACAAACATCCATTTTAACCGTTGTCTTAAACTCTTACAGTTGTGTCCTAATTTCATTTTTAAGGCCTTTGAAGAATATAAGGTATTGAATGACTCCAAACCTACCTATATGTAGGGGTGTCAAATCGGGTCAGCGGGTCGGTTCTAGGTTGACCCATCGCGGGTCGGTTCTTATCGGGTCAATTTTGCCTATCGGATCGGTTTCGGTTCGGGTCGGGTCATTATCGGGTCGGGTTAAATCGGTTATTTTCTTGGTCGGGTTCGGTTTGGGTTCGGGTCGGGTTGTATTCGGTTCGGGTCAATGTCGGTTCGGGTTGTATTCGGTTCGGGTCAAGGTCGGTTCGGGTTGTATTCGGTTCGGGTCAAGGTCGGTTCGGGTTGTAGTCGGTTCGGGTTGTATTCGGTTCGGGTCAAGGTCGGTTCTAGTACAATCGGGTAGGTTCCTAAACGGGTTATATCGGGTTATTTCGGATTTGGGTCAAGATCGGTTCTGGTAAAATTGGGTCGGTTACTGAACGGGTTATAGCGAGGTTATTTTGGGTTCGAGTCAAGGTCGGTTCTAGTAAAATCAGATCGATTCTTGAACGGGTTATTTCGGGTCAAGGTTGGTTTTGATAAAATCGGCCAATGATGATGGTTAATTCATAAATTGGACAATGATGATGTCAATAAGTCATTTAAAAATAAAATATTTATGAGGTAATGATTATTAAATGTATATTATCCTATCAAACTAGTTTATAACATACGATGTTAAGTTTATATATACATAAGAACTTATAATATGTTTAGTTTGATATCAACAATGACAAGTTTGGGTTCAAAGTTATTAGATATTAGGTAAAAAAAAGGTCTGTCAAGATTAGGTCATATTCATTTATATTCAAATTATTAATACATCTAGTGAATTCGGGTAATGAATTGTTATAAATCGGGTTATATCGGTTATGTGTCGGTTTCAATCGGTTTTGGGTTCTTTTCGAGTCGGGTCCGTAACGGGTCGGGTCTGTAACGGGTCGGGTCTATAACGGGTCGGGTCTGTAACGGGTCGGGTCCGTAACGGGTCGGGTCTGCAACGGGTCGGGTCCCTTACGGGTCGAACACGGATCGGGTTTGGGTCTTTGAATATCGGGTCAAATCGGTTTCGGGTTAACTTCAGGTCGGGTTGGGTCGGTTTTCGGGTCTCACTTTTTGGGTCATAATCAGGTCGGGTCCGGGTCGGTTTCGGGTAACTTATCGGGTCGAGTCTGATTCTGACAGCTCTACCTATATGACACTAGAAAGCATTAAACAACTTTAATTCAATTTTGAAAACTTTTCAAAAATATATTAAAAGTAGTGTATAAAACTCAATTATTTTAAACAATTTTGAACCTGATAGGGAATACTTGGATATTCATATCATGATCTTATTGAGTTAATTATATTAGCCCTGAGATTGATTTGAACAATTTTTAAAACTCTAAACACTAGGCTAATTTCAGCTGATTTTCAAAACTTTTACAATTGAGTTTTAAAGTCATTTTTTCAGAGCCTTTAAATATTGTATTTTATGTATTAAATGGTTTATAACCTCCCCATATCACCCTCCAAACAATTTTTTACTTTAATTTCAATTATGAAAAAATTTCTAACATGATCACTATGTGTCTTATAGGATTATATTAGGCAATTAAGTGATTGAAATTGGTTACTTAGTATTAAAAATCCATTTCCAAGTCACTCATAAATGGGTCTTTAGCTCATTTTTTGGCCTTTGAAGATTGAATGCACAAACCTTCTCATATGACCCTTGCAAGCATCCTATACTTTTAGATTTAGTTTTGGAAAATTTTTAAAAATATCCAAAAATAATGTATAAATCATTCATTTTGCACAATAGTGAAACTGTTTACCGAACATCTTTATATGATCACCATGTGAACCCTAAAATTGGTTAGAACCATTTATGTTGACTCTAAATACCCTTTTTAACTGAATGGATCCTAAGCTCATTTTCTAAATACCCTAGGATTTCTAATATAACAACCATTAGATCCTAAGCTCATATTTTATTTTAAACTGAATGTAAGGTATGTACTAAATAGTTCCGAACAACCCATATGATCCTAGAAAGCATTCAACATCGTTAATAACATTTTTTTTCAAAGTATCAAAGGAGTGTATAATAGCCTTAAAAAGTTCAATCAATTTTGATAATTTTGTGAGTAACAATATTTTTAGCATAGGTCTTTATAAGATCATATTAGACCTCAGGATTGAATGAAATCATATACTTTGACTAATACAAATGTAAACCGATTCCAAATTCCTACAATTATGTCGCCAAACTCGTTTTAGGGCCTTTGGTGACCAAAAATAAGGAATGGAATAGTTCCAAAACTCCTCATATGACTTTTTTAAAAATATCTCAAAAATTGTGTATAATAACTTTCAATATTCCATCATTTTGGACAATTTTGAATATAGTGATGAAATTCCTACATGATATGGTTACCATGGGTCTTATAGGTTTGTCTTAGACCCTATGAGTTGTTAGCACCATGTAATGTGACTCTAAAAACCTATTAACCGATTTTTAAAACTCCTATATAATTAGGTCATAACTTATTTTAGGTGGATATTTGGAGACTAAATATATAGATTTGGATGGCTTCAAACCTCCTTATATAATCCCAAAAAACATCAATTACTTTTAATTCAATTTCAAAAAAAAATTAATATCATATCAAAAATAGTGTGTAGAAAACAAACCATAAAAATTTAATCTTTTTCAAACCATGTAAGAAAATAACTTTATATGATCACTATGTATCCTATAAGGTCATATTAAGTTATATGAGTGATAATAAATATCGAGTTTTAAATGCTTCCAAATCTTCTAATATGACCTTTAGGTGGCATCTAATACCTTTGTCTACCATCCCATTTATTTATTTTGACGCCAACCCAAACCCATGGACTGTAAAGAAGTCTTATTTATTCTAATCATTATATTATATTCAGTATTTTGATGTATCTTAGGAGATTCATTCCAAAGCATATATATCAATACGTGTACACCGACTTCACATGTATACTTTGAGGTTGCATTTGTTTTTGTTTCAAATCAAATATTCCTAAGCATATATGTTGTCTATACTAATTAGCTTTTGTTTTTATTTCAATAAGCATTATTTCTTTTGATTTGAAATCCTTTACATTCTTAGATGTACTCCTATTCTTTTTTTTCTTTTTTTTTTTATCTTTCATGAATATAATTACGCGAAGATACATTATATTCACATCTTTGTCTCTTTTTGCAAAATTAATTATTCTAAATTCGAATTGGGAATAACATTAGGGTTAGGGACAAAAATTGAAGGGACATAATGTTAACAATTTTCAAACCATATTTGTTGTTCAATCATACTATTCATATAAGAATTATACCCATGTGACAAAGTGTATCTATCATCATAAAGAAAATCTTTATTTATTTAGTTAGATTATTGAATTCACGATGAAATCCATACATGTGGGGGGTTCTCCCCATGATTATCCTTTCCTGTTGGGCTAGACGGGAGAGGTACAAATATAGTTTATTCAAATACTGAGATGAGGGATAAAATAAATAAATTAATAAGACAATCACAAAATTGAAATTTTGATATTGCAAACAGTTAAATAAAACTAACAAGTTCATGTTTAAGAAAAATAAAAAAGAACACCAAAAATATTACACCTATATGACTATATCTAACAGATCTCACCTTTCTTGGTTATCAGCCTTTTTCTATTCCCTCAACTGTTCCCTTTGCAACTGCAGATCCTCCAAAATGCAATTTAAGAGCTTCTTTATATGGCCTTTCCTCCTAATATTGCAATTTCTATCATCTTATTTCCATTCGCAAGATATACTTTGTACTGCTCTTTCCCCTGATAGATATTTAAGGCATCTACAATACTCAATGCCCAAAAACACAGCTGAATAGAGCCCAAAGTGGCAGCCTACAGAAGCTATGTTTGGAATTTTTGTCAGCCAACAAATACGTGATTAAATTCACTCTGCCCATTAGTGACTACTACTCCAAAGTGGCAGCCTACAGAAGTTATGGTTGGAAATTTTGTCAGCCAACATATATAAGATTAAATTCACTCTGCCCGTTTGTCAGTACTCAGTAGTCATTCCGTAATCGACTAGAAGATGTAGCAAAGCAAGTATTCTTACCTATCCTGGCCCTAATTTCTTGGTAGTATTTAATCCCCAGACACAAAAGTCTTCTCTTCATAATACTTCCGCTCACTCACTGCTTTCTTCTCATTCCGTTTCTGCAAAAATGTCAACAGTATATAAGACAGCAACTCACAGGTAGAATCCGAAAAACCACCAGTAATGAAGAAATTCTACCCTTTCCCCCATTCCCAAGAAAGAACAGACATCTTGCCCTTAGATATGTTGGAAATCACTTTAGCCATTGAGAGTGAATGGACACTCCTTGAGATTTGCACATAGAACCCCTTCCCTGTTCTCTTTGATAAGGGGAAAAAATCTATTGGAGCAATTGGCTGGATGGGGAACTTTCAGACAAATAGCTCATAGGAAAGATTGCGAACTTTGACTCTAAATTGGAGGGAATGGAGGAGGATTTCTGTAGATGATCACATGAGATAGACTCTAAGTTCATGTAGCCGACTCCATCTTTTTGGGATTAAGGCTTGGCTTTGTTTGTAATTCAAGAAAGATTGGGGACTTGCAGAAATATCTCACAGGAAAGAAAAGTGCAGACCTGATACGCTTCATGATTTGCAACAATTCTTCTAATGATTGTTGTGGTTGTAATGTCCAATGGACTTTCTATTACTTTGAAGATTCCCATACTTATCGGGACAGCATATGGGTTGTCGTTTTCCTGTATTAGATAATATAAGACTTTAAGCAGCAACCACAAGGATTAGATGATATACTGAAGCAACAAAAGGATAATTTTTTTACCTGCTGGAAGTCATCACTCTCAGCTACAGTTCCATGGACCACCAACGAGATATTGAAAGTTGTTATCTGCACCAACATCAAACAAGTAAAAGAAATAGAAACGATTCTTCATGAATAAATACAAAAGATAATAAAACAGAGTAGACTTATCCAACTTCAAAAGTTGACTTCTTTTTTGGATAAGGAAAAGTCAGGATGTTTTAGTGAAAAGAAGGGAGCACATCTATCAAAGATGGGAAAAAGTAGTTATTCAAGCGAACAAAGAGATAAATAGAGCAACAAGCCCTTAGAACTTCTGCAATGTCTAAGGCAGAAAGAAAAAGGGAGCATTAATTTGCATCTTAACAAGATGTTCAATAGTCAATATAATTCGTATGCTCCTTGTCATGTTTTCAAATGACAGTACAAATCATTTAGGCTATATTATGATGGTTTCTCTCCGTTCTCATCCCTCACCAGCTCACCTGCAGAACTCAATTCCTCTGTACAGTTCAACGGATGTAACATATCAATTTGTAAAAAGCTCATAATAATAGTTCTTCATATAAAACAAAGGTCGTACCCAGTGCACAATGATAGTTCTTCATATATATATATATATATATATATATATATATATATATATATATATGAGAAAATGATAGTTCTTCATATGTATTGTCTAAATGCAACCAGCAGCTCAAAGCCAAAATAAACAACAATTACAGCAGGATTTTTCCAATCACCTATGGTCTAGAAACTTCAGAACAAATGAATATATTTCCTAGAGTTCATGTGGGAAACACAGTAGGAGAATGAGGTCTAAATGAGGGGGCCAACCAGGAGAAAAGGCCAAAGCTTAGACAAATTATATTCCACAGCTGCCAAACAGAAAGATAAAGCAAAATATCTTCCATTTTGGATAAAGCTAAACATCATTTCCTATTGCTCTCCTCTTTCTTCACAAACTTTGAACAATTGAAGGGGGATCATCAAGAGATGAAAGGAGAGAAACCACAAGCTACCAAATGGAAAAGAAATCTAACCGTGTCTTTAGATACTTCCCAAGGAGCACCAATGATAACCTCATCTACATAACGACAAGCCAAGACACTCAGACTTCTTTCATGAAGATTCATGATTGGACGATGACTTCCTCTTTTAGCACTGTACACAGTAACAAACAACAAATAAAAACAAATTATTCAAATGGCTTCTAAGTACAAGGCTTTAAGCAGTAGCACATTCAAGAGGCTTCTCCTCAACTGATCGAAATTCTTCATCCCATGGCCATAAAAAAAAATCTTCATCCTTATCCAAATTCCAAAATGTTTTGATGACCAAGGCCCTAAACTCTTCAACTGATCTTTAATTAAATGTACTTGTTTCTTATTGTATGTCATTGTAACTTATAATTTGTTTACTTGTATAGTATATCAAGTGAAGCAGAATACCCCCCTCCTTTTTCTCTCCTAACACTAAATAACCCATCTTGACCTCTGCCCCACTCATAAGAGACAATCCTATCTCTCACTGGTTGCTTCTCTTCCTAAATATCATTTTTGTCAAATAACAATATGAAAATAAACCAGAAAAATCAAATGATTAACTTCTACTTCTTCACTGGCTAACATAAGACAGACTAGCAGAGGAAATTAATCTATTAACTCCATCCCCAGGTTAAAACCCTTTGGGGGGAACCTAAAGTAATTTGGAGCAAATCATCAACAGAGTTCACACAATTCAAGACACATTTATTCAACTCAAGCCAATTTTCTTTGTTTAAGTTACACATTCATTTATCCTTTTCTACTCAATAGTAGCAATAAGCAAGCCAGAAGGATTGTATGATTTGTTTGGATATGAACAAGATCATGAAACGAGCAAAGGAGAGAAAAAAAAGGGCTCAAATTTTTAGGGCAAAGAGATTATCACAGCCTAAGAGGCAAACAGATACTTAAAGAGAAACTTCACAGAAAAATTAATTCACAAGAAGGCAATGTACAATAACCTGACAGTCTGGTCAGTATGGATTCCAACAAGAAGAAAATCTCCTAGTTCCCGAGCAAGCTGCAAAATCTATGAGTAAAAAATTCAACATTCAAGTTAACATATAAATCCAGAAGTATGCAACAGAAAACCAAAGAATGCAAACTGGAATAACATTGTGCTGTAATGATCTCAATTTGTCTCATATCAGATCATTTCTGTTCATTTTACAAAATCTAGCTTAACGTAGCAAATACAGTGGCTCATATTGTCATTAATTACAATGTGCAGATCCAGTTGCACATTCAAGTCTCATAAGTCATAAGATACAAAAAGCCAATTAAGTTGCACATATAAGCTTAGAAATTCTATAAACTTCAAAAATCATAATATACAATAAATAAAACAGATTAGAAGGATGTTCATTACAAGTATGCGTCACTTGAAAGTAATATCTTAGCTCTCTTGCAATAAAAGGGGAAAGAAAAGAAACACCAAATAGTGGGCAGATGAAGGGGCAAAGACAGAAATGAAGAAAAAATAGGCGTAAGAGAAATTATGAAGGAAGAGAACATGCAGCATACCTCCATATGCCCAGCATGGAAAAGATCAAAAGCACCATCAATATAAACAATACGTGAATCTGGTTTGGGACCCTGTAAATGGAAGGGAAAATTAAAAAATTGAGCATAATAAGGACCAGACAATTCATACATATAACGAACACAGCATATTTACGTCAATTCAGGTTGTCAATTAAACTCATGCATTATTAAAAGAAATGGAATATGTACTTTACAAAAAACTGCTTCAGTATTTCTGTCTCTTTTGAAATTCCAACCATATCTAGCAAAAAAAAGGACAATGATGCAAGGTACAGTGAATTCATAATTAATACCAAATTCTTGGTACATAGTGCTTCTTCTACTCCCCGCTTCCACCTCCCTCCTGCAGTCATGTTTATTTAATATATATAGGGTTTAGAGCCTAGCACTTATCATTGAAAACCCTTGATCTGAACTGAACTGGAGTACGACACAGCACATATCTAAGCTTAATATCCCTAAGTCAAACTTACCAGAGTTTAATAGCCCTAAATTGAAGTTCTCCGAACTAATTACCCCTAGATTGAACTTACCTGACCCTAAGCTTTATAGTTATTAATTATTTATCCCTAAAGGGCCTGAACAGAAGAACAGAACTAACTTGGACTTATCTCAACTTATTAACCCTGTAGCTTGCCTACAAAATGCAGACCTGAGTTTTTCAATTGAGGTAAGGGAATAAGGCCTAACCATATTCATTTGCATAAAAGAAAGATCTTCTAATCAACTAAACAAACCCCTGTACACATGCTAGTTCTGCTGCAATTTTTTGACACCATAGCATGATGTATTAACAAAAAAATCCAGAAGGGTAACCCTCACAGGATCACCACTCACAGCATCACCCACATTGTCTGCATATCATTTAACAATGAAACACTTCATCCCCTAAGGTGCTAAGATCTTACCAATGTACCACAGGAATTCACCCTTTCATGCCAAAAACATAAAATATATGTTTCTAATATGTTCTTCTAAATGATGTTAGATTTCCGAGAATAGCTTCATTTCCTATCTTCTTCAATGAGTCACATAATGAAAAAACCGTCATATCATCCTCATTTCTGTCACATGGCAAATACTGTAAAGCTTCAAAACATACACATTAATGCAAGCCGTTTCGTGAATTAACGAATAAGTTAAACACCAAATGTTGAACAACAATTCCCTCAAATATCCAGACCTCCTAGACCATTCGCTTCATTGTGGAAAGCAATTTCACCAGTATATAGCTCGTTAAAGACCCAAATGAAATCCTTGAAATAATCTAGCTCCAATCAAAATGTGGAAGATATCCATCAATGCAGAATCAAAATGTGGAAACTTCATTCTAGTACAAGAAAAGATGGTGGGGGCAAGGAAACCATACACAGTTGTTTAGTTTGATTTCTTGATTCCTTCAACATTTTTGACAAGCAATAGTAAATGACCTCAGATCCTCCTAATTTCTCAAGCACGTTCTTATCAAAATCCAAATAACTTGTTCACAGACTTACAGTCAGAGTCATGAATCATAGGTTTATCATCACTATATGCAGCCTCAAAGTCCTCACCCCATTCTTTCCCATGAAAATCACAAGGAGGTTCCAATAATAATTTCCAGGGCATAACTGCTATCGTGGTAAATGAGAACTAACATTTTTTTCCCCAATTATAATACTTCCCGTTTCTACACTTTTCCTTTCTTGGCCTTCAGGATTAGGGGGTCAATGTTATGAAAAGAGACAAATATGTCCTTCAAAAGAAAATTTTCATCCAGTAGAAATTCAGGATTTTAAACTATACAAAAAAGATGAAGATTGTGGCTTTAATTCTAGACTGCAATATAGATTCAACATAGTGGAGACAATAATCAAGCGAGAACAAATAATTGAGAGTTCATCTCACTTTAAGATAAATTATCTGCAATGCTCTTTTAAAGCATTAGGAATATCCATATAACAGATGTTGGATGGATTGAGCATCCTTTTCCCCTTCAATAATATCCTTCAAACCTGAAACACTAGGCGGCAACATGCCTACGTTCTTTACTAGGATCCCAAAGCTATTTATCAAGTTGTTAATTATACTCATCTTGTATTTTATGGGGCCATATGATGATTAAGGAAGTACCAAAAATCTTTACAAAACAATAATAAATTTCATATCGGTTCATTCTACCACATTTTAACGCATTGTTAATGGCTATGGTGCACAACATAGAAGTCATATTGCCCGTCAAGACCTAGGCCATCACCATCTGTCTTTATTTTATAATTTTATTCATGTAAGGCCTGAATAGTAAACCTTAAATTTGTTGATTGAAAGTAAAACCTAGATAATTTCTTTGTTGAGATGTTTGGGTTTGATAACGGATCTGAATACCATCATACAGGAGGTCGGTTTTCTTCCCATTGATAAAGATTGAATCTGGTATTGCTCCTACCACAACTTTGTCATTCAGGTAGTCAGGTTAACTCTCTTCTTATCCAAATATTTCTATCTAAAGCTGGTGTGGGAAGGGGAGGGAGTGGAGCTGTGGATGTTCCAAGGCCCAAGGAACTTTACTATATCACTTAAGTCTAAACTCACATTGGTAGGGTAAGGAGAGAAGAATACTCCTTTTGATTTTTACGAAGCTACTATCCATTCTTTGCAGAAGAAAGCAACCAAAACAATAAAATATATGCAAACAAGCAGATTGTACAAGGAGGTCAAGTGTTCTAATTTTTACTCAGAAAACTTGATCATCTCAATATTACAGTAAGGGAATGATACTTCCTTTATTGCATCATTGTGAAGTTTTTATGTGAGCTCCCTTTTATCTCTTTTGACAACCAAAAATTCTATTCCAAGAGTCAGTACTCAATAGTTTATAAAGAACTGAGGACAGTACATACCTTTCCATTTGAGAACTGAACAATTCTGCGAGATGTTGGAAGAAAGTGCGAGATACGAGTCCCACCAGCTGATACACCATCATCAAACTTTTGGCTATGACCATGGCTAAACTGTCTCTGGAGGGAAGAATGATTTGAGTTTTCATTAGAAGACCTCTCTCTGACGCAAAGAAGCATCCGACCTGCCCAAGAACACTAAATGTATCAAAGAAAAACACAAGTTATCGACAAATCACATATGTGTGAGTTTGATGCTGCATAAAAGTGTTAGCACTTCACAAAAAAATTTCGTAAACAGCCGAAGGAGCAGCAATCAAACATATTTACTGAATTGAATGCCAATACAGCTAGGAAATACCATACATCACAATTAAGCAAAATCCAAGAGGAAAAATCATATTATAGAATAAAGTAACTACCAACAATGTCTGTGCTGGATACTCCTTCAGTTCGTTTGATCTGCTTAAATCGACCAGCTCTTTTAGCTAGAGCATAAGCATCAGAACCATCAGGAAGAAGGCAGGGGTCATCTCCATGAATAATGTAGTCAATATTATATTCATCAAAAAGCTTCTTCATAAAATCCTCAGTAATTGCATAAGGGGCATTAGGAATGACCTCATCCACCCATTTTACAGCTTGGACCATGATCATCCTGTCAAATTTTTTTACTTAATCAGTTATTTTGATACACAGACTCTCAAAATAATAGTTAGTTTAGTAACAATATCCCATTTACTTTCCAGCAGAAGAGTCAGCTATATAACAAAGTGAACCCTTCACAATTACAAATGAGATGGAGCCATCAAGTCAATGCCTTACGGATATACGATAACAAAGACACTAAGTCTAGGACCATTCGATATCTTCAATATTCACATTTTACATGATTAATTCAAACTAAGAATAACAGTTCCATGATATCCTTCACAACCTCTTACAGGAAGCCTTATTATTCCATCGCAAAGAAATAAATATCGTTAATAATTGTGAAATTCCAGAGTCAACCTAAGAACATCATAGCAAAAATCCATAGAAATTTCACAACCTAAATGAACATAACAGCGATATCCATGTGTTACTTGCAACATCTGCATAAGAAACATATACATAACTACATGGTAATTAGCAAATAGACATTTATCAATCCAACAAAGCAAGTTCTACCACATTACCAACATGTAGGTAAAACTCACTTGAGAATTTGGTTGCAATAAGTGACATTGAGAACTTACCTACAATGTATAACAACCACCAGATGCTAAATGGATAAAAACTACCTGATGCTAGATGGATAACAACCACACAATCCCACCGAATCAAGAGTTGAAGATACCTAACTGTGAAATTCCAGAGTCATTCTACAAATTTCATAACCAAAAGCCCCAAACAGACAACAACCTAAAATGAACGGATTGTTGATTGCCATGAGCTCCTTGTAGCATATAGGTAAGTAAGACCGGCAAGCTGGACTACACAGCTCTATTGTTATTTTGGAATTGAATTTACTCAAACAAGCTAACCGCAGTGAGTAAAAACATGACTGTGATAACTCATCCAAACATCAAAATTACCTAAAACTTCTATCTACAACCAGCCCTCACCCCAACACAAGGAACCAAAAGAGTCGCTAGCTAGCTTGTTCAACAACCTAATACGCATTATTTCAAATTGATTTATCAAACTGAAAAGTTAAGAGCATTTTATATCTTACATATTCATATGTGCTCATTTCATATTAAGAATGACAATTCCATGAATTCCAGCAAAAGAGACCTCACAACCTCAAAAGAAGCCTTCTTTTTTCCCAGATATCGAAGTAACATCTCCAAACGTCGGAATCGCCATAAGAACATCATACCCAAAATCCCTAAACATCCCACAACCTAAAATGAACACAAGAGTGAAAACTCATGTCCAATACTATTAGTGAATTCTAACACCTCAAACAAATTAACACATCCTTACTCAATTCCACTAATTACGTAATTCACATCCCACCATGAATGCAGTCTCAATAATATGACCAACCATCGAAACATCAAAAATACAACAAACCGTATCATCAACCACCCTAGCGCAACACAGCGAACCATAATACTAGCTTCGCACTTTCTCAAACTAAAACATCAAATATAAGTCTCAAGTACTTGATAAAATAACATCAAGTAAACACAACACTATAAAACCGAATCTAAAACCGCCTCCCCCCAACACAACGAACCATAAGAGTATAAGACTCGCCTTTCTTTAACTAATTCACCGAATTTAACCCTCAAATCTCAATAAATTCATAGCATAAAGTTAACACAATAATTAAAACATAAAATCAAAACCCCAATTCCTAACCTTTCATGGAGAGGAGTAACAGGTGGGCCCTTATTCGCCGTAATCTCGGCATCGCTAACAACACCAACAACCAACTGATCCCCAAGCGCACGAGCTTGACGGAGCGCATTGCAATGTCCATAATGCATCATATCAAAGCACCCATCCATGTAAACCCGAACCGGCTTCTTCTTCCTCCGGACCCACAATTCTAGGGTTTCCGATAACCCGGACCCATGATGAATTCCCCAAACTGATAACCCTAATGCCACCCCTGCAACAACCCATTTCGCGATTACCCTCAATTTCTTCTCCCCTTTTGTTTCGGACGACATTGTTTGGGGGAGTATAGATGAGTTCTTCGGAGGTTTGAGATGATGCTCTCTGGAAATGGATTCCTTGAATTGGTGGTGTTGAATTCCTCTCCTTTATGTTGGTGTCGCAGAGATGTATGGAAGATTCGGGTTTCGATTCGGTTTCTTTTCTTGCGTAATGACGAATTAACGACGATAGTCAAAAGTGTCAAAAACTTTCCTCGCTTAGATCGAAGTTCACTACCAATTTAGGCAACAGAGGGAAATGTAACTCACATGCCATTGCCTGTGGTCCTGTGGATCGTGTCTATTCTAAGCTCGTTTAAGTGACTTTTAAGTACTTTGCAACTCGTTTAAGTGACTTTTAAGTACTTTGCAACTCCTTTAATGACTTTTTGTTGTTTTCAACTCTGACTGTTTTAAACATTTTTAACGATTATAGACGATTTGCAAAAATAGTAATTGAGTTGATGATTATGGGCTTGTTAAAGATCGTCCGTAAATCTCTATATATTTCCCGTATTTTAAATGCATATTATCGAATTTGCCCTTATTGCATGTAACATTTATTTATGTTTCTTTCACTCATTTTTTCTCGTTTTATCTGACTTTTAATCACTTTTACCTTTTTCACCTTGTTTCATTCTCTCAACTCACTTAATATTCGCTCATATCTATGTTTATATATTCTGTATTCATAACTTTATATCCCCACTTTTGTGATTGTCCTTTCTAACTTTATATCTTCTTATCTTCTGTCAATTTCTATGTTGTGTATATGAGCATTAAAAGGCAATTCTAGCATGATACGTCAAATGTTTCAAATGTACAATGAAAAAACAATCAACACTAGTTGAGAATGAGAATGAGAATGAGAATGAGGTAAACCTATTTTATTTGGCTTCTCATTTTACCTGTATTCTTAGTTTTACGTAATGGTATTACGCTGTTATTTGTAATTAATTATGTGTTAATGAGCGTTATTTTTGTTAATTATTTGTTTTATTAATAGGGAAAAAACCTAGGCGGTTGGATTTGCAGTTAATATGCTCCATCGTCCGAAATAGACGTATATAGTGTAATATTGAACCGTTAATTATATTAAAATTTTAAATATTTTATTTAATTAAAATATTTCCTTTAATTAATATAATCATAATTATGTATTTAATTTTATGAACATCCAAAAATTGTTTATTAAAAATATATTTTTTATAAAATTAAAATGGAAAGATTTTTAAAAAAAATTGATTTCTTGAAGTAGCTAGCTAATTATTAGAAAATCTATTTTTAGTTTTGAAGGATAATTATTTTTAAAAAAATCTTTAACTTAGTCTTCAAATATATTTTCTTAATCCCACTGCAATTCTTGTTAAAGACCAAGTTCACTCCTATTAAGCCAAAACTTTTATTTTCTTAAAATTTGTAAGCCAATTTAGATTTGTTTTACCTCTTATTATATATACCATGTAAATAAGTCATAACCATTCTTTTTTTCAATTAATTCATAAAAGCTCACAACACACTCGTCACTCTTCTTCCCAAGGTTGATGGATAGGCATGGCCATGGGGCCAAGCTGGGAGAGGGGCCCGTGTTCGGATAAGTCCGGGCTGGGAGATTTGAATTCATACCAAATCGAATCATAAACGAAATTTAAATGAATTACAAATCGAATCGAACCCAATTCACGAATCGAATCGAAGTCACGAATTGAATCGGATCAAATTCACGAATTGAATCTAATCGAATTTCATATAACGACATTTAAAAATTAGAATAAATGAATTATTTCAAAAGTAAAAAACATTTATATTCACGAATCTCATAATGACATTCGTTGTAAACTTTTATATTCACCTAATCCTATTCATTTTTTATTTATTTTATCAATATTTATATATTCGTGAATAATATTGAGAGATATTCTCTTATAATAAGATATTTACATAAATTACATTAATTACATATAATCACAAAAAGACATAATCATATTCGATTCATATAAACTAAATTATATTCAACGAAACTAATATTCATTGATTCATATAAACAAAACTATATTCAACTAAACTAACATTCATTGATTTATGTAGACTAAAATACATTCAACTAAACTAACATTCATATATATTAAATTATATTCAACTAAACTAACATTCATATAAACTAAACTATATTCAATTAAACTAACATTCACTAATTTATATAAATTAAAATATATTCAACTAAACTAACATTCATGATTCGTATAAACTATACAATATACAATTCAACTAAATTAACATTCATTGATTCATATAAAATAAACTATATTCAACTAAACTAATATTCATATATTTATGTAAACTAAACTATATACAACTAAACTAACATTCATATAAGCTAAATTATATTCAACTAAACTAACATTTATATAAACTTAAACTATATTAAATTAGACTAATATTCATATAAACTAAACTATATTCAACTAAACTAACTTTCACTAATTCATATAAACTAAACTATATACAACTAAACTAACCTTCATTGATTCATATAAACTAAACAATATACAATTCAACTACATTAACATTCATTGATTCATATAAACTAAACTATATTCAACTAAACTAATATTCATTTATTCATATAAACTAAACTATGCACAATTCAAATAAACTAACATTTATTGATTTATATAAACTAAATTAAGATTTATATAAATTAAACTATATTCAACTAAACTAACATTCATTGATTAATATGAATTAAACTAAATTATACTCCCTTCGTTCTTTTTTGTTTTTCCCATATTCCGCATCCGAAAATTTCAATATAACCTTTGTTCACCTAAAAAATAGACAAAAATACCCTATATTCAAAAGAGAATTGGCAAAATTATCTTAACTTACCCTAGGTAACCTAACTCGTATTTACTCACCCCTCACTACCTCATATTCATCCCAACCCCTTGTATAACTTGCCGTCCTCTTTCCTTCTCTCTCCCATTTTGGCACTTTCCTTAAAAAACCTCAGATCTATTGCAGTTTGGCCTCGATCTTCCTCTCATTTTCACTCCAAAATTCTCCCCTCATTAGCCTGTTCAAAATAATACCAATTTTGGGGGTTTTCAAAGAAATCAAAATTTCTTGATTTTGCTCTATTCGTGGACTATTTCTTCTTCAAATCTGACGATGAACTATCCTAATAAAAGTCGGCCAAGAATGGATGGCTTTTGTTCATATGGCCATCAATGCTCTTGTTCAGATCGTGGGTGATATCACTCATATAGCTTGGAACTCCTTCATATGAGCCCAAGTTCCATTGAAGGCGAGGAACTCCACTAAAAAGAGGTAGAGGACGACACCGTATCCAAATTTAGACCTTATTACGGGTCGATCTGTTCTAGCGCAGTGCCTGATTCCATTTGTGCCAATGTTATTGAGTCGGATCCCCCGTATTATGGTCTATTGTCTTCTCCACTAAAGTCCCCTTTGATTTCTAAGGCTCCTGGTAGCCATGGTCTTGATTCGTTGGTCCACTACAAGAGTCTCGTAGTTCTGAACACTCCCGAGCACGAATTGCCTCTAGAGATCGTGCTAACCCTAAAAAGCGTAAGCCAAATGCAACTCTTGCTATGAAGCGCAACCCTAAGCTCGTCAATTCTAGAGTTAAGTTATCTGATCTCTTCTATTAATAGAAAATTCCCTTTACATATTCATTTTTAATAAAATATGTCTCCTTGTGAGTTTCAATATTGTCCAATAGTTGATTGTTCGATGTTGGTTTATTTAAATATTGTAAAGTACCTCTCTCCTTAGAGAAGATGATTTTTCGAGGATTTTTAGTTATATTGGCTAAGAAGCCGTATCGGGAATTATTGGTTTTTTGTTTTTCCTGCAATTGTGATCTGTTGCAGGGCTTTTTTGCTTACTGATTTGTTATTAGCATGCTTTTCGAATTCTAAATTTCTTGATTTTGTTCTATTTATTTATTTGGTGAATGCATGAGTTTTGTATATTCGTATGGTGAATGCGTGAGTCCAATCATACATGCATGTTATGGTTGTGTGTTTTTATGGTTAAATGATATGGTTATGTGTTGATATTCTCTTGCTTTTGTGTTCTACATATGCTAATTTTTTTTTGTTTTTTGTGGTTGTTAATGCCATTTTGTTGTTCTCTCTGCCATTTTGTGATTTTGACCATTTCTTTTGCTTTGATTGTCATTTCTTAGTAATTTTTGGTCCAGTCAAACATGCATGTAATTTTTTTATGTTTTGGGTAGTTGTCATCGATGATGAAATGCAAAAAAATGAGTAAACACCTTACTCTAATTACCTTAAACACAAGATGCCATTAGAAATCGGTTAATACTAACTGAGTAAAGGCTAATAGGCGACTTTCGTTAAGGTATAAGGTGTTTTCGATGATACATGGGGACATTCTAAGACAATTGTAGTGTTGTGACTCTCATTTTCTGATTTTCTTTTTTGTTTTTATAGTTGTCAATGTCATTTTGGTGTTGTCACTGCCATATTGTGATTTTTATGATGTTTATGCTTTGATTGTCATTTTTTTGGTAATTTGTTTATGTTTTGGGTGGTTGTCGTCAATGATGAAGTGCCAAGAAATGAGTTAACACCTTACTCTAATTACCTTGAATACAATATGCCATTAGAAATTAGTTAAACTAACTAAGCAAAGCCTAATATGCGGCTTTTGTTAAGGTATAAGGTGTTTTCGATGATAGATGGGGACATTTTGAGACATATGTGGTGTTATGACTCTCATTTTCTGATTTTCCTTTTTGTTTTTTATATTTGTCACTGTCATTTTGGTGTTGTCACTACCATTTTATAATTTTCATGATGTTTATGCTTTGATTGCCATTTTTTGGTAATTTATTTATGTTTTGGGTGGTTGTCGTCGATGATGAAATGCCAAAAAATGAGTTAACAACTTACTATAATTACCTTGAACACAAGATGAGATTAGAAATTGGTTAGTACTAACTACTTTTTCTGATTTTTTTTTGTTTTTGTGGTTGTCACTGCCATGTTTGTGTTGTCACCGCCATTTAGTGATTTTAGTGATGTTTCTGCTTTGATTGTCATTCTAACTTGATTTTATATGTATTGGGTGATTGTCGTCAATGATGAAATGCAAAAAAAAAAATGAGTTAACACCTTACTTAAATTACTTTAAACACAAGATGTCATTAGAAATCGATTAGTACTAACTAAGCAAAGGCTAATAGCCAACTATCGTTAAGGTATAAGGTGTTTTCGATGATAGATGGGGACATTCTAAGACATTTGTTGATTTTATTTTGTATTTGTAGTTGTCACTGCCATTTTTGTGTTGTCTTTACCATTTTCTGCTTTGAATGTCATTTTTTGGTAATTTGTTTATGTTTTGGGTGGTTCTAGTCGATGATGAAATGCCAAGAAATGAGTTAACACCTTACTCTAATTACCTTGAATACAATAAGCCATTAGAAATCAATTAGTACTAAGCAGAGGCTAATAGGCAACTTTCGTTGAAGGTATAAGGTGTTTCCGATGATAGATGGAGACATTCTAAGACATTTGTGGTGTTGTGAGTCTTGTGACTCTCATTTTCTGATTTTTATGTATTTTTTGTTATTATGGTTGCCATTGCCATTTTGGTGTTCGCACTGCCATTTTATGATTTTTATGATGTTTTTCCTTTGGTAATTTGTTGTCAATACCATTTTGTGATTTTTATAATATTTTTCCTTTGATAATTTGTTGTCACTACCATTTTGTGATTTTTATGATATTTCTGCTTTGGTAATTTGTTGTCACTTTGTCATTTTGTGTTTTGGGTGGCTGTCATAGTTTGATTTTAGGTGTTGCCACTGCCATTTTGGTGCACTGGTGCTTTATTTTGTTTGATTTAGGTGTTGTCACTGCCATTGTATAATTCCAATCATGAAAAACAAAAAGAATGGATTATTTAAAACTATTAGAACAATATCATTCACATGTTTTTTCATGAAGGATGCATCCAACCATAGCTTAATGTTCACATTGTACACTTAGATTCCAACAAAACAATGTTATTCATATTAAAAAGTGACTAAACTACATGTATCTTTGCCTTTATGCATCAATCCCAAAAATCTCATTAGCGTACTCCTCTCTGTGTACCAACTTCATGCATTCTTTGACAACCCATTTCGGTGCTATGATTAGTTCCGGCAACAAACCATCATCTTCTAATTGCTTCTTCTTGTGATGTGGTACATCATAAGAAATTGAACCTTTTTCTTTCAATATTTCATTCAATACGTATTACATAGATATCCACACATTAGTTAGAGTTTTCGGGTATAACTCATTGTATGCTTGCTCTACAACTTCAACTTGTTGCTCAATTATCCTTAGCATCTTCTTGTGTATAAGTGATTATATACTTCTGAAAAAACCCAAGTCTAAAATGTTTCAATCAGGGCTATTTGGGGGTTGTTGTATGAGAATGAACGTGAAACCATCTTGTTGGTAATGTGCTTGCTATTCGGGATCACCTTGTGTAATGTGTTCTTTGACATTATCTTGTTGAATGTAAATTACTTTGTGCCTTTCATCTGGCCACTTTGCCTTGATGGTTGGTAGAATGCAATTGATTAGCATGTCCCTTTTTGCTGTCTTGTTAACGGATTTAACGGGTTTGGTTTCAATAGTCCCCTTTTGTCTTTTCTTTGATGATCTCCTAGTTGCAACTTGTTTTGTAAATGGAAAAATGCCTATATTTCCATCAAATATGCATTGACCATCTTCATTCCATCTTGGTCTTTCAACACAGCCCATAAACATGACTTTAGGGATACATTTACTTGATTTTCCACACCTGTAAGGCTTTGGCTTTTCTTTTGCTAGATAGACTTTCTGCAATTTCTCTGATAAATAAAACTACTTCTCGTCAATATGAACAAAATATTACATAGTTTATAAGCTGGGACAATTATTAAAGTTTCATGTTGAAGTAAATGTAGTACCCAATCTAATCTCCAATTTGTTCTCATTTGAAATTTCTAGGTGCATGGCATTTGTGTGTGGCTTCAAAGATCCTCATTTGATCATTCTCCAAATTGTGGATGATGCTAGATCTAACTTGCTTGCTAAATCTCTAATGCATGTTTTGTCCCCCGTGTGAATGCTTGCAATATTATTGTATGGGACTGCTACTCTCTTTCTTCCACACATATGGAACTTGTTATCCAAATTGAACGGTTGCCTTGATGTCAATTGTTTCTTTGCTCTGTTCCACAATGAGCTAATTGTTCTCCTACTGTATCCAAATTTCAATGTTGTTTTGTTAATCTCTCCATGTGGAAGAGAACCTGAAACTGTCTTGTTTATCAAGTGCGGCATAATTTGTTGCCTCATTTGATGATGAGCCTCAAATGATGATGATTTGGCTGTTGTTGGGTATGATTAGATTCTACTTGTGGATATGGTGGTGGGTTGTTGAGGTCAAATCCTTCAGCATTGGGCAACACTAAGTCCCCTTGCTCCACTTGCTCACCTGGGTGTTGGATTTTAGCTACAATTTGAATGTTTTCAACACCATCCTCTTCTTCACTAGGAAATGGCTCGTAAAGAGAATATTGCTCATCCAAGAAATCAAAGCGTTGTTCCAAATCTGAAGCCATATGAGGCTATGATGCTCTTGGAAATTTTTTGAAATTTTTTTTCGTATTTTTTGTAGATGATGTATTGTAGTTGTTTTAATGATTCGTTGGAAGTCCCCTTTGTTGTATTTATAAGATCATTCTAAGTTTATTTGAGATTTTAGCTTTTATAGCACACAATCCAGTGACTTTCCTCTTATTGGTTGAAAAATCAAAACTAGGATCATTGAGCAAGATTTTCTAATTTTTTTAAAGTATTAAATGTGTTTTTCCATATCCCCAATGTCATTTAATGCTATTAAAGGACTATAATCAGTTTTTATAGAATCTGATTAGCTTTTTATATTAATTTAATTTTTTTCAAATATAATCTAAACCTTTATTAAGTTTGCCATGGCTTCTTCCCAGATTCATAATGGGAAGAACATAAAAGAATGGATGGAGTATTCAACTAAACTAACATTTGTATAAACTAAACTATATGCAAATCAACTAACATTCGTATAAATTAATTTATATTCATCTAAACTAACATTCATATAAACTAAAATACATTTAAATATACTAAATTTTACAAAATTAGAAGTTTTAGGGGGGCTGAATAGGCTAGGCTGGGTCAACGGGCCGAACTAGGCCGATTCACGGGGTCGGGCCAAATAGAATTTTTTATGGGTCGAATGCGAATCTGGATTTCCAATTGGCGAGCCGAACCTTATCTGTACCGAGATGCGGGTGGGTCGCGCCACACGGACTGAAAACGAGTCGATTCAAGTTTGGGTTGGGCTAAACCGACCCATTGGCCGTCCCTATTGATGGACACCGCATGCACCACCACCACTGTTACGAAAATTATATCTTCCTAGGCTATTTCTTCTTCTTTTGCAAATTTTCTTCTAAATTTCACTTAATATATATTTTATAATTGTTTCACCTAATATCAAATGATTTATTATTTTTTAAATTATCATGTAATTTAATAAATTAAAGTTTTGATCTTTTATGGAAAAATTATAATAGCCCTACTTAAAAAATTTCTTTACTTTGACAATTATTATTTAATTTTTCTAACTATACTAAGATTATCATTTTGAATTTCTTATTTAAATAATAATCAACCATTTTAAATTTACGGTTAAGATTTTTTACTTCATAAAATGATCAAAAGTCGTATATTTAAATAAATATTATATCTAGGAAGATATTTTTATTTTTATCAATTTAATATTCTAGATAAGTGAAATTATGATTTTACCCTTGTTATATTTCTAAAATTATCAATTAATACTAACAACCTTTTGCCTTAAACCCTCTCTCTATGATAGCATTTTACCTCTCTCTGTGAGTGCATTAGTATAGTTCCAATATAATTTCTTTTGATCATTAACAAAACATTCTCCACCTCATTTCTTTTGTGCTAGGAAACTTCTTTTCTCAATCTGCCCATTAGTTAGTTCCTAATCTCATGCTCCAATCATCAAACCCTCTAAAGAAGAAGTTAGCTCTACTTTATTAGACAATTAGGTAAGTCCCGTGTGATGCACGGTTTGATAATAAATTATTTTTATCAAATATTTTAATTATAATAATATTTTTATTTATTGGTGAAAAATATAGATTTTATATAATTACCATAGAAAATTTATAACTGGAATAATATTTTTTTTATCATTTTAAATAAAAAAATAATTATAGAAAAAGGTACATAAAGATAAAACATAAAAGAAAGGTAGTTTTATAGTCACACAATTTTCTATATATAATAAATTTCAATCTAATATTAATGTTAAGTAGAAAAAAAGAGATGACATCATCATATCATTAAAAAAAAGGCGGGAATTTTTTTAACATTAACTTGACACGTGTTACGTATGACGTCAGCATGTTTTGTTTTACTAATAGTTATAGATGAACGGAAAGTAGCAGGGAAATTTATAGACTCCAGAAATAATTTTTTCACGATGGAAGAGATTCAAAATTGGGTGGCTTTACAATGGAATGTCAATGGCTCCATCATGGTGAATAAGGTTTAAGGAATTACGTTGTTCCACTATAGGGATTGGAGGGATTTTATTACTTTTATATAATAACTTTTATGGTTGTAATGTATTTTATACTTGAGCTCTCTTATAGGACCATGGACTTCCAATATATGATGTGAATTATATTAAGTTAATTTTTCTTTTAAAATTTTTTCTTCTGATTATATGACTTGGCATAGTAAGTCTAATAAGTTGTCATATTAAGGTGTAACACCAAGCTAACACGTTTTTAAGCTTCCACTACACATAAACTACACATTAATCACTTTTAAATAGTGAGCTATAGTTAGCGTTTTTTTAGAGTTAATATGCATGATTAGAAAGTTAATTAGGGGTCTGTATTTTGTTGAAATTATTGGTTAGTATGCATGTTGATTTTCTATATTTATTTTACTATAGGAGTATGATTAAGAGGAGTCGATCAAGTGCCTAGTGTGATTAGTTAATTATGCTGATGCAAGATATGTTCACATGATTTGAACCTTAAAATATGTGATTTCTATGATTAGGATTTTAAATAATAAAAAAAGTTTTACAAGTATTTCATGCTCGGATTTATTTCTAAATTGTGGCCAACTATTTTGTATATTGATTTGGCGACTTTCGTTTGTGTTTCTACTTGGTCGAATAGTTTTTTATTTTTATTTTTATAATGAGTAATTATTTTGATTCGTTTATTACCTTGGGAAAATGTAAATTGATTTATTAATGTTTTTGAATTATATCAAAAAATTGTTAGATAAATATTATGGACGTACTTACTCTTACGTTGGCTGAATATTTTGACAGATTTTGGAAATTATTTGACTTGTTTATTATGATGGTCAATTAAATTGTAATGGAAATTAATTATTTCAAGTTTTTTTTTTATCAATGTATAAAATTTGAAAATCAAGAAAGTGGTTTGTACATGGTACCTTAATAGTAACGTGGGTTTGGAACATTATATAAATATTTTGGATTATTTTTATGATTGTTGAATGCACCATTCAAAGAGAACTATTTGATTGAAATTATTATGTCATGAGTAATTTTATTGCTTTCCTCCATGTGGTTTTATGACAAGACTATAAAATTTTGTACAATACCGTCCTTCCTCAAGTATAGACTATATAAAGAAGTTATCAATTTAGGAGTGTGTAAATTTAGAAGGTTTTAAAATTTAATTTTGGTTGTCTACCACATATTTTTATTATTTGATTGTAGAGTTGAAGATTATTATGAATCGATCATAAACCACTATTTAATTATTCAAGAGTGTCCTTTTATAATACTTATAAAGTTATCAGGAAAGTTTATGAGCTAAAGTATGTTTGAGATAAATTAATCCCTATACTCCATAATACTCTATGAATTTGCTTTCACCATAATTTTTATATTCGTAAAAAAGTTATTAGATTAGTATCAATGTATATATTCAAAACATAACTTTCATATTTTTTACAAAAAGATAATATAAGATACTCATGGTCAAAGTTTAATGCGTTGTACACAAAATCAAATAATTCCCCGAACACAACATACAGGTTATCAGAGATGTACCTGGCATTATGGCAACAAAATTGACAAGAGAGGGGGCAGGGAGTGATCGGGGGGTGCATCGTCCATGTGATTGGAAAACGCCAACTTCGTCACTGAAGGATAAGGAGAAAGCCTACTCCCAACAACGCCAGCATTTATGTCCTGTAATTACAAGTATGCACAAAATGAACCCAAAAACTCAGGCCAGTCAGCCAGTGCTAGGAAAGGGGGAGTTGTAAGGGGCCAGGACGTAGCATGTGCGCTTAACTTGTGGCTGCAGCTGTGCAGCAACAATAATAATAATAATATAAAAAAAACACAACTGCATACATTTAAGAGAGAATATACAGACATGCTGCTGCATGCTGGGCACAAAACCTTTGCGTTTGTGGGACTGCAGTTTGTAGTTGACGTATCCTAACTTTGAGATTCAGTTAATTAAGGGTGACCCCTAAATAACTACGTAGAAAACAAAATTTATCTGTAACTTGTTTTTACAAACAATTACGCGGTACTTAGAACTTTCAAGTTGATTACTGACTAAGTGACTAGTGACACCCCCTTGAAGCTTCAAGATCTCACAGCAGTTTTCGCCCTTAACATGTTGAGTCTTCTCTGCACTTCTACATTATGTATATTCTTTTTCTGGCTCACCATCACATTTCACTAGCCACTAAGTAGGGACTGTGACATGCAGTGATGGCCGACAAGCCGGGCTGTGGTGGGCTTGTGCTATGCGCGAATGTTTCGCATGCTGGCCCTGTCCGTTGCCTCAGTAAATTTATGTGGAGGCTTTAAAGTCCACATTCTCTTCAACAACCCCACATGCTTTCAGTTTTAGTCAGGTTAATTACTCCATCTTAGATCCTAATAGGCTAATATGGTATTTTTTTTCAAATGGAAAGCTATTGCGGATTTGCCAGCACTTGAAAAAAAATCATTGATTTTTCACATGCATAACGGGTCTGCGTAACATATCAGACAACTGTAACACTGTGATCTATGCACTGTCTAACTGTCTAAGCACTGACCAGATATCAGAAGGATTCCAACTTTTCTTTAACTGATCTGTCTAACAGACTGAAATAATTTTAAAATTTAAACTTTTATACATAACAGATTCAAGAAGGCGAGGCAAATGATTAAATTCAGTAACCAGAATTTCATTCTATTTGAAAATGAGATTCATCCAGATGAGCATCCATTAATACAAGAATCAACCAGATTAGTTGCAGATTTACTCATCTATACACCATTAATTGCACTTTCACTGTGTACAGCAGTTAGTCCATCCTCCATAGTTTTGCCATTCGTTCCGTTTCTTTGCCTCTGCACCATTTCAAAGCAACGAGAACCTGATCAGCAAAATACACCATAGACAAAAAAAAAAACACTGGAGGTAGAAATGATCAACATACCCTATCCATCGGATCTACGGAGTTTCCATTCAAGAGTTTGTGATTTTCTTCCTTGTTCCAGCTATCCTTTTCTTTGTTGCTCAAGGGTAACAAGAGAGATGCGCCAACACTAGACCGATCAGGAATTTCTGCAACATTACAAAAAAACCGACTTTTAACATGTGAAACGAAGAGGTTGAGAAAAGAGACAATACACAAGTTCATAGATCACCACTAACCAGGAAGTTTCTTGTCAACAAAGAACACGACCAGATTGACCGTATACCTGCAAATAAAACATTGTGTAAGGTTATAATTATTTGCGTAATTCTATCATAATAACAGAATTCTGTAGTTATAATGAAGGCCAAACCATACCATGCTACAACAACATCCACTGTATAATGTTTTCGAGAAGCAATAATCAATAAGCTTTGGACCACAGCAAGTAGCCAACCCAATTGCTTAATCAACCTGGATTGATAAACAACAATAAATTGCCAAAAGCCAAGAAAGATAAACATCATTATGAAAAGAAAGAAACTAGCCAAGAACCAATAAAAAAAAATCATTTCACCAAAACTCTCATTTATCTGAACCTCAATTAGACCTTACATGTCATTTTAACCTGATGACCCCTATCTGGACTTTTGTGTAATTATTATCATACTTAAACAAACTAGGTAACCCTAAATGTAAAGATCACTCGTAAAATTTACCTTTTAGAACCATATTTTTGATATGTTCTCACGAATACAAGCGTAAAGATCATATGGGATGAAAAAATGAGGTCACCACAGCCATAGAGAACTCCTCGAGGAACTGCATGTGGCCAAGCCAATATGAGCATAAAAATTGCAACATCCACAAAACAGATAAAATAAAACTAAGAGGTAGCAACTCACAGTTGATCAAAAGGACCTCAAATGCACTGTGTGGAGGAGGTAGAGTAGCAAGTTTTGATCCCTGTGTGCATAACGATAGCTCAAATCAATAATGCAACAGTGTACTTAAAAGAATAACACAAACAAGGATACAGCCATACATAAAAACCTTCCATCCAACAACATATGATATAAAGCATTATGCTAATACAAACAAGGGGGAATAAAGAGATTAAAAAAGATATTCCACTACTTTAATCAGGTCTTTCAACAAAATTCTACCTCACGGCAGTGGTAGTTTGGACCAGGAAGCTGTGTAGAATAGAATGTGATGATCCTAAGAAACTGTGATGCCTGGTCAAAATAATAACAATAGTATTAATGGAATTCCCATGATAGCATAAACCATATTGGATAATCAAGCACAAATAACTTGATAGGATGCACAGTAATGATTTCTGAAATTCAACAGTATGACATTCATAAGCAAAGCAAATTTGCAATAGTATGAACGAAAACGATGCAAAACAAAATATTTTTGAATAATATATCGTAAAGAATCCAGATACTGTCGAACAAAAAAAAAATGAATACGACAAATAAACATTCAAGCAGAAAATTCCTCCTTATCAACTGCCCAACAAATTGGTGGTACCTTAATTTTTAATTTTAAATTAGATAATAAATAATTTAACTACCATCAAAACTTTTTAAGCTTGATAGTGCACAGAGCCTATTAACTGATGAATGAATGGGCACTTACAACTAAAAAGGCAAGGACCCTGCACCACACCAGAACTGTGTAGATCTTTTTACTTTTGAGTATGAATGGATGAAAAGTCCACTGCAAAAATATTTTTAAAAAAATATCATGAGAAAAGTTTGCAACTTAGGATGGTAATAGTACTGGTAATCAGGAATGTCGATCACCAATCTGAAAGCTTCAAAACTAGCTGTATATACTGTCATGAACAGATAACAAATAGGGTACAATAGATAAAGTCAAAAAACAATTCAGGGATCATGAATAAAAGATTAAAAAATGATTCCTGGACAAGAGTTAACCTACTTCAATTATCCAATTGCAAAGTGGTCATCTCACATATATTTTACAATTCTCAAAGACAAGAGTTAAAAGACGACAAACATAACAAATTGAGTAGTTGAATGGTGTATGATATTTTCCATCTCATGACTGAAATAAGTAAGAATAAGGTAGGCAGAGCAGCACCAACGCTGCTATTTCGAACGCCATCAGGGACACAAACCAACTAAGCTTAGTACACAAGCATTCCTAGCTTCAGGATCAAATTAAAGTCCTTCAAATGGCTGGACATATGCAGTGATTCAAGAGGCATGAAAAACTATGCTGTAAAATTCAGCATACATAGTACACTATTTGATAAAAGATGAAACCAGAACGTTGTACGAAGACTTATAGAGGGAAACTTACCAAGACAAACGATAAAAATATGGAGGTAAATACAGTCTCACTTATGTAAGCCTTGTCTTTTCCAAGTTCCTACAATTACGAATTTATATTGCTTAGAATATCAAATACAGAGTATCAAAGACAGACACCAATCCATAAGACTTGGACTTGTGACATACAGGAAGAAGAAAGAAACCAGCATCCTGAAGTGTTGGACCAGGCCGATGTATATAATGAACGCCTCGTGCAGCTAAACCGTGGATATACTGTCGAAAAAAGTCATTTCACATATTAGACAAACTTGGAGTTAGAAAAAGATCTCTAAAAACTTCCAGTTCTAGGCAATCTTTAGAAAGGCCGTTCAGTTCAGGATTAGCCCAAATAGCCACATTGCAAATTAGGAAGGATAAAGGCAACGGTAAAGGACAATCCGATCAGCCAAATTCCTACTAATCATAGAAATCTATGTATAATTTGCCTTTCATTTCTTATTTTAATGAGTTCATATCGTAAACTATTGACATATTTTGTCCGAGAGTACAATTAGTTACACATTTTCTCAACAAAGATACAGCCTTTATTGTGCAAGAGGTGTGTTTTCAAGCTAAATTAAAAAGTACTCCGCGAATAAGGGTGCGTTCTATTCACCTGATTTTCATTTGCCTGTTAATAGAACTTGAGAAAGCCCAACTTTTCCTAAATTGAACTAATCTAAACTAATTTCTCTCCAACTCAACATATTTGAGAGACAATGCAACCTCGAAACTTCAAAACATAACACCAATTAATCTATAGTATTAGAGGCTCGTCCAAACAAACATGCTACATTGTCATGTAATTCACAACAAATTCAATCAAAGACTCAAATCTTTCCTCAATACAAATTGAATTTCCTAAACTAGCTAAAATCCACACTTCTACAAGCTTCCAAACTCTTCAATTTAACCCATAAACAATAATCCGCTCAACGAACTGCTCGAAAACTGATCCAAATACCCCCTAAGCCACAACTTAAACATATCAAATCAAAAACTTTACGAATTCGTAATCATCTCGAAACATCTCAATAAAAAAAAAACCTGAAAAACGAGGCCGCCTAGAATGTACTTCCAATGTTCGAGAAGAAGATAAACTTCGGTTGATACTTCCGCACAGAATCTCTTCCATAGCTTCATCAATCATCATCACACAACCCAAAATTAATAAATAAAAAAAATAAAATTGGAGAAAAAGAGAGAGAGAGAGAGAAAAGAGAGACACCTTAGAAGCTTCGCGACCGATGTAAAGCGACATGTTTGAAAGAATAAAGAACAAAGTCCATATTACGCTACAACGCATCGTTTAAGGTCAGCATCATTTTCAATCTCATACAGTATTATTGGTAATCGATCTAAAAATTCAATTGAAAGAGATCGAGAAGTGAAAACCCTAGATTAAAAATAGGAATCGTGAGGTTGAAGTTGTTGTTGGTGTTGGTTTAGGAATGGAAGGTTTTTTATTTTTTGGTTTCTCTGGAGAAAAGAATGGGGAGAGTGGTGAGGTGGGTTGAACGCGAGTTGAACACGGACAGGACGTTTGAATTTGGGTTAAAAGGTTGCCTTTTTATTAACAACAACAACACTACTTTCAAGTTTTTGAGTTTCAAACTAGGCAAGTCCATAGGATACGACTTACGATTTTTTAATAAATTATCTTGTTAAATATTTTAATTATGTAAATATTTTTATTTCTAAGTAAAAATTTATAGATTCATAAAATTATTGTAGAAAGTTTAATTAAAATAATACTTTTCATTATATTAAATGAAAAAATTATTATAGAAAAGATAGAGGAAAACATAAAATAAAGGAAAGAAATAAAAGTAGTATGAAAAAAGAAAAATGACATCATTTAAAAAGAGAATTTTTTTATAATAATTTAATATGTGTCAGGTATAACATTCGGGATTTTACTTTAGTAGTAGCAAGAAAAGTAAGTTAGGGGCTTGCGAAGTTGGATATGTGGGAGGCGGGTCGTGAGTCAACTATCATCCAATTGGAACTTTGAATTCAAGAATATACCCTCCTTCCGTAACGTTAAGAGAGTTTTAGCACGCCATTTATTAACTAAACTCAATTGACTTGAGACTTTTCTTCTTTCCTTACATCCTGGTCGGGTACGGGTTAAGGCCATGTAGGGCCGCATGTGGGCCTAGCTCTCCTCCTCATGGGTTGAAAAGATGTCAGTTGTCAGTAGTAGATGGCCATGTTAAGGCTAGAACCTCTAACAGTAAGCTGGTGTATTTGAGTTTTGGTGTAATAAGAGTATATTTTACTTATTTGGTTAACTTACGATTATTTGAATTAAAAATGAGCTAAATACTTTGTCCTTTGACGCCCCTACACGACACCCAGGTAGGTGCATGTAACAAATTTTTTTGTTAAACTCATGGTGCGATGCTAATACACCATAATAGGCCCATGAAAGACTCGATTTATCATGTTCTTAGGCCCACCTAAGAATATTAGAATAATTTATTAATCACTTGAAAACAAGCAAAGCTAACTCGTCATGTTCATGTCAATTTTTTTAATAATGATATATTTTTTCTTTATACAATCCACATTTTACTAACATTTCTTTCGAGTCGAACTGGATTGTGTTGATATCGTGTCAACAACAAAAGTAAATTAGACCATAGCAAGCTCACCCTCCCATCTAATTGGTATTTCGGTTTTTTTAGCTAATTTGTTGATTTACCTTCTCTAATCTTTTTTCAAATTGAATGCCAAGCGGGTGAGTTGCAATTAAAAAAAAAAATATGAGTGTAAGTAGATATGAAAAATAACGATACATATTGAATACAATAAAGTTATTCTATACTCTGCAATATAATAAAAGTTACATTTTTAACACAACATATGTCAATCTTTATCATCTTTGAGGAGATAACTTTTGTTATTTCAAAGGGTTAATTTTAGGATATTACGAATGTACAAGATTTCGTAAAATAATGTTGAACTAAGACCACTATCAACAGTGGTCAAAATTTTGCCATCTAATTCTCTCTAACCACTTTCTCACTCATCCCACCCAATTATTCTCATGAGTTTGTTTGTGAGTAAAATGGCATCCCAGTAGTGAGTAAAAAAAACTCCTCACCAATCTCTCTCTTACTTTTTCCAATACCCCACCACACTCTCTCTCTCTTCCATATTCACCAATTTTACTTCATTTTCTAATTAATGTATGATTATGATTAATAATTTTATATCGTTATTAATTAATTTATGTTATTATTGCGTAATTAGCATTTTAATCAATTTGTAATGTACTTAATATAATGTACTTAATATTTTTAATTAGCTGTTACAGTTATCGTTCATAACTATAATATTTAATTATCATTTTTAATTATCACATTTTTATATCGTTTTTCATAATCATTTTTTAATTGCCTTTTAAAACTATCGTTTATTTTATTATCACATTTAATTAGCGTTTTTTAATAATTATAGTTTTAATTAGCATTTTTAATTAGCGGTTAACAGTAGCGTTTTTTAATAATTATTACTTTTGATAATCGCTTTAAATCAACGTCTTAATTTTACGTCTTTATTATCGTTTTTATGAAAATAACAATAAAATAATTTACCTTAACGAAGATTTGCAAAAAAAAATGTGTATGATAACAGTTGGAAAGTAGATAATGGTGAAAAACGAATTCAATTAGAAAAATGTATTTTTGTAAGTTGTGGAAAAATATAGCAAAATGGGTGTCATTTTATAGATAAAATTTTTTTATGACCGTTGGTGATTTTTAATATTTTTTTAAAAATTGTTTAAATGTCGAAAATAGTCGTTGAAGTGTAAAACAGAATAAAAAATATGGGGTCTACCTGAAATTTTTCCTCGTGAGTTTTCTCATGGGATGAGGAAACTCATGAGTTTTCTCACGGGTGACCACTGCCGGAATGCATTTTTCACTCATTTTACTCACCATTTTTACTCGTGGGGAAAACTCACTGTCGATAGTGATCTATGATACACTGATATACAGATCTGGAAAATTAAATACACTGTTCATCTTTGAAACATTTAATATATAGGAAGGACTTGGGACTTTTTCTTCCCCTGAAACATACTTGGAATGTACCAAGATCACATATTCGCATGAACATAGATCAGCACTTACGTCATTGGCATTGTGATGAATCTTGCTGAACTTTCTTAGATGTTGCCACATTTCTATATATATGTAGTATATATATATATAATCCGTAGGACTTGTACTCATGTATATATACTGCCATAGAGCCATACCAAGTTACCAATTACACAACCACGTATAATTAATTTACAACACAAAAAACTCACTAGCAAAGCAATACTTAGCTCAACTAGAATGGGTGAGCAAGGCGTGAAAGTGTTGGGGAATTGGGGTAGTCCATTCAGTCGAAGAGTAGAAATAGCCCTTAAGTTGAAGGGTATCCCTTATGATTACCAAGAGGAGGAACCTTATGGTAACAAAAGCCCTGAACTTTTGAAGAGCAATCCAGTGTATAAGAAAATTCCTGTGTTAATACACGACGGGCAGCCTATTGCGGAGTCCCAGGTGATCTTAGAGTATATTGATGAGGTTTGGCAAGGGTACCCTATCTTGCCTAAGGATCCTTACCAGAGGGCTGTAGCTCGTTTTTGGGCTAAATTCGTCGATGATAAGGTAAACTCACACTATTGACAGTAACACTTCGTGCTCACGACTTTCTTTAGCTGTATTGATTATATATATTCTTGCTTGTTCTAACTTAGACTTTTAATATTCCTTATTTAACTTTAATTATGAATATTAATTAATCACGTGATCTTGTATGTACAAGTGATACAATAAAAGTACTATATCAACAAAAGTTATCTTTTAAAGATAATAAAAATCGAGATATATTGTATTGAGGGATAATTTATATTATATTGAGGGTTAATCTTCGTTAGGGATATAATAAACTTATCGAACAATTTGTATTATTGCAACATGTATGGAATGTAATAGAAATTGGGAAAATTCATTTAGTTCTGTATAATATTCATTTAGTTGATTAAAAATGAAAAGTTAGTCTTACTCACTTTTGGGATTGGCTTTTGGCTTTCTTCTTTTTCAAATTATAATTTTAAGTTGCTTTCCATAATAATTATTAATTAACAAATTAAAAATACATAATTAAAAAAGTAATCATTTATTAGTAAGTCACAAACGTAATAGTAGTAGTAATAATAATAGTAATAATAATAATAATAATAATAATAATAATAATAATAATAATAATAATAATAATAATAATGGCCGCTATCTAGCTACTTCGTAAATTATAATGGTAGATATCCATTTTTGAAATATGAATAGTAGTTAGATATCCATTTTGAAATTGACAAAACTTTTTTAATATCCGATATAAATTAGAAAAGCCTCTACTTTTTTTAAAAAAAAAATACGAAGTCTTTTTTCATATCGTGGGGGCCAGACATGTATACATATATATACTCAAGAAAGTGAAATTTATTTATTATCTTATATATGTACAGTGCCTACCATCACTTTGGAATGCAATGTGGGCAACAGAGGAAGAACAAGAGAAGACACTTAAAGAAGCAAAAGAGAACCTAGACATACTTGAGAAAGAGATTGAAGGCAAGAAGTTCTTTGGAGGGGAAAGCATTGGATTTGTAGACATAGTTGCAAACTTCATTGGCTTTTGGTTAGGAACCATCCAAGAAATTGTTGGGAGGGACATACTCACAAAAGAGAGCTACCCCTCTTTGAGCAAATGGGCTGAGGAATATGTGAGTTGCAACATTATCAAAGAAAATCTGCCCCCAAGAGACCGATTAGCTGCCTTTTTCAAGCTTCGTTATGAAGCTGCCAAGGCTTCTAACTAATATATCTACTTATTGTTATGCTATAAATTATAAGTTCATGCATACAATAAATGAATGTATTTTGCCTCTTTATCGCTTTTCTACTAGCATGTGTAATTTAGTTTAATGTGATGTGTACTCCATATTGAGTAATTTAGTTTTCATTTCAATAGAATATATAATAGATTATCCTGCGTAAATAACGTTCCCTGTCATTTCAGAGGTGTTGATGATACAAGTACGAGGAATATTTTACTCCCTTTGTTTCTTTTTGTTCTTCTCGTTTGGAATCTATAAATCTTAGAGTCAAACTTTGACCATGAATTATTATTAAGTTATAAGAAAAAAGATAATCATATGGAATCGATCTTACAAGATTCGTCCTAATGTATATTTTTCAAACATCAACATTTTATTATTTTTGAAGTTACACAATTGTAAATATTTAAAATTTGAGTTTGCTTTGAAATCTGTACAAAAACAAATGAGAAGAAAAAAAAAAGAAACGGAGGGAGTAGATACCAATAGCATGACACCATAGACTCAATGCATTTATTACATCATATATTTTCTCCTTTCTTTAATAGTTTTCCTACTTATTGTAGTGAGAAGTGGTGGCCACGGGGCCGGTCCGGTTCCGGGCTACGCTTTGGGGGTTGATTCGTACCGAAACAAACCGAATTGAATTCACGAATCAAAATGGAACGAGTTTAGCATCGAATCGAAACGAATTCATGAATCGAATCGAATCAAATCGAATGGAAACGAATTACATAGAAATACATTTACAAATTAAAATAAAGAAACTGTTTCGAATGTAATTAAACGTTTATAATACACTCATAAGGACAATCCTCGAACCTCCTTCACCTGTTGGGTTGTCGAATGATTCGCTCGTGTCCATCATCATCCAAGGATCGTCTTCGTCGTTGTCGCCCTCCCTCAATCCTTGGGTCCTACACTCCGCCTGATCCTAATCTTTCTTATATACGCATATTTCTATGCTCTTCGGAGATAAGCGAGATCTCTTCTCATACTTGCACTAAAAAGCAGACTCGAAAGCAATATAGGAGGCGGGGATTACAAGGATATCCTTTGCAATTCTTGCCAGAATGGGAAATTGTCGTTCTTGATCGCGCCACCACTTAATAATTGAAATTTTTTTCATCTGTTTCATGTTGGTAAAGAAAGATATTCGTTAATAACATAAAGTGAAGAAGCCAATGTTTTTTTTTAAAAAAAATTCTACTAAGTGCTGGCATGAATTGTGTACCGAAACTTTCACTAGAAGATAATAAATATTGAGAAGGTGCATAAATAGAAGCATAATAGTCATATAAACTAGATAAAATATTTTTACATTTCTCTATATAGGCATTGACATCGTATTGTAAACCCAGAGTGTTATAGTAAAATCCTAGCACATTTTCTAAACCCCAAGCCTTAACCCTAGGATCAAGAATAGTAGTTATACCATATATGATGGGGAATTCACTATAGTAAGTATACCACTTACTTAGCATACTAGTAAGTACATCACTAATTTGGGTGACGTTGAAATGATCGTTAAGAGTGTTAACTACGTTAACACACTCTAATATAATTAAATGAATGTTAGGCCGTAAATATATGAGAAAATTTTGGTTGCATAGTCAAAAGCTGCTAAAATGTCACAAATGAAAATAGCGGTAGTCCAATGGAAATCACTAATAAGTTCATCAAGAGTCGCTCGGGTTTCATTATAAAGAATGGTCAAAACCTTATCATATTTAATGGCATCATTTAACAATCTATATGTTGAGTTCCAACGGGTCGATGAATCAAGACACCATTGTCTCTTCTTAAGCCCTCATTCCTTACATAAGGCCATATAATTTCTTCTAACCGATGCCGTAATTCTAATCCATTTTATTACACTCCTAATGGGGTTAAGCAAGTCTCTTAACTCAGCTAAATCTTCTTGAACCAAGAGGTTCATAATATGAGCATAACAACGAACATGTAAAAGCTCTCTGCTGTACAACAATTTTAAGCTAGGTTTTGATATTAAATAATCTATACATTTTGTATTTGCTGAAGCATTATCTAAGGAAAGGGAAAAAACTTCATCAAGCAAGTGAAAGGTCTTAAGGCATTCTATTATCCTTACCTTAAGGTTGTAGTGTCTCTCCTCCATAGCCTCAAAGCAAATGATATGTTTTTTGATATACCACTCATCATCTATCTAATAAGCGGTTACACAAAAAAAAGGTTTACCAAAATAAGAGGTCCATGTATTATTAGTAAGGCTAATACGGCCATTAAAAGTGCGAAATATTTCTATTAAACTATTTCTATATTTGTAATAAGCAGTTTGGGTATGGCTTTTAAATGTGTTCCTAGGAAAACTTTCTATAAGCGGGTTGCAAAGAGGTTCTAGCAAAATGTTCAAAGTTCGGACTCTCACCATGGCTAAATGATAATTCGTCTGCAATTACAAAGTTAGCTAATTCATCAATCATCTTATCTCTATTATACATAAAAGTCATACCTCCTCCGGACATGGAACCTATATACTTGTGTAGTTGTGTCTAACTTGACGATTTAGTTGCGCCTGAGGATTTAGCTACTATACTTTTTAGGTTGATTTCGTGTACTCCGGTCAAGTGATGAGATAATTTCTCCGTCCATAACCGGTCTTCCATGAATACAAAGCTATTGGCGTCTTCCCTTGTTTCTTGCATATCAAGCAATAGCACATGAATTTCTTCCATTTCGAAAAAACGTCGGTCATTGGAACCTTCTCGAAATATGGTCATACAAGTGAAGATTCTTTCTACAGTGAGTGGACTCGGGTACTCCACCTCACCATCATCTTCACCTTCATTTCATATCAAGTTAAGCTAAAATCTAACATTATTAGTTCATTAGCTAACTAAATAACATTATCAACCTAATATAACATAATCAACTAATCTAACTAGTCTAACATAACTAATTAATTTAACTAATCTTAACATAACATAATCAACTAATATAACATAACTAATCAATTTAACTAATCTTAACATAACATAATCAACTAATCTAACATAACTAATTGATCAAAACTAAATAAACTAATCTAACTAAACTAATCAGTTTAACTTAAATCAATTTACTTATACTAATCAAACAAAATTAATCATTTTAATTAAATCAATTTATTATCATCTAATTAAACTAATCTAATTAAATAAAATAATTAAACTAATTAATGTAGTTAAAATAACTTCATCAACTTAATATTACATAATCAATTTAAATGAATTTAAACTAATTAAACTAATCTAACTAAACTAATCAACTTAACTTAAATCAATTTATAATCTAACTAAATTAATCAATTTACTTAAACAAAGTAAACTAATCAAACTAAATAAACTAATCAATTTACTTAAACTAACATCATCAACTTAATATAACATAATCAATTTAAATTAATTTACTTATATTAATTAAAGTAATCTAACTAAATTAATCAATTAAATTAAATTAATCAATTTACTTAAACTTATTTATCATCATCAACCTAATGTGCTTAATCTAACATCATCAACTATTCAACTAATACAACAATATCAACATAATTTACTTAATTACCATAATCAATCAATTAAATTATTTAAGATAATAAATATAATGTAACTAATTTAACTAAATCTACTTAATTAGCATCATTAACATAATCTACATAATTAAACATCATCACTAATTAAACATAATTACATAATCAACCTATCAACTTAATCTACATATTATCATCGACTAATCTAACATTATCAACTAATTAAATATTATAAACTTAATTAAGCTATTTAATTAAACAAACTAGTTTTCATATTAACATTAATTAGAAGTTTAAGAGTTACCTTGACCAGTAGAAGGAGGCGGACTCATCTCTTAAGTTGGAGTTTGAGGAACTTGATCAATAGGAGTACTAATAAGGTGTTTCTCCAAGTTTTGAGCAAAATCTATGATATCATCGTAGGAGCTGCTAATGTTGAGTCTACCTCTTGAAATTATTTCTTTTATGAAATGTAGTAGTAAACAAGTAAATTAAGAATAATAAACTAACTAATTAATATAACTAATGGAGAGTAATTAAGAAGAAGATTAGTAGTAATAAGTAAGCTAATTGTATTTAGTAGTAATTGAAATATTGAGAATTGAGAAATTGAGAGTATAAGGAATGAAACCCGAATTGCTCGGTTTATATAAGGGGATCATCAACGACTAATTAACGGCTAGATTAACGACTCTTTTGCAACGAATTCATCGGTCCGGGACGGGCTGGTCTGGTTCGAATTTTGGGCCAAATCGAATTGAATAGGATTAGGGTTGAAAATTCGAGATTCGTATTCAGCCCACTAAGGAACAGGGCCAAACCGGGCTTGACCCGGTCCCTCGGCAAGGGCGGTCTTGGCCAGGCCAGAGGCGGGCCGGGTTGGGGATGGGTCGGGCTGAACCAGCCCAGTGACCACCTCTAGTAGTGAGAGATAGAAAATACAAAGTGAATTCATTTTTTTTTCAATACGAAAGAGAAAATTATTTAGATATATACATTAGTATTATTCGATTGTATAAATTAGCCTAAGTAGTGAGATTATGAAGGATATATAAAAGAGAAATTTTTCATATGAAAGAATAAAACAAAAGTAAGAACATTGACGAACATTTTTAAGGATCTGTTTGGTATGAGAAACTGGAATGGAATAGAATGAGGTTTAAAACTCATTCCCAACTAAAAGCTGTTTGGTTTGGAAAAAAAAAGAATGGGTTTCAAATCCTTTGGGGTTTCAAACACTCCCAAAATCCCCTTTTTGATTCCTTTGGTTTTAGTAAGTGTTCATTCAAACCGTCACCGCCTTATTCCAACTTTTAAATGTCGCGTTACTATAATACTTATTATTATTATTACTACTATTATTATTATTACAGTTATTATTATTATTAATGATATTATTATTTGTATTCTATTTATTAAATTGATTACTATTATCATTATTAATATATTTATAAAAAAATTTTATTATTATTATCATTAGTACTTTTTTATAATATTTATTTTTATAGTTATTATAGTTAGAGTTGTTAAAATCTGACCCGACCCAATAAACTACCTGAAATCGATTTGGACCCGACCTGATTATGACTCAAAAAATGAGTCCCATAAAAACACCCAACCTGACATGAAATCAACCTGAAACTGATTTGGCTCAATATTAAAAGACCCAAACCTGATATGTGTCTGAATTGATACAAATCTGACCCAAAGACAGCCTGAAATAGATTGAACCCAGTAAATAGCCCGGTAGTTTACTTAACCCAAAACTTGTTATAACCCGTCTAGGAACCAACCCGAATTGACCTGAATCGACATTGACCTAAATCGAATACAAGTTGACCCGAACATGAGCAAGCAAATAACTAATTTGACCTGACCCGACTTCACCCAACCTAATAGGCCAAATTGACCCGATTTAACCCGAACTGATAAGTATCGACCCATGATGTGTCAATCTAGTATTGTCTTGTGGACCCAAATTGACACCCCTAGTTTTAATATCGCGAATATATAAAAATAATATTTTTATTATTAATATCAAGATTATAGTTATTCATGTTTGAACCAAACAAGTAAGAAACTAAATCTCATTCCTTTGTTAAAACAAACAACTAAAAAGGGTTTAAAATTCATTCTTGTACTTAACCAAACAACTCTCTAAAACTGATTCCATTCCTCCCAGGTATCATTCCTGATTCCATTTCATTCCATATAGATCTGCTGTATTTTTGGTCCCAAATTGGGTCTGCTAATCAAAATTTCTTACTGCAGATACAAAAAAAGATGCAGGGAAAGAAATCAAGAGTCGTCTATAAGTGATCGCAACTTTTGACGAAATAATGGTGCTTTGTCTGCCTCAACAGCCATCACTAGACCCATCAGCCGATAACTTTTCAACTGCATCCACAAGCATCAGTCACCAAGCTAACATAGTCAGCATTGCTTCTAAATTATCCTACAAAGACTAGTATTTGATATAACAGGACTATAAACAGGCCAAGCAGTTGAGCAAGCATGTATCTCGATCCCGAAATTATCTACAGAATCCAGATCAATATAAAACAGTGACGCACAGTCACACAAACACTACTAGAAAGATGTGATCAAAGAAGTTTCAAACTGACCTCTTGACTTGACGGCGGTTGAATGTGCAACGGGAATGTAAAAGACCACGAACAAAGCTGAAAGCACCATAAAGAAATCATCAAAAACATACTGGGGAAGTTATTGAATGTTAATTAATCAAAGCCTAGGATGGAAGACAACCTCAAAGAAAAGTTCATCTTCTGGCTTTACATATATTATATCCTCGTCACTGCTAGGTCCCTTTTTATTTTTTCCTATTTTCTGCTACAAGCAGAATAACAAGAAAATGCAAAAGATAATGAACATGATAACAGCAATGACATGCAGAAGCATTATCAAGAAGGTAAAAGGAAGAATTAGAATTCATGTACCTTGTATATTCTAGTGACCAGTAGAAAATGTTTGAAGCGAAATGATTCACGGAGATCTTTTGTTGGCTTCAATTATTGCAAAACAATATTATCACTTTTTTTGAGTCAGAACCCGTCAAACACAGGTACAAAACACAAACAAAAATCAAGCTTCTGCGAATAAAATAAACTTTATCTAACCTCATCTTCTGTGGCCCATGAAATTTCATCGAAGAGGGCATTGTAAAGATGTGGCAAAAGTTGGGGAGGAAGATTCATGACACGCTGAGAAACCACAAGACCAACATGGTCAGCTTGGTCCTCCAGAAGTCTTTTTAACTCACAAACTAAATTCTTCTCCTCACATACTTTCAGCAAGTAGTCTTTAACTTCAGTGATACACTTATTATCCTGGCATCACAAGAACACAGAATCATTAACATAGTCTATTAATCAAGAGATGAGTGACAAACTTTCAAGTTTGTGGTACAAGTCCTGGTACATTTTGACAGATCATGCAATTTTAATGGTCAATGACTACATTCTGAAGGGAAGGAATGCCTTTATAAGAATGAGAAATGAGACACCCGTTGTTACCTTATATCTTCCCAAGTTCAAAGCTGTAAGAAGTGCAAACAATCCCTCATCTTCATCATCCTCTATCTTGACCACAGATCCCACAGTAGTTTGTGCTAATATTAAGTCCACAAAACCACTCAAGTCCCACTGCTTATCATCAAGATAGCTCTGTAGCAACATCTTCACTCCATGAAAATCATCAGGCTTTGGGTCAAAAAAGGCAAAATCTGCCTGAATTTCTTCCTTTAAAAAACAAATAAAAAAAAAATTAAGGCAAGATAGTTACAGCAGATAAGGACAGCTCAAATAAAAAGTAACAACTACAACAAATAAAAGCTTACTTCAGGTGCTTCTTCATCAGAAGACTCGGATTCTGAATCGTTTTCAATCAAACTCTGCTTACCACTAGATCCATGGGCTGAAAATTTATAACAGGATATCAGAAGTCTAGTTACATCAGCTCGTGAACAGCAAAACACAGATAAAAAGAACATTTAAGCACAGGACGATTCATTTCAATAGAAAAGACACCTAATAATTTATAGGAAGATGGTCTGTCAGATTTGGAATTAGAAACTTTGTGCTTTGATGAGAAAGCTGTTGCAACTCTTGTCACTGATCGAGCAAATGGAGAGAATGCGAAAGGACGTGCCACCAGCTGGCCACTTCTTCGTGGTTTTCGAGGCATCTCCAAGTTCTGCAGTAAAGCAAAAAAATTAACTTAAATACATCTTAAAAGTTACAGTTTTTATTTTCCTTCTTTGCTCTTTCTATATGCAAACAAAAAGAGATAAAAATAAAAATCAGTCAAGGAGCTTTGGAGCATTCTACAACTCAAAAGCTAATCTTATTAACATTGCTACACATCAAAGAAACCTCAACAACAACAACAAATTCAAGCTTTAATCCCAAAAAGATGGGATCGGCTATATAAACCAAAAAACTATCTCGCGTGATTATCCACAAAAATACTACTCCATTCTCTCTTATTTAAAACACATCTTCATCCAAATTAATTTTCTTCATATCTTTCTTAACTCTCTCCATCCAACTTATCTTTGGTGTACCTCTTTGCGTTTGAGGTCTCTATTAACTTAACCCTCCCCCTTCCTCACCGGTGCATCTAATATGCCCAAATCAACACAATTCCTAACTTATCCTCACTATTAGCTACTCTAAATTTCTTTCGAATCTCCATATTTCTAATTTTATCCCTTAAAGGGTTCTCATACATCTACCCTAACATAAGCTTCACTACTACACTCATCTTCAAAACATGATCCTAATTTCTTTGTGATATCATCTGCCCAATACCAAGACAGACAAATAGTGTGTCATAATTTCTGAAATCCATCAACAGTGCATCACCATTTTCAATATCTATCAAGAATGTGTCACCATCATTGTCCATTTTTTGAATTCTATCTTTGAAACAAAGCTCTTTATCACTTGTGAGAAAATTAGTGAAAAAGTACTCATACCATTTCCCTTTCCCTCCCAAAACCCTCCAAAAAAGGTGTGTTAACTAGATTTTAACGATTAAGTCTGCAATCCATAATCCTGTATTCATGACTCTAGAAGGGATTTTATCAATAAGACTAGTAGTACTAATCAAGAATTAGGTTTCTGACATGTGAAAGTTTGAGTGAATTCCCTCAAAGGCTCAAAACCGCAATTTCATTGGATTCTTTTCTGATCAAAGTGCAGAGAACTCTAGAGCAGAGTGATGAGCCCCTGCAAAGAAAATAGTAAGGAAAAAAGAGATCCCCTAGCCAAACCAACACAGTAGAACAAAAACATAAGAAAAGCAAAATCAGTTTCTATTGACCATAGTCGGAATTTGAGTAGAGCGTCTATAAACTCACTTTGCCTGATGTAGAGTCTGCAATTAGACAATTTGAGTTTAAACTCGAGTCTGCAACCATTTACATTGGTCTGTAACAGTCTGATTAGAGTGTGCAACAATCAAATTCCATATTCACGGCATATTCTAACAAACCCTTTACATAGAATCAATGGTGAAGAGAGAAAGCAAGTACGAGAGCAATGCTTAATATGAATTAATCCACTGTACACATAATCAACCAAATCCCCCAAATTCCCAAAATCTAGATAAAGACAAGCAATCAATTAATCTAACATTCATCAATTATTCACAAAATCCATAACACTACAACTAAAACGCTGAGAGAATAGCACTAAAGTTGTTAGCATATTTGGCCCCAATGAAACCCCACCCTACACAGCAACTCTAAACCCCTTACAATGCTAGCCAACAATGCGCTAAGGTTAATATTTGGATTTGGAGTGAAGATTGCAACAAGTACAAAACTGGGAAGTGAGGAGGGACTCATACCTTAATGTGTAGGAGGGTGGCCGAGTAGGCGGCCCGGTTGAGGAGGAGGAGACACTAGCACTGGGGTCACCTTTATCGCCGACGTAGAGGGGAGAGTTTAATGGGATGGACGGCGAGGCGAAGCAAAGCTAATTACAAGTAATGAAATTAGGGATGAAGTTCGTGTTTTTCATTTTCGGTTTATACCCCTCTGTCTTCCAGAGTTTCTGTAGTCTACTAGTCTTGGTGTCTTACCCTTCCCTCTTACTCTCTCCTTCTACCTCATTTGACTTCTTATGGTCTTAAAAATACAATTTTAAATATTTTTATCTTTAAATTTGTATGGTAAAAAAAAATATGAAAATATAATATTTTAAAAATTTACATTTAGATATATTCAACAAGATTACAGTCAACTATATATTTTTTTAATAATATGATGAGAATTTGTTGTTAAACTTTTCAAACTTTAATTCTATAGGTAGATATTGAGCTTTCTTATAGGGATAGAGGGAGTATTAAAGTTAACACACCAATATAAAAAAAAGTCATTGACATTAAGAAAAGAACCCCTCTCCCGCCACCTCCTCTTCTCCGTCTCCTTTTCACTAGATGTTATCAGTTTTCATATTATTATATTATAGGTCGAAACTAGTCCAATTTCCTTAAAAATTCATGTGTTCATTCCTTTTACTTTATTTAATCTTGTTTTTTCTATCAGATTAAACAATCTATATGATATGAGTGTGACTCGTATTATATTGTGCTCTAAAAACAGCTAGTAAAGTTATGTTTGACTAAATTGCTTGAGTTTAGCATACAACAAAATGATTCATAAATGAGGATTCGTGATGTTGATAGACACACAATGTGTCATAATTTCCGAAATCTATCAACAGTGCACCACCATTTTCAATATCTATGAAGAATGCATCACCATCATTGTCCATTTTTTAAACAAAGCTCCTTGTCATTTGTGAGAAAATTAGTGAAAAAGTAGTCATACCATTTCCCCTTCCCTCCCAAACCCTCCAAAAAAGGTAGGCTACCTATACAATCCATAATCATGTATTAATGACTCTAGATGGAATTATCAATAAGACTAGTATTGACTCTTGGACCATTGAGACCACCGAGTATTGACTTGTGAAGGTAAAAAATTATGTTTGCCTACCCCGATTGAAATGAAGGTCGTACTTGTTATGAAAATAGCTAGTTTTGTAATAGAAAAATGGGAATGTACCAAAGCGGGAATGAGGGTGACTTTTGGAAATGCTTTAAGATGAATATAAGTTGTCATATTGTTATCACTTTGGTTTGGTCTATACTCTATACTAAAAATTTCGATTAATTATAAAATATGAAATTAATTAAAAATTAGGAGATGAATGGAATTATGAAGATGAGTAATTATTAGGAGACACGAAAGTTGAAATTTGAGCAAAAAAAAATTGACTTTCAATAATATATTGAGCCTCTATGATTTGGGGGCTCTGTGTAACAATCTAGTTGTACTAGGGCATAGCCTGCCTTGGGTAGCACTAATTAGCCCTGTCACCTTCTCAATTTGCAAATATTAACTACCATATTAATCCAATAAGAACACTAGATTACAGAGACAGCTCATGCACATATGCTGCTCTTTAGCACTTGCCTGGTTGACGATGGACTCTTGTCGATTACCCATCATCATGGCAGCTGACATTACCATTTTGCAAATTCTATAAGCTTGTCTATCAAAGATTTTACAGCGGTAGAACATTAGTGTTAGTAGCAAGGGCATACAAGTTGTATGGTCCAATCTTCATTGGGCCTGCAAGCATCGGCCCGATACTGAACCTCAAAAGGCAACTCTATCTCATATCACATGGGCTAGAGTTCATCTTCCAAGAGCGAGACCCACCAAATGCGCCCGCATTGGCCCTATCACCTTCAACCACATAAATACTCATTTATGGGCAAGGGACAAGAGACCTTTTTTAGAAGATCAAACACATTGATTACGCACAACTCATTTCGAGAGCAGAACAATTTTTCCTTCTTCCTAAACAAGTAAGGGTATTCCCTGAAACTTTTTTTTATCACTCCACATTCAAGAGACTTTCTCTTGAGATCCTTACTCTAATCCCTGACTTAGGTATCGGATTGGGTTTCCTTTGAATACCACCCCCGAGGCCAGTAATCTTGTTTATCGTGCACACTGCTAGCTAAAGAGGTCTATAGAGCTCAGCTTAAGAGGATTCCCAACAACCATCTCTCTGTTCGTTACTTGGACTTCAAGTTAAGTTTTTATTCCCTCGAACAAAAACAAAAGTGAATACAAGCGTCAACTTCAAAGGGGTGCCTTTCTGCAAATCCTAAAGACAGACTGAAGTTTCCTTTGCATGACCCCCAAGCTTCCTATGCCTATCTAGGCCATCCCGTAGACACTGGTTTTGACACTTCGTGTATCTGACCAGAGTGTAAGGACACAAAATGTCAAGTTAGCCGTCTTCCGACATGCAAGTACTAATGGGCAGATTTCATTGTTCAACATTGACCCTGTAATGGAAGATGCACGAAAGTAAGAAAGAATGACAATTCAAGTTTAACATACGTATATAATGTGATTCACTAACAATTTATTAGCTACATCTAGGGGCGATTAACAAACCAAGTAACTCGGATTCGGCTCAGGCAAAGTTCGGTCAAATAGAGCTCGGTTCAAGTTCCGGCTCGGCTTGGGACTTGAACGAACCAAGCCGAGCAAGGTCTAACTCGGCTTGAAAGCTCGTTAACAAGCTTGCCAAATTTTATTATACCATATTTTAAAATTTTTTAATATAAAATTTTAAAGTTAATATATATATATATATATATAATATAATTTTCAAATAAATTTTTTTATATTTTATTAAAAAAAATCAAAATTTTTATTAAAAAATTGTTGTCGAGCTGAGCTTCGAGCCTAGTTACGAACCAAGTTTCGAGCCGAGTTTCAAGCTCGAGTGCGATCCCGATCTCAAAAGCTTTTCGAGCTCGAGCCCACTACTATTCAGACTCGACTCGTTGATTAATCACCCCTACGTCTATGAAGTAAAGAGAGGAAAATTTTTGTTGATCTTGAGGAGAAAGTATAGCTATAGACTCAACCCAAAACACTAGTTACCATTCAAATGACTAAGGCCCAACATGTCTACAGGTCGTCTGCACAGAGCGCCTACAAACTCATTCTGTCTGTTGTAGAGTCTGCAATTAGACAATTTGAGTTTACACTTGAGTCTGCAACCATTTACATTGGTCTGTAACAGTCTGATTAGAGTGTGCAACAATCAAATTCCATATTCACGGCATATTCTAACGAACCCTTTACCCTTTACGTAGAATCAATGGTGAAGATAAGAAAGCAAGTACGATATCAATGCTTAATATGAATTAATCCACTGTACGTTTGTACCTCGTTGAAGGTATATGACACAAGACACAAGTGAAGCAGCTGATTATATAAGCAAAATAAAGAAATGGTAAAGGATCATTGCATTTATCTTTTCTCGCAAGGAAACCCTCAATTTTTCTTATCCGGAAAGTAATCAACATTGTAATCAGAATTGACATCCTCGGGAATTTACTAAAAGAAAGATCAAAATAACAGAAGATAGTACCTTCCGGATAAGTACTTGAATAATGTCAAATAAAGCCAAGCTCAAAATTTATTATCATAATTTTAAGTAAACCATAAGCAAAAGGTCCTATTTTTCTTCCTTCTTCACCTCATCCGTCTGGATCTGCTCCTGCTCATAACGACGCTTGAACTTAGCAATCTGCCCCAAGCTTTGAGCCATCTGGCGTTTGGCTCTGAAATGGTAAACTTTGGGTTCTCGGTGAATTTTACTCATCATGACATTGATCAATCTACCACTCTGGGTCACATAGGAGATCCATTGCATCTGAGGGTGCAATCCTTTCTTCATTTTCAAATTCTGCAGATGATGCAGAAAAATATTGACCCAAAGAAGCTTCTACTAAAAAATGATCAACTGAGTAAATAGTACAATAAAGTTCTGCAGCCCACTTGGACAAAAGTCTTTAAAATTAACAGGATCATGTAGAGATCAGTAAAATCAATCATAGAGTGTTCTTTGGGGAAGGGGCTAGCACTGATCTCAATTATAATTCATACATGCAGCAGGTGAAGCTCCACTACATCTATTCAAGTATTCAGTACTTAAACTTACCGTTAAAACTCAATGATAAATGAAATATTCAGGTCAAAGTAAAAATCCCACACAGCCATCATCTTCTATTTAGAAAACTTTTACTTTGTACACGAGATTGACTGTCTTGAAAGACACCCGTACAGATTTTGCTCAGTCCAGACTACCAGCTCCTAGCTCAACTTTGGGGTTGAAAAGCAGAGTATGGACGAAGATGAGAGGTTCCAATATGCAAGAATGTTAAAGAAACTAATAAGAGGAAAAGAAAGAAATGATAGAAAAACCCTCAAGTTTTAAAGGTCCTCTTCAGTTTCCATCGTTCCGTTGATTTTTTGGGTGTCCTTAAACATGACAAAGGAATCAGGGCTAGGTGAGCTTGCAGAAAAGACCAAGGCAAGGTTTAAGGATTCATGAGAAAATCTACTGTAATAAGCCACTGTAAGCCGAACTGATTGCAATCTTTAAAGCACTAAGCTTAATCATTCAGAACAGATGGAAGAACAACTACATGCTCATACATCGAACAGGCAATGCAAAATAACAAATGGTCCAAGAAACAGGAACCAACAATTCTAGATCAACAAATGAGGTACACAAATGCACGGCACTCACTGGGCATATTCAGTGACCAAAGCTGGGTTTTAGGATTCATGAATATGCAGAAATGACGAAGGCTGAATTTACCCAGAAATGACCAAGGCTGGGTTTAAGGATTCATGAGAAAGATTTACTGTACTAAGCCACTGTAAGCTGAACTGATTGTAATCTTTGAAGCACTAAGCTGGATCAACAACTACATGATCATGCATCAAACAGGTAATACAAGTGATCCAAGAACAGGAACCAACAATTCTAGATCAACAAATGCGGTGCACAAATGCTGGTCACTTGCTGGAAATATTCAATGATCGCAAATGCAATTTGGCAGAGGTGAACAATGTAGCTAATTCTTTGACAAAGAAGTAAGGATTTGGAGATTTCTTTTATGTAAATCCTCTATCTCTCTGAAGCCTCCAGAACGGTACTAAATTTTTTTGCTTAGATTGGCAGCTTAAACCTCCTTATTTCAAACTCCCTATTGTGGCCTCATGTATTTGTCTGCACAGCTAACTAACATGATAAAATTGTGATAGCGGGCTTTTAGATCACAGCTTGTAGCAGGTTTGGCACCTCTTGAATAAGATGAGTATATGGTTAAAGATGGCAACTTTATAGGACACGAGATAGCTTTTAGAGTGACCTATATATGGAGAAATGACCTCTATAGGATACGAAGAGATATTTTGTAAAAGCTGATAGACCCTTTAATCGAACTCGAAATCTCAGACTAAGCTCAACTCTAGCTCAAAAACTTATGAGTCAAAAAATCAAAACTTGAGCTCAAGGCTTGTAGATTATTTAAAGCTTGAGTTCGAACTTGTTAAGCTCGAACTTGTCTCAAGCTTGAGCTGGAGCTCAAACTAGTTAAGCGCGAGATCGAACTTGAACTCGTTAAGCTCGAGCTCGTTAAACTCGAGCTCAAACTTGTCTTGAGCTCGAATCAACTAAATTTTAAGTTCAATACCATTTTTCTTTTTCTACTAAAGTTAATTTACTATTTGAAAGTTTAAATCAAAACTTGGAAAAAAAAATCAAATTTTAATCAAATCTACCAAATTCGGATGTTAGAAGTGAAAATCATTAAGAAACACCTAAACAATGCAACCATAATTACAACATTGATACAATCATCCAAATCAATAAACAATATACTTCCTCCTTACTCAATGTTATATGCAATTCAGCATATTATATAACCGCGTAGCAAGTATTCTCTTGTTTAATCTACAAACCGTCACTTTATTCTTTTACCACAACAACTAAAAAAAAAAAATAATTTGAAATCAAAGTGATCTTCCTTTTCTGTCTGAGTATATTATTCATTCTAAACTAATATAGTGCCTCAACATTGATCTCTTCCTACTGGTTCCAATAGTCAAGCAAAAATAAAAGTGAAACAGAAGCCAAAAAAATGAAAAACTTATCAAAGAACTCTCTCACACACATAATTACAAAAGATTCAGCTTTGGTTAGTCAGCAGTAGTGAGAATACATCTACCCTAACATAAGCTTCACTACTACACTCATCTTCAAAACATGATCCTAATTTCTTTGTGATATCATCTGCCCAATACCAAGACAGACAAACAGAGTGTCATAATTTCTGAAATCCATCAACAGTGCATCACCATTTTCAATATCTATCAAGAATGTGTCACTATCATTGTCCATTTTTTGAATTCTACTTTTAAAACAAAGCTCTTTGTCATTTGTGAGAAAATTAGTGAAAAAGTACTCATACCATTTCCCCTTCCCTCCCAAACCCTCAAAAAAAGGTCAGTTACCTAGATTTTAACAATTAAGTCTAAAATCCATAATCCTGTAATCATGACTCTAGAAGGGATTTTATCAATAAGACTAGTAGCACTAATCAAGAATTAGGTTTCTGACATGTGAAAGTTTGAGCGAATTCCCTCAAAGGCTCAAAACCACAATTTCATTGGATTCTTTTCTGATCAAAGTGCAGAGAACTCTAGAGCAGAGTGATGAGCCCCTGCAAAGAAAATAGTAAGGAAAAAAGAGCTCCACTAGCCAAACAGACACAGCAGAACGAAAACATAAGAAAAGCAAAATCTGTTTCTATAGACCATAGTCGGAATTCGAGTAGAGCGTCTATAAACTCACTCTGCCAGATGTAGAGTCTGCAATTAGACAATTTGAGTTTAAAATCGAGTCTGCAACAATTTACATTGGTCTGTAACAGTCTGATTAGAGTGTGCAACAATCAAATTCCATATTCACGGCATATTCTAACAAGCCCTTTACTTAGATTCAATGGTGAAGAGAAGAAAGCAAGTACGAGAGCAATCTTTAATATGAATTAACCCACTGTACACATAATCAACCAAATTCCCGAAATCTAGATAAAGACAAGCAATCGATTAATCTAACATTCATCAATTATTCACAAAACCCATAACACTACAACTAAAACGCTGAGAGAATAGCAATAAAGTTGTTAGCATATTTGGCCCCAATGCAACCCCACCCTAATCAGAAACTCTAAACCCCTTACAATGCTAGCCAACAACGCGCTAAGGTTAATATTTGGATTTGGAGTGAAGATTGCAACAAATACAAACTGGGAAGTGAGGAAGGACTCATACCTTAATGTGTAGGAGGGTGGCCGAGTAGGCAGCGAGGTTGAGGAGGAGGAGGAGACACTAGCAATGGGGTCACCTTTATCGCCGCCGTAGAGGGGAGAGTTTAATAGGGTGGACAGCGAGGCGAAGCGAAGCAAAGCAAATTACAAGTAATGAAATTAGGGATGAAGTTCGTGTTTTTAATTTTCGGTTTCTTCTCAGTTCTCACCCTCTCTTCCGTCTTATTTGATTTTTTACTATATTTAAAATTTAATTTTAAATATTTTTATCTTTAAATTCAAAAGACAAAAAATATGAAAACGTTATATTCTAAAAATTTACATAAATATATCTAACAAAATTTCACTTAAATATATTATTTTTTATAATATGATGATAATTTAAAGTTAAACTTTTTAAACTTTAACTTTATAAATAGAAATTAAGCTTTCTTATAGAAATACATGGTGTATAAAAATTAATACACCAGTATAAAAAAAAAAAATCATTGACATTAAAGAAAAGAATCCCCCTCCCTCCACCTCCTTTTCTCCATATCCTTTTCATTAGATGTTATCAATTTTCATATTATTATACCTTAGGTCAAAACTAATCTAATTTTCTTAAAAATTCATGTGTTTAACCATTTTACTTTATTTAATCTTGTTTTCTCTATCGGTTTAAATAATCTATATGATATAAGTGTGATTCTTATTATATCGTGCTCTAAAAAAAGCTAGTAAAATTATGTTTGACTAATATGCTCGAGTTTAACATACAACAAAATGATTCATAAATGGGGATTGTTTGTCTACAAACAAATCAACTAAATCGAAATTGACCTAACAACAAATTGAGAGACCCTAAAGTAAATAGTTGCACGAACACCATTTTTTATTATTTGAATCCACAAGATAAAAATTATAACACATTCAAACCCTTAAATGGAAAAATGTATAACAGATTAAAATTGTTTTTGTTTATGTCTACAAGATATTGCTTATGATGAAAAACATCAAATAAAATACATTTACCAGATAAATTGAATTTTAATATGGAAGATTAGGAACAATTGTCCCTTATTATAGCATATATTAACGCATAACACTCTTTTAAGAAATTTGCAATTCTTGTAAAAATGCAATAAGCTATGAAGGTTAAACTCAAAGGATAATTTGGTAATTTTAGATAAAATTTGTACCATCGTCAAGTGAGGTCCTAAACTATTTGCACTAGTCTAAGCAAGTACATAATGAATTAATAAGAGAGAAAAATATGAAGTACTTCGCATAGGAAATGTTTGCTTACCATTTGCAATGAGTTTATATTTTGTTGAGATATGGTTTATGAAGGAGAAGAAATTTATGAATTCGTGGATTTAGCCTTAAAGGCTTGAAGGTGAATAATGGGAATATGAAAGATTGAACTTGTAATTCAAATAATTTCAACAATCATCAATGAATTATATTGTATGGCGTAGCTTTGTTTATAACTTCAACCTGAAAGGGATTGCAAAGAAAGTGCAATATGTATTGATGGTTGTGGAAATAAAGTCTTTAAGCTAATTTAGCCAAGGAATAGTTATGGTTCAAGGTCAAGTACATTTGGTAATGGTAAATCTACTTCTATAAGAATATGCTTTGATAGATTCAAGAGTTCATGTCATGTAATTTCGCAATCTTGTGTGAAAATTGATTTTTGTTAGAGTTTTCAAAGTTCATGTTTCTGTCAACATACCGAAAAGGGTTATGCTATTTGGTTGTTAAGAAGACTTAGAACGTGGTTAAATGAATGGGCCAACTAGTAAAGCTAACTTCCGAACTTACATGTTAAATAGCTTGCAAAAGAGATATGTTAACTGGCCTCTAGAGTGTGTTTAGAGGAAACTCAATCCAATGCCTAACTTAGTAAATATGTGTATGATCTTGGTTTATTGTGTTTGGATTGATCTCAATGAATGAAAGAGAATGTGGTCTAAATGTTTTGTATTGGAAATTGGACGTTTATGTAACACCCCCAAATTACTAACATAATAATCATACTAATTTTAGTAATTTAGGGGTATTACCGCCACGTGTCACCACACTCCGGCTGTACTAACTAATTACTATATTACAGCGGAAGAAAAACTTGATTTATTTATTAAAAAAATAATTTTGATTATCCAAAGATACAAAAGTTGAATAATAAAAATTATGAAAACTCATAACTAGTATGTGCCCCTTAATGTAATGCTCTCATACATATTTATTTCTGCAAATTCACTCACTATAAATGATAAGTAGGGCGACCAAAAACAAATAGAATAATACGTGTCAGTGTAAAAATATTGTGTAAATATACATGCTAAAAGAAATACTTTGACTTTTAAATTCTTTTATTTTGAACTTGTCTTCTTACAATTAATAAACTTTAAAGTTTCTTTTATAATAATTCAATACAAATGGAATTATTAAAACACTTAATAAAATAATTTCCTTTTCTTATATCTCCTCCTTGATCCTAAGTGTGTACACCCCCAAGTTAGTTATCCCATCACGGATCTATCCTTGGAGTTTCTTTTTTATTTACCAACAAGTGGACTTTGAAGAATGAACTCTTCTTGATTATAAAATCAAGTGGTAATGTATAATAATAATAATAATAATAATAGCTCTCCTTTTATAACTCCTTGATAAATACTTTAAATATAAAGACCTTACTTTAATTATTAAACCTCATTGAAAATTATCAAATCTCAAATGCCATTTGACCCTTTTAAATAAATAAGGTAAATTTATATTATTTTTTTTATAATCAAAATTTTAAATAAATAATCATATATATACATATATATTTAAAAAATATGGTGCACTATTAAAATTCCAATTACAATTTATTTAGCAAATTACATACTAAAAATATCTTAACATAATATAATTTACAAAATAAAATTGTACATAAAAAAATTTAAAACATATACGTACCTTAAATTCTAGTACTTCCTACTAAACTTCAAAATGATCCTCCTATCAATTAAAATGAACTAATCAATACAATGCATAATATATTGAAACTTTAATTCAATTTAGAAATAATTTTAAGAACTAAATAATTTGTAAAACAGTTAAAATAATTAAAATAATTAAGAAAAAGAGGAGGCTTATGGTGTCTGGTGGTTGTTGGTGGCACAAGGTGACTGGCTTGATGGAGAGTGGCTTGAGAGAAAGGGAGAAAGTTTGAGAGAAGTAGAAAATATTTAATGATTTTTGTGTGAAAAATTAGGTGAGTTTTATGGTCTATTTATAGTAAAAATTAAGATAAATATTTAAGTTTTAAAAACTAAAAGATAAGTATGAATTTAAAATGATAATTATCCTCCAAATTTTTAGAAAAATATTTTATTTCTAAAATAATTAAATTATAAAACAATTTAATTAATTAAAATCATTTAATTCAAAACAAACCAATTAAAATTAGTTAACAAAGATAAATTTTATATATATAAGTATTTTTTTTTGAAATACTAATCATGGCAGCCGGCCATGATTAGATAAATTTGAATTTTTTTTTGTAAACATATCCTATTTTTAACAAAAAATTATTTTAAATTACAATAACCTTTATAAATATTTTTAAATTTTTTTAAAACACTTATCATGGCAGCCGTCCATGATAAGTTTGAGATTATTTTTTATTTTTTTTTATAAATCTATTATTTTTTAAATTAAAACTATCTTTTTAATTAAATTTTTTTAAATTAGGATAAAATAAATATAACTTTTTTTAAATACTAATCATGACAGTTAGCCATGATTAGATAAGATTGATTTTTTTTTTGTTAATGTATCCAATTTTTAATAAGAACGGTTTTAAATTAAAACAATCTTTATAAATGAGTTAAACTGTATTTTTTTGTAAAGAATAATATCTTGAAAATATTTAGAATATTCTAAAATGAAAGAGGATACTCGGGATATTTTGGAGGGTTTTTTGAGAATTTAATAAAATAATTAAGTAATTAAAAATTATTAAATTATTTTCTTAATAAATTTGTAAAATAAATATGTAAATGGCAGTTCATAATTATGATTGGCGCTAAAATACTTTTTAAATTATTTAATTTATACTAAAATATTTAAAATAATTTTATTTAAAATGCTAAAATATTATGTACATATAATTTTTGATACGACTTAGCATAAAAACATTTTAACATAATGTCTAAAATACGGGGTATTACAGTTTACCTTGAGCCCCCAACCGTGTGTTAGGGTTGACAAATGATGAGGCCATGAGCTTACATTTGTCATTGTAAAATAGTTTGTTCATAATCAGAGAGTGAGATTTTACAAGGAGATCATGATACTATTAAAACCTCAGAAAACCTCTACTAACCCCGTAAGATCTCATATAAGCACAAAGTAACTTGATTGTAGTCTATGTGATTAGCTTAATAATTTTATTTGTAATAACATATGACAATCTTGTGAATCTCCTTGCTTGTGTAAATAATTTATAGTGTAGAAGGTACATGTTGTACTCTTATAGACCTTAATTTTCAGTACAACCATTATATCAAATATCAACCAAGTAAGCTAGTTTTCATATATTCCTTGCTTTGAATGGGCATATTCGTAATATATGAAATGATATACGTATTCACCCACCAAAGAAAATGGTCTCAATGTTTTTAACTTTTAAGTGAATTCTTCAATATTGTAACCTTCGTAATTAATTTCACCAATGTTAAAATTCACTCTGGTACTCTACAGCCTACACTAGCCCATGCCTCCAATCCCCCAGATTGGTCATCGCTCAACGCCATTCATAACCTCACCGGCTCTTTCCTCATCCTCCACATGACTACGATGTCTCTGTCCTCTAGGGATCTGTTGTCCCCTAATATTTCTCGATGCATCAATGTTCTCTGCATTCATTATGCTTAGGTATTTTTCCCCTCATTATATACGTGTCTCTTGAATGAAGATAAGCCTACTTACCTAACAGAACTATAGTTTATTACTTTTACAATTGCGATTATACATATGGAATAACATGGGGCATAGATGCGTTCAAATGGAAGGACTGCATTAAGAACCTTTAATCAACCTGTTTATAAAAAAGTCTAATTAATTATGGGCTTCATTGAGTCGGTATTTTAAAGGATCGCGTTTTATTAAGGGTCAAGTTGGGTCAATAATTAATTGTTGTTACAATTGCGATTATACATATGTTGTTATATGGAATAGAATGTGGAATAAATGTGAAGGGACTCCATTAAGGACATTTGATCGGCTTGTTTATAAAGAAAGGTCTAATTAATTATGAGCTTAATTGTGCCGGTCTTTTAAATAATCATGTTTTATTGGGTCTTTAAAGGGTCAAGTTGGATCAATAATAGGTCAATAGTTTCCAAAACTTTTGAACTCTATCAAGTAATGAATATTTTCTTGTCAATGGTTCACTGTCAAGGACTGAAGGTAATACAAGCAGATTATCACTCTCCATAAATAGGACTTAACTCTCTTTGAACTGGTTCGGCCCAACCCGACCCATTTTGCATCTTCTTTGGCTCGACCAAGTCCGGATCATAAGGTATGTGACCCATCGCGACCATAGTCTATCCAAAGTATAGGTCTAATGGGGCATATATTGCGTGTAATAACTCTAGGCAAAGTCCGTCCAAAATCTAGTCTGCTTCAAATACAAGTTCAGGACGAATGACTATTGACGGAAAAGAATAAATTGATCATGGCAGCACATTATTTAGAATCCATTATATGGTACAAGAGACAAACTTATTCCTTAAAAATACATTAGTACACAACATATATTTCAAGAAAGCTCTTATTCTCAAATGTAATAAATAATATGAAGTTAATAATTAATATGTACTCATATGTTCATAACATTTCCTTCTTTATGGCACTTGCAATTCTCGTAGAAATGCAGTAAGCCGTTGCTTCAATAGTAATCATGGGATTAACTCCTAATGCTGTAGGCAATACACTTCCATCACATACATACAACCCTTTGGCTTCCCAACTTTCTCCATTTTCATCCACTGCCCCTTCCTCCTCAGATGCCCCCATTCTGCAACTACTCATCTGATGAGCACACCCGTATGTTGTCCACTTGTCGGTCCTTGACCTTGGGCCGCCAGGTGCTTCAACCGACTCCAGAAACTCCTCAATCGCCTCATCTTTCACCCCATTACACTTCAACCTCTGACCATCACTTCTAAATGTTCCAACCTCAACAGCTCCGGCTGCGATTAGAATCCTCAGACACTGTCTTAAACCTATCTTCAGATTTTCCTTGTCATATTCGTTCAAGCAGTATTTGATTCTGCCCTGCTTTTTAACTTCACCTGTACTCTGATCTCTGATTAATGAAAACAGACAAGCTGTTCTTCCATATTTCACCATCCTCTCTTTAAAGTCTAGCCCCGAGACCCATGGCACTAAGGAAGAAAACACTGCAGGACCTAGCGATGATGCTTCTATAATAGCATGGGAGTTTAAATCTTCAGAAACCACCTTATGAATTGAAGTAATGATTCCTCCTTCGTAAGATTTTCCTTTGAGAGCCTGTGAAGATTCAGGAAAGTAACCCCATGCTAACAGAGTAGGATGCATGTGGAGGTTTGTGCCGATGTTTTTGTTACGCAGTCCACTCGATATCAAGAGAGGGGGTGTTGAGAGAGATCCACAGGCTGAAATCGAGACTTTGGATTTGATATGAAGCATCTTTGATACATCTTTGGTCAATGCTGTTGCTTGGACTCCCAGGCATTTGTTTCTTCTCTCCCCATTTGTATCTTCTGCTAGTATGAACTTGTCAGCTTGGCATCCTGTCAAAATTACAGCACCATTATTAACTGCATCTACCAGCCAAGTACTATCGGTTCCATTCTTATCTCCGATTCTACATCCAAAACCGCATGAACCGCAATAATGATCCTTGGATGAGTTCCTAGCCACTTTATCAACTTTCAAGCCAAGACCTTCACACCCTTTCCGAAGAACTTGGTTCTGAAACCCTTCTTCCAAACAATCTTCTGTGACTCCTATCCTCTTCCATACCGCATTCAAGGCTAATTCATATTCAGGGCTACCGAAAACAGGTAGCTTATGATTCACAAACCAATCTCTAAGGACATGATCTGGTGTTCTGATGGACGCCGACCAGTTCACAGCAGACCCCCCACCAACCGTTGATCCAGCTAAGATAGTCATTTTCCCATCGAGAGTTGTGAGCATTCCTCCTGCCAAGTATAGTTCATCCATTGATGGGCCCTCTAAAGAGGAGTAATCACTTGGATTGAAGTAGTTCCCTTTCTCAAGGACTACTACTTTGTGGCCTTCACTCGCAAGAATGGCAGCTGCAACTCCACCACCACAACCAGAACCTACTATCACAACATCACATTGTATCTTCAAAACTCCTTGTTTGACATCTTCTACAACTTTTAGGCCTTTTTCTTTGAGATCTTGGACAATGGTTGAGTTATTCATCTTCCTACACTCAACTATACCCTTATGAAGTCGTTTCCGTTCCTGGGAGTTCACTAATGGCTTTCTGGAGTCCACCTTGTAACCCATGGCTTCCCATGCCAGATTTCCTGCCTTTTCATCAGTCTACAAAAATACAAGAAAAAGAAGGCTTGAAACCAAGTATGAACTCAAAAAAACTGAGTAATTATGCAGTTCAAGGTGAAAGAAAACTATTCTAACTTCAACTCTGAAATTCAACAAAGATAAAATTGATCATTGCTGTTACATGTAATGCAATCACTTTATAATTTTGAGATCTTGATAGATTAGTTACGATATATATTTTTCCAAATATGAGTTTCTTTTTATAATTTTTACAAATGCAATTTTAAGTTTACATTAGGATTTGCGCAAAAAGCAAATGAGAAGAAAAAAAAGGAACGGATGAAGTATTAATTTGATTTTTAATCCTCTTATTATTCTTGATGATTATATTTAGTAACTTACGTTCGTAGTTAGTTTGACATAAATTTACTTTGTCAAACTTGTTGATTTTGAGTTTATTTTTAAGATTTGAATTTGTAAGACATTCATATGTGCTTTTATGTTTTATTTTTAAGACTTGAATTACAATGTTTACTTTTTTCTATGTTAATTAGATCATACCCTTCCTTCCAACAATAAAAAATCTTCGATATAATGAGTTTTTTTTTTCTAGTATTTTGTTGTTAAGACTTATCAATATGTATGTGATTGGACTATAAATAGAAATTTTTCTTTCAAATTTTGCTAATTGATCAATCCACTAACTTCTATGATGTCAATTTTTTTTTTATGAATTTAAAAAATATTATTTTTTTTTAATTATTTGTTGTATCCCCATGCGTATCATCATATTGAAGATGACATTTTATCACACTTGTGTCCGTTTTTTTGGTAGTATTTCAATGAGCCAACTCAAAACTTGTTGAAATAAACTAACGATTTTCACTTCTGTTTCCCAGGAAATAAAGTATGCCTAATCTACGGGCTAAAATATATTAAACAAAACAAAAATACTTACTCTAGGCTTTCATTTTGGACCACCATTTTTTTAATTCCTAGATAAATAATTTATTGGCCAAGTCAGAAGTAGCCAAAGATGACAGAATTGGATTCCATTACTTAAGCGGAAGGTAATACGAAAAGTAGCTTATTTACTTGTATACTTTCCATCATGAATTATTTTTCAATATTCACATTATTTCACTCCATTATAGTAAGGATATGGCACGACCTTAAGATAAGATGTGTTTAAAACTAGTGAAGTAAATAAGTTTACTTTCATTATTAAAATAGGAGAAATTCCTAATTTATATCTGATATAATCAGAGTATTTTTGTAATTTCATTTCTATATCAATCATACATGATATGAGTTTTTTTTTTTTTGTATTTTTATATATTTTATATTTCTATATCTGATATAACAATAACTATATCTGATATAATAATACATATATCTAGAATTTCAATATCATAATATAATTTATTTCAGATATGAATAAAAAAGGCTCCTTAAAATAGTAACATACAAATCGAGAATCCTACCATGAAAAAGCAAGTAAGAATATTTACCCGGGAGAAGAAGATGAAGCAACACACAAGTTTGACGAACAAAAACATAACTTTTAAGGAAGTCCAGTAACTTTCTGTAGACCATCTTTGCAGCAATTTCTCTCGCTTCTCCAAACTCATTTCTGAAACCTTTTCTATGAAAGGCCATCTCTTTTCCAAACTAAGCCGCCAACCACAAATCAGTAGTGTCCCTAATCTGCTTGATATGAGTTTCAGCACCAATCTTACTAGTATTACTGCTTCTAATACTCCTCTTTTCGCTATTGTCTCTGCCACCTGCAAATTTTTTTTTTTTTTTATCATTGAATTCATACTTGTATATGACTTTGTAGTCAAACTAATTTACTACTATTTTATTATAGAACGAACTTTAATTCTTAAATACTCACGTATGTTCTCTTTTATTCTTCCCATTTGTGTCATGGTCTCTTTTTAAAATGAACTTCGACTCGTTTTTCTCTTACTATACTTACATGTTACATGTTACATGTTACATGTTACATGTTAGTGTTAGTGTGTGTTTTGAAAGATATATTTATGAAAATGTAAATTACTTGAAGATCAATTTACTTGGTGATTAATTTGACCATAAAAATCTACATAGGAATAACATATTAGAACAGAGAATATGCCCCTTTAACATGCAAATATTATGAATATGACTATGACTCTATTAGACATACTACTTGGTAATTTATTTTTAAGATTTTATATACTCCTACTTATGATAAAATACAGTATATTTGTACATCAATTCTTATCCCACTAAAAAAAAAGAAATTTCGTGGAAGTGTCAATGCTTGGCGGTGATGCAAGTTGTATCAATGTCGGGAAAAAGTTACCTATGCACAATAAATGTCTTATACCAAAGGGCAGCATGCATGAAAGGAAAGGAGTGACATGGGTAAGCAACAATGAAATTAGTGATTCACCCAACTATTTTACCCTTTTACTTGGTTATGATAGATACTTCCTCGGTGTTCTCTATAAGTAAAAAAGTATGATTTTCTATGATCGTTTAAGATATAGAGCAAATGAACAATCGTTTACGACGTCTATTTTTTATATGTAGGGCAAACAATTAGGGATATAGAAAGTAGATTATTTTTGCTAAATATCAAATCAACAAGAATCAGTCAATAATTTCTACGAGATTCATGAATTTACGCGGGTCTATGTTAACGTGGTACAACGTAGTATTAGAATATAGAGATATCTTCCATTAAAAGACATCTACATTATATTGTTTCGTGATACACTGATTATTGTAGGAATGGAAAGGTATCCACCTAGAAAACGAAAGAAGTGGACCATTTGTGATCTGGTCCATCAACCAAAAACGGCCAACTTTAATAACCCACTCGCTATTGCTGGTCTATACTTTAGCAAACAGTAACCACAATCGTACAAGGAGTCATGATCATAAATTTAATTTTTTTTTTTTAAAAAAAATATCTGAAATTCTCCCATGGAAGTCCTAGAAATTTTATAAACTTTACGCTCCCTCTGTGACCATTTTATTTGCAATTTTCCACTGTGTACATGTTTGACCACTGTTACGATTAACAACCTTTATGTTTGACCACTATTCCCTTCGTCATAAAAAAAAAATGACCATTTTACTTTTATGGTTTTAGAATATAATTTTAAATGTTTTTGTTTTTAAATTCGTTTGATAAAAAACTATAAAAAAGTTATTAATATTAAAATGACAAAATTTAAATTAAATATATTATTTTTTATTATGAGATAGAAATTTAATATCAAACTTTTTAAACTTTAACTCAATTTTTTGAAATAAGAGTTTCTTATATATAAAAAAAAAAGGTAGCATTACGTTTATTTAACCATCACTAAAAATTTGGAATAGTATCAAGTGTGTACTACTGGTATTAGCAACACTTGAATGAATGTGAAACAGTTGATATAAAGTCAAGTATATGACGAGAGTCGTACAGTGAAAAAAAACAATGTAGTCATTGGAATTACCTCGTCAGGGATAGTAGGCTGAGAAGCAGAGGCACCAAAGAAGGTCAATATAGCCTTCTCGGGATTAATAGACCGGATTTCTTTAGTCACGGAGGAAGCGGGGATTGAAGGGAGAACAGCTTCACACAAAGCAGCCAATGATCGCATTTCCGACGCTGAGAATCCATGGCTAAAACCACCACTACGGCTGTTGTCGTTGTCGTTGTCGTTGTCGTTGTCGACGTGTTCCCCTAGCCTCCTCCCTCCCCTCAACAACGGATGGCAATCCATAGTTGCTGTTGCTGATGTTGTTGTAATTGTTGCTGCCTTGTTTATCTCACACGTAATATGACGAAAGTAGGAACCCTCAATTGTTTTATAACTTATGTGGAGCAATGTGTTGTAATGCGGACTCGTGGGACTCTGTTTTATTGGTTTTTTTTTTAAATTTTTTTTTTATTATTCACTCGTTTAGATAGACTTGTTGGAAATTTCGAGGGCGACGTGGCCTCCAATCATACTTCAGAGTCCAACTGCATCTTCAATTCCTCAATGCTTGAGTTGAGTAATGTATGCCCTGCCCAATGATGAGGGTAATGTGTACATGTGGTATCAATTTGGGACCTCTATTATAAATGCATAATCTGACTTATATTTATAATATTACCAGAATAAAACAAACAGTTTGGTTGAATATTTAATGCCATGAGGAAAACTATTTATATGTTAGTTGAGCTTGGTTAAAATTTTGAATCTTTCTATTTTTTATTTAATTATTCCCTTCGTTCTTTTTTTCATTTTTATTTGAAATCTGAAAAGAAACTAAGATAATATTAAAAATAAGATTAGATTCTACAAAAATTATTTAAGTTAGTTTGAAAATAAGATTAGATTCTATTAAAAAAATAATATAATTGGATTGATTATTAAATAAGTAATGAAATTTATTAAATCCATGACATTAAACAATTAAAAAAATTTCATCTAATCACAATATTACACTAAAATAGAAGGGTTTCGAACATTTTTAAATTTTCAAATGGAAAAATAGAAAAAAAAAAATTAAAACAGAGGAAATACTCAATAAAGTACAAAGTATTTCAAAACTAATTATAGACTTTGATGATATGATAGGTTGGTACTACATACTACGTACGGAGTAGTATTGAAATGTCAGAATGTACAACATATGATTAATTGATTATCAAGCAGTTACGCGAATATCTTAATGGAAGAAAAACTAGGATAAATGACCTAAAAAACATAAATAGACATGGGTAATTGTTTTTTCCTCCCCCAATAGCTTCCAAAACTCAGCCGTCGTCCAAACACCCCAATATTAATAGTAATATGGAAGTAACCCTTTTGTTTTCAATCTAAAAATGATTCTGAGTTTGTATCCAATAAAATTTAGGAAGAAATAATAACAAACACAACCTATATGACAATGACAACAATCATCAAAATATTTGGCAAAACACTAAACAAAAATAACTAAAATTTAAAAGGGTAAACTTTAGAAACAAAGATGATAGTGAAATTAATATACAATGTCCTGTTGATTTTGGAATCCTTAGAAGGACTTTTGAAAAGTTGAAACCTTACCTATTATTTGGATCGCCCACTAAAAAATTACTTTTCTCTGTTCCTTCTCTAATATATATATATATATATATATATATATATATATATATATATATATATATATATATAAATAGATAAAAAATTCAAATTAAAGAAATCTTTTTGGAAAGGAAAGGAAAGAGATGGATATGGAGATTTAAAGGAAAGGAGAGGGGAGGGGTTGCGATGCAAGAATGACAACTAATCTTTTTGGAAAAAAATTAATAAATATATTTAAATTACACTGCTGAGGTGTTATTATATCCAATATATCAAGAGCTGGCTGAATTTTAAAATTAAATAGCCTTTTCATTTTTTTAATTATAAGAAAGAAACCACCTAAATTATTTCTCGTTTAAGAATCGTTTAAAAGTGGTAGACTATGTTCTATCTCACTTTTATAACAGCAATACATTGGTCATTTGATCCCAAGTTTTTCATCAAAACAATCGTAATATATGCAGTATACATAAAACATGCAATGATGTATTGCAGTGGAGTTGCCTCTCCAGCAATTTGGTTGTTACTTGTTAATATGAACACCACAAGGATAAGATGAAGTCTCTTATGATGATAATATATGCAGCCCTCAGATCGAAAATACCATACAACACCATAAGGAAACGAGCTACTAAACATCACACCAACTAATAAAATCAAAAGAACACAGTTAAAAGACTGAACATCCTCTAAGATAGAAAGGTTATAATTGATCAATATTGTGTAATTTGCTACATAAGTTTATGGGTACTATTTTAATATATCTCTAACGTATAATTTTTTTGGAGCTCTATTCACCACCACAGAATTACTCGAGCCGCCCCAATATTAAGACAAAATTTAATAAAATTGAACATTTTGTACTAATAGCTTATTTTGATTTCCCATCCTAATTTTTTGCTAATGTCCATCAGTTTATTTTTTATTTGTTTAATAATGGCATTTTTCTATTTGTTTTTCCTTTTATAGGACGCATTTAATTGACTCGTGAACTACAAAAGTGGCCTTTTCTTGAAAAGATTCACTCCAAATTTCCCACTGCAAAGAAATTGAATGATATATTTATGTGTACAGCAAATTTACTTTCCTTAAACTGGAAAAAAAATACAAAACTGACATCAGTTGCTCCAGGCGTTTCACAGGCTACCCACTGTAGGAAAGTAAGTTTTTCTATGCTCCAAAGGGCACATGCTCGTTTCCCTGGCACGATATTTCAGACTCACCAAGTCAGCGAATGCATGATATGCAACACTGTGAACAAGCATGGCATATGGAATTGTCTAGTCTCTCAGCATACGACTTGCATCAGCCAGCAGGAGCACTTAGCAAGTATCCATACCAGCGACTGAAATTAGTGGCTCAATCAGATTAGCAATTCATTAATCCTTGAACTTTTCTAAGAGTGCATGGATTGTTTTGTGATTTAAGATATGATAAAAGAAAAATACCAAACTAGGTAATCTTCAACTGATTTATTTTAAAAATCTCGGAAATTCTTATAAAACTAGAGCCAGATTTCATGCAGCCCGCGTTTTCAGAATTCAGATCTACGATTGCTCATCTGCTGCATGAAAAAGATAACTATCGGTGAAAATAGTGAACTGTAATTAACTTAACAAATGATGAGGCGTGATTTCTTTATTACTTCACACAAAATTTTCCCATGGGTAACCCTGAAATAATATAAATATACATGCTTATCACTTCTTTCAAAAGGTCAACTTCATCAATATCTCCTTTTCAGGCAAGCTAACAGCTTCTTTAGGTAGTAAGTTCAAGAAGAAATACCAAAAGTTATCACATCATGATGAAGAAGAGCAGACATCATCAATAAGGAAATGCAGCTGCTTTCGCAAATGTAGTACCTGCAACAAATCACAACCGCACGAAATTGCTAAGGCTGCCTAAGATCTTAAAATAGATAGGCAAAAAAATAGGTTAATGAACAACTAGAGAAGGCCAGTGGGCCGGGTGGCCAGTTTTGGGTCGATGCTGAACTGGTCCGACCTCCAATAAATGGTGGGCTGGTTATGAACTGCCCTCAACGCAGAACCGGCCCTATTTGGCCCGTGGGGCCAGCCAGGCCTTGCCCACAAAATGCAGTTGTTGTGTTTGAATGATATAGCAGTTGGTTTTTGAGTGTTTGGATTATTATGAATAATGAATATTGACAATATAATGGATATAGGAATATTGCTAATATATATGAAAACTGAATATTGATAATATATGTGAATAATTAATATTAATATAAAAGAATATAGGAATATTGATAGCATTTATGAAAAATGAAAATTTATAATATATATGCAAAATTTCATATTTTCTGGCATAAAAAATGCGTGGTTTCTCAGGTTCCACACTAACTAAGCTCCATTTTCACCGAAATGAATCTTCACAAGTTCCAACTACTAAAGGAAAATAAAAGCATCTATCTAGAGAAATTGTCATTACCTCCTGTCGGAGTAAGTCGGGGAGTTTGTCGTCAGACACTATACCACAAACTTCTTCTCGCAGTTTTGCATCTTTAAGGCAAAACCATGTATCAGGAGGCAGGGTCAATAATAGTACTATTAAACCATCGACCACTGAGGGATGTTCCCAATCAGAAGTATTTGAGCCACTCACACACGGACTACAAGACTTCCTTTGCAAGCTCGGGACCAGCAGTTCTGTTCTACACTCGGAGCCTACCACAATCACTTTGGAAGATACTCTTGTGACAGGCTCAACATTGTAGCAGTCTAAGGATTTTGATTGTGTTGTTTTAGAGTTAATAGCATTGCAAAAGTCAACCTTGCCGACATTACCACACAAAAGTTGTGAACCTTTACAACAAACTTCAGATGCAATTTTCTCCAAGGAAACGTGACTATCTGACGGTGCATTGTGCATACAAGATGATTCAGATAAAAGCCATCGGGTTATGTGTTTGAAGAGTTCAGTCTCTCGCACTTCCTTCAACACCTCTTCCTGAAGCCCCCAAAAAAAATTAGTTTACAGTATGGAAAAGTAAACATTTAATGGAAGAGGGTGAACAAGGACAAAGGCAGGAGACAAATTTGAACCTTGATAATCAGCCTTCCCCGTTCCTCTTCGGTGACAACTGTACTCCCATCCTCCTGATTTCGGACTTCAGCAAACCAATTAATGAAACTACTCAGGTTTGCAGGAGCAGAGGTAAAGATAACTGACAGCATATCCTGAATATTATTAATTTCCTCAGTAGATAAAAGTTGTGGAACCTTTTTGGTCAAATACATAACAGTAGTGTCCCAATCATCACGAAGACAGCTCTGCAAAGAAAACATAGATGTTTAGCTCATCCAATGCCTACCATAGACCAGCAGAATACCAATAGAGTAATGGATCTAGACACAACCTTAGACAAAATATGTTTTCATTTCAACTTTCTCAGTTGTATACAAAAAGAAAACAAAACAATATTCATACTACAATGAATTAGAGTTCATACTGAAAAATTAAATGTAAGTTGCACTAATTTTTTTGAGTTACAGGTTTACAGGAGTGTGTTATAAACAAGGAGGACAAAAATTTCAAAATATCTTGAAACAAATATGGGATGTAAAGGACAAGAAACACAAATACCAGGGTATAAAGAATTGATGATGCCTTCCGAAGCCTTGATAAAACCATGAACCTAGAAACAATAAATCTAAAATTTATAAATTGTCAAAGACTTAAAGATCTTAAACTTCAACTATGGTGACATAACAAAACCTGAAAGAGAGCTTCCTATCAGTATTCCTTGTCTCTTTCAAAAAAAAATTTCTTCCTTTTCTTTTCATTTCCTATTTTTTGTTAGCATGTGGTGAAGTACAAGTGGAAAGGGTCAAGAAGAGTGTAAGAGGAGAGGAAGGTACTAATGGAGAGAATGGGGAAAAAAAAATTCCCCAAGACTGCTGATACTTCAAGGGTAGATAGAGTATGACTATACAACTTGCTTTTGATCAAACCAGCATGCTGAAATACTGAAATTCCTCTTTCAAGGGGACTGTATACTAGCAACAGTATAATTTCATGTCCTACCATGTACCAAATGGCTCAAGAAGAATCAACATCTTCTAAACACTTGTATCAGTGCTACAGCCAACTCAATATTTGAATGGAGATTGGAAATATAAAGTCAATAGAAGTAATCAATCACAACACGATGACTTCTTACAGAGACAATCCCAAATGATACAGAGATCCAGTGTATATCAGTAAACAATAAGTTATAGTGTAGGTATGGTCACATACCCCCTATAAAGGCCAGTAGTTTCATCAATTGTATTCATAGCATCCCATAGAAGTGTGAGGGGTACCCAGTGAGGAGGGTACTTGAATCAAGCAACATCCAAAATAAGAACCATATCTTTTCCAGCATTGTAACCACCAATTGGTGAAAAGTGACCACTTCCTGTCTGCCAAAACAAAAGTAAAAAATGTCATTCTTTTACCAGGGTTAGCATTCAGTGACAAGTAAACTCTGCAAAGACAGCCAAACATTTGATTCTGTGCATCCTTCTCAAAAATACAAACCTATATTATATTGAAAATGATCTATTCTGTTACTAACCCATTATGCCTAAAGTTCTGTAAGAAAAAATCTACCAATTTGTAAACTGTAAATTTGTAATGATAGTGACCCTCCCTTCTCAACATAGTACTAGTACATCAGAGTACAATTATGGTTGACAATAGGTATCTGGTGGGAATGTACATATTCTTCGAGTTGACATTGACAACAACACATAAGCAACTGTGAAGTGCATTTGGTTGACAACAGGTATCTTGGAACATAAATGCAGTAAAACAAGTGTAAAAATGTCAGTGGAACATAGAGCCGAGTATCTATTGTATATTCATACTTGCAGTAGACAAAGACCCCAACATATCAGACAACAAGCAAATTTCCACTATAGTAAGCATCTCATTATGCAAGCATTACTAACACTGCCTTTGTTCATGGTTAGCTCCTCCATATTAGATGTTTTCTGCATTGTTGTGTGACGTAAAGCTATCCTCTGCTAGGATAATAGAATGCATGAAATGTAATGTAGTCCATGCCCAAAAATCATAGGAAGGATGAACATGTGTCAAATACTACGTACATTTATCTAAGGAAGCAAACAAAACATTTCCAGAAAAATAGCTTAAGTTAACTAATCCTATGTACAAATACAATCCCTAATACTATCAAAAGAATGGAGTCAGTTCCATAAACCAAGAATTTATAAACACAAGGTCAGCCACAAAGATCAACTAATTCATCTTCCTATATTCACTTCTACCCAGTGCTAAATGCTCTTGCAAACCCAATTTTATTCAACACCAATTTTAATTCCCTACATTCAAGTCATCTTTACCCTCCCTTGGTTTCTTCTAAAATCCCCAATTATCTCAACTCTCCTCTTTCTTACTAGTGCATCATCTGGTTGAAGCCTTTCTTTCCTAAACCAATGTAACCAATTTTCCCTTATCTTATATTCAACATCCACATCTCCAGCCTTCCTCTGTATATCGTCATCCCTAATTTTGTCCCTCTATGGGTTCACATATACAAAACCATCTCAAGAATACATCTCTGCTATATCCATCTTAATCCAATAGTTCCTAAATGCCCAACATTCATACCTGTATTATAGCATTAATCTACTACTTTTATCCTTCAAGGCACATTACAGCGGCATAATATCTGGTTTGCTACCCTCCATCTTGGGTATTATCAACTACCTAAAACCTATCAAGTAGTGTCGCTGCATCCCAATTTTTCCTTCTTCGTGCTTAATTAGCAGTCCAAGTACTATGGTGTTTATCTTACTATTTTGACTTCCAATATTGTATATTTGTACCTGCTAATCAAGCTTGACAAATAAGCTTCAACTTATCACCTCCAAAGTAACATAAGCAACAAGAATTTCAAAACATTTACTAGAGATAGTAAGAATTCACTAAGGAATACCTGCATTAGATATGCTCTGTGGTATGAGACGATCATGTGAAAATTTTCAGAAGAAGTACAAGAGATCACATAGTTCCTGAATTTATTCACGGTGCTTTCATTTGTACAAAATGCTTCAACCTCTGCTCCATTACAATGAGCCAGACATCCAACCTTGCTAAATGAGATACCACTAATCTTAACTTTCTCAAGTGGCTCGCAACAATCTAACATGGTATCATCAAACCATCTCCATGGACCTATAGACATGTAACCCACTTACCCATGTGAGATGTACTCATGTACATTTTGATCTTACAAAGCAAGAAAATGAGAAGTTCCCAGTCAAAACTCTTCTTAAGTTGAAAGAAGCTTCATGAATGAGCTGACACTAGTCAGATATGATGGGATCATTAGAAAATAGCATCAGAATAAGATAAAGAAAAAAAAAATTCCTTTCGCAGAAAACTTAGTCACTGACATAGCAACTGTATTGTCTCATGTTTCCATAAAATATACAGCTTACAGATCATATGCTTTCGGGGACTACATTATTTTAGGAAGCCCTTAATGTCACCAGGAGCCAGAACTCATGTCAAAGTTCAAGACACATAAACAAAACTTTATAAAATTGAAGTTAGTGCATTGTGTATGTGAAAAGTTGAAAGATCATGTATACAGAACCTTCTCTAAGCAATCAATCCATTTTATGTCAGTCCAGAAATTGAAAGTTCACCTTTCCACTTTCTTCCAGGGTCAATTGCAAGGGCATTTAAGACCACAGCAAGGGTGGCCAGCCCACAATATGCAGGTTCTGATTGAGTCTGGTAATATGACACCAACTTAAAAAAGCCTTCCATGTTTCCCTCCAGAAAAGCTTCAGAAAAGAGTTTCTGCATTTTAAAAACTCATCAAAGACAGAAAAAAAAAATGATAATATATAAGATAAGAAACAGACAACATTTCTATGCTTTGCATAAGTCATTGTCAATCAGTGCAATGACAAAAAAATTACTGGCATAACTGAGATACATAAAAAGCATACCACTCACCTCAACCACAGACTACCAACCTTGAAACAATGAAATTAGACACTTCAATCACATTTCACTTCTATAATGCATTATAATTATTCCCTTCATTAAATAACCCTATGAAAATTTTTAAACTTGTAAAACTCATTTTAGTTACAGGTCATCCATTAGCATGAGGATATATATGTCTTTTATTATATTTTGTCACTGGATTTCAAAAGAAATGTAAGTATTACTTGTGAACAGAAAGCTCTCCCTTAAGTGATACTTTTGCGAAAGAAGGAAACAGTAACCAATGCTTTTGACAACACACCATCTATTAGACATTCACACGTTCAACTGGTGACATGACAAGAAGGAAAAGGTCATGGGAAAAAGAAGGATCAAAGCATACTCAGAGGCCATAATCAAAGTTCCAAATAGACCTACAGTTGTTTGGAAGCATGGAGTTATCCATGGATTATGTTTAAGATCAGATTTTACCTTTCAATGATTAGCCAGTAAGGTATATGCCCTTTATATTGATTGTTATAAAAGTTGATTACTTGTAAAGAACACAGCTATACAGGCAAGCTTCCAGTATATACTGTAATTTACAGCAGAACTTGCTGTTATCAGAGGTGTTCCCTCATGAATGTCATCAAGAGTTTTAAGAGCCAATACTTATGCAGACTTAAATGAAATCTACTTATTTGTTTCTTTTCAGTCAAGAAACTATTTGTCATTAGAAGAACAAAGAGTCACATACACTCTTCGTTGAAACATATAAGAACTAGTGAAACAGCTTCAATACTTATAATTCTATTATCCTTGGAAAGTAAGTAGTATGTACCTTGCTTCTGTTCTGATGCTAAGTATCAGAGATGTGATGGATGTGAACTTCATTTTCGAGTGTTGCGATTCTTTTGTTTAAAATTTTTGGGTTAGTTATACCTTATCAGTCATCCTTTGCAAGATTATTTAAGAGTACAATAACAAGTTTTCTGGCACTGGCTAAGTGGCTAGCATTAGAAGTGTAACATCAATAATTTATGTTAATTTTAGTTGCAGAGCCTCAGACTGGCCAAGTTATAAAACATTCTTCAATATCCAGGCAAGCTTACTTTTATATTTGGTCACTGAAATGTGAACAGAAGCCTGATTTGTGATTCATAAGCCTTATTTTGGTTTATAATAACTTATTTTGGTTTATAATAACTTATTTTGTTCCATGCAGCTTGAGCTAAAAATGAGCAGCCCTAACTGCTGCACTCAATCCCCCTCATGTATACATGTCCTAGGTATTTGTGAGTGCAGAAAGCCAAGAAATCCTCTAAAAGGTGAGATTTGAGGTTGTGAGTTCTGTCATCCTCATAACTGATCTTTTCATTCTTTAACACAACTAATTATGAATCCTATTTAAATTTTTATATTCTATAAATAAGATAACTTGATTAATAGTGTTGGCAAAACTACAAAGGACCCCTAATCAATGATAGTTTTCAAGAAAAGACTTTGGTACACAGAATAGACCACATAGATGCCATTTCTACTAAATATTTCATCTTTCATGATCATAAACCCATCCATTTGTCGGAATTTACACCTTACCCATGTTTGGCATTCAACATACAAATTTCAAAAACCAAAACCAAGCTATTCAAATACTATCCCCCTAGAAGTGGATGCCAACTAGTTTAGTTGGTTATAGTCTTGGAGTATGGTATCCAAGACATAGGATCAAATCTCATCTACCGTCGTTGTCTTGTTCTCTTTACATTAAAAATATCCAAATGTTAAAATTTCTTCAAATTATTACTCCGAACATCGAAAACATTCTGCTTGTCATCTCAAAGTTGGCCAGTGTTTCGAAACCCGAAAAACTAGCCGTAAACACATTGATCATCTCACAGTTGACCAATGATCAAAATCGGGGTAGAAACTTTATGGTTGAGAGAAAATTTCACCTTGCCTTCCGAAGAAGCCAATTCAATTGCAGGTGGCGAAGGAAGCGCGCGTCTGTAAACTCCAGCTACGGCCGCCATTTCTAGTCGAGTTTAAATTTTTTTTCAGAGATTGAAGTACTAACTTCAATAAAATTTGAAATTTTTGAGAATTAGGGCTTCCAGGGAATTGGGGAAAATGTTTCCCTCTTTTTTAACCTATACTAACTACCACTCCCTCCGATTTTCTTTAAAAAAATTGTCACGTTGTGGAGTGTTTGCCTATGATATTTCATATTTGTCGTATCCTAAATATCACTTTAGTAGTTTAATCCATATGTATTAATACTAACAAGTCAAAGTATATAGCTGCCAATAAAAAAAGTCAAAGAATATAAATATGTAAAACTAGATGTGGCATAATTTGTTGCTATGTTTGATTTCAAAATATCAACTATTTTGAATCATTTTATATCTTATGTTTATAAATAATTTTAACTTTGATCAACTCTTTACGTTATTTATACGTATAAAAAAGAAAATTTCATGATGTATCTTACACTTTTAAGATAATTTGCATTATACTATTCATGTTTCAAAAATCATCATATACCCTCTACATTTTAAAAAAATTACCAAATACCCTCTATTTTTGAAAAATATACCAAAATACATATCCTTATCGATCACTAATTTATCATTTATTGGACATCAAAAAAAAAATTTCAATTTGATAAAACTTATTCAAAACTAGACTTGCATCAAGATATTTCCAAACCTTATGCCAATATCTAGTCCAAAACCTTGTTTAAAAAATGATGAATTAGTATTTGATAAGGTATTTAGATGTATTTGTCAAAAATTGAGGGTATATGGTTCATTTTTATAATATGGAGGGTATATTGTGAATTTTCTTAAAACTCAAAATACATCATGAAATTCTCATAAAAAAATTACAACAAGAATGATCTTATTAATTTTGTATTAATGTGTATACGAGTCTTTTATCCTTTGCATGAATGATAGGAGCAATTAAGGATTTATGATATTAGTGGAAGAAAAAGTTTACAATAAAATGAGAGAGGGAAGGAGAAGTGAAATTAAGGAAAGTGTAATTTTAAGGAATGATATAAAAAGACAAATATGATAATTGAGGGAATAACATAAATCATGTTCATTAGGATTTGAATTTATATAAAAACTAACTAGATATAGATTAGAAATACAATTGTGAAGATCTTTATGACACTCCAATATTCCTCCATTAGAAATTCTCAATAAAAATAAATCCAAGTTGGAAATGCAAAGAAGTTAATGCCTCGGCTTGTTTGGAGTTGAATGGGGTGAATAAAGAGGGGGATGATGACGACCTTGACCACCTAGTGGATGAGGCGGCCGAGGAACTTTCAAGGTGGGACACTAAAAGGAGTAGAAAACCCATTATTTTTAAAGAGGATGTCGACGTTTTGAAGACGATCATTGACCAATTATTTTTAAACTGAAGTCAGGGACGAAACCTTGACAGCCTAGTGGATGAGGATGAGGATGAGGATGATGATAGTCTTCCTTGGCACCAGAACTGAATCCAAACCCTGACTTCCTTGGCACTAGAAGTGCTGGTGTCGGTACTTTATCCAATGATCGACACTGTTGCGGAGTCCGGCTAAACCCTAGATTCTGAAATAGGGGGAGTGGAGACATCCGAAGCAGTCATCGGAACTTCTCCAGGTCCTTCTAGACATCAATGTTTCTTAAGTTAGAGCTATATGGGTCAAAGGCAAACCCCACCCCAGTTTGCTAAAATAAGTTAGCCAATAAAGGGTTGTCAAAGGTTTAACCTTAATTACTTCGGAATTGAAGGGGGAGCACTTAGGGCTTGGAAACGAAATTGAGCAAGCAGATGTTGTCTCTGCCTAGCCCGGTCTTCATCAAATTGTCTAGAGGGAAAGGGCTCGGAATTATTATGTGATAGGCTCCCTCGTTTATATACCACCGGTGGAACTAGAAAAAGGTCGATCTCCAGTCCCAGATAATGATAAATTGATAAGGAGGGAAGAAAGAGATTTACCTGACAAAGATAAGCAAATATGGGTTGGAAATTCAAAATTCAGAGAACGAAATTCAAAAAAGCTTCAAATATTTAGAAAATGAACTTCGAAATTTTAGAAAACGAAATTCGAATGTGAATGAAATCGACAAATCAAAGTTCAACAAAATTAAAAAAAAAATTCAAAACAAACCCCTAAGCTTTCACCTATAATAGAGGGGCTTCGATTGAGATTCCATGCACAGACAAAGTGAAGGCACCCCTTTTAGATCCCTTCACTTTGGAGGGAATAGTTGTATAGGTTCTTTACAACACATATGGGTCCCAAGGAGTCAAAGAATGAACCGAAATACTAATTCCAAACATGCTTTTTGCTAGACCAACATACTAAAGGCGTCTATTCTGGATCCCTTCACTTTGGGGGAAATAATTGTATAGGGTCCCCACATCATATATGGTCCCAAGGAGTTGAAGAGTGAAGCCAAATTCAAACGTTCGAACATACTTTCGTCCAGAACGACTTAGCGAAAGCCTCTATTCCGGATCCCTTCATTTTGAGGGAAATAATTATATGGGGTCCCCAAATCACATATGGGTCCCAAGGAGTCGAAGAGTGAAGCCAAGTCCAAACGTCAGGACATGCTTTCGCCTAGATCGACATAGCAAAGGCATCAACTCCGAATCCCATCACTTTGGGGGGAATAGTTGTATAGAGTCCCCACATCACATATGGCTCCCATGGAGTCGAAAAGTGAAGTCAAGACCAAATAGAAGGAGCATACATTAGCAATCCCAATATAGAAATCAAGTATAAATTTACCAGAGGAGGTTTATCTCTTCATCTATATTAGCGTTTGGTCTCCTGTTGAGGATATTTTGGTCATTTTACCTTTTGGGTTGTTAGCAATATGACTGATAATTATGGGTTTAGTGCACACCAAATTTTTGTGTAGATAGTGCAAAGGAGGACCATTTTTTTGTTTTAGGCTAACCTTAAGGCAGACTTCCATTTTGATGTAATTAAAGCTAGCTAGCTGCAAATCTACTTAATCAAAGTGAAGGATCATGTATATGTGCAATTGAAAATGAGGGCGAATTTGCACAAAAAGTCGGGTAGTAGCACTTTGAATGACATATGAACTGATGAGTATTAGCTGTATGAGTACGTCTGCTACTCTGCTACAGTGTTAAACTTTTAGATTTGGGGTTGTAACTAAAGTGCTAACTATCTGCTTAATCAGTGCTGACTAGCTGAAAATCTTTGCAAATATCGAATTCTATATATATTCATACAAGTACTTAACTACTTAGATATTCATCTTTCCAAGATACGGTATAAATAAATATGATCTATTAAGAACGACAATATTTTTTGGTCCGAAGAAACGTTCATGTGCTTATGAAATGGGAGAATATGCATTACTGGTATTTTCATGGAAGTCATGCTGTAGCACTTCGGGCGGGCTACTGAGGTATGGACTGTTTAGCCGTAAGAGTAGGTCTGCTGTACGCAGGGTTACGTTGATGAAAGCTTGCGATAAATGTTGGGACAAAGAGCAATACGTCATAAGCACTTCTGACCTCTTTCGTTTTATGCTGAGATGGTGATGCTTCTATGGATGGAGCAACTTCGAATACGACTTTCAAACATCAATTTTCCACATTTGACTTTGTATTTTTGTTTGTGTACGTATAAATGAGGGCATGCCAATTACTCCCTCCATCTTTTTTTACTTGCTTCATTTTCATTTTGGGAGTTCATTTTATAAACTTTAATTATCAATTCTAATTATAACATAGTAAACAATATATTCTAATGAAATCTTATTGAAAGCATCTCAATGTAAATTTTTATTATATCAAGTTTTTATAATTTTTTTTATCTAACTAATTTAGAGAAGAAACGTTTAAAATTATGGTTTTGAAAATCATGAAAAGTCAAATATAACAACTAAAAAGAAACAGTGAGTAGAATGAAAAGAGGGCAATGAAATCTCAAATCATACTATCCTCATCGTTACTTCTATGAAAGCCATCCTTTCTTCTTCTTATACGTTAAAATAAAATACAAGGCGAAAAGCTCGTAAGAAGACACTCTGTTCGTACGTATTAGTAGTCACATTATGATCGTGACTCTAACAATTGATGACAAGGCATTGTGTTATCAAATAAATAGACTCGTTGCTTCTGTTTAAGACGATAGAAAATCTGATCATAAACCATTATCGAACTATCTGACAATCAAAGCTATCTCCAACCCGGAGGAGGTTCCGCTGGAAATCCGAAATCTTATTCAAGATATCCTTCACATCATTAGTAGTTTCCAGTTTTATTGTTTTGTTAAAGTAGATAGGAACTTTGTTACAGTAGCCCATGATCTAGCCACCCAGGCTAGAAAAGGGTTTGTCTGTAATATTTTCTCATTCCCATTGCCAAAAATAAATATATTATGAGACAATCAATTCAGAGTTAAAACACCCAATCTTGCTTTTATAGGAAAAGATTTAGCCTTACTTACCTTCTCTGAAATCAGATTAGAATTGCAGAAAGAATTGAACATTTGGAATGACTAACCTGCCACAATTCATGAGTCCCCTTCAAAGACAACATCGGCTTCTGCAAGACTCCATCCCCCTAATCATTAAATTCAATCATAACCCAAAGTGGTCTCCTGTTTCTCAGATCATCACCATGGAAGGGAATATCATAAGCAAATTTCTGAAAAAAGACTAGATTTTACCAGCTTGCATCCGCTAGACTGCGGTAGGCCGTCTATACAGAAGAACTGAAGCGAAAGAGACTGTATCCCAGGGAATAGAAATTCTTTTTCCAGTCTTGACAGAATCCATGGTTATTCAAGATTGTGGAAGGACAAAGGTTTATCAACAGAAAGAAAGTCGACATTTACCTAGCATGATATGGACACACGTGCGTCGAATTTCAAAAGGGCAGTTCAGAAAGGTTTATCAACAGAAAGGAACTTGATATTTAGCAATCATGATATGGACACAAGTTACATTGAATTTCATAAAGCCAGTTCGGCTAGGAACACAAGTAGTATACTTTATCAATTCTATATACAACACAAGACAGACTGGTCAGCTGAATACAATTTTGATGTTGAATATTATCGAACACAATTGGAAAGAGGGCTCAAGAAAACTACTTGTTAATCAATAAATGCATATGAATCATACAAATAACTAACAAGATGAAAACAATTGGCTCTCTAAGCTTCTCCCATTGCCATAAAAGATTTTAATGACACAGCAGGGCAGGTACAAGTAGCATCAATTTCCAATCACCAATGAAAAAGTTACACTGAAAAATTCAGGTACCTCTAAGCGCAGCCAATCTCTCCTCCAGATCATCAATGCCGGACCTGAAGAGAAAGTTAAGTCATAATCACAACCATCAAATAAATAAAAAGCATAGCTAATAAATGAGCTTCGCAGGAAAAGTAACGTTAATATGAAGGAAAAGGACACACCACACATCGGATAATTACCGACAAACAATTCAATGTTCCAGAAGTTAGATGAATAAGTGGTGCATTAAACTGGCACCAAAATACTCTAGTCCAAACAATGATGAATCCCTTGCTAAAAACTAAAGCTTCATAATGCAAATTGGAAATGGGGAGCGAAATAGGAACTAAATTTCAACCCTTGAAATCCAAGAGGAACAGTTCCCATACAGTAAAATAAGGTGCTTTTCTCAGTCTGTTTAAATGCATCTAATAACAGTTTGTTAATAATGCAAATTGGAAATTGAGAGGGAAGTACGAACTAAATTTCAACTCTTTAAATCCAAGAGCACAGTTCCACACAGTAAAATAAGTTGTTTTTCCCAGCCTGTTTAAAAGCATCTAATAACAGTCTTTTTTTCCATTTTTGTCTCGGACAAAATGTTTCAGCCTACAAATGAAGCATACTACCAAGTACCAGCACTGACAGCCAAAAAGATAGTCAAAGTTTCAGATCAGTTAATTCCATTTTATAAAGAATGACCCCATGCCAACACAGATCAGAATAAGCACCCATGTAAAGCAAATACTCCCAGGATATCATATGACGCACATGTTCACCACAGATACATTGATCAAGATGTTACCCATAGTATAAAATCATTGTACCATTAAGGTTAAAAGAGAAATCTCAAAGGACGGCAATTAGACCTGTATTATTATATAGGTAAGAGAGTTGGGCTTTCAAAAATAGTATATTAAGAAAATGAGTATAGCAAAAAATGCGTACTTGAAGGTGGATGGATGTATGGGAACACTTTGAGGGATAAAATTAAAAGTTTGGAGATCTAAAAGAAAATTTGAGCAATATTTGGGATAAGACAAGGTGGAATCAATTATGTTAGTTTGGGTAAGTTAGACGCCGAAAAATAGATGCATTGGTAAGGAAAGTGGAGAGTTGGATTGTTAGGGCAATGGAGACTTATAAACAGTTGAGACAAATCAAAGATGACTTGGATGGAGGAAGTTAAGAAAGATATGACAAAAATTGATTTACAAGAAGATGTGGTTCTAAATAGAAGACAATGGCGGAAGAACAATTTTGTGGATGATCGAGTAAGATAGGTTCTTGGTTCATATAACTGACCGTGTGTTTATTAAGGCTTGAATTTATTTTTGTTTGTATATTGATACTCCATCAGTCCCTTTAAGTTTGCTCTAATTCCCTTTTTGGGTTGACTTTTTAATTTTGCTTCATACCACAAATGGCTTACTCTCACTGTCTCACATTAATCACATATGGTCACAACAATTATCTCTTTCCTTAAACCACTCAACCAAAAATTGAAAAGCAAATGCTACCAAATGAAGTAAAAAAAAAAGGAAACGAAGGGAGTATATTGACAAACTTCAAATAAGTTCAAACGATAGAAGTAGACCTATCCTTTTTTTTTATTTAAGAGATATGACCTCAAATTGACATGGTTTTTTAATGTTTAAACGGGACTCTGGTGCTCATTATTTGTGAAAAGAAAAGTCCATCACATAAATTCATGTTAATTGCATGTAATAGTGTCAAGACCACCACTTGATATTGTGGTTGTCTCCACAAAGTAGAGAAGAAAAAAAAAAAACCTGACAAAAAATCCAATGGAAATGAGCGAACAGTTTGTAAGCATATATTGACCAATGAAATATTTACAAGAGAGAATTATCACAATGAGGGGATGTCCAGGGGTGCAAGATAGTATGTCACGAGAGACAAAAAGAATAAAATAACTATGTAACTAATGTAAAAGAGTAAAACACAGGCTTTGTGGGTATATGGTAATAGTCCACTCTGAAAGCACTCTCTTTATCTCTCACCCTCTTCATGTAAAGAAGACAATTTCTTCACTTCCTTAATGAGACAAGCGGGCTGTGTGACTGCTAATCAGCACATCAAGAATGATGACATTCCTCTACTTGTTAGTTCTTACGTAGTATATGTTGCTTTTATCTTCCTTTTCTGATATCAGAATCATTGTGATATTAATCACCCATCTAACTGGAGTTACCACATGCAACATACTTTAGATTTTCAAACCCCATCAGTAGACATGAAGTTCTAGCTACTTATTGCTGATCGGAAGTGAATTCAAATCATGAATAATTTATGTCTCACCAACACTAGTAAATTTTTTTTTTCATGAAGTTACAAAGCCACACCATGACACTTCAAGCAGAGTACCCACCATTAAGCCAACCAAAAAATTAATAAATAAGATTTTTTTTTTCTTTCTATTTTACACTACAAGTATGAACATAGGTACCAAAAAAATAAATTGACACAGTCAGAAGGCAAAAGGAAGATCGGGATGTGTGCCAAAAACTGGAGGACAAGATTAAAATCAAACAGCTCAAATGTCAATTGAATGACAAAATAAATCATTAACATAAGCGGTTCTAAAAAGGGCGATTAAAAAAATTGTCTGTATCAGGTCTATGCTCTATGTGAGGCTAATAATAGATAAAAGAAGTTACCCACCATCCAAGACAACTTACAGAAAGCTAAAACAGACCATTAGATCTGTAGATAACTTCATCAATCCAAACAAAACATACAAAAAAAAAATAAAAATAAGAAGAGGATATGTAAATTTGATGAACTTAAAAGGAGCCTCCACAGCAGAAACATGACTGACAAGCATCAGGATGCCCTATGGCATCGTAAATGAAGAGTTTTTTTAACATGTTTAGGCAATAAATTCATGATGAGCACCACAAGGCAATGGACTTATAGCCAAGAGGAGGGGAAGCAGCCACATAGGACAAAGAAAAGGTGTCAACTTTAAGGTAGAAGTTAAGCGATACAATTTAAAATCTTCAAAAGATTGAAAGTATGATGGAAATAAGATTATAATTGATGTCATATTCAATGAAAGGATTAAAAAACATACCTAATATAGAACATTGCGCATTTTAAATACTGAGATTATTCAGGAATGCTGACTATAACTTAAATCATTTCTGTAATCATTTTTGCTACAGCTGTCTACTAATAGCCACTATGATGAGTTGATGACATCAACATTTTATCTTGGTAGGAAAAGGGCTGGAAGTGGGAAAATGGTGGCCTCCCTTAGCATCTAAAGGAACTTAAAGCCCTCATAATGCACAAGCTGGGAGTTGCATACAAGCTTTGCAACCTGGGACTAAATTTAGAAAAAAAATTTGTATCTTCAAGCATATTAGCTGCTAATAAATGCAATATCTTTCTTCATTCAAAATAATGCCTAGCTCTATCTTCAAGAACCAATCATGTTGGAGATCATGAAATAGTGTAACCCAATAACTATTCAATCAAGCAATTCATCAACCAAACAGAGAAGCTAGAGAACCAGTATAAGGCAACTAAATACAAATTATACAGAGAATGATGTACACCATGAACAAACCCTTTGATGTTAGTCATGTAAATTCAGAAGCTACTCCTGCTATCAGTTAGTCATCTTTGAAAAACCGACTATGGTGATTAAGTTCTGCCAAGATGGATTATGAATGAAATAATGAAAATGATGAAAGGTTATGTATTTTCATAAGACAAATGGGGCAAAGAGAGGATGACGTACGTGTTGACTTCTTCAGTTTTCTTTCCAGCAATTTTCCCCTTTGGAGCTGCTGACAACTGCAATAAATCCAAGGAATACAACAATCAATATTGTCACATTGCTGGAGAAATTCTATAAAAATGAACGAATACCAACCTGTGAAGCAACATCAACTCCAATTTCATCAAGCACCTGAAAAGTGATAAACACATTATTGAATGACATTATGAAATTAAAAGATGAGGTATTGTCACACTAATAAGTTCAAATAAGTGTAGACATGTTAAGGGTCGTTAAGTTCAGGTAAGTTATTTAAGGGGCACCCCAAGTTCATTTCACAACTACAATAACTCAGATAAGTTCACACAAGTTCAAGGCCAATAATGTAAATGTTAAGGACTAATAAGTTCTAGATAATTGACTAATGACTATAAGTCTACAAATTCATGTGAGAGGAACTCAGGAGACTAGAATGCACTCTAAAGGCATGCCAGAATGGGAGGCAATGCTAAGGGTGTCATAGGAGACAACATACAAAAAATAGGATTGAGTAGATGTGATGGTAATAGGATGGGTGACTAGTTGCACAAGTATGACGATGGATGGGAAAATATTATCATATTTAGGTAAGTAGTGTACTAGTTTTCCTCCCCCTACTCTCAACAAGGGTCACTTCGACTACTTTTCTTCTTACAGCTTCACTATTGAGTTCCATCTACCACTACCTTCATGCGACTTCATTTCCTGTATTTTGCCTCCTATTGGGCCCCTTAACTCGTTACCCCCACTCCAAGCATGCTCAAATAGCAAAAGTTGACAACTTGATGTTGTATTCAAATATTCTATACATCTATCTCATCAAAAATTAGCAAAAAAATGCTTCCATGGTAGTATAGTGCACATTATTAGACACATTTTCCAAAGCAGACTTCGAAATCGTGGCTTCTTATTTAAACAACCAATTATAACAAAATATGAGCAACATAACTGCAGTATTATATAGTTCTTAACAATATTTTTAAGGAGATGGGAGCTAGAATTCACGCATTCAAAATAGTGGCTAGACTCTAGATTGAATATGAGAAGCAACAAGTTCAGAATAGCTGAGAAGGTTAAAGTATCGACTTGTAACAATCTGGTGCTCATGCACTGCAGTCCATTTTTCAACAGCACAATATCATGATGAGTTGAAGAAGAAAGCACAATCTAAGCAGTTAGATAAAAGAAATAACCTGGTTTGTCAACTCGTCTGTTTCCTCTTCAGCCTCATCATTGTCCAAGGCATCATCAATTGCGTCAGACATCATTTCAGTCTGCAATAAAATTGATGGTCAAATTAGATACTTCACAAATGAATGAGATAGCATCATAGCATTAACAAAACTTACTGTCATGTCCATTTGAGCGGACTGTTTCTGAAAGTCTTGCAAGATTTTCATTTGCTTTGCAGGTGCCATTTGCTGATAAAGAAGAAAAAGTATTAGTCTGATGTCAGTGTACATTTCAAGAAACAAGGGCATAACAAGTTCCTATCAGTAATATTAATAACAGATATATCCAATTGAATACGTCAACAATATCAACTATTTGTATATGTTGTGTCCAAACCTTATTCATTGCTGACATTGCTTTGGTGGCACCCTTCAAGCCAGAAGCAACAGAGGATTGAGCATGCATGGCCTGTGTATGCGTTGCTATACCTCTCATTTGAGCTCGACTCCCTTGCAAATTAGCAATTTGTTTTCTAAGTCTAACTAACTGACGGGCAAGAATCTTTGTTGCCGCCTGCAAATTACATACTAGACTGGAGTAAAATTATCAATTCTAGGGAGATCATGGTACACAAGTATAGTTGTCAGATAAAATCCTAAGGCAGATATAAACAACCTAAAAAACACACTTCCTCCATTCCAATACTCAATAACAATGTAATGATTTATGCCTTACCTCATTCCCCGTTTTCGCAGTTTTTTTTATTTCAGCGACCAACCTCTTTTCCTGTCATCGAGCATGTTACGGACTACATCAGCATTATATTCTCAAACCTAATCAAAAGAATAAAAATAATCACAATGTAACTTACTTCCACTTGTAGTGCTGAAATTTCCTTTTCGATGCCTGAAAGAAAAGCAAGAACACAATACAAATCAGCAAAGATTAAGCTACATCCAAACTGTAACACATTACGTACGGTAAACCAGATTGTTCAATCAAATTATTCCATTTAATCATCAGCACAATAGTTAAGTCAAACCAATCAAGTTTCACAAACACGTAAGTTATGCTTATAACATTTAGTCCAGATTATTGAGAAAGCATAAATTTTCTTCAATGAACTCCCCATATTAGCAACAACCCATTTACGATAGCTAAAACCCTAGGTCAAGCACTCAAGTAACAAGCTTAGGTCATTGAAATACCACTCCCACACAATCGAAAGGCCGAACACTCCTCATAAACTTAAAACTCTTTAGAAATACCTAAGCATCAAAGTAATCCCATTTCTCCAAACACCTTAAAAATGAAGCATAATACAATAATCCTTAAATATCAAAGAAATTCAAAACTTTATAAGTACAGAAATATAATAAGACCAAAAACCCAAAAAAACTAAAAATGAAAACTGAAAATCAAACAATACCTCGAGTAGCATTAGCCATTTCCCTCTTACTCTCCCGAAGCGCCTCTGTGATCAAGAGATTCAAGATCATGACAATTAACAACTCATTAAACTTATTAAATTCAAAAAAAAAGTTAATCTTTAATAGCCCAATATTAAATAATAATTAAAAGGGTAAACATATAACATAAGCTGCGTTAAAATAAATAAAAATAAAATAAAATTACAGAATTATAAGAAATTCAAGCTCAAAAAGGTGGGTAAAACCAAATTCAAAAAAATCAACAAAATTAAGCATAACAAACCCATCAACCAATTAATTAAACGGTTAACTATAACATAATTAGGATTGGAAAAAGAAACCCAGAAATTGCAGGAATTGAAGCAGACAAAAGGTGGGGAATTTAGGGCACAAAGGGTTACCCTTGGCGGTTGGTTTCTTCTTGAAGATGTTCATGGTTTTGGAAGCTGAGAAAATGGAGTTCCGAAAGTTGAAAAGCGAACGGTTTGAACACTTCTTAAAGCGTTGGGGAAGTCGAACGTTGGAAGACTTTTTGGTGAGTTTGGGAAGAACTGAAGAAGGGGATTTTACTAGGCATGTGGTTTCCTTCTATCTTTGATTATTTCACATTTTGGTGTCTTCCAAAGTTTCTAATATTTTTCTTCCCTTAAGGTTGTTAATCATTGAAATGTTCCCATAACTTTAATGGTAAATATGAGTTTGAACATAACTTTTAACTAAATTTGTGTCGATTCATATTTAAATTTTTTTAGGCTTTGAGTATATACTAAGGTACGTAAGGGGATTTGTAACCCTACAAGAATAACGATAACAACAATAATATAGGGTTGCATGTAATGGTAACGTCTGTCAATAATTTTTCTTTAAAAAATAAAATTATAGATATTGTCATTTGTGTTTTTTTTTTCAATTTCTACTTCCTCAATTTCCTTCTCCTCCTCATCTCCCTCTCTGCCTTTGTGTTGCCAACACCACACCTTTTCCAAATCCACTACCTTGCTCATGAACCCTAACTCACTTAAGCCCAAAATGGATCTCACTCCTCCATCACATCATTAATGAAATGTTCAGTTATGTTCTCAAGCTTTTTGGCAACACTATCATTGGCCAACGTATGAATACTAAGGTTTGTAAGAATACATGCTCTGTTGTATGCTTTGCACTAAGCCTATTGATACGGGTGTCTTTCTTAGACATAAAATGGTTTTCTTGGCTAGTAAGACAACCATTAAGAGAGCCATTATGTTGGTAGGTCTCATAACCCCAATTGCTTTATATTTGGGTCATAGGGATCGCCTCATACTGGATGGTCTAGTTAAGGCTCTAAATCCTTAGATATCTCTTCTTGTTTCGTTATGAGTTGGATTAAAAAGAAAGAAGGCACCACCCTCTAGTGTATGAAGGATGATAAGGTTAAACTAACCTCTCCTGAGGCAATGCTTTTACGTGTAGAAGTTAATTGGCCATTCGGTAGTGTTCAACCATAAGCTCATGAACCGAGCTTACTCTAGTTCTTCTACATCAATCATGAGAGCTTTGGAAAACCTTCGAAATCTGGTTGATGAGATTTGGAGCAAGTAGAGGGACATTAAGGATCAGTAGTCATCCATATCTACATTTTAGGAAAGGATCAGCACTTGGAAGCAATTGTAAGAATTCTCGAATCCTCCCGAGTGAAGTCTTGTGCATACATTCCTCCTCTATTCATGTTTTACCTTTACTTTTGCACTGTGGACTTTGCAAATTTTAAGTGTGGTGGAGGCGATTATTCATGATTAGACATATAGAAGCATTCTTAGTTTAGTATTTGGTTGCATATAGGTTTTTTTTTGTAATTTTCATAATTAGTTGCATTCATGTAGTTTGCATTTTAGGTAAGTCCCTCTATGACGAATACTACGTACACAAGAGCTTTTGAAAAAAGAAAAAAATATATTTTTCAAAAACCCATGATACTTATTGGATTAGTTTGTGGCTAGAACTGTCTCCTCGACTCAACTGACACTTGTAGCTTGTATTCACTAGTGAGGAAATTTAAGCCTTATAGATAGACACATCTGCTTTTTTCTCTATTTTCTCGTGTGACTAAATATTTTCCTTTATGGGTTTAATTCTTAGACTTGCCTTGGCACTATTCGAGACTTTATGATATGTATGTGGGGAAATGAATGAAGATTCCTTTAGGTTGTTAGAGCTTTAGATATTAGGGTTGGATTCACGTTTTCATTTTATTTTAAACTTTCTTTAGGATCGGATGAGTTATGTTGAGCCTTACCCACTTTTGATGCCCTACGTCATATGCCTTAAAGCCTCTTTGTAGGTTTTGGATTGGAATTCTATGGAGTATTGTTGCTATGGAGTATGGTGTCATTTGCTTATATGGAAGTAGTTACATAAAATAAATAGTGTTGCTTTGTAGTTTTTTTATATTAAAAAAGAAAAAGAAAAAGGCAACAAAAAAGGAAAAAAAGAAAAAGTTGTGAATAAAGAGGTAGTTTGCATGGTTTGGAAGTGAGAAAAAGTGGAGTATCATTTGAAAGTTGTATTAATTGCATAGGTGGAATTCACGTTCCTTCTATTAAATTTTTAGCGCCATATTACCAAATGTCATCGTGTCATCTTTTTTAACTAAGTCTACCCCATAACAAGGAACTCATGATTCCTATATATGTATCAGTCTAAAGATGAGAGGAAAGTATAAAAAGTTTAATTGTATAAAGTCGATATATGTGAATGAAATTAGGTTGAGTGACTTTGCTACTACCTTTTTAAACACATGACATGCTATATTTAGTTTATGCACAACGAAATTGAGAAGCTACTTATATATGAATGAGTTAAGTAAGGGGAGATATGCGGTAAGATGTTTGCCAGTTTCGAGTCCTTGAAGTTCATGGTTTTCACAAAATTATTCAAGCACTTTCGAAATATTTTTAAAGGATTTTATAAACTATGGCATGGGTATTTCATGAGGGGTAAAATTGTAAATAACAATTAATCTCATTTAGATGCATTATTAGGTTGCATTACCATGCTTTCTTATACAGCTGGATTTGTGGGTATGACTTTTGAAAACCCTTATGAGAACAAACTCATAAGGGCATTAGGGAAGGCTAGGATTAATTTAAAGATTACACGTGCTAAATACTATCATTGTTCCTAGAAAAATGAGTATTAGGATTTCTAGGTTAGTTTTTTAGTTAAGGATTTTACTCGAGGACAAGTGAAGGTTAAGTGTGGGAGAGATTGATAAGTGTCACTTATACCGACCTTTACCCCCATTTCGAGTGCATATTGTGAGTAAAATTCATGACTCATATGCATATTTTGTGCAGTTTGGATTTGGTACTTCTTATGTTTAGTTTATTGTGTATATCATGTGCGTTTGAGAAATATTCGGATCAAATGGTACTATATCCAACTCAAGAGGCCAAGCGAAAATCAAGACAAGCTGCACAACGTATGGTTGAAGTCGAATGTCTAAATTTAACTGCAAACGAGTGGAAAACAACCCTCTCCATAGCCTAGCCACGGGATTCAAGTCTACTCCATTAGTTTACCATGGATGGACATTTTAAGAGGTGTAGCAAGGCATAAATAACCCACTCCACGGGTTATCCATGGAAGATGAAGCTCTTCCATGGCTTACCCATTGAGAAACTACAATTTAGAGTTTGGATAGGTTTTTTTGGTTGAATTTTTTGAAGAGTCGTATGTCTTATTAAATTCCCTATTTCTAGTTCTTATAAATAAGATTATTGGATAGACATTTAGGCTATTATTTTTTCCTTTGGTACATTTGTTTTATTTGTAGCATTCTACAACTATTTTCCTTAGTTTACATTGAAGATTTTGTTATACTCAAGATTGAAGTACTATTTATCCCCTTAATTTCTTTATTTGTTTATATTATCATTTTTCCTTCATTAATTGTTTAATTTTCTTTACTATGTGAGTAGTTCTTTTAGTTTAGGACAATGTTGAACCTTAGCATGAATTAATGCATGGTTATTTTCCCAATTTTCATTGATTTTATTTTAGTGTTGGTTTTATGAGCGTTAATCAACTAGAGATAGTGTTTAATAATTTTAATTAGGTTCACAACGATAGTATGTCTTTAATTAATTTTAAAACCCTTATATAAGGTTTTGAACATGGTCACGAAAAGTCGTAGATGGAATTGTCTAGGCTGCTAAGATGTCGTGTTTAAAGTATTTACTTTGCAAGAATCCATAGAAGAAGACATAATTGCATTGTGAAGGAAATCATTAAGAAAGAAATCCTTAATATTTATTAGGGAGCATCAATCCTAAGAATTTGTTTATTGTTCCTATCTAGGGAAAAGGGATTGTTTAGTGCATTAATTTATGTTAGTGAAAATATTTAGTCCTAGATTTTCTTAATTATTGAATTTTTAACTCATTTCATTGCTTATCAACCCACTAGATGTAATTGGTAACATATTTGTCACTTTTGAACTAGTTACTCACTTAGTACCAATTTAGCAAGCTCAATCCTTAATTAGTCTCTTGGGATATGATCCTTACTTACTCGACTATATTGTTAGGAGATATAGTTTGATTGTTTTTTGTAGGCCTACAATAGCTCATCATTGCTAATGCTTGATAACCTAATTTCGATCACCACGATTAGAATATGTATTTATCATAGACGAGTATCATGAAACATAAGAGAGTCATCCTTTTGCAATGTATAATTCACAATTGAACCCTCTAGACAAGATTTATTACAAACATGTGATTTTAATATGCACATCATCCTAACAAAGAATAAGTCGTTATTAAAATTATATTAGCAAACACAACAAAGAAATAACTAATATGCTAAAAAAATAAATTTAGTTATTACCACAAAAAATTACATCGAACAAGAATGGATGGGTCCTCCTAATTTAGCTTTAGGCTAAGTGAATACAAAGATACACCATAACATCAAATAATACTAGTATGAATATGTGTTTTAACTTACAAAGAGTAATCTTTATGTCCTTCATTTTCTCCAAAACGTCAACATTCAAAGTCTAAGTGCATAATTTCTTAAAATACACACTAAGCTCACTAAGATATTCACATATCCTCTTATCTAGTACACCGCAAAATATAGGTACAAGCAAATCTTACATCAAAACATGTCAATCATGACTTTTTAAATCCAATATCTTTTCATCAATAGTTGATGCACACCTTGTAATATTAGATAAATATCAATCAGGAATTTCCAATAATGATAATAAAAGTCACTAGCTTTAATTTCTTCTTTTACTAAGTGTCAAAGCTACATGATGCAAGAGGAATTAGATTCTTATCTCCTACAAACTTAGCCCTTAATTTCTCAAGATCCAATTGAGCTCCTAAGAAATCCTTATTTTTTTCCCCATTTAAGTATTGGCTCTATAATGTTGTCAAAAACACTCTATTCAATATGCGTTACATCTAAATTGTGATCAATCAAAAGATCTTTCTAATAAGGTAACTAAAAAGGGGTAATTTTTTCCACTGATGCACTAAATAACAATCACTTCTATTATACTTATGACATTCACTCTTTCCAAACTCAATTGTTTTAAAGAGGGAAACTTTTATATTTTTCATTGAAAGAACTTATATTCAGTCTCCATTTATGATCTACTTCCAAAAATATCCAATTCTCTATAAAATAATGTTTATAACAATTATACAATTAATTATACTCCATGTCCTTATCACAATTTGAATAAGCCAACTCCCCTTTAGCGCTCTAGTAAGACAAATTAGCATATGCAATATAGTCTAAAATTGTCCAAAGTATTGCAATGTACAAATTAAATGTCTCATCACTACATGCATCATAATTTTCAATTTCAACATTTATGAAAGGCTTAAGAAAAACATATATGTCATCCCTAGGAGATTTCAAACCAAGAATCAACAAAGGCATTATTGTATTATAACAATTCATGCATATCCATTGAGGCAAATTATATAAAACATTAAAAACATGTCATATTCTACAGCTAGTACTCACGTGCCAACAAATATTAAACCCTTATGTTGTTTACCCCAATCTTAAATTACATGCACCTTTTGCAAAATTAGGGTATTTTGATCAAATGACTTCCATGCTCTAGAATCACAAGGATGTCTAATAATAATATCATTAGAATAACAACCTTGCTTATGCCACCTCATGTAACGAGCTAATTTTGAATACACAAATATTCTTTATAGCATAGGGATCAATGGAAAATGACACAAGACTAACTGTAGCACCCTCCTTTCTTGTAATTTATCATCAATGACCTCAAAGTCACAATCACATTGTTGAGGGAGTCTCTCTTTATATCTTCTCAAAACCTCAGCATATTTGATGAAATCCTAAGAGTAAATGGATAAATTTAGGGAGGGAATTAACCATGTTGAGAAAGTGGTGAAACTTTGGTCAGTATTACTCACGAACGAATGGTTAACCTTGAAAGAAAGAGTTGATTACCAAGGGAAATAGAAAAAAATTCTTACTTTGTTTTTCAATTTGAGGTGTTTGGAGCCTTAGAGATGTTAAATATATAGAAGATATGGTATATTGAGATTTAAAAGTAAAGAGTGAGATAGAAGAGATTAGAGATAATATAAGAAGTTTTTATTTATTATAAATAGAATATAGTATATGATGTTGTTTTTCATCACATATAGTAAAATTGTGAAATATCTTGATTACATTTTAATTTGTGAATTAATTAGTAACTTACTTTTTCAGTATGCTTTGTGAAGTACCTTAGTTTTTCACATTGTATAGGTAGTTGATTTTTTTAACTTAATCTTTTTTTAAATTAGTGCATGATAACAAACTCAAATTGCTCAATTTCACGTGTTTCCTTCTTTCTTTTCCTTTCTCACTTTCACTTGTTCCTTTTGTCCTTGATCCTATTCCTCTCCTTCTCTCTTCCCTTTTATTTTCCTTTCAATCGCCACTCTTATTTATATATGTGAAGATGATAATGTGCTTCCCTTTCTACTTTTTCTTGCCAATTTTGATTATATCAATCTATACCTCTCGTATCTCTCAAATATACTGCAATATGATTTTCCTTAGTTGCAAATAAGGAGGAGAGATTGAAGGGATGGAGCATGGTTTTTTTTCTAGTGGCAGTGGAATGGGGTTGGTTGGAAATTAAAGCGGGGAATCATATTTAGGAGAAAGTGACAAGTAAGGTAAAGAAAATGATTGTTGGGTTCATTCTTCACTGGCAACATTTGGTTGGAAAACGAAACTCAACTATAAAAAGTTGACAAAGTTACCAAAAATTATATAAGGTATTGTATTTTATACAATGTGTAAAACTTAGAGGTGATCAAATTGCGGGTCGGGTTGGGTTCGGGCCAAGCCAAAAGATTGGTTTTCTACCTATTCTTCGGGTCGGGTTCGGGCCGAGATTATGTTCGGGCCTAAAGTTGTTGCCCATATCCCATATAAATCGGGTTTTGCGGGCTTTATGGGTTTTACGGGCCTATTTTAATATGCTTTGAATTTGATCATCTAATTTGTGTATATTCACCCTTGAAGTAAATACATTTAGGATATCAGGTTTCCTTTGAAATAATCTTTCATAAGGAATGTAATTGTATATAATCCTTAGAGGCATACTATTGATCAAATAAGTTGCTACTGAGATGAAATCACCTTAGAATTTCATGGGTCATTTGGACTATATGAATATATCACATGCTATTTTAAAGAGATGTATTTATTTCCTCTCTACTAAGGTATATCCTTTTCAAGCAAAAGATTATCTACTGGAGATTAGAGAAATACCCTTTTTAAGCAAAAAATTCTTTATTATTCCTTCACATAAATCTGGTGCATTATCTGATTGAATGCTTTTGACATTCAAACCAAATTGATTTTTAACATAGGCTATAAATTGAATGATTAAAGAAACTAAATATGATTTTGTCTTCATCAAATGTGTCCAAGCTAACCTTAATGCCATTTAAAATTTGAAGTCTTTTAATTAAAATTCAGGCTAGGCGTGTCGGGTTTTGGGCTATGCATCACTACCCAAACCTATCCCAATAATTATCGGGCCAAAGTTATCGTGCCCAAACCCTATTTTCGGGCTGGTTTTAATGCCCAAACCCGGACAATTTTTGGGTCGGGCCGAGCCAATGTTGATCAAGTCTAGTAAAACTAAGGTACTATTTCACAAAACTGAAAAGGAAAAGTACTAGTTTACAAATTGTACTATAAATTAAGGTATTTGTCACAATTTTTCCTAGTACATTCTAACAAACTATATCTGAAATTTTTTCTAATGATTCTTCTTAATTAATATAATACCATTTTAGAGTCAGTCAACTTTTGTCATCATATATTGTGCTTGTTTAATCATGCCTAACCATAATATTTGATAGACGACCGTCACATATATGCCAAAGTAAAACCTAACTTGGTCCACAAAACTAATAAGTTAGTAGGGAAACTAGGGTCAAATCTAGGGAAAGTGACTCATTAAACAATGTGATTTCTATACTAATTGTTAAGACACAAACAAATATAGGATACAAGAAATTCAATTCAAATTTAACACTAAGAAAATAAGACAAACAACAATTAATACAAAGCCTTAGGGTTAGACTTCCCGCTAGCATGCATTGATTAACCGATACCTTCCCTTAACTCTACAATTAATAACCAAAAGAGATAGATGCTCCCTAGGAAATATGAATTTCTAACTCTTGTTAGTGAACCAATTTCCTTGATATTGCTATCCCCCAATTGAAGGTCAAGCAATGTTATGAACAATGAGAATGACACCACAACATCCCATTAATTTTCACCACCCACTCTCATGGCATGGTGACATGGTGCCATGGTGGATCATGATACAATTAGAATTTTACATCATACTCAAACTCAATTATAGTTGGTGCTAATGGTTGAGATGTCAACCCACTAAAGTGATAAACATGGATAGTCAATGCAATTAATCTCCCTAAACCCTCTTTTAAGCGATATTCAGGTTTGATTTGAACAACACTCACCACACATGAAAAAATAAGAGGGTACAAAATTCCTATTCCAAATAATTTATGCATAATAAATGGTCATTAATAGGGGAGGGAAAAATGAGTAATCAATACAACCAACACATACTAAGGGTTATCTAAACCCCTTAATAAATTGATTACTCACACATGACGTAAATTAACATTACAAGTGTATTTACAAGTAGCAAAGTAGTCATGAACATGACACCATTCAATTAAATGAAGATAGAGATTGATAAGGAGAATAAAAACCCATATTAATAACTACAAATTCCATTCATAAACATACTAAGGATTACTTAAATTAAAAAGGAGTTGAGAGATTATAAAGAACCTTAAAGTTAAGAATGGTGGAATGCCATGAAAGTATGATCTGCTCCTCTCTCATCATAAAACTAAATTAAAAGCAAATTAAAGATGAAAATCTATGATATAAAAAAAAGAAGATAAATTAATAATTAACGAAATTGAAAGATCTAATGGGTTAAGAGTTCATAAAGTTCTTATGTAAGAGGAGAATATTTATGCTAGATTGAATCCCACAAATATAAAGAAGAACCTCCAAATTTAAGTTTACAAATTACAAGGGTTTTATGGTCGCGTTATTATTGTGTTTTGTAGTTGGCATGACCATGCATGATCTTGCTTAAGTCATGCTCCAAGTTTTGAGCATCGTGCCTATGTTTTGTTGTTCCGCAGGAATGATGCACGCACGACTATGCACAAGCCTCTGGACTGCAGCAGATTATCTCCTTTTCTTATTATCCGATAATGAATACTTGTTGGAAAGCTAACAAGATAATTTATCACCGCCAACTTAAATTAACATGAAATGATAAGTAGATTATGAGATGTGGAAGTTTAAATCAACCCTTTTGTTTTCTTTCCTTCAAAAGTTTTCTTTGTTGTTCCATGCTCTTCTCTTTGTTATTTCTTCTTACTTTATAGACTTTGAGTAGCACAAGACGATGATGTGGAATCTATTTTGGTGACTCACGTGCTCTTTATCCTTTGGTTTGCTATGTTGGACCTACATATGGACAAAGACAACAAAACTACAAAGTAAACCAAATGCATGTGTATGAATTAAATAAAGCTAAAATAAACCAAACATGCTTTTAAACTCTAAATTGATGCAAATATGATGGTAATTGGTCATAGAATTTAAGTATAAAATTTCCTCATTATTAATATCTAGCAAAATAATAAGTGATTTACAAATAAACTCAGCTAATAAGTGATAGACAAAAAATTATTTTTATTATTTTTATATCCTATTATCATCTAGGGAGTACTCTATATATTTTCATTACTTATCAAACAATCATTCACTCTTTTACAAATATATGTTAAATAAATAACTAATTATTTACTTTCAAACCCCTTTCTAGTGAGCTAGATTTTCTTTGAATTGAAATACTAATTTAGACTTTAAAAAATCCTTACATCCCAAATGATAAAAATATAGGTAAAATCAATAACTAATTATTTCATAGCCTAAACCCCTCTTCAATTTATCAAAAGTATAATGTTTGTTTTAGAGTTGATCATGCATGTAAGTCTCCCTCGTCCCAAAATTAAGGTTTTAGGTAGCAATTTTGGTTCATATTCGAGGCTTGACCCAATTTTTTGAAAATTTAAAAGGCTTTGGATAGCCCAAAGCTAACACTTTAGGCCCGACCCTAAAGCTCGAAAGCCCCCCTTTTCGAGCTGACAAACTTAATGGTCTGACGTTAGGCTTGACCTGACCCGATTATAAGGTTCGAAATAACTTTATTTTGGACTAAATTCGACCCGACACGATATTTAATCATCATTAATTTATTCTAATCATATATAGTTTGAGAACCCAAACTTAATTTTAGGATCAAATAAAAGGCCCCGAGGCATCAAATTTTTGGACACTAATTTGAGGCAAAATCTTTAATAGTTTTATCACCTCTATTTTCTTCATTTTTTTCCACCATCACCTCCTTAATCATCCTACACCAAACACTCACCTTATCAATTCAAAATTTACACCACACCACACCACACGCTCGGTCTAATTCCCGATGCTCCGCTCTAAAACATGGCGTCTGCTCCATCCATGTCAGGTACTCCTCCCCTTCTCTATCCCGCTTCCTTATCCTCTCAATTTCCAGGTTTGTGTTTGATTTGAATTGTGAATTTTGAATGTAATTCGCGAATTTTGTGGTTGCAGTTTCAGTTGAATGTGTGAGCGCTTGTAAGTTGAAGTTAGGGAGAGGAGAAGCGAGTAGTGGTAGTAATAATGGGAGGTATGACTGTAGTGTTATGTCTTGTGCTTGGAAGGCGCCTAGGGCTCTTACTGGTTCCTTAGCTACTACTACTCAGAGCTCATCTTCGTCGTGGCCGAGTTCCTATGGGAGGCTTAATCGGCATTTATATGTGAGTTCTGAGTTGCTTTTGTCTGATCATCGTGCTCGATTAATTGGAATGATTGATGCTCAAATTATTACTTGAATGTGGAATTAGAGAAATTGGCATATGCTTTTATTATGATGATTGATGATGACTAATTGATCATGATTTATTGCCTCTTGGTTCATCCAAGTGCAATAGAGATAAGGATAGATGATGATTGATAGAGTGGAATTGGCGCGAGCAAACATATAGCTTATTAATCGCGTGATATGGAAGAGGTCTGGAGCATAAAACAGAAGTGTATGATGTTGGCTGGGGAATGCTATATAGAAACTAAATCTGACCCATGGGGAATTATTTGCAATTGTATCAAACTTTGGTTTACTCTTTTTTTTTTTCAAGGTATAGGTCTGTGTTTGGGCGATGGTTTGGTGTTGTTTTCTACGTTGAAAGTTATGGTCATTATGTACTGAATGAAAAACATGTGAAATTATTGTTATTTTTATAAATTGTTTGGTATAGAGTCTTAAATTGAGGATAATGTTTTGTTTTGCAAGTTATTTCATGTTGAATTTAAATTAGTTTACCCTAATATATTAAGGTGCTTCACTTGAATGAGCTGAGTGAATGTTTATAGAATTGGCAAAAGCCCTATATTAAATTAAGTGAAAATTTCACTCTTGGTTGTGGTAAACATGGTAGTAAGTGAAAAATACACTCTTGGTTGTGGAAAAAATTACCAATATTTACCTTACATATTACATCATAGTTATTCCCAACCATTAGCTCTCTAGTCTATGGGTATGCATCATATGAATTATTAGGGTTACCACTTAGGTTTACAAATACATTACTAGTCTCTAATTAAAGATACTTGAAATCTTGTAAAATGGAATCAAATCTATAGAGCTTTGGACCAAGACATGAATAGTGGAAGACCCTTTTGCATTTACTACTTTGTATTAGGCAGGGTGGAAAAATACTATTTTTGATCATTATTTTGGTTAGTTTTAGTAAATAGTTTGTTGATTCATATCTAAGGTTGTGTTTTTCCCTAATTTGTACAGAGGTGCGGGGCTCCTAATACTTCCTGGTTTATTGACTTGGGATGGATCTGCAAAGCAATCTTGCGTCCAACTTCTAAAAGATGGAGATGGCGTTATTTATCATCATTTAGTTCTGATTCATTTGATAACATATCTCCTGAAAGTTTGTGGGAGGTATGCATATCCTTTAAAGCTAATAGCTTAACTTCTTTTTGTTGGATTGCCCTTTGACTTGATTAAACTATCATTTTTTCATGTTGTGCTGTTTAGTACGAGTATTACTTTGTGTTCATCGTTTGGGCAAACATTTTGCATCTAATTTTCCCGAAGGAGTCATAGTTTAATACTCCTTCCATCTCATAATAATTGCTACACTTGTTATAAATGGATGTCCCAAAATCGCTACACTTCGTCTTTTAGTGAGGATCCACTAATGTTAAATTGTATTCACAATACTTAATATGGCCCACTAACTTTTTGGATACTCACATGGTTTTTTCATCAACATATTATTTATCTACTTGCTTTATTTTATGATATAAAACTATAAAAGTACATCTATTGTTTCCTAGGAGTACTTTAATTTTGGAAAAATATATATGGTAATGTACGTGTGGTAGAAAGATTATATTAAGTACTTCCTTTGTTCTCTTATAGTTGTTCCAATTGCTTTGTAAGGTCAAAGTTTGTTAACTTTGACAGTAACTTTTACTACTGTTTTTTGAAAATATTATACCACGTAAGATCTTGTAAAATTCGTTTAATTATGTATATTCAAATTATTAAAATTTTGTAATTTATTGTAATACATAACGAAGACTTATGGTCAAAGGCGGGCATTAGAGCCTGTGAGAAAAAAATTGGAGCAACTGTTAGAGAATGGACTATAGAGGGAGTATAAAATGGAGAGGTCCAATGTACTTGGATTTATTGGTTTATTTTTGCAGTGTATCAATAGGTGTTATATGACTGGTGCTTGTTAATCTGTTTTTGATGAATATTACTTCAATTTCTAGGATATAATTTTCTTACATGATAGTAATATTGAAAATTAAGCTATCTATTCAATAAATTTAATCAATAGATATGTGTTGAATTTTTTTAAGATCATAGAAACAATAGCTGGTAAATAGTTCTTTAGCAGCTGTAAGAGCTACAAGAAAAACTAAGAAAATGAAATCCAAAAGCTGAAGTATTGAGTCTGATATTGTCATTTGGATGTAATGGAAATGAGGAACCTCAATTGATGTCAGGTCATTTTTTGTACGTAATCTAGAAAGTGAAGGGGAAAAGTTGAAGTAGTGGAGAACCTATTGCATGTGGATGTTTGAGCATTCTAGATGTTTTGGACCAAGATATATGTTTATGGGTCATAAAATGATCTGGTGGATGTATTTCTCATTCTTATGCTTTTTCCCAAATAGCTTTGCAAAAGGGAAGGCTTTGGAAAAATCATTTTGTTGTTTTTTTGAGAAGCTCCTCAAATGAAATTTGTCATCCTATCTTAGTCAGCCTGTAAAATCCTTTGATGATCTCGCTTGATTTGCAAACCTCAGCAAGGCTAATTTGTTACAAATTGGCTCATCAGAAGTCAAACCTTATATTATCCAAACTTATACGTGCATGATCTATTTCTACTTTTAAGTATTGTTGTATTAAATCTTCACTATATATTATCCAACCTTATACGTCTAAATATTCAGTGCATATCCTTTTTTGTAAGATTCTGGGGGTATGACCATGTTATCTAACCTTATATTTTGTAACTTATTAAGAGTTTTATACATTGTCTATTTCCTTGCTGCTGTCAGGATCTAAAACCCAGCATCTCTTACCTTCCTCTTGATGAACTTGAATTGGTTCAGAAAGCCTTAATGGTATTCCTTGTAAAACATTCTTTTCTTATTGGTTAATTCTATAGTTTTTGGTTAGTGGTTTCATGTTGTTTATCTGGTTGGCGCAGCTTGCTTTTGATGCTCATGATGGTCAAAAAAGACGAAGTGGAGAACCTTTCATCATTCATCCTGTTGAAGTTGCACGTATTTTAGGAGAACTTGTAAGTTGGTGCAACTTTAATTTATATCTTAATCCTACTCAGCTGTTTTATGAATTGTGATCATGATTTTAGGAATTGGATTGGGAGTCTATCGCAGCTGGGTTATTGCATGATACTGTTGAGGATACAAATCATGTAACTTTTGGCCAGATTGAAAAAGAATTTGGTTCTACTGTTCGTCGCATTGTAGAAGGAGAAACCAAGGTGCTCATCTAACAGTTCGGGGTGATTTGCAATACATTCTATTGTTCTTAATTTACTTTTCAACTTTCTTTTGTTAGGTATCGAAGCTAGGAAAACTTAAGTACAAAGATGAAAATAGTTGTGTACAAGAAGTAAAAGCGGAAGACCTGCGACAGATGTTTCTGGCAATGACAGAAGAGGTGCTTTAGCGCATATCACTTAAATCCCGCTTATTTTTCAAATTTTTTTACCAGTTGGTGATTAAAATTGTGATTCAGGTCCGTGTGATCATTGTCAAATTAGCTGATAGATTGCACAACATGCGTACGCTTTCACACATGCCATCTCATAAGCAGGTAATTTTGTATTTTACTTGTGTAATTAATTGCTGTGACCTGACTAACTATTTGTTACATCCAGACCAGTATAGCTCTTGAGACGCTGCAAGTATTTGCTCCTCTGGCAAAGCTGCTAGGAATGTACAAAATTAAGGTATATTTATTCACCTTTTTCTAAGTCTCTTTTGTGCCACAATTTTCTGGTGAGCTGTTGTTTTCATATATGTACATGCCATTACCTCTGTTAGTCTTCTGCTGAAAATTGAATACGTACATCCTGCCTTTGATAGTAATCAACTAGGGACTTGGTTCTGGCTATTGGTTTAATAATTGGATGGCTGACTTGTTGTGGTCCAAAAGTTAGACATAGCACACTTCTTCATTTAGACACAGGTGTAAGGAATTAAGGATACATCATCTAGACAATCATTTAATAATTACCTAGATTGGACTGATACTTATACTTATTCATTTCTCTTTTGCAGGTGCAAAATTAGTTTTATAATGCCTTTTTGTCATCCCTTTCTTTTCTTTTTATTTTACCCTATCAAACTGTAGTTCAGAATCCTCACCATGTTACTAGAAAGTTGACAATCCTCTCTAGAAATTTTGTCCATATTAGTGTTGTACCTTGCTAAAAGCAATTATAGCATCAGAATTGTCACATCCATGTCACTTGGTAGCTGATTAGTTTTTGAGTAAGTGCATATTTCTTATAATTTCCATGTTGGTATCATGTTGCAAATTGTGTATTACAGATGTTTCCAAACATAATTAGAGTTGTCTATAAATCCATTATTTGTATAAGCTTTGATATAAGTACCTTATGTAGGCCGACTTCTGAACAGAACCTGATAATATGTTTTGAATAGATGATTACACCAACTTAGGGGCTCTTTGGTTCATGACTAAGGAAAGGAATAGAATTGAGAAAAAGAATGGGAAGGGAAATATATTAAACCCCTCTAATTTCCTTGTTTCTTTGGTTAAGCAAGAGAAAGGGTTTGAAACCCTCAACCTCTATTCTCCATCTTCTACAGCAGCCTCCATGGTTGCTGCCTCAATTATGTGACGAATTATAGGGCTAATACAGACATCTTCCTTTTAATAATTGCTGCCTACAACCTACCATAGCAAGCCCACATCTATCCTCTTCTGCAACAAACGCTTACTTCCGCTTGCTACGGCCACCTTCCTAGTTCCCACAATCCCACCATTGATTATAGTTAGAGAGGTCAACTTCAATCATGAAAACTCTATTATCTGAATTTTTTTGTGGTTTGATTGGACTATCTAAAGCCATATGCAATGCTATAAATGCCTTTCTATTTTTCAAACTATGATAGGAGTTGGTTGGCTTTGTGGTTGTGAGGGCAGCTCGATGGAGTTGTGGCAAAGGTGTTTTCTGTTTGTGGCTTAGGGTACCAGGGTAGGGTGTTATGGGCTTGTGGTGCGGTGGAGTTGGGGTGGTCAAGTATGGTCGAGGTTAATGGTGGTGTGGAGATATATGGGGGAAACATCAAGTCCCAAGTTATACTAGACAATCTACTAATAGGGTTTTTGGGAACTCATAAAAGGTAAGGGGGAAAGTGTAATAAAAAAGGCCAACCCATCAACCACTAAGGAAAACATGCCCTTTCCATTTCTTTATCCCCCCAACTTGATGTTCCCTTAGATTAGTTGGTTTAGTTGTTGTCTTCCATGTCCACTTCTTTCGCTTAAAGGGTTAGTGTGGTGGTGGGGCTTACGTGTGTTTGTCATCAATTCTCTCTTTGACGGGGAGCATCCTTGGTTGGATTCTAAACAAAAAAAGTGTCCTTTTGGGTTTATGGTGATAATGAAGATACTATGGTCAATTAGGGTGGAATTTTGTAAATTGGCACCTCATACTTGTATAGTCTTGGTAATCAGAATTACCTCATACATCTCATTTGGAAATAAATTCACTTGGTGATGAATGTTGGGTTCAATATAGAATGACAAGCATTTGGAGTCGAGCAGTTGAGCTGTCTAATCAATCTTTACTCTCATGCAGAAGATCTGCACTGTTGTGCTTATGGTCAGAAGCCATCAATTTTCATCCTACTTCTCCTTCATGATTATCAGGTTTTGTGTGGTTATGTTAGTCCTATATCCATATTCACTGGAGTCCTTAGTGTGCTCAAGTTACCTGAATGCAATCGTAAAATTTGTAATTGTTAACGTAGTCTTTACTTTAGATTTAACGTAATCTAGGGATATTTAATTCTTGGGTGTTTACACATATATATTCCATGATGGGGGAGATGTAATTAGATTGATATAGTTTGATGAAAATTTGATTTTTTGAGCTTTGCAAGTGTCTCTCTCAATATTTCTGTTTCATATTTGTGTGTCTCTGCTTTGTGCTGGATTATTGAGATAACTCTTAGATTGTAATTGCTTGGTGATTATTGTTTTAATTTAGAAATTTTGAATCATGTTACCTCTGTTTTCTTAAATAAAATAAAAAATCCATGAAATGTAAACCTTTAAGTTTCATTGCATGCTACATAATCCTAGAAACCTTCAAGGGACCTAACATGCAGCACCCTTGGTGCCAGCTGCCAAGTGGCCACTGTAGTAGTGGACTCTAAATCAGAGGATCACTACTGATTCTCCTCTCCCTTCAAAAAATAAAAAATTGTCTCTATTATACCGATGATATTACTTATTACATGTCCAAAATGATGCTTATTTTGCTTGGGAATCTCTATGTGTTGGACATGTACTCTGCCATTTTACTTTCAAATACTTTCCTGAATTATATGGTGGCTCTGTCTTATAAAAGCTTTTCAAAATTGAAGAGGAAAATTTCTGTACAAATGTTGTCTCAATACATATCAAAGTGAGGCAGGGAGCTACATGATCTAAACTATCTGGAAGTATCAAGATAGATTGTGATTTTCCTCATTTAACTCATTTTTATCCTCTAGTGACCATTATTTGGTCGTGTGCTGTTGCTAGCATTTTACTGTGTGATATAGATTTTCTTGAGATCCTTTTTTCAGATGAATTGCTTCACGCTTTTCCACTTGAAATCTAATTTGTGAGAATTTCTTGTCTATGTTGCAGTCTGAACTTGAGAACCTGTCGTTTAGGTACACAAATGCTCAAGAGTATGATAAGATCACTAAAAGAGTCGCAGAGCTTCATGAAGAACATGAGAAAGAGTTGAGTGAGGTAATATTTTCCTTGTCCTTTTATGTAGTCTTATGGAACTTCTTTGCTGCGGCATAATATTTATTTTGGATCCTTTATGTAGGTGCTATAGATTGCTATGACATTATGAGATGGTTTTTCTTTTAGTTTCATTCAGTTTGAGACTGTAATTTTCTAGTTTATTGATCTACTAGATTATTATCTGCTAAGAATTTGTATAGGTTACTTAGCTAAAATATACTTCGTAGTACTTAAGATATAGATAAATTAGTGGATACAATGAAGGATATGACTGAATCAATGAAAATCAAGGTGATGTGCACCAATTACAGCCTTGCAATCTTTCAAGAGGAATGACACTCTACTACTCTAGTGAAGACAATGAAGGATATGACTGAATCAATGAAAATCAAGGTGATGTGCACCAATTACAGCCTTGCAATCCTTCAAGAGGAGTGGCACTCTCCCAAGCTACAAACTGCTAATCACTAACACAATATTCAACCTGCTTCTATTCTCTCTAAGTTCTATATTTATTAAGCTACCACCCTAACAACTTATGAACTTTTTCCTGAAAGCACTGCTATTTTTTCAATCCCTTAATTGCCCCTTCCCATAATACTGATGCTTAGCCTTATCTTTGTAGATATAAATCGTTGATTCCTTTTACATCCCGTGCCTTTCCAATTTTTCAGGCAAACAAAATTTTGGTGAAAAGAATTGAGGATGATCAGTTCTTGGAACTTATGACTGTGAAAACTGAAGTGCATGCTGTACTCAAGGAGCCTTACAGGTCCAGCAGTTCTTGGTCTTTATATTTCTTAGCTGTAAAGTTTTTCGGCGTGTTGGGCTAGCCTATTAATGATATCTATTAATGACAGTGTTCGTGTCCAGATATGGATAAGGGAACTTACTCTTGTGTTCCCTGAGTCCTTAGTTTACTGTTCAAGTTTCTATATTAGTCTTGGATTTTAAGAGACTCACTGCACATCTTGCTATCACAAGTACTTGTAGACTTTTTTGTTGGACGCCTTTGTTTTCAAGTACTTGTGGACTTGTTGTTCAATTAAACATTTCATACTAATGTGTTTCATCAAGATCTCTTTCTGTTGCATCCAATTTCTTTTGACTGCCTGAATCTTCATGATATTCTAATTTGTATTACATATTCACATAAATTGTCACTTTTTTTTTAAATATTGTGAATTATACTTGGAATAGTAAAAAATAAATTTTAATATTTTGATCTTCTTGTGTTTTGTTTTTTAAGTATAATAAAAAAGAGTCTATAAAGCTGATTGCTTTTGATGAATTTGCAGTATATATAAAGCTGTAACAAAAGCAAATGTTTCTATCAATGAGGTTAACCAGATTGCTCAGGTGATCTATCTTTTCTTATTCTATTTTTATAAATTTGAATATTGTGAGGATTTTTTTTAGTTGAGATAATCATTATTTGGCACCGTCTGTCATTAATTTATATTTGGCAATTTCTGTTGTATTCAGCTTCGTATTGTTACCAAGCCTAAACCATGCAGTGGAATAGGTCCTCTGTGTACTGCTGAGCAGGTGAAGTTATCATTTTCTGTAAGCTTTCTGAAAAAAATGTCATATATTTAAGATAGTGTTAGTTTTTTCTTTTGCAGATATGCTACCATGTTCTTGGGCTTGTACATGGAATATGGACTCCTATTCCTAGATCTGTGAGTTTCTTGTTTTCTTAAGAAGGGTGGGTGTAATGGAAATTAAATGAGGTCCTATTTTGGAACATGTTTCTTTTCTCTCTTTCCCAATATATTAAAAGTTTGAGAGCCATGGGGAGGATCATATGTTTTGACTTCTGAGTTTGTTTGCTGTTAATTCCTTCCTTTTATGAATAGATGAAGGATTACATTGCCACCCCAAAGCCTAATGGCTATCAAAGCTTGCATACAACAGTCATCCCATTTCTTTATGAGAGCATGTTCCGACTGGAAGTTCAGGTTGCTACTGAAGTCTCTATTGTATATTTCATTTTGTCCACTAATTAATTATTGGGATTGACTGATTGAGTACTTCAAGCCTTCACATTTGGCTGTCAATCCGATGTTGCCTAATCACAATAGTAGATTTTGTGTTTATTTGCAAATGTGAACTTTTTGACATGAATTTGTGTTAAGTCAGTTTCATGCTTGGTCATTAACTTACATGCTTCAAATTCTGCAACTTTTGTAGATTAGAACAGAGGAGATGGATCTAATTGCTCAAAGGGGGATTGCTGCTCACTATTGTGGAAGAGTCTCTAGTGATGGTTCAACTGGCCATGCAATACCCAGGAATTCAAGAGGGAAGCTAGTATGTCTTAACAACAGCAATGCAACACTCAGGGTATACTATCTATTATGTAATTTGATTTAAGTTAATTACTTTGCTGTTAATACCACCCCTTCTTAATTTAAAAAGTTGCCCTTTTCCTTCTTGACTACTTTTTGCTAATTATATGGATAAAGTCTTTCCATTCCCCCAGATTGGCTGGCTCAATGCAATCAGAGAATGGCAAGAAGAATTTGTTGGGAATATGAGCTCTAGAGAGTTTGTTGATGTCATCACCAGAGATCTGTTAGGCAGCCGTGTTTTTGTATTTACTCCCCGTGGAGAGGTAAAGGGTACTAAATACCTATATGGGTGTGAGATCATATTTAAGATAAAAAAAATAATTAGTCCTCTTTCTTTTATATTTTTTAATAATGAATTTCTTTTACTGTGAAACAGATCAAGAATTTGCCAAAGGGAGCTACAGTTGTTGACTATGCATATATGATCCATACAGAAATTGGAAACAAGATGGTGGCTGCAAAGGTATTTCTGTTGTTGTTAAACAGGCATTGTTATCTTAGTGAAAAAATTGTTATCAGATGAGACTTTTACCTCAGGTTAATGGAAACCTTGTTTCTCCAACACACGTGCTAGACAATGCTGAAGTCGTGGAGATAATAACATATAATGTAAGTCACTTGTCTGGCCATCTTCTCTGTGTATTTTCCTCCTTTGTTCTTATCTGTATTTGTTTTTGGAATTGTCATTTTCGGAGGGCTCTTATCATTTTACTTTGGCTTATTCTCATTACTTAAGAATGGAAAATCTTAATCATAGAAGTATAGCTGATGCATGAAGGAAACTTTGAAATATGTGGTCAACTGTAAGAATCACCTCTTCAGCTCTCTTTGGAAATTCATCTCAAAATAGTATGGAGGAGTAAAAATTATGTATCTATAGGTAAAAAGGTAAGACAGCCAAGTCAGGCCCATATCTCATAGAAAAGCACCTTTGCTTAAGTGTTCACCTTACTTTTACTCTAATTCCCTTCTCACAAACCTCGTCTTTAATTAGATGTAGTTCTCAAAGCTAGTTCGACCAAATCTTAGCCTCAAAAGGATAATTTCCTTGTTAACTGGAATTTCTATTGTTTTGTGTTATGACATGATGTTCATTTTAATCATTTTAAATCGAGAAGCATGGTTCTTTGTTGGGGCTCTTTGATATCTATGTTTTCTCTAAGACTCCTGTTTTGTGAAGTCTGATTTGTTCTTCAAGAAAAAAACTATGGTAATTCTTTCAAGAAACATTTCCTGAAACTCTAAACCACAGATTTCTTTTGAAAGGCGAAGGTTTGTATTAAGGTTCAGGCCTTAGTCTGGGATACAGTGTTGAAAAGATGGACGCTCTTGATAATTTGTCAGTGCAGTGGTCTACTATTGCTTTTTCTGCAAATGTTTGAGTCCTATGTTACAAAGGTGCTTAGTCTGTCCTTATTTTATTGTTCATCATGCAGTAAAGGTGTTATATGGCTTAGGTCTTTTGTTAAGAAAGGGAGTTTTGGTGTTATGCTACTTGTTTTCAGGAGGAGAAAACAATGTAACTTACTTTGGGAGGTTCACTCTTAAGGGCTTAAGGCAGTGATTTTGAGCTTAGGTTGAAGACTTGAAGCTTATTGACCTTATCCTTTGTAGCTAGGCTAACGGAGTGGTGGTATTGTTGGGTTCCAGAGTGACAGGCCCAACTTTTTGTAATCTTTGGCAAAATGATGCTTGTCCTTTGGTTTATTTTTATTTGGATTCCCACGTGTCGTCAATTAAAATTGTCATATCTATTCATAAATAGTAAAGTAAAATAGCTGTAGATAAATCCTGGATCCTGTATTCATGGTTTTTTTTTTGTTTGAAATTATGTGCTTCAGGCTCTCTCTAGTAAATCTGCTTTCCAGAAGCACAGACAGTGGTTGCAACATGCTAAAACGCGCAGTGCTCGTCATAAGATAATGAAGGTGAGTTTGATTTAATTCTTAGCTAGATTACTGAGATGATTGGCTGATGTCTTATGCTAACTCCATATTTTACCAATATTCCTTAGTTTTTGAAGGAGCAAGCTGCATTGTCTGCTGAAGAAATCACAATCAATTCTATCAATGACTTTATTGCTGATTCTGAAATGGAAGATGTACAAGAGGGGCTATTGGAATTTTCCAGGGTGAGGAGGCCGCTTTCAGATATGGTATATGAGACTTCGTTGCCTCCTGAATATCCTGAAGACCTTCGGCTGTCAAATGGTGCTTTTGGTGCTCCAAAGGTCAATGGGAAGCACAATAAGCATATCGAGCATTCAATTTTAGACAAGGGGCAATTACTATCACAATATAACGATATTGCCAAGTTGATATATGCTAATACTGCAAGGCCTAGGGTTATCCTTCCAGAGTTAGAAAGTTGGCTAACCAGCAAGATCGTTGCTTGGCACAGCATTGAAGGGAGCTCTATCCAATGGCTTTGTATAGTATGTATTGATCGCCGGGGTAATTTTTCTATTCATAGTTATTGCTTTTCTTTTGCTTTTTGGATCTTAAAGTCGTAATGATTTAAGCTACATCCTATTCAGTTCATCTAAAAAAATAATTTATCAGTAAAAATCAGTTTTTCTCATTGAAAATCAGCTGTCTCATGCATAAAAAATCGACAGTGAAATAATAAAAATCAGTTCCATTCAGTAAAAATTAGTTTAATTATTAAAAATAATTTCAGTTTAGTAAAATCAAGTGAATTGAATAGGGCCTTAATGGGTCATTATATTGTCTGTGTCCTTATATGTTGTGAAGCAGCGGTTGGTTATTGCACATCTCTTATTGGGTCTTTTGGAAACAAACTCTTTGGAAGAGTATGATTTAGAGATGGTAATCGGATCATATAAATTGGATTTGGGTTGGGTCATGTTTGGGTGAAAATTTGTTTTTGTGTATTTTGGTTATGGGCGGATTTCTTCGGGTCATGTTTGGTTCTATTGTCAATAGGCTTATGATGATAAATAATCATTAGTAGAAAGTACGTTGATTGCCATGTTGGGTTGGTTTGGATTTCACTTTAATTTGGGTCAGATGATTTCAGGTAGATTTCAGGTTCTAGGTCAGGTAACATATAGGTCAGTTTTGCCAGGTCAAGTAGGATTTCATATTTTTGCAACTCCCCCTCTACCTATCGGGCTTTTAGGTAGTGTTGATAATTTGATGTTGATGTAGTTGAAATAAGTTGCATTTTTGGTGATAATTTCAAATTACTTTCAAAGTATACTATGGAGTAGATTTTTTCACGAGAGAATGCAACTACTTTCTCCACCCCAAATTGCTTTTGCATTTTGTCATCTTATTAGTCTGAGGCCTGATTGTAATCATTTTTATGCAATGATATACAAGTGAAATTCTAAGAAGATTTGAAGGCATGTTGTATGATGAACCTCACAAATTTATTTAATTTTGTATGTAACTGTATTAAAGTATTAGAGCTGAAGTTCACAGACTTTGACAGCAAAAGTGAAACTTAAGTATAAGAAGAGGAAGTCTGATAGTGTTTTTTTTATTAATGAAGGCTGTCCTGAACTTCTGGGTTTCAACTATGTGAAATTTGCTAGACTGGAGACTATATATAGCTTGCTCATGATAATTTAGTCACAGAATGTTTTTGTCCATTGAGGTGGACCCCAGTATCGCTATATTGTTGAGAGCAGGATCTTTGGTACAATACATATCTTGAGGGAGTTTGCCTGCAGCCATTAATAGAGAGAGCACGCTGAGTACAAGAAACTTGCATAGCCAATCGAAGGAAACTCAACTTAATTTTTGTGAGGAAAATAAAAAAAAACTTAACCCCTTCCAAGTGTGTTGTAATGAGATTTTGAATATTTGAGGTTCTAAGAATTTTCTCAATTGATAATACAATCCATGCAAGTGTGAGAATACATTGGTGGCTTAAATAAGTGAAGTAATTTGACTAAAGAATTTTTACTAGCAGTTTGAATTATGTACCAATTTCCTCTCTCTGGTTTTTGAAATATTTTACATTACTTTTCAGGCATAATGGGCGAAGTCACAAAAGTCCTGGCTTCATTGGAGATCTCAGTGTGTTCATGTGTGGTGAGTCGAAGCAATCAACACATTTTCTAATATTATGAATCTGTTGAAGAAATGTGACTCTGACTAATTTGTTTTTTGAATATTTACCCCATCAGGCTGAACTTGATAGAGGGAAGGGTATGGGAGTCATGCTATTTCATGTTGAAGATACTTCAGATAATCTGGTATGTTTGGTTTTTATATGAAGTTGTTAACTTGTTTAGGTGCGTACCAAGCAACAACTTACAAGTGTTATTCTTCGCTCTCCAGAATGATGCTTGCACAAGGATTGATCTCATACTTGGTGTTCTGGGATGGTCTGCTGGTTGCAGTTGGTTGGGCTCCCCTGAATTATAGAAAATGATTTCATTTAGCAGGTGCATGGATGATTCAGGCCTGGAATCCTGGCAGGTTGTGGGCATCACATATATTACCATTGTCTGGTTTTTTCGCAGCAACCAACTATTTTTGTTGGCCAACCAATTGCTGCCTTGCAGTCATTGCAGGCCTGTGAGATGGAAGTTATGTGTGGAGAGACACTGATTGTTTCTGATGATATGATCTGTTGTTGTATCAGAATCCTGAATTTTTTGGTTGGACATTGTGAAGTAGATAGCATGAGCCAATTTAGCTCGTATAGTATACTAAGTCAGGGCAGTGTATATACAGAAGAGAGATATAGTAGTTAGGACTATAGGTGTAAAGGGGGAATACAAAGCTTCATCCGCTGGGAAAGGGAGAAGCCAAATATAGGCATGTGTCATACCAGAGTTCAATAATGTCATTACTTCATTCATTTTCGTTTGCTTCTGTCTTCTAGCTATGCTGCATTCATCCCGATTTATGTTGATCATGGGATTGACAAATGTTGACTGTTACCCTTTATCGACTTTAATGCATGGACTGAAAGGGCTAACGACCCTCATGCAATGTTTATTTTGACGTTTTTCTTGTTGCCTCACACAATGATCGGTGACCTTTAGACCTTAGCATTAACAAAATATGGAGCATTTACACAAAAGAGGGAACTGTATTTCCCGCCCATGTAATTGATTACAGCACTCCATTTTTGTGAGGGAGTACATAGTGCATTTAACCTCTGTTATTATACTTAGGGTGTCAATTTGGCTTCATGTATTGTTTCTGAGTTGACCCATAGCGGGTTAGTACTTATCTTGTTGGGTTACAACGGGGTCAATTTACCCTGTTCAATTTGAGCTGAGTTGTCATTAATAGGTTGGGTCAAATTGATTATTTTCTTACTCAGATTTGGTTCGGGATTGGTTTGGGTTAGATTTTACTCGGTTGCGGTCATACTCAGTTCGGGTCAATTCGCATTGGTTCTTGAATGGGTTGTAATGGGTTGTTTCAGGTAGGATCATTTATGGTAAGGATTCACCTTAGTTTCTATTGAAATCCATTTGACTATTTTGTTGTATTCATCTCGGGTAATCTTGGGTCAGCTTACGTAAAAACTTGTTTTTAATGATTATTGATAATATGTATTATTGTATCGAACGAGTATGAGATGTGTATTATTAGTGTATATATGTCTCTTCTATTATCTTTATCAACCATATACATATCATAGAATCAATTTGATGTATTAAGCATATATGAAAGAGGAAGAAAAGTATTGTATTGTTTTGGACAAGTATTTACCATTTTGAGATGAGCTTTTCTGTCTTTGATGAAGTGTCCAGCCTTTAGAGATATTAAAATCAATTCACAATCCCAACCTCAACCTCCAAGAAAAGAAAATTCTGGAATGAACCATTGAGTCGTTTATCCATTTATGAATCAATTAACTTTCATTAGTTGATGAGAATAGAAAAATGAATTTTCATATGGCGGCATGATTGTGATTAATAATAAATGCATGTTGTAGTTAGCCCATGATTTAAAATAGATTTTGTGGTTTGTAAAATACTGATGCTGCTAACCCAATCTGACAAACTTGATATATGAACCACACTGTATTAATAAATTTGATGACTAGAACTTGCCCAATTTTGTGAAACATAAGAGTACGTCTGTAAATGGTTCAAATTACTATATCCTTAATGAAATCTGAATAAATGGAAATGGAGGTTTGATAATTGTTGAAAATTCCTACAAGAAGTAGGAGTGTGAAAAAAAAATCGTAATCACTAATAACATCGCTCCATCTTAACGGCTATTTTGACGAACCGAGGACATTTTTCATGTACATAATGTACATTTTCTATGTACGTGATGTATATTTTTTTTTGAGCGGGTGCACTGTCCACCCATTGAATATATTGCCTCATTTGACTTTTTGCGGTTTTCAAGACACGACTTTAAACGGTTTTATCTCCAAATTCGTAAGGCAAAAAATTATAAAAAAAATTCATATTCTTAAAATTTACATTGAGATGTATCTAACAAGATCTCACTTGAATATGTTATTTCTTATATTATGATAAGAATTTATGGTCAAAATTTTAAACTTTGACTCTATAAATAAAAATGAGGCAATCTTTGGGAGACGGAGGGAGTATTTATAACATAATCTAAAATGCATGTTTTATGTTTCAAGTACTTTTCTGTTATATGATATTCCCTCTGCCCCTTAATTTTTGTCTCATTTCTATTTATATATGCAAAATTCAAAAAGTTTGACTATAAATTCTAATCATAATATAAAAATAATATATTCAAGTGGAATATTCTTGAATGTATGTCAATGTAAATTTTTAAAATATCAAGTTTTCATAATTTTTTTGTCTTGCGAATTTAGAGATAAAAACTATTAAAGTCATATCTTAAATATTAGCGAAAAGTCAAGTAAAACAAACAATAGAGACAAAGGAAGTATAATACGTGCTGAAAATATTTATGTGCTGAAAATATTTTGCGGTTCTTAGCTATGGGCGGCTAGTTAGTTGAACTGACGTTAAATGGTTGCCGAAGCCTGATGCAATTAGTGATTAGCACGTACAAGACCAATGATAGATGCCAACCAATTTCCCAACAATTTTCTTTTATTTGAGTCGGAAAATTCATTAAAACAGGACGTTGTAACACACGAAGTATTTGCTTAGTTAAAATATTAGAGAGTTCTATAGAACTTAATTTTAACATTAAGCGTATCCAAGTAAATTATACGGAGTGGAATCTTAGTGACAGAAAAGTTCTTGCTCTTGCTGCTCATAACACTCAGTCAAAATTACAGGGTATGATCATAATCGATTAATTATTATGTACATACTCCGCTACCTTCACCAACTCTAGAGAATAAGGGCACCAAAATATATGCATGGCTGTTGTTGATTTTAAGAAACAGGCAAAAAGAAAGCTGTAAAATAATCCTCAGAAATGACAGTTTATGAAAAAATATATAACAGAGATTTGAAATGCTCTAAAATATATAGGTTGTTGCTGTTGTGATGATTATACTTTGGACAGAGAACATGACTGATTGCATATTTGTATGATTGCATGGGCCACTCTCCAAACACCTATATATGCTGCACGATCTACCGTCCGTCTTTGTAGCGGTGCAACATAGTTCGGTACTGATTTTGCCGCTTTCCATGTATGGATTTATGTCAGTTCAACATAGCTCAAGACTCCTCATTGAGATTGAAGTAGAGCACTTTCCAAGCTTTTGAAATAGATTAATTGTGTTCATGTGCAGGAGGACATTCGGTGAGAACATCTGCCAGTTGCTCTTTATTTATTATTCGCATAGCGAGGTTTGATGCTTCCTTCTGATTGGTTCTCTCTGATAAAGTGGCAGTCGGATCAATTTCTAAACGAATGGTATTCTCATGTATAGATCAAGAATAGCTTCCGAGGAGACCTGGAGTTGAACTAAACTATTGTTAAGAGTGTGCGTAAACAGGCTTAGAACATGGACTGTATAAGCCGGATAAGGTCTGTTGAGTGTGAGATAAATGAGCTTTCCAACTAGCCTCTATGTACTCTGCATTGGCCAGTAGGTAGATCACCAGTATTGGGATCCTTATGTAGCTTTAATGGCCTTCAATGCAAGACTCCACAAAAGATCTACTACATACTGAATTATTCAATCTTTTGAGATAGGAATATGCATTATTTTGATCTACTCTCTCCGTTCCCGTAAGAAATTCTCATTTAACTCTTCACAGTTTTCAATACACGACTTTAAGCGTTTTTATCTTTAAATTCGTAAGGCATAAAATTATGAAAATGTGATATTCTAAAAATTTGCATTGAAATGCATCCAACAAAATCCCGCTTGAATATTTTTTATAATATAATGAGAATTTATAGTCAAACTTATTAAATTTTGACTCTATAATTACAAATGAGGCTTTTTTTTATAGGGACGGAGAGAGTAATCACTTCAATGCCAAAAAAAAAAAAAAAAAAAAACTTGACTTCACCCAAGTCTTTCGTCTTGAACTTTGTTGCTGTTAGAGAATCCTTAGAGCATCATTGATTGCTTTAGACAAGTACCATTAGCTATCAAATCATCCACATAAAACTACATTTGCCACAAAATTTACAATCTTTGTACTCAGTGAACAAAGTGTATTTAGTTTTTGATTGAGTGTATCCCAGAATTACTCAAGGCAGATGAGAGTTTGGCAAAGCATTGCCTTGGACCGGCCATGTGGGTCCATAAAACATCTTGGACCAAACTAAGCCAATAAACCCAGTCCCGGCAATTTGTTCCAGCCCACATTTACAAACCCATCAAAATGTTTCAAACTTTTCGGATTTTACAAACCATCACATTCGGCCCTAAGAATGTTTATAATTATGTACTATATTCACATTTTAGACAAAATATATACTGTTATGATATAAGATTAAATAGATGAATGTCATCCTTTTTGACTAAAATGCTCTTTTATATTTATTATCATACTTGTATTTTCTATACCTATTTATAAATTAAATTGCCTGTAGTTGGTAATTGTTGACATTAAACTTATATACATAGTAAATTTCTGTAGTATATATAGAGGTACAATTGTTCATTGTAAGATGCACAAGTTACATAAGTAAAAACACATTCTCTCTAATTTTTGCAAACTTGTGTTCTTCTTCTTATTTCATAACACGTTATTAGCAAGATTTTTTACTCAGGTAAACTTACACCTATTATTACAAATAGATAAAATTTTACAAAATGATTTGGAAAAACTGAAAAGAAAAATATAACCTTGACCCATCTTGTCCATAAAGGTCAACCTTCATTTTATTTCTGAAAAAATCTCACCTTTGCATGTTTTGTATTTTAAAGTCACTCTTAATCGTTTACCTGCTGGACTAGTTAGTCGACTTTATTTTTTCATCTTCCTCACATATAATAAGCATCATTGGAGTAGGGGTTGATGCGTCGAAGAAATAATCCATCAACAGGAGTTTTAGGGTCCAATGCCTCAACAAAACTTTTATCACACAAGTCATCGTATTCATAATCAAATTTCTCATTGCTACTACCTAAATACCCATCATAGGTATGAATACTAGCCCAAAATCATCACTGTTCGATATCGATGTACGAATTTCGTCTTGAATTTCATTCTTTTCCCCAATTTCTTTCATTTGATCAACGACATCAATCCCTTATGAATCTCACTCTCCCCGTCAACTTCCATTTCTTCACAATTTTGGACAACACCCACATCAGAATTTCCACCAAATTCATCCAAAACTAACCGCTTTTCACATATTTTTTTATCCAAAAACCTACAATTCAAAGCCCCAAATGAAAATTCAACATACTTACCTCCAAAGATACTGGAAAATATAGTCAAAAACATGTACGATTAATCTCTAAATAAAAACTTGGCTAGAAATTCCAACAAACAACATGTTTTTGAGCATAAATTCCACAAATTAGCAAGAAAAAAGGGGTTTGAAGTTCAAACTAGTGAAAAAACCATGAAATTTTCCATAGTTTAAAAAAACATTGAAATTTCTCCATATTTATGCAAAGAGAAAGGTAAAAGGGGAGTGGCTTAAGGGCATGGGAAATTTGGATTGTTGGAGTAGGGGTTGGTGCTTTGAAGAAGAAGGTGATATGCTTTGAACATTTGAAGAAGAAACCACCAGCTCATCACAATGACCTGCTTAGCTGTCTGTCGTTTTTTCATTAAACCATGTAAAACACAAAACACGCAAAGGTGGGATTTTTCAGAAATAATATGAAGGTACCTTTATGGATAAGATGGGTCAAATGTTGTATTTTTCATTTCAATTTTTCCAAATGATCTTGTAGAGTATGCTATATTATTGTCCATATTTGGGATCCTCTATATCATAAATTCAAAATAAAAATTTATGCTTCATTTGTCAATTAATGTAGAAAAAGACTTACATATTTCCAAAACAGTTACTTGCATCATGTTTTGTACTACTAATTTTGTTTGTCCATAATACTTGTTATATGAAAGTAACTTGTAAAATGATAAAATGCATGCACAATATAGACTTTGCTTTATATTTTATGTACTACTACTTTTGATGTACATATGTTCACATTAGAATAACAGTTTTTCTAACATTATTATGTTCATTTATAAAATATAACTCTACATACTATAACTTCTTTTTATATTCATACTAGAGTTAATCTTCTAGCTAGCATTCTTACTATTTAGGCATAGTACTCTATTATGAACTTACTACATAATTTCCTATACATGAATCTATCTACTAGACTAAATTTTATACAAGTATGTTACATGTTTGTATTTTTCGTATGTCAATATGTTCATGCATGATTAATGCTTTTTTTTTTTCAAAACCTATCTACATAGACTATCTAAGATTATTTGATATCCTTTTTTATGAACAACTTCATTAATTTTTTTTCATAATAAATATTTGAATACTCATTGGAATATTACATGATGACTTGACCATTTATCGAAAAATAAAAACAAGCATTTGTTTTAGATGGCCCGACCATTTTACTAGAAAATAAAAACTTACTCAGCGATTTGCAGACGATTTCTTATCTCCATTCAGGATTATTTACCATTGTGGCGACTCATTATATCTTTTTCGGCAGTATCTTGTTGATTATAGGTTTTTCTTGATGGCGATGGTTATGCAAGGCGGCTTGGGGTGATAGTGGAAAGGTACGGTGGCGGCAAGGTGGTGGAAGTCGGTGACTGAGGGATAGAAGGATAATTTTTTAAGATGATTTGAGAAATTTAATTTGGAGATAGTGTTTAGAAATTCATATGTCGGAAAAAAAAAAATACTAGAAACTTGGTCTTTTAGAGCAAATGGCTCAATTGTGACATGGGAAGCACGGGCATAAGTTGTATAATACTCTCTCCATCCCCCAAATATTGCTCTATTTCTATTTATAGAGTCAAAGTTCAAAAAGTTTAACAACAAATTCTCATTATGTTATAATAAATAATATATTCAAGTGAGATATTTTTGGATACATCTCAATGTAAATTTTTTGTAATCCTCCGTAAATTTACGAGATCTTAATTGTATTTTATTCCAATTATAATTTTAGTTAAATTAAACAAGATTTATTTTTACAAAATATGTGTTTATTGTTTACCTAAAATAATCATGAGATTTATTTTATACAATTTTTTTTTAAGCCATCATAAACCCAAAAGTCAAAATATATCCAACCCACTTTAAACCTAATTTATATGTAAACCTACCCTCTCAAAACCCTAATTGCTTATGTAATAACAAATAAAAAAAGAGAGAGAGAGAGAGAGGAGGAAAACCCTAGGAGCAGCCAGTCCTCTTTGTTGTCATCTAGTCGCCACCCTACCGCCAACCACCGCTAGTCCTTCCTTTTTTTTTCCTTTCTTTCTTCCTTATTTTTATGTTCTAGATTTCATGATTTGGGAAAACTTTTTCAATGATTGTTTTGACTATTTTTCAATGATTGATTATATCTTAAAAGTATTTATAATCATAATTTTTATGAATTTATATATGTTTTTTTAGATTTTCATATTCTTTATACATGAAATTATAGGTTAAATACACTAGTTTTCATGGTTTAGGGTTTATAATCATATACTATTGATTATTTCATGAAACTAAGTGTATTTTGTAATTAATCTAATGATTTTATGTTCAAAATAAATTTTCAGATTTCATGAGATATGAAATTTGGATTTTTTTTATGTTGAGAATTTGAAGGATTTTATGATTTTATGTGTAGTATATGATCCTAATCAATATACTACATATTTTGAACATTATAATCAACATTTTGCAGACTTTGAAAATTTTCCAGAATTTATTAAACTAATTTTCATTATATTTCAAGGATTTAAGTATTAAAAACAAAGATTTAAAGCATTTACATGATTTTTGAAAGCTTTTTTTTAATGGGTATAATTGTTGTAAACATGTTTGTTAGGGTATTGATTAATGTTGCGTTATTTGGTTTAGGAAAATGTTCCGTAGGAGACGATTCAATGTTGTGAAAGTGGCAATATGATTGTTCTATTCAAGGTACGTACAAGTTACAAAAATCTTGCCTTTAGGAGTATGATCTAGGGTAAAAGAAAAACTTAGTATCATGTTTAAGGAACCTTTTGGGTGGGCTTGTTTGGTTACGTATTTGAAAGGATTTATGTTTTTTTATTTAGAAGCATGATTTGGTATTATTGGTGAGTTATGAATTATGATTTTTTAATACTAATCAGAAAAGGATTATGTATGGTTAAGGAATCTCAATTGATTCAAGTGGAATTAATTTGCTAATTAATCCATGAGATTGTTTATTATCACTCCTTCATTACTAATGGTATGAATTGAGTAAAAGTAATTTTCAAGTCTTAAAGATGAGGTTAGTTGACTTTGTTCAAGAGGTAACAATTTGAGAAGGAAATCAAAGGGTTAAAATTTTAATATAAAAGAGATTGATTGTGTAATTGTGATGTTTTCTATGCGTATTCTTCGACGAATTGGAACCCAAGTGTTAAACTGTAAATTACGTAAATTGAAAGAAGGTTAAGCAATAGAACTCTAGGTTAGTGCATGTTTAGAGTATTGACAATCAGGGGTTGGAGCTTCATGAGGTATTATCCATGGCTTTTCTGGGAGGCCGTGTGATCTACGAGTCTCTTTTATAAAGTTTAAACTTAAAATTGGGATTAGTTGAGATCTCGTCTATCTGGATTTATATCGTTTTTTATGCCCTCTGACGAGAGTGCATGAGTTTATTTATTTATTTTAATGTTCCTGAATGAGACATGGGGAAATAACCTTGTCTGTTGCTTAATCAAAATTATTATTAATTAAACAATGAGTTAATTTGAGTAAAAGATTGTGTTATATGAGTAGGAATGCCATGCATTTACTCTTATGAATCATCATGATTATTTTGTTTTTCGTAACATTTATGTACTCAGCTTTGCTATTTACGTGCTTTGTATGTGATCTTTTGGTCATAGTCTTCGCCTTTCAATGACCCTGTAATGATCCAATATTTACACTTGTAATTTTGGGGAGCATATTTCTAACGTGTATCGTGGGGATTTGCACGCATAACTGGGATGAGTCAAGAGTAATTTATTTTCCTTGCTTTGTTTGACTTAACGTTTTCTAGATATTTTGAAACTGGTTTGGATTTGGTTTGATAGGTGTTTCATATATTTTAATAAGGGTCGTAATAGGCACGGATTGTATGTTTGATTGAGCTTAGCATTTTGAAGTTTTATTTGAAAATTTTATGTTTTTCGCTGTAAAATTCTGGTTTAAAGTCTTAACGTTTGAATACGTGAGGTAGCACAATGGTAGTTCTCTCAAGGTTTTGGTTTTCGGAAAGGGGGAATTACAGATGTCTTGTCAAGATGCCTCGACCGTGGTGGCGACGTCTTGCCAAGACTCTTAGGTTTTAAATTTTTTTTTACAAAATTCTAATTTTTCTTATTTACAAAAATGTAAATTTTGTAAAAAATATATATATAAATATTGCAAAAAAAAATATCTGAATTTTGTAAAAAAAAAAACTTATTTTTTAAAAAAAAAAAATAAATTTTGTAAAAAATATATAAATAAAAACACAGGTGTCTAGCCAAGGCGCCCCAGCCATGGTGGCAGTGTCTTGTCAAGACGCCTGGGTTTTTAATTTTTCTTATTTACAAAATTCTAATTTTTCTTATTTACAAAATTCAAATTTTTTTATAAAATTCATAAATAAAACAAGTATAAATCAATAAAAATGAGAGTAATTAATTCATGTTAATGTATTTATTATTAGTATGAATAAGTTTACTTAATTAGTATGATTTAGTTATTTTTTAAATTAGTATGAAACACTAATTAGTAGGTCATTCGGAGCCCCGTAGCTATAGTTATTCCCCCTCGAAATTTATTTTGCAGATCTTGAAATGCTGCCAATTTTCCTGGAGAATAAACCGAACTGTGGTTTCAAAAACATCCCCTCGCTCAAAACTAAATAATAATACTAATATAATTTTTAAACTATATATTTTTTATTTAATTAAGTGTTTTTACGGTTTTTATAAAAAATAAAAAAAATCTCATGCAATTTTTAATTCAAAACTATTTTTTTCTCTAAAAAGTTTAGAAATGAAAAAAATATACAAAAGAAAAAACCGAAAAGAAATTATAAATTCAAGATAAAGGGTAAAATGATCATTTCATACAAAAAATACAGACGATTTCAGAAAAACAAACGTAATAAACAAAAAACGAAGAGAGTATTTAATTAAGTATTATTTCATCTTTCTAAGAGGTATAAAAAAAAATATTTAGGATTCAACCAAACAAGCATTTTTGTTCTTTTTTATTTACATCGAATAATATTAACGTTGAGCAACAGTCAGTAACGCCATGAAGAATGGACGAAGTATTCATTCTATTCTATTGAGTAAATTTCAAAATAGGTAGTTGGGAAAAAAATAAATACTAAAAACTTAATTATGGAAAAACAACTTATACTCCACAGGTAGATCGACAATGACTGTCCTCATAGAAGAAAAAGTATACGAGGATGACAATTCATCTATTCTCCGTATATGTAAAACTAGCAAACTATTCAACTTCTGTCATAAAGTTGTTCTGAATCAATATTAGAACATGCTTTTTTATTTTTTATCCTATTTGATTCTCCACGGTTTTCAAAATACGATTTAAAACGCTATTTGTTCATAAAATAATATTATAAAAACTTGATATTTAAAAAAATACATTTAAGTGCATCTAATAAGATCCAATATAAATATATCGGTAAAAATAAAGGGAACGAGACAGTAATAGTAATAGGAAATCCTTTTATACATCCTTTGGCACAAGTGATTTCACAGTAAATAAATAATGTACAAAACAAAATCATCTAGAGTCGGAAACATTATAGCGAGTATTAAAGACAAAAGGTCCAAAAGAGTAGAGGAGGGAATTGTCCGGTTGGCGGGTGGGATTGGAAAGAGGGGCACCTGCGAGGCCAAGATTCGTGTTGGTTGGAACAGTGCACTCATCATCATCGGCAGGCCTATCGAGGAACACCCTGCATTCTTTTAGACGTCGGAGTGGCAAATCGATAGTAAAGTAACCATTTTCATTTGTCACTGTTGACTCCTTTAGGAACCGTAGGCATGACACCCTTGCATACGCTCCTGTCAATTTATGCTTCATTAGTCTTTAATTCATTATTGTATGGCCACAGAGCAGATAACTTAATAGTTCCGTGTAAATCATGTACCCGGCATTCACGTTAAATTTTAATTTTAAAATATCAAGTTTTTATTACCCTAAAATCTTTTAAATTATATCTCGTAAATCTATAAAGTCTCGTTAAATTTTAAAATATCAAGTTTTTATCAACTTAAAATCTTTTAAATTATATCTCGTAGATCAATAAAGTCTCTTTAGTTATTTTTTTTACATATGCTCTTAATCAAGTATGTTAGTGTTAATAAAAAGCTGATGTATTTAAAATATGCGCCAATTTAAATCTATTATCTCAACCTAATAATTTTTTACAGTAAATGTTAAATACGAAACAGAGAAACAGAGGGATGCATAGTGAAACAGAGAAACAGAGGAGAATACCTTCCATTCTGTTCTTATCTTCATTCCAATCAGACGTCTTTGTTGAAGTTTTTTTTTTTTTTTTTTTTTTTTTTTTTTTTTTTTTTAAGAATAGTGTTGAAATTTAAATTATGATGATCTATATGTGGAATTATTCAAATACTTAAGACGGATCCCTTCAAAACACAAAACGATCTGTCATTTAAACAGTTGAATTTGTCTCAAAAACTAAAAGAAAATCACAGTCAAACTCTACACCAAATACAAGAGCAAGAAGAAACAGAGGAAGTAGAATTCAAATACATATACCCAAGGATCGAAACATACAGATCATCAAATAAAAACGATAAATACACGTCAAGTTGAGTACGACAGAAAAAGTAAAGATTTGCATAAGTAAATGATAAAAAGAAAGCAATACCTTTCATAGCATTCCAATCTTTTCCGTCTAAACTTACGCAATAGATGGTGCCTTGGATTTTGGTAGGAACTATGTCATCGACCTTGTTTATGGCAGAAGCAACACCCACAAATGCAAGAACAACGAAGGAAGCCAAAGCCAGCACTTTATGAGAATTACTAGTCATTTTTGTAGTTTAAAGTACAAAGTTTTGCGTTTGGTTAGACTAAATAGGAATATTTTGAAGATTTCCACTGCGATGTGCGGTTGGTTGACTTCACCTTCACGTTGCCTGCCAAAGTAGTAGCCCTAAGTCCTATGGCTATTAATTTAATGATTAGCACATAGCACTAATTATTCATGCCAGGTAATGATGATAGAACTATTCATTTTTTTTTTTATTTTTATGTTTGTATTATATACAAGTTGATGAGGGCTTCAAGGAAAGAATGATTAAAAAATATGTATTAGAAGGCGGTGATCCAAAAATTTATATCAATTGATGCCAACTACTCCAGAATAGAAACAAATTGGGTCGAATTTTTTAAGAAATCAAAATTTGCTTGAGGTTTTTTTTTTTATTATTATTATTATTATAAATAGGTACATGCAATGTGAAGGTCACCCTATTACATAATACGGAGAAGACTAATATTGAAGTAGATTCAATACATGTTGAATCTCTAATCTCATAGAATATTATATTATTATATGTGTAATATTCCATATTAATCTTGTGAAGTAGACTATCTTATTTACAGATGTGGCATAAATCTATATTTAACAATGTATAAAGAGAAAAAATTAATATATTTTGTAGAAAACAAAATATGTATAGTAAAATACAAAGCTTCTTATAGTAAAATACAAAGCTTCTTAGATAAGCTGACCAAAGGCATGCATATACACTTTAGCCTGCTTGGTAAAGAGTGGATTGGACTTGTAAAACTCTTTAATTTACTTTTGTTTTTTTGGTAAAGAGTGGGTTTAATGAGACGGGAAGGTTCAAATGACTAATTTACAAAGGGGCTTGTTATTTACCATTAGAGATAGCAACAAGGGCGGTCCAAACGGGCTAGGTCGTGCCAGCCAACAGGCCGGTTTGAGGAAATGGGAACCGGGATCGGACCAGTCCTTGGGATAGGGCAGTCCAGTTTCGAGTTGTGCTTTAGTGGGATGATTCGTACCAAATCACGAACTGAATTGAATCAAATTACGTACCGAATTAGCAAATCGAATCGAATTCACGAATCGAATCAGAACGAATTTGGTATCGAATCGAAACGAATTCACTAATCGAACCGAATCGAATCGAATTGAAACTAATCAAAACGAATTACAAATACACATTTACAAATAAGAGAAGAAACTGTTTCGAATGTAATTAAACGTTTATAATGCACTCATAATGACATTTTTTGTAAACTTTTAAATAAGGTCGTATTTTTATTTTTTTTCCTTTATAAGTATGTATTATTAAACTAATTATGTATATTCACTTAATTTCATATTTACGTATTATTAAACCAAATAAACGAAATAAACTAATTAACTTATTATTACACAAATTATGTATTATTAAACTAATTAACATAATTAGCTAAGTACATATTTACTTATAATCCATTATCATATTAATTTATTTTAATTAAACATGTTTTGGGGGTTGGGGAAAAAAGAAAGGGCATGCACTTAATTTTAGAAATTAAAATTTAATTAAATAATTAAATATTGATTTTCAAAATTAAGTTGCCTACATATCCCGAAGGAATCAAAGCTCACATAATTCTGTTACGTACCTCGAGGGGTGCATAACCTAGCCAAGGACAGTCCCCGAACCTCCTTCACCTGTTGGGTTGTCGCTTGATTCGCTTGTGTCCATCATCGTCCAAGAATCGTCTTTGTCGTCATCCTCCCTCAATCCTTGGGTCCTACGCTCCGCCTTATCCTAATATTTCTTTCATACGCATATTTCTATGCTCTCCATAGATAAGCTAGATCTCTTCTCATCTAGTACTCTTCTACCTGCACTAAAAGCATACTCGAAAGCAATAGAGGAGGCGGGAATTGCAAGGATATCCTTTGCAATTCTCGCCAGATCGGAAAATTGTCGTTCGTGATCGCGCACCAATTAATAATTCGGTAGCTCGCCATAACGGGAAATTTCCATTCATGTTGGTAAGAAATATATTCGTTAATAATATAAAGTGAAGAAGATGAAGATGAATAAGAAGCCGATGTTTTTGATTATTTTAAAATTCTACTAAGTGCAGGCACGAATCGCGTACCAGAACTTCCACTAGACTGCGATAAATGTTGGGAAGGTGCATAAATAGAAACATAATAATCATATAAACTAGATAAAACATTTTTACATTTTTCTATATAGGCATTGACTGCGTATTGTAAACCTAGAGTGTTATAGTAAAATTCTAACACATTTTCTAAACCCGAAGCCTTAACCCTGGGATCAAGAATAGCAGTTATACCATATATGACGGGAAATTCACTAAAGTAAGTGTACCATTTACTTAGCATACTAGTAAGTACATTACTAATTTGGGTGATGTTGAAATGCTCGCTAAGAGTGTTAACTACGCTAACACACTCTAATATAACTAAATGAATGTTAGAGTCGTAAACATATGAGAAAATTTTGGTTGTATGGTCAAATATTACTAAATTATCACGAATGAAAATAGCGGTAGTCCAATGTAAATCACTAATAAGTTCATTAGGAGTCGCTCGGGTTTCGTTATAAAGAATGGTCAAAACCTCACGGTATTTAATGACATCATTTAACAATCTATATGTTGAATTCCAACGGGTCGGTGTATCGAGACTCCATTGTCTCTTTCTAACCGATGCGGTAATTCTAATCCATTTGATTACACTCCTAATGGGGTTAAGCAAGTTGCTTAACTAAGCTAAACCTTCTTGAACCGAGAGGTTCATAATATGTGCACAACAACGAACATGTAAAAGCTCTTCACTGTTCAACAATTTTAAGCTTGGTTTAGATATTAAATAATCTATACATTTTGTGTTTGCTGAAGTATTATCTAAGGAAACGGAAAAAAGTTTATCAAGCAAGTGAAAGGTCTTAAGGCATTCTATTATTCTTACCTTAAGGTTATAACTAGTATGTCTCTCCTCCATAGCCTTAAAGAAAATTTTATGTTTTTTAATGTATCACTCATCATCTATCTAATGGGCAGTTACACAAAGAAAAGGTTCATCGAAACAAGAGGTTCATGTATCACTAGTAATGCTAACATGACTGTTAAAAGTGCAAAACATTTCTATTAAATTACTTCTATATTTGTAATAAGCAGTTTGGATATGGCGTTTAAGTGTGTTCCTAGAGACACATCTATAAGCGGTTTGTAAAGAGGTTCTAACAAAATATTAAAAGTTCGAACTCTCACCATGGCTAAACGCTAATTCGTCCGCAATTACAAAGTTAGCTAATTCATCAATCATCTTATCTCTGTTATATATAAAAGACATACCTCATCCGGGAATGGAACACATATACCTGTGTAGTTGTGTCTGACTTGACGATTCTACTGCGCCTGCAAATTCAACTGCTTCTAGATTGATTTTGTATACTCCGGTCAAGTGACGGGATAATGTTCCCATCCCATAACTAGTCTTCCATGAATACGAAGATATTGGCTTCTTCTCTTGTTTCTTGCATATCAAGTAATAGCACATGAATTTCTTCCCTTTGAAAGTAGCGTCGGTCATTAGAACCTTCTCAAAATATAGCCCTACAATGAAGATTTCTTTCTACAGTGAGTAGACTTGGGTACTCCACCTTCACCATCTTCTTCACCTTCATTTCATATCAAGTTAAGCAAAAAACTAATATTATTAGTTCATTAACTAACTAATTAACATAATCAACCTAATATAACATAATCAAATAATGTAACTAATCTAACACAACTAATCAATTTAACTTGAACATTATCAACTAATCTAACATAACTAATCTTAACATAACATAATCAACTAATCTAACTAACCTAATCAATTTAACTTCAACATTATCAACTAATTAAACATCAACAACTTAATATAAAATAATCAAGTAATCTAACATAGCTAATCAATTTAACTAATCTTAACATAATATAATCAAGTAATCTAACATAACTAATTAATTTAACTAACCTTAACATAACATAAACAATTTAACTAATCAATTTACTTAAACTTACATCATCAACTTAATATAACATAATCAATTTAAATCAATTTACTTAAATTAATTAAACTAATCAAACTAAATTAATCAATTTAACTAAATTAATCAATTTACTTAAATCAATATACTTAAACTAATTAAAACAGTCTAAATTAATCAACTTATTTATCATCATCAACCTAATGTGCTTAATCTAACATCATCAACTATTCAACTAATTCAACAATATCAACATAATTTACCTAATTACCATAATCAACTAATTAAACTATTTAAGATAATAAATTTAATTAAACAAATTGAACTAATTTAACTAAATCTACTTAATTATCATCACTAATATAATCTACATAATTAAACATAATTACATAATCAACATATTAACTTAATCTACATATTATAATCAACTAATCTAACATTATCAAGTAATTAAACATTATAAACTTAATTAATCTATATAATTAAACTAACTAGTTTTCATATTAACATTAATTAATTAGAAGTTTAAGAGTAACCTTGACTAGTAGAAGGAGGCGGACACATGTCCGAAATTGGAGTTTGAGGAATTTGAGCAGTAGGGGTACCGAAAAAATGTTGCTTTAAGTCTTGAGCAAAATCTGCGAAATCATCATACGAGCTGCTAATGCTGATTCTACGTCTTGAAGCCATTTCTTTTATGAAATTTAGTAGTAAACAAGTAAATTAAGAATAAAAAACCAACTAATTAAGATAACTAATAAAGATTAAGAGAGTAATTAAGTAAAAGATTAGGACTAATAAGTAAGATAATTGTATTTAATAGTGATTGAGAGATTGAGAGAATGAGAGTTTGAGAGAGTTTGTGAGGAGTGGAAAAATCGAATTCCTAGGTTTATATAGGCATGAATCCAACGGCTACTTCCAACGGTTAGAAACGATCATTTTGCAACGAATCATCAAGGGCGGGCTGAATGAGTGGGCCGGTCCGGTTCGAATTGTGGGCCGAATCAAATTTTTTCATGAACCGAATTGAATAGGGTTAGGGTTGGAAATTTGAGATTCGTATTTAGCTCAATAAGGAACCTAACCGAATTGAGCCCCCAAGTTACTCCCACCGCCCCTGTAAATCCCTATATTACCCTCCTCCACCCTCCTCCCTTCTATCACTCTTTATCACTCTTACACACACAATCCTCTCTCTATAGCCCTTAAGTCACCGGACCACTGCCCTAGTCGCCGGACCACTGGATTTCGCCGTCGCCGCCTACTATCGGACCAACGGATTCAACCTCTGCCGCCTACCGCCGGACCATCGTCAACCCACCGGAGAGGGAGGAAGACCACCACGTGCTAAGGTATGGTTTTAATGATTTTTTTTTAAATCACGCTGGGAAGGGGGAGGTCGCCGGCCAAGAATTCCGGCAAGTCCTTGGGCAAGACAAAAATTTCAGACGGCAAGCCTTTTCCGAAAAAATGGTCCAGCACCCTCTTCACTGGTTTTTTTTTTTATTTTTTTGTTTATTATTATTGTTAATTATTTGTTAGTTGATTATTGTTTAATTATTATTATTTTTAATTTTTTGTTAGTTAATTATTATTTGATTATTATTATTGTTAATTTTCTATAAGTTAATTATTGATTAATTATTATTATTGTTAATTTTTTTAGTTAATTATTGTATAATAATAATTATTGTTAATTATTGTTTTTATTAATAGTTTAGGTAGTTTTAGATTATAATTATAAAATAATTAATAATAAGGAGTATGTTACATTTTGAAAATAAGATAGTAATATTTGAAGTTAAGTTAGGTATGGAAATTTGAACTTAATTTAGAATAGAAATCAAATTAAGTTTTGGAAAATTATAAGTTAGAAATTATGGAATATGTTAAGAATATGTTAAGTTAGAAAAGTTAGGAAAATTGTGGAAATTATAAGTTAGGAATATTAACTTAGGAATATGTTAGGTTAAGTTAGGAATATGTTAAGTTAAGTTAGGAATAATAATAACTTATGAATATTAAATTAGGAATAATAACATAGTTAGGAATATTTTATGTTAACTTTTGAATATTTTAAGTAAGTAGTTTAAGTTAAAAATATTTTAAGTTAAGAAAATATTATAATTTAGGAATATTAACTTTAATTAGGATATTTTAAGTTAGGAAAATTAGAATTTAGGAATATTGACTTAAATTATTAAATGTAAATTTTAGAAATAATAAAATATTATGAAATTATGAAATGATTGACTAAATTATCAAAATAATTGTAAAATTCTGAAAATAATAACTTTTTTTAATTCTAATTAATCGTAAATTATTGAAAATAATAAGTTATGAAAGTAAAGTAAGTAAAGATAATTTAAGGGTTATTTAAGTTAGGAAAATAATAGATATTGTTAAGTTATGAAAATAAAGTTAAGAAAATAAAAAAGGAAGTTTGGAACTAGTTCTAAAAATTATGTCGTTAATTATTGAATAGAGGGTTACGGGATATGTCATTCCCGTTTTGATGACCATGGACGAGTTCTCTGGCCAGCGCCACACCCAGGCTCGAGGTGTTGGCACTTTTGTTAGGAGAGCGAGGTTGACACAGCCACACCCACAGCTGCATCCAAAGCCTGAGCGTCCGAGGACCGTCCAAGCTGTCGTTTTTGGGCTTCTGGTTCCCGTCCTTTTGACGACAAGGATGAGGATGATGATGATGATGAAGACATTGATCAGAATGAGGAGGATTTTACTACGGAGCTTGACCAGACGCTTGACAAGGAGTTTGTGCCACGTCAGTCACAGGGTCGTCGCGGCCTATCTTAGTCGAGGGGTCAGTTTGTTAGGGCAAAAACATGAGCACTAGCACGAGCTCACGTAGTCACAAGTGCCAGACACCTACATAAGATACCTGGCTTATACATGGAGCGATGCCGGATGGGCCGCTAGAGTGGAGAAGGGGGTGCTAAAGTGCCATACTAGGATGAAGGTGCGCCATATAACATTTTTGGAGGGAGGACCTTTTGTCATAGGAGTCTTAAGTTGTTGTTGATGGTACAGGACTATCTTATTTTTCGTATTCCCTCTTTGACCTCCTCGACATTACTTTGCTTACAACTTTTAGTGAACGCTGGCAGCCTGACACGAACTCGTTCCACTTCTCGTTCGAGGAGATGATTGTCACATTGCTGGATGTGTGGTACATTCTACGTATTCCTATTGAGGGACGAGCAGTTTCTGGGATGTTGACTCCTGATGATCTGATAGAGGAGGCTAGAGAGTTTATGGGATTGATGTTGCCACAATTTACAAAAACTCATTGGGATAAAGGGGTGTCCTTATGACTTCCATTTTTGACACATGTCGCGGTGTGGATCGAGGTGATAGATATTTTGCTAAGGCTGATTGGTTGTTGTACATGTTTAGGTCTACAATGTTTATGGACAAGAGCGGCAATATGATGTAGTCCCAGCTTTTACATGAGCTTAGACTCGGATCTATACGTGATTTAGGGAGGGGCAAGTAGGGCGGGTTGTAGACACCTTTCAGAGTTACAGATTGCCTCGCCCTTCTACAGGCATGAATCAACGAGTACTTTTCCTCTCCGCAGCCTCATTCGCAGCTCCCTCCATACCAATTTTTATAATTATTCTTGGAAATAAGTCCTGTTAGACCTCCATCCAATGATCCATAGAGCAACTCCCTCCGTACCATGTAATACGAGCCATGACATTATCAATGCCTTCATAGAAGATAGATGAGTAAATGCCTCGATGCGCCAACAACTCATTGCATATGATCTTCCCCGCTTCAATCCAATTCTCGTCGCTACCTAAGAATATGTCTGCCACCACTTGGAAACCACTTTTACCATCACCCTGAACGTCGAGATAGTCAATAACATATTCAAGCATGATCGCCGAAATTTTATCCACGTTCGGGTATGATGTAATATCTGCATGACAACCTGAAAAAACCAAAGTTTTAAATATTTCAACATCATTACTATTAAAAGTTTCATCAATGCTATAACAAGAGTACATACCAGACATGTTCACAAACGACATAGAATGTCGCCCACGGTTAAACGTCGTACGCAAACCTCGTCCACGCCCTTGACTTGAGTACTCCCAAGAGGATCGTTCATGGCGTGTGCTAGGTCATCCTCGATTCAACATCCTTGGCTCGGGTTAAACGTAACCCGACTCCTTTAGATGGAGCTGTGCATACATAATTTGAGACAGATGACGAAGAACAGTAGGATACTTCCGCTGACCTCACTCATGAGCGACTGGAAAAATTTCACATCCTGCGTTGGAGAATCAAGTTTGAGAAGCACATGTGTGCTATTTCCTTCATTCACCTCCAGTGTTCTCCAAAATTGATGGACTTGTTGCAATCATAAATCTGACATGCACATCGTATCCCATGGCTTGTCTAGTACGCGCAACCACATAGATCATGCACTTCATTATCCAATGATTTCATCTGCTTCTCTTCCTCAACCAACAGCTCCAAGCAATAGTGGGATGTCCGTCCACCCAGATGCTGGAACGGAATGTGGCGATACTGTTGGCCATGTGTACATCTTGATGCCTTGAGCATTTGTCGAATCTCTGTTAGCTGTGCATTAATGACTGTGTTAATTTTACGCCAAACAATATCAAATAACTCATTATAGTATGACAACCAACTCTTTAGCATAGAATGAGCACTCAACCCGACAATTAGTTGTATTCCCAAAATGAAGTTTCTCATTCCTCCACTGCTTCACGAACTTCTCGGCGTGAACGAGCCATGTACTCTCCAAGTACGTGATAACATCGGGGAATGCAGTTCCCCATGACCCATGAAAAACTCTTATGGCATGATCATAATCGTCTTGAGTCTTCACTTCCATGATACTCCTCCATCTTCCTTGCTTGAATCTTTCCCCGACCTTTTTATCTCTGCAAATTTTACCAACTCTATTCTCCACATCCATGTTGATGTGCCATGTACATATTAAGTTTGCAGTTCTGGGAAAAACCTCATGAATAGCAGCCATCAGCCCTAATTTCCGATCAGTCACAATCGTCGATGAAGACAAGTCATTGACATACGACATCTTCAACTTATCTAAAACCCACAAGTAGCTACCTTTAGTCTCATCAGATAGGAATGCGTAAGCAATCAAGAAATTCTTGTTGCACGGAGTGGCACCACATATCTCAAACAAGGGCATATTGTATATGTTCGTCTTGTGAGTGGAGTCCATGCCCAAAACCCATTGATACGTACGTAACAAGTTCGCAGAAACAAGATGGGCCATAAACTCATGGGTGACAACATTCGTTTCAAGATCAGACCGTAAAAATTTCACGTAGTTGCTATCAGTAGCAAGATGAAGGAATTGACTAATAAAATCCCATCTGCCAGCCTCCTCCCATTTCATCCTATATCTGAAATTGTAGATATGTCGCGTATTCGGATGATCTTCGGGAAACTGGGAGTTCATCGCAGCCAAAATAACCTTAGGCTTCGCAAGAGCCACAGACATATCCCGAACTAACTTCTTCGCTCCAAGGCTAAGACCACTCATCTACCGATTCCCTCCGAATACTTAATCATTTTGTGATTGTGCTTACCGTTATCCTCGGGACCCAATAATTAGAAACTTACAACCACAAGCTTGGGATTTAGTCCCCGGTCGTTCAGCATTCTCTAAATCTCTATTCAGTCCTCTGTTTCTCTCTCCCCGATTGCATCTCATGTACAGATTTCCTCTTTTGTACGACGAATGCACCAATTGAAATATGTGTAGCAGGGCAACCGATTTAGCCCATGTAGAAGCCAGGTAATAATTAATACCATTTCCACCAATATTTCTAAACTCCTGAAAAGCGGTTTTTGTTAGTTCAAATTCGATTTTCCGGCCACCATGGTGGTTGACGACTGGTGGCCGGAAAATTTACCGGAGTTTTGTTTTTGTTACGTTTTTACGAGAAAGTGAAGTGGGAAATAAGATTTGAAGTGAACTATGTTCGATATTATTTAAAAACGTAGAAGGGCAAAATCATCATTGATTTGGGCAATTTGAGTATATCGGGGGCAGCAAATAGCGCTCCACTTTACAAAATGTCTGTAAACGCAAAGTTATAGGTTGATAAATTTTAGGCTAAATTACTTTTCTATCCTAAAGTTACTAGAATGTAAATCCTAATACCATCCATATTTGTGAGTAATAAAATATGTATTGATGTTTATAAATGTCATTTTACGTATATAAGTAACAAAACAACTGCATATTACCAATTAATTTTACCAAACATCTTCATACAAACCCCTAATACAACAATGTAATCCATTCTTAACAAATTATTATCTGCTAATTATCAAACATGGCCTATATTTCCGATCTACTCATATTTGCCTGACTCATCTATTTCCAATCAGCTCATATTAGCCTCATCTAAAAATTACCGAGGAAAAAACTTCAAGTCTTTACTAACACTTAAAGTTGGAGCTCAAATGGCCTTGAATATTTGAACATTTATCAAATGCCATAATAAAATAAATAACCAGCCACCATTTTTTCATATACACCAATCTGACAAACTAGAATCAGATAAAGTGAAACTTAGAAAAGACTACATACCAATAGGAATGACAATGCATCGGAGTCGGAGCGGATCCAACAAAATCCGAATCTGATCCGACAAGTTTGCGGACTTTAATTTTGGATCTGAATCCGACTCCGAATCCGCAAACTCCGACTCCGAATCCGAATCCGTCGGACCTCTGAATCCGAATCCGTCGAACTTCCGAGTCCAATTCGTCGGACCTCCGAATCCAATCCAAAAATTATTAATTTCTTACCTATTTTTTTGTTAATTTCATTACTAATACTATAATTCCTTTATAACATACATTGTAAATTAAAAAAATTTATACCACACAAGCAAATACTATGATTTATTTATTTATTATTTAATTTTTTTAATTTTGGGTTATTATATTTGGTCTTTTTTTAATACTATCCTTAATACTATTCATTCGGATCGGACAATCGGACTCGGATCATAATCGGGTCGGATGCAATACAATATCCGAATCCGATCCATCTCCTATTCGGAGATAGAGTTTATTTATCAGATTCGGAGTTTTTTCAAACGGGTTTGGATTGGACTTTTTCCTTCGGATCGGATTGGACTCGATTCGGACTCGGATTGAATTGCCATCCCTACATACCAACTTGCATGGAGTAATGGAGTTGCATATATTATTATTATTATTATTATTACCGTCAATTCCACCACTGAGTAATGGGCCTAATTTGGGCCAGTTGTATTTGCTTCATTTTTATATTCACTTTTGAAAAATATTGGGCTAATTTGGGCCAAATTATGTTTGCTCCACTAGGTAAGTTTAGAAAAATATAATTGAAATTCGTTTCTTTTATTCTTTTCGTATTTTTTTTATGAAAAATTTCAAAAAGTTATTCCCATTTCGAATTATTTTATTTTGGACTTAATCCCTAAAATGATTAATACTATTTCCATCAAGGAGTTTAGACTCATTGCATGTTGTAATGTCCGGTATAAAATCATCTCCAAAGTCCTTTCTAAAAGAATGCGATTTATTCAACCTAATATTTTTTGGGAGCATTAATATGCATTTCTTAAGGGTAAAGTCATTTTTTACTATATAATTTTGAGTAGAATGAGCTTGTTAAAGGGTACTTTCTCGGAGATGCATGATCAAAATTGACTTGTAAAAGGATTATGGTTTTATTGAATGGCCTTTGTGAAGTATCTTATGCTTTTTCTTTGTTTTCTAATGTTTCTTACACTTTTAATGTCAATTGGGAGTTAACAAAGTATATATTTAAGGGAAAAAGGTCAGTATTTTGATGGAGTATTTTGACAAACTAGTCTTAGAAATTGAATATTTTACTACTCCGTTTCCATCATATGTTCTCCAAATAACTTTATTTTATTCAAAATAATAAACTAATATAATGGTTTTCTCACATTCACTTCTTCTTATTAGGGTGTCATTTTAAATGAAAATTCTACTACCTCATTTCAATCGTATATTATCTAAATTACTTTAATTTGTTTTATTTAAATAATAAAGTAATTACTATTCTAATAAGGCTCTTTCAATTCTCACATTCAAGTCTTATTCTTAGAGGTTTACACTCGGAAGTCATTCAAACCCTAATCTAGCGAGCTCCTTAGCTTATCAGTTGTAATGGAGTACATATACACATGTCCTTTATATCCCATAAAATAATTTCCATTCAACTTATATGGCTTCAAATATCTTTATGCAACTACTTAACTATTCCATTTTCATAATTCAAACAAGCTTAGTCGTCTGCAATCACAATCAAATTCAAGACACAATAACATGTAAAAGCAACTGACTTATAAAAATCATGAAATGTATGTCAAGATATGTGCACGCAAATAATCCCAATATAGAAGCTCTAGCTCATAATATGTTCTCTCACGTTACAATACCTTTATTTGATTCAGTACAGAATACGATCCAAAAGTCGTTAGTTTCAAATTGAAATCACTGTCAAATTCTAAAATGCACAAAATCTTGTGTTGCACTCGATGTACGATAATATTATAAAAAAAGTTAACCCTTAAAATTGATAAAAATTGATATATGTTATATTAAGGAGCAAATTCTATTTAAAATAACTATTAAAGGTTTCTATGTAACAAACGCACTAATGAACAAATTTCTACTTCCAAATTTTGGTTCAAGGCATATAAAGACATTACCATTTAAAATGAAGAATTTCCCTTTATGCATGTAACTTGTAAATTCTTCCCTTCTTCATGTATAGTAACGCAATGAAATCACATGTATATATAATTTACTTACAAAAAAACATTTACGAATTTCATACACATTATCCTTGATCGAATAAATTCTAAAATAAAAAAAGTCATCTTAATTTCTAGTCTATTATATAGCCTGAAATTAAGCTTATAGCAAGATTCATAACTCATTTCGCACTCACGTAAATTTCCATCATGTCTCAAGTTTATGTGACCGTTTTTCTTTCACTCCTCTCCTTAGTTTATGCCACATTAGGAGAAAATCTTCATAAAAACCAAGAAACACCAACTTATATTGTTAATATCCAAAACAACCTCAAGCCCTTTGATTTTTTTTACTGTTGATGAGTGGTACAAGTCCATTCTTAGCAAAACCAATTCTAACCCAAGTGAATCCTTGCTCTATGTTTACAATACCGTCTTTCATGGGTTCTCGGCCCGGCTTAAACCCGAACAGGCCAACATATTAAGGGCTCAACCCGAGGTCACTCGTATCTTTCCAGACGAAATTTACCAACTTCACACCACAAGAACACCCCACTTCCTAGGCCTCGATACCTACCATAGTCCACTAGGCTTACTCAAGGACTCCAACTTGGGCTCTAACGTCGTGGTTGGAGTCCTTGACACGGGTCTCTGGCCCGAGAGCCCAAGCTTCGACGACGAAGGTTTGGACCCTGTACCAACTCACTTTAAAGGGACATGTGATGGAGGGGAGAATTTCCCCCCTTCCCTTTGTAATAAGAAGATAGTGGGCGTAAGATACTTCTCTAGTGATAATGAAACTAACACAGCTAGGGATGAGGTAGGACATGGGACTCACACTGCTTCCACAATTGCGGGTCGAACATTATCTCCAAATTGCTCCTTCTTTGGGTATGCTAAAGGAGAGGCTACAGGAATTGCTCCCAGCGCAAGGTTGTCTATCTACAAGGTGTGTGCGGGTGTAGCATGTCTTGGATCTGATATACTCGCGGGTATCGACAAAGCCGTAGAGGACGGCGTGGATGTCATCTCCATGTCCATTGGTGGCGGCCTAGACCGTTATACGTTGGACGTGCTTGCCATAGGTGCATTTGGAGCATTTCAAAATGGAGTGTTTTTCTCAGCCTCTGCCGGAAACTCTGGGCCCCGGCCAGGAGTTTTAGCAAATAGCGCCCCCTGGTTCACTACTGTCGGGGCTAGCACCATCGACAGGACATTTCCTGCCGATGTTATCCTTGACAACGGTGATGTCTTTACGGGCAGTTCTTTATACACCGGGGGTCCATTGCCAGAAAATAAAACCTTTCCTATAGTCCATTTTGGTGCAATTTTTATTTATAACTCATGGTATCAAAATATGTCGAAATCTGACCTCCATTCCGAACAATTTAGAAAAATAACCTCCCATTTAAAACCGCTGTCACTGTTAACGGTTTCAATCCGAGTCAGCAAAGCCTTATTTACCCAGTCAGCCTAAAACCGCTGTCACTGACAGTGGTTTTAATGCAAGCATGAAACCGCTGTCAGTGACAGCGGTTTTAGGCTGACTGGGTGACGAACACTGGATTTTTGGTTTGGGCTTGAAACCGCTGATAGTGACAGCGGTTTTAAAATTGCCTACTTCCGTAAAATATTTCACCCATCTAATTTCCATTTTAAACCTGTTTTAAAACATTATGATAACATCCAACAACCAAATTCATCATTTTCGAACACAAGTTTGATACAATTTGAACACATGTTCGTGTCAATTCCGCAGCGTTTCTCGTATCTCGATCAAAAATCTTCAAAAGTACAATAAAGATTGATATAAATGAAAGTAAAATGAAACATAATAAATTGCAATAATCGTAGTTATATATATACAATACAGTTTGAAATATATTTACATTAATTCCAGTACCATAAGAAATTCTAGAAACCAGGCCAGTCCTCCTCATCAACAGTGTCTAATCGAGGAAAGGTGGAACTCTGGCTCTCTTGGGTGAATAGCCCACTCGCTGGGTATCGGAATGGATATGGAGGAGACGTATACTATGACGACTCACCCTGGGTGGACCCAAATGCACCTTGGATCCTCTCGAAGGTCAAGAACTCGGGGGCCTCATGGGTTTGGGAAGAGGAAGGCATACCCGATGTGACTTGTGCATTGTCTGTATTCCCGGACTCATGGTGCACTCGCAGTAATCCTCCCTGGCCAGCTAGCTCCAGACCTCCTACGCACATCTGCTTCACTCCAGCTGCGATAGTAGGACCAGGCGAATTTTGGTTATCGTGACAGTAGTCATGAATAACCAACAGTTGCTGAGTCTGCAAAGGAGAAAAGAGTTAGAATCAGATAAATAAAATAAATAAATCAACTTGCAAATAATGAAGTCAACATACCATGATGTTCAGAGGTATCCCTGACGGATGAAAATGTTGCGGTGGTGGAACGAATGACGGACTAATGAAGAGGCGTGTAATGCTACGATACCATATAAGATATGGATCGTAATAGTCCATAGGTCCTTGGATGGGATGTTCATGTACAATGGATTGGTTTCTGTTGTTCCAAGACCCGATCCACTCAGCATGCAAAGCCCCCCAATCCGTCGTGGACCTCCCTTGACGATCAATTTCGTGCAAACGAGGGTAGGTTAGAGCTGCTACAGGGATGTATTGTCGTAACCCGAACTGTCGCATAACTCGGTCGGGTAGATGCATCTCCACTATAAAGTAGCAGATCAACGGAGTGAAAGAACGCCACTCATCTTCGTCAACGACATTGGGATATGGGTTCCAAACCATCTAGTCATTTAATTCACAAATAATTTGATTAGTGGAAAATAGATAACGTACAGCTCAATGGAAATTAAAAAACTGTTTTTAAACATTTACCTGATCCTCTGTCATCCTATCGAGTGCGTCTCTGTAAGAGTTCACACCAGTGGCCAAGTGGACACGGGTGAATCTATGTCTAAGCCACCTCGTACCATGCGGCTGGTCGTCTGCGGGCTGTGGGGGGTTGTAGTAGATGTCCACAGGGTTTCCATCTCGATCTCGTCGACGACGACTAGGAATAGCAGGTCGACAGAATACCATGTGCTCCCATGCCCAAATCTACAAAGACCTGAAATGGTTAGTAATCAAATACATACTATGAGCTAGCTCGAAATGTAAAGCGTGTTAGTTGTTAGCGTACCTGAAGTATCACCAAAGGTCCTGCGACATCGGTAGGAACGACATCGCCCCTGACAGTCACTGCGCGGCAGAGGTTCCTGTATAAACATGCCAACGCTGCACTACCCCAACTGTACGAACCAATATCACTCCAGCTGTGGTCGAGTAGTGGCAAATAGATGAGGCTGATGTCGTTACCAGACTTGTCAGGAAACAAAAATAGAGATATGATCATCAAGCAGTAAACCCTAGCATATCTCTCGACCTCAGCGTCGTCAGCATCGTCAGCTGGAAGCAATCCAAATGTCTCTCTCAACCAGCTAGTCCTCACTGTACTAATGGGCCCCTGACCTGGCGGGTCCACCCCGAACATCCTCTGGAACATCCCACGTGCCTCGACAGGGATGGAAGGACCAGTAACTGCATGGCCCGATATGGGCAGATGTGTCAGTACGGCCACGTCTCGTAATGTGACAGTGGCCTCGCCGACCGGTAGGTGAAACGAGTGGGTCTCTGGCCGCCATCGCTCTAGTAGTGCCGTAATGAGGCCACGATCTAGGACAAGATGTCCAAGTCTATGCATGCCATACAATCCGGCAAGTCTGAGGTAGTGGAGGACTCTGTGGTCAACAGCCCACTCTAAAGTACTCCCAGGATGCCGGGTGACTAAGTGCTCGGCGGGGTCAACTTAATAACAATATCCAATCCAATCCAATTCAATCAATCTAAACCTAATAACAACATTCAATTTAATCTAATCCAAATATTTCTTTTACTCCAAATACACCTAATATCACAATATTCAATCTACATCTAAACCAAATAACATCACATATTAATTCAACCCAAATAATCTAAATATACTACATAACATACAAATAACAACTTACCAAGAAACAATATTCAATCCAATCCAATTCAATCTACATCTAAACCTAATAACAACATCCAATCTACTCCAATCCAAATATTTCTTTTACTCCAAATACACCTAATATCACAACATTCAATCTACATCTAAACCTAATAACAACATCCAATCTAATCCAATCCAAATATTTCTTTTACTCCAAATACACCTAATATCACAACATTCAATCTACATCTAAACCTAATAAAACCATCCAATCTACTCCAATCCAAATATTTCTTTTACTCCAAATACACCTAATATCACAACATTCAATCTACATCTAAACCTAATAACAACATCACATATTAATTCAACCCAAATAATCTAAATATACTACATAACATACAAATAACAACCTACAAATAACAATATCCAATCCAATCCAATTCAATCAATCTAAACCTAATAACAACATCCAATCTAATCCAATCCAAATATTTCTTTTACTCTAAATACACCTAATATCACAACATTCAATCTACATCTAAACATAATAACAACATTCAATTCACAACTACACCTAATATTACAATTAACAACATTCAATTCACAACATCACCTAATATCAAAAACTACATCTACTATCACAATTAAATCCAAATAATAATTTTATTCCAAATACTACAATCAATCTAAACATTCAATCTATATCCTAACCACAACAATCAATCCATACCTACTATTATACCATGATAATATAAAATTTAAGATAAAATTTGAAAAAAAAAAAAAAAACTTACCAATACCGGGAAGAGGCGGCGCGCCGGCGGAGTGGAGGAGCACGGGGGTCACGCCGGAAAATCTTCGGCACACCGGAGGAGCTTCGAGACGGTGGAGGATGCGAGGCGAAGGGAAGGGCGTGCGTTTGGGTGAAGTGGAAATGGGGCGAGCACGGGGAAGAAGGAAGACTGGTGATTTTAATTGAGGTCCCGAAAAACCGCTGTCAATGACAACGGTTTTAACTTTCTGCTCCTCTGAAGAACCGCTGTCACTGACAGCGGTTCTTACTTTTCTGCCATTGCTCTGAAGAACCGCTGTCAGTGACAGCGGTTTTATGCTGACTGGGTTTAGGGCTCAATGCTGACTATGAATGCTGAGTGGATATAAAACCGCTGTCACTGACAGCGGTTCTTATTGGGAGGTTATTTTTCTAAATACTTTTGACCGGAGGTTAAGTTTCGAAATATTTATTAAATATAGGTTATAAATAAAAATTGCACGTCCATTTTGCATCAAATCACTCCAAGGCAAATTGCTTGCCAGGCTCATTGGAGCAAGAAGACGTCAAGGGTAAAATTGTGGTATGCTTGCCAGGTTTGCTCGGAGGACTTGAGATGGAGTTGATCGTCGAGAAGGCTGGTGGAGTAGGCATTATCGTCGCATTGACTGATCCTAGATTAGGACCGAATGATACAATTATGGCCGAACCATTTCTGATTCCTGGATTAACCATTCCTATCTCAGCGACAAGCAGACTTTTGAAGTACATTCGTCGACGGAAAGAGAAAGCAGCAGGCACCCTAGTGTTTCGAGGGACTCGAATAGGCGAAGATCCCGCCCCAATGGTTGGCATATTCTCATCTCGAGGTCCCAACACCTTGTCAAAATATGTCCTCAAGCCTGACGTGATCGCGCCAGGAGTCAACATACTGGCTGGCTGGCCTAATAACTTATCACCTACTGGGTTGGAAGAGGATCCTAGGAGGTCTGACTTTAATATCATAACAGGCACTTCAATATCATGCCCTCATGTGTCCGGTTTAGCCGCGTTGCTAAAGGGAGCTCACCCGGATTGGACCCCGGCAATGATCCGGTCTGCCTTGATGACCACAGCGTATAGTGGCTACCATGAAGTGAGCAAGATCGCTCAAAATCGGAATCAGTTATCCTACTGGCAAACAGGTGCAGGACATGTTAATCCAGAAAAGGCAAATATTCCCCGGGTTAGTGTATGGTATAAGTGAAGATGAATACATTCAATTTTTATGCGCATCCAAGTATAATGACACTGAAATACAGACAATAGTGAAGAGATCAGTCAGTTGCCACCACCAGACAAAGATCAATGAATGGGATTTAAACTACCCAGCCTTAGTTGTGTCACCTCATTTGGATGGTAAAACGATGGTCAGGACTCTAACAAATGTGGAGTCTAATGCATCAACTTAAAGAGTTAAAGTTACAAATCCTGAAGGTGTGAGTGTGACTATTAGTCTCCTTGAGTTGAGCTTTAAGACAAAAGGTGAGAAGCAAAGTTTCTCAGTCAAAGTATCTGTGTTGAAAGATGAAGGTTTGATGCAAAATAAGCTAGGCTTAGGTTCAGTCATTTGGACTGATGGCAAGCATCATGTTACCATACCTTTGATGATGGCATAAATATATGTAGTTGATTGTGTATGTTTCTAATAATCTTCATGAACATGACGTAAAAGTTGCAGTCTCATACTAGTTTTGAGGTTTGGATTTTAAATCATGCTCCGTATTTGATTATTATCAGTTGTTCATCAGATTGAAACCTGGTCGTTTTCTTAGCTATCCTCATGTTTACTTTTGCCTTCTTGATAATTGCTTTAATTTTGATTATTACTTTATTGATTTTGACTATTGTTATATTAAATATAACTATTATTATATAAATATAAAAATATAAAGATATAAAATACAAAAAAAAATATCAGGTGTAGACATTATGATTTCAGTTATAGAAATAAAATTACAAAAATACTCCCGATATATTTGTATCAGATATAAATTAGGAATTTATCTTCTATATTTGATATAACACTAGTTATATTTGATATAGTAATACTTATATTCGACATCTCAATATCCTAATATAATTTATATTCGACATCTCAATATCCTAATATAATTTATATCAGATGTGAATTAGAAAAGCCTCTTTATTTATTTATTCAAATTTTTTTTATCAATCCTTATTCAATAATCCATATGCCTTAAAAATAATGTCTTAAACAAATTGGAATTAATTTTTTTTTTCTTTAGTTAATGCTAATTTTATAGTTATTCTAACTTTGGAACGTACTTCTTATGAAATATTTGCAATTGTTCTTGAACAACACGCATTTATTATAGAAATTAGATTTTTTATACCATGGAATACATACGTCAATGCCTCATGTTGACTCCAAACAACAGCTCTAAGAGGTATATGACTACATGAATAGCATTCTTAAAAAAAATTCCCTCTAAAATGTATTTCTATTTTTTTATTTATTTTTGAAAATGATTCGATGAAGAGAAAAGAACTTTAAAAAAAATATATAACAGAACAACATTTATGTTGTAGATTTTATCATCGTCTCTCAATTTTCACCTTATTTTATTATTCTTAGTAGATTTAAGAAGTCAAATATTTCTGAGATACAACAAATGCAATTTTAAAATTTTACTTTGAAATTTCATAAGTCATAAGTAGACTAGTGCATTGGGTCGGATCAGGGCCGAAATGAGTCACAAGTAAAACGGGTCAAGCCGGGCCAAATAAGATATAAAATGAGTCGAGTCGGGTTAAATTGTCCAAAAAGAGTATAGTTTTTATCTATAGAGGGTTATAGTTTAGATGTATCACCTCTAATCTTTGATAGTGGGTCATCGGCAAATAAATGAAAATAATTCATTACCTGATAGTATTCAAAAGTCTTAAAAACTATTGGCCCATTATTGACCCGACTTGACCTATTAAATACCCAATAAATATATGACTCTTTAAGAGTGACCCATTAGGCTCATTATTAATTAGGTCATTTTATAAACAGGTTGATAAAGAGTCCTTAACGGGGCCTCTCCCATTTAAACATGTCTACTCATAAGTATCATTTGATGAGGGTTCGAATTTTTTTTTTTTTGGCATGTGTCAAAACTAGGAGGATTTTTTTTTTTCAAGATAAAAAGACTTCAAATAATTTTCACATATATTGTGCGCTATGTCCTCCGTTTTAGTTATTACAGTCTTTTAAAATGTTCATTATATAATACTACGCAAAAGTAACATCTCTAAATTTGGCTATCATTTCCCATAGTCTCTAATTAAAGATCTATTTTTTATTTTAAAAAATACATTTATTTTCTATTTTCTATTTTTTATGCAAAGGAGCTATAATACCAGGAATCAAGAACAAGAAGAAAAGAATGAACCCTACCAAACTAGGAGTAAACCAAGAAACAAAACTAAAGTTATGGAGGAATGACCGAATGATACGGGGCAAGATTACCTTCCTGATACATATGAATTATGAATTATGAATTATCCAAACCTCCCCATCCGTCATGCCAATCAAAGTACGACAATTAATGATAAATTAGATAAGCATACTCAGTTACTCACTATTTCATCTCATCAACTAGCAAGGCTTTAAGACACACTATATTATAAGTAGCATTGTTAAAAATAATGCACCTAAGGCATTTACAATAGGGATGGCAAACGAATCAGGTCGAGTCGGGTTTGTATTCGGGTTACCTACTTTCGGGTTAGCTACCCCCAACCCGAACCTGATCTATTTAAGTTTTCGGGTTGAAAACCCTAATCCGAACCTAACCCATTTAATTTCGGGTCGGGTTCATGTCAACCCATTTAAGTTTTTGTGTCGAAAATATCAACCTTATCCGCTATTTTTGGGTCAAGTTCAGGTCGGATTGGATCAGTTATTACCACCCCTGAGATATGGTTATTCAAAATAGTGACACTCGCATTGAAGACTGCCCACACAAGAAAGGGGCGACTCGCCAGGCTCGAATTGCTCGCGGGCTTGGTAAGAATTAATCGAATGGAAGCTATAACGTCATCGTTTGCCGGCCTACTAGGTGATCGAAATCGCTTAGGTCCTGAGGACTCATTTTCTTAAAAAGAATGGTAGGGGCTGAGGTTTTGAAGGCTTTCCAACTTTGCCCTAACTATGAATATGATGCGCTAACTTTTAGAGTTGAGATGAAATGACTAACAATTGACGGTAGTGGTTTAATTGTCTTTTAGGGTTATAATTTGGGCTTGGGGCTTGGGCGGGGTGGGTGACTGACTAAGTAAATTTTTTTTAATCTACTTTATATAGTTTGGTTATAAGTTCGGGTTGACCCGATCTGATTTTGACACGAAAATAATTTCAGGAAATGTGGGTTATTTTCGGACTGGAATTTTCAACCTTAACCTAACCCATTTAATTTTGGGTCGGGTTCGTATCAACAAAAAATAAATTAAATATGACAAAGTACCTCAATAGAGTAGACCAACCTAGGTAGGTAAAATCCTTGAATAGCTTTAGAAAAAACTCTCTTTATTTGATTTTTTAGCCTTAAATGCCTTAATTTGTTTACTGAATGAGTTCTGAGTGAAGGTCACTAAAAACTAAAAAGAGAAAGCAAAAATAAAAATATATGAAACAACTAGTAAAGATGTAAGAATTTTCTATTAATACATAGGATGCTTTCTTGCGGTAGCCGTCATTTCTATGCTTATTGCGAGAACTGGTAAAATATGTTTCCAATTTCCATCCCATAATTTGTTATACATACAAATTTACAATCATGCTTTTATGTATAAAATTCTCTTTTTCTTTTATTTATATGAAGAAAAATTAGCCAATTCATAGGGTAGGTCATGGAAACAAATGAAGAGGAGACATGGATAGGTGGAGGTAATCCCATCAAAGCAGTCCCAGCCCCCGCATGCAAACCATAGCACCAGATATCTTTCGCAAGTCTACTTCCTTTCGGATTCCTACCTATTCGTAAATTTTCTTCAAACTAGCAGAAATCCTCTTATAAAAGTTATTCATATTATCAAAGTAATATGCAATGAGGGTCAACGCTTCCTCAACTACACAATACTAAAAGTCCAAAGAGATCAGGTTTATCAAACTCACATTATACCTAATAAATGTAGAACAATACTAATATCTATTTAATTTTCTTACTATATGTCAAAAAAAAATGAGTCAATTATTTGTACATATAATTAAATAATCTATCTTATAACAAGTTTAAATTCTATTCTTAATTTCACACATTGGTCCGATTAGATACATGAAGTCCACGGTGTTGATCACAGGAGAATTCAGAAAAATATTTTTAATCTGTTACTTATTTTTAATTATATTCTTTACTCAATTTTTTGTGACTTTTATAATATGCTTGTTTTAAAATTGAGAAAAGTAATTTCCATTAACTTTTTCCAGAGGTGTTAGGCTTTAAAAATTTACTACTTGATTTACTGTCTAATTGTTCGATAAACCCATGACTTCTCTCATGCCCATTTCAAATGCATCCCAATATTTATCAATTAAGCTATCGTTATACATTTACTCCAATTAGTGGATTATTCACCAAGGTGCCAATTCTTACTTTGCTCTTGATTGAACATACTAACCATTTGTAAATAATATACTATTGAAAAACATGTAATTATTTCAACATTACATTTATGTATCCGAAATTTTACCACATTTATCAAGTAATTTATTCTCACATTCATTTTCTCCCTATCTTAATTTTTAAAAATTTATTTATTTAAAATTTGAAAATATGTTCCTAAAATAACTACTTCATGTTCTTTTAGAATATGATTAGTATAAAATAAATAGTATATATTTCATTTGGGTGCACTATGATCAAGCAACTAAATTGTGCATTTTCTCTCTTATACTTCTATCCTATCCCACCATACATTATCTATCTTATATCACATCATATATAAATAATGTAATTATTGATAATCGATTTAAACGAATAATTATTCACAAACATTTAGATATAATGACTTATAATTAAACATAGTGTAATATGAGAGTTAGCTGGTAATTAATTATTAATTAAGAAAAAAACAATAATATATAACTTTACTAAATCCCATTACAATAACACATCTTAAAGAAACAATACATACTCTAATGAACGACAACATTTTTTTTGAAACTATTAGACAAACAAAACAAGCATGATTAACTAGAAAACGATAATTTTAAAGTTACAATAATATTCCATTAACCCATACATTTTGCTTACTATTAACACGAAATTTGAGCAACAAATCTAACTTCATGGCTTTATTCATGCATGCTTCATCACGAACATGAGCTCTATAGACACGTAATTTTCCAAACTTGTAATTTGAATGTTGATATTACTTGAAGATATATGCATGCTTAGCTTCGTATGAACTAGGGTTTCCCATTTATTTTGAGTTTTGACACTGAAAATAAACAAAAATTACCTTACAAAATAAATAAATTATTTAATTATGTGAAAAGAACACACACACACACATATATATAAACATACACACATATATATACAGATAAAAGTTAAAATATATTTCACATACTCATAGTGACCCTTTTTTAACTTATAGTGATCAGATAATTTTTTTCACTTATAATGCCACTTTTTATTAGTATAATGACTCTTTTTATTATTATAGTGACCATTTTTTATTGTTATAGTAACTATATTTTTTTACGTGAAATCTCTAGCGTTGGATCTTACTATTTCAATGCCAAGATCTCTTCTTATTCTTCTTATTTTAAGTATATTTCTCATTGGATTCCTTCCATATATATATATATATATATATATATATATATATATATATATATGGAAGGAATAATATCTTTGTTTATTATCATGAAAATCTATATTGATAACATCTAAAGCCAAACTTGCAAACTCAAGTACGTAGTAGTAATATTATTTATGTAGTCATTCAGAAATTATCGTCCTCTCTAAAGGCAATCCTTTTCGCAAGTGCTTCTATCTGAGTAACAATTTGTGTCATAACAGCAAAAGCATTTATATGGCTTTTCTAATGGATACTCATGGCAAAATCTTTCTTGGCATGGGATTTTGCCTAATATCCTTGCTGCCTTCATAATTTCTACTCCATTTTCAACGTCGGTAGGCATTTCCTTGTTTTCCTTTATCATCTTCAATCTTTCGTTGTTCACAATGTCTTGAACGTAACCTATGCATATTTTGGGGAGATCAGTTAGAGAAAATATAATTTTATGTTGTCTAATTAATTTCATAGGATTATTCATATATAGGGTAAAGAATTATCATAATCATTATGATTTGATCCTATGGAGTGCTGATTTTTTTTTATTGATTTTGAATATAAATCTCTTATATTCATTGGGTCTTTTCATTAAAAAAATGACAATTCTCCTTTTAAAATCAATCAAGAAAATATATCATCATTTTATTCAATGGATTAATGAAGGTGAATTGTAAATGAGTTGATAAATGAAAATAATATTGAGCAAACAAAGTTTGATTTGCATTGATGTTCAAACTTCACGGTTGGTTATATAACCAAATACAAAGAAAAGATAAACATAGAATTGATGTTTCAAAAGATAACTATTATATCCTATAATATAGCTCTTATCAATAATCCTAACAATAAATCATTGTAGTATAGAGGATTTGAACCGAAAAAGCATAAATAAATACAATATATCCATACTTCCAATTAACTACACACAACAAGCATTTTTATTTTAAAGATCGTATATGCACACGGGATACAATAAATATATCTTAATATAACAAAAGTTATCATTCAACACAACAAATTTCAATCTATATCAATTTTGAGAGGTAACTTTTGTTATATTAAAGAGTAACTTTTGTTGGAATACAATAATTTTATTGTATGCTGTATGTACATAAGATTTTGAGTTTTTATTTATTACTTTTTATATAAGACAACTTCTGATCAAGAAAGTGCTTTAGTTTTTTTCATTTTACTTGACTTTAACTAAGAGTATACACAATGGTGGTAGCCAATATCAAAACTTACTTTTAACTAAGTGTAAACACAATGGTAAATAATATAAACTAGACTGTTGAGAATGATACCCAAGAACCAATATACCTATGAAAATAAAAATGGGAACAAATAGCATTAATTACTTACAATTCGCCACGAACATGAGAGTAAAAACGAACAGAATGCTACATGCAGATGAGTTAATACTTCTAGCCATTGTTATTCTTCAATTCAGCCAACTAAGGGCAGTTAATTTTATTTTTTGTTGGGATAGGAATTGTTTGAAAGATATTAGCTAGTGAGTTCATTACGGGTTCTTCTGACATTGAATTTATAGTTTATATTTTGGAATGTTGAAATTTTTCATAAGGGAAATTTAGATCACATAATAATGAGAAAATCAACTTATTTTGCCAGTTAAGTCTCAAATCATGTAATTATCAACCATCAAAATCGAATCTGATTGATCATATCCTTTTTCAGTTTTTCTATTGATTGATGATTTAGAAATTGAATTATTGGAGATTTCTATGGATAGAGTGGCTGAGAAGGCTAGGTGGTGTTGAGACTTTAGAGGCCCATTATATTCACCTGATTTTTACTTATATTCATAAAACAATCTTAAATTATTGCAATTGATAAACAATAGAAATATTGTAATCAAATAATATTGATTAGTGAAGCTAGAAATCAATCAAATCATGAAATCAATTACTACAATAATATAAAAGAATAATCAAGCCATGTAAAGAAAGACTAAGACCAAATCAAATAGATTCATTTAGTTCAATCAGGTAAGGTAGATTTTTTTTTTTTTTTTTTATCTCAATCAAGCAAGCTAGATAAGCTCGAAGTAATACCATTGACTCTCAGTCGGGCTAAATCCGCAAGATTGACTCCAATCAATAGTCAATACAATCGTACAATAAAAGCAAGAAAGCTAGATCAATTAGCCAAATTAACCAAATGCTCCTTATATTGTTACTTAGCAATATGAAAAGAGAAAGAAACACATGAAAATACACTATGCGCTCATTCTTCAAACTCCTACTTCTCAAAATTTTATTCTCGATGGTAGCAAATATGATTATCATTCAAGATAATTGATCAATTGGAAGATATACTAATTAAATTTGAATAGTTTATCATTAGTTTATCAAATTAAGTTAATGCACGTTGTATCTTCGTAATTTTTTTACTTTCTTATCACTTAGAGCACTCACCGTAAAAGGGAAAAATGAACAATTTTCCGCCTCACTTTCTCTATATTTCCCTCTCCTCCATAAATTTATTGCAATTTTTTTCATCAACCAATAACAAACCCAAAAATTCTCACACCACACTCTCTCCTATTTTTTACCAAACCCAATCATATACTTTTTTTAGAGGAAAATATTTTTAATTTGAATAAATATGATTTATGTGATTTTAATATTTTTCCGCAAATAATATTAGTAATAAATACTTGAATAAATAATTTTAATGAATTTAAAGAAAAAAATGATGATTTTTGAAATCATCAAAATGGGTGTCTAATTATGAAGGAAATTTTTTTTATAACCATTGATAATTTTTTTAAATAATTGTAAGTACCCGAAATATAACAGTTGTAAATATATAACAGTTATATTTTTAGAAAAAAAAAGCCTGTTTGTTAATAGAATTGATTGGGACATATGTCATGTTAAAATTGAGCCTGACGGGCATAGTCAGCAGTGGGACCATGGTAAACAGAAAAAGAAAAGTAATCTCAACGTGTGAGACCCAACTGGCAGCATTGAAGGAAAATGATAATACATTCTCAATTAGATTTTTATCTCAAAACTTTGAGAATTATTTTGGGAAAATTCATCTGTGGAACTCTTTTTTCCCTAAAAAAATTTCATGATGAGAATTTTATCGTTGGCAATGGTCTTACTTAATTCATCTTCATTATGTTATTTAAATTATTGATGATTTTTATTTCAAGTTATTAAGTTATTTTGTTTAAACAAATAATTAATTACTCCATCAATTTTTTAAACAAGTAAGCGAAGTAAGTAATGAGAAGAAACAAGTGAAACGTAGGTCTTTTTTATTATAGGAAAGAAATTTTTTTATTGAGACATTGATATTTTTAAATGGTATAAGTGAACTTGGGTAGAGGGGTTATAAAGTGTAAAAGAAAGAGTTTTTTATTCATAAAATAAATAAAGTAAAAGTAGAAAAAATATCAACAAACACCCCTCAATGAAGAGTAAGAAGAACATAAAAAATAAAAGGAGTAAGTTAGTTTGAAATAAGAGAATATATTTAGCAAGACTAATTTTCAGAGGAAAAAAACCATTATCAATTTTAGAGTAATTAAAATTTACATTTAATGAATACTTCAAAATATTTTAGTTTTTGTTTCTATAGTGTACTTGCTTTACAAAATAATCCTCGCGCATTCCTATCTATATCTACATTCTATACAATTTATAAAGTGAAGTTAAAATTTTATCATTTGTACCACAAGACATCTCGTTCACTAATTGATAGCATGCTAAATAGACAATAACTTGGGATATTGTCAAGTTGAGCTCCATACTTATAGAAAACATGTGAATACCAACTAGTTTAGTTGGTTAAAGTCTTGCAGGGCTGGTATCATCGGGATTAAAATTTGTCTATGTCAGTTGTTTTCTTGCTTTTTATGGCTCTCTTTACAGTAAAAAACTTATAGAAAAACTATGTTCGAATAAAAAATTTAACATGAATACTTTAACCCATTAAAACAGTATGGAAGTGACTCTACCACAATGTTACCACTCTCCTTTGTGATATAACTGTTCACAATAGACTTTTATTTTGATAACTTATTAACTAAACCATTAGAAAACAAAATAATTTTCCTATTTACAATAATAGAGTAAAACAAATAGAGGTAGTATTGTTTTTCTTGAGTGTACATGAAAATTTAGGCAAAGTATATGTAGACCTACCTTATGTGTTTTGGTGATGATAAAGCAAACTAATTTGATGATTGTATGCATGCTTAGTGTGTGTAGTTAAAAAACAAAGCTCCACAATTGAGACGAGGATTGTTCTTAACATTAATGTGCTAGGTCAAGTAGAATACACAAGGAGAAATGTTAAATAATGCAATTAGTAAAGATAATAGATCTCATGTCTAACAAAGAAACATATGTACAAAGAAACAAATGTTCAAGTTCTTGTAGGGTGAATCCTTCAAGTTTGAGAGGTAGACAAATCTTTGAAGTTGTTGAGTAGGAGCTTCATGTAAAACTTAAGATTATTTAGTATTTATTTAATTGTTTGACGGTCTTCCTTCGTTAAATTGAATTTTCAATTACAGCCACCATCCTTCGATAACGATGTGCCACAATTAATTATTTAGTGAAAATTGTACCATTACTTATTACAATATTTCACTTACTTTTTCTTAATTGCTCATTGAAATGAGCATTTAATCAGAGAAATAGCTAATGATGTACCATTCTCAAGGTACAAATATAACGAAAATTGTCTATATGTATGTTACAAAAAGCCGATTAGTTTGAATTTCGATCGGAGCAGTAGTAGTTTGATTTGTGCTCGAGCTAACTCGGCTCAATTTAGGTCTAGTAAGCATTAGCTTTTTGAGTAACATAATATGATAAATAGATCCATTTCACATTTTTTTTTATATTCAGACTGGTTCAAGTTAGGTCAATTTAAAATCCTTTAGTTAGTAATTCCAGCAGGTTAATTTTACAAGTAGTTTGTAATACAGACATAATCTTAGCAAACATCCAAAAATCTTTTCACTTCCATTTTACATCCTCATATCTTTGGGCCTCAAATAAGATAAAGTAGAACCTAGACAAGACTAAAAACAACCATACAAACATACCAAACAGCCCAACCCAACAACCCAAAAATAAAATACGGGTAAACCGTACCTAAAACCCTAGCTGAGAAAAAAAGATGGGGTATATATGCCGTAGCAACCACATTTCACAACTTCTTGCAGCTCCATCACACACAGGGAGAGAGAGAGAGTGAGAGGAGTGAGAAAGCATGGTTTCATTGAAGCTTCAGAAGCGGCTCGCCGCCGATATCCTTAAGTGCGGTCGTGGCAAGGTCTGGCTTGATCCTAATGAAGGGAATGAAATCTCTATGGCCAACTCTCGTACGTCCCTCATTCTCTGATTCCTTTCACTTTTTTCTTCAGTTTGATTCATGTCTTGTCGATAAAGTTAATCGATTTTTAGATTTTAGTGGTTTTCAAGATTTTTTATGATTATTTGAGTTGAAATCGTAGAAATTCGTAATTAAGGCTAACTTGTATAAAGATTGGTTATTTATTTATTTTTTTTCATAAAAATTAGCGAAAAATAGTAAAGATTTGATGTGTATTCATGAAATTTGAGTTCGTATGTGAGTGAGATTGATATTCGTGTGATTTATGTATTTTGTAATGAGAAATGATGCAAAGATTGTAATTTTTGATTTTTTTCATGAAATTTGAATTAGGATATGATTGAGATTGTTATTTTATGTTATTTTTGTACTTTTTCTCAAAAAAACGATGCAGAAATGGAAAACGGTTTAATGAAATTTTAGTAAATATATGATTGATAATGAGATTTTGTTTGATTTTTGTAAATTTTCGTGTAAAATGATGCGAAAATGGTCTATTAGATGTGTCGGCTATTGAATTGTTGAAGTAAAATATTGAGGTCTTGTTTTGTATTTGTGATTGTATTGTTCGATTGTTTAACTGTACAACTTCAAATTTGAACACATTTCAATGTTGATTTGTTGGAATTATACTTGGTAGGATTATGTTACAAAGGAACTGTTTTATCGGCTTAATCTAAGACAATGCGAGTTTTTGCTGTTATTTGTGCCTTGTTGTTTGTGATCTTGAACATTGCTGGTGATGATGTTGGAATAAAGTTTTGTTTGGTTTTGTTGTTAGGTTTATTTTACAAAGCAACTGTTTTATCCTCTTAATCTAAGACGATGTGAGTTTATGCTGTTATTTGTGATTTGTTGTTTGTGATCTTGAACATTGCTGGTGTTGATGTTGGAATAAAGTTTTGTTTTGTTGGTAGGTGTATGTTACAAAGGAACAGTTTTGTCATCTTAATCTAAGACGATGCAAGTTTATGCTGTTATTTGTGATTTGTTTGTGATCTTGAACATTGCTGGTGTTGATGTTGGAATATAGTTTTGTTTTGTTTGTAGGTTTATGTTACAAAGGAACTGCTTTATCATCTATATCTAAGATATTGCTAGTTTATGCTGTTATTTGTGATTATTTGTTTGTGATCTTGAACACTGCTGGTGTTGATGTTGGAATACAGGTTTTGTGTTGTTGTATAAGATGACTGAATAGTTAATTTCTATTTGATTGATTTGTGTAGGTCAAAACATTAGAAAGCTGGTGAAGGATGGTTTCATCATCAGGAAGCCAACCAAGATTCACTCTAGGTCTCGTGCTCGTCGTATGAAGGAGGCCAAGAGGAAGGGTCGTCACTCTGGATATGGTACGTATTCCGACCTAGATATTGTGTTATTATATGTTGTTTTGTTTATAGAAATAGGTTTTGCAACTTTGGCATAATGTAGCTATTCACTTCAGGTGGATCAGTTTTATGCATTTATATTAGAAATGGCTAGGCATGTGGTACTGATGTAATCATTCCTGTATAAAAAGGGATGCTGGTTTTAGGTAGTAAGTCAGTGGTGGTAAGTTCTTCCTCCCTGGATGAGTATTTTAGTAGATGACCATGGTTTGGTTGATTAGTTATTGGCTTCTGAATTATGTGATGAGCATTCAGCATTTCTACTGTTTATCTTATAGTCAAGGGTACTTATCCCCCCTCCTTGATTGCCACCTAGAAGTAATTCTAGTTTCCTGGCACAAGTGTTCATGTTTATGGTAATTTGTTTCTATGTAATATTTAGCAAGAATTTAATTTGTTATAGGTAAGCGTAAGGGTACCAGGGAGGCAAGGCTTCCAACCAAGGTTTTATGGATGAGGAGGATGAGAGTTCTTAGGAGATTGCTCCGCAAATACCGAGAGTCGAAGAAGATTGACAAGCACATGTACCACGACATGTACATGAAGGTCAAGGGTAATGTGTTCAAGAATAAGAGAGTACTGATGGAGAGTATTCACAAGACTAAGGCTGAGAAGGCCAGAGACAAGACTTTGTCTGACCAGTTTGAGGCTAAACGTGCTAAGAACAAGGCTAGCAGGGAGAGGAAGATGGCCAGAAGAGAAGAGCGTTTGGCTCAGGTAAAATTATTTGCAAAATGTCTGCTACATCTATTTAGGCATCCCCCACAACTATTTGAGCTCTCATGCAACAACTCTTTTATAATATGTTTCATGTTTGTCCATTCTTCAGGGACCAGGCGCTGAAGCACCCTCACAGCCTGCAGCTGCTGCGGCTCCAGCTTCTGTTCCTAAGCCAACACAGTAAGTTCATCAGGGCATTTTGTTTCACACCATTCTGTCAATGCACAATTGTCTTATTTCGAATTTGTGCTGTTACTATTTACATTATATCTAACTCAAATGTATTATTTTTACAGGCCCAAGAAAGCTAAGAAGTGAAGCAATAGTGTCGAATCCTGACGAGGAAGCTTTAGGGTGGTCGGTGGACCTTGTTATTTTGTTAGCATAGTAGTGCCTTTTTTGCAGCTAATATGTTTTGTGGATCTGATTATGTTGTTGAGATAGAGATGTTTGGAAATTCTGATACTCAGTTTGAAATGTGTTACTTTCTTTTCATATGTTGAATTGGTTTCTTATTTTTTTTGAGTAGTAGGTTTAATATTGAAAAGTTGTGTAAATGCTGTATTACCTGTATACATGCTGTTAAATGCATTCAATTCCATCTAATATTATGTAATTGGTATGTTAAGTAGTCATTCACCAAGGATTTACATGTTAGACCTGGAAAATTCCAGATTTTGAACCGTCACGGTACTATCTGTCCTAATAAAGTTTCGCCGAAATGTAACTGCTTGTTGAAGACCCATTCAGATTACCTGTAATTTCAAGTAAAGTGTTGGCAAAGTCCAGACCTTCTCATTGCCTAATAAGTACCCATCCAATCCCAACTTCTATGCAAGATTATCTGAGGGTGAGCTTTTTTCCATTCTCCAACTGTTTCCATGAACGTACGGGTTTTACCTCATAGAGACCCCATGTTCCAAATGTAAATCTGAGGCAAAGACAGAGGGGCTTCAGTTGCGTTTACGGTGGTGAGATTGGCGGTGTTGGTGCTTGTTTGGTGTAGGTGGTGGGTTGATATTGTGAGGATAGCAGTGTTGGTGGGTCTGGTCGGTGTGGTGATGTATTTGTGGCTTGGAAAACGTGAATGGAAATACTACGGGTGGGCGGATAATTCAGAGTAGAGAGGGTAAAGGAACTGATTGAAGGGGCTTTAACATACAAGGGAATGAACTCTCTTACCATTTTAGGAATACTCCCTACTCAACACCCCCCTTGTATAATCAAAGTTAAACCTCGGAAAATTGAATCACTGGACCATCTACTATAAGAGGGCCTTCCCTCCCTTTTTATACTATGCCATATACAGGATTTTTTTCATGGTAGAAAACTTTAGAGAATTCTCAAATTTTGAGTATGTGTGCAAGAATCTCTTACTTTGGAGTATCGCATTGCTTTGGTTGTAGGGCAACAAAAAATTAAGCTTATTTTCATGGTGTGGGATATATAAAAGTAGGAGAAAAAGATCAAGAGGTCAAAAGAAGATAGTTAGGGAATAGAAAACGAGAGGTGACGTGTCAAGGAAGGAAGGAGAGAGAGAGAGTTGGTAGGAGGATTGTGGTATGGTACTCCCATTGTGGATGCTCTTAAAAACATTAATTAGAAGATCAATTAGAAAATTTGTATAGTAGGTTTACTTTTTCTTGGTTTTCTGAGTTGACTAATCAGAGGAGGATGATACACTTTTTGAATAGTTGAAAGTATATATGGGTTAATTATTCTTATTTTAAGAAGGAAAATTGATCTATATACCCTAATACAGAGTGCTAATATATGGGTCAACACCTTACATAGATCTCAAAAGGCCATAAAAATGATTGTAACACTAAATTGTCGGAATTGAATTTTAACTTTGAAATTGGTTGAAATGAATGTTTAGAGTCAATTGAGATGGTGTCCATCATTTGTAAGGCCTAATATATCATTTAACCCATATAGGTATATAAATGTTTTCCCTCATCAAGTCTGAAATTGTCCAAAATGACCAAAGTTTAAAGGTTATCATACAATATTTTTGAAATATTCGTGAAATTAAAATAAAGGTATTGAATACTTCTTGTGGCCGGAAGAGGATATTTGATACCATTTAATTATATTCAATCATCAAGGGCTCTAAAATGAGTATAGGGCCCTATTATTGGAGTTTCGAAATTTAATTGAAAGGGATGTTTGGAGTCAAATTAGATGATTCTTATGGCTTAATATGAATTCATCAATTTTATGGTAGGCATATCAAGGTGTAATCTCATCGAGTAAGGGTGTTTAAATTAGTTATCTGATCTAATTTGATTTGAGATTATAGATCTCCTAAATCACGATCCAAATCTAATATTATATAATCGGATTTGAAATTTAGGATTGGATTGCTGATTACTTATCCAAAAATTTCATTTTAAAAGCACATCAAAAATTTCAGATATTTTCTAAAAGTTTTGGATAATTTTAGATAATATTGGACACTTTGAGATATCTGATCCTGTCCGAAAATATTGGAATATCCAACTCAAAATATTTGCTCGAAAAAGGATGAATCAAATATCTGAAATTTTGGATTGGATAAAGGATTGAATTGACCAGATTAGATATATTCAGCCAATTTTATCATCGTGAAATTATCCAAAATGATCGATTGAAGGTTACATATACATACATTTAAAGATGTTTTCTAAATTTTTTAGAGATTGAAATAAATGTACGAAACGCTTCATAGGGTCGTATGAGTATGTTTGGAAACATGTAAGACCTATAAGGGGTCTCTAATATCCCTAAAAATGAGAGTAGAACCCAATTGCACTAGACTTAAAAATCGAATGCAATTGCTTTCTAAAGTCCATATAGATGATATTAATCAATCTTATAGCCTAATATGAATCATATCAAGGAGTTATCTAATTTGGTTTGAAATTGTCCAAAATGACTAAATTTTGAAGGTTATTATACCTTATTTTAAAGATATTTTCATTTTTTCTGAAAATAAAATAAAGATATGAATGCTTCTAGGTGAAGATACCTAAATCGAGTCTTCCCTCTTAAGACCCTTTGATAAAACAATATGATTTACTTAATTGGTTCGGATAAGTTGGATGTGTTGAAAGATTGCTTAAAACTTGATGAGAATAGCCTATAAGTTACTAATTAGGCATTAAGCCCAATAATTTAAGCCTTAATGTAAGTTGGGCTTAAGTCTAGGGTGTTAGTATATGGATTAAGTTTATTCATGTTAGTACTATCCAATGATAAGATTTTTGGATCAATAAAGATTCTAACCTGACCTTAAATCATATTATCCAAATTACAAAGCTACTTCGCAACCTTTTTAGCGCATTGCGAGAAAAGCATGATTCACACATTTTTTCCTCGCAATCTTAGAGTCAAACCTTGTGGAAAAAAGCGTAACACGCAATAGTTTTATGTTGGCAAAAATCATTAGTCAGAAACCATCATTAGGACATTCTCCCTTTTCATAATATGCACCCAGGACCCCAAGGTTCTCAAAAAATTTCAATTAAACTCAATTCGCGTTCTCTATTTTGTATTGTATTTAAAAGACCCACACAATCGGGGTATTATCCTCGAGGACCCATAATCAATTAAATCATATTATCTATTTATATTTTACAAGTGTCTTGAATACATTTTTTTATACATTTTAGTTATCTATTTTAATCCTTAAGCATTAATTTTAGTTATTAATATCATGATCTAAGCATGTTTTTGACAATGTTTCTTGTAGTGGCATTGTTTATTTATTTACATTATTTGCTCTTGCATGATTTATGTTACTTTGTGCTAGATTTCGTGTTTTAATTTCTCTCCATCATTCTTTACTGTATATTATGTGTAACACCCCGGTAATTATCCCTTTCCGAAGACCAAACCCTTAGAAGAACTATCGGGGTGATATTACTACGTGTTCAAATGTTAAGGCTTTTTAACAAAATTTTACAGTGAAAAAAAAGACTTTTGAAATAACACCAGTCATAGAAACAAACTCCTAACATACTACAAACTCGAACCGTTAAGGCCCTTATTATAAATTACCAAAATAATGTTCAATTCAAATCCAAAACCAATAGTCTAAAATCATTTATAGAAAATGCAAATAATCTGAAAAATAAATGGAAGCAATACTCCACCTACCTATGCAAGAATGCTTGACAAGATACCTGTCAAAAATATGCAATAATACAAGTGTAAGTATTAGATCATCACATTGTCATTGAAAGGCGAATGTCATACAGAATTAAAAAGTATAACAATTGAAATAACATTTAAACAGAGACTAAGTATAGTATGATAGACCGTTTTACACCACTTTTACTCAATTAAAATTAATTATTTACTTGGATTAAGCAATAAGCAAGATTGTTTCCCTCATATCCTGATTAGGATATCAAAATAGATAAATAACTCATGCACTCCCGTCGAGGGCATCAAAATACATTATAAATCCAGATGGTAGACGGGCATGACTCCGTCACCATAGCTAGATGAGATCTCAACTAACCCCAATTTTTATTCAAAAAGTTATAAAAGAGAAACTCATAGATCACACAACCTCCAAGAAAAGCCACAGATAATACCCTATGAAGCCCCAACCTCTTGCTGTCAATATTTTAGATGTGCACTAGCCCAGAGTTTTATTGTTTATCCTTCTTTCTCTTTATGTGATTTACAGTTTAAACTCGATTTCCAAAATCACCACATCACACACATGCAAACATCACAATTATGCCATCAACCCTTTTATACTGAAATTTAACCTTTTGACGTCCTTCTTAAATTTTAACATGTTGAACAAAGTCAACTATCCTCATCCTCAGGACTTGAAACTCACCTTTACTCAATTCATACTATTAGTAATTAAAGAGAGATATTAAATAGCCTCATGGATTAATTAACAAATTAATTTCACTTGAAACAATTAAGACTCATCAACCAAACATAATTACGTCCTCATTAGTGTTAGTGATTACTCATTAATCATCACACATCAATATCAAAATATAATCCAATACAATCCAAGATAAAGAGTATAACTCGTTAATGCATAATCAATAATATTCTAAAGCTTCTTAAACATGAAACCAAGCTTTCCATTTTCGATCTTAACTCATGCTTCTAGGTCAAGACATTGTAATCCATACGTATTTTGAGTAAACCAAGCGAGTGGCCAGTTTTCTATAATTACGCACCTTCTACGAACTATTTTCCTACACCAAATAATACCACCTATATCAATATACCAATACCCAAAATTTATAGCAATCATACTAAGTTTTTCGAGTTTTTAAAATATATTTTTAAGTCTCCTAAAAACATAATCTAGTAGTTTAAACGTAATACTACAAGTATTAGTTTAATATTTATTAAAATACACACTCCCTTAATTAGTTTCACCTTAGTGAATAAAGTATAGTATGCTGGAAATTATATTTTTCATTAGATTATGCAATTTTTGAAACTCCAATTTGTAGCATTGTATTACTAATTAATCTAAACATATTTATATACGTAAATCCTTCCTTTTTAACACTTAAACTCACAAGAAACCACAAAAATCAGATTTGCTAATTTCTCAAAAGTTTATAACGTGTACATAAGCTTGATTTTCATGTTCTATGCATGTATCATAGTGCATACATTAGTATACTATAGAATAAAATTTGAAAATCCTCCAAATACTTGTCATAAAACTCAATTTTTAGAACTCTACAAATCTAAAAATTTGTTTTTAATATATTATAAAAAAATTACTCACAATTATATTATAAAATAGTCTTAATTTAATGTAACAATTATTAGTATAAGGAATTAAGCCTTAAATCATGAAAACTAATACGTTTATACTCAAAATATATAATCATAAAATCTGAAAATTCTTTTAAACTACAACCCTATATGATTCACAAAATACTTATAGTTTTATGCTAAAATCAAGAGATTGACATTAAAAACCCTAAATCATGAAACTACCATGCCTAGCTATTATATTTTTGCATAGAAAATTCTGAAAACTTGTAGGATGCATAACATAATTTATAAAACATAAAAATTTATATAATTTCAATGTAAATCTAACCCATAATAAAATCAACATAAGTATCATGTGAATTTTCCTAAAGCATGCAAACTAGGGCATAAAATCAAGGGAGAACAACGGAAAAAAGAAAGAAGAAGGGAGGAGGGTCAGCCGGCTGGCCGTGGCTCACTGACGGTGTGCAAACGAGGGCGGCAGCGGTCCGGCGGCAAGGAGGGGTGGCGGCAGTAGTGGGAGCTAAGTGAGAATATTTTAGGGTTTTGGTGAGTTATGAGGTTTGCAAAGTAAAGTGAGATTAGGGTTAGGTAGTATAGTTTTCGTAGATGTGGAGTACTAGTTTTCAAGATCTTTTGGGCTTGATGAGTTTCATAAAAAAATATATCTTTGATAAAAGAAAATTAGTTTTATGATTTAAATAAATACTTACATACTAGAAACAATTTGTTTATATATATATATATATATATATATATATATATATATATATATATATATATATATATATATATATATATATATATATATATATATATACTGTCAATATTCATATTAATGTATAGAAAATATTTTAATCAAAATATAATAATTTTCGAGGATTACATTTTGTATATATGCTCCACCTTTATTTATTGCATTAAAAGACTTATATTAGAAATTCAAGACTAAACCAAATAATTACAAACCTTTTTTGAGGCGTTTAATATAGTTAATTATGAAGTGATCACCAATAATTTAATCTTTTTGTGTGAAATTAAAGTTATTGACCTTTTAATAAATTTTGTTATATGAATAATCTTAAGGACTCTTAAAATTGTTAATTATTTGCATGTCTGGGTTAGAAGTGATTGCCAAAGCCATCAATTGGTCTAATGTCATAGATTGGCCCTTGGGCCAATAAGTTCAAATTTGAGCTCAATTCGAGCTTGAATTCAATTTGAGTGGGGATAATTCAAGCTCAATCCGAGTTTGATTATTTTTAGCTCCAATTCTATCCAAGCACTAATCTAACTACCGAGCTCAAGCTTAAAATCAACATCAATAGTTCGTCGAGCTTTGAGCTTGACATGAGCCAAGCAAAGCCTGAACGAGCTTGAATCGAGCCCACTAATACTCTGGCTCGACTCATTAATTAAGCACCCCTAGGTAGATCAATAGAGAAAAAATTGTACACACATTGCCTTTTTGTTTAATCTAAAATACAAATTGTATTCAACTCAAAGATGTATATTTTTTTTGTATATAAAAAAAATGAAAACAAGGAGTGCCACAAAGACTTTTACTAAACTAGTTGACAACCATAACTCAATAAAATTATTTTAGATAACATATAAATCTACAATAAGTTCACAAATTTGAATTCAGACCTCAATCCCTACCCAAGCTTCTCAATTAGTACCTCTGGTAACAGTTATTCACTTTCTCTTAACATAATCAAAAGGAGGGCAAAATTTGAACAAATAGCCTAGTGTAAATTCATCATGAATTGATGAACCTTATACTGAATCAAAGATCAGCAAATGACACAGAAACCAATGGTATACATTGCGGAGCTCGGACAATGTCTCAGAACAGTAATGGAAAGAAAAAAAAAATCTTCTATGCCTGTTGAAGGGTAGATGCAATCCAAAACTAGTATTATTGGAAATCCCCCTTCCCCCATTCAACCCGCACAATATCCCACCTTCCAACAAAACAAGGAGACTGGAGTTGAGTTTGGTTTTCAATAGAATTGGATGCGTTCACCATTTCAAATGCCCAATTACATTTCAATGAAAGAGAAGCTGCTGCCTATTGTTGTATTCTTGCATGTACAATACGTCCATAATCCCCTCCATTTAGTTTGGTCATCCTTTCCCCTCAAGCAACTAAGGGGGTGTATTGTTTAGTCATATACATGAGCACAACAACCTTCTTTCTTAGTTCATCAATAGTCAGATGAACTAGGTTGATCTTCTAGAAACAGCAGTCAAGTAAACCTTCAGAAATTTCTTTCATAATATGGAAAGTTTGAATTGATGCCATTGTCATCTTTGAACGTTTGCTTATTGCTAAGATACTCAGTACTACCTTGCTCTGCATGTCCTTCAAGTCCAATCTGTAAGGCATCACTAGGACTTTTGCACATTCCAAGTTTGACCAGAAATGTTGCTATGGTCCCTTTGTCCAAACCTTCACTTTCAATCCAAATTTGACCACCCATGAGACTTACAAACCTGTTTCATTAGTGGTGAGACCAGGGAGAAAAGGAGGTTAAAATATCACAGCAAATCAAAGGTATCAGAAAATCAAGACAGGAATTACATAAGCTTCTTTAAACATGTAGCCCAGATGAAAGCAAATGTCCAAACATTGGGGAAAAAAAAAGAAAAGAAAAAGAAGGAAGAAAGAGGTCATTTAGGCCATTAATTCTTGCATGAAAAACTAGACTGGGAAGAAAGGCCAAGGATGTTACCGTTTGCAAATAGCAAGTCCTAGTCCAACACCACCGCTATTCCGGTTGAACTGAGTAAATTTATTGAATAGCAAAGGAAGATCCTGTGGGTCTATACCACATCCTGAATCTTTAACCTGTTAAGTGCGTTGGAATTAAAACCAATCAGTAAATGCTTAGAAACGACAAGATCAAAGATGCTCTTTCCACTTTCCAGCAACACAGAAGTACATACCATCGTATACTCTAATATATAAACACAAATTTCAGTAAAAGATGGTTTAAATATGTGGAAAAATCAATGTTGATATGTTATACAGTGAAACAGAGTTTTCATCAGTAAAGACCAGATTCAATCAACAAAATTCAACTTTGATCAGTATAAATCATCTCAGATCAGTAAATATCAGGTGAAGAGAACAAGGCCTTAGATGCTAGTTCAAATGTACAAGTAAAAAGCTAATTTTGAAACGTTTCATTAAAAAATGCAAGCATCAAATCGTATTATGATGGTAAGAATAAGAACTATAGTAAAGTAAAGTCGATTGTGATTAGAGAAGTATTATCAACCTGTACTCTCAAGTAGAAGTGACCTTCACCCAAAACAGGGTAAAAGTCCGCAGCTCGCCAATCTCTCAATGATTCTGGTCTAGCGATGGATGCAGTGACTGAGATATAACCTTCTTTTGTAAATTTTACAGCATTACCAACAACATTCAAAATTGTTTGCATCAGCCGCTTTTCATCACCAAAGGCACAGATAGGCACCTCAGGAGCTAAGCCAAATGTCAAAGATAATTTCTTTACAGATGCAATGGGCTTTATCAAATGAATCACCTATAGCACCAGAAACACATTTCTGTTGGAAAAATATAACCCCATAAACTAGAACTAAAAGTCCTTATGATGGATGAAACAGATCCAAAACTAAGGCCATCAGAAGTTACAGAATTACCTCTCTGAAAACCCCGTGAAGATTGAATGTGGCAGTGTCTAATTCCAAGCTACCATCTTCGAGTTTAGAGAGATCGAGTACATCACTGATCAACGTCGACAGCAGGTTGCTACTCTTAAGAATAATTTCTAACATAACTCTTTGTTCAGGTGTTAATTCAGTTCCCAAAAGAATAGATGATAAGGCGATTATAGCATGCATCGGAATCCTCATCTCATGATTCATCACTGCAAGGAAATCATTACGAGCACGAATTGCCATCTCAGCCTCTCGACGAGCCAAATCCAAAGCAACATTCTGTTCCATAAGTTGATCACGAGCTCTCATAGATTCTTCCAGAATTGCAGCATGTGAAAGAGCAACAGCTACCTGTTAAATAGATGCAAAAGAAGATTTAATTACTTTACATTGTCCTATAACAAGATCTGTAAAGAAGATTTTGAGTCAAAATTTTTGAGCAATTATCAATTTAGAGTACCTTCTACAGTACTCTGAACACTGAAGGAAAAAGGGAACACAAGATAAATGAAGAATGTAAAGGAAATTTGGGGGGAGGGGGAGCAAAAATAGATCCATCAAAATATAGAGATTTTGAGTGCCCTATGATAAAAACCCAATAAAAAAGTTGTCAAGAAGGCTAAACAGCAAATGATATTCAACCAAATGCAAACCCTTCAAGAATGATCATCAGACTATCATATCGTTGTATTCATGAGCTGCAAGTTGTCATGATGTGTTGATCTCCTAGGTTACACAGGAGCCTGTTGATATGGCATTGGATTCAGAGCTCAATGAAACACAAAAATACTAGGAAATGCAAAACATCAGGCAACAACAGTCAAATATGATAAGCTGAAGACCTTATTACCACATGATCAAACTGATTCCTCTTCCAAAAAAGAGTGACCAAGAACAGAAAGACCAAAGTGAAAAGTGTCTCTTCTGCTATCTAAGAATTTATATCCAAATTATGAGGTTTGACTATGGATGATAAAAATATAGCGACATATATCCCATCATAGGAATTATATATTGTTAGGAGTTAGAAGGCAGGGTGAACAAGAGAATAATGGAAGACACTGTCCCGTATGAGATAAAAAGATGCATAATTTTGAACTATTGGTTTAATCTATTTTCTCGTTCCTTCAAATCTTTGTGTAAACCAACGACTAAATATATTCTATGCCGCAGAAATAGGCAACACATAGCATCAAGATACAAGGTAAACATTTAGATGGGGAACTTCACAATGGATTTCAGTACGTGCAGTTGTTTTCAAAGTATGCATCAATGAGAAAGCAGAGATTAGCAACCTGGTCAGCAACAACTTCCACTAGATCTAGCTCATGATCCCGAAATTTTCTCACACCATCAGAAGGGGAAACCAGAACCATCACTGCATACGTTTTGGCTGAGACATCTGGCCAGTCATTTATTTGAAAATTTGAATGATGTAGAAGAGGAACCCGAACAGCAACAACATCAGGGGGTACATATCTTCCTGCAGCGGGCCTAGTCCTCACTATTGGACAATTATGTGGTATTCTTACTGCTCCACTGTTGTTGAAGATTTCGGCAATAAAAGGAAGATTCATTGAAACTGTAGATCCAACCACCATTGAGTGGTTCAAAGTGTGAGAAAGTCGCATTGTCATGCCGGTTTGTGATGGCATCCATAATGTACACTCTTCCAGATCAAGGGTGCGACCCAACTCAACAAGAGTAGTTTTCAATATTGTATGTCTGTCAAGTGTGCTTCTGATCTCATGAGTTAGCATTCTAACATGCCTTCCTGTTTCTTCTTGGGTAAGGATAAGACCCATCTCCCTATCAAGCTCCTCGGCCCTATTCCTCAGAAAAGTTTCCCTTGTTTTTACACTTAACAAGTCAGGAATAATGTGAACAAGCATTAAAGCTGTTACACATGATACAGCAGCTGTAGACATTTTTGCAACGGTCATAACTATAGCAACTGTTTTTGAGTGCATGGAGAACGTCCACAAGTTTATAAGATGAGTAGCCCCACATAGAACAATGAATGCACCAAATTGCATGAGAACCCATCTATATGGGAAGAAAGCTGACTTCTGCACAAAATAGATGAGCTCCAAAGGGATGGAGAAATATGCTAGGGCGATGAAAATGTCAGAAAGATATTGGTATTTCACTAGGAGTTCATCTTGCCATAGTGGATAAATGCAGTCGCACGCCTCCATCCTCCAAGCAAATGTTTCTCGCCCAAATCAACCTGAGAAAAGCAGGAGAAGTTTATCAATACTTTCACCTTGTACACTGATGCCATAAGCAAGGTATGAGCCTGGGAATACTGATGCTTTGAGATAAAGATCATAGAAACTGATTGATAAATCATAATAACAATTACAGATCATCAAAAGAGCTTAGAGCATCAACAAAACAAATAGAATGAACACAATTATCATGACTCATGAGGTTAAACGACAAAAAAAAACATATAGACATTTCAATATTCAAACAGATTCAAAGCATTTCATTTCCAAATAAGTAGAGCAAAACACAAAGAGGGCAGGATGGACTCACTCAGGCAAGAGTAGGCATACTTAACCCTTAATTATTCAATGAAGAATAACTATAAGCCAACGACCTGGAAAGGTCAAACCAAGAAGTACAATGGATCACACAAGGGCACATGGACAGGCACAGATGGGGTCTGTTAATTTTGATTTGCTGTTGCCCAGTGTGTGATACTCTAAGTAACTATATCAGGAAAGCAGGGAGAAAACCCCAACTACCCAAATAAAAACCATCATAGCTCAGATAACTCTGACGCTTTTGACATAAACGAGCAATATAAGCAGAGAATTCTCCTACCGTCTCTCTAAAGAACAACTTTCCAATAATCCTAGCAAATAGTTTGAGAGCTTTAGATAAGAAAAGCACTAGGACAAAGCTCACAAATCAAATGGTATGGCATACACAATCCAATCTCATAAATCACAACGACATGATTGCTCTCATCCTACTACTCATACCCCATCTCAGACAAGTCTATAGTCAATGGAAACAACAATGATTTATTTGTTCATCAACGCAACAGTATTTATTCCAACAAAACAACAATCACAAAATTGTACGATCTTTGATCCATACCTTCACATACATATATAAACAATCAACAGTAAAAAAAATCTCACAATTAACTTTTCAACATCTCTTGAATTACTACATGCTCCATTTTACAAACTAGTACCCTCACTAATCCCAATGAATCAAATCAAATAATTAAGTACTCAACAAAACCGAATTGTACCAACTACTTAATTAGGCACTATATCTCCAAACCCCTCACATCTGATTCAATCAACAACAGCATGTAGCAGCAACACCACCAACCCACCCAAAAAAAACTAAAATATGGGTTTTTCTGGGATTTGAAAATAGTACAAGATTAAGCGAAGAGTAGAGAGGATTACCTTAGATAAATCTCTGAAATTTTGTATTTTTTATTCAAAATGTAAAAAAGTATGTAATTTCGAGGAGAGTAAGGGACATTGTGCGGGGAAAAAGAAATGTCCAGCTTCACAGTATTACTACTGTTGTAGTTTAAGAAAGAGATTTTTTAGGTTTAAGAAAAGGAAGGCAAAGAGATATGATTGGTGTGCGCAAAGCCTTAAGTAGAGACTGACGTTGACAAAAAGTGTACTTTTCTCCAAAAATTACCCCATTTTTATTAAAAAGTCAAAATTTGAAAAATTTGATTATAAATTATCATAATATTATAAAAAATAAAATATTTAAGTAGAATCTTATTAGATACATTTCAATCTAAATTTTTAAAATATCAAACTTTTATAATTTTTTACTTTAAAGATTTAGAGGTAAAAACGTTTAAAGTTTTAGATACCGTGAAAAGTCAAATGAAACAAGGTTTGAGGGACAAATGCTTCTAAAACAGAGGGTTGGGAGAAAGCGTAAAGGAATTTACTGGATTGAGATTGAGACTCGAGAATGGAGTGGTTTTCAGTGTTCACTGACCAATAGCGGCCCATGGTGTGTTATTTATTGGTTGAGTGTTGTGTGTACCACGTGAACTCAACTGACATTCCTTATATGGGTGTTTGTGTTTCTTATAATATAATTTTGTATTATCTTTTTTGGTTGGTTGGATCCAAGTGTATCTATGAGTTTGCATACTTAAAAGAGTTGTAATCATAGAGTTCAATAAAATTGGCTCATTTGTGAAGCTGAAGTAATGAAATTTTAAGTGGAATCCAAAATTTTTAGATTAAGTTTCGTCTAGTATTTATGATCCAAAATTTTACGATTAAGTTTTGTCTAGTATTTCTAAATACAATAGCTAAATATCTTTTGAGCGTGTGTCCCGTGTTCATATAATTTTTTTTATATCCCGACAATACTTTTTGTATTGTTTATCTTTTGGGCCAAAACCTCACTCAGGTTAACCCAATTCAGGTTAACAAGCTAAGCCCTTTTAAAGTAGATGGAATGATAAAGGAAAGTGTCCGATAATTTCACTTTATTTTGATTAGAATACATTCGACTAAATGACTAATTAATTCTCCTTCTAACACAATATATTGACAACTCGACATCAATAATTTACTATTTGGATAGATGGAATAGAGATGAATATTTAGAGGATAATTTTACTTGAAAATAGTGTATAATACAACAAGAATGTACATAATTCAAGTAAAACAGCTTGCTTACACAGGAACCCTTGTCAGCACAGCGTACCCATGTGAAGTAGATCAAAAGCATTATCTATAAATCTGAAAATCAATCTTTCAGACTGCAGTTTTTCTTTCAAGTTCGGTCAGGAAAGTGATACTGACTTACAGAAAGGACTTCTTGGTGCATCATTTCCCATAAATTTTCGAACCGACAGCGGAAGTCCTTCTGAAACCAGTCCAGTATTTCTGAATGCAACAGCTGAGGATCTTCTGACCATGCTTCTTTTAGTTTGACACAGCTATCAATTGTTCTTGACTTATTCCTCAACTTGCTCAAAAGATTGCCCACACGTCTTTGACCCAAGGCTTCTGGTTTCAAGATACTGACTGGCTGGCTTGCCATGTACGTCTTATAGGATTTAAGGCATGGAAGGACTTGACCATCAAGCAAAGCATAAGCAAAGACAGCTATACGCTGTTGAACGTCTTTGATTGGAACCTTGCTTCGTGGGAGTTCCCATAAATGAGGACCAAAATACGGGATAATGTAACAAAATACTTTATCACAAAGAGGATCATAAAAAGGTTTTGGATCAGCCAAAGGGGCTGAATAAGTGCACAAGGATCCAGCATGCTTCACTAGCCACTCTGACTTCACACTTGTTGCCTCTTGAATGTATGGCCGTTTCGTACAAACAATCTCTTTATACACCAAAAATTCAGGAGCTGCTTTAGAGACAGACGAGGAGCGATATAGAAACACTGTTTCTTCAACCAAATGTACCTGATACCGATTAGCATTGACTTTTCTATCTCCCTGTGATGATACACTGACTCCTCTAATGCGCTTCGCTACCCTATCTGCCCATCCTGCACATATAGCTTGGCATAAGATATCTTCTTCTTTTGAAGAGAGGGGATACTTATCAGACGAGACACTCCAATTATCTTCCACATCTTTTATAGTTCCTTGAATCCATGAATAGTCTTGCTCTAAACCATAATATCTTTGATTGAAGAGTAATTGTAGAAGTTGCTTTCTCAGTTTTGACATTTCTACCATAGTTTTGAAGTGTAGTGTGTTTTCTTCACAGAACTGAGATGGGTTCTTAGACTGCTCAAAACACTGCAAGGCATAAGCTACAGTTAAAGCATCACTCTTAAGGTTTGAGAATTTTGCGCGAGAAAGCTTAGAGGATTTTTTCATTTGTTTCCGCGTTAACTTGATTTGCTGGTCCCCATTTATCTGACTACCATAAGAACCGGAATCATAATCCAGCTCTGTGCCCCCAGAATTGGTCCGACTCCCATCAAACTGTAAAGGAAAAGGATTTGACGAGCTCAAGGCAGCAGCCACAGCCACTGCATAACCAAGAACTAGGTTTGGTCGCACATTACCAATCTCCTTTTTCGTGATCTGTATAGCAAGGAGGAGCAACCTGGCGTGCCGTGGACTCAAGGGATACTGAGCCATTGTCTTGCCCAAAGGTGTCAGCCTACCCTCACCATCAAGCGCTTCAAGAGCCATCAAGCACTTCTCTGCTTTCACTAAAGCAGTGGCATCAGGAGGGGTTGGGAATGGGAAATTCGCAACCTAATACGAGGTAGAACGTTAGAACAGGTGTAAAGATAGAAAGCAGAAGAGACATCAAATTAAACCCCCAGTAATATTTCTACCAAACGAATAGACCTCATAATAGTCACACTAGATAGCAGAAACCCATGAGCTACATGCTATAGTAGTCCCAGAGGAATAAACTTATGCCTGTAAACTTTATGGTGATGAAAAAAATGCCCAACCATAAAAGGGGGATGGGGCAACTTTACAGAAACACAGAAAACAATTTGTAGAATGTTAGCAGGGAGATCAAAGCAGAGTAGAACCAAGAGTAATCATAGGTGGTAAGTGCAAAAATGTACTATAAGCCATTTTTAGAAGACCCTCACTTTATTTGGTGTTTCCTAAACTAAATATGAAGTTCTTGTAAAATTGTTAGATTGTCACCCTGGAGCATATTTCTTTCTATGAAGTGGGATCCTTTGAGAAATGACCTATATTACATAGTTACCATGGATAGTTCTCCTAGCATCAAACACCCATTACTACAGTGTAAGCATTAGAAGAAACCCATTAGTTGCAATCCCAGAGAAAATTGTTAATCCCGATAGAATCTCTGGCCATGTTAAAAATACACAAGCACAATGCAAACAACCAAGAGTCCCAAGCCCATTCATAGAGAAGGAGATTCTATTATCCAAATAGAACAATTAGCTACATTAGTAATAGCAACTGTCTAATCCTAACTCAAAAATGTAAATCAACCCACAGTACAAAATGCTGAAGAACAAAACCCTGCCTTGATGCAACATGCTACAATGGTACCATACTAACCCAGGAACAAACTAAGATCAATATTAAGGCCAGGCAAAATGAAAGTTAGCCCTATAGACATGAAAAGTATAATCTATTAGGTACACTGGTTACATTATTACAAAAACACTCAACAAGACAGAAGACAAAAGGGACTATCCACTATCAACTTCTAAAACAGTTACAATCCCCTCCCTGAGTTCAGTAACTTTAAGAATCTAAAATTTCACAAAATTTAGGACTTGTAATTTTTGTGTCATCTTCATTTTACATAACATTTTAACACGCTAAAAAATGGGTTTAACATTTGTACACACCCAAAATATCTAATAACTTAATTCTGTCTCCTCTGTTCTCCTTCTTCAATGATTTACTCTTCCACTCAACACCAAAGCAAATCAACATCTCTTCAGCTCCTTAAAAACTCACTCCAAGACCAATTTTATAATCAACATTCTAGCCTCATTTTTATGATATAAAGTAACCAATCAAATACTAAGTTTTTCACCCTTAAACTTACACAAACAAGCAACATTATCCAATACTCTATGGACCCACCGCCAGGGCATCCCCACGTTGAATATCTGGGAAAGATAGAAAATGTTGATAACTAAATGATTTGCACTTTAGATTAGTGATCTCTGAGGATAGTTGGTACTTCCAGAAACTAGGTCTTTGGATCAGAAAAAGAAAACGAGGAAAATGATGAGAGAAACTGTATTTTTGGGTTTGGGTTTAGAATTGGAAGTTGGTTGACCAATTAGGTGACGAATTAATGATTAAGATTAGGGGAATGTTTTGATTAAAGAATTTGGATAAAAGGGAAGGATTAAAGAGAGATAAAGAAGTAGCTCTAAATATTATTGTGGGAGATAAATTTTATTTTTGAGTTGAAAAATGTAGTTTAATAGAAATTTCTCTTTAAGTACCTAAGTTTCAACAGAAAAATATTAGGTCCTAACCCCTAAGTTTGGTTTTGGTAGAACTATAGAACATTAAAATACCTTAGCTCCCTTCCCCCCTGGTTATTAAAAAGCATGCATTATCTACTCCCTCTGTCCTTTTTTTGATATTTCTTCATCCCTTACTAGTTTGTCTTTTTTATTGACCTACTTTGTAATATTTCCTTTTTAAAATCACATTTCCCAAATTTTCTCACTATTTCATTCAACTTCCTAATTTCCCTCTTAAGGAGACCCTTCACCTCCACTTTAAATGAAGGAGGTTATCTCTCTTAATTTGCTTCAGAATTTGGCAGAGAATTCCAAACACTGGAACAGTTTGTGGAGAATATATACATCTACAAATGAAAGCATGACAAAAAAACACACACATATCTATCATCTTTTATAAAATTATTTACCGAAATGCACAGTATTTTATTGCTCCAGCTATTATATTGTAGCCGTACAACAAGAGTCAAGCCACAAAGAAGCTAAAATTGCAGTCATGCCCAATGATGTACGCACAAGCTCCACAACATAAAATTGAAAAGTTAAATTTCTTCAAATATAGCATTCATCAAAAGTAAACATGGAAACTAACCTTATCAATAACCATGGATTTCATAAGGAGGACAACTCCATCAACAGGAATTTTCAAGATTTCTGGACATGAGAATTCCGAAAATTCATTAGACATGGCTGCCGCAGAATAGAGGCGATAACAACGACCAGGTCCCGTTCTTCCAGCTCTTCCAGCACGTTGTTCAGCTGACGCCTTACTAATCCACTGTATTTTATATGATTCCATTCCATTAGAGGGGTTATATTCCTTCACCTTTTCCCTTCCAGTGTCAATCACATATCTTATACCAGGAATTGTCAAAGAGGTCTCAGCAACATTGGTGGCAACAACTACTAGACGCTCTCCTTCCTTGATCTTGTCAAACACACGAAGCTGAGCGGCTGCTGGAAGCATAGCATAAAGAGGCAAAACATGTAATGGACCAACAACAGGACCCCTTTTCTCTTTTTTTTGCTTAGTCGAGCTGAAAGGCTGATTTGAACAAACATTTTGAGTACTAGAATTTAATTCTTTCCTGTTGGAGTCTGCTGCTATAGCAGTCTTTTCCGTTAAAGCTTCAAAAGAAGCCTTTAGAGAATCAAGGCTTACATCTTTAAAATCCACAATGCTATCATCCATTTTTGAAGATGTTTGATCTTCAAGGTCTTGAAAATCACTTTCAAACCCTGACTCACTATCTGACTCCGAACTGGAGGAAGAATATGCATCATTGTTGTCTGATTCATCATGACTCTCATCATAACAACTAAACCTGTCAGTTTGTTGTTCAATTGAGCTTGAACAAGTATCAAAGGCTTCATCAATTTCTTTCATATCATACCCATCAATTAGGCCCATGCCCATGATAGCAGTTGCCTCAATCTCTGTATTGGCTTCACAACTTCTGGTTTCAAACTGCTTTGAAGCTTGACGAAGCATACGACACAAATCCTCTACTTCCCTTTGGCCAGTAACAAACACCAGTATGCCACCAGAAGGCAACCCCCTCTTGTGAATTTTCAAGACCTTCTTATATGCTTCACCAATATAGTCTGTGAGCACTGTTTTCTTTGAGAAGTGTACTGTTACAGGATACTCTCTCCCTGAAACTTTTATAACTGGTGTGGATTTAGGGAATATCGGTCTTCCTGTAGTAAAATCATCAGCCCTCATGGTCGCACTCATCAAAATGACTTTTAAAGGGAATACTTTCTTCTCCGATTCGATATCTCTCATACGAAGTTGTTCCATGTATACTGCCTAACATATAAAAGAGTTTTATAAGATGAAACAATACAAAAGATGATCCAATAAATTAACTTCAAAGAAAACTTCTGCCCAAGATACTCAAACAATTGAAGGAACTGGGAAATATTCCTCCCTGTTGTGAACACAGGGTAAGCCACTAGAAGAAAAAAATGCAAACACATAGTGAACACAGATGAAGTAGAGGAAGAAGCATTAAAGGAAACAAAGGAAAACTGAACATAGAAGGGACTTCACTTCTGACTTTCAATCCACCTATAACATCACATATCAAAAGAAATCACCTGGCGTGTTTTAATGACACGAGAAAGCATTCCAATAAGAATGTCTGTGTTTAAGCTCCTTTCATGAGCCTCATCCAATATTATGACAGAGTAACGTTTCAGCAAGAAATCACTCTGCATCATCAGAACAAAGAAATTAGTTATCTGGAGCAGAATAAGAAATTATGTACAAGTCCAATGGAATCATCAAATGATGCAAAAAAGGATTATATAATAAGACTTTATAAAATCAGGTATGGATTATTCAGAGAATTTAATTAGTTTTTAATATATATCATGGGTTTAATGCTATCTTTAAATGCGAACTATCAATAAAATAGGTGCAGATATTAGCCAATTACTGACATTATCAATATGAAAATATCTGTCCATATACCCTAAGATGCCATAACAAGATTAACATTTATAGCACCAATAAGAATTGAAGTAAAATTGCTGAATATGTCATAATAAAAGATAGGACTGCAAGGGTAAACCGCTGAACCCTCAAACAGGTATGGAAAACTGGTAAGAAAATATTTCTTTTTAGTTTGTAGTTGCTTCCAATACCCTAAAATTCAAGAATCTGGTTCAAAGAGGATTCAGATTTTTGAAAAAAAAAACTCATAATTTTGTTTGAATTATCCTTAATAAACAAAAAACTAATACTGCAACACTGCAATCTCAAAGAACCTTGCAACAAAATGGTGACAGCACATGTGTACCAGAAGACTCCAATAAGTGATTGGGTACAGCAATTTCCTAAAGTGCAGACTACTAACTAATGAACCAACCAAATACATAAGCACAAGTTCACACAAAAAAACAAAAAAAACGAAAAAAAAATAAACATAGAAAAAAAGATTTCAAAATTTAATTATTTCATTTAGTATGATGCATCACAAAAATAAAAAGGGACCTTACAAGCCGAAATGCCAAGACATAGGGAGAATTTAGTCTTAATAAGTGATTGGCGTACACAGATCCATATATAATCAATCAATTTCACACATTCCCACTATACTTTATTGGTTCACATCCGCTCATTTAGTATACTCCTTTATATTAGTAAATAGACAACATGGGCAATATCTTTGGGATGGAGGGAGTAAAGAGAACACATGAATTGATTTCCTTAGTAAGAGAATTAGGAAAATAAAAACCTGCAGCTCTCGAAGAAGAATCCCATCAGTCATAAATTTGATGGAGCAGTTTTTTCCAATCCTTTTGTCATGCCGTACTTGAAACCCGACCTCTTTACCAAAATGAAGTCCAAGCTCATATGCTACACGTCTAGCTGTAGAAAGGACAGCAACACGGCGTGGCTGAGTTACCCCAATAACACCCCCTTTCATAGAGCAGTCGCCTGAACCATAGCCAGCTTCATACAGAAACTGCCAATTGCAATCCAAAAGAAAGGGTGGAATATTATGAGCTACAGCACAAAATTTTGCAAAAAATGCAGGAAATTGTACCTATCTCACCTGTGGAATTTGTGTGGTCTTGCCACACCCAGTTTCTCCACTAATAATCACACTATTATGTTTGTTTACAGCATCCATTATCTCCTGCTCCATCATACTGATCGGGAGATCCATTCTCGCATTTTCCACATCTTTTGGTCGTGACACATGTACAACTGTAGGGATAATTTGAGGTCCTGACATGGGTATGCTTCCTACACCCATTGTTTCACATGAATCAATTTGAGACTCATCATCAAGTACACCCTGAACCAGTAGCAGAATTTTATTAGTCAAGATAAATGCTGAAATAGATTTCCAAACAGGATTGTTGGAACATATAAAGAAAGCAACTTCAATAAAAAGGAAAGTTAAGTAATTTGAAAGCATGGAAAGTAAATAATATCGCAGCCAACATACTAAAACAGCCAAGTAATTGAGTAGACAGTGTCAACGACTTCCAGAAAAAGAAGAAACATCTTGAAGCATAAAAATTCAAACAAAGCACAACTAGATATAAAGAATATTCAGTGCCTAATCCATAAAAGCCAGCTAATATACTAACCGCTGCAGCTACAGGTTTCTTGTCTTTGTCAGGAGACTGAGAGAGTGATGAGTTTCCGGCATCAAGATTCATGACTTTGCTGGTATCTTCACTAGCTACCCAAATCAATCCTTTAGGCTCAGTTCTCCCATGATTACTAAGACTTTGTTGTTCATCTGGCCCTTGAGAAGGCACAGAGCAAGCAGATCCATCTGTGCCAGCTCTTTCAGGAAGCACTGATTTGAAGGCCACCTGTTTATTAGCAACTTCCAATGGAGAGCTTTGAGAAGCATAAACTTCACTTTCACATGACCCAACTTTTTTTCTCTTGTTAGCCATATCACTCAATGGTACATCTAAACCAGCCTTAGTAAATTGCATAATCCTCCTACGCTTCTCCTTCATTGTCTCTGCCTATCAAGCAGCACAAACAAGTCAAGACCCTAAACAAAAGAAATCGGACATAATCTTCATGTGCTATCTATGTCTTAAGCAGATACTTAGATAATCTAGAAACTTTTTCCCTTTCCAAGAAAAAATTCTTTAGTTCCCGTTTTGTACATACCATAGACAAAAATTTTGACATTTACTCATATGGTTTTGTTTACTCCTTTTACTACATTAATAAATTAATGTGTGGAGAATAAACTGATGGTAGTTTGCCCATGGTATGCAAGAAAATCAATGTGAACTGTGATAAAACATCGGAATGCATTGATACCAGCAAGTAAAAATATATCATGATTCAATTTCAATTGCTTAAAAAGAGCCTATCTTTTTGGAACAAAGGAAATAACTTATTGCTGTAAGCACAAAAGTTAACCTGACCGATCTTCTGAGAAGATCGTAGAAGTGAATACGCATCATCACTTATCTTATACTTCCTGAAAAAATAGATGTAAACAATTAACAACAAAGATAATCCGACAAAAACTCAGTCACCTGCACACTACAGCAACAATAACACCAAAATAACACATACTCCAAGTTTTCCAAGCTCTTAAACATCAGTAATTGCTGTGCCTTCTCTTCCTGCATAACCACACCCAAATCCAAACCAACTTAAAGCGAAACAAAATAACAACACAACATCGAAAAGTCGAAAAAATTACCTCCAATTTTTTCAACTTCCTCTTCTTGGAATTACTCAGTTTTTTATTAGTACAACTGATGATCTGCTAAAACATCCAATTAAACAAATATCACCATAATTAGACTTGCAGTAAAAATGAAAAATAGAATGAATTAGTAGCAGTTTGCAAGCTACTCCACAAAGCATTCTAATACCTGAGAATTCGTTTTCAGCTTCGGTTTCGCCTTTTGAGTTTTCGTATTTGCAGGCAAAACAAGAGCATTGGTATCACCAAAAGAATCCATTCTACTCTATAATACAAGAAATAGGAATGTGTAAAGCTTGGAATGCAAAAATTAATATAATATAAGCAGTGTCGAGATTATTGTGTTATGGGTTCAGAATATACCAAATGATGCAATATATAAAATACTCTAAAATTTCAAATTACAAAGAACAATTCGAGGGTCCAACCGTCTAAATTAGCAATTACAATAATGAAAAAAATTTCAACCAGCTTATCATATGCTATTTGTGCAACTTCAACAGATGCTCTCATAATTATTTCTCCTGGGAACATCAACAACCTCATTATCCTCACGAGGTGCATCAAGATTCTGATGCCAACCTCAAAAGAATTTTGCCGCCTCAAAAGTAACCAAGGAAGAAATCCCCTAAACTATAGGAGCAGACCCTTCAGACCTTCACTTATGTTATACAAGACACTAATTAATCTACAGTCCCTAACTTTTAGATACCTTTCTTTCTTGAAAATGAGAATTAAGAACCAGTACTTCCTTAGGCTGTTTTACTTCATCTACTAATGCATAAGCCTCTCCTTCAAGGATAAATCCTCCAAAGAATTGACAAGTCCTATCCCACTCAGCTATTAATTACATGAAAATTTATTTCATCCTTATTTCCCTTTGGGTGAAGAAGAGAATTCCATTTCCTATTTTCTCTAAGAAATGCTAACTTTTAATTCCTATGATACAAGTTATGTAACTAGGAAAAAGCAAGTCATTGCCAAATAGGTTAGCTTAGCAATAATGTCGGCAATTTTCATTGGTTAAGAACCTTAGTAAAAATGTCTGGTTTTATTGAACAGATAGCTAAGCTGCTTCCTTGGCAATGACTAATCTACCTCCACATCATTCAAATGTAGTCAAAACACATAGATAATGCACTACTGCACTAATGCCAAAGACAAAACCCTTCTCAAACATGGAAAACCAGATGATTAAAGCCGCTTAGTTATCAAAGTATCCACATATCAACATATGCCATATATATTCCTCACCATTTGTTCATACACCCTTGTTCTATCTCCCTCACACTCCCCATTTTGCACCCCCAAGAATCAAAATCTATCTGCCACATTCTAGGTAACCAATAATCGCACTTAATCAAGTCATATGCACTCTCCAAGCAGAAACAAAAAAGTCAACAAATCTAATCACTTCGATTATTTTCTCTTTGCCTTAACAAACAAAACATGTTTTAGCAAACCAACATCTCCGCATCGTAACGAATAATTAACGACAAACAAATAATTCAACTAATCAACGTATTATGATAAAAATTTGTCACTAGAAAAATAGCAAACAAAAACAAAAATTAACAATCTCAGCTACCCTACCAACTCTTCTTTTCAGCGTCAAGCGAAACACAAAGGACATTGATGTAAACGCAGTGGCAGCGCAGGATTTTTGTAATTCCCAATTCAAATCAATAGAGGAGAAGTGCCTTACTAACTTAGTGGAGTGGGTCTGTGGGTGGCTGAACGGCAGTGGCGCGGTTCGGCGGTGCAGTTGTGGTGGAGAAAAGGCGAGAGGCGACGAGCACTCGAGCAGGGAGGCGTGCTGGGCTGCTGCCTGACGCACTTGGGGAAAGGGAGTAGGGGACGGCTGCCGGCTGGAGTGGGTAGATTAGGGCTGGAGAGGTGAGATGTTAAGATTCGAACCCGGGTTTGTGGGATAGAAGTATTTGTGCCTTATGATTGAATTGAGAGTTATATATATACTAAAATTATTGCAATTGAGAGTTATATATATACTAAAATTATTGCAAAATAAGGTTTTTTTTTTTTAAACTGCAATATTCTACAAAACCAACATATGCTCCCAATGTATTAATTTAATAACCTACGTTCATATCAACAAAGAATTTAGTCTCAAACTATAATGATTCCGAAACTTCAGAATTCAACATAATGAAAAAAATAGGTAGAATTAGGATGATGATCAAAGCTTGAAGAAGAAGATTTTGAATTGAATTGCCTCATACGGTTTGTACAAGGAGCATTATATAAGACAAGCCTTAACTAATTATAAGTAAAATCAGAAAAATGAAAACAAAAAAGTTATACAAATCAAAGAAAATGCTAACAAAATTCATGTGGGAAGCCTTTGATGCAATATCTAGTCTTTCTCACTTTTGTCATTGTGATGATCATGATCAAGGTGATTATGATCTAGAATAATACCCCCTTCAAGCTAGGGGTTGAACCAGAGTGAGATATCCCTAGCTTGCCAAGAAGCTTATGTAAATGAGGTGAAGGTAGAGAGTTAGTGAACATATCAGCCACTTGATCATTAGTAGGCACATAGGAAACCTCCAACAGTCCTTCCATGACTTTGTCTAGGGTGAAATGATAGTCTAGTTCAATGTTTTTTGTCCGCTCATGATGTATCGGATTCATTCCCAAGTGAATTGCATACTAATTATCACATTTGAGCTGAACTAGTTTTAAGTTCTCAACCCCAAGTTCACTAAGAAGTTGCACAAGCCAAATTATCTCAAAAGTTATAGCAGCCATGGCCCTATACTCAACTTTTGATGAATATCTAGAGATGGTAGACTATTTCTTTGAATTAGAAGATATAAGACTTTTTCCTAGCAACATGAGGTAGCTTGTGACAAATCTTTGTGTGTTGGGGTAAGCTGCCCAATCATAATCTAAGTAGGCTTGTAGAGTAAGTTGATCACTAGAATGAAAGAAGTATGCCTTGTCTTATGGAGCCTATTACATATCTCAGTAAGTGATTTAGAGCATGAGCGTGTAGAATTCTTAGAGAATTTAGAAACTGACTGAGAGTCTGTACATCGAGCATATATCAGGCCTAGTGTGAGTCAAGTAGTTGAGCTTTCCTACTAGGCATTTGTAATGGCTTGGATCCCCATAGAAGTCACCTTAATCGGTCATTAGTTTCAAGTGAGCAAGGAGTGGAGTTTTAGCAGTCTATGAAACATCCATATCATAGCTTTATAGAAGTTCTTTGGTGAATTTTCATTGAGTGAGGATAAGTCCATTTGAGACTCTTGAAACTTCTATTCCAAGGAAGTAACTCAGATCCCCAAGATCTTTGATGTTGAAAACTTTGTGTAAATGAGTCTTCAGTGCATTGAGAACCTCAGAGTTGGTGCCTGTGAGGATAATATCATCAACATAGAAAACAACAACACAAAGATTTGTGCCACCTCTATAATTAAAGAGAGAATAATCATTCTTACTCTATATGAAGCCTTGATGTTGTAGCTCATCATTCGGTATGGAGAACCACTGTCTACTAGCCTGTTTTAGTCCATAGAGAGATTTTAGCAGCCTACAAACCTTATTCTCAGGGTTAGGTAATCCATGTGGCATCTTCATAAACATAACCACATCAAGGGATCCATGTAAACATGCATTATTGATGTTAAGCTGAAACACGCTCCAAGAACTACTGGAAGTCGTTGCTAGAAGACCTCTAATGGTTGCCATTTTGACTACTGGGGAAAAGGTTTCCTCATAGTCTATGCCGAATTTCTATATGAAACCTCTTGCAACCAACTTAGCCTTATATCTTTCAAGAGTTCCATCTTTCTTTAGTTTCACTCTATAAATTCACTTGCAATAAATGGGTCTTTTTCCCTTATGCAAGTATGTCACTTCCTAGGTGCCATTCTCAATCAATGCTTCAAGCTAAGTTCCTTGTTCATGGCAGAGACCCATTTAGGATGTTATGCGGCTCCATTAAATTTTGTTGGTTCAGGGAGTATACTAGAATTAGGGACTTAGACTGCTGCTATTGGTATATCACTCTATTGTATCAAATTGCACCAATGTTTATTAGTGTGCATAAGATTACACACATAATCATTCATCTAGAGAGGTCTATTTGTTCTAGACCTTTCTGCCCCAATGGATATCACAACATTACACAAGGAACTGACCTTAAATCAAACATTGTTCTATTACTCTTCAAAATAGAAGCATAAGCTAGACACCCAAACACTCTCAGATGCTCAATGATAGGTTTCTTGCTATATAGTTTCTCATAAGGGGATATGAAACCATTAGAGCTAAGTCGCATTTTGTTGTTAAAATACATAGCAGTGAGAAGATATTCTTCACAAAAAATGATAGAAACCATAGACTTGAAGAATAAGGCTCGTGTTGTCTCAAGAAGATGAATATGTTCACGGTCAACTGACATATGCTATAAGGCTGCTTGACATATGCTTATTTACATAGTTTAGTTTATTGAAAGATAAGTGTCTTGGCCTCAAATGCAACAATTTTGCTTCCTCTGTCTGTGCTAAATTAACCAAAATGACATTAGCTTCATTCTGATCACCATTCATAACATACAAGCCAGACTCCAAACTACTAAGAAGCTAGGAATTTTTCTGAGAATCTTGTATCATTCACTCATTTTGTGAGAAGACAATGTCACAATTTATATACCTAGACAATGTCAGTGAAGTTTTCATGTTGTTCCTCACCCTTGCTCTGTGGTATCGGGCTTAAAAGTTGGTTGTATTTCTCTTTAGTGATTTGATTACTTTGCTCATTCTCATCCTCTGTCTCAAGATCACTTCCATGCACAACAGTAGTAACCCTTTTTCTTTTATTGTTCTTGTAGTACTATATTTAAACTACTAGCCTTTATTTTGGGAGATTTAAAAACGTTATTTTAGAACGATTTTAAAGCCTTAGAAAATTGGGTATGGTTGCTGTAAATTTGGTTGTTAGAGTATTGATTAAGGTTTTATTATTGGTGTAGGAAAACACTTCGTAGAAGGTGCTTGATAGTTGAGAAAGTGAGAATCCATTTATTTTACTAAAGGTATGTATGGATTACGAAAACCTTAACCTAGGAAAATGATCTAGGATCGAAAATGGAAATCTTAGTATTATGTTTAAGGAGCTTTAGAGTATTATCACTTCGTTATGCATCGATGGAATTGTATTCTTTTATCTTGGATCACGAGTTGATATTGTTGTGTGGTGTTTGTATGATAATCGTTAATAATAATCATGATGTGATTATGTACTGTTGAGGATATTTGATTTACGATTTAAGTGGAATTGATTTATTAATTAATCCACAAGGTGGTTTGATATTACTCATTCATAATTTATGGTATAAATTGAGTAAAAGAGGTTTGTTCAAGTCTTAATGACAAGGTTAGTAATTGGCTTTATCCAACAAGTTTAATTTTGAGAATGGAATCAAAGGTTAAACTGTTTTATTTTGAAGATTGATTGCCTAGTTGTAATGAGCTACATGCAACTGTTTTTAATGAGTTGAAGTTAAAGAAATAATTTGTGACCATGTAAATGAAAGTTGATTAAGCAATAAACTTCTAGACTAGTACACGTCTAGAGTATTGACAATAAGGGGTTAGGGCTTCATGGGGTATTATCCATGACTTTTACTTAGCGGTCGTGTGATCCACGAGTCTCTCTTTTGCAAAGCTTTGAATCAGAATTGGGATTAGTTGAGATCTCATCTAGCTATAGTAGCAGAGTCGCACCCGTTTACCATCTGGATTTATATACTGTTTTTGATGCCCTCTCACGAGAGTGCATGGGGTTTATTCATCTATTTGGATGTCCTAATTGGGACATGGGGAGATAATCTTGTCTATTTCTTAATCTAAGCTATTAACTAAATTTTGAGATCCATTAAATAAAATGTTGTGTTATTTGATTAGTCATGCCATGCATTTTTACATTTATGAACTTATTCCATTTATTTACTTTTCGTAACCCTTATGTACTTAGATTGCTTATTACGTGCTTGTGTGTGATATTTGGTCATGGCTTTCACATTTCAATGACATAGTAATGATCCAATATTTACACTTGTAATATTGAGGAGCAGATTTCTAATAGGTTTTTGTTGGGACATTCATGCATGGGTGGGTTGAATGGAGTGTTGATTTGATAAACTAACTCAAATGCTTTAGTATCTTTCGTAAGGTTTTGAAACATTGGTTTGAATTTATATATTAGATGATGAATTTTAGTATTTTTAATAAGTGTCATAATGGTTCCGATTTGTATGTTAGTTAGAGTTTGATATTTTGGAGTTTTATTCGAAAGTTTTATGTTTTTTATTGTGAAATTTTGATATAAAGTCTTAACGCTTGAACAAATGGGGGTAGCATATCGATAGTTCCCTCAAGGCTTTGGTTTTCAGAAAGAGAGAATTATTGGGTGTTACATGTTTGCTCAGCACATGCTTATGTTTCTTTGTATTATGTATTAGAGATTAGACTATTACCACTAGAACCAGCATATTTATGTTGCTCACTCAAACTCCCATAACATCGTCTTTTGTTCTTGACACCACTGACATGTAGAAGGTTCACATGGGCATTATTAATGTTAACGATGATATGATAGACAAGTGTAATCCTTTTGTTGTTGACAACCCCATCTCTAGAAAATCCCAATGTCCCCTTGACAACTTCTAGAGATTTCAAGTTAGACTTTAAGTTTGGTTCAATGAAGTGAGAAACAAAAGCTGAATATGGCTTACAAAAAAGACTACCAAAAAATGCTTAATATGTTGTTAATGAAGCGACCATATTTATGTAACAAAATTCATAAGGATGTCAAGTACGATTTATTATCGATAAATTTGTGACCAATCTTACAACATGGAGTTTAGTCTCTCTAACTCAAGTCTAGAAGCTTATCCTCATCAATAATTGCTTATTAACTATAGGAATTGCTTATTTGGTCCAAATTAAGAAAATGTGTTGAAAGATTTTTACACATGCTAATAGATTCACTTGGTCCAAAACATCTTAAAATTTTCAAGATTATCAATATTATGACAATAAGAACCATAACCGATCCTATAATATTCATAAATCCATAAATATTTATCCATGAAATTTGCTTGGGATATCTGTCTTTACAAGCCGCTTTCTAACAATACATTCTAAATTTAATTTTTATAAATAATTATGAACGATTTAGTAAAATCGAACTTAATTTAGATATTTTTTATTGTATGAGCTCTGATTTTTTCAACTCTTATATAAATAACCCAATTCTAAATACATTGGATATCTCATTTATTCCATTTTGATTAATATATTTTGGTCTCCGTGCAAAGCAAAAGTTATGAACAAAATAAATTAAAGACGCCTTCACCATGGTGGATGAGCTTATTCTAGGCGCCATTCTTTTTTTAAAAAAATTATTATATGTTTGGTATTTAAAATAAATTTAATGTTTTAATTTATATTTATTTTTGCTAAAGAGGGGCAAAATGGTTGATTCGTATTAAAAATGTGAAAGATGTTTAGCAATTCAGATTCAAAAGAAGTGTATCAGTATGAGTAACAAATCATAAAACATTATAGACATAAATTTTATACTTTGAGCTCGTGTAATCAAGCACAACATAGAATTTCTTATCGTAAGTACTAAATGCTAGAAAAAATAGTTTGTTTTCTTCTTAAATGTAATATAGCTTTATCTTTCTAGATGTAAATACGTAACTAATAAAATAATATATCTTTTTAGATAATGTACATTGTAAATTTTGTGAATGTTAGACATGTTGGGGATATGAGGTACTTACAAGCTATTGAATACGTAGGTTGTTAGGTTGTAGTTTAAAATAAGGAAAATTTAGAAAATTTTTATAATATTACAAGCTCAATATAACAAGTTAATGCTAAGTACAAAACGACAGCCAAAACAAAATAGTATTTTAGGTTGCACTTCACTTAATACCTTGCCACGTCTCTAATAGGCTTGGACAGTCTATGCCTTAGGGTGACTCATTACAAGCTCCTAAGGCACAGACTAATAGATTGTCCAGGCCTATTACATTTGTGGGGGTGGTAGTGGTGATGGTTTGGAACATGATATGTTCGGAAATAACGGTGGATAGTCTTATAGAAATAGAAGTTTCAGGGAAAGAGAATTGAGAAAATGCATAAAGAATTACAAGGTTTGGAAATAGTTTTTCAACTCATAAGATATAACTTATGTGTTCTTAATACATACTTTAATTATTTTCCTATAATTATTTCTTCTTGTTTATTTCCTCTTTAGATTTGACGTGGAAGAAAATGAGTTGTGAGTAGTGTGCCAGTGGGTTTTTATGGTGCTAGTGTAACTATCAATGAATATGAAAATAGTGGCTAAACCTGAGAAGCTGTTGAATGTTAGACAAGTGAGGTGAAGGGGGAAGGACACAAGACTGAGGACCTCATTCAGTAGATTGGTTTGCTAGATTTTGAAGCAACTTATGAGGAAGCTATAGAAATCAAAACTTGATTCCCCAACATCACCTTTAAGGACAAAGGTGACTCTTTGGGAAGGTAGCATTGTAATGAATCTCCCTAAGGCACATTATGTTCGATCCTATAGACATGTCAACAGTATTATGGGAAATGAACAAAACCTAAAATATCCTTTATCCTTATTTATAATATTTATATATATATATTTATGTAAATGATCTAAGAAAGTGTGTGGTAGCTTTAATAGAGGAGTGTGTGCTGTGTGGGAGGTGTGTGAATTGTGTGCTGACCAACAAAGTCTAAGGTTTATCACTAAGCAACGAGAGATATGAATCTCATTGGCTTTGACTTTAAGGTGCACCACAAACCTAGGGCCTCTAATCGAGTAGTGGATGCCTTGTCCAGAAAAATCACAGGCTACATAGAATATGTGGCTATGGTTACAACATATACCACTTACTGCAAGGGCTTGGGAAAGAGGTTGTATGAGATCCCTTCCTAATTCAAATCATGTACAAACCAAAGTCAAAAGAAAATGATAATTTGGGATTTTCTCTAGTGGAGGGCAGGCCTCTTTATAAGGGAAGGTATCCCATTCCTAAAACTTCTTCCTTTATTTCAATTTTATTACACAAGTACCATGAATCACCTACTGAGGAGGCATACAGGAGATTGACCTCAAGACTTGTATGAGGATTGTTAGGAGTTGGTATTGGATAGAGATGAGAAATAAGGTATAAATTTATGTGTAAAATTGTTCCATTTATTAGAAAAATAAGCTATCCAACCATAGCCTTGCTGAATTGCTATAGTTCCTACCATTGCCTACTAGGTTTGTGAGGTGAATTATATAAAGTTTGTAAAAGGGTTGTCTCTATCCAAAGGGTCACTATTATGGTATTGATGCTTTTGGTTTGGGTTTGGATAGGGTATAGTGATAGCTAATGTAGTAGAGCTACACCCGATTTCTACACTTGAAGAGTTAGTCATGCTAGCAAATGTTAGTGGAATGTTTCTAGTATATTATTTAAATATGGATACTTCCTTAGGCTTAGGCGTCCTTTTATTATTTCTTATTAAAGATATTGTGATGCTAGTAGTAAGGCTACATGGATTTTCGGCATCTATTATTTTTTATACGAGTCCTTGAGCTTGTTTTGAAAGGAATTGTTCCATTTGCAAGAGACACCACTCAAGCATAGGACAACTTACCGCCCACAAACTGATGGTCAAACAAAGATCATTAATAAGAACTTAGAGACCTATTTAAGATGATTTGCTTTAGGAGAACATAAAGCTTGGGCTGAATTTTCATATAACACCTCTCTCCACATCTTTATTAAAGTGACCCCTTTAAGGTGCTCTATGGAAGAGATCCTTCCATATTTATTACATTTGTGTAGACGACGGACTAGGATAGACAATCTTCATGAAATGATGTTTGAGAGGGATGTATGTGGGATGAGTTGCATGTGCAATTACTAAAGGCTTTAGGGACCCTATTCAATGAATTGATATGCTCAATTTTGATGCTACTTAGGAGGAATCTATAAAAATCAATTTTATTGCTACTAAGAAGGAAACTATAGAAATCAAAGCTTGATTCCCTAACTTCCACCTTGAGGATAAGGTGAGCCTATGGGAAAGTGGCATTATAATGAACCACCCCAAGGCACATACTATCCAAACCTACTAGACATGGCAAAGGCATAATGGGAAACACAACCTAAAATGTCCGTTTATTCCTTATTTCTAATATGTGCATGTTTACCAGTGCTCCAATGAGTTGTCAAAGGGAGAGGGAGATATTCTAGGAAAGTGTGAGGTAGCTTAAAATAGGAGTGTGCTATGTGGGAGGTGTGTGAATTGTGCGGATTATTTGTACTTGACTCAGCTTCTCGAAAGCTAGTTGTTATCTTACCTTTTACTATCAATACTGAGCTATTAATCCTGCTCTTTATTTTCCTTTTTTTCTTTTATTTTATATAAAACTGCAACTTACTAGATCATATTAGATTGGAAGATATATGAAGAACAACTGTTCCATTATTTCTTTGACAATGAAGAGGTTTTCTCCACATTACCACTCATCGTGAATGCCTCAATATATTGTTGTTCGATTAATATTTCCTAATCCAACTCAGAATTTGGATCAACATAGAAAATTGGTGAAATATATTCAGCTTCAGTCAATCATATGCTTCAAGCTAAAAGAATTTTTCCGGAGGGACCAATCATGGAACTCTTCTTCTATAAGAACTTCGAGCTTCAATGCAGCTTCCTGCAAGGCCAAAAGTTCCATTTATTGTCTCATTTCAACAATGATAGGCACAAAACCTAAAAATTTATTATATCCCTCATTTATGAAGACAAAGCTGCTAATTAACCAAAGAATATGGTTGTAAATCAGACATGCACATCTTTGTATAAATTTTGCCGATCGTTGAGTTTGTGGCTAAGATTTGGGTCCAAAGACATAGTATTCAGACCCTCATACTACCTGATACATCAGACCCATACTTTACTCGGATCCATATATAAGGTCTAGAATATGAAGACCCGTATCATTAAATTAAACACCTATAAAATCTATCAAACATTACAATTACAATCGGACTATATACTTAGTGAAAAAGCATATACTAACTAATTAATCATCATATATATTAGCAAATAATACACTTGGATATCTTAATAATATAGTAAAATTGTAATTTCAAAACAATATATTTTTTGACATTCCTTGAGGTGCATCAAATCACATCACATAAAATCTACAAAAATTCATAATTTAACATGAGTTTGGAAGGAAGACCCACAATAACATATCTTAGATATTTTTTCCGACCAAGTCAACTCTTCTAGCTTTTAGTAGCAGTTTAAGTTCCTTTGCATATCACTATCAAACAAGGGACATATGCACACATAAGAAGTTAGTAATCTAACAGTTCGTATCATCGTATGTCCAATTCTTAGCGTTAATAAGACAACATTGGCTGATCTACATTTTCCTCCAAGTTTCTGAAGGGAAACTTTAAATTATTTTGTATTTCCTTCTTTTGTATGCACTTTGGTAACATAATTGAAGAATTAATGGCTTTTGAATTTTGTTATAAATCAATGATGATTACTAGTTTGTCCAAGCATAAGATGGTGAAATACTAAAACTTGTTCTTATGAATACTTTGAAGATGAAAATAAAATGGGGTTTCTTAAGATAAAGTTGTATTAACTTATAGGTTCTTCAAGCCAGACATGAGATATCCATAGTCAATACATATTCTATAGGGAAATAGTTAAGAGGTCCAAAAAATTAGATAAGTAGATTAATACCCGGGGAATGTACTTGCAAATAAGATCACCCACGACAATAATGCCCAATTCCCATGATAGTATGCATTATAAAAAATAGCAACAAAAAAAAAATAAGTACAAAACAGAAAGAAACGCTACAAGAAGCCAAGAAAATATGTAAGGAATTCTACCACAGCTTTTTTAAAAAAAAAAACAAAAAAAACATGTTATGATCTAGTGATAAACACACATTAAAAAATGTCGATTTGATATATGGTACATGAATTGTAACACTTTTAATTGGGTTTTAATTATTATGATTCCAACTACTATGTGACCCCAAAAAGTCAAGATTTCCATGTGAACAATAGATGGTAGTTAGATAATTAGACAACTCAAATCCACTAAACCTAATTAATTGTGAATTATACAATACAAAATCCACATTATAACTAAATTGAAAGTAACCTTAATTTAGTTCTTAACACACAAAATTTCCTAATTTTCTAAGTTTATTTTGTTTATTAATATACATAAATAAATATCTTTAACGCTAATAGATTAGTATAAAAATAAGGGTAATTTAATTTGTAAGAAATCGTTACATAAAAATACCATATTGTGAAAAATTATCATATAAAATCAATAATGTGAAAAACTACCATGTAAAAAGTTCCAATTGCAAAAGACCCTATAGAGTGGTTTACTGGGTGTTGATCTAGTTTTGCGAGGTTGACTTGACATTTGTTGCTAGTTGAAATATATTTTTTTTATTCTCGTTTTACCCTTAATGTATTAGTATAAAAATAATAAAATTACTGAGTAGTCAAGGATGATAAACATAGGACATTAATTTCCTTAACCAAGCCAACTGTAACGTATTCTAGAACCGGACCCTAAGCCCACCTTAGATATACCATTACTCTACAAGTAGACTTATACATTGAGTCGGGTTAGGGACGAAATGGGTCACATATGAAATGAGTCGGGTTTGCAGAACTAAAGAAGATGCAAAACAGGCCAAGTCGGGCAAAAAAAATATATATAATGGGTCGGGTTGTGTAATAAATTTTGAAATAATGTGGACCTAGCTTGAGATAAGAGAAGTGTTATTGTAAAAAAAATTTAATTTTTTTGTAGTTTTGTGGGTATATGATTGGAGTGTTTAGTGCTACATGGGTGCATTATTTTCTTATATATTAGTGTTTTTACTACTACTAATTTATTTATTTTTTTGGCAAAGACTACTAATTTGTTGTAGGTAGGGATGGCAATGGGTCGGGTCGTAGGTAAATACCCATTATGTATTTATGTATTATGTTAGTCGAATTAGTTGTCTCATTCTCTCATATTGAAAATGAAAAAGGATGATAAGATTGATAACAAAACATACAAGTCTAGAGATGGACACTGGGCCGATTCAGCCCGGCCTAGCCCCAACCCGGCCCGCATCTGGCCCAAACCAGATCGGCCCGCCAACGAACCGGGCTGGCCCGCTAAAAAAGTGGACCGAATCCAATTTCAGTTTTTCCAACCCTGACCCTATTCGATTCGGTTTGAGAAAAAATTCGATTCGGCCCACGATTCGGTTCGGCCCGGCCCACTAATTCGATTTGGCCCGCCTAAATCTTTTAGTTTTATAAAATTTAGTTTATTTAAATGTATTTTAGTTTATATAAATGTTAGTTTAGTTAAACATAAATTAATTTATACGAATATTAGTTGATTTACATATAGTTTAATTTATATGAATGTTAGTTTTTTTTTTTAATATACTTTAGTTTAATTCCTATGAATCAATGAATATTAGTTTAGTTGAATATAGTTAAGTTTATAAGAATGTTAGTTTAATTTATATGAATCAATGAATGTTAGTATAGTTAAATTTATTTTAGTTTATATGACTCATTAAATATTAGTTTAGTTATATGAATGCTAGTTTAATTGAGTATAGTTTATTTTATATAAATGTTAGTTTAGTTGAATATAGTTTAGTTTATAAGAATCAATAAATGTCAGTTTAGTTGAATTATATATAATTTAGTTTATATTAATTAACTAATGTTAGTTTAGTTGAATATAGTTTAGTTTATATGAATTAATAAATGTTAATTTAGTTAAATATAGTTTAGTTTACATGAATGTTAATTTAGTTTATATGAATCAATAAATGTTAAATTAGTTAAATTGTGTATAATTTAGTTTATATGAATCAATGAATGTTAGTTTCGTTGAATATAGTTTAGTTTATATGAATTAGTGAATGTTATTTAGTTTAGTATAGTTAGTTGAACATAGTTTAGTTTATATAAATGTTAGTTTAGTTGAAAATAGTTTAATTTAGATGAATCACTGAATTTTATTTTAGTTGAATCTTAGTTTAGTTTATATGAGTATTAGTTTAGTTGAACATAATTTAGTTTATAAAAACCAATGAATGTTAGTTTAGTTGAATATTCATTATATAAATCAATAAATGTTAATTTATTTAGATTATATGAATAATGTTAGTTTAGTTGAATATAGTTTAGTTTATATGAATCAATAAATGTTAGTTTAGTTGAATATAATTTAGTTTATATAAATCAAATATGATTATGTCTTTTTGTGATTCTATGTAATATATGTAATTTATGTAAATATGTAATGAAAAATGAAAAATATTGACAAAAGAAATGAAAAATGAATGTGATTAGTCGAATATAAAAGTTTACAACGAATGTCATTATGTTATTCATGAATAAAAACATTTAATCACTTTTGAAACAATTTAATTCTTCTGATTTCTAATGGCATTATGTGAAATTCGGTTTGATTTGATTTGATTTGGTTCGTGAATTTAGTTTGATTCGGTTCGCGAATTCGGTTTGATTCAGTTCGATTCGGTTTTGATTCGGTTCGTGAATTCAGTTCGATTCGGTTTGATTCGGTATGTGAATTTGGTTTGATTCGGTTCATGAATTCGGTTCGATTCGTGAATTCGATTCGATTCTTTAATTCGGTTCGTGATTCGATTCGATTCGATTCGGTTCATGATTCGGTTTGATTCGGTTCGATTCTTGGTTTTCAATTCATTTCGATTCAACTCACCCCAGCCCAACTCGAAACTGGATCGGCCCGCCCCCATGACCGATCCGGTCCCGATCCCCCCAACCCGCACGGACTGGACCGGTGGCCACCTCTATACAAGTCTAGTGACTTAGTGAGTGATGATTTGTTAGTGTTATTGTCCTTGTTGATTATGGTTAGTTGTTATAATCATTTATTTGTTGATTATTGCTTGATTTAGTTGAATATTTACTCAATTTTCAAAATAAAGAGAAAACGCACTCCATACAAAATGCAAAACATGTTTAGCTTCTTTGCTAAAAATAATCCTACTCCAAATTTCCCTCCGCACCCAACACAAGTTAGTAAAGGCTTTAGGAAAAGGCGTAATTGTTCTTTTCGGAAGGGCTGGGCTATAGATAAGATTTCGTTCTTTATTCTCCTAATGAACAAATTATATCTCCATCTCAATATTCAACTCAAAATTCCCCTCAAAATGAACAAGGCCAATGTTACTTAATGTCCTAATCTTTGGTGAAAGATTAAGTGAACATGAATTTGTCAATCTTCCACAAGATTCGGGAAAGAGGAGAAAGATCGATGAGTCAATTTCATAAAGATGATAGAGATTTCGTGAGAAGAACCTACATTCAAAGAAAGTCTTATCAACCCAAAGAGTTTGTATTTCCTCAAACTTCTATTTTTTGCAAAAAGCGTCACTTTTGTGTTAAGTGGTTTGATACTTGGACTTGGCTTGAGTATAGTGTGGAAAAGGATGCAACTTATTGTTTCCCTTGTTATCTATTCAAGGGTGAAAATGCATTTGGATATGATGCTTTTGTTAGTGATGGTTTCAAATCATGAAATCGATCGGATTTGATAAGACATGTGGGTAAACACATGAGTGCTCATACTAATGCAGTGTTAGCTATGGATTTATTCAAGAAACAAAGGTCAAGCATCACACAAGCCTTGTCAAAACAAACAGTGGATTGCACAAATGCATATAAGAAGCAACTTGAAGCTTCAATTGAATCAATCCAATGGCTTTTACTCCAAGGGTTGCCTTTCCGTGGTCATGATGAAAGAGAAAATTCCTTGAGAAGAGGTAACTTTCTTTCACTATTGGCCATTCTTTCCAAAGGTAATCCTAAATATCATAAAGTTGTTTTAAAAAATGCTCCTGATAATTGTCAACTTACTTCTCCAACTGTCCAAAAAGATATCATAAATACATGTGCAAAAGAGACAACTAAAGCAATGCTTGAAGATATTGATGGTGGTTTCTTTTCTAACCTAACTGATGAGTCCGCTGATATTTCTAACAAGGAACAAATGGCTCTTTGTTTGAGATATGTTAATAAAAAGGGGGAAGTGTGTGAGCGTTTACGTGGTATTGTGTAAGTTGCAAACTCTAGTTCTTTAACTCTTAAAACTGCTATTGAGCTTATTGATGGAGCATTGTTTGTCTTTCTCTCAAGTACAGGGTTAAGCTTATGATGGGGCAAGTAATATGCAAGGTTCCATTAATGGCCTTAGGACTCTTATAGAGAATGAGTGTAAACAAGCTTATTTTGTTCACTGCTTTGCTCACAAACTTCAATTGACTCAAGTTGCCCTTGCTAAAAAGAATTTAGATTGTGCTTGGTTATTATTTGTTGATGTACTTGCACCTCTCTTGAATTTTGTGGGGGGTTCACCACAGAGGAAAGAGTTTCTTCGTGAAAATCAAGCTCAAAGAGTGGTGGATGCTTCGTCTCTAGGTCAACTTGAAACGGGTTCAGGTTTAAATCAAGAATGTGGATTAGGTAAACCTTGTGATACTCGTTAGGGATCTCATTTCAAGACAATGTTGAATGTGCTTGATTTATACACAGTAATCCTTGGTTCTTTAATGATATTGCAAAAGTATTTGAAGCACTAGATTCTAATAGAGCACAAACAATTACAAATTTGTTGATGTCCTTTGATTTTGTGTTTGTGGCACACTTGATGGTTGCTATATTTGGGATAACAAATAGCTTGAATGTGGCCTTACAAAAGCAAGATCAAGACATTGTGAATGCAATGGCCATGATTAGTGTAATCAAGACTAATTTGCAAAAAAAAAAAAATGAGAGATGAAGGATGAGATTCTCATATGGAAAATGTCACTTCTTTTATTAATGACTATGACATTGTAGTTCTGAATATAGAGGATAAATATGTTGTTCTTGGGATGAGGTTGTTTAGAGGTAAAGGCCCACAAGTGTCTAATCTACATCATTTTCGAGTTGAAGTTTTTTTTTTGGTGTCACTAATCTTCAATTGCAAGAACTTGAAAATCGATTTCCCAAAATAACTAAAGAATTACTTGTGTGTATGTCTTGTTTGAGTCTTGTGGATTAATTTTCTCAGTTTTACAAGGAAAAATTGATAAAGTTTGTGAAATTCTATCCAAATGAATTTCAAAGTTCAGAATTGATGTTCTTTGATCATACACTTGAGAATTACATTGTTGTTGTTAGAGGAGATGAAAGGTTTTGGAATTTGAAGAGTCTTAGTGAGCTTTCAATCAAATTGGTTGAGACGAGATTGACTGAAACTCATGATATGGTCTACTTACTTTTGAAGTTGGTGTTGCTTCTCCCAGTCGCAATGACAAGTGTGGAAAGGGTATTTTTTGGAGTGATGCACGTGAAAGACAAACTAAAGTTGAAGGAGATGAAGTTGGCTGCAGCAGAATCGTGCATTAGCAACTTAACAGAGGTAGAAGCTGGCAGCAAAGGGAGACGTCTGTGTTGAGAGCCTCTCTCACTTTTAGTAGCTACTGGAAGGCAGCAACAATCTTGGCCTGCCCGTGCCACATCAAAATCTGCATGACACGCGTCCTAAATTCGTCATTCATTGAAGCTTGATGAAACATATTATATACGTTTATATCTTAATGTGTTAAGCAACAACACATTAGTTAACCCTTTAGAACAGCTTGACTTATGAATAAATTCCACTGTTTTTCCATATTAATAGTTAGACCAGCATTAATATCTATAGTACGAGTAAGGAATTCAACCAATTGACAGCATTAAGAACTCAGAAAACATCAAGCCAAGATAACCACAATGCTCCTAGCATGTGATTTAGCCTAGATCTAGAATTGCTTACAACTATAGAGTCAAGGATCCTGATTGAGCTGCTGCCAGCAAGTTCTTGACTGGTGAAAGTTCCTGTAAGCTCTTCTTAATGGTTTTCCATATCCAAGTCAAGATATCTATTGTAAATCTCCATCAAATATGTATAAAAACATTGAAATTGAAAATATGTTACAAAATACTAGAACTTTAAAGAAAGACATTAAAATCACCAATGGAAGTACCCTATAATCTGAGGAACAAAGCTAGAAGTAGTGTCATAAATGATGCTTATCACAGGCATACAATCATATGGTGGTTCCAACAGCAACCTATTTTATCCAATTTATATGATCATAAATAAAGCAAAATCTCCAGCATCAGTCAATCAATATCACCAACAAAAGTAATCATACAACTCCTGAGTCCAAAAAATAGATTCATCACCTATACCAATCAATCAACTCTACTCAATCTACAATAAATATCCACAATCATACGCAAACAAGCCCTGTAACATATAACAGTTTCAGGACAGACCAACAATCTCCAAAATGGCATTTTATCCAACAAACTAAATCCTCAAATAATCAATTTCTCAATGGGGTTGGGGATTATACTGTGCGTAAACAAAACAACCTCGAACAATCAACTCCTCTATTCAAAATATTACAAAATCAAAATCAAACAAAAGTGATTATAAATAAAGATTAGGGTAACTTAGCTTTGCTAGTCTTACAATGTCGTTCATATGAAGGAGATGGTCATGATTATGTCTTCTAGGGTTTTGAGATCTCTAGTCTCAATTATGGACTCCAGAGTGTCCAGAACCATTAAGCATTCAACGACGACCTTTAAATTCAGGCACAAAGTACATCATTACAGGGCAACACAGGGGATGGTAGCGTAAAAGGTATTAGTTAGGTTGTATAAGGCCACTTTGACCATTTGATTAGAGATGTAGGGGGTGAATCTAACAGATCATGGTATGGTCTCCCATTTGAATCAAAGGGAACCAAAACACATAGCTTTGTCTTTTGTGAATCAAGGGGTACACATAGAGAGATCAGACCGTAATGTGGTCAATAGTGAGAATTGTATCGTTCTCCAATTGTTCTTGGTAGACCTTTTCTACTTCAAGGGAACTCATTCAAAGGAGTTCAAGAGAGTAAGAGTGGGATTTGTCGTGTTTTGTTCAAGAACACTCATGGCTATATGAGCATGGGATATCCATTCTTGGCCTCGATTTATTAATCTTCCAAAACCATTGCGAAATAGTGAATTATGGAGGTGGAAGATTTAGTCTGAAGACAAAAGATTGTGAGAAATCAGAAGAGAACAACGAAATATGTATCAAGGTCAAAAGTTCCATTATGGTCTCATTTCAACATTGATATTCAAACCAGAACAGGCACAACACCTAAAAAATTATCAGCTCCCTCATTTATGAAGACAAAGAATATGGTTGTAAATCTCAATGACGAAATATATATCAGAAATTCAATCTACTTAGTTTTTTTTAGTTAGCATATAATATTTAGGCAGTGGACATGAATCACCACAAAAAAAGATTGAACAAAAGAACTGATCTTAAGAATATTGTTAGCCTAGAAAAGTATTCAATTCAATGTAGATCCCTCTTTGTATGCTTTCCTGACAACTGCAGCAGTGTTGTCATAACCAATTTTCTGAGAGACGAATAGCTATATTCAGTACAGGAAGCAGTGTAAATAAAATCATCATAAGCTGTCACAAGCATAAGTCTGCAAGTATATATAAATGCCAACACATCAAGAGACATAGGGAAAACATCAGTGGAGCTTGCCATCCAACAATATAAGATGTATATCAATGAATAAAGCAGTCCAACAATAAGTGTTATGCACTTGCCTCATTTAGCAACTTTGAAACTCTCTCCTTGGTGACTTTGCTTCCCCCTAACACGGTTCTTTTCAAATGAAAAAGAGCGTCTTCTAGCAATCTAATTGAATGGAAGTGAAAGTAAATTAATCCGAAATGAATACTGCAAACATAATAGAGCAAGAGGTAAACAAGATTTTAGCACAAAATTCTGTGATCAGTTCAAAGAAAACTTGATTCCTCAAGGCTTCTGCATTCATTGGAATACATTTACAGGTAATATCTATGCTTCTACTAACAAACAGTTGCCTGTTTAAAGACATTTTTGTAATCTTTTACACTGATGTGGTGCCCTTCATAGGTAAAGGATTGGGTATATAAAGTGAAGACAATAACTTCATCCATATCAAATTATGTTTATACTGATAATCAGATACGTTCATATGGAAGTTCAAAAACCCATTTCCTAGGCTTTCTGTAATGCTTCACAATTTTATGCAAAATAATACCTATTTATCAACTAGGATGTAAGGAGGAGATGGAACATCATCCATACAAATCCTAGAAATATTCACATGCGTGCCCCCTTCAAAATGTTTCAGATGAAAGGAAAACCAATGATTATGGACCGGACTGCCACTCCGTTTGCATAGAAAATTAGAAACTCAAGAAACATATCCACAAAAAAAAAAAAAAAAAGAAAAAAAGAGGAGAAAGAGGCCAATACTATCATTTAATTTGTCTAGCCAGCCTACTAGATGAAAAGATTTGCACATTACTTCAACTTAAAAAGATGGATTAAAATATTGATTTCAATCAAGATGGGAGTCACAATACGTACGTGTAAGAGAGCATTTGCTTTGAGGGGCTTGAAAACATTAAGATCAAGGGAATCACTTGACCCTTCAAGATGTACTGCTAAATGGTCCTGACACCTGCAGCTGCAACTCTGCAAGTGTAAACATCTAGAAGATCAATGATAATTTTGTGACCAACAATAGAGTCCACCCCCCTAAAAAATGTAAAGGTGGTTCAGCACCAAACTCAGATTTGAATCAGTTACGGTGATGAAAAACGGCAAAATCAAAATTTCTAAAAACGGCGAAAAAAAAGTTGTAGATAATTAAAATAATGAAAATCTCATTTCTAAAAAGATCCAAAACATTTCAAGCAAATGAAATATCATGGACGAATGACTAAACTTTTGATATACTCCTACACTCCTATGGGAGATAAAGAGAAGGAAAAAGAAAACCGACAAATTTTCAACACATATTTATTTCTTTTTTATAAAAAGAAAGAGTAAAGTAGGTCCAAAAAAACAGTTTAAAAGTGCACTCATTCTTCCATAAGACAATTTCTGTACCCTATTGGTTAGACCACTATCACTCACTTTCACATTTGGCTTCATGCCTTTTAAATCCCCTCCTTTTTCCCCTCCATTTCTTCCTTTACTCAAAGTTGTGTGCTTGAAGATATCAAACATGGCTAAAGCTGTTTCTTTGACCCGATATATTCCAAAGATTAAGTCTTTTTTTGAAGTACAACTATACAACAAGAAGATGTTTTCGGGACGTATCCAGCCTGTACTCATACCCAATATGGGAAACGGTGGGCTACAGCCATACCTGTGCTTCACAGGTTATATCCTATGTTGCACCGATATGAATTCCAATACGCAATACGGATACAAGTACGAAAAACGGTAAAATTAATTAAATGATATGAATCCAAAAACGGATACGGATATGGAAAACAACAGGTCATACGTGAATTCGTGCAACACAGGCTCTATCCATAATGATATGACCAATCAAATAGATAGCAAAATAAAATTTGCAAATCATGCAACAAAAGCAATATAAGCCACAACTACCAGGTATAAAGTTTTTAGCCTTCCTGTAACTATAAAAAATAGTGAATCATGTTAATCTTTACCTGACCACAGGCCATAGCCAAAGACTCACAGTGTGTACGATTAACCTTACCCTGAAACAGATAAGAGTAAAACACTTAGAATAAAAAATTGATTGAGGCCAGCTAATGAGAAGTCATCTACATAAGAATTGAATGGGAAGAAAAGACAAAAAGAAAGGCCTCTGCAGGAGTGCTGGATAAAGACTTTACAGGCATGACACTGCTCCCTGGTCCAGTTTCTGGTAGAATCAATCCACCAAGACTCCATTGTGAACCACTGCATAAGAGAAAAATGAGGATTCGAAATCGAAACAGAGAGTCCTATTGCTTAAGCAGTCATACATTCCTAAAAACAGTATATCAAAGGCAATCTTCAATAGAGAATCAGCAACAGTATAGAGAGCATGAATTGCTTCAACAAAACCATCATCTGCAGCCTAACAAAACATCAAATCAGAGGAAGCAAAAGACGGTTAGTCTTAGCATCACATCGGCATGCATGATGCAACAGCTTATTAATGATGCATATAAAATCATAAGTTTTTAGAAAAATGATCATCTTATCTTCAAATGTTTACTTCAATATGCCCAAGACAATATGTATGAAATACACAGAAAACACCAGTACACCATTGCTCCAAAATCCAAAAATTCTCTATAAGCTTGAATAAATAACAAGTGAAAGCACCAAGTTCAAATTACATGAATAGCAGCTCAGAACTCTCTAACAATCCTTTGTGATTACTTTCAGCAATATACCACATTGTAAGCTAAGAGGATCACATAGCCAATCTTTGTGTTTAATCCAGTCCCTACAGCGGTGCCACCTTGTACAAGCTGCAAAAAGAATAAAATTCTAAGGAAAAATGATAAAATAAGTTGAAAAAAGGGAAGAACAGCCGAGTGCGCCTCTACCTGATACATCCGAGGCAGAGTGCATAGAAATCTATCAATTCGTTCCATAATTCACAAAGTCAGTGGACCTGCAAGTAAGTTTTAAACGTGCCATAATGTCATATTGAAAACAAAGTTTTTTACTCATTTAATTTATCAAATCTCACATTCCTACACTCACATATTGGGGGTAGAAGCAAATAACTCTCTATTGTAGAATAGCCGTTGAACACTAGACCAAGTGTCACAAATGTTGCATCTTTTGTAAAAGGATGTCCAATCTTGAGTACATTTTTAAACTCAACAGACTAGGAAAAGAAGAAAAATGAATCATTCATCACTCCCCAGAAAAGTAGAAGAAAGTTATCCACGGCCCACATATCTCAAACTTTCTTAGGGATTTCATCTTATTTATCGCTGAAGAAGTTGTACAAAAAAAACTTTCATGAAAGTTTGTGGTTAGCGTATAACTGTTGTTCTGATTAAGCGTACAAGCAAGAGATTAACTTGCATCATATAGCAGTAAAATCAATTACAATCGGTACCAATCAACTTGCTTCATATAGCAGTAAAATCAATTGCCACTGGTACAAATCAACTAGACACATGAGAGAGCATATTAGAAAGAAAAAATTACAAGATTTTCACTAAGAATCATATAAACTACCCTATAAACAGAAAATTGAAGTCTGAGAAAGAACTTCAACTAGGTTACAAATTCCTTCAGTGGGGAAGTAAGTTATGGTTTAAGGAAACTCAAACCTCGTGTTACCCGGATGACTTCCAGAGGGAGGACTGATATTAATCCAAAGCAACGAGATGATAATCGAAAGAAGGCCAGACCAGACATAGACTATTGTAGGAACCCGACCTCTCCGTCCCATCATCCCTTTAGCAAAAGGAAACAGATGGCAGAGCACCCAGAAGCTGAAGAAAACACCTCCTAAAAGCTTACTCCATTGAGGAAATGGACTGTACAAAGTCCTGGCAGCACCTACGGCTATTGCAATGATGTTAACCATCATGATTGTTATAGGAGGAAGCATTAGGAAGCTCCATTTTACCACATATAGATCAGCAAACTCGTCTTCAGCGTCATCAGGAGTAGCAGATTTCGAGGTCAATGTGAATGAGATATCGACTCCTGCTATGACTTTCAGTAAACCTTGGAGAACGGCTGCTGGGTGTGCACTTGTTCCTCCAATGAGCCAAAACTGCTCGTTCCTCCACCAGTCGTGTAGGGTGATTCCTGACCACTTGATCTCAAGGAGGGCAAGCATACACAAGGACAAAGTTACAAGTAGCAACAAGATTAAGAAGGTTACATCAAGAGATTGAACTATGAATTGCCCTGAAAAGAGGGAGAGAGCAGGGAGGAAGCAGTAGACAATGAGGAACATTGAAGTGAAAGGGTATAAACCAACATTCAGGTAAGCCACCCTTTGCAAGAACTTCATCCTCTTACTTGCGAAAAGTGCATTGTTTTTCGAGAAGAATATCTCCACTGACCCAGTTGCCCATCGAAGAACTTGATGAAGTCGGTCAGTTAGATTGATCGGAGCAGTGCCTCGAAATGCATCCCTTTTAGTCATACAGTAAATTGACCTCCAACCTCTATTGTGCATTCTGTAGCCTGTCACAACATCTTCTGTAACAGAACCATATATCCACCCTACTCGTCTGCCCCACTCAGTTCTGTCCTCGTAGAAGCAGGAAATAACGCTTATGGCCTCAGCAACAGTAGCAGCATCAAGAGGCTCACGAGGGACAGCTAGTGAGCCTGTCGGCCTCCCTTGGTTACCCTTGCCTTGAAGATCCTGAAGAAGCCTACCTTGGTATTCTGCTACTGGGATAGATGCAGCTAAAGAGGTAGAATTTCCAAACCTCTTGGGAAGGAGCAATGACTCAATGTCAAGGTCATCATCTTCTTCTTCTTCACATCCTCCAACTGGTAAAGCAATCTCTTCAGGGTTTTCTCGTTCCTTAGCTTTCCTCCTTAATAGCAATTTAAACTTTCTAGAGCCAAACCATCCACTATGTTCCGTGGCCCTTGGAGGACTAAACCCATATAAAGCAATCCTCCGGAAAATGCACCCTGTTCCAACATACATTGGGCCTTGTAACCCATCATAAGCCCTCATTGACACGTCAAAAAATACAGTGTTGTGATTTGCATAACGATCACTGGGATCAATGCCTTCAAATCTTTGAGGGAACTGTACATAACAGACTCTATCACCACCTCTGTCTAGCATAAAGCACATTCCTTCCCTCAAAGCTAAGGAGTTGTGGATGTAGTGATCACAGTCAAGGTTCAGAATAAATGGACCATTGGACATTATTGCACTGGTTCTTACTAATGCATTCATAGCCCCAGCTTTTTTATTGTGATCATAGCCTGGTCGTTTCTCTCTTGACACGTAAACTAGCATGGGAAGGCGTATGTCTACTTCCGTTGTGTCTATCAAGTTCTCAGCATCTGCTTCTGAGCCATAAACTAGTTCAGAGTTTGGTGGAGCTAGCATAGCCTACAGATATAGAAAAAGATCCAAGATCAGACATTTTATTATTATGGAAACTCGGCTTTATTAAGAAGCAATAAAGTGGTGATCAAAATTTATAACTTCCATAGCAATATCCATAACATTATCCTAACAATTCCAAAGATTATGCAAATTCATTGCAAATCCAATCTGACAATTAAGCATAAAGCTGGCAAATGATCATAAATTCGACATTAAGGTTACTACAATGCATGCACATTAATGTCATTGTTAGTTATGGCAGTTAAAAAGCCAAAACATTGTGTAATATTTAGAGAAATTTATCTATAACTTTTACTAAAGTAAAACCTTGCTGACGTCATACTTAACACATGTTAAATTATTTATTGTTAAAAAAATTTCCACTTTTTTTAATTATGATGTCATCTCCTTTTTTTTCTACTTTACATTAATATTCAATAGAAAATTGTTATACATAGAAAATTTGTGTGACTATAAAATTACCTTTATTTTTTTCTTTTATTTCATGTTTCATCTCTACGTTTTCTATAATAATTTTTTCATTTACTAGTATTATATCAATTAAATTTCCTATGATAATTCTATAAAACATATAAGTTTTCACCGATAAATAAAAATATTATAATTGAAATATTTGACAAAAATAATTTATTATAAAGTGCATCGCACCAAAGTATTTTAATATAGCAATTCTTTTCATAGAAATATTATAATATAATTGGCAAAGGCAAGGCATTTTATTATTAACAAGCTTTGATCGGCTCGGCAGAAACAAAGGAAGTACCTGAATGATACCAGCATGATCACCTCTTGAGTGATCAGGCTCTGCTGAAGACCAAGTTCCAGGCCAATGAGAACCATCAGACATCCATGTTCCCTTGGAAATCTTCAGAGGTTCAGCAAGGTTTCCTCCCATTTCCATTTGTTTCTTCTTTGCGCGAAGCTCTTCATGAGCATTATAAGCATCAGATCGTCTTCTGATAGACTCTGGTAATGAGTTAATCCTCACTTTAAACTCGTCATACTCTCTCTTAACTCGCCTCCTTTCTCGAACAAAGTCCACCCTAACTTTGTTCTTAAGGAAATCCTTCTTCTGCCCAAAGTATGCCTCAGGATTTCTTGGCTCTATACAATGCTTTCTGCAGAAGGGCACCCAAGTTCTGGCAAAACTTGCAGTCTCAGCTAAAGCCTCGAATGTCAGAAGTGCTCCTCCATCATCTGAGAGATAACATGCCAACTTCTCTACAGGGTAGTCAACTGCAAGGATAGAGAGGATGGTGTTGGCTGTTACAAGAGGAGGTTCTTTTTCAGGGTCTGCAGTAGAAACAAAGACATCAATTCCTGGAAGGTCAGATCGACCCTTTGGGTTCCGAAGATTGGGGGATTCATAGCGGTCTTTTAAGACAGAAAGGTCAGCAATTCTGTTAATGGGACAGAGTTTTGGAAGCTGGTCTAAAAGCCAAGAGAATGCAAACCAAACTTCACATGTCACAGACATGCCCCATAACCACATGGCTTCGTGGTTAGGATGCCTTATTCTCCATGCAAGGTACAAGCCCAAGGCAGCAAGGCGTATCATCATCAATAACCTGCATTAGAAAGATTGATAAGAATTATGGAAATCAAACATCATAAAACATGCCATTATCAAACATTAACTATGCTCAACTAAAATGTGAGTTTTCTCTAGTCAAATATGAAAAGCAGACATAAAGGCAATGCAGAAAAGTTTAAATGCAGACAAGAGTCACGAGAATTGGTATGGTAGTATAGGAATTGAGAAGAACTCAGGAAGTGAAAGAACTGCTTAAGTACATAAATCATGACAGAGGAAAACAAAATAACAAATGAGTCATCTATCAATCTACCTATCTATCTATAAATATTACTAAAACAAAATCCCTAATATCATGCTAGACACGTGTCAAGCTATTATTTTCTTCATAAATAATGTCATATACTTTATATTTCTCCTACTTTCCATTAATAATAGATTGAAAAATGTCATATATATTGAAAATTATTTGACTATACAAATTCTTAAATAATTTAAAATGGGTTCCTCTCTATCTTATTCTATAATATTTATTTATTTAATATGATATAATATTATCCCATTAAAATTTCTACTTTACCTTATAAAATATGGAGTAATATAGTAATTCCATAAAAACCTATTAATTCCCCAATAATAAAAGCGTTTTTATAATTGAAATATTTAACAAATTGATCTATTATCACGCACATAGTTCAGTCATTTCTTAACTATGAATAGTAGTGTTTATTGAGTTGAGTTACTCGCAAACTACTCAAGCTCGACTCGGTCAAATACGTTGAAAAAGAATGATAGATAATTTAAAATAATTAGTATATATAAAATGATATATAAAATGATATGATTTGAAACAATTAGTCTATACAATAAACCCAATATAATTTTCTGTCTAAAACCAAATCAAGCTTATTAAAGTTAAAATTTAGCCTTCTTGTCGACCCAATTTAGATATAAGTACTTAAATTTATTAAACTTATAAACGAGCTGAAAACGAGTTTGAACTTTAATCGACTTCAAGTCGAACTCAAAAATTTAGTCTTCCAGACAAGCCGTAGTTTCGATTTTTTAGGTCATGAGGTATTGAGCTTGAATTGAGCTCTGTTCAAACTCGAGCTTGACCACCCTTAAATATGAAGATGATTTCACCGACATCAAGTAACTCTTAGCATCTTCTCAAACATACTATCAGAAATCCCAAATCACAGAAATCATCCACATTTTTCCAGAAAAACCTAACTAATAACAACCAATTAAACATGCTAAAAAATACCCCCCATCACACAAACAAAACCCTCTTATAAATCTCAAAAAGCCAACAATTTGAACATTTAAAAAATCATATCAAATACATAATAATAAAAAATAAAATAAAATTTAAATTTCAAGAATATAAAATATGGTAGTAAAGTTTATACCTGTAAGGGCTGATAATAGCAGTAGAAACAGCAACCTTCCTAGTCAAAGGCTTCCTACACCTCTCCCCAAAATCAGGCGGATATTCAAATCCAGTATTATTATTCCCGCCATCACCGACCCCTGGCCCGAACCCGTACCCATCTTTCGGCCACAACGCATTTCCATACCCATAAGTCCCCTTCGTCTCAAACAACCACCTATTATGATCGAAATCGGGCGGGTTCTTAACCGATTTCACAACCGAAAGCCGCTTGTCCATCTTAAACTCCGCCATTGATGGCAAAGGCCTTGCCTCATCCTCCTCCTCCTCACCATTATACTCCCTCGCTCGAACCCCGTTGTTTTCTCTCTCCTCGTTGTACAGTTCCTTACACCCTGGACAATGCCCTCCATCCTTGTTTGCCAAGCAATCGAGGTAGCATTCCCTGCAAATTTTGAACCCACAATCACATGGATTTATGGCTTTCTCGCCACACCCCTTCATCATACACTCGTTCATCAATTTCCCCTGTTCTTGATACTTCTCCATTGAGCAGTCGATGACATGCCCACGTGTCACTGAATTAAACCCACCTGTAAAAATTGTCCCCGAGATGAAACCCGACCCGAATCGTCCCTGATTCGTCCCAACTCCGTCGGTTGACTCAGTAGCGTTTCCGCTAAAGTTGCTGTTTTGCGAATCCGAGAGAGAGGGAAACGCAGGTCGTTCTGGAGTTGGAGGAATGTGAACAGTATAGGAAATGAGCTCTTCTTCATCTTGTTCGCCACCGTCTCCGACACCTTCGACGGCGTTGATTTCTTGTTGAGTGATTGAGTAGCGGCGCCGTCTTGCGGAGGAGTTTCGGTTGCTCTTTCCACTAAGAGGAGAGAGAGAGTGGCGTTGGATTGGACTTGTTAACCCAACATTCCGACTACCCCCGCTTGCCGTTACCTTTATCTTAACCGGAGAAGATGGCAATTTGTTTAACATTTCTCTATTTTAAGAAACTTCAGAAGAAAAAAAAAACTTCGAGAAATTATGGAAACTCCTAAGAAAGGTGAGATACTGAAAAAAGGATTGAAGAAGATGTGAAGTATGGTATGTTAGAAAACGGTAACATTATTAAATTTTGAGAAGGAAGAAGGGAGTCAAGAGAAAGTAACGGTCGAGTAATCTTGATCGTTGAAGGAGAAGCTAGCGACGTATGTGATCGGACGGTTGTGTGTTGTAGAGGTATGGCTCACATAGGAGGTGAGTCAGAAAGTCAACATGAATGATGATTTTATTACTATCTTAACGGTCTTATTATTGGATTCGGTAATAAAGTAGATTTATGTGAGATCTTCTGACCATGTTACGTAGTATTTTTTAAATTTTGAATGAAATCTGGGAATTATTTTTTTTAAACGAGAAATATGAGAATTATGAAGTTCTATGATGATGTATTTATTCTTATATGCGCAAATATTATGCGAGGCGGGAAGTAATTATATACAATCATACAAATAGTTAGTATTCCATTTGTTTGCACCCTTTGGCTTCGTCTCAATTACGATTTTAAATATTTTTATATCTAAATTCGTAAAGCAAAAAATTATGAAAATTTGATATTCTAAAAATTTACATTGATTGAGATGCATGTAACAATATCCCACTTAAATATATTATTTTTTATAATTTAATAAAAATTTGTAATCAAACTTTTTAGAATATTTAATAAATTTATCTGAATTTTATTAAATTATAATATCATTAATATGTATTATATGGCACGAATTAATAACATAGTTGTAGACTTAAATTTTGTTAGGATTATCTAATATGATTGTCCATGAATCAGCTGTAAATACATGCATTAACGGACAGATTATAAAGATTTGCATTTATTATAAAGTACAATAATTAAATCTTTAGAAGCATAAATCTGTGCAAGCTAAAACTACTAAAACAATAGAACCACGTATCTTTAAAGGCGATGCCATGTAGTACATAAAATCTAACATACAAGATGCATACAAATTTCGTAAGATAAAGACAAGCTGAATTAAAGACAAACCAACAAAAAAATTGTAAAGAATAACAAGATTAATATAAAAAAAAAAACTACCTAGAGAATAACTAAGTAAACATTTCCTTGATGTCTTAAACCATTGTCTCTTGATCTCAAATACATTGCAGAATGTACACTCAAATTTTGTTAGAATTGTCAAAGCATAAGCTGGTAAAATCATGCACTAACGTCTCAAGATTAGTGTACAAAAAGCATACCTTCAGATACATGAATACGAAGCTACTAAAGCTTACAAATCTTACCATTGATTATTCCATCACAAGATTTATGAAACCTCTATTCTTCCTCCTATCTCAAACCAACTTCTGCTTTTTCATATCTTTGTTTACTAAAGTGAATTCAAAAATCAAATGTAATTGATAGTTTTCAAGATATATCATATATCACATATCAAGACAGGACTAGTAGTAAATCACTCATCGAATCAGAGAAATTCTAAAAATCACAATCAAAAGTAAAATTTATAACCCACGGTAACATTTTTTTCCAAACGATCATAAATCACAACACCCTTACAACAAATATTTGGACCCGACTTCCTGTACCAGAGTTCAACATCTAAAAACTTAAGGAACATATTGTAACGCTGGTTGTAACAAGCAAAATTACACATAGCTGTCAATCAAAGACTTCCTCATCTCATCAACAATGGCACTGGGTTGAGCTTCCCTCAACTTGAAAACACTCTCGATAACTGAAAGTTCAGTAGCCGTTGTGTCAGTACCAGTAAAGGCTGTCCAGTCATTCACCGTCAGGCCAGCAGCAATTACTTCGCTTCCTCGGTTAACAGTTCCAGCCACCAAGGGGACCTGGAGTAGGGTAGAAAGCTCATCCAAATCTTCAATTGAGGTGTGAGGATGAACCTATAATATAAATTAAAAAAAATGTGTATAAGAAAAAAATACAGTATCAGCCTATCAGATATTGAATTTTTTTTTATTGCTATCAGGGAAGCAGGTACATACCAATCCACCTTTGTTAGAGAAGGCACAATAACTTCCCACAAGAATGTTTCCAGCAATTGTTTGCCTGAACACCTCAACACCAAGAACATCTGCAATAATCTCTTCAGTTTCCTAATTACACCCAAATGGAGCAGAGCATAATCAGACAAAAGTTCAGAGAAAAGCGACAGAAGAAAAAAGCTTATGCATGAGAAAAAATTCCACAAGAAAAGCATGTACCTTATCAAGATCAGTGTGTGTGAGAGCAACATAATCGTTGCAGGCTATGCAATTTCCAAGAGCAGATAGCTTTTCCTCAATACGTTGCACAACTACTGAATCAGGAAGACTGTTCCTCAGGTGTTGGAGTTCTTTACGGCATGAAACAAAGCGTCAAGTCAGTTATTAGAATGTATATGTGAAAGAAGCAAAAACAATTCAAAGAATGCATATATGAGGTCAAACAGCAAGATGTCTAGCTGGTAAGGGGTAACAGGCTAACAGCAATCCGTTACTCTACTAGGTTCATTTCTGATTTCAAAATTAAAAAACACATCAAAGCTCAACAAAGAGTCAAAGACACCAGTGCCCACTCCACAATTTATCAGTATGAGAAAAAGTTATATCAATTTTGCGATGTTCTCCAGATGCTACAAGTAAATACAACAAGAGAGAGCCCGAGGAACACCAAACAACAATCAAAACTCATCAAGACTTAGACTTTGGATCATGGACATAGTTTCAGAATACAACCAGGCATAATAAAAATATATTCTTTTTCAAGAATAGGAATCAAAGATCACTATCAGATGTTAGGTCATAAGTAATAACTAAGCCCGTCGCAAACTTCCCCTATTAGAAAGTTCTATTCCCGGATAAAAATTCATAATGCTTTCTTATCCAAGGAAACCAACTGAGAGCTTATGTGATGCATAATTCAGAACTTTGTGCAACAAAATCACTTCACATAACATCGAGGATTCGAATCGAAACAGTAAAGGCACAAGAAGCATCGGTAAAATCGTATAAACAACTCTAGATAGATGCATACTCACCCTGGTCAGTAGTGGAGTGAGGCACAAGAAGCCCCTTTTTGTTTCCTGCCATTGTGCAAAAGAACCATAGCTCATAAGTACATTGATAAAAGCAAAAGGATATCGCAATTGCATACATAGAACATGAGAAAAACCAGTACTATCAGTTATCCACACCTGCACACATTCGGCCAATAATCCTGGTTCCAGCAACAGAGGTCTTCACAACCGGGATATAATCTGCCAACTCCGCCTCAAACGTACTGCAAATACACTACCCACAATCATAAGTTGAACCATAGTAAGACCAACTTACCCTACAAATATCACCAGTTTAACCAAACAAACCTGTAGAAATTCTCCGAACCACCGATTGCAACCAAACAATAAGCATTGGTCAACTTCGAGAAAACCCCAACTTCACAATTGTTCTCAAATTGAAGTCCTAAAGTACACAACAAACATCGACACACATACACATATTCCCCCAAAAAATAAAAATGTCATAAGAACCATAATATAAAAATTAGAAATGATAAATCGAATAAAGGGGAAATAATCGCTTACTGGTTGCCATGATTGGAGTGGATCGCGAAGCGAGAACAAAAACAGCTGCAGAAAATAGAAAAAAGACAGAGAGAATTAAATGGAAAATAATTTGGTGATTGTTGATAGAACAAAACCCTAAAATAATTGAGAAGAGATGGATGGTGAGTGGATGAGGAGAGAGTACCGAGAATATGACGGCGGAAGAGAAAGAGCGGGGACAGTATGAGGAGGACCTATGCGGGGAGCGGTAGGGTGAGCGGCGGGGCGGATTGATGATTGGCAAAATTGGTTGTGTATGAATTGAGGGTGCAATAGTTTCCGGAAAATAATTGTGTTATTTTCGAAATCGTGACGAGTATTTGTAAAATAACGAGATATATGAGGGAATTTTTGTAGCATATATATTCAAAGGAAGTACTTAGTGTTTATATAGGAATAAAAAAAACTAAACATAAAATATATCTTATTAAAATATAATGAACATATTTCAAAATATTTCATATCATACATAAAATAGACATCCATATAATATCACATAACATAAGATATTATGATATACACATCATGTTCTCGAGTAAATTGCCAAAAATTGGGCCGAATTGAATAATTGATTCTAACTTGTAATGATTTAAATTCGATTTGCACTTATTTTATATGTGAAATGATGATTTATAACTCGACCTAAACCTGACTTGATATTGACCGACAATCGATATGACTTGATATTACATGGGCCGAACCAAAACCTACACTCAACTCTATATAAACTAAAAAACTTATTTGAATTGATTTTACAATGAAGCAAATTCAAAATGGCACCTACAACCGCGCGATAGTAACTAGTAACTCGTTTTAGTTCAATATGTCGTTGACCCGACCTATTATTGATGAAAGTCATAATGACCTTTGACCTGATTTTATCTAACCCAAATAATAGAACCCAAAATTGCTCACCACAAGCTCGACTCAAACCCAACTCAATACAACTCGAACCATAAATTAAACCGGGCTCAAATTAAACGAATCGTATCTAACCTATACTTGAAAAAGTAAATAATCTGACACGACCTACACAAAACTTAACCCGACGCAATTACAAAATTGACCTGATGTTAACCCAAAGCACTCAAATCGATAACTCTACTTACAATTAGTCTAGAGTAAAATGTAAGTACTTTCACATTTGTCATTTTATATAAAGTCTATATGACCATATGGCATTTTATATATTGTTTATATCACCTTATTTTTCAAGTGATTTGTGTTGTACAATCGATTGTGCAACAAATATATTTCTTTGGATGAATATTGTATGGTTATTTTTTGCTTATTTGCTCAAAAATAAATGTGAAAACCAACATCTTTGTTATACAATGAATATTTCGTGCTTTTCTTCATGTAGTTTAAATAAAGGAATTTACTAATTTTAATTACAAAGTATTAAAACTACTTCTAGGGTACAAGTGATGCCTCGAGTTTTCAACTATGCCACATTGTGCGATATTCACTATTCAATTATTTATTCATTTTCTTTAATATATTTGTATTTATCATACTTTTTTAAAAAAAAATGATATTATGACGTATAATATAGCCCAATAATCAAGCTCTTTATGTTTAAACGTGAGTTCATAGGTTTAAAGCATGTCACACAACATGGTTGGGTGAACTCACTCTAAAGATAAGATTACAATACAAATCAAATGAATTAACCACTCTAAATATTAACAATCACGATGGTTATTTCGGTATTGAAATAGTTGTAATGGATCTTAAGGTAATATTTTGTAGCAATTTTTGTACTATATTATTTTGCTTATATGACATGGCGGTAAATATAGAAGCAACTATATATGTAAAGAAATATGCTCCAAAAATCCAATCAAAATTACATTAGGGCAACATTGTGCAATATCAATATTTGGATGATAGAATTTAGTGTTTTATGTTCGTCGTTTGATTTGCCAAATTTTGGACCGTATAATCCTATCAATATCTGATTATACACTCTAAAATATTTTATTTAGGTCTCGTTTAGCTCACTTGACTTATACATTAGACTGGACTTAAATTTATTGATTAAAATTTATTTTTATTGAATAAAATTATTTTTTACTAATTTACTAAAATATTTATACATGATATTACTAATTTTTTAGTAATTATAATTTTTGCTGATTAAAAATTTTTGATTGTCAATTAATTTTTATACTAATTAATCATCCTCTAAGGTGAAGCAAATAGGTTCGTAGACCTGCCAAATATTCATAATTTTTTTTTTTACTTTCTAAATTCAACACTTGCTTTTGTCATTTTAATTACACTATACTCCGTAGTAATTTTGAGTCCAAAGTTTTTTTGGCAAAGAAATTTGTTGTGGCTTTAACTTGGGGAGCAAGCATTGTGTCCCAACAGTCTTGCACGACTCCTTAGAGTAAAAAAGTGGTCATAGGAATCCCAAAAAAAAGTGGTCATATTCAACTCCAGATGTTTTCTTGGGGAACAAGGTCATCAAAATACTTGGGGAACAAGGTCATCAAAACCACTAATTGGACCTTGTACCCAAGTGCACAATGCTCATTTTGTACCCGATGAACATTCTGTATAAAATAATATTGTCAATTTCAAAATTTCCCCCACTAAGTGCAATGATTACAGTTGGATTTTCCACGCAATATTCGTTACTAATGTTCATTAGAGATAATCTAAATGTTCATTACAATTGAGTATATTGTTCATTCTGCTTATATATAATATTTATTATATGTGAAGTTTATTACATAATTTTTAATGCCTTTGAATGTAATGTTCAATGCTTTTGAAGTTAATGTTCAGTGCCTTTGAACATAATATTCATTGTCTTTGAACATAATGTTCATTACCTTTGAATGTAATGTTCAGTGCTTGTGAACGTAATGTCCATTGTTTTTGAACGTGATGTTCATTGCCTTTGAACGTAATGTTCATTACCTTTGAACGTAATGTTCAATGTTCATTTTAATAAATATGTGTACAGTGCGTGTACATTCCCAATGCAAAAGTTTAGATTTAAAAATAATATTATAAAATTTTTTGTACGTATCTTTTCCCAATTTTCCCAATGCGCAAATTACGAAGCACTGATGATGATTTCACATGGGAAAAAAATATTACGCATCCAATGTTCATTGCAAAGAATGTTCATTTTGTTTAATTCGTGTGAATGTTAATGTTCATTGTGATAATACTAAATGTTCATTGTGGTAATACTAAATGTTCATTGTGGTAGCACTAAATGTTCATTGTGCATCATGTTCATTGTCAAAAAATTTCTTCATGAATGTTCCAGCTTCATTTTCATAATAACTAGTGTTCATTTTTATAACACTTAATGTTCAATAGTTTAATATTGAATGTTCATTACATAAATACAATATGTTTATTTTCCAGTATATAATGTAAACGAAAATTACAAAATTAAATTTGGAGGTCGTATTTTTTAAGCAAGTGTTTATGGCAATGAGTAGATATGTGCATTGGTCAGATAAGGGTCGGGATGGGTTATAAACTTTATGTGTTGGGGTTTGGATCTCCGAATCCGATCCATCGGACCTCCGAATTCGATTCAAAATTTAATATATTGTAAAAATTTTACTTTTCTTACCTATTTTTTTGTTAATTTCATTAGTAATACTATAATTCATTTATTATATATAAAGTAAATTTAAAAAAAAAAAAACTATACAACACATGCGAATACCATGGTTTTTTAATTTATTTAATTTTTTATTTTGGGTTATTATATTTGGGCCTTTTTTAATACTAGTCTTGGTACTCATCATTCGGATCGAACTCGGATCACAATCAGGTCGGATTTAGTATAATATTCGAATTTGACCCATCTTTTAATCGGAGTCGGAGTTTTTTTATTGGATTCAGAGTTGGAGTTTTTTTAAAGGATCGGATCGGACTCGGTTCGTATTGAATTGACATCCCTAGGTGATAATCTGCCTAGATCACCTCTAATATTGGCAGTGGACCATTGGCAAGCAAGTGAGAAACATTCATTACCTGATAGTGTTTAAAAGTCTTGTAAACTATTGAGCCTTTATTGACCCGACGTGACCCTTTAAAGACCCAATAAAATATGACTCTTCAAAAGACCGATTCGATCAAACCCATAAATAATTAGGCCCTTTCATAACAGACCGATCAAGGGCTTTTAATGGGGCACACCCATTTCAAGAGATCTAGCAATAAGATTCGCATGAGATTAGGACAGAATCAACTCAAGAATAGAACATAATCTACTCAAGAATTGAACATAATAGAAAAAAAAGAGAAGAGGAAAATGATACGAATGAGCTCTATTTATATACATAGAGTAAGAGAAAGCATAGAATAACAACCTGTGTAATTGCCTTCCTGAATTTCAGGGTTAAGTATATTAAACTATATCAAACTTAAAGTTTGAGTACCAAGCTTATTACAAACTATTGTTGAGTTGAGTTGCTCCTTGATTTTGTAATATACTTTCGTGTCATGACTGTACCAATACAAGCTCTTAAAATTCACTTTATGTATGTCAGATTATAAGAAGCTAAGGTTGTGTTTTCTTTAGACCTGTTCAAATGAGTGGGGCCCCGTTAAAGCCCTTTAACCGGCCCATTTGTAAAAGAGCCTAATCAATAATTGGCTTAATGAGTTGGTCTCTTAAAAGGTCATGTTTTATTGGGTCTTTAATGAGTCAAGTCGGGTTAATAATGGACCAATAGTTTTCAAAATTTTTAAATACTATTAGGTAATAAATTATTTTCACTTACTTGCCGATGGTCCACTACCAAAGATTGGAGGTGATATATGTAAACTATCACCTTCTATAGATAAAAAAATATATACTTTCTTTGGATGACCCGACCCGTTATATATCTCCTTTGGCCCGGTCCGGCCCGTTTTGCATCTTCTTTGATCCAACCCGTTGTGCTTGTGACTCATCCCGGCCTTAATCCAACCCAATGCACATGTCTAGTTTTCTTTATCTTAATTTTAAGTTTAGAGGGTAGAATAGATTGGACAAACAAATTATGCAAAAGATGAACAAGAGAATCGATGCACATTAGCTACCGATGCATTTTTGTTTAGTTAAATTGGGCATTTTTCTTTACTTTGTTAAACATATTTAATATAAGATTAAATATAATATTACAAGCCGTTAGGATAGATTATTGAAGAAGGTAGCCCAATGAGTAAAAATTAGGTTTATGATAATAAGACTTTAATTATATAAGGTCAACAATAAGTAGAGTTACTATAGGATTAGGTCATTACATGCCACAACTATAACCCAATTATTTTGAGAAAGAAATCAAGAGTAAACAAATACATGTATTAGGTATATATGCGTAATTGCCTTTGTCTCTCTCTCTCTCTTCGATTTTGCCTGTTCGTTTGTTGATGCACTAATTATTTATATGCTATTGACGTAGGGCCTACTTGAACCGCCCATTGTCAATCCACTACAAGGAGATTATTGACCCGAACTGACCTTGACACAACCCGTCCAATAACCGGGTCTAGTAAGAAGTACATAGCATAACATATATGAAACGAGAAAGAGGTAGAACATGGCTGGGTTATCATGTGTTAATTGGTGTTTAAATGTTCAGATAATATTTATTTACATAATTGAAACACTCTGGATCATTCCAAACTCTTAGCTATTTTGTACGAAGCTCCAAACAGCAGATACTTCCAGTCATTTACTGTCAATCCAATAGCAATTACTTTACTTCCTCAGTTAACTGCTCCAGCCATCAATGGGAGGGGGGTTGTGTAGAAAGCTCATTCAAATCTTTACTTAAGGTGTGACGATGGACCAAAGCACCTTTGTTAGAGAAGGCGCAGCAACTTCCTACAAGATCATTGCTAGCTATGCACTTTCCCCGAGCAGATAGCATTTCTTCAATGCCTACAACTATTGAATCAAGAAACTTTTCCTTAAGCGTTGGGGTTCTTGAGGACGTAAAAAAAAAAAAAAAAGACTTTGTGATCATTTTTTTTCTGAATCTCCATTCAAATTTTCAATCAATGTTGAAGACACAATTCCAGGTTTTTCTTAATCTCGATTTTATTTTCCAGCTTACTACGTTGTATGGCGCAAATCTTGACAATAATCAGATCGTGTTATATACTACTTCCTTAGTTCTTTTTTGTTCTTCCCATTTTCCCCATCTGAAAATTTCAAAATATTATTCTCATTTGAAATCCTTCTATTTTAGTTTAATATTGTGATTGATTGAAAAAGTTTGGTTAAGATCATTATCCATGTGATATGTAGCTTATTGGTTGATTTTTTAATTGTTTAATATCATAGACTTTAAAAATTCTACTACTTATTTAATGCTTAACCCACTTGCATCATTTTTAAATAGAATATATTCTTAATTTTAGATTAATTTAAATTATTTTATAGAATCTTAATAATATTTAATATTATCTTGGTTTCTTCCCTGATTCCAAATGGAAAGGAAAAAAAAAGAACAGAGGAAGCAGCATTTAGTCTATTGAATTGGTTGAGAAAAGCATGCAATTTAATCAGGTCCAAGCGATCAAACTAAAGAAGACTCCTGGCAGCGCAAGTAAATAATTATAGCCAATTCTAAGAACTCTATACTGGAGCTTTTGTCAGTTCAAACGGATAAATAAGCAAGGAGACAAGGAGAGGTCATTTTTATCAATCAGCTTTGGTTCCTTTGAACATCAATTTCACAGTTCCCCCAATCTACAACCTGATTTATTACCTCACGATCCTCATGAAAATTGAGCGTGTTTGAACTTTTTTACGAACAATTGCTCTTACAATTTCTTGCCAAAATACCTCTTCAGAGTCAGGCCACATGAAGCACCATGTTGCGTTGAGTATAACAGTGTCTCTTTCACGTCTCATGCTGGTGATTTGTTGGTCAATTAGGAGCTCATTTTCATCATCATAGAATGATTTCTCTTTCACCAAATGCCAGTCAAAGCTCCACTCCAGTATCTGGACGGCTGGACCTATATGCAATATGAGAATCTCCACAAAGGTTGCTCTAAGAAGAATTAGTATAAAGATACTATGATATTTTTGCAAGCCAATGATCAGACCTATTTATTTCAAAGTAAAATAATATATTGCTGATGGTAGGAACAATTTAACGTGCTACAAACACATAATTACACCTTCAAAAACACTAAAGTTCCTATGAGCCCCTGAACACCTAAAGACTAAGCGAGTTACCATTAGCTTATGGATGATAAGTTGATAACTAACCACCATTCTTGCAGATTTCAGACCCGTTGTCCATCAGGACTCCCAAAAAAAGACATGTTTATTATGAATTAATAACTATACTAAGACATGTTCATATCTTTAGAAGTGTGTATAGAAGAATGTTCATGAAAAGACGTAATTAGCAAATACATAGCTACATCCCATAATATTGACAGTAGTGCGGGTAGAAACTAGGCCTGATTGCCTCCTCTATTCTTTAGAATCCAAAACACAATCTAAAAACAATACTCCTTTGTCCCCTTTTTTTTGCCCCCGGTACAAAAATCTACTTTTTTAAGATATAATAGAAAATCTTTGATGGGACAACCCAAAATAGAAAGTTTTTAAGTAAATGGGGAACGAACCAAAATGGAAAATGGGGCAAAAAAAAGGGACAGAGGGAGTAAAGCACAGCTTAAGTATTCATTCCCTGTAGACACACAATCACCTACTGCCGGGATGAATTGGCAAAAATCCTGATGGTGACAAATCAAAACTTCTGAAGCACATAAAACCATTTGCCCATAGCGCTTTGGCATTTTTTATGTGTTTAGCAGTAAAAGATCAGATGAATTTACAGGTTTGTTACCCCTTGCTGACCGCAGTTTATGCTCTTTTGACGTCAAATATGAGCTTATTGTACATCATATAAATAATAACCTGGAAGTACTCTCCGTAACTGCAGAATGAAAACTTCCTGCACAGACATACAGGTTTCATGTCAGCATAGTGGAAAAGCATACTCCAAACAGGAATTCAAGAATCAAAATGAAGTCTGCACTCTCAGGATCATGTTCTGTACACTATCTTAGAAGTTAGATTAGATCGAAGGATAAACAAGCAATTTAGAACAATATTTTGAAACTCCCATGAAACCATGAAATGTTTCAGCATCTAATACACAAAAATTGTCATAGATTCTTATCAGTATCACATATAAATATGTTATTTTCAGAACTTCTATGGTACTCCATAAACAGGACAAAATGTCAAAGATTTTAAAAGTTAACATGATATAATTCAAGTTCAATCCTCTACTGTCATAGATCTGATAACACAGTTCTCATATCTATTGGATAAAGTTTAATAAATAAAACATACTCAGAGGCTCAGTAAACAATACCACCAACTATTGCATATGGTTTAGAAGAGTACTTCGTATATTTTAACAGAAGTGCTGCTATTTCGTGATGACGATCATAAGGCAATATTACCGAAAAATCACAACTACCTGCCTCCACTGAGTATACAACTAATGCCGTCACAGCTTTGACAGCAACATCGCAAGCTCTTCATCAGATACCTTGACTTCAATACATGCTCCTAAAGCTGCAGCTAGTCTCGCAGCCAACTGGTGCTTACACTAACACAAACCAAGAATTATTTTCTAGTCATCAAGAAGTATGCGATAGCACTAATTCAACAAAACAATATGAACTCCAACTTACACAGAGCTGTTCCCCTCTGTTCACTATATCATAGAAAAATGAATAGCACCCACAGTAATGCTCAGCAAAACATAGATATTCTTCTTTCTTCCGAGATTCGCCAACGACCTGATTTTTTTTAAAAAAAATCCTTTTTAATCATCAGAAGATTCATATTATTACACATTCAACAACAGTTTAGGGACATCATTCATCACATATGGAAGAAATTAAACAGTATAATCGTAGAAATTACACAACCCCATTATAATAATTACAGAGATTATTTCCAACTTGTAAAATCCTCTGCTCCAGCATTTGCAAAAATTACATTATGCACCAAATAACTCCCTCCTTCAGCCTTTTGGACTGATTGTCACACTCATTCAAATTACACTATCAACACGACTACTAATTCCGGACATACTACCAATTCAAATCACACTATCAACGCAAAGAGTTACCTCCGGACATATTAGCAATTCAAATCACACTATCAACACAACTATTAATCCCGGGCACACTACTAGTTAGACTTACACTATCTACACGATTATTGATCCCGGACCCGGACCCGGGAAGAGTCAAATTTTAACAAAGGACCTGAAAAATGGAGCGGCCACTGGGTTCTCCGGACAGTCTTTTAACACCTTGTTGATCAACAATCCTCGTAGCTCGCTCAAAATTCTTCCCGAACAAAAAATGCAACCTGGGTTTTGATCACAAACATAAATTTAAACTACCCAGTTTACAAAAATTGGAAAAAATTACGAGGAGTTGGAGTATGAAGATACTAACACTCCAAGTTGATCATCAGTCACTGTTTCCCATCAATTTCTTCGATAGTTAGTGATTCGTTGGTCCCATTGTTGAATAAATTAAAGATGAAAAGAACACATTGAAGAGAAATTTGGGTTGAAATGTAGATGTGTGAATGTAAGATTGTGAACAAATAAATAAATTTGGGGTTGTTCAGTAGTCGTACCTGAGTTGTTGGACTCGACGTTCTTCCACACTGCTTCAGCAACCATTGAGCTTGACATCATCTTCCTGGGAGCGGGTCAGAGAAAGGCGACGATGAAACGGTTTAGGTAATCGGTAAGTTGGGTAACTCACAAGTTTAGACTAGGTCACATTGATCATTCGTGAGGAAACTATCCCATGAGAAAACTCGCGAGGAAGAAAATTCAGGTGAGTCTCACATTTTTTATACCGTTTTACATTTTAATGACTATTTTTTACATTTAAACAATTTTTTTTTTAAAATAAAAATTACCAACGGCCATAAAACAATTTTTTCTATAAAATGACACCTATTTTGCTATATTTTTTCACAACTTAAAAAAATATATTTTCCTAGTTGAATTCGTTTTTCACCATTATCTACTTCTCAACTGATATCATACACATTTATTTTTGCAAATCTTCGTTAAGGTAAATTATTTTGCTGTTATTTTCATAAAAACGATAATAAAAACGTTAGTTAAGACGTTAATTTAAAACGATTATCAAAAGTGATAATTATTAAAAAACGTTATTGTTAATCGCTAATTAATATCTATAGTTATTAAAAAAACGCTAATTAAATGCGATAATAAAGTAAATGATAGTTTAAAAAGGCAGTTAAAAAACGATTATGAAAAACGATATAAAAATGCGATAATTAACAACAATAATTAAATACTGTAGTTATGAACGATAACTATAACCGCTAATTAAAAATATTAAGTACATTACAAATTGATTGAAACGCTAACTACGCAATAATAACATAAATTAATTAATAACTATACAAAATTATTAATCATAATCATACATTAATTAGAAAATTAAGTAAAATTGGTGAATAGGGAAGAGAAAGAAAGTGTGGTGGGGTTTTGGAAAAAGTTAGAGAGAGATTGGCGAGGAGTTTTTTTTACTCACTACTGGGATCACATTTTAATCACAAAAAAACTCATGAGGATAGTTGGGTGGGATGAGTGAGAAAGTGGTTAGAGAGAGAATTGGATGGAAAAATTTTGCCCACTGCTAATAGTGGTCTTACCGGGTTTATGTTCACATCGTCAGTTGTAAGACCGTCTATAGGGCTATAAGGCTGTTAAAACTCGAATACCAATTCGGATCTATGGATTGATTTTTGATTGACTCATTGCTCATCGAATTTTATCGGATTGGTTGAAATGGGTCAATTTGAGTTTTCTAGTTAGGTCATATCATTATCGTGTCGGTTCAAATCGACTATTTTCTTTTTCGTGTTTAGGGTCGAGTTGTTTTCAGTTTAGGTCAATCCGGGTTGGTCCCTAGATGAGTTACAGTGGGTTATTTTTCGTGTTCTCCAAAACCTCGTATTCGGATCATGTTTGGTTCGAGTTCGTTCGATTTCTAGTTCAGGTTGTTTTTAGTTCAAGTAGATTTCGGGTTTTGGTCATAATTAGTTTAGGTCTTTTCTTGTAATTTCAACTGCTTTGGTCATACAAGTTCAGGATCTTCATCAAACTTGGAGAAATATTTCTTTAGCAATATCTATATAAAATAAAATAGTATAAGGTGGCTAATCGATTGAAATGAGATAGTCAATTATTACATAATATATTATATTGATAACTTAACATTGTGTTGGTCACTAAAGGGAAGAAAAAAAATAACTATGAGCACAACCAACTGAACAATTATAGCATAAACAACCTTCAGAATAAACTAAAACCCAACAAATTTATAAGCTTAAAAATAAAGATCCAAATACAACATTTATAAAAGGTATCTAATTTTTGATAAAGTGATAACATTAATTAGTAGTGTAATATACTTAAATGTTTAGGAAATCTTTAAAATATTATGAGTTTATTTTCACCAAATATATTTTAAAGTTAATAATGTTATCTTTGGGTCATAAATAAGTCGGGTAAAATAAGGTTAAAAATAGTCAAATTGTTAATAGGTCAGGTGAAATCAAGTCACAGTTTTTATCATTCAAGTCATATAAGTTATTTGTCGGGTCATATTAATTTCATGTTGTTTTCGGGTTGAATTTGTTATGTGCCAGGTTGCTTCCGGTTGGGTCAATTCAGGGTCAAATGCATATTAGGTTTCGGTCTTGGAATATCAGGCCTAATCGATCTCTGGTTGACTTTAGATTGGGTTAGGTAGGTTTACTATTCCTACTTCCTGGTACCAGGTTGGGTGATTTCAGGTAATTTCATAGGTTAGCTCAGATTTTGACGTCATTAGTCAAAACTTAATCCATTTCGAATAATCGACTTGAACCTCCAAAGATTTTAACATGATTTGTACCAATCCCACATGTGAAACTGAAATGCTGACCCATAACATGATGTAAACCCTTGTATTGATTGACCATCACTAAAATTTTATGATCTGAACCTGAACCTACATCTGACACGATATAACCAAATAACTGTTTTGAATCGACTTGACAATGATGCAAACTCCAAATGACATTTGACTTGATTATAACACGAAACTGATTATAACCTGATACAACATGTTATTGACCCAACTCGTGGTGATTCATAACTCGTTTTATTTCAATTTGTTGCCGACTTAACCAGTTATTTACTCGACTACTCGAGTACTAAATTTTAAATCATTAAAACCGTTGGATGATGATTGTGTCTTAAATAATACATAGTAAGCACATAGTAACTGTTAAGTTTTTGAAATTATAATTTAAAATGTAAAAATTATAATTTATTACTCTGTATTAATTGTAATTTTTATCATTAAATATTATTTTAGAACATTTTGAAATATTTTAGGATGGACACAATTTCAATTGAAAAATTAATTTATTCATCCTAATAGTCATCTTACCCAACTCTAACCTGGAATTGAATTTAGCTGGTTGAGCTTTTCCCTAGAAAAATTATTCGACCCAACTTTGATTTGAATTCAAAATTATTTGATCTGATAAATACCTAACTCAACAAATATCCAACCCAAAAATTATCCGACCCAAATATAACCCGGACTTGAAATTACCCACCATATACCCATCCCTAACTTGACTCGGTATACCCCAATCCAAAATTAATTTAGATCCGAATCTAACCCGTAATTGAAAGGTTAAATAATCTAACACGGTACGAGCCAAACAAACCTTAACCAAATCCGAACCCGAATTTGACCTAATAACAACTTGATTTGACATGACGTAACTCAAACCCAAGAGTCAAAATTACATAATCCTAATGTAACTTAAGCATGCAAATTGACAACTCTATCTCTAACTATGTTACTCATTCTTTTTGTTTCAAAACTATTTAGATGACAATAATAAATTAATGTTCAAATAAATTATTTATCTCAATTTCATAAAAATTACAATAATTTAAATTTACGTTTTCCTACGCACTAATGTGACAACTAATATGCCTAATTATCCATTGATAAAAATTATGAAAAAAATGTTCTATTAAAAATATATATTGATAAAAAATCTATAAACATTCCATATGGAATTAGTATACAAATAGTGCAAAGCTAAAATATTGCAATTTTAATTTTATAAAACAGAGAAAGTAGTTAATTTGGTCATCGGGGTTAGAGTTGATCAAATTTCCCTCGTTTGCTATTGAATATATATATATATATATATATATATATATATATATATATATATATATATATATATATATATATATATATATATATATATATATATATATATATTCTGCAGTATATATCGCCAGTCAAGGGAAAAACCCAAAAAGAAAAGAAAAAAAAAACTAGAAGAACTTTCCCACTAACCCTCCATTCTATTCAACCAATACGTAATGCATGGATTAGTGGTAAAACGATAACCTTAAGACCTATTCAACACGGCAGACCAACTCTCATTTCTCGCCTGGCTCCCATTATACATCAATATATCACTTTTATGCATATGAAACGAGTTAATTTATACTTGATATAAATATATCAATTGATATAAATATATCAAATGAGTATTTTCGTAGTTTCATTTTTATATCTGAAATAATAATATCTATACTTTATATAAGTTTTTCTGTATATTTATATCTTTATTTTTTTTATATTTAATATAAAAATATTTATATCTAATAGAACAATAACAATAATACTTATATATGAGATTTCAATATCAAATTAGAAAAGTCTCCATATGAAACACTCCCATATTGCTTTCTTAGAAGCAATAGCAACTATATATATAGTTTCATTCTAATCATACGCATGAAAAACTCCGATCCCTTCCATCCAAACATGGAAAAACTCTCTACTGTCCTCCTTACAACTCTACTTCTTTGCCTAGGCTCCTCTATTCCTACATCATTCTCCCAACCTCAAAACATCTCCTCCACATGTAATGGCATATTCCTACAGTACACCTACATTCAGGGCCAGCAGCTCCCCCCGAACATCACGGCTTCGGACCCGACCCAGCAGCCATACCGGTTCCAATCAGAGTTTTACATCCAAAACAACGGCTTGCGAGAGTTGAGGTCATGGAGAGCTTTTGTAGGTTTTCAGCATGGTGAGCTTTTGGTGTCTGCCTCTAATGCTGTGCTTCTTGATGGCTCTCCTTTGCCTGCTAACGTGTCAAATGGTACCGTGTTTGCGGGCTTCCCTGCGACTGACTTAAGGACCGCCGTCGAGACTGCCGGTGATGTGAACCAGATGAGTGTTCGAGTTGAGTTGGTGGGTACTGAGTTTGGTGTTCGGCCGCAAGATTTTCCTATGCCTTCTAATATTAGCCTTGCTAATGACGGGTTTATTTGTCCTAACCCTACTGTCCGAGGTAATTAATTGCGTAGTCATTTCTAATTTTTTTGGAATTAGATTTCTTTTTTTCAGTTGATTTCAATTAAGTTGCAGATTTCTTAAAAATTCCATTTGTTTTTCTAAATTTTAACAAAGTCACTTGCCTATTTTTTTGTTTAAACCACATGACATCACTAGAATCCTAAAATTAAATGGTACGTAACATTCAAAGAAAGCAAAGCCTAAGTTTTGTTGTTCCGTTCACACTACTATAGTCTTCTACTCACATACCCTAAATTTTTGGGTAAGTTTATGAGTCATCTTTATTTCGGGTCAAGTTGTTTACGAATCAGATTGTCTTGTGGTCGAATGTAGGTTAGATTCGAGTTTATAAATTTTAGGTTAAAATAGATATTCGAGTTTGATCTTATTAGTATAGTAATTGTGTACATATCAATATTCAGAGGGTTTTTGTTTATAGGAAAACATTTCCGACATTATTATAAGTATAATACATAAGTAAGACGATGTTTCACAAATAACGAAAAGTCAATACGGAGTACATTTGTTGAACTCACTAATTAGTACTTGTTCCACTTTCTTGCATCACTCCAATTTCTAGGAATTTATTTTACGCAGTCTTGCCATTAGGTTGTGTTTGATCTGGTCATCAATAGCAACCCTTACAAAAATATTTGTTAATTTAGTCAAAGTCAATTCATGCTTATAGTTCGAAAAAAAACTCATACTTGTTTGTTAATAAGCCAAAGTAATATCAATAGGTCTTGAGTAGAAGTGTCCTTCTTTGTAACCGGGCTCACCGCCTACCATTTCAAGTTGACCTCGGCCCATTTAAAGCTCAATACTAAGAAACTTTTTTATTTTTTAACCTTTTTTAACAAAAAATTCGAAATATAACTCCCGCAACAAACTATTTCGAAAAATGACCATGAGTTTAGGTTCGGTATAAAATCGGTGTCCTGAACAACGACTTTTATGTGAAAGTCGTTGTCCACCTTATTAATATTTTGTTAAATGAAAATATCTTTTAAAAAAAATAAAAAATTTAATATTTTTTTCTTGAAAGTCATTGTCCTTGACTTTCAATAAAAAATATTATTTTTCAATTTTTTATTAAAAAATTATTATTATTTAATTTTTTATTAAAAATTATTATTATATAATTTTTTTATTAAAAAATTATTATTATTTAATTTTTTATTAAAAAATTATTTTTTATATATTTTTAAATAAAAAATTAATAAATTTTTTATTTCAAGAAGAAAAAAAATTTTAATAAAAAATCTGAAAGTCGATGTATCAGACACGACTTTATACCGAACCTAACGCCAGGGTCATATTTCGAAATTATTTAGTACGGGGTCATATTTTGAATTTTTTTTTAAAAAAAGGTTAAAAAAAAATTCTCCCAATACTAAGCTCCATGTTGTTTGATTTTATGTTTATAGTTTTTATAGTCTTTTGTGAGACTTTTCTAAATTATACATGATATAAATTACATCAAGATATTAAGATCTTAGATATAGGTATTGTTATATCAGATATAAGTATTGTTATATTAAAACAACTACAAATAAATATTATGATCTCAGATATAGAAATAAAATTATGAAAATAACCCTTATATATTTATTTCAGGTTTAAATTAGGAGTTTATCTTTTATTTGCATCTAATAATACAATATATGTTTGAAAGTGAGAGTGTGGAAAGTTAAAATTGTGGTACCATCTGCAGGGAACACTAGTATGTCAACATGTTGCACACAAGATCCCAATGCTAGATCAACCATAAATGCAACAGAGCAATTCCTACCTAGGCAACAAGGTGATTTGAGCATAATGTATGATATCACATCAGCATATGAATCAAATTATTGGGCACAAGTGACTATTACAAACCAAAATCAAACAGGACGCCTAGACAATTGGCAACTAAGCTGGGAGTGGATGAGACAAGAGTTCATCTATGTCATGAGAGGCGCTACACCTTACAGAACGGGCACCGCAGATTGCATCTTCGGTGAACAGGCCAACTTCTACCAAAGCCTAGACCTCTCAAGTGCCGTAAGCTGCGAGCCAGATCAAACGATCATAGACCTACCCCCGACTTTTGCTAATGACCGGACCCTAGGCTCAGTGCCTTACTGTTGTCGAAATGGCACGATTTTGCCTCCAACCATGGATCCAAGCATGTCCATCTCCGCCTTCCAAATGCAGGTATACAAGATGCCACCAGACCTTAACGTAACCATTTTCAATCCACCACAAAATTGGAGGATCAATGGGACATTCAATCAAGACTACCAATGTGGGAATCCCGTTCGAGTGAGCCCGAGCCTCCTACCAAGCTCTAACGGCCTTCCAGTGCAAACGGAGGCCATTGCTAGTTGGCAAGTAGTGTGCAACAAAACAAGAACTAGTAGCACAAGACCTCCAAAATGTTGCGTATCTTTCTCATCCTTTTTCCATGAATCGGTCATCCCTTGCAGGACGTGTGCGTGTGGATGTCCTAGCCCGCGACAAGAACAAGCTTGCAACGCTACCGCGGATGCAATCCCCTTACCATCTTACGCACTTTTGGTTCCATTCGACAACCGAAGTGCTATCACCACGGAGTACGCAAGATTAAACCATATACCCACGTCCAACCTCTTACCTTGTGGTGACAACTGTGGTGTCACCATAAATTGGCATTTGGCATCAGATTATCGAAATGGATGGACGTCTAGGATAACCCTCTTCAACTGGGGGGACACTAATTTTTCCGATTGGTTCGTGGCCGCCGAGCTAGACAGGGCCGGAGGAGGGCTAGAACGAGTTTACTCCTTCAATGGAAGCTCTTTGCCAGAAGATAGTAATACAATTTTCATGCATGGTTTTCCTAGTAACAACGATTATCTTCTAGGACTAGTGAACGGGTCCAATCCAAGTAGAGATCCCAAGCGGCCTGGCTCTTTGCAGTCAGTGATTTTGTTCGACAAGGAGAGAACACCGGGGATTAATGTGGCTCTTGGGGATGGTTTTCCTACTAAAGTTATTTTCAATGGTGAAGAATGCTCTCTTCCTACAACGTTACCAGTAAGCTCGGCTACCATGGTGAGTTTTGCTAGTAGCATGTATATCTTGCTAATAACTTTGGTTCTCATGTTTATGTAGAGTTAAATAATGATCAAAGTTTGGAGTACATTTGACACTTCGTTATATTTTTAATCATGGTTTTTGATAGATTATGTACTATCTATGGAGGAGGAGGATGGAGGAAAGTAAGTTGTTGAAGAAACTTGTATATGACTGAGAATTTCATTGATTTAATCGGAAATTTGATTTATACTTGACAAAATGAAATATTAATTTTCTGATCTCTATCTACTAATTAGTATGGAGTATGACATTTCTACTAACTAAAGCATGAGATTTTGAAAGTATTCTGAATCGTTTCAAAATTATTGACTATTAATTAGTATGGAGTATTAATTTCTACTCGGAGAAATTCCTAATTTATATCTAATATAAATACATTAGAGGTATTTTCATAATTTTATTTTTATATCCGAGATCATGATGTTTATACGTGATATTAGTTTATTTTTCTGTATTTTTATATATTCTATATTTCTATATCTGATATAACAATAGCTATACATAATATAATAGTACCTATAACTAATAATTCCTAATATGATTTATATTATACATGAATTAAGAAAGCCTCCTAACTAAAGCAAGATATTTTGAAAGTATTATGAATCGTTTCAAAATTATTGATGCTAATGATTGACAAAGACAAAGAAAAGCTGCCTAAAAAACATGTAAAAAATATGTACATTACGTACATCCTAAGAAATTCTTAGGATTTAGGAGTGAGAGAAAGATATGTACATTAGCATGATATACTTTGAAATTTCCCTTTCTGCACATAGCATTAAACTAAAAATATTATCTACTGATATACGATACAAAATCCTTAGTAGCAAATACCTATAGATGATTGGCAACATTTTCTCTAGTTAAGCCAGGATCATCTACTAATTCCAAAATCTTTTTCCGAACTGCCACTGTAATGCCATTTTTTTAATGAAAAGAATACAGATCGATCAATAAAAAACATATCGAAAAAAATTAAATTAGAGATAAAATAAAACACCAAAAAACCTTTCACTTGCATGAAAATAAAAGTCTTCATTAATTCAAGTTTTCACAGTAGCTAAATTCCGAAGGAACCGCAAGAAAGCTAACTCAAAACTATCTCTTTTTAATTTTCGTGTTACATAAGGCTCTCGCTACAATAGAACATTATAAAGGTTCAATTTTACACAACCTTATTCTTATAAGTCCAAACACAAAACTATATCATTTATCCCTACAAAAAGACTAGGTTCTTACTAGTTATAGGCCTATACTATAGGTAAAATTTAGGTGTTGATTGTCGTCTTATTTTTCTCTATCTCCTAGTAAAAGCACTAAAGTTCTCAAAAACATCAAATTTTGGGATACAACTCTATGAAGTTCAAATAAACCAACATGCCTTTCAAAAGTTGGAGAAGCCATATAAAATGTGTAACCTATTACCAATATTCAACTTTAGTAGTCAAATTATTACTTAAAATTCAACAGGCAACAAACAATATTATATGATTCTTTCTTAAATCAAAAAGAAAAATAATAAACAATACACTAATATTGAAGAAATTAAAAAGAATACAAGTACAAAAAGTAATTATATCAGAGAAGCTTACTTGTAGTATGAGAAATTCCTAATTTATGTCTGATATGTTTTATACTTTTATATATTTTGTATTTCTATATCTGATATAAAAATACATATATCTGATATAAAAATATATATATCTGATATAACAATACCTATATTTATATCTCAACATCCTGGTATAATTTATATCAGGTATGGATTAGAAAAGGCTCTTTGTAGTCTCACACTGGTTAACAGCTGCCATAAACTTGGCATGAAGCTCAGCTATCCAAATTACCTAATGGTTTTTCTTCGTAGATGCATCATCTTTCATTTGTGCACCAAAATTACTAGCACGTTTCCTCTTACTTCATGCATTTTCCATTATCTTTATCCTCTCTACTTACAACAACATCAGAAGCGATTCAGAAAATTGTGTCAATTTTTTGAGATTATTTCTCTCAGTTAATGAGTTGGATTCATTCATGTTAATTATATCAGAACTACTACTTCCTACTGATTGTTCCGACCCTTTGATCAACCCATATATCATGGCTTTGTTTGGAATACACATACTTCACAATTGTTTCGCATCCTCCGTTCAAGTTGGCTTACGTAGGTAATCACAAGCTCCATATGTTAGCTCCTTTCTTACTAAATCCTCACCATTATCATCGGCTAACATCACTGAAAGAGTGATTTATTCCATAAAACTTTCACTGACCTCATTAGGAATATATATACAATCTTAAAATACAAGTCAAAGATATATACAATGAACATGATTATTTACAAACTATTTTCCTAACCTATTACACCTTGCATTCGAAGCGAGAGGAGTATGGACGCAAAGAGTGTCCCCAAAATCATCTAATAGTAAGCTCGGAAGTCCTTTTGTGAAAATGTCTGCAATTTGATAACGAGAAGAAACATGTAAAATAGGGCCTCGGCTCACCACAAACAACCTTCTCAAGCACCAAATGAATATCCATTTTAATGTGCTTAGGGTGTTACGTTGATGCTATACTAGATTAATTACCCAAAAGATACATCGAACTTATGTAGTCACAATATAAAAGTAGCCTTCTTGACCAGAACTTGTAGCTCTAAGAGTAAGTTTTGAATCCAATGAGACTCCGAAACCACATTAGCAACCCTGCGATACACAGTTTCGGCCCTAGACCAAGACAAAGAGGGCTAATGCTTAGAATGAAAAGATATCAAATTATCACCCAATAATACACAAAAGCCAAATGTTGATCATATACTATCAGAACAACCACCCCAATCTGCATTAGTAAATAGGGGCTATTTAAAGTTTCAAGAAGATGCCCAGCTAGCAGTGTATGTCGTAAGGCCTGTGCACCGCTCCCAAGGGTGCATATGTAGCCAAAACTCCAGCATTGGCTAGAAAAAGCCAACCAGAGGGAGGAAGAATCTGGCCATATCTACACATGATGCAGCGGGCTCACCATGTTTTCTCATCGCCAAAAGCCCACTGTCAATCGGATTTTTCCTTTTTGATTTCCATGTGTTTTGAGGGTTTTTTCGATTTGAATTTTGATGTTTGACTTGATTTAGGTTTTTCCTTGGGCTTCAAGTTGTTTCTGAGATTCTGATGAACGTTTTCGGGTTTAAGGTAATTCTTTCATTCTCACTCGAGTTCTAATTGATTAAGACAATAGTTTTGGTCCTAAACTCTTTTTAGAGGCCTTTGAAGACGAAACATAAAGTACTTACCGATTACAAACCTCCTCAGTTAACCCTATGAAGCATCCATTGCATTTATCTCAATTTCAAAAATTTGACAAATTATACTTATTTCAAAAGTTCGATCGTTTTGGACAATTTTGAACCTGGTAACAGTTTACTTGGTTTGATAACCATTGCTCTTATAAGGTCATATTATACATACAGTTATTAGAATCATCGACTTTTACTTTAAATACTCATTTCAACATATTTTCAAAACCCCTACAATTGGGTTTTAAACTTGTTTTAATGGCCTTTAGAAACCAAATATAAGTATAATGGTTATATCAATTCCTTAAATGCTTTATCCATTACCTTTATCTTTGTTTTAAGAACCTTACAAAATATCTCTAAATTAATGTATAAAATAGCATTCAAAATTTGCTCATTTTGGATAATTTTGGACTAGGTCAGAGAACACTTTGGTATTCTTACCATGGGTCATATTAGGTCTTACGGAGATTGAAACTACATGCATACTTTGATTCTAAGTAAACACTTATATCTACCGATTTTCTAAACTCTTACAATTGGATCTAAATTCATGTTTAGGCCTTTAGAGACCAAACATAAAGGTACTTATTAGTTCAAAACCTTCTCATATAATCCTAGCAAAATCCATTGACTTTATTTCAATTTTGAAATTTTAGACAAAATCTCATAAATAGTGTATAACAACATTCAAATACTGCCATTTTATCTTAGATAATTTCAAATCCACTAAGAGAACACTTAGTGTACTAATTATCTTATAGGGTCTTATTAGGCCTTAGAGTTAATTAGAATCATCAACTTTAACTCTAAACATTCATTTCAATCGAATTTTCCAAAACTCCTACAATTTAGTCTTAAACAAATTCTAAGGGCATTTGGAGACCGAATATAATGTATGGTAATGGTTCCTAAATCCTCATACGTGCTTAGGAAACATACATTACCTTTATTTTAATGATTAGATTAAAAAAATCTCAAAAACAATGTATGAAACCTTCAAAATTTGACCATTTTAAACTATTTCAAACCTAATGAGATAACACTTTTGTTTGCTTATCATATGTCTTATAGGGTCATATTAAGACCTAGGAGTGATTGGAACCACCTAACTAATTTTTAAACTACCTACAACTGGATTTTAAACTCGTTTTTAGGGCCTTTAGCCACAAAATATAAGGTATTTATTAATTTCAAATCTCTTCATATGACTTAGTGAAAGCACCTAGTACCTATATTTTAATTTCGAAAAATTTTATGAAAATCTCGAAAATATAATGTATAGAAGTCTTCAAATTTTCATCATTTTAGGTAATTTCAGACCCGATAAGAGAGCACTTATGTATGTATACCATTGATTTAATAGGATCATAACCAGGCCTTGGAATGATTATAATTTTATACATTTCCTTTGTTTCAATTTCGAAATGAAAATAACCACCTTTTAAGGTCCTAGAAATTATTTAAACTATCAACTTTGACCCTATATGCTCGTTTTACTTCTTTTTTTTTTATAACTGAAACATGTCATATTAGTTTTCAACATATGTGACCAATACGAATTGTTAGTTTTGTTCTCAATTTTAATAACTACAATTAATAATATTAACAAAAAAATTAAGTTCTTTATTTGTATGGCGATCCCTTTATTAATTTCCTTGCTTACGTAACGCTTCTTATACTTTCTATAAGTTCCTCTTTCATATATTAGTTAGGTTTAAATTTTTTTTCAGGCCAATAGTTAGCTTTATTTTTAAATATAGCAGTATAGTGAACTTAATAATTAATACATATAGGGTATATGGCTATAGGCAGCAATTATCATAGATCTTCAAATTCCCAAACTTTGTATTTCTTCAATCAATCCAAATATCTCATTGAGTAATTAACCCTAGAAGAATGATAGTTTAGTACCGCAACTAAAATATAGAATATCTAACATGCATCTAACCTATCTACATTGAAGGATATATTTATGTCATCTGATAAACATTTAATCATTTGACTTTGAAATGAGTAAAAATTATCCTTAAATACACTTATAACCCAATATATGCAAGAAATTCTAAAAAAAAGCATCCTTCGTCTCGATCAAATTTTTTTTTTTGGGAACATGGAAGAAAAGAGAAAAAATCTAAAAGCCAATTATGGTTGTGATATAGGGCTGGATATAAACCAAACTAGCTCATGAGCTATTCGGGATCGTATCGCCCAAAGTTCGGCTCGAGCTCGGAATTAGCCGAGCTAAGCTTTACAAAAGCGAGCCCGAGCTCGAGATCAAACAATACAGGCTCGAGGGCTTGACTCGGCTCGTATCTAGGCCTGCCAGCTTTTATCGAGTCAAATCGAGCCGCGAGCTTTTATCAATCCAAACTTGAGCTCAAATTTTAAAATTCGGCGAGTCATGAGCCCGATCTTTAGGTGTCTTAGGCGAGCCAAGCCACGAGATTCTCAAGCTCGGGCTCGACTTGGTTCGTATCCAGCCCTACTGTGACAGCCAGTTTATGAGCAAAATTAACTAAGAGTCTAGAAATTTTAAACATGAAAAGAAAAGAAGGTTACTAGATTTCTCCCTGCTATCCCTGATTAAGTTCTGCAATTCCCTCATAGTCTTGGTCGGGCACTTGCGCCGATTCTCGGACTTTAACTTTCCTCCTCGTAACATACAGTCATTCATAAGACGCCAAAATAAATTGTTAGGATAAAAATATAGAATATATTTCATGTAAGTTGATAGATTAGCCAAACTAGCTTGCACACTCACGCTAGCTAATACAATTGCACCCTCTTTGAACTAAGGAAATCTGCTCTTCATCATAAATAACCAATTAAAAGAACACTGTCAGGTCAAGATCATATACAATGAGGAGTTCATCCCCAGCTAGACATCGTGACAAAATTTCGTTACTATATCAGAAAATGGGGTCACCGTGTCACAAACCAAACAGGACCCGGAAAATTATTGATGCTGCACTTGTGTCTGTGGTTTCCAAGGTAATTACAACGACCAAAGTTCTCGATCCCACTTAACCTCAGCATCAAAAAATAGAGCTTATGAAATTGTGAGATGCCATGACATTGCTAGCGGTGACACGGGTAAAATGTTTCTACTTGGCTAGAACAATATCTCTTTGAGAATGAGAAGCACCAACATAACAAAACACATTATGATGAGAATTGTTGCGCCCATGCCATACCTCCTTGCCTTTGTGATGTATCCGCTTAGAAAAGATGAAAATGCAGGTATATATTACAGTCTCATAAAAACGTATGCAGTGCAAACTACTGTCTCAAAATATTCAAACAAAGGAAACATAAAAAAAATTGCCATTTTAAAACAAGTACTTAATCTAGCTCCGTGTCCAAAGAGGACATACACTAATTCTGAACCGCAAGTACTTCATTTACATTTACAGTCATTACTATTCCATAGTTCAGATGTCTACAGACAAGAAAATAAGACCAATCCAGCAGGCAGCTGTTTAAAATTTATGCCTACTTGCGCAGAAAATAATGCAGCTCCGACCAAAAATAAGGACGAAAAATAGACAACTGAATAGCAGAAATTTGATGAATAAGCCACGTCATAAATGCATACTGAAATGTTGTTTAGCCTGAGAGATAGGATTACTAAGAATTACGAGGACAAATGAAACACAGGGGATGCAAGGGCTCTAGGACCTCAAAACACTCTTAAAAGAAGCTTGCAAAACTTTGTTCACAATTAGTTCTTTATAGCTTGCACTTTTTTCTTCTATGCACAAAGCAGTATGCACGGATCTGAATAAATCTTGGGGGTCTCACCTCAGAGGCGTAGCCATAATCTTAAACTTGGTGATACACCATCTTGTACAATAATGTTAAAAAAAATCAACAATTATGAATAATTATAGTTGAATGACGATAATCTAAAATTTTTGAATTAATTACATATAACAAAATGCAATACCTCTGTGTAAATAACAAAACGGTAGTTTGCCCCCCTGACTCTCCTGGAATGACTATATACTCCCTCACAATTTTAGAATAATCTAAGAATGGTGTCCCCCTTACCAAAATAGTTCATGACTGGATATACTTACCACCACCTGAGTTCAGTGAGACAACTAATAAAAGGTAATTTGTAAATCATGTCATATCATAATGCTTGAATATGGGGAAAACTCATACACTGCTTAATATCTATAATAAAAGACAATATTCACTGCAAAAATCTCAGAACTGAAGAAATAGTAGACGTCAGCAATTTAAAGAAGTTTCTGAAAATGTTTCTATATTGAGAAAGCATGAGTTATACAAAGCTTCAGCACAACATGGAGAGACGCCATAAAAGGGCCTCAGTCAGACATAAGGCTTTAACATATGACAGATGAAGACTTTTGACAAACACAGGATGTCAGAGAGGGGGAATGGGAAGGCAAGAAGAGAGAAATTACTTTCTGAAGCTGTTTGAAGCCCTCCTCAACTGATGTTGCAACATTCTGGATGTTTTAATCTATCCGGTCAACTATAGTGCCCTGAAAGCATTGGCAACTTCAGTCACCACAATTCTAATGGAAATACATGAATAAATACATCATCATGATGTAAGTATAACCCGGTCAATCACAAGAACTGAAAGGTCTTTCATGATCTGCGCAAGTTCATTCACAGACCCCACAACCTAAAATGTTCAACAAATTCACCAACAAACAAATGCAACTGAAATCAATAATTGCCAATTGTGTTGTTTCAGATAAGAAAAGGAGCAAAATGTTACCTGAGTGATCTGTCTTTCCCTGTCTGCTGTCAAATGTTCACTTTTCATAAACTCAGACATTTGATGATTGTCAAAATCCTGTACAAGACGAGCTCATGTCAGCCAATGTAGGCATAAACAAATGTATCAACTACATGAGAACTTACACCTACAATGAACTACTCTGCTAAAATTCATGGAACTTCATAAATTCAATTGTAGTAGGAGCACAACTAACAGAGGCAGATCCATCAAAATCAATGTGTCCAAATCCTGGCCATAGGCATGCTCCACAGCTTCTTATACTTCAACAATTACACTGTTGAACTTAGATAGCACATTCTTGCTATAACTAGCTTGGGCTGTATCTCTTAGAACTTAGATCTTACCTACTCAAGCTTTGTATCAACTGCATGCATCATGTGTAACAGTAAATATTAAGCAATACTATATTGAGTAAAATACAAGTGTATCACACTGAAATCAATACCACAATATTACTCTTTATGCATTTTCTTCATGTATTTAAATTCACACACGAGAATACGTATTCCTCAAATATCATAGATCTTGCAAAGCTTGAACAACTAAATACCTAAGTATCTTATATGTTATATCTAGTCTTAAGCAAATACCTAACTGAGTATCTTATTTTCATTCTCTGAAGCTTCTGTTGTAACCAGCAAAAACCAAATACTTCAAGATTTGGTCGTAGATAATCATACATGTCTTTATTAAGAATACAAAAATAATCATACAAGACTAACAGATAATGTAATACTAATAGGGGTTCAGAAAAAAAGTAGACAATGATACCATGTCACTGAGTTCATCCTCCTCATATTTTATCATGATCCCATTTAAATTCATTTCCAAGTCAACACCATCAGCTTCCTGTACAGAATAATAAAGAAGCAAATGTTCTCAAAAACACCAGCAGCTAACCAACCAAAAAGAAAATGATGAATATCAAGAAACAAACAATTACCTCCTTCTGTTGCCTAAGTCGTTTTAAATAAGTTGACTGCTTCTTACGAAGTTCGACAGAAAGGTTCTGAAGATCTATAGCAAGGGAACGCTGTCACTGGAATATTCAAAGTAAATCATTTGATCCGGTATCTAATTTTGTTTACCAAGATAAAGAAAAACTTATATCAACAAAATGAACAGAATCATACAGCTTTACAAAGACCAGTAATTCTCTAAAAAGAAATAGCCAATTAACCGGATTCACCTAAACTAATCTAGAAAGCATAAATAGAAAAACATCACTCTCCCAAAAACACCAAGTTAGAATTTTGACTCAATAAAATCCATTAATTTCTCTTATTCACAACACCTAAGGTAAAGCAGCTCAAGCATCTTATGGTCTCACTAATAGTTTCCATCCCTGAGCCCTCCCAAACCCTGGGTAAAGGGAGGTATGGAACCCCAACTACTAAAGATCCCCTAATGGGGTTCGATTTCTTGAGGTAATTAGAAATAAGCCTTAAAGCAAGACGAAGCCTTTCTTGGAACTTAGTACCAAGACAGAGGGTGATCTATTGGTGAAATATCCACTAATCGGTCACTTTCTTGTAATTTGTAGTCCATAATGTTCCTTAATTTATAAGAAATAAAATACAAGGCTATTAAGTATGTAAAAGAAGAGCTGCATACATTTAAAAAAAAATCCAGATTCTCAGAAGAAATGACAACCAGGCTCCCTGATTTAGAGATTTGAAAAGAGAAATCCAACCCCTGATCTAGCAGATTCCTTTAAAAGTGAACGGCTTAAACCATCACAAACAAAAAAATCGAAAATAGGGAATAATGTAAAGTGCACGAGGAAAGGAAATGGTAAAAGGATATCTCACCCGCCATAGCCTCCATTCAAAACTTAATGCTCAACATCAACTTCATGCGTGACCATGGGAATGTAAAAAAAGAGATACCTAATAGATAAATTTCTCAGATTGAGCACCTATCCATTAAACTGAACTCCATACGTGATTCTAAGGACAGAGTATGAAAAGGAATTCGTTCAAGAGAGGATCAAAACCATTCACCCAACATGAAAATATTCTTGGCTGCCAAAATTCTGAGACCTTGACCACACTCATCCCAAAGCCTAGATACCTTATCTCACCCCCACAGGATGATTTCTCTTGTCCTCAGCCAGCCCAAACCAAAGGAAGTCCCTCATAATTCTCTCAGACTATTAACAACAGCAAGAGGAAGGCTAAAAAGAGAGAAGCAATACATGGGGATGCTAGTCGATAGGACAAAATGTTTTATTATGAAATGAAACTAATAGCATAAGAAAAAACATGGGAATTAAAGCAAAAGAAATTGCAGGTTGATGGATGGGTGTAGACCAAAGTTAGGAGAAAGGTTGCAAAGAAAACCTTATGTTAGAGATCCGCTGACAGAAGCTACACACCTTTCTTTCGAGAGGAAAGGACTCTCCCAGGTTTGTTGTCACACTTTTTCTGAATGCTTATACCTGCCTATTCAGTTACATTATATTCTACTCCCCCTTCCCAACCATCTATCCACTTATTACATTATATTCCTTTTTTTTAGCCCCACTGCTAACAAACTATAATTGTAACAGATTGCCTTCCCTTTCTTGCGTGCGTAGGTGAACCTGATCTGAGGCTTAGCATGATTCCTTGCATTACCCACCGCCCAGACAGCCACCTTGTCTTCAAGGTGGAAAGAAGGAAACCTCATTGCCAAGACTTCTGCATCCTCCCAAGTTGCTTCAAAATCAGCCAGTCCAACCCAACGGATCAGAATCTCAGTGCTGCCATCTCCAGGCCTACTTCGCACCACTAGATGCTTCAGAACCACTGTCATCACCATATCAGATGTGAGCTGTGGAGGAAGAGTGGATGAAGACTGTGCATTCCCTATTGCTTTCTTGAGTTGTGAGATATGTGAAATACCGGATGTATTTTGCTAGTAGGAGGTAGTAATAGTTTGTAAGCTACAGCTCCTATCTTTTCTTGTACCATAAAAGGCCCATAAAACCTTGGTGCCAGCTTCTCATTTATCTTCTTAGACAAAGAACGTTACCTGTACGGTTGAAGTTTGAGAAATACAAAATCCCCCACCCCAAATTCTCCATCTCTATGCTTTTTGTCTGCATTTTGTTTCATCAGATTTTGAGCATGTGCCAAGTAGTAATGCAAGTCATCTAGTATAGCATCTCGTTCCCTCAAATGTTCCTCCAGTGAAGACACAGGGGTACTTCCATGTTCAAAGCGAAACAGCCTTGGAGGATCTCTGCCATATAAAGCACAAAAAGGGGTACAGTTTATAGATGTATGCCAAGCAGTGTTGTAATGGTATTCAGCCCAAACCAACCATGTAGACCACGACTTCGGCTGGCCATTAATAAAGCATCTAAGATACGCTTCCACTCCCTTGTTAACCACCTCCGTCTGTCCATCACTTTGAGGATGATAAGCCGTACTACGGTGAAGCTTAGTTCCCTGTAATCTGAACAACTCCTCCCAAAATAAGCTAATACTGTCTGTCACAATCATGGTGGGAAACCCATGCAACCGAACTACTTCTTGTATGAACATTCGTGCTACATCTGCTGCTGGGAAGGGATGACGAAGTAATATGAAATGGGCATATTTAGTAAACCTGTCTACAACCACTAATACTGTATCCCACCCCTTGGACTTGGGAAGACCCTCCACAAAGTCCATTGAAATGTCTTGCCAAACCTGATCCGGAATCGGCAATGGCTGTAGCAAGCCTAATGGGCTCAATGTTGAGGTATTTTGCTGTTGACAAACTACACATGACAACACATATCTTGACACGTCCTTCCTCATACCGGGCCAGTACCACTCTGCTGCTATACATTGATAGGTTTTAAAGTCTCCCGAATGTCCACCCACCGGTGTATAATGATATGCCTTCAAAATTTCTTGTGTGATCTCTGCCGATCATGGAATGACTATCCTGGACTTGTACTTCAGAATTCCATTATCCAAGGTAAACCACTTGGGACTAGGCAGACCCTCCTGTAACGCTTGTTTTAATTTACACAGCCACTGGTCCTTGTTTATCCTCTCCTGTATTTGCGCCCACGGAAACTGACAGGTGCGACCATTGCATAGCAAGTAGCCTTGGTAGGAAACCCTCTAGACAAGGCATCGGCAACTTTGTTTGAGGCCCCTGTTCTGTACTGGATATCAAACGAGTATCCCAACAGCTTACACACCCACTTCTGATATTCTTGCCCAACTTCCCGTTGCTCCAGCAAAAACTTTAAACTTCTTTGGTCCGTGCATACTAGGAAGTGCCTTCCTAAGAGAAAATGCCGCCAATTTTGGATAGCTAACACAATCGCCATTAATTCCTTCTCGTAAATATGTTTATTACGAGCTCTTAACCCCAATGTCTTGCTGTAAAATGCTATTGGGTGATCCTCTTGCAATAACACCGCTCCTAACCCATAACCGGAGGCATCAATTTCCAACACAAACATCTTGTTGAAGTTAGGTAAGGCTAACACCGGGACTCTCGTCATTGCCTTCTTTAGACCCTCAAACGCCACTGTCGCTTCAGTGCTCCACCCAAACAAGTCCTTCTTCAGCTGATTAGTGAGTGGCCTAGCCAACAATGTATAACCCCTAATGAACTTACGATAATACCCCGTTAACCCTAAGAATCCTCGAAGCTCCTTGAGTGTTGTGAGTAGTGGGCAGGCTAGCATAGCTTGGATTTTTGTGGAGTCCACAGCCACCCCTTGAGCTGAAATAACATGCCCTAAGTACGCCACCTCATGTTTACCGAACTCACATTTCTTCAAGTTCACATACAGACAATGTTTCATCAGAATGTTAAGTACCACCGAAAGATGATAAGCATGCTCCTCCTCTCCATGTCTATACACCAAAATGTCTTCGAGAAACACTCAGAAGAACTTACGCAAATGGGGCAGAATGTCATTCATCAAGGTCTGAAACATAGCCGGTGCGTTAGTGAGACCAAAGGGCATAACGAGAAATTCATAATGCCCCTCGTGTACGAAATGTTGTCTTGTGTACATTGCTAGCCTTCATTCAGATTTGATGATACCTAGATTTCAAATCCAATTTAAAATAAATCGCAACTCATCCAATAACTCATCAATAATAGGGATCAGGTATTTGTCGGGAACTGTCACCTTGTTAAGGGCGCGATAGTCCACACAAAATCACCATGAACCATCCTTTTTCTTCATCAAGAGCACTGGAGTAGAAAACGGGCTAGTAGAAGGTTGTATGATACCGGCCGTGAGCATGTCTTGTACTAGCCTCTCTATTTCATCCTTCTGGAACCGAGGATATCGGTAAGGGCAGACACTCAATGGGTTGCTGCCTTCTTTCAGTATCACCGAATGTTCAATCCCTCTAGCAATGGGCAATCCTGCTGGCATTCTAAACACATCTCCAAATTTAGATAATAACCCTTTTAGAAAGTCAGGAATATTACCTTCCATTATTTCTTCCTATGCTCGAGCTTCAGCCTCCACCTGATTCAATTCCAGTAAGTAGCCTCCTCCTTTATGCAAAGTCCTGATCATGGCTTTTAAGGACACGCTGGAGAGGTATCACCTATCAATGTCACCTCTCGATTTCCCCATTGGAATTTAAGCACTTGAGTCTTCCAATTAGAGGTCATTGTCCCTAATTTTTTGAGCCATTGGATGCCCAATATGACATCCGAGTTTCCCAGTAGCAACAAAAAATCCTCCTTAATCAGCAGCCCTTCAATGGAAAAAAGCACTCCTCTACACTCCCCTTCTCCCTTCACTGCCTCCACTGTTCCCAATATCACTCGTAATTTTTTGTCACCCCCTATTTCCAACCCCAATTATTTCGCTACCGGAGACGACAAGAAATCATGGGTGGCTCCCGGGTCGATCAACACCACGACTTCTCTCCCTTTAATAGTCCCCAATAGTACCCCGCCGGGAAGACGTGCTCTGATACCAAGTTTGTTAGAGATGCGCTGACAGAAGCTACACACCTTTCTTTCGAGAGGAAAAGACTCTCGCAGGTTAGTTGTCACACTTTTTCTGAATGCTTCTTAGTTTAAAAAGACGTGGGGCGCCCTAAGGCGCTAGGGGTCTTCGGAGCCTAGGCGCTAGCCTTTGGGTATGAGGCAACACCTTTAATTATTCCCGTAATACCAAAGAGAAGCCATGAGAGCTCATAGACTAATCTCCTACTCAACTGATAGCAATGATCAGCATTATCAAAGGGCACTTTGTGTAGTACTTTCAGCACTTAAAACAGAAAGTTACTCTAACAAAAAGCTTTTATTATATCCTCAAATTTACAGAATCTCAAAAAAAAAAAAAAAAAAAAGTAGTGGTCCCCTCACCAATAACCTCTTTATCCATAAGTTCCACCCCTTAAATACTTAACAAACATCATTCTCCTCCTAGCATGAACAAGTTTAAAGAAGATAAGAACCAGTACTTCCTTAGTCTGTTTTACTTCATCTTCTAATTCATAAGCCTCTCCTTCAAGGATAAATCCTCCAAAGAAATGACACGCCCTATCCTACTCAGCTATTAATTACATGACAATTTATTTCACACTTATTTCCCTTTAGGCGAAGAGAATTCCATTTCCTATTTTCTCTAAGAAATGCCAACTCTTAATTCCTATGATACAAGTTATGTAACTAGGAAAAAGCAAGTCATTGCCAAATATGTTAACTCCGCAATAATGATGGCAATTTTCATTGGTTAAGAACCTTAGTAAAAATGTCTGGTTTTTTTTAAGGTGAACAGATAGCTAAGCTGCTTCCTTGGCAATGACTAATCTACCTCCACATCAATCAAACGTAGTCAAAACATGTAGATGATGCACTAATGCCAAAAGAAAGAACCCTTCTCAAACACAGAAAACCAGATGATTGAAGCCGCTTAGTTATCAAAGTATCCACATATCAACATAAGCAGTATATATTCCTCACCATTTGTTCGTACACCCTTGTTCTATCTACCTCACACTCCCCATTTTGCACCCCCAATCTTGTCAAGAATCAAAATCTATATGCCACATTCTAAGTAACACTTAATCAAGTCATATGCACTCTCCAAGCAGGAACAAATGAGTCAACAAATCTAATCACTTCGATTATTTTCTCTTTGCCTTACCAAACAACACATGATCTAGCAAACCAACATCTCCGCATCGTAGCGAAAAATTTAACGACACGCATATAATTCAACGAATCAACGTATGATGATCAAAATTTGTAACTAGCAAAATTGCAAACAAAAACAAAAATTAACAATCTCAGCTACCCTGCCCAACTCTTCTTTTTAGCGTCAAGCGAACCACAAAGGATATTGATGTAAACGGAATTCGATCCAATGTGGTACAAAGTCATAATTAGTCAAGACGGGAAAGACTGACCTGGAGGTAGAGGGGTCTTCATTGCTGAGAGGAGTATAAGAAGAGGATGAGGAAGCGTGAGAATTAAGTAACGAAGTCATTTCCATCACTAGACCGCCGCCGCCGCCCATCAACGACGAATCCGGCATTTTGACGGCTTTAATTGCACCCCCTATGCTTTCTGAACAGCATTGTTCGATTTCGAGTCGCCATGTCTGCAAAATCGAGGCGAATTCAGAAATTGATGGTTTATGAATGCAAAAGAGACGAAATTTAGGGGTATTGATGGAGAGAAAATTAGGAGAATGATGGAGTGAAGAAGTTGATAAACTACTATTTGCTGGTATTTTAGTTCGATTCTGAATTAATTGTTTTATTTCAAAGAACATGTGTGATATTTGATTTAATAGTACTCCATACAAAATGTGTATTACTAAGAACTAATATAATCCAATGATGTAAGTTGGTGAATGAATAGCGTGCGTGTGCGTGTTTTGAGATTTTTTTAAAACTTTTTTTTTTGGCAATATGAATAAAAACAACACATAAATTAGATATTTACATTAACTATTATGGTCAGATCATATCTTTTGCTAACTAAAATTCTAAAAACCTTAAAAGAAAAAAAAGAAGAAAAAAACTTAGCTTCTTGTCCAGCAGGGTCGATGAGTAGATGTGCAACTCTTTTACTTATATTTTGTTGTCATCTACTATGATATTCAATCCTCATTTAAATTAAAGGATTGAAATTATATTAGGTAATTCAAATTTCATATAGTGTCTATAGGGAAGTCTTTTAGCTCCTTAATTGTCTTAGTTAGCATTGACCGCTCTCTTAAAAGCCTCTTTAAACTCTAAAGGTCATTCTTAGTGTGTTATATTCAATTTCTTGATCTAGATCTTCTATATCGTGTGGTTATGTCTGTAGTTGTCACATGGTGGTGCTAACTATAATTGTCATGTGAGAGAGAATTGTGGCCCTTCTCAACCATGTCCATCTATGAGACCTACAACAATGTGGAGTTTCTTACCAATCAACATAATAGTGTCGAGGTTGCCTTTGGCGAATTGAACTTTATGAAGTATCTAGGGGATCATTAACACATGTAAGAGAAAACATGTCTTAATTTAGTAGCTTTTTTTGTCTATCTTTCTATTAGAGTCTTTTATGAAGATACTTTGAATTGGGTCTTAAATCGAGGGGTTTAGAGCAAGGATTTCACTTTACAATTCGTTTTTACTAGTTATGAACCCGCTGTGATTTACTCCCCTACCCGCCAAAACTTATTGACTTCTTTACCTGCCCCACCACTCATGGGAGTACAACTTTCTTACTCGTCCTCGCAAATATAGGTACAAATCTAAACTCATGCCTACTTATACCCGCTTTCATCGCCATAAAAAAATTACAAGAAAATGCTAAAGTCGCTTTTACAAATGGTATTTCATGCCAACAAAATGTTAAAAAAATTAATAACACATAAATTCATAATTTTATTAGTACATAAAGCAAATAACACGTGCAGATAGATAAAGTTTTTAAAATCAAAACAATACATAATTCAATCTCAATTCAAATAGCTAAAATTTACTCCACACCTTCTTTTGCGTCACATTCCTTCTCATATCTCTAATTAGAATTGGGCCTACAAAGTGGCCTAACCTTGGAATTTAATTGGGGTAGAAATATAGAATATATGCATATTAACATATATTTGTGAGTATGAAATGGGCCAGTTGAAGCGAAAAAAGGCGAATCAGGTATATGATAGGTTAGATATACAATTCATCACTCGCGCCGCATAACTTGTGATGGATACACCATTTTCCCCCTTATCGGCCCCACCACCTACCAAACTCATACCATGCTTACCCTTTGGTGGATGATTACCTATTCAACTCATATAGCTCCCATTCTTATTTGTATGTTCCTTTTTGTTTTTTTTAATTAAATATTACAAGGACTTACCATAAATACAATTTTGCAATTTTTAAAAACTTAAATCAAGACAATTTTTTTATGTTATATTTGGTCTTGTTGAAGTCGGTCCTTCATCTTTAGACAATATTATAGTTCTCAACTTCCCACTTTTAGCCTTTCTGCAAACCAACGTCAGAAAAATGAAAACCAAAAAAGTTGCTAATTTTGTGAAAGTCAGCTCTGGCAGTTGATGGCCGTTTGTGTGAATAATCCAGTGGCGGGAGCTAATAGTATAAAATAATAAAAGCATATAATAAAAATGAAAACATTTATTTCATTATAAAAATTATAATCAAGAAAAATAGAAAAAGACTTTTCCATCAAATCAGAAGCCGTGAGGGGGGCTGAGGGCTAAGTGTACAAACACCCCCTAACTTTGCCACCCCCTTAAATTCGCTCTCCTCTTCCGAAAAAAAATACCCAAAACCCTCATTGACTTTGTATTAAGATTCAACCTTTATTCATTCAATCACATATTTATTGCTCCAAATTTACCCAAATTTTATTTAATCTTTGCTAATTAATTTATCAATGGATGATCGAAAATGGAGTTTTTCCCTCTCCACTTCTTCATCTGCCAAGTATAATCAGTCTTACTCTGGTAAAGGTTTGAACTTTATTTAATTGGGTATAAATTTTTGGGTGTACTGTGTTTTTTTTTTTTTTTTTTTTTGCAATTTGATTGGTTAACATTAATGAGTTGTTGTTTATGCCTTAATTTTGGACTTTGATTATGATTGTTCAGATAATTTGTTGGATTATGAAGAATATGATGGAGATACTGATGTTGAGGTGGATTATCCTTGCCCCTTTTGTTCCGAAGATTTTGATATCGTTGGATTATGCTGTCATATTGAAGAGGAGCATTATGATGAAACGAAAAGAGGGGTATAATGTTTTTATTCTACTATTTTTATTGATTTTCAGTCTTTTGCTGATATCTTCAGTTAGTTGATTGATTGGATGTTAATTGTACGTTGTATGATTTTGAGTTAGTATTGTTTTGATTTATCTTAGGGTTATTTTGAGTGTATAGAAGATGTGCTGGCGCTGAGATTTTTGCTTTTATAATGTTGTCGATATCATCATGTTGTAGTTAAGATATGTTTCTGCACAATGTTGGGGTCACTAGAAGGGTAGTTCTAGACGATTACTGGTAAATATGATTTGATGATGAACCGGTGAACGATGAAAGGTTTCAACTTTCTATATGAGGTAATGAGGGTTTGGACTTTCTATTTTTGGACGCCTTTGTAGAAGAAGAACATTGATTACTGATGAGCATGTAGACTTAACATGGTTTTTATTTTTATTTTTCTGGTGATGTTTTTATGGTCTTTGTCTGGTAGCATATGCCATAAAAATTGAAGTTCGAAGTATTTTTGTGTATGCTGTCATGAGCTTATTTTGCAGTTTGGGTATAGGACTATAGGTGGGTTATTGGTGAAAGAAAACACCTACTTGAAGTTGCCATAATATGGGTTAGGTCCTTGGGGAAGCTTAGGTTCTCTCTCCCTGGCCTCTTAGTGTCATCTTTTCTGAAAATTTGTAGTAATCCACAAAGATAAGCATGAATGCATGATACATTGGTACATTACTATAGTCCTAAATCACAATTAATAGGCTTGACTTTTTGCGGGATTCACAAAATGTCTTTTAATTATAAAAGTTATAGTTTTTCTTGTTTGGCTTAGTTGCATATAGGTTATGCCAAGTGATAAATTCCAATCACATATTCTTTTGGAGTGCCTATCAAAAAAATTGTGTAGGCAGTGAAAGTTTGATTTCTTGATTAGTTTAGAGGTTTTGGACAGGTCTATGATATTACTAAGAGAATAATTTATACCTTATCTCCATTGAAGTTAACGAGTACTTGAAGACATGAATATCACAAGAAGGTGGTAGTTTGGTGGCACCTCTGTGTATCTTGTATTCTTGACTAATTGTGTCATCATTTATGGCCGTTGGTAAGAAATATCTGTTAATTTAAGGTGGGATGTGGATTCAAGTGATAGGAGTGTAGCATAGGTCCTAGATGTGTGCAAAATACTCTATTCCCAAACATGTATGGTGCTTTGTTAGTTATTGCCTTAGCTCTGTAATTTTGTAATTTGAAATCTGATGTATATAATTTTTTTCTATGTTGACACTCTTGACAGGTTTGTCCTTTGTGCGATGAAAGTGTTGGATCGGAACTGGTTGAGCACATAGCTTTTCATCATGAAAATGTTTATAAGATATCCTTTTACTAATTTTCTAATAATTTTAGATTCTGGTGGTCTGTTGTGCATTCATGCATTCATGCCAGATTTCTACTCCCTGTCTCAAAATTTACACTTAATTTTGGATTTGTGATGTCTTGTGGTGTAAACACTGGAAACCACAAGAAATTGTAAGGTCTATATATTAAGAGATAACAAAATCTATTCTACTAAAGTAAACATGCCTGGGTGGATAACTTTTAGTCAGAGACTCTAAGCTCACTTTTACCACCTACATAATTTCAATGTTGAACTCGCCAAACTACATGTATTCCATTGCACTCTGTTTGGATCGTCATTGTCTTACCTGAATGATTGCAGTTACAGCATTAATAGAATAGGATTCTAGCTTATAACTTACCCATGTCTGCATAGGGTATCTCTATACTCTTTTAATTTGGTTCCTTCTGCTTTAGAGGTAAAAAAAGCTTGAGTACTGGAGCTCATAGGAAGATCTTATACCTCTATTTTCCTGTTCAATATCTATACTAATCTCTGTTCATCTCTTCACCTAAACGAAAAACTTTTACCTTGACCGAGAATTCACAGCGGGAGCAAGACTAGACATAGTCATGGTGATTCTCAATCTACTCTTGCTTTATTAAAGAAGGAAATGCTAGAGAGAACTTTGAAAAGCCTTGTTGGGAGCTCTTCATCTGTGGTCTCTTCATCTGATGCTGCTGTTGATCATGTTCTCTCATCATTTGTCTGTAGCTATTCAACACCTCCTGAGACTGAAAGTAAGACATCTTGTTCTTCAGCTGATGCACCTGTAAAAGAGGAAGTTGTAGATGAGGATATGCTAGAAAGGTAAGATATGTTACAACTATTTTCCTGATTTTATGTTTTAAGGATGATACCTTCCCCTTTATTTGGTTCGTTTGTAGGATATGGTAGATGGTAAGTTTCAACAAGTCATGAAATTACTGCTGAAACCTTGTAGGCTTTATGCTCCTTGAGTCCTTGAGTAATGATGTATCTCAGATGATTTTATAAATTTTTAAGGATGATGTATGACATATGTATGACATATGTAAGATGAAGTTTTATATTCTTTGCGGTTGCAAAGGTTAATATTAAAATGAGAGATCAGACTAAGATGAACATAGGAAATAAGGGTGTTGAATATGGAGGTCTTGTCATTGGCAGGACTCAGGAGCAACATAATTTATATCCATTTTATTATCCAGATCTTGGAGATATAGAGATTAATGTTCATGGCATGCTAGTAAATACTGAAATTATGGTTTATATTCTTACATCGAAGAGAATAAGGTGCTGTGGTTTTGAATGAATTACAAGGTGTGTTTTGAAGAAAGAAAATGGAACACTGAATAACTCTGCATTGATCTGTTTGATGAAAGATACACATATCGGAGTTTGACAACTTTACAGGTAAATTACAAAAATAAAAAAATTGCAAAGTCAAAATATATTTAGTGGAGGCTAGAAAGCAGTGTGTTTCAGAAATTGGAGTCTATTTAGGAAGCTAAGCTGCAGCTCTAGGTTGAAAGGGCTGAACTCTCAAGTGGCAGAACCGAAAAAGCTGAACCTGTTCCTAAATTCTGTGGGAGCTTCACATAAATTACAAAAAGGGGTTCTAAGGAACCTAGAAAGTGAGAATATGATATAGGAACATAACTTAGATGAGAAGCATTGGGAACTGGTAAAAACTAATATTAGCAAAATCAATAGTAACTTCTTATCTGATAAACAAAAAAAGCTAAAAGCAGGAGTAAATATGAATTAATAACTTAGTAGAAAGACATATTTTACAGAGTTACTGTAAACTTCTGTTATAACAACTCTGAAAGAATTCATAAGATGATACGGTCCTTAAGGATGATGATTTTGTGTTAATATACGCCCTCTCAAAGCAATGGGTGGACAGTGCACCCTGGTGCACCCGCTCCAAAAAAATGTACATTACGTACATGGAAAATGTACATTACGTACATGAAAAATGTACATAGTACACATGTGAGTTATGTGGAATGTACAAATTTTCCATGTATGTAATATACATTTTTTTGGAGCGGGTGCACCATGAGCATGGTGCACCCGGGTGCACCTTCGAATTTGCGCTCTCAAAGAGGAGGATCAAACGGATAAGACTTCCAACTTGTTGACATCTGTTTGTGTTTTAAGGCTAAAGAAATGTAGGTGCAGGTACCAAGTTCTACTTCCTTCCCACAAAAAACTTTCCATTTTCCATGTTTTGTTTGTCCCACAAAAAACTTCCCATTTACTGGAGTTGTTCACTTAAAAAATATTATTCCACAATATCCCCTTTTACTTTTTATATTAAACTTTTCCCTCTCACCTCAATAAAAAACAATAAATCATATTCATTATCTTACTTTTTTATTCACCTATATTCAACACATCCCCCACTACAAGAACTCTCATAAAACTATGTGCCCAAAGCAAATGGGAAGGTTTTTGTTAGACGAAGAGAGTATCTATTTATATATGTTTGTCTTTTCTTGGTTGATCTATAAACTGCATCTATAATTATGGTGGACAATTAGGAATGGGAATATGCAATGAATGATGAAGAGCTAATCGAAGCATATCTCAGAATTCACAACCACTTCTGAACAAAATTTGTTTTTTTTAGTGTAGCTTATGCTGACCCGTAGAATAAGAAAAAAGAACCAATGCTGCATACATTACTCAGATCGCAGCTTGTTTATGTTCTTACATATCTGCAAATAGATTGTGGTATAGTGCTAACTAATTATATAGCTTTGAGTGCATTATCAATTTAAAGGCCAAAGCTCACATTAATGCCCTTGTTGAGAAGAATTCAAATTAGCTAGAGTTTAATTGTTGCAAAAGCTTATAAATTGTTTCTTGTCTTAGATTTTCTCTTGTGATATTTGTTACTTGTAGCATTATCTGTCCATATTTTCCCTTAGTTATTGGAATATCTCTTATTTTACCCAAATTTGAAACAGTCTCTAATTTTATTTTCTTAATACAGAGGCATGAAAAACATTGTTATTTCTGAGGAGAAGCAGGAGGAACACACACAAAAATGCAAGTTTATGCAGTCACTTGTATTATCTACTATCCTCGATGATGATTTATAGAGGTCGCATTGAGGGGACGTTGTCATTGGCTCTTGCATAAGAATGCTCTAGCTGGTTCTTTTGTGGACGTAATGGTGTAACTTCAGTTCAGCCATGTTTTCACTGAGCTAAGCGAAGCAGATGAAAGGACCTGGCTGCAGCTTGTATTGCTATGTCCAACTCAAGATTGTAACTCTCTGCACATAGAAATGAAGTTTTTACAGCATGTCATAGATTATGTTGCTTAGTGGTGGACTGGCTGTTCCTCTCTCATGGAAGGTGAGCTAGAAGCTATCAAGCTTCCTATGTGCGAAGGAAAAGGGTGTGTATATTTGGTTGACTGTAGAGTGGCAGCTGGGATGTTATCCTTATTTCTGTTCTATGTTTTGACGAAGTGTTGTATGGGATGGTCGTACAATAATATTGTGAGATTGATGTACCTTATATTTTAGAATTGAATTTTTCAAACTTTGCCTCTTTGTTGCACTCTTTGTCATTATGTTTTTACCAGCTACTAGACAGTATTGACTTAGATAAAATTTCTCATTAATTTTCAACTCTCTATATTCCCACATTATTCATTCAAATGGATACCTGACTACCCTCTTCCACAAACTGAAAGTTTATGGTCAATGGAGAACATAATTTGGGAGAAGATGATTGAAGAAGGTTCAAAAATCATAATACTCCCTTAATTTCTTTTTTTCTTCCCATTTGGGATTAGGGGAGAAACGATGACAATTTTATACGAGTAAAAAGTGAGTAAATGTAAAAAATTGAAGTATGTGAATGGTTAAGTAATTTAGGTAAATAAGAAAAAAATAATAATTTATGAGGATAAAATAATCACAAAAATTTGTCTAAAATAGAATAGATCCAAAATAAGAACTTTATAAAATTCCCCAATAAAAAATATGGAAAAAATAAAAAGGAATGAAGAGTCTCTAAACCCTTTATGTAGCAGGGTCTCTTCTACTTGTGTAGTTTAGATAACTTTTTTTTTTTCTACATAGTAATAAAGTTTTAATTTCAATATATTTTTATATTGTAAATGAGAGTACAATTTTTATTTTTATTTTTGATCCGTAACATTAGCAAGAACTTGGTAATATTATGTAGAAAGTGATTTGAATATTTAACAGCACCTGAAGATTTGATTTTTAGCTTTTGTAATAAACGTCAATGAGCAAATTTAAGGAAGCAAAAACAATAATAAATTTTCATTATGCATTTCAAATTTTCAATGTAAAATTTAAAAATTCTGAATTTTCATATTTTTTTGTCTAATAAAAATTAAAAACACAAGTAGTATACGACGGGAAGAACCTATACAAAGGGCGAATAGTCGCACAATACGTCGTTGTTCCATCAACTCTACTCGAAATTTCTTTTGTGTGGGTGTGTGTCAGGTGTGGTGGTGATTTTCACTAATATCAACATCTATGAAGACTATGATAGTTATTCTTATGGCAATAATTGAATTGAGTAGATGTAACAATGAATTCATGATCCACTTTATGTGTACCATATTTAAGCTTAAAGTTGAGGTTGATCTTACTCCTCATTGTCAAACATTCTTTCTTGTTATCTTTTATTCTAACTATATTAAGAGCGCTAAACGCCGCCTCCAAATTACCCGAGTCGCCTCTTATAATTACCATTTTACCCTTTAACACATTTTAATAAAATCGAATATTTTACACTTCAATTCTTATTTCTCACTTCACACTCCCGTAAATATAAACCTTACCACCATTCTCGACTCCCACCATCACGCTCGCACGAAAGCCACATTTCTTGAGGCCGGAAACCATTGAAATTATGGACGAGTCGTCAATGTCGCGGGTAAAATACATTCACCGGAATGTCATCGACCACCACACCCCGCTGGAATTCAATCAACCACCACACTAAAGTCGCCTTTCTTGACGTCCGAAACCACCGAAATTATGGAGGAGCCGTCAACATCAACGTTGCAAGTGAAATACGTTCACCAAAAACATAGCAGAAAAAATTTCGAGTAGCCATAAAAAAAGGTCAGCCTGGGGTTAGCCGTCCAAAAAATATAGCTAGCCCTTCGGCTATCCGGATTTTTTTTTAATTATTAAGTAATAATTATTTTTTTTAATAGGTTCCGACAAAATATTTTGGCAATGACGGTATTAATTATCAAAATGTGATGGGTATTCTGGCAGGTTGTGGTGTTCCAGCGGTGGGTGTGAGTGTTCCGGTAGCGGGTGTCAGTGTTTTAAATCTTAAATGGATGAGGTTGGGGATGGTGAAATATAGTAATTGCGGCGATGTTAAATTTAGGATTAAAACTTTTGAATTTTATAATTATGGAAATAGAAACTCGACAAAATTTAAAATATAAGCGGAATATTAAAAAATCTTAAGATTAAAAAATGTCTGAGTACGACTCCATGATAGGACCTCTCGAAGCTTTCCTTCTCCACAAAATCTCACCTCCCTAACCTCGATCTCATCGAAAAACACTAAATTCTATGGGAAGCTTTCTCTCTCCAAAAACCACGAATTGAAGAAAGAACGCGTGTGTGCTGTGGCAAACTGGCAATGCAACAACTCTGCTTCAATCCCACCGTCAGCCTCTTCACTGAGGACTTTTTCGTAACGCCATCATCTTCTTCTCTAAAAGTTCTAGTAATTTCCGGATTTCAGTCTAAACGTCGTCATTCGGATTCTCGCAATGGCTGCTGCTGTTGATTCAACCCATTCTATTCTTTGTAATGCCGGCGCCGGTGCCGCGGCCGGTAATTGGTTCATTTTTTTTAGTTTGTTTTGTGTTTCGGAGTGGCGCGAATTTTAGTTAGATTGCTTGTAATTATTTATTGATTTGGTTGAATTGCAGGTGTGATTGCAGCATCATTTGTATGTCCTTTAGATGTGATTAAAACTAGGCTTCAGGTTCATGGACTTTCCTCTCTTGGTAATGGAACCGCTAAAGGTACTCTCTCTCTCTCTCTTTTTAATTGATGAATACTATTATTAGTGGTATTGATTCATATTTTTTTTTAGTGTTTCGAGCTCATGTAGTCTATAATTCATAGAGTGTTTGGCGTATGGTGGATGATGAAATAAACATTTTGGTGCGGAATTGTAGAATTAGAATTATATATTTACTGGATTTGTGTGTGTGGGTGGGGATTCTTCTTTTGCTGAATCAAGGGACAAAATTCATACCCAGGCTGAAACATTAGTTGAAGACCTTGAAGTGATTACCTTTTATCAAGGAGAAGAGGGGTGTTTCAGTGTCCAAGTACGAGATTTTGGATTGAGTTTTTGGGTTTAGTTCAAATTTTATGCCAACGTTGATGGTTATTATAGAATGAGAGTTACAAACTAAGTTTATCTATTGTTAAATGCCTATTATCTGGACTGAGGATTTTTTGCACTATGGCTAAGAAATCAGTCAACAGTTGCGTGCCTCTGAAAATTTCTTAAAACCTTAGAAGGTGCCCATATTAAATTTCTTTGAGAATCCGTTTACTTAGGTATCTTCACAAGGCTCTGTTATTTTGTGAATGATTTTTTTTTTACCATGAGATGAGCAGTTTTTCAAAAACTTTGATTTCATTTTTTCTTAACTAATTTTTTTCTTCTTTTTTCCCAATGTCTGACCGTTGAAATTTCTTTTCAATCAGGTAGTGTCATTGTTTCTAGTTTGGAACAGATATTTTGTAAAGAGGGTTTGCGTGGAATGTATCGTGGTCTTTCCCCAACTGTCTTGGCTTTGCTTCCTAATTGGGCTGTGAGTGGCTTCAAATTTTTTGTACATAGTTACAACACAGTTTATTGTGAATCACCTCAGAAAACAACTTATTATTGTTTAGCTTCTTGAACGCAATTAAGTAAATATTCTGTCTTCATATTTTTATTTTCCAAATATGCATTTGGATTTAGTATTTCAAATCTGTAAAATTAGGAGGAAACAAGTTGTGGTTGAAGAAAAAGTACAAGCTTTAAGTTTGCTGAACTTATTTTGATCACATGCGTCATGAAACTTTCATAGTGCAGAATGTGAATATTGGTCCTTGCAGGAGTATTTTTTTTATCGTGTCAACTAATATTGAGTCATAGTATCTATGTGGGGGGTTCTCATATGTTTCTCTGTCTTTACCTCAACTTCTTCACATATAACTGATTAACTTTAGCATATAGGTATCATTGAATTGGTAATTTATTATGCATTTACACTTTGTGGTCCTTGGAGTTAGTGGGAATAATAACAAGAATTATACTTGAATTAGGGAATTTGTCTTAGAGATCTATCACTCTAAGCAATAACTTGTGGCCACTGCCTTAGTAGCTTTCTCATATTTTGTCATAATTATGTATGGATGTGATAGGAATTTTGGAAGTAGAATGAATTGGCTGCTATGGGGATTCATTAATCAATAACATGGACCGAAGCCAAGTGTTTCATTTGAGACTTTATTGGTGAAGTTGCTTGTAATTTTTTGTTCACCAACATTAATGAATTAATAATTATGCCATAAAGGTTTACCAAAAATGGGACTAGGAAGTTTTAGGTCAATGGAGCCATAGTGCCTTACTTCAACAAGCTCAAACTTCAGACATGAGTCTGGGGTACAACTTTCATGTTACTTTATTTTATTTCAATAGCCTTCTACTTATACTTTTTAGATATGTACACATTGAAGGTTGACTCATTTGCTAGTTCTGGCTGAAGTGCTGAACTCTCAATCTCAAGTACATTTGAGGTTTAATGTAACTTAAGTTCTTCTCTATCCCCCTCTCTTTTTATATATTTCTGTACAAGCATATGGTTCATGATAGTTAAGGGTTTGTTTGAAATTAAAGAGCTGGGTAAGGATTCCTTACCTTATCTGAAGTGTTGAGTGGTCAATGGTGTGTAGGAAAAAATGATGAGTCAAAGTTTTGTAGACCACTAGCACTTGCCTAGTCTTTACTAAAGGCAGGAATTTTATTGGAAGGGGCTGTATAGTTAATGGGTTAGGTAGATTGAATGCTTTGTTAAGAGGTGGTGGAGGAGTGGTAAATATTTGGATTGTGCATATGTGATAAAATTCGTCAATAGCAGTATCGGAGAATAGTTGCATATCTTTATTGTTTGTTGATAAAGTTAGATTGAGGCTATTTGTCTAAATGTTTAACATCAAACATCAGATTAATTAACTACCTTGTCTTTGTGTCCCTCTAAAAGAAAAGTGTATTTCGACTGATTTTTCATGGCTCATATTTCATCTCATAAGAACAGTTGAAATCTATATATACCCATGGACTATGATTAATTTTCTGTGTGATGACATAGTTACAAGATTAATTATTACAAGATTGCACTATTCCTAATAATAAATAAATGGTAGGAGGTGTCAGTCTTATCTGTGCAAGAGTCTTTATTGAATCTATAGGCTTATCTGTGGCAAAAGTTTCTTAAGAAGTAGGCCTATCTGTGGTAAGTTCATAGACTTTTCTGTGGCAGATTCATCATTTATTCAATAAACTTATCAGTGGCAGAGGCTCCATTTACCAATAACTTATCTGTAGCGGAGGCTCCATTTATCAATAAGCTTATCTGTGGCAGAGGATCTGTAAACTTGATGATCTTGAGGTTAAGTGCACTTCCTTGCATACTCATTTGCAAGGACAGTAAATGACATTGGGATGTGAAACTATCCAGGGTTATTGTTAACTGCTGGCTTTTTCAGTGTGTTGTGAGTGAATTTGTCGGAGAAGATTTCTGGGATTTTCTTCATTGGCATCCTTACGTTCAAGTGGGGTATTAAGCTTCTCTTTTGGCTTATCCTTAAAGGGCTTTATTCTGCATGCCTTTTTAAGATGCAATGTGTGATTAACATTCTTTTTCTTTTATTTCTTGATTTGAGGGGGATTTCTTGAACCCTCCTTATAAACCTTCTTTAGCTGAAGTAATTCTTTTAGGAAGAAAGCTAGACTATTTTAGTATTATCATAGGAAATTTGATAAGCTTTCTTTAAGAAGAAATAGATCTGGTCTTAGGTTGCTCATGTTTGCGAAACTTTTGAGATCTTTGATTTATAACTCTTTTTCCCTTTTCCTCTGTTGGGAGTTCGGGGGCTGGGCTTATTACTTAAGTCTGTAGCTTCCTGATTTTGTAGCTCTCTTGAGGGGATATGATATCTCATACTGATTGATTTTTTTGATGTGAATTTATGCAAGATTCTTTGGTTATGCAAGAATCAAATTGGATCTTTGCTTTATCACTCTAATTGAACGGTAGTAGAAGAAGATTAGAAAGAGAAACAAGAGGATTTGCATATTAATTTGGAAAGAAGGATGACTTTTCTTTTCTATTTATCTGAAATAAATTCACAGTAGCATTCCCTCCCCTTTTATTACATTATTTCTCTGTCTTGCTCATCACTCCACTGCCTTCCACATCCTAACAAACTATTATGTGATTTCCACCCATACCCCTCTGTCAGAATCTGTTTAGCTTTAATTACATTATTACCCTTTCTCCTAGCTTAGGTGAACTGAATATGAGGTCTTGGTTGATTCAATGTAGGCTATTCTTAATTCATCTTATCAGACTCCTTGCTTGCCTTTTTCTCAACTTTATTCTTACATTTATTATGCAAGGTGAGGGCTCCATAGTGTGTATGGTTGCAGTGTACAATTACTTTCATTTTTTTAAAAAGGAGTCATGTATATAGTCACTATATGCTGTTCTGTTAGGCAGAGAGATTTATGTTGTTTTAGTGGGTAAATGGTAATCGTGAATAGAACTAAATCTAGAAACCTTAGCCGACCTGATTTAATTGAATACAAGGAAATTTTCAAATACTCGGTTCATTTGGGTTCATTATATTCAAAAGTGCTAAGCAATTTATGAATACAATTGGGTATATTACCTCAATAATGAACATTAGATTAATATCTGATGTGTACTGGTTCCAAGTGTCTTCTTTAACTCCCAATACTTTCTGGAATGTTGTTCCTAGCAGCTTTTTTTCAAAGTTTAACTTACACCCTTCCCAAATTTAAGCCTATTGGGGCTAGCTAGTTCGCTTAAAAATTAGTTCATAATAACAGTCACTTGCTTCAGCTATTTAATCGGAGAGCCTCACTTTCATTTGTTGTTCTCATGCTCATTATTTAAAATTTTTGAGGTTTGACTGTTAATTTTTGCACTATAATATAAAGGTCGTATAGATATTTATGAATGACCTGGACCATGTTAACGTGTATGTGTTTATTATGAGTAGCCTAGTGTTCTGTTTGGGTATTTATTTTGCTGGAATTGTTCATTTTATTTGATTTCATTTGAGTGACTTGACTCTATATTGATTGCAGTTGTATTTTACTATGTACGAACAGCTTAAGAGCCTTCTTGGCTCAGAAGGTTAGTCATTGACCTTCTAATAACTTTTAGATGGAACTGATCCATTCTTCTGAGTCGTCCTGACGTCAAAAGTTCAATGGAACATTGCCATCAAAATTGTCTAATTTGCTTGTCTTGTACTCTCTTCAAGTTTCTAATATTTTGCCAGTTGTGCATCAGTAGATGGGAATCGTCAACTTCCATTGGGTGCTAATATGATTGCTGCTTCTGGAGCTGGTGCTGCTACTGTCATTGTTACAAATCCTCTTTGGGTTGTAAAGACAAGGTTTCAGGTTTGTTTATGTTATCAAATTTCCATGTCATTGCTCATGATGTCAAATTTATATCATTTACTTAGCAAGGGAACCTGAGTTGTTTTTGAGGCTCTTCCTCTCTGTTTGTCCACCCTTCAATTCTTTCATATATGTGGCACGAGCATTCATTAACTTTGTTTACAGACGCAAGGAATGAGAAACGGTGTGCTTCCCTACAAGAGTACTTTATCTTCTTTGAGGATAATAGCGCATAAGGAGGGTATCCGTGGATTATATAGGTTAGTGCTTGTAGCATCCCATATTTTTTATACGCTATAGAAATTTATTTTCTGAAAAATGTATTACCTTTGCTAAGCTTAATTAAAATATGTTTTTTTCATACAAGTATTGTGTTTTCTGAAAAGGTAGAGGGTTATCTGCAACAAATTCTCCTATTGATCAGATATTGCTTCTGTATTATCACTTAGAAACACTAAATCTGTTGCTTAATTTGTTAGATAGATAATACCTTATCTGATTGAATCATTACAACCAATGAAAACTAGGCATGAACTTTAAAATCAACAAATTATATGATTTTACCAAATCCCTTTCATAAATTTAAGCTACCACTCTGTATTACCTGTCATATTTTCATCTCCTGGCCTCCTGGGCACCATTTAACCATGTTGTAAAGTGTATTTTGGTCGTAAGCTCCTGTACTGACATTTAGTTACATCAAAACTCACCAAGCTCTATAAGCTGGCTGTGATATCAAACAGTCCCAAGGTTTTAGTTTTGTTGTTGAAGTTTCTAGTGGGTGACTGTAAAAGTTATTTTTAATTAATTACTGTCAAGTTCATAACTTAATATGGAAAATCCTACTTATATATATATAAGGCAATGACTGAGTTCCTGTGCTGAAAAAATAATTCTCAAATAAGCTGAGTATTTTGGTATTAGGCACAGTTCATCTCATAGCTGTAATACCGAGTAAATCTTGGCTAGCTTTGTTATGGAATGATTTTTAAGTAAGCATCTCTTTATAGTATGAGCAACACCAGATTTCTTTAGAGTCAACCCTACATTTCTCTAATCCATTGTCCTTGTCACGTGACTTTCTCAAATTGGACGGTTTTTTATTAAGTGCATAATGTCCATTAGAACATGTATATATTTTTCTTCTTTCATCTTCCGCTATTTTCCATATGTTTGCGTTTATATTCCCAGTTATTGGCTTATGAAGTTCTTATTCTGAAAACATTGTTTTCTTAAGTTCTAATCAATGATTTTTCAATGTGGACTACAAGCTAACCTGAATGATTATTTAAATATTAATTTGATTTCATTTGTGACCATACTAGTAGATTAATGATCATGTCTATGAGTCTTTTCTTGTAAATAGGGAATATTTTGTCCAGAAATGTTTTTGGAATGCTTACACTTATTTGGCTGTCTTCCAGCTACCATACTGCCTACTTTAATTCCAAGCTTATGTGAAATCAATACTTATGCTTTGGGTTCAAGAGTTTTTGAGGTCCTAAGATCTGCTGTCTTCATCCTCAAATGAATTCATCAAAATAGTTTTCAATGGCTCTAATAGTTTTTCAAGGCAACTTGAGGAGAAAGTAGAGGCGTTTAGCCTGGATTATTGAGGGGCCTAATCTTTAAAATGGAGGGTAAAATATTAAAAATGTGAAACATAAATTTTAGAGGTCTTTTATCTATAAAAGAAGTGAGGTCTGGTAATGTATTCAAGTTATGGTAGGACAAATTAGCATAAATAAAAAATGCTACTAAGGATTGGATTTTTCCTGCTGCTTTCAAGCTGTACGGATTCGGTATTATCTTTTGGGATTATAGACTGTTTTATGGATTAAAAATAAATTGATGATGAAAGGAACACGTGCTACAATAACCATACACACACAACTGGGTCCAGCAGATAATTTTCCCATTGGAAGCATGGTAGCTCCACAAGTTTTGTTTATGATAAAAGAGAGAGAGATAAGGTATTTGGAGGAGAAATTGATGTGCGTTTTTTAACTTTCGATTGCTCACAAATACTAATCATGTTTTCATCGTTATCATGGTTGGAGCAGTATCAAAATATATAGGAATTTTCTTGATTTTGTTTCTTTTATTCATACCCCTTTTTTGGAATTAGGGAATTTCGGGTATATATCAAATGGGTTATTCTTGAACTATTTCTAGCTATTCCAATAAATACTAGAAAAATGTTCTTCAGTCATTTTTATGAAAACCTTGATCAATGATTTTTTTTTTCTTAAAACGTCTATCAGACACAACCTGTAATTCTTTATTATTAGGCTACAAAGTCTCTTAAATTCTCTTTCATTTACATACTGCATTAACATTACCCCATGTCTCCAATGACTTAACGAGGCTGTTGAACTATGATGTCGTATTCCTGTCGTATGGGATATATTCTTTGTAATCAATTGTTGATCCAATACATAATATATTTATGAATTGTTGCAAGGATATTCTTGAGGCCTATAATTTGTTCATTTAAATCTGAAAGGCAAATAATAGTAGATCTGACTCACACATTTAGACAAATTCATATTTATTGTGAAATCTAGTACTCCGGATGTCATATTGCAACTTTATCTTAAGTTGTCAGTGTATGGCGACCAAATATATATATCCCGCAGCAACTTGATAATTTTATGTATTCTGATCACAGTGGCCTGGTCCCTGCATTGGCTGGTATCAGTCATGTGGCTATCCAATTTCCTTTATATGAGCAAGTTAAAAGCTATTTGGCCAACAAAGGTATTTCACTTATTTGTACGACTCTGAATCAATATCAAGCTGAATAGATTTTTTGCTTTCATAATTAAGACTTAAAGAAGTGCCTTTTGGTTTGTTTTTTGTAGATGAAACTGCTATAGACAAGATTCCTGCACGTAATGTTGCAATTGCATCGTCAGTTTCAAAGATCTTTGCATCTACATTGACATATCCTCATGAGGTATAGACGTATAGTGATTCTAGAATTTCAGTCATTTGAAGAATGTTGGCTCTAGTACTTTTAGTTGATTTTTAGAATGTCCATAGGCTGATGGGAACTTTTTGAAAAATGATCTCTGCATCAACATAATATACTTTTCTAGCTAAATTAACTGAAATATACTACATATATTTTGTTATTATGCTGGTTCAAGTGAGGCTTATAAGCTGCAGTGGACAGTTTAGAAATCATATATCTGGTATAAACCCCAATGGACTTTAATGTTTTAGTTAGTCGACACATTATGATCTTAATTTTTGGAACTATATGTTCATATGTGACCCGGATATAAATTACGGCAAAGATTGTTGCCATTGATTTGATATTAACATTCTCTGGTTATAGCTGTTGAATTTAAATTATTCCATACGTTCTCATATTAAAAGAAATCGGTCCATCCTTCTGTCTTATTGGCCACCTTTTTTTTTTTTTTTTGAGATCTTTTTGAAGAATTGGCTTGAATTACCATAATTACCCTCAATAATTTGTGCTTATGATAAGAACAAATACTACTCTTAAAATCCTCAAAGTAAGAAGAACAAAATCAAATTTGTCAATTTTTAACTTTCTAGATGTGAAGAGTGACCTACTAATTTGGTGTGGATAAAATAGATGTGTGGCCTATTAAAGTGGGATAGAGGGAATAATTATTATTAATTTACTACACTAAAATGTGTATGTTGACGTTTATCAATTTTCTATTAATTTTTACTAGTATGAAGAATAAGTTGAGCAACATTAGACAAGCGAAAATAGATGGGAGGGAAAGATGGAAAAAAAAAACTCCCATTTCCCTTTTTAATAGAACTGGGCTTTCAGGTGGTTCGATCACGGCTTCAAGAGCAAGGGCACCACTCGGAGAAACGGTACTTAGGAGTGACTGATTGTGTGAGGAAGGTTTTTCAACAAGAAGGCATTTCTGGATTTTACCGTGGTTGTGCCACCAATCTGCTTAGGACTACGCCAGCTGCTGTGATTACCTTCACAAGCTTCGAAATGATTCACCGGTCTTTGGTTAATATATTCCATCCTGACACTCAGCCTCATACACTTTGAATTTCAGATGGATTCTTACCTGTATTTGCTGCCTGGATGAATTACTGTGGATAAGCCAACCTGCAACTGTATTTTTCTCTCGATTCTTTGGTGGCCTAGAAACTAGGTTTACCACTAAATAGGAAATTATACAAAGCTCATTATTTCTACAGAATGTAGAGGTGGAATTTGACTAGAATGATGATGAAAACGTTTAAATAGACTCACCAAGTGTTTTGGTCGACTTTGCTAAGGCTGTGACAATGTTTGTGAAACTATGCAAGAAGTAGCTTTCTCAGTATCTGGGCATTGATTGCAGCACTATATGCTGTGTTTGACGCTGGAAAATTCTCTGTTCAAAAAGCTCTTAACCTAATAAGTTTCAGTTTGTTTTATTATACCCTCATCCCCTCCTAACCTAAGCTATACTAAGAATGGGTTTTGATAGGAGGCTGAGGGATTGGAAGAAGGGAGGGAGGGAGGGAGGGAAGAGTGAGTTTGCAATTTCTTCCCAAATATTTTCAATATTGGAAGGATTTGGTTTATACTTCATACTTGCTTCTAAATGTATCCATCAAAATAAAGGAGGAATTTAAAATGAATCCTTCTTAATGGCTTCTCTTCCGGTCATTCCCTTGTGTCTTCCTCCCTCAAACTTCTCTTAAAGGCTCTCATTCAAACATATTAATCCCTCAATCCCTAAAAGAAAGCCCCATTTATCTTTCACTGTCTTCAAGATACGATTTTAAACGTTTTTATCTTCATATCTGTAAGGCAAAAAAGTATTAAAATTTGATATTCTAAAAATTTATATTGAGATACATTTAATAAGATTTCACTTCACTTGAATATATTATTTTTTATAATATAATGAGAATGTGTGGTCAAACTTTTCAAATCTTGATTCCAAATAGTTGAATCAGACCTTTTTTTAGGGACGAATGGAGTACTTGGTATTAAACAAATTTGTATGAGATCATTAGAGTTGAAGCAAACAGTTCGATTTGAACTATGTCCTAAACAACCGTGCTATGTATTAGTATAATGCATAAGAAGCACATAGGACAGTGTTCAAAACTGTTGAGAGTACAATTTCACGAAATCAACAATCAAGTACTTCATGGGAAACTAAGTAAAAAGCAATTCCTTCGATCTTTTATCTTTTTCATGACTTCATACTTGCCTTCTACATATGATAGTTTAAAGAGACATTGATGCACAATCTATCTAGGATACCTTCGAAAAGTATTTCTTGTGTGCTAAAATTTCCAATGATGTCAATTCTATTTTTTTGTGGATGAGAGTGGTGCAATGTACTTTTCCTAAGCCTAAATTTATGAGATACGCCTCCCCAATCCCCACAATTAACATACCCCACATCCAAAGTAAAAACAAAGTATACTTTTTCTTTATGTATTTGTTCCAAAAAAAAAAATTTATAAATTTTTAAAAAAAGGAATTATTTAAATCTGATTAAGGAATGAATTAGAAAATAAGCTTGTCTTGCCATCCTCAAAGGCCAGCTAATTGCACTAATAAAGATGGGGGTGATGGTGCTTATTATTTGACAACTCATTAGTTCTACTCAAAAGGTGGGTAGTTCACTTTTGTCTAATTATACAAAGATTAATGCTAATCCAAGTCTAGATCAGTGAATTGATTGGACCACAGTTACATTTTGCTATCTTCCTCAATGTATGATTTATTTTTCACATATTCCCTATGTTTGATTTCTCTCCTTTTACTTTTGAGCAGTAAGAACATTGTTAAATATACATATAGGCATTGATCTCTTCTGTTGCCTTATTTTGAGAGTAGCATAGATGCCAAAATACGACAAAAATGGACTAATTTAAGCTATTAACTTGAAAATATACAAGACTTTAGTCAAAGACATCAAAGCGGAGGCTAACAACTTCTATTTCTTTCCTTATTTTAAAGTTTCTAGATTACTTGTTAGTTCTTGCCCATAAACTAGCTAATGCAACTAAGATGGGTATGTAACTATGTGTTCTATATTGATTGTTGCCAAAAAAAAACTTGAAAATGTAGTCCCACTACATGCACGAGTTAAGCTGGCCTATAATAACCAGCATGTAAGCGGGATCACCCACTTCTAACCCAATCCATAAACGAACTTCAATTGCCACATGAAAAAATCAAACTACTAGTTCTACTAACTACTATGCATGAATCATGAAACCTATACATAATTTGATAAAAATAATTCACATATTGATTCATAACGCTTAATTCTAAGTTTTTATTCACCACACTATCGATATTCCAATTGCAATGGAGCATTTGAATTTACACATCCACTCAAAATTATCATAATCTTGTTAGATTGAGCTAGCATACTTTGAAACATTACAAAAAGTTAGGCAATGCGGGCAAATGGATGATGAGAAGGGAATGTCAGGGCAGCCAAAAAAAAAAAAAAAAAGGAAAGCTTCCCCTTAATCATATTTATGGTCGGCCCAAAGGTATAGAGGTACATCAAAAAGTAGTGGAAGAATGCTATGCTTTTCATCATATATATTTTTTTCATAAGTGATTAGTAACATGTTTATAACTAAAGAAAATTTCATAAAATCTAAAATAATGTCATGGGCCAATTTTTATATAGAGAATGATTTATTATAAGATTTTTATAACTCTTTGTAGGCTTATCTTCTTATGTTTGTGCACCTCTCCTAAGGAATTATATGTTGTACCACAAATTTATGTTGAATGTGTGTGTCAAAGAAAGGGATGCAATGAATTAAGAAAGGTTTGCCACTGCTTTTATTTTCCCTTTCTTTTGGCAAAGATAGTTTAGTTCAGATTTTCCTTTTGGTTAAGCATAGCTTCTTCCAAGCAGCAACGATTAGAGTAGGCACCAAACTTAGAAGGTTTAGGTAACATTGAACAAATATTTGACATCCTTATAAGTAAAGCTCGGAACTTCATGTGCTATTTGGTAATGGAAACCAATTCTAATTTTATATTTAGGTGTTGGATAAGAATTCTAATTTAATGACGGAGTATTCAAGTTCAAACCCAAAGGGTAAAGGCAAAGGAAGAGATGGTATTCTTCTTTTATTGTTTTATGTTTCCGTCGCAAGTTTTTTAGTGAATACCAACTAACTTAGTTAGTTAAAGTCTTGAAGGATGGTATTAAATTCCGTCTATATCAATTGTTGTCTTGCTGTCTGCGGTCTCTTTATATTAATAACAAGTTTTGGACTAGTTGCTAAAAATATACGATCTAACTTTGCTAGATTAGTTAAGTTTGAGATTAGGAACCATAATTTTCCTGTTTGAGTCCCGATACTACTTGAATGAGAAGTAATTGAAATTTAGTCGGTTTTGAATTATTCATTGAAAGTATAGTTTTTACACACTTTCTAATGATATTAGCATACCCCATATAAGAGCACATTTTTAATTACAAAAGTTTGTACCATAATCAGTCTCCAAATTATTAGCTTTAACTCAAATGATCTTCAAAGATAAAATGAAAGACAATTATAAAAAAAATAATAATAAGTAATTAATAAATATATCGAGGGTAATTGGTAGGCATTTTGTATGTCAAGAGCACTTCCTATTACCTTATGACAAGTGGCCTTTATTTCATGGGGGAAGGGCAGTGAATAATGGAAATGATATCCACAATTTCTTTAGTTGTTGCTCAAAACCATCATTAGTGATCATATGCATACCATTGTTAAATCAATATCAGCTAAACAAGATATGAAAAGAGGTGATTTGGTACCGAGTTCTTCGACCCCCTTCCCCACCAAAATAACTAAGCTAGGTTGTTAGAAAGGTAAATTTAGAATGGTCTAATGGAGAATGGTCTCAACATCCTTGTGATAGCACCATGGTTAAAAAAAAAAAAAAAAAAAAAAAAAAAAAAAAAAAAAAAAAAAAACTTTATCAAATGCAAAAGGTAAAAATTTCCATGCACATTCAAGTGATAACTAAAATAGAAAACTTTCTTATACCTTTATATTTCATAAGTATATATATAACTACATCGGGTCAACCAATAAGTCTAAAATTTTCTTATCCTCCTTTAATGTAAACATCTAATACTAATAATTATTGGCGAACATTCACACAGTGAGTGTATACGATCCAAAATCTTAAATGTCAATTTCAAAAACTTTACCAACAAAACCACTAGGTTTTCACTCAACCGACAAATGTTTTGGAGCATTTCAATAGACTCAAGTACTCAACCCAACAAAGCTCATTTACGACTTGGACTTGCAATCTAGCATAACTAGTTTACAACATCAAAACAAAATATCCAAAATTTTGGAATCGAATTTATGAGAGTTGGAGGAGGACCCTCCCTTATGATACACATGAGCGCGTCCATTCACGCCCTATTAAACATCATAACACTATTTCAATTGGTCCTAAATTAGCATGACGTGGCACACGCCTATATGTCTTTCTTAAGAATAGAAGACAGCCATGTGGCTGTATCACCTCTTTGAGAATAATGATGTCAAAAACTTTCCTAAAATATAAAAGAGAAAAAAGTCAAAAAAAACTAACCGCATGACACATGTTAAAAAGAAGTGTGGGACCCCTTTAAAGGCAAACTTGGTAGGTACTCACTAATTTGGTTCCTCCCTTCCTAACCTATTTCCGGACTTATTGTTAGTTATCCGAACCACTTATTTGAATTTTTTGAACGTTAAGATATTTGCATCCCGTTGGACGACTTTACCCTCATCTGCTTAGCGTTTGTCAAAATAGACGTTGGTTGTTAATGGACAACCTATCTTACACTTTCGTCTACAAAAACTTAAGTGACGTTAATAAAGTGAAATTTCAAAATATTAATAAGCTTATTTTTGTAAGCTGTAACCATTTAATTAAAAAAAAGCATCTTAGGAAAAATTGGGCAAATTAAACGAAAATTACAACCAAAAAGAAAGTAATTTTCACTAATTTTTCTTTTTATTTTTATAGAGAATTACTCCCTCCGTCTTTTTTTAATTATTACATTTTCAATTTAAAAAATCTAATTTTATAAATTTTGACCATAAATTATAATAATGATATAATAAATAATATATTCAAACGAGGTCTTGTTGGTTGTGTCTCAATATAAATTTTTAAAATATTAGGTTTTTATAATTTTTAATCTTACTAATTTAGAGGTAAAAAAAAGTCTAAAATTATAGCTGAGTATTTTTATTATAAATGTGTTATTGTCTTGTGACGGCTAATGTTTTTTTTAATGGGCATTTTGAAGACCCATGCATGCATTACGTGTACAGAGCTCTAATGAAAATAGTTTTAGTAGGAGGTGCGTTTTTTATGGATAGCAATGTAAGTAAAAAAAGGACTCACATTACATAATTTTAAAATAAAGTGAAAAATAAAGAAAGTTAATGAAGGAGAGATTTTTGTGGACATTCTAAAAAGAAATATAGGAAATATTTATAAAAATAGAGGAAGTACATTGAAATATAACACTTCTTTAGCCCTAAAATATTTTCATTGACCCTTTATGTGCTAAAAGAAAAAGAGAAAAATAGTACTTCTCAATTTTGATATATGCATCTCTAAAATTAAGTATAAAATTCAGGCAGATGTAACATTTTTGTTTAGTTAATACAAAGTAATTAATTTTACACTTGTATCTTTTCAAAATTAGGTCTTAGAATGGCATAGAACATTTTCATGAGTAAACTTCCTCTAACGGTAAAATAAAGCCACGAATTGTGAGGTTTTCTTTTTCTCCTTTTTTCCTAATTTACCTGAATATAAATTTATCCGCTCTTACTAAATTATTATTACTCATAAAAACTTTTTGAACTTACTAGTCCTAAGCTGATCATGATTCTATCAAGATTTATTTTGAAAAGTTAACCGATAATCTCAAGTTATTTTTCCAAAATTAAGCGAAATTGAGGTTAGAAATTAGAGCCTTAGATTCTAAGAAATCTATGTCCTTGAAAAAGCTAACAGCTAATCCACCCAAAAAGAGAACTAAGAATACCTCACTTTGGGCTGAGTGGAGGCATTGTCGTTAAAACGTACTTAAGTGCCACAATCATCATCAAAATGACTGATTGGGTAAGTGGTGGAGGTTTCAACAAACCACTCAAACCACGGAAAATGATTCACTACCAGCTTAATCTTAACCTCGTGGGCCCCAATACCGCTAAGTAGCGTAAACGGTTAACCGGTATTTAACGGTACGGTTACGGTTACGGTTAATTGCTAACCGTTTCATTTTATTTTTATAAACTTGTACACCTAATATTATGAAACTACTTGTATGATTCCTTAGCTCATTTGAATCTTCTATAATAGTGATAACACATATTTACACAAGGTTTGAGGTTTGATCATTTATATAAAATACATAAAAAACTTGTGACACTCATTCATGTTTTAGCCTATTAGTTTTTTTTTTTTTAAATAATAATAACGGTTAACAGTTATAAAATTTTTATTACCGTAATCATTACCATTAATATGAACCGATTATCTACGGTTAACGGTTACGGTTATTTTGCACACCCTTTCTTCTAGCTGTTAATCTTACAGGAAAGTTTTGGCAAATTATCATTGATGTCAAATTTATAGTTATACTATCTCCGCCCCTAATTTTTTTTTTTATCTCATTTGACTTTTCAGTCTCTCCAACATATGACTTAAAACGGTTTAACTTATGAATTCATAAGGCGAAAAATTATAAAATTTGATATTCTAAAAATTTACTTAAGATACATCAAATAAGATCCCACTTGAATATATTATTTCTTATAACATAATGAGAATTAGTTGTAAAAGTTTATAAATTTTGACTTTATAAATTGAAAATGAGCAAGTATAATGGAACCAAGAGAGTATCGTGTAATCAAAGTTAATTTAGATGAATAAAAGGACATATTAGCTCAAACATAGAGGTTTTTGGCTCTAAGTTTCCCTTCAAAACGTTATGGTTCCAAATTTGTGGTTATAGAACAACATTAGAGCATCCATTGAGCATTCGTGTGTCTTTGGTTATGATTTTCTCCTCCTAATTCTGTTTGAGCACCATGCATGGGAAACAAGGGTCAACCTTACGGTTTGTCGCTTCCAATTCTTCAACATAGCTTAAATTCGCCTCCACCAATATCCCAAATATTCAATAATTCTGCAACTTTGCATGTTTTTGGGAAAGAATAATGTAGGGAAGTCATGTGATTGATTTGAATGCGATTTGATTAGCTTGAGGGAGTTAATATGGGTGGGTGAGTCATGAGTGAGGTTGATCATTAAAGTTATCAATTGGCACTAGCTCGTTTATCATATTCTTAAGACTAACAACTAATTTTGCCACGAATGAAATGTGTATAATAGAACAGAGTTATCAATGATAATAATTTTTATTTTCTATCAAAATTAACTAAAAGTAAAAGGTCACCAATGAGAATCCCCGTACAAGGTTTAAAAACTGAAATAGTCGAAAAAAGATAATTACCTACTTTTTAAGTTGGCCAAAGGAAAGCTAGAAACATTATTAGGTGGTGTGATGTGGTATAATTTGTTTTGACTTTGAGGTCGTCAATTGGTGTTTGGTGAAATAGGGTAAAACTTGTGTATGTATATATATAGCATTGTTTTATCACGAAAAATCACATAAAAGTCAAATTCATTAAAGAGTGACTTACGTAAGTCAATTTTTTAAATTAGTGAACTTCGTTTATTTATTTGATTTGAGGTGACTATAAAAGTTGTTAAAAAGATTCATAATATTAGTCCATTGTTAATCTATATTAGGGCAAGGTGTCTGTTAACTCATGTTTCGTACTTGGTAGTTTCCTATAGCTATTTCAACTCTCATATACTCAAATTCACTAATAGGCACAATTAGTTCATTCATAAATTTCTAAATATACTGCACTAATCTATTGTTCACCATATATTTTTGAACTCTTGAAGCTCGATCTGTTTGTTTATAAATAAAATCACATGGGAATAAAGTTATATCTATGAATAAGTAAACCTGATTTCTTTGGGAGAGCTATTTCTTGAATATAGTATTATCTACTTCCTCTATCCCCTCTTGTTTGCCCCATTTTTCTTTTTTGATTGTCTATAAAAGTTGATCCAATTTCCTTAAAAACGTTTGTTTAATTTAGTGTTATTGGTTTATATGTACTACATCTCATCAAATTTTCTTCATTCTTAAAAAAAATATATCTAGAGAAATGGAGCAATTATTAAAAGGGGACAGCCGATGCTGAACAAGTTCATTGTCAATTGATATAAGAATGGTGAACTTTAATTGAGGATTAGCTAGTTGCTTATTTAAAGCACCATGAAAAAGTGCATCTATGAGACTAAAGACAAAAAAAAAAAAAATCTAAATAAATAAATTACACAATTTGTCAAATGATTAGATAATGGAGTTGAAGAAAAGAATAATGGTAATACAAAAAACCTCAAATCGTCCCATCAATAATCAGTATAAATATAACTACATAAATCGTTGTTGTTCACTTGTGCTTGCAAAATTGCAAATGAATAATTGCCTCAGTTTCAGGGAAGCAGATTCATAAAATTCTGGGTCTATCCATCTATCTTTGTTCAAATCATGTATTGGGCCAAAAATAATATTCAAAGCGACGTAACACCTTGCCAATCTACAATTATATATGTCAATGACCTCACATATACTCGACCGAAGTGGAGCGTTTTCATGAGAATTTTGGACATTGTGATGACTATCAAAAATGACGAGCCTACCTAACTTTATCTACTTAAATAATGCACCTTCTATTTTGTACGTAACATTACTCGTCATGTGAACATCTTTGAGTGTTTTAAAATATAAAATTTGGTACGTTAAATCTTTGAATTCTAATTGAAGGGTGCCGCTAATATAATCGCCTACAGTTTCATGCATGTTTTTTTAACAACCACATGCAAATCATAATATGTATTATCAACAAAAGATGGGGATATTTTTATTTTTATTAATTGGTATATACGAAATGTTTTTTTTTAATTTTATTATTTGTTGTAGCTACCGTTTTGTCTTTGTATATGGAGACTCCTAAGTAAAAAATACTATAACCTTACTTATTGGCATGGATTCAACTTTGTCAAGGTTTAAATATTCGAATTAATAGTGATCTAAACTAGTTGCCTACTGTAAAATATAGGTTGGACTATTATACATACTACCTACGCTCAATTAGCTAGTGAATAGTGTGATTTGGCTTATGCCTGCGTCGAGTTTAAGTGGTTTAAGGTACTCCATGAGTCTCTTAGCGGTCTATCACTAATCGCCGATAACCCCTTTATCTTTTTCATGATAGCCAACATACTACTATTAATTTGCCTTTTCACAAAACGCTCTAAATGAATTAATGTCGACTATCAGTTTGTTTGTAACCTACTTTTGCAAGGAATCATAACTATGAGTCACACATACACAAGTATCGATTCACTTTTCTACTTTTCAAATTAGGCATTCGTAATCTACACGCTTTGACTTTACTTCAAGGACTTTATGAATTGTGATTATTTTTGAATCATTATGTATTAGGAAAGTTTAAGTACATGATAATCCTTTCAACCTATCCATTTTCCCGACTCATCAAAACAAACTTTTACTAGTACCAAAAATTCAACCATCCACAAACTTCCCCCATAAAAATCTAACCAACTTTGACAATCATTTACGTATGCCACTCCAAATATCCAAAACTAAAGCATCATCAAACTCTATAATAATAAAATCGAATATGAGTAAATTATGTATCCGATATTCCAAATATCATTCCCAACCCTATATAATACTAATACTAAAATCCAAATAACCTCCAAAGTTTGCGTGCAAGTCACACAACAAGCCAAAGTAATTGCTCGAGTGTGACTTACCAGCGTACATATACACATACACTACCATACTACATTTACATGAAAATCAGAAAGACGTTAACTTCACACTTTTCAACACCAAAAAAAAAAAAAAAACAGTTACCAAAAATTCAAAAATCTCAGTGAAGTAGCAGTACACTGTACATCCCCCACTGGCCACTAGTCCACTACTCCACTACCTTATTACAGTTTATTTTTCTCAAACCTCCATAGGTTCGGACTCAGCTACGGCAGAGAATTCTCCTTTACAACTCTCACACACTCTGGTATCTCTCACACTATATTCTACAACTATAAAGCAAACCGAAAAAAAGAAAAAAGAAGCATAAAAATGGCAGATTATGAAGTGAGGGTGTAGTATTCTCAAAGCAAAACATTATCATCCCAACCCATCTCATTCATCTAACTGCCAAAGATTTCGACCCCCTTTTGTTCCATTTCCCCTGCTTCTTATTCGTCTTTTTTTTTTATCATTCTTTGACAAAATTACACATTTTGGGGTCGACTTTGATCTGGGTTTATTATTTTTAGGAAATTTTTTTTATCTTTTTTGACAGTTGGGTTGTCTAATTTAGTTACCCATTTTGTCGATTTTGTCAATTGTTTTGTTGGGATTTGATTTGATTTTGATTTTGATTCTTTTGGACGGTTCATGTTGTTGGGTGTTTGAGATTTTTTTGGAGAGAGAAAGAAAGTTGGGTGGGGTTAATGGCGGCGAGTGAGGCTTTATCGTTTAGTGTTGCGTCTGTTGTTGAGGATGTGCTTCAACAACATGGGACTCGTGTCAGACGTCTTGATTTGGATTCCCGTAGAGCTGAGGAAGCTGGTATAATTATTTCTTATTTTGCTTTATAATTTTGCTGAATTATAGTTATTTTTACTTCAATTTATTTTGTATATTTGAACTTTGATGTGATTTGTGTTTGATTAGTCCCATAAAATTATAATATAGCAGTATATTGGAAGACATGATTTTATATACATATATCATACTTTTTGCGAATTCGAAATAGTTATGCTAGTTGAATTGTGATGATTTTTGGGAAGTGGGGTTTCTTAGATTGTTTGTTGAATTTTTATTCAATTTGTGATTTGTGTTGATGATATGCTAATTGGGAGTTTGATGGATGGTACTCATGATCAGCTATGAGAAGATATGAAGCTGCTAGTTGGCTTAGGAAAATGGTGGGGGTTGTGGCTGCCAAAGACCTGCCGGCAGAGCCGTCTGAAGAAGAATATAGGCTTGGTTTGAGGAGTGGATTGATCCTTTGTAATGTTCTTAACAAGGTTCAACCTGGAGCTGTGCCTAAGGTTGTTGCTTCTGTCTGAACTTTTTCACCTTTTTTTGATGATGGGTGCTGTTGAAATGTTGTTGACATAACAATGGATGGCACAATATCAGGTGGTGGAGAGCCCTAATGATTCTGCACTCCTTCCTGATGGAGCAGCTTTGTCAGCTTATCAGTACTTTGAGAATGTGAGGAACTTTCTTGTAGCAGCAGAAGAAATGGGACTTCCTACATTTGAGGCATCTGATCTTGAGCAAGTATGATTTTACCATGATACTGTGTACTGTTGAAAAGTTTTTTGATCACTTGCACGTGCGGAATTTAAAGTTTAGTATGCTGATCATAATAATAGACATTGATTTACATGGATTCTTCTCATTGGGTAACTGTAAATTTTCTGAGTAGAATTGTCTTTATTTCTAGGGAGGGATACCAGCAAGGGTGGTGAATTCTGTTCTAGCTCTCAAATCTTATCATGAATGGAAGCAGACTGGCGGAACCGGAGTTTGGAAATTCAGTGGAAATGTAAAGCCAGCCACCACCTCCGTAAAACAATTTGTGCGTACAAAATCGGAGCCCTTTACAAATTCCCTGATGAGGAACCCGTCGATGACTGAGAAATCCTTGAGTGCCCTTTCTCATGACATTGATACTAACAAATCGGTTAGTATTTTTTTTATAATTCTGTTGGTGTATTCTGTTGTTTACTCCCTGTGTCAAATCTTGTGAATGTTGCTCTTGCCATAGCATCTAAGTAACAACAATTACCTCCACTTTGCAGCCAAGTTCACCGTCCTTGAGTTCACTAGTACAAGCACTTCTATCAGATAAGAAGCCTGATGAAGTTCCTCAGGTTAGTTGGATGCATATGCAGGAACCATGACATATCGTAATGAGACTTGTCCTCGTTGGTAGGAAGTGAAAAATAATGGTGGTTTGAGTTTATATGGAGATTTATGTGAAGAGCCCCATATTGAATGTCCTTGACAATGATATTTAATCTCTTAAAATATCACATTAGGTGTTCATCATAAAACTGCTCTAATACTGTAATAGGAGAAAATCCAAAAGTCTAAAGCATTCATAAACTTTGGCATTGGAAGTGGACAATGGAAGAAAATCAGGGGAGATGCTTACAATGCTGTCATTTTATGCATATCTAATAAATGTAGCTAACCTATGTGGTAAATGTCAGTAGGCAAGCTTTTAGTCACCTGTGTGTGCTTAAGAAAGATGGAATATTCAATTTCATCAGGATACATGTACCTCATAACCATTGTATATTATATACTTTCTTTAGTAGTGTGGTTCTCTAAAACTGGCCTTTTGTTCAATGCAGTTAGTGGAATCAGTTCTTAGTAAGGTTGTGGAGGAATTTGAGCAGCGCATGGGATCTCCAAATTATATGGTATGTAGCTATAGCTTGTGAAGGAACAATTTTTGTGCGAGGAAAACTAAGAATTTCCAAGATAACTAAACTGAATGACTTTCCATCATTGTTTGTGTTACTCAAGGCTAATCAACCTAGGCAAGCAACCGCAATTGGGAAGAAATCTTTTTCAAAATTGTCTTCTGACAACTCTAAGGCAAGTGATCTTAACATGTGAAATTATACCAAAACTGTTACTAAAAGGTGAGAAACAGCCTTCATAGCTTTAAATACCGCATTGAAGGTAGGAGATGGAAGCTACACTTTGACCAAGAAGCAGGAGAGCTTGGATGGCAATCATATCAGTGCTGAACAACTGAGAAGTCAAATGATGAAGCAACAAGAGATCTTTGATCGCCAAGGAAGAGATGTCCAGGTTAGAGTCAACATTCCCTCTATCTCTAGTAGCATGAATTGTCTTCTGTCTTAAGGATACTTACTGGTGATAGCTGATTTTATAGGAGCTGAAACACACTCTTCACACGACTAAAGCTGGCATGCAGTACATACAAACAAAGTTCCAAGACGATCTTCGCAATCTTGGTATGGGGAAATATGTCACCTCATTTTTTATTTCCTGTCATACCCATTAAACAACAGAAAGGGGGAAATGTAATTGAGGTTTATGACTTATGAGACAAGGTGATGTTACCTTGTCAGGTTCCCATATTTACGGCCTAGCTCAAGCTGCTAGTGGATATCACAAGGTTCTCGATGAAAATCGTAGGTTGTACAATGAAGTACAAGATCTCAAGGGTAAACTGAATGCTTCTTTTGCCCCATGTCCAATGAAACTTCTTGGTCCGGTTCAAACTAATTAATATAACCTCTCTCGTTTTGTTCTTTTTGATTTTCCTCTAATAGGGAGTATTAGGGTTTACTGTCGAGTGAGGCCCTTCTTAGGTGGGAATTCAAGCTATCTTAGTACCATCGAACATTTTGAGGAAGGTAATATTACCATTAGGGCACCACCTAAGTATGGCAAAGGTCTCAAATCATTCAGCTTCAACAAAGTTTTTGGCCCATCAGCAACACAGGGTTAGTGATCATGTACTAATGTATACTACTACATGTTTCTCTTCGCTATAAAGTTTCTATCTAATTCAGGTCATTCGTTTTGTACGGCAGCTGAAGTCTTTTCAGACATGCAGCCCCTGGTTCGTTCTGTGCTTGATGGTTACAATGTTTGTATATTTGCATATGGCCAGACAGGTTCTGGGAAAACATTCACTATGGTAATTTATTGTTTTCTCTAATCTTTTATAACTTACCCTTCAGTTCATAACATACTGACGAGACTTCTATTGATTTTTATGTCTTTTTTCCAGTCTGGACCAAAAGACCTCTCTGAGCAGAGTCAAGGTGTAAACTATAGGTCTTTGGGTGACTTATTTTATCTTGCGGAGCAAAGGAAAGACACCTTTCGCTATGACGTTGCTGTCCAGATGATTGAAATTTACAATGAGCAAGTCCGAGATCTTCTTGTTAGTGATGGGATTAACAAAAGATATCCTTCATCATTTGTTATATATTCTTGAATTAAGATGTGCAATAAGGGCTTACTCTACTAACTAGTCATTCATCAAGATTTGATTTATTCAACACATCCGAAATATGGAGAAAATCATTTATTTTACCAGTTTTTCCTTAACATATTTGTACATTAGAAATTCGTAACAGTTCTCAAAATGGACTTAATGTCCCAGAAGCAAGCCTTGTTCCAGTATCATCGACATCTGATGTTATTCATCTGATGAATGTCGGACATCGCAACAGAGCTGTAGGTGCAACAGCCCTCAATGACCGCAGTAGTCGTTCTCACAGGTGTGGATGCATACAATTCTCAATGTGCTGGTTTATTTTATCTTAACTCGTTGTAATTCTGAGCTTGTGGCATATTGATCTGCAGTTGCTTGACAGTTCATGTTCAAGGGAGAGACTTGACGACTGGCAACATACTACGTGGTTGTATGCATCTGGTTGATTTGGCAGGGAGTGAAAGGGTAGACAAGTCGGAGGTGACTGGAGATAGGTTAAAAGAAGCGCAACACATCAACAAATCTCTTTCAGCTTTAGGAGATGTGATTGCTTCTCTTGCCCAAAAGAATTCCCATGTTCCATACAGGAATAGCAAATTAACGCAGTTGCTCCAAGATTCACTAGGTCTTGTCTCTACTATGTTACTCTAATCAGCATAGTATTTTTTAACATTTCTTTCAAGTTTAATGAATTTTATTCGCTGACATGATTTTATTGTCATATCAGGAGGACAGGCCAAGACACTGATGTTTATACACATAAGTCCTGAGGCTGAGGCTGTAGGGGAGACTTTAAGTACACTTAAATTTGCAGAAAGGGTAGCCACTGTTGAACTTGGTGCTGCACGAGTAAACAAAGACAGTACCGATGTGAAGGAGCTGAAGGAGCAGGTAGAAGCTGGAATATTATATTCACTGCATGCTTCATCAGTGCTTCCGTTTATTCAATTTTCATTAATATATATTGTTTGGGCTTTTTTCAGATTGCCAGTCTTAAGGCAGCTTTGGCAAGGAAAGATGCAGATTCTGTTCATTCCCACCAGTCTAGATCCAGCCCTGAAAGATACAGAGGGAAAGCTGATGGCCCTTCCCCCCTTAAATCCAATCAAAATGGAGGAAATTCATTGTTTGATGTAAGTAGACATCAGCAACCAATGGGAGAGATTGCTAACATAGAGGTAATATCGGCTACATTTTCCAATCTTGCTTGAAAAGTTTATCACCTGAACATGATGATTTGGAAGGATGTATTGTATAAGTGTCCTGAATTTATACTAATGATGAAACTGGTTTTTTTTCTTTATGAATAATTATCCTGGTTAGGGTACATTGACTTACATTAGGACATCTAGAAAACACTTTGCATTAACAATCCTTATAATTTAGACTGATCACTGATGAACCCATACATTTTCGAATAACATTTTAGTTTATCTTAGACAAGAAAATTATTTGTACGAAATTAAATCTTTTTTTATTTTCAGGTCTGCAGCAAGTCTGCATCAAGACAAAAAAGACAGAGCTTTGATCTTGACGAAATGTTGAAAAATTCACCTCCATGGCCCCCTGTAAATAGTCCTGGAAAAAATTATGGACGTGATGAGAAGGACCTGGATTCTGGTGAGTGGGTAGATAAGATCATGGTCAACAAGCAAGATTCAATTCCGAAAGATGGGAACCGTTTATGCTGGGAAACTGCAGAAAATGGACCCCTGACTGATACTTATTGCCAGAAATATTTCCAAGATGACTCCAAACTGTTTTCAGAACATTCGTTTAACGTATTCAGGGGAAGTAATCTATTTGAAGTGACCAATGCAGATGACTTGGACGAGCTTGACGCTGCAACAAGCGACTCGTCTGAGCCAGATTTGCTGTGGCAATTCAACCATAGTAAACTACCAGCACTTTCTTACAAGTCCAAGAAACTTGATGGCAAGCCAGTTAAGAGTCCAGAATTGAGGTAAGCACTGACTAATCCTTGGCTTCAAGTTTGTCAAAAGAAAGTTACATACGCTTCTCTAATTTTTTTGATATCCAAAGCTGTAAGGAAATAACTTTTTGATCTTCATAAGCCTCCAATGTTTTTGCCATCGAAAACTTCATCAAATCTTAAGCTTCTAAGCCATAATTTTTCATGCATGCTAATTCTATTTTTTGTACATTACAGCAAGTCGATGATTCCCACGATATGCCCTTCACCATCAAGGAAGCTTCCTAACGGAAATCAACTTCCAAAAAGTAGAAGGCAGCAACAGTCATCAGCAGAAGCAAAACGGAGAGTTGGAGTTAGAAAGTAGTAGATATTATTTGATTGATTACCCAATGGTAACTTTTGCCCATTTGGGTTTTTTTTTTTTTTTTACCTTTTTACTGGGGTAGTTTTTTTTTGTCCCTTGGTTTAATTTGGTGGGTTGTTCAGGTATTTGAGGGTGAGATTGAGAATTGTGTGTGACATGCAACATATTTTTTTGTTCTTTTTGTAACAGTTGAGAGCAACAGTTCCAGTTGCTTGAATTTGTATACAAACTAAGAAAGCTAAATAGCAGAGGAGTTCCACATGTGTTCATATTATGTACTTCCGAATGTATTAGATTACTTGAAGATTTTCTGCTCAATCTATTTTTCGTCTTACAATAAGCTCACTTTTATTTGGATTTGGATATACGTCGCATGTGGGAAAGGTAATGAACAATGAAGCATAAGGTAAGGTAAGCAATGGCTTATCAAAGTTTCTATGGAGAGAAAATGGCATATGTAGATTAAACTAACTGAGATTATCATTACATAATGGTCCATCGATTTAATTACTATATTACTTCATCTACAATTAATAACACAATGGCTCATCGATGAAGTTTTTATAATTTCTTGATTTATAATTTTCATATTCATAAACCAAGTGCTAGAATTAGTCACACTTTAAAATTTTTACATTTATTTCACCTTTAAAGAAAAGGGGTACTATATATGGGTTGTCAAACCCCTCTCACTCAAGTCTTCAGGTACTGTAATCACTACTCTACAGCTGGTCTTCATAACATTTTAGCATGTAATTTAATATATAAAGCATAGTTAACAATTGAAAAGGGGGTAAAAAATGGCTTACGGACAGACTTGTACAAGGAGAACTTACTACGTATCAATTATGTAGATTTATTAAATTCTTCACAAAATCTAAGGATATCTCAAGTACGGGGTTAAATTTAACAAATTCTAATTTTTAAAAACCCTTTTTAAAGTATTAGTTGATACATTAATACTTAAAATGTACAAGCATAGTTATGTGCTTAGTAAGTGAGGTAAATAAAGCTCAGTAAATTATTAGTTTTTTCTTTTGAAAGAATAATTAAATAAACAAATATAAAGTATTCTTTTCATTTCACAAAATTTAAAAATATTTCATAATTTTTTCCCTTTTTAAATCTTAATTCTTTTGTAACAACTAAAAATATCTTTTTTATTCTCACTTATCTTAATTTGTGAGTTTACTTTAAGTATATTTATTATTCATATATTCCCTTCATTTCTAATAATTTATCCCATTTTTATATTTATTTTATGCACGTGAGAGTAAAGATGTGATCCCTATAATTATTTAAGATATGAGATAATCTTTTAAAAACATTTATTTGTAATATATACGACAAATAATTAAAATCAAATAGAGTATTAATTTACAGTAATTTTTCTTCCCATCTCTACAAGTAAAAAGGACTTCCTTTAACTTAAACTCTATAGATAACTAGATACAGCCATACAAGTGCTAAAACAAAACAAGTTCACAAAAGGAAGGGAGAAGATAGTTTCGAAAAATAGAGATGGGCTATATTTGTCCAAGCTTGATTTTGTATGAAAATTTGACATGTAGCATAGTGACTGTGTTAGTACTATTATAGGGATGATAATGGGTTGAATCTAGGTCAATTCATAATCATTTTTTTCAAACTAGACTCATATTCTCCCCAGATCCACTTGGTCCTAAAATTTCAAACTTTTATCCAAATTCATTGGATTTGATGGTCTTGGGTCCAAAATAGGTCCTTAACAAATTTGTATTTCTATGTGCTTATTATTCACATGTTCTATAATTGAATGTATTTTCGCATTTCATACCTTAAAATTATTTTCCGACTAGGTATTATAAAAGAACATAAATTGTATTATTATGTCAAATGAGAGAAATTAATCAATCTTTTCTCAAGCACACAATTTATATTGTTGAAATACTTGTAAAACAATATTTAGTTCAATAAGTGGAAAACAAGTAAGCACTAGATACCAACAATAAATCAAAAGTCTTGAACTCAACAATATTCAATTACAATGTTTTTAAGACCAATTGCATCGCTACTCGTTAGTTTTAAAATCGCACATAAGCTAGTAACCTCAAACTCATTTGAATATGTTTGCGGGGGCGTGACAACGAGAAGTTAGTAATCACAAAGCACATATTATCACCATATAAGAAAATATATATCAAAATTATATGAATATATTACCTGGCAAGTGACGGCGATAAAGAGTTAGAGGCTTGCAGTAGATTGTGAGTGGAGGATGGAGAAGAGTAGAAGAGGAAGACGAGATGTAAATAAAACTTTTATTTTTAGTTCTAAATGGAGATTAGGTTTTAGTTTTATTTTTATTAATGGTCGGGTTTATGGGTCAGATATGAGTCTAATTTTTTATCCGGACCCATATTCGACCAAAAAACAATTAATCCCATACCCGACCCGAATATAGTGGGTCTAAAAAATTAGACCTAAACCCTAAAAATGAGTCGAATTTGACTAGGTTTGGATCGGATCTTGGACTCATTTTCACCCCTAATTTAATCTAGAAAGAAAAGGGTAGGAGTAAATACATTGCACTAGTAGAAAAAAGTTTATTTGTTGCGGTTATTTAACCTTATTTGCTGCGGTTATTATATCGAAGCACATATGGCCGAATCACATATAAAACCAACAAATGCTGCGGTTTTTTTGACGCAGCACTTATAACATTATTTGCTGCGGTTATTTAAAATAACCGTAGCATTAATTACCCTTATTTGCTGCGGTTATTTATAAAAAACCGCAGCATTAATTATTAAAAACTAAAAAAAAAATTTGACATACTTATTTGCTGCGGTTTTTAGTAATAACCGCAGCATAAATAGATGAATCTTAGAATACTGACCAACAAGTGTTGCGGTTATTACTAAAAACTGCAGCAAATAATATTTATTTGCTGCGGTTTTTAGTAATAACCGCAGCAAATAATACATTTTTTTTTGTTCCCTGCTTTACCACCATTTCTATCAAGTATGGAGCTGATGATTGCCAATATATTGCTGCCAATGTGTGTCTTAAGGCCAATGGTACAGTTTTAATTATTTTGTGTTTATGCCAATATGCCAATGAGTCAATTAACCCAATGTGTTTTAATATATAGTACATACAGAAAGAATTATATATATACAAAAGAATGTTTAATCTAATGAATACAAGGAATTCCTACTACCTTCTACCTTAAGCTAGCTCTACCTACACATATTGTCCGGCCCCAATGAAGTATTCCGCCCATAATTCCTTAATCTCCATCAGCTCTTGAGGTGAGTATGTCGTTGTTCTTTGGATCGCCTGAAAGGGTAAGAAATGATAGGTTTAGTTATCTACAAAACAGGAGACATAATTTCAAGCGTAAATTTCGGCAGAGTTTCCTCTGTAATTCGACCTTTTCCCATTTTTTAATAGTACATGTTTCCACAATAATTACAATCCAACGATATCCATCCAAAATTCACAACACAATTGTGTGTTCACAATACAATTGTGTATTCTAACCACAATTCACAATACAATTCACAAACATATTGTGTGTTCACAACAAAATTGTGTATTCTAATTCACAACACAATTGTGTATTCTAAATACAATTCACAAATCCATTGTGTTCACAACACATATAATTCCCATACATGAGTAGAACTCAAAACAATTCTCATATATCCATATACTATATCTCAAAAATAAATTACGGAGCTCATGAATACGTACCGTTGAAAGATCCTCACAATGAGCATGGTTGTGGAGGATTTCAAACAGGAAACGCATAAGAAAGTAGCCACACTCGGTGCTTCCAATCTGCTGAGGACACTGCATTACGAAACCAAGTACAATGTAAACCAAACGGATCAAATACAATTCTAAGGCAACGGAATAAATTGAAAACAGGGTTACCTGAGCCGGAATCCAGTTCAACTTCAATCCGTTACGGAGGCCGGACTGAACTTTAAAGCTCTTAAAGGCACTAGATTAAGGAAAACAATCTACATCAATAACTAAACCTTAGTCTGTTACTCTTGTCAGTGAAGAAAAAACTGTAGTTACCAAAAACTTACGTATTCAGCACTTCCTTAATCGGTAAGTTATGTTTTCGTTGAAGAGGATCGAAAACGTATATTGTCCTCTTCTCTAAGGACAGAACAAGAAGTATCCAATGACGCCTACAATATGATTGGTAAATGGTTAAAAAACGAACATACAAGCAAGAGGATACTACGTACGTAAGAAGATCATACCTTTCATGGTACGGGCAAAAGATGAAACGCTTCCTATGATGATTTGCCATAAAAGATACCATGTAAGAAGTGATGAAACCCTGGTCATTACCGATCATGGTAGCCGAGACCCTAGATGGGCATATGAAACCAAATGATCCTAGTCCTTTTTCTTGGACCAACTCATAACAGGCCCTGTAATTAATTGAAACAACACCCATTTAGCAACATCAACAACTAGATGGTCACATATTAGATTATAAATTACATTCAATAGTCGGGTAAATTACATCATGAAGACTTGAAGCACAGATACATTCAGCTCGTCTCCTATGAGAAGTTGAGTAACGTCCTCTGCTACGATCACGATATCCTGGTCCTCAGGGTACCCGAATATCGTCTTCCCACAACGAAAGGAGACGATGCTATCTGGCGGAAGCCTCGACATCTGGGCCCTCATTTGACGACAATTCTCACCAAGATGACTCAAGGCCAGCTCAGTGAGATCGGTCTAGGCAACGTCCTTCCGCACAGACTCAGTCGTCTCTGGACCGCTAGGACCGCTAGCAACACCTTCAGCTGTGTCCTTCCATCCCGTACCTCTTTGCTGATTCAAACAAATTCAAAACTTAATACCAACATTAGTAGAATAGGGATTCATAAAGTTAGGCGGAATGCATTTACCTCAGACGTCAAGAGCCGAACTAGATGCTTTGGCCACTGTGTGAAGGTCCCGTGGGCTTGTTCGAGCCTTTTGATGAACCCAGAAGGGGCAGGGACAAGGACATCCTTATAGACCTGGTCATAGTCGTTGACGCTGACCTTCACATGACCAGGCATGATGTCAGCATGGTGGTCTCGTGTTAGAGCCGGATGAACGATTCCTAAAGCAACAATGATTGCTTCATTGCCGTTCACCATGTGTATCAACTGACACGATCGTTGCTCCTGCAACAAAAGAGACAAAGATGTCAGTTTTTCTCATTCAAGTAAAGTAGAGGAATTTGAAATGCGATTAGTAGTTTATAAAACCTAAGGAAACAAACCTGTAGATCCTGAAAAGGATCTCTAACCCCAGAGTCGCTTGAGGATGGTAAGACTGGAGGGTCAGGCATGTTACGCTCCGGTACCTGCGGTGGTGGATGTGGCATACCGAACTGCGCAGCGAACATCCTGAACTTCTCTTGGAGCATGGAATCCATCTTCTCCTCCATCTCCTTGATCGTCTGAGCTCGAACCCGGATCTCAGCCTCCTTCACAGCCTGTGTCATGGCGTTATCGATTCGAGTTTCGACGTCCTCCACCCTCTTCATCAGTATCGAGCTCCTCTTGTCAGCCCCGTACACAGTCTTTCACCCAACGCCGATTCCGTAACCGACTACCCGACCTGGGTGGTCTTTTTTGCCGAGGGCACGGGACATAATGTCGTCCCGTGGCTGGGAGACAAACTCTCCCGATTCCTCTCTCCGTCTCCAATCATCCTGTGTATATTTTAAAATAAAAGTTAATACAATTCACAAAATGTAAAAAGACGAATAGAATAATGACGAATAGCAAACATTACTCACAATGGAGTTCCGGACACTAGCCGTCTGCTTGTCCGGCACCACGAGACGTCCTTGTTCGTCAGGGACGGATCTCGCTAGAAGCCACGTCGTCGTCCTATCTGGCAGACTCGAAACAACGGACGAACAACTGGATGACGACGACGACGCCGAAGGAATGAAGCCCTTTCGCCTCCATATTTCACTCATCTCAGCATATGAGTGTTGACCCATATGATGAGGATACAAGTTCTGGGTCGCACTCCTCTTTGCCTTCTCGCTTCTTTGCTGATTATGATATACAAGTTATTGCATATAAGAAACTAACCAAGAATTAAAGTAATATATATAATTAGTATTAAACGATATTCAAAGAAATTCTTACCCTAAACTCTTCTGTAGAATGTATCTTCACAAAAGAGTTCCAGTCTTCCTCCGAAATGAAGTTGTAGAGCTCCCAAGGTCGCTTCCTGGTCTGGCCCTCCTTATTCCTTGTACAAGAGATCCAGCCACTAACGAGCTTGGCCTTGAAGTCTCTCCACTTCAAATCGCAAGAGGTGAGGACCGCCTGCTTCTTTCGAGGATCATCCTCGATCTGGAACTCTTTCTGTATTATGTAGAAACACAAAAGAACACAATGAGCCTAACAATTTCTATAACACAATTAGATTTGAATTTAAGTAATGTAATTAAGTACATTCAATACCTTTGCATCCTCCCACAGCATATCCTTCACGCCCTTCGATAAGAGTTCCAGTCCGGTATCAAGATCGATACTTTCGACTGACTGATCTCCCCCAAATGACATTTATATGCCTTGTAGTGTGTCCCGCAAGGGCGTCCGATTGCGTCCCACTCAAGAATTCTCTAGACACCAGGGATGGATTTGACCCCTTTTGAGGGACCTCTCCCGACTCTCTTCTTCTTCATCTGCTGGGTGTCCGCAGCAGAAGATGGATGGGGTCCTCTGTCCTCTTCCATGTATGTGAATCTGCAAATATAAAATAAATAGGTCAGTCAATTTAATTGAATTAAGTAGTACACATATATATGAAAAATATACTATTTAAAAAATAACATTGGATAATTTTCTTTGTAATACCTTATTATTGGATAATTTTGTGTTCATTACTATTTAGACTCCCTAGCTACGTAGAATCCTTCATCATGGTCAATACGCCTTAGAATATCGTCTACATCATCAACAACTAATTTCGGGATATTCCATGTGGATGGCGGACTCCATCTCTTCCCTTCAATAACAATCGACCAGTTGCGATCGGCAGGATCAACCATGTAAAAAACTTGCTTCGCCTGTGACGCTAATATGAATGGATCGGCATGATGTCCCAGACGATTGGGATTCACTAGGGTTAAGTACCCGTGTTCGTCCTTCTTTACTCCGCGGTTATTATCAACCCAATTACAGTAGAAAAGAGGAATACTGAAATTGACGTAGTCAAGTTCGAAAATATCAACAATAACCCCATAGTATGAACCCCGTTTGTCTATTAATGTTTGATCCTTTGAACTAGAAAATTCAGGAGACATGCCAACGACCATTACACCACTATTCTGCGTAGTTGACTTCTCATCCTGGCGCTTAGAGTAAAATGAATAATCGTTGATGTCGTATCCCTCATACGACATAACTTGAACTTTAGCACCATATGCCAACCACTTTAATGTATCACCAACATCGTCAGGGGCTTCAGATAATTGATCCATGATCCTTCCTCTGAACCATTCAACAAATGTAGCATTATGGACCTTTACCAGCTGCAAATCCCTTTTAGAGGGATATTGACTCCTCAGAGTATTCATGTGCTCGTCTACATACGGATGGACTTCACTCAGGTTTTGCAAAATAAACAGTTCGGCCTTATATTTCAAATCATAACTGAGAGTAATTCGTTTCCGACCAATAGTGACATGGCCCTCGAGCCTCCCTGCATGTCTTGATAGTGGTACCCCAATATCATGCAACCGGGCAAGATAATGTGCAATCCATGATGCAACTTCTTCAGCAACTGTTCTCTGTACTATACTTGCCTTTGGTTTGGCTGGATTCATGACTCTACTCTTCAAGACACCCATCTCTCTTTCAAATGGATACATATACCTCCCCCAAATTGGACCACATAACTTAATCTCACGAACCAAATGGATGGCCAAGTGAGGCATGATATCGAAGAAAGAAGGTGGAAAATACATTTCAAAACGACACATGGTCTCAACCACATCAGCTTGCAAGTCATCTAATATCGCTGGATTGATTACCTTACTTGAAATAGCATTGAAGAAGATGCACAACCTTGTAATTGTGTACCTCACTTGGGGAGGCAGAATCCCTCGAATAGCAACGGGAAGAAAATGTTGCATTAAAACATGACAATCATGGGATTTCATACCTACTAACTTCAAATCAGTCATCGAAACAAGTTTCGCAAAATTCGAAGAAAACCCAGATGAAACTTTAAGTCCATGCAAAGACTCGCAGAAGTTGATCTTCTCCTTCTTTGAAAGAGTGAACCAAGCAGAAGGAAGATACCATCGTTTACCATGTTCTTGAGGAGCCAATTTAGTTTGCCCCATAGCAGCCATATCTCTCCTAACTTTAACCCCATCATTGGTTTTACCAGGCATATTCAAGAGAGTACCAACAATCGCATCACAAATATTTTTCTCAATGTGCATAACATCAAGGCAATGACGTATCTCCAAATGGCGCCAATAAGGAAGACTCTAGAACACAGACCTCTTCTTATAGCCACCGGCTGATCTATTTTTAGAGCTCTTTCCGAACACAGTTTCAATGCCTTTAACCCGATCATATACCTCACTCACACGTAAAGGGAGACGAGCTTCGCGAAACTCTATGGAACCATTAAAAGCTTTTCTTTTTCTTCTGAAAGGATGATCTTCTGGAATACTTACGGAAACCCATGTAAACATGCTTCCCATAATTCTGTAGACGAATAGCTTCTATATCTTCTTCACATATCGGGCATGCGGTCTTCCCTTTCACAACATAACCAGAAAGATTTCCATAAGCCGGGAAATCATTGATTGTGCAGAATATCAAGGCACGCATAGTGAAATTCGATTTTGAGTAAGCATCGAAAACCTGGACACCTTCCTCCCACAACAATCTCAAGTCATCAATAAGAGGAGCGAGATAGACATCTATGTCATTACCAGGTTGTTTAGGTCCAGATATAAGAAGCGATAACATGATGTACTTGCGCTTCATGCATAACCAAGGTGGCAAATTGTAAATAGTAAGAAGAATGGGCCAAGTGCTGTACTAAGTGCTCAAGGTCCCGAACGGATTCATTCCATCAGTGCAAAGACCTAGCCTAAGATTCCGACTGTCCCCCCCGAAACTCGTGTATATCCTATCAATGTTTCTCCATTGAGGAGAATCAGCAGGATGCCGTAACAAACCATCTTTCTTCCTCCCTTCAGCATGCCACCGCAACAATTTCGCACTACTCTCATCTGAGTACAGTCTCTTAAACCTCGGTATAATGGGAAGATACCATAGAACTTTGGCCGGTATCCTCTTCTTTCTCAAATCGAGCTCATTGACCTTCTTTTTGTAACGGGAAACTCCACATAATGGGCATTCATCTAGATCCTCATACTCATTTCGATATAGAACACAATCATTTCGACATGCATGGATCTTCACATAATCCATTCCCATAGGACACATGAGTTTCTTGGCCTCGCAGGTAGAAAGTGGCAATTCATTTCCCTCAGGGAGCATACCCGATATAACTTCTAACAAGTGTGTGAAACTCTTGTCAGTCCAATTGTGGCGTGCCTTTAAGTTGAAGAGCTTCATGACAGCGCTCAATTTAGTGTGTGAAGTACAAATAGGATACAAAGGCTTCTCTGCAGCTCTAAGGATTTCATCGAAAATATGGGAACGATCGGTGAAATCATCCTCAACATCATGCATCATCTCGTCTATTCTATCCTCTTCCACTCTATCTTGATCTCTAACATCATCATATACCTCATTAAAATGCAATCCATCTTCATTGCGAGGTGGCTTCTCACAACTAGGAAACTTACTAGCGCTTGACCCGAACTCTAATATTTCACCAGGCCAATTCCAAGTCCTATAATCCGCTCTGAATCCTCGACGAATTAGATGATCTTTGACTTCATTAATGTCACGATAACCCCTGGAGTTGTTACAGTCACAACACGGACACAATAATATCTTCGAATGATTGTGTAATTGATGTCTAAGTGCAACCCTAGCAAACTCCTCAACCCCTTGTATGTATTCCATTGAGGTTCGGTTACCGTACATCCAATCTCGATCCATTTTGAACTTCAAAGATATAAACCAAAACACTTGAGTGCAAAGTATATATATATTGCTTAAGGAACTGATTTTTTTATTTTTTATTCTATGAACCATCATTTTGTGCATATTAGTTGATATTTGGCTTGAGGAAGATCTCATCCATTATTTAAATGTGGAACAAAAGAGGCACTGACATTTAAACCCTTATTATTTCTTCTGTGTAAAACAAGGGGTGAAAATATAATTCTTTAGACTAGAGACAAAATCTAGATTGCAATCTAGATTGAGTTACTTGTCTAAGAACTAAAAGTACGTAATTTTACTCCAAAGTACGTGGGCTCATAATTTTACTCCAAAGTACGTAGGCTTTTGACAGCCGTGATGACAAATATTTGTAAATAATGGGTGTTCTTATGCCCATAATCTTCTTACAGGCTCAAAGTACGTAGCTGAGTTACTATCTAAAGGTAATCAATCATCCTTCCTTGCAATCAAAGGCTTTTAGTAAATCATTCATTACCAATTAAACACAACTCAACTGGTGCAACTCAGCTCCTCCATTATGGGAGCCCTCTTCAATACTAAAACGCCATCTCTTTCTTTCTACCAAGTACAAAGAATAAATCGTGTTCTTCAATTTTATTGCGGAGCATATACTCCATAATTTCTTCATCCCACTACTTTCTTATCATTAACCTTATAAAACCCCATGTTTGAAATATTTTCTCTTAATTATATCTATGAATATCTATGATACATGGAAACCAATTTCGAACAACACCCTTTGTCTATGATTTGGACTACACCATATTATGATTTAACTTAATAAGTAATCAATAAAGTATTTGATTTAACTTATTTCTCTACTCCTACGACTATCTTTTTACTCTCATGGACAAAACAGCCGAGTATGTAGCAGAATTCCAGAATGAATGATTAAGATTATGATTTCCAAAGTTTTATTATTCACAGGTATATCATAGTAATTTGATACTCCGATCTGTAATCTAGGAACATTCATAATCTCCTTCGTATAAGATATGCATTCATCCATTTTGGCCTGGGGCTTTAAGTAGCCACATTTTCAGACTGGAAAATAAAGTCAGCCTAAAGTTGAAGAAGATGGGTGATTCCTAAGACGTAAATGATGTTTGGGGGGAGGTAATTTTCAGGCCGGTTGGGGACATACCGCACTTGATGACTGGTGAGCTCATCGTTCAAAAGTACCTAATTACTAGAGTTATGTCCAGATACTCAAGCAAAATATAAACCGAAATTCCAAATTATACCAAAATTTCAATACTACATTATCAAAATCCGAAATGGGAAAACGTACCTCAAATCTCGCGAAGAAGAAGACACTTCAAAGAATCCCAAATGCGAACCCTTTTTTCGGGGAGAGAGAGAAAGGTATAATAGGGGTAGGACTAGAGAAGGAATGGGGGGCTGGAGAAGATGAAGTTTGGATGGTAGGGTTTTTTTTCGTATGCTTCAGTCTGGGGAAAGTTCTGGTCTTCTGAAAAAATGGTCTGGAAAAAGTGAAGTCAGTATATAAATTTCCTGATTTAATGCTGCAGTTATTTTAAATAACCGCAGCACTTATGTTATAAGTGCTGCGGTTATTTCAAATAACCGCAGCATTAAATCAGTACTTATAATATTTCTCCTGAGGAAGTTGAAATAACCGCAGCACTTATAACATAAGTGCTGCGGTTATTTCAAATAACCGCAACATTAAATCAGTACTTATAATATTTGTCCTGGGGAAGATTTAATGCTGCGGTTATTTGAAATAACTGTAGCACTTATAACATAAGTGCTGCGGTTATTTCAAATAACCGCAGCATTAAATCAGTACTTATAATATTTGTCCTGGGGAAGATTTAATGCTGCGGTTATTTGAAATAACCGCAGCATTAAATCTTCCCCAGGACAAATATTATAAGTACTGATTTAATGCAGCACTTATGAATAATTGCTTCGAAATATATTTAACCGCAACAATTGAGGCGAAACAATTGAACCGTTTTCTACTAGTGTTGGGAGTCGAGTCATGATTTCATGGAAATATAGTCACAAGTTCATATCTTAACAAACATTATTTATTGATTGCCAAAAGCTATTAACTCGCAGGTAGGAATTCTTTAATTTGGCTAGAGAGTGGAATTGTTTTGACAGATTCTCTCTATCTGCCTTTATCCTTTTTAAGTCGTATTATTTTTTACTAATTCACACTGCTTCACCTACTGCTGCCTGACCGTCTTCGGTCTTCCTATCCTCTTTTATTCCAATCTTATTTTCTAATACTTGCACTAACTAATAAGAATATCAATTTTTCGTTAATTTTTATTTTATTTCTATTTATTGAGTTAAAGTTTAAAAAATTTGATCATAAATTCTTATCATGTTATAAAAAATATATATTAAAGTGATATCTTATTGGATGTATTTCAATGTAAATTTTTAGAATATAAAATTTTCATAATTTTTTGCCTTACGGATTTGGAGATTTTAAAATCGTGTCTAAGATATCACGAATAGTCAAATCTGCCAAAAATTAAGGGATAGAGAGAATAATTGATAAAATGTTAGAGTAATGCTCATAATATACAGACTACGGAGAAGAAAATTTATCTTTAGGGTGGCATATAAGTTGTTCTAATTAACTTAAATATCTGGTCCAAGGCTAAGGTGTTCAGCAGGGGCAGGGGCTGCTCGCTTAACGTAGAAAGAGCCAGGCAGCTTCTATGACACTACAAAGTTATCTTTCACACTTAGTCCCCTCACCAATTCACCAATTCACTCACTATCTTCACTTAACCCTTCATGTGATAGTGTGCCACCATCTTGCAGCGAGTTCCGGCTTCTGCTACAAAATCCTTTTATAACTAACTCCTAACCACCATTAACAATACATTGGCATAAGACTAATGCTAAATATTCAAGCATAGACATGTCCATTCTTTACATAAATTAAGATATATTAAACCTCATTACTACTACATAAAATGGGGTAGAAACACTAAATATTCAAGTTAAGAAAGAAACTAAAATTAGAATAAACTATAAACCAAGTATATGGCCTATCAATCTGAACCAAAGGAAAGTGAATCCTTGAGCAACAAAGATTGGGAATAAAACTTGAATATAGAACCACAAAATCGATACATTACTTCGGTCTTTACCATTTAACCTATCAAGGTAGTCTAAGCAGTAAGCAACTAAGCACTAACCCACCACTAACCTTAACTCGCTAATTAAAAAAAATATTAAACCAAGTCATTGGGTATCCGATTGTAATATATTGTGGCCCATTACCCGACCCTTATTAAGTCATTTTTAACGGGTTGAGTACCCGGCCCAAAAAAAGTATTAAAAAATTAAAAAATTATCCGATAATTACCCGTCGAGTAGCCAGATCGGCTAATTCGGGACTAGTTACGTAGACTCCATACATCAAATACTCTCTAAACACCAGTTTAATAATAACACATATAATGCAGTTATAATAAATTTGAGATCTGAGGGTATTAAGCCCCCAAGGACGACAAAAATATAGTCAATTGTAGTACCTAAAAGCAAGTATCGGTATAGCTAGCAACTGTAGCAAGTGATAGAAGACGCATGAAGAATTAATTAATCATGTACAAATGATCTTATATTCTTATATATAAATTCACAAGTTATCATTATCCCTCCATTTAAGAGTTTGAAGGCATGACTAGATGTCGAGCCTTGCGGGGTTGGCCTCCTAATTAAGCGGGTATCACAGTACGATGATGCATGTGAACCGTATAAGATGACCTCCTAGGCTAGGCTAGGCTCTTGGCGAAGAAAAGATTTGTTTGATACCTCTTGGTGACATGCCTATCATAAGTCATAACCTCCATTAGACATCCTACAACAACACTTGGCTAATACACTTTACTATAAAATGAGAAAATTTCTAAGGCCCCCCACCCCCAAATTTCATGGAAAAACTCATAGAAAAACCATTATAGTAAGGGTTGTCCCATTAGGTTTTTATTTGGGAGCTTTGCATCATAAAAATGAGAAAATTTTAACTTTGATCTAAACGATTTTTCAGCAACAATTATAATTTGAACATCTCTAACAATCAATGCACCTTAGTATCAAAACGGATGATCGACTAGCATTGTGCCATTGTGGTACTATAAGATGGTTGAACTAAGTCGGCATACGAGTCATATATATCTTTACTGGAATATAAACATGTTTCACTCAAATACTTTTTTATCTTTTCTATTTTAGATTGTTATTAAAAGTTTGTTATATTTTCTTTATTAGCCCTATTTTGCATTTTATTTTACATTGATATTCAAATAGCCCCATTTTCTTCCGGAGTTACTATTCGTCCCCCTCAAATTACTATAAATTGCCCGTATTTTTTGCATGAAATGACCTTTTTCGCTTTTTATTTTTTTCAAATATATTTAAAAGAGTTTTTAATTCATCTTCCCTAGACGCTTCCTCCAGCCGCCTCCATCAAGCGTCGACGCCCCACAACCCACCGCCAACGCTGTCACTAATAATTTTTTTTTTTATTAGAAAGCTAAACTTCCTAGAATCCTAGTAAACTAAGCCCTCCACTAGCTCTCTTAAAATCCTCTCGTGTAACTCCTTAGGTTCACACTGGCAGATATTGAGATATCACTAGCCCAGTTGCAGCGAACAGGTTGTTCCAAGCTCTTGCCATTGACAACAATAACGTCATGCCTAAGGTTGGTCCACATTTAGTTAAATCAGTCGAGTTTGTTGAAGGTGACTCCACTACTGTTGGATGCGTCAAACAGATCAATCTACCCGAGGGTTAGTTTTTTTAATGCCATCCCTACTTGGTATGAATTATTATTTTGTAGTACATGATTATGGTCATAACTAATGTTAAAACTAAAATCACTTCGGTCAACTTTAAACTTGCAGAGGCTCCGTTCAAGTATTTCAAAAATAGAGTGGATGAGATTGATTCCTTTAACTTCTACCTCAAGTATACTTGCATAGAAGGAGGATGTGTTGCCTGATTTAGTAGAGTGTGTTGTATGTGAGGACAAACACAAGGCTTCTGAAGCCGAAACTCACTGCAATATGGTAGCGCACTATCAATTAAAGGGAGATAATGTGGTGAAGGAAGATGATATTGAAAAGGCCAAAGAAGGGATTCAGAAATAACTGTTCGAGGCTGCTGCCAGAACTAAAAAAGAAGTCATCAAAGCTGTTGAAGACCACCTCATTGCCAACCCTCAATTTTATGCTGGACGTACTGCATAATCCAAAGTTCGATCACTGAATGAATATATTTGTGTTCCAAATGATTAAAAACTTTGGACTAACTACAAGTTCACTGAATGAATATATTTGTGTTCCCTGTTGATATGAATATGATGAACTGGGAAAGATCTTTCCAGCCCAAACTACAAGTTCCACTTTCTCCACTCCTCTTTCTACCAAGTAGTCTCTTGGCAATTTCAAGTCAAGTCTTCCTTCTAATTTTGATCAACTGTCTTTAGAGCCATTCTCATATTCCACTCAACTCTTTTCAATTGCTTCAAAGGAAACACAAGTTTGTTTTGGTGAGATTTTGAAGAAGATTTAACAAAAAAAATATCTCTCTTTATTAAGCTTGAAAAACTACTCAAAAACTAAGCAATGATTTTTCTCGAGTCATGTCACACCTTAGCTTGACTTATATAGATAAAAATCTAACTAACTTCCCTTGATTTAAGAGATACAAATTTATCAATTCATTAGTCTACTCCTAGTGAAAGTCTACTTCTATTCTAGCCTACTCCTAATGCAAGTTTCCCTTCTAAAACACAACCTTTGACCCTCTTATTCTAAAAGCTAGACTTTGTAGAACCTTAGGATTCTAATACTAATGTAAGAATTATCCAACATTTTTCCCTTTAATTGTAACATTAATTTCTTGCACTCCGAGCAATGACTTCATCTCCCTGAACTTGATTCGTGCCAAAGCCTTGGTGAGTATGTCGGCCTTTTGTTCTGCTCTTGGAACATACTTGACTTCAAGTTTCTCCTTTTCAACACATTCACTTTCAACTTGCACCTTGAATTTTTTGAACCTTTCAAACACATCACTCTTCTCTTTCATAAGGATTGATCACATGTATCTTGAATGATTTTCTACAAGTACAAAGATGTATCAATTTTGAGCAATTGTTGGTGGTGATATTGGTCCACAAAGGTCTCCATGTACCAAATGGTGGTATGGCTGGCCAAAACAAGCCACACGAGGCCAAATGAAACTCTAGGCATGGAATTGTAGGGGTTTTTAGTCTTCAACCGCCCCTACAATTCCTTTCACAAGTTATAATTATTTTTGATAAAGTTGACATAGTTTTCCTAAGTGAAACAAAATGTAAGGTTCATGTTTTACAATCGTACTTAAGCTTGCTTTGTTTCTCAGGGGGGTTTAGGGTGGAACCATTAGGGACTTAGGGTGGTTTATTTTTATGTTGGCGAAGTCCATACAATTTTGTTGTAATTTCTTCTTCCCCAAACGTTATCTAGCTTTGGTATTTTGTATGATAGATGCATGTAAGCAGAGTTTCTATTTGTTGTGTGTGTATGGTGCCCTTTGCTTGAAAAATCGTAAACAAGTGTGGGAGTCCCTACAACAATGTATCTGTAACAACCAAAGCAACCATTGTCTTATAGAGGACTTCAATTAGGTTGAATTATCTAATCAAAAGTTGGGGGGAGCCTCTTCTTTGAGAGGAGCTTACTTGTTTTCAAGCTGGAAACTTAACTTTGGACTAATAGATACTACTTAACATGGAGTAAAATTCACTTGGACTAATAACAAAAAAAAGGGAAGATGCCTTATTTGAACAACTTGATAGAGCTAACTGCAACTCCTCCTAGAGAAATTTTTTTTATTAATAAGCTTTTTTTAAAAAAAATATTTTGAGAAATAAACCACTTTTCAAACTAATTTAAAAAATAAGCTAATTTTGATTCGGATCCTTGTCCCAGGCAACGTTTTGCATGTAGTTGGAATATGGTGGATGAAATTGGGGAAGAAGAAAACATTGCCTACCAAAATTAGCTTATTTTTTAAATTAGTTTCAAATGTGGCTTATTTCTCAAAATATTTTTAAAAATAAGCTTATAAATAAATAAAAATTCCTTCCTAGAGATCAAAGTTTTCGATAGCTCGTGTTATAAATTTTCCTATTTTCCTATCTGACCATGTCCCCATACTGCTGGAGACCTAGAGTTCCTTTCAAAAATAAAGAAAAAGAGGTGATCGTATAAAATAGAGGCATAGGATTTACTGCTCATGAAAGTCCAGGATCTGGTTCAATAGAGTGGGTGTGTAAAGGCAAAAATGCAAACATGTACAATTTCTAACGCAACTGCAACCATATTTATAATATTCTACGTCAATGGTGCTTAATATACAAGAAACATACAGGCTTGTGGTGGGACACATTTCTTGACAGATTAAGAAAAGATCAGGTGGACCTTCAATAAATCTACGACGCTTCCCATTCGATTGACATGAAGAATATCCTTCATTTAGACCTATGCATTGAGTCGGGTCAGGGTCAGGGTCAGGATGGGTCACATGCAAAACGGGCAAGGTCGGGTCGGGTTGGACCAAAAAAGATGCAAAACGAGCTGAGTAAGGCTTAAAATTTTTTATAAACGGGTCGGTTAAGGGCTTTTAATGGGGGGTCTTCTTAAAGTTAGTGAAGGAAAGGAAGGTCCGAAATAACATAGTGGCTCTCAAACTCTCAAGTGATTGTTGGACATTGAAAATAAGTAGGATTAAGGAGGATTTTGTTGGATACATCTTAATATAAATTTTAAAATATAAAGTTTTCATAATTTTTATTTTTACGAAGTTAGAGATAAAACATTTTGATTTGTGTTTTAGATCCGAAACCGTAAAAAATTAAAGGAGGCAATAAAAAAAAATTGGGCTAAAAGGGTAGTATTAATAGATCAGTTGTAACTGTGGTCCACAAAATTAGGAGCACTTGCAAAATGGAATGCGGTAGTATACCAACGCCGGATAAGCTTTGGTGTGATGAGAACAAATTTTACGCAGGGTTTTGGTAAAAAAAAAAATATTAATGAAATTGCAAGGAACAAAGGAATAGCAATGACATTTTTAGCTGTAAAGGTTCCTTCCACTTGCTCTAAGAATTGGATTCCTCTTTGCCTTTGTAATTTCCCATATCTCACAATCGCACATCATAGGTGGTCTCATCTATTTTTCTCCCTTTTCTACGCACATCTGAATGTCTTTGACTCTAAGATAAGACCACCATTTCTTTTGGTATTATGATTCACTATTAATTATAAGATACTTATTAGTTGAAGAATTATTTATATTGCTAGTGAGAGATTATGGGCTAAAAGCATAAAAATTTTGTAAATATCATGTCACTATTTATTAATGATTTAATTTTGCTTTAAAAAAACTATTTATGGTGTTTTTTTTTTGTAAGAGGATCAATTAAATCTATCGATTGTCGTGTTTCAGAGATGGTGACATATAACACAGTGACATGTCTTTATCTTGAATTTTTAAAACAATATATATATCGAAGAAAATATTGAATAAATTTACGTAAATTTGTTTAAAAGAAAAACTACACAAATTATTCTTTAATAAATATATATTTAAAATTGTTTGTTTATGAACCAATTAAATTGATCAATCATTGCTAAATTTTGGTTGGATATTGGGGGATATATGATTATTCTATAAAAATTATTTAAAAATTATATTAAGATTTTAAATGAAACAGAAGTACTCCCTTCGTCCCAATTGAGTGGTGGTGGACCACCTTTAATTAGTACAAAATGAAAAAGTAATGAAATTGAATTAGAGAAAGTTAATTTTTGGGGGGAAAGTTTTGGCCCCACTTTTTTGGCCCCATATTTAAACAATTTTGACTCCAAAATATTTCATCCCACATGAGAAAGCCAAATTTTGGCTTCAAAACATTTCATCCCACATTAATATTAAAAGAAAGCCAAACTTTGGCTCCAAGATTTTGACAACATTTAGTGAAGACATAAGGCCTTATATATACAATCTCATTAATGAATCAACTACCTCATTCCCACAATTAATAGAGCTTTAACATAATTAAAAAAAACCAACACATCCATTGAAGCAGAGGGCCAGTAGAGGGCCACTAGCGGGCCACTAGAGGGACAGTGAAGCATAAGGGCCAATAAACAACAGCAGATGGACAACAACATGCCACAAAGGCCACCAAAGGGACAGAGGGCCAGTAAACAGCTAAAAATAGAGGGCCATTAACCAGTGAAGACAGAGGGCTAGTATAGGGAACAAAGTGCCAATAAATAGCCACAAATAGAGGGAGACAGATTAGTGAAGCAAAGGACCAACAGAGGGGCAGAGAAAACCCCCCTCAGTATAGCATAAAGAGCTTCATCGGCAGGTGATTACTTACCTTGGTAATTGGGACTCCTATGAGGAATTTGTTGGAACTCTAAGTCGCATCATGTCAACACAAAATGTGGCTGATAGAGCATCTAAGAGCAAGCCAACATGTTCCTTATCAAGCCTACAACTCATTCAAGCTATTGTAGAGAGTGAACCAGTACCAAGCTCATATTTTGTTCCTCATATTTTGTGTAAAAAACACCAAGTACTATAGGTAAAGCTACTTGGCTAAGTGTTTTGTAACTAAAGTTGAACATCAAACATGTGACTTTTTGTGCAATTATATATTTTTATGGTGCATAAGCTTGTTTTGTGTAAAAGAACAACAAGTTTATGATGCAACAAAGAACATCACATGCTTAAAAACAGGTAACTAAACAGAAACAGGTAAGTTAGCTTCAACATCAGTCTAAGCCTCAGCTAAATAGTACACCATCATCCTAAGCCTTATTTGACCACAAAAATCAGCTAAGCCTTAGATAAACCACAAACATCAAGCTAGGCCGGAGAAGCCTCAAACATCAGGCTAGGTTGGAGAAGCATCAAACATCAGCCTAGGTTGGAGAAGCATCAAACAAGAGAAGCCTCAAACATCAACCTAGGCTGGAGAAGCCTCAAACATCAGCCTAGGCTGGAGAAGCCTCATACATCAGTCTAGGCTGTAGAAACCTAAATTAACATCCACAAACAAACACAAACATAGCCTCACTAAGAGTACCAAGAAAGCCACACTGAGAGAACCTATAGAACCACACTAAGTGAACCAACAGAGCCACACTAAGACAAGCAATAGACACAAAGCACCAACAGACACAAAGCAAAGGCAGAGGCACACTAAGAGCAACAATAAACACGAAGCAAAGGCAGAGGCACACTAAGAGAAGAAACAGACACAAAGCAAAGGCAGAGGCACACTAAGAGAAGCAACAGACACGAAGCAAAGGCAGAGGCACACTAAGAGCAGCCAAACACGAAACAAAGGCATATGCACACTAAGACCAGTTAGAAACACAAACAATCAACATAGCCCCACCAAGAGCCAGAATCAACCAACAAGAAACAACCACAAAAATCAAGAGCCAGCAAAAACACCCATAAGAGCCAACATGAAGAACCAGTAAGAATAAAACGCCTAAAGAGCCAAATGAAAACAAATCTAGAAACAAAAAAGATCTAAAAAAACCGAAAGATTTACATATCAACATACAAAATCGGTGGAAAACAACAAAAAACCGGAAGATCCAGAGATCCACATACAAAATGGGTAAAGAACGAAATAACCACCAAAAAGGGAATGTAAAACACTCAAACATGCTACAAACAAAAAATAATCCCAAATGAAATGTATTAAGGCACAACACATCACATCACAAAACTAGAGTGAAGTGAGTTAGAGGTTACTCATGTTTATTGGAGAACCAGTAGGAGTATGCCAACCAAGTAGCAAAGCCCAAGGGGGGTGGTTTTGGAATGGTGTTGAGAGGCGACTCATGTGGAGCAACCACCGGTTTCTTAGAGGATTATGCAGCTGATTCGCGGAGAATCTCTAGAGATCTGTTGAAGACGAAGCATCTCACTAGGTAGTAAAGGATCCTCTTCAAAACCGAAGTAGGTTGGTTTAGGTTTAGCAGATCCACTCCCCTTCTCCTTGAAATCGAACCTTCAACCCCAATTGCAGAAGCCCTCAAATTTGGGTTGGAATAAAAACGCGAGATTCGGGTATCAAAAGGACCGTCGAGATGCAGAAGTTCTTAATTAGGTGGAAAATGGAGGGATTAGAGAGCATAGAGAATGGGAGAGCCGATTTCAAGAGAGCAAGCAATGGAGACAGAGAGAGACAGGGAAAGGCAGATAGGCAGAGAGATTAGGGTAAATTTCGAGGTAGGTTAGTACGGGTTTGGTGGGTTAGTCTAGGGTTTGGGTGGGATGGGGACAAAAGTAATGGTAGATTAGTAATTTAATCATTACTATTTCGGATACGTAGCAAATAATTTGGGACGTACTAAAATAGAAATTGTAGCACATAAATCGGGACGGATGGAGTAATAAATAAATAATGAACTTTTACCAAAAAAAAATAAAATTTAAAAAAGAAAGCAATCATTGTTGGGAAGATGCTTATGATGTGAGCAAAGGCGAAAAGCGACTAATGTGACATGTAAGCAAGTGGACACGTGGGTAAGGAAGGTCCCCCAAGCTCACTAAAATAACAATAAAATAACAATAAAATAAAGATATAAAAAGAGATCAATGTATAAATTATATTCCTTGTCGGAGGGATGGATACGCTGTTAAGCAACTATCACGTATTGTGTACTTCCAATATTGCTAAGTAGGTTGTACTCCCTCCGTTTTAAAGATTGCCTTATGTCTATTTATATAATTAAAATTTAAAAAGTTTGATTATAAATTTTCATTATATTATAAAAATAATATATTCAGGTAAAATCTTATTTGATAAATATTAATATTAATTTTTATAATATCAAGATTTTAAAATTTTTGTCTTACGAATTTGAAAATAAAAACGTTTAAAGTCGTATTTTGAAAATCTCAGAAAGTCAAATGAGACAACTTTCAAGGTACGAAGGGACTAACTTTCAATCATAATGCTACATTGATTCCTCATTTGCGTAGTGCATTAGTGCCTACTTCTTACGTCTATAATTCTCTAGCGTTCTCACGAAATCATTCTACATATCCATTGGAAGAATCGATCACCAAATCATGGAAGTAATCCATTAATATAATAAATAACTTTAGTCCTATACACGTACTTTCTCTCTTAATATCTCTCTTAATCAATGTAATAATTGACTTATTTACACTTAGTATAAACTAACTTTGACTATTAATGGAATTAATTATAAATTTTAAAAAATATTAAAAGTTGATATTGTGAATATACGTAAAGATTAATTCGACAACGAACACTCAAGATACGAAGAAATATGTAATTTACATCAAAAAAGAAATAAAAGAAGCATATAATATGAATGTATACGGGTTCATTATGAAATAAGATACTAAGTTCGACGTAAGTTGCAACACTAAAATAGTGTTATTATTTTAATTAGATAGCCAGTGGTGAAGCAATATAGCTAGGTAATTATTATAGAATTTAGAGAGTAGTTTGTTATTATTTAAATTTATTACCCTAACTTACTCCCTTTGTCCTATCTAATAGTTTTGCCCATCCTATTTTTTGGGGTCAAAGTTTAAATTTTTTTTATCAGAAGTTCTCATCGATGTAAAAGAAATTATATATTCAAGTGACACCTTATTAAATAATATAATATATTAATTTTTATAATTTTTGTCTCATAAATTTTTATCAAATGGAGCAATACTATATTGGAATGGAGGAGTAGGTAGTATGGATTAATTTAGTTATACCTTGCTATATACTTCGTGCAGTATGTTAGTTGGGCATTTCAATTTACTACACATCTCACCAACTAAACTCTTGGTTTTATGGAGTATAATAGTGAAGTTGTATATTCATTGATGACCAACTACGTACGACTTGAATTCCCTCTAACCATATACTCCGTAATAATACTCATAAATCATAATAGCCTTAGTATTTAGTAGCGTGAATTAAATAGTTGCATTGGTTACCCATTATGTTTATGCTATACGTCTTACAGCACAAGGTAAAAGATACTACGACTATAAGAGTAAATTATGTTCAGTTGATGAAGTTAGTCATTTGCCTTAAGATGCTACGGAGTAGTTGCTAATATGGGTAGAGTTGTGACGTTTCCTTATTAAATTTACGTTGTTGTTACACTTTAGAGTAGACTTATGCATTGGGTCGGATCAGTACTGGATAGGTCACAAATCTTATGGGCCGATTCAGGCCGGATCAAAGAAGATGCAAATCGGATCGGTTTAGTCCATCAAATAGTTTAACTCTATCTATATATGGTGATAGTTTACATGGATCACCTTCAATCTTTGACAAGCAAGTATAAAACATTTATTATCTAATAGTATTTAAAAGTCTTAGAAACTATTGGCCAAACTTGACTCATTATTAACCCAATAAAACATGACCATTTAAAAAGAGAGACTCAATCAAGCCCATCATTTTATAAACAGACCGATAAATCTTGGCGTTTCGAATTGATGTATATAATGTCTCAAAGTTAGTTATGGAATCCATACATTTTATTGATAAATGACATGAAGAGAATTTTGTTAAGCAAGTTTATTATATAGTTTGAGTTGAGTTAGGGCTCTCGTTTTAGAAGTTATTATTTTTTGTGGTTATTTGTAGTAGTATAAAGTCATGCACGTAGTTCTTAAAAATAAAAAAGAACTTCTAATTATTGAAAACCCGAAAAATTAAACAAAAAAAATCTTGCAAAAAGCCATCTATCAAACAATTTTAAATTCTTTCGTCCATAATGCATCAAGAACAAATGAATCTTAGGATCGTCATGTAGAAGCTTCTAATTAAATTCTATCATACTAGACAAATAGTAACAGTGCTGTCATATTTAAAAATTAATATTAAAACAGTAAAAGAAGGAGATAATGGTGAAAGTTACCCAAAAAAAAAAAAGTTTTTTATGAATAAACAAATGGCAAAAGGAGAAGGGGGGCAACAGCGAGAGTTGAGGTAGTTCACAAGACTCCCGCCGCTGCCACCGCAGCATCAATCTTCACACACTATCATTCTCTCCTATTAAATTGTAATCTTCTTGTTTTATTCTAAACTAAAATTAAATTAATATATGTCTATGTTAATGCGCAGGATACTTATAATAGTATGAATTTAATATATTTTTATTAATTATTTTAGAAAAAAATTTATAATTGATATTAACTTAATATTTTGATTTATATTGTGTATTGGACAAACCTACATACAGTACAAAAATAAGTAATAATAGAATTACATACTCATATAGACATTCTAAATATAACTCATAAATACAATTAGATGACATATATTTATTCTATAATATTTTTAAAATTATTTAATATATCTAACTTTATGATGTCTTTTTCTCTACTTTTTTCGTCTATAAAATTGTGTTTTACTTCTGTAAAACTCTTTTCAAATTGAAATTATACTGTATTGAACATTGTGTTTTTTTAACCTACTAGGTTCTTATTTTTCTTTCTTTTTCATCTGATTTTATTGTAATCATCACTACTCCTTTGATTTTAGCTATCTCATTTCTCATATAGATTGATAAGAATAATCTAATTGAATTATATAGTCATGTAGATATCCTAAATATAACACACAAACACAATCAAAATATATTTATTCTATAATATTTTTAAGAATATTCAATCTATCTAACTCTATGATTTCTTTCTCTCTACCTTTCTTCTTCTACAAAACTATGCCTGATTTCTCTAAAAAAATCAAAATGAAATTATTCTATATCATATATTGTGCCTTTATTATACATACCTAGGTCCTTGTTTTTCTTCTTTTTTCATTTGCTTTTGTTGTAATCATCGTCACTCTTATGGTTTTAGTTGCCTCATATCTCATAAAGATTATTCAGATATGTTTTCTCATTATTTTCATCAAATCTTTTCTAAAGTTAGTCTATTTGTTGTTGGGAGTTAAAAAAATGAAAGTGTTTTCTAAGATCCCAAAAATGGTTAATTCATAATTTAGAAACTCCACATAACTTTTACTATTAAATAATATAATAAGATACAAGATAAATCATATGTTAGTTTTCACAAACAACCTCCATGCGCTACACCTTTTATCCTTTTCTTGGTTTCGTTTTCTTAAATTTATCATACCATTATTATTAATATTTCTTTCTTTCTCTTTTCGACTTTTTATATTAAAAACAATTTCAAAAATTTCTCCTATTTCGAACTATTTTATCATAGCTTAAGTTTTAGTCTAAAATATCCTTAGTTTTAATTTATTATGATTTTGTCTCTCCTTTGTTGATCATATACAACTCATTTATTTTATTAATGTAATTAAATCTAACCTTTTCTTCCCCATGTTTATTTTTTTAAAATTCATTAATACCCATAATAATGTATTACGTAAAGTTAAAGAATTCAACTTTGATTCCCTCATTTATTTATTATCAATGGACAGTGGGAGAGAGGATCCATACATTATAGTGTTCATTTTTCATGTAAACTAATGAAATCTAATTTTGTATTAAATATTACATCAATTAACTATTACTTATCATTAAAAAATATTACAAAAAGAGAAAGCATTGATAGTTTTGCCCTTCCAATTTTTCTTCCTAAACTCACTATATATTTAATAAATAGTTGCATTGGAACTATAAGTATGGACGACACTAAAGAAATCGTTTTCTATGATTTCCAATAATTAGTGAATAGTGTCTTGGAAATCATATAAATATATGATGGTCAAATACACTTTTCATATATGATTCAGTGTACGAAAAATTAGTTTTAAAAAGACCATAACTCGAAAATTATATAGTTAGACATGAATACAATTACTATGAAACAAAGTGCAATTAAGAAGAAATGTTGGTAAGGGGAGAATAAGGGTTTTAGACGTTTAGCAAGTACACTTGATTGTTTTACAAGTCGCTTCAGGATTTCCGATTGAAAATTTGGGTTCGAAATACAAATTCTCAGGCGGGTGCTAATTGCATTTTTCAACGAGGGTTATCTTTTGTGATGCCTACCAAAAAATGGACACGCAAATGGTGAAACGTAAGGCACTACTTGAATTTGAATAGAGTCACACACTTGGCTTGGCTTGGCTTTGCATGAATTTAGGGTACAATAGAATGCAATTAATAGTAGGAATACAAATATTATATTCAAGCGTAGGGGTTTCTGCCAAGACATAAAGAGTACTTGAGCTAAACTATCGAAAATATCATTTACACATTACCAATTCATTAATGGTGTTAGAATTTTAGTAAAATTTTTTACTCAACCTTGAATCGAATCAATTCATCCTCTAACAACTATTAAGCCTTGCAAAACAAAAATGAGCCCGACAGTCACCGATACTCAATACTACATGATCAGAAAGCGAAAACTAATGTGCATTACTTGATCATAATTAGTTGAAGACCCAAATTGATCCAATCCGATCCAATTCAATCCAAACCAAATCAAACCATTACTCGTCACCCTTGAGTGACCCAACTCGAACCACTCAATTCCGAACCTCTAATACGGAGTATATAAAAAGTCTTCCCCTCACTAGGCCAAAACCCTATGAATGACATTAGACCTTCTTCCAGATTTGCCTAGTGTCATAAAACTTAAATGACCTTGAATCAGCTCATCCATGTCATAATACTATAAAATACAGCTGTTGCAATAGATCTGCATAAGCTAGGCAATCAATTCATGCATATCCCCAACATCCTCCTTTTAAGAGTAAATGCTTAAAAACAAAGGAACTTGTAGGAAAAAAAAATTCAGATAAAATAAAGATATGACACAGAACATGACTTTCTATTCAAAGCACTAGAGTAAAAACCTTCCTACCTATTCTATGAGCAAGTTGCAGGAAAAATTAATAGATTGTTAATCACTTAAAATAGCTTAAAACAGAGAACAGTGTCTGTCTTATAATTAAATAAAACGTCTGCAACAACTGAAGTGAACAGAGCAGGCAGATGTTACCTAGCATCTTTCTTTCCCGTTAATAGCAACAAGAATCTAGTCAAGGCTACACTACTTGTATAAATGCCGAGAGATAATTCACATGTACTACTATTATAGTATTACGTACTTGTGCTATATACTATCCGACATTATACTTTTGTCTCTGAAACATAATGTAATTGTGCAAGCAGTCCCAACAATGAGTGTAACACCACCACCTGAAATTAAAACTACAGCCGGCGTACATCTTACAGATGACGGTCAGAAACCTATGACAGGGAAGACGGAGGGCGTTCGAGGTTAAAGCTTTTTTCGTGCTAATCAGGCGAAAAAAGGGGACTCTCTACAAGCTCAAGAGGATCCTTATCAGTCTCGTCTCAATCAACTACTTGTAACAGTTCTAAGGTATTTGCTTTTGGAAAATATAAATTTAGTCAACAAAGTAAGTTAATTAGCCGTTATGTATAAACATAATATATATTGATAAACAAGTCTCTAACCACGAACACACCTACCACCACCTGGTGTCTTCAAATACATCAGACAGGATTTTAGAACGTTGTTGATACAACAATATTGTATTAATACAATTGATTGAAAACAACCAATAAGCATGCAGCATAGTGCCATATCATTGTTTCACTGATAGTTTTCCAGCATATACTACACGTTTAGTCAAGGGTGAAAAGAACACCTTGGTTGCAATAATTGCTACACTTGGACGCTGAATCGTACTAGAACTTCCAGCAACTCACCGACATAAATTGACAGCAGGCAAAAGTTACACTAGGCTCTGTAGCTCAAATATTACCGTTGAAGGATTGACAATACACCAATTATCAAGTGCTACAAAACTGGTAAGTGAACCAAGTAGGTGCGGACTGTATACACGAGCTAGCTTAATTGGGATTTCGTCATAGTCCTCTGTAACTTAATCATGCTCTCAAAGCAACATAGATGAAGAAATGACCAAAAAAGTTTCAATTTTTTACAAGAGAATGAACGAAGAAATGATCATAAAAATTTCAATTTTATTCGCATATATTATTCAGGGTAATAGCAACAATGACAAGGGGAGTGAGAGTAGCAAATTAGCAACAAAATACAAACATTATGAGAAACTAAACATATACTTCATTACATTATATCATGAAACTCTCCATTACCCAAAACTTTGATGACAGGAGTTGATGCTCATCCATCCATCCAATTAACGACCAAAAAAAATTGACATACTCCCCATTTATCAAATTAAAGAAAGAACATAGATTAAAAACCACGAGGGGAAAGTAAAAAAAATGAAAAATTAAACGAACCTGTAAAAAATAAGAAAGAAAAAGGGGCAAGAGTTACCGACGCGTGGTGTGCACGTACAGGTCGTAAGGAGCCCAAAGAGAATCCAAAGGACAAGCGTTACGAGCGTCGAGCCTCATCCATGGCTTCCCCGAGCCACTCCAATGGAGGAGAGATACTGGACCTGGGTGCAAGTCTCTACAACTTCCCTTGACATTATCACCCCCTAATCCATGCTGATTCCACCGGTGCTCGATTGGGGCCACTTGTCCGGCGAATACCAATAGGAACGGAGGCAATGAGCCCAGCTCGTAGATCCTCTCTTTCTTCTGAATCTCCATCCACCGTTCGATTCTCTTGGTGTACCCCTTCGCCCTCCATTTCGCGAGATCAATTACCATCACGCCCGTGTTGAAGTAGCACGGGTCCCGGTTCTCGAATATCCCGGAATACCGCTTTTCTGACCAGAATACCGGGGTGAAATACTTTGTGAAGTTGGCATGGCAGTATTCCGGTGCTCCTATTGTTTTATCCCCTAACCTCGTGTTCCACAACTTGGCAATGTCGTCGACGAGGATGAGATCGGAGTCGAGGTAGATGACACGGCGAACGCAGGGCTGAAGGAGGGTAGCGAGGTAATTCCGGGCGTAATTCAAGGGCTGCTCAAGAGCCTGGCGAACAGAGGTGGAGATCAAGTGTCGAACAATACGATCGTCGAATGCATAGAGCTTGAATTTAAGGTTAGGAAAGGTGGATTTGACAAGAGACCAATGGTTTCGGGTCTGGTGGGAAATGAGAAAATGAAAGAAGACATTCTCGGGACAAAGAGAGTGCTGCAAGATGGAATGCACAGCAGCGATTGAACCTCGGAGGTACTCGACATCAAGGGTGATAGCGACGTGGACCAATGAGGGGTCACACACATTGGGATTAGATGGGGTGGAGCAGCATTCGTCGGCGTTGCGGAAAGCAGGGGAGCTCCGGAAGGAGAATCTGTGATCTAGGATAGCCGAAGATGATCTGATGGCTTCCGCGGGAGGGAACGATTGCAGGGATGGTGATAAAATAACCATTACCATCGCGGCCGAGAACAAGCCGGAGAATCTTAGGAGCCACTGCATATTTTTGGGGGAAATTTCTGATTCTAATAGGATTAGGGTTCTTCCCAGAATTGCAATTGGGAATCTAATATGTTTCTTCAGAAGGTCCTTTCAGAGAAGGGAAAGCAGCGGAAGTCGGGCGGAGGGTGGAGGGAGGAGGAACTCCATTGCTGGTGGTGGGACGTGCTACGTGCTATGCACTAACCCCACCCACTGATGGGTGAGATTTGGTTTTTTTAGTGTTCAAGAACACAGAAATGGAGACGGACTATTTGTTGGGATTTGATTTGGTAAAAAATACGGGTGGGTTAGGATTGGGAGGAGAGAGAAAGAGGGTGGAGGTGAAGGAAGTGGAGGAGAGAGTGTTGTGTAGTGATGACTGAAGAGAGGTGACAGAATGCTATAAATTCCAGGGTGGATTAAGGAGGGGTCTCCTCTCCTCCATCATTAGAATTCTACCCCCCTTAATTAGCACATATCAACTTATCGGAGTACTTACAAACCCTGTGTATAATTTGGCTCTCCAACACTTGATTAGACTAAGAACCCGATAAAACTTACAAGGCTACTCCGTTAAAATTCTGGTTTACAACCTCCGATCTTAACAAGATTCACTTAAAGCTTTATAAAACCGAATTTAGGAATCAAATCAAACTTTCATCCAGTAGGTCGTGGCTTCTCTTATTTATACCAGTGTCTAAAAATTATAAACCAACACAAATTAGATTTAGAAAGCTAGTACACGTTTTTTTTATAGCATTTAAGACTCTAACTAATCCTAAACAAATCAATGCTCTCTAAAATATTTTCAACTCAAAATGTTCTAAACAATTTATAATGACTCAAGCTCCTTTAAACCCAACTTGGAACCAAATAAGAAAAGTTTAAATTCAGCCCTTATATTAACTAAGACTTAAAATATGAAAAACTCTCTCACATGAAAAGTAAAAATATGTAAGCAAAATATAAAGCAAACCCTTGTGCTACTAGGACTAGTAAAACACAACAAAATCCTAAATTGAGTAGGATTAGTATATTAAAATATTTCAATATATCGATTATAACCTTTTGTTGTAGAATGAATTATGCTCAAAAGTTGAATAGATTAACTAAATTAATAATTTTTATTTTCCTTCTCAACCTGATTAAATAATTTGAATTTCTCAAGCAAATACTTCACCTTACAAATATAGTTAATCATTAAAAATAGTTTTTAAACTTTTAATCAGAAAAATTATAGTTAAAATCCCTTTCAATCAGTAAAATCAATAATATAGTTCTTTAAAAACACAAGTTGATTAGTAATAGTCAATTTGAATCAATTTTATTACTCCCTCTATTTCTTTTTATTCTTCTCATTAGGAATCTATAGATTTTAGAGCTAAATTTTGACCTTTAATTCTTCTTAATCTATAAGAAAAAACATAATCACATAGGGTCTTAATCTATAAGGAAAAAATATAATCACATAAGGTCTTAAAAAATTCATCTCAATGTATATTTTTTTAAATATCAACTTTTATATTTTTTATAAATACACTATTGAAAATATTTGAAATTTAAGTTTATTTTGAGATCTGTGCAAAAAAATAGAAAGAACAAAAAGAATAGAGAAAATAGTATAAATAGTTTCAATTCAATAAATAATTGATGAATTGAAGAAGCCTTTGTCTAAATTTATATTATCTACCTTCTCTCTACAAATTTGTCATTATTATTTGCACTTATGAACTTAGTTAAACTTGCAACTTATACTGAGTGTTGAATCATAGTAACGGAATTATTTTTCACAACTATCTTATATGAACTAAGGTTATATTCTCCTCAAATTATGTTTGCCAAACTTGTTTTAGTTTTATTAAACTTATTTTTGTTAAATTTTTTATATCTGCTAAATATTACTTATTTTTGCTATTTCTAATTTTTTTTTTCTAGGCTTAAAATACTATCTTATTTTTACTGAAATTATTTTATTCATACTGAATGTAACTTCTTTTTGATAAGCATATTACTTTTCAAAAGTCCAATATAACCTTTTTTTTTTTTAAGGGAAGGAGGAAGTAATAATTAATGAGTTTATCCTAAAATTTTCTTCCCTCATACAACAAACAAAAAAAAAATGAACAGAATCTGTTGCTAAGTGTTAATGTATGTATTACTGAGAAAGACGTGGACAGAACGACAGATTTTGTGCTGGTGAAGATGTGATGTGAAAAAGATAGGCAGTCAAACCAAGTTGGACATTTCTGAACAAAGCAGTAAATAGACGTGGAGGTCAGTAGGACTGCCAGCAACAAGTTGTCATTAGGATTTAGGAAACCCTAAACACATAATAAAACCCATAAATATGCCCTCAAATTGAGGTTATGTCGAGATTAAAGTGGTTTAATTAATTCTCTCCATGGAAAGGGGGGCAGCTTTGTACTCTTCCCAACTCGACTGTCTCTTAATGACTAAGGTCTTGCGTATGCTCTTCTTCTACGTAAAATTTTTCCCCTTCTCATAAATTTGATCAGTTTATGTTTTAGGTAATTCATGGAAATAGAACCATACTATTGAAAAATTAAAATTATGACAAACTGAGGTATTAATAAGAATAAATAACACATTATAACTACTCCGTATTTGTCAAAATTATTAAAAAAAAAAAAACTTATTATAAAAATTGTATATCTATACTCATTTCTAGCTAACAAGTATTATAAAATTTAAAACTATTTATAAATAGTCTCTTTGTGGTTTTCGGCCAAATAGACAATTTTTTGGGAAATGACATTATTTCTCTCTATAATTTTAGAGTGTGTGTCGTACTCAAGCTTCCAATTTTGTTCAATCTTTAATTACTTAACATATTTTTACAATACCCTTAGTCCTTCTTATTACATAATAGCAAGGGTTAAAGAAATAGACCCAAACTCTAACATTAGATAAAAGTAGTGATCATGTGCAAAAGATTCAAGCCAAACCTTTTGCTACCTCTCATTTTTTGTAGAGAGAGCTACAAGTCTACTAGAAACGACTAATATAGACAAAATTTGATTTTGAACCTTAAATTCTACACTTTCGCTGCTCAAATTTTTAACTAAATTAGTTGATATCACCTACTCTATATCAATGTGTTTTAAAGCAGTACAATTAACCACAAAGCATTTGTGCTTTGACGGACATTGATTGTTTTTAATAAATTGTAACTGCGCTTATTTCAAAAAAAAAAAAAAAAGTTACAACTAAGCTAGCTAACAATGGAGGAATATTGATAGTCTTTCTACATCATTCTAAAACCGCTTTTGCACTGTCAATTGTCTGTCCAGTGTCATGGACTAAATGCTTGGTGTTTTGTAGAGCTGTCAGAATCAGACCCGATCCGATAAGTTACTCGAAATCGAACCAGACCCGATCTAATTATGACCCGAAAAGTGAGACCCGAAAACCGACCCAACCTGACCCGAAGTTAACCCGAAATCGATTTGACCTGATATTCAAAGACCCGAACCCGATCCGTGTCCGACCCGTTAGGTTACCGACCCGTTGCAGACCCAACCCGTTACAGACCCGACTTGTTACGGACCCGACCCATTAAAGACCCGACCCATTACAAACCCGACCCGTTATGGAGCCGACCCGACCCAAAAAGAACTCGAAACCCATTGAAACCGACACATAATCGATATAACCCGATTTATAACAATTCGTTACCCAAATTCACTTGATGTGTTAATAATCTGAATATACATGAATATGACCTAATCTTAACAGACCTATTTTTTACCTAATATCTAATAACTTTAAAACCAAACTTGTCATTGTCGATTCAAACTAAACATATTACAAGTTCTTATGTATATATAAACTTAACATCATATGTTATAGACTAATTTGATAGGATAATACACATTTAATAATCATTACCTTAGAAATATTTTGTTTTAAATGACTTATCGACATCATCATTGTCCAATTTATGAATTAACCATCATCATTGTTCGATTTTATCAAAACCGACATTGACCCGAACCGAATACAACCCGAACCGAACCCGACCAAGTAAATAACCGAATTAACCCGACCCGATAATGACCCGACCCGAAACGGAACCGACCCGATAGGCAAAAATTGACCCGATAAGAACTGACCCGCGATGGATCAACCCAGAACCGACACGTTGACCCGATATGACACCCCTAGTGTTTTCCCATGGATCTCTGAACTCTGATTACTGAATAATATTATGGTCAATTGTAAACTAACTATTGCGCACTTCTTTCCCAAGTAAAGTACTGTAAAAATGTTTATTATTGTCAAATTGTGGTGTACTCCATATGTATTACTATATGTATGTAACTACAATTTGGTACAACATATTATAATCATGTATACAATCCCCGTTGGTGGTGATTTTAAATATTTACACTAAGGGTTCTTCAATCTCTTTCTACACCTTCCCTCTCATACTTTGTCAAATACTCTATTCGTTCTTTTTTTTCTTCCCATTTGAAATATTGTAAATTTTAAAGCCAAACTTTGAATATAAATTTCTCATAATCTTGATGAAAAAATATATTCATTTGAGATCTTCGTATCAATATATATTTTTCAAATATGAGTTTTTTTTTTATAATTTTTATAAATGCACAATTAAAAGATATCTAAATTTTAAGTTTACATTGAGATTCACGCAAAAAGTAAATGAAAAGAGAGAAAAAAAAGAGAGAGTATTAGTTAATTAATTAATTAGGTATATTTGCACTATTATTGTAGTTAATCATTATTATCATTAACAAGTTCATGATAGTTGATTTTAAAAAAATTAATATGACCAAACTTTGCCAAATGTGCTATATCATATCATGTTTAAGAGAGTAATGAGTTTGTCCCGTCATGCTATTCATGTAGAACGTCCCTTCTCTATTTACGTGTTTGATCTGGAACTGTAGGTTTCATCATTATTTATGCTATCCCTTGTACTTGGTTCGCTTCTCCGTCGTGGATGCTTAGTAGGATGATATTCTTCATAACATCCAACATTTTTTAAATTTCCTCACAATGTCAATTAATACATCATCATAAGTAAGAATTAATTGTCACATAATTGCAAACTTACGTGCACTAGCTTAACGATCAGCAAAAAAGCTTTGCTTAGGACTTGGGAGTTTGAGGATGGGTACGGTAAATCCACAAATGAAAATAGCCTAACTTGAATGAATATAGTTTGTTAGGTAGTACATCGATAATTGACGGTAAACTTTACAGGAAGTGTCAATCCTGACAAAATATCACTAATTAAATACAGTAAAACGATAAAGTTGATTCAAACATTCACAAGTATTCAAACATTCACAAGACACCTAAATACAGTTGATTCAAACATTCACAAGTATTCGTCAACCATATAAGGAGTCAACCCATACGCTAACATCCTTATTGCTTTAGTGCATTTTTGCAGTCTTGATAACCATAACCTTTTTGCTGCATCTCATGTTTGTTATGAACCTACAAAACAGAAGTCTATTTATTCAAAACCTCCAACACAATTTATTTATTATACCTAGGAGGATCCCCAAAGTAATCTATAATTAATTGGATATATTTATCTAGAGATGAAGATGGGATATATTTATCTAGAGAATGTGTAAAAGTTGATTGTTTGAACTTACTCTAGGATCTCCACATCTAGTGTTTGATGTACTTAAAGGCATAAGTCTTTGGGCTTTGGCGTTTTTTTGGCTTGTGGCAATAACAAGCCTCTACAATTCCTTTTTGGGCCCTTATATAATTTAAGGTCCAAAAAGGTGGAACCAATTTGGTATTGAATCTAGTGTAAGATATTCGTATACAATACTGTACACAAGTGATACAACACATCATTGACTACCCATTCATTCACATTCTCATTCAGGATGAGAGTAATTTGATTTTAACTCAGGACCAGATTGACAAGCTTGATAAGACAGTTTTTCTTATCTACTTTAGTTAGCTTATCGACGGATATATACAACATATTCCCTCCATCCCTTAATGTTTATCCTATTTGACTATTTTTGTTAGAGTTTTTTTTTCAAAATGGGCAAAATATTAAGGAACGGACGAAGTATCTAAAAATTCCCATATATATTGCCCCCTTCTTATACATGTAAAAGGTCAGTGCATCTTATAGGAGAGAAGTTACCCCAATTAGTGTTTACAGACAAGGTTCCAAGTTGATCTTGCACAATATAATTAGTACATTCCAGAGGAGTGTTTATGACACCCAAACGAGCTCTCTTAGCTAAGCAATCAACTGCCCCATTGGCATACTCTACTGGACTACTACTCTAGTCTTTACTAAGCAATTACAGCCAATGATTCTGTTTGTGGAGAGATATATGGTTCGATGATTTTTTTTAAAGCAAAATCTTTAATAAGCAATTACAGCCATAAGATTGGGTTTCTTCCATGGATTTTCTTCCTCTTCGTTTGGCGGATCGTACAACCAACGACTCCAACAAGCCCTAATTTTACGATGCGATTGATATTTCGATGGATTTCCCGGCGAGGTTGATCATCGAGTGCAATTAAAAATGTTGCAACTAAGTAATCACAACATAATACTTGATGACTCTAATGATAAAAATAACGTAACTCATATACAACAATATCACGGTGCTATAATTACGTCGAATCGAACATAATCTTGTTGAGGTTGTTGCTATAAGTACAGTGCACCGGGAACAAGTGATTGAGGCTCAACAAAATCTTGACGAGAGGTATATAAAAAATTAAAGGTCACAAAACCAACATATTCAATATGATGTCAATGTGCAAGGAAAAAAAACTAAATGCTAACAAGATCGAGCCAATGCAAGTGGGTAATTGAGAGATATCTTACAAATATCAAATATTGCACATACGGATAATGTTTCTATTTATACTTCCTCTAAAATAGATACCCAAAGAAATTGAGTCCTAACTTATTACATAATACTCTAAACAGAAGGAACGCATCATCACCGTGCTATTGCACGGGCACATGCTAATATTTAGCTTATTCTACATCTCCCTCATACCCAACGTTTCTTGCCCCATATCTCACCCAGTTGACATAGACTCTACCGTCGCCCAAAATTATCACCACATGGTGACTCAATGGTCGAATTTCCGAGATAGTGCATCGAACGTCATCCCCTTGGCACTCCGCGGGAATTTCAAAAAATTGGTTTCGACGTCGCATAATTTTATGTTATTTATTTACCAAGGGTGTGACAAAATCAATATTTATCGACTAGAGAGTAAAAATTAGTTACAGCTCGTAGTCTCTCCTTAACCCCTTCTAATAATTCTTATCCTATTAGTTGGACATTGGGAACAACGTGTCTTTCACCTTGAATAAGTGAATACCTGCGTAAATAATTGTTAGTTAACTTGCATAGGGGTGGTGTTTTGAGAAAACTCACTCTTATGCTTAAGTTAATGAGATTTGCTTTAGATCAGACAATCGACTAACACTCAATGTTGGTTTGTTTCTCAATAGATGTTTAGCAATAACTATTAATGATTGAGATGATAGTCGATGATCATAGCTTGTCCTTTGCTCATAAGTAATGTATTTATAGTTCAAAGGAATTGCAAAGGAGATAAACTTATGTAGACGATTTGGTTTGGACCGTCCATTGAAAGAGACAGTTGAGCCTAACCTACTTTCTCTTTCCCATGCTTTCAAGCCGTGCAGTATAAGGCTTCTACCATTGTTGGCCCCTGTTGGTCATGGTCTTCTAGTCAAGTCCAATTAACTTATAGAGTCCATGACTGTAGGGCAAAACCAACAAATTTTTAGATTGGTCCATCCACACTTGAAAATTGGCTCTAAAGACGATATTAAATGCTACACATGTTTTCTACAGGTTGAGACTTGAGAGAGCTAGAAATTTTAGAGGGAAGTAGGACGTCAAATGATTCCAAAACCCTGACCTTCCACAGTGCTCTACTATCGGGAAAATAATGTCACTCCAACTTATGCTTTGATTGTCCATATTGCACAAGTATTTTTCTTTTTGCCAAATTTCGTCATAGACCTTTGATTTCATATCTTCATCTCAAAAATTTGTTGTTAAATTGTATTTGACATAGGATATATCATATATGACAAGATGGGACCAAATGGGATCAACTGTCCATCTACTTACTAATTTCGATAATCCTACTTTATTTTATATAGTATTAAGGAGTAGTAAATTATTTTATATCATGCACTCTGTATATCATATATGATGTATTAAGTAATAACATTTAACTATTTGTTTCCAAATCAAACAATTAAACAATAATCTAGACTATATTCTATTCGATTTATTGTGTTTTAAAGAATTTATATCTAAAATTGGTTGAACTTGTATAACCATATGTTGTTTGTAATTTGTAGAACTTGTGACAGCGTACGACTTATATTATTTGAACTTATAATATATGAACTTATCTTGATTTAAATTATATGAAATAAGTAAAGATAAATTGAATTGAATAAGTTCATATTATTAATAAATAAATGAAATTGAGCCTTTCTTTAATCTAATCTACTTTATCCGATTAGGAAAAGTTTTCAATAAACATGTTGTCATGCAATCTAGCAATCTTGCATAATATACCTTCAAGCTCTTGTTGCTTGAGTTGCTACTTCGTAGTATTTTTGTACATATGGACGGTAGTAATAGTGCAGTATTACGTCACTGATACCATTAAAGAAGTGAAGAAGAAATCGGTTGCTCACTCTGTTTCACAAACTTGTCAATTGATGGGTCAAAAAGGCCTATTCCAAGTCAAGAATTTGAATCCTTCCTTCAGTTCCTTGTACAGATGTTGAAACTAGTCCTCGTAGGACATTTGGGTGTTAATAAGTTGAACCTGCTCATAAACTATTTCGATTTCGTCAAAGTTCTACTCAGATGAAACTTGATTCGGTTCGGTTCGAAACCTTGAAATCTTGTGAGTCCGTTCAATTATTATTTTAATAATAATCTAATAACCATATAATAGTTTTAAATATTAAAAAAATACATATTATATTTAGTTAGTTATTACGTTTGAACATTAAAACTAAGTTATACTAGCTTATTTGGACCTTAAAGGCTCATCAACTAATTGAACTAGTCGAGTTGAGCCGAGTTGAACCAATCTCAAATTTTCATGACTCCGAGCCGACCCAAGCATGGATTAAACTTGTTGAGCTCGAGTATCTGTCCGGCTCGTTAATACTATAATTCAAATATAATACATGCTTCTCGTAGTCTTAGGAGTTTAAAAAGTATAATTTATTGTTCAATAATGAATCAATATATATATATATATATATATATATATATATATATATATATATATATATATATATATATATATATATATATTGCCTAGATATTCAAATTGATAGATATAGTAGATAGTGAAAAAAGTACAATGATCAAAGGGGGTAAAATAATATAAAATACTACCACTTTAGTGTATGTTTGATATATAAAAGATGTTCTAAAGAGTAAAAGCACAAACCAGAAATCTTGATAAAATACTAATGTAGTTATTACAACGATTTTCTTTGTTTGTTGGTGCGAACTTGCGAATACTCATAATCTCTTTGGAACGACGGGTGAAACTTAATATGATAGTTGGTGATGTTAGTTTACTTAATTGTAATATTTTCCAAATAGTGACAACTCCTGCCGAGGAACTCTTGATCATTGAGAATTTTGGTAAACAACAAATGGATTTTGTTCCCCAAATCCTTTGATTAGGCCAAGAAGTTGGTTTGGCAAGATTTAAGTGCTATCTCTTTGCCTCTCATGATTCTGAATGTCGGATCTCATGACTGGTTTTTGTTGTTTACTCTTCCAATCCCTAATTTTTCTCCTTTGATGTTTTATGATTTCTAAGACATGACTTGAAATGTTTTTATCTTTAAATATTTAAGACAAAAAATTATAAAAAATTAATATTTTAAAATTTTACATTGAAATCGTCCAATAAGATTTCACTTGAATATATATTATTTCTTATAATATAATGATAATTTATGATCAAACTTTTTAAACTTTAACTTTATAAAAATATACTGGAGTTCCTTATACACTTCCCCTAGTTTATGTTTGTGTCAACTCTGTTACCAAATCACAATACTAAGAGTTTTACAAGTATTAGAACTACAAGTTTTCGTTTTTTTTTTTTAATTTACTAACGAAAATGTAGTGGTCACAATAAGAGTGTAAAATACATTCAGGTCCTACAAATTCACTTAAGCAAAGAGCACGAGCTAATTATATTATTAGGGCCATGAAAGCATTAAAAAAAAAACTATCTTAAATGACATTTCATGTTAAGTTAGTAATGTACTTTATATGACATAATCTAGGAGGTTTGATCAGAAACTAAAAAGTATAATTTCTATATTTGAATGTATTCAATAGTTATCCATAATCATATTATTTGCTTAACATATTCTTTTTATAATTGTTAGAAAATTTTTTGACGGGAAATATAGAGGTTGATTAGTATAATATTGTATACTCCTATTTTTTTATATTCTTCTTCTTTATTTTTACATAGATAACAAAACAAACTTAAATTCTAAAATAGGAGAAGTTAAAAATTTGAAAGAGCATTGTAAAGTCAAAGAGAACTCTGCACTTTATAATGATATACCTACGTGTGTAGGAAAAACAACAAAAAAATGAATTAATGTTAAAAAAAATTAAAATCAAAATACCAAGAAATTAGCTTGAAGAATATTTACGAGGAGTAACAACAAAAAGTCTAAAATACCCTTATACATCAATCATCAAGAACAAGACACATAAGTGAGAACGTACGTTTACTACTAACATTCTTTATAAATTTCACCATACAATTGCACGTTTATACCCTCAAAAAAGAAAAAAGTAAAAAAAAAAACAGAAAAATTACCGCGCAGAGATGGTAATTATTGGCGATCTCCTAAGATGACATTGTTGAGGGTTAACTTTATTAGGAGCACTTGCAAGCTGTCCTTGAGCAATCATCAAAGACTTGTAAATCTCAATAATCATCCTCTCGTCATACTCTTTAAGTTGCCCCTTATAATTACTGTACCCATATCCATATTTCAGGGATCCTCCAAACCCGGTTGCGGTACCGCTAATCGCAAGCCCAGAGTTGGCCAAGTTGAGCATCATTTTCACATAAGCATCCCTAAAACGGGTCAGCCACTTCTTAGGCATCCCAACTATCTTCCTCCATACTCGCATTCTTGGGCCTACTTTAACCCGAAAGAATCTCCGTCTCCGCCCCCTAACACAGTTCGGACCGAAGTCCGACCCGGTTGACTCGAATGGGTCGGCCTGAACATGATTTTTGCAATGTTTATTGAGCCTCTCATACCCTCTCCTTTTCCAATAGCTCCTAACGCCCTTGCATACACTAGTTGAAATACCTTCCATTAGCTAAAAATAGAAATAATATTGTACCAAAGTATTGGATACAATTAATATGATTCTTGGGATTATGAGTATAATTTAAAGGGGTGAAGGCAAGAGGAAGGAGAGGTGGAACATGAGTAGGAGGGAGTTTTTTGGTTGAGAAGGGGAGGAAAGTGGTTGGTACTTGAATAGGCAGGCTGGCTTGAGGAATAAATGAGAGCACGAGTAACCTATATACTCCGTATCCTATATTTATACGTGACATATGTCCCTAATATAGTACAGGGAACGAGGTGACATATAGGGAGATCGGATCGGTTTTAAGTTTACCCATTGAAGTTCTCATCGTATCAGGTTGAAATGGGTAAATTTATTCTTTTTTGTCGAGTCAGCTCAGGTCGAATTGGATCAAATCGTTTATTTACTTTGTCAAGTTCTGGTCGGGTCATGTTTGGTTTGAGTCAATTTGGATCGGTTCCATGACGGTTTACAACGGGTTTTTTCCTATTCGGATCATGTTCGTTTCGTGTCAATTCAGATCGGTTCAAGACGGATTATACCGGGTTGTTCTAGGCTCGGATCATGTTCAACTCAAGTTAACCCAAATCGGTTCTTAGACTGGTTGTTCTAGATGGTCGTTTTTTGTTCAAGTAGATTTCAAGTTTGGGTCATAGTCGATTTGGGTCAATATTTACAGAGAATAAGGATCGTGTCCCTATATTTAAGGTTGTTCTAACCTCAACTATTTGGATTTAGAAGTCTATTAAAAATTCTAAGTTAAGTTTCATACAATATACATTTTGAAATTAATATGAAAGTAAAGTTTAAGGTTATCTCAAATCGGGTAAAAAACAAGTGAGTAAAAACTAGGTCATTCATAATTAGGTTGTTAGCACGTTGGTAAAATCGGGTCACGCATCGTTATCAGCTAGATCATAACAATTATTTATCGGATCTAATCGGTTTTGGGTTGTAACAGGTTGGGTCATTAATGGGTCAGATTGTTTTCGGGTCGGTCATTAATAGGTCAGGTCACATTCGAATCGGATGTAGATCGGATACTGGAATATCGGGTCTTATCAGTTTAGAGTTGACTTCAAGTTGGGTTGGGTTGATTTACAGGTCTCACTTCTTGGGTCATAACCAGATCGAGTGTAAGTTGATTTTAGACAGTTTTGTGAATCGGGTCAGATTTTGACATCCCCAGTGACATATATATATGCCCAATATAGTGGAGGAATGAGGTGACCGTTTATGTATACGTAGTGCATTTCACAACTATCTATTATGGTTGGTGACCGGCGGTGCAACATTTATTTAAGGGTCCTGCGTGATTACGTGATTATGTGAATTGTAATTAGTATTTTCAATACCCCCATCCATGCTGATATATACAGATTTGTTAGTCTAATGGGAATGATTTTGCACCTCAAGTACTCAAACTGTTTATAAGTTGAGTATGACTTTTATTTTCAATAGGAGTCGATCTTATCCATCATATACTACATAAAAGCAATTGACATATCAATGTTGAAGGTTTCTTGACTAAAAGAAGCATTCTTGACAGTGTGAACCTTCATGAAAGTTTTCTTAAAAGTTGAAATATGACCTTAGTGGGGTAGTGGGCAGGAGTAGGACCTCAAAGCTAGTCATTTTATCATGGATGTGTATTGGGCCGTTTAAGATAGATATGAGTATATAACTAGAAGATTTTTTTTTATAGTTCTAAGAGTATATAAAGGAAGGTGCTTGTGGGTAAAAAAATGAGCAATTTTAGAAAAAAAAAATAGTAATTTTTAGTTAAATGAGAAATTTTGATAAAAAATAATTTTGAATCAAATGAATAATTTTAGAGAAAATAAATAATTATAAATTAACTAGGTATTTGAACATTTAAAATTATTTTAAGAAAAAGTATGAATTAAGAGTATATTTTTGTTATTGTATATTATGAATTTAAATTGTCTAAATTTAGTAATCATCCTTATATGCTTGAGATTATTTGAGCATCTAATGTGAAGGACTTATATGATTAAGAAAATAATTTAGGAATCGATTGAGTGTTATATCAACAATGATACAATTTACCTGAATATAGGTGTTCGACTCTTTTATACTATATATACTAGTTAAATTTCTCATTTAACAGTGAACAATAATTTTTTTTTGCTCTTTTAACAAATGAATATAGATATTAATAAATGAACACATTAACTACTTGCACTTTTTAAAAAAAATTCAAAAATATTAATTTTCACTCATAATTGTTCATTTCTCTAAAAATATTTATTTGATTCAAGATTGTTAATTTTCTCCAAAATTGCTCATTTTATCCCTATAAACACCTTTCTTTATGTACTCGCCGGTATATAATAGACTTGCTAGAGTACATGTTACTATGTTAGTGGTCTATGGCCATCTATTGTGCATCTACCAGACTTGGCCCATATACATATGCAAGTGCACGGTGTATGTCCTTTTGTTTAATCACATTTGCCTGAGGTTGTGGTCAATTTTTTTTTTAGAATAGTGGTTGTTTGAAGCCTCTGATGGGTAACTTGAGTTATATGAAGGATATAGTTTGATATAGGTGGTTAAGAGTAGCTATTTAGATGGTTGAATATGATATATATCACTTTGATTGGCTCGGGTGATGTTGGGTTTTGGTGGAGTTATGAGAATTTTAATTTACAACAAATTGCAAGTTCGTGATGCATAATGAAGTACAACTAGCTAATACAGATCGATTTATTAAGAGAGGAGTTTGCAATAGTCATTGTTCAATTATACAAAAAGAGTTAAGTAATTAAAACAAATCAATTGGATTTACTTAGGAAACCATATTAAAAAATACATAAATGGAATTCAATTCTGGAGCATTATGGTATGTAATCATGACTTTTTTAATCCAAACTCTAGTAAGAGACTTTCACAGTTCATAAATTTAAGGGTAGTTTACAAGAAACTACCACGTAAAAACACTATCTTGTGAAAAAAGTACCACATAAAAACAAAATTGTGAAAAAATACCACATACAAAAATCCAAATGCACGATACTACCACAAGGTGGTTTTCTAACCTTTGACCCGATTTTGCGACGGTAACTTTCACGTGGATTCTACGTGGATGACACGTGTTTGACTTTACTTTTTTTTTAGTTTTTTCTCCTTTAGTTATTCCACGTGGATGTCACATGTCCGGCTTTACGTCATAATTTACAAGAAACTACCTTATAAAAATAATATCTTGTGAAAAACTAACACATAAACAGTATAGAACCTACTGTTTCTTAATAAATTATAGAACCTATATTAGCACTATGAGAAAGAAATGCTGATCTTGAAGCGTCATTGATCTCTTCTTTTCTTCAACGGCTGCAAGGTCAATCATTTTCCCCTGCGCTATCAACCTTAATTCATCCAACATGGTGTGTATATCATAATCTAAGTAAAGCTGATATACAAAGTATTATCTATGAATATCAAAATTTCTTGAGGAACTATAAATGTGTTATATGCAGCTGCTTTCTTCACATAAAAAATAAATGTGTAATATGTGGCTTCTAACTCAAGAACAAAAGCATGAAAATGAAGACACAAGTAACGAAGCAATGATCCATCAGTTTCAAAGAGGTGCTACTAGATCGATCTCTTGGAGGGGGTGGGTTGTAGTAGTAGTAGTAAGGAAAGTAAGGAACTATTGATTCGGGGGAGAGGGTACGCCATAAGGGGCATAACCACCAGCAGGTCCACCTCTGCCTCCACTTCCGCCACCTCCATGCATGGGAGGTGCCGAGGTGGAGTAGAATAATAAGAGAAAGTAGGCACGGGGTGGAGGGCATTCAGATAAGGCAGGCGGCGGAGCTGGTGGTGCTGTAATTATTGTTGGTTGACAAGGGTTCTCGCAAGCTTCACACATTGTGCATGCAGTGGTTGAAGTGGATGTAGTTGGGTAAAAAGAGAGGAAAACAGAGATGAAGCAGAGAAGGTAAGGAATTCGTTTAGCCATAGTGATGAGAAAAAAGGTGGAGGGATGAGATGCAGAAGGGTTGTAATAGGTTTTGTATGAGAACTGAATAAGGGATTCATGGTTCTTAATTACCTTCTTATACCTGATGTCAAAAAAAAAATGTTATTCGTTTGATAATCTATGTACTCTATATAATGAAACAGAGTCTAGAGGTAGATCTATAAGGACATGTATAGCTTTTTTATGATAGGTTTTCCACCAAAACATTTTCCTTTATTATTATTAGAGATATTTTCCTTAGTACTTGATGAGTGAAATTGCAACATATGTTTTGAAGTAGTATGAATATTATATGTTGTTTCAATGGTTGTGTCATGATGTGGAATTTTTGTTCCTATAATTAATGATAGGAGATTACCCCGTACACATAACTAGACCTGTGCATTGGGTTGAGTTAGGGCTAGGATGGGTCACATGCAAAACGGGTCGGGCCGAATCAAAGGGGACGATAAACAGGTCGAGTCAAAGGAAATACATAACAGGCTGAGTCGGCTCGGGCCGCCAAAAAAAAATATAGTTTTTATTTATTTAGGGTGATAGTTTACAAGTATCACCTTCAATCTTTAGTAGTGGACCATCGATAAATATGTGGAAATAATTCATTACCTGATAATGTTTAAAAGTTTTGGAAACTATTGGCCTATTATTTAGGGTACCCTCCCATTTGAACACCTCTACACATAACTATGTCTATGACCCTAAAGAGTCTTTCGGCATTTCTTTCACACCATTCCTATTATAGGGGCCATGGATTGAATCACTCTATTCAACTTCACATTTCATTTTAAGGAATCAAATAAAAAAAGAAGAGAAAATTGTATAATTCCAATTTATCTTGTAGCTTGAAATTTGCCAAGTAGACTCACTGGTTAGAGGGTTACGACTGGCTTACTTCTAAGAGCAATTAAGTACACTAGTTAACAGATTATGTTTTGACGATAAATCATAAAAGTGCTTTAAATCGTGTCATTTGATAATCTTTAATAGGCCTTTTTGCAATCTACTTTACATATTCTCCTGTATGCTGCAATTGAAACAGTTTTCGGAAGAATAATTAAATAAAACAAAGTTCGTAAATTAGATTCCTAATGAACCAAATCCTATGAGTCTGAATCCACAAAGCAAGTGGTCACATGGATTGACCTCAAAACCTCAAAGGTATGGAAGGATGTTAGGCGCCGCCGATGATAAAGGGTACAAACTATGCATTTTACGTTACCTTACCACTCCCTTTTACAGCAAAATACAAGTTATTTGTAACTACTATGCGTTTGTTTGGACGAAATTAGCAATAAGGTAATTTAATGATGAAAAAAAAGTAGGTAAATACACTATTTTTTACTTGAGTGAGAATATTTTGGCTAGACTAGATCATAAATAACTAGGTTAGTAGATTTTAGTCATGTAATGCACAAGGAGTTTATATACCCTTTCCCATTCCCAATAATTTTTCACTATAAATTTATTCTTTTCGGCAAAAGTCTATAATATAAAGATAGGTGATGTTCTCTATTGACTTTTTATGATGTGAGATTTGAACTCACTAAGTGTTGTTTCTGATCTTAGGCGAAGGGTGCGACCGCCTAGGATCTAGGGGTCGAAAGGGTTCAAAAATAGTTAAATAAATTATAATTAAATAAATTTTAAAAAGTCTTATCTAAATTTTTAATGATAATTACTTTAAAGCATCTATGACATTAAGTTTATGAAATCTTATAATGAATAAATTTAGTCTCTTATCAATCTTATTGTATCATATAACTATACAAATATTTCAAATTTAAGATTTTTATTTTTTGTTTTTGGATAAACTGCAATCAAAATTTTATCGTAGTGAATATTATGTATAATGATAATGTTAGGTTTGTATATAGTAGTATATTGGGTATTAAAATATACACTAGTAGAAAAGCTTAAATATGCGGCGGGTTTTTTAGTGACATATGCGGCGTCAAAAGGCTAGCAACAATATAGATAGAAGCAAATTAATCTATTTAATTTGCGGCGTAAAAAATACGCCGCATATTATTAACCAATTTGCGGCGTCACCTACCTAAGAACCGCCGCTAATTGGCCATAAATGTGCGGCGTCACCTACCCAAGAACCGCCGCTAATTTGCCATTAATTTGCGGCATCACCTATACTAGAACCGCCGCTAATTACATTTAACCAGGTTAAAAATTGACCTGTAATATATGAATATGTGGCGGGTCTTGGGGACACCCGTCGCATATAAGTTGTTTTTTTTAAACGCATGAATCTGATCCCTACAACGCCCAAATTTTAAATTCAAAACCTGCTTATTACATTTGCAATTTCTACAATCCAAGATACATATATACACATGATCCATCGATCTCTCATTTATGCTTACTAATAGGGTCATAAAACAAACAAATATTAAGTGACATCAAAAATACAATCCAATTAATGAAATTGATGTATAAATTACTATACAATCCATTCATATATTATACATTCACATTTAATAACACCAATACATATGCTAGCATTTTCATATGAAAAAATTGAGTGAATCATTGTGTTTTGCGTTTAGATTTTGCAAAACTATATTGCTTTGTTTAGTATCATGGTCCATTGCTCACAACTTCATGAGGTGTAGTCCTATTTGTTTAGATGTAATGGGTAAAATCATCACTAAGACCGTAGCAACCCCCAAAACCCATGAACCTAAAACTGATGAATCAAAACCCAAAACCCACAAAATAGCAAGAATCAAATTTTTTTTTAAAAAAAACAAAGAACAAAATGGGAGACTCACCTTGAAGAAGCCGACAGCGTTGGGTGGGCGGTTCTTGACGGCGAGGACTAAGACACAAGTGGAAGAGGCGGTGCACGAACCTAAAACTAATGAATCAAAACCCAATACCCACAAAATAGTAAGAATCAAAATTTTTTTAAAAAAAAAAACAAAGAACAAAATGGGAGACTCACCTTGAAGAAGCACGGCGGCGTTGGGTGGGCAGTTCTCGACGGCGAGGACTAAGACACAAGTGGATTATGCGGTGGGCAAGAGGGTTGGAATGGGGCGCTGGCAAAGGAACTCAAACCGAATGTGAGTATCGGAGGGCTAGGGCGCAACAACTGAAGGAATACAAGTAAGAGGTTAAAGAAATGCGGGGGAACGAATACACGTACTGGTGGCTGGTCATTAAGAATAATAATCTGCGGCGGTTCCCTGTATAAACGCCGCATATTAATGGTGATTTAAATTAATTTGCGGCGGGTTCATCATAATACACCGCATATTAATGTATATTGATATTAATATGCGGCGGTTCCTTGTAAATACGTCGCATATTAATGTCTTCTGTTATTAAAATGCGACTTTTTCGGTTTTACGCCGCATATTTTTAGCCGCAAATCATTATTCTTTTACTAGTGATATAATGTGTACTGCATGTATGCTCTGGCATTAAAGTTGAATTTTCGAGTTTTGTAACTTTATGATTTGCTAAATATACCTTTAATATTCAATGAGACACCCAATAATTGGATGTAATAAGTATTCTATTATCACTTATTTAAAAATATCATAAATATTCTACTCTACTTGATTAGTTTGCTTCTAAAAAACTATTGTTTCATTAGTAGACCTTGTGTGTACCTTTTTTTTTAATAATTTTTTCCAATTATTTTTACAATGGCTAAAATATTTTACGAATGAAATTAATAATATAAAATAAAATAATCATATTATATAAAACCATGTATTTAATTACTATCAAAAATGGGTAAGGAAATTTTTTACGCGTAGAATATAAGAAGCCCATGAATATTATTATTACGCATATGACCTCTAAAATTTCAGGATCGGTGTCACTCCCTTAAGCATGTTATACTTATGTAGATAGTGTTTGCATTAGTGATTTCAATAGTTAGTTCAAATCTTATCAAATGGTCTCACCGCGTGTAAATATCAATTAATTTAGTTGACTAAAGTTATAAAAGTGATATCCAACACTTGAAATTGAATCTCGTCTGGATCGTTTGTTGGTTGCGGCTCTTATTACGCCACAAAAATGGTCTTAAGTTAACTGAACATATGGAAGAATATAGGCGACTTTAAAATTACATCTTCTTATTAATACTTTTTAGGATTAATTGACCGCATTAATCTAACCTTTGTCCGATTTGCGAATATTAATCCAACCTTTTGTTTATTTCTGATTGAACCTACCTTTAACTGATTTTTGCTTCCACTAAACCTTTTTACTGGTGACCGGAATAACAAGTGAGAATTATCTTTCGTGGCACATACATTTCGCATCAAGTTGAATCCTTAATCAATCTCACGCATAAATCAAAGGAAGACATTGCAGAAAAAGACACATATATTTCGCATCAAGGTTTGGAATGAATTACCCCACTTCATACACCCGATAAAGATGCATCTTTAATACTGGAAAATTGCAACAAAGTAGAGATACTTGAGATGCGGAAAGTTTCCCATAATTTTCCACCCTCCATATTCTTTGTTTCTTCCTCTACAAATCAAATCCACCAACTGCTTTCCCTCCAATTGGGGCCAGAAATATAATTTGATGTTACCGTAGAGAAAGACTTTGGCCCCAAACTGAATGTGTATACAGGCACATCGTGAATGGGAACCTGGCTGCCGTCTGCGTCTAAGGGGTACGACGTACCATGGGATATAAGCATCACAGCACACTTACGTCCTTTGGTAAACTGTCGATCCTTGACCACTCTTACAACTTCCTCAAGGCCAGATGTGAAGTTGGTGCCCGCGTTGAACTCCAATTCAAACACCTTGTCTAGGATGTAACCTTGAGCATCCCTAGTCATCAGGCGCAACGGGCACAATCTCTAAGCTCAACTGCTGAATGTGACAACTGATAGACGATCCTTGGGGTTAAGTTTGTGAACTAAGTGTGCTGTGAGTGTCAAAATATGAGAGAATGGATTTCTAGACCCTGTAATGAAGAGGGAGAAGAGTTGGGTTAAAAGAGAGTTACCTGTTCGTGACAGGATACTACAGGTAACAACTGGACCAGGTTTAGTGAAAGCAAAAATCGGTTTAAGGTAGGTTCAATCAGAAATAAACAAAAGGTTGGATTAATATTCGCAAATCGGGCAAAGGTTAGATTAATGCGGTCAATTAATCCTACTTTTTATTATTCAACTTGGTGTACCACAACTATAGCTACTACTCCGTACTTGCTCACCTTTAACCTCTCCTTTTCATCATGTTTGAAATAATGAGTAGGTTCGTAGTTGTACACTATGCATGGATACAAGAATAATAGAAATGATTGTCGTGGTAATATACTAATGCCTGATTACTTGGGCTTCAAAAAATTTAGTTGAAGAGAATACTAGAAAGCTTGAAATGTAGGATACTGGACCATGAAGGCTCACTAAAATATATTATGTCCATCACTAGCTAGTCCAAAAATGTTCAATAATAAGCAAGACTAATGAAACTCAAACAAACCCTCTTTATAAAAAGATTGATAATATAAGGTGAAGACTCCACCTTGATGTATCTAATCTTGTTTATGTATGATGGAAGTCAAAAAGCTTAAGTGAATAAAAGTATAATGCATGTACACGTATATGCTCATGCATGTGTGTAGTTGCAACCCTATACAACCGTTCCTATGCTTATCCAATTTTGTATATCTAACGTATAACATGTTTGCTATTAGTGGATTATGTTTAAATAATTTTCAGGTATAACAACTCAAGTTTAAATTGGTTCCTTAATTTAAGGTTTGTTATGCCATGGTCTTTGAAGAATTTGAATAAATTCAAAACTCTATCAAGATGAGTTTGAATAAATTGGTCTTCCTAAGTTTATGGAGTTGAATCAATTTGTCAAAGATATGCTGAGTTGAACAAGTTGTTGGACGTGCCTATATGGAAGAACTTCAGTCAACAAGAACATTTCAAACAACGATTCAAATCTGTAACGGCTAATCGGTCAAAACCTTAGAAGCAGACCTCAGTAACTACCCGAGAATCATGGAACAAACATTGAAGCAGTCAGTCAAAGGCCTAATACCCGATTCAAGAGCAACGACATGTTTGAAGAAGTTAAAAGACTATCCGTTGTGAGAAGTAACTATATAAATAGAGTAAACTGAAGCTTGAAGATCAAGAAGCCTTTCAACGATATACAATTCAAGCTACAGAAAATTTAAACACTTTCCTCTCTAGCGCTTTATACTTTATTGTAATTTAGATTGAGAGAAAAGAAAAGAAAAAGTCTCTTGAGTGTGAAAAAAGAAAATATCAAAAGAAGAAGAGAGACATACTTTGAGTAAATCTATAATACTCAAAGATTCAGAAAAAAGTAAGGAGATTTTTATTTCTAGGAATTGATACACTAGATTGTAGCTAGGGAAAGCTACGGTATAGAAGATTGGGTGAAAATTTTCGAAGGTGGCTTTAGGTCTCTAAAGGAGGAAATAAAGATCGTGAAATCCTACGGGTAGGAAACCCTAGACGAAGACGTAGGGACATTACCGAACTTCGTAACAAATCATTATTCCCTTTAAATTTGCTTTATATTCTTTATTTTCTTTATACTATTCGTATTCGCTTACAGTTAAAATCCTGAAAAAGATTTCAAAGCCCTTGAAACCTATCATATTACAATTCCGCATTTAAAAGCTGTTTCAAAGCTTTTGAAAGCCTAATTGCGAAAATCGATCATACTCTATTCACCCCCCCCCCCCCCCCCCAGAGTATATTGATTCTAACTATCTCCTATTGATTCTTCACAAGGGACCAATCAAAACATTAGTAGATCTAATTAGGTTCTGGAAGTTGTAATAGAAGGTACTAGAAAAAATCATGCTTGTGAGTTGCAACTAGGGATGACTATAAACTAGATGTGGACCGAATCCTTTTGGATCTATATTCAGATTCGTTTTTCAAAGATGGATCCATATTCAGATTCAGATCTGTTGGATATGGAAAGTAAGGATCCATATCCAGATCCAACGGATTCGGGTCCAAACAGGTCCAAAACGGATTCATAATGGATCCTTCATATTTTACATATTTTGCCTTTTTTTTTTGCGACAAAAATAAGTTTCAAATTTATAAATCTGCATTTTACATCAACGACAACAGTCCAACGAAAGATGTAAGTTCAATACTTGAATATAATTCATATAACTACACAAACATTACAAAACAATAAAGTAAAAATGAACAAAATTAAATTTTTACATGTCTTTTGAATAACAATACAAATAAGTACAAATGAATAAATGAAAAGACAGGTAAAGGATCTGGATCCGAGTATTATGGTTAGACCTGTACTCGAATCCGTCGGGTCTAAATTTTGAAGACCCATAATTGTAAAAACGGATATGGATCTACGGATCCGGATCGGATCCAGTTGCCATCCTAGTTGCAATAGATCATGAGTGTAGATGACATCTGGATTCATGTCTTACGTGTCTCCTTTGCGGTTCTTGGGCTACACAAACGTCCAGAAGATGAAGTTGGTCCATGTCCCTTTATCGTGTTTCTCATACAAATTGATCTTGGACTTGGGCTTGGGCCTGGTCTTGGGATAGTACCTTGTTTGTACTATGTTCCTCACTGAGTAGTGATTAGCCCAGCCAACTACCAAAAGTTTTGGGATTAGAAGAGAACTTACACTTCTATGTATGCTTAATTAATGGATTCCTAAATGTGTGCTTGAAATCTAACATTTTGATGACTCCATGAGCTCATGTTAAAAACACATCTAATCTATCTAATATATACACTCGAACATCTTACAACAATAAAATAGTGCAATTTTTAAATTTCTGATACCTAAAAATAATACTATAGTCTATAAGGTGTGCATATTCTATTAACATGGTTTTGATGTCCGCTTGTCCAGCTCATTTTAATACCTCTTATTGTATTGGAGTGTAGAGTTTAATATTAGCTAATGTTTTTGTTATGAAACTATGTTAGCCAATGTAATTTACAATAAAGTTTAATCACGATGACTTATTTTTGTTGAACTTATTTTACTTTTCTTAAATTTCTTTTATTTTTGCTAAATCTAATTTATTTTTGCTAAACTTTTATTATTTTACTGAACTTAACCTTTTTTTGCTAAATTTATCTTATTTTTGTTAAACTAAATTTATTTTTGCTGAATTAATCTCTTTTCAAATTCATCTTATGATAATCTTAACTTATATATTTTTTTGCTAAATTTAACCTTTTTTTTTTTTTGCTAAATTTAACTTTTTTTTTGCCAAACTTAACTTATTTTACTAAAACCTTTTTAAATAAGTTGAGAAAAATTGAGCCTAATTATTACACATATGTTGTTAATTTAGTACTTTTTTATACAATTAATTCCATGTTATCGACATTCATGGCAGTTTTTTTGTGAGAAAAACATTGTTGCGTATGGGCGTTGTTTGTCCTTTTGACCCTTAATGAAGTACCTTTAATTGGATCCAATGGAAGGCGAAAATTTTTATGGGTGCTAGGCGTTTTTTTTCAAGATTCGCAAGCGAGTATTAAATAGATCTCTAGTTGTGATCTGTGGAGGGCTCAAGAACCTTACGTTGGAATCTTTAGATAAACTAAGATAAACACCACTCAAGAAACTCGAACATCGTTTATTTGATTTACTTAGGATTAAATCATTACCAAAAATTACCTCCATGATTCATTTCTAAATTGTGTTAATTGTCTAATATAAGCACCACTCTATCCCAAAATAGCATTTTCCACGACTAGCCCATTCTGTCAAAGACTTCAAGCAATGCTACTGATGGAATTTTATAACTTGATAGTGGGTATATAATTTGCTAGTGGGTTTACAATTTGAGGCTTTTCTAATTTATACCTGATATAAATTTGGAAATTTATATCAAAATATTGATGTATCATATATAAGTATTGTTATATCATATATGTGTATTTTTATATCAGATATATAAATATAGAAAAATATTTCAGATATAAAAATAAAGAAAAATATTTTTAGGCATGAACATTATAATCTCAAGTATATAAATAAAAATTACAAAAATATCACCCTAATATACTTATATCGGATATTTATATATATATAAACCTTTGCATGATTTTTTTTATTATTAACAAAAGGTTTGTATGGCAATGATGTGACATAGGATCTCACCAAGGTTTGTTATATAGCTACTAGATGGAATTTCACTACATTGTGTACAACGCAGATAATCAAAGCTTAAAGAAGCCTTAAACCAATTCCACCGTATAACAAACGTATGGAGCAACACTTTTGACTATATACCATTGTACCTCATCTCTCAAATGTATAAACTATTAACGTACTCTACATGAGAAATTGTGTGGCACTGTGGCTTTGATGATGTTTATAGTGGGCCATTTCGCAGGGTCAACACTCAACCGAGCTAGTCTAGTTGTACAGGGATCATGTGCTAAGAGTTTGACCTACTATTAGGAATGACAATAAGTCGAATATGAGTCGGGTCTAATTGGATCCAGACTCATACCCATCTTTTTCAAATTAGACTCATATTCGTCTCATACCCACTGAATCCTAAAATTTCAGATCATTACCCAGATCAATTGGATTTAACAGGTTTCGGGTCCAAAATGGGTCCTTAACATATTTTTATTTCTATGTGCTTATTATTCTAATATTTCATAATCGGATATATTTTCGTAATTTTTTTTAAGTTAAATGAATGTAATGATACTCACCCTTGAGAAAACTCTTAATTGAATGAAAAAGAATTTGAAATTACAACTCAACAAATAATCCGTCATATCATAGTCTTAACTTCAAAATATTGGAAGTTTACAATTCACAAAGGCTTAAGTCCACAATAAAATGACAAAATATAATAGTAGAAGAAGACGGTTACCAGCTATGCAAAGTGAAAAATATATATTAAGTTTAGGTTTAGGTTTAATTTTATTTTTAAATATTTTTTAATGAGCGGGTCCATGAGTCGGATCTGGGTCTAAATTTTTTGGATCCAGACCCATATTTGACCTAAGGACATTTAGACCCGGATCCAATTGGTCTAAAAAAATTGGACCTAAACCCTAAAAAATGGGTCGGGTTTGACTGGGTCTAGATCGGGTCTTAGACCCATTGTCATTCCTACCTTCTACCCATCCACATTATAGACCCACCCAAATCGAGCTAGGTCGGGGCAAAATCATCTTATGCGTGTCCATAATCGAGAAGACCAACGAGATGTTCTCCTTCATTTGGATGCTTGAATAGACTAAACGTTGCTTTCCTCTCATAACTTATTGAAAGTTCTCTTCTACGTTTCTCAAAAAAACAAAATACACAAAAAATAATTGATTATTCGTACTTTAATCTCCCGTCTCTATTTATTAGTTATATTTAACTTTTTAATGTATTCAAAATACAACTTAAAATATTTTTTTTAAAACATTTGTTAGAAAATTTTACAAAAATTAAATATGTTAATATATTAAAAATCCAACTAACTCTACTTGAATATATTACATGTTATAATATAATTATAATTTATGGTCAATATTTTTAAATTTACACTTTAAAAATGAAAATATAGCAAATATATTTAATAACGAAAATTAGATCCTATTCACTAATAAAGTTGGAAAGTTTGTTGTGATTTATATTAATGATGATAAGTTTGATCACAATGAAAATTTGCAAGTTGATGGCCATTGTATTTTTGGATAACGCATAAATGATAAAAAATATATAAAAAAAAACAAATAATCACACAAAGCTCATTCATTGATAAAAAGTTAAAAACAACAAACAAGCAACCTATGGAAGATTTTCGCGGATGTTGAAAAACTGCAATCTAATGTCCAGGGCTTCTATATTAGGACAACATTTCAGAAACTTTGACAACATTTATTGCAAAGGAGACAAAAATATAGATGTGTTCAAGAAACTCAAGCCAAAATCCTTTAGAAAATTCAGCAACCGTTGTCAAACTATCACCACTACATTATATCTACTACAATTACAACAATACCCTAATATTAATAATAAAATAAATAGGAAAAAGACAGCCCCTCAATTTTGGGAAGCACAAAAGATAGGGCAAGATTGTTGTGTTTGGTCTAAGTGAGGTTATGAAGGGGCATTATCGGAAAAACAAAATAATGGTTCTTCCACTAGGCGTAAACGGAGCCATAAGACAAGGCCATCAAAAGCATAGCCGCTTGCTCGACTTCGCCCAATTTCTCCCTCAAGTGTTCAGCGGCACTGTGTGTCATCCCTGACGCCATAACTTGGAGCTTCAAGGGCGGTATTCTTGGGTAAGGACTCCCTCCGTTACTACTACTGCTACTGCTACTTCCGCTACTATTGGTGGGACTTCTGCTGCCATTGCTGTTCTTTCTCTTGCTCTTGTCTACTTTCGCCGCTTTGTGTAGCCCCAACAGTGCCCTCCTCCGCTTGTGATACTTGATTCCACATGCATTACACAATGTCTGCACCCGAAAACCACAACAGTTAATTGATCGGTGAAAAGACGGAAGTGGGCCTGACTAATTTGTCGGAAATGTTTTACCTTAGGACCGGCGGGGCCGCCCCGCCAGAGAGGGGTGGTGGTTGTCTGACAATCAGCGCATCTCTTCATCATTTCATTGCTACTGCTCTGTGATTCGGACACTGAACACGGCTGCGCATAGCATCAAACACGACCCAAATTAGAACCAACTATTTTACGCAAAGTTTGGTGAATCTAAAACACTTACTTCTTCTTTCAGATCCAGCATTATATGAATTAGACTTGGATTACGGGGGTATGAAGATGGTGAGAGAATGGAGAGGTTGGGGCAGAAGAGATCGATGGTATTAAGAGTGTGATCAAAGATGAGAGGGAAATGGCGGGATTTTGAAGACAGGGGGGGGCGGCGGCGGGACGCGAGGGTGAGACTCGAGAGGGAAAACAAAAGGGGGAGGAAACAGCGGAATGAAGAGTAACAGTGAGTGGGTATTTAAAAGGACTCTTGGATTGCTGTTGGTAGCCGAACCCTAGCTTGCTCTCTCCTTATCCTTATGTCTTTGTTTGCGCATTTACCAGATTACCCTTGTCATTTTTATTTATTTATTTATTTTGAGACGTATGTTATAATAATGTTTGTGTTGATGATTAATGCTTGATTAGCACATTATGTATAATAATATAGACATGGAATTTTATAATATGGTTTAAAAACGGGGGAGGTGACACGAAGAATGAATAAAATTAGGGGGTAGTGTCAGTAATCAACCAATGATGGTGAAATGTAAGTAAGTTTGACTAGTGATGAAGGATAATCAAGTGTTAAAGTAAAGGGATTTGCTAGTTTTGCAGCAGTGCAAGATTTAGTACTTTTTGGAATCGAAGATTATGAATGCGGCTACTAGTGGACACTTATACAAGTTTATTTTAACCTTGGTATCCATTTTTTTTTTAATATAGATGGCAATTCAATCCGAATCCGAATCGAGTTCGATACGATCTGAAGGAAAAAGTTCGATCTAAACCCATTTAAAAAACTCCGACTCCGAATATAAGATGAGTCGGATTTGGATATTGTATTACATCCGACCCAATTGTGATCTGAGTCCGATAGTCCGATCCAAATGAGTAGTATCAAGGCTAGTATTAAAAAAACCCAAATATAATAACCCACAAAAAAATTAAACAAACAAATAAAAAAACCATGGTATTTTCTAGAGTTGTACAATTTTTTTAATTTACTTTATATATTATAAATGAATTAATTATAGTATTAGTAATGAAATTAACAAAAAATAGGTAAGAAAATATTAAATTTTGGATCGAATTCGAAGATCCGACGGATCGGATTCGTAGGTTCGACGGATCAGAGTCGGAGTTTGCAGATTTGGAGTCGGATCCAAAATTAAGGTATGCTAACTTGTCGGATTGGATTTGGAATATGTTGGATCCGCTCCAACTCTGATCCGTTGTCATTCCTACTTTTTAACCTTAGTGCGGAGTAAAAAAAAATGGTTATATTTAAAAGTATTCATAACAAAAAATTAAGTGTCATAATAAATGCAAAGATTAATCCATAACCTGGATAGGAGATGAAGGTGGGCTTCATAATAGATTCCACCCATGTATCCATCTGGTCGACCTTACTAACTTAATACTTACATAATTAAGGCAACAAATTAGTGGACTTGGGTTAACATTAAGGCAGGTTGAAAAAAGAGACGTTATATGATCTACGGAGTTTTCACCTATAAAAGAAGGGGACATGAAAGAGTATAACTTAATTCTAATAAAACATATTGCAACAAGTTAGTGTAAAATGTAGTTGTTTATTCCGTATTGTAATAAGGGATAGCTTGAAAAGATATTTAATGAATGAAGTCACTATTCATTACTTGTAAACTATAAGGTTATTCTCCTCGACTTATTGAAATAAATTTTAGCAAAATAAGTTAAAATCAGTAAAATAAATAAATAAATAAATTAAGTTTATAAAAAATAAGTTAAATTTAGCAAAAATAAATTAAGAAGTATGAAGCCTAATTGTTGAGCTCATAAGATCTAAAAATCGTTCATACCTTTTTAATCCCCTTAAATCTCCACTTGAATGAACTCTAACTTGGTAGAATCGATAACACAATGATTTTTCCTAATCTAATCTAGGAAGATAAAAAAAATTGTATGATCAATGATGATTTAGGGACGTGATTAGCTTTAGAGGAAACTCGAAATAGATTAGATTAGTGGGGCTTTATAATATGCAAAAAACAACGTCATTTGATACCTAAATAAAGGTGAAGGTAGTAAAAAATTCCATTTTAAAAAGTAGTTTTCATTTTTTGGTATAATAATAATAATAATAATAATAATAATAATAATAATAATAATAATAATAATAATAATAAGAGTATGCTTATCAAGTTATCATTTGAAGGTTGCTAGAAGAATTCAAAAAATTTTAGAACAATTATTCTTCCTAATAAAATGTTTACACCTCACAATCTAGTGAACTACCGTAAGAGATAAATGATTGTTTATACCAAAGAACACCAAACAATTATTTGACAATCATTGATTCAAATTTACTGAATCATAAGATTCCCTGCACGAATGAACCCTTTTATAATCTACGACACGAAAGAACACCACTCTAAGAGTGAAAATTCTTTAGGAACCCTAAAATTCTTCTATCAGTTGAAGGTCATATAACATTTGTGACAAAAGTCAAACTTAATAGCTTAGGGGGCAATTTGCCAAGTTATCCTTACATGAACAAATTATATTTTCATATTAGCAATACAATGTTACTCCCTTTGTTTCTCAAAAATTGTGATAATTCAAAGACGGAATTTTATTTTATGAAAATGGAAAATCTTTAAGAAAACATTTCAAAATAGAAATTTTTTAAGGAAATGAGGCAATATATAGAGGATAATCTAAAATAGAAAATTAGGCGAAAGGGAGAAAGTAGATATTTTTTCGTATCTTCTTTCATTTCGATGATGGTTACTATCATTTATGAGGGAATCTATCAATTTGTCGTAAGTGTTTGTAAACGAAAACTCCACAGTGTCATTTATATGCCACACAAATCTTCATCAACCATTCAATTTGTAAATGAATACTAGAAAATTATCCTAAACTATCACAAAGAATAATGTAATCACGTCTCCAATCTCTAGTTCAAAAATCTAACTCTTACCCACTAAACCACACTTTTCTATTGTAAATATTAAATAATATAGTAATTTTATACAATGGCCCAAAAATTTTCAAAAGGTTTGGGCCCCTTTATAACCCTAAACTAAAATCCGTTCTTGAGCTTCACATTCATTAAAGCACTATAATTAATTAAATAATTCTTAAAAATTTCCAAAGTAAGGATTAACTTTGCTGATTGAAAGGATGAGGGTTGGTGAAAGACGAGATATATACAAAGGAGGCAATGCTACAATAGAGAATTGAGTTTCTTCCTACAGCTGTACTCTTATCGTATAAAACTGGCCACTTATATCACTATATATATGTTCTTCTTCAAGGAGGAAATTTCAAACTTTAGTCATACTTCTATGAAGTAATATATATATATATATATATATATATATATATATATATATATATATATATATATATATATATATATATATATATATATATATATATATATATATATATATGAAGTTTAAGTTATTAAAAAGTAATAGAAATTGAAATTATTTGGTTAACAAAAATACGATACTCTTTAAAAAAATTTCAATTTTATGACATAACCAAAGTTACTCATTATGATATCCATTGAAGAGTCGAACTTCCTATATTCAACCTAACAACATTTTTCATACATAAAATAGAAAAAAAAAATCCTTTTACTTTAATTTATGTGTTCAATTAAACCACTACTAAAGAACCAAATAACAAAAGGCTGGAAAAAAATATAAAAGAGACAGTGACTAAAAAAGGACAAAATCCGGCCCATAATTTCTGGTAGTGGCTATGGAAAGACAGACAAATAATTGTTAATCACAATTATTGTCTTAAAACTCCAGGCAGACAGCAAGTCACTGAAAAGCGCCATACACACTTAACCACAATCAAGATCAATCCCTTCATTCCATCTTCCACCACAGTTTTTGTCGCGGAGTGCTACACGTCGTCTCGAAATTGATCGAATCGCCACCCACAATAACAAATTTAGCCTTTAAAACATTTAAATAAAATCGAATTTTTTCACTTTAATTCTTATTTCCCACTATACTTTCCCGTAAAGACGAACCAAAAATGAACCTTAATACAATTCTCGATCACCAGGCCCACCGGAAACTCGTGAATCATAATCTGAAAACTGGTTTTTTTGGCGCCATAAACACCTAAATTATGGACGAGCCGTCAACCACAACGTCGTAGGTAAAATACGTTAATATTAAACGGAAAAAAAGTTGTTAAGTAATTTTTTTTTGTTATAATAGGTTTCGACATAAGATTTTGACGACGATGATATTAATTATTACCCTCATTTCAAGACTTCGATAATATTTCTGACTAAGAAAATGAATTCTGCATGGGCTTTGGTGGCACCGGCAGCGAGTGGCAGCAAGGATGATGGTGGTAGAGAAGGAAAGGGAATTGATGGATGGATGAGGGTTACAAGGGTAACATAGGAAATTAGGGGATGATTGAAGTAATTTGGGGACGGTAAATAATAAACCCTTTTTTTCTCAATACATCGTAAAGTGGTCCAATCCTGTAAAAAAAACTTTATGTAGGATTTTTTTGGCACTCAGTTTCCTAATGGCTGACACTCTACAAGCCACAAACAAATCCTTACATTATGAAGGAAAAAAAATTCTTTATTGTATGGAAACTAATTTTAAGCTTTAATGAGAAAATATTGCAACCATTGCCTTACACACTTAATAAAATAGATATTTGGTTATAAAAGCATCAACAATGATGAGCCTTCTTTCGATGCGTAATAATCCTTTTTAGTTTTTAATGGTACGACTTTTAAAAAGTCACTTTATAGTCCCTCTGATCTTTTTTGTTCTTCCCATTTGCTTTTTGTGTCAATCTCAATGTAAATTTAAAATTCAAATATTTTCAATTGTGATTTTGTAAAAATTATAAAAAACTCATATTTTGAAAATACACATTGAGACGAATTTATAAAGATCCCAAATGAATATGTTTTTCATATATATTAGGTAGAATTTGTAGTCAAAGTTTGGCTCTAAATTCTACAATATTCCAAATAAGAAGAACAAAAAAATAATGGAGGGAGTAATATGTTAGAAAATCTCAATTCATCGTAGTTGATTTAATTTTGGAGTGATTCATACATATTTCCAAGTTTCTTGTTTTATTTTTTCTTTTTTCAAGAAATAAAGCTTTTGAACAAAGTTGTCAAATGTGATAACTTTTGATAAGAATTATTAAAATAGGGGCTTATATCTACCAAGGTTGTCTCTTTTTTACCTCCTCGTAGGAGGTGGTCTAAGGGTTACCTAAATTAATACTCCATATTTCTTTTGTTATTAAAGTAGTAATATACCAATTGAATGTATTAAATGTAACATAAAAAAAAAGGTTCCCGCTATTTTAACTATGTCATCGCTTAACTAGCTTGTTTATTTTATCTTTACATTTTGAATAAAAACTTATTTTATTTTCATATCTACATACTCTCTTATTTTTAGGTTGGAAAGACTTGTTTTTAAGAATAAATATGACCATTAAACTCTCATTTTAAGTTACCTATATGAAAGTTCTTTGATAACAAGCATATTAGAGCACACACATCAATGGGCAAAAATCTTCTCATCCCTCTCTATCTACCAATTTCAGTTCTCATCCATATTAGATTTTTCATGGCCAAGAAAATTTTTCCTCAACTCTTCCCATTAATGGCTTCTCGCTCATATATATTTAACACAATTATATCCAAAATAAGCAAAAGAAAAAAAAATAAAATGGACCACATAGGCCCCACTTTACGTGGTTCAATGCAGGGAAATTGCCCAACTCTTGGGCTGAATTGGTTTCTCCCACGAGTTAGAGAAATATTCCCCATTGATATGAGGGATTAGGGGAAAAAAATCTTTGTGAGCAAGAGGAATTCCACTCGCTGCCAGCAATGCTCTTAGCAATATTGTTACAACTTCTAACATATATATCATTATTATAACAAATGTTGAGAAGATTAGGATCTTAATACACAAAAATACAAATTACTAATGTTAATTAGCATCATATTGCCTCTTATTTGTTGGCAAATAAAATGATAAATGGGCATTGGTTAACAATTGGATCAAACTTTAACCTTTAACCCGCCAAAAACCGACTCGAGTAGAACTCATGACCCATGAGCTCATGCAAGAGTTGAACTCTAATAATGCATCCAAGCAAAGAACCACCCTTAAAATAGTGGTTGGACCAAGTAAAAGTTCACACCTCACTTGTAAAGCAACCCAAGTTCTATTTAGTAGACTTGAGTAGTACTCCGTACGTTGTAGAATGCTCTACTATTGTGTTAAAAACTAAGAAGAAAACTTAAATAGCATGCCTAATGTAGGTCTTATCTAACCGGTTAGAGTCAAACCCAACCTAACTTAAAGACAACGAATCTGGTTCAGTGACTTATAGATCATAGCATTGATGAGCCAGTGCCAACTAAATGCTACACTTGATGCACGATCATAAACCTACGATGTAAGGCTCAACTATATCAGATAAGGAATTGTTTTGTAAACATCTATAGAACTGGCGCTAAGTCCATTGAAAAAATGCGTTTATGTGTATAATATTTTCTCTATACCTTGACGGGATTGTCAACTCCAAAAATTGATGAGCCGTCCTTCAGTTGATAGCCATGGTGCCCATGGAGAGCCATAACAGTTCATTAGTCATTAGCTCGTTATAACCGTACGTTTATCTCTTTTCATAACGTGAGTAAAAAACTTGGCTGGTCAAAACTATGTATTGTATATGTTAGGGTAAAAATTCGGATTATCCATATGTGTCTAGGCATTATGCAGTGAGACGGTTACCTAAGTGACAAGAGCAAACAGCGGTTGCTACTACACGTTTTAAGGATAATTTCTAGATACGTTGATCCTGGAATTGGATAGACTACTCTCGATAGGTTCACTTCGGTTATTAAATAGTAGGGTAATTCTACATTATGACCCTGTACTATTACGTTTTCTACGTTGTGTCCAGTGTTTTTTATAAGTCTACAATGTAACCCTAAGGTACCTTTAGTAAACACGCTGTAAAAATTCTTGGATCACTTAACTAACGGTCCTCAGCTCCGGTAAGTGTCGTTAGTCTTAGTTCCCATTTCCCCCACTTTCATTAGTTCACGATTAAAACACACGACCTTTCAGTGTGTTTACTAAAGATACCTTCGATTATTAAAAAGTAAATACCCCAAGACATGACGGTTGGATCATGTCAGCGCTAAAAGCCTAAAGAAAAGGAAAGCAGTTTCACGAAGGATAAGAATAGCGAAGAAGTAGGGATACGGTCGAAGAACTAACGATTCTTCAAAAATAGTGGGATATAAAAGGAAGATCAGTCCAAGGTAGAACATCAATCTAGCAAGCTACGAAGCAACCATCCACTCATTATGTCACATCTACAATTTTCTAGACAATATTACTTATAATTTTTAAACAAAAAGATTTATCCCTTGACATAGTGAAACAACGTGGCGGCCTAATAAACCCCCGCGGTTTTTCCCGAGTTTGCTTTTCCGTGTCACCAATTTATCATGTCTATTGCATTATTTGTTCGTTTATTTCGAATACATTCAACCTACACGTAACTCAACTAGCTGTTAACGTAGCAAATCTTAAATTATCATTTAGTTGGTAATTTTTGGCAGAAACAATATATTTGTATGCAGCAATAAGTAGCATAACCATATGTGTGAACTGCTCCATATTGCGACTAGCAATTTAGCAAAGGCATTAATGTTCATACATGTAAATTCATGTTCAATTCCATCATTCTATGTTACAGTTGTATTCATAATACCAAAACATTTATTCTCGTCAAAACAAAAAAAAAAAAAAAAAGAACATTTGTTGTATTCATTTATTTCACACAACAATAATGACTTATCCTTGAAGTCTTATCCACACACCGTAAACATGAGGACAAAAATGATTTTGTGGTTTACACAACAAACAGGTTAGAACTAGAACTGGGCCTATAGAACATATGAAACTCCAAACAACATAGCAGTTCGATCCAACAAAATACCAATCCTTAGGTCCACCTCCGATGTTGAAGAAGCTCATCCATATATGATTATAGTGTTGGCCTATAGCTTAAATTTTATTGTTGATATTTTAACCTCTTATAAGTGGATAATAACAGATCTCCTTAAGGTTCGAATGATAAGAATTTGTGTGTACAAATCCATGTCCATTACTCATAACCTTTAGCCATTCACTCTATTTCTAATTTTAACTCTAAAAATAGAAAAATTATCTTCTTTGAGATTGCATTCTATTTTCAAAAAACATATATGAGAATTCTTGGGCAAATAATTTGAATTAGAGAATTTATAAAGGTGTAAGTTAAAATTTTATATGTTTTTGGTGCAAATGAGATGAAAGTGTATTCCCTAAACAATAAGTAAATAAGGACAACCTCATGAATTCAAAATTAGATGTAAACTATCTACGTCCCTTATGCTTACAATATTTGGTTTATTGTATTCCTATTCGTTTGTAAAACTCGTTGGCTCGATTGTCCTCACAAAAGCAATGTTCAAGCACAATTTGAATTCATGCTCAGTCTACGCACTATTCAAACACAATCCAGTCTGAAAGAAGATGATTGCTTGCTTATTTCATTGATTTATTGAACATATATACAACAACGGCAAGCTGTGAGCATTACCGTGAAGAGGGGGAATGTATTCTTCCACGCATGATTCTAGGCTAGATACTAGGAGCTAAGTATAAGATAATTACAAAATATAACTAATTTACATAATTAAATATATATCCATATATTCTAACACACTCCCGCGGTCATAGCGCGAGGATCACGAATGCTAATACTGGATCAGAAACCATCAAACAGTATACGAAAAAGTCCCTTCGTAAAAATATCCGCAATTTGATACCGGAGGGAACATGAAGGACCCGAATTTCGCCCTTAGCTACTTTCTCTCGAACGAAATGAATGTCCATCTCAACGGGTTTCGTGCTTTGATGTTGCACTGGATTACCCAATATGTAGATGGCAGCTTCTGAACATGACAATGTAGTTCAAGAAGTAAATTCCTATAAGACGTGGTATTTAGCTTTGTCACTAGAACGAGACAAAGTGGGTTGACTTTTAAACGACCAGGATATCAAATTGTCACCGAGAAATACACAGTAACCGGATGTGGGCCGTCTGGTATCCAGGCATCCACCCCAATTAGCATACGTATAAGAGATCAGCTTATCAAAGGAGGATGGATATAAGTGAAGACCAAATGATAGTGTACCCTTCAAGTAGTGTAGAATTCACGTAAGACCAGTCATATGCTCAACTCTATGATCATGCATGTGGAGACACACCTGTTGAACTGCATAAGAAATGTCAGGTCTGGTAAAAATAAGATATTGTAGAGAACCAACAAGACTACGATACTTAGTGGGGTCTTCATAAGGAGAGTCCTTAGAAAATCTAAGTTTAGGTTTGGTGTCGATAGGTGTATGACAAGGGCTACAATCAGACATGCCGAATCTATCAATTAGCAAGACAAGTTACAACAATTCCCAAAAAATACCTTAAAGGACCAAGGTCCTTCATAGCAAACTTAGCACCCAAAAGAGAAATAAAACGGGTATGAAGGCGATCAGATGATGTTGTAAGAATGATATCATCAACTTATAGTAGAATATAGGCCATATCTACACCCTGTCTATAAATAAACAAAGAATGATTAGATTTACTGTGTGAAAAGTCGATAGAGGTCACAAAAACTGCAAAATGCTTATACCAAGCTTGTGGAGCTTGCTTAAGACCATAAAGAGATTTCCTGAGTAGGCACACGTAATCAGAACAACTTAATCACGTAAACCCATGTGTTGATGCATATAAACTATTTCATTGAGATAACAAGATTGGCTCTGATACTATGAAAGATGATTGCTTGCTTATATAATTGATTTACTAAACATATATACAATATCAGGTTGTATTTAAATGTATCTTTCAGACTCAAATTCTTGTCATATTTTCTAGGCTATATGACAAGGCGCAACTTTTTTGTTGGGAAAAATGAGCCCGTAGATACTCCATTCATTTCCACCTCACTACATACCTTGCCAATTACTCCCTTCATTTCCTAAAAATTGCCTCATTTCTATATATAGAGTTAAAGTTTAAAAAGTTTGATCACAAATTCTCATCATGTTATAAGAAATAACATAATCAAGTGGAACCTTATTGGATGCATATCAATGTAAATTTTTAGAATATAAAGTTTTCTTAATTTTTGTCTTACGAATATAGAAATAAAAACGTTTAATATCGTGTTTTAAAAATCGCGAAAAGTCAAATGGGACAATTTTGAGGGGATGAAGGAAGTAAACAGTAACTACTTTTTGGATCCATGTTTTACGAGAATGCGATTACATGTCTGCAGATTGTGGATTGGGTATTGGGCGGGTTCATTTGGCTGTGATGAATCGTTCTATTTCGCCTGATTCCACTCATAGTCCAAATTGTAAGGTGAAGAGTCATTTCTGGTGGACACAATATTATTCACATCAGGCCTGTATTTATGAATGACATTTGGTTTAAAAAGTCAACAATAGCACGGGCAAATGCAACTTCCTTTTATTTGTTGATATTGAGGAGTTCACATCAATGAAATTTTTCTTAATTCTCAAGTCACTATCATGGATCACAAAGACAATTACTGGAGTTTTGGAGGTTTATGGTATCACTTGCACACAGAAAAAATTGAAATAATAGGGTAATGCATGACCAAAGTAGTCATGCTTGCAGTACATTATTATAATCTTTGATAAAAACATGGCATGAGATTCTGAGCCTCAAAAATCATGCACGCTTACATTTTGTAGGTATTTCACTCGAAAATAATATGTGTAAAACTCTCGTTCATGATTGCCAATAAATGGCGTAGAACAAGATGTGTTGAGCACTATCCAAACATACAAATTAAGTCTTCAGTAAGACGAACACGTTGTCCCGAACCAGTTATTTCACCCTAATGTAAGATATGATCAGGTTGTGTCCACTCTCCTATTAAAAACTACTCTGTTTTTATATAATCAATACAAGCATGCATGACTTCATTCCAGCATGTACCCTCTTAAGGTTTATTATATTTGCGATATTTTTTATTAGGGCCAGAGAAAACGCGAGCAAGGAAGGCAAAGAAACTGCCTATCAAGCACAGCAGCCATTGAACCACAAAGATTGCTCTGTCTTTGAGGTTCTTCTTAGGGAGATAACTCATGTCGGATATGAGCAGTGCCCTGTAGACAGCCTCAGTGACGGCATATGCAGTAACAGGGTCGCATTCTTCAGCTAGGACTCCACACTCAGTGAGGCAGACAATGTCATACACTCCACTTGTTTCAGATATTTCCAGGAATTGGCAAATTTTAACCCGGGCGTCAATACGTTCCTCAGCGGTTAGTTTGTCACCATGGGTCAGTACTAGAATTGGGTTTTGATCTACGGAAACAGAAGAAAATTCATTAGTGCGTATGCATAATCTATAACTTTGTACAGAAAGTTCTAGTTCTCCTCACGAGCTCAGTGAGGAGTATTTTGCTTCCTAATACATTCTCTACACAGCAAGGCAAAATTTCACTTGGAGACGTTAACATGCACAATCTGAATACTCCAGTAAATCGAAACTAAAGAGTCTAAAAGATTAAAGATACTCATAGGACGAAAAATTTCTTTAAAACATGAAAGACCAATTAAAATGTACAAACACATTGAAAACTTTTATCCTACATTCTGGAGCAAACTTGCACCCTCCCATATGTGATCATGTGTGACAGTGTGAGAGAGCAATCTTGTACATCCATGGAGTGATGGACACCTTGATGGGGACGGGGCAACTTGCTATGTCATTTTAAGAAGAGGTTTCTCCGGGTGTCCTCAAGTTTTAATGACATTGTAGTCCATTTAATGTTGATCTTGATATAATTGAAAAATATACTTGTCATCAGAAGATCAGAATAGATAAATTAGTAAAGCTAAGGTTTTCTGCAATTCTTATGAGATAGATCAACACATACCATTAAAACTTATTTCCAGTGAAGCAGAATCATAGACTTGATGATCATCCAAAAAGCCAATTAAATAAATTCAGAGAAACATATGAAAAGAAGCAAAGAAGAGTAACAGAGAAACTTACTCCCTCTTTTCAAACCAGGGTGGCAGAACACTTCTCTAGTTGACTCCAAAGGCTTTGAATTACCAGCCTTTAAACTGCCATAGAGATCGGCCATGTTAGCAACCACCATTGCACAGTTGACTTGCCTCCTAGCAAACTTCCTGGATGTTGTTGGTCCAAGAGCAGCAGTGTCATCGCCTGATCTATAGCAAAGTTGATTATGTTTAACTCCTTCAGTAGTCCACTGAGAGAGCTCGAGGAAGCTCTCGTCTGCTCCATCATTGTAGTCAAACCCCCTTGAATCGAACACGCAGAACCCTGCTCTCACTGATCTCAGCACATTGTGTTCTTCTAAATACAATGTTGTGGAGTCGGAGTTAACTGAGCTTCCTGCGTCAGGAAAAATGAATCATAGGGTTTCAGAGTACGCATATCAAAATGACAGCTCAGAAAATGGAGAAACCACAGCAATTGTGACATGTCTCACCTGATGTCTGAGCGAAGGGTATGATCCCAGCTCTTCCAAGCACACTATACATAAGGTTGACCAAAGAACTCTTACCACCTAAAGAATAGCCCACCAAGAGAATGGTGATGGTGGAAGGAATCTCCATATCTTCCTTCTTAATCCCACCCATGGGAACCCACATGTCCCCAGCACGATAAGCCACGAGCCTGTGTCGAAGATCATCCAGACCCTCAGATGCTACCATTGCTAACCTCTCCATTTCTCTCATCACCTTGAGCCTGGGAGTCAAACCACCAACGTCGGATACACAACTAACCTTCAGGCTACTCATCTCTTCACTCGTGGCACATTTCCGCCACCAGCAAAACTCGCTAGACTCCCCTGCCTCTCCCTCTCCCTCTCCCTCTTCACAAAACTGCTTGTTTTCTCTCATCTAATATAATTGGATTGAATATAGAAATGATGCGAGGTCTTATTTCTTATGTGTATAACAATGAAGCAAATAGTAGCAAGGTTTTATAGAGCGAGAAGAAAGAAAGGGACGTATCAAAGTCAATAACATTTCATTTTCCTGGAAGCTACGCTTGTTGTCTTACTCAACTCTCTGAGTTGTGTGGCTTTGACGCTCCACTAAAAAAATCTGATGCTTGAAACAAACTCAACTGTTCCCACAAGTACAAGTCTGAGGCCTGGGGAAAACGAAGTTACGAAAATACCCTCAATCAAGGACATGGCTACCACTGTCTTTAAAGAAGCATGGGACCATTTGTCCGTTGGCAATAGTTTCACATTCAAGCTAAACAGAGGGACACAGGGTTTGATAAATCATTATACTCCGTACTTCATTAGTGCACCAACAATTCCAATGAATTTGTTTGTAATAGTCAAACAAACAATTTTTAAAAACTTCCGAATTGTTAAAGTTATCAACCACAAACATATATTCTTTCCAATATTATAGAATAATCTCGGCAATTATAACCATTCTACTATGTCATTATCACAATGTATGTAGTTTTTATAAGCTTGCATCATTTTATAACAACGTATGTAGTTTTTCTAAGCTTGCATCATTTTATCATCGAGGTAATACAAAAAAAATCATACTTCCTCTAGTGACTACGGGAAAAGTTGATTCACTTGGTGAATACTAAAGCAATTTAACTAATGAAATCAGGTCCATTAAAGAAAATGTAACAAATTTAATGGATCGGCCTAAAATGATAAATGTAGCAAACTTAGCGAAATAAATATTAGTTTGCAAATCTATTAATTTTAAACAATTATAGTTATAAACGGTTAATCGATAATTTAAAAACTATAAATAAAATAACTAAACCTAATATCAAGGATAAGTTTGCAACGCTCTCCCAGGTTCCACCCTCACCCTTCAACCCCTCATTCTCCTTCTCTAGTTTCCACAACTCATCTTCATCCTTTCCCTCTCTCTTCACCCCAAACTCAAGCATGAGCTGCCCAATTTATGTGCAATGGCAAATCTTGCAATTACTCGAAATACCCCAAGACCAAAATTTCCATCAGGAGAGTCTCAATCAAGTTTCCCTTTTGACATTATAGTTATGTTTTGGTTAATTGGTTCTATGTTTTCCCTCCTTGAGCTCCTGAATGCTGGAAATTTTGTAGTTGAGTCAATAAGCTACGATCTCAATTAACTAATCTCTCTTTCAAATCCAAATAATTGTCTTCCCCAAACGTTGCTTTCTTTCTAGACCAATCAAAAGTAAAGATTTTTGAGGTGATTTGGATAAGGTTTAACGGTTATGTTTCGTAGTTTTACATTGAGCTTTTGTTGGAAATTTTTTTAACCTTTTTTTAGAAAATAATTTGAGAAATGACCCGACTTGAAAATACTTAAATAATATCGGGGTTAAGCTCGGGTCGAAGTCATTATCTACGACAGCAACTTTGGGGTGGATAAGGCTAGGGACTGGGTCTATGGACTAAGTTCATAACCAGACCAAGTTGAAAGGACAACGGCTTTGGTTTGGATGTGAACTTAACTTAGCAGCCCCGAAACAAAAATTCAAATCTACTCTTCTCAAATCTCATCGGCGCAACCCTACCTTCACTCACGAATCTCCCTCCTTCCCTTAATCACTCTCGTCAGTGGCCACACGTTCTCTCCAGCCCCGACACCCACACATATCTCCGGTGCATTATCTCTCCAACACTACCATTCCTATCAGTTCACTAGGCTTGCTATTCAAATCTTTCATTCTCCACAATTCTCTCTTTTGTCTCACGCCTTAAGTTCCTGAGCACCTCCGGCGCATCTCATCTCTGGCACATTGTTGATTTTAGTTTTTTATTTTTGTGTTTATCAAGTATTATTGGTTAATATTAATGTTTAGTGTAATTTGTGTGTAATTAGTCAAGTATTACTGATAAATATTGGTGGTTATTATAATTAGTGTGTAATTAGTCAAGTATTAAAATAATATTATTGATGAATATTGGTGGTTATTGTAATTAGTGTGCAATCAGTAAATCTTATTTATGAATATTGATGTTTAGTGTAATTAGTGTGTAATTGTCAAGTAGTATTGATGAATATTGATGTTTAGTGTAATTAGTCAAGTATTGTCAACTTATTATTTAAAACTATGTAAAACTTCCAAATAATTTGTAATTAGTGTGGAAATGAATTTATATGGAGTATAAAATTACAAGTAGAAATTGGAAAGTGGGAGGAAGGATGATCAATTTTTTTGCAAGTACTAGACCACATAAGCTAAGTGCATAAGCTAAGCCATCATATATTCGATGAAAAGTATAGTATAGTAGGGTATTTGAGCCTTTATTATTATAGTGATGTTATAATTATTGTTAGATTTATTATAATGATGTTATACTTATTATAATTGAGTTAGGTTATTTAGTTTTTCATGTTCTCTAAGTGAAGTTATTGTTAGATTTTATATAACACGAGTGAAATGTTGAAGTTAGTGAGTTGATAGGAGTTGATTTTATTTAACATGAGTGAAATGTTGTAGTGAGTCGATAGGAGTTAGATTTTATTTAGCATGAGTTGTCGATACCATAGTTACGTCTCACCCTTAGCTTTTTCATAAAGAGGTTGTCCACTTCATTGATTTTAGTCTAAACATTCAAATACTTGATACCCTTACCAGGTGTATATATAATTATGTAAAAAATAACATACAAAGGATATATTATATATGATTCATTGTCCAAAGTTTTAACTGCTATTACACATGTCAATGCATATGATAAATGATTATTGTCTAAGCTTTGTTGGGTATTGATGGTATTTGTTTTGGTATTGGATATGAATATGAATATTGTCTAAGATTTGAGACATGTTTGGTTGGATATTCTTAAAATTGGGATTAGTCCATAAAATAGAGGAAAATCTGCCGAAATTTTTAGAAATTCTTGTTTGTTTGTTTTAATCATTATAATTGTGTAGGCGTTATGGATACTCAATCGCATCATTTGATATGGGATGGAGTTCTTGTTAAGGAGAATGACATGGTAAAGTACATAGTAGGAAATATAACATCTATTTTGGCAAGTTATGATACCTCATTCCTTCAATTGCTTGATATGATGTACAATATGTGTAGATATGATTGAGCTCGAGTTGAATTGAGTTTGAAAATAAAACATTCTATAAGTAAGACTAAATCGATAGTCATGCCACTTAAAGATGAGTATACAATGAAAGTCATGTGGGCATGTCACAGAGATGACAACCCATGGAGAATGTTGGCAATACTAGGGTCTATTTTTGGAACTGAGTTTGCTAAGAACATGGAATTTGATAGCAAGAGAGAACTCATCGAGGTAGTTTAGTTGTTTTGCATTCGTACAAATCAATCATATACGACATATAAATCCAATAGAAGAATCATTGAGTTGATTTGTAAGAATAGTGTGGTTAAATCATACACGACATATATATATATATATATATATATATATATATATATATATATATATATATATATATATATATATATATATATGAAGATTTTAATGTATATGTATGAATGAATTTTCTTTATTATGTGTATTTGTTTAGTTTATTGTAAAATCATGGAGAATTTGAACAAGGTATCAAGATACAAGTGAACTATGTACTTGGATTTGGTGTTTGTGTTGGTGTTGGATTTGGTATTTGTGTTGGTGTTGGTCTGTTGGATATTGAGTTTGTGATTGCGACAGGTTTTGAATCTGATGTGGATAAATTTGGGATTAGTCCATAAAATAGAGGGAACAATGTCGAAATTTATAAAACTATTCAAATAGAGGCTTTAGGGTTTAGTTTGGTTTGGTTTGGTTTGTTTTTTGAGGTTTGGTTTAGGGTTTAGGGTTTGGTTTATGTTTTGAGGTTTGTGTTTTAAGGATTTGCTTTGTGTCTTGAAGTTTGGTTTGTGTTTAGGGTTTGGCTTGGTTTGTGTTTAGGGTTTTGAGGTTGGCTTTGGATTAGGGTTTGGTTTAGGGTTTTGAGGTTGGCATTGATCTAGGGTTTAAGGTTGGCTTTTGTTTAGGGTTTGGTTTGGTTTAGGGTTTAGGGTTGGATGACAATGACTGAAAAGTTTATGTTTTGAGTACCTTCATTAGGGTTTAGGTTTATGGTTTACAATTTAGAAATTAGGGTTTAGGGTTTGGGGTTTGATTTGTGTTGTAGACCTTAACTTCTCCAAGAATATTAGTCCTTTATCCTTTCCATCATTATCATTTTCGTATAATTAAGTACAAAGTACTTTATGTGTTAAACATCTTTAACTTTAAGAGAATTTCTAAACCATACCTTAAACGTTAACAAACTAGTTACATTATAAATTGTACACTAAGCTCAAGATATATCACAAACTTGAATTAAATGTAGTTACAAGTTTACAACTTATAATGCAATATGTTAGCTACATCATCTATCAATTTTCCGAAATAAATGCGTAATGAAGTATGTTAGCTACATCATCTATCATTTTCCGCAATAAATGCGTAATTAGTCAAGCGCATGAACTTACACTTTATAAAACGCAAATATCTAATATTGTCAATTTTTAACTGATCAAATACTATTATATTATATGTCATTTTCCATACCGGAGTTTGTACTATAGTATATAGTGACAAGTGAGTACTCAATTTATACATGTGTTCATTCATATCAATACAGTTTTCAAAAATAAAAACAATTGAAAAGTTAAAAAAAAAGGAATTGAGAAGTAAAAACAAAAGGAGGGAAATTGAGTATATAATATGATAAATTATAAGTTTGAACCAAATTCATAGTATGGCTAAAATCCTTGTCCTATACATCGATTTTAACTAAGCTACAAACCTAGGTTGGCCAACTTTACAAAAAGGCCAAAGTCACTGTTCTAGACAATGACTTTTATTTGAATTGACCTCTCTATGAACTTGACCCATAAACCCTCCCCTAGCCCTAACCCACCCCAAAGTCGCTGTTATGGACAACGACTTCCATCCGAATCTAGCCTGAAAATTGGTTTTCGAATTACTTTAGGGTCAACATTAGTTTTCGAACTATTTAAAAAAAAAAGGTTAAAAAAATCCCTTTGCTGAGCTTATCAGCCCATCATGAGCATGGAAATGGTTTATGGTTAACTACACCATTAAGGACCTGGAACCAGTCATTACGGACTGGTTATTGTTTAAAGGATAGATTCGATTACAGTTAATGTTTTTCATAACCGTTATAACTGGTTAATTGTACCGTTAAACTCAAACGGTATGGCCCAATGTGTTTCAGGAGAACATACTAAGTACCCGTATAATCAAATGATAAGCAAAATACGCAACAGTACTTGAAAAACAATGGCCCTCGAGTCCTTGACAATGCCTACAATATTGATTGGGTAAACCAAAAAAAATACTGTAATAGAATTGGGCTTTAATAAATTAAAACTCATAACTGAACTTCATTCAACATCCGACTCCTTAACAGACTCAACAAATAATTTTGCCACGTAAAAGCATGAATAGAGTCAGCCCTCAAGAAGAGGGCTTCCCATCTGATAAAGAACAAATACATGATACCCATTGTATAAAATAAAGATGGAAACCTTGACTCAAAAAATACATTTGATCCATCCTTACGACGCAGCCTAACTATATATATATATATATATATATATATATATATATATGACTCCATACTAAAGGCTCGTAATGTGTATAGCTGCATGACTAACCGCTAGCCTTGAATTGACTTGACCAGGACTCAGCAAATGATTAATTCCACGAGGACTCTTTGACGATGGTTTGTGCCACAAATGTGGAACAACCTCGCAGCTGGACTGGACTAGACCAACAACAATTTGGATATACTCACAATATAAGAACCCTCAAACAAGGGACTTCACTCAACCCACCGAACTGCACGTCCTGCACGTTTATACTGATATTGATTTACAAGTCTTAAATATTGATGCATGATGCACAAATGTGTAGAGGTAAGGAACGACATGTTACTAACAACACTAGCTTTCTAAAACAAGGTTCAACTACATAGAACAATATTGCACAAGAATCCCAAAATGCCAAGTACACATCACAGTTAATGGACGTCTCAAAAGTCATTTTCAACAAATTTACTCTTCATATTTGGCCTACACTAATGGAAAGTCTATTGAATACAATTGTAAAAAGAAAAACATAACGACTTTATCAGCACTTACACCAAAAAGAACGCTTATAGTCCCAAAAGATGAAAAAATGGATTAGCCTGGAGAAAAATCTTCCAAACAAGATTTAATAATATAATTCGTGTACCAAGCAGCAAAAAATTGAAGATAGACAATCTAACACAAAAATGTAATTTCTTAGAGTTCAACGTTTGATTTGTAGCACACAATAAAGCACACATATTACACAGAAGAACAGATAAAACATGATAAGGAATCAAAGTAGTATTGTTCTCAGGCAAATTGAAGCAGAAAAGCAGAGTTCATACCTTTAACCAAACTTGAATCCACCCTGAGGAACAGCTAGATCATTTTCACCAAAATTGAACCCATTTTGAGCACCATCAGCCAAAGGCAATGCTTCTTCATCATCATCAATCCAATAGGTCTCAAGAATCTTGACTGCCTTCTCATATATCTCATTATTGTCATGACTCTGCAGGCTTTCTATCTTATCTAGACCTTCGGCGTCCTCAATCATCTGAGCATAAGCATTGACACCATTACTTGTACCTAGATTCTTCTCAGCTTCCCCAATCTTAAGAATGTTCTCAAGACCTTCCAAGCAAACAGTGACAATTCTAGGATCAGGGCAAACTAAAAGATCACACAGTGGCTTGACGCATCCCTGACTCACCAAAAATCTGAATCACATAGAAGACCTGAGCAATCAATTCCTACAAGTAGAGAAAGAAATACAGTGACATTAAATTTGATGCAGACATACTTAATTTGTTCAGGAGAACCTCCTGAAGTAGCATTTGAAATAGCCCAAGCAGCCTCCTTCTTGATGTCAAACTCAGCATTTTGAAGAAGATGGACAAGAGGACCAATAATACCAGCCTCAATGACAAACTGCAATTCAGAAATTGTAAGATAAAGCTAGCTACAACAATTACCCTCGAAGCTATCTCCCCAAAAAATAAAAATAAAGTGACTTGAAAGAATCAGAAAAAAGATGATTTGCTACAGAAGCATCATTACTGACCTGTATCTGTTCCTTAGTTCCAGCGGTAATATTGGAAATAGTCCAGCAAGCTTCTTTCTTTATACTCTTCTTGTGACTATGGTTCAGTAAGTTGAGAAGGCAAGGAAGAGCACTATGATCTATGATGCACTGCAATTAATAGAAAGAGTTGAGGAAAATGGAGGAACCAACAAAAGACAAAAGACAAGCTTCATACTTCATCCAACTTGGTCAGGAGAGTTGTACTTGCACAGGTAGAGACAATGTTTAAACTGGCTTGCATAGAGAAAAATTGGTTTACGTCAACCAATATAATGGTGACCACATTAGTAGAGGATAGAGCCACAGATAATTATGTTCTATATGCTCAGCAGAATACTTATTCATCAATTCAAACTAATAACTGCATTTCCTGGTCATTAGTGTAGGTAGAGGAGGGAACAAGTTCATCATCCAAAGTGATCCTGCTTCAACATCTCAGGTATAAACAAAACAAAACTTAATTGGTATACCAAGCATCAGAAATACAAAGAAAATAAAATTCATAAATTGGAAACGGTAAAAGATAAATGTGATGCATAAAATGACCAATTTAAAATAAAAACTAGTAAAAACTAGCCAACCTATGAAAGACTACTCCAGTAACCTATTTCTTAATCAGAAAACCATAGAGCAAAATTAACTTCTACGGTTCATCACAGGTAGCATAAAATGCATCCGATACCATGTCAGTTCAAATATAGGCACATAGCACCAACCAAGAAGAAATCACTGAAGTCAAAACTTCAAAAAAGCACAGAAATCACCCAAGTCATAGAAAAAGGACAAACCTGAGTCTGCATGTCATCACCAGTGACGATATTTCCAACAGTACGAAGTGCAGGAATTAGCACAGATGGGGAAGCATGACTACAAGACAAATGGCATTATTAGACACATAAGCTGAAACTAACATTTGAGATCATCAAGTTACATCACACTATAATACTCACAGTAAAAGCTCCACAAGCCGGGGACAAACCCCAGCTTCAATTACTGCTTGGATCTTGTCATTGGTACCGTCAGACAGATATGACAATGCCCAGCAGGCATCCGTAAGGATTTCATCATCATTTGAATGAATAAGCCTCTCCAACGTGGGAAGAGCAGGTTTTGTCTGGCAAAGCAAAATTGCAAAGGGTTTAATGCCAGCTAGTACAGAACCTTGGCATGCAAACTACCAAAGTACTATCAAGCAGCAGATTAACCTGATCAAACGATGGCTGTGGTTTGCCTCTGCAGAAGTTTGACAAGGTCCAAGTAGCATTCCGCAACATAGATAGTTTGGCATGCTCATGGAATTGAGCCATCAATGGCATTACGGCACCATGGGCAAGTACCAAATCCCGACACTTTGGTGAATCACCAGCAATATTTCCCAAAGCCCAAACAGCCTACAATTAAAGATACACAGCTTTTAAGTTCACAGGAATGTTTGATCCAATTGAAAATGGAAACCATTTATTACTATGCCTGCAAAGCAGAAAGAGAAGGGAAGAAAAATTAAAAGATAAAGCATTGAGCACGCTCCAAATTTCATACACCAATTGGGTCCATATTATTTGATACATTTGTCTTATGTAAAGTTTGCCTCCAAGATGTAGATAGGGGAAAATTTAACACATTGAAATAACAGACTTCTCCATACTCCAAAATTTAAAAAACAAAATTAAACATAACTACGTGCTCAAGGATTTAATTATTGATAACACAGACCTGTTCACGAACATCATCACTAGATGAACCAAGAAGTTTCACGAAAATTGGGACAGCACCATGATCAATGACAACCTTTGTGTTCTCTGATGTGCCAGAAGCAATGTTTGTAAGCGCCCAAGCAGCCTCAAACTGAAAAGGTCCATTTTATTAATGTAAGATAAAGGTGTCAGTACACACAGATTTCACTGATTAAAACAAGTACTACTAAATTATTCTTTATGCATTATAAGGGTGTTCAATAAATACAGACCTGAAGCTGTGGGAAATCATCTCTGCCCAAAAATTCAACAAGACGGGGAACAACTCCAGATTGAACAACCTCTTCAATAGGAGGGTTACGCTCTGCAAAACAAATAACATAGAAGCCCATAAGAATGACTGAGCTCATACATTAAAAATACACTGAAACTCCATATATACTACATCTACACCACAATCTCAATTCAATTCAAAATAAATTCACAAGTACTGATAATGAGTGTAAATACAAGTGAATTCCCAATAAAAAAAATACTACGTATAAGAATTTTTGTACAACCAATGTGTTCATGCAGCCAATGTATTCAAATTCAGCCATGGTTGATGAAAATTCTACAATATTAGCCGAATCTAGGTGCGAGAAAGGCCAAGTCAAATATAAATAATTCAAGGTTGGTATTTATAATTGACTTGAAGACGCTAACTTTACATGATCATAGAAGAAGACCAGGCCAAAGAGACTGAGTTAAAATATAAAACCAATACAGATTATATTAAAACATCAGGAATTATTGTATTCTATCCATTCAAAACCTTCATATTCACGCTTTAATTAACTATATATAATTCATATGAGGTTTAACACCACATTCTTCTACAAATATTAGATGAATTAAAACTAGAAAAAGGCGAGGACACACAGTTGCTCAAGAGTAATACATCAGCAATGCATTCGAGCAACTATATAAATATTATTCGCTTAAAAAACACATCAACCAACTCCAAAAAATTAGATGCTAATTCATATTGACATAGAGTTTAATCAACACAACCAAATAATCGATGTCAAACCTATCGATAGCAGCTTCCGGAAGTGCGTAGTAGCTTCGAGTTGAGCGCTTTTATCATCTGAACACACACCAGCAACCATCTGTGGCAGACTCTCAATCTACAAATCCAACCCAAATCAAACACAAAATATTCAAACACCTTAAACCTAACTAAAATCAAACCCAAATTTTCATCGAATCGGAAAAAAATCAGCACAAATCAAACTATAATCGATCAACAATAAACGAAGAGAGAGCGGTTTACCTTCTTGTCGAAGGGAGCAGCAGAAGAAGGCAATTGCTGAGACTGAAAACCTTCGCGACGCTTCTTTTGCAAATTTTCTTCGCGACGATTCTTCCGAATCTCAACCATATTATCCTCCCTCCGCCGCCGCCCTTCTTCCGCGTCCACCGCCACCTTGTACCTACTACGGCGGACTTCAGTCCTCGCATTAGGCCTCAACGACATCTTCTCCGATCGCTCAAAAACCCTAACCCTAACCCTAGGAGAGAGAAAAACTGGACGATCGCCGATTAACTTAGAAAAGTTATTCAATCAAATCGGCCAAACGAGGGTTTTGAGGAGGGTGTCAAGTTTGGGGAGAAGGAATGTTGAAATGAAAAGAGTGGAAGTTTGAGGAGTTTATATATGAATACGGTTTACAACTTTTTTGGGGATATGTAGTTGTTAAAAGGGGATTGGATTTGCGAGTTATTTACAGGTTGGTGCCACTGGGATTTGAAATTTGAAGATTATAAAAAAAAAAAATGTTGATTGGTTTCAGGAGATTTTGTTACCGTTGGGTTGCGTCAGCCGTCAGATTGATTTTAGCACTGACGATTAATATAATCTCACTCCTTCACTCGTCTATCTAAAATTATTAGTCCTTTTTCTAGACCGTATTTATTTGCTACGGAGTACAATGTTATATTTTATTTTTTGTAGTTAAAGTTTATAAATTTTGATTAAAATTTTTTATTATATTATAAATAATAATATATTTAGAATTTTATTAAATACATCTCTGTTTTTAGAATATAAGGTTTTTATGATTTTTTGTCTTATAAATTTTTAAAAAAAAATTTTAAGTTGTATTTTGAAAAATGTAAAAAGTCAAATGTAACAAACAAATAGGGCTGGATAGAATATTAAAGCAAAATTCCTACTAATATTATAAAGATATCATACATGTGTCAAGTTATTATTAAAAATATTACCTTTTTTTATAGATAATATTATCTATTTTTTTCTTCTAATTTGCATTAACATTATAATGGAAAATGGCATACATAGAAAATTGTATGATTATGTATATTACTAAATCATTTAAAACTATATTTATTTTTCTCACTTCATTTCATTGTTTTCTTTCTAGTTTTTTAATAATATTTTATTTATTTAATATGATGAGAAGTATTGTACAGATTAAATAATTACTTTACTTAAAAAAATATGAAGTACTATATATATTTTCTTAAAAAACCTATAAGTTTTCACCATTAAATGAAAACATTCTTACAATTAAAATATTTAACAAATTGATTTATATATAGGCGTTACAAAATACAAAATGCAAGTTCAATATCCTTTCGTACACCCTCTTATCGATTAGTAAAAAGCCTTTGTTTTGAGTATGAGGATGGGTAAATCTTTGTAGAAAAGTAGCCCAACTAGGATAAATACCATCATTTAGTTAGTACGCCATGCTGTATACAAAATGTCTATAGACTGGTGAATGATAAAGTACATTAACATCAGTATACAAAATGGTTAAGTGTATACAAGATGGTTAAGGAGAAGAAGAAAAAAGAAGTAATGGTATAAACGAGAACGTGAAAGTGTCAATGAAAGGTTAATGAATGTATGATTATTTCATTGACCAACCATTGTATGAAGAACACATGTTTCGTCGAAGGTTTCGCGTTCGAAAGCAGGTTTTTCTCTGAATTATAGAAGCATTAAGTGCAAAATATCCTTTCTTTTATGTATGCATCAATTCATGTTGAGAAGAAATGAAGTTAGTGATAACCAAATTCATAATTCCTTAAAGAAGGATTTGGTGCAACACATTTTGACTCATTGTCAAGGGTGGGATGAGTAATGAAATGGTTAAGTGTTTTATTAGTGTAATTTGCTGTAATAGTTTTATATGTGATATTTATTTTATTTCGTATTATTATATGTACTTTTATTATTTTTCAATAAAAAATCTTAATGATACATGTTTTTTTAATATGCCAATACGAATTTATCTTCAAATTTTTTTAATAAAGCATCAACTTCAATTTGTCAAATTATTGTAACGATTTATCATTATAAAAAAATCATGAAATTTTATTCAATGTATAATTATCGGATCTAATTATCTAAAGAAAACTAATAAAATGAAACATAGTTATGGTGGTGGGGTATGCAAAAATAGGAGAGAGAATTAGTTGTATAAGCTTAGCATTGTGGGGAAATATTGTAGAATAAAATTAGTAGGAAATGAGGTGGAGACAAGAGAAGATAAGGTGGATGAAGGAAAGAAGGAGAGAGAAGAGATGGACAAGCTTAGCATTGCTCATGCTCTAACAATACATAAGGGACACCCCATGTCCACATCCAACCGCCTCATAAGCTTCCTCGATAGCATTAGTAAAAAATTTTAAGGCTTTTCTAATTTATATTTGATATAAATTATATTAAGATATTGAAGTCTCACACATATGTATTGTAATATCATATATAATTATTATATTAGATATATGTATTGTTATTTTTGATAAAGAAATAAAGAAACTAAGATATAATAATACTTAAAAACGTATATCAGTTATAGAGATTATTATATCAAATGAAATTACGAAAAAGTCCTCGACATATTTATATAAGGAATTTCTCGTGGAAAAATGACAGGAATTACTAGTTTTCTTGTTTTCACTTGTCTATTTTTCCTACCCATCACATCATGGCCATCAATATTACAAATGATGGGATTTCATAGGAACGGAGATGAAGTAAAAGTTAGTTGTTCTTCACTTAGGTTTTCAATGTCTTTTGCTTTCTGGGAAGTTAGAACTCTGTCAATAAAACCCAACAAAATAAACAAAAATTGCCAGTTTCTTCGCAAAGAAGCTAGCTGCTGGTATTTCTCTTTCACCTCCTGAGGCAAATGGCAATACTGCGAGTCTTTGCAGCTTAAGGAGAACAGGCTCCCAAACATCCCTCAAAATTTCATGTTTACAATGCCTTCATCTCCTCCTTGAGTGATGCCAAACTTGTGCTGGAATATGCCTCGTCATTGTACTGCTTGGTCAATGACCTATCATCTGATCCATGCCTAGACCCATGCCTCGAACCTTTCTCTTTCAACTTCGAACTAGACCTGACTGAGCCTTCGCCGGCATCTTTGGATTTCTTTCGTCGAGACCTCTTGGGTATGTTGGGAAGGCTTTGAGAGTTGGAGGATTCACCTCCTCGGGGGCTAGTGTTGTCCTTTTGTTTATGGCGCCCCCTGGAGGATCTGGATTTGTGGTTTGGACTTCCAATTGGAGAGTCCACTGAGCCAATGCTGTCCATTGATGGTTGCCGTCTAGATGACTTCGGCAAACCTGGCAAGTCTCGCGCCGGAGATCTCTTGGTTAAATCTATAAAAGCGAAGGAAATTAACACATTTGTTGCAACCTAGCACTGGTTTATACCCTTAGTGTATACCTTATATAATTTGCATGCGTCCAATGAGAAATCCTATTTTATACTTGATATAAATTTGACAACTTATATCACTTATTCAAAAAATGATTTATTGAGTTCTCAAATTTTGGTGGTATTATCTTAGTTATAGGTGTTATTATCTTATGTATAAGTGTTATTATCTCATACATATATAATGTGATATCAGGTATAGAAATTAAATTCAACAATGACCCCTTGATATAAGCACAATGATTTATAACAGGCATGAATTAGAAAAACTCTGTATCCAATGATCCGAAACAAATTAGAATTACATGACTAGATCCTATCCAAAAAGATTAACCAACTATTTTTTGATTTGATTAAAAACAAAAGGTAAATGGCTTGACCTGTATGTAACAATGACATAATTTGACCCAACTTTTGATTCGTCGAATAATTCATCCATACTCAAATGATCTAAGCCTAATAAATAAAGAATTTACGAAATATATGATTTGTTTTAAGGGTCAAGTGAGAATACAAAAGACGAACCTCTTAAAACCAAGTCGTTATCCTCGGCATCCCTAGTATTACCTTGTCCATTTTGTGCTGGAGATGGTGCATTTTCTGTCGAGGATTTGAATTCGTTCATCTAACAACCAAACACGTCAATGGCTTGTTATAAAAGAACGAGTTGAAACAAAAATAGTAGGAATCAAACCTAAAACATACCCAACTTGGTGAGGTTACAGATGGACCGTCCCATCCAATATGAGCTACATGCTTTACATCTGTGGGAAAACCTATTTGCATTTCCTTCTCTTCCTCATCTTCCTCTATATAGTCACGTTATAATCACCCAAAAGATCTCATTTATAATCGTAAAAACTATGCTTATGAACTATGTTTTGTTATTTAGAGGTTGGATGATGCACATACCAAATATCTGGGAAATGTATCGGAGGCCCTTCAGTAGGCCCTTCATTCTTATGCTCATAATCTAGAAAATGTTCCTTTCTATTCTTAGCTAGTCTGCCGTGTCCGCTGCCCACATAATATAGCTAACTGAATAAACAACAGTTACATCAAAGGAAAACTTATTAGATTTGGATGAACTAGATGAACATATATAAAACATCGATATCCATATTTTAGTAACATCATCTAGTTTATGATTGATTTGGCAGTACAATGATGTGATTCCCTATGAAAAGTTGCAAATCATATTCTCCCTCCGTCCCTATGAGAAAAGACCATATGACTTCGCGGTTTTTATTTAAACGTTTTTATCTCCAAATTTGTATGACAAAAAATTATCAAAACTTTATATTTTAGAAATTTACATTGATATGCATCCATTAATATTCCACTTGAATATATTATTTTTTATAACATGATGAGAATTGTGGTCAAGTTTTTAAAATTTTGACTCTATAAATAGAAATAGGGATTTCTTATAGGGACGAAGGGAGTATCATAATTGGATTTTTAACAAGAAAGAAGATTGGGATGATAAAAGTTACTCAAACCTTGAAGGTAATATGTGAGCAATGTTAGCCAGTGTACCAAAAAATTGCTTGAATGAAACAATTAGACGAAGATTTAATATTTGATTAAACTTTTTATTTGTAGAGTGCAAAGAGAAATGATCTTCCAGATTAAAGAAATGCCTTCCTCTTTCTCTTCTTTTTTCCCTCTCTTTGGCCAATACAAGATAGAATTTCATGCAAGATTAATCCAAATGATTTTGAAAAAGAAAGAAAGAAGGGGGAATTAACGGAAACAAAGCTTTTAGTTTAATAAAGGGCTAATATTTCGTTAATTAGATTACAAATGCTATTGTGATCTTGCTAATAAGCCCTTAATTGAAGAAAGCCATTCATTGATCGAAAATTCAGCATCTTGTCATGGAAGAGAGGAAGCAAATGGAGTTTCTCTCATCATCTATTTTTAGTATTGTTTTAATAAGTCTGTGGCTAGATGTATGTTTTAGCAGTGATCCTTCTCTTTTAACTAAAAATATACTGATACTCCTAGGGTTAGCAGATTAATGAATGTTCACAGAAATAAGAGATACCTGGCCTTCAGGCTTTAACAGGGTTCAGTGACCTATATCTAGGGTTTCTAGGCGATATGCCCTTGCATTTGTTTGGGTATTAAGATATGCAGAATCTTAGGTGATTCTGATCTTTGGCAACTAATGTGGCAAGCCGCAAGCCTTCCGATCCATAATGAGATCAACGTTGGGAAAGGATAACATAATGTCTTAGCTGATGTATTTTCAACTGTACAAGTATTATTGTTCACATCACCACTCGGATGTTTTTGATGACAATCCCCCTAAGCTAGAGAATTCTGTACAGTGTACAACAAACAAGTTTTTTGTGATTTAAATTAGAAGAAAGTATCAGTTATTATCGCATTATTGGTAATATAATATACCCTAGATTAGGTTGAAATCCTACTGATCGAGTTATAAATTCTTTTTGGCAACTAATCGAGTTACAATTTTTGCAAGACAATGGACATACTCTTATCAAGGAAATTAAAACTGACATTTCTACACGAGGCTTGGTCCAGAAAAACAGGAGTTAGAGGTACTATATATTAAGAATGGATATATACACAAAGGCAATTAATTACAATATTTACAATCAATAGGTTCATTGTAAATCACATAGACATCACAGAGTGCATGGTTTTCATATTAAGTAGTAATAATGTAGAGTATTGTGGGATTAGTTGTACCTTGTACCATATGTGGTATCGAGTTGGGAGTTTTGATAATCATTGGGTTGTTGTTTTCAGAGTGTAGCATGCATCGAGTAGCACAATTAGAGTTTTCTGCGAGATAGTCTTGTTTAAGAACTTGTCTGTTGAATACAACCAAGTTCTGAATGAAATATGTCATTCCAATCATGCCAAAGCACTCCCTAAGCAAACCAATTCTCTAGTATATCCGTTCAATGGGAGGCACCCCATTAAGGATCCTTAACTGAACCGTTTGTATGTAAAAGGGCCTAATCAATATAATTATGAGGTTAATGGATCTGTCTTTTAAAGGATTATGTTTTATTAGGTCAAGTCAGGTCAATAATGGACTAATAATTTTTAAGGCTTTTAAACACTATCAAGTAATGAATGATTTTTCACTTATTTGTCAATGGTCAACTGGCAAAGATTGGAGGTGATTGATACAAGTAAGCAAACTATCATCCTTTATAGATAAAACTATACTCTCTTAGTGCGGTCTAGCCCGACTCGGCCCATCTTGTATCCTCTTTAGCCTGATTCGACTTGGTTCGTTTTGCATCTTCATTGGCCTAACCCGGTCCATTCTATTTTGCATGTGATCCATCTCGGTCCTGCCCAATGCACATTTATCTATACGCGGCCAGCCAGTGAAAAATCAAAATTAGAAATTAATGTAGTTAAAATGTAATTGATTATACTACTTACAAGTCATCCCATTGAGTATCTTGCACTTTCACTATTTTATGGAAATCTATTACTACAGATTCCCATTCCATATCCAGTTTCATTTGAAAAATGTGTCATTCTGGCATCACAAAACAGAAGCAAACTTCACAAAAAAGGAGATGCAGAAATAATTTGGATTAAGAATCTAAACATTCAGAACAGTCTTTTCCAAAATTTTGGCTAAAATTACTATCAAACTACATGGAGTATGTTGAGTTCTGTCAATGAAAACAAAAAAAATACTGCGCAATATAGATATCTTTGATCCTTGAAGAGAAACGCAACTTAAAAAAAAGGATTATCCCTCAAAAAAGGAAGGGATCGTATACATGATGGCCGGTTGAGCAACTAATATCTCTTTGGGTTACAAAAATGACGCAAAGGCGAGCTACTCTACACTAGCAGTACAACTTGATAAGATCGATCATTAACTCTAGCAGTAACACAAGTTAGTCGATTCCGGCGCTTGTTCGAATAACACTTTACGGAGCTTTAAGATCATCGACTCCACAACTAGCCTGTAGCATGCAGGAATAAGTCTATCGTTAATTAGCAAGAAGAGATTTCCATTTCATAACCTTTTGCTATGGTTGTTTATTTTTCATGCATGTTCCTCTATAATAATAATAAATCCAAATAAGAAAGGCATTTGCCTACGTACGCACCAAGAACTTGTGATTGTCCTCGATTACTGAAGCAAAACTTCTACATACTTTTTCAATCTCAGCATTTATATCTACACTCCCACCTATTGAACTCATAAATTTCTTTCTTTCTGGAGCAAGCTTGATGAGAACCTGTATGTTTTTGTTAAAGTAAGTTTGAAAAATTAGTTTCTAAGCTCGGACAAGAATAAAGATAACGGAATATAAGATTTCAGATATAACTTGTTATATCAGATATAAAAATAAAGAAGATATAAAAATATAATAAAAAACTTGTATCAAATTTAGACATTATGGTCTCAAATATTGAAATGAAATCACAAAAATATTCCTGATATATATTTATATCAGATATAGATTAGAAAATTTCTCTTTAGAAGATAACGTATACCTTAAAGGTTGAGACTGCCATCCAACCATGCCATTTCTTTAGTGTCCTCTTGTAGGAATCTGTACAAGCTTGTGTCATGGACCATTCTGGATGCTCTAATAGGTTGCGAAACACTTGTACCATAAAATCCATCGCCCTGAAAAAGGCGAAAATCAAATCAACATGATACGTTAATACTAACAAGTAACTAGGAATTGGTGATACCTGTTTAACCAAACAAGTGCATTAGTGCAACTTGAGGAATTCCTTGCTATCTTAGCTTCAACCTCCTCTTTTGTCATAGTGCACAAGTAGCTGTATTTTGAAGGGTTAGAAGCGTATTTTGATTCCAGTTTCTGCAAATGCAAATAAAATGATGTATGCACTTAGTTGAATATGTTTGTCAAGAATAAAAATTTGACTATTCAAGTAATAAAACAACGTATTCATCGACGGATATTCAGGTAATTACTAGTACTACTCCCTCCATCCCTATTTGTTTGTTATATTTGATCTTTTACGGTTCTCAAACACAATTAAAACGTTTTTTCCTCTAAAATCGAAAGATAAAAAAGTTATGAAAACGTGATATTTTAAAAATTTACATTGAAACGCATTAAATAAGATCGCACTTGGATATATTATTTGTTATAATATAATTATAACTTACGGTCAAAATTTTTAAATTAAACTCAAAAAATGAAAATGTAGCAAATGAATAGGACAGAGGGAATAGTCAAGAAGCTTTAGGTTATTTTTTTCTTCTAGGATAGTCACAAGGCTTCATCTTGGATGAAAACTAAGATTTTACAAGGATAAAACCTTCTTACCGCAATGTTACACTCCACATCAGATTTTATGCAAGACATCTGCGAGCCAAATTTGTCTGCAGTCGACAGATGAAATAGCGTCAGATACTCAGACGACAACATCCTACAATGTCGCAGGGATAAGATTACATGAAATCCATCACCTTTCATATCAAGCCAACAAGCACGGAATAAAAACACTAATTGATACTATTACAAAAAAATACATTATGTGCGTAAGATTTAATTCCATCTAAGCTATATGACATCCATTGAAACGTATAATAATACTCCGTAAGAGAAAAATTGATTATCATACCTATAAGGGGTAACAGTACTTTGCATAAATCCAAGAAAGGTTTGGTGAGTATACTTCCCTCTTCAAACCTAACATGTTTTATTCCTTCCAATGCACGAGTGAACACATTTACTTCCATTCTTGCACTTCAATTCACTTCATCACTATGTAATTATTTCGATTGGAATTCTAGTTTGTTTTGCAAGATGTTAAGGAAGGAGTGACTACCAGCATTCAGGAATCATCTGCATCATAACATTTCAAGAAATTAATTAAGGAGAATAGAACGAATTTTCTTTCATGAATAAAGCAACGTAACAAAATACGACATTTGAAAATTGTAATAGAAAGGTAACAAGTACTCCCTCCATACTATTTTGTTTCTAATTAAACTTTTTTTTTAAAAAAAATTTCTAAATTTGTAAGATAATAAATTATGAAAACTTGATATTGTAAAAATTTACATTGATATATATTCAACAAGATCCCACTTGAATGTATTATCTGTTATAATATAATTAGAGTTTATGGTCGAAATTTTCAAACTTTGACTCAAAAATGAAATTTAGCAATTAAAATATTCATCAAATTACTATTACATAAAACACGAAGCGTATAATAATAAAATATGTACAAACTTTTGTGCATGGTCGTATCAATGTACCATAACTATCTATATCAAGTATATATCAACAGAGTACTCCAAGTTGTCAAAACAATAAGTAATCATGGAATTAAAGCATGTAATTTTTACAAGAAATAACCTTCGGTCACATAAGATATCAGTCGTCCAATGTCAAAATATTTTTAACAATGTTTTCCTATAGTAAGAAGGAAATCTATGAAACTATACACAATAGTAAAGGAAAAAGTTTGCATTTTTCATGAACGTCAAATGATATACATACGCGAAGATATAAGACAGGCATACACCCAATCGATTTGTGAAAAAAGAAGACACAAAAGATAGATGTGGGTGTGAATGCATGCACATCGTCATACATATTTAATCTTCATGAACGTAGTACGTATATCATTTGTTAGAGCATGGGATGTGAACAATGTTTAAGAAGAAACGAGAGAAATAGATCAAATTACATTACCAGGGCGATGGAATTTGCTTGGAGAAAGGGAGACAGAGAGGGAGGTTCAGATTGAAATGCAACATAAGGAGGAAAAAAAGAAAGATAGAATAACGGTCATGACAAATTTAGAGGATATATTTTTGTGGCGAAGAGATGTCACTTCAAAGATGGCATGTGGTTATTCATATTATATATGTTGTTTCACTAGTTTTTATGGCTCTTAGATTACATGATAATTTCGATCTTAAAATGGTCAAAATATAAATCATTTGCCCTAATAAAATATACAAAGAGGTTATATAGCATATTTTATGAAGTTATTTAATTTAATTTGTAAATAAAATTATTTTACTTATAGATGGCGTTCTGTACAATTACATGAATATCATTTTATCTAAGAAATTCCCAAACTACAAGTATGAAAAAAAAAAACTCTTTATCGTATATTTAAGTTAAGAAAACCAGTATGTGCCCGGTGTCATAGCACGGTATTTAATTTGGTAAATTAAATTGAAGAATTTGAATTCTTAACGTAAAATGTCGACTCAATTCAAATAAGTAAAATGTTTAATTTTTTTTTTCAATTTTTCATATTTTGCTCAAGATAAAAAAAATTCTTCTTCCCATTTATTCTGAAGAACTGCTGCAACTCTTACTTCTTCATTCTCTTTAGTTGGAGCATGTAGTATGAATGTGAACAAATTCATTAGACGCCTTCGTGCTACTTCTTCTATGAAAATGCATCCATGTTCCTAACAATGAATAAAATTTTCAGTTGTTTTTTTTTTATTTTTTTCTTATGAAAAAAATATATTGTTTACATTGTGTTGAAGAACAAAACATCTCGTACTAGTTTTTGTCTTCCTTGGCCCACCATGCGTACTTCAGAAACATATATCACCAATCCTATGACATCTGCGCAATAGTAACATAGTTAATATTGTTATGTAAAATTTTTTAAAAATTAATGTCACAATCTTCTATTTCATACCAATATGTCTCTATGATGATCTCTTTTGAAATTATTTGGTATAGTGTCAAACTCCTTGAAACTGAAGTTGTAAAGAGGAATATTTTCTGTGTCATTGAATATTTCCTGAAGCTCTGTCTTAGATCCAAACTTTAATCTATCATTATCCATTACATATTTGTAAGAAGATTCCAATGGCACCATCTCCAAATTTGTAATTGAATAGACTTGTCCTTGTTTCATTATATATTTGTATTTGCCAATATCACTTCTGAATAAAGTTACTTAAACCTCATCGCCCTATAATAGATAGATGATATAAAGTAGTGATAATATAAAATTTAGTCCTATAGTTTCATTACCTCTTTATCTAGAAATACTAAATTCCTCGAACGATGAGTGTGTCCACCTCTGTCTCTGCTATGTTCATTAATCATCCATAGTAATCGCACCTTTATATTTGCTTTCGATATATCTGGTGTGATGAAACAACATGGCATATATACTATATCCATATCCTTCATATTAGTTCAAATCTTCATATTATAAAGTAATAATTAAAAAAGTGATAATAATAATAATAATAATTTATTACATACATCTCTAAATAAAAAAGGAATTAGAATCTAAAGGACATTGTCTAAAACTTCTTTATACACAATGTTCTTAGTCAAATTTTTGGTACTTCTTTCTTGCAACATACAACTGACCGTGACTAAATACCGGCTTTTGTAGGTAAATGCCCACTGTATTCAACGTTTTCCCTTGACTTTTATTGATAGTCATGGTGAAAGCTAATTCCAAAGGAAATCGTCTTCTTCTTAATGGCAAGTCTATTTTCTTGTTAGCAGGGGTTAAGTCAATTCTGGGTATGAGTACTGAATCTCTAGCTCTTGGACCTGTAATTACCCTTGCTTTGATGACTCTTTGCCCCAACCTTGTGATTATTAGATGTGTTCCATTGCACAAACTTATTGATTGGTTTATATTGCGCATAAGTATCATTGGGGCCCCTATTTTAGGTCTAGGCAATGGTTTGGAAGTCTAGAAATTGTTAAGGAATTTAACAATTCTGTGGGCTCCATATTCGCAAAACAATCATCGTATCCTTCGTAACCAAGTGAATTAGAACTAAAGTAAGTTCTATTTTCCCCTGGTAACATTGATAATATCCTTTAATTTAGTTCATTCACAACATCATTTGTCGGTATAAGTATAGCTCGTTCTTGAAAATACTTCCAATTAGACCTGATCAACATTTGCCCCCGCCCACTGGTCCGACCCAACGAGACTCGAAAAATATCCGGGTTTGGGCATTAAAAACCATCTCGAAAATAGGGTTTGGGCATGATAACATTGGCCCAAAAATTATTGGGATGGGTTTGGATAGTGATGAGTAGCCCGAAACCCAACCCGCTTAGCCCGAATTTTAATTAAAGGCTTCAACTTTTAAAAGGCATTGAGATTTTACTGTTGTAATGTAGTACAACAGCCCGCAGGTCCGTAGTAGCCCATTAACCCATTTGGGTTTGGCCATTTTCTTCTGTTTACCAAATGTCAATCAGCCGTCTCTCACTCTCTCCTACAACCCTAATTCCCTCCCACTATAACCTCTCATAATCTCACCTCCCTCCCCATTCATTTGGTTGTACCACTCCTTCCATCTCACCGTCAAACACTTTTCTTTAGTTTCTTGCTTCTAAGTCTCCTCGTCCTCCCCAGGTGAGTCTGAAAGTTGTTGGATTCTTTCTTGAAAATTTGTCAATTTTATTTAGTTTCTTGGTCCTTAAAAATTACTATCATTGTCTCACAGTCTCACTCCATTATTAGATGCACATGATTTGCATTTCTACCTTTTGCTCTCTTTTCTCTTTCTCCCAATCCACAGCACCATAAATTTGGTTTGATTAAATTTCCACTATCATTTAGAAAAGAAAAAATAAATAAATAAAGGAGCTCATTTATGATAGAAATGGGTGAATGAATAATTAGAAATACAACAGAGTATGAGTAAAATATTTACTTTGTTATAAGAAGGTAAATTAATACTGCTTGCATATATGGTTGTCTCTTATATACACCACAAAAATGAGGTGTTTTGAAATGTTATTTTGATATTGTACATTTTCGAGGTATAGTGGCTATATTCCTAAGCAAAAATGGTTGAAATCTCTTTGCATGTTACTCCGTACTTGCTTCCACCTAAGATTTGGAGTTTTAGTACATTTGGTATTTATATATTCATTATAGAGGAGAAAAACAGAAATTAAGCAAGATAAAATTAACAAAATTTTACCAGTTGTAAGCATTATATGATCAAATTCAAAGCATAGTAAAATAGGCCCATAAAACCCGATTTATATGGGATATGGGCAACATCTTTAGGCCCGAACACAATATCGGCCCGAATCCGGCCCAAAGAATGAATAGAAAACTAATCTTTTGGCCCAGCCCGAACCCGGCCAGACCCGCAATTTGATCAACTCTACTTCCAATTAGAGTACCTTGTTAGCAGTTGTGGGTAAATAAAACAAATTAGATTTTTTAACCCATTTGGATCGTTATCAATAAGAAATTGCTTTGGGATTTCTATCCAATTGCATTCACCATGTTATGAAATTAATTGTCATTTTATTGCACCTTCCCCAATTCCCAAAATCTAATATGAAAAATTCTTTAGTTGTTGTACTTCTTAAGGTGATGTTGTCGAACAACATAAACGCATGTTTATTTTTAAATGCAGTATTTGACATTTCCTCCAGAATTTTGAGTTGTGTAATGCAGCTGTGACTGTTGACTCACGACCTTCATTAGGAACTACATGAAGTATTTGTTTGAAATTGCCACCAAAAATTACTAATTTTCCTCCGAAGGATCTTTCATCATCACAAATATCCTTTAGTTGTCGATCTACTACTTCTATTTCTAGTCGATGTGCCATAGGTGCCTCATCCCATGTAATTATCAAAGCCTCCCAAATTAAATCTACACAATTTGAGTCTTTCTTGAAATTACATACTGAACTGTCGTCTAGATCAATGGGAATCTTGAAAGTAGAATGAGATGTTTTTGCCTCTAGGTAACAATAAAGAAGCAATTCCTGAGGATGCTATTACTAGTACAATTTTTCTCTCATATCGAAATTTTGATATCAAGGTATTTCACATGTATGTTTTACCTGTCCCACCACTACCATACACAAAGAAAATTCCACCATGTCCTTGATCACTTGCAAGCATTATTGTGGAATACACATGGTATTGCTCTATGTTAAGACCCTTTATGTAATTTTCAAATTTGACACGCTCTTCATGTTGATTGTAATACAGTTCCTCCCTTATTAATGGATTAGATGCATGATGCGTTGCATGTAAAGAAGGATAGGGCATATCAGGATAATCTTTTAGTGATGTTCCATTATTATTCAACAAAATTTCAATTTCTTATAGGCCTAAATTTTGCAATTCCTCATATGTGAGTCTTAGTTCTGTATTTCTTGTTTGTCGCTACAATAATCTTTCCAAATCATCAGTAAGACTCTCCCAATGTTGTTCCCACAATCGCCTTGGATCACTTACTTTGGAAAACATTAATATTGAGCTAAATAAATTTCATAATTGTTTACCCGACGCCCAAGTATATGCTTCATCTAAAGCTGTGTGCCACTCACTATCATCTTTAAGCAAACCTAGTGCATGACATGCAGCCCTGAATGTATTTTATTCAACATCTCTGACTGTATGTATATCTTTATAAGAATTAGCTCTACGTACTTTTGTCAGTAAAAGTTGCAGGAAATAACGTTCTCCAGAATTTGGGTGAACGTACGGTTATATTCCAATGCTAATCCTAGCATTCCTTATTTTCCATCTCCTTGATGCTCTCTCCCATACAAAATGTTTTGGGAATTCTTGGTAAGTGTATTGGTTTGCCTTAGGGTAGTCTATGTTTGCCTGGAACCACATTGTCAACATAGTTTGTTGCAGTCTTGGTTGTTGGAGGATGTCATGAAGATTGTCGTTATCATGGAAGAGAATAAATTATTCTACTTCTAGATGAAATTGTAGTAGCTCTAATGGTGGATATTGGTGTTGCAACTCAAATTCAAAAATTCTCCAGCATACTTCAATTGTAGAAACATAACGACAGTCTAGATATTTTTGTATTTCATCCACTGATGTAATTTCATGGCCTTCATTGTTGTATTGTGATATAGTACCCTCTATAACCAAAGTCACTCGATCATGCCCTTTGTGAACGTACTTGCATAGGTACTTAACCACACTTCTTGCTGCAACACGCTTGACATTTATATGTGCATTGTTCTTAACGCATAGATCTCTATTGTATGGTACAACCCAACGATTGTCTATTTTACGTCCATTCACAATTATAGGTTCCTTGTTTGGCCTACGTCTGTACTTCACAAAACCATTACTATCAAAAGTTGTCTCATTATAGAAACTTTTTAGATAACCTTTAGAACATCTTCCATCTTCTAAACATGGGCCACATGGTCCATGTATCATGTTCTTAGTAATGATTTCAAATGCATCAGGATCTTCTTCTTTATTAGGTATTTCCACAAAATTGAATTTATCGATATCCTTTGTGCATGATGGTTTATCCTTAGTTGCTAATGTGAAAAGTACATGAGCATGGGGGAGGCCTCTTTTTTAAAATTCAATGACATGTCTGTAATGAAACGCTCTACATTATATATGTGTAATTTATGTAAGTGTATGAAGTATGTAAATGTAAGTTTCTTACTTGCAATAATTTTACCATGGAGTTTTCTTTCTTTGAAATCACAAAGGAATTCTTTTAATTTGAGCTTGAAAACACGTGTAATAATGCCTGGTCTATCATCCGCATGACGACCAGCACCACATGTAGATAGCTCATTGATAATTTATGGCCACCGAGGATTACAAGTGAAAGTTACTATGAGTCTGGAGGACCCGTTTCTCTAACTATTTTCATAACATCTTGGTAATCTTTGACCATGTTACAGTGTCCTCCTTTGAAAGACGATGGAAAAATGTATCGCCGACCTATTACAGTAGCATTCACATCCCTTGCAGTTACGACATCTTGTATCCCTCAAAATACATATGTTTGAAACTTTCCTTGGTTTTGCCTTATATAGTACAAATGGTTTTGCTCCATTAATGCTAATCCATCAACATTAAATCGCTGAAATAAATGACCACCATCTATTAATGTGTCACCCTCAATAATGACATTGTCTCCTTTAACATTTCTTGTTTGGATTCTAAATGCGAGGAATTGTCTTAATGTCACTGTTTTTTGGTAGGTATGTGATTATGTGACTTTAAGGACACCAAGTTTCCATCCATCAGTACCGTAAGGAAATAGTAGTGGATATTGTAGTGGCATATAACTTGGATGTGTTTCATTTATTCTTTGTAATCATCCATCAGATTTTTGTAATATGACATCTATATGATCCAGGTCTTCTGATCCATCACCTACCAATAATGCGACCACCTCACTTGCTATAGGTCTTATGTATTGTTTTCCTTCTCTGGCATTGAGTAGCCTATTGCGCAAATCTTGAATATGACATTGATCTCGTAGCATGTCTCTAGCGGACTGAAATATCTTCGCATATGGATTAATAGCATCAAGCATATTTTGTAGGCCTTTAAGGATATCTTCATTTATTGCATGTGATTCTGCTCCTTGAATGACAGGCATTCTATTTCTTATCTCATTTTCAGTGTCGTAAATGTACAATTGTGCAAACCTTGGCATTTCTCCTGGCAATGGGATCAGTGAACCAATTTTGGTGTAATTACTATCATTGATGTGAAAGACATAATGGCCTCGACTATCATTACTGAGTGATCTATTTTTCTAGCCATGGAAGTGAAAGACAACACATAATTTATTGTTTAGATGTAAATTCTAAAATGAGGGTCTGCCAATAGGGATTTCAAATATGGTGGTGTTTCAGGTAGATATGGTAGAAGTATTCCCACTTCCACTACAAAGGTTGAACCATGGTTGAGAAAGTGAACTTCCTCTAACCTTTTCATCCATCCACATTAGAGCCTTGCAATATGAACAATCCACACTTCTTGGTCCAAACACCCATGTAGTAGTCCTTTTTTTTCGTTGGTTCTGATGTGTTCCTTCTGTTTAGAGTAATATGCAATAACTTAAGACTATATTTTTGGTTATATATTTTGTTGTATTTATGAATAGAAATATTACACGTATGTGAAAGATTTGATATTTGTAAGATATCTCTTAGTTGTCCACTGGCATTACCCCGATCTTGTTGTCTTTCCGTATTGTTTCATTCCAAAATAGTTGCTCTTCAATTCTTGAGTTTGAACATAGGCATCATATTGAATATGTTGGTTTTGCGACCTTTGATCTTGTACATACCTCTCTTAATGATTTAGTTGAGCCTCAATCACTTGATCCTGGTGCACTGTACTTGAACGGCCTCAATAAGACTATGTTTGACTAGACGTATTTATAGCGCTAGGATATTGTACTATATGAGTTACATTACTTTCATCTGTAGAGACGTCCTGGTTTTAGTTGTGATGCTTAAGTTGCAACATTTTTAATTGCAATTCCCTTGATTCATTTTCCAATAAGGTACGACGGCGTATGTAGGTTGTATTGACGATAAGGTGTCTTCTTTTTCAAAAGACATCTCCTCCTAGCTGCTAATCGTGCCCTTTTGTAATGTAATTGCATTAGAATATTGTTTGCACTCATGTCCATTATAAGGGAAACAATAAGATAGGTAGTGTTGGATATCTAAGCACTATATGAAACATCCTATTTCAATAAAGCAGCAAATATTAATTATTCGTAGGTTTGTTTTGTCCAAAAAAAAAAAAAAATACCTACCTGATCATCTTGTATAATATGCATGTGCTTACCTTAGCTTATCTTAGTAAATTATAAGTAGCAAATTTATTTAGTTTTTAGGTTTATTTTAGGTAAGGGAGAGAGGGGGGTTTGGAATTGTAATGGGGTTAGTGTATGAAGGAAGTATGTAAATTATGTTTTGGTGGGTGTGGTTTTGTAGTACTGTATTTTTTTAAAAATTTTATTTTAGGTAAGAGAGATAGAGGGGGTATGGAATTGTAATAGGGTAAGTCTACAAAGGAAGTATGTAAATTATGTTTCGTTGGGTTTGGTTTTTTAATTTGTTTTTTTTAATATTTCCTATATTAAAGAAAATAAAAGAAAATACGAAGTATTCTATTAGTGGTAAATTATACTAAATTACATTAATGCATTTTGTCTTTCCCATGCCAACAATCTGTCTTCTTATTAAAAGTAATGGCAGTCTAGATATTGTAGTATCTCAAAATAATTGAAATATAAATAGGGGAAGAGCAGTTTACAGCATAACAATAGTGTACAAACAACAATAATATATAGTAATCCATAATTCATAATAATAGTTGTAGTTTGATTAAGTACAAAATCTTTGGGAAACACAATGAATTTTATATGTAAGCAAATAAAATTACGCAAAAGCAAAAGAACCAAACGTTAGCAAATGGATAATAAAATATGGTGTACATGGAAAATTAACTAATCAATGGTTATACCTCTGATTATCTTAACCTACTGAAATGTGGTAGAGATAACGATTATCTTTATTTCAGTTATCTATGTATATTTATCATTTAGTTTTTTTTCAAGTTTATCTTTTAAATCTGTAATTTTTGGGTTATAAACCGAAGATATTCGTTTAATTTGGTTTGTATTTGAACTTTCAAAATTGTTATTTTACTGGGTAAACGTTATCTTTTGTTCAGTTATCTATCTTGTATATTTATCAGTCAGTTTATATTTAGGTTTATCTTTCATTTTTTTTTATATAAACGAAGCTAATTGTTTTTATGATTTTTTTTATATAAATGAAGCTAATTATTTTTATGATCGGTTTCATCCAAATCTAAATAAATTAGTTACCCTCACATTAACTCATGCTTGTAAATAATATATAAGATACTCATTGGACAAAGTATTTTATCATAGACGCGCATAATTTTATGGATAGTTTTCATCTCTTGGCTCTGTGCATTACCACTATCTAGTTCTTTGGATCATAGTTATTGTAATTTAAAAGTTATTACATGCCTATAATTGTAAATGCAAATTATTAATTGAATTGTGTAGTATGTTTATCTTAAAGCAGGAATATTTCATCCCTATCATGAAATGGACTTATTGAATACTTTGACCAAATTGATGTTTGTATATGATTTCAAACAATCTTGTATATAGGCATCCCCATGAGTTTATAAGATATTTCACCAAAATGATTCAAAATTGTGTATTATAGCCATCAAATTTGAGATATTTTTGAGTTTTTTAGGCACAAAAATTAAGGTAACATCTCATGATGATGCTTCCATATATGGATCCTAGGAGAACCTAAGAATCCTTTCTATTACCTGTAAACTATCATTTCAACCATTATTCCATGATACATGGGGTCCGATATATTTTATTCCCTTTGGAAAATTATTATTAGACATTGAAAAGTTTTAAACCTCTTGATATGACCTTATGAGGCACATAATTCTATTAGGTCAACTTAAGACATTATAACCTTTAAAATTGAAAAGGAGTGCATCATAACATTTAAATTTTGATCTTTTAGATCAATTACAGATTCAATAATGAGATAATACTTTGATACGCTTATCATGAATATCCTATGGGGTCATATTAGACGACCCAATGAGTCACTAGTAGAGAAATGTCTATATGTTACGGTTTTTTAGATTTAAATGCTGCAGTTATTGATAGAAGCACATATAGGTGAAGCACATGGAAAAACAACAAATGCTGCGGTTTTTTAGACGTAACAAAAAAATCCACTACATGTTGCGATTTTTAGAAAAAACCGCAACATATATATCTAATAATTGCTACGATTTTTCCAAAATACCGCATCATATATTTTTTATAAAATAAAAAAAAAAAAATTTTTATCATTATATGCTGTGGTTTTTTGGAAAACCCATAGCAATGATTAGATATATATGTTGCGATTTGTCTAAAAACCACAACATTTAATGGTTTTTTTTTTATATTTTTATATTTTTTTAATTCTGAAATTTATATGGGTTCTTCCAAAATTCTATTGTGACCACTCGTTATAGCATGCAAAATTGCGTTCTACAATATTTTACACCTAAAACAAACAACCAATTCATTTCAAAGATTTCAGGTGTATTATGAGGTTTCGAAAACTTCAAAGAGGCATATCTCTTAGCTCGGTAGTCCGAATGGCGTAGTTTTTCTCGAAACCCCCTATTTTTGGAGGTACTACACAACCATGTTGCACGTTAGTGGCCTCGGTAACATCTTATTTGAGATATTGAAAAAAAAGTTTTGACAAGCCATAAAATTGGGTACGAGACTCCAAATGAGCTTATAATATGTCTAAACTGGGTATTTGTCCACTTATTTTCTCCAAAAAATGCCTCTAACAGCATATAATCTATGAATTTGATTTTTAAGGGTTAATTTCTTCATGAACATAACATATAGCATGCATATCTAAACACAAAAGGGTTTTTTTGTCTTTACATTAATGTATAACAACTAACGAAATTTTTTAAAAAAATATATATAATAGGGTTTAGGGCATATGTAAACCATTAGATTTTGAACTTTGAAGTATATAGACTTTTTCAAAATGAAAGAGATGAGTACGCTTCACTACGCCATATCCATGGAGACACGAGTGGGAGAAAGGAGTAGGCTGCGTGAGAAAGAATGAATGGGGACTTTAGATAGAAGTTATGGTTATAGCTAGGAAATACGAGGGATTAGGAGTGAGAGATCTAAGTCTTATGTATATTTAGGGTTAGGGAAGTTGAGGGTTAGAGAAGAGGAAAATACGTGTTTTTTTCGTGTTTGAAATGATACTGAAGCGCTGAAAAAAGAGTATATATAGTGAGTCACAAGTGCTGCGGTTTTTTTAAATAACCGCAACACTTGTAACTCACAAATGTTGCGGTTTTTCAAATAACCGCATCATTTGATGTTTCAAGTGCTGCATTTTTTTAAAAAACCGCATCACTTGGTATTAAGGTATATGTCAAATCATTAAGTGCTTCGAACTACATATAACCGCTACATTTGCACCGAAGCAATTAAATGATTTTCATCTAGTGAGTAATTAGAATAATCTACTTTGACTCTAAAAACACCAAATTTAAGTGATTTTTAAAATTCCTGTAATTGGGTCCTAAGTTCATATTTAGTGCTTTTGGTAATCAAATATAAGGTATTAAATGTTTTTGAACCTCCTCATATGATCCTAAGAAATATATTATACCTTTATTTCTATTTTAAAAATTTATCTAAAATATCTCAAAAATAATTTACAATGACCTTCAAAATTCTCATTTTGGATGATTCAAGACAAGGTGAAGGATTACCTAGCTAGATGTTCTTATCATTGGTCCAAGGAGTGATATTTTCCTTATTGATATTTCCCATTATTTAGTCTCAGAGATTAGAAATAAATTAATTTAGTACCTCTTGTCAATTAGCCTTAGAGATAAATTAATACTAGGTTATTTTTCCCTTATTGATATTTCCCATTATTTAGTCTTGTCAATTAGCCTTAGAGATAAATTAAACTCTTTTCAGCTATTACTTGATTAGTAGAAGTTAAAGTCAGTTTAGTTGGTAATCTATTAATCTCATAGGATTCGACCCTACTTGTCAGACTAAAATATAAAGGGTATTGTTAAGTTAGGTTATTTTTCATAGGGTTGTGATAGCTTGATCTATATTTTCTTTATTCCTATTTTTTAAGCTTGTATTTCATCCAATAATCCTATATTTTAGGATAGTGTTTTTGAAGTAGGCTTTACCTAATTTCCTTACAGTGTACTTCCCCTGTTAATCTTTAGTTGACACATTTTTTTTGATACTATTTACATTTTCTACTTTCACCATTTTTTGTGATTTATCCATAAGAAAAAATATAATCAAGTGAGATTTTATTAGATTATTCTTAATGCATAGTTCACAATATCAATTTTTTATAATTTTTACTTTATCATAAATTTAAATATTAATGGTTGAATTAAAATATGCATTGACAAATGTGAAATTAGAAGCGTGTTAACTAAAAAAACAGAGAAAGTATATATAAAAAAATTTATCCCACTAGGTATAATCCGTATTATTTACCAAACCACTACCATATTATTTTCAAGTTTTATACACAATATATTATTAGATCTACTACATTCATAATTTTATTTCTTCAACTTGAAATGCATGACAATTATAAAAGACTAGTGTACTACCTTCATTACATTAATTTTTAACTAAATTAAAAAAAAATTATCTTCTTGTTAACTATGATCGAACAGGCTATTAAATTGGTTTCGTTCACAAATGCACATTAACCACAACACATGCAACTTACTTATTTCCTTCTCCAAGAGAAGATTACCAAGACACTAAATTAACAATGGCTACTATTAAAAATAGGAATGGATAAACACTAATTTTAGGTATGCTAATATTAGTCATGCGTATGGTCATTACATCAAAATCTAGCTACGTTTTGTTTTGTTTTTTTTTTTTTTTTTTTTTCTCTCCAAGTTATAGTATTACATTTGTGTTTCAAAAACCCTAGCTGGGGAAAGTTGTAACGTTTCAGGGTCACAATGAAGATAGTTTTTCTTCTACTATGCCTTGTAATTTCGTCGGTATACAAAGTTGAAGGCAAATCTAAAGTAAAAAGTGGGCCTAAAATTGGTCATCCACCCACATCTGGGCCGGTTCATGATATCACTAAATATGGTGCTAAGATAGGTACCTCTGATGATACCGATGAAGAAGGAGAATCTGCTAATGCTTTGGTATAGTTTCACCATTTTCGTTTTTTAGGAAATATATAGCAACATATATATATATATGCTTAGCATATGATTTTTGTTACATTGTCAAGGGGCCACGCGCAGTGCTAAGGTCAGATAAACTATGTTTTTTGAGGTCGAAACATAGCATATATTATACAATTAAAGGAAGAACATTGCAATTAATTTCAAAGAAGTATTTATAATCCACACAAAACAATATTAATTAGAATATAACGAAAAAAAATTAGGACTAGAAGTCTCGGGATATACAAATACTTGATATATAAATATATCATGAGATATTTTCGTAATTTTATTTCTATATGAGCTCATAATTAATGTCCATACTAGTTGAAATTTTTTAAAAGCAAAGCAAAGTCATGGCTTTATTTATACACTCCGTACTGCGCATCATTCATAGGGGAGCTGAGTATTTTTAACACCCTGACTAATTAGGCAATTGGGAATGAAGGAAAAAAAAATTAACTTAAAAAATGAAGATAGATTATTTATTTCAGGCATTTATTCGGGCATGGAGAGCAGCATGCGATAGCGTAGGAGTAACAAGAGTAGTCATCCCTAAAGGGACTTTTGTGACAGGTCCAGTCTTATTTACTGGACCATGCAAAGCAAAGGTTACAGTAGAGATTCAAGGAACTGTGTTGGCTAACACTGATATTACTCTCTATGCCGAACCTCATGTCATCTTGTTTGAGAATGTCGATGGTGTCACCTTTACCGGTACTGGTGTCGTCGACGGCCAAGGTGCTAAACACTGGAAGAACAATGATTGCTCTAAGAACCACAATTGTTCCCCTCTGCCCACTGTAAGTAGGTTATTCTTGTCAATTTTTACAAGAAAATGGTCCAACGTATGTACTTTATCCCGAGGCACCAACCTCTCCGTCCCTATAAGAAAGCCTCATTCTATTAGTTGGAGTCAAAGTTTAAAAAGTTTGACCATAAATTTTTTATTATGTTATAAGAAATAATATATTCAAGTGAGATCTTATTGGATGCATTTCAATGTAAATTTTTAGAATATAAAATTTTCAAAATTCTTTACCTTACATATTTGGAGATAAAAACGTTTAAAGTCGTGTCATGGAGACCGTAAAAGTCAACAAAGCTTTCTTTTAGGGATAGATGGAGTACATGCTGAAAGAAAGAAGTGATTCATGTCTTTATCTATCATATTTTTCCAACTTTTATTTTGAGGTGTCTCTCTAAAGAATTTAGCTAAAATACCTATACAGTTTGAATGCTTATTAGCATATCATGATTTGGTAACACCAAAAATAAAATACAACACATTCAATAGTTCAATACTAGCATAAATTTTCACCCTTGTATTCTATATTTATTTCTTATTTTTGTTGACATAAATCATTTGGCTTTTATTTGTAGTCTATCAAATTCCACAGGGTGACTAACAGTGTGATTGAAGGAGTTGAGTCTGTGAATCCCATGTTTTTCCATATGTTCATTACCAACTGCCACAATGTGACAATTCGTAACATTAAGATAGCAGCTCCATTTAATAGCCCGAACACTGATGGCATTCACGTTGGCGAATCGGATCTTGTTACTATCACAAATAGCTTAATAGGCACGGGTGATGATTGTATATCCATCGGCCACGGATCCAAGCAAATTTTAATTACGGGTGTCACATGTGGCCCCGGACATGGTATCAGGTGAATTACTCTATTTCTTCATTGGAAAATAATTAAGTTTCTTGTTTAAATGACATATTATAATTTTTAATAATTTAAGTTTAAAATTAATTGTCATAATTATGAAACTTTTTAATTATTCTACTCAAACACTGCTTTTAATATTTAAACGGTTATGCTATGTTGGATGGTCGTAGGGCTAGCTATTACTATATTAAGAATATGAAAAATTATTGGAATTTCTAAAACAAAAGGTTTATGTGACTATGATGTACAGGCATATAGTGATATCTTTTAATTCTAATCATGATATCGGAATTTTGATTGAATTGGTCCTTTTGAAAAATTTCATAAATAAAACAATGGTATATGAATATTGATGATTTACTCCCTCCGTTTCTTTTAACCAAAGAGAGTTTACGTTAAAGGATATAGGATACGTAGATCAAAACTATTTGCCAGAAGAAAAATATCATTATGTAGAGTTGTAGGAGGTAGCAAACTGCTCATCTTGAGTAGTATATAAGGACCTGTACATTCAAACAGGAAACTAATGAAAAACCGTTCTTACTGAGTTTAGATTTTTCTACCATTGCTTTAAGTTTACAAGATATATTTGTAATAGTGTTAGTTGGATCTCTATCAAAAATCTGTGTACCTTTTGAGAATAAGACCGTAAAAGTCAATTACTATATCTATAAGAAGTATATTCTAATGTATAAATGCGTGGGTGATTCTTTGATAGTATTGGGAGTCTTGGGAAGTATGATAAAGAGATAGAAGTAGTAGGGGTGCATGTTAAGAACTGCACACTCAGTGGAACCACTAATGGTGCAAGAATTAAGACATGGCCTGGAAATAAGCCAAATAAAGCTTCTGCAATAATATATGAAGATTTGATCATGGATCACGTAAAGAATCCAATCATCATTGACCAACAATATGGCAAGCAAGGTAGCTCTCAGGTAAAGGAAAATTTCTCGACTTTTTTTTATGCTTTTATTTGAAAAACATGTAGAGTCTTTCGAGTTTTGCTGTGTTCCAGGATAAATTTGTAGAATAACTCACTAATAGACCTGTTCATACGGAAGGATCCATCAAGTACTCTTAATCGACCCGTTTATAAAAGGGTCTAATTAATTATGAGCTTAATTGAGTCGTTTTTTTAAAGGGTCATATTTTATTAGATCTTTAATTGGTCAAGTCGGGTGAATAATGGGTCAATAGTTTCCAAGACTTTTAAACACTATTAGGTAATGGATTATTTCCACTTATTGTCGATGGTCCACTGTAAAAGATTGGAGGTGATACAAACATTGTATCACCCAGGTGGCCCGACTTGACCTGTTTTGTATCTTCTTTGGCCCAACCCGACTCGGCCCGTTTTAATACAAGTTTCAAACTTAGAAAAGTAAATTGAACAAGTCCTTACTTTGAAAATAATTAACATATTTTATTTTATACAGTCATTGTAATAACACTATAATTGAAATGGTATAATATTAATTGTAGGCATCTCATGTGAAGATTAGTGATGTACACTTCAAGAACATAAGGGGAACCTCGGCCACAGTTGAGTTGGTTACTTTTGCATGTAGTCCAGCATTGCCTTGTGAAGGTATTGAGATTGCAGATGTTAGTCTTACCTTTGATGGGAAAGCGGTCATGCATAAACAGCATACTGTTGTTGGTGGTAAGGCAACAACCTGCTTGAATGCCAAAGTGATGTTCGAAGGCAAACATGAGGGTCTTGGTTGCAAGTGATAGCTTTTCAATTGTGATGCACATCTTTTGTCTTTAAAGGTCAATCGAGAGTGATAGAGGGAGAACAAGTGAAATTAAAGTTATTTTTTCCCGATCAAAGTGGTCTCCATTAAGTTTGTTATTAAAATATTTTGTTCATGAATCTGCTTCCATTATTTTGGGATTGAGACCTTCTGATATTATGTTATTTTTATAAGAATTATGTTTCTTTTAGGATGATGTACATTTTTTTGTGCCAAGAGGAAGGATTCACGAACAGACAAGTGAACAAACACACAAAATGAAAAAGAAAAAAAAATCATAACAGTCAACCGATCAACTATACCGCTTCATTTATAACCATCCTATCTAAAGCAACTCCACTAACATCCTTCAAAAAAATCGCCCGAAAACTAGCTAGGGCCGCTTCAAGAAGAACAAACTTTTCACTTTAGGACACCCCCTGATTAGTCAACCAATCCGTAGGATAATGTAAATTAATTGATATTAGTTAAAACATAAGCAAAGTTCCTTGAAAAAAAAATTATTGCTCCCTTTATGGGAGGGGGGACAAATAATATTGTTCATTTTGAAAGCTAATGAACCAATATGAAATTTGTACTAATTGCTAAGATATAGACGTTAAAGGGATGATTAAGGCTGAACAAAGAAATTGACAAGAAGTAATTAGGAAAACTAAGAATTAATAAAAAGGTTTTACTTGCAAAATTTAAAAAATTGGAAAAGCTAAGGGAATAGACTTCTGACTAGGTATGAGCTGGGCATGGGCCAGGTCAGCACGGAGGCCGAGCAGGCGCGACACGCTTTTGGCACGGTACGACATGGAACGATGTCCGTGGAGTGGGCCGCAGGCTAGGCTGCAGTCATAAAAAAATAGGCATGAGCACGCTACACGCCAATTTGGTACGGACACGACCCGAATCACACTATTATTTAGTATTATTTAATATTATTATTATTATTACTATTATTTTTAATATTATTATATTCTCATATTATAATTTAAATTATCTAAAATTATTTTTTTAAAATTCTATTATATACTTTATTTTTATTTTTTGTTAAAAAAATTAGGCCAGCACGAGGCACGACACGACACGACACGCCAGGCACGTGGGTCGTGCTAAGTCATGGGCCGAGTTTTAGTGAAAGGTAGCATGACACAACACAACCACAATTAGGCATGACATAACATGACACGACAAAAGGCTAGACACGAGCTAGTACGGTTCATGATGGGCATGACACGACCTGTGCCCTCTATGCATAGGTAATTAATTTAGTTTCCCTATCCCCTTCAAAGATCCATCAAGCTTAAGAGAATAGATTGGCCCTATATAGTATCAAAGCCCTTTTTCAACCAAAATCACCAAATACTACCACTTGGTCTTTATCAACCAAAGAAAAAGACATCGAGTATGGCATCAAACATTAACCAATAATTCCTACCACATATTTCCATAGGGTAGCTCAAGGTCTAAATATGAATTTCTAATCCTATCCAAACCCAACTTCAGTTGGTATTTGGGGTCGAGACTTCAATCCAAGACTTTGAAGACATAAATCCTACATATACTTGTACAATCTTAAACTTTTTCCAATCCATGTGTTTTTGCTAGTGATTTTAAATACTTATTTTGGATTGCAAAACAATTAATCTATCTAAGAAAAAATATCGGGGGGTCTCCTTCTTGAACACAAAGGGTCACGCTTTGCATGGTAAAGTTGTCCGTTTATTAGTTAGCTGTTTGAATGCAAAAGTACTCTTTAATGGTAAACATGATGGATTGAGTTTTGGGATTCTTAAATCATAACTTGATATGTAATTAGGGGTGTTCGGGTTGTATTGAGGAAACTAGATAAATTAATATTACCAGTGATTTTTGTTGTTGCTGTTACATGTTGTTAGCTTGTTACTTTTAGGGTGTTATTGTTCATGACAAGGAAAAGAAAAGACTTTGACTATGAAATACGAGAATGAAAAGTTTAATTTATCCCCTACCCTAGAATGGAAAACACCAATCTACAATCCCCATCATCTCCCCATTCAATTCGGCCTCTCTGCCTCCTCTCTATCCCTCCTACACTACCGTTTCCCTATCCCTCGTACTCTAACGCATCATTCTCCTCTATCTCAATCTCTCGTTTATGGACTCCTCTCCTAAATCTGATTGTTATTATATCATTTTCGGAGTTGGTGGTGTTTTTTTTTTTGGGTGATTAAGGTTTTTTATAGAGTATAAGAGTTGGGGCTAATTAAGGTAAAGGCTGGAAAATTTTCATTGTATTGATTTTAGTATTCTGTACATGCACACATGTGTAACTAACTTCTTAGATTCCCGGAAGGGATACACTTTTTGTTATTCAATCTTTTTCCTATTATTATGGGCTAAGTTTATCTTTGTTTTTCCTACACTCCCCTTAAGTTGGATCGTGGTATCTTCAACGCTCAACTTGCACAACACATCTTAGAACAAATGAACACCAACAACTTTAATCAGAATATCGGTCATTTGATCACTCGACCACACAAACGAAAGACAGATAACTTTGACTTTTAAGTTATCCTTTATAAAGTATCTGTCAATTTTCACATGCTTCGTCAGATCATGTTGCACTTGGTTCTCATAAATGCTAATTGTTGCCTTATTATCAAAAAAATGTCACAACTCTTCTTTGGTGAGAAACCAAGCTCAGAAAGAAGTATCCTAAGGCAAAGAATTTATGTAACTCCCTTAGAAATTCCTCAAAACTCGACCTCAACACTAGATATTACAACAACTTTTTGTTTCTTACTTCTCCATATCACCAAGTTCCCTCTGACCAAGGCAAAATAACCTGAAGTAGACTTTCTATTGTCTTGATTTCCTGCCCAATCTGCATCAATGTAAGCCTAAAGGTCTAAATGAACGTTCTTTTCAACCACCACCCTCTACCAAGAGTTCTTTTGAGGTATCTCAAGACTCTGTAGATGACTTCCATATGTTGTACTTGAGGTTTGCGCTTAAACCTACTTACGACCCCAACTACATATGCGATATCAGGATGAGTATGTGACAAATAAATCAACTTCACCACCAGCCTCTGGCATTGAGTTTGATCTATAGATTCTGCATTTTAACTGATTTGTAACCCATGATTCACCATCATGGGAGTCTATGCAGGTTTGCAATCTATCATACTTGTTTTTGTTAGTAGATCAAGGATGTACTTTCTTTAAGAGATGAAGATACCTATTTTTACCAAAGTTCTTCAAATCCCAAGAAATATTTGAGTTTTTTGACATCTTTCATTTCAAATTCTTGAAATATTTTTTCCCTCAATAGACTACTCTTCCTCATCATCACTAGTAATGATCATATCATCTACATAGATGATGAGACAAATCGTCAAATCGCCCTCCTTTTTCAAGAATAATGTATGATCAGAATTGCTTTATCGATATCCAAACTTCTTCTGTGCTAATGCTAACCTACCAAACTAGGCTCTCGGAGATTACTTTAACCCAGATAAATCCTTTTTCAATCCGCGACCTTCTTCAGTCGAAAAACCTTGAGAGGTAATCCTGGAGGAGCTTCCATGTATACTTCTTCCATGATCTCACCATGTAGGAAGGCATTTTTACGTTAAACTTATGTAATGGCCACTCTTTATTTTCTGCTACTGAGAAAAGTACCATAATAATTGTTTTGCCACTGGTGAAAAGACTTCTGAATAATTAATTCCATAAACCTATGCATAATCCTTAGCCATCAGTTTTGCCGTGTACCTCTCAATGCTTCCATCAACCTTATACTTAATGATAAAGACCCATCTACAACCTACAACTTTCTTTCCCTTGAGAATAGTATACTTCTCTTAGTCTCATTTTGGTAAGAGCATCGATCTCCATTTCCATCACTTTCTTCCAATGTCCACTCCTGAGTGCCTCCTCTATTGTTTGTTAGGTTAGCATTACTTGATGGGTTAAACATTTTCACAAAATTTTAAAATGAAATTTATTTTGTCTGAAAAGTTGGATCTATTTGTAAGCCTACCAGAGAACATTGTATGAGAGCCCCAAATATACAAGTAAGTTATCAGTAGTCTTTCCCTGTTTGGAGTGGACTGCTAAAAGCAAGTGTAGGAGAACATTACTGTAACTACAACTAGTTATTCAGCTTGTTCTACATATATGTTAATTTGTGGGAGACCATGATATTAAACACTCCTAGATTGCTTTTGGCACACCCTTTGTGAGTAGAATACAAGAAATTGTGGTCTTATATGAGGGAGTGCTAATATCAATAATTGGTGTGTCTGTATAAATTCCCTATAGTTATCATACAAGATGTACAGAACTACAGACATTATCATAGTGATGTCATATTTGTTAGAAAACACACGAGTAAGGTAGGACAATTACTCATATAAAAAAAAAATTGGGACAAGTTTTCATCACACTTTACGTCTCTTTAAATATTAATGTTAAAGAAATTGCTCATAAAAAAGCGCAACAATTTATATCGAAGATAGACATATTTTTAACAGTTTTTTATTTGGTTTTTCTAACTAGTGTTAGCACCAATAAATTAAAAGAGTATATATGTTTTATTAAATAAAGTGAGGTGTGTTTCATAAGTTTCTATATAAAGGTGGTCAAAATCCAAAAATAGAATTTAGCTAGGAAATCTCAGAACGTTTGAATAAGAATCCATTGCTACAGGAAACTATGGTGGTGATCGATTTTAAGTGCAAAATACATATATTTGGAGATGAAAATCAATATTAATCATTCCTCAAAATCTTGCTAAAATAGCAAATACGTGGCTTCTTAATCCCATTGGGTAATCTTTCTTTTTTCTTGTAATTTTGGACTAAGATTAGAAAAAATTAAATGGCCAATAGAAGAGAGTTTCCTCTTCCTCGTACAAGAATTTTCCTCATTTTAGGTTTCGTTTTCTTCATGTATGAACTGAGGTTACCACTGTTGCTGCTCAACAAGCCGTATTTGATGTCACCCACTTCAAAGCCAATGGAAATGGAAAGCCTGAATACACTGAGGATGGAGAAAATGCCAATTCTCTGGTAAGGCTCAACAACGTCATTTCTTAACTTATTACTTGGTTGCAACATTGTGATTAATTGGTTTTTTTTAAAAAAAAAGGGAAATTTCAAATATATATCTGACATATATCTCACAATTTATAATAGGCAATTTTCATATCTTTTAGCAATAGTGCAACTTATGTCTAAATTATACAACTTAAAAAATATAGGTAAAATAACGAAAATGGTGAAACTATGCATAACTTTATTTTCTAATGGTGCAACCTCATGATTTATAAGTACAACTTTATTTGTTAATAGTATAATTTTAATTTCCTAATAATGCAATTTTGTATTTTATACGTATAACTTTATTTGCAAATAGTACAATTTCAATTATCAAAATTACAACTTCAAAAAAGAAAATAAAAGTAAAATAACAGAATCAGCCGAAAATAGTGAAACTATGCACAACTTTATTTCTTAATAGTATAACTTTAAATTGTATAAGTACAATTTCATTTGTAAATAATACAATTTTCAATTTCCTAATAGTGCAATTTCATATTCTATTTATACAACGCTAATGTACCCTCTTACATATATACTGTTGTATATCTTTCTTTTTTTTTTTTGGAATGGTTTGAGGGTGGAAGGATAGGGGTAGATCTTACATAACATATAGCGGTATGTTATTGGATGAACCTAATTATATCGGATATACCTAATTTATGTTAATTACTTCAATTCTTTATTAAACAAAATTAAAACTACAAAACTTTACTTTAAACATAACGACGCTATCCCAGCATCCCACCAATAACAGGCACGCAGGGGAGGTAGGACACTGTCCTCTTATAAATAAAAACAGGTACGTAGAACATTTGACTAAAGATTGCATAGTAATCGGATCTGTTTGTGTTGCCCTTTGAGAGTAGGCATTTCTTCAAGCATGGCAAAAGGCATGCAACAGCATAGGACCATCAAAGTTAGTGATTCCTCGAGGAACATTTGTAGTGGCACAAGTCTTATTTGCAGGACCTTGCCAATCTCAAGTCACTGTTGAACTTCAAGGAAATATCTTAGCTGACACTGAGCCTAGTGTTTTCCCTAATCAAGAATTATTAGTCTTTCAACAAGTGGAGGGTGCCAAATTTACAGGTACTGGATGTATAAACGTTAATCAACCACCAAATGCAGCTGACCCCGAGAAACAGTTTGACTTCACCGAAGTCATTTTATATCAAGAGTATAAATAACTGTGTATATATTAAGGGTTATTTTCTTGATTTTATTTCTATATATGAGATTATTACTTTTATATATTAAGATCTTTATTTCTATAACTAATAGGGTCATTTTCGTAATTTTATATTTGTATGTGAGATAATATCACCTATATTTGCGATATTAACACCTTTATATGAACTAATAACACTTATACCCAAATTCTTAGTTAAGCATTTTTTTCTATTGTATTTTTATGAGATAATACCACTTATATCTGAAATAATAACACATGTATCTGACATAATAATATCTATATTTGATCATATAATAACACAGATATATGATATCTTAATAAAACATTTATTTCTTTTGCTTTTTCTACCGTGATAAAGTTGCATATTTATACACGCCATGAATTAGGAATTTCTCTCCTTTTTATTTTATTTATTTTTATAGTGCGATTTTGATTTTACCTTAGTAAGTTATCATTGTTTTATGTGTAGATTTAGTTTTAAATAATAATCGTGGTTAGAAAACAACATACTTAACAAATTGTCACTCTTTACACTTAAATTTATAAAGTCTTGTTCGCCTTAAAAATCAGTAAAAATTGGGAAAAACCATTTACAATCACAAAAAGTCAAACTATAATTTTATAAGTAGAGAAAGTATTGACTTTTATACTATTCTCCTCTCAATTATTAAATGACCTAATAATTACCCTTTTTGTTTAATCATTTGTCTTGCAGAGTATTAAGATTAGCAATGCTACCAGCTGTGTGGTTGAAGGGATACACTCTATGAATCCTTCTGCATTCCATGTGTTGGTCGAAAACAGCCATGCTATATCTATAAACAACGCCAGATTTGAGGCTACTACTGTTAAGCCTAACACTCGATCGAATGGCATCTATATTAGTGGATCCAGTTTGGTGAACGTAACCAACAGTCTAATAAAATCTGGTGATGATTGCATCACAGTTTCAGGGGGTTCAAGTGATATATCTATCAATGGAGTTACTTGTGTTGCTGGACAAGGAATCAGGTAATCACAATACACTACTAGGAAAAAGCGTCTAGAGTTTTGAATTTATTTTTGATGTTTTACGTAAAATAAAGACATGCATGTCCCATGGTAGAACCAATTGTACTTGTAATACATGATACAACTACCACACTCATTACTTCTAAAATGATACGAAGTAGATATATTTATAAGAAAGAGAGATAAAAGGAGTAGAAGTAGTAGAAGTAGCCGTGAATGTACTAATAAAATTGTCATATAGGTAGCTCTAGTGGTGATTCCCTTTGAAGTTAAAAATGCTCATGTCATGTGAGATTATATAAAAATATAAGTCAACTACACTTTTTTTTTTAAACTAGTTATCTTTCATTAAAGCAAATCGATCTCCGCGAGGTTTATTATACTATAGGGGAAGTTTAAAAATAGAATAACATCATCACCATTAGGACCTACTAACCTAGCTATAGAGTGGGAACAACGTTCCCTTCTCTTCTAATATGACAGCACTCAAAGAAAGCAAAGTTTTCCCCAACTTTTCTAATCTCCTCCAAAAATAGGAAGGTTGGACTATAGCCTTTATGCTTGTTTCTAATCTTTGAGACCACGCCAGCCGCATCACACTCCAAGATAACCTTCGAAGCCCTCATTTGGATCGCTAGTTGCACTCCCATGCACGCTGCCGCCACTTCCTCCATTTTTACACTCCAGCACACACCCAACCGCCTTCCCGTCATTGCTAGGACCTTCCCCTCCTCATCCCGAACTACCGCGCCTAGACTGACTCACATCTCTCCAAACCCCGCAGCATCCGAATTCACTTTAACCGTTTCAACAGGTGATACAAACCATCTACCACCATAGGCCGAGACTTGCCTAACTTTGGGCGTGAAGACCTTAGCAGCATAGCTTCTATAATCAACAACCAATTGCCCAAAACCCTTTACTATCTCTGATCCATCTCCACCATAATTCTCAGACACCTTTTTATTTCTTAGATTCCAAGCAGCCCAAGCATAGGAGAAGAATAGACATAGCTCCTCCTTAGATAACTCACTTACCATGTTTCTTGCAATCTGGGAGAAATCTTCCATCTGTGCTACGGTGAAACTGTTTGCAAATTTTGACGAAGCCCATACCTGCTTAGCCTAGGGGCACGAAATGAGAGAATGAATTGTACTTTCAACGGCTTCAACACATCGTGGGCATCTACTATCCTCACAAACCTACCTCGAATGGAGATTCTCCTTGACAACAAGCACCTTCGAACACGCTCGCCGAACAAAGTGACTTAATTTGGGCGGGCCACCCATATCCCAAATCTTCTTCCAAAACTTCTTCTCCTTATTCTCATGATTAAGACACCACTAAGTGAACTGACCCACCCTCCCTAGCCAATAAGCTGATTTGACAGAAAAAACCCCATCCACATCCAATCCCCAATATCTGGCAGATGACGGTAAAGGAACACTAAATACCCATTTGACATCCTCCTCCTCTATGACATACTTCACCTTCTCCACATCCCATGCTCCCCTTTGGTGTTCTATCAATTCTACCACTCTCAAGATCTCGACTTTTGGCAAACGCCTCATAGAGGCCATTCTTTTGCACTCTATAGGAAGCCAAACATCATCCCAAACCCCTACTCTCAAACCATTGCCAACTCTCCATCTCAACCCCTCCATCAGTAGACTTTTTGCACCCCATATACTCCTCCAAGAATAGCTAGGGTTATACCCCCTTCTATCTTCTTTGAAGCAAGAATTCTTATAATACTTAGCCTTGAGAATTTGAGCTAGCATAGACTCCGGGTCTTGGATAAGCCGTCATCCTTGCTTTGCTAACAAGGCTAGGTTAAAGACTTTAAGATCCCTAAAACCCATACCTCCCATACATTTCAGCATGCATAACTTCTCCCTAGATAACCAATGCATCTTCCTAGTCTCGTTATTGCCACCCCACCAAAATTTGGCTATCATATAATGGATCTCCTCAATTAGACCATCTGGCAGCCGAAAAACACTCATCACATATGTAGGAATTGCTTGTACCACAACTTTGATCAGTACTTCCTTCCTTGGCCTGGAGAGAAATTTCTCCTTCCATCTCTGTAGCTTCTTCCAAATTCAGTCCTTTATATTCTCGAACACTGTTTTCTTCGATCTTCCAATTTTGGTAGGAAGGCCTAAGTATTTATCATGTTTCTCCACCTCCATAACCCTCAGTAACCTTCATAACTCCTCTCTTCTACTTGCCGAGACCCATTTACTAAAAGTGACCTCCGATTTGTCAAAATTAATCTTTTTGCCCTGATGCTCCTTCATATACCCTGGTTATATCAACTATCTTGGAACATTCCTAAGAGATTTCCCTAGCAAGCAGAATACTATCATCCGCAAAAAATAAGTGGGATATTCTAGGAGCTCCATTACAAATTTGAGCGCCATGTATCAACTTCCTTTTTGCCGCCTCTGTAAGGAGCCCTAAAAAAGCCTCCGCGCATAACAAAAATAAAGAGATATTGGGTCCCTCCTGGTGAAGACCTCTCTGCGGGTTTGATTCCCTCGATATCACCCCATTGATCCCCAAACGAGAAACTTACACTACTAATACACTGCACCACTCTATCTATCCAACCTGATGAAAACCCCATTTTGGAGCAAAATCCACTCCAAGAGCCAATCACCTTTTCGAGCAAAATCCACTCCACCCGGTCATAAGCCTTACTCATATCTAGATTGAAAGCCAACAAGCCCTTTCTACCTTCTCTTCCTCCTTTCATACTATGAAAAACCTCATAAGTAATCAGTGCATTATCCGTTATGAGCCGCCCCTGCACAAAAGCACTCTGGCTATCAAACACAACAATTGGGAGCAACACCTTCAACCTATTAGCCATCATCTTTGAAATCACCTTATATAAAACATTGCACAGGCTAATTGGTCTAAACTCCCCTATTTTTCTCAGTTACCTGCATTTTGGAATGAGGAAAATGCAGTTTTTATTAATATCTCTTAGGTTAATCTCTCCCCTCCACCACTTCACCACATCCTCTCCTAAAATATGCCAAAACTTCTGAAAAAAAATAGAGTATTAAGCCCATCTGGTCCTGGGGCCTTATTTGGATGCATTTGGAAAAGAGCCACCCTAATTTCCTCCTTCGACGGGAACTAATCAAACCCCTCATTCATATCCAAAGTAACTATCTCCCCAACTCCTTTAAGTTCCTCCTCAAATTCAATAGGTCTCAATGATGTAAACCCTTCAAAAAAAAATCACAAAAAATGTCTTCTATTTTCTTAGCATTTGTACACCAATTACCTCTATCATCCTTAATACCATTAATGGTATTCCTTCTTTATCTTTGGGATGCCTTATGATGGAAATAAGCGGTGTTCTTGTCCCCATCTTGTAGCTCTTCTGGCCTATACAGCTCATCCAACTCCAAAGATATCATCTTATATTGTTCCAGAGCATATCCATCCAACACCCCCTCCTGATATCTCTTGAGATCATCTTTCATCTCCCTAATTCTCCTTCTTATATCTCTGAAGGTATTCTTTGCCCATTTATTTAATGACTTCGAACACCTCTCAATTCTAGCATCAATAGGGAAGTCCTTACTATCATTCTATGATCTCCTCACCACCTCCATACAATTCTCATCATCAGAAAGCCACATCGCCTCAAACCAAAACTGTCTCTTCTTACCCCACCTCACCTCACTTTCTCCAGCCTTAAGCAAAATTAGATTATGGTCAAATTTATATCGGGGTAGATGGATAACCTTTGACTGATGAAACACTTCCATCCAATCTGGGATAGCAAGGAATCTATCTAATCTCTCTTGAACTAGCATCTCTTGCCTCTGACCCTTTTCCCAAGTATAACAACATCCCTGGAATCCTAAATCGATCACCCCACATTAGTCAATAGCCTTTCTAAACAGATCCATAAACCTCTCTACCTTAGAAACCCCTCCTATCTTCTCACTAGCCCTCATAATTTCATTGAAATCACCAAAGAAAAGAATAGGAATCTCGCATTTTGCTCTCTGTATCCTCATTAACTAGAAGGTTTTGTATTTATTGACTGCCTCTGGCCATCCATAGATCCCCACCCCCTCCAACATGGTCTCCCTTAAAGATTCAAGAAATCCACCGCTATATGATGCTCAGAAAAGACACAACATTTACCCTAGTGTTATCCCACCATAACCCCAAACCCCCGGCTCTTCCTCTGCTCCCTACACACAACCCTTTTGTAAACTCGCATTTACCTCGCACCTTCTCCAACTCTCTAGCCTTTACTTTTGTTTCCATTAAAAAAAACTAGGTTTGGCCTCTCTCTCCAGTATGTGTCCTTGAGAGCTCTAACTGTCCAAGGGCTGTTAATCCCCTGACAGTTCCAGCTCAAGAGTTTCATTGCTCTTCGTGGGGTGAATCACCATTCACCACTGCTACTTTAAAGAAATCCGCAAAGATCTGGTTGTTTTCACCCGGCTCGCCCCACATAACTTTATTCCTTTTACTCTGATCCCTATTTTCCTCAATATCTATCTCCACTATGCCCCTTTTGACCCCGCTATACTTCACCCCCTTCATACCCTCACCTAGCTTCTTACAAATCCTTCTATTTCCCTTCCCTCTATTTGAATTCATAATATTACCCTTCCTCAAAGAGCTCGAGTTAGGGGGAGACTTAGCCCCTACCACATCACGTCCCATATTTCCTCTTTTCCCTTTCATGATCTCACCATCAATCTTACTACTACCTAAATCTTCTTCTTGTTCCCTATGTCTATGTTGCACTCCCACCTGGCTTACCCCACTCAAACCGCACCCCACTTGATTTTCCTCCACACTTGCCAACACATCCCTATTAGCTATGCTTCTCGAGACCCCACCCACCTCTACCGCAGCTGACTTATCCCTCCCCACCCTCAAATCCATCCCCTCCATTCCACTTGAACGTAGCCCATAAAATCCCTCCCCATGCACGCCTCCCTCACCTTCCTGTCTCCCCTCATTACCCTTATCATCCACTCCAACAACACTCTCCCTTTCCCCTACCCCCCTAACATCCTTTACCCTACCCAAAAGCACCTCTCTTACGGCCTCTTTCCTCTTCAGCCTCTTCCGCTGAAATAGACACTTATCTAAGTTGTCTAGCAACTTCCTCCACACCCTCACTCTGGCTCCTCCAGCTAGTATCCATCTCCTTAGTAACAAAAATAGATCGCCATGGTTTGTCATTCCTATCTTTGCCATCCCCATCCACTCTACTCACCTTCTTCCAAGGTGATGCACGCATTTCGTCGTTGAAACATTTACGGGCAGCAGCTTCACTACAGTCCTTCTCTCCATGACCTAGCCTACCACACACATAACAAAACAGGGGGAGCTTTTCATATTTCACCCGCACCACCAATACCTCTCCATTCACCCAAAACTCCAATTCATTCACCAGAGGTTTACAAACATCAATCCCTATATGTAATCTCCAAGACCTATTCACGCCTCCCCCTTCCTGATTATCCCAGCCTATATACACACCCAACTTCTTCCTAATTATCTTAGTATTCAACTCATTCCCCCTCCCTTTAAACGGAAATTCATTAACCTTAACCCAAAATGGAACAAAAAACAAGGCATTATCAGAAGGTTTAGTCTCACCTGATATTTCTTTGAGGACATATGTATTATGATCTAACAGGCTTGCTTCCAATCCATGTTTCGGGCTCCATACGCTTCTCATAGTATTGATCAGAGCCTTTGTATTTACGTTTCTATCCGTCCAAACCTTTCCAATGAGGCTTAAAGCAATTCTTAAATCCTCCTCTCCCTGACCCTCTGAAATCCATTCGTCATCTAACGTGGGAACGCCTCCCCTATCCATCGACTCGGCATGAAAACCTAACAAATCTAACAAATCTTGAAAACCTAACAAATCTCGAGACACCTCGAGGAAACGACCTTCAACACAGAAGAAAAACCTAGTATGCACTAGATGACTACCTTCCCAAGGAAACCCCAGAGGGAAAAAAAAAACCTTTAGTTTTTTGGCCGTAAGTTTAATATGCTTAAATATTAAATTTCTAATATTCTTGAAATATTAGTACTGTGCAGTGCATGAAATTAAAAAATATTGGTATAAGCCAAATACACATAGAAAAGAAAGAGGATATCCTAATTCATACATGACATTAAATATATTAGGATATTGAGATATTAAATATATGTATTGTTATATATCAGATATAGCTATTGTTATATTAAATATAAATAAAATTATATTTGATATATAAATACAGAAAATATAAAAATTCATAAAAACGTATATTAGGAATATACATTATGATTTCAGGTATAAAATAAACAAAGTTACGCAAATGCCCCTGATATGATACATTTATATTAGGTATAAATTAGGAATTTCTAGGAAAAGAAATGTGTTCGGAAAATAATAAAAAATGCATCACCGTACCTAAATTCATCCACTAGTTAATTATATCAACAATGTGAATACATAGCAATGTACTTTGTTCAATACTGTACACGTACTTTATATTGATGGATCGTGATCGGCTTTTATTTATTTATTCACTTATTTACTTATTATATGTATCTATTTATTTTTTGTCAATTTTAATTACAGCATTGGAGCTCAACTTGATGGTTTTCATCCTGACTATAATATAAAAGGTGTTACCGTTAAGGGATGTACTTTCAATGGAACATCTTTTGCCGCAAGGATCAACCCTCGGCCAACCGACAAATTTAGTGTAGTATCGAATATCATTTTTGAAGATTTGAAGATAGATCAAGCCTCAAATCCAATAGTAATTAAAGCAGACTTTCCACCATTAGCAGATAAGGTCAATCTTTAACCTCCTTTGTCTAATTGGTTTTTTCAGGCATGTAATTTTTTTTTATTTTTTTAACTCAAAAATGTAGATTTGGATTTAATTTCCATATCTAACCACAATTTCTAATAAAACTTATATTGAAATCTATTTCTAAACTAAGTGATCGGGCTCCATAATCCCCCACCTTCACTTACCCTGACATGTATGGGTCTAACTGAAATAGGACGTTGAATTGAATTGAATTGAATTGAATTGGTGTGTATAGAATTTCATATTCATTGTAAGAGTGTATATTAGATAATGAAGCTTTTCTAATTCATACTTGATATAAATTATATTAGAAAATACAAATTTAAATACAGATATATATATCAGATATATTAGAAATATAGAAAATATTAAAATAGAAAAAAAAAACATGATAGTTGATACACATCTAATGGGTTTTTTTTCTTCTTATTTATGTAGTCAAATTATGCAAAGATCACAGAAATCCAGTTCAAGAACATTAGGGGTACAACAACAACAAATTCAGCTCTCTCTATTGCATGTAACAAGGCGGCTCCTTGTGAAGAAATTGAAGTGGCTGATGTATTTCTCCAATTCACAGGCTCCTTAATTGGAAAGATGGCCAATAGCATTCCTTCATCTACATGTGCAAATGCACAAGTAATATTTAGCGGAAAGCATGATGGATTGAGTTGCGCTTTAAATGTTATTTACTAAGTTTTGTTTCTAAATTATTAGTCACGATGAGTAGTACTACTAAAAGGAAGGAAAAAGGTTCAAAACTTGTATTTAATTATTCGAACACTTCAAAATGATTTATTATATATGATTATTATTTAGGCATATATAGTAGTTGTTAATTCATCTAAATGTCCCAAATTTAAGATTATGATTAAACAAAGAATTTTATTGTTTAAAAAAAACAAAGAATTTTATAACACAGACCCAATAGAAACTTGTTAATATAAGTAAAATAAATTAATAAAGGGACTAAAAAAATAACAAAATTCGCTTTTGGGTGTTTGCACGTAGACATGTGCATTGGATCGGGTTTAGGGCCGAGATGAGTCACATGCAAAACGGGCCAAGCCGAGCCAAAGGAGATGCTAAACAGGTCGGGTCGAGCCGGGTCAAAGGAGATATATAATGGGCCGAGCCATCCAAAGAGAGTATAATTTTTTATCTATATAGGGTGATAGTTTACATGTATCACCTCCAAACTTTGATAGTAGACTATCCGTAATATGTGGAGATAATTCATTACTAATAGTGTTTAAAAATTTTGGAAACTATAAGCCCATTATTGACCCGACTTAACCTATTAAAGACTCAATAAAATATGACCCTTTAAGAGACCAACCCATTAGACCCATTATTGATTATACCATTTTTCAAACGGCCCGGTCAAGGGCCCCTAACGGCGGCCCTCCCATTTGAACACCTCTATTTACATGTGTGACTATGTACGATGCATAAGGGTTTACGTGGTTGAATTACATGATAGGAACAGTTGAAGGGTTAGAGTAGAAGTTACCAATAAATCTTAAAAAGAAGACTATATATCCAACAAACTAATTAATAGGGACATTATCAAATGAACATATCCTCAGGAAAGGTTTTCTTGTTATAAATCCATCATATATATAACATCATTGATGATTTGAACAGAGTAAATATGGTGGTGAGATATGAATAGGTTATGGAGCCAAAATTCGTCTGTAAGTGGCTCTACTCGATTCAATTAACTTTTCACAAAAAATTTAAGATTTACTATACAAAGCAATATTAAGGCCCTAATGAACACATAAACTTAATAAGAATGTGGTTTAATTAAGCACATGATAAAAACTTAAATGGTAACCTTGTGTTCTACTTTATATGAGCTTTTTAGTTTTGTGTTATGCACTTATGCTTTGCCTTGTTTGGCAATGAAACTCTAAACTCGATTTCTGCTGGCCTAAGATTATCGTTGTTGTTGAAAAATGGCAAGATTGTATGGTGGCCTTGTGTTAATGCTAGGTGGCCCTTGTAGGTGTTCGAAGATACTAACACTATGGGCTTGAGTCTAAGGTGGGTTCAACACATTCTAATTATTTTTATGAAAAAGCAAAGAGCGTTGCTTCCAACCTTCATAATAGGTATTTGAATAAGGGTTAAATAGCCTCCTCTAATTGTTGATATATATAGCATTCACATGTTCACTTCCTATATACCCATAAGTACACTTATATTCACGAAAATCATGCCTCAAAACAACACACATATTATAAGTAGCAATTATAGCAGCTTTTGCATGCATCTTACCCAAACTATTTGTAAGAGATTGATGAAGAAGAATCATTCCTTACATTGGACCTTGAGAAATAACAAGTATATGTGGGGCATCCATCTTCTCAATTGGGGCCAAAGTATCCTCACTCCTATGAATTTTACCTCTAGAAGAAGCATTTATATACAATTTTCTATCATGATTCAAACCATTGTAGAAATTCTTAAAAAGTAACCAATCTAGTAGACTATGATGAGGACAACACTTCAACATCCTCTTCTATCTCCTCTAGGTTTCATGTAGTTTTTTTTATATCATAAACTGATCTGATAAAAGTTGTTGATCTCAACCTTAGCTTGGGTGTCGTGCCTAAATCTAGTAATTTGATTTCATGAGAAAATCTTTAGTTAGTTTATCCCATGTATCATATGTACTCAGATCCTCGCCTCTCAATCACTCTCTTTCCCTATCCCTTAGAGAAAAAGGAAATAAATGCAGCTTCACAACATCTTTAGAATAGTCATTTATTTCCTTGGTATCACACTTTTTCCAAAATATTTCCACGTGTGAAATAGAAAACTTAATAGAAAGCCCTATAAACAAAGCATTAGCAATTAATTGAATAAAAATCATCTTTAATTCAAAAGTTAGTTGCATTTGTTACTTATGGTAGAGAAATGCTTGACATCATCTGAGGGCCAAGAATACCATACTCAAACAGAGTTTTTGGCGGTTGATCTTCAGCCATTGTATCTTTCTTCTTATTCTTATTTTTCTAGATCTAAGGGACTAAAATCTTCGTGACCTATTCGTTGAGTATGCATGGACAAGAAAAACTAGAAACAAAAGATCAAATAATTAAGGATAGCCAAAGAAACAAGTGAAACTCAAAAGTGTAGAAGAAGTAAATCCAAAATAACTATAAAAAAATAGTTGGTCCCGACAACACGGCGCTAAAATTTACTCAGGTTGTCATAACCCTGTAAAAAATAACTTAACAATACCCTTTATAATCTGGCAAGGTCAAATTCTAAGAGACTAATAAAACTAAAACCAAACTGACCTGAACTTCTACTAAACAAGTAACTTAGTCAAAAAGAGATAATTTATCCCTAAGGCTAATTAACAAGACTAAATAAAACAACCTAAAACTAAGCATCACCACTAATCACAATCAATACTAAATTCAATCATACCCTAAAGCAAATCAATCAACACATTCAAGAGGATAAACCTACCTTGACAAATACTTTCTCTTTTGGTTGGGTCAAGGTTTTTTCCCCAAAGGATTGGTTATAGGCTTACAAGTAAGTTAAAGTGAGACGACAATCTGTGATTCCATAAACGAATAACTATTATGGAAGGCCTAAAAGCTAATAGTACAAAATCCTTAACTTACTTCTAAAAATTTGTTAATGAACCTTTAAACCATAATGTACTTGATTCAATTGTTTTTATTGATTGTTATACTTTCCTTTATTTGTGTTATGAGCTTTGGCTGACTTGTGTGGTTTTGTTACATGAACTTGTCCTGGTAGGGCAGATTCTCTGAGATCGACGCGGTGGAGTGACATATAACAGGGTACTTTTCTACTAATGAAACAATTGTATTCTTTTTTTAGCTGTTGTTGACAAGTTGAACTGTAATTTTTGTGAACAAGTTTGGTTTACATTAACAGCTTTTTTTTTTTTTTGTAAATTAAAATATTATCTTATTTGATACCATAGATTAGACCGATAGTTGGGATTATGTTATTGAGGTAATAGATGGATAAATACTTATGTTTTCGCAATTTGACTAACTAATCTGTTTTAAATAATTGCAAATTATTGGGCTGTTACAAATAACTTGGAAACTTTTCAGTGAAGTAGTACAACTTTAGTTCATGATGGTCCTTTTCTTAAGTCATTAATCATTGATAGATTAATTAACCATTTTATCCATCACCATCTTCCTTCTAGAAATAAATGACTTTCTAGAATGTCCTTAAATATTTTAAAAATTATGTTCAATATATGAAAAATACGAAGTAGTATTAAATACTTCCTCCATCAAAAGTCTTTCATTTTGGGCATTGAAGATATCTTGTTCTAAATAATCTTGAATGAACCTAACTCACATCAACAGAAAATGATAATAGCGCTAAATTACTATTGTCACACTCTTTGAAATTAAAAACAAAAATGGTCTTTTTTCTTGGGATGTACCAATATTAGTTTCCCACATAGACTTGGCATCAAAATCATTTATTTGTATGTTACTCCTTTCAAAGTCATTCTAAAACAAAGTCTCTACAATTTTGTAGCAAACAACTAAGAGAACATGGCAAATAATTTTGAACATATCAATATGAATTTAAAAAAGCATTTTTTATTTACCGCCCCACTTTTACATGTGACGATGATGTCGGCAGCTCTTCCATAGCTTTGGTTATTTGTCGACATCAATTACGGCGGTAGTTGACTGGAAACCGACGAGGTTGGTGGTGGTTGACCGAAAATCGACGAGATAGTCGGTCGATACAAGGTGGCATAGGTGGTTAAAGGCGGGGCTTGGTGGTTTGTGGGGATTGACAGGAGTGCGAAGTAGAAAGTTAAAGATTAAATATGAATAAGATTTAAAAAGTGCAAAGACAAAAGGGTAAATGCGAGGGGCTAAAGTAAAATTGAAGATAAAAATATTTTGAGTCGCAAAAAATGAAATATAGGAGAGGAAAGATTTACAAAATGACAGTCGTATATATGGCCCATTGATAAGAGGTTCAATGTTTATCATGAAGGAAATGTCACAATCCATTAGTAATTAGTGCTCATGATCATTTTTGTAGTCAATTATGTTTCGATTGGAATTTTGACTGTTTTTAGTGGTAAGAAATGGGTCATTTACATAGAGTTCTATATAATTTTTGTGTAGCAGTAAGTATAATTGAGACATTTTATGATATGATCATTTAAGTGATGCTTAATTAGTGATATGATGATATGAAGAAGTAGGGTTAGTTAGTGATTTTGTAGTGTTTTGAACAATTCAATATGGCATTGATCTGATTTATCACTTGAAAATTATTAAATTTTAAATAAAAAAATTGACAACTTTTTTTTTAAAAAAAAAAAAAATCGATTCTCCTCAGCAGTGAGCTCTTCCTCTAGCTTCTTTGGAAATCTTTTTCAATTTCTATATTACCCAAATTAAAAATAAATAAGTAAATATGAACTACCATTAAAACTAATACACACAATCTTCCCTCAGCTTAGAACTACCACTAAAAGTATAATACCCAAGGTCTTCTCTATGTTTACTTTTTTTATGCTACTAATTTCAAAGCAACAACACTTGATGATTTTTGTGTGTTACAAATGAGAGTAAAGTAAGGAAGCACAATGACATTAATATCTTCCTTTTTTAAACAAGCAAGCATTTTTCTAGGTAGCACTACTAGCAACAATTCTTAAAAATAAACGGGAGAGAGAACGTTATTATCAAAATCAATACTTTGAAAATTTCAAATTATCCATTTAACCATTTTGTAATTTCATTTATTTAAGCTAATTAATATGTTAATAATCAAACTTACAACTTCATTCAACGACTACTAATAATTTCCTAGAAGGTTATTAAATTCGTAATCTTAGAAAAATACGGTGCTGCATGGGTAAATGTTAGTTTATCTAGTTAATTCCGAAAGTGAGAATTTATTGTGCCACTTGTTCCTCACTCTTATCCTGGCACCTGTCACACCTTTTCCGTACGCTTTATTTATATTCATCCCCCATTCCCCTCCTATTATTACCTCTCCTTCAATATTCTCTTCCTCCCTAAAAACAGTTGTCTTTAATTTTTTTTTTAAAAACTTTTTTGTGGATTCTGCAAAATTGAGGGTGATCATTCTGTCAAATGGCGCCCAAGCTTACTAAGATTCCTAGCATGCGTGAGAGAGTTGAAGATACTCTCTCTGTTCATCGTAACGAGCTTGTGTCTCTCCTTTCCAGGTTTCTTTTTCTATTTTTTTCGGTTTTTATATACGTAACTCTTAGCCCTAATTACAATACTCCCTCCTTTTTATGTTTCTCATTCCTGAATCTTTACTAATTTTATCCGTAATTTTTGACAAAAATAATTTCAATTGAAAATTATATTTACGGATTTATTCCCGATTTTACTTGGAAAAAAAAAAAAAGCAAATGCATTTAAATGTTACTCGATTACCTAGTCTTTACATTAAAAATATTGAAGTGTTGGAGTGTGATACTGAAATCATATTCTGTCTATATTAGTTCTCGTATGGCTTCCTTTTATATAAAAAAATATATATATTAGTACATTATTTATTCATTAATTTAACATAGTAAGATTCCCTTTGATTCCTGCTTTTAATTTTTTTACTAAAATTGACACCAAAAAGTTAGAGTAGAGTAATTTCACGACATAGTAAGTATTACTAATGTTTGGTTTATGCTTAACGGTTATACTTTTAATTTTATTTAATTAATTTGCCAAGGCCCTAAGGTTGCATATGTCAATTTTCTATTCCTACCCGTAATTGATTGCGTTTTCACTTTTTACTGTGGTAAATGTGAGTTTTGTTGGGTAATTGAATATTTTCTGAAGTGGGAGGTGGGGTTGAACATAGGTACGTGGCGCAAGGAAAATGTCTGTTACAACCTCATCATTTGATGGATGGATTGGAAAGTGTGATCGGCGAAGATAAAGGGAAGCAAATTCTAAGTAATGGCCCGTTTAGCGAAGTTCTTAGGACTGCTCAGGTGATTGTAATTCTTATCTTTGGTGTTTTCGCTTCTATTTTAATTGTATTACGTTTGTGCAAATTCGTTATTACCCATCTGTTTTTGGTTATGAAAATGACACTTATAGTTATAAATTTATAATATACTTCCTTATTCTCAAATTAAAATTAACGAATCGGGACGTGGCCTTTGATTTTACTAAAGTATGTTTCCCCTACTTATCCTCTATGACGGCCGTGTGTTTGGAAATCTCACCTACTTGGAGTGAGACACGTATTGTGGGACGACAAGCGAACAAACTTGGTCCAGAGCTAGGGTCTTTCTTTTGGTAACTGGGGCCCACAACGGATGGACTATTGGACTGAAAGCTTATCCTAGGAAATTATTTATGCGTCTTTGTGGGCAAGAATGAGTGTGTCCACTGATAGAAGTCTCTAGACTTGTACTTGTGGCATGTCTATGATGTTATCATTGTTATGGAATGATGGAGAACTATACACAAATCTAGAAGTCTGGTGGCACACTATCTAGAGCTGCTAAAATCTGACCCGATCAACAAATTATTCGGAAATGACTTGGACCCTGTAAACCGACCCAAATGACCTGAAACCAACACAAATCCGATTAGACCCGATAATCGAAGATATGAACCTAATATGTGTTCGATCCATTACAGATTTGACTTAAACACAACCCGAAACCGATTAAACCTGACAAATAGCCGATGTGACCTGACTTATAGGTAATACAATAATACACATATTATTGACATGTTCAATCGACATGTGATATAGGTAATACAATGATACAATAATACACTACATATACACATTATATATTCGTTTGGTAAAATAATACACATTTAGTAATCATTATCTCATAAATATATTGTTTTGCAATGACCAATGGTTTAACCATCATATAAAACAAGTAATGGCATGAGCTAATTCAGAATTACCCAAGGTGAATACAACAAAATAGCCAATACCGAGTCATTAATTAATAACATGGCATTAATGACCCGATAAAACCTAAACTAGATTTCAACCATAATCGAGATGACTCATTACCATAATTAATTTAACCCAAAATCTACTATAACCCCGTTTAGAAATCGACCCAGATTGACTTAACCTATATTCACCCGAACCGAATACGACTTGATCCGAACTTGAACTGAACCTGAGCAAGTAAATAACCGATTTAACCCGATCCGATAATAATTTGATCCGATAGGCCAAATTTACCCGATTTAACCCGAACTGATAAGCATCGACTTGCGATAGGTTAATACATAACTGATTCATGGATCCAAATTGACACTTTTAGCACTATTTAATGGAATGATCTAGACCTTTGGTCACACTTATCCACTTAGATAAAGGGGGGATGACAACCCTTCAATGTGGATATTGTGATATGTTTTAAGTTTCATGGTCGGAACTTGAAAGTTATCAGCAAATTTGAGTAACGTTGAATTGTTATGGATCATGACGCTAAAAATCTAGTTTATCTTGTTTTTATAAAATTCTCTTTTCACTCCCTAGTAGGGATGACAACGGACTTGATATGGACTGAATCATTATGGATCCAGATTCAAATCCCTTTTTCAAGGATGGATTCAGATCCGTCGGTTAGAAAAATAAGGATCCATATCCAGATATAACGGATCCGGGTCCAAACGGGTCCAAAACGGATCCTACATATTGTCTATTTTTTTGCGGTAATAATAAGTTTCAAATTTATAAATCTGTATTTTGCATCTACGACAACAATCCAACGAAGGATGTAAGTTTAATACTTGAATACAATTCATATAACTACTCAAATATTACAAAACAACAAAGTATAAATGAACAAAATCACAGAAAATTTAAAAAAAAGGTAACGGATCCGGGTATTATGGTTAGAGTCGTATCCAGATCCGTTTTTCAATCACAGGACCCGGATTCGCCGGGTCTAAATTTTGAAGACCCGCATCCATAAAAACGGATATGGATCAACGGATTCGTGTCATGTCCAATATCCGTTGCCATACTCCCTAGTAATGCATGGAACTTTAAGCATCAACTTTTTGTTCAAAGTTTTGAGTTTAAACTTTTACCATTATTTTTCTTTTTATGTTTTATGGGATTTATAATAAGATACGTTGTATAAAGTACCTTAAGAATAAAGTTTAGCAACTACATTATTACAATGCAAACTATTGTACTCCGTAGTAATTTTTGACAAAATGTTGGTTGATATTTTAAAGTTTGACCGTAAAATTCAAACAATAGTTTATTTTGTGCCCATAAGCAAAAAAAAATTTGAGAACAAGTTTACATGGCGTATTTATAAGACACTCAGTTTGGCAATTTGATTTGTTAAACATGCTACTTACCAAACATATGTATATCAACAACAATATTGACTGCAAGCATGGAAATATGTCCTATTGTATGCTTTGGCTATTAATCTGTTATCCTTATGGTTGTGCAAGGTACCTTGGATAATGTTAGGGAAGACATTATACATAACTCATTTTAGCAGTGGCAGAAAGAAGTGTTCGAAATGAAATTCTGAGTCTACTTGATATTGACTTCTTGATCCAAATGTGAAAGATCAAATTATTTCAGTAATCAATATCATAGCTTTGTAGGCAAGGCTTTTGTTTTGAGTCTTTTGACCCTTAATAAAGTGAGAGAGACATTTTTCTAGTTTTAGAATATGGAAAACATGTACAGCAGTTGTAACCTGTGTTCTGATGTTTCATGCTTTTTAAAATTTGCTTTGCTTTGTTTTATGGTAGAAAGAAAAAATTTTCACTCCTTGGTGTGTTTGGTTTTGTTTTATGGTAGGAAGCAATTGTTGTTCCTCCCTTTGTTGCTATAGCACTCCGTCCAAGACCTGGAGTTTGGGAATATGTTCGTGTTAATGTCTACGAACTTAATGTGGAGCAGTTAACTGTGTCTGAGTATCTCCGCTTCAAGGAAGAACTTGAGGATGGAAAGTGAGTATGACATCTTTAAATCTGTTTAATTCAAGTCCTCAAATCGTATTATTCATGAATTTGTTGTATAATAGGGCTGATGACCACTATGTTCTTGAGCTTGATTTTGAGCCTTTCAATGAATCAGTTCCGCGTCCAACACGCTCTTCCTCAATTGGTAATGGGGTTCAGTTTCTCAACCGACACCTGTCATCCATTATGTTTCGCAACAAAGACTGCTTGGAGCCGTTACTTCATTTCCTTCGAGTACACAAACATAAAGGAGTTGTAAGTTATACTGTTACTCTCCTCTACTGTGAAATTGTGAATGGCTGAAAGTTTGGAACCTGGCTGTTATTTTTCTGTCAAGAAATACTAGTTGACAACTAAGTTTAGGGTGTCCGGAAAAGCTGTTAAGGTTTATGGTTGGTATCTGAATGAGATATCTATATATTTTTTTTTTTTGAGGAGGGTTGGGGAGAGCAATGTGACCAATAATTCTGAAGGAAGGGAATTAAAAACATTTGCCTCTGCCTGCTTGCTTGGCTCGGTACAAGGATGCTCTAGGTAATGTGCAATTGATTGTGCAGGTCATGATGTTGAATGATCGGATACAAACTATATCTCGTCTTCAGTCTGCATTGTCAAAAGCTGAGGATCAACTATCCAAGCTTCCACCAGAAACACCTTACTCTGACTTTGAATTTGTGTATGCCTATACTTTAACAATTGCATATGCCTTCCATTTATCTTGTCTTCGTTCACACTTTTATCTAAAGTTGAGTTTGGCTCTTCCACAATATAAGAGTTGATTACTACTTGATTGGAGTATAAGATATTCACTATTTGCCACATGTTTGCAGACTCCAAGGTTTGGGTTTTGAGAGAGGTTGGGGCGACACTGCAGAAAGGGTTTTAGAGATGATGCATCTACTACTAGACATCCTTCAGGCTCCTGATCCCTCCATATTAGAGACATTTCTTGGAAGACTCCCCATGGTGTTTAATGTGGTCATTCTGTCAGTACATGGGTACTTTGGCCAGGCACATGTGCTGGGCTTGCCTGACACTGGTGGCCAGGTACAAGGGTAGACATTCATCAGGTCATATATTTTTATGCATATTCTTTTTCTGATCTGCAGTTCACCCATGAAGTTTTAATTGATTGGTATTGTTCAGAGGTTGGAAATTGCTGCAATCTATGTTTTCTGTATTATAGACACCTCAGTAAACCATGAATTGATACTAACCTAACTGCTCTTTTCCTTGAGTAATAGATTGTTTATATACTTGATCAAGTGCGAGCTTTGGAACATGAAATGCTTCAACGAATAAAGAAGCAAGGACTGGATGTGACTCCTAGAATTCTTATTGTAAGAATCTTTCAAGCTCTGTAATTTTAGGGCAGGGAGTGTCAAACGTGACTGTTGGACACTCTCTAGGATTACTTTATTTTTAATGTCTATTCTATGTTTCCTCGAAATGGAAAAAAGAACAGTGCTTGTAGTCAATAATTTTGGTATCCTGCTATTTGTAGGTGACTCGGTTAATTCCTGATGCTAAAGGGACCTCATGCTACCAGCGTTTGGAGAAAGTCAGTGGAACAGAATATGCTAGTATTCTCAGAGTTCCCTTCCGATCAGATAAAGGAATTCTTCGTAAATGGATATCTAGATTTGACGTCTGGCCTTATCTAGAAACTTTTACTGAGGTAATTGCTTACTGTCGAGAGACCCTTAACTGTTAAATCCTGTATATGGACATATGGTGATTCATTCATGTTGTTGGCAGCTCTACCTTGTTTGTTTGTGTTAATGTTGCAAAAACCATCTGTGTAGTGAACAGTGTTATTTTCCTGTCTTGTTGTATCTGGATGCATGTTGGATGACCTGATGGCCAAGAAGTTCTTATGGAAACCAAACTTGAATTCAATGCCATTCTGTTCCATTCTCTAATACATGCAAGAGACTGGCTCCCATTCATTTGCATGCATCGTAATATGTACATTACAAAATCTTGTTTGTTTATTTTTATTTAGCTTAAGGACGTCTTAATGTTTATTGTGACCAACAGTTGTTGAGTAACAAAGAAAGTTATATGTGGTTTTGTTTTAAGACTCTCAAGCAATGGATTAGATTGAGAACTTCATTGTTGTGAAAAGAACTTATACCTTATTAGTTCTGATCCTTGCATCTTGAATACTTGAGTAATTTAATATGTCAAGATTTCTTACCTTGCTGAATTTTCAAAGAGTTGAAGCCTGAAGGTGATAGGAGTAAGAGTTTGGACGATGGTATGTGCCCCACCAGAAAACTATTGTTTGTAAGTTGCTTATTTGGCACGGTGTGATTGATCTTGTGAGAATTATAACCTGAAATCAGTGTGAAATTTATTGTAGCTTTAGAAGCAGATATATTTTATAAGTATGAAGTGGTGCTTGATGTTTTTATGACCTGATGAGTACTTTTGTCTCCAACCGTTTGCTTCCGTCTGGATTTATTCTATTAGAATGGTAGTCTGGATCTAATTCCTCAGAATGTGTGGTAATTTTAACAGTAATTATTGATGTTGAATGGATAGGTTTTCCTACTATGGATCTCTTACCCTGGTTAATTTGAAAACTCTTGTTTTCACCTATAAGCTGTTCTGTGCGCCAGTTATAATGTAGTCTTTTAAGAGCATGTTTGGTATGATGTTGGAAATGAAATGGAATAGAAGCCAATAAGAAGTGAAAAGGGTAATGTCAAGTGCTACCATTACTAATTGTTTGGTATATCCAAGGAAAGGAAACACTTGTAAAATATTGGGATTGAGGAGGATAAGGGTTTTTGTTACCATAGGTTTCGGAAGGGTAACAAGTGGGTGATAATGGTTACCCTTAGGAAATGTATTGGGTTACTCCATCTCACATACCAAATACTAGGTAATGGAAATGATTATTTAATTTTATTTCTACCCCTTAAAAAATGCTCTAAGTATCTAATCAAATATCAAAGTTCAGATATTTGTAATGTATATTTATATTTGTGTCTGAAGAGGCATAGGCTAATCCTCTGTTCCCTAGATTATGTACCCAAGGATACTCATGACTTGCTTAAGCCCTCAGAAAATTCAACTGATAGTTTCAGGATGTCTCAAATGATTGCCAGCATGTTTGACTCGTTCTTTATATATTTGGTCTTGTATCCTTTTGGAACTGGTAAAGAAGATCCTTTCTCTTTAGTGTATTTTTAACAGCTCCTATTTTTCTCCAAGGATTAACTGTCTTACACTTGAGTATCATAATATGCATGCCTGTGTAGTAGATCAGATCTTGCCAGGAAGTTCTATACATAACTGTATTGGTCCATTATCACAGGGTTCTATCTGGAAGATCCTAGACCATCAGTATGTTATGATACTGTCCATTTGCATCCTATAAGATCTCTTTCACATTGATTTATTTAGTTTGCTTATTGCTGATGTTATTACATATGTTTGCATGCAATTAAATATAAGCTGTGTGATCGCCCTTGTCAGGATGCAGCTGGTGAAATTATTGGTGAGTTGCAGGGTCGTCCAGATCTGATTATTGGCAACTACAGTGATGGAAATCTTGTTGCTTCTTTATTGTCGTACAAAATGGGTGTCACCCAGGTAAAACCTTACTATGATAAAGTCCTTTGTATTTTTCAAAGGCTTTTTGTGAGGGTTTTTCTTGAGATTATGATGTGTTTGTAACCGTGAAGCTTTTCATTCTTTTGATGAAGTGTATCTATGAAGCTTTGTTTTCTATATTTCCTCTGCATATTATTTATTGCTTTATGTAATGTGTTTTCAGTGCAATATAGCCCATGCTTTGGAGAAGACCAAGTATCCAGATTCTGATATTTATTGGAAAAAGTTTGAGGATAAATACCATTTCTCGTGTCAGTTTACAGCTGACTTGATGGCCATGAATCATGCTGATTTCATCATTACAAGTACTTACCAAGAGATAGCTGGGACGTAAGTATGAAATTGCTTGCTTTTAACAGTCCTGTGTAATCATGTTAGTTCATCTACTTGATCAAATTATTATGACATTAATCTAGTGACATTGATTTCTTATGCCCGATTTTGTGTTCATCGTTGCTAAGGAGCTATGAGTCCTAATATACGAAATGTGAAATCTTTGAGTACCACAAAGTTTCGTGTAATTTCTTTCGTAATGTGTGTTTATAGAAATTTTTCTTAGTTTTCATAAACCTTGATTAACATTTGATTGTCTGTTGATTAAATGAGTTCAGGATTCATGCCTTGTATCAACTTCCTTGCTCTCTTATCATGATCTGATCTTCTTAGTAATCTGTTAAGTACAAAATACATATTGTGCATCGTATAAAGAAATTACTTAAGCTGTAATTTTTATTAATACTTGTTATCTGTTTGGTGTTTCAAATATACAGTTGCCAATTATATTTTATAAATCAGTAATTTTTTTTATTTATAAAAACTGATAGTTTGATCTCTCAATGGCTCCATATGGCCAAATAAGTATACCTCTTCCTCTTTTGAAAATGTGCCAATGCAAATTTTTGCTTTCTCTTCGCATAAATTGCTCAACTTCATCAAATTTTGTTTGAATAGCATTTAGGTAGAGATCTTAGGTCCCAACTCCTTATGCTCCTTCCCTTTTTCCACGTATTTCTTTGTTTTGGCCATCCATGTAGCAAAAGAAATGTTTTCAAGTTTCTCCTGTTAAGATGGATACAGATATTTACAATTTAATTGTTTATTTTGGCATGGAGACATTATCCAATTCCTGGATTAAAGCATATTAGCATATTGCTATTATGTTCAGTGATCAAAACTCTTGCAGGTTTTCCTGACTGTGCTGCCAACCTTCACTTGTGATTTTAGGTCTACTGTACTTCATGAATCACCTGGATAACCATAAATATTTTTTTTCAGGAAGAATACTGTTGGCCAGTATGAGAGCCATACTGCCTTCACTTTGCCGGGACTGTACCGGGTAGTGCATGGGATTGATGTCTTTGATCCCAAGTTCAATATTGTCTCGCCAGGGGCCGATATGTCGATCTATTTCCCATTTTCAGAGAAGGAGAAGCGACTCTCCGCACTTCATGGCTTCATAGAGGATCTCTTGTTTAATCCCGAGCAGAATGAAGAACACATGTAACCTCTTGCTCTTTTAATCTAGCTTCATTTACGCAGAGCCTGTCATTTAAACAAACTAGCATATGGCCGTTGTTTTGGTTCATCTCTTTGCATATAGGTCTTGGTTTTTTCTGGGTATCACATAAATAACAAGTCAGAATTTGCTGTTACTCTTTATAACATAAACTTGTTGTCAACCACAAAGGAATTCTTTAGAAGTTTTTTAGCACCGTAGTAATTAGCATGTCCTTCAGCATGATGTGCATTTTTTTTATGGCTAGCATTTTATCATTGCAGTGGTATACTATATGAGCCATCGAAGCCTATCATATTTTCCATGGCAAGGCTAGACCGAGTGAAGAACATAACAGGACTGGTAGAGTGTTTTGCAAAGAATGCTAAGCTCAGGGAATTGGCAAACCTAGTTGTTGTTGCTGGATACAATGATGTGAAAAAGTCGAATGACAGGGAAGAGATTGCAGAAATCGAAAAAATGCACAACCTTATCAAGGAGTACAATTTGAAAGGACAGTTCCGGTGGATAGCTTCTCAAACAAATAGAGTTAGAAATGGTGAACTCTATCGCTACATTTGTGACAAAGGAGGTATTTTTGTGCAGGTATGTCCTACTATGCCCATGACTATCCTTCATGCTGTGGACTGTAGAGACTAAACGTCTTTGACTAGCTACATCGAGTATAAAATGTTCTTGTCGAGAAATTTGGTCAAAAGCAATCCTTTTTTCCCGGGTACCACTCGTCAAATTAAGGAGGATTAGTATTCAAATGATTACACGAATTTGTTGGAGACTTGGACTGATAGGTTTATCGTCCTTATCAAAAGCCTATTTTACTAATCAAAGTCATGGCTGAAATCCTCATCACCTAAACTCATAAAATACATTATTATGGATTGCAGCCTGCATATTATGAAGTATTTGGTCAAAAGCTATCGTTTTTTCCTGGGTACCACTCATCAAATTAAGGAGGATTAGTATTCAAATGATTACACGAATTTGTTGGAGACTTGGACTGATAGGTTTATCGTCCTTGTCAAAAGCCTATTTTACTAATCAAAGTCTGGCTGAAATCCTCATCACCTAAACTCATAAAATACATTATTTATGGATTGCAGCCTGCATATTATGAAGCATTTGGGCTTACAGTTGTTGAAGCAATGACTTGTGGTCTTCCCACATTTGCTACATGCCATGGTGGTCCTGCTGAGATTATAGAAGATGGTATCTCAGGATTTCATATTGATCCATATCATGCTGATCAGGCCGCAGAGAAGATGGTTGAATTTTTTACAAAGTGCAGAGAGGATCCAAGCTACTGGAGTAAAATATCTGATGGAGGGCTGCAAAGGATCAAAGAAAGGTTAGTGTCAATGCTGAAATGTATGCATAAGGGCAGGCGTTGCTATCTGGTTTGTGTTTGAACTTTTGAAATTGCAGGTATACCTGGCAAAAGTATTCTGAAAGGTTAATGACATTAGCGGGGGTGTATGGCTTTTGGAAATATGTCTCTAAACTGGAGAGAAGAGAGACTCGACGTTATCTTGAGATGTTCTACATTTTGAAGTTCCGTGATCTGGTTAGTTAATGTCTTCTGTGTCATTGAATCTTTGTCGCCTATTTCCCTTATTTCTATGGTTTTTCCAGCGTTGTTTGAATGTGCCACTCTGCACCTACTTTATATTTGCTTAAGAGATATAAATATGTCTTTCCAAGTTTTTGGACACGAAGGCTGCTGAACAAAGCCTGAATGGATCACCCTATAGTCTTTTTTTTAAAACCAAACTAGACAGCTGCTTGCATGGCATCTTAATATTGCTTTGAATTAGGGTAGTTGTCCCTGATGATCGACATAATACTGCCAGAACTACTTGTCACATTGATATCCGTTATAAGCATTGGGTCATTGCTACCCTTTCCCACTTAATAATGTTGGAAATATATCTATACATCATTAAGAACTTTATCTAGAATTCTTAAAATAATATTAGTATGTGACTATTCCATCCTTTGTAGCATTCTTTTGAAATGGTTAACCATAAAAAGGAAGAGATGAACCATCATAAGCATGATGTACGTGAAATTGGTCTACTGCTTGAAAATAATCATGAGTAATTGCTAATGTTTTGCAACTAATTAGAAGAAGCTAATGCATGTTAATTGTAATTTCAGGCAAAATCTGTTCTATTGGCAACAGACGATGGGACTTCTACAACAGATGCAGTTGCGAATTTTCGTGGACCATGAAAGTTGTTGCTTCTTCAGATGTTAAGCTGTGTGTACTTTCGCTTATGGTAGGAATAACCGAATAACTTTGCCTACCACATGGTTTCACCTGTTAGTATTTTCATTACGTTAATAATGAGTAAAATAGATGTATGGTATTGATTACCCATGGTAATTTGGTTTACTTTATATACTACTAAGCATGTATGAAGCGGACTGTATGAATAGGATAGCGTACTTGCTCTAAGAAGCAGTGGGTCTGTGTATAGATGGAGAATGTTTGAGTTTTTAGAGTACGAATCAAACGTTTATGAAAGAGTTCAAGAATTTGTTGATATATGGGTCATGGAAAGGAAGTCTTGTTGGTCCTTTTCAAGGATCCAGCTGAAAATTGGGAAGTTGTTGATAGCTGCCCAAGTTCCTATTTTTTTTTTTTTTTTTCCAAATCTTAGTCATTAGTGTAGGTTTGATCCTAATCGGATGTTGGCATAGCACTGCCACTAATAGTAGACTCATAAGAAGGCACAGGCACAGGAGTAGGAGTAGGAGGAGGAGGATGGCATTGATGTCAAGAAGACTCATAAGAAGGCACAGGAGGAGGAGGAGGAATCACCGTCCTTAGAGGATGTACATCTAGAGCCTAGGGAGTCTGAACAGGCCTATAATGTGACTCCTCTTCCTCGTGAATAGGCTCAGAGGTCTAGGGATAAACTCCAACCTGTCAATAGAAGGCACACAACCTCTGCGCTTAGTTTACTGATTTGACCTGACCTACTTTTTTTTGGGCCTCAAATTTGGTTTCTCGGACATAACAAGCTCCCTTTGAAGACGAGGCATTGTAAGCGCTCCTTCTCTGCTAGAGCCTTAACCACTAGATCTAGCTCTGCATGTCAAGATTTTATTAAGGAGTGCTCTCTCGCGAAATGATGGATGACCTCATCCCTCCTAGCGTAGTCTACAAAATAGGTGTAGAAGTTTTCAGACTTCTTCTCCCACACCAAACACTGGGATTTATCAGGCGACATCCCCACCTTTTCATAGATGAAGATTTGCAAGCCTGAAACTAAGACATATCAAATGAGAAATTGAGCGAATTTGAACATAACAAAAGATCAAAAGAAAAGAGTTTGAGCTTGTCTTTACTTAGAGTAAGATGGGCACTCATACCTGCCACAAGCAAGTAAACTTTAGGGCGAATGTTCCTATAAGTAATCTAGTAGCTGAATAAAAACACACACAACTTGTGAACGAAGTCATCTAAACTCCTAACATAAGAAAAATGATGCTAGGCCACCCTCTTGTGGCCGGTTAATATTTCTAAGCCCGCAGATCTCAAGGTCCTGGGCTTGCACAAAGTAAGTAGTCCTTGGAATCTGTCCAGATGCCTTGTAGCCACAGGCACCCTAAGCCATAACCAATTATCCCTCTACTTCTTCATATTAGATATTTGGCGGAACACTCCTTACTATCGCCTAGGCAGATGAAGCTCCCCCACTTCTGAGCTGATATAGGCCTTGAAATAAGGAGTAGCTTGAAGAAAGATCTATAGAGCCTTAAGAGTGAGGGGATAAACATGAAGATGTAGACCTAATTGAACTCCAAGACTTTTCTCAAACTTTGAGGCGTGATATGAATCAGGCTGATTGGTACTATACCAAGATTTCTTGGAGAAACAAATGAAAGGGATATCACCAGCCAATAGTCTGATAGGTTATATACAAGGCTATACAACCTGGAAGGGGAAGAGCAACAGAACCATCTTAGTCAGGGATAACACACCAATAGCTTTTTGAAGGGATGTTCCTACAGTCTGACATGACGAACTCGTTTGTATGCTTGGCCTTGGAAGTTATTCAATACTTTAGGAGCAACTTTTCATTGATCATGTTCATGTTGGGTGTAAGATTGTCCCAAGATGGCCAGACCCTGTTTCGAGTTTGCAGGCTATTCAATCAGAGAGGCACCCTCATGAGCCGCCATGTAGTCTCTTTGCTCAAAGGGAAGCCAGGCCATATGAAGCAAGCTGATCCTACATCGATATAGATGTTTGATTGTCTGAAGGTGATGGAGTTTCGTAGACCACCATTGCTTTTGGTTTAGATTCTAAGGAAGAAGGAAGAACAATTTGATACTCCTTGAAAAGAGAGGATTTGAAACATCTTAAATTATTGATCTAGGAAGCAGGGTTCAATGCGAGTGCCACCACGATGCAATAATCGATGACGAATACTCCTAGTCATATTCAAATTTAATTTGAAAGAGAAGAGAGAGATTACCTTGATGAACGAAAATGATCTAGAAGCTAAAAAAGTGAGATTCAAAAGAATTCAAGTCGTCGGAGAGATAATCCGTTAAGAAGAATGAATAAGGAAAATTAAGGAAAGTTTAGAATTGTGAACTTTCAACTTTCACCAAAGTGTTGTAATTATAGAGGATAATTCTAATTAATTGTGGCATTAAACCCACAATTTAAGCAAAATGCCTAATGTTATGGCCCCACTTTTAGATTTAAGCAATTGAAGTTTGAATTTTTCTGCTAAATTTGAATGTTCTCAAAGACATTATAACTTTTAGATAAATTTACTACCAGTCTACCAACAAATTGATGGGTCTAGAGGGCTAATTATATGGGTCTATTACTATTTACTAGGTTATGGGCTAGAAGTTATGTTGGGCCTATTTAAGGGTCCATGACAAGCAATAAAACTTATCTAGTATATGAAGAGAAAATGAGTTATTGGGTCAAATCCAATACCTTAAGTAATGTTAATTCAACATCGTTGACAAGCATCTAAGGATGATCCTACTACACACTTGACCAAATCCTTGGGTATAAATACCACATTCATCACCCTTGCAAAGTTATAGTCATTTTGAGAACAAAAAACACTAGTCTTTGTAAATTATCTTAGATCTTGACTTGACCATTGGAGAGGGTCTTATTGGACATCTCCTTCGAGGCTATTAACCTTTTTAGTGCATGCATTCATCACTATTGATGATTTAAAAAACCTCTTAACAAGGCTTAATCCACCACTCAAATATCAATTGGCTCCCGTTAACGAACAAGACTGAATCTAAAAATCAGTTTATCATTCATTGTTCATGAACTTCTTAACGAAAATATAAGGAGTGGGGATGTTACTCTTAACGGGAAAATTCAGTACTAATACTAGTATGGACAAATTGATATTCTGACATGTTTTACCCTCCCTCCACTGCTCCACTAGTTCCTGTCATCCCCACTGAGAGCCGGAGACGCCTTATCAAAAATTCTTGCAACCTTTTTCAATTTTGCACGACTCTTCCAATGGTAGAGGCGTAGAGCATATAAGCTTATAAAATGTTATTTGAGAAATTTCCTAAATTTTACTATCCTTCATATGTACTAATAGTTAATTGCATGACTTTTGACCTTAATAGATCAAATCCAAAAGTATGTGTAATATTTAATAATATAAACACCATTAATAAGATCTATGGCAAAAGAGAAAAAATATTATGTTGAAAAGTCACAAGTGGAAAGACTATGCAAGGAAGGAAGAATGTCTTACGAATTTAGGGTCTCCTCATTATTATACTTTAATTTTAGTTTGGCATGTTGTTAGGATTCTCTCTATGAAGTTGATGTTGTAGGACCATAATCTAAGAAATTCCTTGATTTATGGCTATTGAAGCATCAAAAAGACTAGGATCTTGTTATAAATTAGTCAGTCAACTCCATCGTCCCAGCTACTCTTTTTTTTTTTGTTTTATTTTTTAGTGTTATTTAAGGGCATTTAAAAGTAGCACTTGCAAAAGTGTTACTATAGGTTTATAAAAGTGTTATTTAAGATAATCTGTAGCACTGGCAAATGTATCACTCATAAAAATGTTACTTTAGCTCTATAGTAACACTTTAAGTACTTTATGTAACTTTTTTGAACAAACAACATATTGAAAATGGTGTTCGCGGATGACATGTGAGAAATACTCAAAAAAATTTATGAGATGGCATTCATCTTGTGAGAGACGATCAAACTACTTGTATGAGTCGATACTGAATAGCTCAAATCACCTATTGTTAACCAGAAGTGAGTAGGTTAACCCGCTTGCACAAGGTTCTGTTTACCGAGGAGTCATTATAGAGGGCTACAAGAAGCAATATCATATCACGAAATCGTCTAAGGCCGATGAAGTGGTGATCACAAGAGTAACATCTCTTCTGGCACCATGACTCTCATATCCCAACTGGAGTGGAGAAGAGAAATATCAAGTGAGTTTCCTGAAGGTTTACAGAGAATCTGCTGAAGCTCCTCATAAGTTGTGGGCTGAGGTTGGTTGAGTGCCCTTGGTTTCCTCCTATCCCATTTCACTTTGCATCTTTGTATGTGTATATGATCCTCCTGGAGATATTCCATGCCATTCTACCTTTATAAAACTTTATCTTTGTATGTGTATACTTGACCTTGGTCATCACATTTCTAAAATTAGCATTAATTTAGAAATAATATATGACATAATCATGCTGATCATTAATATTTCCACTTCAAAATCGGATTCCTTAGTTTTCAAACTCAAATGTGGGAAGGGAAATCATGATCTTCCTAACAACTAGGAAAGTTTGTGTGGATAAGAAATGTGAAGATAATTCTATCCCACATGATCTTCCATACAAGGAAATCAAATCATAATTGATACGTGAATGAAGACTAGCCAATAACTGGCAAATTCAGTTTTCCAATCAAATATATTCCCATCCTACCAGTTTTCTTCCAATCAAATCATAACCAAAAAATGGGGTTACTCAAACTTTCATTTGCCTTGCTTAGCACCATGACATTCTTGTTCAAAGGTCATTTGTGCATCACCCCAGATGATCAAAAGACCTTCCTAGAGGGCCATAACACTGCTCGCGCCCAGGTAGGGGTAGGTCCGATTTCATGGGACAATAAGCTCGAAGCCTATGCTCAAGACTTAGCTGACAAGTCGAAATCTGATTGTATATTTGAAGGCCGTGCAACCGGTCCGTATGGGATAAACACCGCGGGAGGCTATGGAGCCTTCACTAGTTGGGAGGTCATGGCAGGATGGGTCAATGAAAAGAGCAACTATAACTACGCTACAAATTCGTGCGTCCAAGGTAGAAGTTGCACCAAGTATACACAAGTGGTTTGGCGCAACTCGGTTCGTTTGGGTTGTGCTATTCAACAATGTGGTGCTGGGTGGCCTTTGACTGTATGTGCTTATGATCCTGCTGGAAATGTACCAGGCCAAAAGCCATATTAGACCATCATGTAGTGCTACCTTCATCTGTTCAATCAACTAAAAAATCAGGAGTTTTATTATTGAAATCAAAGATGTTGAGAGATCTGTTCAATCAACTAATATATATTCCCATTGAAGTTCAAATACTTTCTTCATTTTAGAACAGAGGCTATATATAACTCAGTGGTCAGAAATTTATTTGTATAAACTACGTAATTAATTTTTAGATGTAATATAATTTGTTTGCGTAAATAGATATAATATGTTGGTATAATACTATAATAGTCACTAGCTCGTTATGCACACGACAAAAGTAGCTGCCCTATCTAAGTAGAAATTCCTAATTTATATATAATATAAATATAATAGGGAAATTTTCGTAATTTTATTTTTATATATGATATTATAATGTATATATCTTATTTGAGTTTTTCTATATTTTATATCTTTTGTATTTCTATACCTAATATAGTGGGAATACAATTCTAATAGTATTGATTGTAGCTAAAATATTGCATTAAAAATATGAAAAGCTTGGAATACCATCATTACCCAAAAAGATATTTTAATAAACAAGGAAAAAATTTCTAATTCATTATTTACTTTTATAAGTGTATGAAAAATTAACTTTTAAATTATAATAACCATTATAAAAAATTAGACATAACCAATATTGACTAAATTAAAAATAAAGACTTTATAACACTACAATTCAAAAAATTATGTGATATATATAAAATATAATTTATCCAATAAGTATTAACTAAACTTAAATATATGATGGATAGTTTTCTTTTTTAAAATTTAGTTTGAGAATTTTTTTTAAGTTAATAAAATGACGTCCATTACAATAGTCGAAGATATTCTTTTTGTGTAAAATAATTTAAAATAAGAATTTTATAAAATAAACATCTTGTAAACGATGGTACTCGATCTCTTTGTATTTTTATTGGGGGCGCAGATGACTTACATTTTGACCATATTAGAAGGAATAGACAATTAACATGTAGTTGAAGAAAATCGAATAACTCATATAATGCATGAGCCTAAAAAATTAAATAGTGTAATAAAAGACCTTTTAGTCTTGCTTCTTAAGTTGAATGCTTTACCTATTTATAAGTGTTAATCTTTTCATAAATATAAATAATTAAGATAGAATAACCTAGGCCATTGCTAAGATTATTAACTAATTTAGTTATTAAATTTAGTAATAACATCTTTACTTTTATTAAAACTAGCTCCAAACAAAATGATATTTTATCATGTATCATATGGCACCATGTCACCATACATTTCTCAACATTGTTTTTCAAAAAAAAAACCGCAAAATTGTTTGCATCAATCCTCAAACCCATAACATCATGTTCTACAACTAAAACTTTAAACATTCTAAAGCATAGACTGCCCTGTTCTTGAAATTTTCAGGACCCTAGGCGAAGCGTGAGAAAAGGGCTCCTTAAACGGTAAAATGTAAATTAAAATTTCATGAAACGAACAATTTAATATAGTTTTGCAAAATCAAACCAACTTATAAAACATTCAAGGATGATTTAAAAAAAAACTATGAAATCATAGAGATCTATTATACAATTTTTAATTATGTAGTATTCAAAAATCCAAATCAAATATAGAAGGATTAATGGCAATATGCTAAACTAACTAATTCACTCAACTCAGCCATCAGACAACAAAACATATCAAATGAATCAATCCAAGTACCATCACGGCATCACCTATATAAATGTAGTCTAGCATCTAATGATTATCAAACTAGCACTATAGCATCTAACTTTCTAATACAAGCATTCTAGCAAATACTTCTGGCAATTAAATTAATGTAGTCCAAAAAAATAAATCAATTAAATTCGACAAATTAGGTACTCACTACTCAAACAAAAATTTGAAAGTACTTGATAAATCACAAACGGATAAACCAATATAATGATAAAAAAAAAAAGGAGAAGGAAGAACTAGATTACTTGATTTACTTTGGTTGGAGATGATGATTGAAGATTGATGAAGCATTGTTTTTGCCTTAAATCCCTTATTTATCTTGATTATTTTTCTTCTTGTTGTCATGGTAATAATTGACTAAATTAAAATTGTGGGATGGAGGAAGAAGGTGAATAGGTGTACAGTAAGTTGTGAGTACTATAAGTAATTCAAGGTTACGAGGTGAAATATTGGAAATTGGATAGTATAGAAGGTTGAAGACGGACTGATGGAGTACAGATGAGACTCTTTGTGAATAGCATCCCATTGTACAAAATCAATGTAAACTCTTTTTTTATCTAAATATATATGGATTATTTTTTGGGCCTCTTTGATCTAAGGCCCTAGGCCCACCTAAGGCCTCCCCTTAATCAATCAATATAAAAGGAAACTCATACTTATTAACTTAAACATTTCAAAGCTCTATTTAATCATCAAATAAAAAAAGTAAATTAAACTTTAATTTGAAAACTTAAATGCTCAACTATATACTAATTACACAAATAATTAAGTTCACTTGATTATATAAATATGTTAAATCTCATACTACAAATAAAAATTTGTTAATAACTTTCTGTATCTTATATATTCTAATAGATTAAAACATAATTTTAACATATCAAGTTTCCCTTTTTTGATTTTAAAGTTGTAAATATATATATATATATATATATATATATATATATATATATATATATATATATATATATATATATATATATATATAAACACTAAGTTCACAATAGAGTCGAGTGGCCCAACTCTATAAATGTAGGAGTTTGGGCATTAATTTTGGACCCTGACTCAACCTGACCTTATTTGAAAATAAAATAGATTTTTGATAACAAAAAACTAGCGTGTTAGACTAAAATTTAGTCTCACCTCGAAAATGACATTTATGAAGATCCCACTTTTCTAAGCTTGAAATATGGGTTTAAGTAAGAAAAAAGTATCTCAGTTTTAGAACTAACCCAATCCGATCCGATACCTAAGCTCAAAATGAAAAAAAAAATATTTTTGGACAATTCCCAACCTAACTCGAACTTTAATCACCTCTAATTCGCAAGTATCTCTGGCTTTGGCTCCTCGTTTCATCCTTGTCATAAACTTCGATCCCCTTTCACTTCTATTTCCAGTTCCACAAAACTTGTAGCAGTTTCATTTTCCTTCATGTCTTTGATTTTCATAGCTTGCTATATATATCTCTAACCGTTGCAAGAACCACAATCCATGATTCAAAAAACATTCTACTCACATTTCGTCCTTGGGCAAAACCATTTTGGGCGGTTGTTAGTTGTTTTAATAGTATGAAATAGTAACTATTTTTATTACTATGGTAGTTATTGTCACCCTTTCTTTTGAGGTGAAATTGAGACAGTGAACCACCATGCTTGTTTCACCTTAATTCTTATAATGTTATCTGCTTCAAGTTGTGCTACATTTATTCCTTTTTTATGTAAGGAGTCTCAATGTTGGAATTAAGTTGTTCTTGCTATGACTATTTGCATTGTAAACAGTTGGGCCATACTGCAGCCAACACAAATAAACCTTTTCCAGTTAAAGATCAAATAGGAACAAAGGGTATACTACGTAGCAATAAATAATTATTGTAAACCCTCTACGTTTCTAGAACGATTAGAGTTCTTCTAAGGTAGGGATGTCAAACGGATCAGGTCAAGTCGGGTTTGTGTTTGGGTCAACTATCTTCCAACTCAAATCTGATTCATTTAAGTTTTCGGGTTGAAAACCTCAACCTGAACCTAACCCATTTAATTTTGGGTCGGGTTCGTATCAACCCATTTAAGTTTTTGTGTCACAAATTTCAACCCTAACCCGCTATTTCGGGACAGATTTTTTGGCCAGGTCAGTTTTTACCACCCCTGAGATGTGGTTATTCAATAAAGTAGCTAAAAAAAGAATACTTTTAGGGTTGAGATGAAACGACTGACTAGTTGACAATGGTAGTTTAGTTGTTTTGGCTGAGTGGGTGACTGTTCAAGTTTTTTTTTTTAAACTACTTAATATAGTTTGGTTATAAGGTCGGGTTCGGGTTGACTCGACCTGATTTTGATCCGAAAATAATATCGGGTTACGTGAGTCATTTTTCGTATTAAAATTTTCATCATTTATCCAACCCATTTAATTTCAGGTCGGGTTTGTGTCATCCATTTAAGTTTTCGTATAAAAAATCTCAACTTTGACCCGCTAATTTCGGATCGGGTCAGTTTTTGCCGCCCCTATTCAAAGGGTGTGGGTTTAAAATTACAAGTTGTTGTAAGGTTGTTTATATTTGTTGAAGTAACATCATCGGTGCTTTTTCCCTATTAGCTTATGAGGGGTATATTCCACATAAAAACAAGGTTGCATTTGTCTTTACTTATTTTCGTCCCATAGTTGAGTAATTATTATCTATGCTTTCGCTAATTCTTATTCTTTTATTCCTAAAAAAATTTATCCGTATATATTCCATTTTAAATTGTCCCCAAAATATTTACTCAATTTTTTTTTCCTTTTTTGACAAAATTGGACCACTTGCTAACCAAATTTATTGATTCCATCAAAATTCTCTCTCGTCAACTTTCCCAACCATAAATTAATAAAGCTACTTTATGCAAATAACCAGGGATTGAGAGAATACATGCCAATGACTTAGTTTGTTACAATGAGGCTTACAACTTAAACAATTGATCTAGTTTAGGATTGTCAAGTACAACACCTTTAATTTGGCAATTTGATGTGAGAACACAAACTCAATTCATCAATCAATTACTAGCTAGTCAAATTAAGGTAGTAAGGAATACCATAGGGTGGAAGCCACTCACCCCCTAGGAAGAAATTTCCCACAGTAAAATTGTTAGCATCAGTGCTGCTCATCATTCTATGATAACCTGGCCATGTAACCCTTGCACTAGTGTTAGACCCTGAACCTCTATTATTGTACTCTCCATAGTATAGTGTGCTTAGCGCAAAATCACCTGACCACTCTAACCAACCAGCAGGATCGACGACATCTTCAATATTCGAGAGCATGAAGACCGTCCTAGAGTACTCTTTCCATGGCCTCCCCAGGAATGTTCGATACGCGGTCTTGTTAGCAGCCAAATCAGCTGCAGCAGCAACTTTGCAGTTTAAGATGGAAATTCCAGTGTTTTGGTTAGGATCTTCTCGGCCTTGAGCAGTGTAGATGTTCTTTTGATTCGAGAGTGGCTCGCGAGCATATAAGTTGCAGTTTTGGAAAACAACAGCCGCGTTACCAAATATAAAGTCTACCGTGCCATAGATGTCGCACTCTCTGTAGAATTGTCTTAGCGAGTGCGCATATAGTGTGTCTTGGTAGCCTATAAAGCTGCATTGGTAAAATGCCGAGAGATCTGAACCGCTTCTTAGAGCTACAGCTTGGTGTTTGGCTGCCCCTGCGTAGTTTTCCACCGTTATGCCTTTGGCTACGAAGCCAGCTCCAACTACAGCTGCACAAAAGAAGAGAATAGATGGTAAGTAATTAGGTCATGAAATAATAGTATCTTAGGTTCATTTTCTGATAATGTATGAAAAATTCAATTCTTATAATAGTAATGAAAATATACCCCTATTTGCCTAAAAAGTAAAAATAAAAAATATTCCATAATATATACCATTTTACATAATGTTACATAAAATTAGTTTTGTATTAAAAAAAATGACATTTTAGGTGGAATGGAGTTAGAAATTTAAGAGGTGAGGTAGATATGATAATAACATTATCCTTTTAGGTTCTATTTTTTCACCATTTTTTACTTTTTTTTATTTTTAAAATTAGATAGGATTTGATAATATAAAAATTTTAAAAATCAATAATATAAAATGCACATATATCATGTCGAAGTGACAAAAGGTAAAACCAAATAGTGAGGCGGAGTCATTTCATTACAAACACCTCCAAATTCTGAGAAGTGACTTTATTGGATCTCTCTACCCCGAATTATTTCCGCAAATAAAGTAGCAGTGTTCGATATATAAGAATATATTCCCTCTTTCCCAAAAGTCGCCAGACTAGCTATAAATTTTAACTTTTTAAATATATTATGAAAAATTCTTGATAGGACAATCTAAAATGAATTTTTAAAAGAATGGGGTAATTTTTGAGGGGATGGTTCAAAATAGAAAATTGGACAATCTTTGGGGAGACAAATCAAAATGGGGCAATCTTTGAGGGAAAGAGGGAATAAGAAATAATTTATTTAAGTGGGATTTTGTTGGATACATCTCAACGTAAATTTTTAAAATATCAAGTTTTCATAATTTTTTGTTTTACGGATTGAGAAATAAAAACGTTTAAAATTGTGTCTTAAAAATAGCAAAAAATCAAATAGGCAAACTTAGTAGGATAGATGATGTATGAAAGTTATCCAACATGGTTAGTACAAATTAAATTGTCATATCCTAATCTATATAAATTAAGTGAATGGACATAAATTACAGAATTAAAACTTCTTAATACTTCCTTACGCAAATCTATGCCATTGCTATCGTAGTTTGAATTATGAAGTACTTTTAAAATCATAAATGTCAAAAACTCAAATTACTAGTTCAAAATACTAGTGATAAGCATTCGTCAACATTACTAGTTAAATTTTACGATAACCAGATTATTAATAGAGTAGTGTATACCATTTGCAAATTTGTAACACGTAAGGCATTGGTAATTTGGTATACAATCAGAGAATGAAAGAAATGTGGGCATGGTTTATTCGCGCAAAAGGTGCATTCGGGTGCACCATGCTCATGATACACCCGCTCAAAAAAAAATATACATTATGTACATGAAAAGTATACATTACGTATATGGAAAATGTACATAATATACATGTTAGTTATATGAAATGGATCATGAGCATGGTAAACTATCCATTTGTTTGTTAGTCAACTAGGATTTTTGTCGGCAAAAATTAATCTAGAATGGGAGTAAAAGAGCACACCGACAGCCAATCGAAATCAATGATTTGTTGTTTCAGGTTCGTGGCATCCAACTCTTCCCATCCTCGTGAGTAATTATGCATTTATGCCTACGCATGTGAGCTAGTAATGAGATTGTCAATGGGCCAATTGTTGTGTCTGAGTCTCAATACTAGATAGCTACTGCTTTTAAACTCTGAGTATAATTCAATTGTGTGAAGTTATACGGCTATATGGTAATACGTTATACAAAGCCCCTAGTGTTATATACTTGTATCATTGTATCAAAATAATTTATTTTAATTCAAAACTTATGATCAATGCAAGTGTCTAATAAGAAATTTGCTATATGTACTACCTCCATTCCAAATTTTTTGTCCATTTGACTTTTCATGGTCTCTAAGACACAATTTGTAACGGTTTTTTATCACCAAATTTGCAAAATAAAAAATTATGAAAATTTTATATTCTAAAAATTTACATTAATATGAATATAATAAGATTGGCTAATTTTTTTGACCTTTTATTTTAAATCGAAATCTAAACCTTGCTCGAAAGTATTTCAAAATATGATCTTCATGGTTATAAACAGCTGTCAGCAACAACGGTTTTAAAAAAGTCAATATATTGACTTTTTGGGAATGGAATTTACCCAGTGTAAAACCGTTGTCCTTGGCAGCGATTTTACACTACCCAAATCTCTTTTACACTGTGTAATTATTGATATAGGAAATCTGATTATTAATGAAACTATTACCAGAGACAATGGTTTTAAGTCGGATAGAACCGCTGTCCTTGGGAACGGTTTTATTAATGCCCAGACTCCACATATCAGCATAGTTGATTTAAAACCGCTGTCACTGATAGCGGTTTATACGTGGATGTCATATTTCGAATTATTTTTGGGTGAGGGTCAGTTTTCGAATTATTTATTAAAAAAGGTAAAAAAAATATATATAGTCTATTAAGATCTCATTTAAATTTTTTATTCTTTATAGTACAATGAAAATTATGGTCAAATTTTTAAACTTTAACTCCATAATTAAAAATAGAACAAGTATAATGAGACGAAAGGGAATACATGATTTATAACTATATGGATAATGTTTGGCTTATCTCAATAATCATTTTAATCTTAATTTATTTGAGTAAAAATTCCCACTCGAGTAGTAGAGAGAGAAAAAAAAATGACTAATTATGGGGAGGATATTCCTTATAATAATCTAAATTATTGGACCGTACGGCCATGTGTAAAGATAAAAAGTATCATAGACATAGACTCTTTAGCTACAGGCGTAATTGGCTTATTGGACATCCTAATCACTGAAGGAGGTCCACTCGTAGCCCAACAATCAAGCTTTCTCCTCCATACAACGAAACAAACATGCAAAGTCATATTTCATGCCAATCTAATTGAATTAGTGTACGATGCTTTGGGTATGCAATACTATCGCGAATATGGAAATACCTTTGATGCTAATTGTAAGGACTCTATATTCTTACACTAACAAAATCTTGTATAAACACGATTTACTCGTAAATTAAAGTACGATCTTAGTATTTTTTTCAGGATAACTTTTGTTGTATTTTTAAATAGGGCAACATCAGTCTTAAAATTGACAAAAATCACACTGGATAACTAATTTAAGCATGGTAAAATCCATGTTACTTACCAAGAGTAGCAGACCTGAAAGTAGTGTATCCATCAACAACGTTCCTCTTTGCCTTGATAAGCGTCTTTCCAATTCCATCTCCTAGGAACATAATATTGGTCTTCTTCTTATCCACCTCCACATTCTCAAAATAAGCTCCGGCCTTTATGTATATCACGAATCGGGTCGTACTCTTGTTCGGGGCTGCAGCCACCGCCTCTCCTACGCTCGTAAAATTACCTGAACCGTCCTTTGCCACCACTAGGTCCACCCGGGTAGTTGTCCCATTCCCTGGTGGAGCTGCCTTTTGCAACAGCTGTTGGTCCTTCCTCTTCATCCAGCTCGGGAACCCGGCCTGGTCAAGCCCGTTTATATCATCAAGGTCATTGTATGACGACGAAATTGTCTTATGCTGGCAGTGACGGGGCCCACGGATCTTCTTGGACATGACAAGGGAGTTGCTGACGTGGTGAGAAATATTGTATAGGCCTGCCTGGATGAAACGCCGTACAGTCCTATTGGACCCTACGGCAAACCCGTCTAGACAGGTGTACTGGTTGGTCATGGCCGCGCTCAAAAAGGTGAGAATATTGCTCAAATTTTGGGCAGGGCCACAATGGCCAGCCGTTTCATCGAGGACTGTCTCGAGCTGGTCCAGTGTGTCACCTAGAAGCTCGAGGCAGTCCTTAACCGCATTGTGTTGCAACCGACTCAAAGAGTGTCGGTTGCCAGACTCGAGGCCTGATACATTGGTGGCCGAGGTGCGGACTATCGTCTCGGTGACACTGACTGTGTACCGAAGGATCTCCGTTAATGACTTTTTATGAAGGTGTGGGATGGTGGAGAGAGTGGAAATGCAAAGGTCAGGGTAAAGGGTGCCATCACAATGAGATTGTGCAGTTTGGAGATGGTTTTGGACGTGAAGATGATGAATCTGGGGTTTTTGAGAGGTTTTGAATGGGATGGGTTTGAGAATAAGTAAGAATATGGTGAGAATTGAGAATGGTATTATAAGTATAAACTTGGTTTTTCTTGGTATGTTCATTTTTTTTTTGTGTGGGTGGGTGTAGGAGGGGGAGCTGTGTGGATGAAGGATGTGGCGGAGCGATGGAGTGTACGAGTGACTTGTGGAAGCTGAGAAATTGTGCCGTTTGCTAGCTTGTATATATACACGCTAAGATGAGGTTGGCGTAGTACGAGAATGATATTATATTTATCCTTCATTTATCAAACACTAATAATACAATTATTGCGAAATTTTGGTGTGGATTACAAAACTAATACGAAGTACCATTTTAAAAAATTAAGAGCAAGATAATAATATAGTAAATGTTAATAGTAAATGACTGTTAGAGACAAGTATAGTATTATAGAGAGAGTTCCAATGAAAAGAGTCATTAAAATGAAAAAGGATTTCGAACCATATAACTTATTTGATCAAACGCATATGAACTCAAGTAAAAAAAAAAGGTGTTGGTATAACTAATAAAGGATCGCTAAATATAAAAAAAAATTATTTGATCACTATATGCTAAAGATATTCAAGGTGACTTAGCCCCTCTAAAAAAAAGGGTTTAGGCATGAATTTTAAAAAAATAAAATGAGTTTTGTATAATGTAAAACCAACTTTTTTTTTATTAAAGGTCCTACCTAAAAAGCCAATTTTTAATTTGGGGCCCAAAATAATCACGAATTTGGGCAAATAATTTCACCCCTATCTTAGGCCCAACATGATATATAGGGAAATAATTGCTTAAAATAAGAACTATAAGAAGGAATTTTGGACCTTTAAATTATAAGATTCAACGTATGAGATTTCACGTAAAAAAAAACACTATAACAAAATAAAAGGTCGCTATAAGCAAAAAAAATAATTTGATTATCATGAATTAAAAATGTCACTATATGTCATGAAATCTCATACATTGAATTTAGGTGATGAAGGTATATCAAATTGGAATTCTTTATTATTTAATTTGTTAAATTCATATTTCTTTTATATATATCTTATGACTATTATTAATGAATTAATTCACTATGAAAAAAAAAACATTTGGTATATATGGATGCCCATATGAACTCTTAGGACATGAAGAGAAAAACGTACTATTTTCCAAATTATTAAATGCAATTAATATCCTAGATGGTGATCTCTTTGTTACATGTTCGTGGCTATAAAGCTCTAGGTAGCGGATTGATGGCAAAAGTACATAAACAATTTTGTTACAAATATGTCCTGTTGGATGGAGAAAACATCATTTAGAGTTACATACGTTCGTGCTTTAATATTATGGATGTGTTATAGTGCACAAGGATATGACCATATATGCTAGTGATGCAACACATGATCAACATACACATACATTAGTATATTACTCATACTTATTGAAAGTTACTCCCTCTTTTTGTAATTATTTGCCTCATACATCAAACATCGATGTATCTAAAGTATTACTCTGTATCTTAAGTGATTATAGGGGATATCACCTTTACTTTTACATGCATAATTTGTGGTCGTAGTCATTTCTCTCATTAATTTTATTAAATCAAAATTTAATAAAGTAAACATTTAAAAATAAGATAAAATATTAGAAATGGAGGGAGTATATAAACTTGCAGTTAATTTGTTTTCGTAGTGCTACTTTAAACATGTTCATTATGAGTTCGTTTTTCAACATATGTGCTCAAGCCATACAGAGTAGTATTTCCCTCGATCTTTATTTGGTCTTCGTATCACTTTCGAATAATCAACATTCTAACTAATATGGAGTAATTAAGGGAATACTAGATTTTATGCCTATAAGGTAATTTTCGTCCAAAACGTCAATGAACTCGAATCACTTTGTTCTCAAAGAAAGCTATATATATGTAAAGAGAGAGAAAGAAGGCCAATTCAAAAGGGGCCATTTCACAAGCTACAACATTTTGTGCATGTCTAAGAGAGACCCTAGATAGATTTGTATATTGGGTATGATTAAGATCCTTAACGGAATCCTTCTATTTAACAGGTCTAATCATAGGTTAATGCCTAAGATTTAAATTAGTGTTTTTGTGACCTTGTTTTATTTCTCTCCCAACCCCTACTAGTTTGCTAAAAAAAATTAGGTAGTGTAATAAATTTTTTCATTTTCCATTTACTTCTTAGATTATCAAAGAGTAGATATTTTTTTCATTTTATTTAGTTTTCCCACATTAAGGATAATTCCCCGCACATATTATAGCATCTACCAACAAGAAAATAGGATTTTGCAAGCGGGTACATAGTGCTATCATTTATATATATTATGAAAAAAAAAACCATCATTTATATAGCTCATAAATACACTAAAAATAACAAGTATATTAAATTTCTCTTTTATTGTCAAATTTACTTGCTTAATGCGAAGTACATTTACTGAAAATTTTGATTGAACATTGAAACTTTTTTTATGCTAAGGAGGTAAAACACCGGAAAGAAAGCAAAAATAAAACCAAAAACAACAAGACAGCTAAAAGAACTTTACAACGGAAGGCAACTCTCCTGACGTCTCTTCCAAAATATTGAAAAGATCTGAAGGGGCCTCATCTATGAAGCTAACTTTAGAGGTTTGGATCACTCCCGTGTTGGCGAGCTAATCCGCCGCCCTATTTCCTTCCTACAAACATGCATTATTTGGAGCTCCCCTTCCATTGAGGCAATGATGTCCCTAGCAATCACTCACAGATATGTATATTCATCTCGTCTTAATACATCCTCGGTGATAGCTTGAACACAAGTTTTGTCATCAGCTTGAACTATGAGCCTGCTAATTTGAAATTCCTTTGCGAGTACTGGTAAGTCCTCTAACTAGTGACATGAGTTCTGCTTTGAATGCTTTGCAATAACCAAAGTTTGCCATGAATGCTGAAATTAGATTGCCCGAACTATCTCCGATGGTCGCTCCTCCTCCACTTGGCCCAGGAGAACCCTTAGCCGCTCCAACCGTATTTAGTACATACAAACCTTCACTCGATGATGTCCATCCAATTAAGGCTTCTTGCTTCTTTTGCTGGATTGGCATGCTCATTATGCTTGTGTATGGCTCTTATGGTCTCATCAAATCTCTCTCGGAGGAATGCTATGAAATATACTGGTATTTCATATCTTCCATCAAAGACTGCGCAATTCCTCCACTTCCAAATCCAGAATAAAGTGATGCCAAAATAAGTAGGCCAGATATCGTCACTCATTGAGTTTTGCACTATCAGTTTTTAGCTAAGTTCAAAGGTTTCCCCAAAAGAATTTGTGAGACCTTACTGGACTCCTGGGTTCTCCCAAACTTTCTTTGCTGCAATACAATCCTTTATGCAGTCCATAACTGATGTCCACTTAATAAATAAATTTGTTGCTTATACGTGGAGCTGTAATTTTCATTTTCATTACAGGTATTCACTGGCATCGCCATTTCTTAGAGAATTAAGTTTTGTAACGTACCTTTGATAAATGACAACAAAAAGATGCTAATCAAGCTTGATGCTAACGGCTTTGTAAGTTTGTGAAACTCCTTTCTTTGATGTTCTCATTGATTTTAGTATATATAACTTACAGTCCAGAGTATCTTGAATATACATAACTCCTAAATGATAAACTTGTATTTACATGATATTATCCTATAAGTGTTATATCCTAATCATAACTCAGAATAATTACATATTTTATCACTCCCTTATAGTCGGAGCGGGAGGAGGCGGACGCCCATACTATTTCTGAAATCGAAGAAAAGTTGACGAGGTAGTCCCTTGGTAAAGATATTAATACTGATATGAAGAAGGAACGTGAAGAACCAGTACATGACCTAATGCAACCTTCTCAATCACAAAATGGATGTCCATCTCGATATGTTTCGTGCGTTGGTAATATATACGGGGTTACTACATAAGTATACTGCCGATACATTATCACAATAAACCAAAGTGGCTTGTTGAAAAGGACAATGGAGCTCGAGAAGCAGATTTCGTAGCCAGCAAGATTTAGCGACAACATTCGCAACACCTTTGTATTCTGCCTCAACACTAGATCGAGATAAGGTAGCCTATCGCTTCACTGACCAAGAAACAAGATTCTCACAAAAAAAATGTGTGGTAACCTAACATGGATCGACAAGTGTCAGGATAACCGCCTAGTCAGCATCTGTATAAGCCACAAGTCTGTTGGACCTAGATGGAAAAAGATGTATCCCGTAGTCTAAGGTGCCCTTTACATATATGATTATACACTTCAACGCTGAAAAATGAGGTACTGTAGTGTTGAATAGCGTAAGCAATATCAGGACGGGTGAAGGTGAGGTATTGTAGTGTTGTAGCCAAACTTCGATACAAAGATGGATCTGCAACTAGGTCCCCGGCGACAGCACTAAGTTTCAAAATAGTGTCAACAAGAGTAGCAATGGGCTTACAATCATTCAATTTGTCCTTGTGAATGATCTCTTCAGCATACTTCTTCTGACAAAGAAACATATTATGCGGAGACCGAGTAATAGATATTCCCAAGAAGTAACTCAACTGTCCAAGATCCAACATGGAAAATTCAAATTTAAGAAGATTAATGGTGGTGGTTTTCAGCGAGTCTGAGGAAGCAGTAATGACAATATCATCCACATAAAGTAATAAATAAGTAGTCGAATTGCCTCGACGGAAGATAAAGAAGGAATGATCACTCGTGCTACAGCTGAAGCCAACTCGTAATAGATAAGAGGAAAAACGTTGATACCACACCCGAGGAGCCTATTTCAAACCATAGAGAGATTTTCGAAGACGACAGACAAAGGTAGGAGCACTGGGGTTGACAAAACCAAGAGGCTGGTGCATATGCACAGGCTTTTTCATGTCACCATGGAGAAACTTGTTTCTGGCATCCAACTAATGAATAAGAAAATTATAGGACATATTAATGCTGAGAACAATATGAATAGTTGATGGTTTGACAACTGGACTAAAGGACTCGTCACAGTCCACATCTACCTCCTGAGATTTTTCATTAACAACAAGACGCGTTATACCACTCAAGGTCACCATTATCCCGAAACTTGTGCTTAAACAACCACATGAAATAAATAACATTCACCCTATCCAATTTTGGAACAAGATCCCAAATTTGCTGTTTAGTGAGAGCATTGAATTCCTCATGCATGGCACATTCCAATTTGGGTCAAGCAAGGTCATTTTAGGGCTTTTTGGTAGTGGTAAAATGGTCTAGATAGAGAGGTTAAAGGGTAATTTTGGCTTGAAAATCTCATATTTGGAACGGGTGTGCATCGGAGGGAAGGGTGGGGGTATGGTGTGATTAGGTTGAATAGGAGGCGGAGGGGGTGTATGGGAGGCGTTGGGTATTGGTGGTGTAGAAGGGGTCTTGATAATGGAGTTGGGTGGGGTAGATTGAGGGGGAACATGAGTGATACAGTCCAGCTAAGAACATGAGTGACAACGGTGAGAACGTAAATCCAGATCGAAGGTGGAAGAGAGGCATAAAAGAGGAGAGGGCGCACCATATTATTGATGGTGTGTATCATACACTCGACTTTCCCATTTTGAGAGAAAGTGTGTGGGCATGAAAACCAAAAGCGTAATCCATGATTATTGCAGAAACTATGGAAAGACGAGTTGTCAAATTCTCGACCATTGTGACTTTGAAATGTTTTGATGTTTTTCTCAAATTACTAACATTGGCTCAAAACTGAAGGAAAATATTAAAAAATTGAGATTTGAATTTAATAGGAAACACCATGTAAAGTGCGAGAACTCATTAAGAAGTACTAAGAACTATTTATGTCCTAATCTGCTAGGATTTGGGGATGTCCATAAATCCGCATGAAAAAGTCACAGAAATTGAAGACTTAAAAGGGAGTCTAAAATGTATTCCTATAGAGGCAGAATAGCAAAAAGAAGTTTGAGAAGCATTATTACATTGGATCAATTTTCTGCTAATTAACCTATGTAAGACAGAGGCCTCGGGATGACTAAGGCGACTATGCCATGTCGAAGGAGAGATAGCTGCTAGAGGAAAAGGAATTTTATTTGATGGAGCAAAAGAAGTGAAAGGATATAGGTCCCTCACACTAATGCACCTCGCTAAAAGTTTTCCCGTGCTGAGATTCTTCACAGAAAAACCAAAAGGGTCAAATTCCACAAAAACAGAGTTGTCAGATTTGAATTGACGAACTAAAATAAGCTTTTTAATTATATTGGGAGTAAAAAGGACATTTTTTAGGGTAAAGTTAGAGTGAGGTGCAGGTGTGGTAGTTGTGCCATAACCATGAATTGAAATGCGTTTACCATCACCAACTAAAATAAAATGAGGATAACTCAAATTAAAAAGTTTAGAGATATTACCGGGATTATTGGTGAGATGTGAGGATGCCTCGTATCGATATACCAATTGTTGTGGGGTTGTTGAAGATTAATCGAACTGTATGCCTGACATAAGTATGTCAGGGAGATAAGAGGCCCATATTGATGCATTGGGGTGAACATTTCATGTTATTGGGCCAAAGATAGAGGGCCTCCCAAGATGTTGTGAGTTGGGCAAGCTTGCATGGAGTGCATGGTGGGGTAAGGGCAAGGGGAGAAACCACATGCTATGCTGCCAGGTAGAGTGATTATCATTGTGTTGCCCTATGATAAAATTTCTAGTGGGTTGGGGAGCCTTCCATTGAAGAGATTGCTCCCCCAGAGAAGTAGTGACAACGACCACTTCTCCCATGTGCTCGGCCCCTGTCTCCGTTCCGGCCGTGACCTCTGCCACCGCGTTCACTGCCTCAGATTGAGTCATCAGAAGGCGGCGGTGATGGGGATTCTAATGGTGTCGAAGGAGATGGCAAAGCAGCAACGAATGCGGTGGTGTTTGTATGTTCCTTGCCGGGTCTCTTCAAGAAAGAATTGAGATCTTGCTTTATTAAAGGAAGGCATGTGATCTGCTTGTTGAATCAAAACAGCCAAGGTATTATATTCATCCTTGGGTAACCCTTTAATCAATTGGAGCACCATTGATTGATCTGACATAAGTCTATCAACATTGGTCAATTGATCTGCTATGAGTTTGATTTCTTTGCAATACTTGGTCATATTAGAAATATTCTCAAAATAGATATTTGTGAATTTTTCTTCCGGGTATACTGCTCGAGTCTGCTTATTATCTTTCTTCTAATCGGGCCCAAAGCTCAAGGGCAAAGGCACCGGGTTTCATGATCATATGAACCAGATCCCGTGATATTGTCCAATATATCCATTGTTTAACAATGGCGTCAAGACGGTTCTAAGAATCTGTATCAATATCAGAAGGGCGAGGGAATGCTTCATCAATATGGTAGACGACATTAAAGGCACATGCATGAATTTTGAAGAGTTCAACCCTGGTGGAGTATTGGTCATCCTTTGTGTCAAGGATCACAGGGATTAAAGATTTTATGTTAGTTACGACACAAGTTGGGTGAAAGGGTGTTTTGGTGGTGTTGGTGTCATCGGCCAGCCATGACAGATTTGAGAAGGTTTACAGGAGAAAGTTATGGAAAAGGGATCGAAGAAAGAAAAAAAATATGATACCATGTAAGTTTGTGAAACTCCTTGCTTTCTCATTGATTTCATTATATATATAATTTCAGTCCTCCTCGAGCCCGAGTGGAGCAACAGGCCCGTGAAGGACTTGTTTTGCACTTTGGAGCTCTGAATGTCTTATATTCCATTCAAATTACACCAACAGAAATCAAGACAATATCCCTAGATGTATTCTATTAGGTTGCAATATGGACGAGAGAGAACTATGTACAGGGGGGGCTTTCGAGCCACAATATTGAGGTATGAGGATGATGGGGGCGGGTTTTGATGTTCTTTTAGATTTTGTGTTGTATTCTTGAATTTATTTACATATATAGTGCATACGTATGACTTTTATTCACTTTAGTATAAACTTAATATTTCATCCTCCTACACGCAAATTTCAATCCATTTTGTCCAAACAAAGCTATGACTTTAAAATAGCGATAACTTTACTCAAGGTGAAACAGTTGTAATGTCTTAGGTTTTGCTTAGTAAAAATGTCTACTACTTGATGTACCAATAAGCGTCCCATTCAAATTGACACATTTTGTAGGAACAAAGGGAGTAACCACACAAAATAAATCTACAAGTGGCATTCGTTTCCCTCAATTCACCCATCACTCCTTCAACTCGTCACGCATGTCCATCAGTCTCCCTCGTCCGTGGGATTAATATATTTGGTGACTAATGGGTGAAATTTGTGAATTAAAATTCACATCACCTCTAAGATATAAAAGATTATGGATAGCTCGTAGAATGAAATTTGATAATATATATTATTTGATATAATAATAAAATTGAACTTTTTAATAGTCAATTGAACATAATATTTGTATGTAGTTGAGCATTAAAATTTTCTACATAGTTTTACTAAGTTGCTTACTAAATTGATGTCATTAATTGTAGGGCTATCAATTTTCAACTCGAACCATGAACCTGTCTGTACCGACCTGACCCGTTTTAATCGAACCGGTTTACAACTCGAAAGGTGTAACCCAGACCAACCCGACCCAAATCCAACCCGAAAACCGATTTAACCAGAAATACAACCTGAATCAAACCCGACCGGCTCCAATCCGATTATAACTCGATTTCGAAATGACCTGACTTTTTAACAATCCAACCCGCTTGTAAACCAATTAGTAACCACTCAAACCCGATTCAACTCGATAAGAAACCAATAAGGCATAATTGATAGTGACTCTAAACCCAATTTTAGACGACATGTTCAAAATTAACCTGTTAGAAACCCAACAATAGAGTTATCATTCTAAAATCACATCTTTTTTGCAAATTATTATGATTCTTAACAAACGACTTATTATTTCGCAAAATTCCAACTTAGAAGCATCAATTACTTATACCTATTAACTATAAATATTAAAATATTAAGATTAACTATGATTAGTCTAAAAGGTTGCCTTTATAACTAGAATTACAAAGTTTAAAAAGTGTCTTCAACTGCCAAGGTTATAATTGCATTTCAAATTATCATCCCAACAAATTGTCTTACACTTCAACAATTTACGCATTTCAAAATATACTATTAAATACCTGTTAATTGTTTATCGGTTACCGTTACTTAAAGGTATGATTAGCCTTTTTCAATAACTGTTATAACGGTTAACCGTACCATTAAGCCTTAACGGTATATTTTAATGGTACGATTTACCGTTTATGAACACCCCTCAGTGTGACCATGTGTTTCAATATATGTGAAATACTAAAATATGTATGTTACATTCTAATAAAAAAAAACAAGATATTTCTACAAAATTAATGATAAGCACATGAAATTTTCATTATGAATTTAGAATTATTTTATTTAAACTAATTTATGAAAATTTAAAAAATTGTTCATTGTGCAAAACTTCAAAAGAAGTTTAAAGATTATCTAATAAAATAGACTTTCATTCGTCTTTAATTAACATCCACTTTATCTTTTTGACAGAAAAACAACTAAAAATGCTCAAATCTAATAATGTTAGTTAAATTAATTCTAAGTAGATAGAATCATAAAATTCATAATTTCATCAGTATCTTAGTAAAGTGTATATCACTTATAGATCTATAGTTAGTTAATTCTAATCATTTAATCTGAAACGTTTGGTATACTAGTTGATTTTTAGGTTAATATAATAATATCGGTTAACCGTTATAAATTTTTTTTTATTGTAATCATAATCTTTAATTCTTAACGGTTCGGTAAAATAACCATTAATATGAATTGGCTATACATGGTTAACGGTTACGGTTATTTTGCATACCCCTAGTTTTAACGATCTTGAATAAGATTATGATTTTTGGATATGATAATTGATATTTTTATTAAAATATATATGTAACAAATGCATACCTTTATACTTTATTTGTATTGGTTTCCAATAAGTTGATGATTATGATTTTTTAACAATTTATAGTTTTATAAATTGTCCTTTTTTTTCTTCAAAACGATAAAAAAAATTAGGAATATTGTTGATGAAGGTTGAGAGTTATAAGTGTATATACATTATTATGTAGGATCACATTATTCTACGATTCGATCAGATCCTGCCAAGCCTGTCCTATCAAAATAAAATCATGAACTTAAGAATACTATTTATTGTCAAAGAATTGATAAGTGCATAATAGAAACTAAATAATCATGAATTTAAGCTAACTTGTAATATGCAATTTACAACTTAATTGTAAAATAATCATGAATTGAACCAAATTGTCTCGAAATGGCCCGAAATAAATGTCTTAACCCGTCCAAATAGGATTCGGCCCAAAGTCAAGCCAAACCCGAAATAACCCGTCCTAACTCGGCCAAATCCGAACTGTTCAAAATCAAACCGGCCAAACCCGGACCGAACCCAAACCAAACCGATTAAGTAAATAAAGATTGAACCCGATTCGATTATTAACCCGAAACCGAACTGAACCGATCCGAAAATAATTAACAACTCGTTCCAACCCAACCTAATAGTACTGAACCAAGTTTGTACCACCAACCCGATTTGACACCCCCTAATTAATTATACCATATTTAAAACTTAAAAGCTCTTCGTACTCATTGAAAATGGCATGACATAACGACATGTCTTTTTCTAGTAACAATGACTTATGCGAAATAACATGTTTCCCTTGGCTCCCAAAAGAGATCCTAACTTGAACTTTATTTGTCACCAATATTTTGGAGCTTCACCAAAAGGCTGATGCAGCAATAGTGGAAAAAGTAGCCATAGTTTGATGGTTTATGTGGGCCATGTGGCTCCATAGAAATGGAATGGTATTTAGGAATGAAGGCAAGACTGCACCAACGGTGTGCAATTCCATACAAACTTTCCCCATAGATTAGCTGGACCCAGACATGAATAACAAAAACCCTACTGAAAAATGCAAAACGAAAAAGCAGATAAATTCCTAATTTATATCTAATATAAATATATCAAGGGTATATCTAATATATGTTTTTCTGTATTTTTATATCTTTTATATTTATATATCTTATATAATAATATAATAATAGTCATATTTGGTATAAAAATACATACATATGAGATTTCAATATCTTTATATAATTTATAACAGATATAAATTAGAAAAGTCGGTTTCTCATAAAGCTTCTTTGAGTTAAATTTTAATGGAGCAAAAACATGCAACAGGTCTATGATTTGTCATCAGAAACGATAAAGGGAGCTTGTGTATGGAGTATAGTAGGTGCAACGTGCAATGGCGTTCCACAAGAAAGTTACGATTCTCGATGCAGCTCTTAGGGAAGGCATCAAAAGTGGGATTACAGTAGCTAGGATGCAAAAATTTGAAGATTAAGGGCGATAACTTGGTGGTCATCAACTCTTTGTAGCATTCCTGGCATATTCCGTGGGCATAGAGGACGTATTTTTATATATTAAGAAGCCATACAAACTAATTATATTGCTACTGAGAGGAGAACCAAGTGGCCCACTTCATAGTCAGTAGAGTCACCTCCCACTAAACTATGCCATTTGGCTTACAGAGTTTCATCCTACCCTCTCCCTTATCTTTCGCAAGGATAAATTAGGTTAACTTGCTTGAGTTTTTCTGGATTTTCTTTTTCTTTCAAAAATTAATACTTTAAATTAAAAGGAATTCATAACTGTCTTTATCTTATTATTTATTTCTTTTTTCTGTTTCTATGAATATTCGTGAATTGAGACCATTCCAATTCCAATATTCCTTTTTTCCATGCATAAACTGAACCGAAAATTAGCTTAGGATAAGCACATAAATTAAAGCTTCTATAAATACATATACACACAATATATCACAACTTGTTGCCCATGGATAAAGAAAAATCATTTTAACATCAAAAACAAAAACCATACATATAATAACGGATTCAAAATTATAATCAAGCATCCCATATGTTCAATAATCGAATCAAAGTTTCTCACGTCCTATCCTTGCTAATTGACGCTAAAATGAAATAGCACTTGATATAATTCATAATCCCCCCTCCTCCCCCCCGGACTTATTATAAATGTGGAAAACACACCGATTTTAAGATATTTTTGAAAGTTCTCCAAAAATAATATAAATTTATAGGTATCTCCTAAACTCATATAAGAAGGCTCTAAACCAATAATTTCCTTGACTTGATCTCAACAAGCCTTGGAGTTTAGGACATAATTATAAGACTTTTGACAATTGGTTGAAACTGGTATTTGTAGTCAAAGTAGATTATTTCAATGCCTTATAGGGCCTCATATGACCCTATAAGGCCCCATGGTAAATGTCTGACACAAGGTAAAAATTTGAATGTTTCTTGATCATGCCTAGTAATGTCTGAAATAACCAAAATTTAAAATTTTTTATAATAATATACCGATTTTGAGATTTATTGAAAGTTCTTAAAAAAAGATATAAACTTACTATGTGCCTGCTAAGTAGGGTTGTTCATTAACGGTTATTGAAAATGGTTAATTGTAACCGTATCGTTAAGTAATGGTAACCGGTTTACCGGTTACCGTAACATAACGGTACGGTTAGTTATTAACCGCTAATCATTTAATTCATTTTTCTAGGTGATTAGTCTTATGCACATCAATGGTTCGACAAAGTGGCAAACCACAAGCAAGTAAGAATATGGGAGAAGTGGAGACTTGAAGCACGAATTGATTTAAAAGTTAAAACAGCCAATAAGCAACTAAGCACGAATTGAAGTCCACGCCTAGAGAAGTGGAGACTTGAAGCACAAACGTTGATGGGGATACGGGAGACTTGAAGCAAATCGACAATGGCAATTTGAGAATTGAGACTTTGAGTGTACGAATTGGGAGAAAATGGGAGAATAGATTCTCTGCACAGTTAACAATTTAACATTAGCTTTTACTATTATAGGCTTTTAAGCTTTTAGGTTTGAGTTTTTTTTTTAATAATATCAATTAGCCAATGGTTAACCATTAAAAAAAATTCATAACTGTAATTGTAACCGTTAATGTTAACGGCTCGGTAAAATAACCGTTAACATGACCCGGTTATTCACACGGTTACGTTTTTTTTTTGCACACCCCTATTTTAAGGTCATATAAGAAGGATTAAAAATTTTAATTTATTTATATTGGGTCTCCAAATGTCTTAAAAACAAGTTTAGAACTCAATTATAAGAATTCTAGTGATTGGTTGAAATAGGTATTTAGTGTCAACATAGGGCTAGACATTTTCAAATTGATCGAATATTGAAGGTTAATGTACAAAGATTTAAAGTTTTTTTAAAGTTCTTTAAATCTGGGGAAAAAAACTTTGATGGTGTTTCCAAGGACCATGTGAGGAGGTTTGGAACCAATCATCGCCTTGTATTCGATCTCCAAAGACCTTAGAAACAAGTTTAGAACTTTTTTATTCGAGTTTTGACAATCAATTGAAGTAGGCATTTAGAGTCAAAGTAGATCGTTCCAACAACTTTTGAGACGTAATATAACTCGTAAACCCATGGTAAATGTTTGAAAACATTATGTGATGAGCAAGCCCCAAAATGTCCAAATTGAACGAATATTGAAGGTTATAGTACCAATTTCGAGAATTTTTTTAAAGATTTTTAAATATGAAATCAACTTAATGGGTCTCACCTAAGATTATATGAGGAGGTTTGAAACCAATCATTTCCTTATATGTGATATTGAAAAGCTTTATTAACGAGTTTACAACCAAATTATAGGACTTTTGGCAAATGGTTGAAATGGGTATTTAGATTTAAAATAGATGGTTTTAACAACCACTAATGCATAATCTAAACCGAACTGTAAGAGTTATAGTAAAAATTAAAATGTACTTCTTGCTTGACTAGGCTTGTAAATGTACAGAGCACTAATTTCGAGATATTTTCGAAGCCTTCTAGGATCATATAAATAGATTTGAAACTAATAATTTATTTGTACTCAGTCTCCAAAGTTCTTAGACATGAGATTATGACCCAATAATTTCTTTATATGTATTCCATTTAGATTCACGGCGAGTTACCTCATTACATTTTATATAGTAAAAGCAAAAGGAAATAGACTCAAAAGAAGTTAAATATTAAGGAACCATATCGGTATTCAAGTTTTACAATTAGGTCATTTAACACAATCTCTTGACATTTCGAGAGTAAAATTCGAAACCCATACAAATATTTATATTAACCGCATATTCAAAAACATGATCGAGCAAGAAACATCACGAACAAAGCTAAATGTGTCCACAATTACCTATCGTGAGAACCAATATATTAAACTAAAGAGAATTTTGTTCGTTTGAAAAACATACATTATTATATACTCTTAGTATTTAGATTATGCCTAAGAGTTTGTTCGTGTTAACAAGTCCATAAATCCTTTATATATGAACTGTCCAAAATACCGAAATTAGGAAATGGAAAAGCTAAAAACTTGTAATAAAACGATGATTTTTTACGCTATTTCGGTTTATATATTCAGCTTAAATGATAAACTCATAGGTTACATATTACGTACATCCTCTCATCCTCTGCATACAAGCTCATATTGGTTGGAAAATTATGTATAAAATCGTATATTTGCAACGAATAATAAACTACACCCCCCCACAAAAACACCAAAAATAACTAAGACAACGAGGTTGATTTTTTATAATGAAATCGAAACTCCATAACTCGCAAGATAAAAAAAAAAAAAAAGTTAGGCTAATCAAATGAATACACATCCAACTTCGTAAACCTTAGCTTACTTTATACATGATTATGTTCAATTCTTTTTACCACCACCTGCTTTGTTCTGCTTAGAAGTCGCAGAAACATAGAGAGTAACCTCATCCACAATGTTGCCAAGTTCCTCAAGATCCTTGTAATTTTCGTACAAACCAAGCTTCTGACCACTAGTTCCTGCCTTCACCAGCCCGTCTTCACAATGCTTAGGGTAATTTTTAGCCATGCGGCTAAACTTTGCGACTGTCGAGCCGTAGTTGCTAGACTTAAGCCCTACTGCATACAACCCTCTTAACTCATCGTTCATGTCTAGGTAAAATTTTACACAATGTGACAGCGCCTTCTTAACATCCACTTTAGCATCATCTTCTCGCATTTCACTCCTCGCCTTTGTCGAGGTCTTCCCAAACTGGCCCTGTACATGCCTAACTACTTGGTCCGAGAATTTGCTCGGCTTCACATCTTTCTTGTCACCTCCGAGAGACTTGAGGAAGGAGGTGCATTTAGCACTTACGGTACTGTTTTTGCAAACTTCATCAACGTTGAATCCGACCGCGCAGTTCACGGCACTAGGTGGGGTGGCCTTCGGGACGGTCTCGTCACGTTCAAAATTTGCTTCCCTAGCTATGCATTGGGTGAAGGAGAGAACAAGGAAAAAGAAGGAAAGAACTTGGAGCTTCATGTTACGTTCTAAGGATAAGATTTTTTCCAAGAAATATTCACAATTATTAAGGTTTCTTATCCAATTAATAATGAATAAATAGATACACGAAGTATGCTAAATTGAGATATTTAGAGAGAAGTCCAAGGCTTGCCATCAATCTTTAGCCATAATTAGGATGTTAATTTTTTTTATTTTTTTTTAAAGGATGCTGCTGTAATTGGTGAGAAAAACACATTCTATTTTGCATGCATCCATGCATACGGCAGAAAATGATCGATTACTTTGGTATAAATTAAACCTCATGATTTGACCATATTATTAGGGACATATGTAAACCAATAATAATTAGTAACCCTGAGCAGAATGAAACAGCTAGCTAGCTTTCTAAATTAAATACTAGCAGATGAATATAACAGTCTACATAGAAATAGAGATAATACTGATAAAATTACTAGGTACTAGCTGGCTGAGGGTGCAAGGAGCCCAAGAACAGAAGGCATAAGGAAATCTAAAATTGCAGGAAGAAAATCAAAGGTCTGAGTGATTGCAACAAATTGAAATTTGATCTTGTCAGAGAAAAACCAAACTCGGCCCCTAAATTATTGGCTATGGCCTATTAATAATAGCTTAATATAGTGCACAAACTAACTAAAATTTTAGAGGTAGGATTGCTAGTGACACTATATATACTTGCACAAAACAAACTATTAGTGGATCAAAGGTCCTATAGAAAGGTAAAACGTTAACAAGTCGAATTGAAAACATATTATTATTAAAATCTCATAGCATTAATAATTATCAAGTAAAAGTGTTGTTACAAGAAGTATATATATTCTCTTTATTTCAATTTATTTGCTATATATTTATTTTAAAGTTACACATTTTAATTATACATTAACAAATAATATATAGACATTTCAAATTAAAAAAAAAAAAGTCAAAATGTAAGAATTATACCAACCCAGGTCGAATATAAGTAGAAACACGCATGCATGACGACACGTGACCCAACGTCCCAACTCCATAATATGTACAATATTCAGCATTCCGACAAGCGAAAGCATATATTTCGCGTGTTCATCCTTAAAACTTTCTCTTCCAAACAAAATCAATCAACCACACTACTACAGTCACTACTGAAAGCGTCAGTAATAAAAAAAAAACAAAATAAAAAAAAAACCAACGGAAAATTCCGTCGAAAAAACAACCACCTCAAAAATGGAGAAAATCACGCACAAGAATATCAAAGTCAACTCCATAAACATGCACATAGCAGAAATCGGGGATCCCACCAAAGGAACGATCCTCTTTCTTCACGGGTTCCCAGAGCTCTGGTACTGCTGGCGCCACCAGCTCCTCGCCGCCGCTTCCTCCGGGTACCGCGCCGTCGCACCTGACCTACGCGGTTACGGTGATACTGACGCGCCGCCGTGTCACACCGAGTACACCTCGTTCCATGTTGTCGGGGATCTCGTCGCTCTCCTGGATTACCTCGATGTTGAGGAAGTGTTTTTGGTGGGCCATGATTGGGGTGCGATCATTGCGTGGCATTTCGCGTTGTTTAGGCCTGATAGGATCAAGGGTTTGGTTAATTTGAGTGTGCCGTTTAGTCCTCGGAACCCTAATCGAAGACCGGTTGATGGGTTGCGCCATGCTCTTGGAGATGATTTCTATATATGTAGATTTCAGGTAATTTTTTTGGTGATGTATGTTTAAAATGAATGATTTTCGTGGGTGCTTATGTATGTGAAGATTTCAGTTAGTTTTTTGAATTTTTGGGATTTTTTCATGATAAATATTTAGTAAATTTAGTGGGTGTTCATATTGTTGTAGGCTTCAGGTACTTTTTAGAGGTTTATTGATGCTATATGTTGAATCATTTTGGTGAATGTTCACATATTTTTAGATTTCCGGTAGTTTTTGTGAATTTTGAAGATTTTCGTGATTAAGTATGTTGGATGACTTTGGTGGGTGTTCAGTATGTGGATTTCAGATAGTTTCTTTGGGTTTTAGAAGTTTTTTTGATGATATCTTTTGATAATTTTGGTGGGGTGTTCATGATTTGTTTGATGTTGACTTATTTGGTTCATTTAAGTCTTGGATTTGATGCGCGTTTTTGGTACATTTTTGGTTTATATTCTTTGTGAAATGACACTTTTGTGGATTATGTACATAAATAAGGATGAGCAAAAGAATAAAAAGAGGCGAAGTCAGAAAATGTTGCAATTTCTGGAAGATTTTTGCCTCTGTCGGTGGTTGGTGTTTTAAGGATGAGTTTTCCTCTTTGAGTGAAAATTGAGTCACCCCTGTTGCTGATTTGAGTTAAACTGTGGATTTGAGTGAAATTAAATCAGCCCAGTTGTTGACTTGAGTGCAAATATGGATCTGAGTGAATCTAAGTGAACCCAGTTGATGATTTGGGGCCTCGACTGGATTAGCTGCAAAGATCAATGGGGGTTAGATTTTTAAGAGGGTCATTAGTTGAGGTTTGACATGAGGGTAAAATGAATAGAGTAATATAATAATTTCATTCGATACTGACCCATGTCACAACCACACAATTATCTCCACCACCAGGCCACCACTGCACCAGCATCAATCACCATCATCACAACTATCAAAACACAGAAATTTGCTTCAGATTATATGGTTGGAGCTTTAATGGTCGTATTTGATCACCGACCTACCTTTCCAGCAAAGGACAGTAGGTGGCTGAGTGAACATTGGTGTAGGTAAGTAATGCTTAACGACAGAGTGAAAATCAGCGGCAGAGGGCTAAGAACCGGCGATGGCGAGAGAAGAACGACGTGTCATGCCGGGAAGCTAGTGGTGAGAGAAGAATCTGGTGGTGGAGCCGTGAAGGTATGGTTGAACAGGGAAGAAGGTGATGGGTATGAGTGAAATATTAACTAAGTAACCATTTTGGAGGGAAGATTACGGGCATAAAAGATTAACCCCATTCCAGGCATAAGCTAAAGTCCATAACAATTACTCCAATAATTTTTCAGGCCTTTTACGGGCCCAGTTGATAATTTGAAGGAAAATGTTAGTTTAAGCAAAAATTAAGTCAATCCAATTGCTATTGTTTCCCACTTCAAAGACTGGGTGTATCAATGTAAAAATTTCCTACTAATGGCAAGATTATAGCATATGAATGTGGAGAAATCTGAGTAGTGTGATCATCGTTTCCTTCTTTCTAATGAAGTTGGCTTTTATGGAATAAAGATTTTTGTGTTGGAATACCTTTGTTCAACAAGAAATCAGTCTGTGCTTAGCAAGATTTTGATGGATGAGATCTTGTAAAACTTAATTTTCGTGTTAAGTGATGAATTCAATATATACAGGCCACAAATAACAAATTTCCCCTGTCAACAAATTGTGGTAGATACAGCACTTTCTCATAGAAACTTATGTCTCCAAATGAATTGTACAATTGTCTTGCTCAGAAGCTGTTTTCTTATTGCACTAAATCACTGATAGTTGTCTCCTTTGGCTTTGTTATTTGGATAGCTACCAACTAAATTGGTTATAGGTTCACTTTCTATTTGATATGTAAGGATATGCATGTTATGTTCAATCTCTCTTTATCCACTTTCTTACTCTTCTCATCCAATTCCTCTCTTGAGTATTTTTTTTTACCACACCAATGCTTAAAAAAAACTCCTCATCACTCTTTCCTCCATTATTTTCTATACCCTACCATAATATACACCTTATTTATCTTCTCTTTAATTCTTTTAATGATGTTTATGCTACATATTTATTTTTTCAATACAATCAAAATGGTTTAAAATTAATAATAATTTATTTTTTAATTACGTTTTTAATATAATTTAAAAAAAATTTATAATTTTTAAATTTTTTTATTTACCCTTAAAATTAATAAATATATTCTAGACTGGGACGCGTGTCAGAATGTCATTCGTGCTCTCACCCGGTACTCAACCAAAAAAAAACTAAACAATGCGGGTGGGGCCCATTATCCTACAACATTTACTCCATAGTGGGGCCCACGTCTGAATCAGCCAACAAAAACTACTCCATGCGTGAATTTAAGGGGCCCACTCCACTAAACTATTTACGCTTGAATTTCTCTCACGCCGTGAGTGAATTCTAAACTGCTCAATGATGGGTTTTTTCCTCTTACTGGTGTGAAGTTTGGGTATTTATTTTCCACTCTTACTTTCACTCATGAGTGGTTTTTCTCTCACTGGTGGGAGTGCTCTTACATTCTAGGGAAGTCCCCGAGGCTTCATGAGTTGTCTTTACGTTACGGTGCATCTCTGACTGACTGAATTGCTAACATATTGTAGGAACCTGGAGAGATGGAGGAAGAATTTAACAATATTGACACTGCTCGGTTAATTAAGCAATTCCTCTTATCCCGTGATCCAAAGCCTCCTTGCATACCTAAAGGGAAATTAGCAGCAGCAGCAGAAAAAACTATTCCTTTGCCTTCATGGCTTTCAGAGGAGGACATCAACTATTATGCTGAAAAGTTCAAACAAACAGGCTTTTCTGGTAGCCTGAACTACTATCGAGCCATGAACCTGTAAGTTTCTCCTCAGTCTTTGAATATTTATATACTGTAGTTGTATGATCTTCGTTCCTTCATTTCCCTGTCACTTCACATAGATCACATTTAAACTAACCCATACAAACTTGAAGATGGCGGGATAGGCCAACATGCAAAGTGCTATCATACACTCAGTGGCAGGGATATGCTTACTTAAAAAGAATTTTAAGCAATGAAGAATTCATTTACAATGAGAAAGTTATTCTATTCAATGATGCTCTAAGACTTAGAATTGAGGCCTGTCTGTATGGATTGTATCAGTTTGCATTCTTGCCTCCTTAGGAACCCCATAGTACGTAAAAAAAGGACTCTAGAACCATATTCCTTATTTCTCTTGGAGAAAACATAGTGGCAAGACTCATTACCCACAGAAACTATGATTTGAACCATTGGGAATTTGTTGCTTCATTCTTAGAACAATAAGTTGTGAATGCAAATGTTGTGAATTCATGCTTTATTGGCATTTCAACTCCAAAAGGCCAATGTAATTATCCAGCTTTAACTGCAAGTACATTTACCTTCTTTGGTAGGACATGGGAGCTCATGGCACCATGGACAGGGATGCATGTTAAAGTACCTGCAAAGTTCATAGTGGGGGAGCTGGACGTAACCTACAATTTTCCATTCACCAAGGATTACTTACACAAGGGTGGGTTCAAGAGAGACGTCCCATTGTTGGTTGATGTGGTTGTAATGGAAGGAGCTGCTCACTTCATCAACCAAGAAAAACCAGAAGAAATAAGCAACCATATCTTGGAATTCTTCGAAAAATTCTGATCGGGTGGTATATCTCAGGATGCAATTCCCTGGCATGACGCATTTCAATATTCAGCATTCATCTGTTATATACCCACAAATAACATCTTTGTTGGTAAGATGTGCTCCTTGTAGAATGTTCTCAATCCTTCTAGGCTTTAGCATCTTTTCCTCCCTTTTGACAGGGATGATGTTCACTTGTCACCCCTGTCCTTAGAGGTGTTGAAATTCAAATAAGCCTTAGACTCTTAAATGCTTGCAAAAACACATCATTCCTCCCCCCAATATCTGTAATCTCTGCAATATTTACAATGAAGTTTTCCTGATTGTGTTTGTATCGAGGGTTATGTTGTAAGTATATATGCTATCTTTTCAATTTGAGGGTTATGCTGTATGTATGTATGGTATCTTTTCAATTTGATAGTTATGTTGTATGTATAAATGCTAGATCAAATTACCTTATTATAGCTGCTTTAAACAGTATACATTTATTTACACTTTGTAACTAAGCCGATGGTGAACACAAAACAAACCTTGAGGTAAGTGTATGAAATAAACATTTGCGTAATATTCTTAAAACTGGGGCGTTCAATGAAAATGGTGGTCGATTCTTGAAATGGGAGTGGCTCTGCTAGTTTCATCAAACAGAGGTATATCAAGACAGACCGTAAGAAGAGAAGTGAGAAGATAGAATTTTTTTTAAAATATTTATTTTTAATTTTATTTTAAAAATAAGTTTCGAATCAAAATATTTTAAAAAATAAGCTTTAGGAGATTCGGAACAAAATCGTTGTTTGAGGCAGTGATTTTAATTAAGTGAAATCACTGCCCTAGGCAACGATTTTGACTTGATTGAATTGGGCTGGTCTATTTTTTTTAATTAGAAAATCGTTGTCTCATAAAGCAATTTTGCTCAGTCTATTTCAATAAAAAAAAAAAAAATTATATCGTTGTATGGGGCAGCGATTTTTAAAAATATTTTCTAAAAAAATCACTGTATATAGCGATTTCGTTTCGAATTTTAAAAAACATATAGATAGCAATTGGGTCTGTCCAATTCAAGTTGATCAGACAGCGACTTACATCCAAACTTGTAAAAGCTTAGTTTTATAAATTTTTGGCTCGAATCCTCTTTTTCAAATTACTTTTTAAAAAAAGCTTTAAAAAAAGTCGAGAAGATAGTATGATTAAGTCAGAAAGTCCAAATAAATACTTAAGGTAAGCGATATTGGTGGTATTTGGCAACGAGTTGTTAGTGGCTGACATTAGCTGTTTATATGAGTTGATTTGCCTAGATGGTTATATTAGATAGTTTCACTTGTTTGTATTAGCGGTTTGTATAAAAGTTTTTGGTAAATGAAGGTGTTAGCAATATTATATAAAATGAATAATAGGGACATAATACCAAGGAAATTTTACAATTGTTAATGGTCAATTAGATATAAGATATACAAATATTGAATAATATAAACAAATTATAGATAAAAAAAATAATTATTCAATAATTCAAAATTCTTGACTACTCAAATTTCTTTAGTTGAATTGTGTTAATTGTTGCTTTTAATAGGTTGAATATATTTAAATAATAAGGTTATTTTATCTTTTTCTCATGAAAATAAAGATGTTCCCATTGCATGTTAAGTGTTTAATTTCTCAATCTAATTCCGAATTAATAAGATTTTTAATTTTCTAAATTATAAGCTTCGATTAAATTATACACGTGTTGAATCAGCTTAGACTCGATTTTCTTTGCATGAATCTAACACATACGGAATGGTGATTTTTCTGGGTGTGTGTATTAAAGATTGTAAAACCTAAACTACAACGCTTATCAATCCAGCTGTTTCATATTAGCAGCTCGGTGACCAAACCACTCCGAACAAAATACTCTAAATAGCATATTCACTTAGTTACACACTACTCTCACTGCTGAATCCCAATCTACTCTTCTTTTGCTCAAACCACTACAGAACCACCGCATTAAATAAAGAGGGTTGTTAAACACCGCCCCTTATATTTCCCCTTTTGCCCTTGCCATCCCACTTCTTCATTCTCTCCCTAACTCTCTCTATCAATCCCTCTCTAACTCTCCTCTACCGCCGCCATCCGAATCCCCTCACCCGTCGCCGCCTGCCCATCTCCCACCCGCCGAAAGCCACCGCGCGCCACAAAAAAGTCACTAGAAATGAGTCGTCGCCCCAGAAAAGATCTTGCATCCATCGTAGAGGGAGAAAGACCACCGCGTTCAAGGATATGTTTTTTATTTTTTTTTCGAATTTTCCGGCGAAGAAGTCGTCTTAAAATTCCGGCCAACCCTAGGGGGAGCCGTCCAAAAAATCCGCCTGGCCGTCTAAAATTTCTGGCCACCCCTAGGGCAAGCCGAAAATTTTAGAAAGTGGGTTGTTGTTGATGGTACTAGACTATCTCATTTGCCGTATTCTCTCTTCGAACACCTGGACATGGCTTTGATTACAGCTTTTACTGAACGTTGGCAGCCTGACACGAGCTCGTTCCACCTCCCGTTTGGGGAGATGACTATCACACTGTTGGATGTGTGGCACATTCTACGTATTCCGGTTGAGGGACGTGCAGTCTCTAGGATGTTGGGCCCCGATGATCTGATAGAGGAGGCTAGAGGGTTTATGGGATTTACGTTGCCATAATTTACGAAAGACCACTGGGGTAAGGGAGGTGTCCTTATGACTTCCATTCTCGATACTTGTCGCGGCGTGGACTGAGGAGATAGATATTTTGCTGAGGCTGGTTGGTTGTTGTACATGTTTAGGTCCACATTGTTCGTGGACAAGAGCGGTAACAGGATGCGACCCCAGTTTTTACATGAGCTCCGACTCGGATCCATACGTGATTTAGGGAGTTATGCTTGGGGTGCTGCGACATTGGCTGCGTTATAACGACAGCTAGGATAGGCGAGTAGAGTGGGTTGCAGACACATTGCAGGTTGCCTCACCCTTCTACAGGCATGGATATACGAGTACTTCCCCTCACTGCGTCCTCATCCGCCACATATTGGTATTGGACACGATCGACCTTGTACTGCGCTTTGGACTCCTCGGAAGGAGCCGGGTGATGCGGGGCGATTGGTAGCCCTCCGTCGGAAGTTGGACCGTATGCAGACCACTGAGGTATTACGTAATCTTTTGGTTGTGTAGTTGTACTTATATTGAACAATACATTGACATTTGTTTTCTTAGATTTGTTGGACCCCTTACGGAATGAACGCAGCACAGCGTGTCCCGAGGTCGTTATTCACCGGATGGATTCGATATCGGGACATCATCGAGCCATATATGCCAAATCGAGTCCTCCGTCAGTTCGAGTTTATATAGGTGATTCCCATGGCACCTCTGAAGCCGGAGTCGGCATCGAGACCTGGTAAGGGTACTTATCGAGTACAGTTTGCTGAGTCTGCAACTGAGTCGGCGTGGCAGGTTTTCCCTAATGCCTTCCGACTCAAACTTGGGCGGTTCCATCCGGCGGGCGACGCCCTAGAGGGATCATCTCCGGATTACATTCAGTGATTTTTTCGGGTCTCTCACCCAATACTGATCGACGAGGAGGTTGTTCCTACTGCACCAGAGAGAACGAACACCCATTACGTAAGTTTAATTGGAATTTGATTATCTTTATTTTTATATTATATTATATTCTAGCACGTTATACTAACTTATGTATTTTTCCGTTATTTGCAGTGGGTTGAGAAATTGTTGAGGATCGTCCAGCCTATCACTGATGCTAGGGCGTTGACACCCGAGTTGGGGGCTTGTGCTAACGTCATCGACTCATTTATGTACGAGTACTACGCTGGATGAGACTCTTTGTATATGTAGTTCTTTATTTAGACATTTCCATGTACGCACTGTTTTTCTCTTTTTCGTACTTATTATGTAGTTGGACTGTAATATTTTGTAGTTGGACTGTAATATATATTATCTAAGTTTCCGAATTATATCAATCTTTATAAGCGTAATTTCTCGTCGCCGATTACGAGGCAAGAGCGAGAGAGTTGATAGGGGGGAGGGGGGTTTGAGGAAGGAGAAGTATGTCATTGTATTCGCATAAAACATACTTCTCCTTCATCAAACCCTCCTCCCTTTCTATCAATTCTCTCGCTAGTGCCCTATAATCGGTGCATAGAGATACGTTGCCAAAGAGAGGTACAACTAGAAAATTGTTGCTTTAAATAGGGTCTTGTATATGCATTAATATATTCAAATATCAACAATATTATCAACAACATGTTCAAATATTCATAACAATATCATAAAATATACGTTCACAACAATATCGTACAATATAGGTTTAGTTCACGTTATAAACTAGACAAATTCCGCCAAAGTCCTAAACGTGCCTTATACAATTGCTCCCAACCTACAACACTATGTTCTCGTACCTGAAACCACAAAGTGCATATAGGCGGCATAGGACAGTCACGTGATAGAGTTAATCTAATGTAATGCTTGTAGGTACTGAGGTGTGCAATGCATATCTCCCTTCGTGGCCGACTAACGTTCACGGGTGTAGACCATGGCAATACAGTCATGCAAGGATAAAGAGTTCCATCTAACCCAACACTGCGAAATATGACTGCACAGTTCCAGAACTGCGCTATTGGAAATAAGTCTTGTTGGACCTCCATCCAATGTTCCGTAGAGCAACTCCCTCCATACCATGTAATACGAGTCACGGCATTGTCAACGCCTTCATAGAAGATGGATGAGTAAATGCCTCGATTCTCTAACAACTCATTACATATGATCTTCCGCGCTTCAATCCAATTCTCCTCGCTACCTAGGAATAAGTCTGCAACAACTCGAAAACCACAATTATCATCACCCTGGACGTCGAGATAGTCAATTACGTATTCAAGCATGATCGCTGGAATCTTATCTACGGTCAAGTATGATGTAATATCTGCATGACAAGTCGACATTTTAACAGACGACATAGAACGTCGGCCCCGGCTAGAAGTCGTACGCAACCCTCGTACACGCCCTTGACTTGAATACTCCCACGAGGATCGTTCACGGCGTGTGCTAGGTCGTCCACGGTTCGACATCCTCGGCTCGGGTTCAACGTATCCTGAATCCTCTGGATGGAGCTGTTCATGGATAATCCTAGACACGTGACGAACAACAGCAGGATCACTTCCGATAACCTCACTCACGAGCGATTGGAAAAATTGCACGTCTTGTGTTGGAGAATTAGGTTCGATAAGCACCTGCACGCTATCTCCTACATTCACCCCTAGTGTTCTCTGAAATTGATGGACTTGCTGAAATTTAAAGAACTGGCCCTCCGCAATAGTATTATCTAACACTCATATATAGCTACCTGTAGTCTCATTAGATAGGAATACATATGCAATCAGGAAATTCTTGTTGCACGGAGTGACACCGCATATCTCAAACAAAGGTATCTTGTACATTTTCGTCTTGTAAGTGGAGCCCATGCCCAAAACCCATGGATACGTACGTAACAAATTCGCAGAAACTGGATGCGCCATAAACGCATGGGTGACAACATTCGTTTTAGGATCAGAGCGTAAAAACTTCACGTACTTGCTATCAGTAGCAAGATGAAGGAACTGACTACTAAAATCCCGTCCGCCAGCCTCCTCCCGTCTCATTCTATCTCTGAAATTGTAGATATGTCGCGCATTGGGATGATCATCAAGAAACTGGGAGTTCATCGCAGCCAAAATAACCTTGGACTTTGCTTGAGCCACAGACATATCTCGCACCAACTTCTTCGCTTCGAGGCTAAGACCACTCATCTGTCGATTTCCATCCGAATACTTAATCATTTCGTGATTGTGCTTACCGTTATCCTCAGGACCCAATACTATCAACCACCCCTCTACATAACGTGAAATCTTAATCAGAAACTTACAACCACAAGCTTAAGATTTAGTCCCCGGTCGTTCAGCATTCTCTAAATCTTTATTCGCTCCTCTGTTGCATCTCATGTACAGATTTCCTCTTTTGTACGACAAATGAACAAATTGAAATCCGTGTTTTATAGCAACTGATTTAGCCCATGCAGAAGCCTTATCTTTCGTCGGAAATATTTTTGCAGTCGTAAAATGTGGGTAATAATTAATATCATTGCCGCCAAAATCTTCTGTCGAAACCTATATAAAAAAAAAATTATTTCTGCCCAATGGCCAGCCGTCTAAAGCCATCCAAAAAAAGGGCTCCCCCTTGGGCTGGCCGTTTTTTTAGAAGACTAGCTCACCGGCGAGGCCATTATTCCCCTTTTCCGATCTCGAACTAAGATTTTTACTCGTGACGTTGTCGATAATGGTCCATCCATAGTTTTCGGTGAATTCCGGCATACCAAAGAGCGGTTTCCGTCAACTAAAACACAATTTTCCGGCCACCGCGGAGGCTGACGACTAGTTGTCGGAAAATTTAGTGGAGTTCGTTTTTGTTACGTTTTTACGAGATAGTGAAGTGAGAAATAAGAATTAAAGTTTATGATATTCGATTTTATTAAAAACAAGTCAAAGGACAAAATCGTTAATAATGGGGGCGGTTTGAGTAACTATGGAGCGGTAAATAGCGCTCCACTACATAAAATAGCTACAGCAATTCCATAGATGTCATATTGTCATGTCAAAGAAGGGGTGTTTAATCAAGTAATAGTAAATTGGGCTCACACTGGGTGAGCTTTTGATGTTGGCCTCAAGCTCAGCTATGCTTTTGATGTTGGCCTCAAGCTCAGCTGTTGGATAGAGTGTTCACCTCAATAGTACTTATGAACATGAAGAAAAACACACTGTACAACTGTGAAAGTTTTATCAGCCACTTGGTGATGGTATTGTTTATTTCAAACACACACACATTCCATCATGACTTTAGAGCCATGCAAGATATTACTAAGATCGGTTCATTTGAATCTCCAGCAAAAATATATTTGACCCATCCGAACCACAATAGCTTATTAGTTCATTACACCCCTATATCCAATTCAGTTCCAATAAGCATTTAGACCCTCCATAAGATCATTCTTATTGTGCCACAGGATGACAGGATGGACAAAGCTTATGGGTGTTGGCTTAAATAGATAGTTTGAATCTGATGGCAATATTTAACATCGTGTAACTCAAGTAGGCAAAGTCATAGCAAACTCTTCAACAAAATTTACTTCCAAAACTGATGACAGCAATATTAGAGTCGGGGCACAACCTGCTATGACTAATAATGTGCTTTGCTAACCCAACATTTAACAAGAAAAAAGAGTACAAAAACAAATAGCAACACATGGAATGGCAAGAGTCTTGAAAGGAACCAACAAACGTTTCTAGCTTGATATTTGACTTAATTTCTGTAACCACGGCTGTTACGTCTACCTCTGGCCTTCTCAAATTTCCTGCCAGTAGATCGCACATATGGCTTGGTGTGGCTGTGAGGAACACCAGGAGCCTTGCCAAAGTGCTTGACAGCCTCTCTAGCATTTTTAGGACCCCTAAGCAGAACCTGAGGCATTTCAAAGTAAAAAGCATAATTCCAGTCATTAATAGTGGACTACAAACTCCTCACTAATAAAATGAGTAAAACACTCCCCTGACAAGTGACAACAAACACAAACCGAAGTAAAATGTTCAGATTTCAAGCATAAAATGTATGCAAATGCAACTCAAGTATGCAAGTGTCATCTTAAGCAAACATCACATTATTTGTATCATAAGCAGGTAAAGGGAAACATGGAGGAATGTGACTCAAGTACTGTATAATTTAACTACAGGAACTTTACAGATGATTAGCTACCAAAATATAAGAAAATTAATAAAGTTGCACTTGCATTAATTATTTACAGTTCTATTGATCAAAACAACAATGTAGCACTGGGACCTATCATCATAAAACGCATCACTAAGGCCAGAATGGAAATTTCAGATAACTGTACACAAAAAAGAGAAGCTCTTATGGCGCACAAAAAATGTATGAACTTCCGTGACAACAATAAACAACCCTCAAATTCAAACAAAAATAACTTGGGATTTTGTAAGGATTTGTACGTAATGCTCTCTCCGAGATTGAAATGAAATAACAGCTTTAACAAGTGCTAACCATTCTCCAACTGCAATTATTGCATTAACTAGTGCTATGATTGTATACAACATGTATTTAAAATGTCTATCATGAACAAACCATGCATCAAATCCAACGAGATATCAACTAAAGTAAAAATAATAGCCATGAGTTTTCTTATAAAATAAGGACCATGGGGCTACACAATAAAATAAATTACTTCCTTGACCATCCATAAGTCCCTAACCCATGTCCTAATGCAAACAATGAACCTATTCCCAAAAACAAATTACACAAACACAATCAATTTATCAAAGACTGCTACAAATTACTGGAATCATCCATCGGTGTTATGTATCATTTCTATTACTGACCACCATAACCCAATAGCCAGAACATCACTACAACATCCAGTTAATCAAAACTCAACACAATCCAGACAAATTCAAAACACAGCCTTGCAGCAACGCAAAGAAAAGCATCAGCAACAATAGGTTTGACCATTCAAAGATTCATTTTGCGCAAAACTTCATAAATTACTTCGAACAAAATATCATAACAATATAAATAACCAAGTTAACAGTCAAAGGACAATTTTCTTGCGAGAATCAAATGCAAACATTTGAACACAAACATACACTCTACAAAGATCATGAGAAATTGGAATAAAGCAATTATACCGTGTTCTGGCCAAGAGGAGCTCTCAAAGCCAACTGATCAAAAGTAAGGCACTCGCCACCGGCCTTCTCAATACGAGCCCTAGCGGTCTCAGTGAACCTCAGAGCACAAACCTTGAGGGCAGGCACCTCATAAACCCTGACATCATCAGTAATAGTTCCCACCAACACTGCAACCCTTCCATCCTATAACGCAAACATTTCAATTAAAAAACTGCGCCAAATAAATCCCAAATTATTTCAAATCAACAGGAATGTCAAACACTTAATACCTTGCCCTCCATGTACTTAACAAGCCTAGAGAGAGAAAGAGGGGCCTTGTGAGTCTTGCTCATGAAAAGCCTCTTCAATATCACAGCATTGAAGTTACTTCCAGTTCTCCTCACCAAAAAACGGTAAAGCTGCACAAATATTGTAAACCTAGATCAACCTACCATTCATTTTTACAAATTCCATCACGGGAATGGATTCAAATGATGATAAAAACTTATAAGAAAAAATAACTGGAGAATATAACAAAAACCCCGCTTAACCTACTGACAAATTCCACTTATTACACTTTTGAAGTCAATAGTTAAGAGGAATAAAGACTGAGTTTTTTCCATACATTCTTGGGTAATACCAAAAATCTATATCAACCCAATATTATACTCCAGAAATTACATTTACAACATCAAAATAAATAATTAAGACGAACTAAATAGAGTGTTTTGAGAAAGCACTTAGGCAGTAACAAAATCTAGATTGGCCAATTAATTATTTCCGCGAACTACATCAAAAAAATTCGATTATATAACACCCACTCATTCTATCTTCCACATTAAAGTATAATATTAGATTTCAAAATGAGATAAAAGTACGAATTTCTGAAGAAAATCAAGAATAACAACAACAAAAAACCAAGATCGACCCACCATTTAACATCACAAATTACATCAAAATAAACCGATATTTATGGGATTATGGTACCTTAACGAGTAGCTTAAGGTAGACATCATTAGATTTTGGCGCAGTGCGCTTGGTCTTCTTGCTTTTGCCTCCTGCCTTCAAATCAATACCCTGCAACAACAACCAATCAAACAGTAATGAGTACGCGAGAAAAAATGATAATTGGGAGAGGTTCAGATATGACGGGTGGAGGAAGGAGAGTACCATTGTTGGTGCGCAGCGTGGGGAGCTGAGGTGATCTGGTGTGCGGGATCGGCTGAAGGGTATAGCAAGAGGAAGGGATAGACGCTAGGGTTTTGTGGTTTTATATAAGTTGATGGGCTGAAGGTTGGGTCTACAAGGCTGGAGAATGTGGTTGGGTGTTTGGGTTGGACTTTTTAAGATTGTTGATGTGGGTTATGGTGTTATGGGTTTCAAATTATGTGGGTTGGAATTGGATGTTTAGAACATCTGGTATGCTTTCGCAAGCCCTTAAATTTAAGTGCACTTCTTTACATGTTCATGCTTAGATACTCTTCCTAGAGAAAAGTTGAGAATATGTGAATTTTTTCATGTTAGTATATGAACCTAAAAACTTAATGTTTTGCGATCATGTAAATTATTTCAAGGTTTCCTTTTGGACTTTGGGATGGAGATACTTGATACTTCTTGGCAATGGATCCGTTTGTAAAAACTTCAACTTTCTTGATGAAAGGATCTTGATCCCACTAATAATGACATTCTTTGACACTTCTAAGAGGTTTTGGACCAAGTGAAATTTTACAAGAATGTAGAAATAAGATTTGACAAGAATGTAGCAAACTATTTCCAAAGACTTGTTCCATTTTAATTGTTATATTTCTATTTTTAGAGTCAAGTTTTAAAAACTTTGATCATAAATTCTCATTATTTTATAACAAATAATATATTCAAGTGGAATTTTGTTGGATGTATCTCGATATAAATTTTTAGAATATCAAATTTTCATAATTTTTTCTCCTACGAATTTAGAGAAATAAAACGTTTAAAGTTGTGTCTAGAATACCGTAAAAAGTTAAACGTAGCAAATTAAATGTGACGAAGGGAGTATTAATTTCATAATTAAAGCTAAGATGATGCATGTTAGTAATAAGTGTTAGTATATGTGCTAAGGTGAAGGGTTAGTCTTTATAGTTGTACTTTTTTGAGTTATTACTCTTGCTATTGGCACACGGGTTGGGAATGTTTCATTTTCGAGCTTTATTTATGCTTGTGCCCATCTAACAACATCACACTTGGGTAAGAAGCTACATGAGTAAGTCGCTTTAGGGTTTTAAAGTTATTGGACATGTGTGGCTATACTAACAAGTGTGTCGTTGGGTATATATATCATTTAGTAGATTCGGAACCCATAACGCCAAAATCCTGACACCGCCACTGGCTAGAAGTGTGGATGCAACACAAGTCTCCACATAGGCTCATATTCCACCTATATAGTTTACTTTAAAAATGAGGAGTGGATGAGATTTGAATATGTGATCTACTTGCAATTAAAACCAAGCCTATGATATTGCACTACGAGAATGTGTTGAACTATTTCTCAAACTCGCTACCTAATTCACTTGGTCCAAAATCTTTCAAACATTTCATGAATATCAATATTAATGGATTTTATGGTCTTTTAATCTCGAAATATGCCCATAAGAATCAAACCAAGCCTAAAATATTCATAACCTTATATATTTATTTGTGAAAATCGTTTGGATGGATATCCCTTATTACAAGCTTTTTAATGAAATATTAAGCCCAATCCGTTTTAAAATGAATGAGTTATAAAGTATTTAATAAAATCAAACTCAATTTGGATACCTTTTTATAGTATTGACTCAAACTTTTCCAAATCTTATCCAAATGAGCTTGAACTATTGTTTAGCTCATTTCATGCCGTTTTTATTGTTATGTTATGAGTTTCGTACAAAAATTCGTAGAAATAATTAATGACCTTTTAGATGGAGGCGATTGTTTCAGGCGTTTCCATTATGGTTTAGCCGTGTAGGTGCCATTTCAGATGTCCCATCTTCCCCCCGAAAACAATGGAGACTTTATCAGATTTTTGTAGCGGCTTTGACGGTTCGTTGTATATTTCTAACACCTAGGTCATCATAAAACAGTTTTGGCAAATGTGGTGGCAGTGATTGTATGTTGTTGGTGGTTGAGGGAAATGATGAGTAAAATAAGAAAATGAAAGAATAAAAGGAGTAGGGGCAAAAAAAAGGAATTTATGGAGACATTTGATAATCTATAAAATGAGTGAGTATGAACATAAATTTGGCCTCGATTTTTAAACTCGACCAAAAATTTTAGAATGAGTTTAGCCCTCCTAAAATTAACATTTTAAACTAAAAATTAAACCTAGCCCAAAAACCTATTTTGTAAGTCTAAAAATATGAAGTTAGACAAACAAAAATCGGCAAACCAAAAAATAGAGTTAGAATGGATAAATTAATGAAAAAACCCGACCTTAATTGAGCTATAATCACCTCCACTCCACATAGTGCATACTCTATTTTTGGCAACAAGAGTGGTTTTGAGTAATATTTGATTATTATGACAAGAGGACTTTCAAAGTAACAAAAGAGGGAAAGTCCAACGAGACAATAACACGTACACGTCGATGATCCTTAACAGTACACTTCCCCCTCGCTCTTTCCAGTTTCCACCGCACTCCCATAACTCCCCACGTCGTCAAAGTCCATCCAACTGCTCCACTTCTAAATCCCCAACTTACCCTCCCACTACGCCCAACCCACTCCCAACTACTAAGGGTAAAATCATCATTTCTCTTCCATTCAAAAAACTCTTTGTCCAAATCATCACCACCTCCTAAATCTCCGCCATTCCTCCCTCTCCTCTCTAGACCCCCTCTCTCTCCGCCATGCAATCCACCAAATCTCGCCGGAGAATCACTTCGGCCGACGATAAACACTTCTCCAACGCCGATAAACAAGACCAGCTCCTCCTCTCCTCCGCTATATGCAACGGCGAAGACCTCTCCTCCTTCGTACGTAAAGCCTTCGTCGCCGGGAAACCCGACTTTCTCCTCCAGAACCTCAAACACTTCACGCGGTCCAAGGAATCGGAGATTGAGGAGGTTTGCAAAGCTCACTACCAAGACTTCATCCTCGCCGTTGACGACCTCCGGTCACTCCTCTCCGACGTCGACGACCTCAAATCGTCGCTTTCTCTCTCCAACGCGCACCTTCAAAGCGTCGCGCAGCCGCTCCTCACTTCTCTCGACGCTTTCATCGAGACGCGCAACGTCAATAATAATCTCCTCCTTTGCTTGAGCTCTGCCAAGATCTGCGTCGAAATCGTCGAGCTTTGCGCTCGGAGTAACGCGCATCTTAAGAACGATAAGCTATACTTAGCTTTAAGATGTGTTGATCAAATCGAGCGGAGGTTATTGAAGGCGGCGCCGTCGTCGACATTGAAAAAGATGCTGGAGAAGCATATTCCGGCAGTTAGGGTTTACGTGGAGAAGAAGACGAACAAGGAGTTCGGCGATTGGCTGGTTGAGATTCGAGCTGTGAGTCGGAATCTAGGTCAGTTTGCGATTGGACAGGCATCGTCGGCGCGGCAGAGGGAGGAGGAGTTACGAATAAAGCAGCGGCAAGCGGAGGAGCAGTCGCGGTTGAGTGTTCGAGACTGCGTGTACGCGTTGGAGGAGGATGATGGATTAGATCTTACTGGACTGGAACGCAACAATGGTGGAAATAGTGGGAGTTTAGGGTTTGATCTCACGCCATTGTATAGAGCATATCACATTCATCAATCATTAGGGATTGAGGATCGGTTCAAGCAGTATTATTTCGAAACGAGGAAACTTCAGCTTACTTCGGATTTTCAGGTGTCGTCTATGACACCGTTTTTGGAATCGCACCAAACCTTTTTCGCCCAAATTGCTGGGTTTTTCATCGTCGAGGATCGGGTTTTGAGGACGGGCGGGGGGCTAATTTCGAAATGGGAGGTCGAGAATCTGTGGGAGATGGCGATTAGTAAGATGTGCTCTGTGTTAGAGGATCAGTTTTCGCGAATGCAGACCGCGAATCACTTGTTGCTTATAAAGGATTATGTGAGCTTGCTTGGTGTTTCGTTGAGGAGGTTCGGTTACCCCGTTGATGCGTTGCTTGATGTGTTGAGTAAGCATAGGGATAAGTATCATGAGCTGTTGTTATCGGATTGTCGTAAGCAGATTACTGATGCCGTTTCTGCTGATAAGTTCGAGCAAATGTTGATGAAGAAAGAGTATGAGTATTCTATGAATGTCTTGGCTTTTCAATTGCAGACGTCGGATATAATCCCGGCGTTTCCTTACATTGCTCCGTTTTCGACAACTGTGCCTGATTGTTGTCGAATTGTGAGGTCATTTATAGAGGATTCTGTGAGTTTTATGTCGTACGGCGGGCAGTTGGATTCTTATGATGTGGTGAAGAAGTATTTGGATAGGATGTTAAGTGATGTCCTTGATGAGGTTCTTGTGAAGTTGATTAGGACTTCTGTGTTTGGTGTTTCTCAAGCTATGCAGGTTGCTGCTAACATGGCCGTGTTTGAGCGAGCCTGTGATTTCATCTTCAAGCATGCTGCCCAGCTCTCGGGCATACCTTTGAGAATGGCCGACCGGGGAAAGAGGCAGTTCCCGTTAAAGAAGGCTCGTGACGCAGCTGAGGAAATGCTTGCTGGGATGATTAAGGCAAAGATTGACGGTTTTATGTCGCTCATTGAGAATGTCAATTGGCTGGGTGATGAGCCTCTTCAGGGTGGTAACGAGTATGTCAACGAGGTTATAATATTCCTGGAGACACTGGTTTCTACCGCGCAGCAGATATTGCCTCCACAAGTTCTTAAGAGGGTTTTGAAGGACGTAATGTCTCATATATCTTCAAAGATTACGAGTGCATTGATGGGAGACATAGTAAAGAGGTTCAATGTTAATGCAATCTTGGGGCTCAACATTGATGTACAGTTATTAGAGTCGTTTGCAGAGAGTCAGGCATCTGCTCTCTCCGAAGCTGATGCAAATGAGCTGAAATCCGGCCTAGCTGAGTCGAGGCAGTTGATCAATTTGCTTCTAAGCGATAATCCGGAGAACTTCCTGAACCCGGTTATCAGGGAGAAGACTTACAATGCTTTGGACTACAGGAAAGTTGTGACCATTTCTGAGAAACTAAGGGACCCTTCAGATAGGAGCTTCTTCGCGACAAGGGGAGCTAAGCCGAATCCCAAAAGGAAGTCTTTAGATGCATTAATAAAGAGACTAAGGGAAGTAAGCTGATTCGGCATCGAACTGTAAGTAGTCAATTGCTCTGTGGTTCACATTTCTTGATAGATTTTCATTGCTAACTAAATATGCAAATTTTATTGAACAGAGTAATCCTTAAGGTTGATTAGTAAAATCATATTTGATGTGTTTATCCTGTATGTAGTTTTACTAGATCCCTACATTCTGATGTATTTCATTCATTGAAGAGGAATAGTGAGATTTATTAATGATACTTAACTTCAAATGGCGTTGCAATTTTGTTTGAGATCTGTGTACTTGTTTGTTCTCATGCTTTTTTGCTGTTTGTTTATGGTCTGCTCGTTCACATAAACTTATTATTGTATGTTGTTTAAAGAAATCCTGATTTGTGCTCCAAGATCATTTATCTATCTCATTGATTTTGACATCTAATTTCTTTCTGGATAATCTCAATTAAGTGTTTTGAGGCATTGCATTCATTGTCAAAATTTGATTTTGATGGCATTATTGAAATTGTTGATCAGAAATTGGTACTCCCTCCGTCCACTAAGATTGTCCCATTTCTATTTATAGAGTTAAAATTCAAAAAGTTAGATCATAAATTCTCATCTTGTTATAAGAAATAATATATTCAAGTGGGATCTAATGTAAATTTTTAGAATAATAAGTTTTCGTTTTTTTTCTTTATGTATTTGGAGATAAAAACGTTTAAAGTCGTGTCTTAGAAACCGTGAGAAGTCAAATGAGGCAAACTTAGTGGGATAGAGGGAGTAATTCGTAATAGATATGATTTTCAATCTCTTGCCACCGAACTTTTATCTTGATGTGTAGCTTGCACTTTGAATCTGCTAGATGATCCTATTTCCTTATTTGTTGGGTCTTTGGCAAACTCCCACAACCCCCTTATATATGGGAGTTGTTCGAGTTTATTGGTCTAAACATATATATACAGGAGTTGTTCAACCAATACAGGAGTCTTACAATAACTTCACTGATGAGGTCACGGTTAGATTGTATATGTTGGAAATGTGCTTCTTTCTTGTCAACTATGACTATAGACGAGGGGGAGGGAGTAGAGGTGGTTCTGGTGGGGTGTAAAGGGATTGCTGCCATTTTAGATGGGATCATGGGAAAATGGTGAGAGAAGGGAAAAGGGATAGAAAGGTTGAGGAACGTCATAATGTAAAATTGATAAAAAAATAAGGTATCATATAAGTTGCAACTCTTACAAGAGTATTATACCTTTGAAAAGGTGAGAGACTTTATGGATCATGAAGCCTTTTTTCACGGTGAGATTAGTGCAATAGCCATTATTAAGCTGATTATAAACAGTCCTTTTGTGGCGTGTAATTTGAGCTACGATACAGGATTTGTCATCTTTGGCCAAAGTAGAGAGTTGCTGTGTTCACAATGCTTAATGAAGGTTTATTGTTTATTACTGAGAAGCTTTGGCGATGCATGGACATTCGATCGAATAGGTGTTTTCTAAAAACTCAGGAACAGTAGAGGATCGTTTTGAAGAATTTTGTGGACTGCCTGTAAGAAATTAAGAATACAACAAGGATGATTGTCATTAACACTGACATTCTCGCCTATGCTGCTATGCATATACTGCAAGAAATGCCAAGAATGGGACATTTACGAATACACATACGTCAAATGACTTAATGCTATCCATAGACGTTGCATGCCCTCCCATACCTATATACAGAATGCGGCTCATTATCTGCCACTTGACTTCACAAATTTCAAGTAGACTAGTAGAGACGAGTGCTTATGAACCTTTGTGCTGTCCACTGAGCTACTCAATACGCCAAAAATGTTGGATTTCAAATGTGGTGAATTGGTGGTCCTTTATAAACTAGTGAATCTAAGTGATATTCCGGATAAAAATTGTTCTAATAATTTGTCTATATAAATTGAATACAATTTACACAAAACTTGGGCTGAGAATTGATGGCGAAAGTGGTCTCTTATTATTACGTTATTACCGATTATGATGTGTTGGATTTATATTTATTGCGTAGATTTTTTGATAGATAATGATAACTTTATTTTATTTTTTTTGTATTAAACAACATTGTCATGTTGAATTGGTAGTTAATTTACACTTTCCATTTGAAAGGTACATGTTCAAATCTTTGTAGCAACAATATTTTTGAATTACCACAGGATAAAATAAATAGGAGAATTGGCTTCTCACTTCATAAAGAACACAAAAACCCTATTGGTCCAATTAAAATTAATTGTAAACTATTAATTAGTTTAAACACTTAATCACAGGATAATTCCTTCAAGTGACTTATGGCACATAAACTTTCACCGGCATGCTTTAAAGGTTTTAAACATTGGCCAGTCATTTGCTCATAGTATTCCACTGGAAAGTGAGGTGGGTAAGTAATTCAATCACTTTGTTATATTACTTCCCTCTTAGAACTAGTTGAGGACACAGTAAATCAATTGGTCCACCTTAATAACCATTCATCAAACTATCAAACCCATCAAAGACACGTGTAGGGTATCAACTTGGATTCTCGAAACAAGTTTGGTCCGATACTAACAGGGTCGATATTAATCGGTTCTTTTGGGTCAGTCGCTCATGTGTCAATAGCTATTGTGTTCAATATGTTATTTTCTTACTTGGGTTTAGATCAAGTTCGGTGCATCCTATTCAGTTTGGTTCATTAGTTCAATTCTGAACAGGATTTAAGACGACTTATTTAAAGTTTGGTTGGACTTTTGGTTGATTCGAATCGGGTTATTTGGGGTCAATCTGGTTCGCATTTGAAACGATTAAGACACTTTATTTCGAATTAGATAGATTTTGAGTCCTTTATTATGATAAATCATATAGACAATTAAGAATTCTTGGATATACCAACAATGCATCAAAGATGCAGTAATTGATTCTCCCAAGATGCTACAATTATCGAGCAAACAATAAACATATTAATGACATAACGAGGAATACTATTTTGCTATGCTATTAATACTTGTACTTGCTCTACTCGTCTGCCCAAGCCTAGCGTTTTCAAGGCATGAGACAAAAAATATGCCTCTGGCTTTCTATATACTAAATGTATAAAAATATGCATGAGAACACATAATAAAATAAAAAGAAAGACCTATTCCGATCATGATTTTTCTACTTCCGGGGAAAGGTCTTTCCCTTTAGGATAGATGAATTGGACGTTTGCTTTGTTTATGCTTTTTCTACCTTTTACTGTGTTGTCGTGTTTTTCCCTCTTTAGCACCAAAAAAAAATAGATGAAATGGAGACATATTTAAACTAAAAGATGGCTTGATCCCCACATGTATAGAGATAATCTATACCACTCCATACGGAGTAGGAGAGTCACTAACTTGCGTATTTTTCAACACAAGTCACACTCCTAACGGGAGGAGACAACCATTGAGTAACCACTTGAAGCCAACGTCCCTAGGAATGGGGAACATAACATACTTGTACCTTTCAGCAGGTGAAATACATTTCCACTTATCTTAACGATTTAAAATTTGGGTTGGTTGTCGAGATCAAATGATGTTGTGAATTGCGATTTATAAGTCATCTTAGTTGCGGTCAATTTAGTATTATATTATAAATGATTCGAGTGATAACAGGTCGGTCTTGAATATGCCAACAAAAATTGATAGTTAAGGGTTGCTATCAATTGAGCCTTATCGGGATGAATCGATTTCAAGTTGTTGTAGGTTGGTTCACTATCTGATTGGCTTGTTAACGAGTAGGGACAATTCTAAATCAGGTTGCCTTCGGGTTGAGAGTAAGTCGGGTGCAGCGAATTTTATGTTAAATCAGTTTCAGTGATTAGTTTTAGGTTGTGTTACGAGTTTTAGCAGGTTAGGTTCAAATTAGCATTTAGAGTTGAAATTGACAGCTCTAGACACGTGTCAAACATCCCTTGTCCTCCCTTCTAATACGAAATATACCACGTAACCTCAGTACACCCACATACCCCTCAAGGCCTCATATATAAATTCTCAATACAAGTACACCCATCCAGTCAACCATCCTCTCATTCATCCCCAATGTTTTCAACAACCACCATTGTCCTCCTCTTCATCCTCCTCTCCTTCTCCTTGAACACCACAACCACCACTTCCTACACCCCAACTGCCTACGAAGTCTTGGAAAGCTATGACTTCCCAGTAGGCCTACTTCCTACAGGAGTAACAGGGTACGAGCTCAACCGCGAAACCGGGGCATTCAAGGTCTTTTTGCCTGAAACATGTAAGTTCAGCATCCAAGGGTATGATCTTGAATACAAGAAGATCATTACTGGGGTTATCTCGAAAGACCGCCTTACCAAACTTAAGGGTATTAGCGTTAAGGTGTTGCTTATATGGCTGAAAATCGTTGAGGTCGACAAAAAAAACGACGAACTTCAGTTCTCTGTCGGTATCGCCTCCGCGAACTTCCTCCTTGATGGCTTTGATGAGTCGCCTTCTTGTGGCTGTGGGTTTGATTGCTATGGTGCTAGTCTTGCAGCTTTGTAGGGTACGTTATTTTATGTTTTAGATATTTAAAAAGTTATTAATGTATTAATATTGCAAAATTTGATTGTGCCTTCTACTTGTGTTAGTTGTAGACTTTTAGTTACTGAATTATTATTGCACCTTCTCACTTATTGTAAGGGCCTTTGAATCATTAATTATTTTGATAAATGCTAATACATGATTGATTCTATGATTAAATATTTTTAAAATTGAACTTAGACGTACTATTTCTTTTTGTGCATTAGTCAATTCAAGAAGTAATATTCGAGGAATGTGCTCGTCATAATAATTGATCTTCAAATGTATGGAGAATTACTTTTCGTTTATGGAGTAGAAAGTCCATGTTTGGTGAAATTGGTATGTACTTGATTGTACAATCAAAAACTTTAACGTTGATTTGGTGGTATTGAAGAACTTATAGTCCCACTCCTTTTGGCTTGACCAATTTTTGTGAGAGCTTTTTGGTCCTAATGAGCCAATTTTGTAACTTCATGCTCAAGGGTTTTCGTAAATGGGGTTAGTAAATGATAATCTATAGTGAGAATGAGATGACTTTTCTGAGTACGGAGGAATGATGAACCTCTTTTTAGGCAATGGGGAGCAGTGCACCCGGGTACGTACACGAAAAATATACATAGTACACATGTCAGTTATGTAAAATGTAAAAGTACATTCCACATAACTGACATGATATGTGTACTATGTACATTTTTCATGTACGTAATGTACATTTATTTAGAACGAGTGTACCATGAGCATGGTGCAATCGGGTGCACCTTCGAATTTGCGCTTTTTAGGGGTGATTTTGAAGTGTGATATCATTATTTTAAGACGTGCTTTCTTGGTATTTTTACCCCTTTATAGATTTCTTCTTAGCATCTTACCGAATAATATACTTCTACTAGTTTCCGACTAATTCAGATATGAGTCGGATCAAGCCCCAATCAGCGAAAACTCTCATAATATATGTTGTATTCACTAGATTTTTGAACACGACACCTTATTAAATTGGAACAACTCCCTTACTAATTAATCATAGATCCAAATATTTGTTGCAAACCTTTTTTTTTTAACGTAGTTTTTAGTCATCTTAACCAAGGAATTAAGATGCCTCCCATACTTAAGATTGGTTCTATTTATTTCCAGTAGACCACGAAGCCGTTTGTTTTCTTCCCCGATGCTACAACAAGCAGGCTATTTAGAGCACTCATTCTTGTGTAAAAATTGAAAATTTTCATTTGGTATGTAGTACAGTTCAAATATTGGAAAGACATTAGTTGGAGGATTGATGAGAAGTTTTTGTGCAAAGCTTTTTTCACTATGATGTTTCCGCATGCTCTATTTCATACCAAATAAACAGAGAGATGCGACTTTGGGTAATCCAAGACTTGAAGTTCGGGGTTGGGACCTAACGAGGTATTACCAATTTTGTATTTTCCTCAATCCATAACTAGATAACCGAAGTGGTACAAGGTATAATTAATATTTTTTTTACGTCTAATAAAACACAGGTAAGATGTAAAAGAAAACTTGAAAGTACTAGAGGCAACTCTTTAAGATACAATTAATTATGCGCTCTAGAATGGCCTTATTACGTGCCAAATTAATCAAAACGTGTCGTAGTGCGAAGCATTACCGTTAACGATTCAACCTCCTTCATTAGTTCTTTCCTTATAATGAATAGTGGATCAATGTCGAGCCTAAGCTAAGGATGTAAAAGTGTAATGTTAAAGTACACAAGGAGAACATTGGCCAAAACCTAGCCTTAGAGCACTACCGGCAGTGAGTAAAATTTTCCCCACGAGTAAAAATGGTGAGTAAAATGAGTGAAAAATGCATCCCGGCAATGGTCACTCGTGAGAAAACTCACGAATTTCCTCATCTCAACAGAAAACTCATGAGGAAAATTGTTCAAGTGGGCCCCACGGTTGCTGACATGTTGCAGCGGATGTTGACGTCAAGCGCGAATTTCTGCCCAAAAAAATTTATTTTTTTAAAAAATTTAAATCTGATTAGGCGCGCCAAGCGGGCGAATCAGAGCCCGACACGTATCCCAGTCAGAATCCTAAACCAATCAGAAAAATGTTGTTTTTTATACCATTTTACACTTCAACGACTATTTTCGGCATTTAAACAATTTAATAGAAAACTTACCAACGGTCATAAAAAAATTTTCTTAAAATGACATCCATTTTGCTATATTTTTCCACAATTTTAAAAAATACATTTTTCTAATTGAATTCGTTTTTCATCCATTTTGCTATAAAGTAAACGACAGTTTAAAAAGGCAATTAAAAACCGAGTATGAAAAACGATATAAAAATGCGATAATTAAATACTGTATTTATGGCCGATAACTATAATCGCTAATTAAAAATATTAAGTACATTACAAATTGATTGAAACACTAAATACGCAATAATAACATAAATTAATTAATAACGAAACATAATTATTAATTATAATCATTTATTAATTAGAAAATTAAGTAAAATTGGTAAATATGGAAGAGAGAGAAAGTGTGGTGGGTATTGGAAAAAGTAAAAGAGAGATTGGTGATGAATTTTTTTTACTCATTGCTGGGATGACATTTTACTCACAAAAAAACTCATGAGGATAATTGGGTGGGATAAGTGAGAAAGTGGTTAGAGAGAGAATTGGATGGCAAAATTTTGCCCACTGCTGATAGTGATCTTTGTGCTATTTCTCAGTATCATTAATTGTAGGATTATCCGTTTCTCCTATGGAACTAGAGCATGGATCGTTTGATTATGAAGGGCTTTGAATAGATTGTAAGATGAAATAAAAGAGAAAGAAGATATGTGCAGGATTGGAGGGAGTGGTGGTTGAAGGAGGTGGGATTCATTATTTGACTAGAACGGATACATATTCTTCCAACCAAAAATTAAGAAAAATAATTTAGTAAATAAAAGTTTGGATAAATGAAAATGGAGCAAATAAATGAGATTAGAATGTAAAGTAAAGGTTTAGATATATTCATTGCATAATCATATAAATGTACTATAAGATTAAGAAAAAAGCAACTTTCACTAAATCCTTACAATATCGTCAAGTTTAGTTTCAAATAAAATAAGTTGGATAAAAATAACGTAATACTTCCTTTAATTTTGTAAAACTTTGACTATCACGTTTATCAATGTACGATTTTGACTAGTGATATTTCTAATTTTCAATCAAAAATATAAAAGATTTATATTTTAAAAGTATTCTATAAAAAAAATCCAAGACTTTACTTGGTAAAAATATTTTTTCTATAGTTGAGGAAAATATTTAGTCAAAACTAAGATATAAATAATACAAAAAGTAAAACTATTACTCCCTCCGTCCCAATTTACATGCTACATAGCATATTTCACGGGTTTTAAGGAATGTAATTGAGTGGTGATGACCCACTTGAGATTAATACAAAATGGAAAAGTACTCATAAATGTATTAGTTGAAGTTAATTTTTGGAGGGAAATGTTTGATTTCAAATTTTCATTACTTTTTGGCTTCACTTTTTGAGGCAATCAGATTTTTGGCTCCAAAAATTCAAAAGCAAAGGTCTCCTCAAAATCAGTCCACTACAAATACAATGAGGACTTCATCAATTCACCAACCTACATTTATTACACATTTCCAACTCAAAAAAAACAAGCAGTATCCTCTACCAAGACCGGGAGAAGTCAACGCTAGAAGTCAACAGACTCGGTGCACACTGAGGCAAAGGGACAAAACCAGTTAAGGCACAGAATCAGTGCACAGACCAGCAAAGGGACATAGCCAGCCAAGAGACAGCTAGTTAAGGCACAGAATCAGTACACAAAGTCAGCCAAAGGATAGCCAGTCAAGAGACAAAGCTAGCCAAGAGTGCACAAAGTAAGCCAAGGACAGAGCCAGTTAAGAGACAGCTAGCCAAGGTATAGAATTAGTGCATAACAAAGGGACAGAATCAGTGCATAGACCAGTAAAGGGACAGAGCCAGCTAAGGCACATAATCAGTGCATAAAGTCAGCCAAGGGACAGCCAGTCAAGAGAAAAAGCTAGCCTAGGTAAGAATTAGTGCACAATAGAATCAATGCCCAAAGTCAGCCAAGGACCGATCCAGTCAAGAGACAGCTAGCCAAGGTATATAATCAATGCATAACCAAGGGACAGAGTCAGCCAAGGGATCTAGTCAGCGAAGGGACAGAGTCAGCCAAGGGACCTAGTCAACCAAGGGACAGAGTCAGCCAAGGGACAGAGTCAGCCAAGGGACCTAGTCAACTAAGGGACATAATCAGCTAAGAGACAAAGCCAGCCAAGAGATAGAACCAGCCAAGGGACATAGTTAGCCAAGGGACAAAACCAGCAAAGGGACATAGAAAATAGAGTTAGAAACACCCTCAAGCTTAGATAGCTTCATCATTGGGTGAATACTTACCTTGGGTTTAGGACTCCTCTATGGGATTTGTTGGAGAACTCTAAGTCGCATCATGTCAACACACATTGTGAATGACAAAGCATCTAAGAGCAAGCCAACATTGTCCACATCAAGCCTACAACCCATTCAAGTCAATGCAGAGAGTGAGGTAGCACAAACAAGGTCAATTATAGACCTAAATATACCAGCACAGAGTAAAGAAGGTCTAGACCTCTTCACTCACAACTAAAATGCACTAGAACCGAATGAGGAGATATCAGAAGCAGAGGAGGTGGCATATGACACAGGTAACAAGAGAACATGTTGTATTCTTACCAATGATGACAGAGCAATACTGGCTAAGAAGTTACTGGAGCATTGTACAGAAAATGAAATGCCACATATGAATGCAAGGAAGCTACCAGCAAGTTTCATAAACAAGCTAGCACATGAGTATAATGTCTCCAGATGGACAATTAGTAGGATGTGGCAAAAAATCAAGACACAGATGTCATCAAATGAGGCAATCAATGTTCAAAATATGAAAATAGGGAGAGTAGGAAGAAAGAGAGTGTCATTCAACCCAAATGACTTTGCTCTCATTCCATTAAGGAATAGAACAAGCATAAGAGCAGCTGCTGCTACTATAGGAATCAGCAAGTCAACAACACACATGCTAGTAAAAAGAGGAGCCATAAACAAGTATACCAATACAATCAAACCAGAAATCACAAAGGCATACAGGATAGCAAGAGTTATTTGGTGTTTGAATGCAATTGTACCAGCAACAATGACAACATATCCCAAGTTTGCAAACATGTATAATGTCATACATTTGGATGAAAAATGGTTTTACATGTCACAAACATCAGTAATGTACTACTTAGCAACAGGTGAGAAGGATCCATACAAAACATGCAAGAATAAGAGGTTCATTATCAAAGTAATGTTCATAGCTGCAGTGGCATGGCCACATATCACAACAGAGGGTGTTGTAGCTTATGATGGCAAGATAGGAATATTTCCATTCACTGAGGTTGTCCCAACACAGAGAACAAGCAAAAATAGACCAACAGGTACACTTGAAATGAAAGCAATAACAAGTGTAACTAAAGATGTCATAAAGACCAAGATCATACACAGTATATTGCCTGTCATCAGGGCTAAGTGGCCAACATGGGGTAGTAAGCAATTGTACATAGTCCAAGACAATGCAAAGCCACACATATCAGGAGATGATTCGGAGTACATGCAAGAAGCAACTAAAGATGGATTCAACATACGCTTAGTTAACCAGCCTGCCCAAAGCCCAGATCTAAATGTAAATGATCTAGGGTTTTTCAGAGCAATTCAATCATTGAAGAAACAAACATACCAAAGACAGTTGATCAACTAGTTCAAGAAGTTCAAGAAGCTTACAATGACTACAATCCAAAGCTAATTAATCGCATTTTCTTGACTCTACAACAATGCATGATAGAGATACTAAAAGTTAAAGGTAGCAACAACTATCAGATACCACATATGAAGAAACAATCGCTTGAGATTAGAGGTGAGCTGCCTAATGCAATCTATGTACCAAAAGAGCTTGTGCAAGAATGTCAACAGTGGGCGCAAGAGGGACACATTCATGAAATGGATGAAGGACCAAGCAATCAGAATGGTGGAGAACCACAAAATGTTGAAGAGGAAAATTGAGATAATGAAAAGTACTAAATTTAGGAAAGCTAAGTATATTATGTGTAAATGCACAACCTTTTGTAACTCCATATATAAGCATGGTAAATGTGAGTATATTATGTATATTATGAGAATATTATGTATATTATGAGTATATTATGTGTAATTTACCAGAAATGAGCATGAGCACTTATGATAAGTATGATCATGATAAGTAAGATTCCAAACAAAAATCAAGAATCCACTCACACATGGTAAACAGACCCACATAAAGGAATCTAATTCACCAAAAGTTAATGGATCATGACGAACATGAGCCTTTTAATCAAACATGATAAACAGACCCACATAAAAGAATCCAATTCACTAAAACAAGCTCAAGCATGATAAATTCACATCATAATAATGCACTTAAGTGAATCAATGCTAAACAAATGAATTCACATCACCAAATTCAACTCGAACATGATACACCCTAGACAAACACGACCAATAGATGAATCAAGGCAAAATCATGTCAAAAAAACGAATCACGAACACCCAAACAGTCAAGAATCACGAATCAAGAATCACGAATCATGTCAAGAATCATGAATCATGTCAAAAAAATGAGAACGAAACCCTAACACCCAAACAGTCAAGAATCACGAATCATGTCCAAAAAAAGAGAACGAAACCCTAACACCCAAACAGTCAAGAATCACGAATCATGTCAAAAAAACGATAACGAAACCCTAACCCCAAACAGTCAAGAATCACGAATCCATAGCACCATAACGCCCAAACAAATCATAGCACCCAAACAAATCAACCCAACAAGCCCGAAAACAAATGAAAGGAAGGTGGAGAGATTACTCTTTCCTATTGGAGAACCAATAGGAGTATGCAGACCAGGAGGAAAACCCTAGAGGTGGTGGTTCAGGGGTGGTTTTCGGTGGGATATTCAAAAGAGTTGAGGCAGAAAAAGACCCAGATGCCTTACACGCATACGGATTAATGGAAGGCACCGATTTTCGGGAGGATTCCGCATCCAGACTACGAAGAATAGCCTGGAGACGATGCATCTCGAGTGGTGGGAACATGTCCTCCTCAAACCCGAAATATTTAGGCTTCTTCCCACCGGATCCACGATTTTTTTCCATGAAAGTGCCCCAAAAACCCCAATTTCACAAACCCTAGAATTTCAGTTGCAACGAACAACTGTGATTTGGGTATCAAAATGACGAGGAAGATGCGTAGTATATTAATCTCGTGAAAAATCGGGGGATTTCGGCTTCCAGAGAGACTAGGAGAAGGAGATTTCAAGTGTCAAAGGGAGGGATGTAGAGGAGAGTAGTGATTTAGGTTAGTTTAGGGCTGGGTTCGATTGATTGGGGGGGGGGGGGATAGTTTCGGGTTTGAAGGGGTAATTGTAGTCAATTAGTGGGATAGTTTAGGTTAGTAGTAGGATAAAGACAAATGTAAGGGTAAAATAGTAAATATTCAAATGTCATAAATGAAATGTAGCAAATAATTTGAGACGGCCGAAAATAGAAATTGTAGCAACTAAAATAGGACGGATGGAGTATAATTTTTTTTGAAAAATAGAAAATAATATTTTCTCATATATTATTACAAAAGACCGGAAGGCTAGAACGATGCTCAGGTGTTAGTAGCCCTCCGCCCTTCCCAATGATTTCCAAATACATCACTATTCTCTTTTTTTCCAAATCCCACCAAATTTAGACCAATATGTAACCATCCTTTGGCTACTCGCATTTGCCAAATTGCATCAAAACATCCACAGACTATAAGACAACTACCCAACAAAAAACAATCTAACGCACCAACTTCACGCAACATTATGTCATCCTCATCCCCCTTCCTCCTGCTCTTCCTCCTCGCTCTAACCGCCACCTCTACCGCCGTGGATGATGACAACCTCTCAGCCTACGAAGCCTTAGCAACCTTCAACTTTCCAAAGGGTATCCTTCCTAGAGGGGCACTAGGGTACGAACTCAACGAAAAGTCAGGAAATTTCAAGGCTTTCCTGAATGGGTCGTGCAGTTTTGCATTGGAAGGGTCCTACCAGCTCAAATATAAGCCAACAATTAGTGGGATCATCTCAAAAAACAAGCTTACAAAACTTATTGGCGTAAGCGTGAAGGTTTTCTTCTTGTGGTTGAACATTGTTGAGGTCAAGAGGGTTGGCGATGAGCTTGTGTTTTCTGTCTCGATTACTTCTGCTAACTTCCCTGTTGATAACTTTGAGGAGTGCCCTCAATGTGTGTGTGGTTTGAATTGTGCTAATCGTGTTGGTAATGATCAGATTAAGGAGTATAGGGGTGTTTCTGAGATTTGAGGGGTTTTGATTTGTAGGTTTGTGTTGTTTGGGGTTAATTTTGGTGGGGTTTGGTTTAATTGTTGTATCTTAGTTTAAGCCAAGGATGATTAAGATTAACCTTGTTTGTTTTTAGTAAATTTGGTGTCCGAGAAATTAAGATTATCAAAAATTTGGTTTATGTCTTATGTTGAACGTTTTGTTTGATTGTGCATATTGGTTGTTACTTTGTTAGATTTTGATCATGAGATTGTGTGCTGGGGCTTCTGGCTTTTCATGATCATTGAGTTTGGTCTGGCATGATTTTTGGTTCGAAAATGGGGTTTAAACTATGCTGTTGAGGAATATGGCTCTGAGATTTCTGCTGCAAACTGATATTTTCTGTAATTAATTGTGAATTGCAAGGGGTTTTCTAGAGGGTTAGACTCTTGTGAGAATATTTTTTTGGAGGATTACATTCTTGAGATTTACTCGGTTGTCACTTGTTTGGTGTTGAAAAGTAGGTTTGAGGCTGATTTGAGAGGCTGATTTGAAATGTTCTTTCAAGAGCATGATGTGGATCATTTTCTCAAGTGTAGGATTCAATTATTCAAGCTTTGGAAATTCTTTGGAAGTGAGACTTTTCATAATGTGATATTGGGTAAGTGAGGAAATAGGAGAGACAGTAAGTTCCTCGTAATGATTGTCGAATGGAGGAAGTTGTTTGCCAGATAAAGATCTTTTTTTTGTTTGGAATAGGCAAAGCACTACGTTATCTCTTTGTTCTTTTGATACCAGAAAAAATGGATGACTTGATCATAACTTGATAGTAAAGTTTTGGTACTAAACCTAGTCTAAGGGTATAAGGAAACTTGGGTGCTGTATATCAGTTTTTTGGAGTTTGTAAAGGAAAGTACAAGAGTGGTTTGCTGAGGATTTTATGGTGGTGAACACGAGGATTGATGATTAGATGTTGGCATTCTTGAACTCTTGGTCGTTCATCTCATCCATTTCTTGGTTTACCTTAGAAGATCACATGATCTTCCTTCAAAATCTATAATTTTTCAAGGAATGTGGAAGCATCTCTTAAGGAGTTAGTTTGTACTATAGCCTACGCTATGTTACTCAGCCATTAATGGATGCAGGTACATATCCAAGAGTTAGAGACACACTGAGGTTTAAAGTTTCAGGCACGGGGACCCTGTGATACTGCATCGGTGGATCATATTCCTTATTTTATGGACCTTTGCTTGCTCCTTTCTCATCAGATATACATATATGTCCATTTTAGATTGACTCTTGCCGGGTTCTGGTTCAAATTCTTAACTCGAAGGTCATATCTTTAGCATATTTTGCTTGTTCTTTTCTTCCCGTTCTCTCTAATATGTAGATTAAGATAATTGAGGTATTGTATTACAATCTTCAGGATTACCCATCTGTTACTTTTTGGGGCTGGAGAGTAGGTTCGAGGATGTAATTTGGTTGGAAGTAGATTGGGGAAGTGAGAGTAGTGTGAGACTTTTAATCCTGTTATAACTGGAAAGTAGGGAAATGGAGAGACCGTAAGTTCTTGGAAAGCTTTCTTGGTAAGTAAAGGAATGTTTCAGTTTTTTGGAGTTTGTAAAGGATTGTTAAAGATTTGTTTGCTGAGGGATTTTGGTGGTGAACGAGAGGGTCGTTGTTGGCTATTCCTAGTGGTTCTATCTTTTCCACGTGATTACCTTGTAGTATCAAATAATCTTCCACCAAAGTCTGCAGTTGGTTATCCTGTTTAAAAATGTTGAAGCATCTCTTGTGGAGTTGGTTTGTGCTGTAGCCAAACTGATGTTACTCAAATACTAATGGGTATGGTTACATAGCCTAGAGTTGGAAACACACCAAGGTTCAAAATATTTGACATGGGTCCCCGCGATACGGCATTCATGGAAAATATACCTAATTTTGATTGAATACAAACACCTATGTCAGACTGTTTTTTGTTAGATCAGGTTCAAGTATTTATCTTTAACTCATAGCATCTTTTGCGTAGTTTTTCTTCTCTTTGAGGTTTTGGGTGAAAATCAAAGTGTCAGGTACTTAGGTTGGGATTCCATATTCTTATCAATGTGGCAAGTGCTGACATGGTTAGTTGGGATAAAGTAAACAAATAGGAAGTCCCCCCCATCCCCATTAAATTAACTTGAAGCAGTTAGGGATTTTCAGGTTTTAATGGGAGGAGAATTTAGCTTTTTGTTTTCCAAGTTTTGCGGTGAGGATGAATCTTTAGTTAGGATCGAGAATTTGTGCTGATTCAATTTGATTGGGGATCATTTGATTTGTTTTTTCAAATTTAAGTTAGTTGGTGGTTAGTTTGGTTGATGTCATGTGCTTTTTCACCTTCTGCTTGCGGTGCTGTTGTGGAGGACAGTAAGTAGCTCCTTGGATTTAGCTTCCTTTAGGTTTGGTAGTATTTTTTATGCTTAAACATTATTATATATAGTAAGGTTTTGGTAACAGGGAAGAAACTTATCCTATGGGAATTTGTTTGTGACTTAACTGCATCTAAATCGACTTCCATTTTTGGAGTTGGTTAAGGAATGCTCGAGAGTTGTTTACAGAGGAACAAGAGGATGGTGGCTGTTCTAGGTGTTTCATCTTTTCTATTACTGTGGCTTACCTTATTAGATCCAGTCATCTTCCGTTAAGTACTGCACTTGATTAAATTTTTAAAAGCATTTCTAATAGAGCTGGTTTGTGCTATAGCCTAAATTATGTTACTCGGATATTTATGGGTACTGATTCATATCCACAAGGTTCAAAATTTCCGACATGGGACCCTGTGACACAACATTCATTGATGATATGCCTAATGTTGATCCAATCCCCTTTCCCCCTTTCCCCCTTTCCCCGTTTCCTCTTAACAAACCCCTTAAGCAGTTGGATATTTTAAGAAGTCAGTTTTTTTTGTTTCAGGTTTGGTGGATAGGTATCTTTATCAGGATTGTGCTCATTCAATTTCTGTGAGGTTGATTGGATTTGATTTGTTCAAAGATATATGTTGTCTGTAATTCGTTGTTGGTTTGGTTGATATTATGTTCTTCATCTTATCAATTTCTGTAGTCCCCCTTTTTTATTGAAAATGTTCGGTAGTTTGTTGTGAGTCTGCTTGTGTAAGTGTTTGCTGTCGTAGAGAGAATCAAATAACTCCGTGTGTTTTGCATACTTTCGATTTGGTAGTAATATTTAGGTTAACTTCATTGAACCTGTGTTTTGAGTTGAAGGATATTGCTGTCTAGTTCTTTCTTGGGTGTGTTTTTCAGCTACGACAGGAGGTTATGGATCTACATGCTGTTTTTCTTTGAGCTGTTGATTGATCTTTTATCCCCCACGTGTTGAAGCTGTGTGGAACTAGTTATCTTATAGTATGCAAGGAGCTTCATATTTCGAGCACTATATTACATGGAGCTCTGCTTCACTCGCACATTTTTTATTGGTTTAGTTCTTGAGGGTTGGTGCTTGAATTTCCTCTCACGTGTACTTCAGTGTCTGAACAGTTGGTATTTAGGGCTTAGACCCAATTTTTTTTCAGGATTCAACCTTTTTAGAGGTTTTGATGTTGGTTTCAGTTCTATCTTCAGACTCTTAGGTGTTTCAAGTGTGCATCCAATAGGTATATCAAGGTCAATCTCCAGGTTTTGTCAACTTAGCCCTTATATATATATGTATTTGGCCCTTGGGTGTTTATATGGTATATTGGTATTCATCTCTATATTAGGTGTCTTGGGTGTTTGGAGTTTCTGTATCTCTTATATATGGAAAATGCACTAAGATACATAAATTACATATTCTTGTCAAATAAAGCATATATTATAAGGAAGGTATAAATCATATATTAATGTGTGAGCCGTGGACTGATTCCAGTAAAAGCAGCAGATTAGTTTGGTTGGCAATTAATTAGGTTTAGCATCAGGACTTAGTTTTTGTGGAGTTTTGGATTTTGTTTGTTCTAAAGTGCTCGTTTGTGGTTGGTTTTGTTTATATCAAGTGCTTCTTCCCCTTATCAGCTTCTGCAGCATACTTGCATCTGCTTGCTTAAGGATTTTACTATCCCTCTGAGAGTAGCAGGCGACTCCCTGGTTTGAGCTTCTTTTAGGTAAGGCAGTATTTTGGGTTCAATGTCGTTAAACCTTGTTTTAGTTACTGTAGCTTACTGTTGTAAATGTCATGAAACAGCCTTGCTTCAAGTTACTGTGCTCACTGTTCTAAATGTCATTTACTTAGTATGCTTTTTGGTTTTGGTTTCTTATGAGTTAATGTTGCCAAAGAGCCAGAATAATGTTTTTATGATTCTTACAATTATGACCTTAGGTCTTTATGTCCAATACATAAGATATGAACATCTAAAAATGTGAAACTCTATGGGGTTCAAGGGAGGTATATTGTTTATCTTTGGAGAAAACTGCTTACTGATATATTTTTTATTTGTTGCAAAAACTGCTTATTGATATGCTTTTGTGTAGCTTGTGCTCCTCTAATGTACAGATCACTATACAATTAATAAAAGTTGTTAAGATGTATAAACAAGAACACCTAGTCTTACAAGCATATATCATGTTTCAATGTTGTATATTTTTCTAGTTTGTGATGCACTATGTAACTAATTTCCTAAATATATTGTGTAGGCTACAACTCTCTCAGTGATAATATTTTCTTCAACTTGCTTCATCCAAAGTTTTTTTTTTTTTTTTGTTTCATTGTTGTCTTGAATAGATTGTGTGACCGCACCATCAAAATGAAAGATTGCAACTTTTCTAACCTTGTCTAAACCCTCATCGTATGGTTTCTATAACCCCCGTAAATGCACCTAACCTTTGTCTGAAGACACGACATTATTGGTGTAATGACTTGGTGGCTTTTAAACTGACGATAGTGACTCTTTTTCCTTGAAAGAGTGGGCTCATAGCTACATCCAGTTGTTCTATAACTCGGATAACTAAACTACCGCTCTTCATTGGTAGTTTGTGGGGGTATTTGTATGGTAAGAAATGATTCTGTTTTTAATGCAAGAAATGGAACTAGAATGACTTCACAATTTAATCTGATCAAGTCAAGCTGCAACATCAAAGCTACAATAGTAAAAATCAACAAGAGCATGGCTTCCCTTCAATCTCCAGAAGAAGTCCTAGCTCATTACCCCTTTTTGTGGAGCGGTAAACGCCGCCCCATAATTACTCATACCATCACCTCAAATGACCATTTTGCCCTTTAACAAATTTTGATCAAATCAAACATTTTATATTTCAATTCTTATTTCCCCCTTTGCACTCCTGTAAATACAAACCTTATCACCATCCTCGACTCCCACAACCACACTCGACTATTGACCACCAGGCCTCGTCGGAATCCAATCAACCACCACACTAAAGCCGCCTTTCTTGACGCCGGAAACCACAAAAACTATGGAGGAGCCGTCAACGTCGTGGGTAAAATAAGTTTACCGAAATGTCGTCGACCACCACGCCCCGCTGGAATCCGATCAACCACCAACCTTTTTCTTGACGCTGAAAACCACCGAAACTATGGAGAAGCTGTCAACATCGCGGATAAAATACGTTCACCGGAAACATAGCAGAAAAAATTTCGGGTAACAGAAGGGCTAGCAATTTTTTTTTGGATGGCTAGCCCTTCGGCTACCCGGATTTTTTAAAAAAAATTATTAAGTAATAATTATTTTTATTTTAATAGGTGGAACGTATTATATTTTGTTTATGGTGAACGTATTATATTTGATCAAATATTTTGTTTCCAGTGGAACGTATTATATTTTATTTCCAGTAAAATTATTTTTGTTTTTATCATTCTGGAAATACGCTCTCGCGAGTTGTGGTGTTCCGGCAAGCAGCTGCTACCGGTGTAGGTGTTTTAAATGTTAAAGGGATGAGTTTGGGATATGAGGGGTAATATAATAATTACGGGGACGGCTCGAGTGGGCGACGTTTAACAAGCCCCTAGTTTTTTGGATGCGTCCATTGGACAACAGAGTAAGAGAGTAAGCTCTACTCAAATTCAAATGGATGGTTCATGGTATAAAAATTACAAGAGCGCAGGAATAGGATGGCCCTCTGCAATGATTCCGATCACAATGTTTATGGAGGACCAAGCCAGCCCTAGCTACATTAGCCCTACATGTCGAAGCCATCGCCTGCCTCAATACAATAGAATAGGCTATGGCTTTGAACTATAAGGAAGTCACCTTTCTATCTTATTCTTAGAATAGGCAAACTTTTGCATGTATAATAAATATAATATGTTACATGATTTGATGATTGTGTGATACATTTCGTCACTGAATAAGTTTAGAAGGGAAACAATAGATAGAGTGGGTGTTCTTTCAATTAACTCGGTTGTCGTGCATCTCGACTATAATCTATTCCCTTTTCTCTACCCTCTTAAGGAACCTTTGTGCTTTAATAATGTTGTTTATTGATTGCTTTTTAATAATATTTCATTCATTTTCTTTCTGAACATTGTATTTCATTAATCGGTTTATTGATGAGAAATAAGAGAGTATAATTCTACTGTCTTTTGGTAAAATAAAAATAATAATAAATTTTAATTTTATAATAGATATTTATGGTAAATGATTAAATGAATTATTAAAGAATTATGATCTCGATTCCAAGATCAATACCTTGTACAAAATTTGAAAAATTAAAAGCTTGAATACCATTTAAGAAGCACTCCATCAGGTCAAATATTTTAAAATTGCATTTGTATACTCCCTCTTTTTTCTTTAGACTTTCTCATTTAAAAAATCTTCTTAATATAAGTCTTGTTTGATTCATCTCAATGAATATTTTGATAATATCAAATTTTCATTAATACGTCACTATAAATACTAATAGTAAAAAGTATGCATTGACAAATGTTAAGTCAAAGTAGAGAGAATAAAAGAGAAAAGATAAAGTATTATAAGAGTGATTCATCAACATAGAGACGGGAATAAATCAGACAACCCCGTTTAGAAAGGGTAGGAAAGAATAATTGCCCATTGAAGTTAGCAAGGTGCAAGTTCCCCAACTCATTAGGAATTTGATTACTTTATCCAAATGTCAAGTTAATGCATAATCAAAAGAGGCTAATTAATTCTATGATTACATCCATAGTTGACATTTCCTATCCACTCTATCAAGTCTTCAAAGACCTCGTCTTAAGGAGTAGGAAATTTTCGCTAGTGCACTTTCCCGCACTAAATTATCCCATTTCATACCCGAAAGTCAACCACTTATTACTTAGAACTATTGCCTCATATAAAAATTTTAAAACAACGAAACATTGATACTTTATTGAAGGAATAGTTAAACACCTCCCATAAATTTCTCAAATTGTCTTATTAACTTATCCGTAGACCCTTCACTTAAGCTACACCTTTTTTTCCCCTTCCCTTCCCTTCCCTCCACTCATCCCATCCCATCATCTTCCTTTCGTTTCTCTCTCCTAATATTAAAAATAATAATTATTCTAACTTACGATTTATAACAATTCTAAATAGTAATAATAGTAATGATAATGATAATAATAGTAATGATAATGATAATAATAATAATTTTGATAATATTTTTATTAATAAATAATAATTTTAATAATAATTAATCAATCAACTTATAATACTAATCAACAATATGAATATAATAAACATTAAGGAGTATATTATAAATAGCAGAGAAATAGGAAGAGCTTCTAACTAAGACGGCCAACTTCGATAGATATATAACAAAAACGACCGTCCCTAAAGCCATCTATGTTAGTTAGACAACTCCCTAGAGCTAGCCATCAAACTAAGACGATTGGCCCTAAAGCTGACCATCTTTTTAAGATGGCTCCCCCTTGGTGTGATCGGATGAATTAGCCATCCCTTCTTCTCTGGAATTTTATTTTTTTAAAAAGAGTATTTGAGACGAAGGCGTCAACATCTTTATCGGGTATTACAGACTCTTGGTGGTTGGAGTGGCAGCGACAAAGAGAAGGAGAGATAGAGGAAAAATGTAATTTAAGAAGTTAAAGAGCTAAAATGGTAATATTTCGGAGCAATAAAATCGGTAAATAGCGGTACACTTTACTATAAAAAAAATGAAAAATTGAAAATTAGAAATTCGGATATGAAAATTTTAGCGTTCAAATCGGCAAAACACGTTCATGTACTTTTATTCATTTTACAGCAACAATTGACTTGTTCTCTTCTATGTTCTATCAGCTCAAGTAGAAGCTGCCTGCGAAAGCCAATCTCAATAAGACAACGACCCCTTCTGCCACCCTCAATTATTTTGTCAAATATAAACCTAAATTTGCAACAAATTACGGATATTGCAATCCCCCTATCTAATTTCTCGCAACACTAGAGATCCGAATCTCGCAGCTTTTAAACACTAATACAACGTTCCACGTCCGTGACATGTGATTTTGGTACACTTACATTGCTATAGAGTACACGCTTCTTATAATTTGCTTACTCGTATTTGAATAATTCGAAAAAAAATTTTATAAATATTTTCGAGTGTACAATATAATATATAATAAAAATTTTGCGACTAAACTATAAAAGGTAGACCATAGGCATTTTCATTTTAAGAAATTATCTCAATACCTAATTACTTCAATGTCACTCAAATGACATAGGACAAGGTAGTCATGTATCACATTACAAATAACAAAAGCACACAATTTCTCTGTTTAGTCGTTTCTTTTTCCTTTTTCTTTAAATATTTTTGTTTAGTCGTCAGACAAATTAAAAATTTACTAAGACGTAATCTTCTGCTTAAGGAATAACTCTCGGAGCTCAGCAACGTCAATCTCAGCCGCACAATTAGCCGGCCTGTAGTGCCCAGTTACTGGATCTGGGACCCACGAGCTCTCTGCTGACCGTCCGATCTCTTCCTGAGATACCTCCTTCCCGCTTCCTCTTCCTGTTAATCCTGCAACCCCTTGCGATGCCGCAGCGTAACCCCTCCTGCTCAGATAAAAAAAAAAAAAAAAAAAATCAGACGAAAAGATGAAAATAGCCATTTCATGTTATGCTATAAAAACAATGAGTTTTGATTTAAAGGCAGTGAAACCGAGGATTTACCTTCGAGATGCATTGGAGATGTTGTCAGCAACAAGGTTGATGAAAACCTTAGCGTTGGAGAGAGAGCGAGCCATTGGTTTGATACTTTTGTTATATGTTTTTCTTTTATTACTGAAAGTAGGAAATCAACAAGATATTTATACAGCGCGCCGCCGCAGTTGGAAGTTTTAGTACTCAATAACCTCCGACGACGACGGCGGGAGGAGAGTGTAAGCTTTGCTTCTTAGTTGTTGTCTCTCTTTTGCTTTGGAGGAGAGTGTTGAATGTTGAATTTGGCAAGGCAGTGAAGAAAGGGGTATATATATAGAAGTAAGGCGAGTGGGGTTGGGGGGTTGCATCTTCCTTCGGCTTGACGACTTCTAAGACTAGTATAAGGTCGTTTAAGCCGTGCCACTAGGCACTAGTACTTATCTAGTAAGCCCATATCTCTTTGCCCCCTACTCACTATCGGGCTTTGAATACTAACTAGTTTAATACAATGACTTCACCTCTTTAATTAAATATTTTACTAAAACTTTTATATTATTGCGATTTGTACTAGTTTTGATGACTTGTATTCTTAACGTAATGGACTAAAGTAGTGATTTATTAGAAGTTTTTTGGTTTAGGATATTCTAACATGGTTAATTTATCTAGTACTACATAGTTTGTGTGACTATCTGTAGTACTAGGAAAAATTAACCATAGTATTCCGAATAATTCTAGATTCAAGTTACTACTCTATCGTTGTGCTTAGATATATTTAAATAGGAGGGGTCCCATTAAAGGCATTTAACTAGTCCATTTATGAAAATGTCTAATTAGTTATGAGTTTGATTTGGTCGGTCTTTTAAAAAGTCATGTTTTATTAGGTTTTTATAGGGTCGAGTTGAGTGAATAGTTTTCAAAACTTTTAAACACTATTAAGTAATAAATACTTTCCATTTGCTTGACAATGGTCCATTACCAAAATTTAGAGGTGATACAAGTAGACTATCACCCTTCATATATAGAACTAAACTCATTTTGGCCCGGCTAATTTTACATCTTTTTTGGCTCGGCCCATCTCAACCTGTAAGGTTTGTGACCCACCTCGATCCTGACCCGATCAATTCACAATATGGCCATGGTACCATGCAACCAATTCCGCAAGCATTGTTGTACTTCAAACTTCTTAGATGCATGTATTTTTTTTCTCTTCTTTCAGTTGTCTGAAAAATTAGGACAATTTTAAGAAGTTTTCCAATTTTATCATGTTGCCACGTTCATACTCTACCAAATATATCACCATCAATTTTTTTTTCTTCTTTTTCCTTCGACAAGAATCACTAAGGATATGTTTATATTTGAAATGAAATTAAAACAATCATTAGTTTAAAGAGAGGGAAGTAAGAAAAAAAAGAGAAAAACAATATATAAAATAAAATAACATGGAAGTGAAGTTGATATCCGCACTATTTAAATGCACTCTTTAATATTTTTTTTCTTAAACAATGTAATTAGATTAAGGTTTTTGTCAAAAAAAGAAAAATATATGTATAAAACTACTCATCATATTAGCGATGTACATGAAATTTGATATAAACTCTTTGTTAATATATTATATAATTATCACTTTTAATAACACTTTAACTACCTAAATTACTTAACTTCTGCATAGAATCTTAAAGATCTACAACGTATAGCCGTATAGGTAGAAATATCGACTTTGTGAATCTAATTAACCTATTAAAAATATATATAATTATTATTGTCCTATTTACGGTGTTTAAGTTCATCACTGTTACTTAAGTAATATGAACAAAGCAGAAATGCGAAAATCACCTCACATAAATTAATTGTGTATTTTCTCATAAATTAATTGTGTATTTTTCTCATCGTACTCTCTGTGAAATGAGGTTCCAAGCATCTTACAATACTCCATCTGTTCCACTAAATTTGTCCTATTTGACTTTTCGCGATTTTTAAGACACGGTTTTAAACATTTTATCTCCAAATTCATAAAGTAAAAAATTATGAAAACTTGATACTTTAAAAATTTACATTGAGATACATCTAATTAATAGATCTAACTTGAATATATTATTTTTTATAATATGATGAAAATTTATAGTTAAATTTTTAACTATGAGGAAATTTTAATAGTACAAAGGGAGTATAAAACAAAACCTAGAACCTTCTATAATTTTTTGAGATGGTTGATTTGGAACGCAGTTGACTGGTAAAAATTTGCATGCAATGCCTTAGGAGAAAAATTTTAATAGTACAAAGGAGCATGCTGGTTGGGAACAGCAGACGACAAGTTGATCTGGCATAGATATAAAGCTGAGAATGATTTCTTATAGTAAATTTTAGACAAAGTTCTGTGTTGAGCCTCACCCACGTGCCTATTAGACAAATTGAAGCGGCGTAGGTTCTATGTATCTGCCGATTACGTTATTGAATACTTGAATCTGCCAACTTCACGTCTTTGTAATCATAACGTCCAGCAGGAACATCTGTCATGCTCCTCAACTTATTCCAGTATCTATTTAGATTTGTAGAATCCTTGGTAAATTTAGTCATAGTCATATGTAATATGTCCGTTTCATGGTTGAACAACGGAAAAATATCCCTTTCTTGCTTGACAAATAAGGTTATGTGTGTTAACATGAGTTAAGTCCATTTTAACACATAGTCCTTGCTTGCATAAGACGGATTGATAAGGGTCATTATTACTTGAAAGTAATCCATTAGAATGATCCATTCTTTTTTAAGGTCTCACATGGCAAAGTCCCTTTCAGATCGCTATAAGTTCCGAAAGTAGGAAAGTGAACACCATTATCCCTATTTTGCTTAGTTCGAAGAGTCATCAATTTCCACATTCTGAATAACACCCTCTTGGGCCTCTCCCCATGACCAAATACAAGGCAGACGGTTGCTATCAATCCTTTGTTGCACCTCCCTAAGCCTTTTGCTTTCAATAATAAACCATATACTCTTCCACTCCTCAAGGATTCTCATGACTCGCAATGGATTCGGAGAACTTCTTTATATGCTACCTCACTCCTACGAAGACAAACTCACCATCGAGTAAGAATAAATTCACCTTCTCTATTTAGATTGATATCCTTATTTCTCAAAAGAAAAGACAAGAAATTCCTTATCCAGACTTCACATTTTTGCTCAGTAATCCTAATACCGAGGTGGCCAAACAAGTTTTACAAACTCACACTGTAGAAAAGGGTGATGAGTGTCTTTCTATTTCCTTCTTTCAGGACACAAGTAGGAGCCCTCATCACCTCAAAAGTTCTAATTTAATAGGCAACACTGAATTGATTACTTTTCCAAGTAAAATTTTTTGCATTTAGGGAACAATTGAATCTTCCAAAAAGCTTCCAAAAGTGAGCACTATACTTGGGAAGGATTTGAATTTGACATGAAGTGACATCTAGATTTGATGGAGTAACTGCCTGCTCTAGAGGAAGACCATATTACAGATCATCACTCGCAAAGTTGTTAATATGCATTGCAAGAATATGGACATCATATTTTTGAATAACCTCCATACATTCTCAATATACCCTGAAGAATTTTCCGTGATTAAACCCTTTGCCCATATTGGATTAGACTTTTGATAATTGCAACTTACTTGAGTTCATGACAACCTTCTTTCCACCTATCCAGTTATCCTTTTTAATTATGATCGAGACCCCTTTTCCTATAATGAAATCAAATCTTTCCCTCATGTAGTCAACCTCCTTACTAAGTTCCGGAAAGCCAATGGCCACCTTGTAGGAGAATCACAATTTTTGGGCATAGAGAGTTTCCTTTATACTTACCTATCAAGACTTTGGAAACAAGTGTGTCTCAGACAATTGAGGACTCTCAATGCCTACTTAAATAGAAGAGCAAGATTAAGATGGAAGATATTTTTCAAGCCTCCACCCCTCTCATCTCTTTATCTAGAGTGTCTCCCTTTATAAAATAAATCAGGTTTTTACTGGATAAAGACCTCCACCATAAATGAATAATTGAAGACCTTAGTTTGCTCAAGATTTTCTTGGGCTATGGGAAGCAATTGCTATTAGAATGCCATTCATAAGCAATAATTTACCTGCTTGATTTAGGGAATGGAACCTTCTAGAATAGATATTTTTGGATATGTGATCAACAACAAAGGAAAGTTTGCTAAAAGATCTACCATCAAGGTCCTTAGGGCAACTAAGATACATCCCTAGAGCTGCAGACTCTTAGAAGCTTCCTCGTAATTTTTATGATTTGGATGGAGTGTTGGGGCTAAAGAAAATATGGGACTTGTCACTAATTAGCTCGCTAAATAGGATGCTGAAAGGATTTGCTTCATTAGATGACATGACAAAGGAAGGGATTAAAAAAGAAAAATGAATCATCCGTAAAAAAAAACAAATGGGATAATGACATGGTTGTCCTCCCTATTTTCAAACCTTAGATCAAGCCTTTCCTCTTTAGAGAGCACATTCATTTAGACAATACCTCTATGCTAAGAATTAATAAGAAGATGGAGAAAGGAGAAAGAGTTAAGAGTTTGAGCCAATTTAATTTCTTCATTATGAAGAAGCTTTGGGGATAATACTCCTTCTGGCTCTGCATTGGAAGGGAGATACCATGCAGGATTGAAACAAGATTTTTTGATGACAACATAGATCAGGCTGAGCTATTCGAACACCTCCAACTAAAATTGGAATAGGACAAACCAATATTGGAATTACTCTTAGGAACTTCCCTCCTTATTAAGCTTCTAATCAAACCATTAGAATTCTAAGTCCAATAACCTTTCCTTTTCTTGTACATATAGGGGTGGACATCCTTAAAAAGACCTTAGGACTTTCTCTTCTGAGGGTCGAGCGGAACATAGCTCTTTGAACCTCACGGACACTCGTTTCTTATAATATCCCCCACTTGAGATTCATTGTCCAAGGGATCCCTCTATCTTTTCCTACCTCCAGCCTTACCTTATCCATAACCTCCCCCTTGATGAGCTTTTAAATCAACATTAGGGTTATAATTTCTCTTTTCAGAATTGTCACCCTATCACTTTCTCCCTCACCATCACTAGACATATGACCAACAACAAACATGTCACTATTATCATTATCTCCATCCTCATTATTGGCATCTTCATACTCGATAGAATACTAGAGTTTCCCTTATTTCCCCTAGTTGGTTCATATTCCCTATACACATCCTCCATTTTCTTTCCACCCTCTTCAGCCAAATGATCTTATTCGTATAGAAAGGGAAGAAAGAATCACTAAACATGATGTTGCTTTGTTAAGTTGGCAGTGAATAAGAGACATACCAACCCTCTTAAATTTTCAAACGTGCCTTTCTAATAAGTTGTTGAAATTTCAACTTTAATTGGCTTATGGGAATCCAACTCTAATCTACCTAGGACTGAATTTCATCTTGAGAAAAAGCAGTCATTCTTTCAATCAATAAACTTTGCTACAATCACCCAGTAATTACTATTTCCCTAGACGAGCAAATTATGGGCCCCGTACGCCTAATACCTCCCAGGTACCCGAAGATCGCCTTAAAAGCTAATCTATCCATGAAATTTATCACTCTAAGACTTGATTAAATTAATAAGTAGCTAATTAGAGGTTAGATATTTTTGAAGGAAATGAATAAGCAATGTTTCTTAGTTAAGAGAGGCATGAATCAGAAATAGGGCAAAAAGAAGGGCATGCATAAGGTTAGCCGAACAAAGAAATTAAATCTATACCCTACTACCTCTATTCTTAGAGCTACATTGCTGATGATGTTTATTTCTAGGGTTATGGGTGTGATCACTATGATAGGGAGGGACACCAAAATTAAGCATATTTGGAGGGTTTGTCATTTGGATTAAATTGGGACCTTTGAAAGATTTATTTTTCACATCCCCATTTAGCTAGCTACTACAAAGTAGTACAACAACTCCAACTCCCCTTTGGTGAAGGAAAGTTTCACATCTCACCTTTTCCTTTGAAAAACTATAGGATGGACAAAAGTTGTCGCCTTAAATGTGGATTGTAGATGATCTTTTTTAATGGATTTCTCGAGAAGGGTCTAGTACTTTTTATTTCCTCAATAATGTTTGGTGGCCAATGGTCTCTAATTGGTAGCAAATTCCTACAAGTGTGTTATATTTAACTAAAATCGACTTCAACTTATGTTAGTAAGTGCTTCATAGACCTTAGCACACTTTAAACAATATTCGCGTTCAATTATCATTAGACCTCTAGTTTGATTCATAGTTGAGCTATTCCATATTATTATCACCATCATATATGGCCAATAGTCAAATCTGAACCCAATCCCTTAACCCAACCTGCCCTTGTCAGTTTAGTTACAACTTATAAGTGAAACAAACAACATTCATATATAAACATGACAAGATTGACCTAAAGCTCCCTCGGATTAAACCCAAAAATTCACAGACCCCAATCAAAGCGTTAACAATTGTTTGTTTATGAGGCTCAGGCCCAAGAACAAGCCCAAGCATTCCGTTCACCAAAACAAAAAGGGCCCACCTTCTCTCTGTCGCCGGGTGCAGAAGAAACCGCTCGCTGAAAGCACAGAAGAAGAAGAAGAAGCAATGGCGGAAGTAGCAAACCCAAACCCAAACCCAAACCCGAACCCAGCAAATGACGCGCCACCCAATCAAACCATCTACATCAACAACCTCAACGAAAAAATCAAGCTCGACGGTAATTATACTCTTCTTCACTATTGACCCTAATTCCTCACGATTTCACCTTTCTTTGGTGTATTTTTGTTGCAGAGTTGAAGAAGTCGCTAAACGCAGTGTTTTCTCAGTTTGGGAAGATTGTTGAGGTGTTAGCGTTCAAGACATTGAAGCATAAAGGCCAAGCTTGGGTTGTTTTCGAGGAGGTTACCTCTGCTTCTAACGCCATTCGCCAAATGCAAGGGTTCCCCTTTTATGATAAACCTATGGTATGTGCTTAGGGTTTTTATGTTCCGAATTAATTGTCGCGTTGATACTGCAAATTGAACTGTTTATGCCACTATTAGACTCCGACTACTCAGAATTTAGGGTTATTGTAGTCGCACTTATTACTAATAGTCAGGTTGATAGTGCAATTTGAACTGTTTATTACACTATTAAACTCCGACTATCTAGAATTTAGCAGTGGCGATGCCAGGATTTAGCAGTGTGCCATGATCTTTATGTTATGGGTTTTGAATCTACCACCATTGCAAAAAACTAATTAAGTAACTAACATTCTAATCTCTTCAACACCACTTTATCAAGTGACTAAGTCATACTTAACCTAATTAAATTATCTACAGGTTGTGATAGTTATATTCACTTATGGGTGAATTACGCCTACATTCAATATATTAAAATCAATTATATAATTCCTAGAACTGGCTGACTGTCAGGGTTACCAAAATCATTATAAGTGTCATAATCATAAATTCTGTCATAGGCTTGTCTATCTCCTTGCCCGTTGCCTCTCAAACTCTCAAGATCTTTTTTCACACAAAGTCCTTAATCCAACTGGGACATGGTAAATTGTTTTTGGCCCGTACAACTTATATTAGACAATCAAGTTCAAGAAGCCCAAATTTTTTAAATTCTTCAATGTTGTATGCAATATGGAATCCCATACACTTAACCAATCTTCATCCTTGAAAACTTCTTACTACCCACATAATTAATTATTTCATACAAATCACAAATTACAAATTACAAATCCACAGAATTGATAATCATTAATTCAAATCAATTGAAGAGTAATGCCTTACTACCTTAGTGGAGTGGGTCTGTGCATCCTTGGGTGGCTGATTGGCGGCGGCGCGAGGTAGTGTGGCGAAGACGCGGAGCACAAGAATGTCGTGGGCTGGAGACTGGAGATTGGAGCACGTCAGCACTCGGCGGGGAGGCTGGTGGCCGGTGGCGTGGCTCGTTGTTGGTGGCTGAAGGTGTGAAGGCGACAAGGCGTGTGGCGTGAAAGGGTTAGGGTTTGGACTTTCGAGTTTTCCAAATGGTGAAATGGAGATTTGAGAAATAAGAAGGGAAAGGGGGAAAAAAAAGAAAAGAGTGAGTAGGGGAGGATTCAATCCTTTGTGGTTTGGGTGAAAAGATGAGTGTTTTACCAGTGAGCTGAAGTTGTATATATGATAAAATATGTTGCAAAGGGCATATAAGGGGTTTTTTTTTTTTAGTATGGGTTTTGCTGAACCCATACTAAATCCGCCCCTTGAATTTAGGGTTATTATTGTCGCACTTATTACAAATAGTCGGGATGATAGTTTAATTTGAATTAGTAACGCTACTGCTTAATCCTGTACTTGAGCTGCTTGTTCTCTTTTGGTTGCATTATCTTTGATTCAATATAACAACTTAAAACTGGAATCATGGGTTTAGCATTGGGGATAGTGTCCTTTACTTTTGATTGAATGACCAGGAAAACACGAATCTACACGTGCTGCGATTCTGTTTGCTTGGACCAAAATTTTTGTTGGTGGTGCAATGTACGCTAGGGGTATAGATGATTTTACGTTCTGACATCATTGTTTTGAATGGGATGGCCAACTCTATGTCATGATTTTGGCGCTCCTTTTGGTTTGTTAGAGGTAACCGTTAAGTCTGAGTTTTGAATTCAGAGTATGTAGTAGGATTTAGGGCTCTTTCTGTGGTATTGGTTAATTATTACATTATTAGATTCTTTGTAGGAGCTGCAATGTTGGGACTTGAGTTTGTCATTCTTATTTTTTGTTGCATTATGGAGTGATTTGCTATGCAATCCTAAAAGATAATTGGTAAAGATTCTAAAGATGAATGAAATAGTTGAGGAATCAGTTCGACTTACTATACTATTTGTACCTCGAATTCCTTGTTCAAATACCTTCTAGTCAAATGGCCCTTTGCCTGATTCTACCTTTTTGCTACAATCTTCGGGGCTTTGTTAGGTTGGACGGAAATTTGTCTTTATTCGGAAATTGTCATTAGTTGGTTCAAAATAAGGCACGGGGTAGAATTTGATTCCTTTATTCTATTAACAGTGGAAAATTGTTTCAGCGTGAGAAGGAGATCCTGATTTTTCTCCTTGCTGAAGTTACAACTGAAGTCATGTTAATATCTATAAATGGGTTTTATGCTTGAAACTCATTGAAGAAAATGTATTTTTCTATTTGCTTATCAAACCAATTTAAGAACTTCGTTAGTAGTAATTTTCAATCTGGAGTTATAGAAGAAAGAATTCAAAGGCAAATATTTTGTGCTGAACGGGATACTTGGTGAGATTGTAATAGTATATTTCATCCCTAGGGAGCGATAGCAAAGCCCACAAGTGTTATCAGGTTTCTTATCCTTCTTGAATAGGATCCACTAGAAGCAACAGAGAAGGCAAGAGAAGGCTCTTTGTTTCAACAATTCGAGTACAAGCCAGTATTTTCCCTCTAGTTCCCATCACTTGTAGTGGTGTCAATGAAAGTAGTTTTTTCATTCAACCAAATGTAGTATTAGGCTCAGTTTTGTGATACCAAAACAAAATTTTGTTTTCTGCATACATAGGGGCTGAATTTCTGTTGTTTAATTTTAATGCTTGAACAACTGGGCTTCTTTTGGATGATTTTAGGACATGCAGTTAGTCTACATTATTTGTTTATTATGGTGATATTAGTCTCTTACTGAAAGGTTCAGCATATTGCATTGTTTTGATGCAATTTTAAGGATTATCTGAAATGCCTCATTCTTACCTATGTTATTCTCTTTGCACCTGTTAGTTTAGGAAATTTTTCAATTTTTTACTCAATTTACTTCAGCTTTTTGTATAAACCACAAATACTTGGCAATTTGGCTTGATTATAGTTTCTGCCTATAAATGTTTCATATTGAAGTGGAAACAAAGGAAAACACTCTGTTATAAGGTTGTATCAGAAAGCAACGTGATATAATTTTCCAAAGGGATTATGGGAAAGGCCAGTACAATCAGAACTGTTTTTGCGTACAGTAGTTGCTCCCTGAGTTGTTGATTTAAATTTGGAGCTAGTAAATATCTGGGTAGAACTTTGTATTCATATTTTTGAAATTTTTTTCCCAATAATTCCATACTTTGTTCATCAAATATTTTGAGGTATACCAAAACATTGGCAAGGCTAAATTTTTCTTTATGTGGGGGAGCATGATGATGGACTGTCAATATGTTGACATCTGCTTGAGTGTGTTTGTATGCATTTTTGCTAGCTGGAAATAGGGTAGGGTGATATCAGGGAGTTGTCTAAATTTCAAGGGTAGAAAATCTTAATGAACATGGCTGGTGGTTGTCGGTGGGACCCATTTAGGTACAAAAGAAGTATGATTCTCATCATTGGAAAAGCGGTGAACTGAGAATACTGTAAGTGATAGGTCTATGATCCATGTCACTGATTCGTACAGAAGGCAATGCAGTTGACGTTTTGCAAATGTTTGGAGGGGTACATCAGCCCTACTTTGTGTTGCTTTTGTTGATTTCAGTATTGTCTATGTCTATTTATTAATTTCTATACTGTTTTCATTTGTTTGTTGATTTCATAAAACTGTCTACGTGTTTTTGATGATTTTAATGGCCATTCACTTTCTCCTCTGGTCAGACTGTAAAAGTGAGTTATTTCTTGGTTTATGCAGAGAATACAATTTGCAAAGACCAAGTCAGATGTAATTGCAAAAGCTGATGGTACTTTTGTTCCTCGAGAAAAACGGAAAAGGCACGAGGAGAGAGGTACACTTTCATTGCTCAATATGTTTCTGTTTTATGTAATTTTGCGCCACCCCAATTCTCTATATTTTAAGTGTCATTGCTGGTTATTTTTGAAAGAAAATAGTGATAAACAATTACCCAACATTGGACTTTTTAAAGATTTAATTGTTGATCTGTTTTTTTAGCCCCCATTTATTATCTAAGAAATTTGTTTTTGCAAGTATTATTGATTGAGAAATCATTTTCACTTTAAGAAACAGTTTGGCATCTAGGGAAAGCCAAGTTTTTTTTGGTAAAGTAAGTCTTCTCTTCCATTTCTCATTAATCTAAACCGTAACTAGGAAAAAATTATTGTTATTGTTATTGTTATTATATTATTAATCGCTCTGTTTCTTTTTATTATTCCTACTTTCTATAATAAAAAGATTCAAAAGTTGTTTTCATTGTGAATATTTTCTTCTTATACAATTGTTTTATGCCTAAATTACCTTCATTAAAAAAATAAAAATACAATTATGCCCTTAGTTCAAGATGAAAATTGCATTGAAAATTTGACCAATTCGTAATGTTTCCCCCCACTCATTACTGCCCACCCTTTTTCACTTTCTCTCCTCTCTAGAATTAAAGACAATCAATCAGAAAATATTTGTTTAAATTAAATAATATCACCTATTATTTTCTCATTAATTACCTTCTCAACTAAGATTTACTAAGATTCTTCCTTTCATTTTCCCCCTTCGATTCACAACAGGAGTAACATATAAGAATGGAGAGGGAGTATCATTATCGTTATCAATATTGTTTATTGTTAATAAATCGTAATTATTATTTATTAAAGGCAATTTTATCAAATTAAAAGAAAGTAATGTAGAATGTATCAAAGATATGTTGAGCTTGGTAATCAATCAAAAGAAGCATAAAGCTTCTTCTCCTATCCAGTTTCTTGCTTTTCATTGCATTGCTACAGGCCAATCCATTTTCTTGCTTTTTATTGGCTTGTTACACATCCACGTCTTCTCTTAAAAAATGGAGTTGGAAGAAATTCTTCTAGTATTTTTGGGAAGTTACCGTCACAATGAGTGACTCGACCTCCAACTTTAATGAAGAAAGATGAAGATGCAAATTAAAATGAACCCATGCACATCAACAGTTTCAATCACCTCAAGAGTACCATAACAATTGCCTTTCAAAATTTCCTTTGCTTTGATAATATATTTCCCTTGTGATGGGTTCAATACTGAGTGATGAAGGATGTCTTGTAATGTGGATACTCCATCTTAAAAAAATACGACAATCCATCTTGGGTTTGGACCAGTTATGTGAATTTTGTAAAACACGACATTCAGATGTGGTGCACTATCATATGTATCTATATAAAAGAGCCTTTTTATAGCAAGTTTTAAGCATTTGGTGACTAACATCCCTGAAACCTTGCTGAAAACCATCACTAGCACCTGAAAACTACTTGCAACTTCTTCATTATCTAGTGGAGCATGAAATAGCTGAGACTTCTTATAATTAAATGTGTGTTGATTTAGTAGATATAGATGTCACCACAGAAAAGAATTCTACTATAGTATATTATGGAGATGCTAGTATGTGGTGAACTGGTGATCATGAGTTTGCAAAGATACATGTGGATGGCATGGAGTAGTTTGTCCAATAAAATTTACTTGCTGATTCTTGTCATTTCCTAGAGTATAAATTTGTTGTCTCCTGGTGTCCCCCTTATGAAAACCTATGTTCTTTGGCATACAAGTTGATATAGATACTGCTGTAAGATAATTTTACTCTATACTATTATTGTGGTGGTCACAAATGAGTGTGTGATGTATGGTAATAACTTGTCTGATGAAACGTACTTTTAGATCCCTATTGTATTATGTAGATTAGTTTTCTGATAGTAGGCACTGTACGAGGTGATTGAATTCATCAACTGTCAAAATTGAAAGGAATCGCTCATCCGATTTCATTAGCTTAAATAGACTGCAACGAAAAATCCTACCTGTACTTGTATCTATTATCGCTTATTAAAATGGTTTTATCGAACTATTCGCAAACTCTAGGAGCAGTTAGGTGTCCAACAAACGAATAGAGAGAAGTTTGTGATATGAAATCTGTCAGAAAGTGCCCTTTCTTGATTATGTACTTATGCTTATAAAATACATCTATAACTGGGTTTCTCCACTGTAGCATGCATGGATGGTTCATGTCAGATACTGAGCTAATACATGTTATTTTTGCTCTTAACAGGTAAGAAGCGGAGAGAACAACATGATGCTAATCAAGCAGCTGTGGGTATGAATTATGCGGGAGCATATGGCGCAGCACCTCCTGTAAGTTATTTTAATTGTTTTTTTTTCCCTCTTCATGTTCTTTCATCCGTTCATGAATTAGTCAATGTCTTTTTGGAGTTTCAGTAAATTCTTATACAAAGTATGGAGTAGTATATATAAAAATATTTTGTAAAAAGGAAAACTCTTATACAAAACTTGCTTATGGAGTCAGTGAGATTGGTGAAGCTGTCAAGTTTGAGGTTAGGTACTAGAGGTTCTAGGACAAATCCTTTTTTGGTCTATACTGTCAATTATTAGAAAAATAAGAAGGAAAAGACAAAGTAAGAAAGAAATACCTTACTAGAAAGTACCTATTGTACTCTTTCATCATGTTGATTTATCCAAAGAGTATTTTTTCTGTATTATATTTTTCAGTGTGAACTATTTTGTTACCGTTTGTTAATCCTTTATGGACTATATACTTGAGGAGACAGTATTTGAGAACTCTGATATTGAATGTAAATTTGTGTTTTAATGCATTAAAATGGTGTGAAATTATTTGAATTAATAGTCTTCTGTAGCTTGAAATGGAGAAGCGGATTATGAGGAATGAGTAGGTAAAAACTTGCAAGGCATTCAAGTTATTGCAGCTTTGGACTTGTGAAAAGCTTCAAGCTTTTTTCTTGTTTTAACCAGAGTAACTATGCAAAGGATTCTACGAGGCCCCTTGCCCTTGCCTAATTCAATTTTGGTGATTTTTGCAGCTTTCACAGATCCCGTATATGGGTGCAAAATCAATCATCCCGGAAGTCCCAGCTCCACCAAATAACATACTTTTTGTTCAGAATCTTCCACATGAGGCAAACACGTTGATGCTGTCGTTGCTGTTTAGACCATACCCTGGCTTCAAGGAAGTCCGTATGGTGGAAGCAAAGCCAGGTATTGCATTCGTGGAGTTCGAAAATGAAGTGCAATCAACAGTTGCAATGAATGCGCTCCAGAATTTTAAGGTGGCTGATCATAATATGTTAATCACATATGCAAAGAAATAGACGAACACCTGTGTTTAACCTTGCATATGTTGGGATAGGTTGTGATCTGAGAACTTTGAGTTTTAGTGTTGTTTCTGAGCTTCCATTCGTCCATTGTGTTATTTTCAGGACACTGATTCATATATAATTCAGGATGTAAAATTTTAGCTGGATAAATTTATGCAACTGCAATCAAGATCCAAACAGTATCTATACTGGTTCCTGTGCTTTCTGATTTTCTGAGAATGCATTTTACATTATCCATTTGCTGCTTTGACAAATGCAGTATAAACCATTACCCTTTGTTTTTCTTTTTGTACTCGGCATTTCTTCGCTTACTTATTTTCCCTCTAGGTACCAGGGCGATGAAGAAAGATGTACGAAGTATATATTGATCTGAATAGTTTTTATTTTTTATTTTTTTTGGAGGTAAGTATATATTGCTTATCTTGCAATCTTCAACAGTAATTTGTATAATAGATTGGAATTAAATACGTAATAAGTTTGTAGCACCATAATAAATTGAAACCTCAGATGTTTTAAAGTCCAACCTCCATAAGGACAACTCCAGATAATCTCCGCCCATTCTCAAAGGCTGATTGATCTTTACTCGCTCGGGGAGTTTTTTGTGTAGAGCCCTGTCCAGGCAATTAGATAACCATCCAAAAGAACAAGGTCTACAGAGTACTGATTACAGACTACAGGGTCAGATACTTTGGAGGCAATGTTCTAATTCTACCCATCTTCAAGAGACAAAATCAACTAGCTCATTTTTAAATTGCCTTTGTAATAGCTAATCATGTAACATTAACATGAAAAAGCTGCTACAGTAAGTTAGACCTTCTCCAGCTCTGACTTGTGCTTGTCAAGTTGCTCTCTCAACTCTTTCTTCCATCCCTGAATCAGCTGTTCTTGCTGCTTAACAAGCTCTGTTTTGACTTTCAACTCTTCTTCCATGGCAGAAATTTCCTGATACAACATTCAAGATGATAATCAATGAAACTTCTATTAAATCTCAGCAGGTCTAAAGCTTACATATATCCTCAATAAAATATTCCATTCAGACCTTCTGAAGCATTTCAGCCTTACTAGGTTGATCCTCACGTTGCAGACTGATGAAATACAACTGAAGCTTTTTAGCAGCCTCCATAAAGTCTCTTGCATGTCTTTCCACATCAACTAGAAATACATAGCATTAAAATCAGAACCCCGAAAAAATTGAATCAGGGTAATTGTCATAATAACAAGAACAAATGGACAGCCATTACTTTTTGACAAGAAAAACATATCGGTACTTCAAAGTTATTGACATATACTCTTAATTTTGTAACAGAGCTATGTGAAAGTTTCTTTAAATATCCAGAAACTACGCTAATAGTCCAGTATATCATGGAAACAAGGATTCTGCCACAGTGATCAATCTGAAAGTGAATTCATACATGACAGTAGAGAAGATGTAGCAGAGTATACAGAAACTACTCAACCAGAATATCATTTCATCCATGACAAGTTAAACCAATGAGAGCTGTTCAACAAAAGAGTATTGCAGTTTCAGAAATTGACAGCACCTACAGAAATTCACAGGTAATACATTTTGAGTTCTGACTTCTGCGTTAGACAAGATTACATTCAAGCACAGAAATATAGTCCAGCTCCTTTGCAGCACCACTAAGAAATATCAAGAGTTTTAATTACCACAGGCCACTTGCATACCAAGAGGCAAATTGTAGCAAAATGGCAGTACAGAATTGGATAAAACAGAATATAAGGAAACTATTCGGTCAGAATATCAGTTCCATCCATGACAAATGCAACCAATGATGCCAAACTTATACTTCCTTTCCCTAGAACTCATATCAATGAAGGCTTATTAATGAAGTAGACATGACATCCATCAAAGTAAGTTCTTCACTCTCTGTACAGCATTTTGTAATCTAGGCAATTTCAGATCACAACACATATAACTATCAGTCTACAAATATCACAGAGAATAGAGAATGATAATGGATCATTGATGACCTAAACACGTTATACCCGTTTACAAAAACCCCATATCCCAAACTTATGGAACTCAATTCTCGAAACTTCCAATACTTTGCCATGCACTCCCTCCACAATTAATCAAAAAATCTTTGAAATCCATACTTCTTTTACACATTATCATATAAGAGGACAGTAGTTTCATACTTTCATAAGGTAAAAGTTGCACACACAATTCAAAGTCCAAACACAAGGAAACCTATTAATTTCCCAACTTCCATAGTGACTTGTGTACGAAAATGATAATCATGGATGAACTCAATTGTCTTCTTGTTGCGCCCTATATCTTATTGGGTATCCTCTTTTCAATTACAATGGTGATAATTGCATATGTTTCAAGCAATGATGAAACCAATAGGTCCTAATAATGTTTTCCATCAATAGCTCCCGGTTTCTCCAACCTTGAACATCTAATATGCCCCGGGGTGCACCTAGTGTTAGTTGCACCTATTCACAATTTTTTATGTAAGAGGGTACCCCGGACTATGCACCCAATGTATATAAGAAATTTTATATCCTACGTCAATCAAACAAAATATCGACATGAAGACATATCTATTTCCAAAGAACAAAACGGAAAACAACACAATTGCGAATCGGCCCAAGTGCAAAAACAAACCATCAATAGGGCCAATTGGTGTATCAATAGGGTAAACTTTTACAGTAATTTCGCACTTTATCATATAGACAGAACCATCACACACAAATTCATTACCATTTCCGCCATCTATGATCACCTCACCAAACAGGCCGTAAACTATACAAAATCAAAACAAAAATTCAAAACAAAGCACTGAAATCTATACGAAAAAAGAAAAAGGGTATCTGAAAATTTCACAAAATATGAAAGAAATTCAAAGAAAATTGAAAATTTAAGAATGAAAAGATGGGGGAGGAGAGAGATATATAAATACTTTGATGAGAAGGATGAGGAGAGCGATCAATAGCTTGGAGCTCTCGAGCGGGCAAGCAGGGGAGGAGAGCAGCCTCTAAGGCGGTGACGCACAGTAGCATTTCCTCCTTCCCCGGTGGATGCTGAGGCGGAGCTGGCGATGGTTGTTGTGGCGGCGACTGTAGCGTCGCCGTGGATGGAGTGTCTACTGTTTGCTGGTCAGTCATTTTCTCATGAGTTTTCTTGGGACAAAAAATTTATGATACATAACTAAGGGAAACAAGAAAATACTACGGGGTGACAATGCAAATAAGGGCGGTTTTTGCGAGAGTCGGTTTTTATCGGGTTAATTTGCTCTGACGGGATAGGTCGTGTTGGATTAGGTCATTATCGGGCCGGGTTAAATCGGTTATTTGCGTGCTTGGGTTCGATTCGGGTTCGGGTCAGGTTGTATTCGGTTCGGGTCAAGGTCGGTTCAGATAAAATCGGGTTAGTTTTTGAACGGGTTATAACAGGTTATTTTGGAATCGAGTAGATTTCGGGTCAAGTTAATTATGGAAGGGGTCGCCTCGATTTTGGTTGAAATTCGATTATAACTTTATCGAGTTCGCATCAGGTAATTAATAAAAAATGTTTGGTTTCAAAGTTATTAGAAATTGGGTAAAAATAGGTCGGGCAATTTTAGGTTACGTTCACATATATTCAAATTGTTGATATATGGAGTTAATTCAGGTCACAAATTGTTAAAAATCGGGTCATATCGGTTATGTGTCGGGTTCAATCGGTTTTAGTTTCTCTTTGGGTCGGGTCTGTAACGGGTTGGGTCCCTAACGGGTCGGACACATATTGAGTTTGGGTCTTTGAATATCGGGTCAAATCAATTTCGGGTTGACTTTAGGTCGGGATGGATCGGTGTTCGAGTCTCACTTTTTGGGTCATAATCAAGTCGGGTCCGGATCGATTTTAGGTAACTTATCAGGTCGAGTCTGATATTGATAGCTCTAATTGCAAATAACTTGCATATTTTTATGTTTACTTGCATTATGATTTTTAGCATAATTTAATGTTGTTTTATGCACAAAGTTATTATTTAATTATTTTAATTATTTTTGTATAATTCATTATTTGTTTCATGTTATGATTGGTATTTGTCTTTATTTATTTCATTTAATTCATATCCCCACCTTTATTTATTACACTTAATTTAGATTGGCATTAAAATATCACAATTAAATAGATAATTATGGAGAATATGTTCAGTACCCTTTTAACATGATTATTAATGAAGTAATTATAATTATTAGTCTGTATGTGTATTAAAATTCCCACCTTTTAATAGCTTTAACTATGTGTAATCTTAGGGTTGTCAATATTGTTGTTTGCAAATTAAGGATTATTTGACACATGATTTAATCAGAGAAGAATCGCTTATGGATGGATTATAGCTCATGGTATAATCCATATTACATATTTGAATCTATTTTGACTCTAGACTATAATTGAGTTATGTCTCTTGAGAGTTCATAATGGAAAAACATTTGCAATGGATATGTTTCGTTAGTTTGTCCTTATTTGTTCAATATTTGACAAAGGTTTATATATCTTCTTCTAAAGATTTATTGGTAACTCTAACTTTGTCTCTTCAATTGTCTCTCTCAATAGTTAAGCACCAAACCCCCATTTGTCCCTCAAAAAGTTTAGCACCAAAACCCCCATTTTAAAATATGTTCACACTTTCAATTACAATCCATAGGCAAAATGATGTCTATTTTCTAAAATGTTTATGAAAATTTCAAACCAACTATTATAAAGCACGAATTTTAAATAAAAAAACATGAAATGAGTTTGTTTTGGTAGCACTATCCATTAGGTATTGGATAGCGATTTTGCTCATATTTCCTTAATTGGGGCTAACCCTCACAACTTGAATTTTCAAACCTGATTATCAATGATATTCATTCTGCTTCAATTACACCCACTTTATAAACAATAACTTTAAATTTATTAATTTAAGTTCAAGTTGAAACCATTATTCAAAATAGAATTATGGAGAAAAATTTGAGGGTTTTGTAAAAATAACCATATATGTGAATAGTAAGTAGAAAGCGGTATTTTGTGTAATTTTGGATGAACTGGAGGATATTTTATGAATGTCAGGGAAAAATAGGAGGTATTTTTGGAAATAAGATAAAATATTTGCCCTTCTATTTTTTATAAATTACTGAAAAATACCATTGCTATATGCACTATTTTTTTTTAAAGATGATAACGATTATAGTTTTAGAATTTCTCACAAAAATTTTTGGGAAACGAAATATATATATGTAAAAACCATAATTGAATAGTGTTCGTAAAAAAAAAATCCACTAAATTAACCCACCCCTCCATCCTTTCTCCATCATTCTCCCTTATCTCTGGTTGGAGAATATGGTAAAAGTGTTATTTTTAATTAAAATAAATATTTAAAACTTATATATTTTCCTGGGCACGAGCCATACCGTGTCGGCTTCTCCGAAAAGGCAGATAATTTATTTTGAAGTTGATAACCTTTAACTTTTTTCACTCCTAAACATGGATCAATTGCTTTAATTTGATTCCTCACATACAAATTAAGAACATAACAAATGCATCCGATATAAAGTAACATCTCCATCTAATATGAACATAACATTTGATCCAAGGTGTACTTTGAGCATTCTTTTCCACAGAGGCCTTGTTTGACAATTAGTTGTTGGTTGTTGGCTTGTTTGATTGGTATTTCATGTTTGTTGTTTATGCAGGTTGTTTGACTGTTGACATCTAAAAATATGTCTGGTAAAACAAACTATTGGTTGTTATATGAAATGACCTTTTTTTTTTTTATCATTTTCATATTCGTTATATATTATGTTTTGTAAAAAATGAGAAAAATTAAGGATATAATAATAATGTGAAGTATCAAAAGTTAAAAGCCACCTTAAAAAGATAAAGTGGTGAGCAACTTTTTATTTTTGGTTTAAAAGACAGTTGAAAAGTTAAATAAAAAGCCGACAAACAAACATATTTTTTTGTCGGTTTGACCAAATAGAAAAGTCAAAAGCCAAGTTTTGAGTTTAAAATGATAGAAACTTCATGTCTACTCCTTCCTCGATTGATCTTATATTAAATACTAAAATGCAATTAGGGGTGGCAATGGGTTGGGTTGGGTTCGGATTGAAATATGTCAACCCAAACCAAACCTGTTAATTAAATGGGTTTATAATTTCAACCCAACCCAACCCGCTATGGGTTCGGGTTCACCCAAGCTAACCTATTTAATAAGTAAAAGTCATTTGATTTTTTAATTTTCCAATTTCTAAACAATGCAAAATAAAAATCTCTAATCTTAACATAGTCTTAATACAACAAAATTGAAAAGTTTGACAGTATGTTACAACTCCGTAATAATAGTTTTAACATAATAAAAGACAGACATTAAAACTTTCATTAAAACCGTAAAATACACTTTCGGTAAAATAAACTTAATATTTGTTGGATTTATGGATTGCGGGGGAAAAATCAGCATTCAATGTGGAGTTTGTGCTCTCCATGGGACTCTCAACTTGATCCTTTACCTTCAACTTCATGATAGCTCCACATAACTCCTCCATTTGAAAACTAAGATTGAAGAGGCAGAGCGGCATAATGCAAATGAAAAGTAGAAAACAAGGGTTGGCTGGTGGTAATTATGAGTTTATAACCCGCATAAATTAAATCCAACCCATATATTAATATCAAAACCAATAATAAATAGGTCGGGTTGAAATCGGGTTGGAAATTTCAACCCGACCCGACCCGACCTGTTTATTAATTGGATTGGGTTGAAAATTTTAACCCAACCCTTTATAAACGAGTTGGGTTCGGATCGGGTTGGCGGGTTGGGTCATTTTTTGCCACCCCTAAATGTAATGTAGAGCAATACAGTTGTGGTCTTCATCAGTGACAAACCTTTGGCTGGCATGGGTTTTAGCGGATTTTTTTGGGTCGTCCGACTTTGTAACTAGAAATGGAAATGGAGATAATATAAATAGCCGCGACAAAGATTAACATGAATTAGTTTGTGTGATAAGAACATCCCATTTTTTTTTATTTCTTTTCTTCTTTAGAAAAATAATAAAGAAAAAGGTTTATTTCTTTTTTATTCATGATAGTATGTATTATGTAATATAACATATATCTGATATAAATTTAGACGCTCTTATAGAAATTAGATGTTAGTATTTTAAGTACAAGTAGAATTGGGAGTTATGTTGCATTAAGTCAATCTTTGTAGATTGTCATAGAAATTAGATGATAGTATGATTGTGTCATAGTCCTACTTATGTATGGCCTAACTACAATGTTTTTGGTTTTTTTTAAAGGACTTACTAATTAAGTAGCTATTATGTAGATAAGTTGTTAGGACATTATTTATAAGAAAAATTGAAATGAAAATACAATTTTTTACTTATCTTGTCCATAAAGGTCAACCTTCATTTTAATATCTGAAAAATCTCACATTTACACGTGTTGTATTTTAAAGACATTCTTGATCGGCTAGCTGTTGGACTAGTAACTCGACTTTATAACCGGCCGACGTACAAGCTCTAAGCACGGATTTGGGCCACCGTGGCCCTGGCCTTCGTGCTGCACTCAAATTCAAGCACAACAACCATGAAGACGCACACATGCAACCCCTACTCATGCCGCCAACTCCACACAACCCCACATCTCACGGTCACCACCAGACTACTTACTAACCTCCGGAGAATTAAACCCATCCATCCCAAATGACGGCCAACCACCATGGCCTACACAAGACCGCAACAAAGACCTCCAAAACCCGCGCAACTATTGCTTGATTTGGGTGAAATTCGAATAATAATTGTTCAAATTGATGGTCTAAATTAAGAGGAAAACTTATGATTATTATGTAAGTACATTATAGAATGGGTTAATTGAGAAATTTTCCAAGTTTTAAGCATTCCAATCAAATTAGGGAAAAATTCTAGGGTTTATAAATGCGTGAACTTAATTGCATCAATACGTTTAATTTTCTTAGCACAACAACAATCAAATTGTCAATACATGCTATTCAAACACCAATGGACAAGAATTCAAACTTTAATCATGCAAAAAATCATAATTTCGTGCTTAATTAATTCGAATTTGGGGCTTGCCAAGGACAATGAAAAATAAAGAAACAATTTCAATGAAATTCGTGTTAATCATGATTAATTCCAGCATCAATATACATCATAGAGCATCTTTGAGGTTGTTGGAGAAGAAAGTATAGGTAATTTGGAGAAGAAAAAACAAAGGAGAGGGGCTGGGTATGAAACAGAGGAATTTTCAAAAGCAATGGTCATCAACCGCCATGTTATCACAATTACCTTCAAGCTAACTGGTCAATTTTTCATTTAACCCTTTAAAATATAAAACGTGCAAAGGTATGATTTTTCTGAAATAAAATGAAGGTTGACCTTTATAAACAAGATGAGTTAAATGTTGTATTTTTCATTTCTATTTTTCCTTATATATCTATATGATATTATCCTTCTCTTTCTCTTTTGATTACATCTTGATCTAAATTCTTAATCAATCCGTGAATTCAGCTAGTTCTCAGAGATCACAATGATTGTGAACTTATCGTAGGAAAACATGAACAAGATATCAAATAGAAATTGTTCGGAAATAAACCGTATCAAACATACAAACACACAGTATATATGTCTCAACCGTAAATGTTTATAAAAAAATTCCAAAAAGGCTTGAGACAATAAAAATAAAAGATGGGAAATATATCTAGTTGTATGATAGTATTTTTCACTTTTAATAATAAAACTTTATTTTCTAATAACACAACTTTATTTTGGGTTTCTTTAAAAGATTCTTGGGTAAAAAGGTGAGAAGTTGTACAACTTTTCATTTTATTACAATACAACTTCATTTTCAATTAGTGCAACTTCAATTTCAAATAATCCGACTTGAACTCGATATAATTATTACAAATTATGTCCCGTATATTTTGGAAATCTCCTATATTCAAATTTTTTAAAAGATTTAAAAAAAATTATGTCAAATGAGCTTTCATAAAATACAAAAATAGGCTTTTGTCAACTTTGGTAGAAAACTAATGTTTAAGGCAATAATTTTATTTTGAGTATACAAATTTAAAATAAGCCATCTAGAATAGGGGTTTTAACTCATTTTTGTGTGTAGACGATTACTTCTTATTCTTATGTATACAAACACTTTTTAGGCATTAAAAATGAATAAATTTCAATTTTTATCTTAAAGGCCTTTTTTGGAGAAAAAATTACTGAGGTGAATTGCATATGGACTACATAGACCAAGACCTATGCTTTAAAACCCTCCTTCCCGACGCAGAATGCATCAATCTCCACCAAGGCCGTCCGTCACATTATAAAGGCCCTCATAGAAGAAGTTCACATCACATCTAGCACAGTCACCCACCTCTCTATGCTAGGGTCGCAAACTTTGGAACTGAGAAGCTAAGTTTCTCGAAAGAATGTGCTACGTCGGTTGCTGGTTCGGTTACGAGTTCGTTAGAAGCACTACACACCAGCAAACACTTGGTTGGAGGCAACAAAGGAAGTTAAAGAGGACAAAAGTCTAGACATAATGAAGAGCAAAGTAAAAATATGTTAATGATGTCGCCGACTCGTGTGAATAATCTTGGAAAGTTAAGGGCTAGAGATGTTTTGGTAAAAGATTTGTTTTTTTAACGTAAAGGGAGCCGTAAGCGACAAGACAAAAACTAATATAGATGAGATTAATTTGATCCCAAGTTTTGAATATCATCCTTTAAGACTTTAACCAAGTAAGTTTTGGTTCCACTTTGAGAGCATGCTACTAATGTTGTTGACCTCATCCATCACATGAAGATCTGATTCTAATACTACTACATACTACTATACATTGGTTTATGTTTTTGTAGAAAAGATAAGATTAAATGATAAGGATAGAGTTTACAATTAATAGAACACTAAAGGATAGAATTTACAAGTAACAATAGGATACTTTGCAAAGGATAGAGTTCGCAGCATGGTATGATACTAGGTGAAGATTGTATAAATATGTTGTTGCTAATGTACCGAACAATATATACAATTTCAATAATAAAAAAACCCAAAAATTAAGCATTGAGAGAATCGACTTGGTATTAGAGCAGCCGGGTCTAAGGAGGAGCTCTTGGTGGTTTCCAACGAGAAAAAGCCTCATCATCTACCAAGGACTAACCTGAACATGAGTGAGCCTTCAAAAAATCCCGATGATACGCCTGTGACCATGGTTCAACTGTATCAACTTTTGGAAAGTTGAATGATAATAGGAGCCTTGAAAATCACGGTGCATCATTCATTTTAGAGAAATTAACTCATTAGAATTACCCAAAGTGGTCTAGGTTAATGCTCATGGCGATTGAAGGGAGGGGGAGGCTCAAGCACATCATAGCCGATCCACTCTCCATTGACACCTATGAGTACAACCAATGGAGCTAGCAAGATACTGTAGTTTAGACATGGTTAATCAAAAATATCAATCCATATTTGGTAAACCAATTCTTGGATTTTATCCAGCAAAATAACTATGGATGGGAATCGAAGCCGTTTATAGTGGTGAAAGAGATGGGCTAGAAATTTTTGATCTAGCCACCAAAGCAAGCACCATCAAACAAGGCCAAGATCCCATAGAGATCTACTACATCTAAGTAATCACGGGTTGGAAAGAAATAGACAGACGGATGCCCAACCCAATTAAGTGCTCGGATGACATAACAACATTCAATAAACTCCAACAAAAAACAAGACTCTACCAATTCCTTGCGGGTTTGGATGAGTCCTTTAACAAAGATCGCAAGGATCTTGTGATTCAAGACCCATTACCCTCGGTAGACATAACATACAACACGATGAGGGCGAGAATTAAAGAAAAGGGGAATTATTAAACAAAACTCACCACACTTGCCTGACGGAATCGGGAATGGGTTGTCAACAAAAACCTGGACAGAAAGCACCACACTGGCGCAACAAAGAGGATAAATAAAAACTCAAGTGCTCACACTGTGGAGGCACTCGACACATCAAGGAAGGATGTTTTAAGCTTATTGGATATCCTGATTGGTGGACCGAGAACAAGAAAAAGGAACCATTAAAGGAGAAGATACAAGGAAGTAGAGAAAGTCATCTATGGTCGCAGAGAAGGAGCCAAAGATAGATGGAGAAATAGAGTCACAAATGGCACAAGAGGAGGAAGGTAAAAAGGGAAGGATGAGATCTAAACCTAGGAAACAAAACCCTAGCATTAACCCTCACTTATTACCCATAAAAATCAACCCTCACTATCTCCCTTTAATTGGCCCCTTTGTTGCTCTAGCCCAAAAAACCAAAGCCCAGAAACTAAACTATCCTCCGCAATCCAACTCACGTGCTTTGCACAAAAACCCGTAGCCCAACACCGTAGGCCACAAAATCCCGAAACAAAAACCCAAATACAACTGACCCATTAAGCCTAAAAACCCAAAATAGGGTCACTTGTCATGTAGGCCCAAATTATCAGTGGATTTTTTTATTATGGCGCTACTGATACTATGACAAATGACAAAAATGACTTCCTCAATTTTACCAACTTCGGTATAACTCTCATACAGATTGACAATGGTGACTTTATGGGTGTTGTAGGAGTCAGGTTAGTTAGAATTGGAAAAATTTGTCCTTGAAAAGAAGCCTTTATATTCCAGATTTTTCTTACAAACTATTGTTTGTTAGTCAGATTACAAAAGATTGGGATGTTTTTGTCTTACTTTTGATTATTGTGTTGTGCAAGATGTTCTAACTAAGAAGACCATTAGGCATCGTAGTGAGAAGGATGGACTATATTACCTGGATGGAGATCCAAAACTTGGTGATGCAGGAATTGTACCAAGTTCGAGTGAAGAGAACCTCATATTATGGCACCAACATCTAGGTCATTCGTCATTGGGGTATTTGGAACATCTTTTTCCTTCTCTTGTTGGATCAAAGATGTCCTTTAACTGTGATGCGTGTTACCGAGCTAAAAGCCATAGACACTCGTATTCTAATAGTTTGAGTCATATTAGTAAACATTTCTATTTGATTCATTCTGATGTATAGGGTCCTACCCCGGAGCTGGGCAACCATGGTTTTTCCTATTATGTTTTGTTTATTGACGACTACACTCATATATGTTGGATTTATTTTATGAAGCATAAATTAGAAGTGTTTAGCATTTATGTGAGCTTTTACCAGATGATTCTAAACCAATTTAAAACAAAAATAAGTGTTCTTCAATCAGATAATAGTGGAGAGTTAATAAACCAGGATATGTAAACCTTTTTTCCACTCATGGCCTTCTTCACTAAACCACTTGCCCAGATACACCACAATAGAATGGAATAGGAGAGAAGAAAAACCGCACTCTCCTCGAAATGACTCATGCTATGATGATAGAGTCATGTGTCCCAACCTCTTATTGGCCTAAAGCCAATTCTACTGCAAATTATCTTAGCAACCGCGTGCATACAAAAAAGCTTTGATATCAAACCCCTCTTAATACCTTACGTAGCTGTGGCCCAACTCCCTTTGTAAATTCATTACCTCCTCGAGTATTTGGTTGTATTATATATGTTCACTTTCCAAAATGAGTTCTTCACAAATTAGAACCCCGACGGGCAATCAAGTGTGTCTTTGTTGGCTTTGGGATTTCAAAAAAAGGGTATTGATGTCTCGACCCAGTCACAAATTGTTTGTATACAACAATGGATTATGACTTTGTTGAACACACGTCCTTCTTTTCTACACTTCGTCGTGAGGGGGAAAACTCGGGAGACGATCTCAAGTGGTTAAGTGGATATAATCCTAGGAGGTATGATATCTCATATTTTGGAAGGTATGATATCTCAGATGTTGGCAATGATGTCCCAGGTGTTACTGAATCCATGAATCCACCATATATAATACAGTATGCACTAGATCTAGTACCATAAATAATGCTCCCTAGGGACGAGCATCCCTCACAAATGCAATCATTTGAGGTAAGTAACAACTTTCATGATGAGATAATTGATGCTAATCATGAGACAAATGTAGTTGCTGAAGCACTTTAGGAAGATGTAATTGATAGAGAAGAGGTATCAATTACCACCAAGGAGCATAAGGGACGTACCTCCGAAGAAATATAATCCCTCATATGAAGCCTAGAGAAGGAGATATCCAGTGCATAATATGCCTATAGGAAATTTGTCCAGAATAACTGCATCTTTCAACACTTTTGCGTATTAAGGAAAAATTCCAGTCTGTTGAAGAAGCACTCAAATATAAACTATGTAAGAAAGAAATGGACGCATAAATTGAGGCTCTCTCTTAGAATGAGATGTGGGAAAGGGGTGCTCTTCCCAAGAATAATAAAGTAGTTGGATGCATATGGGTATTTACAATTAAATACAAAGTTGATTGAAATATTGAAAGGTATAAGGCGAGGCTAGTGGCTAAAGGGTATACATAGGTATACAGAATTGACTATTTTGAGACATTCTCACCAGTGGAAAAGATAGATACTATCAGAGTACTATTTTCAGTAGCTGTAAATAAGGAATGACCATTGCATTAGTTTGATGTAAAGAATGCTATCCTTCATGGAGAGATTTATGAAGAAGTCTATATGGAGGCTTCCCCTTTTTTTCACAGAGTTTTTCACAAGGAGAAGGATGCAGGTTGAAGAAAGCATTGTATGGGTCAAAACAGTCTCCGAGGGCTTGATTTAGAAGATTCACAATAGCTATGAAGAAGTTCGAGTATCATCAAAGTAACTCTAATCATATGTTGTTCTTGAAAAAGAGGGGTAATCTGACGACCTGCCTAATCATATATATGGATGACATGATCATTACTAGTGACGACAAAGAAGAGATCGGGAAGTTGAAGGAAAAGCTATTTCAAGAGTTTGAGATGAAGGATCTCGGGAGGTTAAAATACTTTATGGGGATTGAAGTGCTTAGATCTAAGAAAGGTATCTTCATTTCTCAAAGAAAGTATATTGCTGATCTACTAGTAGATATTGGGATGCTAGATCGCAAACCCGCAGAGACACCAATGATAGTAAATCATGGGTTGCATATTAAAGAAAATGGAGAAGCTACTGAATAGGGTCAATATCATAGACTAGTGGGAAATTTAATTTATTTGTCGCATACTTGTCCTGGCATTGCCTATGTAGTTGGTGTCGTGAGTAGATTCATGCACAAGCCGCAAAAGTCACATTTGGAGGCAGTATTCAGAATCTTGAGGTATCTCAAGAAAACACCAGGGAAGGGTGTACTATTTGGCAACCATGGTCATCTAAAGCTTTAAGCTTATACTGATGCAGATTGGACAGGAGACCGAGACAGTAGGAAGTCGACTTTAGGGTATTTTACTCTGGTAGGAGGTAACTTGGTTACTTGGAGGAGTAAGAAGCAAATAGTTGTCGCAATTTCTAGTGTAGAGGCAAAATTCAGAGGGATTGCAAAAAGAATAACAGTTGTTTTATGGCTTAAGAAACTTCTTTATGAGCTTGGCTTTCCTCCTGGAGAAGAGTATGAATTGTTTTGTGATAATAAAGTGGCAACCAGTATTTCTAAGAATCCCGTTCAATATGATCGAACAAAGCATGAAGAAGTTGACCGGCATTTTGTTAAAGATAACTTAGAAGCACATGTTATTAGTCTCAGGTTTTGTCGATCAAGCGATCAGCTAGCAGATATTCTAACCAAGGCAGTAGGGGCAAATGTTTCTGAAGACATATTGAGCAAGTTGGGCGTTGCAGATCTGACGACCCAACTTGAGAGGGAATGTAGAAAAGATAAGATTAAATGATAAGGATAGAGTTTACAATTAACAGAAGGCCGAAGGATAAAATTTACAAGTAACAGTAGGATACCTTAGCTTGCAAAGGATACAGTTCGTAGCATGGTATGATACTAGGTGAAGATTGTATAAATATGCTATTTCTAATGTACAGAACAATATACACAATTTCAATAATAACAAAAACCAGAAATTAAGCATTGAGAGAATCGACTGTTTTAGTTATCAATAAATCACTTCGTTGATTGAAGTTGTTATTCTATTTTAGTAGTCATCAACGAATAAAGGATTGTTATTGACTTTCCTTCAATATTATTACCTCGTACAACATATTTATAATACTTATACAGTTAACAGCTTGAATAAGATCGAGATTGTAGGCATGATGATGGGGTCCATATCGTACATGTACATGTTGCCTAAAACTAACCATTCGGTATGATCAGTAAGAGTAACAAAATACATCAGGCAGCAGTAACGTAACCCTTGAAATTTTCCCTAGTGCACCGTAATCGATCGACAAAGAGAGCACCATGCACAGATTGAATGGGTTACAATTACCACAACAACAAGCCTCTCCAAGCTCACTGGCACAGGGCTAGCTTCAGATAGCCCATAAATGTACCATGTTTATGATCATTGCAATCGGTTACTACAATTTTGTTTGACTGAAATGCGATGAATTGAGATCTCAACGTACCGGCCACCACCACTTGGTATGGGCCTCGTCTCCAACGTCGAGGATGCACAAAGCCTCTCTAGATCTCGTACAACTGTACTTATATAACTATATAAGCTAAGCTAGCTAGCTTCGTGGAGTAACACATTAAGAAGTGGCGATTAGCTTGGCGTACGCCTCATGGTTATGTAATATTAAATATTCTGCACAAGTCATCATGTCATCAAGTGCTAGCTCTTGTTTATAGTTTGAAAAGGAACATATATATGGTTCGACTTTTGAAAATGATCAGGCATGCATGGCCTGGTGGCTGACCCTATAAATTAATAACCAGTTGAATAAGTAAGCAACCTTTCATCTGATATATATGTATAATTTACGTACTATTATCTCGTACAGAAGATCAAAGTACAGTAGCATGTAATCAAGTTTACAGTTCAAATTAAACTATGAAAACACAAATTTCATTTCATGATTTTTCATTCAAACAGAAGAAACATTACTATATCATTTCATGTTCATATAATATAATCCCTGTTGTAGCCATATCATAAAAAAAATAATCCAAGAAAGATTTACAATTACGTTATACTAGTTGATATTTCAATAAATAGATTAATGTGCAGATTTTTGTTCACTACTGAAGTGAAACGCTAAAGTCGTCCTCGTGCGAAAAAAATAATACATAAGTGAAAAGTTGAAACAAAGTAAAACATCCCAGCAAGATTACCAAAAAGATCGATAAATGAATTAATTACCATGGAGGCCAAAAATAGGTGGTAAAAAAATCATAGAAAATTAACACAGACAAAGAAGTTAAACAAGATAAAACCCTTGAATTGGTTTGCAGCAGAAGTTTGAGGAACATGGAGGAGGAATTTCTAAGGGTTTAAGGCTGGCGAAAGAACCGAAGGTGAGGAGCCCATGGTGGAGAATGGGAGCACGTGCAACAACGAATCTTAGAATTCGTTTGCACGTGCCCTGCTTCTCCAACAAGGAGCAACTCACCCATAAAACATTATATGTGAACGACAACTCCACTCTCTTTTTGTGAGTTGAAGTCGTGTTTATGAGTGGCATAACAAGGTGCAAATATGCCCTCTATTTATAGAGCCAAAACCCTTGCTAAAGCCTAAAAGCGAATAATGAAAGCAATGTAGTAAGATTTCTCATGCATGCAAATTAAAGGAACAATTGAGTGATTTCAGCTTCTGTCATCCCATGCCATATTTCTATTCAATGCATGCCATGCTCTCTTCTAATTATTATAAATAAACATAGGTGGGTAAAACCGAAGAATTCCAAGTAAAAATATAGATTTCTTACGAAAGAAAGCAAGGGATTGTCCTTCTCACATTTACTAAATCCAAAAAAATATATGTTTTAAATATTTTATCCTCTCCAGAGATCGTCATGTATGTACTATTTGCAGTACTAGGAGACTTGGAGTAATCAACATGACCAAATCTATGCGACACTTTTTTTCTTCTTTTTTTTGTGTGTATCTTGTCAGAAAAATTAAAGTTGCCCCACCTAGTTTTTAAGTTTTCCAAGTGTTTGATGAAGACTTTAGGCACAACAACTAGATTTTTAATTATTACATTTTTGTATACTAAACAACAATTAATTAATTTTACTTTCCTAAATTTGTAACACTAATACTTCATACTCCCTTTCTCCCTCAAAGATCGCCCCATTTTCTATTTTGGGTTGTCCCTAAAAAATTGCTCCATTACTTTAAAAAAATTTCATTTTGAGTTGTCCCTCCAAAGACTTTTTATTGTATTTTAAAAAAGTTACTTTTTATACTTGGTGCAATATTTGGAAAATGGAGTAAATATTAGAAAATTATTTTGGCTAATATACTTCAAAAATAAAATTTAAACTACTAGCACAACTTTAGTAAAATAGTTATAACACATTTTGCACATGAGTATGTATTAATGTGTAGATAGCTATGTATATTTGTGTTCTTATACACTTTACTTAGCTCAGCTTGTCAACCAAATTAAAGGAGCTCTATAGAATTGCCATCTATCAACCACTTTATTTACCATCTTATCGGCTTGATATATAGCATGTCCAACTATTATTTTAGTTCACGAAAAATCACTACTATTATTTTAGTTCACGAAAAATCACTAGTAGTATACTAGTGATTAGAGTAGCATGAAACACTTGTATCAAATATACATTGTGATAAGAAAGTTATTAAAAAAAAATAGATCGAAATAAAATTCATTATTTCAAGCTTTTTGTATGCAAAGACATTTGTTTGAAGAAAACTTAATTTCTTTTGGAGATCAAACCAATGGCCGATTTGATTGGAATTCAGATATTCAAAATATCTTAGGGTCTAGTTAATTATCACTTGTTAAGTAGAAATCCTTAAAATTTGTGTTTTTTTAGAGCTTATCATAAAACCTTGACTTATGAGATTCAACCCGCCGACCTAATTAATCGTGCCCGACTCGATATAGCCTATGTACTCTTCCCATCAAAGACTTCTCATTTCTTAGCCGGAGCTCTACAAAAATCATCTGAAGTTAAAAGCTAGACTTCTATATTAACGTCAAGTTAAAACTTCGATCGTCTCTAGTTAAAACTTGCACTAAGTTTGCCTTATTTAACTTTTTACGGGCTCTAAGATACGACTTTAAATGTATTTATCTCCAAATCCGTAAGGCAAAAATTATGAATTGATAGTCTAATAATTTACATATTGTTATGCATCTAACAAAATTTCACTTAAATATATTATTTCTTATAAGATCACGAGAATTTGTGATCAAACTTTTCGAACTTTAACTCTACAAATGAAAACGGGACAATATTCCACAATCAAAGAAATAATTAATAGGCTATATATTAGTGGCCCACCCAACTCTCTCACACACAAATGATACAATACTAAAATCCAATGAGACACTACATAGGGTATGTAGTGTTTGCGTGTAAGATGTGAATTGAAGGATCATGAATCATGATTCATGGTTGGTGGTGAAAATTGAGAAGGAAGAGGGGAAAAGGCTCAACCCTACACCCCCCCTACAGCCCTACTGCCCTACTGCATACGATATGATTCCCTATAGTTTTTACTTTTATTTTTATGCATAGGTTTCAGCTTTTCCCCCAGACTTCATGGCGATTTTTAAATGTCACAACACACTCACACGCCCAAGAATTTCAACATCACTGATTGCTAGGCAATTATTTGTGTACTCCCTTGCGTTTCCCACCTTACTGACATGTATTGACCATTACCAAGTTGGTTATCGATCATCAGATTATAGATTTATACACACCATCATTTTAAGACTTTGTAGAGGCTACGTACTTGATCAACAAAAAGAAAGCCCCTAAATATGTCATTACATCGATTCATTTTTATGCTTACTTTATCTTATACTCCATATTTGGTTGTTTATTATTGTTGTTGGATTGAAAACTAGTTATTTTGCTACATTGGACTTTTTACGATATCTAAACCACAATTTTAAATGTCTTTTCTCTAAATTAGTAAGATAAAAAAATTACGAAAAATTTAATATCCAAAAAATTTATATTAAGATGAATCCAATAAGATCCGACTTAAATATATTATTTGTTATAATATAGTTAGAATTTATGGTCAAAGTTTTTAAATTTGATTCAAAAATAAAAATATAGCAAACAGTGTCAAAAAGAATACCAAAAGTGTATACAGGGTATGTAAATATGTTAATGTCATCGTGATGAATGCCTTAATTCAAATTACGTGGTTTTTGTTGGATTGCATGCAATGGTTAAAACAGCTAGCTTGATATCGATCAATAAACTAGCATCTTAAATATCGAATCAAGATTACGCGGTGTATCACTTGGTCTAATGCCGTAGTTTTCAAAGTTTGGGCTTAAAGATACGACTAGTGAAGTTTGATAACTGCCACAAGATGAGGGTAATCAGGCCGACATAAGAGGGAATTGAAGTACTTCCTATCCACAGATAAACGACGATGAAGGATGAACTGTGTTACATTAAATGAATTGAACATATGACTAATAATGAGTCATAAACCCTATATAACTAATAATGAGTCATAACCCTCCAAGCTAGCTTGATTAGTACATCAATAATACTCTATCCCCTAAACAAAGATCGATAACACTAATGGAATTTTGTACCAAATTATTGTAATTAAGGCCGAATCTACCGATCTATTAGAATGTTATCTTGATACGACGAGGGATAATTTTATTCGAGAAATTCCTAATTTATGTCTGATATAAATATATCAGGAGCATTTTTGTAATTTTATTTCTATATCTAATATCATAATGTCTATATCTGATATGAGTTTTTCTGTATTTTTATATCTTATGTATTTTTATATTTGATATAAAAATACTTATATTTGAGATTTCAATATCTTGGTATAATATATCAGATATGAATTAGAAAAGTCTCAATATTATCTGGACTATGATGTAATTGGGCCAGTAACATGCATGCTAATTAGAAGCGTTTTTAATAAAGTCTGTATGCAACAACTCGATCAAATCATACAAGCAGGTGCTTATTTTAATAAAATTTCTTTAATCACCCGCTTTCACTTCATGCTTGGTGGTCTAGACTCTAGAGTGGTGAGGTAAATTTACCGGTATAAAAGATACGATTACTTATTTTTAAAATTGACTCATCACTCAAAAGTTATAAGATGTATAAAAGAAATCAAAATTAACAAATGTATATCACATCAAATTTAAATAGTACTGATAAAATTATGATCGTTGTATATCCGCCTGAAAAATTATATCGTTGTTTGAGACAATCTAAATGATATGGTTTAATCATTTATTGTAGTTTTGAGGTGAATTATGACCTAATATAATCAATTATATACACAAATTAGACCCTTTTGTATGGAAAAACTCGAATATGAATCGATATTACTCCTAATATGGAGAATTTATTATAAACAACTGATGAAATAGGCCGACAATCATAGTAAAATAGGCAGCCGTTACTTATTTTCTTAAGATACAAGTACTTAGTAGTGGGCAAATAGAACCATGGTCATTACTATAAGATAATTATCAAACTTATTATGCAATCACATTAATATTGCTTCCCATAAGAAAATGGTATATTGCTTCCTTAAAATTTGTTTCACATCATCATTTGGTGGAGCAAAATGTCTCAAGAGCATAGATTGTGGGTGATGTCAATGCCAAATCTAAGGGCATAAACACCACTGTACTCAATATCTAACCGTGTATTTGTACATTTGTACATGTAACTTGTTTAATTTGGTAGAAGAAGTAAATGCTTTATTTGTTCACATACTCAAATCTACTCAACTTATAGTTCAACTGGGTCCAAAATTCCACGGCTACTTGACGCATACGTTTTGACTTTTCCCCTAGTTTTATGCGCAAGTAAAGAACAACAAGAAAACAAAATTATAACTAAGAAAAACCAACATCTTACGTTTTGATGTGATCATCTTGACGTCCATGTTATCTAATGGTCTTGCTTCAGGGAATCCAAACCGTCAAACCCTGCCATCCTTGCTCTTTTGATGATCAGATCTCTGATCAAATTTCTGACATTTCCAGGCAGTTCAGAACACCCCCTTTTTTTTCATCTTCTTAAAGGTGTGGAGTAAGAGTAACTAATGTAGGAGTAACATTGTAAGCGTGCATGAATGTGTCTTTACCTTGCCTAAAGTGTAGTGTCTTTACCATCACTCAGTGTTCTTTAAAATATTTTGTTTTGCAATGACTTACCATTATCCTCGCTACCACCATTATTACATACGAAGTATGTTGTGTATGAGTTCTAACAAACCGAAATAAACCATAAGTTTCTTAAGGAGATTTGCTTACGAGCCACTAAGTCGCCTTTTTTTTAAAATGTTAGCCCCAACATGGCACGAAATTGGTGTGTCCTGCCTAAGCCCAATAAGATATATATCATATATGTGGGTTGTACTTGTACATATAAGTTCATCAAGTTGGTTCTCCACTCTAATAGTATGATAAGTTTGAAAAAAATGGCGTCTTGCCACATACGGGATAACTGTTATGAGGTTTGAAAAAAATAGGTGATCTTCCCTTTGACTAGTAACAATAAAAATAAAAATGGTAACGATAACAATACTAACACTAGTACTAGTAATAATAATAACATTAACATCAACATCGTGGACAACAATGATAATAATACTCTCTATTTGATTAAAAATTAACAAAAAAAATGGAATAATGACATTATCAACCTAGATATGATGCGATTATTCAAATCTAAAGATACTAGTAAAAAATTCTTATTTGTGATAGGCATTTATGGGCACTTTTACGAAAGATTTGTAGATTTTTATTAGACTCCGAAAAGGGCGGAGGCTACTAAGCTTTCTTATCCAGCAAGTTAAACCTTTTAGATAAGTTTATACCCTAACTTAACCTACCTAAATACTATATATAAGACCTCTTTTTCCTATTTTTGTTTCACATAAATAAATAAATATAAAAAAATTAGGGTTCTTTTAAAAAATTTCAAAGTAATTTTCTCTCTCCATTCATTCTTGTATTCTTATTGCCGTTAAACACTCCGTCTTTAACCACCCCAAACTCGCTGAAAATTTTATTTTACGCCATCCCATGATTTTTTACGATTAGTTTATCAAAATATTTTTTTAAGCTTTAGTTATTATTAGTCTTGATCTTCAAAAGTAGTTTTAAATCAGATCTTTAAGATTTTGTAGAAACATTCTTCAAAGTTATGTGTATATATATAGAGAGAGAGAGTGTCAAAGTTAATATGATTAAAGGTAATGCATAAATACAAGTAATATCTCTATATAAAAATAAGAGTTTTTATTTTTTTTTTGGTGTGAAAGAGGGGCAAGCCCTTGAACAAAACAACAGAAAACAAAGCAAAATAAAGTATAAGAAATACACAAAACAAGACAAAGACAAAGTCTAAAGCCACTTCAATTGAAACCAACCTAACCAAGGACACTCCACTAAGGTCCTCAAACAAAATGGTACAAAGACTCATCGAGACCGCCTCAAAGAACACAAGTTATTTATCTTGCAGAACCCTAAAATTAGCCAACCAATCTGCTGCCTATTGGCTTCTTTAATTTTAGTAAAGAATAATCTTTAATCTCGATGTCCCAATCATCTTGATTAATTAAAACTCTACAATGATGAATGATATGGTATAGGGAAAGGAGGAATCATTATCTTCAAATAAAAAGCTTCACAACAGCCTTAACAAACAATTAACTTTGATGACCCGCTTCCTAAGTAATACTTATCCCTCTTAAAACTCCCATCATTTCAGCTTTTGTACAAGTACAAACTCCACAATGTGTGGCAAACATCTCATGCACTTCACTTTGGTAGCCCCTAATAATACCCCAACACCCGTAGGCCCGGGTTACCTATAGTCGCTCCATCCATATGAAGAGAAACACAACCAATGTTTGGGCTCAACCACCTAGCAAAACTTAGTAGTTTGTATAGCATAAAGCAAACGACAAATTGTGTCAAGGTCGCGCTTCCCGCCATGGATATGACTTTAATATTCCACCAAGCAAGCTTACTATAGGAGTAATATGCCACATAGGATGACTTAGATTGTAAAAGTATAAAACAAAGTAGTTAGAAATGTAAAAACGCATGAAAAACAGAATGAAAAATATAATCAAATTTCCCTCTCTTTCTTCTCTATCTGCACTTGTCTTCTGCCATGATCATTTTGCTTGATCTTCTTCATACCTTCGTGAATCTCTTCATGGTATTAGAGCTGCGGTATTCTACATAAGATTCCCGTTATTTTGGTATGAAAATCTTGAAGTTTTGAAAAAATGGGTATGAAACCCATTTTTGTTGATCTAGAGAACGTCTGTGGCTTCGGTGCTTCTGATCTTTTGTTTTTTTTCAGTCTTTTGTAATTGCATGATTTCTTCTCCTTTGCTTTAGAAGTTCTTGGTGATCATGGATTCTAGCATAGCACAAAACTCTACAGCTAACTCTAATGATCCATATTTTCTTTCTAGTGGTGATAATCCTGGTATGTTGCTGGGAAATCACGTGTTGGTTGGATCAAATTACATCAACTGGTGTAGAACTATGAGGATGGCTTTAATTACTCGAAATAAACTTGGATTGATTGATGGCACTTGGCCTCAACCATCAATTGCATCATCAGACTATCAAAGATGGCTTCATAATGATTATATGGTGATGTCCTAGATAATCAATTCTATGAGCAAATATCTTGCTGAGAGCTTTGTTTTTGTTAATTCTTCCGCAGAATTATGGAAAGAAATACATGAACGTTTTAGTCAAACAAATGGACCTCAATTGTTTGAGTTACATCGCAATTTATTGTCAATAAATCAATAGAGTTCAACCATAGCAGAATACTATGGGCGAATTAAGGCAATTTGTGACCAGCTACAGATTCTAGAGGGATTCCCTGACTGTACTTGTGGTGCTCTGAAGATGTGTAGCTGTGGTTTCTTGAAGAAAATTCTTGAGGCAGATAAGCGCAAAAAATTATTTCAGTTACTAAATGGTCTTAACAAAGAATTTGATCAAGTTAAGACTAATATTCTGAGTGTTGATTCTTTGCCTACAATCAACAAGGTTTATTACATGTTGTAATAGATTGAGAAACAACATAAAATGAATGCTGGATTGACAACGTTTGAGGTGAGTGTTTTAAACACTATTACAAAATAGCCTTTTAAGCCTCAAGGATCACATAATGCTGCAACTTCCAAGAAGGACTTTAAGAAGCCATATAATGACTTGTTTTGTGAACATTGCAAGAACAAAAGGCATACAATAAAGGATTGTTTTCATATTCATGGTTTTCCTGAGTGGTATGAAAATTTGAAGAACAAAAATCGTGGATCTCAATCTAGAGGTCAGATTCCTCGTTTTGCAGGCAATGTGCATGAATCTGATGCTGTTCTTGGCCAGTCTCCCATGGATGTTGAGTCCTCTCCCAAAACAGATCCTATTATGGTCACTGCGGTATATAAAGAAGTCATGAAGCTCATGCAACAACAGCAGCAACATACTGAAGGAGACAGTGATCCTCTATACACTTCTGTCGACTTTGTAGGTATATCTAATACCTCTAATTCACATTATGTGCATGGAACGTATGATTGCAATGCTTGGATTATAGACACAGGAGCTTCGGACCACATGGCTTCCAATCTAGCTTTATTTGAAAATTTGATGATGCTTAATAATCCTTTGAGAGTGGGCCTTCCTGATGGCACAATTAAAATGGTGAAATACAGAGGTCAAGTTATAATTTCTCCAACAATACCTCTTGAGAATGTGCTCTATGTTCCTGATTTCAAGCATAATCTCTTATCAGTTGGAAGACTTCTCGATCACAACCAATTAGTTGCTGTGTTTAAAAAAGATCATTGCATATTTCAGGACCTTGCTACTAGCTGTACTACAGGGATTGGCAAGAGAGTTCATGGTTTATGCAGATTTTCTTGTCAAGCCACAAGATCAGATGAATATGAAGAGTTTCCTTGTACAGTGTTCAGTTCTTCTTCTTTGCATAATAACTCTAGCCTTGCTCAATTCCATGCTAGACTAGGTCATGCATCTCTTGGAAAGCTAAAACAAGTTTTTGGTTTTTCCATAAATAAAGAAAATAAATTTCATTGTGAAGCTTGTATATTAGGCAAGCATCACAAAACTCCCTTTCCAATGTCTATTACACATGCTAAGAAACCTTTTGATTTGTTACATATTGATCTTTGGGGAAAGTATAAGACTCCCACTATTTTTGGTGCACATTATTTTGTGACTATTCTAGATGATAATACAAGAACAACTTGGACTCACTTAATCAATGATAAAACTCAAGTGTTTCAAGTATTGTCTGGTTTTTTGGCTTATGTTTCTAATCAATTTGGATGTTCTATGAAGTGCATAAGGAGTGACAATGGAACTGAGTTCATTCAAAGTTCTTGTGCATCTTTATTTCTAGAAAAGGGTACCATTCATTAAAGATCAATCCCCGGTAATCCTCAGCTGAATGGCAGAGTGGAGAGAAAGCATAGGCCTTTGCTTGAAACTGCTAGAGCAATTTGGTTTCATGCTCATTTTCCAATTAAATTCTGGGAGGAATGCATTTTAGTAGCTACATTTCTCATCAATTTGATGTCAAGCTCAGTGTTACAATGGAGACACCTTATGAAATGCTATTAAACAAGATACCTAATTACAATTCATTGAGAGTTATTGGTTGTTTGTGCTATCGTGCACAGAAACTTAGTGATAAGTTTGGTGCACGAGCTAGAAGATGTGTTTTCCTTGGTTATCCTTATGGTCAAAAGGGCTACAAGTTATATGATCTGGATAATCATGAGCAGAGATGTACTTTTTGAAGAGAACATGTTTCCCTTTAAAGATCAGATTTCTTCTCCTATTTTTCAGAATGATCTGCCTCTGATGAATCCTGCTTTACAGCACAATGATTATGAAACTTGTTACATTCCTACTGCTCATGATGATCCTGATGATTTTTCACATGATAATGTTGATATTTCTCAGCCTGATACTGCTGGTTCTGAAATTCCTCATCTGCATACCTCTGACAATCCTCCTATTTTATCAGAATCATCTCATGATCATTCAAGACTGATCTGGTCTTCTAGTAGGCAGAAACATCTCCCTAAGAAGTTTTCAGATTATGTCCTTCATTACAAGCTTCCATCTCAATTTACATCCTCTAATACTTTCAATGTCATGTTGGAACCTACATTATCTTTTATGGAAGAAAAACAAATTACTAGCTTATCCAATATGTTGTCCAGGTTTGAGCCCTCTTCTTATGCTCAGGCCAAAGAGTATCCAGAATGGATAGAGGCTATGCAACGTGAAATTGAAGCTTTAGAGCAAAATAATACTTGGGATCTTACTCCTCTTCCTCATGGTAAGAAGGCAATAGGTTCCAAATGGGTTTATAAGACCAAATACAATCTAGATGGCACTATTGAGAGATGTAAAGCTCGCTTGGTGGCTAGAGTAGATAAACAGGTGAAAGGGAAGGATTATTTACATGCATTTAGCCCAGTGGCTAAGTTCACAACTGTGCGCACTATAATTGCATTAGTTGCTGCTCGAGCATGGGATATACAGTAGTTGGATATTAATAATGCATTTTTACATGGATACATTGATGAGGAAGTTTTTATGCATCCTCCTCAAGGGTATGCCAAGGCTCTTCCTAGTCAGGTATGCAAGCTAAAGAGGTCTCTTTATGGCCTAAAACAAGCTTCTTGATGTTGGAACATTGAATTATCTAAATTCTTCATCCAAAAGGGGTTCAAGCAGTCTCAACAAGATTATTCAATGTTCTATAAAAGATCTGGCTAGCTAATAACAATTGTTGTGGCCTATGTTGATAACTTGTTGATGACTGGAAATGATTGTGCTGAAATTCAAGCTATAAAAGCAGCCTTGCATACAGACTTTACGATCAAGGATTTGGGAAGTCTTAAATACTTCCTTGGCATAGAAGTTTCAAGATCCATCTCTGGAATTTTACTCAACCAAAGGAAATATATCATTGATATATTGAGGGATTCTCACATGGAAAATTGTACTATTGCTTCTTTTCCACTTAATAAAGGCCTTAAGTTGAGCTTGCATGATGGTGATGTTTTGGATGATCCTGAAGTTTATAGAAGGCTTATTGGCAAGCTTCTGTATTTAAATCTTGCACGTCTTGATATCTCATTTGCAATTCAACATCTCAGTCAATTCTTACAGACTCCTAGAAAGCCTCATCTTGCTGTAGCTATACATGTACTCAAATATCTCAAGGGTACTTTAAATCTTGGTCTATATTTTCCTGTCAATTCATCCATGATCCTTACAACATACTCTGATGTGGATTGGGGTAATTGTGTTGACACTGGAAGATCTTTAACAGGATACTGTTTGTTTCTTGGTAATTCCTTAGTTTCATGGAAAACCAAGAAATAAAAGGTTGTTTCTAAGAGTTCTATAGAGGCTGAATATCGTAGCATGAGTCAAACTGCGAGTGAAGTCGTTTGGCTTGAATGTCTGTTGAATGAATTAGGAATTGAAACTCCTACTCCTATCAAGTTATATTGTGACAATGTTGCAGCTCAATTCATTGCAGAGAATCCATGCTTCCATGAACGAACAAAACACTTATGAACTAAGCATGTTAAACTAGAGCTTCATTATATCCGAGAGCTTGTTCAATCTGGTTTGATAGATACTTTTCATATAAATCCTCCTTACAGCTAGCATACATTTTGACTAAGCCCTTAGCTACTGATAGACATCGATTTCTTTTGTTTAAGATTGGACTTGTGTCTCAACCTTTTGTTCATGCTAGGACCCTAAGTCCATCTTGAGGGGGGGCTATAGGAGTAATATGCCACGTAGGATGACTTAGATTGTAAAAGTATAAAACAAAGTAGTTAGAAATGTAAAAATGCATGAAAAACAGAATGAAAAATACAATCGAATTTCCCTCTCTTTCTTCTCTATATGCACTTGTCTTCTGCCTTGATCATTTTGCTTGATCTTCTTAATACCTTCGTGAATCTCTTCACTTACCATTAATTTATTCAAACGGTCACAAAGTATTGATATTCCCTCTTCAAGGTACGACCATCAATAGTGGGAACCCTTGAGTACATGCCAAGGTCATCTATTTCTTCAATACACACCTCCTGTCCCGTTGAATTATCAGATGTTTTGGAGAAGAAGACACATGATTTATTAAGGCTAGCCTTACTTTCAAAATTATTAAGGCAGGCAATAATGATAATGGCTTGGTAGCTTACACTGCTTTCCAAGCTAAAAAAGAGAGAACATTTTCAATCAAGTGTTTAAGTCTTTCCATCCAAATTACGTACAAATATGGAGATAGAATGTCCCATTTTTTAATATCTCGACTCGATATAAAAGCTTCTGTTGGCTCCCCATTCCACAAGATCTTGATCTCCATCAAAGTGACTTATCGCATAATGGTCTCAATCATATTCAGCAGAAGTCTTAGTTCAACCAGAGATTCATGAATAAAACTCCAACGATGAGTCCATAAAACATTTATCGATACACTAATATGAGCATTAGTTTTTCACACAACCTTTTTTTTCAATTACTCAAAAAAGAAAAAGGAAAAAAAATATTTACTATTTCCAAAATACAAATATAGATAATGTTTGTGACTTGTAATTAGATCTTTCAAAATCAGACCTGACTTTATAAACTTTCTGGTGAGCCTTGTCGTATGCTACCAAACAAAATCAAAACTTATCTAACTTCAAATGAATGTAGTTAGGGAAGTCAAGTTCGTATCCACGGAGAAGAGCTACTTAATAACTGAAAATCTATGTAAAAATATTTTAGCAAAATAATAAACTAAAGAAAGATGGGGATTTGCAATAGCAAGATATACTTAATAACCTAATTTCAACCGAAACTAATTAAATGACAAATCAGTGAGAAGAGTAATCTTAGTTAGTCGAAATTCACTTATGAACTACAAGTTAATCATAGAAGTCTCCTCAATTAACACCATTGAACACCTTGCTGTAGAATTCAGAAATTCTATGTTCTCATGAATTAGCTAGAAATAACAAAGCGTTCCTTTCTAACCCTTTCTAGTGAACAACTCAAGACAGGCACTCTAAATCATTCACAAGAAGCAATCAAGCAGAGAAATCAACAAGGATTGACGAAATTAACATAAGTAGTCTAATTTCTTCAATAATACTATTCTCCCTTCAAGTTATCAATCATAAATTATGCATTAATAACCTAAAGTCACTACTTTGGTAAGATTAACTAGATGCAAGCGAATCCAAATAACAAAACCTAGTAATTGAGTCGAGCAAATCATGAAATATCACTAGAGAATAGTAAACATTCAATATATATTAATAGAAGAGAAATCTCATAACTTATAGTCAAAAGCTTCAATCTTTAACCATGATTATGTAGATTAAGCTTCCATAGAGTTTTGCTCCACCAAAGAGAAAAGAAGAAATTCAAACTAAAGCTTTTTCTAAATTCTGAAAAGTTTTTCTAAAACCCTAGATTACAATCATTATTTATAGGTACCTCCCTTAACTAACCTAAACTACAGATACCTAACCTAAGACAACCCAAAACATAAGCTCTCTTAATGAAACTGCCGCTGAAAAGCACTGAAATCGCAATTTTCTAGACCCATTGCCAGCTGCTATTTAGCCGCTAAGGCAGCATTCTCCTTCTCTTGCTTGCTGTAGGTGCCGCTGCTAGCTGCCCCTTTGCCTCTAGTAGCATCTTTGGTAGCTTGTGTTGATATTCATCATCCAAAAGCTTCCTCACTCAAAGGTAGATCATTCTCGCTCATATATAGATCGTTCTTGATCATTCCTCCATGCTCAACATGTCGTTTCAACTCCATAATCTCCCTTAGTTGCACACATGAGTTGAAACGGCTAAGACTTCTAAAAACTAATAAATCTCCATGTAGAACATCAAAAACCATCCTAAAACACCTCTATCAACACATTAATAGAAGACTTATCAAATTCCCGTATGCTTGAACCTTTACTCGTCCTCGAGTAAGCTTAGCGAACACATTAACCTCAACAAGTTCAAAACAGGAGTAAAGTGAAATTCAATAGATCATATCCCCTCAAATCCACAAAGCACTTCTAGCATTCCTCAATAAGTCGCCTTTCTAACCTTCACACCTTGACTTTCTCTTCTCTTCTCTTTTTTTTTTCTTTTCTTTCTTTTCATGTCAAATCCACCTTAAGACAAACTAATTCCTAGCGGTGAGTATGTGAATCCTCTAGAACCACCAAAAGAAGTGAAAGCTTGAAAAAGTTAGGAACAACTCAACTCCTCCATGCTTCAATGATAAAATACTTCCACCTTAAACACAAGGAAACAACTCATGCCCCTAAAATCTCTAAGATGAACCAACATATCTGCCCAACCTCCAACTAACACCAAAATCATCAAGATGAAACCTACCTAAAACCTCCTTATATCTTCCCAACTTATGACACCAACTCCGGCAAAATCATGTGAAAATTTCCAGAAAATATCTCTCTTTTTCTCTCATTTTGCCTAGGAGCCCTTTTGGGTTTTCATCTTAGCCTTTCTTTTCTTTTGAATCTCACCACCTTACCCGCTCAATAGCCACGTTTTTGCTTAGGTTTCCCTTTTGGGTTTTCAACCTAACTGGGTCCCCAATTCTTGCCTAAGCCGCCTTCACAGGTTTTCGACTTAGCGGGTATCTTTTTATCATCTTTTTTTTCTTTTTTTTTCTTTTTTTTAGTAATTGAAATAGCTAAAAAAAGAACATTAAAGTTAAAGTAGCTAATACAAAAACATTAAAGTTAAAATAGTTAAATTAGCCTCCCCCTATGCTTGAATGATGCATTGTCCTCAATGTAAGAATAGACGACTTACAAAAAAAGCAGGGACAAGGCCAAATGCAGCTAGCTATCATGTAGAAGGATTCCCAGAGTTGGAAGGTCCGGGATTACCACGGGAAGCACGCCTCTCAGAATGACGCAAGGCTCGAGAGGCAAGATGGTCCATGAAAGCCTCACTTGGAGGTTCGTAAAGAGTGGGATATTGAGCCGTGTAGAACTGACTCATTCTTCATTGGTAAGCCAATAGATCTTGCATCCCATCACAAACCTCCTCCAACTGATCATCTACCTGAGCCCTCCATCTAGGCCAATCTTCATCCCCAACTTCATCATTATGCCCCTCATCCATCTCCTCATTGGGATTCTCCTCACCCATATTCTCAATGATAACCTCTACTTCACCTAAGTAGGGTGTAACATTGGGATCAGCAAGTTTAAAGAAGTCCGCAATTTCAGGGGCCATAGGGGAGTTCCGTGCCCTCCAACCGAGGAATTCTCAAGTAATTCAACCCTTGTGGCCCATAGCCCCAAAAATAGCTACCCGCAATGGTAGAACGCAAAAGTAGCCCTATTTTCACCAATGTAGCCACATTATAGATAAGGTAGGTGGAATCCAATTGTGCAAGATTCTAAGGAGGTGAAATTCCCAAATGTTCAGCTAACAAAGTAACTATGCCACCCATGCTAATATGACCACTAGAACTGCTGTGCACTTTTAAACAACTGTAGACAAATATATCAACCCAATTAGGAATGCCGACACCCAAAGGAGTCATGGCCCATAAGTACGACATAGTTACCTTCGGGACCTTAGTTGCCTCCCCTTGACACAAAATAGTAGAGGAGAGGGATTTATGGGCTAACCTAAGGCAAGGATGTGTGATTTTAAAGCTATGATCACCATGAGGATCCACTGTGCATCCTGTTATTGATCTCAAAAATTCCGAGATGAAAATGAATAATGGGGATCCCAAATATTACCCATAGGGGGGTCATTCCAACCAAATGCATTCCGAATATTCTCATAGGGCATCACATAGTTCTTATTATTGAGATTGAAAGAAATTTTTTTACGACCCTTATTCAATGTAGATAGGAATTCATAAGTGTACCTTACGTAAGTAGGTGCGCTCTTCATCAAGAATCCCTCGATTCCTACTTAACGGAACAATTGCCTCATCACATCCTCCAAACCAAGTTCTTGTAAAGCTTCCAAATCAAAGAATTTCGTGCATTGCACCATTCCTTTCGGTTGTTAGAGTCGAACCCATATAACTTTTTCATTGTTTGAGAGACGAATACCCATGAAATCATTTGAGTGGGGTAAAGAGGAAGACTCACCTTCCCTTGAAGTACTACCCGAGTTTCTAGCCCTTGGCACCCTTGAGGTGGATGAAGTATGCCTCCTTTTGTTTCCTCTTTCCATGGTATTAGAATGAAATTCCTAAACTACTCCTTCTCTTCCAAAAGACAACAAGTTACTCACCCAACCTTCACACCACTTGAATGCTTCAAAACATAGAATACCATGTTGAAATTGAAGTAAAAAGGAATCAATTATGTGAGATGGGATGAAAATGTGATTTATAGTGTGGAGGGGGTATACTTTTGAGGAGAAATTGAGTGAAGAGTTGGGATGTAAGTAGAGAGAATAGGAATGGGGTTAGGGTTTGAAAGAGATGAATGTGGAGTTTAGGAGGGAAATGGTGAAAGTGGTGTTTTAAAGGGTGAAATTTTTTTTTTCTTTATGGGGGGTTTGCTGGGAGGGCCGCTAGTAGCGGCTGAGGGGAAGCTGTCAGCGGCTCAGACAGGGGGTTGTGGGTATTGGTTGCTGGAAGACCCGCTGGTAGCGGCTGAGGAGCAGCTACCAGCGGCTGGTGTAGTGTCTCCCTTTTCCTCCTTTTCTTCTTGTTTTTTTTTCTTTAGCTATAGTGTTGAATTCGAGGCATCGACCTACAAAAACACACCAAAAGCAATACACAAATTAAACAAAAACATGAAAACTAAAATAAATGGGAATAAATAAAATTCCTTGGGTTGCCTCCCGATTAGCGCCTTTGTTTTATGTCATTGGCTCGACATAATGCCTTTTATTTCGTTACTCAATTGATGGCACGTAGAGATTGATTCTCTCTACAATCTCAACATTTGCTCCTTCTCCCAACTCTGGATATGCAATGCACAACGGTTGTTGGTTCAAATTAGGAGCTGTGAGTTCTCTTAATGTTCGATTTTCTGCCATCTCCTCCTCTTCTTGAATGTCAAAGGTGGATGGTGATTCACTAGACTTTGTTCTTGGCTCTTTTCGCCACCAGGACAGAACTCCTTCAATTTTCGGATTTAACTACAAAACTTCTTTGTTAGCAGAACGAGTACTTATCATACCCAAGAAGAGCAAATAAAAAAATAACCAAATGCCATACTAAAATGAATTCTACGAGATTAAACAATTAAAAAGCAATGCCCTTCCTCGGCAACTGCGCCAAAATTTGGTGAGCCTTGTCGTATGCTACCAAACAAAATCAAAACTTATCTAACTTCAAATGAATGTAGTTAGGGAAGTCAAGTTCGTATCCACAGAGAAGAGCTACTCAATAACTGAAAATCTATGTAAAATTATTTTAGCAAAACAATAAACTAAAGAAAGATGGGGATTTGCAATAGCAAGATAGACTTAATAACCTAATTTTAACCAACACTAATTAAATGACAAATCAGTGAGAAGAGTAATCTTGGTTAGTCGAAATTCACTTATGAACTACAAGTTAATCATAGAAGTCTCCTCAATTAACACCATTGAACACCTTGCTGTAGAATTCAGAAATTCTATGTTCTCATGAATTGGCTAGAAATAACAAAGCGTTCCTTTCTAACCCTTTCTAGTGAACAACTCAAGACGGGCACTCTAAATCATTCACAACAAGCAATCAAGTAGAGAAATCAACAAGGATTGACGAAATTAACATAAGCGGTCTAATTTCTTCAATAATACTATTCTCCCTTCAAGTTATCAATCATAAGTTATGCATTAATAACCTAAAGTCACTACTTTGGTAAGATTAACTAGATGCAAGCGAATCCAAATAACCAAACCTAGTAATTAATTCAAGCAAATCATGAAATATCACAAGAGAATAGTAAATATTCAATATATATTAATATAACCATGAACATGTAGATTAAGCTTCCATAGAGTTTTGCTCCACCAAAGAGCAAAGAAGAAATTCAAACTAAAGATTTTTCTAAATTCTGAAAAGTTTTTCTAAAACCCTAGATTACAATCATTATTTATAGGTACCTCCCTCAACTAACCTAAACTACAGATACCTAACCTAAGACGGTCCAAAACATAAGCTCACTTAATGAAACTGCCGCTGAAAAGCACTGAAATCGCAATTTTCTGGAAGACTCGTTGTCAGCTGCTATTTAGCCGCTGACAGCGGCTAAGGTAGCATTCTCCTTCTCTTGCTTGCTGTAGGTGCCGCTGCTAGTTGCCCCTTTGCCTCTAGTAGCATCTCTGGCAGCTTGTGTTGATATTCATCATCCAAAAGCTTCCTCGGTCAAAGGTAGATCATTCTCGCTCAAATATAGATCGTTCTTCATCATTCCTCCAAGCTCAACATGTCGTTTCAACTCCATAATCTCCCTTAGTTGCACACAAGTGAGTTGAAATGACTAAGACTTCTAAAAACTAATAAAACTCCATGTAGAACATCAAAAACCATCCTAAAACACCTCTATCAACACATTAAAAGAAGACTTATCACTTTTTGAAATCGATTTGGAATCGACCTGATGATGACCTAAAAAGTGAGACTTGTAAATCGACCTAACCTGACCTGAAGTCAACCCGAAACCGATTTGATTCGATATTTGAAGACTCAAACCCGATTTATGTCCGATAGGATATAAACACGATCTGTAAGCAATCCAAAATCGATTGACCAAACAAATTAAATAACCGATATGACCTGACTTGTAACAACCTATGACACGATTTCACCTAACATGTTAATAACTTGTATATATGTGATTAATCTTATTCAGCCTTTTTTTTTATATAATTTAAGATAACCTTGAAACTAATATTTTTATTAATTTAATTATTTAATAGGAATATTTGTGAAACTAATATTAAGAAATGTTTACTAACTATGCGTCTACGTTATGACTTGCGAGTGTTTTGCGAGTGTTATGACTATCTAATAAATGTCATCAAATTCGTTGTCACGTAACACAAAATTTCAATGTCATCATAATAATTTTTTTCATCATAGTAACTTAAATTACTCAAGTACCACAAACTTTGTAAATATGTTAACTTCACATCTTACGTTATAAGTATATATTAACAACTGAATATGCATTTTGTAATTCTATCAATATTTTCCAACTTTTCATCAGCCACCAGCTTAAATCATTCGTGAATTACAAAATTCATTGTCATTATAGTAATTTTATATTTTTCAAGGTTTAGTGAAAAATAAGATCGTATTTAATTTGATTCTCGCTTTTATGTTTTAATGATCTATATTAGTATAATTAAACTTCACTTATACAAACTTGTCCTTGCCCATTCAAACTAAACATATTACAAGTTCTTAACTTATATATTTATATAAACATAATATCTTATGCTATTACTTTTAAGTATATACTAACAATTATGCATTTATAAATATATTAGTATTACTTAGTGTTCACTATTGATTTGATTCAATTAAATCTATCATGCTTAGTTGATTATTCAAATTTGAATTTGTTTTGTCTATATGTGTCTATCTATCTATCTATCTATCTATATATATATATATATATATATATATATATATAAAAGTTAAAATAAGAAGGGTACTTAAAATGAGAAGGATGAGAAGACATCTTGACTCTTCATCTCCTAAATCCAACGGATGATATTTTATCTACTCATAATGACCCTTTTTTAACTCATAGTGACCAAAAAATTTTCCACTTATAATGACTCTTTTTACTATTATAGTTACTCTTTTTATTATTATAGTGACTACTTTTTATTGTTATAGTAACCATTTTTTACATGAAATCTCTAACGTTAGATCTTACCATTTGAATGGCTAAGATCTCTTCTTATTCTTCTTATTTTAAGCACCCTTCTCATTGGATCCCTCCCCTATATATATATATATATATATATATATATATATATATATATATATATATATATATATATATATATATATATATATATATATATATATATATATATATTGATACTTGTTCGTATTTGATAGAATAATTCAATCATCAAGTAGATTATATATTTATGTGATATGTACTAATGCAGATAATTGATTTAAATAATATAATAATTCATTAATACACTAAAGATATTGATGGAAATCCCAAAATAATTCATGAGTCAAAGGAGGTTTTGTTGACCCGTTATTTTGAGGATGGGCCGGTGGATAATTATTGGGCCCATGGACCGTTCATTTCGGGTCATGGTTATTGTAGTATTTCCACTTTGGGAAATTAGAATAATAAAATTAGTGGTGTTTCATGTAAATAAATAATGATTAATTAAGTAATTAAGTTAATTAGAGTAGGGTGAGTTGGCGTGGGTCCTTGTTGACGTGTGGAGAGAGTTGGAGTGATTTTTGTGTGCTGATTTGTGTGGGGGTCCAAGGTGATTTTTTGGAGGACATTATGAACGTGATTTTGGGTAAAAAGAGGATTATTTTGCTGAAATAATGGCATGGAAAAGAGGGAATATTAGGGGATTTGAGAAAGATATGATATGATTTGATTTTAGCTTGATTTAAGGAAGGTATGATCAGATTTGCATATCGAAGATATTCTTTTGAATATGGTCGAAAATGGGATGGAAATAAATTAGATTTTCTGATTTTCTTCTCAAAATCAATTAAGAGATTTGAATCCCTTAAATTAAGGGATTTAATTTAGTTAATTGATTTGTTCCTTATTGTTGGGCGTTTTTATGGCAAGGGGGTTGATTGAGATGATTCTTTTGGGCATAAATAAGGGAATAGCATGGAATTATGGGAGGTTTTGGATGGGTTCTTGACTAGGTGCGTCCAAGGCATTAAAGGAGGGATATTTGCTGATTTTCCTAGTCTAAATGGCATGTTTAATGGAGGGAAAGAAGACCTTGGTGCATGGAAGTTCTCCTTAAGTTATTAGCATGAATTAAGGATTAATTCCTTAAAACTCTCACACATTTTTGGATAGTTTATTTTGACCTTTTTGGACAAATTTAAGGGGAGTTACTAGGGTTTTGTCCACTATAAATAGGAGATGTATGTTTGTATTTCAAAAAAATCAATGAATGAATGAAGTTTGAATCTTGATATCTTTACTTGCAATATCATGTATTGAGTTGCTTGTGTTTTTCCAAGTTTTGCTTGAAGAATTTGTGAGAGAAGTGAGAGTTCCTTCTTTGCAAATTTTCTTGAATCTAATCATCCAAGTGAGTGTTCCTTGTGTGTAAGATTCATACTAGTAAAAGAGTGAGTGTTCCTCTTTTACATATCTTGATTGTTAGGTGAGTGTTCCCTACTATCAAAACCCCTTATTTCTCTTCTACTTCTTATCAAAACCATAATTAAACCTATCCAAAAATCCATATCTATTTCTTTCCTTTTCCACCTAAAACATATATCCATTTCTTCCTTAATTTCTAGCCTAAACACATTTCCAAGTCTTTTTCTAAAGCCTACGAATCTGTCCTTTTTGTTAATCTATTTGTGATCCATTTTGTCTAGTAATTTCTAGTGTTCTTCATTAGATTTTACATCAGATACAGTTCCTATACTCATTTGATACAATAATGGACATTTGATAATCATTACCTTATAAATATTTTATTTTTCAAAGACTTATCGACATCATCATTGTCTAATTTATAAATTAACCATCATATAAAACATGTTATCACATGAGCAGATCCGAATTACTCGATATGACCCAAGACGAATACAAAAAAAAGTCAAATACCGAGTCATAAATTGATAATAACATGTCATTAATGACCCGATGCAAACCCAATAAATCAGAACCCGAATTTCAACCAAAATCAAGGCATTACCATGATTGACATGACACGAAATCTATCAGAATTCGAAATAACTCGTATAGAAACTGACCCGAATTGACCTAAATCAACCTTGATCGAATCAAATACGACTTGACCCGAACTCGAATACGACCTAACTCGAACTCAAACCAAATCCGAGTAAGCAAATAACCAATTTGACAAGACTTTGTTGGACAAATTTACATGATTTAACCCGAATGAATAATCACCGATTCTTAATTGGGTCAACTTAACTCGTGGATTCAAATTAACTCCCTTACTTGTAACATTTATATTATTTTTTTAATGTAAGTAGAGCCACAAGCGATAAACACAAATACCATACCTTGATGTAAATTAGTTGCAAGTTTGTCATCCACTAACATTGATATTAGTAACTAACATTGATATTAGTAAGTGTTCTAGAGTCTTGCCCATCCTTTCCCTTTCCCTTTCCCTTTCCCCCCAATTGAAGGATGTAAGGATCAGCCAAGCAGATATCGAATTCTGTGTCACTCGCAACTCGCAAGGTATATCATTCGACGTCACACTTTTCTTTAACGTTTTTCTTTGAATTTATGCTACAATATGCCCTTGATTTCGTTGTCTTTTCTATTTAATTTGTTGATTATTTGGATTATCTGTTTGAAGTATGTAAAATGTGATTACTAAAAGTTCTTAAATTTTGTTTGTTTTCATTGTCAATTGTTGAATTTTTCTTGCTGGCAATTAGAATTTGGATGGTTTTGATTGATATTTGGGCATACCAAGCTATGTTTGAGAATTTCAGAGCCAATAAAATTTCTGAAATTTTAGTTAAGAAGTAACTGTACTTTCTTCGAAGGCAGGAGGCGTCATTGTGATGCCTTCATCAACTTCTACCAACTCATGCTGTTGCATTTGGTTAGCTTCTTTTTGAAGCTTTCTACTTTCTGTTATTTTATTTTATTTTCTCTTGTTATTTTATTTTTAATTTTTCCCCTTTAGTTTGGTCTTTCCCTGAGATGGAGATACCTTTACGTTGCGTGTACCTTTCCTTTATTAGAAATAAAAATGATTTTTTTTTGAGTTGTATGGGTGGGGGTGTTTGAATTTGATGGAATCCAGAGTCCCTTTCAAGGTGTTTAGATTTTCCAGGGGCGGAGCTGGGGTTTTTGCATTGAGTTGGCCGAAAACCTGGAACTTTTTAAGTAAACATGAAGTCAAGGTTAATGTGAAAATTAAAAATGATGTTTGTTTGAGAAATTTTGGTGCTAGGAGTTTTGTAGTGTTCTCTGTTATTTTTTTTGTTGAAAGTAATGGCTTAAGAATGTAGGGTAGTATGAAGCAATCATAGACGATAAGGGAAAACTGATGAACAAGAAGCTAGTCTTGTGAATTTAGTATGCGTAAAATTTTTTAAAATGTAAGGAGTTAAAATTAAATTACTAATGAAACACTCTTTGAAGTGGGGATATACCTAACTAGAATCTAACAAAGGATGATAAAAAAAAAAAGGTTTGCAATATGGTAATATTTTGCAGCAAGGGAAAGAAAAGGAAAAGATGCTACCAAAAAAAAAGGATGCTACCAAAAAAAAGGATGCTATATGGTAGATAATACGGTAAAAGATTAAGCACTTAAGAATCATTTAAGATTTGAGCGAGGACTATTATAGGTTGGTTGTTGCTTTAACGTGCAATGAAGCATGCCAGCTAATACTTTTCGTTAATATTAAGATGTAGCGTAGTACCTTTGGACTTTTTCTCAATGATGGGGTGAGAGAAGACCTTTACATTGATATGTCCTTGCTGATGAGGTTCTAAATGCATTCTGTTCAAGTAGCGTATGTGTTAAGGATGAGTTTGTTTAAAGTGGTAGTGTGATAATGTTTTTCTTAAAATCACAAATTGAAGGTTTTAGAGAGTTGTAACTCAAAAGATGTGTAATTTTATTTGTCTGAGATTATAGAATTTTGACAAGATGTTTATTTTGTTTACTTTGCTTCATGAGTGTGTTTGTGTATAGGGAAGTTTACACTTTGGGTGTATTGAGTTTTAGTTTTATGGTGAAATAAGCTCTAGCTCCTTTTCATCGTTATGTATTTTTAACTTTTTTTTTTCCCAAAAGAAGTGAACATGACTGTAATATGTTAAGTTTTGGATAATATGTTAATGAGCTAATCTATGGCTTAATTGATTGATTTTTTCCCTTTATTTTTTATAAAATTGTTAATGCATAGTGTGGTTCATCATTGTTTAAGCGGTTAAATTGTTATTACTATTGTGGAATTGTGTGATTGGATTTATAATTCCTCTTATGTCGGGTTGGTTGCGTTCCATGGTTTAGTGGCGGTTGTTTATTCAACATGTTATTGTGGTTTTGTAGTTATATTTTGTGATAAATTCAAACATTTTTGAGAATATCTAATCAACCATTTTGAATGATAGGCCCTAGTCCAAAAAAACTCAAGTCTTGAAAGAGTCTTATATGACATAATTCATATTTAAGAGATTGAAGTCTTAAACCTATATTTTTTCCACCTTTCCGGGTTAAAATCCTCTGTCCTAAAATACTTGAAGATACTAAAAAATGTCAACACTATATTATTTTTTTCATTTTACTTATCAGTACTAGTCTATTTTTTAAAACCTATACAGTTTTTGTTTGACTTATGTTCCAGGGATTACCTGTGAAGACTTAGTTTGCTAATTTTGTATGACATTGATTTGTGCAGCATTAGGTACAGTCTATCATTCTCAGTGTCAAGATGACTTGTGAAAATGGAGATTCCTCAGGAAGTGGAGAGGAGTTGATGGAAGTTGATATTGCTGATGCTAGCAATGGGTGTATGGCTGAGATAAGAGAAAATGGTTTACTTCTTTGGCCGGTATTACCGCAGGAAGGTGGAGAAGGTCTTCCATAAGCTCCTGTAAATTGGCCAATTCCTGGTGATATATGGGGATGGAGGGTTGGCAAAAGAGTAGCTGGTTCCGGATACTATCTTGACAGATACTTGTATCTTCCTCTGCATTTCCAGAAATCTAGGCGCAAGAGGGATGGTTTTGCAAGCAAGCTTTCAGTCGAACAGTTTGTCCAGGCAAGGTTCCCTGGTTCTGATGTCAATGGTTTCTTTTCGTCTTTTAGTTGGAAGATCCCTTCAAAGCAGGCATATCTGTTGAAAGGTGAGCATTTTATCGTACTGATTTTAGGATTACATAATCTGCTTGGGTATTTTTTTTGTTCTTTTACCTAGAATTGCACCTTTTTGTTGAAGGGTCTTTTGTTTGTGTTCCTTAGGGCATTAGTCTTATCAAATTTTACAGGAAGCCTGGAAATAGGATTCTCTTCTTTTCGACTGTGCTTAATTTCAGTAGCAAATATCTGGTGGTTGTCTGGTCGAACTTAGAAAGTATTACCTCACTACTTCATTGGAAGTAGCTTGTTCCTAGTAGTTCCATTTTCTATAGAGTGCAAAAAGTTGTTTGGTTGATCACGGGAAATATAAACTCCCGACAGGAAGTTCTACTTATCTAAGGGGGACTAGGCAGCAACCTTCGCCATTTCTGTGGGCAGTTTAACTTCCCATAACTTCATATGTTATTTGTCTTTCAAATTACTCCATTGCTCTTTACTCCCCAACTCCCGTACTTGTTAATGTCCACCAATCATTCATTGGGTAGCTTTTGATTTGAGTTATCTAAGGGAGATTTATTTTATTTGAGTTAAAATTTTTATTTATGGTCAATATGCCCCATTTTATGGTATTCTAGGCACTTTGTAGTTGTTTAGGCTTGACTTATGTTTTAGCTAATTGGCTTGGTCTTGTATATACTCTGTAGCATGCTGTTTGCACTTTCTGATTTTTGGCCATCACTTGTGGAAGCATTTGTGGGTTTGAGCTTTAAGTGTTCATTGTCTAACACTTTGTCCCTTTTGGTCTTGAAGATGAACATGGTACTTTCTCCATATCATCTGAAGAGATGGCAGAGCAGTTTCCCTCAAATTTGCTTCCTCGTGCTGTAGGTTGTAAGGCTGGTAACAGTATTTGCCCCAGTCTCGTGGAAGATCAGATGTCTCCTGTAGCTACCCAATCTTGTGATGTTTGCTGCAGCGAACCTGGTTTCTGTCAAGAGTGTTGCTGCATATTATGTTGCAAAACCATAGATTTAGCCTTTGGTGGCTACAGTTTTATCAGATGTGAGGCAACTACTCATGATGAATTAATCTGTGGTCATGCGGCTCATATTAACTGTGCTCTCAGATCGTATATGGCTGGGACAGTCGGTGGAAGTATTGGGCTGGACACTGAATACTATTGTAGACGTTGTGATACACGGACTGATTTGATTGAGCATGTCACTGGGCTTTTGTAAACCTGCGAATCTATTGAATCTCAGAATGCGATTGCTAAGTTGCTAAGCGTTGGTGCTTGCATTTTGCGAGGATCTCAGAAGAAAGTTTCACAACGACTGCTAAATCATATTGAATCCATTTTGCAGAAGGCAAGTATTATCACTGAATTGATTGATTTGATGCTAAGTGTTGAATCTATTTTGCAGAAAGGGGGTTTAAAAAAAATTCTTGATTGACTTGAAAATTGTTGCTTTAGCTGACCATCTTGTTCTGAAAACAGCTTAAAGTTGGAAATGATTGGAAGGTGTCTGGAAAGTTGAAGTGGACGTTAAACCTGTTCCCACTGGTGAATCAACAATCTCACTTCCAACTTTTATTTATTTATAATATTGCCTCACCTGACATATGACAGTTGGCGGCTGTTGGAGCTCAAAGAAATTGATAGGTTTTCTCTCAGTTGCATCTTACACGAGCATTTCTGAGTTTCCTTTTTCATTTTCTCTAAATTATGAGTTTGTATCCTTTTTCTCATTTGCGGGACAACCGGATGATACTGAATTTGGATGCGCAGATATAGGTGAAGATAGCCTATTTCAAAATGGATACCTTAAATTGGAGGAGGAAATTGGTCAAGTTCTCCAAGAACTTAAAAGGTTGCAAGAGTATGAATTTAGTATTGCAAATAATAGGCCTCATGCTTAAAAAGAGAAATCATTTTAGCCTCTATCAACAAGTGTACAAGGATAAGGTAGAACTATTACGACCTTCTCCATCAAAAGATCGGGATTCCCTGCTCAGATCTATTGCAGCTAGAGACGAGCATATGAAGCATGAGCTCAGCAAATGCAGAGATATGGAGGTGTCCAAAGGTTTTAGAAAGGCTCCCAAAGAGCTTCCAAAGGAACACTTTGATCCGAATCTCAAAGACTGACATCTACTACATTCATACCAACTTCGACAGGAAGGTGGGTTTTCACCAATGAGTTCCTTCTCGAAGGACATTGTTTGTATAGCTATTGATAATTTTAGAGGATCAGGCAGACGTCACTTATCCCTTTGAATGTAACCACTTCTTTATCCTTCCTTTTCATGGTTGTGAACGGTAGTACCTACATGTACTTGTGGGCTTTTTTCTTCTTCCAGAAACTACATGTACTTTTGTGCTTGTTTCTAATACCGTTTAAATCCTTACATCTCCCTCCGTATGGAATGAGGTTAGCCGCCTCTGCAGTCAGCTGACGGACTTTAATGGCTCACATAATGAGTCATATTTTGCAGTGGATAATTTTGAGGATGGATGGGAGTATTTCTTATGAAGTGTAAGCACAGATCTTGAACATTTGAGTAGAGAAAAAACTAGGGCGTGCTTATGTTGTAAGATTTTTAGTTTTTACTCTTCTTCTAAAACTATAGGAAAATTTGTCGACTATTACATTTCCATTAAATAAAAACATTGGAATTTATTTCATTGCTATTTTCTATGTCATATTCTGGTACACGATTTGAAGAATATAGACCGATTAGCTTGCACAATGTTGTGCAAAATCATTTTTGAAAGTGTGTTCGGCCCTTGGGTTGGAGTTTGATAGTGTGTTTAGCGTGTTTGGCCCTCGGAGGGTCGGAGTTTGATTATATGAGTTGGTGGCATAAACGTGGAAGACGAAACCAAGGACTTTTTTGAAGGGTAATTTTATAAGAATACGAGTAAGGTTCACATTAGGGTGGAACGAAGATTTGCGAAGAATGTAGTCGCCAAATATTCTGTAGAGACAATTGTGATTCGTATAAACCCCTTGGGACTATACTATCCTAGTAAGCCCAAGAAATCAGTCAATGATATCCAACAAAGTTTATTAACAAACATTTATGGGGGTTCTTAGTTTCTTAGTTTCTTAGTTCCATGCTACAAATTTCAAAGCCTTACAAAAACTCCTTTCACCTCTTTATATTTACTCCATTTCTATTTATTGAGTCAAAATTTTAAAAATTTGATAACAAATTTTCATCATATTATAAGAAATAGTATGTTCAAGCGGGATTTTGATGGATATATTTCAATATAAATTTTTTGATTATCAAGTTTTCATAATTTTTGTCTTACGACTTTAGAGATAAAAACGTTTTAAATTATGTCTTGAATGTAGTAAAAGTTCAAATGGGGCAAAAAAAAACAGAGAACGAGGTTGTAGAAATTTATACACCTTTTGTAGGTGTTCCCATAGACCACTCACATAATAGAATTTAAGAAATAAGAACAAGATTACCCATATTACCCTTAAACTCATCCTTACAATCAGCAACAACCATCGTGTTACTCTCACCCTACTCATTCTTAGGCACCATCACAACAAGCTCCCCATTAACATATACAGTCGTCGTAAGCTCATCCCTCGCATATGACAAAAGGCGGTACCGCCACACGTCAAACTCAAGCTCATGAACCATCGACCAAGGCAAATCAGCCCTTCGTCGAACTGAGTTCTTTAGTAAAGATTAATGCGAGAATAAAGTAGTTTCATCACTCAAATACAAACAGATGGTCAAATCGGGTATAAATAGTTTCTATGGCTATAATAGATTAACGACCCCCTTGTTGGAGATTGTAAAACACAATGACATGGAAAAGGACATAAATAATGTCGATACGGAACAATCGCAGCTAAAAGAAAGATTTTTAGTTGATTCAATTGCTATATATTTGTTATAGATTTCAATCGCTTTTGTAGATATCATATGACTATTTATAAATAAACTAGTTTGTTAGTTTCAAATAAAAATGGCTAATTAACAAGTAAAACTTTTGCCAAAAAACAATGCCAAAGGGGAGAAAGACTTGACTTCACTCGTAATTAGCATAAAAAGTAAATAGGTTTTTAAGGAAGTTCATATGAATCATCCGTTCTTCAACTCAATTGATTTCCTAAATTGTAACATATCAATCCTGATTTCCAAGAAATTTTCTAGAAACAAACAACCATGATTCAAAAGGGACGAAATTTTATGGGTATGTATATTTTTATATCATGCCATCATTTTAATTCTTCGATAAATTGAAGTTGTACGCATGTTCTTTAGTACTTCATTATTCCACATAATTAGACTAAGAATTAGAGAACGAAGGTGCTATGATGCTTCTTCGCAAGTAAAAGATTATTACGTTTCCAAATTCGTCTTTGATGTCCTAAATGCCTCTATCTATCAATGTTTGTTGTTATCAACCTCGTACAAACTTTTTCTTGACATGAAACCTTGTACGGACTATTGATGTTTTCATGTACTATTTCTTAATAATCAAACACGGTTCTTTCACATCTTTGTTTTGTTTGTTGTTTTTCATTTTTTGAGGCCCACATATTTCTGTAGTCATGAGTAATTTAGGGCAACAAAGGCCATATAGGTAGTGGAACACTATCCGTTTAAATTACCTTTTCACCCCTCTCTTTTCATCAAACTACATTACTCAGCTTCTATCATTTCCTTCCCACGATTCCTTACCACCTTTCATCGCACCTCTTAAATGAAAGGTAAAAACTCAACAATCAAGACATGCATTAACAATATTTATTGATTAACGTAAAACCTAATAAAAGTATTCTCTCACTTTAATTTACCTAAACTAAATTATTTTTTCTTAAACATAAATTTTTACCAACATCGTTAATGCAAATATTTAAATACATAACCTCTTGAAAGAAAGTAAAGAACTCAACAACCGAGACAATGCAATATAAATGTTTATTGATTAACGTAAAAACTAATAAAGTTTTGATTTTAAAGTCTTATACTTTTAAGGAAGAAAAAACACACAAGTATTTTAGACATCTTTGATGGATGTTACATTTAAGTAAAATTAAATTTTAATTTACATATTTTGATTATTCCTTTTTTCTTTCAAATTCTAAGCAATGATTAGTTATCACATCAACTAATCCTGATAGATAATTTTTGCCATAGAGCTTCTCGAACCATTGTCCATACCACTCTATAGGAATCTATATTATTTCAAAATATTTCAACTATCACGCAACCTGTTGTCTCTTCCTGAGTCACCCAATGGGAGGACAAAGTCGAAGAGCATTAGCTGGTACTTGAGTTCCCATGAACGCTTGGGTTGTGGCATATTTTACAGCTATGAAAATGATTCATGAAGGAGTTGAGTGAGATGTGTGAAAGAAAAGAAAGCAAGCACTTCAAAGCTGGTACACGGTTACAAACGAGCAAAAGTTAGCTCTATACGTTAACCATAGGTACTGATATGATCGAGCTAAGTCGAGCGAAATGTGAGAAGGAAAAGAGAGCAAGCACTTCAAACATGATACACAGTTACATAAACAAAGAAAGCAAGCACTTCAAAGCTGGTACACGGTTACAAACGACCAACAATTGGCTCTACATGTTTGCCGTAGTTACTGATATAATCAAGCTAAGTCGAGCGAGATGTGAGAAGGAAAATAAAGCAAGCACTTCAAAGTTGGTACATTGTCATTAACAAGCAACAGCTGACTCTTTATGCTAGCCATAGTTACATATGATCGAGCTCAGACATGTAGTCTTCACAAATTCATAGAAACCATCACAAGGGCTAATTCACTGTAATGTAGGAATCAGCCCTGGAAAATTAAACAATGATATGGTATATAGACTCAAGACAATAAAAAGGTGTGACATTGTACAAGATTAGCCCACGCCATTGAAAGGAAATACCAAAAAACCTTGAGAAAGTATGCACAGCACTAATATTCTTTCCATACCTAAACAAGATTCTTGTTATGAGCAATTACACTATCAACTTTATTCATTCATTTCAAATATGACAAGGATTCCTTATATTAAGACCATTACAATGAATTGCAAAGCAAAAACTAAAATTATAGACTCATCTACATCGACAATCATCTTTATAATAGATACAAGCTAACTAGAAAATCCAAGAATTTTTTTCCCCAAGATCACTTAACCTATTAACAAAAACTTTCCACATCATGATATTAATCAACTCACCTTGAATCATTTCCGATTCCACTGCATCCTCTTCATAAATTTCGATCTACAAAACTGGTGCTATAGCTTCCTGGAAAGGAAAAAACATCCATCCAAAATTATGGGCCATATTTGAAAAGCATATTAAATCATTTCTGCCTTTTTCATATTCATAGGTAACCAAAGTATAAAGAATATAGAGTATATAAATTATAATTAACCTGGGAGAATCAACGTGAATAAATCTCCACATGATGGCATGAAGTTCAGATCTATCATCAAGGAGTTGCTGAATAAAATAAAATGGGATCACATCATGATCATGAAGTAAACAACACATAATTTTCTTCTCGAGAAATTAGTGCTACACTCCCCATCAATGAATGCTTGTAAAAATTGCAACAGGAGGGAGAAAAGCAGGAAGAAGTGATAGACATTAGTTCAGTTCCAACATTGGCCAACCTAAGATTAAGGAAAAATACATTGCTATTCTACAGGGGATTTATTTCCAGTTTGTGGAGGATAGTCGGATTCAGCTCTATGATTCTTAATGCCCTGAGATAAGGCGTACTTTTTGTATTCAAATTTTAGAGACTGGGGCATACAACTTGTCGGTCAACTCAAGCAAAGAAATATATAACAGGCACACCAGCACCCCTCAGGGTGCACCAAAAATAAGGACAAAAAGGAGAGTGAGAGATACATACCATGACAAGGATAAAACAAAGCTTCATTAATCAAGGTGGAGGTGGAGAAGATGGATCTTCCCTATGACGAAATAACTTTACCAATGCTCTGCGCTCACAATCCTTTGAGAAAGAAAAAATCCAAAAATGAATGGTTTACTCTGCTACGTCTCTTGAGTGATAAAGTTGCATGATCTAGTCTAAACAGCAAGCATCATTAGTAATGACTTTTCTCAGGCAAAATCAGATCCAAACCTAGATTTTTTCTAGACTACAATCAACAAGCTTGTTTCTCATTTGCTTTAGATAACACTCAACAGTATAATAGATCATCTATGTGTCCTAACAGTAGATACTTTGTATATATATTCACGATCATGGATAACAATTAGTTATTACTAAAGATATTACCAAACACCTTAATGCATACAGATAATGCAATGAATTAGTCATATTAGCTAACAAGCACCCACTAGAACAATGACGACAATCATCCAGCAGGATCAAACTGTATAGATACTGAGATACAGCAGGATACACAGTCAAAATTAATTAAATTACTACAATAAAATTTCTCTCCTATGGAAAATTTGTCAAGTGTCCTGAATGATGCGGTGTGAAAAATCCAATCTGGTCAAATTTCAAGGTACTCCACCATGAACATATCAAGGAAAAATGATCTATCAGGTTTCATTCACTTCAATTTCAAATAAAGTATATACTACATCCGTTTTATGGAGTTCTGCTCATTTACTGTAATAACATAAACCAAGGAAAACTCAAAAGGTGGACCACACATGTTAGTTATTTACTTTTAAGAATAGAAAGATAGAGACTAAAGAGTTTAATAAATATATTTAGGGCCTATAAAGCGGGATAGGAGAGGAAAAATATGAATAAAAAGTGTAAATAAAAGGAATAAAGTAGAAGTGGGAAGAATTTAGAAAAACTAATGAAAATGGGAAAACTTGGGAAAAAAGAGGTAGCACAAAACAATGGACTTTATTAAACCAGAGGCACAAGACGAGCTTTTAGACATAAGGTACTCACCTTGAACATATTAAGGAAAAATGGTCTATCAGGATTCGTTCGTTTCAATTTTAAATAGGTATATGCAAAACTCAGTTGATCACGAGAAGTGAAAAGATCAACTTCATTAAACCATAGGCATGAGAAGAGATTTGACATTGGTGTATGGGCTCTGATTATTAAGGAACCTTCTGGCACATCTGCACACCAAAAAATTAAGATAAGCAAGCACTTAACCTGAAAATATACACTTCACAAAGGTAGCTGCTTCCTCAATTCCTTAATATTTTTACAGCTTGGTTTGGCATAAACATAAAGGAAGGTTACAATCTGAATAGATAACTTAGAAGTGAATAAAAAGGGAAAAAAAGCAAGAGAAAGTGTACTTGCAATGGGGACAAAAAGGGGGTAATGAGATCGATAAAAAACATAAAAGGTTACTTGAAATAGGAATGTGAGGCTTAATTTGATATTTCCAAAAAAAGGAATGCGAACAAATATTGAGGGATAGAGGGAGTAAATCACTAATGCACAATATAAAGATATTAGCACCCACAACTTGGAAGAGGCATATGCGGATCAGATGCATTAAACTTGGTTAGCCCATCAAATTGGTAAAAATTAAACTGCTCATCAATAGCGGTGTGATTATACTTATTCAGACGCTTATTTTGGAGCACCTCCTCCCAAACACATTGGCGATCATAGTGTTTTGAAATGGCATATTCTGATTTTGTTCGCCATAGGAAGTACTCCAGAATCAACAAAGGATCAGCATTAAGTCGCATCTTGCTATCAAGCCAAATGGAATACCTGCATGGCCAGCAAACATACTGTTACCAGACATATAGAAGAAATGATAAAAGCAACCAGCAGTTGAAACTGACGTGAGAAAACTTACCTAGAAGATGGAAATATACGATGTGCTAGTAACTTTGGCACCTTACCAGTTCTCCGCATGTCTTCAAATGGCAAATTTTTAACTACTACTATCCTCCATAAACCAATGAATCCCCTGTTGTCAGGAACATTTCCTTCTGAATACAACTTTCGCAGTGTTTCCTCATCCAAGAACATAACAAAACAGACATGTGTCTTTGAATATTCACTAATCTGTAGAAAGCAAATTTCCACTCGTTACCTCAGCAACATCAATTAAATAAATCATTCTAAATTGAAAGTGAGCCTAACTAAGTTAACCACGGTACTTAATCTTAGTTTACCCTGGGATAAAATATCCTTTATTACTCCATTGCAAAAGCTAAATCTATCAATAATACCGCAGATGTACCAAGATCTTTTTTCCAGAACCCCAAAATTCCTGAAAGGGATGCTTCAAACAGGCAAAATTGCTCATAGTAAGTGTGCCTATACCCTCATAAGAAACCCATTTACAAGACAAATGCAGGCTACGCACTTTGGACAACACTAACAGTCAACTTATTAACTGCAACGAATAATATGTGGAACCTTGTCCATCTCTACCTTGCAGCTTTCTTTTAAAGCTGAAATGTTATCTAAACTGTGGTTCTTTGGTCCCCAACTAAATACTTCGCTTCTAACTGAATTGAAGGGTTGTTTGATTTGAGTTGATTTAAGAGTGTCACGAAAGGGGAATGATATAATGACTCACCTTGCCCTTTAAGAGTATTTTTCGAACAATTTGTAATTTCCTTTCCCTAAATAGTCTTACCCTAAAATGAGTCTTCCTGATCCCTCACCATTCCCACCCCCACCTTGTCCACCCAAAAGGTTTTGCATTCCCCCAATCTTGGTTATGAGATATTTCAAATGATGTCAATAATCTCCTTACCACCATCTGAAATCCACCATCACTGCAATAGTGCAAACCAGACAACCTTTCTTGTTTTCACTTCTCCAGCCACGATACTGGATATCTCATCCCAGCTACTCCCTAGGCTAATATCTTTGATCCATAACCGCCAGCTTAACCCTAACTCTCCCACAACCATTCCTACACTTTGACCCACAACCTCCATCTTCTCACTGCAACTACCCTCGACTGGCAATACAGCTCTAGTCCCGTTCCCGCGCCCATTACCATGCTTCCTCATACTGAACTGAGTGCCGCAGAAGACCACTATTTTAGTCTGCTAACTATGGTCTATGGAACCAACCCTTGCACTCCACTTGACTTGCTCTTTTTGCTACTTTCACTAAGTTTAGCAAAGAAGCTGAAGATCGAGCTACTGAGATTAAGAAGATCCATGAGAGGGTTCGAGACAAGATTAGCAAGATGAATGAACAAGTGAAGTTGAGAATGGACAAGAAGAAAAAAAGATGTGCAGTTTTAAGTTGGAGACATAGGGTATCTGTAATGAATCGTCCTAAGGCTGAGAGGATCCAATTTACATACCAGAGGAAGAGCAAGAAAGACAAAAACAAGCAGACTGTAAGGGATGTGGAGCAAGGGAAGGATGGAACACGTGCAACAAATTCAATTACAAAGTAATAGCATAACAAATTCAGTTATAAGGCAGTAGCATAAGGTAACACTGTAATAATGAGCAATATAGCAATATGGTTAGAAGATTCCTTGCGTAGGGAATATTTAAGCACAGAGGGTGGGAAGTAAGAGGGTAGAAAAGAAGTTGACAATAGTTACAGAGGGAGAGCACTGGCCTCTCGATACATTGTCAATTGATACCCTACTCAATACATACTAAATTCCATTAATAGCTGTGTCCCTTGAGTGTTGGTAATCTGTGAACGCAGGTGTGCTTCATTGGCAGCAGGGTGTTGCAATTGCTATCAGAGCGGACGATCATGGCACCACTGGCGATGGGCTCCCGTTTGGAGGGTTTGGAGGAACAACTGACAGTGTTACACACCACTGTCCAGAACTTGAATGGCACTGTGGGAACGTTACAAGAGGAGTTGTCGAGTCATATTCAGAGATCGAAGGAACAACTCGATACATCACTAGAAGGGTTTAAGAAATGGTTCGAAGAACTCACGAACCAAATACAACAAACTAGGGTTCAGCTGAAGAATCCTCGCGTCTGCAGAACGCAGAAGTGATGGCGGCAACTCATCCGTTGGAGGAGGATAGACCGGTCCCGCGAGTATCAAGAAAGTCAAATAGCCATAATGAGAGAAGCACAGAACAAGATGCGTTCCGAGTTACATACGACGGTAGCGGAGATTCAAACCTCAGCGTTCCCCGGGGCGAGTACTCAGCCTATGAACCACATAGAAGGGGGACCCTGATGGAGGAAGGGCGATGGGAGGGAACATGGGGATGGGTAATTAGGGGGGACAATGGCGGTTTAGGAGATTGGACATGCCGGTCTTCGATGGCTCAGACCCAGATGGATGGTTGTTAAGGGCAGAGCGTTTCTTCGAGTTTTATAGGCTGACTGGGGAAGAAAGGCTGGAGGCGGCGGTGGTGTCGATGGAGGGAGAGGCCCTGAAGTGGTACCAGTGGGAGGCGAAGCGAAACCCAGTGAGGTGGTGGGGGGACTTGAAGGAGAGGATTCTCCTCCATTTTCGGCTGAACCATGCGGGTTCGTTGTGCGAACAGTGGTTGGCAACTATACAAACCACCATCGTGAGTGACTACCAGAGGCGGTTCATAGAGATGGCGGCACCCCTTGAGGATGTTCTGGAATTCGTTCTAATGAGCCAATTTTTGAATGGGTTGAAAGAAGAAGTTAAGATGGGATTGAGAGTGTTGGGGCCTCAAACTTTGGAACAAGCTATGGAGCTAGCAGTGCGGGTTGAGGAGCGAAACAAGGCCTCGAGGCTACGCAGAGTGGGCAGTTCCCAGAAGGGAGGAATTTACCCCCAATTTAGTAAGCCCAATTTTAATGGGCCAACTGGCAACCAGCCCAATAGAAGTGGGAACGCAACATCTGGATTTTCGGGGGCAATGAACACGGGAGTTAGGCAAAATGTTACACCAGTGAGGTGGTTGACCGAGGAGTTGCAGGAAAAGAGAGCTAGAGGATTATGTTTCAAGTGTGACGAAAAGTGGAGTCTAGATCATAGATGTCGAAAGAAAGAACTCAGTGTGCTCTGTTTTAGTGGAGAGGAAGGAGAAGAGGAGGCACAAGTAGAAGAAGGGGACGAGTTAATTGAGCCGCTAGAGCAAGAGGATGTCGTGGTGTCTCTTCATTCTATTGTGGGTTTATTGGATCCCAGAACCATGAAACTACGGGGGAGAATAGGAGCAGGGGACGTCGTGGTCATGATTGACCCTGGGGCAACCCACAATTTCATCTCGACCTCTACGGTATGTGATTTACAATTACCAGTTATGTTGTTGAAAAATTTGGGGTATCCTTGCGGAACGGGGAAGCCATAAAAGGAACAGGGGAGTGTCACATGGTGGAAGTATTGTTGGAAGGAGGAGTTAAGATAGTTGAGGATTTCTTGGTGTTGGGATTAGGCAATGCAGATGTGATCTTGGGGGTCCAATGGCTCGAGAGATTGGGACCCGTAACCACTAACTGGAAAACGCAAGTGATGAAATTCCAGCAAAATGGGGAGACACAAATGATTCGGGGAGACCCGACACTAGTACATTCGAAGGTATCCTTAAAATCGCTGTTAAGGACCTTGAGCAAAGGGGGAGGGGGATGGAGGCTAGAGTGTAATGAGTAGAAGTTGGAAGATGAGATGCTGAAGAAAGAGTCACCAAGTGTACTGGGGTTTCTCGAGGAGGTTCTTCAGCGGTTTGAGGCTGTGTTTGCTTGGAAAGGAGGGTTACCCCCGAAACGAGGCCACGAACACTTGATCATTTTAAAAGGAGTAACCTTGTGAGTGTAAGGCCCTATAGGTACTCACAGAAGGATGAGATTGAGAAACTTATCAGGGAAATGTTGGCAGCTAAGGTGATTAAACCCTCCATTAGCCCTTTTTCAAGCCCTGTGCTCTTGGTCAAGAAGAAGGATGGGTCTTGGCGATTTTGTGTTGTTTATAAGGCCCTGAATAAGGAGACCGTTCCTGACAAATACCCTATTCCCGTCATTGATGAACTGTTAGATGAGTTAAGTGGGTCGAGAGAGTTCTCTAAGCTCGATCTCAAAGCGGGGTATCACCAAATTCGAGTTAGGGAAGAGGACACACACAAAACGGCTTTTAGAACCCATGAAGATCATTACGAATTTCTAGTAATGTCTTTTGGACTGACAAATGCCCCGGCAACGTTTCAGTCTTTGATGAATGAGATTTTTTGGCCCTATCTTCACAAATTTGTACTAGTCTTCTTTGATGACATACTAATATAGAGGTGTGAGGAGGATCACCGGGGCATTTAGCGAAAGTTTTGAGGGTGTTGGCTCACCACCAACTGTTTGTCAACCTCAAGAAATGTGAATTTGGTAAAAATGAGGTGGCCTATCTGGGTCACATAATTTCGGAGCACGGGGTGGCTGCAGATTTGGAAAAGTAAAGGCTATGTTGGAATGGGAAGTGCCGAAGAACCTAAGGGAGTTGCGTGGCTTCCTGGGATTAACGGGGTACTATAGGAAGTTTGTGCAATGGTACGCCCAGATCGCTTCACCCTTAACAGATCAATTGAGGAAGGATGCCTTCAGATGGAATGAGGAGGCGACCGAGGCGTTTGAGAAACTTAAAAGGGCCATGGTGGCTTTACCAGTACTTGCAATACCTGATTTTACGAAGCTCTTCACAGTCGAGACCGATGCCTCAAGGTACGGACTAGGAGCGGTGTTAATGTAAGAACAGAGACCAATAGCCTACTTCAGCAAGCTTTTGGGTCCCAAGTCATAGCTGAAATCGGTTTATGAGAAGGAAATGATGGTTGTTTGTATGGTAGTGGAGAAGTGGAAGCATTATCTGATGGGGAGGCATTTTCTCATCCATACTGACAGCAAAGTCTACGTAACATTTCACAACAGAGGGAGATTGGAGCGGCATATCAAAGGTGGGTTCAGAAATTGATGGGCTATGACTTTGAGGTGAGATATAAACCCGGGGCTGCAAATAGAGTGGCTGGTGCACTATCTAGGAAAACCATAGGTGAAGTAGAACTCGGGGAACAGAGTTTAACCAGTATGGTAGGTTGGAGTGTTGTAGACAGAGAAGTGGAAGATGACCCATTCCTAAAGCAGCTGAAGACCGACTTAGCCAGTGGTGCTAAGATGTCGGGGCACTTCACATTAATTGATCAAAGGTTGATGTACAAAGGTAGGACAGTTATACCAAAAAATTCCTCTCTTATACCTCTCTTATTGTTTGAATTCCATGACTCGCCTACGGAGGGACATTTCAGTGATCTTAAGACATATACGAGGCTAGCTGGAAGTTGGTATTGGCAGGGAATGAGAAAGGTAGTAGCGGATTATGTGCAGCGTTGTAAAATCTGTCAAGCCAACAAAATTGCAAACCAGAACCCGGTCGGGCTGCTGCAACCCTTGCCGATTCCATCCCGGGTTTGGGAGGATATTTCGATGGATTTCGTGGAAGGATTACCTAATTCGAAAGGGTTCAACTCGATCCTTGTAGTGGTTGACCGTTTGTCCAAATATGCTCATTTTTTGGGGCTAAAACATCCATTTACAGCGTGTACGATGGCCGGGTTATTCGTGAAGGAAGTGGTAAGGCTGCACGGGTTTCCATCGACAATCGTGAGTGACAGAGACCAGGTGTTTATGAGTGTCTTTTGGAGAGAGCTATTTAGAATGCAAGGAACGATGCTTAAGCCAAGTACGGCGTACCATCCCTAAACAGACGGCCAGACAGAGAATGTTAACAAGACATTGGAAACGTATCTGAGGTGCTTTGCCTCAAGATCTCCCCGGAATTGGTATACCTAGTTGGGGTGGGCCGAATACTCCTATAATACGTCTCCTCATATGGCTACCCGAGTCACTCTGTTTAAGGTGTTGTATGGGCGAGATCCCCCTCAGTTATTAAAGATGAACAAGGGTCAGACAAAGGTGGGGATGTTGGAGGACATGTTAAAGGAAAGAGATGCGGTCCTGGAGGAGTTACAGGTGTAGTTGGCAAAAGCGCAACAAAGAATGAAAACTCAAGCTGATCGGCACAGGAGGGATATGCAATTGGAACCGGGAGACTTGGTGTTTCTTAAGTTACAACCATATAGGCAAAGGTCCTTAGCGAGGAGGACGTTTGAGAAGTTGGCTGCTTGATTCTATGGACCATATCCGGTGATACAGAAAATTGGCGCGGTGGCATACAAATTGCAATGACCGGATGGATGCAAGATACATCCGGTATTCCATGTCTCTCAACTCAAGAAGGCTTTAGGAGATTTCAGCAACACAGGGGATATGCCTGAGCCATTGAATGAGGAAGTGGAAATGGTACTGCAACCTTGTGCACTCCTGGATGTAAGGAGATATCAGTCGGGGGGAGAAGACAGAACTGAGGTATTGATACATTGGGAACATTTGCATGAGTTTGAGGCAACTTGGGAGGATGCGTTTGAACTTGATGCAAGGTTTCCAGAGTTCCACCTTGAGGACAAGGTGAGTCTTTGGGAGGCAGGCAATGTAATGAATCATCCTAAGACTGAGAGGATCCAATTTACATACCAGAGGAAGAGCAAAAAAGACAAAAACAAGCAGATTGTAAGGGATGTGGAGCAAGGGAAGGATGGAACACGTGCAACAAATTCAATTACAAAGTAATAGCATAACAAATACAATTATAAGGCAGTAGCATAAGGTAACACTGTAATAATGAGCAATATAGCAATACGGTTAGAAGATTCCTTGCGTAGGGAATATTTAAGTACAGAGGGTGGGAAGTAAGAGGGTAGAAAAGAAGTTGACAATAGTTACAGAGGGAGAGCATTGGCCTCTTGAATGTCAGTCGGTACATTGTCAATTGATACCCTACTCAATACATACTAAATTCTATTACTAGTTGTGTCCCTTGTGTGTTGGTAATCTGTGAACACAGGTGTGCTTCATTGGCAGCAGGGTGTTGTAGTATCACCTTCGCAAAGAAAGTTTACCAACCAAGAGATGTTCTAAGCTACGTCCAAGACCAGATGGACCACTTGAGAAAATCAACAACAATGCCTACAAGATCAAACTTCTTGGAGATTATGGAGTTTCGACCACGTGCCCACATTTAATGTTGCTGACTTGAGCCCCTTTTATGATGCTAATGGAGAGCTTCCAGAGGTCAAACTCTTATCAAGAGGGGGATGATGATGGCAATCTCCCTAGGCCAGTGCCAAAGGATCCATCACTCATCAAGATGGTGGCATTGAGCTTAACCGAAGTTCTTAGCTTGTCCTTGGCTAGCTCGGACAAAGGGAAGTTCCTTAATCTAGTTCATTGAGTCTTAAGCCTTAAAGTCTTTATTTCGTCTTTTATTTCATTTCAGTTCATTTTAGGATGTTTTGATGTATTTTGAACTATTTCATGTTCGTTGAGTTGTTTTGAGACAGCTTGTTTATTATAAGTGTTAGTAGTGCCTTAGCATAAGTTTGAAGTAATGGAAAATGCTGGAAAAGAACTTGGGACATGGATTAAAGGGTCTTGCAAGGATAAGAATGTGATACAAGAAGAATGCATGAAATGGAAGTGAATCAAGCAACAAAAAACAGCTAAAGTCTTGTTCAAAGTTAGTTTCAATTGATTCCTAGTTTTTAGGCTCATTCGGCTAAGTAGGTGTTAGTTGTTTTTTTTTAATTCTTTTTTTACGTTATTTCTAGCTTAAAATGATCAGATTACTTGTAATATATATATGCATTGAACGGAATGAAAAATCACATAGTTTGTTGATCAAAATAGAGTGAGTTATTTCCTTGTGAAACCGTGAGTTTTCTGGATTGAAATTCTCATTTTCATTTCCTCTACTATTTCATTTTGGCACATTGAAAGGTGGTGAGTCCGTATCTAAGTAATTTCAAATTCAAACCATTCTATATTTATTTCAGTAAAAACACAAGCGTTCTTGTTTCCAATTTTGAGTGAAATTCGTTTTTGAGGATTTTCCTTGAAAACCCTCGTATTATTCTGCTTGTCTAGTCCAACTATACAATACCTTTCCCCTTTGGCGTTCCCAACCCGGCAAGTTCTGAAACTAATGGACATTGATTTCTTTCCTTCCCTTTCCCTTTCTTTCCTATGAATTGAACTAAACGGCCCATCAATATCTATAAAAAAACCATCAAAAGGGGGGTATGAGAAAATAAAAACAGCCTGACTAGGTTCCTGTGTACAGCCATAACAGGATGTACAATTTGGGAGGAGAGTGTATAAGATAGGACAAGAAATTCAAAATAAACAAGAGAAAAACTCTATAAAGAAAAAGGCTTAATAACTCACCAATTTACTTGTTGGTCGCCTTAGAAAATCAGAACTTCCAAAGATGCAAGATGACACAACAACATCACAGAACTTCATAAACTTCTGGTCGTTCTCATCCAAATCAAATCCAGTACTTCCCATCCCATTATGCCCCCCTACAAAACCACAATGCAGAGATTGATTTATCGCGTGAAAGGACCTCTCCCGTGCTTCCAGAGTCTGATGACCGGCAAATCTTGGTTTGTATGGGATCATCGTTGAAGATTCCTCCTTTTCAACATAGTCCAGTTCAAATTGCGCGAAGTTCAAATAATCCTTGGGCTCCAAAATGTACTCAACAGACTTTGCAAATTCAATGTCACATGGATAATCTGGATGTTTTCAACAAATTGAAAGGAAAAAAAGGACGTCAATGTGATGACCTGATGTTCTCATATAATCGATAAGATAACAAAGGATTTTGACTAATGAATGAGATACCCATATGTTTTTTAACATTGTCCAAAACATGGGCTTACCCTTCATTCCAGATTGTTATACATTGATATGGCAATCGAGTATTGAAAATATAAGACAAATCAAGACAAGTTGAGACAAAATACCCTCATTTCAATTTCCTACAAAAAAGTGACTTCCTAAGAGCTTAAGCATAGGATAGTTATAATTTTCATTTCTTGAATAAGAAGGAACTTATATATGAAGAGCATTTCAATCTCAATATGTCGTGTTTTAACTAAAACGTCAGAAACAGACTAGATTTCAAATTCCAATCTCCATACGTCATTATTTAACTCCAATGCTCAGAAACATGCTAGATTTCAAATTAATCCATTCAGCAGAATACATGGTTGAGATTACTTGAATATAATCTAAGAAACAGGTTAGGGTTCATATTACAAAATTCTAGGCATAAAAGTGCCACCCAAGAGACCTGGCAGAGTTAGCTAAATTCAATTACTAATGCTGTAAATAATTCACACAACTCGCTCAACAATAGGTCAATAGCCCAATGAATAGCTTGTTAAAGAGTGCTTGATAATAGCACCATGAATATAGTCAATGGATCGTAACAACTTTTACATCATCTCTAACGCACTGAAGTGGTTCCTTGAGAATGTACTTATCAACATGTCTAGACGTCTAGTTTCTGAATAAAACTTACTTCTTCCATCACTGTATATATGTTGCTTCATATTTTTCATTTCAAATTAAATGATTGTCATAGGAATTCGAAATAGAACTATGACAACTCTCCAACTAATAGATCTGAATGAATTTTATTGATATGATTTGGATTGATGAACTTTTCTGAGATTTGAGCATAATTACCACCCTTAACATCAATCTTATCACCATTATATATGTACTTTTTATTATATCAATAAAACAACATATTGAAGTATACAACAATTTAAAATCAATCTGAAATTTTGATCTAACCTATAACATAAGTTTTTGGATATCTAATCCAAATATTTAGATATTAATTAGAATGATATAAACTTATCCAAAATCAGAGCATAATCATCATTCATATCATCATTAAAGATACGGTGAACCATACCAACTATCTTATTTATCTTCTTTGATTACTTTGCTAGTTCCAAAAGGACACTTAGATCGGGCTAAAGATTAGAAAATACATGAGCTAACAAAAGAGCATATGTACAGTTAATAGTGACACGGTAGAGAAGTTATAAACAAAAGCATTTTAAGGAACATAAACAAGCTAGTATATGAGCTCATAACAGCAGTTCCTGGATATATATTAGTCAAGCACTTTCTTGCTTAATCTAGGCTCAATAATAATCACTCTAAAAATCTTGTAGAGGCTGTCTTCATTTAACTGATAATCAGACTACAAAGTACCCTCCGGCTAACACCTCTACACAACAAATCAATAGAGAAACATCAGAAAAAATACTTACGTTTTGCAGACCTCTTTTTATGGGCATTGCTCTCAAGGCTTCTTTTTGGCACACTGAAGATAGAGGACATGTGATTTTCATTCTCACCTACAGATAACCTACCTTCCTTAAGATCTTCAAAATTAACTGCAAAATCACAAATTATTCAAGAGGACGTACAGAGTGCTATCAAGAATAGAATGAATATCTTTTCTTAACAGTTTTTTTTTTCTCTGAAGGAATATGCATAAGAAATTCTCATTCCATCGTCTACACAAAAATTAAAAAGAGAAACAACCAAAAAAAAGTACTTACGTTCTGCAGACCTCTTTTTCTGGGTAATATTGCTTTCAAGGCCTCTTTTTGGTACACTGAAGAAAGACGACATGCCATCCTCTTTTTCACCTACATATTACGTACTTTCATTAAGACCTTTCAGCATCAACTACAAAACCTTCAAGTGAACATAATAAGTACTTCCGAGAATACGATTAAAATCTTAAATAAGACATAAAAATTTCTAATTACCATCCACATGTCTGTACATCAAGCTTAAAAGAAGGATATAATTTAGGCACTGGGAAATTAAGGGAGAGATGAGTAACTAGGATATTACTTGATCACATGTATGCTCGTGGTAAGCATTGAAGGACTCAATACATTAACAATATAATATTGGAGGGATGGAGATACAAAAAATATCAGAGAATCATAATAGTATACGGCAACATATCAATTTATATAAACAATAAAAAAAAAAAAAAGATATCGACTTCTAACTATCATTGCCTCCATTTTAGTTAATTTTGTTTTCCAAATGATCAAAATAAAATATTTCATCCCATTTAATTTGATTATTTGTCCACCAGTGGCAGCATTCCTTTGATTTACCTAAACCCCAGTTAAGCAACTCAAAAGCAGAACTCATTGGTCCATAAAATACAAAACTGGAAGGGGTGAACCAGAACCCGAAATACTATTAAAAAGCGGAACAGGAGAAGTTGGAGAGTTATTTTCTCTGGGCCACTCAAAAATCATACTCCTCGGTCTGGACTTATACTATTATCACAATTTTTTTCTTTTCCCTAAATTCTTACATTTCAATTCATTTTTAACCATATTGGACTGTTTATGCCATTTATACTTTCATTTTCCATTATTTTCTACATTCTTGTAGACTCCAAAGAAGGTGACCAGATAGATCTAAAAGAAGTAAAATTACTAAGGATGTGTGGGTGGGAAAGGAAAAATTTAAACTCCTTTTGACTATAATAAAAAAATTTAAAAAGACTATGATCCAGCTGTGTTCCCAACCAGAATCCATTATGTTGTGGACAAGGTCCGGACTGTTATCCAATCAGTTCGATTATGATTATTTTCCATCCCAAACCAGAATTTGTAATCCCCCAACCTTTCCCACCCTTCTTATTCCATAGTAATATTAGAAACATTAGCTCATTGTTTTATAATAAGCTTAGAAACACAAGCTCACTGCTTGAATACATAAACGGAACATCAAATGAACAAACAACCACATTAAAGGGCTTGAACTGTTTACTTAAAAAAAATATTTAACTACATTAAATATAGGACTTCATACAAATGAACTCTTACATTTAAAAACATCATTCTAATTTCTAAATAAAACATACATGATATAAATCAGAAAAGCAAATTCTCACCATGAAAGTGCACTTTAACACTGAAAACTGTCAGGCACATGAAGAACACAGCTCCAATAACCAACAGCCAAACCGGAAGCCTCTGTCGACTAATCGAACCGAGCCTCCTACCCCTTCGAGCAACTCGAATGTTAGGAGCACCATCACCTCTTTCACTAGACTTGGAACCCACACTTACAATCACATCACCTCTTTGATGCACAATTGCCATTTCACCCTACAAAGATTCACTCTCACATCCCACATTCATCGTCAAAATCAACCACCTCATTATCTCTGCAATATACCAGTCATCCCAATAAAATGTTGCAAAAATCAAAAACAAAGAAATACCTAATATTCCAATCAATCATATATGCTACAGTTTTTTTAGCACAATAAAGATTCAACCTTTATATGTATGAATGAATACAATCAAACCCAGAAATTATATTCCATACAAGAATATATAAATGAGCTTAATTAGCATGAACAATTAAAGAAATTGGACCGACCTACAAATTAGAGAAAAGGGCATCAGAATATGCGATTATTTACGTGATTCAAATTCAAATACATGCTATGTAATTGGTCATGAAAATAAAGAAGGAAATATACCTACAAAATGTGATGCAAGATCTGAGAAAGTGGAAGAAATAAAGGCAGAATCGAAAGCGGGAACTTTTCAACTCTTAGAGAATAGTCGGTGGTGTTGGAACTTGGGAATCGACAATCGAGTATCAAATTTTGGGTATCCTTAGGAATTACATAAACGATAAACCCCAAGTTTTTATTTTATGTTTTGAGAAAGAAAGATTTTTCTAATTAGGCCTCATTTTAGTTCTTCTAATTGTTATGAAATACTGATTTTTTTTTTTTACTTATCACAAATTACTTTTTTTTAGAAACTTATCACAATTTACTTCATATATTAAAAACGTATTTTCAGGAAGTAAAAATTATTTTTAATGATAAACTAGTGTTTTTTATAATTAAAACTACGCATTTACTAATTAGAATTGTTTTTTACAAGTTATAAATAACTGTTACTAATTAACTATAACTAATCTTAACTAAATAATTATTGCTTTAAGGTGAATTAAATGGGAATTTGTACTCTTTTTTTTTTTACTACATATGTTACAATGTTATATCTAGGGATAAATACCTTTTTATTATATAATGTTTTAATCGATTCAATTGCTACTTATGTGTTAGATTTAAAATTCTTTGTAAATGTAGTATGACTATTTATCGATTAATTAATTTATTAGTGTAAAAAAATCCTATTATGTTTTGAACTTTCGGTGTGTATGCTCTTATTATAATTCTCATAATTATTACTCTATAAGACTCACTTGACTGTAAAATTGTCAAAATACCCCAAAAGAAAGTATCAAAATGCCTTGACACAAATCTCTGGTCACCTTCAAAATTTTTGTCGCCCATTTTCAGGCCTTCTGCTAGTCATATATTGCATACACCTTACTTCATGGCTACTATAAGTACTCAATAATACATCATTTTTTGGTATCTAACACTTTACAATCATACCCACTTTTTCTCCACCTCCATGCAAATACTAACTGGAGCGTCAAATAGGGTTTCTCGAGTCACACCCCTCAAGGCAACTCACTTGGGCGTAAGCTATTAAAGTCAACTCCCCAGATTTTCCTTAATTGAATTATCCGAGTGGAAACATTTGGTGCCATTTGCGGGGATTGCTAACTAAGAGCCATGGTGACTACCAAACGCCCATGATGTCCTCTTTTTAATTGAATCGCCTCTCTTGCAACTATAATTCAACCTAGTCATTTACCCTGCAGCCTAAGGGACAACCCGATGGAAGAAGTGAATCAAGAACATAGCTACATCAATGTGAAAGAAGAAATCATGCTTGTCACCCAACGAGAACTAGACAACATATTGGCACATACGTTACGCCAAAGGGCACTTGAGGTGTCGAGACTCCCCTCTCCTTCTCGTCCAAGGAATGAAAACCCTTGTCAAGGGCCAACATAACAAAGTTTGAACATCGGGACCCGGGTCGAACTTGGACCCCATCAACCTCTACTTAATTATGACTGAGTCGGGATACATTCAAGGGTCACATTTCAAGTTGTCAACTATGCAAGGCAGGGGCGACGAATTTTTTAAGCTGAAAAGTAAGCTCCGAACCAAAATAATATAAAAAATAAATTTATATAGGTTTGGGTCTAAATTGATGCCTGTGACAGTGATTTTAGGTCAGCCTGAATCGAACTGTCCCAAATATTTTTTATTATATGAGCAGCGATTTAACCTATATATTTTTTTTCTTGGGTTTTGGATTAGGTTTTTAACTTAAGGAAATAGCTGTATGGGGCAGCGATTTCCTAAAAATATTTGTTAATTGTTTTTTTAATCCCTACAACCCTTTTGAATAAAGACTGCTACATGTCCAATTTTTTTTTAATAGAAACCTATTTGTCCAACCCTTCATTCTCACACAAAACTTTCATCATTCCAACATCGAAACCAACATCATTCCCTCTCTTCTTCCAATCCAAAGCAATTTCAAGCCAACCAAGTCGATATATTAATGAATAAGTAAGTCAACAAAGGAACTATAACATGAAACTATGTTAACAGAGATTGATTTTTACATAAAAGCTTTATAAACATCGTAAGAATTACACACCTAATGTATAATATTTATATATAAATACACATAACTGTATATATACATGAAATGTAAAAAAAACACTAGGACTGTGGACCTGAAGCCCTCCCTTGAAAGTGATATATAACTGAGGGATCTGAGTGCTCTAACTTGCTAGGTGTATAGCATTTGAATCTCTCCCGGGATAAGTCCAAATGGAAACCAAAGAGATGTGTATGACGACTCACCCTAAGGGGAACCGCGCCCTGTCATATGAAGAGTGAATCTTTGGAACATTGTGAGCCATGGACGAGGAGGGTGTATGGTGTGTCATGTGGGAACATGTGATGAGTAAATTTGAAGTAGGTGACCCTACCCTCTCCATACCCCGTGTGCACATGTCCATACTCTGCCTGCCATGATATGCTAGTCTAAATAAGATGAAATAATTAGAAATTATGTTAATCATGTAATTTACATTAATAAATGAATAATATTCATAGATCTAACCATTATAATGTGAAGGCCAGGGCCGACTAGAATGTTGAGCTAATGAAACGCCTAGTGATACTATGGTACCAAACTAAGTACGAATCATAGTAATCCATCGCTCCCTCAGCTGAATCTGTCTCCACTGCAAACTGGAGGCTTCTATCTCATCTATACACATACTAACGATGCTCCACCGTCTAATTGACAGTTGACTTACCTCGTCGATTTATGTGGTATAAGAAAACGCTAATATCTGTTGGAGGAGGTACGACCAACTATGCACCGTACTATCACATGACTCAACTCGGTAGATGGTACTCTATGTACGCCACTTGTCCTCATCACCCTCCTCCTTCAAGTTATGGATCCCAAATTATCTTCAAAAATGTGAGATAAGTACATAGGTATTGAAACAGATTTACGTATTATACATATGCTAATATATTAGGATTTGAAGAGTTACCTGCTTAGTGGTCATTCTGTCAAAAAAATCTCAAAGTGAGTTCACCCTTGTTGAGAGGTGGACACGAGTTAGTCGATCCCCGAGCCACCTAGTACCATATGGATCTCCCTCCCTAGGGTACTTGGCCTCAACGTGAATCAACATGGAATTTCTCCAATGTCATGTAGGAACCGCCAGATGGAAAAATGTGATATGCTTCCACGCCCATTGATGAGAAATGGTTACCTCAAAACATAACGTATATTGTGGTTACTACATCATTATGAACAAGTATGTCATAAGATATTGTTACCCAAAGAATGATCTATGGGCTGGTGATATTTGTAGCTGACTCTACCACGTCTAACACGAATAGCCCAACATAAGTTACGATACAAATATGCAAGTACCGCACTACCCAGCTGTAAGGTGCAATACGTCCCAACTATGATCCAAGAGTTGTAATTAGATGAACTGGACCTTATTCCCTACCTTATTCATGAATAGGAAACAAGGAAAAGCAACCAACAGTACAATCTAGCATATCTCTAAACATCCACCTCCAGAGCGTTTGTAGGTTATAGTTAAAGAAACATCTCTGTCAACCAGGCTAGTTTCACTATTGAATCCACCATGGCAGCATTGGATAGGGCTACTCCAAATATCCTCTTTATCACTATAGTCTGCCCTAACCTAGGACTATCTCTTATCACAACCTTCACTGATAATCTCGTGAGAATCACGATGTCTCGTAATGTGATTGCTACCTCCCAACTTGTAAGTGGGAAGTGTGTGTCTCCTCTCTCCACCTCTCAACTAGAGCAGTGATACCTCGGTCTATACTCATTGAGATGAGATGATGAATGACGTACAACCGAACCTATCAAATGTAACGTAACACTTTGTTGTCAAATGACCACTCGAGGCTACCATGGTGACAACTAACTAGCATGCGAGATGGACCTAATTGTCTGTTCAAGAGTAGAACAGATATATATGACCCATGCAAGTGCAAAAAGGATGTGTTGTTGGAACCTGGATCCTTCATCCTGTTCGATGAATGAATCATAAAATGAGAAAGGCATTTCCACATCAATGTGGGGTATGGTTGAATCATAGAACTATAACATGTTTGATTCATGATACTAGAACATCATCTATTAAAAAAATCTAGAACGTCACTTTTCTACATGAGAAGAGAACATCAAGAAACTAAAACATAATAAAACTACGCTAGGACCCGTCTCTTGGGGAAACTACATCTATTATGTCCGACGATGTCACAAACACTGCAAGTCCGATGACTTTCTGTGTTTTTTGTTTTGTTTAGGAATGAAAAGTGATCATTGTTAAAAAAAAGTCATTGTCTTAAACAACGACTTTTCATGAATTATGAGCCCATCTTTCCTAAAAAGTAAATAGAGAAAGTTATTGTCTCATACTGAGACTTCCATGAGCCCTATACATATTCAAGGAAAGTCACTGTTTAAGACAACGACTTTATAATGAACATAAATTCTAGGGTTACCCAACCAAGTGCTCCTAACCTCACCCTTCACAGAAGAAATCTGGCCTAGCCTAGAACCTCCTCTCTAACCTAAACCTATAGAAAGACGAATATGAGCAAGTATTCAATGCCAAAATCATATAAGCAAGTTGTATCTGATCCTAATTGGTTTGCAAAAATGAAAGACGAATATGAAGCTCTTATTGATATAAAGACCTAGGAGTTAGTGAGTAGGCCTTCAACGGAAAATGTTGTGAACACTATGTGGATATTTTGTCATAAGCATGACCATGATGGTATCTTTCAATAGCACAAGGCTCTTTTTTTGTGATGGTAGGTTGCAGGAAGTTGAAATGGATTGTGATTGGACTTTTTCATGATGGCAGGTCATACCAAAAACTATTTGCACGATTTTAAGGTTGGGGGATGGGTCGAAATTGGTCCATCCATCAAATTAATACAAAGAAAGCTTCTCTTTATGATAACTTCAAAGAGATTGTTTATGCACATTGTTAGGATTTGTTTATCAACAAGTTCCTGGTATGTTTGTTTGCTTCGGAATTCTCTCTATGTTCTCAAACAAGCTCCAAGAGCTTGGTGCAAGTGTTTTGGAAATTTTCTGTTGCAAATGGGTTTTGCCAATGCAAGGAGTGATACATTACTTTTTTCTTTATCGCAATGCATGTAATGATATGTCATATCTTTTACTCTATGTATATGATATTATCTTGGCTACTTCTTCTGGTGTTTTGGGTCCTTTGAGTTCATTCTTGGGTATTTATGTGGATCACTCTTCTTCTTATCTGCTTCTTAGCAGAATTGCATATAAAATTTTAGAACATGTAGGTGTGGGCTCTTGTAAAAAGGTCACCACTCTTGTCAATACTAGGTCTAGACATAACGAGTCGAGAACTCGAGTTTTCAGGATCCGGCCAAGTGTCATAGCTTAGCAGTTGCTCTTCAAATACCTCCCTTTCACTTGATTTGATATTGCCTATTCGTATAACAAGTTTTTTTAGGCACAATCTTAAAGATCCACATTTCGATACATGGAGATCATTTAGCATTATATTCAGGGCACCATAGACCATGGCTACATTTATATCCTTTGACAACTATTACCTTGATTTCTTATACTGATGTTGATTGGGGTTGGTGTCCTGATACTCGCTATTCAACTTCAATATATTATTGTTTCTGGGCGATAACCTTATAACGTTGTCATTAGCGTCAGCCGACTTTGTGAAAATTAATTGTTAATGTTGATTATACAATGTCACTGCTATTAATCTCTCATAAATCGATTTAGCACCAATGTGCCAATTATGTTTAGTTAAACATTCATATTTTTTTGAAAAATTAAGGTTACTTTGGTTCGGTTTTATATTTTCATATTCTATATATGGAGATATTAGTTTAGCAACATTTTCACTAAAGGATTTCCTTAAGCCCTGTTTATGAATTTAAATCCAGTCTTAGCGTACAACCTCCTCTTGATATGAAGATGGGATGTGATATTATATATATTTTATTGTCATAAGTTATGGATATATTTTATATAAATAGTTAATATTACGCACGCTAGGTTTGTTAACACAATTAGAACTAGTTTAGTTATATTGATAAATAAAATGTACTCGAAACACAGAGTTTTACACAATCCAACAACATTCATGTATTGACTCCCAGACCAATAACTAATTTGATTTCAAGCCCCTTCTTAAGTTAGATCCCTTCTCGATCCCCCCCTCCATCTCTAAACATATTCGTCACCACTTAATTTCTCAACTTTGTAACTATATATCCTACTCCAAAGTAATTAAAAAAATTTAGATTTAGGTTATACTGACGAACACTGAAATTTATAATAAAAATATTGGTTTAAAGACGCGCATCAAATCTGATGTTTTAGGGAACGCATTTTCCTTTACTTCACTTTCTATGTAATTTGTTCGTAGGCAATCTTTTGGCCATTATACTGTACTTTAAGTACATACTTCCACATAAACTAATTGGAGTATAATTAACTAGTATCACTCTATCCCTCAAAAATTGTCTCATTTTGACCAAAAAGTTCTCACATAAAATGGTCAAACGGGGCAATCTTTGGGGAATGTAGCGAGTCCTACGTATGTTATTGTATACAAAACGAAAGATGATCGAGTTGAGGTTAGGCTTAGTAATTCATACTTCGACAAAAGCAAATCAGGGTATAATTAACTAGTATCACTCCATCCCTAAAAAAATGTCTCACTTTGACCAAAAAGTTCTCACATAAAATGATCAAACGGGGCAATATTTGAGGATGTAGGAAGTACTACGTATACTATTGTATACAAAACAAAAGATGATCGAGTTGAGGTTAGGCTTAGTCATTCATGGCAAGATCAATTGGATTAAGTAAAAGCCAATAGATCTTATCTAAATTTGTATCAAAATCATGATTATTTTAGATGATATAGGAAGATGAGAAATGTAGGCGATGTTTCTACAGCCCCAAATTCTTGAATGTAGCTAGTTTTTCATTTATAAACTTCGTATTTCTAAAACGACAACTCATATATGTGAAGGGCTTAGGGCTACAAAGACTATCAGCAAGGAACCGATCATAATACTTATTCAATCAACGGAGTATCGTTGCGACAAATTTCAAGTCAGAAAATGTTAACGTGTAGCATCTTTTTACTCCTCATTTGCATATATAAGAGGTCTATTCTTGACTTTTATACCAAATATACGTATACTATACAAGGTAAACAATATCAGCCTTCGTAATATGAACAAGTCAACACATCCACAACAAAGGTTTTCTATATAAAGGGTACCATTTGCCGTTAAGGAAATGCAAGAAACTCATCGACAATACTAAAGCTCCCTCGATCTTACAAAAATCCTAGTTATAAGTTTATTACTTCATTCATTTTTATTTTCACCATCAGCATCCCTGTCGATCTTTTAACGTAACTTACAGAATGATTAAGTTTTCTATTTTTTTTCATTTTCTCTCTTCTGGCTTCTCTCTCTCATGCCATAGAGCTCGACTTTTGCGTCGGGGATCCTAGTCTCCCAAGAGGACCTGAAGGGTATTCTTGCAAAGACCCTACTAGAGTCACTACTGATGATTTCGTGTACACTGGATTTCGTGGAGAGAAGGCTACCACAAATATTTTTAGAAACAATGTGACTCTAGCATTTGCTGATGCTTTTCCTGCCTTGAACGGTTTAGGTATTTCTATGGCAAGGTTAGAATTTGGCGTGGGTGGAGTTATCCCACTACACTCCCACCGTACTTCTAAAGTCATTATTTTGGTTAGAGGTTCAATCATTGCAGGTTTTATTGATACAAACAACACTGCATACTATAAAAGGTTAGAGGTTGGTGACGTCATGGTATTCCCTCAGTCCATGCTCCACTTTCAAGTCAATGTTGGTAGAACTCCAGCTACCGCATTTGTTAGCTTGAACGGTGCAAACCCAGCCCTACAACTCACTAGCCCCTCTTTGTTTGCTGGTAATTTACCAGCTGACATAGCCGAGCAAATCACGCTCATAAGTCACGAGGAAGTATTGCAGATGAGGAGATTGTTCGGCACAGCTTAATATGATTTGATTCTCTAGCATTCTTAGTGTCATGTCGCATCATCTATTTTATTGTTATGCTTTTTTATTGCTAAATTATATTTATTCTAAACTAATAAGCTATTAAATCATTTCTATATATGTCCAATGTAATAAACTTTTGAATTTTTTTCAATAAAGAGTGTATTGTACAACCAAAGATGGACCATTTTTTTGAAGACAACAAAACATGCATCTTGTGTAATCAATAGAAGCTTTTCTAATGTGATACAATTTTTTGTTATAGATTATTTACTCCATCCTTAGATCATATCAAATGTAAATCATACAGCCATAAACAAACCTTATTAGTCCCGTGATTAATGCATAAGCTTGATTCCTCCCTCAAAAAATTAAACAATTATTAAATATATGTGCTCACAACCAGTTTGAATAGTCCTCACGTATCACATACTAATTTTCGATCTTTTCACTTGAATCCGGATTTTCAGAAACAGATTCAAAGTTGAGTTCAAAATAAAAAGCTAAAAATTATTTCTTACACGCGAAGTATAACAATACTACGAGACATTACAAGAAAAGAGTATCATTCCAAAAAATATATTGGAAAAACCTAAAACCTTATAAAAGTACCACGTTTAAAAGATCAAAACCATGTCCAATTTAATAAGATGCAAATCATATGTATATACAGAGTAGTACTGAGTATTGGGTCGGGTTAGAGCTGACATGAGTCACATGCAAAACGGGTCAGGCTGGACCAGACATGTCTAAAGAGTGTATAATTTTATCTATGGAGGGTGATATTTTGACTCTATTAGAGCTGTCAAAATCAGACCCGACCCGATAAGTTACCCAAAACCGACCCGACCTCATTATGACCCAAAAAGTGAGACCCGAAAACCGACTCAACCCAACCTGAAGTCAACCTGAAACCAATTTGACCCAATATTCGAAAACTCGAACCCGATTTGTGTCCGACCCGTTAGGGATCCGACCCATTATAAACCCAACCAGTTACATAACTGACCCATTACAGACCCAACCCAAAGAGAACCCGAAATCGATTACACCCGACACATAACCGATATGACCCGATTTATAACAACTCGTGACCCGAATTAACTTCATATATTAACAATTTGAATATATGTGAATGTGACCTAATCTTGTCCGACCTATTTTTATCCAATTTTTAATAACCTTGAAACAAACATTTTTCATTAATGACCCGATGTGAACCCGATAAAGCGTAAATCGGATTTCAACCAAAATCGAGGTGACCCATTATCATAATTGGCTTGATCCGATATCTAATTGAATTCGAAATAACCTGCTATAACACATTCAAGAACCGATCTGATTTTATCTGAACTGACCTTGACCCAAACCAAATACAACCTGACCCGAACCCAAACCGAACCCGAGAATGCAAATAACCGATTTAACCCGACCCAACAAACCAAATTGACCCGAATTAACCCGAATCGATAAGAACTGACCCACGATGGGTCAACACATAACCGACCCATAGACCCGATTTGACACCTTTAGTCTCTATTACCTTCAATCTTTGGTAGTAAACTAGTGACAAGCAAGTGGAAAACATTTATTACTTGATAGTGTTTAAAAGTTTTGAAAACTATTGACCCATCATTTACCCAACTTGACCTTATAAAAACTCAATAAAACATGATTCTTTAAAAAAAAAAAAACATAATTAAGCCATAATTGATTAGACACTTCTAAAAACAAGTCAGTTAAGAGCCCTAAATGGAGCTCTTCCCATTTGAACATATCTAATACTGAGTACTTTGGATATCGCTAAAATAATTTCAAGGGGCAGCAATTCACAAAACTAACTATTATCTCTGAGGAAGAAAAGGAAGCCAATAGCCGGAAGTACATCTCATACTCTTCAAGCATATAGCTTACAACGGTACAAGTTCTTGCCAAAATCATTGAGTCAATGATATGAATATCAAGTTGAAAAGGTCAAAACACGGTTGTCCGGTTGTCCCCAAACGTTATAAGGGCCTTGTACTAAACTATTATGGAGTATGTGTAAAAAGTTTGCACCCTAATGCTCGTACATGTATATAATTGCTAAATGTTACACTAAAAAATAAAAAAATTCATATATAAATGTTAAATTCCAACATTATTTTGAATTCAAAATTACTGACCTATCATAAAGCCATTACCGATATCTATCATGTATCGAAACTCTAATCACACAATTCAAATACGACAATAAAACCTCTTATAAAAAAAACCGCCACAGGAAGGAATATGATAACTATTTTAAAACTTTCCAGCAAAATATTAAAGGAAAGGGATGAGATTAATTCAATCATAAAGTTTTCCCAATTGTTGTCTTGCCGTTTGCTACTCTCTTTACATAAAAATAATAAAGGAAAAGAAATTGAATAAGAAAATTGGTCAGGGTGAAAACTAATTACTAATTAGTAGTTAAGAAATCCTAGTTGACTTTATAGCTTTCCTACTGGTAAGGTTTGATGAAACTTGGAGGGCAGTCAATAATCAAACTCAGTAATATGCCACGGATCAACCACGACGAAAAGAAGTAAATATATTGTGGCTAGCTCCACCAGATGGTTGGTACGTACTCAATTCGGACGGTGCAGCCAAGGGGTCATAAAGTTCCTAGCTAGTGGTGGAGGAGGTACAATAAGAGATTGCCTAAGAAGATTTAACTTTGGACATTATCATGTATATATAAAGGTGAATTGATAGTCTTGATACGTGAACTAGCTCTTGTAAAAGAACTTCAACAAGCAAGCTTGTGTACATGCCATCACAGGGGAGGAAGAACGTAGGGGTAAATGTGCTCACTTAATTAATGATTGTCGTTCATTGATTGCAACAACCAGATGGGAGACTCAGGCAATTCATGTTTATCGAGAAGGAAATCGAGTTGTTGATTAGGTAGTAAACAGAGGAGTACTGATGCAACAATCAAGAATTTGTGTCTTGGATGTGCTCCTTTAGACTTAATTAAGATTTTAGATGAGGATGTTAGAGGTGGATCTATCACGCCTAGTGCCTCCTTAGGTTTTCTTTGTTTTCTTGGCTTTTTCGGCTTCCTTTCCCTCTTTTGAATAAAAAAATATATACTCCGAATTAGTTGCATATATAAAATAATTATCATAGATTAGTCCCAAATATTAGTGCCACTAATTTGAGTTTTCTACCAAATTAAACCGTCTATCACATACCACATGTTTTACAAGTACTCATATTTTTTAAACTTTTTCACTTGAATCGGGATTTTGAGTCGCACATTCAAAGTTGAGTTCAACAAAGAGCTCAATAGTTTTTTTTTAAACTAATTTCTTGAAAAAAATTATACGACTTTATAAAAAAAATATAACATTCCTGAAATAAATATTGTAATAACCTAAAGTTTGAACAACTAAGAAAAGTTACAGCTACGAAGCGTATATACATCTATATCAAGGTATGACCTCAAGTTTGAACCATACAAAGACTATCAGTATTTTTCGATTCGATCATAATTGAGTAAAATTAAGATAATATAACTGAGTTTAATTAAGATAAAAATCTAAGTCAAGGAATGATGATGGTAAAATTATTGGATCAATGTCAACAGCAGCATCTTCGGTCTCGTTACTCGTTTTCATAATACGTAGGAAGTACATTCTTGACTTTTATGCAAATATACAATGCAAGTATACATGCATGCACGTACGGTAAACGATATCAGCCTACGTAAATGAACAAGTCAACCCATTCACAACAAACATTTTCTATATAAAGGATACCATTTGCCACTACCTAAATGCAAATAACCCATCTACAAAACTAAAGCCATCTCTTATAGTCTTCGATTACAACTACTTCATTCGTTTTAGTACCACCATCCTCATTCTTCTCTAGACCCAGAATGAACAAGCTTTTAGTTTTTCTCATCTTCTCTCTTTTGGCCTTTCTCTCTCAGGCCATAGAACTCGACTTTTGTGTTGGAGATCCTAGTCTCCCTCGAGGACCTGAAGGATATTCTTGCAAAGACCCAGCTAGAGTCACTACTGACGATTTCGTATACACGGGATTTCGTGGGGAGAAAGCCACTACTAATATTTTTAGAAACAATGTGACACTAGCATTTGCTGATGCTTTCCCGGCTTTGAACGGTTTAGGTATTTCTATGGCAAGGTTAGAATTTGGCGTGGGTGGTGTTATCCCACTACACTCCCACCGTACTTCTGAAGTTATTATTTTGGTTAGAGGTTCAATCATTGCAGGTTTTATTGATACAAACAACACTGCATACTACAAAAGGTTAGAGGTTGGTGACGTCATGGTGTTCCCTCAATCCATGCTCCACTTTCAAGTCAATGTTGGTAGAACTCCAGCTACCGCATTTGTTAGCTTGAACGGTGCAAACCCAGCCCTACAACTCACTAGCCCCTCTTTGTTTGCTGGTAATTTGCCAGCTGACATAGTCGAGCAAATCACGCTCTTAAGTCAAGAGGAAGTAATGCGGATGAAGAGATTGTTTGGCACAGCGTAATTAATATGCTTGGATTCTCCAATATTCTTATTGTCACATGCTCACATAACATCATGTTTCTTATATTTATTTTATTTCTCATATTGTGAAATTATTTTTATTTTTTTACGAGTGATTCATTTCTAGTTCTTAATGTAATAAATTTTGAATTCTGTAATAAAGAGTGTACTTTACACCTAAATATGCATGCTACTACTCTTGTATTACTTAATTAATTGTAGCTTTTCCCAAGTGATCGATACAATCTTTTTGTTTATTGATCCATTATGCACTTACGTTGCCTTATTCGAACTAAAGGTATATCCCAGCCAAAACCCCTATTATAGTTGCTAGATTTATTGACCATGAAACTAGTGTAATAGTGTCGTATGGCGTGTAGGGATGTTGATTGGGGTTCACGGAACGGTTTCAGATGATTCATCTCGAGTCGGTTCTTGTCTGGTCATGTTGAAAATGGTCAATTTGGCCTTTCGAGTTAGGTCAGTTCATTATCGAGTCGAGTCAAATTATTTATTTTTTTCTCGGGTTTAGGTTGGGTCATATTCAGTTCGGATCAATCCGGGACAGTTTCTAGATGAGTTACCATGGTTTATTTCAGGTTTAGGTAGAGTTTGGATACAGATCATGTTCGATTTGAGTTCATCCAAATTATTTCTTGGAAAGGTTGTAGCGTGTTGTTTTTGGTTCAAGTAGATTTCGGGTTGGAGTCATAGTCAATTCAGATATTTTCTTTTTAATCCTAGACCATACAAGTTTAGTACCTTCACCAAACCTAGAGAAATATCTCTCCGGCACTATATATTTAAAGTGACAATAGTATTAGGTGGCCAACCGATAGAAATGAGGTATTCAATTATTACACAGTATTTTGTATTGGTCACTTAATAATATTTTGGTCACTGAAGGTCATAAATTAAGGAAGAAAAAAAAGTATATAACCATAACTAACTAAATCATTGCAACATATGCAACCTTAAAAATGAATTTAAACCATAAAAAATATATGAACTTAAGAATGAAGATCCAAATACAACTTCATAAAAAGTATCTAATACTTGATAAAGTGGTTATATAAATTAGTAACACAATACTTACTTAAATATTTAGAAAATCATTTAAAAATTTATGAGGTTAGTTCCACAATATATATATTTTAAAATTAATATAAGAGTTTAATTTTTAAGGTTATCTCAAAACTGGTCATAGATAGTTAGGTTGTTAAAAGGTCGAGTGAAATTGGGGCAAAGTTGTTATTAGTTATTTATTTTGTTATATTGATTTTGGGTGAATCCAAATCAGGTCTGTTACGGGTCAGGTAGTCTTCAGGTCGAGCCTTTAAGTGGATTAGGTCACATTCAGGTCGGATGCATCGGGTTCAGATTTTGAAATGTCTGATCTAATTGATTTCAGTTTGACTTCATGTCATGTTGGCCGGGTTGGTTTACATGTCTCAATTATCGAGTTATAAGTAATGTGGTCGGGTAAAATTTTGACATCCTTAATGACGAGGGTCGTTACCATAATAATAAGTCAAAAAAAACTTAAACCATGTTCAAATACTATTCTCAATCAATTACGAAACCTTGGCAAACATCCAAGTTTTGTGTAGAAATTCACCGACGTTACCTTAGTGGAGCATTTGGAATGAGAGGAATTGCAAAGATTTGCAATAACAAGGAATTCTCAACATGCCGCATTTTCAACAAAACATTGATTCCGCACAACGTGGAAATTTAGGAACTCGGTACCTTTAAACAACCGTCAAAAGTCAAGTACGTTTCATACATCACCTCACCACCCACCTTCTCATACTCATAACCTCGTTTATTGGATCCCCCCTTTTGTAGGGTCCTACAAAATAAATTTTGATGGTTCATCATCAGAGATTATCAATGTTTTGTCGTCAAACGCTTTCACTTACAATATGTGAGAAGTGTCCCCATTTTTTTTGGCAAAGGAAACTACAAATAACTTTAGCTAGGTCATGTGTACTTAAAACTAAAGATCTATCCACCTTAATGCACGAGAAATGCCCTCGTATCTACGGCTTCAAATTGGCTAGTAATCTTCTTATTCGAGATCTTCATATTGAAGGTGACAACCTATTAGTCATCCACTCAATGAAGATGGAAAATCGATAATGTCATAATCCAATACTATCTATCCATCTTCTCCTCCAACTCTTGGTCTATTTGCCACATTTAACGAAAAACAAATAGTGTCGTGTATTGGATTGCTAATATTGGGTATCATTAATTCGTAAATATTTATCTATTAAACTAATAGTGTAGTTCTTGATAATATGGTAAAAACGGACTTCTTAGGTCATCCCTTGAAACCGAGGAAAGCCTAATATAATTCCTCCTTTTTACATTTATAAAAATAAATAAATAAATAAATAAATAAATAAAATATTTGAAAAGCGCGTCAGTTCTCTCCTTACGTTGTTAGTCAAACCATCTACTTTTGTGTTACGTTTAGTCAATTAGGAATTGAATTGGTCCCATAAACTTCCACAGTGAATTGTGTTTCCTAGCCTTTGATATCAGATATAAATTATGTTTAGTTAAAATTAATAAGAAAGGAAAGATACACGAAGCATAAAAGCCACCAATTGCAAGGGGAGAAATTCCTAATTTATATCTGATATAAATATATCAAAGGTATTTTTGTAATTTTATTTTTATATCTTAAATCATAATGTTTATAACTGATATGTGATTTTTTGTATTTATATATATATATATTTTGTATTTCTATATCTGATATACCATAGCTATATTTGATATCTCAATATCTTGATATACTCTATATATCCCATACCATTATATTTTCAATTCGATCATTAACCGAGTAGAGTTAAGGTAACTGAGTATAATTATGACAAATTTGAAGTCAAAGAAAGATGATGGTTCAATGTCAACGGCGGAAGCATCTTCTCATTCCCCCTTTGCATACGACGTACACTATTGACTTTTATATATACATAATACACAAGTATACATACATGCATGCATGGTAAACAATATCAGCCTACGTAAATGAACGGTTCAACCCATCCACCACAAATTTTTTCTATATAAAGGATACCCATTTGCCGCTAACAAAATGCAAGTAACAAATCTACAATACTAAAGCTTACTCCGATCCATTCGTTTTATCGTCTCTTAGAGTCTTCAATAATTGTTCCTTTCGTTTTAGTCCCATCATCCTCATTCCTCTCTATCTTACTCAAAATGAACAAGCTTTCAGTTTTCTTCATCTTTACTCTTTTGGCCTCTCTCTCTCAGGCCATAGAACTCAACTTTTGCGTTGGAGATCCTAGTCTCCCAAGAGGACCTGAAGGGTATTCTTGCAAAGACCCTGCTAGAGTCACTACTGATGATTTCGTATATACTGGATTTCGTGGAGAGAAAGCTACCACAAATATTTTTAGAAACAATGTGACTCTAGCATTTGCTGATGCTTTTCCGGCCTTGAACGGTTTAGGTATTTCTATGGCAAGGTTAGAATTTGGCGTGGGTGGTGTTATCCCACTACACTCCCACCGTACTTCTGAAGTTATTATTTTGGTTAGAGGTTCAATCATTGCAGGTTTTATTGATACAAACAACACTGCATACTACAAAAGGTTAGAGGTTGGTGACGTTATGGTGTTCCCTCAATCCATGCTCCACTTTCAAGTCAATGTTGGTAGAACTCCAGCTACTGCATTTGTTAGCTTGAATGGTGCAAACCCAGCCCTACAACTCACTAGCCCCTCTTTGTTTGCTGGCAATTTGCCAGCTGACATAGCCGAGCAAATCACGCTCTTAAGTCACGAGGAAGTAATGCATATGAAGAGATTATTCGGAACGGCTTAATTAATATGCTTCACTAATATACTTATTGTCACATGACATCATGTTTCTTTTTTTTTTTATGTTGTTGTGAATTATATATTTTTTTACGAGTAAGTTCTTAATTCATTTCTATGTAACAATGTAATAAATTTTGAATTCTTTTGAATAAAGAGTGTATTTAAATATGCACATTCCTAGTACTCTTTATTACTTAATTGTAGCTTTTGTAAATTGGTCGACATAATATTTTTGTTATTTATCCATTATATACTTACGTTCCCTTATTCAAAATAGAGGTAATGTAGCTAATAGCTTGCATGCGAGTACTACACAACTATACAAATGTGTGTACACATTCGCCCAACAGACCCATCCTAATACCTCTCGTGCATGCGACGGAATCATATATTCATCCATTCTTTATGTTGACTTACAAATTACGTATCAAACAATTGATGGCATTCTTTGCTGCGCCATAATCTTGACAAACGAGGTAATTAATGAAATGGAGGAATTCACATTTTTAAATTGCAAATAGAATTACAAGAGGACATACTAATACACTGTATGTTTACGAATTATAAGTTGTGTGAAGCAACATGTATATAACTCATATTTCATAAAGCAATACTGTTATTCTATGTAATGCAAAAACGATTTGCCCAAGAAAAAAAAAATTGATTTACTCCCTACTTATTTAGAAATATTATAAGGCATCCTTAGGCTATGAATTTTAATCATTTAATATAACCATATAATTAGTAGCATATACAATTACCATATAAGTAGTCCCAATCTTTATTGCATGGTGCAGTATAGGGAAAAAGAAGAAATTCCTAATTTATACCTGACATATGTATATTGAGGGTTTTTTTTTTGGAATTTTATATCTTTACTTGAGATTATAATGTATATACTTGATATATATTTTTTTCTGTATTTTTATATTTTCTGTATTTCTTTATATAATATAACAATACATATATCTGATATAACAATAGTTATATCTAATATAACAACATCTATATAATAATAGTTATATCTGATATAATAATATATATCTAAAAATTTCAATATCCTAATATAATTTATATCAAATATGAATTAGAAAATCTCAAAAGTGCTCTCACGTTGAGTTTTCTACCATTTTTTGTCTGTCACATTTATTTGTCAAGCTTTTTCACTAGCTTGAATCCAAATCACATTCAAATGGAGTTCAACAAACAGCTAAAATAGTTCTAAGAAAATTTCTTACACAAATTCAATACAGTATGGGACAATAAAAAATATGAAGTAATAAGTATTCAAGCTTGTAATAACTAGCATGTGTACGTTACATACAAGAAAAAGGTATAGTTTTATACACCATCGGTTACTTGTAAATTATACATGAACATATAACATGTATCCAGATGCATATTACTCTAGCTTCTTCCTAGAGTATATCAAGGCCTTCCAAATTGATAACTAATATGTGTCTCTATTAATATATAGATTTTTATAATGTTATTAATAATATGTAATATTAATGCAATAATATTACAAAGCTACCAAAGGGTGCATGAAATTGCATAAATTTACTATATATTATAAAAGGAATAATATAAATGGTGCTTATTTAAATTTTGACAATATTTCCCGAATAGTGTAATAGATTTTATAGTTTTGATATTACCGATTGTATTGTAATCGAGTTTTGATTGTAATATCATTTGCATTCATTTTATTTAATTTCAAGGGAATGGAAACAAGAGTAAGAAATTTTTATATCAATAATATTTTTTTTGTAGTACTTATCTATATAAGTGACAGTTAATATTTCGTTTATTTTAGTCAACATGCTTATGAAATGGGAATTGTAAGGTAGTTTCGTTGTCTTGTAATATGTGGAGTTCTCTTCGATGTTTGTAGAATATCAAATTAATTATCAATTCCAGGATGAATGGTGATATATGGCATCCAATGGAGAATTCCAATTCGTCCTTAATTGAATCTCGTTTTCCCAATAAAATAAAGTAATCAATTAATCATGATCATCACCGTTACATCTTGACAAAGTCTCTCCTATCCATTGGTAAAGCCATCTACTCATCTCACACAATAACAACTTATTGCATTTTGCCAATTATATAACAACTATTATTCTCATTAGGTTTGGGAAATTCTTGATCCGCATTTATTTAACCAAAAAAGCATACTTTATATTTGAATGAAGGCATGAAACCACACCATTCTTAATCAATTTTGACAGAGTATGCTCTCTTGGAAATAAAAAATTAAGGGAACATAATTAATGCAAAAAAATAAAACCCAAAATAATTATAGTATAAAATAATTGAATTGTTCAAGCTGCAAGATCTCTCAAATTTTTCTTTGGATAATTGGATATAGCATTTGAGAAATTTCTAATTTATATCTGATATAAATATATCAAAAGCATTTTCATAATTTGATTTTTATACCTGAAATCATAATGTCTATACTTGATATACATTTTTTTTGTATTTTTATATCTTCTATTTTTTCTATATCTGATATAACAATAATTATATCTGAAATTCATATATTCTGATAAAATTTAGATCACATATAAATTAGGAAAGCCTTTATACCATTTATTTGTTCATTTGAGCCACCTACAACTATTAAGTTGGTGTTGGTCAAGACCGTCATACCTTCATGTGAAATTGTGAATGAACGAGTCTTCAGACTATAAACTATATAGATATACCTAGCTGTTTTGTAGACTTTCGAGGTCGTCCATTTCTATGAAATAGGGTATCAATTGTTTCTAAGAAAATACAAGTAACCCATCCACAACGCAAAAGCTAAACTATATTTTTAACCTCATATAACAACCACTTTTTTTTAAGAGGAACCTCGTATAAACCCCATTTGCACCACCTATCCCTTCTTGTCTCTTAGCGTCCCTCTCAAATGCCATAGAACTTGACTTTTGTGTCGGAGATCCTAATCTGCCTAGGGGACCGGAAGGATATGATTGCAAAGATTTGGCTAGAATCACGATTGATGACTTCGTTTACACTGGTTTTCGTGGAAAAAGAACCACCTCAAGTATACTTAGGAACAACGTGACTCTAGCGTTTTCAAATGCATTCCCAGCATTGAATGGTCTAGGCATCTTTATGGCAACAATAGACTTTGGCATAGGTGGAGTAATCCCACTACACTTTCATCGAAATTTTTTCTCGAAATCCTTATATCCACAAACCTAATAACTTAGAAATTGACACAACTATATAGTGCCCTAAAAGTAAGGAGTTTCAAAAAAATCATGACAATCGGATTCTCGGGTAACGAGATACGTCATTCCGAATTTATCGTAACTTTTGGGATTCCCTCGATATCAAAGTAGAAATAATATCATCATTTTTAGCTTACCATTTTATAAATCATAATTTTCCATGATAAAAGGAATCATCAGATGTTACTAGTGAATTTGTATGTTACAAATTAAATCATTTTTTAGTTTAAATATACTTTAGTTGTATTTGAAGTGTTTATACATAAAAAGTTGAGTATTATACAAAGAAGTTGAGTTGGTGTAATGGTTAAGGGGTTAAATATTATAAATGACTTGGCAGTTTAATATTTTGCTGACAACGGTTTCACTTTGGTCCAATAGTAAAACTGATATCCTTGACAACGGTTCGGGGTGTTACAGAATGAGTCTTGAGATTTCATTGGGTAGTTGTAACTCTACCACTAGCTCTAGTTTAGCTGGCTTTGGTTCCAACCAAGATTCCATTCGAACCTCTCGTCTGTGGGGACTTTCAAACATCTGATCTCTGGTATCGAGACACATATTTCGGTCTGATTTAATTTGTGTCCATCGAGATGGCTTGAAGCAACCTGGTTTCGAGTAGTGATTGATTAGGTTGAGGTGGAATGGGCAACAATGTGGGATGGAGTGTGGGTATAGTAGAGGTTTTCTTGCTGGATGAAGGCTTTTTGAGGGCTTGTGGTTGAGAAAGATTCAAGCTAGCTAGCTAGCAGGTTGAAGAGCAGATCGATTCTGTCCAAGGGTTTAGGTGGTTGTTTTCATTTTCCTTGCTAAGAACATTTAAATATGATAAGTTTGAGATCTTATCCCCCAATTGGAGCTGAGCCTAGAATCTTCTCTAAGATTAGCTTGGTTAATCGAAGCTACATGTCCCAACATTTTCCAAATTATTGGATCAATGTCAACGGCAGCATCTTCGGTCTCGTTACTCGTTTTCATAATACATAGGAAGTACATTCTTGACTTTTATGCAAATATACAATGCAAGTATACATGCATGCACGTACGGTAAACGATATCAGCCTACGTAAATGAACAAGTCAACCCATTCACAACAAACATTTTCTATATAAAGGATACCATTTGCCACTACCTAAATGCAAATAACCCATCTACAAAACTAAAGCCATCTCTTATAGTCTTCGATTACAACTACTTCATTCGTTTTAGTACCACCATCCTCATTCTTCTCTAGACCCAGAATGAACAAGCTTTTAGTTTTTCTCATCTTCTCTCTTTTGGCCTTTCTCTCTCAGGCCATAGAACTCGACTTTTGTGTCGGAGATCCTAGTCTCCCTCGAGGACCTGAAGGATATTCTTGCAAAGACCCAGCTAGAGTCACTACTGACGATTTCGTATACACGGGATTTCGTGGGGAGAAAGCCACTACTAATATTTTTAGAAACAATGTGACACTAGCATTTGCTGATGCTTTTCCGGCTTTGAACGGTTTAGGTATTTCTATGGCAAGGTTAGAATTTGGCGTGGGTGGTGTTATCCCACTACACTCCCACCGTACTTCTGAAGTTATTATTTTGGTTAGAGGTTCAATCATTGCAGGTTTTATTGATACAAACAACACTGCATACTACAAAAGGTTAGAGGTTGGTGACGTTATGGTGTTCCCTCAATCCATGCTCCACTTTCAAGTCAATGCTGGTAGAACTCCAGCTACCGCATTTGTTAGCTTGAACGGTGCAAACCCAGCCCTACAACTCACTAGCCCCTCTTTGTTTGCGGGTAATTTGCCAGCTGACATAGCCGAGCAAATCACGCTCTTAAGTCACGAGGAAGTAATGCGGATGAAGAGATTGTTTGGCACAGCGTAATTAATATGCTTGGATTCTCCAATATTCTTATTGTTACATACTCACATGACATCATGTTTCTTATATTTATTTTATTTCTCATATTATGAAATTATTTTTATTTTTTTTGTGAGTGATTCATCTCTAGTTCTTAATGTAATATCTTGAATTCAGTAATAAAGAGTGTACGGTACACCTAAATATGCATGCTAGTACTCTTGTATTACTTAATTGATTGTAGCTTTTCCCAAGCGATCGATACAAGTTTTTTGTTTATTGATCCATTATGCACTTACGTTACCTTATTCGAACTAAAGGTATATCCCAACCAAAACTCCTATTATAGTTGCTAGATTTATTGACCATGAAGCTAGTGTAATAATGTCGTATGGTGTATAGGGATGTCAATTCGAGTTTACGGATCGCTTTGAATGATTCATCTCGAGTCGGGTTGTGTTGAAACTGGTCAATTAGGCCTTTCGGGTCAGGTCAGTTCATTATCGAGTCGAGTCAAATTGTTTATTTTTTCTTAGGTTCAGGATGGGTCATATTCAGTTCGGGTCAAGCCGGGTCGATTTCTAGATGGGTTACAATGGTTTATTTCAGGTTTAGGTAGAGTTTGGATTCAGATCATGTTCGATTTGAGTTCATCCGAATTGATTCTTAGAAGGGTTATAGCGTGTTGTTTTTGATTCAAGTAGATTTCGGGTTGGAGTATGTCATAGTCCGTTCAGATCTTTTCTTGTTAATCCTAGACCATACAAGTTTAGTACCTTCACCAAACCTAGAGAAATATCTCTCTAGCACTATCTATTTAAAGTGACAATAGTATCAGGTGGCCAACCAATAGAAATGAGGTATTCAATTATTACATAGTATTTTGTATTGATCACTTAATAATATTTTGGTCACTGAAGGTCATATATTAAGGAAGAAAAAAAATATATACCCATAACTAACTAAATCATTGCAACATATGCAACCTTAAAAACTAATTTAAACCATAAAAAAATATATGAACTTAAGAATGAAGATCCAGCCAAATACAACTTTATAAAAATTATCTAATACTTCATAAAATGGTAATATTAATTAGTAACACAATACTTACTTAAATATTTAGGAAATCATTTAAAAATTTATGAGGTTAGTTTCACAATAGGATATATATTTTAAAAATAATATAAGAGTTTAATTTTTAAGGTTATCTCAAATCGGGTCACAGATAGTTAGATTGTTAAAAGGTCAGGTGAAATTGGGGCAAAGTTTTTATCAATCAAGTTATATCAGTTATTTATTATGTTATCTTAATTTCGGGTTGAATTCAGATTAGGTCTGTTATGGGTCAGGTTGTCTTTGGGTCGGGTCTTTAAGTGGTTGGGTCACATTCAGGTCGGATGCATCAAGTTCAGATTTTGGAATGTCGAGTCTAATTGATTTCAGTTTGACTTCATGTCATGTTGGCCTAGTTGGTTTACGTGTCTCACTTATTGAGTTATAACTAGGTCAGTTTCATGTAATTTTGTAGGTCGGGTAAGATTTTGACATTCTTAATTACATGACCATATATTTAAAGCGGTGTATGAAATTGTCACCCCCCCCCCCCCCCCCCCCAAAAAAAAAAGGAGCATAGTTACACCAACATACTTTACCAAGGTTTTGTCTTTCTTTCCATACAAAGTGGGGTTCAAAAAAATAGGTTTCAAAATTTATAAATTAATTCCTTTCAGCAACGAATTCTCATGTAATAAGTCAAAAAAAACTTAAACCATGTTCAGATACTATTCTCAATCAATTACGAAACCTTGGCAAGTATCCAAGTTTTGTGTAGAAATTCACCTACCTTAGTGGAGCATTTGGAATGAGAGGAATTGCAAAGATTTCAATAACAAGGAATTCTCAACATGCCGCATTTTCAACAAAACATTGATTCCACACAACGTGGAAACTTAGGAACAACCGTCAAAAGTCAAGTACTCCGTGAATTGTGTTTCCTAGCCTTTGATATCATATATGAATTATGTTTAGTTAAAATTAATGAGAAAGGAAAGATACACGAAGCATAAAAGCCACCAATTGCAAGGGGAGAAATTCCTAATTTATATCTGATATAAATATATCAAAGGTATTTTTGTAATTTTATTTTTATATCTTAAATCATAATGTTTATAACTGATATGTGATTTTTTGTATTTATATATATATATATTTTGTATTTCTATATCTGATATACCATAGCTATATTTGATATCTCAATATCTTGATATACTCTATATATCCCATACCATTATATTTTCAATTCGATCATTAACCGAGTAGAGTTAAGGTAACTGAGTATAATTATGACAAATTTGAAGTCAAAGAAAGATGATGGTTCAATGTCAACGGCGGAAGCATCTTCTCATTCCCCCTTTGCATACGACGTACACTATTGACTTTTATATATACATAATACACAAGTATACATACATGCATGCATGGTAAACAATATCAGCCTACGTAAATGAACGGTTCAACCCATCCACCACAAATTTTTTCTATATAAAGGATACCCATTTGCCGCTAACAAAATGCAAGTAACAAATCTACAATACTAAAGCTTACTCCGATCCATTCGTTTTATCGTCTCTTAGAGTCTTCAATAATTGTTCCTTTCGTTTTAGTCCCATCATCCTCATTCCTCTCTATCTTACTCAAAATGAACAAGCTTTCAGTTTTCTTCATCTTTACTCTTTTGGCCTCTCTCTCTCAGGCCATAGAACTCGACTTTTGCGTTGGAGATCCTAGTCTCCCAAGAGGACCTGAAGGGTATTCTTGCAAAGACCCTGCTAGAGTCACTACTGATGATTTCGTATATACTGGATTTCGTGGAGAGAAAGCTACCACAAATATTTTTAGAAACAATGTGACTCTAGCATTTGCTGATGCTTTTCCGGCCTTGAACGGTTTAGGTATTTCTATGGCAAGGTTAGAATTTGGCGTGGGTGGTGTTATCCCACTACACTCCCACCGTACTTCTGAAGTTATTATTTTGGTTAGAGGTTCAATTATTGCAGGTTTTATTGATACAAACAACACTGCATACTACAAAAGGTTAGAGGTTGGCGACGTTATGGTGTTCCCTCAATCCATGCTCCACTTTCAAGTCAATGTTGGTAGAACTCCAGCTACCGCATTTGTTAGCTTGAATGGTGCAAACCCAGCCCTACAACTCACTAGCCCCTCTTTGTTTGCTGGCAATTTGCCAGCTGACATAGCCGAGCAAATCACGCTCTTAAGTCACGAGGAAGTAATGCGTATGAAGAGATTATTTGGAACGGCTTAATTAATATGCTTCTCTAATATTCTTATTGTCACATGACATCATGTTTCTTTTTTTTTTATTATGTTGTTGTGAATTATATATTTTTTTATGAGTAAGTTCTTAATTCATTTCTATGTAACAATGTAATAACTTTTGAATTCTTTTGAATAAAGAGTGTATTTAAATATGCACATTCCTAGTACTCTTGTATTACTTAATTGTAGCTTTTCCAAATTGTTCGACAAAATATTTTTCTTATTGATCCATTATACACTTACGTTCCCTTATTCTATATAAAGGTATATATCTAATATCTTGGCATGCGAGTACTACACAACTATATATACAAATGTGTGTACACAATCGACAACACACCCATCCTAAATCCTAATACTTCTCGTGCATGCGAAGGATTCGTACATTCTCTATGTTGACTTACAAATCACGTATCAAACAATTGATGACATTCTTTGTTGCGCCATAATCTTGACATACGGAGTAATTATTAAAATGGAGGAATTCACATTTTTAAAATTGCTAATAGAATCACATGAAGAGGACATACTAATACAATGTATATGTACGAAATATAAGTTTTGTGAAGCAACTGTATAACCCAATATTTCTTAATAAGCAATGTTGTTATTCTATGTGATGCAAAAAGGATTTGCCAAAGAAAAAAAATTGTTTTACTCCCTGCTTATTTATAAATCTTATAAGGCATCCTTAGTCTATTTATTTGAATCATTTAATATAACCATATAATTAGTAGCACGGGGTTTCTTATAATATTGCAAAGCTACAAAGAAAGCATGAAATTGCATAAATTTACCATATATAATAGAAAGAATAATATAAATGGGTGCTTATTTAAATTATAACTCATAATCAATATAACATATTTCCCGAAAAAGTGTAATAGATTTTGTAGCTTTGATATTACTGACTGTATTATTGTAATCGATTTTTTTATTGTAATATCATTTGAATTCATTTTATTTATTTTTAAGGGAAACAAGAGTAAGAAATATTTATATCAATAATGTTTTTTTGTAGTACTTATCTATATTTAGTGAAAGTTAACATTTTATAGTATAATGTTGGTAATAATCTCAATGTGAAGTTCTCTTCGATGTTTGTAGAATATCAAATTAATTATCAATTCCAGGATGAATGGTGACATGGCATCAAATGGAGAATTAATCCTTAATTGAATCTCGTTTTCCCAATAAAATAAAGTAATTAACTAATAATGATCATCACCCTTGCATCTTGACAAGTCTCTCCTATCCAATGGTAAAGTCGTCTACTCATCTCACCCAATAACAACTACTATTCTCTTTGGGAAATTCTTGGTCAAGCATTTATTGAACCATAAAAAGCGTACATTATATTTGAGTGAAGGCATGAAGCATTGAAGCCACACCATTCTTAATCAATTTTGACGGAGTATGTTCTCTTGGAAAAAATTCATGGGAACATCATTAATGCAAAAATTTAAAAGCCAAAATAATTATGGTAAAAAATTATTGAATTGGCCTGGTCAAGCTACAAGATCTCTCAAAAAAAATTATAATTTGATATATCATTTGAGAATTTCCTAATTTATACCTAATATAAATATATTTGGAGCATTTTTCATAATTTTAATTCTATATCTGAGATTATAATATATATATATATATATGATATACTTTTCTGTATTTCTAATTCTTTTACTTTTCTGAATCTAAAATGACAATACCTATATCAAAATAGTTATATCTAATATAATAATAAATATATTTGATATCTCTGTATTCTAAAAGAATCAAATATAAATTAATAAAGCACATGTAACATTTATTACTTTATTTGAGCCGCCTACAACTGTTAAGTTGGTCAAGAATGTCATATCGTCTTGTGAAATTGTGAATGAACGAGCGAGTCTTTAGACTATAAACTGTATAGATATACCTAGCTGTTTTGAAGACTTCTTTTATTTATTTTTTTAAGACTTATGTGGTCGTCCATTTCTACGAAATGGGTATCAAATGTTTCTAAGAAAATACAAGTAACCCATCCCCAACAAAAAATCTAAGCTACCTTTTTTAACCTCATGTAACAACCACTTTTTATTTAGGAGGAACCTCGTATAAACACCATTTGTAATAGAGCTGTTAATTTTCAACCCAAACCATAAACCTGACTGTACCGATCTAATCCGTTTTAACCTAAATTGGCTTACAACCTGAAAGGTATAACCCGTAACCCGCTCCAACCCAACCCATATTCAACCTATAAACCAATTTAACCCGAAATACAACCCGACCTGAATCCGACTGGCTCCAACCCGAATATAACCCAGTTCCGAAATGACCCGACCCACTAACAACCCATCCCGATTGTACACTAATTAGTAACAACTTGAACCCGATTAAACCTGACAAGAAACCAATAAGGCATAATTGATAGTGACCCTTAACCCAATTTAAGAAGAAATATTCAAAATCAACCTGTTAGAAACACAACAGTAGAGTTACCATACTAAAATCACATTTTCTTGCAAATTATTAAGATTATCAACAAACGACTTATTATTTCGCAAAATTCTAACTTAGAAGTATATTTTAATATACTTGAAATATTGAAATACGTATATTACATTCTAATTGAAAAAAGATATTTCTACAAAATTAATAATAAGCACATAAAACTTTTAATTATGAATTTAGAATTATTTTATTTAAACTAACTTTTGAAAATTAAAAAAAAATTATTAATTGTGCCAAACTACAAAAGAAGTATAAAACTATCTAATAAAATAGACTTTCATTCGTCACTAATTGACATCCACTTTATCTTTTCAGACAGAAACACAACTAAAAATGCTCAAATCTAATAATGTTGTTAATTAAATTATTTAAATTCTAAGTAGGTAAAATCATAGAATTTTTATTCTCGTAATTTCATTGGTGAAATCATAGTATTTTTATTCTCATAAATCTATGGAAATAGTAAGGAAATATCATGCAACGGTTTAAGCATCAAGAAGCCCCACGTCTTTGTCAACATTTAATGCTGCATACACAATGGAAGACCTCTCATCTGATTCAAAGTTTACTTGTAAGTCACTGCACAAGAAATTGACAAATTTATGGTCGAATAAACCAAGGGGAAGAATACATTATATCATACTGAAATGAAAACCTGAAGCATTGGCTTAAGCATCCTAAAGAACACGCAACATTGGCAAAATGTTCCACAGCTAACAAGAAAACACTAAGAAAACAGAAAACCTGAAAACTGAGTTGATTACTGAAGCCATTATTGGACCTTAATCGTGGACCTTGATACACAACACTTTCTTTAACAACCAATAAGACAGAACAAGTTGTCACATTTTAAAGGATTATTTTCAACAAACCTGAGAATATAATAAAATACGAGTACTTTACCAAAAGGTTTTCCTAAACTACACCATGGAAGCCTCATGGTTTAATCAACCCTAGTAATCCTGGTATGACAGCACATACTTCAAGAGGTGTTTGGAATGTTGTTAGGCCACGCCCTTCTCTTCCTGTATAAAGCTATGAATGGTGTTTCTGTTAGAAAATCTGTGGCTGTGTAATGCTAGTTTCATTGGAACTACATCAATTACTTTCTTCCTGTTACAAAGCAACTTGTGAATGGTGGGTGTTTCAGTTAGCATTTAGGCAAACAAGATTTGGCGCAGTGCTACATTGGCCACAGTGGTTATGTTTATATTTCCATTCTGACATATGGGGAAATTTGATTGATTATGTAGGTTCGTATTTGGGTAAGTGTACACACTAACACATTTAGATGTTAGCTTTTAAAAGAATGTAAAGTAAATATAATATTGGTTCTTGGTGAAATTGCTATGCAACTGGATTCAAGATTTGGGTATAGTGGTGCATTTCTATGATTTGTTCTTCTAGCTTTACCTTATACTGTTCAAGATGATGGCTGATAATTATGTGTTCTCTGAGTCCGATGATGTAGATACAAAGTCATGTAGGAATGCCTTCACTGAAGGCAATAACCTGGTTTATTTAAAAGTATAAGATGATCAAGAGAATGAGTTGTTCTAGTCCAACTTCTGCACCATCTTTGATATAGCTAGTCCGCAATTGGCAACAAATCATGCACTTCACAATTAGAGGAAGTATTTTTCATGTCACTTTCACTATTATCTTCCTGAAGTAAAACATCCATCTACATGTTTAGAAGAGTTATGGAAAACATCAGGTTCCATTAAAATTTTGTTGGACTGAGTCTACAATACAAGATCAAGAGAATCAGGTTCCATCAAGTTGGAATGGATGTATAAAACTGAAAATTGTCCAAGTACGGAAAGACAGATGCATAGACAATTATTATAAAAAAAAAAATATAAAGAAATAAAGAAACAGGGTGACATTGAATGAGTATTGTTTTTTTGAAGGAAGAATGAATATGTTTTGCTCAACAAATTTAACTGAATGCTAGAAACTATTAATTGTCAAGTCTTTAAACATATGTTTAGAGATCCTCAAACCCTTCTTCATCTCCATCTTCTTCAGTCCTTTGGAATTCGCTTCGCCACATTTCCATCTGCAAAGACGTAAAATGTCAAAAAATCACAAGGAACGCATATAGTTCAATTTCAACTCAAGCACCACATCTACACCCCCAAGAAAAGAATTTAATCACAGTTTGTACATTAGAAGTTTGTTCAAACTACTAGAAATCATTTATCCAGTTTTATAATATCCCGTTATCTTTGGTTGTGCCTTTTCATCCACATTTACCAATACCATCAAAGGATTGTTTTAAGCTGGCGATAAGTAAAAACCAGGAGATGAAAATGTGGAACATAAGCAGGGATATAAATCTGGAACACAAGATCCCAACCCTGTTAAGCTCATACAAGGAGCAGAATATGAGGCAGCAAAAAACCAGGATGTGAAAATGTGAGACATAAGCTGGGACATAAAACTGGAACACAAGATCCCAACTCTGTTAAGCTCATACCTTGAGCTGAACATGAGGCAGCAAAAGTTGTAACATATTGAATCGAACCCTACATATTATTCCCTCCTCTCCCATATTGGGAGTGTAGTTGAAGTGTGAGCAAAAACTACGTGCTCTAACCTGATCATCTGAAAACCGTGCATGCTCTGCAACAAAGAGTACAGTGTTGTAGGATTCCCTTGATAGATCCCTGCCAAAACTTCTAGCCACACCTTCGTAGTCGATTACCTGAACCTGAAATCCATGGCGCATGAAAAGCTTGTGCATCCATTCTTCTTGATCAGTCTGAGATAGAAAGAAAAACAAAGGAGATTGGTCCTTCCATGGAGAAAATGATGTAAACCAAATCCAAAGCAAGCATTCCAAGAGGAAACTAGTACCTTCAGTTCAAGTTCAGCTTCTGTTAACCAGGCAGGGAATTCTCCTATTATAAGACTTCCCTTTGTGGCCAAACTACTCACAACAGACAAAACATCTTCAAAATCTGCCAAAGTCAACAGAGGCAGTCCCTGCATAAAGCACAATTATGTTCATTCAAATAGAGTGCACTGCTTTTCAAGATAAGAAGGCAAAAGACAGAGAGATGTCGATGACAAGAAAACCTGGAGAGCCCATATACTTGGGCGGTTACCATTAAATCCTTTTTTTCGCAGGACTTCTTGTATGTTAGATGTCTCCAATGAGACATGAAGCAATAAGCAGCTCCTGTTGACTTGAGCCCCGATATCTGAAATTGATTAGGACACCATGTCAAAAGACACGGTAGTGCAGATTAACATTAGTACTCGTATATGATGAAAGGCAGTCAAATTGTTCTTCTCTACATGTACAAAAAATAACACAAAATACCAACAGTCCAACAGTTATCATTTCCCAAAGATTGACTAGGAAAGGAGAACTTTAATGATATGCTAATTGGCTTGTATCCAAAAGTTCTGAGCATATTACAATTGGATTACATAAGAAATCACCACATTTGTCTGTGGTAAACATAACACACCTCTTAGCTTCTGAGACACTTCACAATAGATTCTGTCTGGTGATACGTCAAAAATCAGCATTGAGCTTGGCCAGGTTAGTCTATAAGCACGAGTATCTGCACCATCTGTCAATAAAACAACCTACATAATGTTCATAATTCCATAAAACATAGTTACTACTGTCCTTGGAATCAACTAGAAGCTTCATACGTACAGACTTAGGACTGGTCATACCTGCTTCAATTCGTCGTTATTTCTCAAAGTTTGGAGCAGATTATCATCAACGAACCTGGTAGCAAGGCAATAAGGGTGTGCGTGCTGCTTCATATAGACAGGCGTATTTGCAGGAACCAAGCAAGCAACATAAGGATCATGGAAAAGAGGGTCTGCAGATGCAAATTTAGCCAGAGGCCTAACATGTTAGAATCACAGCATGAGCACCATTTACAATCCATAATTCTTAACAGAAAACATTTAAGACTATATACAAGTCGACATTGAAAGATTTGGTAATCAACTCACAGTTTCAATCAATTCTTTTAATGATTAAGGATTGACAAGTTGTAAAATGCTTCGGTGGCTTATTGAGTTTCCTACACAATCCTTCATTCTTTCTTATAATTATGCAATTATGCCAAGTAATTAATATTAAGATAAACTCGATGATGCATAAAACTACCTCAACTACTTCCATTATATCTCTTCCCCCGACTATTCGCATAACAGGCAGGCAGAGTTTTTGCAAAGCTATCAAATTTTTATGATAGCCGGTACAAAAGACTTCTTCATCGAGTTCAGGACGGGTGTAGTTGATGCAATGTTTAACCCACATTCCTTGTCTAGTCAAACAATCACTAAATCACATATTCAACTAAGGGAGGCCATGGTTAAGCAAGGTAGACAACAATCAAACCATAGAATAAACCAAAATGAAGAACGACAATTACACTCAGTAAATAAACCGGCCATTATCCATTATTCAAGCAAATATACATTTCAAAAAACTACTAACATACTACAATACAGCTGCCAGTTTAAGAATTCCAAGCATTTTTAGCAAGAGGCCTACCAAGTGTTCGACGAAATGCATGAATGAAACTGAGAAACAAAGAAAGAGGCAGAGTAGAGTAAGAGAGATGCCTGGGCGATGGGTCTCCTGGAAACGAAGGGCAGCGGAGTGGAGGGCAGCACGAAGTAAAGGGTCATCATCACTGCTCAATTTTGCGGCGACTCTGCGACTAATTGACTTTTTCGTGAGTGGGGATTGACAATGGAGGAATGTGGCCAACGTAGAGTTGTGGCTGAAACTTTTTAAAGTTTCCATCTTTCAGAAGATGACTTCCAGAAAAGGGTAGAATTTGAGAATTTGAAGGGGGGATGCTGTTGAAGTTCTAGCAAGTCTCTTAATCGCGTTTACCCAACTGGTATTTAAGCTATGTTTGCTAGGTATTATGATGCGAATATTTATACTTAGTCTTATATTTTAAATTATTATAGAGGGCTATATATTTATTCTCATATATATAATTTGTAGTCTTATTAATTTTCTCAATCATTAATTTTACCGTATCAAAATTTCATAAAGTGAACCTATGAAATTAGTGTAAATTATTATGATTGGAGGGCGTAATACTTTATCTTACGAAGAAAAAAATAACATGGTATATTAACACACAATATAATTTTGGCTAAAATTTTAAGGTAAAGTTTATGACTCCAACAATCATTAGAAGTTCCCAAATGAATAAATATGAGTGCAAATATACTATGCACCCGGGTGCACAGTGCTCATTTGTGCACCTGGCGCAAAACGCAAGAATTGCATACATAAAACGCTGGTTAAAAACATTTGTGGTAACGTAATGAACATTATGTGTACATACAATGAACATTGGGATCAGTTTCTATTCATTACTTTTCAGCAGAAGTCATCATTAATGCTTTATAATTTGCGTCATGAATACTTTTGGGATTCTATTATTTTTGCATTGGGAATAAGATATGTATAGAACTTTTGTATTCTTTTTAAATCTGAATAATTTTTCATTTTAGGAATTTTTATATACGCACACATAAATGTTCATTGGAAAATACGTAAATGAACATTATTTACAAAGAAAATGTTAATTGGAAAATCATATAATGTACATTAGTTATTAAAATGAACATTATGTATTATAAAAATGAACACTATATATTATTAAAATAAATATTATATATTATTATAATGAACATTAGTTATTATTAAAATGAATATAGAACATTCGTGTAGCAAGATTGTTACAATGAACATTATGTATTATGAAAATGAATATTATATATGACTCGAATGAACAATAGATGTATTGGACACGTAATGAACATTACGTGTACATGCAATGAATATTGGGATTAGTTCTATACATTATTTCCCAACAGAAGTCATCATTAATATTTTGTAATTTGCGTCATTAATGCTTTTGAGATTCTATTATTTTTGCATTGTGAATAAGTTACGTATATAACTTTTGTATTATTTTTAAATCTGAATGATTTCCTATTTTCATTGCCTTTGAACGTAATGTTCATTTCTTGCGTTTTGTATGTCCAATTCTTGCGTATTGCACCAGGTGGACAGTGAGCATTGTGCACCTGGGTGCATAGTCCAACCATTGAAAAATGAGGTATGATAAAACCTTGCAATTCTCCATCTCTGTTCTACAATTTTTCTTTTCCATGGCCAACCAAATATCATCTTACTCAATTATTGGGGTTCATTCAATCAACCCTAGGTTTTTACTTGAATTTATCTCAGCAATTTACAATCTTATTCATTTTATCTCTTTTATGGATATAATTGTGAGCTTAATGAAGAATATAAAAGTTGAAGCCATATTGAGAGACTAAGAAAGGAGAGACAGAGTGAGAGACTCAATGAGATATGGTAACGTATTTTCCCAAAACCATAAAAAGTGATTTTCTCCATTTCGTTGAGGATATGTTAAAAAGGCTTAGAATTTAGTTAATTAAAAGGTTATGCTAAACAACCTTGCTTTCGTGATTTTTAAGAGAAAAATAATTAACATGAAACCACAATAATATCGAACAAAGTCACAATAATATTGAACACAGTTTTAGTTCCTCCCTTCTTAATAGACGTGATATTTTATTTTTATATTATTTATAAACTAACTTTGATTTTTAATAGTGTTAATTATACATTTGAAAAATTATAAAAGTTAATATTATTAACATATATATTGAGATTATTCAATAATAATTAAATTTATGACATTTATTTAATATATTTGAAGTAAAATTGCAGTTAAAGTTAACACAAATAATTGCAAAATGTCAAGATATTGCAACTATAAAGAAATGGATGAAGTACTATTTATTCTTATAGCATTGCCAATCGTAGCCCTTTACTTTGAGTCTTAAAAAGTCGTATTGCATTTTTCCCCCTCCAATATTGAAATGCCTAGACTATGTACCTGGGTGCACAATGAAGACTATGCACCCGCACCCGGGTGCACAGTGAGGACCGTGCACTGAATTTAATATGTGGAAAAATCAATTAACATCCCGTAGAATTGTAATGAACATTAGCCGTTTAAAGTTTCCCCCAAAAAACATTAATCATTATTGTGGAAATTGAACTGTCATTTCTATTTGTCAGTTTCCCACGCACTCATTATTAGCACAAACCCCAATGTGTGACTCTTTATTATCCATTTTTACCAAATTTGACTGAGTATATTATTCATTAGAAATATATAGAATGTTCATTAGAAATATATAGAATGTTAATTAGTGTTAAGTATATTTGATTTCAATGTAATGAGTATTGAGTGTGTGTGTGTGTGTGTGTGTGTGTGTGTGTGTGTGTGTGTGTGTGTGTGTGTGTGTGTGTGTGTGTGTGTGTGTGTGTGTGTGTGTGTGTGTGTGTGTGTGTGTGTGTGTGTGTGTGTGTGTGTGTGTGTGTGTAGAGGGATCCAATGAGAAGGATGCTTAAAATAAGAAGAATAAGAAGAGATCTTGACCATTCAAATGGTAAGATCAAATGCTAGAGATTTCACGTAAAAAAAGGATTACTATAACAATAAAAAAATGACCACTATAATAATAAAAAGAGTAAATATAATAATAAAAAGAGTCATTAGAAGTGAAAAAATTATTTGGTCACTATGAGTTAAAAAAGGATCACTATAAGTACGTAAAATACCATCCGTTGGATTTAGGAGATGAAAAACCAATATGTTTTCTCATTTTAAGTACCCTTCTTATTTTAACTTTTACCACATACATACATACATAAATACATAGATATATATATATATATACATATATATATATATATATATATATATATATATATATATATATATATATATATATATATATATATATAATGTTCATCTGTACTGAGTATATTGTTCATTAAAAATATATGGAATGTTCATTAGAAATATATGGAATGATCATTACATTGAGTATATTGTTTATAGAACATATTCTTAAATATGCTCAATGAGTATATTTGAGTACATTTGATTCCAATATAATGAACATTGAGTATATTTGTATCTCAATGTAATGATCATTATAATTATGATATAATGTACATTATTGTTAAGTATTTTGTACATTAAACGTCTTTAAGCACCTGATCAATGAGAAATTGTTGGCGTATGTTATTTATTTAGCATGTACATTTGAATCGATTGTAATGAGTTAGAAATATATAAAATATTCATTAGTATTTAGTATATTGTTCATTAAAAATATATAGAATGCTCATTGCAAATGTATAGAGTGTTTATTAGTACTTACTATATTCCTTAATTAATGATGTCTACGTATTATGATCATTAAAAGTACCTACAATGTACATTTAGGTTATAAGAAATGTACATTACAAATCTATAAAATGTTCAATAGTAACTCTTTGTGTAATGTATAATATATATATATATATATATATATATATATATATATATATATACATCTAAATTTTGAGTTTGCATATTGTTATCATAATGACACAGATGTACATCGTATATGAAGTTGTAATGAACAATTTGTTTGTACGTGATGTACACTTACATATCAAGTAATGTACATGATATTTTTAAAAGTGGTGTGCTTGTATAAATTCATCATATTTTGAAATGTGATGCAAGTTAAATAAAACAAAATTAATCTGAATAGTTGTGTTATTATTATATTTTCAATGCTTCAGCATTGCAAATCACAAAACATTAATGACGCAAATTATAAAGCATTAATGATGATTTCTACTTGAAATAATAAATTGCACGCGTTCATTACATTTGTTTTTCATATTCATTACGTTTTCCCTTATTTAATAAATCCTTTGTTTTATACTCAATTTTCTTGCGTTTTGGATGTGCACCCGAGTGCATAGTCTTATTTGCGTAAATATTGAGCCTCAATATGCATTTTATTTTCGAGATTCATTTTGAGACCTAATTTTTCATTGGTGAAACTTTTCAAATTTTACTTAAAATTTATCAGAGAATTATATCAATTCATAATAGTTTATTTAATTTGGGAATAATTCCTACATATTTCCAATTTTTTCTCTTTTTTAAAGAAAAACTTTTATTTTCAAAATAGATAAACTTTGGAGTAAAGTCATTAAATATGAGAACTTTTGATAAGAGTTGTCATTTTTTAAGTCATCTGATAACGGGCTTAATTTTAACAACATTATTTCCATATGAGCCCCTCGTTGGAGATGATTGTATTACAGTCACACCAGACTAAATAGTACTTTTCATTTTTGTTTGCTAAATAAAAATCTCCAATGTTATATTACTAGTAAAATTATAAAAATTACATATTTGGTTAGTATACATTAAGATGATTTCAATAAAATTTCCACTTAATAATATTTTTCTTATACTTTTAAAATATAAATACAATCAAAGATAAGTCAAATAGAAAATCAGTTTATATCAAACTAGAATATATAAATCAAATTAGGTCTTGAAAATTCATACCATAGATAAGAAAATGTGAAGTGAATATAGCATTTCCATCCAACTTATCTAAGTAATAGAATAATACAATAATTGCATATTTTAGATAATATATTTTTATTAAAGTTTATTTATCGCTAAATATATTTAATTTTTAATTAAAAACTTATAAAAATTACACATTTAAAAAGTATAAATTAATAAAATAGCTCATTTGGTAATGATTTCTCCTATGGATTAGTGTACTAATAAGGTCAAAGTTTATTAAAATTAATACCTTGATTGAGATGTTGTCATCTATTAGGATACACATGGACTTTTGTACAATTGTTACAAGTTAAATCAAAGATATAACATTGGAGAATCATCGAATGAGGTGTTGTCATCGATTTATTTGGACAAATTATACTTTAGGTTCTTTTCTCTAGTCAAATCAACATATTGCACCATTTGAATTATACATATATATGTTGGGGAAAAAAGTATTAAATGCATCAAACATTCTTCGTCAAATAGGTCATACCATTTAAGTCATTATACATCCAACGTTGAAATTAGTCTCTAATACATTAATACATAATCATACTTATGACTAGTGATCCAAAATTATGATTATTAGACGTCATTTTTAAGACAAATTCTTATAAGAGATGGTTGGATTTATTTTAGTTTGTTAGATTCAGTATTACTCGTTGATTAAGAAAAGAACGACGGAGGTTAAAAGATAATTAACTGACTCAAGCATTTGTCTAGATTATTCAAAATTTAAAAGAAGAAATGATATTATTAACGTCTCTAAACTAAAATTTCTGAAAATGCCATGTCAAACTCATCAAGAGAACTTGATAACTTGAATACTTTATGCCATGCCAAACTCATCAAGAGAACTTAATAACTTGATTATTGAACAAAAAGATGGTAGGTGATAGTCAGCTAATATTGGCTGCATAAAAACCATAATGTATACCACTAATCTAAACAATTCAAAACACTACTCATATTCATATGATGTCACCAAACTTCATTTCACCAACCCATCTCAAACACCACTAATATGGAAGGAAACATGCTATGCTCAGCTCCCACAATTTGACAATTGACACCAACACATTTCACCACCAAAGCATCATCATTTCCATCTCACAAAACCAAACAACAAAGCAGCTTATCTTCTTCTTCAAGCCTTGAAACAATGGAGACATCACCAACACCACCCACCTCTCAATTCCCAGATTCCATCTCTGAAACTCACCACTCAGACTCCACTACCTCTGAAACCCCAACACCGCCACCTCCACCATTGCTTCCGCCTCCAACTGCCTCGATAACCCTCTCTCTCTCCTCCATCCTCCCTATCCCCACCCACTTCTTCACCCCTTCAAAAACCACCCAACTCTTCACCCTTCCCAAGACAGTCAAGATCTCACCTCAGTTCACCTCTGCACTCTCCTCTCTATCCCTCTATGCCTCCCCTCCAAAACCCGTCTACAAGAACTCATCTTTCTCCGCTTCTCCTCTCCAAAAACCTCTTTCACTCAACCCCCGCCTCCCCTCTGACCCCTCCAATGGGGCCGCTGCGAGGCGGGCAACCATTGTTTGGTTCAGGAATGATCTCAGAGTTCATGACAATGAGTGTCTCACAGCTGCAAGCGATGACTCCATGTCTGTTCTTCCTGTGTACTGCTTTGATCCTCGGGATTACGGAAAATCGTCGTCCGGGTTCGATAAAACCGGCCCTTTTCGCGCCTCGTTCGTGGTTGAGTCGGTTTCTGACCTCAGGAAGAGTTTGAGGGCAAGAGGGTCTGACTTGGTTGTGAGGGTTGGGACCCCCGAGACGGTTCTTGTTGAGATGGCGAAGGCGGTGGGGGCGGATGCGGTGTATGTGCACCGGGAGGTGTCGAAGGCGGAGTCGAAGACTGAGGGGAAGGTTGAGGCCGCGATGAAGGAGGAAGGGGTTGAGGTCAAGTACTTTTGGGGGAGTACATTGTATCATTTGGAGGATTTGCCCTTCGAATTGGAGGGTATGCCTACTAATTATGGTGGGTTTAGGGAGAAAGTGCAAGGGTTGAAAGTTAGGGATACTATTGCTGCTTTGGATCAATTGAAAGGGTTGCCTTCTAGAGGGGATGTGGAGCCTGGAGATATTCCTTCTCTTATTGATTTGGGTCTTAACCCAAATGCTACATTGTCTCAGGTTTTGCTTGCTTCTGACATTTTGGTTTCTTGTTCGGTTTCGTTGACTTTGTTTCTCATGTTCTTCTATTGGTGATGATTTTATTATGTTGTATATGTTGGATTTTGTGGTTTGTTGTGCTCCTTTCTGTGCTCTATTGGTGTGAATTTTGTTGGATTTTTCCATTGATTGATTGAGTTGACTGAGTTGACTGAGAGGAAGTGTTTGAGCTTTTACAAATGTATGTTTTGTCAAGACTTTTGGACTTATAAGAGGAAGTGTTGGAGGTCCTTCAACTTTCATTCATATGTTGGACATTTGGTGTTGATAAATAAGTATTTGATTATCTAGATATAGGTTGCAAAGTGTTTGGATGGTGCTAAAGTAGCTAGTTTGGGTTCCATAGGTTGATTATGTGTTGCTTTGATTTCTGGCTCTATGAAGTGTGGACTATGATATGTAGGCTGATTCGCTGGTTTATACATCAAAAGCATTGGGCAAGCCATTGTTTGGGGAATTAGTCTCCCTCTCATTCATCATTTAGAGGCATTGGGCATGTTGAGGTTGTAACTACCATGTTAGGACAATCTGAATAATTCCAAAATTTTTGGCGATTGTGAAGTGCAAACATTGATGTAGCCTCCTTGGTCTATGAAACTTTGAGGCATTTGTCTCAGATGGTCTTTATGATTTGGATTTTTTGCATAGAATCTCTTCACATGGATATTCACAAAAACATTCTGGAAATAAGCAACCCTAAATATGTCCTGAAAATTTGAAGGAGAGTGTAGTCAGCAGTTCTAGTAAATAAATTGTTTTTTCTCTGAAGGAAAATGAAATGTTCTCACTACACAATGGCACAAGGCAAGGGGAGAACAGTGAGGTTTAGCCAACCCCGACATTTATTTTGTCTAAGATCATAAACTTCTTGGACTTTAGGATCAAATTTTAAGGAAATCATAGCTGAATAAAATTAGACCTTATTGATGAATCAAAGACAACGTTGAACTTTGTACATGATGTACAGAGGCTAAGAACCTGTCTGTTTAAGTGCTTTCAACTATAGTTTAGGAAAGAAATGGAAAATTCGAATTCAATTAGTGAAAGGAATGAATAAGTTTTAACCCATTTGAAAAAAGTTATTTGGTTCAACTTCATCTTTAGAAATGAATTAGAATCCTCAATTCACTTTATTATTTTCCCTTATTTTCTATTCATAAGCAGTACATCCATCTTAGTTTGTTTAACCTAATCCATCTTTATCTTTCTCTCTTCATATTGTCTTTTTAAGTAACGACAACAAAGCCATGCGTTAATTCCAAAAGGTGGGTCTGCTACATGAACCAAGAGTCTATTTATCTTAATCATCCACATAAATACTCATCCTTCATTTCCTCTTATTTACAACATCTTTTTGTTAACTCATTTTCTCTATATCTTTATTAACTACCCTTTATCCAAGTTTGAACGCGTTTCACTTTGTCATTTTTCTAAACCTCCACCTTCCCCATCAGTGCTTCAATTGTTCGGCATCTCACATGCCCAAACCATCGTAACTAATTCTCTCTTGTCTTATCCTCAAAATTCGCTACTATAATTTTCTTTCGGATATCCATATTTCTAATATTATCCCTTTAATGTTTTCCCATATATCTACCTTAACATATGCATTTCTATTGCGCTAATCTTCTTAACATGTTCGTTTTTGAAAGCCCGACATTTCGACCCATATAATGCTGATTTAATTGTCATCCTATAGAATTTCCCTTTTAACCTTAAGGGTATACTATGTTCACACAATAGCTTTGCTTTAGAGCCACTCATATTTTATTTTATGGGTGACGTTTTGATTTATGACTCATTTCTTTTGAATATCAAATCCCTGAAGCATTTATTTAGAGGTAACTCCTTATCCAAAGTCCTATTGTCGTCATTTAGTCTCTTCTCAATGCTAAAATGACACTTCATAAAATCTGTTTTATTCCTACTAACTCTAAAACCTGAATTTAACATTTGACTCCATTGCTCTAATTTAGCATTCACCACGTCTCGTCCACGATAATAATATCATTTCTAAGAGAAAATACCGTGGTATCTCATCTTGTATTGACCTTGTTACTTCATCTAGGACCATCTTGCAAAAGAAGAGATTTAGAATAGATCCTTAGTGTAACCCATTTATAATAAAGAAGTCATATGTCTTTCTAATACAACTCCTAACATTTGTTGTAATGTTCTAGTATATATCTTTGATTAGGTCAATATAACTTACGTAGTATGCCCTTATTAGTCATTGCTTGCTAAAGTACTTCTTTTTCTTATAAATAACATTGAAGTGCTTCTCCTCCATTCTCGTGTCATCTTACTGGTCCTTTAAACCTTGTTGTAGATATTTGTTAACCACTATGTATCAGTTTTGTTTAGGTATCTCCAAACCTACCACCTTCCTCGTCTTCCTCTCTGCCTTCTCTATTTTCAGCTTTTATAACTTTTCATATACTCCCAGTTAACTTCATTATCCTAAATATTAAGGTGTCACTTATGCACGTCACTTGATTTCTATGGAACAACTCGTCATAATACTCTCACTATCTACCTTTGATCTCATCATTTTGGATGAGAATCGTTTGGCTTTTATCATTCACGCCCTTAACTAGATGAAGATCTTTGCCAACATTTGTCTCCTTCTAGCAATCTTATAGAGTTCAATTGTCATAAACATCCTTATGCACCTCGCCTTAGCCTCTCAAACCGCAACAACTCTTACTTTACCTTTAGCTTTCCTATATCTTGTTTTGGTTTTCCTTCACTAGGTTTTCCAATGTCTAAGTAGCATTCTCTCTTCTTTGTGACCGCTACTTTAACGTCCTTATTTCACTATGTGTTTTTGTATTTGTACACGGGTGGTTTGGTTTTCCGCTTGACTCTTTGAGTATCTCTTTTGCAACACTACAAATATATGTCTTTATCTTTAGCCAAGTATTTTTTAACTAATCTTTTAAACACAACCTTGACGTTGTTGCCCTTAAAACGTTATTATCTAATCCTCCTTTCCCTTGGTTGTTTGTTCCTCTTAATGCTTGATTTGATGTGAATATCCAAGGTTAGTAGTTTATGTTGTGTCATTATACTCTCCCCTGAAATCACCTTACAATACAAACAATTTTTATTCGTCCTCTTTGCGAACACATAATCATAATCTATGTGAGTTGCATTTGAGCCACTTCAAAAATTCAATAAATGGGTATCTTGCTTCATGAGCCAAGTGTTAGCTAGAGACAAGATTGCACAAAGTTTAGAATAGTTTTTCCTCCTGCATTCCTTTCTCCATAGCGGAAACCTCCATAAACATTCTCATACCTATAATGACTCACCCCCACATGATCATTTAAATCTCCTCCAATATAAAGTTTCTTAATTTGGGGTGTACTTTGAACCATCTCATCTAGTTTCTATTAAAACAAGATTGAATATACATTTACGATGTCCACAATCTCTCTTCTATATACGATCTTCACCTTCATTATCCTATCACCTTTTTTATATACCTCAAGAACATATTTTATATGTTGATCATCTATGATAATCTCATCTTCATTTCTATTATTTACCTCCATGAGTACCACAACTTACAAATCTAGGGTCTATAACTTTTGTTTTTTTTCAACCCACTTTATCTCTCGAAGACACAAAATGTTAATTTTCTTCTTCTTCATTACCTCCACTAGCTCAACGAACTTTCTTGCAAGCGGCCCTACATTATGGGATGCAATACGGAGCTTAGTCCCCATACTCCTCCTTTGACGCCTTTCCCCATAACCTAAGTGCCTTTATTCATTTCTCACCGCACTCACGCAATGTGACACACCGTTTTGAGGTGACCTCATACTTATCACTACAGCCAGTTCTAAGAAGTGTAGCATGTCATTGAGTTGGGAATGCCACCACGTAAATATCATCTTGATTCATGTTTATGAATGTGACAAAGTTTGACATTGGATGTCATAGGCCTACCGCAACCTTCCTCTTTTATCCAAGCTTCGGACCGACAGCTAGTAAAAACCCATTGGCAGCATTTTGCGGTTATGTTACTTCTCACTCTAAATTGTTGTGGTTATAAAGGTTGATCTCTAATGCAGAAAAACAAATTGGGGCTCATAATTACTAGATTTGGCTACGGTGATGTTGAATTTGGCTTCTCCTGGGTGGTCATGTGTCTTCATCATCTTCATTTCTTTCTTTTATCTCTGCGCTCTATATCAGTATATCTTTATCTACCATCATGGTAAAATAAAAATTCGTTTGATAATGCGCCATACACTGCTGTTGTGTAAAGAGTAGTGAGTTTTCTTTCCTCTGGGTGGTTTGGGTTTCTAATTGGAGGTAAATGTTTACTGGTGAACTGATTCACTCTAACACTTCTCTTACCAAACAATTTGGAATGGAGCCCTCTGATATTGTTTTAAGTTTCCACATTTATTTCAACCAAACAGTTCTTAATAGGTTTAGCCATCTGGTGTTCGCAAACATCCATCTATTAGAGACACAGGAGACTGAATTCTGCAGGCAACTGTTTTGGTTTATTCGAAGGACAATGAACATGGCATAACTCTTGTATAACGTGTACCACATTATAGATTGTAGGCCCTAGAACCAGAGTATTAGGATGTGCTGTATTGTTGACATGTGATTTACGTTATTTTATATTATGATTTAGCAATTTTTTCTGATCTGTATAGAATTTTCGTAGGATGGCAAACCAGCTGTTAATGGCTCCCTGGTGGGAGGGGAGACTGAAGCAATGCAAAGACTCCAAAAATTTGCAGCTGAATGCAAGGCGCAGCCACCCAAGGCCAAGGACCGCACTAACAGCATATATGGTGCCAATTTCTCATGCAAAATTTCTCCGTGGCTTGCCATGGGATGCCTTTCTCCTAGACATATGTTTGATGAGCTGAAGAGAACTGCTTCAAGGTATACTAGTTTGGAGGTGTTATTGTGTGTGTGTTTGTTCCTTGACATTCTGCACTCGCCTACTTTTCTTAACTGTTATTGTTCATGTAAACTATCAGAACAATTTCTGCCTCAAACCAGAAAGATGGTGACGATGGAATGAACTGGCTGATGTTTGAACTTCTGTGGAGGGATTTTTTCAGGTTGGTTGCCTCTTGACAGACCTTGACAGTTGACCTTTTACAGCTTAATCTATTGCGATTCTCATATTGGTGGGTTTGTGATCTAATTTCACAGATTTATCACAGCAAAATACAGTTTGGCTACACAACAAGTCGATGCTACCCCAGCTACTGCATGTACTGGTGCATTTGCTTAAAACAAGTCGATGCATTTTCTGATAAGCTTGTGAGAGTTTTGGGCTGCTGACAACAGGAAAGAGCTCCTGTATAGCAAAGTGAGGTGAATGTAGGAGATTCCATTCTTCTGGGATCAGCTTGTGTCCGCCCTTTTTTTTATTATTATTTTTTTTTACTGAGGATCTCTGCATATTTTGTCAACTACATATCCCTTGTATGCACTGTCCATCTTTTGAACTATGCACTGAACTACCAATAATCATAATTTCTGATTTAGATTATGGTATGATTGTTACCTCCACTAGACCAATAGCTACCTGTCTACTGTTGATGTGTTCTATTTTGGAAGATGGAAGGTATTCCGTTGCTATTGTTGAGGTTAGATCACTAGTACACTAATTTTTCTGCAATTCCAATGGTGCACTTGCCTCACCAGTCGGTAACCAGTATATTTGGAATAAAATTTTCAGAGGAATTTGGCTTATGGCTTATGATCATGTTATCGTCATTGATGATATGCCATTTAATGAGTGGGGGTGACATGTGGAGGAAGGAATAGACTTGACGTTTACAAATAGTAAAGATTAGAAAGAAAACGTCCCATTTAAGGCCTCTTAACGCTTTTAACTTCCATAGTTAAGAATAGCCTTAGCTTCAAACCCTCTTCAAAGCTCCATGAAAATGTGTAAAAATGTTGGAGTTAACAAAGGATTCAATGAGAAGAGTGCTTAAAATAAGAAGAATAAGAAGAGATCTTGGCTATTCAAATGATAAGATCTAATGCTAGATATTTCATGTAAAAAAATGGTTACTATAACAATAAAAAAAATAGTCACTATAATAATAAAAAAGTAACTATAATAATAAAAAGAGTCATTATAAGTGGAAAATATTATTTGGTCACTATGAGTTAAAAAAGGGTCACTATGAATACATAAAATATCATCCGTTGAATTTAGGAGATGAAGAGTCAATATACCTTCTTATCCTTCTCATTTTAAGTACCCTTCTTATTCTAACTTTTACCTATATATATATATATATATATATATATATATATATATATATATATATATATATATATATTTATATTAGAGATAAGTTACCCACAGGAGCAGAATATTCTCATGCAACATGCTACTTAGGGATGTCAACGGGTGTGATGTGGGTTTAAATGTCTTTGGGCTAGATATGGGCCTGGTTCTAAAAAATTTAGACCCAGATCCGACTTATGAACCCGTACATTTTTAAAAAAAATGTAAATATAATCTCCATTTAGAATTAAAACAAAAGATTCATTCACATTACTTTGTCGTCTTCCTCTTATACTATTTTCCTCTCCATCCTCCATTTTCCACTCTACTGTAAGCCATAAACTCTTTCTTAACACCACTCGCTAGGTAAGATAATCATATAATTTTGATATATACTTTGTGATTACTAACTTCTTGTCGTCACACCCCCGCAAACATATTCAACTAGGTTTGAGATTACTAGCTTCTATGCGATTTCAAAACTTGTGACTAGCGATACACTTGATCTTAAAAATATTGTAACAAATTATTGTTGAGTTTAGGACTTTTGATTCAGTGTTGGATTTTAACTTTAGTGCTTACTTGTTTTCCATTCACTGAACTAAAATTGTTTTACAAATATTTGAACGATACAATTTGTGTGTTTAAGAAAGAATTTATTAATTTATCTCATTTGACATAATAATGCAATTTATGTTCCCTTATAATACTTAATCGGTAAACAATTCTAAGGTCAGAAATGCAAAAATACATCCAATTATAAAACACGTGAATAATAAGCACATAAAAATAAAATTATGCTAAGGATCTATTTTGGACCCGATACCCATAAGATCCAGTGAATCTGGGTAAGGGTTTAAAATTTTAGGACCCAATGGGTTTGGGACAAATATGGGTCTAATTTGAAAATAATGGGTATAAGTCTGGGTCTAATCAGATCTAATCCAAATCCGACTCATTGTCATCCTTAGCTACTAGGTAGACCTGTTCAAATGGGTGGGGTCCCATTAAGGGCTCTTGATCGGCCCGTTTGTAAAAGGGTCTAATCAATAATGGGCCTAATGGGTCGGTCTCATAAAGGGTCATGTTTTATTAGGTTTTTAATGGGTCAAGTCTGGTCAATAATGAGTCAACAGTTTCCAAGACTTTTAAACAATATCAGGTAATGAATTATTTTCACTTACTTGTTGATGGTCCACTACCAAAGATTAAAGGTGATACATGTAAACTATCACCCTCTATAGATAAAAAAAATATACTCTCTTTGGACGGTCCGACCTGACTCGGCCTGTTATGTATCTCCTTTGGCCCGGCCCGACCACGCCCGTTTTGCACCTTCTTTGACCCGACCCAACCCCGACCGTTTTTCTTATGACCCATCCCGACCCTGACCCAACCCAATGCACATGTATACTACTAGAAAAATTTGAAAGGTGTGGAACATCAAGAGGGGAAAAGTGCAACCTAAATTTTTTTTTAGTACTCTTTGAATCTCAATTCTAAAGAGACTTCACAACATTGACTTATACTTGATTTCTCCATCCAAAGTGAAAATTACTCGAAATTAGGTATCTTGATTATGGCTTGAACTGAAATTAAATGGCCCCAAAAATTATATCATATCTCTATCCTATAAAGTTAGATATCATAGCCTTACGCGGGATAGCAACACTCGGCGGCACTAATTTTTTCCATATTAAGATAGGGAAGTCTATTGAGTTTTATTTATAATTGAAGTCTAAGACTACATACCTACAAAATCAATAATACGGAGTAACTTGACTATTAAGATAGGGAGTCCATTACCAAAGGATTTATCTCCTTCATTATAAATAATACTTCAACAATAATTAATATTATAGGAAATATATTATGGACTATGCAAAGATTAAAATAATTAATAATGAAATGAATTTTTTAAAGAAATTAGTTTACTCTATTTTCTAGGTGAACAATAAACATCATATTTTTATTTAGCTTCCTTAATAAGTTATTAAAAATAAAATAATCTAATTATTTTATTATAGGCTTAGCTAATATGTTATAATAATTTATTATGAACCCTTGTATCACAAGTACACTGGTAGCTTGATGGTAGTTACAATTTCATAAATGGTTGAATGTATGTGAATATCCATGTTTGATTCTTGATCCAAAGTATCCAAACATAATTTGTTGAATTATATGTCATGAAGACACCTTTTGTGTGTCATGATAACAATTGGTGAATGGTGTGACATGTGAAAAGATAAGTTAGAGAAAAAAAACTTTAACTTAACTTTTAGAAATAATGATTATGATATATGAGGAAAAGAAAAACTATATATCATCAAAATAAGATTTTAAGTTGAACGTTACATATTATCACTTTTGGGAAACTCTATCTCTAGCCCCTATCTCTACGTCTACTTAAACAATTACCTTACCAAAAACACTAACCATGTCCATAACAAAAAAAACTTAATTAGCAATCTACTATAAGGAAACTAGTTAGTTTAATGTACTAGCAATTTTTTTTGGCAGCAAAAAGAAAATAAGAAGAAAAACCTATCAAGAATTTCTAGCCTAAATGGCTAGATTATGGGTAGCATTAACAAACGCTCTAGCAACTTTAAAATAAGCAAGAAAATTACAATTCAAAGCTTCTTCCCAAATATCTACCGCTAGCGTCATCAATTCCTTGTATGTTGTTGATGGAGTTTGTAACGCTTGGATAGCGTTTGAGCAATTCGATCTGATGACATAATTATTCCCTTTTTTACAAGCCTCTTCAAGTACCTTCCATATGACAATCACATGAAGTGGAGTGGAAACACGAACCCTCTCTCTACCTCCCTCAGTTCTACCATCATTATTTTGGATGACCCAGTCAATACCTGCCTAGCAATATCAGCTTCTAGACTTATTTTTACCCGTTTTCCATGCCTTGTCAACCTCGACAATAATAAGTAAATTTCCAGATAGTCTTCCCTTATCCATAGAAGGGGTGGCGTCTGTGTATGGCATAATGTTTGAATGGCTCTATCATAATAATTGCGGGCAAGTCTCGATCTTCAAGTCCACTCCTTAAAAAGAGCAAAAACTCTACTGGGATAAGGTTGAGATTCTTGAAAACATACTTCAATTTTGTGGTTCCATATCCACCATAACAAAATAAGGAAGGAAGTTGGACATTGGTGATCCTGATCATCTTCCTTCATAAGAAAAGTCAACAAATTTAACATCAACATTTAAGTTGGACCCTGAAATTCTGAGACCAAGAAACGAGTTATTCCAAACCCGTTTGACAAACTCACAATCCCAAAAAAAGTGTTCCAAATTCTTCAAGTCCTGGTTACAAAGATGACATAGTGGGTTAAGCTGAATTCCTCTATCTTTAAGTTCCTTCTTGGTTGGCAAGGCTCTACTCATTAACTTCCATCCAAAAATGAGAATTCTCGGCATAATCTTAATCTTCCAAAAATTCTTCCAAAACTTCACTAAGTCTCCAGAAGAAAATGGTTGACTCAAACTCTCTCGCAAGAATCTACATCCCACTTTGACTATAAAATTTCCCGACTTTGACCCTCTCCAAACAAAAGTATCTTGAAATTCCTCCTGGCTAATGTGAGAACTTAGAATATCTAAAGCAGTATTTTTAGTGAAGAGCCTCAAAATCCTCTTTGTATCCTAAGCTTTTTGGCAAATATTCTCCGAAATCCAAATTGGTTTGCTCTCGCCAGGGAGTAAGTACGATGACCGGATTGACGCTACTCCTTGTGGAGCCATTTATCTTGCTCAATTCTTATGGTATCTCCTCTACCAACAATTTTTCCAAGGCCTCCCTTCAAAACTTTGAAGCTGAAACAAAACTTCTATAAGCCCCTGAAGCCTTAGGCACTCTATTATCTTTCTTAGCAGCCAAAATAGGAAGGTCTTTGTAACGCCCCTTGATCAGCCGTGCAATGAGACTTTGAGGCTCATTTTGAATTCTCCATGCATGTTTGAACAGAAGAGAATAGTTGATATGAGAAATGTTTTTTAACCCTACTCATCTGTGGCACTTTGGAAGTTGGAGAAGCTATGTCTTTCTCCAGTAAATGGGTTTCCTTTTTGGTTGTGGAGCTCCACCAAAATTTGACAAGGGAGAAGTTAATTTTGGACATCTTTTTTGGCATCAAGTAGGCTGACAAAATATGAGAAGCAAGAGCCACAAGAATGGAGTTGATGAGCAAAATTTTCCCCGCTTGATTAAGATTAGTGAATTTCCAGGATGAGATTTTCTGGATAATACGATCATAAATGAAATTAAATTTTGAGCATGATCTTCCATCAACCTCCATGGGGACCCTAAGATAAGTATTTAATTCATCCTTTTGCTTCATGCCCAGGGGTTTCCATAAGAACTTCATGAATCTCTTGGGTGTGTTCGGAGAGAAAATGATAGAAGATTTTTTGCATTAATCATCTCCCTAGAAATAAGACAAAAATCATCCAGGATGTCCCTCATCAATTTGCATGAGTCATGAGTGGCTTCGAAGAAGAAAAGAGCGTCATCCGCAAAGAAAAGATGATTGATCCTTGGAGCTTCCCTCCCAATTTTTAGACCTTGGATCTTTTTTTTCTTATTCAGTGAAGAGAGGTGGACGGAGAGAACCTGCATACATAAACTAAACAAGTAAGGGGAGAGAGGATCTCCTTGCCATAGACCTCTTGAGGGGAAGAAGGATTTCGTAGGTTCCTTATTAACTAGTATGGAATAAGAAACCGAAGAAATGCACTGATAAATCCAACACCGCCACCTATTGGGGGAATCCCATTTCATTAAGAACACGATCAATAAACTCCAATCAAATCCTATCATAGGCTTTATTCAGGTCAACTTTAAGAACCACCGCGTAGGATTTCTCTTTCTTTTTACCCTTGACCCAGTTCATCACTTTGTGAGCAATAAGGCAATTTTCAAACATAGTTCTTCCCGACATGAAATCGCTCTGGAATTCACTGACAATATCCTTCATGACAGGCTTGAGTCTTAGCACCATGCACTTGGAGACAATTTCATGGATTGTATTACACAGCCTAATTGGTCTGAAATGATGCACTATTTATGGGTTGAACATTTTGGAATAAGTACAATGAATGTGTTATTCCAGGCTCTTGAAAGCCTTGCTCCATTAAAGAAGCCAAGAACTGACTAGTCATATCATCTCAAGTGATTTTCCAGAATTTTTGAAAGAAGATAGGAGGGATTCCAGCTAGGCTTTGAGATTTCAGAGGGCTAAGACTGAAAGCTGCATTGCGAATTTCATCTTTAGGAACAGGTTCATTGAGAAAAGAAACATGGGCATCAGAGATTCTATGAATACCAGAAAACCAGTCAAAGATTCCCGTCAGATGATCAGAATTGCCATTATTGATTGACGACACTTTAATCATTTCCAAAGGATCATGAGTACTGCCGACATAAAGATTTTTGAAACATTCCATGAATTCAGCCTTGATTTGCTGCATCTCAAAAGTCCACAAGTCTTCACTGATTTTTAAGCTTGAGATCCTATTTTTCCTTTTCTTTCTTTGACAGATTTAAAGAAGAATGATGTCGTATTGTCTCCGTAAGCATCCCATCTTGACTTTACCCTATGCTTCCAGTACTACCATTTAATTGACGCCTCTACAACCGCATTATCCTTCGAAGAAAGAGCTTCTTGTGCCTGGTTAAAGGAAGAAATATGCTTTTGCTTATGAAGCAGATCATCCCTAATGTCATTCCAGCATATGTTTTTTATTTCTTGAAATCAATGCACCATCTTTTGAGCTTATTGGAGATCCCCGAATACCCCGAATAGTTTCTTGAGACGCAATCCATAGGTTTCCTCCAACCATATTTTTTTTCATGAGCTTTAGACAATACAATGAACCTCTTTAAACCTTAATGCCCATGCTTCCAGCTAATAGGAGGTACCTTTTGTCATACGGGCTGGAGCTATATTAAAAATAATAGGTCCATGATTAGAAAGAAAGATGGGTAAGTTGAGAATGGTTGCTACTGGAAAAAGGAGTCTCTAATCATTATTACAATAGCCCTTGTCCAACATTTCCATGATGTAATTTGTTCCCTTTTTGTGATTTGTCCATGAGAATCGAGCCACCTGAGAAGGAATATCAAAGAGGCCACAATTAACCCTTTAATTAGAGAACTATGAAGCTTTTTTTTTTAAATTCTAGGAACCTCCTAACTTCTGATTGTGGTACTCAATTTGATTAAAGTCCCTTATTAGACAATGAATTCCTCCATTACTAACAATAAAATTTTGAATTTTGCTCTAGATTTGTGCTCTTTGATTTAGTATTGGGGCTCCATAAACAAACGACACGTAAAAAACACCCTTGTTATAAGATTCTACATAACAAAATATTACATTAGAGCTTACATCAAATACTTTCACCCTACTTGAGCTTTTCCAACACAAAAATAACCCTCCTACACTTCCTATAGCATCCATATCATGATAGGAGGGGAAGCCCATCTTCACAAAATGGGGTGAAATATAAGCTACATTACATTTTGTTTCACACAGCAAAAGTACATCAATATTATACATAGAAGAACTACTACTAAGGAAAGGAATTATAGGGATTGAAGAAGCATTAAGCCCCCTATAATTCCATGCCATAACCTTCATTTAAGACTTGTGGCTCATTAGGGATAGACACCATACCCATGATATCAGCAGATTCACCTAGCTTAACATCTTCAAGATTCTCACTCAAATCCTCCCCTAACTTATCCTTCATACTATAGATAAAGGCGTCATCATTAGAGTTAGAGAGGCTAAACTTTTTTACGAAGAAACCCCTGTAAATCTTAGTCACTTTAATGTTCTTCCTAATCTTCTTTTCCTAGAAATTAACCCTTCTTAGAGGGTTGTTAATCACCTGCATATTAAGTCCAGGCCCCATATTTTTCAGAGCCGCATTGATGTTGGCTCCCATTGTGTGAGACAACTTTAGCTTTCCATAACCCCTTATCTCTTCTTGTTTTCCTCCTCTTTTGGATCCTAGCAGAAATCCCCATAGAAGAGGACTCACCAACTGAGTCTGTCTTGCTTACAGAGCTAAAAAACGATTCCTTAGAGATTTCTTTGAGCTTAAGGGCAGGAGCTGAATGGGTTGGGGAAGTCATAGTACTGAGAAAGGGGTTACTAGGGAGATGACAAGGTATTAGAGTAAGAAGTTTAGGATGAGATGCTAATTCTAGAAGAGAAGCATGAGAAACGATGGAGTACACATTAGCATAGGGCAATAGGTGGGTTGCATGCACGTTCTTAAAAAACAGGGGAAAGGAAACCGTTGGGTGAATAAGAGGGATCTTGAACTCAAAAGAGGGAAATTATTAAAGGCTATAAGTTCATGTACAGGGGAGTTGTAAGGAGTAGGGCCCCATGATGGACCAAACACAAACAAAGGAAGGATTGGGTCTACCTTCGAAAGGTTAGGAATTGAGAAGTGCTCCGGCTTAGAAGACCAAGAAGACTTAGATAATTCATCATCATAGCTTTCTAAGTGGAGGATGTAAGAGATAGATTCATATATATCCATTTGGTCTGGACAATTCTGTGTCATTTACATGTGGTGAGATGATGGAGATGAGTAATTGGGATGAAAGGAAACTAGCTCTTTATAATAAGGGTTACATGTTACACCTTGGCTGTTTCCATAAATAGATATCAAACTTAATGCAGAGGAGTCATGTGAGCAGAGTGAAGAAATGGGGAATAAAGTAGGGTGGCTTATGATTGTATATGGAGAAGTGAATAAAAGTGCAAGTTTAGAGGTGAATGTTATGAATGTAAGAAGATTTACAAGGTTGGCATTGAATAGAGGGCATGCTAAAAAGTCAATACTGACTTTACTTGAGGCGTGGAGAAGTGTATGAGCAAAAAGGGCAGAATTGGAAGATTGCTGATGAACATAAGGATTATAGCACTGGAGCATTTTTAGCATAGGGAAGACTTCCCATAAATACACTAGAGAATTTTTTAGCACCATTTATATCTATACCCTCCTTAAGCCAAACGCTTGAACTTGAAGTCTTGCCTTACACATAAAGATGAATGATGAGATGTGATGATTTTTTTTCTCAAACGTAGAATGGGCTTTCAGACCTCTTAACATGGGTAGGGGGAGCATTGTTGTCCATCCCAGAGAAGGTGTCTTCCTCCTTCTCTTCATAAGGGCGATGGTATCAAGGCACTAAGCTTGATCCAGAGAGCATTCTTGAAGGCAATGCAGACCATTAACCATGTTATCCCTAATTTTACACTAATTTCCTTATGACAAATCAGAATGCACAAAGTTGGCACAAATTCCCATTCTCTTGTGCTTCTTTGATGAGGATTGCACTGAGGAATATGGTCCTTCTTAGAGGCATCATTTTTTTCCCCTATTACCTAATTGATCACCAGCTTGCTTGGTTGCGCTTCCTCCATGGTTCTGATTTGAACTTCCCTAATTTTCTAGATTCCCCATATCCCCATTGATACTACTGTCTTCACTTAGGTCATCTTCCTCCGAATTAGACTTCCTATGACCACTATTGTCTTTACTTGGGTCATCTTCCTCCCAATCATATTCATCATCATCATCATCATCATCATCATCATCATCATCATCATCATCATCTTCTTCTTCTTCTTCTTCTTCTTCTTCTTCTTCTTCTTCTTCTTCTTCTTCTTCTTCTTCTTCTTCTTCTTCTTCTTCTTCTTCTTCTTCTTCTTCTTCTTCTTCTTCTTCTTCTTCTTCTTCTTCTTCTTCTTCTTCTTCTTCTTCTTCTTCTTCTTCTTCTTCTTCTTCTTCTTCTTCTTCTTCTTCTTCTTCTTCTTCTTCTTCTTCTTCTTCTTCTTCTTCTTCTTCTTCTTCTTCTTCTTCTTCTTCTTCTTCTTCTTCTTCTTCTTCTTCTTCTTCTTCTTCTTCTTCTTCTTCTTCTTCTTCTTCTTCTTCTTCTTCTTCTTCTTCTTCTTCTTCTTCTTCTTCTTCTTCTTCTTCTTCTTCTTCTTCTTCTTCTTCTTCTTCTTCTTCTTCTTCTTCTTCTTCTTCTTCTTCTTCTTCTTCTTCTTCTTCTTCTTCTTCTTCTTCTTCTTCTTCTTCTTCTTCTTCTTCTTCTTCTTCTTCTTCTTCTTCTTCTTCTTCTTCCATATTATCATTTTCATTGTCATCTTGTTCTTCCTCAGGATGATCTTGTGCAACTCTTATCATAACTAACTCTATTGAAGAACTGGACTGTCAAGACATATCCCAAAAGGCTCTAAGCTACTAAGACCTTCCCAAGGACTGCCTTTAGGACATCGTAGATCAAGCATCGAGGTTCTGTTTCTCTCAACCCTTTTGAGCCCAATGAGTTTGTTAAAAAGGAAAGAAGGAATTATTGATTCTCAGGTTATTTTTGGACCCATTACATGCTCTGGCTATCGAAATTGCAATTTGAGATTGAACTTGGTCTTCTATAATCCTGCATGACTCGATTTTGTGCCCAACACGACCACAATTTTTACAAAATACAAGTACTCCCTCATATCTAAGATACACTCAAATAAAGTTATCCTCACACACTTCAAAATAAAAGCCAGGAACTAAATGAAGTTATCCTCACACACTTCAAAATACACGCACCTTTGTAGTTAAGGATTCTTCGATCAAGAAGGCTTTCGAAATCTTGCTGGGATTGACAATGGAATAAGAAGACTCCTTGAACTTTATTGACAAGAACGACCCCCCTTGATGACCATGATGATTGGATCCAACGTTGAATTTCATGCACTATGAAACATGCATTCCTCCAATCGTAGAACTTTCCTACTATAAGTCTCCTCTCATCCGCAAGAGCAAGTTGATGTTCTGCTAGAGTTGCTCTCACAATTAGACCCATGCGTGGGAGTTCACCTTAGAGACTATAAATTTTATTAAGAGTTGATCGATCCATAAGAAAAGAAGGATTTGAAAGGATTCACTTATAATAGAAAAAGAAGAGAAGAAGGGAGTAGGGAAGGTAGTAAGAATTACTACATGTTCTCACTTAGAGAGAGAAAAAACTTATACTAGCAAATTAAACATAGTTATTTATTAATTTAAAATATTCTTTTATTTATCATTTTTTTCATCTATAGACCCGATCCATATTTGATCCACATGCTCACGTTAATTCCGCATGAACCAAATCTAATGTTACTACGTTTTGGGCTAATCCATGGCAGTTGACAACCTTTGGCAGCCCATAATAATCACACCAAACACACACACAAACTCACTGACACACTCCCTCATCTGGACGTCCTCCAAAGCAGTAACCCCTCGACTTGCAGCAAACCCTCGCGCTAAACCCTTCTGTAAATCCTCTTCCTCCCCATTTCCGCAATTTCTTCTTCTTTCTCACTTATAAAACATTCTATTTTCTCTCACTATAATCGCATTTTACTGAATTTTTTTTGTGTATTTTCTGTAAATTACAGGTACTTTGTTCGAAGGTATTAGATCCAGAACTTTAGAATGAGGTAAAATTTGAAGTTTTTCTCTTCTATTTCACTGATCTCCCCATTTTTGGCTAGCAATTATTATTTTTTTGTAGTTTATTACTTGAATTAAATGTGGGTTTTTGGAATTGGGTAGAGTTTTTAGGGTTAATTAATGATTTGGGTTATTATTTTGGGAAATGTTTAATTGGGTTACTTTCTATATAAATGGGTTTTTATGTTTGATATAGCTTATTAGAAGCTGAGTAATTCTGGACTATCTTGATTTTTAAGGGTATTGGATATTCGGATTAGTGGTCTCGTTGCGTGCATTGACTCTTATGGGTTTCTTGACCTTGAATATGGAGTCTCTGGTGAATATCTGATGTGAAACAATATTGATCGAGAGGGAACAATAACAAAATAAACGGATAGGTCTCAAAAGCTGCGGTTTTGAGGGTTTATTGAAGTCTCTGTTCAAGATGCACAAAATTTGTGGTTTGTGTTTAGGTTAAACTATCTGTTTCCAGGCTAAAGGTCTGAAATTTTCATAAAACTAAACTTTGTTTCATGAAAAACCGTACAACAACCATTATGTATGGGATTATTAGGCTAACAAAATCCCTAAAAAGATATAACTGTAAAACTAATAAAAGATATCAAACTCTAATTATGCTAACGAATAAAGTAAATAATTAAAACTAATAAAGAACCCTAATGTGTTGAAACGTCTACTTGTTTCTACATAAATACGGGCAACTGATATTTAGGCTAGACAATAATGGAAGGGTTGGGTGGTTGTTTAAGTAGACGTGTATGTAAGTTATCGAACCTTCGATGTGTTATGGGTATTGTGACCTTGAATGTTGAGTTGCTGGTGATGCAAATGATTGATATTAGGCTGAGGAGGGTGGCTGTTTGTGTGGACATATGTGTAAGCTGTATATTGTGAAATATAAGTCCTCGTGCAAGTTGTATGCGATATAGAGGAAGGCATGAATTGATATACGTGGCTTGTTTGGGATTTGTTTTGGAAATATTGATAGATGTAGATGGGAAATTTTCTTTTGTGATTTTGGTGGAGTAACCATTGGATTATTTTTGTTGGACTGGAATTTTTCGGGTTGTGATTTTGAATTTCAATACTGGGCTTGAAGTTCTCTAGTTTGGTTTCAGCCAAGGCTTGAAGAATAATCTTCTTATGAAAATTCTTGTTTCTGTGTTTGCAAAACATAAGAATGAGTCTTTTTTTATGGTAAGTCAGGTCAACTTGCTTTGGCACAGATAAATATTATTGTCAAAGGTTGGTGGTAAAGTTAATAACAGTTTGAATCCTTATATAAAAGCGAGCCAAGGTAAGTGTGGAGTGGTGCTATATATGTATACTGAACACGAAAAATGTTCTTTAGTACCTTAGTTTAAAAAGGCGTGAGGCGCCCTAAGGCACTAGGGGTCCCCGGAGCCTAGGCGCTAGGCGCCAAGCAAAGGCGCTAGCCTTTGGGTATGAGGCGCTCCGATTATGCCAAAAATCAAATTTAACGCTAGTATATTGTATTTTGTACTCAAAACCCTTTAACGAGAAAACCCAATATTCTTCTTGGATCCAAGTTATCTGTTGATCCTGAGGATGATCGCTCATTTGAAGACATCCTGAAAATCAATCAAGTTAGATAAAGTTGGATTTTATTAGAATGATAATGAATTTACATGTATTTTTTAATATGATTGACTCAATTTAATTTATATAGTGTTTCCACTTTTTGTATCATGTAATTATCAAATCACATTGTCATCAAAATATTAGCACTTTATAAAATTTATAGAGTACAAATACAGAACACACATAATACTAAATAACATACAAAATGGAAGACACACATCAATACATGTAAATTTGATTAACCCTCAAAAAATAGATACCTTCGAAACTTTATAAAAATCAAATCAAAATGTCAAATAATCAATCACTACATTTGAGAAATAATCCTCATCGATTTAACTAATTTAATTAAGTTGATTTGCAAAATGAATAAACTTAACAAATAAAAAATATTGCATTAAATTTATACGCACCACATGCAATAGTTCTAACTTTGTTCTCCTACGTCACACACTCACTGCCACATCTCTACGTACACAACTACACATCGAAACTTCTTATAAATTGCTAATTCATCGACTAAACAACCAACCGTTTTCTCCCTATAAATTCATTTATCATTTAGTATCTAACAAAAATAGGATCTAACAAATTATGTATGGAAAAATAAAATTAAAAACATGCCCCTAGCCCCAAATTGAAAACCAGAAAAATAGAGAAAAAAAGGAAGTGGGTACTTGAGGAGAAAGAAGAAGACTAGAAGGAGGAAGGAAGAAATTTAGTGTAGGAGGAGGAAGAAGATAAAAAAATTGAAATAAAAAATTAACATACCCGGAGATGGTGGCTACCGGCGAAGGTGGTTGGTGGCAGCCGGTTGGTGGCTGGTGGCTAGGTGGTTGGTCGGCTTGTATTTGCTGCTTAGGGTTGAAAGTTTGAATATATAAGCAAAGAAAGCTTGCCACGGGCTTTTGAACACTGAGTGTCCCCAAATATTAAAGCCATGAAGCGCACGCCTTAGAGCTTAAGAGCCTTCGACTTAGGCGCCCCAAGCCGATAAAAAGCGCTCGCCTCTTGGTATCACCACGCCTTACCCTTCCAAGGCGCTCCACCCACCGCCTCGCCTCGCCTCACTGCCTCAGGCGTTTAGGTGAGCTTTTTAAAACCAAGTTTAGTACTTGAGACTTCTAATCTTGTTGTTAGAGTAGTTAAGTGTTCTTTTGCTATGTAGGCATGCAACTCAAGGTTTAGAGTCAATATAAAGTTTAGTGTAATGGATGAAAAAAATGTAAAAGATTACACTAAAATAAGAGATATATTGTGCTTGCTATGCTCTACCTTCATCAAATCAAACTTTGTTATTGGTGGCTTTCTAGTTTCTACATCTTACCTTCCCACTAATTGGTGCTATAGCATATAGTTCTAATGTGTATTAGACTGAGGAACATGGTGGTTGGGGTAACAAGTGTTGTTGTGAGTAACTTATTTTGTCTTATCTATTTAGGTTTGATGCAGTTTCTCTACTAAGATCCTCTTTTACTAATGTTTCTATTTTTAATTTTCAGCCGACCAATGGAGGAAGATGCCCCTGTAAGTTCTATTTACTTTCTGTATATACTAATTCTCTATTGCCCCTTAAGTTCTTGATTGTTTCGTTATCTTTTCCACTATCTAATGTGGCTATTTATGCTCATTCCTAATTGTAGAAGCGATTTTGGTCATCTTGGGTTAAGTTGGCCTAGACTAGCTCAATGAGACTCTGGAATCACCCAGAAATGCATTTGTGTCATTGTTTGGTCAATTTGTTTTGGAATGTATCACTAAGATGGCATTTAGATGTCTAAACTCTTGAATGCTTGTAGTCTAACCAAAATAAATGTCATATGTAAGATGGAATATTGTAGGCATTTTGTTTTTCCGTGTAGTACAAAGATACTTTAAGGCCCTGTTTGGATTGCAGGAATGGAATGGAATTAAGAATGATACATGGCAGAAATGAAATCTGTTCTAAAGAGTTGTTTAGCTAAGTACATGAATGGATTTTGAATTCTTTCCGGTTGTTTGGTTTAACACAGGAATGAGATTCAATTCCTAACGATAATAAAATAACTATTCTAATGCTTTTTATAAAAAAGCACTAACGATAATAATAATAATAATAATAATAATAATAATAATAATTTGTAAAATATATCAATAATAATGATAAAGTTGAATAAAAATGATAATATCACTAATAATAATAATAAAGATTATATTTATAATAATTATTAATATTCTAAGTATTAAAATAAGGTGACATCCAAAAGTTATTCTAGAGTCAAGCATCACGATTTGTCAAGAGGTTAAGAAGAAACTCTTTCTTCCATTCGTCATCTAGTAAAAAAGACCAATCTTGGTAGGATTAGTTGCCAATTTTTCGGTACATGTAATAGCTTCAGATTTGGTGAGTCCAGGTATATGTGCAACCTCAACCAATAAAATTATTGAATTGATTATCTTGTGCTTGTTCACGATGCATAAGTGTTCACTCGTATTCAGTTGAAGATGAGAAGACACTCGCCAAGGATGCCAAATGAGAATCCATTTTTCCTATAACTCCAACTGCATCCTTTATAGCTAAAGTTATAGGATCAACCTCCTCCCTTTTTCTCTTTTGTCTTACCTTTTTGGAAACAATGGGAGTTTGTTGGGTTGTTTTGTTAACAAAATCATCTTCACTTAAGTCAATGGGGACGTCATCATTCTCATAGTCCAAGTTGATGGAATATTGATTTTGACCTTCTACTGCGTCCTCAAATGTTAAATGTTTCGGCATCAACTCCTTTGGATCTATCATTTCCATAAATAAGCTCCAATTGTTCGAAAAAAGGGAAAGGAACTTTCCATAAGCCATTTGCAAGTTTGTGACTGCGAAAAAATACTCACAATAAATTAAAAAATAGAATATATGAAGCAAAATCAATATTTAATAGTAAAATATGTTTACCTTACAAAAATCATCATAGCTTTGTCATTCACTTGTAATTGTATTAGTCTCACTATCCCAACTAAATCCAGATGTTCTATAAACCATTTCCGCTATGACGTTGAACTTTTCTCGGAACCACTTTACTTTCGATTCAATATGCGAGGTTGTATTCAAGCCACAAGTAGGCCATTATTCATGTAACATTTTCTCTAGTTTGTCTAAATAGCCACTTTTAAAGCTTTCGTCCGTTTTCCATGTTGGATCAAGACTTAACTCTAACGGTCCATTAATCAAACATTCTTCTTCTTTTAGCCAATATCTTTTATTCTACCCTGATCTCCTTGACTTTGAGTTACTTCCATCCTACAAATATTGATATATGCATAAAACTCAATATAATTACTCCAATACAATAGAAATCAATAGCCAAATAGGTTTTAATTCAAATGCATAATCAACAAAATAATAACAAATGTATCAACAAATTGTTCATACTAAAAACAAATTAACCAAATTATCCAAACTAAAAACAAATAGGTTTTAATTCAAATGCATCCAAACTCTGCATACTATTCCAATGGGATTCTTGACAGGGGAGTATATTAGTATATATACAAAGTAAGTTATTATTTTTCTGATTTGATGCCAATTAAAAAGTTAAGGCGACAATGGGCTTAGTAAATAGATTACTACCCCACTTTAAGTGTGTCCTTAATTCGCTGTTATGTGAACAGGTATCAAATTCGGCACAAATCTGTGCTTGCCTTCATTGGCCATGTGAATAATTACAAACAACCCCCACAATATAGGGATCCTACATCTCAGTTCTTTAATAGCAACTCAAATTATAGAATTAATCGACCCACTAGAACAACAAAAGTGCCAAATTTGAAGCAAAACCATAAATTATTTTACCTGATACCTCAACAGAGGAAGGACTCTTGTACAGCAGCGGGGTGAGGGCCGATTTCGGAGGCCGGTACAGTAGTGACAGAGAGAGAGAGAGAGAGCGAGAGAGAGGTGAGAAAGAGGGATGAGAAAGCAGCGGGGTGGGGGTTTGGAAGAAACACAGAGGCTGAACATGGAGTAAAACCTAAGGTATCAAAAACAGAATTTTGGGAGTGTTTGAAACCCCAAAAGGTTTGAAACCCATTCATTTTTTTCCCATACCAAACAGCTTTTAGTCAGGAATGAGTTTAAAACTCCATTCCATTTTCATATATCAAACAGGCCCTAAGAGAGATTTGAAACCTGCACAATCATAAATTACCTAGTAGTTAGGTTCTCGATTAAATATTGGTAACTTTGGTGCCTTACTTAGTAGCTTTATATGAAAATGAGATTCTGCATATTTGAGTTGTGAGCCCTTTCTTCTTTGCTGAAGTGGTGAGAAAAAGCTATGGTTTCTGTCCTTTGTGCACCTAGAGCAATTTGGACTACATATTGAAATAGCTTTTGGATGAATTATGCTATTTGATGGCCTGCCCAAATGTCTATTGAATTAGAAATCTGAAGCAATATAAAAACCGATTACGTTGCTTTTTATATTTATGTTTGAATGAAGTGCACTATTATGCTCTATATGTAGCTTATGAAATTTTACTTTGGCAGGGCAAGAATGAGGAAGAGGAGTTTAATACTGGTCCATTATCTGTACTTATGATGAGTGTCAAGAATAACACACAGGTACAAAACTACTTCATTTCCCTCCTTTTCTTTCAAGTTATATTTGTCTATGGATATCCCTTTTTGCAGATTTTATGGTTTATATGATACACAATATCCTTGTGAATTTCCTCTTCCCTGTTGCTTTCATCTTTCGGAAGTACTTTGGAAGAGAAGCTTGTGTTCACCTTGTATCATTTTTGTTTAGGCTATAAATGTGGTTTCTAAATCTTCTGACTTTCCTCTTCAGGTCCTTATCAATTGCCGAAACAATAGGAAATTGCTAGGACGTGTGAGAGCTTTTGATCGTCACTGCAATATGGTACTTGAAAATGTGAAGGAAATGTGGACTGAGGTATGTCTTAATTAACTAATCCCCGCCCTATTTTTTGATCCTGAGAAAGGAACCCACGTGTAATTTCTGCTTTTGCAACCCTTAAAGAAAATAAGAAATCTCACTGATGTTATTTTTGGATAGGGGGAACACTGGGTATGTTTTTCCCTGTAGTTTATTACCTGCTAGAATAATTCCTTGTTTGCTTGTTGTAGGTGCCAAAGACTGGGAAAGGGAAGAAAAAGGCTCAACCAGTGAACAAAGATCGTTTTATAAGTAAAATGTTCCTTCGAGGAGACTCTGTTATTATTGTCCTAAGGAATCCCAAATAAATTTTTGCCGACTGCGGGACTCGCCTGAGCTGCTGATGCTGTGGCCTGTGGATGAACCTTTTGTATTGTGAACCTTAGGGGAACTTATCTTACGAACATATATTCTGAGTAGCTTTATTCTGTATGATTGGTAACTTGGTTATGGTGCTTCAACTATGTTGCGAAAGTATCAAGTGTGGCCGACTAACTTAGTTAGATTTAAGGCTTGCGATCTAGTTGTCTTTTGATTACTCCATTTACGTTGCTAGCCTTGGTCACTACTCAATTGTTATATGTCACTTTATCGTGGTAATGTAGAGTCGGTATCATAGTCAACTGTTCGACTAAAATATTGAACTTGTGTTTGTTTCCTTGGTATATGCTACTGATTGTTGTCAACGTTATATGCTAGCGAATCAAAATTTACAGTGTTTCCCATTGCATTCTGCACACCTCAGCTTTCCCTCCGCCGTAATTGCTTTGGAAGGCTCTTTTTACCCCTTCTAACTTCATTAGTGACTCTCTTCTCACCGGGCCTTGCAGCCACGAACGCATGACATGAAGAAAATAGGACAGCAATGGGGATCTACACATTATGAATATTACTATGATGAGGCACGAGGGAGGATAGAGACGAAACAGTGATAAACTCATTCTGTTAAGGATGACATTAGTGAAACAGTTAACAGGGTTTTCTTACTTGGTGCAAGCAACGATGCAATCATGCATGTGTTATACATGGTGAATTATAAGAGGGGATTTTCATGTATTGCTCTATTTACTGTTTCAGTTTTGGTCTAATCGCTCCATGAAACGACGGAAGTGTCCATCTTACATCCTTAATTCACATATTTTCTTCATCCCCTCTCCTCACTGCTCATCCTCACCTCAACCACCCATCACCGCTGGTCCGCTGCCACCACTCGCCTCCGCCGCCACCAAGCTCCGGTGAATTGTCACCCACCACCGCCACCAAACTCCGGTGAATTGCTGGCGCTAATACCCATTGCCAGTATGGGCCAGCCATCAACGTATTTCACCCTAAGGTAATTTCTTCAAAAGTTCTGATGGATTTTATGTCGTCTTTAAAACAGCCAGCTCTACGGGATCCGTCTTAAAAAAAACGGCTAAAAAAGTTATTATTATCATTTCGTTACTTGTAGCCGTTGATTGGACTAATTTAATCGTTCTTTAATATAAATTTCAGTAATTGAATCATCATTAAAAAGAGATACTTTATTTGAGATGTAAAAGGAGAAAGAAACACGGGTAAGAATAGGAACTTGGAGGAAGTTGAATGACCAAATATGAAAACTCAAGCTTGCGGTTAAAGTAAAATTATTTTAAGAAGGGTGGTTTATAGTTTTGGGTTATGATAAGATGGCATGCACAACCACGAGATGATTAAGTCTCTAGAGGGAAATCAACAGATGATTGGCCTTAACCCTAGTGCAAATAAGTTAGTAAATAATTTGTCTGCTACTCAAGCAAAGCCCTAACATTATTTCGGCACACAACATGCAAGACAATATCTGGTTTGAATTTCCAAGAAGCAAAATGAGGTCTCAAACCCACTTTCACCAAATTGCAAGAAACTTGTATCGATTGACAGAAAGAAGACGTGCATATTTAATGAGCTAAAAATTAATAGGTTGTTCTGATACCATGATGAATTCCTTGTGAAATCAATCAGCCATTGACGAGAGAGAGAGAACAAAAGAGGAAGAAGATGAGAAAATAAGAGAAGAATATTTCTTACTGTTTTATTAAGAATTACTCCAGTGTATTACAAGTTTGTATGTATATATATACAATTTTAATAAGAAGTATTGCTGAGCTGTACAAATACTGATATTAACTAACTCCAATAGCCAATTATGTACGTTGATGCGATATAGGTAAAGTCTTTGAATAAGGCCCAACCAATCTAAATTAATACTAAAAACTTAGCTGTGATTTGTCCTATCTTTTTTGCTGAAGTTGAACTTTATAAAGTTTTGTCCATGAAATATATTTGCTAGATGTACACTAGCTTTAGCATTTCTTCAAGCAGCCACCTAATTTAAACAACCTCAACAACCCAACAATAAGTTCAGTAAACTTATTGCTGTTCATGCATAGCCACGGACAGTCATTATAAAACTAATTTCCAAACCCAAGTTTTTGGAGCTTTGCATTAAACTTCATGTCAACAAGACATGGATCATCAACGCTGTCAATTCAATCATCTATTACGTGAAAAAAGTTTGTCGGTGGGTTGATTGGACTCAAAATCTATTCCATGTTTCTTGAAATTTTACCAACGGCTAATGAGAATCAAGAATGAGTGGTACAGAATGCTGCAGTGACGCAAAACAGTACTCTCTGTTTCTGGATTTTGTTACCCTATTTGATTTTTTACCCTCTTTAAAACACGACTTAAAACATTTTTATCTTCAAATATGTAAATAAAAAATTATAAAAACTTAATATTTTAAAAATTTACATTGATATTGATATTGATATACATCCAATAAGATATACTTAAATATATATTATTTCTTATAGCATAAAAGTTCATTATGATCGTTAAATTTATTAAATTTTAACTTTATAAATAAAAATAAAGCAAATATATAGAGACTTTGGAGTACGTTCTTTTGATTAAGGTTGGAAGAGCTACACCCTCCTTGGGGAGAATATGTACAACTTCATAATTCAAATCCACGAGACGACAGTAGGCTAACAAAAGTACTACTAAATATAATGGTTTATATCATATTAAACTTGCAGGGAAAAAGAATTTTATCATATTTTATCAGAAAAAAGAATTACCACCCAGAGCTGAGTAAAAACTGATAACTGGATAGTATAAATGCAGCGTCTACATGAATATCTAACAACGAACAAAAATAGGACAATATATAATATAAAGGCTGAAGGCTATAAACTCTACATATCTATGATCTAGAGAAGGGAGACAATCAGAGGCCGAATCTGCAACTACTTGAGCCTTGCAATGCAATGGTATACATAATACATTAGAGGACGATTAGGGAGAACAGAGCAGAAATCGTTTTATGTGCCGGAGTTGCTCCTTAACATGCAAGCTAAGATCTTAAAATGCAGTGGAGTCTCCTCCCTTCTGGTCACCAAAGATACGCTGCCTGAAGTCTGAAACCATCATAGGCAGACCTTTACGAAGTGCGATCTTAGGCTCCCAACCGAGCAACTCTTTAGCCTTAGAGATGTCAGGCTTCCTCTTGTGAGGATCGTCCTCGGTGTTTGGCCTGAATTCTATCTTTGCATTAGGGTCAATTGTTTCTTGAACCACCTGAAAACACCAACCAAAAAATGGATATTTATTCAGTGGCAAAAACGAGCAACATTTTATCAAGGAATGGATGGTTTTGCCTCTTGTTATCATCACCGACGTATTTGCTGCCTTGTTTATTAGATTTACTATTCCAAGTTAACACCGGGGGACAGCTTATAAGTTAAACCTGCACGGCATAAATTTTTCTACTGGCTGACAGGAATCTAATAACTACTGCTACCTCTTTCCTTATTTTTTAACCCCAATGAAAAAATCAACTTTTTTAAAAAACGCAAAATCTTTGGTAAAACAATATGAAATGGAAAATTTTCAAGGAAATGGAGTAATCTTTAGAGCACTGACCAAAATGAAAAATAGGACAAAAAAGGGGACAGACTAGCAGTACATGGTAGTAGATAGGTAGGGCACCTTGGGAGACAACATTCATTTATGTAATGGTCATATGCCATTGATAAAAAGTTTCGTGGAGGACCGAATGGTAGGTAGAGTCTTCAATAGATCTGTGAAAGAATACTAGGTTTGGAACTTTGGTACGAAACTAACACCGACAACGAGAATAAAATTACGATAAAAGAGAGTGTGACCGAGTACCTTGGCAAGCTCAAGCATGGTAAATTCACCAGGATTTCCTAGATTGAAAGGACCCACATGCTCACCCTCCATTAGGCGCATAAGACCCTCAACCTGTTACTTACCAGTTAGTGTATGCGACTCCAATTAGTATAATTTCTCAAATTAAAATACCCTTATTTTCACAAGTGAAAATTCAAGTGTAAAATCAATGGCATTATTCACTTCGGACCAAATCTGTACATTAAGTCTAGTTAGAGTTAAGATAAGTTATATGCAAAACAGGCCGAGTTGAGTTAAATAAGATACAAAATGGGCTAAGTCAGGTTGGGCCGATCTAAATAGAATATAGTTTTATATTTATAGGGTAATGCTCTGCATATATTATCTCTAATCTTTGACAGCGAACCATTGACAAGCAAGTGAAAAACATTCATTATCTGATAATGTTTAAAAACCTTGGAAAATTAACCTATTAAAAACCCAATAAAATAGACTTTTCAAGAAACCGACTCAATAAAGCACATAATTAATTAAACCTTTTTATAAATGGGCCGTTTAAATACCCTTAATGAGGCCCATTCCATTTGAACGGATTTACTTCAGCAAACTTGCATCATTAATATTTGTCATGTTTCAACTACTTTTATGGACAAAAGGGGACAAACTCGTGTACAGCCAAAGGTTGTGCTGAATGGGGGACCATGTGAAACATAAAATACTAGCTTTATACGATGCACAATTCAGCCAAGGAAATCTACAAATATATTGGAATAAGCATCAATAACAACAAACGAATATCAACAAAATATTAAAGCGGGCACTTTGCTTATTATTGAGCTGGCTCACTACAAATTTCGAACATGCATTGACCCAAATCTTTCAGATCTGGCACCATAACAAAAAATTTATGCAATGCTTCTTGGTTTATGTAGAAATAAAAACATAAGTTAACAAAATTATAAATTTCTGATATCATATATGCTTCTACAACATGTACAATTCAAATATTTTGAGAAGGTACAGGGCGAAGCCCAGGTCAATCCCTGTCTTGGCAACTAGTTTGGTTGAATGCTCAGGGAAGGGAAGGGAAGGGAAGGCAAGGGAAGGGGGAGCATGGGGATCCGATCGCACAACCTCAAGTAGATTGTGGAGGTGTTCTGTCCGAAATGGATCGACCCCACTTGTTATAACTTCAGTTCTCACACAGCAAACCCAGGCATAACCAGTTCACCACAACAACCACAAGCTTAAAAGTTGTACTGGCAGAAACTCTAAATTATGAAATGCTACTTGACATGGGATTGATCCCCTCCATCCAAATACCCAAAGTTCTTAATGATTACTGCAATCCTAGAAGGGGCAGATGCTTAGCTGATTAATACACAATGCTAAGGACAAGTAAATACATAAATAATCGAACTTGGTTAGATCCTTACTAACATACAAATAAAAGGGAGAGAACAGCAGACAACAATGGAGTATGCAAACTTACCAAGTCAGAAACAAACTGGAAGCTCCTTGTTTGCTTTCCATCGCCATAAACAGTCATGGGTTCCTTCCTCAAGGCCTAAAATATGTCTCAGTTATATTCTAGTTCCAAGACATTCAGACTGAACACTAATCAAGCATAATTAATTGTGTCTGGCCCAAAAGAGGCATATGTTTTCCTATTACCTGTGCAACAAAGTTACTAACGACACGACCATCATCAATGCACATCCGAGGTCCATAAGTGTTGAAAATCCTAGCTATTCTCACCTGCAGAGAATGACGTACATTTCAAAACACGCTACCCAAAGTAAATTTATAAAATAGATCAATAATTAGTCAACTGATCTCAATAACATTTAAATATTTGGATTTGAACTGACCTCAACACCAGCACCTCGATGGTAGTCCATGGCCAATGTTTCTGCTGTACGCTTCCCCTCATCGTAACAACTACGAACACCTACAACATGTCCAACACTAACCATTATTTATATTCTACTAGATAGTAACTCTCGTTGTTATTTGCAATACAATGTACAACCAATGCAGCTGAACACATACGTTCCCTGTATGGTCCCCCACCCGCAAAAATAGAATGGTATATCAGTCCCATTGATGCTATGACACTTTATTAATATGTATGAGCAAGTTTTAGTTGAGACTGTTAAACACTAGTACGTTTTGAGGCATAATGGAAGATACCAAGTCACCTCTAATATAAAAGCACCACCCTTTACTTACAACGGCTTGTAAGATCGTCTCACACAAGATTTTGCCTTAAAGTGTACGTATACTAGTTCCCAGCGTAATAGATGAACCAGCATCTGCACCGATTCTTCAAAAATCACTACACTAAGAAAAACACCAGAGCATCCTTTTCTTAAGTACAGAAGTACTGTTAATACTTCTGGCATTGATGTGACTCGAATTTCTTAAGCACTGTTAATACTACTGATTCCATTTTAAGCAAAGCAAAGCAAAAAATATCTACCGAAGAAAATGACAATAGATTGGACCTCTACTTTAACAAACAACATATTTCAGATTAGCCCCGCATTTAGATACAATTACACTAGGAAATGAGAACAACTTGATTAGTGGCCCCTGAAATCACGGGTATTTTCCATGGTAGAGATCTCAACAGATCTAAACACGTGTAACAACCCACATAGCCCACGTGGCCCCCTGCCCCTAATTTCTACTCTACAACCTAAAAGCGAGGCAAAAGGCCAAAAAAGAAGGGGACTTTACCACTGTTACATTAAAAGTTACTACGCATACAGTGGTCCACGTGTCCAAATGTTCTGTTACTTTCCCGCGCAAGCTAGCATTGATTTATAAACCATAAACTTCGTTCAATAACATTTATAATGCATCATTTTTCTTACATTATGTAACGTCACAAATCTATACAACAAAATTCTTTTTCTTACATGTGCAATGACAATTTTAACCCCAAGATAACTATCATAAGATTCATAACGCTCGCAGTCACAGAAACATGAGAGAAAAGAATCATTCGTCAAACAAATGACAGGTCCAAAGATATGACGTCATAAATAAAAATCACAACGAAAATTGAATAAAATATATTTTGAGAGGCGAGGGAGAAAATATACCAATGGGATTAACGTTGCCCCAATAGCTCTCCTTCTGAGGGTGTTCCAAGGGATCACCATAAACTTCACTAGTACTTGTTAACAAGAACCTTGCACCTACTCTCTTTGCCAATCCTAACATGTTCAATGTTCCCACCACATTTGTCTTGTAAATTCACTCAGTCAAGGTTAGACACCGATTCACATAATCACACCATATATTATAATCTATTCACATGCATATAATAAAAAATTGGAACCATATACCCAAGTAAAGTTTGAATCTTTTTTCATTTTGTCAAAGATGGTCTTATGTTTTCCATTTCGTCGAAAAACTTGGCCCACATGCAACCCTTTCATGTTTCAACAATTTGGAATTCTGCCCAAAAAATTGCACCTTCCAAAACCTCTCCCTCCCTCCTCCCCCCTCCCCCCCCCCCCCCCCCCCAACAATTCAATCTTGAACATATAATATGCATGAATTAGCCATCAATTATGGAATGAGAATGAAAATTCAAAGAGTTAGTAATTGAATGATAAAAATATAAGCTATAGAAGAAGGATATGATAGTTTTGACGGGGTTGTGTTTGTAATGGACGGGGGAAGCAGGGCAGGCGAGGTGATAGATCTGATCAACCTCCAACAAGAGCGGCTCAACGACGTCGTGTCGGATCAATTCAAACCTAGGGTTGCCGAAGTGATGCATCACATTCTCCTTCCTACCAGTGAAGAAATTGTCAACAACGATCACACTGTCGCCTCTCATGATGAGGCGGTCGACGAGGTGGGACCCGACGAAACCGGCCCCACCGGTAACGACTATCCTCAACCCTTTTCTTTTGAGCCCGAGTGGGACCTTCCCAGATCTAAACCCGTCCGTGACCCGGCCATGGTGGGTCGGGATGAGCCTAGTTGACTCGGCAGTGAGGAACGATTCGCCGCTGATTGAGTCGTGCATGTTGTAGCTAAATGAGGGGGTTGTCTGGGAAGAGGAGGAGGAGGAGGGGAGGAGGGAGAAGATGAGGGTGGCAATGACAATGCCGAGGATGAGGAAGACGAGGCGCTGCTCGCGGAGGAGGTAATGAATCGGGCGAGTCACGGTGAACCATGGTTTCTGAGGCTTAGGTGACTCGTACGATGACTCGTCCAATTTGAGAGGAGATTCATGGCCGCCTCTGAAGATCAGCTCCGAAGCCATAATGAATCGGCTTAGGAAGGGAGCTGGGGTGAGGTGAGTGGATTCGGTGAGTTGAGATGGAATCGGGACCGAGTTGAGAGAGGCGGGGTTGAAGAAAAAAAGAGAGACAGGACAGGGCAGGGTGGAGGAAATGAGGAATTTGTAGGTGTCTGAAATCTGGGAATGTATGGTACGCCTTGGGATTAATGTGTAATTACTAAGATACCCCTATTTCTACATTTTTTCGTTTTGGTTTATTCCCTAGTATTAGTATTTTTATTTATTTATTTATTTATTTATTTATTGTTTCACTCTATATTATAATTTTATAATGTGAAGTTTTGTTGTATCAAAGTAGTACTACGAAGGTGGAGTATTTGGTGAGAGTAAAGTGATATTTTCTCAGTCCTATTTTTTATTTATTTGGGGAGTGTTGAATTAAATGTCAAACTTATTCCAATAGTTTGTTAAAATGTACATTTTTCTTAATCTACGTGTTAAAATCAATCAATTAAATTTTAAGAAACTAATATGTACTTTGAAATATAAACATAATTTTTTACATTGCATAAATTAGTCCAATCATTAGCATTAACAACTTATAGAGTATTTCTAAAAACTGACACTTCTAATTTGAAAGCATTTGAATATCCTATGTTAAAGGAGGGAGATTTTTTAATTTGGAGTGTCTAAATTGTGTATGATGCTTAGTCTAATTTATAAGTTTATTACTAGTGAAATCTCAACTAGAAGAAAGTACAAACAACATGAAAAAGCTTTGATAATACAAAAATATTGTATACACACGAAACACAGTTGTGTTCCAAGTAAAAGTGGCTTTCTTAATATAACAAAAGTTATCCCTTAACACAACATATATCAATTTTTATCAACTTTAAGGGCTAACTTTTATTATATTGAGGGGATCACTTTTATTAGGGATATAATAACTTTATTATTTTCCGTATATATACAATACTTTGTGTTGATAAAATGTTACCCCATAATAGAATTTGTTCTCTCCTTATATTATTTGACATTTTTAGAGAAAAAAACAACACACTATTAAAAAGATCTTATAATTTTGCTAGTATTAAGGACATTGAATAAGTTAAATTTAGGGTCAATAAGTGGTACCCTAGTCTAATTCATAACCACTTTGGTATGGTAAGTTCTAAAAAGTCTAAATAAGAGCCGACAAAGTCTTTTAGATGAAAAAGGACACTGTAATTCGCATTGCCGGCAAAGGTTTTTTTTGTAAAACTCAAGGTGAAGGCTAAGATAGACAAGTGTTAGAAGCTTGTATTTCTACTAATTTGGGGGAAAGGGGTAAAACAATACTCCGTATAAGCTTTGAGTGATTGGAGAGTTTTGTATTAAAGAGCATGCAATCAAGATCAAGATCTTCATAAATATAGAACTTTTCAAGTTATAGTATCATAAAAATGCTATGTCTAAGTCGGTTATCTCTACTAGCTACTACTACCTCCATCCCTAATTTTTATCCCATTTGAATTTTCACGGTTTTCAATACATAATTTAAAACGTTTTTATCTTTAAATCCGTAATACAAAATTTAAAAAAATTTGCTATTTTAAAAATTCACATTGAGATTCGTTCAACAAAATCTTACTTGAATATATTTCTTATAACATGATGAGAATTCGTGGTCAAAATTTTTTGACTCCATAAATACAAATGCAGCAAATATAAAGGGACGGATGGCACTATAAACTTGTAAATTTTAAATGAATGACTTTCATTTTCAACCCCTTAGGTTGGACACTTAAGTTTGGATTAGCTTCGAAGGAAAGCCAAGGGCTAAAATATATGCTTGGTAGCAAACCTCAAAATATAGGTGTTTTTCCCATAGGAAGAAGAACAAGGGGAAGCCCGAGTTCCACTTAAAGGCAACATATTTGGTGGAATGAACTTTGGAGTGACATCGACGCACCATCCTTTTCGTTGACTAACCAATGACTATCAAACAAATCAATCAATTGTTACTAATAGTATTAAGGGCCGAATACCAATCTACCTCCACTGGTTTGAAATTGGGGCTTTCATTCTTACGATTGACAAGTGTTGCAAATCTTGCATCATGGCCTATTACCAATCTACCTCCACCGGTTTGAAATTGGTCTTTCTCTAGTATTTTGGGATGTTCATATATGTTAATTATTTAGTCTATTTCATGACTTTCATTCCATCTCGACCGCATTATGTGATATGCTGTGTTCCGATATCTTTGTTTATTCTTGAAAATGTCATTCGTGGGTAATTTTTCCTCACCAAATCCCATTTCCGGTGAAAATGAGAAAAACTCACGACCAAACGGTAAAAATCTCACCGTGTGAGAATTCTCGCAAGGGAAAGGAACTGAAAGTGGATCTGTAAATATATATTTTTTGGTTAATTGTAGATTAAAATAACGTATTTTGGTCATTATGCTGAAAGATTTTCAAGCAAATATGTCTTTTTAAGAAGGTAAGAAGGGGGAAAAAAATTTAGTTGCAAGTGCTAACTAGGCACTAATGCATTGCCAATGAATATGCGCCATGTGACCTAGTTCAACTTGACAACCATTAAAAAAAATTATTTTGAAACATTTAGATTTTAACGGCTAATTATGGTTATTGTTGTTATTGTTATTGTTGTTAGTGTTTTATTATTTGTGAAGTTTTTTAACTAAATTTTATAGTATTTGGAAAATAATATCGCCATTATAATTAAGTAATTAATTGTGGCTTTTTTCCTTTTCCTAAACAAAAAAACAAAAAAAAATTATTTAAACATATTCTCTTTCATTTCTTCAGAGAAAAGATGGATTCTAAAAATCCCAAATATTCTCAAAACTTTGATGCTTTTGATCCTACTTTCATAAGCCATCCATAATCTCAGAACTCATGTTTATCATCGATGATGTTGAAGAAAACACCTCAATACTCTCCAGAACCGATCATGTCAATCCGTTGTCGATCAATCCAAATCAACAAGTTTGAGTTGTATAATTGGCTCGCAATTGGACCATTAGAGATGATAGTTGAGGCTGGACAGGACACCTATATTCAAGTTGAAGTAATAAGAAAGTATTATGAAGTAAATCATACATCCTCATTATAGAATAGTGAGAATAGAACGGAGTACAAGTACAACGATCAATAAAGATGAACCTTTCGAATTTCCCATATTGGACGACCATAGGACATTGATATTAATAAATACTAGGGAAGGAGAATCACTATGAGTGACAGACGTACTCACTAGTCTTTGAAATATAACTTAATTGAACATATTTGGTAGAAAGATTGTCCCAATAATTAGTGGAATGTGGGATTGGGTTGATTTCATTACAAGAAAGATTGAGTTTCGTGTTGTTGATATAGTAATTTGGTTTTATGATGAGTAACATGTAATATGTTTTATTTCTTTAACTATTTTCTGTTTATGGAATGCATATATAATCATGTTGATTGAATGTATGTTATTTATTATTATATTAATTACAAAAATACACTATTTACATAATAAGTACATCATAATTACATACTAAGTAAACTGTAAGCTATATTATTTGATAATTACATATTATATAAATCATAATTTATATTAATTAGATAATGTCAACTAATTATGCACTAAGTAAATATCATTTTGTTTTAATTAAATAATTTTTAATTAATTAATAATAAAATTATTAATGTTTTAAGTTTTAAGTTTTAATTTTTTTTAATATGCATAGTAACATAGAATAAATAAATAATAAATATAATTAGATATGTATAAATATATAGGAGAAAGAAAAGTAGTGGGATATAGGAAAAATTTCTATACTCCTTAAGAAAATTTAGTCTTAATTGTTGAGTTCCAACTTGGATGACAAATCTTCTTGTTAAAAAAAAAAAACTTGGATGAGAAATTGCACTTAAACTTAGACCTGTTCAAATGGGTGGGGGCACGTAAAGGGCCCTTAACCGACCCGTTTGTAAAAGGTCTAATCAATAATGGACTTAATGGGTCGGTCTCTTAAAGGATCACATTTTATTGGGTTTTTAATGGGTCAAGTCGGGTCAATAATGGGCCTATAGTTTCAAGACTTTTAAACACTATAAGGTAACAAATTATTTTCACTTACTTGCCGATAATCTATTACCAAAAATGGGAGGTGATACATGTAAATTATCTCCCTTTATAGATAAAAACTACACTCTATTTGGACGGTCCAGCCTGACTCGGCCAGTTATATATCTCCTTTGGCCCGACCCGGCCCGACCCGACCCACTTTATAGATAAAAACTACACTCTATTTGGACGGTCCAGCCTGACTCGGCCAGTTATATATCTCCTTTGGCCCGACCCGACCCATTTTGCATCTTCTTTTACCCGGCCCAACCCGTTTTTCTTGTGACCCATCCCGGCCCTAACCCGCCCTAATGCACAGATCTACTTAAACTATGTCCATCGAAATAATGTTTTATAGCAAAAGAAGAATATAGAACATAATTATGTTCTATATATGTAAAAAAAAAAAAAGAATTGTGTTATAGCTATAATATTCGAATTTGAAAGTGAAGAATAAGTATGACGCTCAAATGCTAAATTCTCATGCTCGGAGAATTGTAGTACAAATTGGAAAGACACGTGAAATTTGATTGCGTCTGATAGAAATTGTGCCAAGAAGTGAGATGGATCACCTTTACTTAATTAGTTAGTTGAAATGAAAGTCACAAACTTACTCAATGTCATAGCCTTTTTTTTTTTATTTTTTTTTATTTTTTTATGTAGGCTTACTATTATAGTTGTTACATGCATGATTAATTTCCATCACTTTGGATTGGAGGACAAAATGTAAGTCCATTAGCTAATGCTTGATTATGATTGAAATAACCTAACAAGCGGATGGATGGTGCATCACTTTTTGCTTTTACTAATATAATTTTGCTATAATTGTTAATTTCATAAGCTTGAAGCTTTAGTGTGTCGGCATTTTGTCATCTCACTTCAAACGGATTTGAGATTAGCATAATCTAATCAATTTATGACTTAAGCACACATGATTAACATATTTTGTGGATGAAAGATTGGTCAAAGGTGTCGTGTAGTAGGTTTAAGGAAACTTTCTAGTATTACAATTCACCAGAGTTGTAAGTTATATGTTTCAAATAAAAAAGTTATTAGTAACCCTCTTCTTTTATACCGGCTTAGAGTTGTGGGTTTAAAACACCTTGAGGCTCTGAAATATAGGAATCATTTTCATTTAAAACATAATCAACAATCTGACTTTTACTATGTCGTCCACCACTAGACCTCACTTACGTATGTTCCAGGTGACCTGACGCATATTAGGAGGAACTAGACATTTGTGGTTCGTTTAATTGCAAGGGGATTTGTGAGTGGGATGGATGCATTAGTGGTTGAGATGGGTTCATTTGTGAAAGGAAGAATGGATTTTGGGAATACATTTAAAGCATGTCAATAGAAGAAGGAAATAGACAATTGTACATTGGGTGTGGAACACACTTCTTCAACATATATTTCTATTAGAGAGTTTAGAAAATTTCTATTACATGCTCACATGCATTCTAAAATAAACATCATTAAGGAGTATAGTTATAGATCCATATGTCATTTTCAACTTTACTTCTCTTAGCTTGTTCGATCTTATCTACACAAATTATGGATCATATCAAATAGCTGATTCAAAGTAATGCGAATTCTTGTCTGGATAACAGCACAACTTCTCCCTCTATATTCAACACAACTACTCGCTTCAACAAGAGTTTCACCCCTATGAAAAATCAAAGGATACTCTGAACTATCCATAGCGACTACACAATCAAAAGTAAGTTCAATGGCAGTACTTTAGTAACATTAGGGATTGTATTGAAATATTTTATTTACATGTATTATTAATCTATTCGACTTTGTGGATCATTTAAAGGCTTTTCTTTTATGATTTTATAAAAAATAGTAGGCCTAATAATAGGCCAAAAAAATTTGGATTTTGGGTTGGATCCAAACTAGCTAATAGTTTCGGATTTGTTTGGATTAGATCCAAACTCTAAATAGTTTGGATTGGATTGAAAAGTCTTAAACCAAATATTGGTTTGGATTCTAATTAGTCTAATCCAAACCGAAACCAACTTTTACCTCTAGATGTTCAACTCTTCCACTCAGCAAACATAATAGATATCTAGTTGAATATTTTTATTAAGTAAATAAAAAATGGAGAGTAACGAGATACCACCACAATATTCGTGTTAAAATTGAAAATTGGATTATGGTCTAACATGTCATTTTACGTATATAAATTTTTAAGGTATTTAATCGCAACTATACGATCACTCATTTAATTTTGTTAAATTGATGGGTGACTTTTATTTTATTAAAGGGTAACTTTTGCACATTAATATATCCAACAATTTTTTTAAAAACATATTACAATTTTTATCTACTGAAATCGTGATATATTTTGTTAAAGGGGTGATTTTTGTTGAATCGGGGATAACTTTTGTTATATTACCAAGGGATACCTTTATGTTGGCCAAATAATAATCTTATCGTATCCCGTGTGCACACAAAATCATCCCTAAAAATTTAATATAAAAAAAAATATTTTAAAGAATTAAAATTTATATTTTTGTAAAACAAAACATAATAATTTCAAATAAAAGAATGTATTTGATTCTTAAAACAGGTGCCTAAATCCATCTTTTGTTTTTTTTTTCTCCTAAATTTTGTTACAGTTCTTTTTATGGGGCCCATAGCATATCTACGAAAATGTAAGGAAACAAGTTAACTAATGGTTTTATCATTAGTTATCCAAATCAGGACATTTGGATAAAAATTGAAAACGTTATAGCTTATATACTATAAGTTTTTCAAATCAAGTTTGGTTTTACTAAACCCTTCATAACTCTTTTGTTTGGAATTGAGCTTCAAATATATATCAGGAAAAGCTTATAAGGACATGTATCCAACCTAAAAATATTCATAGATAAATATATGGTTTATTAAAAATAAGATTATTTTTTTATTCTTATGAACATATTTTGGGCTTAAAGGACCTTTAGCCCATTAAAATACCATACTAAAGTAAAGGCTTGAGCATGTCCACTAAATATAAAACAACAGTGTTATACTCCCTCCATTTTTTTTCTTCTTATTTGGAATCCGGGAAGAAACCAAGACAATATTAAGTACCATTAAGGTTTTTTAAAAAAAATTTAAATTAATCTAAAAATAAGATTATATTCTATTAAAAAAATAATGCAAGTGGGTTGAGTATTAAATAAGTAGTGGAATTTTTAAAGTTAATGACATTAAACAATCAAATAAAAATTCACCCAATCACAATATTAGAAAAAAATAGAAGGATTTCAAATGAGAACAATATTTTAAAGTTTTCGGATGAGGAAAATGGGAAGGAAAAAAACGTAGTATTTATCTTTGAAGTTAAAGGGTTTCACTCAAAAATGAGGATGCATGACAAAAACCATACTGAAGTTGACAAAGAATCATGATCATTATGGTTTTGACTTTGATGATTCTAATTCGATTATTCTAACTTAGCTGATTCTGATAGTGATGATTCAAATTCAAAACAATTTTTTTATGTCCCTCATGCTGATAAGATTCATCTTTCTAGTGATTTTTTTATAAAAATGATTACTATTTTGAATTAATACTTAGAAGTTGTTGATAATGCTAATATCCCCTGTTGGGTATACTCTCGTGATGCTTCTTCAACTGACAATCCTCTTTTGAATCAATCAACAAAATAGCCACGGATTTTATGTTCAAGCCTTCAAGAATAACATAATTTATGCCACTCTCCATACTGTATATTCTAGTGATTTATTAGTGATTATCAAATTCAAAGTCACTGGAAATCTTTCATGCTACCAAACATTGAAATAATCACCTACTATGTTTAGTAACCGCAACTTAATGCTAATTTTTTCCCAACCAAAAATCAGAAAAATACATTATTCTAGCTAGATTATTATGCAGCACCCTTCCAATACTTTTTTAGTCTGAATTTATCAAAGTTCCTCTCTAATATATCTTCTACAATTTTTTCTCCACAACCCATCACTAAATCAGATGCCATGAGCTTATAAAACTTCATCAGTACCCTGGTGTAGACCTGTGCATTAGATCGGGTCAGGGTCGTGATGAGTTACTGGAAAAAAAGGCCGGGTTGACTGGGCCAAAGAAGATATAAAACGGGCCGAGTCGTGTCATGCCAAAGAAGATACAAAACAGGATTAGTCGGGCTAGCTGTTTAAAAAAAGTATAGTTTTATCTATGGAGGGTAGTTTTTGCCTTTATCACCTCCAATCTTTGGCAATGAATCATTGGCAAGTAAGTGAAAATCATTCATTACTTGATAATGTTTAAAAGCCTTGGAAAAATATTGGCCCATTATTGACCTGACTTGAGCATTTAAAGACCCAATAAAACATGACCCTTTAAAATACCGATGTAATTGAGCCCACAATTGATTAGATCCTTTTACAAACAGGCCGGTTAAGGATACTTTATAGAGCCCCTATCATTTGAACAGGTCTACCCTGGTATAAGACTAATGAGAGTTCCATAAACGAGGTTCAGGCAAGAACTAGCATGATGCATGATAAAAGCATTAAGGTAGAGGCACAACAAATAAGTTAAAGCTACAAAAAAATAAGAAACAATTATTATGAAAATAATAATAATTGTAATAACAACAACAACAACAACAACAACAATAATAATAATAATAATACTTATTATTATTATTGTTATAAAAGAACTGCTAAGGCAAGATTTCAAAATAACCTGAGACTTCCATGCATGTGCCCATAACTTGTCTTTGACAACCACATTTTTGTTGGAGATACATGAGAGTATACTCCTTAATTTTGCTTCAAAAAAAAAAAATAGTCCTAGTCCATACATTTACTTTCTCCCACATATATGGGTTGAGGGAGTTTTGTTCACCTTATATATAAGTCTCCTTTGTTTATGTTGAACATGTAGTATGGGCTAGAAATGGGAAACCCCTCGCGCATCACCGCCACCCGGGCCCAGTTTGTGTTAATGATACGTGCACGGGTATGGGTGTGGGGCGGGATTTTATACATGATTCTAATTTTTTGGGCCAAATTCATTTAAACGTTAATAAAAACCACAATATCTTCGTCGATATTGTAACTGTAATTACGTTTATTATTTTCGAGATTTTCTCAATTGATTATGGCAACAATATATACTGAAGCCTTAAATTGCTCTTAGATTCCCTTTTTCTGTAAGCCAAATTAGTCTATATACTTGGCTTCCTTTATTATTCGGAGAGACATAAAACCAGACATATTCCCTACTGCCTTTTTTCTCTCAAAAATTAAAAACACACTTCAGGCATTGTTTTAGCAGAGTTCTCAATTCATCCTTACATAGTACACAGTTAGGGTGAAGTTGTTTAACTCTAGGGTTGATTTCCAAGAGGCCGTGTGTATGAGTGAGGGGCAAGTTTGACTTTAGGAAAGTGACATTCTTCACGCCACGACATTTTCTTTTTGATTTCCAAATAAGATTTCCTTTCATTATTAGTCTAATTCCAACATTCTAAAGTTGAATTTATTGATTCACATTATGGCTGGTAACGAATCTAGAACTTTTATTCCTTTTATAGTGTCCTTAAAGTATACCATGCTTAATTCTTTCATTCCTAATATGTCTAAAATGGATCCCTTTGATAGAGAAACTATAAGATGTGGTATGATAAAATGGAGTTTTTCTTGGTCAAATAGGTGTTGATTATGCTGTTATTGTTGGTACTGCTCCTTTGAATTATTTTACAGACTTTGCTAAAGATAATAAAACTTTTCGTGGTATGATCTTACACTATAAGACTCAACCACTTTATTTAATCTATAGCAAGGTACATATGGGATTCTCTGAAAACTAAGTACGAAACTGATGACTTTGGGACTAAAAAATATGGTTGTAGTCGATGGTTGAATTTTCGTATGACTGATGAAAATTCTGTCCTTGACCAAGTTTATGAATATGAGGCTTTATGTGTTGATATTGTTGTTAAGGGAATGAAGATTTGTGAGACTTTTTAAGCAAACTGTCTTCTTGAAAAACTACCACCTTTTTTGGATACCTATATCTATTTCATGAAGCATAAACAGAAAGATTTCACTCTTCAAGAATTGGTTTCTCACATTAAAATTGAGGAACAAAACAGAATTCAGGTGAAATCTAAACCTCGTGATCATTCTTCCTCTACTACCAATCTGGTTGAATCTAAGTCTGTAGGTAAAACTAAGGGTTTCAAAGGCAAAGGACCTAATCAGGTTCACAACACTAAGTCTAACAGGTTTTCCTAGAATAATGATGCCTATAAAAAATGTAGCTTTAGTGGAAAGTAATATACCTATGGTGAAATACTATATTCTTCTAAGTTTTGTCCTAAGGAACATGGATCTGATTCAAAAAATAAGGGCAGTAGTAGTAGCTTTAAATTAGGGCTGGGTATGAGTCGAGCTAGCTCATGAGCTACTCTTGATTAGATCACCCAAAGCTCGGCTCGAGCTCGGAATAAGGCGACCTCAAGTCGAATCGAGCCTAAGCTCGAGCTCAAACAATTTAGGCTCGACGAGCCTAAATGAGCTTTTTTCAACTATATATATATATATATATATATATATATATATATATATATATATATATATATATATATATATATATAAAATATACATTCCTAACTTTTTTCAATAGAATAGTGAAATTCTCCTTTTTCAGTTTTTGAATTAATCAAACGAATCTTTAAAAATTATATGGGAAAAACCCTAGAATTATAGATTTATTATTTTAAAGAAAAGGAATTAAAGGAAGAAGATAAAACTAAAAATTAAAAAAGAGACGAAGAAAAACGACAAGAAAAAAGAGAATAAAAATAGACGAAGCGTGGGATACTATTCAAGGTGCTCAACTAATAGGGGGTTTGATGTTAATAACTCATTCCATTGTTAGAAAATATATTGTATTACCTTTATTGATAATAGCCAAAAATATTGGTCATCTATTATTATTCCAATGACCTGAGTGGTCGAACGATTTCAAAGAGTGGAATAATGAAATAGATGCTAAATGTATACCGAGCAACAAGCCAAGCAACAAGCTTATACTGAGTTGAGCCGAGTTCGAGCTCAAATTTTAAAACTCGGTGAGTCATGAGCCCGAGCCCGAGTCCAAGCTTTAGGTATCTTAGGCGAGCCAACCCACAAGCTTCTCAAGCTTGGGCTCGACTCGACTCGTATCCAAGCCTACTCTAAATCACATGTTAATCTTATTAAAGACATTATTGCTGCAGTTGTCTCTGAAGTGAATTTAGTTGATAATGTGACTAAATGGATTGTTAATACAAGAGCAACTCGTCATATTTGCTCTAATAAAGAACTCTTTCAATCTTATGAACAGGTTGCATATAGTGAATGTGTTTTCATAAGCAACTTAAGTTCTGTGAGTGTCCATGGAAATAGAAAAGTTCTTTTCAAACTACCTTTTGGAAAATTAACTACTTTACAAAATTCCACTGGTTTTGTTTATATTGCCGAGTTTGTTTCTATATGGCACTCCAGGTTAGGACATGTTAATGTAGCCTCTGTTAAGAGGTTAAAATAACTTAATTTAATTCCTAACTTTAGTTCTACAGAGTTTGACAAGTACCAAGTTTGTGTTGAGGCTAAACATCTAAAGAAACCTTTTAATAAAGTTGTCAATATGTCTTCTTCTTTACTAAAGTTAATTCATACATATTTGGGTGACTTTAAAAATCCAATGAGCAAGGGAAGGAAACACTACTATATCACTTTTGTTGATGATTTTACCGTTTCACTAAGGTCTATTTGTTGAGTTCAAAAGATAAGCATGAAGCTAAGTTTTTAATTTACAAAGCTGAGGTAGAAAATTAATTAGACCTCAAAATAAAAAGGCTCATATCAGATCGGGGAAGGGAATATGATGAGAATTCTCTTAAGAAATTATGTGAGGAAAATGGAATCATCCACGAAAACACAACTCCCTAGAACCCTGAACAAAATGGAATAACATAAAGGAAAAACAAGATTTTAAAGGAAATGATAAATGATATGCTTATAAATTCTGGTATGCCTACTAGCATGTGGGGGGAGACTCCTTATGAGTTGTGGAAAGGAAATAAGCGTAACCTTAATTTTCTTAAAATGTAGGGGTTTCTAGGTAAATTGGTCTACCTGAATATCAAAGGACTAAAATTGATCCTAAAACTATTGATGATATTTTTACTAGTTATGCTATTAACAATGCTGCTTATAGGTTAATTCTTAAAGATGGTTATGGATTTTGACCTATAAAATAATCTAAAAATGTTGAATTCTTTGAGCATATTTTTCCTAGAAATGCACGATCATCCATCTTTGCTTGGTGCATCATATTCTAGCATTTCTCAACATGACATTACATCTTATAGTGTGTCTATAGAACCTAGAATGAGTAAGAGAGCTAGGGTTGAAAAGAGTTTTGGTCCTGATTTTGCTACAACCTTTCTAGCTGAACAAGAATTACTAGCTGAGCAAGTTGTGAATGTCTTTATCTAGAAGATGACCCTAGGACCTATAAGGAGGCCATGAGTTCTATTGACTCTAGTTTCTTGTTAGAGGTCATAAACAGTGAGATAGAGTCCATCATGAGTAATAACACTTGGATCTTGACTGACCTTCCTAGGGGCTCTAAGCCTTTAAGTAGCAAGTGGGTGTTTAAAAAGAAACTAAAGCCTGATCGTTTGATAAAAAAAATACAAAGCTAAATTAGTAGTTTGTGGAAACCACCAAAAAGAGGGCTTAGATTTCTTTGACACCTAGAGTACTTATAGCTCTTACATCCATTTATAATATTTTTGTGCATCAAATGGATGTGAAAAATGTTTTTCTTGATGGTGATTTCCAAGAAGAAATATATATGACAAAATCAGAAGGATGTGTGGCACAAGGAAAGGAAAGAAAAAGTATGCAGACTCATCAGATCATTATATGGTCTGAAACAGGCACCAAAACAGTGGTATGAAAAGTTTGATCAAACCATTACCTCTAATGGTTTTCAGGTGAATGATTATGATGTATGTGTTTATTCAAAATCTGATGAGTTTGATTGCGTTATAATATGTCTATATGTAGATGATATACTTATTTTTTGTTCTAACATAGACATTATTAATGCAACCAAAGCTTTTTCTAAGCTCTTGATTTGATATGAAGGACTTGGGAGAAGTTGATGTGATTACTTGGCATAAAAATTACTAAGACTTCAAATAGGTATTCTTTAAACCAATCTCACTACATTGAGAAAATTTTACAGAAATTTAATCAACTTGAGTGTTCACCTGTGAAGACCCCATATGATCCTAGTATACATTTGAAAAAGAACAAAGGCGATAGTGTTTCACAAGAGGAATATGCCAAGATCATTTGAAGTGTTATGATTTTAATGAACTACACAAAGCTTGATATATCATATGCAGTTAGTAGATTGAGCATATACAAATTTACTCAAGTTTAGTACTACTACCATACCTAATTAATGAAGTGATGTAGTTTTTCTTTCTTTTGTTCTGAGGATGAACATTAGCTCTTAATAAGTTCATAGCCTTTAAGGTGGTTTGTGGTAAGTAAAAACTTGATAAACTTACCTATGTGAATTTGGGGATATCGTTCTACCCCTATGAGATCTTATAGGCTTGGGATCTCTAGAGCATTCATGAAACCTAGGAAATTATGAAGGACATACCATATGTTATTTGCGAGAACTTCATTAATTTTGAGATATAGTTAAGTGTGAAAATTGATTCATACAAACTCCATTAAAGGTTCTAGGTTTTTCTACCTTAAATGGATGTAGAATATATTTGTAAATACTGGGTATCAATACAAGTCCACAAGACATTGCTACATGAAAAACTTACATCTCCAATGCCCAAAATTTTAATCCTGCACTCATTTCATTTCTTCTGAATCATGTGGGGGATTGTTGGAGATATATGGGAGTATACTCCTTAGTTTTGCTTCAAAAGAGAAATACTCATAGTCTATACTTTCACTTTGTCCCACATAGATGGGTTGTGAGAGTTTCTTTCACCTTATATATATGTGAGTCTCCTTTGTTATTGTTGAACATATAGTATAAGCTAGAAATGGGAACCCCCTCACGCGTCACCGTCGCCTGGCCCAGGTCGTGTTCGTGACAGGTGCGCGAGTGTGGGTGGGGGGCGATATTTTATACATGCTTCTAATATTTTGGCCAAATTCATTTAAACGTTAAAAACAACCATAATATCTTCATCTATAATGTAACCGTTATTATGTTTATTATTTCTGAGATTAGCTTAAATGATTATGGCAATAATATATACTGAAGCCTTAAATTGCTCTATAATTTCCTTCTTCTGTAAGCCAAATTATTCTATATATTTGGCTTCCTTTCTTTTTCAGAGAGACAAAAAACCAGACACATTTTCTAATGCCTTTTTCTTCTCAAAAATTACACACTTCAAGCATTGTTTGAGCGAAGTTCTTAATTCATACTTACAGAGTATACAGTTAGGGTGAAGTCGTGTATCCCTAGGGGTTGATTGCCAAGAGGCTGTGTGTACGAGTTTGGGGCAAATTCGACTTTAGAGCAGTGATATTCTTCATACCATGACGTTTTCTTTTCGGTTTTCAGATAAGATTTTCTTTCGTTATTAGTCTAATTCCAACACTTTTTTCATCATTTTTATAGCAGAGAACTAATTAATTGAGTAATGTTACCAATTTTATTTCCTATTATGCTTCTCTAGTTTATAGTGCAGGTAGAAAATTATAATATATTTCAAATTATTTGACATTATATTCTGGTTCTAGTATCTCATGGAAGGAGTTGAAGTAATGGCAAGCATGTCTTAAAATCGAATTATGCACTGCAAAAAGCCTAAACACAAAAGTTTTCATCTCAAGAAACTTAACAAAAGCAACACTACTGAACTAGAGACTATAATATCTAAAATCTGACTAACTTGTAAATCCATATTACTACGGGTGAGCATTGTTGTTGTTAGGGTTGTTGCTGCAAATAGGCAATGATGTTCTGGATGAGCACTGTTGTTAATATTGAGGTTTATCGCTGTCGTTGCTTTCGGCATGCGTTGAAGTTGTTGGTGGTGTTGTGTACGGTTGTTGCCACTGTATTTTGTGCCTACTGCAACTTATACTCAAGAAGCAATATATGCACAAAATGTGAAAATTAAAGGTGGATTTGAAATGATGTAGGGATAAATGCTCTATTTTTATATAGAGTATATATGTTAAAAATATTTTTTAAAACTTTTTTTTTTTTAAAAAAAATTGGAATATTACCTTTGAATTAAATTATTTCAAAAAATTACCCTAGACAACGACTTTCTTCATTATTATATTTTAACTGAAAATAAATATTTTTCAAAAATAAAAATAAAAGATTTTTGAAAGTCGCTATCTCAGGTAGCGACTTTTAATTTTTTTTAAATATATAAATAATATTTTATTAAAAAATAAATATAAAAGATTGGTTTTCTACCCATTTTTCGAGCCGGGTTTGGGCCGAGATTATGTTCGGGTCTAAAGTTGTTGCCCATATCCCATATAAATCGGGTTTTGCGGACCTATTTTACTATGCTTTGAATTTGATCATCTAATGCTTACAACTTGTAAAAAAAAGCATTTATAATGCTTACATTAAATATTTGAAGCAACAATAATATATTTAAAGTACTAAACCATACTAACATATGGGAATATAACAATACATTCTTTTTAAGTCTACTAAAAGGAAGTAACTAACAAAATAAAATTATCCAATACAAGTATTCCACAAGACCACAAAGAGAGAAAAAAAAATGGAGCAGCCTAATATTAAATAAGTTGTCAAAGCCTTAATTATTCAAAGCATTTTTTGTAGAAAAGTTTCAGATGCATAGTCAAGCTGAGTGCTTACTTTGTGGAGTACAAAGTTGGCAGCACCCACTTCAATAGCAATATCACTAGAACCGTCAGATATTGGCCTGAAAGAACACAGAACTGTAAGTAGTCAGTTTCAGATAGACAAAAATAAAAAAGACAGGATTGAATCTAAAATACAAAGGGCATCCGTACATGATTTTGACAATTATTTTACCAACAGTCTGTAATACCCCATATTTTAGAAATTATATTAAAAACTTTATATGTTAAGTTTTATTTAAAACTAAATGTATATTATATATTAGCATTTTAAATAAAATTATTTTAAGAATATTTTAGTACAATTAAATAATTTAAAAAGTATTTTGGCCCAATTATAATTATGGACCGCCATTTTTTATATTATATTTTATAATTTTATTAAAAAAATTATTAAATTTCATAAATAAGTATTTAATTCCTCAATTATTCCATTAAATTCCCAATAAGCCCTCCAAAATATCCCAAGTATCCACTTTTATTCTAGAATATTATATAAGATTTTTAAATATTATTCTTAGTAAAAAAATCAGTTTAAGATATTTATAAATATTATTTTTAATTTAACATCGATAATATTAAGAATTTGATATATTTACCAAAAAAAATAAAAATAAAAATAAAAAATTAGACCATATCTAATCATGTCAATCTTCCATGATTAGTATTTAAAAAAAATTAATTAAAATTATTATTATATTTTATCCTAATTTAAAGGATAGTTTTAGTTGAAAAGATAGTTTTAATTTAAAAATAATAGATTTTCAAAAAAATAAAAATGAAAATAAATTCTAATCTTATCATATCCTTTTTATATGATTTATATTTCAAAAAAAATTATTATTATAAAATTTTATCTTTTTTTTAACTAATTTTAATTGGTTTAGTTTGAATTAAATAATTTTAATTGGTTAAACTATTTAATAATTAAATTATTTTAAAAATAATAGATTTTTCTGAAAATTTAGAGGATAATTATAATTTGAAATTTAAACTTATCTTTTAGTGTTTTTAAATCTTAAAATTTATCCTAATTTCTACTATAAATAGACCCTTAAACCTCACATAATTCTTCACACAAAAATCATTAAACCCTATTACTTCTCTCAAACTTTCTCCCTCTCTCTCTAGTCTTTCTCTTCATCCCTTCGGCCATCTTGCGCCACCAACAACTACCAACCACTGTGAGCCTCCTCTTTTCTCTAACTATTTTATTTGTTTTACAAATTTTTTAGTTTTTAAAACTATTTCTAAATTTAATTAAAGTTTCAATATTTTATGCTTATTATTGTATTTCATTATGTTGATTAATTCATGTTAATTGATAGGAATATTATCTTGAAGTTTAGTAGGAAGTTTCTAGGAAGTACTAGAATTTAAGGTACATAGATGTGTTAAATCTTTTTAAGTGCAATTATATGTTTTGTTGAATTATATTGTATTAAGATATTTTTATTATGTATTTTGCTAAATAAATTATAATCTAAATTTTAGCCATGCACCATTTTTTATATATGTATATATATGGTTATTTAATTGAAATTCCGATTTTAAAAAAAATGATGATATTTATTTATCTTATTTTATTTAATATATATCATGTTTCAAAAGGGCCGAATGGTATTTGAGATTTAATAATTTTCAATAAGCTTTAATATTTAAAGCAAGATATTTGTATTTAAAGAATTTATAAAAAGAGAATTATTATTATTATTATTATTATTATTATTATTATTATTATTATACATTATCGCTTGATTTCATAATCAAGAAGGGTTCATGCTTTTAAAGTTCACTTATGGGCAAATAAAAAGAAACTCTAAGGATAAATCCGTGATGGGATAACTACCTTGGGGGGTGTGCACACTTAGGATCAAGGAGGGGATATAAGAAGAGGAAATTATTTTTATTAAATGTTTTAATAATTCCATTTATATAGGATTATTATAAAGGAAGGTTTAAAGTTTATTAATATATACGAAGACAAGTTTGAAATAAAGAAATTTAAAAGTCAAAGTATTTCTTTTAGCGTGTATACATACATAGTGTTTTTACACTGACACGTATTTTCCTATTTTTTTTGTTCGTCCTACTTATCATTTATGGTGAGTAGGTTTGTAGGAATAAATGTGCATGAGAGCATTACATCAAGGGGCATATACTAGTTAGAAATTTTCATAATTTTTCTTAATCAACTTTTGTACCTTTGGATAATCAAAATTATTTTTTTATAAATAAATCAAGTTTTTCTTCTGCTACAATATAGTAATTAGTTAGCATAGCCGAAGCGTGGTAACACGTGGCGCTAATAACCCTAAGTTACTAAAATTATTGTCATTATTATTATGTTAGTAATTTGGGGGTGTTACACTGTCAGACATTCATTTACTAGCTTTCAGCCACAGCACGCTGCATATTTGATGATATAATGATTTGTGAACTACTCTAACCAAGGACTAACCAACAACACTTGCAGGCTGTTATACAACCTTACAACAATAAAACTGAACCTTAATGCCATTTAGAATTCGAAGCCTTTTAATTAAAATTCGGGCTAAGCGGGTTGGGTTTCAGGCTACGCATCACTACCCATACCCATCCCAATAATTTTCGGGCCAGAGTTATCGTGCCCTAACCCTATTTTCGGGCTGGTTTTTAATGCCCAAACCCGGACAATTTTGGGTCAGGCCGGGCCGGGCCAATGTTGATCAGGTCTATGTTAGAGACAACTACTTTTAGTTTTTTTAATTTTTAATTTTTTTTAAAAAAGGTTATGTTTAATTTTGAAAAAAATAACTCTAAAGTTGTTGTCTCTAACAATGACTTTTAGATTTTCTTTTAAAAAAAGGTTATTTTTCATTAGAAAATTAAAAAAAAAGTTGATGTCTCACACAGTGAAATTACAATGACTTTCATGACTGTCTCAGACAACGACTTTATAAAGAACCTATATCCAGGGTTATTTTTCGAAATAGTTTGATATAAAGGTTATTTTTTGAATTTTTTCCTAAAAAACAGTTAAAAGAATATCATAAGTTAATTTTGTGCAGATTACACTTTAGAAGCAATGTATGCACAAAATGTGGAAGATTAAACGTGGACTTGAAATTGATGTATGGAGATATGGTCTATTTTTATATAGAGTATATGTTAATTACTTTGCACATTTCTTAATGAAATTTAGTGTTCTAGACTTTTTAATTTCATACTTAGCTTTGGATGATGTTTGAGACATTATTTGATTATTTGTATCTCAGAATCTTATAATCATTATTCTATAATTAACATTAATGAAACTTTGTTTAATTCATTGTTCTCATTAATTACTCGTTTTTGAGTTTTTATAACTTATTGTGAAAAGTACTAGGCATAATATTAGAAAATTTGGCTATTAGCATGACATATTTAGCATGACTTAACAATGTTTTGTGAGAGAATTTTAATTCTTGAATCATTTTAATTATTCTTGCATGATTCATACTTATTTTATATTTTAATATAAGTTAAGACTTTTTAATGTTTATTTTATTTTATTTATTTTTCATATGATTCATCTTTTATTTATTGCACTAATTATAAAGACATGTACTTGAAAATCATGACTAAAGTAGACAATTATGGACAATTTTTATGGGTCCTTTAATATGATTTTCTAAGAAGTGTTTATAATTATTAGTCATTTTAAGTTTTTAAATAATAAATATTAATCATGTGTATAAGTAGGACTTTTATTGTTGTTGCTGATGTGTAATGGGTTTGGATTGTTTTTGGAGAGTTTGAGTACCTTAGGATTAAATACATAACCTATCATATTACACTACATTGTTACTCTAGGAAAACATGTACATGTACTTACTGTTAAATGACAAACTTTTAATTTATTTACATTACTGTATAATAGGACACCGATCAATGGTCAAATGAGAGTATTGACAAAACGTAAAAGTTAAAATGGTGCAATTATTTTGAAATGAAGGTAGTATGACACTACTTAGTGGACTTGATAGAATAAGCTCGCATCTAATTACACATTTTATACTTCAGGTTATCCAATTGAACTTGACCTACAACTAAAAGTACAAGAATTTAGTTTTAACTGAAAATCAAAATTGATCCCATCCAGCCCAACCACCCAAAATGACTATACCCGAACCAAAATCCAAATTGTTTGACCTTTTGTTTTGTCTGCCACACAAGGAACGGCAGAGTGCTGGAACTTGTGAATCTGTATATGTTTGCACTTCAATCATGTGATTCTCATTTAAATCTGCTCTTCCCCCTTCTCTAACTCTCAGAAAAGTTCACCGCTCCCTATTCAATCCATTCACAACTCCTCCTAAATCTCACTGACCCTTACACCAAAGTCACACGTTATATCTTTGCTTTTATGTCCCTTTCTTCAAGCATTTCCTATCATATTTTTTCTTAGACCTTGGCCATTTTTTCACCTCCATTACCTCAAAATCCTGATGAAAGACCTCTCCTTCATCTTCCGTAAGAGGCTGATGGGTTCCAAGATGGGCCGGGGTTTTCGCCACGGTTGCAATGACGATAGCTCCACCTCCACCCTTCACCAGACACAACCCCGCTCTGCCCCTGCATCCCATGAACGTTCATCTTCCACAGCTTACGTGGAAAATGATCATGTCACCCTCAATGCGCCCCCTAGGAAGAGCGTAACCTTAGAGGAAATGATACTTCAACTCGAGCTAGAGGAGGAATTGGCGAGAAAAGAAAAGGCTGGCTACTACAAATACAAAGAAGAAATGAACTTCCCTCGTAGGATGTCGTGCGTGAACAACTCCGACATCCTACGATCAGCTAGGAATGCATTGAACCAGTACCCTCGATTCTCACTTGATGGGAGGGACGCCATGTATAGATCCTCCTTTCGTAAAAGTAATGCCGGTCCACGGGTGATTGACGGGCTTAAACTTGGGAGGATACTGCATTTGCCACATAGTGTAGGTGGGGAGAATGTAATATGGTGTAAGCCAGGAGTGGTGCCTAAGTTGATGGGGCTAGAGGCCATGCCTTTGCCTGTTAGTAGTCTTTACAAAACCAAGAATACTTCGAGTAGGGATACTAACAATAAGCAGAAATTTTGTAGAGCTGCTAAGGATCAGGATTTGAAAAAGAGGGAGAAGAGCGAGTCAGAGAGACGACAACAGATGAAGCATGTAAGGCATTCGGACGTCTGTTGCGGGGATATCAAGAGAATGGGGCGTGACAGGGGTAGTGGTGGTGGTGATGGTGGTGGGGTTGGAGGTAGTCATTGTTCTTCTTCAACTGGGTATTGTGCCATGAACCCAATTGCTCTGGAGCCAGTATGTGGTGTAAGTGGACCAGTATCATGGCCTACTTCATACAATTACACTTAATTCTAACTTTAGGTAATGTAATCTTGTAAGCTCATATACTCATATATTTATAAAGTCTGATAATAATGATTTTTGTTGTCAATATTTTGCTCTGCTTCCAAGAATTCCTGCTTCTGTTGTATCTGTTTAGCAATAATTTCAGTGCCAAGACAACATAAAATTATTCAATGTGGTATACACATCAAACTGCACATAACAAGCGTAGCTCTTTTACTGGATCTAAAGCCAACAATTACCTCTTAAACTCAATTTTCTACTTCCTGCCTTTTGCTCCGGCAGTAGGACTATATGTATGTGGGATCTGAAAATTAGTTTCTTCCTTGGCCTTGACTTGTCTACATCAAAGGCCACAAAATTTAAACAGGTGTAGTTGACACTTGACACTTGACAGATCATTCATCAGTGGTATATTAAGCAGCAGTAAACTTCATCAATCATAGTACTTCAAAATGTTCACTTCTTGTACTAACACATTTGAAACCATTTATTTGCCAACAACAAAATTGAAACAATAGGTTATACACTTATACACACATATTTATGCACGTAGACATAAACTAACCATTTATCATAGCTTTATTATGAACACTAGCTACATTGGATATATATAAGTAGTGGTACCATCACTTTTGAAAGTGATCTTTTATCTACCCTCATCATGCTCTCATGCATTAACCAATCACTAGACAGCAATTAAGGAACACTGGACAGTCTTCCGATACTTCCCCGAAATTTAAGGATCACTATCCAAATCCTGCAGTCCAGTAGTAGCAAGCTTATTCACAAGAGCAAGAGCATTGCTTGTAATATAACTAGCATTCTGAACCTTATTACATAGCCTATTAATTTCCTTATTATTCCGGCCACCTCGACCACTCTCGAAACCGTTGATACAAGTATCTTCATTGGTCAGAGCAGCACTTAACCATGTCAAAACATCACCCATTTGCTCCTTAAACACTCCACTATTTAGCCTTCTTAACACTGCAAGTGATTGGTGAAGACTGTCTAGTGCATCCTGGATGCACTCCACACAATCAGCCAGAGCATCCCTGTTTCTCCTCCCTCGAATACGACCGTGCCTCCTCGTAGTCTCAACGTATTGAGACACAGACTTTACCTCCGATATGGTGACTGATACCCCGGCTCGTGCCCACCTGTTAGGACTCTGCTTCGCTTTGTTTGAGTAGGAGGCCAAGGATTTGACGCAAAGGTCTTGGTATCTTGTCACACTACATGCTTCATGAACATAGTTCTCAACACTAACACCATGTGATGTTAAAATTAAGAAGGTGAGGGTTGAAAGAAGTGTGACTAATAATGGTTTTGTTATTGTTTGGAACATTTTTAGTATGTTAAATCAACTATTGTGACACAAAATAAGGCAAGAGTAGGCTGAAATTGTGTACTTAAAAGGGCAAGAAAGTGGTGAGTGTAATTAATTAGATAAAAGTAGAAAGGGAGTGAAAGGAAGATGAAATTACATGTGAATGACGGTCGAAGCGGGGATCTCATGAACTTAAAGGAGTATGTTAGGTGTGTAGGCATCAATGCATTCATTAACAATATTGCAGTGATCTAATAATGTAGATGTGTACTATCTACTATTGTACTGTAGTCTACAGATATGGTCACATTGTAACAAGTAAAAATGCTGCTGCGAAAGTGTAAAGTGAATTCAGCATTTTCAACCGAAGGGTCATGTTTTAGCAATTGGCATGGGGATGGTTGTCATAAATATGTCTCGGTACACCCTAGAAAAGCACCCCCGGAAGCTAATCAAGTGAACCGTGCTCGTGTGAAGACTACAAATGCGGCCTGGGAGGTTAAAGAAATGGCTGAGGAGAATTTGCTATATGTCTAGCTAGCGTAGATCACATCTCAATAATCTCATTGTCTCACGAAGTTTTTCTTACTTTCTTTCAAGGTTACTCTTATAAATTTCTATAAACTGCTGGGGTTCCTTATGCAAAAGCTCTCTAGATCCCTTTAGCTAACGACCTGCACAAAGAGCAAGGTTATTGGCCTTGGAGTGGTGTTCTTAAGACACCCACTCTAATGCGTAAGTTAGTTGGCTTGACTAAGGATATCAAAAGAAAGTCTCTTGTTGCCGGAGTAATAAAAGAAAAGATTGCAGAGAATATCTTTACTCGAGGTATACTTTGCTCTCGGAGTAAATGTGTATGATTTTTCTAAGAAAATTCCGCCCTTTGTCCCTTGTTCATAAATGAGTATTTATGGAGTTGGAACTGATGGGGCAATTCAAACGCTTTATTATTAGGCTTTAGCTTGTAGGTACAATAGGGATTGAACCCATACTTTTGAAAATTGAAATTTGCATTCTAATATTTACAACTCATTGCAAAAACTTCAAAAACTTTGCTCGATCAAAAGCTTCCTATCAAAATTTAAAAGATCAAAAACTTCTTTTCAAATTTTTACTTGTTTTGTTGACTCCCCTAATTTTTTATCTGTCGTTATTAAGATTTTACTTCTGCTCACATCGTTCTTTCTTTATCTTCCCTTTATTAAAAAAAAATTATTTTCCTCCCTTCATTCTCTATATATACTCATTGCCAATTTGCAGGCATCATGTAAAATTAGTACGGAGTACAACACTAAATCGAGCAAAAGAAAATATTGAACATGATTATACACGTAATATAGATAATATGAACTCTTTATAAACTTTTATACATGGAGTAATTCATATTTGAAGATATTAAGGTTTGAATAAATATTTTGAAAATCATGTAAAAAAGTAATTAAGTATCTTGAATAAAAAGATGCGGAGTATAAATATAGAGGTCCATTAAGACAATTCCTCTATATATGTTTTTAAACTACAAAGTATATAAAATAATTTTATCAGTAATTATATAAAAAGAGAGCGATCTTATTCATCTACCACATCTTAGTCCCCCAACCAACCAACCAACCAACCAACCAACCAACCAACCCCCCCCCCCCCCCCCCCCCCCCCCCAACTTGCATCTTACATATTAACAATTTGATTCCCTCCCTTTTTATAACCATCAATTTGAATCATTTTAGATGGAAAAAGAATATCATCCTATGTGAAGTTTATAAATATTTTGTTTGTAGTAAGCTAGTAAAGTAGCAACTCAGTGTTTATCATCAATCATCAAATTCGTACTTCATGTTTATTTTCTCTTATTTTATTAGGAAAAATTAAACGGGACAACCTTCATAATGGCGATTGTGTTTATCATTAATCATCTTTTCCATAATGACTAAACCTTATTTATTTCTGAAAAATCTCACATTTGCATGTGGGTTATACTTTAAAGATACTTTTGACCGGTTACCTGTTAAACGGGTCACTCGACTTCACATCTTTATCTTCCTCACATTTATCTTTCCATAACTCTTTCTCAGTTTCCCAGTCCACTCCCATCTCGTCCATCATCTTCTCTATATCTCATCAATTTGGTGAAAGACTATTATGCTCATAAGTCAGTTCTTCTTCCTTATTTTTTCTTATATTTCTTTGTTCTTTTGCTTATTTTTTATTTTTTTGGGTGTGATTGATGATTTGGGTTTATGAATTGATATGACGATACCCAATTAAAACAATGAATAAGGCTTGTTCAATGTCATGGTCGATATTATGTTTTCGGTTATCATATAATATGTTTGAAATTAGTCAAGAATCATGTTAATTTTGAAAGTCGATGACACAATTCTAGTATTTAGGAAATTAATTCATCTTGTTCAACATATTTTCTGCTATATGTTTAAAGTTTTACTCAGTGATGTTGAGAGAAACTGACATGAGTTGGGTGTGATTATTAGAGTATAATTTCAGTATTGTTGTTGAGAGTTGAAATGGTGGGGCTGGTGCTTTGAAGAAGAGAAATGTAGGTAATTCGGAGTGCTTTGAAGAAGAAAAATGTAGGTAATTTCTACGAAGGTCACCTTTCTCTTTAGCAGCAGCAGTATGAACAAGCACATCTTTACTGACATTATGCACAAAGGGACAAGATTGATTTGAAATCTGTTGCCACTCAAGAGATTCTTCTTCTTTATAACAAGGCTGAGGATAGCATGAAAGCAGGGATGCAGATATGGGAGGAAATGGAGGAGCGACATTTGAACCAAGGACGAAATATATCATGAGATATTAGAATCTGTCACCTTTACGAGCTCGGCTTGAGAGGTGGTCCGGATTGCGATGGCCTTGGGCTTGTCAGGCAAGGAGGCATAAAAAAAATCTATTGTAATTAAACTCAATTAGAGTAGTTTTCAAGAGCCTTCTAGTCTCCTAATATCCTTTCTTGATTTTCGACCAAACCATTGATTCCCAATATCAAGCACTATTTTAAAACTAATGATAGTTTCTAATACAAATAAGCAACCAACGAACCAACAAAACATTGATACACAATTTCACTCTATGTCAACTTCTACTGATATTTTTACACTACCTACTCCTTAATTTCTAATTTCACAGCGAGAAGAAGTGTCATCTTAAAAATTGAATATGGCCACAACCCATCTTTGAGCAATATTTCAACACCAATTATATAATGTGAGGATTCAAGTAGATCTGTGCATTGGGCGGGTTAGGATCGGGATAGGTCACAAGCAAAACGGGTTGGGCCATACTGGGTCAAAGAAGATGCAAAACGGGTCGGGATGGGCCGGGCCAAAGGAGACATATAACGAGCCGAGTCGGGTTGGGCCGTCCAAAGAGAGTATAGTTTTTTTATCTATAGAGGGGGATAATTTACGTGTATCACCTCCAATCTTTGGTAGTGGATCATCGGCAAGTAAGTGGAAATAATTCGTTACCTTATAGTGTTTAAAAGATTTGAAAACTATAGGCCCATTATTGACCCGACTTGACCCATTAAAAACCCAATAAAACATGATCCTTTAAAAGACCGACCCATTAAGTCCATTATTGATTAGGCCCTTTACAAACGGATCGGTTAAGGGCCCTTAACAGGCCCCCACCCATTTGAACAGGTCTAGATTCGAGTAAACTCTCTCAGCTCACTTCTTTCATTTCTTATATGGTGGTGATTTTACTTTTTATTGTGTTTTGAATATTTTAATGATGATAAGTTTCCTCGAAAAGGTTGTATATTTTTAATGGAGAAACACATTGGTTGAACTTAAAAGGTCAAGAATTGGATAATTTGATTTTTTATTTGTCGAATTTAGATATGATGATGAGAGAAATTACTAACAATTAACATAAGGGATTAAGGACAGTTGGATTTTTTTAATAGCCTTGATGAACGCCTTTTGTCATTATATTCTAAATTTTTGACAACGTATAGTTTATTTTTAAGGGAACTTAAGTATTTGAATTTTTTTTTGACGTTTTCTGTCACATTGAGGTTGATTGGTATGTGCATATAATGATTCATAAAACCATATCATGAGTTATTGATAAATCAATTCACCAACAAAATCGGATTAGTAAAATGAAAATCTAACGTACTCTTTATTATGGAATATTATCTTTTTTATAAATTGTCTTAAGACTCATAACATAAATATCAATAACACTTCACCTTTCTTATACCCATCTAAATTTCGTGTATTCATCATTGACCTCACCATCCATGCGGCACCTATCTAAATAGGTGTAAATCTAATCCCGCTTTCGCTCCACCATCCGAGGTGGATACCTACTATCCACCTAATATATGCCACCATTATTTAGTATGGAATATTATTATATTATATTTTAATATAATAACTTTTTTTACATGCTAACAAATACAACTATATACACTAATTAAATCGTTACATAAATTTTGTTGGGATTAAAAACATAATTTTTAATGGTTTGACGAGATTGGAATCGGGTGGGGGTGATAGGGCAGGTTACACATCAAAATATCAAATCTATAGTTTGCCCCACCACTTGTCTAATTCATACGGTCATACCCATCCTCCACACCAAGTGAGGTAGAGGGGGCGGGTCTCAAATATAATCCGCCCCATTGCCATAAGTCCATTTTCGCTGGTACGGAGTGATATGGGTAAAAATCCCGCATAGACGCATGACATGACAAAGGAGCTACACGTCACGGAACGACTAAGCATAAGAAGCGGGCTCTGAAGATCGTGGTAGATGTGGCATGACTCCTGGTAGTTACTGACGGGTAGGTACTTGCAATGGGTACGCGACATAAGCGGCGAAGATAACGAGAAGACTTTGTCAGCGTAATTCGCAGAGATATGATGCATGGTTAAGTTGCAATTGTTGACTAGTTCAAATAGGATAAAGCTTATGGTTGGATAAGATAGATAAATTGACCGGTTCAAAGGGATCTCAAGGTTTGCTCAAAGAATATCCTCAATGGGAAAGAATTTGAAGTCAGCTGAAAAGAGTATAAATAAGTTCAAGAAAAGAGTAAAAAGCAGAGTCCACTTGAGCAAAACACCTACAAAGAGTTAGTCCACTGATTTATTACACGGCCTTGTTCATTATATTAAATATAACTTTCTTTTTCATTTTGATATTATTACACAAGGGATAACTTTACATAGTTAAATGGCGGCCTAACAAGCCCCCGCGATTTTTCCCGTTTCTATGGTTTTCCGCGTCACCAATCCGTTGTGTCTTATTTTTCTTTCTTAACGTTTTATCACTACATTTCATCCTACACGTAATTCAGCTAGTTGTCAAACGTCCCAGCCTTAACTTGTCACTAGGCGACGAATTTAGGCAGAAACAATTGGCGCCCACTGTGGGGCTACAACTAGTTTCACAACCAAATTTTCAAAGCCTTGACATTAGAAAATGATCCTGGAAGCCGACGTGAAGAACATGATCCCGGAAAAGCTAATGGATGCCCTCATAAAGGCAAAAGTCGATTTGAGGCCACACAGCAACAAGTCGAGGAAATGGCCAAAGAATACAATTCAACAAAAATATTCTTTGAAAACCGTCCAAAAGGAGCTGAAATCTGTTTGAAGCAAGAAATTCAAGTTGTGTGGCGACAAAATGGTACCATTCCCGCTTTTAGACAACTCTAGTACTTACAAAGACTTGGAGCAAGAAGACGAAGATATCTTAATGCCAAAAACCCAAGAGAAGACAAAGGATCAGGATCCTGACCCAACGGCAACGAGAATGAGGATGCTCGTAGCTCAAAACACACAGATACTAAAGATGCTGAGTAGGACACCCAGGGTCTCGACGCCAGTAAGTCGTTTAGTAGCATGCTCACAGGCCCAGCCCTTGCATGGTTAACAGGATTGAAACCCTTTTCTATCACTAGTTTTCATGTTTTAGTTAACAAGTTTTATGCGTAGTTTGCCACAAGTCGACAATTGGAGAAGCAGATAAGCGACCTATATAGGGTGGTGTAAAAGCCAGGCAACCCGTCCGTGATTACTTCACCACATTCAACAACGAGATGATTAGTATCAGGCATTGTGACCCGAGAAAAGCCATAGAGGACTTCAAGCGAGGATTAGTCCCTGACTCTGAGCTATACGTGGAACTCACCAAATATCCTTGTGCAACCTTTGAAGAAGTCAGAAATTGTGCACTCGCATAGGTAAGGTTAGAAGATGATAAAGCTGCCAAAGGGCTCTTGAGGATAGGCTATCCAGAAGACAAGTCCGGCTTCAATAGCGAGAGACACGCCTTTACCTCAAAGATAAATGATAACCGGTCAATACCATACGAGACAAGGGGACACATCAACACAATGTGCACAGGTAATTACCCGGACCTAATAGAACATGGGTTTAATACTAATGTTGTGGGAATTTTAGGTGCTTTACAAGAGTTAGGGCAACCGTAAGGTGTCTAAAGAAAAGCAACAAGCTAGATGAACAGAAAGACAAATCTTTATGGTGCGAATTCCACCATGACCATGGGCATAAAACCGAGGAATGCATCACCTTGAGAAAAGAAGTAGCTTTCTTATTGAAGAAGGGTCATCTCAAAGAACTCCTCACGACAAAGGAAGATGGACTCGTACCAAAAGGATTAGACAAAGAACCCATTCCCTTGCCTGAGTCCACGTATACTAAAGTGATTAATGTCATAATGGGAGGCTTAGACGTTAGTGGTCTCACGTATTCAACATCAAGGAAAGTGTCATGAAAATTCACAAGAACCATAGAAGATGTACCAGATGAAGAAAATATCACCAATGAAAATTCACAAGAACCATAGAAGATGTACCAGATGAAGAAAATATCACCAACAACCTCCTAATAACATTTGACGATGGAAAAATGGGAAGCATGAGGAACCATCATGATGGGTTAGTTATATCATTAACAATCACCAGTGCTTACTCAAGAGGGTACTAATCGATGGAGGAAGTTCAGCAAACATCTTATGCTTGAGCGCCTTGGAAGAAATGGGATTAAGTCATGAGGACATCATCAAAAAATCAATTGTCTGGGTAGGCTTTAGTGGCGAGTCGTTGCATATAATCGGAGATATAGAGCTACCCGTCTATGCAAAAGGAATAAGTCAAAAGGTTAAATTCAATGTGATAGATGCACCATCCACTTACAATGTCATCATGGGAAAATCATGGATCCATTCAATGAAAGCAGTGCCAACAACATTTCACCAAAGTCTAAAACTCCCCACTCAATTGGGGTGATGGAGATTAAAGGAGAACTAGATGTCGCGAGAAGGTGTTACAATACAACCCTAAAGTCTCCAAGGTCAACATTGTAGCAATTACAACGTGGTCCCGCGATGATTGCTCTTGACGACCAATAACTTGATGAAGTCGCCTTGGATCTTCATAAACCAGAAAGGTCGATACAGGTAGCTGCATCACTTGACCCCAACTTAAGTAAACAAATCATCTTTTTCTTACAGGAAAACGCGGTTTACTTTGCTTAGGAACACCAAGACATAACGGGAATAGACCCAAGCGTAATTTGTCACAAGCTAAACGTTGACCCCAAGCACCCGCCATTTAAGCAAAAGAGAAGGAAATTTGCACTAGAAAGGAATAAAATCATTAACGAAGAGGTACAAAAGTTAGTCGACACAGGTAAAATACATGAGGTGAAATATCCCAATTGGCTAGCAAATGTCGTGGTAGTCGGAAAGAAGAATGGGAAGTGGAGAGTATGCATTGACTTCACTGACTTAAACAAAGCCTGCCCCAAAGATCTATTCCCTGTCCCTCACATTGATGCAAATGGTGGATGCCATAGTAGGACACGAGTTGTTAACCTTTATGGATGCTTACTCTAGATATAATCAAATACTGATTAACCATACGGTCAAGAAAAGACGAATTTCATCATGGACAAAGGTATTTATTGTTAAAAGTTATGCCTTTTGGATTAAAAAATGCTGGTGGAACGTATCCATGATTGTTAAACAAGATGTTCAAGGAGCTCTTAGGCAATATAGTGAGAGTTTATATTGACGACATGCTTGTAAAGTCCAAGATAATAAGCGATCATGTAGATCATCTACGAAAAACCTTCAATATCCTAAGAGAATAAGGTATGAAACTTAACCCTACTAAATGTTCTTTTGGCGTGTCAACATGAAAATTTTCAGGGTATATTATGACGTAAAGGAGAATTAAAGCAAGCCTAGACCAATTCAAAGCAACAATGAATATCCAATCTCCCAAATCCTTAAAAGACATCCAAAAGTTAACAGGATGAGTAGCGGCTCTAAACCGGTTCATATCAAAGTTGTCTGATAAGTGTCGCCTATTCTACGACGTGTTGCGAAAAAAACAAAGGATTTGAGTGGATAGGTAGTCATGAAGAAGCCTTACAACAGCTAAAGCAATATCTTATGACACCTCCCTTGATGTCTAAGTCTAAAGAAGGAGAAGACCAGTAGTTGTATCTAGCAGTAAGCGAACATTCGGTCAGCGCGGTGCTAACAAGAGAAGATGAAAGCCAACAACTGCCAGTCTACTATTTCAGTAAGTCTTTGCTCGATGTAGAGACCAAGTATTCCAATCTCGAAAAATTAGTCTTAGCCTTGGTTTTAGCATGTAAAAAGCTAAGACACTATTTTGAAACGTATATTATAACTATCATGACTAACTTTCCCATTAAGAATGTTATGCGTAAGCTAAAGTTGTTAGGTCGGATGAGAAAATGGTCCATGTTGCTGAGTGGATTTGATATTAAGTATCACCCAAAGAAGCATCATAAAGTCACAAGCCTTCGCAGATTTTGCGGCAGATTTCAGTCCCAATCTGGAGCCCTTAGCGACCAAAGAAGTTGAACACGTTGTCATATGTGATTATGGAGAACATTAGGTTTTATTTATTGATGGGTCATCTAATATTCGAGGATCCGGTCTAGGCGTCATCCTGAAATCGCCACAAGGGGACATAATCATACAAGCTATTTGTTGCGACTTCAAAGCCACGAACAATGAAGCAGAGTACGAAGCTTTGATTGCGGGATTGTCATTGGCTAAAGAGATGGGAGCAAATATATTAGACGTATACAACGACTCTTTCTTGTTGTCAGCCAAATTAATGTAGAATTTGAAGCAAAAGATTCTAAGATGTCTACATACTTGGAAATTGTAAAAGAAAAACTCTTGAACTTCCAATCAACCAAGATCTAGCAAATCCCAAGGGACTATAACACACAAGCTGGCGCTTTGGCCAATATCGGATCTACATTGGGGGCATCACCTTACGAGAACATACTAGTCGTTCATTTGCAGAAACCATCTATCAACAAAGAAGAAATACCTGACTCAATAAGGATATGCGTAACAACCACACCGAACAATTAGATAACACCTATCATTAACTGTTTAAATGGAACAAATATGCCAACTGATAAGTTGGAGGCTTGAAAGGTTCTCTTTAAAGCTTCACGTTTCATTCTCATTAACAATGTACTATTCAAAAATTCGATCGCAGGACCCTATTTAAGATGCCTTGAGCCAGATCACTAGCAGCAAGTCCTAAGCGATCTATAAGATGGTGAGTGCGGTAATCATGGAGGGTGCATGAGTTTGGCCAATAAAGCAATAAGGATGGGATACTATTGGCGACTATGCGACGAGATGCTATCAACTATGTAGCCAGATGCGACAGTTGTTAGTGATGTGCAGGCATCACACATAAGCCTCCCATAGTGTTGCATCCTTAACTATACTCTTGGCCATTTATGAAATGGGGAATGGATATTGTGGGCAAGTACCCACAACACTTGGCCAAAAGGTCTTCATGTTGGTGTTAACCAACTACTTCTTCAAATGGATTGAAGCTAAAGCATTCCAGCACATAAGGGACAAAGAGGTAATATCATTCTTATGGACTAATATCATATACAGGTTTGGAATCCCCTCTGAAATTGTATGCGATAATGGATCTCAGTCCATCAGTCATAAGACTAAGAGGTTTTGTGACAAATGGAATATAAGCCTAAAATTCTTAACAGTAGTCTACCCACAAGCGAATGGACAAGCAGAATTCAGCAACAAGACGATCATCAATTCACTTAAGAAGAGATTGGAGAGTGGGAAAGGAAAGTGGGCATAAAAGCTTCCCAAAATATTGTGGACAAATAGAACTACACCAAGGGAAGCCACCGGTTAAACGCCTTTTGCATTGGTTTACGGGTGTGAAGCTGTCACACCAGTGGAAGTAAAAATTCCGATGGCTAGATATGGACTTGCCACTGACGAGTCAAATAAAGAACAATTGTCTTGTGAACTTGAAACCATTAAAGAAACTAGGGAGGCTGCACTCATAAGGATGGCATCTCAACAGCAAGTTATGGCATGATGTTTCAACAAAAACGTGAAGGCAAAATATTTTAAAGAAGGAGATTGGGTCTTACGCAGGGTTGTCCAAAACACCAGAAATCCGTCCGACGGCAAGTTAGGTCCCGCATGGGAAGATCCTTACCAAATTGACAATATTGTAAGAAAAAGAGCTTATCGTCTTATAGACATTATAGGTGAAGCCATCCCAAGGACTTGGAACACAATTCATCTAAAATCTTATCATTTCTAAAAAATTACGCTAAGTATTCCTTCCTTACCTTTTGTTAGTTTTTTTTATCAAAATGAATACTATCGGAGGGACGTTGGGAAACTAACTGCCACCCTTAGTCACCCCCTCTTTGTGCATGTGTAACAGGATGTATAGACAAACGAACAAATGGTCGCGACCACTAAGCTAACGAGGCTCTATTGAACATCGCCTAAAGCGTCGTCAATACTATGTTTTATAGCCTAAAAAATAGCCATTGGGCAGAACGTCAAACGACCAACACCTATACTAATGCACACTAAAAACAGGTGTTTAAAACATTTAGACGCCAGAACAACGCACGCGTCACTAAGCAAGCACCCGATAAGAGAAAATCATGCATCAACAAAATCATAGGCTAAGCAACATCTCAACACGACGGGAAGAGTACTAGCCAAATGACAAACGATAAAACTCATGAAACAGTTAGAAAAGTTGAAAGAAGAAAAAATAGTCTTACATAAAGTGACGCCATACCAGACGTCAACATAAACACCTCAAAGCAGATATGATTAAAAACAAAGTTAAGTAAATTCAAACTTCAGTAGTTGGAACGTCTTGATCAACCAGCGTCTCTAAGATCTCATCCTTCTGCATGACATCCTCCTATTTCAAGACACCATCTTTCTGTACCCCCGAGGTGGTTGTGTCAAGCTGCAAACCTCCGTCGGCAGCGTCTTCAGATTCCAAATTCTCCAAGTTGCCTCATGCGTCGACAAACTTATACATGGTCGCTTAGGCTTCTTCCTTAGAGATCTTGTCGTCCAAGACCTTCTTCATCAGCTTACACTCCAGAGTAATAGAGGTTTCAGCTAGTTGAAAACGAAGGGAGGTGACTTCTTCTTTAAGGCCATCTACCGACACTAGACATTCGACAAGTTTCTGCTTGACACGAACCAGTTCCTCTTCCTTCACAGCTAAACTGCCCTCAGCTACAGCCTTGACCTTCTCCTCCACTCCTCAGCAAGCCATTGAGCCTCGCCAGCTAACTGGAATACTATATCGTTTTCTCTTGGAGTTGTTTCTCAACATCATGTAGGTTGGAAGCAAACTCCCTAGATGACTCCTTGAGTTCAGAAACATAACCTTTCAGTTCAACCTTTAACTTCTTGCTTGTTTCAGCCACCCTTTCGTGGGTTGCCAAACACTCCTCTAACTTGTTCAAGTGCATTTGAAGGACCAACCTATCTTGGAAGGACTGAGGAAAGCCACAGTATTAGGCGTCAAGACAAACAAAAAATCAGGGAGTAACAGTAAAAAGATGGACTTACGTGTAGGCTATGGAAAAGTGAATGATTGGATAATTCACTAGCTAAAGCATTCTCACAAAGTGCAACCGTCGAAGGTAAGAGCAATTGGTCAACGGTGGGGTGAAGGGTGTTGACGTCTTGTCCCTAGCCCATAAATTCCACAGGCAGAATCATATGGTGCTGACTAATACCGGTAGCAGCACGAACATCCATGGAGTCTTTTCGAGAAGGAGAAGGGTAAGAGTCGTCAATAAGTATGGGCGCTGAACGTTCAGGAATTGACCTAATAGAGGTACTTTTCTTGGCAGTAGGGGCAGGAGGAACTGAGAGAGAAGCCTTAACCGTTTCAGCAGAACTAGTTACAGATGAGGATCATCTGAGGGCGCAATCACGGTGTCAATCTTCCTCTTCTTGTTACAAAGCAAGTTCCACATGTTTGACCTCGACATCTTGGGAACAGAACAGTGATTGCTTCCTGTCAATCCAAAATAATGGTTAGACAATACCCTTAAGTAGGAAATAAAATCTATAGGAAGGAGATTGACGACCTACCCGATGGGTTTAACATGACAAGCGAAATTTCGGAACTTTTTTTATTTATAAGCCAAAAAAAAATTAATTTTGAAAAATAAGTTACTGTTTAAAATATTTTCAAAAATAAGCCAATTTTAGGTTCGGATAAAAACGCTGTCCTGGACAGCGTTATACCTGATGAAGAAACGCTACCCAGGGCAGCGACTTGCATGAGCTTGATTTTAGGATAAAAATACTGGGCCAAAAGAAATCGCTGCCTAGGGCAGCGTTACAACTCTATGAAAAACGCTGCCATAGAATATTTTCAGAGTCAGTGCTGCAGAGGCCAGGGAATCAGTGCAGAGCATTAATGAATCGCTGCCCGAGGCAGCGATTTTACTACTTAATGAATCGCTGCCCAAGGCAGCGATTTTAGTCCGTAATAAATCGCTGCCCAAGGCAGCGATTTTACTGAAGTTGCGTTTATAATTTCTTTTTCTCCCTTCTTCTTCCCCATTTCCTTCTCCCCTGCGCTGCTGCTCGTGCTTTGCTCGTCCCTCCTCTTCGAACCATCCTCCCAAAATCTTCCATTTTCCTCCCAAATTCTTCCATTTCTTTCCATTTCACAAGGTATGTAATTTATTTGGTATAATTTGAAGTTTTTATTATGTATTTAATTTATTCATTTATGTTTTTTTTTATTTCGTTTTTTTATTTAAAATTATGGTTTGTGTTATGTTATTTTTTTACAATTTTTTGAATTAATTATTTTTATGTTAATTTTGTGAATTAATTTTTGGTATGTTATGAGTTATGATATGTTATGTTTGGTAATTATTATTGATATTTTGGTAGTGTTTATGTTTTATTATTTTAGTTTAGGTATTAGTATGGATTTGGTTAAGTGGACTTTTATTTAGGTTAGTAAACCATAAATTAGGTTAGTATATAAATTTAGGTGAGTTCATTAATTAAGATTAGTTAATTAAATTTGTGTAATATTTAGGTTAGTAATTAGTATAGATTATTTTATTAATTTTGTTTAGTTTATTGAAAGAGGTTAGTTTATTAGAGTAGATTACCTAATTAATTTAGTTTAGTAGATTAATTTAGGCTAACGTAGATTAGTTAATTAAGTAAGGTTAATTAATTAAAAGTAGCTTATTAAGTAAGGTTAGTTATGTTAGTTAATTAATGAAGTTTTGTTTATTAGATTAGTTTATTTTATTAACTTAGTATATTTAGGTTAATTTAGTATATTTTACTAGGTTAGTATATTTAGGTTAATTAAGTAAGGTTAATTATAGTAGTTAATTAATTAAGTTTAGTTTACTAGATTATTTTAATAAATAAGGTTAGATTATTAGGTTAGGTTATTAATTATGGTTAGTGTATTAATTTAGATTAGTTTATTAGGTTAGTACATTAAGTAGGGTTAGTTTACTAAATTATTTTATTTCCTTACATTAATATATTTAGGTTAATTTAGTTTATTTTATTAGGTGCTTATATTTAGGTTAATTAGGTCAGGTTAATTAGATAAGGTTAACTAGGTTAGTTAATTAATTAATTAAGATTAGTTTAATCGGTAAGGTTAGATTATTAGGTTAGTTTATTAATTATGGTTAGTGTATTAATTTAGATTAGTTTATTAGGTTAGTACATTAAGTAGGGTTAGTTTACTAAATTATTTTATTTCCTTACGTTAATATATTTAGGTTAATTTAGTTTATTTTATTAGGTGCTTAAATTTAGGTTAATTAGGTCAGGTTAATTAGGTAAGGTTAACTAAGCTTGTTAATTAATTAATTAAGATTAGTTTAATCGGTAAGGTTAGATTATTAGGTTAGTTTATTAATTATGGTTAGTGTATTAATTTAGATTAGTTTATTAGGTTAGTACATTAAGTAGGGTTAGTTTACTAAATTATTTTATTTCCTTACGTTAATATATTTAGGTTAATTTAGTTTATTTTATTAGGTGCTTATATTTAGGTTAATTAGGTCAGGTTAATTAGGTAAGGTTAACTAGGTTAGTTAATTAATTAATTTTGGTTTATTGTATATTACATTCTTGAATATCTTTGAATAGTTTTCGTTGTTGTAGGCTTCATGAATACCAATGTGTACCCATTGTTATGTCGATGGGGTGGAACATTGATAGAACAAGATAATACGGTTGGGTATGATGGTGGACAGTGTAGACCTATCGTAATTAGTGGTGAGAATAGCTTCTCTGATATTGTTGACATGGTCTTTAGTTTGTGTGGGTTTGATAGACGATTGGTGGAACTGAAATTGAAAATGAAGTATCCCACTGGGCCGTCAACATGTATGGCATTGTCGTTCACTGATGACTATGCTGTTAAAGTATTATGGGTGTGTATTCAAAATTATCCACAATCTGGCATTGAAATATATGTCGATCTAGTCCCCTTGCCATCATCATATACTGGTTTAATGGACATCTTATCTCAACATCAGTCATTTTCAATCATTCCATCCACAAGTCAAATTCACGATGATAGCTCAGGTCTAGCTACTTCTCGGGTGAATCCATTAAACAGTACGCTTCTCAGAGATGGGTTTGGAAATTACCTTTATGGAGAAAGGACTGGACAATCCGAGGAAGGAGTAGAAGAAGAGGAAGTAGATGAGGAAGCGGAGGGGGAAGAAGATGCAGAAGACTTAGAGCCTGTTAACCTAGAAGAAGAGGATGACGGTCATTTGAACATAGAGCTAGAAGTAGGGACTGGATCGGAGGCCAACGAGATTGCAATTGAATCTAACATTCCTTATTACAATAGCATGTTAGAGTATGAAGAGGACGACAGTTGGACGATGACAGGCCCACCATGTGGTGTTGATAATGAATTTGTTAAGGGAATGGAGTTCGCTAATAAGAGAGATCTCATTGAAGCTGTTAAGATGTATAGCCTTAAGTCAAATACATCGTATCGGTGTCGAACGTCGAACAGTAGTGTGTTGGAGCTGGTTTGTAGTAATAAATGTGGTTGGAGACTACGTGCTAGGCAGAAGAGTACCTTACTCTCATTTTGGTGCATAACAACATACAAAGGTCCACAAGCTGCGTCCTGTGTCAGTGGCAGTCAGAACCGGGGAGTTCGTCATCTGAGTGCGTCACTGATTGGCAATTTCGTCAAGGATTGTGTTAGAGCTGATCCCACATTGAAAGTTGCCGTAATTATAGAGATGGTGCATGGGCGATTCCACCACACCATACCGTATATGAAAGCATGGTACGGTAAGCAAGTCGCTATAGCAGAAATCTACGGTAACTGGGAGTCCTCTTATGAACGGTTGCCCCATATTATGCAAGCACTACTGGATACTCATCCTGGGATGGCCGTTGAGTGGTGTTACAAATCAGAGGGTCCTGGTTACAGGGTGTTCTAGCGGTTATTTTGGTCATTCAAACCGTGTATAGAAGGGTTTAAGCACGCACTTCCCCTGATTGTCATCGACGGTACGCATTTGTATGGAAAATACATGGGCAAGATACTTATAGCAATAGGGGTTGATGGGAATAATCAACTATTCCCCATTGCTTTTGCTCTCGTCGAGGATGAGAACGGAGAGAGTTGGAGCTGGTTCATGGCATGCATCAGACATCGTGTTACGAGTAGAAGGGGACTATGTGTATTATCTGATCGTCACCCTGGTATTATTCAGGCTATGAATGATGTTCATAGTGGATGGACGCCGCCAGACGCATTTCACCGATTCTGCATTCGTCATGTTGCTTCGAATTTGAATACCCACGTCAAGAATACCTTAGTGAAGAAAGCATTCATTAGAGTTGCTTTCCAGCGGAAAACTTCGAAGGTCGACAAAGCCATAAGACGAATTGCTCAGGTCTCTCCTGAAGCAGCTGAATATATCCAAGATATGTCAATTGAGAAATGGTCGATTGCCTATGATGGAGGACATAGATACGGGTATGCGACAACGAACATGGCTGAAGTGTTTAACGGCGTCATTAAGGGAGCTAGATTTCTGCCAGTTTCAGCAATTGTTGAGTTGACATTCTACAGAGTGAATAAGTGGTTCGTACACAAACGAGAGATGGGTGCAGAACACGTAGCAGCAACCCAACCTTATACTCGTCATGTACAGCAGAGGATTGAAGTTAACGGAAGTAAGGCCAGATTCCACAATGTAGTGCCGTATGACATTGGGAGCGGCGTATACGAGGTGACGAATGGCCGAGGTGAAAGGTTGGCACGTAAGGGAGGGAAACGATACATGGTACGTTTCGCTGACGGGACATGCACGTGCAACAAGGTTCAAGTATATCACTACCCTTGTTCGCATGTGTTGGCCGTGTGTCGTCAGTATCACATGCCCGAGGCACCATTTGTTGATACACATTTCCATAGTGTGGCATACATGCGCACGTACCAGCCTCAATTCCACCCACTTCTTGATGACACGGTGTGGAGAGCATTTATAGGACCCCGAGTTATTGCTGATGAGACTCGAGTTCGTGCTAGGGGTCGTCCACGATCTAGAAGGTTACGAAATGAGATGGACGACAACACAGACTGAGGAGTCACATGTAGTGTTTGTCACGTTGTTGGACATAATAGAAGAAGTTGTCCGCAGAGATAGGTGCAGTAGTATAGAGTGTTAACCAATATGTACTAGGTTCCTTTATGTTATGAACATTCCCACTATTTACTTTATGTTATGCACATTTCCGAATATAGAATATTTTATGCACATTTTATACTCTGTTATGTTAGATTCACAGGATATGGAACCAGGCCCAGTAGACCCGTCTGTTCTCAGACTGCAGCAGACGCATCGTTCACATGCGTTGTGGAATGGAACATTGGACAGTGCGTCTACGCTTTACACTCGCCACCACTCCTTTGAGTGGCCTGTGGATGATAGAGTCCTCCGGTATGTTCGACGTGCCGGGCTATACGGGATCCATAGGTTACGGTCGTTGCGAATCTACCGTAGCCTTGTCACGGCCTTGGTTGAGAGGTGGAGGCAGGAGACACACACCTTCCACCTACCTGTTGGGGAGGCCACGATCACTTTACGGGATGTGTGCATCCTTACACGCCTACCGGTGACGGGTAGGGCAGTGTCTGGACCTAGCCCCGCACCATACGCCATGACGATGCTCCGAATGTTTGGAGTTTCACCACCAGATGATGCCGTGGTGGGGTCCACCGTGAGATTCACTTGGCTGCATGATACCTTCGCCCATCTCCCGCCTGCGACCGCCAGTGAGATGGATATTTTGAGGTACGCCAGGATGTACTGTTGGGTCCTCGTTTCTTGTGTACTTTTCGCGAATAAGTCAGGAAACGAGGTGCAGCTTATATACTTGAACCTGTTCGACCGCCCTTGGGATAGTGTAGCCAGTTACAGCTGGGGCAGCGCCGCTCTATCCTACCTGTACCGGAATATGTGTCGGGCTTCTCGAGTTCGACGGGGTCGGCCAGCAGTTGAGATAGCTGGGCCACTAGTCATTCTCCAGGTATGCATGTTCGTTTGTTAATTTATGTGAATCGTACAGAATTATAATACTAACTCATTCCATTTACTTCAATTACTCAGCTTTGGGCGTGGGAGCATCTCACCGTCTGTCGTCCGGCCATACCCACACGACGCAGACGAGCTCAGGAGGGAGCTCAGGAGGTTCACATTTACGTCGAACCGGGCCGAGCTGGAGATGGAGAGTCATACGGAACAAGATGGCTAGTCGATCGTCTTACTCGCGTTCACCTCGCGACTGGGGTGAACTCTCTGCGAGATTTATTAGATAGGATGACGGATGAACAAGTACTACTACACCTCATTAGTAATTCGTACATATATTTTAAATAGATTTATTGTCATATTATAATGTTAAACTGTTATTTATAAACAGATGGTATGGGATCCGTATCCCGAAGATGAGGGTGAAGAGGACGAGTGGCGTGTCATTTCGCCGCTCGTATGTTTCGAGTGCGTTGAGTTCCATTTGCCGACACGAGTTATGCAGCAATACGGATCGCGTCAGGTCATTCCCCCACCTGTTGACACGATCGAAGACTTACACAAGGTGGACCGACGTGGGAAGGCTGGAGTCGATTGGTCGGACCATCACCGACAATTTATCGACGCGTGGGATAGGCGTTTACAGTCCGTAGTCCAGGTCGATCCGTTTGAGGGAGCTATGGACTACTTCGATCCATACTTGGTATGGTATCGACGTATCACCAGACAGTTCATCAGCCCTTTCTTTCGACCGCCTGCGCCACATTTCTCTCCTGCAGCAGTGCCATTACACATCGTGGTAAGATTTTTATTCAAGTTAATTGTTAAAATTTATTTATATAGTACACTACTAACATCATTTGTATTTCTTCTTTCCCATGTAGACTGAGGAGCTGTTGCATATTCGTGACTACGTTAACGACTCCAAAGACTTGTGTCCTCCCATGGCGGACCATGTGTATGGTCTCGTCCAGGAGAGCATGGAGAGGATACGGCAGCCTCACAGACTTCGGCCGTATCCATTACATTCCAGTTGCGACCCATCCACCCCCGCTGCACCCTTCACTATGACGGAGACCCTTGCTATCGAGATGTCACACCAACATTACACTCAAGGTCAGTCTTCGTCATCGGCGTACACGTCCCCAGAGGCCCCATTTGCACACCATCCGCCTTGGACCCAGCAAAACAAACTCAGAGTTCGTATCCTCATTTGGACATCATTTTCGAGGAGCAAACTCCGGGTCCAGACTCTTAGATCTTATTCAGTTTTCATTACATTAATTTAATACCAATTTGTAATGTTTATTACTAAAACTTAGTTTCAAACATTATACAGTTTGTATTTCAAACATCATCATTTGTTATGACCTTTTTCCTAATCTGTGTTTATTTCGATACTTATTATTAGAATTTGTCTATTCATATTTGAATTCATAAGTATTTAAGTATTGATGGAAAATTATGTAATGTATTTGATACGTCTAAATAAATTACGGCATTTAAAAAAAAAATTCTGTGCAATTAGGAAAACGCTGCCTGAGGCAGGCAGCGTTTTTCTCTGAGTTAGAACGCTGCCCTAGGCAGCGTTTTTACGCGAACTAGAACGCTGCCTCAGGCAGCGTTTTCCTAATTGCACAGAATTTCCCTAAAAACTTTTTGTCCCACCTAAAACGCTGCCTTAGGCAGCGTTTTTTATCCGAACCTAAAATTAGCTTATTTTTGAAAATATTTTAAACAGTAACTTATTTTTCAAATTTTTTTTTTTGGCTTATAAATAAAAAAAGTCACTTGATTGAACTTATTCTGAAGGACCAAGAGTAGTGGGATGCTTCTTCTGAATGGCAATAGGTATATGTACTATCGGATCTATTTTCTTGGAGGTAGAGGTCTTGTTGACGAATTCCGAAGCAACAACACGAAAACTTCTACGTCGAGTGTTAAGTGACAGTAATAGGGTTGTGTGGGACTCTTATTCCTCCCCTGGTTTCAACAACTTGATCTCGAAAACTATAAATCAGATGTGAGAGTCACGTTAATAACACGCCCTCTAAGAAGCCAACGCAAAGAAAGAATAGCATACCTAGAGTAACTAAACGTTCCAACTCCCGAGAGAACCAAGGGATGACTTGTCCACGAAGACTTAATGCTTAGCCCATCCTCGGTCGTTAATACCCAAATCTGTAACTAATGGTTCATGATCTAGGTTTAGGTACAACGTGTACCATGTCTCCTTTACCACTTACATTGAATAACTGTATTACAAATCTTCTACATTGAAGGGATCCTCCCAACTCTCGGTCAGTAAGCCTATAATTTTCAAGATTCTCCATGTTCCTGGCATAATCTGGCTAGGTTGAAGGTTACATGTTCTCAATAAGTCTTGGGCTAAGGAGGAGAAGGGAAATCGATCACTAAGACAAAAGGGTATTCATAAAAAGCTATATAGTTTTCTGGGCAATCGCTTATCAAGCAATCACTGGCAGCATGTATCTTAACAGAAGAAGGAAAGCCGGCTAACAATCTAAAGGCCTCTAAGTATTCATTCGTTTGGAAAATACTAAAATCACCATATACTTGAATAGAAAAAGAGGAAGGTTCATCTTTTTTCTTCGACTGAGTTTTCTTCTTGTTAAGGGCAACAGCTACGCGTATGGATCTCTTACTGGCAGCAGATTTCACCATGGTTGAAGAAAGAAAGGTATAGAAAGAAGAATTACCTGTTTTATAGAGAGAATTCACCAAGAAAAGATAAGATGCAAGTGTGTGAAGCATAGTAGAAAAAGAAGAGAGACAAGAAACTTTATGACTTGGGGAAAAGAAACGGACGACTTTATAGACAAGTCAAGACGGTTGTGGTAGAGGCAATAATGACAGTTGTAGGTAACCGCCCCTCGATTCTCGTTCTTTGGTCAAATGAATTTTAAAATTTAAAAACTCTAGAGTTGTATGACTTCTAGGACTTTTCAAATTTTAGGGAAAATTGTTTTGGGTAAAAAACCCGCCTAGATACACAGACATGATAAAGGAGTTACACGTCACGGAACATCTAAGCGTAAGAAGCGAGCTCTAAATATCGTGGTAGTTTTGGCATGACTCTTGGTAGTTACTGACGGGTAGGTACTTGCAATGGGTACGTGACATAAGCGGCGAAGATAACGAGAAGACTTAGTCAGCGTAATCCGCAAAGATAGGATGCATGGTTAAGTTGCAATTGTTGACTAGTTCAAATAGGATAAAGCCTACGGTTGGATAAGATAGATGTATTGATCGGTTCAAAGGGATCCCGAGGTTTGCTCAAAGAATTTCCTCAACGAGAAAGAATTTGAAGTCAGCTGAAAAGAAGATAAATAAGTCCAAGAGAGGAGTAAAAAGCGTAGTCCACTTGAGCAAAACACCTACAAAGAGCTAGTCTATTGATTTATCACACGACCTTGTTCATTGTATTCAATTTTAAGCTTTCTTTTTTTTATTTGATATTGTAACACAAGTGATAACATTACATAGTGAAACGACGGCCTAACAAGCCTCCACGGTTTTTCTCGTTCATTGCGTTTTCCGCTTCACCAATCTTTTGTGTCTTATTCACTTTCTTAACGTTTTCTCGCTATATTTCATCCTACGCGTAATTCAGCTAGCTGTCAAACGTCCCAGTTTTAACTTGTCACTAGGTGATGAATTTTGGCAGAAACACGGAGTACTTGATAAATATTAGGGTCAAATCAAATCATCTAGTTTCGGGCAAAGAATCCGACCATTCCTCCAAAGCCCAAAGCTCCACCTTCAAACACCAACGATCAAACCAGCCAACATCGGAAGAGAAGAGAAAGATGTTGAGAACAGAGGTACTCAAAGCCTACAGAGAAGTATTGAAGGCCACTCGCAAATCATTCGCAGGTGATACCCAAATGCTCCAAGCTTCTGCCAAGGAAGTCCGCACTAAATTCGAGGAAAACAGAAACGTTTCGCCCCAAACCGACATTCAGAGGCTTCTTGACGAAGCTCACGAAGCTTCCCATTTCATCTCCACCATGATCGTCCAAGCCAAGCTCAATGAACGTGGCGGATACGGTATCTCCTTTCCTTTCCTTTTTCAGTTTGGTTGATTTTTTTGTGATTTTTTCTGTTGTTTTGGGGCGATGATTTCTGATACAGATGTAGTTTTGGCATCGTTTGGTTTCTGGGGTTGGCGGGTTGATGCGTACTGATTGTAATTTGGAGAATTGAAGTGGGGTCTGTGTTGTTGTTTACGGTGCGGGAGTGCCTGCCACGTGTTTGATGAATCGTCTGTATTTAGTTGTTGGAAATTTTTGTACTGGGTTGATGAATGTCTGCTTCTCAGATGAGTTTAGGGTTTAGTTGAAAGTATGTATTCCTTGATTTAGTAGTGAAATCAGCTAGCTTAGACATTCGAGTAGGCGCTGGATTGCAGAAGCAATTGCTAGTTGAGTAGTTGGTTTCGTTTAATAATCTGTTCGATTCTGGTTTTTGCTTGGTACTGATGCACTTCTTATTTGCACTCGTAATTGTGAGGCCTTGGCTCTTGATCAATAAACTTCATTATCTTAGCGCTTCTGGCTATGGATTTTAAAATGTGGCGATCATGCTGCACTTCGTTGGTAACCAGACCTAAATCTAGCTGTGTGTTGGCTAGCCATCTAGTTTGTTAATTGACAACTGGGGTAAACTATTTACCTTAGTAACCAATTTGGTCGTTCCCCAAACGACAAGGTTGAAGTTGTTGCTTCAATTCTAAATATTGAATACAGATGTTCGGCTTAAGTCGGATTGGATAGGAGAAAACTACTTATTGCCAGATTTTCCAGTAATTAGAGATTGCTGCACATTTTTCTCTCTTCTTCTGATCTTCCCCCTCTCTTATACCTGTCTCACTCCTGGCTTTCGTGGATCTGATGCTGAAAAGAAAGCTGGTTGTCAATGCAAAGTTTGTACCAATAATCAAAAATAAAATGGTTGGTTAGTATTTAAGCAATATTTTTTCCTTTCATTACTCTCAACGACTCAAATATAGGCTTGCTGTCAGAAAGAGGAAAGTGAAGAAGAGTTCTAATTATTTAACATGAGTAAGAATCTTCGTAATATTTGTAATGTTAAAACAAAGTTATAAAAGCTTTAACCCTGCTCCACAGACAATTTCTTACTAACTTAGCAATTGGGGACTGAATTTTGGACCATGAGTTTCTGGAGTGAGAAAGGGTAGAGATAGACAACAGATAGGAGAGGAGATAGGAAGTAAAGTGGATTTTTAGCTCTGAAGTTTAGGAGTTTCTTCTTTCTAGAGATTCCTGTCTGCTGACGTTTATATTGCCTGATTGTCTAAGCCTCAGTTTTCTGTCTATATTTGCTTACGTTTTGGTCATAAAATGGTAACTATGCTACTTCAGGGAATAATGTTTCTTTGGAGTGGTCATTTTGGAAAGAAGACTAGATAATTTGACAAATTGAGTGAAATGGCTGATATGGTGCTGGGAAAAACATCTGATGTAGTAGCTTAAAGATTGCTTGAAAGTGATTCTGTAATTACAATTACATTTTCTTTGACGCCTCTAAGGAAACTTTGATTTTGAGCAAAGGTACCCATGTGTATTTACTCCTGTTGTTTCCTGTTAGAGCTTTGAGTTGGAAGGTTTCTGAGTAACCTCTGCTATCTCACACCCAGAAGAAGAAGAGGACGAGTATCAGTTCATTTCATAATGGATTGTCCCAGTTTAGCCATGTCTCTGCCTCTGTCCAGTAAATATCTCATGTTCGTTGCCGAAGCTACTATCTGCATTGAGCTGCAAAGGAAGAAAGAGAGTTTGCTAAATAGTGTAAAACCAGTTATCCTTTGTCTAAAGGAATTGTTTAGAGTGTCTTATATGTAAGACCTCTATGAGAGGTTTGTTATTTCCCTAGTTGTGTCACTTGTGTGCATGTTATCACCCTTCCAAGAAGGTAGGTAAATGAGGATACTAATGCAGTTGGCAGTTATAGGTTGTTAAATTACTTGCATGCTGGTTAAGCTCTTTCATTATAATTTACGTAGGTGTTTAATAAAATGTGTAGACCACCTTTCAAAAAAAAAAAGAGCTCACATTTGACTGGTAGCCGTTTTTCAATATGAATTCAAACATCTTTATTATCCTTAGCTATCTATAGTATTAAATCCTCCACAAAAACCAAGTGTTTACTTGGATTTCTTAGTGAAGGGTATTATTAGGTGTAATATGGAAAGTTTCGAAGTTAACTGGTAGAAGCCTAGGTACAATGACTGACCACCTTACGAAGTCTTAAAAGGGGCCCATTATTTAGGACTGTTAGCAGGGATAGCTATTTTTGAATCAATTTTTATCATCTCAACAAGGGAACGTGACAGTTTTATCTTTGGAGGATAACACTGGTTTCATTTAATATTCAAGATTCTATCACTATGTAACAGAGTTTATACTGGAGTTGTGATGTCCAAATCTAAGGTAGAGCATCCCAGTTTGCCTTTTGTCAATGTTCTTGCCTTCTTTTTATCTCCTACTTGTAGACTGTAGTATCCTTGGAGAGGTGACGGCTTTTGAGTAATTTGGCTCTTCGGTGTTTATGTCTCTGTGTCATTCTTATGTTATTTTGATTTCATTTTTTTTACGTCTCTGCTATAAATATGTGTAGATAAACTGTCTTGACAAGTTAACTTACTGAATTAAACTTGTAGAACTTCATATATGTCTTTGATCATTAAACATGGTATGCATTTGCGGTGCAGAAATGAAACCAAGTAAAGAGCACGCCGGGGCAACCTTGGAAGTCCCATCAGAGGATGTTCTGAAGAAATCAACATTGCAGATCTAAACTGGCCCTGAAAGTTTGCTTAGTTGGTAATCGCCGGCTGTGGAAGCTTACCACATTTTCATTCCATTCCATGGAAATATGCTGAGTTAGTCTTAAATTTTATCTTGTCTCAAACTTCTTGTCCGGGTTAAGTATATTTACCAGCAAACATGTACCGATTATTATGAGCAATTTTTGACTGCTACATAGTTTAAAACTTTTTGACAAAGTATAATAATTTCTATAAACACTGTCTAAATTGATATTTTGAATTTTTTTTTTTTAATCAATGTACTGTACTAATTTAGTAATAGGCATGAGATGGTTTAGTAGTGGACTAGACACGCCTAAAGATTTTTCATTGTCATAAGATGAACAAAGTGAAAATAGGAACATTTGTATTTAACACCAATTTGTGAGAACTTGTTTAAAAAATGGAGGGAATATTACGCAATATATTTTTATTACTCAGAAAATTATTGTATACAAGTATAAAGGTCTATCTCATATAGGGGTGGCAAAAATTGACCCGACCTAAAAGCCCGACACGAACCAGACCCAAAAATAACGGGTTAGGGTTGAGATTTCTGACACGAAAACTTAAATGGGTTGGCACAAATCCAACCCGAAATTAAATGGGTTAGGTTAAGGTTAAAATTTTCAACCCGAAAATGACCCAAGTAACCCAAAACTATTTTCGGGTCAAAATTAGGTCAGGTCAACCCGAACTCGACCTTATAACCAAACTATATTAAGTAGATTAAAAAAAATTTACTTGGTCAGTCACCCATTCTGTCTAAAATCCAAGCCCAAATTAAAACGCTAAAAGAAAATTAAACTGTTAATGTCAACTTGTTAGCCGTTTCATCTCAATCTAAAAGTTTTCTTTTTCTTTTTCTTCAGCCACTCTATTGAATAACCACATATCAGGGGTGGCAAAAACTGACCCGAAAATAGCGGGTAGGGTTGAAATTTTTGACACAAAAACTTAAATGGGTTGACACGAACCCGACCCGAAATTAAATGAGTTAGGTTCGGGTTGGAGTTTTCAACCCGAAAACTTAAATGGATCAAGTTTGGGTTGGGGGATAGGTGACCCGAACACGAACTCGACCCGACCTGATCCATTTCCCACCCCTAATCTCATACCCTGATTTATGAACTTTATAGTACTCCATCCACTATGTAATTTCTTCATTTTACTGTAGCCAAATAGACTAAGAAATATTATTAATACTCTCTTTGTTTAACAAAGTTCTTTCTAGCGGTCTTTAATACATTATTTTGACCATTTATATCACTAATTCGTCATTGACAAAAATTATGAAAAGTTGATTTTGCGAAAAATTCTCATCGTAATGATTTAACAAGGTCCAACGTGATAGTTCATCAAGGGCACAATTCATAATCTTAAAAGTATTTATCTCGTAAATAATTGTCTACTATTTTGGACAATTGAGTTGCATAAAATACTATTTGGGGTTTTTGGAAACTTAAGGTCTTTCCAAATATCCTTAATTTGGGGTGGAAGATCCTATATAGGGCTAATCCTACTAGAGAAGAGTTGTTTAGAAGAGGAATCCAACTGGATATCACTTACTCAATTTGCAAGCAAGTCCTTGAATCATTGGAGCCCCTCCTTAGGGACTGCGAAGTTGTCAAACATATCTGGGGTTCCTCAATTTTCGGTCTTAGGCTTTCATACTCAGAGCCCAAGATTGAAGACTAGGTCAAGAATTCACTTGCATATCTAACAAGGGAGGAGAAACAGAATCAACAAACAACAAAACTCTTTCTTATCCTCTGTTGATGCATCAGAATTCTCCGAAATGTGGTCTACTTCAAGAATGTTGCTCCAAACCCCAGTGTAGTGTTCTCACTTTTCAACGAATGGTACATGAGAACACGTCATTCAAGGGAAATGCAGGAAAGGAATAACAACTAATTATGTAAACCTCGTCAACCGATCTACTATTGGAATATAGGCAAGCTACAACGAGGGAACCTACGTACAGTGGAAGTTGATGGAGCATGGAAGTAGTACAAAGCAAAAAGCCAGGGATGGCACATGAAGGCAGGTATTGGATGGGCTATACACAAAAATGATGGTAGGAATGAAGGAGGTGGAGAAAGAGTTTGGGCTTTTTCACCGCTTCACTCAAAGCTTCTAGTGATCTGGAAAGCCATAAAGGAAGTACATAGGTTGGGAGACTCGTGCACAATCCATTCAGACAGTTTGGCAGCTGTGGGGGGCTATTATGGATCCTTCCAAGACTCCCAAAGATCTCAAATCCCTTGTAGAGGACATTAGAATGAAAGCCTCTAAATATTAGGTTTTTGCTTGTTTTAAAGTCCCTATTTGTATGGTCAGTAATGCCCTTAAGCTAGCTACTCAAGTTAGAAAGGGTAGGTAGTTTTTTACAAAACCTCCCGAGAGTAAATGGTATGGTCAGGAATGCCCATAAACCTCATGGGTGTAAATGGTATGCATTTTCTTTACGAAAAAAGGTCAATTGTTGTGGCTCATTATGTTTTATACTCACACCTTAAAACTTTGTAGAATATCGGTATCTAGAGTTACGTCTTAATCCCTTCATCTTGTATTTTTCTTTGAAACAATTTCTTTTCCAATTATAGATTGTATTGCATTACGTAATGTTATAAACAATACTATAAACTATAAGAACAATGTTACCGGGAAGGTGAGGTTGCGCATTTGTTGCTTTATTTAGAACATTTATGGTTATGTCTAAGAATTGTGCATGGAAATCTTATGAAACCAAACATTCCCCACGATAAAATAGCCCTTGGCCTTCAGTATACAAGAGACTTAGCACAAAATCACAGGACTAACCAAACAACCAAAGAAAGAGGAAGAAACTATTCGTTTCAAGAGAAGAATCTTTTAGTAGAAGGAAAGCAGAGGGAAAAATTTTGTATATTAAGTAAAAATCCCTAAACCATTGAATGACCAGTAAATCACACCTAATATTAATATTAAGCATAAAATCAAGATTTAATTTTTAAATTAAAAATAGTGTTAGAACAATTACCGCATGGGCCAAACAGATAATATGTTATCCATAAGACTCAACTCGAGCCAACTCAGCTCAGCATGAGCTCGTGTGTGTGTGTGTTAGTTGAGTTCATATAGTCTTATCTCTTCCACATAAATGGGTAACCCTTGGGTCACACCCAAGTAAGGCAACATATCCATATAAAAAGTGTTCCCAAATTCACAAAGTTCCAACAACTCCCCACTTGAATTTTAAAAACATTATCTAGTAGTATCCTAATAAATATAGATTATGTATAAACAGAAGTATCTAATATCTTTCGATTTGGACTTCTAAATAGTGTGTACAATTCATAATCAAATAGGGTAATTTGACGTTTTGAACTCTAACTCTAATGTGTCACGCACGGCCTGTTATGGGTGTTGTCTTAGACCCGTGCTATTACGTCCATGCACGTCTATCTTAGTATAGTGAATGCTCTAGAAACGTTGCCACACACATTTTGTAGGAAACAGCTTCACTCCCACATTCACATGGGCGAATCTATCAAGAATACTCTTGTAGCTTGGTACTCCACTCAAAATGGAGTATAGATCTCATTAACCATTTCTATACACTCATCCTCAATCGCTTCAAAAATTTGTGCTTTGAAAACAATAGCATAACCAACAAATATCACTCCATAATTTGTTATTATCCACTAAACCTATTTCTTGGGATCTCCAATCTATAGGTTGGGTTACCATTATGTGAGACTCATCTTAGTGGAAATAACCCCATTCTTTTTGAAGAATTATGGACTTTCTTTATAACCAATCCTTTTTGTCAAAGGATTTGATAGGCTATTTTCAGTGCGTACATGATCCGCTTTAACAGCTCCAATTAAGAGGTACTCTCTCATGGTGATGTAATTACGATGTATTTGTCATCTCTTATTGTTGCAATAATGATTATGAACTTTTAGCAATAGCTGCGGTACTATCACAATAGATTAAGACAGCTGGTAACGATTTTTCCCACAAAGGAATCTCACTTAGCATTCATCTTTACCAACCTACCTCTAGTAGTTGTAGCTAGTTATCATTTACGACTCCAAGGTGGACTGGGACAAAATAGTTTGTTTCTTAGACTTCCAAAATATAGCTCCACCAACTATAGTGAAAATGTATCCACTGGTAGCTTTATAGTCGACATTGATATATCCTTCAAGGACAGTTGGAAACATCTCATAGTGTAATCCTAGTTTCATAGTCCTCTTAAGGTACCTCATGAGTCATGACCCTCTTAATAGCATCTCAAAGCTCAATACCTAGACAACGAGTAAACCTACAAAGTAATCCCACGACATAGGCAATGTTAGGTATAGTACAATCAGTGGCAATACTGAAAGTAGCCAATGATGCTCGCATATTCAAATTACCTTACTGCATCACCAGTGTTCTTAAACAACTTTAGACTAGGATCACAAGGTGTACATGAAGGTTAACAATCATAGTAACCATATTTCTTTAGGATTTTCTCAACATAGTGATATTGATCCAAAGAAATTCCACTTTCAGTCTTAATCTGTTAATTCCAAGAATTACATTCTCTTCCCCAAGGTCTTTCATGTCAAACTCAGTATTCAACAATGACTTAACATTATTCACGGTGTGAATATTTGAACCAAAAAATGAACAAGTCATCCACAAACAAACATATATGATAGTGCAAGTATTGTGAGATGACTTAGTTATCAAATTTCTCATGCTATTGCTTATGTGCTTGTTTGAGACCATATAAGGATTTATCTAACTTGAATACCTTATGCTCTTTTCCGTTTACAAAGTCTTCCGATTGGTCCATGTAGATTTCTTCTTCCAGCTCACTATTCAAGAATGTTGTTTTAGCATATATCTAATACACTAGAAGATTATGAACAGCAGCAAGAGATATTAGTACTCTTATAGAGGTTACTTTTATTACAGGTGAGTATGTATCAAAGAAATCAACATTCTCCTTTTATCTATAGCCTTTAGCTACAAGACGGGCTTTATATTTGTCAATCGAGCCATCAGCCTTCAATTTCTTTCTTAGGGCCCGCTTACAACCTATTTTCTTGTAGCCTTGTGGATAATCCACTAAATGCCAAGGTTGGTTTGACATAAGGGAGTCCATTAATTTCATCATTCACAACTTCTTGCCATAAATCTACATCAATTAAGGTCAAGGCTTCTTAGAGGCTAGAAGGATCCTCCTCTATATTAAGAATTTCAAAGTCAGAGCCAAATTCCTAATCCACCTTTACTTCTCCTAGGTTCAGGTTCAAGTTCCACATTCGGAGTTCCAATTCTAACTTTAGGAACAATGTAAGAGGACTTGCCCCCTATTTCTAGATTTAAAGGAAAACATGTTCTCAAAGAAGTCAGCAAAATTAGATTCAACAGTCACATGCATTTAAATCAAAGAATCTATATGTTTTACTAATCATGACATATCTAACAAATGCACACTCATATGATTCCACGGTGACTTCGTAACCTTTTTATCTTTCTGGTTGAACTGGTTTTCAAATTCAATCACAAACTGCTTAAACATATCAAAGGCTTCACTTTTATTTTTCATTAAATATAGACAAGTATAATAAGAGCAATCATCAATAAAAGTGATAAATCAATAAAAGTGATAAAGTATCGATGTCCATTTCTGGTCAAAGATCCATCAAACTCACATATGTCAAAATGAACCAAGTCTAGTGGTTCTAAACTGCTCATAACAGACTAATGAGATGATTTGGTAATCTTAGGTTGGCTGTAAAACTCACATTTGTCAAAGTCATCAAGTGAAAGTTTAGGAATTAAGCCTAAGTTGCTCATATTCTTGATGAGTCTTTTGTTCACATGATAAAATATAAGCAAAATATAAAAGTATACATCATGTAAGAAAAAGTTTCTACACATGCATAGTTCTCATTCCAAGTCTCAATTTCCTTAGTGATTCCTTTTCAACATCATTAGCATTATCAGGAATTAATAGCCTAGGGATAACTTACACATAGTGAACTTTCTTAACAATGAGAAAAAAGACCATTGTTTATTTCCATCGTTTAAAGTAAGCACCTTCGAAACAGAAGGACTTGTTGAGATCACAAGACATCGTCAATTCATAGATAGACATGTTCAAAATGAAGGCAAAAAAGAGTTTTCTAAAATTGTTATGAACAATCCTGTAAAAATACAAGAATAATGTTACTAAGAAGGTTAAGTCACGAATTACGTCACTTTCTTTAGAGCATTCACAGTATTGCCTAGGAATTGTGCATGCAAATCTTACAAACTCGGACGTTCGTTAAGATAAAACAACCCCTTCCCTATACTTGCAACTGCACAAAATCACTGGACGAACAAAACCCCCATAGCAAGAGAAAAAAACTGCTTGTTGTAGGAGAAGAATTTTTTTAATTTAAGGAAAGGAATTGAATTTTTTTTTTTATATTGAGTATAAACCTTAAACCATCTAATGAGCAATAAATCACGCTTAACATAACTGTTAAACGCAATGGTCCCAACATATAATAGGTTACCCGACCCACTAAATCACACTTGGGTTCATAGAACCTTCCTTCTTCCACAAAAGTAGACACAAGGCAACATGTCTACATATAAGGTGTTCCCAACTTCACTCACCAATATGAGACTCATTTGTTATTTAAAATTCACAAAGTTCCAACACGTACTTTGTCCAACTCCCATTAATTTGTTCAAATTACATTATCCGGGTGCTCATCAATTCTTGGCCAACGGAGCTGTCCAGCCCGCGTTCATCTTGCATCAGTGATTCAGTGCATCACCGACCATAGCCCAAGAAGAGGGTTTCAATTATCAGAATCAAGTTAGCATCAATTCAGGTAATGAACCCAAGGGGCATCAGGATAGTCAGACTTTTAGGCATCACCTCCAATTAGTAATCAGCAAATTGAGAGAAGATTATAGGCTGTCATCAAATAGCTACTAAGGACACCCAAATAATCAGTTCAGCGATAATTTAATTTCAACATAGCATTAAACACTCACATATTTCACAAAAGAAACTAGGTAGTTTACTCATACAATGTATTAAATTTCTATAGTATTCACAAAGTCGGAACTCCAAATGCATTTCAACCCAAATTCTGGCTGGGAAATGATTAACATAAGGATAAATATAGCCTTAGCTACGAATCAACCCATTGCGTATTTTTGAGTCCAACTGCGAGCAGTGGTTTCATACTTTGGCCTATCTGTCTTGTACATGTGAGCAATCTCAGGAACAAGAGGATCATCTGGGTTTGGATCAGTTAAAAGTGAACATATGGACAGAAGAACCTGGCACATTTTTTAGTCAAAATCAGTAGTCTCACAAAAACGCCAACTGAGAGAAGAAAAAAGGGTTGTTGCACATCAGTTGTAACAAGATTGGCAAACTCAAACTCCCCATTCTAGGTTTACGGTTATAGTAGTAAAAAAAATTAATGAGAATAATCCACAATTAAGTCGCTAGTTTGAGAAGCCTCGAATCAATCCCTAAATTTACATCCAATATAACGTACAATTTCAGGAATAAAAGCGACAAAGGGGGGTAAATCAAACCCCATCAAGCATGTTTGCAGTTATTCAAAAAACTAATACACTAATGAAGTGTTCATTGTTTGCAAGAAACAAAAATAATACACTAGGATGACAAAAAAAAAACTCCATATATGAGGACAGGAGTAACTTTTGTAAATGAACCACAATACCAGGCATTAAATGACCATGTATCTCCCTTCCAGCTCTAAAATTGGAGTAGAATGGATTAAAACTCTCAACTTCAGAATTGAAAGGTGGGAGCAAGACCATGCTCAGTAATCTTCCACTTGAACTTGAGTCCACCTAGGTGCTCATTTAACTCTCACTTAAGTTTGAGTCTACCCAGGGCATAACTGCTAATTCCTAAGTTAAACCACTTTCAGGAAAACCTCAATGAAAATGAGATTGTTATGCCACAATGAATTTTATGGCACTGTTAAGTATCGGCCTTTTGTTCATCAGTTGCTTTAAGGGTGGATAGCACTAGCCACACGATGATGACTAAAGAACAACAAATAAAGGGGAACAACAATTTCTCAATGTTGATACTTTTTCCACAAAACCCAGCCCGACTTTTAAGCAGGTCATGGAGCATCCACCTTAATCTCGTTTAGCTTCCTCCACTAAAAATTTGACATCCTTTTTCAATAACAGATAGCCCATAGGATTGAAATCCACATTTCACACAAAGTATTTGCCCTCATATTCCACATAGGGAAAAGAATGACATCTAGGTTATGAGACAAAAGGTGAGCATTTTCTAACTGTGATGACGGGTTAGTTTTTTGTTGAAGAAAAGTGCCTGTTTTGAAAGTTATATAAAAGAAAAGACTTCAAAATGAAACATAGCGCATATACTTTCCATCCCTTGATCCCTATCACAATGACTAGAGACAAGAGACAGCTCAACAAGGTTATGAAATTTGGGAATAATACACATGCTAACATGAAACACATTCAAAAATCAAACAACACTATAAAAGTACATATATATTAAACTGTCAGGCATTAGACTTTTCTCCCTAAGTCAGTATACAGTACAAAGTCCCTAGTGAATCCATGAAGTGAGTAAGGATTATAGTACAACTCTCACTATGGTAACACATTCTCTCCTGGTTCCCACTAAGAAGTCATTTGCCATTTAACTGCCAAATTTATCCCAATCAAGCAGCGCATCCACAAACTAAAGCAAAAGAGCCGAAGAAGGGGCGAATATTATTCATCTTAGAACATATGAAACAAATATAACCAGATATTGTAAGGAATAGATGTTGCGGAATAGACAGAAATTTCAGTGATTGATATACTAAGGAGAGCTTATTAAATCTTGACTCCTCATTACAGAGAACACAAAACACCAGTAAAAAGCATATGAAAGTACAGATCAATCAAACCTTAGAAATCGTAAGTGCAGGGCTCCATTGTTCTTTAAGGATATCGAGACATATGCTCCCATTACTGTTAATGTTGGGATGGAAGACCTTTGTCTTGAACGCGACCTGCATTATTAAAACAAATCATATCCAAGCTGGGGGAAAACAAACATCACATCAACATCAACCAAGAAAGAGAGAAACAATGAACAAAGCAGCAGCTAGGAACCACAACTTGTAGAAGGGTGGTATCTCAATTGAAATAATGAATGAGAATACCAGATGACTAAACTTATAAAGACAGCAGTTTCTCATCATTGTCGTCTCTCAGGCCACACAAATCGTGTGGGTCTGAAGTCTCAGAAATACCAAGAGAAAATATTTCCCATCAAATGTTGATCATTATCACTTGCTTTCAAAAAATAATTTTATAATATCACTCAACGCAAGAACAATATTAGAAATGGAAAGATAAATATTGCCAACAAAAACATCTGTACAACAAAGCTAGGGTATCACATTTGTTCTACGTTTCTTTGATTCCTCAAATTATTATGCTAAACCTAACAGTATTTACTGCAACAAATTTGTACGATACAAATGAGAAAATCACAGGTCTCAGTAGGAACCACCTTTCATTAACAAGTTAGGAAAGTAACTTTAACCGCAGAGAAGGTGGGAAAACAGAGCACACATGCAGCAGGATTTATGACCTTGCTGGCAACCCAAACACTGCTACACCAAAGAGGACCGAAGAAGAAGCAGAAACTGTTCATAGGACAGAATGAAATCTCAAACATTCAATTTTCTTATCCCCAACAAGATTGGCAATGCAAGCACCTACTGAAGATTTACTAATTAAATAAGCTTCAATTATGAAGTAGATAATACACAACCCCACCCCACCCCAACCCCCCCCCCCCAAAAAAAAAAAAAAAAAAAACACACACACACACACACACGCACGCAGGAACACAAATCATATATCCTGTCATACAAAAAGGAAGAGAATAAATGTTTTATCTGCAACTCAAAACAACCTCATCCTTTCTGTAATCCTCTCAATCTTTTCGGTCAACATAGACCACTTAATGTGTCTAAGTCCACCACCAGAATCACCACTCTCTGGTGATTCGAAGAGAGTACGAACAGAATAAAACCATAACAAACTTATCATTCCATTGCCAAAAAGAAAAATAGACATATCATTGCATATCTAATACTTTGAATATTTTTGGCAAGAAAAATAAGCCAAATTTGTGTGAAGTGCTAGTGCCACAGAAAGAGAACATGCAATTTCAGATATTCCCGTCATCCCGTGCAACAGACCAAACAATACAAAGAAACTACACAATTTGGACACAAAAATTTACCTTAGGCGGCTTGAACGGATAATCTGGAGGAAAATGAATAGAAACAAGAAATACACCTCCGGCATAAGGGCTCTCAGTAGGGCCCATTATAGTAGCTTGCCAGTGGAACATGTCTTCACCAACTGGTCCTGTTATGTTAATAAATAAAGTTTAGTCATAAACAAATAATATTCATAACAGAAACTCCTACGATAAAATGTCATCAAAAATTCCACTGGATAAGGGGCAATGAGCCCATAATGAAAGTACTTCATATGCATACAACAGTAATGACACTGTATTCAAGACACCTCATGAACTGAGGTACACTAGTAATTTTTGCACACAAATTAAAAGATCGGAGGTCTACAGCCACCTAACAGATATTTAAGCATAATATAGCAGTATGCTTTCTGAGTAAAAGAAAAATTACCAAGATGGACATTCCTATATTTTATTTTCAGCATAAAATTTGACTACAAACGCATACAAACAAAGCAAAAGATGATTTGGGTAAAGGGAGTGTAGAAAAGAGAAGAAGAAATTGGATTTGCGAAAAAATGTGGCACTAGATAGGAGTGAATGGAGGAGAATTGTTTGTGGATGATCAGATGGGATAGACTCTTAGTTCATGCATCTGACCCCATGTTTTAGTGAAGGCTTGGCTTTGTTGTCATTGTATGAATTTGGCTTCACAATCATGGACATGGCAACCCACTGGAAATAAGTATCATGGTAGAACAAAAATGTGAGGGCACAAGTAGATTTTAGAAGAAGAAAGCCATTGCAATTTCACTATACATCTTTCAAAACATGCTCTTGGATCAAGAAGTACATGTTCAAGCCTTGCCATTAGGCTCATCCAAGAAATTCTAAAAACCAACAGGATGGATGTGGCAAAATGCATTCAGATCCTACACATATGTCAAGCCAAAATCGCTTCATTGTATGAAGCCAGTTACCTTAAAAGGATACATCACTAAAACTGAAGCTCAAAGGAAAATTCAAGGTATGAGTGAAAAATTAAGAAGTATAAATAGTAAGGAAAAAAATATATTCAAAAAAAAAAAAAATCAAACGAAGTCATAGTGTTAGAAATTACTGAATCAAAGAGTCCTAAAATCTTCATCTAAACATGCCCAAAATCAATTTTCTCTTCCTCAACAACCTTCTCCACAACACCAGCAACACAATGGTACAAGACTGCAGCAACAACACTTCACGCCAATTAAAGTATAATAGCCACATCCAAATTAATTCTCCAACCTTCAACTCTTGTGACTTATTTTAGAGATCAAAATCTTAAATTCTAAATTTTCCATTTTTACTTTCTCTCTACTTCTCTAGGCAAGATAAATAACAAAATTATTCCAAGTAGAACTATACATTCAATAAATGCTCTAAAACCAGGCAACTTAACTAGTCAACTCAGAACTTAATTTCCAAAATCAAATAAGCTCAGAAGATGCTATGCAAACTTTCTAATACGTTTTGCAGAAAGAAATCATCAGCACAACAGTCCAATAAATCATGGGAACAGAGAGCCAAACACCAAAGTCAACCTGACGCAAAAGCAACCATCATATCCTAGACTCATGATAATCATGTACAAGGACTTTAACTGATCATCAAGAAATGAGACTCAACAACTTATTCCTCCTAAAACTACCAGTTACCACCATGTATACTCAAACACCAAGACAAAACTCCTTCCTAGCTTATTAAACATCTTCCTGCATTAACACAGACAGTTTGTGGAAAGGACTCAATCTTTGGATTACAATTTAAAGTACTAGATGTGCAATTATATTCATGCGTCTTCAACTATTTTACAAATTTTTGCACTTGTATAGCTTAAAGCTTAATTAAAGTGACTTTCTGATTTCAATCATATGTCACACTCTCTCACACAAAAGCGCGAGGACATAAAAAGTGCACACATAAGAATCAACACCAACTTGAAGATTCAATTATTTCAAAACATTAAACTTATTTTACCTGCACTGCATGAAGTAGGCGGATCCTTCTGCAGATCCTTAAGCTCCTTTAAGATTCTCTTCGATGCCATTAAAAAAAAACTCTATAAACAAAGCACACGATATATCTCCACTAAAAATTCAACCTGAAATAGCAATCAACCAGAATATATTAACTATCAATTTCAACACAAAACCCTAATCAACAAAAACCCCCATTTTAATTACCCCAACAAATGTAAAACCCAAAGGATTGGCTCATCAAATGAAAGACAAATCCCAAAAAATTTAAAACCCTAATCCAAAAACGCCCAATTCAAAAATACCCAAAAAAAATTCAAACTTTTGATTGATCGGATCATCAATTGAAATTCCCAAAAATATAAAAAAAAAACCCTAATTCACAAAATCACAATTTAAACATATCCCAAAGAATTTGATTTGACATCAATTGTATCCAACTAAATTCAAAAACCCAATTCAAATTTACCCCAAATAAAACCAAATTCATATTGATCAAAACAACAATTGAAAAACCCAAATCCCAAGAAATCTAGAAACACAATTCAAATTTAGCTTCAAAAAATCAAAATTCTAATTGATCGGAGCTTCAACAGAAGAATCAACAAGAAATCAATTGAATTGAAAACCCTAGAAAAAAACAGTATATTCAAAGAATGAATTGAAAAGAATGTAGGAGATGAGATTGAAATCGAACCTGAGAAGATGAAAGTTAAGGTGGGATCTGAAAAATTAGGTCGAGCTGATAGGCAGAGGAACAGGAACGAGAACGAGGGGTGACTCGAATATTATATTGGGAAGTAACTTCTTTGTCTGGGTAAGTAAATTTTGGGCCAAGAACTGAATGAACAACTAGCTTGTTTCACACGTGGATTTTTTTTTTTTTTAACTTTTTTTTAGAAAAATTGAAAAAAAAAAAACTTTCAATACTAATTTTTACGAAAAATGAGTTTACTTTTAGGCTCAAGTCTTGTAAATACACCCCGTAAATTATACCTTATTGAAATTTTTTTGTTGAGATCTCTATATCCATATATCAACTATCAAGTGACTTATAAGGCAATACGGATATATAATACTATAAAAATAAGAAGTTTTAAAATAAATCACGTCAATTAGACTCCTAAGTTAAGAGATGCGTCATTTCAATTTTATCGTAACCCTTGGGATTTCCCTGATATCAAAGTAGAACTAATGTATCGTCTTTTTTGAGTATGACATTTTATAGATCGTGATTTTCCATGACAAAACTAGCGCTCAAATTATTATAATGGATTTATATGCTTCAAATTATGTCATTTTTAAGTTTTAAGTATACTTTAGTTGAATTCGAAAGTGTGAATATAAAATAGAGTTTTATATAAGAAAGTTAAATTGGCACAACAGTTAAGGTGTTTAACATTTAAAATGACTCAGATGTCAACGATTTAATTTTTCTCATAATGTACATTTCTGTTTTTTTTTTTTTGGTAAAATAAAGTTGTTTTCAATGGAAACGACTTTGCTTTAGACATCAACAAGTCCAGACCAAAGTCGTTGCCAGTACGTGTAAAACTGATGTCATTTTTCCAAATAGTTTGCTATTGATGTTATTTTATGATTTTTTTTTTTTTAAAAACGTTAAAAAATGCCAAGATGCATATATTATGGTTGGTATAATTGTTCACCTTATCTGGGGTAGGATTTGTCTTACGGAATGCATGCTCCCCCAAATTGAAGAATATTGTGAAGAGGAGTTTAAAAGAGAGAAAACATCCAATAAAGACAGGGGATTATTATTGTCCCCGAAATAATCAAACACCCCCCCCCCCCCCCCCCCCCCCCCCCCCCCCCATAATTCCTATATTACCCTTCTCACCATCCTCCTTCCCTTACTCTCTATTCCTCTCCCTAACTCTTTCTATCTCTCTATAATTCCTCCACCCAGACAACCCGCCGCCAGCCGGAAACCGTCGCCGCCAACCGGAAGCCGCCGCACCGCCACAGAGAATCGCCAGAAAATGAGTTGTCGTCCCGGAAAAGATATTGCATCCAACGTAGAGGGACCATAAAAATATCATCGTCATCAAAATCTTCTGTTGGAACCTATAAAAATAAAAGAATTTTTGTTTTAAAAAAAAATTCTTTTCGGGGGCTAGCCGTCTAAAAAAACGGTCAGCCAAGGGAGCCGTCCAAGAAAAACGGCACCCCCTTGAGCTGGCCATTTTTCCCCTTTTCCGATCTCGAACCAAGATTTTTACCTACGATGTTGTCAACAGCCCATCCATAATTTCGATGATTTTCAGCGACCCGAAAAGCGGTTTCTGTCAACTAAAGATCGATTTTCCGGCCACCGCGGTGATCGACGATTGGTGGTCGGGAAATTTAGTGGAGTTTTGTTATTGTTACGTTTTTACGAGAAAGTGAAGTGAGAAATAAGAATAAATGTACGATGTTCGATTTTATTAAAAATGAGTCAAAGGGCAAAATCGTCATTTAGGGAGGCGGTTTGAGTAAGTTCGGGGCGGCGTTTAGGGCTCCACGTAAGATACCATATGTGATAGTGAATTCTTGTCGAAATTTCATGGTAGAGCAACTTGAATTGGTTAGGAGTTCATTATCCATAAGTAGCTTAGGAATTATTTTGGTTAAGGGCCTAAAGTAGGGATTCATATGAGAAAGATGTAGGGAGTTTAGTTTGGTTAATTGATATGAGTAAGTTATCGGTTCGCTATCCTATGTTGTCTTTATTCTACATTTTGGGGTGTTAAATTATAAGGCTTTTATTAGAGTTTAATTGGTGTAATTTTTTTTTTTTTTTTTCATTAGATGGGACTCCATGGGAGTCCGATTTTCTTTCAGTTTTCCTTGACAAAGAGATGTAATAGTGATTTAAGGAAGCTTAGATCTAAGTCATCGAACTACACCATCCTTCCACCCTACTTCATTCATGTCTAAAATTTCTTTGTAAGATGTAAGCTACCTCAAACTCTATTTCATTCACATAATTTGAGCACATATAAAAAATGTGATCTTTTCAAGTAATTGTAAGTTTCATATTTGTTTACTAAGGACAACATCTAGAAATCTGTTGGTTGACATTGGTATTTTCCTACAAGCTCCAATTAAATAATCTATACACACGAGACACATTAAGTTTATTGTATCCTCAGTAAAAGTGACTCATCAATATAACAAAAGTAACCCACTCAATAAAATAAAAGTTACCTTCAAAGGGTCACTTTTATTGGGGACTTTATCATGTCTCGGGTATATACAATACTTCATGTTTTTCTTTCTAATAATCAAACATAAAGTTTCTTAAATTCATAATGAAATATTTACTGCACTGGGCTGTTGCTGGAATTCCTTATAACTTACTCCATCCCTAAGTAAAGTACGCGGGCTACAAGTATGCAGGGAAGGAAAGAGATAAAAGAAATAAATACAAACATAGCAGAAAGATCACAAAATACAATTTTTTTTTTGAAAGAATTAAATTTATGTCAACAGTGTGAAAGAAGTTAGTGAAAGTCAACAGTGTCGAAGTCTTCAGCTCTAAAGAAAAAATAACTTAAGGTCCCAAATAATAAATAATTTATAGAACCATATCGTACAAATCTCTTACAATATATAAACATAGACGGGCTTATTCTTGAGAGGCTACACCAGGGATTGCCAGTTGCAAATATCACTTGTAGAAGTCGAAGTCTGTGTCAGGCTTCTTCACATTAGATCGATAACCCTTTTCAAAATCCTTGGGCAAGATGACATAACGGTTTTTACGCACCGCATGCATGCCTGCTTCTTGACAAATTGCAGTAATCTGCAGACAGTTGCAAAATAAACATCAGATACATAAGCCTTTCCATGAACTGTATATACTTCAAGCAGGGGCACATACACAATTTACCAGATAAGAGGTCAAAGCAAAATGATAAACCAAAAAAGACTACTATATTCTTATCAAACCAAAGTTGGTTGCAGCTATCAAGAGAGAACATATCTTTCTAAGTTTCCGTGTTGATATCATCCAAGTTTAAACCAAACTTCAACAACTAAAAGGTCGGTAACTTCTGTCTTATATTCTTAAGAATCCAAATATGACATCAAGATCCACCCTAGAATCTTAGACCAACTTCGCTTTGATCCCTCTATAACCCCTTGTGATCATTTACTGATATTCTCCCTAACCTGATAACCAGTTGCCCAGAAACAAGCAAAATCTATAGCATTCAACTTTCTTTACTCCATCACATTGCAAGGAGAGTTATGCGACTTGCAAAAATAACATCAGGAAGAGATGGAAAGTCTCATCGAGGACAAAAAACACAAACAAATGAAAATACTATCTTTCACAATTGCAAGTTTGCTCAGACAGTGCGGCACACGACAAATCTTTTACTTCAAACTCCATGCCCTTTCCTATAGCTTTGTAGGTTAACAAGAATGAGTTTGATTCAAAAATAATTATGACAACTGCCAGTTTCATCAATATACACCTATTCTAATTAACACACAGAATTCATATCAATGAAACTTCACAAGTTTAGCCACTGCAACAAGATCAGACAGGGAAGAGTAGCTATTATATATTAACAACAGAAAAGCAAACAATGCAAACAATTGCCAAAATAAGAGATTACAAGTAAACAATGGTCCCTAAATTGACAAGGGAAAGCAAACATGGAGAACCAAATCAGAACATAGTCAACTTTCAACATTGACTCCAGACCAAAAAAAGATCTTGTAGTCATTATCCTGGAACTAATATTGGCCTCAAAGGCTCAAACCCTAGACAGACATCCGCCAAATTCTGCCTTGCACAAAGTATCCAACTTCCCACGTGATCCAAACCAGCCATCAAATTAGCTCAAGTTTCAGATTCTCAAGAGGTAAGCCTAAGTGGCAGCTCTCGAAAATGATTGGATGAGAGTACAGGAGAGCTACAGAAAACCTAATTTCCATAAAGCCAACATTTAAGTAGCCAACAAGTGCTGTGTGAGAGGAAATGTAAGCTGTACTACCAAAAGGGGTAACTACTCTCCATAGAAAATAGTTCAGAGGCCTCTTTATTGGGCAAGGGAAGGGGGTATCTTTCTACACTTAATTAGATAATATATAAATGAATGATGAAGGCTAGATAAAGAAAATCGAATTGTGAATGTTTATATGGATTGCAAGTCACTGTTCACAGAAATATGGAAATTTGGATCTAGTGCAATTGAAACAGAATACATCATTTTGCTACATCACCTAATCCAATGTTCCATAGATAATTCTAAATATAGGTGTGTGCCTAATATAATTTTCCAGGACATATAAGGTGGGCATTTTTGTCCGATTTTTGGCTACATCAATACCAAGCAGTTTAAAACAATCAATTCATGAGGAAAATAATAGTTTTTTTTATAGGAGGCAATACCAAGTAAAAGTAGAGCGCCTAGATCCATACAAGATAGGCTTCCAACTAACCAAGCCAGGCATGACTTGCAGCTAATAGCCTAATGCATGAAATCAGCAACAAGTAAAGACGTAGAGCACCTATCTATGGTTTAAGACCTCGAGGATAGAGTCGGATAAAATCTATCTTGATCAATCCACAAATGTAACATAAAATATACAAGTCTAAATGTGGCCTCATAGAACAGACAAAGATAACTCAAGCACAAGAATTATAAAACTACTGACCTCAGCTGCACTTATCTTGTCTGGTCGTGAGACATAATCCTCCAAGTCAACCTCATCACTTAGGTTCATCTTGGCAGTACAAACCTGCAACCAAAATGAAGGGAGCAGGCAGATGAGGAATTCATATATTCAACACAATCGCAGAAGAAAAGTAGCCAAAAAAGTAATGTTATGAACTAAAATTAGATAAAAGAAAAATGACATACTGAAGGATTTCACAAGCCCCACTCCCTTTGCCCCAAGGAAAAAGAAATGAAATTAGGAAAGCAGGATCAAAACGCACCTGAAAAACAAGACGCTTTTGCCGTCTATCTGGCAAAGGAAACTCAATTTTCCTGTCTAGCCTTCCAGGACGTAGCAATGCAGGGTCAAGAGTGTCAGCACGATTAGTTGCCATGATAACTTTAACATTCACGGTTTGGTCAAATCCATCCATCTATAGGAGCGGCACAAACATAAGTAAATATTTCTTGATGAACAAGAGATGGAACATATAAATGACAATTCCATCAACATAAAAAGTTCTGTTTATCTCTTATGTTGAATTGTTGATTGAGTAATACCTGATTCAAAAGTTCCATAAGAATACGCTGAACCTCCCTATCAGCACCAGTCTGAGCATCAAACCTAGCAGTAGCAATAGCATCTACCTCATCGATAAAGATAATTGCTGGTGCATTCTCTTTAGCTAGACGAAATACATCACGAACCATTCTAGGACCCTACCAAAAGCAAAACAGAAAGTTTAAGTAATTTCAACAAGACCAAGTTAAAGATGAATTAAATCATCAGACTCAGATAAGTATAGCAGTACCGGTACAGTTTACAAAGATATGATTGGGACAAGCAGACAACGATACTATCCATACAATGGGTCAATCTATGAGCTGAACTGAACAGTTCAGATATATATGGTTTTCTCTTCTTCACTTAGTCAATATCTCAAAAGATAAGGCATTATACATCAGAAAGTATCTTATGCACCTTAATCAACTGCCTCTTTAGAGGTTATGGGGAAATGTTGATATACGAAGATGCTTAAACATGAAATGAATGATTACATCTGATACCATATGAACTTAACACACACACACCTCCAAAAGATCAATGAAAGAAGGGAAACAAAATTGAAGAAAAGACCCACACCTCACCCAAGTACTTCTGGACAAACTCAGAACCAACAACTCTAATAAAGGCAGCAGTAGTATGATTGGCAACAGCCTTTGCAAGCATTGTCTTTCCAGTACCAGGAGGGCCGTAAAGCAAAACACCCCTCGGAGGATCAATACCAATTTGCTTGTATAAATCATGATGTGTCAAAGGTAGCTCAACTGCTTCACGAATTTCCTGCTTTTGAATGTCACAACCTCCAATGTCCTGAAAACATTATTGCCAGAACAGCATTAAGAAATGTATGTTCATAGGAAACTGCTGAGGGAGAATTTAGCGATATATAACCTGGAACTAACTAGAGAACAAGGACTATAAGATGTGTTGCAGCAAAACAAATACACAACTCTAAGCCCACTAATCATCAAGTACAGAAAGAAAACAGAGGGGAAGGGGAAATACTATTTTGCAATAAAGCCATCGAACACCAGAATTATATCAATAGACCACAAACAGCACAGGTAAAGGAACACTGGGATGAACACAGGGTACACAAGCCAGTAACATTACATGTCTCCTTTTTAACAAAATCATATAGCTGAGAAAGGATGAAGGAAAGAAGTCCCATTAATCCAATGACTTAAAACCAAAAAATAAAAAATAAAAACCAAGGGCTTCTTCATTATCATTGCAAAGGTAAAAAAATTTGTTAGTGAAATTTTAATTTTGAGTTGATTATGAAACTAATATCATTCAACTGTTGAAATCACACTAAATTTTGGTAATGAAACCAAACACACCCTATTTTAAGAGTCTGCAACCATTCTTAACAGAATTCCACCTCTATGCCACTCCTTTGATATGAACAACAAACTAGATAGAAGTGAAAAGTTACCAACTTGGAACAGCAAAGTAATAGACATCATAGGACACCCAAGCCAGTGGCTAAAATGCAAATAGACAGACACAAGAAAGACAAAAAGCAGTATATGCACCTTTCAGGTATTTGCTTAAGTTAATAAAGGCTGAAAGGAACAACATAATTATAATACATACAAGGAACAGCAGAAAGGAAGGCTGAAGGAAACTGATTCTAAATATGAAGTTCAGCTGAAAGTTACTTATTCTCATGTAAGCTAAAGGAACAGTTATGTTATTAAGTCTGTGTAGTGGATTCGGGCTTGACCAGTTAACCCCCCTAAAAGGTAAAATAAAGTTCAAGATAGCCTAATTCTTAAAACAAGAATGCTGTCAGATAACACAATACAATATATCATTCTTAATATAACCATTCTATCATACCTAATGTTCACCACAAGTACAAAACATTGCCAAGCTTACAACTTTACTGCCATAAATTCCGCCTTTTTCACATAAAACTACCAAATTAGAGACCAATACCAGTTCTCACAAATATTACCTCCAAATCAAAGAAAATAAACCCTCGATCCTCTAATACAAATCCTTCAGCAAACTTACAACTTTGCTCCCAACGATTTCACCTTTCTCACATAAACATTCTAGAGCTTAGGCTCAGTGTCGATCTTCATACAGAATACCTCAAAATTTAGAAGAAAACCCTAGATCCCCATGAAGTTCCCTCACTGCATTACCTAAATTCATATCTTAGCACTGCAAAAACGGTCACTTTCGAACAAGAACAAAGAAACCCACAGTAAATTCCAGTTGGTAGCATAAAGTTCTCCAAATTCACAAACTTTCTCCTTCCCTTCTGTTCCACCGAAAACAACAAAAGACATTACCTTCATCAAATGTTCAGCAACTTCAATAACACTAACTCATAAGAGGACTGCCGAGTCCACATTTCATGATCAAGGAACCACCAAATCATGAATCAGCCAAAACAAACCACCTTACAGCATTCTACTCGTCAAACCAACAACTGAATTTGCAACTGATCAAACCCATCCCAAAAATAAACATTTCAAAAGTAACCTTACTCTTAAGTTTCCTGTTGTTATGCCATTGCTATGCCCAAACGAATAAACTATTCAACCTTTCAATAACAATAACTCATAGAGAGCTTCCAAGGAACCACTAATTCACAAATTTAACCAAGACTATTTACCCTACTGCACTCCTGTTACCGAACCGATAATCCGAATAAACAGTCATCTAATCGATAGCCCAAAAAAGCATTTCAAAATCAACCTTGCTCTAAAAAAATAGCTTAGGTTCTGCCCTAATGAATAAAGATTCAGCCTTGATCCAAAAGATCAGCAACTTCTCTTGTTATAGCAGCTAAAAGGCTGCCAATTTCACGGCAATCAAATTCAGTCACCCTACTACACTCCAATCAACGAATCGAAAAATTCCGAATCTCAAACATAATTCATCAAAATAAAACCCTAAAATCCAAAATTCAAAACCCTAGGAGGGATAAAGAGATTCGAAAACTCACATTATAGCTAACATCAGGCTTCTCAGACTGGCTCAAGAGCGAGATACTCGAATCGGCCTCAGGTGGCAGAACATCAACGAGCGCATTCGAGTGCCTATGCAGCGCGACCGAAGCCGACGGCTTAAGCAGCTCCCTATTAATCGTACTCAAAATCCTCACATAATAATTACTCCCAGTAGTGGACCCTACAATCCCGTTGTTCTGGTCCACCATCTCCATGAACTGTCCGATTACAAGTGGGACCGACTGAATCCGCTTGACCTCCTCCTGAGCCCGCAGATGCTCGCGCTTGAGGTTCTTGAGCTCGTCCTTGACGTACTCCTCCTGGATTTCCATGAATTCGATTTGGCGTTCAAGGGATTTGAGCCGGCCGTAGAGATCCTCTTCCTCGTCGGGAGAGGAGGTGGTGGTCCACGCGATGGTTACCGGAGGTGAGGACGGTGGTGGTGGGGAGGGCTTGGGGTCAAGCACCATGGCAGATGCTGCCATTATTGAGTGGTTTTGGAGGAGAGAAATTTGAGGGTTTGAGTTTGGAGTAGTGATGAAGAAAGGTGAATTGACGGGGTGAGGTTAGGGGTGGTGGTATTTATAAGTGCTGAGTTTTTACGGCAATTAGTTGCATTTTACTCCTTCTATCTCTTTTTTACCTCATTTTTTATTTTGGTTGATCTTTTGAATATTGTCCTATTTACTTAAAAGCTTGACTTTTATACCCGGGGCAAAAAAAAAGTTAGAGGAATACTACTTAATGCTCATAGGCCTCGCATTTTTTTTATGCTTTTGTTATTATTTTAATCTTTCACTTTTAGTCCCCCACTTTCTCTCTCTAAAATCGTTTTTATCTTTTTAGCCAAACATCAATCCCGAATCCGTCGATGTCTTCGATTAACATGGGTAGTTTGACCATGGCCAAAATGCCCATTTAAATAGTTAAAATGCCGACATCATTAACAAACCCATTTGAATAACCCACGAAGAAAGAACTTTCAAGTGACATCATTAACTAAATTAATAACAAACTTAGGAAAATTGATCACAACTTATCAACAAATTGGTGTAGTAATTCACACAAAATTAACCATATAAAATCAATTTAATTAAAGTTTAAAATTATTCCCTTCTTAAGCAAATTTCCTTAAATTTGAAGTACCCTCAATTTTATTTAAGCTTCTGCGTAAAATTTCTACTCCTACAACACATTTAGCATTTGAATTGAGAGGAGTGACTGGTTGCATGTCAGTTGATATGACTGAAGAGAAAAGATAAACTTTTATAGGCGATGTTGATGGTTATTACAGAGGTAAGAGAGGAAGGGAAGTAAACTGACTAGGAGGGTGACAATTAGAAGATTAATTGCGTATAGGAGGGAATGGAAATCAAATGCCGATTAACTAAGCCTTTTCAACTAGTTTCCAATCATTTCTCCCGTTTAATAACAACGACTATCAAAGGTTGTATTATTCTAGTATGAATGAAAGGCTTGCCTTTTGTACAATCCTAACTATGAGACTAAACAGTGGGTGCACAAGCCTAGGCCCCAAGGTATGAAGGGCCTAAAATTTCAAATGAAGCCTTATGAACAAAGTGAATGAAAATAGATACATCAAAAAGAAATCACAAAATTTGTTAATTTCGTTTGAAACTCTTCACTATCTCCTATTTTTTATTCGTACTCCAAAATTATTGATGTTCCTAAATTCTTATTGTTCTATGCAAATGGTGCTAATGTGATTCTCACCAAAAAATTAAAGGTTTCAATTTCACAATAAAAGATGCTAATGTGGTTCTCACCGGAAAAGTAGTGGTTCCAATTTCATTTCTACAATTTCTCATATCTTTGTCAATGTAAAAAATGAAACATGTAAATATTCTTCCAAAAACATCTCTAAGCGCATCATTTAGTTCAATTATACAGTGTGACTAAAATTCTTAATGAAATTTGTAAAATACTTTGTGAGTCACTAGCAGTTGACACCATATACTACCGGTGTTATCTCAAATGACCGATTGTGTTGTGTTGACCTTGCTTCTATACAACTCTATGAGATGATGTTTCTTATCCTATTTCACTTTCTATGGTGGAAATTAGGATTAGGAATGTAACTTTGAACAATTTTGGGGATGATAAAGCTAAGAGGTATATAGTTTTAGCCTGTTGTTTTTTTTTTTTTTTTGACATTAGGAAAACAAAATCACAAAGTAAACAGAAAGAGATAAAATTACGTCTACTATAATAAGCTAGATTATGAGCAACTCTTACCTGGTCCCTAGGGACTTTAAAAATTGTACATATATAGAAATATTTTCCCTCGTCTTGAATTGACAAAATTATGTGGAGGATCTGAATTAGGGGGGTGGTCTGACCTCTAAGGATACTAACAAGAAGTACAAAGTTAGTAAGGAGATACACAACCCTGATATCCATAGCCAGGAGCCATCTCATAGCAAGAACAGAGGTGGTTGCCTCAGCATTCCATTCCCGAGAAAGGGGGATCCATTCCTCGTGTTAAAAGCCCATCTCGTGCCTCTTTTTTTGTCAATGCTGCACCAAGACCCATCAATTTGGACCAGGAGGGCATTAGAGATCCTCGAAACTTTTCCTAACTCAGCATAGAAAAACCCTAGCAGAGGAGAAGCATGCAATTTCCTTGGAGAGCAAGTGTTGTCGTGCTTTCATTTGCCCTTTGAGAGAACCTTAAAAAAAAGGCTTTTGCCTCATCGAAATGGAAGCGGAAAGCGGCAGGATTACCCGACGCATTGTTGAAAACATCATTCTATACATGATTGAAAATTTTGATTTTTATGTTACACTATGAATGATTGGGTAATCGTATTGAAATCCTTAGTAATTATGTATCAAGAGATTATATGAATTGTTGAATGACAATATATAAGAGTAGATTGTACAATTATAATGTACAATGTTTTTTTCTTTTCAAAAGTATTTCATTCGATCACTTCATAATGAAGAATGCATTTTAATGAATCTATGTTACTTTTTACTTGGGTACTTGTGAATATTTTTCAGGGAGTATTATCTATGGTTTTATGCTATATCATTTTGACTTTTTTTTAAATATAAGGGCCCTTATCCAAGATTTTCCTAGAGTCCATAAAAAAATCAAGTAAGAACACTATTTTCTTTATTAGAAAAAACTAGTCAAAAGTTGTATAAATAAAATCAATTTTTTCTAGTGTGTATTAGTTTTTAAATGAGTATGTTAATTGAACACAATGAATGAAAAAACCTTAGAAAAAGGAAAATCTCTTGCTCTTAAATTATCTAGCCCCATAAACAAAGCAAAAGAAGCTGGCTAGATCGACAAAAAAAGTAAGCACATAAAACTCCTTTTTTTAAAAAAAATACTCTGCATAAATTTTTAAATTTGCCTATAAAAAAATATTTCAAATTATAAAATTCTAAATAAGTAACTAGTAAGTGTCTCATATAATGTCACATTCTATATTATTATTTAAGAGACAAAGTGAATGTGAGTCATTCAAAATAAAATCTGAAGTTTTCGTTGCTTTGGGTGGAAAATATTTATTTAAAAAATAAAAAAGGTAGCCTTGGGTAACTAAGGAATCGTAGGTTCGGGTGGAGGGTGGAAGGTATCTTAAATAATCTTATGTTATTATTTAAGAGACAAAGTGAATATGAGACATCCAAACTAAAATCTGAGGCTTTTCGTTGTTTTGGGTGAAAAATATTTATTTAAAAAATAAAAAAGGTAGCTTTGGGGTTACTAAGGAATCATAGGTTCGGGTGGATGTTATCTTAAATAATAATATAGGATTTAGTTTAGTTTAGATACTATGGAAGTTATCTTTTCAAATCCTTTATATTTCACCAAAGGTTACATCCCATTCAACACCAAAGGATAACCCTCATATAAATTTGTGAAACTACCAATTCATTATTTTCTCCAATAATATAGGATAGCCTACAATAAAACTGCAGTTTCTATACACAAACACCAGCCCGATTTTCCAAAGAACATGAAAGATAAACCGCGAAACTATCATGGGGGTCGGCATGCTTGGCATTGTTGTTTTACTCATAGGCCTATCCCTAATCCTAAAGTCATATATCTCCCCAATTGTGCTTCTATGGGCTAGAGACTCAGTAAAGTATATATATAAATTAATATTATAATATTAATATTTTTTTTTCAATACATTGTTGACTTCATATTTTTTCCTAGATTTAGAGTACCTGTAAAATTGGAGACATCAAAACAACAAAGTGTATTACACTATTTGGGAAAGAAGTAGAGTTTGTCACAGATGGGCGAGCTTTCTATATTATTAAAATCTTATCTAATAATGTAAGTCTATAATTTTTCAATTTTATTAAGATAAATATAAAAAATAACAAACATTCATTTTATCGTTAGGAGTATGGAGCCATATTAATAAAAGAAGAAGTATAGAAGCTTCTAATGAAATAAGGGTTTTAACAATTCTTCAAAACAAATGGGAGGCAGAATTTTATTATCTAAAGCAAGATATTAATAACTTCTAATCAATCATCCAATAATTCATTTATTAAGTTTTTATTCAAGCTATATTTAATGTTAATAATCAATCTTTTTTAATTTCATTTATTGAATATTAATACCGTATTATTACACGGGCACATGCTAGTTTTATCATTAATTATTTAAAACATTTTGTCAATATACATCATAATGAAAAATGTTATAATTAATTGGAAAAATTTCTTTTAAAAAAAAGAGAGGATACTGATGATGCCTATTCGCCCTATATTACCTCGTATTATTACATAAGACAAATTGTTAGATGTACAAATAATTTTATATATATTTTTTAATAAGATATTGAAAACTTTATCTTTGACTTTGAAATATCAAACAACAATAAAGCAACATTGGAGTAGAGGTGGTTGGTGGGGCGGTTCAGCCCAACCCAGTCCTAAACCGACCCATTTTTTTGCTTGTTTGGCCTCTAGTAACCCGGACCAGATTCAGTTTGGCCTACCAGTTGGTGAGTCGAATCCAAATCCGTATTTCCAACCCCAAACTCTATTCAATTTGGTTAAAAAACAATGATTTAGCTTGCTAATTCGATTCAACCCGGCTAAAACTAGTCGTTGAACTAGCAGTGCTCATTGCCTATATTGACCCCTCAATTCAATCTTCATTCCTTACTCAACTCACTCACAATCTCTCAATCTATTGACTTCAATTTAGTTTATATGAATCAATGAACGTTAGTTTAGTTGAATATGATTTAGTTTATATTAATCAATGAATGTTAGTTTAGTTTATATAAATCAATAAATGTTAGTTTAGTTTAAAAGAACGTTAGTTGATTTGAATATAGTTTAGTTTTAAAAAACGTTAGTCGATTTGAATATAGTTTAGTTTGTATAAATATTAGTTTAGTTGAATATAGTTTAACTTATATGAATCAGTGAATTTTTTTTTAGTTTATATGAATCAATAAATGTTAGTTTAGTTGAATATAGTTTAGTTTATATGAATGTTAATTTGAATATATTTTAGGTTATATAAAATGTTAATATAGTTGAATATAGTTTAGTTTCTATATATTTTAGTTTATTTGAATATAGTTTAGTTTATATGAACCAATGAATGCTAATCTAGTTAAATATAGTTTAGTTTATATGAATGTTAGTTTAGTTAAATATAATTTAGTTTTGTTTATTTGAATATAATTTAGTTTATACGTCTCAATGAATGCTAGTTTAGTTGAATAAATTTTAGTTGAATCAATGAATGTTAGTTTAGTTAAATATAGTTTAGTTTATTTGAATCTAGTTTAGTTTATACAAATCAATGAATGTTAGTTTAGTTGAATTTAGTTTAGTTTATATGAATTTTAGTTTTTATGAATTTTAGTTTATATGAAACTTCAAGCCCCTTTTTTTATTTCTTCAAAATGTATATAAGTTTATATTAAATCGAATAAGTTTGTGTTAAATTGAATAAGTTTGAATTCTTCCAAATGTTGAAATGTATTTAATATCTATTAAATCTAATAAATTTGTATTAAATCGAATAAATTTTTATTAAATCGAATAAGTTTAATTTCTTCCAACTGTATAAAGTAATATAACTATATAAGTTTCTTTAAAAATCGAATAAGTTTGTATTAAATAAATAAAGTTGCAAAACAAACCGTCAAATTCCCTAACCCAGTCTAGCCTAGGCCTTATTCGGCCCGACCCTCCAGCCCAATCAACCCCAACCTTATTCATTATGGGCTAAGCTCCCCAAGCCCAACCCATATTCGACCCGACCTCTAGGTCGGGGTGAACATGAATCAGGACTGGCGAGCTAGCTTGTTCGGACCTGCCAAGTGGGTCGTGGTCACCTCTACTATGGAGTAAATTTCTAGCGGAGAGCTTGATGCAAATATTAAAGTGTTGTTTGAGAAATACCTATTACTTGACACATATTGAATATTTTTAATATAATAGTCTAATTTTGAAAACTAAATCTTTTTAGTAAAATAAAATCATTTCAATTTCATACATTTTATTTTTGTTTTCTAGTTTTTATTTCATTAAATGGTTTCTTTATTGACATTATTGATATTAGTGATAAATACAATAAAAATGTGTAATTTATTAAAATCAATTGCCAAAAAATGCCAAAGTGTCAAGTTCAACTAATTTTGTTTTACAAGACCGTAATATACAGTGTATTTTTTCATAAGGATGTAATATTATTTACTTGAAATAACTCTTATTTAAAAAGTTGTAGTTCGCTATATTCCCATTCAAAAATCATCCTTTAACAAACTTTAACCTTTAAAATCAAAATAAAAGAAATGTACAAATGCTTCTAATTTTACACACATATTCTCTAAAATTTCATTTGTCTACAGTTTAGAGTTTAGATTAGCTTATTGTGAACATGATGTATATAGCCCTTTTGCAAGAGGCCCCAAATTATTATAGCAAGTACTCCTAAATGTAAAATTAGCAAAATTATTCACTGACATAAACAATGACTTGCTGGTATAAGAGGCTTAATTTAAGCAAAGAGGCCCCAAATTATCTAAGCAACCCATTGAGTAACATTACACATATGAGAGCATTTGTCATAAGACAATTTATGCATGTCGTATACTTAAGAGTTCATGCATATCCATCAAGGCATCAGGCAACTAATCTTGGGACTAGAGTTAGTCTAGGCTGAATATGAGCAGAGCTAGCTCGCGAGCTACTCGGGATAGGATCGCCTAAAGCTCGGCTAGAGCTCGAAATTAGGCGAGCCCGAGCCGAACCGAGCCCGAGCTTTACAAAAGCGAGCCCAAACTCAAACTCAAACAATTCAGGCTCAAGGACTCGACGCGCCTAAACGAGACAAGCTTAATTAAGGGCGTAGTTGAAACCAATCTTTAAATAGAATTGAGCTTAATTACTCAAATAAGCATTCGACAAATTTAAGCTAAATGACGAGCTTATATCGAGTCGAGCCGAGCCGAGCCACGAGCTTTTGTCGAGCCGAGCCCGAGCTCAAGTTTTAAAACTCGGCGAGTCACAAGCCCAAGCCTAGCTTTATGAGTCTTAGGCGAGCTGAGCCACGAGCTTCTCGAGCTAGGCCTTGGCTCGTCTCGTTTCTAGCCCTAAGTTAGCCAATGGACTGTGTGAAATAGGATAGATTGGCCAAGCAGTGGGCTAGAGTAATCCTTGGGGTGGGGCGAGTTGGACCAAGGATGGGTTGTAGTGGCCTATCCCAGCCCACTCATCATCTCTACTTGGGGTTAAACAAAGGTTTCAATATAGCCAATAAGGTAATGTATTATTTTGAATTAGCCAGGAGGGGTTGTTTTCCCACTTTTTGGAACAAAAGAACTTAAGACCTATAATATGGTCCTTTGTTGCCTTTCAAAGTGTCTAAAGGCTAGTTTTGGTATATGTTAACCCTCTTAGAGTCATGACTAAATCTAAAAGAAGAGTTTTGAACTACAAGGATTATATGCCTCAAACTAAGTAATTAGTCATGATTTTTCTACTTTAGACTCCTTTAAGTTACGAGTCTCAAGTGGCTCGATCACTAGTTGGTATAGTAAGTTTGAATGGCTCTAAGTCCTATATGGTATACTGGGTTTACACTTCAAAGTGAACAAAAGAAAATTGTCTATCAACGAGGTGGTTTAGGTTAGTTCCCTTCAAAGCAAAAGATCAATACGATTGATATGCATACATAGATCCCTAAGATTACCCTTTTTCTATATAAAACCAAGATAATAATGATAATTCAAGAAATTTTGATTACATATATCTAAGTGAATCACCCCATCCAAGCCTAGTGAAGATATGAGAAATGTTCTGGCCTAGATCAGGTTTTGCCCCAATTATTAGTGAAATAACGCAAATACTCTTTTTAGGATAGAGCTTAATCATCAATCATTTCAAAACCAACATGTACTATCGATATTACGAATATATTGGAAAATACAACTTTGTTATCATGGATAATTATAAATACAATACCTACAAATAAGACAAGTAATATTTTTTGGATTCTTGGAAACCCCCCCCCCCCCCCCCCCCCCCCCGGACTTGATTGTTGAAAAAACTCTTATGGGACAATCTAGGGGAAGCTTACTCTTTTCCCTTTCGTGGGACCTTGGACTCGTTTGGACAACTCTTGAACATATTAAATACAGTACTAGGCCTCTTTAGTCAATAATCAAAGACATAGTAAACTAAGATTATCCTTGAATATATCTTATACAACGAACTCTTTGATTTCTGAGCGTGAAACAAGGATGATCCATTTCATCTTTTCTTTAATAGGAGTAACTAATCAAGCATCAAATTGAAAAGGGGTGAATCTTAATTTCATTTATGCAATAGACATGGAAAGACTTGATCAACACAGATGAGAAAGGGGTAGGACAGGTACTTCAACCCAAGGGTGGATTTAAAGAACATGCATTCCACCCTAATAGCCTAGGCAACGAGAGTTATGTGAGAAAGATGAACCCTACTAAGCATGAGGTCAAACAATCTGAATTTGATTCTTTTCAAAAATAGTTTGTATAATTAGTCGTATATGAGCATGATGGGAAAACAAATATGAATCTGACCCATTGTGTCTGAGTGCTACCTTTATTGATATTCAAAGCTAGGAGTGGCAATAGGTCCAAGACCCGATCAAAATCCGGTTAAACCAGATCCAAATCTGGTTAAACCCGATCTATTTTTTAGGGTTTGGATCTAATTTTTTAGACCTATTGGATCCAGATCGGATATGGGTTTAAATGTCCTTGGGTCGGATATGGGTTCGAGTCCAAAAAATTTAGACTTAGATTCGACCCATGGACCTGCACATTTTGAAAAAAATAAAATAAAAATCTAATATTCATTTAGAACTAAAACTAAAGATTCATTCACATCTCCCACCGTCTTACTCTTCTACTCTTATCCTCTCCATCCTCTATTTTCCACTCTATTGTAAGCCTCCAACTCTTTCTCATCGCCACTCGCCAAATAAAATATTCATATAACTTTAATGTATACTTTGTGACTACTAGCTTCTTGTCGTCATGCCCCGCAAAAATATTCAACTGAGTTTGAAATTACTAGCTTCTGTGCGATATTAAAACTTGCAAATAACGACGCACTTGATCTTAAAAACATAGTAACAGAGTACTGTTGAGTTTAGGACTTTTGCATTCAGTGTTGCATTTTAACTTTAGTGCTTACTTATTTTCCACACACTGAACTAAAGATTGTTTTGCAAGTCTTTCAACGATACAAATTGTATGCTTAAGAAATGATTTGTTAATTTATCTCATTTGACATAATAATGTAATTTATGTACCTTAATAACACTTAATTAGTAAACAATTTTGATGTCTGAAATGCGAAAATACATCCAATTATAAAACATATGAATAATAAACGCATAGAAATAAAAATATGTTAAGAATCCATTTTGGACCCGATATATTTTAGGACCCAATAAATATGGGGCGGATATGGGGTTTAATTTAAAAATAATGGATATGAGTCTGAATCTAATCAGACTCGACCCATTAACATCCGTATTCATAGCTACAACATACCCAACTTGCAAGTTGACGGGCACTTTTGCTACACTGTTACCTCTATTAGATATATTAATAGCAACAGTATGCCCAACTTTGTAAGTAACCTGACCCTTAGTTAGCTTCGATGTATATATATCATGAATCTTCAAGCATAAAAACCACTAAGAATATTGTCCAGAAGTTAGTGGTATTTTCATGTGTAACTGTGATGTCATAAAAGTGTTTGACTTGATTGTGAACCTGACTTGCAAATGGCGTACCTGCTAATCCTGCTTTTCTCCCTAACTTTTTTAAAGCACATCAAATTTTGCTAATGAGTGCAGTCCATGTGTATAAATGACCCCCTCCGTCCCTAATTGTCTGCTACATTTAACTTTTTACGGTTTTTAAGACATAATTTAAAATGTAGTTTTTCTCTAATTTCATAAGACAAATTAATAAAAACTTAATAAAAATTTACATTAAATTACATTCAATAAGACCCCACTTAAATATATTATTTGTCATAATATAAGTAAAATTTATGGTAATTTTTTTTAACTTTGACCAAATATAGCAAATAAATAGGGATGGAGAGAATAACTTTTATACACGGTAAAAGATTACTAAATACTTTTGGGTTGGATCAGATGATGTACAACAGAATACCTCTGTTTTGGTCACGTAAGTTAACTAGGGTGCAAGATCTATGTCTAACCTGTTCAAGGAACATTAGGCAAAGACTTTCAAACAACCTCCAAAAACCAGTAATTGGACCTTGCACCCGGATACACGATGAGCATCGTGCACGCAATATAAAACGTAGGATCATTACATATAAAACGCAACCAACTTTACACGTCAGCATAGGCAATGAACATCCGTGTGTAAGGCAATGAACATCGACAGTTTCAAAATTTCCTCCACTAAGTGCAATGATTACGGTTGGATTTCCCACTCAACATGACTATTTCGATTTCCTACGTAACATGACTATTTCGATTTCTCATGCAATATGTTCCCCAATACTCAGTAAATATTTTTTTTTTGCTTAAAATTCATGGAAATTGCTTAGGAAGTGTATGTTCAGTACTTTTGAACGTAATGTTCAGTGTCTTTGAATATAATGTTCAGTGCCTTTGAACATGATATTCATTGCCTGTAAACGTAATGTCCATTGCCTTTGAACGTGATGTCCATTGCAAATGAATGTAATGTTCATTACCTTTGAACGTAATGTTCAATATTCATTTTATTAAATATGTATACAGTGTGTATACATTTCCAATGCAAAAGTTCACATTTAAAAATAATATTATAAAGTTCTCTGTGCGTATCTTGTCCCAATGCGCAAGTTACGAAGCACTAATGATGATTTCACATGAGAAATAATGAATATTACGTATCCCAATGTTCATTGCCTTGTAAAGAATGATCATTATGTTCAATTTGTGTGAAATATGTTAATATTCATTGCCTTTGTACAGAATATTTATTTAAGTTATACATAATGTTCATTTTCACAATACTTTCTTCACGATTGTTCCATGTTCATTATTATAATACTTAATATTCATTTGCATAATATATAATGTTCATTACAAAAATACATAATGTGCAATTTAATAATTGTGTACAATATGTGTTCATTTTCATAATAACAATATTCATTGTCATAACACTTAATGTTCACTAAATTAATATTAAATGTTCATTACATAAATACAGAATTTTCATTTTTCAAATATGTGAACAAAGCGTCTACTATTCCCAATACAAAAAGTTCATATCTATCTTGGTATATTATGGTCATTGTTATAGCATATAATGTTCATTCTCATTGTTTGTATACAGTACGTGAACTATTGACAAGGTAAAAAAATCAGATTTTTAAAGAACCTTAGGATCTATGCTCTCCTACAGCAAAAATAATTCTGTTTTTCCCAATTACGAAATCACTTACATGGGAAATAATGAACATCACACATCCTAATGTTCATTGCTTGATAAAAGAATGTTCATTCATTTCATTTTGTGACTTTGCCTGCGTTTTATTTGTAATTTCTATGCGTTTTGGCCCGGGTGCACAATGCTCACTGTGCACCAGGATCCATAGTCTTATTGACGTCCAAAAACAGCCTTAAATCAGTGATCTAGGTGCATGCAATTGCAAAAGGACTAGTCATCAAAAGCACGATATACAACAAGTTCATTTAGCCTCCTGATGAAGCACATCATCAGTTTCACCCTTTTATTAGCACATAATCCATAACACATGTCCTGGCACCACAGAAACAAGGTGAAACAACATATACATTCAAAGGGTTGAAGCCCGTAGAGAAAGGTGCGCTGATACTTAACGACGCACAGACAACACAACATTATCGTCATCATCTAGTAACCTCCTTGGATAAATGCATTCAAGCGGTCTAATTCATCTCGGTGCTCACTAACCACAGCCCGAACTACATCTCCAATAGACACCATCCCTATCATCCCTTTGTCATCAATCACTGGAATGTGTCGGATGCGGTTATCTGGATTAAAAACATGTAAGAGATCATTTATGTTTTACAAGTACTCCTAAACAACATATAAAAAGAGCGATAAATTTCAATTAGCTAACCTGTCATCAGTTGCATTGCCTTCAGAACCTTGGTATCAGGTGTAACTGTAATAAGCTTGTTCTGAAAACACAGAAGACGTTTCATAAGGAGGCAGGGAGAAATGTCCAATCAAATTCTCAAAAGCAACCATATCTGAGAGTATGATACAATAAGATGGCGACATACCTCCTCAGTCATGATGTCACCAACCTTGGTGGACTTGGAGGATCTTCCTTGCACTATGATTTTCCTTAGATAATCTGAAATACAAAATGAGATTTTAGTTGGCTGAAGTTCTGTTATCTGCAATAGTATGAAAAGAACCGCTTTCCACACCCTCTGAAAAGGATGAGGATTTCTAAGACTTAAAATAACTTCTACATGACTATTTATCTGTACCTATATATTCTTTTTCCACACCTTCTGAAAAGGGTTTCTCCATCTCACCCTCATGTTGGTTAACAAAATGGGGTATGGAAAAAACAAAAGGTTCAGTGCAAACAACGTTAAGAGGATATAATATGTGTAGGAACAGTATCGACTATGGAGTAATAACATCTACTGCCATGTAAAAAGTGTATGATGGTACATTGGTACATTCCCATATCCTTTCAAAATTTCACGAAGAATGGGGAGTGTTCAAATAGGAGGGGCTCATTAAGGGCCCTTGACCGACCTTTTTTAAAAGGGCTATACAATTATGGGTTTGATTGGATCATTCCTTTAAAAGATCGTGTTTTATTGGTTTTTAAAGGGTAAGTCGAGTCTCAATAGTTTCCAAAGCTTTAACCAGTGTCACGTAATAAATGATTCCCACTTGGGTCCACCGCCAAAAAATAGAGACACAGACAAACTATAACCCTCTAGAACTAAACTCTTTTTGGATCGAATCAACCCCTTTTGCATCTTTTTTGGCCCGATTCGGCCCATAAGGTATGTTACCCACTCCATTCAATACACATGTCTAGCGAAGAGGGAGGCATTGAGGAACGATAAATTAAACCTAAGAGCATTGTTAATAATGGGGGAAAAAAATGTTCAACTCTCTCTATACCCACTTTCTCACTCGTCTTTATCAATTTTTCCCATGAAGAAGTTTTCTCCATCCCTTTCTTATCCATGAGAAAAAAATATTCTCCATCCCTTTCTTATCCATGAGAAAATATATTCTCTGCCACTCTCTCTCTACCCACCACTTCTCTCACATTACCCTACCCCTCCCTACACGTGTGGGGCTCACTTCACGAGGATTTTTATTTCTCCACGATTAAAATCTCAAAAAAAAAAAAAAAAATCCCCATCAAATCTCCTTAGAAGTAGTTTTTGCTCCCTACCATTAACAATGGGTCTAAGGGCAGAGTGTAACCTTAGCTAATGGTAGAAACTAGAAAGAGACACATGTAAGCCAATCATCAATATGGTCATCAAACATATCCCAAAGAACTTCAAACTTCCAAGATCACATCCACCAAAGGAAACTAGTAGTTTGATCTTAAGTCCAAATCCCCAATAATGTACGAATTTGCGTATAACCTGAAATCGTGTTTTCGTGAAGTTTAAAACCAAATCGGAGTTTAAAACCAAAATAACTTAAATTCAAACTGAAATCGAATTATGACTAAATCACTTCAAACCAAATTTCGAACTTTCTAATTCGGATCCTACTTGAATTCCTAAATTGTTTTTAATTTTGAGACAATATCACGCTTGATAGACCTTATAAGACTTTAGAATAACTTTTTTAAAAACACAAGTAATTACCTTCACTAAGCGCAAATCTTAACCCATATTGCTACATCTTAGTAGTCCAACTAAACAAATATCCTACATTTGAATGTCAGATGCCCATCGAACCACAATTCTGTCCTGAAGTTGTAAGGACCTATTTATTTTAACTCAGCTAAATACAATGCTTACAGCTTACTAATAACTTGGTTAACTAGGGTTATTGAGGTTTAAACACCCTTTAGCCAATCCTAACCGATAATCCAAAACATTTAGAAATTGAGTCAAAATCCAAACTAGATTTCTAAAAAGTCCATCCAAATTGCCGATTCAATGAACTCACAGTTGCACCCTTACTTGATGTATGGATACTCTCATGTACATCACAATTCATGCCATGAAACTTTACAACTCAAAAGTCCAAGGAATCTCACGGAGAAACATTGTATTTGAAAGACTGATAACTTGTCCATCCATCAAGCATCCCTGGAGTATAGGCTGGCCAATATCCGATTCAGTCGATTTAATCCAAAATTTCGGATATCCAATCCAAGGTTTTCATTCAAATATCTGGATATTTTTGGATTGGATTCAGATCGCTATTTATGGATACCCAAAATTAAAATTTTGGATCAAATAGGATCGGATATCTTAAAGTATTTGAAATTATCCAAAAATATCCTCCAACTGGTTCGCTTTTAAATGAAAATTTTCAAACCAAATATCCGGTGACCCTATCTGAAGTTTAAAATACTCCAAATTTCAGATATCCGATTATTGTGAATCAAATTCAAATCGCAATTTAGCCGATCCAAACTTTTGTCGGATCAGATATCCGATTTGGACGAACAACCCTACAAGAGTTGCATAATGACCTATTCTTTCTACAACCTCCCAAAATAAACCATAACAACTTTATTATCGTGCTTACCAATATAATATACTTTGTTAATTAAGGGAACAATATAAGATTTCCTATTGTTCTATTAAAGAAGTGTATGAAAACGTGTTTTCGTGTCTCCTAGTCTGTCTTACCATTTCTCTAGGTAACATAGCCCCTAGCTATAGTCCCTAGGATTGGCCACAAGCCACTCACAAACTGTTTAGGATCAGCTCGTGAAAAGTCTAGCTCAAGATCAACTCCGTTTATAAACTAACCGAGTTCGAGCTAAAAAACAGAGTTTGATTAATCAACGAGCAAAACTCTAGTATTTTTGGCTCGTAAGCTCAAATACATTTCAATACAAAAAATATTATTATTAAAAAAAATCCTCATATGTACATAACTACCTAAATTATGTGTAAAATTAAAAATAAGTCATAGTTTACCTTTTGTATTCCATAGCATTACATCAGACTTAATGACTTGATTTATTATAAGCTTCAATTATAGTCAAGCTCAAATAGGCTCGAAATTGAATTTCAGCTCAAATACTTTAGCTAGTTGAGCCAAACTCGAATGCTAATTCAAGTTGAGCTCAGGCCTCATATAGGAAGTTCGAATAGAGCTTGAGCCATGTTAGTCATTGGCTTGGCTTGGCTCGACTTGTGGCCCCTAGTCCACCTCCGTTCGGACATCACACTTTATATGTTTTACTGGAAGCCATCTTTTTTTCCCAAATGCATAGATAATATACTTCAAATCTTTTAATGAGGACTTTTTTAAACTTTGGTATAATATTAATTACTCCTAGTTGCTTATAACACATCAATGATTTATTAATGGAGTGCTAAGGCTCTAAATAATATTGAACAAAAAGAAATTATGGAACTGACTAATGCAGGCAGTAGAAAGATGAGGCATAGTATCTTGAAGAGCCTTTGAAATTCACTACTATTACACCAATCCACCTCTTGTAGTCAATAGAAGTGTTGAGAACTTTATTAAATAGGGGTTTTTCCTTGACCAATCCAGTGGAACAGATGAAACTTAAGGAAATATTTATCTGGTTTAAATAGTAATATATGATAAAAAAATCTCAGCCAAAAAGAGCAAGAATACCCAAAAAAAAAACTGTTCCAACATCCAATACTGCAGGATTCACTTCATAGCAGACGCTGGCAAACTTCAAATAGATAACAATTAAATTTGTTCCAATGGGGATTCCAAACCCAGCAATATTCAAACTTCAAATACCGCAGGATTCCCTTCAAATGCTACCCAAAACTTCAAAAGCTTACAATTCCAAGGATTTGGAACAGCTATATTAGAATCTTCTTTTTAACACATGCATCCCCAGAATGGAACATATTTTGAGTGAGCTTAAAAAAACTACAGATGAGGGAATCGATTGTCTTCTTTGAATGCAAAACAATACCATTAAAGCTAATTAAATACTGTGCATTATATACTTACAGCAAACCAGAATTCTTTCTTTTTACTTCATCCATCTATCTGAAAACTAAATAAAGTTCTCCCATACTCTTCTTTATTCCTTCTGATATCATGAATCCTGTTTATAAGATCTCAACTCTGCTCTAACAAGCAATTAGGATTTATATGACCCACAACTCGAAGCAACAGATACCAATGGAGGATCATTCAATTTTTTTGGCAAACTTTTTTTGATTAAATGCTCGCTCAATTTTCCATCTGAGTACATCGACTCTTCAATTACACCCAAAACAGAGGCACCACACAATTCTCATAAAAAACTGACTTGTGATTATTTGCACTATGCTGAAAACAGTTGATACAAGTATACAACCTTAACAATCCTTTGGCAAGTCTACAACTCAATTCCTCATACTAGATTTCACTAAGCTCATTTAGTCTTAAATCAGCACAATGCACTCCACACCAACAGTAAAAGCACCTTAGAAATTTATGAAAGCTCACATGGCTTGGAAGTAGGAACCTCAGTAGATGTTGAGCTGGATTATATAACCTAAATCCTGAATTCTAAGCCAAGTTGCATCCTTTTCCTTTGTTGGTACTTTACATATTTCAGTGTTTATCTTACTAAACCTGACTACTTTTGCTCCATGAGTCTCTTCCAACAGTATCCCTTTTGGGCCAATGGAATTAATCTTCATCCTTAATAAGTAGCCTTTAGGATCAAGCAGGAGACATAGGTAGCTCACTAAGGCATCTATCATCAGTAAAGCAAGCCTTAAAGGAGCATATCTGACAGGCAAGACATAAAAGCTGCTAGCTAAACCCCAGGGATTCGTATCCTCAAGAAGATGCACATAAAAATTTGAAGAAAATGATGAAAATACTTGACCATGATGTAAGACTCAAATGAGTTCCAGTATTGAAGGATTTGAAGCATGTTCATTTAAACTAGGACTTCAAAGGTTGATCAAAATATACTTGTTCAGGATTTTGTATTACAAAAGGCCTTGGTAATGGCACCAACTTCAAGGAAGCAAAAAGTTTTGGCCCTAGGATTCAATTTATATGGTCCCATACTCCAACATCATTTGAACATACATCTGATCAACATTCCTTCAACAATCAGAAGTCAAAGAGAATTAAAACACTTCATGGAGGGCCATTGCTGTCTAAGGTATACAAGATAGGTAATGGAAATTCTGAACAGATTGATTCCAATAAATCCAAAATCAATTGAATGTTTAGAGAACTTATGCAACACATGGATGCACAGGTTAAAGAAAGATCTGTTCAGCTAGAATAGGTGTAATGTATGTGAACTCACAATTGATGAGTCAAGTTGGAGTCTTCAACCGACTGCATCATTTTGAGATAGATTATATGAAAATGTGGTCTTACACACAAAGATTCTCAATTAAGGAGCATTAAAAAGAAGCATATTTGTGCCTAATTCAGGACATGGGAGAGCAAGCTAGAGTGGCTAGACCCCAGAACACAAACAAATGAATTTGAATGTTTTTGGTCAGATAAGTCAAATCAAAGGCCATTGCCACCAATGACATGATAGAAAATCACTTAGTTGAGGGAGGTTTGATAAGAGTTCAAAAGCCACCAGATAAATTCAGCAGGAATTAACTCAATAAGTAGGAGTGGGAGATTGAATTACTGATACAAGGTTTATGCTACTTATTAATCTCTTCAGGTCAAATGTTTTCTACTCCTACACTATTTAAAAAAAAAAAGTGGATTGATACAGTACATCTTCATGCCAAAAATGACAAACTATTGCTCTATATTTAGCTGGAATACTCAAAAATAGAATCCAATGATTCCATGTTCTTTAGATTTGTTAATATACCTCTTTCTGTGATGATACCAGCAATTGATTTTTTCTCTCCAGGCTTCACAACCACCAATGCTCCCACATTGTGTTGTGTCATCTGCAACGAGAAACATGATTTGCCCATGAAGAACAAGCTAACAGATATAAAGAAAAAAGATTCAGGAGTCCAAAGCATGGAGAAAGATATGAGATGCATACCGACTTCACCGCTTCATAAACAGTGTCCTCAACGGTGCACCAAAGCCAGGAGCCATCAGCTCCTTTACCCTTTTCTTTCAAGATATCTGAAATGGTGGTTCTCTCAAAGCCATGCTCATCTATAAGAGCAGACTGAGTTGACTCAAAGCGTGCAAATGCTAAAGGTCTCAAATATTGATTTCCTAGGCGTACATGTTGCAAGACTGCATTCTTTCCGGTTAAGAGAAGACCTCTAACTGCCCTTTGCATTTTTTTCTGCCGACAACATTCATTACAAAGCTTAGCAATAAGTTTAGAACAAATAAAATGACCAACAAAATCTTAACTTCATAAACACCAAACAATTTTTTGCGATACAGTACTCGTAATATGAGGCAGCTTTAAATTAACCGCAAGACAGGATGGATAGTGCTGAGGTATGAAAAGAGAGAGCAGAGACGATGGTTAGAGATCACGTTACCTTCTGAGAAACATCAAAAAGGTAACAGGAGCCAGGAGAGACAACATATGAACATAAAATGTAAGCCTTTTGTTATTTTAGAAACAGAGGGAGGGTGCCAGAAGTCATGCAGTTCTTACACCTAATTTGTTTGAGTTCCATGTAGTTAGATTGAGTATATGCAGCTGGATGGAATAAATAAGGAATAATTCATACAGGAATATTTTTAACTTTTTTTTTTATTATGACAACAAAACCACTGAATATAGCTCCTACTAGCAGGAGACATGCATAATTGAGAAAACGGTTCTTTCATATGCTCTCCCATATATGTAAATCCAAATCACTTCATAAGCAAGAAACATTATTTTTAACAAGCAGGAGCCCCCAAACGCATAGATCAAGTGAAGGCAAGAGACGGTACACGATAATCCTCTTATACATGCTTCATTGAATGGAAGCTCAGTGGCAGTAAATTTGGTATTATCTCCATGAAAAATACCCAAAGTATTAAAACTATACTCAAAAATTTAGAAGAGAAGTCCATCACCAATCACAACCTAACTCTCATCAACAAACAATAACATTTTTGAATTCACTATACTATTCCCTTCACATATACAAATATTGCTAGTCAAACTCATTTTAGTACATAAATGCAATATTACTACTCCCTCTGTCCCTCAATGATAGCCTATTTGACTTTTCGCAGTCTCCAATACACGACTTTAAACGTTTTTATCTCCAAACCCGTAATGCAAAAAATTATGAAAATTTTATATTTTAAAAATTTTCATTGAGATATAATTTATTTCTTATAATATGATGAGATTTTGTAGTCAAAATTTTTGAACTTTGACTCTATAAATGAAATGGGGCAATCTTTGGAGGATGGAGGGAGAAGTCATTTTAGCAAACTGAGGCAATAATCCAAGAACAACCAAATCCATAGCTAATGGCAGAATAACAGTCGATTCGCTAATCCAATCTTATACACACTACAAGTATGTTTAAAAGTTCTAAATCATGATATTTTCAGCTACAAGGACTATGTTGCACCGATACGAATCCAAATACGGATACGGGTACAAATACGGATACGGTTACAAATACGGATACGGGTACAAATACGGAAACGGGTATGAATACGGAGATGAGAAATGGAAAAATCAAAATTTATAGATACGGGTACGACAAAAAATTAAAACATAAATTATAAAATAAGAAGAGCGGAGAGGCTGGGCTTATATGAGAATTTGGAGGGCTTATATCAATAACTTGCACAACCCATATTAACATTGCAATACTACCTTAAAAAAAATAAGTGTAGTCAATTAAAAGCTCAATTGAGAATACAGTAGACGTTTGGAGAGAAAATTTGGAAGGATTATGCGAGACGCTATAGATATTACTTTCATATTTAAGTACCATTATAATCCTACCTTCAAAAATTAAATATGAATCTAGATATGAAATTTGATGAATCGGGCTTATATGAGAATTTTATTTTTTTATAATTTTTTTGGGCCGATGGGTTGTTGAGAAAACCCAAATCGATTGGAAACGGGCTGGTATAACCCAGCCGACCCGATATGTACATAGCCGTACTCATAGTCAACCAACCCGGGGTCTAGGCCCGGGCCGTACCCGATACGTACGGTAATCGTAGTACAAGGCTACAATAAATTGGACGTCATATCTGAAAATTACAATCTATTACTCTCAAAAAGATTAGAACTTCACCAACTTCAAACTTCTGGTAGATTTCGAGTGATCTAATCATTGAATTAACACACTTAATTTTGTTAAATTCTTCTTTTCAAAACGAAGATCAGGTTGACAAATGATCCAGCTTCTTTGACTTTAATACTATTCCAATGTTTTTCTTCTAGAAACAACTTCAACACACTAAACCCACAATTTAAATGCAATTAACTGCTAATCAAATCTTAACCCAACAACTAATTAAATCCAAAGAAAAAAGATATGATGATAATATTGATTAATCATGATAAAAAACAAGATCCCAGTTTTCTCTGTTGAGAAAAAACCCAATAAATAGAATTTAAAAAATAGTACAAATAAAGTTAAAAAGTGATGTACCTGAAGAAAAGCGAGAAGAATGAGATAGTTTCCAAGGTTTGAGCTGAAGGTGGTGGGCTGAGTGGTGAGTGGCGAGTGGCGAGTGGCGACTGCAATTGAATTCCAAAGAGACAGAATATGAGTCACTTTTATGGTAAAATTATATGACCTAGTTGTACAATATTTTAACAATGGATAAGATATTTATTTTTCATAATGACATGAATTTTTGTTTGTATTAATGAAAAGATTCCTTTACAAAAAATACTTTGTATTAAATTAATATTCCTTGTCCTTTTACAGGAGCCTTTGTCACAGAAATTTCAGCTAGAATGATGTAAAATACTGTACATGACAAAAACCACAAAAACTGCGAGTGTTGACTGTTGAGATAGAAAAGTAATAAGGGTTGAGAGTAAGGTAAAGGCAGGGGTGTCAAATCGGGTCAGCGGGTCGGTTTTGGGTTGATTCATCGCGGGTCGGTTTTTATCGAGTCGGTTCTTATAGGGTCAATTTTGCCAATGGGTCGGTTTCGGTTCGGGTCGGGTCATTATCGGGTCGGGTTAAATCGGTTATTTGCTTGGTCGGGTTGTATTCGGTTCGGGTCAAAGTCGGTTCGGGTCAAAGTCGGTTCGGGTTGTATTCGGTTCGGGTCAAGGTCGGTTCTAGTACAATCGAGTAGGTTCCTAAACGGGTTATATCGGGTTATTTCGGATTTGGGTCAAGATCGGTTCTGGTAAAATTGGGTCGGTTCCTGAATGGGTTATAGCGAGGTTATTTTGAGTTCGAGTCAAGGTCGGTTCTAGGAAAATCAGATCGATTCCTGAACGGGTTATTTCAGGTCAAGGTCGGTTTTGATAAAATCGGCCAATGATGATGGTTAATTCATAAATTGGACAATGATGATGTCAATAAGTCATTTAAAAACAAAATATTTATGAGGTATAACATACGATGTTAAGTTTATATATACATAAGAACTTATAATATGTTTAGTTTGATATCGACAATGACAAGTTTGGGTTCAAAGTTATTAGATATTAGGTAAAAAATAGGTCTGTCAAAATTAGGTCATATTCATTTATATTCAGATTATTAATACATCTAGTGAATTCGGTTAACGAATTGTTATAAATCGGGTTATATCGGTTATGTGTCGGTTTCAATCGATTTCGGGTTCTTTTCGAGTCGGGTCTGTAACGGGTCGGGTCTATAATGGTTCGGGTCTGTAACGGGTCGGGTTCGTAACGGGTCGGGTCTGTAACGGGTCGGGTCCCTAACGGGTCGGACACGGATCGGGTTCGGGTCTTTGAATATCGGGTCAAATCGGTTTCGGGTTAACTTCAGGTCGGGTTGGGTCGATTTTCGGGTCTCACTTTTCGGGTCATAATCAGGTCGGGTCCGGGTCGGTTTCGGGTAACTTATCGGGTCGGATCTGATTTATAACAATTCGTTACCCGAATTCACTAGATGTATTAATAATCTGAATATAAATACATGCGGATTGTTATATTCGGGTAACGAATTGTTATAAATCGGGTTAACTCCGTACTAATTTTGAGTTGTCAATGATCATAATTTATTTGTTGAGTTTGAGCTATTTGAATTAGGGATGCTTAATTAACGAGGTGAGTCTGGATACTAATGGGCTCGGTTTGGGCTTGTTAAGGATATGTAAGACTCAGCTCGAGTCCGAAACTTAACAAGCTTTTGATAACGGGCTCGGGCTCGATAGTTGAAGAAGAGCTCGGCTTGACAACAAATTTTTAATTTATTTAAAAATAAGATATAAAAATATAAAACAAAATATAAATTAAACATATATATATATATATTAAAATTTTAAAAATATAAAAAAATTTTAAAAAAAATTATATATTAAATTTTATCTAGCTTGTCAACAAGCTTTCAACCCGAGCCAAACCTTAATCAGCTTAATGCGAGTCAAGCTCTATAACTCTATTTGATCGAACCGAGCACGAACCAAATCCGAGTAACTTGGTTCATTAAGCACCCCTAATTTGAATTATAGAAGTCTGAAAATACTATTAGATTTGTTCACATGTTTTAACCGGTAAAAGACTAAAAGTCATGGGATTATGAACTTAATGAGGTCTACGTATTTTCTTATGATCTTCTAAATTGCATAATTATCAACACAGGACATGAATGTGCAACTTTTTTTCAACAAATTTTTTTTTTTCCAAAGTTATTTAAAAAATGAGTTGCATATCAAAGTACTTTAAAAAATAATCTTATTTGAGATTGGAATATAAGTCATCCTAAACAATGTTTTCAATTAAGTGAAAGTTTTTATCACGAACAATAACTTTAAGTTGGGCTAAAATATGTAACGGGTTTCATTCCCCCTAATTAAAAGTTGTTACCTGTGAGTAGGTGACAATGACTTTCACATTAGTGAATCTTTCAATTAGGAGGAATAAAGCCCAATACACTATCTACTCAAAGTCTTTGTCTGTGACAACTTTTATTTAAATGAAAATACTAATAAAAAAAATGACTTATACTCAAACCTAAATTAAGCTTATTTTTATAAGTAGTTAGACACGAAGCTCTTTTTTAAATAATTTTTAATTAAAGACTTAAAAAGATTACACTTTGATTTAGTTTAAATCTTTTTTTTTTTTTTTTTTGCATAAACCTATTAATTCAGATTAACACATCTTTCCACGCAATGTTAGAGGGGACAAAAACTCAACTGTCCAAAAATACCTTATTAAAAAAATGTTTTTCTTTATAAATCAGAATCAAGGAAAAGATTCTCATCACACATGAAAAAACGCTCTAAAGTTCTCACGCACAAAACTAAACATAGTTAAAAGTTCATAAATTACAATGTGACATCTACAACACCCCCGTATATAACTCTACAAGGAAGATTGCTAAGAAAATTCTTCCAAAACTAATACATGCGGACGTTATGGTTAGCAAAATTCAGTTTTTGTGTGATGTTGATCAATAGTGGAACCAATCGAGCTCAAACAAAAGGCTTGGACCGTCATCTCACAGAAGCCATCATTCTCCAGTCATGCTTCTTCCTGCGGCCTCTGTAATGGGCTTTCTGCTCTGAGAACGTGTTCTCCCCAACCATCTCCACGCTGGTGCCTGTACGATGAGGGTAAATTTAGCAATGCCGACAGGTTATGTCCATTGTTCACTACAGAAATCAAGTCAGAGTTCCCATGATTTACCCACCTATTTTTGTCATGCAATTTTCCAGATAGCTGAAGTATCATTCAAGGTTTGTAATTTGGAAGTTGCTAATGGACTGTTCTACTGAAGATGCTAAGCTATCAACTACAATCAATGCCACTATTAAATAATGAAAACCTCATAACTTAAAGAAATACGTAGCAAAACTTTAAAACACCCAGTAAAAGATCTGTCAGAATCCAGTGGATTAGTGTACACAATGAAAGAGAAGACAATATCTAGTAGCCATATATTAAAAGCTCTAAATGATCCAAGCACAGGAAATCCAATTTCTTGACTTCATTCCCTTCAATCTTCATACAATGCTAAACTTTGAAGTATAACCTATACATTCTGGGTCATCTTAGATTTAACAGTGATGAAGTTGTGCCTTTTCACTTAGAATGGAGTGCACCATGGAAAATGGTAATCTACCACAACAGAGTACACCAAGAGCCTTTTTTTATTTTTAAATCTCTTCCAAGACCATAATGACCTCATATTCTGTTGCTTTATGTTAGAAGTCACACCCACCCAATCAAGTATGTTACAATAATAGAAAATTTTGGCAATGTTGTAGGAGAAAAACAAAAACAAGAAACATTAGGCACATGTTAGTAAACCACCTATTACATTAGTTGCTTGTTGGTAACTATACCTATTTCTAGGTGTTCAAAGAAGCCCTCCATACTCTCTCCTAGGCTATTAACCAAAGGAGTAAAACATTGACCCTTTTGAGCAAAATAACAAGGCACCTAGAACAGTTGTTTTAGTAAACTAGCCATGTCGCCCAAGAGACAAGTCAACTCTTCCTTTACTATCTTGTCAAAGTACAAGTTTGAAATTACAAAAAAAAAAAAAAAAAAAAAAAAAAAAAAAAAAAACATAACTAATATTCCCTTGGTCATTGCATAAGATGTAGTAACAACTTACAAAATGAGAGACTAATCCCTGAAGGTGGAAGCTGAAGTAAGAACCAAGCTAAGGACTTTCTGAACCTCTAGTCACTTACTCAGCATGGTCAATTGGCTAGTACTTGCTGCTGGTTCTTACAGGTGAATTGCTTATACAAACATACCTGTTATCAACATGATATCCAAATTTGGCGGAGTACAAGATCACTTGATAGTGAAAGAAACAAAGAATTTGGGTCAGTACCATTAGTACAATCCCTGTGCACCCAAATTGATTAAAAGAGACAAATAATTCGGGTAGTGGCATCAATGTCTCCAATGCATTTTGTTTTCCTAAGTCTATCAAAAAAAGATAGTGTTCTTAGAAGCTCCAATTAATAGCCTCCACACTTTCAAGGGTGTCAATGAATGCCTGTTTTCTACTTTTTCATACCCCTTATATTCTCTTCACATTCGTCTTCTCTGACCCTCTGATTCCAATTTCCAATTGCACTGCAACTCTGAAGCACTTTCCATATGCCAGAGTAGGACATCCATACGGCCATAATAAGTTTAAAGATAAATGGTTATGAACATTTGAAGTCATAGAATATGTATTTGTGTAATCGACAACACTCCTTTCAAAAGTATTTGTACGATGTAGAAAGCTGTCAAAGCACACCCAAGCTATCTTAGACCTCAAAATAAGGACGTTTTCTCCCAATCTTCATCTTCACAACATTTCCTACTTGATTTCCCCATCAGATGTGTCAGCCTCAGCAGTAGCTTGATTCGGGTTCTAATGATAATAAAGGTAACAGTAACAAAAAGTCAACTAAGACTAATCAGCTTATCAAAGACTAGATTTAGACAAGGACAATGGTGTATTTTTCCAATTTGAGAGGAATCCAGAGGAAGATTTGTTGTATATAAGGAGGCTATGCTATTGAAGATCACAAAAGATCCCTTAACCATCACAGGGGTGGCCCAATGCATTGCAAACATGGTGGAAAGTCATCAGGAAAAACATACTTATTTTAGTATGATATTTGAGGCATTGACTTGGGTTGACTTTTCTTGAGATGGAAACTTTCTATTTTGGGAAGCTTTCTACTTTAGGAAACTTTCCACTTTGGAAAACCTTCTACTTTGAGAAAGTGGTAATTTGGGAAAATTTGATTATGCTTAAAATAGAATAGTTCGGGAGAATTTGATTATGCTTAAAATAGAAGAAGGGAGTAAATAAAACATTTTGAATCCATAAAGGTTCAAACTTTAGGAGTAGGGTTTAAATCCGAGCTTGGTCAAAGTTTTCTAAAGTTGGTCAAAGCTTGGTCAATTTGAGAGTCAAAGGTTGACCAAGGAGGTTGAAGTGGCATGGGAAATTGAAGAGTTTTAATAAATCTTGATGACTTGAAGAGTTGGATATGACAAGAAAACTTGAAGAGTTTGATGGAGGATGAAGACTTGAAGATAAACACGCCTAAGAGAACAAACCGGTTCAACTTCTTCAAGAATGAGGCAAATAGAATTTAACTTGTTAGCTAGTCTTATCTTTTAAGTCTTTTCAATTATTATGTAAATAAACCTAGCCTATCATAGGAATTTCGGATTTGATGATTAATTATCCTAGGAAATTTGATTCTTAAATGTTCTAGTTAAGCTTATCTTCGGGAATTTTGTATATCTTGAAACTCTAGTCAGTAACTTAGGATTCTAAGCTAGTATTTCAATTATTTATGGTTCTTGTAAACCTATGGCCATCCTACTATATAAAGGGAGTCATATGCATTGAATGAAATCAGATTTTGAAGTTTAAACACACGTGTCTTTGTAACATTTCGAATTCTCTAAGTTTTTGGATTCAAACTTGGTTTCTTCATTCCTTTGCTAGCCTAATTATTTGTTGGTGAATTAGGTGGTGTACTTAGGAGCCTTTTCAAATTCATTGGTGGTGTATCTGTATCCAATCAATCCTTAAAGATAGCCAACTCATTTATCCTTTTTATTTCATCCAAATTCACGCATAACATCAGAAAAACGAATAAAAACACTTCATTTTCTTTTCTCGTTTTATGTGAATGTTCTTGAGAGTAAGTCTTGGACTTTGAAGCTTGTATTTTTCGATTTGCGCATCCAAAAATAAAACAAGATTCCACACTACGAGTAGTAATAGTGATAGTTAAAATCTAAGCCAAAGGGGGGTAAAGAAGAACAATCATGTCAATTCAAATAGACCTTATTTGAACAACAACACCCTCTTCAAGAATCAAGGAATAATATCAAAATCCATTATGCTGTTTTCTTCTGTTGAAAATTATCCATTAGTGCATTTTGTGCGTTTATATCCTAACCCACTGCCAAACATCAGCCCACTCTTGTTAACCAGCAGGCACATTACACAACAGGCTTAATTAGATTAGCTTCCTAAAGTAGCAAAAAGCTCCTGTACACTCATATTGACACGTTCAATCGGCTGCAATGCTGAACTCACTGAAGCTGAATGCCTAAAAGCTTCTGCACTCAAATTATCAATCTTTAACATCTTCTCCAACATGCTTCAAACTATACTTTCAGAGAAAATCAAATGATCACAATCCAAAACCAAAGCATCTCCCTACTCAACTTGTTTTATTAAATGAAACTAAGGAAATCATCCAAGTTCTATTACGGTCAAATCAAGAAAGTTCTAAAGCTTTGCAAAAAATTTCCACAAACTAGACTTGGAGATGGAAATGATCAAACGCAATCGACAGGCGTATTCTTGCACACATTTACGCTCCCACATACAGAAAAAATTAAATCTTGGCAATGCATATGTCAATAGAAAACAATAGAACAATGAAACCACCAATATACAGAGAAAGTTAAAATATTTATACCTACAAATCGCTCACCCCACAACAACAACCTGGCAGCATCCTCATCCTCATCATCCATCTCATCACCATACCCGAACTCGGCATCCCCCCGATAACCGGGTTCACTCCCGTATCCGGATTCACTACCCTGCGCATCGAACCCGAACCCCAAACTCTCCCCAACCCCACACCCCCTCTCCCTCTCTCTCCTCGCCTCACTCACATCAGACGCCCACCCATTTCCGCCATTCACAAACAATTCCCCACTCGAATCTGTCCCGCCCGCCGCCACCATAAAATCCGAGCAAGTCGCCGTCGCCGTGGCCCCCACCGAGCAACACCTACCATTACGTGTCCCACTCCGATCACTACTCCTCCCCGAAACAGACCGGGACCCACCTCGCCGACGTCGCTTCTTCGCCATCCACCGGAACTTATCCTTCCTCCCGTAACCACTCCGTGACCTTTCGCCGCCGCCTCCCCCGTCGTCGAAGAGGCTGAGCTTCGAGAAATCAATGGAATCGATCGAAAGCGAGAACAGAGAAGTCACTCGGTCGGATAAACAAGGGCGTTTGGGATGAATCCCAGATGTAGTTTTTTTGTGATTAGGGTTTGGAATTGAATTGGGGGTTTCGGAATCTAGGGTTTTGGAATTCGGATTTGAATTAGGGTTTGTGAAATTGGTGAAGGGTTTCCAAGTATGGAGCTGGAATAAGCAAGAATCGATTGAATTGCGTGATGTCAAGGATTTTGGGGACATAATTTTCTGGATATTTTTTCAAGAATTTGCAATGGAATGGGGAAGATTTTTGAAGATGTAGTAGCTGAAGTAGCAGTTTGGTGTCGGAGGAGATTGAGCTCCGAATTTTCTAGAATATGTAATTTTAAAATTTTCTTTTCTTTCTAAAATAAAATTCATCATTTTAGAAATGTATCTCATCAATTAAAAAAATTAGGAAAAATGACTACATAAAACTCCCTCATTCCCTTTTTTTCCCCATTTTCTATTTTGATCCGTCTTCTAAATATTACTCCATTTACTTAAAAAAAATTTCATTTTGGGTGTTTCATCAAAGATTTTCCATTATATCTTAGAAAAATGAATTTTTATACATGGGCCAAAAAAAAGGATAGAGGGAGTACTTCTAAATGTTCTTTATTATTTGTCTAAATTTTATGAAGTTATTTTATCAATCTTTGGATGTGAGAATGGATGAGAAAGAAATTTAGAGTAATTAAATATAATATTGTGAAAATAAAGTTGGTTAATAAGTGGTTCAATCTTATCCAAAAAAGAAATATAATGATATTTTGGGAAAAGTTCAAAATAAAATATGGGTTCAATCTCTTTGGATAGAGGGAATAAGAAATATTACCAATATGAATTTGAGGTAATTTGTGCTAAATGATTTAATGATAACATTAGAAAATACAAAATAAATAAAGGTAATTAGTTAATGACTATGAAAGGGACACAGGAGGAGTTTTGTTCAATTTAATTATATGGTTTATATTTTAGGTATTATAAATGTTTTAAAATGAATTAATAATATTATTTCAAAATTTAGATCTTGTGTGCTGCTATAACCGAGTACTAAGATTATTTTCGATACCAAGATATATATTTTAATAATAAAATAAGTTAAAATATTATTTGAATATTTCAGGTAGATTCCTATGACGTTAAACATGTACAATCAACATCAAAGTTCATATTTGTTAGAGCTAATTTTAGTAAATATTATTTTTCACATATAAGTGAAAAGGCTTATTTTCCTTTAGAAAGACAAAAGGCAAAAAGGTGTAAAAGAAAAAGTTTTAAAGAGTATAGATATTTGAATTGAAAATGTCAAGGTTTTGATGTGAAGGTTACAAGATTAGTTGGATATCTTTCATTTCCCTTGTTTCACATGATCCACGTGTTATCTACTTGGAATACCGACTACAAATAATTTGCTCCATAAAAAATTTAAAGTTATTCAACTAGTTTGCTCTAATTAAATGTAATTGAGCTAATGCAAACAAATAATTAAGGTGTCTACGTAATTCGTTCCATAGGTCGCCATTTATAGTGAACCTTTGCTAGAGTCTTAATAAGTTATGTCACCTATATTATTGTTTAAAATGGTTGTGAATGAAAGTTGAACAAATCCCTAATCAATGCTCAACTTTCATCCTCTTTCCTAAAAAAGGCAAGTCATATAATACATCAATTTAAATTAAAAAAAATCCTCATAGCTTATTAGAGAAAACAATTGTAAATAATAAATTTGTATTCACTTTCTTAACCTTGAACATAAAAAATTATAGCTCTTAAGATTTGAAATTAATATAGGAGATAATAGAAACTAACATAATAATACGGGTTCTTCGCTAGATAAGTGTAATGCCCCAAACTTTGGCCATTTTAGAAAAGCAAATCCTCAATGATAAATTAAATTTAAGAAAATATATAAAAATCAGAATAATAAATAATAACTAAATGGTCTAGGCAATAATAAGTATAACAACCACCTACCTATGGTATACAAGCCTCTTGACTCCAGAACTAGTACTAGAAAGAGTTGGTCTTTCGGTTGGTGATAAAGTGATGCTAAAGCTTACGGAAAGGCATTTTTCAAGTAAATTTTAAATTTCCTCAAAAGATAAAATTCAAAAGTATTTGGCTAATTGGTCTTATTATAACTTGAATCTTCAGTTAAGCTAATACTCACTACAAACATGCAAAATACATGAAAAAGACAAGAGAAACGAAATCCAAAAAATTAGAAAAGTTGAATAATTTCAACTTCATCCGGTAAAAATAAATAGTATTATTTTGAAAACTTTTTAGAAACAAATACGCACTTACAAAACATTACATATCTAGAGGTTTTCTCTCTAAACAAGAGTATTGGTAGAATTAAATTTCTAAGGCTTTGCACCAGCATCTTAAGGTGGTGCGTTACCCACCCTTCCTAGTCTTCTAGAATTTTACCTTATAGGAACTCCAAGAGTATGGGGTTTTTCCCATGTTTCCTGAGGCTCTCACCCCACCATCCAATAAGCTTCTTGTGTGATACAATTGCTTGCTTTCTTCTATTGGTATCCTCTGTTCAATTTGCTTATGGACACCATTTAAGGATTTATGAGGATTTCTTGTTAGAAACAAGATTAGAATCTCTATGCTATTCCTTTTTATAGTTTTTTTTGTTTCATCTATTTAAGTTGAACTTGCTTTGTGGCTTCTACACCCTCATTACCCTTCCCTCTTCACTTTAAGTTATGTCTAATTTCAATAAATAGATAGTAATAGCTTTAGAATGGAGGTACTTATTGACTCGCCAAGGAGAACAACCAGCTTGGAACATTGATTAGAGTCTTCCATGGGGATAATGTCCTCCCACCTTCAAAGAATGTTATCCAAGAACTAAGTAAGACTCAGTGGTTGTCTGTGGGTGAAATCATCGTCAATCGCATTGGGCATTATTTCATTTTCCTTTGTGAGTTAGGGAGGATGCGAAAAGTTGATCTTTAAGAATAGTATACAACAGTATTGGATGGAAGGATCCTCACTTTGCTGCGATTAAAGTAGTCAACAGTACCTCAACATCTCAACTTTAGTGTCACTGGAGTCTGGATAAGAGTTAATGGCCTATCGCAGAGTTATCTAGACTAAAGTTGGGCTCTAGGAGCTCTTTTACACGTTGGCCATATTGCTAATTTTGATCATGATGGCATAAACCTCATTGAACCAGATTTTAGAGTTCGAATGATTATAGACCTATCTCAACCTCTAGTTCCAGGTTGCTTTCTTCCTCTTGAAGAGGGCTCGGTCATGTGGGTTTATTTTTGGTACATAGGAATCTATAGATTTTATAAGAATTATGGATGTGCAAGACATTACACCTAGCACTTAGGATGGACATCCTTGAGGGATGAAGAAGGGTGCAGGTTAGACTTTAGAGGATCCATGACGTTGGTCTAAAATACAATATGGTCTCAGACTAGCATTGTACTAAACAAAAAAGATTCAAGGGTCACCAGAAACCTCAAGAACTTAAGAAAACTTGAATTTTACAAAGATTAGAATTAGAAGCTTCATAGGGCCTTTAAAGGTTTCAAAATCCATCCTTCATACAGATATGATAAAAGTTCTAGGGTAGTGTCCGAGTCATCCGATTTCCAATCAACAAGAGAATATTTTTCACCGAGAGTGATAAGCCATATGGAAAAGGTGCTAAACAAGAGTTAGCTTGTGCATGAGCACCATAAGGACCTAGATAAGGTAAGGAAAAGGTTAATGAACCAAACTTTGAAGATTTTAGGGATAATCCAATTTCATCAGACTCATACTCCCCCTTTTTCCCGTCTAATTTTCATTCTAATGAAATTTTCACCTATGAGATGTTATACTATCCATTTGCTTAATGGAACCCTTCTTGTCTATCTTGGTGTTCTACATCCCTAGATGTTTCAACTACTTCAAACATGGAAGGCGAGAATGGTACTTAAGGAGTCGGTATTTTCTTCCATAAACAGGACATGGGAGGAGAACATAGAGGGTAGCCTAGAAGAAATAGATGAGCAATCGAAGTGTACGCCAATGGAGTTGTTAAGAGAAGTAGGGCCACAACCCACACACGAGTTATAGCTTAAGCTAGGGAAACCACCCAGTAGAGATGGATGCCAATATTCACTAGAAGGGCAGTTAATAAATACAAGTACTTGTGTTGGGCGCATGGAGTTTTAATCAAAGGTCCCTAGCGACCTCACCTAAGTTCTTACCTTAGCTTAATTTTACTAGAATGGCAATTAGCAAATACATGACTTAGAATGTAAGGAAAGAGGATTGCATTAAAGTTAAGAGGAGATCATTTTATAAAAATAATTCCTTGAGGATGGATGACTAAAGTAAGATCTTGAGGCTTGAACCTAGTGAAAGAAGAATGTTGCTCCTTGACAATCACATAATTGGTGGATCACAAGTGACATAAAGCTTGGAAATTTTAGGAGTCGATCATACTGTGGAAACTATAATCATATGCATATTTGTTGACCAAGGATCAACATAAAAACATAAAACTTAAATAAACAAGTTAATGTAAAAGGAGGTTTACTTCTCAATACAATCATTACATGAAGATCTCAAATGTTAACCTCTTGGGTGAATGCAATTACTAAATATTAAAGTGAGAAAGAAAGGGAGTAGAAGTAGATGAAGCAATAACATAGTAGATTGAGAATGGTCCTCATTTTACTCACCGTTAAGGGTTTGAAAGGTTTTGGGTTCCTTGAACGCATTTCATGTTTTAATATCGAGTCCAATTAATTTGTCATTGACCGTTATAAGGGGAGACATGATTTCTTGTCTACAACTATCCCTCCTTCTCTATCGAATTCTAGCCTTACTTGCCCAATTACATGATTGTAGGAATAGGTAGGTATTTTTGATAGATTTATGACAGTTTTATTAGTACTCTCATTATACTTTGTTATGAATTGTGCCTTAATTCAGAGTTAGTATTCCCACAAAACTTAGCAACTCATATGATTAGACTTAGTTTCTTAATGAATATTATAAATTTATAGGAAATATTGAGAGATATGCAATGTTTACACTAGCAGAGAAACGTTCAAATGCTGCAATTTTCTACACTTAAATGTTGCGGTTAATGAGGAGAAGCACATATAGACGAAGCACTTGGGATATATGCAAATAATGCGGTTTTTTTTACCAGAATAAAACTCATAATTGCTGCAGTTTTTCTAGAGAAGCGTAGCATTTAATAGACCGATTACTGAGGTTTTTTTCTTGAAAACCGCAACATTTAATAGTCTAAATGCTGCGATTTTCCAGAAAAACCGCATCACTTGTGTAGCATTTTTTGCAAAAATAATATTTTTTAAAATATGGAATCATCAAGTACTTCGGATTTTTAGAAAACTGCAGCACTTGATGATTCCAGATTAAAAAAAAATATTTGATAGGTCATTACCCAAGAATTTTAAGTGCTAATTACAAATAAAAGTATATTAATAATAATTGATATCTCGTAAAATTGTTATATTTACAAATTTAATATAGTAATGTATATACAATTACACCACCTTCGATTAAGAACCTAATTTAATCTAAGCTAATCTAAGAAGATCATGTATAATATGTTAGAAATAAAGTGTCCTAAAAAATGAGAAAAGTTAAGAAATGATCAACCGTGAATTATATAAATCCAAAATTCCATTATGACCACTCGTTTTATCACGCAAAATTGTGATCTACAAGATGGTATACTCAAAATAGACAAAAAATTAATTCTTCATAGATTTTGGGTGCATTTCGAGTTTTTAGTAAACTCAGAGAGGTATATCTCTTAGCCCGGTAGTTCGAACAGCGTAATTTTTGTTAAAACCCCCTATTTTTGAAGGTACTACACAACCATGTTACCCATTAGTGACCTCTGTGGCGTCTTATTTGAAATATCATAAAAAATATTTGACAAGTCATAAAATTGGCTACAAGACTCCGTATGGGGCTTATAATATATTTAAATTGTGTATTTTGTCGACTTATTTTCTCCATAAAAAGCCTCTAACACCATAGAATCTATTAAATTCTATTTTAAGGGTTAATTCCTTCATGAACACAACATATAACATGCAAATCTAAACACAAAGGAGTTTTTTTTTGTCTTTACATTAATGTATAATAAATTACAAAACAAAAATTAAAAAAAAATATACTAGAGTTTAGAGCATATTCAAACCTTTAGATTCCTTTGGAGTATGTAAACTTATTCAAATAAAATGGGAGAGATGAGTAGGCTTCAAAATGCTTCACTACGCCATATTCATGGAGACACGAGTGGGAGAGAATAGTAGGCTTCGAAATGCGTGAAATAGAACGAATTAGGGGGACTTTAGAAAGAAGTTAGGGTAATAAGTAGGAAATATGATGGATTAGGAATGGGAAGTCTATAGTGTTATGGGAATTTAGGGTTAGGAAAGTTGAGGGTTAGAGAAGAAGGCAACTGTGTGATGTGTTGATAATATTTTTTCGTGTTTGAAATGATACTGGAAGCGCTGGAGAAAGAGTATATATAGTGAGTCACAAGTGTTGCAGTTTTTTAAATAACCGCAACACTTGTAACTCACAAGTGCTGCGATTTTCAAATAACCGTAGTATATGTAACTCACAAGTGATGCGATTATTTGAAAAACCGCAACATTTGGTACTAATGCTGAGGTTTTTCAAATAACCGTAGCATTTGTGGTTTCAAGTGCTGGGTTTTTTTAAAAAATGTAGCACTTGGTATTAAGGTATATTTCAAACAATTAAGTGCTTCGAATTGCATATAACCGCAATATTTGTACCGAAGTAATTAAATGATTTTCTACTAGTGTTATGGAACATGAAGTCACAAACAATGCAAAGATTTATCCTATATCAAGAGGACATTTGTGGAGAATAGGAGTTCAAATAGAAAATGCCTATGGAAAGAGTAAGTTTTACACAATAGTTGGATGGGAAAATGTTGCTTGGAGATACAATATGATAATATTTTGGGGTGTGCAAATATATTAATTTCCTATTTTGTGTAGGTGTCCTAATTCGTTAGGATTCGGATACACACACATATGTTGAATGAAACACAAAATCATAAGGGGAATATACAAACCTTCGTAATATCAAAGCCACTTAATTTTTTCCTAGTATTCTAGTCAAATATTGTCCGGATTGTCTTCTCTTGATTCTTCATGCCTCTTTGACTTTCTTATCTTCTGCACAAGATCATGGCTGAGTTTGATGTGCGATTATCAATTTTGGGCGTTTTCTTCCTCCTCTTCCCTCTCTTATGTTTTATATAACCCTTAGTGTCAAGGACATTTGATCACTAATTCCCCTTGTTCTTGATAACGACATGGTTTAATACTCTCACTAGGCAGAATTGTTTTGAATACATGCTTATACTTATCAAATGCTTGATCATATTGATCTTATAGTTTCTCTATAAAAGTCAGGACGTTTTACTCATAAGGTTGAATTTTTCAAATAGAAGGACTTCATAGACCTAAGTGATGACTACCTTATAACTTAACACTACCGTTTCAAGGCAGCTACTTCTATGAGTAATAAGCTTAACTTCTCATCAATATTGCACCTAATATTTTCTCAAGTTATGACTTGATTAATAACAAACTATTAATGGTTCTTAATAAAATGGATCCTTAAGTTATGTGACTTATTATTTAATGTCTTATTCTCACCTTTTTGATTTTCTTTAATATTTTCTTATGTTATTTTAATTTGATGGACATTTCAAAAAGTTTTATAAATAGGTTGTTTTGACACATATAAAGTGCTAATATTTATGTACCTATTTTAGTAAGACAAATGTCAAGTTCATCTTTTTACAAGCAAACTAATATATTTGTAAGAAACTTCTAAAAATCTCCTTCACTTCATATAAAAATTAAAACATGAAAGCATTATGACACCCATTCATTAACTTTGTTTTTTACCTCCTAGTAAGCCTTCAAATTTAGATAAATATGCTAACAAATAATATATAATCCCTAAATTTAAACTACAAGGATAATACAACTATTTCACTTACTGACTTATAACGGTAACACAACTTATCCTACATGTAAACTATAAACTACATGTATTTCATTAGGCTATTGTCCTCGTAGCTGATGCATCCACTTACTGGTGACGTTTAGATACATTACTTAAAAAGTATCTCGTACCCATTATTTAATACTTTTTCAGATGTTCTACATCCCTTTTCCTATATCATCTTTTGACCTATCTCTGTGTTGGTGCAACATAACATGCAATCCATGGTAATTTTGGTTGGCTAGTATGATAAGATAATGACAATGCTTTGTAAACTAGCCAATGTAAAAGAAATATGACTTCATTAGTTTCTCTCCTAAGCATAATAACAATGATGCAAAGCAATCACAAAGAGACCTAGGAAAGGTGTGCTTTCTCATATTCTTAGCCATTTAAGGATTGCTCCCTTTTCGATGAGTGTAGTGACTTTGTTAATGAATAATTTCTCCATGATGATTATACTTTCTCATAAACAGAATGCACATAATGTTCTGTGAGCCATAGAGAATATTGTGACTATGATAGTGACTCTATTTTCCATACTCTTCTCCATAATTTTGTCTTTTACTGACATAATCGAAGCGATGTAAATTTTTAGGTTGAAAATGACAAACTACATGACGATGGTGAAAACAACAATGGCTCCATTAAAATCCTAGCGAATGAGGATTCTTACTTATACGACTTTGTCTTGGTTTAATGTGGTGTAATGTTGATGTTTTACCCTTTTTAGGTTTGCTTATGTCTTGCGCCTTTGATGAGGGGGAAATGATGTGTGATGATGCATGGTTTGAAGAATAAGGGTAAGGGGGTTGGTTTGTACATGTGGAATGATCAGAGCGAGGGAGGTGTACAAGGGGTGATGTGAAGCTGTCGTAGGGGATAACTACTTTGCACATCAAAGGAAATTATGAGGACAACTTAATGGTGATGGACTCTTTGAAGGGTATCGTACACGGAAAAACCTCTAAGAAATTAACTCATAACCAATACTCGATTGGATTTGGACGAGCTCAAAGAGTCCCATATAAACAACTGCTACATGGAAGCGAATGAAGTTGGTGATCCGTTAGCATTAAGTGGGGGTTTGTCCTTATCTCTCCCTTTGGCATGTCATCATGGATCCTTCCCTCCCCACCATCCTTCAAAATGCTACAACTTAGACATATAGTGAGCTTAACCTTTTTTGTTTTGAAGAAAAGGGATACATAATAAATAATACTCATAGATCACTTACAAATTACAATGATATGAAATAAAATAATATATAAAATCAAACTAAATTTCACAATCAAAACAATTAAATTATAACAACAACAACTAGAAAAGAAAAAGGAAACGAAATGCATGAGTAGTAGTCTAGTTCTACACACTCATACACTATCTATCTACAATGTATGAACTATGCATCCGGATCAAAATGACATGCCATAGTATGTAAAACGCATGCGAATTTAATGTGTAGAAAAAGTAATGAACATCCCGTAAGTAGAATTGTAATGAACATTGACAATTTAAAGTTTCCCCCCAAAAACATTAATTATTACTACGCGAACCGAACCGTCACTTCTATTTGTCAGTTTTCCAATGCATTAATTAGTATCATAAACCCCAGTGTGTGACTTTTCATTTTTCATTTTTACCAAATTTGACTGAGTATATTGTTCATTATAAATATATAAAATGTTCATTAGTATCGAGTATATTTGATTCCAATGTAATGAGTATTGAATATATATAAAATGTTCATTAGTACTGAGTATATTATTCATTAGAAATATATAGAATGTTCATTAGAAAGATATAGAATGTTCATTAGAAATATGCAGAATGTTCATTAGTATTGAGTATATTGTTCATTAAACATATTCGTGCACATGCTCAGTGAGTATATTTGAGTACATTTGATTCCAATGTAATGAGTATTGAGTATATTTTTATTTCAATGTAATGATCATCATAATTATGATATAATATACAATACTGTTAAGTATTTTGTACATTAAACATCTTTGTGCACATGTTCAATGAGAAATACTGCATATGTTGTTTATTTAGCATGTACATTTGAATTGATTGTAATGAACATTAGAAATATATAGAATTTTCATTAGTACTTAATATATTTGATTCCAATATAATGAGTATTGAGTATATATAGAACGTTCATTAGTAATGAGTATATTGTTCATTAGAAATATATATAATATTTATTAGAAATATATAAAATGTTCATTAGTATTGACTATATCTTTTAATTAATGACGTATGTGTTTTATGTTCATTGAAAGTACCTACAATGTACATTCAATTTATAAGAAATATACATTACAAATCTATAAAATGTTCAACAGTAACTCTTTGTGTAATGTACAATATATATGTACATTTAAATTTTGAGTTTGCATATTGTAATCATAGTAGCACAGATGTACATCATATGACTTTGTAATGAACAAGTTCTTTGTACGTGATATACATTTACATATCAAATAATGTACTTGATGTTTTCGACAGTGGTGTGCGTATTTAAATTCGTCAGATTTTAAAATGTGATGCAAATTAACAAAAAGAATCTCAATAGTTGTGTTATTATTATATTTCCAATGCTTCATCATTGTAAATTACAAAACATTAATAACGTAAATTACAAAGCATTAATGATGATTTTTGTTAAAAAAATAATACATTACACGAGTTCATTGCATTTGTTTTTTTTTTTATTTTTTTATTTTTATAATAGATTTTCCTTATTTAATAAAGCATGCTTTTTGTAGTTTTGCATCAGGGGCACATACATAGTCTTATTTGCAATCTATCTAGGGAGTACAGAGTAGTATCTTAGTATGTAAAGATAGTATTCACATTCTCACAATAATTCTCATACCTCACTCGTGAATCTCCCCTCTGCGGCCACGACCCCTCGTCTTTCCTTCCTCCCCCTCTGTGCGCTCAAATCCGCAACCGGTAATTCTCTCTCCTCTCTTGGATCGCAACATTCTCATTTTCAGGGTTTCTCTTCATTGCAATCAACCACAATTTTTCCTCGCAATTCTCCTGGTTTCGGACAATTCCACCTCCACCCCCCAAACCCTAGAAAATTTCCAAATTCATATATTTGAGCAATTAAACTCTTGTTTTTTATTTTATTTTGAGAAATATTCATGAATTTTTATAGATCTTTGTTAGATTAAGTTAATTTTGATTCGAATTAGTTGCTCAATTTGTCTTTTTTGTTGTAAACTATTAGTGAAGTTGGAGTGATTAATGTCGGAATTTCGGATGTTTCAGGAATCATGAGCAGTCGTTCCAGGAGGACTCTGTACGTCGGTAACCTTCCTGGTGATATTAAGGAGAGGGAAGTTGAAGATTTGTTCCACAAGGTATAATTAGGCGTTTGTATCGTGTTTAATGTTGCTGTTAATGTTCTTGTTCTTGTTATTGTTATTCCACAAGGTATAATTTCCTTTCCCTTTTAGTTATTCCGGAGTATAATTGTTTCGAAGTTGGAATTAGCTGAACGCGAAGTGAATCTTTCGTTTGTTGGAATTGGAATTGCTTTTTTTAAGGATTATGTCGATTTCAATCGGTGGTAAAGATAATAACAGATATTTTGTGCTTTGTTGGTTGATTGGTGTTTGCTACTTTGCCTATATCTTTGAGAAGCAAACTCGTTTTTCCTTTGTTTAAATTTCTCTATGAAAGATCTCACACGCTTGGGGGGAAGGGGTTTTTGGTGCCGGCTACTATGTTGAGGACCTTGAGGTTGAACTTTATTTTGGGGTAAAGATTTCTAGTTTTTTTTTATCGATGATTTTTTTGGATTATATAGGCTGTAATGTTGTAGTTATCGTTTTTGTATTTTTCAGGCATGATTCTAGCTATTCCAACTTCTTTTTAACATTATAGTAATTTTGAATGATTTAAAACTGTATGTTCTTATGTTGTTAATGATTTCTTGTGGTAGTATGGACCCATTGCTCACATTGACTTGAAGATTCCACCAAGACCTCCTGGTTATGCATTTGTTGAGGTGAACTTTTCTTCCCATTCAGGAGTAATGACATTAGATATGATAAGCGATAACAATTGTTAGCACATTTTTCTTTGAGACCATTGCTTTTATTTAATACAATATCATGTGCTGATTGCAAGGTTCTACTTATTGCTTGCTTTTACAGTTCGAGGAGGCTCGTCATGCTCAAGATGCTATAGATGGTCGTGATGGTTATGACTTTGATGGACATCGTCTGCGGGTTAGTCAACTATATTGCATGACATATAGCTACAGTGTATTGATAGATATGTTATTTATTTTTCGTAATTTGATGTATATATTTGGTATATAATTTATTTTTCATAATTGATATTAAGGTGATTAATGTAATATAATATCAAAAGGTTGAACTTGCTCATGGAGGGCGTGGGAATTCATCTTCAACTGACCGCTATAGCAGTCATAGTGGAGGGCGCCGTGGTATGTCTAAACATACCGAGTATCGCGGTAAGTGCTGTATTTGATGTGTTTTTTTATGAAAATAAATGTAGTTGGCTAGATATATTAGATCCTTCTCATATTAGTACTGTCTTTTATGCAGTGGTGATAAGTGGATTGCCTTCTTCTGCTTCCTGGCAAGATTTAAAGGTATAAATGCTTTTCAGTGAATGTTTTTTTTGATGACATGTCTATCTCTTCATTTGCAAATGCATGCATGAGCAATATATTTCTTCCCCCTTCCAATGCCAAATATGATTTTTGGCTTGCCAATTTTCTAGGATCATATGCGCAAGGCAGGAGATGTTTGCTTTTCCCAAGTTTTTCGTGATGGTGGTGGTAAGATTTTTTCAGTTTTAAGTACGATATATTATATGGAAGTTGGAATTATGCATTGCATGTTCAATACTTAATTGAACTATTTTGGCGGTAGTTATATTTAAAACGTCAGTATAAATTATGTTATTTCCAAATGATAATGAAACCTATCCCTGCCATTGGTGGATACATTGTATGATGCACTCAGATAAGAGAATTAGCCCTTTACCTTGTCTTAAAGCTAAGGCGATTTGGCTGCAATTTGTTTCCAATTATACAAAGAATGCAGCAGTGGACTCTACAGTGTTGAGTTTGGTATAACAGTGAAGGTTGGTGAACTTTAAGGTCATATGCAGTCCATTAGTGAAAGTTTACTTGCAAAATTGTTGTAGACTTGTAGTAATAATTTGGACTTCAGCTGAAGTGGTAATTGGTTTAGGGTATTTCCAGGGTACTGACTCTCAGTCTGTAATGCAATTTGTCAATCTGTTACAGATTCTCAGCCAAACATCTTTTATCTCATGTTTAGAGTTGGTTTATGGTTGATATACTGAAGTAGTAGCAAAGCTGAATACTTGAGAAACTTTTTTACATAGAAAATCTTATGTGTGACAGTGTATGCTGGGGGCCATTTTTTTTTTTGGGAGGGGGGGCTACCTAAATAATTAATTATCATCTTAATATATTTTGTGATCCTCTTCAGTGTCATCTCTTTTATGGTTGTCAAATGGTCTAACCACGCCTTTCTGAGTGGCACTTGATTTGTCTCAACTTGAAAACTACTCAATTTGTGCTTGACTCGTGATTGTTGCTCTCTAAGCATTTGCTCGAATGATGCTCATTAAGCTTTCTCGTTGCTTGACTAGCCTCAAACCTCGTTAATTTGAGTTTTTGACTTGAATCTGTCTCTTTTTTGTCATTCATATAATTAGTTTTTATAATAAAATGATATCTAACTCAATACAAGTTAGTTAACTAGTTTCTTTTTTTAGTTAGTTGAATTACTTGTTAGGTGTTCAAAATTTTCAATTTTCTTTTGATTGTTAATTTCTTTTTGTTTTTGGTAATTTAATACTAGAAATTTTTAAAAGAAAATTATTAATTATATATTTTTTAATAATTATATATTTTTTAATAATTATATATTAGTAGTGCTTATTGATTCAAGTTGGAGTTTGCTCAATTCGGACTTGTGAAGGTCTTGAGTTGATATTGAGCTTTGACCTACTCTTGTTTGAGCTGCTTGCAAGCTGCCCTGTCTAAAATCTTGAATTTTGATACATCTTTATTTACAATATAGGAAATGTTGTGGGTATTATCTTTTGGGATGGAAGGTGCCAGCCAATCAGCCAACCTTATCCGACTTTCTCATTTATCAATTCACTGTCAAACTAATTGTAAAGACTTACCCTTTATTTGGCTCACTTTATAATTTTCTCTGTCTGATTTTACAGGTCAAACAGTTGTTCCACCCTCTTGATTTCATGTCACTTTCATTGTCTTTAACCAGCTTATTTCTTTGTCCTCTTCAAATTCAGGCCTGTATTGTTAATCATGCTCATCTCCACCACTGCTCCATGCTAGCGTGGTGGCGGATAAAGATGGGTTAACAGCATTATTGAATATTGTCTGGCCTTGCTCAAGGAATGGTGCCAATCTAGAATTGGTGTTTTGATTTCTCCCTATGTGTAATGAGTTGGAAAAATGGTGGTACTAGCCACCCAAGCCATGATTGCAGTTGTTTGCGGCAAGTTGTACCACTGAGAGAGTTTTGAAGGGGATTCATAGGTCATCTCATGAAACCCCTAGAGTATTTGGTTCTTAAATAAAGGGTTAAAGTTGGTCATCTCGTAGAGGGGCATAGTTTATGGAATCCTATTCTATTCCCTTGTTTTTTTTCTGTAAAATTGTGTACTCATATTATTCTTCCACTCTGCATAAATTAGAATTTTTTTCCGGGATAGCAGTGTTACATTGTAGGACAGATATGGGGTTTGACAGGTAGTCTATAGAAAGCGTATGTCTGGAAGTTCAGTTTTCTGTGTGGGTGTGTGTGTTTCGTGTTAGAAATTATTGTTTGATTTTATGCTACTCAAAGATCGTTGGCAGAAGCTGTTACCTGTTTTCTTTACTGTTCCTGCACCATCACACAATCTGATTTCATGTATGCATGTGGCTCTTGCCTGATGCTTGCCCTTTTTTGCGGCTGTTCAAACTCCTTGACTTTTATATACTTCACATTGTTTTTAGACCTTGGAAAGCATTATGTGGGACATGATGGGAGAGCAACTTCTGTTTTGAGGATTGACACTACTTGCTAAGCTTTTTTTGGCCCAACAATACTTGAGAAGCCTTTCTGTTAAAATTGAACAATTGTACTACTGACAGCCTTTGAAGAAGAAATGTTGCATGATAAGCTTAGGCCTCTACTTTGGTAGAAGTACAGTACCTCTGATTGAGGAAGGAGAGGGCTTTGTTAAGAGCTTAATTTGAGAAGCTCATTGGTTTGATACTAGTTTTATCTCCTTAAAATAAGAGAGGGATCATTCTTAGCTGGGTTGGAGGGATTTTTTTTTGCCCTTGTAAAGTAGACTCCTGTGCTTTTGCTGCTTTGTTTCTATGGTTCTGCACATGGCTGTGATGCCAGTTGTCTTTGGAAAACCTTATATGTTGGATTTGTTTGAGTTAGCATCCAAATTGGCTGATAACTTTATGTGCAGGGACTACTGGGATTGTGGATTACACCAATTACGATGACATGAAGAATGCTGTATGCTCTTCTTTGTTTTCATTCTTTGCCTCATTTTGTTTGTGTTGCCGTTTTTGGGCTGCTGACATTTATAGATAATTATTTTAACTGCAGATCAGGAAGCTTGACGACTCGGAATTTCGTAATGCGTTCTCTCGGTCGTATGTTCGTGTATGGGCCATTATTGTTTCACTTGACATTTGATTATCATAGTTACTTTCTAATTTATGCCACTGCTTTAGCAGTTAGTTTAGGTAATATTGTATTATATATGCATCTTGCATTTAAGTGTGCCTCTTGTCCCGTTCCAATCATTTTCAGGTGAAGGAGTATAAAGGCAGTCGTAGTCCAAGGGGTAGGAGCCGAAGCCGCAGTCGAAGCTGGAGCCGAAGCCATGGTCGAAGTTATAGTAGGAGCAGAAGTCCAAGGTTTTATAGTTTCATTGTGCAGAATAAGCTTCATTAACACAACTGTATGTAATGTGTGTGGGTCTTGATTGGCGTACTCTTCATTTTTTGCAGCAAGTCTCCCCCCAAGAAGGCCTCACGACGTTCCCCTGCTAGATCTCGTTCCCGATCTGTGTCATCTAGATCCAGGTCTCCCTCTTTGTCAAGGTATGGCAGTGTCTACTCCTTCCAGTATGCTATTTTGTTAAATGTTCCCATTAAATACTATTCTTTGTTTTGTTCAGTATCCCAGGCTTTATTCTTTATGTGATAAAATTGAATGATCGAAGTTATAGATTGATATAACGTGAAGACATTGCTAAAGCGCAAGCCTACTTTTACTGAAGAAGTTCAATGTTATCCTTGTCCATTCTTAAAAAATTTTAACCTAATGTTCAGTGCTCTGCTGTTTTTTCCAGCTCCTCCCCCCTTTCTTTTGGGTGAGGAGTGGGAAGTTGGGAACAGGGACGATTGTCCAACTGCTTCTCTATTGCTCCCACAATACCCCTCCCTAATTTCCACAGAATAGAAAGAAAAGTGGGGCAGGGAATACAGTACCATTGTGTTCATCAATTGTTTCACCTATTTATGTGGTGTGGATAGGGTATGGTCTGAACCTTTTCAAACGCTGTTAATGGTTATAGTGGGTAGTTGTTTTGGTAGGGGATGGTTAAACAGGTGATCTTTTTGAACCCTTGTACCTTTTTTTTGCTCTGATACTTGCGCACCCTTATTCTTCTTGGTAGATGGATAGGAAGTGCGTTAGGCTGCTTTCTTTTTCCCCTTAAGATTTAAGTGTGAAGGTTGCATGTTTGTTTGTTTAGATTTGTATATATGCAACAGTGTGGGAATTGCGAATTAGGATCTGGATATTTGCGGCTTTATGGTCATTGCATATTAAAATCTGGATGGGTTTTATTTCAAATGCCTCAACTCTTTTGGTTGTGGAAGTATGCGGCTGTTTTTTTGAGTGGTAGCTTTGGATACTGTCATGGTCTGTTTGTTCTAATTCAGTTAGCATCACATGTCCATGGGTGCTAGATTTGGGACACAGAAGATCACGGACTGCTTATTAAAGCTGGAATACTGGACTATATGCTTATTGGATTTTGGAACAATCTGGATTCTCTGGATTTGGTCGTACAATCTGGAAGGGATGCTCTGCTTCATTTCTATTGATGCATAAAATTGTAGTATGATGCTCTTCCGAAAGGTTTACGTTTCCGTGTAGAAGCTTGTTTGCTGGGTTTTAAAGATGTTAAAAAGGCTTTTATATTTCTTACCTTCTTGCTAAATTGTTTTCTTTTTGTTCCTGTTTGAGTATGAATTTGGTAACACTGTCGTGTGCAAGAGGAATCAAGGCTTTTGGTTCAAAGGTCTGAAAGGTTGTTGAGGACATGTGGATATTAAATTGCGTTGTTTCTGGAACTTTTGCAGATCCCGATCAAGATCCAGATCTCCACTGCCATCTGTAAGTACATTTTCGCTGTAATTGCAGAGCTCATTTTTGTTCCTGGTTTAATCTGGTGGAACCATTATTGACTACTCGGCACCATCATTTCCCATTAACAGTTTTTTTGGCCAAACTATGATGAATGGGTTCAAAAGCAGAAAAGACATGTTTTCTTGTGGTGAAAGGAGATCATTAAGTTTGTTGGCTGTTTTGTGTTATTCTGTCTGTGTGCAGCAAAAGAAAAATTTGAGCAAAAGCCCCAAGAAGGGTAGCCCCAGCCCACGTCCGAACCGGAGCAAGAGCCCAAGCAGGAGCAGGAGCAAGAGCAAGAGCAAGAGTCCATCCAGGTAAAAGTCCACCAGACTGCCAATATTCTTGAATCCTAGAGGCATCAAATGATTTGACATTATGGCAAGATCTTATATGGAAGCTTGTAATGCAGGTAAAGCTGCAGCGACTCAGTGCCTAAAGCTGTTGCATATCTCCTGTTGGTTGCAAGTACTCTATCGGGCTATGGTGGCGGCCTGGAGGGAGATCAACTGCTATTAGAGTTGTAGGAAGGCTGTCATTTGTCTTGGTATTATTTACTTATAGGAGTGTTGTTTTTGAATCAATGCATATTATATTTGGTGTTTGAATCATGTCTGTTTAGTACATTCCTTTGTGACGGCCTAGGTTCTTGCTAAACTACTGGTTAAACGTAGAATTTCTTCAGTTTTGTTAAAAATCAACATTTTAGGAACTACCCTCACTGTCTGGATTTAATTGTTGCATGATTTGTTTCCTTCAATACAATTCACATTTTAACATTACTAATTGTTGAAATCCAGTGGTAAGAGCTGACTATTTTATTTGCCCCTATTCATATGACCTCTTGTAAACCAACTCAAACGTATGTCATCGAACTTGTAATTCAATCAAGCCAGTTTAGTGTTTATCTGCCGCTTTTTGGCTTTCTGATAGTCGTGGCGGAACTGAACTCTTAAGGTTTAATGGTCTTATACATACATTTTTTGTATAGCCTCAGCCTCAACTGGTTTAAGGGTTTGGTCTGAAGTTTAACCTGACAATAGCAATCATCGGTACTACCAAGATGCTCATGCGTCCTATTTTATCAAGTCAGAATTTTTCAAAAATTGGATTCATTTTCAGATCCCCATCCCACTTCGAAGTATATGGTTGTAGAATGCAAGGTGTAAGATAATATCTTCGTCATTTCGGTTAATCAGGAGTGATTTGACATATATCATTAAAGCTTTCCAACTGGCTACCACCCAATTTTCAGTGGATCATTTTAAAAGTGAGAAAAGTTACCGAAGATGATGAAGATGAGCTGGGAGATAGATTACTTTTTCTGCTTCCATTTTTCTTCTTCTAATTTTTACCGGTCTTTAAGATATACGTTAAAACGTTTTTTTTCTTCTAAATTTGTAAAAAATAAAAACTTGATATTTTAAAAATTTATATTGAGATAGATGTATTATTTTTATATAATATAATTAAAATTTATAATTAAAAGTTTTAAATTTTAACTTCAAAAATAAAAATGTAACAAACAAATAGGAGCAAAGGAAGGGAGGAACATATTAATTATGTGAAACAATAATAACGATCAACTCTTTTTTTAAAACTATTGCAGTATGTATGGGAACTGAGAAGTCTAACAACAGGCAATTGTTTTTAGGGGACGGTGTGAAAGGGTGAGATGCCTAGATATAGACGACTTAGTGAAATGGCCGAATATGTTAGAAATGCTGATGCAAACAATATGCAACTTCCATCTATGAAAAGCTATTTTTTTAGAACGTAAAAAGTATACACTTGGTAGTCCGTATTAGGATGAAGAGAAATAATAGTAGTAAGTAACACCGCCTACTTGAAAATTCATATTTTGGTGGATCTCTTTGCTCAGACAAACTTAGTTTTGTTACTTAATATAAAGGAGCAATTGACGCCATACATTTATTTGAGCAAAAATAAGAAACGATTGGATATAGACATGCACTGATGCACATGGGTATGCCACTATCTTCTTCGAGGACTACGACGACTATATAAAAGAAGCCTATTGTACTCTCCAATACTCTTTTATATCTATGTTTTATATATTTTAATCTCGGGAATTTCATCTTGAGGACGCTTCTTTTGAATTTTTTAAAGCTTTCTTTTTTTAAATATTTTTAATAATAAGTTTTTTCAAATTCGAAACGATTTTGAACAAGCATGAATTTACCTTATCCAAATGCAATATGTATTTTTTGAAAAATTTAAACCAAAATTGGCAGCGATTTTCAATTTTTTTTTATAAATGATGAAAAATCGCATAATTGTAACTTTCAACCTAGTGTTAGTCCCAATCCAAATCCCAATCCAACTAAAATCGCTATCTTTATATAAAAATGGTAATTAAAGTTGACCTAAAATCGTTGCATTATTATTCTACTATCATCTTTATTATCCCCAACTTTTTTTGCATTATTTGTAGACAGTCATGTGCTTCGTAGGATTTTTGGGTCATTCAAGTTAAGGTAAATTTTATCAATATAGGTGACGGGTGTACTAATGATGTTACTTACTTCCTATTTAAAAAAAAGGAGATCAAAGAAAAGTTTTAGTAAATTTTATATATTCCATGTAGTTATTACTCTATTTGTCCCTAAAAAATTGGTTCAAGTATAAAAAGTAATTTTTTTAATTTTCAATGGAAAATCTTCAAAGGATAACCCAAAATAAAATTTTTTATAGAAAACGAGACAATTTTTGAGAAACAATTCAAAATGAAAAATGGATAATCTTTAAGTTCCGGAGGTAATATTAAGTACTCCTACTTTGTTGTATATTGGGGTTGGATAACTTGATTACATCTTCACTAGAATAAGTGTACGTTTTCTTCTTTTATAATCTTAACCCAGTTTATTATACGCAACTGGACTTGTGGAAGAAACTGCCCAAACTAGCATCAGTTACACCACAACCTATTGGCCATCAGATCGTGTAATTTGTTGCACCAAGCAATACAAGTTAACAACACATGCGTTTCCTAGAGCCTAACCTCAGCAGTCAACCCTCAGCACTCAGCAGTCAACACTAATCAGAGGAGACGCATCCTAACAACTACAGATACACCGCATCATCAAGAAGATGGACCCACACTACTTTTACTCGTTTGGAAGAGAAATGGACACGATAGCAACACAGCACATCCATGAGTTCTGCTCCACACATTCCGCAACATAAAACTACCATTAAAACCCCCCCAACTCTACTCCATCCTCCATCTCACCAGTCACCATTCTTCGCCCCTCCAAATCCCACCCACATACCTCGAAAATGGCGGATACCACCTTCTCTAAACTCTCCGACGATGTCACCCTCAACATCTTCACCCTCCTCGAAGACGACCCCCGCAACTGGGCCCGCTTATCTTGCGTCTGCCGTAAATTCAACTCTTTAATCTCCTCCATAGGTTGCAAATCCAAATGTTTATCCTCCTTCCCTTCAATCACATCTGACCTCCTTTCGCCTTCCGCTTCAGACGGGTTTGCTTCTTTGTACAAGATAGCTGTCTGCTGTCCAGGGCTCCTCTACGCCGGCGTCCTTTTGGACAACTCCGATTTCGGGCTCGGCCGCGAGATAGGTTACACCGAAGATTATCTTCTATCCGACGCGGCTTGCGTTGAAGTGGCATCGTCGTCATCAACACGAGACGTAGTATCAACAGCGGCACGTGTCGATGGTGACGATAATAGCATGGAGGTTGGGGGATGGTCACTTTACGACGATTTGTACTTTGATACATTATACGATAATTCAGAGACCTCCATCCCTGTGGAAGTCACCACAGGGGCGGCAAACCTGGACACGAAGTTCGTTGTTATGAACAACGACGACAACAACGAGGCGGCCAAGAGACGTAAGGTTAACGTCTCGAGGCCGCAACGCTCACACCTGGCGTCCGGGGTGTGGAATTTGAGTAGAGAGCAAGGGAGTAAGCTGTTAGCGAGCCGGTTTCGAGACGACTGTTTGTACATAAGTGATTGGCCTGGCTGTGTTCACATTGAAGACAAGCGGAATTACATGCTGTTTCGGGGTGTGTTTAAGAACTTCAAGCGGACCAGGGTTTGGAGGACTATAAACGACGGGAATCGGAGCAGCATCGACCTGAACTGTGCGTTTTGTAGTTGCAAGGAGACGTGGGATTTGCACTCTGCGTTTTGTTTGAAGAGAGGGTTTGGGTTTCACGAAGATGGGGAGCCTGTTGTTCGAGCTTATGTATGCGAGAATGGTCATGTTTCTGGTGCTTGGACTGATTTACCCTTGTATGCTTGATTTACTCATTTACCCTTGTTCTTGAGCTTAGAGGGTAATTGTATGAATTTGATCATTTTTCTATTTCAATATGAGAATTATTTGAGTATTTGTTTGAAGAAAATTAAGCATTATTAATTTGTTAAGTTTGTGATGTTTTTATGCATTTGTTACGTAATTTTCCAATTGCTTAGGGTTTCATGGTGAAGCTAATCTAGGAGTTTAACTACTATTTGAAAGCTTTTATAGATTGAAAATTCGTAAAATTAGATGGTATTCAAGACATGAGATCGGGTCAGAGGGCTGGTTGGGAGGTAGAGTATCAAGAATAACGTAGATTGTCTTGAACTTGGTTTAAGTTCATTGATCCAAAAATCAACAATTAGCGGGTTTTTCCATGTTCTCTACGAGTAGAGTTGGGAAACTGATAAGAGTGGTGGAGTTTTGTTGAATCTACAATTTTTCAGATTTATAAAAGTAATATTCATTTATTTAGTTACTTTTTATGTACTATATATGTTAAAATTAATTTATATTAGTGCAATTCCCTTCATTTTCTCTCTCTAAACAAATTTCTTTTACTTCAATCATGTTCTATCACTGATGCTTTTTCTATCCAAAAATTCCATAATATCCATTAATCGCGCTAATTTCAAGCTTATTTAAACTATATTTCGTTCATTAACTCCCATAATAACTAGTGGAATCCAAGAACTGTGAAAAAAATTTCGAACAAAACCCTAGAAATTTGAAATGGACCAAATTAAAAAAAAAAAATTTACATACACAGGCCAAAGTTAAGCTACATTCTCATCATTTCGAACTTCTTAATTGAATTTTCTTGTCAATTTTGGTTAATTAATTGTGTGAATATTTGTTATTCGAAATTGAAGGACGGATGACCGTTGATTTTCAGTTTAATTTTGAATTCTAAAATTAATAACTATTTTATTAATTTCTGAAATTTAGTTAGAACGACATTAGAAATACGTATTTAGAACAACATACTCAGAATACATGTTTAGAACAAAAACATCAAGTTTTACTTTAACTTAGAAAATATGTATTCTAATTTAGAATATAAGTCAAAGAAACATATGTTATAATATTTTAACTCAGATCACATGTTTAGAATATACATTATAAATTATTTTTTAGAACTTATGTTGTTTTGTTTATAACATACGAGCTGACATATTTAATATGTTCGAAAATTTGTAATAGTGAAAATATATAAAGATACAAACATGTACAAAAACAAAAGCAATGTAAAAAGTTAATTCTCTAATTGTGGATAGGTCAATTCTAGACCACATTAACTCAACATGTGAACTTTTGATGTTATTCTATTTTCTTATGTGAAGTAATTATATAATTATACATTGAGTAGCTTTGGACATGTGGATATTTGTATAAAACATGTTGAATAGCTTTGAAAATATGTTAACAAAATGTTGTACAATATGTTCTAAATAAAATTTCACATTTTTTTAGAAAATAAATCTATTTCATTTTTATGTTAGCACTTGGCAATGTTGACATGCTAAAGAATGAACAAATTCCTTCATAAGAGGAGAAAGTGGACAATGCCAAAAATACAATACAAATTCAAATTAAAGAATTTTGTCAGAAAAACAATCTTTCTAAAGAATAAAAGGCAATGACAAAAGGGAACAAAAGAAAATGGCAAATTAAGCTAAATTATAATAATTTATGCTTATGTTCTAAACGTACTATTCCCTTTATGTTATAAATATTTTTTTTTTAATAAGTTTCATGACTTATGATATTCTTCATCTTTAGGTTATTTCTACAGAAGGAAAAAGGAAGGAGAAGAAAAGAAAATTTGAAAAAGATAGCGACAATGATGTTAAAAAACGGAGATTGATGAGGATGCAAAGCCTCTTTAAAAGAATACAACTCTTTACAAATGAATTCCACCAAACCAATTTATGGGTGTAAGGACCTTCATAAAACACATAAGAAAATTATTCGTAGAATAAGCTTTGGTGGTTTCTTATAATTGGATTTGGCAAGCCATAATTCAGCAACGGGTGGACCATGAGCATGGTGCACCCGGATGCACCATCTAATTTGCGCGATAATTCAGAACTAGCCTGTCATAATAGTTGGTTATGGACTTTGATATTGATAGATTCACTTTGAGGTTAGGAAGTAATCAAGAGTTATTCATATTGCCAGAATATGTTGCATGTTGTGAATAAGATGAAAGCTGGATTTATTTCCTAGTTGGCCTTGGCCACAGGGGAAGTTATTTAACCTCAGTCCATAAGGGTAGTCTAACAAATGCAAATTTATTTAAAATATGTGTATTTCTGTTTAGAATATATGCAACGACCAACAGAAGTCACCAACTGTCTTCTAGTAATATGTTTTTTTTTCCTGAGTTATCTTCATATATCTTATACCCCATAGGCTTTCGTATCATATTAAAACCTTATTTATTCCATATAGTATATTAAAAGGCAATAATATCTTTATTCTTCTTCATTATTGTAATAGTAGATTTTCTAGAATTAAACCCAAAAGTTGCTTTATATGCTTTGTAAAATATCAAAAGATCGCCATAATATCAAAACATCAATAAAAACACAGCAAAAATCGAAAAAAGTAAACATTAATGATAGTTAAAAATGAATTATAAAAATTAAACAAAAATAAATAATAAAGTCACCAGATTGAATTATGCCACTAAAAATTGATGAGTTTGCTCAAAATTTGATAAAAAAAAGTAAACTCGATAAAATTTGGGATAATATAAGCGAATAACACAGCTAAAATTAAGAGAGAAGAGATATGATAAGTGTTTAGAAAGAGAAAGTGAATACCGCGAATAATAAGAAAGAAGGTGGGATAATTTAAGCGATGAAAACAACTAAAATAAATAATATATATAGATAAAAGAGTTCTAATGAAAATGATATTTAAAATGAAAGGGTTAAGAAGGGATCATAGCTCTTCAAATAGTAGCTTATTTTTTGATAGAGAATCTGTCTTGAGGAATCTAAGGACAATATTCTCATAACGAAATTTCTTGTGAAACATAGGAATTTTATTGCACTAATTACATCATGGATGTCTCAATCTTTTAAGGAGGATTTAAAGGATAAAGGGTGGCATCGTGTAATAAAGGAGTAGATGCGTTCATTGGAGGATTGCGGTATATGGACACTTGAAAAATTGCCTCAAAAATAGGCTATTGGGAGTCCATGGGTGTGTATAATAAAGTTCTAAGTTAGATGTAAGTATTGAGAGATTGAAATTTCAATTATTCTTTTTGGTAATCATCATACAAAAGAGATATATTAGAATGAAACTTTTGCCTTAGTGGCAACAACAACGATTGTTCGTGCTTTCCTTGCAATTGCATATTAAATGAATTTGGAATTGCATTAAATAAATGTACCCAATGTATTCCTACATGGTGACTAGATGAGGAATTGCATCAAATAGATGCATCTTTGATGAAGCTGTCACATGCCTATATAAAAACCTAACTATTCCTACTACTATGTAGTCAAGCATGAAAGGGTTGAATTCCACAAAAAAGTGGGACAGCGTATCGAATTGCTTTGAAATCTAATTAGTCAAGTTGATCGCATGGTAGGTTGAGTAAAAAATGTTCTAGTTGACTAAATTATGAACTAAAAATATTTAGAATCAGATACTCCACTAGCATGGTCTAATGGGACAATTTATCGAATTTCTTTGAAATCTAATGAGTCAAATTGATCGAATGGTGGGTTGAGTAAACTATGATCTAGTTGACTAATCTATGAACTAAAAACATTTACAGTCAGATATATCCACTAGCCTGGTCTAACGAAACAATAAGTTATACACCAATTCAATCAAATAAACATTCAACGGGAAATATGTGCCCTAAAAGGTACCATAGACCTCTCTCGAGTACCTATAACTTTCTATCATGCAATCTTACCTAGTTATGTGGATTCATAAAATCTAAAGACATTAAGCAAAGCACTCTAACTTTCAAGTACTTTATTCTACAACTCCTATAGAGAATTACCACTAGTAGAAAAAAGTCTATTTACTGCGGTTATTTAACCTTATTTGCTGCGGTTATTGTACCGAAGCACATATGGCCGAAGCACATATAAAATCAACAAATGCTGCGGTTTTTTTGACGCAGCACTTATAATATTATTTGCTGCGGTTATTTAAAATAACCGCAGCATTAATTACCCTTATTTGCTGCGGTTATTTATAAAAAACCGCAGCAATAATTATTAAAAACTAAAAAAAAAAATTGACATACTTATTTGCTACGGTTTTTAGTAATAACCGCAGCAAATATACCTATTATTTGCTGCGGTTTTACCAAAAAACCGCAGCAAATATTTTTTTTAAAAAAAAATTTCAGCATTATTTGCTGCGGTTTTTCTAATAACCGCAGCAATTGATGGTTACCAGAACAAAAAAAAATAAAAATGAATAGGTCATAAAAGATAAGAAAAGCTAAGAAATGATGAATCGTGAAGCATATAAATCGAAAATTCAATTATGACCACTCGTTTTCGCACGCAAAATTGCGATCTACAATATTTTGTACTCAAAATAAACAACCAATTCATTACTCATAGATTTCGGGTGCTATTCCAAAGTTTCGTAAAGTTCGAAGAGGCATATCTCTTAGCCCGGTGATCCAAATGGTGTAAATTTTTTTTGGAAACCACCTATTTTAAGAGGTACTACACAATTATGTTAGCTTTTAGCGGCTTTGGTGACGTATTATTTGAGATATTGAAAAAAAACTTTGAGAAGCCATAAAATTGACTATGGGACTCCGAATAGGCCTTATAATATGTCTAACTTGTGTATTTGTCCACTTATTATCCCCAAAAAAGGCCTCTAACACCCTATAATCTATGAAATTCGATTTTTAAGGCTTATTCTTTCATAAACACAACATGTAATATACAAATCTGAACATATAAGAAGTTATAAGGTTAGGGAAAATCTTCGCATTTATATATTAACAAATTATGGAAATTATGGACAAAAGAATTTAAAAAAAATACATATACTAGAGTTTAAGGCAAATACAAATCTTACATTTGGGCTTCGGAGTATGTAGACTTCTTCAAAATAAGAGAGATGAGTAAGTTATAAGGTTAGGGTTAGAGACCAAATGGCCTGGGATGTTAGGTTTTTTTTTGTGCGCTGAAGTGTTGGGACGATTCTGGGAAAGTTTTCGTGTTTGAATGGCCTAGAACAGAAAAGGCTGGGTTTTTATATTAATGAACAAGTGCTGCGGTTATTTAAATAACCGCAGCACTTATGAATCACAAGTGCTGCGGTTATTTGAAATAACCGCAGCATTTAATCTTCCCCCAGGAATATAATATATGACTGGCTGCGGTTATTTGAAATAACCGCAGCACTTATGAGTCACAAGTGCTGCGGTTATTTCAAATAACCGCAGCATTTAATCAATCATATATTATATTCCTGGGGGAAAATTAAATGCTGCGGTTATTTCAAATAACCGCAGCACTTGTGACTCATAAGTGCTGCGGTTATTTAAATAACCACAGCACTTGTAATAAATGCTGCGGTTATTTTTTTAACCGCAGCACTTGTGTTATAAGTGCTGCGGTTTTTTGAATAACCGCAGCACTTATTGTTATGTGCTTCAAAATTTATTTAACCGCAGCAATTGAGGCGAAGCAATTGAACTGTTTTCTACTAGTGTACGTTTCCATAATTGAAATAATCAAATATGTCAAAACCGGACTCCCACCATGATAGAGACAATGAAATATAACAATGCAAATTAGTCTTCTAATCTAACATTATTGTAAAGCACAATCTATTAAATATGAATGAATAAATAATGGAATTGAGAATTTGAAGAGAGAAACCACATAACTTGATCCATGACAAGGGTTTAATAAAATCCTAGATTAACAAACTATCGTAGCATGATTAACAAAATTAATAAAATAAAGCATAAATCAATATACAATAGAAAGAAAGAAAGTAATAGTCGAATTGAATACGGGAACAAATATTGAATTTTGAAGCAATACAAAACCAGAGAGTGTTAAGAGGTTAAAAGTGTAAATCTAAAGTCCTAGATACATGAATATACTATGCTAGGTATAGATATAACTAATAGGACAGGGTAGCAGACACGAGCATATCTACTGCAAACATGGACGGGTCTTCTCCCGAAAGGCTAGAAAATCGTTTCTAACCAAAAATTCTTTTTTGAGGCACACATGGAAGTGTCTTCTATTAACACGGACGAGTCTACTTTCGAAATGTTTCAAAAGCATTTCTTTCATAATTTCACTTACTAAGGTAGATACAGACATGTCTCCTCTCTTTTGGCATTTTGAAAGCTTCTAAACTTATTTTTTCAATAGACATATATAGACTTGTATGACATAGACATGTTCATGCCTAGCTTTTAACTTCTTGTTATGTTCTTACCTTGTGTTTTAGCTTCGGGCACCCATGTCTGCAAGTCACGTGTTCGGCCATGTCAATGTTGATTCTTTAGTTTTAAACCCAAGCTTCTTCGAGATAGACACCAAGGTTTCGTAATCACTATGGCGCTTAAATCTTTGTTTATTATTCAGGATTACCTAATTATCCCTGAAATTTATCGAAAATAATAAAACCACTTGTAAATGCATCAATGAAGATGAGTGAACTAAAACTGAGTGAATCCACACTAAATACATCTAATATACAAATGCCCCTAAAAATACTCCTAAAACATGCACTTAATATGAATTATCAAACTCTCCAATACTTACTTTTTACTCTTCCTTGAGTAAACTTAGCTTAAAAAAAACTAAGAAATAATAAACCCTAATACTTTTGTAGGAATCACAATTGCACTTAGCATGTGCAACAATCCCTTAATAAATTAAAGATTTAAAAGAAGGCAAATCTACAAAGGTGAATATGCAAATACAATGAAAAGAAACAAAAATAAAACTAAACATTATTCAATATGAAAATGCAACATAAAATACAACCTAGGTTACGTATGGTAAGGCTATAAACTAACTAGGGCCTAACTTCCTATAATCAAGGAGATAAATATATAATGAACATAAATAGCAAATATACAACTAACAAAATATATTGACATATATTCTAACACTATTAATAGAAGCTAGCTGGCTCACTGAGGCTTATGGTTGTAAATATATGTTGCACCGATTCAAATCCAAATACATATACGGATATGGGTACGAAAAACAGTAAAAATCAAAATTTTTAGATGTAGGTACGACAAAAAAATAAAACATAAATTATACATATTAAAATCATTCAAATATTACTACTACAAATTTAAATATAACTTCACTAAAAATAAAGTCTACAAATGTGTGATAATAGTAATAATATCGATAATTAGAGGATTTAAGATCAATGAAAGTGAAATTTAGTAGAAAATAGGCGTGAAAAAGTGATAATTTTGGAGGTGATAAGGTGGGAGGCTGAGTAAAAGAGAGACAAATTTCTTGGGCGAGTAAAAGAGAAACAGAGTGGCGCAGTGGAATAGGGCATTTTAATCATTTTCCGGGCTTGAGAAGCTTTTTTTTCCCCAATTTTCCGGGTTGAGTAAATGATATATATAGGCCCAAAGCTTTGCATTTATTTTTATGGGCTAAAAATAGTTAGATACGGTTTAGGAACGGTCCAACCATACCTGATACGTACCCAAGCAATACCCTATCGTACCCACGGTCAAACATCCATACCCGGGGTATTGGTGACGTACATTGACCATACCCATGTATCACAATTGTAAAGAATGAGTATGGAACGGATATGTAGGATCTTGTGAAGGATCGGAGCTTGTGGATGTAAGCATGGGTTGCCATCGAGAATACATGATTCAGCTGATAAATTTAGTAAGACTTTGAGTAAGTAACGACTAACGAAGTATATGAAATTGAAGAACAAGAACATGAGATATCAGAAACAGATTTAACCATAATCTACGAGTGAGATGTGAACCAAGAAAATTTACTACTGATATCCAGAAAATACAGTGGGGATACATTGAGGTGTTTTTTTAGAGTGAAATCAAGAAAAAGGGACAAAACAAGTTGAACTAAAGCAATCACGAACAAAAAATGCAGTGTCACCTGAGGAATCACAGAAGTTTAGATCAGTTAGTTCAGCAATATGATAACAATTCTTGAACAACCAAAAGATTGCAGAAATAGAAGTGAGCTGCAGAAATCAGGAGAGCTTACAGTAACTCTGCAGTAGATCATCAAAGCAAGCGAACACCATAGATTTATGCCATTGTAGATTTACCTTTGAATCTTGGCGTCTAAGACTACTATATTCTAGTAAGAAAATGGGAGTACTGACTAATTGTCCAGTAACGAATTCTGTTAGACATGGCATCTATTCTAACTGAGTGGAGCTTGATGTGTCGGATGATTTGGGATCTGCTGTTTTGCTAAACTTAGTCTGTGTATTGGAGCACTAGGATTGTGTGTCTCTGGATCTGAAACAGTAGATAGTTTGATAATTACCGGATATTTTGTCTGAAGAAGCATGGATTTGCATTTTATATTTCAATCAAGTAATGCAAGTACCCTGCTTTGCTTGTGTCATAAGCTTCATGCATCCCTTGTGTCACAAGTAATGAGAAGTACTGCTGATAGGGGATTTCCAAGCTGATAGATGAGCATGACGGATTTGTATGTGTTGCTAATGCTTCATTAAATTTCATAGTTTTGGAATTTTTGTATTATGATCTGGTTTTCTTTGCTGCAGACTTCAATAGTAGCAGTGAGTCGCCAGCTGATGTGTTGTTATTGAATACTTACAAAACTTTTAGCCATTAATTGTCCAATTACATGTTGTGTAACATTACTATCTTCTTTCTATATTGTTACGTTTGGTATTTTGTTTCTCATTTAGCATACATATTCTACACTACCATGGGGAATGCAAAGAGTATTGGAGCATTTCAAGAAGGTTTATGTGAATCTTCCGGTTTATAACCATGTGAAGAATCAATATAGAGCTGGAATAAGATCAAATATACTTTAAAGGAGGTAAATAAAATATGTCCAATTTTCGCAATTAGGAGCTCAAGGTCTTGAAATGAGTTTCAAGGGCGGAACCGGAGCTTTGAGACTTTGTCTTTGAAGTTGATTGTCAAGGCCTTGATATCGGTTTCAAGGGAAGTTAAAAATGACTTTGACTTCGCTATAACTTTAAACAAAGAACGAATTAAACAATAAAGCATAAGTAAATGTAGAAATAAAATAGTGACAAAAACAAGGCTATTTGGTATGAAGTTCGACATTTAATTTGCTTACATCTTGGATCTAACTCGCACTTTTATTACTTTTCTTAGAGACTTAAATCACCCCTAGAAGATTACAATCTCTATCTTCTAATTTATAGCACCCTAGCTACACTTTAGCCCCTCATATTTTAGTAATAAAAAACTTTATTTTCTTATATGTTTGAGTGTTATGGTATACTTTTAGTATGACGCTCTCTATAAATTATTTCTTATAAACTCTCAAGAGATTATACTATGATTTTTCTCTCACACTAAATACAAATACAATCATAATGTTTAGAGAGAAAATAATTGATGATTGAATGTTGATTGTATTTGAACTTATATGCTTATATTTTTTTTCAGCTTCAATAATTGGGCCTATTAATAGTTGATCTTCAATGAAGCTTCAATAAGTTTGGTGCACTTAGACATTGGAAGCAAGCTTTTGGAGTTCTGAATTATTTTGAATAAGTCCAGTTGAAAACTCTCCAACTAATTTGTTGTAGTTCGAATTCTTTGAATAATGCTCAGCATGAAATTCTCCAATTTTGTTAGGATCTTGTTGTGCTTCAAGTTTTCAGCAATATCTTTTTCTAATTTGAAGCATGTGCTGAAAATATTGTAACAACTTTTTGTGTTTAAAAAATTCAACAGCACTTGAAGATAGGATGCTTGAGTATTCTTTCAACTGCAAAACTTATTATAATTAACTTGGTTACCAATCTCGTGAAAATTGCTAGGCATTTGAAAGCAAGTTGGAAGAATAAAACAAGGGATAAAATAGTAGACTTATCCTTTCTACATAGGTTGCCTAAAATAAAGGAGCATGTGAGAGAATTTTGGTGCCCTTCAAAAGTTAGATAAAACAGCAAAATTAATCATAAAAAAGTTCCATACAACACGTTGAGAATTAAAAAGATATAATTTGGGCACTTTGTTTTGTTGTCCCAAATATGTGCTACAAGAAACATGTTAGCAAACAAAACAATAAATCATATGGGCTTATCCAACTTTGTTCCATCCATCTTTGTGTTGAGTCCATGAACTTGCATCAAGGCTTGACTTCCATCACTACTTAAAACATAAAAACATTATCTTTATTAAGGTAGTCTTCACCAATAAAATGACCAAACTTTTTTTTATAAAAAATTCGAAAACTAATCCTTACCTGAAAGTATTTCGAAATATGATCTTCATTTGTAAACCGCTGTCACTGACAATGATTTTAATATATTAATTTTATGGGACTTGAATTTACCAAGTGTAAAACAGTTGTCAAGGACATCAGTTTTACAAAAAAAGGGGAATTCTACATTATGACCCTGTACTTTTGCGTTTTCTACGCTGCATCCAGTGATTTTTAAAAGTCTACAATGTAACCCTAAGGTACTTTTAGTAAACACATTGTAGCATTTTTTGAATGAGTTAACTGACGGTGTTCAGCTTCGTTAAGGGTCATTAGACTTAGTTCTCAAAATCTCTCACTTTCATTATTTCACTGTTAATACACATTGTTCTTCTCTTCCTCTTTGACACTCTGTTTCACCAAGGAAGATCGTGACTTCGATACAACCACCAAGAACACCGGTGTCAAGTTCCATACAACTACCAAGAACCATCAGCGACAAGTTAAAGGCTTTATAGCGGCGATCGTGAATTACCGGCGTTAGTGAAGGTAATTCCAAACCCTAGGCTGAAAAAGATGATCGTTAATTAAGGAATTTTGTTAAAGATTGTGAATTTAGGGTTTAAATGTTGTGATTTTTTTGAGATTGTGTTGGATTTAGGTTTTAAATGAACTGAAGTTTGTGAATTTAGGGTTTAATTGCGCAATTGGCCTGGTTGAGTGTAGGATTGTTGAATTCATGATAATTGCTTGATTCATGATAAATGGTTGAATGTAGGATGGTTGAGTTCATGAATTCAAAATATTCACAATCCTTAAGGCAACAAATTTCTGTAGCTGAGAGTAGTGGCCATAGGTTTAGGAAGAGGGCAAAACCTATTGTAATTGATGATGGACAGAGTGGTTCAGGCAGTGATTCTGAAGGAGATTATCAGCCTAGTGATTTAGAAGAGTCTTTAAGTGACTGTGAAGACAAAGAGGGAGAGGAGGAAGAGGATGTTACTGAGTTGTTAAACCAGAAATATGTTGATGGTGATTGGGAGCCATTTAAATCTAATGAAGTTATTTATGAAGATGACAATAGTTATATGAGTAAGTTGTACAAGAATGGGAACCTCTATGATGATGGTGAATTAGGTAGGATGAGTTTAATGTCATGACAATTATTTGTTGACAAGAAGCACTTTAACAAGCCCTAAGGGATTACTGCATCCAGGAAGGTTTTTCCTTAGTGGTTAGGAGGTCTTCCAATGAGAGATACACTGTTGAGTGTGCTGCCATCAGATGTGGTTGGAGAATCCATGCAAGTAGGTTGAATGATGGTTGCACTTGGGCCATAAAAAGCATAGACAATGGTCATGCATGTGACTTGAACATGGTATACAATCCCATGTGTAACTGCAAGAGGGCTGCCAAGAAGTTATTGGAAGACATTAGGGCTAGCCCTGATATTAAAGGGACAGTTCTAAACAACATTTTGTTTGAAAGGTTTGGGATGAGGATGGCCAAATCCACTATGTACAAGATGAAGGGTTTGGCAATAGAGATGATTCAAGGAGGTCATGATGACTCAGACACAAACTTAGCTACTTATTGAAAGAGCCTGCACCCAAGACAAGAGTGAACACAAGGCAAAGCAGTTCAGAGTTGAACACTGAAGGCAGCCTAATTGATTTGATGATCAGTCAGTCAGCAGCAATATAGGACAATCAACATAGGACAACCCTGTTGAATGCTCAAGCCAACCCTTGCCTATGAGGAAGAGAAGGAGCCTGGTATCCATTGGAGAAGCTTCTACTCAACCACTACCAAGCAGTTTAGAAGTAGCTAAGGATGGTTATGTTAGCCCCAAGACAAGGAAGATTATGCAAAGGATTGCAATGTTGGCTGACTGATTTTTAAAAGACTTTATTATGCCGAATAATGTTTGCTTTTGTATTCATTTTGGAAAATATGCCTAGTAGTACTACCAGTAAGAAAGTATTGTAATATATTGGGTTACTCGAATTTTGGACAATATCCCTAGTATTGTAACAAAGCATTACTACTAGTAAGATGCAGATTAACAGGTTCAGGGAAGATTTTACTCGAATTTTCGCTTATGATCACTAGCAAACACTTGATTTTCTTCATTCATTCCCAATAATTCGGGTAAATAACTTTGTAAATCATATTGAAAACAGAGTAAATAACTTAATATACTTCATTAATTCAGCCTGCCATTATACAACTAGTGTTCAGTAATTAAACTAAACTACCTCAACTACACACTAGTTTATACATGAACTCACGCCATTTATAACAAAATAATTACCAACATAATAACATACATGAAAACCCCAATTTCCACAACTTCCTTCATGTAAGATACGAAATCCGCAAGTTGGTGTTGAACATATTCAAGCTCGCTAGTCTTCTTCCCTTCCAACCCTCGTATATCACCTTCATCCAACCACTTGAAGAATCCGCAGTCATTGCACTTGAAAAATGCTTTCCTAGGATTGCACGTAGTTGTTGATAGCTTAATCTTTGCAACTTTATGATTCTCACAATTGCAACGTGGGGCTACAAGTTCCAGAGCACAACTAGAATTCGATTTGAATGAGGAGCTCGACATTGGGCCAAAATCAAGGAGAAAAAAAAAGAGGAGGAAAAAGAACCCTAAACTAGAGATAAATGGGGGAAATTGAAATGGTTAGGCAAGAACCCTAAATTAGAGATAAATAACAATTGGAGCAAGGGAAACCAAACTAAGTCTAACGACCCTTAACGGAGTTGAACACCATCAATTAACTCATCCAAGAAATGCTACAGTGTGTTTACTAAAAGTATCATGAGGTTACATTGTAGAGTTTCAAAAATCACCGGACACAACGTAGAAAACGCAATAGTACAGAGTTATAATGTAGAATTTTCCGAATTTTTTTTTGTAAAACCGCTGTCAAACTTGGTAAATTAAACTCCATACCTCATTTCCCCATCATTAAAATTTTTTTAAATACCAACGTAAAACCGGTGCCAAGGACAGCTGTTTTAGCTTTAAGTAAAACTATTGTCCTTGGCAGCAGTTTTACACTAGGTAAATTCAAGTCTCATAAAGTCAATATACTAACTCTCTTAAAACCATTGTTAGTGACAACGGTTTACGAACAAAGGTCGTATTTCGAAATACTTTCGGGTGAGGGTTATTTTTTGATTTTTTTTTTAAAAAAAAAGTCAAAAAAAATTTAGCCCCATAAAAATGGTTCGTTCTTCTCTTCGAGGTTGTCCCAATCTATATTTGAAATATATTACGATTTATATACTCGGGGAAAAAATGGGTGTTCCATTTCTATTTTTCATTAAGTTTTACTAATAAGTTGAATTAGCAAATAAAGTTTAATACAATCTTACCCTTTTAGATTGGGGCTAATCAGTTAACTATATTTTCTACCTTTTCCCTCTATTTTTGTCTAATGATGTATATTAATATTCACATATATTATATATAAAATTAACATATCTCTTTTTATTTCTATCCTATATCAAAGAAGATGTACATTACACAATAGATTTTGGGCTAAATCCAATTTAATATTTTCTGTTCTCGGGTTCATTGAGATTTCATGACAGGCCAAGTGATGGAGCATAGCTATAGAATTTTAGGGTTAATATTTTTTATTTATTCTATTTATGTGTACAAATATATTTATATATATTTAGAACTCTCCTAATTATCAAAACTCAGTTTATCTTTACTCTATCTTTTAGGATTGGTTATTATCTTTCTACAAGATAACTCTATCCATATTAATAGCACATCGGTGAACGATCCAATAAAATTAGAGTACTTGCAAGCTCATATTGGGTCTGTGCTTGATGACGAGGTAAGACCAGTATTAAATTTTTTGTTACGATAATTCATGGCTTGCGTAATATGGACTGAAATCGAACAATGATTGCATAAAGGGGGAACTAGCTAGATTTGTGAAGAAATTAATTACGAACAAATAACAAGGGTTGGCTAAAAATTGATGATTTTCCCACGATAATGTTCACTAATTCATAAAATTTGTGTTGGTAGATGTGTATTCTGCCATGCAAATATCAAACGTCAAAAGAAAATGAATGTTAAAGTGTAGAAATTGTGATGAAGATTAAAGATTGATATGTATAAATTAAAAAGTGGGATTCTTTTTTTTGTGTGTGTGTGTGAAGGGTTGGCATTCTTTTGTTTTCACAAGTGAGCCGAACATAATTAATTCAAAATCCCCAAATTATGTTTTGTAAAATAAATTGGATTCATGAAGCACTTACTCTCAACTCTCAATTACTTATTTTACTAAATTGTAAGAATTTTCCAATTAAGGGTAAATATTATAAATATTGTTTGCTTGTCTTTTTCAATCGAAGTATACACGTTTTGGTAGGGATGACAATTTAATTCGATTTCGAACTGAGTCCGATCTGATTCGAAGGAAAAGTACGATCCAAACCCATTTAAAAAAACTCTGACTCTGAATCCGATAAAAAAAACTCCGACTCCGAATAGGAGATGAGTCGAATTCAGATATTATATTACATCCGACCTGATTGTGATCCGAGTCCAATAGTCCAATCCGAATGAGTAGTATCAAGCACTAGTAAGGAAATAGCCTTTTACGACGCTAATTTTTGGCCTATTGCGGCGATTTTTAGCGCCACTACACCCTTTACTGACGTTCTCAAAAGTGTTGGCTTTTCCTATGCCTCTAACCCCTATTACGACACTTTCAAAAAGAGTCGGTATAGTACATCAAAAGCGTTGTAAGGTTGACGGAGGCGCTTTTGAGTGCATATTGAGGCACTTCAATAGCATCGAGTGCCTATTGGGGCACTTTAATAGCATCACAAACTTTAATTAAAAGCATCGTAAGAGTTTTTAAATTTTATTGAATGTCATACAAATATGTCCTTTTAGTAACTAATTTTTCTTATATTATACCTATAATTTTTTCACAATAACTTATAAAAATTCAAGAACCATAAGTCATTAATAAGAACATTGGATTATAAAAACAAAGTTATATTAATGATAATCAAATAAGACTGACAATAAGATCTCAAAATACAAAATGATATCTTAATGACTCCCCAAAGCATTCTTAATAATTCAAAGTACTTACAATTTTAAAAGCCTAGGAGACTAAATATTTAATTATGAAATGGCAAAGTAATTAACATATACTCTATATGAAAATAGAGCATATCTCCATTTATCATTTCAAGTTCGCCTTCCAGATTCACTTTTTTGTACATGCTTCAAAATTTAATTTGCATATAAAAAAGAGCAAAATTAATTTAAGAGAGGTACATAATAGTCATTTGCATACAGTCAATAATAAACATGAAATCTAAAAAGCAAAAGAAAATTGGTGCTTAAAGTTTCATCAAACATGAATATTGGTTGATGGATCTACTCTAAAGTCACAAAGCTTTAGATTAGGATTAAAACAAACTTAAGCAAGAATTAAAACAACTTGGCAATTTTCGTAAGTTAAAAAAATGTGTGATAAGGCTGATGGATGCTATACAACACATCACCTAACTAGTATGAAGCTCTTGGTGAAACAAAGCAACGCTAAGCATGCATAACACATATTCCATTATCTCAATTTGTTATTATATCATACTTTCAGCTATTATAATCTAAATAATCAACACTTGAAAACTTAATCATAAGCACTACTCCCAAAATATAAACAATGAAGAATGGCAAAATGAGGTAATCATCTTACCTTAAAGGCTTGAACGGAAATTCCATAGCTAATTTGTTGATTGATTCAAAGGAGGATCATGAGTTGAAGCATTATAAGCCTGCACCAAATAGGGGAATATGAGCATTATATCAACACGTTCTTAGTACAAAATCAAAATAATAATCTTTATAACAAAAATCAATAATAAAAACTACATTATCGGCATGAAGGATATCTTCTTGCTGTTCTTCTTCTTCTGAACTTGAATAATCCCTTCAGTTTGCGTAAATAATACAACACCAATGTTTCATCTTTAGTGGACATGCTTAGGCCTTTACAATATGAGGGAACAAAAGCATATGCTACATCTAATTGCTTTACACCTAATAGTCCTAAACCGTGAATATGACCATGTTGATCTTTACCCAATACCTTTGAAATAGGATCATTGTCTAAATTTACTTCTTGATCCCCTTGTTTAGCAACAAGGCTCTTAATATGATTCTATAAAGATTAAAAAAGAAAACAGTGAATGTAATAAAATCTGAATTGCATTTTAATTCGCAAATTAATTTTAATGTCAAAAGCTATAAATACACACTGTAATATCTGCTTCTTTATCGTGTTGATGACATTCTAAATAAAGCTCTGTTCTTATTGGACTTCTATTCAACATTTTTTCTTAATAATACACCAAATTTTATGTTAAAATAGGGTAGAAAAGGAAAAGATTAAACGATAAATTGACAACAACCAACTATAAAAACCTACAAGTTCTTCACGAACATGTGCATGACTTTATATATTATTAAAAAATCCAAATATAATAACCCAAAGTAAAATTATTAAATAAATAAAAAAACCATGGTATTTAATTTACTTTATATATTATAAATGAATTATAGTATTAATGATGATATTGAAAAAAATAGGTAAGAAAATATAAAATTTTGGATCGAATTCAGAGGTTCAATGGATTGGATTGGATTGGATTCGGAGGTCTGACGGATCAGAATCGGAGTCTCAGTTTGTGGATTCGGAGTCAGATTCAGATCCAAAATTAAGGTCCGCAAACTTGTCGGATCGGATTCAAATTTTGTTGGATCCGCTCCGACTTCGATCCATTGTCATTCATACTTTTGGTTCCCATATCCCATCAGGTCTATGGCTTGTAGCTTGTCGGTCATCAATTTTATCTTTGGGAAATGACTTTAATGTACTCTTTTTGTCCCTTTTTTGCCCCATTTTTCAATTTGATCCGTCTATTAAAAATTGCACCATTTCCTTATAATTTTACATTTTGGGTTGTCATATCAATTTTTTTCTTATATTTTTTTATTATATTTTGGGACAAAAAAATGGGGGGCAGAGGTAGTGTCGCTTATTTTTCCTAGAATAAAAACATTATTTCTTATGTGCAATTAACATATAGCTATGGAAAAATATAAAGGACAAATATCATGGTAATAACATGCTTGTAGGGTGTCAATTCAACTTGTGGGAGCATATTTGGGTTGGTACTAATTGGGTCGATACTAATCAGGTCGGGTTGAAATCAATACTCTTTTGTCTTTGGAATCGATTATAGTTTGGTAAGGTTTAGTCGGTTATTTTCCTACCTAGTTTCATATTATATCTTATTCGGCTAGGGTCATATTAATTTGAGGTCAATTTAATTCTGGTTCGTCAAGTTTAGATATTTTATTTCATGTTCAAATGGACTTTGGGTTCGGTCATTTTAGGGCTAGTTACATAGTCTGGAGTCATTAGTTTTAGTTGAAATTTGGATCGGGTGTCTTTTTCAAATTATAATGTTAATCATGTATACTTGAAACCAAAGATTACAAGTATAAGAAATTAATACATGTTCTTTGTTATCATAAGAACTTTAAAAAATGACTATGAAACTTTATATATCAATGCATGACACATAGATACAAGTTTCTTTTAAAAAAAACCTAGCAAAATTTAAGTAGGCAAGTGTATTATGTATAACTAAGAAATAAAATTGAAATAACGTCCAAACTCTTTTATGCCAAATAAAACAATGAATTGATCAGTGAAATTTTAATTAATGAATTAATTTATATTTTAAAACTTAAAATATAATATTTTTTAAGAACTCTATTAAAGTTTAAGTACCTCTTGCCAATTGTCCATATTGATTAATTGTTGGGTTAAATTAATTTGAGGTTGTTTACGCTATAGGTCAATTTTGGGTCAAGTTGTTTAAGGATTAGGTTTTCAGAATGGAACGTCTTTGGGACGAGTATTGGCTGGGATACAAATTTTGGTTTACATTGACTTTCAAGTAGATTTTGGATCAGGTCGGATTAGGTTTTCATCTTTTGGGATGTTAAATAGTTCGAGCTATGGATCTGTATTGGACATATTAACAGTTCAGATTAAAAAGTGGCAACTTTACAGTCTTGACCTTATTTGATAAACAAGTAATTTAAGTCGTTATCTTTTAGGTAAAGTGCATCATTAGAAATTATTAGTACTACTCTATATTAGTTTGATAAATGTTAATTTCAGAACAAAAAATTTCTCATTTGATCTTATTGAAGAATATATTACTCTCTTTGTTATCTTTTGTTCTTTCCTTTTTAGTTTGACATATTTTTCAACGCACATCTATGTATTTATATATTGATAAAATTTTGATATTATTGAAATATCTATTGAGACGAATTCAATAAAATCCTAACCGACTATTATAGAAAACAAAGATAGTTATGGCTTTTTGCTGACCTCAACTCCATAGCGTTCCCTTATGTTAAAAAAAAAAAAAATTTAAACTCCATAGTGTTAGGAATCGAATCGAACTTTTAAATATCAGTATACTTTACTATTCAGGTCCTTAATTTTTTTACTCCATTTGATTTTTTTTTACAGTTTTTAAGGCACGACATACAACATATTCATCTCCTAATCTGTAAGACAAAAAATTATGAAAATTTGATATTTTAAAAATTTACATTGATATATACCTAACAAAATTCAATTTAAATAAATTATTTTTTATAACATGAGAATATATAATTAAACTTTAAAAATTTTGCAAATATTAAATAACGTAATAGAATTTTTCTACCTACCGTTTTTCGAAGGGTACAAAGTTTAAGAGGTGTGGACAAAAGAACTATTCTGTTTAGACCGAAAGAGAGGACACATCATACATCCATACTTTGTTTAATGTTAAGAAAATTGTGGCTTTGCTTCATCTGTAATTTTAAACAATTTAATAAGAGTGACATCAGGGTCGGAAGTGAGTGTCATCCTAATTGTCTGTCCCATTTGACTATTTTGCGATGTTTAAGATACGATTTTAAACGTTTTTATCTTTAAATTATTTCTAAAAACTTAATATTCTAAAAATTATTTTGAGATGTATCTAATAAAATTTTATTTAAATATATTATTTCTTATAATATGATAAAATTTATGGTCAAAATTTTCGAATTTTGACTCTATAAATAAAAATTAAATGCATACAAAATATTGAGAGTATAAATCTAAGGACACCAAAAGAAAACATTTTCATTGCTTCTTTCTTCTTCTCTTTTTCGGAACCATCATAATTGAGAGAGAAAGAGCAAGAGAGGAGGTAATGCAGATGATAGAGGTGGTCTTGTCTCTATGCTTTGCTATGCTAAATTTAGTTGGAGGGGTAGCCGCTGCAGGAGTTAAAGAGTACAGCCGCTACGACTTTCCTCCTGATTTCATATTTGGTGCGAGTACCTCTGCTTATCAGGTACGATTCCTTCCACTTCATCTCATCTTGAGTAATGAATCCCAAGGCGGCAGGCATGGCGGCCTAGAGCCATCTCTGTCGTTACCACCAGGCCAGCCTACTGAACCTGCTACCCGCTAGTTAGCTAGTAGCTACCTAGCTAGAAACTATGTGGGCAGGTGGCTATGAGAAAACGAAATAAGACCGAGTATGGCTAACTATGGAGGGCTATAAATATATACATAAAATCATTGTGTATTTCCAGTTTAACAGGGCTAGAGCGAGTGAGCTACCTTAGCTTATGCATTATCATGCTTCTGTTCTCATTTCTTGGTCTAATGGCATGCCTGTATGTGACATCTGAAGGTAGAGGGAGCAGCGTTGCATGATGGACGCACACCGGGCATTTGTGATACTTATGCTCATCAATCCTGTAGGCTTTTCTGATCTTATACTGAAAACTTTAACCAATTATTTAAGATGATGTTTGCTAATCTTTGATGTCTATACTTTCTCTTTGGCTAGAAGTTCAACATTATTTATAAAAGTTTTTTTTTAATTTATTGTTGAATTATCCATTGGAGTTGAAAACTAAACAGAAATCTAATTTATATCCGATATAAATATAATATATATCAGGAACATTTTTATAATTTTATTTCTATACGTGAAATCATGATGACTATATCTGATATATATTTTTCTCTAATTTTATATATTCTGTATTTCTATATTTGATATAATTAACAATAACTATATCTGATACACCAATAAATATATTTGATATAACAATACTTATATATGAGATTTTAATATCATGATATAATTTATATAAGGTATGAATTTAAAAAAAAAACTCTTCTTATAACATATATATTGGTTTCTCAATTTTTTTTTTACAAGGAAAAAGATGATTACAACAATTTGTATATAATTATATAAAGAAAGATCTCACAAGGGTAATAATTTCTCCATACTTGGTTCAAACACCAAATGATACAAATTTAGGAAGGCGATGAGAAACCACATTACCATCCATTTTAACATGAGATCTCAAGAGAGAATCGAAGAAAGTATCTATCATAATCCTCAAATCATTTTCGCACTTTTAAATTTTTATGCCATGAAAGTGTTTCTCTTAATTTCTCTACATTACTGTATTGGTTTTAATATTATGTTTCAGGGTATGGAGCACGTGATCCGGATGTCACGTCTGATCAATACCATAAATATAAGGTGTTTATTAGGTCTTGCACTATTCACCTAATTGTACTCGGATCTTTTTCTTTGCCAATGACGTTATATTTACTTAACCCCATTAACTTTTTTGTGACATTGTAAATTATTCTATTTTAGCCAAATTTTTGTGACCAATTTTTTTTTTTAAATCTACCTAAATTATTTCACCATTCACATATTTTAGTCTCCTTTACTTATTTCTCTTTTCCAATGTTCATTTCTATCTTTTAATTAATTTTCTTTTATTTTAACTCATAAAACCATGATACTCACTCTGGTCTTTTTCTTCCATCATGTATTCTTCATTGGGAAATTTCGAAAAGTTCTTTCCATTTAAAATCATTCTTTTTTTTATGATATTTCGTGATGTAAATAATCGCATTTCACTATTCACCAATTGGGTATTGCGATTTCTTTTTATTTTTATAAATGAATTTTTCTATTCCCAAACTATTAATAAATACAAATACTCCACTAGCATTACTTTTGATGGAATCTTTACCCTCTCATTTCTTTATATTAAATGCGTTTTTATAGAATCTTCCCATTTCAAAAGAATGGAGGAAGTAATAAGGAAGAATCTTTATATTTAATTATTTTTTAATAAAAATATAAAAATTAATGTTCATGTAAAATTGTTTTGATTTCTCCCCTAATTCCAAATGAGTACGAAATAAAAAAAATAGAGAGAGTATAATTTTAACTGATTTAGATTGATTTTTACTGTCAGTATTTGATTTAACTAATAATGTTTACTTCAATAATTTCTTTTTGTTGTCTTATGCCACTAACTTTTAAAGAAAAAACTTCTACCAATAAAGGTGAACTAAACGTGGCTTCAAGACTCCAAATTAATTAGGTTCATCAATTTGTTTCTTTCCCTTAATGTATGTTATCTCTATATATGAATCAGGAAGATGTTCAACTTATGGTAGAGACAGGATTGGATGCCTACCGATTTTCTATATCTTGGTCGAGATTAATTCCATGTACCAATCTTTGTACCTAAGTACCATACATAGAATTAACATTTATCCATCAATTTGTTACAAGTTTATGTTGAATATAAAACTTATATTATTTGTTTTAGATGGTAGAGGAACTGTCAATCCCAAAGGTTTAAGATACTACAACAACCTCATCAATGAGCTAATCAAACATGGTAATACTTATTATTTGCTATAGCTAGGAATGGCAACGGATATTGGACCCAACCCGAATCCGTGGATCCATATCTGTTTTTGCAGATATGGATCTTCAAATTTTAGATCTGACGGATCCGGATCCTGTGACTGAAAAACGGATCCGGGTATGGGCCTAACCATAATACCCGAACCCAAATCCGTTACTCTTTTTTTCATTTACTCATTTATACTTGTTTCTATTGTTATACGAAAGTCATGTAAAAATTTGATTTTGTTCATTTGTACTTTGTTATTTTGTAATATTTGAGTAGTTACATGAATTGTATTCAAATATTGAACTTACATCATTCGTTGGACTGTTGCTGTAGATATAAAATGCAAATTTATAAATTTGAAACTTATTATTGTCGGAAAAAATAGGCAAAATATGTAGGATCCGTTTTAGACCCGTTTGGACCCGGATCTGGATATTGGATCCTTATTTTCCATACTCGGCAGATCTGGATCTAGATCCATCATTGAAAAATGGATTTGGATCTCTGAATTCATAAGGATTCGGTCCGTTGCCATCTCTAGCTGCAACTAAAGCTAAAGTTCAATTAAAGTTTTTGGTCAATGATAGCTTTGATTAGTTATATAAATGGTTTCGTTTCAAATGTTAATACAATAGTTAGTTGTTAATATATAAGTATTATTCTTCCAAAATTTGCAGGAATTGAGCCACATGTTACTTTGTTTCACTCGGATTTACCGCAGATCCTTGAAGATGAGTATGAAGGTTTCATCAGTCCGACGATCATGTATGTTCTTACGTACTCCGTAGTATTTACGGAGTTTTTTTTTTTTTTTTTTTGTATTAATATATATTTCCCCTTGTTTTGAAGTTCTTCCTTATAATTTTTCTTTTATTTGATTTTATCATAATATAATTAAAGATGTGAAATAATTTTTCTAAAAAAAATTTATAATAATTATGTGGGTAATTTATTTATCTCTTCATAGTTCCATATGTTGGATTTGTGTGTCAACTAGATGATATCTTAACCAAGGTTACACCAATTAGGGCTTTTTATAAGGTTATAAGAAAGTTGAGTATTGAAAATCCCACTATCATACTTAAGGGGAGTATCAAACTAAGAATCTCAAAGTCTTCAAATAAGATCACCAAAGTCAACTAATGAGCTAAAATCAAGCAATGGATTAATCAAAGAGCAAATTAGATCAATAGGTCAATTGTGTACATATTTAGAGTTAACAAATTAGGCAATGTAACAAGTATATAAAATATGTAAAGAGTATGCTTCAATACATAGAATTTCAAAAACAAATAAGTTTATATGATATTAGAGCAAAGCCTAATAACTTTAGCCATTATTATACTTTAGGCCAAAAATAAAAATAGATTTCATACGTTAGGGAGAGCGAAATGCTCTGATCCCATGACACATCATATTTGAGTATTTTGAATTAAAAAAGAACCTCATATATTAGGGGGAGTGTAGTAGCTCTAAACCCATAAAACATTACACGTGAGTATTTCTACATTGATAAATTAATAGAAAAATGTCAATTATATAAGTATATAAGGTTTAGGGACTACTCTTTTTATATTTATATGTTTTTAAGGAGAAACTTTTTTAATAATCTTATAAAATATATTTTCTCTTAGAAATAGGTTGTGACCCAAATCCATATTTAACCATATTAACGTGAATATGCAGAGAAGACTACACAGCCTATGCCGATGTTTGCTTTAGTGAATTTGGTGATAGGGTTCGGCATTGGACCACTTTTAACGAGGCGAATATGTTCATCGTTGCTGGTTATGATGGTGGGTATGCACCCCCAAGTAGATGTTCTCCCTACATTGGAAATTGTAGCAAAGGGGACTCGACTACTGAGCCATATATTGCTGCTCACAATATATTGTTGGCTCATGCATCTGCTGTTAGGCTCTATAAGGATAAGTACCAGGTATGATGAGTTGGGCCATACTACATATTTATTTTTCGTTTTAGTTTGGATAACACAAACTGGAATTACTTTAATATAATCATGAAGCATAAAATATTTTATGCATCTCTTAAACCGTTGGTTCATAGCTTTGGTTAGTTTGTGGTTCCGATTGAACCTGCCCCTCCATACATAGATCCATCAACTTAATTGCAATGCGTTGACTAACCATAGCCCATGAAACAATAGGAAGAGGGTCATATTATTGAATCTTATATTTGGAAGTATGATATATAGATATGCATCATACTCATGTCACCGGACCTGAATCGAAAATAATGGGTTAGGGTTGAGATTGTTGACACGAAAATTTAAATGGGTTGACAAGAACCCGACCCGAAATTAAATGGGTTAGGTTAAGGTTGAAAATTCCAACCCGAAAATAACCCACATAATCCAAAATTATTTTCGACTAAAAATCAGGTCAACCGAACCTAACCTTATAACCAAACTATCTTAAGTAGGTTTAAAAAACTTTTACTTGGCCAATCACCCACTCTGCCTAAATCCAAGCCCAAATTAAAACCTTAAAAGACAATTAAACTATTGTTGTCTACTTGTCAGCCGTTTTATCTCAACTCTAAAAGTTTTTTTTTTCCCTTCATCTACTCTATTGAATAACCACATCAGCAGAGGTGACAAAAACTGACCCGAACCCGTCCCAAAAATAGCAGGTAGGGTCGATATTTTAATTTCGACACAAAAATTTAAACGGGTTGACACGAACCCGAACCGAAATTAAGTTAGGGTTTGGGTTGGGGGATAACTAACACGAAAGTAGGTGACCTGAACACGAATCCGACCCAACCTGATCCGTTTTGCCACCTCTAAAATTGCATACTTAACATATTTTTATTTCTATGTGCTTATTATTCACATGTTTTATAATTGGATGTATTTTCGCATTTCAGACCATAAAATTGTTTATCGTTTAAGTGTTATAAAGGAACATAAATTGCATTGTTATGTCAAATGAGAGAAATTAATCAATCCTTTCTTAAGCACACAATTTGTAGTGTTGAAATACTTGCAAAAAAAACTATGTAATTTAGTGAATGGAAAACAGGTAAGCACTAGAAATAAAATCCAAAAATTAATTAATCAAAAGTCCCAAACTCAACAGTATTATGTTACAATATTTTTTAAGATAAAGTGCATCGCTACTCTCTAGTTTTTAAATCGCACAGAAGCTAGTAATCTCAAATGCATTTGAAAATGTTTGTCAGGGCGTGACTACGAGAAGTTAGTAATCACAAAGCACGAATTATCACCGTATAGGAAAATATATACCAAACTTATATTAATGTGTTACCTAGCAAGCGAATAGCGCGCTGTGAGAAAGAGTTGGAAGCTTATAGTAGATTGAGAGTGGAAAATGGAGAGGAAAAGAGTAGAAGAGGAAAATGGCGAAGCAATTTGCGGGTCCATGGGTCGGATCTGAATCTAAATGTTTTGGACCCGAACCCGTATCCGACCCAAGGACATTTAGATCCATATCCAACCCGGTTCCAATGAGTTAAAAATAATTAGAACCAAACACTAAAAAATAGATATGCAATCCTACTTTCTTGCTTCATTTTTGGCACATATGTTACGACTTCCCTTCGTTATTCACAAATTATTAACATGTATAATTACTTTTAGGACAAACAACATGGAATTGTTGGGTTCAATCTCTTGTCCTTCCATTTCGCTCCTGTTGAGGACACAATAGAAAATATAGTTGCGGCTCGAAGAGCATACGAATTTTTTATGGGTTGGTAAGTTTTAAGTCTTTTTATTCATCTACTTCCTCTGGCCTTTTCTAAATAAATGCATCACTTTCACTTATACTCTGCTCACATTTTAGCTTAGACTTGATTTTTATACATAAATATGAATAACAAATGATATCATTTATAATTTTCTTGGAATAGTGGTAATTTTTATTTTAATAATTTTAATTTTTTATAATTATAATTTTTACTATTAAACAATTTAAGATATTTCTTCCTTTTTTTTCTTTCCATATGGAATTTAGGAAGAAATCAAGAAAATATTAAATATCATTAAGATTCTATAAAAAATTTAAATTAATATATTAAAATACAATTAGATTCTATTAAAAAATAATACAAGTGAGTTGGACATTAAATAAATAGTGGAGTTTCTAAAGTCCATGTTATTAAATAGTAAAAAAAAATTCACCCAATCACAATATTAGACAAAAATAAAAGGATTTCAAAAGAGAATAATATTTTGAAACTTTTGGATGAGAAAAATGTGGAAAAAAAGAACGAAGGTAATAATAATAATCAAACTCGTGTATTAATTGACAAATACTCCGTATTCCAGTTCAAGTGGTGATGCAATTATTTGGAAATGGCGAGATACGCTTTCATGTTGCATTTCTTAATAGACAAGCTAACTTTTGCCTTGTTCTGTTGAGCCTAATTAGGTTTATGCATCCCTTGACATATGGTGATTACCCAGAAATAATGAAGAAAAATGTTGGCATCAGAATTCCTGTTTTCTACAAAAACGAATCAAAATTAGTGAAGGGGTCATATGATTTTATTGGAATAAATTACTATAGTCCCGTGATGATCAAAGACGATTCTAAAAGCCTCTCCAATACTCCAAGAGATTTCTTTGCAGACATGGCAGTAAAGTGGATTAGTATGTTTTACAGCTTCTACTATATACTTCTAATGACATGATTTTTGCCTTCATCTTTAACTTAGTTTTAAATTACTTTTTCTTTCGGTAATTTTCAATGGTAATCCCAATTTTCTTTTATATTTGGTCGACTGGAATTTAATTTATACATTTTCATTTGTAACACTAATATTGCATTCTGTCTTACAGCGAGCACATCAATGGAAGTGATAAAGGTAGGTTTGACTAGCAAAATCAATCTTAAGTCTATGTATTATGGATTAATTTGTGTGACATATATTTAAATCGTGATTTGCTCAGTCTATGTATCCTAATGAACCATGGGGATTAGAGGCAGTATTGGAGTATTACAAGGACGTATATGAAAATCCTCCTATTTTTATCCATGAAAATGGTGTTCCCTCAACTTTATTTATTTTTTATTTTTTATTTTTTGGATTTATGAATTCAAGTAAGAATTTCACTGTTATCTAAATGGAACACTGTTGCAGGTCAAGTGGCAAATTACAGTACATCAACAAATGATCCATTTAGAATTGAATACTTAAACGCTCATATGAGGAGTTTGCTTAATTCTGTGAGGTAAATATATATTTTGTCCTTTCTTGAATAATTTAATTTTTTGTAAAGACTAAAGAGTGAGCCTCTCTTCAGGTAAATATATATATATAACAAAGAAAACAATGACAAAAAAACAAATGGAGTAGAAATTTGCATCATTTGTAAATGAAAATTGTACTAATAGAATATGAAGTTGCACTTTTTTTCCCTAAAAGTGTGATATACGTTTGCCAAAATCTATAAGATATGCATTTGGATTTTTCCATTTGTAAGTCCCGTACGATACGCTGTTTAATAATAAATTATCTTGTTAAATCTTTCAATTGTAAGAATATTTTCATTTATTGGCGAAAACTTATAGGTTTTATAAAATTACCATAAAAAATTTAATTGGAATAATATTTTTAATTATATTAAATAAAAAATTATTATAGAAAAAGTTAGAGAGGAAACATAAAACGAAAGAAAAAAATAAAGGTAGTTTTAAATGATTTAAGAAGTTATATAGTCACACAGTTTTCTATATATAATATTTTTCAATCTTATATCAATGTCAAGTAAAAAAAAAATAAATGACATCATCTTTAAAAAAAGGCGGGAAATTTTTTTATAATAGCTTGACACGTGTCAAGTATGATATCAGCATGGGTTTTACTTTAGTAATAATTATTGATATTATTTCAACTTCTCATTCTATACAAAGAATATATATGACTTAAATGAGTTTGTTTCCAATTAAAGTGAATATCTTAAACATTTAGTGCTTTTTATTATACAAATTAATTATATCCTCTCTCATTTACAGAGTAAATACATCAAAATTTATTTAGTTCATTCTAACAAGATCATAGTTATAACAATGATAAGCATATTAGGACTACTACCAATTTATAAGGGTGTGGTACATGCATGTGGTTTGATTGAAGTATATAGATAAAGAAGCTTTTCTGTTTCATACCTAATATAAATTATATTAGGATATTGAAATTTTAAATATAGGTATTATTATATCAGATATATGTACTGTCATATCAGATATGCATATTGTTATATCAAATATAGAAATCCAAAAATATAAAAATACAAAAAAAATAAAATTATATCAAATATAGAAATTATCATATCAAATATTAAATTAAAATTACGAAAACACCACTTAATATATTAGATTCTTATTACATCTGAGCAATATTTAAGTTTGAAAGTTATCTCGCAGGAATGGATCTAATACAAGGGGGTACTTCGTATGGTCATTTTTGGACGTATGGGAATATTTGTTTGGCTTCAATGGTAGCTTTGGTCTATATTATGTAGATTTCGATGATGCAAATTTGGCCAGACATCCTAAGATGTCTCAGAGATGGTACTCTCAATTTTTGAAGGGAAAGATCGTAACGTCGGGTGTAGAATATATATAGTCAAATGGCGAATGCACCTATCAATCTATATTATATAGTCCTACGGAAGGGGATGATGGAATTTTGAGAAAGACATGCTAAATTCCTTTAACTCGTGTCTTCTTAGATCGATATGTATGAAATATTCGTGATTAGAGGATTCTATTGTAGAATTCGGAATGCAGGTATTGTATTTGTCATTCAAATACTAAGGAGTATAGTCATGCATGAAAGAAAAAACACATGACAACAATATATATTGGTAAGATAAAAGAGCATGACTGACACCAATAAGAGAAATTCATATTTTATATTTGATATTATATCAGGAGTCATTTTCGTAATTTTATTTCTATATCTATTATTATAATGTCGATACCTGATATGTATTTTTCTGTATTTTTATATCTTTTATATCATCATCTTCTTCTTCCTCATCTGCCTTTGCCTTTGCCTTTGCCTTTGCCTCTGCCTCCTCATTCACAACCTTAACCACATATATCTATCATCACATCATTCTATGTAGCCCTAGAACCATCAATAATATAAGGAGCATCAATTGCAGTGACCTCCTATGATCTCTTGGGGGTTAACAAGAAAAGGATCAACAACGGGAACAATGATTGCAGGCTTTGTTTGAATGAACCAGCATTGGAGTCCCAACCAACTTCACCTCAAGTTCAACTTTTTTGACTGCCTTTAGGTGAGACTTTTTGGGATTAATATAGCCCCACACTAAAAAAAATATATATGTCCTAAAAGATATCAAAATAAGAAGAGATCCAATTATATGTCTTTATAGAACATGCCATCAACACTTATACCTTTTTCAACCCTAAAGAGCTTGGTACTTAATTTATAGGAATAGGTATGTAGTAATAATAAGACTTACTCTCACCAAAACCATAATATTTATATAAATGTGAAATATAAGTCAATTACTCCCTTTGCTTCCTTGTGTTTGTAACATTTAAATTTTTGCACAATTTCCAAAGCACATGCTAGAACTTTAACATCTATAAATATATATTATAAAAAATATATAATTTACATATCTATACCTTGGGACGAATCTAACAAGATTGTACATGGATATATCAATTAAAAATCATGTTTAAATTTTCCATTCATTGAATAAAATATTCTAAACAGGACAAATAAAAGGAAACGGATGGAGTATTTTATTTGAGTAAAAAAGTTAATACAAGTAATGAAAATAAAAGCTAATACACATGGTATTTCTTTTTTTCACAAAAGATATTAAATAATATTTGTTTGTAATAACCTACTTATAACAGTAATTATAAAAAAAAAATATTTTTCAATCGATCGGTTTAGGAATTAGGAGGGCCATGCCCTCATGAAATATCATATCACTGGTGTCTATCTTTTTATATAAATAAGCCAAAATTAGTGTAAATGTCCAATTTTAATGGATCAATTTTGAGTTGATTCAAAATATGAGAGGTTTTTATTACTTTCATGTCCTTAAATTACATTTTTGTCATGTCTTACTAATCACACCTGTCAATACAAATTTCAGACATATTAGATTCATTAGAATTCGAGTCATTTATACGAAGTAAACTATTGTGGAAGTAATTAATAAATATATTAACATCCTTGTGTTATACGAAATCTAATAAACTAGCTGGGTACTCTAAGGCAATTACTGGTAAGTGGTAAGTGGAAGTTCAGATGATCTGATGTTGAAGTGGATGATGAGAGACGAAGAAAAATGTGCTGTAAACTTGACCGTTAGTACTGTATCTTGTAATACCCTGGCAAGCCATGCATGTGAGATGATAAAGCCTAGAAACGTGGTTGCGTTGCTAGCCTTTCAAAATCTAAGGTGCTGCCTCGGATGCTTCATGTTGGTGGGGAAAAAAAAGAATTAAAACGATTTGATGTACCTCTAGTTGAAGAATACATGTCCCCTGTTACGAACTGATTGACACCCGGGTGCATGATGCACATCATGCACACAGTTTAAAATACAAGACAATTCAGTGGATTTAATTAGATGTTCAGTGAAATTTATCAAATGTTCACTAAGATTAAGTAAATGGTCATTAAAATGAAAGACATGTTCATTGGGCAAATAATCATTGAAATGAAGGATACGTTCATTGGGCGAATGGTCAGTGAAGTTTTGTAAATGGTCAGTGAAATAGAGGAAATGTTCAGTGAGGTTTAGTAAATGGTCAGTGAAATTGTTCCGGGTTCACGATGCATATCGTGCACCCGGGTGCAGGATCTTTTTTGCGACTGATTGATCCTACCAATCCCCCACCAGTAGCATATTTTATTGTATGAGTCTTCTCTAATTCATACCTGATATAAGTTATATCCGAATTAGATATATATATTAAATAAATCTATTGTTATATCAAGTATATGTATTATTATATTAGATATAGATGTACAAAAAATAGAAAAATACAAAAAACTCATATCAAGTATAAATATTATGATCTCATACATAAAAATCAAATTATGAAAAAATGTCCCCTAATATATTTATATTAGATATAAATTAATAATTTCTCCTTATTATATGCATCGAAAATACAAAGTAGTATGTATGGTGTACTTTAATTTATTTTTATTTTAAGTAACAATTATACGTAGTTTATATTTGATTCTTATTCTATCATTGAATGTGTGTTTAAAAGCATGTAAATATGTGATTATGTAAACTTTTTGGTTTTGGTGTTGATTTTGTGTATTGGGATTATTTTTAATTGAAAAAGCAGGTAAAATCATCGGATTAATTTAAAAAGATTGATCATCCTATTTTAGTTAACTTATTTTCTTATTTTGGAATTATTTTTGAGTTAGTTTTTCTATTCATTTGTATCATTCAATCAATTCAAGTATACTTTTGAATTCTTTTAACACATAATTTTCTATATACACGGAATACAATAAGGTTCTTGTATCCCGATTAAAATTATCCTTTAATATAACAAAAGTTATACCTAAAATTAATAAAAATTGAAATATGTTGTATTGAGAGGTAACTTTTTTCTATACTAAGAGATGATATTTGTTAGAATATAATAACCTTATTATATCCCGTGTGCATACACGATATTTTATTTTTTAAATTCTCCTCCCATGTAGAGCACACGATTGATAAGAAGAATGATATAGGGTTTATTATTACTCTCACATGATTGATGTATGGTGAATGATGAATGTTGTATATTGTATGATATATGATGAAGATCTTGAGTGATGAGTGTATCTGATTTTTTTTTAACCGGAGAAGATTTGAGAAATTATTTTTTCTATAGTAATTAAATTTGGACATTTAACCTAGAAAGTTTGAGAATTATTTTTTTTATACCTCCACTATCTGAATCTAGACATTTAACCTAGAAAATTTTAAACTATCGGCTGGAAATGACATGAATTTTTTAAAATTTTCGTTAAAATTACCTCACAACCAAAACCTTTCACCTACAATAACCAATGCCCCAACGTACCGGGGGATCGGACCAATCTCCCTATGTTTCTATCCTTTCATAATCATATACCTCCAAAATGTTAATTAGCTTATCCAATTTTGATAAATAGTTAATATATAATAATAAATACATTAATATTAAGGCCAGAGATCAAGGATTTTTATTTCAATCAGGTCATGTAATTCGTGCCGAGAAATCAAAGCCTCTATAAGAGGCTTATCTAATTCATAGCTAATATAAATTGTATTAAATATTGAAAATATCAGATGTAAATATTGTTATATCATATATAAGTACTGTTATAACAAACATAGATACTGCTATATCAAATTGTTTATTACAAAGTACTTCATATGTAGTTTTTGTCCAATCATCACCCTAATGTATAATTAGATGGTGCGTAATATACTTCGTAGACTTTATTTAATTAAGACAAGACAACACCATAGGAAAACTATTGGATGGTTGTTATGGGGAGTCATTTGATGTTGCAAAAACTAATATCAAACCTTAGCCGTGATAAACCACGAGTTTACCGTTTGTACTCGAAAAAATTCAACACACAGCAACATATATATAGCATCCCATAACAAAAGTTTCGTGAAGAGGCTTAAGAATATAAAGCATATCCCCCTAATTCGTGCACTGCATATAATGCATGAGTTTGATTATTGACATGCAATCGTCTCTCTTTTTGGATTCCCTTACTGTACCACATCTGCTGCTCAAACCATGACATCTGTACAAATTGGAGATAGGGACTCTAAATTAACGTGGAAATTTTTCATATTTATTAACAAAGTACGAAGTGTAAACAATACATGAGACCAAAACTAAAGGATGTACAAAGCACAAGCCCATCAATTCCCATGTACAATCCATAAAAAAAAAAACTTTTGACTTGAGAAAATACGTACATTTACATATAGTCAATATTATTTTGTATAACTTGCTATAGCTGTAACCGAAAAAACCATGTATCATCGAGATCACGGTAAAAAAAAATTAAAGTAAAAGAAAAAATTGTTTTATGTGGTATTATCTCAAATATAGATGTTTTTATGTCAAATATAGGTAGTATTATCTTATGTACAAAAAAAAAAAAAAAGAGAGCAAAAAAAAAAATGCTTTATTGAGATATCAAATATAGGTGGTATTATCTCAAGTGTTATTTTCTCAGATATAAGTGTTAGTATATTCTCAAGTATAAAAATAAAATTATAAAAATAACCCTATCAAGTATAGAAATAACGATTTCAGGTATAAAATAATGATCTCAAGTGTAGAAATAAATTCACGAAAATGACTATTGATATATGCACAATGATTTATACCCGAAATAAATTAGGAAAGACTCTTACAAACAGAAAGATGTGACATTTTTAAGAAATTTGACCTAAGAAAATACACACTTTAGTCCTACAACGGGCTTCTTCCAAACAAATAGCTACAAACTAAATCATTCTTAATCCAGACAAATGAATACATTTGCGATTTACAAAATAATTCATGTAGAGCTCCCACAACGTAACCCCAATACACTTGAAGGGTAGAGAAATCTTATAGTTTGTGGATCACATTTCACACAATTAGATCGTTTTATTAGCCTATAGTTCAATTTTATGTTTTTGGGCCCGATTTAATCTATCATATTGTATAGGATTAATTGCATGCTCTATCACAATTTCACAACACCATGCATGGCTGTAAATCGAGGAACACATTCCTCTGTCCCACATTTTGTGTAGTGTACTGTTCATTTTAATTTCTTCATTTCAATTTTTTATTACATTTTCCAAATAAGTTGATGTGGGTCTTAAATAATTAGATGAATTAATAAAATGATGAGGACGAAATTAAGTAAATTAGCAAACATACAAATAAAACAATCTAGAGAGCCCTACGCAAAGGTTGGCCTCGGTTGCTTTATCAACGATTATTCTTTGAGCATATCAATTTACTTTTCTATGATTGTAAAAAAAAAATGGTTTTAATAGCAATTTCATATCTAATATAAATTATATCAGGATATTAAAAATCTTAGATATATGTATTGTTATATCATTTGTACCTGTTGTTATATCAAATATTTATTGTTATATTAGATATAGAAATACAAAAGATATAAAAATATAGAAAAACGTACATCAAATATAGACATTATGATTTTAAGTATAGAAATAAATAATGTCCCTCAATATTAATATCAGGTATAAATTAGAAATTTCTCTTGTGACAACTAAGTTTAAAATGACAAGTGATACACATGAAGACAAAATTAAGAGTGCTTTATTTTTCAATCAGGGTTAATAGACAAGACTGCATACAATTTAGATTATTTAATATTATTGCTAATAATTAAATTATAATAATTGGTTGAAATAATTAATGATAATGTTTGGAATGTAACTTTAATCTGTCTTTTAGCAATAATATCACAATTTTCCAAGCAAATATAAATGATTATGAAGTGAGTTGATTACGATATGTCTTGAGTTATGGATTACACTACATTGAGTGACAGAACAAATTCTAACATAATACAGCTAGAAAATAATACATACCTTGAATGAGAAGCAAAGAAGCTAACTCGTTCTTGGCTGGATCTTGTTTATTGGTAAGGTTGCTATGAACGTAGTTTGGATTCATCTGCATGTCTTTCTGTATTTTCCCTTCGTTGTCCGGATGAATCTTCTTCTTCATCATCTTTTTCATAAGCTAAATATATTTATAGCAGTGACAATTTTTTATTAATTAGTTAATCATTGTACTAATTTTTTTTCAAAAAATATGATTTAAATGGCATCCAAAAACATATATGCACTTCCATTTTTATTTTTTTGTCGCCGTTGCATAGTCAATCAAATGTGTCCTTATCAAAAGTAACTCAATTTTTTACCACAGTACAAAGAAGAATTTAATCTATGATATTAAATTTACTTTCGGGTTTGTGGTAGTAAAAATGAAAGCAATGACATTAAATTTAAGTATCGTATACACATAAGATACAATAAAGTTATTGTATCCCCAGTAAATATAACATTTCAATATAATAAAAGTTACCCTTCAAAATGGATAAAGATTGACATATATTGTGTTGAGAGGTAATTTTTGTTATAGTAAGAAGTATGGTCACTTTTACTAGATACACAATAGCTTTATTGTATCAGGTGTATATACAATATTATTTATATATTTTGTAAGGAAAGTGTAAGCCAATATCAATGGATATGTATTCCATCAGCCCCAAATTATTTCTTGAAATTTCATCATCACTATTCATTCTAAATGTGAAATTAAGTGCCCAATCAATGAGACTAAAAAAAACAAATGTTTGGTTTGAGTTACATTGCTAAAGTCACTTATTGCATGAAACCTTTATACGAAAATATACTTTGTATAAACTCATTATCAATTATAGTTATTCACCAAATAGGTTGCATACATATGCAAGATATCATTTGTATTAATTTAATATAATCACAAGACCCATAATATGTGTAACTTACTTCAATTCCCTTTTCTAACTACCTTAGTTTTCTAACTTTCAGCTGACTTTATAGCTAACAATGCAACTATCTAATCACATAACATTTATCCGTTCCAACGAACTAATCAGTTTCAGCTGTTTAATTTTATCCAACACTCTCTTATAACTGAAACTTGTTAATTATTACACTTTTTTCTAATTTATATATAATATAGTTATATCAGGATATCGACATTTCATATATAACTATTATTATATTAGTTATAGTTATTGTTATATAAGGTATAAAAATAAATAAGACATAAAAATACATATCAGGTACAAATGTTATCATCTCATGTATAGAAATGAAATTACAAAAATGTCTCTTAATATGTTTATATAGCTATAAATTAGTAATTTTTCTTTAAAATATGGTATGATTATGATATATTCCTTAGCACAATAAAATGACAAGAATATATATATATATTTATATATATATATATATATATATATATCAGTAATATATATATATCAGTAATTAAAAAATGAGGACAGGCAATTCGAAAAAATATAGGTTGATAAACATGAAATATATAAATATGTATTACCTGGTTGAATTTCTTGAGTGGATGCAAATCCTCTTTGATAAGCTTTTTGGCTTTAGAGATACCATATTTAGAGCGAGTGGTACGCTTCACGCCCATCTCAACGCTTAGTTTTCGAGAGTAAGTGCCATCCTCAACAACAACAACAACAACAACACCATCCTCTTGCTCGTTTAACACATTCACTTCAGGGTGGTGATCTGAGTCCTCCAAGAAAAGGTCAGCAAGAGTCACTCTTCTCTTAGTCATTAGCCCTTCATTCTCATCAGCTGTACCATCACAAGTTGTATCTTTCAACTCAACAACATCATGCTCATTGACTTCTTCCTCGATGATCTCGTGGTTGACACCGATGATTTTCTCCAATTCGTGGCTAAAGTACTCCACATTCATCAATGGACTTGCTTCGTCGTCGTCTCCGTCGAGATCATAATATTTGTCAGAAACATCAGCTTCTGGATCATGGACAATGGCGATTTCTTGGTCGCAAACATCATCAGCTTCCTCCAGGATTCCATACTTAAAAGCATCCAAGGGACTGATGGCGATAGTGCCAATGGAAAGGATCCCATCATGCCAGTGGTCGTCATGTTGGGCATGCATATGCTCAAGCAAAACATGCTTATCATTTGCTGCATTTAAGCGTAAATCTTTTTCTGCTCCATCTTCTGTGTCATACAACTTCATGCATTTAGATGTGGAAGTTAATTAATGCTAAATAAATATATATTAAGACTTTTAGTGAAAAATGAATTGTATGACCTGTTGTATTTTTGGATACTCAGATCGAAAAATACAAGTTAAAATTGCTTAAGAATTCGTCAACTGTTATGCGCCACAAAACGGATGATTCTATGAATGTTTTTAGCACTAGTAGAAAACACTTTAATTGCTTCGTCTCAAATGTTGCGGTTAAATACATTTCGAAGCACATGAATAGAGAGAACATACTTTTAATCTAAATGTTGCGGTTATTTAAAATAACTCAGCACTTATAACCACAAGTGCTGCGGTTATTTAAATAACCGCAACAATTTATTACAAATGCTGCGGTTTTTTAATTAACCGCAGCACTTGTGATTATAAGTGCTGCGGTTATTTATAGAAAACAACAACATTTATTCCTGTCATGAATTGGTCTGGCAAAAAGGAAGTCTGGGAAAATATCATTGAATAAGTGTTGCGGTTTTTTAAATAACCGCGGCACTTATAACCGCAAGTGCTGCGGTTATTTAAAAAACCGCAGCATTTATTCAATGATATTTTTCCAGACTTCCCCTTTGCCAGACCATTAATAAATGTTGCAGTTTTTTACAAAGTCAACATCTCCCTTGTAGCATTCCTTCAAGATCTCAAGGCCAACAACGTTGGTCTGTAAAGAATTCAGAAGTAGATACCCGTCTTGAAAGTGCATCTGCTCCCTTGTTGAGTTTTCCTGACTAGTGCTTGATCATGAAGTGGAAAGATTGAAGAAACTCAACCCATTAAGCATGTCGAGGTTGTAACTTCTGCTGGCTTTGTAGATACTTTAAGACCTCATTATCAGAATGAAGGATGAATTCCTTTGGCACCAGATAGTGGTGCCAATGATCAAGTGCACGTACTAGGGCATAGAACTCCTTGTCATAGGTAGAGTACTTGCGCTTGGCTTCATTGAGCTTTTCACTGAAATAGGCTAAGGGCCTTCCATTATGAGATAATACTTCACCAATACTGACCCCCAATGCATCACACTTTACTTCAAAGACATCTTCAAAGTTTGGGAGTGCTAGGATTGGTGCTGAAGTCAACTGATGCTTGACCTATTCAAATGCCTTTTGAGCTTGAGGATTCCACTCAAACTTTTTCAGTTTTGTGATCTCTGTAGAGGAGCCATAATCGTATTGAAATCATGAACAAATCTTCTATAAGAATGATGCAAGACCATGAAAGCTTCGAACTTGTTGGGTATTGTTAGGAACAGGCCAACTATGAATGGCTTCCACTTTTCTTTCATCTACCTATATACCTTGAGAAGAGACAATAAAGCCTAGAAACACAACTTGTGAAGTATAGAATTCACATTTTTCCAAGTTGCCATAGAGCTTTTCACGAGCAATTAATTCAAATACCTTTTGTAAGTTCTCTTAATGTTCTTCTTTAAATTTGCTTTAGATAAGAATATCATTAAAGTAAACCACGACAAAGGCACTAAGAAAGGGCTTAATACACGTGTTCATAAGCCTCATGAAAGTGCTAGGTGCATTTGAAAGACCAAAGGGCATCACAAGCCACTCATACAACCCTTCTTTAGTCTTGAATGCGGTTTTCCATTCATTCTTTTCATGGATTCAAATCTGATGATATTCACTCCTCAAATCCACTTTCGAAAACACCTTGGCTCCATAGAAATCATCCAATAGGTTGTTTAGCCTAGGAATGGGAAAATAGTACGTGATGCTGATCTTATTTTTTGCTCTACTATCTACACACATGCACCACTCTCCATTCTTCTTTGGTACCAATAGAGTAGGTACGACACATGGGCTCCATGACTCCCTTATCATCCCTTTATCCAACAATCCTTCTATTTGCATCCTGATCTCCTTAGTTTCTTTAGGGTTTGTTCTATAGGATAAGATCTATTTTGTATTGGATGTCACATTTAGGAGGAAGCCCGGGGGGAATCTCCTTTGGGAACACATGATCAAAGGTTTTGAGAAAGGGGGTGAGTAAAGGGTGGATATGTTTCTCCTTAACTGATTCCTCCTATTCCTCCAGACTCGCCAATATAAGGGGTGTTATAAGCTAATGTTCATGTTGTTCAGTTTTCAGGATAGTGGTCAGGGTATGTGATTCAAGTTTTGGGGAGGTTAGGATTTGTTTTTGTGATGATAGGTTTATTTGGTATCATGGGGGTTAGGGTAATGGGGTGGTTGTTTTCGGTAAAGGCATATGTGTTTTTATATCAATCATGTATCACCTTCCTATCAAACAATTAAGGTCTTTCCAACAACACATGACATGCATCCATAGGTATAACATCACACCATAATTCTTCCTTATATCTACCAATACTAAAATTGAGTAAGACACAAGAACTTACTTTGATTCCTTTGCCAAGATTGAGCCATTGGATCACATAGGGATGTGGATGCTGTGACGTAGGCAAGTTGGGCTTCTCTACTAATGTTTGAGATGCAACATTAGTACAACTTCCTCCATCAACGATCAAAGAGAAAACCTTTCCTTTGATAGTGATGGCCTCTCTTTGCCATTGATATTCTGTTTGGGGCACACTACTCAACGCCCTCCTCACGATTAGACACTCTCCTTCATCTGGTCTGACACTCCCTGATTCATCTTCCTCATTCTTCCCTTCTTCAAGTGCTTCTTCCTCCTTAAAATAGGGATTGCTATGCATGGAGTATTCAGCTAGTGACACAATCTTTTTATTAGGGAAATCAGAAGCAATATGCCCTAGGCCTTGACATCTAAAACATCTTCTGGAATTGCGTTGGGGTTGGATTGGGTTATCTTTTGGAGTAAAGTTCGTTTTTGGTGTGTTAGGAATATTAGGGCATGTTTGACTAGGGTAGATTCGTGTATTTTTGGTGGGTTTAGAATAGGATCTGGTGTTTTCATGTTTGGATTTGGTTTTCTATTGGTTTTCCACCTTAATTATGCGCCAAAAGGATTAACTCTTCTAAGGATAAATATGGATATAACTCCACTATCTTAGAAATTCGATCCTCCAAACCTCCTAGAAAATGCATCAATGTCTGTGGCTCATCCTCATCAACACCAAACTTCAACAAATACCCCTCAAATTCACGTGCAAACTCCTATACCGTTTTTCCACCTTGTTCAAGATGATGAAATCTCATGAAATTCTCTTGAACATAGTAGGAAGGTAGGAACTTCTCTTTTAACAGATTTTTCATCTTTTCCCTAAGTCCTCACCTTATCTTTCCCCATCCTTTCCCTCTTGTTCCACACGTTTTTCCACCAAATGGAGGCATATTTGCGTAACTTTAAGGCAACCACCTTTACTTTTTTTCTCATCAGGTGTTTGTTTATAAGCAAACACTCTTTATACTACCCTCAACCAATCTACGAATTCATCAGCATATAATCTTCCATCATACTCAGGTATATCAACTTTTATATCTCCCCTCTTTGTCGAATGTGCCTTCCTTGAAAGTCTCTAAGTTGTGCTCTCAACAACTCAACTTCACCCTCTAAACGTGCATTACTCTCACCCAAAGACATGTAATCATCGTTCTCACTTTGGTGATGATAACTACTTGAAGAAGCTATGTATATGCGTGAATTTAATATCCCATGACTCTTTTAGCTCTGGAACCATATGTTGTATTTTTGGATACTCAAATCGAAAAATAAAAATTAAAATTGTTTAAGAATTCGTCAACTGTCTTGCGCCACAAAACAGATGATTCTATGAATGTGTTTAGGCTTAATTTAGACGTGAGATATGAAAGAATAAAAAGGTAATTCGTTGATTGACTATAGGGATTGTTTGGATACAGATTCACCACCAAAGAGTTCAAAAAAGCTTTCTCAATACCACAAATTTCATCAACGAATGAAATAAGCTAGCAAAGGATGAACACACTAAACTTTAATCCAAAAGTTTAGGGAATTCAGAGAAAGTCACGAAAGACAAAGGGTTTTAATCATCAAAATCTATTTTTCATTCAATGTAATTCAACTCCTTTAAATAGTAGGAGCTTCTAGGGCTTACAAGAAGTTTAGAGCGCTAATTACTCTACTTACACATGAATTACTAGTAGTTTAAGCACTTTCAACTCTAGTAACATGTGAATCCTTAAAACAAAGATAAATATGACTTTGGCTAATTAACCCTAAGATAATCTTAACTAGAAACATTAAAGAATCAACTTCCTAAGATACATATGCATAGAAATCTGAAATTCCTATGATAGGCCAATTATAATTAGTTAATACTTGAAAAGACTCAAAAGATAAGACTTGCTAATCAACTAGAACTCTATCTGCCTTATCTTTGAAGAAGTTGAATCAATTTGCATTCTTATCCATGCTGGACATGTATATCTTCACGTCTTCATGTTCCATCAAACTCTTCAAGTCTTCTTATCATACCCAACTCTTCAAATCTTCTTATCATACCCAACTCTTCAAGTCATCAAGAATCAACAAAACTCTTCAATATCCCACGCCATCTTGAAGTGTACAACCATGGACCAACTTCTTTGGTCAACCTTTGACTCTCATGTTGACCTAGCTTTGACCAACTTTAGAGCAACTTTGACCAAGTCCGAATTCAAGCCTTACTCCTAAAGTCCAAACCTTTATGAGCTCAAAAAGTTTTATTTAATCTCTACTTCCATGTTAAGCAAATTCTTAACTACCACTTAGAAAGTTTTCTAATTTGGAAAGTTTCCATTTTAGGAAAGTCAATGAAAGTCAGCGTCTCAAAAGACTATAGTTAAATAAGTATGTCCTCTTGTTGACTTTTCACCACGTTTGCAACACGTTGGACTATATCCTTGATAATTAATGGATCTTTTGTAATCTATAATTGCATAACTCCTTAATCCCCAACATAATCGAATTTCGAGTACATTGTTTGACACTTATAGCTCTCTTTATATAGTTCAAACTCACTACTCTGTATGTTATGTATACACATCATGACATGAGAAAATAAAAGCATTATTTTGCCTTTAAAATTTAAATCAATTACTTAGATCGATCTCTTGATAAATATTTCTTAATATATCCTACAATATATATATCAATCATTATATAGATCATTCGCTATCTAATTTTCGTATGTATCATGTATGGAAACAGTACTTAAATTACTATAAAAGCGTATGATTGTGAGAATCATAACAAAGAAAATTAAGCAGAGTAGGTCACCTTGGGGAAAAACTGTGCATGAATGAACATTCAGAAATCTTCGATGCACCCAATTTAAGACCTAAATTTATTAAAAAAAGAACAAATTTATCGGTGAAGAGTTCCTTTAAATCAATAAGTCACAAATAGTTTCATACAACCCCTATTAAATTAGAAAAAAATTTGAAAAACTCATGGTAAAACCACACTACGTGGAATATATAATCGAATTATAGCAAACCATCAATGAAAAAGGTTCTTGAACGTTGCATGGGGAATCAAGAGAAGTTAACAAACCTTCATGTTTCTTGGAGCCAATGTTGTTGCTTTTGTTGGTTGCAGAGTTAGGCGTAGGTAAATGTGCCCAAAAATATTTTAGTGGGCTAAATAAAAGCAATTGATGTGAGTGAAAGAAAGGGGGGGTTAGAACTTTGAAACCAGGATGAGGTTAAAGGAGAATTGGGCCCCATTATCGCATGCTATGTTTTGACATAAATAAGAAGGTTTTGTGTTGGGTATTTGATGGAATGATGTATATGTCAAGATTCTTGATGCGACTCTTAGCGCGTGACAGTCACTCTCTTCTATTGATTTCCCCACTTCTAGACTTGTAGGGTTCTAGCTAGGGGTGGCAATGGTTCCAATACCCGATCCAGATCCGATTAAACGTGAACCATTTAAACGGATCTGGATATAATTTTTTAGACCCATTGAATCCGGGTCGGATATGGCCTAAATGTCATTAGGTCAGATATGGGTCAGGGTCCAAAAAACTTAGACCCAGATCCGACCCATAGACCCGCACATTGAAAAAAAAATAAAATTAAAACTAATCTCCATTTAAAACTAAAAATAAATATTCATTCACATTGCTCCGCCGCTTTTAACTCTTTTTCATCGCCACTCGCCAGGTAACATATTCATATAATTTTGATGTATACTTTGTGATTATTAGCTTCTCGTCGTCACGCCCCCGCAAACATTTTCAACTGTGTTTGAGATTACTAGCTTTTGTGCGATTTTAAATACTTGCGAGTAGCGATGCACTTGATCTTAAAAACATTGTAATAAAGTTGAGTTTAGAAATTTTGATTTAGTGTTGGATTTTGACTCTAGTGCTTACTTTTTTTTTCACTCGCTGAATTAAAGATTGTTTTTCAAGTATTTCAACGATACAAACTATGTTTTTAAGAAAGGATTTATTAATTTATCTCATTTGACATAATAATGCAATTTATCTTCCTTTATAATATTTAATCGGTAAACAATTCTAAGGTTTGAAATGTGAAAATATATCCAATTATAAAACATGTGAATAATAAACACATAAAAATAAAAATATGTTAATGATTCATTTTGGACCCGAAATCCATCAAATCCAGTGGATCTGGGTAAGGGTCTGAAAGTTTAGGACCCAATGGATCTGAGGCGGATATGAGTCTAATTTAAAAATAATGGGTATGGATCTAGGTCTTACCCAAATCCGATACATTGTCATCCCTAGTTCTAGCTAGTGTCTAACTGTCTATTTTACTAGCCCAGTATCGGCCCAAGAAATATCTACAGTCCAAATTCTATGAATTGTACACACACTTGAATTTCAGTCCAAATTCTATGAATTGTACACACACTTGAATTTTCATGCACTATTATACGTACTTCCATCATTCTCCTCAAAAAGGGGGGATGGGAGATCAAGTTTGTAGCTTTAATGAGTCAACTACTACATTGTAGTGCATAGGGTTTGTTAATCATTGATTAAAGATAGTTTTTATGTAGAGTGAGGACACATAAATTATATTGAATGGAAAATCCTTATAAAGTTGCTTTTGTTAATTTGTTTTAACATGTTAAATGTCTAACTAACTTCTTCTTTTTTTAAGAGTTGTTATATGTCTAACTTGGTATTCATAACCAAACCAATATCCAATGGTTCAAGATCAGTAGTATGTAATATATTTTTTGAAACTTTTTATAGTCCCGAGAGTATATAGAGGAAGGTGCTCCATAGTAAAAGAAATTGCAATTTTATGAGAAAAGAACGATTTTTAGTCAATTGAGTAACTTTAGATAAAATGAACAACTTTGAGTCAACTAAGTAATTAGAGAGAATAAAAAATTATAAATTAACTAGGTATTTTAGCATTTGAAATTGTTTTAGGAAAAAGTATGAATTTAAAGTATATTATTATAATTATGAATTTAAATAGTCTAAATTTAGTAATAATCCTTATATGCTTGAGATTATTTGAACATATAATACGAAGGACTTAAGTGCTTAAGAAAACTATTTTGGATATAGATTTGGGTGTTCTTTTCTATGGGTAGATAGGTGTCTGACTATTTTATACTGCACTTAAGTCCTTCGTATTATGTAATACCTCTACTTAAGTCTAAATTTAGTAATAATCAATTAAAACCACACGACCCCTCTACTAAAAGAGGAAACCAAGATAATGTCACTATTTGTTTGAGAGTTCTTATAAATATAACCATTATTTATAAATAGTGAATATAATGGTAATATTTGTATAATTTTGAATAAAATAATGGTTATTTAAGAGATTTTAAAGGAAAAAAAATGGCATTTTTGAAAGTAATATGAAACATTTAACCTCTAGCTTTCTAAAAAATTATGAAAAAATCATTTTTATATGTATTATTTATATATAACGGTTATATTCTAACATTTTCCCGGTTCAGAGTTTGCAAATTTAATTAGAGGATAATCCAATAATGGAAACTGTTGGAAAACGAAAGTCACAAAAATGTAGAAGAGCAGCTCTCATTTATGATCTATGTCTCTTGGGCGTGAAGATCCTCTGGAGTTTTTATCAAACTCCACATAATTGAGTTTCAGTTTTTACCTATTTTTAACCCTACTTTTATCAGCTAATTCCCCTTCTACCACCAATCCATCAGCGCCACCTTAATACTTTTTTCGGATGGAAACTTAGCTAAAAATGATTGTTTTTATTTTACATTTTTTTGGGGATTTTCTTTCTTTTACTTGCACATTTTGTTTGATATACTCCCTCCTCCGTCCCAAAAAAGTTAGACAATTAACTAACCACATTTACTCTCATTGTCTCACAATAATAATGTATGGTCTTACACTCTTACTAAATTTGCCTCTCATCAATTCTCCTAACTAAAAATTAATAAAGTAGTTTATGTAAATTGGGCAAATAAATAGAGACTAAGGGAGTAGTAATGATCTTTTTTATCACCAAACGAATCTTTTGTTTGTTTTCAAAATACAATTATTTGGAGTTAGCACCAATGTCTCCTTCACTTATACAAACATCACAATCACTACTATCAGAGCCCTATTCGTCTTCTTCACCTACTTCTTCAATTTGTTCCAAAATAGCATCAATATTTGACTCTAATGACCTCTTTTGCACAATAGATTTGGGTGTTCTTTTCTATGGGTTTGAGGTAGATGAATGTTTTGATTCCGTGGCTTGATATAAGTTACAAGGTTCATGTTAAGATATTGTCTAGTTGGTATTGTTTGGATGTGTTCATCACTAAAGGGGGAAATAAAGTGAAAAAGAAAGAAAGAAAAAATTAGTTCAACCAATACATGTCATTAACGTGAGAAGTCAACCCCTCAAAGCCAAGTCAACGACCAGAAAACCATTATATGGTGGTCTTGTGCAATTAGAATTTTTATGTGATAGTTTTCACATAATTTTTTTACATGGTAGTTTTTGACAAAATGATGTTTTTACGTGATAGTTTTTTTTTATAAATTACCCTTATTTTTATTTTACATTTTTAGGGGGATTTTCTTTCTTTTACTTGCACATTTTGTTTGATATACTCCCTTCGTCCCCAAAAAGGTTAGACCATACCTTTACTATCACAACAATAATGTATGGTCCTATCAAATTTCTCTCTAAACAATTTTCCTAATTAAAAATTAATAAAGTAATTTATATAAATGGGACAAATAAATAGAAACTAAGGGAGTAGTAATGATCTTTTTATCACCAAACAAATCTTTTGTTTATCTTCAAAATAAAATTATCTGAAGTTAGCTCCTTGGCACTTGAACAATTATGTAGTGCCTCTACCTACACCCAAAACCAACCAATTGAGTACTTCAAAAGTAGACAAATATATATAGCTTCGTTGGAATATATTGAAAGTTAATACGGAGTAAACGATACATGCCTTGCACAGGATTATCACCTAATCATTCAATGCACGAGAATGCATTGGTATCATTTTCCTATTTATACTTCATGACACTGCAGTGGACATGATTTTGAAATGATTATTACACACAAACAAATATTACAAAGGGGCAATGCAAGATTGAATATCACCATTCATCAGATTATTGTTCCAGAAGGGGATTTAGTTCTTAATCTTAGGCCTCTTGACGATCATTACGGAGCAATGAGCATGATGAGCACAGTAGTCACTTACACTACCCAGAACAGCCCTGTAACAGAATTATGGCTATTATCAGTCATTATTTGTGACCAATTTATCCGGCAGGAGATGCCTTTTAACAACAATAACCCCTTTAGCAAGCATCAGGGAACAATGAATGCAGATGGTTTTAACTTCTGACATAAGGCGCCCAGTGCTCGGGGAGACAGTAGGTTGATTTTATGCTACTAGTATATGGTTTTTGTGTGCAGTACTAACGTCTTTTTTACTCTGATTTTGAAAGACAACAAGCCAGACCAAATTTATGCATGGAATAGCCTACCTTTTAATCGCTCCATAGCCATGACTACCCACAACCAGCATAGACGCATGGCGCTTCTCAACAGAATCACAGAGAACATTCCTAGCATCACCTTCTACAACTTCTATGGCAACATCGAGCACCTGGAGCAAAAACGAATTCCAATACTTTTAGCTGCCTCAGCTCAGGACTATATGCTGTAAAGCTAACAAAGTAATGCAGACTAAAATTACCACTACAAGCTAAGCAGCATTTTGCAATTCAAATATAAACTAATTAACAACAGATGTGTATGAGAATATTAGATGACCCCATCCTAGTTCAGTTTCTTCTGAAAGGAGATAAGTGAACACTCTTCAGTGTGCAGCTTAGGGCTTCAGGAATGAATTATCACTTCCCTCTCCCACCAAGGCAGGTTAAGATGCTCCATAAACAGGTCCTAGCCTTGATTCTATCCCTCCCCATCCAAAAGTATATCTGACTGTCAAAAAAAGCCAGCTAAGAAAAAAGTTAGGACTAATCTAAACAAAATTTAAACAATAATACCCAAAACAGGAGGTAAGAGAGATGAAGAAAATTTTGAATGAGGAACTTAGGTATCCATTTATTTGGTTTACAATAAAATTTCTTATGATTTACCAATACGTTACTGAAAAACATGCTAAGTTGATATAATCAGTTCATTAAAGTAAGGGAAGCGAAGGTCAGTCCAGTGGATGCATGTGTTAAACTAGGCCTGAAAAAGGCTTGAGACCTTGTGGAATGGGGTTTTAGGGAGGAAACGATGGCGACCTTGAATAATATTGTCGGATTTATTCAGTAGATCATGCCTTATATCAGCTAATATTATTCCATACTTCCCCAAAGACTTTTGGATGATAGCTTCCAAGTTAAAAAAGAAAAAAAACAGAGACTAGGAAAGGAGAACCTTGTTCACCATAGTTATTTGCAAATTAAATGGAACATTTTGTGATGTGGCTCAAGCGTGGGGTATCTCGGGATTCAAATTTCATCCAAAATGCAATGTAAATCTAGATTGCCTATGCTTTTGTTGATGGCTACCTGATGCTTTACAAAGGAGAATTCCAATCTTTTCTATTAATAGAAGGGTTTTGCTAATTTTCTACCTCCTGCAATATTCTAACTTATCTGCTAAGCCTCAGCCTGAAACAATTGTTGTGATACCTTCCAATGTTACATATAGAATGTTGGCAATCTTTATGATAAAATAGGTTTAACATCCATTTAAAGCCCTTGATGATGATAAAAGTTTACAAGACCTTGTAGGAATAAATGTTCATTATGGCTAAATTATATTTGTTATAAAAAAATAGGCAGCAGATAAGATACCCCATAAGTTGTTAAGATCGTGCATTTGGTCAATCAGGAAGGAAAAGGAAGAGTGAATCAAATCCTCATATTCCACAGAAGGATATGCAAGATCATCCCTTTGTTCCTCTAATTGGTTCCTGACTGCTACCAATTAATCTTGGGTTTGATTCTTTTGTTGAGGTATGCACATTTATCAGTGCCTTTGGCTATGGTATGCATTTCCCAGGAAGGTTCTGAAGCATGTTGAATTGAATAATCACCTACAACAACATCGATTGAAGGACAAACACGGTACAGTGTCACAGCCTTGTATCATTATTTCCAGGATTGGCAATGTAACTCGTTGTTTGTAATGACTAGAATTCAGGACATCAGGATCCATAATGGGTAAAACCCTACTGTTTTTACAGGGAGTGATACTAAAATAAAAGACAATCAGTTGAAAGTTTTAGGTAGCGAAGCCAAAAATCCATTCCATATCTTTCATGTGCTCTACTGTAATACACATGATAACCTAACGCATGGTGATATGCAGAAAGAAAATCTCAAACTGAAATTAATAATCTTATAACCACGGATAGAATTTCACTATACCGATTTAGAGTGGCACAATTCTTTAGCCTTCTCAACGACCCTGAAAGCTATTTTCTTCAAATCAGTGTCCACATATGGCAAAATTTCCGAACTTCCTGCAATTAATGGAATCATAAAGCCAATTCAGATTCTGAATATACAAATCAAATTAACACTAGGCAGAGAACTCAATCTGTAAAGCTAAGAGAAAACCGCTCAAATTTACAATCTTTTTTCCTGGAATCATGAATTACTTGCATGTCCCATTCATTAGTGCTTCTCAGCCATGATGAGTTAAAGTACCAAGTAATTAAGAGGAATCATAATTTTTTTTAACAAATATTTCATCGTTCAGACATAAGCTCAAACAAGACTGTGCGGTGATGTACGGCTATGCAAAAGTCAGGTGCTCTTATGAACATAACTCAAAATTAAGAATTAAATGGTTCAAAGGCCCTCCATGCGGAATACTTTCAGTCAGGTTCAACAAGCCATCAGTATAATAATCCAACTTGTACAATCATTCATATATGTTTACCAGAAACCTCAACTCAAAATTTGGAGTTTGGATCTAAAATATCCTGTACAGCCTGGACATTAAAAATGGGAATAAGCTTTCCAAACCTCAAAAATTTGTATTTGGACTCTCTACCTATGGTCCCAAAACCATGTCACCCTCTTGTGGCTCAGTAGGTAACGAACTGTGTATCAGAACCCATGTCCTATGACAAGAACACAAGGTGCAAAACGGTAAGATATCCAAGTCCTTGACATATTAGTCTAAGGGCTTACATAGGATCCATTCCATCCTAGTCAACAACTTACCTAACTTTACATACAATTTTGCAGTCCACGATAGCCTCATAGCTTTGTGGAACATTCGACATGTGTAATGAACCTAAGGTTCTCAAACAAAACAAGAAGGGTATTAACTATTTTGGTATAGAATACCTCAATATTCCATACTGAAACACAACAACCCTTTTCTTCTTTTATGTGCGGAAATCTCTCTTGACAACCAGGGACTTGGGGCAATAGCATTTAAGTCTCTTAATGTATTTTAAATTTGTTCTGCTGTTGTGCATAAAATGGCATTTAGTTTATGTATGACTCCCTCAAGAAGGTTGCAAGACTGCAAAAACTTCCCTCAACGTTCAAAGTTAGACTAAATACAAATAAACAATGTAACATCAATAACGAATCCCGAACTAATTCATACAGCTTCTTTATCATTGCCCACAGAAGTCAGATCTGAACTTCGTTGAATCAGGCATTGGCAGAACACTACTAACTTCTTTAATCAGGCATAGGTAGACACTACAACGATATGAGTAAGTATTCAATAAAACAATTAGAGAAACAATTATCTATCATATAAAAGACAACCAAGATTAAACTGAAGTCGACTTTTATTCGATTCAAGATTTGGGGTGACTAAAGTTTGTTGTATACATACACCTGTTGTATTCATGTTACCGCCTAAGGATTTGATTTTTCTAATGTCCTGACTATCAATTAAAACCTGAAATTAGCAAGAATACCATAGGAGAGTAAGCTAATCAAGCTATGCTAGTATGTAGCTTCTTCAAGACCTCAATAATCCTAGGAAACAAAACCAAGGCAGCTACTTTCACATGGATCATGCAAATCCTTTCAACAAACTGTGATGTAAAAGGTGTCTAAATCAAGGAACAAAAAACACTAGTATCCAAATCCATCCACAAAAGCATCAACTCAAAAAAATCCATAATTAACCTAATTAAATTGAAAAGCTAAGAACAAGTACACCAACCGATTCGAAATTTCTCCTTTAAAACTACTATTACAAGATTGATCAGTAACTTAACCCGGCAAAAGTTGACCCAACACAACAACATGAAACGAAACCAACACGAAATAAGCGGGTTAGTGACGGTTTCAAACACGAATAATCAATGACATACAAAGAAGAAGAAAAAAACCATCAGCAGTACCAAAATATCGGAATCATACCAGGACCAGCAAACCCAATAGCAGCCATGGGTGTAGGCTTAGCATGAACAAGAAAAAGCTTGAAAGGGAAGTTAGGAGCAAAAGGAGCAAAGAAATGATCAATAGCCCATTCCAAAGCATAAAAACTCTGCTCACTATCATCAATTCCAACCAACATATTTGGCTTCTCAGACGTAGCCATTGCTCGAACCTTGGATTACACTCTTGATTGCAAGATTCTAGAAGTGGGTATTGCACAAATCAACTAAATTGAGAGCAATTTGAAGAGTATCAATGAGGCTGACAGATGCGGTGGTGCCGAATGTTTCTTGCTTGTTAGATTTACGAACGGGGATTTCATGTAGTCAGTGGACCCTGCATTCGGATAATGAACATTTGTAAGTAGATAATAAACGTAGAGATTTGTTATTTTCAGTATTATCCATGCATTTTACTTGATAATGATGATGTATTAGAATTTTAATACTTTTATTTAATATTGCAGTAATTTCAATAACTATTACATACTGATAAAAGATATCTTTATTTAAGTAATGAACATCTTATACGTAATGAATATTGCACCAATTAAACATCAAATTTTAAAAAAATTGCAATGATCTCTTTTATCTGTATGTAACAGTCATTGAAATCATTGCAATATTAAATAAAAGTAATAGAATCCCAATACATCATCATTATAAATTAATGATTCATCCCAATACATTCTTTTTGAAGTGATTCACTCAAGTAATATAAATGTTCATTGGATAATACTATATGTTCATTTATGGACTACTAAATGTTCTGTGTCTAACTATATGATGTTCATTGTAAAAAATTTCTAGACGAATGTTATAGCTTCATTTCCATAATACAAATGTTCATTCTTCTAAAGCTTAATGTTCAGTAGTTTTATATAGGATGTTCATTCGTGTAATGTATGATTTTTCCATGCATTATTTTTTGTCAACATTCGTCACGATTCTTGATGCAAAAAAATCAGATTTTTAATAAACTTTGGGAACTGTCTCATTGTACAGTACGTGACTACAATGAACATCTGCAAAAAAAACTTTTGTTTTTCCCAATTACCAAGTAAAATGCATGGGGAATACTAAAAATCACAAATCTCTATGTTCATTGTCTACTTAAGAATGTTCATTCAATGCCCCTCCTCTGTGACACTTGCGTTTTATGTTAAATGTTGTACATTTTATACGGGGTGCACGATGCGCATCGTGCACCCGGTGCAGGATCTTATTTGCGCAATTCCACAGTGCTCATTTTTATTATTCAAGGCATATATCTATCATATATGTTGTTCCTTTACTGGATGTAAAAAAATTAAAAAGTAGAAAAGAAGGCATCTATGATTATCTATCTCTCGAGATATTGTAGTGTGACACGGTTAAAATTACTCCTTCTGTCCCATTTTACTTGTTACAATTTTCATTTTAGGTTGTCCTAAATTATCTGCTACATCCTTATTATAGTATGCTATGATTTACTAATTTACCCTTATTTTTGTCTTTATCCCACTAATTACCCCAACTAATCCCACTAAAACCTAAAGTAACCCCCCCCCCCCACACACACACACACTAAAACACCACCCACCCCAAACCTAACCCTAATTCTCATTTTCATTCCCCAACTCTCTATCTTCTGCCTCTCTTTGTCTCCCTAACTTTCACACTCAAAATCTCCATCTCCCACCCTCTTGCATCTGTAATCCCTTAATTTTCTTATAGATTAATAATCTACACGTGTTCCTAATCATTTTGATACCCAAATAGCAGTGGTTCGTTGCAACCCAAATTTTATGGTTTATTAAAATGGGGCATTTCCATGGATGAGGGGGTGGATCAAGGTGAAAGAAGCCTAAATATTTCGGTTTTGAGGAGGACCCGTTCTCACCTCATGATATGCGTTGTTTCCAAGACATTCTTCGTGGTTTGGCTGCGGAATCCTCCAAGAACCCGGCACCTGACGTTGCTCTGTCTGTGTGTAAGTACTGTGGGTCTTCTACCTCCACTCCTTTAACTAACCAAGTGCATCGTCTTCAAAAACCATCCCAGAATCACCACCATTAGGCTTCAAATCCTGGTCGACGTACTCATATTGATTCTCCAATAGAAAAGAGTAATATCTTCACCTCTTCTTTGATTTGTTTTCGGGTTTATGGTATACCATGTCTTGCCTTGATTCGTTTTTGTTTTCGGCTTGTGTCATGGTATATCATGTTTGATTTGTTATGGGTGTTATGGATCTGGTATTTTTCCTTGATTCGTTTTTTTTTTGGGTTGTGTCATGGTATATGATGTTTGATTTGTTATGGTATGTCATGTTTCTGTTTTTTGTCTTGATTTAGGGTATACATGTTGATTTAGGCTTTTTTGGCTTGATTTTGTTTCTGTTTTCAGATTTTTCTAGTCCTCTTTGGTAATGGTGATGGTGATGGTCATGTTAGGTCTTTGTGTTCTTCTGTTTGTTGATGCTCATGTTTGGTCATGTTAGCCCCTTGACTGAATAGTTAGATCTTTGTGTTCTGGTCATGTGTGTTAGCTCTTTTTGTTGATGCTCATGTCTGTTGATGGTTGGTGAATGTGATGTTTAGTGATGGTCATCTTTGCTCTTGTCAATTTAGGGTTGGTGATGTTTCATGATGTTTGGTTTGTTCTAGTCTGTTAGTTCTTTGTGTTTAGTCTGTTGATTTAGGGTTGATGATGTTTTCTCTGTTCTGGTCTGTTAGTTCTTTGTGTTTAGCTTTTTGTGTTGATGCTTATGTTTGTTGATGTTTGGTGATGGTGATGTTTCGTGATGTTTGGTGATGGTGATGGTCATCTTTGCTCTTGTCTGTTAGTCAATAATTGGCTGCCTCCTCTCCATCATGCTCATTTTGGTGATTTAGATTCGTTGAATTAGCTAACCTATGTTTAATTTTCTGGTTGCTTTAGTGGTTATAGTGTTTCAGTTCATTATTGTGATGTGGGTTAGTTTATTTGGCATTGATTCCTTTATTTCTAGGGTTTGTAAATAGTTTATCATGTTTGAGTTTATTTGGGTGATTTGGATTCCTTTTTTGTAAGATTTGTTTAGGTTTATCATGTTTCTGTTCGTTTTGGTGATTTGGATCTATTTTAGTTCATTGCCTGATTTGGATTCACTTACTTAGCCTTGATTTTGCATTCCTTTTTTTGTGATGATTATCATGCTCATGCTAATGCTTATCATGATCATGGGTATGATGCTAATGCTTTTCTACATACTTATCATGCTCATGCTTGTTTATAGTAAATTACACATAATATGCTTAGCTGGTTTATAGAATTACTTACAAAAAGTGCGCACTTACACATAATATGCTTAGGTTGAGAAATTCACTACTTATCATGCTCACAATTATTCTCTTATGCATTTTCTGGTTCTCCACCATTCTGAGTGCTTGGTCCTTCATCCATTTCATACATGAGACCCTCTTGCACCTAATGTTAACATTCTTGTACAAGCTCCTTTGGTACATATATTGCATTAGGTAGCTCACCTCTAATCTCTAGTGGTTGTTTCTTCATATGTGGTATCTAATAGTAGTTGATGCCTTTGACCTTTAGTATATCTGTCATACATTATTGTAGAGTCAAGAAAATGTGATTAGTTAGCTTTGGATTGTAGTTATTGTAAGCTTCTTCTACTGCCTTAACTAGGTGATCAACTATTTTTAGTGTTGTTTGTTCCTTTAATGATTGAATTGCTATGAAAAATCCTAGATTATTTACATTTAGATCTGGGATTTGGGCAGGCTGGTTGACTAAGTGTATGTTGAATCCATCTTTAGTTGCTTCTTGCATGTACTCAGGATCATCTACTGCTATGTGTGGCTTTGCATTGTCTTGGACTATGTACAATTGCTTACTACCTCATGTTGGCCACTTAGCCCTAATGGTAGGCAATATATTATGTATGATCTTGGCTTTTATGATATCTTTAATTACATTTGTCATTGCTTTCATTTCAAGTGTGCCTGCTGGTCTGTTTTTACTTGTTCTCTATGTTGGGACTACCTTAGTGAATGGAAATATTCATATCTTCCCATCATAAGCTACACTACCCTCTGCAATGATATGTTGCAACTGCAATTATGAACATTACCTTGATGATGCACCTCTTGCTCTTGCATGTTATGTATGGATCTTTCTCATCCGTTGCTAAGTAGTACCTTACTGAGGTTTGTGACATGTAAAACCATTTCTCATCCAAATGTATGACATTGTACATGTTTGCAAATTTTGGGTATGTTGTCATTGTTGATGGAACAATTGCATTCAAACACCACATAACTCTTGTTATCCATTGTACCTTTGTGAGTTCTAGTTTGATTGCATTCGTATGCTTCTTTATGGCTCTTCTTTTCACCAGTATGTATGTTGTTGATTTGTTGCTTCCTATAGTAGGAGCAGCCGCTCTTATGCTTGTTTAATTCCTTAATAGAATGAGAGCAAAGTCATTTGGGTTGAATGACACTCTCTTTCTTCCTACTCTCCCTGTTTTCATGTTATGAACATTGAGTGCTTCATTTGATGATATTTGTGATTTGACTTTCTGCCATATCCTACTAATTGTGCATCTGAAGACATTGTACTCATGTGCTAGCTTGTTTATGTAACCTGTTGGTAGCTTCTTTGCATTTATTTATGGAATTTCATTACTTGCACAATGCTCTAGTAACTTCTCTGCCACATTTTCTCTGTCATCATTGGTCAGCACACAACATGCTCTTCTATTTCCATCCTATGCCTCTGGCACCTCCTCTACTTTTGATATCTCCTCATTCAGTTTTAAGGTATTTGAGTTGTGAGTGAAGAAGTTAAAATCTTCTTCACTTTATACTGGTATATTCAGGTCAATAATTGACCTTGTTTGTGCTGCTTGACTCTCTACATTGACTTAAATGGGTTGTAGGCTTGATGTGGATAATGTTGGCTTGCTCCTAGATGCTCTGTCATTCATAATGTGTGTTGACATGATGCAACTTAGAGTTCTCTAACAAATTCCACAGAGGAGTCACAAACCCCAGGTAAGAACTCACCCAATGATGAAGCAAACTAAGCTAAGCTAAGGATCTTCTTAACTCTGTCCCTTTTGGTGGATTTATGCCTTTGGTGGCTCTGATCCTTTACTAGATTTGTGCCTTTGGTAGCTTTGTCCCTTTGGTGGCTCTGTCCCTTTGGTGGCTCTATGCCTTTGGTGGCTCTGTCCCTTTGCTGGTTATGTGCCCTTGGTGGCTCAATCCCTTTGTTGGTTCTGTGCCTTTGGTGGCTCTGTCCCTTTTGTGGCTCTGCCCCCTTGGTGGCTCTGTGCCTTTGGTGTCTCTGTCCCCTTGGTGGCTCTGTCCCCTTGGTGACTCTGTCTCCTTTACTAGCTCTGCCCTTTGCATTGGTTCTGTCCCTTTATTGGCTATGGTTTGCACTGGTGTGTGCACTGGTCCGTTGACTTCTGCTGGTGTGTATCCATTGACAATGAATTCTTCTAGGTTTTGGTCGTTGACTTCTCTATCTCCTTTTGCTAGTTTTGTCACTTTTTTTTTGTTGGAAATGTGTAATACATTGAAAAGTGTTTTAATTGGTCCCCACTGTATTTATAATGTCATTTATTGAAGAGTTGTTGATTTTTTGGAGGAAAAGGGTGAAAATTTTGAAATTTGGAGACAAAAAGTCAAAAAACTCAAAAAGTGGGTTGGGAGTTCCCTCCAAAAATTTACATAAACTAATTACTATATGATTACTTTTCTATTTTCTACTAATCACACACTAGTAGAAAACAGTTCAATTGCTTCGCCTCAATTGCTGCGGTTAAATAAATTTCGAAGCACATAACAATAAGTGCTGCGATTATTCAAAAAACCGCAGCACTTATAACACAAGTGATGCGGTTATAAAAATAACCGCAGCATTTATTACAAGTGCTGCGGTTATTTAAATAACCGCAACACTTATGAGTCACAAGTGCTGCGGTTATTTGAAATAACCGCAACATTTAATCTTCCCCCAGGAATATAATATATGACTGATTAAATGCTGCGGTTATTTGAAATAACCGCAGCACTTGTGACTCATAAGTGCTGCGGTTATTTCAAATAACCGCAGCATTTAATCAGTCATATATTATATTCCTGGGGGAAGATTAAATGCTGCGGTTATTTTAAATAACCGCAGCACTTGTGACTCATAAGTGCTGCGGTTATTTAAATAACCGCAGCACTTGTTCATTAATATAAAAACCCATCCTTTTATGTTCCAGGCCATTCAAACACGAAAACTTTCCCAGAATCGTCCCAACACTTCAGCGCACAAAAAAAACCTAACCCTAACCTTAACCCCATAACCTAACATCCCAGGCCATTTTGTCTCTAACCCTAACCTTATAACTTACTCATCTCTCCCATTTTGAAGAAGTCTACATACTCCGAAGCTCAAAATCAAGGTTTGTATTTGCCTTAAATTCTAGTATATATTTTTTTTAAATTCTTTTGTCCATAATTTGTTAATATATAAATGCGAAGATAAAAACTTCTTATATGTTCAGATCTGTATGTTACATGTTGTGTTTATGAAAGAATAAGCCTTAAAAATCGAATTTCATAGATTATAGGGTGTTAGAGACCTTTTTTGGGGATAAGAGTGGACAAATTGCCCCTGTAGATCTCTCAAAAATACACAAGTTAGACATATTATAAGCCCTATTCGGAGTCCCATAGTCAATTTTATGGCTTCTCAAAGTTTTTTTTTTCAATATCTCAAATAATACGTCACCAAAGCCGCTAAAGGCTAACATAATTGTGTAGTACCTCTTAAAATAGGTGGTTTCAAAAAAAAATTTACACCATTTGGATCACCGGCTAAGAGATATGCCTCTTCGAACTTTACGAAACCTTGGAATAGCACCCGAAATCTATGAAGAATGAATTGGTTGTTTATTTTGAGTACAAAATATTGTAGATCGCAATTTTGCGTGCGAAAACGAGAGGTCATAATTGAATTTTCGATTTATATGCTTCACGATTCATCATTTCTTAGCTTTTCTTATCTTTTATGACCTATTCATTTTTTTTTTGTTCTGGTAACCATCAATTGCTGCGGTTATTAGAAAAACCGCAGCAAATAATGCTGAAATTTTTTTTTTTTTTTTTTAAAATATTTGCTGCGGTTTTTTGGTAAAATCGCAGCAAATAATAGGTATATTTGCTGCGGTTATTACTAAAAACCGCAGCAAATAAGTATGTTAATTTTTTTTTTTTAGTTTTTAATAATTAATGCTGCGGTTTTTTATAAATAACCGCAGCAATTAAGGGTAATTAATGCTGCGGTTATTTTAAATAACCGCAGCAAATAATATTATAAGTGCTGCGTCAAAAAAAACCGCAGCATTTGTTGGTTTTATATGTGCTTCGGCCATATGTACTTCGGCCATATGTACTTCGGTATAATAACCGCAGCAAATAAGGTTAAATAACTGCAGCAAATAAGGTTAAATAACTGCAGCAAATAGACTTTTTTCTACTAATGACACGTGGGTCACCGCCACTCAATTATATTCCTTAATATCCGTGAAATATGCTATGTAGCACATACTTGGGAGTATATTTTGCCTTATTTGTACCAAACTTGCCAATCATGGTCTACCAGAATTCTTGCGAGTTCCGACTTTGAATATGATTTTATGAGTAGATGTCATATGTCAAATAATCAATCTGAATGAAATAAGATAAGGGTAATTGTTTTCAAAAATATTTATAGCAGTCAAATACCCACAATTCAAAAAACATTCGTTGTAGTTATATATACTTATTTTTAGAATCTTTGAAAATCAAATATAACTTCTTAATAAGAACCTATTAATTATATCAAATACCTTTATTTCCACTTAATTTTCTTTTATAATATTACAAGAGTAATGTATTATAATCCTTATAATTAGTTATTTTGGATAATTTCATATTAGATATGAGAACACCTTAATAAGATTACAATGACTAGTACCTTAGAGTGATTAACATCAATTTCAACCGAATTCAAAAACTCTTACAATTGGGTCATAAACTCTTTTTTAGGCAATTTGGAGAAGAAATATAACGTCATATGCTTAACATGAATCTTATAGGGTCATATTAAGCCATACAAATAATTGAAACTATCGATAAACTAATTAAACACCAACTTCAGCCCGATTTTCCATAATTTTACATTTGGCCAATATAGTAGGAATTCGTCATAGTTAGATTCATTTTGACCAATAATAGGAAGGGCGATGATGCTATTTTTGAACTTTTGGACAGAGCTTATTGTAACAATGCATGGAGGGAATATTTCCCATAAGCTAGAGTCTTTAATTGTCCGATTTTCCTTTCAAAACATAGCCCTATCATGTTAGAAACAAGGCCCCTGATAAAGAAGAAAAGAAGACCCTATAGACTTGAGGCTTGGTTCTTTATTTTTGGGGAAGTCTAGGAGATGGTATATATAGAAAACTTGGTCAAAAAAGAAGTTGGTGGATGATATGAGTAGGGTCTTGCGAAACTGCCAAGTGGTAGTCAACTCCCTTAGGAAGTGGTGTATTGCCTTCAAGAACATGAAGGGATTTCAATGGGACCGGTTTAAGATGATCTCTTCAAGGAGCAGTGTGGCATCTAGTCATTGGAAGAAGCCTCAGGGATAATCTCTAGCAAGAACGAAGTAACTCTTGAGGCCACACTCCAATAGTGGTACAGGGATCAGAAGTCATCGTTTTTCTTCAAATCGGTCAAGGAGAGGAAGGCAAATCAAAGAATTGAATGAAATTGTAGCTTTAAGACTTCAAGATGACTTAACGGACCTTTAAGGTGGACAGGATAAAGGAGGACTTCTTGGCAATTTTGAGAAACCTCAATGGATGCTCTCATTTGCATGGAGTCCTATAAATCCTAAATGGCAAGCTTAAGAGCAACTGGTTTGACCCTCTTCCCAAGCAGCAGCAAGAACACCTACAGCAGCTAAAGAAGCCCTTCTTAATTGCAGGCAGTCTTCAGCATTCAAGCTCTAAAAGCACCGGGGCTAGATAGGATTCCTCCCATTTTCTTTCAGAAATTCTGGGCTTTGATAGGAAAGGATGAAGCCTCGGTTGTTCCAAGTTTCTTCAAGCGTAGGCCACTTCTAAGCGAATAGAATGAAACTTTCATTGTGTTAATCCCAAAGAGAGATAAACCAGATTCGTTGAATCATTTCAGACCCATTGGCTTATGCAATTCAATTTACAAGATTATATTCAAGTCCTTGGTCATTTTCCTAAAGATGGTTATGAAGGACCCTGTAAGTTTGTTTTAGAACGCGTTTGTCCCAAGCCGATTGATGTATGGTAACTGCGTGATTGATCATGAAATGATGACTTGGATGAAACATAAGATGATAGGTAAATTATTTAAAGCGGCTATTATGAAGTTAGATCTGAATAAAGCATACGATAGGGTCTGTGGAAGATTTATTATGGACATCCTGTAGCTTAGGTTATGGAATTTTCCCACTCCTAGCTAGTGTGTTGGCTATGGCAATGCCTATCAACAATCTCCTACTTTATTTTAGTTAATGGCCGGAGAGCCAAGCCGTTCTTTACTCCCTAGGCTAGTCTTCTCTAAGGTGACCCCTTCTTCCTTATATCTTCATCCTATGCATGGATACCCTGAGAATTGAAATCTCTCGTCTATGTTTACTAATGATGCAATGTTCTTCTTTAAGCCATCCCCAAGAATATATTAGCTACTAAATGAGTTTAGCGAAATCTCAGGTGAGTTAATGGGATCAGAAAAATCATTTGTTATTTTATGCCGGATACTCTGAACAAATTCATCCAAGTCATGCGCAAAGTCATGGATCTTTCATATTCTAATCGGAAACTACTGAATATGGCCTTGCCCATGAGGGAATCTTTATTTAAAAGAGGGATAATTCAAGATGTTTCATGCGCCTTTTGTCATCGTATCATAGTCTAGAAACCCTAGACCACCTATTTATAGACTATGACTATACTAAGAGAAGTAGAATTTCAAGGTTGGAACCGTATGGATGAGAAACATATATGCTAACCCATATGTTCAAAATGGATAAGACAGAACATCACAGAGCAGTTCGATTCTTGCTTACTTGTTGGAGCATATGGATACATAGAAGTGAGATATAGTTTAGGCACTACACTCAGCTCCTAACCTGAACGTGATTCTAACCATCCTAGAATCTTGGTAAATTAGAGATACCCAAGTTAAGCCAGGGGAGCTGAGGAAGACAAGAGGCAGCAGTGAAATTTGGATCTCAAGCCCGCCAAGATAGCTATCTAGACCAAGGGTAACTTACACCGGAGGAAGTTGCATATCATGGATGCATGTAGATGATGGAGCATGGAATAGAGTCAAAAGGAAAAATCAGCACGCCCTCATCGCAGCACGCATAGGATAGTTCACATACGAAAGGAACACCATGGGAGCTAGAGGGGGAGAGAGAGTACGAGCCCAATCAGCAGCCTTAACATAAAGGATTTGGAGGAGGCACGAAAAATGAAACAAGATTGACTCATCAGAACAGATAGCATACTAGTAGTCATGGAAGCTTTGATGAACGCTTCAGCACCCAGCTAGGGAGCTTAGGAAGCTAATAAACAATATTGTCTCAAGATTTTCATTTTTTTTTTGTCTTATTTTAAAGTATCTAGAAATCTTATTTCTATAGCACACTATCTTGCTAATGATGATATAAAGTATAACTAATTATTTATTTGTTGTAGCTCATTGCCAAAAAAAAAAAATGGAAAATGTTCACTTTAATTTTTTTGACAGGGCATTCTAATTGAACAATGTTCATCTAATGTTTTTAATAAAAAGAATTTCAACTTATTATAAGGGAATATACGTTTGAGTCATTACTTTTCATGAAAATATTATAAAAAGATAAATTATTTTTTAAATGATAAATTTTTTAATTATCTAACCAAATTACTACGGAGTATGTAGGTAACCAAAAAGTTCAACATAACAAAAATTAAATATATGTAACCTAATTTGTTAATTAATCAACCAAAATAACTGAAAGTTAGCCAAAATTGTTAATTAACTAAATAAAATTATTTTTGTGAGTTTGAAGAATAATTTATCAGTTAGAAAACAATCTTATATTATTATTTAAGAGCAAGAATTAACGTAATGCGAGAAAATCCTAAATCGAGCATTTTTAGAGCATGATATTTCGTTGGACCATAATAACCTTCTTTTATTCCCAAAAAATAGGTAGTTACTCCCATTAGTCTCATAACTTTCTCCCTCACAATTATATTAATCAATTATATATATAAAGTAATCAATTATAAGATATAGATTTGCAAAATTTTAAATGTTATGTGCATTGTATATACCATAAATTTTTTATTAATCATTATATTTTCATCTACTTTCTTAATTAGTATCATTCGTTGATCGAAAATGGTATAGGGTTTTGATTAATCATCATGTTTTCTTCAACTTTTTCTATTCGATCGTGTCATAGGTTTGTCTAGAATGCGATTTAGATTAAGGCATTATGTTAACATCAATTATCAATCATTTTTAAAAGATAGATAATAAAAAATTATTAAATTCATATCTTATATTATTATTTAAGAGAAAAAATTAACGTGGTGCGAGAAAATCCTAAATCAAGCATTTTTAGAGCATAATATTTTGTTGGACCAGAATACCCTTCTTTTATACCCAAAAAATAGGTTTTTACTTACTTACCGTGCATTAGCACGGGCATATACTAATTATACTTTATTTAATAACCTTATAATAATAAAATCATACTTGGCATTGGTTTGTTCTTTTATATTCTAGCTCTAGTAAGTACATGAATGAAATTTGATATTATTTCAAGAAAAAACTAAATTTAACACCAACCAACGATAGGTAGTATTAATTTAAATTAATTTTTCTTTTAAAAAATTACATCGAGTTTCTTTTCATGCTTTCAAATATATATACCTTCAACAATTGTATTAAAATTTTGAAACTTCCACTATCAAAATTATACAAAAAAACTAGTGTTAAAAAAAATCATTAGGAAAAAACATACAAAAGTTGACGTGATTATGACTTTTCTTGAGTATTAATCACCAAATATAGTCAAAGTAGAGCAATACTCAACTTATAAAAAGAAATTGCAGCATGCGACTAAAAGAACCAAAGAAAATATGCTACTTATAACCGCAAAAAGGATCCTGCACCCGGGTGCATCATGTGCATCGTGCACCCGGAATAATTTCACTGACCATTTAGTAAAGCTCACTGAACATTCCCTCTATTTCACTGACCATTGTCACTAACCATTTGCCCAATGAACATATCCTTCATTTCAATGACCATTTGCCCAATGAACATGTCTTTCATTTCAATGACCATTTACTAAATCTCAATGAACATTTGCTCACTGAACATTTGATAAATATCACTGAACATCTAATTAAATCTACTAAATTGTGTTCATTTTACACTGGGTGCATGATGCGCATCATGCACCCGGGTGCAGGGTCCAAGCGCTGAGTTATAACAAAAGGTTTAGTGTGATTGTTTAGTTGTAGACTTGCAGTTTTGTCATAGTTTTGAATACATTTTAGGCTCCGAGAGGAAAGATCTTCAAGATCCAACATTTTCGTCACTAAAGGAGATGTTAAATTTGTTTGATGGGAAGTGTTTTCCTACTTGCTATATTTCTTATAGGGGTGTGCAAAATAACCGTAACTGCTAAATATATCTAACTAGTTCATATTAACAGTTATTTTACTGAACCATTAAGAATTGATGTTTACAGTTGCCAAACTGTGAACCTTAACGGTTAACGGTTATGGTAATAAATTTTTTGTAATGGTTAACCGTTGGTCAACAGACACTATTAATTTAAAAAAAAATTATCCTAAAACCTAATGTCCTAATAAATAATTCAACATACTCTTGACTCTTTATTTTTCCTTCACCCACAACACTCATCTCTCAAACTCCCTCCTTGTTTCTTCAACCTGCAGTCGCAGGGTTCAAATGTGGAAAGCTGAACCACCGCCACCCACAACTCTCCTAGCGCCACTCCCCATTACTCTCCTCCCAACATTCCCCATATTTCCACAACACTCAATTTGATTTGTTAAAGACTTTAAAGTATGAATTTTATATACTTGTTTGGTGGAATACATTGGGAATTGAGTATTGAGAATTGATTTGGAAGTGGGATTAATTATAAAACTATTGGATTTTGTGGGTTGATTTATTTTTTGTTTGCTTGTTGTGTCTCGCATTTGAATAGATCAAGTTTGATTCAAATAATTGTTTGTGGAATTTGTAGTATGTTTTGAATTCAAAAGTGTATGTTGAAAATTTTATGACAAGTTTTTTCATTGAAATAGACCTACTATTGTTGTAATATAGAAAATTAGCAAGAGTCAAACAACTAGAAAAAAGTAGAGCGAAATCGTTAGCGGTTAACCATTAACAATACCGTTAAATACCGGTTAACCGTTTATCGGTTACCGTTACTTAACGGTACGATTACGGTAAACCTTTTCTAATAACCGTTATAACGGTTAACCGTACCGTTAAGGTTTAATGGTACGTTTAATCGTTTATGAACACCCCTAATTTCTCATGTTTGTTTAGTGGGAACAAAGAATGTCAAAAGTTCATTTCACATGTTTGTACTCCCGTCTTTCCATTACTCCATTTTTATTTATGGAGTCAAAATTTAAAAAGTTTAACCACAAATTCTTTTCATGTTATAAGAAATAATATATTCAAGTAGGATTGATATACTTCAATGTAAATTTTTATAATATCAAATCATCATAATTTTTTGTTTCACGAATTTGAAAATAAAAACGTTTTAAACAGTGTTTTGGAGATTGTAAAAGTCAAATGAGGTAAAAAAAAATTAAGAATGTAGTTAGTAATTCAACTTGGGAAATATCAACTTATGGAAATGACTAAATGTAATTAATGAACGGAAATGAGAAAGGTAATAATAGCCCTTAGTTTTAAATCAATGGCTGATAGAGCTTGAACAACCCAATAGTTTTTTATATTTTTTTTCTTATACAAAATCATAACTCTCTCTACATAGTCTTCAGTGCACGTCTCTCTCCCTCCATTTTTGTACCTTGATCGGGTACTCTTGTGTTTCATATGTAATATTTTTCCCAATCTGAAAAATCCGGCAATCTATCGCCGTACTTCCAAAATGATATGATCATTACTGTCAGCCATCTACTATTTTCTAATGGATTTAAAGAGAATAAATCCTCCCCTGTTTCCTAATGATATGATTATATTTTTTTACAAAGTATTCGCGTGGACACCTCTTACAAGTAACTTTATTCGACACAAATATCTAAATAACATAGTTTAAATGTCTATTAGTAGTAACGTCAAAATCTGACTCGAATTGCGAAAATATCTGAAATCGACTTGCACCTAATTTGGTTATGACCATAAAAGTGAGATTCATAAACTGATGCAATCAGACATGAAGTCATCTCAAAATAGACCAGATATTCCAAGACTGGAAACTGATTTAACCCGATAAATAATTATCCTAACTGAAAATGACTAGTATCCAATTTTACCGACCTGTTAACAACCTGATTATGTATAACCAAATTTTGCCTTCAAATATATGGATACGGTTAATGTATAATACATAATTCAATAACTCATGAAACTAATTTTTCTTAAACTTATCATAAGTCTAATGTTATTTAAAGTGAAATAAATATCAGAAAAAATGAAAGTCTTTTGATTCTTTGGGCCTATTGCAAAATCTACAAATGATTTCGATCTAAGTCACTTTGTGCTAGAAGCTAGACATTTGAAGCATATCCAACAATATATATCACATGCCTCTGCAAGAGTTATAGGGAAAAAAGTTAAGAACAGTTTAAACATATGTATTATTGTACTGTGGTGGTTTATATATAATTCTATATAATTAATTGCATAACTTATCAACTTTATCGATATACTATACAATAGGGCACTTCAAATAACAAATCTTAGTTACATAAAATTAGCAAGTTATGAGCAATATGTTGCTAATGCATTGCCATTTGAACAAAACTCTCCCTGCAATTACCCGCTATTTATTAATTGACCATCATATAAAAAACAAGTTATCAAGTGATTTGATCCGAGATTACTTGATATGATCCGAGATGAATATAACAAAATAGTAAAAAATGAATCATAAATCGATAATAATGCGTTATCATGAATGACAAATTCAAACTCGATAAGGCCTGATGAAGATTTCAATTGAAACCGAGATGACCCTTTACCATAAGTGACTTGAGGCGATATCTTCCAAAACCAAACAACCCATTCAGGAATTGATTTGAATCAACCTGAACAAACTATGACTTGAACCCAAAATCTACTTGAATAAAAAATAACCCACTATAACTCATTTAAGAACCAATTCGGATTAACCCGAACTAAGTATAATATGAACCCAAAATCTACTTGAACCAGAAACAACCCACTGTAATTCGTTTAGGAACCGACCCAAATCGAGCATGGCCCAAACTGAATACGACCCAATCTAAACCCGGACTAATCTTTGAAAGAAAACAATCAATTTGACCCAACCTAATAAAGATCCAACCTGATCCGACCCAACCCAACCCAACCCAACCCAACCCAAAAAACTAAATTGAGCTACTTTAACTCAATTTGATAAGAACCGATAAGACAACTCAAAACCTACTTGTAGATCCGAATTACCACTTAGGCAAAAACAATAAAAACACGCGTCGTTCGCAGCTAGTAACAAACTCCAGAAACGTCCAGCATTTTGAAGACACACACGACCCACCTCACTTTCTTCATATCAAGCCACCTTTACCCCTCACTGCTCCAACGTGTAATACTACTCTCTTCTAGCATTCCCACCCACCCAAAAAAAAAAAAACACAGAGAATTATGGCAACGCCATCAGAGAAACCAGTGATGATAGTAGGAATGGATGAGAGCGAGGAAAGCTTCCATGCTTTGGAGTGGACACTTGATCATTTCTTTGCTCCTTACACTCCTAACCACCCTTTTTACCTCTTACTCGTTCATGCTAAACCTCCTCCTACATCAGCTATTGGGCTCATTGGCCCTGGTAAGCACCTTAGCTTCCGATCCACGCCTGATTTCGTCATATATTTTGTAACTACGTTAGTATGTGGGAGTGTTTGTTTCTTGGCTTGTGTGTTATGTTTATAAATTTGGGGTTGCGGAGTTATGAATCTTAGTTATGATGTTTGAATTATATTGTTGTTTTCAGAAGCTGCAGACGTTTTGTCACTGATGGACCGTGATTTGAAGAAAGTAGCCGTTGGAATCATAGAAAAGGCTAAACATTTGTGCCACTCTAGATCGGTAATCAGTTTACCGTTCTGTTTTACATATATTAAACTGTTGGAATAAAAATATATTTTGTGATTAGATGGTGGGAAAGTGGTGTTTAAGATGGACTTACGAAAATTTATTGTTACGTCAAGGTGGCATTAATTGTGTTAAAAATAATCTATTTACCCTTCTCTTTTACACGTAAGGCTTGGTGCATGTTTGTATCTTCTACTTATATGGTATTGTTTCCTATAACATTATTATATTGAAAATTATATGATGGGTAAGAGCTCGAGGGTTGTAATAGTAAATAATATATACAAACCCTTTATACATTTCGTAATTCGATATTAATCTTGGTATGCATTTCAAACTTAGAGAAACTTCTAATTTATGACAGGGATAAATTTGGTGATTTATATATGGAAAAAATGTAAAAGGAAAAAAATGCTTTGATGAGATAGTCGTATTATTTCATGTATAGTTGTTAGGTGGTATTATTCGGATATAAGTGGTATTATCTTATCTACATAAATAAAATTACGAAAATATTTTTTTATAACAATCTTAGATTTAAAATAATGATTCATATATAAAAATGAAATTACGAAAATGATCCATAAAATTATTTTCGATCAAACTTGTTGACTTGATGAATTCTACAAGAGGGGGGGTGAATTGTAGATGGGAACAACTTCGGGAACTTATAGCAAATATTGCGAAATTTAAAACGCTATAAGGAACAAGAGTGTAAAGAGAGATTTTTACATGGAAAACTCCTTGTGCCCAACAAGGAGAAAGACCACGACCCACTCGGGATTTTACCACACTTTCACTAATAGGGCAACAACTCAGTTACAACCTATGGAACTCTTCTCAACTTAAGTTCCTCTACAAACTTAAGTTCCCCACTACAATCCCTCAATTGTAGTGCTCTCTCTTTCTCTAGTTTCTACTCTGAAACTCACACTCTAGACTCACTCAAGTCTCACTACAAGGTTCACTCAACCCTTTCTCCCAATTACAACTCTGTAAAATTTACTCTATGTGCAAGAGGAAGTAATTAGGAACTTGGGAACTCTACTCAAGGATAAACGTTTGAAAGCTCTTGAGAAAATATATTGTAGGTCTGTGTTTTTTCATTGAAAAATCAAGTCTGGATTTATAGAAAAATATAATCTCTTAACTGACTCTCCACTTCTCCCACAACTGCCAAGTTTCCTTGGTTTTAGGACATGTTCCCATGTCCAAGCAGTTGCGAGAAACGTGGGGTGAGTGCTCTCCAAGTTTCCAGAAAACTTTGAATGTTTTCCTAAAATCTCGCCAACAATATGCACGTTCAACATCATCAGTTAAGTAGTAAAAAGATAATCTTGGAATTAGGATATATTTTTCAAAATGATAAAAAATCTTTTTGTAAAATATTATCTTAAAACTTATTTTCCAATAATAATAAAATCTTTTTACTAAAGCATATTTTATCAAATCCCATTTTTTAAGTAGAACAAAATAAATAAATTTTCTTAAGCTTTTTAATAAACTGACGTTTTAGTTCATGTCAAGATGAGTTCCTAATCAAGTTCCCATTACCTAAGTTCCTTCACACTTACATAAATCCTAAACTCGATTTAGTCTTTATGTCTTCACTTCTATGAAGTTTCAGCTCAGCAACTTCAAGTGGTTCTCCTCTTATTCCTACTCAGGAACAATGTGATGCATGGCTTGAATAGCTTCTTGTTCCGTTAAGGCTGCTGCATCTTCTCTTCACTGCTCAGTTGTGTTCCTACTCAGGAACTCAGTGATGCACAGGAACTTAACAAAGACATTTAGTCAAGTTTGCTTTGGGTCATCATCAAAACATCATAAGGATCAACAATATTCCCCCTTTCTGATGATGACAAACCTAGGAAAACTTAAGGAGAAAAAATTCAAGCAAGCAAGCAATTATGCAAAAAATAAAAATACAGAAAATAAACTTAAGCAGAAACCAAATGTTATTTTCCAGAGAGATTGCAGCTAGGAGCAAGGAACTTTTAGCCTTCAAGTTTGTCGGATCTTTTCCCCCTTTTGGCATCAGCAAAAAGTACAAATAGAGACAAATGACTAAACACACCACTACTCTTAAAAGGGCAGTTAGTTAGAATCAGAAACAATGGGAAAGAGTCCTGCATATGCATAATAATCAGGCAGTCATAGCAAGCACAAATAGTCAAAAATTTCCAAGATGTCACAAGCCAGTTCCTAATTAATACAAGCCAAAAGAAAATGTTCACCCAAACACAAAATAACAGAAAACAAAAGAAATTGTTTCAAATTAACACAAACATCAGTAAAAGAGGGTGAGGAGGTAGGGAAGGCTAAGGTTCAGCTGGGTTTTTGGCTTCTTCTGCTGACACTTCCTCAAAGGCAACTGAGTGGATTGTGTCGAGGATCAGTTGGTGGTTCTTTGTCAGTTGATCTTTGTGTTCCTCTAGTTTGGTAGCCAAAGAAGCAACAGTTTCCTCTAGAGCAGTTACCTTGCTCACCAAGAGAGCATTAGAAGACAACACTTCAGCAAGGGAGTTCCTTAGTTCCACCACCAAATTGTCCATCTCTGAATTGGTGGAACTAGGACCCCCAAAGGCAGCAAAACCATAACATGTTGAAAAGGGTGTAGGAACGGCAGGAGTAGTAGATGAGGTTTCTTGAGGAAGAGGAACTGGGGATTCAGGAATCCTTAAATCCTTTGCCTCAGCGTTAGGAGGAACAGGCTCTTCCTCATCTTCATCAAGAGTCACCATGACTGGTGACCTGGGAATTTTAACTCCTTGGGAAGCTATTCTCATGCTCTTCCTTATCCCTTTCACAGGAACTTCCTGTTTAACCTCCAGAACAACCTTCTTCTTCTTCTTCCTCACAATCTTCTCTGTGGCAACTGCATCATCAATATCTGTGGCAGGTTCCCCCTCAACATGTACTTCCGGGTGTGCCTCGGATGCAAAGCAGATGATCCCTTCAACAATTTTGAGATTTATTCCCAAAAGGGTACTTTCTTGTATAAAATTTTCTGGTTTTAGATCAATGTACTCATCCTCATTATCAAAAGAAATACCAAAACTTTGAAAAACAAAGGTTAGGAGCGACCCATAAGGGATAGAGAGATGAGGAACACAGTGATCTAGGTGACGGATCATCAAGGCAGGAAAGTTAATGGGAATTTTTTGAGCTAGGCAGTAGATGATGGTAGTGTCTAGAAGGTTGACAAGGCTGCGTTTTTGTGGTCTAGGAAGAAGTCCTCTTCGTACTAAATTGAAAAGCAGTTTGTGTAGAGGGGAGAGCACATTGTGATCAGTGGAGGAGACATTTGGAGTTCCTCCAATGTATTCTATCATTTCAGTGTCGGTAACACCATTGATTGACAAGCTTATCCGACCCTTAAAATATGAGCAATGCCCTGTATTTGGAACTTTAAACAACTCGGCCAGATAGGCACCATCAAAGGAGATTTGGGTTCCTTTGACCCTCCCTGTACATACTCCCTTTATACACTTAAACGATGAACAAAACTCGTCCATCAAAGCAGGGAACACAACATTTTTAGCACACACATCCAACAAATATATCCAATTTTGAAACTTCAATAGATCAAGGAGATCATTAAACTTACAAGACATGCACCAGTCCAAATTGAGAGCAAACCCTAGCATGTATTTATCCCTTTTTATGCGTGGAGGCTTTTGGGGTTCCTCTGGTTCTGGTTCCTCGGTCTCGGAGATGTCACCGGTGCTGCCTGCGGCGGCAACCTTTCTCTTTTTTGCACGGCGAGGGTTCGGTGGATTTGTTGGGGAATTTGGAGGATGTACCATCTGGATTGGAGGGTGTTCCATCAAGGTTGGGTCTTCTTGTGTGTCCGTTGTTGAGTTTGCCATGAGCGGCGGTTGTTGTGGTGGAGGTGATGGGATGATGGTGAGTTCCATGGGTGCTTTTGATTTTGCGGTTTGGGGTTGTGATTTTTGTGGCTTTTTCTGTGTGGGAACAGGTGAGTTGAGGCTTGTTTTCATGGTTTGAAGTAAGATAGGAAGAGGAAGGGGAGGTGTCGGTTAGGAGGGAGAGATTTATGGTGGAGTTTATTGTGGGGGAGGTAAAAAGATTTATCTTTTTCGTTTTGACTTCAATTTTGGTAGATATTTGTGATTAATTCAAAACAATAAATTTTTAAAAAAATAAATAAATGAAAGTGTGAAATGGACGGTTTGTGTGGGTGAGAAAAAATAGGGAAGTTGGAATAACAAGTCTAGAGATATTTTTCAGGAATTGTTATCCAAGGAAGAAACAGAGAAAAAAAAATTATATAAGGGAAAAGGTAAAAAAAATTAAAGAAACAATGCTTGTACCTACAACATTAGGAACACGGAACAAATCAACATGGCTTATGACTCTTTTTCCTTTTTAACTAATTTGTACAAGTATTCATGCACTGATCATACTTATAATTAGGAGTTCCATCACAAAGTACAATTCTAAACTATGTTTCCACACCAATGTTGTGTATAATCATTTGTACTAAAAAATTATTGCGTACCTTGGAGGAATTTCAAGGACAATCAATTAAGCTTTATCATTCCGAGTTCCAGTCGCATTTTCTCATGCTTGTCTCTACTCAAAGGCTTAGTTAAAATGTCAGCTATTTGATGATCGGTTTGACAAAAGGTCAATCTTATTAAGCCTTTTTCCACATTCTCCTTCAAAAAGTGATGCCTAATATGAATGTGTTTGACTCTAGAGTGATGAACTGGATCCTTTGAAATACATATAGCACTTGTATTATCACAGTAGATGGGAACACAATCAAGAATAATGCCAAAGTCACGCAATTGTTGTTTTATCCACAAGAGTTGGGAACAGCATGCGGCAGCAGCCACATATTCTGCTTCGGCTGTGGATAGAGCAACAGTATTTTGTTTCTTGGAACTCCAAGAAACCATGCAAGGACCAAGAAATTGAACCATACCTGAGGTACTCTTGCGATTGACTAAATCTCCAGCATAATCGGCATCAGCATAACCTTTTAGATCAAATGTGTCACTTGTTGGATAAAACAGACATAGATCATCTGTTCCTTTCAAGTATCTCAAGATCCTTTTTACAGCAGTTAAATGAGATTCTTTGGGATTTGATTGGAACCTTGCACATAAACCAACACTGAATGCAATGTCAGGTCTACTAGCAGTTAGATATAACAGTGAGCCAATCATTCCTCTATATTTTGTTTGATCCACACTTTTCCCTTTGGGATCTTCGTCTAGTCTTGTGGCTGTTCCCATTGGAGTGTGGTTAATCTTTGCATTGTCAAGTTCATATTTCTTAAGGAGTTCCTTGACATATTTTTGCTGGTGAATCATAGTTCCTTTCTCAGTTTGTTTTATTTGTAAACCGAGAAAGAAGTTGAGTTCCCCCATCATGCTCATTTCAAACTCACTGCTCATTAGATCAGCAAAATACTTGCACAAAGATTCGTTAGTTGCACCAAAAATTATATCATCTACATATATTTGTACAACTAAGAGATCAGTTCCTTTGGATTTCAAAAACAAAGTTTTGTCTATTCTTCCTCGTTTGAAATCATTTTGCAAAAGGAACTTGGAAAGTCTTTCATACCAAGCCCTTGGAGCTTGTTTTAACCCATATAGAGCCTTATCAAGCTTAAAGATATGGTTAGGAAAGTTTGGATTTTCAAATCCAGGAGGCTGTTCCACATAAACATTTTCCTCTAAAAATCCGTTTAAGAAGGCACACTTAACATCCATTTGATATAATTTAAATCCCATGAAAGCAGCAAAAGCAATTAATATTCTAATAGCTTCTAGTCTAGCAACTGGAGCAAAGGTTTCTTCGAAATCAATACCTTCCTGTTGGTTATATCCTTTAACAACCAACCTTGCCTTGTTCCTGATAATTGTGCCATGTTCATCCAGCTTGTTCCTGAATACCCACTTGAGACCAATCACCTTCTGATGTTCCGGCTTGGGCTTAAGGTGCCAGACTTTGTTCCTTTCGAACTCATTTAACTCATCTTGCATGGCATTTATCCAGTCAGCATCTTCTAAGGCTTCTTTATGATTTCGAGGCTCAATGATGGATAGAAAGGCATGAAAAGCACTGAAGTTCCTCAGTTGAGATCTGGTTTGTGTTCCTTTGCTAATGTCACTGATGATGAGATCTACTGGATGTGACTTTTGATGTTTCCATGGTTTGGGTTGGAAACTTGAAACAGGAATTCGACCAGAATTTTCTTCAGCATCAGGTTCTTCATTTTCATTCAAATCTTGAGCTTGTTCCTTTGCAGGCTCTTCATCTTGAGGATCAGGTATAGGAACTTCATTATTTACAGGTTGTTCATGCTCCTGATTTTGATTTGCTATTATGAGTTGCTTAGGTGGTTGAGAAGTGTCCTCATCTTGGTCTGTGGGACGAATCAGACCAATTTCAAAGTTGTGATCTTCATGTTCCTGCATACTAGAGCGTGTGTTAGTTTCATCAAAAATTATGTGTATGCTTTCTTCGACACACAATGTTTCCTTGTTGAAGACTCTATAGGCTTTGCAACTTGTTGCATATCCAAGAAAGATAGCTTCATCACTTCTTTCTTCAAATTTCCCTATGTTCCTCTTACCATTGTTGTGTACAAAACATTTGCATCCAAATGCTCTCAAGTGTGAGATATTTGGTTTTCTTCCTTTTAGTAGCTCATAGGGAGTCTTGTCTATCAGTGGTCTGAGCATGACTCTGTTGATGATGTAACAAGCTGTGTTAATAGCTTCTGCCCAGAAGTTCCTTGGAAGACTACTAGAGATAAGCATTGTTCTAGCCATGTCCTCCAACGTTCTGTTCTTTCTTTCCACAACCCCATTCTGTTGAGGTGTTCTAGGGGCAGAGAAATTATGATTTATTCCATGTTCCCTGCAAAAATCATCAAACTTGGAGTTTTCGAACTCTGTTCCATGGTCAGATCTTAGATGTATTAGTTGATAACCAGTTGACTTTTGAATCTTCTTAGCAAATGCTACAAATTCATCAAAAGTCTCATCTTTGCTGGATAAAAATATAACCCAAGTAAATCTAGAGAAATCATCAACTAAAACCAAGACATATCTTTTTCCACTTCTACTTTGAATTCTCATGGGACCACACAAATCCATATGGACGAGTTCCAGTGGCTTTGTGGAGGTCACCATCATTTTAGATTTAAAAGAAGATCGAACCTGCTTTCCTCTCACACATGCATCACAAACTTTGTCATTAAGGAACTTAATTGAAGGAAGGCCAACTACCAAGTTCCTTGATCTTAGTTTGTCAATTAATGAGAAGCTAGCATGTCCAAAACGTTTATGCCACAGAAGTGGATCATCCTCAATAACTCTCAAACAAGTTAGATTGTTCCTTGGAACAGTATTGAGGTCCACTGTATAAGTGTTCCCTTTTCGTGTTCCTTCCAAAATAACTTTTCCAGTGTTATTGTTGATGATTTTGCATTTTTCAGAAGTAAAGCTTACAGAGTTTCCTTTGTCACAAAATTGTGATATACTTAGCAGACTGTGCATCAATCCTTCGACTAGGAACACATTGTCTATTGAATGGGAACTTGACCTTCCGACTTTGCCTATGGCAATAATTTCACCCTTTTTGTCATCTCCAAAGGTCACAGTCCCTCCATTGTAGGCCGCTAGTGAGAGAAATCTTGATTTGTCTCCAGTCATGTGCTTGGAACAACCACTGTCGAGGTACCACGAGTTGTTCCCCCTCACTAGGACCTGCAAAAGAATTAGTTGTTAGGATTAGGAACCCAGTCCTCCTTGGGTTCCTCTGTTGTTACAATATAATCACATTTCTTTTGCCATATTTATTTAGCATGATTTTCATTTTTAGCAGTACTGTTTTCTTTCTTTTTACAAGTTCCATTTAGGTGATTACAATGACCACAAAAGGAACAAATTTTACTGCTTGGGAGTTCCACATACTTTTTCTTTTTGCCATTTTTCTTTTTGTAACCAAGACCTTCCGTCCTTTTGGTTTGGGCATCAAGAATCCATTTGGGAACACCCAATTGTTCGATCCTCTTATCTTTTCTTGCACACTCAAGTTCCTTCTCAAGTTTCTCCTTTTGTTCCTTAGCTAATTTCAAATCGCTTTTTAAATTTTCTAAATCAGCATTAAGGGTGACTAGAGGAACTTCAATAGAGTTGCAAGAATTGATATTAGAATACAACAGCTTGTATTGAGTCAACTCGACTTTTAATATAATATTATCATTTTTGACTCGTTCAATTGTTTCTTTGAGCAAAATATTTTTGTCTAGTATCTCAAAGAATCTTTGTTGAACATCAGACCTGATATTATTCAAGTAATTAATATGATCTTTGCAAACATTTAATGCTTTATCACTTTGAGCTTTCTTATTACATATTTCTTTATAATCGTCTAGAGTTTCTAAGAGTAAAGAAATAAGTTTTTCTTTGGACAAGGACTTAAGATAGTCTGAGTTGATAGTTACCTCATCATTGATTGTGTTTGAATCATCATGTTTGGCCATTAAACATAAGTTGGCTGTTTCTTCCTGAGGCTGTTCCTCTTCTTGATCCGAGTCAGATTCTCCCCATGCAGCAATCATAGCCTTTCTGTAGTCAGTCTTTGAAAATGAGGGTTTGTTGAATCTTTCCTTGGCTTGTTCCTTCCCTTTACCCTTTCCTTTTTCTGACTCCCATAAAGGACACTTGTTGATGAAATGATCCAGGCTTCCACACTTGTGACAAGCACCTTCTCCTTTGGAATTTTGATTTCTTTTAAAATTCCTTACCTTGTTGTCACCAGTCTTGAAATTTCGATACATCTTTTTGAGTCTTCTTACCAGCATAGCAGCTTCTTCCCCATCAGTCTCGGAATCATCAAGTTCCTCAGCTTTGAGTGCTAGCCCACGATACTTGGAACTTTCAGTGTTGCTAGCTCCTAAGTGTAGCTCGTGAGTCATAAGGGAACCAGCTAGCTGCTCAATGTTGAACTTGGTGAAGTCCTTTGTTTCTTGAAGAGCAGTCACCTTGGCTCTCCAACGTTCATCTTGGGGAAGACTTCTCAATATCTTTCTTACCTGTTCATCAATAGGGATATTTCTTCCAAGGGAAACTAACTCATTTGTTATGTTAGTAAAGCGTGTAAACATTTCTTGAATAGTTTCTTTTGGATTCATTTCGAATCTTTCATATTTAGACATTAGCAGATCAATTTTGGAACGTTTAACCTCATTTGTTCCTTCATGTGTTACTTGGAGTAAATCCCAGATTTGTTTCGCATTCTTGCATCCCATTACACGATTGTGTTCATGGGGTCCAAGACCACAGTGAAGCAACTTTACAGCCATTGCATTAATTTCCATTTTTTCAAAATCTTCTTTATCAAATTCAGAAATAGGTTTAGGAACTACATCATTGTTTTCGTTGGTAGAAGTAACTTCAAAGTCTCCAACTTCTATGACACGCCAAACTTGGTAGTTCTCAGCCTTGATAAAGATTTCCATCCTGTTCTTCCAGTATGAATAGAATTTGCCATTAAACATAGGAGGTCTTTGCGTAGAGTAACCTTCTTCAAGTTTCTCGTGGGAATTCATCTTTTACAGGAACTTAACTCGACAGGGTAGCCTGCTTACTCCGAGAACCTTGCTCTGATACCAATTGTTGACTTGATGAATTCTACAAGAGGGGGGGTGAATTGTAGATGGGAACAACTTCGGGAACTTATAGCAAATATTGCGAAATTTAAAACGCTATAAGGAACAAGAGTGTAAAGAGAGATTTTTACATGGAAAACTCCTTGTGCCCAACAAGGAGAAAGACCACGACCCACTCGGGATTTTACCACACTTTCACTAATAGGGCAACAACTCAGTTACAACCTATGGAACTCTTCTCAACTTAAGTTCCTCTACAAACTTAAGTTCCCCACTACAATCCCTCAATTGTAGTGCTCTCTCTTTCTCTAGTTTCTACTCTGAAACTCACACTCTAGACTCACTCAAGTCTCACTACAAGGTTCACTCAACCCCTTCTCCCAATTACAACTCTGTAAAATTTACTCTATGTGCAAGAGGAAGTAATTAGGAACTTGGGAACTCTACTCAAGGATAAACGTTTGAAAGCTCTTGAGAAAATATATTGTAGGTCTGTGTTTTTTCATTGAAAAATCAAGTTTGGATTTATAGAAAAACATAATCTCTTAACTGACTCTCCACTTCTCCCACAACTGCCAAGTTTCCTTGGTTTTAGGACATGTTCCCATGTCCAAGCAGTTGCGAGAAACGTGGGGTGAGTGCTCTCCAAGTTTCCAGAAAACTTTGAATGTTTTCCTAAAATCTCGCCAACAATATGCACGTTCAACATCATCAGTTAAGTAGTAAAAAGATAATCTTGGAATTAGGATATATTTTTCAAAATGATAAAAAATCTTTTTGTAAAATATTATCTTAAAACTTATTTTCCAATAATAATAAAATCTTTTTACTAAAGCATATTTTATCAAATCCCATTTTTTAAGTAGAACAAAATAAATAAATTTTCTTAAGCTTTTTAATAAACTGACGTTTTAGTTCATGTCAAGATGAGTTCCTAATCAAGTTCCCATTACCTAAGTTCCTTCACACTTACATAAATCCTAAACTCGATTTAGTCTTTATGTCTTCACTTCTATGAAGTTTCAGCTCAGCAACTTCAAGTGGTTCTCCTCTTGTTCCTACTCAGGAACAATGTGATGCATGGCTTGAATAGCTTCTTGTTCCGTTAAGGCTGCTGCATCTTCTCTTCACTGCTCAGTTGTGTTCCTATTCAGGAACTCAGTGATGCACAGGAACTTAACAAAGACATTTAGTCAAGTTTGCTTTGGGTCATCATCAAAACATCATAAGGATCAACAAAACTTATGTGTTGATTAGTGTTATATATGCTTGATTTTATAAGATCACTATTATGAAATACCCTGAATGGCTGAATGTATTGCTATTTGTGTGATGTTTAAATTCATAATTAAGCCGAGTTGCCTTAATTATAAACTTTGGTTATTACATTTTCATTTTTGGAATCAAAGTTTAAAAGTTTTTACCACAAATTCTAATTATATTATAACAAATAATATATTCAAATGAGATCTTAGTGGATACATCTTAATGTAAATTTTTATAATATTAAGTTTTCAAAACTTTTTATCTTATGTATTAAGAGGAGAAAAATGTTTTAAATTGTGTGTTGGAAACCGTAAAAAGTCAAATATAACAAACAAATAGAGACGGAAGGAGTAACTATTACGAAGTATTTGGATGGGGAACTGATGCTTGCTGTTTTGACAAGATATAGTGAGTATTCAGTACTTGTAAATCATCGAGTTTGCTTTCGATTCAGGTTGATGATGTTACCCTTAAAGTTATAGAAGGCGATGCTAGGAATGTTCTTTGTGAGGCTGTTGAAAAGAATCACGCATCCGTGTTGGTTGTGGGAAGTCAAGGATATGGAGCAATCAAGAGGTAACTCAGCTTCTTAGTTCTTACATGTCTATGATCGGACTAGTTAAAATTTCATCTTGTAGGTGAATCATGCTTTTTTGGTTTAATAGCTAAGCAATATAATTTAGCTTCCCCTCCCCCCTGAATTGCGTGACAATCTTTGTTAGGTTTAATAGCTTAGTGTAACGTACTAACATGCTTTGTTGGTTGACTAGCTTAGAAAAATTATCATACAGATCCCAGTTGTTTTCATTCTGAAATTATCCTATAATTCAGTTGGAAAATCCGATTTATACTCTTACTGTCATACATATTCTACTACTTTTTATTACTATCTAAAATCATTAGAATAAAAAAATCCGATTCCGAGAAGTGTTTTATTATTGCTCTTTGCTCCATGTCTGTATACTTCTTTCACATGTTCTTCAAGTCATAGTTTTGTTCCTTGAAATATGCCTCATAGGTATCATAACAGAGCTTCCGCTATTAATTGCGTATAGTGAAGATTACTTTACAGACATACTGATGTATATCTCGATATGGATTCTTACAATGGTCGTGAGATCAAATCCCGTTTATATCATTTCATTGCTTGGACTTCAATTTGAACTTAATTTCTACAAAATTCAGCAAAAACTGCAGGATAATCATATGAATAGCAAATAACACTAGTTCTGAACCCAGGTCGTAAAAGAAAAAAGGGTAGATTGGTGTGTATGTAGGAAGATGGTTCCTGCAGAAGGAATACCAATAGATTGTGGAAAGTTGCTCACAGTTACAGGTTACTTTGATTTAACTGCAGGGCATTTCTTGGGAGTGTAAGCGACTATTGTGCTCATCACGCTCACTGCTCGGTAATGATCGTCAAGAAGCCGAAGAATAGTAAGAAATAATCCCACTCTTGGAACTGTACTGTAAGCTGATCAATGGCGCTGTAGGAGAAACCTTCGGTCCTCTTATATATAACATCGTAATGTTTGTTTTTTGTTATGCATAACTATTACTGCAAAATAATGAAAAGTTGAGAGTTTGATGTTGTTTCAGTAGGACAATGCATCAGTAATGAACCACCTTTGGTGTTGTACTTGCTACTTACGCACTTGCTTATGATGTCTTTCTTTGTACAGCTTCATTTTCATCACCTCTGCCTTTGGAGAAAGACATGAAAAATATATATTATGGTGGCTCATTGTTGCATATCTTGCTTAAGTGAACAAATTCTTTTTTCTATTGAGAGAAAGTGAACAAGTTTTTTTTTTTTTTTTTTGATCTGTTGTCACATCATCATTCTCATTGATGATGATCGCCGCTATGGGTCTATTTTTGAACTTAGTGATATCTTAAAATGAAGAAAGTTGTAAATCGATAAAATTCGATAGCATGTCGTGAATGATCGATCGTCTATTGATTTGGGTAAAAAAAAAATTGATAGTATGTCGTGATAAAAAAAAAATAAAACTTGCACTTTTATACTTGAAAAAGGTGAGCTTTTTTTCATATTTAGGTAAACCTTAGGTATAAAATGTTCGTTTGAATTGCCCTAAAGTACAAATATTTTCTGGTGGATCGGTTTCGGCTTATTTTCTGGTGGCGGCTTTTGCACATAAAATTTCTATCCAAACTTGGACTTTCTATGAACTAGGCCACCATTCATTAGCTCTGATGACTTTTCTAGTCACAATTTTGTGTCTAATTTGTTCGTAGTTCTTTTCTTCTGGATTTTTTTTTTTTATAGATTCAACATCATGATAGAAGTGTTATTGGTTGTTGTGGAAAGAATCAAGTAGTAACCCATTTAGGTTATCTATTTTACGTAAACCTTGAAGACTTATACTCTGCTCATTCTGAATTTAAACTTTAAAGATGTATTTTGAAATGAATTGATCTGTAAATACCCTTCCAAAACCTTTCTTATTCCTTAAAAATGGCTATTTACATGGAGAAAGAAAAAAAAAATCAAGAAGCAATAATAAATGAAAGACTTGATTGGGGATGTCTTCATCAGAATTGTTGGTAGGATTTAGGAACGTAAGAATGTAGCACCATATTTTTACATCTTCTGACCATGTCAAATCTTCATCTAATTCCACAAGCTAAGATCTCCTCTTTCAATTCTTTTCCTTTATCTTCAAGGTATATAATTTCAATTAATTCTTGATCATACATAAAATTCCATAGGATATTGTATGAAAGTAGAACTTCTTCTATTCTCCTTGGGGAGTAGAAGTTTATTATTATTATTATTATTATTATTATTACTATTATTATTATTACTATAATAATAATAATAATAATAATAATAATAATAATAATAATAATTATTATTATTATTATTATTATTATTATTATTGAGTAGGTAAGTTTTGCTTTGCTGAGAGTAGATTTATGCCTTGGTCTAGGTACAGAGGGTTATTGATCATGGAGAATAGGGGTGTTCATTGTCGGGTACCCGGACTTTCGGGTACCCGCTTAAAGCGGGTCGGGTCACAGGGTACCCGGTTAATTTTTATTATTCTTTTTACTAAAAGCCTTGTGTTCAATGACTATTTTTTTTTCTAAAAATCTAATTTTGAGTAGTGAGTGTATCATGCATCCATGATTTTACCCTACTCCATAATCATCCCCCTTGAAAAAATCAAGAGGATGAACTGAACGTCATATGCTAAAAAAACACGAATCAAAAGTTCACTATTTTGGTGCACACAAGCAAAACCTCAAAATATAGTGTACCAAAATCAAACTTAGTGCCATAACATTACAAGTTCAGTAGTTTAAACTTTACATAATCGCTAAATTAAACTAATGGCACAAACCAAAATAAATGTAAATGGGAGGGGACATTTCATTCATTTGTGAGATCCGAAACTTCAATTGTCTCATCAATGATAATCGTCGGTTGCTCCAAAACCAAGTCTTTCATTCCTATAAAAAGTGCAAATTACAATAAACTAAGTTAGTATTAATTAATTACATACATCATATATATATATTAATATTATAATACCAAATTTTAAAAAGTTAGAGATTATGTTGATAAAGTTACCTTCTTCCATACTTTCCAACTCTAGCAAGTTCTCCTCGATTGTAATAGGTACATTAGAATGATGCATCCAATCTTGGCCACAAACAAGGGCTTCTACCATTTTAGTGCTCAAGGAAGTGCGAAAAGAATCTAGAACACGTCCTCCCGTACTAAAAGCGGACTCTGAAGCAACGGAAGAAACTGGAATAGCAAGAATATCCCGAGCCATCATCATAAGAATTGGATATGTTTTTCCTTGTGCACTCCACCATGCCAAAATATCAAAATTGTCATTTTCAGGTTCTAGGTTATCCCCTAAATATTTCTCCAATTCAGTGATTCCCTTGGCATTATTTTCATTCCCACTCTCCCTCTTAAAGTTATTCCTCAATCTAGATATATTAGTGACACCTCTTCCTTTTTCTATCTCACCCCCTTCATTGTACATTGCAGAGGCACAAGAAGAAGATAAACCCATTGTATTTGCATAACAATCAAATAATGAGTTCAATGTATCTTTGATTCGTTCGCACAAGATGTAGGAATTACTAACATCATACGAATTGCGAACAATGTACTCTGTGTACTTCAACTTGTTCCTCAAGAACCAATGCAATGAACATTAAAAGGTTGATGTTATGAATATTTGACCAATACTTGTCAAATTTCACCTTCATTTGTTGTGCCATACTCTTGATATCATCATTTGGGTCACTACTAAAATTAGATATAGTGTACCCAATATCATATATTTCTTCCACAAAAGTATTACCCGTAACATAACGAGATCCAGACAATTTCAATGTAGCATCATAAAAAATCTCAAGAAAAGGCAAGAAACTCGTAATTTTATCCCAATCCTCATCATCAGGAGCACCCCCTATTGGTTGCTTCCTAAGCTCTCTCGTGTAAGGAAGGAACTTCGTTTTCATGTTTTTAAAAGCTTTTCTAAACACCAAGGCAGTCTTAAGCATCAAATAGGTAGAGTTCCACCTTGTTTCAACATCTAAGCAAACAAGTCCTTTAGAGCAAATATTTTCCTCTTCAACACAAGACTTGAACTTTTGAAGCCTAGAAGGCGACGACCTAACATATTTCACAGCAGCACGTACTTTTAAAACTGAAACACTCACATCTTTTAAGCCATCTTTAACAACTAAGTTTAAGATGTGTGCAGCACATCTCATATGCAAAAACTTAGATTCTAACACAGAACCATCCCAAAGGTTAAGAATCTTTTTCAAGTATTTAATGGCTAGATCATTTGAACTAGCATTATCAACTGTTAGAGTCAAAACTCTTTTCAAACCCCAATCTAACAAACACTTTTCAATAGATTTACCAATAAGTTCCCCAGAATGACCACCAACTTGACAAAAGTTAATGATTCTCTTGTGCAATTTCCAATCATCATCAATAAAATGAGCAGTAAGACACATATATGACAAATTTTGAGCAGAAGTCCAAGTATCTGTGGTAAGACAAACCCTAGAAGACAAGTTCTTGAAAAAATTCTTTAATTTTTTCCTTTGTTCAATGAAAAGACCATAGCAATCCCTAGTAACGGTAGCACGAGAGAGAGGAACAAACTCAGGACAAACAATTTTGCAAAATTGACGAAATCCTTCACGTTCAACAAAAGCAAATGGCAACTCATCTACAATCAACATCTTAGCAAGTGCTTTCCTAGCATCATCTTGATTAAATCTCCATAATTTAGGAACATTATAGGTCTCAACAGTGCCATCAGTGTTAATCTTTGTCCTAGACTCAAAATCCAAGATTGTCTGTTTTTTATCCATGTAAAAAGGGGATTTCTTACACCTATTAGTATGGCGTGTCATGGCATTAGTACCATTTTTAGGTGAACAACTAATTTTAGCCCCACAGTAAACACATTTAGCATGAATCTCATCACTAGGAATTGCCTCAAAATGGTCCCAAGCAGAAGAGGTTTTTTTCCTTTTACCTCTTTCATTTACTGCTTGAGGTTTCTTCCCCTCTCTTTTGTTCTTTTTTCTCGTTGTAGTCTCCTTCGAGGTCTCATCATCTGACTCGTCATCTCTAATTGTTTTACTTGAATTCACCTCCATCATATAATTAGATTCATCCCCAAATGATGACATTCCTAATAAAAAAAAACCTTAATTAAAGATATTTTTAATTAAAGATAATGACATCCCCAAATGCAGTACTATAATATTTCACAGCTTCCAATATGATTATACTGTTGAAGATTATGACAAATGATAAGCAATGCTCTATAACAAAGCAAATTTAACAAGAATATATACGATTTGTTTATAAGTAGGTAGCAAGAGGAACTTGTAACCTATTAAGTTTTTCCTTAAGTAGACTTGGAATTGTTCCTGAATCTTTTTTTATTGAAATCAAATAGTATAGCTGCCTTGTCTGCTGGATACATTTGCATTCATTGGATCATTTAGAGACGATGGAATAATCCACATTCACAAGTCACAACAGCTCCAAAGTCTAATCAAACCTCATTAATTAGATATGTTCAAACAGCAATTAGTGATATTACATTGGTTTCTTAGCATATGATCCCTAAATAACAAGAGAAAAGGTTTATGTAAAGTTTCTACATACAACTCATTTTATTCTTGAAACATACGAATATACGATATGATGAGCCTATCTATGACCCATATACAACTTGATTCGATTTGTAGAAGATAACATGACCTATACCTCATTTTATTGACTAATTTGCTAAGCCTTAAATTGTAACCTCTATCATACAGAGTACCTAGTTACTAGTTATCCACAGTGGGCCTATATTTTCACTGTTGGGGACTTGCTCAATAAAGGAGTACAAAGCTTCTTCAGCATTGGATACTTGCTAAAGTAGTGGAATACAATCCTTGACGCGCTGAATATCACCAAAGAGAGTTTCATGGAGGTGAAATTTTCTGTTATCGCAACAACTGTCATATATTCTGTCTAAACTATACTTGATCTAATATGAAGGGATCAGCATATTTCTCTTGCTAGGCCTAAAATACCTGTCTAGCCTTTGCAGTTAATGAGCAGTGAAAATGATAGAGAACGGACTCCTCATAGCCTCTCTCAAAATCAATAAATATCAGACTTGCTTCTTGTATACTAACATCTATTCATAGGAACACGACTGCTTGAATGGATTCTACACTGTGGATAATAGGAGCCAACCTCCGAAGGGAAAAATCCATACATATATTCCTTACCATATGGATAAGAGTAGAGTTTATTTCAAAAACAAAATCAGATCTAACCTGGGAGACAAGAGGCGAGAACTCCGGCGAGAGTGTGAGAGACTTAGAGGTCGAGACCCGAGAGTGACTGAGTGAGGTTGTGAATCTGTGAGGGACTGAGGTCGTGAGACTCGTGACTCGTGAGGGACTAATAATGGCAGTGCCGACAGTGCCGAGTGCCGACTGCCGACTGCCGAGAGTAGTAAAATGAAGATACGGTGAGTCGGTGAGGCTGTGAAGAACTGAAGATGATGGGCTGATGGAGTGATGGCAGATTGGCAGTATGGCACTAACAGTCTAACAGTCTAACATGATGGGCTGATGGCAATGCGAGACTGCGAGAGAACAATAGAACAAAAAAAAAACCCTAAGACTAAGGCTAAAACAGTAAAACAACATAAACTTAATTAAAAAAAATATATATATCGGGTACCCGGGTACCCGATTATAGTTTTTTTCGGCCCATGACCCGACCCGATTATTCTATTTCTTACCGGGTCGGGTACCCGACCCGAAAAATAATTTTTTTTAAAAAAAAACCCGACAGTTTTTTGTCGGGTCAACGGGTCATCGGGTCGGGTCAACCGGGTCGGGTATTTTTGAACACCCCTAATGGAGATGTGACAATCGAAAATGTGGGTACGAAGAAACAAATATTGTTAAAATATATGAAGTAAAGGATATTAGTGAGTAGTCTCTATAACATAGAATAAATTTGTCTAAACTTGTTTCTTTTTCTTTTGACGAATACCTGATGAAATTCGAAATGGTTTGGGTATTACAAGCATATTTGTAGACAGAGGCGGACCCAGGATTTTTTGTCTGCTGAGTCACAATCGATAATCAAATATGTTCAAAGACTACAAAATACAACCAAATGTTCAAAGAGTACAAAATACAACCAAATGTTCAAATAATACTATAAAATACAACCAAATGTGCAAATGTACAATGACATAAACCATAAAACAGCTAAAAATTAACACATCCAAATGTATTTCCAAATGATAAATGATAATTACATTGATAAATGATAATTAGGAAATAATTATTAATTTATTATACAAATTTACAAATAATTGAAATAATTAAATAAAACCTAATTCTCAAATTCAAATAAAAGTTAGACATTACCTATTTAGTTATACTTAGGCTGTAAATCTGCTATATATATGGGCTTAATGAGAATACTCCAATCAAGGAGAATTATACAACTTAACATGGTATCAGATTCTTTTTAGGTTTATTTTTTTCTCTTTCTCCCATCAAACCCTATTCGATCCTAGATTCCTAGGTATTCTACTATCCTCTGCCACACCTCACACAGTCACACCGAATCAATATCCAAATTTAATCAGTTCTGGTCATATAAATATTTCTAAATAAATTATCAATATGACTATTAATTATAGGCGGATGGAGTTCATATTATATATCAATCTATTTACCTTGTGTGTTGGCCTGTTGGAGTGTTGGGAAGTGGGGAGCAGTGGAGGGCGGAGGCATCGAGGCGTGGAGCACCGCTGCACCGCCACACCAGAGTGGTGAATTGGCGACTGGGAGTCTGGGGCTGGCGTCTGGTGGCGGAGCACAGGAGTCGTGGGCGAGTGAGCACTAGAGTCGCTGGGAATCAACGGCGGGCTCACTCGGCTGACGGAGTGAAGGCTGTCAAGGATGAAGATTGAAGATTGAAGGAACTCAAGGAAATGGAAGTGTGAAAGTTGAACTGTGGAATTAGGGCTGAATGTTGGAGAGTAGTGGGGGCGGGCAGTGGGGAGGAGTTTCTGATTTTGATTTTAATTTTTTTTTTAAATCTCAAATTTTTTGTGGACCCTGGTGAGTCATAGTGAGAGGTCTGCCTCTGTTTATAGGTGAAGGTATAACCTATGTAGGGGGTGGATGAATCTCTTTATACTAAATATGCCTTTTATACTCCCCGTGAGATAGAAGAATTCCTTGGTAAGATTAAAGAAATAACTTTTCGTGTTTCGTAAATAATTCTTCTAAAATTTATGAACCTAAACTTTTCAAAAAAGCATTTGAATGATTTTGTGATATTTAGACCTTAGAATAAATTAGTGACTGATGCGGGAAAGGATTCTCCCACGAGTGAAGACTTAATTTTTTAATAGTGAATCTTAGGTATTTAATTATCCATTCTACGTCCGTAATGATGAACTTGTCAAATAGATATCATTCATAAAAACAGATTTGTTGTTCTTGACATTGCTTCACCTCACTTATTATTTGAACAAGTAAAAGTTATGTCTTAGTTTGAGTAAATGAATTTGTAAATGTAGTTAGAAAAGTTTGGAACAACCATATTTTGTAATGTATTCTGAAAATAAATAAAAGTTAAAATTCAACTAAAAGAAATTTAAAGAAAACTAATTCAAGACCATAACAAATGTAAAGTAAATTCGTAAATCAAAACATCTTCTAAGGAAAAGTTCTAAGCTCTTCAATTTTCCAAACTACTATTGAAAACAAAAGGCAAAAAATAAAAACTAAAGGAAGGTGAAGTTTTTAATTCAAAATACTTTTACACTCATGCCTCGATTATATAGAATAGAATCATAATTAAAAGTATTAAGAATAAGGATGGTATACAATTTTCAAACCTTGATGATATTATTAAAACATTAGAAAATCAATTTGCTAATTAAAGGGTTTATCTCAGCTCATCCCTCATTAGTAGGTTTAATATTGATAATAATTTTAACCTTCTTCATAAACTTATATGAGAAGAAAATATTAAGGAACTTATTGCTAGCGACCTATTTTCTTTCAATAATATTGGAGAACTGTGGGTAAGTTGTTATTAGACATGTCATAACTTTTTTTACTCTTGTAAAATGGTTAAAGAATTAACCACACCTTTCTAGCCTTAATCCCACAACAAGATAACCCTACAAACGCTAATAATTTTCGACCCGTTAGCCTATGCTCAACTACTTAAAAAAAAATTAATTGGTAAAAGACTTAAGATAGTCCTTGAGAAATTATTCATCCCCTTCGTGAGGCTGACATCGGCTCATGATTTTTTGGCTTCCTACAACAACTCCCCGGGGATCCACTATCACCTCACCTTTTCGTTCAATGTGCAGAACTGTAAGCTAAAAATCTTCATGTTAGGCTCCGTTTAGTAGGGTGTAAAACGTTTTCCCTGAAAACTGTTTTCCCTATTTTACGTTGTTTGGTTTGGAGTAAAATATAGGACGTAAAACTTAGAATGTAAATTCATTTTACACCCTATTGAAAATATTTCCCCTCAAAACTAGGAGTAAAACAATTTTACATCCATTCACTCCAAAAAAAATTATCAACTAACAAATAATTCACGCATTACCACTTGGCTTCTTGTCATGTCGTGCCGTGTCATGCCTAATTGTGGTCATGTCGTGCTACATTTCCCTAAAACTCAATCCATGGCCTAGCACGACCCTCGTGCTTAGCGTGGCGTGTTGTATCGTGCCTCGTGCTAGCCTAATTTCTTAACAAAAAAATATATAATAGAATTGAAAAAAATAATTTTAGATTATTTAAATTATATTATAAGAATATAATAATATTAAAAATAATAGTAATATAAATTGTAGTAGTAATAATATTAAATAATACTAAATAACAACATGCTTCGGGCCGTGTCTCGTGCCAAATTGGCATGCAGTTCGCGTGCTCTTGGCTATTTTTTTGCTGTCTGCGCCTTGGCCTGCGGCCCACTCCACGGATAGCGTACCACGACCGTACTTGTGTCTAGGGGTGTTCATAACCGGGTACTCAGGTTTTCGGCTACCCTGGTATATTGGGTACCCACTTTTTTCCGTTAGTTTGAAAATCAGCCCATGACCCAACCCGGTTTAAGCGGGTACCCACTTAAAGGGTACCCGCTTAAACCGAGTTGGGTCACATTTATTTCCTGAACTCTTTTCATTCTCACTAAGGTACCAGCTTAAACTGGGTCGAGTCATAGAGCACCCGCTTAAATAGAGTACTCGCTTAGCGGGTACCAACTAAAATCGGGTTGATCACAGGATACCCAACTGAAACCCTACTAAAACAGCAAAACCATATTTTAAAAAAATTAATTCGGGTATTCGGGTACCCAATTATATTTTTTATCCAACCCATGACACGACCCGAGTACCCGATTTTTTACCGGGTCGGATACTCGACCCGAAAAATCAATTTTTTTAAAAAAAACCGACTATTTATTTTCGAATCATCAGGTAATCGGGTCAGATAGTTTTGAACACCCCTACTTGTGTTGTATTGTGCTAAAAGAGTGTCTGCTCGACTCGTGTGCTGGTCCGGCCCATGCCTAGTTCTATTCACGCATTTTTCATTTCTTATCTTCTCGATAGTCTCTCTCTCTACTCCATACTTCTCTCTCTAAAAAAATTCGGGAAAAAATACATAATTTCTTTTCATCTTCTTCTAATATCATCAATTCAGTACATTTTCTTCAAGTCTCATATCTTGATTATTAAATTATCGTACTATATCATGAATTCGAATAAATTTTATCCATTTTAGTTGAAAATAAAAGACTTAGATTTTCCCCCGATTTGATTGAACCATGAAAGTTAATAGAAGTAATTGATTTTCAGTTCAACCAAATAACAAAAAATATTTAAATGTAAAATCATTTTTCATGCAACTAAACAACGGAAAAGTTTCATGAAAATGAGTTTTTCACCGTAAAAGATTTTCCATGGAAAATCATTTTCAGTTGAAAACATTTTACGCCCTACTAAACGGAGCCTTAATAATACAAGCAAATCAAAGTAATTAGGAGTGAGTCTATGAAAATGAGGAATGAAGATTCCTTTCCTAACATGTGTTGATGACATTATGATCTTTGCTAAAGCTACTACCCCTAAGAGTGATGTTATTTTCAAAGTTATTTTAGATAAATATTGTAAAATGTTAGTTCAATAATCAATTTCCTTAAGTCTGCATTTTAGTGCACCTCAAATATCGTCCAATAATCTAGAATATTGTTTAAGAATATTCTTTAGATGGAAGAATCTGGCTCCTTGGAAACCTATTTGGGGTGGCCAATGAAGTATCCGAAAAGGTAGTCACTTCAACACAGAACCAATTGACAAAATGGAATGTTGATTCCATTTCTTAGGCAAGATGAGCAATTCTTTACCAAGATAATATACTTCTATAGCTAATTACCAAATGCAAAGTTTCATGCTCCTAAAGACCATTCTCAAAAAATTAGAAAAAAAATAGATAACTCTTTTGCAAAAGCCCCAAACCTAATAAGTTGGGATAAAATATTTAAACCTAGCTAAATGCCTTTAAGGTTTAGGTTTTTAGTAGTTGCAAAAAATTATCTAAAGCAAAAACCTTTTCAAGACTTTAAAGTTGGTGGTTCTTCCTTTTGGCAATGGAAGAATCTAAAATTTAGGCTCATTTTAAAGAAAGGATTAAGGTGACAAGTTGGAAATGGTGAAACCATTGACTTCTAGAAAGACAATTGGGTGCTTCTAGCAAGCCTTGCCTCCTCCCCTTCACTTATTAAAGTGATAGACTTTCTTCTCACTTTGCTTGGTAAATTTTATTCCTATACCCACAAATAGCATACCTAATAATCACTTTTAGGGTCCTTCACCAAATGGCGAAATCACCACTAAGTGTGCCGCTTGCTTGATCCAAGGTTACTCTTTAGCATTGGAGAATAAAGTTACCTTTGGATGGATTTGGATATGAATGTCACCCGTAAAGTAAAGAATTTTATTTGGAATATTGTTATTGATACTCTTTAAACCAAAGTCAGACTAGTCTACAACAATATTACAATTTTGCTATTTCTGTAATCATAACCTTGAAGATAGCTCACATATATTTTTGTGTTTCCCCATCTTATAATATACTTTTGGTCTACTTTAAGTGTAGGGTTTCATTCCTAATATTCCTATAAATTAAATAGATCTTAGATTTATTGTCAATCTTTTAATGCATTAAACATTAATGAAGGAAAAATTTCTTTACATGATTTATTCAGTAAAATCATTAAACGCTTTGAATACTGATCTTTATTAGAGGAAGCAAAGATGTATATATGCCTAACCAATTGTTGTAATCCTAGGCCAAGGTTGTGCCTAGGAGTCATGTAAACATAAATTGGATTCCACCTCCACAAGGATATTTCAAGCTAAACTAGAGGTTCCTCCTCGTCTAGCATAGGTTTTGTTGTTTTGAGATCATTATGATTCCCTAATTGTTGTTGGAGCAAAGATTATCCATCTAAAGTCTTTTATTCTTTTTGCCTAGGCATTGGTTCTTAGGAAAGGAGTCAAAACTATAATTGCTTGTGGTAGCAAGGAACTCATTGTTGAGGGTGACAACTTGGTGGTGATCAATTCTTTGAAGCGCACATGAAAAATTTCATGGGGGATAAATTCCTTGATCCATAATACAACATGGGTTTCAATGATCAAAGGTGTCTCTATCGTCCATTGCCTTATGGATGCAAATTAGGTGGAAGACTTCATGGAAGCGAATGTGTTAGTTGTTTGTCATTGTCTCTTTGGATGTCACCTTTGACAAATCTCTCTCACACACATCATTTTTTCAGATGTTGTTGTGAGCCTAATCTAGATTTTTCTTTCCTCATCTAAAAATTAAAAAATAAGTTATAAAGTAATACAAGCCTAGTTGCTTAAATTAATCTTTTTTAAATAAGGCTTGTATGAACTTTATCCAAGTTACAAAACACCTTGAGACAATGAGGTAACAAATAAGTTATTAGAATCAGTTTAGTTATATTTCATTCGTTCCGAGTCATATTTAGATGAATGTAATTATATTTAATTCGCTTTGAGTCATTTTAGAATCAGTTTAGTGATATTTAATTCATTCTAAGTCATATTAGAATTAGATTTGTGTCTTTTTGAGATGTGCTTATTTAAGCATATTATCTATCAATTTATCACTCATAATATCAAGGTGAGTTGTCAAGGCTCAATTATGGTTATGTTTAATTTATGTTTGATTCAGATAATTCGATTTAAGCACAAAGTAATAAAGTTTGGCTTGATTTTGCAGAATCCGTTATTCAAGTATGATTTGTGTAAGGCCTTAAATGATTTCTGCACCGTAATTTATATGTAGTATTCACTTAAAACTAGTCTTAAACAATGGGAATCAGAAACTTTGCAAAATAGAAAAAGAAGATTCAAATGTAAACATAACTTTAGCTAATTCAATACAAATCGAGTAAAAAGAACAAGACCTTATAATATATTTATGAGGAGTTAAAGAATGTTGCCAAAAAAAATGAAGTGCCTAACTTGAATAAAAGCACTTGTCTAATTGCTTTCTATCATTAGACTTCAAGTCTCGACATCGTGTCTATCAAGTTGTGCAAAAATTAGCTTTATTAAAGACATGACTATTTTAAAACGAGTCGAGTGGTTGCAAATTTGAATTTCATTTGACTTTGTACCATCTTTAATAAAAGGATTGTTGTCTTAGATTTAAAAAATTGATATTTCGTATATCCTTAATCACTTGACCCGATATTATCCAAAATCAAATAAACAAATTTTACTCAATCCAACTCAACCAAAAAGTGTAGAGTCCATATATATGAAGCAATTTGACACCAAACTCAACTCAATTAGACCCTAAATAATCCAGATTCCAACTCAATCCCTCATCATTTAAATTCCACTTGATCCAAATATAACCAAATCCAATCTGACTTAACTGAACCAAACAACTCATCGTCTTAATACCAATATAACACACATGAGAAACAAAATTTGAATTACCCGATAATTGCTTCAATCATCAGGCATTTAAGAATTAATTACTCAATATTATTGGCAATGATTAAATTAATTAATGTTGAACCAAAACACATACATACACACAAACCGTAGCACCTTTTTGTAGCATGTGAATGTGAACATTTACAAATTGCTTGCGCGACAATACCACGGAAGGTACGTACCACGTACCCCTTACAGGTCGGATAGAGCCCGTAGATGGGAGAGATAGAGCGAATACAGTTAACCCAGAATTCCAAGACATTCATTTGCACCAAATAAAAAAAAAAGAATTCCAAGACATTCATTTCCAATTTCACAGGCCATCCCAAAAAAATACACAGTAGATAACTAAAATAAAAAGAAAAATAAATTCGCTGTGTGATCACATTTCTGGGTCTAGCGGAACCCAGATATTTGATCCACAGTTGGGTCTGGGTGTTTTCTGTACAGGGTTTTTCTGGGTTTGTCTTAAAACTTTCTGGGTGTGTCCTAAAATTTCTGGTTGTGTCCTAAAATTTCTGGTTGTGTCCTAATTTTTCTGGGTTTTTTTTAGAGAGAGAAGTTGTTGGGGTTTGATGATGGTGGGGTTAGAAGAAGAGAGTGGTAGTGGTAGTGATCAACAAGCTGCTATTTATTTGAATGTTGAGGTTGATGAGGAATCATCTAATTATGTTCCTTGCTCTATTTGTCTTGATTTGGTCACCTATGGTGGCGAAAGATCCTGGGCTAAATTGAAATGTGGCCATGAATTTCATTTGGGTAATCATCATTTTGTGCCCCTCTTTAATTTCTTTATTTTAATTTAATTTTTTTCCTATTTATTGTTATTTTTCCTGATTTTTTTTTATATATTCATTTGATCAACTCTGTGGTTTGAGTTAATGTGCTTATTTAATTTTGTGTTGTTAGTTGTGGAATTGGAGGAATTATTCATTTCGTTATGGATTAGTCTGTGAGGGTTTTGTTTAGTTGTTGAATTTGTGTTTGATGCTGTTTATTAATCTAAGGTTCTGTATTTCTGTAACGTTGATTTTTGTGACATTGGCTGATGCTGATGATGTTGGATTGTTTGGTTAGTTCGACTGTATTATCATTTTTTGTGTTTTTTTTTTATCACATTTGATCGTGGTAGAACGAAGGAGTAGGTGTAAGGAGAAATCGTGGAGTTAAAATGTTCATCCCCTAAGTGATTGCATGTCTTTGAAGTTGTGGTTTATATGGTTGGATTGTTGGAATATGGTAAGGCCTCTCGATGTTGTTGGTGTGGTCTCACAAAATTTTGGGCTTTTGCATCTGTGAGATGGTTATATCGGAACATGTGTGTCATTGAAAGTTGTGTAGTTGTCTTGTGGTTATGCTTTTCAACTGAAAAATGTTTTGTTAACTGTTTATCTAGCTAATCAGCTGGAGATTTGTTGATAAACAAATGTGATCTTACAATGTGTGGTGACAGTATATAATATGCGTCACACATGACTAGAAGTATTGCTGTCTTGGATAGTAGATCTTTAAAGACACAGTTCATGCCATATTTTCACTAGTAATGATGTGAAGGGACTTTTTTTGTTGTGAATGCAGTCTATGTTTTTAGCTTTTTTAAACATGTTATAGAAGCATTAAGGCTGGAATTGGTGTCCAGCCACTAATTTAAAGCCCTGTATGTCCTTGAAGTTGTTGTTCTTGGGGCTGAAATATGGAATTGTGTGCTTGAAGATATGGTAGGAGCTAGGACTATGCCCACCCTTACAATTTTCCAGTCTTTTGTATTGCTTGAAGTTGTCTTATGGTTATGCTTTCGAATAACAGCTGACAAAATTTCCTTAAAATTGTTTCTCTTGCCTATCATTTAAAGATGTATTGATTAGGGAATACCGTTTGTGATAGCAATGCAGATCATGCATCATGGATGATATGAAGTGGGGGTATGTCTTTTATGAGATAGTAGATCTTAAAATGTCATGTTTTCATCTGCAATAAAGGGAGGAAAGGTTTTTTTTTTTTTTATTTTTTTTTATTTTTTTTAATGTAGTCCTTATTATCAGCTTCATAGACCATGATATATATGCTTATAAGGGTCTTCCTTAGTGATACATAATTGCTTAGTCTGGTTCTTTTTCAGTCATAAAAGCCTTAATCTTGTAACTAAATTGAAAGATTGAGATTGCTTGTGCAGAGTTCGATTTGAACTGCAATTTAATTTGTTCCAGCCTACTAGAACTCTTGTGATTATCCAAAGTGTAACTGAGCAAATATATAACAGATATACTTGTGATTATGCAAACTGCAACTTAGCAAATATTTGGAAAATTTTGTACAAGTGTACTTATCTTCATTTCTAGATTCTATCAGCAATTTAGCATAGTATGCCCTTCTGTGAGACAAAGATGTTTAAGCATCACTGATGCTGTAGTGGTTGGGATTGATTTGATCGTTGCAGAAGCTAATGGCTGGATTAAGATGGGTTATTCTAATTATTGATTTGTTGTAGTGGTATGCTGTCATCTAAGTGTACACTGAATTGTGACCTGGAGATGAATGCAGTGGTTATTTCCCTATTGAAGATATTTTGTACGAGAGGATTTCGTCGAATTTTCAGTTTTCCTTATTCAGACTGGACATATTTCATCCACATTGTCTCTTCTAGGATTTTGTGTATAACAAATTCGAGCTCCTTCTTTTTTTTCTGGCTTGAGACATGATATCATGTTGGAGCAAGTGAGGAAGTTGTTTTCCTTGAATCTTGTTATTATACTGTGTTGTTGCTAATGCTTTTGATTTTGTTTGCAAATGGCTTTTGGCATCTTCTTCTAAGTGTTACGCTAAGGAAGTGCTTGTCCCAAAAGGAAGTCATCTTTGTTTGAGGGCTTTGATGGCATTGATTAGGAGTTTATAGTTAACCTGTTTTGTAGTTCCAAACTGTGAAAGGAAGAATAGCTGAAAATGAAGAACTATTAGAAAAGTTTTATGTATGGTAACTATTTATCTATTATGTCAGATGTGTCTTCTCATTGCAATCTTTTAAAGTTTGAAATTCCCCTCTTTTTGATATGGCAGGCAAACATATTTTTTTGTAACTGTTGGAGTGGGTGTATAAGGAAAAGAGTGGTGTCCTAGAGCTGTGATATTCTGCTCAATAATTTCTTCGTATCTTGGATAGTTGAGGTAGTATAAATTACGATGCCTTTTAGTCTGCGACATTGTGGTTTGGAGATCATTTATTATTTGGAAGACACTTGATTGTTTTCATGAAGACCTTCCTGTAGCAACGTGTACTAGGTAAGGGGGTAGTGGGAAGTGGGTTCTCTTTTGCTGTTTGTGTAGGATAGAGGACGTGGTTTACACAGTGTAAGAATTTAGTTGTTGTGATAGGGAGGATGAAATGGAAGAAGCATTTACTTATTAAGGATTAAACGAAAGTAGGAAGAACTTTATGAATGGCTTCAACGGAAAGCAGGGGGGACTTTATAAAATGGAGAGAGGTAGGATGCTATGTTGAGCTCTTTTTTGATGGATAGTCTGAGATGCTTTGTTCTGGTTGTTCTATGAACTTCCCTAGATGGTAATTATAATCTCTGGTGAGTGGTGGCTTCTTTGATTTCTTATCTTAAATTGGTTCCGATTATAGTTATCTGTAGTAAGCTGTATGAAATGTGATCTTACTCAAAATCTGCGAAGAATGTTCATTTTTATTTTGCATTTATATAAGAGTTATGGTCGTAAGTCAGATGAGAAGATGCAGTACTTCAGATTATTTTCTATAAAGAAAATTTTACGTGTCTTGGACATCCCATTAAACCATTTTGTAATAGTTTCCAGGGAATGGAGTAGTAGTACAGAAGCCACAACTTGCCCACTTCTGCCTCAGCTTTGTTTAGAAAGGATGAATTAACTACCAATCAAACTTTCTGTCCAATGGCTCCTTTTAAATGTTGGTTGCTGTGTACTGCTTCTTTTAACAGATTATTTATTTTCCGAACCTTTCATAAATTACATTACTAGTGAACCAAGGTTTGTTACATTAGGGTAAAGTTGTGTAAGCTGCATACATTAGCCACATGTCCATTTTTACCTAAGAGATATAAGCACTCCCATCTTATGAAGCTCTAGTCTATGAATCGAAATGTACATTGATCCTCATAGCTGTTAACTTCTATTTTTCTTAGCTAGTAGCTGTAATTCCTAGTTTTTGCTGCTCTAGATTTCTAGAGTTCCATTCATGTTAAACTTAAAAAACTCTACTTATGACTTATTTTTTCACAGCTTTGTATCTTTGTAGATAAGCTCTACGCTGAAGCAACACTTGTCTTTTCTTTATTTTGTGGTTAAAAGTTATTCACAGAATTTTCTTGATGTATCAGTTTTTGTTACAAAAGTTTACAACTCTAAGCTTTTGCACTTGTTCAGCATGTCCTCTGGTGTCTAATTCTTAAAACTTTTTGTTACTTACCAAGCAATATAGTAATTATTGCAGTTGGGGAAGATGGATTAGAATGTGGAGAATATCTTGTGGACAACATCTTAGAATTATTTGTTGTTATCATCCAACTGAAGAGAAGAGGACTAAATTCCTTCTGTCTAGAATTATTTATCCTATTTTGAATCCTAGTTTTATTGGAAAGATATATATTTGTTATATACTTTTGGTGCACAGGATGCAAAGTCAGTATTTGAAGTAGACAAGTGCAGAGACTAAGTGCTTGGTAAACCATTAGAGGCTTGACCAGCGAAGCTATGCTATGTACTGGTTTTCATAATCAAAGGGGTTACAGATATCCCTTATATTCCAATTCTAGTTATTGAATATTAAATGAACAGTAGATGCATCAAACATATATGATAAATTTTTTTCTTGTTTCCTGAATATTTTCCTGAATATCTATGATCCAGACTGCATTGGTTCTGCATTTAACATGAAGGAAATGATGCAATGCCCAAACTGCCGGAAAATTGAGAAAGGTCGATGGTTATTTGCAAATGGTTCTACAAATTCATCCCCAGAGCTAGGCATGGATGATGGGAGTGTCGACAACTATCCCTTTTACTTCACCTTTGCTGAAATGGTAACTCAAGATACTTCTTTCCTTCTTTGTTCCCTTTGTACATATTTTATCTATTTTTAATCAGATTTCATCAGAAATTATAAAAACTGCCACATATAGCACTTGAACTTAGGCTTTGGAATTGTTTGTTGAGGATGATCTTTCTGCTGTAAAATCTAAATGATATCTATTAAATACATTTAGGTTTGCAAATTCTTTCAGTTTACTTGTTCTGCGATCCATAAGAGTACTTACAGTGCAAAGAAAATATAAAGATGATTTTGATCTGAGAGGGACTTTGGGGTAACCAAAGAATGTGGGACTTTATTGAAAGAATTTTTAGTCGTTAATAATACTATTTTTCTCCAACAAATTTGGTGAACTAGAAAGTTAATACATTGTTTCAGATTTATGCTTCACACGTGAGATGGTGTGGGCCCAAACTACAATGTTAATGCTATTTTTGTCAAGCAAATTTGTTGAATTAGAAAGGCAATACAGTGTATAATTTGTTTCAGATTTATGCTTGAACATGAGATGGTGTGGCCCAAACTACAATGTTAATAACTCTGCTAAATTCTGACCTTGTTGAAGGACATGAAACCGCTATTCAGATTGTAGTGCTTAATGATTGTCATTAAGATAAAGTTGATTTCCTTATGAACTTAGGCTCTGTTCTCCTCAATTTATTGGGTGTATATTGGTTTAAACAGTGATTTTTAACAATTACACAGCTACATCTATGTCATAATTGCCCCTATATCTCTAAAGAGGGCACCATTCTGAAGTGATGGGGCTAAGATCTTAATAGGTAGCTGACTGTTTCACTTTTCAGAGTATTTGGCGGTATTTTCCATGTCTTTGTGCCTGACCAGTTGAGGACAAAGTTAGAGGGTTATGTGTATGCTGGCTTATTCGTTACAGAAAGGCAGCTTTATTAGACCCTTGATCTGGCTGTCATATGCTACATCAACATTGTGAGAATTGTAGACAAATTTTGATTGATCATTTGATTCAGTGCATTATCATTCAAAACCAGGAGATTAGTAATTTTTCAATTTCTTTTTGTAAATGGACAGATCTTTTGCAAAGTTCTAGAATGATTCTGCTGTACCTGCTAGGAAAAGGGTGATCCCTTTAAAACAGCTTTATTGTAAAGTTGAAGGGACTAGATGTTGAGCACATACTATGTGTACTTGTATGAAGTTTCTAAAACTTACCCATTTTTTAGCACTTGGGCTGCATGGTGTATTATTACCATTTCAGTTGTTTTAAATGTCCTTGCTTTATTGCTCTTCAAAGTAATACATTCCTTGGTTTACTTTTCTTAAAGTTGTGGATTGTATTTTTCTTTTCCCTCAAATTACCTCTTGTTTTTTTCTTCTCCCTCAGAGCACTTGTTCTGTCTGTATATAATCAATACAGTCATTTAAAAACTTTAAATGTTTCCATCTGGGGTTATTTGCTTAAATATGCATGAGATATCTGTTTATGGAGGCAATAAATGCTTTAAAATTTTGCGTAATTTTGTGTGCTGATAATGTTTCTTATAAAATGGATAAAGGTCTATCAAATATAATTCCATATTTTCTGTCTGCTGCAGCCCTACAGGGTTCAAATTTGTCCATTTCGTGGATTCACACAAGTTCATCCATCATCTCAGTAAGCACTACTTCTTTCATAAGGTGTATATCAAGTTGTTTTTTTTAATCTGGTCATGCTTCTTATCTGTCTACTTCACCTGAAAATCTACGGTTCCTCTCACTCTTGGCCACTCCAAACTCTGTAAAGAAAGAATATGTTCAACACATTTGTGAAACGATAGGTTCTTTCCATATTTTGACTAAATTAATGCTTCCTCAAAGATATTTGCAAATGCCACGACAGATTAAGACTTCAAATCTGTTGACTACTACTTTCCCTCCCAAATTTCTCCCCTAAACACATAGTTAAGCTAATATATTCGTTGTTCTTCAAAATGAAATTTTTGATGATAATATTTAATATATTGATTTAAATTTTGAAACTTACTTCAGCTTATAGTACCTAATATCTTTTTTCACATTACATATTAAATTTTAAAAGTAAACCACAGGGAGGGGATTACCTAGTGTAGTCTAATCACATTTACAAGATAAACATGCGATGGTTGGTAAAGAGACACCTTATGCATGCTTTTACCATTACGGTTTTATCATTTTTACTCTTTAAAATACTGTTCTCTCAATTTCATTTTTGATGACTTGAAATATCTCATAACTTTCTCTGAATGAAATTATATCTGATGCTCAGAATCTCTGTATATGTGTGACCACAATATGACAGGAATTGGATATGGGGCAGTGAAGAAAACAGACACAATAATTTTGTATAATTAAAATAGATATTTTCTCCTATGTCTACAAAACCATGTAGTATTCATCTCTTTAGTGCCAAAAGATCCCCAATTTTCTGATCTAGGGTTTGTCTTGAAAAGTCTAGATCTATAGATTGACTCATTCAATTCACGAGAAGGAAGAGACAAAGTTTAGAGCTTTCAGTTCTCTTGGAGAGGCAATGTGGGTAATAAGGGTTTTCTAGCCCATGGTTTGTTGATGGACTATTGTGGTTAGGTCATAGTAGGTAAAGAATGGTGAAAGAACTTCAGTGAGAGAGTGGGTTTATCATTCAAAAACAAAGCTTATCATTGTTATTTTCTGTCGTTGATGCTAAGACTTTTTTGTTTTCTGGATTTTTATTTTACTACAACTATATCTTTTCTAAACTTTTTTTTTAACTCACAACCACATAAATAAAATTTCTTGAACCATCACTATGCATGTATTTTGTGACTGTGTGTCAGTATCTAATTTTAAATTTCAATAATGAAAATATTGAAATCAGACTCCAAAATATGAGTCTAAATATAATCCAAAGATGTTAAATGTCCAATCTGATCTAATTCAAAAATTTTCATGAATCTAAATCCGGTCTAAGTTGATTTTAAAATTTGAATATGTATTTTTGGTCCTTTTCGGCCTAATCAACCTGGGACTACTTGCCCCTATTTGTAGTTGTTTACTGCAATTTAACAATGATGTGCATTTGAAACTTTTGAGCTTGCCTCTCATGAGGAGTATTTTTCTGGAGTATATTATGAAATCACTGGATGTTAAAGTACTTCCTCAGTTTTGTTCTACATGCTTCATTTGGCTTTTTGCACTATGAATGAATAATTTTTGACTATATTTACTTACCATTATAACAAAAATCAATGTTATCATGTAAAGTGTTGTTATATTAGTCTCAGTATATATCTTCAAAATATTAAACATTTATAATTTTATTAGTAGATAATTAATGATATTAGTTGGTCAAAGGTGTGTTTATAAAAGTCTAAATGGTAAAAGCATTGAAAAACAGAGGAAATACATATTTTTTTTTATGTTTTGGAATAAGGAGTGAACTTATGAGACCAAATAGCCAAGTCAAATTCAATCCAAGATATTTTGGGTCTAAAAATCCAAGTTTGAATCCAATCCAAAACTTTATAAGTCCTGGGTTGGGCTGAACAGGGCTGGACTCTGGACTTTGGACCCTTCATGTATATCCCTTATTGCAACAGTTATTCTGATTTTCTAGCGGCTGAGACGGTTTTGATGTTAGGGACCATACATGGAAATGGAACTCGAGTATTTTTTTTCTCTTACAGTGGTGATGGGTAATCAAACTAGCTGGACGTTGAAAAGTTAGGATTAGATTTGGACTCAGATTTCAAGTCCAAATTTGAATTAGGCTATGTAGTCCATAGTCCTAACTTAAAACTAAGATAATATGTAGTAAAAGTTAATAATATAAGAGTACACTGCAATACACGCCACTGAAATGCCAGCCCAATAGTTTTCAATTTGTGCCTTTGTCGAATTGCAGTATACAATTACTATAAGGAAGTCCTAGGTGGTTAATAGTGTCTAAAATGAAAACAATTAGAATGTTAATAGAAAAGACAAATTGGATTGGACAGAACTAGATTCGGTCTGAAGAATAAAGTTCGGACTGGATTAGAATGGCCTTTTGAAATCTGTGAATTGGATTTGGACTCAATTTTTTGAGTCCCATAAACTTTGGACTGATTATGGACTTGGCAAAGTTCAATTCAGTCCGTTCAAAGTACACCCTGTTACACCTTTTCTATCAGTAGATTGATCTGGTACATAAAATAACCCATCATAGTGACTGACCATGACCTTTATGAACACCAAACTGTTTGAGAACAAATTACTCATATATTGCATGTTTTAGGCGCCTACTGAATCCCTCTTTGGAAGCCATTAACAGCATTCATGGACCCAATCTTAATTTAGGCAGAATGATATTTTTAGGAGCCGTGGATCAACTGCCACTTAGATCCAACATCCAATGCAGGGTTTTCACTTGCCTATATTTGTCAGTAACTAGAAGACAAAAAATGAGGCTGGTCTTAATTTTTTGGGCCTGGTTTGGGTGAAATGGAGGCTTTCTCAGAATCAAGAAATACTTATCCTTCTTCCTCAAATCTTAGGCATTCTCTATTTGCCTAGTGTCCAATTAGGATGTGTATTCAATTATCTGATAGTCATTTTCTGAAAAGTTCACACTTAGCCAATATAAGGATGATTTGATTAAATTGACATCGATACTTAGGCTGAAATAAAGAATCCTTGTGAGTGTAACATCAAAGGTGGAATGGGATATAAAAAGAAGGCAAAGCATTGTTTTTTTCTTAAACAAAACTGCAAAACAGATCTCAAAATGCTGCCAAAAGTTATGTCCACTATAAATAGTGCCGTAGTATAAAATTCTGACAAGCAATATGGATTTCTTATTGATCTTTTCCCAAACTGCCAGGCATTAGTTTTGTGAATGTTATGTGAATGTGATGGAAAGTCACAACTAGACTATTGTGTAACCGTAGTGTAACTTTAAGGTTAAAAAGAAAATTCTATATGATGACAATTAGACCGACATTATTGTGTGAGTCAGAATGTTAGACTTTCAAGGAGTATGTTAAGAAGATGAGTGTATAGATTTGTATTTTAAGGTGGATGTACGGGAACACCTCGAAGGACAAAATTAGAAATGTGGATATCCGAAAGAAGTTGGAGTAGTGAATATTGAGGATAAGATAAGGGAGAATAAATTATGATGATTTGGACATGCGAGATGCCGAGCAATAGATGCATCGATGAAAAAGGTGAAGGGGTGAGGTAGTAGAGGCTATAAAAACGGTCAAGGCAGACCAAAGATGATTTGGATGGAGGAAGGTAAAAAAGATACAAAGAAAATGAGTTTACAAGAAGATGTGATTCTAAATATTAGAGAATGAAGGAGGAGGATTTTGCAGATGATCACGTGAGATAGACCATAGAATTAAGGCTTGGCTTTGTTCTATTAGAATGTGATAGAAGGAAAAAGGTCCAAAAGAAGAGAAAGCAAAACCTTTCCTTCATGGATGTACATGACTGGTTTGGAAGAGTCATACGGATTTTATGTTCCTTTTTGAGTCCATCATTGTACCCTGGTGATCAGAACTAAGGATAAAAGTTTTTTTATTTTTTATTCTTTATGTTTAGGAATAAGGGAGTATGATGAATCTATTAAATTTGCCTACATCTGGAGAATTTACAAATATTGATTGAACTCTTTTTAATGTTTTAGGTCCAGCCTTGGAGCTATGAGCACATTAGCTCCAATGGTCACACATCAACATCCTGTTGCAGGCAGTCCTCACCCGCACCCTCACCCGCACCCTCACCCTCACCCACACCCACACGGATGGGTCCAATTTCAACAAGCTTCATATCTACATCACAATCAAGTACCAGGCCTACCTATGCCCATTAGTAGCAATGCTGGGAGATTCGACACTCAAAGAAGCATGCCCAGATTTGTTCCTTCAGGAAGAGTTTATGAACCTAATCCCAGTCTCCCTCACTATGCAGAAAGTTCTCCATTAAATTACTCTCATGCTTGGGGCAGAGATAATGTTCCTCATTTTCCATTGCCATGATGGGGTTATATGTAAATATAAGCATTCTCAACTGAAGCTCAACATGAACTATGGTGACTAACATGGTCTTTGGTGGATTTTGCTCGAGGTCTAATGTTGATAACGAATGCGGATGACCTTGTTGTGGCATTTTAAAATCTCGAGTTTCACAGTTGTAAATCTGGACGATATGTTTTTGTACATTTCTTAGACGATATGTTTTCTTGCTGAGTGGAAACTGAAAAGTAAAGTCCACTCTGATGACAATTGTAACAAACTAGAAATGCTCATCAGAGAATGAAGACATAATGCCTGAACTTCAACAGTTTTGAGTGTTGGGAAAAATATGCTGTCAGAAATGGTCATGTAGACTGCTTTGAGATGCTTTCAAAAGATGTCACAGTTCCTTACCCCTTCCTGCAAACGGAGTGGTGGAAATTGGGTGGAAAGAAGTCAACTACTACAAGTTACAACTATCATTAAGGGTGCCTTAATTTGGAGGGAATAGCTTCTTTTTATGCCGAAACTGCGAGACTTTATTTCATTCCCCTAATAGGAGTAATAGGAAGATTCCCAATACACACTTATAATCATAAGTTCACCAAGCAATGCAAACCTAACATTTCATTGAATTTTCAGGATTATGTAGGGCTGCGACGGTTGATGACACATACTAGGAGGATACTATAGTAATTTCCTTTGAATTCCCCAATCAAATCATAAAAGCCTAATTATTGCTTCAGTCATCTTCCTTCTCATTATGGATAATTTAGTACCCCACACTTCATTGGACTTTCTCAAGTGAAATAATGAATTAATTAGGTAATATGCACACGAAGGATTTAGGAAGTTGGGAAATCAGTTCATGGCACATAGGTTAAATATATTTTTATTTAATTTCCATACCAAGTATATAAGAATTATATGGCAATGAAGTGATAATTAGAATTATATTTTGTTCACAAATGTAATCCACCTTTGTTAGGTCTTAATGTACATTACTAAAACTAGATTTGCTACACACTCTTGCCCTAGTCTCTTAAAGGTTTATCATATATTAATCCCTTTCTATTTATGTAACACACCGTTTAAGGGGCTTAGCAAGAAAATATACTAGATATGAAGGTCCATAATTGAAACCTCTGTTGATGCAAACTTGTTTAATTGGTTAAAGTTTTGGGGGTGGTATCTTGGGGAAATCCATCCTGTATCCCTAACTTGTCAGCTTTACTACTTGTCTTATTTATCGTTTGCTTTAGCGGCTCAAAATTCTCGAGGGTGCGATAAGAGCGCATGAGAAATGGAATCTTTCTAAGTTGTGGAGTCAGTTTTTTGTGAAACCCTTTTCTCAAGATATCATCCAAACTCTTGGGATAGTCCTAAGATCGAATCTCATCTAAATTTGTTGTTGCGTGCTCGCTTATAACTCTCTTTACACCAATTTTTTTGAAACCTCCTCGTTATTTGAATCTATGGTAAATGCAACAAGAGTATTAAGCTAATTATGTAATATAACAATAGTGCCTAATAACAAAATGGGAACCTCATCAATTATTACTTAAAAGAACCTCAACTAGAATACCTATCATTTACAAGTAAAGTAGTTCCAAGGACGGTAAGCTTCATCTTCTATAGTAAAAGTTTCTTCTTTCAAAAACTCGAGTACCAATTTTGAGACAGCTTAGGATATTGTAAGGGGTTGAAAAAATAGTGTTTTGGAAGGTGAAAAGTTCAATGAGTGAATTTTCGCTAAAAAAGGCATGGTTTTGTAACCCAACCCTCTCGAATCCTAATGAAGGGAGGAGAGGGAGCCTTTCCCCTAAAATAACCCCTTCGAGGTGCAAATCGATAAGATTCGGAATCACAACTTTTGACTAATCCTTGTCTGAATTAGGTCCTACTAGATATTCTAGGAGTCGCGACCAAAACCAACAAAGGTGGTTTGAACGCCTACTTGGATTTGAGTTCCAATATTTGACTCGCTTTAATGATCTTGAAACTAATTGGGTTTGGGAATGAACAATCTAATGTAGTTTTAAAATGGCATGTTTTAAGTTGATTTAGATGAGAAACAATATAAGAAAAATACCTAGGGCACAAGTACAAGATCAATTAAGGAGCACACTCTAATGTAGTGAGTTTACAAAGTAGAATCGTGTAATTCTAAATTAGGTGATCACTTCTCAATGTCTTCAAGTTTAAGGGATCTAAAACCAATTTGTTTGAGAATTAGTCTTACTTAGGCGTAATGCGCTTTAATAGATCTCGAATTAAGTGAAAAATAAAAGGTGGATCAAAGTAATTACAACAAAGTAAGAATCCTACCTTGCTAAAAAAAGTAAGAATCTTGCGTAATTAAAGTATGAAAATTTAAATAATAAAACGATAAATTACAATTTTTAAAGGTGCAAAATTCATTGAATGTTTAGTTTATCACATAAAAGGAGAACTTTAAGAATTTTTATTTCATAAATTATACTTCAATGCTAAAGAGATCTAGTGAGAAGACTTATGCATTTTAGTCTTGTAAACATCATTGATTTTTGGAATGAAAATTGAAGCATGAATTATGCAAAGATATGAGCCTTAGACTACTTTTAAAGGACTATTCAAGTGATAACCCCTTAAATTATGCTCATAAAGAGATGTAAATTTGACATAGTCTAGTGACAGTGAAGACGTTCAACTTTTCACATCACACATTGAAATAAGGTAAAAAAAAAGTATAAAATTGACATAGATTCTCAACCCGAAAAAGAAATTCAATTCTCCCATCATGCTCATCTCGAATTCGCTGCCCATTAGATCTATCGAGTACTTGCACAAAAACCCATTTGTTGCACCAAAGATAATATCATCAATATATACTTGCATAACTAATATATTAGTTCATTTTGATTTAAAAAACAAAGTCATATCATTTTTACCACATTTAAAATCATTTTGTAAAAAGGAACTTTGACAATCTTTCATACCATGCTTTAAGTGCTTGTTTTACCCCGTAAAGAGCTTTATCAAGCTTGTAAACATGGTTTGAAAAGTTGGGATATTCAAAATCAGGAGATTGTTCAACAAAAATATTTCCAGTTAAAAATCGATTTAAAAAGGCATATTTTACATTAATTTTATAAGGCTTAAAGTCCATGTAAGTTACAAAAGCAATTAGAATTCGAATCTTTTCTAGTAATGGAATCAAATTAAAATTTCTTCGACGTTTATACCTTCTTATTGGTTGTACCCCTTCATAACCAATCTAGTCTTGTTCCTGGCGATAGTTCCATATTCATCAAGCTTATTCCTAAACTCCTACCTGAGTTCAATTACCTTTTGGTGTTCAGGTTTGGGCTCAAGAAGCCACACTTTTTTTCCTTTCGAAACACATTGAGTTCATGCTACATGACTATGATCTAGTTAGCATCACTTAATGTATCAAAGTGATTTCTTGGTTCTAATGTGGATAAGAACATAAGCATGGAAAACATTTAAGTTCCTAATCTAAGATTGTGCCTGAGTTTTTTTTTTTTTTTTTTTTCCAATGTCACTGTTATGAGATCTATTTGATGGGATTTATGATATTTTCAAGGTTTGGGCAGAAAATTTTCAACTGAAACTTGTTCCAAATATTTTCTTACTTCTTCAATAAGAACTTATTTTCATTGTTAGTTTGTACAATTTCGTCATTTACTTCCTCTTCTAGTACTTATTTTCCATCATTTGTTGAATGCTAATGGATCAATGGAACATGCTAACCCTATCTCAAAGTCTTCTTGTTCTTATTCATAGGTTAGTGTTTTGGTTTCATCACAAATACTATGTATAGATTCTTCAACACACATCATTTATTTATTTATTTATTATGAACTCTATAAGATTTGCTACTAGTTGCATAACCAAGAAATACAACCTCATAACTTCTAACATCAAACTTCCATAAGGTCCTTTATCATTGTTATGCACAAAACACTTACAACTGAAGTCCGAAAGTTTCTAGGCAAGCCATTTACATTTATCATCATTCTAGCCATATCCCTCGAAGTCCTATTTTCCCTCACCACAACCCCATTTGTTAAGGAGTACTTTGGGCTAAGAAATTATGACTTATCCCGTATTTCTTGTAAAAACCATCAAACTTGTAGTTTTGGAACTCAGTTTCATTGTCAGTTCTAAAGTGTATCAATTGATAACCCATAGACTTTTTCCATTTGTTATCCCACGCAACAAACTCATCAAAAGTCTTATCTTTACTGTTTAAAAATAAAACCCACATGAATCTTGAAAAGTCATCAACTATGACTAAGACAAATTGCTTGCCACTTCTACTTTGCAAATGCATAGGACCACATAATCCATGTGAATAGGTTTCAATGGTTTTGATGTATTCACCATGTTTTTCGATTTAAAAGAACTCCAGACATGTGTTTCCTTTCGCATATCCTTCACAAACTTTATCATTTTGGAACATTACTGTGGATAAGCCAACAACAAGTTCCTTGGATCTTAGTTTATCAAGCCGTGAAAAGCTAGCATATTAAAAGCGCTTCTGCCAAAGAAGTGGATCACTTTCAATAACACTTAGACAAGTCAGATTTTTCCTTGAAACTTCATCAAGGTCAACGAATCGATATACATGTTCCCTTCATGAGTTTCTTCTAATATAACTTTCTCATTTTTATTTCTAATGACCTTGCACTTTTTAGAAGTGAAATTAATAGAGTTACCTTTATCACAAATTGTGATGCACTTAATAAGATGTGTGTTAAACCCTCAGTCAAAAAAACATTGTCAATGGAATGAGAACTTAACCTTCCGACTTTTCCAACAACAATAATATTGCCTTGTTTAACTTCCACCAAAGGTCACATTTCCTTCATTGTAATATTCTAGTGAGAGAAACTTCGATCAATATCTAGTCATGTGTTTGGAACATCCACTGTTGAGATATCAAGAGTTGTTCCCCCTCACTAGAATCTACAATAAAACTAGTTGCTCATATAAGGAACCCATGTTTCCTTGGGTTCCTATGCAACCTCACAGTCGGTCATTTTCTTAATCCATACTTGTTTAATGTTCCTTTTAATATAGTGTTCTTTTTTTGCATGTGTTCCAATCAAATGTATGGTATGTCCACAAACAGTGCAAATTTTACTATTGTGTAGATTCACATATTTGTTCCTTTTCCCCCTTTTTCATTTTGTGCATAAAACCTAGACATTCTGTCCTTTTTGCTGAGGTCAATTCTATCTACTTTGGAACTCCTAGTTGTTTCACAATTTTAATCTCTTCTCAATACTTACAATTTCTTTCCTAAGGTGTAAGGTCTCCATTGACTTCCTAGAAGTTTCTAAGTCAGTTTTTACCCTTTCAAACTCGTCATTGAAACTACCCATAGGAACTTAAATGGAACCATTTGTGAAATTAACATGAAGTACCTTATACTGTATCAACTCAACATTAAGTAAGACATTTTTATTTCTCAAACGTTCACAAGTTTCTTAATGACATGTTCATATCCATTAATTTAAATAAACGACTTTGAATGTCATCTCTAGTATTAATTAAGTAAGCCATATGATCCTTACATAATTTTATAGCTTTAAGAATTAAAACCTTATTAACTTCCGTAGCTTCTTTTAATAGACATACAAGAGAATCGGTGGCTACCTGTTCTTCAACATTCAAAATGTAAGTTTAATCATGATTGCCATTAAATAGATGTTGACACACTCTTCTTTATGTTGTTCATCTTTTACTCGAATTTTGAATTACCCCATGCAACTATCATGGCTTTCCGAATCTCAGTTTTAGGGAATGAATTCTTGTTGAATTTCTCTTTGATGTGTTCCTTTCCTTTCCTTTTGCCTTTCAATATCCCATAGAGGACACTCTGTAATAAAGTGCTCAATACTTCCACATTTATGACAGCCCAAATCAAGTTTGGAACTTCAATTTTTTTTTACCAAAGTTCCTTTTCTTTCGATTGCGAGATTTGATGTTCATATACATCATGTTGAACTTTTTAGGAGCAATGCTGCCTCTTCATTTTCAGATTCAAAATCCGAGTCTTCATTAGCCTTTAGTGTAAGGCCACATTTTTTGGAAGTTTTACCATTGTTAGTTCTTAAGTGCATTGCATGCATCATAAACAGCATTGCATGACTCATAAGAGATATAGCTAGTTGTTTCACATTGAAATTTGTGAAAAACTGGTTTCTTGTAAGACACTAACCTAAGGTCTCCGTCTTTCATCATAAAAAAAAATCATACATTAATCTGGATACATACTAATAGTTTACCAATACCTACCAAAGATAATTAAATGAAAATCAATAAGTTTTGCTTTTGCGGAGAGATGAAAAAACACCAAACAAAAATTAACACGTCACCTTTATTTTTTTTGAATTTTTTTTTTAATCAGTTCATCATTTTGATTGCCATAGATATGAAACCAACTCCTATAAAACCTATGACTCTTTCACATTGCACACTTTCTACACTTAGCCTCCAATTCAACATTCTTTTTTCATGTAAACCCTATTTTTTTAAAAAAAAAATACCCATTGATTAATTATTTTGTTATCGTTGAAAAAAAAAACTAAATTTTCTTTAGATTTGTTCTTTATCAAGATTATATCTTTTATGTTTGTTTTAATTCTTTATAATTTAGCAATTATTTTTTATTTCTGGGTATTTTTTTTCTTGCATAAATAAAACCCAAAAAATTTGGAAATAGATGAAGTTTTGTAAGACATACTCCCTCCGTCCCATAAAATAGCCCCGTTTTCCTTATCGGGGTGTCCCGCAAAGTTTGCTCCATTTCCCTTTAGGGTAACGTTTGGGCTATTATTAAGCCCATTAAACATCCTCATTAATGCTACCCAGTAACACGTTTACGGATCAGATTGTTTCCACATACGCGTGTTCCCTTATTAACAGCTCCCTCCAAAACCCTAACCTAGCCTACTCATGACACTCTGCCTTACTTCCTCTCTTCTGATCTTCCTACAGATTTCTCGAGTTCTCCCCTTTTGCCGAAGAGAAAACCCTAGATCTTGTTATCATCTTAGCGCATCTTCGATTGAAAACCGCACCAAAATAAAGATCTCCCTTTACTGATCATTTTGGTGTGTACTTCACCCATATCCCCACTGCTCTCCACCACTTTGTCGTTGAACTCTCCTCTGTTCTGGGTGGTTTTAGGTTTACGAACCCTTTCCTCTTCTTCATTGTGACTATCACCCGATGTCTGATGAGATCTTGTCTAACTCTTGTGAAGAGTGGTCGAAATTTATATCGGACACTCCTTTGTCTCCGACGGCTACTGGTCTAGCTTTGCACCAGTAAGATCCCCTCCTCATCTTTCTAATACTCTGAAAAGAAGTCTCCAAATCCCTCCTCCTAACCTTGCTTGCACTCCTCTATAATTACTCCCTTTGCCGATTCACCACACACCTCACTCATTTCTACCGCCACCAGAATTCGTTGTCCATGAGACACCGGAGAAAGTGTGGTCCACCCCAAAATATTGTCGGCGTCAACAGAGGAGGGAAGAAATGAGACTTGAGTGGGGCCTCTATGAGTATGAAAAAGGACTCAATCTGAACATTTCAAAGGCCAGTGAAGGATATCCGATAACTGAGGCCAGAAATACCGGAGTAAAGAAGGAGGAGGAATGGTTACCTCCTGGCTACCACCCCGGACCTAGTCATGAAATGCTCAAACTACTCGTGCCCCATTACTTCATGAAGCCATAGGGATGTAATCTCTTACTCTTTTTTACTCTTTTTTAATTTTTGATGGTTTGTTCGTGTGATTGTGTTTTCGCATGTTTTTGGTGGTTTCTCTGTTTCATGTTTCTGTGCGTTAGCTTGTTGGGTTCCATTTGTGTAGGGTTCCATGTTTTTTGGTCAGTTTTTGTGTGTTGGGTTCCATGTTTAAATGTATCGATGGCCTACTTGGTTTGTTCTAGTTGTAGATATGTTTAACTAGTCCATGTTTCCTGCTTTTGTTTATTATTGGTGTTGGACAGTTGAATTTTGATGTTTTCATGAGTTGGGTTTTTTTATTTTTATTTTTTATGTATTAGTTTGGATTTGTTTTGCGCAATGTGATACGATTTTTAGAGTTGTTTTGTGATACAATTTGTGTGCTACATTATAGATTTATTTATGCAATATATTGTGTGCCATCTAATGGTTTTTCCACTAAGGAGGACACTTATAGAATGTCGATCAGGGCTTGAATTACATAGCGATCATTGTATGGATTGTGAGATAAATTGCAGACACTGAATTGTGATAAAGGATCCAATGTCAAAGAGATTAGATAAAATAATTTGTCATCTTTAAGCAATAAGTAAGGCAGAAAAGGGGATCAACAATTGAATGTACTCTCTTGTTTATGAATCTTGGATTGCATGTGATTTTGCTAATTTAAAGTTTTGTTCTTGTTTGTCTACCCTCTTTTGTCCCTAGGTAGGCTTACTCCACTCTGTAACTCGCAGATGAATCACGGCTAATTAACCTATAGCCCAAATCAACCCAACCTCATTCCTATACCTTAACTTGTGTCTCTACCATCTATCACAATAGATTATGCAGAAAAGACCTTTCGAAGGTGGAAAGTTTGCTGCTTTCTTTGAGTGTTTTTTGTGTGAGCTAGTATTAGGGGTATTTAGGTATTATACCATAAATACCTTATGAACATATAACTATTTGAGTATAGGTAGGACACAATGTAAGCAAGGAAAAAGGGAAACCAATTTCTCTAAATTTTGTCAGCTATATTACATATGTCATGGATTTAAATCATTCTGTGAGTTATATTACATATGTCCTGAAATTGAAATAAGTATGCTCTGTTGTTTGGTTATTTCTGCTTTGTTATTTCATTATAACCTAGCATATTTGATTATAGATGCTCTGTTATTTGGTTATTTCTTTTCTATTATTTCATTATAACCTAGCATGTTTGATTATAGATGCTATATTGTTTGGTTATTGCTGCTCAGTTGTTTCATTATAACCTAGCATGTTTGATTATGGATGCTCTGTTGTTTGGTTATTGCTTTTCTGTTGTTTCATTATAACCTAGCATGTTTGATTATAGATACTATGTTGTTTGGTTATTGCTGCTCTATTGTTTCATTATAACCTAGCATGATTGATTATAGATGCTCTGTCGTTTGGTTATTGTTGCTCTATTTTTTGGTTTTTGTTTAGCATGTTTGATTGGTGATCTATTTTTTGGTTATTGCTGCTCTGTTGTTTGTTATTTTTGCTCTGTTGTTTCTTTATTGTTTGGGTGAGTATTTTTCTGGTTTATCGATCTGTGTTTTTCGTGGCATATTAGTTGGAATAATGTGTTTCGGGCATCGTGGAATGATATTTGTTGTTGTTGTTTGGTATGTGTTGTTAGATTATTCCTGTTGCTTTCCTGGTTTGCACGTGTTTATGTGTGTGGTATGCATGGTTCGACTGGTTTGTTGTAAGCATATGCCCTCAATGATGAAGGAGTGTTCTCTTAAAAATATTTTGCACAATTGCTAGCTAATGATCCATCTGTTTATGGGTGAGGTAAGTAGGTATTGGCATGTCTGGTGTCATACATATGTAGTACAACACAGAAAAACAGTGAAATTAAACTTAAATCTGAGAGACTCGATCTCGATGATGAATGAGTTGTCCTTGAATGTGTGTTTATCTGTGTTGTTCACAGTGTTGCTAATGAAGACACGTGCCACCTCCAACCTCCTATACATAATCTGATGTTGAATTGATAGCTTGTACTTATGTGCTTATATATATGCTGAAAATTAAACATAACTGAGAGGGCATCTTTGTGTATTAGGTTTTGTACAAAAGTTGTTATGCATCTTTTATATAGTAAGCATGCATATAGAAACAAAATAAAGCCCTTATCTTACAAAATATTAGAGTATTTACATTAATTGTTATGCATTTCCCAAGATACAACATGCATATTACAGTAAGCTTACCCATCTAGTAAGTTCATAATCTCCATGTTACTTGGTATTTGAGCTTCTTCTATGTTTGCTGCCTCTTCTTGTGCCAAATAAGCAGTACTTTGTTGTATTGCACTATGGCTGTTGGTACCTCCGCTAAATTTGGGAGCATACCCAGCCTCTCTAGCCTCTGTTTCCCAATGTGTGGCATTTTATAATTATTACCACCACCTGTCTTTATTATTTCTATCATGACACATTGTAATGTTATGAATACATGATTGATTAGCCTCGGTTCAAAGACATCATAAGCATGTTGCACTGCTTCCACTAATTCTTTCATTGGTGCTTGATCATGTTGTATTTTCTGAATTGCTCTGAAAAACCCCAAGTCCAACTCATTAGTATTTGGACTATTAGGTGGCTGTGAGACTAGTTTTATATGAAACTCATCTGTGTTAGCTGCTGCTTTAAACTCTACATCTGTCTTATTAATATGAGGAGTTGCATTGTCTTGTTGTATGGTAATTGATCCCTGTGATCCTAAGGGCCACTTTGCTTTAATAGCTGGGATTAGCTTTGTGATGAACATAGACCTCATGACATCTTGTATAACTCTTTGTATTGGTTTAACTTCCATTTTCCCTGTTGCTCTATGGACATTCCTTCTCTTTGCTGGTACTTCTTCTGAAAATGGCCAACAACCTATCTTCCATTGAATATGACACTCCCATCCTCGGCGAATTGTGGCCTAGCTATTGCTGTTAAGAACATTACTTTGTTGATGAATCATTTTGATTTGGTATGCCTATAAGGTTTATTTTCAGTGGGGGCTAGGTAGAATGTTTGTGTGGCCTTAGACGTATAGAACCATTTTTCGTCCACATGCACAATATTGTACATATCTTGAAATGTTGGAGTTGTGTTCAAATTAACTAAATGGGACAAACACCATTCCAGTCTTTGTACTTTGTTTTGCCGGAGTTAATGTAGGCTTCATTGCATTGCTATATCGCTTGATTAAACCCTTCTTCATAAATCTGTGGGCATCACTCTTGCTAATGTTCAATGATTTGGCTATGGACCTAATGTTGGTCTTATTTTTTAATAGAACTAACAAAAGATCCTCAGTAACAAGTGTGTTACCTTTTGGACCATTTATAATTCTTGCTTAGTTTAATGTTGTCTTGGTTCTTGATACTACTCTTTACCTCTGCCCACAGACGTTGAATGGTCCAACGGCTACACCCCCACTGCTCAGCCAACTATGAAATGTAACCATGTTTTACGTTTAATTGCTTGTTGTGTTCCAGTATTTGTACTATGCATAGTAACCTCTCCTCCTCACTTAGATCTCTCCTTTTGGCTCTTAGCCCCCTGTTTAGATTATGTGGTGCTTCAAGTGATCTGTGTTGCTGTGGTGCTTTATGTGATCTGTGTTGTTGTGGTATCTGACTACTTTGTGAGTTTGGTGTGTCTTCTGGTAGCTGAGGCCGTGTTGCTGTGTTGTTTCCATTAATGGAATAAACCACATATGCTATGTTGCTACGTAGGTTGAGGCTATAAGGTTGTGTTGTTTCCATTGGCTACATAAAATGCAGTTGCATTATTGCTGTGTTGACTGAGGTTGTCTGGTTGTGTTACTGTGTTGTTTCCATTGGATACATCAAATTCAAAACCTGTGTGAATGTGTTGGCTGAGGATGTGTTGCTCTGATTTGTGTTGTTTCCATTAATGTCCCATGCTGCCTCTGTGGTTATTGTTGCTGACTGGATGCCATTAATGATGTCTCACTCAATGACCCATGTTGTCTGGTTCGTGGTGTTAACTGGCTTCCTTTGATGATTCTCTGTTGCCTCTTATGGTACTTGCATTGACTCCTTGAAATTATTGGAAATGTTTCCAATTGACAGCTCTACAGATACTCTCGGTGATGACACGTTTCTGAGAGATCCGGGCCCCACATTCAGTCGTTCTACACATTCGATTGTTGTATTAAAATTTGATTCCATTTGGTCGTTTGCCTTTGTATTTGAGTTGAATATGGAGTTATTTTTCTCTCTCCTAAGACCCCCTTTATAGAAGGATTGTTGCACAGCTCCCCTACAAAATTTTGAATGTTTAGCTAACTTTTAAATTTGGTGGGAAAATCAAATTTTCCCCAAAAAAATTTGAACACTCCCATGTGCAACTGGATGGATTTAAGGGACAAATCCCACTTTTTCAATCCATTTAGCTAAGTCTTAATCAAGTAATGATTGCCTATAAAGGGCCCATTATTTGCATGTACTTTGGCTATTTCTTAATAAAGCAAAATTAACATTTGGGGCATTTTATATGGGACGGAGGGAGTATCAAGAATACATGCAACACTGGGAGAGTGAATTTCTAGGTGTTGGGTTCAAAAATTTGAAGCAAATTCTAAAGAAGTTAAGTAGACATTGAATCTCACAACTCCCATGATTTTAATGGTGATATTACTGCTTCTAATTGCCGTCATCAGTGCCCCGGTAATTTTCTCAATTAATTACTGTCTTAATTTTGTTATTTAATTTAATCTAATCTAATTTTTTAATGATGTATATGTTTTTTTAATACTCCCTCTGTCTTGATTTATTTGCTATGGGTGTTTTCACAAACTTTAAGAAAAGCAATGAATATATAGGGACCACATGAAATTAATTAAAAGTAAAAAAATCATTAGTTAACTTAATGAAATAGTACAAAAGTGTAGGGAATGTCCAAAAAGAAGTCTTCCCAGGAAGCCTGACGTCCAAATTTTTGGACAGTATGGATGTCCAAAATTGGCTCCAAAATTTTGGCAGCATCTCCATTATAAATGCAACATTTAATGTGGGAAACCAACATTAATTACATATCCAAGCCTCCACAATTGAGGGAGTAGTAAAAAAAAAGGGAAGAAGTGAGATTAGTGGGAAAGGTAAGGACTTATCACTCTCAGTAAAGTATCATCATTGAGTGATTAACTTACCTTTGTGTTGATTACCTTCAAAAATCGAGGCATCACTCGTGGTAGTTGTTGGACGGTTATTGGTCGCTTCGATAACAAGCAGAGCATCCTATACCCTTCCAACAACTTTCATGTCAGCCTTGGTACCAAAAAGGCCAATTATTGACCTCAATAAACTACCAGAAGAGCAAGTAAACAAGCAATCAGAATAGCAGCCAGAGAAGCAACCAGAACAGCAGCCAGAAAACCAACTAGAACAGCAGCCAGAAAACCAACTAGAACAGCAACCAGAGGAGCAACAAAACCAACAAGCAGCCAACAATCCCCAAGTCACAAAGTATTCCATTCTAAGTGATAAGGAAAGGGCAACAGTTGTTGGTAAGTTACTTCAACTTTGTGCATGTGATCCTAACTTGACACCACAACTCCAACAGCAACTCCCAACAGGTTGTATAAATAACCTTGCTCAAGAGTATAATGTGTTAAGATGGACCATAAGTAGGATATGGAAAACTGTGAGAGCCCAAATGACCAGAGATGAAGCAATCGTTGTTCATAACCTCAAAGCTGGGAGAGTGTAATCAGGAAAAGAACAACAATTAGGGCCTCAACAGCAAGTTTAGGGATCCACAGATCCACAATACATAGGCTAATCAAAAGAAGTGCAATCAGGAAGCATACAAATACCATAAAACCAGAGCTATCAGCATCACATAAAGTAGCAAGAGTACAGTGGTTTTCAAATATTTTTCAAATCATGTTCCATGTACAATATTTTTCAAATCAAAAGAGGTGCTATTATACCAACAACCATCACAACAACACCAAGGAATTCAAATATTTTTCAAACATGTACAATGTTATACATGTTGATGAAAAATGGTTCTACATGTCATAGATCACAGCAAGATACTACCTAGCTCCAGATGAGGAAGAACCTCAAAGACAATGCAAGAGCAAGAGGTTTATAACAAAAATCATGTTCATTACAGCAGTTGCAAGGCCACATATAACCCCAAATGGTGAGGTTGTTTTCGATGGAAAAATAGGGATATTTCCATTCACAAAGTTGGTCCCAGCAAAAAGGTCAAGCAAGAACAAGGTAGCAGGAACAGTTGAAGTGAAGCCAATATTGAGTGTCACAAAAGAGATCATAAAAGATAAAATGATCAAGAACGTCATACCAACAATCAGGGCTAAGTGGCCAGAATGGGGATGCAAACAAATATGGGTTGTGCAAGATAATGCAAAGCCACATTTACACAAAGATAACATAGAATTTATAGAAGAAGCAACAAAAGAGGGCTTCAATATCATGCTAGTCAACCAACCAGCACAAAGCCCTGATCTCAATGTACTTGATCTAGGGTTTTTTAGGGCAATACAATCAGTGAAAGAGCAAACAGCTCCAAAGATAGTTGAATAACTAGTATAAGTGGTGGAGAATGCATATAATGAGTATGATCCTAATCTAATCAATCGCATATTCTTAACACTTCAAGAATGCATGGTTGAAATTATGAACGTCAAAGGAAACAACTACCATATACCGCACATCAACAAACAACAACTTGAAAGAAGAGGTGAGCTACCTACATCAATACATGTCACAAGGGAAGTAGTAGAGGAGTGCAAGTTATGGCTTCAAACAGGGGAGTACAGTGTACTAGAAGAAATAGTAGAGGGTGGCACTGAAGATGAGGGAGCAGACTCACAGCAAGTGTAGTGAATGAAATTAGAAACCAAAATACAACATTTTTCTAGTTAACCATTGTACTACTCTTGAACGATGTAAAAACTTGTTATAATGGTCAATTAGTATTCATATATTAGAGTGGCATAAACATATTAGGAATCATATTACTGGAGTGGTTAAGATCACTTAAGATCTTGCCTCAACATCAATAACCCATACTTAGGGTCTTGCCTCAACATCAATAATGAGGCTTATACCTATTTGGAATCATGTTATTAGAGTGGCTAAGATCACTTAAGATCTTGCCTCAACATCAATAACCATAACTTCTCAGGGTCTTAACCTCAACATCAATACTAAGTATAACAACCACCACAACCATAACAACACCATAACAACAGTATACCAACAATAGAGCAAAAACAAAATCAGCATACCCAGTATACCAACATTAGAATACACAAAATCCAAGGATAACATTAGAATACACAAAATCAGTAGCCCAATATACCAACAACCCTAACCAATACAAGGATAACCCTAAGCATCAAAACAGATCAAGAAGAAACCCTAGTAGCCTCCAAAAGAACAAAATCAAAATAAGAAGAAACCCCTTAAACATATCACCAAGTCTCAACATTAGAATACACAAAATCCGAACAACAACAAACCCCCAATAGCCTCCATATGAACAAAATCAGGAAAAGAATAAACCCCTAAAAAATATCACCAAATCTCATCATCATAATACACAAAATCCGAACAACAGTATACCCCCAAATAGCCTCCACATGAACAGATTTAGAACAAGAAAAAAAACCCCAAAAAATATCACCAAGTCTGAATAACAGAATATACAAAATTCGGATAACAACAAACCCCTAATAGCCTTTACATGAACAAAATCATAACAAGAGAAAACCCCCAAAAAATCACCAAGTCTCAATGAAATTCGAACAACAACAAACCGTAATATCCTCCACATGACCAAAATCGGAACAAGAAGAACCCCCATAAACTCAACATCAACAACATGATAAAAACAACAAACCCCGAAAAAATATCACAAAGTATTAACATCAACAAAAACATCAACAAAAAATAGCCTTGACATGAACATAATCATAACAAAATCCAAACAACAACAAACACCCAAAGTAGCCTCCACATGAACAAAATCAGAAAAACACCCCAAAAAAAATCACCAAGTTTGTGAAAACACCCATGTAGCAAATAAATCAAGACAAAGGGAGTATCAACGAAATCCAAACAACAACAAACCGTAATAGCCTCCACATGACCAAAATTAGAACAAGAAGAACCCCTATAGAATCAACATCAACAACATGATAAAAACAACAAACCCCGAAAGAATATCACAAAGTATCAACATCAACAAAAATATCAACAAAAATAGCCTCGACATGAACATAATCATAACAAGAACAAACCCCAAAAGTTAGAGGAAACAACAACAATAGCACGCCATTCAACTCAGAGAAAAAAAATCAGAGCAACAAAGGTTGAAGACCACTTATCCATGCTTGTCACGTAGAGTTGAAAACCAATAAGAGTACTCGGACCACGATTTGAATCCAGTTGGTGGAGGATCTGGGGTTTGTTGGGGTGGTGCATTATGGGTTGAAGTAGAAGCCCCTCTGTTCTTACTCAAAGGGGTTTTTCGTCGCCTCTCTTCATCAATATCACGGAGGATGCGCCGTAAACAAAGGATCTCAGATGGAGGTAAGGTATCTTGCTCAAACCCCCAATACGTAGGTTTAGGAATCGAATCCCCACCCTCCTTACCTTGACCCATCCAAAGCAAAATGATTACCAAAATGAAGAGAGTGGAATGAAGAATTTTAATCTGGTGGAAGTAAATGGAATCACGCAAGAGAGCTAGAGAGATCTAGAATTTTCAACACGAGCATCAATGGGTGGAAGAGAGAAAACGGCAGCACAATCGAGTGAGAGGACAGTAGGTTAACAGTAGGTTAAGGGGTGGGTGAGTAGATTAGAGTGAAATAATAAGGGTAGTGTAGTAACATTTGGGTGGGTTAAGGGTATTTGTGACTTTTTTTATACTAAATCTAGACACGTAGCAAATAAATGAGATGTCCGTATAAGAAAATTGTAACAAATAAAACGGGACGGAGGGAGTACATTATAGAGAGTAGATCAATTTGATAGGGATGTTTATGGGTGGGAAAAAAGTTTGAATTTTTCTTGATTTTGATTGATGGGTATTTGATTTTAGCTTGATTTACACGTTCTAATTCTTTTTGGGTGCGTTGCCCAAAAAAATAACTTTTTGGCGGGTATCAATGGATTTTGATTTGTACATGTGTTTCAATTATGATTTTATGTAAACACTACATGCAAAATTCTTCTTTGTATTTTTGTTTTTGAAATTAAATCGATAGAAAAGATCGAAGCTTTTTGCAATTTGAGCTTCAAATATTTTAATTATAATTTTGCATGTTTGTTGATTTGGCAAATCCTGGGTACTCGTGATGCTAGTGTTTTCTCGAGTCTTGTGCTTTATGAAGTACATGGGTTATGAAATAAGCTCCGTCCATATTTTACTTTTTCCGAACAAATTAAAATATTTTTCTCAAAATTTGTAAGAAAAAAAACTATGAAAATTTAATATTCTAATAATTTACATCGAAATGCATCCAATAAAATCTCGTTTGAATATATTATTTGTTATAGTATAATTAGAATTTATTATCAAAGTTTTCAATCTTTAACTGCCAAAATAAAAATTAGCAACAATAAGTTAAGTATCACAATAGTAACATTTGGTCTTCAATGATTGCACATTTTTTAATAGATTGGACCATTTACTTAGTAAGTTTAGTGTCACAATAGGAACATTTGGTCTTGCTAAATTTTTCTCTTATAGATTCTTTCGACTAAAAATTAATAAAATATTTTTATATAAATAGGGCAAATAATTAAGGATCAAGAAAGTACGAGGTAATATTTATTTATGACCAGAGGAGAATTGCCTAAGTGGATTAGAGTGGTATTGCTGGCTGGGTAGGAGATAACTTGGAATAATGACGAGAGCTGTTTATATGTGAGAATATATATGGGGGTTTCGTGCCTTGTCTAGTGTGTACTTTTGAGAACCTAATTTAGTGATGTAGGAAAAGAAGGTGGTTTAAAATAATTCCCTTACTTGTCACAGCAGTATTATTGCTAGTTAGTTGGAGAGAAGTGGACTAAGTATGCTGTGTACACGAGCTTTTTGTTTGATAGTTGTAAGGACTAACATTTTGACGGCTGATATCCCGTGTTTGCAGTATGTGATGATACATTTTTCCCGTCACTTCTGAAGAAGATGTCTGATATGGTGGGTTGTTTCAACGAGCGAGCACAGAAGTTGCTTGACTTGCACCTAGCTACGGGTCTTAAGAAGTATTATCTACGGTGTAAAGGCATGATGAATCATATTTCGTTGATTCAGGAGGGACAGGACCTTGTGATATATGCCATGATCAAAGCTATTGCAGTTCGGAAAATTTAGAAGAAATATGATAAGGTAGAGTCTTCTTTTTCAATATGACATGGAAGATATAAGCCCCCTTCTCATTCTCTAGAACCAGTTGAGTGTATTATAAAATTTGCTAGCGTATGGATGCCAGTAATTGAGCAGATTCATTATTCTAAGCAAGATCAAGCATTCAAATCACGAGCTCAAAGTATGCACGTTGAAATCCTCCAATCGCCATGGCTTTGCAAGCTGATAGCTTTTCACATCAATTTGAGGGATAAAGGCCGAAGGCAAGAAAAAGGGCTTATTTGTTTGACAGCTGCTCTCTCAAGTTTACAGACGGAAAGCCATCACTTACTTGTGAGCTCTTTGATTCTGTGAAGGTCGATCTTGACTTGTTCTATCTGTTTGGTGAGTATGCTTATCTTGTACTATGTACTAATGCTTTCCATTTTTCATGCACCGTAGCTAACCCTTGTGATTTTGTTCACTACGATTAACTTGCTAGCTGTGTTAGTTAATGATTAATATTAGTTGCCTGACTTCCTGCAGTTTTATTGCTATCAAAGTATGCTTTTGATTTCTCTAATCACCCTTATTATACCGACTCATGCAATACTCTTTTAGAACCTTGAAGCAAGAAAAAGACTGCCGGGGGGTGGCATTGTGCACTCTTTCTTTTGCAGCTACCAACGTGCCCTAGAAAGTTGCAACATTGACTCATGACAGCATGCAACTTTGTTTTCTTCACCCTTCACTCCTTCAGAACATCTTAGTCATGCCTCCCTGGGCTCTTTCTATGTCTCTAAAATTCAGCATGGCTTTGAATTTTTTTTTTTTTTTTAGTATTTCTGTTGACAATTTATCGTAAGAGAAGCCATATGGACATATTTGTTAGGTTCTTGCATAATATACTGTTTTGCCAACCATAAAAAGAAGTTTCTGGAACTTATTTAATCTCGTGTTATTGGATTGTTAGTGGGCTTTTTATTTCTGCTAAAATGTGTACTGAGGGGTATAAATTCATTGAAGTTCGCCTTTAGTTCACTACTGGACACTTGTTTTGGGCATTAAACCTAGGTCCGATTGGTATGCGTCAAGATAACCGATATAATGTTTGTCCACCCCCATGTATCTCTTTTTCTTCAAGTGGATGATCAGAATGGTATTGAAATTCGCAAAGAAAAACACATTTTTCGGGATTGCATAGTAATAGTGAGATACCATGGACATTGGAAAGGAATTTTCCTTGCAACATTGCATATACTAATCACCAGTACTGCCCATTACACCAACTACTAATACCTGCAGGCCTGCTTTAACTTTCGTACTTTTATATTCTTCACATCCTTCTGAATAATGCCTGCATTTGGATTCATAGGCAAACAATTAACAAAACCAACTGTGCATTAAAATTTTATTAGTAATAGGTTGTGACCTTGATCAATACTAATGGGGGTGTAAGCTCATAGTTTTCTACTTTTCTCAACACAATGCTGATCTGTGATATTGGTTTTACTCCTTCAATATACAGGACACGGTGTTCGACCCTGTTTCTCTTACTTGTGGCCACATATTCTGCTATATGTGTGCCTGCAATGCTGCGTCAGTGACTATAGTTGATGGACTGCAAGCAGCATCTCCCATGGAGAAGTGCCCACTGTGCCGAGAGGTAATTTTGATTCCCTTTATCAACTTCTCATGTTGTTGTCTCTTTCTTTACTTGATCATTCAGGACACAAACAAATTGTACGATTCGGGCATGAATTACTTAAAGAATTAAAGCTATCAAGTTGTCCCATGGATGAGAGATATTGACTATAAGTATGAGATATTGACTATTTAGTGTCTTTGAACACTCATTGTTCCACGGATTCAGGATTTCTGGATCTTTTTGTTTTTCTATTTTCCCCTGTGCACTAATGTCTGCATTTGTAATTATGTTAGCTATGTGGCTAAACTAATAATTTTCCCTGCCAATGGTATACGCGATGTTGAGGCTTCATGCAATGCACAAAAAGAAAATTACCTAAGAATACAACTTCTCATTTAACTACCTGAATAAAAAAAAAATGTGAATACAAGGCATGAGATTTTTATAAAGTTAAGAGCTGTGATATTCTATAGTATACACACGTTATAATTGTGGGTTGAGGATGGCTCTGTTATGAGGAGTTCGGCTTCGTTCTCTTCATATGAACAGCCTAATTTGAACTTATTTAGACTTGTATTTATCATTTTCAATTGGCTCTTATCCTGAAATTTATTTCATGGTGAAAAGAGCAAGGTCATAAACTAAAAACATAGTGCTTGTGTAACCAAAAAAAGAAAAAAAAAACCACCCAAGACCTGTATATTACATGATTGATTATGGTTCTTTTTACTTAATCTATATACATAGTAAAATTTTTATTTGAAATTCTGTCCCCATGGCAGAAAGATTAAGAGGATGTTTCTTTTGATCCACATTTGCTAGCTTGACAGTTCCTTTCAAATTTCATTAGCTTATTGTCCCTCGAATCTTCACGAGCACTTGTGTGATTGCTAACAGTTTCCCTTAGACAAGTTTTCAACTTATATTCTTTTGGTTCTGTGGAACGTCAAGGATATGCTTCATTTGTCATCTGTATAAGACTTCACATAGATGTTCACCGACTTTTCTGCTGTTTTTTTGCAGGCTGGAGTCTATGAGGGCGCTCTTCACTAGGAGGAGCTCAATATTTTATTGAGCCAAAGGTATGCTCCGTTGCGAAATACTCTATTCGTTCTCTTTTGTCCTATTTAGAATGTTTTATTTGAGAAGCGACAAACTTAAATATGATTTTTTGTTGATATATGTAAGTTAAAATATATACATGTGGGATTTAGTTTCATAGATTTGTTTTGGAAGCCTTGGGCTTTTCCCCTTGTGCATATCTACTTGTTTCTGTGCTGTACTAGTCTTGTGCTCAGACAGAATACTTGAACTTGGGAGTGCTTTAGGCAACATCCATTTTGGGCAACCTGTGCCGACTGCACTTAACTTGTTCTGGAATGATGTCTTCCAGTATATTTGCGAGTAGCCAATGTTTGTAAACAAACTTATGGAAACCCAGTAAAAGTTTGCATTGAAATGAGAAAAGATTGTCATATATTCTTTCTTCTTTGAATAGAGCTTGATATGGAAGCAGGAGTATGTCTACGAGTAACATGAGCAACCCATAGCTTTAAATCACGAGTTCCATGTTAATTTTTCCCATGTATTGCTCATCCACGACTAATTGTGAATAAGTCCTGATTATCTTTAAGGTTGGAGTTGCATAGTCTGGCTGCACAAGCTTAGACTCGACCCCAAGCTGAGTTCAAACTTGTCAAGCTCATGCGAAGGGTATTTTGACTAATGGTAGATCGCATGTAACATCTCGATTCTTAACCCTTCATCCCAGGATAGACAAACTACAATGAATCAGCTAGTTTATACCAATAAGTATTTGCAATATCTTGCATTTTACGGTCATCAAAATCTAAAGTTGGATATGGGTCAGGGCGACACTCAGGCTAAAAAGGCACGACACAACACAAGCACGATCGTGGCTCAACTCGCAATCTTGTTTGTAAAGTGGGCCGCATACAACAAAAGAAAAATTTAGGCACGAACGGCACGATACACGGTCCATAGGCACGGCTAGAAGCTATTATTATTATTATTATTATTATTATTATTATTATTATTATTATTATTATTATTATTACTATTATTACTATTACTACTACTACAATTAATATAACTATTATATTTTATATTATTATAATCATATAATATAATTTAAATCATTTAAAATTATTTTTTCGATTCCATTATGTACATAGTTTTTATTTTTTGTTAAAAAAATTAAGCCAAGACAAGGCACGGCCCAGGCTCGTGGGCTGAGCCGTGCCTAGCCATGGACTGTGTTTAAAAAAAAGTAGCATAACACAACATGACAAAATCTAAGCACAAGTTGGCACAGTATGCAAGGCACCGCATAGCCCATGTTCACCTCTCTCAAAATCCTGTATTTTTCTTTTGAATCAAACACAGGTAAGTGGACCCTGTGGAAACAAATTTTGTTTCCTCTACAATTTTTCTTGAAAGAATGATTTTATTTCTCTAATTATTTGGCTGAGAAATCAAAATGATTAAATATAAACCAGAAATCTGAACAGAAACCAGTTCCCAATTTTACAGGCAAAATCATAATGTACGTAACATAACCGAATATAAAAAAAAAAAAAAAAAAAAAAAAAAAAAAAAAAAAAAATCAAACTTAAATAAGATACAGTACTCAAAATCTCATAGCCAGGATAGAGAAAAATTGGGAATCCAGAATGGTACCTTACAGTCTGATTCACATTACATATGATGATATGAAATACAACCAACTTCCAACGAGACTCAAAATGCTAGATTTCACACTTAACATCCGGATAATCTTGAAAAGGACAGTAAATTTGATAAAACTGCAAGGAGTTAAAAGGAATACCCTTGATGAACTCACATCATCGCATCATACAATGAGCGAGGTTGGTGCAAATAGTCAGAGTGCTTCCATTTGCTCAAGGTACTTCAAGCAACATTGACCTATCCTTTACTGCCCAGTAACAATGGGTTTTTGTCCTTCCACTGATGGTATCTTTGGCACAGATTCTTCAGTGTTGCAATAGAATGCTGCATTGAATTCAGCTTTGTATCCCTAAACATGCTCTGTCACAGGAAAGTGAGTTTGTGAAAACGAAGAATGAAAGCCCAGCATCAGGAATGTTACCAAAACAAGCACACATGCATACCTCATAATCATCTCCATACTTCTCGATTAAAGGAAGAAGATGTACACGCTGCATAGTAGTCAATGGCTGTGATGGTGCTTTTTTACCATCCCTTCTTTTCTTTCCAAGTGCTGTTTTGAAATCTACATACAGCAAAGAATTTTTAGATTTTATGCAAGAATTGTGATTCCGAGTCAAAGAACACATGCTGCAAAATAACATGCTTGGGTGTAGCGACATTTCAACTTTCTGTTGAAGCTCGTTGTCAAGGACAACAAGGAATCACAAATTTCTAGGGCAACAAAGTCAACTCCATTTTCTTACTATCAATCACTTAAAGCTAAATCAGATGACGCATCCCACAGGCTTTATAGCAATAGTAGACCTCTCAAAATCCAACCCAGACTTGAGTAACCAACCCAACCCAGTTAATACTAAAGACATTAAAATATGTTCATGCCTGAAACTAATCCAACCGCATGATTATGTAAATCTGATTATTCCCGAAAAGCAACCTAACCTAAACTTGAATCACCAAATCCAAGGTAATCTCAAACATTGATTGAACCCAGCTAAAACATTTGTAGCATAAATTTATAAGGATAAAAAATATTAAGGTTTCGGAAATATTAGGTTCAGCTAGTGCAGAAAAAATATTAGAAAATACACGAGTTGATTTACTTTCACTCCAAAATGTATTGTTAATACTAGAGCCGCAGAGCTCATCCAAAAAATAACCCAAACTCAACAATGACTCGCATTTCTTTTGACAGACTGAACCAGACATATTTGTGCAACCCAAACTATCCCAAGCTCAAAGCAATCCGTATCCAACATTGACCAAAATCTGCCCAGAAATGCCCAATGCTCGCCAACTAGAGTCATAACTAGTTCTTCTCCTCTGTTGGTTTTCTTTTCTTTCTTGTTTCTCTGTGTGAATGGGTCATACAAAGTGCCAATCCCAAGACGCTATTGCTCTAAGTCAGGCCAGCATAGTCCAAAAGGTCACTGAACTTTAAATCATTCAACTTAAGCAGTTAGCTAGGCTCAGTAGTATAGAGTACGAGAATGTCACACATAAAACTAATCTTCCCACTGGCTACATCAAGAAAGGCCAGAATGTACATTAACTTTAGCACTGATAGAAATTCAGAAAAATCCCAGGAGAGAAAGACCCCAGAGAAAAAGCATTACCAAAAAGACCACATGTTTCACCATAAATGGAGAAGTATGGAATAATTTAGGAAAAAAAAAGTGTTTTCAACATTTAAATGAAGTACACATTTGCAAGTCCAAAACTATAGTTTCATAAAATATTATTCTGTGGTACATGTGCTTAGCAGCAGTTTTTTTGTTTGACAACATTTTCTTTTAATAGCATGTGTATATTCACAAACTACCTATTACCCAACTACCCATTAAAAAGCACATTTCATGGGTCAATGGTGTTTGAGATCCAATGCTTACCACCTTACCCAGCACAGTGAGATTGAATTTGGTTCAACAAAGCCATTTACAACCAATGAGATTTAGAGAAGGAGAAGATGAAACTAATTCCCAAGCGCCATTTTTTCTGTTTGCAAAGCCTCATGCCACTTGTGTATGTGCATGTGTAGCGTATCTAATCAATTGCGGGGGACATTTCGCCCTCCACTCCCATACCATGAGCCAAATCAAACTGTGTAACATCACAACTGTGTAGCAGTGTTCCAGGTCTGGAGATCTGTTAAGTTAGCGGACTTATTCTAGGAATAAACTGCCCAAAAATAGGAAAAACCGACCAATCCTATCCCTAGTATTGGATAAACTGCACTAAGCATGGATGAATGTTCACAATTTAGGGACAGGGAAGCTGATGACTCAATGATTCAAAATCACAATAGGCAACTAAAGCATTGATGTAATCTGACCTAAATTTCTTCATTGTGCAAGCATCCAAGCATCCATTGTGACCTCGAGATAATGGATTACCATCTCAAAACCATCATTTGAACACCGGCAACTACATTTCATAGCCAATGACGAATGAGGCAACCTTAAATTAAAATTCTATATTATCTAACAGGAGAGAGATCCTAGTAAGTGCAATACCATTTAATCAGAGGCCACATTCAATTTTCAATGAAAAAGAGAATACTATCTTTCTAACTAGATATAAAAATGCAAAAGCAACCAAGATAAATAGCCCCCCCCCCCCCCCCCCCCCCCCCCCCCCCTTCCACAGCCTCCCCTCCTCAGTACACGCCCTCTCAAATCACTCAAATTAGACAGCTCAAGAATAACAGTAAAAACTCGTCCAAAGTTTCCAAGTTCCAAGAAGAAGACACTTTATGCAGCTCTGAATGCAAAATCACAATGCAACAACAGACTATGTACTCTCATACAATCTGGGAGATTGAATGCCATCAAACATATTTCGTCTTCAACGAGTCAAATGGTTCTCAAGTTGAATCGATCAATTAAGATACCTTCAGCATATTCTATGTAACCCAACAGAAGGCCTTTTCTTAACTCACCAGAGGCATTCCAGAGTTACATAACCCACATAACAGTAAATAATCTGTGCTAAACCAAAATTATACTAGCAAATAAAAATTCAATCAAAGATCTTCATCCTCCAGTACTGATCCTCAAATATCCTAACACAACAAGCAGCAATATCTCCAATTTCAACCACCAAAACATCCATCCAACTATGCTCATCACTCACAAAAACTATACCTCCAAAAAAAAATTCAAAAACCAAAAAAACAACAAAATAAAAACCTAAATAATGGCTAATACCCTTCAAGATAAAACCTTTATCTCCAATTCCAACCAGCAAAACAACACCCAACTATGCTAAAGAGTAAACACACTTGTTCGAGGCCAGCAGATAATGCAAGTTTCAGAATTATAATACCAAACAAGTGTAATCTGTTCTTTAAAAATAATATAAAAAATGTGCAACAAACCCACAAAATCATGTCAAAAAGCCACAAAGCAAGCTACAAAAAACATAAAATTACAAAAAAAAAAAAAATTAATCAACTAACCGTCTTCTTCGAGGTCACTTCCAGAATCAATAGGCTCAAATTCATCAACTTTCGCATCAGCAGGATTCTCAGGAGCAGGAGGTGGGACCTGAAGAGAATCACTCTCAATAATATGCGAAGTACGAGACCGAACACCCAGTATATTTGGGTTCGAGACTACCCCAAATTGCTTGTAATTTGTGATAACGCTGCCCTTTTCGTCCCACTTTGTGCCCAATGGGTCGAGCAAAGCGCGCAGTTTAGGGGGCAGATTGAATGCGGGCTTCACTATTTTGGGGTTCTTCTTGGGGAGTCCAACTTGTACTTTAGGCCTAGATCTCTTGTATTTTCTTCTTGATCCCCCCATTTTTTGAAGGGGTTTCGACGTTTGGAGGAGGAGGGTGTGTTATGTGTCGCTTGTTGCTGAGTGATAACTGATAAGAGATTTGGGAAACGAAGGTTTAGAGAAGGTTTTAGGGTTGGCCGGTTGGGACTTTGGGAGTCCTACTCTTGAATCTTGATGGTCATTTGGTTTAACTTCGAGTTTTTTTTTTTAAATCATGTCACAAATAGGTCATTTAAATTAGTTTATTTTTCAATGGTAAAGTAGGGATAAAGGTTGTCATTGGCTTGGGCCCTGTAATCACACTAGTCTAACTCAGTAGTTGGCCAATTAAATCTGGCACAATTTCTATTCAGTGCGGATCCAACACAATATTTGATTAGTCAAAATGTGTGTTAACATGGATGTTTTGGTTTCCACACTCAAAAGTAGTTTTGAGATGTAATAAACTGGCGGCTGTTTCTCATCTTCTTCTCTCACCAGTAGTACACTTATTCTCGTTGTGGTTACTGTCAAATAAAATTGTAAGTTTTTTTCCTCTTTTGGTTTTTACAAGAGTGAAGGACTTGTTAAGCTTTTCTAGCGCCTCTTTGTGCTTCAATATCCACTTTAATTTTTTTATTTTACACAAGACCTTGGAGAACAATTTAAATTAGTCTGATAAACAAGATATAAGTCTATTCAATGTCGAGACTCATCATGTTAACGTCTGCACATCTTTGTGGTTTATTGGAGATTTCAAGAATTGAGGATGGCCCTTATCTAATTTGGACTAGCTTCTATCCTCCCCCCCCCCCCCCCCCCCCCCCCCCCACACACACACACACACACTATATGTTACCGTATAGGCGAGGAATCTACAAGATGTCATGCCAAACAAGCACTTTATTGTGTTGACTTTAATGTCATACTTCGGAAGAATCTCGAACACTTAGGCCTATTTGACTCATTGTTTTTTATAGACTTCACCAGCATATCATCAATATATACTTCCATCTTCTTCCATAACTAGTCCCTTAACATTTTGGTTACCAATTTTTGGTAAGTTACCCCTGCATTTTTAGACCAAATGGCATCACTTTGTGACAAACAATGCCTTTATTTGTCATTAAGGTCGTCTTCTCTTAGTCTTTGGGGTGCATCAAAATATGGTTGTACCCGCTAAAGGTGTCCATGAAATACCTTATCTTATGGCCCCCTTGTGGTGTCCACCATAGCATCAGTATGTGGGAGAGGGAAAGGATCCTTAGGACACACCTTATTGATGTCAGTGAAGTATATGCATACGCTTCACTTCCTATTTTTTTTCTCACCACAACCACATTCGCGAGCCACTTTAGGTATTTCACTTCTTGGATTTTTCTAGCTTTGAGAAATTTTTAGACTTTCTCATTTATAATATAAGCGTGCTTTGCGAAAAATTTTCTCTTCTTTTGCTTGACGGGTTTGTGAGTCGAATCAACATTAAGCTTGTGGTTGATTATTTCTGGTATATGCCTTTCATATCTTCATGAGACCAACTAAAACAATCAACAATTTTCCTTAAGAATTTGATCAACCCATCGCTCTACGGCTCTGACTCTACTTTCTCTAATTATGTTTGGTCTAAGATGATTTCATCCAACCTCTCATCTTTTGGCTCCTCGTATCCGTCGAAATTAGAGTTATGATGTAATTGATAAGCTACCTCTTTATGTGTTATAGTAGGCTTAAGGAAAGATTCTTAGCACTTCTTAGTCATCTTGTTATCTCCCAAACTCCTCAATGCCTCAGGAAATTTATCGTATGGTGATACGTTAAAGTTATAGCTCTTATGTCATGGATCTAAGTTCCGCCTAAGATGATGTTATAGGAGAAAAACAATCTATGACTTAGAATTTCACCTAGGATTTCATGCTTTGGGTATATACGAGTATGATGATCATTGCTTAAGGTACTTTTGACCTCTACACTTACCCCAAATTGAGTCCTTAACTTTTTTTATCACATCTGCCTCACTAAGACCATTTTTTCATGGCTCTAAGCATTAAGATATTGGTTGAGCTTCCTTTTTCTATTAGACCCTCTTAATTAGACAATTCCAGGGCATGACTTGATTATACTCTGGAGTAGGCATCGTGTTTCACTCTCCATTGCTATACACTTGATGGAAAATTAAGTGAGGCTAGAAATGTATGAACCTCTAAAGATGACATTTACCACTCTGGAGTGGTTTGGGGGAGGCGACTTGCCTAGAGTTGACGAACACTTACAAGAGGGGGGGTTGAATTTGAAGTGTACTGAAGTTTCAAACTTTCGTAAAATTCAATTAAAACTTTTAAAACATAATGGAACTCGCGAAAAGGAATAAGAGAGATTTTAGCTTGAAAACCCTTTGTACCCAATTCAAAGGTAAAACTACAATCCACTCGGGATTTTCAATTCTTTTCATTAATAAGACAATCTTCGATTACAACCTACAAGGAACTCTCAATTTAAGTTTCACTCTAAACCTAAGCTTTATTGTATTTCTCTCAAATCAACAATAATATCTCTTTCTCTTTTCTCTCAGCTTACTTTAGAGTTACCTCTAATTCCTTACAAGGTCATTCAACCCTTCCCTTTGTACAACTTTATATATTACAACTCAAAAGAATACAACTTAAAAGCGGACTACTTGTACATGGCATATAGAGTTTGAAACAGGGAATTATTAGACTTTTTGACAAACTAATGTGAAAATATTTTCTCTTAAGAAAATCTATTTAAAAGTGAGTTAGTTGTGTAGAAAACGATTTTCAAAGATACGTTTATACAAAAATTTAGACTTGGCCCAACTTTTCCATGATCTCCTTGGATTAGGGAAGTATTCCCATGAAAATTGGAAACCTCCTTCGACTCAAATTAAACATGAAAGAATTTTTTCCATACACAAATCAGTTATTAAATACAAACCCACTTCTCACACTTCCTATCCAAATGCAGCGACACTCCCATATAAGCAGGACACCTCCATTGACTTGGTCCATTAAAGCTAGTTGAGTTTACAATCAATACTTTAATAAAGCACATTGTTTTTATTAGAAAATTAATTCACATTTTTAGAAAAACATTTTCTAAAAACTTTAATAAATAACTTCATATATGATTAGTACCTTTAAATTTCATAACTTAGATTTGGTGCTTTGTTTGTTCTAAACACTTAAAGATCCACATACTTACATTAATCCTAAGGATACTATTACTTAGTCTTCATGCTCTCCATTGCTTGAAACTTCTCATCGGATGCTCCATCTTTAATTCATACTCTAGAACTCAAATGCCCAATCTACTAGAACTCTAACTTAAGTTCATATAGAGACTTACTGACTTTTTTTGTCTACTTAACTTTATAATTCTTTGATGCTTGATGTCTTCTTGACTTAGCATAATAGCTTACTCTAGCGTCAATCTAGGTACAATGACTTAAGCTCTACCATCTCCTCTAATTACGCTTCTTAACTTCACAAATCCCTCTTTTAAGTTTTCATTACGATGAGCTTTACAAAAGCGTCTACCCATGCACAATTGCAGGGCTTCATTCATTCATGAGAAAACAAATTACCCAAATTCATTCAAAGACAAAAAGCCCTAACTTGATTGTTAAGGCTCATGAGAAAATCAAAAATCGTGCTTAAACCAAGATTTAAGTGAAAACTAACATGAATTTGCAAGAGGATTAACAAAAAAGTGGAACAAAACCTTGAAACCCAAAATGAGATCGCAGGTAGTTTTGGTGCATTTTTTTAGAGCGTGAGATTTTGGAAATAATGAAGAAATAGCCTATTACTACCTTAAACATTTTTGGACTTAGCACTTGACACTTACCACCAAGTGTCCAATGACCAATACATGTGTTTGACGAACAAGATCTGGGATCTAGTGTTTGATGCTCATGGCTTGCATCTCACGCCCATTCTTTAAGTCTAATGCTATCCGAATTTGAAATATTCGATTCTTATTTGTAAGAAACCAAAGGTTCCTTTATCTTTTACTCCCAAAAGCACGCAAAAAATTCGCAAAAGCTTTAAACCAATGGTAAAAGTCATTTTGCCCCTAAAACTCCATACTTGCACTCCGAGTGTCATTTTTGAACTTCGAAAAATTTGGATCGACTCTACATAACTAAGATCATCATTTTTCGTCTACGGAAAAAATTTCCACTATCATAGTATTATCCATAGTGAGAGTCGCCCCCAAAAGTTGTGATGGAGATTGTAACCTCGAAAGCATCCAAGGATGAGCGACGTCCCCATAAGCCGTGATGATTGTAATACTGAAAATAGCTGAAATGGGAGGTGTTTGCAAAAGTCACAGAATTGAATGTACCCTGAAAAATGGCAAAAAGTCAAAGAAATCCCCATAAGTTGTAATTTGATTCCCAAGCAAATTAAGATGGGAGGCGGCCCCATATGTTGCAAAACTAGTCGCGACCCAAAGAGGGAAAAAATGGTGAAATGTCCCTAATATCATACTGTCAAGTTCTGAATTCTCAAGGTGGTATGGGAAAACATACCTAGCAATCATAATCCCTATTCCCCAATTGAGTTACTTTGGAGAATTTCCACTAAAGATGTTTCATAAGACTTTTGAAATATCCCCAATGGATCAAAATGGTAGACATCTCCAAAAAATATAGCATTAACTCCAAAATGAATTACTTATTCAAAAAACGACCAAAGATCACTACAACACCTAGAAAAAATCCCTCTATAGAGTGTGCAAAAGTTTCCCAAAATCATCCTCAATGGAACCTAAAATTACAAACATTAATAATCCCCAAGAGAGTTCATCCATTATCCAAATCCCTAGAAGAGTCAAGAGGCAGCACCCTTAAAAAGTTTAATAATCTTCACTGCCAAGTCTGCCAAAAAACAAGCGGGATTATTAAGGCTGCAAAAGTTAGCCCAAGTAAGGGACGAACATAAAAAATCCCCAGTGGATCTAGGAGGCATCCCTAGAAATTTCCAAGTCCTCTTTTGCAAGTTTCATGGGCACAAGTTATGCAATAGCATAGTCCCTTCAAATCCTAAGTCACATTTACTAGACAATGGCTCCTTTCCAGCACTCCAGGTTGATGTATCATGAGCCGCATTGACCATAAAAAGTTATCTTTCCTGGTGCTCTAGGCCGATGAATCTTAATCCCAACAAAGGGCACACCTTGGTGCTCCAAGTTGATGAATCTCAATCCCAATGAAGGACTTACCCTTGGTGTTGCATGCCAATGAATAGGTTGTCTTCAACTAAGCTGATTTATTACGGTTGATGAGCATCTTAAGTCCCTTCTTTATCCCAATTCATATTTTGACCTTCGTCTCATCCAAGACTCAGTCAATATAAGGATTTCTATGGACACAAATTTGTGTCTCCGCTTATAATGGTTCAATGACAAACCGACCATGCAAGTGGACCTCATTTGGCTTAAGATTGAGTGTGTTAAAGCCTAAAACACCCTTAATGAACCAAAAACCCTAAAGAGCTCAAACACATTCTAAGCTTAAATTCCTTACATTGGCTTAAAGTAATTAAAAAACTCCCTAAAATAAACAAACTCAAAAACCATTTTGAGCTAAAAATGCTCGAAAAACTATCGTCGAAAGTTAGTGGCAAACTCCTCATAGCAAGGCATCCAATGCAAAAACCAAGTGTCAAATGCCCTGAAGCTTAGGTGTCTACGCCTAGCTCTGCCTATCCTAACGTTTATGCCCTAATTTGAGTGTTCCCTGAAAAGTGCTCCTAGAACCTTACAATTCCCTTTTTATCTGAATAAAAGATTTCCTTTTAGGCATTTGACACATTGCCTAGGCGCTCGACACCTAGAGTCTGTGTTTGGCTCCTAAAGTTAGCACCTAACGCTCCTAATCCCAATCTTTGGCCTAAATACCCCAAATTTTTATGAGCAAATGATCCAAAAGAATTTCCAACCTTAAGACAATGTTACTGTCTAAATTGCACTTGAAATACTCTTAGAACATCCTTCATCCTTATTACTACAGACAATTCAAGGCAACCTTTTCCTTCTTAAATAAGGAAGATTTCTCCTCTTAATACTCAATCAAGACCGAAATCAAGGAAAATTCCTCAACAATGAGCAAACCGAGGACTTTTCTCAATCTATAATTTTATTTGCGTTGTCTTATTATACTTCATTCACTTCTCTTCTTGATCTCTAATAATTCATATTCACTTAAAGGTTTAAGTTTGAGACCTATTTATGTAATGATTGTACTAGGATGTTTAAACCTCCCTTTATGTGAACTCATTCATTTAAGTTTATGTTTTTCGTGATAAGCCTTGATCAGCCTTAGATGCATCACCTATGATGTAATCTTAAGATCAACTCCAAAAGCCTTAATATTTTCATGTTTTCTAATCAACCTATGATGCGATTGACAAGGAGTAGCCTCCTTCCTTCATTAGGTTCTAGCCTCAATAATCTTATGTTGACGAGCTATCCTCAATGAATCATTCCTACAAAACGATCTCCTCTTAAGTCAAATGTAATCCTCTTTCCTTGAATTTTAATTCAAGCAATGCATTAAGTTATGCACTTTTATTTATTTATTTTTCTTTACTTAGTCTATGATGAAGAAGTATGAATATCTTTAACCCCTTAACTCATCTAGACCATTCACTTTTTTACATGTGTAAAATCTCGAATGATCATAATGCTTAAATAGTTGTTTAAAAGTTTATCTAAATCTCATTTCAAGTATAAAAAAAATCACACTTTGATGTTTATTTTCAATCTTCAAAGTCAATGAAGTTTAAGGGCTAATCCAGAAAAGTACTCTTAACTAGACCCTATCTTGTTGGAGTATGTCATGAAGATTAGTCTTTTTAGGTTCAACTTTTCATTTGATAGGTCTCCAACTCATTCATGCATGAATTGAGAGACAATTTTGTGCATGAAACATACATTGCATAGTGTTTGAATCGTTCACTTCTCCCAAGTCTTATTTTCCTCATTAATGCTTGAAACATACATGGCGTATTTAAATATTGTAATAAACCTTTATTGCTTTATTTAAATTATGTATCTTTATTTATGCCCAATCCTTTTACTGTTGTAAATGTTTGACCACATTTATTTTTTTTACACCTAATTCAAGACCTATTGAATTGCAATCACGGCTAAAAAGATAAGTATTGGACAATCGATTCTAGAACCCCTTAATTTCATGTCTCCTAAAGAAGTGGCCACCTTATCTAGATTATTTGCATAATCCTAAACTTGGTGATCCACTAATTTAGAGTGTCCTTCTTTTGCCTTTGCATATGCCTTAGGAACTATTAATCTTAAGTTGTTCCATCTTAATGATACTTGCTCATACGTCATCTTCAAACTAACATAGATTTCTTATTTGCAGACCCTTTCTTTGGTTAATGATGATTTAAGTTAGTCAAACCTTGAAATTCAAACCCAAGTAGGCGTCTGAACTACCTTCATTAGTTTGGTGACGTCTTCTAAATGTCCTGTTAGACCTAATCCATACGAGAATAGTTAAAGTCGTGATGCCAACCCTTAAGGTTGCACAAAGCAAGTACGTTACTTCAATCAACTAAAATCATGGAAATTCAAATATAATTTCCCCTCTAAAATTATTTAAGTGAGCATGTGTCATTTAAGACTATCAAAAAGTGATTCTAATATCGTATAAAATACATATTTTATTGAATAATTATGGTCTAATTGACATCTTAAATACTCTAAAAATATAGGATATTACATAAAATGGCAGCTAGATCTATGGGATAGTGATGAAGAGAGGAATTTTATTAGAGGAGTCAAAGCCACTAAAGGGAATAAAGAGACTAAGAGAAAATTAAGGAACCATTACAAATGAAATAATACAACAACAATCCTACATCAATAGAGCTATATAGATTTAGCCAAGGAGAAGAAAAAGGCATGGGCAAGCAATTCCATCTCATGGAAAACACAAGTAATCCTTCGTAAAGTCTTTCCATTGATTCTCCAAATATAAATATTACTACCAAACCCAAGCTACTCTACTAGTAGGCGTAGCTATATCTACTCCACCTGTTGAGGATCAAGGTTTGATCGTTTTGCTAGGTTAGGCCTCCAAACTAATACTCCTAAATAAGAAGTTGGACGTCTTTTTGGGTCTACTTGAAGGGATGGATGCTCAAGCCTCTACTTGATTTTGGTTGGAGACTCGTAATAAACTAGTTACTAAGTCTAGATTTAACCCTTGTGAATTTCTTTTCACTTTTTAGTCTTTAACTTGTACCGTAGGGAGTTGGGATTGGCCACAAGTACTTTTATTAGACAACCATCTTTTCATTACTATTAGGGCTTGTATTCACTCTTTTAATTAATGCAAATTTTCTTTGTCTTTGTCTTTCCTTCTTTCAATATTTTAAAACAAATTATTGTGTTTAAAAGAGATTATTATTTTAAATATCGATATGGTTTTAGCCTCTAATATATATGATGTCACTTTCCACTCATCGAAAAATATTTTTTATAAGGTAGCAATATCAATAGCATATAAGTTTGTAAAACAATAATTTAGAAAAACGGAAAAAAAAATTAATAGTTTACAAATTGACAAGTTTGTTAATTAGTAATGAGAAATAGATAAGTATGTTAATTGGTAATGAGCAATTTCTCTATACCTAGAAGGGGCCAGAAGTACCACGTACTTTAGACAATTCATTTTTGATTTTTCCCCAAGTAAAAATTTAAAAAACATATTCTGTAGAGCTATACACCATAGATAAAAATATAAATAATACGGAGTACGTTTTAGATAAAATTTGAAAATTATGTTCGAGAGAAATAAAATTTATAATCTGAAACGTTCAATAAGCCTTAAACCCAAATTCGAGGTGCCACTCCCAATTTCTTCAACAAAACTTTAATCCATGACTTTAGGATTGCGTGATATTTGTTCAAACATTTTTCACTTGGCTCACTGACCCAATACTACTTGACAGAGGTAAGCTTGTGCTATGCACATTTTTGCTACTCCCTATATTTTTTTTTGTTCATCCCGTATTTTCCATTCGAATATTTTAAAAAGATATTCTCATATAGAATCATTCTATTTTAGTCTAATTTATTAGGACTAAAATACCTCGGTTAAATAAAATTACTGACAAAAATAACTTCATTATCCACTTGGATTACTAGAAATACCCCCACTAATCCTAAAAGTTTTCACCAACATTTACTCCTAAAATAACTCAGTTACAAATACTCATGAATATTTAATGCATGTCCCACTTATAGCTTCTTTTTAAGGGAATTTGATTTTCTTTTCAGATTATTTTGAATTTATTTTAAGAAATCTTATTCATATTTACTCATGTCTTGGTTTCTTCCCTTTTTTAAATGGGAAGAACAAAAAAATCAGAGTGAGTAATATTTAGTTTGACACGTAATTCTTTTATATAATTTTGTTGAATGAAATATGTTAACAAATGTTTATCTCATATTTATCAAATTTCTCTTAAAAAAATGTATTTTTTATTATTATTTATCTTTGTTTTTTGTATGTATTTATTTTCCATCACTACAAATTCAACTCTACATAAATTTATGTTGACAATCTTACAAAATTTTATTTTTCTTTAATACTCTCTATGTTCTTTTTTTTCCCATACAAAAATTTTAAAATATTATTCTCATTTGAAATCCTTCAATTTTGATCTAATGTTGTGATTAGACTGAAAAGTTTGACTACTACTCATATGATATGATATGTAGCCCATTGATTGATTTTTTTTAATTGTTAATTGTCATGATTTTTAGAAATTCCACTATTTATTCAATATTCAATCAACTTACATTATTTTTTTTATAGAATTTGATCTTATTTTTAAATTAATTTAATAGAATCTTAATGATATTTAATATTATCTTTGGCTTTTTCTCAAATTCCAAATGGAAAGAAAAAAAAAATACTATAGGGAGTAAATTACATTTCTCTTTTGTAAAATTTGTCTTTTTATGTTTCTACCTAAGTCTAATCAACTAGCTTAAACATAAAAAAAAATAAGAATGATGACTAAAGTATCCTACGTAATAGCTTTCAATGCTCTTAAAATATTATATTTATATAAACAAAGTATAATTTAGATTAGAGCTACTAGAACATTATATTAGAAGTCAATGTTTCTTGTCCACGCCAAAATGAAGTTGCCAGGAAGAATCAATTTTCTTCTTAAATATAATATTCAACTTCTCCAAGAGAAAAACATGATAAGGTTTCTCTCCAAAGTAGAATTGTTCCACAAGAAACATACTACACGTTCTCAAAAAGAGGACAAATTTTTCCATCAGTGCCATTTTCTGCTTGTAGTAATATGCAAATATGCTAAATACCTGCTGTAGTCGCATTATTTGATTAGTTCCTGTCCTACACGTTAATAATTAAGCCAACACACAAAACTATAACCCTCAAAATAAACTGAAGCACATAATATCACTCTAATAACACATCCATTCACATGGAGGTGAGAAGTTCCCCTTTGGACTTGATCACGAGACTTTTCTAATTCATACTTGATATAAATTATATTAGGATATTGAAATATCAGATATTACTATTGTTATATCAGATAATATATATATTGTTACTTTAAATATAGAAATACATAAGATATTAAAATATAGAAAAACTCATATTAGATATAGACGTTATAATTTTAAATATAAAAAATGAATTACGAAAATACGTTGTAATATATTAATATCATGTATAAATAAGGAATTTCTCCTTGATCAATGACACAGAGAAAGATTTTTGTTTTCCTTTTTTAAAATTTTCTTTTGAATTTAAAGAATTTGATTCTAAAATATTTTTAAAAATATACTTAATACTCAATAAAATGATAGTGCAAAATAGAAAAAGATTAAAGAAAAATACTACTAACAATCCTGAATTTTTAGTCCACCCTAAATAAACACCACAAAATGTTCCCAGTAAAATTACTCCCTGTAGTGTTTTTTTTTTTATTTTTTTTTTCACTTGCCATTTTGTGAGTAAATTACATAAATTTATTAAGCTAAAAAACAAAACCACAAACTTACAAACACAAACCGAACAGACGAAAAACATTAATACTCCAAGTCTCATTACACTCACGTAGTGGCATTTGTGACCTCACTGGTGACGCACTTCCCCGTCCATTTTTTTGATTAATATAACACTCATAGTATTAGTTGATGAGATTTCATTCCCTTGATATGATCTATGATCTATGATCTATGATTTATCTATCAATTATGCAATTATATGCTCTCATGTAAAATATCGAAGTGGATACCACTCCACAAGAGATCCTCACCACACCATTTATTCCAACTTAATTTCCAAGAATCAAGCAAAACCATAGTGGTAGATTAGTATAGCACGTGACATGAGAACTTTCAAACTTGTATACTTTTCTAAAAAAAAACATGTATGCAAAAAGACATTCTAAAATTGCACCCACGAAACATATTGTAATTGTTTTCTTCCGTTCTTTTTTTTCTTTTGATTTGGAATCAAGGTAGAATATTAAATATCTTTAAGATTTTATAAAATACTTTAAATTAATCTAAAAATAAGAATAAATTCTTTTTAAAAATTATGTAAGTGGGTTGAACAATAAATAAGTATTGGAATTTTTAAAGTCAATGGCATTGAACAATGAAAAAATCAACTAATGGGATACCTACCATATGGATTAGTAATCCCAATCAAATTTTTTCACTCAATCACAATGTTAAATTAAAATAGAAAGATTTCAAACGAGGACAAAATTTTAAAATTTTCGAATGGAGAAAATGAGAAGAATAAAAAAGAACGAAAAAATTAATATATAACTTTTTCTCTTGGCAATAAAATTATTAAAATTACATCAGTAGTGATGTAATATTGACCACATCCGTCTTAGATATCCTTACCACATATTTGAGGAATTTGGCACAATAAAAGTCGTGGAGGGCTCTTCCTTTCTCCCTTGTCTCTCAAGTTAGTCTCATTCTTTTCTCCTCCACACTTGGAATGCTAGCTAATTTACTACTATAAGGTTCGTTTTCCAATTACCATTATTTAGTTCGTTTCTTCTATTTTTATTTATTTATTTTAATATGTAGTCCCTTTTGTCCTTGAATAATTATTTTATTTACTATCTAAAAATAATTATTACTTTCCTTTTTTTGCTCCATTTGTAATTTTGTTTTCTCTTATTTTTATATGTAAATGAAGTTTCTCAATATAAATTGCAACATGTAAATCAAATTCATAGCTCCTTTTTTTTTACTTTAATATATTTTGAGTACCCCTTTAATCTTTCTAATACATAAATAACAACTCATTTGTTATTTTGAAAGTGATGGTTTTACTTGTCATTGACTCACTACAAATTCTTAGTAGTGCTAGAGCTTTGATACTATGTTTTTACGTTTGCCCAGTGGGATTTGTTGATTAGTAGGTTAATTCTATGTGATGTATGATTTGATAATAGATAAATATTTTAATTATAAGAATGTTTTATGTTTATTGGTGAAAATTTGTAATTTTATAATGAAATTACAATGTGTTACTTCATATTTTTTATAAAAAATTAAATTGGGTTCATATGTTTTGTTTTATCAAGTCAAATGAATAAAACTTTTATCGAAAAAAGGAAGAGAATTTTATAAAATAAAGTGAGAGAAATAAAAGTAATTTAATAGTGTAAAATCTTGTGTAATCTTAAAAGGTCATGTGTATTACTTCAAAAAAATGGCTTAGCTACGTACTCTTAGACATTTCCGTCATCAATGTATAAAAGTTGATCTGATATGATATCATCAGAGCATTCTAGCGGAAGAAGTTGTATGAGAGCTTGATACATAAACAGCTTTTTAAGGGGATGCTGTCAGCGAGCTTCTGCTTTAGTTATAAAACATATAATTTATTGATGGATAGATCACTTGGAAATTTAATCCTTCCTTCCATTTCTATTTTTAAAATCAAACTTTAGAAAGTTTGATAGTAAATTCTAATTATATTAGATTTTATTGAATGCATATTAATATAATTTTTTTAAAATATTAATCTTTTATAAGTTTTTATTGTAAAAATAATTTAAATAGTGTTTTAAAGATTATGAAAAATTAAATATAGCAAATAAAATAGAGATGGAGAGAGTATATATATTTTTCTCTTATTAATAAATATCACAAATTATTATATATACTTAAAAACACAATAAAATTAATGAGTTTCTAATAAAATGACCTTTAATATAAAAAGTAACTATATTATATTAAAAGGTAATTTTTGCTATATTAGATTATAAAAATTAGTCCTTCGAAATTTTGGAGTCTTTGTTTTCTTCGAGATAGATACTGCAAAATTTGCTTGAAGATAACTCCTATCTTTTTATATATTATTTTTTGTTGTTATATGCAATATACAATGGTCCGGTCCAGTCGTCCGGGTTTTGGGTTAAAATGGTTGGTAATCCTTGGTTTTCATCTGTCAAAAGTCATCAACCGCCCATCATCTTTGATACCTGTTATTAATTAGAATTGTTGGTTTCGTCTGAATTGATAAGTCATGAGTGAGGTCATCATTTAGGCATTTAGGCATTTTCGGCTAGATTTCATCCACATGGATTCTCATTACACTTTTTTGTTGTTGCATGCGAAGTACTTCGTAGATCAAATCATTCAATAGTTACCCTTTCTACAAAGTATATTACTGCCAAACTATATGCTCGTCAAGTCGTCAATATTGCAATAAGGTCAAGTACAAGTTTTTGTAAGATCTAATTACCCTACATTTTGAATGATGATTTGAAGTGACAAGAAATATAGCTGTACTAATATGTTTTTCCTGCTCCCTTTGACCCTTTCCCAGATTTGTAAGGCACCCTGCAAAAACTCAATCTTCATGAAACACTTGTTATATGGCTTTAATAACTTTATGATATTATATCAACCTTTATACTTTATGTTATACGAATTTAGTTTAATGCTTAGCTTGTAGGACCTTTACTCCTACTAAGTTGGACAATTGCCCGAAATTTGGTACCCTTTTGGCTGTTCAATAATGGGGTTCTTTTGAAATTTATGTAATTTATGTTTTAACTTTTTTAGGTTGTTAATTATTGTGGTTAAGATATAAACTTTTGTCCCTGAACTTTTTTTTCCAGGAAGTTGAAGTGAAGCATTGATACATGATTAAATGAGAAGTGCAAAAAATTAGCAACTTTGTGAAGGACATCAAAGATGTCTTCTACTACTTGGATCACTTCGCTTTCATGCTCAAACCCTTCAGCATCTTCATCATTGTTAGGATGGGTTAAGTTCATATTTCTTGCTCCATGTCCTCAAAGAATCCTGCTTACTTCAGTTGATGGAATCTTCTTGGTTGCACTCTTTAGTGTCTTCCTTTACAACTTCATCTCTAAGGTCATCTTGTGGAGCACTCGAGACTCAAACATTAGGAAGAACTCCACAACTACAAATGTTTGGTATAAACTATCCCTCATTGTGACAATTCTGTTAGCATTTGTCTATGTACTAATTGCTACCTTAGCTTTTAGTAGCAAATCTCATGATGTTTCATGGATAGTTGTGGATGGAACATTTGGGATTGTTCAAGTGCTTACTTATGTTGCAATAGTGATCTTGATTGCTCATGAGAAGAGGTTTGAGGCAGCCAAGCACCCGGGCTTGCTTCGAGTTTATTGGGTTGCTAGCTTCTTAATCTATGCCTTGTTTGTAGCTTCGAGTTTGATCCGTTTAGTTTCATATAATGATGATAGTGAATTGAGTTATTTGAGGTTAGGGGATATAGTTTCCTTTGTTTCATTCGCACTTGCAATTGTTCTTCTTGTGGTTGGGATTAGAGGGTCAACGGGAATAATGGTAGCAAGACATGAGGCTTCATCACTAGACAATGGATTAAGTGAACCACTTTTGGAGAAGTCAAATGTTAGTGCTTTTGCCAATGCTTCATTTATATCTAAAGTCTTTTGGCTGTGGATGAACCCCTTGCTTAGTAAAGGATACCAAACGCCTCTTACAGCGAATGATGTACCATCCCTTTCGCCGCAACATAGAGCTGAGAAAATGTCGGAGCTCTTTGCATCTAAGTATCCTAAGCCACATGAAAAGTGCAAGAACCCGGTTAGGACCACCCTTTTAAGGTGTTTCTGGAAGGAAGTTGCATTCACTGCTTTCTTAGCTGTTATTCGAGTTTGTGTCATGTATATTGGCCCAGTTCTTGTTCAGAAGTTTGTTGATTTTACTTCAGGTGTGTCAACCTCTGCTTATGAAGGGTATTACCTGGTCCTCATTCTTCTTAGTGCAAAGTTAGTAGAGGTATTGACTTCACATCAATTCAATTTCAATTCTCAGCTACTTGGGATGAAAATTCGTTCAACCCTCATAACAAACCTGTATAAGAAAGGGTTAAAACTGACATGCTCAGCAAGGCAGACACATGGAGTTGGACAAATCGTGAATTACATGGCTGTTGATGCTCAACAACTCTCTGATATGATGCTGCAGCTTCATGCTATTTGGTTGATGCCTTTGCAACTTTCTGTAGCATTATCTCTTCTCTATAACTATGTCGGTTTAGCTATGGTCACCGCCCTTGTTGGAATCATTGGAGTTTTACTGTTTGTTTTTTATGGTACAAAGAGGAATAATGAGTTTCAATTCAATTTGATGACGAATCGTGACTCTCGGATGAAAGCTACAAACGAGATGCTTAATTATATGCGTGTGATCAAGTTTCAAGCATGGGAAGAGCACTTCAATAAGAGGATTCAATCTTTTCGCGAATCAGAGTATGGTTGGCTAGCTAAGTTCCTTTACTCTATTGCAGGCAATATTGTGGTGATGTGGTCCACACCTATATTGATATCTAGCCTCACATTTGGCTCAGCCATCCTTTTAGGCATCCCACTTGATGCAGGGAAAGTATTCACTACTACAACAATCTTTAAGATTTTGCAAGAGCCAATCAGGACTTTCCCTCAGTCTATGATTTCCATTTCACAGGCTATGATTTCCCTTAAAAGGCTTGATGATTTTATGATGAGCAGGGAACTGGTGGAGGAATCGGTGGAGCGAGTTGAGGGTTGTGATGGTGTGACAGCCATACAAGTTGAATATGGTGTCTTTAGCTGGGATGATGAAGGAGGAGAAGAGACACTGAAAGACATAAATATAGACATAAAGAAAGGGCAGCTTGCTGCCATTGTTGGTACAGTTGGATCAGGAAAGTCTTCTTTGCTTGCTTCAGTCCTCGGTGAAATGCACAAAATAAGAGGAAAGGTATTTTTTTTTCTCAACTTCATTTTTCTGGCATCATTCCTTGATTAGCATATCTGGTTTTTGATGTAAGGTTCTGAGATTTTGAATTTTATTATGTTTACCTCTATGTTCAACATATAAAGTCAGAAGAAAGCAATGCATATAAACAGTAATTTGAACGAAATTCTTTGTTGGACATATATATATGTGGACAGTGTGGTATAAAGTTTACAAATAATTATATTTCGCTCCTGCAGATTAGAGTTTGTGGGAGTACAGCTTATGTAGCACAGACATCTTGGATACAGAACGGAACTATTGAGGAGAATATCCTGTTTGGTTTGCCTATGAATAAAGAGAAATATAGAGATGTTGTGAGGGTTTGCTGCCTAGAGAAGGACTTGGAAATGATGGAATTTGGGGATCAGACCGAGATTGGAGAACGCGGCATCAATCTCAGTGGCGGTCAGAAGCAACGGATACAACTTGCTAGAGCTGTCTATCAGGACTGTGATATTTATCTGCTTGATGATGTCTTTAGTGCTGTTGATGCTCATACTGGCTCAGAACTATTTAAGGTTAGTAAAGTTTTGACTTGGTAATATACTTTTCTGTGGAAGTGATTTTTATGTTTTCTGTGGAAGTGATTTTTAGGTTACAGCTGCCTAAGTTAAGTATATTACCACAGAAAGTTGTGACTTGGTAATATACTTTCTGGATTAGTTAGTTAAGTTTATGGAAAGAGTGACAGTTTACTCCCACATTAGTTATCGGAGATTGATTGAATTGTTATAAGACCTATAACATACTCTTTGCCAAAGTTGGTAGCAGGTAACCCATTCTTGATTGTATATAAGAGGAAGGTCACTGCCAAGTTGATCATACGCTGTTATTTTGTACATTTGCATTTGTGCACTAGCATACACCCATTTATCTCCTGTGGTGTGTGAACTGATACATGCGGTCTCTAATATTAATCAATAGAACTTCAAATTATAGGAAGCAGCCTTAAGGTAGCCACAACCTCATGGTACCAGTTGCTACTTCAAGCTCACCTTGTGAATCTAGGTCTAGTATTTCGAACGTGACATATATTGGTCATGTAAACTGGTCTATAAGTGATTCCATTTTGTGCACAATAATATTTTTTATGGGATATAGTCTGCTTTGGACTCAACATAACTTGTTCCAAATTCAATCTTCTGTTGCTTTGATACTTTAGGAACAAATATGCTAACAGATGCATGCTCTTCACTACGGCCCTAAACTTTTCTATTGATCTATTGTAGGAATGTGTAAGAGGAGCTCTGAAGGACAAAACAGTTATACTCGTGACCCATCAAGTGGACTTTTTGCATAATGTTGACCTTATTATGGTGAGCAATTTACTTGTATCCATTTTAGGTGGTCACAATTCATGAATGTAGTTCTTTCATTGACAACATTTCTTGCCTTATCAGGTCATGAGAGATGGTATGATTGTGCAAGCAGGAAAATATGGAAATCTTCTAGAAGCAGGCACGGATTTTAATGCACTTGTAGCTGCCCATGATACATCTATGGAACTTGTTGAAGCAGGCAATAACACTGAGGCAACTGGGCCTCTAGAAGATTCACCACGTCAACAGAAATCTCCTAGAGCATTACCCACTCACAGTGAAGGCAATGGTGTGAGCAGTTCTTTTCAAAGATCTCAATCAGATTCTAGACAGAAATCAGAAAAGGGAGATGCTAAGCTCATCAAAGAGGAAGAAAGAGAAACTGGTAAAGTCAGTTTACGTGTCTACAAGGATTACTGCACGGAGGCTTTTGGATGGTGGGGTGTAGTTGGTGTGTTGATGTTCTCGTTTTTGTGGCAAGGAACTATTATGGCTGGTGATTACTGGTTATCTTATGAAACTTCTGAAGCTCATGCTTCTAACTTCAATCCCTCTTTCTTTATCAGTATCTATTCTGCTATTGCTGTACTTTCTCTTGTGCTAGTCTTTATAAGAGCCTTCTTTACTACTTTTTTTGGGCTGAAGACAGCCCAGATTTTCTTCTCTCGGATTCTCCACAGTATTCTTCATGCTCCCATGTCCTTTTTCGATACTACACCTTCAGGAAGAATTCTAAGTCGGGTGAACTGTTTTAATCCTTCTTTTCTACTTACATAATGTGTAGCCATTGGTTTTATAATTTAGGCTGCTGTAATTCCTTACTTTTGGCTTCGTATTTTAAACTATGCCTACTTCAAAGTAAAGTAGAATACTAACGGGAACTTCTCAATGTTCTCATTTCTTTCAGGCATCCAGCGATCAGACTAATGTCGATATCCTTGTGCCTTTTGTTTTGAACCTTACCATTGCAATGTACATCACACTACTCAGTATCATCATTATTACTTGTCAGTATGCTTGGCCTACTGTGTTCCTCTTGATCCCGCTAGGATGGATGAATTTGTGGTACAGGGTAAGAGTATTGGCCTTTCTTTCGATCCTCTGATAGTGTATGTTCAAAACAATAATGGTTGGCTATATAATGCCATAGTTAAATAATTAACTTTGGCCATTAAGGATATTTGTCCATATATGTATCATCTATTATTAATGTTAAATATTATTGCTAAAATGATTAGTAATTAAAATTAATAGTTGAAAATAACAATTTTAGCATACTGATGCATTTGATGGGTCTGATCCTTAGAAATTGATGATGTATAGATTGAACATAGTACTTCTTTGCATGATGAAAGAAAATAAGATAAAACTAATTTCCAAATTAAATTACAATTTCCTTTTCCCCTGCCCTCCCCCTTCCTATCCTCGTGTATTGCCTCTATAATGCATGATTGCATGAAGACAAGAAGAAAATTTCTCTTTGATTTCAATTCTGACTTCTGAGACCAAATAGCATGCATACATTTCTACTACCTCCATGTACTGTACTAAGATATGTATTTGCTTTCCAGGGATATTATCTTGCTACATCACGTGAATTAACTCGCCTTGATTCAATCACAAAAGCACCTGTGATCCATCATTTCTCTGAAAGCATTTCTGGCTTCATGACAATACGTTGCTTTAGAAAGCAGGATAAATTTATTCAAGAAAATGTGAATCGGGTGAATGCAAACTTGTGCATGGACTTTCACAACAATGGATCAAATGAATGGCTAGGTTTCCGTTTGGAACTTCTTGGGAGCTTTCTCCTATGTGCATCAGCCCTATTTATGATCGTATTGCCTAGTAGTATCATCCGACCAGGTTATTTCTAACTTCAGTTACTCATTTTCCCACAGTATGTCTCTCTTTGTGAAAATGCTTGTATATTCATGATTAATATAAAGCTGATCTCTGATTGTGTTTTTCAGAGAATGTTGGTTTGTCATTGTCGTATGGACTATCCCTCAACTCTACGTTGTTTTGGGCTATGTATACCAGCTGTTTCGTAGAAAATAGAATGGTTTCTGTTGAGAGAATAAAGCAGTTTACTGAAATACCATCTGAAGCTGCATGGACTATTAAGGACCGCCTTCCTCCTCTGAATTGGCCAACCCAAGGCAATGTTGAGCTCAAGGACTTGCAGGTCAGCCTTGTTCAAACGCTGAACTAATAACAAATATGTCTAACTTTTCATGTGCCTCGAATTTTAAATCTCCAAGCTTCCTACAATATGTAAGCTGACCTTGATGCTCTGTTTTTTCCACTTATTGAGTGTAAATTATGTGTACAGGTCAGATATAGGTCGAACACTCCTCTTGTACTAAAGGGAATAACATTAAACATTAGAGGAGGGGAGAAAATAGGCATTGTTGGACGAACAGGAAGTGGAAAGTCAACTCTTATTCAAGTGTTCTTTAGGCTTGTTGAGCCATCTGCTGGGAAAATTATCATTGATTATATTGACATTTCAATGTTAGGCCTCCATGATCTTAGGTCTCGATTTGGGATCATTCCTCAAGAGCCTGTTCTTTTTGAGGGAACTGTGCGGAGCAACATCGATCCCATCGGCCAATACTCGGAGGATGAGATTTGGAAGGTAATATCAACTTATAGAAGAAACTGATAAAGATGTTTCACCAGATTCATGCTACTGACTTTTGTTTTCATGTTACACAGAGCCTCGAACGCTGCCAACTTAAAGATGTAGTGGCTTCCAAGCCTGAAAAACTCGAAGCTCCTGGTATTATGCTCTATCACATTATTCATATCCGTAACCTTAAAATTTGTAGCAAATTTGAGCTGGAATACTAATTTTTGGGGTGCCAAACAGTGGCTGATAATGGAGAAAACTGGAGCGTAGGCCAGAGACAACTTCTGTGTCTAGGCCGAGTGATGTTGAAGAAAAGCCGGCTTTTGTTCATGGATGAGGCAACTGCTTCTGTAGATTCTCAAACTGATGCAGTGATTCAAAAAATCATCAGGGAAGACTTTGCAGCTTGCACTATCATAAGCATAGCTCACAGGATACCGACAGTTATGGACTGTGATAGAGTTCTTGTTGTGGATGCAGGTATATATGCAAACTACAACAGTACCATTTTTTTAGGGGACTACAACAGTAACTTAATCCAATATTATTCAATCAAACTGTAATATATCTCTAATTTTTTTAAAAAATATGTCAACAGGAAAAGCTAAAGAATTTGATTCACCAGCAAGGTTGCTCGAGAGGCCATCACTTTTCGGGGCATTGGTACAGGAATACGCTAATCGTTCATCAGGCCTGTAGACTTCAGTCTTTATTCTGTACCAATGCCATGCATCTCGTCAAGTTTGCCGAGAAGCTGAAGCTTCATCCTATGCAAATAATTGCTTTACAATTCTGAGATAATGCTACAGACATGTAAGATGTGACAGTTACTCAATCAGTACACTACTAACTACAAATGATGAAGAGCTCAGTAGGCTGTTCTGTACTGATGCTGCCATTTTGGGCATGGGCGGCTTGATTAAAATATACATATTAATAGTTAGATTTCAGTATTATAGATTAGTTATTATTTGTATCTCCATAGAGAAAATACTCAATAGCATATAGCAAAGTGTATTCTGAAAACTTGCTTCAATCAGACATCCTTAAGAAGTTATTAATCTTGAATATATAATATCTTCAAAGTTCATAGCGAAAGCAAATTGAGAAATTCCAAATTTATATCTAATACATGAGTTATAATGTCTATATCTGATATATATATTTAGATTTAAAGAACTCTCGTGTACTTGTGTAAATCTGAGTAACTTTTCATTGATTGATTCATGTATACACGACTAACATATTTATACTTGTTCTAATGTACAGGTTGATTGCACCATAAATTCCAGTGCCCTAGTATTTGAGTTTTATCCTACTTCTTGTAAACTTATCTTATCTAGTTTTATCTTATTGTATCTTTGATCTATCTTTTATGTTATTCTATCCTATTCAACACTCCCCCTCAAATTGGATGTAGATTTCTCAACACCCAACTTGCACAATATCTTCTCAAAAACATTAGACCCAACAGCTTTAGTCAAGATATTTGTCATCTGATCTTCTGAACGCATAAACGGAAGACTAATAACTCCAGCTTCTAGATTGTCTTTGATGAAGTGTATGTCAACTTCAACGTGCTTAGTACGATAATGCTGAATAGGATTCTCATATATGATAATCACAGCCTAGTTATCACAAAAAATTTCACAACTATCTTCAGGAGGAAACCCTAACTCAATAAGGAGTTTCCTAAGCCATAAGACTTCTATAACACCCTTTGAAATTCCTCGAAATTCGTCTTTTGCACTAGACATTGCGACAACTTTCTGCTTTTTACTCTTCCGAGTTACCAAATTTCCACCAATTAGAGTAAAGTATCCAAAAGTGGATTTTTTGCTATCTCTATCTCCTACCCAATTTGCATCAGTATAGGCTTGTAGCTTAAGGTGATCATTTTTCCTGAACATAACTCCCCTTCCTGGTACGCCTTTCAGGTATCTCAATATTCTGTAGACTGCCTCTAGATGTTGAGACTGAGGGCTATGCATGAATCTGTTCACTAATCCAACTGCATAAGCAATATTAGGACGAGTATGATCCAGATATATAAGTTTTCCCACAAGTCTCTAATAATGGTTTGATCTACTGTTTCAGTTGTTTCAACAATTTGTAACCCATGATTAACGACAATCAGAGTCTTTAATGTTTTTCAATCAATCATCGCAATTTTTGCTAAGATGTCTAGGACATATTTCTTCTAAGAGATAAAAATCCCGATTTTGGACCTCATGACCTCAATCCCTAGAAAATACTTGAGTCTTAGTAGATCTTTCATTTCAAACTCTTGAAACAATTTCTCTTTCAACCAAGTTATCTCCTCCTTATCATCTCCAATAATGATCATGTTATCAACATAGATGATAAGACAAGTAATCATATCACCTTTCCTTTTCAAGAATATAGTATGATCAGAGTTACTCTGTTTATATCCAAATTTCTTCATGGCTAAAGTAAATCTCCCAATCCATGCCCTAGGAGATTGCTTCAAACCATACAATACCTTCTTCAGTAAAAATTTTGCACAAAACCTAGGGGAGCCTCCTTGTACACTTCTTCTGTTATTGCCCCATGTAAGAAGACAATCTTTACATCAAACTGATATAAGGGTTAATCTTTATTTGCAGCTACTGAGAAGAGTACCCTCATAGTATCAATTTTTGCTACCGGTGAGAAGGTTTCTAAATAGTCTATTCCATAGACCTGAGTGTAACCTTTATCAACCAGTCTTGCCTTGTACTACTCAATGCTCTCGTCTTCTTTATATTTAACAGTAAAAATCCATCTGCACCCGACTGCTCTTTTTCCTTTTGGAATTCTACATTTTTCACAAGCGTCATTCTTGACAAGGGCATTAATTTCTTATTCCATGGCCTTCTTCCATGATTCATTTCTTTTCTTCCACTGTTGATGGAATTTTTTCTGAATAAATCACAGCACTAAATCCATTAACTGTATGAGACATGTTTCCACCACCAACTGATCTCTCCATTGGATACCTTGATTTTAGAGGTTTATAGGAAGGATCATATCTCCTTGGTGGGACTCCTCTTGTGCTCCTTTGTAGTAGCTGGTATCTCTCTGAGACTTTTTCCTGTAAATGCTCATCATTTTCTATAGGAACAACAGGGATAGCAGTATTATCATTATCATATCTTATTACCTCCTCCTTCTCTTCTAGATGCTCAATAGGAAAGATAGTCAGTTGTGGTACTGTAGATATGGATTGTACTGTTGTATCAGAGATTATTCCATCGTCAACAGACTCTTCTGCCAACCAACTTAAATCATCTTGAGAACTCCCCCCCCTAACATTGAAGTTGGGGGGTAGAAGAACTGTTTTCAACAAACTCACAGTTCATATTAGTGCATAAATGATTTGAGGAAGGATCAAAACATCGATATCCTTTGAATACCATGGCCCACAAATACACATTTATCTGCTCTGGGCTCTAACTTATGTCGGTTTCGTTTTTGCAAATGAACATGGGTTACCCCCACAAAAACCCGGGGAGGTAAGGAATGACACGAGGGAATAGAGACAAAAGTACCTAAAACATCTAAAAGGGTTTGGTATTGCAGCTTCTTTATATATAGGTGATTCGTGAGATAGGTAGCTGTAGCAATATCTTCGGGCCAAAAAGATCGAGGAACACTTGATCTATCATTATGGCTCGGGTCATGTTAAGAAGTGTTAGGTTCTTCCTTTCAACTACTCCGTTTCATTGTGAGTATTAGGACAAGAGGTTAGGTGAATCAGCCCTTGGTTATGACAGAAATGTCTCATGTCATGGTTATTGTATCCCCCCCATTATCAGACCTAATGTACTGATTCTAGTTTGATATTGAATGAAGATCATTTGATAAAACCTAACAAAGATTTCATACACTTTCGATTTATGTTTCATGAAATAACCCAACTCATACGAGTGCTATCATTTATAAAAACAACATAATAGAGATAATCATGAGTAGCAGGTTATGGCGCAAGACCTTATACATTTGAATGAATAATATAAAATGGTTTATCAGTATGACTTAGATTACTATAATATGAGTTTTTATGACTTTTGGCCAGAAAGCAGGCTTCACAGTTAAGTATTAATTTAGATTTAGCAAAAACAAGGAAAAGACGTTCCAAGTACCCTACTAATGGATGTCCTAGACGACAATGCCCAACCAAAGTTGATTTTCTACAGAACTATATCCCAACAATGCACCTCCTTCTTTGAACATCTCATCAACATAGTACAAATAATCTTTTTCAGTACCACGCCCAATTATCTTCCCTATTTGAGTATTCTGCACAACACAACCATCAAATTTCATTAGTACAATACATCTCAAATTCTTGTAAGTTGGCTAATAGACAACAGTTTATAGGGTAGATTAAGAATGTAAAGACAATCATGCAAAGATAATTTATATCCAATATGGATAGGTCGTACTCCTTTTAACTTTCATGAATTCACCATTAGCCGCCTGTATAAGGGATTTATTTGGGTGACCAAAAAAATTGGAAGTCTCTTCAATCATAAGACATTGTATCAGTAGCCTCGCAATCGAAAATCCATTTTCCTCCCGGCTTTGTGTGGCGCGTGACTTTGAAATTAGATTGGGTTGGGTAAGTATTTGGTTGTTTTGTGGCAAGATATGTTCGGGCCAAAGGTGTAGATGTTTGGGCCGAAATATTTGGCTTGGTTTTGTGTGGTAACACAAAGGTTTTATGTTGGATTTCTTTAGAGCCATAGTATTTAGGTAAAAAAAAGGGAGTTATTAGATGGAGAATAAGAGTTAGGGTGTGAGTCTTTGTTAGGGTTTAGGTATCATTATCCCAAAATTATTCCCCATACCTTCTCGGTTCTCTCTTCCCTTGCTCATAGACTTCTACTTTCCTCCTTCTTTCTCTTTTGTCTTGCTACTTGAGCCCTGACCCATTGAGGTTGCTCCCCTCCTTCTCGGGTCTTCCCTTTTGTTGTTCCCTCTCTTCTTCATGTGTGGCCACCATTCGAGGTAGCTTATCAGTTTGAAACACCCTTCTCGGGTATGACAAGTGCCTCCTAGAGAGAGCACTTGAAGTTTGTCTTCTCGTCATCTCTCCGAGATGATGTTCATTCTGATCGGGGTTTGGTGTTGAGTCCACTTGCCACGCCAGAGTTATGCGCTATCATCTTTAAGTCAGGTATGTTTTTCATGATACCCCTTCTTGCAATCTCTTTTCGAATCGTGCTATATACTGCCTCAACAGTGGGGAGTGGGTCTTGGTTTACAAGATCGCTCTTATCTTTGTCAAGGTTGTCTTCTAACCCGGCTAGAAACTAGTAAAGTCTGTTATGTTGAATTTCTTGATTATATGCCACTATGTCTTTTTGATATTTCATGGGCTTTGATGGTTAGGTTGAACACAAGTAATCAGTCCCTTTCGCTGTCAAACATGGTTTCAAGTCCCTTCCATAAGTCCTGGGCTGTTGAAAAGTCCAAGAACTAGTTTACCATTTCAGGCTTGATATTTTTGATGATCTATGCCTTGACCATCGAATCTCTCTAAGAACATTAGACATACTCCTAGGAATCATTGGTGGGTGGGTCGGCAATGATATGTTTGAGTCTTCCCCTCATATCAATGGTTAATTGCATTAACTTTGACCACTTGACAAAATTGTGTGTGTTATGCTTTTCTGCAATGTTTATAGATCCATCTTGAATTTCCATGCTCCTATTGATATTCATCTTTTTGAAGAATAGCCATAGTTGAACAAGGGTTACGGATGTCTCACTCAGATCTTGTGGTGGTTCACTCATTGTTTTTCAGGTAGGTACTTGGTATATGATGACCCCAATGGAAAAAACCACCAGAATCATGCCTTGCTTTGATACCAAGATTCAAAGAACTCTCGTGTATTTGTGTAAATTTGAGTAACTTTTCATTGATTGATTTCTATATACACGACTAACATATTTATACTTGTTATAATGTATAGGTTGATTGCACCATAAATTCTAGTGTCCTAGTATTCGAGTTTTATCCTACTTCTTGTAAACTTATCTTATCTAGTTTTATCTTATTATATCTTTGATCTATTTTTTATGTTATTCTATACTATTCAACATTTTTCTTTGTTTTTATATTTTCTATATTTTTATATCTAATATAACAATACATATATATGATATAACAATAGCTATATCTGAATTTTTCAATTTCATGATATATATCAGTATGAATTAGGAAAGCCTCGTATACAAGATATAAAAGGAAAATTTATGTATTATGAAATTATGACTTAGTCCCTCATTTTTGGTCTATCTATGACCTGTTAATCAACACCCTTTTGTTCCAGGGATAAATCATAATACTAATAGGTGATGAATTTTTACAGCACCAACTAGTAAATGCTTCATCATAACAAAAACACATATTAAAAGGATAAAGAAAAGGATTAATTGATGGAATTAATCCAACCTTTGGTTGCTTCACTATTAATAACCCAACCTTTTGTTTATTCATGAATAATCCAACATTTAACCTCAATCCGCTTTCATTGAGTCAGTTTACGGGTTACCTGCTATTGAGATAGTAGCAGGTAATGTCAATCTTCTTATTGAGTCATTTTATGGGTTAATTCTCTAATTACATGTATTATCATCAATCCCTTTGATTAGTCTTCAACAATCTTACCTTTATCTTCTATATATATAATATCCTTCATTCCTATTCTACCCATTAGTGCTTGAATTCATCGATATTGGGAACAAAAAGGAAAAAGATGAAGAAAGGAAGAAGAAAGAGGGAGAGTAAGGATTAGAAAGGGAGAGGGGATTAGAAAGAGGGAAAAAAAAAGTAAAAAAAAAAAGTGAATTACATAAATAACTTGTTGTTGACCGGTTATCATAGGTTACTATTTCGTATAACTCAATAAAAGCGGATTGGGATCACAAGTTGGATTATTTAGGAATAAACAATATATTGAATTATTAATGGCGAATCAACAAAAAGTTGGATTATTCCGATCAATTAATCCTAAAGAAAATTAATTATGGATAAAACATACCTTTTTAGCAAAAAACTTTTAACATGAATGAGATTGTTCAAAAGTAAAACACGTCATGGATCCTTACAAATTCACACATGTCATATTGTCACGTAATCATAATTTGGATTACACACTCAAAATTCTAAAACTATTGTCATTAAAACCCATGCTTTTCGATAAAACCCCCCTCAAACTCCATATTCTTTCAAGAGAATAAACCATTATGTATTCATAAAATGTAATTGGTATGATTCTATTCATAAAATGTAATTGGTTTGATTCTATATATTTTATTAATCAATAATGAAGGAAATTAAAATCAAAAGCTTAAATACTAAAAGAATAAAAAGACTCAAACTAATATTCTACATATTAATATTCCTATTTAGAACCAATATTCAAATCCTACTAACTAAATTTGCCAACAAAAAATGAAAATCGAGGATGATGTACTTGAGTTTTGGAATATAGGAAATGTATGGCCATCTTATAGTCCTCATTGATGGGTGAAATAAGAGGAAGTATATTAATTTTTTTATTTTTTTTAAAAAAAAAGAAAGAATAGGCCTTGGATATGAATGAGGTTGGGTCGATGATTACAATCAGTTGAGATGTACTATTTTGAGAGTTTGAAGTAGAAGAACATGTAATTAAGACAAATGTAAAGAAACATATTAATCATTAAAGTTGTTAAATATTTTTTATTTTTAATTAAGTCGATAAATAATATTAGCGATAGACTCCCTCTATTTTTTTATTCTTTCCATTTTTCCCAGGCCATCCGGAAATTTTTAAAATATTGTTCTCATTTGAAATCCTTTTATTTTAGTTTAATATTGTTATTGGGTAAAAAAGTTTGGTTGGGATCACTATTAATGTGATATGTAACCCATTGGTTGATTTTTTTAATTGTTTAATATCATGGATTTTAAAATTTCAACTACTTATTTAATGCTCAACCACTTATATTATATTTTAATAAAATATATTCTTATTTAATTTTTAGATTAATTTAAATTATTTTATAGAATCTTAATGATATTTTATATTATTTTGGTTTCTTCTCTAATTCCAAATGAGAAGGAAAAAAAGAACAGATAGAGTATTAATTATTCAATTTTGTAAAAACTAAAGAAAATAACCTTTTGGACAAAGAGAAAATAATGAGTATTACTTTAAGTGATTATCTAGAGTATTTATAAAATTATTAATGATGTTTGAATTTTATTGTATTTAATTAGGTAATGTTTATTTTCTATTATCTTGATTTGTTATAAGAATAAATGATAAGAATTATATAACTTTAGAAAAACTTTATGATTAGTTTTTTAATAGAGAATATTGATGCTTCTCAATTTCATTTATTCTAATGGATATTAAGACTAGTTGAGCTTTAATGAAAAACGGTATAAGATAATTATGATCAATAATTCATATAGGTGATTAGGTAATAGGAATTTTTATTAGTGGGGACTAGGGATGACAATGAATTCAGGACCCGACACAGAACTAGTTAGACTCAATTCATTTTTTAGGATTTGGGTCTAGGTAGGATATGGGTTTAAGTGTCTTTGGGTCAAAATGGATTCGGGTCTAAAAAAGTTAGACCCATATCCAACCTAGAACTGGCCCATGGACTCATACATTAAAAAAAAACTAAAACCTAATATGGGCTATTTGGAGGACTTGGACGACTTTCGGGCAATGCATTTACTTCAGCTAACATTGTTACGACCAGCTAAACTACACGAATTCATTACAAGAATTTGGGTCAATTTTTTAAACTAACAGGTCAGAGAATTATGGTTGAATGAAAATATTTAACAAATATATATTTTAATTACCATGCTTAAGAATGTACTCAATTAGTATTCTTTTAAAATAAATTAATATTTTTATGGAAAATTATGGGGTTGCTACAGTTACATAATTCATCCTTCTTAATTGTTAGCACATAAATGCCTGATCTCCTCAAGTGGGGCTATGATGAGGGCATGATTTTTTTCCATACATTTTCATCCTTTGTATCGAGGTTTTATTCTCGGTAAATGACTTCTCTCAAAATCAAGGGATGAAATTAAGCTTGAACATTGGAAGAAACCCCCTGAAATCTTAAGCCTTTCCGATGCAGGATTAAGAATCAATATGAGACAAATATAGGATCAAATATACTCTAGAGAGGGGAGGGGGTGAATAGAGTATGACAGTTTTTCGCAATTAGGCGCTCAAAACCTTTAGATGACTTTCAAATGCGAAATTGAAATTTTGAGACTCACTGAATATCAAGGCCTTGAAAAATGTTTCAAAGGTTGTTACTAATCTTTGAGTTCACTGAAACTATTTAAACAATAACGAAACAATAAAAAAACGTAAGTACGAAAATAAAACAAGTAAAGGGGATGAGAATTTATTACGAAGTTTAACAATGTTCTTACTATATGTCTCCGCCTAGGGTGTCCAACCCGCAGGATTTAAATTCTTTTATTTATTCCCTTAGAGATCTAAAGCACCATTAGAAGATTGCACCCTATCTTCTATACCATAGCTTCCCTAGCTACACTTTAGCATCTTAATTCCTAAAAACAAAAGACTTGTCACTTTTTCTAAACTTTTGAGTATTATGATTATAACTCAAATTATATCACTCTTTCTTTTTTATCACACTCTTTAAACACTTAAAGATATACTTTTTATTTTCTTTTCTCTCAATCTAAATACAATGAATGAGTAAGGTGTTAGAGACAATTTTTGTTATAGCTTGAGAATGTTTTCACGGTGAATACTTGGAGTCGTTTCTTTATACTTCAGCTAGTATTTATGAAAACATGAGGTACCGACTTCAACAACAAACTTTAGTAGGGATAAATCCAAAGGATTAGGTTTGAAGTAGTTGTTACAGATATGCTTTTGGAGAATTTTAATTATAGCTTCAATTGATTAACATCTTCCTCTTATGTAGGGATAAAGGATTTGATTTCCTAATATGATTTGTTCTCCTTTCTTCAGCCACAAAAGTAGGATGTCATTTGTCTTCAACAATATCTTCACCAAAAGATGCTTCATGCTTCAAGTGATAAATGTCCATGAAATCAGGAACCTAGTGGATATTATTCCACAAAGCAATTTAAACCAACATGAACTTCCACGTGGTGCAACAAGATAAGAATTGTTTGCAGATAAGTCCAAAGGATTAGGATAATATTTAACCAACTTTACTACACTTCAATTTTGTTAGGAAATCTCCACAAGAGTCAGACTACACTTGTTTATCCAATGGGTTGTTGCAAAGGACACATTGGAAATAAGGAGCCCACTAAAAAAAATATAGTAGCTTTAAGAGTTCAAGAGTATGTAGCCTTCATTTGTTGCATGCATGCTTCAACTCAAAACATCAACCCAATATTTTCGGTATGTGCACAGGACACTTAAGCTTATACATGTCTTTTTAACTTCCATGATTCAAGAAAATGTTAGATTAACAAGGACCTTATTAAGGTGGAGTTTTCAATACCCCCGTTAACGGAAGTCAAAACAATAAAACAGTAAACAACCATGCAAGAAAATGAAGTAAGAAAAAATAACAAACATGTAATGCATATGACCATTCTTCCTATTTTTAACTTCCAGCCAAGGTGGAGAAGGTTTAAAATGTTTGGATCAAACACCGAAACAAAGTAGTTTAAAAAATAGGAAATAGAGTTAAGTTACAACCAAATGATAGAAGTAAGAAAAGTTCAATGCATAATTTTTAATAAATAAAGGTTAATAAAACCAAGAAGAAATCACGGACCAAATAAAACTTTTACTGAAATTTATTTTGAAAAAAGATAATTAGTAATTATCTAAGAAGATAGTACCAAAAATCAGTGATCCAAATTAATATATTAGCAAAGCTTGACAGTCAAGGTTGTGAAATACAATTCAAGACCTTGACATGCATATGCTATAAATTTATGCAAATACGTAAATTAAAATAAAACATTAAATACTTACATAGCATCTCTCCCCCTAAATTGATGCTTCTTTGTTCAACAAGCCAAGCTTAAGCCGTACAAAATTAAGTTGTTCTTTGCTTAACGACTTAGTAAAAATGTTAGCTAGTTGAAAATTAGTAGAAATAAAAGTGATAGTTACATCACCTTTCTCCACACGATCCTTGCTCTTGATGATTTCCTACAAAATTACAAAATATCAAACCTTTCTAGATCGCAAATTTAGATTCATAAACAAGATGGACCATGTTGGGTGGTCTAGTCCCTTTTTGAACCCACACTTGTTTTACTTGGTCTCAAAAATAAACAGTAAAAGAATTCTTAAGAACTTGAGGGTCATTCCTTCGAAAGGGACATGTTAGCTTGGTATGCCCCTTTTTACAACAATAAAAGCAAGTAGGTGTTCTCCAATTGTCCTTGGCTTTGACAAATGTCGTCAAGGTTTTGTTTGGAAAAATTTTGTTAAATCAAAGACCATTTTTGTTCAATGACGCGTGGTGTTCACCCAACAATTTATTTAAAGTAGATTTGAAATGAGTAAATCGAACCAAGGAATTGTGTTGCTCTCTATACACTTTCTAACTAGAAGCTTTTTTTTCCTTCTCCAAGCTATCTTTAAAATAACTCAAATAGGCAAGCTTACATTTTAAAGGAGTGTCTTCAGTTTTTAAGGCCTTGACCTAGGTGTCAAAGGATGACTCCGAGGCTTTGACTCTGAGTTCAAATTTTAGCTGAGTTGCTTTGAGATCAATTAGTTCCTTAGCTAGACTCTCATACATACTTACCTGTTGGCTTAGCTTTTTCTTGAGGATCTTGGATTCAAGAATCAGACTTTCTTCATTTACAATCATGTTTTGCAAAAATTCAGATAGAACATCAATAGGACTTGAGATCAAATTCTTCACCATTAACTAAAGATGTTCCTCTTTTGCATTTTCATGATAAGCCATTAGACACAAATTCACATGTACTTTTTTTGAATTACTAGAGTCTAAATTACTCCACAAAGCAATCATTGCCTTCTTCTTATAGTCCTTTTTTGGGTGTGATTTCTTCTTTTGTTGAGGACAATCTTTCACTAAATGGTCTGTTTCACCACACACAGAGCAAATTAGCATATTAACTTTATTTACTAGATTAGAGGACTTACCTTTGTATTTATTTGGACCTTTTGAGAAGTTTTCTTCATCTTCAAGATCTTGGCGAGACTTTTAGTAATGAGAGTAAATGGATCTTCATCATCATCATCCTTGTGCAAAGCCTCCATCACCTATCTAATTCATATTTCCTCACAAATAATTAAATATTTCCTTGTGAGTCTTGCTTGAATACCTATTGAAGAATCAATAGGAGACAAATATAGGAACAAACATACTCTATTCACCCCACCTCTAGAGTGTATTTGATCTTATATTTATCTCCTATTGATTCTTCACAGATGATGGACTTTTCTTAAGGAAAACTTCTAGATGACGTTTGTAAGTTATCAAGAGAGATGGTGAGCTCGAAAATATTTTTGTGTGATCTTCAGTCCTAATACTCCAAGCAAAATTGTCAATTTCATGCGCAAGTCACTATGAGTTAAAAGTGGTACGGAGCTTGGTTCATCCTTAGGTACCCCTATGGAAGTTGATGGAAGATCTTTGCATAAGCTAGAATAGATTTACGAGCACATCATTAACAGACTATCTTCGTGGAAGTTTGCCACTCTAAACTAGGTAGGGAAACCAGTACTTATAACCGCCATCCTAGTTACACTAGCTTCTCATGTTCTCTCAATTTACTTACTACCAAAAAGGATTATAAGCAAGATTAATTCTACCCTGCTAAGATTCTGGTACGGAGCTTATACCGATTTCTTGGAGGAAATAAACTCTTAGAGATGCCAAAATGTAAGGGAGATCTAGGAATAAGGAGTATTTCACACCTTAATTTCTCTCTTCTTTTCAAGTAGGTATGGAGAATTCCATCATCCTTGTCTAACCTAGTATCAAGGGTGATAGTGTAACAACTCCCTTAATAAGTTCTTTGAAAAAATAACACTATTTTAGTATGCTTATTGACATCCAGAAGTAAGATAATAGCTACATCATGGACAAAGGAGGTATGGATATGCTATAGTAAATGACAATGATTGAGGAAGACGTATGGCTCCCTGAAGAAGAAAAATAAGATCATGTCGTCAAGACTTCTTCTGATTTACAAAAATCGATTTGGGTTGCAGACTTACTAAGAAATAATAATATATGAGATTCAAATAGAATCTGAAGATTCTTCTATAAAAGTGTAGCTCAAACAATTCTCTCAACTCATGTCAATTAGATTGAGGAGGATGAAATCATTTGGAAGATATTGCCTTCAAGTGACTACTTCATGAAATATGAGTGTAATTTATTTAAAGAGCATGTGACCATATAAGAAGCAACTAGACTGGGAGCTAAAAGAAGTATCTCATTTTTGCTTGAAAACTACTTTATATGGCTTTGCCGACGAAAGTTGAGTTGGAAAAAAGGGGAATTATTCAAGATATCACTTGTGTTGTGTCAAGGTGATATGGAAACTTGAAAATCAACACTTTAAGGATTGTGAAGTTTTCTAGCAAATTTAGACGTACTCCAACTTGGGCTTAAGGAAATACAGATGAAAAATGGAGAGTCATGGGCAAAAAATTTAAAGGAAGAAAAAAAAAGATTAGAAAAGAGCAATTGAATTCCTCCGAATGTGATGGAGTATTTTGTTACGTAGAAATGATCAAATGAAATAATCTTCAAGGAGATAAACCCAAATCCAACAAGGATCCTCACTATTCTTGAATTGTGGAGATCGAGAAATTCTCAAACACAGGAAATTGATGATCCAGTGCATGAACCCTTTTAATTAAAGCATGTCAAAATTGTGAATTGGTCTAAGGTGAGGGTAGATGAGTTAAGACCCCTAATTATGAAGGCAGATGCGACTTGAAAAGGATAAAGAAAAGAGATCGAAGTTAGGTTGTTAAAGAAAGAATATAATGGGCTATATAATTAGAGGATGCTTTGTGTGAAGGAAGGAAAAAAAGAATATGACATTTTTCAGCGTTATATTAATAGCTCCTAGCCATCTAGGAAGGCATGACGGAAGCATGTAAATTCAGAAACTTATGAGTAATTTGGATGGACAACATACAAGCGGTGGAAGCCTTGAACCGAAAAAATGCCAAAAGACGTAAAAAATTTAGAAAGAGATATTGTTAAGAAAGTTTCTAATAATATTATTTCTAAGGCATATATGATATATCTAGAGTTTGTGCCTAGTTCTTTGTTATTGTTTCCTTCCCTTGCCCAAAAAAGGAAGAAAATCATGGGCCTTAATGCAGGGTTCCATGAATTCATGTGACCATTCACTAGTCCGGTAGTCCCTACTAAAACAACTTACTCGAGTACAGAGCCGCATTACATTTGCGTGTCCTCTGCAAACCCCTAACTCTTTCGATATTCTCCTACCTCTCTTCGTCGTCTAGGGTTTTCTACTCCTCTCCAATCTCAACATGAGGTAATCTCTCTCCTCCCCCTTTTCTGAACCCTAATTCTCAATTTCGCGCTTCATTTTACTGAAATCATTTCTCAATTGCGGTTTCAATGCGCCATTTTTTAGCAACTTCGTTGTAGTTAGGGTATTGTCGATTTCAATTTTGGAAGAGATTTTGCACTTATAATTGTAGTTCTACTGGGCTAGTTGAATCGGTTTTGTTTTGTGATTTTGCTTACAGTTTTAAATTATTTTAGGGTTTAGGGTTTTGCGATTCTGGTTTTGCTCTGATTGCATTCTGTACGTTTATAGATGGATTGAAAGGGGAAGAGCGAGATGTAAGGCATGTGGGAATATTAGAGATAAAATATGTGAATCGTATTCGGTTCAGTCGTATTTTGATATTCAGATGTGTTAACCCTTTTTATGAGGCCATATTTTCATTTCAGTCTTTTTCTCAATGATAGGTTTAGAATGAGGAAAGTTTTAACTTTCTGGTGTCACCCTTAATGATATCGAAATACTACAATGGTATAGAGAACTTGTGAAAATTGAATTAGAGAAGGATAAATATGGTTTGTTTTTTTCAAATTCTTTCATAATTTTTGCAAATGAGCTGGTGCTGGTTTAATGACATTAGTGTAACTGAAGTAAAATGGTTTTGAAGCATTCACAAATTCCCTCCTCTATTTGTTTGGTGTAGATTTGTTGGCCATTCTTGAGAATATGTTATAGCTTACCATGTTCTGACATTGGCAGTCAATGTGTACACTTGTTATGTTTCTGATTTAGTACTTATGCTGTATTAATCACTTTCTATTCTTGCGTTTTGTAGTCTTCATCCTGAAGTAAAATGGGCCGAGAGAGAAGACAAAGTGTACTTGACTGTGATGCTGCCCGATGCAAAAACCCCCAAAGTTAATCTGGGGCCTGAAGGAACTTTTACATTTGCTGCTACGGGTGGGGCTAGCAATAATGCTTATGAACTGAAACTAGATCTTTTTGACAAGGTCGATGTGGAGGTAATTTTATGGGTCTTAGCTGATGTGATTATTGTGCTGTGTATGTTTCTTTCATTTTTGGATACAGTTAGCTTATTTTAATTTTAAATCATCTGTCAAAATTAAATAAATCTTTTTGACTTCCTCTTCCGCATTGATTTTGGTATGTAGTTAGGAACAGATGCACTCTAAACAAATAACTGCTGCTTCGTCTGTACTCTTACCTATGTAACAATTTGTTGTGTTCCTTTACTGCTCAACTAATAGATGGTCCTAATTTCCTATTATGATTGTGCAGCTAATCTGTTTTGACTTGTTTCCAAGGTGATAATTAACCTCTTATTGGAATTAAAATGTCTATTTATGGATATACCACCATCGCCATTTGTAATCTATTCATGGAACTAATGAAGGCTATTCCATTAACTTAGGGCTTTGTCACTAAGATTTGTAAATCACCATCCTATGAAAAGGCAATCTCAAACATAATTTACAATTTGACTTTTGTTATAGGTTTTATACCACATGAGCTATTGTTATTAGCCATATTTTAAGATGTTATTTTTTGCAATAAAAAATAAAGTAAATAATTACAAGTGCATTGAATGTCTTATACAAAGTATGAGTCATATGTAAAAAGGAGATACATTGTCAGCAATAACTTTGGAGGCATGACCCTATCTCTTGGATCGCAATGATGAATTGTAATATTTCTTGTTAGCCTATTCATGTTGTGATGGCTGTGAAGTATGACATAATACTACAAGTTGTCGATTGCACGGCATTGTGACAATTACTGAGATGAGACCACCAGTTAAGGTTGTTTCATACATTTTGTTGTTTACGAACTAGCTCTGAACTGCTAGAAGTTTGACTCTCCTTGTTCTGTGTCATTCTTTTTTTGGGTTCAAAGACAGGCTCTTGTAATCTATGCTTCACATTTGGGTCTAATATTACTTAAGATTGAAGATAGGCTTAAAGATGTTGTGTCTTAATTTTAAGAGTAAGCAATTTTTTATTTCTCCAATCTTGAAAGTATGTAATATGTTAATTCTACAAGTAAAAGTACATTGTTTTTTTGTGACTGAACTGCATTGATCAATCATCGATTGTTTTCCACTTGGCTGTGTCTTTGAATTTCTTTGTCTGTAATAACTTGTGCTGAATAATATCGTCGTTTTTTTGTATCATTATACTCATTAATAAAAGCATTGGAGGCTGCACTAATTTTGAAGATCCTTGATGTGTAAATTGTAAAAATTGACATAATAATGTTGAATGAGGTTCAGTGTAAGTGTAATTGTAGGTTAGCTGAGTAGGTTTCTTGGTTTAGATAATGTTTGCTTTGAACCTTGACTGGGACCTGCTCTATTTTTGTTGCATTTACAAAGACAGTTGATTATGCTTTTTTGATCCTTAGGAAGGGTAATAAATATGGGGGTCCGATATAGGTGGGGCTTGATAATGGGTAACTAATGTGGGCCCTAAGGGGTTAGTTTTTATTTGTAGAAGAGGGAAAAAGAGGGGGGAGGTGGGGGGATAAGTTTTAAGTAATAATTAGTACAAATGAACAAAATGGCAGACTTCCAGGGCTTGTGTGGCAAGACCCAAAACACTATCCTGATTTGGAAGTCTAGTTTGGTGTTTGATGATTTTCTTGGCCAAGAAATCTTTTTATCTATCAAACCCCTAGATAAAGTTTCTTCCCTACAGAAATGTGAGCATTCATTTCCCTATGACAATGGTAGGCCAATGTCCATTGGAAGAATAAGGGTTTTCTGTGTTTAGTTGGTGATTCTTTGCTTGGGAAGTTAGTTGTATAACAGTATAACCAATTCATTAACCCAAGTTCCTCTTTATAAAAGTTCTATCTTGAGATGAAATCATTCTCTGAGCAAAAGAGATGACAGCATTCCCTAGAGTCAAAAGGCCAAGTTGGGCTTTAGTCTTTGTTATAAATGTTTTTTTTTTGGCGTTGTTTTGGCAACATTTTATCTTCTTTCTTTGATTTGCTAATTTATTTATTTTCTGGTTTTCATTGCTTTAGGAAAGCAAAATCAGTTATGGTGTCAGAAACATATTTTGTGTTTTGGAGAAGGCAGAGAAGAAATGGTGGAATAGACTTCTTCGTGGAGATGGTAAGCCTCCACATTATGTAAAGGTTGACTGGGACAAATGGGCAGATGAAGATGAGGATGATGGTGCTGCTGCTGGTGGTAATGGTATGTGGGCATTGCTTATGTGGTATTTATTTTACACTTTCGTGTGGTGATTGTAAATTGACAAGTATGTCTTTGCCTCAGGTCCAGCAGACTTTGATCTTGGTGGAATGGACTTCTCGGTAAGGAGGCTTTTTGCTTAGTGGTAATACTTATACCTCATTGTTTCATGGCTTCCTGATTCATTTTGAATTTGCAGAAATTTGGAGATTTTGGTGGTGCTGGTGCTGGTGCTGGTGGTGATGAATTTGATGATAGTGATGATGATGGTTAGTACATAATGTGTACTTTAATTTATAGCTTCAACTCTTTACTTTAGTACATAGCAGAAAATTTGTTGTTTCAAAGTTACTTGTTCCTCCCTGCTTCTTGCTGCCCTCAATCTCAAAACTTTTTGTTAGAGCTCTCCTTTTTGCTTTTAATATTTTGTTCAATTTTTATTTCTGTTTAGAGGTGGGCTACATGATAAGATGGTTTAAGCTTGATTGAAATGTTTGGATTTTATTGTGGTGTTAGTTTCTCATCAATTTTCTTAAATGGTTGGTTGTGTTTATTTTAATTCTGGATTCTCACTTTGTTACTATTGATTAAGAAAATTTTATAGTACTAATAGTCCCTTTTTCTTGCTTTGCTTGTCATAGTTGACAAAACCCTCATTTTAAGGAACATTATAACAAAAACCCTGAATTACCTTATTGTCAATTTTTAACCCCCTACTCATGCTAAAATAAAATTCTTCATGCTTTATATGAAGCACATATTCCAAAACTACCTAATATTTTGAATGAGTAATTCTGTGAAGTCCTGAACTACCTCCTCCTCCCCCCCCCCGCGTTTTTAATATTCAAGGGACTAATTAATTTTCAAATTCTCCCTTGTTTGGGACAATTTTCTCGGTAACTAAATTTCGTTGTATCTCTCTTATGCAGAGCAAGAAGTGTCAAAACCTGATGTTGAAGGTACTGAAGTGAAGCTGGAGGAGGCAGCTGCTGCAGAGAAGGCCGAAGCATGAGTTCTTGATGTTGAAAGCAGCCCAACCACATGAGTGGGCCTGTTATTAGAGTGGTGTGTGGCGGATACTGAGCATTCTCGTCGTCTTTTGAAAATATTTGCTTCTATGTTTTGGGAGCGGGACAGGTTTTCTGCTTGTAGTCCTTTTCCCTTGAATCTGGCAGCTTGCAGGCCTTACCCAGGTTCATCTGAAGCTTACATAGTAGGAATTTTAGGCTGTCTTGATATTTGAGTTTTATGGCAGCTGCCTTCCAAACATTAACTAAATATTTGCCATTGCACATGGATTCTAAGGTCAATTTGATTACTGTCATGTTGTGCCTAGGAAACTGAAAATATCTTGTCATTGTTCTTCCACTGTGATGCAAATGTGTTTTTGTGGGTTCAACTTTCCTTGAGGTGGTGAGACTGATAATATGACATGGTCGACTTAACCTGCATATTGATGTTATGATGTAGGGTTTGGACATTTCAGGCTAATATTGACGACAGTAGCTACTCTTCCCGATAGTAAAAGGTTGAGAATTGAAAGTGAACCATCAAGGTGACTCTTTCAGACTATTATGGAGGACACCTGCCTAACATAAGCGGTACATGCTTTTATGAAGAGATTGATAGAAGCTTCGTTGCTGGGTGGGTTGGGAAAATATGGTATGATTTAGTGAGCGGATTTCCTTCTCAAATATTGAGATTAATGAGCGGATTTGTTTAGGTTTACGGTTGGGCAATTACATAACAAGTTTCTTACTTCTGATCTACTCATTATTTTCTCCATATTTTTTTTACAATGATGACAACCTTTCTTGAGCTCAAAAGGAGACAGAAAACATGGTATATGTCAATCATATGTCAAATCTTTATCAATTTTGAAATTACGTAATTTTTGTCGGCTCATTTTTATTTGTATAAAATATTTTATGTTCATTGAATTACTCAAATTTTGTTAATAGGAACGAATAACTCGTTTTGGAGTGAAACAATTTTCTCCCTTCAATTATGCCGACGAAATTTTATAGAGTAATAGTCTAATACATACATTAACCCATTGGAAACCTTAGATAAAGCCTTCATCCTTATCTGCAGTGTCTCTTCATTTCTCGATCCGTTGCACTCAATGGTTACAGTGCACCTCTTTTTTTTTTTTTTTTTTTTTTTGAAGTTGGTATGGGAGACTTTGTTAGTCCAAAAGATCATGGCAGACCTATTTAAGAGGACAAGAGGTATAGTTCAAATCTCTTTACTCCAGTTCAACAAGTTATTAGTGATATGACAGATTTTCATGAAAAATTGCGACTATGAGGAGCTTGCTGATATCTAATCTAAGGTGAACTGAGATTTGATTCCTTACAAGCTAATACATTTAATTGATTTTGAGGCTTTTTCCTTATTCATTTATGATATAAAATTATATAAAGATATTCATCTTTTAGATATAGATATTATTATATCAGATATATAACTATTTTCATATTATATATAAATATGTATATTAAGTATAAACATTATGATATCATATATAAAAATAAAATTACAAATATCAGGCATAAATTAGGAATTTCTCAATGTATAACCTGATGTTGATATCATAATTCTTTCTTGAACAGTTCTTCAGGAGGAGAAAAGATCAAGATACAAGATGATTGGACACAATCAAGTGGATGATATTTATTAGTGTACAACTATTATAATAATTAAACAAAGGTAAATATATGGCTAAAATTTAAAATAAAAAAAAAATCCAGACATGCTTGATATTTATTAGTGTAGTTGACTTTGGTCTTGATGTGGATCAGCCATTCAGCACATGCTCTTCATAGAATGCACAAGATCGTCATGAAAATAGAACTTCATTTGCAATTGACTAACCTCCTTTTCAGTTCTTCGTCTAAGTAAAAAAGAAAAAAAAATAGTGGGGACTCATTATTGATTAAGGCTCCGTTTAGTAGGGTGTAAAATGTTTTCAACTGAAAATGATTTTCCATGAAAAATCTTTTACGGTGGAAAACTCATTTTCATGAAACTTTTCCGTTGTTTAGTTGCATGAAAAATGATTTTACATTTAAATATTTTTCGTTATTTGGTTGAACTGAAAATCAATTACTTCTATTAACTTTCATGGTTCAATCGAATCGGGGGAAAATCTAAGTTTTTTATTTTCAACTAAAATGGATAAAATTTATTCGAATTCATGATATAGTACGATAATTTAATAATCAAGATATGAGACTTGAAGAAAATGCACTGAATTGATGATATTAGAAGAAGATGAAAAGAAATTATGTATTTTTTCCCGAATTTTTTAGAGAGAGAAGTATGGAGTAGAGAGAGAGACTATCGAGAAGATGAGAAATGAAAAATGCGTGAGTAGAACTAGGCATGGGCCGGACCAGCACACGAGCCGAGCAGACACTCTTTTAGCACAATACAACACAAGTAGGGGTGTTCAAAACTATCCGACCCTATTACCCGATGATTCGAAAATAAATAGTCGGTTTTTTTAAAAAAAAATTGATTTTTCGGGTCGAGTATCCGAACCGGTAAAAAATCAGGTACTTGGGTCGTGTCATGGGTTGGATAAAAAATGTAATTGGGTACCCGAATACCCGAATTAATTTTTTTAAAATATGGTTTTGTTGTTTTAGTAGGGTTTCAGTTGGGTATCCTGTGACTCAACCCGATTTTAGTTGGTACCCGCTAAGCGAGTACTCTATTTAAGCGGGTACTCTATGACTCGACCCAGTTTAAGCAGGTACCTTAGTGAGAATGAAAAGAGTTCAGGAAATAAATGTGACCCAACTCGGTTTAAGCGGGTACCCTTTAAGTGGGTACCCGCTTAAACCGGGTTGGGTCATGGGCCGATTTTCAAACTAACGGAAAAAAGTGGGTACCCAATATACCAGGGTAGCCGAAAACCTGAGTACCCGGTTATGAATACCCCTAGACACAAGTACGGTCATGGTACGCTATCCGTGGAGTGGGCCGCAGGCCAAGGCGCAAACAGCAAAAAAATAGCCACGAGCACGCGAACTGCATGCCAATTTGGCACGAGACACGGCCCGAAGCATGCTGTTATTTAGTATTATTTAATATTATTACTACTACAATTTATATTACTATTATTTTTAATATTATTATATTCTTATAATATAATTTAAATAATCTAAAATTATTTTTTTCAATTCTATTATATATTTTTTTGTTAAAAAATTAGGCTAGCACGAGGCACGATACAACACGCCACGCTAAGCACGGGGGTCGTGCTAGGCCATGGATTGAGTTTTAGGGAAATGTAGCACGACATGACCACAATTAGGCATGACACGGCACGAAATAACAAGAAGCCATGTACGAGCTGGCACGGTCCATGACGGGCACGAGACGACCGACTCCCACCTCTATACGTGATTTGGTAATGCGTGAATTATTTGTCAGTTGATAATTTTTTTTGGAGTGAATGGATGTAAAATTGTTTTACTCCTAGTTTTGGGGGGAAATATTTTCAATAGGGTGTAAAATGAATTTACATTCTAAGTTTTACGTCCTATATTTTACTCCAAACCAAACAACGTAAAATTGGGAAAACAGTTTTCAGGGAAAACATTTTACACCCTACTAAACGGAGCCTAAATTTCTTGCAGTTTTGATAATAAGAGATACTGCCAGTCTTAAACAACTACCATAGAACATGCGCAGGACGGACGACGTACTGTATGTATTCAGTTTTATGCAAGCAATGAATTTCATACATGTAAATTTTCATATAGATTGGTGGGTATATGGTCTTTTTCTATTAATATTTAGATTATGTATGCATCATTTGTTGAAGTGTTGATTGAGTATCAGCACATGTTTACAGCAGAATGCACATTGGAACTCATTTGCTTCGAATTCCTAGTTGTTTTCTTCATTCTAAAAGTTGTCTTTTAGTAGGATGCATAATGCATCACTGGTGTTAATTCAGCTGTTTTGATGGTGCTTAAGATGGTTGCTTAACTAACGAGAAATTCCTAATTTATATCTGATATAAAAATTTCGATAGACTTTTTTGTGATATGTATTTTTCTGTATTTTTATATCTTATATATTTCTATATCTGATATAGAAATACATATATCTAAATAACAATAATTATATTTAATATCTCAATATTATGATATATTTATATCAGATATGAATTAAATTGAATTAGTATGTTATGCAATTTGTTAGCCATTATTAATAAACCTGAAACCTGAAACCTGAAACCTATCCATTATATTTCAAGAGAAATCAGAAGACGAAATCAAAAGGCTGCGACTAACTCTACCTACGGAAACATGGTATGCATGCATATCCAATGTACCTTTACAATAATACATGGTACCTGAATCATATTTTTGAGGTTGCAATTGCATTCCAAGCCAACTTTGAAGCTGTTGACAGTGATATCATATTAGCCTGCAGCATGCCTAAAACTGGTACAACATGGCTAAAATCCCTCCTTTTTTCCACCATAAAAAGAACAAATTTATGTGATGATCATACTCAGCATAGTTTGAACACAAATAACCCTCATGAGCTCTTCAACTTAGGGATTGATCTTCGCTTTAAGCTCAACAAGAAAGACTTAGCTGCAATACCCCACCTCGACTCATTGGCACCCATATGTCGTATCGTTCGTTGTCAGACTGAGTCAAGACTTCAAAATCTCAAATTGTGTACGTCTGTCCAAACCTTTTGATACTTTCGTCTCATCATGGCACTTTTTCCGGCATTTTGAGGCGAATAGAAGCAGTAAGCCAACAATGAAAGTGATGGAAGAACATGTACATAAGTTTTGCACTGGTAATCTCTCCATGGGGTCCATATGATGATCACTCATTGGAGTATTGGAAGGAGAGCAAGAAAAACCCTCACAAGGTACTGTTTTTGGAATATGAAGGGATGAAGAAGGAACCCAAAGATCATTTGATTAGGTTAATTGGCTGAGTTATGGGGTTGCCCGTTACTGAGGAGGAAGAAAAAGGTAATGTTCTAGATGAAACAATAAAGCTGTGTAGCTTTGATAGTTTGAAAGGAATGGATGTCAACAAGAGTGGCAATAAGTTTGTACCCGAGTTTGAAAACAACTTATTGTTTATAAAGGGAGAGGTTAAACAATTTGATCCAATTCTTAAGAAATTTAACGAGGCTGGTTTTTCTTTTGCATACTATCAAATGAATTCATAGTTTATGAAGATCGTGATCCGGGTGTGTTCTATGCAAGTACCTCAAAGAGTTTTCGCAATCACATGAAGGTGAGGAGAACTTAGGTGCATGAAATTCACAAGACATGTTATAGTAACATAATGCATGCAAATCACTTAGTAGCTAGTGTCCGGTGTTGATACTCCTTTTGTTTTTGGGACTGTTGTTTCAGTTTACCTTTCAATGTCAGAGTTTCTCTGTTGTTGTTGTGATTCTTTCGCTTTATCGCCCAAATATTGTATTCATGCACTTGGATAGTAAAATTTATTCATTATTAAAAAGTTATGCGACATTTATAAAAGAAATATAAATTAAATGAATACATAACAATTGAATATATCAAGTAAAAATTTCATTCATCAACTACAATCAAGCTTCGTGAAATGCACTACTAGGAGCATGACAAACATCAGGTGGAAGCCTCCTCCAGAGGGGTGGTTTGCATTGAATACATATAGAGCAGCTAAGGGGAGTCCTGGTGAAGCTGGAGGTGAAGCAATAATAAGAGATCATGATGGGCGAATGATGGCTGCTCTATCAGCAAATTTTGGTGTCACAGGAGCTTACAGAGCCGAACTCATGGCTCTTAGCAAAGGTTTGGCCCTAGTTAAGGATCTTTGCATCAACAAAAAATAATCATTCAAGTGGATAATCTATCATGTGTCTAGACCTTAATGGGAAAGGAACAAGATGGGGGTGATTGTGTTCATTTCGTCAACCTTTGCAAGGCCATGATCAACACCTCAGATTGGGCTACTCATATATTTCACATTTATAGGGAAGGCAATAGAGCCGCGGCTTGGTTGGCGAATCAAGGAGTCTTGCAACCGGAGAAAATCTCCATCTTAACTCTGCTCCTCCCGAGCTTAGCATCATCCTTCAGGATGACAGAAGGGGTGTAGCTCTCCACAGACTTATCTCGACTTAAGCTTTTTTTTTTTATTTTTTTTTTGTTTAGGAGTTTGCTTCTCCTCGGTTGCATAAAAAAAAAACACAATCTAGCTTCCTGCTTCTTTCCCTACTATTCCTATCCTTTCCTTTTTAGCTATTTTCTCAAGATATCACTCTCATTCCCTCCAAATCGTCTCTAGCCCATACAAATGGATAACTCTGGATGACATCTACAATTTTCAGGGTAAGTTACGTCGTATGGGACCAATTATCAAGCCCTTAGAGTTTCCTTGGCTGACAATGACTAGTTGCTAGCAAGAATGTTTATTAACAGGAGAAACAGTCGGTTTTCTTTAGATGAAGTCTAGAGTTGGGTTGCTACATCAAGGAGTTCAAAAGATCTTATCTTGGTAAATAAGGTCTAGGGTATACTCTTATTTCACTATAGTAACCATGAGGATTTTATTAACCTTCTTAACCATAGGATTTTAATTAAAGGGGCTTATCTAGTTCTTAAACACTGTCAATTTCCTCAGGCTGTAAGAACCCTTGATTTTGGAGCTCAGTATATTTGGGGCAGGCTTGAAGGGCTTTCGATTAAGTTCAAGGTTACCTATTGTGGAAAGGGATCTTGAGGGTATAGGCCCCATTCTGAAATTTGATAGCAGTTCTGTAATGTAGAGTATTAAAGGATCGAACTTATTGATGTCTTTCGTCCATTAATACATGGGTTTTACTTTGAGGTAGAGGAAGGGAATTATATGTGGATAAATAATTTCAATTATGAGGGTATTTTTGTTTTATGTAAAAGATGTGGTCGCACTGGGCATATAAGACAACTTCATGTGAATATCAGAGGATCAAGTCCATACGCAAGTAGCTATTTCGATTGCTTAAGCATGTCATGGCTTGGGGAGTAGGCTTGAAACTAATAGCTCTTTCTTCCCTCTATATACAAACAAGTTGGTAGTCTTAAAGCAAGTGGAAAGAAACTGTACTTCAATGGTGGACTTAAGGCTAATAGAGGAGGGTAGGCTGTGAGAAGGATGTAGTAGCTCAGAGCCTTTGGGAGGACAGGCAAAGGATTCAATCCATTTCTGTCATTGGACCCAGAATTAAGGGGGATGATAGTAGCCATCCTGATGATAATATAGAAGAAGACAAAGCTTTGCATGACCCATCGAAAGAAGAGGAAACTAATGACAATGAAGACAGTGAAGATGAGGAAGATGAAGATGGGGGAGACTCCAAAGACTATGATGATTGGGATTCTTATGATGATAAGGGGATGGAAGTAACCAATTTCAGAATAAGCACTTGCCTAGTATGCAAGATGATAATATGAATTATTCAAAATAAAGTAAGGACATCAGTGTTCAAAGAAGAGGAAAGTGTCGGATGAACATTCACATTCAGGCTTGCCTACGTCCAAGAGTGCTACCTCTAAGACATCAGTGTTTCGTAGCTTGGGACTCCAGAATAATGCATGAGTATATGAAAAGAGTGCTACCTCTAAGACACTCCACCCAAGTCTCATGCCCTCAACTCCTTCAATTTTTTGCGAAGATCACATGGTAGCTTTGGCAAGAAGGAAACAAGAATTCAGAAAAGAATGGCTCAAGCTCGAAGAAGTTGTTCCCATACATGGTATTTGAAGAGGAAGATTTGTCCAAAATCTAGTACTACCTCATGCAACCCTCATGCAGGTACGCCAATGAATATCAAGCTAGAATTTATATCCCACTCCCTCTTCAAAAGTTGGTTAAACCCCTTCTCCTTTGGAATGATTCTGTATTATTGGCCTTTCCTAAGGATAGCCAAGCTACACATATAGACCCTGCTAGTTTCTCAAAATACAGCCAACCCCGTGTTAAAATTTACCGTGCTCATCAAAAGCCAATTTTTTCAAACTTCCAGCCTGCTTTAGTCACTTTAATTAATGATACACAAAGGAGTTGTTTCCTCTCTTCTACTAGTAATTAGCCCCCTATAAAAGTTCCTTGGACTTTCCTCTTTATCCCTAACAACCTCCCAACCAGAAGTACGTATTCCTTTCCTAACTCACAGTTTCCTTTTCCTTTTGTTGGCCACATGGATGAATATCAACCCATCTCAGAGATCCTCCATGTGGATAACTCAGATGATGATTCCTTAAACTCGTTGAGCTGACTATCTCCATTTGATCGCCTTTCCTATCCATATTTGGCAAAGATGGACCCATTGCTCCCATCCTTTGAATTTGGTCCTTCTTAGGTCCCAACTTCCTCCGACTCTCTTGAACATTATTCTTGTGTTATAGATAATCCATGCTCACCACCTTTTGAGTTGGAACCTTCTCCACTCTTAAGCCCAAACACTTACTCCTCCTTCTTTTCTAAAGCCTAGAATAATGTGGTCTCTTTACCATTGCTAATGCCTTACACTTTGACAATTGAAGCCCAGTCGAGTATCTTTCTTCCTCTTCCAAGTTAGACCATGAGGAAGCCTCTAAGTCTATGTCTTTCTTATTGCATGCATGGGCCTTCTATGGAAGTTAAGTTAAAGGAGTCTTCCTCTACAATAGAATTCATTTTCCTCTTTGAGCCATCCCAAGTGTAAGGGGACTCTTCCTTCTTACCTTTGACAAATTTCAGGAAGCTATCTATTTCCTTGAATCTACGAAACATATCGCCTCTTAACAAGGATGCTGGCAATTTGTCCTCTTCGAATGGTTCATAGGGCAAACTCAAAGGCAGGAGGACAAGAAGAAATAAAGACATCAGTTAGAAATCAACTAGAGTGTTGGCTGATGTTCTAGGGAAAAACTTGAATGAAGCACCGGCTGTACCTAGGGCTAGACTTAGGGTTAACTTTAATCCCATAGAGAAAAATCATGCCTTTAATCGAAAAAAATTAAAAAGAATAAGAGAAAATAGACCAAAGTTTATAGGGGTTTTGATGTAAAAAAATTGGGCCTCTTTGATGATGATGATGATGATGAATCTCTTATTTATGGAACGAAGGAAGGGCTGGGTTTACAAGCTTCAAATGAATCAATGGACAAAGTTGATTTGTTAAAAGGTGGTGTAGCTGACCTTAACAAGCCACACTTGTCAAAATAAAAATTTAGGTATGGAAGGATTTAATCCTTTAGTAGCTCCTACAATTCCTTTTATTAGTAGTAATAGCAGGTTGTTTAAGTTTGATGATATTTTCTTGAGTGAAATTAAAAGCGGTGTTCAAGAAATCTTGCCTCGTTTTGTAAAATTATGCTTCTCTCTCTTTCATGGTGTTAATGCTTTAGATAGTGTGGGGGTTGTTTGTATGTTGGAGAAGCTCATGTAGGCTGCAAATTATCAATGTTCATAAAAATATAGGTTTTTTTTATGTACAATCTCATGTAGGTTTTTTATGTGTCATTTGTTTATGAACCCTTAATGGTGGAACAAAGAAGAGATGTGCGGTCACTCCTTCAAAACTTTGTACTAGGTTTTGAAGGGAAATATTATCTCCTTGAAAATTTCAATCAAGTAGAGTTCCATAGTCAAAAGTTGGCTGGGTCTCAAAATTTGAAAAGTGCTTTATGGTTCACAGAATGGAGATTATCTTGAGGCTACTAGACATCTTGTCACATGGACCAAGTTTTACATGGACCAACAACACAGTTGGAGAAGGATGAATCTTTTAAAAAAAATGGACTAATGGTATTGTAATTCAAAATGGAGAAGCAGTTTTTCGGAGGCAAGAATTCTTAACTTCCCAATTCTTCTATTCGATCATGCTCCGAGTTTGCTTGATATATACACTAATAGGCACAAAAAAAGAAGGCCCTATCGACTATAGGCATGGGTGTTTATGTTCAAAGAGGTCTAGAACTTAATGAAGTCTTCATGGATAAGGAGAGGTATTAATGCCTCTACGAAAAGTATATCCTCAAACTGTGATTTTGTCTCACAAGTTCTACAGGAATGGAACGAACTTTAAATTCAAAAGATATAGAGGAATCTATTGGTATTGCTATCATAACAAACTGGTCAAAGATCAACATCACATGTACTCAATCAAAGATGCTTTGAATGTCGTCCAAGCTAAAAAAAATATATTATGTTAGAAGTAATCTTATAGTGGTGGTATTGGATGTAGATAGCTAAATCTAGATGGGATAAAATGGGAGATTGGATGACCTTTTTCTTTTTCAAGTCAATAAAGGAAAGGAAAGATGGAAACGACATAGTGGCCCCTAAAGGTGCAAAATGATTTATGTACATTTGAGATGACTAAAATCAAATTAGAGTTTGTGGATTTTTTTAAGATATTATATATTGGAGATGAGGTGGCTATAATAGACCATATTTCACCTATTTATAGTCAATTGTGTAGTCAGGGTAATATGAAGTTTGACTGGTTCTTAGTGGTTCCTAAGATTTGCCTCTCTGAAATTGATATTGTACTTGCTCCCTTCTCTAGTTATGATATCAAGAAGGTTGTGTTAAGTCTTAGTCCCTTGAAATCTCTAGGTCTAGATGGAATTCCACCTCTGCTTTTTCAGAAATTCTAGCATATAATTTGAGAAGACATAGCTGTAGCAGTTTATGGGTTCTTTAATGGTTTCCTTCCCTTAGAGAATTGGAATAAAACTTTGATAGCTTTAATTCCAAAATGTGACAACCCAGAAACAATAAGCAAGTTCCGGCCAACTGGATTATGTAATACAATCTACAAGGTAGTCTCCAAATGTCTGATTATGAGGTTGAGACCAATCATGAAGGATGTAACAGTCCGATAATTTTCTACTAATTAATTAAGTAGTATTAGACTAATTGCAAAAGCCTAACTATTATCAAGCTACTAAATCAATGACGTCGTCACTGGATAAGAGAAAGACTTAAATTATTAATAATTAAGTAATTTACTTTGATAAATGCCAAAATGATAATAAATAAAAAAAGATAAAATTATGATTCACATGCTTACAGAAATATAGTCTATTTTTTTACTAGAGTTGTTCACATAACTACATAATAGCTAATTACATAAAGACAAACTAGCATCAGCAAGCAAGCCCTTTCGAGAAAGTCATCCTTCAACGCCATTGCCTTATACTAAGTCTATGCCCCTCCAAGACATGTTTCGAAGAACAAAACAATACAAGTTAGCTTATGCTAACTACGTAACTAGGAACATACAACCAAAACGCCATAATGGAAGCAAAATATAATAGACAAACATTAACAATTCTTTAATTACTTTAGTAGTTTCAGAAGTAAGTTATGAGCATTGTAGCTTATTAGTAGTTTTGGGATCCTCCATAAGCGATTGTTTGCTTATGGAAGTGAAGATCGTTGTCTCTCAATGCTTCCCTATAAGACTATGACATTACCGGTTCTAATCCAAGAACCTCATTGCGTGTTGCCATACCAAACAAAAATCCATCGGTGACATCCGACTTGCCCAAACTTTTTAATTATTAAAAGAGTTTTAAGCAGCAAATGCCGCCCTTCTAGACTGAAATCCATTGATTACATCTAGCTTGCCCCGACTTTTAATTTGTTCATAGAGTTTCAGGTGACACCAACTATCAGTGGTTTAGGCTATTACACTTTTGCTTAATCCATCACTTTGTTGCATATGTTTTTCTTTTAGTTCCAAAAGTTTTCTCATACTAGCTGCTAGAGTAAGCGCATCCCTCTTGGATGCCTTTAAGCCTCACCTCACTCTTCTCTCGAGATTGAGAGGAAAATATTTACTTATAGTTCGGTTTAGTTAGATTTACAACTCTTGATCACAATTGCCATTTGAAAGACTTCGCTTGTTTCGGAATTTTCCAGAAACGTTTTCATTCCTGATTAGTGTTGGTAGCCTTACTTTAAAACCTTGCTCAATTCATGCTTTGCTCAAATTTACTCTTCTTAACTTAAGTATTCGTTACTTAATCTTTAATTCAGAAATTTTGAGATTTAAGCTTAAGAATTAACTAAACAATATCTTATTGATTAAGCTATATTTAGGGAAAATTATACATCACTCATACCGTATTCATATGTATAGACATACTATTCACATACGTTTAAATTCCTATAATATACTCATACAAAAACATATATAAAAGACTCATACTACACATATAATTATACGTATAAAAGACTCATACCATACGTACATACATATACCTATATATATATCTATATTTATATAAAATACCATGTAATTACACACAAGAAGCAAAACAAGAGAAACAAGCACATGGGAACAACACCGAAAATACACAGGGAAGCAAGGGCTTAAATTGCCTTGATTTGGCGACCATGCCAACCTTTCTTGGCCAACCATTTCCACCCCACAATAGCCACCTTTAGCCACTCTCCTATAGAAAACCAGTCCAGTAAAATTAGAACTAAGCTTGATCAAGTCAACAAAACTTTCGAGAATATTGAAGATGAACAGAGAGAATTTTGAGGAGGAAGAAAAAATGATTAGAGGTCTCTTATTACAACATACAACTTAATATATATATATATATATATATATATTGTGTAAGCTAGGAAGGCTAAATTAATAATAACAAAAACCCTTGAAAATCAGGAGGTTATTACATCTAACTTAATAAACTATATATTAATATAAAATACTGAACAAACTGAACATGCATATTCCAACATCCCTCCTCAAGGTGAAAGTGTAAGAGTATCTTGTAATCCCAACTTGGACAGAAGTTTGAAACTAATGAGATGGCAAGGGCTTGGTGAACACATCTACAATCTATTAAATAGTAGGCAGATAATCAAGACTAATGAGCCCTTCAAGGACCTTGTCCCTTATGAAGTATCGAAAAAAGAATGAGCTGAAGAACTATTGGCAAAAGCATGTGTGGATCGGAAATGAAAGACAAGGAAACATGGAAAAGGAGAAAGAATAAGAAGTAGAAGAGGGTGTGTCAAGGGAAGGAAAAATAGAATCAAGAGAAGAAAAATTGGGAGTGTCAAAGAAAAATAAGAGAAGAAGAAACATGAAGATACATGATATTAGAGTAATTTGGGGCAAGGATATGAAATTTGCTATAATGGTGGAAAGAAAAATGTTTCTCATGAAATTGGATATCCCTAGACACAAACATTTAATTAGTGTCAATGTTTAAAACTTTATATCCCTTTTGACAAGGTGAGTATCCAAGAAAAATACAAGGAACAACTCTACTACTATCGAGTTTAGTTCTGTGAGTCTTCAGAGTAGAAACATAGTAAAGGCAACCAAACATCCTTAAGAAACTAATATCAGGTGCAATTTTTATAAAGCATTGAATAAGGAGTAGCATTATTGGTTGCTTTAAGAGGCATTCTATGTATAGAAGAGGACGAAAAAAATGAGAAGTCTATTTCATCCGTACAGATATCGCTCTATCCGTTGTAACCATCATTGATCCCTCTAACTCTTCTAAGAAATTTGAGATGTTGATTAAAGATATTAGGCTTAAAACTCTAAATTTTAATTTTTTCAAGTGTTTTAAAGTTTGTAAACTCTTGTACACAAAGAACACTACCTAGCTATCAAAGTCTAGGATGAGTGCTTAAGCATATTTCCTCTAGTTTCTTTCTCATTGCCAAAAAAAACCCCTAGATTAGAATAAACCCTACCTTAACTCTCAATCCCCACTTCCCCCCGGTCAGTCCCCGTCATTCTTATAAGCATCTCGCAGAAGCCTTCAAAAATACAATGGCAGCATCAGAAATGGAGGTCGAACTCGACCACTACCACCCACACTCCAACCCACCTTCCACCTCCTCCTTCAAGCGCTTCGGCCTCCGCAACTCCATCCAAACCAACTTCGGCGATGACTACGTCTTCCAAATCACTCCCAAGTCAGTTGCTCCCTCCATTTCCCCAATTAAGGTTTTCAAATTGTTGATTTTTTGTTGAATTTATTGTTGTGATTGTGGTATGAAGGAAAGATTGGTCGGCGATGGCGGTATCACTCTCAAACAATTTAGTAAAGCTGTACTCCCCGGAAACCGGGCAGTTCTTCGGGGAGTGCCGCGGTCATGGTTCTACTATCAATGAAATCTCTTTCGCTGATTCATCGTCGCCGTGTTTGTTGTTTTCTTGCTCCTCTGATAGTACGATTCGAGCTTGGGATACTAGGATTTTTCAAGAGGTTTGTGTGATTGTGAATTAATGAATGGGTTTCGGCCTTTCCGATTTTTTGATGGATTTTAATTTGTTTTGCAGGTGTGTCTAATAAATGCTGGACATGAGCAGGAGGTTTTTAGTTTTGCCTATAGTGGTGGGGGGAATAATCTGCTTGCTGGTGGATGTAAAGCTCAGGCATGTATGATAATGTTATTTTAAAATTTTATGATGATGTTGATCATATAGCTTGTATGTGTTCATTTTTGGGGACATTGTGATTAGATTGTAGTGTTATGTGCAGAACCCGATCTTAAATGTTGGGTGTTTCTGGTAGTTGGCATTGCTTCCTGTTGTAATTGAAGTAATCTTGATGCATCGGGTCATGGTTTTGAAGGATTGTATTTTGTTTTGGTTGTGAGGTATATTAACATTATAGGAAATAGTGTTTGTCGAAGGAGTATACGATGTTTCTATGTAGAGGTAATATGTGTATAAAATGGCTAGAAGTGTAGAGTCCTGGGATTACCTTTTGGATGCTATTGTTAGTTTGTCAGTTTATGATAGAGATATTGTGCTGTGTGCTCTCCTCATTCAAAAGGATGTTCTGCTGTTTATCCTGTGTTCAGGACTTGTTTCCATGAAAACACTGGATAAGATGCTGGATTTATAGCATTGACTGACTGAAACATTTTTCTGGAACTTTTAAGGTGTTTGTTGGGGGAACTGAAGTATTAATATGATATGTCTCTGGGATTAGAAGAGAACTAGAGGGTTAGAAAGGATCTGTATTGCAAGAAACCTATAAATTAGCAAAAGCCAGCAGATTGAGCTTTACTTCCCTTCCAGCTGCTCGAAATTATATCATTATGGATGGACCAGGATAAGACCACTTGTTCGTCTTTTTTCTCTATTTTGTGGGCGATTAAGCTGAACCTGATTGGTGATGGCATTTCTTAATATTCCCATGCATTTGCATCTAGCTAGGGAGAATCATAGGAGATCACTGCCCAAATTTGCAAACAGTATTACTTTTGTAAGAGTTACTGGTTGATGTCACCATGAATGTAATCGGGTTCTCAAGTCAAAATTGTGTATTCATTCTAAGAATTTTATTTGGTTTCCCTAAAAAGATCTCCTAATACTAGATTTGGATTGTAAAAATCAGCTGTCAATGCTTTAAATGACTAAAGAAGTTAATCGTACAAGGGATGATTAAGATTTTCCAAGTTGCTATTTGTAATTAGTGTTAGAGTCCTGATCTGCCTTAGCTTAGAAGATGTATCCGAGACTCTTTGGGAAAAATAAATTGGACTACAGTAGTAACTGACATGGTTGTGACTTGTGATGATAATGCTTGATGTCCTGCAGTCTCTGCTGACAAAAAGATGCTTTGAGTTCTGTACCCTAATATTCTAACTCCTGCATTCCTGCTTGTCATATGGCTGTAAGATTGTACGAATTCTATTGGGGCTTTCATTTCTTTAATGGGTGTTGTTCAAATATTTAAAGAGGAAAATAGATTTCATGGGATATTTCAGATCGCAAAAAGTACAATTTGTTCGGCCATACTTTGTTAGTAAATTTCATCCACTATTGAAGGTATTGGTGAATTTGCTTGCATGATGAGCTGCGCTAGTACCTGCACTCCCAGTGTTTTTTTTATTTTGCTAATTGCTATATCTGCGCTAGTATTTACACCAAATCATACATCTCAAATATTAATTTACACAGATACTGCTCTGGGATTGGAGGAACAGAAAGCAAGTTGCTTGTCTGGAAGAATCTCATGTGGAAGATGTTACTCAGGTAAGTAGATTTATTAAACTTCCCTTCTCTGTTTTCTGCAATTATTTTATTTTATCGTCCATGCCCGCATATTGTAAAGGAAATTAAAATGATTACATTCTTAGTGTTAGCTAGCCCTTTTTAGACCTTGGCTATTGCTGAGCATGCTGATTGTTAACAGGTCCGTTTTGTTCCTGGTACCCAAAATAAGCTTCTCTCTGCCTCTGTTGACGGGTTGATGTGCCTATTTGATACTGCTGGAGACATTAATGATGATGATCATCTATATTCTGTAAGTCTGTCTGCTTGTCTTCTTTTTTGTAAAATTGTTTACTTTTCTGCAATTCATAACATTTCCATATTTCTAGTTATTACTCTTGTTGAGATGCTGTAGCTTTCTCCTTCATTTTTGGTAGGTGATGAATGTTGGTACATCAATCGGAAAAGTTGGTTTTTTTGGGCAAAACCATGAAAAGCTTTGGTGTCTTACTCACATTGAAACCTTAAGGTATTACTGAAAGGTGATCAGCTTTCCTGGTTATCTATCCTTCATCTACGTCTTCATTGTTTGTTGCTCTTTGATTTGCTGCATAGTAAATGGGGAGAGGGAGAGATGATGTTACCCCCAAATAGGTCACACTATCATTAATTTTTCCCTGAATTTCACTCCCTTTTTTGGATAGTAGCATTTTCTGCAATTGAGTTTTCAGGTGTTGTATTCGTGATGCTCAGGCTGTATTTCTCTGCAAATTTGAGTAGTATTAGGTATTTTTAGATGGAGTAACATGTATGGATGAATATGTAGATGTATTTATTGTAGAAAACTGAATGATTTTATTTGGTAGCTATTTCACCGTTGTATTCAGTTCCTCCCTTATCTGATTGCAATTTACGTGCCTTCTCTGCTTGACTATGAGTTGGCCTCATATGTGCTTGTAACTTCTGAACTGCAGTGTCTGGGACTGGAAAGAGGAAAAGGTTGTTGCTGATTTCCAGGAAGCTCGCTCATTGACCTCAGAGAGCTGGGCTCAGAATCATGTTAGTGTTTTATGCCACTTGCTTAAAATCCACATGTTCTGTTTGATCAACTATGCTCATATTTAAGCCTCTGGTAAATGTTGCAAATGCTTGCAGGTTGATTACTTTATTGATTGCCATTGCTCAGCAGAAGATGATAGTTTATGGGTGATTGGAGGCACAAATGCAGGCACCATTGCCTACTTTCCTGTAAACCACAGTGGACGAGTTATGTCTTCTCCTGAAGCTATTCTTGAGGGTGGTCATGCTGGCATTGTTAGGAGCATCTTGCCTACGTCTGGCATGCTAGGACAGTCTCCAAACAATGGTATATTCGGGTGGACAGGTGGTGAGGATGGCCGATTATGTTGTTGGTTGTCTGATGAGACATCTGATGTGAACCGAGCTTGGATATCAAGCTCCCTGGCAATAAAGCCAAGCAAGACTCGGAAAAAAAACAGGCATCAACCCTATTAGTGACCAGTTCAACTCAGTTTTTTCTCTTCTATCAATGCCCTTATAGGATTTTTACACTTTTGTTTCCTTTTTTTTACTTGTGTAGCCCCATTAATCCGCTAAGATGTGTAATATGATGCTTCATATGTGTTGGAACTTATTATGTTCGTATTCAAATGATTTATTTCAAAGGTATTAACAAGTGAAAAAATCTCGGCACATCAAACTGTATGGTTTAATACCAATTACAAAGGCTGTGGGAAGCTGATCAAACGAGGAAATGTAAATTAGATAACACTTCAGTAAGTTTTCTGACTTCTCAAGCACTTGAACACTTAGCTTTTTAGACAGCTTCTTCAGTAAAATCTATATTACTATCCGTCATACTAGCAAGATGTTGCCTAGCATCAAACACTTTTCTAACTACGCGCGAGGCCTGATCAGATGCTTGTATGGTTTTAAGTTGACTTTCAATACCAATGGTAACTTGCATACATAAAGTTGAGTGCTATTTACCATCCCACTTTTACTTTAGTTGTCCTCCGTATTTACCCTTATATCTTTTAAATCGTAGGAATAATTGATGAGAATAATCTAACATTTGTTCGATCTGCGGATATTAACCCAACTTTTTGTTTATTTATGAATACATCTACCTTTAGCCATTGTTTGCTTTCACTTAGCCAGTTTACCGATGACCTGAATAGCAAGTAAATTTTCATGTGACATGTAGTTTCTCCACTTAGATCATTTAAGTCAATAGCAAATGTAGCTCATAGATTGGAACCTTTAAAATTTGAATTACCTATTGATTTGTCGAGAATCATAACCGTAGCCAAATAGTGTGGTGCCCTTCTTATACCCACAATCAACAATCATATCATGAAAATGGTACAGAATCTGTGAGGTGGGTAACTTTCACCAACTGTAGAATCGAAGAAGACAACTTTGTTAAATAATTAAAGAGCTAGACTAATCTAACTCACAAAACAACCACAAGAAAAATCTCACCCCTTACCCAATAAATTCACCTGCCCCTTCCCCAAAAGTCAAGCCTAAAGCCTTGTATAGTTGTATACATCAGGCAATTCCTTTCAAGAGAGCCTACTGTAGCCGCCTACTATATTTTGTTTAATAGATAGTATTGTTTTGTCAGCTATGGCAAAAGAACGTATTGCAATTGGCAACAAATCTTCTTGATCATTGGATCACCCTTTTCATGTACTATTATAGATTACAAACTGATATAGATCATTGGCACACCCTTTCCCTATCTCTATGGTTTCATCAGATAAACCATGGAAATGTTTTGCAAATCAATCAAATCGGATCACAGTAACTACCTCCAGAAATAACTGGCATAGCACTAGTAATTGCATACAGAAAAATATCAAATTTACAGCAATCTAGTGTAGTTGAGTTGGTCTGCTTGGTCACTGTCAGCCAATGATATAACTAATCCAAATTGGTCAAAAGTGTCAATGATGATAGTCATAAAAAGTGACATCAAGCAAAAAAATGCAAAACTTTCTGAAATCTTAGCAGTGAAGGGTTCAAGATGGGACACCCGTAAGATCTTCGGCAAATTGTTTTAAGAGGTGGTTTAGATTATAGGTCCTCTTATCTTTTATTAGATGGCAACTAACTGTGCGTGGAAGGCCCTCTACTTATCACCTTATTTAAAAAGGGAATTTCATTAATTACCTGTTCATTATCGTCAATTGCATGTCACAATTGGGGGTTACTTGGTGAAAGCAAACAGTGACTAAAGGTTATATGGCAATGATTGGGGGTTGCTCGGTGAAAGTTGTCATCTAACCTTTTAGAAGGCTCCCTTTTTAAAAAAATTAGAATAATTGATAATTATTATTTATAATTTTGGAATTATAATATTATTATTCTTAATTATTACTTAAAGGCGGGAAAATATAAAGGGTGAGGGGTATTTTAGTAAATACGGAGGGCAGGGTGATAAAAAGTGGACAGTGAATAACAAGTATTATAAGATTTGTAACTATTTTTATGAAACTTTTGCTTCGCCAATTGACTTGTAGGATGATCCATAGTCATTGTTAGCTCAAACTAATATTTCTCCTCTCAAAAAGATATTCACATGTAAACTAAAATGGAATAGAAGGTTTAATTGTTAGAATTGGAGCAAATAAAAAAGGTAGCGAAATATTCATTACTCCGTATTAAACATATATTATGTAACTTACCTTTTTTATTTCACGTTTTCTACTCCACACTTTTCGATTTTAATAACCAAAAATATTTACTTGCTCTATTTTCCACGGATTTTCTTATCAAACCTTCATTCTTAAACACTCTTAATCATCTAAAAAGGAATGTCCAATAATATGACACGAAGCCTAATTATGGAGTTGTATAGGTTATATCTATAGATAAATTTCCGCACATTGAAAGACTGATGTACTTCACATATAGGACGGCCCTACCAGCTAAAAAAATATTTGTGGAGGCAAGAGATCCCCATACCATCCCCTTCCTCAAGGCTTGAACTATGAAATTGGATTGGAATACCTTAACAATATTCCCTAACCTAAGATTCTCCTAACCCACAAATATTGGACCAAAAAAAAAAACATAAGGTCGAGATCTAATCGGAATCCTTGTTCTTACCTTTGAAAAAGAAAGATACGAGTAGAAGTTCATTCATGACAAGAGCCTCCAAATATTTTATTTTTTCCTTACATTATATATATAAACATACTCTCTCCTCCATCTCTTAATTTTTATTCAAAGTTTATATAATTTGACTGTAAATTCTCATTATGTTATAAGAAATAGTATTTCAAGTGAAATCTTACTTGATAAGTTTTAATAATTTTTTGCCTTACGAATTTAAAGATAAAAACGTTTAAACGTGCCTTGAAGGGACGAAGGGCATATACTTGTATAGGCAAGAAAGGACAGGGGACCAAGACCACAACATACATCTTCTATGGAAAATACAAGGAGATAACTAGGCTCAGCAAACAATTCAAACACTTCATATAGTGCAAATAAAATAAGGATGTTACATGATATACGAAGTACATAAATATAAACAAGCAACTAGGGCAAACAAAAATTCGCATTGGTCCAATAGAGTTAAATTTGAAATTAAACAATGCAACAGTTCTTGGATCTTAAAATTGTGCTAGTAGGCACAAACAAGGCAAAAAATCAAAGATCTATCCTTAATGCAGCAGATACATCACTGGCTATGGGCCTTCACAATGATCACTTTGAACAGCATGTGCGACACAGAAAACGTATGCACAAATAGAAGCAATGGACAACTTGGAAGTGTTATACAACCTAACAAGATACATTACATTATCTTACTAGGAAACTAAAACCCATAAAGTTTGATTTTTCTAATCACCCTCACACCCGCATTAATTATCCAGTTTTTGACAAAATGAAAAATTCAAACAGTGGCAAATGCATCAAAAGCCACCACAGCAAGTACTGTCCTCAACCCAACACTAGCTGCAATTTCACCGACCTCGGCCTCCAACTGATACAAAACACAAGGGGGCAAGCTGAATTAAACTATGATACCCAAGTAGTATGCTCCAAACTCAAATCACAAAATTGGGCTGGTGGGGGGAAGGGTTCTGTAAACTAGGATTATAAATGACAACCATATAATAGATGTGTTCTTGTGGTGTATGTTTCATCTAATTGGAAATTATGGAAACTATATTCTGAATAGAAGAATTTTTTTTTAAAAAAAACTCATACCTTTTCCACCAGGCTTTCCACCAGGACCACCCCGACCTCTGCCTCCAACACCTTTAACCCCGTCATCCATACCACGTCCAATGCCTTTTGGCTGCCTCCCAGGACCATCTTCTCTTCCTCTTCCTCTCCCACGCCCTACACCAGTAGGTTTCACCTCTGAAAGGAGCAAATACATGACTGAGAAACAATGCAAATAAAGAATCTTCTCCACTTATAAACCTTTCAACTCCACAACTAAAAAATAAAATATGTTGGCTCCTTCACTATTCTACTGAAAGAGTGGTACCTGTACGGCTCTTCTCCTGGACTTTATCAATGACCTAACAAGCAAAAGAAACACTAGATAATTACACAACAAGTACTCATAGAAACAAGATTGTGTATAAGCTATCATAAAGAAACTGAAACAGGATGCATACGCAACTATGACACTAAATCACCCATAAAAAGATGCATGGTAACATACAGGAGGCTATCTTGTGTTTTGGGTTCAATGCTAACTGTGTCCTATTTTGGTGAGAGCAAATTGCCAAATCTTCAGATTCAGATCAGGGAAACAATGGCTGAATGCCATGAGCCTATGACAGTGGCAAGAAAAAAAAGAGGGAGGTGGAGAAAGAGAACAAGAGGTTTCATAAGTGAATCAGACAAACAAGATTATCTTGAAATAATTGTTGCTTTATAATTTGAAGCATTAATATTTGACCAAATGCTTTATTTGGTTTCCCTTTCCCCTTACCATAATTTCCCAGTTCTTTTTCCCTTCCTATTGACGGAACTACACCAGACCTATACATTGCTAGATTAACAGCCTATAAATAGAAGACAGTAATCATGTTGAAGACAAAACGGAGAAAACTTACCAGAAAAAGAAAAAAAAACACACACACACACACATAAAGATGAAATTCCCCAGAAAAACTTGGGTGTCATCCCATATCGAAGCATGATGACACAATTGGATGTATAATTTGGATATTAATATGCAGTTGTTTGAAAAGGCAGCACCCAGGTTCAGAAAGATGAGCTAGCTACTACTAACTTGCTAGAAGATCAAAACAACACCAAAGATCAAATATCCATACAATAAATTATCAAAATTAGCGAAAATGAATGCCATAGCTGCTGCTTGTACATGTTTTTAAAGAGCGCTTGGTTTTAATGTTGAGGAGGGACTAAAATATTTACTGAGTAGAGACTCTCTATTTGGTAAGGGTGACTTTTTATTCAATGTTTGTGATTGTTCTTATTTTTGATGGGTAACAAGGTTCATGGATGCGCATATCCCCAAAATTGTGAGACTGGTTGCACTCAAGACCAGCTATAAGAAAAATTGAGGTTTTAAATTTACTAATACAAAAAAAAAAAATTTTAAAAAAACCTCAACAAATTGATATCAAAGAAAATAGTCCAATGAATCATCATTCAGGTCATCAAACCCACCATCAGAAAGTCACATACATGCCGCAAGCCTATATTTTACCACTCTTTTTACTTTGCTCATTCCCTTCCCTTCTTTACTTCTTCCCAAATTCCATTGTCTTAGGAACATAAGCTCAACCCCTCTTGCTAGGGAAATTGTCTCTCTTAGCTCACTCTCTCTTCCATCATCCCCATTTCTTCCTTTGTATGTGTGTCACTAACCAGCCCTTCTCCACTCAAAAGGGAAAAATACAGAGAATTGGGATGGGTTGATGACAGAAGTAAGAAACGCTACATAGATTATTTTTTTATTTTTTTTTGGCAAGTGAAAATGAAGAGAATGGAAAAACGAGAAAAGAAAAATACAATAAAGTGTTGTAAACAGTACAATACTTTCCAATGGAAAATGAATGATCAACATTTAATCCCATATGGCAAGAAACAATTTTTACCATACTCACACATCACAGCACACCATAATCAAGTTCCTCACTCCAAACATAATGGTACTCTTTCCTTCATAGTGAGACCAAAAGTCAAAATTTAATTTTCTACTTCTCTGTCTAAAATGAAAGCATTTTTCATCTATTTCTCCTCTTACATTTTTCTCTCTATATTCAATTGAACTTATTTGAAATACAACTTATAATTACTATTTTGCCAAATTAAATAGGTACTTTATGGTGGGTGGATTCATGAGCAAAACTTGTTTCCAAAATTCTGGAATTTTCTTATTATATCAAAGTGACAATACCTCTCAATAATTATATCCATACTGAAAATTCAGTCAACTTTTGGTAAAGTAAATTGCTAATAACTACATCTAATTTTTTTCAAAGAGAGTAATAAAATATTGTGACACAATTGTATTTAAAAGACTCAAAACTGACAAGTTCAAAAAAATCTTGGCACCGCTACAGTGTTCTCCTGTAATGTTTGGAGAAGATTGATAGACATGGAGTTTGAATAGTAAGTGTAGACAAGATTGAAAATAAATTCAGCCCTGGGTTAATGGGGTAAAAAGAAAAGATGGAGGACACAACATAGTGTTGCACCAAGGCTGCTGCCATTCATATTGGGGACTAAGAAAAAATTCAAGGGTTTAGTGAGAAACTATTACCCCTAAAACGAGAGTTACAATAACCCTACCACTCCCTCCTCACTCCATCACTGCCTCCCATCTACCACCATCGCCATCCATAACCTTTTTCTTCAATTTAGCGCCTATAAATCCTATAATTGATTACTTCCGATCCAAGCATGTTCTAAGAGAAGAAGTACGAGGCATGAACCCTAAATATTGGGATAGTTGAATGAATACTAGAACATATGAAGGTTCCCATGGTACCACTTGAGCAAGTGAAGATATAAGGATCCTAATCTCTTACTGAAAGGGATACAAAGAAGATAAAATGGAATATTACTTCATTTTTTACCACTCTTCTTCTGTAGCAGATGAACCAAGTAGGCTTCCTTTAGTTCAAAAAGAGCCATAGTCTCCTATGCACAAAGGCCAAATCTCACTATGGCTAGCAGATAACAAGTATTCATTTGCTGATTAGTACAAAATTCAGTGAGAGACCAAAGTGTCTCCACCAGACCCCAAGACACAGACACAAGATTCATTCTCTTTGTTTTTTCTCTTCTTCATAGCTGGGGGGATCAGGGGATATGAAAGGCCTTAATTACCTCGCATCGCCTAAGATGACAGAGCCACGTGGGGTCCATCTTACTAGAACAAATGGATGCAACCAGATAAATTTAAACTGTAGCCATGTTTCTCTCATAAAGAGTCAAAAGGTTGTCATAGAAGTTTCACAGATATTCTTAGAACAATAGTTTGGAGCTGAAACAAAATTCTGGAGTTTCAAAATGCTCATTCGATAGAATGAAAAAACGACGTTGTCTTTGTAGATTTTAGTAGGATGGTGAGGCGTAGCGATTCTCGGAAGCGTGCACCTTGGAACGCCTAAGGCGAAGGCATGGAGGCAAGGAGGCGAGCGCTTCACGGTTTACTTATTTGGGGCACATCTGGCTTTAAATATTATATGAATTTGGGAATAGTGACTGGCTTTATATATTATATTTAATTGGGAATGAGGTTGGCTTATAGAAAGTACGGGATGAATTTCTAAACATAAGAGAATTTCTAAACCTATTCACCTATAGCAAGCACCGACAGCAAGCACTAAGGCACCAACTCACCACTGCAAGCTCATCTAGCCACCAGCCCACCCTATCTCCGCCGACGGCCAGCCACCATCTCTAGATATGTTATAATTTTTTTATTTCAATTTTTTTTCTTCCTACTCCATTAAATTTCTTATTCTTCCTCCTAGTCTTCTTCTTCCTCCCCAAGCACACAGTTCTCTTTTTTATCTAATTTTTTTTTTGTTTTCAATTTTGGCACTCGGGGTTGGTTTTTTTTATTTTTCGAGGTTCATATGGGTTTATTATTTTAGTTTATGGGTTAGGTTTTTTTGGGTTTCTAGGTTGATTACATGCGAAGGAAATTGAGAAGTTGAAGCATGACATTACCTCACTCTAAATAATGGGGTGGGCTACAACATGCGATGTAGTTCGATTTTCATGGATTATAGAGAAAAGAGAAACGGTTGACTAATATAGTAAATTAGTAACAAATTTATTATTTTAGCCATATGTGGCATGTTTATTTGAAACAGTCTCATCACTCTGTATATATTATTTGCATAATAGTTGGTTTATGGTATTTCTCTTATGTGATTGTTGATAGGAAATGGCAATGTCACTATATTTTAGTAAATGTTACTTTTAATTTTCCTTCTAATAAAATCCAACTCCCTGACTATTGATATCACAGTCAATTTAATAATCTTTTTTTGTTTGTTTTCAGGATGTCTTCAAATAAGCAATCATCCACGGGATCAACAGATAACTTGAATCTAGGAAGAAAGTATAGGAAGCACTTATTATATGAGTATTATGTTGTTTTGAATACAAAATATAATTTACGAGCATTAAATTTGATTTTAGGCATAATCAGGGAGCCTCATACCCAAAGGCTAGCTCCTTCGCTTGTCACCTAGCGCCTAGGCTCTGAGGACCCCTCGCGCCTTTTTAAACTAAGCATGAAAGTCATCAAGCCAAACACTGTATACAATCTTAATTTGCAGGTTGCAGTAGAAATTTATTCAAGAGAAGCAAAGGCATTGCAAAAAAAAAAATTACTCTGGGGGCATTTGGTTCACTTAGCTGAAATGGAATGGTATGGAGATCCATATCATAGAGGAATGGATTCAAATCCCCATAGCAATCTAAAATTGTTTGGTTCAATTAAGGAATTACTTTTATATCTATTATTTGATGATTGGATTCCATTCTTGGATGGGAATGGATTCTAGACTCAAATTTTTTTTAAAAGTAAACTAACCTTTTTTTCTTTATTTATTATATTTCTATTCAATTCTATCAAAAAATAAACAATATTATATTCAAGAAAAAATAAAATTCCCTCATGAATATACTAGAAACACAAACATAATATTCTTTCTAGAATTATGAAAGAAAAAAATTTTGATAAATGAAAAGAATCAAAACCCAAAAATAGGATTGCTTGAATTTGTGCACTCTAGGACAGGGTACCAGGATGCATAACATGCAGATGACTCCTTAAATTTCTATTTCAAGGAATTTAAACTACATCAAAGATGAAGCAAAAGTTACAAAGATCAAATTGTCTGGACTTGTGATTTCAGTTTGTAAAAGTTCGTTTGGGGAAATTTTGAATCCAGTTCCATTCTAAATCCTTGAGTGTGATGTCCTAGGCTAGCTCATGACTAGTTACACTATCTATCCTGCATCCCATTCTTGCCAGAGCATGTACTGGTGCAAGCTGCAGAACTGTTAGTATTAGGTGGATGCTGCAAGCCGCAGCTAGCGGGGGTGGCACTGGAAACGTCAAAGGTGGGAGCCATAAACGGTGGCTTCTCTCTCTCTCCCTCTATTTTGTAAGCTAGGGTTAGATAGTATAGAAGAATGGATTAATAATCTTTTGAGGTAGGGTGGGTACGGAATTCCAAGGGGTTTGGGGAGGAGATAAACTCATTGGGTGCGTACTTCCATTCCAAAATGCTCAACCAAACAAGCACAACAAAGGTACGGATTCAAAATTCAAAAGGGTGAACCAAACACCCCCTTAAGTTGCTATTGTGCTATTGCTATAATAAATTCTAATAAGCAGTATCTTTTCTAAAGAAATTTTAGTCTACTGCCATCATAAAGCATATTCATGCCACGGCCTACAAAATTAGCGATGAGCTCTAGCATTTTCCAGAAAGCATTATTAGTCAGGTCCAATCCAAGAAAAAACATGTACTGTCTAATGGCCCACTATCAATTGTACTAAGGTCACAGTTGCATACCTTTTTTATGAAAATTTGAACTGCAACACAAGTATCAAAATTTTAAATCAATCTTATCATCGATAATGCTATAAAAGTTGCTTCTTGAACTTGTCTAAAACCCAACCCACTAATCAATAGAGATGGAAAAGATGGTAAGTAGAAAAAGAGGTGGTGTTAAATACAAGATAAATTTAGGATTTTGAAGCAGTACAATTTTCATTCCATATTCATCAAGACACTCCTCTATACCATAACCCACACAATTCAAACACCTAGGGATTCTAAAAACAAGTATGATAAAAAAACGCATTACAAAAAATACCCTCAACTTTCAATAGAGAAAAAGAGACTAATCTTACCTCGTCTGGCACTCGTAGATACTTGATAGTATTCCCTCGGATATAACATTCAGGCATCCTCCAAAATCTATCTCCATCCTACACACAAACACAACCACCCAGGCCACATAATAAATCACAATCCTCAACAAAAAACCCGAGCATACCAAAAGAAGACGAAAAAATAAAATGACCACATATTTCACAAATGGGGCACGAGTAAAGTAAACAAATCATCAAAGGGAAGAATTAATTCAGCACCTTAGAGGTACAGATGACTTCACGAAGATGAATGTTCATCCATGTATCACAGTTCACCAAATGCCCATTATAAGTCTCTCCATTCTTCAATTCCACCAACTACAACAAAATTAAACAAAACCCAAAAATTCAAATTTGGGTACGTCACAAAATTCACCAATTATTATTTTCACAAATAAAACCCCACAAGTTCAAATTAGGGTATGTCATAAGATTCACCAAATAATCAAATTCAAGAAACCCAAAATCACATGAATCAAAAGATGGGTATCGAGCATTCTTACCATAGGATGGCCTTGAGCAGTCTTCAACAATGATAAAGGAAGCTGAAATTTTTAAGCATAAAAATTTGTTAAAATCAAATAAAATTTAAAAACCATAGCAATTTGCAAATTAATTGTATAAAGTATGATTGAAATTAAATACCATTTTCAACAAGCTTCTGATGAATTGATTCCAATGAAGAACTGCAACAACAACAATAACAATAACAACAACAACAACAACAATAACAACAACAACAACAACAACAAAAAGATCAAAACTTAACTGTGAGAAAATATAAAGAATGGCAAAGCCCTAATACTAGAATTCAGGGAGGATGGGGGCGAAATTGAAGGACTGAATTGATGGAGGAAACCCTAGAAAAGAGAAGAGAGAGATTGGAGAGTTACCTGAGAAAGGGAGAGAGGTGAAGAGTTGGAGAGTGGGAAGAGCAGCAACTTCTACACTTTTTAGGGAGAGATCATTTCTATTGACTGTCTCTGTATTTAAAAAAAATACATTTTTTGGCACTCTAAATTGCAATGATTATTTAATACTGCTAATATGTAATTTTTTTTTAAGTTGAAAGACAACATAACACAATACACCAAAGCACCCAAAAGACGGCCCCAATTATAACCTATGTTAGTCATAGTCTTCGTTTCACCTCAAGTATGTGTGTCATATACACGATCCCCCAACATGAGTAATACCCCCTCCGTCTTTATTTAGTTGCTATATTTTCTTTTTACGGATGTCTTTATTTAGTTGCTATATTTTCACTTTCGCTAAATATTATTGGCTACTTTACTTTATATCTACTTCTATTTACTAACTAACCTAGCTTACTAATCCTAATCTACCCAACCACCCCCTCACTTTCCTCATTTTTCTCGAGGATACTGATCATCATGTCTCTCATTTTTCTTTACTATTCCCCTTCAAAAAAGTTAAATCTCTCTTGTTCCACTCACCATTTTCGGATTTTCTCACCGGAATAATATTCTACCCTTCCCTAGAATCTTTTCGCTATCCATTTCTTGCATTTTTTCTTCGGATTTCACTTGAGGGTTTGTGTATTTTATGGGATTTGTTTGCGCTCTTTGAGCACGCATCCATGGATGATAAGGGTAATGCTCCTAGATCTACTGATAAGAGTGTTTTCTTCGATTTTGAAGAAGATTACTTACCACCACTTGAGATCCAACGTTTGCGTCAATTTCTCGATGAAATTCGAGATGAATCTCGAAAGAAAAGGCTGCATGAGAACAAAAAAGCCCGATCCACTAAGTGTTATGCTCCCATGTACGAGTAATCATGACTCAACTCTTCTGAGTGGGTTTGATCCCCCACCAATGCGGCTCACAACTTGGTCTACGTACTCCTACTAGTTCTCCAATTCACAAGAGCACAAGTATGATGAAATATGAAGGAATGAATAATCTCTAAACTTAATTATTGATTTTATTTGATTTATACTATGGTTGTGGTTTGAATATTGTGGTATTTTGCTTATGAATCTTGCGTGAATTTTTTTTAGTTGGATGTGGTTGTATGAATCTATGTTGTGTGATGGTTTTTGTCTCGCTCGTGTTCTCTATTTGTGTTCTATGTTTATGTCTCTTCATCTTGCTCTTCTTCACGTTTTGTGTTATGGGTTTGTCTTATGGCTCTAGGTGTTGGGTCTATCTTGTGGGTGTTTGGATCTATGGCTCTAGGTCTGTGGCTTAGGTGTATTGTGTTGGTCTAGGCATGGGTCTATTCCTTTGGATCTGTGGCTCTAGGTCTTTGGCTCTTGATCTTTAGCTTCTTAGTCTCAGACTTCTGGGTATGTGGTTTCTTGGTCTCTAAATTCTTTGTACTCCAAGTTTTTGCATTTTCTAGATGTTTGTTAACATTACCAATGTAGTGCATAGTTTAGTTACATCTACAGTATGAGTTGTTGAATTACATAACTTTCATTACTTGCATGACTTGTTTAATTACATAAAATGTTGATTTGGCTCTGTGTTCATATTGACTGAAGTTGATTCCTTCTTCATCCTGTGGCTTTTGTTCAATCTATGCTTGACATTCTACAAGAAGGTCCTTTGATATATGAATTGATGTAGGCATCACTCCTCTTTTTTCCAATGATTGTTTGCACATATGTGGAATGAGGCAGTAGTTGTGGCCTTTGGCCTCCATTATTTCGACCATGCATTGCTGAAAAGTGAAAAAAAATATGATTTATTAACTTCATATCATAGTCATTGTATGCTTTCTCCGCCACTTGCACTAGATTGTCCACACTTTTGGGTATTATTTGTGAAGGTTTTAGAGCACTCAAGAGGGGGGGGGGGGGGGGGGGGGGGGGGGTTAATTGAGTGTTAAATAGTCTTGGCCTATTTTCTTCCCTTTTTCGATCAGTGGGAGGAACCAGTTGTGCTGGTTCCTATTTAGCAGCGGAATGTATGTAGAGTAATAAAGGAAGACACACAATTTAACGAGGTTCAGCCAACTCAGGCCTACGTCCTCCTACTCTATGCTCTTTTATTAATCTACTCCGAAAAACAAAAAACACAAACACTCAACTGTTTCCCTACTCCGGGAACCAGTTCACCCCACACTCTACTCCGAGTGTGCACTCGACTTACACTAGTAAGCCCTTTTGTGTTTGAACTCACAAACACTCTCCCAGCCTATCAACCCCTCTGTTGAAGGCTTTTTACAGAATCAAACTCTCCTTTGATCTTGCTTCTAAAAGCTAATTATGAGAGAAAAATATAAGTTCTAATGTTGCTCGTGTATATGACTTAATGAAAGGTTTTTATGCTTAAGTGTGTATAATGCTCTCTAGAGATAAACTCAGTTTTCTTCACATGAGAAACTCCTTGAATTAGGTTGAGTATATGAGTTTATATATGTGATTACAAAAACCCCAGCTTTCCTAAAATCACATAATCTTTTGAGCTGTCACTTATGTGAGTTTAGGAAAGTATGAAGTTAGGAAAGTATTTATCTTATTTGACTTAATCATATAGATAGAATCAATTAAGATAAATACTCCTAGCTTTTAGGTAACCAATATATTCTCATCTAATCTACCAGCTGCTTAATATATTTTCCAAAAATAATTCTTAGAAAATATTTTTACAAAATCTTTTCAAAAATACACAGCTTGATATTTCATTCAGTAAACCTGGTTCTCTGAACCTGGTTCCCTGAATTAAGTATGTTATGAATTCTGTTCCAGTTTTGTACCAGAATTCATAACATGACTTATCACACTTAAAACACTTATATTATCTACTCATATAAGTCATACTACGGAGCATATTACATGAAAAACTAGATTAACAGTAAAGTACAAATGATCTTCTTTTCATGTAATCTTCAAGACTTGAATCTTCCTTGAATGCTTCATCTTGAGAAAAGTATCTTTCTTCGAATGTCTTCGAAAGGCTTCTATGCTCCAAGTCTTGGAATCTTCTTAACTACTGCACATATAACATGGTTAACATGCAATAGATAATATGTGACTGCTTTAAGCATAGCAGTCAAGGAGACAGTTCCAACTTCTTGTGACCTGTTTCCTGTAACTGTTTGTCATCATTCAAAACATCAAAACTCAAGAAACTCAACAAATTCCCCCTTTTTGATGATGACAAACTAATTGAAGTTCCTGCAATCCAAGCACATTAAAAAAATACAAACTCCAATAAAGTACTCAACTAGGATTGAGTACATCAACAATCTTTAAGACTAAAAATGAACACACACTTAAAAAAAATTTCTTAAGTTAACTTGACTCGACTCCTATTTAACTTAATCTAAAAATCCTAAAGGGCTAAGAAGATCCTAGGCTTCAGCTTCAACTCTTTCCCCCTTTTGGCATCATTAAAAAGTATACTCAAGTAAAAATAAAATGCACAAATTATTAAATGTACTCATCCATGCAGTGGCATCAACCACTATTCAAGTTAAATGCTGCAAGAATAGATTAGTCAAACTAAGCATGACATAGCAGACATAAAATTGTTTAAAACAAATACCAAACAAAGTTCAACAATTTAAAGACCCCAACTCCGTATCAAAAGAACAGTTCATGGAGTGGGAAGAAGCAAATCAACAGAATCAGTCAAAATAGATAGGGTAGGCAAACAAAAAACAGAAAGCAGAATCAATCTTCATCATTCTCATCCTCCTCTTCTCTGTCAGCATCCTGGTCTCCATCATCAGCTGGTTACTCATCTTCATCTCCTTCCTCAGCATCATGCATTTCTTCTTCAGGAGGAGACTGTGGAGCAGCAGCACTTGTACCAGGTGCTTCTTGATCATGAGAACCAGCAAGCTTCTTTTCTAGATTAATAAACCTAGAATCAATAGAGGAGAATAAATCTTGGACCAGACCAATGATGTTTTTGAGCAAAATCTCCTGATCCTCCAACCTTTTCAAGACTAGAACCTGACCTACTGGCTCCTCTACTTTCTTATTCTTCTTTGTTGGAGATCTCACATCCTCTACTGGTTCCTCTGATTTAAATAGCAACTGATCCCCACTTATATCTAAACCCTTCTGTTTTAAGATGACCCTGGTAAACACTGTAACTGGGACAGTGGAAACACTTAGGGGTACATTGTTAGATTTGAGCAGGTGGGTTATAAAGGATCCATAAGGCAAGGAGTGATGAGATGACCCATGACAGTTCATCATATGGGCCAACATTAATGCAGGAAGATTGATTTTCACCTTTTTCATTAACAGATACATCAATACCATTTCCATTATTCTCACAGTACCTCTACCCTGAGCCCTTGGTATTAAAACCTTGTTACACAGAGAGTGTAGAACAAGCATGACTGGTTCCTTCAGATTTACAGACTTAAGAACCCCTGGCTTTTTGGGCATCTTTCCTCCAAACTTAAAAGTATATATCTCCTCTGGTGTGACCCCAACAAGCATGGGCCACCAGTCACCAGAATACTTATCAAAACCATCTCTTGGTATACTTAACAGACTTGACAGAGAAGCAACTGATAAACTGACATCAACCCCATTCACACATGAATTTATGGACATATCAGGCATTTGCTTGATATTAACATAAAATTCCCTAACTCCAGACACATTTGCAGCACAAACATCAAACAACATTAACCAACCTTGATAATCAAGCAACTCCTTGAACTCAGATAATGCAGCAATATCAAAATATCCTTTTTCAACACCACACCCAGACAACACTAGTCTAGAATTTAAATCAATAGAACCAGTAGGAATGGATTCTACAGATTTACCTTTTGAAGCATGAGAGGTTTTAGCAGGCAACCTCTTTCTCTTGTTTCTTTGCACAGAATCAGCAGACTGGTCCTCCTGGTTGTCATCAATTTTCCTTTTTACAGAAGAACATGTGAAACGACCACTTCTCCTAACCTTTTCATCTGTTGATCCTTCTTTGAACCCAGTAACCTCAACCACTTCCACTTTGTCACTGTGCTCTTCAGCACTACTAACCTCCACTCCTTGGCTCACAGATTGCTGAGCTTCTGTCTCCTGTTCCCCCTGAGATGGTACAGGTTCCTTGATGACAGAGTCATCAGTTTCTGGAGGATGGAAGATAGGCTTAGGTTGTTTTGATGAGGGTTTGGTTGATTTTGGTGGTGAGGAGGATTTTTGAGGGGAATCTGGGATTGTGGTAGGAGTTTCTGAAGGTGATGAAGCTACATTGGGTGATGAAGGTTCAATTGGGGTTTGTTTTTGATGAGAGGTGGATGGAACACCGATGGGGGTTCCTCTTGATTGAGTGGAGTCACTAGCAGACCCCTTTCCTCTGCCTCTCCTAGATGAAGCTACAGTCTTCCTTCCCATTTTGAGAGAGAAATTGAGAATGAAGATGATGAATAGCACTTAGATTGTTGAGCAGCACGCAGAAGAGAGAAGGAGAGTGATGAATGAGAGGTAATGAAGCTGCACAAAGGGTTATATATATATTTGAAGCATAACAGAAATATGGAAATTCAAAAAAAAATATGACGGTTAAGTGATTTGATAAATATGACAAGTTTTAAAAATTGAAAAGATAGTTATCATTACTTGCCATAAATATCTTAACCATCCTATAAATCAGGCAAGTGATTGATTTGCCATTATTTTTATGGTAAATGACTGAAATAAGATTATTTCCTTTCAAAAGGAAAATATCCTATAATAATCTTCCAAAGATATGAAAATATTATATGGAAGACATATCAGTGCTGATCTGCTGCTTCCCTTTCCTGATACTTGATTAAAACTACTTTATTCTGTTTTTGGCAACTTAGTTTAATTTTACTTGTTTCTTGCAACAATGAATTTTAATCCTTTTGAGATCTCAAAACATTTACATAAAACTTGAAGGATTTCGACATAGGTATGTACACATACTATACAAGAGAATACCATTCTAACCAATCATTGAGGAAAATAGATGAAGCCAAAGACTAAAATCTAACTAGACCTAGTAAGATTCTTAAATTACAAAAAGTTTCTCTACACAAGGGTTTTGTGAAGATATCAGCTATTTGATCTTCACTTTTGCAAAACAAAACTTCTACTAAACCTTTTTCTACATTATCTCTCAGAAAATGATGTCTAATCTCTATATGTTTGGTTTTGAAATGCTGAACTGGATTCTTAGAAATATTAATTGCACTAGTGTTGTCACAAAATATAGGAACACTATTATAAACAACACCAAAATCCTTCAGCTGGTTCCTTACCCACAGTAGCTGGGAGCAGCATGAAGCTGCTGCAATATATTCTGCCTCTGCTGTGGATAAGGCCATTGAGTTTTGCTTTTTATAACCCCATGATATTAGACAGGAGCCAAGAAAGTGTGTTATACCTGATGTGCTCTTTCTATCAACAAGAAAGCCAGCATAGTCTGCATCAGTGTGCCTAATAAGATCAATTGCACTCCCTTTGGGGTACCACAAGCATAAGTCTGTTGTTCCCACAAGATACCTAAGTATCCTTCTAACAGCCTTCAAGTGAGATTCCTTTGGATTACTTTGAAACCTAGCACACAATCCAACAGAAAACACAATATCAGGTCTACTAGCTGTTAGATAAAGAAGAGAACCAATCATTCCTCTATAAAGTGTGGCTTCAACATCTTTTCCCTTTAGATCATTATCTAATTTTGTGGATGTGGGAATAGGTGTATCATAAGCCTTGCTGTTTTCCATGCCAAATTTCTTCAGCAATTCTTTTAAGTATTTTTGCTGATGTATCATGGTTCCATTTTCCATTTGCTTAATCTGCAATCCTAGAAAGAATCCTAGTTCTCCCATCATGCTCATTTCAAACTCACTCTGCATAAGATTAGCAAACTCATCACATAGTACTTGATTAGTAGCACCAAATAAGATATCATCAACATAAATTTGTACTATAATCAAGTTGTTCCCCCTGGCTTTGATAAACAGTGTCTTGTCTACTGTTCCCCTCTTGTAATCATTCTCCATCAAGAACTTAGACAATCTTTCATACCAAGCTCTTGGAGCTTGCTTCAATCCATATAGAGCTTTGTCTAACTTGTAAACATGTTGAGGAAACAGCTTGTCTTCAAAACCAGGTGGTTGCTCTACATATACCTCTTCCTTCAAATATCCATTTAGGAAGGCAGTCTTTACATCCATCTGAAACAATTTTATATTCATGTGAGCAGCATAAGCAATTAAAATCCGAATTGCCTCTAGCCTAGCTACTGGTGCAAAAGTCTCATCATAGTCAATCCCTTCTTGTTGATTGTAACCTTGCACCACTAGCCTAGCTTTGTTTCTAACTATTGTACCTAGGTCATCCAATTTGTTTCTGAAGACCCATTTTGTACCAATAACTGACCTATCCTTTGGTCTAGGTACAAGATGCCAAACCTGGTTCCTATGGAACTGATTTAATTCATCCTGCATTGCTAGAACCCAATCAGGATCAGTCAGTGCCATTTTATAGTCAGATGGCTCTATATTAGACAGGAAAGAATAAAAGACACAAAAGTTTTGAAAAATATTTCGTCTCGTTTGAACTCCTTTATTAATATCACTAATGATCTGATCTGGAGGATGAGAAGATTGATATTTGAAACTTTTAAAAAAGAAATCATTTTGTGCTTCTTCATTTGATTGGGAACCAGCATGATCATGAATCTCATTAATTTCTTCGGAACCAGTAAGATTCATATACACGCTATTTCCATTAACATTACTTACCTCAGGTTCAGGGGAGGCATCTTCATTCATTCCCCCTGAACTCCTTACCTGTCTGTTACTTGATGAACTATTTGGTCTTGGTTCCTCTTCTGAATTGTCTTCATTTTCTTCTCTAGGCTCCTCATTATCATTATTTTGTGGAGTATCAAGTGAGCCTAGATCTGCTTGCACTTCATTTAGGAGACCAGTATCATGGTTCCCTGTAAACTCCATCAATCCAATCATTTCATCAGGTTGTATCTGCGCAATCTCAAAAGACATGTTAAATTCATCAAAGATGACATGCACACTCTCCTCAACACACAAAGTCCTTTTATTAAGGACTCTATATGCTTTGCTTTGAGGAGAATATCCAAGAAAGATTCCCTCATCACTCCTAGGATCAAATTTATCAAGTTGATTCTTCCCATTGTTATGAATATAACATTTGCATCCAAATACACGAAAGTATGCAATATTAGGCTTTCAACCTCTAAGGAGTTCATAGGGAGTCTTATTTAACTTTGGTCTAATGAGACCTCTATTTAAAATATAGCAAGCAGTGTCCACAGCTTCACCCCAAAAACTCTTAGGGAGACCACTCTCAATGAGCATTGTTCTGGCCATCTTTTCAAGAGTTCTATTCTTTCTTTCAACAACACCATTTTGCTGTGGTGTTCTTGGGGCTGAGAAGTTGTGACTAACTCCCTGTTCCCTACAATATTCAACAAAGTTAGCATTATCAAATTCAGTGCCATGGTCTGATCTTACCGAGACTAGCTTGTGAGAGAGCTGGTTCTCCACTTGCTTCACCAATGCTACCCATTCATCGAACGTTTTATCTTTTGAATGTAGCATTATTACCCAAGTGTACCTGGAATAATCATCAACCATAACACAGACATATCTATGGCCTCTTCGACTTTGTATCTTCATGGGACCACACAAATCAATGTGTACAAGTTCGAAGGGTCTGCTGGTACTCAAAACAGTTTTAGGCTTAAAAGAGATTTTAACTTGTTTCCCTTTAACACATTCTGAACAAACTTTATCTGCCTCATAAGTGATGTTAGGAAGTCCTACCACCAAATCACGAGACCTTAATTTATTCAAAAGTGTCAAGCTAGCATGTCCAAATCTCTTATGCCAAATCCATTGATTATTGTCAGAAACAGCTTTCAAACAAATAGACTTGTCTTGAGGAATTTTATCCAGAAAGGTGATGTAAACATCATGCTTCCTGGTTCCCTCACATACAAGTTCACCTGTTTGAGAATTAACTATATGACAAAGATTAGCTTGAAACTCAACTCTATTACCTTTGTCACATAATTGAGAAATACTCAAGAGATTATGGTGTAAGCCCTCAACATAATATACATCATCAATTGCATTTGAAAGTGTCTTACCTACCTTACCTAAACCAGTTATAGTTCCCTTGTTGTTATCTCCAAAGGTGACACTTCCACCGTCAAAGGCTACTAGTGAAAGGAATTGACTTTTATCCCCGGACATATGTCTTGAGCAACCACTGTCCAAATACCAATAGGTATCTCCTTTCACTTTAGCCTGCAAGAACAAATCAAACATTAGTTTTAGGAACCCAAACATGTTTGGGTCCCTTTTCAACGATATTAGGCTCTTGTTGGTCTTTTCTTCTCCAGACCACCTTCATATGTTTATTGTTCTTATTCTCACTGTTCTTCTTAGCAGGACACTCATGTATCTTATGCCCATTCATTCCACAATGATAATAAACATGCATCTCTTTAGTCATTACATACTTACCTCTTTTGAATTCTTTAACCCACGTGGTTTCCTTGGGGGACCAGTTAGTCCTGGTTCTCTGTCTAGTATATCCAAGACCAACTCTTCCTTTGTAATTTTTAAAAGAAATTAAAGAATTCAAAGTGTCCTGTGCAGTCAGTAATTTTTCAACATGTTTATGACTTTCATGAAGTTCTTTCTCTCTGGTTTCAAGATTCTTAATCAACAAATCGTTTTTATCTTTTAGAAAATCAAAATCACTTTTTAAGGATTCAAGTTGTAAATTAAGTTTCGAAACCATAGGATCAATAGTCATGTCAACAATTACTAATTGCTTATCTTTTTTTAGTTTATGAATCTCAGCATGCAAATCACAAATAGTATCTTCATACTCATCTATTACATCACTAATCTTAACACTGGTACCTGTAGGGGAAACAGTGAACTGAGCAGCCTTAAGTGAAACAAATTCTTTGTGTATTTCTTCCAAGTTGTGAGCCAATATTTCAAAGGCTTTCAACACGGAAGTTCTACTACAGGAATTTGCTTTACCTATAGCTACTGAAAAATTAAGAGATTTACTAGCAGTTGATAAGTCTCTGGGGAGCCAGGAGGTCAGATCTTCCTCATCATCACTAGGACAGTCAAATTTAGAAGACCTTTCCTTCTCCAGTTCCACCTTACACTTGTCCAATTCAACCTCTAGTTCAGCTACTTGATTTTTCAATTCAAAGCAAACTTCTTCTAGGTGATCATAACTAGCAACAGCAATTTCACATTCAACACGTTTTTCTTTAAGTTTTCTTTTGCCAGTTATGTAAGTTTCACCAAGTTTATAGCATTCATCTAATAAAGAGTCAATACATTCAAGCATATTATCTCTATCATAGTCATGCATATCTTCCTAACTTGTTCTAAGTTTACCTTGTGTTCGTGTAGCACATCCTTCTTTGCCATTAAGCATTTTCTGAATGTACTGGTTCCCCCTCTGGTTCCTGAGTCAGTGATGTTTCCCTGAATGTTGGTGAAGGAAGTTAAACAAACATCAGAGTTAGGTGATTCCTCATCTTCATCAGACCCTGAATCAGAATCACCCCACATGGCTGCTATCATTGCATTTTTGAAGGCCCGTTTATCTCCAGATTTGGATTGTTTGTCCTTCCACTTAGGGCAATCTCGAATAAGATGTCCCTTATCTCCACACTTGAAGCAACCTACAGAAGAAGAGTTAGATTTCTTAAAGTTCTTACCTTTGAAATTCTTCCTTTGATCACGAAGAGTTCTTTCAAATCTTTTAGCAATCATTTCAATCTCATCTTCTTCTTCTTCTATTGTTCCCTTAAGAGCTGTTCCTCGCTGGTTCCTTCTCAGATTTAGAATCAATCAGCATTTCATGAGTCATGAGGGAACCAATCAGTTGTTCCAGAGATAGAGTTGATAAATCATTTGCCTCATATATTGCTGTTACCTTGGATGTCCATGCATCTGTCAAACTGCGTAAAACTTTTCTCACAAGATCCTCATCAGAAAAGTTCTTACCAAGAGATCTAAGATCATTAATTATTGTCATAAATCTACGAAAACAGTCATTAATCTTTTCAATTTTATTCATAGCAAACAATTCATACTTAGACATAAGTAAATCAATTTTGGACCTTTTTACCTCACTGGTTCCCTCAAAGGCAAGTTCGAGGGTATCCCAAATCTCTTTTGCATTGCTGCAACCTGAGATCAGGTTTGTTTCAGTCTCACCTATAGCCTGTTGTAGAATTGACATTGCTTTGGCATTCTTCTCCAGTAGTTTGTAATCAGCAGTTACTAGTTCACTATCTTTCTTTGGAATCATGTTTCCCTCTTCATCTGTCTTGAAAATGATATTGGGACCATTTTTGACAACTAGCCAACATTCATAATCAATTCCCATGATCACATTCTTGATCCTGTTTTTCCACCAAGCATAGTTGTTACCATTGAACTTTGTTGTCTTATTGTCGTAGCTCATAGCGTTCAATTCATGAGTACTCATACTTGACTTCTCTAGATGTTACTCTTATGAGAAGCCTAGGCTCTGATACCAATTGAAGGTTTTAGAGCACTCAAGAGGGGGGGGGGGGTGAATTGAGTGTTAAATAGTCTTGGCCTATTTTCTTCCCTTTTTCGATCAGTGGGAGGAACCAGTTGTGCTGGTTCCTATTTAGCAGCGGAATGTATGTAGAGTAATAAAGGAAGACACACAATTTAACGAGGTTCAGCCAACTCAAGCCTACGTCCTCCTACTCTATGCTCTTTTATTAATCTACTCCGAAAAACAAAGAACACAGATACTCAACTGTTTCCCTACTCCGGGAACCAGTTTACCCCACACTCTACTCCGAGTGTGCACTCGACTTACACTAGTAAGCCCTTTTGTGTTTGAACTCACAAACACTCTCCCAGCCTATCAACCCCTCTGTTGAAGGCTTTTTACATAATCAAACTCTCCTTTGATCTTGCTTCTAAAAGCTAATTATGAGAGAAAAATATAAGTTCTAATGTTGCTCGTGTATATGACTTAATGAAAGGTTTTTATGCTTAAGTGTGTATAATGCTCTCTAGAGATAAACTCAGTTTTCTTCACATGAGAAACTCCTTGAATTAGGTTGAGTATATGAGTTTATATATGTGATTACAAAAACCCCAGCTTTCCTAAAATCACATAATCTTTTGAGCTGTCACCTTATGTGAGTTTAGGAAAGTATGAAGTTAGGAAAGTATTTATCTTATTTGACTTAATCATATAGATAGAATCAATTAAGATAAATACTCCTAGCTTTTAGGTAACCAATATATTCTCATCTAATCTACCAGCTGCTTAATATATTTTCCAAAAATAATTCTTAGAAAATATTTTTACAAAATCTTTTCAAAAATACGCAGCTTGATATTTCATTCAGTAAACCTGGTTCTCTGAACCTGGTTCCCTGAATTAAGTATATTATGAATTCTGTTCCAGTTTTGTACCAGAATTCATAACATGACTTATCACACTTAAAACACTTATATTACCTACTCATATAAGTCATACTACGGAGCATATTACATGAAAAACTAGATTAACAGTAAAGTACAAATGATCTTCTTTTCATGTAATCTTCAAGACTTGAATCTTCCTTGAATGCTTCATCTTGAGCAAAGTATCTTTCTTCGAATGTCTTCGAAAGGCTTCTATGCTCCAAGTCTTGGAATCTTCTTAACTACTGCACATATAACATGGTTAACATGCAATAGATAATATGTGACTGCTTTAAGCATAGCAGTCAAGGAGACAGTTCCAACTTCTTGTGACATGTTTCCTGTAACTGTTTGTCATCATTCAAAACATCAAAACTCAAGAAACTCAACAAATTGTAGAATATGTTGGATAACTTAGACCTATATTATTGTTAATCATCATTTTACCACAAGTACCCGTGTCAAATACGTGACACTCAAACATAAATATATCATTTAATAGTATTATTCTGTAACACCAAATAAGACAAAAATAATAAAAAGGAGAAATAAGTGAATACTTAAAAATATTGGTTGAGTTTGAGTGATTTGGAACTAGATTTGTTCAAACAGGAGAGACCCTATTAAGGGTCTGTGATCGGCCCGTTTATAAAAGGGTCAAATCAATTATAGGTTTAATGGGTCGATCTTTTAAAGGGTCATATTTTATTGGGTCTTTAATGGGTTAAGTCGAGTCAATAATGAGCCAATTATTTCAAAAGAACTATCAGGTAATGAATTATTTCCATCTACTTGCCAATAGTCCACTGACAAAGATTGGAGGTGATAAAGGCGCCCTCTATAGATAAAAATATACTCTCTTTGGACGGGCCGACCCGACTCTGCTTATTTTGTATCGTCTTTAGCCCGACCTGACTTGACCCTTTTTATATCTTTTTTGGCCTAACCTAGCCTACTTTGACCCAACCCAACGCACAGGTCTATTTGGAACCCCAAAACTCAGTCTGAGTCACCATTCTTTGAGCATAAACTAAACACATTACTACAACGAAAAACTTTTTTTTTTTGGCAATGATATATATATGTATATTAAAACTTAAAGAACAGCCACACTAACACTTCTAGTTGTAACTTCTTGTTTGTGGGCCTTATCAACAAGAAATCTTGAAACTTTAAAATAAGAGAAAAAAGGAAATAAATGAACTTGTCGTTGAATGTCATCCATGAGTTACCAAAACTCTTTCGAAGATCTGGTAGGATTGCAGAGGATTTGCATAGCATTAGCGCAATTTGTACGGATTAAACACGTATTACCTATTTTAGCAGCCTTCGACATCCCTCTATGGATTGATAGCATTTCTGAGTGAAGTGTCGAGTGGGACCATACTTTTTTCCCTCCTCCTTCCAATCTGCCATCTGTGTTATAGATGACCCAACCAATTCCAGCATCCACTTGTGATCCTTGATTTTCAACTTCATTTTTTTCCATGCTCCATCCACTTCAACAATAGTCAGAGCTTTTCCTTGAACATTTGTGTTATAGGTTCCCAATTGTCCATACTAGAATAATCGAGGGGTGTTGGATAACATTATTTATAACAGGAGAACCATTCATCATGATTCTCCTTGAATTCCATTGATTAAAGATAGAGAGGATGGCATTAGGGTTGGGCACGGCTTAATTGAACCAAACTTTATTCTGTGGAGCCAGATACTCCAGCACAGTAGAATGAAAATTTTAGGAATTCCTAGGTCAGTATCATATTTTAAGAAAAGGGAGATCCAATTCCTGCACTAGGATCCAATATCCAGGTCAGTTGTAGTGGAGGGGAGAATGTTGGGACCAGTGGAGTGTTAGTATGGACCGATAGGGGCAGAGGAACTCGAATAAATTAGGAAGATTTAAGGGCATCATATATTTCATGTAACTTTTGTAAAGTCAAAATTATTTTTATTGATTAAAAATGATTTTTATTGATTAATTTTTTTAAGGTGAACTTGTAATACCTCGTATTTTAGACATTATATTAAAAACGTTTATATGCTAAGTTATATTTAAAATAAATATATATTATATATTAGTATTTTAAATAAAATTATTTTAAGAATGTTTTAGTATAATTAAATAATTTAAAAAGTATTTTGGCCCAGTTATAATTATGGAATGTCATTTATATATTTATTTTATAATTTTATGAAGAAAATTTATTAAATTTCATAAATAAATATTTAATTCCTCAATTATTTCATTAAATTCCCAAAAATCCCTCCAAAGTATCCAAAAAAATATTCCGAGTATCCATTTTTATAAAATATTTTAGAAGCTTTCCAGATATTATTTTTAGCAAAAAAATAAATAAAATCAATTTAAGATATTTATAAAGTTTTATTTTTAATCTAAAATCGATTATGTTAAAAATTGAATATATTTACCAAAAAAATAAAAATTTGACCCTATCTAATCATGGCCAGCTACCATAATTAGTATTTAAAAAATTAAAATTATTATTATGTTTATTTTATCCTAATTAAATAATTTAAAAAGTATTTTGGCCCAATTATAATTATGGAATGTCATTTATATATTTATTTTATAATTTTATGAAGAAAATTATTTAATTTCATAAATAAATATTTAATTCCTCAATTATTCTATTAAATTCCCAAAAATCCCTCCAAAGTATCCAAAAAAATATTCCGAGTATCCATTTTTATAAAATATTTTAGAAGCTTTCAAGATATTATTTTTAGCAAAAAAAATAAAATCAATTTAAGATATTTATAAAGTTTTATTTTTAATCTAAAACCGATTATGTTAAAAATTGAATATATTTACCAAAAAAATAAAAATTTGACCCTATCTAATCATGGCCAGCTGCTATAATTAGTATTTAAAAAATTAAAATTATTATTATGTTTATTTTATCCTAATTTAAAGGATAGTTTTAGTTGAAAAAATAGTTTTAATTTAAAAAAAATGGATTTAAAAAAAAATTCTAACCTTATCATATCCTTTTTCCATGATTGATATTTCAAAAAAAAATTTATTAAATAAAATTTTATCTTTTTTAACTAATTCTAATTGATTTAATTTAAATTAAATAATTTTAACTAGTTAAACTATTTTATAATTAAATTATTTTAAAAACAAAAGATTTTTCTGAAAATTTGGAGGATAATTATCATTTTAAATATATATTTATCTTTTTATTTTTTAAAAACCTAAAATTTATCCTAATTTCTATTATAAATAGACCTTTAAACCTCACATAATTTTTCACAAAAAATCATTAAACTATTTCTATTTCTCTCGAACTTTCTCCATCTCTCTCCATCCCTTCGGGCCACCATGCACTACCAATCACCGTGAGCCTCCTCTTTCCCCTAACTATTTTAATTATTTTTATAAATTATTTAGTTCTTAAAACTATTTTTAAATTTAATTAATGTTTTAATATTTTATACATATTATTGTGTTGTATTGTGTTGTATTTTGTTGATTAGTTCATGTTAATTGATAGGAAGATCATCTTGAAGTTTAGTACGAAGTTGCTAGGAATTGAAGTACTAGAATTTAAGGTACATATATGTGTTAAATCTTTTTATGTTAAATTGAATGTTTTATTTTGTAAATTATATTGTGTGAAGATATTTTTATTATGTATTTTGCTACATAAATTGTAATTAAAATTTTAGTCATGCGCCATTTTTTTAAATATATGTTTATATATGGTTATTTATTTGAAATTTTGATTATAAAAAAAGGATGATATACATTTACCTTATTTTATTTAATATGTATCATGTTTCAAAAGGACCGAATGACATTCGAGATTTAATAATTTCAATGATCTTTAATAATTAAAACAAGGTTTTTGTATTTAAAGGAGTTTTAAAAGAAGAGTTATTATTATTATTATACATTATCGCTTGATTTCATAATCAAGAAGGGTTCATGCTTCAAAGTCCACTTGTTGGCAAATAAAAGGAAACTCCAAGGATAGATTCGTGATGAGATAACTAACTTGGGGGTGTGCACACTTAGGATTAAGGAGGGAATATAAGAAGAGAAAATTATTTTCATTAAGTGATTTAATAATTCCATTTGTATTAGATTATTATAAAGGAAGGTTTAAATTTATTGGTTATAAGAAGGAATGTTCGAAATAAAGGAATTTAAAGTCAAAGTATTTCTTTTAGCATGTATGCGTACATAATGTTTTTACACTGACATGTATTTTCCTATTTGTTTTTTATTCACACTACTTATCATTTATGGTGAGTGGTTTGTAGGAATAAATGTTCATGGGAGTATTACATCAATGGGGCACATACTAGTTAGGAGTTTTCATAATTTTTCTTATTCAACTTTTGTACCTTTGGATAATCAAATTTTTTTTTTTAATAAATAAGTCAAGTTTTACTTCCGTTGCAATATAATAATTAATTAGCACAACCAAAGCGTGGTGACATGGGCGGTAATACCCCCAAGTTACTAAAATTATTATTATTATGTTAGTAATTTGGGGGTGTTATAGAACTAAACGATGACAAGTTGTAATCTTTATCGGAAGAATTTAATATTGTTAAGGAATACTAATCACATCATTTAGGATTTATTTGAAATGTGTAAGTGTGTAACACTTTATTTAGGCGAAGGGTAATCCTTAATGATATAATTTGTAATACTTAATATTGTGTTAACTAACTCAAATATGCTCAGCAAATATTATGATTAGTAATCATTAATAATATGATTAGAAACTTATGTTTACATAATAGGTAATGTTCAATATGGTGTTAAGCAACTTAAAAAGGATATGATAAGCAACCTATATTTATAAGTTAAAAAAATTGCACAACATACTTTTATGTTTTGAAAAATATACTATATGCCCTAAGGTTTACGATAAAGTTTGTGGAGTGCTAATTGATCGAAACGCTCCCTAATTGATGATTTTTTCCTTTGACACATTTAAATAAAGTTGAACGTCTTACAATTCAATTCTTATTTTTTACTTCACTTTCTCGTAAAAAAGAATAAAAAAAACCTTACTATAATTTAATAATATAAAAGTTATTATTTTCATAATTTACGATTAATTTGATAATTTCATTATTCATTTCAACTTTTGTTTTCCTAACTTCACTGTTTTGTTTTTTTCCTAACTTTTAAGACTAATTTGTAAATCACAGACTTAAAAAGTATAAATTTTACGATTAATTTGATAATTTGAAATGAATAATGAAATTATCAAATTAATTGTAAATTATAATAGCTTTTAAGACTAATTTGTAAATCACAGACTTAAAAAGTATGCAGCACAACAAGTTAAGATATACAACCTTTTAAAATAGAAATTTTAAATTATAACTTTTTATCTCAATTTTTTGCAAATTAAGGCCGAAAGTTAAATTATGGTGACTTAAGTTTGATGATGACATCATTAACTGACTAACTTTAATTTTATCTTAATTACATAAGTTAAAATTTCTCACAATTTGTAAATTATAACCTTGATTGTATACCATTTTTAAAATTATAGTCTTGTATAACATAAAATTGAAAATAAAAATGATTCAAGTTATTGTAAAAATATCAAAAATGGTCAAGGGTCATCTCTATACAAAAATATTGGTTTCTTTTCATCTCTATAAATTTTAAACAAATGTCCTAGAAATAATTGGTTTCATCTCTATATATGAACTGTACAGTAAGCCGTGGTTAGATCAAGAATGTAGCAACAACAATCATAAGCTCTTGTGTCCTAGAGGAAGACCAGGAAGACAGCAAGGTTTAGGGGGATGAATTATCATACTGACTACAAAGGAGCATTTAGTGTCAAATTTGGTTACTCTTCTCTATTCAGGTACAGCTAGGAACACTTTCGACGTGTATGGATAGAATAAGTTCTAATGTGTTCAAGTAAACCACCAAATCTGGCTGTCAATGGGTCGGGAAAGGTGGGACAGAAATGGGTCTGAAATTATTTTTGTGTAGGAATTATATATGTAGTGAATCCAGACTGTGATAGGATTCTAATGATCTTTGCAATTGAAGAAAATAAATATTGGTTAGCTTCTAATGTGGAATCAAACTAGTCCTAAAGGGGTTTGAAGATGGGCCAAGCCAAACATTAAGTATGGGTTTGGTCCTTTGGAACTTACCAAACTCACCTAATTCTAGAAAATGGTGAACTGACCACATCCATATGCATCCATCATCCTTCTCAACTTCAAATGGAAACTATATCATGATCTTCATAGAGTACAGAAGAATGGTGAACTTGTTTATAGAAACAGTTCGTATAAAATCTCTCAAGAGATACTGTACTACTGTAGATCTAATAAATGACAAACTATTGCTTTAAAAATAGTAATGCAGAAGCTCTAAACAGGTTTGAATTTTTCCACTAAGTCACTGTAATGGCTCTACTCCACGGGCTACTAAGTGAAGTATTTTTGACACCTTTTACTGTCAAAAAATTTGTGCAAACACCACCTCCTTCAGCAGGATGCGCTTGACAATCAACAGGCAAGTAGGAAGTAAACAGTACTTGACAAGCAATCAAAAAATGGCCTACTATGATGTAACATTAAGACTGCACAAACACAAAATTAAGGTCACTTTTTAATGGATACTGTCCAAATAAGATCAGCATCAGAACGCACAGAAACGATATCCCCTGCCACTATGTTAGATGTACTTAACAAACCACCAAACGCCATCTCTGTATCATCTGAAAAAATAGAGGGGAAAAACTATGAATCAACCACACCACTAAAAAAGCGTATAAAAGGAGGAAATAGACATAAAATATGAATTGAAGAAATAAGAAAAACAGACGCTTGCTATTTTCTCATATCACCAGATTCCGGTAAAGATCCATCAACAAAATTACAACAAATATTTACATTGTCCCCATTCCCCGTAATCAAGGACATGAGTCATATGACATGATGTTACGAATACAACCTTTATAATATTTGTCATTTCTGTAATATTCCCTTCACTTGCTTTTAATGGTGGCATATTTAGAAGTTCAAAAAAATACCATTACAAAGTCAGGAGTACTATATTAAGGAAGTCGACAACTTTCTCCAAACATCCTAAAATACATCACAACGATATAATGTGTACCAGCAATACATCACAACAGTTGAATGAAATAAATAGACTACATGCTGGTTTTAGCTGGCCTTTTTAGCAATAAATATTTTCACCATTCTTGAAATATTACAAGATAGTGACTTTTATCCTATTCATACACTATCATTTGTCCATCCATTGCGATTTCTAGGTAAAGAAAATATAGTAAAGTGGAATTTGTTAGATTTGTCTTAATTTTTACTTCCAATATATCAAATTTTTATAATTTTATTGAAAATCAGAAATCATAATGTTTTAAGTATTTTATTGAGAAGCATAAAACTCTACACGTTAAAATATTTGTGGAACAAATTTAGTAAATCACATGCATAACAATGTCATGTGCCATTTAATACAGGGTCCAGGACAAGTATGGGACTAAATATCATTCTGAAGAAAGGCAACTGCTAGTATTTATTGCCTGGGGCAGCATGATTTTCTCAATAGCATATGGAGTAAAACTCTTTGTCAAATTTTACTATTCTAGAAATCCCAAAATACTTGTGAATTTCTAAAATTAATGTAATAGGTCAGAGCATTTAAATTGTCCTAACCCGAAATGATAATGGGTATAGTACAAAGGAAAAGAGTGGGGAAACATAATGCAGCTGATATTAGTATTTCTCTTTTCCAATGTACATACGCAATATATAAGGTGAGTACGTCATTCCTTATTGTTTGAAATTGTTAACACTCATCCAGACATCTACAACCAGCAAGCAAAAGGGGAAAAAATTATAATTCATATGAACAATCAAATCAAGGTCACAAAAATTTGAGGTCATTTCATATACATTTGATTCCATAGAAGCTCTTATGATCTTTCATCTTATAAAATGTAAGTTTAGACTAATAAGTTCAATTCACTTGCCAAAAAATGCTTCAGATAAGATCTAGATAGGGGAAACAAGCTCAGATAAAGTTGAATAAGGTAGTATGTTCAATCCACAACTAGAGAAGTCAAATAGGGCTGTTAAGTTCATAGAAATCTGAATTTGGTCTAACAGTTTATAAAAAATACAGTTAATTTACACAGATATAAGAGTTTTCAAAATAAATTAATAAAAAATAAAAGCCTTACAAAATTAAGGAAACCAACTAATTGACATGCTATCAAGTTTGAGGATCTTGGTTGGGCTTAACGTAATTGAACCATTAGTACACCTAATAGAATAGGAGTCACGTTATTATGCACAAATTAAGGTCTTTCTTCAAAATAAAGCAAGTCCTATTATATAGTCTACTCTGGGTGCAAGCAGAGACAAAAGCAAGAAAAGAAGTAAAAAAAGGGAACTGAGAATTGAGTGAGAATATCCCGTAATAAACCAACAAGTTGGCATTTCTTCAAGCGAAAAAGTAATCATGACAATAACAGAGAAAACAAGCTCTAAAATGAACTACGCAGTTCAACACTTTAGAACAGCATAACCGTCTACTTACCAAGGTTCCATTTCAGCCCAGAGGTTGTGGTATGAAAAGCACGCTCTCCAACTGGTAATAATCCACAATGTGGACCCACAACAGAAGACTGAATTTGAATCTCGTGATGGTGAGTTCTTGGGAGAAGTTGGATCAAGCAATCATCGGAAAGGAGGATTATTCGCAAGTTGGAGAATCGATAAAGGACATTAATATTCCCAGCTTCATGATCAAAGCGTCCACCAAGTGCTCCAGTAACAAGAACACATAGCTGCAAGGTCAATACCAATCAACCAATCAACTCCTACTGAATAAAAAAGAAGTATTTGGTTTATTTTCCAGGCTAAAACAAAAATATATGTCAGATTACAACAAAAACAGACAAGGAAGAACTACACTACTACAGGAACATTAAAATAATAGGAAAAGTAAGAAGTGAACTGCTCAAGTACATTTGATTTCTCAGATTCTGATGTCAAATTACTGAGATGTAATATGCACTTGTGAAGGTCTGTAGTGTCTTGATCATGAGATTCATTTATCACATCACATCCCTGACATCAGAAAACCAGCAGCAATGTCAAGATTATTGAACACAATAAGCCAAGAGAATCATGCACTTTTTTAAAAATGACAAGCACATTTCAGGGGGAAAAACCAGGAAATAATTTGAGCCAAATGCCCAGAAGCAGCCATGTGCCCATTTCATAAAAGAAAGTGAACAGAAATCAGGAATCACAAAGCATGTAAAGGTAGAAACTAAATGTTTTAGAGACAGTAAGGACCATATTAAGGGCTTATACATTTGCAATGGCCATCAGCCTCTGGTAATCAGTATCATTAAAGCAGACTTTTGCCATGCAAGCAAAGAGAAGAATACTACGCAACTCTACCAGTGTTAGAGACTGATACTTGTCCAGCAGTCCATATTGGTTATTTAGGGGATTTTGCATGTTTCCAGTCCAGAAATGTGTTAAACGCCAATACCCATGTTGGCACATAATGGAGCATCTGACAGGATAGGGCACTCAAGTCCCCACCCTTTTCCTCTATCTATAGATGGTGGGGTAGGAGGGTCCTAAGGTGAAGGGGCAATCGTTTTCATGTTTGCCTTAACTTAGAAGATAATATATTGCCAATCTGCCACCATGGTTATTGAAGCAGATGGTACACAAAAAAGTCAGTGTAGAGCAACTAGGTTGAGTACAAATTTCAATTGACAAGAAATGAACACATAACTGCCATCAAGGCATCAATTACACGAGATTAAGTTTCAAACCCACGTGCACAACACACTAGCATAAGATTAACAACATCATCCATTACATAGAACACAAAGCTGAATGTTCCTACAAAGTGGTCAGGTGCTTGTTGGCCTGATGTATGAAACATATAGTTAGTTTTATAGTTGCAGTCAAAGAGGCTATTTCAGTAGACCATTGATCGACAAAACAGTAGAGGTCAAAGTTAAACTAACTCTTCATGGCAATGTTCAGAAATTTCCATACTTAAAAGAGCTAAAACAAAACCATGAAAGTAATATGCAAGAAACATCAATACATACTCTAATTGCATAATAAATATATCTAGCATAATAACAGCTCTCCTTAAAAAACTTGGGATAATTTGTCTGATGAAACCACTAACCAGATTAGCATAAAAATCCAGAACCTCTGATCTGACGGAGTCCATATCGCCTTTAATAACATCTGGCTTATACCTGTAACCAACCCAAATCTTGAATAAACTTTAGGTGCAAACCAAACCTTATGTTATCGTAAACTTAACTACAAGATCCAGTTATCCTAGCCACAATGTCAATCAAGAAGACAGATACGTATACTATTCATTGAAAGAGTAGCTAATAATCAACCAGTAATGTCAATGCTTCTACAGTTTAGTGAGTAGGCCTGATTTCAAAGAAACAAAAGGAATGATGAGGATTAATCTAACAAAAATAAACTATTTCGAGCATAAATAAAACAGCATCCACCATATATACAAAATTTGGTTTGAATTCCTTTGTCTTTCCCTTCAATTGTAACCACATCAGTTATGATTATTCAACATGACAATGAGCCACCTCTGTACATTACTTCCTCAACCACTCCTCCAAATTATGAAAAAAATTCAACCAAAAGTTCTCTCTAATCTCCTTTCCCCCAAACAATGAATAAACTCAATCCAACATCCTTTACCAACTTTCTCAAACAAAAGGGTCTATTCTATGTATGATTAAATTCCTAATCTCAAAAAAGACAAGTTTCAAAAACAAAACCTCAAAAAAGTCAACAAAACTAACCCACCTAAACTTTTGGAAAAAAAAAAAAAAAAACACAAGATACCCACGAAATTCCCACAAAAAAAATTTATAATTGTAACAATAATAAACTAGTTTGTACTCGGATAAATGCACGGGATATCTATCTAATTACAATTAAAAACATCTAATAAGGGGAAAAAGAAAAAAAAAAAAAACAAACCTATTGCGAACATCAGCAGGATTTAGTTGAGGAAAAAAATTGGGAATTTCATCAAACAAACGATTTGCACCTCCATCTGCGCAAACTCTCAATTTTGCTGTTCTACACACAAAAACCCCACCTCAAAAATCCAAATTTTAACCGCCAAAATCCATCAAGACTGCAAAACCCCAGCAATGTAAGAGAGAGAAAATATACCGTGCTCCCAAAGAAGAGGCGCAAAGCGAGGGAGGCGCTGGTTAAGGATAACCAAGGCGTATGTTAGCGAGGAGGGCTTCTGCTCTGATGAAGGAACAAGAAATGACGTTGAGTGTTGCATTACTTTTACTTCCATATTTATAGAAGAATTATTAGTATTTTTGGAAAAAATTATTTGGGATTCGCCGTTGCTGAATTTGTTGAATTGGGGGATCAAAGTAGTGTTTGTGAATGGGTTCTTGAGAGGAGAGATTGTGGAATAATAGAGGGCGGAAATGTTCAGAAAATGGCGGAATTGGTGGGTCCGTCGTTTGATTTTGCTTAGATCGTCGATTTTTTTAAGGGTTGTATGACTTTGGTGAATTGCTGCCATTTTCGATTGATGTCTGATGTAGATTTATGGGCGTGTTTAGTTGTAGTTTTTTAAGGTAATTTATTGGGATTGTTTATTGATGATGAGATGGATATGGATATATTTGCTATAGGTCAACTTTGTCGGTGTAGACTATATAGTATTATTTGTTATTATATTAAGGTTTGTTGAAGTAGTTAGATTATGAACCCTAAAAATAAGAATATGATCTATTTTTAACATAATTAATAAACTTGAAGAACTTTGCTAGTTGAAGGACATCATGAATAATGGTATTCTAACTCTTTTGAAGCCTTCTCTGTCATATTAAACGCCACTATTGCATAAGAGCAACAATATGTTCGTTACTATGATGCAACTCGAATTAGACAATAGGTGAAATGTCAATGTAACAATAGCAACATGTGTGGATGCTCAAGGATATAACGATTGTATGCAAAAAACAGGGAAAATAGCCTAATCCAATCTCAATGGATGAGAAGGTATTAGGATCAATCACTCCAGTGAGAATCAACGTTGAGGAAAAGATCTCACAAGGAAATGACTACTTAAATAACCAGGAAGAACAGAGAGGCATAGGAAAGTTGTTATATTCACTCATAGTTTCTTACATCCAACTAAATGGCCTTATATAACAGCCAAATACAACTAATACAACCGGCTAATTGATTATGTTCACATACATGAATTCGGTTACACATTATTCCCTTCTAGAACCTCTTCTGCCAACTCAGCCAATGCATATGTTGTTTGCTTATTATTCCCTTTGTACGTTGTCACGTGCTCAATGACATGGTTGCTTACATTTGCATCAATACTCCTGTCTCGAACAGATCCTTAACCCCAAGGATCAAAAGCGGGAAATGCTTGCTCAATCTTGATAGCATCTTCCCAAGTAGCATCTTTAGGAGTTGAATGAGACCACTGGATTAACCACTAAATAATTGCCTGATTGTTCCTTTTAACACTCCTTTTGTTGATGAGAGAAATGGGGTATTTGTCCTCTATTAACTCTGGTGTAGCAAGGGATGTTGGGTCAGCAGGGGGCAGAATAGGACCATGATAGGCTTTTTGGATTTCTAATATGATACAAGTTTTTAATATCATTTTTATTTCAAAAGCTCAACTTTCAAATCACAAGTATTTTATTTATAATAAATAAAAAAATCATTAGTTATCATACTTTAAAAACTAAATTAAATTAATTAAAGATAATTATCATTTAATTAAGCTACTTAATCAAAATGTTACATACTACCCAACTTTAAGAAGGTTTATTTCCAAAATCACAAATCCTAAATCTTTGAGATCATTTGAGTCCAATAAATTCCAGGGACGAAGAGTGCACTTTCTTTGTATTTGTCAGGACAATATGACCGTATTCATTTCTGAATACCACTCCCAACCCCCTTGACCCTCATTACTGACATGTGTATAACATTTGCTTTGACATAACTATTTTAATCCAATAAATTCTGGGGGACAAAGAGTGCACTTTCAAATCACAAGTATTTTATTTATAATAAATAAATAAAAATCACTAGCTACCATACTTTAAAAACTAAATTAAATTAATTAAAGATAATTGTCATTTAATTAATCTACTTAATCGAAATGTTACATACTACCCAACTTTAAGAAGTTTCATTTCCAAAATCACAAACCCTAAATCTTTTAGATCATTTGATTCTAATAAATTCTAGGGACAAAGAGTGCACTTTCTTTGTAGCTGTTAGGACTATATGACCGTATTCATTTCTAAATACCACTCCCAATTCCTTTGACCCTCATTACTGACATGTGCATCAATATTTGCTTTGACATAACCATTTGAAGGCCTCACCCACCTATTATTGTTTGATGTATTATCATCTCTGTGAGAGCTCTAAACCCGAGCATTATATTCATCAAAATCTTTCACATACTTGCAGAACCCCGTAGCAAGAGCAACCATGTCTGGGCTTTCCTCTTCGAATAACAGCATGCTTCTCCCCCTCTAAACCGCCCACATAAGGGCCATTACCCTCTTCAATTTTGCCCCTCCAACCTCTCATGTAGCCAATTTCATCTATCAATAACCGAGTTTAAAGGCGCCTCAAGAAGTAACTTGGAAAATTCACTGTGATCCCACACTGCCTTGGCATTAGTGCACTCAAATAATGCATGCAAGATGGACTCATGTTCACTAGTGCAAATTCGAGACCTGTTGTTTCTTGTAATGTGTCTTTACATCAACCTTTCCATAAATTCCATATTTCCCTTCATTATTCCCCATATGAAGTGTTGGAGTTTAGGTGGCACCCTTAGATTCCACACCTTCTTCCAGAAGTATGCATCCTCCTGAACCTGATTCTCGCTGAATCCCCTCGACCGAGCCAAACGGTAGCCCGATTTGACAGTGTATCTCCCCTTTTTTGTATATACCTAGTACATATTATCTTCCCTCTGAAGAATAGGAAGTGGCAGTTGTAATGCCAGCATGGCATCGTCACTAAGCATTGCCATAGTTTTTCCTACATCCTAGTATCTTCCTTCTCCTGAAATCAGCTCACTAACCTTCATCTCCTCTGCTATATCAGTAGGTTTGTTTGGGGTATATGGTTTTCCATATTTTACCATCCAACCATCCTTCCAACAATTTATATTTTTTTTGTCCCCCTTCATCCAATTCCCTTCCAAAGTAGGGCCTTAGCTCCCCATAAGCTCTTCCACACATAGTTAGGGTCATATCCCCTCCTAGCATCTACAATCCTCGTTCTTCTGAAATATCTAGCTTTCATAATCCTTCCTATCATAGAGTTCGGGTTCTCGATCAACCTTCATAATTTCTTTTTCAGTAATGCATGATTGAAGCTTCTCGGGTCATGAAAGTCGATGCCACTCGCAGCTTTGGTTTACACAAATTATCCTAACTTTGCCAATGCAACTTCCTTCATTCCTCTTTTGACCCCCACCAAAACCGCGAGAATAAGTTTTATATGTCATCAATGATATAGTTCGGTATCCTAAACATACTCATCATATATATTGGGATAACTTGCACAACAGTTTTGATGAGGATCTCTTTACCTGGTTTAGACAGTATATTCTCCTTCTACCAATTCAATTTTTTCCACACTCTCTCTTTCAACCCTAAAAAAATCTTCGTTTTTTATTTCCCAATAATGGTCGGGAGGCCAAGATATTTATCATTCCTTTCTACTTCTCGCACCCCAAGAGTGTCCACAATTTCTCTCCGTCTTTCATTTGCTACTCCTTTATTGAAAACAACCTCCATTTTATCTAAATTTACTTCCGGACCCGATACCCCCTCATAAACCCTGATAATCTCTGCTATAACAGAGCATTCCTGAAGAGTTGCTTTCACAAATATTAAAATGTCGTTAGCAAAAAATAGATGAGAAACCCTTGGAGCAGCTCTATAAATTCGGGCCCCCACTTATTTTCTCCTCCCTTGCTGCCCTTGAAAACAAGCTTGAAAAAGCATACGCACACAATAAGAACAAATAGGGCGAGATGGGATCACCTTGCCTCAAACCCCTAGTCGGAATCACCGAACTCGCAACTTCATTATTCACCTTGATAGCAAAAGAGACACTAGAAATACAATCAATAATTCTGTTGATCCAGCTTACAGAGAAACCCAACTATAACATCACCGATCTCAGGAAACTCCATTCAACTTTGTCATAGGTCTTACTCATATCTAATTTTAAAGCAATTGTTCCATGCTTATTACCCTCACCCTTTTTCATAGAATGAAAGATCTCGTATGCAATCATAGCATTATCTGTAATCAATCTGCCCGGAATAAAAGCACTCTGATTTTTGGTGATTACTATGGTGCAAAAAAGGTTTTAGTCTATTAGCCATCATTTTAGATATTATTTTGTAGACCACTTTACAACAACTAATAGGCCTAAAATCTTTCATATGCTTTGGCTCATTATACTTCGGGATTAAAACAATGCATGTATTGTTAATATGCATCATGTCTAACAGGCCATTCCACCACTTACACACCATCCTTACAATAATAACACTGATAATATGTCTCTTCAACTCCCTTATTTATACTTACGTTTAATACAGAATAATCAATATATACTCATAACAATTTTTTCTCAAACTGCTTCACTGTCTTCTTCTTCTTACTTTACATGCAAAATCCATCTCTAAACTTTGATCCAATCTTGAACATGGTATCAGAGAAGAAATTCTTTGCTCAGCAGATTCCATACATCATTCTCTTTCATTTGATATAGATATTGTGCATATTGGTGGAAATGGGTCTGAAACCCATTTTTTGGTTCTTGATGATCAATTGTGGCGTTGTTCATATTTTTGTTTCCTATGTAACTCTTATCGTTTACGCTTGATTTTCTATTTCTTTTGATGTTTGGATCACTCAATCATAATTCTTAGTTGATTCGTGATAGAATGCGTGTTTCTTGATTGATCATCATTCATTGTGATTCTTCGATAATCTTGATTGTATATGACTGTTTGATTATGGCCGATACATTGACATTAACGTCTGATCCAACATCTCCATACTACATTAATCCATTAGAGAATAATGCTCGTGCAATTGTGTTTGAGAAATTCAATGGGGAAGGATACGGTGAATGGAGACGTAGCATGCTAATTACTCTGGTTACAACGTACAACTTAGGGTTCATTGATGGAAGTATGCCCAAACTTGATTTTGATGATATGAGTTTTATAGCTTAGCAACGATGTGATGCAATAATCATAGCTTATATCTTACGTTCTTTAGAACCTTCGATTACAAGAAGAGTCATATTTCTAACCACTTCACAAGAAATATGGCATGATCTTGAAGAGAGATTCTCACAAACATCTGGCCCACAAGCAGAATTATTTGCCTGATCTTAAGAAAGATATGAATACTTCCATCACTGAATTCTTCTCACAAATCAAGTTGATATGGGAAGGAATTAATCAAATATGTCCTCTACGTGTATGCACTATCACAGGATGCACTTGTGTTTAGAAGAAAGGTTACTGCAATTGCTTATGAAATTAAATAACAAATTTAATACTGTTAGAAGTAGTATCTTGATGATGCAGCCACTACCCTCTATATCTCTAGCCTATAAACTTCTTGTAGAAGAATAACAACTGAGGGAAACCATACCTCTTGATGAAGAAGAAGAGAGGATCATGGCATTCATTGTGAATCATAAGAGATTTTTTTAAACAGCAGCCTAAAGCTGGGTATAAACCTGCGAACAATGAGAAGAAAGGGTCAAACATGTTTTTCTAGTGGTTACATAGAGAATAACAACTGAGGGAAACCATACCTCTTATGTGGTTTTTGACAAACCATCAAATATAAATCAATTATTGTTTCTAATGGAAACTGTGTAATTGTTGAGCACATAGAGACTGTCAGATTTGAGAATGACATAGTATTGGAGAATGTTTTACATGTTCCAGGTATAAAATTCAATCTCATCTCTACCTACAAGCTTTGCAAGGATTTAAACTGCCAGAAGTGTTTACTCATGAAAAATGTCTAATCTAAGATCCGAGAGTGAACAAGTTCTTTGTAGGCTATCTTCGGGATTGTGATGTAAGAGATGGATCTTTTTGCAAGCAACAAGTTGGACATGTATAGGCCACAACAACAACTAGCAGGCTTTCTTCAGTTGGTAATCTAGATGAAATAAAGTTATGGCATCTTCGTTTTGGCCATATGCCATTTAATAAGCTACATCTTCTTGATTCTCATTTGTGTAAAAAAAGCAAGAGATATTGTAATATGTCAAGTATGTCACAAAGAAAGACAGACTAGGCTTCCATTCTCTTTTAGTTTGTCAAAGACTAATAGATTCCTTGAACTAATTCATGTAGATACATGGGGACCATATAATACAAAGACTTTTCATGACTATTGTGCATACTTCTTAAACATTGTTGATGATTACTCTAGAAACATATGGACTTATTTGATGAAGATGAAAAATAAAGCAATCCATATTATTTCTAAATTCTTGACTAAGGTGGAAACTCAGTATGGCAGCAAGGTGCAAAGGATAAGATCAGATAATGCAAGAGAGCTATGTATAGAAGAGGAATTGTGTATCAAAAATATTGTCCTAATACACCACAACAAAATGGTGTAGTAGAAAGAAAACATAGACATCTCTTGGATACATCAAGGGCATTATTTGAATCTAATGTCCCTATTAATTTTTGGGGAGAGTGTTTATTAGCAACTACACACAAAATTAATAGAATGCCACTAAGTAGTGTTGAGTTTATGACTCCTTTTGAGAGGTTGAATGGAATAAAGCCAAAGTTTGAGCACTTGTGTGTATTTGGATCTCTTTGCTATGTCTCTACTCCATCTAATGGAAGATCAATATTTCATTCAAGATCATCAACCTTGTGTGATGATAGGCTATCCTCCTAATTAGAAAGCATACAAACTTTATAATATGGAATCCAAGAAGGTTACTGTTTATAGGGATGTTAGATTTTATGAAAAACACTTCTCTAATCATTATGATGCAGCAACTAGAAAGTCTTGTCATCGTATTTTTCTGCCAAACAGCACATAATTTGATATGGACAATAATCTTCTCATTGCAAAGCCTTTCATTATATCCTCAAAAGAATCTGATATTGTGTCAGATGAATCTATCTCTGTTAGTATGGATGATGTTGAGCCTTCATCTATTAATTCAAAGCATGATGAAAGCAGTAATGTATTAAGAAGATCAGAGAGACAGAGGAAAGCCCCATCATATCTTGATAGTTATGTGTGTTCATCCGAAGCCTAGACTGATCACTGATGCAATTTGGTACATTTTGAAGATATACCAGTACTATCTCATAAGATCATCAACAATATTGTTCATGTTGCAGAACCAGTGAGTTACATTGAAGCCTCACAACATGATGGATGGAGGAAAGCAATGGACACTAAGCTTGATGCTTTGATTGCTAACAATACATGGGACATGGTCCCTCTTCCAAAAGGAAAAAGATCAATAGGTTGTAAGTGGGTATACAAGACCAAATTGAAAGCATATGGTATAGTAGAGAGGTTGAAGGCTAGACTTGTTGCAAAAGGGTTCACTCAACAATATGGCATAGACTACTTGGAAACTTTTTCCCTAGTAGTGAAGATGACAACTGTCAGGTGTCTATTATGTGTACTTGCGAGCAATAAATGGAAAATACATCAACTTGATGTAAATAATGCATTTTTACATGAAACTCTCACAGAAGAGGTTTACATGAAGCCTCCACCTGGTCTTAACCATCCAGAGAAGACAGTCTGCAAGTTAAATAAGTCACTATATGGTCTAAAACAAGCATCTAGGCAATGAAATGCTAAACTGACCAATGTCTTGCTTACCATGGGTTATAAGCAGTCAAAAAATGATTATTCTTTGTTTATCTAGAGGCATGATGATCACATAACAGTAGTGGCAATGTATGCTGATGATATACTCGTGACTGGGTCTGATGTTCAAGAAATAGCTTTGTTCAAAGAACAACTTCATTCGTTATTTGGCATAAAGAATCTAGGGTTGCTGAACTATTTTTTGGGCATTGAGGTAACACAATTAAACTCTAGCTATGTTTTAACTCAAAGAAGTTCACTAAAGAGTTATTGGCAAAGTGCAATATTGATATTTCTAAATCAGCAAAGACTCCACTACCTCAAAACTTGAAACTTCTCAGATGAAGGTGAATTTTTTCATGATCTCGATCACTACAGGGAACTTGGTATATTGAATTTTCTTTCTCATACTAGGCCTGATTTGGCATATGCTGTTCAGACCTAAAGTCAGTTTATGAATCAGCCTCGTGTTCCTCATGTTCATGCTCTTAATCACGTTTTAAGATACATCTCTCACACAATTGGCCAAGGCGTTTTATTGCATGCCATTGACAGATTGGTTCTCAAAGCATACTCAGACTCTGATGCAACTAAATCAGAATGGAAAGAGTAGAAACTACGCAATAAACCTTAATAGCTCCCACTCTCTTTTAATTATAACATGGGGGAAAGTCCCATATATAGAGCTCTTTTGATGAGAAAAAGAGAAATAACCCAAAGTCAGCACATAAAAAAATAAAATGAAGTTATTTGGAGCTCTCCGAAGGATAAATTGCAGCAAAGGAAATAAAATAACTTATTTTACATCAATTTCACATGTTCACAATATACATGAACATGTTTTCATTTTTTCCTTACCCTTTTGAGAAAGTACAACGGAAGGTGGAATATGCATCAGATGTTTTATAGCCACTATTCAGGAAACCCATGTACATAACTAGTTTCAGAAACCTGACTTCATAAGTAAAAAGAATTATGCATCCCGTTGCACTATTTTCAAGTAACCTCAGTATCCAAGTTCATAATTTACACTTCATACAATTGCTACATGTGCCTCTGGACCAACGTTACAGTGAAACTACCAACATTTCATGATAAGAATTGGTTATGCCGTTGCTGTACAAAACAAAATGCAAGATTCGCTTATTTAAAATTGCTCAGGATAGTATATACAGTAAATAGGTGTGCTTTTGAAGCCAAAAAATTGCTGGAGAAAGAAAAGGAACCTATACCTATAGGTTAGGAACACTATACATTTGGCTGGAAGGGAGGGAAGGGGAGTTTGGCTATTATGATACAAAGAGGCTTGGAAACAGGATCTTTTTGGATGAGAGTTGCCACCATGTCAGTCTCATTTGAACGGAGAACAAATGACGGGAAAATTTGAGCGGCAGCTTCACTAAATTGAGAATCTTAATACATAATATAAATACCTCTTCTACATGAAATAGCTGAGTGAATTTTTCTTCCTTGAACCACCTTCACCATATAGTTCATTCCATTGCAGGAGCTCACTCATGTTGGTGGACTCTGATGAGAAGCTAGCACACACCTACGGAGGACACACCACAAAATAAAGTGTAAGCCTTCTGAACACAGCACTAACATTCCATTACTACAGTCAGCAGCAAAAATGTCAACAATTAACCACTGATTATAATATGGGATCACTAATGCTGACAAGCAAGCCATCAGCGCTTAACCAGAGTGGACAAACTACCTGCTCCTGAGCATATTTGAGGTCCCTCATGTTTAAAGGACGAACATCATCACCACTGTATAAAACAGGTGATCTGTTCTCAGCTAACGCTAACGCTTTCTCCTGCAAAGAGAAACAAAAAGTATAAAACAAAGATGCATCACATAAATGAACAAATGAAAAGCTGTATTTTCAACAGTAACATCGATATTCACAGTTAGGATGAAGACAAATTCTAACACATGCAATGGGCTCTTGTAATCCTCATTCCTAATGATACTGGGATCAAGATTATCCGATTAAAGATAATTCTATTGATCAGATATTCACATCAGTATACCAAAGAGGTAAGTGACCAGGAATCATATATTTGCATGTCAGTGAAGCCAATAAGACCAATGCACATAAAATTATAGGGGCACAAGAATTGCACAGCAGACAAAATTCCAGCTACAGTCAGATGCAAGAAAGTAAAATATTTATAGCATTACATGGTTTTAATCTACAAAGTCCTAGTCCATTTAAGGGTTCTCTCTGCATGGATTATTAGTCTTCCTGCATGTACTGTGAAGTAGGATCAATGACCTTACCTGCACCCCATATAGACAACTTGGCCCAATGCAGACGATCTTTTTTTTTTAGTTGATGAATCTTGCTCATACACAAATTAAAAGAAAATGACAACTATTCATACCTCAGATCACAGGTTTGGCAGAGAGTAACCCAAAAGTTTAACTGAGAAAATGCCAATACCTTCTTCTCTGTTTCCAATATTTCTCGGATGAGACAATAGGCCGCAGTTACACACAGATTCTGCACCAAAAAATATAGAGCCAAGTCACAAATATTTCTTACACAAGACCTAATCATGAAAAAATAAAGGTTTTCAGTTTAAACCTTCAAGTCACTTCCAGAATATCCATCTGTCATATTTGCAACCACAGCCAGATCAACATCAGGTGCCAGCTCTTCTTTAGCCAAAATGACACTCAAAATCTTCTGCCTGTTGGGTGCATCTGGCAAGCCGATCATCAATCTGCAGCATATATACAACCAGAAAGATTAATTCATGGACCATTCAAATTACTGAATGAAAAAAGGTCTCAAAGAAAATGACCTCCGAGGTAGCCTCCTGATAACAGCTTCATCAAGGTCAAAAGGCCTATTTGTCGCTGCTAGCACCAACACACGTTCTTTATCCTTTGTACGCAAACCATCCCAGTTGACCATAAACTCATTTTTCATTTTTCTCATAGCTTCATGTTCCCCAGGATTTTCGCGTCTTCCTAGCATGCTGTCAACCTGAGGAAAGGATTGATCAACAAAGCATATAGAAAATCAGGAATTACAGGAGAGGGGGAGAACCACTCTCAGCTACAGAGCACAAATAATATACCTCGTCAACGAAAATTACGCTGGGAGCTATCTTACTAGCTAATGAGAAGACTGCTTTGACATATTTCTCTCCTTCACCAAACCACTATCAATGAAAGATTAAAATCAGTTTCCAAAAAAGCAACTTTAAGTAAATAGTGCAACCAAGTAAGTATAGCAACAATACCTTTGACGTGATGCTTGACATTGAAATGTTGATGAAATTTGCACCAGCTTCTGTAGCAACAGCTTTTGCAAGCATAGTTTTCCCAGTACCGGGGGGGCCAAATAAAAGTATTCCCTTGCAAGGCTGAAGTAACACAGTATTTTAACCACTAATACGGAGGAAATAAAGAAAAATGAAAAGTTAAAAATACAAATGTAGCTAGTGGCATACCTTTGTCAACTGTCCTTTTGAAAATAACTCTGGCCTTTGAAGAGGTAACATAACAAGTTCCTTTAATGTATCCTTAACATTTTCCAAAGCCCCAATGTCATCAAAAGTTACTCCAATCTCACTGGCTGGAATTACATCTGCTAGGAGCTTCTTTTCAAATTCATTCTCAGTGACAATATCCTGGGAAAAAACAAACTGGTTCAAGTATAAAAATATGCAAAAGCTCTTTTACTCCCCAAACAAATATGCAAGCAGGCTCATTCAAGCAAACATTAGCACATAAACCGTCCAAGGAAATTCAAATTAGTAGTCTAATCTTCTTCATCTCAATCCTTGGGAAGAAAGCAACAAACGGCAGGGGAGGGGAAAGGGTGCACATATGTACCTTCAATGACTTCTTGGTACTCTTGGTTTCATTTTGGACACCATGCAAGATATTGAGCCCATGCCATATACTGCAAAGAGGAGTTCAGACATTTTAATAGGCATATAGTTCCAAACAAGCATAAACTGATACTTAACACTGCCCTGCAAACACAGGAGGAAGGGCAGAGACTTTGCAAGCCATAATATAAGAACCTTTCGCTAGAAATAACGAGTTTTGAATCGTTCACTGGAGCTTCATCACAATGCATCAAGTGACGAGTTAATGCCCAGCCAATTACTTTGTCCGCATCTGAAAAGAAAAAGGAATAAATGTAAGATTAAAACAGTCATCCAATTAACAAAGACATAATTATGATCAAGCAGATCTGGAGACTAACTTTCACTAGATAGTGCTTGATCCTTAATTGACAGTGTCTCAATATCATGACAGTCTATTCCAATGCGGCTCAGTACCTTCAAAACATAACAACATGCTAATTAGTAAACCAAGACTGGCGTCAAGAGCTATTGATTTTCCTTTTGCATATTTAAGTCTAATACGCATACTAGCTTAGCGAATAATCTGTCAGAAGGAATGGGTTGGGGTAAGGGGTTGGGATCAGCTTTATTCTCCATTAACAAATTCGCATTGTTACTATAAACTAAGAACTAGGCACGACTTACAGATCGTATGCTAACAATGTTTGACTGTGCTTTCAGTGTTTCCATGTCACGCTCCAACTTCTGCTTCCAATCTAATAGCAGATTCTCATCCTGTCAAACATAGGAAGTTATAATTGCATCACACTAGGCAATATTGCAAACAGAAAAAGAAAAAAAAAAAAGGAGTGAGAACACCATTGAGCACCTGAGGAATCTGTATGGTAACTCTGTTTGTGAAAAGACGGGTTAATTGTTTCATAATCTTGGATGAGTCCTTGGTATTTCTATCACCCAACCGACCAAAATTATCCTTAACAAAAAAAATAATCACCATTAGTAAATCAGGCATTCCCATAGACAAAAGCAACAAAGAGAAAACAGAAACTCCAGGGAAAGAGATTGTTTAAACAAGAACAAATTAGTAGTGGTAATTTATGAACCTAGGATAAAGCTTATTTCTAGATCATACAGAAAACAAAAATTTCAAAAATAAGAACCATCTTTCTGAAAGTAATTCACCACATATTCCGCAAGAGATCGCATAGAACTAAAAAGCAATTTATCAAAATGTAGAATAGAGCATTAAAAAATATTTATTGCTCAAGAAACCTTGCAATCATTTAAGCTGTGTAGTATTACATATTCCACAAAGATTATCCTGTATGTTCTGGATTATCATTATCATTTTCTTCTAAAGTTTTCAAAATTTTCTCCGATCAAAGTAATCAAATTAAAACTTTCCAAAAAGCTAAAATCAAATGATTCCTTGCAAAATTCTGCCCCAATGCAGATTTTAAAAACAAATGGAAATACTCCCTCCATCCTAAAGGATTGCCTTGGATAGTGTGCCATGTCAAAATTCATGAGCTATGACCAGAAATTCTCAGCAACATAAAAAAAATTAAACAAGTTACAGAGTCTTGCTATATTAGTCTCAATGCGCATTTTAAAAGATAACTACTTCCAATATTTTTGTTTCAAGTTTTTAGGTACTCGATTTACTTGGGGTACTAGATTTTATAAGTAGCAAAAACGTGGGTAATTCTAAAATTGCCCACGTGATTGCAAACAAAAGTGAGAGAAGTTGGGTAACAATGGTAAATGGAAGAAGTTATCAAGGGTAGAAAGGGTATTTGGCATATAAACTCTAAGAAAGTGTATAAAAGCATACTAACAGAGGAAACAAAGCAATTAAAAAATAACAAACCTATTGGGAAAAGTTGCAATTAAAAAAATAGAGGAAGTATTTAGTCACCTAATCTGCAAACAATATGGATAAATACCTATAAAAGAGGGTTCAATAAGCATACCGGAAAAGCAAGATCAAGCAAAGCTGTGTGATTGCTGCCAAATTTAGTAAATAATAAACCACCGGGGTGAGACTGCCAAAATATTAATATTCCAAAAAGAGAAAATGTCAAATACATCAACAAACATGCCTTTGGTAGAGTCAGAAAGCGTCAGATATATTGAGAAACATGTCCAGTACAGAGAAAATAAGCCAAATATCACTGGATACCTTCTCTTTCCGGCTGTCTGGCTGAGTGTGGGAGGCAATCACAACCAAGTTACCAGGCAGATTTTCAATCTTACTTTTTAATTCCATATATACCTCAGGGTTCCCTGCCATGCACTTCTCTATATCTTTCAGAAATAAAATCATAGGGCCATCTTTACATTCATCTTTTGCAACCTAATACAGGAGACAAAAATAAATAAAATATGAAAAATATTAAGAAACAGATGGGAAAAAAGGATGCTTGAGTTCAGGAAAATAAATTGACCTCAAAGATTTCATTCACTGCTACTCTGTCAGCATCATCACCACATGAACTTTCTAGGCATAACAGGTCAGCTACAAATAATCATCAAAAGCAAAGAGAGAAGCAAGCAATGTCAACAAAAGAGTAAAATAAATGCAAGAATAGAAGCTTAATGAACTAGATGACAATGTCAGGAAATCACCAGAACAAAAGAAACCATGATCAGATTCACAGCGGCCTCCAAGGTTGTTTCCTTCAGGAATGGATTCGTCAAACCTGACACCAATCTTCGATGAGTGGTTTTCCTTAAAGACAAGCATAACCTTTCCTCGGTTACCATATGAAGGTCCCCTGCAAACACAAACCAAGTAGCATCTTAAACCAATTATCACAAGATATCCCCTCCAATAAGCCACATCCTTGTTATGTAACAACTGTTTTACCTAAATGATTCTTAGGAGAACTCTTTCAGAGTAGCTCATGTTTTCAATGCAGTTTTCCAATCAAAACCACTGTTGTTCTACATAATGTATAAAGTTGGCAATAGATCTTACCATTGAATCACAGACTTCTCAAGTCAATAAATAAATTTAGTACTCCATAACATCTTCCAAAGACCCCATCAAAAAGCTTAACTCTCCATGATATAACATTATATGACATTGCACACATTTTAATTAAAATCTGTAACCTAAAAAAAATTCACAAGACAGAAGACATAGAAAATTTAGAAGAACCAGTCACATTTGGAGGCAAACATCATCTCCAAACCATTCAAAATAAATCCTTTACTTCGCACACCATCAAATAAAGGAAAAGCACAAAGTATTTTAAACATCATGCAGATGGGAAATGAACCTTTAAAAAAGTCATCTCCTAATTATATATAGTTGAAACAAGGACATTACGTAAAGTCAGAGCCTTGGACGGAGAAATAGGAATATTATAGTTAGGAGATCGAAGCGTTTTGCCTGGACAAGGAAAATTCACCGCTTGGGCTTTACCAACTTGTAATTTCTACCTTTCTATATGGGAGGGGAAAAAAAGCGACACCAAAATTTTCTGCAATCAAAAACTTCTACCCAGAAAGGATCCTTAATCTTTTGTTTAGGAGAATAAGAAATAAAATTGTTCGGAGATCAGAGAGCTTTTTTCTACAGGGAAATTTTCAAAAGAGTTTGATGCTTAGGTTACAACAGGGACAAAAGAATGACGTTTAGTACCCACAATTATGCATGTTTCAACAAGACCATGAGCCCATGATCCTCAAATCTAATATACTCCCTCTGTTCTCTATTACTATACTCCCCATACGTAAATTCCATAAAGGTCTAACTACTTTGAATCTTTCCATGAGCCCATGATCCTTATATTGCCTCTATTGTCCCTCCTTTTTCTGATTGATTTAGGTCCATCCCCAATATTGTATTAATTGAATGTAGTCTATCCTTCTGCAATTTATTGTTTTTTCATAATTTTTACTTTCCCAACTCACCTCAAAATCTCATTTTGCTTATATTATTTTTTTCTAATTGTCTGAAATGTGTGGTAGAAGGGGAATCAGATTTTTTTTTTTTCTAATGTTAAATACTCTTAGAAATATGTAGAATCTTACTCTTCATTAATGCTTCCTGAGTAACTCTGTTTCCAAATAGAAAGAAGCAAAGAGAATTGAGGAGTATTATACACAACTTGTATGCAAGAATATGTATTGCATTCCTATTATATATTGTACATAAATTGTATGCAACAGTATATTGTACAAGTTCATTCAATACGAGAGACCTCAGCATAATAATTCAAAAAAAGGGATCTAATTAAAATCAGTTTAAGAGGACATAATGCAATAACCCAACACCAGTATGAATCAAAACAAGAGAAATAAGACTAAGAGACATCAACATAGGAGGTGATTGAAGTCGCAAAAAAATAGCAGAGCTGTTTTCAACATACCTCAATGGTAGTAGCGGTGGAACCCCAGAAGGAATAGAACCTAAAAACTTTACTCTATCACCTGCAAAGTTTAGAAAAATAAAAATTCTCAAACTTAAGGCACGAAAAACAATTGAAAACATATGATAAGACTTGATAAGACTCAAATGAGAGAAGGCAATTCACTTCTTTGCTAATTTTTGCATGTGGTAAAGTCTACTTCTCAATATCACACGATAAGCCTGGTTCACTTTGGTTTTTAAAAACTGAAACTCAAAAAAAAATACAGTTTTGCAAGCAAAATATCATTATTGTTATTTCAGAAAACAACAATGAGCAAGGACAAGCCCAAAAGCAGTACGGACATTTGAAAGTGAGACAAGACGGAGAAAAGGATAAAGAGTTAAAGTACAAACCTTCTTTGAAAGTGTACTTCCTAGAAGATGCAGTTGATGTTTCTTGCTTTGGGAGACGCTGAGCAGCAACAGCAGACCCAGTAATCTCCGCCTCAACACTTGACGCTTGTTTCTTATGTCGCAAGGCCGCAACTGATGAGCGTTTTGCATGAATACTAGATTTTTCAGGTCTAGAGTGTTCTTTGTAAGGATCGGCTTCCTTAACAGTTGGCCCCTATAACAGTGAGAATATAATTGTCAACTACCATCCTTCCAAAAAGCAATGCTAAAACACCATGATAACAACAATGATGTCGGTTCATGCAGTATGTTCAGCACGTTCAAAGTCTTTAAAAAGAACAGGAAACGCAGCCAAAAAAAGAGATTACCCCAGGCAAAAGAAGACTATCCACTACAAGAAGTCTAGCACTAAAATGCTTTGCCAGAGCCTTCGCTAAAGTTTCCTGATAAATCTCTGAACCTGTAATGTATACTTGGATATTAAGAATAGGGAATAAGAAGATATAAATTTCACATACATGAAAATGTCTACATTGTGAGGAGAGATGCTACGTATTATCTCACTAATACAGAGAAAATTGTTATCTCAACAAACTGCTTTGAATGATGAACTTAATGTAGGAGTTTTCAGGGTTCAGAGATTCTGTAAGAACACTTCTCACAATCTCATTTGAAATATCGTTTATAATTACACCAAATAGTAATATTTACTAATTAATCAACATCTTTCCAGTAGGTCAGTTTCTAAGGCAATGAATAAAGTATATATATAATCTTTATCCTTCACATATAGAAGCTAGTGGACTCGTTTGAAAAACTCTTACTAAAATGGGAAATATATAGTAAATTCAAAAGATGAAGTACCTGCAGGACCAGATAAGAGTATCCTAGGGCACACAGTAGGGAGCTCTGATGCATATTTCAACATTTTGCTACACTTCAAGGGTATGTATGCAGCAGCAATCAATACATTCTTAGTAGTCTCACTGTTTAAAACATTCAGAACAAAATTTCAAAATGAAATTCACAATCAGTTCAGATTTGTATGAAAACATGAAACTCATGTTCAAAAACATCACACTTCGAAACAAAATGTGCAAGAAAAAAAGAAGTAATAGATACAAGGAAAACATAAACGATGGATGTGAATGCAAAATAAATAACAAGAATTAGATGTTTCCACTTTTAGATCTTTCATGATCTCACTCTTCATAAACATACATTACAAATAGATTAAAGCCCATTTAATAACAATTAGTGAGTAAGCCAGTACAATCACTGGCAGGAAATCATATGGCATAGAAGACAGCTTGACATACCTACTAGCATATACATACCATTTGTAAGGGATGGCATAGCCTAATTTAACAATCCATATGATTTTAAGCTGAACACAGGAAAAGTCAAATATGCCCACAGATTCACCCCTCATTTATCACCACTCCAGTTCAACACTATTCCAATTAAATGCTGCAATCTCATATCAAAACGTTCAAAGAAAAAATTTAAAACACTAGCAAGTCATCATTGCAATACAAATGAAACAAAATGAAGCGCTTTATTCTTGATTAGAGGAGCTAAGATGGATCTCATGTATATTGCTAGTTCAAATCATCAATTAAAATTAATCCGTACCATCATCATAATAGATGGTTTTTCTATCCCTCATTTTCATCTTAATTGAGGATCACTTCCTGACAGTTATTGATAATTGTAAGAAACTTTAGACTCGGTGAAGGTATCAAACTATTGAAAGAACCAGTCATACATACCTGACATGAATTAGAAAGTGAGAAAATGGGAGAATAATTTCTCAAGGGAATTGCATTGAATTTAAGGACAAGATAAATCTGGGCGAGTATTTTATGATATAATGGTCAAAAATTATTCTCATACATAGCTTTTTCCTCACTTTTCTCAATTGAAACCTTCCAGATAAAGAAAAGAAGAGAGAGAGCTTCCTTGAATCTAAAAAATAATTACAAATCCTTAAAGAACCTTACATGGACTTTCCAAATGATTTATTTGTAAAATCAGAATGTTTCAAGTACATATAAACCCCAAAACCTTGTCAATAAGTAACATATTACTTTCTATCCTCTTCACTTATCTTTTAAACATTATCTCTACATATAGGCATTTCAAAAGATATGGAGATCCACAATAAAATTAGAGTTTCACGCATTGATTTATGCCCAAAACAGACTTAAATGTCTCACGTAAGTACATAAGATAAAATGAAAGGTCAAGCCCATAAGATAACATAGCTAGTACAGCGTGCAATCCCAAGCCCAAAAAAAACAACGCACATTAAAAAGGAGGGGCACCCTCGTTTTCTTCACAGCTAACGGTCCTTCAATTTTGGAAGAACAAATGGAAACCAAAGCAAAAAAATTAAAGCCACTAACCTTAGATAATATGGGAAACTCTCCAAGGAGACATCATTATTATCAACAATAAGAATAGTCTTGCGCAAAATGTCTTTAAATTCTTGCCGTCTTGTTGACACAAAATTTGGTCGATCAAGAACCTTAAATAACTCCCTTAGTTGCCTTTGCTGAGTTTGCTCAGCCAACAGTTTTGAGAGGCTTCCATTAAAATCAATATCAGAGGTAGATGACTTTGCAAGCAGCTGCAAGAGTGGCCTTAGATCATTATTTGAACCGGGAACAGCTCCGACTTCAGCATCCAAGCCAATGCCCTTATCCACTTCATCAATGTTCATATTCTCATCAGACACAGGACTCACTTCCTTCTGGTTCAAAGAGGCACCATGATAATCAAGATCCAAGCTATCATTTGTGTCACCATCACATATTCCATTATCTGATTCTCCAGAGAGTGAACCCATAGCTGAGTCCTCATCATTGCCTTTAGAAGGTGGTAAATGTGAAAGGCGTTTGCTAATGGTTGACAATGAAGCCAGTATTGATGCTCCAGTAGCAGCAGATGTAGACAAATCTCTTCCTCTTGCTTTAGCGTCTTTCCCTGTAGCTGGGGCACTCTGGGCTTCTAATATGACCAAGGGTGATAATAAGCCATCAGTAGCCAAAGTGTCCTTGGAGAGTTGATGGAAAATCTTTTAGTTTGTAAAGGAAACTGGCTACACAACAAGCACTCAACCTACGCAGTACTCCCTATGTTTCCAACAGGAAATCCATTCCACAAAACTTAAGCAGATACCAAATTTAAAAAATGGAATAACAGCAAATTAAGGTATTGGCACATGAAATCATTAAATTTTATGACAACAGGTATCAGCTGGGAAACTTTAAACAATTATGAAGAATACTTATAAAATAAAACCGCATCCAAAAAAAAAAGCTATCCAAGTAAACTAAAGATATGAACATCATTCCAAAAGGATACATAAGCATATCTCCCATTTCCAGCAGAGCCAAAGACCAATTCATCACCGGCAGTTACAGTCAAAGGTGAGGAGCTCTTGCAATGGACCTTTCCGTTGACTCGCACAGCTCCTTTTCCTCCTGTAATATCTAGTTTGATGGTGAATGAACCCCCTCGCTAAAATTTTAAGAAAATTACTGTGTTAGATTATAAAAAAAAAAAAGAGTTAATTGTCCCTTTGCTGCTCCATTCATTCACTTAAAATTTGAATATACAATGAACAATAAGCAATCAGAAGGAAAATACAATGAATAATAAGCAATCAGAATGCCAATACCTCTATTCGCTGAAGTTTGCATAATATTTTACTAACAGATGGATCTTTCAACCAGAGGTCACATTGACGGCCATGACCAACGGTGAATTGAGAACTACGGATAAGTTCGTGAGGATTCTGGAATGAAAACAAAATATAAAAGGTTGGAAAAGTGAACAAAACTAACTGCTACTGGAAGAAAGAGCAACAATTAAGTTAAGAAACATATTTGGCTAATCAGAAACATTCCTCTTTGAAGGAAGGCTTGCATCAAAAGCTCGTATAAGGATAAAAGGACCAGCCATCACTAGAAAGCAGGCTTTCTAAAAATTGAAACAAGGAGGCAGATTGTTGTGGATACACTTCTTTACGGCATAAAAACAAGGGAAGAAGAGAGATTGCTATTTCAAGTCTAATTTATTGAATCAAAACTAGTAAGAACACACAGCTTCTCATAATTCAATAATTCAATCTGCATTACACCAACAATATAACTTTCACCAGAGGGAATGTTTTTCAGTGAAATAAAATTAACAAGTACCACAGAGAAATAATTGCAACATAGACTCTTTTTCATGACATAAAAGTGCCCATGATGAAAACCTTACAACGGATTAAACAGTCAAGACTAAGTACAATTTGTCATATAGATCATAAACAAGCTAGACTTTCATATAAAAATAAAAAATAAAAAATTCTACACATCCTAATATCCAAAACACCCAAGTCCAAGTGAAGCGAACATGGAAGTTTGTACACCAAATATTTAAGAGATGTATACATGTTAACAATATGCCAAGTGTACAGAATAAGCTCTTACAAAGAAAGAAAATATAAAAAGAGGAGAAATAAATAGGTCCTAAGGAACACAACCACTCTTACGCAGGATCTGAACTAACCATGCCACTAATTTCTTCAAATTGCTCAGACAATGACAGACACAATCCAAATTACTCTTAACTCTGCCCCAGATCTTGAACACATGAACTAGCTCATAACATAAATCATGTACAGGACACAATAAATATATATTTGTCAAACTCTGCCATTGATTCCGCTAAATATCAAAACCAAGGCAATATCAATACTATAATACATGCATAAAATGAGGGTTCAATTCACAAAAGGGGGAAAAACATCAATTGTTATTTTGCTCACTGCATTGCAAAGAAAGTGGCTTTTCACGGGTGTACCATTGTATTACACAACAATGGAGGCTTGAATTGACAAATACACGACTTATAACATATTGTTAGATTCTTGGGTTGTGATTTTAAATAAAAAAAATCATTAAATTTTCAAACATTTGGGAGTAAATATGAGTTAAACGTTTATGCAGTAACATAACAATCTAAAACAGATGATTTCATGCACACAGAAAACCTTTTCGTGGAACGGAAAAGTTGAAAAACCTTTAACACTTTACTCAACCACATTTTCCTCAATGGAACAGTATTATTTTAATACCATAGTCCCACCGCACAAAAAGGAAGTGATGAAGCTAAAAGGACCAAGCATTCTACAAGGACATTATGCCACAAGGTCAAGTACTTAACCATATATTTTATCTCAATTACAATGTCTGTTAACCCATTTCTGTCGACATTCCACAGTAGAAGTTCATCAGAAGAACAGTATGGAAAATTTTGTTATCGCTGTTACATTATTTTCGTAAATTTTCTTTCAGGGAATGCAAAGCAGCAAGTATACAACCTCCAAACATGGCAAATGTGCCCTAAAAAGTAAAGGCAGGAAAGCAAATTGGTTCACTGGTTTTTGAGAAATGCAATACAATAAACAATAAACAAGTTCACAACCTTATGAAAACAAGTTAAATTACTTGCAGCCATAGTCTAAAGCAAACAATATACGATATCAAAATAGTAACCTTCAAAAATTTCTCCTTGTTTGCAGGTCTATATCCAGTAGATTTTTAACTTCAAAGACTACAGTAATCTATCCTCAAATCCACAATCCATGAATTCAATATAACAAATTCAAAGTCAAAGAATTCACAACCAGTCAAATCCTAGCTGTTTTTCTTGGCACATCAATGACAAAATATAACACAAATGATAGCTCCGGAACCCAATTCGCCATGACCCCAACAAAAAAAAAAACACTTTTATACAACAGCATAACCCAAGAATCCCCGGCAAAGAACAATTCTTTCTGATCCTTATTAGTTTTCTTGGTAAATCAACTATGAAATCCAACGCACATGTCAACCCCAGAACCCAATTCACCAAAACCCCATCAAAGATTATTGAAAAGAGAAACCCAATAAACCCCAGCAAAGAACAATTCTTTCAATCCTAAATGTTTTTCTAGGTACATCAACTACAAAAGCCCGATTCAACAAAACCTCGCTCAAAATATTACCCTTCAATAGATTCTCCTCCTTTGCGAGTCTATAATCCGTTAAACTATTAATTTCAAAGATTACAGTATAGCATATCCCTCAATCCTGAATTCAACTAACTCAACAAATGAACAAAGTTCAGAAAATCATAACTTTTCTGATCCTAACTGTTTTTCTTAGCATATCAACAACGAAAACAACATACAAATGCCAACCCCGTTACCCAATTCACCAAAACCCCAACAAAGAAAGAGACTATTTCCAACAGCAAAGCCAAGAAGCCCTCGCAAAGAACAAATCTTGCTGAAGCTACTATTTTTCTTGGCAAATCAACTACGAAAACTGATACAACAAAGAAACATACAATCTTAAACCGTAAAGTCCCAGCAAAGAACAATTATTTACAACACTAACCTCAGAGCACTGAGAAATGAGCTGTCCCCATGCCGACGGCTCGCTCCGAAGATTCTTCTTAACGCGCTGCCTCTTCACCACCATCTTGGTTTCTTTCTCATCCACCACCACATCCTCTGTACCCACCAAATAAAAAAGAATCAAATTAAAAACCCAAGAAATCCAAAATGATAGAAATCAAAAACATGCAAGAATCTTCAGCACTCGCCTTTGACTTGAACAGCACCGGATTTCTCATCCGCGGGTTTAGCCGACCCGGAAGGGAGCAGATCAGCGGATCCAACCTCAGGTGGGTCCCTGGATTCAGACTCCACCCCAACCGCCGCCACCACCTCCTCTACCGGCAGATGCGACACCGACTTATCCTCCGACGACGACGACGCCTCCGATTCCTTCATCCACCAACCAATCAAACAAAAACAACCAATAATGAAAAATGAAAAACCCTAATTTCCAAAAAAATTGGGGAAAATTAACATCAAATAAAATTGGGACCTTTGAGCGTTTGGAGGCAGGGAGAGGGGAGTCGAGAGGGCGCTTGGAGGAGGAAGAACTTCGGCGAGTTTCGACCATTGTTGGGGTTTGAGAAATGTGCGAAGGTGGGTGGGTCCCTCAATCTATCTCTCTCTATCTCCTCTGGTTCGCTGTCTTCTTTCTTTCTTTCTTTGATGATGTGATCTGAAAATTGAAATGGGGGGTTGGAATTTTTGAGAGAGAAAGGGGAGTTTGGGGAAGATCAGTTGAAGAGTTTGTTCTTGCGTAATTTTTAGGTGAGCTCATTTCATATATAGGGGTTTATTTATCATTAATGGCTTGCCTAATCAAGTGTAACAGTCTATAATGAAATAGTGGGTTAAAAAGTAAGTTATATACAATAGGCTTGGAACGAGGGAAATAAATTAGAAGCTAAATTATCTCCTCCAAAGCAAGGATAATGTATTACCATCGGGCCCCTAATGGCCTCAATTTCAGCTTCATTTTCCCACAAAAAAAAAATTCTACCTTCTCCCCCTTCGACTACAGCTAAGTGCCAAAACCTAGCTTTCCTATTTTCACAATTCACACCTCCTTCCTCGTCCCCGTTGTTTACGCCTTCGGTTTGCTTTTGCTTCAGCCAAAATTTTATGATGTATGATATAGCTCTTCGATTTATTTCTGCTTCATAAGTATATCAGTAGTGGATAATCTTGGATTTGTTTCTGCTTCAGAAGTAGTATATAATCTTCGATTTGTGCTTGATTGTTCAAAGTTTGGGTTCTTAAAAGATATGAGAAATTTGAGTTTTCTAGGGTTTATGATTATTTGGTTGTATTTCTTTCCATATCATACAGCCATAAACCTCTTGTAAAATATTTATATTTCGCGCTATTGTGTTTATTTTAAATATGTTGAAACTTTATACTATTAGAATTAGATTATTATTATACTCTAATGTTTTGAATGTACGTGTTTGAGTTTTATTAGTACTCGGTAATTCTTCAGGGAACAAAATCTTGTCCGTAAGGAAGTTGGAGTTTGGTCTAGTTGTAGTTGATGACTTGTCCGCAAATTGTTGTTGTTGTTTTGTTCAATTGCTCTTGCTGTAAGAGCAAATGATTACTAAAGTTCAATCTAGTTGTAGTTCATGTATTAGGATGGGGATGCATGTGATGGATGACTTTCTAGATGCTTTCATTTGTGTTGTAACTTGTTTTGATTCTACTAAATTGTATCTAGGACTTGTGAAGCTAAGTTGTTCCAAGTAAGAGTGAGAGACATAATAGGTGGATTTATGAGATCCAAGATTGGTGTTCAATTCAGTGGGTTTGCTAAATACCAAGCTTGTTTACTCTTAAATCTGATGGTATATCTGGGCTTTATCGTGGTTTCACTATCTGTTGTTAAAACCTTTGTTTATTGTGAATTAAACTTTGGAATGTATTATTCACTTAAACTTGTAGTGTTGGTTGATGGGCTTCAAGTATTATGCCAAGTCTTAACTATTGAAAAATATTACCATATACCACATCACAATCAAAGTAGTTTCAAAGAAAATCACTAGCTTCAGGTACAATATACTATACATGAAAGCTATTCTTGTATTTTGTTTATGCTCTTACGATTCTACTTGAATCCATATAATACCATTGAACATCTCAATGAATTTTCACCCTAGTATATCAAATTACTCTTAGAATTTTCACCCTAGTATCAATTACTCTTAAAATTTTCACCCTAGTATCAATTACTCTTAAAATTTTCACCTAGTAATCAATCCTCTAATACCATGCGAGTTGTAAATAAAAACTATATACTACTCTGAATGATAATATGGATAGTATATCAAAACCTTTTCCTTTGTCATTCGAAAAGTAAAATTTATAAAATGGCTTTCTTAATTCTTTTAGAGACCGAGTGAGTACGCAAGTGGAAATTGTCAGAATTTTGAAGAAAAATCTTGGATATCACTTTAAGGATGGACATCAAATGTGAGGATGGTAAATTTATAAATTTAATTATATGTGGAATGACATTTATTTAATCCTAAAATTGATAAGAATTAGTAATTTAAGAAACAAGTATATAAAAAATGGCTCGACATCTAGTTTGTGAAATTTGCTTGAATAAATGATTATCATCATTAACCTAATTTCTTATCAAATTGGGGAGTAGTCTTTATAAAAAAAAAGGGAATCAATAAATGGATAAAAAATGAGCAATAACTTTACATAGTAAAAGGGAGTTGAAATTTATTACCGATTTGTGAGATCATAAATGATATCGTGCAAATTATATTGATCATTATCATCGCCACCATTATCGCTTTCACAATTTCTTCCCTTTCTTCAAAACCTATCAAGTAAAATTCCTTCAAAAACAAATCGAAAATTGAACAAATTATCATCCAAATTAGATAGAATATATAAAATTGTCATCAAAGTAAAAATTTCAAATAAGTTTACTAACAGAATTTAAGAATAAGGTACTGAAATTAAATAGCAAGCAATGATTCTAGATTAGAGAAGATAAATTAGCATGAAAAATCTCAATTAGTAGAGAAACTCACCTCTTAATGGGTTTTTCTTTCAAATTTAATGAATAGAGGGAGAATTTGCATATAAAGGAGAGGGCATGAAGAATAGTTGGGGAAGAGATAATTGGAGAAGGCTAACAAATAATGAAGAAGCATTACATAAGAAGACGATGATGTGAAACAAAGAAACATATTTCACAATTTGTTTTTTTTTTTTTAATATTGGGTGTTGGAGCATTGTGATAAGAATCGAAACCCAATAGGATACTAGACACAGTTAAACAAGAAAACTTCTCCATTCTTGACCAAGTAGCACATCCTACCCGAGGAAATTCATCTCTTACTCCATCAAAACTCCACAGATTCAAGATGAATTATCACTCGAATTAAACGACCTCGAAGATTAACATGCACCAAATGATCGTTAGTTCCCACCATGCATAGTTGATTTTAGCCCTTATGATTGTTAGCGAAGTACCTCAATTTTTAACAGGCCTCACTCGCTTCTTGAGAAGTAGGGGCTACAAAAATTCGACTACAAGGCCACTCAAAGAGCACAAATTTAAGATATAACGAAGGACATTAATAAGAAAAGGCAAGGACTTTTTTTTGCAAGGGAATCGTCTAACTAAGATAAGTAATGCAATATTCCCTCTCGTGTTGAAATTCATTCTTGAAAATTCAAATCTTTAAAATAAAAGAGAATTATGATGGTTTTCTATTGAATTGGGAGAGAAGATTCATGAAAACTATGAGAAATGTAACAGATAGCAAGAAGTGTGGCTACAAAGTTTCTGTAGTTTTTGACTATTAGAGAGGAAAAAGTTTCTACATATAAGGGAGAGATCATCTCTCTTGGAAAAGAAATGTATGGATTTATGGAAAGAATTTATTTCTTATAGGAAAGAAATATGATTTTGTAACCAAATGAGATTTGGGAGCTAGTGCGTTAAGAATAAAAGTTTTGATTTGGGTGGTCAATTAGAGTTACAAGGTTTGACTTATTTGGTTTACATAGGAATTAAATTCTTATATGTGATTGTGTTTTTATATTGGGAAAATGTCAAGAAAATCCTATTTTGATCCAATATATTTAAAGTTTTGATATGTATAGTTGATAACAATGTGTTTATTTCGTTGATGTAAAAAAAGTACGAGAAATTTAATAAAATTGAATTATTTAATTGACAAAAATATGAAAATTTCAAAATCTTACAAATTTCTTCCTCCCCTAAAATGAAGAAATCATTACCTATCCCCTTAGAAGTACATGAAAACTCTAGTTAGAAAATTAAATTCACAAGAGTTGCAACTTCTACATCTTATTGGGAAGTTACATACCCAAGTGTAACCAAATGACTAGTAAAAGAATTTAAAATTGAAATAATTTAGAATAATGAGGGGTTTGGTAGAAAATTGACCATGTTTATGGGAATTTATCTTTCTTATGAATTTTGACTTTCTCTATTATTACATTAATTAGTATCAACCTCACAACTGTCCGACCCAGAAATTTCCTAGAACTTTTGATGAAATTCCACATATATCATTAAAAAAAAGTTTGACATTTAAAGGTTAAAATTTAAAGTTTGAATTAAGTAAAATGGAAGTTAAAGGTTAGATAATATATTTTACCACTTAAGGTGCATATGTTATGATTCAGATTCACTTTCAACACCTAGTGTAGACACTTTAAAATACATCAACCCTTGTCTAGAATAATGTCAAATTATGATGTTTTAAATCTTTTATATAATTTGATAGGTGAAATTGGGTATGCCACAATTACAACAAACTCCTTTATTCCAAACATTTTTGCACATTTCATAAATTTCAATATCAAAGGACGCACAGTCCCTTAATGGCTAATAATATCCCAAAAGAAATATATCTAATAGATTTATTTATATATAATTTCGTCTATAAACCTTATTTGGTAGGAACCCCTTTTTTTAAGGTTTCTAAGAATAAATTACCTAAGCCTAATTATGTTTAAAAATAGAGATATAATCATTTTACAAAATATGGCTTAATTCGGATTCTTTAATAGTTAATTTTTTCAAGACTTATCGAACTTGTCTAATTTTATGGACATTAAAGAGCTTATTTCTTGAAAGGTATAGGCCATCATTTTACAAAAAAAAATAAGCTTAGTTTAAATACCTCTAATAGTTAACACCATAATTTTTTCAACACTTATCAAACTAACCCAATCTATGGAAAAGAGCTTACTTCTTAAAACTTCCATTGATTTTTTATAGGCCTCATGGAAAAGTTTGGATCAAAATTTATGAGCTATAGAAAATTAAACTACACCGCAAACCAACATGTTCACAATAGTGTTTAACCAACTATACTAGCTATCATCCACAAGGTATTCCATAATTTTTATATTAGTATATTGCTTCTTTTTCTTCTTCTTCTTCTGCTTCTGCTTGTGCTCCTTCATCTCCTTCTCCTCTTCCTCCTCCTCCTCCTCATTCTTCTTCTTCTTCTTCTTCTTCTTTGCAATATCGATTTTTCATTGTCATTGTTCTCCATTTTGGCCTTCGAAAGGAAATATGCATAAAATTACACATATGTAAGGATATTTTGTCACTTTTGTAATTTCATACACTAGTTTTATTTAATTAAAAGTATTGAATTGAAAAATACAACATAAATACCAATGAATTATATATTAATTTTCTTCTTATTTACTTATTTGTGATACACTAATATTAAATATTTAAGAACTCCACATGTCAATCTAACCTTCCATATTACTTCAAATATTAGTATAGGCTTATTGCTTGCCCTCAATCTATCTAGATCTTAAGTAGGGTCTTAATGGTTGATCTTACGGTTGGGATACAAATTTCAAGTTGGAGCACTTTAATATGGGTATATCCAACAACTTAATCCTACATCATATAAATTTGAAGATGTTTTGAAGTAATAACCATACGAAAACGGTCTCTAACATTCCTTTATGGAATAGATTTAATGAACTTCCCTACAAAACCAAGTCCTTAACATCTATTATGTTTACTAATAACACAAGGGGACTAACAAGGAATATCCCAAAGGATATGCTTTCATTGGTATTATTAATACTATTGATAAGTGTTATTTATATAAATATTTTACCTTATATCCAATGCTTAATGTAAGATATTTTAGGCCTATTTTATGACTTTCATACTCTAGACACGAAATCATGTCTCCTTGCCTAGCAGTCCAATGACGAACCAACTCATTCAGGTGGACTTAACTTGAGTCAAGTTTGAGTGTATATAAGCCTAAAAGCACCTCAAAGCCAAATCCCAAAAAGGTTAAAACACAAACTCGAGCCCAAAACACATTGGTGCAAAACACATAACCCACAAAACACCAAAAAAATATCCAAAAACAAATCTCAAAACCATGTATAAATGGGCTACTTGGAGCACATATGACTGATGCTCGAAGTTGGCGTTGAACGTGGAAATTGAATCTCAGTCAGCTTCAGCCGTCCGACACTAGGCCTCGGCGTTAAGCGCATAGTCTACTCCAAGTGCCGAAGTTGAAACGAAATCTGATCAATTTTCAGTTCGAGCGTCCAACGCCCAGCCTTTTGTGACACTCCAAAAGCGCTCTTATCTCCTTTTAAACCTTTCTTCAACTGAGCAAAAAACTCCTTTCTTGAGCGTCCAATGTCCAAAACAAGCGTTTGGCGCCCTAATCTAGCATCCAACGCTCAAGAAATGACTCTTGTTGCCTATAAATACCCCCCTATTTCATGAGTAAGGGGTCGACACTATCCTCAATGATAAACATCAAGGACCCTTCTCAAATTTAATATTATTTATTGCTTTGTCTACTTCTACTCAAATCACTGTCTTTTCTTTGATCTTGATGGTTCTACATCCATCTAAGGTCTTAGATTAGACCATTCTTTATAATGATTGTGGGAAATGCAAACCTTTTCCACATGAACCATACTTTCTGTTTTTAAGCACTTATTTATAAGCCTTGATCTACCAAAGAGTCATCACTCTTGATGATATCTTGTGATCAACTCTGAAACTCTCATTTTCAATGTCCCTTTTGCTTATGTTATGAAGAGATATGAGTAACTCCTACTTCACTAAGTTCAGTCTTAAAACCCTAATCAAGGAACAATCTCAATAGATTGATCTCCTCTCAACATCTTATCAACCCCTTTTCCTTGTATTTTACTTGTTGTAAGTTATTTCATGTCACTTTTGTCTCTTATTCTTTAGTCTATGATGCAAAGATTTGGACATCTCCAATCTTGCTAGACCTAACTTTTAACCCATGTCATGAACAAACCCTAGGTATGTGTCATACTTGAATACATATTTGGGAGTTATTCAAAGACTCATTTCATATTTAGATTTCATAAGTCATACTTTGCTTTCTATCTTGCATACTCAAGTCCATGATGTTCTAAGTCTAAATCACATAAGCCATCATGAACTAGACTCAATTTCAAGTTGGAGTTTATCATGGGGAAGAGTCTCTTTAGGCTCCCTTCTCTATTTGATCATCAAATTCTTCAACTAATCATGCATCATTTATAAGTACATTTATTTGTACTTTTTGGTGTTAATTCAAACTACTTTTTGGATGAGTTTTGGGTTTATTTGGACTTATTTATGCTAAAAACCCATCATTCTAGTTTAGCATAAATCATTTTGATTATTGCTAATTTTTAAGAATTTTATTATAAATGCATGATTAATGGAAAACATATGGTGGAGTATGGGTTTGTTGGTAAAAATTGGTCCAAGAAAAGAGGAGAAGAGAATTAGCCCAAAAGTTTATGAAAAATAAAGGAAAGAAAAAAAGAGAAAAGGGGGAAGGTTTCACGGCACAAAGGTGGGAAGCAAAACTCCAAGGGGTTGCACGACATTCAAGGAATTCTTTTTCTTTTAAATTTTTCTTTATTTTATTTTTCTGAAATAATAATTAGTTTCCAATTAGATTTACAAGTTCATGCTAGTACTTAGGCTTGAGAATTTTTTTTAGCACTCTTTCTTCCTCTCCTTTTCCTTGGTTTTGCTTAAGGTTTTGTTTAGATCTTTTTCTCTCAAAAATATTGTTTAAATCTTCTCTAATTTCTTTAGTTGATTATGTTCTTGTTTGTTTGTTCATACTTCTTTGTTATTTAATTCAATTTCCTATTAGTTTGATGATTTTCATGTTCATGTTTTGTTTTATTGTTGTTCTTAAAGCTTTAATTATGAGTAGTGAGTAGTTTCCTTTTCAAGGATGTTAATATATGAACATATCATATATTAATTGGATTTTATCATCTTCCCATGTCAAATTAGGGGTGGTCTATTAGGTTGTAAAAATTGATCATTAGGTTAAAATCATTGGTTTAATTAGTCAAGAAGCAACGTCTAAGATTAATTATTTCTTTTATCTTAATGATAATTGCTAATTAATCAAGAAGAGAAAAATTGAGATTAAGAGAACTACACCTAATACAATTACATTAATCAAGAAGCAAAAGTTGGGATTAAGATTATTAAAGGGATATTTTATTTGATTATTGGTGTTGATGTATTTGATGATAATTAAGGCATGTTAGTGGAGATGAATTAATGTCTTAGGTCTTCTAATTATTGGTTTTAGCTTGTCGATTTTCCAATAGTAGTCACTAAGTCTATCAAACAACTCCTTTTTAGCGTAATTTAGTTGAATTGAACTAAAATTGACCCAATATTAGCTTCCTTGGGGACGACTCATGATTGTACTGCAACAGCCGTACACTTGCGATTTTAATTAGTGACTAAAAATCACTCATCAATCATCCTTATCTTGCATTATACTAACTTTGTCTCAGGTCTCTTATCTCTTATTTTATTCCTCTATCTTTGATTATTATACTCTATTGCATAATCCTTACTTTGTAATAAGTGTGCATGATCACCATTTACTTATGATCTAAATCAAGACTTATTGATTGAATGCCACGCCTAATGAGATAATCAATGGACAGTCGGCCAAAGGTACCTTTTAATCTTATGGACAATTAACAAAGTGGTCACCTAATTTAGATTTATGTGCATGATTATTAACTTGCCAAACCAACTAAATCTAGAGTGTGTTCTCTACTTGTTTTTGCATGTTTTCCTAGTACTAAAATTGATTTGTTTTCCATCTCTATGCCAATTACTTGCACACATTCTCAAATTAAATTAAGTTTCTCATTCCCGAACCTTCTCATGGTTCGAAGACCACTTACGTGAGTCATCTTGGGATTCAAGCCCAAGAGTGTCCAAATATCCCATGAATGTTTGGATGTGACTCCTTGACCCATTTGATTTTGCAAAGATGTGTAGCCGATCCTTAACTATGCACAAATTAAGTAAAGCACTAGTGGGGGATGTCCCTTTCTTTCTCTTCACCGAAAAAGGAAGGTTGGATTGTAAAAAATTAGGCTCTCTAGTGGTGATTCACTCATCGAATCATTCACCTAAAACCTTGTTGGCTTGCCGAGCCTTGAAATTCACAAAAAAAAAACCTACACATACTTAACTTGCACTTTTTGAACTTGGTGTGATTAACATAATATTTTGTGTAGACTATGTAAGTTGGAAAGATTTTAGGTTTTTTGACTTTTCATTTCAAGTTCCAGAGTTAATTAGAAATGGAATTAAGCTACACAATGTATGATTAGAGCATAAAGCCAAATTAGTGACAAGAATAATAGGAGTGCGGCATCCTAATACATTCCCTACTCACAGCTAGCTTCGTGCACCACACCTTACCAGTGGCAACTTATTTTGGAGCGACGAAAAACAAAATATTAAAGGGAAAAGATTGCAACCTTCGCAACATGACTATGGCTTACATTAGGATACCACAACTTAGACGTGGCATCTCAATTTAAGTTAGGAAAAGACATCTCATCGCCAGTTGATGTGTTAACTAATGAAGGAATTTATTAGTGGGCTTTGTGTCCTACAATGGCACATTAAGAGTAGCCTACTAGAATATTAGGATTAAGTTCTTTAATTCTTCTGTTTTTATTTAATTGCAACGATTTGGCTTTTGCACTATCCAGACACATCACTTTGACCCTCTCTTGAGATTTATACTTCAAAATAAACATAGTCAAGTGGGATCTTATTAGATTCATCTTAATCTATAATTTCATAGTATCAAGTTCTTAGAATATTTTACTTAACTATAATCAGATGTTTGAATATGGACATTGAGAAGTGTGAAAATTAAAGCAATGCAACTAAAAAAATAGAGGAAGCATATGATTCTTGTAGAGAATAAAAGAGGATATCCACTAGACTTAGCCTTATCATTGTATTAGAGGAGTTTTACGTAGTTCTATTTTTCCAAACTTGTATTCCCCTAAATCATAGGTACTTGACTTCTTGTTTATTTTCCATAAAATTGTTCTTGAGTTGTTTATGTTTGTTACTATGTATCTCTAGTTTATTAATCTAAGACTTTGTTGAATCCTTATTCTTATTGATGTTATGATTTATCCTAAATTCCTACTTTTATCAGTTTATTACTCATTTTTTAGGGTTGATTTTATTAAAATTATTCAACTATTATTTGATGAATGTGATTATTTCGCAATAACAACTAGAGATGGCCAACAGGTCATGCCAACCTAGCCCCTGCCATGGCGTGGTTTTTGGCTTGGTCACCCTAGCCCACAGTCTGAGTGGGCCGGTTACGAATCACGAAATCAAAATTCGACACAAATTTGGCTTGACTGCCAGCTCAGCTTGGTCAATATGAACGTTGTATTTGAAAAAAATAGTTGTTGAGTAGCCGTTAGTTTGTGTAGTAACTGTTGCAAGTTTAGCATGTAAATACTAAACTTCATTCATCTTTGTTCCTTACATAAATCTTCTTACACATCTTAAATTACTCTCAATTTCTTATATTTTTATTAATTATCAAATTTAATTAAACTAGTACTTAGTAATATCTATAGGTGGCCATCAAACGGTTCAGCCTGACCCGGTTTTTAGCCCGTCTAGCTCGACCCACTTTTGAGCCCGAGCTGTATTCAGTTTGGCCCACTAGTTGGGTGGGATGAATACAAATCTCGATTTTCAAACCCGAACCATATTCAATTCAATTAAAAAAATTTGATTCAACTCGGCTTGACTAAAACTAGTCGTTGATGATCCCCTATAAATACTCCACCATTCAATCTCAAAATTCACTCTCAATCTCTTAATTACTCCTAAACATAATTCGTTTAGTAATTATTATTAATCTTCTTTCTAATTACTCTTTTAACCTTAATTAGTTTTCTTAATTAGTTCTATACTTCTATTTGCTTTATTAGTCTTAAGTTACTACTCTAAAAGAAAAGGTTTCAAGAGGAAAATCTATTAATGATATGCTAGCAACTCATTTGATGATTCGTTTTAAATACATGAAATGAACACCAATACTTTTGCTTAACAGTTGTAGTAACAAATTTTTGGAGTTTCAACTCTAAGTGCTCAAATTCCTCAAACACCAACTCTAGGGATGCAACCTCCTAGTAGTGGCCAAGGAAATTTCTAAACTTCGAAATTTGTAAAATATATGTTTAGTTTAATGTAGCTTTATATCTTTATATGAAATTATGAATGTTAGTTTAGTTGAATGTTATAACTTTATATGAATGTTAGTTTAGTTAATGACTGTGTATAAATGTTAGTTTATACCTTGATATAAATATTAGTTTAGTTAATAACTTTATATGAATGTTAGTTTATAACTTAATATGAATGTTAGTTTATTTTATAACTAATTATAAATCTTAGTTTTAAACTTATATGAATGTTAGTTTAGTATATAAATTTATATAAATGTTAATTTAGTTTTGTTTAAAACCTTTATGAAAGTTAGTTTGAACATATTGTAAGAATATTCATATGTAGCCGTTGGTGGTAAAGATGGTGATAGTGATGGTGATGGTGGTAATGTTGAGGTCATACCGTGAGCTCTTAATGTATAAATAAACCTTTCCCTAGTGTGGCCATACTATAAGAAAGTTCCAATCACCCACCCTACTTCCAAAGGGAAGAGGTTCATATGTTATTTCCTCGTACGCAAGCAAACGGATAAGAAGATGATCGTAGTTTATTCATGGAAGATCGGATATGGGACAGGGACATTGTTCCATCACTTGATCGGAGTACATGGAATTGATCTCAAAGGAGGGGAATTGGGAGAATCTTCAAGCCAAATGTAACTTCACGGATTCATGGCAACGTGCCCGAAGGTGGTATGCATTTTATGTTAATAGAGATAGAATGATTGACGAACGTGCTAATTTTGTTATTTCTGATGAATCGCTCTTTAACCTTGGTGAGAGCCCTATTGAAAATTTTACTAGAATTTCCTTATAACCCGCATTTAGATGTGTCCTTAAGAACACCCTTAAGTGTCATATCCAAACTGCTTATTATAAGTATAGAAGCTATTTGATAGAAATATTTCGTACATTCAACGATTGTGTGTGCCTTACTAGTGATACTTGAACCTCTAGTTTTGTTGAACCTTTTCTACGCATTACTTTCCATTGGATAGATGATGAGTGGTTTATTCAAAAACATATTATTTTTTTTGAGGTTATGGAGAAGAGGCATAGTAGGTACAACTTTAAGTTTAGGATTATAGAATGCCTTAGACCTTACATTTGCTCGATAAATGATTTTTCCTTTTCCTAGACAATGCTACAGTTGACACAAATGTGGTTATTACGTGAAGACTAACCCTAGCTTGAAGTTGTTGAACAGTGGTGAGCTTTTGCACGTACGTTGTTGTGCTCATATTATGAACTTTTCGATTTAAGAAGGTTTAGGTGAGTTAACCCAATTTCTTAATCCCATTATGAGTGTAATTAAATGGATAAGGATTGCAGCCTTGGTTAAAGGAGGTACATGGCCTTATGTAACGAGAGAGACCTTAAGAAGAGGCAATGGTGTCTTAATGACTCATTAGAACTCAACCTAGAGGTTGTTGAAGGATGCCTAGTATCGCGAAATTTTGAACCTTCTTTATAACGGAACTCGAGTGAGGCCTAAGGACCTTATTACGGATGGCCAATGGACTAACGCTACCATTATTTGTGACGTTCTAGGATCCTTTGACCATGCAACCAAGATTTTTTCACAAATCTATGACCCTAACATTCATATAGTGATATTAGAGTTTGATTCCGTCGTTAACAATATTATAAAGCATTTTCACGTCCCTTAGTTTAGTGATGTTCTTACGAACATGTTAAGTATCAAGGAATTTCCCATCATTTACGACATAACAACTATTCTTGATCCCGGGTTTTACTATAGTACTCTAGGTCTTGCGTATGACATTGATGCTTACATAGAGAAATGTAAGACTATTTTATCTAATTTATATGATTTTTATGCTACTATTTATGCTCCTACACATAATGTATCGTCTCCGAGGAAAAGTTTTGCTATGAGATTCATGCAAGCAATTAGAAAAATCCTAAAAAAATAAAAACATTGGCTTCTTCTTCTTCTTCACTTTATGTTATTAACAAGTATCTTTCCTACCAACATAAAATCGATGAAAATTTCCAAATTATAAAGTGGTGGCATGATCACGAAGATAATTTTTAGTTTTAGCGAGAATTACAAAGGATATGCTTGCAATTCCCACCTCCTCTTTTGCTTTTGATTCTGCTCTCAGTATTGTTTCTGATTCTGCTTTTAGTGTAGGTAGACGAGTGCTCGAAGAGAAGATATACTGCTTATCCCCCAAAAGCATTAAAATATGTGTTTTCAAAGAGGATTGGGATCAAGTGGAAAGAACCCAAGGATTGAGGGAGGACGAGAATGATGAAGATGATCCTAGGATGCTAATGGAGACAAGCGAGGAATCCGATGGAGGTAAAGGCGATTCAAGTAACGCCGCAGCTGGGTCAACTAGCTAGGCACCACTCGAGGTTCGTAAAGAACTACGTGAAATTTGATTCCTTTGGGATACATAAGAAACTTAATTTTGAAAATAAAAAATTAATTAGAAAATTTAATTTTGATTTCCAAAATTAAGTGCAAGCCCTTTTTCCCCCCCACCCCCACCCAAAAAAATTAACAAAATTAAAACAAAAAAAATCAAATATGATTATATATTTATGTCTTTTTGTGATTATATGTAAATATGTAATGAATATGAGAATATCTCTCGATATAATTAAATAATATATAAATATCAACAAAATAAATGAAAAATGAATGTGATTAAGTCAATATAAAAGTTTATAACGAATGTCATTATGTGAATATAAATGTATGGATATAGGACGACCAACCCCCTGATACCATAAGCATAACTCCCTAGCGCACGTATGGATTAGCTATAAGCTCATGTAAGGAATGGAGCCTCATCCTATGACCACTCTTGTCCACAAACAACATGGACCAAAACATGTACAATAACCAATCAACCTCAACAAGTAGTTGGCCCCTCATTCCACATCGCGACAAGTCGCAATAATTGAAGTCATGAGCACATTGCCCTTCTCCCAGTGAGTATTCGTGAACTATGAAACTATGAACCATAAATTCTCTCACCTCCCCTATCATATCATCGGACTCCACTATCTCAGAAACCGCTCGTCCCTCAACAAGATTATGTAGAAATTGTCACACATCTAAGAGTGCGATAATTATCCCCCTAGATGGGAGGTGAATCAAGCTCATGGTAGGTTGTCAGTGTTTAGTAAACACTAAAATCAAGGGCATGTCAATATGCTCGAAGAGGCAATACGATAAGTGAGCTAGTCTGATACCATTGGCAATAGCTTTGGAACTCCAACGACACTCGTTCCTCCCCCCAAGCATGCAAAATGTCGCAAGGCTTCTTCTTATTATGGAATTTAGGGACCCCTTTATTCACTCTTGTCCAAATCTTGTGTTCTACGTGCCCCCCGTAAATAGGAAAGATGCTACCATTGAGCGGCCCACTTGACATTGCTCCCCGTACAAGCCAGTCCTTGTTGCACGTGTTTGGCACTTATGACTATATAAACTAGTGCTATTGCTCGTATTTGACCTAACAAATTGATCCCTTAATCGAGTTAGGCCAGGTCAAACAACCTTGTAAACGACATGGCGAGAAGTCCTCGTCAAGTGCCCGATCGAGTACAGTAGCAAAAATCCTTTCCACCCTGATCATCGTCGTCAAAAGGAATGGAACCAGAAGCCCCTGACATAAAGACTCGGAGCTTTCCCTATGACTCCGTCGTCCTCTACGTCCTAACTGAAGCAACAACACCTCGAGCTCGGGTGCAACGCTGCTAGAGTAACTTGTCGGTGGTAATGATCTTGCTAATGACATGCCCTGTAACCCTCTATTCATTTCAATAACGATTAAATTCTTAATTGCAACTAAAACATATTAAAACAATTAAATTAATCTTAATTTTGAGTTAAATATAATTTACTAACTATTCTCATAATTAATTTTATTAACTATAATATTATTCTTAATTATTTAAATATATTCTTAAATTTTTATAAGAATTAATCTTAATTACATGAGTTACATCTAACTATTCATATCTAATTCCAAATTACGACAAATTCATAATATAAAAACTCTTATTCTTAATTATATAACATTATTTCAATACATATTCGTAAAAATTAACATGATTAAATACACTAATTATAAATAACATAAGATTATATATTAACATGATAAACAACACTAATTAACTAATTAACATTATTAACACTAATTAAACGACTAAGTAATACTACTTAACACTAATTTACACATATTAACAGCACTATATGATCATAACGTAAATAAACATGACAATTAACATGTTTAACAATACTAATTATATATAACATAAAAATAAATTACATATTAATATGATTAACAACACTAATAAACTAAATAATACAATTAACACTAATTAAACAACTAAGTAATACTACTTAACACTAAGTATTACAAATCAACACTAATTAAACCTCGGGTGAGTAATATTAATTAATTACTAAGTGAAACTAATTAACACTAATTAGCGCTAATTATACGAAAAACAAAAAAAAAATGGTCGTTTAAAATTAAATGCTTGCCTATGGCAAGTTATTTCAAACTTCCGGCTAGCCTTTGGGGTAGGCAAAAATTACAGACGGTTAGCCCCATGCAAGCCGTTAATCTTCCTCGTTTGTTGCTCATTTCCGGTTTGACGACTCATTGTGTGAAGAGGAGGCGGATTTCCGGCGATGTGAAGGTGGCGATAGTGGTAGTGATGGCGTTTCTAGAAACAAATCCGACTAGGTGAGGTGAAAGAGAGGAGAGAGAAATTGTGTGGTGGTGTAGAATAGAGAAATGTTGATCGAAAATGTAAGTGAGGAGGAAAACGTAAGGGAAACGGGATATTTTAGTAAATATGGGAGGCGGGGAGATCAATTATGGAGCGGTAAATAACAAGCTCCTTGCTTTATTACTTACTTTTTGTCAAGGACCATCCATATAGAGATAATATAGAGCATAGGGTATTCTTTGAGTTTCCATTGGGTCCATGGTCTAATGAACACATTATTCTTTACACCTTAATGAACCTCAGATTAATTATATAGTGTTATACATATTCTAAATTTTGTCAGAGTTTGATGAATTTGTACACATTTACAAAAGAGAATAAAGAAATAAAAGTGACATTGTTTTTCGAACAATTACCCACTTATATTATATCACTTCACTACCAAATTTATCGAAAAATAGTTTGTTCGGTTGCTATTCGCCTATTCACAAAAAACCCAGATATTCTCTTAAAAAAAGAATAATTAATTTTGGGTGTTACTAAACATCGCCCGCGAATTACAAGGGATCGCCCGCATTTTCATCATAAAATGACTTTTTTGCCCTTACTAATTTAAAAAAAAAGGATAAATAAGTTCATTTCATCAGTCACTATAACATTGTAATTCTGTAAAATGGTTTTTCACTATAGTAAGGTGTATTTGACATTCAAAACATTCAAAGCTCACAATTAGAGAAGGTGTACGTGACGAATTAAGGTGTACTTGACATTAACTGTCGGAAATTGATAATGTCGGACCAACTGAGAACGCCTTCACCCGAAAATCAGGTAAAAGTTCGGATTGTACTTGAGAAATTGGTTGTATTACCGATGTGTTGCCGAAGCGTCTTCGAAAGACGTCATTCACCGTGGTGGGGCGTCTTCGAAAGACGCTGTTCACCATGGTGGGGCGTCTTGGGAAGACGTCACTGACCATGGTGGGGCGTCTTGGGAAGACGCCACTCACCATGGTGAGGCGTCTTCCGAAGACGCCAGCGATCATGGTGGGGCGTCTGGGGAAGACGCCACTGACCATGGTGGGGCATCTTCCCCAGACGCCACCCACCATAGAGGGGCGTCTTCCCAAGACACCTCAAATTTTTAATTTTTTTTTATTTCTAATATTTCCAATCTTGTTCTTTTAGGATAATAATGAAGATTACGGTGGAGATGAAATTGATTATAGTGGTATTTTTGAACATGATGATTTTGCAACATCGGAATTGGCAATTGAATGGGCTAAAAATGTTGGAATTCAATCCGGTTTTTGTTTGACGACTTCAACATGGAAAACGCAAAGAGATGGTCGATATGATAAATTGTTGAAATGTGAAGTTGATCGAGATTTGACAACAGCCGTGAGGTTCGACACGAAGAGGAAAGGTTGTGCTTGCTTGTTTAAGATTAAGGTTTGTCAGCGTCGAGATCTTAGCGGTTGGCACATTGTTGGTGCTTCGAAATGGGGTAAACACAACCATGAGTTGGTTGTGTATCCACAAGGACATCGACAGATTAGCGACATTAGTCCTGGTGCGAAGAAAGTTGTGCACGAGATGACTGAGGCACAAGTGAGACCGGCTAAAATACTGGCAACTTTGTTGGAGAAATATCCAGAAGATAATCCAAATAAAAGACATGTGTACAATGAAAGAGATAAGATAAGGAGAGAAAAGTCAGAAGGAAGGAACCCAATTCAGCAATTGCTATATCAAGCAATCAAGTATAATTACTTACACTGGTTTAAGAGTGATGAAGCCACTGATGTTGTGACCCATGTCTTCTTGGTGCACCTTATGTCTGCTGATTTGTCACGCACGTATCCGTATGTAATCCTTATAGATTCTACGTACAAGACAACAAGTACAAGTATCCTTTAGTGGAGATAATTGGGATGACTCCGGGGAACATGAACTTCGTGATTGGTTATGCGATCATGAAAGATGAAACAGAGTCAAGTTATCGGTGGGTGTTGGAGAAGCTGAAGAATTATGTTGGTCCTGAGGTGCACCCGAGTTCTATAGTAACCGATTGCGAGGGTGGTCTTTTTGCCCCGATTAGGGATTTATTCCCTAATTCCGCACATTTACTTTGCACGTGGCATATCAATAAGTGTGTGTTGAATAAAGCTTACCATTGCATGGGAAAGAATAAGGTTTCAGCTGAAAAATTCCAGAAGGGACGTTGGAGGCAAGTCATGTATGCTACTACGCAAGAGCAGTATGAGGATAATGTTCAGTTCATGATGGATTGCTATAGCTGGTGTCCTCCACTTTTACAATACGTTATGCAACAATGGATTCCTCATAAAGAGAAATTTGTGCTATACTGGACGAATCAGGTCCTTCATTTTGGGAACACTACGACTTGCAGAGTCGAGAGTGCCCACAATGCACTAAAGGACTGGCTTAACTCTTCCACATCGACTCTTGACACGTTATTCGAGCGTGTTAACAAGGCGATTGAGACCCAAGTCAACGGTATTAAACAATGTTTGGAGGACTCCAGACGAAAACATGGCACGTTATATCGAGGTCGACTGTACCAGAATCTCCATGGTCGCACTTCCCATCATTGTCTGAGCTTGCTGGAACAAGAGAAGAGTAGGATGAGTGCTTTAAGTGACGAGATTGACATTAGATGCGGGTGTGCACTGAAGACAACCCATGGGATTCCATGCGCTTGCACAATATCGCAAATCATTCAGTCGGGCGAGAGTTTTTACCTAGATCAAATTCATCCTTTCTAGAGATCGCTTATCATTGATGAAGTTGTAGACCCTAATATCGTAGATCGATCCACACAAGACACAGCACGTTTTGATGAACTTACAGGCCAAGTGCGAGCTAGTCATCCCTCGTTTGTACGTGATGCCACTCTACTTTTGCATGGTATGCTCCACCCAGATGAGTCGGAGATTAGAGAACCCGAGGGTACGACCATTACCAGAGGTCGACCTCGGCGTGATTTCAGTGCTTGGGAGTACATGGAGAGAAATGTTGCTCGGGGTCGGGGTCGAGGTCGGAGTCGATCTTCTAGCAGTACTCAGACTATGGGTCGTTCATCCTCATCTGTTAACATGCCCTCAACAGGTAGAGTGGACGTTGACCAATTCCCATATATTGATAGACTCCCCGGATTTATAATGCCGTATTTAGAAGGATGGAATGATGTTGTAGCTGATGGAAACTGTGGATTTTGATGTGTTGTCGATGTGTTTCATGGTTCTGAAGATCTGTGGTTCGTTGCCCGGCAAACAATGTTCAATGAAATTTCAACAAAACGACACAAATACCAAGATGTATACTACGACGGTTTGGATGCTGCGTTGGCACGTATCAGTTGGGGAGGAGGGCACTGTGGTATTGAGCATTACATGGAAATTATTGCGGATCTGTTTCCAATTGCCAATTTTTATAAGAGCGCCGTCATGTGCTACGGATTGGGAAACGATGGAGTTTCAGTATACCCATGTGTTACTGTTCTCCCTTGGGAAAGTCCTACTAGCATTACGAGACCATTAAGAGAATTTGCGATTGCACACTTGGGCAGATATAAGCATTTCATTCAGTTGGATTTAGCTGATGGTTTTCCAATACCACCAGTAGCTACCTTATGGTTTCAAATTCAAAATGAAAGTGTGGTCGGCTGGGAAGATATATATAGACAATGAATTGAACTCTGGCAAAGCTTATCATGTATTTAGGTTTTCAAATGTATCATTTTGAATAGAATTATGAACATGTATCATGTACCATTTCGAAATGTATTTAGGAGTAATTTGATGGAAATCCTACGGAAATTTTGACAGAGTTTCCTCTATAAAGTGAGCTACCAAGTGACGACAACAGTAAAATTAACCTGTTCCAACACAATCCACCAGTAGCAATAACACACACCTGTTCCAACACAATCCAAACACAACAAAATATCCAACAAAATAACTACAAATCAATATAAATGTATCAAATTCCATAAGAAACACGTCAAGACTCATCATCGGCATCTTGCATAGTCAACAATCGGTTCCACATGTCAATAATATTATCCCACCGAGTGCAAGCGGCCTTTGCCTTCTCGGTAGGCATCAAATCTCTAACTTCCAAAAAACTGGACGTTGCTTCAATCGCCATGTTCATCCACTGCACATAGAAGTAGAAACAATTATAAGAGACAAAAATTAATAACTGAGAATTATAAGAGTAAGTGACTTACAGCATCGGTTGCAGTTCGTGGTGGAACTCGATCTCTTCTGTATTCAGACCCGTCATTTGCTACAAGGCAAGGATGTGACTTCGATTCGAACCATGTCATGTACGATTCATCAAAAATGGAAGGAACCTCAGTACGCGCCAAATCACCTAAGAAGAGTCTTGCACCCCTCGGGAACTGAACCCACAAGTTCTCCACCACAGATATAGGCCACTCCACCTTATACTCGGTCGATACTTCTGGACGATAAGCGAACACAGGCTTGGGAGCGGGAGATGGAATGACCTGTACATACCCGAGTTGTCGCAAGCATCGGTTGGGCATGTAAGGCTCAATAATGTCCCGATATTGTAAGAAACCGAGGAATGCAGTCCTTGGTACCTTCGTAGCAGGGTCCCGAAAGTAAGGCAACCACTCAACATGCAAAGCAAACGATTACGAGTCATACGTCAAGTAAACCAAAATAAGAACATAAAGACAAGGATAACTATCCTCTGACGCAGTCATATTATCAAGCTGCCGACGAATCACCCTCAGTCGCTCTGTAGAATTAGTAACCATGCGGACATTCCAACATCTGGCACGAGGGTACCCTTCTTCAATGGGAATGCGGTCTCTATGAGGACGAAAGGCAGGAAAATACTCATATATCCATGCCTAAAATAGAGTAAGACAACCAGTGAGTTGCTTACAATCAGTACGACTGGCTATTCCAAGCTGATGGTACAAGAATGCTAGAGTAGCCGATCCCCATGAGTATGTTCCCATAGTACTGGGTTCTCTCGCCTTTACTATATCCCGTGGCCTTACCCTACAACCACTCTTATCAAGGAACAAACAACATCCAAGGCATAGAAGAAAATAGGCACTAAGTTGATTGTTCAAATGCCTAGGTGGATCCACCTTCCTACACAAATCATCGACTGCCTTGATATCCAGTCCACCTCCTTGCCAATATTTACGAGCATCTAGTGTTTCAATGCTCACAGCAAGTAACTCAGCACAATAAGTCTTCAGATCCCTAACATCTGGTTTTTCACTAACTAATTTACCCTCTACAGGGAGCCTAAGTATCTCATGCACATCGTGCAATAAAATCGTCATCTCTCCAAAAGGGTAGTGAAATGAGTTGGTGTCAGGCTGCCAACGCTCTATGAAAGCTGATAAAAGGGTAGCATCAATATGTGTTGAGTCCCTTAGGTTTTGATTGATAGTTTTGAATGATGACAAACAGCTAAGGGAAACAGGTCTTTGAAAGTGTTCAATACAGTTGGGAACCAGCTAAAATAGAACACTGTTTCCCTAGATAAGTTATTACTTATATGAGATATTTGTTGAACTAACTTGTCTTTATACAGGGAACAACTAGATGATAAATGAGTTATGCATCTAAGTTGATTTCTAAGATTGGAAGCTTGAAAGGATTTTCGATCAACTTAAAGGAAGGTCCTTGGTCAATAATTTAGTTCATTCATGGAAGCTTTCAAGACTTAACGAATGCATGAAGGAAGACCACACTCGAAGAGTTATTTAGGATCTTTATGTAAATGCTCCGTAGTACAACTTATATAATTGAGTATATAAAGTGCTTTTAGTATATTAAATATCGTTATGAAATTTGGTACAAGGTTTGGAACATATTTCATAACATATTCAGTTCAGGGAACCAGGTCAGGGAACCAGGTTAACTGAACAGATTATTTAAGCTGCGGTTTTTACAAAGATTTTACAAAAAGGATATTTTCCGAAAAATATTGATTTAAGATATATCCAAGCAGCTAAAAGATAAGATGATATTTTTGGTTAGCTAAAAACTAGGAAGTATCTTATCCTAAGTTGATCTTATCTTATGATCAAATTAATTAGGATAAATACTTATCATAAAATCGCATATATCTTATATGCATGATTTTAGGGTTTAGCCAACTAACCTATAAATACATCTTACTCTAAATAATCAGAAGTACGGCTCTCACGCATTTTTAATAGAGTTCTATCCTTGAGAGCTAAAAGCACTAATTAAATTATTAAGTGATACATAAGAGCATAATAGTGTTTTAACGTTTTTCTTTATTTGACTTTTGAGAGTTAGATCATTAGAGAGTTCTTGATCTTGTATTAAGTCTTTGACAGAGGGGTTGAAGACTTGGTGAGTGTTTGTGAGTTCAAACACACTAGGAACTTACGAGGGTAAGTTTAAAGCACATTCGGAGTAGAGTATGGGGTTTACTGGTTCCCGGAGTAGGGAAACAGTAGAGTGTTCTATATCTTTATTGTTCGGAGTAGATTAATAAAGGACTTAGGATAGGAGGACGTAGGCCAGAGTTGGCTGAACCTCTTTAAATCTGTGGTGTTCTTTATTGCTTTGTTTTATTCCGCTGCATAAGGGAACCATCACAACTGGTTCCTTACACATAATCCGAAAAGAAGAAAAAATTGCTAACGATTACTTAACACTCAATTCACCCCCCCTCTTGAGTGCCCATTGAACCTTCAATTGGTATCAGAGCCTAAGCTTCTCGAAAGAGTAACATCTAGAGGAGTTAAGAATGAGTACTCAAGAATTAAATGCAATCGGTTATGACAACAAGACACCAAAGTTTAATGGAAATAATTATGCCTGGTGGAAGAATAGGATCCAGAATGTTATCATGGGTATTGATTATGAATGCTGGCTCGTAGTTAAAAATGGTCCTAATATCATTCTCAAGACAGATGCTGATGGGAAACAGGTTCCCAAGAAGGATATCGAATTGGTCACTGCTGATTACAAGTTGCTGGAGAAAAATGCTAAGGCAATGTCAATTCTACAACAAGAAATAGGTGAGAACGAAACAAATCGTATCTCTGGTTGCAGTAGTGCTAAGGAGATATGGGACACCCTTGAACTTGCGTTTGAGGGAACCAGTGAGGTAAAACGGTCTAAAATTGATTTAATCATGTCTAAATACGAATTGTTTGCTATGAATAAAAATGAAAAAATCAATGATTGCTTTCGTAGGTTTATGACTATTGTTAATGATCTTAGATCACTTGGTAAAATATTTTCTGATGAGGATCTTGTGAGAAAAATTTTGCGTAGTTTAACAGATACATGGACAGCTAAGGTAACAGCAATATATGAAGCAAAGGATCTGTCTACCCTGTCCTTGGAACAGCTGATTGGTTCCCTTATGACCCATGAGATGCTGATTGACTCTAAGTCTGAGAAGGAACCAGCCAGAGGCATGGCACTGAAGGGAACAGTAGAGGAAGAAGAAGATGAGATCAGCCTGATTGCAAAAAGATTTGAAAGATCTCTTCGTGATCAAAAGAGGAATTTCAAAGGTAGGAATTCCAAAAACACTAAAAAATCTAACTCGTCTTCATCTTCAGGTTGCTTCAAGTGTGGTGAGAAAGGACACATCATTCATGATTGTCCAAAATGGAAGGACAAGCAATCTCAATCTAGAGATAAGAGGGCTTTCAAGAATGCCATGATAGCATCTATGTGGGGAGAATCTGACTCAGGATCTGATGAAGAAGAAGATACAACTAGTTCTGATGTTTACCTAACTGCCTTCACAAACATTAAGGAGAACAGCACTGGTCCGGGAACCAGAGGGGGAACCAGTACATTCAAGAAATGCTTAATGGCTAAGAAGGATGTACTACAAAGACATAAGGTAAACCTTGAACAAATTAGAATAGATATGCATGAATATGATAGAGAAAATATGCTTGCTTGTATAGATTCTTTATTAGATGAATGTTATAAATTAGGTGAAACTTACATAACCGGCAAAAGAGAACTAAAAGAAAAACGCAATGAATGTGAAATTGCTATTGCTAGTTGTGATCATCTAGAGATGGTTTGCCATAACTTGAAAAATCAAAATGCTGAACTAGAAGTTGAATTGGACAAGTGCAAGGTAGAACTAGAAAGGGCAAGATCTTCTGAACTTGACTATCCAAGTGACGGTGAAGAAGATCTGATCTCCTGGTTCCCCAGAGACTTATCAACTACTAGTGAAGTCCCTGATTTCTCTACAGTCATAAGTAAAGAAAATTCTTGCAATAGAACCTCTCTGTTGAAGGCCTTTAAAACATTGACTTTCAACTTAGAAAATTCTTACAAAGAAATTGCTTCACTTAAAGCTGCTCAGTCCCCTAGCTTTCCTACTGGAACCAGCATTGAAGTCAGCAGTATGATTAATGAATATGAAAGCACTATCTGTAAGTTACATGCTGAATTTAATCAATTAAAAAGTGAAAAACAATCAGCAGTTAGTAACATGTCTAATGACCCTACGGTTTTAGATCTTAACTTATAACTTGCAACTTTAGAAAGTAACTTTGAGTCTTTGAAAGAGAAAAACGAGTTGTTAGTTAAAACACTTGAAACAAAAGAAAGGGAATTGCATAACAGTCATAGACATTTGGATAAGCTACTGAATGCACAAAGGACTTTGAACCTTCTGACTTCATCAGGAGGAAACAAAGGAAAATTTGGTCTTAGTTATACTAGACAGAGAACCAGGACTAACTGGTCTCCCAGAGAAACCACCTGGATCACAGAATATCAGCGAGGTAAGTATGTCATGACTAAAGAGATGCACGTGTGTTTTCATTGTGGTAAGAATGGACATAAGATACATGAATGTCCAGCTAAGAAAATTAGTGCTAATAAGAACAGCAAGAGTAAAATGTATGTGTGGAGAAGAAAAGATAAACATGATGTTAATGTTGTTGAAAAGGGACCCAAGTGTGCTTGGGTTCCTAAAACTAATGTTTGATTCAATCTTACAGGCTAGAGTGAAGGGAGACACCTATTGGTATTTGGACAGTGGTTGCTCAAGACACATGTCCGGGGATAAAGATCAATTCCTTTCACTAGTGGCCTTTGATGGAGGAAGTGTCACCTTTGGGGATAACAGCAAGGGAACCATCACTGGTTTAGGTAAGGTTGGTAAGACACTTTCTAACACAATAGATGATGTTTATTATGTTGAAGGCTTGCAACATAATCTCTTGAGTATCTCTCAATTATGTGACAAAGGTAATAGAGTTGAGTTTCAAGCCAACCTATGTCACATAGTTAACTCACAAACAGGAGAACTGGTATGTGAGGGAACTAGGAAGCATGATGTCTACATCACCTTCTTAGATAAGATCCCTCAAGACAAGTCCATCTGTTTGAGAGCTGTTTCTGAAAATAATCAATGGATTTGGCATAAGAGGTTTGGACATGCTAGTCTAACACTTCTAAACAAGCTTAAAGCACGTGACTTAGTGATGGGTCTTCCTAACATTAAGTACGAAGTTGATAAAGTTTGTTCTGAATGTGTAAGGGGGAAACAGGTCAAAATCTCTTTTAAGCCTAAAACTGTTTTGAGTACTAGCAGACCCTTCGAACTTGTACACATTGACTTGTGTGGTCCCATGAGAGTACAAAGTCGAAGAAGTCATAGATATGTCTGTGTTATGGTCGATGATTATTCCAGGTACACTTGGGTAATGATGTTACACACAAAGGATGAAACATTTGAAGAGTGGGTAACATTGGTGAAACAAGTGGAGAACCAGCTCACCCATAAGCTGGTCTCGATAAGATCAGACCATGGTACTGAATTTGATAATGCTAACTTTATCAATTATTGTAGGGAACATGGAGTTAATCACAACTTCTCAGCCCCTAGAACACCTCAACAAAATGGTGTTGTAGAAAGGAAGAACAGAACTCTTGAGGAGATGGCGAGGACGATGCTCATTGAGAGTGGTCTCCCAAAGAGTTTTTGGGGTGAAGCTGTTGACACTGCTTGCTATATACTGAATAGAGGTCTCATTAGACCAAAGTTAAATAAGACTCCCTATGAACTTCTTAAAGGTCGAAAGCCCAACATCACATACTTTCGTGTCTTTGGATGTAAATGTTATGTGCATAATAATGGGAAGGACCAGCTTGATAAATTTGATCGCAGAAGTGATGAGGGAATCTTTCTTGGATACTCTTCTCACAGCAAAGCATATAGAGTCTTCAATAAGAGGACTCTCTGTGTTGAGGAGAGTGTCCATGTCATTTTTGATGAATTTAACATGTCTTCTGAGATTGCGCAGGTACAACCTGATGAAGTGATTGGTTTGATGGATTTCACGGGGAACCAGTATACTGGTCCCTCAGATGAAGTGCAAGCAGAACTAGGCCTACCAGATACTCCACCAGATAATAATGATGAAGTGCCTAGAGAAGAAAATGGAGAAAATGAGGATTCTGAAGGGGAACCAAATCCTGATGGTTCCACACATAATAGACAGGTAATGAGCTTAGGGGGAACAGAAGAAGGTACCACCCCTGAACTTGAGGTAAGTAATGATAGAGGAAACAGCATGAATGTGAATTCTCCTGGTCCTTCAGAAAGAGAAGAGATTCATGAACATGCTAGTTCCCAACTTAATGAGGAAGCACAAAACAGTATTAATGTCAAAAGTTTTAGATATAAGGCCTCTCATCCCACTGATCAAATAATTAGTGATATAAATAAGGGGATTCAAACGAGAAGAAGTGTCTTTCAAAACTTTTGCGCTTTCTATTCTTTCCTGTCTAATGTAGAGCCTACTGACTATAAAATGGCATTGACTGATCCTGATTGGATACTAGCTATGCAAGATGAATTAAATCAGTTTCAGAAAAACCAGGTTTGGCACCTGGTTCCCCGTCCAAAGGAAAGATCAGTCATTGGTACTAGATGGGTCTTTAGAAACAAGTTAGATGACCTCGGTACTATAGTCAGAAACAAAGCAAGGCTAGTGGTGCAAGGGTACAATCAACAAGAAGGAATTGACTATGATGAGACGTTTGCACCAGTAGCTAGGCTAGAGGCTATTAGGATTCTAATTGCTTATGCTGCTCACATGAATTTTAAGCTGTTTCAGATGGATGTGAAGACTGCCTTCCTTAATGGCTATTTGAAGGAAGAAGTATATGTGGAGCAGCCACCTGGTTTTGAAAATGCACTGTTTCCCCAGCATGTATATAAATTGGATAAAGCATTATATGGCTTGAAACAAGCTCCAAGGGCTTGGTATGAAAGACTGTCAAATTTCTTGATGGCTAATGATTACAAGAGGGGAACAGTAGACAAGACCTTGTTCATAAGAACCAGGGGAAAACACTTGATTATAGTACAAATCTATGTTGATGATATTTTATTTGGTGCTACTAATCAAACTTTGTGTGACGAATTTGCAAATCTTATGCAGAGTGAATTTGAAATGAGTATGATGGGAGAACTAGGGTTCTTCCTAGGTTTGCAGATTAAGCAAACAAATGATGGTATAATGATCCATCAACAAAAGTACTTAAAAGAGCTGCTGAAAAAGTTTGGCATGGAGAACAGCAAAGCTTATGATACACCTGTTCCCACATCCACAAAGTTGGATGCTGATCTTAAAGGAAAAAATGTTGAAGCTACGCTTTATAGAGGAATGATTGGTTCTCTACTTTACCTAACAGCTAGTAGACCTGACATTGTGTTTTCTATTGGTTTGTGCGCTAGGTTTCAAAGCAATCCAAAGGAATCTCACTTGAAGGCTGTTAGAAGGATACTCAGGTATCTTGTGGGAACAGCAGATCTGTTTTTGTGGTACCCCAAAGGCAGTACCATCGATCTCATTGGATATACAGATGCAGATTATGCTGGTTTCCTAGTTGATAGAAAGAGCACATCAGGTATGGCACACTTCCTTGGCTCTTGTCTTATATCATGGGGTTCAAAGAAGCAAAATTCAGTGGCCCTATCCACAGCAGAGTCAGAATATATAGCTGCAGCTTCATGCTGTTCCCAGCTACTGTGGATAAGGAACCAGCTAAAAGATTTTGGTGTTATGTATAAAAGTGTTCCTATCTTTTGTGATAACACTAGTGCAATCAATATTTCAAAGAACCCCGTGCAACACTCCAAGACAAAACACATTGAGATAAGACACCATTTTCTAAGAGACAATGTGGAAAAAGGACTGGTGGAGATGTTGTTCTGTAAAAGTGAAGATCAAATAGCTGATATCTTCACAAAGCCTTTATGTAGAGAGTCTTTTTGTAGGTTAAGAGTCCTTCTAGGTCTAGTTAGACTTTAGGCGACGGCTTCAATTATTTCCTTCAATGATTGGTTAGAATAAGTATGCTTTTGTATCGATTATGTATATAACTATGTTGCTTACTTGCAAATATTGTGTAAATAACCCCAAGTGGATTGTTGTTGCATAGAAACAGGAGAAGTTATTTTGAAACATGCTGAAAATAGAATGACTGGTTCAGTACAGGTACCAGCAAGAGGAAACAGCAGTTCAACTCTGATATGTCATCCGAAAATATCTTATTTTTGGAAGATTACTATAAGATAATTTCTTTTTGGAAAGAATTATCTTATTTCAGTTATTCCTATCCTACAAAGAGGCAAATATATCTAATTGCCTAATTTATAGTCGGTTGACTCTTTTGTAAAAAGATAACTACAAGTTTTAAATTTTCAATTTCTAAAATGATTTCTCTCATTTACTTTGACTCTCAACCGGCTAGTTATTGGAAATCCTATGTCTGTGCAATTGATATAAATACACATAAACACCTTGATACAACTTCACATCACATCATCACTCTACTCATCTCTCTCTCTCGTTCAAAAGTGGTACCCTGATCACTGTTCACTCGTTCCCATCTCCCTCAAATCTGTGGAGCTCATTTGCTACAATGGGTAGGAAATCAACCAGGGCTCTAGCTAAGAAAAGGAAGGAGAAGACTCAAGCAAGTGAGTCCACACAATTGAAGGAGGCCTCCATCAATGAAGCAAACCCTGCTCCAACTTCATCGAGCAACTCACCTCCTACCACCACAAAGAACCCATCACCAACTCTATCTCCATCTTCTAAATCTCCCTCACCTCCACCTCCCAAAAATGCACCTTTACCCAAGACCCCTGAGGCTGATGATTCTATCATCAAGGAATCTGTCTCATCTCAGGGGGACCAGCCCAAAAGCACTGAAGAATTCTTCAACACTGTTGGAGAAAGGGAAGAGGAGGAAGTCCGTAGTGAGGAAGATGATCTACAGATCATTGGGCATAAAAAGTGGACTACATAACCCTTGGTTCGCAGCAGAGTGACCAGGTCATCCCTGAAAAGGATTGGCGAAGTAGTAATAGAGGAACAGTCGATGGACTCTGCTGGTTCCAAACGAAAGAGAACAGCGCGGAAGTCTGCAAGAGGTATGTCAGTAGAATCTCCATCTGTTGGTATGACTGATTTAGGTTCTAGGGTTGTGGTATCTAGGTGTAAAACAGAAGTTGGTTATTTTGATGAAGTTGCTTTAAGTGATGTGAAAGAGCTGTTAGAATATCAGGGTTGGATGCCTTTGTTTGATGTCTGTGATGCTAATATTGATGGTGTTAGAAAGTTTTATGTGAATTTGAAACAAATGTTGGATAGATCGTTAAGTTCAGTTGTGAATGATGTATAAGTAAATGTGTCTGTTGCAAGCCTGGCTGGGTTGTTGAATATACCCAGAGATGGTTTTGATGAGTATTCTGGAGATGGATGGCCCACACTTATAGGGGTCAGTCCAGATGAAGTGCATGATTTTGTGTTTGGAGGGAAAGTTCCAAAGAAAGCTGGAACGTTTAAAACTGGTAGCTTGAAGGAACCAGTGATGCTGGTCCTTCACTCTGTGTGTAACAAGATGATTATCCCTCGAGCACAAGGTAGGGGTTTTGTGCGCATTATGGAAATGGTGCTTATATACTTGCTGATGAAAAGGATTAAGATAAATCTTCCCTCTCTAATGATAAACCATATGATGAATTGCTATAATTCATCCCACCACTCTCTTCCTTATGGCTCCTACATAACTAAGCTTCTTAAAGAGAATAATGTTTCTCTTAGTGGATCAACTGCTCCTGCAATGGTGTTTACCAAAGGTATTCTGAAACAAAAGGGGTTGATCATAAGTGCTGGGGTGTTGAAGTTTAGGGAGGAGGAACCAGTAGAGACTCCTAAGCCTGCCAAGAAAAAACAGAAGGCAGAGGAACCAGCTGGTCAGCAGGTTATTCTTAAGAGGCTGGAGAGTCAGGAAGAGAAGATAAATGCTGTAGGGGATCAGCTCAGCAAGTTAGTGAACTTGGTTGAAGGTCTATCCACTTCATTTATTATGAGGATGATCAAGTTAGAGAAACAGATTGCTGGCAGTTCTGGAAATGAGAAGAAACAAGTTGAGGAGGACCAGCAAGTAGACCAGCAGGAAGATGACAGTGAAGAGGAGGAGAACCAGGAAGAAACAGCTGAGGAGGCTGCCACTGAAGAAGAGGAAGGAGATGATGAAAATGATGATGATGATTGAATCTGTTCTCTTTTTCATTTAGCCTACCTTTATTATATTATATTCTGAATAACTGATTTTGTTGGACTGTTTTTATTCCTCCCAATCCATGAACTTGTTTTGATATGGATTTGGGCTTTATCGTTCACTTTTGTTGGTTTGTATTAAACTATGATCTTTATTGACGGCATGACTTAACTTTGACTATTCTGACCTTCTTTTGCAGCACTTTATTTGTATAATGGTTGATGCCATTGGATGGTTTAGCACGTTACTTTATGCATAAGATGCTACTTTTGCATATCTTTTTAATGATGCCAAAAGGGGGAAAATAGTTGAAGTTGAAGCCTAGAGTATTTACTAGTTTAGATTAAGTCGTTTTTTAGTCTAGTTTAGATTAAGTCGTTTTTTGAGTCTTTTTACTTTTACTTACTTCATTTTATTTTCTGTTTAGGGAACCAGTTGGCTTAACTGACTTGTTCCATTGAGTTTTGAGTTCTTGAAGTTTTTGACTATTTGTTTTTGAGTATGTTCACAGGTGCAGAAACTTCAAATGTTTGTCATCATCAAAAAGGGGGAATTTGTTGAGTCCCTTAGGTTTTGATTGATAGTTTTGAATGATGACAAACAGCTAAGGGAAACAGGTCTTTGAAAGTGTTCAATACAGTTGGGAACCAGCTAAAATAGAACACTGTTTCCCTAGATAAGTTATTACTTATATGAGATATTTGTTGAACTAACTTGTCTTTATACAGGGAACAACTAGATGATAAATGAGTTATGCATCTAAGTTGATTTCTAAGATTGGAAGCTTGAAAGGATTTTCGATCAACTTAAAGGAAGGTCCTTGGTCAATAATTTAGTTCATTCATGGAAGCTTTCAAGACTTAACGAATGCATGAAGGAAGACCACACTCGAAGAGTTATTTTAGGATCTTCATGTAAATGCTCCGTAGTACAACTTATATAATTGAGTATATAAAGTGCTTTTAGTATATTAAATATCGTTATGAAATTTGGTACAAGGTTTGGAACAAATTTCATAACATATTCAGTTCAGGGAACCAGGTTAACTGAACAGATTATTCAAGCTGCGGTTTTTACAAAGATTTTACAAAAAGGATATTTTCCAAAATATATTGATTTAAGATATATCTAAGCAGCTAAAAGATAAGATGATGTTTTTGGTTAGCTAAAAACCGGGAAGTATCTTATCCTAAGTTGATCTTATCTTATGATCAAATCAATTAGGATAAATACTTATCCTAAAATCGTATATATATCTTATATGCATGATTTGAGGGTTTAGCCGACTAACCTATAAATACATCTTGATCTGAATAATCAAACACACAGCTCTCACGCAATTTTAATAGAGTTTGATCCTTGAGAGCTAAAAGCACTAATTCAATTATTAAGTGATACACAAGAGCATAATAGTGTTTTAACGTTTTTCTCTATTTGACTTTTGAGAGTTAGATCATTAGAGAATTCTTGATCTTGTATTAAGTCTTTGACAGAGGGGTTGAAGACTTGGTGAGTGTTTGTGAGTTCAAACACACTAGGAACTTACGAGGGTAAGTTCAAAGCACATTCGGAGTCGAGTGTGGGGTTTACTGGTTCCCGGAGTAGGGAAACAGTAGAGTGTTCTGTATCTTTATTTTTCGGAGTAGATTAATAAAGGACTTAGGATAGGAGGACGTAGGCCAGAGTTGGCTGAACCTCGTTAAGTCTGTGGTGTTCTTTATTGCCTTGTTTTATTCCGCTGCATAAGGGAACCAGCACAACTGGTTCCTTACACATAATCCGAAAAGAAGCAAAAATTGCCAACGGTCCCCCCCCTCTTGAGTGCCCATTGAACCTTCAATATGGTTGAACATGGCCCAAGGCAGGTGGGACACTCTAGTGTTATCTAAGCGTGCACAAATAGGTGAACCGACAACCATCCATGATTCATACCAAGTTCGCAAATTTGCGCACGCTCTATCTCTGTAATTCATCATCATTCCAACTATCAATACTTTCTTCTTCATCCTCCATACCTACTGACTGCTCGTATCGAGTAGAAACCCTCTCCCTTCGAGCCGAGGCAGACACACCACGAGTACGTGGATGCCTTGGACCCGAATCATCCTCTAAGTGTTGTCTAATCATGTGAGCAGGTATCGATTTCCCTTTTCCTGGTCGGTAACTCGATTCCTAATTACATCAAGGAAAATGACATAAACATAATACTATATCCTAAACATACATTTTAAAATAAATCAATTACCACAATTAATATAATAATTAATACACAATTAATATATATCTAAATATACATTTATACTTAATTAACTCACGTAGTTAATATAATAATTATAATTATATATACTAAACATATATTTTTTACTTAGGTAATTAACATAATAATTATAACTAATATATCTAAAACTTATATTTTAGCTAATTAACATAATTAATATAATAATTATAATAATATATCATAAACTTATATTTTAGCTAATTAACATAATTAATATAATAATTATAATAATATATCATAAACTTATTAATAATTATAATAATTAACCTAAATATACATATTAATATATTATAATGCCTAATATAATTAATTAATTAAATTCATTAGTAATTAACAAATAAATTGAAAAAAAAAATTACATCACCTAGGGTTCCGGCGTAGGTGATGGCGGCAGGCGGCCGGCGGCGGCAGCCGGGGCGCCTGCCGCCACCACCTACGCCGGAATCGGAATTGGCAATTAAAAAAAAAAAATTTACCTCAACCACCGGAAAAGCCGCCGCCGGTGCCGCCGCAAGAGGTGTCGGCCTCCTCAACACTTCTTTGCCGGGTATTCGGGACATGATGTTTGAAATGAGATTTTGTAAATTTTGTTTGGAGAGAATGATGAATGAATGATTTTTTGTAGGGATGGGTTTGATTTAGTTGATATAATATACTAAGGGTGTAATGGTAATTTCATTTGAAAATTTGCGGGACATGGTGTAATGGTAATTTTTGTAAATTTTAAATACAGACTATGTAAATTTAATCCATTTTGAATTAATCTTCCTATTAACGTAGTATGAAATGGAGGGGACTAAAATAGTAATTAAAATAAAAGAGTATAAAATACGACAACTGATCGCTCAGTGAGGAGAGAATAAGACCAACTCCAGCAATCCCTGATCGCTTAAGGGGACAGTGACACCCAAACCCATGAACGGCGTAGCAGGCGGTGTCGGAGGTGTCCCCGGCGGAGGAGGCAGCGGAACAACGTTATCGGAGGTGTACCAAAATGCGAAGAGATTACAATTGAAGATCAGAGACTCGCTTGAGAGACTCGAACGCCTCGAATCTTCCACCTCCGCCTCCTCCGCCGTGTCGCCGGAGTTCGCTTTCGATATCAAGAAGGACATCTCGCAGCTCCACTCTCTTTGTTCTGATATGGATCATCTTTGGCGCTCTGTGGCTGTAAAATCTCAGCGCGATCTCTGGAAAAGGTCCTGTCTCTCACTCCTAAGGCTTCTAGAATTCATTCGATTGATCTTGATTTCATATTTGTTTGATATTTTTGTGGATTTTATGTGAATTTGGAACATATTGATTCGGATCTGCATATTCGGCTAGAATTGTGCTGCAATTTGATGCTTGAACTCTTACAATTGAATTGTTGATCTTGATTTTACTTGATTTAGTCAGTAGAAAGATGACTTATGTTGATATATAACAATAATTGAGATAAACAGGTTATTTGAGTCGTATTTGGAGTTAGCTTTGGCTCAAATTGGTTATTTCTTTGCTGCTATAGTATTTGTTGCAAAATTCTACTAAAACCTGTGGAGGCGAGTTATTCAGATTTTTATCGTTATGTGTCTCATGTTGTGTATTACTACTTCTCGAATATATTGCGAGGTTGTAGTCTGTTTCCGTACTGATTATGAAGTATATTTGTGAAGTTGATGAGCAATGCGATTGCTGTGTAATAGATGTGTTATTGATGGTTGGTATAGTAGTGTGGTTATCCCATTACAAAATACAACTTTGTTTACTTGAAACACTGTCAAAATGTCATGTGAAGGCAGGTTATTCGGATTTGAGATTGTGTTGGTCTTATGCTCTCTATGCAATATATTTCTGCCTTTTTCAATTGGTGAATTAGCAGATTTAGGCATAGAAAGTTTATGACTGGCTGTTGTTTAGTTAAGTTTATTGCTTAAGGATGTTTACCTGCTGAATATTATTTTATGTTATTGACGATCAGAAAGGTTGAACAAGTTGCTGAAGAGGCTTATTCATTGAAAGAAAGTTTAGACAAGTACTTTATGAGAAACCAAAGACGAATGCAGGAAGCAAAGGAGAGGGCTGAGTTGCTGGGAGGCATGGTACACAATTTCTTCTACACTTGGCTGGAGCATCTGCAAATGTTCATTTTATTCATCTATATTCTGCTTTCATCTTATTTTGTCTCCCTATCTTATGTGACTGTTTCATGTTCTAGAACGGGGAATCTTCTCATGTTCTAAGAATCTTTGATGATGAAGCACGAGCAAAGCAGTCTGCTCAGAATTCCTCAAGGATGTTAGAAGATGCTTATTCAACTGGGGTGGCCATCCTCACAAAGTTTGCAGAACAGAGAGAAAGCATGAAGGTACTTTTGTTAAACTGTTGGGTGTCAGCACTGTTGATAGATTAATAGATTACATACATATGCTATTGTATGATATGAGCTGCTGTGAATTTTGAAGTTGATTTGCTATACCTATGTTGATAAAATCATGCACTAAATGGCTCTAAAAAGTATAGAGTTTGTGTGTTTTTTTTAATGTCTTATATGCAGTAATTTAGAAAACAGTTCTTAGCAGTTGGATATGTTTTGTGAGTTGCATACCGTATGTATTTGCTTTGTATTCCATGTTTGACCTTATGTCTTTCTGTTGACTTAAGCATACAACAAGCTATGGAGCACAGATAAAACTATTGTGAATGTACTGAACTTTTTTTGTCCCCCCCCCCCCCCCCCCCCCCCCCCCCCCCCCCTCCCCTATGCTACTGGAATGAATGCAGTTATGATTGTTGTTTTTTGTGGATTTCTGTACAGATGTACCTTAAAGGTCTGTTTGTTAGATATCAAATTAGTTTCAAACTATATAATGTGCTGCAACTATTTGCTAATATATATTTAAAACAGTATATTTATAATGGTCAAAGATCACAAAATCTCAATTCAGAGTTGAGGGATATGACTTGTTTGGAATAGATGTGGTATGGTAAATTTTGAAGTGTAAGGAAATGAATTTTCTTTCAAGATTAGCTTGTCAAATGATTTTATGGGTTTTGAAGCTGGAGCTGAATAATAGGGTTTACCGTCGTGGTATGTGGATGTATAGGATGAGAGATTTTGAGCTGTTGCCGCAAGAGTGCATTACCTTTCTTCCCTTTATGCCACCATGTGGGTGGTTCTTTCAGGTGTTTCTATAGATGTTGTATTGCTTGGTAGATATATTCATATATATATCATTTTTTTGTCTTGATTTTTCTTAGAGGATATCACACCAATTACATTCTTTATGATGTATACATTTTCTTCTTTGAAAAATAAAAATATGTTTTTGGCTGACTGCTTTGATCATTCAAAGTTCATCGTATTGGTCGATGTGAACTGCAGATAGACAATGACTCTTAATAACTGACCATTATGATGTCTGCAGGCTACATTCTCTTTCACTTCAATCTACTTCAACCAGATGTTGGTTGAAAGTTTGAGATGGAGTTGTATAGAGTCCTGGCTTTCAGCTTAGGCACACTAATGAGCTTAAGCTCTTAGGTTAAATTTATTAGAAGGTCCGGTTAGTGGGACAGAGGGTGGATATAGATTGGAAGGAGTCAGGTTGGGGAAAGGATGGATGTTAGTGGTCTGGTGGAGGGGGGCTATGGGGTTTGCCATCGGATGAAGTTAGACAGAAGCAGTTGGAAAACCTATGAACGTAGGAGAAGATAACGCAAGTGATACCAGAGAGTGGAGAAGAAGAAAATATTGTGAGATTTATTTTTACAAATGATACATCTAAGTAATATAAAGTTGAGATAAGCAATGGCTCCACATAATTATGCCTTGTTTAGCTTAAAACAAATTCAGGGCCGTAAAAAACCTTATGCTAAGTTCTGTACGAAGTTATATGCTCAAGTCTTTTCTTTACCTTTTAAAATGGCAAATAGCGTGTAGTGGAACTATAGTTTACTAGCTATAGAACTTCCCAAGGCAAGTTAGCCACACTTTTTTCTTCTAGACCCTTTTGTCACATGCTGCATGTATCCTTTACTGCTGCCCAGGTAAGTGTTTACAGCCGCTTTTCTGCAAGTCTTACTCGCTGGTTATGCATAAACTGTGTTGGAAACGACCTCGCTGTAGTTGCATGTGTTCTGATTGGGGTAATTTTGATGTTTAGTGTATGAGCTATTAATTTTCTTGTCCACCCCATTTCCTTAGAAGATATGAGGGGAAAACCGCTCCTTCATAAGCTTATTATTGATTTTCTTCGTGATTGCATGGTTGCAGAGCGCACATCGTAAGTTACTTGACGTTTTGAATACAGTAGGGCTCTCCAACTCGGTGCTACGGTTGATTGAGAGGCGGAACCGTGTAGATACTTGGATAAAGTTTGCTGGCATGATCCTCACTTTTGTTGTCTTGATTGTGTTGTGGAGGTGGAAACACTAACAAGCCTTATTCATGATCTTTGATAAATGCCTTGTTCCCACAAATCATCTGTTTAACGGTTTGGTAACTGGTTAAATTGCATCATTCGTTCTTAAAGTTTACAAATCTCAAGTGATTACTTTAGAATTTTTAGACATTTTTGACATAGGCTATAGCAGTTCAGCTCAAAAATAAAATATTACAAACATAAATTTACCCTTAAACCGCTCGTACATCTATTCTTAAATACTATACGAACTAGCATACTTTATTTTTGTTGATGTTTATTAACTTCACTGTATAAAGTTCGAACTCAAAAGTGACACTAACCCGTTTATAAAAGGATTTAATCAATTATGAATTTATATAGACCGGTCTTTTAAAGAGTTATATTTTATTAGGTCTTTAATATGTCATGTTTTATTGGGTCTTTAATGTGTCATGTTGTATTGGGTCTTTAATGGATTATGTTTTATTGAGTCTTTAATAAATCATGTTTTATCGGGTTTTTAATGAGCAAGTCGGGTCAATAATTAGCTAATAGTTTTTTAGGCTTTTAAATACTATCAGGTAATGAATTATTTCCACTCGTCGATAGTCCACTGCCAAAGATTGAAAGTGATACATGTAAATTATACTCTATATAGATAAAAACTATACTCTCCTTGGACGACATGGCTTGATTCGTCTCGTTTTGTATCTTCCTTAGCATAATCTAACTCAACCCGTTTTGCATCTTTTTTGGCTCAACCTGTCCCTATTTTGCATGTGACTCATCTCGGTTATAACCCGACGTAATGCACAGGTCTAATCTAAACTAAATGTGATATTTCACTTTTTATCTAAGAACAAAACTTTTAGTTCATCTATTGTTTTGTTTGGCTGACATATACCCATTTTTTGGGTTTTCGTTTTGATTTAAGTTTATAGTTTTTAGTAATTGATTAGTTATTAGATATAAGAGAATATTTTTTTGGCAAATTAATAACTAACAACAAGAAACAAAAACAGCCACCCCGTCCTAGCTATAGCTGATATAGCTAAGTTATGGGCTTTAAAAACAAGACATCTAAATTATTTAGAACAAGAAAAAAAAAAAAATTTAGCAGCTCCTAGCTTAATATCTTGAATCAACAATTTGAGCTTCTTTGACGGCTTTGTCATATCCAGCAGGATATTGATTGACTCAACATAGTCTGTCCGAAGAAGACAAGTCTCTCCCACCAAAGGAGCTTCCCTCATGCCTCTATGGATGGCCATCAATTCCGCATGCAGAGGAGAAGACACCCAGACTTTTTGGCTACCTTGGACATATTCCCATTCACTTAACTTAATATTCCAGCCAATCCCAACTTCAATATATCATCTTTGCTTTCTTTTCTTAATCTTCTTCCAAACCTCATCCACCTTTATAATAGTTAACTTTCTACCTGAAGGTTCCTATTGTCCCAAAAAAAAAAAGATATAAAAGAATAGAAGTACATAGTAAAACAACCAAATTCACTAGTCAATCTTATGTAGGCTATACAACGTGTGTAATGATGACTTATGAAAGTTAACCTCAATCCTCTCTATCTTATTGTACACCTATTTCATCTTAGATTCTCGGTTTACTTTAGGTAAATCAAGAATACTTCTAACTATGTCATCATGTGAAAAATTATCTTGTTAGAGTTTTCAGCATTCCTTGTACAACTTTTCTTTACTTTAGAACAACAATTTTGTTTGGCTGTCGTATTATACTTAGCATTAACGTGTTCTAGGATACAAATTTTCTCAAAAAAAAATGTCAAACCTCAAATTAATTTTACAATAACCCCTTGAACAATATAGGAGGATAAACGATATTATCGTTCTTTTATAATCAAATAAAATGTTATAAATAAAACTGAAAAACAATGCTACTAGGATGGTTGAGTCGCACACTATGCTAATCTTTTTAAAACATTCTCAGCAATGTCTAGAAATGTGCAAGTAGCTCGTAACTTGTAAGATCATTGGATGTTCCCCAAGATAAAATAGCCTCTCATTATTATATACTGATGGATTCACCCTAATCCAAATGTTGAGCAAAACACCCAAAGCACCAAAAAAGCTGCTCAAATATTTGAGAGGAAAAAAGAGAAGAGAAACTAAATTGTTTTTGAAGTCGAGGAGTGTGGAGTGTATATGCTAAAGAACCACGGTTTATATAGGAGTTGAAAGGCAGGAATGCAATAATGAAACAACTAGCATTAAGGACATTAACATTAAATTGTAATCAAATCGACATTAAAATTGTGATCAAATTAAACCTAAAAAACAGTCCAATATATTATGTTCACTTAGTAAAGACCAGGGCTCAGAGTCAGACTCGGTGGTGTACGCGTTGTTGGATTTATTAGTGTTTTCTTCTTCCACAAAAATGGATTCTTCATAAATTAAATTATATTCTCTTTCGTCTACCAATATAAAACTCCAAAACTTCTAAAAGATTCACACTTGTTCAAACAGAAAATATTATATCATCATTGATACACCTTTGATTCCCTCAAGCACACATATGCACACAAAATGAGCAGCAAGGTGCATTTTAAGGGAGCAATTACAGTGGTTGGTAAGAAAGATTTGCAATTGGCTTAGATTAATTGAGATTATGTAGATTTTTCTAGAGATATGCACACACAGCCAAAAGATAACGATTGAAATATTTGCTACTTGTGAATAAGCCAACTCTAAGCATAGGATAAGAAAAGGAATAAGAGGACTACAATTACACACACAATAGTATTATGAAGTGTACAATTAATTACACACACAATAGTATTAAAAAGTGTACAATTACACACACAATAGTATTATGAAGTGTACAATTACACACACAATAGTATTATGAAGTGTATTTTAGTAGAGACTATAGAGTAATCCAACACAGGACACCAAAATTCAAGCACACTAAAGGTTTTCAACTTCTTACTTAGCTGAAGAATAAAAGCACACTTGAAGGTTTGTATGCGACACGACAAAAGCGAAGAGCAACACACATTCTCCTTAATCGTGACTAATTGTAAGATGCATTAACGCATACTTCATCTCTTTTTAGTAGTTATATTTGATTTTTATGGTCTCCAATACATAAGTTAAATATTTTTTTTATCTCTAAATTCATAATATAAAAACTTGATTTTCTAAAAATTTACATACATAAAGATGCATCCAATAAGGATCCAATTGAATATATTATTTGTTATAACATAATTAGAATTCATGGTCAAAGTTTATAATATTTGATTTCCAAAATGAAAATATAGCAAGTAAAAAAAGACGGAAGGAGTATTATATGTTGCATTGATCCTCATAAAATTTAGGGAAAAAGGTAGGGGAATTTGATTACTTTGTTTATCGAGTGCTTTGATGACAAAGCAATACTAATATGTTCTGCATTTTCTTTCCCCTAACCGGAAACTCGAAAACCTTTCATGAAGAATTATGCATGCAAGAATGAATAACGTACACATTATTAAAATTTAGGAATCCTTGACGTTTTTACTATAAAATACTTCAGAAAATGGGAATGACGAGCTACTAAACTTTAGTTTTGAACCTTGGTTTGCAAGAAGCTAAATTCAGAAATCTATACAATGTTTTATAAAACCATGCTCATTCAGGGAGAGTTTATTCTTAGAAGCATGGTTTTATAGGAATGTTTGGAAAGGCTAGGACTTACTCTCTCAATCCCAAAAATTGGCATAAGTACAAAAATTAACTTTTTAAAGATACAACGGAAAATTTTTGGGGAGACAACCCAAAATGGACAATCTTTAAGGGAATGGAGCAATTTTTTAGGACACCTCCAAATAAAAAATGGTGCAATCTCAAGAAAATGGAGGATAGGAGTTTGGAGCATGATTTTCTAGGATTGTCTCATAAGCTACAGAGCCAAGCTCAAATCTCACTCTTCCAAAGTTCGACATACCAAATTCCACTCATTTTTATTTTATGAACTCGAAACCACCATAGATATTCTACTCTTGTTCCATGTTCTTTTCTTATAATTGCTTGTCCTTTTACCTTTTATATTATGTACATACAGAGTATGTTCTTTTATTATGAATTGAACACAAAACACTTTTTAAAACTCAAGTCCTTTTTTGGATGAAAATGTTTATGTTAATTTACTTAAAATTGTGCGTTCTTTTGCTTCCATAATATAATTTTCAATTGAATGCCTATATCCTTCATCCTTCATCCTTCATCCTCTCCCCATCGAAGTTTCTTTCTATCTAATTTTTTTTCCTGTTTACATGTCCTTACATGCTTCTGCCTATATACTCTTGTGCAACAAAAGATAAGGATAAAAATGTGATATAATAAGGTAAAACTCAACACTAAGTGAAAGATGAACATTCTTTGAGTTGAAATACTTCAATCAATTGTTGTGTGTTTTACTGTTATAGTAATGTTGTAAGTAAGGGACATAAACACATGGAGGTAGACGCATATTTTTTATGTAAATATTTGTGATACCTAGGCATGCATGGTAACTCTCAATTAGTAGTTCACTAGTTCAACACCCTTAAGAAGAGATGAAGCGGAAAATAAACTTAGTGGGTGCAACGATTGCTTATGAGAATCAAGATAAATAGTTTCTTTGCACTATCCCTTCTAAAATGTGATATCAGTCTTTTCAATAGTTTCTTTTGTATCCTCAATATTAGTATTGAAATATTCATAAGAAATTATTATTAATCTTTATCAATATACTTACAAGGTTATCAAATTAAGATAGTGTTTGCTTAATTTGACTTCAGGTTTAAGTCCGACTTTATTTAAAATTGAGGTGTGTGACTCAATTTTATTAAAAAAAAGTTATTTTTTTTTATATAAAAAAAGGTATAAGTTATAGACGTGATTTAACAAATCTTACTATCAAAAGTTTTGACTTTAACAAAATAAATTAGTTATTAATTTAGCATCTATAAAGCCGTTCGCAAACAAAAACACTTTACAATTATGTAAGTTATAACAACTAATTTTAGACAAAAAGAGTGGACTATCAATAGTTGAATAAAAATTAATTACTCCGTATGTTGCAAATATCTCCACGAGTAGTTAACAATCTTAACATAATCCCTTGCTCTTTCCTTACCTTATCTTCCTTTCTGTTCCTTTACAGTTTACAACCATTTCATCTCATCACGCTCTTCAATCCTACCCTCCAAATTCGATAAACCCTAACCCCCCCCCCCCCCCCCCCCCCAATTTCCGACGTTCCTTCAACCTTCGCATTGAAGGAGCGCCCCAAAAACCCTATCAATGGAGTCGTCGCTTGAACCCCAGCAGGAAACGACGTCGCTTATCGCCCAGCAATCCTCAGGTATCCGCGCTGTGCCCCCTCATGATGATGACGACAATGTTAACGAATATGATGATGATTTTGATGTTGAAAATGATATAAAAATGAATAAAATTGATGAAAATTTGAAGAATTTGGTTACTACTAGTAGTAATGAGAGCAGTAACAATAGTATTAGTAGTAGTTTTGGTAATAATGGGAGTTATGTGAATGGGAAGGAGGAGTTTGAGACTCCTTTAGCGGGCCCAGATAGCCAAACAATCGAGAAGTTTATTGGGGTTGATGGAATTGATGAGGGTTTGGTGGGTTCGGGTTCTCCCGGAGTTTGGGGCGCGAAGCCGGGATTGCCAGTTGCGAAGGTGTCTGATGATGAGGGTGAAATTGAGGGTTATAGTGGAGAAGAGGAGGTGAGGGATTATGATGTTGAGAAGGCTCCTAGAGTTCAGGTTTTGGGCGGGAATGAGGATGAGTCTTTTGAGGAGGCGAAGGAGGAGTTGGTGGATGGAGGTTTGGAGGGTAAAGAGGTTGGTGAGGATGATGGTGTGAGGTCGAAAGTGGAAGAGAATCATTCGGATATTCGGGGTGCTGAGATGGTTGATGAGAGAGATACTGTTGTGGATTCAATTAATGTGGATGTTGTTGAGGCTGTGAGGTCAGGGGTTGCTGTAGTTGGGGTGGGAGAAGAGAAGCAGGACCTGAAAGTTGAGTTTGTGGATGCTGTTGCTGAGGATAAGGAAGAAAAGGTGGTTTCTGAGGTTGAGGTAGAGAAGGAGGAGGCTTCTGTCGTTAAAGAGCCTGCTGTTGTAGATTCCGCGTCAGTCGAGGAGGGTAGTGGGGTGAAGGTTTTTGATGAGGGTGACTCTGTTGTGGACTCCATAAAGGTTGATACTGGAGAAGCTGTTAGGTCTGGAGTTGCTGTTGTTGGGGAGGTAGAGGAAAAGAAAGGCTCTGGAGAGTCGGAACCAGAGGTTAGGAATACCGTTGTTGGGGAATCTTCTGTGACAATGAAAGATTCTGTTGCCGAAGAAACTGATGAAGTGGACTCTAAATCTGTAGAGGCTGTTGAGGTAAAGGTTATGGATGGCAGAGACTCTGTTGTTGATAAGGTGAATGTTGATGTTGTTGAGGCTGTAAGGTCTGGAGTGGCCCTTGTGGGGGATTCTGGGGCAGCTGGAACTGACATTGAATTCAAGGAAAGGAGTGACTCAGGGATTGCTGGAACGCAGGTTGAAAATTCTCCTGTCGAAGATTCTGCTTCGATGATGAAAGATTCAGTAGCTGAAGAACATGCTGAAACTGATGAGGACAAGGTTACAGGTGAAGGAGACTCTATTGTTGATAAGGTGAATGTTGATGTTGTGGCCGTGAGACTTGGAGTTGCTGTTGTGGCGGACTCTGGAGCAGCCAAAACAGAGACGAAAACAGAAGTCAAGGAAGAAGCAACACCTGTTGGTGGAAACATGACATCTGCCAATGAGTTTGAGCCACTGGCTCATGCGAACTCGTCTGAGGTGAGTACTTTTAATGATAGTCATGCTGAACTAGTTGCTAATGGCATTATTGAATTAACTAAACAAGTTTGCCTTTGCAGATTGTTGATGTTTCCGGGGAGCAGCACAAAGAGGCCCTCGAGAATGAAGCAGTAACACCTTCATCAGTAGAGATTGATGAGCTACTGAACACAGAGGAGATTAAGGCAGAAGTTGACGAATCCAATCAGTATGGGTCTGCTGATGGAATACAAGTTATTTCTAGTGGGGAGCAGAAGGTTCAAGATGATCATGTAGATGATGCTACATCTGATCAGATTAATGAACGAATTGAAACTTCCAGCCCAGAAGAGGGAGAGGAAGCTGAGGAGAGGTTTTTTGTACCTCAAGAGGAACATGATGATGAAGGATCTGATGGTGAAGGTGAACCTCAGTTCTTTAACAGTGAAATCTCTTCCAGAGATTTTATGGACGAGTTGGTATCTGGTGATCGTTCAGAGATTATTGATGGACAGGTTGTCACAGACTCGGAGGAAGAAGCTGATTCTGATGAGGAAGGGGAGGGTAGAGAATTGATTGATTCTGCTGCATTAGCTGCCCTTTTGAAAGCTGCTACTAGTGCTGGCTCTGATGGTGGCCCTATCACTGTTACATCTCAGGATGGATCACGCCTTTTCTCTGTTGAGCGTCCTGCTGGCTTGGGAACATCACTCCGTACTGTAAGACCTGCATCTAATTTAAGCAATTCCAGCATCTTTGCTCCACCTAGTGTTGCTGCTCCATCTGAGGAGAGCCTAAGTGAAGATGACAAAAAGAAGTTGCAGAAGATACACGAATTGAGGGTGAAGTTCTTGAGGCTTGTTCAAAGGCTTGGCCAGCTAGTAGATCAATCTGTATCATCTCAAGTTCTCTATAAACTAGCAATTCTTGCTGGAAGGACACCAGTTCCGGCCTTCACTCTTGATAATGCAAAACAGACAGCTATGCAGCTTGAGGCTGAGGGAAAAGATGATATAGATTTTTCTTTGAACCTCCTAGTTCTTGGGAAGAGTGGTGTTGGCAAGAGTGCCACCATCAATTCTATATTTGGTGAAGAGAAGGTCAAAATTAATGCATTTGAACCCGAAACCTCTCTTGTTAATGAAGTTTGTGGAATTGTAAACGGGGTCAAGATCAGGGTCATTGATGCACCTGGTCTTAGATCTTCTGCATTGGAGCAAGGTTTCAACCATAAAGTCTTGGCCTCTGTAAAGAAGATTACCAAGAAATATCCTCCGGATCTCATGCTTTATGTGGATCGGCTGGATTCACAGACAAGAGATCTGAATGATCTACCCATGTTGAGGACAATCACCAACTCTCTTGGTGCTTCCATTTGGCGGAGTACCATTCTCACTCTCACTCATGCTGCTTGTGCTCCTCCAGATGGCCCAGCTGGCACTCCAATTGGTTATGAGGTGTTTGTGGGACAGCGTAGTCATGTTGTACAGCAATCTATTGGTCAAGCTGTTGGTGATTTGCGTTTTATGAATCTTGGCATGATGAACCCTGTCTCGCTTGTGGAGAACCACCCTGCATGTCGGACGAACCGAGAAGGGCTGAAGGTACTTCCTAATGGCCAGGCATGGAGACCACAGTTAATGTTGCTATGCTACTCTTTAAAAATCTTGGCCGATGCTACTTTGACCACAAAGCCTCAAAATCCTGTGGATCAACGGAAGTTTTTTAATTTCCGTGTCCGTTCACCTCCTCTCCCATATTTGTTATCTTCATTGTTGCAGCCTCGTACCCATCCCAAACTCTCAGCTGATCAGGGTGATGACAATGGCGATTCCGATTTTGACTTGGATGACTTGTCCGATTCTGATCAGGAAGAAGAAGATGAGTATGATCAGCTCCCACCATTTAAGCCTCTGAGGAAATCTCAGATTGCTAAGCTTAGCAGAGAGCAGAAGAAGGCATACTTTGAGGAATATGACTACCGAGTGAAGCTTCTTCAGAGGAAGCAGTGGAGAGAGGAGCTCAAAAGAATGAGGGACATGAAGAAGAACAGTAAAAATAGTTTGGATGAATTCAGTGAGATGACAGAAGATTATGATGGTGAGAATAGTGCTCCAGCTGCAGTACCAGTTCCGCTGCCTGACATGGTTTTGCCACCATCTTTTGACAGTGACACTCCAGCTTATCGGTATCGATTCTTGGAGCCAACTTCACAGTTCTTGGCTCGGCCAGTTTTGGACACCCATGGTTGGGACCATGATTGTGGTTATGACGGTGTCAATGTTGAGCAGAATCTAGGAATAGCAGGACGCTTCCCTGCAGCAGTCACTGTGCAGGTGACGAAGGATAAGAAAGACTTCAACATCCACTTAGATTCTGCAGTTTCGGCTAAGCATGGAGAAAATGGTTCTAGCTTAGTTGGCTTTGATATTCAAACTATCGGCAAGCAACTTGCCTACATTGTGAGAGGGGAAAGCAAATTCAAAAACTTGAAGAAGAACAAGACAGCTGCTGGAGTATCCGTTACCTTTTTGGGGGAGAATGTGGCCACAGGAGTAAAACTCGAAGATCAAATTGCTTTGGGCAAGAGACTTGTATTGGTGGGTAGCACAGGAATGGTTCGTTCTCAGAAAGATGCTGCCTATGGAGCTAACTTGGAAGTACGTCTCAGAGAAGCAGATTATCCCATTGGCCAAGATCAATCCTCATTTGCGTTGTCATTAATGAAATGGAGAGGGGACTTGGCAATCGGAGCAAACCTTCAGTCCCAGATATCGGTTGGACGGGGTACAAAAACAGCTGTTCGTGTTGCCTTGAACAACAAACAGAGTGGGCAGATCACAGTGAAGACAAGCAGCTCTGATCATGTAGCTCTTGCTTATGCTGGTCTCGTACCTATTGCTCTCGCCATCTATCAGAAATTCAGGCCTAACATGAGTGAAAATTACTCTGTCTACTAAACATCCGTATTTCATTTTTGGTGTCTGTGGGTTGTTTCTGCAATGGTGATCATATCATGGCTGCTTACTTTGTTTTTTGGGGTCACTGTTTATCCTTTTCAGCAAGGCTTTGTTTTGGGATATTCCCTACTTCCTAGTATATGCGGGCTATAAGTGTATTAACATGAGTATCAAAATTGACTTTTTATTGTTTCCCATCAATGCTATTCTTATTTCTTATAAAGTACTTCTTACTCGCTTCTCTCCCACTCAAGTGGCACCTATTTACAATTGGCTTTTGGAGGAACTTTATTTACCCCTCCGTTACATGTGTTTCTTGCACAGTTTTCGATGCATATATTTTAACCCTAATATCTATAAATACGTATTATAAAAAATATATAATTTATATATTAAAAAATTATACTTCGAGATTAATATAATAAGATTTCATATGAATATTTTTTAACTTATATATATTAACGAAAAATCATATTTAAGTTTTCCACTTTTTAAATAAAATATTCTAAATAAGACAAATTGTTTTAGTATTTTTAAATATCAAAGTCTTGTACTTCTTTTAAAGTATTATATACACACGGGACACAATAAAGATATAATAAAGTTATATTAGATCTTTGAGCTAGTATTTTAGAAACTGCCCAAATAAAAAATGGTTGTGGACATGTTTAAAAGAAAAGTCATACTCATAATTTTAAACATTACTCATTATATATAATCCAATAACTTTTACGAGACTAAGTGATAGACAATTTATTTTCTCAACATACCAAAACTTCATCCTAAAGGTATAAACTTGTTCACTATCGTTATAAACTTAACCTTTTACTAAATTAGTTAACACTCGAATGTATAATATTCACTCTATTCTTACAAAATGCCTCAATTCATTATTTAAAGTCAAAGTTTGAAAAGTTATAAGAAATAATATATTCAAGTGAGATTTTGTTGAATGCATATCAATGTAAGTTTTTAGAATATAAGTTTCTATAATTTATTACCTTCAAATTTAGAAATAAAAAAGTTTAAAGTCATGTATTAGAGATATTAAAAATAAAATTGGACAATTTTTTAGGGATGACGCATTTGCCTTTGTGGCTAGGTAATTTCAGAATGCTAAGTAAAGAACTTAAGAGCAAGTGAGCCGGAGCCATGGAGGTGGACAGCCGTCAGAGGAAGCTGCTCAAAGACGTGTTTGGAGGATCATCATCATCAGACAGTGAAAATGAAGAAATGAAAGAATCCCCTTCTTCACCTCACCATCTCCCAACCCCAAACAAACACGGTCTTGTTCATGTCTCTCCTTCAACAACAAACCCCAGCTTGAGCTGGGAACGCATTCCAGAAATCTTAGGCTTATGGGTGTTCAGGAACTTTCTCTCTCCTCAACAACAGTCTTCCCTTCTTTCTTCCATTCAAGATGGTAACTTTCTTCATTTTCCTTTGATTTGGGGCTGATTTCGTTAATGTTATTGTTACTGTATGAATTTTGTTTGGTGATTATGGAAATATTGAGTGGCTTTTAATTAAGGGTTATTACATTGGTGATGGGGGTTTTCTTAGAACTACGATGGGTTCGTTAAAAGATCGAATTTTTCGAGTTTTGAAATCTGATGTGTATGTTATTGATATCTTTTAGGTACCCCTTTAGTTTGAAGGAACATAATTAGGAAAGGTTAGGGTGGTTTAAGATTAAGTGTTTCTACACTGGTGATTAATGTTGCGGAGGATATTGCTAGGTTTGTGAAAAGACCCAACTTTAGAAATCCAATTTGAATTTTTTGGGTATCGTTTTTGTGCTCCTTTAGTTTGAATGAAGATAATCAAGATAGGATTGGGTCCTCATTAGTGATTAAAATTGTCTAGAACATTATCATTTTGGTGTTTCTTTAGTTTGAAGGAAGATAATCAAGAAAGGATTGGATAGTTTAAGATCAAGTGTAAACATATTAGTGAGTAAAATAGTGTAGAAGGTTGATAGGTTTGTGAAAAGACCCAACTTTCAAAATCTAATGAGAATCTTTAAGGTATCATTTTGGTGCTCCTTTTAGTATTAAGGAGGTAATTAAGAAAGGATTCGGTGGGTTGGGATTAAGGGTTCCTACTTTGGTGATGAATGTTTGGAACCTAGTCAGTTTTGCCAAAACGTCAACTTTCGAAATTGAATGTAAATATTATAGGTATATTATTGGGACCCTTTGAGATTCAAGGAAGATATCTAAACTTTAGAATAAATGATGGATTTCAGTTGGCCAAAAGAACTAGGCAGTTTGAGATTATTTTAAAAGTTTTGTGATGGAAATGCTGTTGAACTTTTTCAGGATTGAATGTGAATCTTATGGGTATCTTATTTGTACGGCTTTAGTTGGAAGGAAGATATTGTACCTCATGAATACAATTTGATGATTGGTGGTATATTTTGTTCATAGAAATTTAACTTTGTTTGGTTCTGAATAACCATGCTTTTAGCAGTAGTTTTGAATGGGATTTTTCGGCCTTTAATGTAAAGGATGTGTTCTGTGGGATTCTGTGGCAAAACTTTCTGTCACTTGAGACTTGAGAGGAGCAAATCAAGTCCTTTGGTGTCATTGGAGAAGCCAATTTCTGCTCCATGGAGGAGTGCAGGGGTGTTACTGTTTAATTTTGTGAGCCGATGAGATACATGTTCCTGTCTACTATGGAAAACAAACAAAGAGAATGATAGGCTGAGCTTGAATTTTGTTTAACTTTATCACTATGATTATAGTTATCATCAAAAGTTCTGTTAGTAGAAACAGGACATCCTTAATTCTTTGATTACATAAAATGTTGTTCATTATTTGTCAAAAACCATTAGCCTTATTTGACTATGAGTTGTTAGGTGTTGGCTGGTTGTCTTGACTTATTTGATGTGTTGTTATTGTTAGTTGTTTGTATTGATATTCCCATGTCTGTTGATTGTATCGGCTATCTTCCAAACATGATTGGTAAAATTAGTCGTTGGTTGTATGCCAAACTAATCTTTAGGCACAACACTCAGCCTTTTTATTATCGAGAAACAGGGTTTTAAGCTGATTGAGAAGCCATTCACCAACCATGACTTTTAGTTATTTAACCACATGAAGAATCTAAAAGCCATTATAAAGATAACAAATAGTCGTATACCAAACAAGCTTTTGTTTCAAGGATTTCTAGTTGTAGCATCCTTGTCGTTATCCAAGTCCAAGTTGCATAGTTATTATTGGTAAAGTGTAACAAAGTGATCCACCACTTATTTTTCAGTGTAAACAAATGGAATTGGCATATCAGGGTACTCCAAACTACATAGAAAAGTTTGCTGCTTCTTTGTGAGAGCTCTAGTGAAGCCGTTTATACTTTGGCCTGGGAAAACTGAGTTATAATTGCACCTAAGTACCCCTATCTGAATTAAGTGGAACTGTATTAAACTGGATAACCTGAATTTGACATAAATTAAAGTTGACTTGATGCAAAATGAATTGACCTGACAATTAATATGGACAGTCGATTCATATTTTAATTTGTAGTTTGGTAAATTACTAATTTACTTCAAAAGAAATAATTCAATTGAATCAAGGTAGCACTAGAGTTTAGCTCGAAAGTATCTTAGCTGAACCCATTCCAAATTAGCGTCTATTGAGTTCATTGGGCTCTTAGCTTTTTTGAATATTTCTATAGTCTTATTTAGGCTTTGCCATTATGAAGCATTTATCAAAAAGTAAATACCTAATTGTTGATTTTCTGTACTCTATGCTTGTATGATTAAGAACGGGTATGGGTTTTATAATGCCGTCTTTATGCGTCAACTTGCCTTTTCTTCCTTCAAAATTAGTGCATGTTAGTTAGGATAATTAGTTTATCTCTCTTGTTATTCATTTCTTATAGTTTCAGTTAATTTCAAGTTTTCTAAAGCACAAATTTGTTTGCAGAAGGATGCTTCACTGAAGCTGCTCACAACCAGGTGCCTTTCCTCTGTTCTTTTTATTTTCTATGGCTTGATTTTAGAACTATTCACATACTCCTTTTTTACACTCTTTGGTGATTACAGCCTGTTCCTAATATTTTGGAGGCCTAGGGAAAAATAAAAATTGGGGCCCTAATTAACAAGTTAAGTATAAAAAAATCAAAATTAAGGGTTGACAAAATGATTTGATGACAAAATTTATAATACAAAATTTCTTTTCATAAATTGACATAATTTGTTGAATTACTAGAAAATCAGTGTTAATAGACTCGTATTATACGTATGCCATAATATTGTATATAGTATGGTGTAAGATGAAATCATTGAACGAAGGGAAGAAGAGAGGGTGTCCAAAAGGTAATTAGCAAAACTATATATTTTTTCAACTTTAATGATGTAGTATGTACTTATTGCAATAATTCTGTTTCGTTGCAACTTAATAGAATTGTTGCCACACAAATTCATAGATGTAGCCTAGTAGAAAAAAGGATGTATAAGGATTATCCCAAATCATTTATCTTCAGAAAAGGCTTTATCCTATGGACATAACATGAATTGAAGTACAACGGTACAACTCCACCTTACAGCTTTACCAAAATAAAAATTTATCCTATGCAAACACACAAACAGTACAGCAGTACTCCCAAAAAAAATTTATCCTATGCAAACACACAAACTGTATAGCAGTACTCCATGGCTACTGCAGGCACGATACAACTTTGCCAAAAAAAACTCCACGGTACAGCAACACTAGTACACTACAACAGTACATGAAATAGTAAAGGAGTAAAAACAGTAGTACATGAAATTCTTTCTGTATTTTAGTTAGTTTTTTTTAATAAATAAATTTGTAAGTTTTGTTCTTGGGCCCTGGGCGGTCACCCTGTCTGCCTGGCTCAGGGACGGGTCTGGGTTATTATTACTTAAAGGTAAATATAGTCATATGGGGTCTTATTAGATTCGTCTTTTTAAAATGTCAATTTTTTATAATTTTTACTTGTTGATAATTAGAAATACTAATGTGTTAAAATGAGCATTGGCAAGTGCACCTAAAAAAGATGAGGTGTAATTCCTTTCATTTTTTTCCATTCATCCTTCTATTTGTGGTCATGATCATATCAACTTCCATGGGGTTAGTTGATGCTCAATAGAGTATCGTCTGTTCAAATAAGAATGTACTGTGATATTTTTGTTTCTTTGGGGCTGGTAGAAAATAAAGCCAGTTCTTCAAAAGTAGCTCCTTTTGACTCTTCAGCCTATCTGCCCCCAGCTCCTTTTTCTGTTCTTTTCTTTTCTATTCATGATAAAAATTGGATTCAAGTATTTTGAAGAGTGAATTCCTTGTGACTCTTTCTCTCATCTGGGGGAATTTGCTGAGTAGAGCAATGATACATTTGTGTAGTGCAGTAAGCAGAGTTTTTTTAATGTTGTATTTATTACCTTTGATTTGGATTGTTACATTTTTTCAAAAAAGTTCATATCATTTTCTGCATATTTTCTGGCAAGGCTCAAATTTTACGAGCTTCAAGGCTTAAAATATGGTTAAATGAAATCTTCATTGTGCAGTTTCTGAGTTTATTTTGTCAAAACTTGGGGCCACACTGAAAGCTATTGTGTCTCCAGAGCACGTAACAGATCACCTGATAGTTTCTTCTCCATATGTTTCAAACAGAGAAGAATTGTGAAAATGGGAAGAAATTTGAGGCATTGGGCCTACTTATCTGATGTGATTTGGATGCTTCTTTCTTTTTCTTGCCTTATTGTTTCCCCTTTACATGTCCAGTCACTGGTTAAAAAACTTGAGTAATTTTCTCAGTGCAGGCTATGAGATTTGGGAACCTTCCTTTTTGGGCACTTGAGCTTTCTGAACAAATACATGATATGGTCTGTTTTGGTGACAAGGAAGCAAAGTTGATTGCGGAAAGTGAGTTGTATGTATTGCCTCCACAGTTGCTGTCTAGGGACCCGTTTTTTGATCAACTAATTATAAATGTCTACCAGCCAGGTGAGGTGCGATTTGGTTATGTAGCTTTGTACTACTTGACATTGTTCTCTTCGTTATATTAGTTATTTATGATTAGCAAGTAACTTTTATCCAAATAAAAAGTAACTTGCTGAACTAGAATTACTCTTGCTTGTTGGACAACTTTCATGTTCGTATTTAATTCTGATGGCCAGAAAGTTTTAAATCACATTGTTACAGATTTCTGCTAGGATGTATCAGATCAATTTCATCTTTCACTAAGACATGCCCATCTCGAATTAATATCACCTACACCCTTGCTTCTGATCTGTCTCTACTCTGTAACCTTATGAGTTATGATGGAATTCTGAATTTCTTAGAGATCTTCTGCTTCCTTTTGAAGAAAATTAGGATTGGCCGATTGGTGGATAGTAGATTGCCTAGAAAAAAGAACTCTTTAAGTAGTTTAGCAAGAGTAGCCGCAAAATTCTCCAAGTTCATGACTCGCCTCTGGGGACTAGTTTATCATATTATATGAAAATGGGTTTGTATCATTGAAAGTTTGAACACATTATTTTATCTTATCATCTTGATACGTGAAAGTCTATTGAAGTTTTAAACATCGTACAGGGCATCTGTGCTCATGTTGATCTTATGCAATTTGAAGATGGGATTGCAGTAGTCTCCTTGGAGTCGTCTTGTGTCATGCAATTTTCACCAGTAGGAGCAAATGGAGAAGCTCTGATAGCAATGGCCCCAATTCCAGTATACTTGACACCAGGATCTCTACTCATCTTGTGGGGAGATGCTCGCTACAATTGGAAGCATGAAATAAATCGGAAACCAGGATTTCAGGTTTGGCAAGGGCAGGAATTAGTCCAGAAAAGGAGGACTTCCATAACTCTAAGGAAGCTTTGTAACTCTTGAGTAGTTCTGCTATGCTAGCCATCAGCTCGAATATTGTAGAATGAACATCGTAATGACAATCATACGAGTCAAATTAAGCATGTTGCATGTCATGTTCTTCTGTGAAGATTTTGCAGAATTCATTGTGATTTATTTGTTGCAATGGCCATATAAATGCTAGGTGGTTATGTGGGACTTACAATGTGAGGGATTGTTTAACAATAACAAAACTTGTTCATCAGCTCATCGCTGAATAAGGTTAAGCTGCAAATCTTTGTCTTTGACCATAAACATCCAAAGGCATTATCTTCCTCTTCACAATTCTCTCTTCTTTTCTCCATTTGATACACCATCTTTTCTTTCCTCCACTTTATTTTACACATATTTTCATCCTCCTTATCCTCTTCTTATAATTTGTCAACATTTAAGGGATCTTCAATCCCCTTTTTACTTTCTCTCCTATTACCCATACCCCACTACACATTCTTTATCTTATCACCAATTTATTTAAGGGTAATTTATAAGAAACTATTGCATTAAAACATTATATTGTTAAAAATTACCATATAAAATAAATATTGTGAAAAAATATCATATAAAAATTTTTAATTGCATAAGACCACCACATAGTGGCTTCCTGAGCATTTGGTTTTGCGAGGTTGACTTGTCACGAAAGGAAAAAAAATAGGGAATTACTCTTAAAACGGAAGGAAATCAGGGACAAAGGACAAAATTAAGTTTAGCCAACACATATCATTTACGAGACAAATCAACCCCGCAAAATCAAGTCAACGCCTAAAAAACCACTATGTGGTGGTCTTGTGTAATTGCAATTTTTTATTTGATAGTTTTTCATAATATTTGTTTTATATGGAGGTTTTTGACAAGTCGTTTTTAAAAGATAGTTTCTTGAAAATTACCCTTTATTTAATTATTGAAAGTTAAATATTGTTTACTTAATTAATTTATATAATTAATTAATTAGCAGATCATAGTCATAAAAAATTCGATCCATAAATTTTTTTCGTAATTTAAGATTTTATATAAAATGTAACTCTATGTACAAGAAAATGAGATCTTAGATTGGTAATTTATAAAAATGATGCTAAGTATAAAGGAAAGACAAAATACTAAAAAATTGAAGTATGTAAAATATAGACAAATTTAAGTTCATCTTATAGAGAAAAAAAATAGAGCAGTTGGGGAAATTATTTTTAAATTTCACTTACCGTTTTTATTACCGTTTTAAATAAAATGTTGTAAAAAAATCAAAGATAAATACAATATCAGATATTGATATATGTGCCACTCTTATTATAGTTTGTGGGGCCCACTTACTTTTTTGCTTTATTTTTTTCCCTTTTCTCCTTTCTCCATCGGCACTCCCATTTTCCTTTCTTTTTTTTTTTGGGTTTTTCCTTCCTTTTTTTTCCACGTTCTTCTTCATGTGATTCTCTTTCTTTTCTTGTTTCCCTTCCTCCCCTTAAGCAACTTTTCTTCACTTTTTCCCACACATTTCATCATTTTTACCAAGAGGATCAATCCAAATCCTTTTGTCCAAGATGATGCTCAAGTTTTCTTCACATTTATAAGGATTTACATTAAGAAGATATAAAAAGATTTGAGAATGGCAAATCCTCAAAGTTGTTTATACTCTTACACCATGAACATCCAAGGGGCATCATCATCCTCTTCATAATTCTCTATTCTTTTTTCTTCATTGGACACATCATCTTCTATTTCCTACACGTCATTTTTCATTATTTTCATTCTCCTACTTATCATCTTTGTACAATTTGTCCAACATCCAAGGAGATCCACTTTAAGACCATGAACATCCATGGGGGCATCCTCATCCTATTCACAATTATCTCTTTTTTTTTCCTCCATTTGACTTATCATCTTTTCTTCCTACATTATTTTTCATGATTTTCATCCTTCTCTTCATCCTTTTCCTACAATTTATCCAACACCCAAGGGGATCCTTTTCAACCCCTTTTCACTTTCTCTCTCCTACTCACACATACCCCACCACATATTCTATTTTATATCACCAAATTTAATGATTGTCATTTATTTAATTATTGAAAGATAAATATTATTTACCTAATTAATTAATTAGCGGATTATTAGTCATAAAAAATTCTATCCATATAAAAAAATCATAATTTAAGATTTTATGAATAATGTAACTCACGGTACAACAAACTTAAATATGCAAAGGACATAAATAATCAAAATATGGAAAACATAGAATTAAGAAAAACAATAACTACTACTACGAACATAGCGTTATTACATTCAAAGATTAGTCTACATAGAAGCTTCCAAACTTTTTCCCACAGATGCTCAACCAAATCATTCTTCAAAGACATATGTATGTATCTATCACATATCTCTTCTCTCGTAGCTAAGAGTGTAATAAAATTACGATCATCATATCATCCGGGTGTGATGGAAAATGTTGTACCATTTCCGCTTGATGATCTTGCTACATTTTCAGGTTGTTCTTGGGTGAACTCTTGTGGATCTTTATAGTTTGATAAGTATCGCACTCGTCTTCCACAATTATTTTGTCGATAATGATACATGTCATCATGATCTTCCACAACATTGGCACCCTCCATGCTAAAGTAGGTTTACAAATAATTGCAAATCGAGCTTGTAGTGCACCAAAAGAACCGTTCAACATCCTTTCGTGCACTCTCTTGACGTTAAGGGAATATCCTTTGTTTATGGGTTTATGGAGTGGTTATGGCATCAATAAATATTTCCCATTTTGGATAAATCCCATATGTGATTGAGATAATACTCTTTGTTATAGGTATTTCTATTCATGCCGAATTGAACTTGTGGAGCTCGACCGTTGAGAATGTCATAAAAAATCTAAAAATGCTGCAGTACATTTATGTCGTTGCAAGACCCTGTTGTCCCAAAAAAGCATGCCAACTCCATAAATCCCTAGAAGCAACAACTTCTAAGATTATAGTCGTTGTTTTAGATCTTCCTTGATACATCTCTTTCCAACTAGCAGGACAATTTTTCCTCTCCCAACGCATGCAATTGTTGCTCCATATCACACCTAGAAACCTTCTGTCTTTCCCTTCTCTAAGGAGACTTTGGAGATCTTCAATACTTGGCTTGGCTTTCAAAGGTATTCTGCCAAAAATTGCGCAATTATACCATCAACAAAGTGTGAAAAGACACTCCTTCAATGTTGTAGCACCTAGTTTTATATACTCATCGATTTGATCAGCTACACACCTGTATGCTAACATCCTTATAGCCTTTGTGAATTTTTAAAGAGCAGTAGCACCTTGGTGCATACATGCATCTAGATTTTGTTGGAAAAAATGATAATGTAAACTCAAGGTATCAACAATGCGAATAAATACATGTTTTCACATCCAAAACCTATGACAAAATTGACGTTCATTGTATAGTGGTTGGTTACTAAAGTAGTCAACAATCAAATGATTGTTTTCTGATTCTCGACCTCTAGGAACATAAGTTCTCTTCTTTTTTAGACGTGAACCCTCAGTTCTAGTTCCTTCGGCAGTGGAGTTAACAAAGTAACTTATTGCATCCTCTTCCACCAGTATTTCATGACTCTCTTCAACAAAATCCATCAACATATAGTCGTAGAGTTCACCCTCACTTGAACTCGAAGAACTTGAAATGAAGTTCATCTCAAAGTTCATTTTGCGAACCATTAATAAATATAAGTTTGTGATATAAAATACAAGATTGTGATTGGATGATGTGTGAATGGAAGTATACAATTTATAACCAAGACAATAACATACTTAATTATCAACAAAATCTAAACTTGGAGGATAAGGTAAGTCAAAAGGTAAGATTTTTACAGCAATAATATTGATAGCTGAAAAGCATGAAGTGAGAAGTCCCTAGCGAAAAAATCTAAAATTGGAGGATAAGGTAAGTCAGAAGATAAGATTTCCACTTCAATAATATTGATAGTAGATGTTTCATTGCATGAAGTGACAAGTCCATGTTGGAAAAATCTAAAATTAGAAGAGAAGTTAAGCTAGAAGATAAGATTTTTACAGCAATAATATTGATAACAGATATTTCATTGCATGTAGTGACAAGTCCCCAGTGAAAGAATCTGAAATTAGAGGATAAAGTAAGACAAAAGATAAGATTTTTACAGCAATAATATTGATACCAAATGTTTCAATGCAATAAGAGTATATTTATTGAAAAGATAAGAATTACATTAATAATTGACATACAAATTAAAATAACTAACTTAGTAAAGACAAATCACAATGACGTTAATAGTACTGAAAAAGCACTCATAACAAAATTAAGACAACAGTGACTCAAAAAACGGGTTTAACCAACAACATACATATTGAAATTCAAATTATTAATCAAATATTAAACCTATTATTGAATTTGTCCCTGAGCTTTCGGTACATTTTTTCTTCAACTTCATCAAGGACGAGTTTAGCCACCAACATACTTAACATCCTAAAATTTTGCTGCCGCCTTCTTTTGCTTTTTTCTTTCTTCACCTTGTTCCCTTATCTAGTCAAGCATACACTCTCGCAATTCATTTCTCTGGGCAGCACGTTCTTCAAATGATGAATTGAAAGAATCGAGATTTACTTATGATATTAAAGAGGTAGGAGCTTCCTTTCCTTTGTGCTTTGTCTTTTTTATGATGTCAGGTCTAGTTGGTGTGACACCTCTCCCTACCTCAATTGGTGTCTTCGGGCCTGATCTTTTATTGCTACCTCAGCTTTTGAAAGGTCATTGCATTATTTCAAAGCTCCATTTGTCAAATTTTCTCATAATGTTGAAACAATGCATCAATTGAAATGGTTTACCGTTATTCAATTTTTGGTAAACTTCAAGGGCACGTTTCTCCATGTCTGCATCTGATTCTCCACCCTTTTTGTGATGCAACTCATAACTGTATACCTCTACCCATTTTAAGCTCTACCATTAATATGATCCCTGTGTTGTTGCATGGACTTTGGGGTCCGTTCACGAATCTCACTTGGATTCTTAGACTGTGCCATTTCATAATATTTAAATATTTCCATTCATAAGCCGACCTTTCTTGTGTTTGTGTTTCGTACTACATCTTCTCAAGCGTTGATGTAGCCTGAAACAATCACATTATCCTCAGGTATGTTCCAAGCTGCCTTTTGTCTGGTTTTCTGATTAGTAGTGACAAAGAGTTCTCGTGGAACTGCTTCAGCATCAACCTCCTCTATATCTTCAAGCTGTCTTGCTACCCTTATTTTTGAAGTAGGAGTAACGTTGCAAGAACCTTCACCGCCCGGAGAATGCTCCATTTTTTGTTTAAAATGTTCAGAAATGGGAGCGATGGATTATTTTCAAAAGAATGTTGAAACGGCATATGGCCTGGGTAAGTTAGATACATTGGTCTAGGTTGATGAATAAACCATTGTAAAGCAGCTTGGAATTCAAGATTATTGAGGATATTTGGACTAAAAGAGGGTGTATTTGGGTTATTTTAAGGGTTTGAATGATACAAAAAGTTAAAATTTCTTCCATAATTTGGATTGTTTGGATCCATAACTAAGGATTAGTTGAAATAATCAACAAAAAAAATGAGATATTAGATTGGTAATTTATGAAAATGATACTTAGAATAAAGGAGAGACAAAATTTTAAAAAATCAAATTATATGAAATATAGCCAAAGTTTGGTTCATTTTATAGAGAAAAAAATAGAGCCGTTGGTGAAAATTATTTTAAATTTCACTTTATAGTTTTTTTATTACTGTTTTAAATATAATCATCGCAAAAAAAAATCAAAGATGAATTTAACCAATCAAATGCTGACACATATACCACTATTATTCTAATTTGTGGGCTCACTCCAATTTTTTCCCTTCCTCTACTCCTTTCCCATGGCTTTTCTTCCTCCACATCTCCTTCTTCCTTTTGTTTTTTTTTTTTTTTTTTTTTTTTTGCTTTTCTTTCTTTCCACATCCTCCTTCTTCCTCCACATCTCTTTTCTTTCTTTCTCCTTTCCTCCATTCCTCCACGGCTCCACAGCTCCTACTCAATTTACTTCCCCCAATACAATTCATCATTTTCACCAAGAGGATCAACCCAAATCCTCTTAGCCAAGAGGATACTCACATCATCTTCACATTTACAAGGATACCCATTACAAGGAGAGAGAGCTTTGAGGATGGAGGATCCTCATTATTGTACATGCTCTAATTCCCTTTTCACTTTCTTTGTCCTACTCACACATACCCTATCACACATTCTTTTTCCTATCACCAAGTTTAATAATTGTCATTTATTTAATGAATGAAAGATATTATTGTTTACCTAATTAATTTGTATAATTAATTAATTAACGGATTATTAGTCGTAAAACAAAAAAAATTCATAATTTAAGATTTTATAAATAACGTAACTCATGGTACAAGAAAATAAGCTTTTAGATTGGTAATTTATGAAAATAATGTTAAGTATAAATGAGAAATAAAATATTGAAAAATTGAAGTATGTAAAATATAAGCAAAATTAGGTTTATTTTATAGAGAAAAATAAAAAGAACCGTTGATAAAATTATTTTTAAATTTCACTTTAATATTTAGTATTACCGTTTTAAATAAAACCATTGTAAAAAAAATAAAAGATAAATACAAACAATTAGATACTGACATATATGTCACTTTTATTATAGCTTGTGGAGCCCATTTACTTTTTTGCTTTTTTTCCCCTCTCTTTCTCCCTTTTCCACTAACAGTCCCCTTTGTCTTTCTCTTTTTTAGGCTTTCCTTCCTCTTTTCCCGTCTTTCCTCTTCCCTTTCCTTTATTTTCTTTTTTTTTTTTCCCTTTCTCCATTTCTCCATTTCAATTAGTTTTCTTCATATTTTTCCACACATTTCATTCACTTCACCAATATAATCAATCCAAATACTTTTGGCCATGAGGATGCTAAAGTCCTCTTCACATTCATAAGGATTTATTTTTATAAGAGAAAGAAAGTTTTGAGGATCGCTAATACAATTCATGCTCTTAGACCATGACCATCCAAGGGGCATTCTCATCCTCTTCACAATTCTCTTTTTTTTTCTCCAATTAACACATTATCTTCTCACTTATCCACATTATTTTCACTATTTTCATCATCTACCTACAATTTGTCCAATATCTGAAGGGATTCTCTTCAATCCCCCTTTTAATTTCTCTTTCCTATTTACACATACTGCATCACACATTCTTTTTCATATAACCAAATTAAATAATCTTCATTTATTTAATTATTGAAAGATAAATATTCTTTATCTAACTAGTTTGTATAATTAATTAATTAGTGGATTATTAGTCATAAGAAATTCGATCAATACAAAAAAATTCATAATTTAAGATTTTATAAATAACGTAACTGACGATATAAGAAAATGAGGTATTAGATTATTAATCTATGAAAATGATGCCGAATATAAAGGAGAGACAAAATACTAAAAATTTAAAATATGTGTAATATAGACAAATTTAAGATTAATTTATAGAGAAAAAAATAGAGTCACTATAAAAAAATCAAAGATAAATTCAAACAATTAAATACAGACATATGTGTCACTCTTATTATAGCTTGCTGAGCTCACATAATTTTTTGCTTTTTTTCCCTCCCTTTTCTCCCTTCTCTACCGACACCCCCCTTTCCCTTTTTTGGGCTTTCTTCCCTCATTCCCACGTCCTTCTTCCTCCTTTTCCTTTATTTTCTTTTTTCCCTTCCTCCACTTTAGCAAATTTTCTTCATTTTTTCCCATAACTTGGCCAAGAGGAAGCTTAAGTTCTCTTCGCATTCATAAGGATTCACATTAAAAAAAAATATAGAAAACTTTAAGGACATGCTTGGATTGGAGATAATACACTAGGGGAGTAATAAAAGTTAAAGTAAAGAAAAAAAAGGTTAGTGAAAGTAAATTATAAGATAAATATAGTGTTAGTATTATGATGAAAGGAGAACTAATACCCTCATTTAAGGGGTAATAGATACACACCACACCCCTAGGATAGTTATTACCACCATAATGAGGGTAATAATCAATCTCCCAATTTCTTCTTCTTCCTTATACAACCACTAAAATATTTTCCTTTTCACCTCATTCCTTATCACCACCTCTATTTACCTTTATTTTTCATTAGTTTGACTTTTATCACCTTCTTAATCTATCTTCCTAAATCCAAGTATGACCTAAGGATGGAAAATCCTCAAGGCTATTCATGCTCTTAGACAATGGACATCCAATGGGTCATCCTCATCATCTTTACATTCTCTTTTTTTTCTCCATTTGACACATCATCTTCTCTTTCCTACACATTATTTTTCAATATTTTTATCCTCATCCTCTTCCTACAATTTTTTCAACGTTTAAGGGGATCACAAAATTTAATGACTATCATTTATTTAATTATTGAAAGATAAATATTATTTATATAATTAGTTTATATAATTAATTAATTAGTGAATTATTAGTCGTAAAAAATTAGATCCATACAACAAAATTCGTAATTTAAGATTTTATAAATAACGTAACTCACAGTATAAGAATATGAAATCTTAGATTGTTAATTCATGAAAATGATGCTCAGTATAAAGGAGAGACAAAATACTGAAAATTGAAGTGTGTAATAGGAAAATTTAAATTCATTATATAGAGAAAAAAATTGAGTCGGTGAAATTATTTTAAAATTTTCATTTTACCGTTTTTCATTACCATTTTAAATAAAATCATTGCAAAAAAAAAATCAAAGATCAATACAACCAATTAGATACTGACATATGTGTCACTCTTATTATAACTTATGGGGCCCACTTAATTTTTTGCTTATTATAACAATCTAACCAAACCACAACACAATAACGATTAGAATACGATAGATTAGGTACACAACGAATATTATTGCCAATAGTGTGTTATATGGTTTCTCATTGGATCATTTGACAATACCCCAAGGTATCCTTATATAGAGGTTTTCCACAAAGGGCCACCAAGCATGAAAAAACACTATTATCAAATACATAGTTAGCCCTCTATGCAATTACGTCCTTGTGCATGCACCATCCATGGAAATTGTTTCTCATGCATGAAACTGCCTAATACTGATCTCTCTAAGCCAACCCTTTGAGTCTCTAACTGCCCCGGAACCTATTGCTTACATGCATGCCACATCAACGTGCCCTCACTGATCAAGCCAAAGCATAATCATCGTGCATATGCCGCACACATGAGCATCTATTTCTAGTAGCATCCTTAGTCCATGCCCAACTAAGCTACTAAACTTAGTCCACTACTAAGCTAGCTCCAGTCCAACCTCATAGTGAACACTAGGCATCCAACACATTAAACTTATGAGTACTCAGTGCACCAACTAGTCAACTCTAGGGCATCTCATTTCAGCTAATGTTGCAACTCTAAGCCTATGAAGACATTGCATTCGTAGCCTACGTAATGTCCCCCACATCACTAGTTCATTGATGCGATGCCCCGTAGCTAGCATTGTACTGCATAGCTTTTTCCCACTTTTAGCATAGCCCAACTCCCACAAAGCATTACTATGAACCATCAATTGATCACTGAAGGCAACAAGGCATCAATGCAAGTACCATGGTCGTGTGTCATAGCCCACACCATGCAACACACCCTCAAAGTATCGCCCATGGGCCCCGCCAGGGCCTCAACTATCACCACCCCCATAAAGAGGCGTATTTAGCAAAACCTATTTTGCTTAGGTGGACCCTCAAAGACTCAATTGTCAGTAATATAATAATGGGCTCTTAGACCCCTAAAGGTAGTCTAAGGCCTCCTCAAATAGCTCAATAATACTTTATAATCATACCATAATATAAAACATACATTTTCCATGATATATATCATAAGGTTTGACTTTCAACCGCACAATAGAGTTACTAGCTTTGCTTGTCATCACTTAGCTTCAAACCATGAGCTAAGTTGTGTAGTGCCACACCACATATAGTGCCTCTGTCTCGGCACAAGAGAGTCTCACAGAAATCCAAATAGGCATCCTCATCCTCTTCACAATTCTCTCTTCTTTTCTCCATTTGACTTATCATATTTTCTTTCTTCCACATTATTTTTCACTATTTTCATCCTCCTCTTTATCCTCTTCGTATAATTTATCTAACATACAAGGGGATCTTCTTCAATTTCCTTTTCAATTTTTCTCTCATATTCACACCTATCCCAAATTTAATAATTGTCATTTATTTAATTATTAAAAGATATATTATTTACCTAATTAATATGTATAATTAATCATATCATTTAGCGGATTATAAGTTGTAAAAAATTCGATCCATACAAAAAAAATTCATAATTTAAGATTTATAACTAATGTAACTCAAGGTACAAGAAAATGAGATTTTAGATTGGTAATTTATGAAAATGATACTGAGTATAAAGGAGAGATAAAATACTGAAAAATTAAAGTATGTGAAATATAATCAAATTTTGGTTCATTTTATAGAGGAAAAAATAGAGTCGTTGGTGAAATTATTTTTAAATTTCACTTTACCGTTTTAAATAAAATCGTTGAAAAAATATCAAAAATAAATACAACCAATCAGATACTGACATATGTGCCACTTTATTATAGCTTGTGGGGCTCACTTACTTTTTTGATTTTTTCCCTCCCTTTTATTCCTTCTCCGTCAGCACTCCTCTTTCTCTTTCCATTTTTTTGGACTTTCGTTCCTCTTTCTACGTCATTTCTTTCATTTTTCCCTTCCTCCATTCATCAACTTCAGCAAATTTTCTTCTCTTTTTCCCACACATCTATCCTCTTTATCAAGAGGATCAATTCAAATCCTCTTGGCTAAGAGTATTCTCAAGTCCTATTCACATTCATAAGAATTCACATTAAAAAGAGAGAGAAAGTTTTGAGGATGGCTAATCCTCAAGGTTGTTCATGCTCGTTGACCATGAACATCCAAAGGGCATTCTCGTCCTCTTCACAATTCTTTTTTTTTAATATTTGACTTATTATTTTCTCTTTCTTTTACATCAATTTTTACTATCTTCATTCTCATCATCATTATCTTCCTACAATTTGTCCAACATCCAAGAGGATCCTCTTCAATCCCCTTTTCACTTTCTCTCTTCTACTCACACAAACCTCGCCATACATTTTTTTCCTATCACCAAATTTAATAATTTTCATTTATTTAATGATTGAAAGATAAATATAGTTTACTTAATTAATTTATATAATTAATTAATTAGCAGATTATTAGTCATAAATAATTCAATCTATACAAAAAAATTCATAATTTAAGATTTTATAAATAACGTAATCACAATATAAGAAAATGGGATCTTAGATTGGTAATTTATGAAAATGATGCTAAGTATAAAAGAGAGACAAAATACTTAAAATTGAAGTATGTGAAAAATAGGCATATTTAGGTTCATTTTATAGTGAAAAAAAAAATCCGTTGGTGAAATTATTTTGAAATTTCACTTCACTTTTTTTCTTTTAAATAAATCGTTACAAAATATCAAAGATAAATACAACCAATCAGATATTGACATATGTGTCACTTTATTATAACTTGTGGAGCCCACTTATTTTTTTTTTCTTTTTTTCCCCTCCCTTTTTTTCTTTTCCACCGACACTCTTCGTTCCCTTTCCCTTTTTTTGGGTTTTCCTTCCTCTTTTTCACGTCCTTGTTCTTACCCTCCCTTTATTTTCTTTTTTCCTTCCTCTATTCCTCTACTTTAGCAAATTTTCTTCACTTTTTCCCACACATTTTATCCTCTTTATCAAGATGATCAACCCAAATTCTCTTGGTCAAGAGGATTCTCGATTCCTCTTGGTCAAAAGGATTCTCGATTCCTCTTCACATTCAAAAGGATTCATATTAAAAAGAGAGATAAAGTTTAGAGGATGACTAATCCTCAAGGTTGTTCATGCTTATATAAGTATGTAGTAGCTTAAATTTGCCTAATAGTGTCAGACTATTAGTAGTAAACTACTACTTGGTATTAACTCAACTCTCGAACTTAATTCACAAAAATACTCCGTATTATCTTCTTTTTAAAATAATGGCAGTGTTTCTACTTTGTGTACTATTTATATAATAAGTTTTATAAATATATAATATAAAAATGTTGTTATGTAATACTTTTGATTTAATCTAAAATCGTGTTTCCGCTTTTTGTAATTAACTGAAAGTAATTAAATTAGCAACTAACACTTGAAAAACAAAATAGAAAAATTGAATAATTATATTTTTTGGATTGTGTGTATCGCTTCTTCTTTTTGTTTGGCTGTTTATGTGCTCTGTTAAACCTATCTTTCGATACCGAATTCGATCACAAACTTCGTTGTACTCGTGTTATTGTTTTTCAATTTTTTTTGATGATTTCTAGTAATTCATTGAAATTTTAAATCTGGGATCACTTACTTCAGCTTTGCAATTGAAAATTTGTTTTATGCAAAATGTTGGTACTGATAAGCAAATGTTATTGATTTTTTTGTCCTGGGTTTCATGACTTTCATCTATTGCTCTTGTATAAATCTTGATTCTAGGTGTTTAGTATTTGAGGGGTTTTTTTATTTCCAAATTTCGAGGTGCTACTTGGTATTACAATCTGAATATGAGCTTATAATATGCATTAAGTTGGGGTCTATTCCTCTCAAATAAATAAAAAAATATGTTTTTTATTCCATAATTTGAGTATTAAGATTAAAGATTAAAGATTTGAATATTTGAATTTAATATTATTAGCATCGACGAGTTTTAATACTCTTCTGGCTCTTTTTAGTTGCTACATTTAACTTTTCAATTTTAAACTTTTTTTTATCTCTAAATTGGTAAAAAATTATAGAAATTTGATATTCTAAAATTTTATAGTGAGACGCATCCAACAAGATCTTACTTGATTATATAATTTATTACAGCATAATTAGAGTTTATAGTCAAAGTTTATAAAATTTGACTCCCACAATGAAAATGTAGCTAGTGGAAAAAAGACGGATGGAGTAGTTATTAATGCCACATATATATGCTACTATATTTTATTCGATTTTATAGATTTTTAGTGCTAGTTTTAAGCTAGGTTATAAGATTTTTTTTCTTCCAAAGTATAGACATCTAAATGGGGTCTTCCTTTAGTAGGTAAGGGATGACAAAATTAACATGACTCAATTAGACAATCTAAATGCTATATGGATTTGTATTAAGGTTTTTGACTCATTGTGTTATTTTATCATTTATTGGATTGGGTTGGATCAAAGTTGTTGTTATCAACTAGCTACACAAGTTAGAAATTATGGGTAGTCTAGTCCTTACTTTCGTGTTTTAGTTGCAAAAAAAAAAAAAAAACACTATTTCATGCTCCATGGGTTGAAATAAATATCCACTTATTTTGTTGGATTACTTAAATACCTGTACAATACTTAACCATACTAGTTATCCCATGCAATAGATGGCTAAAAAATCATATATGTTTTTTTTTCTCACTAATAAAGTTATTGAGATTATCCTTATTTAAACAGTAAATAAATTACTTGTATTATTAGTTAGAAAAAACCTTAATAGAAACCTCAAATTCTAGAGAACTAGGCTGAAAATACTTTAAAAGTAAAGGTGTTATATGTAAAATTGCTAAGTTATGACGGTCATTTTGATAACGAACATACTTAGGGTTAGTTTTTCTTAATTTATTTAATTAATTTCACAAGAAAAAATATATTTTGTCATTAATAATAAGTTAAATTCAAAAAATAATTATAAAAATATTAATAAGTAAAAAAACCAAAAATAAGATGAAAATTGCATATGTGATTCAAATTTGAAATACCAAATTTGTTATACAAAATCCTAAATCTTGTGGACCATGTTGCAATATGTTGAAATATCAAATTTGTTATACTAAATCCTCGCCCGAGCTCTCCTCTCGAAAGCAAAGCATTAAGAGCTCGCACTTTCATTCCATTCATTCATCCATCCATCATACATTCCCTTAATCTCTGATCCGAAGCTTCGGAATCTCACATCTCGAAACCCTAATCACCAACTACTATGGTACATCCCCCCCAATTTCTCTTCAATTTTCTCCCCAATTTCCATTTCTCTGTCTCATCTACGATATTGCGGAATTCCGATTCAACTTGTTCGTTTCAATTCATTGATGATTGCACAAAAATCATGCATTTTGACGTGAACTTTTGAATTACGCTTGCGCATTTCTGCATCTTTGTTCGCTTTTTTTAGTTTGTCTGAAACTTTTGCCGAACGAATTGTTGTTTTTTTTTTCTTTTGAAGATTCGCTAAAATTGTGCGGATTTTGTTGGATTTTTTTTAATGTTAGGGTTTTGAAATTTCTTAATTCATTAATTACTTTGATTTCTCAAGCAATGAAGTTAAGATTTGCTTGATTGCGAAACGAAGTTGTGTAATTGTGAAGATTGTGTCAGCATATAGTAGAGTTATGATATGAGATCCAAATTATTGATTGGGTTTCATTTGGCGGATGCGATTGTCGCATGCTTAACTAGCGGGAAAAACAACATAGAAGATCGATCTAGTTTCTCAATGTTGTATTCTATCTTGGCTATTAACTTTGTTTCTTACATTCTGTACAATTGTATGCTTAATTAACTTGACAATGCTAGTAATAGCTCCCTATCCTTAGAGCTTGGGTTTTCGCCTTTTTGGGATGCGGATTTGTGCATGGAATTCGCTGAGGTACATTAACTTATTTTGGCATAAAGGCAAAGTTGACAAATAGTTGAATCCTTTTTCTTCTTGGATTATTCATGTCTTTGCTACTCGTACATGAATTAGGATTTGATGAAATTTTACTAATCTTAATTGGTTTAGGATTTGCTTCATCAAATCCTAATTCTTGTAGAGTTAGCAAAGATATGGAGTATCCTATAAGGAATAGAATTCAACTTTGCCTTGATGCCCAAGTAAGCCAAATCTATCACCTTTTGTTGCTTGATCATCAGAGAATTCATTCATGAATAGTAGCATGTTGATCTTTTGTTTTAAACTCATGTTTTGATATTTGGAATGCTGATTGACTTGATTATGAGCGGGAAAACTACGCATCAATGTAGGATTATTGGATATTCTAATAGAAGCTAATTGGTGCTGCTTGACTTGCAATTTGGTATTCTATCTTAAGTTTTTACAGTCATGAGACTTCAGCATCATGCTTATGTGTGAGTTATGTCAAGCCTTTTCATCTTTTTAAGTGAATTATTGGACAATACTTTACTGATTTTGTGGCAGGATGGACATAATTCAGATGATTCTAAGCAAAATACCACTGATATGACTGCATTTGTAAGTTTCCTAACATATCTTTTTATCCTTTTGATTTGCATGAATCACTTGGATGTTACGTTTGCAAGTGAAGTTCTGTTCTTATGTTTGCTTTCATTTCCCTTTCTTTTTCTTTTTTGTTGTAATTAGTACTGTAACTATTTAGGTTTTTTATTTTATTTTGTTTTGTTTATTTGTATCTTTAATATTGGTCTAACTTACCCCTTAGATGTGTTCTATTCATACACCTAATTTTCTGCAAGTTATATCTTTGGGCATGTACATGTCTAGTGCTTGGTCTGCTGCCTTATTATTTTCAAGCAAATTGCATCTCAATTGTTCTCACTAAAAAATCTTGATTGATTCCTATTATTTTTATACCAGATCACCACCACCGACTTATTTTCATTTCTGTTCATATGTTCATATAACTCTGAATAAAGAATTGTTTGCTCATTTGTTTTTTGCTTTGTATTTCAGGTCCAAAATCTTCTTCAGCAAATGGTAAATGGGTGCTCAGTATCCCTTTCTATTAACTTTATATTTGTTAATGCTGTTGGTGACATCAATTTTCTTTTGCAGCAAACCAGGTTTCAAGCTATGTCTGAGAGTATAGTTTCTAAAAATATCCTTTTTGCTCACCTCTTATGTGTTGAGCCGATACCTCTGTTGAAATATATGAAGTATGTAGTAGGATAATAAACGAATTAATTCCTTTAGAAATTTGGCAAGTCAGTTATAAATTTATTGTTCAACTTTTCTTACCGCATGAATAATTACTATGGTGATATAGTGTTGGTTACATTTGCTGAGGCATAGAATGTGCTTTTGTTTTGGCTTGTCAAAGATTATATACCTTTGCTTTTTCAGAAAACCATTCAGATTTTTTTTTTTTGGTTTGTTGAGCTATCATCATCTTGCCTAGAGAAGAGAGTTACAGAATTTGTTTATATCAATGACTTGGTATCATCTTCTAGACTGTTGTATCCTTGACTAAAATTCACTTGATGATATGGGTAATCGCATTGATGAACTGGAGCAGAGCATTAAGGACCTGAAAACAGAAATGGGACCAGAGGATTCTCCCTCTCCAGTGCCTCCATCAAAATCTAAGCCAGATGAGTCCAAACCAGAGGATTCTTCTACTGCTGCAACTGAATGAAATCCATCTAGGTTCCTACTTTCCAATGGTTACTCTTGATCTCTTTCTAATTTTGAAATCAACACTAAGTCTTTCCTTATGTGTGTTTCTCTGGACATTTCCTGTATGTAGATGAGTTGCCTTTTTAGCTAACTGGCTATTATCGATTTTATTGACATGACAGTATGTGTGAGGAGGTGATAGTAATTGACCTTGTGTGTGTACACTAAGGATGTTTTCTGCCCTTGGTATTTTTATCCTTGATCAATGAACTCATATGTTGCAGCTGCAAGCAGCTTATGCTTACGTTACCTTTTCATTATCACTTCATCTTTGGTCAAGGCCTTGCTAGTTTCTTTGTTGTTTTTCATCTACATTTGTGATGCTCTTGAGTTGAACTCAGTTGCTGTTTGCTCACCGCTTCACCGTATTGATATTAATGAAATTAATCAAAACTGTCATGTCTCTAAGATACAAATTAATCAATAGGTATGAAGGTGCTGGATAAATTTCAGCAAAAACTTCTGCCTTAGACTGTTGGTACTACACTATTAATGTGACTTGAGACACCAACCCATAAGCATATCCGTGAACTAATTCATCTAATTTTCTCCACGTGATTTGCTAAATCTCTTTTTTTCTGTCAAGGGTTTTTGTTATTGTCTAACGTTAGCAGAATGGAAATAATTTTCAAGACATCCTTTTGTACACGATTGAGTCCTTTAAGCCCACAGAGGGCTTCGTTAGGAACTTAGGATATGACAGATAATTTTCAAGACATCCTTTTGTACACGATTTTGAGTCCTTTAAGCCCACAGAGGGCTTCGTTAGGAACTCAGGATATGACAGATAATTTGTACATAAGATTAGTAGAATGTTTTGACTTAGTATTTAGCTCCATATTTTTTTTGTGCTCTAAATAATTTTCTAGGATCCTTTGACCCCTCGGTTATCCAGGTTGGTTAGAAATTTCCAACCTAGCTTAGTTTTGAAGGCCTGAATTAAGGTGAAGGTTTTTCGAAAGCCCCTTATTATTTTAGGGTCAGATTTTACCCCATGCCACTAAGGGAACTGTAATATTGTTTTGTCTTTTTGTTTCTAGAAAATGTTCATGCACACAGATATGAGTTCTTGGCTGTCTCAAGAATACTAGAATATACAAAGAATATGAGAAAAAGTATTTCTTTTTTGCCGGAAGGACATGTTTTATACCCTAGATCTGGATCAACTCATGCCATTTGTTTTAATATAACAGAAAGAATGTGATCTACGGCTACTAGACCCTGCGGCTGAAATGGCTGCTGCTCAACCACGTCTGGCTGAGGCTCCTGAGCGGCCAAGGGGTCATAAGGGATAATAGGAAAAATACAACCCAAATCAAAGAAACTATCAGCAAGCATAGGTTAGAAGTGGATTCTGAGAAACTTTGAAGAAGGGTAAACCATCCTGCATATTTCTGAGCAGCCAAGGGGTCATAAGGATGTCTGTATTAGTAAGGCTTTGAGAACTAAAAGAAGCGTCCGAATTGTTTGGGGCCATGACAAATTGTCTGGACTACAAGTTTCATCTAGTGATGGATTTTCTAACCGAAATTTGTCAAAGATTTATGGAAATTGATCAGGTTGGCCTGACTTTCTTGCAAAAATAATCAAGCGTCATCTGAAGTCTGCTCGCCGAAGAGTTTGCTTACACAAAAACTAGAAAGTTATCAGTGCACGCCCTGGGTTGGGGCCTTGGGGGTGAGGCTGCACTGAAGTCGAGTCCTGGAGAAGCTAGGCAATGTATATTAGACGGTACTTTGTATGATATTCAAGCCTCGCCTGGAGTAGGTTTCTGACATTTGAGGGAGAGTTTACTGGTGAACACCTGCATACATAAACTTAATAAACAGAAACAGAGATGGAGGATCCCTATGCCAAAGGCTGCCTGTAATTTGATTTCCTCGTACGAAGTTTGAATGCAGAACAACCTTAGGGTATTCTCAGCTTTGTGGAAGGTGTTGAGAATTGGACAATAACCCTTCGATTACACACTCAAGAGTATCGTATGTCCTTGTGGTTGACTGACATAATTACAAATGAACACATAGACTCAAAAAAAAAAAAAAAAAATCCAGAAGATGTATGGGTACACAATGTGCATGTATGATACATTCGGAGTTATAAAGGACTATGAACAAAATATCCATTAGTTACCAGACAAATAGCAAAACAATTGAGCTTCGCCATAGTTATATTCCAGAAACAAAATTGTGGGATCTAAATCACAAGAGATACTCCTGTCGCACAAATAATCTGAGATTTAACTTCAAAAAATATTACAACAGTATAAAAAATTGAAAACACGAACGTAACACAATATTAAAACGTAATAATACACAGTTACACGCCACAAAATAAATATATATATATAAGAGATGGCCTGAAATGCCAAAGAATAAACGAGGTAATAGAAATGGCTAAGACCGTTGGCACTGAGTAATCTGAGAGCAGCCACGGGTGTAAGGGTTAGCAGTGGCATTAGGGCGGCAGTTGTAGTAACTAGTGCCTACGTAGGAGCATGGAACGAAGTCAGCCTCCAGGACCGAGTAAGCTATATAGGTTGTGTCATCGACCACCAACTCACGCCGGTTGTTTTCTGAACTCATGGCGTAGACGTTACTGTCTTCCAAGCCATTCGACATCGTAAGCACAAGGGAGAAAATTAAGAGAAGGGCAAGAGAAGAAGTGGAAGTTTTCATGCCCATTTTTCTTCACTTCTATGATGTTTTTGGGTTATGCTGTTTTTTGGGTTGTATTCTGGTTTTTGTTGTGTCTTTTGTACTTGTAGAATTATTGGTGGTGATAGCTGAAATTAATTTTTTTTTTTTTTTTTTTATAAACTAAAATAGTTGGGGCCACGTTGGGTGTTCTTATATGATGTTTAATGCTTTGAATTTGTATAAAAATAAGTTTTGGTTGGTTTAGAAATTCCAAAATAAAAAAAAATAAAAAAAAAAACTTGGGTTGATTAGGATTCTTCAATTGGCATAGTTGGGAGCACGAATATGGGAGCATTAGGCGCGTAATGAAATGTTTATTTCCATTGACTTTATATGCACCAACTTGTATTTTTGACTCCTTAAACTAACGTGGTTGGGGGCATGAAGGTTATGGAATCATAGAATGTCCATTGTATTTATAATGCATACATACATTCTCAACTAAATTACTCCCACTGCCTCTAAAAGAAATGATTTTTACGATCCGTAAGATACAATTTTAAACGTTTTTATTTTCAAATCTATAAGACAAACAATTATGAAAATTTAATATTTAAAAATTTTACATTGAAATGCACCCAATAAGATGCCACTTGAATATATATATATATATATATATATATATATATATATATATATATATATATATATATATATATATATATATATATATATATATATATATATATATATATGGGGGATCCAATGAGAAGGGTGCTTGAAATAAGAAGAATAAGAAGAGATCTTGGCCCTTCAAATGGTAAGATCCAAGGCTAGAGATTACAAGTAAAAAAAATGGTTTCTATAACAATAAGAAATGGTCACTATAATAATAAAAAGTGTCACTATTACAATAAAAAGAGTCATTATAAGTGAAAAAAAAATATTTGGTCACTATGAGTTAAAAAAAGGGTCACTATGTATTAGTAAAATATCATCCGTTGGATTTAAGATATGAAGAGCCAAGATGTCTTCTCATCCTTCTCGTTTTAAATACCCTTCTTATTTTAACTTTTACACACACACACACACACCCACACACACACACCCACACACACACATCCACACACACACACACACACACACAGATATATATATAATTTCTTATGACAATAAAAATTTATGGTCAAACTTTTCCAACGTTGCCTCAAAAAAATAAAATGAGGCTTTTTTATAAAGACGAATGGAGTAGTACATCTTTTTAGTAGTTCTTAGCAATAGATTAATACTCTAAATTCGGATGGTTTTGAGAGTTTTGACTCATTGTATTATAGACGAAGACTAGTAAATACAGGCCTTAACCCATGGCCATTATCTTATGTTGCTTAACCGACACTCATGTATATTTAATCTTTATCACTATGTGTAAATCTTTTAAAGCTCCAACCTTTTCTTTGGCGAACTTGTAAGCTCTCTAGTCTCTACATAGTGATTTTTATGCGTGCCTATTTTCATAGCAAAGTTTTCATGTTCAATAAAGCCCAAATTATAAATAAATCAAGCATTATGGATTGTTTTCTTATTTGAAGGATGTTACATTGTGCTTCATCATCCAAATTGGATAGATCAAGTATTACATAGTTTCATGAGAAGCTTATATATAGTCCTTAACGGTTGATCTCCAAATATTACTCTTTGTCCTTCTTTTTGTTATGATTCAACCTAATATGATGATTCGTTCCAAACTCATGAAAAATATGATGGTATGGAGGTGCTGTAGTAGACATGTTCAAATGGATGGGGGGCCGTTAAGAGCCCTTGACCGGCCCGTTTGTAAAAGGGCTTAATCAATAATGGGCTTAATGGGTCGGTCTTTTAAAGAGTCATGTTTTATTGGGTTTTTAATGAGTCAAGTTGGGCCAATAATGGGTCTATAGTTTTCAAAACTTTTAAACATCATCAGGTAACAAATTATTTTCACTTACTTGCCGATGATCCACTACTAAAGATTGGAGGTGATACACATAAACTATCCCCTCTATAGATAAAAATTATACTTTTTTTGGACGGCCAACCCGGCCCGTTAAATATCTCCTTTGGCCCAACCCGACCCGTTTACATCTTCTTTGACCCAACCCGGCCCGTTTTGCTTGTGACCCATCCCAACCCAATGCACAGGTCTACTGTGTAGTTTGGAGTGTGATAGGACAAATTTGATGGGTTTGTGGGTAGTTCCGGGCTCTTGGACAAATTTGCTAGCTTCAACTGGATATGGCTATTAGGCTAGTAGTTATATGTCCTTTGCAGCTGGTATAGTGCTTCGTGATGGCTAACACCAAGTCTTAGCAGCCCGAGCCTCAAGTAGAAGATCTCCCTTGTGTCTTCTCCCTTTTACAAAAGTACCTTGTTCTACTCCCTTGATTGCAAAAGTTTCTAGTGTTCATCACCAGGGTCTTCTCTTTGCCCAGGGCTTGGTAAGTGGGTAAAATAGCTTCCGTTATAACTAAGCGTGTTACGGGTTTAGTCTAGTACTAAAGGGATTCGATATTATCGGATCGGGTTGAAAAAAGTTGTTTATTATTTTCGGGTCGGATTGGTTTCGGGTTAATAATCGGATAGGGTTTAATTGGTTATTTACTTAACTCGGTTCATATTGGGTTTAATTCGGCTTTGAATGGTTCGGGTAAACGGGTTAAGACGGTTTGTTTTGGGTTTGGCTTGATTTTGAGTTAAGTACAGTTCGGACAAGTTAAGAAAATTTAATTTGGGCGATTTCGAAATAATTCGGGTTGATTCATGATTATTTTATATTTTACAATTATGTTATGTTGTAAATCACATTTTATATGTTAGCTTATGTTCATTAGTTAGCTTAAGTTCATGATTCTTTAGTAGCTATTATGCGCTTGTCAATTATTTGACAATGATTAGTGTTGTTAAGATCATGATTTTACATAGATAATAAGGGCTTGGTAGGATCTAATAGTTGGATTGGATCGAAACATAAAATCGTGCAATCCTACATAATTGTGTATTTAAGACTTATAACTCTTAACCTTATCAATAATAGTTTGGATTTGAACATGTCATTTAAAATTGGGTTAAGGGTTGGTATCAATTAGGCCTTGTTTATTTGTTGTATCGGGTTCAAGTTGTTATTAATCGGTTTACTATCGGGTTACGTTGTTAAGGGGTCGGGTCATTTCTAATCAGGTTATATTCGAATTGGAGCAAGTTGGGTTCATTTCAGGTTAAATTGATTACCCGGTTTGGGTTTGAGTTGGGTCGGGTTGGGTTGTGAGTTTCGCCTTTCGAATTGTAAAGTAGTTTGGGTTAGATTAAATTGGATCAATACACTCAAGTTCATAGTTAAGGTTGAAGTGTAGCAGGAATGTAGGTGGCCAAAATAGGAAGGTGGTCATCGACAGTGGGGCTGAGAGGGAAGGAGGAAAAAGAAGAGAGAGGAAGGTCGAGTGTGGGAAAGTGGGTAGGAGAGAAAGAGGAGATTAGAATATTGGGAATTTGAAAGGTAATTTAGTAATTTCAAGGGAAGGTTTAATTAAAAGAGAGGCAATAAATTATAAGTTGATGCGAAACATGATGTGTCTAAATTATTTAGTTTGCATTTACATAAATTTTAGCTAACACATTTTTACCATTTATTTGAGTGGATTTTTCTTGTTTTAGCTTAGTTCTTTACTTAATAATTTTCCTAATTTGAATAGGATTAGGATATGTTTCCAATTCCTAATTGGAGTAGGATTTGTCTCCAATTCATATTTCTCCAATCCTAATTGGAGTAGGATTTGTCTCTAATTCCTAATAGGAGTAGAATTTGTCTCCAATTTCTAGTAGGAGTAGGTTTTTTTCCACATCCTAGTAGTAGTAGGATTTCTTGTTTTCTTATCAGTTTAGGAGTCTTGTAGGCTTGTGCTTCCTTGCCTAAATAATGCCACAAACATCATGAATTAAAATCAAGTTTTGGATTGTCATATAATTGATGAGCTTTCGCTATCAAGGTTTGTTAAACCAAACATTGTTGGTTGCGACTTGTGATTATCTTCTAATTGCGATGAGAAAGATACCCTCTAAACTTACGAGATTAGAGTTATATCATTCATTTATCCATCTGCGTTTTCCTACCTTATTACGTAGCACAAGTCCATGTTTTTAGTATGGTCTTAGTTAGAGGTAGTTAAATATCGGGTCTGGTTGGACTTGGTCCATAAAAACTTTGTCCATTTTAGGTTAAACAATTGGGGCGGGCCTATGGTTGCCGAATTTGATTTATCAAAACCCTTACTTTTGGGCTCTAGAAAAGTTTTTTTTTTGGGCTTTTTTGAGCCGGTGAATTTAGGTCTAAAATGCTAGACCGAATCTAAAAAATCGGGTCTAAAACTACTACCTAAACCTGCTGAATTTCTGGAAAATGGTCCGGGCCACGCCGGGCTAACTTCACGAGCTGATATCTCTAGTATCAACTCTCAAGTCATTTGCACTTCTTACTCAATTACCAATTTGCCATTTTATACACAAGAATTTCCCTCCTTTAACAGTTCTTCCGCCGCTCAAACCTCCTCTAAAGCCCCAAGCTCCTGCCAGCTATAACACCTCATTCGGCAAACATCTCCATCCTTCTACAAGATTGTACTCTCTCTCTCAACTTCTGGGTTTTTCAATATGGTTTTATTGGAACCCATATTTTCATTTGATAATAATATATATTATACTGTATGTTAATGTCATATTTCATGTGGGTTTCAACTATAAGGTCAGTATGTCGTAGAAATTTGAGTAAAGATTCAATTTTTATTCGTCAGACATCTGCTTATGCTGTTGCTCAGTTGAATTCTTGGTTTACTGATTCAAGTTCTTATGAATATGTTAGTTTTGGTGGCACTAGTAGTAGTTGTAGTGATTTGGAGGAGAATTTGCATGTTTTAGATACTAATAGAGTAATTGAAATCTTGAGGAGTTTGAGAACTGACCCTAACCAGGCCTATTCATACTTTACCCATTTAAAGAAAGGTGGGTTTCGACACAATGTCGAAACGTATGCTTCCTTTGTTCAGATACTGTGTCATAGGGGCTCCGCTGATCTGTTGGAAGGTTTTTTGTTGGAGGTTATTGAGTTGAACAGAGACGAATCGGGTTTCGACATTTTGGAGTTGTTGGAATTGTTGGAGGTTGAAATGGATGGTTCAGTGAGTAGAGTGATTGATGCCTTGGTGAAGGGGTATGTTAAGTTGGGTATGTCTAAAATGTGTATAGATGTTGTTTTGTTTCAAACACAAAGAAAGGGTTTGATTCCTTGTACATTCACTTGTAATGACCTAATCAATCGCGTGATTGAGGAGGGTAAGTTGGACATGGCTGTGGATATATACCAACAATTATTGAGGATAGGTTTGAAGCCTAATGTATACACTTATTTTCTTTGGGTAAAGTTGATTTGTAGAAAGGGTAGCTTCAATGAAGTAGTTCTTGTATTTAAGGAGATGAAGGAGGCTGGTGTTAACCCTGATGTTTATACCTATAATATTTTGATTGAGTTGTGTTGTAAAAAGGGTAATTTTGAGGAAGCATTAGGTGTGTTTATGGAGATGAAGGAGGCTGGTGTTAACCCTGATTTATATACCTATAATCTTATGATTAAGGTGTGGTGTAAAATGGGTAATTTTGAGGAAGCAGTTGGTGTGTTTGAGGAGATGACAAAAGCTGGTGTGAACCCTAATGAATATTCTTATGGTTTCTACATTGAAGGACTTTGTTCAATTCAAAGATCAGATTTGGCATATGAATTGCTGAAATCTCCGATTCCTGTTGGTAATTTTTGTTATACCATGGTGATTCGTAGTTTCTGCAATGAGAATAAATTGAGAGAAGCTGAGACTGTTTTGCTTGACATCGAGAACCAAGGGTTTATGCCTGATGTATACTGTTTTGGTGCTTTAATTCATGCATATAGTAAGAGGGGAGATATTCAGAAAGCATTGTATCTTGAAAGTTACATGCGGTCAAAAGGAGTGGAAACAAATTGTGTTATTGTGAGTTACATTCTTCAATGCATGTGTTTGATGGGACTTTATACAGATGTTTGCAGTCAATTCAAAATGTACATGAATGAGGGGGTTATTCTTGACAAAGTTTGTTTTAACATGGTTGTGTATGCTATGTGTCAATTGGGCAAAGGTAAAGAAGCTTTGGAGCTTGAAGAGATGAAGGGCTATAACATAGTCCTGGATCAGATACACTACTCTACTGTGATCAATAGCTACTGTCTTGAGGGAAAACTTGTTGATGCGTGGGACATTTTTAAGAAAATGAAACAGAAGGGTATTCAACCTGACATCATTACTTACAATATTCTTGCAGGTGCTTTTGCTAGAAAGGGCCTTGCAAAAGAGGCTTTATCATTAGTTGATTACATGAAAAACCAAGGTTTAACGCCTAATATTGCTATACAGAATAATATCATTGAAGGTTTATGTATTGGAGGACAGGTAAGAGAAGCTGAAAAGTTTCTAGTTAGTTTAGAAAAATGCCCAGATAACTTCTCTGCTATGATAAACGGGTACTGTGAAGCAAGCCATACACAGAAAGCTTTTGATAGTTATATCAATTTCCGTAACCATGGAATTCTTCTGAAGAAGAAGACGGGGTTGAAGTTGCTAAGTAGCTTATGTATGGAGGGTCAAGCACAGAGTGCATTTGAGTTGTTTGAAAAGTTTTTAGACTTAGGGCATAATATTAAAATGTATTCAAAGCTTATGTCGGCATTGTGCAATTCCGGAGATATATTAAAGGCTCGGTTAGTATTTGACAATTGGATCAATAAAGGGTTGATTCCTGATGCTGTTATGTACACAATAATGATAAACGGGTATTGCAAATATAAATTTGTGTCGAAGGCCTTTGAACTTTTAGATGATATGAAGTGTAGAGGTATTTTGCCTGATATGATTACTTTCACAGTTTTGATTGATGGTTGTTTGAAGTCAAGGTTGTATAAGAAAGCCGCAAAAATTGAATCAGAGATGTTGGAACTGCAGCTAAAACCTGATAAGTTCTGTTATACAGTGTTAATTGACAAGCGCTGTAAGATGAATGATATTCAGGATGCCATGAAGCTGTTCATTGAGATGATTGATAATGGTCTACAACCTGATAATGTTACATACACAACTCTCCTTTCTGGCTGTCATAGAGTACAAGAAGTTGATGTAGCTGTGACTCTTCTCGATGCCATGAAAGAACAGGATTTAAAGGTTGATCAGAAAACAAAGTCATTGATGTCAGTTTTGGAGCATGGTATATTGAAAGTAAAGAGAGTACACTTCATTTGAGTGCTCAGAGTACATTTAAGTCAATGGTTTAGATCTTAAGGTTAGTCAAAGTCATGTTAGTTCAAATGTAAGTCAATGGTTTAGATCTTAAGGTTAGTCAAAGTCATGTTAGTTCAAATGTAACTTATAAAATGATTATAGCATTGACCAATCTGATTATTCTGAGGACAGTCAAAATTTTTACAAATCATGTGTGTGTTAGTTTGTGATGCATTTTTGTTAACTGATAAAATAAATGCGTGGCTTAAGTTTAGAAATTTTTTCTCCGGATGTTTTGGTCTATTATATGCAATTCTGGTAGAGATTAGCATCTTCTTTAAATTAGAATGGAGAGAAATTAGCATATTCTGTGCTAGCTATTTGGATTTTTGGATAATAAAGGGATTCCATAACAATTGATTACAACAAGGATTTCCATTTTACATGCATCCTTTTCCTCTTTGCAGCAGTTTTGGCATTTTTACGTCTGATATCTTTGCTGTGGTTAGAATAAATTTATGGTACCTTTGAATTGGATATTTTTGAATTTCCTGTGGGTTGAAGAATGGGTGGTCTGTGTAAATGCTGACACATGTACTTTGCTATGTTTGTCTTGAAAGGATTCTTGTGATTAGTCTTTGTATTGAATTATTCCGTATTATATTGATTGAATCTAGGATCAGATGCACGTAAAACCTAAATTCTTATTGTCTGGTGTATTCATGCAGGTCTTTACAAGCTTGCTTCTGAAGTTTGGTCTGCCGTTGCTCACTGCTTTTGCCAATGTGGAAGATTGGAACCATTTTGTGAGAAGCTTTGCTTGGTTTCTTTTGGTATGTCTTTCCATTCTTCTTCTTTTTATAGCAGTTTCTGTATCCTTGAATTGGATATTTTTGAATTTCCTGTTTTGGTTGAAGAATGAGTGATCTGTGTAAATGCAGACACATGTACTTGAAGCTAGTGTTGCTATGTTGGTATTGAAAGGATTCTTGTCATTAGTCTTTGTATTAAAGTATTCCATTTTATATTAATTGGTACTATGCTGATCTAGGATCAGATGCACATATAACCCAAATTCTGGTGTGTTCATGCAGGTCTTTACAAGCTTGCGTCTAAAGTTTTGTCTGCAGTTTCCTACTGCTTTTGCCAATGTGGAAGATTGGATCCATTTGGTGTGAAGTTTTGCTTGGTTTCTTTTGGGTATGTCTTTCCATTCTTCTTCTCTTTATAGAAGTTTCTGTATCCTTGAATTGGATATTTTTGAATTTCCTGTTTTGTTTGAAGAATTGATGATCTTTCTGCTAGATATATTTTTTTCTTGCTCTAATTTGCTTGTTAGCTGTTTAATCCTTGAAAGTAGTCATAGTCAGTTACAACTTTTTAATGTATTTTGCTTCTGAAACCTTGGAAGAAAGTGGTGCTAAGCCACACTACCACAGTTAGAAATATAAATTTATCTTATCTATCTAGGTACTTCAATTGATAGCCGACCCAAATTGGCATCTAGAACACCAAATCTTGTTCGTAAATGGCATTATTAGAAGTGTGCTTAATTCATTGGATTTGTTCCTCAGAGCATATTAGAAGTGTCATTAGAGGCGTCATTCGTGATCAGAATGTGAACATTCTGCGTATCACTGGGAATGACCTGGCCTAATTTGTAGGTAAAGAATGTTGTCAATTATAACTTATCTGAAGTCCTTTATTTCTGGATATATTCCTACTTCTACCTCTGCTTTTGACTCTGTCTATCACATTGAATTTGGATGCCTTTTGTTTCTAATGGATCATCCACCATCTGCTAGCTTAAGCTAATATCTAGCCAAACAGAATATAAGAGTTGTATTCGTCAGTGTCAAGTATTTTTTATGAGTGATTTATTTGTCTCTTAAGTATTAGGATTATATCCATTTAAATTGGTCCCTCTTTTTTTTTGGTAAAATATTTATCTCTTTTTTCTGTATGTCTGGTAGTGTGGCTTCCTCTTTAGAGCAATCTTGATCTTACTTTCTCTTTCTGTGTAAATTTCTGAAGAAAAGGCTGGTTAGTGAACTTCCGTACTTGGTTATGAAAAGCATAGCCGAGTTGAATTCATCATGAATTCATTGAAGAATCTCCTTTGCTTCCAATCTTTTTAGTATATTTTCACTCATTTTTTATCCAATATCTCCGGAGAGAAGCAAAATTAATGTGTAGGTAATGCAGGGATACTTGGACATTTTATTTTACAACTTTATTCTTCCTCTGCCCAATAAAGTGGTTGCAGACTAGCTATTCAAAGATACAAACCTCACAAAGCAACATCAAAGTTCTTTTATTTCCCTTCTCTGATACAATTTCAACAGAAAAACTTTTTCATCATTCAAGTGTAGAGGAAAGTTAATTACATCCACACCTCACAAACCTATATTTCTGCCTTATCTTAGGAACTAGAATATTATAATGATAACATTGATGATCTGAAATTTAGAACTTTCTTGTATCTTATGTTTTTAACTTAACATACATCCAACCCCCTCTTGCTTTCCTTGCTGCCTATGTGGGAGCCTGGTGAGGCACTAGAGGTCTGGAGTAATTATATTTATCATGATCTTGCTTTCATTTTTTGTTTTAATCAGTTGGATTTTTTCAAAAATATGCCAGGATTTATGATCATGATTCTGTTACAGGAGCATGGATGTAAGGCATAGTTGAATGGATGAAGGTTGTGGGAGCATTATTGACAACATTATGCAGCCTGTTGGGGAAGTGGAAAGGCTACATATTTGGATGTAAGTATTCGTCACTTCTGATAAGCACCAATTTCTTGATTCCGCACTCATGCAGATCACGAAGATATAAGTGTTCCAGAGCAAATATACCATCTTTCTGAGAAATATGGATGTTGAGTTTAGATCATTATCTGCTTCTTACATAAGATGTATTTCCATAAGTACAGTGGTTGGATGTCTTAATTTTTATGTCCAATCTTATGCTCAATATACCCATATTATCTTCGCATTTACTGTTATGTCAGACTTTTTATAGCTGTTACCAAAATACCATCTCATATGCATGTGTTAACTTTCATCTTCTTGGCAATTAGGACTAGGGGATCTTAAAAATCTGAGCTGAATTATATCTCAACCAAAACAGTCTTTCATTTGATTATGTGCTGGCTTACGTCTCTGAATAGTGTCGTGTACTTTATGTCATAGGAGATTATCACTCTATCTTTCTGGACGTCCTGCTGTTGCTTGAGATCATAATGAACAAGCAAACCAAGGCATTACTGTCATGTGGGTTGGCCTGGTAGAACAGATGAGGAAGCTAACAACACAATGTGTGCTTAGCTGCCCCTGGAGTCTAAGCTAAGTAAAGTGTACATAGTGATTAATACCTGGATATCTTGAACAAAAAATTCTTGAAGATGTGTGTGGCCACCCATTCACTAATAGCGGACCAGGATTCTGACTCCAAACAAATTAAATGCTATACAGTCTTGATAACTACTACGTGGCTGTCATAAATTGCCAATTTGATATCATTTTAGGAAATGTATTTAATGCTTAAGAGCTATGGTTTGATAAATTTCCTTTCCACTGCCCTCCTTATTGTTAAATAGGATGGTAATAGATAGAAGTCATGTGCACAATTAATTATGTGAATTTATTTTTGGTCTTTTGTTTGTTTCTGCATCTTAACCTAAAGTTCAGAGAGTGCAAGTTAATTGCTGTTCCTTACGTTCATTTTTTTCAAGAAGTTTCGAATGTTAGTTGATGTTGTCTTTGTTTTGTCAAGCTACTTATGCTTATGGTTCTAACTTCTAAGATTAGAGCTTTAAAGAGTCCAAGTTTAATCCGCCTTATCTTCATCTTATTATACACCTTTTTGCATGCTTGAAGCCATGAATGTTTGAGTCTTTGTTGTGACGTGTCATCTCTCTGACTTGCTTGTATTTTCATGCACCTGAATCTTCTTTCTCTCTGTACCTGATTGTTTTATTTCAAGAGTGATCGTTATACACAAGCTACTTTCTTACGTAAGGCAATTGAAAGTTGTACTAGTAATCTAGCTCTGAATGGATATGACTGTTCCTTATTTCCGGGAAGAAGGTGCACAGCCTTAATCATACAGACAACAGTGTTAAACCCTGAGAAAAAGTGAGTAAAACCTGAATCTTCTTTCTGTCTGTACCTGAATGTTTTATTTCAAGCCTTATTGTTGCTTATACAGCTACTTTCTTATGTAAGGCAATTGAAAGTTGTACCATTGATCTAGTTCTGAATGGGTATGATTATTCCTTATTTACGGGAAGGGGTTCATCCTTATTCATACGGACAACAGCCTTAAACCCTGATTAAAAGTGAATAACGCCAGCATTGTTACTGTATAAGGCAAGATGATCTGGGATGTACTTGTGAAAAGAAGTATGACTGAGTCTTAAGAAAATTTTGGCTTATAGAGGCATAATGAGTTGATGGTTGTGGTAGTTTGACTAACCTCTAGAAAGGGGATCAGTTTTCGTTCCAGTATACTTATAAATGTGTTGTGGGTTCTTACCCTGTAGTTCTTTGGATAAAAGGATTACATATTATACTCTTGCTAGACCTAAAAGCATGTTAATTCACTCTAGTGTGTGCTACCTGTGTGATGTTGAAGATGAATCGATAAAGTATATAGTTTTTAGACATTCTTGCCAAAATGTATGTAGAATATGCTTTAATTCTAATTTTCATTAAACTTTCTCAGAGTTTTGATAGTGAAGTGAAGCTAGTTTCTCAGCCTTGCAAGATATCAGAATCTAGATACAAGTTGTTTGCCATTTTTTTTTTTGAAGCTATATACTTTGGTGGCAAAGAAATTGCAAAAAAATTGACTGGAATCTGTCTGCAGGGAAGTATAGAAATAAGCGTTGTGTTTGTGTTGCTAGTAGATGTAGAGATTGCATGAAAGACCTGCTTTTGCGATTGGGGTTGCTATACTTTGTTTTGGTCTGTTTGCTGGTGGTCTGTCCTGTGCTAGTTTTTTCTTGTGTGCACTTGCCTTGCTTATGAAGAATTGCTGTCCTTTCTAGAAGATAGGTTGAGTTGGAATGCTGATGCGTGCGGGAGTTTTGCTTGCCTCATCTTTAGTTTAGTTGTTTTGTATTCTTTGTATCTCTGTGTTGTTTTAGCCTTTTAAGATGGTTTGTCCTGATAGCTGGTTGCTACGGAATGTTGCTGATCTGATTTGCTGATAAATTTGATTTCACTCGCCAATAAACATATGCTCAGAGTCCAGTCCTCTGCAAATAACCATATACCCCCTTCAATATTGAAGATGCAAACAGAAGAACCATTATACTAACATTTTTGCAAGGAGGGCAGCCTTTAGGACATTCTGTATTGCCTCTTACCAGCTTTCTGCATAAACCAATTTGTGCTAATGTCCAAGCTTCATGGTGTTTTAGACTTTCACTTCTACCAATCTGTTTTGAACCATATCTTAAAATCACTGGAATAATTCACAGTAATTCAGGAAAGGATGTGATGCATTTTCCTTTCCCCCTTCAGAAAGCCTACATTTTACATTTTGATCTGATTAAAAGATTGAAAAATACACTGTTTTAAAACGTGAAGTTGGTGAAATCACTGTATTAGTCTTTATGAATGGTTTGTTCTCAAATGCTTTATGCTGTTTGATTTCAAGATGCGAGATCTTCCTCCATTTGTCATTTTGTCAGAAGTTTATGATCTTTTGTTGCATTGTTCTTGGGAACTAATAAGTTTCTTTACTTTTGATTTTTTCAACTTCAGGAATAGTTTGAATTTTGCTGTACTGTGAGATTTTCCATCAATAAAATCCATTAGCAACTGTCAGGTATGTGTCTCACTGACAGAGTGACTTGCAATCTTATGTTAGGTCTTAAGTGTGCAAATGTTGCATTTCTTCTTGTCAGGACAGTAATGGTTTGTTTGCTAGTTGCTACAAGCTCATCAACTGAGATTGTGGTGTCAGAAATGTTATTTCATTTAACCTATAACATAGAAAGTGTGATGGAAATGCATAATACCCAGAGTTACTATGTTTTATCTAAATACTGAGTTTTACAACTCATTTCTGTTTTTCTTGTTAAGGATGAGCTTTATTTGTAATCAGCGACGCAGCATGCATATTTGGGAATAAGGATGCATTTCCATGGGAAGGTTATTTATGAAGTAACATGCACGCTCAGTCGCTCATTAGATGTCAATGTACTCGGCAATGAAAAGCAACAATGCAATTACATATTTTGAAGTGGATATGCATTATCATCGACACTCGTAAGGAATTTGGTGCAAGTTACATGTATGTGCATTTGATGGAAGGAAACCCAACAAATAATAGGATTAGGCACATACGCTGCTATGTATGAAGGTATCCATTTCTCTCCGTAATGTAATATTTGAAATTTTGAATATCTGTTGCTTGATTGAAACTTCTAATTTTAACGTAATCGCTTCCTAAACAGCCTGGAGATTATAAATTATGTTATTTCAGTTGTGTATTTCATGGAGTCTAATATCGGATGACTTTTCTCCTCTGGCTGCTTTCGATTGTTGTCTTATTCTTAAAGTCTGAACTTAGCAGCTCAACTAAGGGATATAGGTTGCCCAATTATATAAGGGAACTACTTTGTTGTGGACAGTTTATTTGAAAATAACAGTAGTATTGCATGTACATAAAGTTGATCTCCACTTTATTTTTGATAATGATAGTGCTTGTATATGTGATATGCAATATTAGGTAATACTGTATAGTCCATGAAATGGCTGCAAAAGGTGTTCATGGTTGTTCAAGTGGATTTCATTTGATAATTGACTTGTATTATTACTCTTATTGCTTATTATTCACTCTCTATCTCTGTCTCTCTCTCCTGAGAAGACATGCATATCATCTCTTATCCAGTCTGCTGGTGGATAATCTTGTGGTCGTGAATGAGGAATGCCTCATTTTCCTTCTTGTCTCTGGACCTCCATATTCTCCTACCTTCCATGCCTGATTTCCCCTCCATTTCCTCTGTCCTTTACTCTTCAACCCCATTTTTGTTGATATACGTTATACCTTTGATTATAAATCAGTTCAAGATGTTTCCTTGGAATCACACACGTTAGTTTTTTCCTGAAGTCCTGTGTTCTTGGTATCTTGTTCTGTTGGATAATTGCTTGGTTTTCTCAGGAACTGACAGGATTAGATGATGGCCGCTATCCCATTCTCCCTTTTCCCTTTAGTCCCTTCATTCTTTAGTCCTTTCCAGCTAATTAGGACCATCAAAAAGCCATCTTTTTACCTGAACTTAATGTGTTGTTTTTATCAATGATTCATCAACTAAGGAAACTTTGCTAGACTGTAGCAAAGGTGAAATTGAAGTCCTGCCTATTGCTTTTTTGTGGCTTTCAAAAGCCCTTTTTTTCATGATCAATGTATTAATCTTTCCTTTCTTTACATCTTTTCCAAATGCTTTCAATAACTCCTTGCATCTATTGGAGATGAAAGATGGCCACTACTAGGATATGGGTGGGTTCAAACCTAGTTACGTAAGTGTTGATGGTGGTCGCAAGGCATGTTAGCTCGTGCCTCGTCTCTGTCGGGTTGTGCATGCAAATTTCTCTGAAAAGGAGGTTCATGGCCTGGCGTGCTGTGCTGTTTAGCGGGTCGGCCTAATATTTTTTTTCTAAGGATTTAAATAGAGCACTCAATAAAGTCGAAATAAAATGTTTGACAATTGTAATCAATTCGGAAAAAATTGATTTTGGAAAATTGTAAAAAATATCGGATAAAATAATTTTGGACAATCGTATTTACTTTCTGGACAGTTGAAAAAAAACTAATTTTGCACAATTGTATTATGAATACATTTACTTTTCAACAAACTAATTTGTGAATAAAAAGTAAGACAAAATGAATCTTATAAAACTTTATTCATTAAACAATATTAATAATAAAAAAAAAACAATGAATGAAAAGTTGGACTAGTAAATATGCATTGTAAATAAAATATTGAGAACAAGGATTATAAATAGATGAAAAACAATGTATCGGGCAATATCATAATTGTAAAAATTGCTATAGTTTTCACATTTCATCTAATAATTTCCTATTAAAGTCATTTGATTAAAAAGTTGCCTAACTTACTCAATATATCATAGGTGGAGTTCTATCTAGTTGGACAATCTCTTTTAATTTTGACTACTTTTAATTTTTGTTATGGAAGAAACACTTTTCACTTTTAAAATCTCATAAAAAATTGTTATTAACAAGAATAACATTTCTAATTTTTTTTCATAACATAGGCTAATTTTACTAACTTCATCCCTTTATACACTAATTAAGAATATGGTAACTCTAATATGAAGTGCATCCCTATCTAATATAAAATTAGTTGATGTTGTTTAACCATGTTTATATTATATCATGAATGTTGCATTATCAAATGTCATAGACATGATTTTTTTCCTAAAGATTATATGCATCAACAACTTGCATTAATTGGTTAGTAATATTAAGATTAGTGTGGATATTCTAAAATTTTAAAATGAATGTTATGTTTTTGTAACATTCATTCGCTATCCTCCAAATGATAAGTCATGCATAAGTAATGAAGCCCATGACTACTATTCTATGAATCTACGGTTAAAAAACTTTACAAGAAAGATTAGTTAATTTTTTAACTAATCTTACTTTATACTCTAAGGAAGTTTTCATGGTAGACATGGTTGTTCAACATGAACTAGCATTCTTCCAAGTTTATCTCTATTCCTCTCATAGTTGTAAATGAAGTCGTTTGGATGATAATAAGAAATTTTGGGTTGTGTTGGATCATTTGATGGACCACCATAATTTTTAAGATGTCTAATGAGAAACTCCATTCCCCTTTGGATATAGCTGAGAAAATATCGTTACATGTTTAACACTGGACTTTAGTTTCATCTCTATTCAACAAAAAATGATTTCAAATCTTACTCTTTTGATTTTACTTAGCAACCATTTCCTCTTGTTTAGACTACCGTAGGTTTGGAATTTAGACTTTTCCAACAGGTTCTCTAAATTTTTCGGTTGAATATAATGCTCACTAGACATGAGGGTATGTGTAGATGTGGCCAAAGAGTTGGGCTGGGTTGGTAGTGGGTTGGGTTAGGGTAACTTGAATATAAACTCGGTTGGGTCAGGGTTAGGGTCGGCTAGGGGTGACTTGGTATGGGTTGGGTCATGGGTTGAAGTGGGTCGGGTAGACTAAGTGGGTCAAGTGGGCTAGGTTGGTTTGAATTTACTTTTTTTTGAAGGTTAAAACAGCTTAAAAATTAGTTGGGTAAGGAGGGTTGAGTGGTCGGTTAGGTGGGTCATATGGGTTTTTAGGTTATATTTGTTTAAGTAGTGTACTTATTTTTTTCTTTTTTTGAAAAAATTTTAATTTTGCAATTTAATTGTAATTTTCAAAAAATAAGATGCTTAAGTGTCTTGAAGAAATCAAAACCCACATTCTTTAATGTACTTGGAATTTTATCTAGCCAGTACGGTTTGCTCCATTGACATCGCCTTCTTTGGAGCCACCAAATTCGTTGCTTGTTTTCCATTAACATCCTAGGATCGTATTCATCTTTTCATCTTCCTTTAACTCTTGAATTCTTCTTTCAGCTTGATCCCAGTCTTTCTTACAAACACATGTTTGAATATTTTTCGAGGATAGGCGAGATCTTGTCTCATCTAGCACTCTTTTACCTACACTAGAAATAGAATCTAAAGCAATATATTATGTGGGAACCACAAGGATATCCTTTGCGATTTTCGCTAATATAGTAAATTGGCAGTTATTATCATACTACCATTTAATGATTTGAAAGTTCTCATCATTTCATGTTGATATGGCAAATAAACGTTAGTCATTTAGGAGGAGGAAGAAGAAAACAACAGTGATGATGCTTTTGATTAAGGTTCATAAATAGATGCATAATGATATTAAAGTTTCCCCAAAATAATTTTGCACCTCTTAATATATGCACCAACGTCAAATTCCATGTTAAGAATGCTATAATGAAATTCCAACTAATTTTCCAAACCTTCGGCCTTAACACCGAGAACAAGAATAGTAGCAATGTCATAGGTAATTGGAAATTCACTAAAATAAGTATACCACTTTCTCATTATACTTTGAAGAACAAGGCAAATGTGGTCAAATTTGAGATGTTCGGCGATGGTGTTGACAATTGAAATACATTCAAGTATGACTAATGAATGTTCGACTCATAACTTTGAGAAAAAAATTTAGTTGCATGGTCAAAAGCAGGTCAAATATCACGAATAAACATAGCGGTAGTTCGATAATATTCTATTATCAACTTAGTGATAGTAATATGAGTTTCATTATAAAGTTGAGTCAAAGTATCACAATACTTTATATCATCCAACTATAAGTGGAATTTCAATGAGTATCACATCATGTTCTTTTCTTGAGACCCCTCTCTCTACACATGACTATGTACCTCCTTTTAAATTCGACAGTAATACTAATCCACTTAATAACATTTCTAATGGAGTCAAGAAAATGGGGTCAATTCTAGAAGACCCTCTTGGACTAACAAATTCAAAATATGAGCATAACATCTAAGTGATCTAACATACAAAAGTTCACCACCTAATAACAAGTTCATACTAGTGTCATTTTTTAAATAGTCAATATATTTAGTGTTTGCGATTGCATTATTAAGAGATGGTGAACCTTTTTTATCAAGCAAATGGAAGTTTTTCAAACAATCAACAATGCAAACCTTAATGTTAAAACTTGTATGCCTTTCCTCCATAGCCTCAAAATAAATTATACATTTTTTGGATATTTCAATTTTATCAATTCAATGGGTGGTTATACATAGAAAAAGTTTATCAAAGCTAGAAGTCCACGTATCTCTAGTGAAACTAACAGAACCTTTAAAATTATGAAACATTTCCATCTAATAACTCCAAAGCATTTAAAAAGTAGTTTGGGTATGACATTTGAGGGTTATTCTAGTGACACATCTAAATACTAGTTGTAATGCAGTTCGATTAAAATGTCTAAAATTTTCACTTTCACCACGACTAAAAGGAAATTCGTCGGCAATAACAAACTTATTTATCTCATAAATCATTTTATTTCTACTATAAATGAAAGGTGTACTTCACATCGGGCATATGACTCATGTACCCGTGTAGGTTGAGTTTTCTCTCTCAACCCACCTCCTATTAACCCTGGACTATCAAGTCCAAATGAGTGTCTTTCCAAATACCACTTCAAGGTTCTCGTGCCATCCCTTTGTGACCAAGAAAATGGTTTGTTTGGTATTTTTCCTTGTGCCTTGGCAGGTATACAAATACTTTTTCGGATCTTTTTGGATTCAAATTCAGAACTAGAAATTTTTCATTGTAATGCCACACCCAAGAAGTTGGTCCTCGACCTCAACTTTAGTTTTCGAGGTCTTTTTTATCATCTTTATTATCTATTATATTCATTCAAATAAAAGTATTAATCATTTGATTTTAAATAAATAATTAATAATTAATGCATTCATTACTTAATAAAATTGATGGTCAATAGTTTATTAACAATGCATCTCATATTGAAAGTTCTTCCAACTACAAATATATGTATATTTTATAATTTTAGTTTTAAACTTATAATTATCAATACTAATTAATCATAGATAAATAAAATAAAATACTCAATAAATAATAATTTAGAATATACCTTCACTAGTTTCATTTGAGGGTGGAAAATTTCGAGGTGGCATAATTGAATTTGACGATTGATGGTAGGCAAATTCCAGTTGAGTTGTTTGAAAATTCTCATGTGCCAACAACCCAAAAATTTCATTTCCTAATTCTTTGGAAAATAGGTTTTTATGATGTTAATTCTATATGTATGTTATGATCCATATAATTCCCACCTTAGAACTTAGCCTTGATCTTCTACTAACACTTTGACCTCTAAGTTCTAAGGACGACTTGATTTAGATTTGCTTGACTTCATATTTTCTTGGACACCTCATATCTTATTGACTATAAACATAATCATCTTAGAGACACTTATACTCCTACTCTGAAACTCGTCTTTTGACCTTCACAATACTTAGGACAACAAGCATATAAAATGTGTTTGCAATATTATCACCAAAACACTAATTGATACAACACTATCCTTGAGCTATTAAGATTCTATGATGCTAAATCACCCCATTCTAAATTTCCCGATACTAAATAAAAAGGATTATGTTGATACAACATCAATTTAATTGCACAATTGAGAGTTGGAAAGTAAGAGAAGGTTAGAAAGCATGATTTAATTAGGTGTAGTGAGATGGTATTTATAGAAATAATTGGGAGGGAAAATAAAAAAAATAATTTGTTTTTTTTTTTTGGAAAAAAGTAGTTGTTTGACACAAAAAAGTCGTTCCAACAACTATTTCTAGGTGAACCTAATGGGTTGGGCGAGTTGGGATAGTGATTTGGGTCATGTTGAGTTAGTGAATTGAAATGAGGTGGGCTGGGTTAGTTGGTTGAGCGAGTTGGGTTGTGCTGGGTGTTGAGATGGGCTACTCTGTGTCAGGTTAGTGGATGGGCCAGAAAAAACTCGACCCACAACATACCCATGCTGACTATGGGCTATACTAGGTCGGTGCAAGTTGGAATCGAGCTAGGCTCGGGTGACCAACACAGAGCTAGGTTAGAGTGCACCGCGGATTACCTAGCCTTGTGGCCATCTCTAGGTATGTGTTTGACTTGTTTGGCTACTTGAATGATAAGACTTTTCGTGTTATGTGCCTTAGTAAAGTGAATCTACATTTTGTTGAAATCTCGGATTACACATATTCCAAGTTGGGAGCACATTGCTAAATCGGCCAAATCATTTGGTATGAGGATGGGCATTGGAGTGTATTTATTTGTTGATTCACTGCTAGAGTATCCATAGCTACATTTTTGCCTTTCTCAAAGAGGCCAAAATTCGGGTTTGATACCATAGAGTAATTGATTTTATAAACAAACTAATTGATAATAATAATAATTAACAAAAAACAACAACAATAACAAAACGATGATAATAATAATACTATCAATGATGACAACAACAACAAAAATAATTATAACGATTAATAAATAAGATGAGTTAGATCTTACAAGCAATTTAAAGTTTCACAATTAATTGCAATTTCACCACTTCTACTTGAAAATTTCACGAATTATTAAATATTTGCTTTTTTGAAAAATATAGAATTTAACATTATAAGAGAAAGATGACTATTAGATGAATGAATGATTTGTGTGGTAAAATAAACAAAACAAACTCATATTTATTGGCAACTAAAATTAGTAGGTGTCACACTCAAAGCAAGTAGCCATTGCAATCAAATAGTCTTAATTATAAACTAGCCGATGTGTTGAAATTTTCAGGTAAGGGGGCTAAATGTTTGGGCCGCCTGCATTCTTGTGCCTCTTCTCCATTTTTTATGCCGATGTGCCAGCCAAGCCACCCATGCCCAATGTGTTATGTGCATATAACGGAGTACAGTGTTCTACCATATTATAAAATTAATTTTTCTTCTCTCTTTTTTAAATTGTAGAGTATAGGTTTGTATCATAAGTTGTGTAGCTGCCGCTTTATAATAGGCGAGGGATATTGGGGCGGTCTTACTCGCATCAACACCTAAACTATATTTCTTCCATCTTATTTTAGTTTCTCCGGTTGATATTTTTTGTGAGAGATTTTTTCATCAAACCCAAGTAATTATTCCATACTACGGGAATTTGTACTTCATATTAGTATTGGCAGTCAAAAGTCAGTCACTAATTAAATGTGTACTAATTAAATGTGTATGTGAATACAATTTCATCTTGATAAAAAAAATACTTCCATCATGGTATTGGTTTAGCTTGACAAGGTGATTGAAAAATAAGGTTATTCGTAAACTTTAACCGTGAAAATCAAATATCGTCTACAATTTGTATTAGAGCTAGGCTTGAACCAGACTAGCACGTGGGCCGAGATGGCACGACACGCTTTTGGCTCGACACGCATTTTAGAGAAAGGAAGCATGACACGACATGGCACAACCACAACTAGACATGACACGAAAAGACAAGACTCGATAGGAGACTAGGCACGAGCTGTCACGATACATGACGAGTACGGTTTGGTCGGTGCCCACTTCTAGTTTGCATTATGAGTCGATTAACAAGAAGTTAATCTATATCATTTTCGTATAACGTGTTAGTAAGAGGTGATATTTTGGAAGATTAACAATATGAATATGAGAAGGGAGAATAGTCGAGGGTATGTCTACTATCTTAAATTTAGACTTCTTCATAGTAAGCAATTATTTTTCATGCATTATTATGATTATCTTTTAACGAAAGTTGAAGTAATACTGCCTAATGTGCTCATGCACACCTAGGGATGTCAACGGGTATTGGATCCGACCCGGATCCGTAGATCCATATCCGTTTTTACGGATATGGGTCTTCAAAATGTAGACCCGACGGATCCGGGTCGGATCTGGGTCCTATGACTGAAAAACGGATCCGGGTACGGATCCAACCATAATACCCATTTAGGACCCGTTTTGGACCCGTCTTGAAATATTTTTCGTGATACTAATATATTTACAAACTATTAAAAAAGAATGAAAAATTGATTTTGATAATATTTTTTTAATTTGTCTAATTTGAAATACTGTAATTTGCTTTATAATTCGATTTGAAAAATAAAGTTCTTTTCTCATTAATGTCTAGGCAAATGTTCTAATGTGTATAATAAAATCCATAATTTCAATTACAAATTCATTTTTCTAGTTACGGAGTATTATAAACAATAATATAATAGCACAAAAAATGTCTTCCCGTCCAAACTATCCCTTATGGTGGTAAATACACCTAAATATGCAAGATCCGTTTTGGACCCGGATCCGTTGGATCTGGATCTGGATCCTTATTTTTCATATCCAGCGGATCTGGATCCATCCTTAAAAAATGGATCTGGATCTGGATCTATCCGGTCCAGATCCGGTCCGTTGCCATCCCTATGCACACCTTTTATTACTGGCATTTTAATTCTTTGAATCCTGACGTCTGCTCTATCAGTGGGGTTGCCACTTCTGCTTCAACCTATCACTGGATCTGGATCCTTATTTTTCATACCCAGCGGATCTGGATCCATCCTTACAAAACGGATCTGGATTTGGATCTATAAGGACCCGATCCAGATCCGGTCCGTTGCCATCCCTATGCACACCTTTTATTACTGGCATTTTAATTCTTTGAATCCTGACGTCTGCTCTATCAGTGGGGTTGCCACTTCTGCTTCAACCTATCGCTGTCACGTAATTCAGAGATCACTGTATAGGTAGACATTGCTATCACATCAAAACATCTTACCAACAACTGTTGTGGACTGCTCTGTTTCTTGCATCAGACGATAAATTATTTGCTCATAGTGCTGCTGCTTTTTTCATAGATAATATGCTGAAGTGTCTAGCACATAATATAGTGCAGTTCTATATATATATATATATATATATTTTTTTTTTTTTATAGAAATACAGTGCAGTCTTAGGTTGGCCTAATTCAGGTTGTGAGCTCATTACACCAATATGAATCCGAATACGGAAAACAGTAAAATCATTTAACTGTTAGTGAAAATGTTGCATAGATACAAATGCGGATACTGATACGAGTACAGAAAACGATAGATTATACTCGAATCCGTGCAACATAGTGATCCCTTGGAAATGATATCACTATGTTGATAAGGTAGCTGTGCTGATATCTAACTGAGTTGAGAATGCACTTTTGGCATTCGTGTATTCTTGACATGAACAATGGGGACTAAATCAGCTCCATTTCTCTGGAAATATGTAAAATTTCTGAATGTGGCCGAGTCTTAGGTATTTTATTTAAACATGATAATATAGCTTAGTCTAACATTTGGACATCTACATATGGCCTATGGGGGACTTATATGTAGAGTAACGAGCTTCGACAACCCGGGTCTGTCTATTTCTGTAGCTCTAGGCCAAAAAGTTTCTTTTTTGAACAAAAGATGAAAAAATCCCACTAGGCCTCTGGTTACTCTACCCTGTTTTCTTACTTTTTCCCTCATCCCTACTTAATACTCCCTCTACTTATATTCAGTCTAATAAACGCGAGCAAACACTATCTTAAACCTCTCTTATGAATCATTCATTCAGCTCAGCCTAAACCTCCCTTGTGTAACAAAATCACTCCTTCATTCCACCTTAAACCCTTAAGAGATGGCTGCACCAACTGACAACCACTTTGGACCTTTAAAATACCAGGTATATGCATATACCATGTATTATAATCTAAGTTTCTCATGCTGCATTTTCCTGTTTCTTATCAATAACATTTCATTATTTGTGTTAACAGACTTGGACCTTAAGAGTTCCGATACACTGCGAAGGTTGCCAGAAGAAAGTGAAGAAAATTCTCCAGAAAATCGATGGTAACATACTCCTACCCTTTGCTTTGTTTGATCGAGCAGTAATATAATTAGTATTTCATGAAATATTGGGTTTGGCTTCATGGCTTGTGTTGAATTAGTACGTACATAACATGTTCTGCTGTTATTTTTCAGATTTCATGGTATCCTTAGTTTCTGTTTCACATTATGTATTACTCTGCAGGTGTTTTTTTGACAACAGTTGATGCTCAACAACACAAGGTTACTGTGACTGGGAATATAGAAGCTCAGACTCTTCTACAGAGACTGTCTAAATCTGGTAAACCTGCAGAATTATGGGCAGACAAGTCTGTTAAGACAGAGAACATGCTGGATGCACAAAGTAACGCGAAAGAAAAGAATAAAGCCACTAAAGAAAACGATGAAAAAAAGGGTACAAAGAACCAGAAAGCAAAGGGGAACACAAATGAAGGTGGCCAGAGAAAAGAAAAAAAATCAGCTGAAAACCATGCAAAAACTCTTGATGGAGGTGATAACTCTGATAAGGCTCCTCCTTCGAATGGCGATAAGCCATTACCGCTGGATGATGGAGTTAGTGCAGCCCAAATTGTTGGAAAGAGCGATGGAAGGAATACTGGTCAAAAGAAAAAGAAAAGTAAAGGAAACAATGGTAATGCTGGACATGATGTAAAGCTGGTTGCTCCGCCATCTACAGCATCACCTCCTCCGTCAGTATCATTGTCAGAAGCAGCCGTGCCAGAGACCCCGGCCCTTGCACCCACTTCACCCGCACCAGCATATGTGCCTTCAGAATTACCGCCTACAGAATTACCTGCACAGGCACCAGCACCAGAACCACTGCCAGTAAGAGCACCAGTATATGGGTTTTCAGGGCATCCTTTGCACCTTGGCAATCCCATCGACCCAATAAACTTAGGACCTTCAAACAATTTTGGGCTACATCACAGACGTATTGATAATTTTGGTCCTCCAAATCAGCAAGAATACATGTACCCTCCAGCTCTTTACCAACCTCCTCAACTAGGAGTCAGTTACAGTATGGCAAAGCCGGGCAGTAGTACTTCGTACTATGCTCCACCATACTACGCCTATGAATATCCGCAGTATCCCATGATGCATATTCGACCTTCTCTAATGTCAAATCCGATCAATGAAGTACATGATGATGATCACTATTACAATGACAATGCAAGTCAATGTCGTATCATGTAGTACCATAATTGCTCCATGAAGAATCCAGAAAATCAGACGGAGTACTAGCTATGTAATGCATTATTGTACTGTCAAACGCCATAGAGAAGGCAAAAAACAAACAAAAAAAAAAAAAAGTAGAAGATATTCAGGGGAAATTCTATGTTCATCCTGAATATTTTTTCTTTATACAATTGGTAGGTTTGCTTAGTAGTTACTTGTTTGGTATTATCATAGATTTCAAGGCTGTTATGTTAGTTTGTGTTAGAATATGTATATTTCTTTCAGTTGTGAGGACTAGGGATTGCATTTTCCCTTCACTTTCTGACGTGTATCCTCCTTTATTCTATATGTAAAGACACCTTTTTCATCAATGTTGTCAACTTTCCCTCTCTCCTTCCCTAAATGTTAAAATGGGAGCTATTGTAAATAGTACTGTCTTTAATAATTTGTCTCATTTTTATATATTTATTTTATTAAATTTTGATTCGGTAAAGTTGGTAAAAGACAAAATTAGTAGGACTATAGATTATATATGTGAAAGTAGTTGTATAGTCCCTTATAATCATTTTAGGTATGAGACAATTTTTTTGTAAATATCTATTTTTAGTATATGAGCAAAATAATTAGAGACGAAAAGAGTAATAATATAGACGAGATTTAATCCCGTTGATTTTCTCTTGTTTCTCGTTCCTTTGTTTCACTTAGTGTCCTTTTATTATCTTTGTTAATTAATCTGGTTCTCATGCATAATAAGCGGTTTTGTATGCTCGAGAATGTTTTAGTATTTAAAGTAACTTTAATAAAGTTAACCTCAGGAATAGTAGAAAAAGGGAATCTTTGAGGTGGAATCCACCTTAACCAAAACCCAATGGGTGCATTGTTTTTCAACACTGGTCATTGGATATGGAGATTATACTTAATTTTGGGCGACACCACACGTATCGAGATCTTCCAAGCTATGTGTACTAAGCTTGGAATATGGAGAAATGTTGGAGTAATCGAGTGAAACCCGTGTAGGCGAAATAGAGGCGCCGAGCAAATCAATTAGCACTGCAAATTGATTTCGATTTTACTTATTAAGCAATGAATCAGAGAATTTTATGAGGCTTACTAAAATTTTATGTTTATCGTTAATGAATTTAGGGTAATTCTCGTTGGTAATCCTTTATTTTTTAAAATTGTATTTGATCAAATGAAAAAAATAACTTAATCATTAGTTGGCTTTCTTTTTTAAAGTTATTATTCATGACTTTAATGACAGGTTTAAATAAGATTAAAGCCTTTTCTAAGTGGTATTTAATCATGATTAGGCATAGTTAGGTATTTCCACGAAATTCACATTCTATTCCTTCTCACACCATCATCCACCTTATTGAATACATTTACCTAAGTTAAATTATGACGTGGATTATGCAATAACCATTTCGTAAAAACTAATATAATTTACTAAAATTAAAATGCCATACATCTACAATGCCTTCCCTTCAATTGTTGCACTTCTTCACTTCAATTCGTCAGAATGACGATTAATGTTTGAGAGGAGTGTTTGAAAGTTTGAGTATCAATAGGGTGGATGATAGTGTGAGAGAGAACTGAATGAGAATTTAGTGAGAATAACTAACTGTGCCTAATCATAGTTAAATGTCCACTTAAAAAAAGCTTCAATCTTGTAAAAACCTATCATGTCATGCACAACAACTTTAAAAAAGAAAGGATTACTATTGATAAAGTTATCTTTTCAGTTGACCAAATATAATTTCAAAAAGTAAAGAATTACCCATTAATTTATTATATTTCATGCAAGTATTACAAGTATCTAATATAATAATCGTTCTTTGAATCAAGAATTTATGAACCATAAAAGGAAAAGTTGGATGATATATACTCCGTGTAATAACAACATTTTCCCTAAGTCTAAAGTATTCAAAAAAATATAGAATATTCATCTCTAACTTTTTGCAGCGAGAGTTCATGACTACAACTCTACAAATAGAGTACGGAAGTAGTTTAGGTAGGGAATTAGCTGAGAACCACCAAGGTGGTGTAATGAGTTAGCATGGCTGATTGTAGCAGCAAAGCTGAAACCTGCTTAGGAATTCTAGAGAATTTAAAGGAAAAGCTGCTGTTTCAGACATATAGTTGTGTGGAAAATCATTAAGCTGGTAATACTTGTAACATGGTGTATGTTTGACGATAAAGCTTGGAAGTTGGTGTAATCATTTAAATTTGGTACCATAATATTGTTGTTTTATGACTGATTTTTATGCATGTGATGCATAATCTTTCATTGAACCCTTTCTAGAGCATGGCTAAGTAATGCTACACACGACAGTACTGTTTTTTTTTTTTTTTCCCCCTTATGTGAACTGCTGCTGGTTTTGTGTCCAAACAGGAGGATAGCTATCCACACCAAGTAGGCAAGTAGACCAATCTCCTAACAGTAGATCCTAGAGTACAATATATTCGATGTAAAAGAGTTGGTTATGGAGCAACAATAAGCTTGATAAGTATAGGTTGTTGCCGATTTAATTAACTTTCTAGTAATCTTATTGCCAAGAACAATATCAATGATCACTAGTACAAAAAGGCTTCATTGCTTCGGTTTAGAGGAAAACGAAGCACATGAGAGAGTTAAGATAATTTGGGATATTTGCTTCGGTTTTTAGTGAATTGCCACCACTTAATAATTGGTTAACCATGTAAGTTTATAATAAATCGCATTAAATATATTAAGTGCTGCGCAATTCACTCACAGAAAAATATCCCAAATATATTGATTAGAGAAAACAATCAGTCCAGATTAAGCAGATACTCGAAGTGTGGTGCAACATCATGAACAGTAAAATGAGAATTAAAGGCATACAATATTTATGCTTAACTGATATTACAATGTCATATTATTGAAAATGAAAACAGATTCTACTTTTTGATGAAAATGTACAAATCTCAGTGACTATCTCTTCAGCTTTTCCTGCAGAGTCACAACCTTTTGCCAAGCAGGCCTAGACAAGATATCCTTGCACCAAGCACTCACATGAGGACGCTCCTCGAACATCTGCTTCTCTTGGCTGCTCGTCAAGTAGTGTACAATAGGCAAATGGTGGAGATCAGCCAAGGTGAAGGTTTCACCAGCTAAGTACTTAGATTGAGCCAAACGTGCCTCATAAACATCAAGGACGGTAGACAGCTTCACCTTGTTCTCTTCGACTACATCCATGTCGGGGTCCAGATCGAATAACTTCTTGTAGACCAGCTCCCAACCAAGTTTGATAGACACTGGGTCAAACTGAAGGGCTTCCACCTCCACCCAAACCTCCTGAAGTGCCATATGTTTCGCACCCTTGGCTAGTAATTGACTTCCCTTGTTTTCATATTCATATGCTATATATCTTGTGATTGCCCTTGATTCTATGAGTTCCAAGACTTATGTTAGAATTGTGTCTGATCCATTATATTTTATTTCAAACAATCAGATCAAATCAATTAAAGTGATAGATAAAGATTGACTAATCACATCCAGACAATGTATTTTTGTGCTTAAGTAGCCTTCGTTATTGGACGGAACATGCTACATCGGATTCACGTAACGTTATTATTGCGCCTAAACAGTGTGAACAATGAAAGATACATGTTGATTGTTCAAATGTTTTAAAACAAGTTAATAGTTAGAGATAGCATGAGCACCGCTGTGGCCCACGATAAAAGGTAGGCAGCGGGCCGTGCTTCAAAAAAAAAAGAATAGGCACGACAATTTATTACGAGAAACAATAGTACTAGTATTACAATTAGTATCATTGTCATTATTATAATTAATACTATCATTTTTGTATCTTATTCTTATAATACAATTTAAATTGTCCAATATTATATTTTTTCAATTTTAATAAGTTTTTTTCAAGAATTAAAATATTTGGCGGCCTAACATGGCACAACCCACCAAACAATGGGTTGTGTCAGACCATGTCGAGTTTTTGAAAAGGCTGGCATAACATGAGCTTGGTCTGGCCTGACACGAACCAAACTGGCCCATGTCCACCTCTATTAGTAGCTATACTAACTAGCTTACCAAAGAGCTTGATATCTCCATCTTCAAAAGCCGGGACTTGACCAAATGGCTGCAATTATATGATAGAACTGATAAGTTCCCCGATAAATATGCACTTAATTAAACTAGAGTAGCCAACCCAATGCTAGATGTCTTAGTGTAAAACAAATTCACGTAGAAATTTGAACGAAGAGATGCTCTAATTATGTTAATTACCAGTCAGCTGAAAAATGTGGATGTAATTAAAGGTACAATAGATAAAAATTTGTTACATGAAGGAAATTGATGTCATGAAGTTCGTACGTGGATAGCCGTATAAAAGAGATAATTTTTGCCAAGCAGTACTAATTAAAGTCAAATCAGGAATTAGAAAAAAAAAAATTAAGAGCGAAATCACCAAATTTGTAGATCAACAAAATTAGAATCAGTAATAAAATCGCTATCAAAATAGAGTCAACCTCTCTACTTATGAAACCCAAAACCCCAACAAACATACAAAGAAATTAAACCAAAAACAAAGCTAATGAAAATACTTCTTACGAATTTAATCGTCATAATATTAATTCGAACTACACGTAACTCTACCAATATATGAAAGAGTTAACTGATTTCAAGGGACGGAGGGAGTATAACAATAATAACTCCACTAATATAGGAAAACGATAATTAATTTCAAGGGATAGAGGGAGTATAACAATAATAACTCCATCAATATACGAAAACGATAATTAATTTCGAGGGATTGAGGGAGTACAACAATAAAAACGTACATACGTTGAGAGAAAGGAAAGGATGTTGTTTGTGAACGCCGGACATCATGTCAAGGGGAACATATTCAAACTCCAACTCCTTGTCGTAAGCAGCAGCTAACACTCGCATCACGTTTGGTGTAATTGGATAGTCACTTCCATACACCTTGATCCCCATCTATGAAGTTCTATTCAAGACCAGAGTTTGTAAGAGAGAGAATCTAAGGTGCAACAAAGGGTTGACCATCTATCTGCAGTTGATTTTTATAGATATGCCGCTTTCATTGAAGTTCTTATAATTTTCTATTAAGTATATATGGCTTGCTGGCTTATCCCTTATTCTATTTTTTTCCCTCTCATTTGGTATTAGTTCGATCGATTACTTGACTATGCATTAGGTTGCACTTGATCATTGTGTACCAAATGGATATACTAGTCATTTGTTAAAAAAAAATAAAAATAAGGTAGTGATTTTAAAATATTTTCATTAGATTCACCAATACAAAACTTTATTACACTAATCAAGTCACTTGTTCTCCCATTTATTTTCTCCTTCCCTTAAAAATTTTGAAATATTTATTTGAGTCCACGGATTGGTTTTGGATTGTTTCATTGCAGGTCGGTTCCTAACGGGTTGGGTTGAAATGGGTCAATTTGGCCCTTCGGGTCTGATCGGATCATTATCAGGTTGGGTCTAATCGGTCATTTTCTTTCTTGGGTCTAATCATTTTTGTTTACGTGAAATATCTAATATTGGATCTTACCATTTAAAAGGTCAATATCTCTTCTTATTCTTCTTATTTTAAGCACTCTTCTTATTAGATCTCTCCTATATATATATATATATTATATGTATGTAAAAGTTAAAATAAGAAAAGTAAATAAATGAAAAGGATGAGAAGATATCTTGGTTGTTCATAGTAACCCTTTTTAACTCATAGTGACCAAATAATTTTTTCCACTTATAATGATTATTTTTATTATTATAGTGACTCTTTTTATTATTATAGTAACCATTTTTTATTGTTATAATAACTATATTTTTTATGTGAAATCTCTAGTGTTGGATCTTACCATTTGAATGACCAAGATCTCTTCTAATTCCTCTTATTTTAAACACCATTTTTATTGGATTCCTCCTCTATATATATATATATATATATATATATATATATATATATATATATATATATATATATATATATAAACAGAGTATAAAAAACTCAGGTTGAGGGAGATATGAGGCTCTTGCGCATGAGCACGAGACTGCATATCAACAATGAGAAATTCGTAATGAAGCTCCTTCTCCCGGACGGTAGCGTTGGAGATTGGGCTTTCCATGGACCTTGATTCCCTTGTCTAAAATATTACTAGTTGTTCAGAAAATATCCGAGGGGGGAAAAAGCACATCTTTGGTTGTCTTGTGGATGAAAGAAAATCTACCACAAGTAGAATAAATTATAGTGTTAGTTTTTATTCGCTGTGGTTTAGGAAATTAGAACTGTACATGTGTTTTTATTTGCTCGTCTTTCTTTTGTCTTTTTAACATTGCAATTGGGATAGGATTATGGAATGCTAGACCTGGGCCTTGGGCCTTGGGCTTTATTATAATATGATGTATGGTCATCTTGAGCCTTGGGCTTTGGTGTCATAAAAAGGGAAAGCCCCATCTACCTCCAATTTGGTTTTTGAATTCCATAAATGTGATAAATATTGGTAATTTTGAATTAGTAATGATATTATGTTATTATACTATACTTAACTAGTTATTAGTTCAGGCTTTGGCAAACATGAAATGGTGAAGACCTTATACAAACTAGTCAATAAAAGTGCATGATTTAACGCATCATCTCATCCGTTCTATAAAAAGACTACTAACACAGTAACAACAAAAAATACACAAATTAAAAACCAACATGGTTACTTTTAGAATGATAGTGCATAATCCATACACGAATAACAAAGCCTCGCTCACACACACACACACACAAAGACTCTAACAAGGTACATAATACAATGGCTGCAACGAGCAATGTGGGAAAATACGGTAGTCATGGCAAACATTAGCTACCTCAAGCTTGATTTTGCAAGGCCGAAACCGTAACCCAAGAAGGCCTAGCCAATATATCCTTGCGCCAAGCATCAACATGAGGGCGTTGTTCGAACAAATGGTTCACTTTTGTATCCTTCAAGTATTGAAGTCCAGGCAAGTGATGAAGATCAGCCAAAGTGAAAGACTCACCTGCTAGGTACTTGGAGCTAGCCAAACGTGCCTCGTAAACGTCTAGGACCTTAGCCAACTTAGCCTCGTTCTCTTCAACAACGGCGTTGTCGACTTCCATGCCGAAAAACGCCTTGTACACTAGCTCCCATGAGAGCTTACTAGATACTGGATCAAACTGCTGAGCCTCGACTTCCATCCATACGGCTAAGTCTGCCATTTCTTTTCCTTCTTTGTACACAAGAGGAGTTCCTTTGCCTTCCTTGGTGTATGCTATGTATCTTGTAATTGCCCTTGATTCTGTTTCATATAATTAACACCTTTGTTATTAGAAAAAACTGATCGTCGTAATGCATCATATTGTTATATCAGATACATGGGTTGATATATCAGATATAGAAATGCAGATGATATGAAAATTCATAAAAGCTTATATCAAGTATATACATTTGATGCATGATCTTGGGTATTGAAATAAAATTATGAAATTTTCTCTCTCATAAATAAAAATAAACCTTAATTTGGTTAAGGTTTCTTACCAAATAGCTTGAGATCTCCATCTTCGAAAGCTGGAATTTGACCAAATGGCTGAAGTTACAAGAAAAAAAAATTAGGAAATTTAATCATGGAAATTAATTAATTTCATGGAAAATACAAACTAAGCAGCAACAAGTCTCTAATCTGATGCAATGATATATCGGTACAACATTTCACTAGCAGTTAAATAATTATGTCGCTTTCCGTACTTGTCGTACCCGCATAGTTACACTATCCGTATTCGAATTCATACCGGGTGCAGCATAGATTACACATACGATATATAGAAAAGGAACTATCCATAAAAAAAAAATGTTACAATGGCAGTAATATGAACATACATTGAGGGAAAGAAAAGGCTCTTGCTTGTGAGCGCCGGACTTCAAGTCAACGGGGACCAATTCATAAGCAAGGTCCATCTCTTCAAGAGCTGCCAAGACACGGAGGGTGGCGCCCGAGTGAGGAATCCCATAAACCTTAATTGTCATGGCTACGAGCTAAGTCAATTAGATCGAGAGATATGCTAAGAGATGAAAAAAAAAGGTGATAACTTTTGATTGTTGAACTTAGTTTATGAAATCTCATCTATAAGTATAGTATATATAAAGTTAGAGCTATAGCCCTTAAAATGAGACTTTCTCACCATTGATTGGTGTGCTAATTTTATTTTCATGTATAGGTTGAATCACAACCGTAGGTGGATAATGTTGACCTTTGTCTTTGTAGTCTACTTCTAGAATGACATTGCATTATTGCTAGAGATTGGTTTGTGGAATATTGAAGACTAGTAGCCGCCGGCCATCAGCCCTTAGGTCCTACTAAGTTTCCACTATTAATAAATTATTCTACGATTTCACTCTGATATATTTGATAATTTAAAGATTTGATGATTAGTATATGTTATTATTAATTAAGTCTACTATAGTTATATATATTGTTATTTTAAAGATTTGTAGTTTCCACTATTAATAAATTTTTGAATTGTACAAAAGTTTACTTTGTTATATATAATAGATTAAAATTCATTTCTACTCCCTATGTCCTTCAAAGATTGCCCCATTTGACTTTTCGCAGTCTTTAAGACACGACTTTAGACGTTTTTATCTCCAAATACATAAGACAAAAAATTATGAAAACTTGATATTATAAAAATTTACATTGAAATGCATCCAATAAGATCTCACTTAAATATATTATTTCTTATAACATGATGAGAATTTGTAGTCTAAAAATAAAAATGGGGCAATCTTTAAGGGTATATAATTTAGGTTAGGTTAAAAATGGTAACACAAAACTACATATCTTTGCACTGTTTGGAAACAACAAGGACATCATCTTTTCAATCCATATTACCTATCTGATTATGGGGGAAAGTGTTCTTTGTGCAGTGTTCTTTGTTACACCCTATGAGAGTCTTTATGATAAGCCTGCTGATTTGAGTATTCTAAGGTGTTTTGGATGCCTATGTTATGTTTCTATGTCTTCCACAGACAGAAGCAAACTAGATCCTAAGGCTCTTCCTATTGTTTTCATTGGATACCCTGCAAACCAAAAGGGGTACAAAGTCCTGGACATGCAAACACATAAAATCATCAAATCTAGAGATGTTATTTTTCATGAGGAGCATTTCCCTTATCATCATGCTAAATCAGATGATGAAACTCATGCTGGCCCTCTACCTATTTTTCTGCCCAAATCAACATTACCATTTGAAGTCCAGGATTTTGTTTCATCTTTACCTACTCTACATGAGGAAGGTTTTCAGCATAATCCTATTCCATCTGGAGTCAATGCAGGAAACAATCATGATAATAACCATTCCAGTAGCATCAGGGTATCTCAAAGAGTAAAACGGCCACCTGTACATCTTCAAGACTACATCTGTCCAACTATTTCTCAAGCAAATACTCTTGCTGTAGATATACGTTGGTGCAACCTAATGAGGCTTCTCAGCATAAGCACTGGACAAATGCTATGCACACTGAATTACATGCTCTAGAACAGAACCATACCTAGGATGTTGTGGATTTACCACCAGGGAAAAGAGCTATTGGCAATAAATGGGTTTAAAAACTTAAGCTCACAAAAGAAGGGAAGATAGAGAGGTACAAAGCTCGGCTAATTGCACAAGGTTTCACTCAAAAGTATGGAGTTGATTTTGAGGAAACGTTCTCTCCTGTTGTCAAAATAACAACTATAAGATGTGTTCTAGCCTTAACATCCACCAAAGCATGGCCCCTTTATCAATTGGATATAAATAATGCATTTTTTCATGGAGATTTAAAGGAAGAAGTTTATATGAAGATCCCTTAAGGGGTGCCTAATCCATCTAACAAGGTTTGTAGACTATGCAAGTCCCTTTATGGTCTCAAACAAGCATCCCGACAATGGTTTGCTAAACTTCACTGAGCTTCTCACACAGGGTTTTGTTCAATCAAAGAGTGATTATTCTTTGTTCCTAAAGAAAAACAATCATCACATCACCATTGCTTCCATATGTGTCGATGACATGATTCTCAACCCATCTACACCACACCTTCACTATCAAGGATCTTGGCATCGTAAGTTACTTTCTTGGGATAGAAGTGGGGTATTTGCGTGAAGGAATTATCCTCACTCAGAAGAAGTTCACAAAAGAGTCGTTAGTATTTTGTGAAATGGATGTTTTAAGGAAGGCTATCACACCTCTTCTACTCAATATAAAATTGAATGGTGATCAAGGAGCCCCCTTCTCAGACCCTGCTCTTTATAGGTCATTAGTAGGGAAACTTAACTTCCTTACTCACACACAACCTGATCTTTCATACTCAGTACAAACACTGAGTCAGTTTATGCAAGATCCCAAAGTTCCACACATGGAAGCTTTACATCATGTCTTGAGATGTGTTGCAACTACAATTAGGCAGGGCATTATTGTTAAAGGCTTTTTTAGACTCAGATTAGGCCTCACGTCCCAATACTAGGAGATCGGTTACTAGATACTTAGTGATGCTTGGTAACTCTCCAGTTTCTTGGAAATCCAAGAAACAAAGCACTATTTCACGCTCTTCATCAAAAGCTGAATACAAGGAGATGGCTTCAGCCTCTTCTGAACTAATTTGGCTGGTGCGTTTATTAGAGGAACTCGGTATGACAGATTTAAAGCCTGTGTAGCTCCTTTGTAATAATCAATCTGACATACATATAGCGAAGAATCTAGTGCATCATGAACGTACGAAACACATTAAAATAGATGTGCATTTCACAAGAGACAAAGTTCTTGCTGGATTGATAGAACTGTAGTATGTCCTAACTAAGCATCAAATAGCAGATGTTCTGATTAAGTCTCTATTTGGACCTCTTTTCTCGTACTTATTATTCAAACTAGGGATTACTGATTCCTCATCCATCCCTAGTTTGAGGGGGAGTATTGGAGTTAGTATTACTGTTAATGTAAAGTATTTTAAGTACCCTTCTCATTGGATCCCTCCCCTATATATATATATATATATATATATATATATATATATATAAATATAAATATATATATATATATATATGGGTTTATGTGAGAACCCCCCCTAATATGAGAACCCTTTAAAGGGTGAGAACCCATCTAACACCACACACATTGGCAGATCTAATGGATGACATTTAACTGAGCATAATGGCAAATCCGTAATTAACCCAAAAACTGACAAAAAGCATGTGCTTCAAAAATGTGACTAACACTTCAGTAAAAGAAAACACACATCACTTTTCATTCACTTTTCATTCACTTCAGTAAAAGGAAACATACTATAATGGTTAATTTCTAATTCTAAACGCTAGATAATTAGTTCAAAATAGTTTGGTAGGCATTTCCAAACTACTGAACATCATATTCTAAACTAGTGAACATCATGTTCTAAAGTAGTGAACTTGATGTTCTAAACTAGTGAATTTGATGTTATAAACCTTAATGGACTGAAATTACTAAATGTTTTATTTCCGTAATTCTTGACTAATGTTCTAAACTAGTATACATAATGTTCTATAAGAGTGAGCATAATGTTCTAAACTATTGTACTCATATAATTTCATAAATTCACTCATTTCAAAACCAACATAATATACTATAATGGTTAATTTAGAAAATATTTAGTTTTCAACATAATATACTATAATGGTTAATTTCTAATTCTAAACGCTAGGTAATTAGTTCAAAATAGTTTGGAGGAAATTTTCAAACTGCTGAACATCATGTTCTAAACTAGTGAACATCATGTTCTAAAGTAGTGAACTTGATATTCTAAACTAGTGAACTTGATGTTCTAAACCTCGACAGACTGAAATTACTAAATGTTTTATTTCCGTAATCAAGTTCACTAGTTAAGAACATCAAGTTCACTAATTTAGAACATGATATTCACTAGTTTAGAACATGATGTTAAGTAGTTTGGAAATGACCACCAAACTATTTTGAACTAATTACCTAGCGTTTAGAATTAGAAATTAACCATTATAGTATATTATGTTGATTACTAAATATTTTCTAAATTAACCATTATAGTATATTATGTTGGTTTTGAAATGTGTGAATTTATGAAATTATACGAATACAATTATATGTTCAATAGTTTAGAACATTATGCTCACTCTTATAGAACATTATGTATACTAGTTTAGAACATTAGTCAAGAATTACGGAAATAAAACATTTAGTAATTTTAGTCCGTTGAAATTTAGAACATCAAGTTCACTAGTTTAGAACATCAAGTTCACTAATTTAGAACATCAAGTTCACTAATTTAGAACATAATGTTCACTAGTTTAGAACATGATTTTCACTAGTTTAGAACATGATGTTCAGTAGTTTGGAAATGTCCACCAAACTATTTTGAACTAATTATCTAGCGTTTAGAATTAGAAATTAATCATTATAGTATATTATGTTGATTACAAAATATTTTCTAAATTAACCATTATAGTATATTATGTTGGTTTTGAAATGTATGAATTTATGAAATTATATGAGTACAATTATATATTCAATAGTTTAGAACATTATACTCACTCTTGTAGAACATTATGTATACTAGTTTAGAACATTAGTCAAGAATTACTGAAGTAAAACATTTAGTAATTTTAGTCCGTTGAGATTTAGAACATCAAGTTCACTAGTTTAGAACATAATGTTCACTAGTTTAGAACATGATGTTCAGTCGTTTAGAAATGCCCACCAAACTATTTTGAACTAATTATCTAGCGTTTAGAATTAGAAATTAATCATTATAGTATATTATGTTGATTACAAAATATTTTCTAAATTAACCATTATATTATATTATGTTGGTTTTGAAATGTGTGAATTTATGAAATTATACGAGTACAATTATATGTTAAATAGTTTAGAACATTATGCTCACTTTATAGAACATTATGTATACTAGTTTAGAACATTAGTCAAGAATTACTGAAATAAAACATTTAGTAATTTAAGTCTGTTGAGATTTAGAACATCAAGTTCACTAGTTTAAAACATAATGATCACTAGTTTAGAACATGATGTTCAGTAGTTTGGAAATGTCCACCAAACTATTTTGAACTAATTATCTAGCGTTTAGAATTAGAAATTAACCATTATAGTATATTATGTTGATTACAAAATATTTTCTAAATTAACCATTATAGTATATTATGTTGGTTTTGAAATGTGTGAATTTATGAAATTATATGAGTACAATTATATGTTCAATAATTTAGAACATTATGCTCACTCTTATAGTACATTATGTATACTAGTTTAGAACATTAGTCAAGAATTACGGAAATAAAATATTTAGTAATTCAGTCCGTTGAGGTTTAGAACATCAAGTTCACTAGTTTAGAACATGATGTTCAGTAGTTCGGAAAATGAGATATTGATGCACAATAATGAAGAAAAGGATGAAACTATAAAGAAATACATAATGATGAAAAAAGTACAATAGTTTTGTAGAGGGAAAAGTGCCAGCAAAAGAATGAAAAAAGTACAAAGTTTGTCTGAAACAATTCTGCCAGCCGAAACATTTATAAGATAATGTTTAGATAATTACAGATTTGTCATTCATTTCTAATGCATTTTCAGCCATAGATCATCAAATATCCAAGGGTCTTAGATGAGTTCTCACCAAAAAGTAGTTCTCACGTAAGAGAAGGGTTCTCACGTGATCCCTCCCCTATATATATATATATATATATATATATATATATATATGACATTCTTGATTAACTAATACAATATAACAATAAATCTTTTCTTTCTCATTTTTCTCTGCTTCCTGCTCTGCTCTTCTTCAATGGCGATCATGAATCACACGCTTATCATCAGAGATCAATATTACTTGGGAAATGTAAAGGCTGGGTACCTACTTTTTTTCTATTAAACCTCTTTCATTTTCATAAGTAGTCATCTATAATTGGAAAAGGCTGTATAATATCGTTAAGGCTGCCCTTGGATTCTCAAACCTTGTCTATTAATTATCCTCCCTTCAAATCTCCCACCATTTTCTTATAATTCAACGGTCATCCACTATTGGGGTAATTGGGGATAGAGATGCCTTTTCAAGTGTAGGATTGGTTAGCTTTGGAGGTATTAAATCTTTCTAATCAACTTGGTAGGCGTTTTTATATGGATATTGAAATTTGCCCTTCCCTTTTCGAAAAAGTACAATATTTGTACGTTAATTCACTTTCCTTGATGAATGTTTTTTTTTTCGTATATTGGGTGATTTCGATTTTGGCTACTAGCAATTCTAAGCTTACAGCTTTCAGAATTTCCTATATATTGGAGATGCTTAAAAAAATAATTTTGGGTATCCGTGTACCTGTTTATATTTTTCATCCAGCCCATGACTCTTCCTAAGTACTCGATTTTTATCGGGTCGAGTACCCGACCCTAAAAATCAATTTTTTAATAAAAAATAGTTGACTATTTATTTTCGGGTCGGGTAGTTTAGAACACCTCTAATATTAGGTATAGATATTATGATCTCAGGTTAGGGGTGGCAAATAGATCAGGTCGAGTCAGGTTTGTAATCTGGTCAGTTAATTTCGGGTCAGCTATCCCTTAACTCGAACCTGATCCATTTAACTTTTTGGGTTGAAAATCCCAACCCGAACCTAACCCATTTAATTTTGGGTCGGATTCGTGCCAATTCATTTAAGTTTTTGTGTCAAAAATCTCAACTCTAACCGCTATTTTTGGGTCAAGTTCGGTTTGGGTCGGGTTTTTAGGTCGAATCAGTTCTTGCCACAATAGAAATGTGGTTATTCAATAGAGTGGCCAATGAAAAAGAAGACTTTTACGGTTGAGATGAAATGATTGTTAAATTGACAATAGTAGTTTAATTATCTTTAAGGATTTTAATTTGGGCTTGGCGTTTGGGCTGAGTGGGTGACTAGCCAAGTAATTTTTTTGTAATCAACTTAATATAGTTTGGTTATAAGGTCAGGTTCGGGTAGACCCGACCTAATTTTGACCCGAAAATAATTCCCCTTAACCCTAACCTAACCCATTTAATTTCATATCAGTTTTATATCAACCCATTTAAGTTTTCGTGTCAAAAATCTCAACCCTAACCCACTATTTTCAGGTCGGGTTCAGGTCAGGTCAGTTTGTGTCACCTCTATCTCAGGTATAGAAATAAAATTTTAAAAATACCCCCATATATCAGGTATTAATTAGAAATTTATGTTTTTCCTATATTAAAAGTAAATTAAAACAAAATATGGTGCAAGATTTCATTTAACCAAAGTTGATATAAGATTTTATTTAAGCAATCAAATAGAAAAAACTAACAACAATATTACAGGAATGATCAAATGATGCCCAATAACATGTAATAATTGCCAAATTTGTAATACATTCAGTAATAATGGAGAGTATTCCTTAGCAACCGTCGTTCATCATTTATTTATTTTCGTACTTCATATTTTGGGAGACTTTCTTAAAAGCAGGTCTTGAAGAGATATCCTCCCACCATGCCTTAACATTAGGGCGGCTATCAATCAATGTTGCAAAAGGAGTGGTCATGAAGTAATGAGTGTAAGGAAGGTGGTGAAGATCTGCTAAAGTGTAGTAGTCCCCAGCTAAGTACTTGGTAGTCCTTAGCCTCTCATCATAGATGTCCAATATTTTACCTAGTTTCTCCAAATTTGCATCGATGATGGCTTGATCAGGGCTATTGCCTTGTATAGGAGCCACAAAGTACTGGTATATGATTGGTTGGATAGCTGGGTTATAATGATGTGCTTCTACTTCCATCCACACTTTAACATTTGCTGCTTCCTTTAGGTCTCCATGCCTTAAGAGGTCTGTTCCACTGTCCTTGTATTTCTCTGCTATGTATGATGAGATTGCTCTTGATTCTAATATTTGCCAACATCATCAAGTCAAAGTTCAAAAACTTAGAAAAATGTTATAAAATGTTTCTAAAAGCTTTTTTTCCACTGATAAATCAATTCATTGTTAATAAAAAATATAAAACATGTACAAAAGTATACTGTCTAAAAAATATAAAATCTGATTACGTTAGAAGAATATATGTCAATGTTAAAACTCATAGTTTATAAGACTTCGTTGGTGGTATCAACAACAATCTATATCACATATTATCAAAATTTCTTTCTTTATAGTAAAGAAAGCCGTAACAGGCAAGACAAACTGATGTGTACGAGATTTGATCTCATATCTTAGATACCATACTTCAACACTTTAACCAAATATGTTAGTTGACGTCTACACATAGTATAAAATTTTAAACTTACAGAATGTAGCTAATAACTATATAATATATACTTCATACTTCACATTCATAATTTTGAAAAATATGTAGTACTTACATACCTTGGATCTAATGAAGAGGAGAAGGTTATTGAGTAAGAAAACGTACCAAACAAAGTGAGATCACCATCTTCTAGTACTGGGATCTTGCCGAATGGCTGCATAAAGTGTATGAAATATGTAAGAATTACGGGGTACCATATTAAATATCAAATTAGTAACTATATATTATATGAAGTTATAAAAGCTTATATATATCAACATTAATCTCAGTTATATTAATAAGATGTTGAGAACAATTAAGACAAAAAAAAAAAAAGGGATGTAATTACATTTTTGGAGAGGAAAGGAGGCTGTAAGTGTTCGGCAGCAAAGAGATTAACAGGAACAAGTTCAAATTCCACTTCTTTCTCATGCAAGCAAGTCAATACAGATGCGGTGAATGTTGATATTGGGAGCCCATACACCTTCACTCCCATTGCTGTTCTTCCTACTACTACTACTACTACCTATCGGCCAATAGTTGGGAGGGAAAGAGGGAGAGAAGAGAACGAGGAAATGTGGGAAAGAGTAGTATGGTTTTTATTGTGTTTCTACAATGAGACTTTTATTTTTAATCATATTTCACGAATCACAACTAGTTTAGTTGAGAGGTTTTCTTGATTCATACTTGATATAAATTATATCAGGCTATTGAAATTTGAGATATCTGATATAGGTAATGTTATATTAAATATAGCTATTGTTATATTATATATAGTTATTATTATATCATATATAGAAATACAAAAGATTTAAAAATAAAGAATAATATATATCAAATATAGACATTATGATCTAGAGTATAAAAATATCCATTGATATATTTACATCAGATATAAATTAGAAATTTCTCGTTAAGTTGATATAGTTTTAAAACATGTAAAAATATATCTACATTATTATCTTTCTTAGTTCAATGCTTTAAACTTGAAAAAAAAAATACACGCTTTAAAATTTCAAATAACCCTTTTAAAAGGGAAAAACCTCTTACCACACTCCTTAAAATCAATACTTCAAACATAACATGACTAACTAATAGAAGTTATTTTCCTTGACCAATTGGCTTATAGTGCACTATAGTTTCTAAGTGATGGCGTGTTGAATTTGGAGATGTAATTGAGGTGACACAACTATGACTCCATGAGACCATGAGGTAATATGCCAGATTAATATTTTACAAGTGATAAATACTCTTTATTTTTATTTTTCTTGTTTGAAATCTATAGATTTTAAAACTAAATTTTGATCATAAATTGTTCCTAATTTATTTTTTTTTAAAAAAAATAATTATATAGAATCTTAAAATATTCGTTTCAATGTATATTTTTCAAATATAACCTTTTTATAACTTTTGTAAATATACAATTAAAAATATTTCAAATTTAAGTTTAACTAACTGAAATCTATGAAAAACAATTAGGAAGAATAAAAATATTCAGAAGGAGGGAGTATATTATAACAATTAATTTAAGTAACTTATATTGATATGTGTTATTGGAGAGTGACTTAGATTTATTTTACTAAGGATAACTTCTTAGTTTTAGGTCAAGGTGACGGTTAATTTTACCAAGTGGTATCTTTATACTGCAAAATATTGCGCATCTCCAAGTCCATATATAGATTGTTTGAGGCTCTAGCAAAGAAATCAACCCAAGATCACATGCCTTAAAACCTACACATGAAAGTTTGCCAACTACCCTAAATATTATTCGACATAAAGATTGCAGATTTCCACATGCATTCTACTATTCAAACATACATAACTAGAACTTGTTGAATACGATATGAGGTGGTCAAAGTCATTGTCTTCGAACTTGCACAAAACGATTGCACATAGTCAAATGTTCTCATCTATGCACTGCCTACCGCCTAGAGACTAGAGAGGAAGAATAAACAAACTTCTAGAACTATCTATACAATACATAGATTGCCTTCATCTGCCCTTACATTACTAAATTATTTTATGTAACAATGGATGAGCACTAAGAAATTATAATCACTAGATGATAAATTTGAGGAACATAACGTCAACCATTTCGGTGTAGTACACCACAGGCCGCACTTTTCTGATCCTAGTTATTAGCTGGCTAGCTAGCTAGCTAAGCATGGAACAAAAAAATGGCTCGAGCCTACAAAACCCATGACCTAGCTGTAGTCGTTATGCTATGAACATTGGCTCGGTGGAATATGGTAGTAAAGTTTTAATAGGTTTACCTAAGAATCAAGAGAGAACGATTCGTGGTTGCTTCACTGTCATTTTGTATATTTGTATGCAACCATAAATTGAAATAATCCCTGTCATAATAAACATTATAAATGTTCTAGCTAACAATAGTGGAAAGTGGCCATCAACTTACGACAGTAAACCGTTACACCACAAAATTATATACTATGTTGCACGGATTCGCATATGACCCGTCGTTTTCATTTTCGTATTTGTATTTGTATCTGTATTTGTATTCGAATTCGTGTCGGTGCAATATTTCACTAGCAATTAAATGATTTTACCATTTTTTTCGATACTCAAACCCATATCGATATTCGGATTTGTATCAATGCAACATAAGTTATATATCCTAATGTACCCCCATTAATTTCATTAATCTTGTTCTTCTACAACAAATATATATATATATATATATATATATATATATATATATATATATATATATATATATATATATATATATATATATATATATATATATATATATATATTGAGGTTATAATCTTGGTTAATTTCTCAACTCGATACTTAGACTCGGAATTGTAACCCTAATGAAAGTTCATGTTGGGATTCCAAGTGTATATAGAATTTGATGTCCATCATGATATGGAACTATGGAAGTATATACGACATACATCACTTATTTAGGCAATGAATATGAAATTTCCCTCGATAGTTTTACCTCTTTTTACTAGAAAATTTCTTTTTATAGTTAAAAATGCATGAGTCGTACATATGACCAGTCAAGTCAGAACACAAATTTCAGTGAATAATCTTCAGATCTGTCTGTATTATGTACTAGATCCGAATAAAAGAATGGAGGGTCCGGTCATTTAGCACAACTATCAAGGAGCTCCAGTTAATGTTTGGGTCAATAATATCCGTTAGAATGGGCATTATGACGTAAATGGGAACATGTTTTACTAAATCATGGCATTTTATTATGCTAGTCATGCAGGTTGGAGCATCTCAAGAAAAGCAGTACCATATAAATTGGAGTCACATAACATAAAGTAAAAATACATAGAAAAATAGTGCAATGATTTGTGTTATTCTCCTTCTAAAAGCAACTTTTGAGAATATTTGCAATATATCTAGCCTACTAATCATGTCATGGGCGGTGATAATTGACTAAACCTTATTATTAGGTGTATGTCGTATGTTTAAGAAAAACAAAACACGTGTGATTAATATTATTCTATGAAAAAATTATATGTTATTGGTTAATTACAATTTTAATCGGGAATTCACATCTTATTATTGTCATGTATTCATATTCACAAACCTAATATGAGTTCGTACATACACCCTCTTACTTAGTAGAAAAAAAAAATAGTATAAAAGAAATATATGCTTAAATGTGCTTTCAATAGGGTCTATGGTAATTATTTTGTAGCCTTGAAATTATAGACTAGCAAAAATGTATGTTGGGGATTAGTTAAAGTACAGTTGAAAACGAAGTTAAAAAAAAAAAAGAGTGGATTAGTCTACAAACAAAGAAATCAAGGAATTAGGTTTGACTGAGAGGGAATTAGGTTAGATTGAGTCTAATCAAACTCTAAATGAGAGTTAGATTATATGGTAGGAACAGTAAGAGTGGTCCCCCATACAAGATGAAATTCTGAACCCAAGTCTGAAGCTGACAATCAACTGCAAAAAGCAAGAATCCGAAGCTATGCAAATAATAGATGAGTAAACAAAATGTACAGGTTTGTCACTCACATGATGTATTAGACAAATCCAACAGGGCATCAGAAATTCAAGGAATCTGTTAATAGAGCGGGTGACCTGGGAAATGGTAATAGAGGTGAAAATTACAAAGTGTACAGTTGATGGCCAATCGATCATTTTCAGCATATCGTACACTCTATTTCATTACAATATGGTGAAAAGGTGTAGGCGCAGCACAGTATGTGGAGGTGAGCCCAACCTCCAAGAGTGTAATCGGAAATTCAATCCTAGATCTTGATTACCACTCCAAGAGTGTAGTCATCATAAGCCGATCACACTAAGTGCATTGATGAAGTGGGCTCATTAATCAAGGGCTTGTCTAAGTTTGACTAAAATGTTAATCAAATTTAGATCACCGTTTGATTGCAATGTTATCTACTCCTTATTACCCATGAATTTTAAAAAGGACAACATTAAAATAGAGTAACTTGTATCATCGACGCTGGAGGGCAGTCCAGTGGATATTCACAATTTCATGTAGGCTGTAGCTACTTGCAATGCACACTGACCACAGCAAGATTAACAGGACACCCATGCTTGCCTTGGAGACAGTATAATGCTCTATAAGTCGTTTCATTCTACAAAAACAAAAACAAACAAACAAACAAACAAACAAAAACAATGGGCAACAGCCGAAAGCATTGCATCTTCATGTATTACTTCATACATTTTATCGATAAGGTACATCCAATTACGATGATCCATAAGACCGTAACCCAATATTTACAACGTACATATGCGTAATACCTCTGAAGGCGTATAATTACGGAGGTAGATGAAATGGTGAACCAAAATCATAAACAATATACATTGAAGGGGGAGAGGAATCAAGGGGAATGCTACATTCTTTCATCTCCTGTGCTTCTGTTAGAAGGGTTCCTCTGGCTTCAGAAAGTTATTATATTCCAGTTGGGTCATCTCTCCACCCTTTACAGGATCAAACATGCAGCGGTAGAAGCTACAATCCAGATAGCGCAATCAGTCACAAATTAATTTGTATCATACACGTCACGTCATCATATAAACTACCTTGTGCAAACATCAAGATCATAAAAGTTTTTTCTTTTCACTAGTAAGAGAAAAACAAGGACATGCATAGGGTTTGTTACTGAAGCAATAAAAACACCAAAAGACAACTTTAAACTAGGAACGGTTAACAAACTAAGAAACCAAAAGCAAGAAATATTCGCCTGGTTTGACTGGTAGAGAACAGGGCAAATCCTTTGTTAATGCATCTGCATCCCATGTTACGAGATTGTGAAAGAAATTAGAAGTCTCAAGATAGTGTTTGGAATTGGTACTTACTATTGGACTCTTGTTTCTCATTGTTTTTTAAAATGCAGATCATGTTGAAACTCATCAACAAGGATATTAAAGTATAGCTGAGGTGTACCAACTGATTGATCTGATGGCTCTAATGAGCTAATGGCAAACTTATCAAAATCTCTCTCTCTCTCTCTCTCTCTCTCTCCATGCTCACAAAATTGAGAGGAAGGATGGTCAAATTATTCAGTCATTATTCATAGTTGAGGATTATCTACACAAGGGAAGTCTATACGGAGCAATCTAGAAGTCCAAAGGCAATTGAGGTGTGCCCTAAAGTGCCAAACAAGGCCCTTACCTTTTAAGCTTTTTATAATTATATAAATCGGATTTTTAAACACATACTCCTGACAAAAAAAAAATAGTTCACCTTATACACTCCCTGTTTCAAATTTTCACCATATACCCTCAAGTTTTTCCAAAATATACCAAATGCCTTATTGACTAATGACCGTCATCTCAGTTAGTCATAAGCCCCTAATTAACCCATTAACCTTATCTCTCTCAATTCCTCATACCTACCATTAACACCACCACCAAGGCAACAACTAATTCATAACCATTTACACGCAAACCACAACCTTCACTGTCCAATTTGGCCACCCTAATTAACACCACCGCTAGCACTGCCCCACCCAACAACCTTGCATAAAACCATTAAACCACTTAAAACCACCACAAAATCAACCCAACAATCTCAAATCAGCTTTCCATATTAAAATGTAATCCACCCACCATGTTTATCCTCCCAACCACCACAAGTCAACCCAATCAGCCATTAACACAACCCTCACAACTACCACAATACCCCCAAGCAACTACCATGTTCAAAATCCAATCACCAAAAATTCAACTAAACCAACAGTTTAACCACTGCCACAAAGACCTACTGAAATAACCGAAATAACCTCGGTGAGAGGTTGAGGGAGAAAACAAATTTTTGTAAAACAATGAATAAAAAAGGTATTACTACTAGCTTTGGTGGATGAAGGAATGGAGAGGTTGTTTACAGAAATTTGTTTTCTCCCTCCACCTCTCACCAAGGCTGCAGGAACACTATCAACTCAGTGAGTACTCCTTCAAAAGGCCGAAAAAGGAAAGACACTTGAAGGATAGGTGCTCCCCATATAGCCAAGGGCTGCTTAATGAATGTCTTTTAGCCTGATTTTAATGTAGAAAATATGGAGAAGATAGTTCACAAATGAGAAAGAGGTGGTTTCTGAACACCAGGAATTTTATAACCACTTCCAACTTTTGGGATAAAGAAAAGATAAGCTTCATACTAAAGCTCTGAACTAAACCACCAAGAATTTTCTAACCACTTCCAACTTTGGGATAAAGAAAAGATAAGCTTCATACTAAAAGCTCTGAACTAAACCTAAGAAGACGCATTCGTTAACTACTAGAGTTGCAACAAATTTTTAACTCAATTCATCAGCTTATAAGCTTCATATAACTTATAACTCAGGTCCCCACTAAATCATTTATAAGATGACAAAAAATCTAACACTAGAGTATGCACACAGCAAACTACTACATCCCACATCACCATTGGAATTGCAGCAGTGGAAATGTCTGCAACTAAGATGATGAATTCAGCAATGCGCAATGGTTCATATTTATCAGCATAACAGAGAAAAATCACAAGCTTTGAATATTATTCTAGACCATAAAAAATATATAACAAAACCACTGTATTCCATTCATTAATTTGGTACTGACCTTCCATCCATGCCAAGAATAACCACTGTATTCTTTTGATGCCCAAATGCAACAAAATATTGATTCCCTTCAAGCAAACGAAATTGAGCAACAGACCATTCTGAATTGAAATATCTAGGCAACACTCCTGCACAACAAAAAGTTCTCAGGTGCAAGTAATAGAAACTGAAAATAACTAATTGCATCCAGCTTCTTCCAAAATCATACCATTTTATGCCCAAACAGCATCTTTTGTCACAGGACAGTAGAAAATTGGTTACACAAAGAAAAGTACATGCAGTACCATGTGAAACTATCCAAGGACAAAAATGCATAAAAATGACAGAACGTAATGTTTCTAAAACACTCCTTGAACAGATTCAGTACCAAATAGTCAATAAAATGAGCAACTTATGAAAGTATCCACGACCTTAAAAGTTAAAACGAACTCAGTATCATATCAGTCTTCAGCTTGAATTATAGTAAGCACACCTTATAAGCATCAAATTGTGTAATCTTATGACTATCAACCATATTTCTATAAGAAAAAACCAAAAACGTGCAATACTTTTCCAGAATCCCAAGCCCACAAAAAAAATCAACATCAAAGAACAGAAGATTTAAATCACAAGCAGTACACTGGAGCAGCAAAGTCCACCAAATCAGATTCAATGCACCTGCATCATCAACTTCATTGGTACGGGAAAGGGGAAAGCAATTTCAAGGCAATGCCAACTTTGCATGACATGCTCTGTTTCTGTTCATGTAATAGTTTCCAAAAAAACAAAGAACAATAGTATATCAAAACTGTTTCTTTTAACCATATACAGAGTAGTTGATTTCAAGCATTTCCATCAGAAAATACAATTTAATGAGAATGCGTAAAATTAATGAAAATATTTTCAAAATTATTAAAACTTTTGGCTTCTTTATGAACATATGCTACACACTTTTCATCTGCAGTCAACAAAGATTAATGCTCCTACATTGCCGCGAATGTGAAATTGTGAATCTTTAACAAGTGGACAGTGAAGTAAAGTATCTCAGAAATAATCACAACACCCACTTCTCTAGATCAAAGGGCATAATGAAACATGCTAATAGTCCACCCACAACAAATGGGGAGGATTCTGAAGCAATACCATAAGTCAATAGAACAATAAACAAAAATCAATAAGTTAGGAGTCTCTCTACACCAAACAGGACAACAACTCAAAAACCAATCATTTTTTCAGGAAAAAAGATTAACTAAAAGCTCTCCAGAAAGGTGCACCATTGTACCAAGACCCAGTATGTAGATGATTAGTACTACAGGACATGTGATGAAGTTGTACTGAACAAATAATCACTAACCCCCTTCCCCAAAAAAAAAACGTTGTTCTCATACTTAAACTCCTAAAGATCCAAACCAGAAGTCACTCCAACTAAACATAATGCCCACAGAATTAATCATTAGAAAATATTGCAACATCATTTACACAAAATAAAGAGTAAAAAAGGGCACCATTTATCACAAGGGAGCTTATAAACTCTTAAAAGTTAAGAAAATAGCTCCCTGTGCTGTAACTCTATAATAAGCTTCATTGTCAGAGAGATACGTCATTCAAAATCAGAAATAGAAAAAACTAAAAAGTGCCACCAAAACAATCAATAGGCTACATCTTAGTCAACAACTCATGTGATCCTTCCAGCTTAATTCTGAGTCTGAAAATGATAAAGCCCAAGCATAACAGTACATTATCATAAGCACCTGCCAGCTGCCATATTAGCCAACTAGATGAACAGATGTAACAAAAGAAAATACTAAGGGGTCATTCAGTTCACAAAATAGGAATGGGATGGTACAGATATCCATCCCAGGGTGGAACGGATTCAAAACCCCATATTTGATCATTAAAGTGAACAAAAGAATCCTGATATTGTTTGGATCGGTCTTGGAATGGATTCTAGATCCATTCTACATGTTCGGCTCACTTTTGGAATGGATTCTTATCATAGATTCATTCTTTTTTCAGCATTTCACTGATCAATTAATTTCTACGCCAAAACAAACTAGTTTTACCGTATTCTTCTTTTTTACAACAAGAAAAATGAATTATATAGAAAGAAACACTAAAATAGCAGGAAAATAAACAAATTATCAAGAAAAAAACAAAACACAAATAAAAATCAGAAATCAACCAAAATACAAAAGTAACACACAAATTATCAAATAAGAAAAACACCAGACCTTATCGTCCTTAGTTATAAAAACCGCGCCTAGGCACGCCTGAGGCGCTGAGGCAAGGCGAAGTGGTGGGTGAAGCGCTTAGCCAGAGCTTTTGGGCGCCTAAGGCGAAGGCGTGGAGGCACTGAGGCGTGCACTTCACGGTTTGGACAGCTGGCTTTATTTATTTTATTGGGAATAGTGACTGGCTTTAAGAAAGTATGGGATGAATTCCTAGACCTAAGCACGGGAGAATTCCTAAACCTAAGCAGCCACCCACCGAGGCATTGACTCACCAGCATTGCAAGCACATCCAGCCACCATCTTCTCCACCATCTCAAGGTATGTTTTGATTTATTTTTTCAATTTTTTTTATTTTCTTTGTCCTTCTTCACTAAATTTCCTTTTCTTCCTCTTTCTTCTAGTCTTCTTCCTCCCCAAGCACCCAATTCTCTTTTTTCTGGTTTTCAATTTCGGGGCCAGTTTTTTTTTCGAGGTTCATACTTTTTTTTGGGTTTATTATTTTAGTTTATGGGTTAGGTTTTTATCTGGGTTTCTGGGTTGATTTCATGCCAAGGAAATTGAGAAGTTGAAGATGCGATGTAGTTTGATTTTCATGGATTAAAAGGAAAAGAGAAATGGTCGACTAATCGGGCGTATTTATTATTTTGAGCTCCCAAAAGTAGCAGTATTTTCACAACTTCACAAAGACAACCCCATTCTAATATTGTCAAGATATGCCTTTTTCTTTTTCTTTGTATTTTTTTAATAATATTTTTTAAAATATTCTTAATAATATTTCCAAAAGTAGCAGTATTTGCAGAAGATTGTGTGAAAAATATGCGGCTGAGATTAGGAGGTTGGAGTGGGTGTGAATTTAAGATAAAGGAGCAACAGAGTTGTTTGGATTGTAGACGTGAATAAGAATTTTAATGTTAATCAGAGTTTATTTAGGTTCCCACACTTTGTGTTTCCTTGTGTTCTAATATCTCATCCTTGTTACATATTAACTTTTTTACTCAACCTCTTCCAATTTTATGGCACATTAGCATAAGGATCTTCACTATGTTATACCTCATGCAAGTCATTACAACTGTTGAGTTTTAATTTGGTCTGTTCACGTCAAGTTAACCTTATAGACTTGTACTCGGTTTGAATCGGATAATATATATTTTTTCTTTTTGGTAAAATGGGTAGTTGACAAAATACAATTTACAAGCATTAAATTTGATTTTAGGCATAATCGAGGCGCCTCATACCCAAAGGCTAGCGCCTTCGCTTGGTGCCTAGCACCTAGGCTCCGAGGACCCCTCGCGCCTTAGGGCGCCTCACGCCTTTTTAAACTAAATTATCATCTAAGTTTAGCACTATTTAATCAAATAATCAAAATAATTTCCTATCAAAAAAAGACAATTGTTGAAACCTCAATTGCTATCATGATTGCCTATGCAGGATGAGATGGATAGACACCGGTATGAGAAGAAGATGAAACTTCAACTACTCATATTTTGTCCCCTCTTCCTCTAGTATAATTAGTCTAACTACATAAAATTCAATTGTAGATCTAAAATAAAACACAACCACTAGCCGCTCGAGAAGATGGAGGGAATGACTGGTGGTGGGTCGCTAGCGTCCAAGATGGGGTGTTGATCTATGTATGAACTTCTCTACACACTCCTTTGTGATCTAGGGTTTGATTCCAATGAGGTATAGAATGAGAATCCCATGGCGTAAGGCAGATATGAGATTCTAGGGGGATGGGTTGGGTTTAGTATATCTCAAGTAGGAGATGCCATAAGAAAACTACCCAATCAACATTGGAAAGGGTTCCAATCCATTCCAACCCATTCTAAAAGAGGCCCTATCAAACACCCCATATGAGAGGACATCCTAACTCATCCTTTTCTCTCCCTTCACTATCCCTCCTATTTATACCAGCCACCCTCACCCCAAAAAAATGGTGCTTCCTTCATTGTTTTTGTAAATGCACCATTTACAAGCAGGTCAAAGCACAAATTGAACAATTAATTATCTTATAGTCAAAATAATACAAAGTAGATATTTTGAAAGTGTATATTGAGACAATTCTAACAAGAACTCACATGATAATATTTTTCCTTACATATTAATCGCAAAAAAAATGGTCAAAGGGAATATGTGAAAGTGCATAAGCACAAAAGGTCCTATAAAAAATATAAATAAATAAATAAATGGAGAAAATATTTTTTGGAGGATAGTCCCTAAACCCCTTACCATCCACTTAAACAAACATATGACAAAACCCTTAATATACCCATCCCTCTAAACACACATAATTTCCAATATCCCTTTCCTCTTCCCTGCCTCCTTATCCCACATACAAAACACCCTCTCAGCAGAAGACATAGGGGACAGGAAAGACATAGAATACAGTAACTTTTTGTACAATAAGGAGTGAAGACAGCTATGTCCAAGTTTCCAGAATACATCATTAGGCCACAGAGGTCATTCAGTTTACAAACAGAACAGTAGGATTTCATAAATTTAACAGAAGAACAAACCCCTGAAGTACAGGAAAATCCCTTTTTCTGTACATAATACACTAACCATCAGCTAAAGATACTAGTCAAGAAGCACACTTGTTTGTTACTAGATTGTTGCTACTAAAAACAACTTTGAAAAAAGTTTTACAGCTTTCAGCACTTTCCAATAATCCACAACAAGTTGCTGACAAGTAGCAAGGAACAGAAATATAATAATTTAAGTTTTTAATAGGAATCGCAAGTTGCAACTGACCTTTAATAAAAGAAAGAGATGAACCAGCTGGTGCACCGGTAGCATTGTTTTCAGGTGGAGGATTAAGATTTTCATTGACTGGGGAACCTGAATTAACTTTCAAGCTGAAAACGTGTACAGTACCCTTGTCACTTGAAACTGCTAACCACTGAGCAGTTGTAGAGAAGGCTAAACTGTATATCTCTGCTCTATCTGCACCTCTTCTTACCTACAGTACCCATTAAATCAGACATGTAAGATTCAATGGAAATCTTATATGCAATTGAAAACTAGGAAAGAGTAAAAACAACAATCACATAGGGCCTGCAATAGACAGGGTTAGTGAGTGCAATATTATTTTCTTTGAAGCAATCAGGCAGGCAAAAGCCGAATTAACTATTATTATAAAATCAACAAATAAGGGAAGAAGTGGAAGCATTCCATATTTTCAGAAAGTAAGACAAAAATCAAGCACATAAGAAGAATGTTGAAGCAGTCCACCAAAAGAAAAACCTTCAGATAATAATGCCATTTTTAAGCGTATACACAATCAACTTAGCTAACAGTTTTATCAGAAACATCGCACATTTCATAAAAACCCAAAAATTAGAAATTAAAAAATAATTATAACTTAAAAAGTCCATAAACATATGAAAGCCCCTTCCAGTACCCGCATAAAGACCTTGCAAGTGATAGTTCACTTCCTGCTTTAAATCCTTTCTATCGCCACATCCTCCAGGCTCAAACCTTCAGGTAACCAGTATAATTTTACATACACATCAAGGTCATAATATCGTATTAAAAGTGGACTATTCATCCCTATTCAGGTCACATTCGAAAAAGGTACAAATGATAAAATGAACAGAAAGATCGAACTCTCATTAAAGCATGAATGGGGTAATATATAACCAAATATGTGAACACCTACAACAAGGGAAGAATTGTCGGTAATGGTACATAAAACATGCACAGAAAGAAATACAGATAAACAACACAAAGCATCAGGAACCACAAACAAAAGCATTTGGATATGGAAAGTCATAATAAGAACTAGACCAATAGCCTCCATCCTACCGCCACATTGTGGGTTCATGAACATCACTTTCCTCCATCATCCATCCTTATTTCTCTTTCTGCAATTATGTAATAGCCTACATCCTAGCACCACATAGTGGATTTCACATAATAGAAAGGTAATCTTACCCCTGATTCCTCAGAACATATTGGTAATTTTGCACATTCCCTTTCCCGTTTTCCTTTATCAATTGAAAGGAAAGGGAAATGGGAAAAGAAACCACACAAATGGCGAATTAAGAATACTGATTTCCAAAAAAGGAAAAGTGAAAAGGAAAATGGGAAACGCATAATCTTCAACAAACGAACATATTATTTTGCCCGATAATCTTGATTCTTTAGTCCAGTGATAACGAAATTTAAGTATCAATGGAAACAAGAATGAATACTAATAGAAACAAAAAACAGGAAAACAGAAATCTCAAAAAATAAAAAATAAAAAAAAAAGTAAGCAATGAGGGATACAGCCATCATCATTATTGTTAGGCTTCAAAGATACACAAGGGAGAGAAATTGCTAGCCCTTTAAGTTTCTTCCCAGTATCCTCAAATTTCCAACTTTCTAAATTTTTGAAATGGGAAAAGATACATTCATGAGAATTTTAGAGCATCATAGTTTTAGCTAGATACCATACCACCTTTCTAGGGATTGAAACACTCTGAAACCCCTTTTCACATCAAACATCTCCCACGTAATAGCCACCTTTATCCCACCCTTAGTTTTAGAAGGCACGAGGCGCACTAAAGCACAAAGGGTCCCTGGAGCCCAAACGCAAAGGATCTCACCCTTCTTTCACTGGCTAAGGCGATCAAGGCTCAGCCCAGACTTGTCTGGTGCCTTAGGTGCACTTTTTAAAACTTAGATCCCACCTAGCATCAACTTTTTCCCTTCATATCAGGCTACCACAAATGATGTAATTTTGAATTCATCCCACCACCATCTGACTACAGTTACGGACTTTAATTGGTTGAATTATAACACAAAATCTTCAAATTTGAAGCATCTGTTGAATTTGACAACAAAAGACTATCCCTTGCATTCAATAACAACACTTGCATGAACAAGGAGACAATGAAAAGATATTGCATTTAAAGGATAGCGGATTACATTTAGGAGAAAAAAGGCAAAATAATGAAAAGGGATAGAGAGGAGAAACTGATTTTATAGGAGAGAAAAGCATGGTTATTCCCTTTCATTTCCCTGCTTAAAACAAGAAAACCTAACAAAGAATTAAATTGATCCCTACCCTAAACCAAACAAAAACCAATTCCTTTACTTGTTTTGTGTCTTCTAATTGCAATTTTTAAGTCCTAACCTTTCCCCTGCATGAACCAAAAAAGCCCCCCAATTGATTCCGATCAAAAGGCGAATGAATAATGATAAGCAGCTTTGAAGCCAGAAGGAGATGAAATCAGCTCTAAATCGGATAGGAAGAGCAGCCAACAAAGGGCCATTAATTGGACTAGCAAGAACAAGTGAATAATCACCAGATACGACAGACAGTAAAAGAAGGAGAAAAGGCTGAGTCGTGGACAACCCATGTCAAATGGAATGTATTAACAGCTGAAATCATCAACATCCAGCAAGTCGATTCTCTAGCATAGGTGGATGACAATGAAGTACAAAAATCAATGGATATATGCAGTGATAAAGAGAAGAATATGAGTTGACTACCACAGGGATTAACAAGCTAAGAGCCTCCTCATTCAAACACAGCTAATACATTAGCCAAAAATGGCAAGGGGTTTTAGATCCCAACTTCCTTGGTTTTTTTAACTCAAATGGTTGGAAAAAAGACCTAGGGCACATTTATGAACAAGCATCAATCTCTGTCCATCTCTTTATCTCTCAGCTCCTTTAAAATTTCTTTATCTGCCCCTCCCTGCCTCCAGTTCTCCACTACATAACGTTCTTTCTTATCGCATCAAATTCATCATTTATTGTTTCAGTTATAGCAATTAACCGAAACAGTAAACGACTCACATCCTTCAGCCTCACTCTATCTATCACACTTCCCCAACAACTACCCTCACCCACTTCCCTCAATAAACGCCCAAGAAGGTTAAATATCAAAACATCAACCCATTTTACCATGGGTAGTCAGATTCCAATTCCTAACATACAAAAAGGTGTTTGCACAAATAAGTAAGTCCACAATTCAACATGCTATTTCCAGCTATACAATTCAAAAAGAAAAAAGAAAGAAAAAATTTATAAAAATAGGAGAGGTAGAAGGAAGACAGCATATTTTGAACAGAAAAAAGGTGTTTGGAACATGCTGTTAACTAGAAACAAGCACAGCCAATGGTAATAAGTAATTAAAATAAGTTCATTAAAACCATTCACTGAAATTCTTGTGAAACAAGCCCTTAACCGGAAAAATGAACACAAAGAACTGCCAGAAGTACTCATTTATTACTAACTGCATAATGTTGCAATCAAATGTTCAATGCTGTGGCAAGGTATATTAGAGATCACTACTCTCATCTGATAAATCCATACTACTAAATTTTCAAGTGAACACAAAATTTGCAATTAATAGTCTCATGACTTCCTAGAATGAAAACTGCAACGCTATTAGAGAAATTTACCATTTCTCATGAAAATACCAAATCAAACCCAACAGAAAGCCCCAGTCCCTCACATAACCATCAAGGCATATTGAACTATTGCCCTACATCCATCCCCTTTCATTTTTCAATCAAAAACTTGCTGCCTATACTTTACTCCCAGTCCCTCAAAAAGCCAAACATGAGGAAGAAAATTGATAACCTTGCCACTATATACTCACATTCCACAGTTTGGCTTTAAAACGCATTTTAAATCTACTCTGTTCCATCTAGTCTTACCCAAAAAACCGACAAATAATTGATGAAGAAGCAGCTTTATACGAGCTTCTAACTCAGAATTTTAACAACACCCAAAAACAGGTAACCAACACAATCTCATATAGTTTCAAGCCTTGTTGTCAATGGAAACCGACAAATCTCCAATCTTTTATAGCTCATCGGATTTACATACTATGTAGACGTGTATACTCCATATCTCGAAGTAAAGTTAGTAATTGTACTCATCAAACACATCAGGGTCGCCAGCTATCAAACATAAGAACACGACCATACATATTGATTGATACAAACAACGAACCATTCAGGTATAACAGATCATTTGAAAACTCAAAACAGATAAGTGTTCAGAAACTGAAAACAGAAGTTACCTCTTGCAGCAATGTACCATCAAAGGTGTTAAAGATCCTAACAAGAGTACCCTTGGAGCTAGCAGTCGCCAACAGTCCCCCGTCTTGCGTCAAGGCAAAACACGCAATCCTAGAATCATGAGCCATAATAAACTTAGTCTTCCTAGAAGCGTAATGCTCAACCCTGACTTGCCCCTTCCTCAACCCTGGGCACACCAACACCAGCTTCCCGGCCGACTGCGAAACCTCACACAACCCCTTGGTATTCGCACTTGTCTCAATCTGATGCAGCAGCTTTAAATCAGCAAAGTTATACACAAACACCTTCTGCTCCAAAACCACCACTATACGATCACGGCGTAACCGAACACCGCGAACCTCGGACCGAAACGACAATTCCCCGATACACCGGCTCTGATGATCATCCCATATCATAACCTTGTTCACAGGGTACTGCGGGTCGGGTCCTCCACCCACCAAAGCAAGGATGTTACACCGGTAAAGCATCTCCACCTTTCCGATTCCGCCGCCTCGGTCGAAATCTCGCCGGAAAATCTCGCGAAATGGGTCGCAGTTGTAGATTCGGAACCCGTGATCGGTACCGGATGAGAAGCAACCGAAATCTTGATTGAAGGACACGTGGAGGAGTGTGAGAGGGTGGGAGGAGGAGAGAGAATTGGGGGAATTAGGACTAGGGTTAGGGTTAGGGTTTTCAGGGATGGAGGTGCGGATTGGAGGGAGAGAAGGGGGTGGGGGAGAGAGAGAGCCAGGTTCATCGGAATTCGAGATGGAATTGGAATCGAAGTAGAGGTGATCAGATTGCTGCGACATCGTGGAGACCGGCGATGAAGGTGGAGGTGTAGACGGTGAAGAATTCGGATTCGGGTTTGGGTTGTTGGGCCAAGCAGAGACGGTTGCCATTGATGACGGTTTGCTGAAAACTTAAGAATCGTTGTTGTCGTCGTCGTTGGTGGTTGTTTGATTTGAGGAATGAGGATTGAGGAGTACAGTTGAATAGTTTGTTTTGTTATTGTAAAGGGGGCATATGGCTTATATGCTTGCTGATTAAGGAGAGGGATTACTGATTAGTCATTTAAAAGTGGGGATTAAGGATGCTGATAGTGACTAATGGATTTTTTTTTAAGTGGTTGTTAATAAGGAGGGAGATTGGGGTACGTGGGAACAAATACGGAGTAATTGATAATTTGGTAATTCTCAATAATAATTCTGTACTTTTACGTTTTATACGTGGTCGATTCGAAAAAATAAAATTACTCTTTATTATTTTTGTTTATTCTCAATGGTAATTCTCAAGGTGAAAATTCTTCTATTGTTTTAAAACAAAAAACAAAAATAAACAATAATTCTTCTATTCTCAAGTTTAATATTGGTGTTCTAAAAGTTAACACATATGTTCTAAACTTTTATTGGTCTAATATTGATGTTCTAAAGTTTAATACTGATGGAAAAATTGGAAAGTTGAAAATAACAAAGAAACCACTAGAAAAAATTTGGAAACAACCCAAACATAATATCGACGAGAGAATATAAACCGTCGTAACATTGGAAACTACCAAATTTTAAAACTTAACACAAAAAGTTCAAATGTCTAATAATTAGCTAAAGTTCTCGTATTTACATTTTTGATATTAAATGTTGAATCGCGTAAACCTTTGAATTGATTGAATCAACATTGGAAACAAACCCAAGCATATACATAAGAATGGCCTTAATAAATGCAAGCCATTTACTATTTATAATGGGAAGAATTAATGAAAAATGTCCCTCTATAAAAGGTTTTCTTTTAAAGGTCCATTGTAATTAATTTATACCTCTCTAAACTCTTACATCCATTTTTCTAAAACAATCCCATGAACTTAAAATCGGGTGAAGAAGGTTAATGAATAGTGATGGTGGTTGTATGATGGATAGCAAGTAGGGATGCAACGGGTCTAAGACCAGATCCAAATTTGGTAAGACCCGACTCATTTTTTTAGGGTATGAGTCTAAATTTTTAGACCTCCTGAATTCGGGTCAGATATAGGTCTAAATGTCTGTGGTTCGGGTCCAAAAAATTAGACCCTGAACTGACTCATGGACACACATATTTAAAAAAAAAAAAAACTAAAACCTAATCTTCATTTAGAACTAAAACAAAAAGTTTCATTCATATTGATCCACTGTCTTCCTCTTCTACTCTTCTATTTTACATCCTCTATTTTCCACTCTCAATCTACTAGAACCTCCAATTCTTTCTTATCGACCCTCGCCAGGTAACATATTTATATAATTTTAATGTATACTTTCATATATGGTAATAATTCGTGCTTTGTGATTACTAGCTTCTTGTCGCCACACCCCTGCAAACATATTCAAATGTGTTTGAAATTACTAGCTTTTGTGTAATTTTAAAACTAACGAATAGTGATGCACTTGATCTTAAAAACATTATAATAGAGTAATGTTGAGTTCATGACTTTTTGATTCATTGTTGGATTTACTCTAAAACTTACTTGTTTTTCACTTACTGAACTAAATTTTTTTAAAAAAATATTTCAACAATACAAATTGTGTGCTTAAGAAAGGATTGATTAATTTCTCTCATTTACTATAATAATGCAATTCATGTTCCTTTATAACATTAATTTGATAAACAATTTTAAGATCTAAAATGTAAAAAAATATACAAATATGTTAAGGACCCATTTTAGACCCAAAACCCATCAGATCCAATGGATTTGGGTAAGGGTCTGAAATTTTAGAATTCGGTGAATATAAGTTGAATATGGATCTAATTTGAAAGAAAGGAGGAAGAATTAAACAATACTAGATTTAAGCTCGTGCGATGGTGCGTGGTATTCCTTTTAACCTATTGTAAATCAACATCATGTAGTGAATTTGAATATATAAGATGATAATATTGTATCACAACATTTTTTTATTCAAAAACCCTTTTTCATAATATTATGACCAATTTTTTTACTATAGCTATTTTTTGTAACAAATCATCTCATCCAGTTTACTTTATGTTGTTGTTAATCCTCGAAGATATCTTTGTTAATACTTTGAATGTTAGCCTCCACAAATTTATATTTGTGGTGGTTGGTATTATGATAATGTAATTAAAATTTACAAGTTAGATAAAATATATTATACTATAAGTTAATGTGTATGATGGATCATTATTAAACGAAATTTAGGGTCGCTATAAGTTAATTAAATGTCGGAAACTTTGAAAGAGAACTTCTTATAGTTGTCTCTTTTGTTATTAATTTTTCTAAAAGGAAAATTCAACGTGTTGCTAAAATGGAAAAACTTTAAGATGCTAAAATTCGAGATAGCGACTTGCCTTGAATATAGGCTGCCAAGGGAAAAGATGGGTTGGGCTTCTTAGTTCATGTAAGTTGTCTCAAACACAAACTTCAAGCGGAGAAAGTTGATATTTGAACTAGAAGCCCAGTCCGTCTTCTTTTCCCTTGGCAGCTCATATTCAAGAAAAGTCATTGTTTGGTACAGAAATTTCATACCGAACCTAAATTTTAAGATTATTTTTTAAAATAGTTTGGTCAAAGGGTTATTTTTGATTTTTTTTTTAAAAAAGTTTAAAAAATCTTCGTTTTTCTGATTTCGAAAATTATGCTTACACATGCTCATGCAAGAATCTTGTTCTATTTTGGACGATGTTGTCATTGGAAATTATTCTAACAATTTTGTTAATGCCAAAAGCCAAGTAACCAAGTAGCTTAGCTGGTGAACCCAGACGTAGTGGAGAATTTTTTATATTTTTTAACTTTTTTTTAAAAAAAAATCGAAATATAACCTCTCGTAACAAACTATTTCGAAAAATGACACTGGGTATAGGTTCGATATAAAGTCGTTGTCATCTATGCGAAAGTCGTTGTTCACCTTATTAATATTTTATTAAATGAAAATAACTTTTTTAAAAAAAATAAAAAAAAAATAAAAAAATCTAATCTTGAAAGTCGTTGTTCTTGACGGCGACTTTCAATAAAAATTATTTTTTAATAAAAAATTAATTTTTTTTATTTTTAATAAAATAACTTTTTTAAGAATAAAAAAAACTCAAAGTCTTTATACGAATCCAACCCTAGGGGGTTATATTTCGATTTTTTTTTTAAATGGTTAAAAAAAATTTCTCCGTAGTGGATACCTCCTATCTCTATGATCTTGAGATTGAAGTAAAAAATTGCTTGAATATAATAAGTTTTATGAGTTGGGTGAAGGTCAGAATTGTCGTGAGATCTCATGGTGCTAATGTTTTGAGGTTTGCTGTTTGAGTGAAGGTTTTATGTTCTTCCGATGCTACTAAAAGTTGTATATCGTTCCTCATTTTGGAAGCAAGAAAAGATTCAACTTTGAACGATCACCAAATAAAATTGTTCATGAAATCAAGAGTGACGTAAAACATAGAATCATTTGTATAACTTAAGTCTGGTTATTCTGTGTTGATAAAGATGGGTACTATGACTTATCCACTGTAATTGGGTGTCTTCTAGTCCTGTTTGCTTAAGAAAGCCGTTCGTGGAATGTAAGAGTGTGATCGCCTAGGGCCCAGGGTTCGGAAGGGCCCAAAAATAATTAAATAAATTTTAAAAAATCTTAACTAAAATTTTAATGATAATTACTTTAAATCATTTATAATATTAAGTTTATGGAGTCTTATAATGAATAAATTTAGTCTCTTGTCAATCTTATTGTGTCATATAACTATACAAATATTTCAAATTTAAGATTTTATTTTTAGTTTTTTGATAAAATTTAATCAAAATTTTATCTTAGTGGATATTATGTATAATGATAATGGTAGGTTTGTATGTATTAGCATTTTGGATATTAAAATATAAACTATTTACTACATCTATGCTCTGGCATTAAAGTTGGATTTTTGAATTTTGCAGCTTTATGATTTGTTAAATATACTTTTAATATTCAATAAGACACCCAACTATTGGAGGTTATAAGTATTTTATTAATACTTATTTAAAAATATCATCATTATTCTACTCTATTTGATTAATTTGCTTCTAAAAAAATAATAATGTTTTACTAGTAGACCTTGTGTGTACCTTTTTTTTTAAAAAACAAAATTCAGTTATTTTTTATAACGGCTAAATTATTTTACGGATGAAATTAGTAATATAAAATAAAATAATCATATCATATATAACCATGTATTACTACTCGAAATGGATAAGGAAAAATTTTACGCACAAAATATAAGGGGCCCTATGGTCTCTAAAATGTCAGGACCTGTGCTGGATGGACTAACTATTTACCTAAAAAAACTCAGTCGGAAAAGTAATGAAAGGTGGTACTCAAGCTTTAGATTGAGTCTTGTCCGTTCAGCTCCTTGTGTATGTCTATATTTGGGTAACTGCCAAGTTTGCAAGCTTTTCCATATTTATTTATCCATACATTGGATACACATTTTAATAAGGTTTGCAAAATTCTCCCCAATACTGTCATAATATCAGTGAATCAGAGACTGAATATGTAGGCAATACTTTTACCCTTACAAAGTGCCTTATATCCTAGCCAAGTAGCAAACATAAAGGAGTGTTCCGCATAAAAAAACCCTCTGTTACAGTTGAGTAAGACCAATATAATGGATAATAAAATGAACCATAACAAACCTTCTGAAGCTAAATCCTTTCCCATTACATAAAGGATTGTTACTGCATTCAGAAATGCTATTCCATCGGGACAAAATGGATTTTGGACATTGAGTTTGACTTGAGATTAATCTAATATTAAAAGTACATTCTTTTGGCTTTCCCTGTTATTTTTTTCTTTAGTTAATATTGAGAGAATCAACTGCCTCTGAAATGCATGATCAAGGAAGAAGAAAGGGTGGATTGCCACTTACAATTAGTTAAGTGAACATTCTCCACACCGTAGATAAATGCATCAATTGAAGGAGTTTCCCAAAACAAGATGTAAGTGGCAAGAAAAATGGCATGAGCTGACGAGCATGCGTTTGCGGGTATATAAGCCTGAGGAACTGGTAGAGTGCTTGTTGAGCCTGCAGCATTGAAAGAATGGGTTGCACAAGACGAGGCATGAAGCGAAACAAGATTGAAGGAAAGACCTACAGGACTGCTTTGGGAACACTTTTTCGGTAGATTCAAGGGAGGCTTACAGTTTTGTGTCTTCCTTATGCAGACAGTCTGCACCCTAAGTTGGTCAGGATACAAATCATTCCAAATGACCCTGACCGTGGCCATGCATTTTATATAGACACTCATTTTGTACATAAGACCTACTGATTGCATTATAAAAGGCCAGATTTACAAATTGCTACGGCGAAGTATTACCCATGTAATCAGATCAATGTATGACTGGCACAATGACTAACCAAAGCTCTTTAGCCTCTGATAATCGATCTTAACTGTTTTAATGGCAGCACTTAGACCTTCAGAGTGTAAACTTGCATTCCTAAAGCATGATTTATCCACCACCAAACAAAAAATTGTCATACTTCCTCTTTTTTTTTAGCATAATACATGTAAAGTAAGAGTATATCACATAAGATTCAGAGGAAACTTCATTGAAATCCGCAAGATGTAGCTGAAAACAAGAAGCTACGATACAATAACGAGCAGAAATTCGAAGCTCAAAGTAGCACACAGAAACTTGTGATTAAGATGATGGTACCAATTAATTAGGAAAAGGTCAAAAAAAATGAAGGAACAAAGATAAAGAAAAAAGAATTAAACAAACTATCTAATTTATCAAAGTCTGAATCTATCAGCAAGCCAAGTAATTTACAATGAACACATGATTAGATATAGAACCTCACATTGGAAATAAAAGTCCAAAATTCAAACTAGATCATCATAAGATAGATCAGTAGATGGACAATCGAAAACTGAATCATGATCAGAAATCACAATCAACATCAAATGCATCATCCATCATCTCTCCAAGAACAAGTCCACCAAGAGCTCCTCCTAAGAGCCCAGCTCCCAATCCCATTCCCAATCCACCACTCTTCTTTGGCTTCTGTGGTTTTTGCGCGTAACCACCAGCTGGAGGATAAGCAGGATACCCACCAGGAGGAGGGTATGCGCCAGGTGGAGGGTATCCATACCCTGCAGCAGGAGGGGGAGGGTACCCTCCATATTGAGGATACCCATGTGGAGCTGGTCCTGGTGCTGCTGCATATGGAACCCCTGTCTCATGCGAGCGCGGAGGGTACCCTGCTGGTGCACCATACGGAATCCCTGCAGCAGGTGGTGGTGCCTGCGACTGTGAAGGAGGGTACCCTCCAGCTACCTGATGGTGCGGTGGTGGGTACACGTCACCATACCCTCCACCGTACCCTCCGGGTGGAGGGTATGGCGCAGCAGAACTGGAACTGCTGCATGGTTGACCAGGTTTGTAATCACCTTTACCATAAGCTCCCATGTTATTAGCCATGTCAATGAACTTGTAAGACATCTTCAGCTCCCCTTGCGCCTTCTGAGACGATACCCTCTTAACCTGATAAGTCACAAACTGAGCAACACTAGGATCCTTCACACCATCTAACAACTCCTTCAAGGGCACAAGGACTTCCCCCAAATCTTTATCAGCACCAAAGGTATGCTCATGCTTGAGGGTAAAGATGACATATTTACCCGGCTTTGACGCAGCGGCATCGTCTACCGTGAACCTCATGGTGTAGTTCCATGCCGGGTTCGTCCCCCCGTCTTGATGCACAGGAGTTTTCTGCTTGTTTTTAGGCTCATCAGATAGGTGAACCACCACATAAGGATCCATCTTGCCTATAAGATTGACATTCTTAAGATCTTTTGCAGAAATGAGAGTGATCTCCAAGGTTTTGTAAACCATATTTTGTAAGATTTTCTACACTTGCAAGGATGAAACTGTATGATAAAAAGAGATAAGACGATGAGATGAACAGAGTTGATGACCTTTGAAGTTCAGGAGATGATAATTGTTAAATGGATAATGAAGACGAAAACCTCCAATGAAGGCGTGAGTGCGTGACGGATATAAATAAAAATATGTACACGTTCTTGACGCGTACAGGTTTGAACTTTTCTTGGTGGAATAAATTGAACATATATTATATAAGAAATTACTCGAGAAAATGCTTGGCCATTCTTTTTGGAAATAGTGGATCGCAAGCAAAGTCTTACGAATTGCCTAGTTGTTTCCCAACAATAAATAGGCTACGTTTCTCAAACCCCTTTTCACGGACGCAAAAGGGAGGATAAAAACTATATTAATTCAATTTTAATAAAAGTAATAAAAATATTAAGTTTTATTAAAACATAAAGTATTTCAGGATAAAGGTACTAAGTACAAAAGTGTATGATATAAATCACATATGTTATCAATATTCTATATTTATATGGAAGATAATCCATCATGATGTCTAAGAAAAATAAGTTGGCTTAGATGATGGAAAACACTTTAACTGCAGGTGGGATTCACTACGAGCTTGAGCAATCTCTCACCTTTTATACTACATCCATCTCATATTTTCCTGCCTTCACTTCATTTCCCACTTTACTGTATAACCTCTCTAAAACTTATATTTTCCAAGGGTGTCAAAAATTGACCCACTCGCCAACCCGACCAAAATACAGCCCGTTTATAAAGGGTTGGGTTGAAATTTTTAGCCTGATTGATTTAATGGGTCAACACAACCCAACCCGATTAATAAAAAGGTCGGGTCAGGTTGAAATTTTTAACCCGACTTCAATCCGACCCGACCTGTTTATTATTGGGTTTGATTTTTATATATGGGTCAAGTTTTATTATTACGGGTCATAAACTCAAGTCATAATTACCACCAACCAACCTTAAATATATACTTTCTATTTGCATTATGCTGCTCTGCCTCTTTACTCTTAGTCTTCAATTTTTCATTTTTTCATCTCTTCGTGCCTTCTTCTTCACTTTTCAGTGTTCTCTACCTCTTCTTGACATAATGTCAAACTTTTCAATTTGGTTGTATTAAGATTATGTATATTAAGATTAGAGATTTTTATTTTGCATTGCTTAAAACTTGAAAAATTAAAATCTCAAATGATTTTTACTTATTAAACAGGTTGGGTTAGGTCAACTCGAACCCATAGCGGGTTGGGTTGGGTTGAAATTTTCAATCCTTTTAATAAATAGGTTGGTTTGGGTTCACATATTTCAACCTGAACCCAAATGGGTTGAACCCAAAGTCAACCCATTGACACCCTTAATATTTCCTCCACAATGCTAAGGTTGTCCAACTAATTCTCTCTCCTATTTTTACATACTCCACCACAATTAACTAAGTTTTATTTTATTAGTTGTATTCAGATAATTAGATCTGATAATTAACACATTGAATAAAATTTCATGATTTTTTTCTAATGGTAAATCGTTATAATAATTAGGCAAATTGAAATTGATGCTTTATTAAAAAAAATTACGAAGATAAATTCGTATTGACATATTAAAAAACATATATCATTAAGATTTTTCATTAAAATTAATAAAAGTACATATAATAATACGAAATTAAATAAATATCACATATAAAACTATTAAAATAAATTACAATAATAATACACTTAACCATTTCATTACTCATCCCACCCTTGACAATGAGTTCAAATGTGTTGCAACAAGTCATTCTTTAAGGAATTATGAATTTGATTATTACAAACTTCATTCCTTCTCACCATGAATTGATGCATTGTTTCATGAACAACTCGTCCACGTACCATTGGGAATGACTCGTTTTCTCTAGAGGAACTAGCAGCATTTTTAGTTGTTTCTTGAACAAATTTAGTTGGATCTTGGTAATTCAAGGATGAGTCATAATAATTCTTATATGTATCTCGCGCATCCTCAACAATCATGTTGTGTATGATAATACAAGCCACTATTATCTTCCATAATATATTCTTATCCCGTGCAAGAGTGGGTCTTTGTAATATTGCAAATCGCGCTTGTAATACCCCAAATGCATGCTCAACATCTTTTCTAACTACTTCCTGACGTTTGGTGAACATTTCATCTACAGGGGATTAGGGTAGTGGACTTGTAGGCATGAATGTCGCACATCTAGGATATATCACATCTTTAAGATAATAGCTAATATTGTATGTATTCTCATTTACATTATATGTAACCTTTGTAGTTCAGCCATGGTATATATCATCAAACACTAGAGATCGTTATAGTACATTAATATCAATGCAAGAACTAGGTGTTCCATAAAAACATGTCATATCCATAAATCACCTAAAGCACACAACTTCTAAAATAATTGTTGCAGACTTATTTCTTCCTTGATACAAACCCGTGCGGATAATTTTTCCAATCTCAGTGCATGCAATTTATGCTACCCATCATTCCAGGAAATCCACGTCTTTCACCATCGCGAAGGAGTCATTGCATATATCTTGTAGTTGGCCTCCTTAGGTATTCACTACCAAATTCGTTTATCACTTCAGTGACAAAGTGAATGAGGCACACTCTTGTCGTGTAGGATGCAATCTTCAAGTACTCATCAACATCGGTTGTTGTACCATTTGCTAACAATCTTATTGATGTCGTACATTTTTGGATAGTTGTGGCACCAAGTCTTCTAACAGCATCACGTCGTTGTTGAAAGAAATGATATTTTGCATTTAATGTTCCACAATTCGGAGAAAAACCTACTTTCTCATGCGAAACCTTCGACGAACATGTGTTCTTCAAACAATGGTCGGTCAATGAATTATCATTCATTAACCTTTCATTGGCACTTTCACGATCACGTCCATACCAATACTTCTTTTTCTTCTTCTCCTGTGTTCATGGTGGTCTTTAGAAATTTGTAGTAGACATTGGTTGGAAACAAGTTTGCATGGCATTCTTAATGATATGATCTTCCTCTTGAGTAAGAGAATCATTGACAATGAAATTTGTTACCATATCATCAAAAAACTCATCACTTTAACTCGAAGAATTAGAATCAGGTTCATGTTGTAAATAAAATTTTATAATGGATTGTGAAAATTGGTATATAATATTACCTTGTTGCTATTATTTTCAACACAATATAATGAATATATATATTATAAGAACAACTAGCTTGTATAATAATTACACCGATAAGCCATGTGAATTGTTAATTTCTTAGCTATACACTGACAAGGACGAGGAAGACCACACTCATTGGATCTTTTTGAAGAACCTTCACTCTTAGAAGGTACAATACGATTTAAAATATTCTATTTTGGTTTGCTCCTCATCTCTACCCAGCAGCTCCTAAACCTAAATGGCCTACCTTTAGTTTTTTTCCATGTAGAGTTTGAGAGCATTATTCTCAACATAATCCTTATTTTCCCTCCTTCCATTATTCCATGTGGCTGATGCATATGCTCCAACCCAAATATTGACATCATGGTTGATTGTCCTTCAACGTGTTTTTAGAACTTTCATTGTCCTTGGATGGATGATATTCGGATTTCTTACATGTGCTACATCATACATTCCCTTTATTTCTTTCCACAATGTAGCATTTGTCTTATATGTTCCTTCATCTGGATCACCACCACAATTTGAATAACCTAATACGAGAGCTTCATCTTCTGCTATAGACCATCTTTCTTTTTGTGGACCATCGCTTTTAAAGGTTCTTTGCATCGGCTCGACCTCAATTGCGTCGTCTTCATCTACATCTTCTTCTTCGTTGTCGCCATTTAAATCTACTATTTTGTAACTACTTACATATCCACTTGGAGTTAATGAATATTGCTCAAAGTGTAGAGACATTGGAAATCTCTGACTATTGGAAATCCTAGGTTAGGAAATTTGAGTGAATTTTGATAATATGCTTGTTGTGAATAAGATTGATTAAAATATTGAGAATGTGGTTGTTGTGAATAATTTTGAGTAGTATTTTGAAAGTGGGGATGTTGAGAGAAGGCTTGAGATTGATACATCATATTTTGCTGCGGTGGATTATGGATGTAAAAAGTTTGTGTCATCACTTGAAAATTTGGATTATTTATCAAATTTGGATCAAAGGTTGGGAAGTTTGGATTTCCTTGAAAATTGGGATTATTTTGAAAATTTGGGCTATTCTCATAATTTGGATTATTATCCATATTAAGGAAAAATAATTTGAGAGGAGAGTTTAATATAGTTGAGAGAAATAGGATGGAATTGTGATGTGAAAAAAATATCAAATTTAGGTTTATTTTATAGAGGAAAAAATAGAGCCCCTGGTATCTTTATTTTTATTTTTTTAAATTAGATTTTTTTTATACCCATTATAAGATTTATAGTTGTTGGAAATTACTAACAAAAGAGAGTCAATCAAAACACGACAAGTGTCAATAACCCATTAGACAAAATAAAACAAAAAAAAAAAATACTTGAGCACCTTCCTTCTTTCACAGGAGTCTCAAAACTTGGGCAACCTTCCACAAAGAAAGGCAACCCCAAATGAAGAGAGAGAGAGAGCAAATGGGGAGGGTAGTTGCCTTGAGTTGCCCATACTCTAAGACAGTAAGTGCATCTCCTCATCATAACCCTGTTTTCCGTCTGTGTAGAGCCATGAAGGACCGTAAGTAATGGAGATAAAATTCTCCATACTATGTTTGGATCTGCATATATATATATATATATATATATATATATATATATATATATATATATAGTAACTTTACCCAACTAAACCATGTAGCAAATGATGTTTCGAATAAAGCAGATACATTAGAAGGGAACATGTATTTGTATGCTACAGCGTATATATTTTTCATTACCATTATTCAAAATCTACAAAATCGTTCATAAAAGAGCATATATATGTATTTCGATTACAAATCATAAAATTATAGAATGGGATGAACGCGGGTGTAAATAGATGAAGTTCTAATCAACCATACCGGTTGTACAAAAAAAGATCCTTTTACAATGCCAAGAAATCATGGCATCCACTCCGATTGAGTCATTCAAGTGCATGTCAAAATACCTGGTGTCTGTCCTGATATCTTCTACAGAATGTTAGTATTCAAGATTCAAAACATAGTCTATCAAGTACTGATTTGAGAAAAGTACATGCTCAACAATATGATCTCTCCACCCCGTAGGACCTGTACCTCTTTCCTGTTGACAAATTCACAAAAACATTGTAAATTAGCATTTACTTACCATACTATAATGATCTAATCTGCAAGTCACATACACACTACAATTCTCATTGGGGTCCAATTCTTTTTCTTTTAAACACAGAACGAGACGACGCTCATTTACAGCAAGGTTAAGCACCTTCAAACTTTTCTACATAACTTCCTCCAGCAACCACGTTGATGACCAAGGTAGGCATCTTAAAAAATAAACAGTCCATCTTCAGAGGCACAACGAGAGATTCTAGCAAACCAAGCCTTAATGAAATTATAAGGAGACAATCAAACTAGACAGCTTAAAGCTTCTCATAGATCCATGATATGATCTGTGACTGTGTGCTTGTAGGACGGCTAAGAGTTTTATGTAGGTCCCACACTGTGTCAACTCAAGAATATGGACTTATTGTCTTTGATTGCGGACCCTAGGAGAATAATGAATCCTTAGAGAGAGCCACAAGTAGCAATTGCCATAATCAATTAGAGCTCCAGCAAGTAGCATTTTTCAAGGAAAACATCAATCCTTACCAAGGTGGATAGATGCGAATAAGGTTCCCTATTTCCAGGTCGACATCACCACAAACCCTTGAATTAAAGATGACAGTCCATATTTTCCCAAAATTTTCTTGTTGAGGATTCTGAAGAGAACTCTGCAAAAAAATTTCAAGGAAAACAAATAAATAAAAGAAAAATAAAGGCTGTCACTTCATTCATCCAGAGAAACAAAACATAGATTTACGAAAACAGTCTTTCCCTCCAACAAAAATCAAAAGTTGATAAAAAAATGCGAAAGAGAAAATGTAAACAGACGGATAAGGAACCTTCTACAGAGAGGTGGAGGAGGTCTGAAAGAGTACAGCAACCATGAACCAAAGAAATTACCTCTTCATTTTCAATTAGAGAGCAATGACAAACACTAAGCTTTGCATCAAAGGATCTTGATAATATCTTCACATCAATGCACCTTGCTTCTTCTGAATGCAATAAAACAACAAAAACTGATACAGATTTCTGGGCGAATATTGAATCACAGAAATTACGTAACTACTCAAAAAGGCCGCATAGAAATTATTCTACCAACAAACAAATAATTAATTGAGTACTGTGTTATCACCTTTAGGCCAAACTTCAGTCTGCACCTTCTTCAAGAAATCAGCATCTTGTTCCTTCTGCTGTTGCATAACACGCTGCAATCTTCCAAAGAGTCCAGTACTGCAGTTCCTCAAAAACACAAACGCACAATATCTCAGGGAACAGGTTGGGGGGGAAAACCTTTACTGAAAAGGACTTATCAAGGAACAGGTCAGAATATATATTTTAAAAAAAAAACCTTTCATGGAAAAGGTTTATCAAGGGAAAATGTCAGTAAACAATCTTTCATGGAAAGGATTTATTAGGATTTACCTACTTCCAAATTCCAACACTCACCAGGATTGTTTCGGTACAGTAAAGGAAGTTCTCCTATCTACCACAGAAGCACAATCAAAGGCTTCCTGGAACTTGTCTGCCATTGTTTTCCTTCCGGATTCTATTACAGCGAGTTTGAAAATTTTGGCATTGTCCTAAATGATGAATGAGGATTTAATAAATAGCAGAAAGTCATATGAGGCAAACATATACAGAGTAATTAGTGACGTCATAGAGATACCTCATTGTCTGTTGATGATCCACTATGCATAACGTCACAAGGGTCTTCATCACTTATTATATCCATGCCTGATAAAGCCGTGCTTCTGATAACAGCTTGATGTCCCATTCCTTTTCTCCTACTACCCTGTATCATACAGTTCATCTTACTATGACTAGAGAGATAAATGCAACTAGGACAAAATACAAAATAAGGTACCTTTTTTGACTTTGAGAGGGGATTCATAATCTTTCCCTGCATGTTGTCCAAAAGTTCAGCCACTGAATGCCTATGCTGATTATGTTGCATACCTTCTTCCATTGGCAATGCAAGAACTGGTTTTGAAGTATTACTATCACAACCTCCAAGGAATACTAAACTAGTTTTGTCACCAGGCTCATAGTCACTGGCTTTGGCTATATTGACAAACTCATTATCATTGGATGAGTTGGGATCCTTGTCTTTTGACACAAACCAAAGAGCTTCTTGTTTATGAGGCTGTAAAGACGGAGATCTTCTCTTTGACTTATATCTGCCAGCTGCAGCAAATGCGTTCATTTCAAATCCTTACTATTCCAGTACATTATGTAAAGGTGATTTTTTCATGTCAATTTCTTGGAAGGTTAAATACAAGGACAAAGCACAGCTGATATACTCCACTCGACACGAATTTTGACAAAGTTTTGCATTTTATGCCTAGAACGAGAAGGAAACACAGTGAGGGGTCCACTCTCTGACTTTTGCATTTGATGTAGGAAGATGACCCCAGAAAAAAGCGAGTCTCTACCTCATAATTAGTCATAAGCAACAATAACAATATTAGATCCTTAATCCAAAAAATATAACGATAGGTAGAGAAACCAAAATATCGTTTGCATGGGTAGCTCATATGAGCCCCCCTTTTGTCTTTCCATTTTGCACAAATAAACATCCTGCAAACCCAATTTTTTTAACTTTTTTTACCACTTCCATCCAAGTATTGGTTTGCCTCTAAGTCTTCAAACGGGTGCCTCCTAAAGTTAGCATTAAGTAAATCAAAGTCGTTGTAGTCAATAGTCCACTTGTTCATTTTATCATCAAATGCTGCCAATATGACCCTAATGTAAATCCCTTCATTGTAAACTCTATCAATTTTGAATCACCACACATCCACCTCAACATACACATCTTCAAAACATGACATTTCTTAAAAGTTCAGCATTACAACCCATACAGCAAAGTTGGCTGAACAGCAGTGCCAAAAACTTCCCTTCACCTACAGACCCATATACAATCACATAGTATTCCACATGTTCTCTCTCTCCATTTGAATCAGGCAATCAGCCAAATCTTGAATCAAATATATCTCAATATTTCAATCATTTAAGATGATAATGCTATAATTATTCATTTTTAAGTAATTAATCTCCTGTATAACTTCATACTATAGCAAACAGAATCCTCTTCCATATTTAAATCACAAAGCCAAAAAATTGCAAAAAATCATTTAAATATGTTTGAGAAAAGCTTGTTGAGAAACACAACACTAGAACAAAACAATGAGTTGGAGTAACTAACTGTCTGCATAACTAACACAAGAGAAGCATGATTATATCCAAGATACTACTCTTACCACAATTCTTGTCGTTTGGTTTGAAAGGGCAGAATGTAGACCATCTGGCACTTTCACTCAGTTGGGGAAGTCTTCTCACTTCTTTAACCACTGAAGATTTGCAGGGCTCAAATTCTTTTTCATTTCCTTTAGTATAATGATCTAGCAACTCAGATACACTATCCCCACCTTTGACAGGCTTGAAAATCTTCTTCCTACCTTTCTGCCAGAAAAAGCATGTCAAAAGTGTAGGACTAAGCAGATTAGTGCCATTAGAAAGGAAAACAGTAGACAGATATCATAATGAATCAGCAAAATATATTTGCATACTATCACTTGTCAGAAATCATCACAATTATTTCAACATTAACAGTGTACCACGTACCTTAGTACTAGAGATCATTTCATCTAGATAACTAGTGGGACCAACAGCTTTTGAGCTGATTGAGTCACATCCGACAGTATTCTCACAATCACGGTTCCTCATGTGAAAATCGGGCACTTCCACCTCATCTTCAGAAGAAAAGCCTGAATCCTTCTGATAGAACAGATTTTGTCATATACAGTTCATCTTTCATGATATGAATGTAAGCACGATAAAATAGCTGGGATACAAATTTTATATGAACAGTGTTTCATGCATTTGACCAATTTCTGGCCCACACTCCTTTTTTGGAGGGTAAAGACCCTTGGAATATATCAACCCTACTCCCTTCATGATAGTAGCACTTTACACAATGACAATGATCTAAAGCACTAAACACCAGGAAGGCCAGAACCCATTTATTAGATCACCAAGACAATGGAGGAAGCCCGTACACTCAATGAATTGGCTTTAGCCTAAAAAAAGGCAAGCTTTATTGCTGGCAGTTCATCACTTCTTATTTACCTGGTTGAAACCTGTACAAGAGACACCAGTTCAATAAGAACCAGAGATGTTGAAAAATAATGGTCTCTAGCTGTCTACCATAATGTGAAATAACTACAGGATAAGAATACAAGATGCAATACGTCATTATCCAAGGATATGAAATCTTCTCAAGCGCAGAGCTCAAAAGGTAATGATATAACAGGTTGCAAGTTCAACTCATAATTCACTCTGCCTCTAAATCTTCCCCACCCACCCACCAAACAAAATCAAATCTCAACTAAGTACTCTGGCTAACATTACCAACCTACCACAAACTAAGGGAAAAAATAATGTACTTGTGCACTTTTGGAATAGATTGGAATTCCACCATGTCCTAGACAAGCTCAAAAGAAGATACAGTTTAGGAGTTTGTCGATGAGGTCAAAGTAAGGTGGGTGGAAGTGACAAAATCAATGACTACAACCATCACCGAGATATTTACAAATTTAATTCCCCACTTCCCAAAAGCAGGATGTATAGTGTTCATATAAGTATATGAGAGATGATAACACTAAACTGGTGAACAAGGGTACAAACATTAACATAAACAAATACAAGGCGAATTTTCATATAAGAGAGATTTCAATACTCTTAAAAGGTGCCCAACTTCTAAGAGGAAATCTCCAATACTGTCTGGAACAAACGAGAGCTTAACAATCACAAGTTGCAGGTAGACAAGCAGAGCAAAGCAAAGCAAACAAGATTACACATTTAAGGATTAAAGTAAGTTAGAACTGAAAAGAGATTAAGGAAAGAGTTGAAAATACCTTTGAGTAGCTCAAGCTGGGACGCAACTCCCAGTTTCTCCTGAAAAGCAGAAAAAGTATTCAGAGGTTTTCAGAAAACTAACCACCACTCTTGTTGACCACAGAACTTAACCTTCATATAAAGTTGGAAATTCATACTACGTATCAAGCATTAGCATGTTATGCACTGTGTTAATTACGCCAATACTTCATCAGTAAAGAATTGTTCATTACTTCACTCTTCCCTACACAATTCTGGAATTACTTATGTAACTCATCAGGGGGCATGAGGCATTACCAATTACATACACAATAAAGGAATTTATCACTTATCATTCCATGTACCGTAAAGTTGCTGCACAATTAGCCATAATACCGAATGCGCATCCTCAAAACTAATCACCTAAGCCCAAAAAATAACGCTTCTCCTTACAAAGAAACTATTCTGAAGTGAGAAAACACCAGCAAGCATTCCTTACAAGCTACAAGTTCCAAAATTGACTCTTTCCGTTAACATGTAAGAGTCAAAATCATCCACAAATCCAAACCACCACTTCAAATGCTATCGCGCCTAACAAGCATTTGAAAGGACTAAGCAGTCTCAACACAAAGGTCTCGTTTCCTCAAGAATGTACAACAACCACCACCTTACTAATTACTATGCATTACGTCTTACTTTCCAGTATTCAATCAAATAACATCTACAATAGCCTAAACATATTATAAGAGCACGGTTGATCGATTCGGGAGCATCTAAGAGCGGCATTTTACAAGAATAAGACTTCTAGATTTCGGGTTTAAAAACCTCCAAAACTCGAATTCATATTATAAAACATCCACACATTGTCAAATTCGCAAAACAGCTGATTATCATCAACACACAAACTAACAACTAACAATCAACAACATTGACAACAACCCAATACCTTCTTAGGGTCTGAAATTCCGGATAAGGAAACACAAGGTCCAGGCCAGATATGGTTTTGTTCTTCATTATCATCATCTATAAAATAAATAAATAAAATAATAATAATAATTAAGAATAATATTTCGAATATTATGATTTGACAATTTCACAAAAAATACGGATGTTTGAAGCAGACGTACCAGAAATACTGTGATCAGAGTCATGAATTTCCTAAAAAATAAGAAATGAAAGGATTGATTATAAGTTTTTGGAATGTAAATTAAGTGGGATTTTGAAGAGAGAATAGGAAGTGTGAACGACAAGATTATACCGAGAATGATTTGTGGCGCCACATTGTGCGAAGGTTTCCACTTTCTGGATTTCTGACAACCCTTCGTGTTTTGGTTGTTGACGCTCTCTTCACTTCTGAGGATTCCAATTTCAAAGACTGGATAGCAGGGGAATCTGTTTTGTGTTTTTTGGGTTAAAACGGGAAATACCAAAAACAACAACAACAAAACAGCTTATTATTATTATTATTAATATTTTTTTGGCAGCCAAACGATAAACAAGAACATGACCTATCCATAATTTCTAGACTCGATATCTAGATTATGGGCATCACTTACAAAGGATCTAGCTATTTTTAAGCAAGCAGAGAAATTACAAAAAGAATCTTTTGTCCTAATATCTATCGCAAGTTTCTGATGAAGTTTGCAATGCTTAGATAGCTTCCGAGCAGTCAATTCGAACTACACAATTATTACCTTTATTGTGAGCTTCTTTAATACCCTTCCAAATTTCAATAAGTTTCGCGTGTAGTGGAGTGGAAGCCCGAATTCTCTTCTCACCTTCTTCGGTTCTGCCATCACTACTATGCACAACCTAGCTAATTCTCACCTGATAATTTTCCCTCCCAGACACTTTTTTACCTTTTTCACACCCCATCCACCTCGACAATGATGAAAGAACTCTCATTGAGTCTTCCCTTGGTCTACTCGTATGAAATTGAGGCCGAAGGTCTTTATCGTGTTGTTTACAAGCAAAACCTGATCTCATAGTCCAATCTTTGAATGAAGCAAAAACCCTACATGGATTAGGAAGAGACCCCTTTAAGCATAATTTGTTCCTATGATTCCAAATGCACCAACACAAAATGAGGAAAGAAGTTGGTTTGTGTTGATCTTGGTATGCCTTTTTCAAAGGAAATGTCAACCAATTCCGAACCCAAACTTCTATATTCAAGTTGGATTCGATAATTCTGAGGCCAAGGAACGAGCTATTCCAGATTTGCTTGACAAAATCACAATATCGTATAAGATGTTCAAGAAACTCCGAGTGCTGCTTACAAAGAGGACACATCGGATCAAGTTGGATTCCTCTATCTTGGAGTTCCTTCTTGGTTGGCAATGCTCTATTCATTAGTTTCCATCCAAAAACAAGAATTCTCGGCATCACCTTGAGTTTCCAAAAAGTCACCTGAAAGAGAATGAAAGGAAGAGTTCTGATTGAATGTCTCCTGCAAGTACCTACATCCCTCTTTCATTGTAAAGTATCCCGACCTTGACCCTCTCCAAGCAGTAATATATTGTAACTCCAACTGACTAATGTGTGAATTCAGAATGTCAAAGGTAGTCTCCCTATTAAAAAGTCTCCGAATCTTCCTTGCCTTGCATCCCATGCTAATAATCTTCGATACTCAAGTTGTTTTACTCTCTCCAGGAAGTAAGTGTGATGATCTTATTGACGTTTCACCCTGTGGGAGCCATTTATTTTGTTCAATCCTTATGGTATCTCCTCCGCCTACTACTTTGCCAACTCTTCCCTTCATGAATTTTGACTCAGAAACGAGACTTCTAAAGGTTCGTGAACCCTTAGAAACTCTCCTCTTTTTAAACAGCCGCAAGGGGGAGGTCCTAGTATCGTCCCTTATTCAAACGCGCGATGAGACTTTGTGGTTCTCTTGCATTCTCCATGCTTGTTTAAATAGTAGGGAATAGTTGATATGAGATATGTTTTTCAACCCCACTCCTCCTTGGCACTTTGGAAGTTGAAGTAGTTCCGTCTTCCTTTAATAAATGGGCTTCTTGTTGTTCGTTGAACCCCACCAAAATTTGATAAGAGAGGAATTGATTTTTGACAATAACTTTTTAGGCATAAAGTAAATTGTCAAAACATGGAAAGTCAGAGCCACAAAAATAACATTGATCAGTAAAATTTTCCCCACTTGATTGAGATTACTGAATTCCCAAGATGACATCTTCTGAATAATACGATCATGGATGAATTCCAATTTAGAGCATGATCTTCCATCTACCTCCATGGGAAGCCCAAGATAAGAGCCTACTCATCCTTTTGCTTCACACCTAGTGGTTTACGCATAAACTTCATGAATCTCTTGGATGTGTTATGATTTATTTGCGTTAATCATGACAAGATTGATAATTACACATGTCAAGATATTATAAAAAAATTTCCACTTTTCTTAAAGATGATGTCATCTATTTGTGTAACTATATAAATTCTTTAATCATTTAAAACTACATTTATTTATTTTCTTCATTTTATATTTCCTCTCTATTTTTTCTATAATAATTTTTTCATTTAATATAATAAAAAATATTATCATAATTAAATTTTCTATGGTAATTATATAAAACCTATAATTTTTTTACTAATAAATAAAAATTTTCTTATAATTAAAATATTTAATAAAATAATTTATCATTAATCTGTGCATCTTGAAAAAGAAAAACTCCAATGATGCCATTAAAAAAAATTTCCCACTGAAACGACACACATCGCACTATCGCAAGATGGGGAATAAAGGCACGAAACCCAATAACCCCCCATTGTCCCAAACCAATCCAAACCATCAGATTAAACCCCGAACTCCATCCAACGGTCCTCCCTTCTCCCATCCCATCAACTCAATACTGTCACTAACACTACCGCGCAAATTCGAATTCATTTTCATTTTTGAAGAGAAAATTGAGAAATGAAGAGAAGGGGGCAAAGGCGAAACCCCAAGCAACTGAAGTTATCCCTCACTCGACCCCTCAAGCCTATGCTCACCCAAGTCTCTCTCCTCCAAGGCCTTCAACAGCAACAACAACAACAGCAACAACAACAACAGCAACAACAGCAACAGCAACAGCAACAGCAACAGCTGCTGCTACAAAATGATGGGGATTCTTCTAGGTTTCTGAAGGATCTAGAATCTGATAAACCTGATGTTGGTTCTTCTGATATTCTTAGCCAAGATTTCTTTTGGTACAGTGAGCTCTTCTTTTTTTGTTCAATGATTGATATTATTATAAAATTTGCACCTTTATTTAATTTCATTAGTATATGATTTTATTGGGTGTTCTATATAATTACTATAAGCTTCTTGTATTTTGATGGGTCTTTGATATAATTACTGTATGACTCTTGTATTTTGATGGGTATTTGATATTTTACTATACGATTCTTGTTTTTTAGTGGCCATTGATTTATTTCTGTTGATTTTATTAGTATACTAATTAGGTATTTCATCTTGTATTGAGAAAATTTTAATTTTTATGTGATATGATGGTAAATTGTGATGATTTCAGGATTAGGGTTTAGTTGAATTTGAGATGGTTTTTTATTTTTAATTTCTGATGTAATTTTTATTCTTGGGGAAATTGTGCGCAGTACGCCTGATTATATTACCCCAGAATGTCAGAATTTATTCAATAGTTTAGATGGAAATAAGGTGAGTACTATTACGAAGTACTGCGCATTTCATTTCAATTTCAAGATTGTGATTAAAAATAACATAATTTTGATGAGTTTGTCTTAGTGTGATGGTGATTTGAGCAATTTAATTGATTGGCAGGAAAATATCTCATGTCCGGCTTCGCCGGAGAAGTTGAAGACTGTCAAGAGTAAAAGACTAAAGCAAGGTGAATGCGTATATCTGAAAGTTTAGAGCATTATGGAAATTTCAATATTTTTTTAATCTAATTGTTCCGCCTATGTGATTACAATATGATATTGAAAATGGAAAACCTAATCTCGGGTCTTGTTTTCAGCTGAATTGAACTTATCGAACTTATATTAACTTATCAAAATTTAATCAAACTTAAATGGACATATGTGGAGTATGGCTTATTGCAACTTTTCTAAGCTCTTCTTTCCAATGATGTAGATAGCATAGCTTGATAGTAGGTCCTGATGAAGTTCTTTACGAACAAAGCCAGCCTTTATACTTTGGTACTGAATGAAGTGTAAAATCCTCAAAATGCACGAAACTTTTATAATTCAAAACATTTTATAACTTATGATATACTTCAACCCCCCTGCATCTCCTTCACACTTGACTTTGGTGTTTTTACTTGAGCTCTATTTCACAACAATATTGTTGTTTGCGTATTATTTCTTTGATTCTCATTTGTTTGATATAAATCAGCTCTACTGATGGGTATTTTTTTAATTAATACCTTCCATCTATCCTTTTAGCCTGTTTGATTTTTGAAATTTGCTGTTGATATTGATGGATTGGTATTTGATTGTGTTTTCTTTTTGACTCTGCTGGATATACAGCTTTAGGCAGATAGTGTTCTTCAACCACCGGGAGTGAGAACCAGTAGTACATAAAGGTTGCTGGTTCCTCCAACCTTCAGTATGTAAAGACTACTGGCTTTACTAATCAGTAGAAAACTGGTGGTGGTGATGGACTACCAGTTCTTCCCCTCTATTATTCAAGCTCCACTACAAGGCCTGCAAGCTTCATGCAGTAGCTTTAATAAACAGTTGTTGACCAACAAAAGTAAATGTCAAAATAGTGATATTACTGAAATATTTCTTAATTGCTCAGTTGTATTTCATTCAAGAACGTAGTATAAAGGAGTAGATGTTTAAAATATAATGGAGGTAGTAATACCAGAAGTTAAGAAAGGGAAGAAAGATAGAACAAGGGCAGTACAGGAAGTTTACATCTAAAATTTATTGAAGTATCCAGCATTTAGAGACAATTTAACCTGCATTTAGGACCCATTGTGACCATGGATCTTTAGTCATAGTCTCCTCTCTCTAACAATCGCTATGGGACTCCCAAGCTTGTTATGTATTGAATATGAACCAATTGCTTATTCGTTCATCCTGGTTTGGTAGTTTGTAGGAAGGGGGATGATTGTTTGACTCTCAAACCATATGTCTTAAAGTATTGTACTTTGCTTCTATTTACAACAGAACAAATAATGTGGTTTTAGTTACTCTCTCTCTTCTTTTGGCTGCCTACTCAATTGTAAAACTATCCCAGTTAGAATTTTGGTTTCCATTAGAAATTTAATGGCTTTTTCTTTGTTCTTTACCTGTTTTTCAATTTCTTGTAATGGTCTTTCTATTCAATTTGTACAATTTTAGGTTTCTTTTATTTTCATTTTGCATCTTCACTAACATCTCGCCAACTCAGAATTCTTTTGTAAATACTGAAATTTCATAATTTCAACAGATGACATCATAATAAAATCTCCAGCTTCTATGTTGGATCATCAAACGGTGGAATTATCAAACGATGCTCTTCATATGGATGAGTACAAGACAGGAAAACAAGTATCTACAGCACTGGGGAAAGTTCCTAGTTATGTCCCACAGTCAGCTATTGCTTTACGCTGCCGTGTTATGCCACCACCCTGTTTAAAGAACCCTTATATAAGGGATGGTGTGGAAATGGATGTGGATCCATTTGGAAGTTTTAGAACAAAGTGTTCAGGTTGCCTTTTGTTGCCTTTTTGTTTTTTGTGGTTGAAAATTTGATTGCTTCGGTCTTCCATTTTTTCTGGCTTTTGCTCACTCCCTAGTTTCTTGAAATTCTCTTTGGATGTGGAGGTTCTCTTGGTTCATGGGTGCTTATTTCAATCAAAATTAAGATAAAATTATGTGCTGTTCCGTTTAGGTTATCTTTCTGCTTCTACTGGTGCTGACAGCATGTCGCGCTACCGTACAGACTTCCAAGAAATAGAGGTGATGCTAGCAGTTACCAAAAAGTTTGCAAATACTTAATTGCTGAAGAAAACAAGCTTTATAGAATACTGATGATTATTTTCCTTGTTCTCAGCAAATTGGAAATGGCAACTTCAGTCATGTATATAAAGTTTTGAAGAGAATTGATGGTTGTCTGTATGCTGTCAAACGTAGCACTCGGCAATTGTGCCAAGATATGGAAAGGTAATTTTGTAATACAAAGCATTTCTCTTGTCCAATAATCCATCCTTGTCACTTGGCAACTACTTATTTGAACTGACTACTGCAGAAGGAAAGCTTTGATGGAAGTTCAAGCGCTGGCTGCTCTAGGTTTGTCATATGAGACCTATCTCAGTGATGCTAGAAATTCCTTAATTAAGGACTTCAAGTTATTATGGTCTAAAAAATAATTTCATATTGTGTAGGGTTTCACGAAAACATAGTAGCCTATCATACTTCTTGGTTTGAAAATGAGCAACTGTACATACAAATGGAGCTTTGTGACTATAGCCTTTCCAGTTATAGTACATCTTGCTCACTTACTGAGGAAGAAGTTTTGGAGGCTTTTCTCCAGGTAATCTAATCTACTGACTCTTGCCTCTATATTGTTCTTCTCTATTGGATTGATGAGCTGTCCGACCTGACATGCTTCTTTGGACTGAATTTGGCTACTTTTCATGATTTAGCTGCGTTCAGTGATATATATCTCATTCCTATAATGAAGTTTGTACTATTTTCCTTGCAAGAATGTACAACTGTACGCAGCTTCCTTCTGGGAAGTTATTGTTAAATCTGTTTTGCTTTGGGTGTTATTTATATCTGTCTTTTCAATTTCTGTGTGGGTGTTTATTTTCTTTTTGTAAAGGGTGAGGGTGGGTTTTAGTATGATTTTCCCTTATTTCTCAGTCTTAAAATGTGTTTTTGCAGATCGCCAGAGCATTGCAATACATTCATGCAAGGGGGATTGCTCATTTAGATGTAAAGCCAGAGAACATATACGTCAAGAATGGTGTCTATAAGCTTGGTGACTTTGGCTGTGCCACACTGCTTGACAATAGTCTACCTATTGAAGAAGGTGATGCACGCTATATGCCTCAGGAAATCTTGAACGAGAAGTATGATCATCTTGATAAAGTTGATGTTTTTTCGCTGGGAGTTTCTGTGTATGAACTTTTGCGAGGGTCATCATTGCCAGATGCAGTGCATCAGTTTTTAAGGGAGGGGAAACTACCACTGCTCCCTAGCAATTCACTGCAGTTACAGAACTTGCTTAAGGTACGGTACAACTTCTCAATTCTGACTGCAGTTTTGAAGCATCCTTTTCCATGTTTCCTTATCTATCAAATAAAACTTATCATCGCTTCACCCTACCATAGTTCTTGTTTGTCCTCAATATATTTTGCTTACCACTAATATAATATGCAGAGACGTAGATGAATTCAATCCTTAAGCACCTTTGTCTAGTCATAAACATGATTAATACAAGTGCTTAAGGATAACAATCTAATTGAAAATGAAGGGATCAAGTTTTAATATTTTAAGAAAACGCTTATAATTTTTTGCCAAAGATGAGGGTGACAATTTATGTTTCATTTGACAGGTTATGGTGGATCCAGATCCTGCAAGGCGGCCATCTGCTAATGATTTGGTTAAAAACCCAGTTTTTTCCAGAATCTTGTAAAGTGGTGAATCCAACTATCCAAGTATAATCATGTTGGACTGTGAAGGCTTCCCATATGATCTGCTGAAAGAAGGCTAATCACATTTAGACCCCTAAGGTTTCAGCTCACAAAAACTAGTTAAGAAAACTAATTTATAAAAGTAATTTACTGTCAATTATCTGTGATTTGATGCACCAAGTTTTGCCATCATATATGGTGCACATTTTGTAAATGTATGAAAAAACTGGCGAACTGCCTTTTTACAAGGGTCTCTGTCACATTTATATTTTGGTGTTGGCCATGAGATATCAATGAATGGCTTTGCGGCGGCATATCTATTTTGGATTTCACGAAGAACTATATTATAAAACTGGAACCTGGTTACAGCAAAATGAGACCCAAGGCACTGAACAAATGATAGAAGGCAAAACTTAAGCACAAGCTCATATCAGGCTGAAGGTCTGTTTCTTGAGCATCCTTTGTGTTAGGCATAGCCATTTGAATTGTGTTAGACTGTTAGCTCACCTTTTGTGATTCAAAGACCACCATCCACTCTAACAATAATGTCACTTGACAGGTTGTTTTCGAAATCTTCTGTTCTTTCAAGCAGCAACCATTGGGTTCCACCTTAAGACTGCTTCTTACCTCTAGTGTACGACCCTTACTGTTGGCATTGTGGCTTGACCGAGAACTCGTTCCAATTTTGGTTCAGAAATCTTTCCTAGTCGAAGGTTGAGGTAATGAAAGCTTTCGAAATAAGGTCCATGGAGTCGATGAACCAGGATGATCACAGCAAAATTTACGGACTTCGTTTGACAGCCTACATCTAGTGCCAACAGTACTAATTGAAGGCAGCTAAGAGGTGAGATTATCAGCAACTTGGAGAATAACATGACAAATTGTCCAAAGATTATCTATATGAATAACTGAGATTCAGAGGCATGTTGTGTAGGGCAGCTGTTGATCACGATTATTACACAAAGCTTGTAAGGCTACACTAGGATTTTCCATCTCAATTTGATCATGAACACCAAGTTCTGCTCTGTCAAATGTATAATTCCAACCCCTCTTTCGGCTCTTCACCTTAAAAATCAACAAATGAGAAAAATAATTATACGGATATTGATTAAATCATCTCATATATTCATATTTTAATAAAATATGGAGAATTTATTTAAAAGTATAGCTAGATATAATTACATGTGTAATTATTATTGTTAATTTAGTTTAAATTTTAGTATTTAGTTATGTTAGAAATGATGAATATGTATTTTCGTAGTATCTTTAACATTATAGGGGTAGAATATTGAGGCACTAAATAAATAAATAAAAGATATTTAGTGAATATGAAGACACAATAGTGAGACTTGGAACTTGAGTCCCAAATTGTTCGTATAGGGGCTTATTTATGAGACTTTCATAGACATAAGGGCTAGGGGTATTCAGAAAAAACCGATTTGAATTATCCGACTCGACTACCTGAATACTTGATCCGTAATTATCGGGTAATTTTATAATTTTTTTATACTTTTTTCGGGCCGGGTACCCAACGCGCTAAAATGACTTAATACGGGTTAGGTAATAGGCTTTAATAAATTACAAGAAGGTAGCGATAACCCAATTTAATTTTTTTTAATTAGTGAGTTAAGGTTAGTGGGTTACTAGGTTAGTGCTTAGTTTCTTACTACTTAGGCTACCTTAAAAGGCTAAATGGTAAAGATTGAAAGGTTAGTGGGTTACTACTTAGGTTAGTGCTTAGTTTCTTACTACTACATGGTGCTATATTCAAGTTTTATCCTCGATCTTTGTTTCTCAAAGATTTACTTTTCTTTGGTTCAGATTGACAAGCCTGATAAGATTCTAATAAGATCTTATATAGTATGGTATGGTCTAATACTAGTTAATTAGAAAGATAAAAGAAAGATATTATTGAGTCCATGAGTTATAGATGACATTTGGCTTAGTAGGTCAAAATTTTAGGAGATATTGTTCAATATTTGGAACCAGGTTCCTTAGGCCATGTGAAGTTTACTTGTATATTTTCAGGAATAAAATTATTTGTACTATTGAAAATAGTTTTTTTAATAATTAGTTTTAATTGTTTTTTTATTGGTTAAAACTTTTAATGTTCAAAACTAGGTTTTTTTTTCTAGTTTATCATGATTCTAATTATAAAAGCTACCTAATTATTGTAGGTGAGTTTAAATAGGCTATTCTTTGTTTTCTATTGATTATTTATTTTAAAATTTAATGCACAAGTATAATATTTGTCCAATGTAGCTCCTACCACCAAATGAAAAATGTCTTAATGATTTTAGAAAGGAAAATAGCATAAGAAATATCTTGGGTTCGATACAAAAGGTAGTATAGGTTTGAAATACGGAATGAAATCAAGATGGTATGAGGTTGAAACCTAATTCTTGATACCTTATATTAGTTGATACAAAAAACGAAATAATGAATGAATTTTCTATTATTTTTAATATTTATATAATAAGTATAAATTATACCTACCACTTCTCGAGATTTCTAAAATTAATACATTATAAGTTTAAAATAAAAACAAATTATTAACATAAATTTAAAGTATATTTTAAACTCAAATCTTGTACCTTCCAAACCTAAATCAAGCACTCCCCAATCCTCTTGCTTTTTTCAAAGAGACCGGTGATTACCGAGAGTGTGACTACAACATCTACAAGTGGGTCGCTACATTTATGTGACTTTGACTAACTTTTTAAGAAGTAAAGTTCACGTGTAATTGTGGGGTTCCCAGATGAACTTTCTTCCTCAGTGTTGGGAGGAACATAAGGGAAAGGAAAGAAAGAAAAGACAAGGCCCAATTGTATTGGGTAGGGTTAGAGTCGAGATGGGTCACATGCAAAACGGGTCAGACCGAGCCAAAGAAGATGCTAAACGGGACGGGTCGGGTCGGGTAAAAGGAGATATATAACGGGTCGAATTGGGCCGGACCTTCCAAAGATAATATAGTTTTTATCTATAGAGGGTGATGGTTTACATGTATCAACTCCAATCTTTGATAGTGAATTATCGATAAGTATATGGAAATAATTCATTACCCAATAATGTTTAAAAGCCTTGAAAAATATAGGCTAATTATTGACTCGACTTGACCCATTAAAGATCCAATAAAACATGACCCTTTAAGAGACTGACCCATTAAAGTCATTATTGATTAGACTCTTTTTACAAAAGGACTCTTAACGGAGCCCTTCTCATTTGAACACCTCTAATTTTAACCTAAGTTTTAATTATGTCTTATATTATAAAAGACTTTATTTAAATGTTATTTTTTTCTATTAACTATTCTATATACTCCATATAATCTTTATTTTAAAAGATTACGGGTTTTGACTAATTTAGACATAATATTGACCATTTAAAATCTTCAATTGTCAATTATCTTCAATTTAAAAAATTTGAAATCATAAAAATAGAAGTTAAAATCAATCAAACAAAAATTTTACTAGGTAACATCAATTTATATTTATATAGTAAAAAATATGATAAAATGAGTGAATGAATAGCATAAAAACTCAAATATTCTGTATTTATAGTGAAATAAAAGTTAATATATTATTCTATGAAGTAAACCTTTATTGATCGAAAACTTTAATAAAAAAAACATTTGTTATGTTATTGTAACATGCAACAAAATTATATATATGCTGGTCAAAAATAGTATTACAAATATTGAATTCCATAGTACAAATTACATATAAATGTTGGAATACATAATACATCCAAAAGAGTTGATAAGGTTCTCCCTTAATCAATACTTTAATTTATATTTATAATGTAGGCCATAAGATATTTAGTAAAATATTTAAAACCTCAAAAGTACATGGCCCATGCTTTGATTAACATAATTTGATAGTTCTTTTTGTTTAGCTGTAGCTAATCACCTATATTTTATTAGAGTTTCAAATTACAAAATATTCCCTCCATTCAATATTAGTTGCTACATTTCTATTTTGGGAGTCAAAGTTTTTAAACTTTGACTATAAATTCTAATTATATTATAACAAATAATATATTTAAGTGGAATCTTGTTGGATGCATCTTAATGTAAATTTTTATAATATTAAGTTTTCATAATTTTTGTCTTACAAATTTTAAGAAAAATATATTTTAAATTATGTCTTAAAGATTGTAAATAATCAAATATAACAAATAAAATGTAACAGTTACAAAGGCGCAAAGTTTCAAAAGGGCAAAGTGACGCGCATAGTATGACTTTGCAGCAATTTCTTGTCGTCTAGTTTGTTATCTAGGTTCATCCAACCTGTACGTGTCATCCTCAGTAGGCTTCCTGCCATTCAAACAGAGACGGCGGAATGCAAAAGGGCGTCCAGATTCCATCATCGATCGGTCAAACCTGGGTGTGAATGTTCTGCGGAGTATGATATGAAACGAAGAGATGATTCTTAAGCTCGAGAATTATCGAGTAAGTTCTTTTATATTTACTATATTTTTATTTATAAAATTAAAGTTAAAGTTAAAATTTGTTTTTTTTATAAAATTTGACTATAAATTCTTATTGTATTATAAAAATAATTTATTTAAATTAAATCTTATTCTATGAATCTAAATGAAAATTTTTTATAATATTAAATTTTCATAATTTTTTGTCTTATAAATTTAGAAATAAAAACGTTTAAATTGTATTTTAAACAGCGTAAAAAGTCAAATGTGGTAAAAAAAGAAAAAGAAAAATAGAGATGGAGGTTGTATATATTTTATTATACCATTCTTAAATATCTACAAGTATATTTTATAAGAGATTTTATAATTTGGATGATTTCATAGTACTGGATTAGTCAATGTTATGCACCTATGATCTCATATATAGGACGAAATGGCATAAGAAAATATATATGTAGGACCAATCTCAAAATACGGTAATAATTGGACATATGCACATTACTCTTACTAGTGCGATTCTTTCTTGCTCTACTTTTACTTAGAGGTTAATCAAAACGCTTAATTAAATAGTTGAAAAAGGTAACAAAGTTATATATATATATATATATATATATATAAAAGTTTCACCCAATTTCTTAATTTAATAAAATTGAAGAGAGGGTTTCTATGTCAAAATGATAATAACGAAGTAATCTAAAGTACAATCTCATATAGAAATTGGGAAGAATTTTGTGGAATAAAAACCATTAATAGAATAAAACACTTAAGCGTTAAGACTAATAATTGTTTTTTGAGGGTAGAGCTTAGGCTATTGTGGACTTGTGGTGGGTACTTTTGATTATATCCAAATTGTCCCCAGTCATTGAGACTTTTTTTTTTACATTTCAAAAAGAAAAATATAAACCTAGAAGTTATTATAGGATAGGTAAAAAAGCTTGTCTACACATATTTGTTATTTTTTGCGCCCTATAAAATTATTTTCTCAAGACATTGGTAATGATATATGTCTTAAAATATCCTCAGTCATTAAGAGTTGAAGTAATCTATCTATCTATCTATAACTATTACTAAAGTAAAACATTTGTTGACGTCGTACTTAACACGTGTCACGATATTATTAAAAAAATTTCCGCCTTTTTTAAAGATTATGTCATTTATTTTTTTCTACTTTACATTAATATTATATTGAAAATGTTATACATAGAAATTTGGGTGACTATAAAACTACCTTTATTTCTTCCTTTTTATTTCATGTTTCACCTCTACCTTTTTCTATAATAACTTTTTCATCTAATATGATAAAAAGTATTATCCAAATTTAATATTATAAGGCAATTCTATACAACCTTTAAGTTTTCACCAATAAATGAAAATATTTTTATAATTGAAGTATTTAAGATCAAATCGTACATTGCACTAGACTTACCTAATTGTATAACAAACTAAAACTAGAAATTTAGCTCTATCTACAAAGATTTAGGCTAGTAAATTGAACATTCGAAAACTTAAGGCACGTAAATTTAAAGAGTCATTTTGAATTATTCGATTTATTAAATCTTGAATATTGATTAATATGAGAAGATATATATTGTAAATTGAGAAAGAAACCACATGGGTTGCTTTAATTTATTGGATTAATTGACCGCATTAATCTAACCTTTGCCCGATTTGCGGATATTAATCCAACATTTCGTTTATTTCTGATTGCACCTACCTTTAATTTTATTCATTAAACTTTCAATGGGCTCATGTGTATATGATCAATAATGAAGGGTTTTCTTTCAAAACCTATTCCAAATATATTATGCATTACTGCATTCCTATTAACCTATCCACCTATAGCATACCTTTTGTTTTTGGCATTAAACCTTGAGCACATGCTAAAAATATTTAAAAACAATAATTATTGATTTCACTTTGGATATTCGAAGTTTCATGTCTAGTTCCCTTACCTCTTTCATAGTTGACGCCGGTTATATTAAGAAACAACACGAGTTGCATTTATTTTATTTTTATTCATTAAACTTACTGTGGGGTCATGTGTATATGAGCAATAATGAAGGGTTTCTTTCAAAACTTGTATCAAATGTATTACTGCAATAATGAGCAATAATAATGAAGGTTCATATCTTATTCCCTTTCCTCTTTCATAATTGATGTCGATTTTAACCTATAATATATACATTCTAGTATACTGTAAGTACAATAAATCTACCACATTATTATTTTGTTCTTGTATATAAATAATAACGAACATTAAAGTTAAGTATTAATCCCAAAACGACGAAGAATCGACTACGTGAATAAAAAAAGCAATTTTACGTGATCATTCACAAAAACTGCTTAGTAATGTCTATGGATGCAAGATTAATTAGGAACTACCAAATCATAGCAAAGCCAAAGTTTGGCAACTCATTGACAACTTTTACAGTTATCACCTTTCCTGAATACTGCCGGAAACTTTCTTGCTCGTGTTGGACTAAATGAAGTATCATGGATTCATTAACTTCCTCGTACACGTGGCACCCTACTGTGGACAAAGCTCCTTTAAATAGACAGTGTTCCTTTACTTTTCACTACTCAAAAGTGCAAACCTTAAATCATCATTTCATTCACTCACATTTTTCTTTCACGGAGTGATAGTTTTCCTCTGCCAAAAATGTCAAAAGAGGACTACTATAAGAACAACAATGAGCAAGAAGTCGCTTATCCTCAAATCAATGGCAAGATGAAAAAATTACAGCGTTACGATTCCCTTGATCTTGAATCCACTAACGTTAAAGGCCACCATGGTCATGACTCCAAGGTATAAATTTTGCTTCTACGTACAAATTTTTGGATTTTTTTTAGGGCTAATGTTTATTTTTGACATTTTTTTAAAAAAAAGAAATTAAAAAACTAACCCTTATCCAAAAGTATTTCGAAATATGACCTTATATTGTAAAACAGTTTTAAGAGAGTCAGTATATTGACTTTCTAGGAGTTGAATTTACCCAGTGTAAAATCGCTATCATTGGCAGATCTCATTTCTTCATTTCTCCATCATAAAAAATGTTTAAACACCACTGTAAAACGCTTTTACGTAAAGCTGTTGTCCTTGGCAGCGGTTTTACACCGGGTAAATTCAATTTACATAAAGTCAATATACTGATCATCTTAAAACCGTTGTCAGTGACAGTGGTTTACAAACGAAGATCATATTTCGAAATACTTTTGGGTGAGGGTTAGTTTTCGATTTTTAAAAGGTGAAAAAAAGGACATATTTTAGAGTTTATCGTCATCAAACTTCAATGTAAACAGTAAAATAAATTACGAAGGAAGTAAGTTAATCATATAATACATCTACAATAATCTACATATACCCCATCTTTATCTTAGTAATGAAATGGGTTTTATACTTAAGAGTTTGTCTTACAAATGTATAAGCTTTTATTATTAGTGGACATCTTTTCCAACTTATTTGGAAGATTATGTAAAATCACTTTATTTATTTTGATACATAATACTCCCTGTTTCTTTTTATTTGTTTTTTTATAAATTGCAAAACAAACTTAAATTCTAAATATTTTCAATTATAATGCTTATAAAATTATAAAATTTTTGATATTTGACGAATCTTTTAATCCCTCAATTATATTTTAAACGGAAGTGGAGGGAGTACTATTGCACTTATTTACCCAAAAAATTTCACTTTTATTGGAATAATAAATTAGGGTGGCATTGACTATGACTTCTTGCTTGGGTTTATGTCTTTAACTAATGATAAGTATGGTGTAATTAATGCTTCGAATTACTTTTTTTTTTTTTAATTTTTTTTTGGGTGATGAATAGGATGTAAGTTGGGCAGTGGTAGTGTCTTTGGCTTTCCAAAGCATCGGTGTGATATATGGAGACATCGGGACTTCTCCACTTTATGTGTATGCAAGTACGTTTACGGATGGAATCAAGCATAGAGATGACATCTTGGGAGTTCTCTCACTCATATATTACACAATCACTTTGCTACCCTTGATCAAGTATGTTTTCATTGTCTTGAGGGCCAATGACAACGGAAAGGGTACGTTTATATAACTTCCTCATTTTGAATAATTTACCTAGTTAATTTCTATCAAAATCTATATTCTTTATTCACATCGTCCTTGTAATTAAATTTCCTCTGAATTCCACAAATATATAACCTTATTAGGAAATATAGTTTTTTTTTTTTTTTAAAATTTATACTCCGAAGAAAATATAGTTAATGTTTTTGTAATTGTATTTATAATATAATATAATATAATATAATATAAAACCGAATCTTTTAAAATGTTTTTATACTCTGTAGATAATATATTATATGTTTTTGTAATTGTATTTATAATGTAATATAATATAAAACCGAATCTTTTAAAATGTTTTTATACTCCATAGATGATATATTATATGGAGTTTTTGACTAACTATTGTCTATACTTTAAACCATTAAATGTGGGATAGGATACCGTGAATTTTTTCGCCCTCGCTTTCAAACATGCATAAATAAGAACCAACCTCATTTACCAAATCTAGTGTATTTTTTGAAAGTCAAGTTAGAGCGTAATGAAGTCGATCTCTAACCTCTCACCATCTGCCTATAAACTATTTCCATTGAAAAATGAATGTAAATTAGGTACTTCTAACAAGATTACGTTTATCAAAATTTACCATTAGTTACCATACTATACAATGGTGAAGCGTGACACTATATTCGGGAGTGCATAACTTATCTTCTGTACCATCCACACCATAGTATCCTTATTTATACCTGATATAAACATATTTGAGTTATTTTCGTAATTTCATTGCTATACCATACCCGATATAAGTTTGGTTCTAGACTTTGTGCACCATACAAGAAATGTAAAAGAACACGGGAATCTGATGTAACGTACAGTTTAGAAGAATATTGACTAGAAATTTGTAGATGCACTATGGCGGCCATCCCATCTGTTGGATTCTTATGTCACACTAAGCTCATTTACGCATTCAAACTAATCACTTAAATACTCCAACATAATATTCCCAAAGTGTCAAAACTTTAGTGGAACTATTTCAACTATTACACACAAACCATCACGCACATGTTTTATTCTCTTAATTGCATTCTCCATCCACAATATATAGTCAATAGGTTTTGTTTGTGTTCTTGTAAACTACTATTCCTTGAATTTATTGGAATCCATTACTTCATTTACCCACTATTCAAATAAATGTTACTACTCTATACTTTTACCTAAATGATATTTAATTTTCAGGCATTATCACTAAAATAATTTATGCCAAACAAGGCTTATTGGTGTAATTGTATGGAAATATTACCCGCTAACTTTGAGACTCAATTATTATTATTATTATTATTATTATTATTATTATTATTATTATTATTATTATTATTATTATTATTACTCCATTCGTCCCCTTTTATTGTCACATTTGCTTTTTGTACAATTTCTAATGGACATATTATAACTATAATATCTAAAATTACGTATTATAAAAATATAAAATTTACATATTTAAAAAATATACTCTTGTGAATTTGGGATCATCGTGTGATGATGATTTCACTGTCGAATATAGCATATGGTAGGTAAATAATGTTGACTTAGCTTATCCATTTCTAATCTTATAGTATGTGGAGTATTTTTGCAAACACTAATTAGTGGATCTAGTTACACTTCAAACAACATAATAATCGGATTTATTCTGTCTCTGTTGAATTATATTTGTAATAAAAAAAGGTGGAACATTTGCATTGTACTCCCTCCTATGCCGAAATGCAAAAGTGGGTCTACTCCCTAGTCAACAAACCGAAGATCAAGAGGTGTCAAATTACCAACTTCAGTTGCCAAGCAATCAATTAGGCTTGTCGTTGAAGCTCAAAAACTTCTTAGAAAACAGCACAATCTCCAAATATATTCTACTACTTGTGACAATGCTCTCTACGTCCTTAGTCATAGGAGATGGTGTCCTCACTCCCTCTATTTCAGGTACTCTTATTCTTTCGAATTCACTCCTTCAACGTACGTATCTAAACCCCTACATATAGTATACATTCAATTTTTAACTAATGTAATTTTATTTTATTGGTGGCCAGTTTTGTCCGCTGTTGGAGGGCTCAAAAACGCTTCATCTGTTTTTACAGAAGGTAACAATTACTCGTACAAAATCATAATTTATATCTGATATAAATATATCAAGGATTTTTTCGTAATTTTATTTTTATATTTGAGATTATAATGGTTGTATCAGATATATCTGCATTTTTATATCTTCTGTGTTTATATTTGATATAACAATAGATATATCTAATATTACAATATCTATATCCGATATCTCAATACTCTGATATAATTTATGATTTTATCTCATGTATGAATTAGGAATGTTTCTACTATTAATATGTACAACAAAGGGACTATACGCGATGCTAACTGCTTTCGTTTCATTATATTTTGAAGGGAGGGTGGTCTGGATATCTGTTGGCATCTTGATTATACTCTTCTCAGCTCAAAGATTTGGGACAGACAAAGTAGGATATAGCTTTGCTCCAATAGTCAGCATATGGTTCATACTGAATGCAGGAATTGGAGTCTATAATTTTGTTAAATATGATCCAACTGTTGTCAAAGCTATAAATCCATGGTATATTATTCAATATTTCGTAAGGAATGGAAAAGATGCTTGGGTCTCTTTCGGAGGAGTGGTCCTTTGTGTAACAGGTTCGTCACATCTATCCCTTACAGTGTACGACGTATTTTGCGAGTATATGTAACTTTCTTATCATACAGAAGTGTAAGACTCAAAAGTTAACCTATGGCTAATGTAGGAGCTTTTCAAAATGTTGTGGATATGTGGTAGCCTGATGCTGATGTCAATGACAAAGGAATTAGCTAACGTGATTGATTGATGTATTTTGTAGGGACTGAAGCATTGTTTGCCGATGTGGGACACTTTTCTGTGAGGTCCATTCAACTAAGTATGTCATCTATTGTATATCCTGCCCTTATGTTAACATACTCCGGCCAAGCATCGTACCTTCGATTGCACCAAGATAAAGTTAGTGATGCATTCTATAATGCCATACCAGGTGAGTATTGGTAGCTGCATTGTCTTTAGTCTTGCATTGGCTTAGTCAGGGAGGCGAAACAGAATCAAAACTTTTCTTTTCGCTTTCAGGTCCGTTGTATTGGCCAATGTTCGTCGTAGCTGTTCTAGCAGCAATCATAGCTAGCCAAGCCATGATCTCGGGGACTTTCTCTATCATTCAACAATCCCTTGCTTTAGGATGCTTCCCTCGAGTCAAAATAGTTCACACATCAGCAAAGCTTGAAGGTCAAGTTTATATTCCTGAGGTTAACTATATCCTCATGTTGGCTAGTGTGTTTGTCACGGTTTCCTTCAGAACAACTGAAAAAATTGGTCATGCTTATGGTAAGTTACAAATATTCATGCTCTAGTAATGATATTTGCAAAATAAGTTATGTAAATTGTTATGCAACTAGTAAAATTTCGTATGTGACAGGTATTGCAGTGGTGTTTGCTGAGACAATCACGTCGTCTTTCATGGTTCTAATAATGCTGGTGATTTGGAAGAAGCACATTACTCTGGTCTTAATATATGTGTGTTGTATCATGTCCGTGGAGGTGGTGTACTTGAGCTCAGTTCTCTACAAATTCCCTCACGGCGGCTACTTTCCTATAGCATTTGCTAGCATCCTGCTATCTATAATGTTCATATGGAACTATGTGTATCGAAAGAGGTATTACTACGAGATGGAGAACAAAGTTTCACCCGATACTCTAAGGGATATTGCAAGTGGAAGCAACCTTAGTCGCGTGCCAGGATTAGCTATCTTCTACTCGGAGCTTGTTCATGGAATCCCTCCTATCTTTAAGCATTATGTGGACAACATCCCTGCTCTGCACTCTGTGCTGATATTTGTATCAGTCAAGTCGTTGCCAGTCAGCACAATTCCTGCAGAGGAGCGGTTTCTCTTCCGAAGAGTTCACCCCAGGGAGCTGAATGTGTTCCGCTGTGTGGTGAGGTACGGATATGCTGAAACCCGCAACGAGGAAGAACCTTTCGAGACAATGCTAATTGACAGACTGAAAGAGTTCATGAGGGACGACTTTTGGATCAATAGCAGAATTTCTCAAGCTCATACAGAGCATCATCCAACTGTTGATGTGCAAGTTGAGGAGCAGGACTATATTCACCTAGGGGATGATGAAGAGAATGATGAAGTAATGTTAAAAGCGAAGGAGCAAGCATTGGAGAATGAAGTTGCGGTGATCGACCAAGCATGGCGCGATGGGATTGTACACATGATGGGTGAAGGTGAAGTTATGGCTAGTAAAGGAGCTGGTGTTGGCAAGAGGATCGTCATTGATTTGGCATTCAATTTTTTGAAGAGGAATTTGAGGCAAAGTGATAAGATGTTCGACATACCTCGTAAGAGATTGCTCAAAGTTGGTATGGCATATGAGCTTTGAATATGTCATATGTAGAAGAATGTCACAAAATCCCATTTCTCAAGCATGAAGAGAATTGTAATCGGTTATGGACTCATATCATATAGTAAGATAAAAAATTCATATACTTGTTGATAATGTATGTGACTAATCTTGTTAGTTATTAATGTATAGCATAGAAATGATATAAATCTATTACTTGTGAATGTGAAATATATGGTTTAAGTAGGATACACGATTAGAGCTAGCATTAGCATATCATATTGTGTTTGTTTTGCTATTGTAAACTTGCATGCTCCATTGCATAAGCATCAAGCATAATAAGTTTTGCCTGTTCTAGGCCATAGTTGAATGTATAATGCACTGGTATATACCAAGTATTTTTGTTTATTATTTGGGCTTTCTCTGTTATAATGTGACTTAAATATCTTCATTGGAAATCTTGTTTTTAGGGAAACATGCTTATATTATAATTCCAAAAAAGGCTAGCATAGTTGTGAATTAGGGAGGGAAATTTGGGAGGAATATATCTTTAGTGTATTATCTTTTACTATTAAAATTAACTAAGTATGGAGTACCTCCTGGCTAGAGCTGTCAGAATCAGACCCGACCTGATAAGTTACTCGAAACCGACCCGGACCTGACCTGATTATGACCCGAAAATTGAGACCCGAAAACCGACCCAACCCGACCTGAAGTTAACCCGAAACCGATTTAACCCAATATTCAAAGACCCGAACCCGATCCGTGTCCGACCTGTTAGTGACCCGACCCGACCCATTAGGGACCCGACCTTTTAAGAACCCGACCCGTTTCAGACCCGACTTGTTACAAACCCGACCCGAAAAGAACCCGAAACCTATTGAAACCGACACATAACCGATATAACCCGATTTATAACGATTCGTTACCCGAATTCACTGGATGTGTTAATAATCTGTATATACGTGAATATGACCTAATCTTGACAGACCTATTTTTTACCTAATATCTAATAACTTTGAAACCAAATATTTTTATTAATTTAATTATTTAATAAGTACATTTATGAAAATAATTTTTTTTAAAAGATTACTAAACATTCAAATAAAAGCAAAATCATCGTGTCTATGCCGATGAAAAGTGAGATTAAAGCCTTCCAATTTGGGGTTTTATTGTTTCATAAATCTCATTGACGTCCTTTTTCCAAAATGACAATCATTTTCCACTCTTTAAATAACAATAAATAAAAAAACTAAAATATAGTTTTCATATAATTTCTCTATTTATACCAATGTGAATATATGATCGTTTATATGTTAAGTTGCTAAATACTTACTTATCTCTACATTTGAAAGTTAATCTCTTATTCTTTTAATATATCAAATTCTTTCCTAATCATTTATCATCTATATTCGACAACTAAATAGAAATACACATTGGTATAAATAGAGGAATTCTATTACAAGTTCTTATGTATATACAAACTTAACATCATATGTTATAGACTAGTTTAATAGGATAATACACATTTAATGATCATTACCTCATAAATATTTTGTTTTTAAATGACTTATCGACATAATCATTGTCCAATTTATGAATTAACCATCATCATTGTCCGATTTTATCAAAACCGACCTTGACCCGAAATAAACCGCTATAACCCGTTCAGGAATCGATTTGATTTTACTAGAACCGACCTTGATCCGAACCCAAAATAACCCGCTATAACCAGTTCAGGAACCGACCCGATTTTACCCGAATTCGAAATAACCCGCTATAACCCGTTCAGGAACTAACCCGATGACCAGAACCAATTTTGACCCGAACCGAATACAACCCGAACCGACCTTGACCTGAACCGAATACAACCCGAACCAACATTGACCCGACCAAACTGAACCCGAACTGAACCCAACCAAGTAAATAACCGATTTAACCCGACCCGAACCCGATAAGAACCGACCAGCGATAGGTCAACCAGAACCGAACCGTTGACCCGATTTGACACCCCTATTCCTAACCCATGGTCGATTCATGTTATGAGAAAGAGGTCGTAAGAATATAAATGTTAATTTAGTTTTTAAGATATTAATACATATATTGAGTATATCTATTGAAAATCTCAATTTGATGAGCAATTAATTTACAATGAGACTCATACTTAGTAAACATGAATAATCTAGCTATATTATAGTTTAGGAGAAAAATTCGAGAGGGAAACATATTCAAGTGTGTATTCTTCTAATATTAGTTAATAAATTAGTGTTTTGAAAACATATTTGGTATAGAGGCTTTTCTAATTCATATATGATATACATTATATCATGATATTGAGATATAAGATATCAAATATATGTGTTGTTATATCAAATATATATATATATATATATATATATATATATATATATAACTAATATTATATCAGATATTTATATTGTTATGTCAAATATAAAAATACAGGAGATAGAAAAATACTGAAAATCGTATATCAGATATAGACGTATAGTCATTATGATCTTAGGTATAGAAATGAAATTATAAAAATGCCCCCAATATATTTAAATCAAGTATAAATTAGAAATTTCTCGTTTGGTGTTAAACAAATCCCTAAAAATATATAGTAATATTTCATAATATTTATCCTAAGAGTTTTTTTTTTTTTTTTTTTTTTGGGCAAGTAAAAAAGTAGTATTAATATGAGTAACACATGTACAGGACTGCTCCACTAAGGACACAGGAAGGCTGACAGAGTCTACAAAACCCAAAAAGAAGAGCTAACCAGCCCGTCCAACAAATTTCTATATAAACTTTCCACTCTATGTTTAACAGTGTATACTTATCCTACGTGGTATCATACAACTAATACAAGTACGTAGGTAGTGATTGCCTATATAATTACGCAGCAATTCAATTATTTCACCAGTCACCTTCACGTCTTCTGTTCTTCTCTTCCTCGCCACTTTCTAAACTTCGAAGGTAATTGTATCGTCAATCAAATCTCACTTTCGAATATGAATTTGGTTTTGAATTAATTTTGAGCTTAATATGATTTTGAATTGATTTGAATCCATACGATTTTGATTTGATTTGATTTGAATTAATTAATATGGTTCACGTTCTTTTCGAAGTAATATGGTTTTGAATTAGTATGATTTTTAATTGATTTGAATTAATATAGTTTTGGATTTATTTGAACAATAGAGTTAATAAGGATTACACACTAGCACCAATTTGGTTTGTTGATATAACTTTATTATTATATTTGGTTAAGTAACCCAAGGTCAAAATATAACTTGATTCGGTTAGTTAATTTGATTTTAACTGATTATTTGTTTTGGAAGAGATTATTCTTTTTTAGCATGATTATTGTGGTTTATAATTTGAATTGCATAGTCATTTTACCTAGGGATGGCAAACAGATAAGGTCGGGTCGGTTTCGTGTTTGGGTCATCTACTTTCGGGTCAACTATCTCCAACCCGAACCTTATCCATTTAAGTTTTCGTGTTGAAAACCCCATTTAATTTCAAGTCGGGATCGTGTCAACCCATTTAAGTTTTGTGTCAAAAATATCAATCCTACCCACTATTTTCGGGTTGGGTTCGAGTCAGCTTTTTCCATCCATAAGATGTGGTTATTCAATAGAGTGGCTGCAAAAAAAGAAAATATTTAGAGTTAAGATGAAGCTGCTAACAAGTTGACATTAATAGTTTAATTATCTTTTAGGGTTTTAATTTGGGCTTAGGGTTTGGGCAGAGTGGGAGATTGACCAAGTAAATTTTTTTTAATCTACTTAATACATTTTGGTTTTAAAGTTGAATTTGGGATGGCCTGACCTGATTTTGAGCCGAAAATAATTTCCGGGTTACGTGGGTCATTTTCGGGTTGAAATTTTCAACCTTAACCTAACCCATTTAATTTTGGGTCGGGGTTCGTGTCAACTCATTTAAGTTTTCATGTCAAAAATCTCAACTCTAACCCACTATTTTCGGGTCGAATTCGTATCGGGTTTTCAGATTGGGTTAGTTTTTAGCACCCTAATTTTACCTAAAGTTTCAAGCGTTAGATAGTGTAATGTTAGTAAACAATTATGTATAGGCTATTTGCGACCCAGTCACCTATTGGTTTGATCTAGAAATTGGGTTAAGAGCCCCAGTCTAATTATGGTTCGTAAATTCGATCCGCCCAAGCTAGAAAATGAGGGTAATGACAATCAACGAATGTATTTCTCTTTGTGTGGTTGGCTGATATCTCTGAGTAGATTGAACCGAGGTATAAGTATAACCCTCTTTGATCCTTTCTCTAGTGGAGTTATCAAGCTACAAAGTGTTCTATTTGAGTTTTGTAATGGTGCCTGCCTAAATATGGGACGAAATTAGTTATTACTTTTGGCCAGCCTATTGTGTTGTAATGATGCCTTTTAGAGACATGGGGAACATGCATGGACCAAACCTACTGTTGATGATTTTGAAATTAGATTTGGAAATCGTTCTTGTTCAAAATGGGAGCCAATCGATTTTGAGTGAGAATGTTAGATTGGGTCTTTTGAAGAGTAGTTTTTTTTTTTTTTTTACTTTTAAATGGCGGTGAATGACTGCATAAACAAAGTTTCTAGATTCGGAGGTGGTATCCGAAAAAACCCTCATGATCTAAGAAAATTCTCAAAGGCAAGGTTGTGCTCTAAGAGTTAATATACCTTTGTACGAGTAATGAATAAGATGTTTTTACCAAAACATTAAGCCAAGTATCAAGTGGAATCATCTTTGATGTTAACTACATTGGAATAATATGACTTATGATATTGGGCTTTATCCAAATGACTCGTTCACTTTGTGGGCTAAATACGTTTTTTTAATGGGAGAATTGGTTATTGGACCTTGAATAGGCTCAACATGGTTTTTAACCCATGACTCATTAGTAGACCCATACAATTTTCCTCCTAGACCCATCAGTTTGCTAAGAGGCTTCTGGGTGTTGGGTTTGCACTCGAAGCTTATCTCAAAGTTGTAATGTCCTTAGTAGTACACAAACTTTAGCAAAATAATTTGATTTTCTACTGCTTACTTAGTGGGACCATAATTTCAACAATTTACTAACTAAATCGTGGAGTTAATGCCATAAATAATTTGAATATTTAACTGTCAATTATCCTCTATAAATGTGGATCCTTTCTTGTGCTCGTCCCAGTTTGTTTGAAATATCTACTCCTGATCGAATCTTCTTATGTAACAGCCTAACTTTTCAGTTATTAATTAAGAATCTTAATATTCAAGTAAACTGATTAACCTTAATTACAAAGTTAAAATTAAACTTAATAATACAATAGTATCATTTGTTTATAAATCAATATACTTTTAGGAAAAACTTAAACAATTCTAAATAACCTCGGAAAAGAAATTCAAATAAATTTATAAAGACTAGACTAATTTTCAGAATTGAATGAAGGGAACGCACCACATTTACTTCTTTCATATATTTCTAAAACGATTGACAATCTTTCCTGCAAAACTAACTCACAAGTCTTCCCCCACCAAGATAGGTCTAAGAACAAACTCAACAAAAGTTGAGTATATATAGTGTTCGACCCAAAATACTTTATAGTAGTGTTTTCAAAAATAACCCAAGTAATAAATCATTCAATACTTGGCTAATGCAAACAAACAAGATATAAAAATGCATTCAAACAAGCATTAATCGAACAAAATGATAAAACTAAAGCTAAGCTCTCATAAAGAACAAAATGTCTTTTCAATAGCTTTTAGTGTTTCCATGAACTTTCACTCACTCATGGAAACTAAGATAATCATCTCACTTTAACTTGCTTGCAAGACTCTCTATTACTAATTCCTGGAAGGACCTCATCGGATGCCACCCTACATGGGTGATAAAATAACTTATATAGTTCAGGAAACACCAACTACTACCGGTTTAGGCTACTCAATCTTTTGCAAAATCCAACTCTTTATTTCATTTGTATTTTATTAGTTCTTAAAAGATTTTGCTTACTCTCACACAAGAGTAAGCACACCCACTTTGGGTACCTATTCGTCCTCATTTTTAATTTAGAAATTGAGAAAGCTAATTAATTCCTTCATTGAAAACCAAGTACCTTGCCTCGGCTTAGAATGTATTCTCGTTCATATAAGTAAGTTAGATTCTAAGTTCATATTTTTTTTAGCTTGTACAAAATAAGGTTAGCAAACAACACAGTCACTCACACTTTCTAGTTTTAGTTAGTACTTCTCTATTGATTAGATCTCATCCCATGATACTAAGTTAGAACTAAATTAGTCAACCAATCAATAATTCAATCATAAACAATGGTAAAACATTAAAAAAAGGAACACTTTTGGCTAAAGATTCTACAGAAATTTCAGTAGAATTTCCTTTGGATTGTCTAAACTTGTTCACAACTCAAATAACTCAACAATCATTTATAAACAACAATACAATGTCATTTCATATTAATCTTTTGATTAACGCTGTCCACAACAATCTCATCCTCCTCTTCCTATAGACCACAAAGTAACCAAACAATATATAAGTTTATACATTAAAACAAAAAAAAATCTCAACTACTTACTCGTTGCATCTTTACTTCAAATCATTTCCACAACTTGAACTCACCATAACTTAATACTTATTAAGTTCTAAATACGACCCAACTTCATTTCTTAATAGTTACAATATTTATTTCAAGATGGGTGAATGAATGTGTACCTTTGCTAAGCCAACTCACGATCTCGATGGTCTTGATGGTTCGTACATTGTTAGTAGGTTTGAAACTCAAAAGAATGGAATTTAAAGTTATTTATTAGTAACTAAGGGGGAGGGGAAACTAAATGAGGCTCGGTTTGCTACGAAACTCAGGTCTATGGCTTTAGGATTTTCAATCTAACATGGGAATAAAACTAGTACATGAAATATTTATTTAACTCACTAAATATAAGTGTGCACTTTTTAATTAGATTTTTCAAAATGGCATGCGGAGAATTATTAAAATACATAAATATAAGATTCACATTTTAATTAGATTTTTCAAAATGTTAGTAACTTAAACCCTTGAAGTTTAAATTCATTGGATTCGTTCTAGTTTGAAATCTTAAATTCCTTTTATTTGAAGGCATTTATTTTTAATAAATAAACATTTAAATTTCTCACTAATTAACTTTACTTTAGGAATGAAATTGAGTTAATTAGATATAATTATAATTAAATTTAGCAACTCAAAAACATGGCTTGTTACTTCCAAATTTTTGATTAGGCTAATGCACCTTTCAATGGTATAGTGTGGGAAGCCATAAAAGTCACATAATTCTTTCGGCCTTTTCTATCTATTTGGTAAATGCAGGGTTTTTCCATTTATCATCATTTTGTGCAATGCATAAATTTTGGCTGAATTCATGGTTGGCATATAGTTATTATACTTCCTGAGAGGATCCCCTATAATGCTTCTTTTATTGTCGTCTTTTTTACTATTCTTCCCTTTGCCTTTGACAACATTATCGTTATTGGAGTTTTCCTTGGCGAGTGATAAGTCCCATTTATGTCTATGCTTTAAGGGTATTTTAGGATTATTTGCACGTAGTTTAGATGCATTTTAATTTATTTTTACTTAAATTTAGCTCATTTGCTTTCATATGATGCGCTCACGGGTTTTCGTAGTGTTTGTGATCTTTTTTTTAAGACTACTAAGATCCCGAGGTGTGAGATTAATTCAAGATCTAATGGAGAGATTATATGATGTCTTGAGAGTCCCTATAGAGCAATAAAAAGCTATGAAAATTGGTTGATCAATGGCCTAATCACCAATGAAGCAAGGGAGTTGAAGTATGAATTGCATGGATCCTAAAGCAAGGAGACATGGACGAGTATTGCAGAGAACTCGCCCGAGTGAAAACACAAAATTCGGCAAAACCAAGCTCTCGGATGAAAAAATGAAGAAAGAAGAGGGACTCGATCAAGTGTGTAGAGCACTCGATTGAGTCTATGCTAGAAATGTTGATTTTACCTTTACCTCAATTCTGACCAAATGAGAGGGGACTCGATCGAGTCTATTTTCCTGGGTCAGTTTTTAGCGTTTTCCTTAATTAAGCCCGATGCATTTGTGTGTGTGTGTGTGTGTATTGTATGTATGTATGTATGTATGTATGTATGTATGTATGTATGTATGTATATATATATATATGTTTATATATAATTTTCTTTAAGGGGAGAATATTTTTGCTTATGCATTTTATTCTTTGACGTTTACATATAATGTTTTGTCTTTTATCAAGGGGGAGATTGAAGACTCTACCTTGATTACTAACATTTTTATGTTTAATGATGGAAGTCAATATGCAAAGTCAAATAGAGTTGAAAACATGAAGAAAACCAAAATACATAGAGTTGATAATGTGATGGAAGTAATGGAAACTAAAATGCAAAGTTTTGTGCATTTTGTGAAAGGATGGAAATAAACATTTGAGCCACGTCCTCAAAGAAGTATGGAAAGTTCAAAGCACTTTGTCAAAGGATAAGAATATTCTAATTGCCTAAATCTTGTGTTTTTATCCTTTTCTTATTTCACTTATTTTATTCTCTAATCTAACTTATTTAAACGTGATTTTATTGTCGTAGAATATCTCTTGATTTCAGCAAATAAATGATGCCCATATATGTTGAAGATTCTTCAAGTTAATTTTGGTTGTTACCAAATTTCAAGTCGTTATTATGGAAAAAGAAATTTGTTTGACGTTTCACGGTGCAGCAAATTAAATGGACATATTCTTGCTATAAAATATTCAAAAGATATCAAACAGCCCCAAAATTAAAGATTCTCTACAGTCATATGGGAGGAAATCTTGCTGAAATTATTGAAGGAAAATCAGATTTTCAGCACCCTATTTTGAGTCTTCTTTCAACGGCTTTGTACTCAAGTTCAATTATATATTCCCATGCTTTGAAGCTGAAGATTTAATTGACAAAAAGTGAGACAAGAACAAAAGCTTTAATCGAGAATATTAGTTATAAGCTATAGAAAAAAATCTTCATTATTTTCTCTCTAGTTCTATAAACCTTATTTTGTACTTAGATTGAGAGAAAATCAAGTATAAACTCTTGAGTGTTTAAAATAATATTTTGGGAGAGTGTTATATTAAGAGTATACCCATAATACTCAAACGTATAGAAAAAGAGAGAGGAAACTTTTTATTACTAGGATCTGAGATGCAAAAGTATAGATGGGGTGCTATGAAGTAAAAGATGGGGATTGAGATCTTTTAGGGTGCTTTAGGTCTCTAAGGGAAGTAATAAAAGAGTGAGTTAAATCCTAAGGGTTGGACAACCCTAGGCGGAGACGTAGGCAAATTAGTTGCCGAACTTAGTATCAAATCTCCGTGTTTTGTCTCGTTTTATTTTTGTCTTTATTACTTACGTTTTTATGTTTGTTTCGTTTATTGATCAAAGAAGAAAACAATCAAAGCCTGAGGAAAAGCCTTTGAAATCAATTTCAAGGCATCAACATCCAAATTCAAAGATAAGTGTCAAGGTTATATTTCACCTTTGAAAGTCAGTTCAAGACCTTGAGCTCTTGAATGCGAAAATCGATCATACCCTATTCACCTCCTCTCTAGGGTATAATTGATATATATATATATATATATATATATATATATATATATATATATATATATATATATATATATATATATAAGCACACTTTTTTAGGTTAATGGGGGACGACACACATTATTTTTGATCAGTTTTTCTCTATTTTAGATTTTCCTTTCAAGCACTTTGAAGTTTCGACCGTTCTTAGCATTTGTAATTCGCAAATTCTCGGTTTGTTTTTTATTCAATTCTAGTATTTATTTTCTCTCTATTCCTTAGTTTATTTTCAGCTATCAATTATGTCTACGTTTATTAATTTCTGGGTTTTCATGTCAATTATGCATGAGTAGTATCCCTAATTTATGATTTCGATGAACCTTAATAAGGGTTAGGTATAGATGAACCCCGAAACCCAAAATCTCAATTTATGATTCAATTCCTTTAATCTATGATTGGTTTTTTAACATCATTAAAAGACTAAGCATAATTGATTAATGACATGGATTAAGTTCAATGGCGAAAGTCGGTCCATAATCTAAATTAGAATCATAGGTAAAGGTGTGAGTGTCGATCACAAAAGTCGTGTTCAATTTCTTTCTATTGCGTGATTCCATGAAAGTAGGTTTAATTGCATTAGGGGGAAGCTATTGATACTTGAAAGGGGTCTCTAGTATTGTTTTAGAGTGCATAAGCCAATGGAATGTCGTGTTTAATGTTTTTCTATTGCATAATTCCACGAAAGTAGACTTAACTACAATAGAGGGAAGCTATTGATACATGAAAGGGGTCTCTAGTATTGTTTTAGGGTAGAGACAACCCCGTAAGCGAGTCAGTCATTGCTCTAGGGTAACGAGATTGTCACCCTAGTGAAATATTCAGAAATGTACTTTTATATTAAGCATATAGCTTCTCCTAAATGATGCATGGAGTTCCAGCTATATCATTCATGAAAGTGCCTTACTACAGGTCGCTTCTCAGGGTGTAAAGTATGCCATGTTCAAAGAATGATACATATATTAACTCCTTATTGAATTTTGCAATTTAGTCTCGCATGCTCTCGTTGGCGTCTTACTTAAATGACATCAACTCTACAGCTGACTTTGTCCCTTTTTGTTAACAAAGTGACTTTTAAGCTGCTTCTCTAATTAAGTGAAGTAGTAGATGGATCCCTGTTAGGGTAATTGGGAAGTGGGAACATCCGTTGGCATCCCTAATGGTTTGGAATCCTTTGTGCTTTTGAGTTTCTATTGGCATCCTGAATGGTGTGGAATCGCCAAAACGTCATTCTTATTGGGATCCCGAGGAGGATCTTGTGGCAGTAGTTTCTGTGCAATTCACCTCCATGTTGGAAGATTAAAAAGATATTGGCTTGTTTTTCATAAGGTCATAATTCTAGCGCCGAATTACTCCTCTCCAAAAATAAAAATCAATTAATTTTTGAATGAGGATGTTAGATTAACCTTATAAAAAAAAATCCTTGAACCTCCAACAATAGTAAATGCTTGCACAAACAAGGTTTCTCCTGAGGGTGGTGTTCGAGAAAACCTTATACAATGATTTAGTAAGAGCGATACTCAAGATATGAGAATCCTCCAAGACTAGTTTTTTTGTGTTCAAAGGGTGAAATTACATTTGCATAGGGTTTAAATGGAATAAATATCTGAAGGATTTGATCAAGTGTATAGTGAGTTCATCATTAAATGTGGGCCACGATGTTGGATACATGACTAAATGTATTAGACTTGACCCAATAACTCCTTCTCCCCTTGTACTAGATAAGTTTCTTAATGGAATTATTGTTCATGAATCATGAGCCTTTAAATAGGTTTAACATGACTTCTAATCCATGACTAGTAGTATAACTGTACATTAATGATGTCTGATTTTTCAAAAGAATGGTTTTGATTTTAGGTAGTGAGACCAAGAATGGTTGCTGACTTGAACGATCATATTTAATTTTACTGGAGTTACTTTTTAATTTATACCTTGTGGAAGTAAATATCAGATTGCGGGTGGTACATTGATTTTCAAATATGAGGGAATATTCTCCTACTCGTGGTTGATTTTAAAATTAGGTGTTTATTGAAATAATTTTTAAGATATTAGTCAATAAATTAAATATTTTCTTTTATAAAAATCTTATTTTTAATGAATATTTAATTAATACAAAATGAGACTTATGTATATGCATCTAATTTAATAATTAATAGTACGTTAAATATGTAATTAGGAGGGAGAAACTCTTTAGTGTACTCTCTTTATTATTAGTTAACTTATTTTAAGATATTAAAAAATGTTATTTTGTTTTGCTTAATGACATAAACAAGCACCTTTAAAATGTATCAATACAATATCATAAATGGGGAATAATGTAAGCATAAAACATGTGTCTAGCTTACGTATAACATTTTTCTAGCCCTTTATGTTACTATTTCGTCCTAGCACTCCTTCGCCTCAATATATTTGCAACATATATAACTTATATTGTAAGAATGATACGCATTGAAATTTTCAATTTGTGAGGTACGTAAACTCCTTCGCCTCAAAATATTGTGGATAGTATTTTCAAGACTCTGAGTGCTTCCATCAGGAAAAAAATGTACACATGCGCCTGTATTTTTATATGGACAATAATGTCAAACTTAAAAATTAGAATATTATTTATAACAAGAGATTTACATGTTGGAGTATTGAATTTACTTAGCTAAGCATCCCAAAATTCTTTGTGCTATGTCATGGATTATTGTGATTTTCTCAGTATCACTCTTTAATTTGTCAACAAAGGTAGGTCGGAGTAATAACCAGAAAAATTAATTAAAATTTTGTCATTATAATTTAATTTAGTTTCTGCTTACAAAATATATAATAAGAATCGTACCTCGAAATTACAATTTTTTTTATTACATCCCACAAATATCCAAAAAATGAACTAAACTGCGAATACCTTTGTTGACAAATTAAAGAGTGAACAACAAAATCCGTCAAAATTCTAATCGAATAATACTTTTGAGACAAGCACCACTCTAGAGCTTTCAAGCATGACATAACCTCATACTAGGAAGCCAAATAAGGAAAGTCAAATACAAAACGATCCTAACCAACACAACCGTTATTTAGACAGGCCCGTCTCTGGGGTGGGGCGAGCGGGGCAGCTGCCTAGGGCTTGTGGAAAAAGGCCTGATTTTTTCAATGTTAAGATAAAAATGATATAAATGTAATGTGTGTAAGACTTATCATAATAATTGAAGTAGCTCAATGATAAAAGGCCTTACTTTTTGTATGAAGTTTTTAATATTATTTGGCATGGGTTCGATTTCCTTTACCTCCATGATTATTGTTTTTTTTTCAAAGAATGATTATTCCTCTTTTTTGAAGACTATTTAGTTCGAATACATATTTTATGATTGTTCATTCAATTTATTTTTTCTTAAAACAATGCTATATATGCACTTTACATGAATAAAAAAACTAAGCAACAACCTATTAAAACTAAATAGGACATAAAAAATATTATTGTCATTATACTTATCAAGTTATTAACCTTTAATTAAAATAACTACTTATGTTATCAATAAAAAATATAAGAAATTCAACCAATTATTTTGTATATTAGTTGTGCACAATTATCATTGTTTTTCATTTTATTAATGCAATAATATCTTATTAATTCATTGTATTTAATTAGAAAGTGGAATAAAATTTTGCATTTGACTATATTTATTAATTTGTAATGAGAAATATTCATAATATTACGAAGAGAAATGATCATAATAATTAGACAACTTGATAAATAAAAACTTTTATGAAGTGAATTGCTCATGATATGGTTTAAATTAAAAAATTTATTAATGATTTTTGTTTTTAACACTATTAATTATTTATGTGATTATACTGCATAGTATTATTTTTAATTAAATTTTTCAATAGTTTATTAATATACGAAGCCACTACTTAAAATTTTTTATTTGTAAAATAAGCAAATAAAATTATACGAAGTATACTATTAAATTTTATGACCCAAATTTTTATTTTGTCTTATACCTCTAAAATATCAGGAACAAAATGACCACTATCTCCGACTTAGCCTTCCCTGAAAGCTTAACAAATTGCAAGATTGACATTTTTAAAGTCTTTGGAAAAAGACAAACTTTTTTTAAGGCAACAACAACATACTTTAGAGTCTCACATAGTTCATACCATCATATGTGGAGCCTCCAAATTATAAACTGATGTTTTTTGTTTCTTTGGGTAAAAAAGAATAAAAAAATACAAAAAATTAGATTCGGATAAGTACTTAATCATAGGTTTGGCTGAAATAAGATTTTAAAAACATTGATTAGGTTTTTTTTTTAAAAAAGGATAAACTTTAATAACCGAAAACAAAACCTACAAACCCACGTTTACCCATTGTAAACCTTTTAAAAACTGATTAAGAGGATAAACTTGCTTAACTGAAAATAAAACATTAAACCTACATTTACCCATAAATTAGAGTTCTTTACAAAAGGAATATAGGATTCTGGAGGACGAAAATTTGATGAATATCACAACAAACACAACAATACCCATCACAACTTCATTCTAACCGAATTATTTTCACTAATATAACAGGTATTCCTACTACTCTTTCCCTTTATTTGTTTTCGTTTTATTCCGTTTTGATGTTAAGATGTTTCGATACTTATGTTTAGGAAATTTGGTGAGTTGGGTTAAAGTGTGGTAATGTGCATGAAAGTATCCTTGATAAATTGGTGGTGACACTACAACCAGAAATCGTAATGGAGTTTTATTATCTAAAGATTCTAGATTGATTTTCTTTTTTAAAAGCCCTCTTACTAGGCCCTCTTGGTATCCTTTGTGAACTATGAAACAAACCTCCTATCCAACATATGGGTATTAAACTTAATTTTTTTAAATGAATTTTTTTATCTTTATTTTAGTAGTAATTAGGTGAAACTTTGAAAAAATATCATAAAATTAAGGCAACCTATGGGAAAAGTATGGGCAGGGGGATTTCACAGTTTAGGAACTCCCATAGTATCCCTCTATGCTCCAAAAGTGAAGAGAAAAACTATAAGATTTCTACATCTACTTAATATGTTTATTGTTTATTTAAATGTTTTTCATGAAAAAAGGAATTAGATGAAAAGTATAATATGAGTTACAGGGAAAAATTACCAAAGTTACGTACAAAACGCATGCTTGATCATCTTTTGATTTAGTTTTTTTCTATTTATAAAAAAATATAATGGGATTTCAATTTAAACGTTACCTTATAAGTTTCTATATAGAATAGAGATAGATAGATTGAATTAATAAGCATAAAACATGGGTCTTGTGGATTGTGGAGTAAGGGGCCTGGTTTAGGATGGTTGAATTGGACTTTAGAGTGGGCTAGGTTTAGGATGGTTGAGTTGGGCTTTAGAGTGGGCTAGGCTAGGTGGGATGAGACAAGGATTGATTGGGTAAGGGTTGTCGGCCAATGCACAATAACACAAGCTGATCTGATCTGATTTGATCTGATCTGATCTGGGGCTAGTATGAACTGGTTTATGTGTCATTGTAATTTTTCTTGCTGTCACTTTTTCTGTTTGTTGATCCTTTTGACATATAAGGAAAAACTCGATAGATGATAAACCATATATGTATAATACTCCATTCTTCTTTTAAAAAAATTATCATGTTTACTAAAAAGTATAAAAAAATCCATATTTACTATTTGGTATGTCCTTAAATAATTGTCTTGTAACCTTAATTTGAATTTTAGTCTATCTAATTCATGAGATGTGGATTTATTTTATTTAAGGATGTGTTTTTCTAATTAGACCATATTTTATGCTCACCTCAAAAATAATTAATTAAGTAAAAATCCATTCCAATCAACAAGAAAAAATCAATTCACTAAAAATCAAGTGAACTGAACGAGACATTAGGCTCTGCTCTCCAAAATGAATCGGTTAGAGGAGTGTGCAAAGATGACTTACTTCTCCAAAAATATTTTTAAGAAAATAAAGGCATTTGTAAATAAGAAAATAAAGGCATTTGTAAATTATTGTAAAAATATGACAGGTTATTTATAGTATGTGTTGATACGTGACTAGGTATAGAAACAAACACCCCATTTATATCTTAACATTATAATATAATCAAATATGAACATTACTACGTCCACCGATTGGGTAAAAAATCTATTACTAATAAACAATTAAAATGCATTTAATATTATTGAGTTGAATTTCATTATTACCTTCTTCTAAAAGTGTTTTCCATCAAACACCCCATTAAACTTGACTTAATATTAAAGTACAAAAGTTATGGAACTTCATAGATATAAATATAGATACGGTCATACAGATATAGATATAGATACAGATACGTGGGTATACAGAAGCCAGCAATGGACATTTGTACTAATCATGATTAGTCATGCTAAATCAAGAATATATAACTGAAAAGGGTAAACAGTTGCACCAAAAAAAAAGTAAGGTGTGATGGGATTTGTTTACTTTATTGTTATATTTATCATTGTACATAAAAAAAAGGTGGCAGGAAAGTAGAAGCATAAGCATATATGGACCTCAACAAAGCACAAATTATATGTCATGTTATAGTATTTAATAGTATCTAAAAGCAGTTACACCTTAGGTCTTAGGTACGTTATTAAAGTTTTGTAGGACATCCACTTTGTTCATCAGCCTTAAAAATCTTATTGTTTACGCAGAACTATATCTAGCATGGATGGACCACTTTTCCATGTTACCCAATAAAGATTAACAAAGTAGGATTATGTTAATTATGTCTTGAAAGTATATGGATTTGCTCGGACTTCACGCACGATATTCCCAGGAACAAATGCTTAAGACGTACTTGGTAACATTTACAGAGTACATCGATATGATGCCTTGTCGTTTGAAGTAACGTTTTATGGGTATTCCCTAGATGATTTGGGATCCATATCATTAGGAGGAGGACGAGTGACATGTCATTACGTTTCTGTTTCTCGTATATTTTGAGTACACAAAGTACCATCAGCCGACTCGAGTCGTGCGATAGTATGGTTCACGACATCTCATATACATCCTTCGGCGGATACAAGTGTGTCCTTACACCGTGTGGTTTGACATGGCAAGTCCACCATTGATTGGACGATGTAGCATTGTCAGTATGTGAACAAATGAGATAGACGTCTTTAGTTCCTAGTAGAGGTCGATCCATTTGAGGGAGCGATAGATTACTATGATCCGTACCTAGTTTGGTATCGTAATATCTCTAGGTGTTTTATTAGCCAATCATTCCAATCGCCCCCTTCACATTTTGCTCTAGCATCAGTGCCGCTTCATATCATGGTAAGATTTTTTTGCATATTATTCTTTGTTTAATGTCAATTACTCAACTAACATAATTTATAATTATCTAATCTCATTTAGAGTGAGCATCTGTTGGCTATTCGTTGTTATTGTCACGATAATCGAGTCATGTGTCATGACATGGCAGATAATTCATGGACATGTGTTCGGGGGTACAAATAGGATTGGGCAGAGTCGTCTACTTTGCCAATACCCATCTACTTCGACCCCTTGCACACCCTCCTCGTCCATGGCTCACCAGGACCCTGATACTCTCACTCTCCATATGATAGGGCGCAGTCACACTCAATATATCTCTACCATTTTCATTTGGATTTACACTAGGAGAGGTTCAGACGCTATACATCCAACAGAGTCAGAGAACTCAAATCCCTTATTTAGACGTTATTTTTTAGGAGGGGACTCCACGTCCACAGTCTTAATGTTTTAGTTATATTTTATGTACACATACAATTAATTATATACATCTTTAAATATTATCTATTAGGTGTGTAATTCTTACGATGTTTACAAGGGTTTTATGTAGAAATCAACCTTTCTTAATGAGTTTTTGTATTTAGTTAGTTTTGGCATGCTTATTCATGAATATTTCAGTTTAATTGGATTGATGTGACTTCAAACTTGAAGAGAAGATGTAATTACGTTATTATGGTATTGAAATGATGTTAATTGGTGATGGGATTGGATGTAAATAGGTTCATTGAATGAGATGTAATGAAGTTAGCGTTGTAAGGACAAAACAAAAAACCAAAAAAATAAAAAATACATATATGAAATCATTGCCACATGCAGTGATTTTCATGCATTAGAAACCCTAGTCATAAACTAGAAAAAAAATTAAACTCTGAAGACTACACCTTGATGTATCTATCTTTATTTATGAATGATGGAACTCAAAAAGCTTAAGTGATCAAAAGTATAATGCATGTACACGTATATGCACATGCATGTGTACGTATGAAGTTGTTGCAATCTAACCCTAACCGAGTTCCTATGCTCATGCTTACTCCTAATGTTATTATCTAATACATTTGTTGTTAGTGGACTATGTTTAAATAATATTTTTCAGGTATAACAACTTAAGTTTAAATTGGTTCCTTAATTCAAGGAGTTTGTTATGCCATGGACTTTGAAGAATTTGAATAAATTCAAAACTCTATCAAGATGAGTTTGAATAAATTGGTTTTCCTAAGTTTATGGAGTTGAATCAATTTTGTCAAAGATATGCTGAGTTAAACAAGTTGTTGGACGTGCCTATTTGGAAGAACTTCAGTCAACAAGAACATCTCAACCGAACTTCAAATAATAAAGACATTCTGTTACATTTCAAAACGGCTAAATGGTCTTCAAGAGCAACTGCCAAAAAATGTGGAACCGCTTTGAAATGGTCAGTCAAAAGCCTGAAGCAACGGAATTTTGAATAATCTGTTATGAAGCCTATCCATTGCACATATGACTCTATAAATAGAGTGAAGCTGAAGCATTGAAGTAACAACAAGCCCTCCAACGTGATACAACATTCAAGCTACAACAAACTTAAACACATTTTCTCTCTAGCGCTTTCTACTTCATTGTAATTTAGATTGAGAGAAAAGATTATCAAGTATATCTTGTGAGTGAAAAAGAAATATCAGAAGAGAGATATACCTTGAGTAAAACTATAATACTCAAAGGTTCAGAAAAAAAGAAAGGAGATTTTTATTTCTAGGAATTGAGACGCTAGAGTGTAGATAGGAAAAACTACGGTATAGAAGATTGGGTGATAATCTACGAAAGTGGCTTTAGGTCTCTAAGGGAGGAAATAAAAGTCGTTAAATCCTACGGGTAGGAAATCCTAGGCGGAGACGTAGGCACATTGCCAAACTTCGTAACAAACAATCGTCCCCTTTAAATATTGCATTTACATATTCGTTTGCTTTACTTACTTCGTACATATCGCAACAGCCTAATCAAGTCAAAAGCCTGAAACATATTTCAAAGCCCTTGAAACTTGTTCTATTATATTTCCGCATCTCAAAACCCGTTTCAAAGCTTTGAAAGCCTAAATTTGAAAAACGACTATACTCTATTCAACCCCCCCTCCCTCTAGAGTATATTGATCTTAACTATCTCCTATTGATTCTTCAAACTCATCTAAAATTTGCTACTTGATTTTCTATTAAAAAAAGCTTTAGGCCAACCCAATTTCATGCAACCCAAAACTGCTGACTGAGGTGGCGATTTAACTTAACTAAAATCATTACCTTATGCAGCGAATTTCACTCGAACCTGGAGAGTTTATTTTTGAAAATATTTTGGTTTAAAGCTTGTTTTTGAAATAATTTTTTTTTAAAAAAAACTTAAAAAAATTCCATTTTCATCCTTTTCATTTTACATGGTTCGTTTGTTTTGGCGAGCTTTTAGGCATCACAAAGCGCAGTGGCGAAGAAGAATTCCTCCAAACTTATCTCTAAGCCTTTTCCATGCCTTAACATCCCCTTTGATCCAAGTATAAGCAAGAAGAAGAGAGAAGAAATTGAAGGAAAATATAAAGCACAAGCATGCGCTAAATTGACCAGAGCCATGCTAAAAAGCTTGCAGAAGCACGCATGATCACAAGCACCATTGTTCTAATCTATTGGAGATTGTGAAAGAATCTATCGCACGCCCAGGAGCATGGTCGAGCCCTCCCGGTTGTGCCTCCCCTTCCAAGGTTGTGTTGTTTTAGAGTTTTGAAGAGGCACAACCTTGCCTCATAAGGCACAGTCCTATCATACCTGCGATTAAATTTTTGGCTTTTTTTTTCTTTTCTCCTTTAAAAATTGGCATTTTTATTCCCCTTTTGTGTAGGATATATCCAACATTATCACATCTTGTTCTTGATTTTAGATAAGCTTTTGCTTATAACTCATCCACCAAAAATTCTAGATCTAGTTTCTTTTGAAGGTTTGGGTTTTTTTTTCTGTTTATATATTTTCTTGTTCAAGCACTACTCCAATTCCTTTCTTATAGCATGAGTTATCTTTCTATGTTGTTTGTAGTCTTTCTTAAGCTTAAGCATGTGTGAGTAGCCCCTCACTTAGGGATGAACAACCCTTAATGTGGTAGCTTTCCTTCTTCTTAGTTGGGTTCATTAATTAATGGTAGTTGCATGGAACAACGTTTCATTAATTTTGCTTCAATTATACTTTAATAAGTATGCCCAATTATTTGTGTTGGATACTTTTGCTAATAAAGGAGTAGGGCTCTTTTGACTTGCTTGTTGTGCATTAATTGCTTGTGAAAATATACTCAATCTTGCCCCTCTAATGTAAACTTAGATCAATTTCAAGTCTCTTCCAAGTTCTAAGAGCTTACTTCATGTGTATGTGATTAATATTTTATAACCCCCGTCTGTGTTTTCTTGTTTTGTTTTACCTCAATAAAAAAAATTTCATACACAAGAATCTACTACCTATCCATGCAATACGTACACCATCTTTTCTTGTAAAACTATTTTCCTGTCCAAAGTATCCAATTGTAAACATACCTTTATATGCCCTTTTAAATATATTATATACATGCAAACTTTGCAATCATCGATTTTGGTCCGTCCACCAATATGTCGTAGTAGCTTAATATATATCGAAACAAATATATATATATATATATATATATATATATATATATATATATATATATATATATATATATATATATATATATATAGGGGAGGGATCCAATAAGAAGGGTACTTAAAATAAGAAGAATAAGAAGAGATTTTAGCCATTCAAATGATAAGATCTAATGCTAGAGATTTCATGTAAAAAAAATAGTTACTGTAACAATAAAACTATAATAATAAAAAGAGTCATTATAAGTGAAAAAAATTATTTGGTCATTATGAGTTAAAAAATGGTCACTATGAGTACATAAAATATCATCCATTAGATTTAAGAGATGAAGAGCCAAGATGTCTTATCTTCCTTCTCATTTTAAGTACCCTTCTTATTTTAACTTTTACATATATATATATATATATATATATATATATATATATATATATTATGTACTCATAGTGACCCTTTTTTACCTCATAGTAACTAAATATTTTTTTTCACTTATAATGACTCTTTTTATTATTATAGTGACCATTTTTTATTGTTATAGTAACCCTTTTTTCTACGTGTAATCTCTAGCGTTGGATTTTACCATTTGAATAGCTACGATCTCTTATTCTTCTTCTTATTTTAAGCACTCTTCTCATTAAATCTCTCCCATATATATATATATATATATATATATATATATATATATATATATATATATATATATATATATATATATATATATAACAATGAGTTATTCAAAATTTGCAAACTTTGAATTTAATGAAGGTGATTGTTGATGTGGGTATCTACCAATTACCACCACGTTGAGTTATTTACAAACACGAAGATGGTAATAAAATAGGTATCAATTTAAGCCGAACGGAGTTGTAACGGTAGACAGACAAAAATAGTTGTAACTAATTAAACTGAGGAGTAATTGTCTCACATTCTCACATTGAAGAGGAGGTGCACAAATACGTACAAGTATTGAGGATCATATCTTACGATGCCAGCGACAGGGTTAGTAAGATGCCCTCTATTATAAGTCCTTCCTTTACCCGGCATCGGCATGTAAGGGCAACCAAGGATCATTGGTCTTCTATTTTTACATTCAAACCTACTACGTACATAAATACCATCTTTTATATTATCGAGTTACCTTATTTAATTGGTAAGAATGAGTTTAATTTTTATCAAATTTTCAATACTTTCCCAAACATATACAAAAATATCAGAAATTTCTAATTTATACTTGATATACATATACTGAAAGGAATTTCGTAACTTCATTTCTATTCCTGAGATCGTAATGTCTATATCTGATATATATTTTTCTGTATTTTTATATATATTGTATTTATGTAACTGATACAATAATACGTCTGATATAACAATAGTTATATCTGATAAAACAATATCTATATATGAGATGTCTATTAGGTTTTAATTAAAAAAAACCTCCAAAATTAATTGTGGAAAAATCAAGACACAAGGTGTGAATGTCATGATGATGTGCATCTTCATGCTAGTATGCATCAATAATTAGTGTATCAATTCAAAGAAAAATATTAATAAAATAAATATGACCTTCCAGTTAATTGCTACGGGTTGAGTAACCAACAAAAACAAGGGTCAAAACGAGGACCACGTATATACGTATTCGATATACATAGAAGAATGCAATATTTGGACCATTGCTAGCTTTTGGATTAGGAGTGAATTTCACATTTTTTTTTTTTGGCTTCAAACATAATGACTTCTGTATCTTTCCAAGCTGAAAGGTAAAATACCCAATACGAGTAGGTAAACTAAGGATGAAAAATTAATTACGTAATCCAACATTAATTAGGGTTTGATACCATTTCCTTAATCACTTATTTACAGGTCAATTTTTTAGGGTGTGGACAGTGGACACATTGACATATCTATTGGATTACGTGCCTATCATGCAGTCCACAAATTCAAACTTTATACTATATTTTATGCAATTCTTGTCCAAACTTATTGAAAGCATTAGAGACCAACCAAGACCAATGTTGCTTAATTAGGGAGGGGACCATAAATTACGAGTACTCAGTATATAATTATTAACTAATTAATTAAATATTAACCTTGCTTAATTCCCTATTAAATTATCACTTTAGTTTATGTAGAGTATTCTTTTGCAAATTAAAATCTTTAATCTAATCATTCATACAGCACATACTTGCAAGAAATTGGGTACCTACCTCACACATAAGAGGTTTGCCTGCCATTGTGTCCCCCGTAGGTGCTCACCCATTTTGGTTTTAATTGTGACATTTTCCTTAAATTAATTGTAATCAAATTATAAGTAGGTTTTAAGTATGTGATACAATCATACAATAGTGGACAATCTGGCCATGTAGAAAGCAAAATCTTCCCACCTAAAATCAAATTAGCCCAAATCCAATTCCTACTCCTTTGAGAAAAAGCTAAAGGTGCTCCAAAGTTGGTCAAATTTGCTTGAGACAGAGCCAAAATAAGCCACATAGGTTGAAATGGCTGCGTTCATGCTTCCACTCCTCACGCACTATTTGTTTAAGCATCCATTGGATTCATATATATAGAGAAATTTTTAATTCATATATGATATAAATATATTATGTGTATTTTCGTAATTTTATTTCTATATCTGAGTTTATAATGTCTAAATCTAATATGAAGATGAGAGAAATTCCTAATTTATATCTGATATAAATATACTAGGGGTATTTTTGTAATTTTATTTCTATATCTGAGTTCATAATGTCTAAATCTAATATAAGTTTTTTAGTATTTTTATATTTCTATATCTGATATATCTTAATATCCTAATATATTATATTAGGTATGAATTAGTAAAACCTCTCTCTATATAAAATCAGAAAAATAAGGTAAATTAGAACACATATCCCAAGTCCTATATCGATTAAGGAAGGAAAAATTGTATTTCTTATAGTAAAGTAGATGCTCTTTATAGTAACATTTTTTTTGTAAAATCAAATCTGATCCGTGTGGAAAGGTTATCATAAAATGTAGTGGGAATGGCTTAGTTTGAACCACATACATAATGGTTTGATAATTTATAGAATGGATTGATTACAAGTACTCTAATACGTTGTTCAGTTGGTCTTTTTGTTCTTCTTCTAAAGTTTAAATTTAGACAAATATAATTAAAACGGCAAGGCCTTTCGAATCGATCATCACTAGTTCCTGCATTTAGGGGGGAGTGGGAGAACAAAGATTTGATGTCTAGGAAATGATATATGATGTCGTTTCGTTAGTTCCATTTGCTTTATATTGAGGTCCTCTAAACCCCCAAGCTAAGCCATGGCATCAACTCCAAAATTTAATAAAAAGCTCTATCAACTCATACAAATTTCTACTTAAGGACTAAGTTTATGCACTAGAATTTTCTAATATAAGTTAATATAAAATTAGTTATTCTCTCATGGTGTTGGTGATTATGATTTGATGTGCTTATATATGATGGAATTGGAAAGGGTTGGTGTCATGTTTTTTGACTAATATTTGACAAGTTTGAAAGGAATTGTGCTCTTATATATAGGGTATGTTTTATTAAACTAATTCTTACTTAATTCTCTTATTTTATCTTATTTATAGTTATTTGATTTGATTTTATCTAATCTAAATAAAACTTATTTAAGCTATAAAATATTCTTAGATAACAATTATTTTTATTATATATTATTTAATTTTTCCCTTGAAATAAGTGAAAATAAGCTGAAAAGAACACAACCTCATTTGTCTAATTATTAGTGAATTTGAGAATTTTTTTTTTTTGATTACTTTTCTCACAAATTTGATATTGGTAATCAAACTACATGCTCCAACTTAAAGGAAGGATATTAGGATCGGATAACAATCCTATTAAACATAGCTTACTTTGAATTTATGCTACTTGGTATTCTTAATTTTATGATAAAGAGGAATAATAACACAAAAGTCAATCAATAATAAACTTGATTAATTTTTGGAAAAAGCTAGGATAATAGAAACCTAAGCTTCAAATTAAATTTAACATGAACTTATGAATTACCTTCTTGCGCATTAACTTTTTGTAAAGTTAATTAGGCTATAGGCAAATTATAATATTAAAAAAACTTGAAGTAGCTAGCTATCTAGCTTGGACTCGAACAATTTTGATATACGAAAGAGGACCATATATATATATAAGACAAGTCATTGAGCAAATTTGAAACCATAGCAACGTGTCTATCTTTGAGAGGGTCTTTCAAGTTTCTCCTTACTTTCTTCCATCCCCTTTTATACAAAAACCTAAAGCAAACATAAGTATGGTTGACAACATAACTTCTTACTCTAATAGAGGATTTCTTCCCAACCATAACCCTACGGCAACTTCATCATCCTCTCAACACCAACACCAACACCAACACCATGCCAATTACTACTGCCAAAACATCTACCATGAAAGCAGCGTCAAGAACACGAACGAGCACGACGAACAAGCGTACACCGAACACGACGAAGATCAAGGCTCAGGGATCATCAAGGAGCAAGATCGCTTGCTCCCGATCGCCAACGTTGGGAGAATCATGAAGCATATACTGCCCCCGAACGCGAAAATCTCGAAAGAAGCTAAGGAAACTATGCAAGAATGCGTTTCCGAATTCATTAGCTTTGTTACGGGTGAAGCCTCGGATAGGTGTCACAAGGAGAAGCGTAAGACTGTTAATGGTGACGATATCTGTTGGGCTCTGTCTTCACTAGGGTTTGATGACTATGCTGACCCTTTGAAGAGGTACCTTCATCGGTACCGCGAGTTTGAAGGTGCTAGAGTTGCTAATCAGAACAAGGAAAGGGAAAACATTCATGGTTGATAGATGCTAGCTCGCTTCATTCATCCACTGTTTACAACTTCTAAGATTTGCTAGCTAGCTTAATTTGTAATGTATTACATATTTTATTTTATTTTGCTTGCTTATTAATTGTTGCTTTTTTTTTATTTTATTGAGAAATTAAATAAAAATTTGTGAGTTTTTATGTATAACCTATAGTTTGTGATGGAGAAATATGTTCCTAGATCTCATATATATGTTGGTTAATTTTACAATTACTAATAACTAATGACTTTTTAGGGATGTAATTAATATGATACTAATTAGTATAAGGATATATATATTACTGGTATTAATTTCATCGATCTCTATGACCTTTTACTTGGTATTATGCTGATTTTTTTTTTCTACAGAAGAGTTTATTTTCTTTCTATATGCTTGGCCCGGCCCTCCGGCCCACTACCCTCTAGATTTCTTTTCTGTAGGGGCAGATGTATATATACAAGATTCGATCTCCCTAAGTCTAAGCTAGATTTCACCACTAAAACTATATGCAAACTAAGATATTAGTCATATATATTTTATGTAATATGTCATATAATTTGAATCTCTAGCTAGGTTTAAGGATTTTTACCTTTATTTTTCATGTTAGTGATAGAGCTAAAGTCTAAACGAATAACCTTTAGAGGTAAAGTTTGCATCTTTAAGAATTAGGTCATGACTTGGTCAATTAAATTAATTAATACCTAATCTCTAGTGTGGTGATATCTTATCTATCCTAGAAAAATTCTCAAAGATTCCTTGCGTTTTTTTTTAGTAAGATGAAACTGTTGATTCTTTTCTTTTTAGCTAATTAAATAAAGTAAGCCTATAAAATTGTATAACATAATTAAATTAGGGTTTCAGACTGACTTGATTACATATGTTTGTCGTCCTTCAAGTAGATGAAAATATAGCTTAATGCCTTCTTTTACAAGACATTCCTCTTGCTCCTTATGTGCTGGAAACATGTGCCCTGGTTTTAGCAGTTGATCTGAACTGATAGTATATTATATATTAAGTAGTACGTATAGACTATAGAGTCACTTTTATTTCCTTATGATGGCAAGTTTTTCATTAATATTTCAAACGCATAAACTATAGATTTATATAGTTATACCTTTTTAATTACCTTAACTGTACCTGTGTATTACATAAAATCGAGAGTTGTAACATGTTATTTAAGTTGCATAAAACGAAGAGATTACGCTCGTATTATGCTTGATTATCTTCTGCAGTCCTTAGTTAATTAGATCAATCTCAATGTTGTGTTGCCTGCTATACAGTCCTTGTGGCTTGTATATGACCTTACTGAATGTCGATTGTGAATTAATTCTATCTTCTTTTATCATACAGAAGTTTAATGTTGTCATCCACGTCGAATACTCCGTAATAAGGTGTGTGGGTAGTATTAGGAGAAATTCCTAATTTATACCTGATATAAATATATATCACGAGCCTTTTTTTTTCTGAGACCATAATCTCTACAACTAATGTGAGTTTTTCTGTATTTTTATATCTTCTTTATTTCTATATTTGATATAACAATCTGCTATAACAATATAGCTATATTTGATATAATAACACTACATATATTTGAGATTTCAATATCATGGTATCATTTATATCATATATGAATTAGGAAAGACGAGTAGTATTAGAAACCCTCTTAATTATCGTATGGGGGGAAGTCTTATAAGAAAAATACATTGCAAATAGGTTTTGGCGGTAATTTTTATGAACTTAACATGACCTTTGTAATTGTTCATAGGTTTCAAGATTGCTAATATTTTGATGGATTTCTCATAATTTAAGAAATCTTTCATTGAACTCATATTTTCATGTAGTTACTAAGATATACATATTACACCTTCTAATATTGGTCAAATTTGAAGTACTCTACGCATTACACGATCTGACCAACATTGTTATTATAGGACGTTGATTTTGTCATGCTATAGTCTATATAAGTAGGTGTGTATGCTGTAACTACTTAATAAAGAAAGTTACTAATAGTGGAAGATTTGTACTGTATACAATTTATTATCAACATTGTGGCTAACAAGTGATGATTTTGAAGAACAAGATAAGAATACATTAGGATTATGATATAATGATAAAATCTATCTTATTAGAAATTGTGTTCTAAGGTATGTCTAGTACATGAGAAGATAGAGTTCTTGGAAAAAACATGCAAACACTAGAATTAGTTATCAGTTTATAGCTATAAATACAAGCCGTGTAAGTTTATCAAAAATTCATTCCATAATAATCAAACACTTTACAAACAAATTGCTATTCGTTCAATCTTAGTATCAGAGCAAGCAAGTTTTCGGTGGGAAATCTACCAAATTTCATCACATACTAAGAAACTTACCTGTTAAACCATGGGTGATCCATCGAAGGACATGGCCGATGCTTCCACCGTGACTATTGCTCAACTAATGGAGTTCTTTGAGAAACTTCAAAACACTAGGAGCAATGAAAATCATGGGAAAACTTCGATCAATATTGCAGAGAAACTGAACACCCAAAATTTTACAAAGTGGTCCAAGCTAATGCAATTAGTAATTGAAGGGAGAGGAAGGCTCAATCATATCATCGCCAACCCTCCCCTCAAGAACTCAGCCGAATCTCACAGTGGGCCTAGAAGGACTCAACAGTGAAAGCATTGATCATAGAGAACATCGGGCCAGAATTGGTTAACCAATTCTTAGATTTCCCAATAGCCCAAGAGTTGTGGAAAGGTCTAGAGTCGATGTTCAGTGGCGGTGGAGATGAACTCCAAGTGTTCGACCTGACAATTAGGGCCCATAGCATCAAGCAAGGATAAGACTCAATCGAAGTCTACTATAGCAAATTAACGACTATATGGAAGGAAATTGATAGGAGAATGTTGAATCCAATGAAGTGCTCAGAAGACATAGTCATCCACAACAATTTAATTCAACAAACCCAACTTTATCAATTTTTAGCCGGGTTAGGAGAGAAACTCGACAAAGATAGAAGAGATCTGGTGAATTTAGAGCCCTTACCTACTGTGGATGTGGCATATGCAACTATTCAAAGGGAGCTCACAAGGAGAGAGATAATGAACACACCTCACTTACCCATACCGATGGCACAAGGTTGGGGAGTGGGTTGAGTGCAAATCTTTGGTCAAAACCATCATCTTCTCGAAAGAAAAATGAAAAAACCCATCTTAAATGCTCTCACTGTGGAGGAAGTAGACACGTGAAGGAAGGATGCTTTAAGCTAGTAGGGTATCCAGAGTGGTAGCTAGATCCAAAGAAATGAGAAGAGAAACTTGGAGCTAAGAGGGATGAGCATAAAAAATGGGGCATGGTGATAGCAAGAACCGAGGAAGTGAAGGAAGAGGGAGAAAAGGAGGCTACAGAAGGGGAAGGTAAGAAAATGGGTAAAATCCCTAAACCTAAGCTAAAAAAATCACCCTTATATCCCCAAAATCCCACGGCTAAAAATACTATCCTAGATCCAATGGTCCAAAAGGCACCCCACAAAAAACCTTGAGTTTTACAAAAATCGTTTTTCAAGCCTAGACCATCTCTTAGAGGCACCCATAGCCCAAATACGTGTGGCCCAAAGTAGGGGGTTAGGAGCTAAAAGGCGAGCAGATATTGAGAACCAGTGGATTTTTGATTGCGGAGAGACAAATACAATGTCCCATGATAAATCCGATTTCCTAAGCCTAGAAATGCCGGAAAAAAAAAACCTTAGTCCAAATGGAATATGGAGATTATATGGAGTGCTGGGAATCAAGATTATTAAATTTGGACCTCATATTTTATCTGATTGTCTTTACACATACCAAATTTACCGTATAAGTTGCTATCAATTAGTCAACTTATGAATAAATTGGGGTGTACAGTACTAATGAGACCTGATTATTGTTTGGTTTAGGATGCTCAAATTGGGGAGACCCTTGGAATGGTTTTGAGAAGGACAAACTTTACTATGTAGAAGAGGTATCCAAATGCAGTGCGTTAATTGGACGAGGCTAAATTGAAGATCAGCTTCAGCTTTGGCATGAACGGTTAGGGCATCCTTTAGTAGGGTATTTAGAACACCTCTTTCCTATCTTTACTAGATCAAAGTTGAAACTTAATTGTGAGGTTGTTACTTAGCTAAGAGTTACAAACAGTGTATCCTAGTAGCATGAGTCAAACAAACCTTTTTATATTATTCACTATGATGTGTGGGGCCCAACTCCAAATTCTAGTAGTCATGGTTTTTAATACTATATTTTGTTCATTGATTATTGCACTCATATGAGTTGGATATATTTTATAAAAATGAAATCAGAGGTTTATGATATGTTTGTGGCATTTTATAAATTAATTCTCACTCAATTTTATGAAAAAATTAAAATCCTTAGATTTGATAATAGAGGTGAATACATCGATCAAAAAATGATAAACTTCTTCCATACCAATGGTCTAATTCACCAAACAACATGCCTTGACATCCGACAACAAAATGGGATTGCAGAAAGAAAAAATCAAACACTTCTCAAAATGACCCAAGCTATGTTGTTTGAGTCTAAAGCTCTAAAGTCATTTTGGCCTGAGGCAATAGCAACTGCAAATTATCTAACCAACTGTCTCCCCACAAAAATACTGCACCATCAAACACCATTAAAAGTCCTATGTACCCATGAGACTGTTCCTTCTTTTCAATCACTAACTCCTCGAGTATTTGGATGTGTTGTCTCTGTCCATCTCCCAAAACGGAATCGTCACAAATTAGAACCTGGAGCTCTTAAATGTGTGTTTGTAAGCTATGGGATGAACCAAAAAGGTTATAAATTTTTTGATCCCTCATCTAACCTGATAACAAGATTTTCACAGTCGTTTATGCTAAACCTTGAACCAAACAATACTTATAATAACCTACGAACCACACAAGTATAGTGGGTTAGGGGGTCGAACTACGAGGACAAAGGTTAACAATACACTCCGCTTCTTAACATCACTAGACTTTTTGGTTTGAAAAGCAACTAAAACTAATGACAAAAATATAAAGCATGATGAACTAGAGATGAAAGCCAAAGGGAGAAAACGGGGACGAGATTAGATTCACCCTACGAAGGTGATTTTAAAAGAGAACATGATAGGTTAGAGGAAATCAAACAATAACTAGTATAGACACCCAAGTATGCGAAAGGAAGTTGGTGATTCCACAAATCACATCGAATGACCTATAATCGTCCTATGTCTCCAAAGGAGTTGCAGGACAAGATTCACATTGGATTTCGAGGGCTACTTATTGTCATCATTCCTATAACCTTAGACAATGAAGAACATAACTTTTCCTAGGGTTTCACTAATCAATCCCCAAAGAGAACTACTCACACATGTTTGAGATGTATAGCATGATGATAATTAATAAAACAAATGCAACAGATAATAATTATCGAAACCAATGAAAGTAAAAATAAAGCAAAAAATATTCTAGATAAGCAGTAAATATTAGGCTAAACATTGACTGTAATAAAACAAACTCAAAAGTAAATAGGAGATTGATAATTACAACCCAATGAAGTTTAAATGCAATATCCATGATTAGAATCCAAACAATAAAGTCGAAATCTTGGAGTACATAGGTTGAGAAAATAGAAAAGGGAAAACTAGGGCTTAATGAACTAAGAAAGGCTTAGAGGCTAATCAAAGCTAAACTAATGAAAATTAGGGTCCCCCCTCTTTAAAAAGTGGGGTATTTATAACTTAAAAAAAAAAAAAGAAATTCGAATGACCAAAAATGCCCTTGGGCCGGACTAAAGAAGAAGTAAAATTTCCGCAAAAAAACAGGTCAATTCGCCCAAATGGAGGACCCATTCGCCCGAATGCAACACCATTCGCCCGAACGTTTCTCCATTAGCTTATTCCAGCAGCTCTGCTGATTTCTTCTCTGTGCGCAATTCGCCCAAATGGGACATTCATTCAGCCAAATGGAACCTCATTCGCCCAAATGTCTTCCATTCAGCCTTCCCAGTGATAATGAAGCTCAAGCTCCTAGCTTGGACTACCATTCGACCGAATGGTTGTCAGATTCGGTCGAATTTGAGTCTGAGTCTTGCTTTTCAACTTCTTTGAAGTGTCTAATGGATTTTGAACTTTGTGGGATCTCTAGGAATGAATGGGAATGCGTGCCTAAGCTATGATACATGCTTCTAACCTCTTGATAATAGTGTCAAAGCCTTGAATACGTCGCACTTCACCTTAAAATCATCAAAAACACCTGAAATGACCTTAAAACAACTCAAAGAAAAGATCAAGGTAAAATCAAGTGTAATGTGTATAAAATCAATCTAAAACTACGGACTTAACACTACAACGGGGTAGTAAACATGCTCTAAGACGAGCACATCATAACCATGTCTATACGTCTATGGATTGTGATTTTGTTGAAAACATCTATTTTTAGTCCCAACATCATCTTCAGGGGGAGGGGTTAAAAGAAGATTTTAGTTGGTCAATATATCCTATTCATTGTCAAGGGGAGAATAAAGGGGAAAATGAGGTAAAAAATGCATATCAAAATCAAAGGGGGGAGGAGGATCATACCTTGGACCATATAGTACAATCTTCATCCATATCAGTACCACGACCATCCATCTCCGGGAATGAGCATCGGAGGAATAAGGTAAACCTTTCTAACCCTAAAAAAGAAAATTCCATAAGTATAATTATAGTAGACAATATTGAAGTGTTACAGGAAGATACTGGTGAAGGATTACAAAAGGAGAGATATTAGCTACCTCTGAGAAGTACTAGAGGGGTACCTCCAAAACATTATGATCCTTCTTATGAGTCTAGAAGTATGAGGCATCCTGTGTAGGGTGTATCTGAGAATTCCCTATTAAACATGGCCATGTCCTTTAATGTTGCTTTGTATTCAGGGAAGATTCCTATAACTATAGAAGAGGCTCAGAAAAGCAAAGTATGGAGACAGGCGATGAAAGAGGAATTTGATGCACTTGTCAGGAACAACACTTGGCAGAAGTGTGTTGTTCTGAAGGAAAGAAGGCAGTAGGATGTAGATGGGTATTTACCATCAAATATAAGGCTGATGGGAGTATAGAGAGATATAAAGCAAGACTTGTTGCAAAAGGGTATACTCAGGTATACAAAATTGACTACTCAGAGACTTTCTCACTAGTTGCAAAAATGGACACAATCAGGGTTCTTTTCTCAATTGCAGCAAACAAGTAGTGGCCCTTACATCAGTTTGATGTAAAAAATGCATTCTTACATGGAGCAATTATAGAAGAATTATATATAAAAGCGCCTCTAGGTTTCTCACAACAGTTCCTACCAGAAGAAGGTTGTAAATTGCTGAAGGCCTTAAATGGGTTAAAACTGTCTCCCATAGCACGATTTGGCAGATTTACACTGGTAATGAAGAAGTTTGGATTTTGACAGAGTAATTCTGATTATACTTTTTTTCTGAAAAAAAGAGGGCAATTGGTAACGTGCCTTATTATATATGTATATGACATGATTATAACTAAAGGAGAAGTTGTTTTAGGAATTTGAAATAAAGCATCTTGGAAGACTCAAGTACTTCTTAGGAGTTGAGGTGCTTAGATCTAAACAGGGTATCTTCATCTCTCAAAAGAAGTATATTTTGTATCTTCTAGCCGAAGTTGGTATGTTGGATTGCAAATCAGCTAAGACTCCGATGATAGTAAATCACAGGCTAAAGGTTGAAGAGGATGGAGAATCTACTAATCTGACTCAATATCAAAGACTGGTAGGGAAACTGATTTACTTGGCACATACTCGACCAGATATTGCTTATGCTGTTGAAGTGATTAGTAAATTAATGCATAATCCTCAAGTTCAACATATGGAGGCGGTTTGTAGAGTCTTGCGATATCTAAAGGGGATGCTAGGAAATGGAGTTTTATTCATAAACAATGGTCATCTAGACATCCATGCCTATATAGATGCCGATTGGGCAGGTGATAGAGATAGCAGAAAGTCCACCTCAGGATATTTCATGTTGGTTGGAGGAAATTTAGTAACCTGGCAGAGCAAGAAGCAAAAAGTGGTAGCAATGTCTAGTGCAGAAGCAGAGTTCAGGGGTATTGCAAAAGGCGTAATTAAAATTCTATGGCTTTGAAAATTGCTTTTTGAGATTGGGTTTCCTACATACAAGAGTTGTGAAGTATACTATGACAATAGAGTTGCCATAAGCATGTCAGACATTTCATCAGAGATAATTTAGATGGTGGAATTATAAGTCTTCCGCTTGTGCGAACGAATGATTAGTTGGTTGATATCTTAACAAAGGTTGTGAGTGTTGGTGTGTTTAAGAAAATATTGTGTATGTTGAATACAAAAAATCCTATAATCAACTTGTGGGAGAGTGAAGAACAAGATAAGAATACATTAGGATTAGGATAGAATGATATAATCTATCTTATTAGAAGTTGTGTTCTAAGGTATGTCTAGTACATCAGAAGATAAAGCTCCTAGAAAAAACAAACACTAGAATTAGTTATTGGTTTATAGCTATAAATACAAGCCATGTATGTTTATCAGAAATTCATTCAAAAATAATCTAACACTTTTTAAACAAATTGCTATTCGTTCAATCCGATTTCTCTATTATATTGTGTACCTTTGTGCAATACGTTGATGTTTGATTGACAATGACAAATTAACTAAATCAGTGAACCAACAGTTTACCACTGATTACTAATCTGATGCATGTTGTGGGCTTTGATTGGCTAAATGAGAAAATTAATCCTTTAGATCTACTGGTATATGCAAGAGACTTAGGATATATACGGAGTATTTTGTAAATGTAGATGTAAAAAATATGTTATTTGCTATGTTTAGTTGTTCAATGTTAAAATCTAAGCAACGAAATAGAACTGTTGTAGTAGTAAAATATGTATATCATACTTTTTTTTGGCAATTAATGCTCTATTTCTCCTCATCTCATTTAGATAAATTTCAATAAAAATAAGTTAAATTTAGCAAAAATAAAATAAACTTAATAAAAATAAGTTAAGTTCGACAAAAGATGAGTCTACCAAAATAAAACATACTCAACAACATGTTAAGTTCAGCAAACTTAAAGTAAATTCGGTAAAATAAGTTAAGTTTACTAAAAATAAATTAAATTAAGTGTTAAAAAAATAAGTCGAGAATAATAGAGTCTAAGTAAATAAGACTATCTTAACAGTAAGTTTTCATTGACTCATTGTTTTCTCAATACTAATCCAGTCCAAAAACTACTTATGAACTATGATAGTGTTTGAGAAGCAAAAACTTAAAACTCTATAAAATAGTGTTTGCTACTAATTTGTCGAACAATAATCATTGAAATCATTAAGTAATGTTTAGATAAAAATGCCAAAAAATATAACAAAAAAAGTTACTGAGGAGTAGGCTTAAGGAATTATTACCCTGTTACGGAGTAATATGCTAAGCCTTGAAGATTTAACCTATGTACATGGTGCTATTAGAAGGGTTAATACATTTGAGATTTGTTTAAGCTTTTTTTTCTCAAAAATCTAGGTCATTGGAGTTTATTTGGGACCATATTAATGTATAAGTTGCTCAAGCATTCATGCATTGTATGCATAATTTACCATGGAAAGTCGCTAATGCCAAATTGAGCCAACCAAAATGCTGGACTTTGTCACACATGTACTTTAACCAGTCAAAGTGATGGGATCTCTTTTTCCAAGTAAGAACAAGTCAATTATGTTTGTCACACAAGGCAAACTAATTAGAAGAGGTCTAGCTTTATGGTAAAAATAAAATATGTACAAGACGACAAGTTGAAAATGTTGAACGTAGCTTATATCTAGAGGTAGCCTATATCTAGAGGTGGCTAATGGGTTGGGTTGGGGTGGCTTAGGACCGGCCCGAGGGGCTTGACTAGAATGGGTTTAAACTTCTTGATTTATAATCGTGTCACTTAAAATGTGGGTCGGGCTGGCCCAAAATTGAGTTGAGTCAGGGCTAGGTTGGGGTGGGTGGGGTGGCTCATCCTATTGGCCATCTCTACCTATATCAATACTTGATTTATATATAATATTTGTAGAGTGAATTCCAATGAGTTTAGTTGGTTAAAAAGTTGAAACATGGTAACCGAGACATGAGATCGAATTTCGTTTCCGTCATTTGTCAGTTTACCACTTATGATACCAAAAGAGAGTGATACAATGTTTATGTTGAAAAAAATAGTTGGAGAACAAAGTTTCTATCAAACCTGAAGTTTTTCTCTTAAACATTGGTGTGGTTATAAGGATAGAAATTTTGACTCAAATGCCATCATTCGACAAAATTACTCATAAAACTCAAATAGTAGCAGATGATATAGGGACTTGGAAAAAATAATTGAGTAGCGAATATTGTTTCACTACAACTGACACCCTTAGTGCTTTTTAAAGTAACAGAAAATCTATACTCTACTAATAATTTCTCTTATTATCATGTCAAAATTTGGGGGTATAATTACAACTTACAAGCTCTAGTAAGCTAGGTGTTAGTTTGCTAGTGTCGAATGTTTTCTTTTATGATATATGATAATCAACAAATACACTAATAATTGATGAAAAAGAGATTATAAGTTATACCACAATAACATATCAATTCTATTCTAGTCACCAAAATGGTGCCTATCTTACTTAGGTATGTGGGGCTAAAGTTATTATAATATATTTATCAATAAAATAATTTTGAAGTTTGGGATTTAAATTTTCTCCATCCACCCTACCACCACATAACCACCGTTCTTTTCACACTCTCCTATACAGTAACCACCATCCAAATTCTCTCTTTTCCACTACATCACCATCACCCACCTCTTTCCCCACCTCAACATTACCTCCACCACCACCATTTGATTGTCTTTCTCCTCCTCAACACAATTATACCATCCAATATTTAATTTACTCCAAACTTTGTTGCATGATTATTCAATGTTCTACATAATAGTTAAGGAATAATTATCATTAATAGTGGTCATCAAGAAAGTAAAGACTTTCTTAGACTCTTTACTTAATGAAGTATAATTTAAAAATTGTGAGGTAATGAAATTCAGAGACAACTAGAGAGAACCATATATGTAGGGACCTTGGTGACAGAAAAAGAAAAAAAGATGTGAGTGTTCCTTATGAAACACAATTCTATAGAGTTTTCAGGCATTTTTAGGTTGCATTATTAGAGCATATTAGTTTGTTTAGTTGCATTTTAGGTATTATTTTCATAGATTATCCATTTTGTACTCTATTACGCTTTGTTTGTGGGCTTTCTAATATTTCAGGTAGTTTTATAGATATTTGAATGCTTTCAAAGCGATTTTGGATAAGTTGGATGATTATTGCAAATGTAATCAACGAATTGAGGATTTTGATTGATGGATTCATGCTCATGAATTATTTTACTAATTTTCATATTCATATGAAGTTATTTTGGCTTTCACAAGGGTCGAAATATAGCTAACAAGGTCAAATTGAGTTGAAAACAAGGAGATTTAGGAGTTGAAGAAGAACAAATCTGAAATATGTTCACTTTTTTGATCATAACTAAAATTATAAAGATTTTATTTATGTGATTATAATTGAGTTGAAAATTAGACTTAAATATCTTTGCAATGGTAGGTCACACGCTCTGTGCTAGAACAAAAGTTATAGCCTTGCAAAGTTAACCTTGGAAACCTGACCGCGGGAGAGTAGCGAATCCGAGTTATAGTCGGATTCAACTACTAATTCGTCCCTAATACCTAGTTTAGTAAAATATAAATACAGTAAATATTTATTTTATTCTTTTTATGCATTATTATTTTCCTTAGGTTTTATTATTCTAGGTTTTCTCTTCTCTAGAAGATAACAATTTTTTTCTTTTCTCTCTTTTATGGTGAAAAACCCTAGTTTTATATTTTCTCCATTAATCAAGACTTATAGAGGTACTATTCATTGCTTTCTTCTCTATTTTAATTTTTTTTATTGCTTTATCTTCTATTATTGTTGTTTATTAGTATTGCTTCTTTATTTCTCATTCATGAATTTCATGTTTATGATTGTTATTGTTTTAGTCATGAATTGTGAGTAGATCTCTTTTAGGGTTTTGGGGATCCATGAACACTTCAATAAAATAGTTTTATGTTAATTAATTGGTTTAAAGTTTACAATTGAATTCCTATTATTGGTTTATCATTGCCTATAATTAGATTATGGCCATGTTTAATTGTATGTTGGGTAATTATTAAATTTGATGTCGAGAGGTAAAAATACCACAATAAGACCAAGTAATAATAAGCTTGACAAATCTAGGCAAGAGTGAGAGCCACTAGAAGAGTCTTGAGGGAGTCAAAGTTTGTGAGAACTAGTGAGTCCTAGTTCGTTGAATTCATGAAACCCGTTAGTTATTATTTTTCAATTGATTTGTTTGTTCATGGTGAACCATTGCCCTAGACTTTAGCTAATTTGTATCAAGTCTTTTCTAAATTTTTATCATTAGTTTATTAGTTAGCTATCCTTCCAACCAAGGCCCTTTATACAATTTAAACTCTTAAGAGCTAATATAATTACAACGCTTTCCTAAGGATACGATCCCTACTTCCCTAACTATATTAGTTGGTGTTGGTTTATTTTTGAGAGATGTACAGCAGCATGTTCAGTTACAAAGTACATATATAGCAAAAAAATATTTGAAAATTACGACATATATTGTTGGTGACTACTACTTAATTGCATTTTGAATCATTTGGAATTGAATGATGTAACACCTCAACCCATTACATGGTTAAATGCAACCACCAAATCATACATCTTGGACTAACTACTAGCCCCACAAACCAAGCTCAATTTTTTGCCTATTTATTAAGAAGTAAAGTTAGACATAATTTACCAAAAAAGACATAAAAAGTAAATAAAGTTTTAATATTACTTTATTTAATAGTCCATTAGTTTCACTTTACTTGTTAGTGTTGACACATGTTGACTTTTATCACTATTCACAAATTCCACTTTGACTATCGTTTTTGGTGAAATATGCAAACAATAGTTAGTATGTAAGTTTTTATTTTATTTATCTTATATATATATATTTATATATATATATATAATACCTTATATTTCATACTATCCATATTAAAATTATAATTTTAGAGTATTTAATGATCTATTTAGGTATTTCTAAGTTTTTCTCAATTTATGATATTCTATTTTTTCTAAATTGAGTTTAGTTAAAGAATTTGGTAGGAACTATATTTTGAAATTCTAGATTTCATTATACTTTTTAAAAATATTTAGTAATTATTTAAAACCTATTTTATAATTAAGTTGGTAAAATAGTTTTTAAATTTTAATTTCCTTATATATTTCGAATTTTCTTAAAGATCAAAGGAGTTTAATATTAACTTAATTCATAAGTTTGTAACAATTCTATATTTCTCCTTTAAATATATATAATAATTTACTCAAAAGACATGAAGAAATATAAGGGCATTATTGCCACGTGATAACATAAGGTAAAAATAGCTTAATACTTAACTAAATACAAAGTGAAAATATTAAAGAATACTTTTTAATTTGTATAATAATATTTGTTGATATCACTCATGTATGTGTGTCTTGAAAATAATACTTTCTCCTTTCTTTTTTATTCTTCTTATTTGAAATATTATAGATTTTAGAGCCAAATTTTGACTACAAATTCTCCTTAATATAGATGGAAAAATATAGTCATTTGAGATCTTGATAGATTTGTCTCAATGTATATTTTCAATAATGAGTTTTTTATAATTTTAACAAAAACACAATTAAAGATATTTGAATTTTAAATTTACATTGGGATTTGCGCAAAAAGCAAATGAGAAGAATAAAAAAGAAAAGAGGGAGTACTAATTATAACCCTAACTAGTGTGACATCTCTAGAGAACTCGCTTACGAGGATGTCAACATTTATTCAATTAAGCAACTTGAAATACTACTTACCAAAGGTATAAAGTGAAATACTAAAAATAAATATAAAAAAACAAGTATCAACAAAAATAATGAGTATGTTGAATGGGATGAACATTTACAAGAAGGGGGGAATTGGAAGTGTAAGTTAATTAAAATTTTTTGCGGAATTAAACTGGAACTTTACGAAAGGAACATAAGGGGTTTTAGCGTGGAAACCCTTTGTGCCCAAACCAAAGGGAAAAACCACGACCCACTCGGGATTTCAACTCTTTTCACTAATAGGGCAATTCTCGATTACAATCTATTAGCTACTCTCTACTCGAGTTCCACTCATAACTAGAGTTCCCTTTAGCAATGACTCCCTCAAGTCAAAGCGCTCTCTCTTGCTCTCTCTTTCTTTTTTCCTCTTCTCCCTCTCAGACTTAACTCTAAGTCTATACAAGATCCCTCAATCTTGTCACCCTAGTACAACTCAGTACTACGTTACTCTCTCAAATATTGCAATAAAACTATTTTCGAGGTTTTGGAACTTAGCAGGAAAAAAAACTTGCAATTTTAAGCCTTAAGAACTGACAAAAGAATTTTTCTCTCTAGAAAGCTTTTTATACGTTCGTCAGTTGTACATTGAATAAGTGAGCAAAACCCTTTATTTAAAGGTAGCAACCAATCTTCCATGCATTCATCCACTTTCTTAAATTAAGGAAAGATAATGCCACTAAGTATTTTGATTTTTTCAACTATGTAAATGTTGAGCAAAGTTGTTGTCAATATTGAAGCATACTTGTTCAAAAAAAATTTTTATAAAGATAGTGGATAAAAATAGCTTTGACATAAAGATAAATATCCACTAAAGAGATAGAGTTAAATTAAGATACTTAATCTCCAAATTTTCCAAAATTCATTTTAACTAAAAATAAATTAATTTAGTTTAGGAGAGTCCTTCTATCATTTAAACTTTACCAAAACATTTAGAGTGAAAATAGAAAAATCGGTTTTATTAGTTTTCCTCACTTAAACTTTCTATGATCTAGTCATTTCTCAAGTATACACTATGTAAAAGATTTATTAGTTTGGGGGTTTAAAGTGGTTATGAACGACCTTTGATTATTCAAATATATTCTTTGAAAAGTTTCAAGAACCATTGTTATACTTATAATGTTATTTTGGAAGTTTATAAACTAAAGCATGTTTTGAATGGAATTGATGTATGAACAACTATTTTATTTGTTAAGCGCATAAATGGACTTAGTTGTTTATTGATACATATATAGTTTTTGTTTTGGCTTTGCCCTATTAATTTCAATGGATAGCAGGGTTACATGCATTCAATAAAGTGGACAATTTCATGAAAGGGTTTATGTGAAGAGAGTTCATTGTCATGTATTTTGACTATTGGATTTATTTTGTCAATTTTGAAAACAATGTTATTTAATATTATTACTCTCTCAATTAAGTATTTATTAAAGTGTACACTTAGTTAATTTTGGTGCATATAAAGTTAAGTATTTGGTTTAGAAGTTGTAGTTATTGCCTTGCTTTATCAAGTGCTAATAACTTCCACGTCTTTCTCCCTGTGAGTTGAGTATATTAGTGAGAGTTTCAATGAAAGAATATAGGCGTGTTATATACGAGTTATTGCATTATATTTTTAAAGTATTAACTTATTTTGACTTTTTACTAATAGGTAATGATTATATCAAAGTGGTGCATCGACATAGGTATTTGATCACATTGTATCAAGTAATTTGAGATATAGATAGTATTAAGTTAATTTTCTTACAATTTTTTAATTACATAAGTTTATATCACCCAATCCATCCATTATATCCGTAGGTGATGAACAGATGGAATTCGGGTAACGAGTAGGGGTGACAACGGGTCTAAGATTCGATCCAGATTCGATTAGACCCAACCCATTTTTTAGGGTTTGAGTCTAATTTTTTTAGACGCATTGGATTCGGGTCGGATATGGGTCTAAATGCCTTGGGTCGGATATGGGTTTGGGTCCAAAAAATTTACACCCAGATCTGATCTAGATCCGACCCATGAACCCGCACATTTTTAAAAAATTAAATTAAAATATAATCTCCATTTAGAATTAAAACTAAAGATTCATTCACATTGCTCCGCCGCCTTCAACTCTTTTTCATCGCCAATCGCCAGGTAATATATTCATATAATTTTGATGTATAATTTGTAATTACTAGCTTCCAGTCGTCACTCTGCCACAAACATATTCAACTGGGTTTGAGATTATTACTAGCTTCTATACGATTTAAAAACTTGCGAGTAGTGATGCACTTGATCTTAAAAATATTGTAACAAAGTAATGTTGAGTTTAGGATTTTTGTTTTAGTGTTGGATTTTGACTCTAGTGCTTACTTATTTTATACTCAGTAAACTTAAGATTGTTTTGCGAGTATTTCAACGATACAAATTGTGTTTAAGAAAAAATTTATTAATTTATCTCATTTGACATAATAATGCGCTTTATCTTCCTTTATAACACTTAATCGATAAACAATTTTAAGGTCTGAAATGCAAAAATATATCAAATTATAAAACTTATGAATAATAAGCACATAAAAATAAAAATATGTTAAGGATTCATTTTGGACCCGAAATCCATCAAATCCATTGGATAAGGATATGAAATTTTATGACCCAATGAATTTGGGACGGATATGAATCTAATTTGAAAATAATGGATATGAGTCCGAATCTAATAAGACCCGACCCATTGTCATCCTTGGTAACGAGTAAATTGGGTAAGGAAGTCGATATCTTAAAAAGACCCAAATGAAAAGCCCAAACGCAGCTCTGCCACCCGATAGAATCCCTAACCCTAACCCTAATCGCAGCGGCTCCAATCGTATATAAAGACAACAAACAACGATGATTTCTCATCCTCATCCCCCGCTTTTGCACATCGTATCCTCTGAATTTTTTTTTTTTATTTATTTTTTGTCGAAGGAGGTGAGAGAAATAGCAGTGATGCGTACAAACTACCTATTTTCTGAGGAATTTAGTTATTTCTTTGATTATAGAATTACCAATGGATCCTTCTGAGCTTTCTCTCTCCTCTCTTTCTTTGCTTTTGGTATTAAAACTTTGATGGTTTGATAGAGAAACTAGAGCCGTTGATGTGATGAAATTTGTGTCGGAATTTAATATATGTCGACTAAAACTACAGACTACAATTATCTGATTCAACGGCTCTCTTATCTTTTTTTTTTCCATTGATTCCTAACTTTTCTGGGTTTTATTTTATTTCCTTTTCTGTTTTTAGTTTAAAGCTTATGTCTTTTTCACATTAGAAATATTTGGTAAATGTTATTTGTCAGTATGGTATCAAAATTTTACTGTGGGTAATACTGTTTTTACTGTGGCGAGTTCAATTTTTAAATTTTGGAGACCATTGATTTCGAAAATTTCTACAATAAATTGGGTCGGTTTGTAGTCGGTTTCTATTCGCGATTTTGCTATTTATTTTAATTGAAAAATAAATATAATAAAAAAATTCTTATATGACTGCTCTATATTATTAATTAACGAAACTAATGACATCCTAATGCAATTATTTCAGAACTAAAAAACATGTAGAATTAACTTATTTTAGTAATAATACGGCGTAGAAAATTAGACTAATGACATCTAACCTGATTTTGGAATGTGTTCGAACTAATCTGACGGTAGGAGTAGGATTCTCTTGTTCATATTTATAGATGGATCATACAAAGATTGACTTGTTGACAACCTAGTTGAAGTCTACTTGAACCTTGAGTGGGTGGGTTCAAACCAAACTTGAGCTTAATGTAAAGTATTGGACTAGGCTGAACTTCTTAAGAAAATAGGCTTAATTTAAAATTGAACTCGACTCGATAATATAAACTAATTCAAAATTGATAATTAGGTAAGATTCCAAAAGTTAAACATCACCCCATATCACTTCAACCATCAAGTCTTGACTTTGATACAAGTCAACTTGAACTCAATAGGAACTGAATTTACACCCTTTTTTGATTTGGAAGATATTTACACCCCTTTTTTTTGGAAAATATTTACATCCCTATTTTACTATTTATAACATCGTACATTATCTCAGGAGTTGAGTGAAGTGAGATGATGAAATCAGTAGAGCTGAATTTTTACAAGTGGAATTCATTCAGCTGCATATGCCAAAGTTCCTGCTGTATTTAGCTCATTTCATCCATGATTCCAACTCTAATTATTTCCGCCATTGTTAAACAGTAAATCTGAGACTGTCTCACACTCTCACTTAGGGTGGACAAGGCTAGACAAGACAATTTCAAACAATCAAAAGGATGATCTTACAAGAATACAAGATGGCACTATATACTACAATCAGCATTATTTTCGTAAATTTGCTGTAATTCAAATGGCTGCGCCTGAAGGACCCAATGAACCATTGGGATGATCTCATGATCATGGAAGTAGTTTGCTTACAATATAAAATGCAAGTGAAATGAGTACAAAATCGAAGCAAGCAACCGACAAGTAAGTTAAATGCAGTGCCAAGTGCCATAAGCGCAGCAAGTTCAAAAGCGCTGTGTAATGCTGTAGCAATACTCTTAATCTGTTGCCTCTGTATCACTTTTATAGTTTTATACATGAGCGTATACATCACTACATCGGTCACACTCAGACATCATCGTTTTTTGTGTGTTCCAAAATTGCCTTGTTTGTACATCCAAAAAGTTGAATCCAAGTAGCAGAAATCACTCTATTTCACTTCCATTCTTCAGACCTTATCCCCTTCTGCGATCCACAGAAATAGATTAATCCTGAGGTTAATGTTATGTCCTGCAAAGCTCCTTGTCTCAGTTATCTATGAAATTAAAAAGGACAATTTACTACTTGACATCTCATGTTTATTTCTATCTACATCTGTAGCAAGCAGGCGTTAGAATCTCAGAGATGATTTATGTGAGAGTTGTATGATTAGCCGGTGAAAGCCGTAGCTGAATATGAACTTGGATGACATCAGATACTGTTCCAATAATCTCCTTTTTCACTTCTTCTGCCATCAACATTGCATCTCTGGAAAAGAAATGGCATAAGAATATGTATTATTTGAATGAAGGATGATTCCTACAGCATTTACCTAATCATTATGTCAGGTGGCATGGAAACCTCAACATCCAGCAAAATCTTGTTTTGCAACAAGTGGGGCGTTATGTGCTCTAGCTTCATTTTCTGGAAAAATATATAAATTAGGTTGGGTTAGTACAGCAACTTGGACAAAAATGTATCAGCAGAAACCAATTAGATGGAGTTGAGCTACTTCTGCAAGGGAGGGGGGAGTGGAATTTGGGATTTATTGAAGACTACATTGAAGGCTGCCTGCATAAAAAGAAGGAAGAAGAATTTTACAAAGAATTGCATAATGCAACTTCCTTCTTTATCCCTTCTCTTTCCTAGGAGAAATTAGAATTGGTTTAAATAGACTTGTCCTCCACAGGGATAACTAGATTACTAAATTCTCTGCTAACAAGGTATGAGCTCCTTCATGTTTGTCTTCATTGATTTCAACCTGCAATGATTTCTAGAGAATGTATATCCTGATATTTGTAAATAATTCCTAGTGAATTGAAACAAGTTCAATTAAGTACACTCATGTGAATATACAAACTGTGCTCAGAGAATCTTACAAGTAATTTTTGGCAAATAAAAACAAGCTATGTTTGATTCAATAGAAAAATGGGAAGATAAATAAAAAGTAGAGTACTCTTAGGAGTAGGAAGGAAAACTTACCTTTGGAAACTGTGATGAAAATATATCAGAGATGATATGATCAAAGTCTTTGTCCTTAAAGGAAACACTGTCATTATTTTCATCTGAGCAGTTAAACTTTTCCTTCACATCAACTTCAGGTGATATTGAAACTTGAGAAATAGAAGGATCTGCAACAGAAGTTCCAATGCTATAATGAATGCACGGGAAAACAGGAATGAGAATAAAGCTGATGCAATTTTTCTACTATAGTTAGTATTGACATGCAAATATCAGTGATTTCAGAAGAAGAAACAGGTTACTAAACCCATTGTTTGAAGCAATTTTTTTATATGATGCCTGTGTAAGTGATTATCTTCATAGTACACAATTTTTAGATGAGCTTGTCAACCTCCTTTCCTCACACCTCCCTCTTCCTGGCTCTGCAACCTAGAGCACAGCTGCCTCTAGTTCTTGAAACTATTGTCTATCTGATATTAGATTTTAGAAATCACAGAGTTATTTCAAATGACAGACCAACTAAAGATTGTTATTTTAAAGATCTTCTAGCCACATTTCTTTCTGGTTGGATACAAGTCCTATAAAGAGGACATCAAAGTTCAAGCAAATAGATATTCTGCAAATGACGCCATGATTATCATCCTTTAAGGCAGGTTTTGGATGAGGGTAAAAATCCTCACTTAAATACATTAAGTTAAAAAACTTCCCCAAAGGACTTTGATGAGGAAGATTTCTGTGAAGTATCAGTTCACATACCAAGCAAACATTGCAACTTGTTAAAAATGTCTGTCACAAAATTGCCAATCCATGTTGCATAAGGAGACAAATCTAAGTACGCAATGGGTGCAATTAATCAAAGAGCCGACACCCAGAAGCACTTGAGTTTCAAGACCAAAACAATTTAACACCACTAATTTATTATTCTTGATACCAAGCATAAAAGCCACCCTTTTTTTTCAAGATCCACAAAACAAGGGAAAGCTAAACAAGATTTCGAGTTTCCTACAAAATTCTTATATGAAGCCATCCCTTTTTTAAGATCCATGAGGGGAAACTGATAATAGTTTTGAGTTCTAATGTTCTGCCAATGTTGGAGACTAGGAAATGCTGGCAACAATTGCAGTCATATGAATCTTTAAGCTCGACAATGCATCAGAAGTAGTGTAAAATTTGAATGCCATCAAGCAAGTGGAAGCTTGGCAGTGGGAGAAAGAAAACACTTGTAGTTTGGTAGCAGGTAGAGGCTTATATTATCAATATATACATCAAAATAAAAGGACAGACCTTATCTCCTCCATGGGCTCATTAGTTTTATATATCTAAGATATTTCAATATGTTTCCATTTTTATTTTTACCAACTTTTAAGTATACTCTACTACCTTCTGCCTCTCCTAAACTACTTCACTGTAAGTCAGAATGGTCAAGTGACTTGAGCTTATTGTCCAAAAAATAGAGTAGCCTTGCAACACAGAAAGAATCATCACCCAGCAAGAAAGTTAAGTCATCACAAAGATAACAGCCGCCCCTCCACAATCAAAACTCATCAGGAGTCATCATTAAAGCCAGCACAGAAAAGATAGTTATTTTATCAGTCACTTAATCCAAAATACATCACATTGTAACATAAAAGATATTCTATGATATGCCAGTATGACTATTGATTTAAAATACACTTGTAGAAGTATTTACCAATGTGTATGAAGACTTCAGCCACTTCAGGATGAGCCTCATGAATTTGGTGTCTAACATTTTCACCAATATGGTGAGCAGCACTGACACTGGTAAAAGGATCAACCTGTAAGAGATAGAACAGGATTACCAACTTAAATCCACAATAAGTCCGCTTTGTTCTTTAGAATAAAGAACATTAACATATATAAAGAGCTGTACAACAAAGAGGTCTTCAACAAGGAAAAATAAATTGAGAAAGAAATATTGGCAGAAGAAAATTCAAATAGATATCTCTCTTTTGCTCTCTAGTTGAGGACATCCACAAGGTTCTTAAAGAGGGACCAGTAGCAGAAAGTGATGTTAGAGAGACAAGACTAGAGACAACCTCCAAACAAATTGATACTGTTTTGACCTTTCATGAGATGAATATGGCAGACTTCTATTAAAATAAAAAAGTCGATGCTCAACCTTAGGTCATTCTTTCAGCTATAAATTTGGAGGAGAAGAAACTTGAAGAATGTTTCCTACATTACAATTGAAATTATAGGGGAGGACTGGATACGACGTCCATCATCTCAAACTATAAACTTTTACTTTCTAATGGTTTTGTTTTATCTTCATCCTAGGTAAGTCCCGTACGATGTACGGTTTGATAATAAATTATCTTGTTAAATATTTTAATTATAAGAATATTTTCATTTATTGGTGAAAACTCATAGGTTTTATAGAATTACCGTAGAAAATTTAATTGGAATAGTAATTTTATCATATTAAATGAAAAAATTATTATAGAAAAAAGTAGAGAGAAACATGAAATGAAGGGAAGAAATAAAGGTAGTTTAAATGATTTTGGAATTTATTTGGTCATACAATTTTCTATATATAACATTTTCCAATCTTATATTAATGTAAAGTAGGGAAAAAAAAAAGAATAGATGACATCATCTTTAAAAAAAGGAGGGAAATTTTTTTATAATAATTTGACACGTGTTATGTATGTAATAGTTATAGATTTAAGTTAAAAATTGAAGGTCTTGCTGTCTACTTACTATCTGTTAGGTCGCGGGTTTGAATCTGGAAACATCCTCTTTATGAGAATAGGGTAAGGCTGCATACAATTGGACCTTCCCGAGACCCTACAGTAGTGGCTGCACTGAATAAGATTTTTTTATTTTAAGTTAATAATTATTTAACAAACACTGAATATCATTTTTGTGCTTAACAGGGAAAAGGTCAGTTGTCAACAATCCCAGGAGGGCACCTATTTCTCAAGTTGATCCCACTAGGACCGAGGTGTCTATTTTCTGGCCAAAGTCCCTAGGAGGATGTCAATAGCCAGGGAAAAATCCCCTAAGGGGAATGTTTCTCTTCAATTGTTGTGCCAGCTTTCTATAGTGTGATTCAAAAGACTGCAATGAAACCAAAAATCTTTAACATTTGATAATGGTGAGCTTAGGGGATCAATTTCTCTATAAACTTTGTATAAAAAAAGAATTTTATGAAGGAGAGGTACTAATTTTAATACTGCTGTATTTAGGCTTTTTGTTTTTAGCTATACTTAGCACTTATGATATTTCATCCAACAAATTTAAGACACCAATGAGTTAATATATTTTAAACATGGTATTAGAAAATTGTGGATGGATTACACAGATAAAATGACATTCATTTTATGGAAAAATAATATAGCCAAACAAAATGGGAAAACAATAGAAAATATCAATGGATGGTTGACACAAATTCCAGAAATATCATTAGGCCCCACAAAAATTAGATAACATTGCAAAGGTACCATACCTCTATGTGTACATCAAGGTGCAAAAAAGAGCCGGCCCTCCTTCCCCTCAAGCGATGACACCCCTTTATAGAAAATCAAGGTACTTTTAAGCAGGCTATAATGACAAAGCAAGCAAAGGACACACAAAAGGTAAAGGACAGTACGCATCTAAGGTATCCTAGTGCCTCAGCAAGAAATCGATTCGAAATTCAATAAACCGGCAGAAATAAAGAGGAAACAATACTAACAAACAATTCATTCAGCAAGTTTTTAAGGGTTGCAACAGTTGCTGAAACCAATATGGCTAACAAGAGGAGAAAAAATAGAGGCGATAATTCTGCAAGACCAAAAAAGCTAGCTGCTTGGTCAAAGGATTTTTACTTGCTTGATGCTTTAGATCATGCAATGATAAAACAAAACAATGCAATTGCGCATACGAACAGCATTTTATTTCACTTATGGGTCTCATTCAACATTTTAAAAATGTTTAGACTTTAGAAATAATTAATTTACCTAAAAATGACAGGGTAGTCTCAAGAAGTACAATGCAAAATGGCCTTTTTTCAGGAATGACGTTTATTTGTTATGTGGTAGGGCCTACAAGATGTACAGATGCCACTTTCATGAGTAAGTGGTTATTATGGCACTGACAATGCAATTATTTTCATATAAGCTTCATAAACTATTTCTATAGTAGCCTCAAGAAAAAGTAGAATACAAGTTCTCTATCTCATACATATTAATGACCACATTCTATCACTGTTATGCTTTAATAATCTCTATGAAATCAATGACGTAGAAGAATTCCTAAGAGATTATGAGAACTGAATGGAATGCCTATTATAGCAGTAAGCTATCATTCACATTTGCAAAAGACTATACTAACACTTGAATTAAAAATCATGTGATTACCTTCACACCTTCAACTTGTAGAATTGCTTTTCGATAAGGGTCTAATAGCTGTTGTGGAATTGCAGCATCCACCAGCTCCAAAACACTAAAAGTTTGAACACAAAAGTGTAAATCAGGTTAGCCAACATATTGTCCCCATTATGTTGTCAACTCGTTCTATACCCCAGATACAGACTTCATAAATTTTTACTTCAACTGTGGAAAACCAACACTTTTTCTCAGCAGTGACATGTCTGTTAGCAGTATATACTTAAGAGATTACAGTGTCAACTAAGATCTCATAGCAAAGTTTAGCAGATATTAATCATCCACCCTGACATGACTCAATATGCAACACATATCCCCCATCCCAATAGGACAGAATTTTAATGTAGCTTCCCACAAACATGTTGAAATGGCCAATGTTTAAAAAAGGATTTTATCTGTTGGATATGAATCAAGATCCATTGGCATTTTGCTTCCATATATCCTGTGGGTGCTGTGGCTGGTGACATGAATTGATACACAACAACACATATCTACCATCCCACTTGGACAAACAAAGAGTTTTAATGTAGCTTCCACTGTCCGATGTTTAGAATTAATGAAGGGGGCATTGACCAGTTGATACAAAAGGCTCATGGTACAATTATGAGACAAATAGTTGATGATGATCAGATAATAACAGCATCAAATATCAAAGGGTAACCAATGCCGATCTTGTCACCATAGGAAACATGCTGTAGATCTGGGGGAGGTGCAAATGGTTGAGTAGTCTATTTTTAACACTAGAAGATGTGGAACTCCAGAGTTGGAATACAGCAAATCATGTAATAACAGTAAATGTAATGATGGTGATCCTCATAGAACATACTTCAGATGTCAGGGCTGACTGAGAGTGGTAGTAAGTGGAGTGGGGAATATGAATATATCATGAAAAATATAGGGAATAGGTTATAAAACAAGACACCTCTGGTAACCGGTTTCCAGACCAGCTTTTAGAATCATTCCAGACACAAAAAGTCCAGCAAGGGGATCAAGAACTTTTACACCAAGAATGGATCCTCCTGCAGTCAAAGTTAAATGATGCTAGTCAGCAACATTTCTGTCAGTTAAAAGAACAAAACAGTGCCACATGATCACATTTTCCATCTCGTATACATAAGATAGCTCAAATCTGATGATATCTTCTAGATCATAGTTAAATCACTGAAATGATGGAGAAATCACTACAACAGGGAAAAACTCAGCCTTATATTAACTGTAAAATCCACAGTACTTCCACTAATATATCCCATGAGAGAGATCCCAACTTTCAAAAGCTAATAAACTGTAACAGACAGGGTCTGCCCAAGAGCAACAAGGAGGACTACATACCACAAATATGTTAGATTTTGCATGTGACAACTATGATACTAATAACATGTACGAAACAAGTATATCAATGGATGTGCAACTACTGATGATCTCCAGTACACAAAAAAAAATGGATGACAGTTGGGTAGGTGAAGGGAAAATAGCTTAGAGCTAACCAGAAGTGACATCTGTGTTTTGGTCCAAAACAAATAAACCAATAGCAAATATGCTAAGTTGCAATCATCTACTAGGAGCAGCATACTGGATAAGAGTTAAGTGGCGAAAGGCCCTGCTTCAATAACCAAATAAACGCTTATCTGTCTAGCAAGAGTTGTAAAGACAGCCGGATAATGTATTTCATGTAAGCCAACCAAATATGCATATTAATCAGTGGAAAATCTGCCAAATGACCATACTAAGCTTGAAAATTTGCTTTGAAATATAGTTCTGCGGAAATTTTTTATCAAAAAAAAAATTGGTAATGATATAGATTATGGCTGTTGGGGACAAAATTAATCTGTAGAATACTAACATACACAATAGAAAGAACTTACCTACCCCAATTAGAGCAACAAAAGAAGAGATAGCATCAGCCCTATGATGCCACGCATTTGCTTTCATGAGCCCACTGCCTTCTTTTTCTCCAGCCCTCTTTGTTATCCGAAAAAGACTGCAATAATGCTAGAACATGTAAAGCACAGTACCTTAAACTTCAAATGGATTGGAGCATGAAGTAATGAAAGTATCACAATCAAAGGGGACATAAAACCCACATCAGAAAGGCAAAATGACCAAAAAAAATTCTCACTCCAGATATAGTCAAGTACCGAAAACCTAAAATATGTGAAACATAATCTATTCTATTGCAGCAATATCTAATCAATTATAAATTATAATAAAATTGCTCCTTCCCATCTAAAATAAAAAAAAAAAAAAAAAATTTGAGTATTGCTGTCCGAAATTTTTGTCAAGAATGTAAAGCAATGGTACATTGCTAAGATAAACCAGAGCAGCAAACACAGGTAATCAGTGACTCATTTCACACATAAGTACCTAGCAAGAAAAATAATTCTTCCTTTGTTATTACAATTATTTTCCAAAGCATAACCAACTTTTAAGGACAGAGGGAGTATTACTTGGGAGAGTAGTATACTACTAGGATCAGTAATAAGTATGTTATCCTAAATAGTTTCACTGTTTCACTTTCAGGACAGGATTGGTTCATGACGGTTTCGTGATTTTGCGAAGAATGTTCTCCATAAAACCCAATAAGTAAAAGGTGACAAGATCACAAACATTGGAACCCCCCCTCCCCCCTGCCTGAGAGGTGCTTTCTCCTGTGTGGCCAGGCCAACGACTGCTTTGAAATATGGTTCCTTCCACGCTCCAATTTTAGCTTTTACACATTCAAGCATTTGATTTAATCCCTGTAAGCCACGAAGTGAGGTTCTGTATTGCACTCATGATGCTCATCAAGTGCAAAGGGAACCAGTTTTACGTTCTATGGAAACAACAAAAGTTCCATTGACTTAAAATACTCTTTCTGGAACTAACAAAGTTGTTCATGAACAGAGAAGCAGACAGATTTTGAAACCAGAATGGAACTAAAGCTCCATCATTACTTCAAGCATATCCATACCAATTATATTCTGTAATTAAAGGATGTTGCCTTCAATAGCTACATGCCATATAGTGCTATTCACTTGACAATGACATAGCAACATGTTATCCCAATAGATGATAGGACAGAAGGAAAATAAGGCATTAGCTAAGTAAGTTTGTACACACGATCACCTATTTGCAATTCAATAGTCAAAGTATCCAACCACCAGGACAAAGAAGTGCCCGCAGACTTTTACAACATTTGATAGTGATTATACATATACTCGGTGTGAAAAAGAAAGAAAATGGTCAATACATGCAACAACCACCATGATGTTGTCCACCTTTTCCTCTTTTTACCCCTTTTGACCCGTCTTTTAGGCTCCCACCTTCACATTCTTCCTTATGACAACCACCACCCGTGCAGCTCCTTGAGGTCACTTGGCACCATTGCTTAGTCAGTATCCAAGACTTGGGATGGAAAACACCTCCCCTCTATGGCTATAACAAAAAGATTAGTGAAACCACTAACCAATGAAATCCCTAAATTTCCTCCTATAACTCATCACATTCTTAAATATGAGTAATGTAATTCAAAATGAATCCTTTAATCCCTTCATAACTAAGAAGATTATTAACAAGACTTCTAACATTTAACTTCCCATTACATCATGAGTGTTACTTAAGCATTGACGGTTCATGATTTATTCTTTGAAAGTCAGCAATGCTACTTAGATTTTGGAATTAATCTACATAAATGTGGACAAAACTGGGACATTTTGGCCTCTTGTGGAATTAAATGGAATTCTGAATATAGGATCACACTATATTATTTTCATATTTTGTTCATTTGACAAATTGTATGATCTTGCATATTTCAGTATTAGATTAAGAACTTCCAAGATATTTCAGGATTCATAAACCATACATATTCTACATTACCTAAGTGTACTCGAACCTTTTCATGCTATTTCACTTCTACAAAACCATACATAAGACAGACCCATAACAAGACAACACCTCTGTGCATCACATGAGACATATACAAAAAAAGAGGGGGAAATATTTTGTATGCAACTTAACTTACTTCCACAATTTAGAAGAGGCAAGGATAGCCCACAGATACCAATCTTATGAAGCACTATCATAATTCCATTGTACCTACCATCTTAATGTACATTAAAAACAGAGGGAATCATACGATTACCTCTATCAATTTGTACCTGCAACATAATTGGGTCCATGATCATTGACACCAATTACATAAATTATACATTGGGAACAACCCTTTATGATCATAACCAAATCACCTTTTACCTTAAAGTAAGCTAAGAAGCGAAATCTAATTAGCAAGCAAGCTTTCTAAAAAGAAAAAGTATGAAACATGTTCAAGTTAAAGGAATACATGACAAGAAGCCATATCATCAAAGCAACTAGGGGACAGGGGTTTTTATAGGCATCACTAGGAAACTAAAAGTCAAAGTGTCATGAAATTGACATTTTGGAGAAGATATTAAAGTCTTGTATGCTTCATTACAATTGCAAAAGCGAAGTGCAGGAGTGTAGCTACTTAACAAGAAATCCAGTCCAACTGATTTCTTTTTGAGATGGATAAGTATCAGTTCATGAGAGAATATGAGGTCTGTTGTAACACAAAACAGGATTTTCAAATAAATTGACACGCATTTAGTCCATGAATAAGGAGAAACCAAACAACAAAATCCAAGTAGCAAAAAGGAGATATCATAGATTTAGTAAGTCTAGGAATCAAGCATACCCTTCTTTCACAGCAATGGATAAAATAGCCATATTCAATGCTAGAAGTGGGTGATCCATATCGATCTTATGGTCATGCCCACCATGATGACTATGCTCATGCATCAAGGAATAACTAACAACTTCAGGGGCAGCTGTAAACCAAGACTGCAAAACAAGATCATAGTTTAATGAGGAATCAGACAGCATTTGTTCTATATAAAAAAGCATGTGATGTGACATAGAAGTGTAACAAATATGAACTCAGAGCCACAGCTCATAGTTAAGCCAAGGAATGTATTGTCGAGCTTAAAACCAGATATATTTAATATATAGTTTTTTGAAGAGCATCAAGAGTAAGATGAAGCAAGAAAATTCAAAGAGAGATTCACATTTGACACTAAGGAGATTTTGAAAAATTAGCCTCAATGAAAGCAACTGACACGCTGTCTCATTATAAAATAAATCCCAGTTTCCTCATTGATCCCTAAAAAAAGTAGAAAACACACATACCAGCCAGAATAATGTTATGCTGACTCCAGATTTTAACCTGTTATATGACACAGTATTCATAATCATCGTATTTAGATAACAACCTACTAAGCGTCTGTCTCTAATTGTATGTACAAATTGTTCCATTAGAGAGAATACACCTATCAAAGCCATATTAATGGGCCTAGTGGAGCCATGTGGGCTGGCATCTATATCATGTAATAGACTGTTTTCAATAATAAGGATTACTTTATGATTTTACAATCTCCCATGGAGCCTTTTCAGGTGCATTAGATTAGTTTTGAAATGCATAGAGAAATGAAACAATTATAGTAGGCAGCTTAGCAAGGTACCAAAACTATACGTCTCAGGAAAGAATTCTACTAATAGGGCATTGTTATGGGGCAAAGCTGTTTTCGCATCTTTATGGAGTTCTATAGCGTTGTTTCTGTCTTATAATAATTTGCAGATTGGACTTACTCCAATATCTATTAACAAATACTTTAAATAGCCCTTGCAAAGAAGATTAGATTACTTCAATTCTCAGCTTGAGTTTCAAACTAGTAAATTAGAGAGAATAAGTGCATTAGGATTAACCCCTTCACACTAATGACCAATCCCCTGAAAACTTACTCAACATCCTAGAGATGTTACACCCATTTTCAATGCCATAATATAGTGATGGTGACAGATGACCGTTATATTGTTCATGGAATAAGCAATTAAGCATGCACTTTCAGGCAAACTAGAGACGCATACAAACAAGCTTGGGAGTGAAACAAATGATTAAGAGGGAGGGGACAAAGCAATAGATCCTACCAGCAAAATATCAGAAGCATGCCATGCAATACCTCCTGCAGTTACAAGGAGCATGCCAGAGATTCCTAGAGCTCCTAGAGTCTCAAATTTACCATGTCCTGCAGTAAATAAAGAAAGGAAAATGATGTCAATAAAAGTTATATATAGTATTTTAATTTTTTAATCCTTTTTCCCCAAATATTTGAATTTCCCAGTGGAATCAGGAAATGGAAGCAATTTAAAAGTAAGTCCAAAATGCAAAAATAAAATAAAATAATGAAATTAAATCCAAACTATTCAAAATTCTAATAAACATGACCACATTGCCTCATTTATTGATGAAATACTAGGATAATTTCGAGTATGCACTGACTTATCATTCACCACTTTTAGAGGGCAAAAGGTGGGCTAAAAGGTTTATCATTATTTTTAAGAATGAAAGTTTCAACGAAATATTCTTGGAATGATTTAGATAAGAAATTAAAATCCTGAGGAAGTAAACGCCACTATAAACTTCACCTCCACAATGGGATGCCAATAGGATTATCTCACACTGAGAAAATCAAAGAGAAATCACATGGACTATATCACAAAGTTATTAAGGAAGAATGATTAGTAAATAATGAATACAGGCAACTGACAAATAGCTAGTGAAAACTGGGAAGTGTACAAGGAAAATGAAGAGTAATTTACAACAATCACTAACAAAAGAACATATATACCAGAAACAAATTTGTAATGGACAAGTATATATAAAATACAACAGGCATGCATATAGTTTAGAAACTATAACAACCATCTGGATATCAAAGAAAAAAAAAAACCAACCATATGGGTGTTCTTTGTCTCTAGGCACTCTCGCAGCTTTAAATGAGAGTAAAGCAACACTACTGAGAACCTGCAATACAGTTATGATAATCAAAGTAAGCATACGGATATATCTCACCAGCATCAACATAAATACGTTAATTATCCAAAAGATGAAGACTATGAATGTTAAGCAACATATGAACAAATCTTTTGTTAATAATGAAGCTATAATCTTTTGTATAATAGCCATCTTCTTCTTTCTGCTGTCTCACTTGACCCAATAAACAAGACAGAAGACAGGAATGAGGGGGCAGGAAACATCTTAAGCAAATTTGTTTTTCCACAGTTAAGTATTACAAAGCAATACGGCAACCAATGCTGTGAAACAAGGTAAATTGCTACCAAGAATGTGATTTAATTGGAATTGAGGAAGTGCAGCAAAGACCACAGACAATTACAATTCCAACTTATAGCAATGCAATTTGTCACAGTGACAATATGCAGACTGGAACTAGGCTTTCAACCACCAAAATTGTAATGGAACTAAAAGTCGTTCATTTATGTAGTCACATACACTCAAAAATTAGTTAGCACGTTGATGAACAGGATGCTAGCAAAGGGTTAAATGCTAAGCTTAGCCACTGAGTTGACTTGGCTTGTTAAGGTAAATGAACAACTCAAATGATTATCATGATAGATACTAAAGGTATGTAAGGATTTTGTCTCAAAATGAAATCATACCAATACCTCAAAGGTACCTCATGAATTACAAAATTCACAAGTGTACCTCTTGAATTAAAAAGTTCACAAGTGTATCTCTTGAGTTACAAAGTTCACGAGGGTACTTTGTGAATTTTACCAAAGCTTAAGAGCACATTGTGAAGAAGCCCTTTATATCATTAGTTCAGGTTGTATAGCTTCACTAACAGTCAAAACATATTTGATCACATGGAGCAACAGATAAGGCATGATATTAATATTATCTCATCCCCCATCAAGTGACAAAGTGATCGAAATCATGAATCTCTTAATAGTCAAGTTTGGAGTAACCAGTTGCTGCTCATCCAGGAAAGAAAAGGTCAGATCATTGCATGTTAACTTCCTTTCGAGTACAAAATTAACTTAAACGACACGTACACATGAGAAAGTATATAAGGTCCATTATGGGAAACAAAATAAAGTACGCCCAGCAATTTGAACCAAAGGTTCATTTGTGGTCCCTTCCCACCAGATTGTATCCAATATCAGTCCCACAACTGACTTTTGACTAGAAAGTTCTGAAGTCTATCAAAGGTATCCATGGTGCAGCAACTCAAGTCACAATCAATTCTTGATAACAAAGACCAGAGTGTATAAGAGCCGGATTGAAAGAAATGAACAAAATAAAATAAAGTGAATACTAAAACCAGAAAATTCAAGTGGAAAATCTGGCACTTTTCACTGTACTCTGAACCACCCAAAATTGAGAAATAATATTTAAAGCTGTTTAAGAATCAAAAACTAGTCGACAATCAGATTGTGGGAATCACTACAGTTAGATCAATATATAATGATAAAATAAGAGAAAATACGCATCTATTCCCCATAAGGCACTATCCCAATACCATTACAAAAATCAAGAACCCTTTTACTCCTGAAAAATATCAAACAAGGTCTCATCCATACTGCAAGCCATTCGATACATTATGCCCTAGCTCTGTTCAATAAACCTTTAGCTTCCACACAAGACTAATAGTTCCACATAAGTTAAATTTCCATGGAAAAATAAGTTTACAAATACAAATTTTATGTTAGGTGGTGAGCAAAAAGTTTACAAATACAAATTTTATGTTAGGTGGTGAGCAAAGGACAGCAGAAAACCCATGAACAAATAAAGAATTCCACAGAGGACAAAAAGTGGTACCTTAGAGTATAGGTGAGCTATCAAAGTGCTACTTACCTTCCTGACTCAATTCCAAGCTTTACACCTCCATAGTTCCATTGGACATACGTTAAATAGAAATTCAAGTTCACTTTAAGGCTGTCAATCAACAATGTATTGTATCCCTAAATTAAAGGCCACATTGCTACTTTGGTTCGTCCAAAATTTACAGGTCACTTCTTAAATTTGGTTAATAATACCCTAAATAATGACTTCCAAAACAAAAGGCTACAATGATAGCACAGAGGTTAAAAAATTAAAAAGTGACAGATAGTGGTAATATATTAACTCCATTTCTTAAAATTGACATTGAGATTTTCCAGTCAGTGGCCTAATTTATAGGGAAAGGGTAATAGCTTTTTCTTCTTCTAAGGAAGTTGTAGTTGCTTCAAGCCCTCAATTATGCAAACCAACTAAACTAAGACCTGGAAATTTGGTACACTACGTAAGCTTGTCATTGCAGAAACATAAAACATTTTTTCAAGAGCTACAGCATATTAGCACATCTATCATTCGAATTGCAGCAACTCTAATACTTTGGGCAGGCATAAAAATGCAGCGAGTGACATCTGAGTTAAACTTAGAGCTAAAATCTTCTTTCATTTCTCAATGGTGAAGTAAGACTAAGCAAATAGTGTTATTATCATAGGTCTGCATACTTCAATATCTTTGGTAAACAAATCCAAAAAATCTCATAATTGATTTGCCATAAGAAAGTACAAAGATCTAACTACAAACATGACATGTCCACCTACTAGATAGCTTTCCCAATTGCATCGCAAAGAAAAGGCGAACAGAGTTAACTTCTTATCTTGATGAATTTTTTCACAAATATGCACTCTAAAGACTATATTCTATAATTCCCACCTCAAGGTATGAATCATTTCAGATAATTGACCACACGAATTCACAAACTAGGGAATGACTAATAAATAATCTTACTGCCTCCAACACAAAAGCTATATTAATTTCCCAAAACATATTACTCCGTTAAAACTTGCAAAGATGAGAAGGCACAAGTCATACAATACTAAGGTACAAACTAAAAGCCAGTTTATCGAAAGAGGGAGAGTCCAATAACCTCCATTAACATATCAAAATAGGAAACAAACAATTCAGTGACTAGTCAATAATGACCTTACAGTAGTACATTTGGACAAAATCTAGGACATTCCACAATACCAAATTTCTGAAAATATCTAAATGACTCGCCTCCATGGCTCACCCTGGTTAAAAAACAAACTCCTTACCACTTAACATTAAGCATTCAATCCTAACCTACTCCAACAGTATGCAAACCATATTAAACACATAATCCGTCAAAAAAAAGTACAGCCGACTCCGCCCCTTAACTCACCACAGATACGAAAACATTCTCCATACCACACAGCAAAAAGCATATACACCTAACCTTCTCCAACAGCGTGCATAATATAATAAACACAAACTCCTACGGAAAAAGTATAACCGACTACGCTCCCTGCCTCTCTATGGCTACAAAGATATTGTCCTCACCAAATAACATCAAGCATCCACTCCTAAGCTTCACCAACAGTATGCACAACATAATAAGCACATTAGTCCTGCAAAACTCAAACGTCATTGTACTACCAAAACCCCCATAACAAACTCTTAATCAGACCAAACAAAAACATTCTCCATACCACATAGAATCAAGCATCCACTCTAACCTTCTCCAACAGAATGCACAAAATAAGAAGCACATTACTCCTCCAAAACCCGAAAAACTCATTGCAGTACCAAAATACACATAAAACACTCCCAATTAAACCAAACAAAAACATTCTCCTCACCACTTAACATCAAGATTCACTCCTAACCTTCTCTAACAGCATGTACAACATTTTGAAACCCGAAAACTCAATGGACCATATAAATATACATTGCAAAACCTCAATCAAACCAGACAACCCCATCACCCAAAATGAATTTTCCCTTCTAAACATGCAAAATTCCCATCTCAATGCCAATTTCCAAAACATCCCATCAAAATAAGCATCACAAACAATCAAAATTACAAGAAAAAAAGGTGCAAAACTACCACATCGGAGAGAGAATGAGCGGCATCAGCAATGATAGCAGTGCTACCAGACAAATAACCAGTGATAGCTTTTCCAGCAGTCAACCCAATATCAGCAGCAAGACCCACCCTGAAAATGTTCTCACTTTTTTTGGTGGACTCTTTGTGAGGCCCATGATTGTGATGTGCATGGCCAAAGTGCCAGCGCTTGAAAGTGTGGAAATTTGGTGGATTTGCTATGAAATTTAATGGATCTTGGACTTCTAGCAATAGGGTTTGTGGTAAAGATTTGGTCTTAGAGGGGTTTTGATGGGTAAAGATTGGATTTTTGGGGTGGATTTTGTAGAGGTATGGATTGTAGATGGGATTCAGCTTGGAGAGTCTGAACCTCATTTGAGATTTGATGGTTAGTGAAAATTCTACTTGAGGAATGGCGCAGTTTTGGGAAGATTATGATTTATATGTATGATCACTTCCGGCATGGAAAGAACTTGATTCTCTCCCTTCAGGAGCGAAATCAACCTGAAGTGACTAGCTACTAAGGTTAATATGATCAAAATCATTGTATTTTTCCTCATACTAAATCGTAAAATTATTGATAATTTAGTTAAACTCAACCCAGTTATGTTGACATATTCAGAATTAATCTTAAACGTGATTGCTTGAATTAATCAAGTATTCAAGTACAACCAAAATTTACGTGATTGAGGGAAAAAAAAAAAGAGAGAAATATTTTATACCGTTTCCTTGGTGTCCAATTTGCAAGATGGAATTTAGGGTATTCATGTGAATTTTATATATATATATATATATATATATATATATATATATATATATATATATATATATATATATATATATATATATATAAATGGCTTAAAATAAGAAGAAATCTTAACTATTCAAATGATAAGATCTAACATTAGATTTCACGTAAAAAAATATAATTACTATAACAATAAAAAATAGTCACTATAATAATAAAAAGAGTCATTATAAGTGAATAAATATATATATATAGGTAAAAGTTAAAATAAGAAGAATACGTAAAATGAGAAGATATCTTGATCCTTCATCTCATAGATCCAACGCATGACATTTTACTTACATATAGTGACCTTTTTTTAACTCATAGTGACCAAGATATTTTTTTTTTCACTTATAGGGATCATTTTCATTGTTATAGTGACTATTTTAATCGTTATAGTGACCATTTTTTTACGTGAAATTTCATGCGTTGGATTTTACCACTTAAAGGTCAAAGATCCCTTCTCATCCTTCTTATTTTAAGCGCCCTTCTTATTAGATCCCTCATATATATAGGGGAGGGATCCAATGAGAAGGGTGCTTAAAATAAGAAGAATAAGAAGGGATCTTAGCCATTCAAATGGTAAGATCCAATGCTAGAGATTTCATGTAAAAAAATAGTTACTATAACAATAAAAAATAGTCACTATAATAATAAAAATAGTAACTATAATAATAAAAAAATTATTATAAGTGAAAAAAAATATTTGTGTCACTATGAGTTAAAAAAGGGTCATTATGAGTACATAAAATATCATCCGTTGGATTTAGGAGATGAATAGCCAAGATGTCTTCTTATCCTTCTCATTTTAAGTATCCAATGGATGATATTTTATGTACTCATAATGAACCTTTTTTAACTCATAGTGACCAAATAATTTTTTCACTTATAATGACTCTTTTTATTATTATAGTTACTCCTTTTATTATTATAGTGATCATTTTTTATTGTTATAGTAACCATTTTTTTACATGAAATTTTCAGCGTTAGATTTTACCATTTTAATGACTAAGATATCTTCTTATTCTTCTTATTTTAAGCACTCTTCTCATTAGATCCCTCCCCTATATATATATATATATATATATATATATATATATATATATATATATATATATATATATATATATATATATATTATGAGGTCATTGAAGTCTATCAAAGTGAATCGTATCCAATGATCAGTCATTATTCACAAGTGATAGGTTCTCTCCGAATGCAATTTCAAGCTTTATAGAATAATCATAATCTATGTAATTTGATAATTTCTAAGAAGAATGAGAATATTGGAGATGATGGAGTAAAGCACAATATCAACACAATTAGGCTTTTGGGCATTGTTAAACATCATCCGTAAATCTCTACCTATCACCTATAGTTTTTACATCTTTACCCGAATTTTCCCTTATTTCATATAACATTTATTTATCCTACTCTAACTCATTTTAACAAACGTTTACTCTCGGAAGAGTGTAAATCCTAGTCCAAGCATTAGATTGACATGTTTTTTTAATTTAAAAACCCCTTATTTTAGGCTTATAGGGATGACAACCCAATCCGAATTCGATTCGATTATAATCTGTTTCGAAGGAAAAGGTATGATCCAAACCCATTATAAAAAAAAATCTGAATCCAACAAAAAAGTCCATATCCGAATAGGATATGGATTTTGACTCAGATCTTGTATTACATCTGACCCGAATAAAATTCAGCTTATATTTAATATTTTTATTTACTATTTATATTTAAATTAAAGAGTTCTATTATTAGAGTTTTCCTTTTTTTATAACTCGTTTCTTCTTAATGTTTTTAACCACCGATGTGGGACAAAACTTATATAACTTTTCCTTTTTCATCTTAGATTGTCATCCTATATATAGTTTTATACATGACTTTAATCATCACATACTTTTATTAAAAATCAAACATGGTTCAAGATTTTGAGTAGTATAGTATTATTTTAGTGACAGGTAATAATAATGACTATGTGTACTTCTTATCTTCCATCTCATTTCCCATTTACACATTCATTCTTTATTATTTATTTATTTAAAATGAATTGGTTAACAACTTCTCATTATTCTTTTTGTTGTTGCATTTGAAAAATATACTCCTCCTTGTGTTTTTAATTGTGATTTGGTATATGTCTTAGCTTGTATACGAGAATAAACTAACTTCTACAATTATAATTATTTACTATAAATTTTGAACAATAAACGTTTGCTAAAAGATTGGTGTAATGCTTTGTAATTTTTAACTCTTAAACTATTTTAATAATATTTTATAAAAGTTATTACATGTATTCTACAAAAATATAGTAAAGCAAATGTTGACAAAATGAAATAATGAGTAGGCTTACCTAGCTAATTCAGCAAGGTGATGTAATAAAGGTATAATTAGTATCAAGTATAAAAAAAATATTTTGATGTGTATATTACTATTTCTATTGATATACCATGTTTTGTTTCTCATTTCTATCCACTAATTTTATTAATCCATATTGTAATATATAATTGATCATCAATGTCCTCAACTAATATTACCAGTTTAATAAGAGCACAACTAACTGTTTTAATTTGTCAAATAAATTTTAAATACGAAGTATAAATCATGTTTTTATTGCCTATGATAGCATGTGTTTCCCTCTTCATTAATTTTTTTTAGGCATACTATTTTTTTTCCTCTCGAGTGGAAGGTGGGCTAAACTCTTTGGCTTATCTCCAATCTAGTAACATGTCGAACATTAAAAATTGAAGGTACTATTTAAAACTCAAGTGTCTCACGTTGAAAAACAAATTGAGTGATACCATAAGAGAATAACTTTATAAAACGCCACATTGAAAAGGGAGGTTTAATTATAAAATTAAGTGTAACATGAATATGACTTTATAAAACCTCACATTGAAAAGAGAAGCAATATTATAAAACTTAAGTTTGAATCTACCTAGGTCCAACCCGACTCCGACACATTGTTATTCCTACTCATGTACGCACCCATATAGCTGCGAAGTCATTCGATTCGCGAATTATGATATCTACTAAATCAACTTCGAGGGGACATAGTTACAAGGCTCCAAATGACTCGAATTTTTTTAAAATTTTGTATTTTTTCAAGATCTACGACACCCTTAAATCACCATAGCCTACTTATTTTTCCCAAAAAAAGGTCTCTAGAAGGGAAATTGTGAAACTTTTTTCAATTTTACCTACTACTAATTTTAAAAATAACGAAATTATACTAATTAAGTGAGCTTGTCCATACTTACCAATTAATACTAAATATATTAATATGAATCAATTATTTTCATTTTCGTTAAAAAAATATTAATTATTTTTATTTTTATTAATTATTTAGTTTTGAATTTTGTAAAATAAAATTTGAATTTTGTACAAAAAATTATTGTCAAATATAATTATTCCTAAATATTTTTATTACTTAAAAAAGCACATGTTCCTTCATGGAGAAACCGTCCACTTTGGATGTTCCACCATGAAGAAACTGTCCATTTTGGACATAGTTTTTAAACTAAGTAAAACCATGTAAGGGCAGTTTAGTTAAATAATGTGCAAAATACGTATTTTATATGGGCGATAGATAGATATTTAAGAGCGAAGCTTAGAGATTCATAGGCTTATTTTTAATTAGTGAAATAAAAAGAAAAAAAAATGAAAGAGTTGTTTGTATTTAGGATTGAAATAATTGTTTAGTGTAATCTTTGTTTCTTTCTAAAAGGAGCCAGCTAGTTGCATACTCCCTTGGAAACAAATTGAGTCTCTTTTTTATGTGTATGCGAAGAAAGTTAAAATGATAACTACTTCAATGATTCGTCCTTTTTATGGCGTTAAGCGAAAATTTGTAGGGAACCAAACATTATCATATCTGTAGATACAATCATAAATTATCATACATTATCAAAATTTTCCATCAATATTTAACTGTAGATACAATCACATTGTCATTTCTATTCTAGAAATTAAATTAATGTATTCATGATCAATCATTTCTATTATGAAGACTTTAGAAATTCTTCTAGAGGAGCCTTATAGTCATAAAAGGTGAGTTGTGCATGAATTATGTTGTTTAATGAATTATGTCTATCAAACCTCCGTGATACGAGAAACAACCCGTTTAGGAACCGATCCGGATTGACCCGAATCGACTATAATCCGAACTCAAAATCTATTTGAACAAAAAACAGCCCCCTATTACATATCTAAGATTCGATTCTAATTAACTTGAACATAACATGATCTGAACTAGGAACAACCCGCTAAAATCCATACAAAACCGATCCAAATTGACCCGAATCGAACATTATTTGAACCGAAAAAATCCACCGTAAACCGTCATGGAACCGATCCGAATGGACCCAAATCGAACATGACTTGAACTGAACATGACCCGACCTAAACCCGACTAAGTAAATAATCGATTTGACTCGACCCGACAACCATAGGACCCAAAAGAACAAATTTATCCGTTTCAACCCGACCCGAAAAGAAATAACTCGCGATGAGTCAACCAATAACCAATCCGTAGACCCGAATTGACATCCTATATAACTATAAGCTTAGTAACATTATTAGCTTATCACTTGTGAAGCAAAACTGCAAGAACAATGTTAAACAAAATACCAGTTGACACTAAAATCGTAAGCATTTTCTCAACGTAAGACTTGAGTACAGATTTGTAACCAAGTGAAATATCGTCACTTTTGTTGGATTCTTCTTGTTTCAATTCAACGAAAGAAATTTCATAGGGTCAGAGGTCAATTTGGCAAGTGCCATACACAAATTTGCAACAAAGATGAGAAACATTTTCCATTTTTCCGCCGTGGTTTATAATTTTATACCAGTGTTCCACTCCATAGTCTTAATACAAGGGCCCACAAGTACCTTCAGCCAATCAAATTAGGAGAGAAAGAGTAAGATAAGGCTGTGTTTGGTTGGAACTTGGAAGACAAAGTCCAAGTCAATGGTAATAAACGCGTAACAGACCGTCCATTAGTATTCTGCCAACTCATAATTTATTCCTTGCCATAGTATTATGGGCAATGCTTTATTATTTCAGAGTCCCAACTTATAAGCAGGTTTATGATAACATGATACAAACAAACTTTATTAATTTTTATTTTCCAATATGGAATTCATGATTGGTTTCGAAGTGAATAAATATTATAATCTGGTTCATGAAATGAAAATATTGTGAACAAAAACCTTTTGTAAAAAAAAAAATGCATTATAGTTTGAAATCCAATTTTGTTTTGTTTGACATATGATAATATCATTTCAATATCATACTACTCAAAATGTTGTGGATAATTTTTTTTTTTTTTTATTGATGTTTTCAGTTTCTTACACTCCATTTATCTCAAAATAAATTTATATTGGGCTCAAAATATTTTACTCCCTCTGTTCTTTTTTATTCTTCCCATTTGAAATATTGTAAATTTTAGAGTCAAACTTTGACTACGAGTTCTCCTCAATATAGATGAGACATATTAATTTGGGATCTTGATAAATTCGTCTCAATGTGTATCTTCTAAACATGAGTTTTTTTTTATATAATTTTTATAAAAGAACAATTGAAAATATTTGAATTTTAAGTTTACATTAGATTTACGCAAAAAAGAACTGAGGGAGTAATTGTTTAGTTTTGAGAGAATGATCGGAGCATGATGAATTTGCATGATTCCTTCCACCGTACAAATCCATTATATCAAATAATTTCATACCAATAATTTCACACCATTAATTTCACTTATTAAATTAGAGCATAATTTTTTTAACAAAAGACTTTCGTTTTCAATTGATTTGAATTTAGGACCAAACAATGTTTGCAGAAAATAGTTTTTGTACGGAGATATGATAAAAAAAATAACCCTAAACAATTATGAGTCATTGAGTCTCTTTTTCAACAAAGTTTTAGAGGACAAAAAGGCCCCCAGCACATGAGCACACCAATAAATACCATTATTTCTTTAATATCAAGTAGCAACTAGCAAGACCACTGCCAAAAAAAAAAAAAAGTTTGTAGCAGGATTTTTCACCACCATTCCTCAAAAACCATCCACCAAATCACCGCCCCATGAGAAAATCTCCGCTACTTTTGCTGCTAATCACAGTCATAACTCTTCAATCTCAGATATGGCAATCAAATTCCCAGCAAACATATGTGAACAACAACCAGCTAGACTGTAACAACAACTATAACAACACATATGGGTTTCAGTGCAATGGAAACAGGTCTTGCACAGCCTATCTCACCTTCCGGTCTCAACCGCCTTCCTACGCCACTCCCCCGAACATCGCCTTCCTACTCAACTCCAACGTCTCTGCCATCAGCCAGCTCAACAACATATCTGAGGTGGACCCCATCCCTGCAGGCCGACTCATCGTCGTTCCTGTCACCTGCTCCTGCACTAGGACAACCACCCGCAGCAGCGCCAACAACAATTCCTACTATCAGCATAATGCGCGGTATAGGCTGCAGACTCTTGGTGAAACCTATTTCTCCACTGCAAATAACACATATCAGGGGTTGACTACATGCCAAGCTATGATGGCTCAGAACGATCTCAACATGACAAGCCTCCTTCCTGGTGACTATTTTCGGGTACCCCTCATGTGTGCCTGCCCTACTGCTCAGCAGGAGAGACAGTACAGGTCTCAGTATCTGCTGTCCTACCTTGTTACTTGGGGTGATGATATATCTCTGATTGCAGAGAGGTTTGGGGTTGATCAACAGAGTGTTTTGGATGCTAATGAGCTCAGAGCTGATGATGTTATCTACCCTTTTACCCCGATTTTAGTGCCTCTAACATCTGCTCTTACTAGCGTAAACCTTCAATTTTCTTCACCTGCTCAGCCGCCTCAATCTAATGCTCCTCCTGTTAGTCCTGAAACTCCTGGTACCGGTACTGGTGGTAGTTCTTCGAATATAGGAATGTTTATAGGAATAGGGGTTGGAGGTGGGGTTTTGATACTCGGTCTTGGTTCCTTCCTACTATGGTTCTTCCTCATCCGCCCCTCAAGGAAGAAGCCGCTTCCTATCTTCAAAAGCGACGAGAAAGGTGCTATGGTTTCTGAATCATCTCTTTACACTCCCACTCCTGTATCTTACACCACCAGCCACATCAGCACGAGATCGTCGTCTATTGATTTAGATGGGTTGAAGCTTGCAATTGGGTCACTGACTACTTACAAGTTCAAGGAAATAGAGAAAGCAACAAGGAATTTCAGTGAGGGCAATAGGATAAAGGGCTCCATGTTTAGGGGTGAGTTCAAAGGTGATGAAGCTGCAGTCAAGATTTTGAAAGGCAATGTTCCTAATGACGAGATTAATATTTTGAAGCAAATCAACCACTCAAACATAACTCGATTGTCAGGGTATTGCACCCATGAGGGTAACACTTACTTGGTATTTGAGTACGCTGAGAAGGGTTCCCTGGATAACTGGCTTTTTCACCAACAGAAGTTCCTATCTGTAAACGATGATTCACTCTCCCCGCCCGTTCTTAGTTGGAAACAGAGAGTCCAGATAGCATGTAACGTAGCTGATGCTCTGAACTACCTGCATAGCTATATTCACCCTCCTTACATCCACAAAAATCTCAAGAGTAGCAATGTACTCTTAGATAACAACTTTCGGGCGAAGATCACAAATTTCGGGCTTGCAAGAACTATCCAAGACAACAGTGAAAACGGGGAGATGCACTTGACCAAACACGTCGTTGGAACACACGGTTACTTAGCCCCTGAGTACATAGAAAACGGGGCAGTGACCACCAAACTAGATACATTTGCTTTCGGTGTCGTGATTCTCGAGCTCTTATCAGGAAAACCAGCCGTCAAACCATCAGGCACCAACAAAGGAGGAGCAGACGATTTATTGTTCATGGTAATCAGGAAGATGTTTGAGGGGGAAAACGTGAGGGGAAAGCTAATGGGGTTCGTAGACACTAATCTAGGAAGAGAGTATCCCTTGGATTTGGCATACACAATGGCCCAACTAGCCGACAGATGTGTCGATCCAGATATGAATTCTCGACCAACTATGTCCGAGGTCTCAATGACACTCTCTAAGATATTCTCTTCATCATTGGATTGGGATCCCTCAGACGAACTCACATACTCATCTTCCTTCAGCCACACCAGATAATTACGGGTCTCGCACAACATCAACCGCGATCACTTTACATTTCTACTGCTACATACACATTTTGCTATCATTATTAGACAGTGCATTCCATGTAATTATAGTAATATCATCATCAGCAGAATCTTTTGTATTACTAGCTTAAATCATTCGATAATAATACAAATTTCATCCAAAAGAACACAAATTCAACAAACTTGATTCAAATCTAATTCTGATCGTTCTACATAGCAACTGCTACTGACACATTTTGCTATCGTTATTCGATAATGCATTCCATGTAATTATAGTAATATACGTTGTATTTGTAGAACTACTCATCATTAGCAGAATCTCTTGCATTACTAGCTCAAATTATTTGATAATAATACAAATTTCATCCAAAAAATCACAAATTCATCTAATTTGATTCAAATCTAATTGTGATCATTGCCACTTTGATGGTCATCGGAAAAGTAAAGGGTATCATCATCAGCTTGCAATTGTGCATTCTCTCTCCTCAATTTCTCCTCCTCATACTTCTTCAACCTCTCATCCCACTTCGCCTGAAAAATCCCCAAATTTCAAAACCCCAATTCAATCCAAAATCAGCAAAAGTAAATCATACCTAGTGATGTGAATGCATGTATAGAATTCTTTCCATCTAGTTGAATCATATTTCCTCTAAGATTCATCATATCTTTACTAATCCTACTTAGATTAGGATTTGATTATTTTAATTTCGGTAGGAGTCTTATCTGAAAGCCAAGATTGAAAATTTTGACCAAGTAGTAAGAATTTCAAGATAAGGAGAAGTGCTTATTACATTTGACGGTTCTTATTACATTTTGTTGGTGTTTTATTACAACTTTAGTGACATGGAAAGTGATATGGCATGGGAATGGACGAGACTACACACATGTGATTGTATATTTAGTGTTTTACTTTAAATAAAATAGGTTAAGAGTAGCTAATTTATAATTTTATCTTTTTAGGTGTTAGAAATCTAATTAACATAAGATAGTGTTAGAGTTTTGGTAGAATTATGTAATATATAGGCAGCATTATCCTATTGGTTATTAGGTGGTTATTAGGAGTCCTTTTACAAGTAGGATTTCAAGTTTCAATATGATTCAAACTCTTAAGCTTGGGGTATAAATAGATGTGTGCCCAAGTTGAGGAAAATCAGATTTTGAGCTTGTTTTCTTGTTTTAAGCAATAAACTTTGAGAGTTTATTATTCTTTGTGCGTAACAAATATTTGTGAGCTAGTGCTTTGCTTTAAGTTCACGCGAGAAAGTTGAAAGAATTGAGGATGTTTCTTTAATCAATTCTATAAAATTTCGCCCTAGATTATAGCCTTTGGTGCGTTGCTTTATAAGTTTATAATCTAGTTTCTATCCTTTGTGTGAATTAAAGTTCTTATACCTAGATTCACATCACCTAGAAAATTTAACCATGGAAGAGAGAGAATTGAGAGAATGTAGTCGAACCTTGTAGCTGATTTCAGCGCAATGCATGACGTAAAACCCTAGAATGCCACCGGAAATGGTGCCGGCGATGATGTGGACGTAACCCCATCTTTGTAAATGCACTGCTTTCATTAATTATGCAGAAGCTTATTGGATTTCGCAACGAAATGTGAAGCTCTGGTAGCGCTGGTTTTGGCTTTAATGTTTTTGTCTCTATGTTTGGGTTTAGCGATGTCAAAATCTGACTCGACTTGGAACCCACCTGTATCCGACTTGGTTTTAGCCCAAACATCGAGGCTTGTAACCGACCCAATTTGATCTGAAATCAACTCAAAACCGATTAGACCCTATATTCCAAGACTCGAACCCGATCAACATCTGACCCGAATGTGACCTAAATTGTTAATGATCTGACCCGAAACAACCTAACCCGTTAATGACCCAACCCGATGACAACCCAAAACCGATTAGACTCGACAACTATAATGACCTAACAGATAACGACCCGTGACCCGATTTTACCAATCAGTTATTAATTATGTATGACCTAATTTTACTAACATGTTTTTACCCGATTTGAGATAACATTAAAACTATACTTTCATATTATTTTCAAAATGTATAATTTATGAAACTAAACTTAGAATTATTAACCGACTTCCTAAATATTTTGACCCCACCTAACCCAACCCGAAAGACCAAGGTGACTCGTTTAGACCCGATGAAATAAGACCCCATTCAATAATTTTCCTTGAACATTTAATCACATTTGGGAGATCGAATATGGATTAATCACTATTGTATGTCCATGCATATTTTTTAATGTATTTCTGAAAATTTCTTTAATGTAATTAATGTATTTTTTAAGTTTAATTTAATGAACTTCTAGGTAATTTAATGTATATTTATTTTAATTTCATGTATTTTTATGTATTTTTGAACTATAAATTAATATATATTTTTTACAATCCTAATTAAGTGGGAAATTGATAATTAATAACCAAAACTACATTACACGATATATAAATAGAAATAAATTTTATAGTGGGTAAATGTAAAGTAAAAAATAGAGTATTAAAATGATGAGAAAACTCATTGATGTGGAAAAAATAAAAGAAAGACGATTAAAACGAGGAAAAAAAATAGTAGAAAAAGTGGATATCTTTACATAAGATATATGAAAGGAGGATTGAAGATAGAAAAAATAAGATAGGTAACTAAGAGGGAGTAGCTTTTGATATCTTTACATGAAAACTGTACTATTATGAAAAGGCCCAAAGTTGCAAGTTTCAGGAACTTTAGCGACACCTCGAAGTGATCGACTTCATTCAACAAACAAACACACAGAGATAACCCAAAACCCTAAATTTCCCCCCCAATTTCGATGTCTTCAATTGATCAAATCTAACCCAACAGTGAACCCTAATCCCCAAATTTCCCCCAATTGCTTCCCCAATTTGTTCGATAATGGAGATATTGAAGGATTATCCTTCCGATATCGATATCGGGAGTTCAATCGATTCTTTTCAGAAGGGAATGGATGCGCAGAAGCTGCTTTTTCATTCTCAGATCGATCAACTCCGCAACATCGTCGTTACTCAGTGCCAACTCACAGGCGTTAACCCTCTCTCTCAAGAAATGGTTTTCTTTTTTTTTTTCTCATTTTGATCTCATTTTGTGAACCCTAGAGTTTGATGATTTTCTTGATTTGTGTTAATGTCTCATGTTAGCTGTATGTGGTGTTTTTCAGGCTGCTGGTGCTCTATCTATTAATATCGGTAAGCTCGACGATTACTATCTTTTACTTGTGTTGTGTCTCGAAAGACTTGTTGGTTAATGTGTTGTTATTGAAAGAGCTGTGTGGAGAACATATATGTTTGTGAATGTTGTGAAAAGCGAATGGAACTACTTTTTGTGAGTTATGTTGCATCATCTATGCAGTTTTTAGTAATATGGATGTTTATGATGGAAATGTTCTGTATTTGCATCGTCTCAAAAGACTTGTTGCTTCTGTGTAGTTCTTGTTCTTGTAAGAGTTGTTTGTCAAGGATTTCTATTTGTGATTGTTGAGCTTCTTTTTTTTGTGATTAAGTTGTTAATGGGAACTTTAAAATTGTTGAGTTTTAGGGAAAAGGCCTAGAGATTTGTTGAACCAGAAGGCTTTGCAATATATGCAAGCAATTTTTTCTATAAAGGATGCTGTTAATAAAAAGGAAACTCGCGAGATTGGCGCTCTTTTTGGTCTAACAGCAACACAGGTATAGCTTTGATGGATCTTATATTAGCATTGAGTATGCTTGCATTCTTGAGATGGAACACTTTGCTACTTCGAACTGGCTTTTGATTTGTGTTTCTCATGGCATTTATAGGTGAAAGAGTATTTTGCTAGTCAGCGCTCTAGGGTAAGGAGTTTGGTGCGTTTATCTAGAGAAAGAGCGGTTAGGGCTAGTGGTGATAATGAATTACAAGATGGTGTATCTGCTGATCCTGAACTTATGCTGCCCGTAGATACTACTCCATTGAGCTCCGTGGGTCCTGCTAATGCCGAGGAATCACCTTCATGTTCAAATCAAGATGAATTATTGCCAGGATTAGGAGAGTCTGAAAGACATTTTGTGGAAAATATTTTCAACTCTATGTGTAAAGAAGAAAGCTTTTCTGGCCAGGTGAAATTGATGGAGTGGATCTTGCAGATAGACAATCATTCAGTCTTGTGTTGGTAATTGCTTATCAGCCAACAGCTAGTTAGTTTTTTTGTGTTAATTTTTTCATACTTCTGTGGTGATTCAGCTGCTTTCCTGTATGGTTGTAGGTTTTTGACGAAAGGTGGTGTCATGATCCTTGCTACTTGGTTGAGTCAGGCTGCTAGTGAAGAACAAACAAGTGTGATTTGTGCCACTCTCAAGGTCAATATTTATGTCGTTATGGACTTGTTTGGTTTCTTGTTAGAGGTTAGACTAATATCCTACAATGTTGACTATCATGTAGGTTCTTTGTCATTTGCCCTTGAATAAAGCTCTTCCTGCTCACATGTCAGCGATACTCCAAGGTGTTAACAAATTGCGCTTCTACCGAGTTCCAGGTTTGTGCTAGTTTTCATCCCTTTACTTACTGCTCATGCTGCATCTTAAAGTTATCCGGATTCCTGCAAAATTGCAATATATCCTGTATGAATGGCAGCATATTGAAAATAATCATAAAGTAAATATACAAAGTATTAACATGGTCGTTTCTATGAGTATTTCTTTGTAATGATAGTGATTGTTGTAAAGTGTGTGTTGAGCTTCCAGTTTCTGGCATTTTGGGGTCAGTTTGTGTAAGCCTTTGTTGCTCAGAAAGTCAGAATCTGATAACAAGGTTGGTTACTGGGATTGTGGGTACTATAATTGATTAAGTACATCTCTGAATTCTATTCTTTTGACTATTTTATTTCCAGTAATTCTTTTTCAAGCTACTTTTAGTGAATGGGAGAGAGTACATCATTTTGTCCAAGTGTATATGTGTCATGGTCCTGTATTTCACCTTAGAAGTTATATAGCGTCCATAGAAATGTGCTCTATTGTCTTTCTTTGTGCTTTATATTTCCCCCCACCTCCTCCTGTTCTTTCTAAATCTAATTAATCTGATTTGAAGATCAGACATCTCAAATAGGGCAAGAATTCTCTTGTCAAAGTGGAGCAAAATGTTTGTCAAAAGCCAAGCTTCAAAGAAAACTATTGGCATAAGTTCTGCCACTGATCAAGATAGAGACATGACCAGAAGGCATGCTTCTTGTACTAATTTCAAGAAAGTATGTTGTTTTATATTGCCGTTGCCCTTCTAAAATGTGGAACTTGAATATTCTTCAGGATTGGTGAACTTGATGGAGAATATTCGTGGCAGTCTTCCGTTAATAATTCTGTGAGTATTATATAAACAAGGTTTATTTCTTTCTTTGAAGGTTGTTATGTACTTTTCTGACATGTTTATGGCTTATTTTCTTGTTTCACAGGATGACTTGTTACTCACCTCATATGTTGGTTTAGACAATACCAGGTGGTTATAGATTTTATGCATCCACTTGCATTCCTCTTGGTTAACCCTACTTTCCAACTTGTCATATATTGCCTGTACTGATTTATGGTGGTTTCAGGAACATGGAAACTCCAGAAACAATGAAGCTGCTCACAGCATCTTCAGATGAATCTAATAAGAAGCTCATCTCAGGGACATCGGCTGCTTGTATCCTTCAACCTGTATATTTATTTTTTTGTTATTTTTCTAGTATTCTTTCATAACATCGTTATTTGGAAGCTATGGACTATAGGTTGTTCATATGAATCCTTTCATGATGTAGCTCTATAGTATTTTCTTATATCTTGAGCGCTATCTTGAAATTTTCACATTCCTTAGCTATTTACAGATAATAAAGAGCGCAGAAAGGTTCAGCTTGTTGAACAGCCAGGCCAAAAAGCAGCTAGCAACAGCCAGCCAATTAAAGCAGCAGTTCCTGCTAATCAAAGGCGTCCTATTACTGCCGATGAAATACAAAAGGCTAAACTGCGTGCACAATTCATGCAGAGCAACAAAAGGAAAACTGAAGGTCCCAATAAACCTTCTTTACTTACTAATGATTTGCTTTCAGCCTCAGAAGCTTATCTTCGACCTAAGATAGAAGCGCAGAAAAAGGCGAGGCTGCTTCCTCCAAAGAGTATTAAACTGATGGATTGTCTTTCTGATCAAAAGCCACCTATTGATCAGAAGGAATCTGTTTTGGAAAAGTGCCGGAGGGTCCAAATCCCTTGGTGGACACCCCCAGGTACAGCTTCTTCATGCTTTTGTTCAAATCTTTTGTTTCCTTTTGAGATTATTGCTCTTGAAGGGCACTTAATATTAGACAGTAAATGTCTTCTGCAGTTAAAGGAAGTAAGTATCATCTTTGTTTTTCTTTTTTGTTTTTTTTGGCAAGGATCATCTTATTTGTTATCAGGGAAACTCTTTCAGATGATTAATCACGGTTTTACACTTTTTGCCTCACGATGCTATAAAATCAATGGCAAAAGCTCATCAGTGAAATAGTTGATATTCCTTAGTTTTAGTGTGTCTCTAAGTTGTATAGAACATAAAAAATTGTACAGTCAAGGATGTTAAACTTAGTCTGTTTGGGAAAAGAATTATTGACAATGGTCTTCTATTTTTTCATTTTCTTTTAAAACTTTTCAAAGTTATGCTCATGGAATTGTAGAATGGCATAATGTCCGATGACCTCACCAGCTGTTTGTGGTTGCAATTTTAACATTCGTCTTGTTTTCTGTTGTTTGTACGCTGCTCATTGAAAGATGTTCTAACATCTGATGTTGCAATGGACAAATGGCCAAACATAATTTGGTACATTTATTTCATTGTCCAAAGCATTGATTTTACCATCAGTTATCAAAATTTGCCCTGCTTCAGTGTATGAATGCGATTACACTAGTCTTAAAATTATTCTTAACAGAAAACAATATTTTTAGTTCATAATTCTCAACTGTTCAAAGTTGGACAAAAAAAACGCAATTAAGCACGTAACTTGCGATGAACTATCTATCTCAACAACACGGTTCTATTTTTCTATGGGTTGCTTAAGCTTTATGTATGTAAAAGAAATTCCTTAATGACAAGGAAAAAGAGAGGAACCAAGAACGAGGAAGGAAGCAAATTTAGTTGGAGATTACTGAGGCCTACTTTCTTGTATTTTTATATCGTGTTTCTCTTTGCTTTGCTTAGTGTGTAAAAGCACTCAGTGTTGTGGGTTGTTAAGTGAAGCTCATCTGGTTCTAGAAATAATGTCTATTGTATAAGGTTTGTATATGCAGCTATCAAATAGTACCAAGTATTTACTGTAGAGCTTCGGAAAAAAAAAAAGATAGGATTTCTAATATCAGAATGGGAATTTGAATGACAAGACAAACTGTTCATAAAACAAGGACTACCTAATACAGATCATATCATAATATTTGTTGCAGAAGTAGCATTTTTTGAAATCACTTCAGGTTAATTTCAAAATTGGGACAAACCTGAGTTTATCCGCATATATACATAACCAGACGTATGTTGTATGGAAAAATTAATGACTGATTCGTATGGTTGCTAATCTCCGTTCTTAAAGATGTAAGGATTTATTTTCTTTGTGCCTGCTTGATGTGTAAATAACTTGGTAGTCATGTTGTTGCCCAAGAAGAGTTTTAATGTGATTTTGCCGGAGATTGTATAATATTTGTTTCTGCCTATGGTGTGCGCTGTATTTTCTTTTTTCTCTTTGTCCTAGAGTAGTGATCATTAAAAGGCAATATATATGTGCATGTGATAAATGGGCAGTTTCAGAGAATCAAACACCCTTGTTGGCAGCCATCTTAATCATTTTAGTAATGATCCCACTTGCACTGTTGATTGTTCAATGTTATGAGGCTCCTGATGCATGCACTCTTAGCCAGCCTTGTGTCTCCATGTTCCAGAAATCGATCATCAGCTTCTCAATACTGCTGTAGTGTTTGACCAGATGGGGTATGGAGTATCTTTTGGCAGACAAATGAAGGCCGGTTACTGATCTTAGGTCTATATCCTGCGTTTTTGTTGTGCAAATCCTCTGTGGCGTTGACTTTTTTTGTTCCAGGATTCATTCATGTGATCTAGTCCCATGACCAACATGGCAGAATTCCATTTTTGACATCTCTCTTTGATAGTCAAATTTCTGTTTTCAGTGAGATTTTTCCATGTGAATAACCGCAGTGGATTTGAGATTATCAGTACTGTCAAAAATCTGTGCAACTATTATGACATTGACGACAGCTATCTGCACATGCAGAATGTAGCCTCCTGGATCACATTCATTACCTCCAGGCTCGTGTAATAAGACATTCATGGAGGTGTATGGGACAGCTTATGCAGGGAAATAGTGTTAATGCAGTTATACCTACAATCATAGGAAAAATAATTTAAAAAAAAAACGGTCAACTGTAGAAATACAATGACGTCAGAATTAGAAGAGGGAGATGGTATGCCTGAGAGGAACAGAATAAAGCTGTAAAAGTTTATTCCTTTCAAGTTTCAACACGTGCATTCATGTTATTACATATATAAAGGACGTCCAAAATTTATTTGGTCAATGATCTCATCAGACAACGAAATGTGCTTTCCTGTTGTGTGGTGTTGCGGCTGCTATATCTTCTTGTGGGATATATGATTATTTGCCGCTGATTTGTGTTGTAAATATTTTTGATCAATTCTTGGCTTTACATAGCGGTACCGTATTCAACGTATTTTTCTGTATGCATAAGCTTACAAGTGAACTCGTGGTAATTATTGTTGTATTGTTTTCTCCACTCCTGCAGAATTTCATCCGACAATGGAAATTGGCAGTGGCGAAAGCAGCAAGGAAATGGAGGTCCAGAGGAACCGTATCCACCGAGAAAAGGAAATTATATATCAAACGCTTCAAGAGGTTCCACCTAATCCGAAGGAGCCATGGGATGTCGAGATGGACTATGATGACTCCTTGACCCCAGAAATACCCATTGAGCAGTTGCCTGATGCTGATGGCGTGGATGCCCCAGTTACTTCAGCTGAAGGTCAAAATTCCTCAGTTGCTTCAGCTAACCCGCCCCCATCATCACAGGCTGAACCTGATCTTGAGCTCCTTGCAGTTTTGCTCAAAAACCCAGAATTAGTCTTTGCCCTGACCTCTGGTCAAGCAAGCGGACTGTCAAGTGAAGATACAGTTAAGCTCCTCGATCTTCTCAAGTCGAGTGGAGGGGCAGCGTTGTTGAACGGGCAAGCCTCTGAGAAGACTGAAGAGGTGAAAGTTGAAGTTTCTCTTCCGTCACCTACTCCAACCCCTACAAGAAATGTTGAAGTCTCTCTTCCATCTCCAACCCCGCCGAGCAGATTTGAAGTTTCTCTTCCCTCCCCGACGCCTTCTACCAATCCTGGGCCGGTGCGTGTAAATTGTATTTATATGGCAATGTTCTCACATTTCTATCTTGCAATGGATTTTGGCAAATATTTTGGTAATCTTTGTCTGGGCATCATTCACCTCAAAATGTCATTCCCATCTTGTTTCAACAAATTGACCCATTTGCCTTCACCTAGCTCGTCTAGTACTTAGCAAATTTCTCAATAAGACCTTGCTCATCCCATTCTTTAACCTCAAATTAGTGATTCTTTTTATTTGTTTTTTATTTTTAGGTTCTTTGTTTACTGTTATCTTACTAAAAATAATAAAATTTGAGGTGAGGTCTCAGTCTACGGTAAATTCCTTTTTTTTTTTTTTTTTTTTTTTTAAGTATAAGATCCCACTTGGACCAATCTCATGGAGTGGGGAGTGTAGCAGGTGTAGGATTTCGTCTTTCAGGAGAATGACAGCAAATTCCTGATATTACACCTTTTACAAATATAAATTAGCTGTCCCATCGGCCCAAACAGCCCCTTCATTCCAAAAGAAAGCAATGAGAATCCAACTGTTAGGAGCAATTAGTAATTACTATAAACTGTGTTTTTACTCTTTGTCAATTGAATAAATGTTGGCGGGTGTCACTGAGCACTCTGAAAATCAATGGAGCTCAACAGGTTCATTGACTAACTGTATTATTCTTTTCCAAATTTGTCTAATTTTCTTGATTAGTCTTCTATACTCATAAGTGTTTAGAGATTGTATTCTAAAATGGCGTGTTTGCATAAACTTGCAGAGTGGATGGACAGTAGCAGATGCCGCAAAGAATCCTTTTTCCCATCATACTATGGCAGTTCAGGATAGAGTAACAGCCGTTCCTGTAGTTACAACTGCTGTTATTACTTCAGATAGGCCTCAGAATCGCTACAGCTTGCAGCCCCAGTATCCATCAACGGCACCTGCTGTTATCACATCATTGCCTCACCACCTTCCTTCTCAAACTCTCATACCTGAGAATCAGAAATATTTCGCCTCTGTACCGAGTCAAAACCAACCAAGTATGAATCCTTCGGTGCCTTCATATTCCCGGCCAACACCTGCACTTGCACGGTCACACGTTCATGCACATGCACAGCCACATCTTCCACATCGTCTATCTGAGCAGTACCCGATTACTGAAGGTAGTAATATGGGAATGTTAAAAGCTAGGAATGGTTTGTCTCACAATTCGCCTTTCCCGAATCATGTTAGTCAAACTTTATATAATCCAACTGTAAATGGTGTCGAACCGGGCCCCACCAGGGAGAGGAACGATTATCGCATGGCTGGTCGCAAGGGATACGAAACATGGAGTCCAGAGAAAAGCCCTGGCCCAGCAAGGTATCCCCCTGAGCAACATCATGGACATGGGTGGAGTTACCCAGAGCAGAGAGAAAGGGGATATGGGACCCCTGATAGGCATACTAGGCACCAAAATTGGCAAGGTGGTAGTGGTGTAAACCGGCGATGGAATGGTGATGACCGTAGGCGATAACGACTCTGTATTGGCTTGTATGCCTTTGTTATTCTGTGCATAGGTTGGCAAATTTTTTTAATACGAAACGGACCTGGAAAAGTTGGGATGAGCAGACTTTGTTGGACAGTTGAGTTAATGGAACATCGACCATGGACCTAGGAACACATTTTGGTATGCCAATTCATTTTGACTTAGGAAGAAATTTTTCTTATTCTTTGTTGAGGAAATATGTTCGAAAAAACTTTAAACCGAAGAGAACGTAGGAAACTGTTAATTTTTTGTTTTATATAAATTGAACCATAAACAGCACGACCAAAAACATACTCCCTCTATCTCCCAAAGATTATTCCAACTACGAAAAGTGACTTTTTAAAGATAAAATAGAAATTTTAGGGGGACAACTCAAATGAAATTTTTTTACGAGAATAAGACAATCTTTAAGGGACAATTTAAAATGAAAAATGATGTAATTTTTGAGGAACAGAGAGAGTATCAAACAAGACATCAAAATAAACAAATCAGAGCTCAATATACATAATAAGCAACTTTCCACACTTGTTTAACTCAAGATGTTGAGCAACAAAATTTCCTTTCTCTTTTAACACGAGTAAAACATCATTTACTGTCTGAAAATTACGCTGAGGCCTTTTATAATAAGTTAACGACTGATTGATAATTACCTTCGATAAAGACCTCAAAGCCCATACCTATTCTGCATTATGCAATTTCAAAAGGTCATTTCCCTCTGAGCCTTCGAGTCCCAGCTGCTTGGATTTCACCACTCGACAGCACCCAGACCCACGTAGCCGTGTTCATGTAAGGAAGCGTAAGGTTGCTCTTTCAAAGTGTCTGCATTGCTTTGATTTTGTTTCCACTACACACCAGAGATCTTTATGGAGTATTGATTAGAATCTTCCACAAGCCTTTGAGTTTTATCAAACCACATCAAGGCTGAAGGCAGCCCCTATCTGCTGTTTTCTTAGCATCCGTAGACTTCCCCAATGGTATTATCATTCCCACATATCTCTAAAGAGCACCGATTTTGATATTTTAGAGGTCTTATGTGTAATAATATTCATAGGCCCTTATGTTATGAGTAAAATTTTCCCTTATCCATTTTTTATAGTAAACAAGTTATATAGAATATCATTATTTTATTCTATATTACTAATTTCATCCGTTAAATAATTCAACCATTGTAAAAATAATTGACTAAATTTTTTTAAAAAAAAGTACACACAACTACACAATATATATTTGGTTAGTATGTAGTAGAATAATGATGATATTTTTCAATAAGTGTTAATAGAATACTTATAACCTCTATTATTTGGGTGTCTTATTGAATACTAAAAGTATATTTAGCAAATCATAAAATTGTAAAACTCGAAAATTTAACTTTAATATCAGAGCATACATGTAATACACAATATATATTTTAATAACCAAGATCCTACTACATACAAACCTACCATTATTATTATACCTAATATCCACCAAGAAAAAAATTTGATTGTATTTTATCAAAATACTGAAAATAAAAATCTTAAATTTATGATATTTGTATAGTTATATGACACAATTAGATTGAACGAAGACTAAATTTATTCATTGCAAGACTCTATAAACATATTAATTTATATATCATAATTTTAGGAATTAGAAAATAAAGAACAATAATAGAAGTATGGATAAAGGTACAAATTTTCTTTAAAAACTAAAATATTTAATGTCATAAATGCTTTAAATTAATTTAAAAACTTAGCTAAGACTTTTTAAAGTTTATTTAAACAATAATTTTAAAATTAATTTTGGATCATTCCGTTTCCTGTGCCCTAAGCGGTCGCACTCTGTGCCTAGGTCCAGGGACGGCACTGGCTCTAAAAAGCCACATACCACTGGATGGGCAGGCATCATCTTCGGTCATGTGGTGGGACTTAAAAAGGAGCACAGACAGGCATTGACTCAGTACAGAGCCTCCATAAAAAATGACAGACCTTATGGCAGTCTCCCGCATCAAATTAGCCACAGAAGATTGATGGAAATTTCAAGATTACACCCCTTACCAAGTTAAGCAATCTTTGGGAGCACGTTCACTTTGAGTAATTAGATCATAATTTCACTCCTTGCATGAGAAATCAATGCGGTGGTTGACAACATTTAGCCCAATCACTCTTGGTGTCATAAAGGGGCTGCCTTGACTTCTTTTTTTTTAAAAAAAAAAATAGAAAACTAAATTCGTTGGTAAAGTAATTCAAAAAAAAATATTGCTTTAATTGTTTGCAATCCATTTCTAAACCCATATGTCGATCTTTAATCCGTTGTCCAGCGCCACTTAAGTCCCTCCTTCTCTAGGGCCTTAGAACCCCAAATACTATGCAAATAATAGCTGCTAGTGGACATACCAAAGAAGACCCAAGGAAATCACTATGCAGATGATAATTTCCTAGCGTGACTCAATCAAAGAGATGCTTGGGAGCAGAGTTAGGTGTCAAACTTTTTTTCCATGGAAGACTTCATTGAAAACCTCCATGCCCTGAAAATCATAACCCCCTTGGCCCCTATACACTTAGGTTCGGACATTGAGTCCCATCTGTTGATCTTCGATGTTATTGAACAAATTCATTCACCATGCTAATCTGTAGCTTGTAGATACCATGAGATTATTAATTAGGAATTGCTTGTATCACAAATTTGATAAGAACCTTGTTTTCCATTTTGGCAATTAGAGGAGCTTATGAGCCAAGTCGAACTCGAGTTTAGCTGTGCTCGACTCGAGCTCCATAACTCAAACCCAAGCTTGACTTGAGCTCAAAAGTTCGTGAGTTAAAAATCCAAAGCTGGAGCTCGACTCGAAAACTCAATTCTCAAGCTCGACTCAAACTCGAGCTCGATTAAAGCTTGTTTCAAGCTCGAGCTCAAATTCATTTTGAAATCTTATATAAGCGTAATAAGTTTAAGTACTTATACTTAAATTGGGCCAAGAAGAAGGCTAGGTTTTAGCTTTAATAAGTTTAATTTTAGGTGAAAAACACTATTGAGTTTATATATACTAATTGTTTTGAATCATCTATCATTTTTTTTATATGGGACTTTGAGTTTATATATAAAACTCTCTCCAACCATCTTTCATTTTTAAACAAATATGAGACTTTTGGTTTATGTATCAAACCATATTTTATTTTATTCCAATGTTATATCTTATGTATATTTTTCTATAAATATATATACTATAAATAAAAATCCAATTTTCTCACGAGCTTTTAGAGTCGAGCTGAGCTGTGATTTGCTCAACTTGGCTCGTTACTTATCGAGTTGAGTTTGAAGTCGAGTCGAATCCAATCGAGTCAAGCTTTGACTGAGGTTTGACTGAGTCCAGTCCACGTAGCTCAATTTAATAAGCACCCCGACTGGTAATTAAAGATTTTTCTATATCCGTCCCTTTGAGAGAAACAAAGAATGATTTTTCGATCTCTTGATAGTCATAAAGCCATGACACTTTCATGCTCATCCACTAGCGTCATTTAAAAAAAAAAATTCAGTCAACCCTATCGGCTTCAATAAACTAACACTCTTAATTGCATGCTAAAAAGACATCCAATGTTTCATAATTAATATTTGCCTAAAAGATTCTTCGTAAATGTTGAGTATATCCTTTGAGCATTTTAGTTGGTTGGCTCTAATCGATCTCGGGAGGAAACAATCAAGCCACTCAGCCATTGATCATGAAAGAATAGGAAACTATCGAAACACACTCCATCAAAATATCAACAAACCTCTATACAAATCCCATCTTTAGAAGAAAATATCTCTAGAAAGGATCAATTGAATGACTTGGCTATATCATAAGCCTTACTCATATCCAATTTTATTGTAATATTTTACTTTCTCGGTGAAATGTGAGAAAATGGTGAAATACACATGATACTTCATTCCATTCAAATAGCATTGATATTAAAATAATTGAGACAATTTTACATGTATGTTATGCTTATGTAGTCCTTATAGTACAAAAATATTATTATTGTTAATCATTTTTCTTTCTTCTTACAATATTTTTTTGTTGAAATAACCTAAAATAACACCAGATGTAGATCATGCAAATTAATATGATGGTATAACATGTGCCTTATCCAAAGGCCCTAAAAACGAGTTTATTATCCAACTATAAGAGTTTTAAAAATTAATTAAAAAAGGAGTTTAGAGTCAAAATAGATGGTTTCAGTTACTCTTAAGGCCTAATATAACCTATTAGATTCTTGGTAGTTTATGAAGGTGTTCCCTCACTAGACCGAATTGTCCAAAAATGGATCAAATTTTAAAGGTTATTATATAGTGATTTTAATATAATTTTAAAAATAATTTAAAAATAAAATAAAGGTATTGAATGTTTTATAGGATCATATTGTGTGTGTGTGTGTGTTTGTGTGTGTGGGTTTTATAGGTATTCTCTTTTTGTATTCTAAATTGCCCAAAATAACCAAAATTTAAAAGTTATTATACATTGGTTTTTGTTGTTCGTAAAAATATTTTATAATTGAAATAAAGGTACAAGATGCTTCGTAAGGTCATATAATGATAAATTTGGAACCAATCATTATTCTGTCTCCAAAGGCCCTAAAACTGAATTCAAAGTAGATAATTTAAATAACTCATAGGGCCTATTATGATCATATAAGACCCATTATAAGTACATCTAAGTGTTCCCTAACATGTTCAAAATTGTTAAATATGATCAAATTTTAAAGATTATTACACACTATTTTTGAGATGATTAAAAAAAAATCAAAATTGAATTAAAGGCATGTACCAGATTTGTATTAGGATCATATTATGAAGTTGAAGGTTTTAAATCATTTAATACTTTATATTCGGTAAATAAGGAAATAAAAAGACAAGTTTAGGATTAAATTGTAGAATTTTTGGATAAGTTGAAATAAATATTTAGAATTAAAGCAAATGGCTCCAATCACTCCTAAAGATTAATATAAACTTATAAGACCAATGATAAGTATATCAAATTATTCTCTAATTGGGTGTGAATTGTTCAAAATGATCGAATTTTAAAGGTTATTATGTAATATTTTTTAAAGTCATTTTTACATATATATCTTAATTTATCCTAATAATACTGAGTATTTGGCCTCATAAGATCATAGAGGAGGTGAGAAAAAATAGTTCATTTTGATATTTACATTTATATATAACTTTTATATCTTTAATTGTCTAAAAAAACAAGATTTATTTATAAAATATTTACTTACTATGGAAAAATTTCCTATATCAAGAATCATTGGGTAGTATGAACTATGAAAGTAGTTAATACTAATATGTGTAGTCCTTAATTAAGTTGGTGTAGGATATTTGGGTTGTAGTTTAGCCTACCTAAAATATGAAATATATCTATAAAAAAAAAAGATAATATTGGTTTTATTTAAATTCTTCTTAAAGAATACTTTAAAACAAGATCCAATTTAATATGTTTAATTACAACAAATTTACTATGTCAACAGGTGATTAATATGTGTATTCCTTAGCTAAGTTAGTGTATAATTTAATTTTGGTTTAGCCTATTATTTGTGCTCCATACTTTTAAATCTAATTCTAATGAAATACATATTTTTTGATATTGAAAAAGTTATGCGGATTACAATAATTGCCTTAGTCTAAACATGCCAAAATCATACAATAATTTCCAAAAAAATTCTAAAGCTTCCAAATCATTCCATAATAATTGAAAAAGTTATGCGGATTACTATAATTGTCTTAGTCTAAACATGCCAAAACCATACAATAATTTCCAAAAAAATTCTAAAGCTTCCAAATCATTCCATAATAAGTTTTAACCACGGCATAAACAATATCTTTATGGATATTTTAATATCCTAAAATATAAAATCTATTTTATTAGCTGCTAAAATTTTAATTGTATTTATATTATCACATACATTGGGTGTTCTACAATGAAAATAAACTAATTAAAAAATATGTTAAAATGCTTGAAATATATCTATAAGTGTAAAATAATTATCTATTAATTTAATTATCAACCTCAATTACAAATGTTACTCCATATTACTTATTAAACAATATAATATAATTATTTGGTTTTCCTTATAATTACCTAGGAAGCAAAAAATATAAATTGAATAAAACATCCTATCAACTATTTTAAATTTTTTTTGTACGAAAGTTAAAATATCATTATCATCGTCTATTGAACAATTTGGAACATCATTCAGGTTCAAAACTAGTCCCATTATTAGTTGTCAACTTATGAGTAAACTTTGAATACCAACTACGTTCACATACATATCTTGTCTATAATATTGATACTCTTGCATACCACTAAAACATTAACTATTAACTACTCCAAAAACTTTGTTGATATATTATATACACTTCTAATACCGGATTGCTAAACACAACCCGCAATTACTTATAGTTGCCCGCAAAATTGCACTGAACTTTTCATTCACCTTTACTTTTATTCTTCCATCTGAACCCACCCTTCCTTATTCAATGCCTAGACTATGCAGGCGGATGTAGAGTGAGGACTATGCATCTAGATCAAAATGACTTTTCATAATACATAAAATGCGTGCAAATTTAATATAGGAAAAACATAATGAACATGCTGGTGAAGTCTAATGAACATTGACAACTTAAAGCTCCCCCAAAACCATGAATCATTACTATGGAACCGAACCGTTACTTCTCTTTTCAATTTTCCCACGTACTCATCATGAGCACAAACCCCAATGTTGTGACTCTTCATTTTCCATTTTTACCAAATTTGAAATAAAGAAAATTTTGCCTCTCTAGTTTTCATATTTAGCATTTACATTTGATTCGATTGTAATGAACATTAGAAATATATAAAACGTTCATTAGTATTGAGTATATTGTTCATTATATATTTTAGTGCACATGCTCAAAAGTCCAGCGACATACGATATTTATTATACATGTACATTTGATTCAATAATAATGAACAATAAAAATACGAATAATATACATTGGTATTGACTATTATATACATTTAACATCTTGATGATGGTCACTAAAATTGCTGGCATATAAAATGAAGATCAAATATTCTACATGTATGTTTAATTCATAGGTAATGATCATTAGAAATGTGAGTAATGTATATTATATCTGAATAGTTTATATATTAAGCATCTGGTTGTACAATGTGAAACTGTTACTTATGAAATTTTACATGTACATTTGATTCTATTATAAAGAACATTAGAAATATGAATAATGTACATTAAACATGCTAGTGCACATGCTTAGTGGAAAACTCCTTGCAAATGAAATGTACATTAGAAAAAGTGGTAGTGAAATGTACATTTGATCGAATGTTATCTATATTAGAAATGTGAGTATGTAAATTTAAGTTGAGTAAGTTGCACATTAACATCTTGTTGCACATTTTAGTTGAGTAATGTGTAGTGTGTATATTGTAATAATCATTGAAAGTACCTACAATGTACATTCAGTTTATAAGAAATGTACATTAAAAATCTATAAGATGTACAACAATAACTATTTGTGTAATGTACAATATATATGTACATTTCAGAGAATGATATATACATTTAAATTATTGAGTTTGCTTATTGTAATTATAATGACACAAATGTACATCGTATGACTTTGTAATGAACAAGTTCCTTATAAGTGATGTACATTTACATATCAAGTAATGTACATAATATTTTTCGATAGTGGTGTACGTGTATTGAATACATTGAAATGAAAAATTCGTTAGATTTTAAAATATGATGCAAATTAAATAAAACAAAAAGAATTTCAATAGTTTTATTATTATTATATTTCCAATGAAAAAACAATAAAATCTCAATGCTTCATCATTGCAAATTACAAACCATTAATGATGGTTTTTGCTAGAAAACAATGAATTGTCTGTGTTCATTGCATTTGCTCTACATATTCATTGCGTTTTTCCTTGTTAGCGCTTTGTATTGAACTTTCTTTCGTTTTGAACCGGATGCACCTTTTTTGGATATGCTCAGTCCGAATATAGCTTGCCTAGCCACAGCTTCAGCCGCAGCGTGAACACTGTGCACCCGCCTGCAAGATCCTATTTGCGTTCCTTATTACTTCAAGCCTTCATGTTAGTAGCAGAAAATATATTTTTTTAATGGGTTGTATGATGGGAGAGTTAACTGGTGAATCCCATTGCTTGCTTTCAAGCTTATTATTATGTCCTTTTAATATTTAGGATCCTATAGATATATGTTCAGAAACTTTACTTGCCAAAAATTATCTCAACCCTTGGAAATGACCAAGAAGTAGTACTATATTTTTTAATCGTGAAATGCCCAGTGAAAATATGAAACAGTTGAGGCGAAATTCTGTTGTACATAATATATCTGCTGCTATGAGTTAACTCAGAAATCAACAAAATTCTACATCGAATAGTAGAGAAGACAACATGCAATTTCTACAAAGTTTCAAATAAATATACATATTTTTTTAAGGGGAAAAAATCAAAGAATATAAAATGGAAAAAACCTTGAAATAGGTAAAGGGATACTACTCTGGTGATTCTTGTATTTAGATATATCATAGGAGACATACAGCTTCACCATACACCTGCAAAATAATTAAAATATCCTAATCAGTCTGTATCTTCAAGCAGAAGGAGAGAAGGGCTGTGTAAGGGAAATACTGATCAAACAATATAGATTAAAGTACATTTGCTAATAATTAAAACACAGGTCTCCATAACCTCAGTGAAGAATCATGCAAAGTACAAGAGATTCTATACAGAATTAAAACGAACCAATCCATAAGCAAACTGAAGTTGAATATGGAATTCATCTTCATTTCCCAGGTCGAATAATGAATATGTTTGATATCGGTATTGTTGATTTGTTGCTTGTTACAATGTTGCGAATAAGAAAGTAATAGTTTCTCAGACTAACATAAATGCCTACGTAGTCAGCTTATGGAAATATACACGATAAAAATTCGGAATACTTGTCCACAAAGGTTATAAAAGTTTTTCTAGATGTTGTGAGAAGTGCAATCAAACAAAGGACAGAAATTATAAAAGATAGACCTAAACACCAAGTAGGCAGCGTGGCTTTACCTGCTAGAGTCGATTGGAAATTTATGTGAGTGAAACCAATTAGAAGTCGTTCGGAGTCTGCTGTGCAAACTCTGCGGTATTTTCTCTTAAATATAAGATTTTGCTGCCTGTCTGCCAGTAGTGAGACAAAAGTACAGTATATCTTAATACATGTAATGGGAATCCAGAGTTTACAAAATCTTATAAAGGCATATTTACAAGTATAAACACCGACGAGCATTGATTTAAAGAAAGCATTATTCGTTATTCACCTTACATATGTGTATGTACTTGGTACTTCATCAAACTTCTCTCCTCGTGGAATTTGTTATCACTGCCATAAAGAAAACATTATTATTAGCATATATATAGAAGTACCAATAAAACTACAATCTTCGTAAAGTCATCATTTTAAGCCTAATAAATAGATACCTCAATTTGCAAATTTGCCGAACCTTCTGGGATTGACTAGAAACAGTGATCGGAAGTCGTGGTTCACCAGCAGGAAGCTCAAATGACTTACTCCATAAATACAATTTATTATGTCCTACTTTCTTTGGCTATGTACATTTTACATGAAATAAAACAACATGAAACGGGGTTGGAATTCTCTTGCCAATATAAGATGGAAAGCCAAGAATTACTATTGCCATCCCTTCCAACCTTAATTTGCAGCAAAAAGAACTTTCATTGAATGCATCTCCAACAAACATAAGATAAGCAATAGCTTTGATACCACCATCCTCAACATCATGCATTATGCCTCGTGTCCATAAGAGGCATCAGCTAAAGATAAGATGATTTCTGACTCATATAACACCGCATGAAAAGTCAAGCCTGGTCTATTCGAACCAGCTTTAATTTTCTCTTCACAAGATAAGTCCTTCCAAGAAGGAAAATTTCCTCTGGATAACATGAACTGCCAATTATGTTTAAACTTCTTAACGGCTAATTGCTTCCTTTGCAAGCCGAACCAAGCGCAGCAGTCCACCCACATCATGGTAGTTGAAATCCAAAGCTCTCTTGATGGAAGCAATTCCCTCTTTTGAATATGCCTGACCCATGCTAACATTTGCAGCTGTAAAAGCAACGCGTGATTTTCTTGAAGCTTCCATTGCCAAATTTACATCCTGAGCCTGCAAAGATACACCACCATTTAAGGCATAACACCAATCTTAACTTTAGAGAGATTTCTATGAAAAAAATGTACCTTCTCTAAGCTACAGCACTGCATTGGTAAATAGCATATCAGGATTTGTTGTAGCATGTAGCTTAATGAGTTCACTCTAGACGTTGAGCTTGGTGAAACAGCTAATCTTAATGTTCACTAAAGCTCAAAGCATTAGCTACAAGGCAACTGTAGCTAATAGGAAAAGAATCTCAAAGGTCACAATCTAGAGGAATCAGCTGAGCCACTGGTGGTGTGGTAGGTGATTATAAATGGTAATTAGTGGTGATGGAAATTTTTGAGAAAAATCATATACTTGGTGACAGAAACCACATCACCAGGATTGGGCATGACACTTTCCTAGTAGAAGTACACAAATTCATTACCATTAATTATTGTCTACCAAACAGACTAAGTTTAAACTCTGGGTCTTTTGAATCCCTGCATTGACGTAGATGATGCTTATGCTAGCAGATACTGCAATAAGATTGCTGAATTAAAAGCTAGCCGAGAGATACTTAAATTTTTTAGGACAATTGATACTCCCGTTGTCCTCAAAATATTGTCACAGTAGCTATCGTCTTAGTCCTCAAAAACTGTCATGTTACCTTAAATGGAAATTTTTCCTACCCAATGCACCCAACCCATGCAATGTGGCCTCTACCATTAACTATATCTCTTTCTCCTCATATTTTATGTGATATAGAACTCTCCACTAACACTTTCTCTTACAATCATGATATTTTATTCTCACTTTTCCATTATCTACCAAAAAACTTGCACTTCCTTACTTTTTACAATTAAAATGTGTGTCCAAGTGAAAGGTGACATCGTTTGAGGAGGGAGGGAGTTCATGGTACTGTTACATAATTCAACACAATATGTGGTTTGAGATCAAGGACGCAAAATCAAAATTAAATGATTTTTCAACAGAAATGGTGACACTAAAAGGACTAATTTCGGAAGACTCCCCCAGGATAATTCTCAGTAAGTCGGTAGTGTATAAGCTGGAATAATAATATATATTTTATAATATCTATTGATTTATCCATGCTTTATAATAAAAAAAAGTCATCCAATATATGGAGAGTAACATCAGGTTTCAAAAGCATAAGTATACATGAGTCCTCGTTTCAGATAGGTGAAAGAATAACTTACAAAACTGAGAAGTCTTGAAAAGATGGGTCGGTTCCTGGCTGCAATGACAAGGTTAGCTGCAAGTTGAGGCGAACCTCCACTTCTGGCTTGAGTTGCCTTGTCCCCGTTTGCATTGTTGTTTAAATTGTCAATATCAGAGGCAGATGAAGAAGGTGACTCTCCTACACAGTATAGTTTCACAATAAGCAGTTGATATTTTATAAAACATCGGTAGCAGGAGCTAGTGAAGAAAAAAAATGGGCAAGGGGTGTGAAAGCTTCCATTAGCTTTACAGGAGGGGAAACATTTAAAAAAAAAGAATTTGATCAAATGATATCCAGGACAGCTTTGCAATATGGTTGCACTCAGAAAAACTTTTCCAACATCGCAATACGAAAATATATTTTTTAGAAAGAGAGAACCCACAGTTTTCAGTATGCAACCCATAGGCGGAGAAGGGAGAGTGATAAAAATAAAGATATAACAAAATTTCAGCTCTTCAGATAAATAACTGCAATATCAGTACTGCCATAGAAAAAAGATCAGGAATTCAGGACACACATTATTACTAACTTTAAGTCTCATTGTCCCATCACATCTAGTCCTGGATCTAGGATCAATAAAACATTTTAATGGAAAAATGATATTTACTAATTTCACTAAATATAACTATTACTCTCTATGTCAAACTCCATCTACCTCACTTTTAAGGACCCGATTTTAGCCAGCTTGTGATTCCTCAATACATTCTATTCCTTATATATGAGACGAAATTCCAACTACATAAATAACCATTCAACTTGCAACAACAACAATTAATACCGTGAAGATTGCAAAAATGCAGTTTGCAAGGGCATTGATATGATAATTATAAAGCTTCAGATGTAAGAGACATGTGAAAAGATTGCAAGGCCACTAGAAAAGGGGTTGGAGTGTTGTACCACCTCAAATCCACCAGCAAAACTGCCCTCAACCCCAAACACATGCCAAAAAAAGGGCCCTGCTAATAATGTTATGCATGAAAAAGTTGGCCTAACTATGTAAGATAGGCCTTTGCTAACAACCCTAGGTGTTTGTGTGTGTGAGAAAGTACCATAATATAGAAAGCAGAAAAACAGAAAATCACAAATAAAATATGAAAATTCATAGAGAAAGGAGAAGTCATATTTATAAGTAAATTATAATACCTGGGGGAACCATCTGCAGAGCAGTCTGCAATTCATGTCTATCTCTGCTTGCATTATTCTGCGAAGAATAAACTACCCTCAAATATGCCACTTCCACACATTTATAGGCCAGTGCAGCAGTAGCCATGTCTTTTGCCTTCTCAAACTCATGGGCACAAAACCTTTATTTCATAGGGGGAGCGGAAGCAAAAAGTTAGAGAACTTAATAGATCAATATGTACATGGCAATATGCTTATTAGTGGAGCAACTTACTTTACAGCAAGCTTGAAATAGAATAATAAGCAACAAAAACCAATAAATAGTTTGATCAGTAGAAACATCCTCATAGGGGTGAAATACACCAGGTTTCATTGCAGAAACAATCAATACAGCCACATAGGTCACAATGATTCCAAGCAAAACAATCTGATCCTGTGCAACAGCTAGTCAAAAGAATATCATGCAAAGGAAAAGCAACATAAGGTCTGGTCCTCATAATACAGCCAAATTTACATACTTGTAAGAAATTTTGTAGTATAACTGTACTTTAATCAAGACATTTGAAATACACCCATAAACTGAGAGAGTCAACTAAAGGATAAAAAACATAATAAGGAATCAATAATAATCATCTAAATACAAGCTCAAAATCTCTTAGAAGTTGCATACATTAGTAAGTCATCTAGAGATAGAGAAATTTACTTAAAGCACAACTAATCCTAATCCATTGCCAAATTTGCAGTGGGAATTATATGGCATCCAGCATTAGAGTGATGGAAATAGTTAAATCTTAGCAATGAAAGTGCTATGTGCACCCAAACATATACAGAAAAAGAAAAAAAAAATTAAAGTGAACCTGTGCATTGACTTACAGAAAAGAAAAAAAAATTAAAGTGAATCTGTGCTAGACAAGCAGAAAAAAAAAATTAAATAAGTGAATCTGTTGTGGAAACTTACTGACAAAGCTTTGCAGTGCTACTATAGATTTGCTTAGATTGAAGAATATCTGAATGCTTAATGTTCTCAATTTTTCCAGATTCTAGTATGGAGGCTCCATGAAGAAACTTCAGTGCTGCCTCAAAGTATATTCCTATACTCTCTGTTGAACCACCACTCTGCAATAGCTGGCAAATAACACCAATTCAGAAATATATGTTTTTAAAGCCTTTCTTTTATCTTATGGGTTTTTTTCTTGGGAGGAGAGGAGTAAACATAGAATACTATCACCTTCAGGCGATCAGCCAAGTGTTTTAGGCTTGTAGCTTCTTTAATAGCACTGCTTGCAGCCTGACTAGATGAATCCCTTCTCAGAGGACTTGGAGCATCTTGGTTATTGATCTTGTGCCCATTAGACATTGAATGCTTGGATGAAGTATGAGTTCCACTCTGTTTATCAGCTTTTTTGTTCAATCTGGGCTCCCTATGAAGGCCATCTGGACGGGCATCACAGGCTGAAGTACTGGGCTTATTACCCGGACAAGGTTGCGACATATTTGATGTCTCATTTTTCTCACCATAAGGGCGCGGTAAACTCCAGGTCTTCTCTTTTACAGATATTGGCAACAATTCCTCGGATTTTTCCAATTCAAACTTCTTTGAAGATCTTCTCTCATCATATTCTTGTCTTCCTTCAGACTTTGGCAAAGAAGGTTCTTTACTTTTATCAGCATTTAACCCACCTTTACTGTCAACTTTTTCTTTTCTTTCCCGTTCTATCTCTTCGTTAATTGGGGTCCCATTCAGTGAGTTGTAAGAAGATTCAGACATCTTAATTTTGGCCTTCCCAGAATTAGATTTTGAAGTTTGATTCTTATCCTTGTAGAGTGAAGGAGAATTGTTCCAAAGCTTTCCAGAGTTTGACACATTGGAATCAAGATGGACTTCACCTCTAGTAGTCTCATTTGCACTTCTAATTGAAGCATGTGCCTCTGAAGGGTACCCATTATCCAGGTTCATTGTATTAATGCAGCTGCTACCATTTGTCTTCTGTAAATCTTCTTTACTTTTGTCTTGCACCATAGAGTGTCCTGGGGAACCATGATTAGTTCTAATTTTAACAGTATCCTTCCTTACATCACCAGATTGTTTGGCGCTGCCATCATAATCAACAGCCAAGCACCTTGCAGGACTTCTTGTTGTCAGTTTGGAAGCATCCTGAACATTATCATTCCCCACTATAACTTCACACCCTGATGTAAGTTTGTCCGAATTCCGAATTCTCAAGGGAGAAGAAGAAACTGATTCAACTGGTGAGCCTTTTGTTTCCTGGTTCATTGATTTCACAATAAGAGATCCAGAAATTTTAGAAGTACTCGATGTAGCTGCCATAACAGGATTTGCACTTAATAAATCCTTTTGCATAGACTCATTGTCATCCAATCTATGCTGTGGGACACTTGTGCTCTTCTTGTCTGCTTTTACATTTCTTTTACTTACACTGGATTCTTTTCTATCAGACTTGGATGTCCTATGCCTTTTCCTGCCTGATTTTTCATTATCAACCCTCAATATGCCAGATGATGGTGTAGAATTCGGAAGATCTTGGAAGTTATTACCTTTCCTCTTCTTATTTCCACTACTAGACTTGCTGACATGCGCAGAACCAACCACTGGGAGGTTCTCAGCTAGGAACTTTGACTTGCCATGATCATCTGATGGAACGCAAACTATTTCATTGTATTTTTGAGAAGCAAAAAATTCTGAGTTAGACACCTTATCTTTTTCAGTTGTACCAGCTCCTAGGCCATAGCCTGAGCTAGAACCCAAAGTTTCAACACCATTGTCATGAGCATGCCAATCATTATCCCTGCTTTGTATGTTTTGTGTCTTGCTTTTCTTAGAAGATCTAGAATAATCTTGATCAGATTCTCTTTTCTTTACATTTGAGATAGCATGACCTGTCAGAACACCAAAGAATCAATACTCAAAAATAATTAAGATTTCTTTGATCATAACAACGAGACCAGTATACTTGATGTTTTATACCTCCATCAGAATCACAATCAGTTCTGTACTTCTCTTTTTTCTTGTATTGACCTGTCTCTAGATGTATACTACCAGACTTAGCAAGATCTAGTCCATTCACTTGGCAAGACTCTTTTTCATCTTTCAAGGTCTTTTCTTGAGCTAGCTGTTGCTTCTTTTTTGTGAAGCTTGGAAGCTTTTTTAGAGAATTCTGGATGGATGACTTTGATGTTTTTCTTACTTTATTAGTGATTTTCCTAGAGCTCAAAGCGTCAGCTGAAATCATGCCAGGGGGAGGGACATGGAAATTGTTGGTATCCTCCTCACTAGCACTGCAATGGTTCATGCCAGGCCTGCAAATAAAAATGAAAGTTTCATGAGAGAGAGAGAAAGAATAAGCATATTATACTGTCTTAGAAAAATTAACACCGGAAACTCTTTTCCCTAAATTCTTGCTATCACAACTCATCAAAAATATTTGAAGGTGGTGGTAAATAATAATATTACATGCTAGGAATCAAAGACTAAAGTGAAAAGAAGAACTTACAGCCAGGTCATCATACTGCAGTCCCACTTATCAGGAAGGTTATTTGGTTTACAGCCAGATGGAAAAGATCTCCATTTCTGACATTTGTCACAGCCAACTTCCCAAGTAGGAATTGGCTCAGATATAGGCCAACCTTTCTCTGGCACAGGAGCATTGTTAGAGTGCCCATTAAGTTTCTCCCCTGATTTTGTTCCCTTGCATATTTCCAAAGAGCTTGTCCTCTCCCTGGAATTGTTCTCATAAACTAAGCTGGTCTTGTCAACAACCTCAAAGGTCCTCAACATATCTCCAGAAGGCACATTTGGGGAGTCCATTAAATCATCTAGGTCATTCATCTCCCCAAAGAAGTCAGCATATTGACCCTTTCCTCTATTTGAATCCTTTTGCACATCAATTCTATAAGCATTACTCTCAGCATCGGCATACTTCATGTCTTTCAGTACTGTAGCACTATCTTCATTATTTTCTATTGCTCTCTTTCCAGTGGCTGAACCATGAATTTGACTTTTCTTTGGCCTTTTGTCATCCCCTGATGAGAAAACCATGACATCTTCACGGCATGTAGATTTGTTGGTCACAGGATCTTTCAGTCCAAATGTTGAAGCCTTTCTAACCCTGGAAGGAGCTGTTTTAATATCGGCTATAGAGTCAGCTTTTTCAAATTTTAAATCACCTTCTTTTTCAGAAAAAGTCACCATATCGTTCCGGACTTCAGCAGCTTTGTTACATAATACATTTCCAGCTGAAGTTGCCTTCACAATGGACTTCTCACTGTCGAGAATAGCTGGTTCAAAAGGCTCTTTTTCTGATGCATCATTAAAAAATGTATCCTTCAATGTAGTTCTTGGAGAGCCTCTCATGTCACTATGAGCATTAGATAGGAGGGGTAGCTTCAGAGCATTAGAAACAAGCTCCTCACAAGATACAGCATCAATGTAAGTCTCTTTTGATTGAAATTCCAAACCAATATTGCTGTCCATCCTCTCTCCCTTCTCTTGAGAAGAAAACCCTTTTTCATCCAACAAACTCATGCTGTGGTCACCAGAAACTGTCTTCATATCTTTACAGGAAGATGATGGATTCCCTGAGACAGAATTTTTTGGTTTGACCTTGGAGGAAGGTTCAATAAAAATATCTTGGGTATGTATTTTCTTTTCACTCAAACACACCAAGTCATCAGGAAGAGGAGACAAGAAGCAACCTCCAAATAGCAGGGAGGACGTCATCATCTGCCCAAAAATATTAAGAGATCAACAAAATAAGAGAGATCAATTAAATGCCGAGCAGAAAGAGTAAACAGATGATGAACTCACTCTTATAATTTGAGTAGGAGACTCAAAACCGTCAAATGTCAGTCTGCAAGACAGCCCTTCACTTCCCATTGGGCTGTCATCAAGTGATGAAGTTGGAGAACAATCAAGGCCAAGACCACTGTAAATAGCAGCACTTTGCTTCGCTGATATATTATCAGAACCCACTTTAATTCGAACTTTCAGTGTTCTCTGGTCCCGGACTTCAGATATAGGTGTACACTCATCTAACGACTGAATTGATTTTGTCCTCCCATTCTGTCTATTTTGGTCACTTTGGGGTGGTGGCTTGTAAGCCAAAGATGAAGCAGAACCAGCAGAGGCAGATCCCTGTTTAATTGAATATGAGACGTTGGCCGGAGCAAGAGAGCTATGATGAACACCCTAAAGCCACGATAAGTCTCACAATTAAGAAACCCTATTGAACCATAATCTCTTGTTTAAAGTAAAAGTAAGGACAGGCCTTTCTGCAATCCAACTATTTTTTCACCAAATACTGGCAAAAGATAAGTCAGCAAGATTACCTCCACTTGTAATGTATTTGGAGACTGAGGAGTAGCATGGTTATGAACTCTTGGTGAACTTCTACATTGAGGGCCAACAGGGGATCGACGATGAGCTGGCAAGAATGAACCATATATACCGTATTTTGCCCCTGTAGTATTGTCACAATTACACATTATATGCAAGGATAGGGGTCGCATCAAAGTGATCTTTCAAATCAGAAAGAAGAGTAGGTGGTAAGTAGCATTTGACTCACCCAAACTCTCAGCTGAAACCACACCTTCAAAATCTTTCTTTAAGTGTCCCAGAACATTTTGAAGTTTCTCATCCTTGACAATATAATTAAAAATATAGTCAACAACAACAGATTGTACAGCACCAAAACCAAGAGCCTAGAAACTGAGTCCACATAGATTACACGAACGGATACACAATGAATTATATCAAGAAAAGTAACCAATAGTCGACCATTAGTCTCTAAATGGCATACACAATCCTGCAGATGGAAAAATCTTCAAACTATCCAATTCTAAATTTCCACTACTGTAGTGATACAGTTAGGACAAAAGCCTTTCAGCTCCTTGACACTTCCTCTCCAGCCCCCTACACCCAAAAGGAGCTTCCAGTTTCGAAACAGTATATCCAAAGAGATCATAAATAAAAAGAAAAAAGGAGTGAAGAGAAAAAGAAAAACGTAGTTACCACTCCATCCCAGAAAATTTTACTCTCTGGAATTCGTGATTCATCATCTTGTTAGCCACAAACTCAAGAGGTGGAAAACCAAACAGGTGGAGGGAGTATTGAGTTACTGAAATAGATATCTACAAAACAATTGCCAGTGATCTACCCTAAATCACTTGCTCATATGTGTCAGGAGCTGGTATTATTGACTAGAGGATCATGTCTGAAGCATGCAATTAAATCCAAAAATAGCCATTGCTTAAGCACGAATAGACTTGAGAAGTAGCTGATATACGGGGAGCCATTATAAAAAAGATAACTTCATCCCATCATCAATTAACATTTGACAATGAAAGGCGATAAACAAAAAAGACCATCATTTACTTGCATTAAATTACTTGATTCAAACTGATAGTGAAACTAACTGAAATTGAGAGAAAAGTCCAGCTAAGAATTAAAAAAAAAAAAAAGCCTCTGTTATAGCCAGACAAAATTCAATTTGCACTTTTGCAGCGTTATATCATGTGCCAACTTAGCTGTGGAATGCACCACCAGTAGTAATTTAATTCATCTACTCTGGAATATCAGAAACAGAAGTGGTAATCATGCAACTATACAGCACCAAGATATGCTAGGTAAATGGAACTTGTCAATCATGCTCAACCATAACTTAATTTTCTGCAATATACTAGCCTAACAATAGACAGTAGGTTCCCAACAAGTTAATGGTTTCTTGGACCCTCTCTAATTATGTCAACTAGCTTAGGTCCAAAAGGTTAACTTCTATAGCTATGAACTGCAAGTAAGAGACAACAAATACATTATCCAATACCAACTACTGTTTTCCTACATAGCACTAATTTTATATTTGAAGTTAAAAAGTACATTCTTCTTTGAGTTGTAGTAAAAGTCTTGCTCGCTGGAAAGTTGTAGGTAAAATTACTCCTCAATCAAGATATTATCAAGCAATGATGGGGTAATGAGCTAATCCTTTCTTTTCACTCGATAAATTTACATTGATTGGTGAATATGACCCAGGTTTAAATGATTCCATTCTAGACATACCTGTTAGTCTTGTAAGCTCTCTTAGCTCTCCTCATCATCCTTCTCTCAGCCTATCTACCATTAGTTCAAGAAATAGTACATAACTTTGTAATTGCTAGCCAACACCCTTTCAACAAGGGGGCAGAAACCTCATATCTTGCAACTGAAAAGCAGCAGCACTTCTTTCAAAAGAAAAGACTGTTTTCTATTTTGGACAAAGTGAACATGCTACACAAGACATCACTCTCAAACTGAAAGCGATGGGAATTATTGCTCATAACTAAACATATTAAGGATTAAACTAGTGAACGTAAATTTTCCATAAGTGCTCAAAGTTCTCACCCCAATACAATCTAGTCCAATGTGTAGGTAATAAGGATTTATGAACTGTAAGTATGCAGACAGTATACATTAGCTGAACACCTTCGGCAACTAAATCCTTTCAACACAATTTCATAATTGGTTTTAATTGACGCAATCGTGAAAATCCATAAATCTAAAATGTGATCATTTAACCTAGAACAGCTCTCGTATAGTTCCTTCCGAAATATATCTGTGCTACTGGAACTATATTATTATAAAGCATAACACAATCAAAGAAGGTCGTCGATTCTCCTGTGGTCCACATCTGCTTTTCAGTCAGCTATAATATTCGTAAAAGTTGCAACTTTCTCCAACTCAGGGAAGTATCCCTATTCCCCAACAAGGAAATATCCTCAACGTCAAGCATTAAGGTAAAACTCAAACTTCAATTTCAACTTAAACCTATTATAAATCTTTCCTTAAGGTTTAGTTCCATTCCACATCCACGAAAAAACTTTGTAAATCGTCTATATTCAATCAAAACTACAATCTCAAACCCACAATTAAGGCTTCAAATACATCACCTTTCACCCACTAACAAAAACACAAATATGAATGCACCAACTACAACCTCGAACACAATGCCGCATCAGTACCTAGGCAACCTAGCTAATCAATAACAAAGGCGAAACAACAAAACAAGTTACAATTCAACTCAAAACCAATCAAGTAAGCAACTTTGATCTAAAAACAACAATGTCACTCAGCTTCAAACAAAATGACACAATATAGTCAAATTCCAAACAATTAATCAACAAAATCAAACAAAACACATAGAATCGAAGTTAAAGAGAAGCTTTTTTTTTGTGGCAATTATTAAAGAGAAGCTTACAATATAAGAAAGAGCAACATCAGGGTCAATGCTAGTATCATAATCATCCTCATGAAAAGAGCAGGCTTCCCCTTCTTCAATCTCAGTCTCATCAACCTCCATATCTCTCTTGTCACTATCAAATCTCTGCTCTAACCCCTTCCTCCCTCCACCTATGCTACCCAATGATATCATATCAGAAACGTTTCGAAAACGTTCCAATTAAAAAAATTAAAATTTACCAATTTCACTATTCCCCAGATGAAAAAATCGCAAATTCTCTTTGACTTATAAAAGAGCACCGAAATCCGGGAAAACCCATTACTTATTGCGTCCAACAGATCAAGATCAAAACCTCAAAATTAACAAAAAAATTAAAAAAAATTGCAGATTGTAATCGGATTTTTAGGGGGGTGTGATAAATAAGAATGTTTAATTGAAAATTGAAGAGAAATTGAGGTGGAGTTGGTGAGATTGAGGATTGGGGGAGCTGGACTTTGATTAGCAAAGAGATGAAGAAGAACTTCGGTTTTTTGGAAAGCAGCCGCCTTTTTCCGTTAAAATTATTATTATTATTATTATTATTATTATGTAATATATTATATATTATTATTATTATTATTATTATTATTATTAATAGTGGTACCAAATTACATGAAATTGGATGGGAGTCTTGAAACAAGTTGTGCTCTCACCCCTTTCTGAAAGCAAAAGCTCAAAAGATGAAAAATAAAAACATCCTAGCATTGTTACAATGACTAATAGCAAGAGATTTGATACGTGAAGCCTCCTCCTCTAATTCTCCGAACGTAGAGAAAGCAAATGAGATGAATTTGTAACCATTCTCCTCACATTTTGACGCATACTTCTTCTTTTTCTTTTCCACAGCATCATTTAAGGCTAATCCAGGAGCCCAAGAACTCTGACCCATACCCGCGAAGGGAGAAATGCCAGTAACATCCAAACATACATCTTTGCCCCGAAATCAATTAAACAATAAAAGGTCCGCAGGTCTAAGATCCTTCCCATCCTCAGAAAGGAAGCCCATGGGAGCCTCCTTGTGCGCCACAATTCCAACTTTGGAGCATATGTCAAAAAGAGTATCACGTACCAAATCGTGCCTGAACTTCACACCCACTTCACTAGAGCAATGGACAGCATGATCTCCCCACTGACCCATTTTAGGTGCATTGCAACTCGTACAAAGACTACCTTCAGAGAATAGAGGTATCATGAGCCTATAGCATAACACCAAACGGAATTGACTGTGGTTAATTATCTGCCCCAAGCCCTCAATGGGGATAGTGAATAAGAAGTCTTGTGCGTGTGGGGCACGAATACTACTAAGAACTGCAACTTGCCTGGTGCCAAGCATGTATCTATCAACGAGGTGTTCTGAGTGACACCAAAATAACACTTTGCCAAAGTTTTCATGGTTTGGGGGGCAGAAGAACTAGTAGTGGTGAGAGAAAGAGCATCAACATTGCAAATAGCATGAAAATCATCAAGAGCAAGCTAAAAGGAAGAGCCAGAGGAGACAATACCCGCAATTCGAAAGTATTTGGGCCTACAGGGCACTCATTTGAAGGCGAGAAGCTAGAAAAACATAATGAACAACATCCCCAGCCGAAAAGACACATAAACCACCCAACTTGATTGAGAGGGTAGCAAGCCGCCATTATTATGCTTTTTTGGGTAGCATATTATTATTATTATTATTATTATTATTATTATTATTATTATTATTATTATGCCTCCACTTCTAATATAATGTTGTTTTGAAGGTAAAATAAAGTAAATATAGACTGTAGAGCTACTTCTCTTCTTCTCATATCTTTTTAATTCTTAAAGAGTGGGTCGATCCAACTAGTTAGAGAATAGAGATATATGGGTAGAGCCCTAGTGATAACCATTGGGCCGATCTGATCCAACCTAGTCAGCCTGGCCCACTAGTTGAGTGGACCGATCACAAATTTTAAATTCAAAACCTAGCTCAAGCACTATTCATCTTGCAAAATTGGTTTGATTCGGCCCTGAAATGAGTTTGCTAGTAGCTCAAATGAGTTTACATAGCAGCACAAGCAGTACCTTGTTCTTCATACATAAGAACGAGGTTAAATTGCTTTTCACTTTGTCCATTTTTTTAGAGGGTAATACTTGTATTTTATGCCAAATAGTACCTGACTCCACTACCATTTGTTTTGTTAGTGCATTTATACACCAGACAATTTGAATGCTCAAACCAAGGCTTAGAAAGTGAAAAGATAATAAATCATTTGATGATTGATTAAACCTCATGCATGGCAAAGCATTTGCTAACCCTTTATAGCCACTATGTGCAGACATGTATACTAAATACCAAGTAATCCTAATTTGTTAATGTCGTTAATGTGTAGGCAAAATCACATATTAGATAAACATATTTGTCGTATTAAGAATCGAATAAGAGCAACCAGTTTACATCTAATAACCCAAAGACTAACAAATCTTTTTTTTTTGGCAACCAATAGAAACCGAAACAACATGCTACCCTCTCTTTCTAGCGTGGACCGCTAGATTATGGGCAATATTTACAAGATATCTAGAAACCTTAAAACAAGTAAAGAATTGTAAGAGATATGCTTCTTTTTTTATGTCTTCCACTAAAGGCTGAAGTTCCTTACAGATATTTAATGGGGCCATTAGAGCTTGCACAGCATTCGAGCTATCTGATCGTACGACACAAGAGTTTTCCCTCCTTTAAACCTCCTTAATGCCTTTTCAGATTGCCATTAATTTCTCATGGAGTGGGGAGGAAGCCTATGTTCTTTCCTCACCTTTTTCATCCCTACCATTGCTTCTATGAATAACCCAACCAATACTTGCCTAGCAAATCCCTCTATTGGCCTTTCCTTTGCCTTTTTTTCCAAGCCCCATCAATCTCTGATGAGGTTGTTCCCCTAGAGTTTCCCCTCTGACCAATAAAGAATCGGTTGAGGCGGAGTATGAAGATTTTGATTGATTTTCTTCAATAATTCCCAAGCATGATAAACTCTTAAAGTCCATTCCTTGAGAAGTGCAAACACAACCTTCGGGTTTGATTCTACCTCCTTGAAACAAATTTTTTTTTCGTGGATCCAAATGCACTAGCAAAGAAAAAGGAACTCACTGAGACTGTTTACCAAGAAAATAAGTGAACATCTTGAACCTTATTTCATCTCACTCCTTCTAAGTACTCCAACAATTGGGAAATATAAACGCTCATTTTACCTCTCTCCCCCTTTAATTCAGAAAGAGCATCATTAAATTCATCAACCTTTTCAGATGAACAACCAGCTACTACTTTATTATTATTATTTTTTGTTTTCTTGGCACCATTAGGACGAGAAAGACCACACTCGTCACTTGATCTTTTTGAAGAACCTTCACTCTCAAGAGGTATAGTATGATTTAAAGGAGAAAATGAATCCACCATGTAGACTAAAATCAAAAAATTAACCACATGGTTTCAAAGGTTATCCTGTCCAGTCTTCCTTTCCTCCATCAACATTCTTCATAAGGGAAATTTCCTTCCTAATTAACTGACACATGACCTTTGAGTTCATCAACCTTGTGGGTAAATCCCCCTATATACTCTACGTGGACTTAAAACAATGCCGCCAATATTGGCACATAGCACTAATTTCCTCTTTTGAAGATAAAACCCGATCCACGTATACTCCACCCATTACAACACACTCAACTCTTGATCCAATATCCTCAAAGGAACAAGAAAACTTCCTCCAATTTACACCTCAAGCTCTCTTATGGCTTAAACACCAAATTTTTTAAAACTTTCTCCGCAAGTAATCTAAGTTACGAGACATCAAGTTTGTTTCCAACCAAAAAAAAAGACCAACATTCATGCACTAAATCAATAATCTAAAAATAAGGGAAAATCAATTCTTCAATTTGATAAGGGTGAAAGGATTCATTCTCCTCCTGTTATTATGTATCTAGAATAATCACTGCATGGTTTGAAATTAAAATTGGGTGATATTGAACTCTACTATTTGCAAACGAGTTAAGCCAATTTGAATTCATATAAGCTCATCCAATCTTTCAAGATCAAAGTTTGATCCTTTCTAAGATTAGACTAGGTGAATTTGGGCCTTGAAAAAGGAACATCCAAACATCCATAAGAAGAGAATTAAGTTTCCAATCCACAGAGCTTGACCACCCTTGAATAATGATAGAACCCCCCCAAATTTATCATAATGAAATTCTATTCTTATAATAGACTAAAACGGTAACAAGCTAAAAAATCCAAAATCATATTCCAAACCATAGGCCTATTTTCACATATGGAGTACCATATACAAACATATCGTTCCCACAAAAACCTACTTAATTGATCTAACACTTGACATACAATTATATTAGATGACCAACAAAAGATCGCTAATCCCCGCTAGTCCCACTAGCTAACATCTACACCACAAAAGAAGGAGGAATCTAACCTCCTAAACTTGTATTCAACATCAAAAGATGACATTTTTGTTTCATACAAAAACATCAGAGATATGGATCTTACTAATCAAAAATCATGGGGAATAGCCAAAGAGTTAGGATCATTAGCTTTCATACAATTAGGGGATGTGAAGCGCCAACCACCACACTCAAAGTAGTCTAAAAAGGTCGGGTCTAAACATGAAGCTCGATCTTTCTCAACCAGCTCCATACACAATCTCTTTTATGTGGATAATTTTGAAGAATCCAAAATATCAGTTGAACTTTTTTTTGTTTTTTTTTTTATAACATTGTATCCAGTCATCTACTTAAGCACTCGAGCAGGATCAAGGTTGAGCATGCGACAAATCAGTCATAGATTTACCATTCTCCATAAGACTCTACAACTATTTTTTTTCATCATTTGCCTTGTTTTATCAAACCAATTAACATTCTGGTACACCCGATCATAGCTCGAAACCCCTGATTTAAGGATGGAGACCTTAATGGAAGAACTAAACTCTTCCTTTTTGAGCCCTCCTCCATCTCCCTATAGATGAGTGAAGCAACCATTTCTTTCTACACATGGGTCTCCTTCCCTAAAAGGACTTTCCTCACTAGTCAAAAATCCTTCTAAGGGTCTTTTCTATTCGATTTTTTTGTTTGTCAGAACTTATTATATTTTTTTATTTTATCTAAAACTTTTATGTCTAAAAAAGTTTGAACGTATTTTGTCTAAACTTTTATTACTCAGCTTAAATTATTTTTATTGAACTTTGCCAAATAAGTTTAAATAAAGTTGAATAAAATGAACCCTCAGTTTACCCAATTCATTGTCATTTAGAATCGAACGCAATTATAAAAGGGAAAATCTAAATATGTAATTGACATGTTGGAGAAAATAGTCCTTGTATTTTTCGTGAGGGTTTTTCACAACCTAGAATTTATTAGGCTGGAATAATCGAATTTCTTTGGAAATTTGGTCCCGATGTTGGGATTATGAATTCCTTAAACTTTGTGTTAAATTCAATAAAATTATATAGTTGGTATGTAATCTAATCCCTTATGATGAGATTGTTTCAAATTCAATTAATCAAGTATATTCATTGAGTAATAGAATTAGTTCTTTGGCAAAAATAAGATAAAAAGGTAAAAAAAATATAATAGTTAATTTTTAAACTTTTATTTTTATTAATATCATACAACTATTCACCAATAAATTAATTTCACTATTTTTTTTAAAAGAATGCAATCAAAATTCGACCCAAGTGGATAGTGGAAGCTCATCAAGAGGTTTTACTTCTTCAACAGTAATGACGGAAGCATTCGCTAGTCTTCAAGTCCTCCAATGGTGCAAATACAATAACTGAAATGCGGTACATCTACTGTCAGACTCAACTTTTCTAATTTCTTCTATGCACAAGAAATTTTCACCGATCTTTAAAATACCTAATACTATTTCAATAATTAAAAGTATATGGGTTGTTCAAATTTAGTTTTATTCATAAAGTAAACCGAATTCAAGTAAATAAAGCTCATACTAGAGCTATATCAATCCGACACCAACCTACTCTTAAGCTAGTAACTTAAACTCTCTATTTTGTTCGGTTTTGAAATGTTAACAATAAAAAATATAAAATCAACCCAAGTGAAGTGACTTAGAGAAGTTTAAAACAATATGGTGGGGCCAATTGAGATAGGTCAACCACAAATCCAAAAAACCTAAACAAGCTCTAAACTCCCATCCACGTCACCACTCCCCAATCTCTCTCATATATAAATATCCAAAAAAATACTCCGTACACGAAAACGCGGGAGTTGAAGATATGAATAGGCGAATAGCGTTCCTCAAACGCAGAAGAGAAATAAATCAGGGCAAACAAACAACCACCCGCTTAACTTTCAAGCTATCTTCTAAACTATATATATCCCAATGCTGTAAAGTCTTTACCCTTGCATTTTTCGTATTTCGTCGACCATTCTCTAAACCCTAATTTCAACCCCCTTTTTATGGCTGGCGGTAATTTCTATTCCTTTTATTTTTCAAATTACTCCACTGTTGCACAAGTTTTATTTGAATTGTTGTGTTCCTTAATTCTGCATTTTTTTTTTATTTATATTTTCATTTTGTTTGTGTTCAATTGTTCAGCTTTTGCTTTTGTTGATCGTTTCGATATTTCTATATGAATTAGGCATTTGTTAGGCTCTGTGGTTGCTATGAAATTCGGCCTAATGATGATGATTAATGAATAATTCTCATATGTGAAATTCAAAAATTATGATATGATTCTATAGAAATCAATGGTTGCCTTTGACTATAAGTTTAATTCAAGTGTGCATATAATTGGATGCATTGTTAGACTTTGGAAATTTTATAATTTCTACTGAGTTCTTTTTTATTTGCTCCATTTAGAATATTCCATTTAAGCAACTAGAAATTAAACATGTTTTTTTGCTAATATATGTAAGTTAAAATATATCCATATGAAATCTTTATAGATTCGTTCCCGAACTCCTGAAATATAGATTTTTATAATATAAATTTTATATATTTATATAATGTATTTAGATAATAAAACTTTAACATGTGTTTTAAAATCATTTAAAAAATAAATGTAATAAATAAAAAGGAACTGCTGCATGACATATTCTAAAATTGGGTTTTATATTCCAGTGTTCGGGCAAGGTTGTAATCCGTTTGGTTCTAATACGAAGAAGACTGCAACTTCTCCAAGTTTTTCAACCCAAGGATCTGTTCTTGGAGCACCATTTACTAGTCTGGTTCCTGTACCGAACCAGGAGTCATGTTTAGGGACTAGTGATACCAATGTGTTTGGAGCACCATTTACTAGTCCGGTTCCTGTACCGAGCCAGGGGTCATGTTTAGGGACTAGTGCAACCAATGTGTTTGCAGCACCATCAACCAGTTCCTTTACTCTATCGAACCAAGGGTCGTTTTTTGGGAGTACTGCTACCAATGTCTTCGGTGCTCCATCGTCTTCCTCAATTGTTTCCTCCACAAACTTTGGTATTTGAAGAATTTAAATAGCTTTGTGCATTTTTCATTTACATGAAATCTTATATTTCGTATTATGCTAATGTTCTGTTTTTTGTTCCATTTGGCAGCCTTTGGACAAGGATCTAGCTCGTACAATTCAACTGCTACTCCCTTTTCTTCCAATACATCTGGGAATGCTAGCAATCCGAATCACAATCCAATTGCTTCTAACACATTTGGGACTACTACTTCCCCAAGTTTCACTAGTCAGGGATCAATTTTTGGTGGTAGTTCAACAGGTGTATTCGGAGCACCCCCGGGTTCTTCCCCATCCTTCAGTATGTGCCTCTTTAATGCTTATTCATGTTGGGCTTTTATCAATGTATTTTTGGGATCATTATGCATATTCCAATGGACTTGGCTTCACTTCTACCAAATCTTACTTTCTGCATACGAGCAAAAAAGATATTCTTATTCATGCTTAATGATATAAGCATTTGTCAATCATAGCTTCATGTTGGTGTGTGCTGATATTCTCTGTTTGCTTTCATGTACCAGCGTTTGGACAACCTCCTGCTCTCTTTGGATCGTCTTCGCCATATGGAACTACAAGTGTTGGAAGTCTTGGTGCGTTTGGCCCTACTACGTCAAAGGGAGCATTTGGAGTATTGCCATCAATTTTTGGAACCATGAGCGTTGGAAGTCATGGTGCATTTGGTTCTAATACTTCAAAGGGAGCATTTGGAGTATTGCCATCAATTTTTGGAACCATGAGCGTTGGAAGTCATGGTGCATTTGGTTCTAATACTTCAAAGGGAGCATTTGGAGAGTCGTCATCAATTTTTGGAACAACAAACATTCGAAATCATGGTGCATTTGGTTCTACTACTTCAAAAGGAACATTCGGAGAGTCATCATCAATCTTTGGGACCACAAGCATTGGAAGTCATGGTGCATTTGGTCCTACTTCTTCAAAAGATGCATTCGGAGATCTATCAGTGTTTGGAACTTCAAGAATTGGAAGTCACGGTTTATTAGGCTCTACTACTTCAAAGGGAGCATCCGTAGATTTATCAGTGTTCGGGACTTCAAGCTTTGGAAGTCATGGTTCATTAGGCTCTACTACTTCAAAGGGAGTCTTTGGGGAAAATACAGGTGTGGCTTCTACATTATCCTTGAGTAGAGCAACTATTGTTTGGTTTTATGTTTTTATGTTTTAATAGCATATTTACAGGAGGTTTTGTTTCCGTGGGGTGTTGACTGTTGAGTTTTCATTTTGGTAGAATATAGTAGTTGGTGGTGTTTATGCATTAATCATTCTTGAACTAGGAAATCTTCCTTCTACCTCCAAAAAACACTAATAATACCCCTATCTAAGTTGCATGAACTTTTGATGCATTGGTCGCTCATTATTTGTCAATTGTACAATGAAGATTTTCTTGGAATCATGAATGTGTGAGTTTACATTTTGGTAGAATAGTAGTTGGTGGTGTTTATGTATTGATCATTCTGAACTAAGAAATCTTCCGTCTGCCTCCAAAAAAAACTAAAAATTACTCCTGTCTTAGTTACATTAACTTTTGATGCATTGCTCTCTAATTATTTGTCAATTGTACAATGAAGATTTTCTTGGAATTATGAATATGTAATGTTCTTTTAATTTTTCTTACACTTACTTGCAACATTGGTACTTAACAATTTTGCGGATATAAATAAATGGTGAGTCTTCTCCTCCTTAGGAAAGATGTGGTTCGATTCCCGCTATCCGCTCAAGATTATTTGTTGTGTTTACCTACTTTCATGTTGTTGGACTGCTTTAGGAACAAATACAGGTTCTTCAACAGTTGGGCCATTTAATTGTGGCTCCAATACAATTACTCCACTTTCAAATTCAGTTACTGGAACTAATAACCCATTTCAGATGAACTCACAACCTGTCCTGATGCAGAATTCTACTGGTAACAGGTTTCTGTGCTGGTAAATTTTATTTCTGTAGATGTGATGTAGGCTAACAGAATCATTTTTCTGGTCAAATCTCAGGAAGCAGAATCAAACCATATACGAATAATTATGTGATGGAAGGTTTGGATAATAGCAAATTCATCTCAATATCAGCCATGCCGTTTTATGAAAGTAAAAGCCATGAAGAATTGAGATGGGAGGACTACGAGTTGAAATCTGGAGGTATACATGCTTGATCTATTCTAACTTTATTCTACCTTGTGTTCTCTTCCATACCCTCATCAAATGCTTTTGTAGAACTCTATTATTGACTGTATTGCTATCAAATAATGAAAATTTTTCGTTGGTCCAGTCCAGAATAATTCAGTCAATGACCAGGCATCGGGGATTAATAAAGGGCAGTTTGTCTTTCCTCTTACATCAGTTACAAGCTCCTTGCCAACTGTATTTGGACGTGACCTAGTCACTGCAAACAATTCTGCTTTGCAACCAACAAATTCTTGGCCAGGCTATGGGAATTCAGAGGTCAATACGACTTCAGTCAATGATCAGGCAGTTGGGATTAATAAAGAGCAGTTAGTCTTTCCTCTTCAATCAGTTACAAGCTCCTGGCCAACTAATGTGTTTGGACGTGACCAAGTCTCTGCAAACAATTCTGCTTTGCAACAAACAAAATCTTGGCTACACAATGGAGACTTAGAGATCAAAACGAATGTAAGTGATGCATGATTTCCTTTTCTGTTGGATTATGTTTTAGTTGTACGCTCTTAGATATCTTCACTTATCACTATTGGTATTTTCTTCAATTATCTAATCTACTCTTTTTCCTCGTCAGCAAGCACTATCTCCTCGGACAGCACCTCATTCCTCAACAGGTATTCTAGAAAATGCATTTTTTTTTAATTACTTTGTTAATACGGTATTTTTTTTTCAGTGTTCAACATTAACGATATACATAGTTTAAGTAACTTCTGTTTCTTGCATAACATTTTAAGATTTACTATATGTTTGTTATGATTAGGGAAGAATATGAGTGCTTCACTTGATGTTGGCTTGCCTCAGCCTAGTCTTTCACAACAGTAAGTCCATGTTTTATTTTCATAACTTTTATAACTTTTTTTGTAAAAAAAACTGTTCACTGCTATAGTTTTTTTCATGCTTTATGCAGCGCGCAGCTAAATAAACTAGTTGACTGGCCACAAAATGCTGAAACCATCATCTAATGCACATCTCTACAGGTATCCTGGAACCGGCAAAATTATGGAAAGCATTATAGCTGTGAAAGATCCTTTTGGTTCTGTACCTACAACCTCTCTGCCATTTTTATGTCACTCTGCCACTTCTTCATTGATTCAACATGGAATCTCTAGCATGCCTGTGAGTATTTCCTCAAAGTTTTCATGTTACATAATAAACGTTTGACTTTCTGATTCTCTCTATCTAGCAAGATTTTGCTCTATTTTATATCTTACGATTCATTATCATGCCAAATAGGTGTCTAATAAACCTGAGAAGACCAGAGTTTCATATTACTTTACATCAAGGCATCGCTCACTTAAGCCATTGGCAGTGAATGTCAGGAAATATCATCCTAGCAGTGATGATCCAAAGGTGAGGGAGAATGCTCGAATACTTTGTATTTTATGTATCTATATCTATTTTTTTCTCTATCTCTCTTTTTCGAAGTCTTATTTTCCACTAATTGTCCAACTTAGGTTCCCTTCTTTAATCAGACTGAGGAAATTCATTCAAGGAAGGCATATAGTTATATATTTCCAAGGGAGAATCCCAGGTCAGTGTTTGCTGCTTCCACTGAGCCGACCCATGTCACTACTTCCAAAGAAATGGCATCTCCCCTGAATCATGCATCTTCTGTCAAATATGAGGATGGTAAGTCATTCTGTCAAATATGGTCCTTTTTCATTGTGCTTAATCAAGTACCTTTTTTTTTGTTTCACTGAACCTGCAAATGAAAGTCGTAACAACATTTTATTTCATTTGTTTCCTATTTTTTTCTGCCCCTATACTGTTATTTTGGCACTTCCATCATCATACCTAAAAATATATATCGCTTCGTGATCTTTGGCTCATTTCTCCTAAATTTTCAGGATGTGACATTGCAAAGAAAGACCAAATCAGCAGTTCGATGCCCAACTCTTGCAAAGATCATTTTGCTGAAACGGATGACAATGCAAAAGAGGTTGACGAGCTATTGCTTCCAAAGCTCCAGCGCTCTGACTATTACACGGAGCCCAAAATTGAGAAGTTAGCATCAATTGAAAGCTTAAATATAGGATTTTACTTCCAGGTAAAGGACTTTGTGGTGGGTCGAGATGGCTATGGTTGGGTGAAATTTTACGGGGAGACAAATGTACGTGGACTCAATCTTGACTCCATCATCCAATTCAATTATCGAGAGGTGATCGTGTATCCTGACGCAAGTGAGAAGCCTCCAGTTGGGCAAGGCCTTAACAAGGCTGCTGAAGTCACTCTCCTGAATATCAAATGCATTGACAGGAGTGGAAAACAGTATACTAACGGGAAGATGGTTGACAAATACATAGAGAAGCTGAAGAAGGTGGCTGAAAAGCAGGGTGCTGAATTTGTTTCCTATGATCCTGTGAAAGAGGAGTGGAAATTTAGTGTGCAGCATTTTTAGTGAGAATATTTTTCATGTTATCAGAAAGAACCAGAGTCATAGGTGTAACTTGTGTGTAAAAACTAGTTCCAGTATTTTTCTTAGTTTCAGAATTATGGGTGGTGTACAATTTGGTGCTCAAAGGTCTTACAACAATGTACATGTATCTGATCTTTTATATTGTAAAGATTTCCAATGTCTAATAATAATATATGAGAATTCAATTTATTGGATGTCATAAAGCTGATTGTGTGATGACCTGAAAATCTGAAACTACTGTTTTATTCTTCACTCTGCTGAATCCAATCCTCTCAGTCCCTTGAGGAAACTTCATCTCTCCAGTACCTGTTATTTTGTGCATTCAATTTTATTTGTGATTTAGCTCCTGAAAATGAACAAAAAACATCAGTAAGTTGTCCTGCCAAGTTCTTTTCATGCCAGCAGCCAAAGAGTGGACGATAAAAATACTGTAGTTACTTGTATTCTGTCAGTTTCGTTGATGGTGCTATAACTTCCATCCAAAAGATATCCTTAGCACTAAACTATAGAATTTTAGGTCCTTAACTCTTAAAAATTCCAAGTTTCAGGTCCTTAGTAATGCCATAACTCTACCTATTATTCACTGAAGCTTCTACGCCCTAATTTGTAGATGCATGTCAAATAGTACAAGCAATTCTGAAAACTATGCCTTACACAACATCTTGTCACATTTGTTTGAACCCTTTATAATTAGGAATTGAATATTGATTCAACTTTAATCTAATAACTATAACCAAGTTCTATTTTATGAAAGAATTATTTTTTCACAACATCACAACGACTAATCCATTACTTCTGGACTAAAGAAGTAATTTACTCAAAACTTTGCTGCAGTCCAAGCCAAAACCAGTTTACCTACCTGAATAAAAAAAAAAGGGGTGAATTATGTGAAATGGTGACATCTGACATGGTTTCTTAAAGAGTGCTGAGACAAAAGAGTAAAATCTAAGGTTGTTTAGAACTATTGCGTACTTCCTCCATTGACTGAGGTGTAAAGTAATCTCATATTCAGCTGTTAACAATTATTAGATTGTTTTTACATCCCAAGTTGTCCTTGTTTTGATATTTATCCTATATTTATACTCAGTGCTCAATTTCCGTATAGCTAGCACGCAAAATAGTCGGAAATTTCGTCTAGATCGAAAGAGACGCTTCTTACTAATTCTGCAAACCATTGCTTTCATCTGCAACTTACTGACTTTGAATATGAACTCTTCAACCTTTACACAACGACTTATACAATTGATTAATAAGAAAAACTATGCCTTTAAGAATGTTGACATCACGCGTACAATTTGTAACCAGAATAACTATCTACATCAGTGCACTGCAACTGACAACTTCAACCACTCATATATTACTCTTAAAGATATACTATAACTTATAATATTATGATACAATACAATAATTTTGGTTTCTGAACTATGAATCTTCAATGATGCACTTTCCTATAGTCTCTTTTGTACGGACCAGCAGTAATGTGATGACTGAATCCAGAGGAAGTACATGACGTTTTTACATGATGGTACACTGACCCTGATCAGCGTACGAAGCAGAAGGGTACTCATGAACTGCGACGAGATCACAATGCCTGTTGTTGTAGGCGTAGTATGGAATAGGTTGAGTATATTGAACATACGGGCAGCATAAGTTGCACGTACAATCAGCAGGACATTTAGGGCGACATAAATTGCAAAAGCAATAAGGTGGACATTTAGGCCGAGGTGGTCCGACTGTTACAATTTCAGGTTGTTTGCCAATCTTCTTGAGCTTCTTGAAAATTGGAACTGGCTCAACTTCTCCAATTATAGTTAATGTGCCTTTGCTAGGATCTATTTCCATCTTTTCTATACCTGTTCAAAGCATCTCCAAAACCATTAACATATTAACAAGGGCTCTGCCAATCTTAAATCAATCCCATATACTCATCACAGGTAACTAATTAAGGTATTTATGAGTTATATTATATACTGCATGATACTGAAGTCTGAACCAACCTTAAACCACAACTGTGTCATGGTTAGAGGTTTGAGTTTGGGTTTTTATGTTTTTGGTATACCTACCAAATCAAAGCAAAATCTAGGAAATTATAACAAACAGCTCAAGTCTTGTTTTATAAACTTAGAACTACCGATCACATTGTATAAACGCACATCCATGCCACAGAAATCAAGCCGTCCAATACTTTGCTGTCATTGGAATTTTTAATATGCGAAAAGTAGCATTGAGTGTACAATAATCTCAAGTGTATAATAGATATTGTCACGAACCTAATGAGCTACTAGTGCATACTTGTATAATATATGGTTTAGATACGGATTACCAAGCTAATGACACCTACTGGCCTGCTATAAATTCAGAATGATCCATCAGTGAGGCCTAATTTGGTAATGTGGAGCTCTACAACTAGAACACAAAAGGAAATGAGTCACAAAGAACGTACCATCGATTTTTGCCACAGCCTTCATAATATCTGTCTGACACTTCTTGCCTGAAATGGCGACTTTGATAACGGTTTTCTGCGTTACAAAACCAGTCCACAGCACCATACATTATTATATACCAAGTTAGCCAAATATTAATTCATGCATATTAAAGTTGTACAAGTGTATATATCAAAGTTAGGAAGTACTCATACCTTCTTTGCCATTATTTCAGTTCAACGATAGAAGTGGCAACGTAACTCCACAAGTTTATTAAGGCTAATGGTTTAGAATCTGTCCTCCCTCAGCTTGATGCAGATAAATGATGAACTTCCTGTGAGTTAGCAAATACTTTAGAGAATTAGAGGGTATTTATAATGAAATTAATGGTCTCGTCTCATTATAAAATTTATGGTTTAATGCACGAATCGTTGACTTCATTGACTTTCCACATGATGATCTCTATCTCGCAGTAAAATATAACTAGCTACTAGCTATGACATTACTAGTTGTTTACTTGTTGAACGTCCTCTTTCTAATTCGTTGTTTCATTCATCTTGTTTTTTAACAATAAGATTTAAGATTTATTTAAGAATGAGATCAAACGACTAAAACGGTTGACTTGGCTTGCATCGTTGCAGTTTTGTTGGCAGTCCGTGTAGTCCCAAACAAATCCATAGATAGGAGACGTTGTTACACGTGAGTATTTCACATTGACAAATTAATAGAGAAAAGTCCACTATATAAGATTGATGGACTACTCCTCTGATTATCATATGGTTTTAAGGTATAACTATCATAATCTTGTAAAATAGACTATCTCCTATACACAGGCGTAGCCCAAACCCGTATTTAACAACCTTCAAGTATGTCACATGGTCTATGAATGCAATTCTTTATTCTCAAAAATATATTACTGACATTTTAAACCAAATATTAGTGGTGTTAGTCATCAGTATACATATCTCTAATCACTAATTTATTATGATTTATAAACTAAAACATTTAACAGTAGTGATCAACACAGCCAATATTAAGATACATAAAAAATAAGTGCATTATAATGTATGTAACTGAATGAATTATGTGAGAAATTCATAAATTAGCACACTACATTTGCTTATTAGAGGCAAGCCATATACGACCTATTCTCTTGGCCCCTTCCTATATGGCTATTTCTTATGAAGTAATAAATTATTACAAGTTTGGAAAAATATGATAACATATATTTCAAACAGAAGAACTCAAAGACAGGCCAGGGGATGTTTGATTTGACTGAAAAATATAAATACAGATTGAAGTATAATTCATCAAACTATAGGGAAGTCTACTAAGCTAGAACGAGGATGCTTAATTACAAAGAAGAGAATATTCCTATGTTTTTCCTTCCCTAAATAAGAAAGACTTAGTCTTTTACTTTCTTGAAGGAATACTCAAATATTTTTTGTATTCTTCCTGCTTGTCCATTGCAATACCATAATTGGTTGTTAGAAGTAGTATATCATAAGCAAAAGATTATGAGAACTAAATTTAATGGGAGTTGCTAATTAATGAATATTTTTTTGGGATTGATAAGTTTTTTTTAAAGGGAATTAAAAAAAAAATTATTTATTCTTACTTCATATAGTTGCTAATTAATTTATCTTATTGAGACCAACAACCGTTGGGTTTTGAATTGTTCAACTTAATGAATAGGTTAATGATTCTAATAGTTGGAGTTAATGATATTTTAAGTAGTAATTAAGAAGCCACTTGTTGCATAGTGTATAGGCCATATTATGGATGTCTTTGTATCAATTAATTAACTTGGGTTATGTATCATTTAGGTATATATTTTATGAGAGTTTATGAGCCGATTCAATCATGTGTACGTGATTTGTGGGGTTTATAGTAATCTATGTGCAGTAATTTTATGAGTTGGCTTGGGGTGGTTCTTGGGAGTATCCTAGAAAGGGTGGAGGAAGCAATGGTTGTTGGCCAAAAATTTGGAGTTCTTTGGAGTGCTACACTATTGAGCAACAACTCGATTAGATTCATCCAAAAGAAAGAAGAGCTCATGTTTATTTATTTTTTAAAAAATTAGTATGGAGTAGTTTTTATTCGGACTTGTTAATTATGGCCCAAAAACCCTCAACCTATACTATCAAATTACTATTTTACCCTTTTGTCAACCCTGAACTCTAACTCTCTTACCTAGTCTTTCTGTTTCCTGTCTTCTTCCTCTCACTCTCATTCTCTCTCTTCACTCTCCTCTTGTTAGAGACGCTGCTGCTGAGGCACTGCAACTCAATGGCCTCGCATTCTCTCTCTTCATACTGAGTGATAAATGGATTCCACCGAAAATGTCACGTCGTGTCCCCGTCCACTAACTAATCCCCGTCGAGTACTTGGTTTTTTTATACCAGAAAAATTGGCCCCATTGACCCTCTTTTTTCTTTTTTTCCGTGGCATATTTAGTTGCTTATTATGTTTAAGTAATTGGTAATTATGTTAAATTATGCTTATGAGGCTTAATTATGTGTAGTAATTGTTAATTATGGTTTAGATTTAGACTTAATTATATTTTTATTAATGTTAAATATGCTTAGTTATATTAGGTATATTGTTAACTATGCTTAGTTATAATTAGTCATTGTTAAGTTATGGTTACTTTTGTGTAAAATTGGTTGATTATGTTAATTATGAATCATTGTAACCGTGGAGAATATATATAATTGAACATTAGTAGATTGTATCTAGTTTATAATAAGTAATAATTAGCAAAAACTTTGTGTTAATAGTAACTAACAAATAGTTAATAGTAACTAATAAAAATAGTTAATAGTTAAAATAATATTTAAAGATTAAAATAATAGTAATAGAACTAGTCATAATTAAAAATATCTAAAATTATATATACTAATAATATTAATAATATGTGCTAAAACTATATTAATTAAATGTTAATAATATTAATAATACTTAAAAATTGATATGTAATACGTAATAATATTAATAATAGTATTAATAAGTAGTAATTAAATAATATTAATTGAATATAATAATGATTCTACATAATGAATAAAGTATAAAAATATAATATACTCTATTTTTAAAATATTCAACATGTTAGACTTTTAAACTATTTTTTTATTATATTTTATGATTTTTACTTTGAAAATACATAGCCAAGTAGGATTTTATTACTTTAGTCTCATATGTTCACTTTTAAGATATTAGATTTTATAATTTTTATTTATGTAAAAAGCGAAAAACTGAGCATATCAAAATATTCATTTTGAACCTTATATAATACACAAAGCAATATGAGCAAGTCAAAGATCAAATAAAATTAAAAAAATCAGAATCTCACTTTATACATACTCCACACTCCAAGCCATATCACCTATAGGCATGGCTATCTAGTGAGTCGGTTTAGCCTCTCACCACTAAATCGACCCACTTTTCGGCCCTTGTGGCCCGATTGACTATGAACTCAATCTGGTTTTCTAAACTCTGATCCTATTCGATTCGGTTCGGAAAAAAATTCAACTCGGGCCCTCTTTATTCTGCAAAAATGAGTCGTTGAAGAGTCTTTGCAATTCCCCTATAAAAACCCTCCAATTTAATCCCTCATCCTCACAACTCAATTCACTCTCAATCTCTCATTCTCTCAATTACTCCAAAATATAATTAGCTTAGTTATTAGTACTAATCTTGTTCTTAAATTACTCTCTTAATCTTAATTAGTTGCTTTATTATTCTTAATTTACTATTATAAAGTATAAAAGAAATGACTTCAAAAGAAAGAACCAATAATGTTAGTAACTCGTCCGGAGATTTGTTCCAAACGAATACCGAAAATTACGCTCAAGAGTTTGAGCAACAAATTTTTGAAACTCCTACTCCTAGTGGTCAAGTTCCTCATGCTCCAATTTCAGAGATGCGCCCGCCTTCTAGTACTACCGGTCAAGGTAATTTCTAAACATCTAATTTCGTAATCTTATATGTTAATTTAATGTAGTTTAGTTAATAACTTGATATGAAGTTAGTTTAGTTAAAGTTAAGAACTTGATATGAATGTTTGTTTAGTTAATGTTAATAACTTCGTATGAATGTTAGTTAAGTTAAAGTTAAGAATTTTATATGAATGCAAATTACTAGTTTACCCTTTTGGCAACCCTAAACCCTAACTCCCTTACCTAGTCTTTTTGTTTTCCATCTTCTTCCTCCTACTCTCATTCCCTCTCTTCACTCTCCTCTTGTCAGCGGCGCTACTACTAAGGCATTGCAACTCATTGGATCCACATTCTCTCTCCTTGTACTACATGACAACTGGATTCCGCCGAAAATATCACATCATGCCGGTAAAGAACCCACTGACGGGAGTTCGCCGACTAACCCCTGCCGAGTACATGGTTTTTTTTTATACCGTAGAAATGGGCGGATTGTCTTTATTAGACGATTGGCCCCATCGACCCTCCAATTTATTTTTTCGTGGCATATTGCTAATTATGCTTAAGTAATTGCTAATTATGTTAAATTATGCTAATGATGCTTAATTATTTGTAATAATTGTTAATTATGGTTTACTATTAGACTTAATTATGTTTAATTAATGTTAAATATGCTTAGTTATCATTAGGTATATTGTTAATTATGCTTAATTATAATTAGAAATTTTTAAGTTATGGTTACTTACATGTAAAATTGGTTGATTATGTTAATTATGAATAATTGTGACCGTGGAGAATATATAATTGCACATTAGCAGATTGTATCTAGCTTAATAATAATTAGCAAAAGTTAGTGTTAGCGTAAATAAAATAGTTAATAGTAACTAACAAAAATAGTTCATAGTAAAAATAATATTTAATGATTAAAATAATAGTAATAAAACTAGTCATAATTAATTAAAAATATTTAAAATTGTATAATACTAATAATAAGTATTAATAATACGCACTAAAACTATATTAATTGAATTTTTAATAATATTAATAATACGTAAAATTTGATATGTAATACGTACTAATGTTAATAATAGTAATAATATGTAGTAATTAAATAATATTAATTGAATATAATAATGAGTCTAAATAATGAATAAAGTATAATAATATTTAATAATAAAAGGGGAGTAATTATAAATATTTATTAGTAATAATAATATATTATTAATATTAATAATAGTAATAATACATAACACTAAAATAATAATAATTGAATAACAGTAATAAGTCTTAATAATGAATATAAACTCTTTATAGTATTTAATAATAATAATAGGTAATTACTAATAATAATATCTAATATTAATTGTGCATAAGTAATTAGAGTTAATCATTGTGATTATATATAATAATACTCCCTCTATTTTTTTGTTCTTATTTTCCCCATCCTATCAAAAATTTTAAAATATTATTCTTATTGGAATCTTTTTTGTCTAATATTGTGATTGGGCAGAAATTTTTTGTTGAGATCAGTATTCGTGTGATATATAATCCATTAGTTAATTTATTAATTGTTTAATGCCATGAACTTTAAAAATTCAACCACTTAATTATTTAATTCTCAATTCACTTGCATCATATTTTTGATAGACTCTTATCTTATTTTCAAATTAATTTAGATTATTTTTATAGAATTTTAATGATATCTTCCCGAATTTCAAATGGAAAGAAAAAAGAACGAAGAGAGTAATAGGAATTAGTAACAATAACTTCATTGGTACTAATTAGTGCGAATGAAGTTAATAGTAAGGACAATTAAGGGTAGATTTTAGGATATAGTTGAAAGAACATTATATAATATATATAATATATTCTCTATTTTTAAAATATCCAACATATTTGACTTTTACATTATTTTTTTAATTATATTTTGTGATTTTACTTTTGAAAATACATAGTCAAGTAGGATTTTATTACTTTCGTCTCAAATTTTCACTTTTAAGATATCGATTTTTTGTAATTTTTAGTTATGTCAAAAGAGAAAAACTGAGCATATCAAAAAATTCATTTTCAACCTTGTATAAAACACAAAGCAATTTGAGCAAGTCAAAAGTGGGAATCTCTTGATGAGGTCATTGATGGATATTGAAACCAAAGCAGATTCTTTAAAGATGCTTACCTAATTCATATCTCATGTAAATCATATTAGGATATTGAGATTTCAGATATGGATAGTGTTATATATAAAATGAATTTATTGTTATATCAGATATATTTATTGCTATATCAAATATAAAAATATACAAGATGTAAAAATACAGAAAAATATATATCTTGTGCAGACATTATTATATCATATATAGAAATAAAATTACGAAAATGTCCCATAATATTTTTATATAAGGTATAAATTAGGAATTTATCGTTATTTATTAAATGCTCAACAGGTATTTATATATACTTCATCGTATATTAAAATTTTATTTAGGGTTTGCCTTGTAGTGTTGAGTGAATGAGAAAGTGAATCCAATATATGCAAGTAATAATACTGCAAAAAGGTTTGATGAAGAAGTTAGTAGGTGTTTTGACTTGATTGAAAATGTTTACAAGTGCTCTATAAATTTCTGGACTTCCGCTGATTTTTGTTGAAGCTATGCTGCTCTAGTGGTTTTGCGCCGACTCATGTAAATATTTATGTTAGGAGATTGATTTTTTGTGTAGCAAATTGGATTTTTTTTTATATTTTTTTGTGGTGTTTGTTGCTAGAGCTGATATTTTTCGCTAATTAATGCATACACCCTTTAATTATATTATATCTTAAAGTAATTTCCTTTCCTTTTCTTTTCATTATTGCAACTAGATAATTTTATAATATTATTAATTGCATAACTAATTAATTAATATATTATAGTTTGCATAATACAAGTGAGTTGCATTAGGTCTAGACCTATTCAAATGAAAGGGGCCCTATTACGGGCTCTTAACCGGGTCGTTTGTAAAAGAGTTTAATCAATAATGGACCTAATGAGTCGGTCTCTTAAATGATCATGTTTTATTAGGTCTTTAATGGGTCAAATTGGGTCAATAATAGACTAATAGTTTCCAAGGCTTTTAAACACTATTAGATAATAAACTATTTCCACTTACTTGTCGATGGTTTATTACCAAAGATTGGAGGTGATATATGTAAAATATCACCCTCTATAGCTAAAAAAAAATACTCTCTGTTAGACGTTTTAGCCCGACTCAGCCCGTTATGTATTTTCTTTGGCCTGACCCGTTTTACATCTTCTTTGTCCCGACTCGTTTGGCATATGACCCATCTCGACCCAATGCACAAATTTAATTAGGTCACAGAGAACATTACCATACTTTGTCCACATATAATACGAGGGATTTGCTCTTGTTGGATTTAGATATATTTGATGTATAGAGCCTTCAATTGTATATATGGGTGAATTCAACTTGCATTTAGGATTTAAAACTCTAAAAAGGAAATCAGCAAATCAAACAAGATTTTGATGTTTTATTTTTAAAAGATTTAATTAAGACAATCTACCAATAGTAAACAAAAAATATAAGCAGTTGGTCAAATGAATTATGAAGTATTAATCAATTAGTTAATAAAAGAACTTAATCATTTAGAACTGTTGATAAAAATACGGAGTAATGATACTTTACCAAATTACACAAATCCCAAGCAAATATGAACTCAATTTCAATGTAAAGGGAAAAGGTTAGACAAAAATAACTTCGTTAAAAAACTAATTGGGGTCCAAACAAGTTGGATCAATAGGGTTTAACGTTGATTAGATCGAGTTTAATTTATTTAATTTTTGAGGCAAATTGGTTTTGGGTTGTTTTTAGGCTATATGTCTTTGGCTCTTAAATTATCAGGTTGAATTGGTTTCGGATTAACTTCATATTTCATCGGGGCATTGTTTTGATTTTTCGAGTCAAATTAAGTTAACTTTAGGTGAAAAGCAAGATAGGTTTGAATCTAATTTTTTAGGTCAAATCAATTGAATATAGTTCGATACCAAGTCTATTTTACACTCGGGAGTACATAGAGGAAGATGCTCATATGGGTAAAATAAACAATTTTAAGAAAAAATAAGCAATTTAGAGAAAATTAACAATCTTGAGTCAAATGAACATTTTATAGAAAAATGAACAATTTTGAAATCAAATGAACATTTATGAGTGAAAACAAATCATTTTTTAGTTTTTCCTATAAAAAGTGCAAATACTTAATATTCTCATTTAATAAAAGACTCAAATGATAAATTTAACTACTATATATGTAGTATAAAAGACTCAAACCCTTATATTTAGGTAGATTGTATCATTATAAGAAACAATGCTTAAATAATTTAAAGCATATAAGTATTTTTTTTACTAAAATTAGACTTAAATTTACAATTATATAAACATATTCTTCAATTCATACTTTTTCATTAAATAATTTCAAATGCTCAAACACCTAATAAATTTATCATTATTTATTTTCTCTAAAATTACTCATTTGGTTTCAAATTGTTCTTTTTTCTAAAATTACTCATTTGACTAAATTTTGCTCACTTTCTAACAAAAATTTTCATTTTCTTTCAAAATTGGTTATTTTTTTTTCTTAAGAATGCTCATTTGGAGCACATTCCTTTATGTACTCTTAGAACTATTAAATTTTTTTATTATAGTTTTATTTTGGATGAATTTTCAAACAAGTAGGTTTTTACACCTCTACCTAACCCGATCTTTATTCTCTGTGATTATATGATCATTCGAAATAAATAAATAAAGGTCATACTCCCTTCATTCCTTTTTGATCTTCTCATTTTTTTTGTACAAATCTTGAATCAAACTTAAATTTTAAATATATTCAATTGTGTATTTGCAAAAATTATAAAAATTTGATATTTGAAAAATATACATTGAAAATAATTTATAGTCAAAATTTGATTCTAAAATTTATATATTACAAACAAGAATAACAAAAAAAAAAATCGAAGGGAGTAATTAATTCAATATCCAAAATATTAAAAAAAAGTTTAAAATTTACTGACACGTGGCTAAACATAAACCTTACCCAGGACTCAAGGAGTCGAACCACGGACCTTCCACATGGCAACCACACCGTTAGCTAACTACTCCCATCAACCTATTCTCCAAATGACAATCCTCACCACCATTCCACCTCTCGTCCCTCTCAACGCTCTTCCTTCTCAGTCCACCGTCAGCAACCTCATGCACTGGCGGCTCCGACTCTCTCTCCGCCGCTTCCCGTTTCTCCAATACCACAACCCATCCAAAATCCGTCCCAGAATTTCCCCCTTTTCTCTCTCCTCCACCGCTAATCTGGGAAGACCCATCTCGTCCTACAAGGTGGTTTGTATGGCGGATAACTCCTCCTCAAGCTCTCCTTCCTCTACCGCCTCCAGAAGCTCTCATAATCACGCTAATCGTCTTGCTTCTGAGCATAGTCCCTATCTTCTTCAGCACGCTCATAACCCTGTAAGTCTCGCCTTTCTATTAAGTCAACACCATATGTTATGACCTTATCGAAAAGATGATCCCTTTCGGCCGAAATTAGTAGTCATGCTAATAGTGTAATAGTTTGAATTAATGATACTGCTATCCTTGTGTTAGACATATTTAGAGTAGCGTTCACAATGTAATTTGAATTGATGATATAACGACTAAGTTCCGATGGAGGGCATAGCTTAGCTTGAGGGTGAGGGCAAGGAAGTGAATTTTTTCTCTGTAAATTGTTTGGTTTTTTTTTACACATTTTTCTGATTTTTATGGGTAGTAGTGTAGTATTGTATTAGTTATGCTTAATATCATAAGTTTTTTCTTTTCCCCACGTATAATCTCTGGTTTTGTTACTCTTCTATATTTTTGTAGCATTTGTAAGCTAATAGAAATCATGTAACTAAGAAGCATCCATAATTCTTAACTAAGGGCTGTCAGTTTCCAATTCCATAGGACTTGAACTCGTGAAGTTTACATAAGATGTTTATGTGAAGATGTATCATGGGAGAATTTTTTTGTAAAGTCTAAGAGCGAGTTGAACTCAATTGTAGGATGTCTTTTGACTGATGGTATATTATCTTTTAATAATAGATGTGGTGACTTTTACTCATCAAATCATCAATTTGGTGATCTTTTACTCATCCATTTGGTGACATTTAGTAAATCTTGTACAATGTGACATCCTACCCAGTATTATTTGCCATTCTTGAGAGATTTAGAGACTGGCATTAAATTTTGAGCGACATAAACACAACTCTAATTTTATTGACCTTTTTTTTTTAAAAATAATTCAAAAAATAACCCTCGCCCAAAAGACATCCATGCCAAGTTCAAGTGAAAACCACTGTCACTAGTATATTGACTTTCTAGGAACTGACATTGGCAGCGGTTTTAATCTGCCTAAATTCAGTTCCCAGATCTCATTTCCCCATTCTCATGTTTTGCCCCCAATTCAGTTCCCGAGCTTAAAACCGCTGTCCTTGGCAGCGGTTTTATTATTGCCGAGCAAATTTCACATTACACATTACAGCAAAGTCCACTTCCAACCGCTATCTGTAGTTTTCATCCGAACTTGGCATGAAGATCATATTTCGAAATACTTTCGGGTGGGGGTTATTTTTTGAATTATTTAAAAAAAGTCAAAAAAAAATTAGCCACTGTGGGATTCTGCGGATAGGAAACAGATAAGTAGTAATTAGAATGGTGAAATAACTGACTAATTTTCATTTACGTCTCTTCATTTACCTTTTATAATTCCCTGTTTATCTTCAGACGGGGGCAAGAATATGATTTTTGTTTCTTATAGTTATCTTGGATGCAGTTTAGTCTATATTACAATAAGCTCAGAGTTAGTCTAGTTATAAATAGAAGAGGAAATCGGAAAAACAATAGTCTAAGAAAACCAGGGGAAAAAAGTGACAGGCTTGAAACTCCAGCAAAGAGTTATAGGCTAAGGAACCCCTGCAGTAAGAGATAGTGACACATATTAACGGACTTAAGTATTTTATTTTTGGTGTATATAGAAAATATGCCCCTAAAACATAGGTGATGACCTGTTATACTTTAAGGCATCATACATAGTCGAAATCCGAATGCAGGATGAAGTCGTCAATCTTGTGGGAGAATAATTTCAGAATATAATGATTTCAGTGTCTAGGATCTGCAGTGATGGAAAAAAGTCTGGAAGACTGCATTAGAGGGCAAAATCTTTAATGAAGCTCTCTTTTCTTTAATGATTGCGTAGCCCTTTTTTTTATTCTGTATGTGTTGCTAAGCTTTCTCTTTTTGATTTCTGCAATGTGTATATGCCCTTAGCGAAATATGATCTTACCGTTTATTGCGTGAAAAGAGCAATTATGTTTGGTATTTATCCATTATTTTTCCTTTCTAGTGCTATCAGAATTGTATTTGATTTGGGGTTTTTCCCCCTGTTTTGGGCTTCAACATTATTGGGTTGGAAAGCTTAAATCTTTATTGTACAGTGTACATGAACTGCCGATTAGGTTTACTTTTGATTGTAGCTTTATGTGCCAAGTTATGGGAATAGTGGTAAAATTTATTAATGCCTGTATAGGTATTTATAATTCTTCTTCCAAAAGTTTTGAACGTGATTGGTTAAATTTTGTGATTAAAGGTTAATTGGTATCCCTGGGGTGAAGAAGCATTTCAAGAAGCTAGAAGAAGGGATGTGCCTATTTTCTTATCAAGTAAATCTATTCATTTAAATAGGAACTGCTATTTCGCATTTTCTTTTCATTTTCTTTTTTTATTGTTCCTGGAATATGAAATATTATGTGTGTTCTGATAAAATTTGGTTCTGGCATTGCATTTCTGTTGAATGAAGTTGGTTACAGCACCTGCCACTGGTGAGATTTTGTATTCCATCAATATAATCCACTGAATTGCGGTGTCATGTTACTTTTCATGAAATGGTGGTGTTTCTTCTTCTGCTTAGGTGTCATGTGATGGAGGTGGAGTCCTTTGAAAGTGAAGAGGTTGCAAAGCTACTAAATGACTGGTTTGTTAGTATCAAGGTCTGTTTGAATTTTTAGTCTTTTTCTGTAGAAAGTTAGTTGTTCAGCTGAGGCATTGAGAATTTCAGATCCTTGAAACTTTTTCTACTTTATGATTATAGTGTTTTCATGACAGGTTGACAGGGAGGAAAGGCCAGATGTCGACAAGGTCCAGATCTATTATTTGGCATATGTGTAAATTGCTAATCGGTTATAAAAATCTTCAAGCCACACTACTTGAGAATCCTGTACCTGCTGTTTCTGCTTAAGTATAGATTGAATGTTGGCAATTTTCCTCTTGTAGCATCATGAGTAATTTTATTGATTATGTTTCAATCTGTGTATTTTCTTTAGTTATGAAGCTTTGTCTTGTTGGTTACACTGAAAGTGAAATTGATATGTTTATATTTGGCAACATAGCTCACATCATTTTTATGGAAGTATAGAACACCTGCTTGTCTTGTTACTAGTATTGTTATAGAGGTGTAACATGTCTGTTTCTGTAATTCTTAGCTAATGAATCCTGTCTCCAGGTGTACATGACATATGTTCAAGCTTTGTATGGTGGTGGAGGTTGGCCATTGAGCGTCTTCCTTTCCCCCGATCTTAAGCCATTGATGGGTGGAACATATTTCCCTCCAGATGACAAGTATGGGAGACCTGGGTTTAAAACTGTGCTTAGGTATAATTTGGAACACTGGCAGCAAATTTGTAACTAAGCAATTTAGTTAACAAGATATCTGTATGCAAAATGTTTGCACATCCCTCACCTAACCATTTATAAGTTCTCTACTTCTGTCAGAAAAGTCAAAGAAGCCTGGGACAGCAAAAGGGACGTTCTTGTAAAAAGTGGATCTTTTGCAATTGAACAGTTATCAGAAGCTTTGGCTACCAAAGCTAGTTTGGAGAAGCTACCTGATGGTCTATCTCAAGAAGCATTGCATCTATGTGCAGATCAAGTAAGTAGTTTATTCAGCATGAGCAGTTGTGGTGATGGTGATATTCATCTACTGTTGTAGACAAGCACAATGATACATAAACTGTGAAAGGAATATTAAGTCTTTTATTTGTTATACAGAAATAAATTCTTAAATAATGTAATTTGTCAGAGACTACCACTGAAAAACCAGATTTTGTCAAAAATTACCAATTAAAAATTTCTTGGTAAAAAAACTACCGCTTGAAATAAATCCAGTTGCATAAGACTACCTACCATAGCCCAGTGTCCGGCATTGACCCTCTTATTTTCCCAATTTCTTCCCTCTTTTTTCTCCCCTCTCTTCTCTCCCCTCTTATTTCGTGACCTGCTTCCATACTCTTCACTGCATCCTTCCATTTCCTCCACTCCTCAAATCAAATTGATGCGGAAGCTACTATGAAAACGAACAAAAACTTGAGGAATCACGTTCCTTATGGTGGAAACGAGCAACTGACTGCAATATCTGAATCACTACGTACAACTCCAATACACCTTCATCATCCTCAAATTCAACTATAACAACTGACAACACCACAACAATCGGCCTGATACTATCAAACAGAAAATCAATATACTCCTTCCTCAATTCATCATCATTGTTTTCAACATCAAAACTCCCTGAAAATCTCAAGACAATCTGTTGTACTACAAACTCCCAGAAAATCTCAAGACAATCTCCCAACTTTAGAATAATCAAGAAACTTCGACTTTGTGCAATATTGTACTACAAACTGAGAGCAAGTCATTTTCTATTATCCAATAAATTGACAACATACTATAATTACAGAAAAGGGCAGGCATCTGCCGAATGGCCTAAGCATATATAACTGTCAAATAGCAAAAATATTAAGTGGGTTGATGATTATGGCAATTTAATTGCCTTAAATAGATGCAATTACTTAACTAAATCAGCAAAAATTAGAGATGATAGATATTTGAAATTCTAGAAGAATCTAATAAATGGAGATTTTGTGTGCGTGTGTGTTGGGGGGGGGGGGGGGGGGGGGGGGGGTGGTGTGGGTGGGAGAATAAGAGCACGTGTCTAGTCAACACCAGAAAATCAGTTGATGGCTGGAAATCGGGCAGTGGCAGTCTTTTGCAACAATATTTTTTAAAGTAAGTTTATAACCAAGAAAATTTTAAGTGGTAGTTTTCTACAAAAATCAAGTTTTGAAGGGGGTAGATTTTGACAAATTTTCCTTACGTAAATAATCTGGTATTCACAAAGAAATTTTTAAACACTCTTTTGGTTTTCTCTCTGTTGCTGCCCTGAATGTCAAAAATATCTAATTCCCTAGAGCAGATAGAAATTATTTGCGATTTGAATTAGTGATGGGTATTAAGTTCTGTATTGGTCTGAGTTGGCCTTTTGCTTTAGTCATGCCCTCATAAAGTTGGTCGGGAAAACCTTGCTTTTTACAATTCTTTAATTGCATACTCCCTGAGGATAATATATCCTTGTTTGGTAATCATTCCACATATTGGAACGTTTCACAAGCATTTCAGTGAGAGAAAAGGAAACTATTGTAGAAGACAAGTATTTGCAGTCTTGGCCTAATGTTAATACCTTTTTCCAAGTGAATCTTCTTTTTTCCTATGAAAAGTTTGAATTTGAGGAGTATGATTGGCTTCTCCAGGTTTGTTGGAAAACAAGATGTTCATGTTTGCTATTATATTACTAGTTCCGGTCATTTCTTTTTGTCCCTTAAACTTCTGATTCTATTTGAAATACATTGTTGCAGTTCAAATTAAACTTGTATATGTCCTAAAATTGTGTACTTGTTGGTGCACTTGAAACTATCATCATCCTTCATTTACTACTTTCAAAATTGACAATATCTACTTTCAAAATTGACACGACCTAGTGTTGTCTAAAAAAATATCACTCTTTTGTAGCTTTCTGGAACCTATGATCCAGTGAATGGTGGCTTTGGTTCTTCGCCAAAATTCCCAAGACCCGTAGAGATCCAATTGATGCTTTATCATTCCAAAAAGATGAAAGATTCTGGAAAATCTGGTCAAGCAAATGAAGGTTTTCAAAAGGTCTATCATACCTTGCAATGTATGGCTAAGGGAGGCATTCATGACCATATTGGAGGTGGCTTTCACAGATATAGCGTGGATGAGTATTGGCACGGTTTGATCTACTCTTAACTTGCTTTACTCTGTTGCTATTTTATCAATTGCTTAAGATTTGGGAGATTGGGATTATCAATAATTCTTAATTGGAATTGTACTAAAAAAAACATGTGACATACAGATATATAGTTCGTGTTTGTTTTCTTGACCGTGTCTTGTGGGATTAACATATTAATCAGAGGTAAAATTAATAAATTTCATTTGCAGTTCCACATTTTGAAAAAATGTTGTACGACCAAGGGCAGCTTGTTAATGTCTATATTGATACATTTGCAATCACAAGAGACTCCCAATACTCGGATATTGCAAGGGATGTTCTTGATTATATAAGGAGAGACATGATTGGAGAAGGAGGAGAAATTTTTTCTGCAGAGGATGCCGACAGTGCTGAGGCAGTGGGTGCAGCAAGTAAAAAAGAAGGTGCTTTCTATGTTTGGTCCGGCGTGGAGGTAAGTGAACTTGTTGTAGTATGTGCTCTTTGTCAAAGTCATGTCAGTCTCTCATTTATGTGAATAGGTTGGGAACTTGATGGAAAACTATCTGTTGGAGTTACTGAGGAAAATTTACATGGTGGCTTGATGTAGCAATGCATCAACATATTTAAAAAAGGACTGTATCCCAAAATATAGTGATACATCAACATCAACTGTATCCCAAAATATTTTAAAACAAGACTTCAAAATTCACAGTGCGTGAGGTTTGGGGTTGGATGTATGCATCCTTACACTTTTGCTGTCAAAAAAGCTGTTAAAACCTAGAAAGATGTGGAAAAGGTATCAGGTAGAGTAGAGTAGCTAAGGAATACGGAATAGGAACACTTGAGTTTGATTTGTTCGTATGGAACTAAACAAACTGTGAAGGCTGTGTAGGTTAAGAATTAAGTGGTGTTCTTGGCCTCTTTTGGCAGTGCTAGGGTTGGATGTGGGGTTTGTTGGAGGAGTCTTGGTGTTGAAGAATGTGATTGGATGTGGTACAATGACATGATATAGGTATCTTTTCTAAAGAATCTCACTCTATCCTTTAATTGTTTCCAACTTCTAAAGAAGCTTTTGTCTCTCGATTTAATTTTAGAGTGCAAAATCCCCTCCATCCTCTTTATCGTTTTACTTTTAGTGTTGCTCTATTAACATACGTATTTTTCAAATAATAATACCATTTTTACTTTCGCATTTGTCAATATATTAGTTTGAATGTCAATACTTTGATTATCTATTATTAAGTTTTAAAAAAAAAATCATAATGAGACTAAGCCAATAAAGTTGTATGTGAACAAATTATTATATATCACTCCTTACTAAAATATGTAGTCAAAATCACCACATGAATAGGGCAGGGCAAAATGTTAAAATGGATTAATTATTATTAAATTGAGGTAGTTCATCAAAATAATTTTTTAACATGTAACGTATTTGATTTTTCTCAGAATAATAAACTATATGTAACTTAAATTTTATTGAGAGATCAGAGTTCATAATGGTTTTAGTTAGGATGTACAACAAATGTTAAAAGTTGTGAAGTGACAGAGAACTTCCCTAGTACAATTGGACTAAGCCCTTTCTTTTTTGCAACCGCTCTAGATGAAATAATAAGGTCAATACAAGATAAGATACCGTAGTATTCATTCTTTGCGGATAATATTGTTGTTCTGATGGACGAGACTAGCGCAGGGGTGAATGCTAAGTTAGAGCAATGGGGGACAAAATTATTCTAAAGTTTTTGTATTTTGTAAGGGTTAAACAAAGTATATAGAGTGTCAATTTAGCATTAGGAAGAGATCAAATAAAGATAATGTGACTTTTGACAAAGAGTTATATGCAAAATGTTTGAAATACCTAGGATCAATTTTTCAAAAGAATAAAGATATTGATTAAGAATTTACCCGTAGAATAAAATTTGGGCAGCTTGAATAAAGAGACACAACTATACTATTGTGTAATCTTAGTGTACCCTTAAGGTCAAAAGGAAATTATATGGCACGACAACTAGATCATTATTGTATATGGGTTGGAGTGTTGGGCTTTCTAGAGGAGCATGTCAAGAACATGAGTGTAAGAGAGATGCGTATGTTAAGGTAGATGTATGAGAACACTTTAAGGGATAAAATTAAATGTTGGGATATTCAGAAGAGAGTTGGAGTAACGAGTGTTAAAGATAAGATGAGGGAGAATCAACTATGATGGCTTGCGCATTAGATGCCAAGTGAGAAAGTTAGGAAGGTGGAGGACTGAGCTAATAGAGGCCTCAAATTCGGTTGAGGTAGATTAAAGATGGCTTAGATGGAATATAAAGATATAGAGAAAAAGGGTTTGCAAGAAGATTTGAGTATAAATCGGAGGGAAAGGAGGAGGATTTTTGGGTTGATCACGAGAGATAGACTCTTATTTCATGTAGCCTGCCTTATCCTTTTGGGATTATGGCTTGGATTTGTTGTTGTAGTTCAAGTCCATTTTGTTTTCTTGAAATTCCCCCTGTGTTCCGGATTTCCTAAAAGTTGATGAGAGTACTTCCGATAATGTTCTTTCTGTCATATTAGCCTTTCTCTAAGAGGCAAAGGTACATTGTACGCGGTCGTTGTGGGGAGAGACAATTGGACATCCAGAGTACAGCTGAAGATAGGCATCTTCAGAATTAAAGTTTCTATACCTTTTTATTCTATTTTTTTCCTTGGAAGGAGAGTGAGGCATCGCTCGCCATGGCTATGTGGTTGTGCATTGTGTGTAATCATGGACGACATATACTTGCACAGTTGTTAACTATGATTTTGTAGGCTTCGAATTGTTTGATTTCTTCATCTTGACAATTTGTTCATATGGAAGTTCAATAATGTGCCTGTTTCTGTCTGTAGCAACTTATATTTTTGGTTTTATATTTTCAGATTGAAGACATCCTTGGAGAGCATGCTACCCTATTCAAGGAGCATTACTATGTAAAACCAACTGGGAACTGTGATTTATCTGAAATGAGTGACCCACATGATGAATTCAGGGGCAAGAATGTGCTTATTGAAAGGAGCAGCACTGAAGCATTAGCTAAGAAACAAGGCATGTCTGTAGAGCTGTATCTTGAGATTCTTGGAATGTGCAGGCAAAAACTTTTTGATGTGAGGTCTAAGCGACCTCGTCCACATTTGGACGACAAGGTAGTCTATTTTAATTATTCATACAAGTACACAACTCAGACAGTTTTGAAATCTTTATTTTTTGAACCCGCTTAAATGGGTATAAATGATAATCTTATTTCCGTATAGAAGTCTTCAATGTAACATTCTATTTGTCTTATGTGCACAATGTGGCTTATTGAACTAAGTAATGCAATAATAAAGGTTATAAAAGTGATTTACATGATGTAATCTTTGCTTGGAAGCCAGGTTCCAGGTCCACAAAATTATGACATTGACTCTTCCTAGTGACATGTTGTGAATTTGTACAACTTATTTCAGTGCACATCCGTAATTTTGCATGTGTGGTTTAGTTTTTTATTTTTCTGCAACCCCTGTATCAGACACATTGTTGACAATTGATGCACTTATACATGAACTGTCGTCATGAACTTACTTCCAAGACCTTGAAATGACTTCATGTCTTCACAAATCCCATTCTACTTTTGTGTCTCAGTTGTTTTTTTCATGTTGTATAAAGCTTTGTTCCTAACATAAGCTGTGGCTTAATATATTCTTCTGAACTATCTGCATGATTAGTATGCACATCTTGCAGGTGATAGTTTCATGGAATGGACTCACTATTTCATTGTTCGCAAGAGCTTCTAAAATTCTTAAGGGAGAACCTGATGGACTCAAACATTATTTTCCTGTTGCTGGCGTTTCTGTAAGAACTCTTTCTATAGCCTCTAAACTTGCTTATGTTTTCTACTTAGGTTTTTTTTAGGAAAAATTTGTACTTAATTACACTTGTATTTGTTGGTTATCGTTCATCTACTTTGAGTTACTCCATTATTATTTGAGATTTCCTGGATTTGCTCTTCTCTGTTATAGCTTATCAAACTAACGCTTTCATGTTGGACAAATATTTAAATTTTTTTTTGACATAAAAATATTTATATTTGGCATTACTATCTGTAATGAAAACTTTTGGATTCTAGTTTCTTCCTATCTTCCAAAAAAAAAAGTGATGGAGAAGTTAAAACCTTACTTTCAGTGAACCTGATGATCATAATATGGATATATGACAAAACTTTGCATATTCGAGAACTAATAACATGGTCTGAAGTCTGCTTAACATTATCTGTAATGAAAACTTTACTATCTGCTTAACTAACTCTTTCATGTTGGACAAATATTTATACTTGGCATTACTATCTGTAATGAAAACTTTTGGATTCTAGTTTCTTCCTATCTTCCAAAAAAAAAAAAGTGATGGAGAAGTTAAAACCTTACTTTCAGTGAACCTGATGATCATAATATGGATATATGACAAAACTTTGCATATTCGAGAACTAATAACATGGTCTGAAGTCTGCTTAACATTACTGGTAAAGCTAGCATAAACAGTAAATTCCAGGTTTTGACTCTTTTATCCTGTGTGTCAGTCGTTTGGGGATCACAAATATCTTCATCTTGTAGTCATGCCTATGGATCAGTGACTATTTTCTGCCCCCATCAATTATTCTCTTCAAGCAAATTTGAATATTATCATCATTTGGATTTGAACTGGTTGCTCTTTGTCTTGCTATATCTGAAATGGTGGGTGATATTTTTGTCTCTTAAATGGAATATAAAGTTTATGCATAGGATACATTATCCTTCCAAAAGTACTACCCATGGGTACAGTAGACATGGAAGGAATAACATTTTTTTTGGATTCTCCCTTCTTAAAAGGAATGAATAGAGATATATGTAGCGCAGACATTCCTGAAATGCCCATCTAAATATTGCATCTTTACTTTCCGTAAATAACAATGTCTTGATTTTTCTAATGGTCACATTCGCAGCTGATGAAGAAATTTAACTTCTGGAGGATCCTACATGATTCATTCATTCCTTTTTTTTAATGAAATTTTTGATGGAAATGGTTTCATCTGGGTACATTCCTATCGCAAACTCCTCTGAGATCAATAATTATTGAACTTTCTTAAGATTCACTATATGTAAGTGATGAACAATATAGCATTTACGATTCAGATGTGTACATTAACATAGTAAGTCAAATAACCAAAAAATTGTTGCTCAATGTTTTGCATTCATAAGTGGAGACTTTAGATGTTTAATTAGTCTTTTGTTTTAATCAGCCCATTGAATACTTTGAAGTGGCTGAGAAGGCAGCATCTTTCATCAGGAGGCATCTATATGATGAAAAAACAAACAGACTACAACACAGCTACCGAAATGGGCCATCTAAAGCTCCTGGTTTTCTAGATGATTATGCCTTTCTTATATCGGCACTGCTAGATCTTTATGAGTATGGTGGAAGGACCGGGTGGCTTGAATGGGCAGCTGCATTGCAAGATACCCAGGCAAGTACATCAAACTGCTCATACCTAGCTGATTCAGCACTCCCAAAATAATGTTTTAAGGAGTAATCATTTCAGGAATTCTGTCTTAAATAATCCCTGTTTGGCTGGCTTGCCGAAATTAATACTGGAGTTTTTTCTTAATGATCTGAATACCTTAAGGGGATCATCACTTCTACGCAGTTTAATTTAGGCAAAGTAGTGAAATTAGGAAGTTTTACATCAGGTTTCCAAATATCTGTAATAAGAACTGAGAAAGGAACTGAAAGAACGATTTTATTTACAAGTTCAGTAACGTCTTATGGGATATTTCCGTTGTCACACGTAAATTCATTTTGCTTGCTTATTAATTGCTGGAATTTGTGTTCTAGGATGAGTTGTTCATGGACAAGGAAGGCGGAGGATATTTCAATACCCCAGGGGAAGACCCTTCAGTTCTTCTACGTGTAAAAGAAGATCATGATGGTGCTGAGCCTTCTGGCAACTCAGTTGCAGCAATCAACCTTGTTAGGTTGGCCTCAATTTTTTCTGACAGCCAATCTGATCTCTATCGGAAGAACGCAGATCTGCTTCTGGTAAAACCTGAAGATTCCACTTATTATGTTGTGTTGTGTAATTTTCGTTCAAGTTTTTTAATCATGGTTTTTTTCTGGTTTCAGGCGACATTTGAATCAAGATTGAAAGATATGCCAATGGCGGTGCCTTTGATGTGTTGTGCAGCTGATATGCTTGCCGTCCCTTCCAGAAAACAGGTAGTTTTGGTTGGACGTAAGCCTTCAACACAGTTTGATAGCATGCTGACTGCTGCTCATGCAAATTATGATCCTAACAAAACAGTATGTGTTAAATAAATTCATACGTTTTATTCCTTCTGACATATTGTTTTTCTTCTTCGATATTTACCATGAAATGATACATTCTGTCAATGGTGGAATACCTGCAGGTGATCCACATTGATCCAAGCAATTCAGAGGATATGAATTTCTGGGAAGCAAACAATAAGAAGATTGCAGGTATGGCTAAAGGCAGCTTCTCTGATGATAAAGTTATTGGTCTTATATGCCAAAATTTCTCCTGCAAGCCTCCTGTATCTGATCCCGACTCTCTTCAAGCTCTTCTTTTGAAGGCAAAATAGAAATATAGTCCTGTAGAGACACAGAGGCTTCATGAGAAGTAGTGTTTTAGCTGTTGCCAAGTATGTTGTGTACATAGTATACCCTGAGAGTGGCTCGAGAGTACTTTTCTTGTAAATACTGTAGACCATTGGCGTTTCTGTTTCTTGTTCGGTGTTTCTTAACTCTGTTTGTCGAATCATTAATAAGACTTTTAAGTGATTCACAATCGTTTTTTGTTTCTTTACTCTGTTTGTCAAATCATTAGTAAGACTTTTAAGTAAATCTACGAATAATCTTACAGATTACACAGATCCGAGCTCGCCACCCAAAGAGGAGCACCCTTCATAAAGTCATCTGTGATGTACTAGAATGTGTGCTATTTAAGTGTCGGATTTGTAAGCGTGAATCCTCATTTGAGTGGTTGGATGGGTGTCTGTCCTTTTGGCGTTTGCAATTGTCTGGTGACATTGGTAGTTTTGTTTAGCATAGATTGCATCGTCTAATGGGTATAGTTAATTATACTCAAAGACTGCTAATCTGCTATAAATCTAACATAACATATAAGATGGGAAAATGAGCAAAAGTACAACCTCAATTTGACCGGTTGTACAGTGGGAATTATCAGTTGAAGTGCATGGTCATGACTCATGACTCATGACTCATGACATGACACACATCCTAACCAAAGTCTTGACCTATTAAACTTTTTTTGTCCCCCTTTTGATGGAGCTTTGCTATCTTCATAACATATATAAATATCATTGTAAGATAATTATTTCGTCGCAATAATTTTCCACAGAGTCTTAGGACAATTTAAAGTAATATTTCAATACTAGGCCAATAGGCTTACATTTAATGCCCTCACCGTATGCTACATTGTTACAAATTTAGCCTCATAAAGTTGCCACAAAAATCACGCCTAGCTGCATGAAACAGGGGGTAATTACGTAAATTCTCACAGAAATCGTCGGCACCGCGAATCTCAAATATTGTGTGCCTGGTGCGTCCAACGTATTCAGGTATTCGTTGTATTAAATGCTGAAACAACACCTAAATTTCACGCCTTTCCCTCGCTTTGGCGGGTATCTCAGTATCTATTATATATTCCCAACATGCCAAATGCCAACAAACAAATAATCAAAATTTTTATGTCTGCTTCCACATTTTATTAATAAATTGAATTTATAATAAAATTGAATTTTATTATTTCTGCTTCCACATTTCATGTTTTTTTTTTTTTTTGACTACAAGAAGTCTTATCAAGTTGTTTTATTTATTACTTAAAAAAAGTTGGTTTGTTCGTTTTGATAAAAGGTGAGGTACATATGTCTCTATTTATTTGAAACAAAATTGCAAAGTACATTTATATGACAAGTAATGGGTAGACAAATACAGAGTAATTAGGTAATGATTTTCGAGCTAGATGGAGAAATATACCTTGAAATAGTGAAATAGACTTCCACTTAGGATAGTTAAGAGTTACTAATATTGAATTCTGTATTGGAAAAATAATAATGAGTAAACTTGGTGGATGCTTAGTCTATAGTGAATCTAAATATTGTATGCTCGAGATGAAAAACTCTTTCTTACATTTTTCAAATTTATCAGTCAGCAACCTCGTCAAAACTTCTTTTAATTCCAAAATGAATCTCAAACACTCGTATTATATTAAAATTATATTTGTTCCGTCCCTCATTATTTTATTTCAATTTATAGAGTTAAAATATTTATCATAAATTCTCATCATATTATAAAAATAATATATTTACAATATTTAAGTGACGAAAAAAGTATTTCACGTTTCATTTGATTTCGGGTGAAAAAATCAGAACCATAAGTAAAAGTAAAAATCAAAAGACAATGAAAAACAGAAAAAGGAAAGGTATTGAAAAAGGAGGGCACCAAAGAGAGCTTTTACACTTGCAACTGACGCACTCGCTCACACTCTACAAAAATAGTTCGTACTGAACTGATCTCTGAAACTGTAAATAAAATAGGGACAGCCAAACAAGCCACCATCTCCTCTTCACTTCACTTCTTCTTTGTTGATCACATTCTGACACTTCCCAAACCCGCCATTTTTCATCCCTAATTCACTCACTATTCTTCTTCAATTTTTGGGGAAAACTGTAAATTTACTTGCCCTTTTCACTTCTCCGCAGAATCCACTATAAAAATCCCAAAAAAAAGGCAGAATTTTTGGTGAAAAAAAAGGATGGAATTGTATGGTACAAACCCCGGTTCTGAGGTCGATCCGCCTGCTGAATGGGGTGAAACGGGGCTCGAAGGTACAAAACTTTCACCGCCCATTTCGTTTTTTTTCACTGAACTTGATTTTCTTTTGATTTTGATGCTCAATTGCAGGAAAAAATTATTAGGGTTTTTGGAGGGTAATGGGGTTGATTATTGTTTTTATTGTACTAATTGGGTGAATTTTGTTGGTGGGTTTGAGGAAAAATGTAGAGTCTATGTGGCGAATGGATGTTTCGGGCCGGGAGACGTACCCAGAGCGGCCCGGGGTTTCTGATTGTGTGTATTATATGAGGACTGGGTTCTGCGGGTTTGGTACTCGGTGTCGGTACAACCATCCTCGTGATCGTGCTGCGGTGAGATTCGTATCCTTGCTCCTTGGTTGTTGTGTGATGTTGGTGGTATTTGTGTTTGATTTGACGTGCGTTGTGTATGGCGATGTGGGAAATGTTGTTTTGTACGTACATTGTTGTTGAATTGTGGGTGAGTTGTGTGTTATTCTAGGGAAATTCAGGGTTTTACGAGGCTTAGATGGTATTTGTATGAGTTTTACAGTGTGTGTGTGTTGTGTTTTGTGAATGAGTCATCATAATTGCATGTGATCCGATAGGAAGAGACAACCAGGGGCATTTTCAGCTGTAGAATACTACAGAATACATCAAATACCCTAGGAGTTGATAAAGTCTTTGCCTTTTTAGTCACTTGTCTAGTTAAGTAAGCATTAGCGATGGTGGAACTTTTGTCGGGGGTGCACTAAACTTTTGTAAAAATGTATGGAAAAAATTAAAAAACATAACGATGGTTGATCATGGGGATGTTTTGATCATAATGCGTGGATAAAGAATATACCTGAGTAATGAGCTTTGCAAGCTTTGAACTTGTGACCTTAACCTTCATTATATTCTAACCACTTGGCCATTAGCAATCTATGTAATCTTATTTTATTTTGTTGTTATTCAAGTGGATGTACATTCACCCACTCCTTTATATGTGAATCCACCTTTAATAAGGAGGGATTCTTTTTTGTTATGGTTTTGTGCACATTTGACCTCTCTTTATCTTGCCATAGATTGAGGCCTTATGAAGGCTGGGGCAATATGTAACTGGATGATTGTTTTTTCTTTCTACTTTGAGAGTTTGAGGTCATTATGTACTTAGAAAGCTTTGATATTAACCTTATGTGTGTTAAAGGGGTAGGTGTATGTCATGCTTTCTTGAAGTAATTGGGGTTTCATGCTGTCCAGGCTGTAGCGGCTGCTAGATTAGTTGGAGGAGAGTACCCTGAACGTCCTGGTGAACCTATATGTCAGGTGAGATGTAATTGTTATACTTTATGTTCAACATTCATGTATGGGGTCTCAAATGCTTTATGCATTCATTTTACTAGTATTTTCCCGTTGTGCAGTATTATCTAAAGACTGGAAGTTGTAAATTTGGTACTACTTGCAAGTTCAATCATCCGCGAAATGCTGGTGGATCATTGACAAATGCACCACTAAATATTCATGGCTACCCATTACGGCCGGTTTGTACTAACCTGTCCTACTTGCATTCAAACTGCTTTCATGTGCTTTATTTATTCAATTCTGCTTTTTTCTTTTCTGTAAAGGGTGAAAAAGAATGCTCCTATTATTTGAAAACGGGGCAGTGCAAGTTCGGGATAACTTGTAAATTCCATCATCCTCAACCAGCTGGCATGTCAATGCCTGCAGCTGCACCTCCATTTTATCCGAAGGTGCAGTCTCCTTCAGTGCCTGTACCTGATCCAGTTGCAGGGTCATCCCCCAGCTATAGAGTAGCTAGGCCCCATCTTGTACCTAGTTCTTATGTTTCAGGGTCCTATGGTCCTGTCCTCCTCTCTCCTGGAGTTGTTCCCATGCCAAACTGGATTTCTTATTCAGTAAGTTACTGATTAAGTTTAGTGGTATGAGTGAATTAATGGGGAAAAATAGTTGCTTCTTTGGTTATTCATTGGCTTAATTTTTGCAGGGACAAGTAAGCCCTGTATTATCGCCTGGTGAGCAACCTGCAGCTGGAGGAGGTTCTGTATATGGATTGCCCCAACTATCACCTTCTGTACCTGGCTTAGCTGGATCTTATGCTCCTATACCATCTTCTACTGGACAGTCAATCACTGTTACTGCAGAGAATAAGTTTCCAGAGAGACCTGGTGAACCTGAGTGTCAATACTACATGAAAACAGGAAATTGTAAATTTGGTGCGACTTGTAGATATCATCATCCACCAGATCAGGCTGCATCTGCTGCTGCTTGTTTTCTTGGACCTTTAGGTCTGCCCCTGCGTCCGGTAATTTGATCTTGAGCTTCTTATACATGTGTTTATTGCTTATGTTTACGAAATTTAATGTGCCTTTCCCATACCTTTTCCCTGACTTTTTTGCCATCTTGTTGACTTGTTGATATATTCATTGGCACTGCCAATTTTGGTGCTTGACATTGGGAATTGTTTAGGACTACTGTATCTATCCATGACTACTTGCTTAAAAAACAGTATAGAAATTTTGTACAAGAATTTTTGGTTTATTGTCAATTGGGATTTATTGCAAGTCTTCTAGTGTTTTCTATTGTTTGCATGATATGATAGTTTAAAGCTCTGAGCTCTTAGGATTTAGAATTCCTCGTTTCTATATCATCTTTAATCAAAGTTTTGGAATGTTAGAATGATTGTTGAACTCGTATGATTCAGCCTTTTCTTGCTATTTTTATAGAATATTCAAATAAAAGTGGTGTGCACCAAGCATATAATGCATACTTGGAAATTTGTAGAATGTGTCTTGATTCTTGATCTCAAACGAGAACTTTCCTTTAGTTTTTCGAGGGCCATTGATTATGTTTCCTACTCTGTGAGTTTTGCCTGATTTAACGATGTTTACCTCTGCTTGGCGTTTGAAAATGTGTCTGCCTAAATATGCTCAATGGTGGAGGTTTAGGAACAAGAATACCATTTAATGATGCTTTTAAGAAAGAATTTGGGTACATAAAAAATATATCTCTACGTGCCCATGAGGCCATGGGAGAGATTTATCTTATCTATATTAGAAACTCCAAATTTTTTATAGTCTATATCTTCAAAGAATGTCTACTCCTTAGTACTTACTCCTTAAACCTATGTATTATGTTAATATTCCTGAAATACCTCACCATGCCAAAGTAACCTCATAGTGCAATAATATACACTGATTTGCCACTTCAATGGCATGATACATACATCTGGTGATATCTTCATCTGATCTATGTCACAATTGGTTCCTTGATGCCTTATCTGCGTAATCTGTATTTTGACAAATTGTGGACCTTCATAGTTGATCATTGTTAAAATTGTTGTACTTAAATAAATTCATAGTGAATTTTTATTTTCTGAATTATTGTGTCATGTGGCTCATGTTGTGAGGTCAGTTAATATTTTTCCTTCTCTTACCGTCTTTACATGGAAACTACTTATCTTAGGGGTGGGGGAGGGTAAAGCGAATTCATTGAATTGATATTGGTCCTATGGACTTGTCATTCCTCAAATTTTCTGGTTTCTATCAACCAACCATGTTAAAGAAGTATTACTTCCGATGAGCTTCCACTTCCAACATGATTAACCTACTGTGAAAAGACAAGTAAAACTTGGTTGCCGAGCTGCCCCTGTGATATGCGTTGACTTTGTTGAATATTTTCATATACCATTATGTGATTATCTTGGTATGTTTGTTACTTTGAATGCCTGGTATTAATGATGGAGAATTTGCAATAATTCCCTAGTTCATCTGTTTTGAGCTCCAATGCCTGCACTGTTACTGGAACTTGATTGATCTGCAGCTGCTTTAGCAATATTTCAACTCCTAGAGTCCTAGGATCTCATGTAGAGACAAAGTAGCCAGCTAAATGTTGATTGTTGAATTTGTCTTGCAATTTTTAATTTGAAATCACACTGTTTCACATTTAGATTATTTATGACTTATGAGCTTCTATTTGGAGATGGACCTTATGTTATATGTGTGATTCAACTTGTTTCTCTCTATCAAGCTACACTTAAAAAGGATGATTGACCTTTTTTTTAACAGGGAACACAACCTTGCACCTTCTATATGCAAAATGGGTACTGCAAATTTGGGCCCACGTGTAAGTTTGATCACCCATTGGGTTTGATGAATTATAGTCCATCAGCTTCATCTCTCACTGAGACCCCAGTAGCTCCCTATATGGGTGGATCTTCATTAGTTACTTTGCCTCTTACACCATCTTCCTCAGAGCTTGCAGAACATGCTCTAGGATCACAGAGGGACACTCACTCAAATAGAACAGTGTCTTCGGGTAGCTCTTCTGTTGGTTTGACTCTCATTCATACAACTTCATCTAACCTTCAAAGATCTGGTCAAAGTACTGCACTATTAAGCAGTAGCAAAAGCATAGGAGAAGACGATGAATCTCGGCATTCAAGCTAAAGTACATTCTTGAATCAATTCTCTTTCACCAACTAGACCTTTAAGCAGCCCATGCCATGAAATATAATTATCTTTACTGTTTATAATAGCTACATATAAGCTGAACTTCATAATGCATAGTAAAGTATGGTAGCAAATAGCTATGTGGACTTGTGTCCTCGCGATTTGGTAATAATTGAATGGAATTGTGCTCTGTAACCTTTTGAGCTGCGCAAACTACGTTGCCCAATGAGACACTGTATGTATATATAGTTACTCATCTTGGCACATTATTTTCTGTAAATTCCACGACTCTTGTGAAGTTACTTATGTGGCTAATGTGGTCATGGATTTTTGACAGTTTGTGTTGTTTGGCATGAAACGTTCCTCATGGACGCCTCAAGTTTATGCATAATGAGAGGTTGCAGATAATGTAAGAAAAATGATGCATAGTAATAAGAGGCACCTGACCTTCGACATTTATACAGGATACTTGAAAATGTCAAATTACATGCAAAACTGCATTGCAATTTCCTTGATTTATGATCTCTGAATGGAAACCAGAGAGCTTCTTGTGAAGCTAACTTATCAACAGTTCATGCTCCTATTATTGGTTGATTGTGTGCTGCCATTGTGCACAAAATCTCTGCACTTTGCCTATCAGTTCCTCGTTTTTTTTTTATCAGATTTCAAGCCTAGCATAATGTTGAAGCCTAACATCAATGCTAAACACCAATATTTTCAGATTTCAGCAAGTCATTGGTGTTTAGCATCACATTGGTGTTTATCACATTCCCAAGTAGCCCAACATTGGTGTTTAGCATCATATTTTTATCAGTTCCTCGTGAAAAAACATAATTAAGCCTAGCAAGCAAAATCCCCTAACTCTCATTTCTGATTTCTCACTCAACCAACACCAACAGCCGTCCCTTGCTGCCTTCGCCCTTCATTCCTTTACTTCAGCTTCAACCTTCACTTCTTTGGTTCTCCCCTCAGTCCACTGCCTCTCGTCTTTTCTGTCTAATTGTCTTTAGTTTTACTATTGATTTGCTAGTCTATCACATATTTAGTGAAGTTATATTTAAATTTGTAATAGTTATATTTGAATGATTTTAATATGTATAATTTATGTTTTATTTTGTTGTTGTACCTATGCCCCCATATCTTAAAATTATGATTTTGCCGTTTTTCGTTCCCCGTATCCATATTTGGATTCGTATTGGTGCAACATAGGTTTTAAATAGCATGCAACATGGGAAGTGGCTTATCTATCCTACGCGTGATAAGCCACCATTCTCATATTAATTTTTAGGAAATGAATATTTCCAAGTGTTTTTTTTATGCTAAGGAAGAGCTCCAAAGCCAAGAATATTTCCAAGTGTTAACCAAACAAAGCCATGACATTTCCTAGAAAGTTCCCAAGGGAAGTAACTTTTCATGGAAAAAATCCCCATATAAAGTTATTTTCTTTGTCAACTAGACAAGCAATTCCAAACATTCTGAAACAAAAGTTATTAATTTGGGTACTCAATAACTGACAAGGTTAAATATGATAACTATAAGCTTAACCAATAAATTTAGGTATCTGAAGTGTTGGATCAGTCATTTTTTCTGTTTTTGGGTACACTTCAAAAATTAAGACATTAAAGATAAGATATGATAACATCAATGCTAAACACCACTATTTTCACAAAATGTTGACTACATAACTTATAAAACTAAATATTTGATCAATATAAAGTTAGAAGTATATCACATAGGAGTTTGTTCTAGCTTTCTGTAAAACAAAGAAAAGTGCTTATCATGCTATGGAGTACCCGATAATTTTTACATGATACTCGTGAACTAAATCAATAGCAAAAATTTTGTTCAAGTACCCAATCTAATAAGGATATCAATTCGGTACCTATTTCTCGAATAAGGTGTAACATTCTCACAATTCTCTACTTTATAAGCCATTTTCTCAAATATTAAAACATATTGAAAAGAATTACAAGAATGTTATCACCTTTTGATAATGATTAAACCCGCCTTTTAGAGTTTTATAGGCAATAAACTAACTACTAAATGTGTAAAACTTTATTTGAATACTTTAAACTCTTCAAAGGTTCTTCAAAGTCAAATATATCATAATTAAATTAATAAAGTCCTTTAAAATCAGTAATAAACCAAAGCCAACATAGTTTATTCAACACCAACAAAAAAACATAAAGAAAACACTCCACTCTTTCCCAATGAAAACTGACTTCATGAATTTCACTTGTAAAAACCTATCCTAGACACTTATTAAGTGACTATTCACCAACAATAAAATTGTGGAATAGGGTAAAAAAATGTCATGATCAAACAATTAAGATAGAAATATTTAAGAAGTTTGGTAACATGTAATAATGCAAAAGCATATATATAATTCAAAAAACATAGATAATGCTTCAACTATTAACTCAGATAAATATTTCCTTTAAATTGAAACTGTAAACTATAACCTACATAACGATTAATATAATTAATTGGCTACTGAAAACACACAGCATAAAGACACATTTTTATACAACTTACATTGAATACTAAGCTAGCAAGACAATTTACCAAACGATCTTACCCCACTATCTGGACACACATATGTAGTTGATGTAATAGAATCATTTCCACTTTATTTTCTGAAAACTTTCTCATATTATCAAAATTTTTGGATAGGTTGTTCCTAAGATTTTGGAGGCTTAGGGCAATATAAAAATTGAGGCCCTAATTAACAAGTATAAAAAAAAATCAAAAACTAAGGGATGACAAAATGAATTGCTTACAATATTTAATTTTTAAATACAAAATTTTATAAGAAAAAAATAGAAATTTAAAATAGAAATCAAATGTTTATACAAAAAATTGTTTACGAGCATTTCTAGATGCAAAATCACCAATAATAGTGTCTACATCAATATGCTCTTACATGTCTTTCTCAATACATAAGATGGCTAAACCATTTAGACTTTCTTGTGACATTGATGATCTCAAGTAGATTTTCAATAGTTTTAACTTCGAAAAACTTCTTTCTGCACAGGCCACTATCATTGGCTTAGTCAAAAGGAGTCTACAAGCAATTGTTACATTTGGAAAACAATATGCTACTTTAACAAACTCTAGAATTTCATATGCTGGCATTAACTCATTTGGAAAAGTCATTTATAGAACTGTCAATTCTAAAGAAAGATCATCTGCATCATCGGATAAATTATTATAAGAAAACACAACCTTAAAATTTGAGCAAGATTTACTCAAGTCACGATTATCCAAAGTTTTCAACATTTTTGAATCAAATAAAAAGCCAAAAATACTTTTAAAATTTTTTAGCTCCACAATTTTTTTTTTCAAAGAAGTTATAGCCTAATTTACAACCTCCAAAAAATAATCTATTCTAAAAGACTCCTCGGGTGTATGTGCTACTTCTTCAGTAGTATTATTCTCATAAAATTATTTTTTTTTCTTATGACACATCATTTTGTGGGAAAAATAGGCTCTATATCCATCTCAATTTCAAGGCTGTTAGCAATATCAGTAGCAGATTCATTCCCTTCATTTCTATATTTTTCAAAGAACAACATTGCACCTTCTACTTCCTTTATTATAGTTCCAATATACACTGATTTAGATTGCAACTTTTAGCTAACTTTATTAATGGAAAATAAAATCTTGTACCAAACCACTAAATTAAGTAAAACTTCAAAACTCTCACTAGATTCACATAGACCTGATTAGCAATGGCCCGCTAGCCTGGCCCGAAAAAGTCCGAGTTTGGTTACCAAATTCTATCCCACAATTAGGGTTTGAGCTACTTGACTATGACTCAAAAATTATTGGGATGCATTTGGGTAGTAATGCATGGCCTGAAGCCCACCCCAATTGGCTCGAATTGGACATCTACGTATGTGCCTTTGTAAAATTGGGGTAAAATTTGAATGTAATTTATTGTGAATGCTTACTTGTAAGTTTCCATTCATTTATGAAATTGCCAAGTAGTTTCTTTTTAGGCGTCTTGGAAGATATGCACTCACTATGTGTTTTTGTGTTTGGTTGAATATGATTTTCTATTACGACTGCCTGTGCTAGTCATCTTAGAATAGAAAGCTCGATATGTTTCAAGTTATTGTTGGCACTGCTAGTATGATTATTGCACTTTAGGCTTGAAGATGAAGGAACACCTAGTAGAACTTGAAATCTAATGGCTTTAAAATTTTTAATTCGATACTCCCATTGAGTATTACACAATGATTTTACAGTTAAGCCCTCGACATTGTCAATTAAGATCTTCCATCTCTTATTAGAACTTGCAAATAATATAAAAATATGCTGCACAATTCCAAAAAAAAATAATTAACTTTATGAATAGAATGAGTCATATCTGATAGAGTAAGATTAAGATTATGACAAGCACATGACATATATAAAGCCCTTGGATTTATTTCAAGCGGCAATCTCTTTTAAACCCGACCCCTTGATGTTTTCCTTTCATATTTGAACATTTGACATAATCCCTTGACCCCTCACATCATCAACGTCTAAATCAAGGAACTTGCATACATTTATCAGTTCATTAAAAAGCCCTAATCCAAATGTATCATCTACTTTCAAAAACACTAGAAAAAACTCTTCTATTTTAATATTATCACGTGAAATATTAACACATCGTATGATCATTGTCGTTTGTTCATTATGAATCACATTTGTAATACAATCAAGGATTTTAGAAAAATATTTTTGCCTCTTTAATGATTCTTAACATAGAAGTTCTAACATTATGGGCTAAAAGAGAAACCAACTCTTTTTGAATTTTATGACCAAGATAGTGATGGTGAATTTCATGGCTTTGAATACATCTAATATGATCTTCTATCACCAAATCAAATTAAACAATTATTTTGATTATATCCAAAAAATTACCATTATTATTTGATCACCAAATCAAGTTTTCATGAGATTGCTCAACAATATCATCTCCACCCAATTCAATAGAAGACAACCCTTCTACTCTAGCAAAATACTATCAATAGAACCCTTTTGTGATTTAGTTAACTCTTTAGTCCATAATCGTTTCTTCCTCTTTTCATAACCATATAAGTATTTTCTAGGTAACAATATATAAAAAGAATAGCTAATACATCTATATATAAAAGAATAATAGCGCATGATCATCAAGCAAAGTGTCCCTTAAGTTCAAATTTATTTCCATATCCATTGCTGAGATTTTTTCAAAAAAAATATTGAAATATATTAATGATGATATTGTAGATTGACATAATTTGTAGAATTCTAGCTACTAGAAAATCAAAAAACATATGCACTTCTGTAGTGATTTGGATAAACATGTCCACATGTCCATATATATCAGATTCAATCACATTATATTGCACATTATCAGAAAACTTAAAATAGTATGGAAAGAAGAAGTTGTAGAGCATAGAGTGTAGACTAATTTAAAAAATTAGGATCCTAAGACAAGAGCTTGGTAGAATTGCACTTCATATGCGAAGGGAGATAATTACTAATTAGTAGACCTGTGCATTGGTGCGGGTCAGGGCCGGGATGGGTCACAAGAAAAATGGGTCGGGCCAAGGCGGGTCAAAGAAGATGCAAAACGGGCCGGGCCGCGCCGGGCCAAAGGAGACATATAACGGGCTGAGTCGGGTCGGGTCGGGTCGTCCAAAGAGAGTATAGTTTATATATATAGAGGGGGATAATTTACGTGTATCACGTCCAATCTTTAGTAGTGGATCATCGACAAATAAGTGGAAATAATTTGTTACCTTATAGTGTTTAAAAGTTTTGGAAACTATAGGCCCATTATTGACCCGACTTGACCCATTAAAAACCCAATAAAACATGACCCTTTAAGAGACCGACCCATTAAACTCATTATTGATTAGGCCCTTTTATAAACGGGTCGGTCAAGGGCCCTTAATGGGCCCCCACCCATTTGAACAAGTATACTAATTAGCCAATGCAAATATAGCTATTAGCCTATTAGATATCAAAATAAAAAGAGAAAATTCTTATCATCATGATCATCATGCACATATAGCTAATGTAAGTCTAATAGTATAAGTATATACTATTCAATTTTGATATGAAAGGTAACTTGTCTAGTTGTCTGTGTATGTTCCAAAATGATTTTTTAACAAACCATTTACATTTTATATAATTGTAGAGTATATTTCCTGAAAGTGGTGCTTAGATGTAAGTGGATTATTGATTATTTAATACCCCAAGAGCTAAACAAGATTGGAAATGTAATATGTGCTATTTCCACTCCTAACTCATCCATCTTGAATACAAAATTTTATCCTATTGAATTGAGGCCTTTGTTATTTCCTCATCTCCAAAAACAAAAAGCTCCACTTCAACAATCTCTAGAAAAAAAATTAGAAAAAAACTCTGCATAATCAATAGCCTAGCATTATAGAGAGTTGAGGCCTTTGTAATTTTCTCATCATTCTTATATGCATATTTAATCATTTAGTTATGCCAAATTGAACTACAAAATTAATTTCAAAAATTAATCACTAAAAATTTACATCTCTATTACTCTATATAATTGAATTTTACACAAGTACTAACTACTCACATCAATTCAAGTTTATATTTATGCTACGAAATTCCCAGAATTGCAGTTATAATCAAAATGTGCATTTGTAAAAATATGAAATACCATACAAATATAAATTTGAATTTTGAAATACCAAAACATGAATCATGAACGATAATTGAATTAGTTATAAATACATACTAACACACCTTCCAAAATTTCAACATTGGATGATGTAGCCAGTAGCCGATTGAATAAGTTGTAGCACCAATAATGTCTCCCAACTTTTAGAGTATCAAATGAAAATAAAAATTAAAAAGTTAGAATGTAAAATCAAAAGAAAGAGGAGAATTTGATGAGTAATAGAACTATAAATGACGTTAAAGGGGAATTATATGTACCTAAACTCAATACCGTTGAGAATTTCTATTGATATTCTTATGTTTTTGCACCCTTGGCGGCCACTCGACCTGCTCTGGCTTAGGGACGGGCCTGGTTGTAGAATGTCTGAGCATCTTAGTCCCACAAATATCAAACTTCCCAACAAGAAATTAGACAGAGTTGAGTGAGAATGTCTTCTTTAATTGAGTCATAGCATAAGATTCAAACATTGGAATACGACTGCACCTCTGCTACTATACAAAGTCTTCAGTCTCCGAACCAGTTCTTCACAGAAGAGCTCGAGAATCTCATTTAATGTCATCATATTTTGCTCTTACAACACAAGAATAAAAGACACCTTCAACTACTTAACGGTTCATACATGAGATGATGAGATACAGTTCAACTGCTACTAACTCAGCGCAAGCACAAAGATATACCAATAGTTAATAGGAAAGAAGGATTCTATAAGCGTGCTTTTTAGGGAGAAGGAAAGGATGAGGAGAGAACACACAAGGAAAATGTGTTTCCATAATCTCTTGACAACAAATTTTTTTAAAAAGTTCTATTTTTTTTTTAATTTATAGTTATTATACAACATCTATCCCTTATTTTTTTTTGCCCTATTTAACTTTTTACGGTTTTTAAAACACAACTTAAAACGTTTTTATCTCCAATCCGTAAGACTAAAAATTATAAAAACTTAATATTTTATAAATTTACATTGAGATGCATCCATCAAACTATCATGCAATTAGTTACGGAGTACATGAACTTCAATAAAAAGAAAAGAAAAAAACTATTAATCTTGGAACATTTGAACAAAAATTCTCTATCAAGTACTACAAAACTATTAAGTAAAAGTTAAAAAATACGGAGTACTACATAATCGACAATACAAACTCACACAAAATTTATTTTAAATCAAAATGAGATATAACCATATGAAGTCAACTTAAGCTAAAGTATGGTAATAATTTTTTTTTTTTCTCAAATTTAAGTAAGATCTAAACTTCAACATTGCATGTGATTCCTAAGCCTTCGATCATGGTTGCAATATAATAACTTATTCTATTACTCATTAGTACTTAGGATAAAAAAAAAGTGAAGGAAAGAATAACAAAGATGTTTAGAAGGCATTGCATTAACTCGTAATTTTTTAAAGTATACGTTAAGAAGTACATATAAATAATGAATATTTTAGCCTTTCAAGGTGGCTCCATCTCTCCATGGGAATGAACTTCCAGCTCATAATTTGAGCATTGCAATGCAAGATCACCAAAATGATGATAATTAATGTACATAGTTGGGGCTAATTTATAAATTACAATCTTATAAGTTTGTAAATTTAGAAATTATAGTCTTATAAAATAATATTTGTTTCTTACAATATTTTATATTTAATTTTTTTTACTAATTGAGACCATATGTTACATTATGATGACTTAAATTCGATTATGTTGTTGTTAGTTGGTTAACTTTCTTTTTAAATTTTTTTTTTATCTTAGAGGATTTAAATTACAATTCTTGTTATAAAATGAATTTTTGGGTGAGGTGATAAAAATTTTGGTTATTTTGGAGGTGAAGATAAAATTTGAGCCAATTGAAATTAGAGGCTTTAAATTACAATTCATGTTATAAAATGATGTACTTTCTAGTTTTTAAGTATAATAGGCATCAATTTTCAAATGGGTATACTCTCAACATTGTAATTTACAAATTGTCAAAAATTTACACGTGTAATTAAAGTCGAAATAAAGTTAACCAATTGACGACATCATAATCGAGTTTAAGTCATCATAATTTGACATTTGGTCTCAATTTGGTGTAATTTATAATTTGCATTTTATTCGTAAATAATTTCTAAGCGTGCAAAATTATAAAATCATAATTTGTGAATGAGCATAAAGTTGGTCAAACTATCAATCTTAGTACAAATGGACTTATGGAGTAAGTAATTAGCTTCAAATTCCAACTAACTTGTACATGTAAAGTCACAGTTAAAAACAATGCTAGGTCATCTTCATGTATCAACTCCATAATAGCCCATATTTACAGAAGATGTTATGTAGACATGCACATATTTGATGCTTAGTTGAATATAAAAAGTGAAATTTTAATTTCCATGAAAACGTTTTCCATGTATAACTATATACACTTCCTAATAATAAAGTGTTGTGAAAATAAAATTCCTTAAATTATGATTTTTTAATGTTTTTGTGGACCAAACAATTAACTCTATTTTTCAACTTTGGAGATAAGAATTTACACTTTCATATTCTTATATGTCAACTGAACAAGCACGTGAAGTATTGTTATACATATCCTCAAACTCTTATACTATACTTTTAGGTTGATCTACAAACTCTTGAAAATATAGTCTTAATTAAGAGTGGTGATAACTTTCGTAAGACATTTAAAAGATTTAAAACATTTTGTTGTTGAATGCTTTTTGAGTGTGGTTCATACACTATTCTAGACGAATATGTAGGATAACCAATACATTAGATTTCGTGAAAAGTCAATATTCTATTGCATAAAAAGCTATGGTAACAACTAACAAGCACTACATATTGTATGAGCTTAAAACCTAGTTAATTAGATGAGACAAGAGTTACTTTGATTTTGAGAAGAAAAAAAGAGAGGGAGTCAAGATAAAGTTTTGACTATTTGAGGTTGCTTAGCGTCTAAATCGCAACACTGATATTAGTGTTGTGAACATTTTCCTTCTCCAAACATTCATTTAGGCTCCGTTTAGTAGGGCGTAAAACGTTTTCAATTGAAAATGATTTTCCTTGGAAAATCTTTTACGGTGAAAAACTTATTTTCATGAAACTTTTTCGTTATTTGGTTGCATGGAAAATGATTTTATATTTAAATATTTTCCGTTGTTTTGGTTGAAGTGAAAATCAATTACTCCTATTAACTTTTCTAATTGTATTCTTTTGTCATTTTTTAACTCTTTTTTCCGTTGTATTTTCCAATTTGTTTGTCATTAGCTAAATTTAATATGTTACATCAAATACTTTTCTTTATATAATCTACAATATATTTCTCTAATCTATTAATAACCTATCTTATTATACATAATATCGCCATAAAACTAGATAACCCTAAAAAATTTGGTTCAACGTTATAAAAAGACCTTAAGCTAACTATAAAGAAATATTAACAATCGAATAAGCAAACCAATAAAACAAGTTAATGTATTCATAATTAAACAGATAAATTAATCAACTGGTTGTAATGTAATAGTTTGTACTTTTACATTTTAAATTATAATAGAAAGAAAATTTCTACTCTAATGTCAAATAAGTTGTTGATTGTCCATATTTTCATGAAAAACTTTCATGGATTAAACGGGGGGGGGGGGGGGGGGGGGGGGGGGGGGGGGGTGAATCTAGGGTTTTTTTTGTATTTTCGACAAAAATGGATAAAATTTGTTCAAATTCATGATATAGTATGATGATTTAATATTCAAGACATGAGATTCGAAGAAAACTTACTTAATTGATGATATTTGAAGAAGATGAAAAAAATTGTGGATTTTTTTCCCAATTTTTAAGAGAGAGAAAGTGTTGAGCAGAGAGAGGCTATCGAGAAGATGAGAAATGAAGAATGCGTGAGTAGAGATGGACATGGGTCGGGTCGGCAAGTGGGTTGAGCAGGTACGCTTTTGGCATGGTACGACACGAACATGATCATGACATGGCATGTCACGAGACGACACGCTGTTCGTGGAGTGGGCCGCGAGTAGCAAAAAAATGTATGCACTAGCACGCGAGCGACACACCAATTTGGCAGGAGGCACGACTCGAAGTATGGCCCAAAGCACGTTATTATTTAGTATTATTTAATACTATTATTAGTAGTAACATCATTATTACTACTACAATTAATATTACTATTATTTTTAATATTATTATATTCTTATAACATAATTTATACTATATTAAATTATTTTTTTAATTCTATTATATATTTTATTTTTATTTTTTGTTAAAAAAATTAGGCAAGCACTAGGCACGACACGACACGCCAAGCACGTGGGCCGTGCAAGGCCGTTGACCAAGTTTTAGGGAAATATAGCACGATATAGCACCGCACGACCACAATTAGGTACGACACGATCGACACGACAAGAGGTCAGGTACGAGCTGTCACGGTCCATGACGGATACGCCACGACCTGTGTCCACCTCTATGCATGAGTTGTTTGTTGGTTGGTATTTTTTTTGGAGTGAATGGATGTAAAAAAATTTTACTCCTAGTTTTGGAGGAAAATGTTTTCAATAGGGTGTAAAATGAATTTACATTCAAAGTTTTACATCATATATTTTACTCCAAACCAAACAGTGTGAAATGGGAAAACAGTTTTCAGGGAAAATATTTTACACCCTACTAAACGTAACCTTAAAGTTCAAAATAGTTGAAAATCAACTTGAATTTGAAATATATCACGAAATATTCTTTTATGCTAAAACTGTTTATGACTAAGTCTTTGCAAAAGATTATTTGAGTTTCTTATAAGTTATATTAATCCTTGATTTGGATATAAATCTATTAAGTAATACAGGTTCTAATGACTACAAGTTAAATCTTATATAATTATGGGGCAATATTTTAAACGAGTCTCCAAAGATAGCTAGATTTGGTCCCAAAAAGTGAGGTTATTTATTTACCACCCGAAAATTGATGATTTGAGTAATTTTCGAGCCGAATCACCTATAGCTGCGAATAAGACCCTACACCCGGGTGCATGATGCACATCGTGCACCCGGTGTAAAACGTAGGTCATTTAACATAAAACTCAAGTATGATGTGCATTGTCACAGAGCAGGGCATTGAATGAATATTTTTAAGTAGACAATGAACATAGAGATTTGTGATTTGTAGTATTCTTCGTGTATTTTACTTGGTAATTGGAAAAATAAAAGTTTTTTTTACAGATGCTCACTATAATCACGTACTGTATAATGAGACAATTCCCAAAGTTTATTTAAAATCTGATTTTTTGCATCGAAAATCGTGACGAATGCTGAACAAAAATAATGCATGGAAAAATCATACATTACACGAATGAACATCCTATATAAAACTATTGAATATTAAACTTTAGAAGAATGAACATATGTATTATGGAAATAAAGTTATAACATTTGTCTAAAAATTTTTTGACAATGAACATTTATTATTATTCAATGAACATTTATGTTACTTGAGTGAATCAGTTCAAAAAGAATGCATTGGGGTGTAACATTAATTTGTAATGATGATGTATTGGGATTCTATTACTTTTATTTAATATTGCAACGATTTTAATGATTGTTACGGACAGATAAAATAGATCATTGCAATTTTTTAAGAATCTGATGTTTAATATTGTTAAAGAATTTTTTTTACAATGCACTGTATACGTTTCAGTGAACATCTAATCAATTTCACTGAACATTTACTCATTTTAACTGAACATCTACTTAATTTCACTGAACATCTATTCAATTTCACTGAACATTTACTCAATTTCATTGAACATTTACTAAATTTCATTGAATATCTATTCAATTTCACTGAACATCTACTTAATTTCACTGAACATCTAATGAATTTCACTGAACATTTACTCAATTTCACTGAACATCTACTTAATTTCACTAAACATCTATTCAATTTCACTAAACATCTACTCAATTTCATTGAACATCTACTTAATTTCACTAAATATTTACTCAATTTCACTAGACATCTACTCATTTTTCACTGAACATCTAATCAATTTCACTAAACATTTACTTAATTTCACTGAACATTTACTCAATTTCACTAAACATATGCTTAATTTCACTGAACATCTACTCAATTTTACTGAACATCTAATCAGTTTCACTAAATATCGTATATTATTGCACTGAACATCATATATGAAAACAATGAACATTTTATATTAAGATTATGTGTTGAACTTTTTTTGAGTTGAAAATGAATATACTTTATTTAAGTAATGAACATCCTATATAAAACTGCTAAACATTAAGTGTTAGAAGAAATCTTTATTTAAGTAATGAACATCCTATACGTAATGAACATTCTATATAAAACTACGATTACAATGATTGTTACGTACATGTAAAAGAGATCTTTGCAATTTTTTTTTTAAATCTGATTGCATTACACATTTTAGGCTAATGGACATTCTTTTGTAAATAAATGAACATTAAGTATTCTGATAACGAACATTACGTATTGCTTGAATGAACATTAGCATAAGGTGTTTTTTACATTAATATTACGTATCGTTACAAAAATGTGAGATTGCATTGCAATGGAGCATTATTTTGTAATGATGATATATGAGGATTTTATTTTATTTATTTAATATTGCAATGATAGCAACGTCCACAAAGAGAAATTTTCAGGATTTGTGATGTGGCAATTGCATGGGAAATACAATAGTTGTTTCCGTGAAACAAGGCACGTCTAATCATTAAACTGCAAATGTTCATTGGCTTCAATGAAATGTTCAGTGCCTTCGCTGACGTGTACACGATGCACATTATAACTTGCGTTTTATGTTAAATGACCTGCGTTTTACACCGGTGCAACCGAGTGCAGGGTCCACTAATGGACCTATAGCGGCCCAAGGCCATAAGCAATTAAGCATAACTCGTAGATTTGACAGTATTCAGTAAAATTTTATCCAAACACTGACGGAAAAATGCAAAATGTTCCAGGTCATAATTTCATGAAAAAGATGAATCCACTTGAGCAGTACTTTTCAGCCCTGTCTCCACTTTGGTACCTTACCCCACTTTTAGTATTACTTGCTTAGATTGTGACGCTCCCAAAAACATACAGAATTGAAAGGAGAATACTGAATACCTTGTAAAGTTGGCAATAAGTCCAATTACAAGAACACTCCGTAATAACAACCCCATTGAACTCGGTTTATCAACTGTTGCTATTGCTGTTGGCTGTTGCTGTTGAGTAGAGTGCAGTACTCCTAGCTTCCACTTCTGCTTCTGTTCCTGCTCCTGCTTTTTTCAAATACTACGAAAACTAGCAAACAAACAAACCCATCTTCCAATCTGCAGTTCAGCTGTTCCTTTCTCGCCCACCTACTATTCCTCATCCCACATTTATAAAATTGTTAAATCGTACTTAGTCCTTCCTTTTATGCATCTGGGGTTCCTTTAACTCCTGTTTTTTTCCCATTTATTTCAACTGGAGTTCCTTAAATTCCTGATCTTTTTATCCGGGGCTGGTAAAAGTCCTGATTTTTCCCAAGTATTTCATCTGGGGTTGGTTTAAGTTCAAGTTCTGATTTTTCTCAATAATTTCATCTTGGGTTGGTTCGAGTTCTGATATTTCCCATTAATTTCACCCGGGGTTGGTTTAAGTTATGATTTATTTTTTCAATATTGCATCTGGGGTTGGTTCAAGTTCTGATTTTTCTCAAAAATGAATTTCATCTGGGGTTGAGAAAGATGCCATTAGTGCGATTTGCAGTGAAAAATGAGTATGGGTTGGGTGTTGAAGAGCTATACAAAGATGGGGTTGAGACTGAAGATCCTAAAGCTGTTCTTGATGGTGTTGCTGTTGCTGGACTTGTTGGTGTTCTTCGCCAGTTAGGTGACCTTGCCCAGTATGTTTCTCTTCTTCCTCTTACTTCTCCTGCCTTTCACTTGTTAAATATTCTGTTTTTCTTCCCTATAATGGTGTTTATGGTTTGACTAAACATGTATAAAAATTGGAAGTAATCATGCTATATACATATATTATGCAATGATGGATTCTTGTTGCTCATTTTCACCTATTAGTAGTTGGTTTGATAACCGAGGTTTTTGTCAGTGTGCGTATTCGGATTCTGGGTAGATTGAAGTCGATATGATCATTTTTTTCGAGGACTTGTTGGCTTCGTTTTGAATTTTAGGAAATGATGGGCAACTTTATTCAAATATGAAGCAACGAAACTGATAACTTTATTCAACTAATGAAAAATTTTAGCTTCATAATCGCTCTGGGTTTTAGAGGTAATTTTGTTTATTTGCTTCAATTTCTTTTTTCTTTTTCCTTTGCTTTTGGGGGCGGGGGAGGTGTTCGACGTGTGGGAGAGAATATATGGATTTTGGAGTTCCGATCTGTTGAAGCATTAAAGGTAGCAGTTATGTGTGATCGATTATCCCATATGCATGCAATTGCTTGAGCCTAGTGGTCCTGTTTTTTATTTTTTATTTTTTTTTATTGTTGTGGATTGGGAAGCTCCATCTATGAGATTGACAGCTGTTTCAGTAATTAGAATCAACTAATATATCACTTTCGTGTTGGTTTTTTTCAATGAGATAACAATGTCAACTGCATTGTAGCTCATGGGAGTTGCTTGGCTCGTGGGTAAAATTAGTTATAGGCAAGGGCATATGTTAGATGGCTAAATTACTAGAGTAGTAGCCCATATATAGGAGGTGGATTGTTTTCATCTTGTCGCTGATTTTGAGAAAGTTGCATAGGTTTTGGATTTTGGATGTGAAGTAACTGCAATTTGTGTGAGTGCATCTGTAGATTGCTTGCTTGGGGGTCCAGTCTGTTATAGGAGATGTATGTTAAAATACGTTCTCTGAGAAATTGATGTCCTTTATAATTGAAGTTGTGACGAAAATTTTCCTCTATAACTACTAATCCTCTCCAAGAAGGAAAATAAGAAGTGAAATGTGATCTTGTTGTTACAAGAAGACCATAGTGTTTATTGACTAAAAGGATAAAAGCATTATACCAGTTGAGTATTTGAGGGCACCCTCCAAAGGATAAAGGATAAATATCTATCAAGTCCACATCCTCATACTTAAGCAGACATTCTCCTGAGCCCTATATAACTGGAACTGGAAATGGAACTGGATCTAAATCTGGATCAGGGTCTGCACATTAGATAATGAAATTTATCCTATCTTTGCACTCGCCTCGTTATTTTTCTTTTGCTAAAGCCATTTGAGACAGTTTCGGTTTAAGATGTCAAAGTGACTGTTGTTCAACATTCAACCTTTGAACACTTCATTTTCTTGTTGTTAATAAACTTTTTACACTTTTCATATGTGCAATGTATACAATATAACAATAACCACTTTTTTGAACATGAACATATCCATATTCTTAATGTTTCTTTGGGATCATTTTTTCAAAACAATAGAGACATTGGTTAGGATGTCACCCATAGAATAGAATGTGGGTGGCTCAAATTGAGATTCGCAATGAGACTATTATGTGATGCAAGTGTATCTTAAGTTTAAAAGGAAAAATCTATAAAACGATGATTAGACCACATTATTGTGTGGGTCAGAGTTTTTGGCTTTCAAGGAGCATGTTAAGAAGATGACTGTAGTAAAGATGCGTATGTTAAGGTTTATGTGCGAAAACTTCCTAAGGAACTATGTTAGAGATGTGGATATTTGAAAGAAAGTTAGAGTAGCAAATATTGAGGATAAGCTAAGGGAGACTTAGTTATGATGGTTTAGGCGTATGAGACGTCGAGTAGTATATGCATTGGTGAGCAAGGTGTAGGGCAAGGGTAATGGAGACTTTAAACGTATTCGAGATAGACTAAAGATTACTTGGATGGAGGAAGTTAAATAAGATAATGAGAAAATGAGTTTACAAGAAGATGGATTCTAATAGAAGGGAAGGAAGGAGAAGGATTTCTGTGGATAATCACGTAAGATAGACTTTTGGTTCATGTAGCCAACCTCATTTTTTTGGATTAAGGCTTGGCTTTACTATTGTCATATAACCAAATTGTTGAACTAGCTAAAGAATTCCATTTTTTTTATTTGCTTTATGAATAAGTCTAGAGTTGTGCTAAACTGTTCAGCAGCAGCTTAAGAAGTCCAGCGAGGTAAAAAGAAGTGAGAAGTAGGCTTTGATCTGTTTCCTTTATCTATCTCGTAGTTTTTTTCTTTAAAAAAGTTTTTATGGAAATGTTTTAGATTAACTCAAATGAATAAGGTATTCTTTGCTTTTCTACTTTTCCCTTGCTAATGCACTAGAAAATCCATTGTCAGGCAGGGGTGTTGAAGATGAAGTTAGTATGTTTGGGTACCATGTAGGACTTAATTAACTAAGTTTGTGGACATGTTATTTTGTCTAAGAGAAGTTTTGGATATCACTTGTTGGTTTGGTCTTGGGATGGAAGTGTCACGTTGTTTAAAGAGGGTTTTTGTTTCGTATCAAATTAGTAAAAGATGAATTTTTATAAGGAAATTTTATTTGCACTTTGCACTAGGTTTCAATTGTTAATTTCTAAACCCCATTAGAACTTCAACTAGAAAGCTCATATAGTTGAGAAGGAAGTTTCTTGATTGTACTTGAATCTTTGTTTACTAAATACTCCCTCTGTCCTAGATTTACTTGACAGTATTTGACTTTTTGCACTATTCAAAAGTTCCATTTTGACCATCTTTTTTGGCTAATATATGAAAACAAATGGTAGCATGTAAGATTTTGTTAGGTTTATCTTAATTTATATTTTCAGAATATTCACTTTTTTTTATTCGTAACTAAATAAAAATATTGAGGGCCAAAGTTGCGTATCGGTATACATGTTTAGTCAAACTGTGTCAAGGAATATGATTGGAGTGGTACTAAACTCTAATTCATTCCAGCAGCAAAAATAATTAAATCCCTGGAAAAATATATCATGCTCACAATTCCAAGCTTCTTAGATTGCTTCAATTGTTTGACATAAAAATAGATTGCCTCAAATGGATTCATAAAAAATATTGGCTTTACAGTAGTACAGCAAGTGCTTGAGTCAAAATTAACCCTCTTAAAAAAAAACTGGACTACTAGGAGCCAGTAGATATGGATGTGATGGAGGTCCTGTAGATAATCAAATTAGTGGCCAAGATAATGATAGGAGTTCTGGTTGTGGAAGATGACTTGTAAGTAGCTGACAGATTTTCATTGTGCTTTTTAAATACGTTCAATGTTTAAGTTGTTAAATTTATAGCCATCAGGCTTTTAAATTATGGAGAAGCCAGCCAAGTATGGAAGCCATTTGAATTTTGTTTAAGGGTGTACCCCATAGACAAGGATCCCGTCACAACAGGGGGAAGGCCGACTGTACACAGCCTTACGCTTAAATAGCAAGTAGGCAATTCACCACTGCTCCAGGCATGACCTTCGAACTATTTGAACCACAGTTCATCATATAACATTGTGCTGAAATTCCCACATGGTTGCTGGTGAGTGAAGAAGTTAGCCACCAACAAAAATGCAGTTCTTTGATTGTGGATCAAGTATTCACATGACTGGCTAAATAGAGCTTTTACTTGATGACAAGATCCAAGGAAATGTTAGTTTAGGTGATTTTTCCTAACTGTGAGTAGCATTTTGTGATGACAAGCTCAATGTTGAGCATCTTCGAGCATATGGGTGAATTGTGTATGAGTTCTAATGGTCAAGATAAGAACTATTCCATTGGTTACAACACATAATTTAATGTGTATGGGTTCCAACTATACAATCTGGATTCATTGTAAAAATAATTGAAAGTGCAGTTGTTATTTCTGTTTAGCTGAATCTTGGAGTTGGGAAGATTGCAAGGATGAGAAAGGAGAATGTTTGTGGAGTCTGACAAGAATTTGGCTGGAGAGATAAGTCTGATTGGCACATAGAGTCAACATAGACCAGTTTCCAAACTATCAAAACATAGCTTTTCTTTCAAAAGACCTGTTTCATCTTCTTGAATACTTATCAAGGAGAGAAGTTTACTACAATTTCATATACTAAAAAGTTGCTGAAATTTACCTATTTTGTTTTTTTATGTTTAGCCATAAACCTATAAATTATGATGATGCCATTGGTTAAAACTTTTGGTGGATTTCAATAGAGGAAGAGATCCAGTTAAGAAGAAGGTATCTGGGAATCTAAACCTCCAAGAGGCTATGATGCAACAGGACTTAGTTGGGTTTACCACATTTGGACTGGTGTAAATAGAAGAATTGAAAGTTAGGGTACAAGCAAAAGTTTAAAGTTGACTTCAAGGAACTGCTTATTTCAGCAGCTCGCCTGATATAAGAATTTTAATATGTTGCTGCACATCATTATATTTGACATTTTGAGGTTAAGGGATTTTCAATGGTATCCTTATAGAAGTAATTAATGTGGAATAGCCAGAAGGTTTTTTATTTGAAGAGAAAGCATCTTATTCTTCCCTTAGTAGTTGATACTGTAGTCGTCTTATTCTTCCATTAGTAGTGAAGTAGTCATCCTATTCTTCCTTCAGTAGTTAAGATTATGTGTTAGGAAGTTCATTATTTTCCAAGTTAGTTACAGCACTTTTGAATGTTGTGAATATTTATGAGCAGTAATTGAGTTTTGCGTTCTCCAACCCATCTAGTCGAACAAAGTTTGGCCAACATTGCAGCTTGAACCCCCAAGGCACCAATCACACACTTTCTCCAAATCACTTTTACTTATTTCCCTAAACATTAAAAAATGAGCTAAAGCCCAACAATTGTCCTTATATAGTTGCATCAGTCTGTTACATGCATCATTTTGGCATACTTATCAAGGACCAACTAGGACCCATATTTATGTTGGACTTGCTAGGTTGCAACCTAACATTGTTTTTATATCCATCTTTTTCTTTTTTGGGCTATGTGCTGAATTCAAGGTCTCTATACACTTAAATAATTGAAGTTATGATTGCATTAAATTTCTGAAGAAAAAAAAATTAGGCTTGCACAATCTCTGTCCCATGTGCATAAATTTGCTTCAGTGTATCTGTGATGACTGTGAAGTTTCAAGTAAAGGTTAATGTTGTATGGGAGACTGCGCCTTTTTGTGTGACAGCCGTCAAAATAAGTATTGACTTTTTTGTCCTGCTAGGAGCCTATAAGTTTTCTTCTATTAGGACATCATTATAAGCGCATAAGTTTGATGGAGCTCTTAGTTTCTTGCCTCCTATATGAGACATTGCTAGAGAATTGCCACGTTTGCTTATTGCAGTGACAACTGACAAATGAGGATAATCTCTCTGGTTGGTGGTAGTACTTTGACAATTGTGTCTTCCTATTTGAAATCTTACTCTGTTATAGTATTATGTTTGGATGAGCAAGCTTACTGTATTCATTCCACCCCCTCTCCGTGCATTCTACATTCTGAGTTTTGGTTAGCTACATATGGGTTTGCTATGGGATAGTCTTGTGCTCTATATCTAATAAGTCAATCATCTATGAACAATGGGAGCACACATGGAGTAGAAGAGACAGGATAGTTACGATTGTCTTCCCCACAAGAGACAAGGTCTTGGGAGGTCAAGAGACTCAAGACATGGCCAAATTGCAATCTTACCTTAACAAGTCTTACATAGTTGAAAGGCTGTTTCTCAGAAGAGGTCCTATTGTATTTTTTGAGAATTTGAACTCTTTCCTCATTGGCTATCATACTATTCCTAATTTTTTTCTTTTGTTCAACCACTGTCATGCACAGCTTTTGACGGGGTGTAAAGTTGGCTAAACTCAGGCTCTACATGTCCCTGTGTTCTTTCTTAATATGGGGTACCTTTATTTATGGTTTACTTCTGTGTACAGTGTTATCTTTTCCTACAGAAACCACCATCATCGAGCATGATCAGCCTATTACTTAACTAATTTAGACTTGATTCCCTCTTTCACATTTTTTAAAAGTGGGGTAAAGGAAATTAAATTGGATTATAAAATGCTTTTCTTAAAGAGTGTAGTAGGTTGTACTGAAATGTTCTGTGTAGTACTTTAGCCATCCAGAAGAGACAGATATATGCCTTTTTAAACTTTTCATGATTATATATTTTTCAGCTGAAAGAATGTTAAGTCATTTTGTATTTATAGGTGCTGATTTTTTCCCACCATTTGTTGTGGATATGTAGATTTGCTGCTGAAGTTTTTCATGGCTTGCAAGAGCAGGTTGCCTCTACCTCATCTAGAAGTCGTAAACTGGTTAATCGTGTTCAACGAATAGAAACTTCACTGCCTTCAATTGAGAAGGCTATATTGTCACAAACAGACCACCTGCGTTTTGCTTATACACCTGGTATGTATCTCTCTTGTCTAATGTTATTTACTGTTTGGCTTTGGAAACGAATTGTCCTTGTGAATCTAATTTCTCTTGAGTCATCATTTTCGTCTGTTAGGTATAAAGGAAGATCTACTTCTGATGCCAAATATCTATTTTAATTGCACTTCTTAGTCTTTTCAAGTTACTCTGCTGTTTCTATATTTGATGTGGATGATGATCATAATTCATTAAGCATGACGTATCAACATCAACCATATATGTACTGTCAGTAGAAGAAGCCCTCTTCTTAGGGGGAGGGGAGGGTGGGTGGGTATGTCAGCAAGCTGACAAGATTATGATTCTATTAAGTATTAGAAGAGATTCTTCTTAAGAATGTTTTAATTAGACGTTTAAGTGTTTAACAATAAGTTGTGGATGTTTAAATTCTTCATTTTTGAACTTCTTTGCAAACCCTCTCCAACTGTGTTCTTCTGCCATATTATTTTCTTTAGTGATTAATTTCTACATCCAGTACAGAATTGGAAATATGTGCAGTAGTAGTGCTATTGTGACTCCAAATCTTTGGTAGAAGTAGGACAGTCCTGTTCCAAATGATACTGCTCTGCCCCATCTGCCAAATTTTCTTTTATATGAGCATTATGAAATCAGTAGTCATTGGGTACCAAACATCATTTTTTGGGCAACTTTTTGTTACAGAAATTTATCTTTTCCTTAGAAACTAGAATTGAGATCTTTCTTAATTTGATTTGTAAAGGGCAGAATAACTTTATTGGATTAAAAGTTTTTTTATAGGGTTGGAAAATTATCCTTATTTTGGAAAGGACTGCTGCATTTTCCTCCCATGTCGTATCTTCCTCCTTTTTTCCTCCCTAATAACTGTCCTCCCAGCAAGGAACTAGAATTAGAGAACAAAGTCTGAAGGGTGATTTCTGTTGAAATATATTTTCCAGAGATAATTATATGCAGTCCCAAAAATTTTGCCAGTGTGCCATAAAGTGTAAAACCGCTGTTTGAGGTAGGCCCTTCTCCAAAAATCAGGCGGTCGAGACTTGAGAATATTAAGTGAACCACTCTACCCCGAAAGTTCTTGAAGGAGTCTATTTCTTGTTCAAGGTAAATGATGAATTAGTTATTCTACTCTTAGGGCTTAATGCCTTTATAATCTGGCCTTTCGTAAGCTTTGACATGATCTATACATTATACCCAAGATCAAATTGGCTAGACAGAAATATATTCATTTCCATCTATCCCCCCTAGGTACATTGGGTTAATTGAAACTTTGTATGCTGCAATGTTAAGCGAAAAGGGGATTAGACTCTGTTCTTAAGCAATCTTAGAGTAGCACGGCAGCAAGGGAAGTCTTCTTGATTCAATGTGGGGAAAGATTGCTGCCACAAAATGCTGTACTGAGTTCCTGTCTCTATCCATGCAATTTTCTTAAAGATAAGCCTCAATTTTGAGGTGGAAGGTCTATGAGTTGTTTCTCAAAGGTTACAGTTTTGCAGGCTCTGAAAGGCATGCTTATATCAGAACAGAGCGAAATCTATTTATCTGTGATGACTTGCCTCATTTTGTCATGGATTTATATGAAGAGTGTAGAGAACCTCCCCGTCTGCAGCTACTTGACAGGTGAAATTGGCATAAGAAATTGTTTGTCCTGATTCAAATTGATCTTGTGCTTCTTACCCATAGTCTGTTAATTTCAGATTTGACTCTGGTGGTTTTGGATCCTGCTTAAAGAGATATTCGGATCCAACTTTCTTCAAGAGGGCATCATCCTGTTCTGAAGTATCTAACTGTGAGAAATCTCAACGAGAAAGAAAAGCTAGAAAAATTAAGGTATATTATTCTAATGATTCAAAGTTGGAACCATAATAACTAAGTTGGTTTAAAGTACTAGTTTTTATTGCTGATGATATTTCATAGAAATGGCCTTGTTTCAGAGATAACCAGTTACCTCTTTTTGTGAAAACAGACTTGCTAATTTAGTAATTTATAAACTTTCTTCAAGCTGGCCGCCAGACATTCATGGATATTGTGCCACTTAATTTTAAAATTTCCATAAATGTTGTTACTGTCTAATCTAATTAAGTGTTTAGGAACTTATTTACTGTTTTCAGTAAACTTCTGATGATTAATATGTACAAGAAGCCTGATTGAACATCCACATTCTATAGAAAAGAAGATCATGGCAACAAAGTGGACAGCTCCCTAAGTCTGGACCAAATCTGAATGGCAGTAGCAGGTACCCCACCCATTATTTAACTTCTTTGTGTTAATAATCATAAATATAGACTAGTTAACTCAAGACGTAGTTGGTTGTATTCTTTGACTTTATTGTCTTTCTTTGAGCTAAACTTACTTATTTCATGGTTTTCAGGATGCAACTTTCTTCTACTGGCCTTGTACAATCTTCTCTGTCTCATACAGGTTCCACTGTTGACATGACCTTCAAATCAGATCTGGGAGATCAATCAGATTCATGTGGTTCCAAGGATGGCTTGGATTATTTTGAACGTGTTTCTCATCCAAGCATGTCTACACAACATGAGGAAAGCAAGAATAACAGATTATCTTCTTCAGTCACAGAAGTAGAAGTAAATGCTAATAATTTAAGATACCTTGACAAGGAGAATACCATAGCCAGTGGGGATCAACCGTGCAGTCATGCTGTGGAGGACACTGTTCGTTGTGCTTCTAGTGCCACCTGGGATGAGCTGCTAGAAAATGTTAAGCCTATGGATGTCAATTATGAAACTGATGATACTAGACAAGTGTCTGTGATGCATGCTTCCCTTCATGAGCTAGAGTTTGAGCTTGTCAATGAGAAAGGTGGCAGTCAAGTAAATGACTTATCTGAACAAGGAATTAATCTACATCTAGAAGCTGGGGCGTGGCATCTGAAAACAATCGGTGATGGGAACACTACGGAGCCAACTGGACTGAATTTCAGAGTTAACAAAGGTCAAAGTTTAATGAAGACAAACTTTAGCCTTCAAGAAAATCATTTGGAGGAACCTCATCTAAAATCGAGCACTCCAGTGATGGACTTGTCCATAGCTGGAAAGCCTATACAGCCAGCTATTTATGGCAACTCAGTAAATGATCCTGTGTACAGTAGGCTGGGAACTGGTGATGCTCAATATTTTCTTGAGACTAACTTTAATGTTGGTGAGAAAAATTGGGAAATGATCAATTCTGAACATGCAAGTGCAGTGGATTCCTTTACAGAAGGTTCTAGAAATGTCAGAGCAATTGAATGGAATTTGCAGGAACCAGAAACAGTAAATGCAGATCTTGGTACAGTGGATGCTTCTTGTGATGATGGAAACAATATAAAAGTAATTGAATGGAATGAGCTGGGTTTGGAAACAGTCAATTCAGTACCCTTTACACCAGGGAATGCATTTTCTGAAGGTGGAAACGGTATGAAGGTTGTTGAATGGAATCGGCAGGAATTGGGAACAATTACTGGAGAACGTGTTTGTGAGAGAAAGACCTGTTCTGAAGGTGGAAACAGTGTGAAATTGATTAATTGGAACCAAGGCGAACTGGAATCACAAAATTCTGATCATGTTAGTCAAGTTGATACTTTTAATGAAGGTGGAAACGGTGTACAAGTAATCGAGTGGAACGAGCTTGATGATATTGACAGTGGTACAGAAAACTTTGTCGATGCACTTAATGCAATCGAATCAGAGTCTGAAAGTGATTTTGAGGCCGAAATGAGAAAGGAAGTAAGAACAACTGGTTCTAAAGATGAACTGGGACAAAATGCGGTGAATGACCAAACATCAGAAATAACAAGTCATGTAGAACCTGAAAGTCAAAGTCTCACTGCATCCTACGATCGCGAGGAAGGAGAAGCAGAACATTCAGAGAGGTCGACTACTTCTGTGTCTTCAGCCAATGCGTGGTCTCCTAAAGATGAACTGGGAGAAAATGCATTAAATGGCCAAACATCAGAAATAACAAGTCATGGAGTGCTAAAACATCAACATCTCACTACATCTTACTATTGCAAGGAAGGACCGGAGAATTTTGAGGTGTCAACTACTTCTGTATCTCCAGTGAATACGTGGTCTCGTAAAGATGAACTGGGAGAAAATGTAGTGGATGACCAGACTTCAGAAACAAGTAATGTACAACCCAAACATCAATGTCTCTCTAAACCTTACGATCGCAAGGAAGGGCCAGAGGTTTTAAATAGGTCAACTACTCCGATGTCCTCTACCAATATGTGGTCTCCAGACCGCACTTGGTCATCTCATGACAAATCAGAATCTGAAGCAACCCAGAAAATGGATGCTCCAGAGACCTTGTCTGAAGAACAGCCTGTGCAATCCAGCCGATCAGCTATCCTCTCCAATATTCCCCAGGGTATTGATATTGGTGCTAATGATCCTGTGACAAGCGTAGACACTGCAGTCTCTGGAAATGAAAAAGCTGGTTTTGATGCTCCCAGTGACAAGAAGACTATTTATGCACCTCATATGGACCAGGTTGTATCAGTTGGGTCATCCACCTCTGATCCAGTTGCCTTTTGGACAAATGGAACTTTGTTTGGCCTGGCTCCTTCAAAACCTATTGTTTTAAACATGCCTGATTCTGTGGATTCTGCTCCTACAACGGCTACAAGTAACGGTGATAAAGGTAGCCAACATAGTCTTGATGCCATCCAGAACGTTAATCCTGTAGGATCATTGGCTTCATCAGTAAATAAATCTGTACTTGGTAATAGAATAGACGACTATGGTCAAGGTTGTGGTTCCTCCAATTATTTGTTTCATCAAAGATTGGAGAATACATCTGTAGGCCATGATAAGATCATATTACATGATCGTCTCGATCCAAGAAATGGTGATGCCATGCCTCTTGAAAGTACAGTTCCAGTAGGTACTCGTGTGAAAAATGTATCATCTGAAGCTACCAGTGCAAGTGAAGATAGATTGTCTCTGTTATCTGTGTTAAGCCGTGGTTTGCTGAAGAATGGTCTGCGCAGGAGTGGATCACAGGTAAATAATGAAACTCATGAAAGTGGTAACCCCATGAAAACCAAGGAGTTTGATAATAAAAACCAAAATACTATTTCACATTCGGTACCTGAGACGAACTTGAAAGGAAAGTTGAACTCTCCTGTACATTCTCCACCGCCATCACCGCCTCTTGAGCATATGAAGATCTCTTTCCAACCTTTGTATGCCTTTGATATGTCCAGACTAAAGCTAAAATATCCAGAGGAGATCGATCAATATGAAAACACTTTAGATGCATTCCCTACATTTCAGTTGGTTTCAGAGTCCAACAAGTTGCAACATGATATTGGTTCAGATTCTGATGATGATACTTTTTGCCGATCATATGCCTGCATATCAGATGAGTCCAATAGCCATATGTCCGACTCAAATTCTGAACAATGGGAGTCTGGCGAATTCGGTGAAAGTAATGAGCACACGCTTTATAATGGTCTACACAGAATCTCTTCATCAAAATCAGCCTCAGTCTCTCCGCAGCTTGAAGACGTAGATCATGGAAACATACATGTTGGCTCTGGATCTGTCAGCACTGGGCAGTCACTGTCTAACCCTTCATTTCACTTACCGACATTGGATGCTAATAATCCAATTGGTTTCCAAGAAATGAAACCAGGTCTTAATCGAGCTCTAAATTATTCCCATCTTCAGGAGCAGACACATGAGCCACCACCTCTTCCACCTATGCAATGGCGGGTTTCAAGATTAATGTTCGATGAAGTACTAGACAACCAGTATCAAGGATCTGATAGTCTGAGTCAATCTTTTGTTCCCAAACTTTCAAATTCTGTCATTTCTCAGGTAGACTCAGCTAAGCTAATTAGCACAACCCCCAAGTCTCCTACTGTTGTAATATCCCAAAAGGTGATAATGTCACATCTTATCTCATTCCACAATGTCTAGTTTCTTGGTTAACAAAATGTTGCTGTCTGAATGCACATTTCTTCAAATTGATAGAATGATGTATTTTTATGTGATGATGATCTTTCTGGCTCATCCAGCAGGTAGGAGTTCAGAAATATGGACAGGAGCAAACATATCATGCAGAAAAAGAGAAAGGAATGGATAACAAAGGAGATTTTCTACATCAAATCCGAAGTAAAGTAAGTCCTACTCGTGTTCCTAGAATAAGCTATATGGGTACTTCATTAAAGCATAACAATAAAAGATTATTTTTTGCCTAAAAAATCCAAGTGCTAGCTAAAATTTATTTATCCCTCGTATTCTTTGCCTATAGATAGTTCAGTTTTTCAACAAGATTGATTCAATATTGCAAAATTAGAAACTTAGGGTATATGCATACATTAGTTCCTCGTTTGTAGACTTGAATTATCTAAATATATGCAGCAAACTGAGTTCTCTAAATGCTCCAGCTATGACTAGCTCTATTCTTAACTATAAGTTTCTTTTTTCCTGGAAAATTCAGTCCTTCAACCTTAAACGTACAGAACCAATGCGGTCAACTTATACACCCACTTCTGCCAGTAGTAATAAAATCACAGCAATTCTGCAAAAGGCAAATGCAATTCGCCAGGTAATGTTATTCTCCTCTCTTTAGCTCTGTGACTTGACAATATTATTCCATTTCAAATTCTCATAGCAATAAATTTTCCTGCTAGGATGTGAATGCATGCTCTGCATAGCTCTGCATGACATGAAATGTTATTAAAAGATGTAGTACTAATTTAGATGCGAATGCATCATAGTAAACATTTTACTTGCATATTATCAGGTGTAATGCTTAGGCTGTTACATAAAAAATTGGGAGAATTCATGGAAGTGCATAGTTCATGTGCATGGTAGGTGAATGACATGGTGGAACTCCTCTATAAACTTGACTTACTGTGGGGATAAGTACTTCAATTAAGGAAGGAAAAGCACATCAGCACACATAAACAGTAAATATAAGCATTCGGCTTGGCATTCATGGAGTTCTTGCTTGATCTTTCTAAAATCTGATATAGCTTAATAATTATATTGCACGAGGTCATTGCAGTTATTTTCCTAAACTTTTTTTGGCAATGTATCATTGCAAATATAATGTCTCGTACTTCATATTACAATACAAATACATGCAGTTATACGCCCAGGTTCAAGTCATTGTGAAAATTTCTGGTTCACAGTAATTCTTTACCATTTTGTGATGCAGGCTGTTGGGAGTGATGAAGGTGAAGATGATAGCTGGAGTGATACCTGATCTGATGGACACGCAAATTTGCAGTTAGTTCTAGAAAATTTTTGACTTTTGCTTGTCCTTGGTACTATTCTTATTAGATTTTCTGCATCTAGTGATTGTAACAGTGAATTGTATCTATTCTGTAATCAAATAGTAGGACTAACGTAGGTTCTTAGTGTTGTTGCTAGGGACACTCCTGTTGTACACAAAAGTGAACCTGTTCCTAGGACGTTCTTGGCTCTTTAACTGTAGGCTCCTATGGTAGATCTTCCTCCTTAGCTATGGTAGCTTCTCTTCATTAGATAATATCAAAGCCCAAATTTCTATTCCCTATCAGAAAATGGGAATTTTCACAATGTGTTTCCGATATAATGGCCAAGTTTATGAGGTATCGTTAACTTTCTAATTTTTAAGGCACCTTTGTTGTTTAGTAAATATTTTATTTTGAGACAATGTGAATATAATGCAAGTATTTGAATGAAATTTTATTGGCCTGCTTTAGTAAATTTTTGTAAATGTCTGAAGTTCAAGATCTTTTCTTGCAAATTACTAATTCCCCATCAAAATTTCAACTTTCACTAATTTTTAAAATGTTTTCAAAATTTAAGAAAATATGAATAGTGTTATATGTTATAATGTAGTTAGTATCTATTGAATTTCAGAGAATTTTTTAAAAATAAATATCGAAAAGTAGGCAAATCCTTTGATCTAGGTTCGAATTTTGGGACTGAGTTTCATTAAATCTAGGCTAGAGTGAAAAGGAAAGAATACTGGGCCTTACATATTTGTTGAAAATCGTTATTTTGGACGACTTTATAATTTATGAAAGTTGTTTAACAGCTATGCAAGGTTCCAAGTTCCAACAGGTATGTAATGTTGCATAGCACGGTGGTTTTCTTGGACCATGAAGTCCAGCCCACATTTTCCCTTGGCAGCCTATATTCAAAGAAAATCGTTATCTACGACAACAATTTTGTATAGAACTTGAATTTTAGGATTATTTTTCGAATAGTTTTGTTCCAAACATACTTTTTTTTTTGGATATTTTTCACACTTCATTTCTCTCATCCATCCATTGAAAATAAGTTATCTACTTATAAACTACCTAAGATGGATGATTCTTACCATATTTTATTTGAAAAGACACATATCTATTGAACTTTAATTAAAAAGACTCGTATCTATTCACTTTTATTTGAAAAGACGCATATCTATACAACAAATCAGGCTATTTTTAAACGTAATCCATAAATAAAGTATGAAACTAGACCAAATCCTTGAAATATGTAGAATATTTCAGTAATTAGTTTACGCTTCAAATCAGTCTATTTACAGACTTACTCCATAAATAATGTACGAAACTTGACCAAGCCTTGAAATAAGTTGGTCTAGAGCCCATTTATCTATAAATGTTCCAACACCTTGTTCTTAGAGGAGAAGGTTAGTATTGCTAGTTGACAGTGGTCTTTATTCAGATGAGCAGGATTATGACTTGAGGGGATGCATGCATCTCTGTATCTGCCATTGTCTCATCCTTGTTGTTGTCTCCAAAGATGAGATGGTGATTACTCCCTATGTCCCCCAAAGATTGCTCCATTTGACTTTTCGCGGTCTCTAAAACACGGCTTTAAACGTTTTTATCTCCAAATTCATAAGGCAAAAAATTATGAAAACTAAATATTATAAAAACTTAGATTGAGATGAATCTAACAAGATCCTACTTGAATATATTATTTCTTATAACATGATGAAAATTTGTGGTCAAAATTTTTAAATTTTGACTCTATATATAGAAATGGGGCAATCTTTGAGAGACGGAGGGAGTATTTCTTCAGGAGTTTTTATTAGATTGTTTCATTTGATCTTGTTCTTCAATTGAAATATGGGTAGCTTTCGGTACTTCCATGATAGCTAGCTCAGACAATTCATAAAAGTTTTGTATGTAATACCTAAAAAAAAAACAAGCATAAATTGATGACTACCATCATATCAAATTTATTAGCATTATATTTACATCCATTAGTGTATAAATATTGTACTACGAAAGGAAAAAAAAGGGTTAAAAAGCTAGGCTTTCACTCAATGACTCAGACAGAAACCCCACACGATCGACCACCTCGCCGCTATGTACTGTTAATCTTCACTCTTTCACATGCGTGTGTGCCAAATTGTTAAATGACAAGAATTTAATAGCCCCTAATGCAATGCAACAACTCCTCAATGCACCTTTAGCTTTACTTTGCTATTATGATGCAAGGCTCCAATCCCCATTTGCTATTATGCTCATATGCTGTCATGTTAAGCTAAATAAAAATATCTATATATATATATATATATATATATATATATATATATATATATATATATATATATATTCCTAATGGCTTCCTTCTCTTCTATTTCTATCTAAGTTAAAAAATATGGTAAATATATTTTTCGCCCTCATTCTCTAGTTAGTTTATGCTCTTGTTGTGTAATTCAATAAATTTACATCATTTTAATATAGTGAGTTTTCTTTTGGTGGGATAAGTGAAGTATGAGTTTAGTGCAATATTGTTAGGGTTCATGAAATTGGTTCGTTTTATAAAAATTGCGTGCAATTGAAAGAGTTTTCCATTTTTCAAATACTAGCAGATGAATCATAAGGAAATCACTCTCACGGCTACAACAAAACATTTTCTGGAAAAAGCTATATATTTGAGCGATGTGTGCGAGAGATGTTTCACGATGCAAAATCTACTCGGCGGTATTAATTTGAATGAAGAAAATCTTTATTTGATTCAATTGCTATATATTTGTTTATTTCAAATTTCTTTTATTAGTGTATTGATTTTTACTGTTAAAAACAACTCAAAATTCAATTACATTACACAAAGTATGCTAAAATTTCGGATTTTGTTTCAAAAAAGGTTTTGACAATACAAGGGAAATAAAACTACGTTAATAAAGGGTAGTGATTTGAAATAGACCCTACTATTATTTGTCCTTTTGTAAGCTTAGAACTTCAAGGACAATAAGTTAAATGTGTCATTTCCCTATGCTTCAATAAAAGAAAAAAAAAAAACTTCTTAAGCTTAACTATGTAAAAAGTCGTACCTTCGTGTATTTGAATGTCAATCAAACAAGCACAAAATGAATGACAAATAAATCGACACGATACGTAAAATATTTTTCTTTTTCATAACCTTTCATTGATTTAAGTTTTCTCGAACACTATACACTAGTTTACGTTAAAAATAAAAAAGCAAAACACTAATATACCAATAATATGAAACTAAACACATGATATATATGGGTCACTGTATCAACGCATTAGTACCAAAAGGTCCAAAATTAGAATCCGTTTGTCATGGCATCATTCAGGTGTTAAGACAATTATTAAAATATAAGTTTGTCGTCATTTATGATTTATCCTCTTAGGGTACTGTATGCACAATTCGGCCTAGTTTAGGCTCTCATAGACGATAATCATGGGAAATTAGCCATGATTTGTATTAGGTGGCCAGCATTACCCTCTTGGTAAACTTATATATAGAGAAGTAATATGATCGACTACTATTCTGTCTAAATGACAACATAAGTTCTCCCTACCGATAAAAATTAATTGAATAACTAATATAGAGATGAAATAAGATCAAATATATTCTAGATTAGGGGTGAATAGAATATATCCAATTTTCGCAGTTAAGAGCTCACGGTCTTGAGATGGTTTTCAAAAGCGGAATAAAAGTTTTGAGGCTTAATTTTGTTGTAAAATGTCAAAGCCTTGAAATTGGTTCAAAGACTATTGCTCAAACTTTGGCTTCGCTATAACTTTGAACAACAAACGAAACAAAAACGTAAGTAATAAAAGAGACAAATAAAAAAGAGACAGAACACAATAATTTATTATGAAGTCCGGCAACTAATTTGTCTACGTCTTCGCCTAAGGATGTCCAACCCTTAGAATTTAACTCGCTTTTTTATTATTTCCCTTAGAGACCTAAAACACCCTTAGAAGATTGCAATCCCTATCTTCTAATCGGTAGCACCCTAGCTACACTTTAGCGTCGCAGGTCCTAAGATAGTAATAAAAAACTGTATTTTACTATACTTTATTTTCTTTAATCACTCAAGAGTTTATACTTTGATTTTCTCTCAAACTAAAATACAAATAAAGATTACAATTCAAGAGAGAAAACAATAATGTGTTTGTTGATGTTGTTTGTTAATGATATATCTCGCTGAAAGCCTGTATTTTTTCAGCTTCAATGCTTATCTATTTATATTTGAACATTAGTGAAGATACAAAGCACTTAGCCAATGTAAAAGAGCTAAAAATAGGTTGTTGAAATTCTGAAATCTCTTGAATATTTTCAACATGATTTCCTCCTATTTAGTTGTGACTAAATCGTTAAGTTGTAGCTGTTTGAGTTTGAAATCTTTAGAATATTTCTTAGCAAGAGTCTTTCCAATTAATTTACTTCACTTTAAGCTTTAAACGGATTTCTTCCAAAATAAAGATGCTGGAAATTTGGTGACTATCAAACTTATCTTGAAGCAATTGAATGTGAGAATAAAATCTTTAACATCTATGGCTTCAATGATTTGCTGAAATCAAGAGATATTGTTTACTAGAAAAATATGTCTAAATAAGTTAATTAGGCTAGAGTTTAAATGAGTAAAATAAGGAAAAGATAGAAACAAAAATATTTAGGCAACTAGAATATTGTCCTTCGACAAAGTGCATGGAATCTGGCTAAAATCTTGGGGAACGAAACTACGGCAAGTGATTTATCAAAGATAGACTTCATGTAGCAAAACTAAAGATTGTCAAATTCAAAATAAACTTTCCAGTTAGGTAGACCTTCGTCTATGACATGTTGAGTAACTCAATCGATTTAATCAAATGTTTCCACCAAATGGATTTATTGAAAGATAATTGGACCAAATACAAAAAATTCATGTAGTTTTTACATTTCTTATATAGCATGACATATTATTTTTCTTTAGTCTATTAATTCTATTCTCAATTTATTTACAATGCATGTTTATTTGCCCATATTATTCTCTAAACATTAATTCCAACATGATTATGATGCTCACCAATGGAGGAAAATGAAATAAATATTACACCAATATTCTTATAATTATTTTTTTTTCTTTTCTATTAAATCCAAAGTAATAGTATGATGACACATTTTTACTACTTGATAATCAACTTGATGATGACAATGATTCTTATAAAACTATTGTGACGAACCAAGTTTTTGATATATACAGAGTTCATGAAACTAAATAGAGAATTAGTACCTGATTTTCTCCTACTTATTCGTCCAAAGAATATAAGTAAAACCGCCAAAGGTTTTGTTTCACAATATGTGCTAACATGATGTCTAAGTTTTCATCTAGGAGAATTCAAAGCAATGTTTTGGAGTCATAGATGTACTAAACTACGACTTTGTATGAAAGGCATTGGCGATAAAGGAAAGTACAATCTTGACCTCCTCGATTGGTGGAAAGGACGACATAAAAACATCAAATTTTGGCACCAATGCCATATAATATTTCCTCTTGAATATGGCAAAGGCGTAAAGGAAAGTCTAGTTTAATATTTTCAAAAAAAAAAAAAAAAAACTTAGTTTGACTTTTGTTTTGACTTGCTTAAAGATAGTAAAGCTAGTTTTAATTTGCAAGAAGGATTAAACTTATGAGTTAGGATCGGAAGAGTGGTGCCTCTCCCAATAACTTTTCTTGATCATACATGTCTAAACATCCAAGTATCAATAGAAGAATTTTGAAACCTCCAGGGTGCATGGCTAAACATAAGGGTATGACAAAACAAAACCCTAGTAAAATTAACCATTGACATGACCTCAATGGTATACGTGAACTGTATGTGTTCATCCTAATACTCTTCATTCATGCGAATAAATATTAGACCACATTAGTTTGTGAGCTGTGTCATTATACATACCATAGTGGCAGAGTTTATATAACTAAGAAGATATTATAGAAGTATAATGTGGCTCCAAATCTAAACATGTACCTGTGCTACAACATCATGCATAAATTGGCACAAATATTCCTTTTATTATTACACTGACAAAGTAAGATAGACATAGTATTATAAATATGCTCAAAAGAAATGGTCCCCTTCCCACTGCACAAAGGATGATCCATTAGCATTAGCTGCCTTAATCAACACCGATTACCTCATTTGATTTACTAGCTAATTAAGCCCCCAAATTGCTATGAAATTCATTCATACATACATACATACTATACGGGCCATATATATTTAAAGTTATAACACCAATGTGTGTGATTGATGAAAACATCATTGCATGTTGATCTTTACACTTCTTAGGTCATGATTTCCTCCAACATGTACCCCTAATTTAAAGTGAATGGTAGCACCATATATAATTGGTGCCATGGTCCTTTGGTCCCCGAACTGGCCATTGAATACAAACAACAATTATGGAAAGTGATCCCATAATCTCATATGAATGAAAAATATGTGTCAGTCAAGTCCATTTACCAAACAAAAATCAACATTTACTAACTTTAATTTTTTAGGCATCCTTCTAAATTCAGTTAAGCGTGTACTAATTTCATGCTTGTAATGAAAGCTGGCTATTAATTGAATGTATTATGTGTGGAATATCAAAATTAATTAAAATATGACTAGTAAGAAAACGAAGCTAATTAATTAAGACCAAATACGTATGGCTTATATCGTATCGTAGTTTCACTAAAGGGTCCAAGAAAGATTCCTAGGTGAAGTTATACTTGAGAATAAAGAAGAAAATACCTAAAAAGTTGAAAAAGCTGGCAATTTGGATACCTGAGTAAGGTTTTGGTCGGTCTATCAAATGGTGCTTTTGGTCAGGTTCAACTGTTCAAGTTTAGTTTGGATCATATTTCTAAGCCAGTCTGGTCGTTTATTTATCCATACAAGTCTATATAAATCATAACTTTGACTTCAAGCGTTGGTGGAGGGAGATTGGGAGGGGTGAAGAATTCCGGGGTCATGGTGTAGTGTGACCACGTACCTCTTTTTTTCTTTGTGGAGGTTGAGTAGCTCAGTTACACAAATATATTAGTATGAAAATGCTATTACTTAAGTACAAAAATACTTACATAAAAGATTGGATATGAAAATTTGGATAAGATTAAATAAGAAAAGTCAAGTTATATAATATCGTAACAAATATTTTTTTCACGTAAAGATATAGTTCATGTCAGATCAAATAAGAAAAGTTCATAAGATAAAAAAAAAATCTGATCAAATTAGATGAATTACAACAAGTTAGGGCAAATTAGGTCACCATTAATTGGGTCAGTTACAGGTTTAGTAGAGCCGTACTTTATTTCGGGCACCGTTCTGATTAGATATTTATTAGGTTAGGTCAAATCGGTAATTAGTTATTATTGAGTTAGTTGCAAGTTTGGATTTTAATTGGATTCAATTGTCGATTAATATAAAATCAAGTTTGGTTTGAGTTATGGGTCACCAATTTAGCCATTATTTGGGTACATGTTAAAGTCGGATTATTACAGGTACAATCTGTTTCTTAGATCAAGTAAACTTTTGATAGCTATACGATCAACCAGTCACTATAGATAAACATAAGTACTAGAGCTAGGCATAGGCCAGCAGGCTCTACACGCTTTTCACCTTGCCATGTACCAACAAAATGGTCATGGAGTGGGCCATGGATAACAAAATATATTTTAGGCCCGAGCACAACATGATCTTTCGCGCAGCCCACTAATTTGACATGAGGTACAACACGTGGGCACGACTTGAGACACACTATTTATTTATTTATTATTATTATTATTATTATTATTTATAGTAGTATTAATATTAGTATTGAAATAATAATAATAATAATAATAATAATAATAATAATAAAAATAATAGTAATTAATATTATTATATTATTTTAGTATAATTTAAATTGTCCACAATCATATTCTTAGATTTTATTAGACTTTATTTTTTTAAAAATAATACTGGACCAGTATGTGGCACAACACAATAAGAAATGTTGGGTAAGTGAGTTGTACTGGGCCAAGGATCAAATTTTAGGAAAAGATAACAAGGCACGACACAATCAGTGGAGAGGCCAAACACGAACCAGCATAGTGCCCATCTTTAATAAGTACAATTCTCTAAGTATGAGAGATTGAAAAACTAATAAGTCACTCTGGCCGCAACACAAGTACAATTCTCTAAGTATGAGAGATTAAGAAACTAATTCATCCAACCATAAATCATTTTATAAAGCCTTTTACTTCGAATACTAAAATAACATAACCTGAGCGATTTATGTTTAATTAGGTAGATATGCTACATACTTGCCCTTGTTTCCTTCAACTAACAGAATATTGATTGGTACTCAGTAAAATTTAAATCCATGTAGTACAAAGAAGTTAGCTTTAATTTCTTTGATGGCCAAGTAGTTTAATTTACAAAGTTTAAGCATATACAATCAAATATTTAATATTTCATAATAATTTGAATATATATAGTAATATTGACTATTTATTTCTTTTTCAATGTCATATTTTAAACACACAAGGCTTATTGCAAAGCAGTATATTTTTAATAATTAACTCCGAAAATTTACCAACTAAGCTTACAGTCATCCACGAAATTGAATACGTTACGACTATAATACTACACTTGTACACTGTTTACATATAACGCTACATATAAATCATCAAAAGGACAAAGACCGAGGACAGCATCACGGAGAGCATGATAGCAAAAATATGTAGAGAATGAATTCTAAAGACCCAACTAGAGGCGCACGTGAGCCATCACATAGGTGGAACCGTGGAATGTGCCCCATCCATGGCTAAGCATTAAGCTATTGATTAGCACAGTTAATCTAGTTTGTTAATTATTGTTAATAGCCTTAATAACAGCTTTTAACACCTCACTTTTACAACTATATGCTACAGTGATTAGGCACTGATTGGTCCCCCCCGGTTGGGTGTTAGGGGGAGAGGGATTTTTATTTTATATGATGGTTTTAATATTTATTTTCAAGCATGCCAATTGCAAATTCATTTAATATTATGATATTGTTCTAGCTAGAATAAGGAACTATGTGGTTTAAAATTCACATCTAAAGGAACCAAAACCAACTAGAGATGCTTGTATAGTTGTATACCACATTTATATAGACGAGATTCAATATATATATATATATTAAAACTAAAAAACTTCAATAACTTAAAACAGATCAACTTCCGCCAAGTCGAGAAATCTATTACATTTTTCAAAACCTTATCAATTAAGTTAGATAATATTTATCATTTTTTTTTATTTTTTTAACATTTCGTAAAATAAACAGGAAATAAAATCAATGAATATGATATTTAAATTAAGGTGATATAATTATAGTCTTGTATATTAGAAACGCTTATTTCTCGCCTCGGCCCCTTATATATAATACAGAGTAGGATGATAAATTGTATTGTAATAACACGTACGCTCTCTTAATTTGCTCAAACAAATACAATGTAAACGCAAAATTTTCGTAAATAAACAGATTTTGAAGAGTAGAATTGTAAAATGCTAGCTAGTAATCCACAATCCTTGAATAGTTACAATACCCGTCAAAACATTTAATTTGTTCACTCACAAAAAGATTATAAACTTATGATGTCCCATGTTACAATATATACATCGTGCAATTCGATCAGTGATTATCCCCTGCCTTGACATTATATTATATTAAATGTGATCGATCTTATTCAATTATAAGTGCCTCATTAGCACCAAAGAATTTACAAGTGCCTCAAAGAAATATCTATTAAACATTGATTCCGAGTTTCCTTTTTCTTTAATTTATTTGACTTGTTTGCTCATACAAAATAAAATATATGTTCAAAAAAATAAAATTAATTTGAAAAATAACTTTTAAGAGAATAAGTTTAGACAGAATAAATTTAGTAAAATAAAATTTAGTATCCTCTTATAAAAAAACATATAATTCGCCTATTGTGAAAGAAGTAATTGAATGCCCTCGTAGAATGAGGCTAAGGCCTTCTAGCTAGTACTTAATTTGTTATATGAAATCCTACCTTTTATCAAAAAAAAAAAAAAAAAAAAAATCTAGCTAGTTATTTTTATGAACAAATTTTATCTTAGTGATTTAATGTTGTAATTTTTCTTATGAATTACCAATTTTTACTCAGCTGAAATTAATTTTAACGATCCATAATTATCTAAATTTAACGTAAATAATTTTCCCCGAATATTATTATTGTCATGGTTAATTTAATTAATTTACACACATCATGGTAAATTTTAATTAGAGATAATTGACTAAATATTGAACATGGACAAAGAGAGCAATAGTCAAGGAATAGCCTTGAAAAGGTGTTCATATAATACAATAATAGAAAATACACTAAATTGCATAAAGAATAAAAGGATTATCCATAAACTATAGTTTATGGTATACCTAGCAACATAGGCCATTCATTGATGTATGGTGCTTATGATTAAACATATATACCCCAATATATCTCATGCTTAAGGATCTAAAGTTAGTATCTTTACACATAATCTCTTCACTATTTTAAACAAATCTTTGTTAGGTTGCTTTCTCAAAGACATGATTACCATTCCCCCAAAAGCAATGCACCTCATCACCAATCCGGCTGGTGTCTCCAAATTTCATTTCATTTTAATTTTATTATTAATAAAATTAATTTATTTATTTTTTTTTTTTACCCTACCTTTCACCGAAAAGTGTCAACATAACTTCATTTCCTTGACTTTTCACTAATCAAATAATTATAAACACCGTCTCCCCCCCCATTCAACGCATATACCCTCAACACATACACACTACCGCGAATAAAAGAATGGCTTCCATAACTCATCTTCTTCTCCTTGAAGTCCTACATGATCAGCTTCATGTTTCACTTTGACCTCACTCTGCTCACTAACAGTAACACAACACTCACATACACATTCATAGCATAATATAGATATAGAGAGAAAAAGCTTAATACCTTAGCATGGACTGCTGATCTTTACATAGTACTAGCTACTACTCTCTGGTTTCTTACAAGTTGAGCTTGTTCTAAGGATTGGCTTCTAATAAGGTAAAACGGACGCGCTTTCGGGTTTTGCTAGTGTGACCAAGATGGGGGTGGTGACAATGGGTGATTTGAAGCCTAATGTAGCTGGGAAGAGAGCCTTTAGGCCGAGTTCTAGCACAAGGCATCATGTCACTGAGTGGTATGTATTCCTGATTACTTTCACTTTCGTGTGTGTGTGTGTGTTTTTTTTAATCTTGTTTCTTTCTTTGGACGGTTGGTTATGAAGTTGCTTGCTTAGGCAACTTAATATCGCTGTTTCAGCACAAATAATAGTATAGTAACTAGTGTATATTATTAATGATATAAGCTACTGTATTAGAACTTTAGGATTTGATGATTTATATATGCTCAAGAATCGTTGCAAGAGTAGACGAGTAGTGTGAAATTCAACACAGTTTGGAGCTGGGGAAGGTAAAAAGTTAATTAGTATGACCAAATTATTTCATGTTTAAGTCGAGACCAACAAGAATCACGCAAAGTTACGTTGGTACGCATTAATGGCCTAGCCAGATCATGTAGTACTACTGTAGTGAAAGTTTATATTTAGGTGGAGGGAATAAAACAGGCTAATTAAAGCTGTTTTCAAAATTTAATTTTGTCGTTCAATTGTGGTTTCGTATAGAACAGGTTAGTAAACAGAATTGATGTTTTCCAAGTAATATGATGACCAATAATGCAAGCTAAGTACGGATTCACAGTTCGACAGTCAAACGTGTAGTGTATTAACTAAGTTACTAGACAAAATTAATGTGTTCCTCACCTCCTATGAAGTTGCATTCTCTCTACTGTTGACTGTAACCATATCTTGTACCAAAAACTGAGGTTAGATTACTGTTAACCAAGTGTTATGAAGTATACAGTGGCAGTTCCACAGTGGAATTGCAACTTTAATACGGCTGGAGTAACAATTGCATATTATTTATGGGATCTTGTTTAACTTCTTAAAATTGGACCCTATATTCAATAAATTAAGTACCAAAGGCTTGAACTTGAAACCTCTCATATATAGCATAAGTATTCAAATTACTGTTCCAACTATATTTTTATATTATTATACACAACTAATATAGGGGACTTGTTCTATCAAGCACGTTACACATGCCTAGAACCGCCACTAGCTTTAAGTACTTCTCTGTAGACTGTATAATTCTCATCTTCTTACGACTGTTAGTTAGTTTAGGAGGTAATTTTCCTGAGACATGTAAATATATACGTATATGTGTACATTATATTTGTACATAAGCATCTAGGCCGAGCAAAGTAAAAACTCGTTGGCAATGCCAATCAGTATGTATGTTCATAGGGGAGCCATAAACTGTAAATTTTGTCTGGATGAATGCTTTCTATGAAGGATCAGTGGCAAAAATTTACTTACTGAGGACATTTTTACCTCAATAATCTTTTTGTATGCTTTATATGTAAGGATTGGTGACAAACAACCTTAACCTTAGAGCTTTACTGAAAATGACTGTTTCACGCGACTGGGCCTGATCTGTCTATCCACCAACCTGCATCAAGCCATCAACTATCATGAAGAAATTCCATTATTAGATGATTGTTCAATAATCTTTTTGTCCACATTACTGATTAATCTCCTTTTTTGAACGGGAACCAACTTAGTACGGATAAATCCTAAGCAATTTGATCGTGAAATTTGTTATCTTGTAACTTAAGATTGACTACTGACCAAAATAGCTAAATACGGAGTATCAAACAACAACATCAGCCTCATGTTTTTCAGCACTGGTGTTCCAAGACCCCACGAAAAATTCTCTGCTCAAAATGAAAGTTTATCAGCTGTGGACCTCTTATGTCATTGTTATATGGCAATCAATAACTGGGAACTTTCAGTTCTATCAGATGCTAACTTTCTGAACTAAATCATATCGTTAGTCGTTGGTTAGTATTAATTCAGATATCATTATATCATCTGACGTGCGGTGTGCTGTGGCAGAAAACTAGCAAACGAAAGCATAGCAATTTGTAAAATTAATAAGTCAGAATCATGTATATATTGCACTTTGTTTCAGATTCAATCCTCCCTGCTTTATTTTGGTCTATCCGGAAGTCTAAAACTGACTGCTTAATGTTTTGTGTTCATTCAGGCCAATATCTGATGTTTCAAGTGATCTTGCTATTGAAGTTGGTGCTTCCAGCTTTGCACTTCACAAAGTAAGTACTCGGCCTGACTATGCTTCTGAAATTCTTAAGCAAAAAACACTTTGATTAGTTCAGGCTTTGTTAACTTATATTGTTAGTTTGGTTACTTTTTTGTGGTTTTCTTCATACACTGATAAATATTGTTCCAATTTATTTCATATTGCTTCTTCATACACTAGTTTAGAATATTCAGAATTCTTTATCAGATAGGACTCATACGCCAAAACTAATCTCACAAACCATAAGAAAAGTACAGCAATGTTTGATATAAAATATGTCAATTTTTTTGCAACATATGAAGTGTCTCACTTGAGTATGAAGAATATGAAGTATTCATTCTAAGTATATCATAGTCTTCATTATTATTTTTTTTTACATTTACTGGTTACATATTATTAGGACAACATAGTAAACTTGAAATCTCAGCACATGCATTTTGCTGCAGTTTCCACTTGTTTCTCGCAGTGGAAGAATTCGAAAACTTTTAGTGGAGGCGAAGGATCCAAAAGTATCAAAGATCAGTCTTCCTTCGGTGCCTGGTGGATCAGAGGCATTTGAGCTTGCTGCCAAATTTTGCTATGGGATCAACGTCGAAATCACTCTTTCGAATGTAGCTATGCTACGCTGTGCAGCACATTTCCTTGAAATGACTGACGAGTATGCGGAGAAAAGCCTTGAAACCAGAACTGAGGTATTTATAAAAGACATGGTCCTCCCAAATATATCAAACTCCATATCAGTTCTGCACAAATGCGAGACGCTCTTGCCTATAGCAGAAGATATTAATCTGGTTGACAGAATAGTCACTGCAATTGCTAATAATGCATGTAAGGAACAGCTTTCGTCAGGATTACTGAAACTCGAACACAACTTCCCTATTAAAGGTTTATCACATTTGGAGCCAGAGACACCGGCAGATTGGTGGGGAAAATCACTAACAGTTTTGAACCTTGATTTTTTACAAAGGGTTTTAACAGCAGTGAAATTGAAGGGTCTTAAACAAGATTTGATATGCAAGATATTGATAAACTACGCTCAAACGTCACTTCAAGGTGTAGTTGTAAGAGATCCACAACTTTTAAAGGGAAACTACTTGGATCAAGAACTTCAAAAGAAACAAAAGGTACTAGTTGAAGCAATGGTGAGCTTGTTACCAACACAGTCTAGGAAAAGCTCTGTTCCTATGGCTTTCCTTTCAAGCTTATTAAAGAGTGCCATAACACAAATGGCTTCTACATCTTGTAGGACTGATTTAGAGAGAAGGATAGGCCTGCAATTAGATCAAGCAATCCTGGAAGACATACTTATTCCTGCTAGTTCTCATGGGAATAATCATAGTCCTATGTATGATATTGATTTGGTATTAAGGATATTCTCAATTTTTTTGAACTTAGATGAGGATGATGATGATGATAATCTTTTGAGGGATGAGAGTGAGATGATGTACAGTTTTGACAGCCCTGGATCTCCTAAGCAAAGCTCCATTCTTAAGGTATCAAAGTTGTTGGACAATTTTCTTGCAGAAGTTGCCTTGGATTCTAACTTGACCCCTTCCAAGTTCATAGCTCTTGCAGAGCTGCTGCCTGATCATGCTCGCATAGTGACTGATGGGCTATATAGAGCAGTGGATATCTTCCTCAAGGTAAAATACCTCTTATACATGTGAAATTGGAAAAATATAAACAAGAATCATTATACGTAACAGACCGAATGTACTCTGACATCCTTTCTGTTTCAGGTCCACCCAAATATGAAGGAGTCAGAGAGATACCGGCTATGCAAAACCATCGATTGTCAGAAACTCTCCCAAGAAGCATGCAGTCATGCAGCTCAGAACGAACGACTTCCCGTACAAATGGCAGTCCAAGTACTCTACTTCGAACAAATCAGGTTAAGAAATGCTATGAACGGAGGCCACAACCAGTTCTTCTTTGGCTCAGTCAATGGACATCATTTCCCTCAAAGATCAAGCAGTGGAGCAGGAAGTGGGGCTATATCTCCTAGGGACAACTACGCCTCTGTCAGAAGAGAGAACCGAGAGCTCAAGTTAGAAGTTGCAAGGATGAGGATGAGGCTAACAGACTTAGAAAAAGATCATGTTTCAATGAAACAGGAAATGGTAAGGTCACATCCTGCTAATAAGTTGTTCAAGTCATTTACCAAGAAACTTGGCAAGCTTAATGCCCTTTTTCGGCTCAACAGTGTTAAGCCACTTGGGTCTAAAGCTAATTCAGAATCTCGGTTCTTCTTCCAGAGGCGAAGGCGGCATTCTGTAGGATGAGATTGTTATTGTGTGAATATAATTACAAGCGAGTGTATAGTATACTATACTTAATTTAAAAGTTGATTTTTGTATAAATAGTGCATCCTTTTTAGTCATCTTAGTTAAGTTTTTGTTGGGTTCCATCTGTGTGGCTTGGCTGAGACTAAGGGCTGAGTGTTTCAGAATAGTTTCTAACAGGAACAGTCTCAGTTAAGCTTTGTGGCTGGTTTCTGTATTTCATACATTGTGAGTTTTTTTTTTATTTTTGAAGATTTAAAGGTGTTGTAAACCATAAAACCGAATTGGAAATGTTAAATTTATATCTGATATAAATTTATAAACTTATATCCCAAGAAAAAAGTAAAAAATAATATAAAATAGAAAAAGTAACTGACGAAATGAAAAAATTAACTTACGAAAATAAAAGGTAATTGACGGAACATGAAGTTGTGCATAATTTAAAAATAAAGTTGAACTATTTGAAAATAATATTATACTATAAGAAAAATAAATTATACCTTTTAACCCAATGTCATCTAATAAAAATTATCATCATACCCCTTTATCTGAACAGACAAATTATTATACCATTTTAACCCTAAATATATTAAACAATAATTTATATCAAATATGAGTTTAAAAACTCTAAAACCAAATTATATGCTCGTATTACCAAAAATTTAGTACTTGTTTTGTTAGAAATAATTACTAATCATATCACTCCCACTAATTTTAAAAAAAGTTATAATATGTTGGACCATTCACACAGCCATACTAAGCTATTCCAAGAAAGTGACAACTTTGTTTAGACGAACTAATGAAAAGCATATTTCTCGTGATTGTTACATCCAAGCAAGAAAGTACATACGTATATTATTTAATAGTGCGAAAGGTGTTGTACATGTTCAAATCACCCACGTACTGATGCGTATTAGTCATCACAAACGTTATATTTACCATTCTTATTTACTTTATTTGGTATAAAAGCATGCCGGAAACATAATCATAGCAGATTGAAGTAAGAAAATTCAATGATATTGTCAGTTGATGGGTTCTTGTGGTTAAAGTTTTACCATAGTTGAGGCAAATTTCCCTTTAGAATAGACCACACAAGTGGCCTTGTGATCAAGCAAGGGTGGGCTGGAGGCTGGAACATTTCCTTTGTGGCTGAACCCACTATGAACACTATTGAGTGCAGCCCACGGCATCAAAGTGACTCCAAATATATTTACTCGTAATATTTCTATGTTTATGGTACGTGTGGCATGAAATATTGAATGATTTGTGCTAGTTTAATGTCATTACAAACAAAGTGATTGACATCTTGGCCGGGAGTATAAGGAGTGCAAGCTTTTGTAATCTAACTAATTGTTATTTTGGTTCCACCAACTATTGTATTAACAGTTGTGAATGTGACAAGTCACGTCAATATATTAGTGTGATGAAGGAAAAACTAGTTAACAATTGAGATAATAAGTTTTATATCGGAGATCATAAGCTCTATATTTAACACTATAAATTTTATTCCCGAGATCTTATGGACATTATATTCTTCCTACTAATCCCTTTTTGTTGACATTTGATCCATTACTGACAGAAGCGGAGTACAGAAGAGCCTCATAGTTTTGCAAACCTGAGGAATGTCAAAGTTCAACGTGTCTACAGAGAAGCAAACTGAGCCACAAATCTCAAGGACACGATGCTTAGATTGCTTACTTCTATTCCAGTACTACACTGTCATGGATGGGAAGAACGTTATAACAACGACGGCAGCAGCACAACTTTCAAAACATAATGAAAGGAAACAAACAAACAAACCCCACTACGTGACTCAGAGAAGTTGATTGAAGTAAAAAGAAGCCCACAATTTCAAGGTCAGTTTTATACCTGGAAGTTGGAACCAATGTCAAAATCAAAACTTAAAATCTGCGCTACAGAATAAGTCACAGGAAGAAAAACATGTACATCAATTGTACACCTGATCTTAATCATATTCCACAGAACATAAGTCATATTTAAAAATGCAAACAATCACACTCTATAAAGCAGCCAAAAGCACCCTTCAAAACATGCTAATATGCTGTAGTATTATCAGTCCCAACACTAGTGCATCATCTTCCTCCTCTTAATTCTGCTAGTATGTCTATACTATGTTAATTCTTCACATGAACTCGACATATTGAACTCTAAAGTGACAAGAATGTGATTACAGCGCCTTCATTTTGTTGACATTTTCTTTTTCTTTAATGCAGTTACCTGATACGATGAAATTGTACTTTTGTAACATAATCTTATCCTTTTTGCCAACAGTAGTTTTACTCTATCTTTTGTGTAGAATACAATAGAAAATGTTTATAATTTAAAATTTGCAATAGATAGTTACAATACAAAAACCAAGTCTAGTCTCGAATACAAGCTAATTTTATTTAACCAATCACGATTGAAATACAAAAATAATAACGAAACATTGTTGGCCCATCCATTCTAAATTTAAGAAAACAAAGTGGATTCTTAGTGGGAGTGGTGTTTTATATTAAACACCAGCATTTCGATCTATTACTATATCATGCTTCCATTTATTAGTTAATCACAAAAAGATTAGTCACACTTGTATAATTTAGTCTGGATATCTAGCGGTTCTAAGTTTCAAAGCCGGAGGTAATCATAACAAATATCAAGCCTTGATCAACGATGGGAGATAAATCAGCTACTCTCTTTGCCCCTTTTAATTTGGCCTCATTTTTATATTTAGAGTCAAAGTTTAAAAGTTTTGACCATAAATTCTCATTATATTGTAAGAAATAATATATTCTAATAGAATCTTATTAGATGTATATCAATGTAAATTTTTTAAAATATCAAGTTTTGATAATTTTTTATCTTACGGATTTATAAATAAAAGTGATTTAGTGTCTTGCATACCATAAAAATTCAAATGGGCTGGGGCAAAATATTAGGGATAAAAGAAGTAATATCAGGGATAAAAGAAGTAATATCTTATCTAATGCCCTTTCATCATGCTTTGCGTGTAACAAAGTAGCACTTTGGATGGATGTCTTATGTGACAATGATGTCGAAAACTAATTACTGTACAGGAATGAATACTTTTAAGAAACTATATCTCGTCTCCAAGGGAAGGATGATCGAGCAAATAGGAGCAAAATTAGTTGGTCTGGGCATTATGAAAACAATGTAAATTAATTATACACCTATAAATGTAAAAATCAGAAGGAAAAAAAAAATAAAAAAAAGAAGTGAATTGTATGAGAAGTAAGGATTGTTTTTATGTTCTAAATATAGAGGAAGAATTAAGCTGAATGGTAGTAGATGTTGGAAATATCCTTGTGTAAATAGTATTGAGCATGGCAATTGAAGATGGCCAATGGAACATTGGGGAAAAGCAGAGCCCCTTGAGGCTGTTGATTTGAAAGAGCTTTGATAATATATATATATATATATATATAAATTAGTAATATCTATAATATACTAATATCAATAACATATATGAATAATAAATATATATTAAAAATATATGTTTTCTAGCACTTTAAAATAAACTCTTAACAACTTATTATTAATACTATTATCATTAGTAATTGAAAACAATATATGCACAACACTTGATATTAGAAAAATTCATTTGATTAAATAATAATATCTCAAGTTAGGAACTCTTAAGAAAAGAAAATAATATACGCACAACACTTCATTTTCTATTGTATTTATAGTAATAGTAATGTACTAATATTTACCAGAAAGATCTTTTCAATAATGCATATTTTACAAATTCATTTGATTATATTTTCATAATATCTCTAATTACAAGCTCTTAAGAAAAAAATAATTCACACAAAACACTTCATATCATTTTGTGTTAATAGTAATAATATTATACTTCTTTCATTTTGTGTTAATAGTAATAATATTATACTTCTATGATTCAGAATGATTTTTTTATACTACTAATTATACTTTTATGACATTACCTTGGTTAGATTGCTCGTAATTCCTTTTTGTCAATAGTTGCTTTACGCATCTTTTATGTAGAATACAATAGCTTTTGTGTTATATTACGAGAATAGCTTAGGAATTAAAAATTACGAACTAGTACATATTTTGTTGTCAATCACTGAATTTTTTCAGCGAATGTTTATCATTTAAAATTTGCAATAGATAGTTACAATATCAAAAGCGAGTCTAGTCTTAATTACAAGCTAATTATTTATTTAGGGAATCACGATTAAAAAATAAGGGGAGTACATTTCTAAAATGCAACAACAAAACGAATACCGAAACGCTGTTGTCCCATCCAGTCTAACTAATAATAAAAAATAGAGAGGATTTTTAGTAAGAGTGGTGTTTTATATTAAACAGCAACACTTGAATCTATTGTACTCTAGTATTGTAGCATGCTTCCAGTTATTAGGTAATCTCAAAAAGATTTGCCATATGTGTATAATTTACTGTGGATATTTAACGGTTCTAGGTTTCGAATCTGGAGGTTATCGTAACAAATATGAAGTCTTGGTGAACAATGGGAGATAAATCAGCTACTCCCTTATCTCTTTAATTTTGCCCCATTTCTATTTTAAAGTCAAAATTTAAAGGTTTTTAATTACCATAAAATATCATTATGTTATAAGAAATAATATATTCAAGTAGAATTTTATTAAAAGCATCTCAATGTAAATTTTTTAATATATCAAGTTTTCATAATTTTTGTTTCTTATGGGTTTGAAAATAAAATTTTTAAAGTAGTGTTTTGAATACCATTAAAAGTCAAATGAGACAATAAATTAGGGACAGATAAAGTATTGTCTTATCTACTGCCCGTCCATCATGCTTTGGTGTAACAAAGTATCACTTCGGATGTGTGTCTTATATAACAATGATGTCAAAAACTAATTAATGTATAAGAATGAATACTTTTAAGAAACAACATCTCGACTCCAAGGAAAGGATGATCGAGCAGCAAAATTAGTTGACCTAAACATTATGAAAACAAAGTAAATTAATTATACACACATAAATGTAAAAATCAAAAGGAAAAAAAAAAAGTAAATGTATGAGAAGCAGGGATTGTTTTTATGTTCTGCACATAAAGGAAGAATTAACCTGAATGGTAGTACATGTTGAGAATCTCCTTCCGTAGATAGTATTAAACATGGTAATTGGAGATGACCAATGAAACTCTAGGGAAAAGCAAAGTCTCCTGAGAATGTTGATTTAAAATTTTTTTAATAATATATATAAAAAATAAATTAGTAATATCTATAATATATATGAATATTGTTAATATATATGAAAAGTAAATATATGAATATTGATTATTATATATATAATGAATTAAGTAATATCTATATTATCTTTTTATATTTCATACTAATTATAATTTTGTAACATCACCTTGTTGAATTAGCTTTAAGAGTATACTCTTAATGCCATTTTGCCAATTGTTGCTTTACTTTTTTGTTGTGTAGAACATAATAACTTTTGCGAAATAATATTAGAATAGTTTAAGAATTAAAAATTATGAAGTAGTACGTATTTCATAGTAAATTACCAATTTTGTAACCTAAAGTTTACCATTTAAAATTTGCAATAAATAGTTCATATCTATATGAACGTATGCAAGTAAAACGAAATTTGTAGGACAGACTTTGTTATAAACTTTTGAAATATACATTTGATCAACGATGATGAAAGTGTCAGTTTTGGTATTTGTGGTTTTAAGTTGAAATGTGGAAGTATTATATTAACTTAATGAGTGATTAAAGGAGAGCCTCTTGATACCGTTGATATATATATATATATATATATATATATATATATATATATAAGGGAGGGATCATGTGAGAACCCTCCCTTTATGTGAGAACTACTTTTTGGTGAGAACCCATCTTACATCCTTGGATGCTTGATGATCTAGGGCTGAAAATGCATTAGAAATGGATGGCAAATCTGTAAATATCTAGACATTGTGTTAAAAATCTTTTGGCTAGCAGAGTGTTTCAGACAAAGTTTGTACTTTCTTTTGCTGGCACAGTGACTTTTGCGTGTTTGCCATTTTGTTCATTATTAGACTTACAAGTCATGCTCTTCATTTTTACGTGTTTCATCCTTTTCTTCATTATTAGACTTGTGTGTTTCATCCTTTTCTTCATTATTGTGCATCGATTTAGAACATTACTATTCAATTGTTTAGAACATTACGTTCAATGGTTTAGAACATCAAGTTCAATAGTTTAGAACATGATGTAAACTAGTTTAGAACATGATGTCCACAAGTTTAGAACATGATGTTATTTGGTTTAGAACATAATGTTCTTCGGTTTAGAACATTATGTTAATTGGTCCAATGCTTTGATATTATGTCAAATTGGGCTTAGAACATTATGCTCATTACTTGGTTAACATAATGTTCATTGTATATACCGAATTTCGAGCATTAATCACTAATTCTAACGAAATAACACAAAATTTAGTTCAATAGTTTAGAACATTATGTCAAATTAGGTTGAGAATATTACGTTCAATGGTTTAGAACATCAAGTTCAATAGTTTAGAACATCCAGTTCAATAGTTTAGAACATGATGTTCACTAGTTTAGAACATGATGTTCTTTGGTTTAGAACATTATGTTCTTTGGTTTAGAACATAATGTTCTTCGGTTTAGAACATTATGTTCTTCGGTTTAGAACTGTATGTTCTTTGGTTTATAACATTATGTTCTTCGGTTTAGAACATCACGTTAATTGGTCCAATGCTTTGATATTATCTCAAATTGGGCTTAGAACATTATGCTCATTACTTGGTTAACATAATTTTCATTGTATATACCGAATTTCGAGCATTAATCACTAATTCTAATGAAATAAAACAAAATCCAATTAAATAATCTAGAACATTATGTCAAATTAGGTTGAGAACATTACGTTCAATGGTTTAAAACATCAAGTTCACTAGTTTAGAACATGATGTTCACTAGTTTAGAACATGATGTTCAGTAGTTTAGAACATGCTGTTCTTTGGTTTAGAACATGATGTTCTTTAGTTTAGAACATAATGTTCTTCGGTTTAGAACATTATGTTCTAAAGAATAACTCTATTGTTCTAAAGAATAACATAATGTTCTTCGGTTTAGAACATTTAGTTTTAAAATTTTAAACTATGGTCAAATTAATTATATCAAAAAATTGTTTAGGAGGAAATACAGTAAAAATTTGCTAATTCTATGATCATTTTTAATAACACATATTCGAAAAACTTATTTTATAATGTATTCATAATATCTTAAATTATGAGCTCTTAAGAAAATAAAATTATATATACGCACACTACTTCACATTAACTTGTAATAATAGTAATAAGAATATACTAATATGCATTATATTATCTTTATAAACTTCATATTAATTATACTTTTGTAACATCACCTTGGTAAATTAGCTTGGTGAGCTTACTCATAATTCCATTTTACCAATAGTTGCTTTTTTTTTCTATGTAGAACACAATAGCTTTTGTGAAATATTACCTAGAATAGTTTAAGATTTAAAAATTATGAACTAGTACATATCTCAAAGTCAATTACCAATTTTATCTGTCATCATTTACCATTTAAAATTTGCAAAAAGTAGTTACAATACTAGAAGCAAGTTTAGTCTCGAATATAAGTTAATTTATTTAATGAATCGATTAAAAAGCGAGGGGAATACATTTTCAAAATGAAACAAAAAAATAATATCATAACATTGTTGGATGATCCATTCTTTTTATTTTTAAATTAGAAAGAAGATTAAAGGTAATGAGCGCACGTAAGCATTATTGTCATCTAATTAATATTATAGAGGCTGAATTTCTAAATCATGTTATTATAATCATGCTTAAAACTAAATACATATGATGAAAAATTAAGATGTCAAGGAAAAAGTTATGCGTTTTTAGTCCAATATCATTACATCAATAGTTATGAAAATTTCACAAAAAATAAGGCCTTGTCAGAGTAAATTTGATAAAATTTGATGAAATTTAAGTCTCTAATGGGCCATGACTTGCTTTATGAAAGGCTTGCTTGCAAATAAGAAAAATTATTTTCACAAAAAGAAAGCATTATTTATAAATTTTTTTAATCTATTAGACATTAATCATGGGCTAGATTTTATAAATTTCACAAAAAGAATTTTACTTTCATATAAAAGATAAATATAAAATAAATATATTAGACATTAATCATGGGCTAGATTTTATTCGGTTCATATATGTTCAGAAATAGTACATTGTCTGAATCCAACGCACCTCCTTTTCGAATTCGATATTTTATAAATGGGTTTAGATAGAATTTTCTCATTCGAATTGAATTGACATATACCAAATGGCCGGCAATAAATTAGATTACCTAGCTACAAGTCCAACAACTCAATAAGCTAGATAACAAAATTCGAAATTGAAACCATAAACTAATAATCTGCCACACCCTTTTTTTTTTGCAAACACTATCCGCTATTATAATTAGCTTAGTCTTCATGCCTAAACTAGTTTGGCCAAACATCACTTAACCAAATAAAGTAGTACGTGTAAATAAGAATTAGAAGGAGAAAATGTATCAAGAAACAATATCATTAACAAAGATTACATTAATCTTGGAAATTAGTGTCACTTCATAAGTTCATAACAAATTATTTGCTTATGTGATGACGATTTTTACATGCTTATGGATTTGTATTGAAATGTGAAAATATTACATCAACTTAATGAACAAGAAAAGGGAGAGAAACTTTGGAAAAAAGGAGAGCCTCTTGGGATAATTAATTTGAATTTAGTAATATCGATAATATATATGGAAAATGAATATAGGATTATTGATAACATATATGAATAATGAATATATATTTAGAAAATATTTTTTTTTAGACTTTAAAATAGATTTAACAACTTCTTATAGTAATGGTATTATCATATATTAGTAATTAACTGACTATAAAATTAATTATCAATATTAATATAATATAATGATGTGATTATTATCTACAATTCATGTCATTAACACAATACATCCATAAAAGTTTTTGCTAGTTTGGTTTGCGGTTATAATAAAAGATTATAACTATAAAACTAAGCTTGTAAAAATTTATCCTATTGTTTAATCATTTTCGTATACAATTGAGTTGGTTATGATGATTACAACTTCCAAATGTATTAAATTTGTTCTAAATAGCATTTCAATAAACATATGAATAAATCAAATAATAAATAACAAAATAAGTTGGAAAATATAACTAATACTCACCCTTGGGCCAGACCCATCCTATCTCCTAACCTGACCCAACCCGACACGTGGCCCAACCTAGTTCGCTGCGTGCTAGGCTCCTCAACCCCAGCCTGCCCTCTACCCTGCATCGGTCTCGGGCAAGACCCAATAAGCCCAGCCCATGGGCAGGCTGGCCCTATTGCTTGACCAACATTAATGATAATTATTTACTCATGTGGTGGGGGTTTTCTTGCATAGTAGTTGGGGTTCTCAATGAGTGGGTCAAAATGCTTCAACAATGTTCCGAACACATAATTTAATTCAGGACACTTATTATTACTGGAATTTATAAAAGTAATAAAAAAGATCTAATTTATACATCTAATACATGCTTTACTCTTTGCAATGCATGCCACAACCTAAGGGTTAATGTTATTCTGATAAGTGAAATCCAATCCAAGCCAGACCAATTCGAACTAAATTATTTTGTAATTTGGTAAGGATTGAACTGGAATTTTTAAAAACTTGAATTTTCAGATTGGATTAATTTCACCAGGATCGAATCTAAGTAAATATATAAAAAAAATATCAAACTAACCAATTCTCACTTTGAAATTTTGAGTACCTAATCCTAATCGCCTAAGTCCAACCTCTCTTGCACCAATCCATCGTCATCAAAACTTTAAACCTACAGTCAAAGTAAATATAACAAAAATTTTATTTGGGAGGAAATACGATAAAAACTTGCTAATTCTAGGATCATTTTTAATAACACATAATAGACAAATCCATTTGATTATTTATTCATAATATCTTAAATTAAGAGCTTTTAAGAAAAGAAAGAATCTATGCACACCGCTCCATATCAACTATAGTAATATACTAATATGCATCCGAATTATCTTTTTATACTTTGACTCATAATTTCATTTTGTCAATTGTTGCCTTACCTTAATTTTTAAAACTCAATAACTTTTGTGAAATATTACTAGAATAATTTAATAATTAAAATTAGTGAAGTAGTATATATTTCATAGTCACTTATCTACTTGGTTTGCCAGCGTCTATGACTTAAAATTTGCAATAAATGTTACAACACTAGAAGCGAGTATAGTCTTGAATGTAAGCTAATTTATTTAGCAAATTACAATTAAAAAGCAAGGTGAGTACATTTTCAAAATGCAACTATAAAAAAATATCGAAACGTTATTGGACGATCCATTCTAAAAAAAAATAATGAATGAGTAGATGAAAATGAGAGATGAAAGGTACTGAGAACACCTAAGTATTAGCATTACTTATCATTAAAATAATATTATAGTGCTTATAGTGCATGTTCGATTTTTAGTAAAAGTATATATTGATTATAATCAAGCTTAAAATTAAATATATTTGATGGACAATTAAGTTGAAAAGGAAAACGTTACGTGATTTTTGTCCAACATCTAGAGTTAAGAAAATTTTACAATAAACAAGACTTTGTTAGCGTAAATTTGATAAGATTAAAGCGTTTAATGAGCCATGTGTTGCTATATAATGGGCTTGCTTGCAAATTAGAAAATATATTTTCACAAAAAGAAAACACTAGTCATAAAATAGTTTGAATAAACATAAAATAACCCAACAAAGCAGTACGTGTAAATGAGAATAAGGAGAAGAAAATACATCAACAAACCACATTCGAATCCAAATAACATCAACAAACCATAAGCCAAATAAGTTGGCTTATTAAAAAAAAGCGGCATAAAGCAATGCAATTAGGAGGAGAAAACTTGGAAATGGTATCATGGCTGGCCTTAATAAAATCCTTTGAATTCTGGAGATGTGATATCAAAGACACCCATATCGTGGCCACGACTACATGTGGAATCCCAACATTCAACCTCATCGTCGGTAAAGTAAATAGCATTCCTTACGCAGTTAGTAGCTTTTGATACAGGAACAAACATGGGTGAGCTACGCGAGTGTACGTAAACATGCTCATGGTACACCTGCTCAAAATAATGTACACACGTACATTGAAAATATACATAATACATATGTCAGTTATGTGAAATGTACATTTCACATTTCACATCATTGACACGTGTATTATGTATATTTTCCATATACGTAATGTATATTTTTTTAGATCTAGTAAACTGTGCTCATTGTACGCTCGGGTGCATTGTCCACCCGTTGAACCTCACCAAAAGTGTAGGTGGGGCCACTTAGATAACCCTTGATACTCACGAGTATGGGTGCTAGGCTACCAGCTAGTATCAATTCCAATACTATCACAATATGCAATTGCTCACTAGTCCTTTCCAATAATAGAACACATGCTAATCAGACGGCAATATGCATGCTGTGAGTACCGGTGTCCATGCTTGGTATCCAGGATCAGGCTTCTCTTCTGGTGGTTGGTTTGGCATAGTTTGTAAGGGAGGGAGGCTTAATTGATCTTTAGTAATAGGTTTAAATAGCTCGATTCACTTGTCAAGGTGTAGCATCACCATCCAGCCATATGCAGTACCCCAACATCGTGCCCCCAAAGTCTGCGGGAGCTGGAATTCGTAACACTTGTTTTTTCCAATGCTGAATAGTTTCCTACAGCCTTTATCAAATTCTGGGTTAATATTATTAGGCTCAGGTAGCAGCAGCCAAGGTGTTGCTTCATTTGTAAGCCACTCCGGTTTAACCATAAAGAATACATCATTCCGGTTTAAACACTTTGTTGGTGTATTTTTTGATGTTTTATTTGTTTCCTCATAAAATTTAATAGTATATTTCGTATAATTTTATTTGCTTGTTTTACAAATAAACAAAATTAAGTAATGGTTTCACAAAATAAATAAACTGTTAAAAAATTTAATTAAAAATAATATATACTATAATCACATAAATCATCAATAGTGTTAAAAAACAAAAATTATTAATAAAAATTTTAATTTAAACAATATTATGAGCAAATTACTTCATAAAAGTTTTTATTTACCAAGTTATCTTATTATTATGATCATTTCTCTTCATAATATTATGAATAGTTCTCGTCACAAATTAATAAATATATTCAAAATGCAAAACATTAGTCCACATTCTAAATATAATAAATTAATAAGATGTCATTGCATTAACAAAATGAGAAATAATAATTGTGTAAAACTAATATACAGAATAATTGGTTGAATTTTTTTGCAATTCTTATTGGTGACATAAGTAGGTATGTTAGTTAAAGATTAATAATTGGATAAATATAATGACAATAATATTTTGTATGTTGTATTTAGTTTTAATAGGTTGTTACTTATTTTTTGATTCATGTGAAGTATATATATAGCATGGGATTAAGAAAAAAGGAATTGAACGAACAATTATGAAATATGCTTTTGGATAAATGTCGTAAAGGGAATCGAACCCTATCAAATTATATTAAAACTTCAAACAAGTGAAATTATTTACCAATAAACTACATTAATTAATATAAAATTTGCACACATTATATTTATATCCTTTTTATTTTTATCTTAATATTAAAAAAATTGGGCGTTTTTCTACGGGTTCCCCGCTAGCTCCGCTCCAGGGACGGCACTGTATGTGTATTATTTTATTCCTCAATGACGTTATCTAACATTCCCTAAAAGGTCATAGGAAACTCTTATAGTTGAGCAATAATGTAGACAATGATTGTAAGTTATGGTGAATTGTTGATTTAAAAACTTATGTGTGATACTAAACTGAGTACTAATGAAAGATATCTATGTAAAAAGTAGATAGGCTCAGAATATTTGATCCTCAATCACAGGGTTTTTAAAGCTTATTTTATTTGTTTTAATTTTGGTACGAATTGCTCTCGATCATGCTCCACCATAACCCACTTAAAGTATGAAAATGTTAACATCTAATTTCTTTCTATAACTAATTCAATTAACCTTGGTAATGTCGTAGTTACTTTATCTGAGAGGATTAAAGTCTGTCAATGTTTTGGTTACATTTTAAAATACTTCACAAAGTGAATGCATTGAAAATTTCTTGTTCATTGAAACCTACTTAAAATCATTTGCTTACATTTAAGTCAACTTCAAAACCTAGTGCTCCTGAACTGCATGCATCTTCTTCCACATTATGGTTTTGTTTGGCCTCTCTACCTCATCGTCATCTTCTTGCATATCATATGATGCATTGTTAACTTATGGCGGGTCCATCATGTTTATAGCATCATGTACAACCTATTTTGGGGCTTTAACTTGTACTCTTAGCCATCTGTTGTTTTCCAGCACCTTATGACCCACATTCGATTGAATGTAGTCACTTGACCCATTTGCTTTGATAATTTCATTTAAGTGGTATTGCAAAGAAATCAAAATATTTGTTTATTTTTCTGGATGCAATAAAAAAAGCTTATTCTATGGCATTTTTGGGTGCATCAGTGATTGTATACTCCTAAAGAAACCAAAGTCCATATATTACAATCTGGATTGTATGATGGTTCCTGTATAAGTTTAAAAATAAACTCCCCCTATTGACAATGTTGTTGCCATATTGGATCATCTTGTGTTATGTGTACTTTTGCATTGTCTTGTTGAATGCAAATTGTCTTTGGTCCTTTTGCTGGCGTATTTTCTACGATTGCTGCCATATTGAATCATCTTGTGTTATATGTACTTTTATATTATCTTGTGAATGCAAATTGTCATTGATTCTTCTGCTGACCTATTTTCTATGATTACTAGAATGAGTTGATTCATCAACATGTCCCTATATACTTCTTAATTGACATATTTGTTGACTTTGTGTCAATTGTGTCATTTTACCTATTGTTGGAATTCTTCGTTGATGCCACCTTTTCAATGAATGGAAATATACTTATCCATACTAATTCCACCTAGGTTTGGCCATAGCACCTAAGAACATTGCTCTGGGTATTTCTGCTTTGTAAGTTCTTAGTTCTTGATCTGCAAGATAAACCCTGTGTTTATTTTATTAAATAAAACCACATCTCATGAATATCTTCATTCAGTCTTCAAGAATGAATAATCAATTATGGAGGGTTTAAAAGCTACTAATAAGATATTTGAAATTAGTTAAGTTACTTCGTGATTCTTCATCCCGTCTTAAGATTCTATTTATTAAAGGTAAATTAGGTTTAGTCGAGTGTTAAGGTTCTTAATTAACAGTCGAAAAAGGCTATTACAAGGAGCAAAAGCTAGTACAAGAATTGTGGTAGAAAGAGAGTTGTTGTTCCCCAAAAAATATTAGATACACCACCAATTGAAAGTAGAACATGCATAAGGGATGTTGAGAAATGTTTAAATCTAACACCTACCACAATTTGGAGATTAATCAAGAAGGGAAAGTGTCAAAGTCATTCCAATCCAATGAATCCAAGTCTAACATAACCAAACAAACTCAAAAGACTTAAATGGAAAGTTAGCCGAACATAATCACAATTCATCGTTTGTGTTTTCCATTTGCTGAGCAACACTATATGGTCTACTTATAATACAAACTGCATTTAAGGGAAATTATTTGCAGAAAATAACATAAGCATTACTTAAAATTTTGCAAAGAACAAAAGGAAATCATCTGATACACATCAGCTTAGATTAGTAGTTTAAACAGAGTAATTAAGGGCAGGAAGAGAGATTAGCGAAGAACAGTAGATCATATGGCTATACTAATGTCGATCAGATTGATTAATCACTAAAAATAGTCTTGCTAATTTTCAAGAGGTTGGAGCTCTTCCAATTACAACTACTAGTGATTAATCTCCAAATCTTCCAACGTGACTTCCCTCTCTTTGTTTTCTTCTATATATAATGATACTACCTAACTTTGCATTTCATCCCACCATCTTTTGATCTTGCTGTAATAATTAGGCATAAGAAGAATGAATTGACACCAATTTTCAAGATCTTTCTGATTTGACAAGTCTGTAGACCATAAGTTTCGTTCACATCTCTCAACTATTCCCTCAGATTTTCCAAACTTGTTCAGAAGTCTCAACCAAAGTAAGTCATTAGCGATTACACGTGCACAATATCTAAACAATGCTCAGCTCTATTTATAAATTATAATCCTAGTAAAATCCACATGCATAAAGATTTATCATGGATTGATGAAGGAGAAGATGCTAATAATGCAGACCTTTAGATTCTTTCTTCTCCACCATGTCTCCTAAACTGATTCAACTCTGTGCCAAATGACGCTACAACCCACGAAAGCTGTGATTGTTGATTCAGTTGCATTTGAAACATGTACAGCCTCGTCTACATGAACAAGTTTTCCCCTAAAGATTCCATAAAATTCAAATCATAAACTGAACACATGCTCTCAGAAACTAAGAAAATGAAAGTTACTTAAAATAACCTGACACCATAAAATTGAAGGTAATCATAAAAACATAAGAGGCTTCGTGTTAGTGAATAAACTAAGAGCTTACCAGTTCCATCTGACAGATTGGATCTTTGTCATCCCTATTTGGTGAAGGGATGACTTCTAGGACTTTATACAGTATGTCCCTCTTTGCAGAGATTACAAGAAGAGAGCACATGACAATAACAACGATGGCAGACCACATAGACTTTGGAGATATAACAATGAAAACTCCTGTCATAAACGCCAATAGAGTGGAGTAAAGTGCTGCCATGAGTAATATCATGCTTCGATCAACCAAGAACAAAGACTTATTAGGATCATCGTATACCATGGACCATATGAGACAAATCAACACCAGCATTGAGCAACACATTGCCAATGTATCAGATATTAGAAACACTAAAAATGCTGCTTTCTTTGCCAGTACTGCTTCTCCACTGCTTTGATCAAATCCACCGGGAATAGTGAATCCGGCTGTGAATGTAATCGTGGCTAGTAGAGCTGCCACTACGGACAGTGTGTTTCGCACGTCTAACAAGTTTGTTTGTCGTTCGAAATATGATGTTTTGATCTTTGGATCAAAATTAAGTCTTTTGCACATTAGGTCCTGCAACGCACAAGGAAATATGTCACTAGAAACTGTTATAACTTCAAGGAATTGTGACTAAAAAAATTACATTTTTGAAAATCAAGGATTAATGGCTAATGTTCATGTTACTATTACCTATGTATCCCTTCCTCCATTTTAAATTTATTACTATAGTTGCACCACTTATTTAAAAATAAGTTCTCTAGTAAAAAAAAATTCTCACTCCCATTTTATCCATTTGAACAATTTTATTGTTTTTATCTCCATGTACTAACCCCACTTATAATAACTTGTTTCACTCTTCTACTAATCCCACTTGCACTAAATTTTTTTTAATTGTTTGTTTCTCCTACTAACAATAAAAAAGAACTCACCGACTCTACTTTATATCATAAAATTTATATTGAGTCCTCACCCTAGGTTTACTCTTAAAAACTATGTGTCAATCCTAGTGTTACACGTAAAAGAGAATAATGTCTCATGTATAAGCTTTTCAATGCAAGACAATTGTATAGAGGATGTTTATTTCCTTTCACATTCCATATTAATCTTTTCTTCACTTTTATTTTCATAAAGCCCTATTTAATTCAACTTAAAGAAATAATTAATTCGGTAAAAGACAGTTTTTATTAGTAATTTGTTTCAATCAATTACAATGTGTAAAATTTTATTTTGATTATTAATCTTATTTATAAAAAAACACTAGCGAATTCATAAATTTCAATAAAAGTTGATTTTAATAAGGGTAAAAATAATTTAAGTTAAATAAAAATCAAGTGAACTGATGAATGGAAAATCTATCAATTTTGACCATAATGGAGTGACTTTAATTTTGGCAGAAAAACAAAATATATAGTTTTGGGGAAGATTTAAAAAATATAAACATAATATTGGAGAGGAGATTTACACTCCAAAGTTGCAATAATACTTTAAGTTCACATATTAAACTCAAAAATTAAATAAATAAAAAGCTATGGTCAGAAAGCATACCCACTCATTGCCTTCAGTGCTTAACTCCTTCAGCAAATCTTGGGCAGATTTATTTTCATGATCCTTGATCTTACATGATATGCTATCCATCTTGAGTAAAGCTTCCGTCAAAGGTATGTCTTTATTTAGGATGGCTGTATGTAAAGGGGTAGCCCCTCGAGAATCTTGAACATTTATGAAATCTTTCATGCCTGGAATCTTCAGAAAATCTTCATAACGAGTCAAATCTTGAAGATTTATATGATGTAATGGAGAATCCTTGTTTTTAAGACAACGTTCATAAAAATTTCCTGAACAATTGTTGATGAAGGCGCGAATAGCTGGGACATGACCTTGTTCACATGCTTTAATCCACGGTAATGGAGTAATTTCGAACGCTAAAGGATCCTTTGTCAGCATGTCTTTTATAAGCCATTCCACACCAGCTTCTGACGATAGATGGAGTGGTGTTCTTCCTTCCTTGTCTTTTTGGGTGATGAACTCCGGTGGTGATATTTTAACCAACCATCTACCAAATTCTTCTGCTTTCACAATCAGAGCATTCATACAAGATCATGTTATCTATGACCAATTAACACCAAGATTCTAGTTTATAAAATTATTAAAATATAATATTTTTCAGTTTTTTCCCCTCTTTTTTAAATTCATGAAAAAATAAGTCGAGAGCCAGTGTAACTTTTGTTACGATATAATAATATTATTGTATCTCGTACAAGATCTTTTATTTTTAATATTATTGTTTATAGTTAACTCTACTCTTTTTTACTTTTTTCTTTTACTTTTAAAAAGATTACTCTCCTCGATACAAAATATTTGCCTATTGATAAATATACGCTATTTATGTAAAATTTCTCTCAATCTCACTTGCCTTTTTATATTCCATAATATCCTTCTCTTACTTGTAAATAGTGTATTTGTGATATAGTGATAAGTGATGTGTATTTGATACTATTAAATTCAAAGTTGCAACCATATATATAAATGTTACTTCTTAACCCACAAACAAAAGAAATAATGATTTATATCATGTAGTGGCCATCCCTCATTTGCTGCAATTAAGAAGAGTACCCTAATGGTATCTATCTTTGCAACAGGCGAGAAGGTTTCTGAGTAGTCAATTCCATATATCTGAGTGTATCCTTTTGATACCAGTGTGGCTTTATATCTTTCTATACTTCCGTCTGCCTTATACTTGACTGTGAACACCCACTTGCTGCCCACAGGTTTCTTTCCTCGAGGTATAACGCACTTCTCCCATGTCTGATTCTTCTCAAGGGCACTAAGCTCTTCTTCTATGGCCATTCTCCAATGTATACTTTCTAAGGCTTCTTTGATTGTCTTGGGTACCGTTACAGTGTGCAGATTCATAAAGAAAGCTCGAGCAGTTTCAGATAAATTCTCAGCTACTGGTTGAGGGGCATGATATTTTGACCTCTAAGCTTCATACTCTGGATCATACCTCTTTGCTGGGATACCTCGTGCACTTCTCGAAGGCAGTGGATAGTTGACATGTTCTCCTCTCCTATTGTCTATCTCTATGAGTAGGGTATTATGGTTAGCAGATAGATCAAATAAATTATCATTAAGTTCCTTTGTGTTTACTTCCTCCAAAGGACTCCTGGACAGGTTTGGAATGATTTGAGAGAGCGGTTGCACATACGTAGGAGTTACCTCGGTGGCATTGCCTACTTGCTCTTTTGGGTCTATGGAACTACTTCCTGGATAAGTGAGCCAACTTAGACTCTCAGTCTCAGTCTGAGTGTACATCTCCCTCGGACATCTAAGGTGGTGATAGAAATAGGTTGACTCGAAGAAGTCACAATCCATAGTGGTGTACATATGATTAATAACTGGATCGAGGCACCTATAACCTTTTTGTTTACACCATATCCCACAAAAACACACTTAACGGCTTTAAATTGGAGTTTGTGTCAGTTTTGGTTAGGTAGATGGACATAAACTATACATCCAAAGATTATGGGATAAAGGGTATGTATGGAGGGAATAGGTAGGAGGCTTTGTAGAGTGTCAAGTGGGGTTTTGTAGTTCAAGGTTTTGTTTGGGAAGCGATTGGTCAGATAGTTTGCACTGACTACTACTTCAAGCCAAATATGGGTTGGAACACCTGATTCGAACATTATGGCTCAAGAAATTTTTAGTAAGGTTCGGTTGGGGAGTATGATCTGGGCATGAGGTCTGATGGATGAGGCCATGTGTAGCAAAAAAATCTTTCATCTCTAAATTGACATACCCACCCACCCACCCCCCATTATCTATTCTAAGGACCCGAATTTGGGTTTTGGAATTGGGTTAAAATCATATTATAAAAGTTAATAAACGCAATGTAAACTTCATTTTTATGCTTCATAAAGTAAACCCCAACTCATTCTTATGTAATCATCAATGAATAACACATAGTTAGATAAACCATGAGCTTTATTACTAGGTGCGGGTTCCCAAACATTAGAATGAATTAACATAAATGGTTTCATGGCATGATTTATACTAGGAGAATAAGAGTGTTTATTACTTTTACCAAAAACACATGATTCGCAGTTTAACTTTATTTTTAAACCTCTAAAAAAAGAAAAAAGATGTTCTAAATACCCTAAATACGGATGACCAAGTCTACGATGCCACATCCAGAGTTGTTGTTCCACTGAACCATAAGTAAGCGCTACTTTGCCATGTTGGGGTATCTCATCTACATAGTACAAACTGTCCCTCTCAGTACCATGCCTAATTATCGCCTCTGCCCGAAGGTCCTGCACATTACAAAAATCAGCTCCCATTAGTACGGTGCATTGTAATTCTTTAATCAATTGACTAATAGACAACAATTTATGAGATAATCCAGGAGCAAGGAGACATTTATTCACAGAAAGGTTAGGTAAAATTCTAGCAGACCCGAGTCCTTCGACTCTCACATAACTTCAATCGGCGGTTTGGATAAAGTTTTTGTACGAATTTTCTAGGGAGATTAAATCATTAGGGTCATATGTCATAGCATCGGTGGCTCCACAGTCAAACACCCAATGCGGGTACTTTGGGTTATGGGATTAGGTTTGCTTACTCCTTGCTTGAGGTCCGCATGTTGGCCTTCTATGTGAGGTTAGGTTGAGGCACGACTCTTGGGCAAAGGAACTAAGTGGGTAGTGGTCTAGGGTTTTTTTAGGGTAGGTTGTGAGGGTGAGGGCTTTAGGGTTTTGTGATTTTATTTTTCTCACATCTACCCCTTTTCCTCCTTCATCCATTTCTTCAAATCGAGGGTTATGGCCTCCCCTAAATTCTTTACCTTCCTCCGCCGATTTCTAGTCTCCACCTACGGGCTTCTCCTCGCCACCTTCCTTGCTTCTCGGTAAGTGTGTTGTAAATACATTCCCCCTCTTCTCGAGTTTCCTTTCCTCGAAGTTTAGTGGTTTTTCGGCCTTTCCACTACTTTTCCGGGCTTGTAACTCACTCCACCACTCCGGGTACCCTATAATCTTGAAGCAGCCGTATTTTGTTTTCGTACTCCCCCAACAATGGGTACATATAAGTTGTGACTTGTCCTCCTTGCTAGGATTGGGGTTTGTCCTCTTCCCCTCGCCGGGCTGGCTCCTCCCATTTTTCGATCTCGTGGCTAAGCCACTCCTAACACCAGGTATGTTCTCCGACGATTCTTCTCCTCTAAGTATGGTTCTCCTGGCCTCCTCCCTTTGAATCAACCCATACACCTCCTCCACGGTCAGTAAGAGCACTTTATTTAATATTTCTCTTATGTCTTCATCGAATGTGTCGTTGATGCCTAATAAGAACGGGTATACTCTGGTTTTCTTTGTGATCTTGTTATAGATTGTTATATCTTCAGGGTGTTTCATGGGGTTTGGTACCCATCGGTCAATATCCTTCCAGAAGGCCATCATCTTCCCATAAAACACCTCGATTGTCTCCTTCCCTTGTCTCATAGTGTTTGCTTAGATAGTGAGATCGTAAACCTAGAGATCGTCTTATCCGATACTAAAAAGGGTTTCAATCCCTTTCCATAGGTCCCTTGCTGTTGGGTAATCAAGGAACTGTTGAACCATATCTGGCTCTATTTTCTCCATGATCCACGATACAAGCCGGAGTCCCGTGGAGTCCATCTTACGTAGCTTGGGTCATCAGTGTTTGGAGGGGCGACGATTATATGATTGAGTCTGCCTCGCCCACTGATGGCCAAGTACATAAGTTTGGACCACTTGGTATAATTTCTGTGGTTCAGCTTCTCACCCGAAACCACGCTTAATTGATTCCCAGTCTCATGACCGTTGTTGGTGTTCAACTGATTGAACAGTTGCCACAATTGGTTTATTATGGCTGGTTTTTCAGCTAGGTCTATGTTGCTTTGATTGTGATCGGATTTCGTCATTGAAAGGTAAGGTCTGGTATGTGATGAAGTAAGATTAAGTGTATTTTTCTCAGGAAAAACACTATTGCTCTGATACCATAAAGACGCAAGTAATCAGATAAAAGTGTTTGATTATCAAGGTAAAAGAGTTTGCATTTCTTGTATGATCAATTGTTAAAGAGGCTGCATATTTATACTACTATACATAACCGTTTCCAGTAATTGTAGCTAGAGAGAACTCTATCTCACACCTGTTAACCTATCTTATCATATCTGTTAATTAATCCTATCATATCTGTTACCCTTATATTTATCTTATATTTATCTTGTTCTTATCTTATCTTGCTAACAATTACAACATAAAGAGTAAATAGAATGAACAAATTTTGAGCTCTAAATGGAAAGTAAAAAGAAATGAATAAAATCATACCTGGGCAAGATGGAGCAAGATGCAAGACGTTTTGTCCAGAAATGGTTTCATTAAGATGTTTCCTCAATCTTTCCATATCTAATTTGGAACATATATCTTTCGCCACATCATAGCATTTATTCTGAATCGCAAGGAACATAATTTTGTAGTCGTAATAGTGTAGTAAACTTGAATGAGTTGATACTGTCGATAATAAATATAGTGCAAGAGGTTGACGTTGGTTGCATATGGCTAGCTCCAGAGGTCCTTCTTCAACTTTATTTTTTACAAACCATGGCAACATTGCTGGATCTATACTTATCCATTGAGAGGCAGTATTTTTAAAGGCATCTACAAGGTGCTCTGTAATTCGGTGCGTAGCTTCATGGGACGCTGAAGATGTCGCAGCAACATGGAAAAGAGTATTCCCGTTTTCATCTCGACTATCAATGAGCTCGGTTATTATTTTAGAGAAACCCAAATTGAGCATGTTCGGAAGATCTTCAAAAGGCCTTATTTCGCCGATATTCACCCAACTATGTATTATATGGAATTTGCTTCTTACAACTTTTGTCAGTATGCTTTCTGCGTAGTGATGATGACCGTTTTGCCTAGCCAAGAACAAAGGATGTAGATGGTTCCATGTTCTAAGACATGTATCATCCACAGACAAGATATAATCCACCAAATCCCAAAAACTATTTTTTATGGCCAAGGTCAGGACTGTGTCACCATTATCAGTTAGAGCCAGCCATGGAAATAAATTGTTTGAGATGCTTGACGCCTGAACTGCCACTTCTTGTTTGTAAGCATCAATTAGGACTATTGCTATGTCCATAGCTACTGTACGCCTAACACGTGCTAGAATATGCAGAGGGTTGCGGCCTTCATTGTCAGTTGCGGATATTAGGTCGATAAAAGCTCTCCTTACATCGGGTGTAATACCATTATTGTTCTTAAGAACAAATTCAAATGGCCACAGTATACCAAAAAATGCCCATTCATGGAGAACTGACCATTTGAACTTATCTTTATACTCAACTAAATTTGGGGTTTTTTCGAGCAACAATCTACAAATTTCTTCTCCTTCTGAATTAATAAAACACTTTTTTAAAATGTAAATGGAAAAAAAAAAATTCAAAATAAAAATAAAAACAAGATCAATAAGATTCTGACTAAGTCTGGTTTGACAGAGGCTGATTTACGAAGTTAACCCATGGTGGTGTCCCTTTGATTAAAAAATAAATTGTATGCTATGCAATGTCAACCTCTAATAAAAAAAATATATATTCTGTCCAGAATTAATCATAATGAATTGCAACTAAGGATAGAAGCATAGACAGTTTCACAATGGCTATAACAATTTTATAGCCACTATTATTTTTTAATCATGACCATCGATTTCTTGCATTAAATCATAACCTTTCAGAGAGTTGACTGTTGTTTTTTAAATCTCATTTAATTGACTTAAAAAGCAATAAACCTTCCAATATAATTGAAAATAAATAAGCTTCAATTACTCCTTCGAAAAACAACCTTTTTCAACCTCGATTTTTCCTTCCATTGATATGTTAGATACCTACATGGTGTTTTCCATTTCTCTAATTCATTCATCTCTTCAAATTCTAGAAGTCAATGATACTACGGTTACTTAACTTATAAGTCGTTATTTTATCTCTTTATCTGAAGGACTCCATATTATATGTTGACTAGTATATTTTCCCCCTAAAATACATGCAAGTATATTAATTTCTTAACCGAACCTAATTGAGTTGAACCCAAATACAACCCATCCCAACTCAATCCAACCCATTATCCGCTCTAGTTCTAATTGGGTCAAAGTCCCAATCCAGACCCGATTAGACCCGACCCATTTTTAAGGTATGGATCTAATTTTTTTAGACACATTGGATCCAGGTCGAATATGGGTCAGGGTCTAAAAAATTTAGACCCAAATCCAATCCAGATTCGACCCATGAACCTACACATTTTAAGAAAATAAAATTAAAATCTAATCTACATTTATAACTAAAACTAAAGATTCATTCACACTGTTGCGCCGCCTTCAACTCTTTTTCATCGCAACTCGCTAGGTAACATATTCATATAATTTTGATACATACTTTGTAATTACTAGCTTCTCGTTGTCATACCCCCGCAAACTTATTCAACTGGGTTTAAAATTACTAGCTTCTGTGCGATTTCAAAACTTGCGAATAGCAATGCACTTGATCTTAAAAACATTGTAAAAGAGTACTATAGAGTTTAGGACTTTTGATTTAGTGTTGGATTTTGACTCTAGAGCTAACTTCTCTAGTACTAACTTGTTTTCTACTCACTAAACTAAAGATTGTTTTGCAGGTATTTCAACGATACAAATTGTGTGCTTAAAAAATGATTTATTAATTTATCTCATTTGATATAATAATGCAATTTATCTTCCTTTATAACACTTAATTGGTAAATAATTTTAAGGTTTAAAATACGAAAATACATCTAATTATAAACCATGTAAATAATAAACAAATAAAAAATAAAATTATGTTAAGAACCCATATTGGACCTGCTATCCACAAGATCTAGTAGATATGAGTAAGGATCTAAAATTTTAAAACCCAATGGGATTAGAGCGAATATGAGTTCTAACCTTTACCACAAAATCACCCTTTAGTTTCTTTATATTTAAAAGTAAACTATAGAATAATCATCGTTTTCACGTTTTGTATATTCTACTCTGCTTTTATGTGTATATTAATAAGAGTTGTTAGATTATCATTTTTGATAGATTAAAGAATATGACAGCCCACGGCCACTAGAGACAGAAACCCACTATAAAGTTTTAATGAAGGAAGCAATGCCATGATTATGGTGTATGCGAGGTTGACGATTTTTGAAATGAGTATTTAAAAGAATGAACAAAGACTAACTGGATTATAATATTTAATTTTCCTTTTTTATAATTGAAATAAATAATAATAATAATAGATAAGTTTGACTATGTTGTGTTTCTATAATGACCCAAAAAGTTTAGTTCTTGTATATTTAATTAGATAAGAATAGATTGGATTTAAGCTTTATTATTATACTTGCAAACTTATAATTACTTTATCTTTTTTTATATATTTATTTTCCATCCAGTTTTAAATACATCAGCTTATCCTAACTCGATAATGACCAGTGACGGATTCAAGATTTTCCGCTTGGTGACTTACAATTAGGGGTGACAAAAATTGACCCGACACGAAAACTCGTCTTGAACCCGACCCGAAAATAGAGGGTTAGGGTTGAGATTTTCAACACGAAAACTTAAACGGATTGGCACGAACCTGTCGCGAAATTAAATTGGTTAGGTTAAGGTTGAAAATTCCAACCCAAAAATGATTCATATAACTCAGAATAATTTTTGGGTCAAAATTAGGTCGGGTCAACCCGAACCTTACCTTATAACCAAACTATATATATTAAGTAGATTAAAAAAAAATTACTTGGCAGTCACCCACTCAACCCAAACCCCAAGCCCAAGTTAAAACAGTAAAAAACAGTTAAACTACTACTGTCAACTTGTCAGTCGTTTTATATCAATCCTAAAAGTCTTTTATTTTCCAGCCATTCTGTTGAATAGCCACATCTCATGGGTGGCAAAAACTAACCCAACCCGAAAACCCGATCTGAACTAGACCCGAAAATAGCGAGTTAGGGTTGAGATTTTCGACACAAAAACTTAAATGGGTTGACACAAACCCGACCCGAAATTAAATGGGTTAGGTTTAGATTTGGCTTTCAACTCGAAAACTTAAATGGATCAGGTTTGGGTTGGATTGGGGATAGCTGACCCAAAAGTAGGTGACCCATACACGAACCCGACTTTATCACCTCTAGTCACAATTGATAATCAAACATATAATAATTTTTTTTTACCAAACAATCAAATAATAATACTAAAAAATACATCTAATTTTTTTAGGCCGATTGACGAGTCATTTGGCTCACTAGGATATATGCTAGTTCCGTCAATGATAATGACTTCAGGAAAGATCTCGAAACACTTACTATTATATGAATTGAAAATGGTAAAGTATATATGTACCTGAACGTTTGAGATTTGCGACCATATGTAAGGGACTTGAATAGTTGGAGGCGCAGCTGAAAGTAGTGTCGGATCGCAAGATCTTCAACGCTAAGTTACTGAAATTTATAATTATAGCTTTGGAAAGTAAGCTATAGCCATGGCCATCTGTGGTGTTGCAAAAGAACTCCATATCCATTGACAACACTTCCAACGCACATTCCTCATTTCGACATGAAATAGCATAGTTACAAAGGGTTTCATCCGGTTCCATGTCGCTAACCGGCATCAACCATGGCTTCGGAGTCAAAGATGGAGAAGATCTGTATACATTCAAGAAGACCTTTACTATGTCAAGGTTCCCAATTTTAACGGCCAAATGTAGAGGGTTGGATTTGTTATTACTGCAGCGTTGATCTGTGAGGAGTTTGTGTTTGGCTTCGGTTGGTAAATTTTGGACTGCTTCTCTTATGAACTCTTGGCGATGATTCAATACAGCTAAGTGGAGGATATTCCCGCAATGCGTGCAATTGACAAGATTATGAGTCTCATCATAGAACATTGTGAAATAGTACTCGAGTGGTACATAGGATGCAAAACTTTCTTTCAGGAAGTTCACATCTCCATTCAGTGCTGCTTCCTTGAGCTTTTCTGTTTTATTGAATTCTAGCTTGTCACTGGCTGGAGATGGAGGTGGGGGCAGAAGGGGAGCATCCATATTTGAGTAGATTGGCTACCTATCTGCTGCTGCTTTTATGCTCCCTTATCCAAGGCTTTTATATGTGTAATAAGCACCGTGCTGTATTCTCTTACTTTTTTTCCCTTTGTCCTGAAGGTTCGATTGTATGGATTAATCTCTTACGTATTATATCTAATGCACAACTTTATAATTATTATATCTTATTCTCAGTAAGTAAAATTTATAAAAAATTAATCTCGAAAGTAAAAATCAAGACAAATCTTACAAGATTTTATCCGATAATTTTTATACATATCACAACAGATGATAAAAGAATAATATGTAAATAATGAAAAAGTAAGTATATTATAGTATTTTAAGAAAGAAAGAAGTACACAATACTTCCGTGAGTTGGGATGTAAAAAAAATACTTTCGTGAGTTCTATCCCACCACTAAAGATGACAGCGAATCGGATCTAGACTGGGTTCTTATTTAGATTCAAAGGATAGATCCATATCTAGATCCAAATCCGTCGGATATAGAAAATAACCATCCGAATCCAAAACGAATCCTACATATTTTGATTATTTTTATAATACAATTTATAAAACTACTCAAATACTACAAAACAAATACAAATGAACAAAATCAAATTTTTACATATCTTTTGAATAACAATACAAACAAATATAAAAAAGTAAATGAAAAAATTGGTAACGGATCTGAATCCTGCTATTATGGTTAGACCCGTGTTTGGATCCATTTTTCAATCATAGACCCGGATACATCGGGTCTAAATTTTAAAGACTCATATCCACAAAAACGGATATAAATCTACGGATCCAGGGCAGATCCAATATCCGTTGACATTCCTACCCATAACATCTCCCTTTAAGCTCGTCTCACAATTAACTTTTTATATCTCCCAATTATTTTTACTTCTATGAGTTATATCCTAAAATATCTCCTACATGGCTAGTTCCCAATAAACTCGTTATATCTCCAGATCATTTTGTCACATTATTTTGTCAACATCACTAAATTGTGATGTACAACAGTCAATAATTGGCACAGAGAAGTCAAGTAATCAACAAAAATAACCCAATTCATTATTCATTATTCAACATCCAATATCACACGCCCAAATTTTATGAAAATTATTTCTAATATTGCTTGATTTACCTCCAATATGACAACTGAAATTGCTTGCTTGATTCACACTCGAAATTGGTTGATGGTTGCGTAGATGAGGCCAGTAGGAAAGAAAGATGTTGAGATGGTGGTGTCGGTTGAGTGAGGAGGGAGAATTAGATAATCCACAAAGCTAGGGAGGGGAGTACATGACTACTAGAAGCACAAGCTTTAGATAGTGTTTCTAAATGAAATCCTACTTCAGTGAACGAAGATATTAATACGAATTCAAGTACTCGATTTCACGCCCATTACCTGACTCGTTTTTTAGCCCTTTTTTTTGGGTCGGGCACCCTTACTCAAAAACACATACAAATTTCTTTCTAACTATTTGGTAATTACCCATTGGTATTCTAGGTCCGACATTTCTAAACACCCCCTACTTGACTGAGTTGGTCCAATACCCAAATCATGCATTCAATTTACAACTGAAAAATGACCAATTCCCATATCCCAAATCCAATTAAAATCATGAAATCAAATTATCAATTAAGGAATGAGGAGACAAGGAGTTAGGAGGTACTCACGGAGTGGATGACGGACTGATTAGTGGCTTGCCAGCGGGGAGGCGTGAAGAAGAAAGTGGGAGAAGGGGCGTGCGTGCTGGAGCAGACGGGGAACGCTGGAGTTAGTGGGAGAGATCGGAGAGGACAGGGGGAGCGCCGACTCAAAGCAGAGAGCGAGCGTGCCGCCGTTAAGGACTGAAATGGTTTGGGACTTAGGGTTCCAAATGAAAGAATGAGAAGCTGACATTCAGGGTTGAGAAATCACAAATGAGAAAGATGTAAAAATAAGGAAGGAAAAGAGTTAATGGTAGGATTTGAACCTGGGTGTTAGTTGTAGCATTGAGAATGCCTTATCAGTGGCATGGAGCAGCATATATTTTGGGTAATGTTACAAAGTTTATATAAACCATTTTTTAGCATACTAAATCTGCCAATGACTCGACTCTAGCTAGGAAATAGGAAGCACCTCGTACTTCTAGTACAATTTCGATTTTTTTTTTTTAAAATAACTCGAAAATAGTTTTTAAGACAACTTACGATCCGATAAGAGACACCTTGACATATTTAACATGGATCATATACGTTCATATATTAGGTACTTAAAGTTATTGGAACCACCTACTTTAACTCTAAACATTCATATCAACCTAATATCAAAACTTCTATATTTATGTCGTCCTAAACTCCATTTGAGAACTTTGAAGACCAAACATATAGGTACCGAATGGTTTCAAATCACCTAATATGCCCCTAGAAGGCATCCAATAACTTTATTTTAATTTTGAATATTCATCGAAATTATCTCAAAAATCTTGTAAACCTTCACAATTTAATCGCATCCAACAACTCAGGATCCGATGAGATAACACCTTAATATGCTTACCATTGGTCTTATAAAGTCATACTAGATCTTATGAGTTTGGAACCATTTACTTTGTACTTAAGCCCCATTTCAAAGGATTTTTCAAAACTCTTACTATTGGACCCTTAATTTGTTTTTAAGCCTTTATAGATTGAAGATAAGGTAATGAAAGGTTTCAAACCTTCTCATATTCCAATTTCAATTTTTTTTTTTTTGAAAATATCTTAAAAACAATGTATGAGTACCTTCAAAATTTGATTATTTTAGACAATTTCAGACATAGTGAGAAAACAACATATGCTTACCATATGCCTCATAGGTTCATAATAGAGTCTATGAGTGATTGGAATAGATAATTTTTTGGCAAGCAAAATAATCAATTTTGAATCAAAACATTCATTTTGATCAACCAATTTTCAAAGCTCGTATAATTTAATCCTAAGCTCACTTAAGTGGCCTTTAGATATTGGATATAAGGTATTGTATGATTCCAAACCTCCTCATATAACTATAGTATATATATATATATATATCTATTAACTTCATTTCTATTTCAAAAATTTTCAAATATATCCAAAAAGTTGTGCATTGTAACCTTCAAAATTTGATCATTTTAGACAATTTCGGATTTGGTGAGAGAATACTTTAAAAATTATATATCATTGGTCCTATACGGTCATACTAGGCCTAAGGAGTGATTGGAAACATTAAGTTTGACTTCATTCACTCATTTCAACTTATTTCCTAAAACTCTTACAATTGGGTACAAAACTTATTTTTAGGGCTTTTGAAAATCGAATATAAGACATTGAATAGTTTCAAACCTTCTCATATATCCCTAGAAAGAATCTTATACCATTTTTTAGAAAGTAATAATTTGAATAAGACAAGTAATACGTATAATAAAAAACAAAGGAAGTAGTCAATATGTTTTGAAAACAATTATTTTGTAAATACATAAGGAAAAGTAAATCTAGAGAAACCTACGAAAAAGTAAAATTGTAGAATTTTATGGAATTAAGTCAATAGTTTCATTTATTTGGTTTATTATTCTGGAAGGTTGTGGAAATTAAGGCTATATTAAACTAAATTATCGATTGCCTTAGCTTTCCATGAGTTTTCCTTCACATTTATGGGTGAAACTATGGAAATCTTAATCTAAGTATATATATAAAAGATGAACTCTTTAACAGTATAGGGAGTTCCACTTAGGAAAAGAAATTAATTATAATTTTTATTGATATTAATTATAATTATTTAAAATAAAAAGTAAACCAACATGCATAGTTCTTTATATAAAAAATTATCAAGTATATATTATGTAACTTTCACAATAAATATTATAAATTTAAAATTTTTATATCGTTAGATTCATGTTGAAAAGTACCTCAAATAAGATACGTTTATGATTTGCTTCATCAACATTTTAAAAAATCATAAGATAGTGCAAAGTATTGTCCATTTGAGTTTAGTTAAGAGTAATTGTTCTAAAGTTAATTAAATTATGAGTTTTGTAGGTTATCTTAAGTTATGTTGAGATCAAGATTGTAATTCAGATTGTAAGGATCATGATTGTACTTTAAACTGATGAGTGGGGTAAAAATGATCAACATGATTGTATCATAGATCTAAGGTCATATAAATTTGAGGAAACAGTGAAAACACATATATAGTACCTTATTCTACTAAAATAGGACTGATCTTAAAAAGTTGAGACAATTTTACAGGTATTCTACGCTTACCTAGTCCCCCCCCCCCCCCCCCCCCCCCCCCCCCCCCCCCACATATTATAAGAAAGATATTGTAATTAAGTATTTTTACTTTTTTACTTTTAATATTTTTTATCAAGTTAACCTAAAGGCAACTATGAATATTAAAATATTTAAAACTAAAATGATAGTATTGTACATGTCTTATCCAAAGGCCTTTAAATGAGTTTAAGACCAATTATGGAAGTTTTAAAATCAATTGATATGGACGTTTAGAGTCACATTAGATGATTACAATCACACTTAAGGACAAATACGACTTTATTTTATCCACAATAACACAAGATGTGAAATCATCCGAAATGACCGAATTTTGAAAATTATACATTGTTTTGAAATTTTTTTTGAAATATTTCCATTATTTAAAATAGAGATAATAAATTAAAAATTAGGTCAAACGATGAAATTTAGAACTATTTGATACTTTATATTTAATCTTCAAAGGCCCTAAAAATTAAGTTTATGACCCAATTGTACATAAGAGTTTAATAATTTGGTCAAATAAATGATTTAAAGTCAAAGTAGATGGTTTTAATCACTCTTAAAGTTTAATAGAACCCTATTAAACTTATGGAAACTTATCGATTTGTTCACTCACTAGTTCCAAAATTATCAAAAATAAAGGTTCTTACACTGTTTTGAGGTATTTTAGAATTTGTTTCAAAATTAAATAAAGTTAAATAATGCTTCTTAAGGTCATATAGATTTTTTGAAACCATTTAGTATTCCATACCTTATATTCGTTCTTTAAAGGCCTATAAGCGAGTTTTGAACCCAATTGTCGAACATTTGTAAATTGGTTGAAAGTAAATGATTTCAATCACACATAGGGCTTAGTACCACCCTTGAGACTTATGATAAGTATATCAAGTAGTTCTCTCGCTGGGTTTGGAATTGTCCAAAATGATCGAGTTGTAAAGGTTATTATAATTTGTTTTTATGATTTTTTTTGTAAAGTATTGAAATTGAAATTACATGGGGTCATGGGAGGTTTGAAACCATTCAATCCCTCATATTTGATCTTCAAAGGTCCTTAAAACAAGTGAAGGATCCAATTGAATGAGTATTGAACATTGGCTGATATAGGTGTTTATAATGAAAGTAGATAGTTGAATAACTTCTAATGTCTACTATGACCCTATAAAACACATAGAAAACATATTAATGTGTTTTGTCACCGGGTCTGTAATTGATCAAAATGACTGATTTTGAAGGTTATACACTATTTTTGAGTCATTTTTGAAAAATATCCAAAAATATAAGAAATTAGAAACAAATTCGTTGTCTAATAATGGATTTTCAAAGGGAATAAAACTTGTTCGGGCATAGACATCATGTAATAATATAGGATCTCCTAGAACCCACATTTCCTTCCCATGATTCCTATGACCTATGAAAAATTAAGGGGAGGTTATCTTTCCTTGAATGAAAAACTTAAATATAATCCAGATTTGAAGGGTATAATACACAATATTACAATAGTTTGGTGAAATATCTCAAAAATTCATAAGAAACTATCAAATGCCTCATAGCGTCATACATAGTTTTTTGGAGCCATAAACAAGCATCAATTTGGTCAAAATATCCTCTAACGTACATTTCATATTGGCAATGGCTACTACCACTCTAAGAGAAAAAAACTAGACAACTCAAATGATATTTTTTTATTGCATGAAACTATAGGCATGAAATAATTTTTAAACTACAATACCATAGTCTAAGAAGTCGGGTAGAGTTAATAGAGTCAAAAGATAAAAACTTCTTAATGCTATGTTCTAAAACATTATATAATGTTTGTAAAAGTTAATTTGTTCAATAAGTATCAACTATACTTAAGTATATGATAAAAAAATATAATATGTATTTCTTAAGGTTATAAAATAATATTCATGCAACCATCTAAAACACCATATGTGCATTAAACAATTTAATTAATCGAACTCATACAATAAACATTTGATAAAATAAGAAACCTGATTTTCTTTTGCATTTTCATAAGGGTAAATGACTTACAATTTGACCATTGTCCGAGATTAGAAATTCTCCACATGTAGTGGAAAAAAAATCGGATAATTTATTCTATAAACACGAACATATAAAACTAGTATGCAAATATAACTAGGAGATATCTCCACGTTTACTCTCTTTTCCAAAATTTTCCACTTTAACTATCAACAAATGTAATAAAACTTAGATTTTTTCATATTTACACATATTTACTCACTAAGGGGGTATTTGGCAATTAGATTGGTTAATTTGACTAGTGGTTCTAAATGGCTTCTTTGTCTATCTATTTAACTATTTTATACTTAAAGATGTGTTTGGTAAAAATTGTTATTTAATGTGAACCATTTCATACAATATAACCTTCTTGGCATGGACATTAAAAAATTTTATTATCTACGTAATGTATCTTTCATGTCTTTTATTGTATATAAATTATCATCACTTCATTAGCAATCATTATATTTAGATTATCATTTATTATTATTAATAATATTATCACTATTATTGTTATTACAACTATCACTATTTATGTTTTGAATGATATTATGTTTATAATTTATATTCACTAGTAAAATAATAATGATTTGTGGCTAAAAATATACGACGTAAAACCAAAAAAGCTGCATTTTAATAACAGAAGACATTAATATGCGGCGTATTTACAAGGAACCGCCGCATATTAATATCAATATACATTAATATGAGGCGTATTATGATGAACCCGCCGCAAATTAATTTAAATCACCATTAATATGCGGCGTTTATACCGGGAACCGCCGCTGATTATTATTTTTAATGACCAGCCAGGCCACCAGCGTGCATATTCGTCTCCCCGCATTTCTTCAACCTCTTACTTGTATTCCTTCAGTCGTTGCGCCCTAGCCCTTCGATACTCACATTCGGTTTGAGTTCCTTTGCCAGCGCCCCATTCCAACCCTCTTGCCCACCGCATAATCCACTTGTGTCTTAGTCCTCGCCGTCGAGAACCGCCCACCCAACCCCGCGCGCCGTGATTCTTCAAGGTGAGTCTCCCATTTTGTTCTTTGTTTTTTTTAAAAAAAAAAACAATTTTGATTCTTGCTATTTTGTGGGTATTGGGTTTTGATTCATTAGTTTTAGGTTCGTGCACCACCTTTTCCACTTGTGTCTTAGTCCTCGCCGTCGAGAACCTCCCACCCAACGCCGCCGGCTTCTTCAAGGTGAGTCTCCCATTTTGTTCTTTGTTTTTTTTATAAATTTTGATTCTTGCTATTTTGTGGGTTTTGGGTTTTGATTCATCAGTTTTAGGTTTGTGGGTTTTGGGGGTTGCTACGGTCTTAGTGATGATTTTACGCATTACATCTAAAAAAATAGGACTACACCTCATGAAGTTGTGAGCAATGGACCATGATACTAAACAAAGCAATATAGTTTTGCAAAATCTAAACGCAAAACACAATGATTCACTCAATTTTCTCATATGAAAATGCTAGCATATGTATTGGTGTTATTAAATGCGAATGTATAGTATATGAATGGGTATGTATAATATTTGGAATTGAATTAGGCAACTAATTATATGAATTGAGTAATGTATTAGGTTTGAAACTCTTAGTGTTTCTTTCTTAACTTTTATTTGGAATTGAATTAGGCAACTTATATGAATTGTGTGTTGGTTGTATTAAAATGTATATACATAAGTTTGGATATTGATTTTCAAAAATGGGAAATGTTGGGTTTATAAAGGAAACTCTGCCAAATTTTTTGTAGAATTTGTAGTGATTTACAAAGCATAGAACATAAAGAATATCGCTATAATAATTTAGTAACTTAAACTATAGAGCGAGTGTTTGTGGGTCATTATGGAGTTTGCTTAACCTTATTTTCGGTAAGCTACTTGAGGACCCTTTAGGTACAATTATATATATAACTATGCATAAATTGAGTATTGATTAGATTGTTATTTAATCTCTTACATGTTAAATAGGGCATAACACAAATTATGGAGCGAAAATGGATGTATGGTAATCGTGCTTCGTTAGAGTTCATGAATGAAGTTGAGGAGTTTTGTAGACAAGTGTTGAAACACCTAAATAACATTGGAGATGATAAGGTGTGTTGCCCTTGTGTTGATTGCGATAATGTGAATAAAATTAGTAGTATAAGAGAGTTGAGGGACCATGTGATCTGCCGTGGGTTTAGGCAACAATACCACGTATGGGTATGGCATGGTGAGGTTCCTGCTTTTAATGACATGGGGTCGTGTTCTAACGAGATTCCCATTCATCAAGTTGAGCTAGACCATCATGGCCAATTAGAATCTGATGACGTAGAAGATGTTGATACCGAGAAGGAAGATGATGGGGAGGATGAATTGGAGGATAATGACCCTAGTGATGAAGATCGAATAGATGAAATGCTTGAAGGAGTTAGGGATCGAATTGGTAGTCAATCTCGTACTTTTGAGCGTTTGTGGGAGGCTGCTGAGAAACTGTTGTATCCTGAATGTACTAAATACACTAAGTTGTCTGCCACATCAACGTTGTTTAACTTAAAAGCGAAATATGGTTGGACTGATACTAGTTTCACAGCCTTATTGAAAATATTAGGGGACATGTTTCCAGAGGGTAATGATTTGCATATATCCACATACTATGCGAAGAAGTTAATGTGTCCCCTTGGGTTAGAGTATAATAAGATTGATGCCTGTTCGAATGATTGCATATTGTATCAAAATGAGTATGCAGAGTTCATTCAATGTCCTAAATGTGGGCAGTCACGTTACAAACTCCCACATGGGATAGAGCTTGCAGTGGGGATTAAAGGTCCTAGTGTAAAGGTGTTGTGGTACCTTCCCATGATACTAAGGTTTAAGCGTTTGTTTTCGATTAAGAGCGATGCAAAGAATTTGAGATAGCATGCAGAGAAGAGGAAGAAAGATGGGATGATTCGACATCCTGCGGATTCTCCCCAGTGGAAAACAATTGATGAATCTTTCAAGGTTTTCGGCGGGGAAGATAGGAACCTAAGAATTGGTCTCTGCACGGATGGAATGAATCCTTTTGGTACCTTAAGCAGTCAACATAGCACATGGCTAGTTTTGTTAGTGATATATAATTTGCCCCCTTGGTTATGCATGAAGCGTAAATACGTTATGTTATCGCTTCTAATATCAGGGCCCAAGCAACTTGGGAATGACATTGACGTTTACCTTGCTCCCCTTATTGAAGATTTGTAGTTGTTGTGGGATAAAGGTATATCAGTGTATGATGCATATGCTGAAGAGACTTTTACTCTTCGTGCCATCCTATTTTGTACCATTAATGACTTTCCAGCCTATGGAAACTTGTCGGGGTATAAGGTGAAGGGAAAGAAAGCCTGTCCTATTTGTGTGGATGATATGGACTCAACTTATTTGCCTCATTGTGGGAAAAATGTGTATCTCATGCATCGGAGGTTCTTGAATAGGTTTCATCCTTATCGTAAGAGAAAGGTCTCATTTGATGGTAAAGTTGAGCATCGTAGAGCCCCTATACCGTTGATTGGCAGGGAGGTTTATGACATTGTGAAAGGAATAGATAATGTGTTTGGGAAAACTGTGAAACACGGAGATGATTAGGGATTATGGAAGAAATAATCCATATTTTGGCAACTTCAATATTGGAAGTATGTACCTGTTAGACATTGTCTTGATGTTATGCACATAGAGAAGAATGTTTGTGATGCCATCTTAGGAACGCTGTTGAATATACCTGGTAAGACTAAGGATGGTCCTAATATTAGGAGAGATATGCAGACGATGAAGATTCGATCCAAGTTGTGGCCTGAAGACAGAATGCCTAATAATGGAAAAGGTAAATCCACATATCTTCCTCCAGCTTGTTACACTTTGTCCCGAGCGGAGAAGAGGATATTTTGTGAGTGTCTATATGGGATCAAGGTTCCTACTGGGTATTTGTCTAATTTGAAGAACTTCGTATCAATGAAAGATCTGAAATTAGTGGGTATGAAGTCCCATGATTGTCATGTTATGATGCAAGTGTTTCTACCAATTGCCATCCGCCATATTTTGCCCAAGCATGTTAGGGATTCTATCACCAGACTTTGTTCTTTTTTTAATACAATATGCAGCAAGGAGCTTGATCCGTCATGTTTGGATGAGTTACATGCTAGTGTTGTTACGACCTTATGTCAACTAGAGATGTATTTTCCACCTTCTTTCTTTGACATTATGGTACATCTAGTTGTGCATTTGGTCCGAGAAATCAAGTTGTGTGGTCCAGTGTTCCTAAGATGGGCTTATCCTTTCGAGAGATACATGGGTACTCTAAAAAAGAAGGTGAGAAACCCAACACACCCTAAAGGTGGTTCGATAAAGAAGGATGAATCTAATTGGACTTTAGTCGACATGAGTCGTATGCGTGATACGGAGGAACCTTTTATTCTTGCATCACAAGGTAAACAAGTATTCTACATTAAAGACACAAATGACCCTTGATGGGCAGTTGTTGTCCCTGGAAAACTACATATCCTTGGAATTGGTCATATCACTGATGAGGAAGAGTATGATGACTTTGATGATCTCCCACCATTCTCGATGCCATGTAATGATGACATGGATGGTGAACTAGAAACGGAAACAAATTATATGAGAATGGATCACCATGAAGGAGTTACTATAGATGAGTAGTATTCATTGTCTAGGTATTAATTAATTTCATATTTATGTTATTGTTTACCTTCTTTCCTGTACTATTATTATACGATTCACTAACTCGATTTGCGTTTTCTTGTTGTTGTTGTATGCAGTTACAGTCTTGCATCATGGCTAGTGACGAAGATTTCAGTGGTATTGAAGGTTTTAGAGCACTCAAGAGGGGGGGGGGGGGGGGGTGAATTGAGTGTTAAGTAGCCTTGACCTATTTTTCTTTCTTTTCGATCTATGAGAGGAACCAGTTGGGCTGGTTCCTGTAAGCAGCAGAATGTACGAAAACCAATAAAGAAAACACAAGATTTAACGAGGTTCAGCCAACTATGGCCTACGTCCTCCTACCCTATGCTCTTCTATTAATCTACTCCGAAAAATAAAGAACACAGACACTCTACTGTTTCCCTACTCCGGGAACCAGTATACCCCACACTCTACTCCGAATGTGTGCTCGACTTACACTAGTAAGCCCCTTGTGTTTGAACTCACAAACACTAACCCAGCCTTTCAACCCCTCTATTGAAGGCTTTGACAAAATCAAATGTTCTCTTTTAATCTCACTTCTAAAAGCTAATTAAGAGAAAATGTTTAAGCTTTAAGAGTGCTCTTGTATATGACTCGATGAATAGGCTTTTGTGCTTAAGTGTATATGGCTCTCAAAATTTACTCCTTTTTAATTCCAGAGAGACTTACCAGAATATGAGAGACTAGATGAGTTTATATACTTGGATACAAAAACCCTAGTTTTCTTAAATCACATAATCTTGATGAACAAGCAATAATGGGATTTTAAGAAAGTATTTATCTTATTTGATTTAATCATAAAGATAAAATCAATTAAGATAGATACTCCTAGTTTTTAGGTAACCACAATATTCTCATCTAATTTCCAGCTGCTTAGGATATTATTAGAATAATTCTTTGAAAAAGTATTTTTACAAAATCTTTTATTTTTCTCAAAACATGAAGTCTAGTAATAGCAGTTCGATGGTTAAATTTAGATCAACCATTTCTTCCATCTGGAGACCGATTATGGAGGATTTGTTATTTTTAAAGACTTGTATGACCCAATTGATGCTATAATTGATGCTAGTGGTTATGTTACCAAACCTGCAAATTCTGAAAGGATGGAAGATAAAGAATGAGAAAAATTAAAAAGAAAGACTTTATGGACTATTCAACAATGGATCTCATGTGCCTGACCCATATGATTAGTGGAGGAAATTAGAAGGGCTTTATGAAAGAAAGACTTCTCATAACAAAACTTCGTTGATAAAGAGACTTGTTAATTTGAAAGTGAAAGGTGGAAAGTTTGTGTTTAAGCACGACTATGAAGATTGAAGGTTTTAGAGCACTCAAGAGAGGGGGGGGGGGGGGGGTGAATTGAGTGTTAAGTAGCCTTGGCCTATTTTTCTTTCTTTTCGATCCATGGGAGGAACCAGTTGGGCTGGTTCCTATAAGCAGCGGAATGTAAGAAGGGCAATAAAGAAAACACAAGATTTAACGAGGTTCAGCTAACTATGGCCTACGTCCTCCTACCCTATGCTCTTCTATTAATCTACTCTGAAAAATAAAGAACACAGGCACTCTATTGTTTCCCTACTTCGGGAACTAGTATACCCCACACTCTACTCCGAATGTGCGCTCGACTTACACTAGTAAGCCCCTTGTGTTTGAACTCACAAACACTCACCCAGCCTTTCAACCCCTCTGTTGAAGGCTTTGACAAAATCAAATGTTCTCTTTTAATCTCACTTCTAAAAGCTAATTAAGAGAAAATGTTTAAGCTCTAATAGTGCTCTTGTATATGACTCGATGAATAGGCTTTTGTGCTTAAGTGTATATGGCTCTCAAATATACTCCTTTTTAATTCCAGAGAGACTTCCAGAATATGAGAGACTAGATGGGTTTATATACTTGGATACAAAAACCCTAGTTTCCTTAAATCACGTAAACTTGATAAGCAAGTAATAGCGTGATTTTAGGAAAGTATTTATTTTATTTGATTTACTCATAAAGATAGAATCAAATAAGATAGATACTCCTAGTTTTTAGGTAACCATAATATTCTCATCTAATCTCCAGCTGCTTAGGATATTTTTAGAATAATTCTTTGAAAAAGTATTTTTACAAAATCTTTTATTTTTCTCAAAACATGAAGCTCGGATATTCCGTACAGTGAACCTGGTTCCTCAACCTGGTTCCCTGAATTGAGTATGTGATGAATTCTGTTCCAGCTTTGTACCAGAATTCATAATATGACTCGATACACTTATAAGCACTTATTTTACCCAAACATGCAAGTCCTACTACGGAGCACATTACATGATTTAATCATTAAAGTACAAATCTTCTTTTCTTCATGTAATCTTCAAGACTTGAATCTTCCTTGAATACTTCCACTGTGAGCAATGTATCTTTCTTCGAATGTCTTTGAAAGGCCTCCATGCTCCAAGTCTTGGAATCAACTTAACTACTGCACATGTAACATCGTTAATGTACAATAAAGCGTATGTGACTGCTTTTTAGCATAGCAGTCTAGGAAATAGTTCCTACTGGCTTCCCACCAGTACATGGATCAATTTATATCCAACCATTCCCTACATATAGACAAGTTAGTTAAATGAATATCATAAATAAGTAATAACTTGTCTAGAAAAACAGTGTTCAATTCCAGCTGGTTTCCAGCCAACTATTTGCAATGCTTATTGTAACCTGTTTCCTGTAACCGTTTGTCATCACTCAAAACCTAAGGGACTCAACAGGTATGTTAGTGCAAGTTATAGGTTATATGATTCACTAACTCGATTTGCATTGTCTCGTTTTTAATGCATGAATACTTGTAATTAGGCTATATTGGTATGTTAGTGCAAGTTATAGGTTAGTTTGATAAGAAATGTGGAAAATAGGCGAGGTTGAACCCTTTTCGGCCCCTTTTTCTTGAAAATCACGAACATCGTCCCAAAACTTAGTGAAATGCTTCTAAGGTTCGTTTTCAATGCATGAATATTTTGGAATTAGGCTATATTGGTATGTTAGTGCAAGTTATAGGTTACTTTGATAAGAAATGTGGAAAATAGGCGAGGTTGAACCCTTTCCGGCCCCTTTTCCCTTGAAAATCACGAACATCGTCCCAAAACTTAGTGAAATGCTTCGAAAGTTTGTTTTCAATGCATGAATACTTGTAATTAGGCTATATTGGTATGTTTGTGCAAGTTATAGGTTAGTTTGATAAGAAATGTGGAAAATAGGCGAGTTTGAACCCTTTCGGGCCCCTTTTCCCTTGGAAATCACAAACATCGTCCCAAAAGTTAGTGAGATACTTCTAAGGTTCGTTTTCAATACATGAATACTTGTAATTAGGATATATTGGTATGTTAGTGCAAGTTATAGGTTAGTTTGATAAGAAATGTGGAAAATACGCGAGGTTGAACCCTTTTCGGCCCCTTTTCCCTTTAAAATCACGAACATTGTCTCAAAACTTAGTGAAATGTTTCTAAGGTTCGTTTTCAATGCATGAATACTTTTAATTAGGCTATATTGGTATTTTAGTGCAAGTTATAGGTTAGTTTGATAAGAAATGTGGAAAATAGGCGAGGTTGAACCCTGTCCGGCCCCTTTTCCCTTGGAAATCACAAACATCGTCCCAAAAGTTAGTGAGATGCTTCTAAGGTTCGTTTTGAATACATGAATACTTGTAATTAGGATATATTGGTATTTTAGTGCAAGTTATAGGTTAGTTTGATAAGAAATGTGGAAAATACGCGAGGTTGAACCCTTTTCGACCCCTTTTCCCTTGGAAATCACAAACATCATCCCAAAACTTAGTGAAATGCTTCTAAGGTTCGTTTTCAATGCATGAATACTTGTAATTACGCTATATTGGTATGTTAGTGCAAGTTATAGGTTAGTTTGATAAGAAATGTGGAAAATAGGCGAGGTTGAACCCTTTTCGGCCCCTTTTCCCTTGAAAATCACAAACATCGTCCCAAAAGTTAGTGAAATGCTTCTAAGGTTCATTTTCAATGCATGAATACTTGTAATTAGGCTATATTGGTATGTTAGTGCAAGTTATAGGTTAGTTTGATAAGAAATGTGGAAAATAGGCGAGGTAGAACCATTTCCGGCCCCCTTTCCCTTGAGAATCACGAACATTGTCCCAAAACATAGTGAAATGCTCTAAGGTTCGTTTTCAATGCATCGATTTCATATGGAAAATAGGCAAGGAAGAACCCTTTTCGTGTCCAGGTAGAAAGTGACTTAAACACTTCAAATACATTGATTTCATATGCATTGCATTTTATGTACACGTTAATGATATATATGTTAATCAATATTAGGTATGCAAAGGATTCAATGAGGAGCCCTTCTCCAACGAAGAAATCGATGTCGTCCGCAACAAACTTGCAAAGTATTGGACAGATAACTTTTTTTAGATTTTTTACATTACCTTATTCTTATGTATTTTGTAATTTATACATCAATTTCATTAATTGGATTGTATTTTTGATGTCACTTAATATATGGTTGTTTTTACGACCCTATTAGTACGCATAAATGAGAGATCGATGGATCCTGTGTATATATGTATCTTGGGTTGCAGAAATTGCAAATGTAATAAGTAGGTTTTGAATTTGAAATTTGGGCGTTGTAGGGATCAGATTCTTGCATTTAAAAAAAATAAAAAAAACTCATATGCGGCGGTTCTAAGGAGGTGACGCCGCATATCTATATATTACAGGTCAATTTATTGAAAAAAAACCTACCAATTAGCGGCGGTTTTAGGGAGGTGACGCCGCAAATGTGTAGGTAATATGCGGCGGGTGTAGGGTAGCTAACGCCGCAAATGTAAGGCTAATTAGCGGCGGTTTTAACCTTGGTGACGCCACAAATTTACAAACAATATGCAGCGTATTATTTACGCCGCAAATTAAATAGATTAATTTGCTGCTATCTGTATTGCTGCTAGCCATTTGACGCCACATATGTATCTAAAAACCCCGCTGCATTTTTAAGCTTTTCTACTAGTGATTATTTTTTTATTATTATTAACATTATTATCATTGTTGTTTTTATCATTATTATTATTATTATTACTATTACTATATATTATCATCATTACCGTTATTATTATTATTATTTATTATTAATTATTGTTTTTATTACTATTTTGTAATTTTACTTCCACTATTTTTTTTAGTTGCTTGATACTTCATATATTTTAATTGTTTAATGAGGATATTTCATTTCAAAACATATTCTAAAAGTAGTAAAGATTCCAAAATATGACTAACTTTTGAAACTTATTTGAAAAACTAGGACTAATAAAAATGGATGGAGGGATTAATTTTTGTGAAATTAGAGAGAGGAAACATAATTTTTTTAATTGGTGCTAGAATATAGAAGAATGGATATTTGTCTATATAGCATAAAATTTTATAATAGTTGGTGAGTTTATTTTTAATATTTAAAAATATGAGAAAAAAATGTTTATTTATTTATTTTTGACAAACAAAAGAAAAAAGAAAAAAGAAAAAATGACTCAATACAAATAAAGTGTTGAGCAAGCACAATCAAGTGCCCTAGAAATTTAATTGTCCCAATCAACCTTCTACACCAAACAAACCATAAATCGCGAGGCCATGTCCCTTATCCAGCGAACCTCATTTAGAATTTTCACTATGTCAAGGTCATTTTGAAGATTAGAAACCAACTCTAAAGAGTCGATAAAGAGTCAAACTGACTATAGACCACTAGAGACACACCACCTCAAAGTGAAAAAGACAGACTAAAGTCTCAGCATGAAGAGCAAAAGATGTAAAAACAATGGTTGAACCCCTATCTCCCACTTCCCTGACTTCCGCAAATCTCCTATCCTATTCCAACCCTACGAGATCAAACCAACCAAACGCCATTGACCTGTATGGTAACCAAATCATTCATTCGAGTTATTCGACCAATCGATACCCAATCGAAGCTAGGTGGGGAACCCAAAGATTATTTCAGGCAGATGTAAAGAGCGAAGATTGTCAATCCCATCCATGCTATACAATAGCTGGATATATAAAAAAAGACAATCACATAACAATTGACCCTCATCAAAATTTGCATTGATATCTATAGATCCACTCCTCCAAACCCTAATTGCAATGGAGCACAATCTAAAGACATGGGTCACATCCTCCAAGGGAAATCCATAATCGCCATAAGATATAGGTGTCTCAAATAGCCCTCTTTTCTGAAGTGATGCATCGTTAGGAGACCTTCATATATAATAAATCTTTCACAAAAAACAATCATTTAGGCTTCATTGGAATGTGTCATAACAACTAAAAAACCTCAGATCCCCCTAAATTATAGGACATGGCCAGGGGTGAAGGCCGTTGACTTTGAAGAAAAGCATAGCAAGACTTCATCGTTAACTTGCTTGAACAATGAAACCGCCAAAAAAGAGAATCTTTGTCCTACATAAAAGGAGGACCCAACCCAAAAATTTCCCTCGCCAAGGAACCGTCAAAGACTCACAAAACCTTAACCGAATTCTAGCTACCAATCTGGCTATCTACAAAACTGCTCACCTTAAACCTAGATGCATCCGAAAGAAATACTAAGGAACAACACACTAGGACCTCACCACTAATCCATCTCGTTGAACAAGCTTTAATCCTATCCATGCTACCCACCTTCAAACTGCAACCTTCCAAAACTAGGATTTCCCTTGTATAAAGGCCATAAAAACCGCATGAATAACGAGCTCAGCTCATGAACTATGTAAAATGTATTCATGACTATAAAATCAACCCTTGAACTGCAATTAGATGTATTGGGTTTTAATGGAGTGTCAGTAGCCTTAGATACACACCCTTAATAAGAACAACAACTAACAATTTTTTAGACGCTGCAGATTGGCATTGCTTTGGTAGTGTTCCATATAGGATATAGACTATCAGCTAATTAGACGTGTTCATAGGGTATCCCATATTCTTGGAAAAATGCATTACCTATATTTATTTTTGTTTTTCCTTCATTCTTTATAGTTTCTATTGGATGAGGAGTTAACCTCTAACTAGAATTTTGACCAAAATAGAACTTTTAACCTACTATGGCATCCTTCTCACATCTACCTTCTCGCATACTGCTATTCATCCTTTTTTTTCATTTGTTAAGTATTACTATATGCTCTATTCATAATACAAAATTTATTTAAGGAAAATTCTATGAAAAAATAACATGAGCATTGTCTTAAAATTTTGTAAAGAATAAAAAGATTTCATCTGCTATACATCAGGTTAGATTAGTAGTTTAAATAGAGTAATTAAGGGTATAAAGAGAGATTAAATGAGAAAGAAAATAGATTAGCGAAGAACCGTAGATCATATGGCTATACTAATGTCGATCAGATTGATTAATCATTGGAAATGGTCTTGCTAATTTTCAAAAGGTTGGTGTTATGGGTTTAGCCCTTATGGCTTCTTTAAGGGTTGTCCAAGTTAGTGTGTGAGCAGGATAAAGAGAAGTTTAGAAGACTAAAGTGAACTATGGATAGACTGCACACCAGAACAAGTGTGAGCAAACTGCAGATGGTGAGCGTACAGACACTGTTGTGTAGACTGTGTGGTGAGTAGACGGTTTATATGTATATGTGCTAGCTAAGATTGATTAGAGTGCCAAACAAGAATGCGTCTCACTATATATATTCTAACTCAAGTGAGAAGTTAGAAGGTAAGAAACACACACAAGACATAAGAGAGAAATTAGAAAGGTGGTTCCATTTTTGTAGGTTTTGCGACAGCCTTCACAAAAACGTATAATGCTAGGTTTTACAATTGTCGGATCGTGCTTTTGGTCAGTTATTGAAGACATATAGATATTCGTTCTCAATGGATGGATCATTTGTTCGAGCCTCAGTTTATCAGATATTGCATATGGACAAAATTCTTTGTTTTGGTGATTTCTTCACCTTCTCTTCTCTTCTTGTTAATTCTCTTATGGATGAACTTGTTTATGGGTTATAAGTTATTATGAACTATGTTGGGTTCATTTAGTCCTCAATTTTATTATAATAAGAGAAGAAGTAAGAGTGGACTCCTTATGAGTCCCGTGGTTTTTTCTCTTCATGTCGAAGGGTTTTTCCACGTAAAAATATCTTGTTATGCTATTTGATTTATCTTCTCCATTATATTGTTTATGTGCTTGTTGTCCATAATTGGTTTTGTGCGTAGATCATGGTTTGGTGAATCAGTTACATAGATTGGAACATGTTCCTTGATTGATTGTCTTTGTTTCGATCATGTGGTATCATCGTCATACCTCCTGGGTCCTTTATTTGGTATCAGAGCAATGTTTAATTTTGACTGTTATTATGAAGTCTAGTAATAGCAGTTCGATGGTTAAATTTAGATCAACCATTTCTTCCATCTGGAGACCGATTATGGAGGATTTGTTATTTTTAAAGACTTGTATGACCCAATTGATGCTATAATTGATGCTAGTGGTTATGTTACCAAACCTGCAAATTCTGAAAGGATGGAAGATAAAGAATGAGAAAAATTAAAAAGAAAGACTTTATGGACTATTCAACAATGGATCTCATGTGCCTGACCCATATGATTAGTGGAGGAAATTAGAAGGGCTTTATGAAAGAAAGACTTCTCATAACAAAACTTTGTTAATAAAGAGACTTGTTAATTTGAAAGTGAAAGGTGGAAAGTTTGTGTTTAAGCACGACTATGAAGATTGAAGGTTTTAGAGCACTCAAGAGATGGGGGGGGGGGGGGGGGGGGGTGAATTGAGTGTTAAGTAGCCTTGGCCTATTTTTCTTTCTTTTCGATCCATGGGAGGAACCAGTTGGGCTGGTTCCTATAAGCAGCGGAATGTAAGAAGGGCAATAAAGAAAACACAAGATTTAACGAGGTTCAGCTAACTATGGCCTACGTCCTCCTACCCTATGCTCTTCTATTAATCTACTCTGAAAAATAAAGAATACAGGCACTCTACTGTTTCCCTACTTCGGGAACTAGTATACCCCACACTCTACTCCGAATGTGCGCTCGACTTACACTAGTAAGCCCCTTGTGTTTGAACTCACAAACACTCACCCAGCCTTTCAACCCCTCTGTTGAAGGCTTTGACAAAATCAAATGTTCTCTTTTAATCTCACTTCTAAAAGCTAATTAAGAGAAAATGTTTAAGCTCTAAGAGTGCTCTTGTATATGACTCGATGAATAGGCTTTTGTGCTTAAGTGTATATGGCTCTCAAAATTTACTCCTTTTTAATTCCAGAGAGACTTACCAGAATATGAGAGACTAGATGAGTTTATATACTTGGATACAAAAACCCTACTTTTCTTAAATCACATAATCTTGATGAACAAGCAATAATGGGATTTTAAGAAAGTATTTATCTTATTTGATTTAATCATAAAGATAAAATCAATTAAGATGGATACTCCTAGTTTTTAGGTAACCACAATATTCTCATCTAATTTCCAGCTGCTTAGGATATTTTTAGAATAATTCTTTGAAAAAGTATTTTTACAAAATCTTTTATTTTTCTCAAAATACGCAGCTCGAATATTCCGCATATTGAACCTGGTTTCTCAACCTGGTTCCCTGAATTGAGTAAGTTATGAATTCTGTTCCAGCTTTGTACCAGAATTCATAATATGACTCAATACACTTATAAGCACTTATTTTACCCAAACAAGTCATACTACAGAGCACATTACATGATAAAACTAGATTAAGCATTAAAGTACAAATCTTCTTCTCTTCATGTAATCTTCAAGACTTGAATCTTCCTTGAATACTTCCATTATGAGCAGTGTATCTTTCTTCGAATGTCTTCAAAAGGCCTCCATGCTCCAAGTCTTGGAATCAACTTAACTACTGTACGTGTAACATGGTTAATGTACAATAAAGAGTATGTGACTGCTTTTCAGCATAGCAGTCCAGGAAATAGTTTCTACTGGTTTCCCACTAGTACATGGAACATTTTACATCCAACTATTTCCTACATATAGACAAGTTAGTTAAATGAATATCATAAATAAGTAATAACTTGTCTAGGAAAACAGTGTTCAATTCCAGCTGGTTTCCAGCCAACTATTCGCAATGCTTATTGTAACCTGTTTCTTGTAACCGTTTGTCATCACTCAAAACCTAAGGGACTCAACAAATTTCCCCTTTTTGATGATGACAAACTAATTGAAGTTCCTGCAACCAATCAAGTTAAAAATAGAGAAAAACTCCAATTAAGTACTCAAATAGGTTTGAGTACAACCAACAGACTCAAGACTCAAATGAACAAGTTAGTGAATCTAACTGGTTCCAAAAACTATCAAACTGACTCCCCTAAACTATCAAACTGAACTACTTGACACAATCTAAACTATCCTAGGCTTTCGTACACTACTTCCCCCTTTTGGCATCATTAAAAAGTACTCTTAAGTAAAAGTGATGTGCACAAATTGTTAAATGTGCTCATCCATACAGTGGCATCAACCACTATTCAAGTAGTATGCTGCAAGAAGAGATTAGTCAAATAGTGTGTACCATAGCATAATTAATGGTCCACATAAGCCAACAAAGTTCAACAAAAGGAACCCAAATCCACATCAAAAAGAAAGTTCATAGATTAGGTGAGAAATATACAGACCAACAGAATCAGTTACTTTAGAATAGAAATAAGTGGGAGGGGAAACAAGAGTGAAAACCAGCATCACTCCTCATCATCATTCTCTTCCTCTTCCTCCTCCTCGTACTTAGCATCATCGTCTGCATCAACAACTGGTTCCTCTTCATCCTCCTCATCTTCTTCACCAGGCTCTTCTTCCTCAGGCTGAGTCTGTGGAGTAACAGAACCTATACCCGGAGCCATCTGAGCTTGAGTGTCAGCTAACGTTTTTTCCATCTGCTCCATCTTGGTACTTAAAGAAGTTGACAAGCCTTGAACCAAACTTATTATCTTTCTCAGCAAATCCTCCTAATTCTCCAATCGTTTCAGAATCATTTCCTGACCTGCGGGTTCCTCTACCTTCTTCTTCTTCTTTGATGGGGGTCTCATCTCCTTTGCTGGTTCCTCAATCTTAAAACTTAACTTATCACCACTAATGTCCAGACCATTTAGCTTTAGGATTGCTTTTGTGAACACCGTGACAGGCACAGTGGACCCACTCATAGTAACATTATTATTCATAAGCAATTGAGTAATGACAGAACCATAAGCCAGAGAATGGTGAGATGAACCATAACAATTCATAATGTGATCCATCATCAAGGAGGGGAGATTAATCTTAATTCTCCTCATCATGAGATACATCAGAACCATCTCCATGATGCGTACTGTTCCCCTTCCTTGAGCCCTTGGGATCAAGATTTTGTTGCACAACGAATGCAGAACCAGCATTACTGGTTCCTTCAAATTAGCAGATTTAAAGACACCCGGTTTCTTGGACATCTTTCCTCCAAACAAATGCTCATGAATCTCATCAGGAGTGACCCCTACCAACATGGGCCACTAATCACTAGAATACTTATCAAATCCATCCCTGGGCACCCTTAACATGCTAGACAAAGTGTCAACAGACAAGCTTACATCCACATTATTCACACGAGAACCAACAGACATATCAGGAAACTGCTTCAAACTCACATAAAAATCTCTAACTCCAGACACATTAGTAGCACTACAATCAAACAATGGCATCCATCCTTGATACTCAATCAAACTTTTAAACTCAGACAAAGCACGCACATCAAAATATCCCTTCTCAACACGACAACCAGAAAGAACCAATCGAGCATTTAAGTCAGTAGAACTAGTAGTTGGAGATTCTACAGACGTACCTTTTGTAGTGCGAGAGGTTCTTGCTGGTACCCGTTTCCTCTTGGTTCCCTGAATAGAACTAGTGGACTGTTCCTCCGGAACTTCCTCAATAATCTTCTTTACTGAAGACCGAGTTACCCTACCACGTACCATGACTTCTTCAGTGAGTGACCCCTCCTTGTGACCAGTGATCTCTACTTCATCATCTCCTACACTCTGACCTTTATTACTGATGTCTTCCAAATCCTGGCTTAGGGTTATTCGTGCTTCCTTTTGATGTTCCCCCTGAGACTGAGCTGGTTCCTTGATGATGGAACCACCAGCTTCTGAAGGATCAGTAACAAGCACGGTTTGTTGTGATTTTGGTTGAGTTGATTTTGGTGGTGAGGTAGATTCTTGCGGTGGATCGAGGGTGGTGATTGGTAATTTTGTGGGTGATGAAGTTTTGGAAGTGATATTGGGTGGTGGTTTGGTTGGGTGTTGATCGAGTTGAGGAGAGTGAGGAGCCACATCAGTGTTTCCCTGAGATTATGAGGAATCACTTGCATGTCCCCTTCCCTTGCCTCTTTTAGATGCGCTTGATTTCTTACCCATGGCGATTATGCACTTGAAGATCAAAGATTAAAGACGACGCTAATGAACAGTAACCGTTGTGAGCAGTGAATTTTGAATAGATTACAAGAAAGAGAGAGAATTTCGAATGATGATGAGAGTTGTGAGCTGCACAAAGAGTTAGAGATCATATATTTATAGCACAGAAAGAGGAGAGAAGAAAAGAAACTAAAGAATGAAAAAAAATAAGTCGGTTAAGTCAAAGAAAAAACAACGGCACAAATTCAAAAATTGAAATCAATTTTGGCAATGATTCTTTGCCTTAGATATCTCAACCGACCTAAAAATTAGGCATGTGATATATTGCCTTGATCAATAAGTCAAATAACTGAAATAAGATTATTTCCTTCCAAAAGGAAAATATCTTATAGTAATCTTCCAAAAAATATAAAAATATTAATCGGATGACATATCTGAGCTGATCTGCTGTTTCCCTTTGTTAGTACCTATACAGAACCACGTCACCCTGTTTTTGGCAACTTAGCCTGAGTTTACCTGTTTCTTGCACCAATGATTCTCAACCCTTTTGGGATCTTGAACCATTTACACAAAACTTGAAGGATTTCGACATAGGTATATACACATACTATACAAAAGAATATCATTCTAACCAATCATTAAGGGAAGTAATTGAAGCCAAAGACCTAAAATCTAACTAGACCTAATAAGACTCTTAAATTACAAAAAGACTCTCAACACAAAGGTTTTGTGAAGATATCGGCAATCTGATCTTCACTTTTACAAAACAACAACTCCACTAAACCTTTCTCCACATTGTCTCTCAAGAAGTGATGTCTTATCTCAATGTGTTTGGTTTTGGAATATTGAACAGGATTCTTTGAAATATTAATTGCACTAGTGTTGTCACAAAAGATAGGAACACTATCATAAACAACACCAAAATCCTTCAGCTGGTTCCTTATCCACAGTAATTGGGAACAGCATGAGGCTGCAGCAATATACTCTGATTCTGCTGTGGATAAAGCCACTGAATTTTTCTTTTTAGAACCCCAAGAAATTAGGCAAGAGCCAAGAAAGTGTGCCATACCTGAAGTGCTCTTCCTATCAACAAGAAAGCCAGCATAATCTGCATCTGTGTACCCAATAAGATCAATTGAACTACCTTTGGGGTACCACAAGCACAAATCTGTTGTTCCCACAAGATATCTAAGTATCCTTCTAACAGCCTTCAAATGAGACTCTTTTGGATTGCTTTGAAACCTAGCAAATAATCCAACAGAGAACACAATGTCAGGCCTACTTGCTGTTAGATAAAGGAGGGAGCCAATCATCCCTCTATATAGTGAGGCTTCAACATCTTTTCCCTTTAGATCAGAATCTAATTTAGTGGATGTGGGAACAGGTGTATCATAAGCCTTGCTGTTCTCCATGCCAAATTTCTTCAGCAACTCTTTTAAGTACTTTTGTTGATGAATCATGATTCCATTTTCCATTTGCTTAATCTGCAATTCTAGGAAGAATCCTAATTCTCCCATCATGCTCATCTCAAATTCACTCTGTACAAGATTAGCAACCTCATCACATAGTACCTGATTAGTAGCACCAAATAAAATATCATCAACATAAATTTGTACTATAATCAAGTGGTTCCCTCTGGTTTTGATGAACAATGTCTTATCCACTGTTCCCCTCTTATAATCATTCTCCATAAAAAATGTAGACAATCTTTCATACCTAGCTCTTGGAGCTTGATTCAATCCATATAATGCTTTGTCCAGCTTGTATACATGATGAGGGAACAACTTGTCCTCAAAACCCGGTGGCTATTCTACATATACCTCTTCCTTCAATTAGCCATTCAGGAAGGCAGTCTTTACATCCATCTGTCTGTCACTTGGGAAGCCATTAGGTCTTGGTTCCCCTTTTGAATTCTCGTTATTCTCATTTTCTTCTCTAGGCTCTTCACCATCATCATCTGGTGAGGCATTAGGAGAGCCTAGATCTGCTTGTACTTCACTTAGAGAACCAGCGTCATGGTTCCCCGTAAACTTCATCAGTCCAATCATTTCATCAGGTTGTACCTGCGCAATCTCAGAAGACATGTTAAATTCATCAAAAATGACATGGACACTCTCCTCAATACACAAAGTCCTCTTATTAAAGACTCTATATGCTTTGCTTTGAGTAGAATATCCAAGAAAGATTCCTTCATCATTCCTAGGATCAAATTTATCTAGCTGGTTCTTCCCATTGTTATGTACATAGCATTTGCATCCAAAGACACGAAATTATGCAATATTAGGCTTTCAACCTTTAAGGATTTCATAGGGAGTCTTGTTTAACTTTGGTCTAATGAGACCTCTATTTAGTATATAGCAAGCAATGTCAACAGCTTCACCCTAGAAACTCTTAGGAAGACCACTCTCAATGAGCATCGTCCTCGCCATTTCCTCAAGAGTTCTATTCTTTCTTTCAACAACACCATTTTATTGTGGTGTTCTGGGGGCTGAGAAGTTGTGACTAACTCCTTGTTCCCAGCAATAATCAACAAAGTTAGCATTATCAAATTCAGTACCATGGTCTGATCTTACCAAGACCAGCTTGTGCGAAAGCTAGTTCTCAACCTGCTTCACCAATGCTACCCACTCGTTAAATATTTCATCTTTTGAATGTAGCATTATCACCCAAGTGTACCTGGAATAATCATCAACCATAACAAAAACATATCTATGATCTCTTCGACTTTGTACTCTCATGGGACCACATAAATCAATGTGTACAAGTTCAAAGGGTCTGTTGGTACTCAAAACTGTTTTAGGCTTAAAAGAAATCTTGACTTATTTCCCTTTGACATATTCTGAACAAACTTTATTTGCCTCGTACGTGATGTTAGGGAGTCCTACCACCAAGTCATGAGACTTTAGTTTATTCAAGAGTGTCAAGCTAGCATGTCCAAATCTCTTATGCCAAATCCATTGGTTATTATCAGACACAGCTTTCAAACACACAGACTTGTCTTGAGGAATTTTATCTAGAAAGGTAATGTAAACATCATGTTTCCTGATTCCCTCACACATAAGGTCACCTGTTAGAGAGTTAACTATGTAACAAAGATTAGCTTGGAACTCAACTCTATTACCTTTGTCACATAATTGAGAAATGCTCAAAAGATTATGTTGTAAGCCCTCAACATAATAAACATCATCAATTGCATTTGAAAGTGTCTTACCTACTTTACCTAAACCAGTGATGGTTCCCTTGCTGTTATCTCCAAAGGTGACACTTCCACCATCAAAGGCTACTAGTGAAAGGAATTGCTTCTTATCCCCGGACATGTGTCTTGAGCACCCACTGTCCAAATACCAATAGGTACTTCCCTTCACTTTAGCCTGCAAGAACAAATCAAACATTAGATTTAGTAACCCAAACATCCTTGGGTCCCTTTTCAACAACATTATGCTTTTGTTGATTTTTTCTTCTCTAGACTAACTTCATATGTTTATTGTTCTTATTCACACTGTTCCTCCTAGCTGGACATTCATGAATATTATGTCCATTCATACCACAATGATAGCAAACATACATCTCTTTAGTCATAACATACTTACCTCTTTTGAATTCTTTAATCCATATGGTTTCTCTAGGGGACCAGTTAGTCTTGGTTCTCTGTCTGGTATATCCAAGACCAACCTTCCCTTTGTTGTCTTTCAATGAGGTTAAAAAACTCAATGTTTCCTGTGCAGTCAATAATTTTTCAACATGTCTATGACTATCATGAAGTTCCTTTTCTCTGGTTTCAAGAGTCTTAGTCAACAACTCGTTTTTCTCTTGTAGAAAATCAAAAATACTTTTTAAGGCTTCAAGTTGTAAATTATGCTTTGAAACCATAGAATCAATAGCCATGTCAACAACTACTGGCTACTTGCCCCTTTTCAATTGATAGATTTCAGTATGCAATTCACAAATAGTATTTTCATATTTATCTATCACATCACTAATTTCTACGCTGGTACCTAAAGGGAAAATAGTGAACTGAGCAACTTTAAGATAAGTAATTTCCTTGTGAGAATCTTCCAAATTGCGAGCCAATATCTCAAAGGATTTCAACAAAGAAGTTCTACTACAGGAATTTGCTTTACCTCTAGCTGCTGAAAAATCAAGAGATTCATTAGTGGTTGATAAGTCTCTGGGGAACCAGGAGGTCAGATCTTCTTTACCATCACTAGGATAGTCAGGTTTAGAAGATCTTGCCTTTTCCAGTTCCACTTTACACTTGTCCAATTCAACTTCTAGCTCTGCCACTTGATTTTTCAGTTCATGGCAAACTTCTTCTAGGTGATCACAACTAGCAACAGCAATTTCACATTCAACACGTTTTTCTTTAAGCTTTCTTTTGCCAGTTATGTAAGTTTCACCTAATTTATAGCATTCATCTAATAAAGAGTCAATACAATAAATCATATTATCTCTATCATATTCATGCATATCTTCTCTAACTTGTTCTAAGTTTACCTTGTGTTCATGTAGTACATCCTTCTTTGCCATCAAGCATTTTCTGAATGTACTAGTTCCCCCTTTGGTTCCTGGATCAGTACTGTTTCCCTTAATGTTTGCAAAGGCGGTCAAGCAAACATCAGAGTTAGGTGATTCTTCATCCTCATCAGACCCTGAGTCAGAATCACCCCACATGGATGCTATCATAGCATTCTTGAAGGCTCATTTATCTCCAGATTAGGACTGTTTGTCCTTCCACCTAGGATAATCTCGAATAAGATGTCCCTTATCACCACACTTGAAGCAACCTGCAGAAGAGAAATTAGACTTCTTAAAATTCTTACCTTTGAAGTTCTTCCTTTGGTCTCGAAGTGATCTCTCAAATCTTTTAGCAATCATGCCAATCTCATCTTCTTCCTCTTCTACTGTTCCCTTAAGAGCCATGCCTCTGGCTGGTTCTTTTTCAGACTTAGAGTCAATCAACATCTCATGAGTTATGAGGGAACCAATCAGTTGTTCCAGAGACAAGGTGGATAGATCTTTTGCTTCATAGATTGTTGTTACTTTGGCTGTCCATGCATCTGTCAAGCTGCGCAAAACTTTTCTCACAGGATCTTCATTAGAAAAATTCTTACCAAGATATCTAAGATCATTGATAATTGTCATAAATCTACGAAAACAATCATTAATCTTTTCATTTTTATTCATAGCAAACAGCTCATACTTAGACATAAGTAAATCAATTTTGGACCTTTTTACCTCGCTGGTTCCCTCAAAAGCAAGTTCGAGGGTATCCCAAATCTCTTTTGCATTGCTGCAACCTGAGATCCGGTTTATTTCATTCTCACCTATAGCCTGTTATAGAATTCACATTGCTTTGGCATTTTTCTCCAGCAGTTTGTAATCAGCAGATACTAATTCACTGTCTTTCTTGGGAACCATGTTACACTCAGCATCTGTCTTGAGGATGATGTTGGGACCATTCTTGACAACTAGCCAACATTCATAATCAATTCCCATGATTACATTCTTGATCCTATTCTTCCACCAAGCATAGTTATTTCCGTTGAACTTTGGTGTCTTGTTGTCATAACCTATAGCATTTAGATCTTGAGTACTCATGCTTGACTCCTCTAGATGTTACTCTTGTGAGAAGCCTAGGCTCTGATACCAATTGAAGTTTTAGAGCACTCAAGAGGGGGGGGGGGGGGGGGGGGGGTGAATTGAGTGTTAAGTAGCCTTGGCCTATTTTTCTTTCTTTTCGATCTATGGGAGGAACCAGTTGGGCTGGTTCCTATAAGTAGCGGAATGTAAGAAGGGCAATAAAGAAAACACAAGATTTAACGAGGTTCAACCAACTATGGCCTACGTCCTCCTACCCTATGCTCTTCTATTAATCTACTCCGAAAAATAAAGAACACAGGCACTCTACTGTTTCCCTACTTCGGGAACTAGTATACCCCACACTCTACTCCGAATGTGCGCTCGACTTACACTAGTAAGCCCCTTGTGTTTGAACTCACAAACACTCACCCAGCCTTTCAACCCCTCTGTTGAAGGCTTTGACAAAATCAAATGTTCTCTTTTAATCTCACTTCTAAAAGCTAATTAAGAGAAAATGTTTAAGCTCTAAGAGTGCTCTTGTATATGACTCGATGAATAGGCTTTTGTGCTTAACTGTATATGGCTCTCAAAAACTACTCCTTTTTAATTCCAGAGAGACTTACCAGAATATGAGAGATTAGATGAGTTTATATACTTGGATACAAAAACCCTAGTTTTCTTAAATCACATAATCTTGATGAACAAGAAATAATGGGATTTTAGGAAAGTATTTATCTTATTTGATTTAATCATAAAGATAAAATCAATTAAGATAGATACTCCTAGTTTTTAGGTAACCACAATATTCTCATCTAATTTCCAGCTGCTTAGGATATTATTAGAATAATTCTTTGAAAAAGTATTTTTACAAAATCTTTTATTTTTCTCAAAATACGCAGCTCGAATATTCCGCATATTGAACCTAGTTTCTCAACCTGGTTCCCTGAATTGAGTAAGTTATGAATTCTGTTCCAGCTTTGTGTCAAAATTCATAATATGACTCAATACACTTATAAGCACTTATTTTACCCAAACATGCAAGTCATACTACGGAGCACATTACATGATAAAACTAGATTAAGCATTAAAGTACAAATTTTCTTCTCTTCATGTAATCTTCAAGACTTGAATCTTCCTTGAATACTTCCATTATGAGCAATGTATCTTTCTTCGAATGTCTTTGAAAGGCCTCCATGCTCCAGGTCTTGGAATCAACTTAACTACTACACATGTAACATGGTTAATGTACAATAAAGAGTATGTGACTGCTTTTCAGCATAGCAGTCCAGGAAACAGTTCCTACTGGTTTCCCACCAGTACATGGAACATTTTACATCCAACCATTTCCTACATATAGAAAAGTTAGTTAAATGAATAACACAAATAAGTAATAACTTTTCTAGAAAAACAGTGTTTAATTCCAGTTGGTTTCTAACCAACTATTAGCAATACTTATTGTAACCTATTTCCTGTAACCGTTTGTCATCACTCAAAACCTAAAGGACTCAACAAAGATTATTCTTGATGATGAATTATAGGCTTTGTTTATGTTGAGTTCTTTACCAGATAGATGGAAAATCTTGGTTGTGACTATTAGTAACTCTAACCTAGATGGTATGCTATCTTTGGATGTGATCAAAGAATGCATTATAATAAAGAAATCAAAAGAAAGGAGATGGGAGTTGATAATTCACATGCTCTTGTTGTTGAGAACAGAGGAAGATACAAGAGCAAAGGTCCCAAAGGTTGTGGTAACTCAAAGGGAAGGTCCAAGTCTAGAGATGGAAACAAGGAGACTAGAATATGTCATTATTGTAACAAATTCGGTAATCTAAAGAAATTTTGCTTTCGATGGAAGAAAGAGCAAGGTAAAAAGCAAGACTTACCAGAAGTGGTAGATGACAAAAACACTATAACTATTGTGTCAAAAGATGAGGATATGGTTGGCTTTGTTTATACAATCGAAGAGTGTTATGACATTGATGGATCAGATTCAGAGTGACTAGTAGATTCAAGAGATTTATACCTAACAAGGACGAACTATCAAGGAGGAGATTTTTTGTAGTGTGAAAATGGGTAAGAAAAGTTCAGCAAGGCTGGAATATGTGACATTTGTCTGAGGAAAAATGTGGTGCGCCATATTCCTGAGCAACACCTCAATTTGTTAGCTACAAATATTTTTGACAAAGAAGGCTATCGGTATCACTTTGGTGATGTCATATGGAAACTCTCCAAGGGTTCTATGATTATATTGCTTATGGAGAGTTGTGCTGCAATCTATATAAGATATACTTGAGTGCATGTTTTGGGGAGGTAAATGCAGTTGAAGAAAAGAATTTCCCTAACTTGTGGCATCGGAGATTGGGGCACATGAGTGATAGAGCAATTAAACTATTAGCATGTCAATCTCTCAGTCATGTTAATAAATCTTTTGTACTTGACCCTTATGATTATTGTTTGACAGGAAAGCAACATAGAGCTTTGTTTTCTGGGAAGTCTACTAGGAAGCAGATCAAGTTGGAGTTAATACACTCTGATGTATATGGTCCCGTTGAAGTAGAGTCTCTTTGTGGAAATCGTTATTTTTCCTCTTTAATTGATGATGCTACTCGAAAATCTTGGGTGTATTTGATGAAGAACAAGAGCCACATCTTTGAGATATTCTAGAAGTTCCATGCCATGGTAGAAAGGGAGACATATAGAAAGTTGATGCTTCTTCAAACTAATAATGGTGGTGAGTATACATCTAAAGAGTTCAAGACTTATTGTTCCCATTATGGAATTAGACACGAGAAGAATAAGCTTAGTACACCGCAACAAAATGGAATTGTAGAGAGGATAAACAATACCACTGGGGAGAAGGTGAGGAGTATACTTAGAATTTCTAACTTGCCAAAGATATTTTGGGTGAAGCAGTATACTGTCTAGTGTACTTGATCAACCGATCCCATGTAATTCCTCTTAGTCATGATATTCTAGATAGATTGTGGAGAGGGCATAACCCTTCTTATTCACATTTAAGAGTCTTTTAATGCAAGGCATACATGCATGTGCCAAAAGATTGAAGATCAAATTTGATTCCAAGACTAACCCATGTATATTTGTTGGCTATGGTAATGAAATGTATGGTTTTAGATTATACAACCCTATGAAGAATAATATTGTAAGAAGTAAAGATGTATTTTTTGAGCATGAGATGGGTGTAAATCTTCTGAGTATGAGCTGAGGTATAATTCTACTTTAGAGTCTACATTTGATACTACTGATGTTTCTTCTTTTACTCCTTCTATTGTTTAGCCAAATTATGACATTGTTGAGATGACACCTGATGGTGATGCTAGTGAGGTACAACTTGATGTAAATGTACTAGAAAATGATGAAGAGGTGATTCTGTTGAGTCTTTATCAAATGAAGAAGAGATATATAAAGATGAATAATATGAAGCTGAAAACCATGGTGAAGAGGTTCATGAGCGGGGGGAGCCATCTAACCCTCAAGTTGAAAATAAACATTTTTGAAGGTCGACAAGAGAACATAAACCTTTGACAAAGTATCCTAGTTAAGAGTTCATTCTAATTACAGATGGAGAACTGGATAACTATCAAGAAGTGTTTTCTCTTGATAAGAAAAATGTGTGGCTCAATGCTGTAAAGGAGGAGATGAATTCCTTGAGAAATAATGAGACTTATGAGTTAGTGAAGCCTCCCAAAGGCAAGAAAATCTTTAAAAACAGATGAGTTGTATTCAAGAACAAGAAAGATGTTGAGAAAATTATGAAACGAAAAGCTAGACTGGTGGTTAAAGGATGCAATTAGAAAAAGGGAATCCACTTGATGAGATTTTCTCTCTTGTTGTCTAAATGACTTCTATTAGAGCAATTTTGGGCTTAGTAACAAGTCTTGGTTTGGAGTTGGAGGAGCTTGATATGTAACTGCCTTTCTACATGGTGATTGTATGAAGAGATTTACATGGAGTAGCATGAAGGATTTAAAGTAAAAGGGAATGGGAAACTTGTTTTCAAGTTAAAGAAGAGTCTTTATGGGCTAAAACAGGCACCAAGGCAATGGTACTGAAATTTTGATTAGTTTATTACAACTAATGGTTATAAATGAACTTCAGTCGATCCTTGTGTGTATTTCAAGAAATTTTCCGGAGGTAAATTTATCATCTTTCTTCTGTATATAAATGATATGCTGATAATTGGACAAGATGCAGGTTTAATTACATTCTAAAAAAGGACTTGTCTAAGTAATTTGACATGAAAGATTTGGGTCTTGCAAAATTAATCCTAGGTATGGAGATTGCTTGTGACAGGAAGGCTAAGAAGTTATGGTTATCACAAGAGAAGTATATGGGAAGGTGTTTAATATAAAGAATACAAAATTGGTTAGTACACCTCTTGGAACTCATTTTAAGCTTTGTAAGAAAGCTTGTCTTACAGTAGAGAAGGAGAAAGATTTTATGTCTTCTATTCCTAACTCTTTTGTTGTTGGTTCTTTGAACTATGCTACGGTGTGTACTAGACCCGATATTTCACATGGTGTTGGATTAGTGAGTAAATACTTATCCAATCCTAGTAAGGCTCACTAGGATCGAAAGCTGTAATATGGATTCTTAGATATCTGCGGGGAACTTCCAAACTGAGCTTGTGTTATGGAAGTGACAAACATGTTCTTGAAGGCTATACAGATGCAGACATGGCTGATGATCGTGATAAGAGAAAGTCTACCTTATGATATGTTTTTAAATTTTAGGGGGGGGGGGGCATTTCATGGAAATTCAAGCCAGAATAATGTGTAGCATTGTCAATCACTGAGGCAGAGTATATAATAATCGTGGAAGCAAGAAAAGAGATGTGTTGTGGCTTAAGAGATTTCTTCAAGAATTTAGGTTAAAGTAAGGTGAGTATGTAGTATTCTATGATAGCCAGAGTGCTAAGGATTTGAGCATGAATGCAATGTACAATGCTTGCACCAAGCATATTGATGTTTGATATCAATGGCTATGAGATGTGATAGAGGAGAACCATTTAAAGGTGATGAAAGTCCATACTAACAAGAATGGTTCGGATATGTTGACTAAGGGTGTTCCCGTAGGAAAACTTACTGTTTGTAGAAAGCTTGCGGGATCAAGTGATTTTGGAGGTTATTGTCTTCCCTATGTTGGGTTGGAGGGGGAGATTGTTATGGGTCCAATCTAGCTTCTCTAAGGCTATCCAAGCTAGTGTGTGAGCAGGCCAAAGAAAAGTTAAGTAGACCAAAGTAAAGTATGGGCAGATTGCAAACACAAACAAGTGTGAGCAGACTGTAGATTATGAGCGTGCAGACGGTGTGATGAGCAAATGGTCTACGTGTATACAAGTAGGCCAAGATTTATTAGAGTGCCGAACAATCATGAGTCTCACTATATATATTATAACTCAATTGAGAAGTTAGAAGGTTATAAAAATATGTAGAAAAAGAAACACATACAAGACACAAGAGAGAAGTTAGAGAGGTGGTTCCATTTTCGAAGGTTTTGTGTCATCCTTCACAAAAACGTATAACGCCAGGTTTTCAACCATTTGATCGTGATGAAATTTTTCCAATTTGTTGTAGATATATAGATCTTTGTTTTCAATGGTTGGATCGTTTGTTTGAGCCTTGGTTTATCAAATATTGCATCTAGACAGAACGCTTGTTTTGGTGATTTTTTCACCTTCTCTTCGATCTCTTCTTGTTGATTCTCTTATTTATGAACTTGTTGTTGGTCGTAAGTTTTTGTGAACTATACTTGGTTCATTTTTCCCTCAATTTTATCATAATAAGAGAAGTAAGGGTGGACTCCTTATATGTCCCGTGATTCTTGCTCTTCATATTGAAGGGATTTTCCACGTAAAAATATAGTATGTTGTTTGATTTATCTTCTCCATTATATTGTTTATATGCTTGTTTTCCGTAATTGGTTTTGTGCCCCATTTACAACAACTACTAGTTATTAATCTCAAAATCTTCCTATATGACTTTCCTCTTTTTGCATTCTTTTATTTATAAAGCTAACTTCATGGAACTTCTCTCTGCTAAAAACTTGGAACTTTTTTTATTTTTAAGCCAAAAAAGATTAAAAATTCGAAAAATAAGTTACTGTTTAAAATATTTTCAAAAATAAGCCAATTTTAGATTTGGATAAAAACGCTGTCCAGGACAGCGTTATCGTTGATGAAGAAACGCTACCCAGGGCAGCGACTTGTATGGGCTTGATTTTAGGGTAAAATACTGGGCCAAAAGAAATCGCTGCCTAGGGCAGCGTTACAACTCTATGGCAGCGTTTTTCTTTGGAATATTTTCAGAGTCAGTGCTGCAGAGGCCAGGGAATCAGTGCAGAGTATTAATGAATCGCTGCCCAAGGCAGCGATTTTACTCAAGCTGGGTTTTTAATTTCTTTTTCTCCCTTCTTCTTCCCCATTTCCCTCTCCCATTTCTCCTGCACTACTGCTCGTGCTCGTCCCTCCTCTTCGAACCATCCTCCCAAATTCTTCCATTTTCCTCCCAAATTCTTCCATTTCTTTCCATTTCACAAGGTATGTAATTTATTTTGAGTAATTTTAAGTTTTTATCGTGTATTTTATTTTTTCATTTCATGTTTTTTTTATTTCGTTTTTTTTATTTGAAATTATGGTTTGTGTTATGTTATTTTTTTACAATTTCTTGAATTAATTATTTTTATGTTAATTTCGTGAATTAATTTTTGGTATGTTATGAGTTATGATATGTTATGTTTGGTAATTATTATTGATATTTTGGTAGTGTATATGTTTTATTATTTTAGTTTAGGTATTGGTATGGATTTGGTTAAGTGGACTTTTATTTAGGTTAGTAAACCATAAATTAGGTTAGTATATAAATTTAGGTGAGTTCATTAATTAAGGTTAGTTAATTAGATTTGTGTAATATTTAGGTTAGTAATTAGTATAGATTATTTTATTAATTTTGTTTAGTTTATTGAAATAGGTTAGTTTATTAGAGTAGATTACGTAATTAATTTAGTATAGTAGATTAATTTAGGCTAACGTAGATTAGTTAATTAAGTAAGGTTAATTAATTAAAATTAGCTTATTAAGTAAGGTTAGTTATGTTAGTTAATTAATGAAGTTTTGTTTATTAGATTAGTTTATTTTATTAACTTAGTATATTTAGGTTAATTTAGTATATTTTACTATGTTAGTATATTTAGGTTAATTAAGTAAGGTTAATTATAGTAGTTAATTAATTTAGTTTAGTTTACTAGATTAGTTTAATAAGTAAGGTTAGATTATTAGGTTAGTTTATTAATTATGGTTAGTGTATTAATTTAGATTAGTTTATTAGGTTAGTACATTAAGTAGGGTTAGTTTACTAAATTATTTTATTTCCTTACGTTAATATACTTAGGTTGATTTAGTTTATTTTATTAGGTGCTTATATTTAGGTTAATTAGGTAAGGTTAATTAAGTAAGGTTAACTAAGCTTGTTGATTAATTAATTAAGATTAGTTTAATCGGTAAGGTTAGATTATTATGTTAGTTTATTAATTATGGTTACTGTATTAATTTAGATTAGTTTATTAGGTTAGTACATTAAGTAGGGTTAGTTTACTAAATTATTTTATTTCCTTACGTTAATATACTTAGGTTGATTTAGTTTATTTTATTAGGTGCTTATATTTAGGTTAATTAGGTAAGGTTAATTAAGTAAGGTTAACTAAGCTTGTTAATTAATTAATTAAGATTAGTTTAATCGATAAGGTTGGATTATTAGGTTAGTTTATTAATTATGGTTACTGTATTAATTTAGATTAGTTTATTAGGTTAGTACATTAAGTAGGGTTAGTTTACTAAATTATTTTATTTCCTTACGTTAATATACTTAGGTTGATTTAGTTTATTTTATTAGGTGCTTATATTTAGGTTAATTAGGTAAGGTTAATTAAGTAAGGTTAACTAAGCTTGTTAATTAATTAATTAAGATTAGTTTAATCGATAAGGTTGGATTATTAGGTTAGTTTATTAATTATGGTTACTGTATTAATTTAGATTAGTTTATTAGGTTAGTACATTAAGTAGGGTTAGTTTACTAAATTATTTTATTTCCTTACGTTAATATACTTAGGTTGATTTAGTTTATTTTATTAGGTGCTTATATTTAGGTTAATTAGGTAAGGTTAATTAAGTAAGGTTAACTAAGCTTGTTAATTAATTAATTTTAGTTTATTGTATATTACATTCTTGAATATCATTGAATAGTTTTCGTTGTTGTAGGCTTCATGAATACCAATGTATACCCATTGTTATGTCGATGGGGTGGAACATTGATAGAACAAGATAATACGGTTGGGTATGATGGTAGACAGTGTAGACCTATCGTAATTAGTGGTGAGAATAGCTTCTCTGATATTGTTGACATGGTCTTTAGTTTGTGTGGGTTTGATAGACGGTTGGTGGAACTGAAATTGAGAATGAAGTATCCTACTAGGCCGTCAACATGTATGGCATAGCCGTTCACTGATGACTATGCTGTTAAAGTATTATGGGTGTGTATTCAAAATTATCACAATCTGGCATTGAAATATATGTCGATCTAGTCCCCTTGCCATCATCATATACTGGTGTAATGGACATCTTATCTCAACATCAGTCATTTTCAATCATTCCATCTAGAAGTCAAATTCACGATGATAGCTCAGAACTAGCTACTTCCCGGGTGAATCCATTAAACAGTACGCTTCTCAAAGATGGGTTTGGGAATTACCTTTATGGAGAAAGGACTGGGCAATCTGAGGAAGGAGTAGAGGAAGAGGAAGTGGATGAGGAAGCGGAGGGAGAAGAAGATGCAGAAGACGGGGAGCCCGTTAACCTAGATGAAGAGGACGACGGTCATTTGAACATAGAGCTAGAAGTAGGGACTGGATCGGAGGCCAACGAGATTGCAGTTGAATCTAACATTCCTTATTACAATAGCATGTTAGAGTATGAAGAGGACGACAGTTGGACGATGATAGGCCCACCATGTGGTGTTGATAATGAATTTGTTAAGGGAATGGAGTTCGTTAATAAGAGAGATCTCATTGAAGCTGTTAAGATGTATAGCCTTAAGTCAAATACATCGTATCGGTGTCGAACGTCGAACACTAGTGTGTTGGAGCTGGTTTGTAGTAATAAATGTGGTTGGAGACTACGTGCTAGGCAGAAGAGTACCTTACTCTCATTTTGGTGCATAACAACATACAAAGGTCCACACGCTGCGTCCTGTGTCAGTGGCAGTCAGAACCGAGGAGTTCGTCATCTTAGTGCGTCACTGATTGGCAATTTCGTCAAGGATTGTGTTAGAGCTGATCCCACATTGAAAGTGGCCGTAATTATAGAGATGGTGCATGGGCGATTCCACCACACCATACCGTATATGAAAGCATGGTACGGTAAGCAAGTCGCTATAGCAGAAATTTACGGTAACTGGGAGTCCTCTTATGAACGGTTGCCCCATATTATGCAAGCACTAATGGATACTCATCCTGGGATGGCCGTTGAGTGGTGTTACAAATCAGAGGGTCCTGGTTATAGGGTGTTCCAGCGGTTATTTTGGTCATTCAAACCGTGTATAGAAGGGTTTAAGCACGCACTTCCCCTGATTGTCATCGACGATACGCATTTGTATCGAAAATACATGGGTAAGATGCTTATAGCAATAGGGGTTGATGGGAATAATCAACTATTCCCCATTGCTTTTGCTCTCGTCGAGGATGAGAACGGAGAGAGTTGGAGCTGGTTCATAGCATGCATCAGACATCGTGTTACGAGTAGAAGGGGACTATGTGTATTATCTGATCGTCACCCTCGTATTATTCAGGCTATGAATGATGTTCATAGTGGATGGACGCCGCCAGACGCATTTCACCGATTCTGCATTCGTCATGTTGCTTCGAATTTGAATACCCACGTCAAGAATACCTTAGTGAAGAAAGCATTCATTAGAGCTGCTTTCCAGCGGAAAACTTCGAAGGTCGACAAAGACATCAGACGAATTGCTCAGGTCTCTCCTGACGCAGCTAAATATATCCAAGACATGTCAATTGAGAAATGGTCGATTGCGTATGATGGAGGACATAGATACGGATATGCGACAACGAACATGGCTGAAGTGTTTAACGGCGTCATTAAGGGAGCTAGATTTCTGCCCAGTTTCAACAATTGTTGAGTTGACATTCTACAGAGTGAACAAGTGGTTCGTTCACAAACGAGAGATAGGTGCGGAACACGTAGCAGCAACCCAACCTTATACTCGTCATGTACAGCAGAGGATTGAAGTTAACGGAAGTAAGGCCAGATTCCACAATGTAGTGCCGTATGACATTGGGAGCGGCGTATACGAAGTGACGAGTGGCCGAGGTGAAAGGTTGGCACGTAAGGGAGGGAAACGATACATGGTACGTTTCGCTGATGGGACATGCACGTGCAACAAGGTTCAAGTATATCACTACCCTTGTTCGCATGTGTTGGCCGTGTGTCGTTAGTATCACGTTTCCGAGGTACCATTCGTTGATACACATTTCCATAGTGCGGCATACATGCGCACGTACCAGCCTCAATTCCACCCACTTCTTGATGACACGGTGTGGAGAGCATTTATAGGACCCCGAGTTATTGCTGATGAGACTCGAGTTCGGGCTAGGGGTCGTCCACGATCTAGAAGGTTACGAAATGAGATGGACGACAACACAGACCGAGGAGTCACATGTAGTGTTTGTCACGTTGTTGGACATAATAGAAGAAGTTGTCCGCAGAGACGAGCAGTAGTATAGAGTGTTAACCAATATGTACTAGGTTCTTTTATGTTATGAACATTCCCACTATTTATTTTATGTTATGCACATTTCCGAATATAGAATATTTTATGCACATTTTGTACTCTGTTATGTTAGATTCAAAGGATATGGAACCAGGCCCAGTAGACCCGTCTGTTCTCAGAACTACAGCAGACGCATCGTTCCCATGCGCTGTGGAATGGAACGTTGGACAGTGCATCTACGCTTTACACTCGCCACCACTCCTTTGAGTGGCCTGTGGATGATAGAGTCCTCCGGTATGTTCGACGTGCCGGGCTATACGGGATCCATAGGTTACGGTCGCTGGGAATCGACCGTGGCCTTGTCACGGCCTTGGTTGAGAGGTGGAGGCAGGAGACACACACCTTCCACCTACCTGTTGGGGAGGCCACGATCACTTTACGGGATGTGTGCATCCTCACACGCCTACCGGTGACGGGTAAGGCAGTGTCTGGACCTAGCCCCGCACCATACGCCATGACGATGCTCCGAATGTTTGGAGTTTCCCCACCAGAGGATGCCGTGGTGGGGTCCACTGTGAGATTCACTTGGCTGCATGATACCTTCGCCCATCTCCCGCCTGGGACCGCCAGTGAGATGGATATTTTGAGGTACGCCAAGATGTACTGTTGGGTCCTCGTTTCTTGTGTACTTTTCGCGGATAAGTCAGGAAACGAGGTGCAGCTTATATACTTGAACCTGTTCGACCGATCTTGGGATAGTGTAGCCAGTTACAGCTGGGGCAGCGCCGCTCTATCCTACCTGTACCGGAATATGTGTCGGGCAACTCGAGTTCGACGGGGTCGGCCAGCAGTTGAGATAGCTGGGCCACTAGTCATTCTCCAGGTATGCATGTTCATTTGTTAATTTATGTGAACCGTACAGAATTATGCAACTAACTCATTCCATTTATTTCAATTACTCAGCTTTGGGCGTGGGAGCATCTCACCGTCTGTCGTCCGGCCATACCCACACGACGCAGACGAGCTCAGGAGGGAGCTCAGGAGGTTCACATTTACGTCGAACCGGGTCGAGCTGGAGATGGAGAGCCATACGGAACAAGATGGCTGGTCGATCGTCTTACTCGCGTTCACCTCGCGACTGGGGTGAACTCTTTGCGAGATTTATTAGATAGGATGACAGATGAACAGGTACTATTCCACCTCATTAGTAATTCGTACATATATTTTAAATGGATTTATTGTCATATTCTAATGTTAAACTGTTATTTATAAACAGATGGTATGGGATCCGTATCCCGAAGATGAGGGTGAAGAGGACGAGTGGCGTGTCATTTCGCAGCTCGTATGTTTTGAGTGCGTTGAGTTCCATTTGCCGACACGAGTTATGCGGCAATACGGATCGCGTAAGGTCATTCCCCCACCTGTTGACACGAGCGAAGACTTACACAAGGTGGACCGACGTGGGAAGGCTGGAGTCGATTGGTCGGACCATCACCGACAATTTATCGACGCGTGGGATAAGCGTTTACAGTCCGTAGTCCAGGTCGATCCGTTTGAGGGAGCTATGGACTACTTCGATCCATACTTGGTATGGTATCGACGTATCACCAGACAGTTCATCAACCCTTTCTTTCGGCCGCCTGTGCCACATTTCTTTCCTGCAGCAGTGCCGTTACACATTGTGGTAAGATTTCTAGTCAATTTAATTGTTCAAATTTATTTATATAGTACACTACTAACATCATTTGTATTTCTTCTTTCTCATGTAGACTGAGGAGCTGTTGCATATTCGTGACTACGTTCACGACTCCAGAGACTTGTGTCCTCCCATGGCGGACCATGAGTATGGTCTCGTCCAAGAGAGCATGGAGAGGATACGGCAGCCTTACCGACTTCGGCCGTATCCATTACATTCGAGTTGTGACCCATCCACCCCCGCTGCACCCTTCACTATGCCGGAGACCCTTGCTATCGAGATGTCTAGGCAACATTACACTCAAGGTCAGTCTCGTCATCGGCGTACACGTCCCCAGAGGCCCCATTTGCACACCATCCGCCTTGGACCCAGCAAACACAAACTCAGAGTTCGTATCCTCATTTGGACATCATTTTCGAGGACCAAACTCCGGGTCCAGACTCTTAGAGCTTATTCAGTTTTCATTACGTTAATTTAATACCAATTTGTAATGTTTATAACTAAAACTTAGTTTCAAACATTATACAGTTTGTATTTCAAACATCATCATTTGTTATGACCTTCTTCCTAATCTGTGTTTATTTCGATACTTATTATTAGAATTTGTCTATTCATATTTGAATTCATGAGTATTTAAGTATTGATGGAAAATTATATACTGTATTTGATACGTATAAATAATTTACGGCATTTAAAAAAAAATTCTGAGCAATTAGGAAAACGCTGCCTGAGGCAGCGTTTTCCTAATTGCACAGAATTTCCCTGAAAACCCAGCCCCATGCAAAACGCTGCCCTGGGTAGCGTTTTTGTCCTACCTAAAACGCTGCCTAAGGAAGCGTTTTATTTCCGAAGTTAGGTTAGCTTATTTTTGAAAATATTTTAAACAGTAACTTATTTTTCGAAATTTTAATTTTTTTAGGCTTAAAAATAAAAAAAGTTCTTACTCGGCTATCTTCTCCCTAAAGGCACTCCTAACTGAATTATAAATGCTACTACCTAACTAACCTTTTCTCCTAATGCCGATTTCATGCATGGTCATAAATTTTGCATCTCATCCCACCATCTTTTGATCTTGCTGTAGTAATTAGGCATAAGAGAAATAAATTGACACCAATTTTCAAGATATTTTTAATTTAACAAGTCTGTGGACCATAAGATTCATCCACATCTCTCTGTACATAATGCAGACCTTTAGATTCTTTCTTCTCCACCAGTGTCTCCTAAACTGATTCAACTCTGTGCGAAATGAAGCTACAACCCACAAAAGCTGTGATTGTTGATTCAGTTGCATTTGAAACATGTACAGCCTCGTCTACGTGAACAAGTTTTCCCCTAAAGATGGCATAAAATTCAAATCATAAACTGAACACATGCTCTCAAAAACTAAGAAAATGAAAGTTACTTAACATAACCTGACACCATAAAATTGAAGGTAATCATAAAAACATAAGAGGCTTCGTGTTAGTGAATAAACTAAGAGCTTACCAGTTCCATCTGACAGATTGGATCTTTGTCATCCCTATTTGGTGAAGGGATGACTTCTAGGACTTTATACAGTATGTCCCTCTTTGCAGAGATTACAAGAAGAGAGCACATGACAATAACAACGATGGCAGACCACATAGACTTTGGAGATATAACAATGAAAACTCCTGTCATAAACGCCAATAGAGTGGAGTAAAGTGCTGCCATGAGTAATATCATGCTTCGATCAACCAAGAACAAAGACTTATTAGGATCATCGTATACCATGGACCATATGAGACAAATCAACACCAGCATTGAGCAACACATTGCCAATGTATCAGATATTAGAAACACTAAAAATGCTGCTTTCTTTGCCAGTACTGCTTCTCCACTGCTTTGATCAAATCCACCGGGAATAGTGAATCCGGCTGTGAATGTAATCGTGGCTAGTAGAGCTGCCACTACGGACAGTGTGTTTCGCACGTCTAACAAGTTTGTTTGTCGTTCGAAATATGATGTTTTGATCTTTGGATCAAAATTAAGTCTTTTGCACATTAGGTCCTGCAACGCACAAGGAAATATGTCACTAGAAACTGTTATAACTTCAAGGAATTGTGACTAAAAAAATTACATTTTTGAAAATCAAGGATTAATGGCTAATGTTCATGTTACTATTACCTATGTATCCCTTCCTCCATTTTAAATTTATTACTATAGTTGCACCACTTATTTAAAAATAAGTTCTCTAGTAAAAAAAAATTCTCACTCCCATTTTATCCATTTGAACAATTTTATTGTTTTTATCTCCATGTACTAACCCCACTTATAATAACTTGTTTCACTCTTCTACTAATCCCACTTGCACTAAATTTTTTTTAATTGTTTGTTTCTCCTACTAACAATAAAAAAGAACTCACCGACTCTACTTTATATCATAAAATTTATATTGAGTCCTCACCCTAGGTTTACTCTTAAAAACTATGTGTCAATCCTAGTGTTACACGTAAAAGAGAATAATGTCTCATGTATAAGCTTTTCAATGCAAGACAATTGTATAGAGGATGTTTATTTCCTTTCACATTCCATATTAATCTTTTCTTCACTTTTATTTTCATAAAGCCCTATTTAATTCAACTTAAAGAAATAATTAATTCGGTAAAAGACAGTTTTTATTAGTAATTTGTTTCAATCAATTACAATGTGTAAAATTTTATTTTGATTATTAATCTTATTTATAAAAAAACACTAGCGAATTCATAAATTTCAATAAAAGTTGATTTTAATAAGGGTAAAAATAATTTAAGTTAAATAAAAATCAAGTGAACTGATGAATGGAAAATCTATCAATTTTGACCATAATGGAGTGACTTTAATTTTGGCAGAAAAACAAAATATATAGTTTTGGGGAAGATTTAAAAAATATAAACATAATATTGGAGAGGAGATTTACACTCCAAAGTTGCAATAATACTTTAAGTTCACATATTAAACTCAAAAATTAAATAAATAAAAAGCTATGGTCAGAAAGCATACCCACTCATTGCCTTCAGTGCTTAACTCCTTCAGCAAATCTTGGGCAGATTTATTTTCATGATCCTTGATCTTACATGATATGCTATCCATCTTGAGTAAAGCTTCCGTCAAAGGTATGTCTTTATTTAGGATGGCTGTATGTAAAGGGGTAGCCCCTCGAGAATCTTGAACATTTATGAAATCTTTCATGCCTGGAATCTTCAGAAAATCTTCATAACGAGTCAAATCTTGAAGATTTATATGATGTAATGGAGAATCCTTGTTTTTAAGACAACGTTCATAAAAATTTCCTGAACAATTGTTGATGAAGGCGCGAATAGCTGGGACATGACCTTGTTCACATGCTTTAATCCACGGTAATGGAGTAATTTCGAACGCTAAAGGATCCTTTGTCAGCATGTCTTTTATAAGCCATTCCACACCAGCTTCTGACGATAGATGGAGTGGTGTTCTTCCTTCCTTGTCTTTTTGGGTGATGAACTCCGGTGGTGATATTTTAACCAACCATCTACCAAATTCTTCTGCTTTCACAATCAGAGCATTCATACAAGATCATGTTATCTATGACCAATTAACACCAAGATTCTAGTTTATAAAATTATTAAAATATAATATTTTTCAGTTTTTTCCCCTCTTTTTTAAATTCATGAAAAAATAAGTTGAGAGCTAGCGTAACTTTTGTTAGGATATAATAATGTTATTATATTCCGTATGAGATATTTTACTTTTAATTTTATTATTTATAGTTAACTCTACTCTTTTTTACTTTTTTCTTTTACTTTTAAAAAGATTACTCTCCTCGATACAAAATATTTTTCTATTGATAAATATATGCTATTTATGTATAATTTCTGTCAATCTAACTTACATTTTTTATATTCCATAATGTGGTTCTCTTAATTGTGAATAGTGTATTTGTGATATAGAGATAAGTGATGTGTATTTGATACTATTAAATTCAAAGTTGCAACAATATATATAAATGTTACTTCTTAACCCACAAACAAAAGAAAGAATGATTTATATTATGTAATGGCCATCCCTCATTTGCTCCAATTGAGAAGAGTACCCTAATGGTTTCTATCTTCGCAACATGCGATAAGATTTCTAAGTAATCAATTTCATATATCTGAGTAGTCTGGCTTTATATCTTTTTATGTTTCGTCTGCCTTATACTTGACTGTGAACACCCACTTGCAGCCCACAGGTTTCTTTCCTCGAGGTATAACACACTTCTCCCATGTTTGATTCTTCTCAAGGGCACTAAGCTCTTCTTCCATGGCCATTCTCCAATGTCTACTTTCTAAGGCTTCTTTGATTGTCTTAGGTATCGTTACAGTGTGTAGATTCATAAAGAAAGCTCGAGCATTTTCAGATAAATTCTCAGCTACTAGTTGAGGGGCAGAATATTTTGACCTCTAAGCTTCATACTTTAGATCATACCTATTTGGTGGGATACCTCGTGTACTTCTCGAAGGCAATGGATACTTGACATGTTCTCCTCTGCTATTGTATGTCTCTATGACCTGGGTATTATGGTTAGCAGATAGATCAAATAAATTATCATTAGGTTCCTCTGAGTTTACCTCCTCCAAAGGACTTCCAGACAAGTTTGGAATGATTTGTGAGAGCGGTTGCACATTCATAGGAGTTACCTCGGTGGCATTGCCTACTTTCTGTTTTGGGTCTATGGAACTACTCCCTGGATAAGTGAGCCAACTTAGACTCTCAGTCTCAGTCTGAGTGTACGTCTCCCCCTTATGTCTAAGGTGGTAATAGAAATAGGTTGACTCGAAAAAGTCACAACCCATAGTGGTGTACATATGATTAGTAACTAGATCGAGGCACCTATAACCCTTTTTGTTTACACCATAGCCCACAAAACACACTTGACAGCTCTAGATTAGAGTTTGTGTTGGTTTCGGTTAGGTAGATGGACATAAATTGTACATCCAAAGATTCTGGGATGAAGGGTATGTGTGGAGGGAATAGGTAGGAGGCTTTGCAAAGTGTCAAGTGGGGTTTTGTAGTTTAAGGTTTTGTTTGGGAGGCAATTGGTCAGATAGTTTGCACTAGGTACTGCTTCAGGCCAAATATGGGCCGGAACACCTGATTTGAACATTATGGCTTGAGAAATTTTGAGTAAAGTTTGGTTTTTCTATTTAGCTACCCCATTCTGTGGGGGAGAATTTGGGCAAGAGGTCTGATGCCATGTGTAGCAAAAAATCTTTTATCTCCAAATTGACATCCCCCCCCCCCCCCCCCCCCCCCCCCCCAATTATCTGTTCTAAGGAACCGAATTTGGGTTTGGAATTTGGTTCAAAACACGTTATAAAATTTAATAAACACATTGTAAACTTCATTTTTATGCTTCATAAAGTAATCCAACCTCATTTTTGTGCAATCATCAATGAATAACACATAGTAAGATAAACCGTGAGATTTATTACTAGGTGCGGGTCCCCAAACATCAGAATGAACTAATATAAATGGTTTCATGGAATGATTTATACAAGCAGAATAAGAGTGTTTATGACATTAAGCTAAAACACATGATTCGCAGTTTAACTTTATTTTTAAACCTCTAAAAGAAGGAAAAAGATGCTCTAAATACCCTAAAGACGGATGACCAAGTCTATGATGCCACATCCAGAGTTGTTCCACTAAACCGTGAGTAAGCGCTGCTTTGTCATGTTGGGGTCTCTCATCTACGTAGTACAAACCGTCCCTCTATGTATCATGCCCAATTATCGTCCTTGTCCGAAGATCTTGCACAATACAAAAATCAGCTCCCATTAGTACGGTGCACTGTAATTCTTTACTCAACTGACTAATAGACAACAATTTATGAGATAATCCAGGAGCAAGGAGACATTTATTCACAGAAAGGTTAGGTGAAAATTCTAGTAGACCCGACTCCTTCAACTCTCACATAACTTCCATCGGTGGTTTTTTGTGGGAATTTTCCAGGGAGACTAAATCATCAAGGTCATATGGCATAGTATCGGTGGCTCTACAATCAAATACCCAATGCGGGTACTTTGGGTTATGGGATTGGATTTTCTTACTCCTTGCTTGAGGTCCACGTGTTAGGCTTGTTTGTGAGTTTAGGTTGAGGACGACTCTTGGGCCAAGGAATTAAGTGGGTATTGGTCTGGGGGCTTTTTAGGGTAGGTCGTGAGGGTGAGAGCTTTAGAGTTGGTGATTTTATTTATCTCACATCCGCCCCTTTTCCTCCTCCATCCGTTTCTTCAGATCTAGGGTTATGGCCTCCCCTAAATTCTTTACCTTCCTCCGCCGATTTCTAGTCTCCACCTACAGGCTTCTACTCACTACCTTCCTTGCTTCTCGGTAAGTGTGTTGTAAATGCATTCCCCCTCTTCTTACGTTTCCTTTGCTCGAAGTTCACTGGCTTTTTGGACTTTCCACTACTCTTCCGGGCTTGTAACTCACTCCACCACTATGTGTAATTTATAATCTTGAAGTAGCCATCTTTTGTGTGCATACTCCCCCCCCCCCCCCCCCCCTCCACAATGGGTGCATCTGAGTTGTGACTTATCTTGCTCGCCTCGCCGGGATTGGGGTTTGTCCTCTTCTCCTCGCGAGGCTGGCTCCTTCCATTTCTCGATCTCGTGGCTAAGCTACTCCTAGCACCAGGTATGTTCTCGGACGGCTCTTCTGCTATGAGTATGGTTCTCCTGGCCACCTCCCTTCGAATCAACCCATACACCTCCTCCACGGTCGAAAAGGGGACTTTATTTAATATTTCTCTTCTGTCTTCATCGAATGTGTCGTTGATGCCTAATAAGAGCTGGTATACTCTAGTTTTCTTTGTGATCTCGTTATAGATTGTTATATCTTCAGGGTGTTTCATGGGATTTGGTACCCGTCGGTCGATTTCCTTCCAGACGACCATCATCTTCCCATAAAACACCTCGATTGTCTCCTTCCTTTGTCTCATAGTGTTTGCTTTGACAGTGAGATCGTATACCTAGAGCTCGTCTTGTCCGCCACTAAAATGGGTTTCAATCCCTTTACATAGGTCCCTTGATGTTGGGTAATCAAGGAACTGTTGAACCATATTTGGCTCTATATTCTCTATGATCCATGAAAACACGCCGGAGTCCTGTTGAGTCCATCTTAGGTAGCTTGGGTCATCAGTGTTTGGAGGGGCGGCAATGATATGATTGAGTCTGCCTCGCCCACTGATGGCCAAGTACATAAGTTTGGACCACTTGGTTTAATTTACGTGGTTCAGCTTCTCGGCCAAAACCACGCTTGATTGATTCTCGGTCTCATGACCGTTGTTGGTGTTCAACTGATGTAACAGTTGCCACAATTAGTTTATTGTGACTGGTTTTTCAGCCAAGTCTGTGTTATTTTAATTGTCATTGAATTTTGTCATTAAAAGGTAAGATCTGGTATGTGATGAAGCAAGATTAAGTGTATTCTCTAATACTATAAAGACGCAAGTAATCAGATAAAAGTGTTTAATTTGATTATCATGGTAAAATAGTTTGTATTTCTTGTATGATCAATTGTTACAGATGTTGCATATTTATACTACTGTACATAACCATTTCCAATAATTGTATCTAGATAGAACTCTATCTCACACCTGTTAATCTATCTTATCATATCTGTTAATTAATCCTATCATATCTGTTACCCTTATTTCTATCTTGTTCTTATCTTATCTTGCTAACAATTGCAACATAAAGAGTAAATAGAATTAACAAATTTTGAGCTCTAAATGGACAGTAAAGAAATGAATAAAATAATACCTGGGCAAGAAGGAGCAAGATGCAAGACGTTCTGTCCAGAAATGGTTTCAGTAACTAGTTTCCTCAAACTTTCCATATCTAATTTGGAAGTTATATCTTTCGCCACATCATAGCATTTATTCCAAATCGCAAGGAACATAATATTGTAGTCGCTATAGAGTAGTAAACTTGAAAGATTTGATACTGTCGATAATAAATATGATGCAAGAGGTTGATGTTGGTTACATATGGCTAGCTCCAGAGGTCCTTTGTCAGCTTTATTTTTTACAAACCATGGCAACATTGTTGGATGTATACTTATCCATTGAGGGGCAATTTTTTTAAAAGCATCTACAAGATGCTCTGCAATTCGGTGCGTAGCTTCATGGGACGCTGAGGATGTCGCAGCAACATGGAAAAGAGTATTCCCGTTTTCATCTCGACTATCAATGAGCTCGGGTATTATTTTAGAGGAACCCGAATTGAGCAAGTTCGGAAGATCTTCAAAAGGCCCTATTTCGCCGATATTCACCCAACTACGTACTTTGGTGTGTATGGATTTTGTGTAGTCATGATGACCGTTACGCCTAGCAATGAACAAAGGAATTAGATCGTTCCATGTTCTAAGACCAGTATCATCCATAGACAAGATATACTCCACCAAATGCGAAGCATTTGATTTTAAGGCCAAGGTCAGGACTGTGTCTCCATCATCAGTTAGAGCCAGCCATGGAAATAAATAGTTTGAGATGCTTGAGGCCTGAGCTGCCACTTCTTGTTTGTAAGCATCAATTAGTACTATTGCTATGTCCAAACCTTCTTTGTCTCTGTAACGTGCTAGAATATGAAGAGGGTTGCAGCCTTCGTTGTCAGTTGCGGATATTAGGTCGATAAAAGCTCTCCTTACACTGGGTGTAATACCATTATTCTTCTTAAGAACAAATTCAACTGGCCACAATTTAGTATGACATGCCCAGTAATGGAGAACTGACCATTTTCTGTAATCGTTATGCTCAACTAAATTTGGCTTTTTTTCTAGCAGCAATCTACAAATTTCTTCTCCTTCAGAAATTAAGAAAACACTTCTTTAAAATGTAAATGGAAAAAAATATTCAAAATAAAAACAAGATCAATAAGATATACTGAGTCTTGTGTCTCTTTGATTAAAAAATAAATTGTATGCTATGCAATGTCAACCTCTAGTCAAAAAATATACTCTGTCCAAAATTAATAATAGTGAATATCAACTAAGGATAGAAGCATAGACAGTTTCACAATGGCTATAACAATTTGTAGCCACTGTTATTTTTAATCATAACCTTTCATAGAGTTGACTGTTGTTTTTTAAATCTTCATTTAATTGATATAAAAAGTAATAAATCTTCCAATATAATTGAAAAAATTGAAAATAAATACTCCTTCGAAAAACAACCTTCTTCATCCTTGAATTTTCCTTCCATTGATATGTTAGATACCTACATGGTGTTTTCCATTTCTCTAATTCATTCATCTCTTCAAATTCTAGAAGTCACTGATACTACGGTTACTTAGCTTATAAGTCATTATTTTATCTTTTTATCTGAAGGACTCCATGTTATATGTTGACTAGTATATTTTTCCCCTAAAATACATCCAAGTATATTAATTTCTCACATATATAGAAAAAAAATGAACTTTTTTGCTTCATAAATAAAATAAGCTTCATCGACTGTTGGTAACTTTCAAAACAGCTTCAATGAAGTTTCAAAATTTATTTTATATCTCCGTCTCAAAAAAAAAAAAAAATTGTATATCTTGTATTTTATTTCTTTAATAAAACATTGAAGGAGAGAACAAGTATAATAAAACATCGGTTAACTTTATACATTATCTATCACTATATAATATAAGATAACAAAACAGAGAAATCATTTTCTCTCCAAAACTTAGCAAAATTTTTATTTATTTATTTTCATAAAAAAATCAATTTAAATTTCTTAATTATTGTCAGAGCACGTCATACCATCCAAAAGTTTCAATTAAAAAAAAATTTCCATATATAAGATATCATAAAAAAAAATACTAGGAACCCAAATGTAATTTCAAAGAATATGTACACTATATAATATAATTTAGAGAGAAAATTTTTTTATGGATATTTTACAGTGACTAATTATGTTAGTTGGTGACACATCATACCTTTTTCACTTAGTATACAACCTTAAAAATTTTGGAAAAAACTGACCCAAATCGAACTCAACCCATTTATAAAGGGTTGAGTTGTAATTTACAACCTAATTATGTAAATGGGTCAACACAATCCAACCCGATAAATAAATAGGTTAGGTTGGGTTGAAATTTTTACCCTGACCCAACCTGTTTATTTATTGGGCTTGGTTTTGCTCAATTTTTCTTTATGGGTCGGGTTAAATTATACCCTAATATCATTGTCTTAACCAGTTATTCCTAACATCTCTGCCTTTCAAATTTCTATTCTGCATTTCTGCCTCTCTAATTATGTAAAAATTTGAGATTTTTCATTATGTAAAAATTTGACTTTAATATTTTAAAAGGTTGGTTTTGGGTTGATCTATCCCATAGCAGCTAGGTTGGGTTAAAATTTTTAACCTATTTATAATATGTCGAGTTTGGATTTACAAATCTCAACCTGAACCCAATTGTGTTGAACCCGAACCCAATTGAGTTGAACCCAAATACAACCCATTCTAACTCAATCCAACCCATTATCCGCTCTAGTTCTAACTAGGTTAAGGACCCAATCCAGACCCGGTTAGACCCGACCCATCCTTAAGCTATGAGTCTAATTTTTTTAGACCCATTGGATCCAGGTCGGATATGGCTCTAAATGTAATTGGGTCGGATATGAGTCAGGATCCAAAAAATTTAGACGTAGATCCGATTCAGATTCGACCCATGGACCCGAAAAATTTTAAAATCTAATCTTCATTTAGAACTAAAACTAAAGATTCATTCGCACTGCTCTACCGCCTTCAGCTCTTTTTTATTGCCACTCGCCACGTAACATATTTATATAATTTTGATGTATAATTTGTGATTACTAGCTTCTCGTCGTCACACCCATGCAAATATATTCAACTGGGTTTAAGATTACTAGCTTATGTGTGATTTCAAAACTTTCGAATAGTGATGCACTTGATCTTAAAAACATTGTAATAGAGTACAGTTGAGTTTAGGACTTTTGATTTAGTGTTGGAATTTAACTCTAGTTCTTACTTGTTTTCCATTCACTAAACTAAAAATTGTTTTGCATGTATTTCAATGATACAAATTGTGTGCTTAAGAAATGATTGATTAATTTAACTCATTTCACATAATAATGCAATTTATCTTCATTTATAACACTTAATCGGTAAATAATTCTAAGGTCTAAAATATGAAAATACATCTAACTATAAAACATGTAAATAATAATCTCATAAAAATAAAAATATGTTAAGTACCCATTTTGAACCTGAAATCTATAAGATCCAGTGGATTTGGGTAAGGGTCTGAAATTTTAAAACCTAATGAGACTAGAACGGATATGAGTCTAATTTGAAAATAATACGTATGGATCTAGGTCTTATAAGACCCGACCCATTACTATCCCTATTTCTAACCTTCACCACAAAATCACCCTTTAGTTTCTTTATATTTAAAAGTAAACTATAGAATAATCATCGTTTTCAAGTTTTGTATATTCTGCTCTGCTTTTCTGTCTATATTAATAAGAATGGTTAGAATATCAATTTGATAGATTAAAGACTATGACAGCCCAAGGCCACTAGCGACAGAGACCCACTATAAAGTTTTAATGAAGGAAGCAATGCCATGATTATGGTGTGTGCAAGGTTTACGATTTTTGAAATGAGTATTTAAAAGATTGAACAAAGGCTAACTGGATTATATTATTTAATTTTCCTTTTTCATAATTGAAATAAAAAATAGTAATTGATAAGTTTGACTATGTTGTATTTCTATAATGTCCCAAAAGTTTAGTTCTTGTATATTTAATTAGATAAGATTAGATTGGATTTAAGCTTTATTATTATACTTACAAACTTATAATTACTTTTATCTTTTTTTTTTATATATATATTCCATCCAGTTTTAAATACATCAGTTTATCCTTACTCGACAATGATTTCGGGAAAGATCTCGAAACACTTGCTATTTTATGAATTGAAAATGGTAAAGTATATATGTACCTGCTGAACGTGGTATGAGGCTTGAGACCATATGTAAGGGATTTGGATAGTTGGGGGCGCAGCTGAAAGTAGTGTCGGATCGCAAGATCTTCAACGCTAAGTCACTGTAACTTCCATCTATAGCTTTGGAAAGTAAGCTATAGCCATGGCCATCTGTGGTGTTGCAAAAGAACTTCATATCCATTGACAACACTTCCAACGCACATTTCTCACTTCCATATGAAATAGCATAGTGACAAAGGGTTTCACCCGGTTCCTGGCCGCAAGCCGTCATCAACCATGGCTTCGGAGTCAAAGATGGAGAAGATCTGTATACATTCAAGAAGACCTTTACTATGTCAAGGTTCCCAATTTTAACGGCCAAATGTAGAGGGTTGGATTTGTTTTTACTGCAGCGTTGATTTGTGAGGAGTTTGTGTGTGGCTTCGGTTGGTAAATTTTGGACTGCTTCTCTTATGAACTCTTGGCGATGATTCAATACAGCTAAGTGGAGGATATTGCCGCAATGCCTGCAATTGACAAGATTATGAGTCTCATCATAGAACATTGTGAAATAGTACTCGAGTGGTACATATGAAGCAAAACTTTCTTTCAGGAAGTTCACATCTCCATTCAGTGCTGCTTCCTTAAGCTTTTCCGTATCATTGAATTCTAGCTTGTCACTGGCTGGAGATGGAGGTGGAGGTGGAGGTGGAGGTGGAGGTGGAGGTAGAGGGGGAGCATCCATTTTTGAGTAGATTATATTGGCTACGTATCTGCTGCTTGTTTTATGCTATGTTATCCACGGCTTTTATAATGGGTAATATCACTTTGCCGAATTCATCCTTTTCAATCTCTCCTAAGGCCTAAGGGGTTAATATTATAGAATCCATAGATTAATCTCTTACGTTTTCCCCTCTCCAAGGTGTCGGATAAAGCAATCAAAGTAGACTTCTTTTGCAATTATGGAATTATTCCCTTTATATCAAATAATTCTTCATCCATTTCACAAATATTGCATTAGGTAGAGTATTAAGATTTCTAATAGACAACTTTATAAGTATTATATGTTATTTTCAGTAAGTAAAATCATTTATAAAAAAGTAATCATATGTTATTATATGTTATTTCGGGGTAGTAAACATATGTTATTATATGTTATTTCGGAGTAGTAAATATATGGTTATATAGAATACGATTATTTTATTTTATATTACTAATTTCATCCGTAAAATAGTTCCACCATTGTAAAATTAATTGAAAAAAATCATTAAAAAAAAGGTGCACAAGGTCTAATAATGAAATAATATTTTTTTTAGAAGAAAACTCATCAAATAGAGTAGAATAATGACGATGTCTTTAAATAAGTGTTAATAGAATATTTATAGTCTTCAATAGTTGGGTGTATCATTGAATACTAAAGGTATATTTAGCAAATCATAAAATTAAAAACTCAAAATCAATATCAGAGCATATATTTAGTACATAGTATATATCTTAATACTCAAGATGCTACTACATACAAAACTACTATTAATATTATACCTATTATTCACCAAGATAAAATTTTGATTGCACTTTATCAAAAAATTAAAAACAAAAATCTTAAATTTGAGATATTTGTATGGTTAATGACATAATTAGATTGACAAGAGACTAAATTTATTTAATGTAAGACTCCATAAACTTAATAATTTATAGATTATAATTTTAGGAATTAGAAAAATAGAGAACAATAATTAGAAGTAGGGATAAAGGTGCAAATTTCATTAAAAACTAAAATATTTAGTGTCATAAATGGTTTAAATTAATTATCATCATTAAAAACTTAGTCAAGACTTTTTAAAAAAAATTATTTAAACAATAAATTTAAAAATAGTTTTGGGCCCTTCTGAGTTCTGAGCCCTACGCCCTAGGCGGTTGCACTCCGAGCCTAAGCTTAGGGACGACACTGATCATAACTAGTGATAAAAGAATAATATGTAAATAATGAAAAAGAAAACATATTGCAATATTTTAAGAATGAAAGATTTCTATTAGTTCTATACTACAATATCACCCTTAGCTTTGGTACAAATGCTGCGATTATTTTAAATACAAAACACATTAATTATATATAATCCCAAAAGAATCAAGTGATGTGGTTTTTTAAATAACTGCAGCACTTATAACCACAAAAATATTGTAGTTTTCTAAATAACTGCAACACTTGTAACCATAAGTGCTATGTTTATTTTTTTTTAAAAAAAAACTCAGCATATGATCTAAATGTTGCTGTTTTCTAAATAACCACTGAAGGTTTTAGAGCACTCAAGGGGGGGGGGGGGTGAATTGAGTGTTAAATAGTCTTGGCCTATTTTTCTCACTTTTTCGATCTGTGGGAGGAACCAGTTGTGCTGGTTCCTATTAGCAGCGGAATGTATGTAGAGCAATAAAGGAAGACACACAATTTAACGAGGTTCAGCTAACTCAGGACTACATCCTCCTACTCTATGCTCTTTTATTAATCTACTCCGAAAAACAAAGAACACAGACACTCAACTGTTTCCCTACTCCGGGAACCAGTTCACCCCACACTTTACTCCGAGTGTGCACTCGACTTACACTAGTAAGCCCTTTTGTGTTTGAACTCACAAACACTCTCCCAGCCTATCAACCCCTCTGTTGAAGGCTCTTTACAGAATCAAGCTCTCCTTTGATCTTGTTTCTGAAAGCTAATATGAGAGAAAAATATAAGTTCTAATGGTGCTTGTGTATATGACTTAATGAAAGGTTTTTATGCTTAAGTGTGTATAATGCTCTCTAGAAATAAACTCAGTTTTCTTCACATGAGAGACTTGTTGAATTAGGTTGATTAGATGAGTTTATATATATGATTACAAAAACCCTGGCTTTCCTAAAATCACATAATCTTTTGAGTTGTCATCTTATGTGAGTTTAGGAAAGTATTTATCTTATTTGACTTAATCATATAGATAAAATCAAATAAGGTAAATACTCCTAGTTTTTAGGTAACCAATATATTCTCATCTAATCTACCAGCTGCTCAATATATTTTCCAAAATAATTCTTAGAAAATATTTTTACAAAATCTTTTCAAAGATACGCAGCTTGATATTCCATTCAGTAAACCTGGTTCCCTAAACCTGGTTCCCTAAATTGAGTAAGTTATGAATTCTGTTCTAGTTTTGTACCAGAATTCATAACATGACTTATCACACTTAAAACACTTATATTACCTACTCATATAAGTCATACTATGGAGCACATTACATGAAAAACTAGATTAACAGTAAAGTACAAATATTCTTCTTTTCATGTAAACTACAAGACTTGAATCTTCCTTGGATGCTTCATCTTGAGCAAAGTATCTTTCTTCGAATGTCTTCGAAAGGCTTCTATGCTCCAAGTCTTGGAATCAGCTTAACTACTGCACATATAACATGGTTAACATGCAATAGATAATATGTGACTACTTTACAGCATAGTAGTCAAGGAGACAGTTCCAACTTCTTGTGACCTGTTTCCTGTAACTGTTTGTCATCATTCAAAACATCAAAACTTAAGGAACTCAACAACCACATCACTTGCAGTACAAGTGCTGCAATTATTTAGAAAACCGGAGTAATTGTGGTTTATTTCGTCCAGCCTAAGCTCCAACATTTCGGCATTTTGGACACACTTAAAAAACTAGAGTTTTATCTTCTTCCCCTATTTCTCCATAACCCTAATATCTTCCCATAAGTCCCACTCCCCTTACCCCCCCCCACCCCACCCAACTACCCACATTGCATCGATTTTTTGCCCCACCCATGTACATTTCTCAAAGTACTCAACCTCTCCCTTCACGTGCTTCTATATATTTGCACTAACTATGGAGAGAAGAATTTTGGTTTGCACACATTGACCTTCTCTTTCTCCCACTTTGTTTTGAAGAAGAATTCACTACAAACAATCCCATTTTGTTTTGAAGAAGTCTACAATATAAATAATCCCATTTTAAAGATAATGCACTAGTTTATTTTTGAATTTTCGAACTACCTAATATTCAATTTTCGAATTTCTTATGTATGGTGTACTTCAATTTCTAATTTGAGGCATCTATGTGGGAGAACCTTGCTTAAAATTGAATTACATGTGTCTTGGTAATTGCTTGATGTTTTTTCGGGTCTATTAGCTTTATTGTGCTTGTATTTTCTTGGAAATGATGGTTTGTAGCCTTAAGACTCATTAGATCTCAATTTAGCTTGAATTTAGCAAAATTGGTTTGAATGCATAGCCCTATGTTTCGTCTTTGTAGAATGATGAAACAAAATGATGAATTATTTCTATGAAATTCAAGTAATATTGATTGTCAAACATAAGAGTTTCCAACCTTGCTATGCTTTGGTGCGAAATTTGTGAATTTTAATTGCCTCGGTATTGAAATTGATAATCTTTATACCACTTCAATGTATGATATACTTTAATTTAGCTAATAGTAAGTGAGAAGTGGATTTTGATTGGGATCTACTCTTTCTTATACACCTTTTCAAACTAAAGGGGATTAGCCACACTAGTCTTGTTGTTTTGATATTAACCTAATTAGGTTTTGTTAAGGTAATTAGGTTAATGTCAAAACAACAAGACTAGTGTGGACGATTTAGGAATTTTATAATTTACCTAGTCATAAATTAATTTGAGATTATCTTGATTCTTAACTTAAGCATATGTCATAAGTTTATAAAGGCTCTTCTTAGTTTTTACAATGTTTTTTTAATACTTATAAATAACACTTGGTTAAATACTTAGTTTTAAAATTTACAAAATTCGAGATAATTCATTTTCCATGGGTAGAAGTGCATTTCGAAGATATTTCAATTGGATTGTCTTTTATTTGAAGGTGATTTTCTTGTTCACACTTGTTGTCTTAAAAAATCATCTCTAGTTATATTAATCATAAATATGAAAGTATTTAATGTAAAATATTTATCATATGAATGTTAGAAAAATATGAAATTAAAAGTATTTTATTTGTTGGATTATGCTTGGTGATTGAAAGATTGGTTTAAGTTGATGTTCAAAATATGAAAACTTTGTTGAATTTTTTTGTAAAAAGTGTTGTACTTGTCCTTATTAGATCTACCAACAATGATCCATATTATTACTACATATAAATTAGTGTCTTACTATGAATTAGGATATTAATACTACCTCAATCGAGTTAGATATGGCTTGAATGTATTTTCTCCTTAATATATAAAATAATGTTTTTGATTATTAATTACATTGCCTTGAACTCCTAATCAAGTTTATTCGTTTCTATTTAAGTAGTTCTAAATGGATCGAGATTGGATGTACGATAACACTAGACCTCAACGGAGTACTTACGAGGGGTTGAGGAGTTTGCTGGAGTTGCCCTTAGACACCAAGTAGAGAATCAATCCTAGATAATTCATTGTCCTTGTTGTGATCATAATAACTCAAGGGGGTATCGTGACATTAATGAAACCAAAGATTGTTTAATTCGCTATGGTTTTAAAGAAAATTATCTAAGGTGGACTTGGCATGGTGAAATAATAGATTTTGGGGTAAGCACTAGTAACCGCACAAGTAGGGACAAGACACCTTGCTATGAAGATATTGTCAATGTAAAGGAGTATAATAAGAGTAGTGACGAGGATAGAATATATAAGATGAGGCAAGATGTACAGGACCATATCACAGAATGTCCTCATATCTTTGATAATATACTTAGAGATGGAGAGAAGCCTCTATATCCTTCTTTCACTTCACACACTAAGCTAAGTGCTACCATGGAAATCTTCAACTTAAAGGCACATCACAACTAGACTAACATGAGTTTTACACACTTATTGTAAGTTTTATCAGACTTGCTTCTCGAGTGAAATAAACTACCAATTTCTAACTACGAGGCCAAGACTATTAAAAATTAGTTAGTAAGTGTTATCAATAGATTTACATTGCAAGGTTGGTTGAAATTAAACATTAAAACTAATCAATGTCTTTTTCCAGTGTTTTCAAAAGACTTACATTGTAAGAAGATTAAACCAAAAATCCGACATCGACATGGATAGATCTGAAGGTGAATTGATTAACTAATTTTGGTGAAATAATTCTATCATATGGCTTACATTACTATTTTTTACTTAATAGTGTGCTCAACAACGTGGTGGAACAGAGTACAGCTACTTCATGATGCAATTTATGCTTGATGTCCTCTTCGGGTGTAGTAGTGGAATGCCTATGTCAGAGGTAAGAACTTGTGCACATAAATTAATTGTTTTGAGTAAAAATAGGTCAAATAGGAATGGTTTTGGGTAAGAAACTAGACTTTGGATAGATAATGGTGAATTTTCCTAGAACATGCCCCAAACACTTCAGATACATCGATTTGAGTCAAAATGCGTCAGATATGAGCGGTTTTGGGTAAGAAACTAGAGTTTGGATAGAAAATGACGTATGCCTCAAACACTTCAAATATATCAATTTGAGTCAAAATAGGTCAAATAAGAGCGATTTTGGGTAAATAATGGCATATTTCCCCTAGAACATGCCCAACCACTTCAAATACAATGATTTGAGTCAATATAGGTTAAATAGGAGCGATTTAGGGTAAATAATGGTGTATTTCACAAAGATTATGCCCCAAAAACTTCAAATACATAGATTTGAGTCAAAATAGGTGAAATAGGAGCGGTTTTGGGTAAGAAACTAGACTTCGGGTAGAAATGGTCTGTTTTCTTTAGATCATGCCTCAAACACTCAAATACATCGATTTGATCAAAATAGGTCGAATAGGATTGGTTTTGTATAGATAAAGGCGTGTTTCCTTTAGAACACCCCTATAACACTTCAAATACATCAATTGAGTCAAAATAGGTCAAATAAGAGCAATTTTGATTATGAAACTAGACTTTGGATAGAAATGTCTTATTTCTCCTAGAATACGCCTCAAACACTTCAAATACATCGATTTGAGTCAAAATATGTCACAAAGGAGCGGTTTTGGGTAAGAAACTAGAAATTGGGTAGAAAATGATGTATTTCCTCAAGAATATGCCTCAAACACTTCAAATACATCGATTTGAGTGAAAATAGGTCAAATAGGAGCATTTTGGGTAGATAATAGCATATTCCCCCTATAACATGTCAGAAACACTAATACATCAATTTGAGTCAAAATAGGTCAAATAGAAGAGGTTTTGGATAAGAAACTAGGCTTTGGGTGGAAAATGGTGTGTTTTCTCTTGAACATGCCTCAAACATTTCAAATACATCGATTTGAGTCAAAATAGATTACCTTAATTTGCATCCTCTTTTGAACTTTACTTTTGAAATACATTGCATTATATATATATATATATATATATATATATATATATATATATATATATATATATATTACTTTAATTATATCTTCATCGATCTTAGGTATGCAAAGGATTCAACGAACAACCCTTCTCCACCAAAGAAATCAATGAAGTCCGTAACAAATTGGCCAAGTATTTCATTGAGAACTTTTTTTAGATTACCTTACCTTTTGTGTATTTTCATGACGATACTATTGTATTTTTTTACATTTTTTTATTGGGTCATAGTTTTGATGTCCCATAATGAGTGCTTTATGACCCTATTAATGTATAAATGAATTCCAGACATCATATTGTATACTTTTTTATTGCAATATGTATAAATGGTTGATAATTGCAATGTATAACAGGTTTTTGTAATATTGTAATGATTTGGTTTAGTAGGGACCAGGATATATGTAAAAAAAATCCTTACTAATATGCAGCAGGTCTAGCATACAACCGCTGCATTTAAATTGCTCCACTATATAAAATTGTGGCGTATTTCCCCTAGAATTGTTGCATATTAATGCTAGTTCTAGTATTAATTTGTGGTGTATTATGCTTGACCCGTTGCATATTATTTAATGTTTTGTGGCGTATTTTTTATGCTGCAAATTAAAAATACTAATTTGTTGTCATCTTATTTGTTGCTAGCATTTTAACGCAGCATATAATACTAATAACACCACCACAAATTATATAATTTCTACTAGTGTAAAACATCATCCATGCATAAAATAATTTAATTCACCAAATTCATAAAATAAACGTTTTATAAAATGTGAAACCTGATTTTTGTATTTTTATTAGGGTAAATGACTTACATTTTGACCATCATCCAAGATTTAAAACTATCTACATGTAATAGAAATGAATTGAATACCTTATGCGAAACATAGACATAAATAGTTAGTATGCAAATATTACTAGGACAAGTCTCCACATTTACCTTCTTTTCCAAAATTTTCTAGTTTAACAACCAACAAATGTAAGAAAACTTAGATATTTTCACTAGTACACATATTTCCTCACTATAGGGGTATTTGGCATTTAGATGTTGGTTAGTTTGACTAGTTGTTCTAAATGGATTCTTATTCTGTCTATTTGACTATTCTATGCTTAAAAATGTGTTTGGTAAAATTTGTTGTTTGTTATGAAACATTTCATACAACATGACCTTCTTGGACATTGCAAAATTTTATTATCTATGTAATGTATTATTCATATATTTTATTATATAATACATTATCATCATTTCTTTAGTGTGTGACCATTATATTTAGATTATGTTACAAAATAATAATTGTGTATGTCCATTATTGTTTGTAACATCGTCAATAATATGACTATCCTTTTAACTTCCTTGTAACTCCTATATATCATTAGTTCATATTGTAACCCTTCATGAATAGACTCTTGATTGTCCACATAGGTTACATTGTTTATATCATGTATATATCTGTATAGATGGTTAAGTTGAAATAGGTTAGATATAGGAACAAAGAATTACCATCTATATATCTCTCTAATATCCTCCTTTCCCCTTATTTTATAACACATTATCAGCACCATTGCCAGCTAACTAAGTAGGATTACTAAACATTTACCGAGAATCGTATATCATCATGTAAGTATGATCTTCTACAATGATGATTACAATGTTGATTTTCTTCCATTTATATATGACAATATATATTTACGTCAAACTCCATTGCACATGCATTTTGTATAGCATTTTGTATGCATTGTGTTTAGCATTTTTTATTTTAATATTACAATATTGTGCGTATAGTTTTTTTTTGTGTTCTTTAGATGTTTTTATTTACTTTTTGTGATGTCTTATATGACTAAGGTAAGTGTAATCTATGTTTTTATACTCCTTATTAAATTTATATATACATGTTGTGTTATTTGCCTACATGTATGCTTATGTAATATTATTATTGCTACATTTTTTCATAATCATGTTCACTATCATGTTGTTAATTTGGCTAATAATTTTTAGTATATATTTTTGGATATTATTTATATATACTTATCTTGTAATATTATTTTATAGCGAAATATATCAAACCTTGCCAAACTTGAATTCGTGGCCCTTGATATTACTAGAAAGAATTATTTATCATGGGTGTTAGATGTTAAAATACACTTAGGTGCTAAAGCGCTTGGTGAAACAATCAAAAAGGCGAATGAGGCAACACCTCAAGATAAGGCTAAAGCCATGATATTCCTTCGCCATCATCTACATGAAGGGATCAAAAATAAATATTTAACTGTGAAAGACCCACAAATCCTTTGGAGTAATCTAAAGGAAAGGTATGGCCACCAAAAAACAGTGATACTCCCTAGATCTCGTTATGATTGGTTAAATTTAAGATTGTAAGATTTTAAATCTATTAGTGAATTTAACTCGGCTATGTTAAAAATAACTTCTCAATTGAAATTATGAGAAAATACTACTAATGCAGAAATGCTTGAAAAGACATACTCCACTTTCCATGCAAATAATATTGTCCTGCAGACACAATATAGAGAAAAGGGATTTTAAAAATATTTCGAATTAATATCTTGTCTTCTTGTGGCTGAGCAAAATAACAAGCTATTAATGAAAAATCATGAATCATGTCCTACTGGCTCTACTCCAGTCCCTGAAGCAAATGTGACAATCCATTATGGGAAAGAAGCTAAAAACAGAGACCATTCCAGTAGTGGTGGTCGAGGTAGAGGTCGCGGTCGTGGCCAATGGCGCAGTCGTGGTCGTGGTCGTGGGCATGGATATGGTAGAGGCCGTGGAGGTCATTTCAAAAACTGACATTCTCACCAGAAGTGGGAACGTAGGGATGATAAAGCTGATAAAGAGAGAAGTGAGACCAATATATGTTACCGTTGTGGAATAAAAGGCCATTGGTCTCGAGTTTGTAGAATTCTAAAGCATCTCGTTGAACTTTACCAAGAATTATTGAAGAAAGGAAAGAAGGTTTGCAAATCAATTAGAAGTTTCCGATTTCCTTATTTCCCTTAAAATGAATAATTTTGATTTTGGCAATACAACCCATTTAGAAGTTGCTGATTTCTTCACTAGCCCAGAAAGAAAAAATTAAATTTATATCAGCCTTAAGTATTACACTTAACCTAGTGATTTACTTATGTTAATTTCTATGGCTGTAATAAGGACATTTTATGCTTTATGAATTTATGAACTATTTGGGTGTTTTTTTTATTGATTTATTATTTTATCATCATTAAGTTTATGCTTAATTTTTGACATGTATTTTATTTCATGAAGATTATAGATACTACTCAAGTTCAATTTTTTATGAATGGTGAAAAATTATGTCTTGTTGATAGTGCAACTAATCATACAATACTTAAAAATAAAAAATATTTCTCTCATTTGATGATGAAAAGAATTAACGTGAATACCATATTAGGTAGTATAAATATCATTGAAGGCTTCGGAAGAGCCAACATAAAATTGTCTTGGGGAACTAAAATTAAAATAATTGATGTCTTATACTCCCCAATGTCTCAATGAAAGTTATTGAGTTTTAAGGATATTCGCAATAATGGTTATCATATTGAGACAATCAATGAAGAAGATAATGAATTTCTTTAAATCACGAATATAACTAAAGGCACAAAACATGTTTTGGAGAAACTCCCTACATTCTCCACTGGTTTATACTACACAAAAATCAATGCTATTGAAACTCATGTTATATTAAACCTGAAGTTTACTGATAACTTTGGTGTTTGGCATGACCGGTTGGGCCATCCCGATTCAATAATGATGAGAAAAATAATTGAGAATTCATGTGGACATTCTTTGAAGAGCCAACAGATTATTCATAATAATTTTCCATGTGCTGCTTGCTCGAAAGGCAAATTGATAATTCGTCCATCACCAGTTAAGATAAATTTTGAATCAATTACTTTTATGGAACGTATACAAGAAGATATTTATGGGCTCATACATCCCCCATGTAGACCATTTAGATATTTTATGGTTTTAATTGATGCATCGTCTAGATGGTCACATGTCTTGTTATCAACTCGTAACCTAACATTTGCGAGATTACTTGCCCAATTGATTAAGTTACTTCTCAAGCCTTCAATGATTATTGTATGTCCATTGGGATAAGTGTTAAACATCCTGTAGCACATGTTCATACACAAAATAGTTTGGCAGAGTCATTAATTAAACATCTTTAGTTAAGTGCTAGACCATTGCTTATGAAATCTAATCTCCTAATTTCTACATGGGGACATGCCATATTACATGCAGCAGCACTAATTCGCATCAGGTTTATGTCCCAATAGCTCCACCACAACGCACTAAGATGGGACCTCAAAGGAGGTTAGGGATATATGTTGGATTTGAAGCCTCATTAATAATTAAATACCTAGAGCCTACAATAGGGGATCTATTTACGGCACATTTTGTAGATTGTCATTTTAACGAGACACTTTTTCCAACATTAGGGGGAGAAAAAAGAGAGCTGGAAAAGGAAATTAAATAGAATGGATTATCATTATCATTTCTTGATCCTCGAACCAAATAATGTGAACTGGAAGTTCAAAAGATAATTCATTTACAAAGTTTAGCAAATCAGTTGCAAGACTCATTGCTGACCCCAAAAGAGTGATTAAATTACATATTCTAGCTGTAAATGCTCCATTTAAAATAGATGTCTCGGAAAATAAATTTGCTAATGAGTCTAAACCACGTCAGAAACGTGGAAAACCAATAGGTTCCAAAAATAAGAATCCTCGGAAAAGAAAAGGAGCAATGATTGATGATGGTCAAATTGAAATAAAATTTTCTGAAGGGCCTCTAGAAGAGACTTTAGACATGATTCAAGAAGAAATTTAGGTACCTGATAATGAAGAAATTTCAACAAATTATATCATGTCTGGAATTATATGGAAACAAAATCAAATCGACATTGATTATATTTTTGAATGCAATGTAGCATTAGATGTTATAGTTAATAATGAGGATCATGAACCAAAATCCATTAAAAAATGTAGACAAATAAATGATTGGCCAAAATGGAAAGAAGCAATTGAAGCAGAGTTAAAATCTTTTTGGAAAAAGAGAAGTATTCGAAGCTATAGTCCGTACACCTGAAGGTGTAAAGCCAGTGGGATATAAATAGGTCTTTGTACGAAAGAGAAACAAAAAGGGTGAAGTTGTAAGACATAAGGCACGATTAGTTGCACAAGTAAAGTCTAGTTCTCGAGAACATTTCTGTATAAAATTGAACAAATCTCTTTATGGATTGAAACAATCTGGGCATATGTGGTATAACCGTCTAAGTGAGTATTTGTTAAAAGAAGGTTATAAGAATGATCTTGTCGGCCCATGTATTTTTATAAAGAAATTTAGATCAGGATTTGTTATAATTACAGTGTATGTTGATGATTTGAATATCATTGGAACTCCTGAAGAGATTTCGGTGACTGTTGATTGTTTAAAGAAAGAGTTTGAGATGAAAGATCTTAGAAAGACAAAGTTTTTCTTAGGGTTACAAATAGAGCACCTAGAGAATGGAATCCTTGTGCATCAATCAACATACATAGAAAAAATTCTTAAAAGATTTTCTATAAATACAGCACATCCATTGAGTAGCCCTATGGTTGTAAGATCGCTTGATGTAGAGAAGGATCTTTTCCGACCTCGGGAAAATGATGAAGAAATTCTTGGTCCAGAATTACCATACCTTAGTGCAATTGGAGCACTAATGTACCTTGCAAGTCATACATGACCCAACATATCATTTTCAGATAATTTATTAGCAAGGTTTAGTTCAGATTCAACCCGAAGGCATTGGAATGGGATTAAACATATACTTCGTTACGTTCAAGGTATGAAGGATATGGGCTTATTTTTCCTTAAGATGTCCAAAGAAAAATTGATTGGTTTTGCAGATGCAGGTTATTTATCTGATCCACATAATGCTCGATCACAAACTGGATATTTGTTCACATATGGTGGTACTGCCATTTCTTGGCGTTCCATGAAACAAACCATTGCAGCTACTTCTTCCAATCATTATGAGATTTTGGCAATTCATGAGGCTAGTCGTGAATGTGTTTGGCTAAGGTCGGTAATTCAACATATTAAAAGCATTTGTGGTTTATCATATGGGAAATAGGCACCGACAATTCTATATGAGGATAATGCTTCTTGTATTGCTCAACTTAAGGAAGGATACATCAAAGGTGACAGAACAAAGCACATCTTACCCAAATTTTTCTTCACTCATGATCTTCAAAATAATGGGGATATAAATATTTTGCATATTTGTTCAACTGAGAATTTAGCAGACTTATTCACTAAGGCTCTCCCAACCACAACATTTAAAAAGTTAGTTTATCATATTAGATTGCGTTGTATCAAAGATCTCCAGTGATATAATAATGAGGGAGAGTAATTGTGCGCTGCACTCTTTTTCCCTTATCCATGGTTTTTTCCTGGAAAGGTTTTTAATGAGGCAGCATATAAGCGCATTAAATCTCTTTTAGATAATGGGCATCCAAGAGGGAGTGTTACAAAATAATAATTGTGTATGTCCATTATTGTTTGTAACATCCTCAATAATATAACTATCCTTTTAACTTCCTTGTAACCCCTATATGCCATTAGTTCATATTGTAACCCTTCATGAATGGACTTTTGATTGTCTAGATAAGTTACATTGTTTATATCATGTATATATATGTATAGATGGTTAAGTTGAAATATGTTAGATATAGGGACAAAGAATTACCATCTACATCTCTCTTTAATATTCTCCTTTCCCCTTATTTTATAACAAATTATTATTTGTTATTATTGATATTGTTATTATTATTATTATTATCACTATTATTATTACAACTATCACTATTTATTTTTAAATGATATTATATTTATAATTTATAATATTTCTATTATCAGTATCATTATTATTGTTATTATTATTTTTATTGTTAATATTACTATTACCATTACTATTATCATCATCAACATTATTATTATTAGTGCTATTTATTATCATTATCATTATTATTATTATTATTTTATAATTTACTTCCTTAATTTTTTTATTAGTTGCTTGATACTTCCTCTATTTTAATTGTTTAATGAGAGTGTTTCAATCCAAAAATATTCTAAAAGTAGTAAAGATTTCAAATATGACTAACTTTTGGAACTACTTATTTTAAAAGTTAGGATTATAAAAAATGAATGGAGTGAGTAATTTTTGTGAAGTTAGAGAGAGGAAACATAAGTTTTTAAGTGGTTTTTTAATATAGTCGAATGAATATTTGTTTATATAGCATAAAATTTTGTGATAGTCGGTGAGTTTTTTTAATATTTAAAAGTATGAGAAAAATGTTGCCAAATTATTTATTTATTTTTGACAAACAAAAGAAAATAACTCAATACAAAGAAAGCGCTAAGCAAGCACGATGGTGTGCCCTAGCAACTTGTCCCCGATCAACAATATGTACAGAAGAAATCTAAAATCACGAGGCAATGTGTTGTATCTGGCAAACCACAATAAAATTTTCCACAATGTCAAGGTCATTTTGAAGATTAGAAACCAACTTCCAAGATTGGTAAAAAGCCAAAATGATGATAGACCACTAAAGATGTCCACCTCAAAGTGCAAAGACAGGCCAAAAGTCTTAGCATGAAGGGCAAAAGATACAAAACCACTGGCTGAACCCCTATCTCTCACTCTCCCACTTCCTAGACTTTTGCAAATCTCCCATCCTATCCTAGTCCGGAGAGATTAAACCTTCCAAGAGCCATCAACCTCTATGGTGAGTAACCAAAGCATTCATCCGAGCCACCCGACCAATCGATACGAAGCTTGGTGGGGGACCCAAAGGTTATTTCACACTGTTGCAAAAAGCAAAGATTACTCATTTTCCGAGTCAGAAAATCTAAATGATCATTAAGGAGCAAATTTACCGTGACACACATGTGTCCACATCGCTACAAACTATGTTAAACACCAAATCATTTCTCATGAACCACAAATCCCTAAGAGTACACACAAACCGCACTAACCTAAGACGGTCAATCCCATCCATACTATAAAATAGGTGGATATATGATGAAAGCCAATCACGGAATAATTGACCCTTATTAAAATTTGAGTTGATATCTAAAGATCCACTTCTCCAAACCCTAATCGCAAAGGGGCACAATCTAAAGACGAGCATGGGCCATATCCTCCAAGGGAAATCCATATTAGCAAAAACACATAGATATCTCAAATAGCCCTCTTTTTCTGAAGATGGTGCATCACCGGGATCCCTTCATAATTAATCTTCCACAAAAAAACAACCATTTAGGCTTCACTGCTCGAATGTGCCATAACTGCTGAAAAACCTTGGATCTCCCCGAATTGTTCTACATCCCCTGGGGGAAAGGTCACCGACTCTAAAGAAAATCATAGCAAGACTTCATTGTCAACTTGCCAGATCGATGAAAGCACCAAAAAAGATAATTTATGTCCTACATAAAAGGAGGATCCAACCCAAGATTTCCCTTGCCGAGGAACCATCAAAGAATCCAAAACCTTAACTGAATTCCAGCTACCAGTCCGGTTATCTTAAAATTAACTCACCTTAAACCTAGATGCATTCGAAAGAGTTACCTAGGAAGGACACACTAGACCTCACCATTGACCCATCTCACCGAACAAGCTTTGATCTTATCCCCGCTACCCACCTTTCAATTGCAACATACCTCCTAAAACTAGGTTTTCTGATGTATAGAGGTCACCATATCCCTAAGAATAACCTATTCCACTCATATTGTTAAAACTCCCAAAAGAAAAATAAAAGGATAACTTCACGCCATAAACCATGAGATTAAAATATGTACGCCTCACCTCCCTTATTAAATGAGATTTATTTAAATCCTCAAGACGATGCACACCCAAATCACCCATATCCTTCGATTTCTTAACAATATAACTTTTAATCCAGTGCATACCAGGATCCTATTGCTTCCCATAGAAAATGAGTAATGAAGGAATTCAACTTTAAAGTCACCAAAATAGGAACCTCCAAAGAAGAGAAGTATAAGGTAGCAATAGAGACCAACACGGAATTAATAAGAAATTGCCACTACGGTACACTAAAATAAATATTGAATTCTAGGAGGAGATATTTGCCAAAATCTTGTCAATGAGAAAGTGGAAGTGAACTCTCCTACATCCTGCAAAATTTCAACGTTACAACTTTAGGAAAAAGTAATTATGTATCAGTTATTTTTCTTTTTTCCCTAATCACTCTTCAACCTAATTCACCCCCACTATTGAAATGAAATTACATCAAAAGAAATAGAAAAAAAATTGAAATGAAAAATACAACTTTTGACCTATATTGTCCATAAAGGTTAACCTTCAGTTTTATTTTTTAAAAATACTTTGCATGTGTTGTATTTTAAAGGTACCTTTTACTGGCTACGTGTTGAATTGTTAACTCATAACTTCATTTCTTCATGTTCCTCACGTAAAGCAAAGTCGTAACCTCCACTCCCAAAAAAATGTAAACAAACGTCCCCTATTCATCTATTACCGGTGTTTTCATGCCTCTTATTGCTGGTATTCCTTCGTTATTGGCCAAAAGCTTCGTAAATTGCTGGATTAATTTCAGGTAATTTTGCTTAATTAGACCTACATTGTATTGCAAAGGTTTTTGAGATAATTCAACATAGTTCATCTTTACCTAATTGTGTATTTCTCTTGTTGATTTTTTTGAGTAATATGTGTGTTGCACTACATTTTTCCTTTAATTCAGCAGTTAATTAGGTGTTGTGGAAATTTTAGGTTTACTATAACCTTTATTACAAGTGTAACTTTGAAGTGGGTTCTTCAAAGAGGGCTTGGGGGAGCTAGATTATGTGGTGGTGAAGTTAGGAGTTTTGTTATTGATCCAGATGAATTGTACTAGTTTTACCTTGAGGATTTGGCAAAAAATACGGGTGTTATAAGGTTATAGACTCAATATATTACCTAGTTTTTGGTAGAAAATGACTAAAAATTAGGTTGAAGAGGGTTTATAGTGATTAGGAGGTTTTATGATGGAAGAACTTGTAATCAAGGCAAAAACCACTGACCTTTATGTGTTGCATGGTGTTGACACTCCTATGGTTCTTCCCATTGACCCAAAAGAATTAGAAGAAGATTTTCAAAGGGTACAAGATTCTATCCCACCAAGCCAAAAACAACCACCATGTCATTCTGTCCCACCAAGCCAAGAACAACCACCATGCCAACCCACTGAACTGAAACACCAAGTCGATCTCACTTATCCCTAGCAGTAATCCCACTTAAAGGAAAACAGAAAAAATTAATACCTAAAAGCGGGACCACAAAAAAAGATAATTAGGACCCCAACAAGAAGTATCCAACTCAACATTAATTGATGATGGGTATGAGTGACAATTAGGACCCCACCATACCATTAAGGAATCACTACACCTAGCAATTGAACAGACAGTCTCAACTCCAATAAATTAAGCCAACTCGGCATCTTCTTCACATGACTTATCTTCCCTTCACAAAGAATCTCCCATATCCTTCCACCCTATCCCATTACACACTGAATTTGTAAACCCTATCCCTCAAGTTCAAATCCACCAAAATGCTAACTAGTAGTCAACTTTAATAGAAGCTGAGCCCAATGTAAGAACCAACGCAAAACACCCACTACTCATTGTGATTCTCCCTTACTTCTATTATTAGATCTGCATCAATTGATGAAGGGTATGAGTGGGAAGATAACAGGCCCGAGAGTCCATTAAGGTGGAAAGAATTAGTCGGTGAATTTGATGATTCAACTAGTGAATATAAACCTAGCACTAAAGATGATGAATAAGGTTATGCTGATTTAGAGCTGGAAAAGGAGGATATCAAGCGTTTAAGTGAAGAGGAGTTTGATTTTGAAATTTGGCTAAGGTAGATTAAAGTGATGAAGAGTAAAAAACAACTAGATAAAGAGTAAGGGGACTATAGAGAGAGTTAAGGGATCATACCCAACTAATGCAAAGAAAAGTTGCTGCTATGATTGCTGGAGCCAAGTAAGGAGATCACCAGTTACAGAGGAGGGTGAGAGGGAGTATGTAAGTGATTATGAGGAGAGTTAAGATGAGATAGAAACTCCCCCTGAAAGTGATGAAGGTGAAGTAGGTATTGAAGACTTGGAGGCAAATGAGGAGTATTTTAGCGAGTGCTGACACTAATTTTAGTGTGTTCAAATGGAGTCCGGGGCAGATATTCCAACTAGGGAATATTTTAAGAAAGTTATAGCTAAGTATGCTATGTTTCAAGGTAGGAATGTGCATATTGTAAGTACAAATAAGCACAAGTGGCAGAAAACAACAGTATAGTGTGTTGTGGGCTGCCCATTTCATCTATATGTTGCTTAGGATTCTAGAATGGCAAGACTTTGTTGTTAAATTAGTCAAGGATAGACATCAATTCCATAAGAACATGGAAAATAACAATTAAATGAAGTCTTCATGGTTAATAGAACAATATCTTGATGTTTTTCAAAGGTAGGTAACATTGGCCAGCTAGTGAGATTCAGGAGACTGTGAGGAGAGGGTTTAAGGTCAATGTCAAGAGGGACTTTACCTACAGGATTAAATATCATGCACACAAAATACTTCATGGATCAATGAAAAACACTATAATAAGCTAGGGAGGTATATGGCTGCCTTGGAAGCTATCAAGTGAGAACTTTTGGGAATATTTCTCTTCTGTTTTTTTGTATTGAATTTTTAGTGTAATTCTGATGCATTACTTTTTTTTTTGTTATTTAAGTTCATATTAAGTGGTATTACAAAGGTTTTTTATGAGGCTTAACATAGGCATTGTGCCATACATATTTTTATTCTATGGCACAAATCATTTAGGGGAGATGAGATGAAGCTATTGTTTTGGAAAATTTCCAAGGCCTACAACATGGCATATTATAATATAGCCTTAGATGAATTAGAGAAAATTAATCCAGATGTTGTTCAATTCTTCCAATTTCTCTTCCAGATTCTCCTTCTTCAGTTGCAATTTCTTGATTTTCTCCTCACAAACGCCTTTCTCAACTTCCATTTTAATAATTTGAGTGTCTTTCTCAAGCATCTTGTACTAAATTTCTTCATTCAATTGGGAATTTATCATTTGCTGACCTTCACTAGCTACCCATCTAAAGAATTTACATGCATTTGCTTCCTAATTTTGCCAACAATTGTGTTAAGTAAAATTCATAAAAAGTTGTATCGAACTAAATCACTCACAGAAACCAAAACTTACAAACCAATAAGGATACCCATGGTATTGCATTCTGGCATTTGGACCATGTCTTGCAATTCGCACCACAGATTCAAAACCATGCTCACACAATAACTTTCGACAAGAATTGTTACAAGTAGAAGAGGAAGAATAAGAGGAGTTTTGATTTGGAGTAGCCATATGCTACAAGAATAATTGTGTGAAAATGAAGAGGAAGTCTTAGCTTTGAACATTTGAAGAAGAAATAGAGGGGAGGGGCTAGGTATGAGAAATAGAGGGAGTTTGAACTGCAACGATCATGAATCGCCAGCTTAGCATTACGACTTATTGTGCAATCGGTAATATTTTCATTAATACATTTAAAATAAAACACAAGAAAATGTTGTATTTTTCAAAAATAAATTGATTATTAGCCTATATTGACAATAAGATTCAAAAATTATATTTTTCATTTCAATTTTTTCTGATAAATATGTAAATCGTGAGGAATTTTCTTACCGGTGTAGATGGCCTAATGGGACTAGAAAAGAAACTTCGCGATCCGAATAAGACCCCAAGACCCAACCTCTGAGTCTGACCAACTCAAACCCAACTGAAGGAATCGGTTTGCCAGGCTTCTCGAAATACAAGCAAAACAATTACACGACTTGACAAACGAGCTACTCAGCAAGTCAGCAAGAGCAGTTCAGCATTGTAAGTTCTTTCCAACTTCATGGATATCCCTCTCCCTCTTGCAAATCGCAATTACAATATAACTTTGTGACAAAAAATGTATGATAAACGCTGGACTCATGTGAATTGGTGGAATCTTTATTGGTTTATAAATAGTATGTTATATGATGAAATTCATGTCATATACGATATAAATAGATTGAGATTTTATTTTCTAGTAATTTTGGCTTGAAATTTTGTGTTAGCAAAGCAACATTGTATTGTTTGGTGCTATCGTTAATTGACATGATTCTGAATCCGCTAATGTGTTAGGAATTGAAGTCGTTATACTTTCCTCCGGTGTAGTGTTGAATAACAAAGTTGGGTTGTGAGTGAGAGAACGAAAATCCAAGATGTCTTTCTTGAAGCTTGGAAAATCCTTGCCCTTTGCTGGGGTTTTGAGGTACTGTTCAATAATGTCGGACACTCTCCGTCTGTTGCATTGATTGTCCATTTAAAGCTGTATTTATGCTATAATTTTAATACTTTGCTCCTTGTATGAGATTGGTGTTGCAGCTCAGCAACGCTTCCCTTCTTTGTTACGATTTTGTTGGCTAGATGCTCATAATTTGAATTTAAGCGATTCTTGATGAAAGATGATTGAAATTAGTTGATCAGAATATGAGCTTACTGAACTGGCATATTGGATGAGGGTACTTGGTGATGAACATTGTAATTTAGTTATGAGAAGCTTGTGGAGGACAGTAGATTTTTAGATAAGAGAGGGGAAAGTGATATTAGAAATGTTATCAATAGCATAGAATAGGAAAAGAGAGGATCACTTGAGAATAAGGAATTGTTATTGTAGTTTGGTTTAGCTCTCAGAAGTGAATCAGTCTACTTGGAAGCTTGATAAATCTATCCTTTATTTTGGATTTTTAAGATCATTTATCAAATTTCTTTCATATTCTGTCCCTGTGGAATAGTTTGCTGTTGCTTCTGAAGTTATTAGTCCAAAGATAACTTCCACTTATTATTTCTAGCTCAAGCCTTTGCTTATTTCCTAAATTTATAAAATTTTGTTTGTTAATGTGAACATTTAATGATGTTTCTTACCCATATTTGTTTTTGTTTTTTTTAAATAATGTGCTAAGTTCTTTCTTGCCTTTTCATTTGCTGATTAAAAGTATAATTGCTGATTAAAATTTCAATGTTTAGCTTTCTTTGTTCTGTTTCTCACAAATTACTTACCCTGCATTGTCACCAATCACCCCCAAATTTCTACGTTGCTCGATTTATAATTTGTTGAGATATGGGTGCAAATTTGATGTTACCTACCTTCCTCTTCCTTCACCACCCGTCCCTTATGCTTGTAGTTCCCTCAGTTCCTTAAGCAGCTAAGTCAATAGTTTATGGCTTTGTGCTCAAGATTGAATAGTTGAAACATAGATGTTTGACAGTGCTAATCTATTTGGGGGTAAATTTGTATATGAGCTCTTCTTTATTTCTGAAATTACTTCTCATTTTTACTACACCTTTATATATAAACAGAGCTGAACTTGGGGTGTGTGTACTAGAAATCCTCTCTGATGCTCCAGTTAGAGTCTGGTGGCAGAAACAGAATAGAGATAATGTTGCCAGATGTTCAGCTCTTCAAGAAGGAATTTCTTATTATTTCATCTAGAGGGAGATATTAGATGACAAAACCTCCTGTTTTAATTGCAGTTTGATGCCACCCTAGTGATCAACAAGCCATTGTGGCATGCATAGCCCTACCAAACTGTGTTCTCTGCTAAGTGGTCAGTTTCCAAAGCATGTAATTTGTAATCTAGAAATTTATATTTGAAATTGTTTGTGTAATATTTCATCTTCTCAAATCTCTCATGTAAAATCTTCTTACTAAGTTACTAGTGACTGAGAAATGTTTAATGTTCATGCTATGTAGTTTGTGTTGCAACCAACTTACTTGGTGTTTTGTATGTGTCAGGAAGCTGGAGCAAGATGTGGAGACTGTAATTAGGGTATTGCAGCCTGGGCCAGTAGGAATTGTGGAGCATAAATTTACGGACAAAGAAATACATGAAGCCAATTCTATTGTTAGAAGTTCAGTGGTGAATTGGCAAAGGAGAGCAAAGTTGGACAAAAGTGGCATTCTGAAAGACTATATACAATAATGATGAAATATTTATATCGCTTTTATGGATGTCAAAAATAGTGCTTTTCACTTGTGCTTCATTGAAAAGCAACTTAAGAGGGCTATTTATGTCAGGTCTGACAAGCTTTGAATTTATCAAATCTAATAAAGAGTTTTAGTTTTCTAATGGAGTTCTTCCAAAAGGACATTGTCATCAATTCAGATCTAATACCAAGTTCTTTACTATGATCAAATTATTTCACTTTGAAATGAAATAAATTGAACTGCCCCCTTCTGCAGGAATTGAGTCAAGCAGTTGCTTGTAATTTTTTCATATGTGGTTTGATTTTGAGAGAAGAACACCATAAGGAACATGGAAGTTGAACTCTATGCATTGATGTTAAGGTATGGTACTTCTTCCTTCGTTATTTTATTATGATAGTGTAGCTAGCTGGCCAAGTTTTTCTGTTGTTGTGTCCTTTTCTGCAAGTGATAATTTAATTTCCTGAGCGTTGTGTGATGTGTGGAATGTATCGGAGACAATTTTCTTTATTGATAAAACCCATCTATAATATATACTGAAACTTTTAATTTCTTTGTAGCATCAAGTTATCTTTTTGGCTTTCTATCGGGGAATTGATGTTAGCAAGATAAATTGGTGATTCTTATAGTCGTGTATGCTTTCCAAACATATGTAATTAGTATTAAACCGATGCTTACCAACACTTAGCATAAATGTAGATATTGTGAGAAGTAGATACTTAATGTTTAATTAGCAAGCCTAAGTGGTACGCATATTCCAATTAAACTTTTAGGAATAGGCTCAAGAGTAAAGATGCCAGTAGTTGGGTTGAGTACTGTACTATGTTTTGACCACCAACCCTTAAAATGGACTACCTTTCTTATTTAAAATTGTAACATTTGTTCAGCCTTAAGATGTGAGTGTCAGAGTTGACCATTTGATAAAAGGGCTCTGTATTTGATTTTTTTGTTGATAGATTATACTATTATAATGAAAAATCAAGTAAAAGAACTCCGTGTTTGATTTTTTTTTTGTTAGATTATACTATTATAATTAAAAATCAATTATATTCACTTATCATCCATGTCTGAGTGTTCTTTATCAACGAAAAAAAAAGAATACCCAGTCTAATTATAACTTACTAACTTAGTGTTTGTATGATATAGTTTATGGTAGAACAGGGGTGAGTATATGTAAAGCATAGGGTGACCTTTATGACTAATCTGGGTTTATAGGGTGTATTGCATCAAGAAATGGGGTGAGAATTTCCATCTCATGGCATGACCATCTCATTTTAGAATAGGTGTAATTACTTAGATACAACTTACATATGAGCCGATCGCATCCAAATCATTTTTGGTTGTTAAGTCAGGAGGTGCTCTCCAGAACAGTTGCTTCTCAATTTTACTGACCTCATAGCTACAAAACTTTGTGTTTCATTTAACTAGAATTCTCTGAGCAATAACATAGATCTCAGTTCGCAAGAATTGTATGGTATAATTTATTCATTACTAGCTACTAATTACAATCGTATAAGTGGTATTTCAGTGGTTGTCTTCTGTGTTAGGATCTTAAAAATTTATGTTAAGTGTGTATTGGAAATAAATAATCGGGCTGCAAGCACACCTTTTCGATTGCTTCACAACAAATAACTTTTTAAATTCTTGATTTACAAAAGAAAACAGAAGAAATAATACTGCGTACTCTTCTCTGAAAGTGAAATGCTAGTGGCGTTTTTCAGTTCATTATGGATAGTAGGGTGGATGCTCATTTAAAAAAACAAAATCAGAAGAGAAACTCCTCACATGTGAAATTATTATATCGTTGAACTGATTTTTTAAAATTTTTACCTTATACAAAGCAAAGAAAGAGGTTCAAAATGACATGTCTTTAACTACTTAGTTGATGTTTTTTCAAACCCATATGGCTCCTGCTCTTTTTAGCAGAGACACCAGTTTCCCTTGGACTTGGAGGCTAAGGACTTCATTAGACCCACCGACAAGCTTATGGCCAATGAAAATAGCAGGCACACTTGGCGTAATTCCCATGCTCATAAGACCTTTTTCAATATCTTTCCCATATGGAATTTCATCAAGTTCATACACTGCTGCATTGGCTCCATAGCTTCCTATAAGTTGCTTCATAGAGTGAGAAACACAGCAAGAGCTTTTGCTGAAGATCACTAGGGGCTTTTCATCCACCAGATGCCTTACTACCTCCATTTCTGTTACAGTGTTACCTAAACCTTGCCAAAGTGGAGATATTGATGTTTGTTTTAGGAAATGTTAATTGGGTGTACTTGTAGAAGTTTTGCTGCTTGTTGAGTTTATTTATAGAGAAGGTGGTGAGCTAAATGACCTGTTAATGATTATTCTCAATCACTGTTTTCAATTTTTTTTTTGAGTTAATCTGTGGCTAAATGCTGTTTACAAAGGTTGATTAGTATGATTATGTGCCTCATATTTTCTTAAGAATCAACTACGTATTTGGCGATGAAACGTGTATTAGTTTACATAGAAGTACAGTCTGCATTTTTCTTTGGGCGAAATGCCAAGTGTTGTTCTTCAGACAGTTGAAAATTTCCTCACTGAAAGACAGATTCCTGACAAATGGCCTTTCTGTTCAAGTTGTTCCAGATATTTTTGAGATATGAAGATTCTAGCTAGAAGCTTCTCTGGTTTCTTTTTTTCTTTTCCTGACCATTCCTTTTAATTATTATAAGAAATGCTGTTAGTCTTACAGCTATGTTTTGAGGAATCTGATGAAATGGATGAAGAGTTGAGGTCTATCCAGAATGTTTAACTTTTCTCACTTATCTTCTGCTCCAGAAAAGTGAGATTGATATCCAGAAAAGTTGAGTACTTTAAATTCTAAAACTGATACATTATGAAATGTGAATATATATGTGCCTTCTGATAAAGAATGAAGGATTACGCCGACCTTCAATGAAATGGTTTAAGAATACTGAAAGTCCCTTAATTATTGCTTTAAGTTGATACTAGTGTGTGATTGAAAGACTAGTGAAAGTTTAGTGGCGAATTGGGAGAGGAAAAATCTGGAGAAAAGTGGTGTTCTGAACAATTATATGAATTTATGATGAAATGTGTACATTGTTTCCTGAATAGTCAAATGTAGTGCTTTTCACTTATACTTCATGGTGAAGCAAAAGATGAGGCCTAATGATGTGAAGTCTTGACGATCATTGGCTTTGTTTATTCTAGGGAAGTCTATAGCTTTTTTATCAGAGTTACAACCGGCTACTTAAAGGTAGGGTGACAAACATATTAGGTCGGGTCGGGTCCGGGTCACCTACTTTCGGGTTGGCTATTTCCCAACCCGAACGTGATCCATTTAAATTTTCGGGTAGAAAATCCAACCCAAACGTAACCCATTTAATTTTGGGTCAGGTTTGTATCAACCCATTTAAGTTTTTGTGTCGAAAATCTCAACCATAACCTGCTATTTTCGGGTTGGTTTTTCGGGTCGGGTGAATTTTTGCAACCCTCGAGATGTGGTTATTTAATAAAGTGGCTGAAAAAAAAAGACTTTTAGGGTTGAGATGAAACGGCTGGCAACTGTCTTTTAGGGTTTTAATTTGGACTTGGGTTTGGGCTGAGAAGGTGAATGGCCAAGTAATTTTTTTAATCTACTCAATAGAGTTTGGTTATAAGGTCGGGTTCGGATTGACCCGACCCCGATTTTGACCCGAAAATAATTTCGAGTTACGTAGTTCATTTTCGGTTTGGAATTTTCAACCTGAACCTAACCCATTTAATTTCGGGTCGGGTTTATGTCAACTCATTTAAGTTTTTGTGTCGAAAATCTCAACCCTAATCAGCTATTTTCGGAACGGGTCGGTTTTTGTCACCCCAACTTATGGATTCTCATGCAATTGTATGTAATAAGACCCTTAAGTGATTTTTGCTGATTCTTGAAAGCCTGTTATTCTGAAATGAAGTAATTGAGCAGGATTTCGCACAATATTGTACAAGGTCCAATGTTGAGGGGTAAAAGAATTAGATATATACATTTAGTAATTCGGAATTTACGTATAGTTGCTGGTGTAATAGATACTGAACTTTCACTCACTTATTGTTCAGAAAAGATGTGGAGGAACAAGTGAGAAGCACATGAGAACGTTCTTTTGCTAATATTATCACTAGTATTCAATACTGGGTTATTCATAGCATTACTTTACCTATGTGCATGTTAATATCCTTTTATGACTTCTTGAAGTTAGTCTGTTGTTTTATGAAAACTGATGTTGAGCTAAGAGCTGCGATACATGCCCGGAGCTTAACTAGAGTAAGGCCGAGTGACCTTTCTTAGCATTCCAAAGTGTCCTGTAAGAACTTTGATTGCATGATTTTGTTGTTGTGCTTGCTGAATAAGATTACATCTGTTGAGGCTATTTCGGCGAGTAAGAGATCAAATCTTCTCAGGGTGTGATGACTGAGTGTATCAAATCTTCTCAGGGTGTGATGACTGGGTGTATCAGAACTAATCTGTCCAGAATTAGTGCTTTCGTGGCCTTTAACTTTGGGATGGTGGTTCAACTGTGGAAGCATGTTGGCTAGTTTTTCCGGACATCTTACAATAAGTCTCTAATTAATAATACCCTGGAGGGGGAGAATAATTTGCTACATAAACTGGTGATTTGCATCGTCATCTAACATATGTAACAGGTACAAAAAAAGTGCTAAAAAACTTAAAAAGAGCTTACCAGTGACGGGTAAGGCAGGTGAAGAGAGAGGGGGTTATAACTATAATATAATTACTAATCAGATGCTTACCATTTACTTTTACTATTGCTGCAATATGGAATATATTGTTAAAAGTAGGTAATTATGATAAGATTTTTAGTGTGGATTAGCTCTGCTGCTTTTTCCCTGCCATTTACCTGGGTAGTTCTGATTATTTTGTTCTTATACCTTTGCTGATACTTTGAAGTTATATCTAAACAAAAGATGTCCTTTTCCTTAGAATCTACCTTTTGGTTTGTGGAATTGGAAGATTGATCTTTTCTGTATTGATAACCACTTCATCACCCTACAACTGTTTTGTTGAGAAGTTTTCTTCTATTAATAGTTCATTTAGCAATCAAAATTTTCAAGTACTTGTTTTGTTTACTCAACAATTTAGAAGTAGTAGTAGCTCTTAGAAAGTTCAGCTGTCTGAGTTTTTTCTGACAAAAATTGCGTGATTCTCAGTTGGAAGATTAATGTGAAACCAAGGAAGTACCTACATTATTATCAAGCTGCTGAATTGGATAACCAACAATGCTATTATGCGTTTATATGACCTAATCCAGTGGTAAACCGTATACATATTTGGAAAGGTTCCATTTTGAAAAAAAGTCATAGTAATGTGCCCTGGCAAGCCTTTTGCTTGATGTTTTCTGTTTAACTACGGAGTACTAAGTTAATAGGTGGTTTGCTGCAAATAGAATTGCACAAATGGAAAATTCCTTTATGTTGGTTCAAGAGTTAGCAACTAAGTTTTATTGCACATTAAGTCTGGTAAGTTGTTAATACAGCATTTAATTATCACTATAACAGAACAAATGCTCTTAACAATTGAAGTGATCACAGAAGTACCAGTACATTAACTCATTTGGTGAATGATATGGTTAATCTTTATTTATTTACAACAAAACAGAAGAAAAGGTCATTACAACTGAAATTGATTCCGTTTCTGGCATCATATTGTTTGATTGATATCTTGACCTCATAAAATAAAAAGAATGAGGTTCAGAATGACAAGTCCTTAATTATCTACTTAGTTGATGATCTATTCCAAACCCATATGGCTCCTGCTTCTATGAGCATAGGCACCAGTTTCCCTTGGACTTGGAGGGTAAGGATTTCATTAGAACCACCAATAAATTTTTGGCCAATGAATGTAGCAGGGACACTCGGTTTATTTCCCATGCTCAGAAGTCCCTTCTCGATTTCATTCCCGTTTGGAATTTCATCGAGCTCATATACTGTTGCATTGGCTCCATAGCTGCTCATTAGCTGCTTCATTGAATGAGAAACACAGCAAGAGCTTTTGCTGAAGATCACTAGTGGCTTTTCGTCCACTAGTTGCCTCACGACCTCCATTGCTGCTAGCTGAACTTAGTGAAAATATTGGTCTTTGTTTTAGAGAAGTGTTTCGAGTGCTAGTTTCTCCTTGTAGAAATTGTGCTGCCTAGAGGGTCTATTTATAGCTGTCAATTTGGGCAGTGAGCTGAGAGGCCAAGCACTAACAACTGTTTAGGATTATTCTGAGTCATCATCTTTAACAATTTTCAGACCATATTTGTGGCTAATATTCCTATGCTGCTGTTGCAATGATCAGCTAGCATATATCTGTGCCTCACATTTGCTTGAGAATCAACTAGGAATGTGGCAATGGAAACGTGTACAGATTACTATTAATGTACAGTAGTGTCTGTGGTGTTCTCCTGTGGGCGAAATGCCACTTTTTCTTATGCTAAGTGTTGTTCTTCAGACAGTTGAGCTTTTCGTTTCTGAAGAATAGATTCCTGAAATATGGCCTTTCACTTCAAGTTGTTCTAGTTATTTGCGATGTATGAGGAAACCAGAAGCTGCTTTGGCTTCTTCTCTGACTCTTCCTTCATAAAATTAATATACAAATCACTGTTTCTCTTACAGCTGTGATTGGAGGAATCTGGGTGAGGTGGATGAAGAGGTGAGGTCTATCCAGAATTTTTTGGACTTTTGCCTTTTCATCTTTCTGCTTCAGAAAAGTGAAAAAAATCTGAAGCTGATAAGGTATGATATTACTAATAGTAGTAACTTTTTCTTTGGTACGGAATGAAGATCTTGGTTGACATTCAATGATTAAAGAAAAAGAATCCTGATATGCCCGCATAATTGTCGTTTCAAGTTGTGTGTAATGCTCTCACCCAATTATACTGTGCTCGGCAGACTATTGTCATCCTAATCTTCTTATGATCCTCAACCCAATTTTTTTTAGCGTGTCTAGCAGTATATATGATTGTCTGAGAAAGAATCAACAAAGTCAAGCAGAATCAAGTGAAACAGGTATGTCTTGATTAGGATCAATTAAGTACACTTGTATCCTTGTATAGAATCGTAATTTTAGGAGTAAAATAACGCATGTACAATTGTACATATATGTGCTATGGAAAGAAATAATTGTATTGCATCTAGATTAATTATACAGCAGAAGTACAGGAGTATATATATAAAGCTATACACGTTAAACTAGAGTACTAGTATGGAAATAGCAAAATATAGGAGCACAATATTAGGGGAGAATATTTGCATACTTATGGATTTATATCTATCCCATAAAGTGTGGCATGAACAAAGGGATTTATTGATGTTATTCCTTAATATGTGCATGTACAAGCTTCACAGAAAATATGAATGAAACTACAGAATTCCCAAAATATGATTCATCTAATTAACACGGTTTCAGAGCTGGGAAATTCTTAGGCTTCATCATTTAGCAATCTTCTTACCAGCAATGGAGAGTGACGAAGCAAACTCATCTTCCATCGAACAAACAATTGAGCAACCAATAAATGTAAACGAGTTGTTGCAAATGCTACAACACTTAAATACCAGTAAATGAGTCATTTATTTTATGCAGTTATTTATTGTACAAGATGATAACTAAGATGACTTATTCTAATAAATGACTTGTAATCCATCTAACTCGAAATAACATGTCTTAACCCAAACTGGATTATACCAAAATGACTCAACTCTATTCCGCCCAAAGTCCAATCGAGCCTAAATTAAAGTGTCATAACGTCTCGTGCTTGATTGGCTCGAACCGAATACTATCCGAATCAACTCGAATTTAAACTAACCCAACTGAGTAAATAATCTTTTGAACCCGAATTATCTCATTTGAACCAAACTCAATTAGTGTCAACCCCATTATATTAGTGCCAAAAGAAACATGTTTTATCAACTTGATTTAACACCCCTACTTGGATCCCTTTAGTTGTTAAAAAGAAGAACCATGAATCAAATTGGCTTGGAGCTGTACCTATCTTAAGCCCCATCGTAAGAGTTCTAGTGCACTATATATAGACTATAGAATGATAAAAAGGGCAAGTTGGTAAGTCTGGTAAGACTGCTTACCATTGACCTAAGTTTTCCTTAAATTTTAGAGAATTTGCTTTCCCTTCAGTTTGAGCTAGCTTCCTCACAGTCTCACTAAGAAACCACATACCTGCCTAGGTACTCTATGGTTGTTTTATTAGCTCTCTCATACATGCTTACCACTTCCCTTCCCTATTTTACCGTAGTATGTGCTGGAGAATGAATGACAACTTAGGAATGTAGGACATTTCAAATTAAATATAAACTCATCTACTTATTTAAGGGTGAATTATTTCCCAACTTGAGAGCATGCTAATTGGCTTCACTATTCTGTTGTTTTGACACATGTTGCGCCATGTACAATGAAATACAGGCGAGACATATAAGTTGATTATGAATAACATCGCTATTTAATTTATTATGGACAACCATACAACTCAACTAAATTTCGGAAACTAATAAGTTTAACTCGAATTAGGAATTATTTGGGGTATCAATAAATACAACATTTTTTGCACATATATATAAAAGAATAAACTTTTGCAGTTATTTTTATTCAAAAAAATTGATTTTTTATTTCATAAATTTGTCATGAATTTACTTTAAAATTAGGTCCATTTATAATACTCTGTTCTTTTTTTTTCTTTCCTTTTTCTCCATCCGAAAATTTCAAGATGTTGTTCTCGTTAGTGATCCTTCTATTTTGGTCTAATATTGTGATTGGGTGGAAAAATTTGACTGGAATCACTATCCGTGTGATATATCATATTAGCTTTAGAAATTCCACTACTTATTTAAAGCACACCCACTTGCATCATTTTTTTTAATAAAATCGAATCTTATTTTCAAATTAATTTAAATTATTTTTAAAGAATCTTAATGATTTTCAATATTGTCTTGGTTTCTTCCTTGATTCCAAATGAAAAGAAAAAATAATGAATGGGGTATATTATATTATACAGAAAAATGTACTACATTAGAAATCATCATACATTATGATTTGAGTTAAGATCAAACTAATTGAGTGTAGTCCTTAGTGTAGGATATTCAGTTTTAGCCAAACTAATATCTACGCCCCACATATCTAAATAAAAATCTTATTTTGTTAGATTTGTCTAAAAAGTAATGTAAACAATTCTATTTATAATATGTGTGATCAAAAGAACCATATTTACTCTACCAGGAACCATATTAAATAAAAACGGGTATCATTAAGATTTTTCATTGAAAAAATAATAAAAGTACGTCTAAAAATATAAAATAAAATAAATATCACATATAAAACTATTAAAATAAATTACACTAATAATACACTTAACGATTTCATTACTCATCCCACCCTTGACAATGAGTCCAAATGTATGTGTTGCACCAAGTCCTTTAAGGAATAAAGAATTTGGTTTTCACTAACTTCATTCCTTCTTGACATAAATTGCTACTTAGCTTAATGAACAACTCATCCACATACCACCGAGAATGCTCGTTTTCTCTATAGGAAGTAGCAATATTTTCAATTGTTTCTTAAACAAATTCAGTTGAATTTTGATAATTTTAAAGATTAGTTATTATAATTCTTGTATGAATCTCGCTCACCCTCAACAATCATTTTGTGCATGATAATACAAGCCATTATTATCTTCTATAATATATTCTCATCCCATGCAAGTGCTGATTTTTATATTATTGCAAATCATGTTTGTAACACCCCAAATGCACACTCAACATATTTTCTAACTAATTCTTGATGTTTGGAGAACATTTCATCTGCAAGGGAATGGAACTGCAAGCATGAATGTCGCCCATCTAGGATATATCCCATCGTAAGATAATAGCATATATTGTATGTATTCCTATTTACATTATATGTAACATTTGGAGCTCGACCATGATAAATATCATCAAACATTAGAGATCGTTGTAGTACATTAATATGATTGCAAGAACCAGGTGTTCCAAAAAAATAAGCATGACATATCCATAAATTACCTGAAGCAACTTCTAAAAGAATTGTTGCCGATGTATTTCTTCCTTGATACAAACTCTTTTATGCGCACGACCAATTTTTCCATTCCTAGTGCAGCAATCTATGTTACCCATCATTCCAGGAAATCCATCTCTTTCACCATCGCGAAGAAGTCGTTGCATATCTCTTGCAATTGGCCTCCTTATGTATTCACTACTAAATTTATTTATCCCTCTAGAGATAAAGTGACTGAGGCACGCTCTTGCCACTGGCTGCAATATTTAGGTACTCATCAACAGCGTCTGCTGTATCATATGCTAACAATCTTATTGTTGTCGTACATTTTTGGATAGTTATGGCACCAAGTCATCCAACAACATCACATCGTTGTTGAAAGAAAGGATATTTTGCACTTAATGTTTCTACAATTTGGAGAAAACCCTGCTTTTGCATCCAAAACCTTAGACGAGGCATGTGTTCTTCATACAATGGTCAGTTAATGAAATAGTCATTCATTAACCTTTAATTTGGCACTTTCCCGATCTTGTTCATACCAGTACTTCTTTTTCTTCTTCTCTGTTATTGGTGGAGGTATTTGGAAAGTCGTAGTAATCATTGGTTAGAAACAAGTTTGCATGGAATTCTTGATGATATGATCTTCCTCTAATCTCGAGTAAGAAAATCGTTCATAACAATGTAATCTGTTACTTTATCGTCAAAAACTCGTCATTTGAACTCAAAGAATTAGAATGTGGGTTCATGTTGTAAATGAAATTTAACAATGGATTGTAAAAATTGGTCCAATCCTCCTCTTCCTCTAACTCCAACTCCAAGTACTCCCCTTCATCTGGTTCAATCTCTAGTTTCTCCGAACAATCCTCCTCTATATCAATCTCATCCTATATGGGATTGTCAAATATTTTGAAGTCCGCCAAAGTCACTATCTTCTAATTAAGACACTTAGAAGTATGGTGACCTAGCCCTTGACATCGAAAACATCTCTCGAGAAACTAACTATGTTGCTTCATAGGGGTAGAATGAATTTTCTGTTGTGGTCATGTTTTGGGTGTGACTTCTTCATGCCCAAAGTTCAAAGGTATGGATAAATCTTCTTTTTACCCATTAGCCATTATTGATAGCTCCTCTAGTTTTCATCAATGAAATGTTCCATGTGATGACCTATGTTTATCATTGGAACGACTCCTACGCATCATTTCTTCCAACTGTAGCTCCAAGAGTTCTAAATCTTCTTCCCATTCATAGCCACTACTTCTAACCATCTTTTAAGCAATCTCCTAACTGATCAAAAAAAGACATACAAATTCCTTCTTGTTGGGCATTCATTAAAGCTTGGATACTCACATACTCTCCAATTACTACGCGAATTGAGATACTTCAAATATTCTATTCTCTACAGAGCGCATCTCTTAATAAAATTTCATGAAATTTTAGGATTATATATAGGAGTCCAACGCAAAAGAATCGTTTAATTTGGATGGGAAACAAAGGAGATATCACCTTTCAAAGTTACGGGAAAATCCTATCCCAATTTGACGGTTTGTGCTCAAGGTTCTTTTGACCAAAGAACACGTCTTTATGCTCCCAAAAACCTTCTAAACTCTGATACCAAATGTTGTATTTTTGAATATAAAAACCAAAAAAGTTCAAACTTCAAAGATCAAATCTTGCTCAAAGCTTCAATCGCGAAAATCGAGAATTGCAAAAAACGTGTTTTGATGTGTTTTTGGATGTATTGCGGGTTGTTTTGATGTGTTTGAAAGGGTTGGATGAATTGGCTAACTCTTCAACTCTTGGATACAGATAACACCACCAAGAATGTAAAGAGGCTCCTAAGATCACCACCTAACTCACCAATGAGAAGTTAAGCTAAGCTTAGGACAAATTTTTTCAAGTATCAATCCAAAAAACTTAGGAAAAACTCAAAGGAACTTTGTAAACACAAAGAATGAATTTATAATATTCAAATGTGATTTTATTCAATGCAAATGACCCCCTTTATATAGTAGAATGGCCTTGGGTTTACAAGAAGCATAAATAATAGAAATATTAGCTTAGAATCCTAAGTTACTTACTAGGGTTTCAAGATATACGAAATTTCCTATGATAAGGTAGTTGTAGTTACATATTAATTGAAAAGACTCAAAACATAAGACTAGCTAACAAGTTAAACTCTATCTTCCTTATCCTTGAATGAGTTGAACCGACTTGTTCTCTTAAGCGTGTTTATCTTCAAGTCTTCATTCTCCATCAAACTCTTCAAGTCTTCTCGTCATATCCAACTTTTCAAGTCATCAATATTCATCAAAACTATTCAATTTCCTAACTCATGCCACTTCAACCTCCTTAGTCAACCTTTGGCTCCCAAATTGACCAAGTTTTGACCAACTTTAGAAAACTTTGACCAAGCCCGAATTCAAACCCTACTCCTAAAGTTCAAACCTTCATGGGTTTAAATTGTTTTTATTTACTCCCTACTTCTATTTTAAGAAGAATCTAATTCTCCCGTACTACCATTTTTCCCAAAGTAGAAAGCTTCCCAAAGTAGAAAGTTTTCGAAACTCTAGAAAAGTCAACCCAAGTCAATGACTCAAAATATCATACTAAAATAAGTATGTTTTTTTGTTGACTTTTCACCATTTTTGCAATGCATTGGGCCACCTATTTGATGGTTACGAGATCTTTTGTGATCTTCAATAGCATAGCCTCTTGGTGTACAACAGTATGTCTGTACAATTCAGTAGTACTTTGCATAATCTCCCAGCTAAAGTTAGGTGGAGAACTTAAAAGGCTAAGATAGAAAAAACTCTCACAAAAATACATCCAAATAACGTGGTATAACAAGAACAATATCGCAAAAAGTGTTGTGAGAAATTTTATGACTTAACTACTATACTCTTTGTGGCAAAACAAAATAATCATGTTATGCTAGCCAACCATAATAAAAGACCAATGGGTTCTAGTGCAATTCCTACAGAATCAAATGCCACTAGAAGTGGCAAAGGCAGTTCTCAAAGGAGAGGCGATTTCAATAACCACGGTAGAGGACGCATAGTTATTGAGGAGGACATAATAACGGAGGTAGAGGGCTGGGTGCCAAAATTCTAGGAGTCAAGAGCGCTAAAATCTCGTGTTAGGCTAGAAGAAAAATATTTCAATTGTGGCATAAAGGGTCATTGGTCTAAGGAATGTCGTACTACTAAACATCCCCACTGCCAAAAGGGGAATGGGAATCGTGAAACTAATTATGTCAAGGAGATATCCCCACTGCTAAAATTTGATGTGGCTAAATACCTAGTTGATGACATAGTGAATGTCTTAATTATAAACCAGTTTAAAGTATTTACTTATTTGTTTTATTCCTTAACATGTAATATATGTTTATAATAATAAATTTATGAATTATTTTATGTGCTAATCTCTATTATACTATTGAAGATAATGGAAACTAAAAACAAAGTCACTCAAAAGTGTTTGTTCTATAGCACAACGTTTCTCATTAAATTCAAGCCAATGAAGGCAAACCTCCATACCATTGTTGGCACTCCAACATGGTTGATGGATTGGGAAAAGCTTATGTAACCTTACCAAAAGGAACAAATATTATACTTAATGGCGCATTATACTCTAGCAAAACTCAACTTATTGAGTAAAGATTTGCGTAAAAATGGTTACCACCTGGAAACCGCAAATGAGAATGATGAGGAGTATATATATATATATATATATATATATATATATATATATATATATATATATATATATATATATATATATATATATATATATATATATATATATATATATATATATATATATATATATATATGGGCGGGTTCTGATGAGAACCCCCTAATATATAAGAACCCCCCATACATGAGAACCCATCTATGACCATTAAATTCCATAATCCAACGGTTTAGGAGCGTAGATTGTCAAATGGCATTAACATAATTATTGGAAAACTAATTACAAACTACTTCTAATATTCGAATTTGCCTAAATTTTCTCCTTCACTAACCATTACTGTTTAACCTTCCAAATTCTAGCATTTGAACTTCCATAATCTTTTTAATTTGTCAAATCCAACTTCCCTTCACTCATCAGACTCCCCAAAATTCTACCCCATTCAAACTTCCAGTTTACTGATGTTTTAAAATGCAAAACTAATGTTCTAACCCTTAATATATTTCTAAATTTTTATTCTATTGTTCTAATGTATAATACTGATGTTCTAAATTTGAATATTGGTGTTTAAATCTGCCTATTGTTCTAACATAATATACATATTGTTCTCAACATCATTTTATTGTTCTAATTATTATACCTATTGTTCTAATATGTTTACCTATTATTTTAAGCGTTAAACTACAATTTTAAATTCATAGTATAGCCATTGCTATAAATTATAATTCCAATGTTCTAAACATATATTCTAATGTTCTTATAACAACTCAAATAACTTCATAACACATTGTCGAATTCAAAAACAATAAACTCCCTAAATTTAGAATAATACATCATAAAATTAGAACAATAGGTATATACACTAAAATTAGAACAATAGATATACATCATAAAATCTTCATTTTCTTCACTGCCACAAGACGACCATCGCTTAGCTGGCCTTTATAAACACTACCATAACCTCCTTCACCAAGCTTATTTTTGAAGTAATTGGTCATCTTTGTTATATCTGCATACGTGTACCCTTTTGGATCAATAGATCCATAACTTTTCATAAAGGCTGCCACATTTTGATCCCCCAACTGAAATGGAAATTGATTGGGTCTCCGTCTTTTATATGCATAGAAAAACAGAGCAACCAGCATCATAGTCCCTAATACGAAAGCAGCAATACCTGTAGAGCAAAAAATAAAGTGAAGTTTCTTATGTTGTCGCTTTGTAAACAGTTGAAGTTCCAACAAGCATTAGCTACACTGTGTATATCTGTATATGATAATGACATATGCTAGTTATGAAGATGAGTTACGAGCAATAAAATTAGAACAATAGGTATATGTTATGCCTATTGTTTTAAGCATTACACTTATTGTTCTAGAAAATTTACCTATTATTCTAACATAATATACCTGTTGTTTTAACACATCATTTTATTGTTCTACATATGATACCTATTGTTCTAATATGTTTACCTATTGTTCTAAACACCATTCTATTGTTATAATTATTATACCTATTGTTTTAATATGTTTACCTATTGTTTTAAGCGTTAAACTACATAATCAAATGCTTCAGCTACTATTTCAAACACAAACATCTATTCTAATGGTCTAATAGAATCAACTAATATTTAATTCAATTATTCTAACGTTCAACATTAGTATTAAGCAAGAACTATTACTCTACTGTACTAAATATTATAACTATTGTTCTACACTATTTCTCTACTGTACTAAAATATTATAACTATTGTTCTAAACTATTATTTTACTGTACTAAAATATCGTCCTATTGTTCTAAACTATTACTCTATTGTACTAAATATTATAACTATTGTTCAAAATCTATATTAATGTTCTAAAAATCTATACTAATGCCCATATTATACCTATTGTCCTATATTCTAATTTTAATATTCTAAAAATCTAGACTAATGTTCTATAAATATAATTGTTCCATAATTACAAGTCTAAAATAACTATTGTTCTATATTCTAATTCTAATGATTTAAAAATCTATACTAATGCTCATATTATACGTATTGTCCTATTTTCTAATTCTAATGATTTAAAAATCTATACTAATACTCGTATTATACGTATTGTCCTTTTTTCTAATTCTAATGTTCTAAAAATATATAGTAATATTCTAAAAATCTAATTCTAACATTCTAAAAATCTATACTAATGTCCTATATTCTAATTCTAATGTTTTAAAAATCTATATTAATGTTCTATACTAATGTTATAAAAATCTATACTAATGTTCTAAAAATCTATATTACTTATGTTCAAACACATTTTTCCATTAAACTAACTATTAAACTTACTGTTTTAAAATGCAAAGTCTATTGTTCTAAAGATTCGTCATACTGTTTTAAGCATTATATCTATTGTTCTAATTTACGTTAACTAATGTTCTAAAAATTTATTCTATTGTATTATATTACTAATTTATTGTATGTTAGTATAATCAAGACTTTCCAATTTACGTTACCTACTATTCTAATAATTAATTCTATTGTACTATAGTATAAATCTATTGTTCTATATTACATTTCTAATGTTCTAATACTTTGTCCTATTGTTCTATGTATTTAATTATTGTTTCATATACCTATTGTTCTATGCATTTTACTACATTATATTTCATCACCTACGACATTATATCTATTACAGACGTTTAGGAAACCACCCCATAATCATATTGCAATTTGAATAATATGGAAACTACATATTCCTAGGGGATATAAACAAACGTTTAGGAAACCACCCCATAATCATGGGTCGCATATTTCTCAACTGCCATTTAATTTTTGACTTTTTGATATTTATACCATTAATGTAGAATCAATCACAGCCATTTAAATACAATAAACCAACGGTATTAGATGAGTTCTTCTATAAGAAGGGTTCTCATATAACTAAGGGGTTCTCACATGATCCCATTTCTATATATATATATATATATATATATATATCACTGACTATGATTGCAAAAGGAAAATAATCCTTGAAAGGATGTCTTCATACTCCCCGAGGCTGTATTTTACTTATATTAGTCCAATCGAAACTCACTCATTGTCTCACTAAAAGGTAGACAATAATGAAATCTTTATTGTGTGGCACGACCATTCGGGTCATCTAGTGACAAGTTTGATGTCAAAGATTATTCGAAACTCAAATGGACATTCGTTAAAATATATTGAGTTCCACAACCTAATGAGCATCATTGTAAAGCTTGATCATTAGGCAAACTGATCATTAGGCCCTTTAAAATAAAAATTGAAAGCGAAAATCTCACTTTTTTGGAGAGAATTAAGGGGATATTTGTGGGCCAATTCTCCCATCAAGCGAACCATTTAGATATTTTCTCATATTAATTGATGCTTCAACACGATGGTCTCATGGTAGTCTCCCTATCACCAAGGAATGTTGCTTACGCAAAACTCCTTGCACTAATCACACACCTAAGGGCTCAATCCTTGGATTACTCTACTAAAAAATATATGACTTGATAATGTCGGAGAATTCTCCACATCCCAAGCATTCAATGATTATTGCATGTGATGAATGTTGAACCTCATGTAGCTCATGTTCACACACAAAAGGGCCTCGCTAAAGCATTTATAAAGCTATTACAAATAATCGCTAGACCATTAATGATGAAGTCTAAACTTCCATCTTCTACCTAGGGATATGCTATGTTGCATGCTGCAAACTTAATACATTTAAGGCCAAATTCAAATCATGAATTATCTTCGTTATAATTAGTGGTTGGAACAAGTATTGCACATCTAAACACATTTGGATGTGCAATCTACGTTCCCTATAGCACCGCCAAAACGTACGAAAGATGGGCCTATAAAGAAGGTTGGAAATTTATGTTCGTTATGAATCGCAATCCATTATATGGTACTTAGAACTTTCGATTAGTGCTTTTATACAGTCTAGATTGTTGACTATTAATTTAACGAGTCAGTCTTCCTAACCTTAGGGGGAGATAAAGCTGGACCATTTAGGAAAGAAATATCATGGAATGCCTTGATCTAAGAACAAAGATGTGTAAGAAAAAATTGCTAAAAACATTACATTTGCAAAACATTACTAATCAATTACCAGATGCATTCCAAACACAAAGGGAATAATAAAATTACATTTACCAATTGTGAATGCTCCTGTAAGGGTGGGAATTCCAATAAGAAAATTGTACGATCCACAAATAGATGAATCCAACACACACAAAAGACGTGGTAGGTCTCTTGGTGCAAAAAAGTTAAGACCAAGAAAATCTAGAAAGAATGAAAATAATGAAAACTTTTTAGACAACAAGATGGAACAAAATAAATTACCAAAAATGTTATGAATTCCCCAATAACCTAAAATCGGAACACAATGAAAACGTTGATAATCATGAAATTCAATAAATAATGTCCACACTAGAAAACATTAGAACAGGGTAAACTCCCAAATTGATGACATATTTGCATACTCAATTGCCCAAGATATCACCGATGATATTGATGACACGGAACCAATATTGGTTGATGAATGTCGATGAAGGAGTGATGGAAAATTGGAAAGAAGCAATCCATATAGAATTCAAATTCCTCAAAAATAGAGAAGTCTTTAGTCTTGCAACACAAACTCCCAAAGAAGTAAAACTCATTAGATATAAATGAGTCTTTGTGAGAAAGCAAATGAGAAAAATGGGGTTACGAGGTACAAGGCTAGACTTGTAACTCAAAGTTTTTCTCAAAGGTCAGGAATCGACTATGAGGAAACGTATTCACTAGTAGTGGATGCCACAAAATTAAGATTCCTCATCAACTTATCGGCATGCAAAGAATTACAAATGCACATGACAGATGTCGTGACTACATACCTTTACGGGTCAATTGACATTGACATCTACATGAAAATTCTTGAGGAACTTGAACTACCTGAAGCAATAAGGACAATCCCACAAAATCTTTCTTCGATACATAAAAATTGAGAAAATCACTTTAGGGACTAAAACAGTATGTAAGGATGTGGTATAACCGTTTAAGTAAATTCCTTCTTAACAAGGATATAAGAACGACCAGATTTGTCTATATGTCTTCATCTAACAAACCAAAAAGGGTTTGTCTTAATAGCAATCCATTGATGACTTAAATATCATCGGGACACATGATGAGATAGAAGAAACTACAAATTATATGATGAAGGAATTTGAGATGAAAAATCTTGGAACGACCAAATTATGTCTTGGTATACAAATTAAACATCTATAGGAAGAATACTTGTTCACTAGTCAAGTTAAAAAGTTTCTACATGGACAAGGCATAAACATTGGGTTAACAGATGATTGTTCATTTCTTAAAGGTTAATGAAGACCTTTTTCGTCCTCGAGAAGAAGGAGAAAATGTGCTTGGTCCAATTGTACATCTAAGTGCTAGAGCCCTGATGTATCTAGCCATCAACACTGGACCAGATATTGCATTATCGATCAACTTGCTTGGAAGATGTATCACTAAACCCGGAAGCAGTCATTGGAATAGAGAAAAATACTTACTCCATTATATACTTGGGAGAACCGACTTAAGTTTATTCTACCCAAGAAATTGAAGCACCAATATCGTCAAATATGCTACCACATGTTATTTTTCAAATCCAATCAAAGTAAAGTCTCAAATAGACTACCTCTTTAGCTATGGAAATACAAAAATCTCTCGGAGATCATCAAAGAAAACATTAACGACAACTTTATCAAATCAAGACGAATTGATTGCATTTTATGAAGCAGGCAGGGAATGTGTTTAGTTGTGATCCTTAATCCATCATATACTGAAAGAAAGTGGCATAAAATCAACTACAGAAGGACCAACCATAATTTATGAAGATAATACTAGTATTTCACAAATCAAAGAGGGATACATCAAAGGAGATAAAATAGAGCACATTGATTCTAAATTCTTCTTCACACACGAATTGGAGAAAGAAGGGAAATTCAATGTTACACAAATCAAATCATGTGACAATCCAACTAATCTATTCACCAAAGAACTACTACAAAGAAGATTTTAGAAGCTTGTCAAATTGATCGACATGAGTCATTTTCGTAACCTACCCTAAATCAAGGGGAGACCATGAGACCTTCATTGTCTGTACTCTTTTTCCTTTGCCCAAGTTTTTATTCCATTGGGTTTTCTTGGAAAAGTTTTAACAAGGCATATAATAGTAGGTTATCAAACTCTTTTCAAAGGGGAGTGCTATAATAATACTTATTTTGGTTTAAGTGAACGAATTATTTATGTAGCGATGTTCGGTTAACAAGACTGAACACTGCATGTAGTGTTGTGTAAGTGATGGAATCGCAGGCTTTTATCCACTTATTGTTGCACTCAAAAACCTTGCTTGTGGTCATTGCAGATGAATAAAATGATACACAGACAAAACTAAAAAAACTTCTAATCTCCACCACTCAATCTCCCTTTATTAAAATAGAAAGCTCTTAGAAAAAAGTTAATAAAATTTTTTTTGGAAAAATATAAAAATTTTCAGCAGAGTTTGTTAACTTTGATTTGTCCATATAATATTAGGATAAAAGGAGAATACGAAGATACCCATGATTTTTTCCCATTTTAATAAAATTCAAAGGATCAACATTTACCTTGTATTATTTATGTTTGTTTTAAAAAAAAATACAAAAAATTTAGGAAACTTGTTTTTACCTATTCAATTTTGTATTTGTTATATTAGGAGTTATTGATTTATAATTTCTTACCTATGAAATTTAAATCCTTACTTTATAATATTGTATTTTTCTAAAACCCCACCAATTTAGTAGAAAACAATTAAATGTATTTTTCTCTCCACAAATCTAATTTTTAACCACATAAGTAGTATGAAAATTACTTATAGGGATTAAGATTATTTTCATCAACTACTCTGATACTTCGTAAATTAGTACGTCTTCAATTAAAATGAACAGGTCTTTGGTCTTAGTAGTTTACTTGTATTTGGCAGTTAGGCCCTTATTAAACTATTTATGGTCTTAAACCCTACACTTCTCCTTCACCCCCAATCTCTCTCTCGGCCCATCACACATTCCCAGTTCCCACTCCAGCCGCTCCCTCTCTTGTCTCCTCCATCAACAACACGATTCAATCAACATCACCAACTCCCGTCGCTGCTGCTGCTGCTGCAACAATGGAGTCCACCACTCCACCTCTGCGGCATCACCAACAACGGCGCATCGAATTCCACCTCGCTCGAAAACCCATCTCCTCTTTCTCCCACTCCAACACCCACTCCTCAAACTTCAAGCTTGAGACTCTCAACCCTTCCTCCCCTGCCCTCTCCTCCTCCCACCACCGCCCTTCTCAACCCCCCTCTTCTTCCCCCAACCCCAAAAAGCCTGAAATTTCGGAGGTTATTGATGCCACTTTTGATCTCGATTTCGCGTTTCGTATCCCGTTTCATCGGATTGTAAGCCTACTCTCTCGTTTATTTTTGATTTTTCTACCTGGGTATTGCTCTTTTGATGTTTATGCGCTATTGTGAGTTCTCGAAAGTGCTGTTTTAGATGCTAATAAGTCATATCATGAATTAGTGAAAATTGCTTTGTAATCGTTGTTTGCTAATCTTCGTCTCGAGTTAAGCTTGCCTGTTTTAGTTACTCGTTATACACACACACGCTCCCCCCGCGTATGTATGGTTTTGTTTTTGTGTTTGTCATTGTGATATCCTAATTTTCATTGTATATTACTACCCTTCAACCCGAGTTAAGCTTCTAATATTACTCGAAAGTGCCTGTTTTAGATGCTCATTAGTCACATTGTGGATTTTTGGTAGATGATTTTGTTATAGAATTTTAGGCGGTCTTCTGAAGTTTTGGTGTTATTCTGATTGGGGTATATGATATGACAGGGAGCTGGATTAGAAAATTTGGGGAATACGTGTTTTCTTAATTCCGTAATACAATGCCTCACTTACACAGAGCCTTTGGTAGCTTATTTGCAAAGTGGCAAGCATCAAAATACTTGTGAGTTTCTTCCTGTCTCCTGTATTTGATCTTTTGTTTTCACTATTGATTATTCTAAAATGGAGATGCAGATTCTTTGAGGTTTAGTCATTATTGCTTGTAACTATGTAAGAATGGGTTTTTATCATGTTAATATTAATAGTTTATTCCATCAGAAATTAATTTGTCAACTTCTTCATCTTTGTTTCAATGTTTAGTGAAGGTCTATAGTTAGTGTTTTCCGAATAAGGCTTGCTTTGTGATATAAGACAAAAGTTCTGGCTTGATGGACGATTATTATTATTATTTTGTTTCAATTAGAGTAATGAACATCCCTTGGATAAAATTTGGTGATGGAATATAACTTGTATGACTGAAGAATTGCTTCATTTGGTATGCTGCTCAACTGAAAATTGAGTGGAAGAACGCAGAACTGCGTAAGTAAATGGTTATTCATAAGAAAAATCAGTTTGTTTTTTTTAGTCCATACTCCATAGCATCTTGTTGCCCTTCTAAAATTGTTAGTAGCTGATTGAGGCATTTTGAAAAGAGCAGTATTGCCACATAACCCATAATCAAGTACATATGCAGGAAGAATTACTGTTGTCTGCTGTTATTCTCTCTCCCTCCCACCCTCTCCCTTTTGTGGAGGGAGGGGAGGACGGGGTTTGGATGAGAGAGAAAGGTGAGTTTTGGCCAACTTTATCTTAGTTAGGAGAGTACCTATCAAGTCCATATGGATTTGTTGAATAGAACTTCACTCTTTACCTTTAATATTTTTCTAAAACAATGTTCTGGACATGGAACTGTTTGAATGTGTACCAAAATATTGTTGAAAAGATATGTTTGGATTATGATAATCTTGATTAAACACATGGAAATTGGTGATCTCAATGCTTATGAATGTTTTCTCCTTCTAGAGCATTGTTGCTTACTTTGAGAAGGAAAATGAAATGCCCTCAGATGTTTCAATATTATGATAGTCTCCTCCTACCGTGTCTCTCTATGTCATTCTTTCTCCATGCCTTTCTCCCAGTCTTTGTAATTCTGCTACTCTTGCCACCATAGATCTCATTGTAGCTGGATTGTGTTAGTAGGTAACAAGTAATGGATAACAGCTGTGGCTTGAAAAGGAAATGGTCTCTAAGGTGGAGCTATACTGGATAGGATAGGGAATTTATAGATCTGATGCTAGAGGGTTGGATTTGATGGAGTAAAGGGTCTTGAGAGAGAGGCAGTTTATGGATCCATTCTCATGGAATTGGTGTTTGGAAGTTGGAGAGAAAGAGAGGGGAGGGGGGGGATCATAATTTGGAGTAATAGATGTTGATAACCACATTTCTTGTATATTTCTTTTGTGGACGTCAATTTACTTTGCTAGTGATGAAGAATCAAAATAACTATCATCTTTAAAGGGAGAACTGTTATGGACAGCTATAGTGCATCTCTTTGTGAGCAACAATAGCAATGACAATCACTTTTGGCTTATTTTCTTAACTTCTTACGGTTGGGCCAAAAGTCTTGTATGTCGGCGACTTCTTTATAAGAATTTTTTTGATGGATGTGGAAGTCTAGAAACCATTGTTTTTTGTGTTGGAAACATACTATGTGGTAACAAATAAGGGTGGCAAAAACTAACCCTACAAGAAAAGATGACCCGAACCCGACCCGAAAATAGCGGGTTTGGGTTGAGATTTTCGACACAAACTTAAATGGGTTGACACAAACCTTACCCGAAATTAAATGGGTTAGGTTAAGGTTGAAAATTCCAACCAGAAAATGACCCATGTAACCCGAAATTATTTTTCGAATCAAAATCAGGTCGGGTCTATCCAAACCCGACCTTATAACCAAACTATATTGAGTAGGTTGAAAAAAAATTACTTGTCTAGTTACCCACACACCCCAAATCCCAAATCCAAATCAAAACCCTAAAAGACAACTAAACTACTATTGTCAACTTATCAGCCGTTTCATCTCAACCGTAAAAGTCTTCTTTTTCTTCAGCCTTTTATTGAATAACCACATCAAGGGTGACAAAAACTGACCCGACCCGAAAATAGAGGGTTAGGATTGAAATTTTCAACACAAAAACTTAAATGGGTTGACATGAACTCGACCCAAAATTAAATGGGTTAAGTTTGGGTTGGAGTTTTCAACCCGAAAACTTAAATAGATCAGGTTTGGGTTGGGGGATAGCTGATCTGAAAATAGGTGAAGTAGGTGACCAGAACACGAATTCGACTCGACCCGATCCATGTGCCACCCCTAGTAACAGAAAATGACAAATCTTTAACATGTACCGTTGCGTGTAGGAGATTATTTTAAATGTTCCATTTATCTTGTTTATATATTATGTTTTATATCAAGTTTTGCAGCCAACTTTCTCAATTATATAATCTTTTAATTAATTCTTTTTATTTTTGTTGGTGAAGGTCATATTTCTGGTTTTTGTGCATTGTGTGCCATGCAAAAACATGTTAATCGTGCCCTACAATCTACTGGGAGAATATTAGCACCAAAGGATCTTGTTTCAAACTTGAGGTGTATCCTTTCAGAATATTGCAGCTGATTGAGTGTAGTAGATGATTATTGTGGAGTAGTTTTCATTTCTAATATTGCCGTATTTTCTGGTACCCCTTTTGTCTCTATTGAATCTACTTATCCTTCTGGCTAATATGCGTAGAATTTTGGTTTAACAGTGTAGATAATTTTGTGTTAACTTTTGTTTTTTTCATGGTTCTTTTTCTGGGTGATTCATGGTAATGTCTGTTGTTGACAGGATATTCCTTGAAACTGAAAGCCATTAAGGTTTTCAGAATGTTATAAGAAGGTTTCTTTTCTGTGGTAGGATTACTCGATGTGTGTAGATTTTTACTTTGACTGCATTAGACTGATAAATTCCTTGTAGTTGTATGCATGTTGATTTTGGTATTGTTGCTCTAAGTCTCTGCCTCCATCCCTCTTTGGATGCTCCCAGAGTTTTTCATCCCTGGCCAGAGGGATATATTATGATTTATGTTCCTTGACCTGACAATGACAATAAGGCATATCTCGAAGCTTTCGAAATGCAAGACAAGAGGATGCACATGAATACATGATAAATTTGCTGGAGTCAATGCATAAATGCTGCTTACCTTCAGGTGTGCCTGCCGAGTCGCCTGGTGCTTATGACAAGAGTTTGGTTCACAAGATATTTGGGGGTCACTTACGTAGCCAGGTAAAAAGAAGTAGAAGATGGTAGATTTGTAAAATGTTTGTAAGCTTCAGGAAAATCGCTGACCATCATATGATGTTTGACGTGGGAAGGAAGCCATTCATATATTAATTTAAATCTGATGCAATCTTCTCTAATTTACAGGTGAAATGCTTGCAGTGTTCCCATTGTTCGGATACATTTGATCCATTCCTAGACTTGAGCCTTGAAATAGTTAAGGCAGATTCAGTGTACAAGGCCCTCACACACTTCACTGCCTCCGAGCAATTGGATGGTGGAGCGAGGCAGTACAAGTGTGAAAGGTGTAAGCAGAAAGTCAGGGCCCTCAAACAGCTTACAGTTTATAAAGCTCCTTATGTTTTGACTGTCCATCTGAAGCGTTTCTGTCATTTTGCTGGGCAAAAGATTGACAAGAAAGTCCACTTTGGCTCATCTTTGAATCTCAAATCCTTTTTCAGTGGATCCTATGTATGTTCATTGATGTCTTTAATCTGTTCCTTAAATTTGTGCTTGTGATGCTTGAGAAACAAAATAGTATTAATTGTAATTGGCTATGGCTGCACAAGTTTTGTGAGTCCTAATTTTTTAGTCTGGGCTCTATGAACATGAGTTGGCTGATTTGTTGATAGAGTTTACAATATGTAGATATTCAAAGTGAATTCTTAAATATTATTAATAATTCAAAAGTATAAGAATTTTTTTGAATGATTGAATACTGATATGCTTCTTTTTAATGACTTTTGACTGTCTTTTCTCATAACTAGAATAGAGTACTTTTTCTTTTCGTTTTAGGTGAATATGCTGTTGCTACCATCACTATGTGTAAATTCAGATGTCAATGTATTTATTATTTGGTCTCCATCTATATCAAGTCTATTACCCTGCTGTATAATTTGGCATTGACTTCTGTTGAGTAGGATTTGCTGCTAATGAATCTAGCTCACTTGTTTATGAAAGGGCCATTGTAGATCTATGTCTTTAGCTTCAGATAAATGGAATTACAATTTTGACTCTGTTACGTATTCTTTGAGTTCAAAATTACTTTCTTTACCTGTGAGAAGCACCTACGTTTAAGTTGTGGTGGTTCAGCATAATTAATCAAATTTTAGTGTTGGGTAAGGATGTAATGATGTATATTAGGTTTTTAATTAAAAGCCTTTGTATTTGATTGTTGCAGGAGGGTGATTTGACCTATACACTCTATGGAGTCCTGGTGCATGCTGGGTGGAGCACACATTCTGGTCACTATTATAGCTTTGTGCGCACATCAAGTGGAATATGGTACTCACTTGATGACAACAGGGTGAGTGGTATACTTCTTTGTTACAGTGTTTTGCTTATATGCTCCAGTAATCAGCATACCTTTTCCTGGTTGTTGAAATTCTTCAATCTGGATTTTCTCAAGCTGAATTGTATTTACTAAGGGCTACATTTTATATGTAGACTTTGGTCATTTGTTACTGCTCCGTGCACCATGATCTTAAGTTGGATGCAGAATCATCTCCGTGAGGGTTTTTTACCTAAAATATTGAAGTTCAAAATAGTACTCGTTAGATGATGGTTCCTTTATTATGGAGCTTATAAAAGTTACTTGCCAACTTCAGATGATGGTTCCTTCATTATGGAGCTTATAAAAGTTACTTGCCAACTTCAAACAGTGATATTAGCTAGACCCCTAGTCTGCCTGTGCAATGTAACTCGGACTCATATATTATGTAAAGCTTACATGATGTTAGTCCAAAATGAAGAACTAGTGTCCATACCCATGTAAGGAGAGGCAAATATGTGACACATGTTCTTTTGGTGATATAAAGAGTCCGAGTAACATAGGCTCCCATAATGATGAGGCTTGGCTGTTAAATTAGGAGCCAGCTAGTCCCTGACTAGGTAATAATGGACATTTAGAGGATGATTGGATCACCGTGCCATGATTTTGTCATGGGTGCTTTCTTTGTGCCCTTTGATCCATTACCTGGCCTAGGATTCTTTAGCATTAGCTATGTTCATGTTGCTTCTTATTTGGGAAACGAAATAAAATGCCTCCATTCAGGGGGGAGTACTGTGATTAAAAATGGGCTACACTGTGGTATACCCTATGTATTGGAAACCCGAAATGTACAGGGGCCCTTGGGTGTGACTTGGCCATTGGGGCCTCTGGTTGATGCCTTGGATCAATGAGATTCTTTGTAAAAAAAAAATTGCATTGACATGATATTTGAAAGGCTATTAGATGCAACTCAGGGTTGCTTATGCATGAAAAGTTCTTGGGCATTCTAATACAAGCATTTACCAAGAAAAAGCCTTAGGCATGAAACATTGCTCTTAAGCATTGTAATGCATAGATTCCTTAAGTATTTTACTAAATAGCAAAAAGGTATTTTGCATTACTTGTAGGCTTACGAAGTAGTCTATAAAACATAGTGCCACGACAATGTTACCCTGTTTCAATTAGGTACCAGAATTTGTTTAAGCTCAAGTTGACTGCCTAAGATTTTCAGAAACTTACCCCTCAACACCTCATCTTTAAGGTCGAGTTAAATCAGATGTAGGCTGAAAGCATCGGCCGAGACTGGTGAGAGAGGACTCCTGACTCTTAAAAAGGGAGGATTCCCCTAACTGCAGTGTGGTAGCAGGTGTGGCTATTATATATGGTTTGGTCTAAGAAATGAGAGGACTGATATCAATTCTTTTCATGGTTACATATTTCAGGTTTATCAAGCAAGTGAGAAGACTGTGATGGAGCAGAAAGCATATATGTTGTTCTATGTTCGTGATAGGAAAAATGTTGGCCCTAAGAAAGCCATGGATGTTCACAAGGAAAATTTGATCACAGCTATGAGAAATGCTTCAGGTTCATGTTCTATCCCTGTTGTCAAGAGCTTACGAAATGGTTATGCTGACAAGAGCTCAAAGGAAATTGACCCATCTGGTCTGGTTGTGAATCATTATGAGGGCTGTAACACTTCTAAAGTTTCAGTTCAACAGAATACTTCCAAATGTCTCTCATCTAATTCCATTCCATTGGGCAAAGAGTTGAATGACAAAAATAACATCACAGTATCATCAGTGCCGTCTGTTATGAAGAATGATAATTCATATTTGCCAAATACTGATTTAGATGGAATGGTGCATTCAGCAATCAAATTTGGTAATGGCAGTCATTGTGATATAAGTGTTTCTGCTGTCTGCCCTGTCAACAAGGAGAAGGAATCAGCATCATATGAGAAGCCATCGACTTCTAATTGCCCTTCCAGTGTTAATGTGTTATGCAACAGGGAATCTCATGTGGTAAATTTCATATATTTTCAAGTTCAATTCACATATTATAGTTTTGCATTTTTTTTGGTTTGCTTTTGTCATTGAGGTGTATCTAACCTTTTGTGTCTTCAGGTCAGTACTTCTGCATGCACTATGGTTCATAGCAATCAATCTAATAATGCAATTGATGTTGAGACAAATGTACCATCAGATGCTGCAATTGAAATAACTGCTGAAAATGGAATTGTTAAAACCAAGGTACTTCTAATTTGTTCGAATAATATCCCCCACCCTCTTTTACAAAGTATCTCAAACATGGGAGCAATATTGACATGTTCTTGAACTGGTTGTTTTAAAGAGTGAAGCATCAGAGCCTATGTCTGACATCAAATCAGTATCAACCAAACTGAGAAATAAGAGGCCAAGAACTAATGTGTTGTCTCCTGCCAAATCTCTTGAAAGTGCACTTTGCCAAAGGGTATTGAAGGAGATTTTGAAGTCAAGTATTGGAGGGATGCGTCTTAGCACTAAGGTGCTATATAGGTCGTCTTTGAGCTTGGGAAAGAGGAAAAGATTCAAAAAGATGAAGAAATGCAATACAAATGTTCTGCAAGAGCACTTGTTTGCTGAGATTGTCTCTGCAGATATGGGTCCATCAACTTCTAACTGTGAGTCAGTGGGAACTTTCAAACATTGCCACAAGAGAGGTAAAAGTTCATGTGTCAGAGAAGGAAAAACGTTGGAACCAACTTGCAAGGATGTAAATGATTCTTGTGCCAATGAACTGTTGCAGCTTGTAAATGGAGTATCCAGTGCCACCAGAGGACTGGAGGAGTGTGCTGGTGAGTTATTTTCTCTAGCCCAAGTGATTTTACCATTGCATAGCCAAGTTTTATTGATGTTGTAACTCTGTATGGTCAAAAACATTTGTCTTGAGGCTTGGAATGACATTACAGTGACCCCTTAATTTGCTTTCACCTCTTAATTAGTATTTTACGCTGGTTCCAAAGAGGCTACCTTAATGTTAAATGTCAGTGCTCATTCTTTGAGCAACAGGTTGCCCAACCCATCACTACAGCATAGTTGCGGCATCATTGCATTGGTTCATTTCATTCTCACGTTTTCACAGTTGCTGGTGCACTATTTTATAGTGTACCATGTCTCCCTTATCACCCAGAAGCTATCATTTTGCTGTTATTGATGGTACTCTTCTTGGTTTCTGTTCAGTTGGACGCTGGGAAGGTGTGGAGTCTGCTTTGGAAAACGTGGATTCAAATGGCCAAAATACTTTAAGCATTGGTCATGTGCTGGATGAGTGGTGAGTTACTCTGTATTTTTATGCTGGATCTTGTTGTGAAATTTTGAATCACACATGACAGCCTGTAGGATAGGATCTTTAGGTCCTGCTATAAATTTTACTTCACAATTTTTGTCTGTAGATTTTGGTCACAAAGTGTTCCCTTTATGAATCAATGAATGAACTGTTAGATAGTTGACTGAGACTATATCGCAGTGAGCGCCTTTATGACTGGGGAGCCAGTGTGATTTGACATAATTTTGTAGTGTGTAGTTATCACTTTCGAGTGCTCACTGTTTGAAATTTTAGGCTTAACCGTTTCGTTTTGTATTTTTTTTTACAGGGATGAAGAATATGACCGTGGTAAAAGGAAAAAGGTAAGGGTATTGAGGAATAATTTTGGGGGACCAAATGTTTTTCAAGAAATTGCTTCAAAGAAAGCAAAATTGAAGCTAAAGAGTTGAGGTAACCTTGTAAATAAGCCATCCGGATTTTCCTAGATTCAGGGAGTGGTTGGATTTTTATCATGCTGGCCTTGTATTTTGGAGAATTAGCGCCAATTAAAGTGTTAACAGTGCCCATATCATCCTTGAATCAAGAACTCGAGACCGATTCCATGTGGCTACATTTGTCTCTACCAGGTAAGGATAGATGATTATCTTATATATTTTTTGGAAGGACGGTAATCAAGGATCTTTATATATGCATCATGTATGATTGAATTTTTGTAGGCATTGTAAAAGGTTCTTGATGGTGATTTTCTGTCCTTCAGAGTATTGTATCTGCTTTTGTAGTATTATAAGTTGAAATTTGGTCTCTCATATGCCTTAATATACATTTGATCTTGATTCCATCTTTCATCTTTTTGTGGATTTCTTTTCTCAATCATACCTTGAATGTCGGTTTTTGGTCAATGAATCGTGATCTCTGATCGACTAGAATTGGAGATGAGTCCCAACCACAAGGGTTATGGTTTCATTTTTTTGAGTTTCATTAGATATGGGCCAGATACCGATTTAAACGTTCTTGGGTTAGATTTGATTCTAGGTCTAAAAAATTAGACTCAAATTACATAACTGTACCAGCTCATTAATAAAAATTTAAAATCTAATCTTTAATTTAGAAGTTTAATACTTTGAAGTTAAAATTAGAATAGGATGGATTATTTCTTAATTTATAATGTTTATTACTTTTTTGTATCAAATAATAGTTCTCTCAACTATTAACTTTGTTGCATTCATTTGAATTAAAAAAAATTGTGAAGACATTAAATTACAAAACAAAAGGATAGTAAGCAAATACAAAAAATTTGTTATGGACAAATTTTGTATTCATATTGAACCCAAAATTCATTAGACTCGATGGATTTAGGTAAATGTCTGAATTTTAATAATTCCGATAAATTTGAGGTAGATATGAATTTACTTTAAAAAAAATGGATATAGGTTTAATTGGACTCGATCCGAATCAAATCTATTGTCATTATTATAGGTTTAATCTTTCAAAACTTTAATCAACTAAATCATTTGACATCCAAACTTTAAAATTTAAACAATGCTCGATATTAACTCTCTATTAGTAGTTTCTTTTTTTACTATTTTGCCCTTATTATATATAATGGTGTCAATAACTTAATGTTGCAACTAAGGATAGTAATAGGTCTTAGACTAGACCCAAACTCGCTCAAACCTTACCCAATTTTTAGGGTATAATATTTTCAGGCCCACTGAATTCAGGTCAGATATGGGTTTAAATTCTCTACGGTTGAATCTAGATTCGGATTCAAAAAAGTTAGACCCAGATCTAACCCAAATCCAACCTTTAGACCAATACATTAAAAAAATAACAAAATAAAACATAATATCTAATTTGGAAAAGGAAGATTTAAAGTTTGCTTAACCTATTATCTTTTTCTATGTGACTTTGTTAATTGTAAACTTCTAACATTTTTATTTTAAAATAGGATAAAATAAATCATTTAATGAGTTGTAGTTTTGATACTTTTTTCTTTCAACTAGTAGCTTTCTCTAGTATTAACTTTGTTATATTCTTTTAACTTTAAAAAATTGAAAAAAATACATCCAATTACAAAATAAGAAAATAATAGATAATTAAGGACCCAATTTGAACTCAAGACCATCACATCAGATAAATTTGGATAATTATGAGGCTGAAACAATTAGGTATGGGTCTAAGTCTAGTTAAACTTAACCCTGATCCAACTCATTGTCATACCTAAAAAAAATTCAACCCCCCTACCTACCCCTCTTCTCTAGTCTTATCCCTCTAACTACAAAACAACATACCCATAAGTATCATAAGCTATCATAAGTTGTACCCATCATAATTGACTTATGGTTAGGAATCAAATATATCTCATCTAAGTACTTTTGGATGTATGTTTTGGTTGCTCCACTACAACGATCTAAGTAAGGTCCTCAAAAGAGGACGAGAATATGTTGGATTTGAGTCTCCATAGATTATTAAATATCTAGATCAAACTTCTGTAAATTTATCTATGACTTGCTTCACACACTGTCATTATGACGAGTTAATTTTTCCAGCATTAGGGGAGAAAATAAATAGCTGGAAAAGAAATCATATGGAATAAATTATATTTATCTCACTTTGATCCTTGTACTAAATAATGTGAATTGGAAGTGCAAAAGATAATTCATTTACTAAATTTAGTTAATCAATTTTCAAATGTATTTACTGACCCAAACAAAGCGATCAAGTCACATATACTAGCTATAAATACTCCAATGAAAATTGAGGATAACGCTTGAAGCATGGCAAACCAATTGGTTCCTAGGATAAGAATCCTCAATCCTCAAAAACTAAAAGAAGCAGTGATTGATATTAATCAAGCCGAGGATGTAATAATTCTAGAAGGACCTCTAGAAGAGATCTTAGACATGACAGAAGATATTTAGGTACCTGATAATAAAGAGATTTTAATAATTATGCCATGTCTTAAATAAAATAGAACCGAAATAAAATCAACGTCAATGATGGTTTTGCATGTAATGTAGCAATTGATATTGTGAATGATGATAGGGATGAAGATTAGGGGTGCTTATGAGCCGATTCAAGCTCGAGTTTGGCTAAGCTCGACTAGAGCTCGATAACTCAAACTCAAGCTCGACTCGAGCTCGATAACTCAAACTCAAGCCCGACTCGAGCTCGATAACTCAAACTCAAGCTCGATAGCTCGTGAGCTAGAAACCAAAGCTCGAGCTCGATTAAAGCTCGTTTCAAGCTCGACTCAACTCATTTTCATCTCTATTAAAAACTCAATAAATCTAAGTACTTATACCCAAATTGGGCCAACAAGAAGGCTAAGTCTTAGCTTAATAGGCTTAATTTGATTTTAGGTGGAAAAAACTATTGGGTCTATATATAATAATTGTTTCAAACCATCTATCATTTTTTTTCAATGTGGGACTTTGAGTTTATATATATTATTCTCTCCAACCATATTTCATTTTAATCCAATGTGGGACTTTTGGTTTACATATCAAACCATCTTTTATTTTAATTTTATATCTTAAGTATATTTTCTATAAATATGTACTATAAATAAAAATTTGAGTTTTTTACAAGCTTTTCGAGTCGAGCTTTGATTTGCTCAACTTGGCTCGTTAACTTATCGAGTCGAATTCAATTGAGTTGAGCTTTGGTCGAGTCCGAGTAGCTCGTGAGGAGCTCAACTCAATAAGCTCCTCTAAGGAGGATCATGAACCAAATTTATGAAAAAGTGTAGACAAAGAGGTGATTGGCCAAAATGAAAAGAAGCATACTTAAAATCTTTCGCATGGAGAGAAATTTTTGGGCTGGTAAGTCGTTTACCTAAAGGTTTCAAGCTAATAGGCTATAAATGGGTCTTTGTGCATAAAAGAAAAGAAAAGAAAATTGATAAATATTGTGATATAAAGCACATTTAGTTGCATAAGGATTCTCACAAATATTAGGTATTGATTATGAAATGACATACTCTCTTATGGCTGATGCAACCACTTTCAGATTGGACTTGAACTTATATTCGATGGACATAGTCACATTTTATTTGTACAGCCCACTTGATAATGACGTATACAAAACTCCGAGATGGATTAAAAGTAATAGACTCAAGATCTTGAGAACATTACTCCATCAAATAGAATTGATCCCTATATGAAACTATCTAAGCGCATGTGGTATAGTCACCTTAGCATGTATTATAGAAGGAATGCTATAAAAATGATCTAATTTGCCTATTTAATTTTATAACAAAATTTGGATTAGTGTCTGCAATATATATAATTGTAGTGTATGGGGATGATTTGAATATGTGAAGAAAGAATTTGCAGTAAAAGATATTAGAAAGGCAAGATTTTGCTTGGGGTTACATATTGAACACCTAAAGAATAGAATCCTTGTGCATCGAACAAATACACAGAAAAGGTGCTAAAAAGGTTTAGTTTCAATGAAGCACATTTGTAAGTAGCCTAATAGTTGTACGACCACTATAAGTGAATAAGGACCTTTTTCATCCTTAAAAGATGATAAAGTGATTCTTGGTCTTAAAATTCCCTATTTAAGTGCTATAGGAGCATTGATGTACCTTGCGTTGATCATACATAACCTAACATATCGTTTGCAATAAATTTATTAGCAAGATTCAGATAAGTCCACCTAAAGGCATTGCAATTGAATTATATATGTAACCAAAGAAGGTTTTGTTGGCTTTGCACATATAGGATTTTTGTTTGATTTCAATGCTCGATCACAAACTAGATATGTGTTTACAAGTAAAGGTATAGCCATTTCTGGGTTGTCTATAATGCAAGATTACAACTACTTCTCCTAACCATTAAGAAATTTTAGCAATTCATGAGGTTAATCATGAATGTGTATGGCTTAGATAAATGATCCAACATACACGATTTGATTGTCGTCTAATAGTTGAAAAAGAAACTCTAACAATTTTACATGAAGATAATGTAGCAGTGTTATGCAACTCAAGTAAAGATACATCAATGGTGATAGGGTAAAGCACATCTTATCAAAAAAATTCTTCATCGATGAACTCCAAAAAAATGGTAATAAAATTGTTCATCAGATTTGTTCAAGAGATTATGACAGATTTATTTACTAAGTCACTTCCAATTGCTACAATTAAGAAGTTGGTTTACGACAATGAATTATGGTGTCTCAAGGATTCTAAGTTATGTAATAATCAAGGGGAATAAACATATTTTTTCATTAGGTTTTCCTAATAAGGTTTTTAAAGAGTTTTGTTAATGCACATTATAAAGATACGTACTCCTTTTCCTTCACTTGGTTTATCCTACTAGGTTTTCCCTATGAGGTTTTAACAATGCATTGGTTCAAATAACAAACATCCAAGGAGGAGTGTTATATAATATATATCGATGCCCACTATACCCTTGATATTTTCAGGAATATTCTAGGTTTAAGGTTTATTTGTCCTTATGTAAACCTTATCTGCTCTCATTCTATATAAATCATCTCTTCTCTATATGCAAGATATACATACATCAGAATATTCCCTCATATTTCTCCTTTTATTTTCACAATAACTTACAAATTTTTAATTATTCTATATAAATCATTAAAATATAGGATCCTACATAATCCATTGTAACGTAGTTTTTAAAATTATTTTCATAATTTTACTAAGGGAAATTTTCACTGGTAACCATGTATAATTTCAATTTATACTTGATCGATTGAAAACAAATTACCAACAGCAGCCCTATGCTTTTTAATATTATTTCTCATGGTATTAATGACATAATTTTGCAAATTTTTTTTATTTTACCCTAACCACAATTAACAAGGATTAATAATTTTCCTCACAAACCTTTACTCTTTCATGAAACACCCACCTTATTCAATTTCTCATTAAAATCTCATTTCCATATACTCTTTCATGTTCCCCTAAACCTCTCTTTCTCTCATTTCCTGAAATTCAACTAAATTCTTCAAGAATTGAAGAAGCTCTTAAGTGAAGTGCAACAATTTAATAGGTGCTTGGACAAGTGAAGTGTGAGAATAGTAGGGAAAAGATTGTTTCTTTTGTACGATTCCGTTTTGCTACAGGTATTTTAGATGTAAATTTTTGGAAATTAAGTTAGTTTTGTCAAATTATGTTGTGCTAGATCTTGAGTAGGAAGATCAACTTGAGTGTGCAGCCATTGAAGCTTAAGGTTCTAGGTAGAGATGGATGAATTTTAGGGGAAGTGAATTTAGGGTTCTAGGAATAAAAGTATGAATTTGGGAGGAGTTAATTTAGGGTTTTAGGTTGAAAAGGACTAATTAGGGGAAAGGAAATTCAGGGTTAGACTATTTGTTGGGTGTATTATATATTATAGGTAAAAGGAAAAATTGTCTTTGGGGAAAGAAAATTGGAGGAAAATGGTTAATCGTGGTTAGGGTAAAACAACAAATTTTTACAAAATTGTGTCATTAAGGCCGTGAGAAATTATATTAAAAAATATAGGGCTACTATTCATAAAGTTTTTTTTTAATCGACCAAGTATAAATTGAAATTGTACTAGATTACCGATGAAAATAACCCTTTCACAAATATGAAATATAATTTATAATAAGAAAATGGATATAGTATACTTCTGTCAACCCCACACAATCCATATATCATATCAACCAACTCCATAAAATTGGTAAACCCTTGCCAGTATAGGCCTAACTCTTACACCCTCATACTAAATATTAGCACCACTATCTATTAGTGTTCCACCCCACTAATGTAATATGGGATAACATATACTTTTCATAACTCCTACAATATCGCAACAAACTTTTCAAAATTACAACATTCGCATCCTCAACATACACAACATCTCATATGGGATAACACACAATCATATCATTAAAACATTAAAACAACTTATTTCAACATCTCTAAACCTAAATAAACCTTTAAAACAAACTAATAATCATACCTAAATCACCTCAAGATCTCTAAACCTAACTAATAATGATAACTGAATCATATCAACAACTCTAAACCTAATTAATAATCATAACTAAGTCTCTAAACCTAATTAATAGTCATACCTAAATCTCTAAACCTAACTAAACAATAGACCTAAATAATAATCCTACCTAAATCTCTAAACCTAACTAAACAACATAACTTTCATTCTCATCCTCAACATACATATCCAATCTAGCTCAATCAAACCAAAATCATTTCAACCAACAAACTAATAACCATACTTAAATCATTTCAACCAAAATCATACCAACAATCTAATAAACATACCTAAATCAAACCATTAAAACATCATGGTAGTGTATAAAAGGCGCCATGAGCATCAAAATGGTATGTATAGACAATGATTTTTATTGTAAGAGAATAGATGGCTTGATTTAGGTCAACGAATCCAATTTTTTGCAGTTATATAAGGATTTAGCTAATGCACTAATTTATATATAGTAGTGGGTTTGGATTGGGCTAAGTTTACATTGGTTTTCTAACTAGAACACGTAGTATATGTTTTCTTTACCTAATAAGTTCATGTTTTAGGTAATCCAAACTCTATATCCTAGCAAGAATGTAATTTTAATTCCACCCCTCAAAAAATCTTGTAATTTACATTCCACCCCTCAAAAAATCTTGTAATTTACAAAAAAAAAAAACAAGCAATTTGTACAATAAATTTATAATTCGAAAAAATTTTTAAGCTGAAATATAAAAAATTACCTCCACATATACGTGTATCGACCAACAAACTAACCAACTATAGCAAAGTGGTGTGACATTGAGATGGGCAAATTCAACCCAATACCTACATAAACTAAAGTCGCTGTCTACAACAGTGACTTTCACTTAAATTAAATCGCTGTCTGGGAGAGCGACTTGTAAACGAACCTAAATGAAGCTTTTTTTTTTAAAATACTCACCCAGAGCTCATTACTGAAACTAGTTTAGAAAATAAGCTTAAAAAATACAAAAAAGTTACTCTATAACATAATTTGAATCTCAAACTAGTCCAATTTATTTGATTCATAATATTTAATAGAATTAGAGTATGTTCTGGATATTTTATTGTCTATTTCCCTGGACCCCTTCTTTTTGCCATGAGTTTTCTTGGCCATTTTCTTTTCTTAACCAGTATATTTGATATTAATCATTTTATTATGTTAATTTTTGTTGAATTGTTTTAGAATAGCAAAAATAGTAAAGAGGAAGAATTAGGAGCATTAGTTTCGTGCACACAGTTAGAAATATATAAATTATTTTAGCACATCATTGGCAATTCACAAATGAACAATAATTTATTTGCTCAATTGATATATGACTACTAATTTCTATGCTCATAATTTGATACTACTGAAAATTAAGTAAAATTTCGTTGAAAAATTATAAATTTGTGAACATAATTAGAAATGAATGAAACATTTAAGCTCTTGATGTGCAAAATTTAACAAATGAGCAATAATTTATTTGCTTATTTGATAAATAAGCAATACTTTCTATGCTAATTTATTAAATAAGCAAAAATTTGGTGCTCATTTGTTAAATTAACAATAAATTTTGCTCTTATTTTATAAATAAGCAAAAAATTTAGTGCTTATATTTTGAATAAGCAATAATTTTAGTGTTTAAGTAAAAATTTTGGTATTCATTTGTAAATGAATAAATTTTATGTTCATTTATTAAATTAACAATCTTGGTGCTTATTTGTAAAGTGAGAAGTGATTCTTTGCTTATTTTATTCAATTGTATTTCCTCATTAGCTTCTTTTACTATGTTTGTCAAATCATGCTTATTACATGCAAAGTAAAGTGTTTTGGGTTTGGGCCAAGATTTAGCATTTATTTGTTAAATCCGCAAAAAAAATTTATACTCATTTGTTAAATGAGTAATAATTCATGACTGTCATACAATTAGTTGATGATAAAGTTATTTTTTTGTTTGAATTAATTATGCTACCCACCTCTTGTAGATGGGTAACTAATAGGATAATTAGTAAATGGAGTTACGGATAAGTAAAGAGGTAAGTGAAGCAGAATCTTTACTTTAGAAGTGAGAAGCAATTAAGCAAAGAATAATGGAATGATACTTTAAATTTGAAGAGTTAATTTGTTTAAAAGTAAGCTTATAATAACAAGAAGCAAAAGGATAATGGAAGGATACTTAAGTTTGAAGAGTGAAATTGTTTGAAAAACATTCAACTCACGCCTGCTTAGAAGTACGAGTAACGGAGTAAATATCTCATTGGAAAAATATGAAAACATGCTGATTGGCTTCTCAAAACCGACCCTTCCATTTCCCATGTCACTTTCCATCATACTATGGTAAAAGTTGAAATAGTCCCTCCGTCATCTGTCACTCATCTCCTCTGTCACTGTTGAAGTTCATCATCTATCATCCCTCTCCTCAGTCACTTCACTTGTCTGATCCCTGTTGCCTGTTGCCCTGTTAGAGTTTATCATCTATCATTCCTCTCCTCAGTCACTTCACTTACGTACTGTTGCCTGTTGCCTGTTGCCCTGTTGGAGTTCATCATCTATCATTCCTCTCCACAATCACTTCACTTACATATATACTGTTACCCGCTGCCTGTTGCCTGTTGCCTGTTGCCCTGTTGGACTTCATCATCTATCAATCTTCTCCTCAGACCTCAGTTACTTCACTTACGTATTGTTGCTTGTTGCCGTGTTGGAGTTCATCATATATCACTCATCTCCGCAATCCCCCATACTGTTGTTATTGGTTTACTGTGTTGGCCTGGGCGTAAGATAGATGGGAGTTCCTTCGTTTTACAAATGGCTAGTTAACAAGTATCCTAAGGTAGTTGTTGATGTCAGTGAAGATAGCAGAACCGACAACATCAACTTCAACAAAAGGGAGGTTGATGTTGATCGAAATCCCAATGGTTTGGTATTCGACAATTTATATCTTGACATGAATGGAATTATCCATCCATGTTTCCACCCTCTTCATCTTGTCAGTTCCATTCTTTTCCTTTCTCTTTACCATCTTTCTTTTCCCTTTTTCTTTCATTAAAAATGTCATTTTTATTTCTTTATTTTTTGAAACGTCAGATGTCAACTCCAACAACATTTGAACAAGTGTTTGAAAACATCTATGCTTACATAGATCGTTTAGTCAGTATAGTTAGACCCCGGAAGCTACTGTTTCTTGCAATCGGTGAGTTGTTTTCATTTCATTCCTTACCACTTGGTTATATATGACATGTTTATAATCTCTGTACTTGAATGTTTATTATATATGACTTGTAAGATTGCATGTTGTGCTCTTTCATGTCAGTAAACCACTGCTATGAGTACTTGTGTTTGATATACAGATGGTGTCGCACCTAGAGCAAAGATGAATCAGCAAAGGTCTCGGCGTTTCAAGGCTGCTAAAGATAATGAAGTTGCTGTGAGACTTGCCTCTTCATTATATATTTGCTAATCACTCAACTAATGACATGTTTGACACACACACACAACAAAAGTAATATTCATTTGAATAGCTCATGCATGTTGACTATCAATATTCTGTGTTATGCCATTTAGGAGGAAGAAGAAGAAAGACTTAGGAAAGAATTTCAACGAAAGGGAAAAATATTGCTACCTAAGCAAGAATCTCAAGTATCTGATTCTAATGTGATCACTCCGGGAACAGAATTTATGCATGAGTTATCAATGGCTTTGAACTCATATATCAATGGAAAGCTTAAGAATGATCCTAGCTGGTGGCAACTTGAGGTTATTATGATACGTATAGCTACTATATGTCTAATGATTGGCCTCATTATGTAGGAGGTAATATTGAAACTTTTGAATTTTTGATATGTACCTTGTCAGGTTATTCTTTCTGATGCTACTGTTCCTGGGGAAGGAGAGCATAAAATCATTTCATTTATAAGGAACAAGCGTAGCCTTCCTGGCTATGATCCGAATACAAGACACTGTCTTTATGGGCTGGTATATGGACTACTTAATATACTCCTTTTTTGTCCAATGGGTTTAATGTATTTCTTAATACACTTACCTTCACTCATAGACATCTTAATTTAATAAAACTATGAATCATTTAGGATGCTGATTTGATTATGCTTGCTTTGGCCACTCATGAGTTGCACTTTTCCATTCTAAGAGAGGTAAGATTTCCTTTATAATTTTGTCATTTTGTGGTGATACTGTAAGATATACTTGTATAGTTATATGACAGACATGTCCTATTGCCTCAATACTAATGGAGCTAGTATACTAATTGTATTCTGCATTGTGATTTCTTGCAGAATGTGCTCACAGTCCAAGAACAGGCTTCTGTTTCTGTCTCAGAACTTGTTACAAGTATTCAGAGCTCTGAGAAGCAATCCTTGGTGGTAGCAAATGGAGACAAGCCGAAACCTTTGTTTGACATTGGTGATAAAATGCGATCCTTTCTCATCCAACCACAGCACTATCAAGTATGTTACTATGCATCTAAACCTTGCAATATGTGTCATTAATACTTATAATTTGTTTTAGCATAACCTCCCCATATTTTCTCCAGTTTTTGCACATTTGGATTTTGAGGGAGTATTTGGAGCTCGACATGCAGATAGTTGATCCACCGGAGAATTTTGTTTATGATTTAGAGCGAATTGTTGATGACTTCATTTTCTTATGTTTCTTTGTCGGGAATGATTTCTTGCCTCACATGCCCACCTTGGAAATACATGAGGTTAGAATCACAAAGATTAAATAACTTAGAAAATAGATTTATATCTGTCAACTTGTAGATGACTGCTGATACCTTTCTCTTCTTCCGTGAATGACAGAATGCCATAGACTTGCTCATGTATATCTACAAGAAAGAGTTCAAAAGTATTGGTGGATATTTAGTTGATATGCAGAGAGTAAGAAGATTATAAGTAGAACTGCCATGAGTTTATTGCCATTTCTGTATTCTGCTAGCATAGTTTGGTTACTTTCTTTACTGATTTGTGCACCTTCTTTTGTCAATGGAGCAGGTCAATGACAAGCATGCTGGTTATGTCAAACTGAAAAGAATTGAGAAGTTCATCCTGTATGTTGGAAACTATGAAGAAAAGATCTTTAAGAAACGGACTGAGATTAGGGACCGACTCCATAGAAAGATATTGTCTCAAATTTTAGAATCTGTGCGTTATTTCATTCCTTTTCAATGAGAAGTACTTTAGAATATGTTCATATGGTTCTTCTAGGCTTCATATTATTTAGATCTGTGCCCCTAAGAAATATAAAAAATCTTATATCTTTGTGTTTTTACTTAGGAAGCAAATGAACCAGATTATGAAGATTTTGGGGCAAGTGGATCGGATCTCAAGGAACACGAAGGTGGAAACACTCTGCAAAACAACTCAAGTTTAGATATTCAGGAAGTATGTCCTGTCTTCCTATGTATATATTATTGACTTGATGTGGAATTTTTGAAATGAATGCCTGATATTTATGGATGTTTACTTCAGAAGATGCCAAAGTGGACAAGTTTTAGTATTTTCATGTATGATTTTTTTCAACTTCTTTGTTCTAGTAGTTTACTAATATTTATTGTCTTAATTGGTTGTGTAGATGTTAGAAAATACCAAGGAGCTATATGAGAAGCTGAAAAATTGTATCCGTCAAAAATCTGACAATTTTAGAGATGGAAATATGAGAGATAAGGTAATAGTTGCAGTACACTATGTCTTCTTTATCTAATTGATTCTGTTGCTCAAGCTGTCAACTTCCCAACTTTTCAGGTGAATCTAGGTTCTCTGGGTTGGAAGCAAAGGTATTATAAAGAGAAATTTTCAGTGGAAGATCCCAAGGAAGTAGCTATTATGAAAAAGGAAATAGTAAGTTATTTTCTATTACTATTTGATAATATCAGGAATGTAATTGTTTCGTAATGCATTACATCATTTGACATGTTGGCTTGCAGGTTCACAAGTACACAGAAGGATTATGTTGGGTTTTGCTGTATTATTTTTCAGGCGTACCATCTTGGAATTGGTAACACATCTTTTTCTGACTTTTTTTTTGGGTGTGTTTTGGTAAAAGATCTTCCTTTTGTTCTATATACCAGCTTATAAGCATATACTTAGAGGCCTACTTGTATTTTATGACAGGTACTATCCTTACCACTATGGACCTTTTGCTTCGGATCTGAAGGGTTTAGCTGGTGTGAAAGTGGCATTTCAAAAGGGTTTACCATTTAGGCCATTTGACCAGCTGATGGCTGTACTCCCACCAAAAAGGTTGTTCTTGTTTGTTGCTTGAACTACTCTTTGTCTATAGATTAAACGAGCATAGAAGTGTTTGATTTGGAATTTTTTTTTTTTTTATGAATTTTGCAGTGCACATGCACTTCCAAGAGTCTATCAAGAATTAATGATAGAGAGAAGTTCTGACATCATTGATTTTTATCCAAATGGTGAAGTTCCTTGAAATCGACTGATTTTTCTGAATTCTGAACATATAATTATGAACTCACTGACTTTGGATCCATTTGAATGTTAGATTTTGAAGTTGATATGGACGGGAAAAGATTTATGTGGCAGGTATTCAATTTCTTTTTCCTGCCCCTCCCTTAGCATTTCCTCAATCGCAATTATCTTGAATGTAACAGTAGTGTGTACATTTGGATATTGTCTAATCTAAAAGTGGCATTTGATTGATTGTGGGGCAGGGAATTTGCGAGCTTCCTTTCATAGAACAAGAAAAGCTCCTGGCTGCAACCAGGCAAGTGGAGCAGAAAGTAAAGGTAAGATTTATAGTTTACTTGCAGAATTGGAAGGACTAGTCATTGTAATACAGAATTAATTATGAATTGCAGGACAGTGAAGCTACAAGAAATGTTCAAACAACTGATAAGTTGTTTATAAGGGCTTCAAATTGGTTTGTATTTCAATTACTGTTGTCCCTTTGATTGTACTTTTGTTGATTAGATTGCCCAAAACTGAAGCTTTATCTCTGTCAATTTGCATAGTTCTAAAAGTGGATATGGGGGTTATCTGAAAAAGCATACAGAAACAGAAGACGGAATCATGTCAGTGAAAAGCTTCCTGTTTTGTATTTCATTAAGCTCTCTGACTAGATTTTAATGTGAAGTAGTTTTTTAGTTGAACTTTTTGTATGCCATTAGGTGCTTCAATTTTGAGTTGCCTGTAGCATGCCTTCCCTTACCTCGCATACTGGAAGGCATTCAGTCTCCCGAAAAGGTACTTGATGGATTTGCCTTAAAAATTATTCATATTAAATAGAAGTACGCACTAAACAAGGGACATGATTTTACACAGGAAATATTTGAGCGAGACATTATGCAGACGGTTCTTTGGCATGAATTCAATGGCAGGTTCCCAATCATTAGGTATGGTAATTTTAGTCTTTTGTCACTTCTTATTTCGTACACTTGAATTGATAAAATAACAGCAAGTTCTGTAGAAATCACGGAAGGTACAGGAATGCAACAGTAGATCCTGCGGCTAATATCAAAACTGCTGGTCATGGTCGTGGCTTTGAATCATTTGTTAGAGGAAAGGGAATAATTTCAAATCCATGCTCACCTAATAATGATATCAACAAGAGATACGAGTGTCGTACTGGATACACACAGTCTGCATCAATTTCCCCTCGAAATGTCAATTGGAGCATGGGAAATTTGAGAATGCAGACTACAAATGGATCAACATATGAGGAAGCATGTAATGCCAGCGCTCAAAATAGCTTTTGGCATTCTAAAAGTGGCGCTTTGCTGCATGAAAATGCTTCATGGAAATCAGTTTCACAAACTAGGGTGACCAGGCGTAGTCATTCTAGCCAAAGCAGTGAGGGATCATCAGTGCAGTTCATGGGTAGAGGAGGTAGGGGAAGAGGCCAAGCTTTGCTGCTTGAAAATGCTTCATGGCAATCAGTTTCACAAACTAGGGTGACCAGGCATAGTCATTCTAGCCAAAGCAGTGAGGGATCATCAATGCAGTTCAGGCCTCATTATGCAAATACTCCTCAATTCATGGGTAGAGGAGGAAGAGGAAGAGGAAGAGGCCAATCTATGCCTCAAATATACAACCAATATTCTACTGAAAGTCCAGATTATAGGGATCGTGACCGTTGGTAGTTAAGATCTACCCCCTCTTACATGCAGTTGGGCGCTCCTTTTTGGAAGATAAGCAATCAATCTAATGACATTTGCAGATTTTGATTTAGATTAATTGTTCCTCAAAATATTCTGTTAGCCTAATGTCCGATTTTTGTGCTAAAGTAAATTTTGGGATTGCTGATGAAACTTGCTGTTTGATGCTTGGATATGGTGCTATTACTTGCAACTCATCTACCTCTTGATGAAGAAACAGCTAGATCAGTGGTTCAGCTGTTGTGCTTAGTGTGTGTTTAATGTTATTCACATCATGACTTAGCTTCTTTAATTCCCCTTGCCCTCTAACCGCAAAATGTCTAGGTAGAACTGATCATAGATCGCAAAGCAATTAAGCTTGCAGGCTTTGCCCTTTTCTGCATACAAACGAGCACCATATAGATTGCACACATTATGCATTTTATACAAAACATGCATAGATCGAGAAGATTGGATACCACATAATTACCGCTTCAATTCATTTGGAAAAATGGATGGATTTATGACTTCATATTACAACTACTTATTGCTGAAATAAAGAGAAGCACTTGCTAAACTGGGCATGTAACTTCGAACTATTTGGTTCTATCAGGCTATAAGTCTATAGCTAAGGGAAATACTATTGTGGATTTGTAATATAACTCTTCCTAACTGGTGCATGGTATAGGGGCGAATACTATGACCACCTAATTGGCCTATGCAAAGTATAATTATTACTAATTAGTATATAGCTATAAAATGAGTTTATTATAAATATGCATGAAACTGAAACAAGTAAAGCAGTTAAGGACCATCATCTGCAACATCTTCATTGCCACTAGGCCCAGTAGCTTCAGTTTGGTCACTGGATTCGGGGGCAGCAGCTTCGGCACCTTCAGACGCGGCATCGGTACTCGCAGGCGTGGCATCGGCAGTATCAGAGGAGGTCTTTGAGCAGTGCTGCTGGACAAGGGATTGGAAAAAGGGATTTTGAAAATGAACAACAGACTTGCAGGCATCATCAATCTGATCAATGTAAGAACAACAAGACTGAGACAATGTCATCTTCTGTGTTTGAAAGGACTTCTCCAAGTCTTGAAGGCAATCCATTCTTCCCTCGCCTTGGAAGGATGTGAAACATTTTTGCTGATCCCCACCAAATTGTGGTATTTGGAAGCCCCCCGGATTCTGCCCTCCTTGCTCTGCCTCTGCGCCTTCTGAAAGAGATGCGCTTAACACATTCTTCCCTAATATGCCTAAGCAACTCACCAAAATAACCAACCTTATCATTTTTCTATGTCCTTTCACTTTTGGTTTTGCCTTCTCTTCTTTTAGGGGGTCAACTACTTGAAACTGTATATTACATGATGGTTCAAACATCAAAGGACATATATATATATAGAGGGATCTTGTCTTCGATTCACAGGATCAAATAGTATAATGTACCCCACATGTTTATTTCAAAGGCGTAGAATTCTCTTGTCCTCCACACCATGCATTTTGGAGTTCCTTTAATTAGTTACTATGCCTCCATCATCTCAATCTCCTTTGATCAATCTCAGCGTTAATGTCTCTCCCATTGCACGGAGCTTCCTTCGTTCCCTCCCTCCACGCCATAGGATTCACATACATTTTCTCTGGAATCCTCGCATAGTTTTCGGACTTTTTGTTACTTGTTTTTGGTTTGATTAGTAAAATTTTAATAAGCAAATATAAGTTTTAATTAGTCAAAATATGTACTATTTTCATCCTAATAATTTGCTCTATTTCTATATATTTACTTTACTAAATTATAATTTCGGAGAGTTAATGTGTGGTCTCTTTGATAATTTAAGGTATGAAACAATATTTTAAAGACATTTATATATAAAGCAAATAATTAGAAACAAAAGGAGTAAGTTTGATTAAGTGTGGTCCCTAATCTACTTACAGTTTTTTTTTTTTTTTGTGCATGCCCAATATAACAAACAAAAAAAAAAAAAAACAAAAACTAAAACAAACAACAATAAAGTCCTATATTACTTCTACCAAAATCAATCTAGCTAAGGGAACACCACTTAAGTCCTCCAACAAAATAGCACAAAGGTCCGCCGGAGCTGCTTCAAAGAGGACAAACTTCTCATGTGTGTGAAACTCCCTAATTTGTTATTCAATCAGTAGCTCTATTCACTTCTCTATAGCAATAACTGATCTCAATAGGCAACTCCACCTGGGAAATTAAGGTCCTATAACGACTAATGATATGAATGAAAGGAGAGGAGAATTTATTATCATCTAAAAGTAGTTTGACAACCACCTCCAAATCAGCAGAAAAGTTAAACCCTCCAATGCCAAGCATCCCAAACAATGGAAATACCCTTAAGCACACCTATTAGCTCAACCTTAGTACACGAATAAATACCACAGTTTAATGTGAACATCTTGTGCACTTCTCCTTGGCAGTTGACACCCATAATAATGCCACCAACTCCGACTAGACCCGAATTCCCTTTTGCCGCACCATAAGTATGCAAAGACACCCACCCAATATTTGGACTCAACCATATGATAAAGGGCCATAGTGAAGCCCACTCGATCTACTGGGGTTTACATATATTATCAAAACACCTCAAATTTCTACATTTCCAAATCCACTAAAGTGTAGCCGCAAAAACCATGGGCCACTAATCATCTCTATAGGAATTAAGCGGGTTAAGATTATCAATAACCTAAGAGACAAAAGGCTTACACACAAGCTTTCTTTCCATAAAACCCGGGTATTTAAACCGAACACTTTGCACAATTCTGCATCTTCTAATCACATGATCAATATCCTCTTTAGGCGCTTTATGAACAAGGCAACAAGGATCCTCATCTACCAATTTCCTGTTCGAATTTGTAATGAGCTTATCTCACAGCTTCAGCCACATAAAAACCGAATCCTCTGGGGAATAACCGTTTTCCAAATCATAGCCCATTTAGGATCCTCTTCATCAACATTAATTTCATTCCTTACCAATGCTAAGGTAGACTTAATAGTAAACTTGCCCGACGACGAACCATTTCACTATAACTTATGAACAACATCTTCATCTTTCGTCAACATAAATGAATCACTTTGCTTAAGGATATTCATAGGCAGAAAATCATCAAATTTTTCTATCATCCATCCAATGTTAGGATCTCAAATTTCTTATATAGTAGCATCGTGAATGACTAATTCATGGAGGTTCTCGAATAACATGATCTATAAGAGGAACTTTGGTAGTCCAATAGTGATACCAAAAGAAAGTTTTCATTCCATTCCCAACAGCCATGCTCACACCATGCCGAAGAACGTCCATATTTTGTACAATGCCTTGTCCTGCATTGGAGCTGCCTTGATTATGCATCAACATATCCAAGTCACATCTTTCTTTGCAATACTTCTACCTTTAATACTATTGCCCATGGAGCATCCAGTTCTACCAGAATTCTCCAACAAAGCTTAGTCAAGAATGCATCATTAGCTTGGCGTATCGACCTCACATTTAGACCACCTAGTTCCTTTGGCTTTGTAATTTTGTTCTAGGCTACTAGGTGAATCTTTATCTGTACTTTAGTGCTTCCCCACAGGAATCTCCTTGCAATCTTATCAATGGCATCACAAATAGACTTTGGAATCTTAGTGAATTGCATAGCATAGTATGGCATCGAACAAATTGCAGCCTGAACAAGAGTTGATTTACATGCCATCGAAAAGGTCTTAATTAGTCTTCCAACCATTTAGCTTCCCATTAGTTTTTTCCATCAAATATTGATACTACTGTTTGGAAGTTCGACCATTGATAGTAGGAACTCCAAGATAAACTGCAAGGTCATCAGTTTCTTCTATTCCCATAGCATTGCAAATATCATTCCTCATTGGCACTCCTGTATTCTTTGAGAAAAAATTATGCGACTTGCCTAGGTTGATTTTTCTTCCACAATTATGGAAGAATTAATCCATAAACGCTGATATGATGCTAGCTTGTTCCACTTAAGCTTCGCTGGATGAAATTAGATCATCATCAAAAGCTAAGTTAGAGATATGGGGGCCAAATCTACTTGCCTTGACAGGTCTCCAAGTGCCAAGACTGACAACATTATTTATCAAATGGGCTAACCTTTCCATGCAGATGACATACAAAATATAGGGATAGAGGATCCCCTTGTCTAATACCTCGCTTGGAGAAAAAGCTTAAGTGAGATCACCATTCCATAGAACTTGGAGTTTAGCATAATTAACACACCTCATAATGACTTCAATCATCTTCATAAACAGTCCTAGTTCATCCAAAGATTCATGAATAAAACTCCAGCGCATCCTATCATAGGCTCTCTCAAAGTATATCTTGATAGACATGAATTCAACGTTTCCTTCCTTCTTTCTCATAGAATGTAACATCTCCTGGATCATAATTACAGCTCCGTTTAGTAGGGCGTAAAACGTTTTCAACTGAAAATGGTTTTTATTGAAAAACCTTTTACAGTGGAAAACTCATTTTCATAGAACTTTTTCATTGTTTGGTTGCAAGGAAAATGATTTTATATTTAAACATTTTTCGTTGTTTGGTTGACCTGAAAATCAATTACTCCTATTAACTTTTCTAATTGTATTCTCTTGTCATTTTTTGTAACTTTTTTTCCGTTATATTTTCTAATTGTTTGTCATTAGCTAAATTTGTTATGGTATAATAAATATTTTTTTTATAAAATTTACAATATATTTCTTTGATCTATTAATAACATATTACATTATACCTAAAATTTTGCCATAAAATCTAGATAACCTTACAAAATTTGGTTCAACATTATAAAAAGACCGTAAGCTAACTAAGGAGTATTCGCAATTGAATAAGCAAACCAATCAAATAAGTAAACCAATCAACTCGTTGTAATGTAATAGTTTATACTTTTATGTTTTAAATTCTAATAGAAAGAAAATTTCTACTCTAATTTCAAATAAATTGTTGATTGTCCATATTTCATTAGAAACTTTCACGATTCAATCGAATTAGGGGGGAAATCTAGGGTTTTTTCCGACTAAAATGAATAAAATTAGTTCAAAATCATGATATAGTTTGATAATTTAATAATCAAGACATGAGATTTGAAGAAAACATACTAAATTGATGATAATCGAAGAATATGATAAGAAATTATGAATTTTTTCCCCAATTTTAAAGAGAGAGAAAGTCAGGAGTAGAGAGAGGGGGTACCGAAAAGATGAGAAATGAAGAATGTGTAAATAGAACAGCGCATGGGTCGGGTCGAGCAGGCACACTTTTGGCACAGTACGACACAATCAAGGTCATGGCACAACATGATACGCTGTCCGTGGAATGGACCGTAGGCCAGACCGTGGACAGCAAAAAAAATTTAGGCCCTAACATGCGAGAGACACAACCCAAAACACGCTATTATTTAGTATTATTTAATACAATAAATATTACTATTATTTTTAATATTATTATATTCTTATAATATAATTTATGTTATCTAAAATTATTTGTTTTCAATTCTATTGTGTACTTTTTTATTTCTTGTTAAAAAAATTAGGCTAGCACGAGGTAAGACACGACACACCAAGCCAAGCACGTTAGCCGAGTTTTAGGGAAATGTAACACGACATGACTACGATCAGGCACGACACGAAAAACAAGACAGACACGAGCTGACACGGTTCATGACAGGCACACCTCACCTCTATGCATGAGTTAGTAATACATAAGTTGTTTGTTAGTTGGTAATTTTTTTGGAGTGAATGGATGTAAAATTGTTTTACTCCCAGTTTTGGAGAAAAACGTTTTCAATAAAGTGTAAAACGAATTTACATTCCAAATTTTACATCCTATATTTTACTTCAAAGTGAACAATCTAAAATGGGAAAAAAGTTTTCAGGAAAAACATTTTACACCTTACTAAACGGAGCCTACATTATCTATAATTTGGCGACGAGGGACAAAGCTACGTTGAGGGGGAGAGATAAGGTTTGGCAGCAAAAGGCTTCAACCTGTTCACAGTGACTTAAAGTCTTAAACCACTGCTTTGTACAGAATATTGCGCAAGCCAATTGGACTAAACTGGTTAACCTTGCTAGGGCAATCCACCTACTCTACTTACAACGAAACCAAAAGAAAAAAAAAACAAAACAAAAGAAAGTGCTTCAACTTAGTCAGATAATTGCTTTTAAAAATCTAATTAATTGGTTGTTTATGATGACCGTCGTTATCAATAAAACGGTGATAGATGATAGGTTATAAAATACTCAATTATAATTACTCAAGCTTATATGTACGGATTTGAGATAATAAGGTGCAAGTAAACAATTTTATATGATGATAAGACAAACCGCGTCTAATAATTGTCTATGCTATTGGAGGAACACTGGTACTTAAAAGACTGTTGAACTCAAATAATCATAAAAAAAAAAAACAAAAAAAAAAAACACTCTTGACCATATTAAATGGTGGATTTTTCTGTCACGTAGTGGGCATCATGAAGTGCTCCATTATATTACTTGACCATAGGGGGACTAAAGCTTTTAATTCGTAATTAAGCTCACTTATTATGTAATACAAATAAAATAAGACAATATGGTTGGTTATTACTTTATAAATTATGTTACTTGTAAGGAAACGATCATATGAGTCGGTGACATAAAGTAATAAAGTATTATTCCACACTATATACTTCATAAACTTCATGAGATATGAGAAACTTCGTGAACTTCTAGCTGGGAAGTATGCAATTCATCATCTACGTATTAATTTCATCAATCGTTATGTAGAATGGTAGAGATATGATTAGTGATCAAAATATTTATGTTGTTCCACCTCGTGTTTTGGTGATTACAAAGCAAGCCTAACTGATGATATTCGTGTAAACATTGTGTAGAGTAAGAAAGCAATTAAGTTTCAGAATAGGAACAAGGGAATTCCTGAGCTATGAAGATTTAAAGTTTAATAAGAAATATAGTGTCACACAAGTAGTAAGCATGTCAACTTTTAGAGTCCTCTATGGGAACTTACATCCAAGTTTCAATAGATCAATTACGAGTTTCAGAGCCGGAATTCAAAGTAAAGCATTTGAGGAGAGCGAGAAATCTAAAGAAGGAGTATTCATTAGGTTTCATGCATGTAAGTATAGAGATTCTTAGTAATTTGGAACAAACAAGGATTTAAACAAGTATTTCAAAGTTCCTTTTATATATGAAGTGTTGGTTTTACTGGATTTTATTCTTAGGTATTTAAGAAAATGTTTTTTTAATACTTAAGAATAAAATACAGTAAAACCAACACTTCAAATATAAAGGAACTTTGAAATACTTGATTAAATCCTTGTTTGTTCCAAACGTAAAAATTGCTTGTATTCCTTGCCTTTTATTTTGTAAGTTCTACATTGATTCCACATAAAATTTGTGTTAATATATACTTCTAAATTTACTCCCTCTTTCCTCCCATTTAACAAACCATATCATAGAATACTTTTGAGTACGTGGTTAAGGTTGCAAGAATGATCTGTTTTCACTCCAATAAAGTCTGTAAAATAGTTATGAAAATAATTAATACCATATGTCTCTAATGTATTTTGGCACTTGAATTTTAATTTTTTACACTTCAACTCTAATGTCCCATAATCCCCTTTGGTAAATTCCCAGCTCTGTCGCTGATCATATTGAACTTGTAACTTACATGAAACAATCTTTTTGTAAGCAATATATGTTGGAGTATGATTTCTGTTGTTAGACACGTGGCTAAGCGACGCGACCAAGAGCAATTATCCAAGCGACGTGGAAGGGCGACGATTATCAATCAAGTGTTCAAATAAGATTGTTGAGATACGTTGAATCGGGACACTCATGTAAGGAAACCCAACGATTACTATAGTCTCTAATAATCCAACGGTTGCATAATGATCAAAGCGGATACGAGATAAGCGCAAGGAAGTTGCAACTGATGGGCGTAGAAATAGGAAAAAACGGTTAAGTATTTGACTAAAGTTTGAATCAGAAAACAAGGGATAAACATATTATAAAAAGGAGATGACTTAGCAAAAGAAGGACACATCAGCTACAACACTATAGTCTATTACTCTACACTAAAAAGGATTGAGCCCGTTCTTATTTACATTTCTTTTTCATCAATAGTTGCATTTACATTTCCATTTAATACCAATTGTAATTTGTAACAATCAAGGCTCAACCCTCGACATAGTAAAACGATGGCCTAAGCAAGCCCCCGCGGTTTTTCCCGATTTGGGTTTTCCGCGTCACCAACTTGTCGTGTCGTAATCCATAGTTTACAAACTAACTACAGTGTTTATTAATTCGTTCATTAGTTAAGTTCAATAATCTATGGTGATGAGGTGCTCTAAAGCCTCTAGTAATCGGATACATAGACTTTTTTTTTGGCAGATGGATGCATAGACTTATTGGACTATATTTTACGCTTATGTTTGCACTAGCTGGCGAATGAATGCATAAGATTAAAGCAATAAGCAATAAGTCAAATGAAAAGGTCAAAGATTCACACCTTGTTGTAGTCAAAAGTTGCTGTTTTATGGGCTTGACGATTGACAATTTGACCTCATCGCTCTTAATACGTTAGGTCGAACGAAACATATAACTAGCAATCAAGCAATGCAAAATGAGGAGCATTACGGATTTTTTTTTCTAAGCTTTTTTTTAAAATTTTTTTGCAAAAATAAGCCACTTTCGAAACTATTTTAAAAAATAAGTCAATTTTGGTCCAAACTGAGACAACGATTTAGCTAAGGCAAAATCGTTGTCCCAGACAACGATTTGTAGTAAACTGGATTATGGGAGAAAGTTGAGTCAAGAGAAATCGTTGCCTAGGGAAACGATTTTATCTCAAAGAAAATCATTGCCTGGGGCAACGATTTCAGGTTGACTAAAATCGTTGCCTTGGGCAACGATTTCTTTTGCCCCAATTTCAACTAACTTTAGTGACAGCTACATGCAAATCGTTGCCTCAAGCAACGATTTTTGTCCAAACCAAAATTGCATGACTTATTTGGGAACCAACTTATTTTTTAAAATATTTTTTATAAAAAAACTTATAAATAAAAAAAAAATTTGAGCATTACGATTGTGGCACGTAATTCTACATTATGTTAGAGAAGATTGAGGAAATACTTGGGTACTAATAGCACTATCTTCTAGATTAATCGCCCTAATTACCAGAGTATATCTGTTAAATGGGCCCCAATCCATATGAAGAATTTGCATACCTAAACCTCTATTACTATATATATGAGTGTAGTTTGATGCTGTATACACTTGGAAAATAAAATATTGTCGAAATATGGTAAAAATTAAACTAAAAAGTATAAATTAGTCAAAAGTGCTAATTTAATTGGTTGAAATTAAAAACTTGAGGACTTGTTTATTTGACCTAAGCATATAGAATATATGTGAATTTTTACTTTTACAAAATGGAAATTAAAAGAGTTACCTATTTTGGTGGAAATTTCAACTTCCTCCAACTAATTAAATTTTATTTTTTTCTCACTCTTCCTAAAAAGTGACATTTTATACAAAATGAAAAATCTTAGGAAGTTTAAGTTTTTATTTTTTCAGAGTTTAAGGTTCTATGCATACTTAAATGATCACGAAATAATAACAAATGGACTTTTATATTTATTTTGCAACGAACCAAGTCATGTTTGCAAAATACACAATTTAAATAATAATAATATAGTAATAATAATAATTATTATTATTATTACTATTATTATTATTATTTTTGTATAAAAGAGTCATGGCTTGTAGTTTTCATTGTCAATTATAAACAAAAAGAAACTATCAAATAGAGGAAGAAGATGTTCTGACATTATATTAAAACGCAAATGACACATCATAAACCTCTGAACATCAAAAGTTGAACGGGTAGTTTTTCAACCAGGCTAGAACTCTATGTATTATACGATCGATATGATCGTCTTACAATACATTAATACTAGAGCAAAAAAGCTAGGAATTTAACTGACAAAATCAAGTCAACGAAGCTCATCAAACCAAATTCTATCAAATAATATAGAAACAAGATAATAACAATACGCAGTACAGAATTATTATACAACTACTGGTAAGTCGATCGTATTAATCATCTCCTTTTGTATAGCTTACCTATAATCTTCTCAAAATATTGAGGGTGACAGGGAATCTGTAGCACTCCTTGATGATTATAACCAAACTCATCAGCTGATAATTGGAGCAACGCAACAATGGAAGCATCCTTCATGAAACCAGTCGGAACCACAAATCTCTTCAACTGACCCTCTTCCGTGCCCACCATAACTGGAACATGGCCTTTCGGGGTTCCTCCTTCATTGCTATCATCTCTCCGTTCGTCATCGTCGTCGTTGTCATCGTTTCTAGATAATCTAACGTAGCTTGGTGGTGATGGTAGACATTCCTTCTTCCTCATCATCCTCACACCAAGCTCTCTTGGCTTCATGAAAGCCATGTTTTGTGGGGATGGGTCAAGCTTAAGTGTGTAACCAACTAACAACCCAACCTAGTGTTTTATACGGAATACTATAGTTTACTATACATCTGTACGTACTTCTCTCTTTTTTTTTTCTTTTTCTAGAGAGAAAATATACTCCGTATATTTGTAGGATGAACTTTAAAATATTTTGGTTGCGTGGAAAAAGTGGTGTTAGCTGACTACAATAATAGTACAAATTGTCCTTTCAATGTACTTCGAGATCATGGGGTCGTTTTGGTGGAAATATTTTGGTAGTTTCCGTATAATTTAGTATTCTCCTTCTATCCTATTTTATTTGTTATATTTGACTTTTTACGATAGTTAAAATAATTTAAAACTTTTTTTTCTCAAAATTCGTAATATTAAAATTATGAAAATGTAATATTCTAAAAAGTTACATTTAAATGCATCCAATAAAATCGCACTTGAATATATTATTTGTTATAATATAATTAGAATTTATGGTCAAAATATTTAAACTATGACTCCCAAAATGAAAATATAGAAACTAATATGGGATAAAGGGAGTACATATTAGTCTTTCTTCCTTTTATTAATCCTTCTTTCTTTCACCCTATTTTCATAATATTATAGCAAATTTCTTATAGTATACCTTCGGCTTTTTAGGATTGTACTGAAAAAAATAATACATTTCTCCTGTTCAGATCAAAATTTTACACCACTTGAGTTGATTATAGTTCCATGTTGCAAAGGGCTTAACCTAGTAAAAACGAGTTGGGAGTTGGGTTGACTTGTGCGAGATTATAGTTCAAAAGGGCTAATCATCTACTCCGTAAATGATATAACTTGCCTAAAAGAAGATATATTTCTCTCCTATGACCCTTTCTCCTTATAAATAGGGTTCAGCATTTGGTGAAAATGATTATGTACATAAATTAGTGAACTAATGTACGCTTGTTGGAGGATGACATTATGCTCAATTCTCCTTACAGTCATAATATTCGTAGCTGCCAAGTTTTTACAGTTTGCAAGGAATGGAAGGTGCTCTTTTTATAAGGAGGCTATGATAGACCAACATCAATGTTATGGGCCGTAAATGAGCCCGTGTGAGAGAGGTCCTATATAATATACACGTTTGAAAAACTTAAAGCAAATGACTCTTATTCCTTAGATTAGGGTTGTGAACTTATTTTGGGCCTTAAGTGATCGAGCCCATTGGCTATTGCAACTTCATTTCAGTCTATGTATCATAGTCTTCATGGTTTGGACCTTGAGCCTAATGAAAGTTTAAGGTCCAATTTTATACTTTTTCTTGCATTGGTTGAGGGTCTATGTCATTCCACCTTATGATGAGTTTGGTGATAACAATACAAAAACATTTGATATTGTTTGTCTAAGTATTGTGTAAGCTATGGAAGCAAGTTACGGAGTAGAAGCAAGAGAGTTTCTATAGCTATTATATTAAGTCAAAAAGACATTAAGCTTTATAAGAATTATGAAGTCAATCAAAGAGTAAAAAATTAGTCATCTCTAGAAACTTAAGTAAGAGTTCCAGTAGATCATATTCCTTAGATTACAAAAATACTCTGCCAAAATTCAATTATTCCATTTCCTTTGTCCAAGTTGATAGGTTACACCAAGTATTAGTTTCAAATAAATCTTTATAGATAAATATCTTCAAGTTAGTAATTTAAATATTTTAACTTTGTCATAACGGTTAATATCATAATATTACACTTTCACTAAAACTTGAGTAAAGTTAGGACACATAAACCATATAGAGATGATTTTTGTTTTATTAAGGAGTAACTTTTTAATGATATACCCAATATTTTATTTTCGAACACGTCTCAATCGTCTCAATCTTTATAATTGAAATCGTGATATCTTTTATTATAGAGGTAACTATTGTTGTATTTATGGGTAACTTTTTGTTGTATGGAGAGTAACTTTTATTAACCACACAATATCCTTATTATATTCCGTTTGCATAGAAAATCTTATACTTTACACCAAAAGATGAATACGGATTGAGTAAAATTGGTTATCTATGCTATTAGCCAAGTAATTTTAAACAAATAGGGAAATTAACAAATACAATCCTCTCTTTTGGAAAACGTTATAAAATAATATAATATAATTAGGTAGTTAAATAGTCAAACCCACAAATAATCCCATTCCTTCACACTAACATTTCCACTTCCACTTCCACTTCCACTTTCAAAGTTGAGCAAACATGTCATTTCAAGGAGAACTCAACCCTTTGGAAAAACGTTGGGGTTGATCAACGTTTTGAAATTATACCATACCCCTAATCCAGCTTACTATAAATCGTTGCCCTAGGTAATGATTTTTAACCGAATCTATATTGGCTTATTTCTGAAATTAGTTTGGAAGGAGCTTATTTTTGCAATTTTTTTTTTAAAAAAAAAGCTTAGAAAAAAAAATTCCATAATTAGAGGTTGGGCACCGCAAATGCTGATTTTGGATCACTAATCCGTGGGAGGGTTCTTGACTCATTGTGGGTGGAAATCGATTTTAGAAGGGACTTCATGTGGGGTTCCTATGCTCACTTGGCCGCGATCTTTCGATTAATTTTACAATGAAAAATTGATGACGGAAATTTTGAAGATTGGGATCACTGTCGAGGCTAAGATATAGAGTGAAATGGGAATTGGGAACATGCGAAGGAGTACACTGGAAAATTAATGTCAGGTGCTGAAGAGGCTGTTGAGATGAGAAACAGGGCAAATAAGCTTAAAGAGATGGCGTGGAAGGCTGTTGATAAAGGAGGTTCATCTTACACTGACCTTGACACAGAAACTGCGGCGTTCTTCTCAATTTTAATACTATTTCAATGCGTTATGTTTTGTTCCTATGTTTGAGTTTGATTATGACAACCCTTTTTGTATAAAAAATAAAGTCATATCCCATCTATAATTATAATCAAAATTCTTTCAATATAAGAACACATTTACAAAGTTAGAACAGCTATTACTAGAATATCTAACTTTATATACTTCTAAGATCAGCCTAAAATCATGCGATTCATAGGATCATGAAATTTGGAAACTACATGACTATAAACATATCTAGAAATTAAGACAATCTTCATTCAATATTAAAGCATATTTTAGTTGAACAAACACTAAATCTCGTTGTTAATACTTGTTTAAAGATTATATATTATCTCATATTTATAATCATTCTTGAATAAGATGCATCCAAAGGAATTCAGCTGATTTCTATCTTAAAAGAGAAATACTAGTAGAAAAATGTCTATTTGCTGCGGATTTTTAACTTTATTTGCCGCGGTTATTATACCGCAACACATATAGCCGAAGTACATGAAAAACCCACAAATGCTGCGGTTATTTACACTAACCGCATAATTAATTAACATTATTTGTTGCGTTTTTTACTTAATAACCGCAACATTTATTCTTAAAAATTAAAAAAAAAATTTAAAATGTTATTTGCTGCGGTTATTATAATAACTGCAGCATTTATTCGTATTATTTGCTTCGGTTTTCTTAAAAAACCGCAGCATTAAATCATTTAAACTAAAGAATTAATTTTATTCTGATCAATAAGTGTTGCGGTTATTTTATTTAACCGCAGCAAATAAGTTATATGTGCTGCAATTTTTTGTAATAACCGCAGCAAATATGTGTCTGTTTTTTTTCCTGCTTTTCCACCATTTCTAACAAGTAGGGAGTGCCAATTGCTGTCATATATGTATGGATTTATTCTGAGTTTATGTCAATGTGTAATCTACAAAAATAATGTTATTTGAATGGATCGGCCAATGAGTTTACATTATTGTCTACAACTAACTTAACCCAGTGAATTATATACAAAAAGAATGTTTTAATCTAATGAATACAATGAATTTCTACTACCTTTTAATCTAATGTTTTAATAATAACAAAATCGAAGAAGAAGCTAGCTCTACCTATACATATTGTCCGACCCCAATGAAGTATTCCACCCATAATTCCTTAATCTCCATCAGCTCTTGAGGTGAGTATGGCGTTGTTCTTTGAATCACCTGAAAGGGTAAGAAATTATAGGTTTAGTATATTTACAAAACAGGATACATAATTCCAAGCGTAAATTTCGGCAGAGTTTCCTCTGTAAATAGACATTTTCCCATTTTTTAATAGTACATGTTTCCACAATGATTATAATCCAACACAATCCATCCAAAATTCACAACACAATTGTGTATTCTCAACACAATTCACAATACAATTCACTAATCCATTGTGTGTTCACAACACAATTCCCATACACAATTAGATCTCAAAACAATTCCCATATATGTAGAGTTATCTATATCCTAGATCTCAAAAATAAATTACGGAGCTCATGAATATGTACCATTGAAAGATCCTCACAAGTATCATGGTTGTGGAGGATTTCAAACAGGTAACGCATATGAAAGTAGCCACACTCAGTGTTTCCAATCTGCTGAGGACACTGCATTTGGAAACCAAGTAAAATGTAAGCCAAACAGACCTAATACAATTCTAAGGCAACAAAATAGTCATATGATTGAAAAAAGGGTTACCTGAGCCGGAATCTAGTTCAACTTCAATCCGTTACGGAGGCCAAACTGAACTTTAAAGCACTAGATTTGGAAAAAAATAGTTGTCAATAACTATACTTTAATCTGTTACTCTTGTCAGTGAAATAAAAATTGTAATTACCAAAAACTTACGTATTTAGCACTTCCTTAATCGCTAAATTACGTTTTCATTGAAGAGGATCGAAAACGTATACCGTCCTCTTCTCTAAGGACAGAACAAGGAGTATCCAATGACGCCTACAACATGATTGGTAAATGGTTAACATACGAACATACAAGCCCTCGGATACTATGTAAGAAGCTCATACCTTTCATGGTACAGGCAGAAGATGAAACGCTTCCTACGGTGATTGGCCATAAAAGATACCATGTAAGAAGTGACGAAACCTTGGTCGTTGCCGATCATGGTAGCCAAGACCCTAGATGGGCACATGAAACCAAAGGATTCTAATCCTTCTTCTTGTACCAACTCATAACATGCCCTATAATTAATTAAAACAACACCCAACATGAATAAATTGAAAAAACATATTATAGTAGGAATTATATTCAATAGTCAGGAAACTTACATCATGAAGACTTGAAGCACAGATACGTTCAACTCGTCTCTTGTGAGAAGTTGAGTGACGTCCTCTCCTATGATCACGATATCCTGGTTCTCGGGGTACCCGAATATCATCCTCCCACAACGAACGGAGATGATGCTATTTGGCGGAAGCCTCGACAACTGGGCCCTCATTTGACGACAATTCTCACCAAGATGACTCAAGGCCAGCTAAGTGAGATCGGTCTGGGCAACGTCCTTCCTCACGGACTCAGTTTTCTCTGGACCGCTGGCAACACCTTCAGCTGCTTCCTTTCGACCTGTACCTCTTTGCTGATTCAAACAAATTCAAAACTTAATATCAATACATTAGTAGAATACAACTTCATAAAGTTAGGCGGAATGTATTTACCTCAAACGTCAGCAGCCGAACTAGATGTATTGGCCACTGTGTGAAGGTCTCGTGGGCTTACTCGAGCCTTTTGATGAAGGCGAAAGGGGCAGGGATAGGGACATCCTTATGTACCTAGTCATAATCATCGACGCTGACCTTTACATAACCAGGAAGGATGTCAGCATGGTGGTCTCGAGTCAGAGATGGATGAACGGTTCCTAAAGCAACAATGATTACTTTATTGCCGTTCACCATATGTAACAACCGACAGGAAACTTGCTCCTGCAACAAAAGTGACAAAGACGTTAGTATCTCATTCATTTAAATTAGATGAATTTCAAATGCGATTAGTAGTTTGTAAAACATAAGTAAACAAACCTGCAGATCCTAAAAAGGATCTCTAACCCCCGAGCTGCTACTGGATGGGAAAACTGGAGGGTCAGGCCTGCTATGCTTAGGTTCCTGCAGAGGTGGTTGCGGGATACCGAATTATGCAACGAACAACGTCTTTCTTCCAACGAATTATAAATACAATGAACATTGTTTTGAGCTTCGACGTCCTCCACCTTCTTCATCAGGACTGAGCTCCTCTTGTCAGCCCTGTACACAGTCTTTCTTCCAACGTTGATTCCGTAACTGACCACCCAACCTGGGTGGTCTTTTTTGCCGAGGGCACGGGACAGAATGTCGTCCCATGGCTGGGAGATGAACTCTCTTGATTCCTCTCTCTGTCTCCATTCCTCCTGCATATATATCAAAAGAAATGTTAATAAAATTCACAAAATATAATAAGAAGAATATAATAATGTTGTAAGTAAACATAACTTACAATGGAGTCTCGGACAACAGCCGTCTGCTTGTTAGGCACCACGAGACGTCCTTTGTCGTTAGGGACGGATCTTGCAAGAAGCTAAGTCGTCGTCCTATCCAACAGACTCAAAACAACAGATGAACAACTGGATAACGACGATGACACCGAAGGAAGGAAGCCCTTTTGCCTCCAGATTTCACTCATCTCAGTATATGAGTGTTGACTCATATGATGAGGATACAAGTTATGGGCCGCACTCCTCTTTGCCTTGTCGCTTCTTTGTTGTTTATAGGATACATTATTACATATAAGAAAATACCCAATAAATTAAAGTAATATATTGTAATTAATATCAAACGATATTCAACGAAATCCTTACCCTAAACTCCTCTGTAGAATGCATCTTCACAAATGCGTTCCAGTCTTCCTCCAAAATGAAGATGTAGAGCTCCCAAGGTCACTTCCTGGTCTGGCCCTCCTTATTCCTTGTAGAGGAGGTCCAACCACTCACGAGCTTGGCCTTGAAGTCTCTCCACTTCAAGTCGCAAGAGGTGAGAACCGCCTGCTTCTTTCGAGGATCATTCTCGATCTGGAACTCTTTCTGTATTATATAGAAACACAAAAGAACACAATTAGATTAACAAAAAATAACACAATTAGATTTGCATTTAAGTAACGTAATTCAGTACATTAATTTCCTTCACATCCTCCCAAAGCATATCCTTCACGCCTTTCGGTAAGGAGCTCCAGTCTGGTATCAAGATCGATACTTTTGACCGACTGATCTCCCCCAAATGTCATTTATATGCCTTGTAGTGTGTCCCATAGGGGCGTCCGAGTACGCCCCACTCTAGGACTCTCTGGACACCGGGGATGGATTTGATCCCTTTTGAGGGACCTCTCCCCACTCTCTCCTTCTTCATCTGCTGGGTGTCGGCAACAGAAGATGGTTGGGGTTGTCTGTGTTCTTCCATGTCTATGAATCTGCAAATATAAAATAAATAGGTTAGTCAAGTTAATTGAATTAAGGAGTAAACATCTATATGTAAAATATACAATTTAAAAAAATAACATAAAAGAATCATATAACTATATGCAATAAACTTCTATAAATGGAAATTTTGCTGTTTATTAATAGGTTAATTGTTTAGATTCTCCTACTCTATCTATTTTCTTTGTAATACCTTCTTATTGGATAATTTGGTAGTTCATTATTATTCAGACTCCCTAGCTACATAGAATCCTTCATTATGGTCATTACGCCTTGGAATATAGTCAACAACTAATTTCGGGTTATTCCATGTGGATGGTAGGGTTTCATCAAACTGTTCATCATATTCATCTTCATCAACAATATCCCCAATGCCAAGAATCCATCTCTTCCCTTCAATAACAACTGACCAATTGCAATCGACAGGATTGACCATGTAAAAAACTTACTTCGCCTGTGAAGATAATATGAATGGATCGGCATGATGTCTCAGGTTCGTCCTTCTTTACCCCGCGGTTATTATTAACCCAATTACAATAGAAAAGAGGAATACTGAAATTGACGTAGTCAAGTTCGAAAATATCAACAATAATCCCATAGTATGAACCCCGTTTGTCTATTAATGTTCGATCCTTTGAACTAGAAAATTCTGGAGACATGCCAACCACCATTACACCACTATTCTGCGTAGTCGACTTCTCATCTTGGCGCTTTGAGTAAAAAGAATAACCGTTGATGTCGTATCCCTTATACGACATACCTTGAACTTTAGCACCATATGCCAACCACCTTAATGTGTCACCAACATCGTCAGGTGCGTCAGATAATTGATCCATGATCCTTCCTTTGAACCATTCAACAAATATGGCATTATGCTCCTTTACCAGTTGCAAATCCCTTTTAGAGGGATATTAACTCCTTAGAGTGTTCATGTGCTTATCTATATACGGATGGACTTCACTCAGGTTTTGCAAAATAAACAATTCAGCCTTATATTTCAAATCATAACTGAGAGTAATTCGTTTTTGACCAATAGTGCCATGACCCTCAAGCTTCCGTACATGTCTTGATATTGGTACCCTAATATCATGTGATCGGGCAAGATAATGTGCAATCCATAATGAAACTTCTTCAGCAACTGTTCTCTTTACTATACTGACCTCTGCTTTGGCTGGATTCACGACTCTACTCTTTAGACACCCATCTCTCTTTCAAATGTATACATATACCTCTCCCAAATTGGACCACATAGCTTAATCTCACGAACCAAATGGATGACCAAGTGAGGCATGATGTCGAAGAAAGAAGGTGGAAAATACATTTCAAATTGACACATGGTCTCAACCACATTAGCTTGCAAGTCATCTAATATCGCTGGATTGATTACCTTGCTTGAAATAGTGTTGAAGAAGATACACAACCTTGTAATTATGTACCTCACTTGTGGAGGAGATATCCTTCGAATAGCAATGGGAAGAAATTGTTGCATCAAAACATGAAAATCATGGGATTTCATACCTACTAACTTCAGATCAGTCATTGAAACAAGTTTCGCAAAATTCGAAGAGAACCCAGATGGAACTTTAAGTCCATGCAAAGACTCGCAGAAGCTGATCTTTTCCTTCATTGAAAGTGTGAACCAAGTAGGAGGAAGATACCATCGCTTACCATGTTCTTGAGAAGCCAATTCAGTTTGCCCCATAGCAGCCATGTCTCTCCTAACTTTAACTCCATCCTTGGTTTTACCAGGCATATTCAAGAGAGTCCTAACAATGACATCACAAATATTCTTCTTAATGTGCATGACATCAAGGCAATGTCGTATCTCCAAATGGCGCCAATAAGGAAGACTCCAGAACACAGACCTCTTCTTATAACCACCGGCTGATCTATTTTTAGAGCTCTTTCCAAACATAGTTTCAATGCCCTTAACCCAATCATATACCTCACTCACACGTAGAGGGAGACGAGCTTTGCGAAACTCTATGGGACCATTAAAAGCTTTCCTCTTTCTTCTGAAAGGATGATCTTCTAGAAGGTACTTATGAAAACCCATGTAAACATGCTTCCTACAATTCTGTAGGTGAATAGCTTCTATATCTTCTTCACATATCGGGCATGCAGTCTTCCTCTTCACAGCATAACTAGAAAGATTTCCATAAGTTGGGAAATCATTGATTGTGCGAAGATCAAGGCACACATAATGAAATTTGATTTAGAGTAAGCATCGAAAACCTAGACACCTTCCTCCCACAACAATCTCAAGTCATCGATAAGAGGAGCAAGATAGACATCTATGTCATTATCAGGTTGTTTAGGTCCAGATATAAGAAGCGATAACATGATGTACTTGCGCTTCATGCATAACCAAGGTGGCAAATTATAAATAGTGAGAGAACGGGCCAAGTGCTGTACTGAGTGCTTAAGGTCCCAAACGGATTCATTCCATCAGTGTAAAGACTTAGCCTAAGATTCTGATTTTCCCCCCGAAACTCGTGAACATTCTATCGATGTTTCTCCATTGAGGAGAATCAGCAAGATGCCATAATAACCCATCTTTCTTCCTTCCTTCAGCATGCCACTACAATAATTTCACATTACTCTCATCTGAGTACAGTCTCTTAAACCTCGGTATAATGGGAAGATACCATAGAACCTTGGCCAGTATCCTCTTCTTTCTCAAATTGAGCTCATTGTGCTTCTTTTTGTAACAGGAAACTCCACATATTGGGCATTTATCTAGATCCTCATACTCATTTTGATATAAAACACAATCATTTCGATATGCATGGATCTTCACATAATCCATTCCCATAGGATACATGAGTTTCTTGGCCTCGTAGGTAGAAAGTGGCAATTTATTTCCCTCAGGAAGCATACCCGTTATAACTTCTAATAATTGTGTGAAACTCTTGTCAGTCCAATTGTGGCGTGCCTTTAAGTTGAAGAGCTTCATGACAGTGCTCAATTTAGTGTGTGAATTACAAGAAGGATACAACGGCTTCTCTACAGCTCTAAGGATTTCATCGAAGATATGGGGACGATCGGTGAAATCATCCTCAATATCATGCATCATCTCGTCTATTCTTTCCTCTTCCACTCTATCCTGATCTCTAACATCATCATATACCTCATTAACATTCAACCCATCTTTATTACGAGGTGGTTTCTCCCTACTAGGAAACTTACTAGCGCTTGACCCGAACTTTAATATTTCACCATGCCAATTCCAATTCCAAGTCCTATAATCCGCTTTGAAACCTCGACAAATTAGATGATCTTTGATTTCATTAATATCATGATAACCCCTAGAGTTGTTACAGTTACAACACGGACACAATAATATCTTGGATTGATTGTCTACTTGATGTCTAAGTGCAACCCTAGAAAACTCCTCAACCCCTTGTATGTATTCCATATAGGTTCGGTTACCATATATCTAATCTCGATCCATTCTGAACTTCAAAGAAATAAAACAAAAAACTTGAGTTAGTAGTATATATATTAAAAGAAATCTTGGAGAGAAAAGGAAATTAATTATACACCGAGAGAACCCCCAACGGCTTAAACAATTTCTTCCATTAGCTTTACATAAGGAGAGGATCACAGTCCCTTCATTACCAGGGCGGGCAGTTGCGTGGTGTGTGGTGCTAATGTAGACGTGTAGGAATGTAGGGTGGTTAGGTCATGAGAACTTAAGAAGGGAGTTTTGTGTGTCTCTAGCTTTGTTGGGTTTATTCGTTGAGCTCTTAAGGGGTTCTTACTTCTTAGAGTATTGTTTGGGGGGTTGTGAACTAGTGGTTAGATGAAACCAATTTTGAACCTACTTCTTAGAGTAAGTTCAGGGCTAGATCCATCAGGGGACATTAGGTATAATCACAAAAGAAGAGGATCACTCTTAACCTTCCTTATTTCTCTGTTCCATATTATTCTTGAAAAACTATAACTTGATTTTTAAGTTTCTTAGCCTTTTGGCATCCTTATGCACATCTCTCACGGCTTAAACTAGGCTAGGTGTAGTTTAGTCTAGCTTCGTGCTATGAAGGCATCTATGAGATTTAGGAATCTATGATATTTAGGTGTAGTCGTAAAATTTTACTGTCACGAGAAAGGACATGGGATTTTTATTTGTCCATGCACAAATTTAATAGTCTACTTTTACCGATTAAAATCGAATTTTACTTATTAACACTGATTTTTGTATGAATGATACTATATTACTATTAATATGGTTCTAACCATAAATCGATACTAGAGTCTTAGAAAACTTGACTGAATCATTCACTAATCACTATTCATAAACCCCCGATGATACTAATAAAGTATGTACACAATACACTTTATTATGGTGAATATTGTCGTCTTCTACAAGTGCAAATTGGTCATTTAGGATTAACATGAGTATATGAGGTTCATATTATTGTACTTTGTACGATTGATTTAGAGTACTGCAAAATTTAGATTAGCACCAAAAAAGTTACTAACTTTTGATTTGAAGGTATCACATCAGATTTTTAACAGAGAAACACAAATACTCCGTAAGTCTAATAAGATGCTACCTTGGACTGTACAACCCCAAATTTTCCTTTATTATTTGGATTCAACCATTTTTATTTCCAAATTTAATATATTAAGAGAGTATATTTATGGTAAACAACTCCATGTAAATGTTCCTGGGAAATTTTTTACCAAAGGAAATGTCGCGATATCTGTAATATCTTCAATTCTTTATCACTCTCCTCTTACTTGATAGTACATAAATACACCTCCCAAAGAACTTGTATTCAAACTATACCATAAAATATCCCTCACTTCCATCCACCATCAACAATGGCATACCCCCAATACAACAACTTCAAACATAGGCTCTTCCTCTTCTTTAACCACAACCTAAACATATATCGCATGCTCCTTCAAACACAGGCTAAGTCGTTCTTATATCTACATCCTTTCACTTTTAATAGTTTACTTAAAATACATGTGAATAAGTCTTGAGATCCGTCATCATACCATCTTTGATTTTTCAGCTTCTTAAGAGAGATACGTCATAACCTAATTATTAGAGTTATGTCCAGATACTTAAGCAAAGTATGTACTGCATTTCCAAATTATACCAAAACTATACTACATTATCAAAACATGAAATGGGAAAGATGTACCTCAAATCTCGCGAAGAAGAAGACGAGTGCCTGGCACGAATTCTTCGAAGAATCCCAAATGCAAATCGAAGCTTTTTCGAAGAGAGAGAAAGTTTGTAAATGAATAATGGAGTTAAACTAGAGAAGGAATGGAGGACTAGAGAAGACGATACTACATTACCAAAACATGAAATGGGAAAGATGTATCTCAAATCTCGCAGCGAAGAGGACGAATCCTAGCACGAATTCTTCGAAGAATCCCAAATGTAAACTGAAGCTTTTTCGAAGAGAGAGAGAGGAAGTTTGTAAATGGGTATAATGGGGTTAAACCAGAGAAGGAATGGAGGACTAGAGAAGACGAAGTTAATGTTGGGGTTTTTTTCATACATTTCAGTGTGTCTGGAAAATTTTTCGTCTTTTGAAATGGCCTGGAAAAGTGAAGACAGGGAACTAAATGACTGAATAAGTGCTGCGGTTATTTCAAATAACCGCAGCATTTATTCAGTCATATATTTTATTTTCCTAAGCATGAATAAATGTTGCGGTTATTTGAAATAACCGCAGCACTTATAAAACACAAATGCTGCGGTTATTTCAAATAACCACAGCATTTATTCATGCCCAGGAAATCATATATGACTGAATAAATGATGCGGTTATTTGACATAACCGCAGCATTTATAAAACACAAGTACTGCAGTTATTTGAAATAACCGCAGCATTTATTCAGTCATGTATTGATTTCCTGGGCATGAATAAATGCTGCGGTTATTTCAAATAACCGCAGCACTTGTCATAAATGCTGCGGTTATTTAGATAACCGCAACACTTGTATTATATTTGCTGCGGTTGTCTGAATAACCGCATCACTTATATTTTTGTGCTTTGAAATGTATTTAACTACAGTAATTGAGGCGAATCAATTGAGGCGAATCACTTGTATTATATTTTTATTTTAAAGCTTATTTTAAAAAAAATTTGAAAAATAAGCTATTGTTCAAACTATTTTAAAAAATAAGCTGATTTAGCTTCAGATTAAAAACGCTGCCCTAGGCAGCGTTTGACCTAATGCAAAATCGCTGCCCAGGGTAGCATTTAGCATGAAACTGGGGTTAATCTGGGTCAAGGAAAAACGCTGCCCAGGACAGCGTTTTTCCTGAGGCCCAGTATTTTTTTTTTTTTAGAAAAACAAGGGCAGCGTTTTCCCTGACCTAGATTAACCCTCCTAAATCCAGAATTATTCTAAAGAAAAACGTTGTCCTGGGCAACATTTTTTTCTGACCAATAACGCTGTCCAGGGTAGCATTTTCATATGACCCAGAATTTCTATCCAAATCCAGTCCCATGCAAAACGCTGCCCTGTACAACATTTTTTTATTAGGTATAACGCTACCTGAGGCAGCGTTTTTAGTCCGACCCTAAATTCAGCTTATTTTTTAAAATAGCTTGAACAGTAGCTTATTTTTCAAATTTTTTTTAAAAAAAGTTTAAAAATAAAAAAATCCAATATGTTTTGTTGATACTATATTTTTTCTGTACATTACAAAACTTGTTTATTAAAATAAAAACTATGTACGATAAATGACAATTATATCACCTTAGTAAATTTAAAGCATTTTATGATGGTTATTTTTTATTTTTTTAATTTACAAGAATATGAACCCGAAAAACTTGGAGTATATTATACCCCACAGTTCACATAATAACAGTGTGATAATAAAGGAAGGATAAGCTTAATTATAGCAGTATTTTTGGGCCATTCACAGGTCGAGGTCACATCAATCCCATGTTCACCCTAAGCAGCCAACTCTTCTCCTCTACATGCGTTCAACAAAAAATTTCATTCACTGTCATACTCACTGACGAGTAGCATGCATTGATGAACTCGATCCAACAAAAAAACCGGCACATGATTGCTTCGCAACCATACGTCCATACCTAATGTCCTCCCCTCGGAGCACATCCAAGGAGCTGACAACGAAGGCTTTCTCCAAGCTGTGTACACCAAGATGGAAGGCCCCGTTGAGCGGGTACTTGATACTCTTGAAGCCCCCCCCCCCCCCCCCCCCCCCCCCCCCCCCTAATGTGATCATTGCTGCTAGTTTCCTGCCATGGGCGGTTGGTGTTGGGAAGCTAGAGAAGGGGCATTCCAGTTGCTTCTTTTGGGCCGTTGTTGACATATATGCTTGTTCCCGGCTCTCCATCACTTTGATCTTCTTACCTACAAACATTATCCACTGGACACTTTGATAGGTATGCAATACAGAAATTTATAATTTGGGTAATTTGCAAAAGCTACCACATTAAAAAAATCTTGTTGAAAACTACCATATAAAAAACTTCAATTCCACGAGACCACCACATAGTGGTTTTCCCGGCATTAATATATTTTTACAGGTTTGACTTCTCACGTGAATGACAGGTGTTGGCTGAACTAATTAATTTTTTCTTTCTTTTATTCTTTATTAATGAACAACTCCTTCATCATCACTACTATCAGAGCCCAATGTCTTCTCGATCTTCACTTAGCCTAACATCACTATCACTACTATGAGATCCTCATTCATCTCCTTCACTTGCCTCTTCATTTTGTTCCAGAATAGCATCAAGATGTGACAATACTAATCTCGTTTGCACAACATATTTGGGTGTTCTCTTTGATGGTTTGAGGTGGAAGGATGTTTTGATTTTGTGGCTTGATATGAGTTATAGGGTTCATGTGAAGATATTCCCTAATTGGTATTACCTGGATGTGTTCATCAATAAAGAAGGGAAATAAAGGAAAAAAGAAAGAAAAAAGAATTAGTCCAGCCAACACGTGCCATTAACTAGAGAAGTCAACTCCGTAAAACCAGGTCAACGCCTAGAAAGCCACTATGTAGTAGTCTCGTGCAATTGGAATTTTTTATATGATAGTTTTTCATAAGATTTTTTACGAGGTAGTTTTTAACAAGACGATTTTTTAGGTGGTAGTTTTTTTTTGCAAATTACCCTTATAATTAATACCTCATATAAATATATTAGGAGGTATTTTTGTAATATTATTTCTATACCTTAGATTATGATGTCTCTATACCTGATATATATATTTTTATATTTTAATATATTTTGTATTTCTATATTTGATATGACAATAGCTATATCTAGTGTTAATACCTATATTTGAGATATATATATATATATATATATATATATATATATATATATATATATATATATATATATATATATATATATATATATATATATATATATATATATAATCAAAATCTTCTGTGACATAAATATGTGCCAGAGTCAGAGGTGGACCCAGGATTTTCCGTCTGGTGAGTCATAATCGATAATCAAATATATAATAATTTTTTTTACCAAATAAACAAATAATAATACTAAAAAATACATCCAAATGTTCAAATAGTATAAAATACAATCAAATATTCAAATAGTATGATTCTTTTTAGCAAAAAAGCTAGCAATGTTTTGCATTTTGTTTGGAGTGCGTTTTCTCTTCATTCTGAAATTTGAGTAAAAATTCAACTAAATCAAGCAATATTCAACAAATAAATGTTTATAACAACTAACACCATAAAACAACTAATAATAGTAGTGCAATGATATCAACCTAAAACATAAACTCTATAGAGATTAAGTATACTAGCTTAGCGCTACATCTTTTCTTCATGAAATAAATAATCTTATCTAATATTCTATTCGCCTCGCGTATAACATATGAGTATATAACACTTCTTCAACTCCAAGTTTTATATGTAGATTTTGTGAAATACACAGACACATCACACACTACAAACAATGAAATAAGATAATTCCATCTCAATCTCAAATGAAGTTTTTTTAATCTGACCTAAGTCATTAAGTCAACAACACACCCAATGACCCAAATTAGATCAGTCGTGAGTATTATACAAAATTACAAATGAAATTATGATCACATTGATTAGCCGTGAGTATTATACAAACGAGGAATAATTAGGAAATACCTATTATAAAAAATTACAAATAATTGAAATCATTAAATAAAACCTAAAAATAACTCAATACTCAATTACTCAAAATCTCAAATAAAATAAGACATTAGAACCTAATTATCCAATCCATTATCTTCACAAACTTGAATTTAAATCCAAAGAGCACACTTAACTTCCCAAGCCCGGATTCAATTCATATCTTGGGCCCTTACAAGATATATATATATATATATATATATATATATATATATATATATATATATATATATATATATATATATATATATATATATATATATATATATATATATAGCATAAGTTTATGAACACAGTTGATGCAGAAAATGCAGTACTCAATTCAACTGAAGGCACTTGTTTAGATTTTGTCAGTCTCTATTCTCCATCCTTAAAAGATCATTAATTTATTTTCATTACAAGTCCAATTGTGTGTTGTGTCCTTGTGAGTGTTGGCTGGGGTCTGGGGACTGTGGGGAGGGTCGTGTGGAGACGGTGGAGCCGTGGAGGACTGGAGCAGGTGGAGCCGGACAGGCGGACATCAAGAATGCGGGACAGTTGGTGTGGAGGATAGGAGGAGGACAGTGGCGCCGACGATCTGGCGGACTGAGGTGACTAGGTGAGGGCGTGACCGCGTGAGGCAGCCGGCGGGATTCGGGTCTCGGGAAGGAATCAAGGAAGTCGCCAGTCCGGTGAGGCTGTGAGGGTGAAGAGGCGAAGAGCAAGGACTGCCGGTTGCTACTCTACTAGGGCTTGAGCCTTGAGGTTGTGAGGAAGGTAGGAAGCTAGCTGGAAGTCGGGATTGGGGAGGAATTCCCAAAATAATTTTTTTTAATACTTAAAATTTTTTCTAGGCTCTGGTGAGTTAGGCACAAAGGCCGGTCCGCCCCTGGCCAGAGTATATGACACTTCTTTTTAATAACAAAATTAATCAACTTTGTTTTTAAGGATTTAATTTAATTTCTTGGTCCGTAATTCTCTATCACTCTCTTCTCCCCATCTTTCCTCCTCATTACGTTTAATTTAGCGACATTATGTTATGGATTTCTTAGGAATTTATTTGCGTTATAATTTCCTCAATGAATATTATGGAAGGAGGGAGGACTGGTGATAGGCAGGGAGACCTAGATGAAGGAGGGAATGGACAACGAGGAATGAGATAAGAGATTGAGAATAAATGCATTAAAAATATTTTGAGTTATTTAAAAAATATTCGTCTAGGAAATTTGAATTTAATTTTTGCATTATTTTTCTAGGATTTTTGTTGGACTTTTGTTACTATAATTGAGATTTGTTACTTGGATGGTTGAGTTTATTAATCAAGTTCTTGTAGGTGTATACGTGAATTGAGGATTTGTAATTAGGATTCTAGCAAAGAGGAAAAATCCGATAAACGCGGAGGAAAGAAAAATCGAAAATTTTGTGGATCAATAAATAATTTCATAAATTTTAAATTACTTAATTAGAATAAAATTAGATTAGAAGGGATGACAAGTCCCAACAAAAAATAAGTTTCTCAAGTTTTTGGCACAAATATGTGTCACATAGAATTCGAACTCTAAAACATGTGGTTAAACTTTTCTACATATAATGATTTTTTTTTTCGAATTTACATTTATAAATACAGTGATCCATTCTCTTACAAGTTTATTAATAAATTAAATAGTCAAGATCCATTATCATCATCGTCATTATAAGATATTTTTCAATGGATCACCAAGGCTCTGTTCTCCTCAAATATTTGTAATGAGGCTAACATTTTTTCTATGAGCTTATTACTTTCTTTAGACTCAACTCATATTTTGTTAAAATGAAAATATTGGCTTAGACGGTCACATTAGGCAAGTGGTGTGACATTAGTAAAGTATAAAAGGTTTCCGCGCTATAACAATTAGGTTTTTATAATTCTTGACTTCTAGTTTTATTTCTTATAACTTTCTAAAATTTCGCAATAATATCTGTTATTATTGAACCGAGATCTCGCATTCTTTGTCAATTACAGTTACAAATATCGCATTCTTTCTCAATTTCGCCTACAACTTTCACGTTCTCTTATGCGAAAAATAAGACTAGTGTTCCTATGCTAACCATATAAACCTTCTCCTCCTACCCTTACCTTTGCGCTCTATGGTTATGTTTAATTTTGATGATTGTTTAGAACATTTTTCTTTTTGTTTTATTTGATTCTGTGGATGAGTTATAATCTTCTGGTGCTTAGCTATGCTAGAATCTACAATGGTTTTTATTTTGTCATCTATGCATTACAAATTGCCTTTTTAGAACTCTGTTATATTTGGAACTTAGACTAACATTGCACTCTAGTTGATCTCGTTCCTTAACGAGGTGCTATGAAAGGTTTGCTATATTATTTTGTCTTTTTGTTGATTCCAAAAGGGGGAAATATAGTGCAAACATTAGAAGAAGAAAATTGCCAATGAGTTTCGAAATCTCTCTTGAAATGCAAATCCGTCAAAAGGTAGTGTTGTCCACATAAATTCTTTTACTTTAAGTTCATTGTTTTTAGATGTTTTTTAATTTTACATCTTTTACTCTTTCTTTAAATTTTTTCAAGAAAAATTACCATTTAATTATGTATTTCTTAGAATCAATTATTGACTCCATTTTTTAGATTTAGATAGAGTCTCAACAAATTTTGCTTAATTAACTTAGCCCCGCCCCCATGCATGGGCAAGCTCACCGCATGCCTACTAAAATATATGACAACTTTAAGAAATCTTTAAGGCCCTGTTTGGATTGCAGAAATGAAATAAAATCAGGAATAATACATGGGAGGAATGGAATTAGTTTTAGAGAGTTGTTTGGTTAAGTACATGAATGAGTTATAAACCCTTTCTAGTTATTTGGTTTAACATAAGAATGAGATTTAATTTCTTACTTATTGTTTGGTTCAAACATGAATAATTGTAATCTTGATATTAACAATAAAAATATTTTTATTTTTATATATTCACAATATTAAAACTAGGGGTGTTAACTCGGTCCACGAGTCAGTTCTAGGTTGTCCCATCGCGGGTCGATGCTTATAGGTTTGAGTTAAATCAGGACAATTTAGCCTATCGGGTCGGGTCAAAAGGTTTTAAAACCATTCTTTTTTTTTCCGAACCAAAAAGTTTTTAGTTGGGAATAAGTTTTAATTCCCATTCCATTCCAATTTCTCATACCAAACAAGCCCTTGAAAGAGTTCCTCCCAAATATATTTATACGGCCTCCCGGGCGCCCCTATGCATGGGCAACCGTACTACTAAAAAACTATGACAACTATAATGTCTATACACGAATAAAGGAAATAACAATTAAGAAGGGATATTGGAAGCATCGAAGCATCAATCTACCAACTTTTGAATACTTGACTTCATTAAGTTGTATACTTATATATGAATTGCGACTAAATGTGTTGGAAAAGAAATCTGGAATATCTACTGATAATGACGTATGAAACTGTATGAAATTGTCCAAATTTTGAACAATGTCTATGTACTGTGCATGTTTTTAGAATCCAGCTATGCCATGAAGAAAATTGAACGAGGTCTACTTTGCTTTTCGGAATTTCATGCGACGTAAGACTATATGAGCGAGAAATTCCAAGTTAATGCTATGGAATATATTTCATGCTAACTTTTTTGGTTCTTTCCAGAAAAATAAAAAAATAAAACATTTGACTCATTTTATTGATAAAGGTCATAATTTGCTTCATTTCGCATAAAAATACAACCTTTGGGGAGTTATTGTATATTAGAAAACTAAATGACTAGCCACATTAGCATTTTACGTATAGTTAATTGATCATTATTTTTCATTTAACTATTTAAAATATAATGACCTAAAATATTGTATTTTTGTTAACTAAAGCAAAAGTTAGCCTTTTTCAACGAGTCGGGTCAAATATTTTATTTTTAAATTTAATTTTCCTTTTTATTGTATATTCAATATTCTATTATATGTTGAATATAATAAATGACAAAAAATATATTTTTAAATATCTTCTATCAATATATTTAAGAAGTTATACTACTTTTTTGGAAAAATTAAACACAAGTCTTAACTATGGAAGGCCTTTATTATAGGTCACAACTTTCAATTAAATAAGAGCAGCCCCACTATTATACTTAATATACATGTTCTACAAAAATGGTTAATGGTAAAATCAGCTGACATTGCACGTTTTGAATGACCTATAGTTTTATTTAATAAGTGTCATTTCTCTTTATTTTTCTATTTCAATTTTATTCCTTTCTTTTTGCCCAAAGTTTCTAAATAACCTGAAAAACAAAACCATCGAAAAGAAATTGTTGGTCCCAAATCGGCATATTTTAGAACTCCCTTAATAGTGAAAAAAAAGGTTTGTGGGAACAAATCATTTTTTTTCACCATTAATGGTGAACTTTTGGTTTGTTCATAAATGAACAATGGTGAAAAAACTTAGCCCGCCAAACAAAACAGCACATAATTCGTGTTGACTGGACGTGGAGCCCAGAAACACTTGGTTTAGTTGCAGATTGACACGTGTTATTGCCAATTTAATTAAAACGTTATAATTTGTAACATATATATTTTCAAAACTATAATTTAAAAAAAGATTTACCAAAGGTCTTATTTTTTATCTCTATAAATAGAGACCCATTTTCGTACACTTTCTCCAACTTCAAAAATTTATTTTTTACTTCTCCTAAATTCATAATTTTCCTTTCAAATTTCCTGTTTTATTATTTCCAAGCCTAAATTTTTCTAAAAATTTTTTGGAAAAATTGAAATGAAAAATACAACCTTTGACTCATCTTTTCTATAAGGGCCAACCTCAATTTTTCTAAAAAATCCCACATTTGCATGTTTTGTATTTTAAAGGATTTAATGAAAATATGACTGACTGACAAGCAGCTAGGTCATTGTGATGAGTTGGCGATTTCTTCTTCAAATGTTCAAAGCATATCACATTCTTCTTCAAAGCAGCTTCCCCTACTCCAACAATCCAAAATTTCCATGCCCTTAAGCCACTCCCTTTTACCTATCTCTTTGCTTAAAATGGAGAAATTTCAATGCTCTTTTTGAATCTATGGAAAATTTCCATTGTTTTTCTTCAGTTTGAACTTCAAATCCCTATTTTTTCTTGCTAATTTGTGGAATTTGTGCTCAAAAGTATGTTGCTTGTTGGGAATTCTAGCCATGTTTTTCTTTGGAGATTAATCGTACATGTTTTGACTATATTTTCTAGTATTTTTGGAGATAAGTCTATTGAATTTTTTTTTGGGGCTTTAGATTGCAGGTTTCTGGATGAAAAATCTGTGGGAAGCGGATTTGTTTTGAATGAATTTGGTGAAAATTCTGATGTGGATGCTGTCCAAAATTGTGAAGAAATGGAAGTTGAAGGGGAGAGTGAGCTTCATAAGAAAGGATTCATGTTATTGAAGAAATGGAAGAAATTGGGGAAAAGAATGAAATGATGGACGAAATTCATGCATCAACATCAAACAGTGATGATTTTTGGGCTAGTATTCATACTTGAGTATTTAGGTAGTAGTAATAAGAAATTTGATTATGAATGCAATGACTTGTTGTGTGATAAAATAGTTCTGTTGAGGCATTGGACCCTGAAACTCTTACTGGTGTAGGCAATAGAAGGATGGATTATTTAATGTGTATTATTTTCGAATATGATTAATTAACATATTTCATGGTTATCAAATTACTAAAATAAATTCATGCTTATAGGAAATCTAACATCATTTGGATTAGGAAGGTTTATCCAATCTCCCTTCTCTAGGCTAACTATCTGCGTTTGAAAATGCTTATTTTTTCTTCAAAGCGCCATCACCTACTCTAAAAATGCTTATTGTATGTGATGAAGATGAAGAAATAAAGTCCAGTGACCAGCTCAATAGGTAACCGTTCAAGAGTGTCTTTAAAATACAAAACACGTAAAGGTGGGATTTTTAAAAAAATAAAATGAAGGGTTGCCTTTATGGATAAGATGGGTCAAAAATTGTATTTGTCATTTCAATTTTTACAATTTTTTTTCAGTGGATGCTAATACTAATCGCAATGCAAAACGAAAAAAATACAACTCAAAATATGAATTATATTTTAAAAGATGAAATAAAGTGGGGTAGGAGAGTATTGATGATGAACATTTTTATTTGGTTTATTGTTAAGAGTGAAATTGGTGAATGATTTATTGTGATGATGTAGATGAAAGAGAATTGGTGATGGTAACCCATGAACAAGTTTTTTTTGTTCACCATAAAGGATGAGCATCCTAGATGGTGAACAAAAAAAGCTTGTTGGTAGGAGTGCAAAAAATAGTTCTCATTCTAATGGCTTTAGTCATAAGGTCTTCATATTTTCTACCATAAAAACTAATATTTTTTTTGTCTATATATATATTATTATTATTGTAACCATGATGATATATTGTGTTTTAAGTTGATTTATTTTCTTTATTTTTATGAATTTTTTAGGCAAACTTAAAAATTATTTATCAAAATGGGGACATATAAACCATATTGAATGGCTGGTCTTCATAAAGATGTTTTTGTTAAGTTTAGGGGTGACTTTTATTGTATAAAAATATAAGTTTTTTTTATTAATGTGTAATTTTTGTACAATAGACCCAATTTTTTTTTTCTCAAACATGTCTCTTTTATTTTATTGAGGGATAACTTTTAATATAAAGAAATTAACCTTTTAGTAGACATACAATAACCTTATTGTATCTCATGCATGTGTACATAAAATCTTCCCTTATTTTTAACACAAAAACTTAAATAAACTAGGGACATATAAAACATATTAAATGATAGACTTTTGTAAAGTCGCTTTTGATAAATTAAGAGGTGATTTTTGTTGTATCTATAAAGAGGTCAGTTTTGCTTTCTTTAAGGATAACTTTTGTACAATATATTACCGTTTCCTTTTTGAACCTATTTCAATGTTTATTTGTTGAAATGTGATATCTTTTGTTGTAAGAGGTGACTTCATTGGGTTGAAGGGTGATTTTTATTATATTGAGATGAAATTAACTTTTGTTGCCTACATAATAACCTTATTATATCCCGTATGCACACATAATTTGTTGTCGTAAAAATAATATGACTTCTTTGTTTCCTTTTCAACATATTCACCGTATCTAATTCCTTGAAATAGGACAATGCTTCTATATGTTTTCTTCCTAGAAATTCATCAACCCGACTATACACAGTGATGTTGATCTGGTCGTCGTTATTGTGACAAAAGGTATCGACCAACTGATTATAAAATGGGATCGCTTCCTCCATGAATTAACTTAATCACTAAAAGACGTACAATAAAATTTAAGAATTAGCTTTAAACATGGTTCGTAATAGTTGTTGCCGCTTTATTATCTACGCTCTGCTAATCACAAGTTTTTTGGTAACAGGTAATCTATGTTTTTGAGGGCACTTTGTTCACAATGTTTCTGATTCATATAAATTTTTGAAACATATTTGGTTCATATCCGATGTAATGATCCAAATGCATTATATTCTAATCGAATGTTTACTTGTTTTCCATTAGATTCTTCTGCAGTTTGTAGTTGCTGTTCTCACGGAGGTTCGTCACACGGACGTATAACTGTCACGTCGTACTCTCATTGTTGCAGTGATCGTCTTTGCCATCATAAACAGGCCTCCTGCGTCTTGGAAAAGCAACGCCATAAACTATAATCCTATGATTCGTACTCTTCCATCTTTTGAGCTGCAAATTCTAAAGTTTTTATTTTTTATTATCATATACACTCCTATTCTCCTAAATTCTTCTGTTTTCCATTGAAGCTGAACTGTGTTTTAATCTGACGACCACCTTTGATTTTACTTAATGTCTTCTGTACCTAATAAGTTTTATAGTTCTCATTACACCATCATATATATCACACCATCTAGGGCTCACAAGTAAAAAATGCTCCTTAATTTATCTAAACTAAACCTTACGTAGTTACAATTTATTGCTCCTTTGTCCCATAACAGGTTCTAATACTTCACAATTTATTTATTAATCAATTTTTATTTTTGTTTTTATTTTTGCAGTTTTTCATCGATGACTAGATACACTAGCTTCGAATGATTATGATTATTACACTCATATATTGAACGAAGCTGCAACAAACCACACAACAATTAATGCACACTTTTTTTATAAGAATGTTATAATTAAGTTTATAATGCATAGTTATTACATTACTTTCATGAAATTTATACGGAGTATGAAGTATTATATTTTGTTGGAAACTAAAAGGCGTATTAAACTCCTCCTATGTAAGTATTAAACTAATTTGTGCCACAACTTGTAACATCCCTTTTTAATTGGTCCATGCTATTATTTTGTAATATTTTTTGTATTATAGTTTGATTAATCAAGTATTGTTGGGATAGTATATTTTCTAGTCACTCATTTTCTAAATTGTTCTTCATATTGCTTATTAAGCTTTCATGTCATTGATTTACCAATTTCATTTTCTCCCGCTTGGTTTAAACCCAAGGTTCTAATTAACAAATCGTAGCGTTTATATATTGATAAAGCCCATTGGTGAAGAGATCATTACCATTTATTGATAAAGCGCATCGCTTTTGGTTTAAATCCAATGAAATTTGCTTGATTGTATTTAAGGATATATATAGTAAAAGAGACTTTCCTAATTTATACCTGGTATAAATCACTGTGGGTAAATCAAGAGCCATTTTCATAATTTTATTTATATATATACCTAATGAGATCATTATATATATATATATATATATATATATGTAAAAGTTAAAATAAGAAAAATACTTAAAATGAGAAGGATGAAAAGATATATTGACTTTTCATCTCTTAAATCCAACGGATGATATTATACCTACTCACAGCGAACCTTTTTTAACTCATAATGATCAAATAATTTTTTTCACTTATAATGACACCTTTTATTATTATAGTGACTCTTTTTATTATTATAATGACCATTTTTTATTGTTATAGTAATTATATTTTTTACGTGAAATCTCTAGCGTTGGATCTTGCCATTTGAATGCCAAGATCTCTTCTTATTCTTCTTATTTTAAGCATCCTTCTCATTGAATCTCTCCCATATATATATATATATATATATATATATATATATATATATATATATATTTTGTATCTTAGATCGTTATTTTCAGATATGAAATGTTTATTTCTATAAATGAGATGGTTGTTTATATACCTTAAATGGCTACTTCTATACTTAATATGATTATTTCTATATCCGAGATGGTTATTTTTATAATACAATATAATATATACTAAATCTCGTATGTTTAGAAAATATTTAAAACAACACCCATGTTAAAAATCAAAATCTAGCAAATGAGAATACTTGTTAATAATTTATTTTAGTATTAAAAAATTCATACGCCACATAAATATTTTCTAGAGAATGAAATCGTAAAATTAATAATAAAAAATAGAGTTTTGGATCCAATAATAATAATCTTTTACTTATGTTAGAAAATATTTTTTAAAAAATTTAATTTAGTTCAAGCTAAGCGTCTTGTACATTGTGATAAAATTATTAATTTCAAGATAAATATTAACATGGAATCATAAGACAATGTTTGAGTATAACAAGATAAAAGTTTAACAACTTGTAGGGGATTTAATAGTAAACCAGGTTTCAAGTCGGTACTAAAAAGCATGTTTTATTACAATCCTATCTTCCTTTCTCAATGAAGAGAAGTGGAAGAAATATTTTCCAGCTATTCCCTACGATCTGTATATCACTAAGGTTAGCTAGGCATCATGGCTTAGATATCCTTGTATGATTTGGGTTAAGAGTCTTACAAAAATAAAGTGTGGAAATTAAATAAAGTATTAAAGGTACAATATTTAAAGTGAAATATTAAAATATACAATGTATAATTCCTTCGTGAAAAATTGAAGAATGACTTGTTAATTAAAAAGTGAGCCTAAAAAGACTTCTTTCCATAACATATATCAAATAGAAAAACCTAGCTTGTTTAGAGGACTTATTTGGATTATCCCTCAAACATCCTTGATATAGAAAATGATAAATAAACATCAAAATATGTTCCATGATTAAGAAATGAGCATTGGACTAACTCTTTAACAATCAATTCAAGTATGATGTTTAATTATTTCAAGGTTTTGCTCATAAAAGATTGATTAATTTGAATAACTCTATTATAGACAAAATATTTATTCTTCTACATTATAGACTAAGTAAAGGGAAAAGAACAATAAGAAATTATGCATAAGGTAAGATACAAGACATGAATTAAAGATGCAAATGGGGAGGGATTTTCATAAGGTTAAGAGGATATCATTTTATAGAATTGATTTCTTAAGATTAAAAGTCAAAGTAAGAGTCTTGAGGCTTGAATCTAATGAAAGAAGGAGGTTTCTCCTTGAAAATTATAATATTTATTAAATGTAAATATCATAAAGAATTATTAAATTTTAGAACTTGATCATAAGATTGCATTAAGAGTGATATATTTTTTGTTAATCAAGGCACAAAATAAAAAGCATAAACATTAGTAAAAGAGTTCATAAAGAGGAGATTTATATGTCACTCCAATCATTAATAAAAGGTCCCAATGTTAACCTATTTAGTGAATACAATCACTAAAGATTAAGGCGAGAAGAGTAGGAGGTAGAAATACACAAAGTAAATTTTTTTTGAATTTAGAACAATTTTTGATATGCTTTTCTTTGAGGATTATTCCTTATTCGGGCTCTTGATTAAGTGTTTATTGAAGTAATATTCCTAAATTAGGAGAGGTAAAAATTTTCCTTCGATTGTCTTTGGTATGAGAAAGGATTTTTTGAGAGGATTTGAAGAGTTATTTTGGGAGGATAATAGTTCTTAAGGATTGGAGTTTTTCGAGCCCTTTGCTCATAAAAATTGGAGGTATTTATAGAGAAAAATGACCAATAAAACCTAGTATTGGACCCTTAACGATCATCTTTTTTCTTGGGTGAAAACTGGAATACAAGTTTTTAGGAGTGCATTTGAGGGAGCACTCAAGGTAGGGTGTTGAAAGTTGGAATTGATGTAAAGCAATCAAGCATAACATTGGATGCGGAGAGCCTTTAGCATTTGGTGTTGGGCTTGAGCATTGGATGCTTTATTCGTTCAGCACTAAATTTTTGCGTAGGTACTTCGAACAATTTTTATCAAAGTTGGTTTTAGTTTTCTTAGCATGCAAGGATTTACTTAGGGAGGTTTTTTTTAGTATTTAGGCTAAGGTAAGGTGTTTGAGAATTTCAGTGTGTTTGGTTTCTTTGAGGTTTTTTAGGGTGTTTAGGTTCTTTAAAGGCGATTAAAGTTTCAACAAACTCGATCAATCACGAGAGCGTTGAAGTCCTCCAGTAAGGGTTGGTTTGTCATTGGACCTCTAAAAAGAGAAGATAAAATTTCCGTAAAACAAACTTTCAAATATAGACCTTTACTATTTCCCTTATATACCTCATAATCACCACATCCTCAATATTAATATTGGCTTAGATACACACCATAAACGAGAACTTCCAATCACTAGTTAAAAACCATTTACTTTCTTCGTCTTAAATGCTACGGTCAAATATATCTCGAAGCACATAAATATAGAGAATATACCTTTACTTTAAATGATGAAGTTATCTAAAATAACGTAGCACTTATAACCACAAGTGCTGCAGTTAAATAAAACACTGCAACATTTGTGACAAAGGCAAAGCTTGTGAGTGGTTAGATCTCCTGTACGAGGAATAAGGAGGGTAAAACCAGGAAGTGACCTTGGGAGCTCTACAACTTCATCTCTGAGGAAGACTGGAACTCATTCGTGAAGATGCATTCAATAGAGGAATTCAGGGTAAGCATTTCTTAACACATATATATAATAGTATATAATATTGCCTAAACAAAACAAAATTTTCTTATATTTATTTACTTTTTCCCCCTAAACAGCAAAGAAGAGAAAAGGAAAAGATGAATGTGGCCTAGAACTTGTATCCTCATTATATGGGTTAGCACTCATATGCTGAGATGAGAGAAGTCTGGCTGCGAAAGGGCTTCATTCCTTTGGTTTCTTCATCTTCTTCTAGTTGTTCTTCAGTTGTTTCATCTAACCTCATAAAGCTTTTTTCTACATTATCCTTTAAAAATGATGCCTAATATGAATATGATTTACCTTTGAATGATGTACTGGATCTTTAGAGATGCAAATGGCATAAGTGTTGTCACAATAAATTGGAACGCAATCAAGAATAATGCCAAAATCTCGTAAATGTTATTTCATCCATAGCAATTGGGAACAAGTAGCAGCAACAACAACAACATACTGCTTTAGCTGTAGATAGAGTAATAGTGTTTTCCTTCTTGGAACCCAAGAAACCATGGATGGACCAAGAAATTAAGCCATACCTGATGTACTCTTACGATTCACCAAGTCTCCAGTATAGTCGGCATTAGCATATCCTCTTAGGTCAAATGAATAATCCGTCCTAGGATAGAACAAGCCAAGATTATCTATTCCTTTCAAATACCTAAGTATCCTTTTCACCGCTGTCATATGAGTTTTTTTGAGATTTGATTGGAACCTAGCACATAAACCAACACTAAAGTAATGTTAGATCTGTGTTTGCTTGATTTGCAACCAAAGAAAGAAGTGCAATTCTCCATCATGCGCATCTCGAATTTGCTACCCATTAGATCCGCAAACTACTTACATTAAAAATTAATAGTTCAGCAAAGATAATATCATCAGCATATACTTGCACAACTAATAGGTTAGTTTCTTTTAATCTTAAAAATAAAGTCTTGTCAATTTTGCCATATTTAAAATCATTTTGTAAAAGGAACTTAGAAAAACTTTCATACTATGCTCTAGGTACTTGTTTTATCCTATAAAGAACTTTGGGGGGCTTGTTGGTGTCCAAGTTACATCAAGCTTAAGCTCATCACAACAAGCTGATTAGCTACACAACTCAAGTCTTCAAGACCCTTTACCAGCTGAAGTTAGCAGGGTGTGTTAGCAAGTTAGTTATGTAAAGCTCTATGATTTAAGGAATTCAGTTAGAAGAAAAGATTCTTTCCCATTAGCTTTAATAACCTTGTATATAAATATATAGATACACAATGTAATATTGATTCAATTATGACTGTGATAGAAAAACACTCATATTCATTTCTATGATATACAATTGCTCTGTATCCTATTGTTTCATTGTTCTGCATATTGTGTACTTCGGTCAATTTTGTTCTACTCAGATCGACCATGGTGAGCTTCAACAGTTCTCCGTAGTACAGAAACAGATTTTTTTTTTTTAAATTTTGTAATATAACGCTAAATGCTACGCTTTATTCGAGAACCGAAGCAGAAAACTTCCCTCATAAACTCTCGATAAATGAAAACCATAGGATAACCACTACACTTTCTACAGCCACTACACTTGACCCCTATTCTGAAAATGCCTATATCTATCTCCTAGTTGATGGGGAATTTCTACCTTGATGGGCTGAAATTATAGAGTTGTTGCGTAATTGCATCAAGCTTGCCAGTGAAAAATGCCTCTCTCTCTTCTCATTTCCGCCTATTTTGGAAAGGTTGTTGCTTTTGTTTCTAGAATTCTAGTGATTATTTTGATGAACTTTTTAGGTTTTTGCTTGATTTTGTGGGGCTTGATCTTTGGTATTTGATTTTGCTATTTGTGATTTTTATTTTTATTTTTTTGAAATTGAAATTGAAATTATGAGTTGTTGATTAAATTGGGTTTGTTTAATTCTTTGGGTTTTATTGCAATTATTGAGAATTGTGGAAATTATGGGTTTGTTAATAATATTGGTGAAAGTCTTAATCTTTTCCTATATTATTGACGTTTTTAGATTTATTTCTTGAATTTTGTTGATATAGTAACTTCGGAGGTAGTTAGTAGAAAGAAAGATTAATTAGTAGTTGGATAATTTGTGTTGGTTTTTTTTCTAGAATGTTATTAATTAGTGAAACTAAATAGAAGAAAGCTTAAGTAGTAGTTGGATAATTTGTGGATCATGGTGGACAAGTTTGTAATATGATTGATCTAGGAGGTACTAGGAGCCCTAAGAAAGATTAGAATTCCTGGTAATCACAACGTCCATTTATTGTTTTTTAGTGGGGGTGGTCTTGTTGATTATCACGAGTATTAAACCAGTGGCTCGTTTTGCTTGTTGATACGTTAACTTTGGAGGCTTATGTTTCTTATTGAATTGTTACTTTTATTTTGCAAATGAAAAAAAAAATTAATCAAATGAATATTTGGGAGCTAAAGCTTGTAGGCTACCGAAGTTGATAAATATGACAGATTCGGGAATCACATCAAGTCACAATGCCTGTGTTGTACTTGACTCACTTGAGTCACTTGACCATGGTAAAAACAAGAAATCTAAGATTATTCTCTCAGTCTTTTTTTAATTGTTATAGTGTTATTGTATGGGCCAAACTTTATAAATTTTGAACATAAATTCTAATTATATAATAATAAATAATATATATTTAAGTATGATTTTGTCGGATGCATCTATACGTAAGTTCATAGAATATCAAGTTTTTATAATTAATCTTACGAATTTAAAGAAAAAACATTTTAGGTTGTGTTTTGTATACCATAAAAAGTCAAATGTAACAAAAAACAGAGAAAGTGGTTAGCAAACTCTTAGTTCTCTCTATTTCTTTTTTCGCAATTAGTCTTGTACTATTTGTAGATGTTGACTTGGTATTGATTTTAGCTGTAGGTACTAAGGAATTTTTTTATTTTTAAGCTTTTTTTTAAAACAAAAATTTAAAAAATAAGCTATCTTAGAAAGTAATTTAAAAAATAAGCTAATTTAGGTTCGGATTAAAAATGTTGCTTGGGGCAACGTTTTACCTAATGCAAAATCGCTGCCTGTGGCAACGTTTTGCATGAGGGTGGATTTAGTAGGGTTAAACTTGGTTAGGCAAAAACGTTGCATGTTGCAACGATTTAGTAGGGCAACGTTTTCGGTAAAAAAAAAAAATGTTGCCTGGGGCAATGTTTTTCTTTAGAATATTTTAAGGAATCTTCGCAGGGAATCTGGTCAGTCAGGCAGTTAAAAACGTTGCATCGGGCAACGTTTTTGCTATTAATGAAAACGTTGCCTTGGGTAGTGTTTTTAGTCTAAATGAAAACGTTTTCCCTGAGGCTCGGTTTTTTCTTCTTTTTCTCCCTTCTTCCTCCTCTTTTCCTCTTCTTCCCCATTCTCTTCGAAACCGAAAAGCTCCATTCTCTCCCTATCATCCTCCCTTACCTAGATTCACATAATTTCGGCTCAATTTTCATCTCAAATTCTTCCTTTTTCTTGCTTTGACAAGGTATGTAATGCATTTTGATTTTTGTTAATTATTTTTCTTGTTTTTTTTTTGTCAACAATTTCGTTTTTTTTTATTTAAATTTCGTAAACAATTAAATGGAAAAATTATGGGCATATTTGTAAGGCATTACAAATTCCAGTTTTTGTTTTGTAATTGTTTTTTTTTTTGTTATGAATTATGGGTATATTAGATATTATGAATTATGGGTATATTTAATGTTATGAATTATGGGTATATTTATGGTTTTATAATTTTTTTTAACTTTTGTTAAGTATTTATATTATTATGATGTTTAGTTGTTAATTATTTGTTATCTTTGTAGATTATAAGTATTGTTGTTAATTATTCTTAATATTTTGTTAGTTTATATGTTGTTGTTAATTATTTTAGTTTAGGTTAGTTTATGGATTTATGTTAGTAAACTTTAATTTAGGTTAGTAAACCATAAATTAGGTTAGTATATGAATTTAGGTTAGTTGATGATTTTAGGTTAGTTTATTAATTTAGGTTAGTGTATTAATTTATGTTAGTTTATTAATTTAGGTTAGATGATGATTTTAGATTAGTTTATTAATTTAGGTTAGTTGATGATTTTAGGTTAATTTATGAAATTAAGTTGGTGTATTAAATTAGTTTATTCCAGATGCATTTTACCGGTTTTGCATTCGTCATGTTGCTTCGAATTTGAACACTCACGTGAAGTATGCCTTGGTAAAGAAAGCATTCATTAGAGCTGTGTTCCAGCGAAAAAACATCAAAGGTCGATAGAGCCATCAGACGAATCGCTCAGGTGTCCCCTAATGCTATTGAATACATCCACGACATGGCAATCGATAAATGGTCACTTGCTTACGATGGAGGTCATAGATATGAATATGGGACGAGGAACATGGAAGAAGTGTTTAACGTTGTTATAAAGGGTGCAAGATTTCTGCTAGTTTCAGCAATAGTAGTAGAGCTTACGTTCTACAGAGTGAACAAATGGTTTGTTCACAAACAAGAGATGGATATCGAACGGGTTGCAGCAAACCATCCCTACACTCATTACATTCAGTAGAGGATTGAACTTAACGGAAGTAAGGCTAGATTCCACACTGTAGAGCCATACGACACTGGGAGCGGTGTATACAAAGTGACAAGTGGCCGAGGTGAAAGATTGACACGTAGGGGGGGGGGGGGAACGTTACATGGTACATATCGCTGATGGTTCATGCACGTGCAACAAGGTCCAAGTATATCACTACCTATGTTTGCATGTGTTTTCTGTGTGTCATGAGTTTCACCTTTCTGAGGCACCGTTCGTTGACCAACATTTCCATAATATGGCATACCAGCGCACATACCACCCCCAATTTCATCCACTACTTGATGATACGGTGTGGAGACCATTCATAGGACCACGACTCATTGCTGATGAGAGTCAAATTCGAGTTAAGGGTCGTCCACGATCGAAGAGATTATGAAATGAAATGGATGGCAACACAGACCGAGGAGTCACATGCAGCGTTCATCACGTTGATGGACATAATAGAAGAAGTAGTCCCTAGAGACGGGTAGTAGTATAGTGTTTAGGGTTTTGATTATATAACCTTTAGCCTCAATGTACTAGGGTTATTGTTATGTTATCAACATTTCCATTAGTGCTTATTGTATTTATGTAAAGAAATTAAGTTTCATATTTATTTTCTTATTATATTTATGTAAATATATATATATATATATATATATATATATTTCGATACTTATTTGGACAAACAAGATATGGATCCAGAACCAATAGACGCTTCTATTATGAGCCTATAGCAGACGCATCATTCTCAAGCGCTATGGACGGGAGCGTTAGATTCTGCGGCGGTGCTTAACACTCGCCACCACTCCCTTGAGTGGCCCGTCGATGAGAGAGTTCTCTTTTACGTTGGACGAGCGAGCCTTTACTGGATTCATCGGTTGCGGTCATTGCGCATCGATCGTGGGCTTGTGACATCCTTAGTTGAGAGGTGGAAGCAGGAGACACACACCTTCCACCTACTTGTTGGAGAGGCCATGATCACCTTATGAGATGTGTGCATTTTGACACGCCTAACAGTGACGGGTAGGGCATTGTCTATACCTAGCCCCACACCATTCGCCTAGATGATCTAGAGATTATTTGGAGTTTCCCCACCCAAGGGTGCTATGGTGGGGTCCACAGTTAGATTCAGTTGGCTCTCTACTACTTTTTCCCATGTTCCGCTTGTGGATGCCACCAATATGGACATTATGAGGTATGCTCGGATGAAATGCTGGGTACTCATTTCTTGTGTACTCTTCGCTGATAAGTCGGGGAACGAGGTCAAGCTTATCTACTTGCACCTATTTGACCGGCCCTGGGATATTGTAGCTAGTTATAGCTGGGGCAGCGCGACTCTGTCCTATTTGTATCGAATGATGTGTCGTGCTTGTCGAGTGAGACGGGGTCGGGCAGCAGTTGAAATAGCCAGGCCACTAGTCATTCTGTAGGTATTTATGTTCTTGTTTTCATTAATGTTATAGTAACAAAAATATGCAACTAACTCATTCCATTTATTTCACTTACACAGCTTTGGGAGTGGGAGCATCTCACCGTCTGTCATTCAGCCATACCTACACGACGCAGACAAGCTCAGGAGGGACAACAGGTCTACATTTTTGTTGAACCGGGCCGCGCTGGAGATGGAGAGCCTTATGGAACCCGATGGTTGGTCGATCGTCTTACTCGCATTCACATCGCGACTAGGGTGAACTCATTGCGAGACTTATTAGACAGGATGACGGATGAGTAGATAACATTCCAATTCTTCTCTAATTCGTACATGTGTTCTACATAGATTTGTTTTCAATATATAACGTTTTTATGTCATTTATAAATAGATGATATGGGATCCGTATCTTCAGGATGAGGACCGAGTGAAGAGGACGAGTGGCGTGTCGTTGCGCCGCTCGTATGTTTTGAGTGCATTGAGTTTCATTTGCCGACACGAGTGATGAGGCAGTATGGATTGCGTTAGGTCATACCATCTCAGGTTGATACGAGCGAGGAATTACACAAGGTTGACCGATGTGGGAAGGTTGGAGTCATCTGGACAGACCAACGCCGATAATTTATTGACGAGTGGGATAGGCGTTTACAGCCTGTGGTCTAGGTTGATCCATTCGAGGGAGTTATGGACTATTTCGATCCATACTTGGTATGGTATCGACATATCACTAGGTGGTTCATTAGCCCTTTTTTCCAACCGCCTATGTCACATTTCTCCCCTGCAGCAATGGCGTTACACATCGTGGTAAGAATTCTAGCCAATTTACTTATTCTTTTATAAATAGTACACAACTAACTTCATTTGTATTCCTTCTTTTATCATGTAGACTGAGGAGCTGCTACATATTCATGACTACGTTCACGATTCCTGAGCCATGTGTCCTCCCATGGCAGATCACGTGTACGTCCTCGTCTAGGACAACAGGGAGAGGATACGACAACCTTACCGACTTTAGCCATGTCCATTATAGACGAGTTGCGACGTATCCACCCCCTCCACACCCTTGACTACGCCGGAGACCCTTACTATCGAGATGCCGAGTCAACATTACACTCAGGGTCAGTCTTCGTCATCAGTTTACACATCTCCACATGCGCCATTTGTACACCATCTAGAGTGGACCCAGCAAACTCAGACTCAGAGCTCGTATCCTCATTTGGACATTATTTTCGAGGAACAAACTCCGGGTCTAAAACTTAATATGTTATGTCATTTCCCATATGTATTATTTCATTTTTCATATGTTATTTTATATTACAATTTGTTATGTATACAACTAAAACTTAATTTCAAACACTATACATTTTGAATTTCAAACATTACAATTTGTTATAGCTTCTTTTCAGTCTGTGTTTATTTCGATACTTATTATTTGAATTTGGGTTGAAAAATTAACGTTTTGATGCTGGTGATGAATTTTAATATTGACGGGAACTTGTGTATTGTGATTATATTTAATATGTGGCGTTGTAAGGAAAAAAATATTAATTAGGAAAACGCTGCATGGGTCAACATTTTTGGTCAGTAAAAAACGCTACCTAGGGCAACGATTCTACTCCGACCAAAAACCCCGTTTCCCTGGGTAGCGTTTTTTACTGACCAAAAACGTTTCCCCAGGCAGCCTTTTTAACTGACCCAGATTAACCCTCCCAAATCAACCCTCATGCAAAACGTTGCCAAAGGCAGCAATTTTGCATTAGGTAAAACGTTGCCTCGTGCAACGATTTTATTCCAAACCTAAATTAGCTTATTTTTTAAATTACTTTCTAAGCTAGCTTATTTTTCAATTTTTTTTAAAAAAGCTTAAAAATAAAAAATATTCGGTACTGAGAGTGTTTCTGCTCCAGAATCTGAGTTATCGATTGGGCGTAAGCTTTAGGTGAAGGTATGCAGTTTCCGTTTACCAATTAGCTAAAATCGAATACTAGTTTGACCTCGTATGTCTTTTTTAGGATGGTATTTATCTCATATTTCTGGTGAATGTGGAGCTGGTAGTCGCATTTCAAGTTCCTTTCGTATTTATGCCTGGGTAAATTGATTTAAAGCTCAAGCAGAACCTTAGTTGTCTAAAAAGTGGATCAAATGTGCTGAATTCTAACCATTGTGCTTTTCTTTTTTACTTTTTTCGAGGAAACATAACCATTGTGCTTAGAATAAACTAGTTCTGCCAAATCTTTTTGTTCACTTGTCAAATGTTTTAATCTAAACTGTTGTATAAACATAATTCTTGTGTAAATAGCCTTGCATACGTTACTAGAGGCTACTTAGCAAACATCGATATTTTGTAGGCTATATGGCGAATTAAAATTGCAACTTGAGACATAGGACTTGGAAATCATGTACTTCCCTGTTTCTATTCTGTTTGTTTATTTCATGTCAAGTCATTTTTCACAGCATTATATTACATGCAAAGTTGACTAACTTCCTTTCTCATAGTTAAATGCAAAACTTTCAATGGAAAGAGCTAAGCCTAAGACTCTAAGAGACATGAGTGCATTTTACAGTGGGGCTAGTTTAGTTTGCCATTATGCTTCATAGTTTGTACCCGTAGTTTGAGAAATTTCTAATTTATACCGAAAATAATATTAAGAGGCATCTTTCTAATTTCTTAAGCACACATAAGACTGTTTAAATGATCAGATTTATTCAAATATGATAAGTACAGCAAAATTGAGGATCTCTCATCTTATATTATCAATTGACTCAGTTCGATCAACTACGGAGTAGCAAACAAAGTCATTAAGGAAAGGATATTTTACAAATGAAACTAGTGACTTGGAGTTTGTCGAAAAGCTCATAATACATTTCAAGCTATTCCAGTTACGTTCATTCTATGTTACTCAGACCCTTTTTCACCAAGCACTCATGTCAGGTACATGGCCTTATCTGTCACTTATACACCACCGTCGTCAACTTCAATACCAATAAAAATTCATCAAAATTAGCAAGAAAAATAATAAAAATTTATAACAAAGTACAAAACCATATCACCATCCAGTTCATCATCAAATGGAATTTCGTAATCAGCCCACATTGTCAAAAAAAAAAAAAATCACAAAACTAAATCAAACAAAAAAAATGATAAATAAATCACATAATAGCTAGAAACAAATCCAGCAAACAAAACATCATCTTCATGCTAACTTTTGGCCGATTTATTCAGTATGGTCTAAAAGGAATTTAATTCGAACATCTTTATGAGACCCAAAAATGGGGTTTGATATTTAGAAATGGGTCAACAATTTAGAGTATCAATACAACAAAATTCGGCACAGAATAGAATTCAATCTGTGACACAAAAAGCATAAGGACAAGGTCCAGGATCGCCAAGTTGAAAACGGCATAATGATACAGTCCATTTCAGGTCAAGCTCTGATGTAGTAGGAGGTTGTTTGAGGAATTAAACACAAATTCAACAATTTAGAACGACACCCACAACATAAATCAACAAAACCATACCCCAAAATTAAAAAAACTATACCCAAAAATAAAAAAAAAACCCACCACACAAACAAGCTAGTGGTATTAGGTGTGACATATCATACCATTTTATTAGTGTGATAAACCTAATTAAACGCGCTGTCAAATAGGCTTTAGTTTTCGTGAGCATTAAATAGTACGTCGCATTATTACATTCTACATTTCATTCACTCTTTTATTCTCTCTTTCTTTCGCCTCATTTTTACCAGAATTATGGAATCCTATGAAACGAGTTCGAATACATTGCTAAAGAAAGCCAACGAAACTACGAGTTCGAAGGAATTGCAATTGAAAATATATGATGTTTCTAAGTCAAATAATGAAGATTTGAAAACCTCAAAATGTGAAGGTAACTATCATATCTGATATACGATATGAATATCTTTCACTTGGTAATCTTTAATTTTTAATTTACATATCTGATATAATAATTGCTACGAATCTGAATTAGAATTTGGTAATTGTATATCTAAAAATATTGGTAATAATAAATTCAATACCTGAGATGATAAATTGGTAGTTGTACTTAATTGTATATTCGTAATAATAAATTCAATACCTGAGATAATAAATCCAATTCCTGAGACTTTTATTTGTATATCTGAGATAATATATGCATTCTCATTTCAGTTATACAAATAAAACATCTAAAGTATAGGTATAGATATAAAAGATCTCAGGAATTAAATCTTAAATCTTTATTTATATAACTGAGATAATAAATACAATACCTGAGATCTCTTATGTGTATACCTAAGACCTTTATTTCTTTAACTGAGATGATAAATTAAATATTTGAGACATTTGATTCAATAAATTAGATAAATACTTATATATGATCAGAACTTAAATTAAAATAAAATATTTTATACGCTAGTTTGTCAAAGGCTTAAATCCTTGTTCTAAAATCTATATTCCTTATGCAAGTTATCTATTGAATTGTAATCTTTGAGTGCATAATACTGAGTTGTACTAGGGTGTGCATAGTATTGAGTTGTACTAGGTGTGTGTAGTACTGAGTTGTATTAGGATGACAAGGTTGAGGGACTTTGTAAAGACTTAGAGTTAAGTCTAAGAGAGAGAAGAGGAAAAGAGAAAGAGAAAGTAAGAGAGAGCCGCTTTGACTTGGGGGAGTCATTGCTAAAGGAAACTCCAGTTCGGAGTGGGACTCGAGTTGAAAGTAGCTAATAGATTGTAATCGAGGATTTTTCTATTAGTGAAAGAGTTGAGAAATCTCGAGTGGGTTATAGTTTTTCCATTTGGGTTGGACACAAAGGGTTTCCATGCTAAAATCTCTTGTGTTCCTTTCTGCTTACAAGTTCTAGTTTAATTCTGCAAAAAGTTTTAATGCTCATATATAATTTCCAGAACCGATTTTACAAATCCCTTGCCCTTCTTATTCCACTCATCCCAAGGGAAATCCCTTGTTTCTTTCCTTCAATAGTCACCAAAGGGGTGAGATAAACCAAGATTATGGCCTTACAAACACTGGACATCAATAGATGGGGATTTCTATGCATCCTCCAAGTCTGCTTCATAAATAAGGTTGAATTGAGGGAAGTAACCTCCCTAATTCCATGGTCTCCATTTCCTTCAGAAGGCACATAGTTATTCTGTTTACCCAGTGGATTCCTTGGTTGATCTCTTCATCGTTGCACCAGAAGACAAGATTGAATAATGAATTAATCTTTCTTACTATGAAATTTGGGAATGGAAAACAACTTGGTATGTGAGAAGCCATCAAAACTAGAAATGAATAGTATTAATAAGGACTAGTCTTATTGGCATAACAACTACTTATTTTTGTAAACTAGGTATAGACAAGGACTAGATTATGCTTGTTATCATTGATAAATAAAAATTCATGAATGAGTTATATATAGTGCAATAATGAAAAATAACAAAATAATCAAATAAAATAAACACAATTACGTCCAGGACATAGCCCAAAAAGTTGCATATCTAGGTGTTATCTACTGCAAGAAATCGTTGGGATGATTATTTGCTCAACTCTCACAATAATAAATTTAATAATAATATATAACTTGGATAGGTGGCATAATTAAATTCTCATATGAATTGTAACTTTTGAGGACAACCATCACTCTAAGAGTAATTTGCTGGGAACACACCATATTTTCTCTTTTTAGGTCGAACGATGAATCAACTCTTATAGGAGGACTTGAGCGGACTCATGATTGAGTTTGCTAAAATATGAACCGCCTTCAAAGAACCTAAACACTCTGAAAAACCTCAAGGTGACCAAATACACTCAATGGCTCTAACACCTTACCTTAGCTTAAAATACTAAAAAAAAACCTCCCTAAGTAAATCATTGCATGCTAACACTAGTAGAAAAAAGTCTATTTGCTGTGGTTATTTAACCTTATTTGCTGCGGTTATTATACCGAAGCACATATGGCCGAAGCACATATAAAACCAACAAATGCTGCGGTTTTTTTGACGCAGCACTTATAATATTATTTGCTGCGGTTATTTTAAATAACCGCAGCATTAATTACCCTTATTTGCTGCGGTTATTTATAAAAAACCGCAGCATTAATTCTTAAAAAGTAAAAAAAATTGACATACTTATTTGCTGCGGTTTTTCGTAATAACCGCATCGTTAACTCGATGAATCTTAGAATACTGATCAATAAGTGCTGCGGTGTTTTGTAAAAACCGCAACAAATAAATATTATTTGCTGTGGTTTTTAGTAATAACCGCAGCAAATAATACAGTTTTTTTTTTGTTCCCTGCTATACCACCATTTCTATCAAGTATGGAGCTGATGATTGCCAATTGCTACCAATGTGTGTCTTAAGGCCAATGGTTTTAATTATTTTGTGTTTATGCTAATATGCCAATGAGTCAATTAACCCAATGTGTTTTAATAATACATATAGAAAGAATTATATATATATATACAAAAGAATGTTTAATCTAATGAATACAAGGAATTCCTACTACCTTCTACCTTAAGCTAGCTCTACCTACACATATTGTCCGGCCCCAATGAAGTATTCCGCCCATAATTCCTTAATCTCCATCAGCCCTTGAGGTGAGTATGGCATTGTTCTTTGAATCGCCTGAAAGGGTAAGAAATGATAGGTTTAGTTATCTACAAGACATGAGACATAATTTCAAGCCAGAGTTTCCTCTATAATTCGATCTTTTCCCATTTTTTAATAGTACATGTTTCCACAATAATTACAATCCAACGATATCCATCCAAAATTCACAACACAATTGTGTGTTCACAACACAATTGTGTATTCTAACCACAATTCACAATACAATTCACAAACATATTGTGTGTTCATAACAAAATTGTGTATTCTAATTCACAACACAATTGTGTATTCTAAATACAACTCACAAATCCATTGTGTTCACAACACATACAATTCCCATACATGAGTAGAACTCAAAACAATTCCCATATATCCATATACTATATCTCAAAAATAAATTACGGAGCTCATGAATACGTACCGTTGAAAGATCCTCACAAATAGCATGGTTGTGGAGGATTTCAAACAGGAAACGCATAAGAAAGTAGCCACACTCGGTGCTTCCAATCTACTGACACTGCATTATGAAACCAAGTACAATGTAAACCAAACAGATCAAATACAATTCTAAGGCAACGGAATAAATTGAAAATAGGGTTACCTGAGCCGGAATCCAGTTCAACTTCAATCCGTTACGGAGGCTGGACTGAACTTTAAAGCTCTTAAAGGCACTAGATTAGGAAAAACAATCTACGTCAATAACTAAACCTTAGTCTGTTACTCTTGTCAGTGAAGAAAAACTATAGTTACCAAAAACTTACGTATTTAGCACTTCCTTATTAGCTAAGTTACGTTTTCGTTGAAGAGGATCGAAAACTTATATTGTCCTCTTCTCTAAGGACAGAACAAGAAGTATCCAATGACGCCTACAACATGATTGGTAAATGGTTAAAATACGAACATACAAGCAAGAGGATACTACGTAAGAAGATCATACCTTTCATGGTACGGGCAAAAGATGAAACGCTTCCTATGATGATTGGCCATAAAAGATACCATGTAAGAAGTGAGGAAACCCTGGTCATTATCGATCATGGTAGCCGAGACCCTAGATGGGCACATAAAACCAAAGGATCCTAGTCCTTCTTCTTGGACCAACTCATAACAGGCCCTGTAATTAAATGAAACAACACCCATTTAGCAACATCAACAAATAGATGGTCACATATTAGATTATGAATTACATTCAATAGTCGGGTAACTTACATCATAAAGACTTGAAGCATAGATACATTCAGCTCATCCCCTGTGAGAAGTTGAGTAACGTCCTCTACTACGATCACGATATCCTGGTCCTCAAGGTACCCGAATATCGTCTTCCCACAACGAAAGGAGACGATGCTATCTGGCGGAAGCCTCGACATCTAGGCCCTCATTTGACGAAAATTCTCACCAAGATGACTCAAGGCCAGCTAAGTGAGATCAGTCTGGGCAATGTCCTTCTGCACGGACTCGGTCGTCTCTGGACCACTAGGACCGCTGGCAACACCTTCAGCTGCGTCCTTCCGTCCCGTACCTCTTTGCTGATTCAAACAAATTCAAAACTTAATACCAACATTAGTAGAATACAAATTCATAAAGTTAGGCGGAATGCATTTACCTCAGACGTCAGGAGCCGAACTAGATGCTTTGGCCACTGTGTGAAGGTCCCGTGGGCTTGCTCGAGCCTGAAGGGGCAGGGACAGGAACATCCTTATAGACCTGGTCATAGTCGTCGACGCTGACCTTCACATGTCCAGGCAAGATGTCAGGTGTCAGAGCCGGATGAACAGTTCCTAAAGCAACAATGATTGCTTCATTGATGTTCACCATGTGCATCAACTGACACGATCATTGCTCCTGCAACAAGAGAGAAAAAGATGTCAATTTTTCTTAATTCAAGTAAAGTAGAGGAATTTAAAATGCAATTAGTAGTTTATAAAACCTAAGGAAACAAACCTGTAGATCCTGAAAAGGATCTCTAACCCTAGAGCCGCTGGAGGATGGTAAGACTGGAGGGTCAGGCCTGTTACGCTCCGGCACCTGCGGTGGTGGATGCGGCATACCGAATTACGCAGCGAACATCCTGAACTTCTCTTGGAGTATGGAATCCATCTTCTCCTCCATCTCCTTGATCGTTTGAGCTCGAACCCGGATCTCAGCCTCCTTCACAGCCTGTGTCATGGCGTTATCAATTCGAGCTTCGATGTCCTCCACCCTCTTCATTAGTACCGAGCTCCTCTTGTCAGCCCCGTACACAGTCTTTTGGCCAACGCCGATTCCGTAACCGACCACCCAACCTGGGTGGTCTTTTTTGCCGAGGGCACGGGACAGAATGTCCTCCCGTCGCTGGGAGACAAACTCTCCCGATTCCTCTCTTCGTCTCTAATCATCCTGTGTATATTTCAAAATAAAAGTTAATACAATTCACAAAATATAAAAAGACGAATAGAATAATGATGAATAGGAAACATTACTCACAATGGAGTCCCAGACACTAGCCGTCTGCTTGTCCGGCACCACGAGACGTCCTTGTTCGTCAGGGACGGATCTCGCTAGAAGCCACGTCGTTGTCTTATCTGGCAGACTCAAAACAACAGATGAACAACTGGATGACGACGACAACATCGCAGGAATGAAGCCCTTTCGCCTCCATATTTCACTCATCTCAGCATTTGAGTGTTGACCCATATGATGAGGATACAAGTTCTAGGCCATACTCCTCTTCGCCTTCTCGCTTCTTTGCTGTTTATAATATACAAGTTATTGCATATAAGAAACTAACCAAGAAATTAAAGTAATATATATAATTAATATCAAATGACATTCAAAGAAATTCTTACCCTAAACTCTTCTGTAGAATGCATCTTCACAAAAGAGTTTCAGTCTTCCTCTGAAATAAAGTTGTAGAGCTCCCAAGGTCACTTCCTGGTCTGGCCCTCCTTATTCCTTGTACAAGAGATCCAGCCACTAATGAGCTTGGCCTTGAAGTCTCTCCACTTCAAGTCGCAAAAGGTGAGAACCGCCTGCTTCTTTCGAGGGTCATCCTCGATCTGGAACTCTTTTTGTATTATGTAGAAACACAAAAGAATACAATGAGCCTAACAATTTCTATAACACAATTAGATTTGAATTCAAGTAATGTAATTAAGTACATTAAATACCTTTGCATCCTCCCACAGCATATCCTTCACGCCCTTCGGTACAGAGCTCAAGTCCGGTATCAAGATCGATACTTTCGACCGACTGATCTCCCCCAAATGGCATTTATATGCCTTGTAGTGTGTCCCACAAGGGCGTCCGAGTGCATCCCACTCAAGAATTCTCTATACACCAAGGATGGATTTGATCCCTTTTGAGGGACCTCTCCCCACTCTCTTCTTCTTCATCTGCTGGGTGTCCGCATTAGAAGATGGATGGGGTCCTCTGTCCTCTTCCATGTATATGAATCTGTAAATATAAAATAAATAGGTCAGTCAATTTAATTGAATTAAGTAGTACACATCTATATGAAAAATATACTATTTAAAAAATAACATTAAAGAATCATATAACTACATTGGATAATTTTCTTTGTAATACCTTATTATTGGATAATTTTGTGTTCATTACTATTCAGACTCCCTAGCTACGTAGAATCCTTCATCATGGTCATTACGCCTTAGAATATCGTCTACATCATCAAAAACTAATTTCGGGATATTCCATGTGGATGGCGGACTCTCATCAAACTGTTCATCATATTCATCTTCATCAACAACATCCCCAATGCCAAGAATCCATCTCTTCCCTTCAATAACAACCGACCAATTGCAATCGGCAGGATCGACCATGTAAAAAACTTGCTTCGCCTGTGACGCTAATATGAATGGATTGGCATGACGTCCTAGACGATTGGGATTCACTAGGGTTAAGTACCCGTGTTCGTCCTTCTTTACTCCGCGGTTATTATTAACCCAATTATAGTAGAAAAGAGGAATACTGAAATTGACGTAGTCAAGTTCGAAAATATCAACAATAACCCCATAGTATGAACCTCGTTTGTCTATTAATGTTCGATCCTTTGAACTAGAAAATTCAGGAGACATGCCAACGACCATTACACCACTATTCTACGTAGTTGACTTCTCATCCTGGCACTTTGAGTAAAATGAATAACCATTTATGTCGTATCCCTCATACAACATAACTTGAACTTTAGCACCATATGCCAACCACTTTAATGTATCACCAACATCGTCAGGTGCTTCAGATAATTGATCCATGATCCTTCCTCTGAACCATTCAACAAATGTAGCATTATGGACCTTTACCAGCTGCAAATCCCTTTTAGAGGGATATTGAATCCTCAGAGTATTCATGTGCTCGTCTACATACGGATGGACTTCACTCAGGTTTTGCAAAATAAACAGTTCGGCCTTATATTTCAAATCATAACTGAGAGTAATTCGTTTCCGACCAATAGTGCCATGACCCTCGAGCCTCCCTGCATGTCTTGATACTGGTACCCCAATATCATGCGACCGGGCAAGATAATGTGCAATCCATGATGCAACTTCTTCAGCAACTGTTCTCTGTACTATACTTGCCTATGGTTTGGCTGGATTCATGACTCTACTCTTCAAGACACCCATCTCTCTCTCAAATGGATACATATACCTCCCCCAAATTGGACCACATAACTTAATCTCATGAACCAAATGGATGACCAAGTGAGGCATGATATCGAAGAAAGAAGATGGAAATACATTTCAAATCGACACATGGTCTTAACCACATCAGCATGCAAGTCATCTAATATCGCTGGATTGATTACCTTACTTGAAATAGCGTTGAAGAAGATGCACAGCTTTGTAATTGTGTACCTCACTTGGGGAGGCAAAATCCCTCGAATAACAATGGGAAGAAAATGTTACATTAAAACATGACAATCATGGGATTTCATACCTACTAACTTCAAATTATTCATTGAAACAAGTATCGCAAAATTCAAAGAAAACCTAGATGGAACTTTAAGTCCATGCAAAGACTCGCAGAAGCTGACCTTCTCCTTCTTTGAAAGTGTGAACCAAGAAGGAGGAAGATACCATCGTTTACCATGTTTTTGAGGAGCCAATTCAGTTTGCCCCATAGCAGCCATATCTCTCCTAACTTAACCCCATCCTTGGTTTTACCAGGCATATTCAAGAGAGTACCAACAATTGCATCACAAATATTCTTCTTAATGTGCATGACATCAAGGCAATGACGTATCTCCAAATGGCGCCTATACGGAAGTCTCCAAAACACAGACCTCTTCTTATAGCCACCGGCTGATCTATTTTTAGAGCTCTTTCCAAACACAGTTTCAATGCCTTTAACCCAATCATATACCTCACTCACACGTAAAGGGAGACGAGCTTCGTGAAACTCTATGGAACCATTAAAAGCTTTTCTTTTTATTCTGAAAGGATGATCTTCTGGAAGATACTTACAGAAACCCATGTAAACATGCTTCCCACAATTCTGTAGACGAATAGCTTCTATATCTTCTTCACATATCGGGCATGCGGTCTTCCCTTTCATAGTATAACCAGAAAGATTTCCATAAGCCGGGAAATCATTGATTATGCAGAATATCAAGGCACGCATAGTGAAATTCGATTTTGAATAAGCATCGAAAACCTGGACACTTTCCTCCCACAACAATCTCAAGTCATCAATAAGAGGAGCGAGATAGACATCTATGTCATTACCAGTTTGTTTAGGTCTAGATATAAAAAGCGATAACATGATGTACTTGCGCTTCATGCATAACCAAGGTGGCAAATTGTAAATAGTAAGTAGAACGGGCCAAGTGCTATATTGAGTGCTCAAGGTCCCGAACGGATTCATTCCATTAGTGCAAATACCTAGCCTAAGATTCCGACTGTCCCCCCCCGAAACTCGTGTACATCCTATCAATGTTTCTCCATTGAGGAGAATCAGCAGGATGCCGTAACAAACCATCTTTCTTCCTCCCTTCAGCATGCCACCAAAAAAATTTCGCATTACTCTCATCTGAGTACAGTCTCTTAAACCTCGGTATTATGGGAAGATACCATAGAACTTTGGCCGGTATCCTCTTCTTTCTCAAATCGAGCTCATTGACCTTCATTTTGTAACGGGAAACTCCACATAATGGGCATTCATCTAGATCCTCATACTCATTTCAATATAGAACACAATCATTTCGACATGCATGGATCTTCACATAATCCCTTCCCATAGGACACATGAGTTTCTTGGCCTCGTAGGTAGAAAGTGGCAATTCATTTCCCTCAGGGAGCATACCCGATAAATCTTCTAACAAGTGTGTGAAACTCTTGTCAGTCCAATTGTGGCATGCCTTTAAGTTGAAGAGTTTCATGACAACACTCAATTTAGTGTGTAAAGTACAAGAAGGATACAAAGGCTTCTCTGCAGCTCTAAGGATTTCATCGAAAATATGGGGATGATCGGTGAAATCATCCTCAACATCATGCATCATCTCGTCTATTCTATCCTGATCTCTAACATTATCATATACCTCATTAAAATTCAATCCATCTTCATTGCGAGGTGGCTTCTCACAACTAAGAAACTTACTAGCGCTTGACCCGAACTCTAATATTTCACCATGCCAATTCCAAGTCCTATAGTCCACTCTGAAACCTCGACGAATTAGATGATTTTTGATTTCATTAATGTCATGATAACCCCTAGAGTTGTTACAGTCACAACACGGACACAATAATATCTTCGAATGATTGTGTAATTGATGTCTAAGTGCAACCCTAGCAAACTCCTCAACCCCTTATACGTATTCCATTGAGGTTCGGTTACCGTACATCCAATCTCGATCCATTTTGAACTTCAAAGATATAAACCAAAGCACTTGAGTGCAAAGTATATATATTGCTCAAGGAACTAATTTTTTTATTTTTTATTTTATGAACCATCATTTTGTGCATACTAGTTGATATTTGGCTTGAGGAAGATCTCACCCATTATTTAAATGTGGAACAAAAGAGGCACTGACATTGAAACCCTTATTATTTCTTCTGTGTAAAACAAGGGGTGAAAATATAATTCTTCAGACCAGAGACAAAATCTAGATTGCAATCTAGATTGAGTTACGGCTTTTGACAGCCGTGATGACTATTAAGTTTGTCAGGTAGGTTACCCTCACATCTTATATAATTGAAGCCACCATTTTTTTTTTCTAAACAACTCTACTTGTCTAAGAACTAAAAAAGTACATAATTTTACTCCAAAGTACGTAGGCTCATAATTTTACTCCAAAGTACATAGGCTTTTGACAGCCGTGATGACAAATATTTGTAAATAATGGGTGTTCTTATGCCCATAATCTTCTTGCAGGCTCAAAGTACGTAGCTGAGTTACTATCTAAAGGTAATCAATCATCCTTCCTTGCAATCAAAGGCTTTTAGTAAATCATTCATTACAAATTAAACACAACTCAATTGGTGCAACTCAGCTCCTTCATTATGGGAGCCCTCTTCAATATTCAAACGCCATCTCTTTCTTTCTACCAAGTACAAAGAATAAATCGTGTTCTTCGATTTTATTGCGAAGCATATACTTCATATTTTTACTTTATGCTTCTTATGTAAATCCCTGACCTGAATATCCCCCACCTTTAAGGCCTAATAAGCACTACTATCATCTGCTTTTTTTTCATTTTTTTATCCTAACATGCAAAATAAAATGAGTCTCACTTACCCCCCCCCCCCCCCCATTATTTAACTTCAACCGTCCACTCCTTTTCCATGGTTTCCAAATCGACAGACCCTAAAAAGGAACTTCAAAATGAAAACAGGGATTGATTTCTATTTTTATTTCGCTTGATTATCAAAAGTGTTGCATAATTTTTCACAGATAATTTCACTACTTATCCTATACAAGTTTAAACTTATATGTTATTTGTAGCTTAACATGCGAGGCGTATGTTAGACAAGCTGGAGTACATCAAAAGTACCTAATTACTAGAGTTATGTCCAGATACTCAAGCAAAATATAAACCGAAATTCCAAATTATACCAAAATTTCTATACTACATTATCAAAATCTGAAATGGGAATACGTACCTCAAATCTCGCGAAGAAGAAGACGCTTCAAAGAATCCCAAATGCGAACCCTTTTTTCGGGGAGAGAGAGAAAGGTATAATAGGGTTAAGACTAGAGAAGGAATTGGGGGCTGGAGAAGACGAAGTTTGGATGTAGGGTTTTTTTTTGTATGCTTCAGTGTGGGGAAAGTTTTGGTCTTTTGAAAAAATGGCCTAGAAAAAGTGAAGTCAGGGTATAAATGTACTAATTAAATGCTGCGGTTATTTCAAATAACTGTAGCATTAAATCAGTACGTATTATTTCTCCTGGGGAAGAATTAATGCTGCGGTTATTTGATATAACCGCAGCACTTATGATTATAAGTGTTGCGGTTATTTCAAATAACCGCAGCATTAAATAAGTATTTATAATATTTCTCCTGGGGAAGAATTAATGTTGCGGTTATTTGAAATAACCGCAGCATTAATTCTTCCCCAGGAGAAATATTATAAGTACTGATTTAATGCTGCGGTTATTTGAAATAACCGCAACACTTATGAGTAATTGCTTCGAAATATATTTAACCGCAGCAATTGAGGCGAAGCAATTGAACAGTTTTTACTAGTGTAAGGAAAATAAAATCAACTATGATAAAAAAATGCTCGGAGTACCTATGCAGATTTTTAGCGTCAAACTCCCTAGAATAAAGCGTCAAATGCTCAAGCCTAACAACAAACGTCAAAAGTTCTCTGCATCCAACGTTATGCTTGAGCGGCGTACGCTTCTAGCTTCCAGCATTAATCACCTCACCTTGAGCGCTCCCTCCAAAGCGCTCCTGAAAATTTATATTCCATTTTTACCCAAGAAAAAAGATGCCCGTTCAGTGTCCAATACATGGTTTTATTGGTCATTTTACTCTATAAATACCCCCATTTTTTTATGAGCAAAAGAATAAAAAAAAAATTCAATCCTTAAGCATTGTTATTCTATCAAATAACTTTTTAAATCCTCTCAAACCATCCTTCACTCACACCAATGACAATAAAAGTTAAACCTTTACCTTTCCTAATTTAGGAGGATTACTTTAATCAACACTCAATCAAGAGCCTAAATAAGGAATAATCCTCAAAATGAGCAAACTGAATACCCTTCTAAATTCAATCTTTTTTATTGCTTTGTGTACCTTTACCTCTTTCTCTTCTTGCTTTAATCTTTAGTGACTACATTCACTAAAGAGGTTAAAGTTGAGGCCTTTTATTAATGATTTTATTGTGACGTGTAAATCTCCTTTTGCATGAACTCTTTTACTTATGTTTATACTTTTATTTTGAGCCATGATTAACCAAAGATGTATTACTCTTGATACAATTTTATGATCAATTTCTAAAATTTAATGCTTTATGATATTTAAATTCAATAAAGATTGTGATTGTCAAGGAGCAATCTCTTTCTTTCATGACAAGCCTCATGACTCTTACTTTGAGTATTAATCTCAAGAAATCATTGCTAAAAATAATCTCCACTTAACCTTCTGCAAATTCCTTTCCATTTGCATCTTTAATTCATGTTTTGCATCTTACTTACCTTATGCTCTATTTTTTTCCTTTACTTAGTCTATAATGTAGAAGAATAAATATATTTTCTTTAGTAGAATTATTCAAATTAATCAATCTTCTTATGAGCAAAAACTTGAAATAAACATCGTACTTGAATGATTGTTAAAGAGTTAGTCTAAAGCTCATTTATTGATCATGGAACACATTTTGATTTTTATTTTTATTTTCTATATAAATGAAGTTTGAGGGCTAATCCAAATAAGTCCTCTATACAAGATCATTTAATTTGAAGTATGTCATGGAAGGAAGTGCTCATGCCCGAACCTTCTCATGGTTGGAAGACCACGAGCGTGAATCATTTTGGGATTCAAGCCTAAGCGTGATAGAACAACCCAAAATGTTTGGTGGCGACTCCTTAACCTATACAATTTTGCAAAGTCGCATAGCCGATTCTTAACGAAGCACGAATTAAGGAAGTAATGGTGGAGAGCCCCTTCCTTTCTCTTTACTGAAAAAGAAAGGTTGGATTGTAAAAAACTGGGTTCTCTAATGGTGATTCATTTATCGAATCACCCATCCAAAAGCTAGTTGGCTCTCCAAGACTTAAAATTCGCAAAAAGCCCCTATAAGCAGTCTTGCACCATATGTGATGCCCAAGGATATGATTCCTACGTTCTATGATGGGCGTGAGCCATCAAAGAGGGATGGTCAGAATAAGATGATAACCATTAGAGAAGGAAATATTGCCACTCGTGATAAGTAGAAGGGCAAGTCACACTATGACTAGAAGATGGTCACATGAAAATGGGTCGGACTAGGCCAAAGAAGATGTAAAATGTGCAAGGTTAAAGAAGATGCAAAACGGATAGGGCCAAGACAAAAAAATGCAAAATGTGCCTAGTTGGGCTACGTTAAAGAAGATACAAAATGGGTTAAATAGGATTAGGCCGGTCCAATGAGAGGATAGTTTTATTTATGTAGGGTGATAGTCTGCCTTTATCACCTCCAATATTTGGAAATGAACCATTGACAAGCAAGTGAGATGCATTCATTACCTAATAGTATTTAAAAATTTAGAAAACTATTGACCCATTATTAAACCGACTTTAACCTTTTAAGACCCAATAAAATATGATCCTTTTAAAGACCAACCCAATTAAGCTCATAATTGATTATACCCTTTTATAAATGAGCTAGTCAATGACCCTTAATGGGATCCTCTCATTTGAATAGAACATTAAACACAAAATAACAAGAGTCTTTATAAGAGAATATTTCCAAAAGGAGAGAGCGTCCACAACACTTTGAAGAGTCTTCTATGCGTTCTAACTATTATAAGGAGTATTGATGTAACAAAGCACTTAGTACGAGAAGAGACTTATGTAAGCACACCGAGCCTAAGGAGCAGACCCCAAGAGTTAGGGATTAGAAGGCACGTGAAAGAGCATCTATGGTGTTGGGTGTGACCCACAGGCACCATGGCAAGCATACCTAGAGTAGACCCAGGTTTAAGGAGCCTAACAAACTAAGTTCTAGGGTTCAGATTGATCAAGAGATTTTAGATTACTCATGAGTCTGATGTGCAGTGAAGTGATTTTAGGTGAGTTTACAACAAAGGTGAAGCTACTCAATGATGTCAAGTATAAACATGGGAGACCCCAAAATCACGTAGTAGCTTTGAGGGTCAAATCTTCCTAGAAGGGTAAACAGGTAGTACATGGTGCAAGTACTTTCCCACTACTTTAACCTAGTCAACACTAGATTGTTTCTAGTATCTTCTTTAAGGATCAATCTATAATTTTATCCAACTTGCTTAGCAACTTATTATTCACTATCAAATACGGGAGTTTATCAAGCAAGTCGCTAACGAGAGCATGAAAGTCTATAATGGGAGATTCAACAATAAGGTAGTTTCAATGCCTATGTTGGAATAGGGCATAATTCTTCATGTATTGAGAAGTAGCTTGAACCAAAGTGCCTTTTAAAATGGTTTGATTTAGAACTTCATGCATAATTAGGGGGAGGCTCTTTGTTTAACAAGATATAAATTGCGAATGAAGATTTCAACGAGATGATGATCTTATCATTACAGAAACAGTCTGAATAGCCCGTACCGTTTCTGACATTTTAGAGGCCATAAGCGTAATAATATTTATGGGCCCCTTATGTTATACACGTAAAATTTAGCCTTATCCATTTCGGGATAGTAAATGCATGGTTACATAGAATATATTTATTTTATTTTATATTACTAATTTCATCCGTAAAATAATTTGACCATTGTACAAATAATTGAAAAAAACTATTAAAAAAAAGGTACACACAAGATCTACTAATGAAATAATATTTTTTTAAAAGTAAACTAATCAAGTAGAGTAGAATATTGTTGACATCTTTAAATAATTGTTAATAAAGTACTTATAACCTCCAATAGTTGGGTGTGTTCATTGAATACTAAAGGTATATTTAGCAAATAATAAAATTGCAAAACTAGAAAAATGCAACTTTAATACCAGAAAGAGTATACATGCAGTATACATTATATATTTTAATACCCAAGATGCTACTATATACAAACCTATCATTATCATTATACCTAATATCCATCAAGATAAATTTTTGATTTCATTTTATCAAAAAACAAAAAATAAAAATCTTAAAATTGTAATATTGTATAGTTATATGACACAATTAGATTAACAAGAGAGTAAATTTATTCACTGTAAGACTCTATAAACTAAATAATTTATAAAGCATAATTTTAGGAATTAAAAAATTAGATAATGATAATTAGAACTAGGGATAAAAGTATACACTTTCATCAAAAATTAAAACATTCAATGTTATAAATATTTTAAACTAATTATCATTTAAAATTTAATTAATAATTTTTTAAAAAATAATTAAAGACTAATTTTAAAATTAATTTGTAGACCCTTCCGAACCCTGGGCCCTAGGCGGTCGTACTTTTCGCCTAGGCCCAGGAACGGCCCTGTGAATAGCCGACCAGGGTAAACTATATTAAAGAGTGTGTCACTAAGGGCAAAGGGCATAACAAGAAAGAAGGCAAAAAGAATGGTCGTAGAGGCCACCCTTGAAAAAAGATACAATGACTACATGTCGTTGGCTATGGAGCCTGCCAAGTTTTACGCTCTCCGCAAAGACGACGATAAATGGAAGAAGCCACTGCACCACCTTCTAACCAAGTAGGAAAAAGGTGTAAGGTCTTTCATGACTTCCATGGTTATCTAAGTCATACTACTAGAAAGAGTAATAGTCTAAAGAATAATCTCAAGGACTTGATCAGAGGAGGAAATTTCAAGCAGTAGAAGGCCTAAGAGGAGCACGAGTCAGACTCTAAAAAGAATAAAGATGATTCGCCCCACCTGAGTCGTTTGAGAAATATAAAAGTAATAAGGTGATTTACATGATTTCGGGAGGGGAAGAGGACCCGAGTGAGAAGATGCCTCATCTATTATAACTTAGCTTCCCCCTATTTGTATACTATTGAAGAAACGATGCTGCTACATGTTATTGTCATGACATTCACCTTAGAAGAATGTAAAGGAATAAGTTTCCCTCCTTCAGATCCACTACTGGTGCAATTCGATGTTTGTAACAATACAATCTTCAGAATCCTAATTGATGAAGCTCAGTTAAAGTATAGTACAAGAGGACTTAAAAGCAAAAAAAGCTGGATGATATACACTTGCAGTCTTAACATTCTTAGTAATGCTATTATACCCAATGACAAAATTTATCTACCAATGACTATTCGAGATGAAGAAGGGGTTAGACGGATTGTGATGATTGAATTGTTAGTTATTGATCAATTTCCTATCCTTATATAATTCTCTAATGGGGAGGAGATTCCTTCAAGATATAGAGGGAATAGCCTCCACTAACCATCAGACCCTCCTTTTTCTCAATAAAGACAACAAAGTAGGTAGGTTTCATGGATGTTAAAGATATAGAAATAGGTTTCATGGAAGACCTTCTAAAGGTTAATGTTAGGCCATCTAAGGAGTCTAATACTGAGCCTGAAGCAGAAATAAAGTCTATCACTCTTTAAGGAAAGAACATATAAGATTGTTCAAAAAAGGGATGACTTGAACCCCTAAGTCAGAGAAGAAATGATCATGTTATTGTGAGAATACCCACATATTTTTGTATTTTCTACCTTAAACATGATTGGAGTGGATCCATTCATTAGTCCTATAGGTAAAGTATCATAGAGGTATGCAAGCCCATCAAGTAGAAAAGAAGAAATTTCTCGAACGTGAAGAATAAGGCCGTGGAGGCCAAAGTCAATAAACTATTAGAAGATCGGTTTGTAGAGTTTTGTCATTATCTGAAATGGGTGACCATATGGTAATGGGCAAGAAGGCAAACATCAGTTAGCATCTTATGAGTAGATTTTACAGATCATAAGAAGGTATGCCCCAAGGACTTCTATCCATTTCCTACAATTAATAAAGTAGTCAATTCTATAAATGATCATAATGGATGCATTTTCAAGATTTCATCATATCTTCATGAATCCTGTAGAAAAGAGTAAGACTACTGTAAGTGGAGTTGTTGTGTATTCAATTGTTTTATAATTCCCTTTAGTCTAAAGAATGTTGACACCTATTAGAGGCTTATGGATCACAACTTTGTCGACTAAAAGGGGAGAAACATTTAGGCCAACGTGGATTATTAAATTGTATGTTAAGAGTGAAATGGAGGTAAGCCAGGTAGGAGATATTAAGGGAACTATTGAGTGAAATGGAGGTTTTTCCTTTGAATAATTGTGCACAAAGGGTTTTCACACTAAAAATTTCTTGCGTTTCTTTTCAATTTTCCTTCGGCTTACAAGTTTCTTTTACAATTCCACAAAAAGTGTCAACAATTTCACACTTTCAATTCACTCCCCCCTGCTTGTACGTTTATCCTAGAATAACAAATCAATTTTGGTTCAAGACCATACAATAGAGTTATATATCTTAAGGATTCATTATGGGAAAATCTTTTTATGGATGTCACGTTGGTATATTTCTTGGTTTTTTCCAAACGTTGAATCCTTAACAAAAGTTTAAAATCGAACTTTCTTTAAAGATTCATCAACGACTCCTACTTTTTACCCGTTGTTGACTCCTGTCCATGAGTGATACATGTGCATACATACAATTGCAATCATAAGCGAATCGATACCTATAGGGCTTTGGATTTATTCTTGGAATTTTGATTTGACCCTGCTGGTCTTAGATGACCTTAGGTTAGGTGTCTTTGTATAAGGTTTGGGTCTTTGGAAGATTAGTAATCTTCGTGATAGGATTTTATGAATAAGCTGGAATGACCCTTGTAGAAGTAATTTACATACTTGCGGTGGTTGCAAGTCTGAAAATTAATTTCATTTTCTAGTTTGCAAAACCCCTGTAGAGAGAGTATAATCATAATAATCTTATTCCATGCATTGACATGAACCGATACTTTGCATGTTCTTGCATGAGGATATTAGGCAATGTGAAGTCACATGTAAACGTGGCTGATACGAAATTCTTGAAAGAATGAAAAAAATCAATCCGTTTAGAAGATTTTGGACAGTTTTTATATGGAAAATTTGAGTATTATTTGGTCTACTTCTTAAATTTGAAAAGTCAATCCTACTTTTGGAGTCAAAGTCTTATTAAAGTCTTAAATGGAAACTCACATGCCACATTAGTCTTAAAGGTGCATAGAATGTGTCTCACACTCACCCATCAATTTGAATTGAAGTAAACATGGGGTTCTATCGTAAGCTCAATATTTGAAGAGCTTCTATTTTTCTTGGTCTTCACCTCAACAAAAATAATTTTTTTAAAATTTTCCTTGAGTAACCATAGAGTTTCTAACCGTTAATTTGTGGTACTCTAGTCGATATGTAAGGGCTTATTATGCCCCCTAGTAGTTGCTATTTGTCTAATTTTTGTATTGTGTAAGACATGTTTTCTTAATTACTATAACCCCCGTTCACATAAAATAATTTTTTAAAAAAAAAAATTTTGATTGGGTTCAAGCTTTAGTAGTAAGACCCTATTCATTTCACATGATTTTTACTAATTTAAACTAAACTTTTCTGATTCACTATTATTTTTATGAATAAAGTTTGTGCTTTTTATTAACTAACACTAAATATACTATTTAAACTTAATCTTACAATTAAAACTAATTTTTATTTTAAGTTAAACTTAACAACACCTTAGTCAATATTGAACTGCACGTACAAAATATCGTATAAAAATTAATTATGATATATAGTTGTCCATCAATAATAACGAAAAACTATGATACATATACAAGGTCAAAACATCCTTAATCGGTCTTTACGCGATATGATAGACAGGTGGCAAGGGCAGGATATTCTACAATCCCTGCTTTTATTGGTGATCAAATTCTCTAGTTTTTTTCGATATGTTTGATCGAAACAGTACTGGGAAAGTTAATATGCAGACTTTGAATATTATTTGGTCTACTTCTTAAAAGTAGATTCACTAATATCTAACATTAGTCTTAAAGGTTCTATAGAATGTGTCTTAATATGCAGACTTTGAATATTATTTGGTCTACTTCTTAAAAGTAGATTCACTAATATCTAACATTAGTCTTAAAGTTGCTATAGAATGTGTCTCACACTCACAAGGTCACAAATCACTTTGAATTGAAGTAATCATGGGGTAAGATCAATATTTAAAAAACTTTTATTTTTCTTGCTTTTTACCTTAAGAAAAATATTTTTTTTAAAAATATTTCCTTAAGTTTGCCCTTTTTTTATTTTTTAGTGTACCTACTACTAGGGGTGGCAAACGGATCTGGTCAGGTCGGGTTTGTGTTCGAGTCAGCTACCCCCCAACCCGAACCTGATCCATTTAAGTTTTCGGGTTGAAAACCCCAACCCAAACCTAACTCATTTAATTTCGGGTCGGGTTTGTGTCAATCTATTTAATTTTTTGTGTCGAAAACATCAACTCTATCCGCTATTTTTGAGTCAGGTCGGGTCAGTTATTACCACCCCTAAGATGTTGTTATTCAAAAGAGTGACTGAAAAAAAAAACGTTTAGAGTTGATATGAAACGACTAACGAGTTGACAGTAGTAGTTTAATTGTCTTTTAGGATTTTAATTTGGGCTTGGGATTTGAGCAGAGTGGGTGACTGGCCAAGTAAATTTTTTTAATCTATTTTATATAGTTTGGTTATAAGGTTGGATTCGGGTTGACGTGGGTCATTTTTGAGTTGGAATTTTCAACCTTAACCTAACCCATTTAGTTTTGGGTCGGGTTCATGTCAACTCATTTAAATTTTCGTATCAAAAATCTCAACCATAACCCGCTATTTTCGGATCGGGTTTGTGTAGAATTTTCAGGTCCGGGTTAATTTTTGTCACCCCTACCTACTACCACTATAGAGATTCAGAAAATTTTACTTATCTGAATTCATTATAACTATATTATTAAACTTTGGTACCCTTCAATTCCTATATTAAAATATTATTATTTTTACTCATTTTTCTAAGTTAAAAAGTATAAGGCACGCTTGAATAGGTTATATGTGCCAATAATAAAATAAAGAGTATGATATTTCAGTCCTATTTGAGCGCATATTTTGGGGATGTTTTAGGAAAATTTTCATGTGGAATAAGTATATTTAGGATAATTTTAGTCAATTTTAGTTTCTTTATTCTTATATGATGTGTTTATGAGTATTTATGTGAATTAATTCTAGTAAAGAAGAAGACCTATTGACAACTTTATTGAAAGGTTTCTTTGGATGTTTAGCCTCCACGCAAACTTGACACTTCTCAAACTCTGTAGTACTAAAGTTAAGAATTAAATTAACTTGTTTTACATTCTTTATAGAAGTTACATTAACATGTCCTAACCTAGAGTGCCATAAAGAAACAAACTCAGTAATATAAACAGAACTAGCAAAAGTCTTATTATCAATCATAACATCAACTTCAAGAGTAAAAGGCCCCCCATTACAGAAACCCTTTCCCACGAATTTACCATTTTTAGTGAGTACAAGCTTATCAAATTCAAAAGTTAACTTAATGCCTACTTTGTTAAGCAAAGCTCCAGAAAGGAGATTCCTGCGAATATCAGGCACATGCAACACATTTTGTAAAGCAGTTATTTTTCCAAAAGTAAGTTTTAAAAGAACTTTTCCTTTTCCATGGCCACTCACAGAACTTGAGTTGCCCATGAAAACACATTCACCGTCTCCAACATGTTCATAAGACTAAAATAGTTCTTTATTAGAGCAAATGTGACGAGTTACTCCTGTATCAACAATCTATTCAGTCACGTTATTGACTAAATTCACTTCAGAGACAACTACAACAATAATGTCTTCAAAGTCTCAATTAGGTTCATTGCATCTTTACAAATACCTAGCTTAGGATTCCGATCTTCTTCACTGAAATCCTTGAACTTTCTATCAATATTCCTCCATCGAGGAGAATTGGATGGATGTCTTAACAACCCATATTTCTTCCTCCCATCAGCATGCCAGCATAGTAGTTTTGCATTTTTCTATTAGAGAAGAGGCGCTTAAATCTAGGTATTAATGGAAGATACCAAATAATTTGGGCTGATCTCCTTATCTTTCTCAAGTCTACCTCAATGTTCTTAATCTAGTAATGAGACACTCTACACATTGGACACTCCTCTAGATCTATATACTCATTTTAGTAATGCACACATTCATTTTGGCATGCGTGGATCTTCACATACTCTATGGCCTCATAGGTAGAGACTAATAGTGCATTACCCTTAAGAAGCACTTCTGATTAAGTTCCAACAATTGTGTGAAACACTTGATAGTCTAGCTATGGCGCGCCTTTAAGTTAATTGTTTCATGTTAGCAGATAGTTTAGTTTGTGAACTAGAGCCAGAGTATATTGTTGTCTCGACCACTTTCATAATATTATTGAACATATGGAAGTGCTTATTAAAATCATCTTTTATGTCAATCATCATCTTATCTAGCATATCCTCCTCAGCTCTGTTATCATCACTATCTCAATGATGTCCTTATTTATATTCACAATATCATCATTTACAAGATTCTTATTCTCATTTGCGCAGTAACTAGTGCATGCCCCAAAATTTATCAATTCTCCATACCAAGTCAACATTATATATAGCCTAATTTAAACCCTCTATGAATTAAGTGATATTTGATCTCATTGATATCACAATACCCCCTTGAGTTATTGTAATCATAATAAGGACATAGAATTATCTTTTATTGATTCTTTTCTTGGTGTTTAAGGGAAACACTAGCTAGCAAACTACTAAATGCCCTTGCAAGTAACTTATTGAGTTTTGCTTATGGTACATCCAGTCTCGATCTATTTTGAACTACTAAAAATATAAAATAATAAATTTAAATATAAAGTTTCAGAAATTATATTAAGGTACGACTAGAAAAGATATTCAAGCATTATCTAACTCTATTGAGACAATCGACATACATACTCTAATTTATATGGATGCTCTAATCATTACAAGGACTAAAGACAAAAAAGTTGACACAACTTCAATAGCTAAGAAAACAACCCTTTTCCACAAAAAATTTAGAAGATTATTCTTGATAATGGGACTATCCCTACATATTATATCATTATTATAAACCTATTTTAATTTCATCATAAACTCATACCAATCTTTCAATAATCACCAAACACAATCCAACAAATAAAATACTAATCAATCCAAGAGTTCTCTAACACTGTTGAAATGATAACATTCATATGAATTCTTTTATAGTAAAAAATATCATATTTATACATACTTAGAGATATTTTCTTCCCAAAACAAGTGTTAACATGAAAAGTACCTTCAACTAGGGGCTCAAATTTTTTTCAAAATGAACTTTAATTCAAGGCAAATTAATTTACCCTTATTGGATCTGTTAAAAAGACAAATCAAGTATTAAACATGAAAGGCCTATATTTTTCAACAGTTTAGGACTAATTAAGGAAAGAAAATTTTGATGGATCCTATCACACACTTCAAGATACAATATATAAGATAATGGTTGTCCTTTGGTTCAACCCACCCTCTTGCAATTAGATTTAAAGGATAAATTCATAGAATATAGGATCTAATTTTGAAGTATATAAGTCACAATTTTAAGAAAGTCTTAATGAACTATAGAACTCTACATGGGAAGGACATACCATTCACTAAGAATGACAAAATTACGGTTGGGGCAGAATATGTGAACACAAGCATATATAGTGGGTTGTCTTTGGAGAATTAGGGATTCATGTTTTAGATGGAAAAGAACTTTCCAAGTGGGCACTCATATGAATGAACATTCTCATAGTAGGCAAAATTAAGGTTCAAAAGATGAATGCAATGCAACTTAGATCGCTAATCACTAATACTCAAATTTCAAGGTTAATCCATATATGAAATTATTAGATATTATAATCGATTTTAACAAGAACTAAGAATTAAAATATCAAAGTTTATGGCGTGTAAGGCTAAGAGAAAGGGTTTACCACTAATCATGGGAGAATCTAAGGAGTAATATGCTCGTCTTCGAATATTAGAGTATTCCCACGGATCGGAGCACTAACTTGAAATCTCATACCATAAAAGAACTAAAAAATATAATGATTCACTGTCTTTCTTCATATAAGTCAGATATTTGATCGAGAAATCATGTGAATTAAAAAAAATTCATGCCAAGAAATCATGCCAATATCATAAAAGAAGTAAAAAAAAAAAAAAAAAACTTCTGGTTCACTGCTGGTTCACTACGTCCTTAACATAATTTAAATGCACGAATTGAACCCTAATTTAAATTCATGCATAGTATATATCCACGCTTAGTACCACGTATGCGATAAAATTTAAACCCTTCTGTACAAAGAAGAATTAGCTGAATAAGAAGAAGTATATGAAGGAGATGGTTTGGGTAATAAAGAGGACAGAGATGTAGTAGGTGATGTAACCCAATTACGTAGTGAACGAATTGAACCCTAGTATAATTATCCACTTTTGTTGAGTGAAAAGGTTCCAAATAATTATTTTGTTTGTTGCTGTAAAGAGACCAAGGGTTTTTATCTAAGCATCATTGAGTATTTTAGTATTTTTCCTTCATTTTACAGTAATTATTTTGATAGGAAGATAAAAAAAAAAAAGTAACTGTCAAATGAGGATGAAGAAAATTTTAACGAATAAGCAGAATAGTTAGATATGAAACTAAACTGTTTCAGAGATTAAGAAATAAATTCGAAAAATAGAGCTAATTGTTAAAGATAACTCAATAAATAGGGAGACGATTAATACAACATGAACCAATCAAAAGAAAGGTTCCAAATAATAATCATGCAAATTATGGTATGGAGTGGAAAATAGGATATGTAATTGCCAATGTTAATCTAGTGATATATTGTAAGTATTTAAATATTTTATAAAGCTTAACTTTAATTAATCTTGTGATATATTCTTTGTTTGTATATCCACTATATCAATCTATTATTGATGAAATATATAATAATATCAATCTTATGTTCTAACCTTGTTAATTAATTAGTAATAAGCTAGTTTCATATATATTATATATTTTACCATTAAATATGTTTTTTTTTTTTAAATCTAAAACCATTATTTGCTTTAGTTTGAAGAAAAATCAAAGCACTTGATAAATTAAGTGCTTCAGTTATGCTTTGAAATGAAGCAAATAATGGTTTAATATGAAGATTATTTGATGTTAATCTAGAATTAATTGCTTCGGTTCATTGGAAAACTGAAGCACTTAATGTATCTAGTGCTTTAATTTGTTTTGCCACTGATTCAATTCAAGAATATTTGCCTTACTTCCTAAATCGAAGCAATTGCACCATTTCATAAGTGCTTTGCCTATATAACTGCAACAAATAAGTAATTTTAACCGAAATAATTGAATGGTTTTCTACTAGTTAATATAAGATAGTGAAAATTTATGCAATGATATAATTGACAAAAGAGTTAAAATATCTTATATTACAAAAATTTGAAGGATTGAAATATTAATACATGCTCCCGTGAAAAGTTCATTGATGTCTTCATGCATGCCTAATTTCAATTTCACTATTTTTATCAAAGTTGCATGTCTATGACTTCTCATTTTGATGTTCTTTTTATGGCAAGGAGAGAGACAAAAGTGAAACTAAGAACCGTTCCTAGCAGTGATTGCTACCTGATGGGCGTTAACAATCACTTGTCTTTCTACTCTAGTATAAAACAAAAATTTAAAACTCTTAACTAGGTGTAGAAGATCTTCCACCAATCCCTAAATCTCATTTCACTAGTAGAGAAATGTCTATTTGCTGCGGTTTTTTAGCTTTAAATGTTGCGGTTATTGAGACAAAGCACATATAGGCGAAGCAAGTGGAAAAACAACAAATGCTGCGGTTTTTTAGACGCAGCAATAAAAACAGCAAATGCTGCGGTTATTAGAAAAACCGCAGCAAATATTTTTTTTTAAAAAAAATTTATAGCATTGTTTCCTGCAGTTTTTCCAAAAAACCGCAACAAATAATAGATATATTTGCTACAATTTTTCTAATAATCGCAACATTTGATTGATTTTTTTATTTATATTTTATTCTGAAATTTATATGTGCTACGGTTTTCTAATATAACCGCAGCACATATAAATTAATTGTTACAGTTTTTCCAAAAAACCGCAGCAATTAATAGTTTTCAAAACAAAAAAAATTTTAATAGGTCATGCATTATGTGTTAAAATATATGTCATAAAAGATAAGAAAAACTAAGAAATGATCAACCGCGAAGCATATAAATCCAAAATTCTATTATGACCACTCGTTTTGGCACGCAAAATTGCGATCTACAATATTTTATACTCAAAATAAATAACCAATTCATTCTTCATAGATTTCGGGTGTTATTCCGAGGTTTTGGAAAGTTCGGAGAGGCATATCTCTTAGCCTGGTAGTCTGAATGGTGTAATTTTTTTTAAAACCCCCTATTTTTAGAGGTATTACACAAATATGTTATCCTTTAGCGGTCTTGGTGACGTATTATTTGAGATATTGAAAAAAACTTTGAGAAGCCATAAAATTGGCTACGGGACTTCGATTGGGGCTTATAATATATCTAACTTGTTTTCTCCAAAAAAGGCCTTTAACACCTTATTATCAATGAAATTCAATTTTTAAGGGTTATTACTTCATATACACAACATATAACATGTAGATCTTAACTTATAAGAGTTTTTCATCTTCACATTTATATATTAACAAATTATGAAAAAAAAATTTAAAAAATATATACACTAGGTTTCAAGGAATATACAAACCGTTAGATTTTAAACTTTAGAGTATGTAGACTTCTTCAAATGGAAGAGATGAGTAAGCTTCAAAACGCTTTACTACGCCATATCCATGGAGGCACGAGTGGGAGAGAGGAGTAGGTTTCAACTTGTGTGAGGAAGAAAGTTAGGTAGTGGGTGTTATACGGTTAGGGCTAGAGACGAAAAAGGGGGATGCTAAGTTATGGGGTTAGGGTTAGGTTTTTTTTTCATGCGCTCAAGTGTTGGGAGTCTGGGAAAGTTTTCGTGTTTTGAAATGGCTTGGAAAAGAAAAGGCTGGGTTTATATATTAATTAATAAATGTTGCGGTTATTTAAAAAACCGCAGCATTTGTTCATTAATATATTAACATTTTCCAGGCCATGATTATTTGCTGCGGTTATTTAAAAAACCGCAGCACTTGGATAACCGTAACAAATATTCATGGATATATTTACATTTTCCAGCCCATTAATAAGTGTTGCAGTTATTAGAAAAAACCGCAGCACTTATGACCATGATATTTTCCCGGAAATCTTTTTTCCAGCGGAAATAAATGCTGCGGTTTTTTTTAATAACCGCAGCATTTGTAATAAATGCTGCGGTTTTTTAAATAACCGCAGCACTTGTGGTTATAAATGCTGCAGTTTTTTAAATAACCGCAACATTTAGGTTCATGTGCTTCGAAATGTATTTAACCGCAGCAATTGAGACGAAGCAATTGAAGTGTTTTCTACTAGTGTTTGGTGAATTTGAAGAATTTTTCAAAGCGACTATAGCTACTAGGTTATCTATTCTCATAGTACATGTTGGAGCTACATAAACGACCTGATATAAAGCTTTCAACATAGCCAGGAATTCTGTATGTAAAGCTGATGTTGCGAAGACCCTTTTAGCTTTTAATTGGTGAAAATTTCCATTTGTATAGATCAACCAACCAATTCCTGCTTTAGTTATCACATTTTCTTTGCCATTCTTCTTCTGTTTCCAGGATCCATTTGTTTCAAGAAAATGACAATATGCTCCTCGCAGAGAACCTATAGTCCAGAAGTTGAACATCCTCCTTTGGGGCAGCTTTATATGTCCAGGTAAATTATCACTTTTACAAGCATAACGAGACCTTGTTATTTAATCTTCCAATATAGCCATAATTCTGCTTGGATCAAGGGAGCTGTTATTGAATATAACCTCATTCTTGTGGATCCATATGCTCCACAAGATGAGAACAAATTCAATATCTCATTGATAGTCCAAGTCATCATTTTTTCCCTCGAAGAAGAGTTGAAGATAATTAGTGACCCATTTTGATATTCTTAGTTAGAGGTAGTTTGGACAGTTGAATTTGCATATATATGCTCTTTTCACTAAATTGCACAAAGTATAGTCACTAAGAAAGTAGTTTGTTAAACTTATAAAAGAATCAATCTTGGCTATAGTCGACGGAATGGAAGCTTGTTGGTGATAAGCTTGATTGAGGCGAAGCGGTGGAGCACCAAGGATAAAATGGAGGCAAAATAGGGGAAGACAAATTTGGAATTTTTTTTAGGAAGCCGAAATTGAGGATGAGAGGAAAACGAATTTGGGGAGGTAAAAGGGAAGAGAAGATATTGATAAGGGGGAGAAGGAAAAGAGAGTTTAATAGAGTCAATGCAAATAACAGAAGTATTTGCGTCGCGCTTTTACATGAAGCCATTGCAAATAAAGTAACCTATACACAATCTACATTTATTGTGTTGGTTTATATTATAAAGCTGACATAAGTACAACAGTCCAATTTATTTGCTTCTCTTCTTATGAAAAACGAGCAAATGAGCCAATACAATTAAATATTTTTGTAATAGCGCATTTGCTTTGATTTTCTAGGGGAAAAAAATGGATATCATGGTAAACAAAGCTTGGCCGGACGTCAATAGTTCCTAAAAATGTCCTCATACGCCAATATATAAGAACAAACTAAACTACCAATTAATTCTAAACTATCCACTAATAATTAAGTAACATTTTAGTAGTATAATATAATTTGATTACGTTTATCCCTTTCCATACGTTAAAACGAAACTTAAACTATTTACTTAGCGTCCATTCCACATCATTTTTAGTTTTTGGTTTCTGATTTTTAACAAAAACAAAAATTGTTTTAGTTTTTATTTACTATTTTCCCAAAACTTCAACAAAACTAGTTTTCCTTATAGAAGTAAAATCTCCTAAATACTTCAGTTTTATTCTAATATCCTTTCAAAATTAAAAAAAATAATTATGTTTCATTTATATGCACTTTAAATATTACACCACAATTAGTCTTCTAAACTTTTTATACACAATAGTTATACTCTTTTTTGAATGGAAAACATATGTGCACTTTATTTTTATGATCGAGGGAAATGAAATCTGTACAATGAGATTTATGAGGAAATCATGAGTAGAGAGAAAGCCCCTGAATGGAGTAGAGAGATGTCAAAAATATACCCAATTCAAATCAATGATAAGAAATTGTAATGATTTAATCTCGATTACTTGTTCTATACATGCAAGAAAATGGTTATCCATAACCCAATTTAAACTCTATATGATATTGACTGACAATCATTTTAACTCAATAATTTATGATTGTAACTCGAACGTACACCAGTTAAACCAACTTGACAATGACACAGTTTAGAATGACACCCAACTTGATTTAAAATCAAAGCTGATTATAATTTAATATAACATGTTGTTGACCCAACTGCTGGTGACACGTAACTCATTTTATTTCAATATGTTGTTGACTAGACCTATTATTGAGCCATGTAGTAAGTTTTAAATTATAAAAATCTTTAGTAATCACATAATAATCCTTAATTTTTGAAATTATAATTTAAAATGTGAAGTTCTAATAATTTCTCACATTAATTGTAACTTTTTATAGAATATTTTTGATAAATAATTTGAAAACAAATTTTAATGGATAAATTTTTTTATGAAAGTTTAATTTTCTCGTTCCTATAACCATTTGACCTAACAATCTAACCTAAACTTGAAATTAGCTAGTTAGGCATCCCACCTGAAAATTATTCGACACAAATTTGATTCGAATCCAAAATTATCCAATCTAATTATTAATTGACCTGATAATTATCTAACCCAAATATAACCCAAATTGAGACAAAAATTATCCACCATAAACTCTGCCCCAACTCGACTCAGTACAACCTAAACCTAAAATTAAATTGAACTCAAATTGGACTAACCGAATCCGAATTGTACCCGAAAGAGTTAACAATATGACATGACCTGAAAGAAATTTAATCCGATCCAAACTCGAATTTGACCTGATCACAACTTGACTTGATATAACTCGACTAACATATGGTCCGAGATTCGAAATAATCTGATGCAAATCAAATTTGAATACCTGAATAGAAAACCCTAATGTGGAGTGCATCCGAATGGAAGAGTAACAAAAATAAAATTCCATACTTCTCGCCATTTGATTTTTATCCTATCCATTTATAAAATTATAAAAAAGAAATAATACTTCTCATCTTCTTTCTGTGTTCGTTCGCTGATCAAGCTATACAGTATCATATAGTGATTGCAGCAGCCAAAAATGATATCTTCAGACGAGAAGGAATGCAGGAGATGGCAGTTGGTCAAAGTAAAAAAGTCAATGAGTGGTAGTTGGCGGCGGAAGAAAAAATGCCGGTAAAAAGAAGAAATTGTGCTTTATTTTATTGGTAATTTCATTGATTTTCTTTAGAGTTCTATCTATTCCAGTAATTTAAAGAATATGTTTTACTATTAAAATAGAGTTATACTCTGAAACATACTCCCTCCGTCCCATTTTATTTGCTACATTTGACTATTTACGGTCTCTAAAATACAATTTAAAATATTTTTTTCTTAAAATTTATAAGACAAAAATAATAAAAAATTAATATTGTAAAAATTTACATCGAAATGCATCCAACAAGATCCCACTTGAATATATTATTTATAATAATATAATTAAAATTTATGGTCAAAGTTTTTAAACTTTGACTCCCTAAATAGAAATGAAGCAACTAATATGGGACGGAGGGAGTATAAAGTTGCACTTTTTAACTGAAATTGTAGTATTTGAAAATTGCACTATTTCCACGTAAAATACATAAGTGATCCAAAACGTGCAGCAATAACATTTCATTTGAACTTGTTTCGTGTACTGTTCTTCGTTAGCCAGTCAATAAGAACTTTAGCTAACAAGATTAACAACCCGAATTATTGGATTTATTATTGCTCCTCCCCACTTATATATTTTAGTCTCTCCATATCCCTCCTCCCATATGCACCCCCCTCTATAATGATTATTTGACTGATTAACACCGCCACCGCCTGCTCCGTGAAGTCTCAGCCTCTCAGCCACCAACATCAAGATTTCCTCTCTCCTCAAATCCTGGGCTTCAAGTGGTGTACTCTGCTAACTCGGGGGTGACTCAACGAGGTTCTAATGGACGGGCCGCAGAGATGGTATCTCATTTCTTCAATTTTTTTATTTGATTGTATTGAGCGGACAATTTAATTTTGAGCTTGTAGTTTGGTTATATTTATGAGAGAACCCCTTATGAGAACCTTTTGTTAAATAAGAACCAATCTTACACCATACAATCTTCAAATCCAACGGATGAGGTTGAGTAATAAAGAATGACAAAAGAGTAAATAATAATGACAAAACTAACACACTTCTTTAATTTAAAAAAAAATTGACACACATTTCCCCATTTTCAGAAATATATTGAAACAAAAACTACTTTTTGCATAACTCCAAAAAAAATTGCACTTTATGACATCATTGGAGCTGTAATTTTTTCAAAAACATTTGTTCTAAAATTGTATTCTATTGTTCTAAATGTCTGTTCTATTGTTCTAAACTTCTATTCTAATGTTCTACACTTTTGTTCTAATGTTTCAAACTTCTGTTTTATTGTTCTAAAGATCATTTCGTTGTTCTAAACTTCTATTCTATTTTTCTAATGTTCTAAGCTTCTATTCTATTGTTCTATTGTTCTAATATTCTAAGCTTCTGTTCTATTATTCTAAACTATTGTTCTAATGTTCTAAACTTCTGTTTTATTGTTCTAAACGATTGTTCTAATGTTCTAAGCTTTTATTTGATTGTTCTAAACTATTGTTCGAATGTTCTAAACTTTCATTCTATTGTTCTAAGCTTATACGTAATTTTTCTAAACTTCTATTCTATTGTTCTAAAGATTGACATGTATGTTCTAAATATTTACTCTATTGTCTAAGACCTAATGCTGATGTTCTAAAGTTTAATACTAGTGTTCTAAGGTCTAATCCTGATATTTTGAACATTAGAACAAACATTTAGAATAATAGAACAGAAGTTTAGAACAATAGAATAGAAGTTTCGAACATTAGGGCAATAGTTTATAACAATATAATAGAAGTTAGAACATTAGAACAAAAGTTTAGAACATTATAATTAGAATAGAAGTTTAGAACATTAGAACAATAGTTTAGAATAATAGAATAGAAGTTTAGAATAATAGAATAGATCTGTATAACAATAGAATAAAAGTTCAGAAGTTTAGAAGAAAAGTTTAGAACATTAGAATAGAAGTTTCGAACAATAGGCAGAAGTTTGCAACATTAGAACAATCGTTTAAAATAATATAACAGAAGTTTTATAACATCAGTACTAAATTTTAGAATAATAGAATAAATGTTTGAAACAGTTTGTACTAATTTTTATAACAATAGAATAAATAATCAGAATATGAAAAGTTTCCAATATCACGAAAAACGAGGTATTATACGTATATCATGACTTTTGAAAAGTTAGGGGAAATGTGTTGTATATTGACAGTGAAAGTTCAAAAAAGTTCTAATAAATTACACTTTTTCCATAAGTTCTAATGTGTTAATTGGTCCAATGCTTTGATATTATGTCAAATTGGGCTTAGAACATTATGCTCATTACTTGGTTAACATAATGTTCATTGTATATACCGAATTTCGAGCATTAACCACTAATTCTAACGAAATAACACAAAATTTAGTTCAATAGTTTAGAACATTATGTCAAATTAGGTTGAGAACATTACGTTCAATAGTTTAGAACATCAAGTTCAATAGTTTAGAACATGATATTCACTAGTTTAGAACATGATGTTCTTTGGTTTAGAACATTATGTTCTTTGGTTTAGAACATAATGTTCTTTGGTTTAGAACATAATGTTCTTCGGTTTAGAACATTATGTTCTTCGATTTAGAACATTATGTTCTTCGGTTTAGAACATTATGTTCTTCAGTTTAGAACATCACCTTAATTGGTCCAATGCTTTGATATTATATCAAATTGGGCTTAGAACATTATGCTCATTACTTGGTTAACATAATGTTCATTGTATATACCGAATTTCGAGCATTAATCACTAATTCTAATGAAATAAAACAAAATCCAGTTAAATAGTCTAGAACATTATGTCAAATTAGGTTGAGAACATTACGTTCAATGGTTTAGAACATTAAGTTCACTAGTTTAGAACATGATGTTCACTAGTTTAGAACATAATGTTCAATAGTTTAGAACATGTTGTTCTTTGGTTTAGAACATGATGTTCTTTGGTTTAGAACATAATGTTCTTCGGTTTAGAACATTATGTTCTTCGGTTTAGAACATCACGTTAATTGGTCCAATGCTTTGATATTATGTCAAATTAGGTTTAGAGCATTACGTTCATTACTTTAGTACATAAAGTTCATTGGTTTAGAACATTATGTTCAATGGTTTAGAACATTATGTTCTTCGGTTTACAACATCATCTTAATTGGTCCAATGCTTTGATATTATGACAAATTAGGCTTAGAACATTATGCTCATTACTTTAGAACATCATGTTCATTGGTTTAGAACATTATGTTCAATAGTTTAGAACATGATGCTCATTATTTTGAAAAAACACCGAAACTATGGAACTATCATAAACCTGTTTCGAACAATCTACTCAAAACAAACTACCAATCTACTCATAACAATGGTTGCAATATGAAGAACATTATATACCTGTTGCGAAAGAAATGTACGAACTTGTGGGTTTTGAGATGACGAAGTAAGCGGTGCGAAATGGAGGAATTGTGAAAGTTTGAAGAGAGAAGAAATGGTAGAAGAAAATGAAAGGTCTTTGAAGAAGTTTTAAAGTAGTGAATGAAAAGTGATGCGTTTTCTCTTTTTCCCAAGTGTCAGTTACACTTTTTAAGCAACTGCCTTTTGTCAGTTTTTGGATTAATTACGAATTTGCCATTATGTTCAGTTAAATGTCATCCATTAGATCTGCCAAGGTGTGTGGTATTAGATGGGTTCTCACCCTTAAAAGAGTTCTCATATTAGGGGGGGTTCTCACCCTTAAAAGAGTTCTCATATTAGGGGGGGTTCTCACATGAACCCACCCCTATATATATATATATATATATATATATATATATATATATATATATATATATATATATATATATATATATATATATATATATATATATATATATATATATATATATATATATATATATATATATATTATTTTACTTTTGCTGAGTGTTATTTTTTGCTATATCTTTTTAAATTAAAACCTAACTAGTATATGTCCATGCTAATGTAAGGCAAAACTTGTAAAAATATGTATTTAATACTTCTTTATTAAATTTTATGGAAATTTTTTTATAATTGATATCAATGTAATATTTTGACATATATTCGTCTTGTTCACACCTACATTTCTAATAAGTAAAGTCAAAGAAAAATATGGCGACTAGTAAAAAAATCAAAAGAATTTTTTAGTCACGTAGACATCCTAAATATAACTTATTAACACAATTCGACTTTATATATTTATTTTATAATACTTTTAAAAACATTTAATCAATCTAACTTTATGATGTCTTTTTCTCTATCTTTATTGTTCTAGAAAATTTCTCCCTATATATTTATTTAAAAATATTTCAAAATAAAATTGTACTATATTAGACACACCTTATTTTTTACCTATCCAGTACAATGTTTTTCTTTCTTTTTCATCTGATTTTGTTGTAATATTTAGCAGTAATCTAATTTTAGCAGTCTCATATTTCATAGAGATGGTTAAATATGTTGCATCATTACTTTCATCATTCCTTCGTGTTTCTTCTGGTTTTGGTATGTTTATTACAACTATCCTCCACCTTTAACACATTTTCTTAATATCCCTCCCATTCAATCACTATGTATTTTATTTAATTAATTTGGCATATATTTAGGATAATCACATTTTTAGATACTTGCCCTCTCTCTTATATAATGAGATTTACGATTTTACATAATGTTTGAGGCTAGGGTTCCTGAAAATTTGGGGGATTAGGTGAGTTAAAGCACATATATTTTTTTTTAAAATAAATCATGAAAATGAAAGTTTATCTAACTTAGAAAAGAAAAAGTTTGTAGATACAAAAATTGAGGGTGATAACTATTATATTTTCTTATAATTTTATTAAAAAAATTTGTGTAGAAAAATATGTGAAAAGATATGATGAGATGGTATTCTTTAAGAAAATAATAAATAAATAAATAAATAAATAAATAAACATAAGTTTTGAGAATACTTATTCAAGATTTGAAGGCTCCTTTAAACTTTTTGCTCTGCATCTTTATCACTTAGTAAGCTAGAGGTGCTTGTTAACTTTTCAAACTCTCTATTCATATGATAAGACGACGTGCTACAGATTTTGATAATATAAATCGTAAATGATGAAAGCCAACAACAGTTGCTTTGATGACCCTACATCATGGATGCTATATCAAAGATGAAAAGCTTAAAGAGACACGGACATTGAAGTATTTATTATACTCTTATATCGAGGATGCAAGATTGCAACTTTGCAAACGAAGTCACACTTAAAATCTTATGGGGTTATTGTTTCCACACTTGGTTTCGAACATCTGAGCGATGTAATTCATGGTTGGTCTTGCCTGTGGATTAACATTGAGGCACAAAATTGCGATCTGAAAGACAAACTCCACTTGTGTGAGCTCTTTACCTCTTGGATATGCAAGACGACAGTCTAAGATATCTTTGACTTGTATTTTCACTTGGTCATATGACATGTTTGAAGAAAGGCTTAAAATATGCTCATGTGGATGTGCTCCCATTAGGATCTCGACTGCCAGAACACCGAAGCTGTACACATCGCATTTTTCTGTTATGGCCATGGTGTAAGCTAGCTCTGTAACAACAACATGTTCATTAGTTTGGTCTCATGTATATTTTTTGTATTTAAATTTAGAAATTATACTACCTGGGGCAAGGTAGCCGTATGTTCCAGCAATTGTGGTCCAGTTAGAAGAGTCTGGAAGTAGGAACTTTGCAGTGCCAAAGTCAGCGACATGAGCCTCTAGTTTAGAGCACACCAAAACATTTTTACTTGAGATGTCGCGGTGAACAACCGGTGGTGTGCAGCCATGGTGTAAGTACGCAAGCGCATCAGCTACACCCTTGATGATTTTGACCCGCTTGAACCAATTGAGCTCCTTTGCTTCATCATGGATGCTTAAAACTTGTGCCAAGCTGCCTCTTTCCACATACTTGTACACCAAGAATGTCACATCCTTATGCAGACAAAACCCGTAAAACCTCACAATGTTCCTATGTCGTATCTCTATCAGCGCAGTTACCTCATTTACAAAACTCCTGGCTACTAGCGCTGCTTTCTCTAAGCTGCTGGAGTTAAGCTTTTTAACCGCTAGCACTTGACCATTGGGCAGCTCTGCTCTATAAACCTTCCCTGAAGCTCCACTTCCAATGCAATGCCGACTGTGAAAGTCTTCTGTGGCTTCAACTATGTGATTGTAGACAAAGTTGCCATCAAAATTCAATACAGTGAATATGTCTTGGGATCGATCGTGTATTTCTTCTTCTTTGCGTTTTGCCTCCCCACTTCTTTTGCAGAGAAAAATGCTCCATGCAACGACAAGAAGAAACAACAAGATGCTCGCAGAAGTGATAAGTGCTATTACTATGACACGGCTGTGTTGCATTCTTGTTGGAGACTTAGCAGTGCAAGGTTTCATGCCTCTAACATTACCACACAGGTCTTTATTGCCAGAAAATGATTTGAGAGTATCTGAAGAGAAGGGTGGAACCGGACCCTCTAGTTCATTATATGAGAAATCAACACCGACCAAGCTTCTTATGTTGGCTAGAGAACTAGGGATTGGGCCTCTCAGATTGTTATGTGAAAGATTCAAGGTTTCAAGTATTTGGAGCTGCCCAAGAATCACTGGTATCTCACCTGTGAGGGAATTATAACTCAGATCCAGAAAATTCTGCAATTGAGATAACTGCCCAATCTCATCTGGAATTCGTCCCATGAGATGGTTGTTGCTCAAATTCAAGCCGTTTAGATTTCCGCACTTCCCGATTCCATGTGGGATTTGTCCAGCCAATCTGTTGCTCGAAAGATCCAGATACTGCAGTCCATGCAGGTTTCCTAGCTGTTCTGGCAGAATGCCTGAAAGCATATTATTCTTAAAAGATAGCTGAAACAGTTTGGAGTTTTGTCTGATTTCTGAGGGTATGTGTCCTTGTAACCTATTCGAGGAGAGGTCTAATTTGTGTAAATTTGGCAGTCTGAATATTTCATTTGGAATTTTACCACCAACTGAGTTTCCAGCTAGTAGTAGAGCAGTCAGGTTTTCACACTTTCCCCACTCTGGTGAGAGTTTACCTCCTAGTCGATTGAAGCTCAAGTCCATATATTCCAAGCTTGGATAAACTCCAAAGGCCTGGTCAAGTTCTCCAGTGAGTTGATTTCGTAGGAGGGAAACTCTATACAAAGAGGGACAATTCTTTAGGCTTATTGGTATTGGACCTGTAAAATTATTGTCAGAAACGATGAAGTAAACAAGCTGTCCACCCTTGCACACTTGCGGGGGTAGTGACCCAGTAAAGTTGTTTTGGGACAACTCAAGATCAGTGATGGATGAGAGGTTGCCGATCTCTTGAGGTAACTGGCCTGACAGTTGATTGTCAAACAAGCGAATGTCTGTCAGTTTGCTAAGTCTACCAATAGAGGTTGGTATTGGCCCGGTTAAGAAGTTTTGGTAGAGAAACAGGGTTGTTAACTCACTTAAGTTACCCAGTGATGCAGGGATATGGCCTGAAAAACTACTATTGTCTATAGCAATGACGGACAGGTTCTTGCAGTTACCTATCGTAGAGGGAATCGGACCTTCCAGATAAGTATGTTCGATGTAAATTTCTTGAAGACTGATGAGACCAGAGTGTTCCTGCTTCGTTACATCAGGGAACAAACTCTGGTCTAGTCCGCCAGTAAGAGAGTTATAAGACAGGGAAAGCTGTTCAACTTGTGTCAGATTGGAAAGGGAAAGAGGTATGGTACCATTCAGCTCATTAAATCCGAGATCAAGGTATTGGAGCTTAGAAACTTTGCCAATACTATGAGGTATAATACCAGTGAAATAGTTTACACTAAGGTCAAGCCAAATTAGATATGGGAATGAAGAGAAATCCAAGGAATCAAGTGTACCTCGCAAATCGAGCTGAGAAAGGGTGATGTTGGCAACTCTTCCATGGTTGTCGCAGGTGATACCTCGCCAGCCGCATGGGCTTATGTTGGAGGAAGAACTGAAATTTTGTGGTAAGTGCCAAGAAGTGAAGACTGACAGATTTTGAAAAGTTTGTTTCCACTTAAGAAGTGCCTCACCTTCTGTTTGTCCTGGAATATAGGCATTTGCTTGAGAGAGCAAAAGCATTAGAAACAGAAGTTTGATAACAGATGCTGTATTGGACATCATGTTTTTGAAGTTAGAGGACTTGAAGATACAGAAGACAAAGCAGTGCCTCTATTTATGCTGTTTCAAAGGCATCGTAATTATTACTTCATTCTATTCAGGTAGGTCCTAGTTTTACTTGGGTTGCAAAAGGTAAGTCAGACTTTTGACTAGAAACAAAACTTATTGGGTGTGGAAAATGCGGGCAAAATCATTTTCATGAGTAAACATCAGTATAAAGTTTAGTCTATTAAAAATCCACTGATTCAAAGTAACTTTTGGGGAAATTTCTAATTTCTAATTTCTAATTTCTAATTATATTATATTTAAGATTATTACAATAGTTAGAATAAAACACCCAGAGTTGAGGTTTACTTGGATTATTTTAAGAAGACCAAACTTCTTAAAATAGGCAGACTTGAAGTTGATTGACTGTAGAAATTTCTCGCCCATCACTCTCATGAAACGTAAATCTTCCAAATTCAATTTTTTTTTTACCTATATAGAAAGGAATAATAGTTTTAATATTTGGAAAGATCAATTGCCAAAACGGTTCGGTGAATGAAAATACGTCCAACCAACAAAGTACTCAAAAAATTGTTGTGAATCTATATAAAAAAATAACATTACTATTTTTACTATTATGTAGCCGGAAAAGTAAGGGTCGAATTCTGTAGAGAAAGTGGAACATTGCATTGTACTGCTATGAATCTTTTAAGTTGAGTCAATCAAACTAACGAGTTAAGTGACCTATGGTCTAATGAACTAAAATATCTATGAATTAAGACTCATTAATTAAGTATCCCCACTAGTATATACTAATGCAATCTTCAATTATCATTCCTAACTAATCGAGTTATATTTAATAGGATAGATGTGACCTATAGCAATACCAAGGATCTTTTTCAAGAGTCAATTGCTTCCTTAACAGGAAATTATGTCTATGGTCATGGAGTCATACAATTTAAAGACATTAAGCATAGCATCCTAAAAATCTTAGCAAAATCCATCAAATAATTGTCATGGTGATTTCTCTTACTTTAAACTAGGTTCTAAAGTCAATTAAGATCCAATAATTGTTATAAATTTAATTAATCAGATTCATTAAATGTTCTACGTCTAGTGGAATAATGAGAATAAAATCAATCCTAAAATAAGAATAATAATAAATAATTAAATTGGGGATTGGAATTAAATCATTGCATCTATATATACTAGGGTTTAACATAATTCTATAATAATAAACCATTCTAACATTAGTTGATATCATGTGCGACAAGTCTTACCAACCTACTACTGTGACAAATGGATCTATACGACTATATAGCAACCCAGCTCACAATCCATTAACAAAAATTGTGGTTCAAATTTTGATTTCAAATTACTGTTCAAAAAAAAATTAAATCCAATCAAAAATATTTCCTTCAACTTTGGATTTTTATCAACATTGCAGAAAATAACATTGACACGCGGAGCTCTACTTTACAGACAAGGATGAAGTCTTCTTCCTAGTGGTGGCAAAAATTGACCCGACCCGAAAACCCGACCTGAACCCGACCCGAAAATAACAGGTTAGGGTTGAGATTTTCGACACGAAAACTTAAATAGGTTGACACGAACCCGACCTGAAAATAAATGGGTTAGGTTCAGGTTGAAAATTCCAACCCGAAAATGACCCACATAACCGAAATTATTTTTGGGTCAGGTCGGGTCAATCCGAACCTAACCTTATAACCCGATTATATTAATTATTAAGTAGATTTTAAAAAAGTCTTTAAAAAAAAAACCCCCGTGTCCCACACTTCCAGCCCAACGGCAACTGCCCAAGCCCAAAATAAAACAAAGTTATAAAATACAATTATACAAACCCTAAACTTAAACGTCCTAAAGGCTAAAGTACTCATTCACTCATTGATTTCCTCATTTCCGCAGCCAGCAGTTCTCCTGTAGTTTTGTTTTTCAATTATTTAGCACTCCTCATTTCCTCAAGTCCTCAGTCCTCAGTCCTCTACTCACTAATTTCCTTCTTTTCTACTCCATGAGTTCACGCTATTCATGCCACGAGACCTCACTTCACGAGTTCACGACGTTCACGCCTCAGCCCACTCGGTTGTCTACTTGACTACTCCCATTTTCTATTGTCTTTTGAGTTTCAACTTCAAGAATTCAAGCTAGTGCTCAAAGGTAATTTTTTTTGTTTTTCTTTTGGGTTTTTATTTCTCTCATTCTCTATATTTTTAGATCTGATGTTAATATGAAGAGCAAAGGGTATGGTTGTATGGGTTATGGGTATAGTGAAATGTAGAGAAGATGTAGTTCATATCCTTTAATGTGAAGATCTATGTTGTTTAAATACTGAAAGTTTCAACTATGGTTTCATTTTTGTTTTGGAAGTTGATGTTACTAATTTGAATTATTAAAGTTCACTTTACATTTTTTATCAGTGTGGATGATAGATAGACTACATAACTGTCCATTTTGCAGCATATCACTACTGTTTGAATTTTCAGACAATTGTTGCGTGTCACATTTAGGCGTCTATCATAAATTGTCTCTATAATCTAAAAAGGAGTATGGATTTAACTATCATTGATTGTAATTTGCTATCTTTTTTCTTATAGCAAATATGGATCCGAACTTCAACACTTTGATGAGAGTCCAATTGCTTCTTCAAATATTATTTGACTCATGAAGATTGAAGACTATGAAGTTTATTTAAAAACATTTATGTCTTTTTAATCGTGGTTTGTTATTTATTATTGTGGTTTGTAATAGTTAATTAGACATTTAGACTTGTTATATTTTATTTGGTTTTCTTGAAAATTTTTAGTTTGAAAACCATGTTTGAAAAAAACAGTTTGTTTAGGTAAAAAAAAAGGTTAAATCAGCTCAGTTTGAGTGTATTTTGGACTTTTTGATGAAAAAAACAGGTCAAATCAGGTCAGTTTCGGTAACCCGAACCCGAAATTATCAGGTTCGGGTTTGGATTTTCAACCCGAAAAGTTAAACAGATCAGGTTCGGGTTGGGTATATCTGACCCGAAAATAAGTGACCCGAATACGAACCCGACCCGACCTGATCTGTTTGCCACCCCTACTTCTTCCTTCTACTAAAAGTTAGGTGTAATCTATAATGAAATAGCGAACTTTGATTTGGTAAAAGGCTACTATGAGAAAAGTACATATCTTATAATGAAGTTAGAAATTGATTCGATATATAGAATCAAAGTATATAGTAGACTCGGTAAGCTAATTGTTGATAAATTTGTTTGCAATCTAGTACCTATTAGTAATAATAGATATTATGGTCTTAGGAGTAACTAAGTGATATAAATTAATATCTAAGTTATATATGTTCTGATCTCAATTATAGCTATTAACATCTTAGATATAGAAATTAATATCTAATATATAGATGTTTCGATCTCAGTTATAGTAATTAAGATCTTAAATATATAATTAATATCTCATTTATAGATTTTCTAATCTTAGGTATATCAGTTATGATCCCAGTTATAGTAATTAACATCTTAGATATAGAAACTAATATCTAAGTTATAGAAATTAATATCTAAGATATAAATATTTTGATCTCAGTTATAGATTTTCAGATCTTAGATATACTAGTTATGATCTCAGTTTTATTAATTACCATCTAAGATTTGAAATTAATATCTCAGTTTTTGAAGTTCCTATCTTAGGAATACAAGTTATGATCTTAGTTATATTCTTACATATATTATCTCATTATAAGAAGATATTATTTTAGGTATATTTGTAATAACAAATTCAATACCTAAAATATTTATTTTTATAACTAAGATAATAAATATAATACCCGAGATCTTTATTTATATACCTGAAACCTCTATTTGTATAATTGAGATAATAAATTCAATACATGAGACCTTTAATTCTATAATTGAAATCATAACTTGTATACGAAGGATCAGAACATAATTTAATGCCTGAGATCCATATTTGTATATTTGAGATAATAAATTCAATACCTGAGATATTTATTTATAAAGTTGAGATAATAAATACAATACCTGAGATCTTTATTTATATATCTGAGATAATAAATTCAATATATGAGATATTTATTTGAATATATGAGATAATAAATTTAATACTTGAGACCTTTATTCTATAACCAAGATATATCTAATTTGAAATGAGTGAGGGATGATCTTTTATACATTACCAGTATCACATCACTCGGCTAATGTGACAGTCTCAACTAATATTTATCATTCTAACATGATTAAAGATCCAAAACAAAACATAAAAGAAATTAAAAAAGACAATACTTGAATTGAATTCTGAAACAAAATATTTAATCTTGAAGAAATACAAAACTAGAGAGTGTTTAGAGGTTAAAAGTTTGAATCCAAAGATCTAGATCTTGAGAAGAGAAGGAGGCCGGAGGACCTCAAATAGTCTTACAACCTATTTACAATAAGTTTAGAATGCATTGGGTTTCATAACAAAGATCGTGAAAGATTAGGTATGTGAAATAAACAGGGACGTGTGGGATTTTCACATGGACGTGTTAAATATACAACAATAAAATCGGACACAGGCTTATTTGATCTGCATATGTTAGTCCGTGCCTTGCAAACTCCAAGTAGTTTCTAATCTTATATCCGATAAAAAGACACGGACGTATCTTAACTACACTGTTGATCCTTATGATGTTTTGATGATGACCCAAAGCAAACTTGACTAATGTCTTTGTTAAGTTCCTGTGCATTACTGAGTTCCTAAGTAGGAACACACTGAGTTCCTGAGTAGGAACACAACTGAGCAGTGAAGAGAAGATGCAGCAGCCTTAACGGAACAAGAAGCTATTCAAGCCATGCATCACATTGTTCCTGAGTAGGAACAAGAGGAGAACCACTTGAAGTTGCTGAGCTGAAACTTCATAGAAGTGAAGACATAAAGACTAAATCGAGTTTAGGATTTATGTAAGTGTGAAGGAACTTAGGTAATGACAACTTGATTAGGAACTCATCTTGACATGAACTAAAACGTCAGTTTATTAAAAAGCTTAAGAAAATTTATTTATTCTGTTCTACTTAAAAAATGGGATTTGATAAAATCTGCTTTAGTAAAAAGATTTTATTATTATTGGAAAATAAGTTTTAAGATAATATTTAAAAAAAAAGATTTTTTATCATTTTGAAAAATATATCCTAATTCCAAGATTATCTTTTTACTACTTAACTGATGATGTTGAACGTGCATATTGTTGGCGAGATTTTAGGAAAACATTCAAAGTTTTCTGGAAACTTGGAGAGCACTCACCCCACGTTTCTCGCAACTGCTTGGACATGGAAACATGTCCTAAAACCAAGGGAACTTGGTAGTTGTGGGAGAAGTGGAGAGTCAGTTTAGAGATTATGTTTTTCTATAAATCCAGACTTGATTTTTCAATGAAAGAACACAGACCTACAATATATTTTCTCAAGAGCTTTCAAACGTTTATCCTTGAGTACAGTTCCCAAGTTCCTAATTACTTCCAAGTTCCTCTTGCACATAGAGTAAATTTTACAGAGTTGTAATTGGGAGAAGGGTTTGAGTGAACCTTGTAGTGAGACTTGAGTGAGTCTAGAGTGTGAGTTTCAGAGTAGAAACTAGAGAAAGAGAGAGCACTACAATTGAGGGATTGTAGTGGGGAACTTAAGTTTGTAGAGGAACTTAAGTTGAGTAGAGTTCCATAGGTTGTAACTGAGTTGTTGCCCTATTAGTGAAAGTGTGTTAAAATCCCGAGTGGGTCGTGGTCTTTCTCCTTGTTGGGCACAAGGAATTTTCCATGTAAAAATCTCTCTTTACACTCTTATTCCTTATAGTGTTTTAAATTCCGCAATATTTGCTATAAGTTCCCGAAGTTGTTCCCATTTACAATTCACCCCCCCCTCTTGTAGAATTCATCAAGTCAACAATTGGTATCAGAGCGAGGTTCTCGGAGTAAGCAGGCTACCTTGTCGAGTTAAGTTCCTGTAAAAGATGAATTCCCACGAGAAACTTGAAGAAGGTTACTCTACGCAAAGACCTCCTATGTTTAATGGCAAATTCTATTCATACTAGAAGAACAGGATGGAAATCTTTATCAAGGCTGAGAACTACCAAGTTTGGCGTGTCATAGAAGTTGGAGACTTTGAAGTTACTTCTACCAACGAAAACAATGAGGTAGTTCCTAAACCTATTTCTGAATTTGATAAAGAAGATTTTGAAAAAATGGAAATTAATGCAAGGGCTGTAAAGTTGCTTCACTGTGGTCTTGGACCCCATGAACACAATCGTGTAATGGGATGCAAGAATGCGAAACAAATCTGGGATTTACTCCAAGTAACACATGAAGGAACAAATGAGGTTAAACGTTCCAAAATTGATCTGCTAATGTCTAAATATGAAAGATTCGAAATGAATCCAAAAGAAACTATTCAAGAAATGTTTACACGTTTTACTAACATAACAAATGAGTTAGTTTCCCTTGGAAGAAATATCCCTATTGATGAACAGGTAAGAAAGATATTGAGAAGTCTTCCTCAAGATGAACGTTGGAGAGCCAAGGTGACTGCTCTTCAAGAAACAAAGGACTTCACCAAGTTCAACATTGAGCAGCTAGCTGGTTCCCTTATGACTCACGAGCTGCACTTAGGAGCTAGCAACACTGAAAGTTCCAAGTATCGTGGGCTAGCACTCAAAGCTGAGGAACTTGATGATTCCGAGACTGATGAGGAAGAAGCTGCTATGCTGGTAAGAAGACTCAAAAAGATGTATCGAAATTTCAAGACTGGTGACAACAAGGGAAGGAATTTTAAAAGAAATCAAAGTTCCAAAGGAGAAGGTGCTTGTCACAAGTGTGGAAGCCTGGATCATTTCATCAACAAGTGTCCTTTATGGGAGTCAGAAAAAGGAAAGGGTAAAGGGAAGGAACAAGCCAAGGAAAGATTCAACAAACCCTCCTTTTCAAAGACTGACTACAGAAAGGCTATGATTGCTGCATGGGGAGAATCTGACTCGGATCAAGAAGAGGAACAACCTCAGGAAGAAACAGCCAACTTATGTTTAATGGCCAAACATGATGATTCAAACACAATCAATGATGAGGTAACTATCAACTCAGACTATCTTAAGTCCTTGTCCAAAGAAAAACTTATTTCTTTACTCTTAGAAACTCTAGACGATTATAAAGAAATATGTAATAAGAAAGCTCAAAGTGATAAAGCATTAAATGTTTGCAAAGATCATATTAATTACTTGAATAATATCAGGTCTGATGTTCAACAAAGATTCTTTGAGATACTAGACAAAAATATTTTGCTCAAAGAAACAATTGAACGAGTCAAAAATGATAATATTATATTAAATGTCGAATTGACTCAATACAAGCTGTTGTATTCTAATATCAATTCTTGCAACTCTATTGAAGTTCCTCTAGTCACCCTTAATGCTGATTTAGAAAATTTAAAAAACGATTTGAAATTAGCTAAGGAACAAAAGGAGAAACTTGAGAAGGAACTTGAGTGTGCAAGAAAAGATAAGAGGATCGAACAGTTGGGTGTTCCCAAATGGATTCTTGATGCCCAAACCAAAAGGACGGAAGGTCTTGGTTACAAAAAGAAAAATGGCAAAAAGAAAAGGTATGTGGAACTCCCAAGCAGTAAAATTTGTTCCTTTTGTGGTCATTGTAATCACCTAAATGGAACTTGTAAAAGAAAGAAAACAGTACTGCTAAAAATGAAAATCATGCTAAACAAATATGGCAAAAGAAATGTGATTATATTGTAACAACAGAGGAACCCAAGGAGGACTGGGTTCCTAATCCTAACAACTAATTCTTTTGCAGGTCCTAGTGAGGGGGAACAACTCATGGTACCTCGACAGTGGTTGTTCCAAGCACATGACTGGAGACAAATCAAGATTTCTCTCACTAGCGGCCTACAATGGAGGAACTGTGACCTTTGGAGATGACAAAAAGGGTGAAATTATTGCCATAGGCAAAGTCGGAAGGTCAAGTTCCCATTCAATAGACAATGTGTTCCTAGTCGAAGGATTGATGCACAGTCTGCTAAGTATATCACAATTTTGTGACAAAGGAAACTCTGTAAGCTTTACTTCTGAAAAATGCAAAATCATCAACAATAACACTGGAAAAGTTATTTTGGAAGGAACACGAAAAGGGAACACTTATACAGTGGACCTCAATACTGTTCCAAGGAACAATCTAACTTGTTTGAGTGTTATTGAGGATGATCCACTTCTGTGGCATAAACGTTTTGGACATGCTAGCTTCTCATTAATTGACAAACTAAGATCAAGGAACTTGGTAGTTGGCCTTCCTTCAATTAAGTTCCTTAATGACAAAGTTTGTGATGCATGTGTGAGAGGAAAGCAGGTTCGATCTTCTTTTAAATCTAAAATGATGGTGACCTCCACAAAGCCACTGGAACTCGTCCATATGGATTTGTGTGGTCCCATGAGAATTCAAAGTAGAAGTGGAAAAAGATATGTCTTGGTTTTAGTTGATGATTTTTCTGGATTTACTTGGGTTATATTTTTATCCAGCAAAGATGAGACTTTTGATGAATTTGTGGCATTTGCTAAGAAGATTCAAAAGTCAACTGGTTATCAACTAATACATCTAAGATCTGACCATGGAACAGAGTTCGAAAACTCCAAGTTTGATGATTTTTGCAGGGAACATGGAATAAATCATAATTTCTCTGCCCCTAGAACACCTCAACAGAATGGGGTTGTGGAAAGAAAGAATAGAACGTTGGAGGACATGGCTAGAACAATGCTTATCTCTAGTAGTCTTCCAAGGAACTTCTGGGCAAAAGCTATTAACACAACTTGTTACATCATCAACAGAGTCATGCTCAGACCTCTGATAGACAAGACTCCCTATGAGCTACTAAAAGGAAGAAAACCAAATATCTCACACTTGAGAGCATTTGGATGCAAATGTTTTGTACACAACAATGGCAAGAGGAACATAAGGAAATTTGAAGAAAGAAGTGATGAAGCTATCTTTCTTGGATATGCAACAAGTAGCAAAGCCTATAGAGTCTTCAACAAGGAAACACTGTGTGTCGAAGAAAGCAAACACATAATTTTTGATGAAACTAACACACGCTCTAGTATGCAGGAACATGAAGATCACAACTTTGAAATTGGTCTGATTCGTCCCATAGACCAAGATGAGGACACTTCTCAACCACCTAAGCAACACATAATAGCAAATCAAAATCAGGAGCAGGAACAACCTATAAATAATGAAGTTCCTGTACCTGATCCTCAAGATGAAGAGCCTGCAGAGGAACAAGCTCAAGATTTGAATGAAAATGAAGAACCTGATGCTGAAGAAAATTCTGGTCGAATTCCTGTTTCAAGTTTCCAACCCAAACCATGGAAACATCAAAAGTCACATCCAGTAGATCTCATCATCAGTGACATTAGCAAAGGAACACAAACCAGATCTCAACTAAGGAACTTCAGTGCTTTTCATGCCTATCTATCCATCATTGAGCCTCGAAATCATAAAGAAGCCTTAGAAGATGCTGACTGGATAAATGCCATGCAAGATGAGTTAAATGAGTTCGAAAGGAACAAAGTCTGGCACCTTGAGCCCAAGCCGGAACATCAGAAGGTGATTGGTCTCAAGTGGGTATTCAGGAACAAGCTGGATGAACATGGCACAATTATCAGGAACAAGGCAAGGTTGGTTGTTAAAGGATATAACCAACAGGAAGGTATTGATTTCGAAGAAACCTTTGCTCCAGTTGCTAGACTAGAAGCTATTAGAATATTAATTGCTTTTGCTGCTTTCATGGGATTTAAATTATATCAAATGGATGTTAAGTGTGCCTTCTTAAACGGATTTTTAGAGGAAAATGTTTATGTGGAACAGCCTCCTGGATTTGAAAATCCAAACTTTCCTAACCATATCTTTAAGCTTGATAAGGCTCTATATGGGTTAAAATAAGCTCCAAGGGCATGGTATGAAAGACTTTCCAAGTTCCTTTTGCAAAATGATTTCAAATGAGGAAGAATAGACAAAACTTTGTTTTTGAAATCCAAAGGAACTGATCTCTTAGTTGTTCAAATATATGTAGATGATATAATTTTTGGTGCAACTAACGAATCTTTGTGCAAGTATTTTGCTGATCTAATGAGCAGTGAGTTGAAATGAGCATGATGGGGGAACTCAACTTCTTTCTCGGTTTACAAATAAAACAAACTGAGAAAGGAACTATGATTCACCAGCAAAAATATGTCAAGGAACTCCTTAAGAAATATGAACTTGACAATGCAAAGATTAACCACACTCCAATGGGAACAGCCACAAGACTAGACGAAGATCCCAAAGGGAAAAGTGTGGATCAAACAAAATATAGAGGAATGATTGGCTCACTGTTATATCTAACTGCTAGTAGACCTGACATTGCATTCAGTGTTGGTTTATGTGCAAGGTTCCAATCAAATCCCAAAGAATCTCATTTAACTGCTGTAAAAAGGATCTTGAGATACTTGAAAGGAACAGATGATCTATGTCTGTTTTATCCAACAAGTGACACATTTGATCTAAAAGGTTATGCTGATGCCGATTATGCTGGAGATTTAGTCAATCGCAAGAGTACCTCAGGTATGGTTCAATTTCTTGGTCCTTGCATGGTTTCTTGGAGTTCCAAGAAACAAAATACTGTTGCTCTATCCACAGCCGAAGCAGAATATGTGGCTGCTGCCGCATGCTGTTCCCAACTCTTGTGGATAAAACAACAGTTACGTGACTTTGGCATTATTCCTTATTGTGTTCCCATCTACTGTGATAATACAAGTGCTATATGTATTTCAAAGGATCCAGTTCATCACTCTAGAGTCAAACACATTCATATTAGGCATCACTTTTTGAAGGATAATGTGGAAAAAGGCTTAATAAGATTGACCTTTTGTCAAACCGATCATCAAATAGCTGACATTTTAACTAAGCCTTTGAGTAGAGACAAGCATGAGAAAATGCGACTGGAACTCGGAATGATAAAGCTTAATTGATTGTCCTTGAAGTTCCTCCAAGGTAAGCAATAATCTTTTAGTACAAATGATTATACACAACATTGGTGTGGAAACATAGTTTAGAATTGTACTTTGTGATGGAACTCCTAATTATAAGTATGATCAGTGCATGACTACTTGTAAAAATTAGTTAAAAAGGAAAAAGAGTCATAAGCCATGTTGATTTGTTCCGTGTTCCTAATGTTGTAGGTACAAGCATTGTTTCTTTAATTTTTTTGTTCTTTATTCTTCTGTTTACCTTTTCCCTTATATAATTTTTTTTCTGTTTCTTCCTTGGATAACAATTCCTGGAAAATATCTCTAGACTTGCTATTCCAACTTCCCTATTTTTTCTCACCCACACAAACCGTCCCTATCACACTTTCATTTATTTATTTATTTATTTTTTAAAAAAAATTTATTGCTTTGACTTAATCACAAATATCTACCAAAATTGAAGTCAAAACGGAAAAGATAAATCTTTTTACCTCCCCCACAATAAACTCCACCGTAAATCTCTCCCTCCTCACCAACTCCTCCCCTTCCTCCTCCTATCTTACCTCAAACCATGAAAACAAGCCTCAACTCACCTGTTCCCACACGGAAAAAGCCACAAAAATCACAACCCCAAACCGCAAAATCAAAAGCACCCATGGAACTCACCATCATCCCATCACCTCCACCACATCAACTGCCGCTCATGGCAAACTCAACAACGGAAACACAAGAAAACCCAACCCTGATGGAACACCCTCCACTCCAGATGGTACCTCCTCCAAATTCCCCAACAAATCCAAACTCTCCACCGAACCCTCGCCGTGCAAAAAAGAGAAAGGTCGCCGCCGCAGCCAGCACCGGTGACATTCCCGAGACCGAGGAACCAGAACCAGAGGAACCCCAAAAGCCTCAACGCATAAAAAGGGATAAATACATGCTAGGGTTTGCTCTCAATTTGGACTGGTGCATGTCTTGTAAGTTTAATGATCTCCTTGATCTATTGAAGTTTCAAAATTGGATATATTTGTTGGATGTGTGTGCTAAGAATGTTGTGTTCCCTGCTGTGATGGACGAGTTTTGTTCATCTTTTAAGTGTATAAAGGGAGTATGTACAGGGATGGTCAAAGGAACCAAAATCTCCTTTGATGGTGCCTATCTGGCCGAGTTGTTTAAAGTCCCAAATACAGGACATTGCTCATATTTTAAGGGTCGGATAAGCTTGTCAATCAATGGTGTTCCCGAAACTGAGATGATAGAATACATTGGAGGAACTCCAAATGTCTCCTCCACTGATCACAATGTGCTCTCCCCTCTACACAAACTGCTTTTCAATTTAGTACGAAGAGGACTTCTTCCTAGACCACAAAAACGCAGCCTTGTCAACCTTCTAGACACTACCATCATCTACTGCCTATCTCAAAAAATTCCCATTAACTTTCCTGCCTTGATGATCCGTCACCTAGATCACTGTGTTCCTCATCTCTCTATCCCTTATGGGTCGCTCCTAACCTTTGTTTTTCAAAGTTTTGGTATTTCTTTTGATAATGAGGATGAGTACATTGATCTAAAACCAGAAAATTTTATACAAGAAGGTACCCTTTTGGGAATAAATCTCAAAATTGTTGAAGGGAACATCTGCTTTGCATCCGAGGCACACCCGGAAGTACATGTTGAGGGGGAACCTGCCATAGAAATTGATGATGCCGTTGCCCCAGATAAGATTGTAAGGAAGAAGAAGAAGGTTGTTTTGGAGGACAAACAGGAAGTTCCTGTGAAAGGGACGAGGAAGAGCATGCGAATAGCTTCCCAAGGAGTTAAAATTCCCAGGTCACCAGTCATGGTGACTCTTGATGAAGATGAGGAAGAGCCTGTTCCTCCTAACGCTGAGGCAGAGGATTTAAGGATTCCTGAATCCCCAGTTCCTCTTCCTCAAGAAACCTCATCTACTACTCCTGCCGTTCCTACACCCTTTTCAACATGTTATGGTTTTGCTGCCTTTGGGGGTCCTAGTTCCACCAATTCAGAGATAGACAATTTGGTGGTGGAACTAAGGAACTCCCTTGCTGAAGTGTTGTCTTCTAATGCTCTCTTAGTGAGCAAGGTCACTGCTCTAGAGGAAATTGTTGCTTCTTTGGCTACCAAACTAGAGGAACACAAAGATCAACTGACAAAGAACCACCAACTGATCCTCGACACAATCCACTCAGTTGCCTTTGAGGAAGTGTCAGCAGAAGAAGCCGAAAACCCAGCTGAACCTTAGCCTTCCCTACCTCCTCACCCTCTTTTACTGATGTTTGTGTTAATTTGAAACAATTTCCTTTGTTTTCTGTTATTTTGTGTTTGGGTGAACATTTTCTTTTGGCTTGTATTAATTAGGAACTGGCTTATGACATCTTGGAACTTTATGACTATTTGTGCTTGTTATGACTGCCTGATTATTATGCATATGCAGGACTCTTTCCCATTGTTTCTGATTCTAACTAACTGCCCTTTTAAGAGTAGTGGTGTGTTTAGTCATTTGTCTCTATTTGTACTTTTTGCTGATGCCAAAAGGGGGAAAAGATCCGACAAACTTGAAGGCTAAAGTTCCTTGTTCCTAGCTGCAATCTCTCTGGAAAATAACATTTGGTTTCTGCTTAAGTTTATTTTTTTTTATTTTTGCATAATTGCTTGCTTGCTTGAATTTTTTCTCCTTAAGTTTGCCTAGGTTTGTCATCATCAAAAAGGGGGAATATTGTTGATCCTTATGATGTTTTGATGATGACCCAAAGCAAACTTGACTAATGTCTTTGTTAAGTTCCTGTGCATTACTGAGTTCCTAAGTAGGAACACACTGAGTTCCTGAGTAGGAACACAACTGAGCAGTGAAGAGAAGATGCAGCAGCCTTAACGGAACAAGAAGCTATTCAAGCCATGCATCACATTGTTCCTGAGTAGGAACAAGAGGAGAACCACTTGAAGTTGCTGAGCTGAAACTTCATAGAAGTGAAGACATAAAGAATAAATCGAGTTTAGGATTTATGTAAGTGTGAAAGAACTTAGGTAATGGGAACTTGATTAGGAACTCATCTTGACATGAACTAAAACGTCAGTTTATTAAAAAGCTTAAGAAAATTTATTTATTCTGTTCTACTTAAAAAATGGGATTTGATAAAATCTGCTTTAGTAAAAAGATTTTATTATTATTGGAAAATAAGTTTTAAGATAATATTTAAAAAAAAAGTTTTTTTATCATTTTGAAAAATATATCCTAATTCCAAGATTATCTTTTTACTACTTAACTGATGATGTTGAACGTGCATATTGTTGGCGAGATTTTAGGAAAACATTCAAAGTTTTCTGGAAACTTGGAGAGCACTCACCCCACGTTTCTCGCAACTGCTTGGACATGGAAACATGTCCTAAAACCAAGGGAACTTGGCAGTTGTGGGAGAAGTGGAGAGTCAGTTTAGAGATTATGTTTTTCTATAAATCCAGACTTGATTTTTCAATGAAAGAACACAGACCTACAATATATTTTCTCAAGAGCTTTCAAACGTTTATCCTTGAGTACAGTTCCCAAGTTCCTAATTACTTCCAAGTTCCTCTTGCACATAGAGTAAATTTTACAGAGTTGTAATTGGGAGAAGGGTTTGAGTGAACCTTATAGTGAGACTTGAGTGAGTCTAGAGTGTGAGTTTCAGAGTAGAAACTAGAGAAAGAGAGAGCACTACAATTGAGGGATTGTAGTGGGGAACTTAAGTTTGTAGAGGAACTTAAGTTGAGAAGAGTTCCATAGGTTGTAACTGAGTTGTTGCCCTATTAGTGAAAGTGTGTTAAAATCCCGAGTGGCTCGTGGTCTTTCTCCTTGTTGGGCACAAGGAGTTTTCCATGTAAAAATCTCTCTTTACACTCTTGTTCCTTATAGCGTTTTAAATTCCGCAATATTTGCTATAAGTTCCCGAAGTTGTTCCCATCTACAATTCACCCCCCCTCTTGTAGAATTCATCAAGTCAACATACACTCATCTATTTCTAGTTTCTCCAATGCAAACCATGTATTCACGCCTGCGTTTGATCTTCCCTTTTCAAACTCGAATTTCCTTAAAAAAAACTTTAAAGCTTCGTACACTATCCCATAATTCTCTAGCTCTCGACAAATCTTTGAGATCTCTCAAATATTCTTTGTTGCAGACCACATCGATTTCTTCGGTGGAGAAGGGCTTCTCGTTGAATCCTTCACAAACCTAAGATTAATTATCATATCTTTAAAGTATATATAAAATGCAATGTATTTCAAAAGTAAAGTTCAAACACACTATTGCCCAAGTGTTCAAGTAACCATCATATCATATATCACGTCCTCTATTTCCTCTCTATATTCACCTACCTACATTTATTTCTCCACTCTCCTAAAAATGATATCTTTACCCTATTACATTCTCCAAATTATTTATGAAGTAGTTCACTTGGATGGTTCTCCTAACCATGTACAATTTGTTTCACTGTTTATACATGAAGATTAGATACATCATGTTGTTAGTTCTAATATCTTGACCTAAACAACCTAGGAACGACATAGATTTGTTTCTGGCCCCGCTTTGATTTGAGGTTGTTGTGAGAGGAAGGTGTGCTGGTTTTTGATACATATAGTGTCCAGTTTCACCGCCATGATTTTTTACACGATCAATTATTTCCCAACTTATGGAAATCTGTTCGGTTACGCTGTGAAGGGGAAGACTACATGTCTAATATGAAAAGAAGATATAGAGGTTGTGTATCTACAGAATTGTTGGAAATATGTGTACATGGGTTTTCGTAAATACTTTTACAAAGACCATCCTTTTTGAATGAAGAGGAAAGTTTTTAATAAGAAAGTATAGATGAGAAAAATTTTGGTAAGGGTTCTAAAATCTAATATGCTGGTGGTTATAAGAAGAAGTCTTATTTTGGTATCTTCCCTATTTATGACATTTGGAGGTTAGACATTATCTTGATGTAACGCACATAAATAAGAATAATGTTTGTCATGTAATTGCTGGGACTCTATTGAACATGCCTGGTAAAACAAAGGATGGGACATGGCTGCTATAGGCCATACTGAATCGGCTCCTCAAGAGCATGGAAGGTGATGGTATCTTCCTCTAGCTTGGTTCACATTTTCTACGAGAGATAAGATCATCTTCTGTGAGTCTTTGCCTAGATTAAAGGTCCCAGTTGGGTTCTTCGAATTTTAGTAGACTTGTGTCAATGAGTGACTTGAAATTAGTATGAATGAAATCTCATGATTCTCATGTCTTAATGCAACAAATTCTGTCAGTTTCTATTCGATGGATATTGTTGCCATAAGTAAGATATACAATTATAAGGCTACACATCTTTTTCAATGCTATTTGTAGTAAGGTGATAAATCCAACTATGTTAGATGACTTATTAACAAATGTAGTTAAGACTATGTTCTGATTTGAGATGGATTTTACATCATCATTCTTTGAGGTCATGCCACATTTGGTTAGTCCTCTAGTTCATGAAATTAAGCTTTGTGGGCTAGTTTAGGAGAGATACATGTATCCCTTTAAACGAGAAATGGATACCTTGAAGGGTAAAATAATGAATTTAGCCAAACATGAGGCTAGTATTATCCAACAAACAATATCCAACAAACAAATGCTAAAGAAGTTGCAGCATGGATAGCTTAGTAGCTTCCCTTGTGTCTAGACTTCAGCACCCCAATTTCTTGTGCACATGCCAAATACGTATAAAAATTATATATTTACTAACATTTTTTCCATTATTATTTTAGGAACCTGCTATTGATGAATGACTTTGAAAAAGTCATTGTTGCTCAAGGAACCTTGCATCCAGTGTTAACTCTAGATCACCACTCTGAAAAAATAATCAATATATTATGGAAATAAAAAAAATAAAAAATACCCTTCAATTGCTGCGATTTTTTAATAAAAAAGGAAGCACTTAATACAATTAAATGGATTAATTGCTTTGTTTTTAAAAAAAAAACTGATGCCGATGAAGGAACTATTGCTTCATCCAAAAATCCGAAGCACTTACATAATTTTACAATTGCTTCGTTTATAAGTGCTTCACATTGAAAATTGCAGCAAATAAGTCTCGAAAACCATAGCAAATAAGCCATTTTCTACTAGTTGAAATAACCGGCAATCTCACTTTAGAAATAACCATATTATGTTTGAGAATAACGATTTCATGTATAGAAATAACGATCTTAGGTATATAAATAAATATCTCAGGTATAGAAATGAAATTAATATGACTTTTATTATATGCACAATGAGTTATACCAGGTATGGATTAGGAAAATCTCAATTTTTATATCTTCTATAACAGTCAAGCAAATTTCATTGGATTTAAAGCTAAAGGGATGCACTTTATCAATAAATGTTATGATTTCTTCACCAATGAGCTTTATCAATAAACGCTTTGATTTGTTAGAACCTTGGGTTTCAACAACGCGGGAGGAAATGAAATTGGCAAATCCTTGACATGAAAGCTTAATAAGCAATATGAAGAATGATTTAGAAATTGAGTGACTAGTAAATAAATTATCCCAACAATATTTGATTAATCAAAGTATACTACAAAAAAATATAACAAAATAATAACATGGACCAATTAAAAAGAGGTGTCACAAGTTGTGGCACAAATTAGTTTCATAGAAGATTTCGACTCAATTATGATATAAATGTTATCTTACATATATAGAAGGAGTTTAATACTCCTTTTAGTTCCCAACAAAATATAATACTCTACACTCCATATAAATTTCATGAAAGTAATGTAACTATATATTATAAACTAATAACATTCGTATATAAAAATTTATACATTAACTGTTGTGTGGTTTGTTGCAACTTTGTTCAATATGAGTGTAATAATCTTCATGATTCCAAGCTAGTATACCTAGTCATGAATGAAAAACTGCAAAAAAAATTAATAAATACAGTGTGAAGGAGCAAGAAATTAGATCTTAAAAACCTGTTATGGAAAGGAGATAGAGATAGAGATCGTGATTGAATTATACTACGTATGGTTATAAATGAAGGAGCATTTTGACTTGTGAGCCCTAGATGGTGTGATATATGATGGTGTAATGAGAGCAAAAATATATTTGGTAGAAAAGACATTAAGTAAAACTAAAGGTGGTCGTCAGATTAACCCATGGATCAGCCTCATTGGAAAACAGAAGAATTTAGGAGAACCGAACGAGTACAAGCTAAGAGAACACAAAAACTTGTGAATTTGCAGCTCAAAGAATGGAAGAGTAGGAGTCAAAGGATTACAGTTTACGGTGTTGCTTTTCCAAGATGAGGCCTGTTTGTGGCAACGACGAACACTGCAGCAATGAGAGTGCGACTGGTAAATTTTAGGTCCGATTGAACCTCCGTGAGAACAGCAACTACAAACTGCAGAAGAATCTAATGGAAAACAAGTAAACATTCGATTAGAATATAATGCACTTGGATCATTACATCGGATATGAATCAAAAACATTGTGACCAAAGTGCCCTCAAAAACATAGATTACCTGTTATGAAAAAACTTGTGATTAGCAGAGCGTAGATAATAAAGCGGCAACAACTATTAAGAACCATGTGTAAAGCTTATTCTTAAAGCTTATTGTACGTCTTTTAGTGCTAATGTTAATTCATGGAGGAAGCGATCCCATTTTATAATCAGTGGGGCGATACCTTTTGTCGCAATTACGGCTACTAGATCAACATCACTGTGTACAGTCGAGGTTGATGAATTTCTAGGAAGAAAACATATGTAAGTATTGTCCTATTTCAAGATTCGTTGAATATGTTAAAAAGGAAAGAAATTAGTTCAAATTATTTTTACGAGAACTTTTGTGTGTATACGATAAATAATAAAGGTTACTTTATGACCATTAAAAGTTATCTCTTGATAAAATAAAAGTTGTCCTTCAATAATAAAAATTACTTTCAATGCAACAAAGTCAAAATATGGTCGAAAAGGAAACAGTGGATATATTATACAAAAGTCAAAGGTTACCCTTAAATATAAAACAAAATTCACCCCTTAATTTAATAAAAGCAACTTTATAAAGGTTCATCATTCAATATGATTTATGTGTCTCCACTATACTAAAGTTTTTGTCTTAAAAATAAGGGAAGATTTTGTTTGCACACAAAATATAATAAGTTGTATGAAACGTGAGACAAGTTTTAAAAAAAATGTTGGGTCTATTGAACAAAAATTACTCATTAATAAAAAAAAGTCACATTTATATACAATAAAAGTCAACCCTCAACTTAACAAAAACGATTTTATAAGGATCAGTCGTTCAATATGGTTTATGTGTCCTCATTTAATCCAATTTTTGTGTTTTTTAATAGGTTTTATCTATTAACTCTAAGCAGTCACACTTATTATACTTTTAACTGGCTCAAACCCAACTATTATACGTAATTTCATATAACTGTCTCGCTGACTTACAAGTTCACAATCTGGTAAACAAGTCAATCTTTTTTTTTTCTTCACATATCTCCATCCCTCTGCTTCTCACCGTCGTATTCATCAAAATAACCATGAACTCACCTCCATCATTATTGGCAAATATATGCTTCAAATTATCTCTCTCCCAATTAGAGGTGACCACTAACGCCAGTCGAAATGGGCTGGCTCGGCCTAGCCACGCCTGATTCGAGATAAGCCTGGTTTGGGGAGCGAGACGGGCAGAATACAGGCCACTAGTGTCCAAGAATCATATAAACAAAACTATATTCAAATCAACTAGTACTCATGTAAATTAAATTATATTCAATAAACGTAATATTTATATAAACTAAATTATATTCAACTAAACTAATATTCATTTATATAAACTAAACTATACTCAAATAAACTAACATTCATATAAACTAAAGTATATTCACTAAAATAATATTCATTTATTCATATAAACTAAACTATATATTCAACTAAACTAATATTTACATAAATTAAGCTATATACAAATCAACTAACATTCATATAAACTAAAGTATATTCAATTAAACTAAATTTTACCAAATTAAAAGTTTTTGTAGGGACGAACTGGTTTGGCGCCGAATCGATTTTCTTTGATTCGAATTGAATTAGGTTAGGTTTGGAAACCCATATTTGTGACCAACCACTAAGCTTGTGGGCCGGTTCGAATATGAGCTAAACTTACAACGGGTTGGGCTAGAACACGTATTGGGTTGGGACTGGGTTGGGTCGGGCCACCTTGGTCCACTAGCCATCTCTACTCCCAATCGATAAATTTTGAAATTTTGAGATGTAGTAATATAATACTGAGTTATTTTAAAGTTTACCTACAAAATTCATTCAAAAAAATAAATAAAAGAAATTAATTTAAAACACAAAATATCATCATGGTGATAAAAATAATAACATATATAGATCAAAAAAATATTTTTATGGTAGAAAATATGAAGACCTTATCAGTATCGTTCCTAATAATATTTATGGGCCACTTATATTATGTACGTAAAATTTACCCTAATCCATTTCGGGATAGTAAATGCATGGTTATATAGAATATATTTATTTTATTTTATGTTACTAATTTCATCCGTAATATAATTTAACCATTGTACAAATAATTGAAAAAAATTATTAAAAAGGTACACACAAGATCTACTAATAAAATAATATTTTTTTAAAAAAGTAAACTAATCAAGTAGGTAGAATATTATTGATATCTTAAATAATTGTTAATAAAATACTTATAATCTCCAATAGTTGGGTGTGTTCATTGTATACTAAAGGTATATTTAGCAAATAATAAAATTACAAAACTAGAAAAACCCAAATTTAATACCAGAAAGAGTATACATGCAGTGTACAGTATATATTTTAATACCCAAGATGCTACTATATACAAACCTATCATTATCATTATACCTAGTATCCATCAAGATAAATTTTTGATTTCATTTTATCAAAAACTAAAAATAAAAATCTTAAATTTGTTATATTGTATAGTCATATGACACAATTAGATTGACAAGAGAGTAAATTTATTCATTTATTCATTGTAAGACTCCATAAAGTAAATAATTTATAGATCATAATTTTAGGAATAAAAAAAATTAGATAATGATAATTAGAACTAGGGATAAAGGTATACATTTTCATAAAAAATTAAAACATTCAATGTTTTAAATATTTTTAACTAATTATCATTTAATATTTAATTAATAATTTTTTAAAAATTAATTAAACATTAGTTTTAAAATGAATTTGTAGGCCCTTCCGAGCCTGGGCCCTAGGCAGTTGTACTTCTCGTCTAAGCCCAGAAACGGCCCTGTGCCCTAGGCGGTCGTACTTCTCGCCTAGGCCCAGGAACGACCCTGGACCTTATGACGAAAACCATTAGAATGAAATCTATTTTTCGTATTCTTACCAACGTACATAAATTATGCCGATTTGGGACCAACACTTTCTTTTCGAAATTTTTGTTTTTAAAGTTATTTAGAAACTTTGAGCAAAAGGAAAGGAATAAAATTGAAATAGAAAATAAAGAGAAATGAAACTTATTAAAAAAAAAAAAACTATAGATTATTCAAAACGTGCAATGTCATCTGATTTTACCATTCTAATAAATTAATACAAGTCAAGGACCAGTTTTATAGAAGATGTATTAAGTATAATAGCGGGACTGCTCTTATTTATTGAAAGTTTTAACCTCTAAAAAAGGCCTTCCATAGTTTAGACTTTTGTTAAATTTTCCAAAAAAAAATAAAACTTCTATAATATATTGACATCAATATTTTGAAAATATATTTTTTGTCATTTATTATATTCAACATATAACATAATACTCAATATACAACAAAAAGAAGGAAAAATTAAAAATTAAAAAATAATATTTAACCCATCTTGTTAATCAAGACTAACCTTTGCTTTATTTAAAAAAAAGATACAACCTTTAAGGTCATTATATTTTAAAGAGTTAAATTTTAAAAAATAATCAGCTAACTATAAGTAAGAGTGCTAATATGTCTCGTCATCTAGTTTTCTAAAATATAATAACCCCCAAAGGTTATATTTTTATGAAATAAAACAAATATATGCCTTTGACAATAAGAATATACGATGGAGTTAAATATTTTATTTTTAATTTCAATTATTCATAAAAAGAATAACATAAACCAAAAACGTTAGCATGAAATATAATCCGTGGCATTATTTTGGTACTTCTCGCTCATATCACCGTTGCACGAAATTCCGAAAAGCAAAGTAGACCTTGTTCAATTTTCTTCATTGTATAGCTGGATTCTAAAAACATCTACAGTATGTAGACATTGTTCAGAATTTTTCACAGTTTCACACCGTTCATTCCTATGCACACTTTAACACATCTTAAACGACTAAAGTATTCATCTTCGTGTAGAATGGGAAACGGAGAAAACAAAGAGGCAGGAGCTGGGAGACTAAATTGAACGCTGAAAACCAAGAGGCCCACTTATAAAATAAATGTCTGTAAAATATAATAGCAATTCAAACTACAAACCTTAAGTTATTCAAATCATTTTTCTTCACTTATTTATAGCAACAATAATGGTAAACTCAATTTTGAGATTCCTTGATTTGGGGTTCTATGAAGTCTAGTGTAACATTCTCATAATTCTATACTTTTCTAAAATATTTTCTAGAATAACTAAACTAAATAAAAAGAATTACAAGAACATTATTGTCCCATAAAAGCATTTTGATAGACTCTTTAGAATTTTGCAGAGGAAAATTTAACTACTACTATTATAAAACTTTATTCAAAATACCCAAAGTAATTATAAAGTATTTCAAAGAACACTAACAAAATTAAACCGAGTCTTTAAAATCTATCCTTAAACCAACAGAATCCTAGATAAGCAAAAGAAAGCAACATAGTAAACAAACTCTCCACTCAAGTCCCCCATATGAATATGGCACTTTAAAACCTGAAAATAATAGTTGGTCAAATGCAAAAACACTTGGGGACACAACTCTTGGTTCAACTTACTAACAAAAAACTTTGGCATTAGAAACTAGTATTAATTTTAGACTCACTTAACTTAAACTACTAGTATTAATGGTTTAGCAATGAACGGGTCGGGTTTGTTACTTGGCCCACAAGGGCCAAGTAAGGAACGATACAAAGTCCAAATCCAATACTATTATTCTTATTTCACTATCATTGTTATTAGAAATAAATGTAATATCGTCATATCACTCAACTGGAGCCTTGGGCTACCATCAAGTGCCCCCAATTGTTCAATACTCAAGGTAAATTCGACCCTCAAGTTTTATTGCTAACCACTTTCCCCTTTAGTGATTAGTATGTTAAAAGGCCTGACAACCGTACTTAACATAATACTACATACTCAACATATAAACTCCCATTTTATCTTTTTTTTTATAATGAATATTGATCACGTAACCTTTTTTGTAACTCTTTCCTTTCCTTGATTACAACCTTGTTGAACAAGTTTATTAACAATATTCAGTTAATAAGATATGCCATAAAAGACAAAACTTTTCTTCCTTGCAATTCATTTCAAGACTCAAGACATGAATGAACATTAGCTTGCTACTATTTGACATGAATTTACTAATGGAAATAATTCATGCGACATGCTTAAAAATATGTACCAAAACTTTCTCATGCTTTCCATTTAAATCATATAAACATACTAATTCCTTTAAACATGCCAATACAAATGCATTCAACATTGCTCTTAAATAAAACCAATCTTACATATGATACAATATACACATGTAATTGAGTAACAACTCTTCTATACATGATTCTATTCATATAATTATTTCAACATGTACTTATCTTGAATAAGTAATTAGGTTAAATACTTTGATGACTTAGAAAAAGCCTAAGTAGTACCTCTCTCCTAAAATAATAAAGGAACTTAATCAATAATCTATTTGACAAATTTTACAACAACTAAATCTAATTTTAAAAAATTCCTTAAACATGTCGTAACTTTCATAAATTAGGGTTAAAAATCATAATTCAATACCAAGATACAATCCCTTAATTTAAAATCCCAAATTTCCATAGTTTAGGGCATAAAAACAAACTATAAATTCATTATATAAATCTGAAAATTTTAAAATATATTTATAAAAATATTCACAATAAATTTTGGATTTTAATACTTGAAATATTTCTAATTTTCTCAATAATAACATGTTGTAACATGCTTTTCAAAGCCTAAATAGGGGTAGGGTTTTCATTTACATGCCTTTAAAAAAACAAACTAGAGAATAGTAAAACATACATCACTTTTATAAAGTTGAAATCTATGAGGAAATTGGATTTATACTAGTTTAACCTAGAAAAGTCCTAAATTGACTAGTATACTTTTAAAATTTCATGATCATGTTTTCCTTTTAAGAAAAAAGATGAAGTCCTTTTTAAATTAGAAAACTATTTTAAAAAAAGAATTCTTTTCGAAATAGAAAACTATTTAAATTCTTTTTCTTTTAAAAAATAAAATACCTTACTTTTGAAAATAAATACTCTATAAATATAAACATTTGTAATTTACTTAAAAATATTTAGCATTACATCGACCACCTCATACTCATGCATAACCTTTGACCATTAATGTAAATTTATATCTAGCTTCCTACCTAATTACAAGGACCACATGAAATACTTAGGCTTAGGATCCTTCTAACATGCCTATAGCAGTGAGAAGGACATTGAGGATGATCTGATGAAGAATCCAACCGCTCGAGGTAATGAGCAATATAAGACAAAGAAACCAGAAACAAGTACCAAACAACTAATTGAGATTAATGTTCTTGAGGCTCCTTGGCCTTAGAAAAATTTCCAAAGCAACTACAACAACAAAAAGGGAGATTTCATTTCTAGAATTGTCCCTAAGGAGTCTTCTATAATCTAGGGATAACTTATAATAAAGCTTTTGACCGGCGATCCCAAAGCGGTTATGTGAGTTTTTTTGGCCCTACCAAAGATCCTTCAGTTGATAAAAGAGGGTCTTAGTGGGATCAAAGTAAAATTTGAAAATTCACTAAGGAAATGGTCATGACATTGATGAGTGTTTCCGTTTCAAGCACCTATTACATAATCCTACCAAAACTCTAACACTCTCTTATGTTAATTAGAATTCTATCCTATCTAAAAAGATAAAATTACAAATTAAATACTTTTAACCTATTTTAATTAAAGTACAATCCTAAATATCCAATCACATGTGTATAGCCACGTCCATGCCTATGCCATGTCACTGAAGTTGTCATAAAGCACCAAAAGATGCAATAAACACCGTCTAATGTAAAAAGCACCTCCCCTTGTTTTAAAATTTTTCCACCTTGGTCAAATTTTCAATCTTCAAGAAACTCTTCAAGAATGAATCTTTTAATTAAGAAAACTTCCCCCAATAATCTTTTCCATGGCTTCCACATACAATACGATGCCTACTGAAAATAAAAAAAAACAAATCTTAATCCAAGTAGGATTAGTAAAGATATGATGAATCCTAAAGGGAATAGGATTCAACTAGCTTGTAAGAATTCCATGCATGCATTCACACCATGCCCTCCCTCTTAACAAAAACTTGCCCTTAAGTTTTGGTATGGCCAAGAGATCATCCAAATCATTTAAACTAAACATGGAGATATTACAACACATGAAATATCAGTGTTGCTCTCTTTCCCTTGATCTTTAGTGTTTCCAATCATCTAGCATAAGATGAGAGATAACCATACCATGACTTCGTCCAAATTGCAAGATTTCAATTGTAACCCTGATGATCCTTTTAATAGAAAATGTATCATTAGCATGTTAGTTATTGGAAATCAGAATCACTTGATGGTAACAATGAAAAGATTCAATATTTCCCTCTTCATTACCAAGAACATTAAAAGATGGATAGTTACCAATCATAAAAGAACAAACTGCCCAAATTGGTGTGGAATCAATAATAGTATCAAGCTTTTCTACCAACAATTCTATTTCTTGCACTAGCATAGCATAAAATAAAAGAAAACTCATACCATTTGACTCTTGTGATGGTAGTCTAGGTGGTAGATCATTATGAAGTACATCCTTGACTTTATCCAATGAATGATTAAAAACAATAGGTTGTTCATCATCATCATCATCATTTAAAGTCATCATAAAATATCCTTGTCCTTCTTGTTCCATCTCATGCAAGATCTCCTTTTCATTCACCAATAAGACTTATTTCTCTTCAAATTCATAAGTCATGATGGGGTTTTTGAATTTCACAATATAATCTTCGATGGATTTTCTATTTTGTTTCAATGTATTTTCCTTAATGAATTATATTGTTCGAATTCTTGTGGAACAAAGCATTTTCTCATGTACCTCTTTAATTTGCTCCAAGATACAATCTTGGATCTTCCTTTTTTTTTCCTCTTCTTTTGCAAAGCTTCAAGCCTTAAGCTTGCATAAGAAGTGAGCTTTAGTTTGACCACCTTGAAGGATCTATAATCATCATAATCCTTATACTTAAAAATCCTCTCTACTCTTCGAAATCAATCCATGAACTTGTCTGGATCCATGTTGCCATTGAACTCGGGAATCTCAAGTCTCAAGCTTTGATCCTCTTGCCCCCTTGAACTCCTCCTTCTATGCCCTTCATATGACTCCTCATCACTTGAAGATGATGGGTCTCTCTTGCTAGGTCTCCTTGAACACCTAACACTTGATTCACCATCACAATAGCTAGAGTTAGATTCATAAAGAGAATTTTTACCTTTATTGGAGGACTTTTTCTTTTTCCCCACAATTTACAATAGCTCATTCATCTGTTCCTTGAGTTCTTTCAATTCATGTTCCATGCACAACGCTTTAGCCTCTTGCAAAATCAAACCTTTTCTAAAGCTGGTTGGCATCTCGAGAATTTCTTCAATACTTGAACGCATAATTGCTTGACTATATTCAAATACTTTTAATGAGAGCACCAAAAGTTGATGTGAATCTAGGTATAAGAACCTTAATTCACATGAAGGATAGAAACTAGACTATGAACCTTATAAATCAACGCACTAAAGGCTATAATCTAGGGTGAAAGTTTGAGAATTGATTAAAGCAAAGCACCCTCAATTCCTACACTTCCTCACGTGAACTTAAAGCAAAGCACCAGCTCACAAATCTTTACTACGCACAAAGAATAATAAACTCTCAAAGTTTATTGCTTAACAAGAAAACAAGCTCAAAATCTGGTTTTCCTCAGCTTTGGCACACATCTATTTATATCCTAAGCTTGATAGTTTGAATCACATTGAAACTAGGAATCCTACTTTTAAAAGGACTCCTAATAACCACCTAATAACCAATAGGATAATGACAACTATTTATAACAAAATCCTACCAAAATTCTAACACTATCTTATGTTAATTAGAATTCTATCCTACCTAAAAAGATAAAATTATAAATTAACTACTCTTAACCTATTTTAATTAAAGTAAAACACTACATATCCAATCACATGTGTGTAGTCACGTCTATGCCCATGCCATGTCACTTGCCATGTCACTGAAGTTCTAATAAAGCACCAATAAGATGTAATAAGCACCGTCCAATGTAATAAGCACCTCCCCTTGTCTTAAAATTTTTCCTCCTTGGTCAAATTTTCATTCTTCAAGAAACTCTTCAAGACGGAAACTTTTAATCAAGAAAACTTTCCCAATACTCTTTTTCATGGCTTTCACATACAATACGATGAATAAGACTTCTACCAAAAATAAAAGAAATAAATCCTAATCTAAATAGGATAAGTAAAGATATGACGAATCCTAGAGGGAATAGGATTGAACTAGCTTGTAAGAATTTCATTCATACATTCACATTACTTATCAGTGTTGTAAGTTGAAAAACAGTTTCATTTTCTAGTTTGCAAAGCCCCTTGTAGAGAGAGGATAATCGTAGTGTCATCTTATTCCATGCATTATACTTGATGGCTGTAGGTATCATTACTTCAAAATATGGTTATTAGGAAGTAGGTCCCCCAATTTGATTTTGGGGTTGTAGAGACTTGACTACGTCAAAGCATTTTCTTGCATGAACCGATACTTTGCATGTTCTTGCATGAGAATAGTAGGCAATGTGAAGTCACAGATAAACGTGGCTGACATCAAAGTTCTAGAAAGAAAATGACGAAATGAATCCGCTTTAAAGATTTTGTACAATCTTTATATGGAAAATTTGAATATTATTTGGTCTGCTTCTTAAATTATAGTCTAAAAAGTAGATGCACTTTGATCATACTTTTGGAGTCAAAGTCTTATTTAAATCCTAAATGGCAGTTCACATCCCACATTAGTCTTAAAGGTTCCACAATATGTGTCTCATCACACTCATACATTACATTGAATTGCAGTAATCAATTAATCATGGGCTTCTATCATAAGATTAATATTTAAAAAACTTCTATTTTTCTTGTTTTTCACCTCAAGAAATATATTTTTTTTTAAGATTAATATCATAGGGTTTCTAACTGTAAGTGGCACTAGCTGTTGTAATAGCTCAAGTGTGAAGGTCTCTTATAGGTCTGTACGCGTTGTGATAGATAGTGGTGATCAAATTCTCTAGTTTTTCAATATGTTTGATCGAAGCAATACTATGTAAGTTAATATGCGAAATTAGAATATTATTTGGTCTAAAGTAGACGCATTAGTATCTTACTTTTGGAGACAAAGTCTAATTAAAACAAATGACATCTCACATTAGTTTTAAAGATGCTACAAGATGTGTCTCACTCACACATCAATTTGAAAGGAAGAAATCATGGGGTTATATTATAAGATCAATATTTAAGAACTTTCATTTTTCTTGCTTTTTACCTCAAGAAAATTATTTTTTTTAAAAAAAATTTCTTTAACTTTTCTTATTCTTTTTACTTTTTAGTGTACCTACTACCCTGTATACATGATGGACGGCTATAGAGATTCATATATTTTTTACTTATTTTAATTTATTATAACTTGATAATTTTACATATAAAATAAATTTTGATAGCCTTCAATTTCCTAAATTAAAATAGAATTATCCGAACTCATTTTTCTAAGCTAAAAAGTAACACGTGAACAACGAATAAGGCACGCTTGAATAGGTGATTTGTGCCAATAATTAAAAAAAAGTATGATATGACATATTTTAATGCATATTTTAAGGATGTTTTAGGGACATCTTTATGTAGTATAGGTGAATTTAGCATACTTTTAGTCAATTTTAGTTTATTTGTTCATATATAATGTGTTTACGAGTTTTTCTAGTATTTTTGGTTAATTTCAGAAATATTTGAGAGATTTCAAAGATTTGTCAAGAGTTAGAGAATCAAGGATAGTCTACAGAGCTTTCGAGTTTATTTCAAGGAAGTTCGAGTTTGTAAAGTGAAGATCCAACTTAGGCAAGGATATGTGAGCTAAAGGTGTAGAGACATGAAAGCATGAAAATAGAGATTAGAAATCTAGTTTTCATTGAAGTAACTTGACATATACAAGTGTGGTTTAGACATTTCCATGTCTCTTATCAGCTACAAGATCATAAACTGCTTGGAGTTTGCAAGGCACATACTCCAACGTGTGCAAATCAAATATGTCCGTATCCGATAAATTTAGAAATTTATATTTTGTTTCTACAGATTAGATAAATCCATGTGGAAATCCTCTATGCCCTATTCTAATTCAGGGACCTAATTTTTAGCAGTTTTTGTTACGAAATCCAATATTCCAAAATTTTTATAAATATAGGTTATAAGATTATTTAAGGTCTCCTCCCTCTTTTAATTCTTGAGATCTAGGGCATTGGATTTAAATTTTTAAACTCTAAACACTCTCTAGTTTTTTATTCCTTCAAGATTCAATATTTTATTCCGAATGCAATTCATGTATTATCTTTTGCTTATTTCTTTAATGTTTTATTTATTACTTTAATCATGTTAGACTAGTTTATTATTCTACAATTATGTTGAACACCGGTGCTATGATTTAATTCCAATCCCTAATTTATTATTTATTGTTCTTCTTATTTTAGGATTTGTGTTATTCTTATTATTCTACTAGGCTTATTAAATATTAATGAATATGATTAGGTTTGAAACGAGTGTCAGTTCTTAATTGACTTTAGACCCCTACATAAGAGAAGTCATCACAACATTAGTTGACATATTTAGCTAGGATTTTTTGGATGCTATACTTAATGTCTTTAAATTGCATGACACTACAATCGTACGCATGATTGCTAGTTAAGGAAGCCATTGGCTCTTGAATAGATCATATCCTTGATTTTGAAATAGGGCACATCTATCCTCTTAAATGTAATTCAATTAGTTAGGGACTGGTTGAAAATTACATTTGAATATATATTACTGGGGATACTTAATTCTAGAGTCTTAAATCAACATATTTTTTACTTTATCAGACAATATCATAGTAGTTCAATATGTTGTCTTACTTTCTCTTTGAATTTTGATCATTACTTGCCTGTGTACATAATAATAAAAATAATTAGGTTTTTTTTAATTGATTTGTGATACTCTTATTAGGATACTTTATCGGTTACAAGTACTTTTCATTCACTAATCCCTTTTGGCAATTGATCTTTCCAAATATAAAAACTGTTATTCTTTCCTTAGTGGTCAAAAAAATGTATTTGGACTATTTACACTTCATGATAGTGCTGGGCGAGAAATTTCTATAACCAATCTACTTCAAGTCTGCCATGACAGCCAACAGTGATCAAATTATTGCCTATTATTTCCAAGAAAAAAAAAAATCTCCACATCTATCTACCGAGCTAATTAACTTTGATCTTCTTAAACTAATCCAAGTAAACCTCAACTTTCAGTGTTTTATTCTGACTATTGTAATAATCTTAAACAGAATTTTATTATTAATTAGAAATTTCCCATAAGTAACTTTGAATTAGTGGATTTTTACCAGACTAAATTTTATACTGATGTTTACACATGATAATGATTTATACTGACTATTTGTAGAATGCACTGTTACTTTTGTAATCTTTTGTCTTGGCATATAGTTTTAGGAGAATAATGGTATTCATGTTTTAAGAAGATTTTTTTTTTTTTTTTTTTGCATGACAAGCATTTTGAGAAGGTGATGTTATACGCAACCCTAAGGATTATAAGTAAATATTTAATATATTTTTTTAGTATGATATTAATTTGTGAATGTATAGGGGTGAAAATGAGCCAACACATTTGTGAACCACTCTAAGTTCAGTTCAAAGCCCATTTATTAAGTAACATACAATTTTGAACAATACTTTTAGGCTCATCACTAAGTATACGAGCTTATCTTTACAAACATCTCGTTTGTAAGTCATTTATACATCGTATATACACTTGTTTACAAGCATGTTTAAAACTCCTTCAAACTTATTATTCGTTCATAGTTTACATAGCTTTAAGATTTATTTTATTTGTATATTATGATAAATTTCATATTATGCAAATCTTTATAATATATATTGGTTTCCAAATATCATTTGGACTCCATTATAATTCATATAAATATTGATTAATGGAACATGGAGTTCTATAAACTGAGCTAGGAGTACATAGATCAAGACACAACAGCTTCATCTTCAAATTTTGGTAATTTTAATTAATTTTTACCCTGGGATGGAAGAGTAAACAATTACAAAAGGTCTAGACACAACTCGAGGAAGTCAACTGTCAAATATTAGCCGCAACTGCTGACAGGCATGGATTTCCATGTTCCCCGCATTTTCCAAACCCAAATAGTTTTGTTTCTCGTCAAAAGTCTGACTTACCTTTTGCACCGAAGTAAAGTCAGTCCATCTTCACATCCTGGCACTTACCACAATGTCTCAATTCTTCCTCCAACATAAGCCCATGCGGCTGGCGAGGTATCATTTGCGACAACCATGGAAGAGTTGCCAACATCACCCTTCCTTGGATTTCTCTTAATTCCTATATCTAATTTGGCTTGACCTTAGCGTTAACTATTTCACTGGTATAATACTCATAGTATTGGCATAATTTCTAAGCCCCAATACCTTGATCTCGGGTTTAATGAGCTATATTGTTGTTTGATTAAGGTGATGAGAAGATTTGCAAATGTATTTAAAATTTGTTTAGTGTGTGAAGGTTTGTTATTCATATTTCGGAGTAGAGGTAGGGGGAAGCTCAAAACCTTCAAGTAACAAAAGTCAAATACAGTCAAGACTTGGATCGTATCTACAAATGTTGATCAATAAGTTTCGGAGTAGGAATTTCCATTGAAGCAACAATGAGGTAGTTTCAAGACAAGAAGATATGAAGACTAAGTAGGAGTATACTTAAGATTTATGTAAGTGACTAGAAATTTAGCTAATTGAATCAAGCAATGAAAGCCTAAATTAATGAGTCAAATTTTCTTTGGCATTTTAAACGTTTAGTTACAAAAGTTGGGCAAAATATTTTTATGAGATTTTTGTGAAAATTAGATTCCCTGTTTTGACTCTAAATGATTTTGCGATATAAGGACTCTTATAAATTAAATTAATTAATTTTTAATTAAAATGAATTTTAGAACATTTGGAGACTTAAGTATCCTATTTCAACTACTTTTCTCCACTATCTTTATAACTGATTTTGCTGAACAATGGGCTTCTCTTCTCATGTTTTTATTTCCCATGCCCTTTTGATCATTAACCTTATCAAAACTACTTCATTCATATCCACTTTGCACGGCATTATCTTTCCTTAATTCAAGGAAGTGGGTTAATGCATGGAAGCTTTTGCTACCTATAAATAAAGGATTTTGCTCTCTTATTCTACACAACTGACACACACATAAAAGTTTTCTAGAGAGAAATAAGTTCTTTTGCTAGTTACCAAGGCTTAGCTTAAAATTGCAAGTTCTTTTCAGCTAAGTTGCAAAGTCATGAAAATCGTTTATATTGTAATATTTGAGAGTAGTATTGAGTTGTACTAGGGCGGCAAGATTGAGGGATCCTGTAAACGACTTGGAGTCAAGTCTGAAGAGAGAGGAGAAGCAAAAGAAAAGAAAACAAGAGAGAGTTAGAGATATTGGTGAGAAGAGTTGAGTAATCCTGAGTGGGTCGTGGTTTACACGCTAAAATCTCTTATGTTCTTTTCATCAAGTTCCTTTTCGTTGATAAGTTTCATTTTAATTATGCATAATATTTTTAATTAACTACACTTCCAATTCACCCCCTCCCCTCTTATAAGTGTTCATCCCATTCAATAATTGGTATCAAAGCCGGAATTCACAAATTCAAGATAATACACCTTGTAGAGTAAAGGTCCTATAAGCATAAAAACATACGAGAAACTCGAAGAAGGTTACTCCATGCAACGGCCACTAATGTTCAATGGTAAGTTATATACTTAATAGAAGAACTGAATAGAGATTCATCAAGATCAAAAACTACCAGGTATGGCATGTGATCAAAATAGGAGACTCGAGGTGACTAAGACAAACTTCGATAATCTTGTAGTTCCTAAACCTATTTATGAATTTGAAAAGGATGAATTTTAGAAAATGGAATTTAGTAATAAAGTTATTGCACTATGTATGGGTCCTTATAAACATAAATGTATAATGGGAGGTAAAAATGGATAAGCAAATTTGTGATCTTTTGCAAATCACTCACAAAGGAACAAACGAAGTTAAGCATTCCAAAATATATTTATTAATGTCTAATTATGAACTTTTGAAATGAATACAAAGGAATCAACTTAAGACATGTTTACTCATTTTACTAACATCATGAATGAGCTTATTTCTCTTGGAAGAAATATCCCTACTGATGAACATGCAAGGAAGATTTTGAGAAGTCTTCCACAAGATTAAAGATAGATGGAGGGCAAAGGTTACTTTACTGTAGGAAACCAAGGATTTCATAAAGTTCGATATGGAACAACTAGCCGGATCTCTTATGACACATGAACTGCACTTACAAACTAACAATGTTGAAAATTCTAAAATTGTGGCCTTCCACTAAAGGCTAATGAAAACTCAAATTCTTAATCATAAAATTAAGAGGGCGCATTACTTGTAAGAAAGTCAAAAGGATGTATAAAAACATCAAATTTGGTGACCAAAGGGAAAGGAACTTTGGTAAGAAAAATCAAAGATCTGAATCTAATTCTTGCTGTCACAAGTGTTGAAGCATAGAGCAATTCATTAGAGAATGTCATTTATGGAATATTGAAAAGGAAAAAGGCAAAGGAAAGAAATATACCAAAAATAATTTGAATAAGAACTCATTTTCCAAATCTGATATTAAAAAACAATGATAATTTTACAGGTGATTCCAAATCTCATAAAGAAGAGAAACAACTTGAAGAAGAGTATGCTAACATTTTCTTAATAGGGATCCATGATGAGGCCAACATTTTTAATGTTGAAGAATATGTAATCACTAATTCTCTTAGGGCTTGTCTAAGGAAAAACTTGTTTGTCTGCTAAAAGAAGCTAGAGAGGTTAACATGGTTTTAAGTCTTGACAAGGATTGTAGTGACAAAGATATAAAATTATGTAAGGACCATATGACTTACTTAACTAATACTATAGCTAAGTTTCAAAATTTTTTCTTTGAATTAATGGATAGGAACATGTCTTTAAAAGAAACTTGTGAATGTTTGAAAAATGAAAATATCTTGCTTAATATTGAGTTGACACTGTATGAAATTTTTCACGTTAGTCTCACAAATATTTCAATTGAAGTTCCCATGAGTAGTTTCAATGTGGAGTTTAAAATTTTGTCTCAGAAGGTACCAAGAAGTCTTTGGAGATCTTAGAAAAGGAACTTGAGTCATTAGGAAGAGAAAAAATGTGAAACAACTAGGAGTTTTGAAGTGCATAGATTTGTCCTAAGAAAAAAGGACTAAGGTCTATTTTTTTGCATAAAAAGAAAAAGGGAAAATTAACAAGTATGTGGATCTTCCTATTGGAAATTTGAGTGGAACTTGTGCCAAAAAGAAACATTGTGTTGATAGGAATTAAACAAGAATGAATCAAGAAAACAATTGAATGTGAAGTTTCATAGGAACCCAAGGAAACATGAGTTCCTAATTCTAACAATAAGTTTTCTTGCAGGTTTTAGTGAAGGGGAACAACTCATGGTACCTCAATAGTGGGTGTTCCAAACAGATGACTATATATAGATCCAAGTTTCTCTCAATAGAAGATTTTAATGGAGAAACTGTGACTTTTGGTGATAATAAGAAAGACAACATTGTTATTGTTGGAAAAGTAGGAAGGTCAAGGTCCCCTATTGACAATATATTTTTAGTTGAGGGTTTGATGCATAATTTGTTAAGTGTTTTGCAATTTTGTGATAAAGGTAACTCTGTAAACTTCACTTCTAAACATTACAAAGTCACTAGAAATAACAATGGGAAAGTCATATTAGAAGGAAATCGTAAAAGGAAAACGTACATCATGGATCTTGATGAACTTCCAAGGAACAATTTGACTTGCCTAAGTGTTATTGAAAGTGATCCACTTCTTTGGCACAAATGATTTTGGCATGCTACCTTTTCATTTCTTGATAAACTAAGATCAAAGGAACTTATTGTTGGTTTACCTATAGTGTATCTCCAAAATGATAAAGTTTATAAAGCATGCTTGAAAGAAAAATATGTTTGAAGTTCCTTTAAATCTAAAAACATAGTGAGGACAACAAAACCATTGGAACTCATTCACATGGATTTTTGTTGTCCTATGCGTGTGCAAATTATAAGTTGTAAGCAATTTGGCTTAGTTATAGTTGATGATTTTTCAAGATTCACTTGGGTTTTATTCTTAAATAGCAAAGATAAGGCTTTTGATGAGTTTACAGTATGGGCTAACAAATATCAAAAGTCAACTGGTTATCAATTGATATACGTAAGGACTTACCACGGAACCGAGTTCCAAAACAACTAGTTTGATGATTTTTTCTAGAAACACGAGATAAGTAATAATTTTTAAGCCCCTCATACTCCTCAAAAAATGGTGTTATTAAGAGGAAGAATAGGATGCAAGAAGATATTGTTAGAATGATGATGATTGCAACTAGAATGCCTAGGAATTTGGGTCGAAGCCATCAACACTGCATGTTACATCATTAACCATGTCATAGTTAGACCTTTGGTGAACAAAATACCTTATGAGCTCCTTAAAAGAAAAAAGCCAAACATTTCATATTTTCATGCTTTAAGTTGTAAATTTTTTGTACATAATAATGACAAAAGGAACTTAGGGAAGTTTGATGCTAGAATTGATAAGGTTATATTTCTTGGTTATGTAACCAATAGTAAAGCCTGTAGAGTTTATAATAAACAAACAATGTGTGTTTATGAATCTACATATTATTTTTAATGAAATCAAAACACAAACCCATGAATAGGAACAAGAATACTTTGAGATAGGGTTGTTGTGTTCCATAGATCCAGATGAAGAAGCTTTACCAAGTAAGGAGCAACTATGAAATGATGGAAAAGAAGTTCCAGAAGAGCAAGAAAATGACAAAGTCCCTGAAGCAAACAATGAGATAGGAACTCAGGAGCTTGAAATTTCAATTGAAGAAGTAAAATCCAATGATGGAGAATCTAGACAAGTTCCACTTGCCGATTGTTAGCCTCAACCTTGGAAGCATAGAAAATTCCATCCAATGGATCTCATTATAAGTGACATTGAAAAAGGAACTCAAACAAGATCTCAGATCAAGAACTTTTGTGCCTTCCATGCGTTCATATCCACATTAGACCCATCAACTACTTTGAAGAGTTGAAAGATGCTAATTGGATCATAGTCATACAGCAGGAACTTAATAAGTTCAAAAGGAACAAGGTGTGGCATCTTGAGCCTACACCTAAACATCAAAAGGTATTTGGACTCAAATGGGCTTTTAGGAACAAGGTCTATGAATATGGAATAATGTTTAGAAATAAGGCGAGATTTGTTATGAAGGGCTACAACCAACAAGAAGAAATTAACTACACTAATAGAGAAATGTCTATATGCTACGATTTTATAGCTTTAAATGCTGCAGTTATTAATACGAAGCACATATATGCGAAGCATATAGAAAAACCACAAATGCTACGGTTTTTTAGATGCAGCAATAAAACAACAAATGATGGGGTTTTTTGAAAAAATCGCATCATATATATTTAATAAATGTTGCGGTTTTCCCAAAAAACCATAACATATATTTTTTAAAAAATTAAAAAAACAATTTTTTATCATTATATGCTGCTGTGTTTTGGAAAAATCGCAGCAATTATTAGCTATATATGCTGTTGTTTTTCACAAAACCGCAGCATATAATGGGTTTTTTGAATTTTTTTTTTAATTCTGAAATTTATATGTACTGCATTTTTCTAGTATAAGTGCAGCACACATAAATTAAATATTGTGGTTCTATTAGAAAACCACAGTAATTGATGGTTTCCAGATCAAAAAAAATTTAATAGGTCATTTTAGGTGCTAATTACATATAAAAGTATATTATTAATAATTAATATCTATAAAAATTGTTATATTTGCAAATCTAATTGTTATATACTATAACACCACATTCAATCAATAACCTAATCTAATCTAAGCTAAGAGTATCATGCATAATGTGTTAGAAATAATATGTCATAAAAGATAGGAAAAGTTAAGAAATGATCAACCGTGAAGCATATAAATCCGAAATTCTTTTATAACCACTCATTTTGGCATGCAAAATTGCGATCTATAAGATTTTACACTCAAAACTAACAACCAATTCATTCTTCATAAATTGCAGGTGTATTCCGAGGTTTTGAAAAATTTGAAGAGGCATATATCTTAGTAGTCCGAACGCCGTATTTTTTTTTTGAAACCCCTTATTTTAGAGATACTACACAACCATGTTGCCTCTTAGTGGCCTTGTTGACGTCTTATTTGAGATATTGAAAAAATGCTTTAATAAGCCATAAAATTGGCTATGGGACTCCGAATGGAGCTTATAATATGTCTTAATTAGGTATTTTTACGAGATCTACAGACTGCAAGTACCCCGAAGAGGGATTTTTCCACTTATTTTCTCCAAAAAAAGCCTTTAGCACCATATAATCTATGAAATTCAATTTTTAAGGGTTATTCCTTCATAAATACAACATATAGCATGCAAATCTAAATACACAAGAGTTTTTCATCTTTACATTAATATTTTAAAAAATTACGAAAAACAAACATAAAAAAAGCCTATTTGCACTCTAATGATTTTTCCATAAAAGGAATCTCTTAAATTATTAATTTTTACTTTAAATGAATTTCGGAAAATTTGGAGACTAAGTTATATAATTCAACTCTACATCTTTAGTGGATGCTTATCTTTTATCAAAACTATTTTCTTAACTATCTTTATAAATGATTTTGCTGAACAATGGGCTTCACTTATCACGTTTTTTATTTGGCATGCCCTTTTGATCATTGATCTTATTAAAACTACTTCATTCATATCCACTTTGCACGACATTATCTTTCCTTTATTTAAGAGAGTGGGTGAATGCATGAAGCTTGTTTGCTACCTATAAATAAAGGATGTTACTCTCTCATTCTATGCAACTGACTCACGCATAAAAGTCGGCTAATGAAATCATACTACACTCTTTTTATGATGGTTTCAAGAATTTCAAGTTGAGCCTTCATATAGAAAGGGTAAAAAATGTTTGCTAAGTAATATGGGATGCTCATAACAGCTGAGCAAAACCTAAATTGAACCTAAGAAGGAAGTTCTTATGGTTTTTATAAGAAAAGGGTTTAAAGAAGGATGGGGCTAGAAAAAAGAAGTACGATAAAGGCATACAAGTAGTTATTGCCAAAACTTTTGAAAAGCTAAGAGCAATTGTAAAGCCAAAACTAGCCGTTGATAGTAAATACTTCTATTGTGATGGGAATGGTAATTTCAAGAGGAATTGCCCCAAATACTTGAAGGATAAGAAGTTTGCTGCTTCTACTTCAGGTATCGATGTTATAAAAGTCAATTTAGCAACTTCAACTTCTTGAGTATTTGATACATGTTGTATTTCTCACATTTATTCGAATGTGTAGTGACTAAAAAGAGTAGAAATCTAGCAAAGGGACAGGTAGAGCTATGTGTTGCAAATAGAAAAAATATTGTTACCATAATAGTTGGAACTTATAGTCTAACTTTACCTTCTAGATTAATATTAGAATTTAATAACTATTATTATGTTCCTAGTATTGATAAAAACATTATCTCAATTCATGTTTTGGATCTTAAAGGATATTTATTTATAATAAACAAACGATTCTTTTATTTGAATGATTTGTTTTGTGCCATTGCTAATAGCTCTAATGGGTTGTATTTGCTCAACCAAGATAAACATGTTCTTAACATAAAAAGCAAGAAACATCAAACAAATGATACTAACCCTACGTATTGGGTTGTTAACCCTAACCCTAATTTAATACTCACCTTTCCTCCACTTAAATGAAAAACCTTAAAAAGTAATCAAGAACAGTTCTTAATTTTGTAATAGCATACGTGGGAGATCCGATCGTTGCTTCTTGACCATTACAAGAGGAACGGTGATTGATGTTCTAAGATCTTCAAACGTGCCCTTTTTCTTTGTAGAATTAAAATATTTAGGGTATGTTATTCTATATTGATAATTCATATTATTATATACATGAGATCCTGGTTAATTGCTATGAAAATACTTCTTGCAATTTTGCTAATAGCATCTAAATTCCTATAATGGCGTACTATAGATTTTTATAATATAAATCATAAATGATTGAAGCCAACCATTGTTTCTTTGATTGTGTATGGTAACCCTATGACATGGAAGCTAGATCAAGATGCAAAGCTTAAATAGACACGGGCATTATAGTATATATTATAATATTATGTCGAGGATGCTAGATTGTAACTTTGCAAAAGATGTCACACTCTTAAATTACTATGGGGTTATTGTTTCCACACTTGTTTCAAACATCCGAGCGATGTAATTCATGGTTGGTCTTGCCTTTGGATTAACATTGAGGTATGAAATTGTGATATGAAGGACAAACTCCACTTGTGTGAGCTCTTTACTTGTTGGATATGAAAGATAATAGTCTAAGGTATCTTTGGCTTGTATTTTCACTTAGCAATATGAAATATTTGAAGAAAAGCTTAAAATATGATCATGTGGATGTGCTAGCTTCCATTAGGATCTCGACTGCCAAAACCCCGATGCTATACAGATCACATTTTTCTGTTGTGGTCATGGTATAAGATAGCTCTGTAACAACAACATGTTTTTTATTTTGTTCTCATGTATATTTTTTTGTATTTGAATTTATATATTTTCCTACCTAGGGCAAGGAAGTCGTATGTTCTAGTAAGTGTAGTTTTGTTAGATGAGTTTGTAAGTAAGAACTTTGCGGTGCTAAAGTGAGTGACTTAAGCCTCTAGTTTAGAGCACATGAAAACATTTTTACTTGAGATGTCGCGGTGAACAACATATGGTGTGCAACCATGGTGTAAGTACGCAAGATCATCATCTACACCCATGATAAATTTGACTCGCTTGAACCAATTAAGCTCTTTTGCTTCATCATGGATGCTTAAAACTTGTGCCAAGCTGCCTCTTTCCACATACCTATAGGCCAATAATGTCACATCCTTATGTAGACAAAATACATATGTTGATTCCTTTAAGAGTTTTGATTATGCCAAACTTTGTTCCTAATGGGTATTGTTGCCTAAATTTTATGTAGAGAAATGTTCTTAAATCTAGAGTAGGAGCCAAATGAGATTTTGTTCCATCAACCAAACTTAGCCTATTCATAAGAATTATGATGCACTCAAGGAAAAGTAGAAGCAATGTATTCTTTTTGATGGAGATTTGAGGGACGTTCCATTCTACCATGGTGACCTATTCCAAAGCTGAAAGGGTGCATTAGTCTTCGAGTGAAGCACAAGCTTCGTAGAGCAAAAGAAGCTCAATTGCATAAGTGTACTTCAGGGAGTACATAAGCATGTGCGAAAGGACAAAGTTGGTTCACCTAAGCTCAAATTATGTTTGCATTAAATTATATTTTAAACGGGTTTTATGTAATGCTTTGGAAATCTCTACTAAATCTTTATGATCTTCACTTAAACTTATGAAGATGATTTTTAGTAGAAAAACTTTCCTTACTTTACTCCTTATTTTACTTCCATGCAAGCATATGTGGTTTTCTAAGCTCAAAAGGTTTAGCATAGTACATTGTAGTTGGTTGACAACCATACTTATACACAATGGATAATTAACTTTTTACTTGCTTCCTTATTTCATGCATAATGGTGGGTGAGAACCTCTCAAAGTCTTGTGTATATAAGTCACTCATTATCCCATTTCATAGATGCATTTACTGATTAATATTTGAGAGATTTTCATTTAATCCATTCCAAGTGTCAGTTGCCATATTTCTTGAGCTCAACTTGTTCCAATCTTCATCCTAGCCTACATGCACTAGTGTTTATTTGTAATCTTTAAGAGTTTATTGTATAGAGTTATGTAATAGGTTCAAAGAGTGAGTTGTTAAACTTTGAGTGAAGTTCAAAAGAGTTGAGTGAGTGACTTAGAGTTAAGTCAAAGGGGATATAGAAAAAGGGAAGTCGTTGTTTAGTTTGGAACACAATAGAGAAGAGAAATAATAATAGAGTGTATTAGGAGTTGCCCATATAGTGAATAGTTCAAAATCCCTAAGTAGGGTGTCGTGGTTTTTTGACGAGCACAAGAGTTTTCATGTGAAAAACTCCTGTTGTTTCTTTCTATTATTGCGTTCTGTTTCCCTGTTCAACTTCTTTAAGTTTTACAAAATTGAAAATTTCTTTTCACTTACAATTCAACTTCCCTCTTGTAAGTATTCATTTACATAATAATTCATATCAGAGCAAGTTTTCATCAAATTCAAGACAACTTGAAGAGCAAAGTTTCTGTTGAAAGATTAATGCTTATGAGAAGCTTGAAGAAGGTTACTCTACCCAACGTCCACCCATGTTCAATGGTAATTTCTATACTTATTGGAAAAATATAATGGAAATTTTTATTAAGGCAATACTATGATAAGAGTAAGAGATTTTGAAGTGATTAAAACTAATATTACTAACAAGGAAGTTCCTAAATTCATTTCCGAATATGATAGAGAAAACTTTGAGAAATTGGAATTGAATGCTAATGCTTAAATTACTTCACCGTGGTTTAGGACCACATGAGCATAATAGAGTAATGAGTTAAAATACTACTAAAAAAAATTGGGTTTTGTTATAAATTACCTATGAAGGAACAAGTGAGGTAAAGCGTTCCTAAATTGATTTGCGTATTCTAAGTACAAAAGGTTTAATATATTGCCTACGAAAACTATTCAAGACATGTTTACTAGATTTACTAACATAAAAAATGAGTTAGTTTCTCTAGGTAGAAATATTCCCACTCATAAGCAGATTCAAAAATTTTTGTGAAGTCTCCAACAAGATGAGAGATGCAGAGCCTTGGTGACATCCCTTTAGCTTGTTGGGTCACTCACAACTCATGAACTCCATTTAGAAACTCATAATATATAGTGAAAGTTCTAAGAATTTAGGGCTTGCTCTAAAAGCCCAAGAGGAGCCTAACGATGAAGAAGATGTCATGCTTGTAAGAAAATTCAGAAAATATATTGATACAACAATAGAACCTTTGGCAAGAAGAATCATGCCTCCAAAAATTACTCGGGTTGTCACAAATGTTGTAGCTTGGAAAATTTTGTAAGAGAATGTCCATTGTGGGAATCTGAAAAAGGTAAAGGCAAAGCAATGGAATAACCAAAGCCTAACAGGAACTGCTATTCAAAAATGGATGCAAGAAGAGCAATGATTGTTGTTAGGGGTCATTTTGAATTCAAAGAAGAAGAGGAACAACAAGAAGAGGAATGTACCAACTTGTGTTTAATAGCAACTCATGATGAGGTAACCTATAACTCTGTTGTGTCCATGTCCAAAAATGAGTTGGTTAATTTCACTCATTAGATGAAACGAACAAGTCTTTTATGCTCAAGATAAATCAAAGTGACATTGTTATAAAAGTTTACAAACATCACATGACCAATCTCACTAATGTTAGAACAAATGTTAAAGAATGAATTTTTGATTTGATGTATAAGAACAAAAGTTTGATGAAAATATAGTGCTTAATGTGGAGTTGACACAATACAAACTTTTAAGCTTAATTAACTACCACTAAACTTCCAATTGAGAGCTTTAACAAATAATTTGAGGCACTTAAAACTGAATTCCATAATGCAAAAATTTAAAATGTTTTACTTCAAAAGGAGCTTGAAATGTATTATAAGGACAAAATCAAAAATTTTGTAGGAGTTTTAAAGGGGATTGAAAATGCTCAATTTAAAAGAGTAAAAGGACTGGGGTTTACATACAACCAGACCCTCTAGTTCATTATGTTGGCTAGAGAAGTAGGGATTGGGCTTGTCAAATTTTTAAGTGAAAGATTCAAGGTTTTATGTTCTTGGCGCTGCCCAAGAATCGCTGGTATTTCACCGTTGAGGAAATTATTCAGATCAAGAAAATTCTACAATTGAGATAATTGCCCAATCTCATCTAGTATTCGTCCCATGAGATGATTGTTGCTCAAATTCAAGATGTGTAGATTTGTGCGCTTTCAAATTCCATACGGGATTTGTCCAACAAATCTGTTGTTTGAAAGATCCAGATACTACAGTCCATGCACTTCTACTACCTTTTCTGGCACAACGCTTGAAAGAATATTATTCTTAAAAGATAACTAAAAAAATTTAGAGCTTTTTTTGATTTCCGAAGGTATGTGTCTATGTAACCTATTCAAGGAGAGGTCTAATTTCAATAAATTTGGAATTTTACCACCAACTGAGTTCCCACCTAATAGTAGAGTAGTCTAGTTTTTACACTTTCCCTACTCTAGTGAGAGTTTACCTGCTATTATATTGAAGCTCAAGTCCATATACTCCAAACTTGCATAAACTCCAAAGGCTTGGTCAAGTTCCCTAGTGAATTGATTTCATAGGAGGTAAACTCTATATGAAGAGGGACAATTCTTTAGGCTTATTAGTATTGGACCTATAAAATTTTCGTTAGAAACGATGAAGTAAACAAGTTGTCGCACACTTGAGGGGAAGTGACCCAGTAAAGTTGTTTTGAGACAACTCAAGATCAGTAGAGAGGTTACTAACCTCTTGAGGTATATGGCCTAACAATTGATTGTGAAATAAGCAAATGTCCATTAGTTTGCTAAGTCTACTAGTAGAGGCTGGTATTGGTCTGGTCAAGTAGTTTTAGTAGGGAAACAAGGTTGTTAACTAACTTAAGTTACCTAGTGACATAGGGATACGGCCTAAAAAACTACTATTATCTATAACAATGATGATAGGTTCTTGCAGTTACCTATCGTAGAGGGAATCAGACCTTCTAGATAAGTAACATGTTCTCCCACTAGCTTTGCCACTTCTCACACATACTCAAGAATAACCTCGTGAGTCTCATACCTTTCAACCCCAAGCTTATAGTTGAAACATGGTTTTTAGCTGCTGGATGATGTTGTATGTACCCATTTTCTCAAACCTCTTTTGAAGGGAAGAATCCATGGAGGCTAGCATAAGGCAAGTAACAATTAGTAACCTTTATGAGACAACCCTAATGAGCTAACTCAGCAACTTGGGCTCAAACTTAAGGTTGGGATAGGGGTTTTAAAGACATTCTCTCTTCCTTTGGACCTTAGAATAGTTCTCAGGTTCCTTTCCCAATTAATAAAGTTTTTTCTGTTTAACTTATCCTTCCAAGGATTGAACATATATTGAAAAAAATGAATTGTGGTTGTTGTTATTAGCAATGATATCTACGATAGAAAATATGCAAAATTCTTTATATATTTATCGAAATGAGCTTTAAGTATTTAAACTATTTAAATAATGAAAGTCACGTACACTTAATTCCATTTTCAATGTCCCTTCTGAATTAATTGATTCCAGTATCCTATATAAAATAACTTTATGCGGATTTGGGCCCTACTATTAATGTTATTTTATCAAGATAAGTAAACTCTTTACTAATTACAACACTTATAATTCTTGGTTGATAGGTGATAACTCCTTATCTCAATCTTATCTTGGCCCTTTGCTTCAAAATCCAAAACCCTTTGGATGATTTTGTTGAGTATAACCAAGCAAGACTTGTAAATTTTTCAAATTTACCCTATTTATCCCAAGAAAAATAGCAACACCCTACTTAGGCAAAATCTATTACTAATGATCAAAGACTTCTATAGGTGTTTTATTTGGAAAGCATATTAACTCAATATTAATTAGGGACCTAAGTCATGTTGATTTATTTAAATAAAATAACATAAACTTAGAAAGCAATTTAAAGCAATATAAAACGCAAAATAAATAGGATTCTATGGCCCCTAACCCTTAAAAACTATTCTTCATGGGCTATGTCTTTGAAACGTCATGGATCACCATCCTTGATCTTCTTAGACCATAGTGTTTAAAAATGATTTCTGATATTTATAATAACTATTTATAATAAATTACAAAAATACAAACGATATGCAAATCGTATTTAGGTTACAAGAAAACTTTAACAATGCGTAGATCATATTTTCAATCCTAATTTGGGCTATATTAGTCACCTTATGCAATAACAATATCAAATTTAATAACGTGCATAAAATTAATAATATCAACATACTAAAAATTAAAACATGATATTAACAATTAAAAGCAATTATTATTCAATTTATTAATCATAATAATAAATCAAATAATATTATAAATAAGAATGAATGCCATAAAAAATAAAACATTCATTATTCAATTTTATCAATCATATTAATAAAATTAAACAATATATGGCATTAAAAAGACATTTCAATTTTACTAATTAAATTAATAACATTAAAACATTGATTATTTAATATTTATAATCAAATTAATAAAATTAATAAATTACCCATCACTAATTTTTATTAATTAACCTTATTATTTTTATTTAATTAAATTTAAAAGTAGTAATTAATTCCAAATTAATTAGACAAGGAAAATTGCAAAAGGAGGAGTCTTGTGCTGACCGAGCTCCAAGCCCCATAGCCCGTCGTGGCCTGCAAACTACTGTGCAGCAGTACACCTTACGCACAGCACACCCAAACTCCATGCACAGCAGCACGCAACCTCTAAAGAAGCACTCGGCGGCAAAGATTTATGGCGATTCACCACAAAAGGAACCCACCCCTTCATTCACCAGTGACCGGCAAAACTCTTAGGTGCGTCCCCATTGCCGGCACCCACGAAAACCCAACCAATTTCCGCTGCAAAACCCGCGCAACTTTTGAATGTTTTTGGAGCAATTCGAGCAAAGTTTGTTCAAATATGGGGTCCAAATTAAGGGCAAAACTCTTGATTATCATGTAATCATAATTTTTAATTATGAAAATTTTCAAGTTTTACAAGATTCAATCAAATTGAGGGTAAAATTAGGGTTTGTGAGAAGCAAATTTTTATTGGGTACTAGCATAATCAAATTATTCATACATGTCATTCAAACACCAATAAATAAGAATTTGAATCTTAATCATGCCAAAAATTCACAATTTTGTGCTTGATGAAATTCGAAATGTGGGGCTTGCCACTTTACGAGGAACAACGAAAATAAAAGAAATAATTTTCAATTAAATTCGTGCTATTCATGATTAATCCTAGCATCAAATGCATTAAATTAAATCAATTCTAACTAATTAAAATCCAATTTAAATCATGTAATTTTAATCCATTTATTAAACCTCCCCTAATTGAATTAAAATAACAAAATTTCATACATAATCAATGTAAAATATGCAAGAGGGTAACTGATACGACTATAGGAATTTAGATGCGAGCGGAATTACAAAAAACATTTTCTTAGCATCTAACCAGGATCTCATGCATATAATAATACGAATTATCAATATATAATAACCATACCTTAGATGCCTGAATTCCACAAATCAAAAGGGCACGTCTTTCAAAGATCTTAGAACGTCAATCGTCGTATCTCTAATATTGGTCCACAAGCAACGTTCGAATCTCCCAGGTATGTTAGTACGGAATCAAGAACTGCTCTTAATTACTTTTTAGGGTTTTTCATGTGAGTGTAGGCAAGGTGATTACTGAATTAGGATTAGGGTTAATAACCCCATATGTATATATTTATATATGTAACATTTACATATATAAGTATTTACACATATGAAACATTTACTTATATGTAACACTTATATATATATATATATATATATATATATATATATATATATATATATATATATATATATATATATATATATATACCTTATTTACATATATGTAACATTTATATATATTAGTCAATGTGTTAATTAAGTAACTTACCGTGACTTAATTAACCTAATTACTTTCATTGCAACTCCTAACATGATTGCATCATATTTGTTCAATCAATTGCTTATACATGTGACCTAACACTAGTAGAAAACACTTCAATTGCTTTGCCTCAATTGCAACGGTTAAATATATTTTGAAGCACATAACTATAAGTGTTGTGGTTATTCAAACAACCGCAACACTTATACACAAGTGCTACGGTTATGGAAATAACTGCAACATTTATTACAAGCGGTTATTTGAAATAACCGCAGCACTTGTGATTTATAAGTGCTTCGGTTATTTCAAATAACCGTAGCATTTATTCATGCCCAGGAAAATAATATATGACTGAATATATTATAGTAGGAGATGACGTCACTCAACTTCTCACAGGAGATGAGTTGAACGGATCTGTACTCCAAGTCTTCATGATGTTAGTTACCTAACTATTGAATATAATTTCTACTATAATATGTTTTTTCAATTTGTTCATGTTGCTAAATGGGTGTTGTTTCAATTAATTATATGGCCTGTTATGAGTTGGTCCAAGAAGAAGGACTAGGATCATTTGGTTTCATGTGCCCATCTAGGGTCTCGGCTACCTTGATCGGCAACGACCAGGATTTCGTCACTTCTTACATGGTATCTTTTATGGCCAATCACCATAAGAAGCATTTCATCTTCTGCCCATACCATGAAAGGTATGAGCTTCTTACATAGTATCTGAGGGCTTGTATGTTCGTATTTTAACCATTTACCAATCATTTTGTAGGCGTCATTGGATACTACTTGTTCTGTCCGTAGAGAAGAGGACTGTATACGTTTTCAATCCTCTTCAACGAAAACGTAATTTAGCGATAAAGGAAGTGCTAAATACGTAAGTATTTGGTAATTACATTTTATTTCACTGACAAGAGTAATAGATTAAAGTATAGTTATTGACAACTATTTTCTTTTCCAAATCTAGTGCTTTCAAGAGCTTTAAAGTTCAGTCCGGCCTCCGTAACGGATTGAAGTTGAACTGGATTCCAGCTCAGGTATCCCTATTTTCAATCATATGACTATTTTGTTGCCTTAGAATTGTATTAGATTTGTTTGATTTACATTTTATTTGGTTTCCAAATGCAGTGTACTCAGCAGATAGGAAACATTGAGTGTGGCTACTTTCTTATGCGTTTCTTATTTGACATCCTCCACAACCATGCTACTTGTGAGGATCTTTCAACGGTACGTATTATTCATGAGCTCCGTAATTTATTTTTGAGATCTAGGATATAGATAACTCGAGATCATCGATAACGAATGGATGGTGTTGTGTATGGGAATTGTGTTGTGAACACACAATTGATTTGTGAATTGTGTTGACACTACAAGAATCAAGTAAATTTCCGACGGAAAATACGTCCGTCGGATAAATTACATCGGAAAAACGCATATTTTCCGAGGGAAAAGGGTCCGTCGAAAAATTGGGGAATTTCCGATGGATTTCTGTAATTTCCCACCGAAATATCCACCGGAAAATTTCCGATGGTTTGAAACCGTCGGAGATAGCCAATTCCCATGAAAAATTCTGTCGGAAGATGGTTTGGACCTTGGATACCATTTTCTGATGGATTTTCCGACGGATTTGAGGCGGAAAATTCCGTCAATCCGTTGGAAGATTTTCGGATCTAAATTCCAAACCGCGTCTTCTTCATTTCGTCTTCTTCATTTTGAATTTCGAGCTTCAACCCACCACGCTTCTCCCTGCTTCCTCACCACCCTTAACCCACCACTCCACCGACCGCCGTCATTCCACCCCTGACTGGAAAACCGGAAATCCCACAACCACAAAACCCGACATTAATAATTCGGTTAGTTTTGTTAATGTTAATGTTTATGTTTATGTTAATTTATTAGTTTAATTTTTAATATGTAATGTTAATGTTAACGTTAATGTAATATTTATGTTAGTTTATTAGTTTAATTTTTAATATAATGTAGGTTGATTATTGATATGTTAGTTATGTTTTTATGTTAGTTTAATTAGTTTAATTTTTAATATAATGTATGTTGGTTATTAATATGTTAATTATGTTTTTATGTTAGTTTAATTAGTTTAGTTTATTAGTATAATGTATACGTTAGTTTCGTTTAGTTTAATTTAGTATAATATATATGTTAGTTTAGTCTAATGTATATTAGTTTAGTATAATATATGTTAGTTTAGTTTAGTTTAGTTTATATTAGTATAATGTATGTTATTAGTTAGTATAATGTACGTTAGTTTATTTTAGTTTAGTTTAGTTTAGTATAATGTATGTTTGTTTAGTTTGGTATAATGTATGTATGTATGTATGTATGTATGTATGTTAGTTTAGTTTAGTTTAGTTTAGTTTAGTATAATATATGTTAGTTTAGTTTGGTATAATGTATGTATGTTAGTTTAGTTTTATTTAGTTTAGTATAATGTATTTTAGTTTAGTTTAGTTTAGTATAATATATGTTAGCTTAGTTATTATAATGTATGTATGTTAGTTTAGTTTAGTATAATGTATATATGTTAGTTTAGTATGGCCGGAGGAAGAAAGGGAGATAGATCGGGGAGGAAGACGCGAAGATCTCAACCTTACCCCGAGACCGCTGAGGATGACTCTGAGACTGTTCAGGGTCTCGGTGACACTCAGGTACCAGATTTGCTTACTCAGCATGAGGATCTATCATAGCCTTAGAGCTCAGGGCAGTCAGAGCACGTACATCGGGATCTAGTGCCACACCTAGACCCGACCACAATGTGGTAAGAATATTAGATCGTATGTTATATGCATTTTGTGATTTATATTTCTAATTATCAAAAGCTACTGAAGTCCTTTTTGTTGTTCTGAAACAGGTTTGATGACCAAATAGTGAAGAAAGTCGTCTCTGGTTTGATCCAGGGGCACTATACGGCGCCTTGGAGGAACTATGGAGAGGTTGACTATGCCAGAAAAAGTCATTGTTCAGGGTATGTACCAATACAATTGTGTATTACTTTATTTGAAAAATATTTTGTTGTTACGTTTCACGAGTTTTGATTTTGCAGCAACATTTTACATGGTCACTAGAGCTAGATAGTCATATACGATCGGCATTTAATGCTCGGGCCGGTACCCACCTTCGTGACATGTTTTACACTGTCACGAAGAAGATGAAAGGTGTTAGACCGTATTAGGTGTCAGAGGAAGTGCACAAGAAGATGATGGAGATTCCTGATTCTGATGGCACGTACAAGAAGCGGTCTGCATAGAATAAGCTGAACTGAAGAGGCAGTTCCATGGAGAATGAAGTGGAGGCAACCCACTTCTAGGGTTCCGTATCAGTCGTACAACATGCAAAACGGATGGTCAGTATATGAGAATTGTTGTTTTATGTTTTGCAGTAATTAAGTTTACATATTAATGTGATTTATTTGTGTTTATGTGCAAAGGTGGTAGAAAACCAAGGGAAAATGTCATCCACTGCTGATCTTTTCCTGAAAACGCACTTCAAGGATGTGCTAGGAAAAGGAAAGGTTCTAGCAAACAAAAAAGTCCAAGGAGATTGCGATAATAAATTCATTAATTTAATTTCGCTAAAATTTAAATTCAGTAACTAGGCATGAACACTTGTGAAATGCTTCTAAGGTTCATTTTCAATGCATGAACACTTGTAACTAGGCTATATTGGTATGTTAGTGTAAGTTATAGGTTGGTTTGATAAGAAATTTGAAAAATAGGCGAGGTAGAACCCTTTTCGGCCCCCTTTCCCTTGAAAATCACGAACATCATCCCAAAACTTAGTGAAATGCTTCTAAGGTTTGTTTTCAATGCATGAACACTTGTAACTAGGCTATATTGGTATGTTAGTGCAAGTTATAGGTAAGTTTGATAAGAAATGTGAAAAATAGGAGAGGTAGAACCCTTTTTGGCCTTTTTTCCGTTGAAAATCACGAACATCGTCCCAAAACTTAGTGAAATGCTTCTAAGGTTTGTTTTCAATGCATGAACACTTGTAACTAGGCTATATTGGTATGTTAGTGCAAGTTATAGGTTAGTTTGATAAGAAATGTGAAAAACAGGCGAGGTAGAACCCTTTTTGGCCCCTTTTCCCTTAAAAATTATGAACATCGTCCCAAAACTTAGTGAAATGCTTCTAAGGTTTGTTTTCAATGCATGAACACTTGTAACTAGGCTATATAGGTATGTTAGTGTAAGTTATAGGTTAGGTTGATAAGAAATGTGAAAAATTGGCGAGGTAAAACCCTTTATTTTGACCTCTTTTCTCTTGAAACATCATTATTTCTTAATATATCTCGTTAATTTTCTGCAGGAAACATATCATAAAATGGTTGAGGAAATAAGCAGTTAGGAGTCTTCCAAAAGCGAGGATAAACTGTATTGGGATGCAGTAGGCGGGCGTAATAAGAAAGGCCGAGTAAGGGGGTTTGGTCGAGGTGCTGAGTTGTACTATCAATCCCAGTCCCAAGGATCTGGGTTCTCTCAGCAATACCACCCAGCGTCGTCTGTTGTGGCTGAGATCGAGGCTCGGGTGCAAGCTCAAATGCAGGCCCAGGTACAAGCTCAAGTGCAGGCTCAGATGGCGGAACTTGAGCGGAGGAACAAAGAGATGATGGACGAGATGTTGAGTCGCATGACCAGACTCAACACTCCATTCACATGTTCCACGATGCCGCCGCAGCAGCCGCGAGACCCTTGGGACGACGACCCCGGTTGTGGGGGAGGCTCGGCTTCTTTACCCGTCGTGTAGTTTTTTATTTCTTTTCACGTATTGTACATAATTTGAGATACAATTTAGGTTATCTAAACTGAATGTAATAATTATAATTATTAATTTATATTGATTTATTTATTTTCAAATAAAATTTTATTATGTTTTAAACAGATTGCAGTAGCGAAGAACAGGTCAATATAAAAGGGGAAGTGGAAGCAAAATTTTTTTTAAAAAAAATAAATTTTCTAACGGAAATAATCCGTCGTTTCCGACGGAATTATGGTCCGTCGGAAAATTACCCCTTTACTGACAGATTATTTCTGTCGGAAAATGCATTATTTCCAACGGATTACCCAGTCCGTCAGAAATTTCCGACGGAAATTTCCATCCCCCAGTCACCAATTTCCGACGCATTTTTTCCGTCGGAAAATACCTTTTTTCGACGAGGGTTTTTCCGATAGACATTTTCCGACGGAATCCCGTTGGAAATGACCATTTCCGACGGAAATTCACTATTTTCCGACGGATAATTTTCGTCGGAAATAAGCTTAATTCTTGTTGTGTGAGAATACACAATTGTGTTGTGAATTTTGGATGCATTGTGTTGGAATATAATCATTGTGGAAACATGTACTTTTAAAAAATGGAAATAGGTCTAATTACAGAGGAAACTCTGTCGAAATTTACGATTAGAATTATGTATCTTGTTTTGTAGATATACTAAACCTATCTTTTCTTACCCTTTCAGGCAATTCAAATAATAACGACATACTCACCTCAAGAGCTGATGGAGATTAAGGAAATATGGGCGGAATACTTTATTGGGGCCGAACAATATGTATAGGTAGAGCTAGCTTCTTCTTCGATTTTGTTTTTACTTAAATACATTAGGGTTAAATTTTTGTATTATCATTAGATTAAAACATTCTTTTTGTATATAACAATTCATTGGTTAAGTTAGTTGTAGATAATGTAAACTCATTGACATAAACTCATTGGCATATAACAATTCAAATAACATTCTTTTTGTAGATATTCATTGGCATAAACTCAGAATAAACTCATTTTCATACATATATGGCAGCAATTGGCACTCCCTAATGTTTAGAAATAGTGGGAAAGCAGGAAAAAAAAGAACACATATTTGCTGCGGTTATTATAATAAACCGCAACACATATACATTATTTGCTGCGGTTAAATCAAATAACCGCAGCACTTATTGATCGGAATAATTTTAATTTTTTTTATCTTAAATGAGTTAGTGCTGCGGTTATTTAAGAAAACCGAAGCAAATAAAGCGTATAAATGATGTGGTATTCCTAAAAATCGCAGCAAATAATAATTTAAAATTAATTTTTTTTAGTTTTAAAGAATAAATGATGCGACTATGTAAGAATAACCGCAGCAAATAAGGTTAAGTAATGTTGCGGTTATACAAAAAACCGCAGCAAATAACATTTTAATTTTTTTTTATTTTTAAGAAAAATGTTGCGGTTTTCAAGGAAACCGCAGCAAATAATATTAATTAATGTTGCGGTTAGTTGAAATAACCGCAGCAAATACTTTTTTTTATTGCTGCATCCAAACAACCGCAACATTTGTGGTTTTTTCATGTGCTTCGGCTATATGTGTTTCGTCATAATAACCGCAGCAAATAAGGTTAAATAACCGCAACAAATAGACATTTTTCTACTAGTGTAATATGACTCGGTCAACGTTAGTAGTATGTTAATGTAATTAACATACATATTATAGGTGATTTGTAGCAAAACACTATACTCCCTTAAATTACCGAATATATTATCTCCATAATTAGTCCTAATTATATTTAGGTATTACATTTGTTGAGGACATTTCCTAGTCATTTTATCATATGAATAGAAAGTTCGAAAAGTTAAGGTTAAGCACCTCTACCTTACTAAGTGATAAAGATGCAGTGAATCATATATTCTTATTTAAGAGTAAAAAGTCATTTGGATCCTTCAAATATTGAATCGAGTATTATGGGAACTTCTACCTTACAAATAAATTAAGATAACACTCGACAAAAATAAAATATTAACAAAAATAAAGTGCTTGTATCTTTTTATAAACCCCTATAATTTACAAATTTTTTTTTATCTCCTTTTACTTTTTTGTGTCAACTAAATAACTATTCGATCTTCTAATTGCCTAAACTTTCACTAACCCTAGTTTTCATAGTCAAACTGTCAAACGGCAAACCATATTAAAATTTGTGAACACCCGATTAAAAATAAAAGTAAAATATTGACCATCAGACTAAGTATAACCAAATTATAAGCTCAAAATTAACTTTTCCGCACAATACAATCAAATAAAGTACGCCAAATTTAACAATCAAATAAGTTATTTGAAGAAATGAGATATCATCTCTACGCCCCGTCCATAAGAACCTGGTTGAGTCACCGCCGAGTTAGCAAAGTACAACACTTGAAACCCAGGTTTTGATGAGAGAGGAAATCGATATTGGCGGCTGAAAGCCTGAGACTTCGCGGATTATGCGGTTGCTGTGTGCATCAGTCAAATAACCATTATAGAGGGGTTTACATATGGGAGGAGGGATATAGAGAGACTAAAATATAAAAGTGGGGAGGAGAAATAAATGCAATAATTCGGGTTATTAGTCTTGTTACAGCATGAAGTTTCGCTTGGTTTTCAAACAAAAAAAAAAAAAGTCTTGTTAAAGTTCTTATTATATTTAGATCTGTCAACTCGAATTATCGACTTAAATCTGTAAAGACTTGATTCTTTTTCATACCTATTTTATATATGAAATTGATGACATATAAAACGATCCACTGTCGTTTATATCCAGTGATTGATTAGATCAAACATACACTTGAAATCAGAATTTATTGTAACCTAATTTTTACTCAATCTAAATTTGACCGAAACATGTTTAACTAATTAAACTTTTATTTAAGGGTTAGTTTATTTACAATATTTAAATCATGAATAATTGAATCAATATCATTAGTTTAGTAGAATTGTGTTAATATGATATATTTATATTTTTACATACTAGCATGTCGATAGTAATCTGACCCAAATATGATTTGAACCCGAAAGTAGTGGAGCAAACATCCCGATTTGATTTGAACCCAAGATTAGCCGACTTGATAATTATCGGATCTGATAATATCTAACCTAATATAGCAATGTTCATTTGAATGAGTGATTTTTATGCAATTTCCCGACAAATAAAGGGTTTCAATAGTTTTTGGGCTTCGCCTTATTATGGGTGATGATAGCTTAAGTAACAACCTAATATAGCAATGTACGTTCATTTGAATTAGTAATTTTATGCAATTTCCCGACAAATCAAGGATTTCAATAGTTTTTGGGCTTCGTCTTATTAGGGGTGATGACTGATGATAGCTTAAGTAACTAAGGTAGAAATAGTTTTTGGGCGTCGCCTTATTCGTGGTGATGAAAGCTGAAGTAACTATGGTAGAAAGAGAGAAGAGTAGAATACACCGGGGAGAAAGTTACACAAGGGGTTTGTGGGATTCATTTACCCCAAGGAACACATTATTCCAGTATTTATCTATCATCTAATCTCCCTTAATCCAACCATTTAAAAAAGACCAATGAACTTTTAGAGTTTTCTGTCTAAATGGTTCCTCTCCCTATATAGGCTTGAGTACAGATCGGATATCTGATTAGAAATGAGACTTTCAGATCGGATATTCATATCCAAATATTGAATTAATATCCATATCCGATCCAAAAAGTTTGGATATTCAATTACAGGAATTTTTATGATCGGATAATGTGGATATTCGATATCCAAAAGAATTCATATCTTAATATTATTGTATTCTATATTGAGATTATTTCTTTATTGTTATAAACCCAAAGTCTCACATTGAAAAAGAATATGGAAGATGGATGGGGGGAAGTTGGTATAGGAAAAAATAAAATTTAAAATATATCTAACCCTTTTTATTGATAAAGACCAAGTTTTGATTTATTTTACAAAAATATAATCTTTAGGAGTTATTGTATTTTAAAGAGTTAGATGAAAAAAAAATGACTGGGTAAGTATAGGTAAGAATATTGACATGGTTAGGCATTTAACTATTTAAAATATAATGACCCCAACGGTTGTATATTTATGAAATAAAGCAAATATTGACCGTTTTATTAACAAGATGAGTCAAAGGTTTTACTTTTAGTTTCAATTTTTCCGTTGGTATATATAAACCTAGAGTTTCACATTGAAAAAAAATGAAAGATGGTTGGAGAGAATTTGTATATAATTGTAGTGGTTTTCAACAAAAACTAAACTGAGCTATTTAATACTAAATTTTGGCACATTGCATTATTGCCTATTGGAAATAATACTTGATATTGATGTAATTTTTATATACTTATAATTTGGCTATTTATCATAAAAAATCAAATCAAATGCTAATTATATCATCAAATATTTGGATTTTTGGATAGTCTTGCTATGCCCTGCCCTTATTCCCTACCCTGAATCCAGGCAAAGAGATAAGATGGAAAGCTTTTAAGAATTATTAATAAAATTATACACATCCTTTTAGATATGACTTGTTGTAGTTAAAATAGGTGCGACATTTAAGAAGACTAACGTTCGATAAAAGTACTAGTACACGAAGAGCCTAATATAAAGATGTAATCCTTCACATCTAAACGGCACGTCAAATCATAAAGTAGAAGTATTTAGTTATATACTTCATATAATAAAATAGAAGCAATGCAACAACAAGGGTTATCTGAAGCAATAAAAAATTATGAAAATTTAAGTTGGAGTAGTTGCATAGCAAAGCGTCAATCATCAATGGCGGCATCTAAACGAAACATCGTTACAATCCATTTCTCGTCAACCTCATTGTGTAAATAGCAGAAGCTTGCGTTGTCTCATTTTGTAAGTGACCAGTTTTTATCCCAAGGAAAGTCGCTGCTAGAAATTTAGGATAACAACACTGTAACTGTCATTGTCGGTGGGTAGGTAGGTGATGAATCAGAAAATTCTACTCCGCACAGTAATACTGAATGAGTTTCTTACAAATTTTTCCACAAGAAACATCAACCTCAAATTCCTTGCTGGTCAGACGACTGCAACGTAGACTAACACAAGTAGAAGAAACATTTCTAAATAGTATATAACACTTAAAAGACAGCTAAACTGCAATGTTAAGGGACACAAACAAGCTTTGATGTCTAGTAATATGTCCAATACAAACAATAAACTTCTGTTTGTACTCAATTTGGGTTGCATGCTGTCGTTCTTTCATGCAAAGGCATATAACCCTGGACGAACAGAAGCTAAAGCACTTCTTAAGTGGAAACAAACCTTTCAAAACAAATCAGCCTTCTCATCATGGCTCATACCACAAAATCTCAATTCTTCCTCAAACACAAGCCCATGCAGCTGGCAAGGAATCGCCTGCGACAGCGCTGGAAGAGTCACCAACATCACTTTGTCCCGGTTAGAATTGCAAGGTACGATCGATACCTTAGATTTCTCTTCATTCCCATATTTAACTTATCTAGACCTCAGTAATAACAGTATCTCTGGTGCAATACCTCCTGGTATAGGCATGATTTCTGAACTCAAGTACCTTGATCTGTCAACTAATTACCTTAATGGTACCTTACCTCTTTCCCTTTCCAATCTGACACTAGTTGAGCAGCTCTCCTTCTCTAATAATTTTTTTACGGGCCAGATAGACCCGAGTTTGTTTCCTGGTGCATCAATGCAAAAAAATTCTGGTCTCATTAGTATTCAAGGAATCGTCGTCCAAAATACTCATCTAGAAGGTCCAATACCCTCAACCATAGGTAACTGTCAGAACCTTTCCTTCATTGCCCTCGATAATAATAGATTTTCAGGTCATATTCCCGCGTCACTGGGTAACATAAGTGAGTTAACAACCCTGTTTCTTTCCCGAAATTACTTAACCGGGCCAATACCAGCCTCACTTGGTAGGCTCAGAAAGCTAACAGACCTTCGCTTGTTCGAAAATCAATTGTCTGGCCATGTGCCTCAAGAGATAGGAAACTTCTCATCCATCGCCAATCTTCAATTGTCTAGAAACAACTTCACGGGATCACTACCGCCACAAGTGTGCAAGGGTGGCGAGCTTTTCTACATATCCGCTTCTAGTAACAGATTTACAGGTCCTGTACCAATGAGCCTAAAGAATTGCCCGAATTTGAATAAAGTTTATCTCCAACATAACCATCTCACAGGAGACCTTGATCAAGCCTTTGGAGTGTATCCCAGATTGGTTTATATCGACTTAAGCTTTAACCGACTGGGAGGTAAGATCTCACCAGAGTGGGGAAAGTCTAAGAACTTGACTGCCCTACTACTGGCTGGAAACTCAGTCAGTGGTGAAATTCCTAAAGATCTTTTCAGTCTGCCAAATTTACAGGAATTAGACCTCTCATCGAATAGGTTACATGGAACAATACCACCAGAAGTCGGCGAAAGCTCCAAACTGTTTCAATTATCTCTTCAGAATAATATGCTCACAGGTCCGGTGCCAGTACAGGTAGGAGCCCTAGATGAACTGAAACAAATGGATCTCTCTGGAAACAACTTGACTGGACAGATCCCTCATGAAATCGGGAGCTGCTCTAATTTGCTGAGTTTGAACATGAGCAAAAATCGTTTAAAGGGCTCAATACCAGATGAGATCGGGCAGTTAGCTCAGTTGCAGATTTTTCTGGATTTGAGTTATAATTTTTTCAATGGAGAGATACCAGTGAATCTGGGGAAGCTCCAAGACCTTCAAATCATGAACCTTTCGCATAACAATCTTACTGGCTCAATCCCAATGTCTCTTGCCAACATTGCAAGCTTGATAAGTGCTGATTTCTCTGATAATGAACTAGAGGGCTCTGTACCTGACAGCAAGACCTTTTCTTTGTTTCCTCTGGAATCCTTTTCTGGCAATCAGGACCTGTGTGGTAATATTAAGGGCATGAGACCTTGCCACAATACATCTCCAACTAGAAGGAATAAAAGCAGAGTTATATTTATTGCAGCTATAACTTTTGCAACTATACTGTCATTTCTTCTTCTTGTTGCCTGCAGCATATTACTCTGCGGAAGACACAGAGCAGGAAACCACAAACAACAGGAATTGCATGAAAGATCCAGAGACGTATTCACTGTACTGAACTTTGACGGCAACATAGTTTACAACGACATAGTTGAAGCAACGGAGAACTTCAACAGTCTGTATTGCATTGGAAGTGGAGCATCTGGTACTGTTTATAAAGCAGAGCTTCCCAATGGTCAAGTGTTGGCAGTTAAAAAGCTCAACGCCAACACCTTAGAGAAGGCAGTGGTAGCAGCCAGGAATTTCGTGAATGAGGTAACAGCACTGATAGAGATTCGACATAGGAACATTGTGAGATTTTACGGGTTTTGTCTGCATGAGAACGTGACATTCCTGGTTTACAAGTATGTGGAACGAGGAAGCTTGGCTGATATTTTATGCAGCGACAAAGGAGCAAAGGAGCTGGACTGGTACAAGCGGGTCAGAATCATCAAGGGTGTAGCTGATGCCTTGGCTTACTTGCACCATGGATGCACACCACCTGTTGTTCACCGTGACATCTCAAGTAAAAATGTTTTGGTATGCGCAAAACTGGAGGCGTATGTCGCAGACTTTGGCACTGCGAAGTTCCTATTACCTGATTCATCTAACTGGACCACAATTGCTGGAACATACGGCTACCTTGCCCCAGGTAGGATATTATCCAATCTCAATTACATGAAATATACAAGAGACCAAACTAAATAACATTTTGTTCTTGCAGAGCTGGCCTACACCATGGCATTAACTGAAAAATGTGATGTGTACAGCTTCGGCGTTCTTGCAGTAGAAATCCTAATGGGAGCACATCCGCAGGAGCAGATTTTAAGCCTTTCTTCAAGAATGTCATATAACCAAGTGAAATTACAAGCCAAAGATGTCTTAGACCACCGTCTTGAATTTCCTACAAGTAAAGAGCTCATACAACAGGTGGAGTTCATCCTACAATTAGCAATATCATGCCTAAATGTTATTCCACAATCAAGGCCTACAATGGATTACGTCTCTCAGATGTTTGAAATCAAATGTGGAACCAGTAACCCCAAAGACATCGAGTTCTGATCCAGCATCCATGATGTATGATTCTTGGAATGAAAATTACGCCCATAATATGTTTAAGGTTTGTACCAAAGTAAGCTCATAAAAATAATTCGTCAGAAGCTATATTTGTACACATTATTAAGTACCATGCTCCAGGATGCAAAAGATATTCTGCAAAGCAATTGTAGTTACATTTGTTGTTTTGAGCGCAGCCTAAAAAATTGATAGCCATGCTTTCTATTAATTGTATACTTCTTCTAATGAGCAGCATCTCCACTCCTATGAGTTTCTCTTTATCCCTATAATTACTAGGTATTGAAATAATGATTGCTTATTCAAAACCAATCTTGTACGAACACTTGCTCAAAACAAAGATGATTTGTTATGTTTGCATGAGTTAAATGTCCACCCAAGTTATTAATTAGCATACAAGATTTTGGATTTATCTATAAAAAACAAAACAAACTTATATCAAAGAATATCAAAACATTTAATCCATACAGCATTAGATTATATATGTTCAATGGCATAAATATATTGCTGCAAAAAAATTGCAAGAAAATAAGGGAGAAGCCAAAAAAGAGTAAGCTAAAGAATAGTGAATGGGTAGAGAGGATAAAAGGAGGACGGGATACAGCTAGGTTCATACAGAATGGATGATTAACTTTTTGAATCCATTACTATTAAATTCATTACAACATTTAATTGTGAAAGCCTCATTTGTATTGTTTAGATTCTTCATGATCTTGCAAAATTTGTCATTCAATTTGATATGTCAACGTTATACCAATTTAATTTGTATCATCAATCTATAACTGCTACATCACAACTTTTTCAATTAACCTATAATAAATTGAATTATTCGTATTAGTTGGATAAACTTTGTTAATATTGGCTTTAATAAGCATCCATCCCTTTATTTTTACCCCATTTCTATTATAGAGTCAAAGTTTTAAAAGTTTAGCCACAAATTTTCCATATGTTGTAAGAATATATTAAAATTTGAGTATCCTAATTTGAGTTTATTTGAAATATATGTCTATATATGATATTTGATACTTGTATGATATGTTTGATAGAATGATTCAATCATCAATTGATTTTACGATATGTAAATGATTGACATAGAAAATACAATGACACATTGATACACTGATATACACATCTCCATACTCCTCTGTCACAATAATACACATCTAATAATCACTAACTCATAAATATTTTGTTCCACGATGACTTATCATCATAATTATTATCTAATTAATAAACTAATAATAATATAAAAATAAGTTATGGAGTGATCGAACTAGCCCGAGATTATCTGATATGACTCGAGGTGGATAAAACAAATAATAAAAAAGGTGAATCATAAACCAATACTAATATATTATCATCAATGACCGATTCAAACCCGATAAGGCCTGACCCGAATTTCAACCCAAATGGAGATGACCCATTTCAATAAGCAACTTGAGCCGAAATTTACCTGGAACAAAACAACCCGTTTAGGAACCAATTTGGATTGACCCGAACCGATTATGACCCAACCCTGAAATCTACTTAAACTGAAAATAACCTACTATAACCTGTCCATGAATCGATTTAGATTAACCTGAACCGAACATGATACGAACCTAAAATCTACTTGAATCGGAAACTACCCACTATAACCCGTCATGAAACCGATCCGAATTGACTTAACCCTAACATGATCTGAACCGTATACGACATGTCTTGAACCCGAACAGAACTCAACAAAGAAAATAACTAATTTGACCAAATCCAATAATGACTCGATCTCACCTGACCCAAAAGGCCAAATTTACCCGTTTTAACCGACTCGATAAGAACTGACCCGCGATGGGTCAACTTAAAACCGACTTATGGACCCTAGTTGACATCCCTAATTACTAGTCATTCAATGTAAAATGTTTTAGTTATTTAAATAAGAACTTATTTAGGTGGAAATCAAGCTTAATAGCATAACTGATAAAAAATATAATCAGTATTGAAAACATAATTAAATCAGCATAAAAACATATTAAAAGTGTAACCGAAATGCCATTAGTACAAAAAGGTACATTTGCATTGCCCTATTTGTTTCGGTTAAAAAGTAAAGTGCAATAAATTTTTTGGTTATTTGAGACGGCTGGTTAGTGCAAACGCAGCGAATAGAATGTCAGTTGCATCGGTTAAAAACTTCAACCATAGAAACTGTCTTAAATAATTATTTGGTTTGGCTTCCATAATTGACCGTTGCAAATAAAAAGGAATATTTGCCGCTTTAGTTTCGTTAATTGATCGTTGGAGTTGTTCCAATTGTATTTATTTGCTTCAGTGATCGAGTGACTACAGCAATTGTGGGCAGCCTTTCCCTATTCCTTTTCACCCCACCTCTAGGTTCATTAATCTATTCTTCATTCTACACCGAAATCAGCCGCCCGCCTCCACTCTTCTTCTACACTAGCGCAACCCCATCTCCTCACTGCCACCTCTGTCACCGGCAACCTCTCAGTCGCCAAATCAAGCCTCACAATTCAATTTTTTTCAGGCTTTTCCTATGTATTTTTGGCCTCCCAAATTAGAATCATATTGGTAATTTGAGGATAAGGTTCATCAACATACTCCATTTGTTGAATATGACTTATTCAAAGTTAGTGATATGAAAGCTTAATAAGCAATATGAAGAGCGATATAGAAAGTCAGTGACTAGAAAATAAATTATCTCAACAATACTTGATTAATTAAAGTATAATACAAAAAAATATAACAAAATAATAACATATAGGGACCAATTAAAAACAGGTGGCACATATTAGTTTCATAGAAGATTTCGACTCAATAATGATATAATGTGATCTTACATAGGAGTTTAGTACTCCTTTTAGTTTCCAACAAAATATAATACTACATACTCCGTATAAATTTCATGAAAGCGATGTAACTATATATTATAAACTTATAACATTCTAATAAAAAAAAAATAACATTAATTGTTGTATGGTTTGTTGCAGCTTTGTTCAATATGAGTGTAATAATCATCATCATTAGAGTACCCAGTAATGGATGAAAAACTACAAAAAAATAAAATAAAAAACAATTAAAATACATTGTGAATGAGCAAGAAATTAGATCTTAAGAACCTGCTATGGGAAGGAGATAGAGATCGTGATTGCATTATACCACGTATGGTATAGTTTAGATAAATTAAGGAGCATTTTTGACTTTGTAAGCCCTAGATATATAGATGAGAGGACATATTGACTCTTCATCTCTTAAATTCAACATATGATATTTTACATATATATAGTGATTCTTTTTTTAACTCATAGTGACCAAATAATTTTTTTCACTTACAGTGACTTCTTTTTATTGTTATAGTGACATTTTTTATTTTTATAATTACTATTTTTTATTATTACAGAAACTATTTTTTTACGTGAAATCTCTAACATTGGATCTTACCATTTGAATGACCAAAATCTCTTCTTATTTTAAGTATTCTTCTCATTTGATCCCTCTCATATATATTATATATGATGGTGTTATGGGAACGTAACTAAAATATATTTGGTAGAAAAGACCTTAAGTAAAATCAAAGGCAGTCGTCAGATTAAACGATGGATCAGCTTTAGTGGAAATTAGAACGAGTATAATATAAGAGAAAACAAAAACTTAAGAATTTGCAACTGAAAAGATGGAAGAGTAGGAGTCAAAGGATTATAGTTTACGGCGTTGCTTTTCCAAGATGTAGGAGGCCTGTTTATTATGGGCCATGGCAATAATAATCGTTGCAACATATAAAGAGCGACTTGACAGTTGAGAAACTTCCGTGACGACCTCCTCCATGAGAACAGCAACTACAAACTGCAGAAGAATCTAATGGAAAACAAGTAAACATTCGATTAGAATATAATGCACTTGGATCATTACATCGGATATGAATCAAAAACATTGCGACCAAAGTGCCCTCAAAAACATAGATTACCTGTTATGAAAAAACTTGTGATTAGCAGAGCGTAGATAATAAAGCGGCAATAACTATTAAGAACCATGTGTAAAGCTTATTCTTAAAGCTTATTGTACGTCTTTTAGTGCTAATGTTAATTCATGGAGGAAGCGATCCCATTTTATAATCAGTGGGGCGATACCTTTTGTCGCAATTACGACGACTAGATCAACATCAATGCGTACAGTCGGGTTGGTGAATTTCTAGGAAGAAAACATTTATAAGCTTTGTCTTTTTTCAAAGAATTAGATACGTTGAATATGTTGAAAAGGAAAAAAAAAATGTATTTTTATAATAAATGTTGTGTGCGTATGAATATAATAAGATTATTATATGGTTAACAAAAGTTATCTTTCAATATAACAAAAGCTACTTTTTAATAATATAAAAATTACCCTTTAATATAACAAAGTCACCAATACAATAAAAATACTATAAATTCAGCAAATAAAAATTGAAATATGTTCCAAAAGGAAATGTTAGAACAAAAGTTACCCGTCAATTGAAAAATTGCAAAAAAGTTACCCCTCAGTAAAACCAAAACCGCCCTTTTATAGAATAAAAGTCACCCTTCAATTTAACAAAAATAATTTTACAAAGTTTTTGTGTTAAAAATAAGGAAAGATTTTGTATACACACGAGATATAATAAGGTTATTGTGTATCTAATAAAAGTTATCCCTCAATGCAACAAAAATTATCGCTCAATACAACAAAAGTTATCCCTCAATACAACAAAAGTTACCTTTTATAACAAGAGATATTACAATTTTATTTGATAAAGATTGAGACATATTCAAAAATTTTGTTGCATATATTATACAAAAATTACCCATAAATAAAAAAAAGTCACCTCTTCAGACGATAAAATTCCCCATCAACTTAACTAAAGCGATTTGTAAGGGTTATTCATTCTATATAATTATGCATGTGTCCATACTTTATTCAAATTTTTGTGTTTTTAATAGGTTTCATCTGTTAACTCTAACTCTAAGCAGTCGTAATTATTAAATATTTAACCCGCCCAAGCCCAACTATTATACTTAATTAACAGTCTCGCCGACTTAAGTTCACAATCTGGTAAACAGGTTAAACAATCTTTTTTGTTTTCCTTCTCACTGTCATATTCATCAAAATAGCCATCAACTCCCTCCATCATTATTCATTATGAGCAAATTTATGCATCAAAATTACCTCTCTCCCAATTGATAAATATAATTTTGAAATTTTGAGATTTAGTAATATAAAGTAATTTTAAAGTTTACGTATAAAATTCATGCAAAAAACTAAAGAAAAGAAATTAACTTAAAACAAAAAATATCATCATGGTGATAAAATAATAATATAGATCAAAAAAATTATTTTTTTATTTTTTTATGGTAGAAAACATGAAGACCTTATGACGGAAGCCATTAGAATGAAAAATACTCCTACCAGCATAAAATATTCCGAGTTGGGATAAAATAATTTATTTTTCTAGTTATTTAGAAACTTTGGGCGAAAGGAAAGGGATAAAATGACACTTACAGAGATCATTCAAGACGTGCAATGTCGTCTGATTTTACCATTCTAATAGGTTAATACAAGTAAAGGACCATTTTCAAAATGTTATTTAATTGAAAGTTGTGACCTATAAAAAAGGCCTTCCATGGTTTAGATTTTTGTCCAATTTTTCCAAAAAACAAATAAAAACTTTTTAAATATTTTGATAGACCATATTTTCAAAATATTTTTTTTTTCATTTATTATATTGAACATATAATAGAATACTAAATATACAATAGAAAGAATAACGTATCCCAAAAAACCTTAGCATGAAATATATTTCGTAGCATTAATTTGGAATTTATTGATCATATAGTCACGAGGCTTTTCTAATTTATATTGGGTATAAATCACTATGCATATCTCAAGGGTTATTTTCATAATTTTATTTTTATATCTGAAATCATTATTTTTATACTTGATATTATTATTTCTTTATTTAATAAATAGGGTCATTTTTTATAATTTTATTTTTGTGCCTAAAATAATACCACTTATATCTGATAAAATAACACTTATACATGAGATAGTATCACCAAACAGGGTGAAAGCCATGCCTTCTTCAAAAAATTTCAAGGTACCCAGTTATCATGACTTAGCAAAATTTAATGCCATCGCTACAAAAATCCCGAAAACTCTTGCCTTGACAAAAATCCTCACTTTTACACCTTAAAAACTTACCAAAACTAGAAAACTCATGAGTTCGTCTCTGAAATCCAAATCGGTAAAATCTCGAGTTTACCCCTAAAATCTAAATCGGTAAAATCTCGAGTTAACCACTGAAATCCAAATCATTAAATGCCCGTAAACCTTCTATTGGGTTAAAATTTTGTGCCTCTCTAATTTGACAAAGCCCAGAAATTATACCTAAACCTCCTATAGGGGTGTAATCATGACATTGCCCCTCCAAATCGGTAAAACCTAGAAATTATCCCTAAACATCCCATATAGGGTAAAAATCCAAAACTTTCCCTGAATTTATCTGGGGATAAAGCCCCAAAATTACCCCTAATCACCATATAAAGCCTTTAGCCGTTAAAAACCAAACATATCCCAAGGTGGTGCATTTGTTCGAATCCATGCATATTGAGTCCGTCTTATGCATCTGATTCATTCTTATAATTGAGGCCAACTTCCTAAGTTGGGGATTGATTAATGGAGGAGTTACAAGCCTTGTAGATACAATATTTATGCTGGACGTAGTTCAAGGAGGAAGTTACGTACGGTTTAAGTGCAAGAGCATTGGAACAATGATAAGGCTAATTAAAGAAGGGGTTATTACTTTGAAGAGCTTGTCAATTGACGCATTCACTTTCAACAATCTTACACTTTATTTATGCTTTCTATTCGTTCTTTCTTGCTTATCCATCATTTAACTAGTTGTTAAGAGTCTCAGCCTTAATTTTTGGTTAGTTGACAGTCATTGGCATAACACTATTTCACACTCACAAGAGTGTGCTAAGTTCAAAGAATTCTTAACTGTTATCCAATGACCAACAAATATTTATGTGTGTTATTGGTGAGTATTGATATTAGGGGTGTGCATAAACGGTTAACCGTACCATTAAGCCTTAAGAATACGGTTAATCGTCATCAAGGTTATTGGAAAAGGCTAACCGTAACTGTACTGTTAAGTAATATTAATTGATATATAAGCAGTAACCGGTATTTAACGGTACGGTTAGTTAACTGTTAACCGTTTCATTCCATTTTCATGCACGTGTACACCTAATATTGTAAAATTATTTGTATAATTTATTAGCTCATTTGGGTCTTCTACAATAGTAATAACACATATTTATATAAGGTATGATTATGCATAAATTTTTTTTGTGATATTCATTCATATTTTAGCCTTTTAAGTTTAGTTTTTTAAAAAAATAATAATAACGATTAACTGACAGTTATCCGTTACAAAAATCTCATAACCATGACCGTAAGGTTAATAGTTCAGTAACCGTAACCGTTAATTCTTAACGGTTCTGTAAAATAACCGTTAATATGAACCGGTTATACACAGTTAATGGTTACGGATATTTTGCACACCCCTAATTGACATTATGTATAGACAATTGAGTTTCCATAGAAAACTTAATCCGGTCCGTTTTATGTCTCGAAGTCTTCTTACTTGCTTTCAATTGTTAGATTCGTTACCCAACCTTGTAAAGTTGAAAAAAAAAAAACTAGAATTTAGTGAACTCCAAAGTTGCATTATGGTCGAAGTGATGTATGGGAAAATCTTCTAACATGAAGAAATTTGACATGTTTGAAGCCAAAGTTCACGGTGTGAGGGGCCGGGTCAAATTAAAAGTTGTTGCATAGACTTTAGATGGAGTAGAATAGTCAAGTCTATGGACTATGAAACTAACCCTTTGGCAGCACTGTTATAATTATTCTAAACGGTGTATGAGGAATGGCATGGACAACTACTCATCATTTTGTAAACTTGGTATGGACAAGGACTAGATTATCGTCATACTTACGCTTGATATCCATACTCTTGTTTATTTGCTAAACATGTTATAGAATTTGTATCATTATGAAAAAATACATGAATGTATTGTATAATTAAATAAAATAAAGCAATTACATCCAGGGCATAGCTTAAAAATTTGCATAATTAAATTCTCGTATGAATTGTGACTTTTGAGGTTAGCCATCGCTGTAGGAGAAGAGAAGCCCAAATTTCAACACACAAATGAGAACACTTAAATAGCAATATTTTTTCATGGTCAAAGAAATGTTTATGACTAATGAAATTTGATTGAAAAAGACTATCAAACAAGCAAGTGATGTGAGGGTCCCTTTGAAATCAAAGGTGTTAAAAAATATTACAAAGGGTGGAAGTTCCGATTCGTTTTTTACCTGGTTTTTTTACTAAAAGAAAATAACCTTTATTGATTAAAACTGATTTTTACGAATAAAAATTAATTTTTACTAATTTTTTTTATAGTATTTTTACATTAGACTACTTATTTTGACTTATATTTATTACATTAAGTTTTATAGATTGATTATTTTCTTAAGGTGAACTAAACAACACTGAAGTTTTTTGTATTTTTATGAATAGTATTTGACATTTTGTTATAAATTGATAAATTCGCTTGAATAAAAAAATAGTAATAAAAAAGCTCCCCCAATAATGTTTAAGCAAACTATGGTTAGAAAAAAACTTAACGGAATATCTACATTGGTAGACTTACCCAAATCAAAATATATCTTCTCATAAATTATTGTTTCCTAGAAAAATTGCTTTTAGTTATTTATTCCAAAATTTATTTTTTGATAGTCTAATAAAATTCCTATATTTGTATTCCGGAAGTTTAACTTTAAAGTTCAACAGAGAAATGTAAATAGAACCTTAACTAAAATTTCCAGCTTGAGTGTTCTCAAGTTTAATTGAGCAAAAAAGGATCTAATACATACTGTCGGGATTAGAGGTGTTTAAATGGGAGGGGCCTCGTTAAGGGCCTTTTATCAGCCCGTTTGTTAAATGGCCTAATAAAAAATGGGTCTAATGGGTCGGTCTCTTAAAGGGTATGTTTTATTGGGTCTATAATGGGTCAAGTCGGGTTAATAATGAACCTATAGTTTTCATGACTTTTAAACATTATTAGGTAATTAGTTATTTCCATATACTTACCGATAGTCCACTACCAAATATTAGAGGTGATACATGTAAATTATCACCCTCTATAGATAGAAACTATGCTCTCTTTGGACGGCCTGACTTGACTCGACTCGACTCATTATCTATCTCCTTTAACCTGGCCCGACACGGCTCATTTAGCATCTCCTTCCTTTAGCTCGTCCCGGCCCGTTTTTCATGTGACCCATCCCGATCTTTACCCGACCCAATGCACAGGTCTAGTCGGGATCACGAAAAATTAAATCCGCCGCAAATATTGGTCTTTAGAAAATATAACAACAATCAATGAACTTTTGAGATAAAATGTTCAGTGAAGAAGAAATTAGCCACACCACAGTTGTATGATATGTGAAGATCAGATGTATTTTAGACGTGTCTCATAAATTTGTCTCAAATTATTCATATGATTATTCCTGGAAGGTCTACAATTATACATGTATCATGTATGAACAAAATCCCCAAAGAGTAAAGACCAAGATAGGACTTTAAAACCACTCATGAGATCATTCAGTAGTATGACTACTGCAATGCTTGTGAGTGTCACTCTGACTGCATTAAGGACCCTGCAAGCATTGTTGATGCTAGAAACAGTACTCTCGCGGCACCCATTAGTTCGAACAATCGCATTCCAACCTATGATGCAGGGATTCATCATATCCATGCCGTATCTCGTACCTGATATGGGTATGTATTGGATACGTTACGAATATGGCAAAAATATGTCTCAAAGACTCTAGATACGGGGTGGATATGGATGGATGAGGTCGGATTATGGCTGGGCCGTATCCAAACTGTACCCAGCTTAATTTAGCCAGAAAATAAAAAAAAAAAATGCTTTGCTAGATGTTTACAGCCCATTGTTTCATTACATGTTTACGGCCAGTTATTCACTCAGCCCAAATGAATATGTCGAAAAAAGCTTTCCTAGATCAGTGGTGAATGACGGTACATCTCTTCGATCTCTCCACCTTTCTGCATCTCTCTTTGATCTCTGCATCTCTCTTCTCCCCATTATTAGTGCATCTCTCTTCGTGCCTTCTGTATTAGTGCAGTGAAGTGGCAAGCGGCGACTGCAGTAGAGCGGTGTGTGGCGGCTGTAGTAAGATGATTCGCAACGGTCACAAAGCTCGATTTTAATTGCTTTTCTCATGATTGTTTATGCATACACTGCTATATATTCATTTTTCCTCCATCATTGTAATGCTTAAATTTTTTAAAATTATCAAACAAGGTCTTCCAGCCATGGTAATCAATGATGAATGGACTTCTTATAGGGAAGAAGACATGGGGAAGACAAACTTTGTAAAGGAAATGATTGTGAATTATGATTGGTGAGAGAAAGTAACTAAAATAACTGAATTAACAAGGCCAACCTATGAGTTGATAACATTTTGGGACATGAACAAGTCATGCCTTCACTTCGTGTATGAGATGTGGGATTCTATGATTGAGAAAGTAAAGCTTGACATTTCTAAGAAAGAAAAACATACTATTTTGGAGCCTAGTCCATTATTTGATGTGGTTTATGAAATCTTGTTAGCTCATTGGGCATAAAGCTATACTCCTCTTCATTGTCTTGCTCACTCATTAAATGTAAAGTCTATTCTCTTTAAAGAATAGTCTTATTAAGCTTTTACTTTCTAAACACATAATAAATATTTTTTTTTATGTCGAAAGGTTTCATAGTGATGAATGGTTATTTGAGGATTCCACTAGAGTTTCTCACCATCCAGATGGTCAAATATCGAGAGAGAGATAGACCTATTTTCTTCAATTATTTCCACATGGTGATTAGCATAGTAAAGAAATAGATTAATATGCAATTTTTTTCTTTCAAGAGGATCTAACCATCATTTCAAGAATACTAGTCCTCTCTTTACCTTTATTGATAAAGTTAAAATAATTAAGGAGCACTTTAATGTATCTAAGATCCCTTATGCTAGAAAAGTTGAGAATATAGTAGCTCATTTAGTTGCCCAAATAAATACTAGAGGGGCTACGCCAGAATACATTTGTAATGGTTCCTTCCCTCAAGGGATTTCCTCCCTTGTGGAAACCGACCTAACATGAGTTAATTTATAAAATTTACCTTCTTTTAAAAAAATCATCATCTCAAGGATGTACTTTATGAAACCTAAGAGTTAGTGGGCCAATTTTGGACCACAAACTCCTCTCTCCAATCTTTAGCTTTTAAAGCACTTTGGCAGCCCACTTCATCCTCTTTTACGGAGTAAATTGGAGTACATACTCTTCATTCACTCACTTAGGAGGAACAAGTTAAATCCAAGTCATGCCCAAGATTGGGTATACATCCATATGAATCTTGACAATTATGAATAAACTCCAAACAATATGAGGATGAAAAGTCTAAGATGTGGGATGTTGGTTGAGATGCATTTGATTCTATGGAGGATATAATTTAGGGTCCTTGAGATAGCGAGATGCTTATTGGAGAATGATATGTTTTATTTGCATTAATTTGATGTTTTCAGATATTTAAAATATGGTTTTTAATATATATAATTTATATGTGTTTTTTTTGCATACTGTTTTTATAAATTTGATTTTTTTGTTTTTTGTATCCATGTCCTTATTGAGATTCATATCGGTGTAATATATCCCCCAAGAAGGACCATGCAGTATGTACTTCTTCTGTCCTTGAAATCTTTGGCTTCTTCTTTCATCCCTTGGAAAGCCCTCCCCAATACAGGGCTTGAAGTCATAAACATAAGTCCAAATAACAAAACTATGACTTGCTGCTCAAGCACCACATGGAATGAATATCTCCCTAAGAACTTCAAAAATACTAGTTTAGATAGCAAAAATATGAGGCCATGGAGAGAAGATCCCAAGACGTCCCACATAAATCTCATGGTGTACTGGGTTTTATCTACATTAGCAAACATCTATGAGTTTGAATCTTGTATAATGATAGTCAAAGAAGAAGTAATCATGACAACAAAATTCATAATTGAATCATTTATTACTTAGTTTCTAGCAAGGAGATAACCAAATAGTGTGAAAAAGATGAGAGAAGAAGATGCCAGAAGTGCAACAGTTGATGCTAAAAGGTAGGCATAAGCATATGCATAGAAGAGTTTATCAGCTGCACATAGGAATCCCACGACTGCATAAGAAAGAGTGAGTTTCAAGTTCAAATGGGATGGAAATGTGTTGCAAAAGGTGTATGTAGGAATTAAGGCAAAAGCAGCTAAAAGCCATCCTGCAACAGTGCCACTGCTACCCATGATATAATCAATTTGCTTTTCCCGCTGTTGGAAAAATAGAGACTCGACAGAAGACTTGAAGCAGGGAATGCAACAAGCATGGCTCCTTCTTGTATTGGATGAGCTTGAGTGCATCTCCGTTATCCTTAATTTAGAGATCCTTAACATATCATCTTGTCTAACTAATGCTCCCTGGTTGGCCACTTGATTCAAAGAATGTCATAGCATCAACGGTTAAGTACAACTAAAATAATTCATAAGATGTTTTATTGTGTATATATATACACACAAACATGAATTTTGTCAAGCACCCGCCAAATTTCAAATGAATATTCAATATTGTTCATTAGTAGCAGTCTCCAATTATCACATAAGGAGTGAATACAACATGCAATTAGATTATGAACTTGACTATACCAATGTATCAACATACCAATCGTCGAAGTTTGCATGACATGATTCATTCTCCTCAAAATTTTTATATACATAAAATAAGTTCATGATTAGTCAGCCAACATTAGCATTCCTAGCCTATATTTCAACCATGGACCTTCCAATACGCTTACGAGCGGATGTAAATCATGAAAACTGTCATGAAGGACGTGCTTCCCATTACTGAGAATCGAGCAACACCAACGGTGTGTGTAGGGACCTATATGCAAATTGTTTGAAATTATTATTTCATGTTCATTTAGGACGTATAGGGAGAATTTCAACTCATACAAACATCATGGGCTGGTATCTTTTACATTTTACCAAATATCATGGGCTTGTTGGCTTATATACATAAAAAAGAAGGGGGCCTGATGAGTGGTTTCAACAAGTGTTTGTGCATGGGTTCATTGTACTAAATGATAGCTCAAAAGGACAATGTTGTGGATGTGAATGAGTTTGTTGTAATGGCATTCCATCGGCCTTATCAAAATTTAGCATTTGCTAGCGCAAATAAGATCCTGCACTCGAGTGCACGATGCGCATCGTGCACCCTGGACAATTCAACTGATCATTTAGACAATTTCACTGACCATTTACATAATTTCAATGAACATTTTATTTATTTCACTGACCATTTACTAAACCTCATTGATCATTTGCCCAATGAATATGTCCTTCATTTCAATGACCATTTACTAAATCTCATTGAACATTTGCTCATTGAACATTTGATAATTCCACTGACCATTTAGATAATTCCAATGAACATTTCCTTTATTTCACTAACCATTTACTAAACCTCATTGACCATTTCATTTCAATGACCATTTACTAAATCTCAGTGAACATTTGCTCACTGAACATTTGATAAATTTCACTGAACATCTAATTAAATCCACTGAATTGTGCTGCACTTTACACAGGGTGCATGATGCGCATCATGCACCCAGGTGCAGGATCCATATTTGCTTATCGTAGAGACTAAGCATGGACACCAATACTCATAGCATGGAGATATTGTCATCAGGTTAGTGATATGTTCTGTTGGAAGGGACTAGTACTCATTTTGGATATAGATGAAGCAATTGCATATTGTTATAGTATTAGAATCGATGCTTGTAGCCTAGTACCCATACCTATGAGTCCCAAGGGTTACTTAACTAGCCCCACCTACACTTTTAGTAAGGTCGTTGAGAGGCTAGGTGACTCGTATATTTGGTTGTAGTCGTACAAGACTTTTTTAACCTTTTTTTGTACAAATAATTCAAAAACTAACCTTCGTGCCAAAGTACTTTGAAAAACGACCTCGTGATTAGGTTTGGATATAAATCGCTGCTAGTGGCAGCGATTTTAAGTGAACATATGGCTGAAATAGAATTTTATCTTAGGTTAGAACCGCTACCAAGGACAATGGTTTCATTTATAATAAAATCACTGTCCTTGGCAGCGGTTTTAACCTGGGATAAAATTCAAGCCAACTTCAGATTTCCAGATCTGAAGAAGCTCCCCATTCTTCACTTAACGCATGCCTTCCTCAACTATTTGCTGCTTTCATCCACCTTCCTCATGTCATCCAGCTTCCTGACGTTAATTATAAGTATTTTTATTTTTTTCTCTAAATATGAAGAAATAAGAACATTATTTGTTGTTTGTGTTCTTTCTAGGAGATTTTCCCAGCAAATTTGTGTTGTTTGCTGTTATAATTTGGTGAATTTGTATGTTATTAATGTATATTATGATTTAGGTTGTTATATGTTTAAATGTGTAATATATATGAATTAGTATGTAGTTAAATTAGTATATTATTAATGTAATTTGTGTTGTTTGTTGTTATAATTTGGTGAATTACTATGTTATTAATGTATGTTGTGGTTTAGGTTATTAGATGTTGAATTTTTTTATTAGATTATGTTATGTGGTTCAGGTTGAATTTTAGTATTGGATTATGGTTAATGGTTCAGGTTGAATTTAGGTATTGGATTATGGTTATTGGTTTAGGTTGAAATTTTTTATTTCATTGAGTTAATAGTAGTAGGAAATGATGATTGATAAGAATTAGTTACAATAAATAAATAAAAAAGTTGATGATGGTCTTTGGAGCAAGATTCGATATTTAAAGCCTGTATATTTCGATTTTGATATCCAAAAATACAACTGAAAAGACCCTAATCATCCCACTAAAACCTTATAGTGGTTGAAATAAAAAATTACCCAACCATAACCCAATTGGTATTAAATAAAGAAATTACCCCTCGTACTAGTAAGATCCCAATCTTCCCAATAAAACCCTATTAAGGTAAAATACCTAAATTACAACTCCTATATGTACGGCCCTCATCATACCACCAAAACCCTATTGGGATAAAATTACAAAATTACTTATCCTATTAGTATGATCCTGATCATCTTGTCGAAATCATATGGGGGTAAAATGCCAAAATTATCTCTCCTACTTGTAAGACCCTCATTTTTCCACTGAAACCTAATTGGGGTAAAATCCCTAAATTAACCCTCTTTTTAGTAAGACCTTGTTCTTACTACCGATACCCTAATGTCATAAAATTCTATATTACCACTCCTATTGATAACCCTTATCTTCTAACTGAAACCCTTTTGGGGTAAAACCCTGAAATTATCCCAACTTTCAGCACGACCTTAATCTTCCTAATGAAACCATATTAGGGTAAAATCCGTAAATTACCTCTCTTAACGATAAGACAAAGATTTTCCCACTATAACCCAATTTGTGAAAAATCCCGAAAAAGAGATGAAGAAACAATGATGTTTAGTCAGTTGATAACAAATTACTAAGGAGTTCGTGTTAGAATTGGCGTAATGGATAATGGTAATGAACTACAGTTATTAATGGTAATGAATTGGAATTGTGGTATCTATGCCTATCAATGTACTGTCATTGAACTTATTTTTTGATCATGAAAGCATTATGGATAATTCAAAATATACTTTGATTTGTCCTTGGAGTTGAACTCTTATTGAAGGGAGTAGTTGTGTTGAGTATAGATGTGGAATTTGTACTATTATCCTTGCCAATTGTGATATTTCTTTGAATCAAATATTTGATATGATGCATGATTTGAGTGGGGTGGATTGAATAAGAAAGTGGAAATTAAAAATAAAATATGAACTATGGCTATGCCTTTTAATAATGCTTACTCCTTAGAATGCATGTAGGCATGTATTAGAAGTTTCCCAAACTCTCTGATCCAATGGAAATATTCGTTGAAGAAGTGTGTTCCACACCCAATGTACAATAATCTATGCCTATATTACACTCTTATACTGATATGCTTCAAATGTTTTCTCAAAACCCACTCTTTCATTCACAAATACATCCTTACAAACAACAAATGCATCTTTATCAACCACATATACATCCTTACCCACAACAAATTAATGCTTCCTTATCAAACACAAATTGCATCCATCTACCTCACAAATGCATTCATCTTGCTAATAAATGCCCTTGCAACAAAACCAATCAAACATACCATTAATGTCTAGGTCTTCTTCTTTACGTCAAATCACTTAGACCATATGAAAGTGAGATTTAGTGGTGGGCTATATAGTGAGAGGGTGATTATTGAATTTTATTTAAATAAAGAAGGTTCATACATTATAGAGCCTTCTCTTGGTTTAATTCCACAATTATGGCCTAATGGAGAAGAGAGTGATGAAAAAGATGTTGACTACATGGAGGAAGAGGAGAAGGAAGAAGAAGAATAAGAAGAACATGAGGAAGAAGAAGGGCAAAATGAGAGAGGAATGGTGTATGCGGTGACTACAAATAGAGATTAGATTGTGTCATTTGATCTATTCCTTTCTATAGCCACCTTCATGATTACATAGAAGATAATTCCTATGGAAAATTAATGAAGGCGAGACTACCTCCACAATAAGACTTGAACTCGCAAAGAACATGGAGTTCACAACAAGAGGTGTAAAGTCTTTTTGCATCAGAACTAATCAACCTTACACCACTTATAAATCAAATAAGAGACTCATCAAATAGGTGTGTAAGAGTAAGTGTGGTTAAAAACTTTGTGCTCGTTAGAAGAACCCAATGGACCCATGTTAGACTATTATAACCTAAATGGATCCTTATGCGGTTACTTGTGCTAGTGATAACCATACACGAAGTGAAAAACATTTAAGTGCATCATTGATAGGTAATTTTATCTAGGAATGTGTACAAGCAAATCCCACACCAAAAGTTGCTATAATTATGCAAATTATACGAGATAAGTTCCATCATATCATACATTATTGCAAAGAATTGTATGGTAAGCAATAGCGATTACGGAGGTATATGGTAGTTAGGAAACAAGTTTTTTCTAACAAATGAGAAACAACAATATGGACAACATGTATACATTTCTTACATAATTAGGAAGATCACGTGAACTAAGCTAAGGCTAAATACCACACATTAGAGCAATTTGATCTATAAAGGGGTTGGTATAAGGTCACAACTGGTAAGGGTGAGAGGGTGAAACAAATAGGAGGTAAACGATATCTAGTTCATTTCTAGAATATGCCATGCACTTGTAATAAGATTGAAGTTTACCATTATCCTTGTTCCTACGTTTTAGCGTTGTGTGCTCACTACACCTTCTCATATACCCCATTGGTGGATACATATTTCTTCTCTAGTTCTTACTTCCATGCCTATGAGCTTTGCTTCATACCTATTCTCGATCCTTTGCATTAGAGGCCATATAGTGGTCACAAACTCATTGTAGATGAAAGTAGAATAAAACCTGAAGGACCGCCCACGATCTAAGAGACTACAAAATGAGATGGATGAGGTTAATTACAAAGGAGTCACTTGCACTTTATGTCAAGCAAGTGGAAATAATCTAAGAAGTTTTCCTTAGAGACCCTAGAGATTAGCAAGCACTTAGTGGTTTAGTTTTTTATTTGTATTATATGACGTAATGTAATATGGATAACTCTTAGAGGTTTAGGTTTTTATTATTACTTTATGATATAATTTAATATAACTAATTCTTAGTGGTTTAGGTTTCTATTTATAGTTTTACGATCTAATGATTTAAATGGAACATTTACATAACATAATGAATAGGATCATGGATCCATGACTAAGAAATCCTTCAGTTCAATGGTTAGAGAGGCATCATCGCTCCATTCCATTGTGGGATGGATACATTGATCTAGCTACTCACTCAGTCACTAGGCATTAGGGGAGTACTTTTGAGTGAAACATCAATAATCGAGTCTTACACTATGTCCAGTTTGCTGGATTATACGACATGCATAGAAAAGGACGTTTGGTACTAGATCGTGGTCTTATTACGGAATTAGGCAAGTATTGCTGGCCGAAGACTCACTCCTTCATGCATTTTACAAAAAAAAGTAAGACAACAATTGACAAAATGGAATTATGAGTAAGTTCACCATGGTGATGTTACAAAAGTATTATTAATATGAAGTATAAAAAGATAATTTTGATGCATTTTAGTATATAATAACTATTACTATTAATACAAGTTAATATAAAGTGATGTGTATATATTGTTTCTTTTCTTAAGAGCTCATAATTTAAGTTATTATGAATATAAAATCTAAAGGATTTGTCTAATATGTGTTATTAAAAATGATCCCAGAATAGGGCCGATAGTCTATTGCATGCTAGTTTTGCTTCTTCCACGTCGAAGCTTTTTTCTCGGGCATCTTTGAGTAACTGACCTTAGGGTTGATCATGAATCCAAAAAGAAATACTCCATTGATGAATCCATCGTCTTCAAAGGTTGATGTCCATGCTGGAGAGGACGAGTGGATTTTTGAGGGCTAGGGAGAGGAGGATTCATGGGTTGCACTGAGTGTTATGAGAAGGGTATGGATGAAATGTAGTATCAACACAAAGACTATGATCTTAATGACGAAAAATGTCTAGAAACCAGGGCATGGTTTGGAGGTGAGCCTTATTAATCAAAATACATTCATAAATTAATTCTTTCATTGGAAAAACAAGGAGAAGGTAATGAATTTGTAGCCTTGTCCTTTAGATAGATATGTTATCATCCTTAAAGAGATTTCAAGTGAGGTTAAACTGTCTAATATTCTATTGTTTTCAGTTTCATTTTGGATTAGGGTTTACAATTTACAATTTAAGGGGAGGGGGAAAGAATTGAATGGCATGATGATTGGAAAAAATTTGGGTGATTTCATGGGGTGGGACATTTTAGAGGTATGAGGGTTTACTAGGCAAATTAGAGTGGACATGTGCAAGTTTCTCACTAGTAGCTTGCAATTTTGAGTAAAAAGTGTGGTGATGAAGGTTAAGGTGAAGTATGAGAGATTGTCTTTGTTTCTCTATGTTTGTGGTATGTTAGGACATGAAGAAAAAGACTACATCGAGGCCCATGAAAGTAGGAAATTCAGTAAGGAATTGCGAGCCTCTCCATGGAAGGCCTTGACTATAATGGAGACAGAGAGTAGGGAGAGGGAGTCGTGTCCAAAAAACTAGATCTTTGTCACTAGGGATGAGAAGACAGGTTGTAGAGGGAAGGTAGGAGGGATGAAGGAAGTTGTTAGACAACTGAGGGATGTGTCTATCTCCAAGAAGGGGCGTAAAGGCAGTGATGGGAGGGATGTGTTGCGGGCTGGGGAGGCTAAGGTATCTCAAGGGAGAGGGGAGAGTGATGTGGAGTGCTTAGGGGATAATAGGGGTGAGGGGATGAGCATCACTAGTAGGAATGGAGCACAACGTTAGGAGTTCATTGAAGAAAACAAAGAGTTAGTGGAGAGAGGGGAAGTCCTTTTGGATGGGAGAGTGATGGGCGGAGAAAGGAGTGATGCGAGATGGAGAAGTGAGGCCAATGAAGATGAGAGGGAAAGATCGAGGATGGTGACGCAGGAAATATTGGATAGTGGGGCTTTGAAGAAGCTTGATTGTGGGGGCAGTGGGAGTGTAGAAGCGGCGATGAGAGTAGAAGAGGAGGTGGATCAAGCAAGAGGGATCGTGTGAGAGTTAAATCAACGGCCTAGGCCTTATAATCCATGAAACGCCCAAGGTGGGTCAAGAAGAGGGGGTAAGACCCAAAGATTGGTGAAGGGAAGGGGCCAGATACATGAAGGGAGGAGGGTGAGTGAGAAGGATATGTGTGCCCCAAGTGTAGGAGGCAAGAGAGGTGTGTTGGAGGAGAAGGTGGAGGATTAGGTAGGAGGGGGAAAGAAGAAGAAAATGGCTAGTGGTGTTAGCGAGGAGTTTAGCTCGAGTGTAATGGACTTTTTTAAAGTAGCGGTGGTGAACGGTGAGTCACCCTGTGTAAAGCAATGAAAATCATAAGCTGGAATTGCTAGGGGATTGGCAACCCTTGGACATTAGAGATCTCAAGGATAAACGTTGGAGAGAGCAGCCAAACCTGGTTTTTATTATGAAAACCAAGCTAGAGGGAAGAGACTTGGAAGGAGTGCAGAGTAGGTGTGGTTTCTTGGAGGGGGTTGTGTGTAGGAAGTAAAAGTAGAGCTGGAGGTTTGGGTTTATGGTGTAATGATATAGGTGTTAATGTTTTTTCTTATTCATAACATCATATTGTGGTGGAAATTTTGAACCATGAGGGGAGGGCAGGATGGAGGGGTGCTAGAATTTATTGATGGCCTGAGGCAGTTATTAAACACAAAATCTTCCAGCTAATGAAGAAGTTAAGAGATAAGGGAAAAATTCCTAAGCTCTTTTTGGTGATTTCAACGAAATTGTGAGGGCGAATGTGAAGGACAGAGGAGTACCAAGAGAGGAGCGGTGCTTAGATATGTTTTAGGATGTTATTAATTATTGTAGAGTAATTGATTTAGGCTTCAAGGAAGCAACTTTACATGTGAAAGAGCCTGGCTACCTTAATAAAAGAGAGGCTGGAAAAGTTTTTGACAACCCCAGATTGGCTGGACATATTTCCTCATTCGAAGATGATCCATCTGCCTCAATATAAATCTGATTATAATCACAATTTGCTTAGGGCAGGCGATAGAGATGCAGTGTGGGCTAAACAAAGGTTGTCCCGATTTGAGGCTATGTAGTTGTCTGATGATAACTGTAAGGAGGTGGTGAAGAGGGAGTGGGATGGGAGCAAGAATGACCCAATAACTGAAAGGTTATAGAGCTGCTCTAGGTCCCTTTCTCAATAAGAAAAGGTTACTTTTGAAGACATAAAAAGAAAGATTAGGAGGAAGAAGACGGAGTTTAAGCACCTTCAAGAAGGAGTGATGGACGGGCATTCTATGTAGGAATGAAAAGGGATTTCTTTTAGAGCTGGATGAGTTACAAAGGTTAGAGGAGTCTTATTGGCATGTAAGAGCTAGAGTAAAGGAGTTACAAGATGGAGATAAGAATACAACTTACTTCCATCAAGGCGTGTCAAAGGCGTAGAAGGAATTCTATTAAGGGTATTAAGGATGACAGGGGAGTCTAGTGCATGAATGAAAAGAGGATTGAAGGCATTGTCTGTGGTTTTTTTATGGATTATTTACCTCGTCAAAACCTAAGGGTTTTGATTAGACACTTTGGGGGGGGGGGGGGGATTAGAGGGCTAGTAACTGTGGAGATGAATGAATTACTGGATCGGACACCAATGAAGGAGGAATTTAAGGAGACAACATTCCAGATGCACCCAAATAAGGCCCCGAGGTCGGATGGGCTTAATGCAGTTTTCTATCAGAAGTTTTGGCATATTGTGGAGGAGAATGTGGTAAGTTTAGTGCTGAATTGGTGGAATAGGGAGAGCAGTTTGAAGAATACAAATAAAAATTTTATTGTCCTTATTCCCAAGTGCAAAGAGCTGAGGAAGATGGGGGAGTTTCGACCTATTAGTCAATGCAATGTGTTGTATAAGATGTGTCAAAACTAATGGCAAATAGGCTAAAGGTTTTGCTCCCTACAATAGTTTTCGATAGCTAGAGTGTGTTTATACCAGGGAGATTTATAGCTACAATGCATTGATTGCTTATGAAATCTTCTATATCATGAAAGTGGGTAAGGAGGTTGGGAAAGGTACAATGGCTTCCAAGTTAGATATGAGTAAAGCTTATGATCGAGTATAATGGGTCTTCCTTGAGAAAGTAATGGGCAAAATGGCCTTCTCATTAGATTGGATTATAGGGCGTTGAAGTGTCTACATAGTGAGAATTTCTCTTTCAAAATTAATGGGGTGGTTATGGAAGAACTTCAGCCTTAGAGAGGACTACATAAGGGGACCCAATTTCACTATATTTGTTCTTATTATGCGCTGAGGCTTTCTCTGTTCTACTTTTGGAAGCCGCTAGGGATAACCAGATTCATGGAGCTTGGATTTGCAATGGAGCACCAAGGATTTCCCTTTTTTTGCAGATGATAATATTTTGTTTGCAAGAGCTACCTCCTAGGAATGTTCAAGATAGTTGATATAATCAGGGTGAATAAAGGAGCATCAAGGTAGAAGATAAACTTTGATAAGTTAGAAGTCACTTTTAGCAAACAATTTTCATCTGGTAGAAGAGAGCAGATATGCAAGATGTTGAGGGCCACAAAGGAGGAAAAATATGACAAATATCTAGGACTTCCTACTACAGTTGAAAGGTCTAAGAAAGATGTATTTGGTAACATCAAGGAGAAAATATGGAATAAATTGAAGGGATGGAAATAAAAATTCTTGTCTAGGCCGGGAAAAGAGAAGTTGATCAAAGCGGTCGCCCAGGCAATCTCCAAATGGCCTGATTGATGAGATTGATTACTTGATTTCTAAATTTTGGTGGGGCAACAATAATGAGGCTCTGAAGATGCATTGGGTGTCATGTAGAAGATTTGTATGCCTAAGGCCATGTGTGGAATGGGGTTTAGGGATTTAAGGGTTTTTAATTTAGCTTTATTAGTTAAACAAGGGTGGAGATTCTTCCAGGAACCAGAGTCAATGTTAGCTCAGATTCTTAAGGCCAAATATTATAATAACTCTAAATTTGAAGAGGCAATGAGGGGTTTTAACCCTAGCTATTCATGGGAAAGTATTTAGGGTGCAAAAAGTCTTCTCATAGAGGGTGTGAGATTGAGAATCAGTAATGGCCAGAGGGTATGGGTGTAGAATGATGCTTGGCTTCCTTTAGAGAGTGGAAGATTTGCTCCCAGGCAGCGTGAAGCATAGGATGAGTCTATAAAAGTGGCTAAGTTAATTGACTATGAGAGATACGGTTGGGATATTGAGAAAATAAAGGTCATCATGGAGGAGGACGATGCAAATTGGGCTTTGAATGTTCCGTTAGTGCCTCCTTTCCTAGAGGATACAAGGTATTGGGTACCGATTGTGGATGGAGTATTCACTGTAAAATTAGCATATTAGCTAGGTAGGGCAGGCCATAATGCTAGATGGAGTTTACAACATGGGGAAGAAGAACAAAAGTTATGGAAGAGGATTTAAAATATAGGAGGGCCTCATAAATTTAGTCATTTTGTTTAGAGAGCTAGTTCGAAAGTGCTTGCAGCTAAGGAAAATTTAAGTAGCAGGGTGTGTGATAATAACAGATGCCCGAGATATGATGATTCAATATAGATTATTTCCCATGAAATTTTTATATGCCCTCAATCTAGGCAAATATTGGATTCATCTAGCTTTGACGGTGTCCTTGAAGCAGAGCCAATGGACCTGTTCAACCAGATTATGGAAGAAATGGTCCATTAACTAACTAAGATTGACTTGTGCAATTTCTTCACATATGCATGGGCTACTTGAACACTTAGAAATAAACAGATTTTTGAGAATTGTAGTGGATATGGCATTTAGCTAGTGAAGGGCTTCAAGCAATTGGTCACAAACTACAGGAGGTACTCTACGAGGGTGTTTACTAATGGCAATAGACATGTAGTTTCCTTGGGGGCTTTTTTGTCCACCCCACACTCAAGGTGAACTTGGATACAACGATTTTTAGAGATTTGGGTGTAGGATTAGGAGTAGTTATTCGGGATAATATGGGGAATATTATTGTGCTAGCAAGAAAAAGGATTATGGCCCATTGGAAGACAGACATGGCTAAGGCTGTAGTAGGTTACTTAGGGGTGAAGTTAGCATATCAGCTAGGAGCGAGGAAAGTGATTCTGGAGTGTGATGCATTAGAGTTGGTCAAGAAGCTCCGAAGTAAGCATAGAGATTTTAGTCTTGTGTTTTTGTTTCTGGATGATATTAGAATAGTTTCAGGAAGTTTCGACGTCATTATTTGCAACCATATTAGAAGAGAGGGGATTGTAGTTGCCCACTCCACAACTAGGCTAGTACTTCTTGGTGGAAATGATATAGCTCTGTACTCAAACATCCCCCAAAGTATTGTATCCCTCGCGGAAATTGACTTGTTCTAACTAATGAAAGTTTCCTTGGATTCAAAAAGAAATGATCCAAGAATTAGCAACTTTTTTATTTTATTTCCTCTCAAACAAATTTTTGATATATTTACTTTGACCGTAGGTTTAAAATTTGACAATGATGGATTGGTCCAAGAGAGGTTGCACTTAGTAGATTAGGATTAGGTACTCAAAATTTCAAAGTGAGCCGAGAGTATAGTATAACCCAATTGGTTAGTTGGATTTTATATATTTACTTAGATTTGAACCTAGTGAGATTGATCCAATTTGAAAATTTTGAGTTTTTAAAACTTCCAATTCAATTCAAACCAAATTACAAAATAATTTAGTTTGAATTATTAGTTCAGTTCGGCTTAGAGAGGACTTCATTTAGCCGAATAACATTCACCCCAGGGTTGTGGTATGTATTGCATACAGTAAAGGATGTATTAGATGCATAGAATAAAGCATGATAAGTGTCATGAATTAAAATTTTGATATATTTTAACCGTAAAACCGAACTTGCAAAAACATTTTTGGTTGTATTGTGTTAATGACATGAATTATACACAATAATCACATTTATTATATTCTATTAATATTGGTAATTAAGTTTGTATTCATTTAATTACTAATAATAATACCATTAATATAAAAAGTTGTTAAGTTTATTTTAAAGTCCAAGAAAATATATTTATAAATATATATTTGTCATTCATACATGTTATAGATAATTCATATATTCATTTTCATATATATTATCGATATTACTATATTCATTTTTTACATATATTATCATAACTCATTCAAATCAACTATCCCAAGAGGCCGGGCTCTCCATTTTCCCAATATTTCTCTCCTTTTTCTTTCTCATTAAATCAATAAAATATTTCCACATTTCAACACAAGTCCAAAACATGTAAAAACTATCATCACATAAGCAAATAATTTGTTATGAACTTATGAAGTGCACACTGATTTCCAAGATTGATGTAATCTTGGTTTATGGTTTATTGATGTAATCTTGGTTTTTGATATTGTTGGTTGATATATTATCTGCTTCTAATTCTTATTTACACTTACTACTTTGGTTAAGTGATGTTTGGCCAAACTAGTTTAGGCATGCAAACTAAGCTAATTATCTATGCGTATAGTGTTTGCTAAACAAAAAGGTATGGCAAATTATTAGTTTATAGTTTCAGTTTTGAATTATGATATCTAGCTTATTGAGTTGGTTGGACTTGTAGTTAGTAATTTAATATATTTTCAGCGTTCCAATTCAATTCGAATCTGATTCAAATAAAAAAGTTCGATCCAAAATCATTTTTAAAAAATATCGAATTTGAATAGGAGGTGGGTTGGATTCAGACAATGTACTATATTCAAACCTATATGACCCAAATAAAATCTAGCCCTGATTAATATCTAATATGTTTTTTTTTTATAAGAAAGTAAAATTCATAAAAAAATTAATTAATTACAAATATTTATAATTAGTGCTTTCCTTTTTGTAAAAATAATTTTTCTTATATGCAAGCCTTTCATAAAGCAACTCATGTTCTATTAGAGGCTTTAATCTTATAAAATTTACTCTAACAAAGCTTTGTTTTCTGTGAAATTTTCATAACTATAGATGTTGGACTGGAACACATAACCTTTTCCTTTTTCAACTTAATTTTTCATCATATATATTTAATTTTAAACATGATTACAATCAATATATACTTTTACTAAAAATCGAACATATTAAGAAATTCAAGCACTATAATATTATTTTAATAACAAGTAATAATAATATTTATGTATACTCATTTTCTTTGATCTTCTTTCTCATTTAAACATTCATTCTATTTTTTCAGAATTGATCGTCCAACAATGTTTCGATATATTTTTATGGCTTCATTTTGAAAATGTACTTTCCTGGATTTTTAATAGATTCACTAAATAAATTACCTTATATTCGAGGATATTAAATTGGTAAGTGACTTTGAAATATGTACTACTTCATAATTTTTAATTATTAAACTATTCTAGTAATATTTCACAAAAGCTACTGCTTTCTATAAAAAAAAAGGTACAACAAAAATTTGCAAAATGAAATTATAATTAGGCTATACAAGCTAATTTATTAAGGTAATGTTACAAAAGTATAATTAATACGAAGTTTAAAAAGATAATTCTTATGCATATTAGTAAATTACTATTACTATTAATACAAGTTAATGTAAAGTAGTGTGCCGTATATATGATTTTTTTCTTAAGAGATCGTAATTTATGATATTATGAAAATAATATCAAATGAATTTGTCTAATATATGTTATTAAAAACTATCCTAAAATTTGCAAATTTTACTTTATTTCCTCACAAACAGATTTTTGCTATATTTAATTTGATCATAGTTCTCAAAATTCTGACAATGACGAATTGGTCTAAGAGAGGTTGCAATTAGTTGATTTGTATTAGATGCTCAAAATTTTAAATTGAACCGAGAGTATAGTATAACTGAATTGTTTAGTTTGACTTTTTTTCTATTTTCTTAGATCTGAACCTAGTGAAACTGATCCAATTGGAAAATCTAATTTTTTAAAAAAATTTTAATCTGATCCGAACCAAATTATAAAATAATTTAGTTAGAATTAATTTGATTCGACTTGAATTGGATTTTTCTTATTTGAATGACATTAACCCTAAGGCTGTTAAGCAATGCTTAGATGTATTAGACGTATAAATAAAAAAAAATATTATTTTTAAATTCCAATAATACATTAAAAGTTTGATATATTTTAGGAACATTCTAAAAATTTTGACTCAATAAATGTCTAACTATTATGCACGCAAAAAACCCCAACCACATGAGTAGACAATTGACAGATAGCCATGGGGCCAGGCTTGGCCTGCCCACGGGTTGGGCTTATTTGATCTAGCACAAGATAGACGCAGGGTAAAGAGGGTTTGGACTAAAGCATATATATATATATATATTTGACCATTAATTATTTGACCATACAAGAAAAGGAAAAACTAAAATCATAACGATTACCAAACTTAGGACAATTGTATTTCCGAATTCATATGATATGCACTGCATGCATGTCTTAGACAATTGTCTTCTAAATCAGTAAATGATCTAACTACTATCCACAAAAGACAATTGCCATGATTTTTACTATGTATACAAGCTAGGAGATTCCCCTCATGTCTTACCGTTAGTTTAATTCTTCCGCTTTAGGTATAACATACAAACAATCCGCGCTTTTTATTCCTGATTTTTACATTTATAGGTAACTAATTTAACTAACTTAATTACATTGTTTTCATAATGCTCAAGCCAACTAAATTTACTGCTATTTGCTGGATCATCCTTCTTTTTGAGTTATGTTTGTATGGCTTACGAGTTTGATTTGTTGTGCTTGTATGTGAGGTTATGAATTTGGTTTGCTTATGAGCAAGTGAGTTTTATGAGTGTGGTATATATACTAGTATGCTTATGTGTTAGTGAGTCTTGTTAGTGTATGAAGTAATAGTCACGTTTTTTTTTTATTCGGTCAATTCAAATCTCATCAAGAAAAGCATGAAAAAGAAGATAATCCACCGACACTTCTAGGTTTGAAAATACAAAGTAAAAAATCCAAAATTAATTTTTTTGAAATATAATCGCAAAAAATTTGCATGGGATGAAATTGGGCAAAGTACTAACTTCTAGAGTCTAAAAAAATCATGCATTTTTCATTTTGAATACTATTCAAAGAGATTAAACATATTAAGCCAAGAAAAGAGTTAATCGAGATTCAATATGGTCTTAAAAAATTTACTTATGCAAATGATAGTGTTCAAGAAACTATATAATGTCCTGAGTACAACTCTAACCACACTTAATATGTAACCGTTTTCAATCCTGTCATATACCACACTGGTTCCAATCCAATTTTACATCATCTTAAACACTTGCAAGAATTCATATATCAATATAACTACAATTTAAGAATTGCAAAGTAAAGAAAGGTACACACCATATATGGTTGATTAGAGGCCTTGTTTACTTATATATTCTGGAGATATCATGAGGGTGAATTTCTTTTTGCACTGATTAGAATAATAGGGGAAAAAATTCCTACATAATTACTAACAAGTCAAGCAAGAATAGAAGAACACAAGTCGATACCTCCTATATATAGTAGTTCACAAGACAAAATTTTGTATCACACACGATACACCTAGTTATACATGAACTCAACTTCCTCCTGACAACGTTAAACTCATTACACTGTATAAATTAGGAAAATACAACCTTTGACCCGTGTTATGATAACTGAATCACTAAATACCGCCCGCAATTATTTAAAATTGCCAGCAAATTTCCCTTGAAATTACCGTAAGGCCCATAACTATTTCAATAACCTAAATCCCCTAAATTTATTTCACATAGATTACTCTCGAAAAAATTTCTTTCTATTCCTCAATATACTATGTCTCGAAGGCCAAAGAAAGAATTTTCGAGGGGGACGGCGCCGCTCTAGCGCCGGCGGATGTAAAGCTTTAACTTAATTTTTTTTATATGGGAGGCGTTTGGCAAAGGACCGCCTCCCCCTTTTTATTTTATATTTTATATGTATTATTTATATTAATTAATTATTTATGTGTTATGTTAACTAATTAATTAAATTATAGTTATTATAATAAATTATAGTAGAAAAGTATAATTTACAAAAAAATGTGTACTAAATTATTATGTTTAGGTTCATTTTTTTTTTTTGGTATTATACTCATAATTATAAATAATATATATAATCATTATGTTCTATATATAAAATTATGATCTAAATAAAATTATAATTTATGTATAAGTATTATGATCTAAATTAAATTAAATAAGTGAAAATAAATAATTAATTAATTTTGTATTAGTAAATATGAAATTAATTCAGTTTTACTTAGTTAATGTGTTTAGTGTTGATTAGAAATTATAAAAATTCACTTCAAAATATTCTATTTACTTAAATAAGTGTTATAATTCAATTAACTTTGGTAATGAATAATAAATATAATAATTAAATTAGTATAATTAATTACAACATTATTCTAAAATTAAAGGAAAATAATTTCTAAAAAATGTATTTTGTAATATGATTGTAGGTTGTTTATATATTAATAACTAAATATGAAAATAAAATTAATAAAAATTAGTTTTGTAGAATGAATAAAAAGGGGATAATTAGTATAATTACTTAATTGGTTTAGTTTATGTATGTATTTAGTATTTTTCATTAGTGCATGTTATTAAGTATGAAATATAGATTTTTTTGTTTTAAATTTCAATAGTCATAGTAAATGATTGATACGGATTAGTAAGACTAGTGGTGGCCACGGGGTTGGTCCGGTCCAGTTGGGTTGGGCTGTTTAGGCTTGAACCGGGACCAGACCGAGTGAGGGGGCAGGTCGGTCTGGTTACGGACTGGATTGGGGAGGACAACCCGTATCTGTTTGAGCTTAAGTTAAGGCGGGTTGGGGGGATTGAGCCGAACAGCGCCAAATTGGCAAGTCGAATCGAATCAATTTGGCGAGTCGTATATGGTTAGGCTGGGGTTGGGCTTGATGGTTTTGTAACTTATTCACAAACATGTATACATATAGAAGAAATCAATTATTTTAAAAATAATTAAACATTTATATTCACATAATGACATTTGTTATAAACTTTTATATTTACCTAATCACATTCATTTTCATTTATTTTGTCGATATTTATATACATGTTAATAATATTGAGAGATATTCTCATATTCATAACATATTTTCATCTTTACATATTTACATAAATTACAATAATTACATATAATCATAAAAAGACATAATTATATTCAATTTTTTGTTCTAATTTTGTTAATTTTGGGATGGAGGAAAAAATAAAGGGCTTGTAATTTTAATTTCCAAAATTAAGTTGTCTATGTATCCCAATGGAAACAAAGCCCACGTACTTCTTTTATGTACCTCGAATGATGCATAGTTAGCTAGCCCAGCTACGGCGATCCCTGAACCACCTTCACCTCCATCGGATTCCTCACTCGTCTCCATCAACATCCAAGGATCTTCTTTGTCATTCTTGTCCTCCCTTAATCCTTGGGTCCTTCTTTTTGCTTGATCCAAATCCTTCTTGCAAACACATATTTCAATGCTTTCGGGAGATAAGTGGGATCTCTTCTCGTCGAGCACTCATTTACCTACATTGAAAGCAAACTCGGAAGCATTAGAGGAGGCAAGAACTAAAAGGATATCCTTCGCAATTCTCGCCAAAATTGGAAATTGTTGTTTTGATCTTGCCACCACATAACAATTTGGAAATTGTCATTGGTTTCATGTTGGTAGGAAAGATACTAATAAGTAACAAAAGTTAAGAAGTGGATGAAGAAGAAGCAGATGTTTTTTATTTTTTTAGAATTGTAGTGAGTGTTGGCTTGAATCTCGTACCGGAACTTCCACTAGAAGGTGATACATTCTATGTAAGAGCATAAATAGTATCATAATAATCATATAAACTAGCGGAGAATAGCAAGGGGACCCGGGGATGCAAGCACTGGTAGGAAGAGGGAGCTAAAATAGGTTTTGGGAGATGGCTAAAGATTAGAGGGAGGATAAAGAGCTAAGAGTGTGAAGTATAAGAGATTAGGCATTTCTTCAAATCAAGTAGAGGACTAGGAGGGTCTCTAAGCCCTCGAACAAGAATGAAAATATTATGCTGGAACTATTGAGGGCTTGGCGATCCTAAGACAATTAAGACTCTCCAAGCGTGGTGCTAGTGAGAGAGGTCAAATGTTGTTTTCTTCATGGAAACAATGGTGGAAGGAAAGATTTTGGAAAAGTTAGGAATAGGTGTGGTTTAAGCAACGGGGTGTCCATTAGTAGTAATGGTCTTTTAGTGGGTATGGGTTTTTGGTGAAGAAATCCCCTCACTTTGAAGTAGAGGTTTTTGATAACAATGGATGTGCCGGTTGGAGAGCAAGGGGTGTTTGTGGATGGCCCGAGGCACACCACAACATAAAACTTGGGACATTATGCATCAGATGAAGAGTTTGAGCAACCTCCCATGCATTATGTTTGGGGATTTTAATGAGATTTGCACATTTAGAGAAAAAGTGGGTGGGGCTCCGATGAGACAGAAATGTATGGACGATTTTAGAGGGGTTACTGATGATTGTTGCTTTCGTGACCTAGGCTTCAAGGGAAATAGGTTTACTTAGAAAAGGCACAATTCTTCTCGAATGATGATACACGAAAGATTGGATCGATTTTTGACAGATTTAGAGTGGTGTGCATTATTCCCTAAAGCCGAGTTTTAGAATATCTCTCAAGTATGTCCTTTTTGTTTAAGATTAACGGAGACGTGGTGGAGCATGTCAAACCATCTAGAGGACTGAGACTAGGTGACCCTATATCCCCTTACCTCTTCCTCTTGTGAGCATTACAAGAGAATAAGATCCATGGGGCACATATTTGTAGGGGAGCCCCCAAGATTTCACACCTTTTCTTCGCTACTAATAATAAACTGTTTGGAAGAGCGATTACTAGTGAATGCTTGATTACTGCAAATATGAGAAAGCATCGGGTCAAAAGGTCAATATTAGCAACTAAAGTAGTTTTCAACAAATCAGTTCATGTGGATCAGAGAAGCAATCTTGTGAATATTCTAGAAGTCAAGGAAGGGGATAGACACAGTTAATATTTGGGCATCCCTACAATTATTGCAAGAGCAAAAAAGAGAAGTTTTTGGGATTTTAAATGATAGGGTATGGAAAAAGCTACAATTGCTATTATCAAGGTTGGGAAAGGAGATTCTTATCAAAGTTGTGGCATCTTTCAAATTTTGGATAGCATTATTGAGGAGACACATTTATGGATTGCTTGGTTTTGGTGGAGGGAAGGCTCTTCAAAGAAGATTCATTAGCTCTCATGGAAGAAGCTTTGCTTACCGAAGAAGAAAGATGGTATGGGCTTTCGAGACCTTAGAGTGTTCAACCAAGCTTTGTTAGCAAGACAAGTTTGGTGCAAGATAGTTCAATTAAGCTTTGTTAGCAAAACAAGTTTGGCACCTGCACCATAACCTGGGTTCTCTGGTTGCATCAATTTTCAAGGCTCGCTACTACAAAAAAAATGTGGAGTGTTAGAGGCGTATAGGATATAGGGGTTTTGACCCTAGTTATACTTAGAGAAGTTTATGGGGGTGAAATCCTTGCAATTGGAAGGATACGATGGAGGATAGGATACAACTCTATGGTGGGAGTATATACGCATCCTTGCCTTCCTAAAAAACCTAACCTAGGTGATGTGATTCTTGATCCGAAAACCAAGTTTTCACAAGGATATGTTCTAAGCTTCGTCCTATACAGATAAATCACCAAGAACTAGGCTAGAACTGAGTTTAATTAATTAAGAGTCCACCTAATAAATCAAACCAATGAATGTTTTAACTAAAACACCCAAAACAGCAACCAACTCGCAAGTTAGCAAAAGAAATATTTAGGTATCCAACCAAAATATCACTCGAAAATAAATGTGTTTGTTATTGATCAAATTCCTAAATGTCTCAAAACCGTGAATTACATGGAGTATTTATAGCAATCCTTTCCTAAAGATATTAGAACTCTAACTAGAATAAAACTCTTTCTTTTCCTAAACATATTAGAATTCTAGTTTGAATAAAACTCCTACTTTTCCTAAACATATTAGAGTTCTAGCTTGAGTAAAACTCTTTCAATTTGCCTTGATCTCCAAGCAGCCGCCACCTTGCAATTCAATCTTGAGTAGGAATCCCTCTTGAAATAGGAATCCATCTTGAAATAGGAAACATAACCTTGGGCGTCAAGTAACATTACACGGTTTCTTTAACTAACTACTCTAACTTACTCACACGTACAAAATAATCAAGAACATAAAGAAAATAAAGAAACCTAGGGTCTAAACCAAGAAAAACCCTTTCAAGTGAAAGGTAAAAACTTGTAGACAAAAATATAAGAAAGCTTTTAAAGAACCTTAAAGAACTATCAAGAAGCTTCAAGAACTCCCAAGAACGCCACCATACAAAGTGTGGCTTTGTCTTGATGCCCCCGATAGTAAGTTTGACCTATTGAAGAAGCTTCCAAGTATAAATTCATGCTTTCTTGACTTTCTTGAAATAATTCTTCAACATGCTCGTCATTCACATTGATGCACGCATCACTAGGCTATGTGCAGAAGACAAGCTCATACGATATAGACCTCAAGGTTTTTGAGCTCCTTGACCCAATCTCATGGGGATAAAGGAAGGATGTAGTATATAATCTAGTCATCAAGGAAGATGCGAAAATGATCGGCAAGATGCCATTGTCAGCAAGGGTAAGAAGGATGGGGGTACTAGATAGGGATTCCTAATGGAGAGTTCACAGTTAAAACATGTTATTGACTAGGCATGCTGGGAGCAATGGAACCAGCAAATGGTATGGATAGAATATGGACAAGAATATGGAGCATGAAGGGTCCTCCCAAACTTAAGCCCTTCTTATGAAGGGCTTACAGAGGGGACCTTTATCTCAATGGGTTTTGCAAGATAGTGGTGGAAAGTGATGCTCTTCATGTGGTGGACACTATCCGAAAGGGGGTACATGGCTAAAGCCAAATATTTATGTTATTTGATGAGATTAATATTCTAAGCCAAGATTTTGATGTTGTTTCCTTTACCCATGTCCGCAGAGTATGAAATATCGTAGCACACTTAGTTGCTAGGCTTGACACTAGATGTGCTTCTGAACTTATTTGTAATGGACCTTTCCCTAATGGGGTGGTCTCCCTAGCAAAGGCCAATTTGGTTTAATGCTATAGTATCTTCTTTCAAAAAAATCCTATGGGCGGAACTGCATAGGAAAGGTTTACCGAAACTAGAGGTCCAAGTATCACAAGTAAGGCCCACACGACCGTTGAATGAACAAAATATTTCTATCAACTAGCTTCTATACTTGTAATAGACATTTTGGGTATGATGCTTAAGGGCGTGTCCTACACATAAACTGAAGAAACTCCAAGTCAGCTTTCAGCAGTCGGTTCTCCTTTTAAAAAAAATTGTGTACTTGCATGGGGTACTCCAACAGCAGTAACTTGCTGATGTCCGGGTGTAAAGCTTCTGAAAGGGAGGCATTGCTCATATTCAAGGCCAGTGTTACCTTTCACTGACGAAAATTATGTTTCATCTTCGTGGGAAGGCGAGGATTGCTTCCACTCAAAGGGTCAAGTGCAATCCTACAGGCCACATCGTCGAACTTCATGTCAATAGGTTTTGCCCATCCCTTTCGGAGAATAGCCATGCGATTACTTGCTCGAAGCTGCATAGATGCAGTCCTCTTTGTTATATTTTCTAGAGTTGAACATCTAGCCTTTCTGGATGCAATCATTTGGATAGAGATATTCACATTTTATTCAAAACCTGATCTTTTTTGAATACCTTCACCTTGCATATAATAAATTTGCACCCCCAAATCCCACTTTGGCTAGGTGAACTCAAAAGCCTTCACTTGAACTTAGGCAACTCTGTTTTCACTGGGATTGGAGGAACTGTTTGGAGCTTCATATGCAACTTATTGGTACTAGAAATCCATAGATCTGAGCTTTAATAAACTAAGAGGGATAATGATGGAACGTCGTATATACATATCCACCTCTAGTTGCAGCCATTTTGAATTAGAGTTGCTGTATTTGTCTAACAATATCATCATTGGTGATCGTATACCTACTAGGCTAGATACTAGGTTAGGAGAGGAGTTACCAAAGCTCAAGGGCCTTTCTCTTAGCTTTAATAACATTTCAGCTGACATTCCAACTTCTATAGGCATGTTATACGCATAGATTACATTAGACATTTCACAGAAACCTTTGGAAGCAACAGTTTTGTCAGAAACCCACTTTGCTAGTCTCTCAAGCTTAACGCATAAGTTACCTCATGACTGGGTGCATCCCTTCCAACTTCAACAGTTGTACGCTAGCACCTGCAAATCAATGGTCGACTTCCTCGATGGCTCAAAACCCAAAAGAGGCTCAATTGTTGGCGTGTCTGGTGCTAGAATTCATGGGGTATTGCCAAAATGGTTTCATAAGATGTAATTACCATCTGAAATGGTTTTCTCAAACAAGCAAATTACTGGATGTCCTATCTTTCCCATTAACTTTGAAACTTTGTTGTTCTCCGATAACTCAATATCTTGCCTATTTATACCACTCCCAGTAAAAGAAATACGGTGTATGACATTGCTCAAATGGTTGATCTCGCTAATAATGACGGTTTCTCTAAACAACACTTCTTAGGTGACAGATTCTCTAAACAGCCAACAAAGTTTCTCTTCTAGTGACCTTTAAGATCACAAATTTGCAATTACTTCCTAAAATCTCTTCACATGAACTAGACAAACATGAACAGTTCAGTATTTTATTTAGAAAACATTAGTCTCTTTTTTAAATAAACACTAGGTTAGTCCTGTGAAATGCACGATTTGATAATAACTATTTTATTAAATATTTTAATTATAAGAATATTTTCATTTATTGGTGAAAATTAAGAGATTTTATATAACTAAATGCTCCCAAAATAAAGTGAAATGAATTAATATGACAAGATTTTATCATTATTCTTTCTTTTTCAACACAATATGATTGATCGAACATGATTTTTTCACGGTTTGACTACATTTTTTATATTTTCACACAAATATAAGAATATTTCACAAAATTATAAGAATATTTTCCATAATTATTATAGTAAATGATTTAGAAATTTATATAATCACACAATTTTCTATGTATAGTATTTTTCAATCTAATATTTATGTAAAGTAAAAAAAAATAGATGACATCATTTATATAAAATAAAAAATAAAAAATAAAAAACGGAAATTTTTTTTATAATAGTTTGACATGTGTCTAATATGACATAAGAAGGGGATTTTGTTTGAGTAATAATTATAGATTACATTTCTAAGCAACTTGTTGATTACACCTATTGACTTAATTTCCTGGTGTTGTATACTTGTATATCAAGAGGCTATGCAATTATGAGGCATACTTAATAGTAGTACAAGAGAGAAATGAAAGTATATACAACCTCATAACAGTTTTCACAGAGGAAGAGAACGTACTAGAGTGCAATATTGCAAAGGAGCAATTCACGTGGATTCTGGCATATAGAATTTGCTGAGAAGTTCAGTCTTTCAGAAGGATGGTGAAAATGGCAGTCAATAAAATCTTCAGCTACAGTCCAGACAAGCATAACCTTATCTATATAAAAACCACCAGATACATGCTTATTACTCGTGTCTAGTACACATGTCCACGAAATTGTCATTGGGCGTAACTGCAGCATCAGTTAGAAGTTGCAGATTGGTCATTCTTGGAAGGCCTACTCCCGTAGATATAAGAACAAAATCCCCAGAAAGTAACAACCAAAGAAAGGATTTTGAAACCACTCATGGGGTCATTTAGCAGAATGACAGCTGCAATGCTTGTGACCGGCACTCTGACTGCATTAAGTACCCCTGCAAGCATTGTTGATGCTAAAAACAGCACTGCCGTGGCACCCAAAACTCCCAATTGAAAAGTTATTGCACCCCAAATAAGGACCATGCAGTATGCACTTTTTCCACCCTTGAAAATCCTAGCCTCCTCTTCCATCCCTTGGAAACTCCTTCCGACAATAAGGCCCAATGTTGTAAAGGCAAATGCAAATAAAGATACCATGACCTGCTGCTCAAGCACCACATGGAATGAGATTCTTCCCAACAACTTCACAAATAATAACTCAGAGAGCGCAAAAATGAGTCCATGGAGAGCAGATCCTAGGATATCCCATATGAATCCCATGGTGTACTGGGCTTTACTCACATTACCATACAAATCTGAGTCTGAATCTAATGCAATAATAGTCAAAGCAGCAGTAATCATGACAACAGAATTAATAATTGAAGCATTTACCCTGTTTCCAACAAGTAGATACCCAAATAAAGCAGAAAAGATGAGGGATGAACTTGCCAGAAGAGAAGCAGTTGATGCTGGAAGGTAGGCATATGCATATGCATACAAAAGGTTATCAGCTGCACTTAAGAAACCTACGACTGCATAAGAAAGAGTGAGTTTCAAATTCAAGGGTGTAGGAAATTTGTTGCAAATGATGTAGGTAGGAAATAAGGCTAGAGCTGTTAACGGCCATCCTGCAACTGCTACCCATGATATAATCCATTTGCTTTTACCCCCATTGGAGTAATAGAGACGAGACAGAAGACTGGAAGCAGGAAATGCAGTAAGCATGGCTCCCCCACTAAGAAGCAGAAGTATCCAATATGAGAAGGGTTTTCCTCTATATAATTCCGAAAGTGTCACTTTTAAGTTCGAAATGTGATGCCTCATTGTACTATTGGATGAGCTTGTGTTTGTCTCAGTTGTTCGATCCCCTAATATGGAAACCCTAAGCGAATCATTTTGTCTTTCTGATGCTTCATGGCTTATCATTTGATCCCAAGGATATCCCCTGCATAGCATCATATATTGATTAAGCAGTTTCATTATACGCACAAAATGAATTGCAAACACAACGAACAAACTCTACAAAGTAATCAGCATCACCCCATCAGCCGTGGTCTCAACCAATCATAAAATGACGGCATGCTGCATACACTGATGATATTATATGATCCCAAACAAAACCAGAATTCGAGGGTAATCTCAGATATTATATGAATTGTCAATTGTATGCCATAATTGATGCTCATGAAAATAAAATACATAAACTATGGTCATGACTCATTACTTAGCAGTTAAAGTATTGGCATGGCATAAAGCTCTGTTAGATTCAACGGAAAAGGGTTTCATTGAAATCCTTCTCTAGAGTAAAACACATTCCACATAAGTCTGTCATTTGTTTCCAATACAAAACAAACGAAAACAATCGAAGCATGGAAAAGTGCTTTCCAGAAAAATGTTTGTCATAAAACCAAACAGAACCTAAATGTTTAAAGTATTTCAAGGTTCTAGTATACCCACCATATTGTTCGTGCAACAACTAAGGTCAAGGATATCGATTTTTGGTCTTGGAAAGTGGAAACCTATAGAACAATAAATATCACTCCTCTGTAGCTGTTATGCTCTGAGTTAAATGTAAACTAAACCAAAATTTACTATCTTAACCACCCCACCAAACAACATTCTAAACATGATCCTCTCGCTTCTTTTCCTCAATTTGCTTGTACGGATTCACGTATAACATGCCGTTTTCTATACCAGACCCGTATTCATATCCATATCCAGATTCCTATAGGTAGAGCATAGTTTACTAGTTTTCCGTACCTGTATTTGCATCGATGCAACAAATATCATAATTTCCCAGACGCCCGGCCTTTTTCCCAATTTAATCATCACACACGTCTCACCGTTGTTTCTTTTAAAAATATATAGACTGCAACAATTTTACTCGTGAAAATCACTAAGTGAACTTTTTCTTCATAAAATATGTTCCAAACTAACATGACTAACTCTCTACGACTCCAACTACTACTTTTGGTTATTAACAAACAAAACAACTTCACATTCTTTGAAATTCCATAAACCCAAATTTTACGAAAATTGAGCTGGCCCGTTTCTAAGAGGATCCGGCTCCGGACCTCAAGCCGTCCTCCATAATCCCCGCCTTCCCTCAAGGGCCCCAGCACGCAACGCTCTAATAAAATGTAGTTAAGACAATCCAACCAAAAAATATGATCAAGACTAGAGTTGCGATGAGATCAATGAAGAAAAGTAAGGAATTGTATGAATTATAAGCAAGTTATAGCTTGTAAGCACCACAATTCGTCCATATGAATACAGTAAAAAGAAGAAAAAAAAAAACACAACTTAAAGAATTGGTAGTTTGAAAGTCTTACGTGGAAAAATTAGGTACGGGTGATTGAAGGGAGCACTCAGCAAGTCAGCAGTCGAGATGAGAGAAAGAAACAGAGCGTTTGGGTGAGTGTATATGTTTTTGTTCGGCTTTTATGAAATACAAACAGAATGAAAACGAGTGGACGTCAGGACGTGTATGCTTATTGTAGAGTTGTGAATTTGGTTTTCAAGTCGGGTTTGAATTAGTTTATTTTAGGTCTTGGGTTTTATTTAGATCTAGATGTCCAGTTTTCTTTCAGGTGATGTCGAATTATTTACTTTTTTGGGGATAGATTACGTTTTATTTTCAATTAGGATTCGATTAAATTTCGGGTTTGAGTTATACTCCATCGAGTTGAGACTGGGTTTATGGTGGATAATTATCATGTTAAGTAATTGTCTGATCATATAATTTTGTATTTGAATCAAATTTGGGTTGAGTAATTTTGAGGTGAGAGAACCAGCTAATTTCTTGTTTAGATTAGATTTGGATCATATGACTATTAAAATGAGTAAATTAAACTTTCAAAAAAAATTGTGCCCAATACAAAACATTTTAAAATGTTTTTTTATCACAAATATTCTATTAAAAAATTACAATTAATGCTAGTTATGAATTACATTTTCACATTCTAAATTATAATGTCAAATATTTAATGATTAATATGTGATTACTAAGGATTATGTAAGACACACTTATCATCCAAGGGTTTTTATTATTTAAAAGTTATTACTCATGTCAATAATAAATCGAACCAACAACATATTGAAATGAAAGGGGTTACGATTCACCACGGAGTAGGTCAATAAGAGGTTGTATCAAGCTATAATCCATTTTGATTTCTAATCAAGTTGGGCATCATTAGGGTTTGTGTCATTGTCAAGTCAATTTAAATCAGGTATCGATTTATATTGGGTCAAATGTAGGATTGAATTCGAATCATAATATATCATATTAAGTCGATTGTCAATCAAAACAATATAAATTCATATCGGTTATTCCAGTCAGGTCAATTTTTGACAGTTTTAGGTTGTTATAGAAAGTGTTAAACCAAACATACAAGCAGTACAACCATCTCACTAGACATGTTTTCTTATTGCAAACTTTAATCAAAATTAAGTAATAATTTCCCTCAAATAAATAATAATGAGTAATTATGTGATTAAATACTTCTCTTTTGTTCTCTTTCTTTACAATATAGTTTTCGACTTTTTTGGCAAGGTCAGTTGGAGATTTTGGGCATCTCACATGAATAACTACAACTAGAATTTCAAGAATTTATAACTAAAAATTAAACAAGGTAGGGTAGGCTTCTCTAATCCTTTGCTCTGTTAAAAATATACTTTAAGGACTCCTCTACCACAATTGTATGGAACAAGTGGTCTTGAATTCAATTAAATCAGATAATAGGGGTTTTAAGCCACAGTTAACCATTATAATAATCAGGATAATTTTGATAATATTCTACTGTTATTGTCACATAAAGTCGCCGAATTGTTCTCTTGAAAAGGACTTCTTTTATAGCTTCAATAATACACATAATACAGCATACCATTCATGTAACCATGTCAGGCACACCAACGGAATGCAGCTTCTAACAAGATTCTCAAAAGACACTTTATACACATTGGACCAAATTTAACGATATACTCTTAGTTATCTCTTAGAGATAAAAGCCAAATCTTATTGGAGAAAAGATCATCTTAGCTCCCTCTTATTTAGAGGTTGACGAAGGTTACGTCCAAATAAGGGGTAGGACTCCTGTTAAGGGGGGTAGGCCAAACCCGATGTTATGCAGAACAAGACTCTGCTACTTACCCACAATCTCTAAAGCCTTAACATACATGACAAAACCAAGTCCAGGTGCGGTGAACATTGATGGCCTCATGCATTTACTGAAAGCGAGCAGTCGTTCAGTGAGTTTCTGACAGCATGAAGAAATAACCATATGCAATTCCAAGATGCATATATGCTAACCGTAAAATCAACATCTAGCAGCCTAGCGTGCATGATCAATATCAGACTTCATACATACATCTTCAATATCATGATTCTAAAACAATGACAAATGACGGCAATACAGAAGGGGAGAGAAAAGTCTTTATTATGCTCTGTAACTAAAGTCAAATGTATCAATTAAGTCATAAGTCAGAGTACACGGTCAAAAAACGACTACATAGAAGCAGAAAAAAAATTTCCAACATAAATATATTAACAGCCATCTCTGCTGATTTCCTACAGCATGAGAAATTCTAAAAAGCACAGAACTTAGGTCACTGTCAATCCAATTCTGCATCTAAAGGAACTTCAAAAAATTTCCCTTCAACCACCCCTTCCAAGTTCCCTTTACCCATCTAACAGTTAATTAACAGAGATCCAGCATTAAGATATAAACTATTAAACTTACAGATGATCTAATGACAGAAATTTCGGCATATCACAAGTCATTGCAGTCAAAAGCGCCTTATGTCTTTAGGTGGCTTGAAATTAAGAGGATGAGTTTCAGGGGTAGCCATCTCATCCTCTTTCCACATTTTGATAGTCTTGTCAGCTTCACATGTTACCAGCCTTGAGCCAGTTAGATCATAGCAGAGTGCATAGATTCCCGCCTCACTATCCAGTGAACCTGCAGCAGTGGAAACATACGCTTAGAGATAAAAATTCTAAACTCAAAACATCAACAAGAACTACATTCAGACATTACAACTTACCAGGCTGCACAATAGTTTGAGCTTGCTGAAAATTATGACCACTTTTCCAGTCCCAAAACCAAAGGCTCCCATTGTCACCTACACAAACAAGGCCAGAACAAAGAAAAAAGGTAATATGCAACCGATAAAGACGAGTAATTTGTAAACAATCTCATGTAACTGACTACAGATAATAACAATTAAGCAACTAATGCACACAGAATGAATAATCAATTATGTTCTTGAAATACAAGTATTCATTCACATGCCAGTTCACAAATCTTTCGCGACTTCAAGATTCACAATACCCAAGGATTGTTTATTTCCTGTAATAACTAGCCTTAAAGGTTCATAGTTCACTTAATGTAGTAATCCTTTCAATCCTTATAACAAGGCATGATGAAAACTTTTATATGAAATAAAAATTCAATTACAATTATACTGGTAATGTAAACTGACAACAAAAAATCAAACTGACTAATGATTTAAAGTAGCAATTCATGTCACATTAGTATAACAAAATGACTAGTCTACAGAGTATAATATTTAGCAAAAAATGCCTTGTATAAAAAGATGTTACTCATAGCAATAAATCCCCAAGGACTACATTCAAGCATTTAGTCATAGCAAATTAGTCTTAAGAGTTTGCATTTAATATACAAAACAATGAATTATCCAAATTCATATGTATATGTTTAAGAATTCCACTTCACATATACATTTTATTGCTAAAAAAGCCCTGGGGCTATGTTTAACATTTTCCTAAAGGAAATTGAGGCAGTTATAAGGTTGGATTCACCTTCCCTATAAATGTTAGCTACTGAGCTCGGAATATTGCTGGCAAACACTCAATACATAATACTTCTTCAAACATGAGCTTTCACTTACATCCTAGCTTAATCCATACTCCTAAAAGACAATCCTTTACTTCCAATCATAGAAGTGAACACATACCAATCAAATCACATAATATAGACATCATATCAAGCTCTAAATTAGAGGAAGCAAGTTCTGAAAATTTCAACTGGCTTAAAGGTCATCATACCTGAGAATTCATGGCTAAGGATTTCTCACAGAAAATCAAAACAATGTAAGACCGAACATAGTAAACAAAACTAACCTGCAGTAGCCAAGACTCCTTCCTCATTGACAGCCATTGCATTGATAATCGTTTTTTGCTGAGAGCTGTCCAGAAAAATAATGGGAAGATGCAAAACAAATTATTCAATAACTGACTTCCCACATCCAGCCAGTAACCACATAGCCAGCCAGTAACCAATTTCTAGTCAAATTAATTTGAGGCAAACATACTTTATACCAAGTATGAAATGAGAAGATTGAGGCATATAAATCAGGAAATGCATTATAGATGTCTAAGAACTTACAGCATGTTATGCATAAACTGTCCTTTTGGAAGAGTGAACTTCTTTATGTTGTCAGCAGAGGCAGATGCAAACATGTTCCTGCAATACGACAGAGAACATAGCAAATTAACAACGAAAAAGCAGTTAACAAAATCAAAGACATAAAAATCATATTAAATGACCCACAAGATACTAAAGAGCCAGGAGTTATAGCAAGAGGAAAGAGTTATATAGTGAGAGAACAGAAGAGGAAACAAATACTAGCCACGCACTCTTTAGGATGCAAGGCCATTGCCCGTACAGATTTCTTATGATGTGTTAGCGTAGACAATGTTTTTCCTGCGTGCCTCAGGTCCCAAAATTTTATGGTTGAATCATGTGACCCAGTCACCACTTGAGGATCCTGGCAAGGAGAACCATTTGATAAGATTTAACAGCAACAAAAGCCTGAATGGACCATAACAATAAAACAGGGAATGCCATCGATGAATAATCATAGGTTACAGTTTATTAAACAATTGTAGAATATGATCATATAACGTAAGATAATTAGTTTCCATTAGATCAACCTTCAATGGGCAGTTTATTCCATACCTAGGTAAAAACAAAAAACACCCTTATATAATATCAATCTTCATGAAGAATCAAACAAATTCAAAAACCATGAAGTGGAAGCAATACAAAAATAGAGCTACACAATGAAAAGAAGAAAAACCTCTAAAACACCTAGTTTGACCTAAAATGAGAAAGACAATGATGTTCCTCAATCTGATTTCTCAATCCTTCAACTCTCCCTCCCTCTCTTTTTATTCTTCCTATTTTATTTACTCTTCCTATACAGTCTGGAACCTTCAGTTCTTAGCCTCCTACTTTCTCTTTATCTTCTTTTCTCCTTTTCAACCAGTACATTCCTTCAAAAAACCTGAACAAGCTACAATTGAATTTTTTTCCTCTTTTTAGTTTTATTTTATGCTTGAGTCCTAGTTAGGTTCCCCAGATCCCCATAGGCCCCTCCACTTCTTCTCGGAATTCTTCTTTTTAGAACATTTTACAGTATTTTTTTTAACCTCTTATTTTGAACAAGTATCAATATTACTTAGACTGGGTCACTTTACAGGTATCCTTCATGACTTGGTGCACCTTGCGCCTTATAAAACCAAGGTAATAACTTAGTTTGAACAAGTATCAATATCACATAGACTGGGGCTCTTTACAGTTATCCTTCATGACTTGGTGCACCTTGCGCCTTATGAAACCAAGGTATTAACTTCAAGGAGATTTTCAATATGGTATCTGGATCCTTGACATGGACAAATCTATCTGTCAACTGGGTATACTAACTACTAAGCACAATCTAGCACTTTTTTCTTCAAGTTAGACCACACCCATTATGATGCAAACAAATGTTCATCATTGGCTACTTAATGTCTTCAAAGGGACTATTTAGTTAAGCAAGATACCATCAAGCAACAAAATTTAGCTCATATGACCATCTACCAAAAAAATGTTCTGATTAGTTAACTATCACCAATGTAAGAGACCAGCAAGATAAGAAACTCTTCCATACAAGCTCAGCAATGTGCGTAGATATTAAAAAAAAAAAAAAACAGGATCTGTTGAAACTTTCCAAAGGCTGTCAATCCTTAATGGGTCCAATACAAGATATTCATTGCAAATTTGCAAAAGCTTGTATGTCTCAGGGTTAGTTCTACCATTGGATTCTTGGAACTGGCAATCTTTTATCACACCAATTTAACAGCAAAAATTAATGCTATTAATGGCAACGTTGCTCACATGCTATAACGCATCACTGCCTATATTGTCATAAAACAATTGAAAATGTACAAGCACTGACTGAAAGTGTGAATAAGAATTCCAAATACTTTCATGCTAATACAAAACTTAATCCTCCTCGCCCTCTGACTTTTTAAAAACAGTTAATGAGCAAAAGCACGATTCAAAGGGATCAAAAGGCCTTAACATTGCACCTCATACACCAGCCAACATCCCTAAAGCTAGACATTGTACACAGGCCTTAGTTAATAATAAGAAACCACAACACACTTTTCCAACTGTAAAGTCAATCTCGTATAACTGATAGTATTATGTCTAAACTTCACCACGTTTCCGACTGGAAGTTAAAAAATTTTAAAAAATATGTCCTAAAATCTTGAGAACCAAAATTCAAGTAAACGGGTGTGGAAGTCCTCAGATGAATAAAGCCACTCCTAACATAAAAACCCAATCTGAAAAAGTATCAAGAACATAATCACAAATGAGGACAGTTAATATAAATCTCAGTCACTGCGTAAAGGCCCAAGAGGATGAACCACACAGAGTTTTACCTCCAACACGTCAATGCTAGCATAGAGGTGTTCTGAAAAGACTGGCAGACGAACATACATGAAATAATCAAAGTCAACACCAAAACTCAATGATAATTGATAGTCACCTAAATCCTGGGGCAACTGTTTTCCTAAATTAAAGTAAAACAACTAACCATGATTGAGAAGCAAACAACAGAGATAAAATATAAAAGAATATTTATTAGAAAAGTCTAAACATGGAAACGTACACCAATGCCATCACATTGAGAAGCATCAAAACAGCTGTTCTAACTACTACTACTGACAATAATGTCGAATATCCAAAATTTACAAACATAATTACCTCACAGTGCCTAAGCACTCAGAAATAGGAAGCAAACATATTATTATCAACATGTAATGACAAGACATAACAAGAACATCACAACTAAAGACTCTTTGTGGTTGTGCATATCTCTGCCAGTGCATTAAGAATGATAAATGTTGTTTGTCGCTTGCCAATCTGTTATAAGAACATCAACAGATCAATAACTATAGGTGTTTTCTCCAACCAAAATGCTCTTAAGATTGATCCAGCCTAACTCAAGCCGCTCACCCACAAAGTAAGCAGAATAAGACTCAAGCATCAAATCAAGAAAGGTTAATAGCTAAGTATCCACAACAAAAAGAAACTTTCCAGATCAAAGCTCTCAAAAAAAAGGCAGAAATGATAGCAGTGGAGTTGCCAGGAATAGAACAGGAGATATCATTATATAGGCTTAATTCTTGTATATTTTCCTCATCCAAACAAATAATCAAATACAGAAAATATGGGATTGCAGAAAATGTATATACTTCTCATACAAAGGGGGTCATATATAGAAAAGATTTCCTGCAACTGCAATGAGGCTCCTATAACCTTCATCCTAAAGTTAAAAAATAGCTATTCCATAAAATGGATGACGTACAAAACACCAACCTTTTTACACTCCCGTTCAGCCTGTTCCTCAAGTCTAGCAAGATCCATTATTGCAAAATATTACACTTGTGACTCCAACTAATCTCCTCATTCTTAGGTGAGAAGGAAAATAAAACTACAGAAGGTTTTCACAACATGATAGATGATGAACATGAAGAACCCATGTGATACTCCTGAAAGGATAGCCATATTTTATGCTGCCATAAACACCAGAACCTAACATTTTGAATTTTCAGAGAAGCAGCTGAAGCACTAGCTTGACAGTAGACTCTGTTCTTCTAGCAACAACTCTAACAAGTATCAGAATCTAAAAACTCGCACTAACAGATCCCATTAACTCATATTTCTTTCCTGCTTCTTCAGCTCCCTGCCCTCTTCCAAGCCTCTATCAGACTCTTACAAATTGTTGAAAAAGAAGGAAATTACCTTAACTCATGCATTGAAGGTATTGGGATGATGGGACAAGGCTTTTTCAATATAAGCATACACAGGGACAGAAAAAAGAGACAAATCAAGCAATAGAACTACCAGTTTTTAGTCCTATTATGACACATCAGAGTTTTTAGTAAGGAACAAGTCCAATCAATAATATCAAAACAATGAGACATTTCAAAAAAAAATATGTACAGAAAACAGCCTCTTCATCTAAATTTTATAAGATGGAGAAATGAGTATACCAATACTTCTATATAAAAGCTGACGTACCGTAGGTCTAGTGAACACAGAACAGACTGTGTTTTCATGCCCAGACAAAGCAAAGATTTGTGTTTTGCTTCGAATGTCCCAAACCTGAAAAATAAGAAGAAAAAAAATCATGTTGAGAGACATGGGATCCTAATTCTCAATAATGATAGCTTATAAACCTGCATTAAAAATTACATCAGGGGGTCATTAAACAAACATTACCCTGCAAACTGAATCACGACCGCCTGTAAGCAATATATCAAGAGTAGGATGAAGAGCCAGGCAGTAAACTCCACTAAGATGGCCATGGTAAGCACGAATGACCTGAATGGAACAGCATTAGTAAGGCAAATTTGCCTGAAATTAAAGACATAAGAATTAATAATGAAAATCTAGTTTGAATACAATACAATTATACACCAACAACATATTCAATACCCCCATTCTCAAGTGTAGGGTTTGGATGGCACAATTCCTATCTAACAGACACATTCTAAGATTTCCAACACATCAATATCTATGGATGTCCCGCATGCACTTATCGTAGACTGTTTTTTGGTAGAAAGAAAGAAAATCTATTGATTTGCATCCATGTGTATTTGGTTTATATTGTCGTCTGAAGTCTTAACAAAGGATGTTCTTTTAAAATGACATAAACAGAGAAAACTGTGACCAATGATAATTTGAAATGAAGACTTATGAAAGATAATCTCTGAAAACTCAAGCATCTAAAAGGGTTTTAAAAAAAGGTATACCCAATTATACTAAAGTGACACTTCATCCCAATTATGTTGGCAGCATTCACTCAGTAAAAAATGGGTTTCTAAACATATACAACGATAACAAAAACCTCAAATAGATCAAGTAGAGCCTGCTCTAAGAAATTCATAAATCTCAGAAACAAGATACATAAACAGTTAAAGATGTAGAGGTGACAACAAATTTAAAAAGAATATACAAGCAAATAAAAAATTAAGCCAGCTAACTACTGCTCTCATATCAACTTACCTTATTTTGCTCAAGATCCCAGCACTTCACCATTTTATCATCACCAGCCGAAAACATGTACGTATGCCTCTGGCTAACAGCAAGCCCTGAAAGTTAAATGCCAATAACTAAACATGTAGCAGGCATTACATGCACTAAAACTTCAATTTTAACATCAAACTCCAATGACACTAACCTCTAACTTGTTCAATATGTCCTGTAAGAGTAAGTTTCAACCGCCCACTTGCTACATCCCAAATCTAAATCAATAGAGAAATCTTGTTAGCAATGACCCTGAAATTTAGTTTGGAAAATAATGACTCATCTACAACCATTTTAGAATTCTAGAACTGTTCCAACCAGAATTTGATCATCCTTTGAGTTTTGAGATAAGCTGTTTCCAACACAATTTGACCATCCTTTCAGTTTTGAGATACTATTAGTATGGTTGTTCTTATTAGATTATGTGACAAATTTTGTCCCAAAGTATGACGTATATAGTATTTTAATCCTAAATGATTTGCATGAGAGCATTTTAGTAGCAAAAACAAGCAACTTGCGCTCATCTTTAGCAAATGCTTCACTCGTTACATTTAATACAGACAAATAAAAACTAGCATTCTACCACAATGATGTCTTAATTACAATTTAATTGCTATAACTCAAGGTCTTCTGTTTACTCACATTGATTGCCAAGAGACAATTATATTAATGTCTGGGATTGTTAGTGTGTAAGTGGGTGTGCATGGGAGTGAGCGTGGGTATGGGTGTGTTAATTCTTGTAATTTGAGGCGACAAACTACTCGTTTTTGCACAAGAACAAAATTAACAAGACAGTTACAGAAAATACTGCATTGATATTTTAAATATCTTCTTTACAACAGCAACCTGCCTTTGTACGACCAATTTTATTTTAGTAACCTTGATCTGTTAAAAAGTATTAAATCCTGTTAATTTGAGTTGGATTACCTCTATGATCAACGTAGTCTAGTTTTTCCAGCATGCTTAAGTCTACAGAATCTACTTATGCCCTATTCATGTAGCACTTGTATCCAAATTTGCATTTAAAAGTCAATAATAGAAAATAGGAAATAGCCCAACCAATAGCCTGACTATCTCAATTAAACTTTGTGTTACTTAAACAAATGACTTGGTCTCGTCTATATGATTTAATCATCCCTTCAGCTTATCAATCGTAACATATTCTGTTTAAAAATGATTTATGTGCAGTTGACTTCCCAGTTTCTCAAACATATATCAAGTCCATATCAGTCAACACAATCAATCAGGGAAAAAAAATCAATTCCATGATAATATAACAAAACCATTTCTAAGCGTAGACAATTTATTAAACCTTGATAGTACGATCTGCCGAACCAGTGCAAAACCAATTGTTACTTGGATCAAATGCAACTGATCTCACCCATCCCAAGTGACCACTTATTACCTGCACAGGTGAGAAGACATAGAATGTTATAACTAGCTACAAAATCTAGCATAGAAAAGGGTGCCAACTGCCAAATCATACAACATGATCATGAACTGCCTACTTCAGAAAATTATGCATGACATAAGACATATGCTTTTGGATTTACCTGCATATCTAAACAAGTTTGCAGTCTTTGAGTAATAACAGATACAGGAATAAAATGCAACACTACGGTGCCCGAGTTCATGTAGGGGCTTGTCATAGGACTCATAAAATACTACCAAACAAACAACCAAACAACCAACGCCCCTACAAAATTAATGTCCAACAAACAATCAAAGAAATAAATACAAATAACAAAGCCATTGACTTACAGTCAACCTTTTCTTCCCTACTTGACCATTATCATCTCCACCCACGCCCTTAACAGATGCCACTCCCTACCAAGACTGTGGCTAGATTTCAAACCATTGGCTACCTAAATACTGCAAGGCCTCCTCGTCTCTTCTCAGACCCCAGCCAGACCTCCCTTTCTCTTCTCCTATCTAACCATCACTAACCCAACTGCCACTTCCTTCCCACTAGGATTTATATCCCCATTCCATCTTCCCAAGACACACACACCTTCACCACATTGCCCTTTCCTGACATATGTTGTGAGAAAGAAACTGTAAATAAGGCCACAATTCGGGATACTTATTTGTTTGATTTGGCCACCAAGAATCCATGAATACAGTCTAACCTTAGTGTTTTAGGATTAATTATCCCCTTCTTCATGGTAATAAGGGTTGGAAATGTCTATTAGCAGGTAGGCAACATTCACCTCAAAAGCAAGATCCCACTGGAGAGGCAACTTTAGTGCATCTACTCCACCTTAATTCCCTTTCTAATTGGGGTAGGAAGGGTAAACACTAGAAAGGGGGGGGGGGGGGGGGGGGGAGGGGGCAGGCAGGCAATTTATAGTTATAATTCACTCCTTGTGTTGCAGCTATGCAGTACTATCATTGCTTGTTCTTTTCTCCAAGGTTAATTCTTTGACAGACCTTTATATGTAAAAATCTTTTCCCAACCACAATATAACATCCTGATAGAGGATACTATTACCCCTCCCATTCAGCCCATCCTAACATGATTCCCAACCTTTTTAAAAGAAAAATTGTCCTCCTAAGTAATTTTATCCAAGATCCTTTATGGTCCATGTCCACAACTTTTATGTCTCGTTTCTTAGTTGACTTATAATTCCCCTATTTACAAAAGAAATGCTGGTCATAACACTTTTACTTAAAAATTTTAACTAAGTTATGTCTCTTGCTTCTTGCTGTTGCATCCGTTACCTTAGGCTATGCACTTTTGAATTTTGAAACATATGAATGACTTGGACACTTAAAATAGGTCATAAACATCAGAAAATAACTACACAAACATGTGCCCTCAGCATTTCCAAAAGCAAAACATAGCCAAAACAACAGCATGAATACTTATGCAAGAATGCAGAGAAACAATACTCCCTCTTGTCCCAAACTAATGAGTTCACTCCCTTGGCATTAGAGCCCTTACCAATTTTAGGATTAGGCAAGCAAATTTGGGATGGATGAAAAGGGATAGTAAGCAAACTAATTCAAGATGGAGGGAGATGTATTGGGTATAACTATATTTTTGTTCTATGTATTTAGAAAGGCAAAGGCACCATGAACAGTGGAGTACACTAAACACATAACATGAAAGAAGCAGCACAAAAAATGGTGCTTTCATACTACTTTACTAATGCATGATTAATCTAGGAAAGAAAAAGACAAAGCTAAACCAACCATACTCACAGCCACACAAATTGAAAACAAATTTAGAAACTTATAGCAAATTGCAATTCTAGAAAATAAAAAAGAAATAAAATGCAACGAAAATTTCTCACCCTATAATTCTTCCATGGAGCACGCCACTCAGGCCTTGGCCATCTACTTGGAATTCGCTCAATAAGAGCAGATGTTGAAAATCTAGATTTGTCACACACAAATAGAAAATCGAAATAAGCAAGAGAAATTATCCAAAAAGACAAGCATTGAAACATGTTTATGGCATCCCCCCACCCCTCCTTTGATTCCAATTAAAAAATGCATATTACAGGAGCCAACTAGCCAAGAGATGTCAACATCGACTGGATCATAAGATCCAGTTAAACACTACTAGTCATAAAAATACTAATGCAATAAGTACTTCAAAAACTTTATATTAGAAATCAATTGGATATTTAACACTACTATGTACAATAATCAACTCAGGTTACCATGATACTATAACTGCCTAACTAGTTGAGGGGAATAATTCTAAAAGAAACAGATCAATATGACCAAGCATATAATTCCTCGATCCCTTAATAGTCTTCCCATTTATCCATACTGATTTGTCCAAAATAGACTTACCATTTTCCTTTTTTGGTATGGATCTGTCAAAATAAAGAACTATTTACCCTTCCATCTTTTTTTATTTGGGTTCTGAATAAAGAATTACGGGAAAAAAAAAGACTAGAAAAAGAGTACAAAAGAGGAGAACCAGTTAGTCCTAAAAGCCCCACCACTAGCCTTAGACCATTATGAAACCAAATAAGTGAATTTGTCCAACAACAAGTTGAAGAAAAGGAACATGTAAAAAGGCCCAACTCCGACCATGAACACCACATGATGCAATAAAGGCGTTGTGTCATGAATTCTTAGTCTTACCAAATCCCCTAAAACAAATCTTTGCTCAAATCATCACCATTTAAGGAAAAACTCATGGTTCCTAATGCAAAACAAAAAAAAAAACCTTCTCCAAAGGTAACTTGCCATTTCACTGTATACAAAAAACACATGTGAGCAAGACTCAGACAATTAGCATAGCAAGAAGATGCCAGGTTTCTGATGAACTATATTTGTATGGAGTTTTTAGGCACAATTTAAGGCGTCTTTTTAGGTCTTTTGTTAGTTCATTTAGGTTCTTTCGGGTCGCATTTGCAAAAGTCTGGTTATAGTGCTCTATTACGCTTCAGTTGTGTTGTTTTTGATGTTCCATGTGATTTTCATAGTCATTTGGACGCTTTTAAAGTGTTTGGAGCTAGTTTAGATGATTAACGATTGATTCGTATCATAAAGGAAATGCTCGATGAAAGGGATTAATGATTTGCAATCGATTTTTGGATCACGAGCTTACATATGTTTGAGTTCAAGTGTGTTGTGCAAGTCTATAGATTGATTGATGTAGATGTCTTGGATTGAATTGAGTGTCAAAGGCATTGATCTTGCAAGCAAGGCCTAGCATCGACGAGCTGCTTCACGCGCAGTGCGAGCTGCGCCCACAACATACTTGAGCAATAATTTGATCCTTGAATCTGCTTCACCCGTAGTGCGAGCTGCGCCCGCAACATCCTTGAGCAATAATTTGATCCTCGGATCTGCTTCACCCACAATGCGAGCTGCGCCTGCAGCCTACCACGCACATATTTCTCATGTTTCTACTTAGTATCACCGTTAGCCAATCATTGGGCTTATGTATTTTATTATTTTATTTTCATTTTACTATTTTTATTCAAGGCTAGGAAGGAGAGAATATAAATACTCGAAGGAATTTTATTTTAGGGGGACTTCTTTGGCGAGGGAAAACCTATTATGAATCTTGTGGATTGGGGGTTGCTCTCCATGGTTGAACTCTAGATTTTTATTCTCTATTAATTCAATCTTTGAGGTATTTTATATAATCATTCATCTTTTATTTTCTTCATTATGAATTCAAGTTTATTTATCTCTTTTGTTTTGTTTATTTCAATTATGAGTGAGTAGTCTTTTTCTAGGGCTAAGTGAGGGAAGCCATGCTTATACCTTGATTATTTGTGTTTTATGATCTATAAATTTACGAATTAGGGCTTGAGTAATTCCAATTGATTTGTGCTCAATTGTTTAATTCATGTAATTAGCCAATATTATGAGTTAATTATTTAGCTAATAAAAATTTGAATTGAAAGATCATATTTTTAGAGGCTCAATTACAATTGGCGAATTTGAATATGTTAGCGACCTTAGTGCATATATTAATTCGTAAGCGTAAAGTCCCGACCATAGGATTAACAACTTAATTATTTGACTTAGTTTGTTTATTGATGGATTGTTTTGCATTTCTTGGATTGATATAAGCATGGTAGACCAAACGTATGCCCTAGATTATTTTTTTCATTTGGGAACAATCTTATTTTTGTTAGTCCTAGTTTAGTCAATAGATTTTCAATCACTCCTTGTGGGATTCGACTCGTGTTTGCTAAGTCTCTGCTAACAACAGACACCGTGCACTTGCGGTATAACTTTTTAATCATCAGACCTCTAATTTTGGAGCATGTCATTCCTCCCTAACACCAAAGTCCACACAAAAGTTGTCACCTCAAAAAGGACCCTTGCTTTCCAAATGAAGCTTGTTACAGGAGAGTGGGAGACAAATGGTTTGATACAAGCAACTAAAAAATATTACAAGAACACATGAATCCAGGTACACACCCTAGAAACTTGAAGTGCAGATAACTGAAAATCAAGTACCTCTCCTAAAAATTGAGATCCTCTAACTTTCTATTCAATAGTGGTCTTCAAATGGTAAATCGAAGCATTATCATAATTAAAATAAGCCGTTGGAGCATTGTGAAGCATACACAATGAATACCATCGTGGGAAATGCGCACAGAAAAGCTGCTATCCTCTCCGATCATCTTCTTAAAAAATAAATTCAACAGTCATCACCTACCTTGAAAGTTGAACTTCACACGGGAGGAGGCTGATATATGAACTTCAGACGAAAACCATAAGTCTTTCCCAAAGCCCTTCATACTTATCACCCATTTTGGTGCAATCCATAGATGCTCTTCATCCCAAGGGGATTAGAATCAAAGGTAAATATAGAGCCATAGTCCCACAACAAGTGGGAAAGCTCTTTTCACCACTATCCCAAACCATAAAACTTAGATCTCCTTTTGCCTTTGACTGACAAACCAAATTACATATTAAGTGATGTCTTTTCCAATACAAATAGACCCAAACCATAAAAGTTCCTCATCTTCCTCAACCTACTTGCAACCATCACCAGACTGGCCAAGATAAGATAATAGAGGCATACTATACAAACATCATAGAATCAGAGATATCTTCATATCAAAGAAAAGTAAATCTAGTCCTTTTTGTTAAGTCTACTAGAAATCCTTACATAAATCTCTCCATCATACTCAAAAAAAACATTAACCTGACTTATTCTCCCCCACTTTCTCTCCCAAACATTTAAAAGAATAAACTTCCTTGCCACCTCAGTTTTCAATTCACTTTCTTTAACAACAACCCACCACAAGAAGTCCCCTAAAACTATAAGCCAAAAATTTTGGGAATACTATCAAGGTATGAAAGTTTACACATCAACTAGCATGGCTTTAGAATTACCATTATAATTCAATTTGCTATCATGCAATGAAGAAACTAACATTAGCTGAAGGCTAAGGCTACATTAACCACATCCTCAGACTCAAAATTTGAACTGAGCATAAAGAAATAGAAAGCAACAGAATCTACATAATCCAGAAGGTAGACTCAGAGAGAGAAAAGAGAAATAACAGATAGAGGGTAACAAACAAACAAAATGGATGAGTGAAATTGAGATGAGAAGAAAAAGATATAAGCAACCTATGTTGACACATCTTTTTAAGGTCACGAAAACAGTTTAACCCCCCCCCCCCCCCCCCCCCCCCCCCCCCCCCCACTTGATCTGTTTGTTCCTATAAGGGGTCAAAATGGGCCTAAAAGCAATAACTCAAGAGTGGCATTGGAGACTACAAAGGCATTACTCAATACACTGCACAAATAATATCTCAGCAAGACTACCTATGAAATGAAGCCTTTAAAACTCATAGAGCAAATTTAAATACAGCAAGGTCAGATAAGTCTGCAATTCCGGAAATCTGAGCAACCCAATCACATTCAACAATAATGAAGTGCAGCTGTGTACCTTTCAGAAGAACTGGAAGTAGAGATAAGCGCATTGCTTTTACTAGGACCAACTTCATTCCTGAAAACAAGAAAAACAAACAAAAAAAAACAAACAGTACACATCAGAACTGGATCTATGAAGTGAAGACAAGAAATTTTCAATCTTTCAACTTCAGTTTGAAATTCCGGCAGAATATCTTTTATTCCTAACACAAGCAGGTCATTTTAATTTCCAATAAGAGTACGTACGATTTCAAATGCGCAGCTGGAGCAACTACTAGTGCATTATGAGCCCCTCCTCTCAGTGCATCTTCAGGCGCTAAATCATATCAAAACAAACATAATCAATTCAAAAACACCAAAAATACATGAACTAGTAAAAAACTTTTTTCAAAAATAAAAGCACGCATTATTACCAGGGAGACCGAGGGGTTCAAACGGGGTAGACGACCGCCCTTGGTTCTCCTTAACAGGCGGTACCGGAACCGGCGCCGGTTTAATTCCCCCATATTCTAGATTGATCTTCACAAAATTTCAGCAATCAAAACCAAGAATTATCCTTGATTAAATCAATCAGATATTCACATAATTAGTACGCGCAACAAAGAATTCACTAACCTTGTGACTCTGCCGTAATTTTTTACTGCAAAATTAAACAGTACATTCAAAAAATTTAAATTTGGGATGAGTTTAGGGTTTGAGAGGTCCGAGGAGAGAGAAAGGGGAGGGGACGGACCTTTCGGGATCGGGCGGGGGGAAGTGGCCGTGAACAGGAGCGAAGACGTCGAGCGCGCGTTTGAGGGACTTGAAGCTCAACTTCTTCAACGACTGTCGTTCCACTGGTTCCATTGTTACTGTGGGTCCCGGCATTAATAGCGGCGTTCGAAGGTTAGAGGATTAAGTTTGAGGGTTCTAAGGGAGAGAATTGGGGTTTGGGATGAGAAAAGGGGAAGGTGGAGTGGTGGTGAGAGCGTAGTTTGGGAGGAGGAGGGTGGCGCAGAGGGTGGTGAGCGGAGGAGGGAGCCGGGGCCAAGGGGGTGTAAGAAATGGGGCTCGTGCTGTTTATCTTGTGGGTTGGAGGCTTAGAGCACTAAGTCTCCTCAACATTTTTCAACTAAGTGTTGCTAAAAATAAGTTCAGTTCCTCTATTAGAAAGTTTAAGCCCAATGCAAATGGAGAAGCTAAACAAAAGAATACATAGACTAGTAATAAGTTCGTGAAATTATAATATGATTTGTAAAAATAGGTTAAGTATAATAAAAATTAAGATAAGTTTAATAAAAATAAATTGAGAAGAATTGTGTCTTAATCCAATAAGAGTTATGTTTAGAGATAACTAATTGAACTACCTCATGCGTTCACTTTGTCAAAAAATTTTGAAAACATGCATGAACATTATATGCGAGATATAAAATATTAAAGTACGATCTCATTTTTAATATGAATATTCTTTATTTAGTAGCTACCTTTTCTTTTTACGAACGTTTTAAATTATTTGCTACATTACTACTTTTGGCAAATATTATTAATTACTCTACCCTTATACTTACTCCTATTTAATGACTAACCTAAGTTACTAACCCTAATCTACCCAACTACCCCCCTAACTTTTTCCTCATTTCTCTTGAGGAAACTAATTGTCTTGTCTCTCATCCTACTTTGATTTCCTCCTTCAAAAAACCTAGATATCTCTTGTTCCAGTTATCATTTCTAGATTTCTCACCGAAGTAATATTCTACCCTTCCCTACAATCATTTTGGTACCCATTTTTTGCACTTTTCCTTCATATTTCATTTTAGGGTTCGTGCTTTTTGTGGGTTTTGTTTGCATTCTTCTAGCACACAACCATGGCTAATAGGGACAATGCTCCTGGATCTGGGTAAGCGTGTTTTCTTTGGTTTTGAAGAAGATTGCTTTCCACCTAGTGAGATCCAACATTAATGTAAAATTCTCGATGAGATTCTCGATGAATCTCAAAATACCTAGTGCCTGAGAAGAAAAAAGCCTAATCTAATTGTAGTGCTCCATGTACGAGCAATTACTCGTCTCCTCTTTGTGGGTCTAATCCCCCACATGGGATTCAAAACTTGGTTTGTGTACTCTTTTTGGTACTCGAATTCCTAAGAGCACAAACATGATAATATGTGAAGGAATGAGTAATCCCTAAAACCTAATTCTTGATTTTATTTGATTTGCACTTGGTTGTGGTTCATATTTTATGGTTTTATGTTTCTGAATCTTGCATTAAATTTTTTTATCTTTTTTGGCTCTGGTTGTATGAATATTGTTCTCTGTTTTGTGTTCTAGGTGTGTATTTCTTTGTCTCGCTCTTATTCTCTATTTTGTGTTCCGGTTTTGTTTCTTCGTCTCGCTCTTGTTCTTTGTTTTGTGTTCTAGGTTTGTGTCTCTTCGTCTTACTCTTGTTCTCTATTTTGTTTTCGGATTTGTGTTTTGGCTATGGGTGTGTGGGTCTATGGATGTGGCTTTGGGTGTGTGTGTCTGGGTTTGTGGGTATATGGCTTTGGGTCTCTTACTTTAGGTCTATGGGTCTTTGTCTTTGGCTCTTGGTTTATAGCTTTGGGTCTATTGCTTTAGGTTTATGGCTCTAGGTCTATTTCTTTAGGTGTGTGGCTTTGGGTCTCTCACTGATAAGTGGTTATTTGTTAGTGTTTTAGGCACTTATTGGAAGTCATTTTCATACATCATTAATGCATTTTAGTTTAGATTTGCATGTTTTTATTTAGTTTTGGCTCCCTTGATGCTTCACGGGTATTTTGTGTGTATGGTGAAGGTTTAGGCTCTTTTGGACGTATTTTGGAGTACTCGTATGCAGGACGTCTGGATTCAAACAGCCATAAGTTTTTCACCACTCATTATTTTGGTGTGATTCCACTTGGAGGTGAAATTTTGTCTCGTTAGCTTCGCAACGATAGGTCATATGCCCCGAACTGATGAACGAGCTGAAAGTTATGATAATTTGAAGTCGAGCTGTCCCATTCCGAGAAGTCCCACGGCCGTGGCGTTTTGGCCACGACCGTGGCAGCCCTGCGAACCCGAGGCAGAATGTCCAGAATTACATTCTGCCTTCCCCCTTTCCAGGCCCCACGACCGTGGCATTTTGGCCACGACCGTGGTGACCTGGGTTCGTCATTTCCGAAGCGCGGCGTTTTGTCTTTTCGGGGGTTATTGTTTATATACCCCCAATTGCTTTGGGGGTCACACACACATTATTTTCTGCACTTTCTCCTCCCTAGTTGTCTTCCCTACTAGAAAAACTCAAAAACCCATAATTATTTGTAATTCTTAGTGGATTTTCTTAGTTTTAATCATTGAAGAACTCTACTCTCCATTTTCAATGAAACTTTGAAGCTTCAAGTAACTCTCTCTCTCTTCTATTTTGTTATTTGTTCTTGATTTCAATTCTTATTTTGCATGTAACTTTGATGCTCTTGATTTCAATTATCCTTGGTAATTACTTGAGATTAACTTCAATCTTGCTCATGAATTATATTTGTATGATGTTTATTGCAACTCCCATGGAGTGTGAGTAGTTTATTTCTAGGTTTTGGGTGAAACCCTCAATGTAGTCATGGAAAGTTAATTGCATGTTGGGGTTTAATTGTTTTGGGGCTATAATTAGTTAAGATCAAGGGGTTTTTATGCATAGTTCTTGTGATTGATCACCATTAGAGCTTGATTCTTAATCTCCTCAACGAAGGATCGAAAGATGAAGTTGGGTTGTAGGTTCCTTTGTTCTTATTTGGCTAAAAGACCATGAAAATAGGGATTTCTAGTCAAGGGAATTCTCATTGTCATCATGTTTATGTGCTTAATGCTTGGATTTGTGATTATAGCCATGAAAATAGGTTGTAATGCATACTTTTAGGCAATCCCTCTAGCTTGAAAGAGTAGTTGGGTGTTTTAGATGACTTCCCCTAATTCCCCCTTATAATTGTTCCCCCTGTTGTAGTTGTAGTTCCATGACGAAATTGAGTGGTGTAACCCAAATCCTAGTCCTTTTTATTATCAAACTTCTCCTTTTTACTACTTATTTTTGTTGGTTCATTAGAATAGTTACACAATTCACTCCAAGAGATTGACTTGACTTAGATTATTTAAACAATAGCATTTGGTGGTTGATTCAATGCCTCTCATGGGTTCGACCCTTTCTTGCCCTTGCTACTAGTTAGTAGGACCGAGATAGGTTTATTATTTGATAGGTTGGCGACGCTCTGTCAAGTTTTTGGCGCCGTTGCCGGGGAGGCTAAGTCACATTGAATTAGTTATTGTTGAATGAGCCTAAGTCCTTATTTTATTGTTTTTCAATTTGCTACTCGCTTGATTATTGTGGTAGTCATTGCTAACTCTCTACTTAGTTGTGCATGACACGCAGCTCTCAAGAGTCACCACTTCAACCATACAACCCCGAGCTAGACCGCTTTTTGAGAACTTTGCGGAGGCCACCTCAAACATTCATCGAAGGGCCTTTTGAGTTCACAGATTCTGAATCAGAAGATTCATCCAACTCTCCTCATCATTCAAATATGGCCGAAAATCCTCCACCTCAAAGGCTCTTGAAGGATTATGGTCACCCCGAGGCATTTGAGCTTCGGAGTGGAATTGCATTGCCAACCACCACGGCAAATAACTTTGAGTTCTCTCCACACCTAATACGTATGATCAAAGACTCTCAATTTGGGGGGAGTCCAATGGAGTGTCCTTTCGCTCACTTGGACAACTTCTTAGAGTTATGTGCCACGGTGAAGCATAATGGTGTCACCCCCGAATTCATCAAGATGCACATGTTCCACTTCTCATTGAGAGATAAGGCAAAGTATTGGTTGAGGTCTCTACCCGAGGGCTCTTTAACTTCATGGGATGATGTCACTAAGGCGTTTTTGATGAAGTATTGCCCACCGGAGAAGACCTCCGAAATGAGAAGGAAAATCTCTACTTTTTCTCAAGAAGAAGATGAGTCGTTGAGTGAAGCATGGGAGCGCTTCAAAGAGTTGATTCGATCATGTCCTCATCATGGTTTTAGCCAATGGTTAGTGGTACAAAGTTTCTATGATGGTCTCACCCCTAGCTCACGAGCCAACCTTGACTTGGGAGCCGGGGGTCAATTGAAAAAGCTTCCGGTTGATCAAGTTGAAGGTGTAATTGAGGAAGTAGCCAAACATTATGCATGGGGAAATGATCGTCGAAGTATGCCTAAGAAGGGAGGTCGACATGATGTTGAGGCTATGGATCTTATTGCTTCAAAAGTGGAGTTACTATCAAGGAAGCTTGATAAGGTGAACTTAGCAACTAGTAGTTCACCTACTCAAGTCATGTCATGTGAAACTTGTGGGGGAAATGATCATATTGCCTCATATTGCATTTCTACTATGGAACAAGCGGCATTAGTGGGTGTGAGAAATGATCCATATTCTCAAACATACAACCCCGGTTGGAGAAACCATCCAAACTTTGGGTGGAAAGGAAACAATCAACAACTCCCTCAACAAAATGCATATCAATAAGCACCACCTCGACCTCCCGGTTTCAACCAACAAGGTCCACCTCAACCAAGGCCTCCATTCACTCAAGCTCCTCCACAAAAATCAAGCCTAGAGTCGGTTCTTGAGACCTTCATCACACAACAAACAAAGGCTAATGCGGATAATGAGAGAAGGCACCATGAGACGGCCACTTCCATCCAACAAATTCAAGCTCATAACAAGATGATGGAAACACAGCTTGCTCAAATTGCTCAACAAGTTGGGAGCCCATCTCCTAGCGGTGGAAACCAATTTCCCGGTCAACCGGTAGCTAATCCAAGAGAGCATGTGAAGGCCATCACATTGAGGTCCGGAAGAGGATATGAAGGCCCAAAAATGAATGAAGGAATTCCAATGCAAGAAGTTGAAGTTGAGAAAAATGTTGAAGATGATCTCGAGTGTGAGCTTAGTGAGAGAGAGCCACAACAAAGTGAGAGAGAGCCACAACAAAAAGAGGGAGAACAAAAGAAGATTGATAAGGCTCTGATGAAGGTTTACAAGCCCCCTATTCCATTCCCTCATAGAATTGTTGAAAAGAAGATCAATGAAAAATTCTCCAAGTTTCTTGAAGTAATGCAAGGACTTCAAGTGAACATTCCATTCCTCCATGCCATGTCACAAATGCCTACATATGCAAAATTTTTGAAATAACTCCTTTCTAACAAGAGTAGGCTTGAAGAGAGTGCCACCATTTCCCTTCCCATGGAAGTGAGTGCCATTCTCCAAAACAAGCTTCCTGAGAAGCATGGTGATCCGGGTAGTTTCTCAATTCCCGTGAAGATTGGTGATTTGGAGACAAAGAATGCTCTTTGTGACCTTGGAGCAAGTGTAAGCCTCATGCCCCTTTCAATGGCTCAAAAGTTAAATTTTGGGGAAATGAAGCCTACAAGGATGTCAATTCAACTTGCCGATCGCTCGGTTAGGCTTCCTTTGGGAGTTTTGGAAGATGTTCCGGTCCAAGTTGGGAGAGTTTTTGTGCCTTGTGATTTTGTCATAATGGAAATGGAGGAGGATGCTAAGGTGCCTTTGATTCTAGGAAGGCCGTTTCTAAAGACCGCGGGGGTAGTCATTGACATGAAAGATGGGCGCTTAACTCTAAATGTTGGGGATGAGAAGATCACTTTCGCCTTCTCAAAAACAATGAAGATGCCCATGATGGATGAAGTCCATCGGATTGACACCTTAGAGAGGGATTTAGAAGAATGCAAGCAAATGATGGGAGTTAGAGACCCATTGCAAGCTATAATGATGGGGGATAGGGTTGAAGAGAACGAGGAGGCTATGGGCTATAAACTATTACTTGACAAGACACCAATTCACATCACCAGTGAAATTGAGGCCTTTCATGTAGTTGGAAAAGAGGAGAGTAATACGCCTCCTCCACAGGTTGAACTAAAACCCCTCCCCTCCTCCCTTAAATATGCTTTTTTAGATGATAGTGAAGATTACCCCGTTATTGTCAATTCGAAGCTTGATGGTGCTTCTATTCATAAACTTCTTGTTGTTTTAAGGAAGTATAGAAGTGTCATTGGGTACTCAATCAATGACATTAAGGGGATAAGTCCTTCATTATGCATGCATCGTATCCTTCTTGATGATGATAATGCCTCCTCGATTGAGCACCAAAGGCGCCTCAATCCAAATATGAAAGAGGTGGTAAGAAAGGAAGTGTTAAAACTTCTTGAAACGGGCATAATCTACCCTATCTCGGATAGTAAATGGGTTAGCCCGGTTCAAGTTGTCCCAAAAAAGGAAGGCATGACCATCATCAAGAATGATAAGGGTGAGACGATCGCCACGAGATCGGTCACCGGGTGGCGGATGTGTATTGACTACCGTAAACTAAACAAATCCACCCGGAAAGACCACTTCCCCCTTCCTTTCATTGATCAAATACTAGAGAGATTGGCTAGTCATAGTCATTATTGTTTTTTGGATGGATATTCGGGATTCTTTCAAATCCCTATCCACCCTGATGATCAAGAAAAGACTACATTTACATGCCCATTTGGTACCTTTGCTTATCGAAGAATGCCATTTGGGTTATGCAATGCACCTTCCACTTTTCAAAGGTGTATGATGGCCATTTTCTCTGATATGCTTGAGTCTTCCATAGAGGTTTTCATGGATGATTTTTCTGTTTGCGGTTCATCTTTTGACACTTGTCTTGATAATCTTGTGAAAGTGTTGAAAAGATGTCAAGAGGTGAACCTTGTGTTAAACTGGGAGAAATGTCACTTCATGGTCGATGAGGGCATTGTACTTGGCCATGTTATTTCTAGTAGGGGCATCGAGGTTGACCGAGCTAAAATTGAGGTTATTGAGCGCCTCCCACCTCCTACCAATGTGAAAGGGGTGAGGAGCTTTCTTGGGCACGCGGGTTTTTACCGCCGGTTCATAAAGGATTTCTCCAAAATTTCAAAGCCGCTCACTCAACTTTTACTTAAAGATGCCCCTTTTGTGTTTGCTAATGATTGCTTGCAAGCTTTTGATAGGTTAAAGAAGGCATTGATTTCGGCACCAATCATTCAACCACCGAACTGGGAGCTCCCCTTTGAGCTCATGTGTGATGCTTCAGATTTTGCCGTTGGGTCCGTTCTAGGACAAAGGAAAGAAGGAAAGCTTCATGCCATCTACTACACAAGCAAAACATTAGATGAAGCACAAAGAAACTATGCAACCACGGAGAAGGAACTTCTTGCCATTGTTCATGCTATGGAGAAGTTTAGATCCTACTTGGTAGGCTCTAAGGTCATCATCTTCACCGATCACTCGGCCTTGAAGTACCTACTTGCCAAGAAAGATGCTAAACCACGCCTGATACGATGGATTCTCCTATTGCAAGAGTTTGACATTGAGATCCGGGACAAGAAAGGAGTCGAAAATGTGGTAGCTGACCATCTCTCAAGGCTACCCCACAATGAAGATGAGATAGACTCCATGCCCATCAATGATTCATTCCCGGATGACAAACTTTTTGCAATCATTCAAACTCCGGCTCCTTGGTTTGCGGACATCGCCAACTACTTGTCTTGCAACATACTTCCTTAAGACCTCACTTACCAACAAAGGAGGAAGTTCTTGCATGATGTCCGTCATTATTTTTGGGATGACCCACTGATGTTCAAGAAATGTGTAGATGGATTATTCCGGAGACGTGTTCCGGATAATGAGATTGAAAGTGTCATCAACATGTGTCATTCCTCACCTTGTGGAGGGCATATGAGTGCTAACAAGACAATGGCAAGAGTGTTGCAATGCGGTTTCTTTTGGCCAACAATGTTTAGAGATGTTTGAGGAGTTGTGAAAGCTTGCGACCGGTGTCAAAGGACCGGGAATATTTCTAGGAGGAATGAAATGCCTCTTAATAGCATTCTTGAATTGGAACTATTTGATGTATGGGGAATTGATTTTATGGGGCCGTTTCCGAACTCTCATGGGAACGAGTACATTTTGGTTGCTGTTGATTATGTCTCAAAGTGGGTTGAGGCCATTGCATCACCCACTAATGATTCAAAAGTGGTGATCAAATTGTTCAAGGAGATCATATTTCCTAGATTTGGAGTTCCTCGTGCCGTAATTAGTGATGGAGGATCACACTTTGCCAAACGATCATTCCAAGCATTACTTGAAAAATATGGTGTGAGGCATAAGGTTGCTCTAGCTTACCATCCCCAAACTAGCGGTCAAGCGGAAATTTCGAATAGAGAAGTGAAGTTGATATTGGAAAAGACGGTTGATAGGTCAAGGAAAGATTGGTCCATTCGATTGAATGATGCATTATGGGCTTATCGAACCGCCTTCAAGACTCCGATCGGCACCACCCCGTACAAGCATGTGTATGGAAAATCGTGTCACCTACCGGTTGAACTCGAGCACCGAGCACTATGGGCAATTAAGCTTTTAAATTTCGATTTGCAAGCCGCAGGGGAAAAGAGGATGCTCGACTTGCATGCCTTGGATGAACTAAGAAGAGATGCATATGAGAATGCAAGAATCTACAAAGAAAGAACTAAGGCATGGCATGATAAGCATATTGTGAAGCGGGAATTCAAGGTAGGTGACAAGGTGTTGTTGTACAACTCCCGATTAAAGTTGTTCCCGGGCAAGCTCAAATCTAGATGGAGTGGCCCTTTTGTGGTAAGAGATGTGACCCCTTACGGGGCAGTTGAAATTGGCAATGATGGAACCGAACCATTTAAGGTGAATGGGCAAAGGTTGAAAATATACTATGATGGTTCGGCAATTGAGCAAGCTCATGTGATCTTTCTTGATGAATTTGATGTGGTCGAGGCTTCGGAATAACATAAATTCTGAAGGGGCGTCAAGCTAGTGACGTTAAAGAAGCGCTTCCGGGAGGCAACCCGAGTGTGTAAAAAAAAAAAAAATATATATATATATACAAGTAAAAAAAAAAAAAAAAGAGACGAAGGCATGGCAGTATCACCACGGCCGTGGCAGTTTGGCCACGACCGTGTTTGCCATCGCAGTTGCAAGCAGAAACAATCTGCTTCGGTGCAGGAAACTCACCACGGCCGTGGCCAAATCGCCACGACCGTGGCAGTTTCACCACGACCGTGGCGATTTGGCCACGACCGTGGCGATCACCGAGCAGAATATATGAAGCTTCTCTTATTTATTTTTCTTCCTCCCTTTTTCTTTCACAACCCCACGACCCATCCCCATTCTCTCACTTCTCACTCTCCATCATCTTCACCTCCTATCTCCCTCAAGCTCTCACCTTCACCATAATCACCCAAATCTTTCACCTCCATTCTCTTCTTTCTCACCTTTTTCACTCAAATTTACTCACATCCCCACTCTCTCACCAAAAATTCACCATAAACCCCAAACCCTAACTTCAAAATCAATTTGGGGGTTTTTGTTCTTGATGATTTTTGGAGCTTTTGGGTTGATTGGAAAGTCACATTTTGGTTTCTAAGTGTTCCTACAAGTTCAATTGCAACTCCATCACCAAGCATTGTTGGGTAAAAATTTCTCCTCTTACTTTTCCATACATGTCTTTTTTTTTCTTCAATTTTACTAATCCTTAATACTTGTATTAGTTAAATTGTTGATACTTTGTGCTTGTTGAAAGTTTTTTTTTTTTTATTTTAGTTTGATTCTTGTGAATTTATTGTGATTATTTGCTTAACTTGTGGTGACTTAGTTATAAGTGACTTATTGTGTTGGTAGTGTTAATTGAATTGTTGTGTTGTTGTGTTCTTGCCTTGATTTATAAAAATTTAAAATTTTAGACAATGGCCTCTAGGAGAAACCAACCCCGCAACACCTCTTCGGCCAACCTTAGGAACCTCGTTCCCCCACCCCCATTAGCACCTCCCCAATTGGACACCCTTGGAATTGAGTTTCGGCACCCCGACCAACTTAACAATTTCATTAGACTAAGCGGAAGGCGGCTTAAACCCACTAGATTCTATGATCAAGCCGCCTCCCAATTGCTTTGGGTGCATGATGATGTTCAACACCTATTTGCTCAAATGGGGTGGGAAACTTGGTTAGACTTGCATGCTCTTACCTATAAACGGTTGACCCTTGAGTTCCTTTCGACCCTAACAGTCCGTCGTTCAGAAGGCCAAAACCCTAGGCGGCTCACATTCCAACTCATGGGTCAAACGTACTCTAAAATTGTGACTGAAATCAATGACTGTTTTGGATGGCCACGAAGTGGGAAAATAGGCCCCACTTCCCCTTTAGCCTCTCGCTATGAACCTATGCACTTTTGGGGACGTTTGACTACTAGATATGACTATGACCCATCTAGCTCCAAGGCAGCAAGCATAATTAACCCAAGCTTTCGCATCTCCCACCGCCTCCTCGCCAACACTATCTTTGCTCGTGGAGATAGTCAAGGTGTGGTAGCGGCACGTGAGCTTTATTTCCTATGGCATATGAGTGAGGGAGATGAGCGCATTAACCCTGCATGTTGGCTAGTTGACCACCTTGAGGACGTATCTAGGAGGGGAAGGGGGGATATCACTATAGGTGGCATGATCACTGTTATTGCTTTGTCTCTTGGTATCGATGTTACAGGTTTGGAGGAGGTACCTGGGGGGACTAGGCTCGATATGCGATCCTTCACCTCCATGCATTGGATAGAGGACCAAGGGCAAGGGAGGGGCTACCTATGGAAGGTGGGAGGACGAGATTATGCTATTCTCCCCGACCCAAACCGCACCGTCATTTATGATGAGGCGAATTGGGCATTTGCACCCGACTTCCCTTGGGTAGCGGCCCAAGAGGACCAAGGTGAGCCGATGGAGGAGGATGTAGGCCCACAACAACAACAACAACAACCCTTGGACCCTGGTTTTGGAGGCAATTACGATTGGGGTGAGCAAATGGCGGCCCTGCAGACGGAGTTCGGGGCTCTCAGAACTGATGTTGGAGACTTGAGGCGCTCCAATGAGACAATGACTTCCATGTTTGATCAAATGCAACAACAATATAGCCACATGACCACAGAGTTCGGGCACCTCCGTGATGAACTCCGTGACCATTTGTATGATCCCTCTTCGGGCGAATGAGCCCATTCCTACCTTCCCCTAGCTTTTTTTCCATGCTATATTTCTCTCATTGAGGACAATTCGATGTCTAGCTTGGGGGGGGTGGATCACTTTTGTTGCTCTCACTTCGAAAATCCAAACCCCTTTAATCCAAATTTTTAGTGTAGTTGCATGTAGTTTAGTTAGTCTCTCTTGCATGCATTTTCATGTTTAGTATAGCTGCATATAGGGTCTTCTTAGGTTTCGCTTTCGTAATTTTGCATGTAGTTGCATGCTTAATTACATTCATGCATACATGTAGATTGCACTTATGGTTGTACCCCAAGGATGAATATAAATACATGTGTGTTTTTCAAAAAAAAAAAAAAAAAGGAGATATTTCAAAAACCCATAGCACTAATTGACTTGGAATTGGAATGGTTTGTGGTAAGAATGGTCTCCCCGACTCAACCGATGCAATTAGCTTGTGAAACTTGTGAGGAAATTGAGCCCATTTAGGTCGACGCATCAGAATCGACCTCTTTCTTTCATGTGTGTTAGGATTTCGGCTCTATGTAATACAAATCTTGGACTTGCCTTGGTACTATTTGAGACTTTGTGACTTTTATGCGGGGGGACGATTGAAAATTCCTTAGGTAGTTAGAGCCTCAGATTTTAGGATTAAGGCTAGCGGTTTCTCTCTTCATGTTGACATTTTACCTCTAGGACAAGCCCTTTGAGCCTTATCCCCATTCTTGTCACCTTACGTAATGAGCCCCAAGCCCCTTCCGTAAGTTGCCTTTTGGTATTAATTGAGTCTTGGAGAAAATGTCGGGATGGAATTAGAAATTGTGTTTTTGTTTTATTTTTGTATATATTTACTTTTCCGTTATTCAAAAAAAAAAAGAGAAAAAGAAGAAAAAAAAAAGTAAAAAAAAAAGAAAAAAAAAAAGAGAACAAAACTTTTGTGAAAAATCAAAAGAGGTTGTAAATAACCTTCTTATAATCAGTTGCTTTTTGTTGCCTTTCCTAGTTTCTTTTGAGATAAAATGGAGGTTTTGAAAGCTTATGATCTATGCGAAATGGGAGGATTTTGTTCCTCATTTGGTGTATTTGTATGGTTTAAGCGGACTTATTTCCATGTAGTCCTTGCTTATGTTGATCCCCACAATCCCAAATTACATTGTCTCACCCTATCCAACCAAGCCTACCCCATTTATAGGAATTCATGACCCCCGTGTTTTTGTCACCCCAAATCAAGTGGAGAAAGACGATAGGCAAGCCTAAAGAGGAAGATTACATAGAGTCAACGAACGTAAATGTTAGTTTGAGGGCCGAAGCTTTACCCTTTGCAAACACATGAGTGACTCTATTTCTTTTGCACAACTAAAGTGAGAAGCTTTTTGCATATGACCGAGTCAAGCTTGGGGGAGATATGTGGTATGTCGGTTGCTAGTTTTGAGTGCTTGAAGTCTATGGTGTTTTGTAACTCTTCTCCTTCTCACCTTTTCTTGTTTCTTTTCTTGTTTCTTTTCTACTTCTTTTCTTTTTATTTATGGCATGTGTATTTCCTGAGGGGACTTATCTTCCTCTTCCGTGTGCTTCCATGATTACAATGCTTGGGGACAAGCATTTGCTTAGCTTGGGGGAGTTTGATAAGTGGTTATTTGTTAGTGTTTTAGGCACTTATTGGAAGTCATTTTCATACATCATTAATGCATTTTAGTTTAGATTTGCATGTTTTTATTTAGTTTTGGCTCCCTTGATGCTTCACGGGTATTTTGTGTGTATGGTGAAGGTTTAGGCTCTTTTGGACGTATTTTGGAGTACTCGTATGCAGGACGTCTGGATTCAAACAGCCATAAGTTTTTCACCACTCATTATTTTGGTGTGATTCTACTTGGAGGTGAAAGTTTGTCTCGTTAGCTTCGCAACGATAGGTCATATGCCCCGAACTGATGAACGAGCTGAAAGTTATGATAATTTGAAGTCGAGCTGTCCCATTCCGAGAAGTCCCACGGCCGTGGCGTTTTGGCCACGACCGTGGCAGCCCTGCGAACCCGAGGCAGAATGTCCAGAATTACATTCTGCCTTCCCCCTTTCCAGGCCCCACGACCGTGGCATTTTGGCCACGACCGTGGCGACCTGGGTTCGTCATTTCCGAAGCGCGGCGTTTTGTCTTTTCGGGGGTTATTGTTTATATACCCCCAATTGCTTTGGGGGTCACACACACATTATTTTCTGCACTTTCTCCTCCCTAGTTGTCTTCCCTACTAGAAAAACTCAAAAACCCATAATTATTTGTAATTCTTAGTGGATTTTCTTAGTTTTAATCATTGAAGAACTCTACTCTCCATTTTCAATGAAACTTTGAAGCTTCAAGTAACTCTCTCTCTCTTCTATTTTGTTATTTGTTCTTGATTTCAATTCTTATTTTGCATGTAACTTTGATGCTCTTGATTTCAATTATCCTTGGTAATTACTTGAGATTAACTTCAATCTTGCTCATGAATTATATTTGTATGATGTTTATTGCAACTCCCATGGAGTGTGAGTAGTTTATTTCTAGGTTTTGGGTGAAACCCTCAATGTAGTCATGGAAAGTTAATTGCATGTTGGGGTTTAATTGTTTTGGGGCTATAATTAGTTAAGATCAAGGGGTTTTTATGCATAGTTCTTGTGATTGATCACCATTAGAGCTTGATTCTTAATCTCCTCAACGAAGGATCGAAAGATGAAGTTGGGTTGTAGGTTCCTTTGTTCTTATGTGGCTAAAAGACCATGAAAATAGGGATTTCTAGTCAAGGGAATTCTCATTGTCATCATGTTTATGTGCTTAATGCTTGGATTTGTGATTATAGCCATGAAAATAGGTTGTAATGCATACTTTTAGGCAATCCCTCTAGCTTGAAAGAGTAGTTGGGTGTTTTAGATGACTTCCCCTAATTCCCCCTTATAATTGTTCCCCCTGTTGTAGTTGTAGTTCCATGACGAAATTGAGTGGTGTAACCCAAATCCTAGTCCTTTTTATTATCAAACTTCTCCTTTTTACTACTTATTTTTGTTGGTTCATTAGAATAGTTACACAATTCACTCCAAGAGATTGACTTGACTTAGATTATTTAAACAATAGCATTTGGTGGTTGATTCAATGCCTCTCATGGGTTCGACCCTTTCTTGCCCTTGCTACTAGTTAGTAGGACCGAGATAGGTTTATTATTTGATAGGTTGGCGACGCTCTGTCAAGTTTTTGGCGCCGTTGCCGGGGAGGCTAAGTCACATTGAATTAGTTATTGTTGAATGAGCCTAAGTCACATTGAATTACTATATGAGTCATAATATCTTCATAACTTACTTTGATTACAAAAGTGTGTATTACAAAAAAAATGTTGATTTGGCTTTGTGTCTTCATGTTCACCAATATTACTTCTTTCTTCTTCCCATGGCTCTTGTTTATATCCTTCTTCAATCTATAATTGACATTTTTCAACAAGGTCCTCTGAAATATAAATTGATGAAGGCAACACTTATCTTCTTTCCAATGTTTGATTGTTCATATGTGGTATGTGGTAGTTGTTGTTGTCTTTGGTCTTTATTATTTCTCCCATGTATTGTTGAAGCATGAGAAAAATATGATTTATTAACTTGGGATCATAGTCATTGTATGCTTGCTCCACACTTGAACTAGTTTATCCATACTCTTGGGTGTTGTTTGATTTTTAAGTGATTGTATTGCCTGAAAAATCCAAGGTGATGTACATCAAGGTATGGGCTTTGTGCTGGCTAGTTCACTAGGTTTATAGTATTCCTATCTTTGGTAGCCTCTTAGGTAAAATCTAGATCATCTTTGCTTATGTGCGCTTTGCATTATCTTGAACTATCCATATTTGCTTGCTCCCCCAATATGGCCACTTGGCCCTAATTGCTGATAGAATGTAGTGAATAAGTTTTTCCTTAATGACTTCTTATGTAACACTTGTTATAGCCTTAGCCTCCAGTGTACCGAATGGTCTGTTTTTGCTAACACTTGTTATAGCCTTAGTCTCCACTTGTAGTTATATCCTTAGACTTAATCTTTATGATAAAATCTTGTAGTTATATCTGGTGCTAAGCTAAGTAATACCTAGTTGTGATCCTAAACATGTAGAGCCACCTTTCATCAACATGAATCACATTGTACATGTTTGAGAATCTTGGACTTGTTGTCTTGATGTTGTACTATTTCATCGAAGCACCACATTACTCTTGTAATTTTGTGTGATAATGATAGCTCTGGTTTGATGGAATTTGTGTGTTTCTATATGTCACCTCTTTTAATAAGGTTGTGCATGGTTGATTTATGAATGCCTAGACTTGCTGCTGATCGTGGTTCTCTTTCTTAGTGGAAACATCTTGAAATCCTCTAGGTTGATGAAGATTCTTTTTCTTCACTCTCTACTTTTTATATTGAGCACATTGATTGGTTGATTTTCCACATTTTTGCTCTAACTCTATGTCATATTTTGCTATTTTTTTTCTTGATACTCGATATTCTTGAGCTAGTTAATTGATAAAATATGTTGGTAGCTTTTTTCATGTTTTTATAGGTACATCATGATCTTCTTGACAATATTGTTACAATTTCTAAGCAACATAGGCTTTGTCCACATTATTTAGCACGTCTTGCATCTTGTTGGAGCCATTGGCTTCTGTTTGTTACAATTGAAGTCATTGGCTTCTGGTTGTTCTCAAGATTGACTATAATTTAAGCCATTGGCTCCTGCTTGTGACGCTTTTCCTCCTAAGTGATTGCAATTGAAGCCATGGGCTCCTACTTGTCCTCCTAAGTGACTATAGTTGAAGCCAGACTCCTGCTTGTCCTTTTGAGTGACTACAGTTGAAGCCACATGGTCCTGCTTATTCATCTGAGTGTCTGCAGTTGAAGCCATTGGCTCCTAATTGTCCTTTTGAGTGATTGTAATCCTTGTGTGCTTCTTTAACAAGTTCATTTAGGTCAAACATGACTCTTTTTGGCATTGAGAGCAGTTTGTCTTCTGGTTGATGTGGAACATGTTGAAAGACTCTTATCTATCAGCCTCAGTTGTGCTTGTAATGACGTGATTTGGCGTTATCCATCATGTTCTTCAATTGAGGCTTTGATTATTTTGAAGAAAAAAAAATCAAAATCATGGTACGGGGTCCCTAATCACTCAATGATGAATATGAGAGTGATATCATTCCCTTTCTCCTTCCCCTACTTGTTGGAAAAATGTGGTAGAGCAATGTAATAACAAAGTTTTTTTCTCGGAGATGTTCGTCTTCAACTTAATGTAAATGTGAAATAGAGTGTGGCTCTTAAATATAATGGTATTTATAGAGGAAGATGGAGATGGTTTGACTTGGAGCAATTTCCCAAAATTGGAGCCAAAAAAAGTCACTTGTTTGAGTGGAACTAAATCTTGCGGGAATTTCTTTTGTAAAATTTGTTAGACTTCTTTCCAATTTGTAATATAGCAAATGTGATAGCAGTCTATGTAATATTATATGTTGCTTTTTTATCTTCTTCTAATGTAGTGGTCCCTTCTCTAATTTTTACCACTCCTACGTAATGATGAAAACTCCCATATAGCATGTAATAAAATATTATACATAGGGAGTAATTTATTACATAGGAGTAAAAATAAAAACCTATTACAACTTCTTCATTAAAACAAAAACAATACAATCTTCTTATGTTTAGGAGAAAAAATATAAACTTATTTATAATTTCTTGATATAAAAAAGAATAAAATTTTATGAAATACTCCCTCTATTTATTTTTATTTTTTCATATAAAACTTATAAATTTTAGAGCTAAATTTTAAAAATGTAAAAGCGGGTTAAATAAAGGAAGGATCGACATAGGTAACCGTCCATCCAAAGAAGTCCATAACAATGGGCTTGATGAATCCTCATCCATATAACACCTAAGATTAAGGGTGTTAGAAATAAAATGATATTTGCCCATGTGAAAGCTAGGTGTATTGAAAAGTGCAAAGAGGGTGAGGGACAAAGGAAAGCAAATTTATAGGATGGAGGACTAGTGGTGGTTGCATGTAAGTAAATAAACCTTTTATGGAAAGGATAGAGGTAATAAGATTGGAACTATTTGCATAATTTGTGTGTGTGTGTGTGTGTGTGTGTGTGTGGGGGGGGGGGGGGGGGGGGGGGGGGGGGCTATCTTATGCTTTTTAGAGAAGATTGTCCCTCAAACAATCTTGACGAATTAGAGGCGAAGGAGAAAGTAGGAAAGGCAGACTAAACGTTAAGTCCTTGACTTGAAGAAGAGCAAAGCTAAGGATGGATGAATTAATACTTGTTATAGGATTAGAAAATGAGCTAGGAATTTGAATATATATAGCTGACTCTTGAGCTGCACAACCATAGATAGAAACTTTACTCTTTAGTTTCTTCAACGTCTAGGAGTAAAGAGGGTCAAGGCTTGCAGGATGTTTGGACTAGCAACCTAGGGAAACAAACTTGATCTTTCTCCGCACGCCTGATATGGATAATAGAAGGAAGATTAAAATGATTAATCTAGTTAATATATTCAACTTTTGGGCATGGTTCATTCTACAATAAAATTTTATGATCAACATATTGTGAAGTTTTGAAGTACTAATCATACTTAATTTAGGATTTGGTTGTATTTAGTATGTCCTAGTTGTATTAGGGTTTGCTTTATATTTTGCTTACACATTTTTACCTTTCACTTGAGAAAGTTTTTCATGTTTTAAGCCTTAGTTATGGTAAGGAACGAATTTAAGCTTTCCTTGTTCAGTTCCAAGTTGTTTTAGAAGGGTTTGAGTCAGATTAGGAAAACAAAGACTTTTCAAGGGCAGAAATCAAATCTAACACTAGAAACACATCTTTTCTTGGAATATTTGAAGAAACCATTGTCCAAGTGAAGCTAGGCCTCATCTCTAACTTTGAATTTCCACATCATATTGGAAGCATGAAAATCCTAATCTTTAGGCCCACCCTTATTCTGAAAAGACTACTTATCCCCTGGCCCTTAAGAGGATTTCCAATGATAATCATCACCAGAATTACCGCCAATATTTGAGCTATATTCCTTTTTACCTTGGTCTCTATCAGGGCCACAATCCCTATCCCATCTTGGTTCTAACTTTGAGTCTCCGTCTTCATTTGCTGGACCATGAATAGGATAACCAATTAGGTTAACTCTAGATGTGAAGTGCTTCACTATTCTTTTGAAACCTAAGTGTAAAGGGGGAAGGATGAAGGGGAGAGCCTTAATTTATTCAAAAGACTATAACAAGCCCTGGAAATAATAATCCACACTAAGGAGATTACTAGATCAAGGGGAAGCTTGCAAAATATTCCCTCTTGTGACCAATTCTGCCACACTTATCGCATAATGTGGAAGAATACAAACAAACCCTTATTTCAAAAATCCACCCAAAGGAATGAGCCTTCTTCACATTCAAAGTAGAAACCAGAAATGACGAGACGAAATAGTTGAATTCAAACTAGAACCTGAATGTGTCCTTTCAAACCCATTGAAGCCAGGAATGGTTGATTTTTTTGGAAAAGTAAAAAAGACACAATAAGATTAACCGAGGTAACCAGTACTCTCATTTTAGAGAAATGTATTCTCTTGTCGCTTTAATTATACTAATATGTGGTTAAATGTCATCATTTATAAGTGCAAGTATATAATTTTTATACAAAGGAATCTAAAGGGAATGGCAGGGTAATATATATAACAAGTTTTTGTTTTAATTTTGCCAATTTAGATTTTCCTCATGTATTTTTTTTCATCCACGCATTGACTTTATTATACGTCCAATGTATGAACGAGTATACTTTCTTCTTAAATGAAGGTGATTTGAAAATTGATACGAGTTTATTTGGATGTTCTCTATAGTGATTAAAAAAGTATACATAATTTCATCTTTTTCAAAGGTAAGTTTTTACTTTTCTTAGTTTGAGGCTTATTCCTATTTGGCAGCCTTCCTTTTATGTATGGTGTATGGTACTTGTAGTATCTTGGGCCTATTGGACAAATCACTACTCTCTTAATAGAATTTGTATAAGCTTCCATATGTAATTTTACTATTACTTGATTATACTAATTATAATATCGGCTGTGGTACTTGATTTATTTACTTGTCTATTTCATAAATATAGTATTTTAGAAAATAGTTCACGATTTTGATTAATTTGTGACGTGAAAAAAGAACTATGGAATTTCACTAGTAAGGAAATAGCCTTTTGCGACGCTAATTTTTGGCCTATTGCGGCGCTTTTTAGCGCCGCTACACCCTTTACCGCGCTCTCAAAAGCGCTGGCTTTTCCTATGCCTCTAACCTCTATTACGAAGCTTTCGAAAAGCATCGGTATAGTACGTCAAATGCATCGTAAGGTTAACGAAGGCGCTTTTGAGTGCATATTGGAGCACTTCTATAGCATCGCTAACTCAATAGTATCGATTGCCTATTGGGGCACTTTAATAGCATCGCAAACTCAATAGTATTGAATGCCTATTGGGGCACTTAAATAGCATCGCAAACTTTAATTAAAAGTTTCATTATCTTTTAGTAACTAATTTTTCTTATATTATACCTATAATTTTTTTTTCACAATAACTTATAAAAACTCAAGAACCATAAATCATTAATAAGAATAATGAATTATAAAAATAAAGTTTCATTAATGATAATCAAATATGAATGACAATAAGATCTCAAAATACAAAATGATGTCCTAATGACTACTCAAAACATTCTAAATAATTCAAAGTACATATAATTTTAAAAGTGAAGAAAACTAAATATTTAATTATGAAAATAGAGCATATAAAAAATAGAGCATATCTCCATATGAAAATAGCATATCTCCATTTATCATTTCAAGTCTGCCTTCCAGTTTCGTACATGCTTCAAAATATAATCTGCATATGAAAAAGAATAAACTTAATTTGAGGGAGGTACGTAATAGTCATTTGCATACAATCAATAATAAACACGAAATCTAAAAAAGCAAAAGAAAATTGGTAGTTAAAGTTTCATCACACATGAATGTTGCTTGATGTATCTACACTAAAGTCACAAAGCTTTAGAAATAGGTTGATAAGGTTAATATTTGCTATACAACACAACACCTAACTAGTATGAAGCTATTGGTGAAGCAAATCAATGCTAAGCATGCATCCATTATCTCAATTTGCCATTATATCAATTTGTCATTATATCACACTTTCAACTATTACAATATAAATAATTGTACTCCCAAAATATAAATAATGAAGGATGGCACAATGAGAGAAATCATCTTACCTTAAAGGCTTAAAAAGAAACTCCATAGCTAATCTGTTAATTGATTCAAAGGTGGATCTTGGGATGAAGCATTATGAGCCTACACCAAACTGGCGGATATTAGAATTATATCAACACGTTCTTAGTAATAAATCAAAATAGTAATCCATAACAAAAATCAATAATAAAAAATACATTATCGGTATAAGGGATATCTTCTTGTTGTTCTTCTTCTGAACTTGAATCATCACTATTAGAGTCACTTAAGTCAGAATTATCGGAGTCAGAATCATCAAAGTCTAAACCATAACGATCATAAAGCTTCCTCTTCAACTTCAATATGGTTTTTTCCTTGATTTTTGACACGCTTCCTTAATCTTTGAGTCAAACCCTTCAATTTGCGTAAATAATACAACACTGATGTTTCATCTTTAGTGGACATGCTTAGGCCTTTACAATATGAGGGAACAGGAGCATCTGCTACATCTAATTGCTTTACACCTAATAGTCCTAAACCGCGAACACGACCATGTTGATCTTTGCCCAATACCTTGGAAACAAGATCATTGTCTAAATTTACTTCTTGGTCCCCTTGTTCAGCAATAAGGCTCTTAATGATTCTATAAAGATTAAAAAGAAAATAGTTAATGTAGTAAAATCCAAATTTCATATTAACTAACAAATTAATTTTAATGTCAAGAGCTATAAATACACACCGTAATATCTGCTTTTTTCTCGTGTTGATGACATTCTAAATAAAGCTTTGTTCTTGTTGGGCTTCTATTCAACATTTTTTTCTTAATAATAAACCAAATTTTACGTTAAATATAGGGTAGAAAAGGAAAAGATTAAACAATAAATTGACAACGACCAATTATAAAAACCTACCAGTTCTTCACGAACGCGTGCATGACTTTTAGTGCCAGTTGTAGAAATAGGCTTCACTTTAGCCTTTTCAAGTGATTCTTTACTTTGTTTGCTTCTTTCCTGTAACAACACCACCAATAAACTCAAGATTCAAATTCAGATTGTTACAAATTCCACCACTTCTCTATATTACTCATGTTTCAGACAACAATTACTAAGTAATAGCATAACAAATAAACATACATGTCCTTCAGGTGATCTCCAAAAATTAACAAGGTTAATCCACTGATCTTTATCAACATGTTCAGGAACTGCCTCATATAAATCATTAATGTTCTTATTCTCATCATAATACTTTCCTTTCAACCAACACTTGTAATCCCCCTATTTGTGATTAAGAAATTTCAATATCCAATATTCACAAGCTTTGGGATACATAAACCTAGGCTGTAAAACATAATGAGTATTGAAGGTGTCTTTAAAAAGTAATTAGTATCATATCATACTTAGCCTAAAACAAAAAAATTGAGATTAAAAGTTAATTACCTGATTTCTTTCAATATCATTTTTTCATTATTTCTATTAGAACCTTTTTTCAAATAATCCCATCTTGAATAGCTTAGAGAGCAAAGATTTTCGTTTCTTGCAATCGTCCCTAAGAATGCACCTAGTACTCCCCCTTCATGTCCAATAGGTTGCATCTCATTATTTACATCAACAACAATTTGATGGCCCTATGGCAGATTCTATACATCTGCCAAAATTGTTTTTCCACGTCTTCTATTTCCATTTGAGTCTGCTCTCATTACAAAATATTCATAAATGACTATATAAAAAGACAGTCATACACATATAAATAAAACTTGCAGGAATAAGTGTTGAAAGGATAAGAGATGATTTTTTCAAACATAACCACGGCGGTAAGTTATACGGCACCAAAACTATAGGCCAACAACTATAAGTGGAGCTCATCATCCCAAACGGATTAAAACCATAAAACCATCACTAGCAAGTCCTATTCTAACATTACGACTCTCTTTACCAAATTCAATATACCTAGCATCAAAGTTCTTTCAGGCTTCAGAATCAGCTAGATGAGATAACAACTCCTTATCCTCTATACGTTCATCTTCATGCCACCTCATCAAGGATGCTGTATGTTTAGACATAAATAGTCTCTTTAGTCTAGGCTTTAGAGGAAAGTACCTTAATACTTTTGCAGGAATTCCTTTCTTCTTTATCCGTCCCGTTGAAGTTGTTTGCTCACTCACTCTTTTCCACCTTGATGCACCACAAACAGAGCATGTTCCATCTTTAGCTTTATCTTTCCAATAAAGCTGACAATGATTTGGGCATGCGTGAATTTTAACATAACCAAGGCCTAACTTCTTGGTGACCTTTTAAGCCTCTGAAAATGACTTAGGTAAATTTGCACTACTTGGAATTACAAGTTGCAAAGTTCCTAATAGGTCATCAAAAGACTTATTGGTCAATTATTAGTACTCTTTATATGGAATAAAAGTACCAAAAAAGACAATTTGGTCAATTCACAACCTGGCCATAATTCTGTGTCAGCGTCATCGAGGAGCTTATAAAAGTCTTGAGCTTCTTTATTCAACCCATGAGCACTTTGGTCCATGTTTTCATCTAAAGTAGGATATTCACCTCTATAACCATATGTGTCATGCACCAATTGATGCATATCTATATGTGTTAACATTTTATCTTCTATAATAGGTTCCGAAGGACTAGGAATTTGATCGACACTTTCCCCATGAAAAATCCAAATAGTGTAATTACGCATCATTCCAAATTGAAGCAAGTGGTAATTTACATCATCTGAAATCAAAAGTTTGTTACTAACACACTTCACACAAGGACATCTAAGTTTCCCATCAGATGTTAAATTCCTCATAGCATAACACACTTCACACAAGGAGACATTTTGACGACAACGAACTACTAGGCATTACTTCTTTCTGGCAAGCCTAAACCCAACCTCTAGGAAGATAATTAATCATTTAACTTGATACTGTTAAACTTAGCCTTCAGGACATTATCTAACAAAATCCTATGACCAACAGAAATTTCTTAAAGCCAGACCAACACCTCATGAGTGCATTTAGTAATAACAATCAGCACAAGACAATATAGATTCAGAAACCAAAAGAAAATATGTGCTTTAATTACTAGGATCTCAGTCTCTAGGATTCAGAAATTCCAGTAATTGTAGATTCTAGGTTGGCTTACTAAACTTTTTTAACAATTTAACATACCTAAATAAATCCAGTTCCATATATTCACATTTCAGAGCTAAATTTATAATAATCGTAGGCGGATCTAGTAGAGAGTCCAAAATAAACTTCAACAAAGCACTGTGTGAACTGAAGAAATAACAGTTCAAGTTAGCTTCCTAATTCCTTTGACTGGTTAACTTCTACTACCACACTGCATCATCCCAAGCTAATCTTTTAAAGTATGCAGATTCTATGGTCATTACTCAATTCGCATAAGATAAGTTCATGCTTAACCAAGCTAAGAACATGAACTTCCCTTCTTACTTACATTAGATTAGATTAGATTTACATGCTATATGTTAGGTTCATGGAGAAAATGACCCTTAAAAATCAAATTTCATGGATTATAGGGTGTTAGAGGCCTTTTTTAGAGAAAATAAGTGGACAAATCCCCCAAAGGAAGACTTTCCCCTATAGATCTCTCAAAAATACACAAGTTAGACATATTATAAGACCTATTCGAAGTCCCGTAGCCAATTTTATGACTTCTCAAAGTTTTTTTCAATATCTCAAATAATACATCACCGAGGAAGCTAAAGGTAACATAGTTGTGTAGTGTCTCTAAAAATAGGGGGTTTCAAAAAAAATTACACCAAGTGGACTACCGGACTAAGAGATATGCCTCTCCGAACTTTTCGAAACCTTGGAATACACCCAAATCTATGAAGAATGAATTGGTTATTTTTTTAGTGTAAAATATTGTATATCGCGATTTTGCGTGCCAAAACGAGTGGTCATAATAGAATTTTGGATTTATATGCTTCACGGTTGATCATTTCTTAGCTTTTATGACATATTATTTCTAACACAATATGTGATGTTAGACAAATCCTAGCTCTTATTTGCATTCTCCAATGTAATTAACTACTACTTAGGCAGGTCTAAGCATTTTGGTTGACTACTAATACTTAGACAAGTCTGCAATGTTGTCTATAATGTAATTAACTACTACTTGTATAGCTTTTATTATAACATAAGCACTGATTATAACATAGCATGAAAGCAACTACAACATGTTTGAAGTCTATTTTCCTAGCATGTTTAGACAAATTCATATCATAGCAAGGAGCAATTAACAGAAAATACAATGCTAGACAAAACTAAACAAGCTTGACCTAACCTTGCAGTAGGAAAGTGACCACACCGAAATCAGTGGCAGAGAAGTAAGTGTATCTCTTTACACTTGCAAAAGAAGCAAACACAAAAAATATAATACAAGTGGTATTAGTACTAGCACTAAAACCGAAAACAGAAAAAAAACAGAAACAGAAAACATAAAACGAAAACAGAAATAGAAAACAAAAACAGAAACAGAAACATAGATACACAAAACATAGAAACACAAAACACAGAAAAAAAGAAAACAGATTCTAAAAATAGAGAAGAGAAACACAAAAAAAAAACAGAAACGAAAAACAAAAAGAAGAAAACATAAACCAAAGAAAACAAATAGTACTATATGAATGATATTAGAGTCCACATAAACAAGCTAGGACCCTAGGACAATGCACAAAAAATTGCTGAATTTCTCTGCTCCCATCCACAAGTTAAGAAGGTTAACTATGCTGGAATTCCTGATCATCCAGGACGTTCCTTGCATTTTGCTCAGGTGCTTCTTACATGCTACACTCTAAAGTCATATTCTATAACTCATATCTTGCAAATGTGTTCTCCTAGCATCATGCAATTTTTTATTTCTAGTTTTCTACCTAAAGATAATGTTATTCCATCCTTATTTGTGGCAGGCCAAAGGTGCAGGATCTGTGCTTAGTTTTTTGACAGGTTAGATTCAACTGCTCTTTCAAAACATGTTGTAGAGACTACCAAGTATTTCAGCATTACAGTAAGTTTTGGTAACTAAACTCACTCTAGGACTCATCGTATTATCTGATATTAGAGTACAATAAAGTCTAGAAAAATGAACAAAGGGATATCACATGTTGCTTAGTTCACAGGTCAAACTAAACGTCTAGAAAAATGCCAATATGCATCAGCTCAAGAGCTTATGAGACAATTACATCAAAAACTCACAAACAAACTTCATCCGAATTCCCTGTAATTTCTAAAACCTTACCCAATAAACCATACTAATAGTTGCTATAATCCATAAAGGACAAAATTAACAAGATATATGAATGATTACCTAAAACAACTATAGAGCACTATATGAATGATATACGAATGATTTTAGTTTAGTTTTTGATATATGAATGATTTTAGTTTAGTAATCAAAATAGAGTTAATAACCTAAAACAACTACAGAGCACTATACAAATCAATTACATAAAAATCATATCAAAACTGAATTGGAGATTAGGAAACTGATAGGAGAAGTTTTAGATTGGGGATTAGGAAATTGACAAGAGCACTATACAAACTGACCAGAACTTGTGAATTCCAGAATAATATACGCTATGTGTTCCAAAACTCATTACATGTACCAACCAAATAATAAAAGGTTAAAGATTTCATTATAGTTACCTGATTCGTAAAAATTTCTTCAATACTTGAGGCAAAGCTTACTGATGGGGCGAAGCTTGAAGGGTAAACCAAATGCCGGAATGAGGGAGGTGAGTGAGGGAGGGAGGATGGGTGAGGGAGGTGGGTGAGGCCGAACATGAGTGAGGGAAGGAGGGTGGGGTTAGGGAGGTGGGTGAGGCCGGATGTGAGTGAGGGAGGGAGGGAGGTGGGGTGAGGGAGGTGGGTGAGGACGTGAGTGATGGAGGGAGGTGGGGTGAGGACGTGAGGGAGGGAGTTTTGATTCTGACTCCAAAATAATTAGACAATGATTTAGAGAGTTTTGTGATTTAGGGAGTTTTGTGATTTAGGGAGTTTTGTGTTTAGGGAGTTTTATGATTTAGGGAGTTTTGTGTTTAGGGAGTTTTCTAATTTAGGGTGTTTTAAAATCTTAGGAGTTTTAAAATTTTGGGAGTTTTAAAATTTTTGGGAACTATTTTGTTTTGGAGGGAAATTGTGTATTACAATGCAATTGTGCGACGCTTTTTGCAAGTGCCTCAAAGTTTATTAAATTTATCATTCATCAACACTTTTATTAGCGAGTGCCTCTACAAAAGCGTCGCAGAAAGTCATTTTTCTACTAGTGTTTGTATATTTTTTGTAGTACATATCTTTGTGGATCTATTATCTTGATGGTAGAGTAATTCATAAAGCGAGTTGATATATGTTTAAATTTTAAAAAGGTAGAAAATTGGAATGTAAATTGCACAAATAATAACGGTTCTCCTCAACCATTGTCTTACGGTATCCCACTTATGACAGCACTTTCATCAATATCGGTGATAATTGTTATTTTCAATAGTAAATATTTGTCACAATTGTAGTAGTGATATGTTTAGGGTGAAAGGTCAGCGCTCGGTTTGGATTAGAGTTTAAAACGATCCCAATCGATATAATTTGATTTTGAATTTTTTAATCCAATTCAAACTGTTTACAGTTTAAATCCAATTAAAACTAATTTGAAATAATTTTAGCTTGTTTGAATCTAAATCGAAATACAAAATATTTTTGTGTCTGTTATTAGGCCTACTATTATTACTGAATACATATTCTAATAATTTAACAAAATTCTTTTAATGATCCACAATCAAAGTCAAATAACTGAAAATATTACTTGTGATTAGAGTATTTTAATACAATTCTTTTAAAAACATACAAAATATTACATGCCAATAGGGTTGGGTATTAAAAATGTCATGTAGGTCGAAAGTATAGTACAACACAATACGTTAGTTTAGTTTTTTTGTTTTTCGATTTATTTGAATCTAAAACTATTTAAAAAGATCCAATTTGAAAATCTGAATTTTTATAAACTCCAATTCTATTTGGACTAAATTACATAATAGTCCAATCTGAATTGTTAATTAGTTCGATTCAAATTGAAATTTGATTTTATCATATAACTTTTACCCTTAGATATGTTCATCCTCTACTTTATATTTTATTTATTTTTAGTTAATTTAACTATATGATATAATCTCTTGTTTATGAAAAGGTTTTTAAAAGGAGAGAAGATATCAAAATGATGTAAACGTCAAACTCTTAAAATGATAGACTATGCTAAATTTAGTTTACATTTTAATAGAGAGATTTTAACATTTACATACATAAAACAAAATGATAAGATGTGGAGTCCATAAGTAGACAAATTAACAAAAACTTCAATATTTTTTCCCTCATATTCTGCACGCACTAGTGTGTCACAGCAGTTATTCTCGTATAGTGCTGCATCACTTTATACTTTTTATTTAGTCATATCTTATGCATGTGCCAATTAGAGATGGCAACGGGCCGGATCTAGACCGGTCTTTATGAATCCAGATATGTTTTTTAAGGATGGATCCAAATTCAAATTTAAATCCGTCGAGTGTGGAAAGTAAGGATCCATATCCAGATCCAACGGATCCTGGTCCAAACCGGTCCAAAACGGATCTTACATATTTTGCCTATTTTTTTTACGACAATAATAAGTTTCAAATTTATAAATTTATATTTTACATCTACAACAATAGTCCAACGAAATATGTAAGTTTAATACTTAAATATAATTCATATAACTACTCAAATACTATAAAACAATAATGTACAAAAGAACAAAATCAAATTTTTACATGTCTTTTGAATAACAATACAAACAAATACACATGAGTAAATGAAAAAACGGGTAACGGATCTAGGTCAGGGTATTATGTTTAGACCCGTACCCGAATTTGTTTTTTAATCACAAGACCCAGATCCGACTCGGATCCATCGAGTCTAAATTTTGAAGACCCGTATTCGTAAAAACGAATATGGATCCACGGATCCGGGTCGAATTCAATAATCGTTGCCATCCCTAGTGTCAATCCTCATATGCTCATAACATCTACTTTGCCCAAGCTATCTTTCATAGTTTCTAACAAGAATTAGTTGAGATCAATTATGCCAATATCATGAAGAAAATTTTATGACTCTTTGATTAATTTTGATTAAACTCCAATTACTCAATAGCTCTAGAACGATAAGAAGAGCTTTGAAATTCAATGAGTTGATAGACAACATGGGTTTGTTAGAAGTAGAGTTCTCGGGTCCTTCGCATACTTGGGCAAGGGGAACTAACAAAGAGACAAGAAGAAGTGCTAGACTTGATAGGGCTTTATGTAGTGGGGCTTGGGTTTTAGGCTTTCAGTAGAGCAGCAATGAGGAATATCCCAACAGTAGGTTCTGACCACTGCCCTATTATAATCTCCCCTAATGGTTTCATCCCTCTTGGAGATGTTTGGAAGCCATTTAGGTTTCAGTCAGCATGGATGTCTCACGAGTCTTTTGAAGAGGCAGTGCATTAGAATCCCTTGCTTCTTTTCTTACAAGCTGGAACAAAGAGGTTTTTGGGAACATTTTTAAAGCTAAGAGGAAGCTTTTGGCCAGGATTAAAGGGATTCAAAAGAAACTGGTGAAAGGCTTTCATAGGGGTTTGGTCAAATTCGAGAATAAGCTAAGAAGAGAGCTGGAAGTGGTACTTCAAAGAGAGGACTTACTATGGTATCAAAAGTCTCGTGTGGAATGGATTCGAGATGGAGATAGAAATACCACATATTTTCATCTTAACACAATTATGAGAAGATGGCATAATAATATAGGGTCTATTAAGGATAAAGATGGAAATTGGATCTTTGAGAAAGAAATAGCAGTTTATAAACTATTATGCAGAGCTCTTTAAGGATGACAAGGAGGAGAATTTAGGAACTATACCTTCGGATATTTTCCCATAATTGTCTAATGTGCATTAGGACATGCTTACAGGTCAATTCGGAACTATTGAAATTAATGATGCAATGAAACAAATGCACCCCCTGAAGGCTCCTGGATCGGATGATTTTCAAGCATTAATTTATTAGAAACACTGGGATTTGGTGAAAGGGAAAGTTTATCCCTAAATGGCAAAGGTCTTCCTCTATCTTTAAGCAACACTCAAATGGTTCTTATCCCTAAAGTTGATAGCCCTATGCAACCCAAGTTCAGACCCATAGGACGTTGTAATGTAGCTTACAAAATTCTATCGAAAGTTATAGTCAACAAGATCAAGCCAGTGTTACCAGTTTTGATTTCTAATTCCCAAGCAAGTTTTGTTCTGGGCAGGCAAATTACTGACAACATTGTGATTATGCAGGAAGTGCTTCATACGATGAGAAGGAAGAAAGGTAGGAAAGGATATATGGCAATCAAAATTGATTTCGAGAAGGCATATGATCGGCTGAAGTGGTCTTTTATCAGTGATACGCTGAGTCAGATGAACCTTCCTAATCTTCTTATAAATGTGATTATAGAGTGTATTACTACCACTTCCCTTCAAATTCTGTGAAATGACGAACCAACTAACAAATTCAGACCATCAAAGGGATAAGGCAAGGCAATCCTTTATCATTGTACATTTTTGTAATGTGCATGGAAAGGATGTATCAAACAATTGAGGAAGAAATTGTTAACAAGAAGTGGAGACCTATTAGAGCTAGTCGGAATAGTCTTGAGCTGTCTAATCTCTTTTTTTGCAGATGATGTAGTGTTGTTTGCCGAGGCAAGTGTAGAGAAAGCAAGTACTATCAAGGAGTGCTTGGATAGGTTTTGTAAAGCTTTTGGGCAGAAGATTAGCCTCCAAAATTCGAGGGTATTTTTCTCTAATAATATGGAGTTACAGGCACGTAGAGATATAAGTGAAGTGCTAAAGATGGATTTAACTAAGGACCTGGGCAGATACCTAGGGATGCCTACGCTTACAAGTAGAGTAACAAAGGCTACCTTTAGTTATTTGTCTTTGGAAGGAAGGATTACTCTAGCTAAATCATCCTTGAATACCCTCATTATTCTATGCAATCTGCTAGAATTCCTAGGGGAATTTGTGATGAGATAGACAAAAGAACTAGGAAGTTCATTTGGGGGAGTAGTAATGCAAATAGAAGGGTTCACTTGTTGTCCTAGAAGACTCTTCAAATGCCAAAAGATCATGGTGGTCTAGGCATTTATTCTTCTAGACAAGCAAACGCTGCTTTACTAGCCAAGTTGGGGTGGAGGGTGCTCATAGAGCCAAATCCATTATGGTCGAGAGTACTAAGGTATAAATATTACAAGGGAAGATGTGATATTGACATGTTTGAGAGGAAGAATGGGGTCTCTAACGTGTGGTAGGGAATTATTTGAAAGTGCCAAAATTTTAGGCAAAGGAGCAAGGGTAGCAATGGAAAGTGGTTCTAAGACTCTATTTTAGGATCATATTTGGGCCACAGAGAAGCCACTTAGAGAGGAGGCACATGGGATCATACCAGTGGAGGTTGAGGGTGCAACAGTTCAAGAAATATGGGTGGAAGGTGAGGGTTGGGATTGGCCTCGTTTTGCTTATCTCCTCCCAACCCAAATTCTAAAGGAGATACAAGCCCATGAACTCAGTAATGATAAAAACTTGGGAGATTTTCTATATTGGAAAGAGGGCAATAAATGATGCTTCAGTACTAAAACAGCAGTTAGGATACTGAGAAACAAAGATAGTGCTTTGCAAGATGAAATTTGGAATATGATATGGAAGGCTCCTATTCAATTCCGAATCACAGGTTACCTCTGGTTGTTTTGTCATGACCGACTCCTACATAATCATAATCTGTTTAAAAGAAAGCTGATTGATAGCTCGATCTGTCCTCGCTGTAAAAAGGAAGATGAGACTACCCTCCATGTTCTTCGAGATTGTGAGTAGGCAAGGAGTATTTGGTATGCTCTAAATGTAGTATCCAATATTCCAAACTTTTTCTAAGGGGATTGTAGAAGTTGGATTAATAGGATTTTAAGTGAGGAGTCTTACTCGAGTTCAACTAGTTGCCTTACAATGTTTTGCATCACAGTTTATTGGTGTGGAGATGGAGAAATTGTGTTGTTTTCAATAGAGAGATAGAAATCCCTATTAACAAAGTGGGGTTCCTAAGGGTTAAAACGAATGAAACCTCAAATGCCCTTGACAAATGTTATCAGGATCAGGTGATCAAGAGAACCCAGAGAAAAGTGTTTGATGTCCAATGGCAAGTGCCACCTGAGGGATGGTATGTTCTAAATATAGATAGTGCCACCAAAGGGTGCCCAAGTGCAGTTGGGGGAGAAGCTATCATATGAAACCACGAAGGACAACTTATGGCAACACTAACAACAAACTTTGGAGTTACAAAGGCCTTCAAAGCTGAGCTTATAGCTTTGAGTAAGGGGCTAGCTTTAGCAAAGGATTTATGCATTGAGAAGGTGATAATTCAGACAGATAACCAAGCGTGCACTCGACTGATGACAAACAATGAGAAAGTAAGTAGAGAGTACTTTTAATTTTTCTGATCCAAGTGTGCAGGGATATGCTAAATTTGACAGAATGGAGTACGGAAGTTATTCATATTTACCGGGAAGGGAACCAAGCTGCGGATTGGTTAGCGAATAAAGGTGTCATGCAACAAGAGGGTATTTCATTCATTAACACGACCCCTACGCAACTTTTCTCTATTTTAGGAGAAGATATCAGGGGAGTTAGCCTCCACAGGTCAATTGCTGTGTAATTTTTTTTTCCAGTGCTTTTCTCCTCTTTAGGATCAAAAAAAATTTAATCAGTTAGAACTCAATTTTAATTAATGATTAGTCGCATCGTGGTATTTGTAGATTTATACGTTAACTTATGATTTGTTGCATGTAGCTCTAGTTGGTTTAATATTTCATTGATAATTACTTTCATATCAATTTAAAATATAAATGAATGAGGTACCGTGAAGTTCCCATCTACATAAGTTAAACAAGAAATTCATTACCCTGTAGAAAGAAATGTTGACATTAATTAACATCTAAAGGTAGTCTGTAAAAGGGTAAAAGTGCTACTATAGATTAGAAGAGTTAGTTTCTAACCCAATTTACTAACTTGTCCATCCGTTTTTGGTAAATTCGACTCGTTTAACAATTTGGAAGGTGAAATTTGTATCCCGAACCAACACAATTTGAAGTCATCCCAAAAACCAATTTAACACAAAATTATCAAATTTGTAAAACACCTAACCCATAGGCAATCCAAAATTGATTCAACTTGAAAACTAACTGGTAAGGCCTCATTTATAACAACCGTTAGTTCGATTTCAACCAATATGTTTAAGATAAATAGCTAAATAGCAAGTCATGAATTGACATAATTTGAAATGAATACAACAAAAAAATCAAATTAGGATCTTGAACTACTAATTTACTTGATTTTAAGTAATACCCGACTTAAAACATTATTTGAAACTGACACCCAACATGAATTTGAACCGAAACTAAGACGACTTGTCTTTATACAAGTAAAAATATATCTAACCCAAACCAAGCTTGTTAACCTGTCCAAACCCGAAGCGAATTAACCCAGATTGACCGACCAAAGTCCATTCTAACATGAATAAACCGCCATAACGACTTGTCCATACCCAAATGAACTGATACGAGCTGAATATTACCTTAACCAAATATGACCTAGTTCAGACCTGAGTACGCAAATAATCAAATGAACCCCACCCCATCAGTGATCCCCACCCACCCAATTAGTGACGAACCTAACTTAAATCTATATGAAAGACAAAAGATAACCCCCAACATCCTTATTCAATTTGTAACAACCTATTGATTTCGGCTTACTAATTAGAGATATGTATGTTACAGCGGATGTTTAAAAAACAAATTACCTTACTACCTCAACATCGCAATTTAGTCTTAACATGCTAAATCACATTATTTGGAAGAAAAACAACAATGAACTCTAACAACATAACTCAAATTCATTACAAAATATCAAAAGTATACATTCAACAAAGCATCCAAATAAAATACAAATTGTTAAGTGATACATAACATAGTTCTTTCACAAAAGTACATCTAGGATGAACAAAAAAAAAAAAAAACCAAATACATTTGAATCAACTCCATTTTCTACTCTCGTTAGCCACCAAGAGATCTGCCCCCACCTGGACGGGTTTTGAGAACAAATACACATACAATTGAGTCAACCTTGAATAGTTGAATACACGATTTATAGAGTAATCGGCAAACACAAACACATTATAATAAGTTCTTAACAATTATTGAGCTCACATAATAGAGGTATAGTTTAGAGATACTAAGGTGATTTTTAGATGTTGAAGTACATTTTGAAAGATAGATTTGAGGGATGTCACTTGACATATTTTGCTTGCACTTTATAATTTGCTGAAGAATCCTAGTCCCTTTCAGATGAGCACACATGTACAACTACATTAAGAAGTTCAAGAATCAATCACTACATTTTTTTGCACCTTTTTTTACACGGGATACACCCGCGTCAAAAAATATACATGATATGACTTATTTCCAATATTGCACTTAGTTTAATGTTATTTTATATATCTACTCTTTGGCAAAATTCTTTGCTATTTTATTTAACTTAATATTTTTTAACCTTCTTTCCTTGATCAAATTAGTTTATGACTAAGCTTAATTCAACTAAACTATATTTACCTTATGATGATTTCCATAATCAGAAAATCATAAAAGTTCCTTTATTAATACCTTAAATAGGTTTTTAGCTAGCAAGTATAAACTTAACTTGAAGCAAAATTTCTAAACTTAATTTTATACTCAAGCACACATATCGTGGACAATCTTTTATAATCACTATTCGAATATGAAATTCCATAACGATCAAAATAACATACACATACTTGTATGTTTACATGCTTAACATATACTAACACCACACATAACACATGCATAGTCAACACACATATGTACAAACACAACATAAACATATACATTTATACCACCCATACACCAATACGTCTACTATACTCCCGAGAGCACACAAAGAAAGGTGCTCATAGGGATAATCAATAATTTTGCGCTCATTATTGGGTTGATTATCTAGCTTAGCTCACTACATCACGTTGATTTGGTCCTTTATTCTATCTCACTCCTTTACACTATCTCACCCTAATTTGCTCCACAAAATCAATTTAATCGATTGCAACGGTAAATCTAATTGCATGCTTGAGTTCATCAAACTAATCAAATGCGTTACAAAATCCAAATACTAACTCGACTTCATCAGTTATAACAATGGTGGCACCGATTCCAATGGGGAATGATAAAGGAAATCATCAATGCCTATGTCTACGAAGGTATTTGTGATTATTTGGTTTGTTTGATTTGTTATTAACTTTTAAATACGTTAATGTTGCTGATTTATGCCATATTTTTTGTTGATATGATCTTTTTTGATAACTAGACCAGACATGTGAAATCAAAATAGCTAAAAAGCACTTTAGATTGATTTTGAAATTCAATCAATATATTTCTGGTATTATCATGCAACGTCCAATTTCAGGTAAAATATCTATCTCCTCCATTAGAAAGGATTGAGTTAAATAAATCAATTAATTACATAGACTAAGAGATATGACAGCAAAAAGAAACAGGAGGTGCATCAGTTTGAAAATATAATATGCAGGTGCAGAATAGTCTTTTCCAACCTGATCAGCAAATTATGTGCTCAACTGCTCACCCTCCTGTTGCAGAGAAATTACCTTAGGATATCCTGGAGCGTCTGAGAGGGAAAGCTGATAAAATCAGGTGTGGAGCGTTGAGGAAAAAAGTTTATAGGAACCTTGTGTTTGGTTTAAATTATATTCCTATTTTCGAATATAATTTTCAAAACTTGTGTTTTAGATGCAGACTGGTAATTGGAACGGATATGTTGAAGAAAATGCTTGAAGACCTGATAGAGACTGAGGGAAAGTTTGGTTTCATCCGACTATAAGAACTCTGTATTCCTCTGTGCCAGTCAGTCTCCTATTCTTTAATATTAAGTCCTCCAACTTATTTTGGAAAAAAAGACTTTGACCTTATGCCATTGTTTTTTTTTTCTTTTTTACAGTCCTTGCTTGGCTTGGGTTTCCCCCTCCCTTTTTTCTTGTTGTTTTGTTGGTTATTTTATGTGCCACCATCTGTTCCTAATTTTATTTTTCTCTATTTAACTTTTTATAATTTTTAATAAATAATTTAAAATATTTTTATCTATAAATACGTAATACAAAAAATTATAAAAATGTATATTGAAATGCATCTAATAATATTCCTCTTAAATATACTATTTCTTATAATATTATAAAAATTTATGATCAAACTTTTAAAATTTTGGTTCGATAAATAGAAAATTGAGTAATAATATAGAGGAGGGAGTATCCCTTAAAAGAAATTCATCTTTTAATTTCTGTGATATTATAAAAGTAATGATAGTATTATATCAGCATGCAAACAAGACAAAATTGTCTAAAGTTTCATAAGAATGAATAAGCTGTGCCCTGGTGATTCAGTGGTTGCCTTTGCTAATCATGCCAATTCTTGCTTTTATTCGCTTCCCTATTTCTTCTCCTCATTGAACTATATGTTATGTAAGCTAAAAAACAAGTCAAAAAACAGGTGTAAGAAAGGATATAAAAATTACTATCCTCTCTTAATCCTAACCAAATGAAAGGAATCAATTGGCACTGTTCCAAATCCATATGGCACCAGCTTCAATCAACATGGGCACTAATTTGCCTTGGACTTGAAGGCTTATGACGTCGTTAGCCCCTCCTATAAGCTTTTGGCCTATGAACACGGCTGGTACTCCTGGCGTGCACCCAAGCTTTTGCATTGCTCGATCTATTTCCCTACCATTAGGAAGTTCATCCAGCTCATACACTGTTGGGTTCGTTCCATAGCCGATTATGAGTTGTTTCATGGAATGGCTCATGCAGCAGGAGCTCTTGCTGAAGATCACCACTGGCTTGCCTTCCACTAGACGGTTTATTGTATCCATGACGCAGTTAACACAGCCAGGAGTTGATAAGAAGGGACAGATTTGTGCTAGGCTAGTGCTTTTAAAGTTTGCTGTATTGTTTTCTCTGTTTGAAGGTAATAATGGCTCTTTGTGAGTATATCAAACTATTGAAGTAAAGGCCTCTATTTATAGAGTGCAAGTCTAGCAAGTTTTAGAATTCACAGATAAGGAATATAGTGTGCAGTGTGCTGCAATGTGAGTCCTTTTCTATTTGTGGTAAATATTTTGCTGTGGGATGGTGACATATCTATCACCTATTAACCCTTTCTTTCATTGTATAGCATATTGTAAGTTAGGGCATACTCTGCATAATTTTAGTGGGGGTGCTCTGTTTCACCAGGACGCATGATGGTCTTGGTTAGGAGGGACATTTGGTTATTATTAGTATCCATATCTCTATTAAATATATCAAGAGAAAATTTTTCTTTTGGACATTATACGAACTATTTTCTTCCTAGAAAAAGCCTGTCATTATTATTGTTATCGTATCTCTGGTTGTTTACTGTTCAGGAAGATAATTATGTTAATTTCTATACTATAGGGTTTTTTTTTCTTCTATTGAATTCTTTACATCAACCCAAGAAGAGTGCGAGCTTGACATGGAAGACAGATCACTGTAAATTTCCCTTCATTTTTGTGGATTATTGAGACCTAATATGACTCAGGAGAGATTTTATGAGAACGTGAAATACAATAAAGTAATTGTATGGCCAACAAAAATTATCTCTCAATATAAAAAAAATTATCACTTGATATAACAAAAGTCACCCATAAACAAAAATATATAACGATCTCAATTGATAAATATTGAGACATTTTCAAAAAGGAAATATTGGGTATATTGCATAAAAATTATTTCGTAATAAAGTAAAAGTCAACCATTTATAAAATAAAAGTCATCCTCAACTTAACAAAAAAGACTTTGTAATGGTCCGCCATTTTATAATTTGTGTGTCTCTACTTTACTCAATATTTGTGTATGACTTAATACTTCTAGATATTCTTTAGTATTACCATTGCTCCATTTTTCATTTCCTAATTGCCCCTTCCTTATGCCTATATAAGGTCTTTTGAGACTTCACCATACTAGAGTAATACACTAAACTGAACTAGGATGCTGCAGATACTTGCATGTCATCATTTGATTGGATTTATGTTTATAGATATTCTTGTTATGTGGTGATTACTTCAAATAAATGAGGATAGTACTAAGATACCATTGCCTTTGTTACAGAGATGCTTCATACTCGAGGGTGTGAAAAAAAATCCCTTGCACGACAATCTACTGCGTTAAACTTACTTGTGCAACCAGCTCAATGTATAGCCAAGGGCCATAATTTCTACTCACTTTCAAGCTAGAGATATCTGACCTCTTTACTTTTGAGGGAATGGTATATATTCTTCTATTTCAGAGATTCCCTCCACTTTTTTATTTTCATTTTTCTTTTCTTCCACTTAAAGGATTATTGATTTAAAAAATATATGAGTTGGAAAATTTCTCTATATTCATTGTTAAATTACAAAATACTCCTTTCATCCCTAATAATTTTCCCTATTTTCATATATTTAATTCATTAAGTTTTGGTTTGATAAAATTAATGAGAGTGAAAATTACCATAAATATGTATGTGAGAGTAAATGTGTAGTTTTTTTTTTTATAATCATTTAAGATATGGGATAATCTTTCAAGACATATAAACAAATAATTATGAATTGTGGAATTACTAATATAAAGTTTTGAAAGTAGAAACAGTCGTGTCATATCATATATAGCAGTCGTTTGTTAGTTTACCACAAGCTGAAAAAACCTTTGATCTTAATCTCAATTATTTATTTGTTGGTTGGCACTTTTTGATGATTAGTTGCATTATCTAATATTTCTATTAAAGCTTGACTTCCTAACCGTTCAAGTCTTATATTTGCTATTTGTCAAAAAAATATGTCGAATGCATAAAAATAACATTGATTTTGACTTTTAGAAGAGAATCTAGTTGCATAGTTTACGGAAGGGCTACCATAATCATAGTTGCACTCATCTTATCTGATGCTAAGAAAGAAGCGAAAGATGAAAGAGCGACTCCTCGCATCACACAAACGTGATGACACACAAGTTGCCAAATATTGTGATCCAAAACATCTCTTTTTACGGATTTGCTTTTATTTTGATGCTCTGATGAATAGGATGCTACAAGAAAGGGGTTCTAATTCTTGATCCAGAAGAAAATATACTAATTCTTATTGTGCCATACGTAATAACCTAAAATAATAATGGCTACTTTTCTGAAAGCATTCTTATCAATTCTGCTTCAAAATCTTCTTCACTTTTGACATCAGATCATGATATGCAGGACAACATTTTATACTGGCAGATGAAGGTCCCTACTTGACGTGGCTTCTTCACTTTGGTGATTTTCCCTTTTTTTTTATGAACTTTCCTTGGGGACTTTTTGGATGGGTTCATTAAATTTGCTTATAATCTTTTGCATCCAAAAATACATCTTCAATTTTTCTTTTATCTTTATATCCGTAGTTTCTACTATCATTCAAAGATGTTCACAAATTCGAACGTTTTAGAAAGTAACATAACCACTTATTTTAGTAGGTAGATTATAATAAATTGTGATAATGGTAATGAGTCTGCATGCAAATTTTCATTGAGAAATCCTTTACCGCAAAGACTTAACAAATGTGGTTGTCAATCTCATCATCCCATGTACTAAAGACCCAGCTTTGCACAGAAAAAAATGCATCAGTAAATCATACATAATATTTGTGAAAAAGTCAAAGGTCAGAATAACGTAAATAAGGAAGCAATTAGAAAAAAAAGGAAAAATAATCAATTAATGAAGATTATAATTGCAGGACATTTACATACTTAGACCTTGTAATTTAGGCAAACCTTAATGTATATAAGTATTGTAACATTAGCACTTTGATTAAGAAGAAAAACTAGAAATTCACAAAGAACATAAGACTCTAATCCTTTATGGTATCAGAGTGGGAAAGAGTAATCATGTTCATCATCTACCATTAACATTACTTGGAAAGATGGAGGATGATACTCGATCATCAGCTTCATAAAACACTTACCAAACCAAATCCCTAGCTTTTGTAGATTAGTTATTGCAACTTCTATAGTAGTTCAACACCAACAAAACTACCCTTAGAAACTATAAACAACCCATCCATAAACTTGCTAGAAAAATTGAACCATGACAATTTCACCAAGTGGTCCAAATTTATGAACTTGGCCATCAATAGGAGAGGGAGGTTCAACCACATCATTGCCTCCCCTCCTGCCCAAGATGACCCAATGCACGTGAAATGGGTCCTAGCCCGTCTAATCGATTCAATTTGACGCTTCAATTCAATTCAATTTAGGAATTCCGTTTGATTTGGGCCCTGATTTGGTTCATTTTGGCCCATTAATTCATTTTGAATGTAGCCCAAACCGGTACGGGTTGTGCTCCCCCAGCCAGTAACCGCCCCAACCTGGCCCCACCAATAATCTAGTCTTGGTCCAGGCTAGACTAGCCCAATCTATCATGATCGGATCGACCTCGTGACCACCTTTACTTATATGTACTATTAGTTTATCTCAAAAAGATGTGGAAGCTTTATAATCAGGAACTTAAGTCCAAAGCAAAACTTTTTTGTTTTCACTGTTAGATTTTTCACATAGAAATATTGCATTATAATTTGGTTGAAAAAAGTGTAAAAAGGGTGAGCATATTTTTCCATAGTGATCTTAAGGTGTCAGTATTAGAGACATAGAAAGGATTTAATTTAGGATAATTCCCTATTAATCCTTTGCTTAAAGATAGAAATGAAGGAAATACTTTTATTCCCTTATACATGAAGCACCTCTATTTCCTTAGAACAAAACCACTAGCCTTTCACAAGTTTCAAATAAAACTACATCTAAGGCTCTTTTTTTTCCTAAACTTCTTCCACCTTAAGTAGAAGAAAAGAAAAATTATTGTTCCACTTTGAGATGAGTGTTTAGTGATGAAAAAGCAAGCCCACTTGGCTAAGGAATCAAGTTTTAAAGTAGGAGTAACGAGTTTTTAAAGTCATTACACGAAGCCAAAAAGACATCAAGTCTATATAACAAGAAATATAATGTCTTGCAAGCAATAAACATGTCAATATTTGAAGTCCCTTAAGGGAACTTACATTTAAGTTCTAATGGACAATCAAGTATGAGTTATTGAGTAGAGATTCAAGAAAATTGAAGCATCTAAGGAGATGCTTCGTCAATGAAGAGCATGAAGACTAGTTGGAGTATACTTTGGATTTATGTAAGTATGTGGATCTTTAAATGTTTGGAACAAACAAGCTATGTCATTAAAAGTTCCTTTATATATGAATTTGAATTTTCTTTAAAACATTTTTGTGAATAATAGTTAATGAAATTTAATGAGGTTGTTTATCTTAAAGGTGGTTTAGAAATATCACCAAGATCCTCTCTTTTATTGGCTAAAAATCCTACTTTGTTGCATGGACTAAGTCAATAACGGTTTCCTATCTCTGTGGGGAGTGTTGTTGACTTAAGTAAGAAGTGAAAAGAAGTAGGCTTGTACTCAATAACTCTTTTAACGTGCATAAGAAGACTTCTTTCACCTTCAATTCAAGTCAAGAGTGGTTTCCTATTTTCATGGGATTCCTCCCTTAATTGAAGGAAAATTATGGAGAGGTCGAGTCAAGCCAAAACTGCTATATAAACATACCTTTGAAAAATATTTGCACCACAACTAACACGCACTTAGCCGATATAATACAACCCTATCACAGGTTAGAAATGAAGAGTAACAAGAAATGCAGAAAAGGGAGAAAAAGTGTTCAAAAAGGGTAAAAAAAGGAAAAGTTATGATCCTTGATTTAACCTCAAAGTCTAGAAGATAAACTACTTATTAATTCCTTGTATATTCATAGTAGCAGTAACACAATCAGCTTTCCAGAAAGCTAAGGGCCAAATTAATCTAGGGACAACTACTGCCCTAAGAACAAGCTAAGCTAAGGAAAATTTTGCAGGAAGGGAATATGCCTCCTCTCAGATTGATTTAAAATTTGATGGTACATTTCTACGGACGGAAAGCTAAGTCCATCATGCAAGAGATTCTACTATTTTCTGATCCATGGAGCAAGGGTGCTAGGTCAGTTCCTAGCATCACAGAAAGATTTAATTTTATGCTGATCTCTAATAAGATATACATTATACTTTGCAACTTGCTATAGTTAATGATGCCTAATTATCATTTCTCCCAACTTCCTAGCATCTGTTATTGGACACTTCCACTTTTAACAAACTTTCCTGATGCCCAAAGGAGATTGTTCCTGCAAGAACCTGGCAAAAATATATTTTCTCATTGGTAATTAACATGCTGGTATTTTTTTTTCTATGTTCTATCAAACAACTGGTAGCAAAAAGTGTGACGTTATGCAAAGTGCAGACTATATTCTCTGATTGATGTGGCAGCTCAATGAATGGAGAGAGTCATTCCTTTTCTCTTCATTGCTAGCTTGTGGTCTCTTTTTCTTTATTCAACTTGAGGGTCGCCATTCATTTGATCCTCATTCTTTGCAAAGTTTATAATATTTGACTATTTTTGGAACGTAGCTAGCTCGTCTCTCTTTTGGCCATTTGCCTATTAGGCTTTTCATAATCACTTTCATAATTGCATTCTTCTTATGTCACTTCAACTAGTACTAGTGTTGGAAGGTTATGTGTCTAAATATAATCACTTGCATTATTACATTGAAATCTAGATTAAGTAGCACCGACACGAATGTGGATACAAATACAGATTCGTGTATGGATACGAAAAATGACAAAAAATCATTTAATTGATAGTGAACTATGGTGCACCTAGGGGTGCTTAATCATCGAGTCGAGCCCGAATAGTAGTGGGCTTGGCTCAGGCTTGATAAGGATATGCTAGGATCGAGCTCGACAAACTTTTGAGGTCGGGCTCGAGCTCGATAGTTGAATAGGAGCTTGGCTCAGAACTCGGCTCAACAACAAATTTTTAATTAAAAATTTGCTTTTTTAAAAATAAAATATGAAAAAATTCAAAATATAAATTATATATATATATATTAAATTTAAATAAATTAAATATTTAATTTTATTGAACTTGTTGACGAGCTTTTGAGCCGAGCCAACCTTGCTCGACTTGATTCGTTTAAGTTTCGAGCCGAGCCCGAACTCCAGCCAAACTCTATTTGACCGAGCCAAACCCGAATAGCTTGGTTCGTTAAGCACCCCTATTTGCACCAATATAAAATCCGGATACGTGGATACGGGTACGAAAACGAAAAGTCATACACAAATTTGTGCAATATCTAGAATAGCTTCCTCCATAATTGTGCAAGTCCATTTATGAAAATCATTGGAAAATGAACATGGAACTACAAGGAACAAAGCTAGATTCCTCCCTCTTGTTTAGTAATTGATCACTCATGTTCAAATCTGATCAATTTTGCTTTCTCATTAATATGAATTCTGTTTTAAATTAGTCATGTACAAAAAACCTGGCCTTTGGTAGCACATTTGTTCAATTGTGGCTTTTTGCATCTAGCTTAATCGTTAATTTTAATATCTCCCCACTAATTTCACTTGAAATTCTTATTTTCCAAGGAGAGGTGCCTAGTAATTTGATTAAATACTCTGTACCTGTTTTTCTGGAATCACAAGACTGTAATAGACAGAGTTACAACCTTAATGAGAGTCCAAACACCCCCTAACAAGATTTCGGGAAATTCCAAGTTCTATCAACACGATAAATAAAATAGGCATTATCAAGGGGTATCAAAGGTAAGACTAATATCAAAATTTGTAGAATGTGAAAGTATTGATGCTAAGAGCCATAGCACTCATCATCGGTCACCTGCTTTAGAAGACGATTATTATATTGGCGTTTTCTAACGTTTGATATAAATATTTCTGGTGTCGTACGCGGTTTTGGTTTCCCCTGTGTTTCTAACTCTTGGTGATGTACTGCTTTACTCAAAATGTTATGGTAGCATCTCTGAAAACTGAATGTATTTGATACTATACTTTATAATCAACTGAGATGTAAATAGAAATGATGCATAAATCAGGGAGCTTTTACACTTCTTTTTGTTGGAAGATACTTCATTTACTTGAAACTAATAAAGACAACAAAATGTATGTTGCTGCTTACACTGAGGGCTATAAGTAACCCTTCCATCCCACTGAGAAAAAGACAGACGGAAGGGAATAGAAAGAAGAACCTCGATCCTTCTTAGATACAGAATATGTCAGGTATCTTATTCTATACCCATAATGCTCCTGCCTCCTTCAGCATTGGCACAAGTCTTCCTTGAACCTGCAGGCTAATGGTCTCCTTAGCTCCACCAACTAACTTTTGGCCTATGAAAACAGCAGGAACACTAGGCCTAAGCCCTAGTCTTTGCAGTGCTTTGTCTACTTCTTGCCCATTAGACATGTTATCCAGCTCATAAACCGTTGCATTGGCTCCATAACTGCCTATGAGTTGCATCACTGAGTGACTTATGCAACAAGAGCTTCTGGTGAAGATTACCAAAGGCTTCTGTTCAACTAGTCGGTTTAGAACGTCCATTGCCTGTGCGCTAGAACTTTTATAGCCTTAGATTTTGAGAGGCGCGAAGGGTTCTTCTTTGTTGTAATGGTTATTTCTGTTAGTTTTTTTTTCGTTTCTTTTTCTTTGTGATGCTTCTAATTACAAAAAGAAGCAGATGGTGAGGATTGAATTGAATGTGGTTTTGTGATCAGGTTTCAGAAATGGATTTCTTGCTTCTGCGTTGAGAAAATATGAGCTACCATGCCATCTATTTATAGTCTAAATTCATCAGTGCATGATACGGTTTCTCTGATAGTATGCTTAAAAGTTGTGGAAGAAACGATAGTGGGAATCCTTTTATTCTAATATATCTTTCTCAGTCTTGAGAATCACCGTGGTTCTGCTGAACACCTAGTGTTTTCTAGATTTGTACAGAAGCAATCAGATGTTTTGACGTTTGTAACAAGGAATCTTCATTTTGTTACAGATTGAATTGATAGTGTTTACCTCTTTACTAAAGGACACAAAGGAGCTGCTCGCAGTAGTGACAACTTGATGCTCAAAGGTATCAAACAGAATATGAGGGTTTCATTATGCTCAATTGCTCATCACATATAACTTTGGAAGAAATCACTATGTTCATTGACCGTACATGATGTAGAAACCATGTCTAGATTCGAGTTATATGAACCTATACACATTGCATGACACAAGAGCTTCCTCAAAAGATTCTCCAGGTAGTGAAAAATGCTTCAATTAGATTAGGATGGGGCATATATCCTAATCTCACACGCAATTTTTATTAGAAAAGCAAAGATTAGGCATCGGGAACTTGAGCAAATTTTTAACGTGGGCATTTTGTGGTTCAATATTAGAGGGCATGTTAAATTGCAATAGTACCATAAAGCTTTGCTAATTTACATGCTCTTCTGTAGAGTTTCATTCCATGTGATTTGAATAAGAGATTTCATTATTTTGTAGTGATGTGTTTAGCAGAATGATGCAGCAATAAAGATACTAAGGACAAGGCATTTCATGATTTATTCATTGTAACTGATTAATGATGCAAATAGAAAAAATGACATCAGTCTTCACAAAATACGAACAGTTTTTAGGGAATTGAAAGGGAAATTGCATTTTGTATTAAAAAAAAAAAAGCAAGGATGATGTGCTTCCAAAATCGGCCTCTGATGTTAATCTTCAAAAAGCGTGTGTGTAATTGAATTTTACATCAGTCCTCAAATTGTCTATATCTTTGGTACAAAGACTGATCTTCCTGCTAGACCTGCAAGTACCTGACTGTAAATGAATGATCAGCTAGGTATTTCTGCACAAAATTCAAGTGCATTCCAAAAGCACTCATAGCATGAATGGATAGGCACACATGTCTGATTGTGTCTCTGTTGTGAAGGAGAAGTGACTGTCCTAATTGAAAATCAAATAACTCCCAAGTTTTATTTAAAGTGTAGAGCTTAAGATGTTTTATATAGTGAAAGCACAGCAGTTGCTGTCTGTTGGCAAGAAAGTGCGACATTAGTTCGTTTAATTATGCCAGATAAAAGCACTGCATAACTTCTTCAGAAATCTATTATGATGCAATATATATCCAAGATGTACGCATATTTTACTTACATGACATACCGTATAGACATTTTACTATTTAAGCAGATAAAATTTTACATTAAAGTTACAATCATTGTGGTAAATGTCATATGTCATCGTAATAGGCTGAAGAACATGTTAAGATCTTGTTATACGCAGAGTAGATGCTGCAATGTTAATGAAATGTCAATGTGGGGTGTTTTTTCATCATACAGGACAGGATGGGAAAGAAAAGAAACCGAAGGATGGACGATTTGTCCCAGCACATAAATCCATCAAATTAGGTTGCCTTGGTATTGCATTATCTTTCTCCTGCCTCTTATGTTTGATAGATGCTGTGGTGTTGATTCTGCAAATAAATTGCAGAATCGGCTGTGCAAGTCCAGTTATACTTTGTTACTTAGCTTAAATTAGTGATCCTGATAGCCTAATATACCTTGAATATCTCTTGATGAAAAAATATAGGATTAGAAACTATAAAATTTTGTCACACCTTAGGAAATTTTAACCGAGTCTCAAAGCACCAACCAAAAAATTTGTCACATGATGAAGGGGCTGAAAACTTTGGTTTATTAGAAGTCTGATCAACTTCATTTATTCTGATTTATCATGATTATATTTATTTGCCTAGGAATCATCCTGCTACAGTCTCTAACAGACTAACATCAACCATAGACCTTACTGGTTTCACTATTATAAGACTCCAAGTTAAGGCATAAGGGGGTAAAATCAGATCATAAATAAACCATATATATTGGTCTACAGTTCTATATTGACTAGCTAACTGCGTAGTACAGTCAAAAGTTATACTCTGATTAATTCTCATTGTGCCATGAAAACCGTTTACCTGTGTGAATCAGGTAGCTAAATGTTTTCTTTAGGTGGGAGTGGTGTGGAAAATTTATAACCTTAGCATTGAGGTATGATTTCTAGCATCTTAATTGATTCCTGTCAGCTTTATTTTCATGGAAAGGTTCCATACTGGTTTAAAACACCGCATCATTTTGATAAGCAGAATTGCAGAAATAAGACAGCCTCTAGTTTTGAAAGGCATCCCTATGGTGAGCCAATAGCCAATTCTATAAGCATCCTTCCTACAAAGATCTTGGGATATATATCTACCGTTACCAAAGGACTCAAGAGATAAGGACATGCTTCTGTCGAGGAATAAAGTCTGTTGTACTTAAAAGTCTCATATTTATCATAAACTCCAACGTGAGAAAGAAGGTCATTCTCTGACATCTAAAAATGGCTACGTACACCTTTTTTTAGAAGGAAAAAATGTGATGATTTTAATGTTAACTAGATCATTTTCATACAGTGAATGAGGCAACTTGATATGGCTATTTGTGTTCCCTTGCGTGCCTCTATAGTCAATATTCCTGCTTTCTCACCATTTCACTTAATCACTGTACTTGTACTTGATGTCTGGTTTAGAGAATCATTAACATCCATTTCCTTGGAATATGATTAAGTTGGCTTAAAATTTGGTTAAGGAGATCCTATTTGATTTCACTGATAATATACCGATATTTTTCGTAAATTTGTTTGATTGTTCAAATCCATATAATCTGATTCTGTTTAGTGCAGTTCAGGTAAAGAATGGATTGCAATGAAATATCTCAAACTTTGCTCTTGAATACTTACAGAAACACTAATGAACTCATTCAGAAATTTTTTTGCTCTTCCTAATCTCCTCGGCCAACTTTTTGGCGGACTTAGATCCTTTTATGTTCATATAAGACTTGAGAGTATTATTTACTACAATGAGTGATTTTGATAGAAGATGACTGAACCTTTGGAATTTGTTGAAAAAGTATCCTTCCATATGTGCTCTGTCTCATGTCATTCACTTTTTGTCTTTGTTTTATTTGAGAAGTCTCACGTTTTCTATTTAATTATTCAGCTTGTGAAAGTATTGTTGTTAATGGAATGTTTATCATTAGTCATCCAAATCCAAATCCAAATCCAAATCCAAATGCAAAGATGCCTTCTTACTTCAGTAGTTTAGATACAAAACGACATGTTTTGGCTCGTATTTAGTGAGATAGACCTACATATTGTCATGTGCTAGGCTTTTTTCTATTTCTTCACTACTTTGTGTTCTTAGTAGTATTGTTTTTACGGCTGCCCATATATAGATATTTACTAGACTATTTTACAGTTAAGTCCATAAATAAATATTTGTTAGACTATGTTATGGTGTCTATATCTAGTATGACTATGAATTCTGAACATTTTTGATTTGCTGAATTTAACACGCGTGAATGTGGGGGTATTTACAGTACTTTAGTAGAATAGATATTGCATTTACTTGAAAAATAAACAAAACGTAGGCTGCTTCTTACATAGGGTTGTATGTAATACCCTTCCATCTAACTAAAAAAAAGAATGATGGAAGGGAATAAGAAAGAAGACACTTCATCCTTATTAGATACAAATCCGAAAACTATTGCACCAAAAAAAACTGAATATCATTGTGTTCTTCCTAGATGTAATCTTGTGTTTTTCTAAACCCATAGTGCTCCTGCTTCCTTTAGCATTGGCACAAGTTGTCCTTGAACCTGCATGCTAATAATCTCTTTAGCTCCACCAACTAACTTTTGACCAATGAACACAGCAGGGACACTTGGCTTAAGCCCTAATCTTTGGAGAGCTTTGTCTACTTCTTGCCCGTTGGACATGTTATCGAGCTCATAAACCGTTGCATTTGCTCCATAACTGCTAATGAGTTGCATGACTGAATGGCTTATGCAACAAGAACTCCTGGTGAAGATAACCAAAGGTTTTTGTTCCACTAGTCGGTTTACCATTTCCATTGCTTGCTACCTGAAGTTTTTGCTTTTTTAGCTTTTAGAATGTGATGTATTTCTTTGTGAAGGTGTTTATGGATGCAAAAGACTGGCAGATGAGGATTGAGTGTTGTGCTGTGGCAGTTGTGATCAGGTTCCTCAAATGGATTACTTGTTTTTGCTGTGAGTAAGGATGAGCTATCATGCCATGTATTTATAGTCTAACTAGGTCAGTAATATGGTCAGAAGTTGTGGAGGATTTGATACTCAAATCCTTTCATTCCGAAATATCTCTTGATGTGATAGATGGGTAGCATACGAATATTTCGTACTAAAATGTTATTTCTAAACTTATCAAGTGATCGTCTCATTACTTACTCTGAACAATTCTCTCTTCCTTAATTATCTGTTGTGCCAGGACAGCCACGTACAGTTTTATTCACGCAGATATTCTTCAGCTTTTGGTGGGAATGGTGTGGAAAATTGTAACTTTAGCATTGAGGTATAAAAATATAGCATCTTAATTGATCCCTGTCAGCTCTATCTTAATAGGAAGGTTCCGTTTTGATTGTCAAACACCATATTCTTTGTTAATGAGAAGTCCAGAAACCATAGCCTCTGAAATATAAAGGCAGCCCTACAAGAAGCCAATGGCCAATTCTGTTTGCAACTATCCTATAAGAATCTAAAGAAATCTACCCTTATCACAAAACTGAGGGGTTCAGGACATGCATGTGTCAGAGGAATAAAATCAGCTGGTACTTCAAGTACAGCTAGAATACCAGCTTTGAGTCATACATTTGTCGTAAACGCCAACTTGGGAAACAAGATCACGGCGCTGAAATCTAAAATCTGTTACGTACCCTGAGATTCCAACCTTTTTTCTTTTGCTTTCCTGTAAGTTTTTGAGAAGGAGAAAAATGTGATGTTTTTAGTGTTATCAAGATCTGTTTCAGGCGTTGAATATTACCACTTGATATGACGAGTTGAGTTCCCTTGAGATGCTTCAGTAGGCAGTACCCAATATTCCAGTTTTCCAAAATTTGGCCTTGTGTGTTTACTTGGTTCTTGGTTTGGGGTATTGTAAAGGTTGGCTTGGAATATAGTTATATCTGAATAAAAATTTGATTAAGCCGTATCAACTTTTTAAAACTGAGATGATACTATTCATTTAGTTTGCTTGATTGAACAATTTTTTGAAAATCTGATTCTCGAGTACAGTACAAGTACAGCATAGATTCTAGTAAAGCATTTCATATTTCTGTTAACGAAATTATATGCAGCCACTCTTGTTAATTCAGTCATAATGATGTATGATATGTCATCTTCTCTGCCTCCTTTATCTATTTCTTGGTGCAAATAAGATGTATATATTAATTAGGAAATGCAATGTATCAAGTCTCAAACAATTGAAAGATTTGAGAAAATATTTCCTTCAATCAGTTTAAAGCTAGAGAAGACAAATTCCTTGATCCAAATAACTAGTTACATACATCAATACAGAGTTTGAGAGTTTGTTTCAAGAGCCGTAACTTTGGTGAAAGGATTTAGTGAACTTTTGTAAGACTTTGAGTAAAGTCTTGTGATAGAAGAGAGAGTTGGAGAAAGAGTAAGAGAGTTAAGAATTTTGGATTAGAGGAAATCATAGCAAGGGAAGAACTTTAGTTGAGTCAAATTCCAAATAGGTTGTAATTTAGGCATTGTCCTATTTAGCGAATTAAAATTGAATAAAAATCTCGAGTGTGTCTTGATTTTTTTTCCATGCTAAAATTGTTTTTTGCATTATACAAGTTTAATTTTAAATTCCTAAAAGTACTAATAATTCAACCCTCGTCTTATAAGTATTTCATCATCTTAACAATCTAAAGTGACTTATCACATGCTGAATTTTAAAACTTGTTGAGACAAGGAAAGATAATACATGAATATGGGGTTTAAATAGTACTTTTATGAAATTGATTCTTCAATACAAAAACAAAACACTCTTCCATCCTATTAAGAAAAAAATAAGATGGAAGGGAATTAAAGAAGAAGAATGTAGAACTGAAAAACATAGGATATAATGTGGTATCGATCAAGTTTGCTGAGTGGATACACAATTATAAGAAAGGGGTTGAATTGTTAGTGAGAAAGTTAGAAAATTTTTTGCGAAAATGAAACGAGAGCTCGGTAACGAAAGAACACATTAAAAAGGAACTCAAAGAATTTTTAGCATGTAAACTTCTATGCCCAACTCAAAAGAAAACCACAACCCACCTCTAGGATTTGCAATTCTTCACTATGTTGGCAACTCCTAATACAAATTATTAGGCTTCCTCTTCACTTGAGTTCCAAACCGAACTTCAAGTTTCATTCTCTCTTCTCTTATCTTTCTCTTTTCTCATTTCTCACTACTCTTTTGGACTTAACTCTAAGTTTGATAATTCTCTCTTTTCCTATCCCTTAGTATAACTCAGTATAAACTCTTAAAATATTATAAAGAAACAACTAAGTACATAGGAAAAGTCAATTGGAACAAGGCTTTAGCTGTTTGATATGACAGCAGACTTAGAATTTATTTTCTTGTGAAAACACGCCTTGAAAAACTGGTCAGCTCACTTAGAAAGTGCGATCAGTTAATGTATTTATACAAGGCTTTGGCTTGGCTCTTTCCATTACTTGCTACACAATAAAAGGAAGAAGTATAAGACACTGTACAAAATACAATTGGTTACTTAACCTCCATACTTTTGGCAGACAAGTACAATCAGAGACGTTTTGCCTTGCACATCAAAACAAAGAGTTTCAAGAAAACTTTTAAGCTTAAAATAAGTACGATAAGATTTGAAATTTAGAAAGTCCATGCTTACTGACTTTAAAAAGAAATAGGCAGTCAACTAGTTTGGTTAGCTTTGAATTGCTTTTTACAAAGTTTACTTGGATTAGAGCCATATCTAAGAGCCAAGTTGGACCAATTTTATCTAAGCTATGTACGTTACAAAAAGCCTAATACAAACTCATGCAATGGACTTTTTGAGCCACAAACAATTGGGCTTCCAGCTACGAGTTTTCTCATTGCAACTTTGCACCATAGCACTGGAACTTGGTGTTATAGCAACTCAAACTTTGCTCAAAGCTCCATCAAAACACTTGCTTTTGCCTCCTTCCTTCCATTATGAGCTTTGACACTTATAGTTAGAGGTGGCCAGTGGGTCGGTTAAGCCCGCATCAGCCCCAACCTGGCCCGCTAGAAAGCTCGGCCTTGACTGGCCCGCTTGAGGACCGGGCCAAGCCTGGTTCGGCCCGGTTCTTAAGTGGGCTGAATATGAATCCTGAATTTCCAACTCTGACCCTATTCAATTCGGTTCGTGAAGAAGCTCGATTCGACCCACGTTTTCGGACCGAACCGGCCCACTAATTCGGCCCGGCCCAGTCTGGCCCAATTCGTTGATTCGGTCGAAATAGCCGTTGGAATGTAACCGTTTGTAACCGTTGGAGTAAACCCTATATAATGCCCTCAATTCGGTTTCAATTCCTCACACTCACAATCTCTTAATCTCTCAATTTCTCAATATCTCAATTATTACTAAATACAATTAGCGTACTTATTAGTACAAATTTCTTCTTAATTATTCTCTTAATCTTCAATAGTTATCTTAATTACTTGGTTTATTATTCTTAAATTACTTGTTTACTACTACATTTCATAAAAGAAATGGCTTCAAGAGGTAGACTCATCGTGAGTAGCTCCTTCGATGATACCACAGAGTTTGCTCAAAATTTGGAGCAACAACTTTTCAGTACTCCTGCTGCTCAAGTTCTTCAAAGTCCAACTTCGCAGATGCGTCGAAGCCTCCTTCTACTACTCAAGGTAACTATTAAACTTCTAATTAATTAATGTTGATATGAAAACTATTTAGTTTAATTAGATTATTTGATTAGTTATGTTAGATTATTTGATTATGTTAGATTAAATAGTTGATGTTTAATTAGTTGATAATGTTGAAGTTAAATTGATTAGGTTAGTTAGATTAGTTGATTATGTTATGTTAAGATTAGTTATGCTAGATTAGTTGATAATGTTAAAGTTAAATTGATTAGTTGTGTTAGATTAGTTAAATTACTTGATTATGATATATTTGGTTGATTATGTTAATTACTTAGTTAATGAACTAATAATGTTAGTTTTTGGCTTAACTTGATATGAAATGAAGGTGTAGGTGAAGATGATGAAGGTGGAGTATCCAAGTCTACTAACTGTAGAAAGAAATCTTCACCTCTGTGGCTATATTTTTAGAAGGCCCTAATGACCGACGCTACTTCCTAAGGGAAGAAATTGATGTGCTATTCCTTGATATGTAAGCAACAAGGGAAGAAGCCAATAACTTCTTATTCATGGAAGACCGGTTATGGGACGGGGATATTATCCCGTCACTTGACCGAAGTATACGGAATAAACCTGGAAGCAGTTGAATCCGCAGGCCCAGCAGAATTTCAAGTCAGACACAACTACACGGATATATGGGTTCCATGCCCAGAGGAGGTATGCCTTTTATGTATAACAGAAATAGGATGATTGATGAAATGGTTGACTTCGTGACTGTAGATAAATTACCGTTTCGCTATGGTGAGAGTCCGAACTTTGAACATTTCGCTAGAACCTCTTTACAACCCGCTTATAGATGTGTCCTAGAAACACGTTTAAACGCTATACCTAAACTGCTTATTACAAATATAAAAGTAGTTTAATAGAAATGTTTTATACTTTTAACGGTCGTATTAGCCTTACTTGTGATACATAGAAATGGGTGAAATCTGAATTTTTTTTAGCCACCTACATAAAGCAAACCTTTAATTAAAGCAAAGCATAACAGTGAGTAGTGACTGCAAGTCAGAAAGCAAGACAGGCAGAAATATCGCACGAATGATAAAGGCACATGGGTCGTGCCTGACAGGTCACCTTGGCGGGCCAGCCCAGAAGGCCTGTGTTGGGCTCAGGTCAATTCTGATTTTCTGTGTCCACGGCACGTCTGAAGCCAGAGGTTGTGGTTGTCGTGTCGGGCCATGCCCGCACATACGCCCGGCCCGTGCCTAACTGTACATGCACCGGGAGTTTTCGTAGAGTTTTACCTTTTTCTTTTATTGCTTCGATTTTAGAGGGCATGATTGATTACAAATGCGTCCTTTTTTGTTAGTTTGTATTCCTCTACTACAAAACATTGTTCCATGGAGTTAATTCTATAAAATTACATTGTGATTTTCTGACAGTTGGCTGTCGGACTGCAGAATGACCTGTTGGGACATTCTGGCATTCAGCAGTAGAAGTACTTTCATTTGAAAAATACATTTAGTGTGAGAAATCTTTGCAGAGTTGTGTACTTGCATCATGGTTAGACTCAGGGTGGGCGGCTTAGTAAAGAAAAAATTATGGTTCAATTTGTGAACCAAGTATCTTCTAAGATTTGTATGAAGTTGAGTCGAAAGCAGTCGTAAACTTCAGTGTAGAATGATAAACTTTTTATATTTCTCCCATATATATTCAAGATTAAAATATAAAAAACAATCAATTCATTTTCTTGACAAGGATGTGTGTCTGTCTTCATTCAGAGTCTCTTCAGAAATCTAACTACCTGCATTCTGATCCGAATGTGAAGTGTTTGCATATAAAATTTTACTTGAATTAACACACATAAAGTTTGTTCTTTAAGATTTAGTACATTTCATGATATCAAAATTAATGGTAAATGGCATCCTTATGTAGGCTGAATATTGAACTCTTTTCAATTCGACAAAGAAAATTGATTGTGTAGTGTAAATGGAATGTCAATTTGGGTCATTTTGGATCATGCAGGACAAGGTACACCGTACAATAGTGGGAAAGAGTACAAGATAAAGGGATGCAAAAATGATTCTGCCCAGCGCAAAGCTACTTCAAATTAGGGCTCTATTTAATAGGGTGTAAAACGTTTTTCCCAATTTACATTGTTTGGTTTGAAATAAAAAAATATAGGATGTAAAACTTGGATTATAAATTAATTTTACACCTATTGAAACTTTTTTCCCCCAAAACTAGGAGTAAAACAATTTTACATCTATTATCTCCAAAAAAATATCAATTAACAAATAACTCACGCATAAAAGTGGGCACAGGTCGTGTCGTGCCCGCCAAGGACCGTGTCTGCTCGTGTCTGGCCTCTTGTCATGCCGTGCCTAATTGTGGTTGTGCCGTGCTACCTTTCCCTAAAACTTGATCCATGACCTAGCACGGCCCGTGTGCTTGGCCTGGCGTGTCGTGCCTCGTGTAGGCCTAATTTTTTTAACAAAAAATAAAGATAAAGTATATAATAGAATCGAAAAAAATTTAGATAATTTAAATTATATTATAAGAATATAATAATAATAATAAAATAATAGTAATATTAATTGTAGTAGTAATAATACTATTATTACCAATAATAGTATTAAATAATATAAAATAATAGCGCGCTTCGGGACCGTGCGCCAAATTGACACGCCGCTCGCGTTCTCGTGCCTAAGTTTTTTAAATTTATATTTAAAAAATTAAACCCAACTATTTATTTTCGTGTCATCGGATAATCAGGTCGGATAGTTTTAAACACCCCTAGTCATATCTTGCCAAAACTATGTTGCTCGGTCGGTGTGCCAAGCAGGCCCATGCCAACTCTATTCATGTATTTTTCATTTCTCATTTTCTCGTTAGCCTATCTTTCTACTTCACACTTGTTCTCTCTTAAAAATTGGGGAAAAATCCACAATTTCATTTCATCATCTTCGAATATCATCAATTAAGTTTATTTTTTTTAATCTCATGTCTTGATTATTAAATTATCGTACTATATCACGAATTCGAACAAATTTTATCCATTTTAGTCGAAAATAAAATAATCCTAGATTTTATCCCGATTCGATTGAACCATGAAAGTTTCTCATGAAATGTGGGCAATCAATCGTTTATTTGAAATTAAAGTAGAAATTTTCTTTCTATTAGAATTTAAAATGTAAAAGTACAAACTGCTACATTACACCAGTTGATTGATCTATTACCTATTTGATTGCGAATATATTTATTTATTTGATGGATTTGCTTATTCGATTGCGAGTACACCTTTATAGTTAGCTTAAGGTATTTTTATAATGTTGAACCATATTTTTTAGAGTTCTATGTTTTTAAGGAAATATTATGTATAATGTAATATTTTATACATAGATTAGAGAAATATATTATAGATTGTATAAAAAAATTTATTTTTTATAGCATAACAAATTTATCTAATGATAAACAACTAGAAAATACAATGGAAAATAAGAGTTAAAAATGACAAGATCCTATTGGTAGTGTACTATCTTTCTCCTGCCTCTTTGTTCCTTAGATGATGCAGTGCTGCTTCTGCGCATACATTGCTGTCTTGGCTATACAAGTTAAATTGCACTTTGCTAACATGATTGATTACGATATCGATCGTACTCAATCTATAATTCTCTCCATTAATAATATTACTTCTTAGATAAAATACATTTACCGCACAGAGTAAAAAGTTGGCATAGGATGAAGGGGCTGTAATCTTTGATATCTGAATTAAAGTTATAGTTAAATCGTAAGTTGATCTGATTTCATGTGATCATACTAACTATCGACAACCTTGTTTATCTATCAGCGGCTATTCTGGTGTTCCTGTATCAAGAATCCATGTTAAGGGTTAAAGGGTAGGAGTGTAGACTGACTGACTGTTCTGTGATAAAAATTTAAATATTACAAGTGTAGTGAAATTATTGGTACATTACAAGGGTAGTGAAAGGTTCTGTCTTTCTTAATAGTCTACTGCGCCACGACATCATGTGATTGTGTGATTCATGTCGATACAGTTTTATTTTGGTGAGAGTGGTGTGTAAAGTTGTCAACCTTGTAATGAGGTATAATTCTAGCATATCAAGTGAATAATGTCAGTTTTATCTCAATGAAAGGTTGTCAAAGACCATAATCTCTTGATAAGACGAATTCCAGAACTGGGATTGCATCGAAAGGAATTATATGTTCTACAATTAAGTGTTTAGATTAATTAATAATGTATCAAGATTAGTATAATAAAAATTATTAATTCAATTAATTTAGGTAGTCGTACTATTTAGCTTAAACCAACTACGATTTGCAGTTCAATTAAGAATTGGACTAACTTTTGAACCCGTTCAAGACCCCGAAGGAATTGCAGTTCTTAATCAGAGATAACACGGAGGATGCGGAGAAACTTGACTTCTTTTCGTGCTTTAAAGTTTTTAAAATGTTTGTAAACTCCGCTCATAATCTGGCTATAAAAGCCAAAAAGGGCTTTTGGTTGCTTTCTTAATTTCTTGTTGCCAAAAAAAAAAAAAAAAATTGGACGAACTACTAACATTAACCAACTTTAATGGGTTACACACTATAAAGTAGAAGAATGAATCAAAAACTGGCAATAGCCCATTAAGGCTTATAAGCTTAATTAAAACTAATTTGGTTGGGAGAAGATTACTTATTCATAGAGCTTCTAATTTATTATATATAAAAAATATTAGTTGAGACCGTCATATTAGGCAAGTGGTGTGACATTAATAAAGTATAAAAGGGTCATCCCGCGCTAAAATTTTGGTTTCCCTATTCTACACTTCCTAGTTTTATTTCTTACAACCTTATAAAATTTCACACTAATCTCTGTCAATATTGCACTAAGGTCTCACATTCTCTCTCGATTTCGGCGATAAATATCGCATTCTGTCTCAATTTCGCCTATAATTTTTGCATTCTCTCTCAATTTCGCTCACAGTCTCTCACAATTTTGCCTCGCAGCATGGTGTGAGTTATTTCTTGAAATTATTGTCAGTTTTGTTAATACTTTTTAATATAATAGTTATAGTTAAGATTAGAAGAACATATTTTGGGAACTGATTTTGTTGTATAACTTTTTGTAGTTTAAACCTTGTTTTTTTTTTGAATTTTCAGTGTTTAATGGAGAATGAATTGAATACTTATACACGAAAGCAAAAGAAATCAAATGCAGTTAAAGGTGAAGATCACGAAATCATCATGGTTGAATGTCAAGAAGTACATTCGAAAAAACTTAGTCGTAGACCTAAACTTAAATTCGAAAAAATGTAAGCAAGTTTTTTGTTTACGAATTACACTTTTTTTTGTTTATTTTGTATTTAAATGTTTTAGAAGTAATAATGTCTGGTATAAAAACTATTATTTTAGTTTACATAGTTACTATCTTAGATATACTATTTATAATCTAGGAATTAGAAAAAAAAAATTTATGAGATATAAGATATCATTGTATTTGGATTAGAAATTAATATCTTAGTTATAAATGTTCTTATCTTAGGAATATTTCTTTAAGAATTAATGATCTATGTTATAGTATTTATTATCTTACTAATAGAAATTAATATCTCAGTTTATAGATTTTCTGATCTTAGGTACACCAATTATGATCTTAGTTATAATAATTAACCTCTTAGATATAGAAATTAATATCTAAGTTATAGATATTCTAATCATAGGAATAACTAAGTTATAGAAATTAATATCTAAGTTATAGATGTTCTAATATCAGTTATAGTAATTAACATCTTAGATATAGTAATTAACATCTTAGATATAGAAATTAATATCTAAGTTATAGAAATTAATATATAAGGTATAGATGTTCTGATCTCAATTATAGTAATTTGATCTTAAATATAGAATTAATATCTCAGTTATAGATTTTCTGATATTAGGTATACCAATTATGATCTCAATTTTAGTAATTACCATCTAAGATTTATTTAGAAATTAATATCTCAGTTTTTGAAGTTCTTACCTTAGGAATAAAAAGTATGATCTCAGTTATATCCTTACGTATAGTATTAATTACCTTAGGTTAAGAAGATACTATCTTAGGTATAAAATTTATTATCTCAGGATTTGAAATTTATAGATTATATGATTTATTATATTAGGTACATCTATTTATCTAAGGATAAGAAGTTATTATTTTACGTATAGAATTTATTATCTCAAGATTTATTATCTAAGGATAAGATGTTATTATCTTATGTATAGAACTTATTATACAAGGATTGGATTTTATTATCTTAGTTATTATTTATAATTGTTAATATTAGATTAAAGTGATTTATTTTTTATTATATTGCAAAAATGGAGAAATTGAAGTTCAATCACAGTCCAACTTTTCTAACTATCAATTGATTGTCAGTAATTTTACAACAGAACAAAATAATGATATTTTTGAAATAGAATTTGGTTCTTTGTTGGATTTAGAGCTCAAGGAAGTGCCAAGACTTTTATATCCTTAATTGGTAAGGAATTATAATCCATATTGTCGATTTCTAAAGTTAGCAGACAAGAAAGTTGTTCACATTAATGCTACCGATATGAATTCTATGTTAGGAATACCTTATACTAACAAAGAACTTGAGTTAGTGAGTGGTCTGAAGAACAGTGCTATAAATCCATATTATCCTTTAAAAAAGTTTTGGAGGGATTTTTTTTGGATTTAAGGGTACTAATAGTTATGTATCTATGAGTTTGTGGGAGTCCAAGTATAAAGAATTGTGTGGGGGGGGGGGGGGGGGGGGGGGGTGTGCCCCAACTTATGATAAAACATTAACATTGAATATTGCAAAACCATTGGTTAATGTTGATGATATCAAACACTATATTTGGTGTGGTTATATTATGGGTATTCTATGTGAATCCATAAAAGATTTTCAAGAAACAGAGGCCAGACAAATAAAGGCTATCAAGGAGTAAAAATTAAAAGGTGGTGTGAAGAGTTTCAAAATTATAAAGTCGAAGGTTATTAATGGTTGCTTGCCTGGGTTTTGATAGCATACATTCATAGTGTTCAGTATGGTGAACCTCTATTTATGAAGACTCCATTTATTAGATATTGGAATAGAAAGCTGAATCTAAAGTCAAATCTTTAGAATTTGAAATTGGTCTTTGAATTCCTATAGTGATACCTCCGTTTGTTAGTATTTTAAAACTAGTTGATGTCATTAGAAATGTACTGGAAGATGATGGTTATAAGGAGAACATTGAATTAGAAAAGAGAAAAATAAAATTTAATGAAGTTGACACATCAGAGGATAGATGTGTTAGTAATAAGTTCTTAAGAATGGATACTGAAAGAATTGAAGCTAATACAACTCGAGCTAATATTAATGAGCTGAAACAAGTAAAGTAAGTTGTGTTTTATGATTTACTTTTTTATTATAATATTAATAATATATAATTTTTTTTATTTGAATAATATATTTTCTTGTTTTGGATCATTGCAGCCTTTGGATGCTATTTCTAAACTCAGTAATAAACTTGTTCATGAAATAGCAATGGCAACTCCAAGTTATTTAAAGCAAATTGAAGCTTTAAAGGAATAGGTTGAGAAGAAATCATCCCAAGATTCCCTTTCCCAAGAAGAAAAAGATTTATACAACGATCCTAAGTTTTGGAAAGTCATTGATATAACGGTGGCAAGAGAAATAAATTTCAAGAGGAGTTTAGTAAGAAAGTGGGTTTTTGTGCATCGGTAAGTTATTAATTATTTATATTATTATTTTTTTAAAAATACTATCAAACATAATTTTGATACTGTTTCTTTTTTGATATAGAGAAATATAATTACAGCAACTCCAACAACTCCTATTGAAAATAGAAATGATTCAAGTATTTTTGAGAGTAACTCATCTCAAAAATTACCTATCCAGGATGAAGTTCCTCTTGAATTGACTGATATTCTCAAGCTAGGATTATTGGAGAAGATGATAGGAAGGTTTTTAACGCCATTGATAATTTTAAGTTATTGAGTTCATCAGAATGTGAAAGGGAAGATGAACATGGAATTAAACAAATTGGAAGAGAAGTAGATCCATGAGAAGCAAAATGTAATTTCATATTATTTATAAAAAATAAATATCTTTGATATAGCAATTTTAATCTTAGGTACATAAATTATTATCTCAGATTTAGATGTTAAAATCTCAGGTTTTGTTGTTAAAGTAAGAAAATAAACTTATATTTTATTATCTCAGGATAAAATGTTATATCATTTATAGAAATTAATATGTCAGAGATATCATCTATGATCTTAGATATAGGAATTATTATCTCAAGATTAGAAGTTATAATCTCAGGATTATCATTTATTATCTCAGGATTAGAATTTATTATCTTAGGATTAGAAGTTATTATCCCATATATTATCTTAGCATCTATGGTCTCAGATATATGATTTATTATCTTAGGATTAGAAGTTATTATCTCAGGATTAACATCAATTATCTCAGGATTAGAAATTATTATCTCAGAATTAGAAGTTATTATCTTTGATATTATCTTAAATATAAAATAAATGATTTTTGTTTTTAATATTATCTCAGGTAATAAAATAAACTTCTATTTTATTATCTCAGGATAAAATGTTATATCATTTATAGAAATTAATATGTCAGAGATATCATCTATGATCTTAGATATAGGTATTATTATCTCAAGATTAGAAGTTATAATCTCAGGATTATCATTTATTATCTCAGGATTAGAATTTATTATCTTAGGATTAGAAGTTATTATCTCATATATTATCTTAAATATAAAATAAATGATTTTTGTTTTTAATATTATCTCAAGTAATAGAATCTAAAAAGAATGAACAGAGAGAGGATTCTATGATTGAAGAAGAACAAAATTCAGAAAAATGTTCAATTGGTGATATAGCATTGAAGGTATAAAATTTTTATTTTTAAAAAAGGATTTTGGTTTTCTCTACTAACTTTTTATCTCATAATCAATTGTAATTTTTACTTTTTATATTTATTTTTGAGAATTATAAGAATTTATTTGGGAAGAGGATGAGTTTGAATCAACTAAAGGAGGAGAAAATGAAAATATTCAGGAAACCTAATCGTGTGTTAGGCCTAGTAGACATGAAGAGTCTAAGTTTATTAGTGCCTAAACTTAATGATCTAGTTGTTGATGAAGTTGAAGAAGTTCAAAAGTTTGTGGATCAACAAGTTTGTACTGAAAGTGAGTATGCACCTAGTTCCACTTGGGATAATGTTGTGGAGAATATAGTGAATAATTTGAAGAAGAATTTACCTAATATTGGTGATATGATTGTATCTCAAACTCAACATCCCACTAATTATCGAAAAGAACTTGTAGATTCTACAACTAATGCATCTAAATTTTCTGAAGTTATTCTTGAGCCAGTTGTTGATGAAGTTATAAAAGCTCCAAAGTCTGTGGAACAACAAGTTTACACTGAAAGTGAATATGCATCCGGTTCCATTTGGGATAATGTTATGCAGAAAATAGAGAATGATTTGAAGATTAATTTTCTAGATATTGATAATGTGATTGTAGATTCTACAATTCATGCATCTGAGTTTCCTAAGGCAATTCTTGACTCATTCTCTCCAAAAAAAAAATTATTGCAGAAGATATTGTGTTGTTGGACTCTCAGGAATAAGGTTTAAATATTGAAGATTTGGTATTGGAGATTGAACAAAGAAGGAAAAAGTCCAAGATGGTGAAAGGGGAACCAAAAAGAAAAAAGAAAAATAATCTACATTAAATCTATTTGATAATGAAGAAATCACTAATAAAAGAAGTATTGATGTTTCAAAAGAGAATTGCAATGTGTTTTTGTCAAGAGTTATGCAAGCTAATCCTGATATTTATTCTTCTCTTAGTGATGAAGACAAACTTATTGCTGATTGACTTTTCTTCTCCGATGCAAAAGAAACTTATCCAATTCAAGTGGATCCACCACAGGAAGTTGTAAGTAAAAAAAGATCAATTGTTCATTGAGGAAAATTATGAAATGGTGGCTCAATATTCATTAGGGGATGATTTTGTTAGTATTTTGGACAAAGGTGATATGAATTCTTTGGATGAAAGGAATTGGATAACTTCAACATGTATTGATGTGTTTTCATTCCTCTTGAACAAGGCAAAAAGACAAAATCTTTTGGACCAAGAATATTTTTTTTCAATACCCAATCTTTTGTAAGTATTTTCTTATTATAAAATCATATGATTCTGTTTACTTTTTTTAGTTATATGCTATGATATTAAAGATAACAATAACTATCTTAGACATAGTTATAATATTGGGAATTACTATCTCAGATATAAATATTATTATCTATGGATTAGAAATTATTATCTCATATATAAATATTATTATCTTAGGATTAGAAAATTTGTATCTCATATATAGTTGTTCTGATATTAGGAATACAAATTATGTAATTACTATATTAGATATAGAGAAAGTGATCTTAGTTTAGATTTTTTATCTCGATATTAGAAATTAATATCTAAAGGTGTGTTTTTTTTTATTGTAGATTTCTTTGAAAAATTATAGGAAAGATCTTAAGAGTATGAAGAAAAAACAGAGAAAACCAGATATGAAAGTTTCAAGGAAGACAATAATGAATTGGTTGAATTTTTTTCCAGATTTTGACATTAAGACTGGATATGATCATCTTTGTGTTTATTTTTTAATTTATTTGTGATATAAATATTTATTTAATTTATAATTAACTAATTTATTATGTTATGTAAGAGATTTCTTTTCCCTCTATACAAAGCTAAACATTCTACATGTTTAGTAGTTAATTTTTTTGAAAAATAAGAATCATTGGCTCGATAATAGGGTTGAAACAATTTAACTAGATACAAAGGATCAGTTGAGTTGATGGTAGAAGTTTATTTTTAAGAGTAACATATATTTTTTTTAATATATTTTAATATTTGTTTTGAATATAATTTTTGTCAACATAGGTAGATATTCAAGAGCTTTCTTGAAGCGTAAAGGACATCCAAGTGCTGATTTAATAATTAGTTTTATGCATAATATTATTGTTTTTTCTTAAAGAAATAGTGGAGAAACTGAAGATTATGGGGTGTTTTGCATGAAACATATGGAGTCCTTTTTTCCAATATATATGAAAGCGATTTGCATTTAGTAATAATACATTTTTATTTTATATATTTTTTTTGCATATGACTTTATGATCTATGATGTGTCTAATTTTTAAACAATAATTTAATTCTCAGAGAGAAAGAAGAATATTTTATCAAGCACAATTGGCAGTAAGGTTAGTAAAGAATAAATACAATATTTTTACAAAGATTTTATGGAGATGTGCTTTACTTGGTCTATGTCAAAGCATTTAGTGGTTGAAAAACAAAAGATTAGAATGCAAGAGGAGAAAGATATTGAAAGAAAACAAATACAAAGGAATAAAGAAAGATTTGAAAAAGAAGAAAGAGATCGATATCTTGCTGCTCAATGACTTAAAGTTTCCAAGAAAAAAAAATAGTTTTTGAAAAATTTGTAATGTTTTATTACTAGTTTATTAGTATTCATTTTTTAATTAAATTGATTTTATATTTTAGATATTTTATTTATATGTGGAATAGAATTTCATTACTCAAATCTTGTATATAAATCTCAATAGTAGGCTTTCTAGGTTATAAAAATTTCAGTCATAGATATAGTCATGATGATAATATACATTTTTATATAAATAATTATGCCAGTTACAGTAATTAAAATCTCAGTTATTATATATAAGGATCTCAAGTATATCGATAAGAATCTCAGGTATATACCTGATTATGAGTAATATTATGATCAACAATAATGAATTCTCCTTCATTAAAGCTCTTGAATCTGATATAAGCTTTACATCCTACTCGAGTATCATTTACTACTCTTACTTTTCTCTTTTTCAAAAATCAGAATTGGTATCAACATCCAATAAAAGGTATGTCAACATCATCATTAGTTTCATTCCTCTTCTATTTTCCTTTATAAAATCCTTCTTTGAGAATCTAAGTAGCACTCTACTAATTTCCCATTAACTTTTCTAGTTGTGGATTATCGAACAGTAAATCCTAAGAATCTTGAATGAGACTTATACAACAAAAAAGCTTCACCATAATTAGCCATTGTTTTATTCAAAAGACATCCATTAATATTTTCAATATTATCAAATATATAGTAATCTTTTGTATTGAATCATGTAAATAATAAAATAATTTATCAGGTAAAATGCATTGGGACCAAATATTTTAGATATATAAATTATACACTCAGATATAATAATATTAATCTCAGATATACTCACATGAATCTCAGATATAGGTGATATGATATTGATAATTAAACTTATTATCTTATTAAGATGTTAGGTATTTTATATAATTAGATTAGCATAAGAAATGATATCTCAATTTTAGAAATTAATACATCAGTTATAGTATTTTCAATATATGAATAAATTTATTATATTAGTTAATATGAAACACATATATACACATATAAACCTCAGGTATATCTTGATTATAAAATATAATGAATAAAATTATTAGTTCAGTTATAATAATAAGGATATCAGATATAGAAATTAATCTATCAGGTATTTTCATTTATATATGAGGTATAAAAGTTATCATTTTAGTTTATTGATATTATGTTTTAATCATATACAAGTTATTATCTCAGTTATAGAATTAAATATCTTAGATATTGTATTTATTATCTCATTTATAGAATTAAATGTCTCACATATACAAAAAAAGATCTCAGGTATTTTATTTATTATTTCAATTTATGTTCTTATCGTATATAAGATATTATCTCAGTTATAGAATCAAACGTCTAAGATATTGTATTTATTATCTCTGTTATAGAAATAAAGGTCTCAGGTATTGTATTTTTTAATTTAATTTATGTTCTGATTGTATACAAGTTATTATCTCAGTTATAGAATTAAACGTCTAAGATATTGTATTTATTATCACAATTATAGAAATAAAGGTCTCAGATTTTTTTAAAAAAAGGACCTTAGGTATTGTATTTTTTTTATTTCAATTCATGTTCTGATCGTATATAAGTTAATATCTAAGTTATAGAATCAAACGTCTTAGATATTAAATTTATTATCTCAGTTATAGAAATAAATGTCTCAAATATACAAAAAAAGATCTCAACATTATATTTTTTTAATTTCAATTTATGTTCTAATCATATAAAAGTTTTTATTTAAGTTATTGAATCAAACGTCTTAGATATTTAATTTATTATCTTAGTTAAAGAAATAAAAGTCTTAGATATACAACTAAAGATCTCAGGTATTGTATTTATTATCTCAGTTATACAAATAAAGATCTTAGATTTATATCCTGAGATCTTTATATCTATACCTATACCTGATACCTTTATTTGTATAACCGAAATAGGTATTGAATTTATTATTACCAATATATAATTTAATATGTCTATCTAACATTTAAAATTAAATACATGTTACTATATCAATATATAAATTATAATTTAAGATAAAGACAATTTAATTTTAAGGAAACAAATTATAATATCATATTCATAGAAATTATATCAGATGTGTAAATTCAAAATTAAATATTACCAAGTGAAAGATATTCAGATCGTATAAAAATATGATTGCTACCTTCACATCTTGAGGTTTTCAAATCTTCATTATTTGATTTAGAAACATCATATATTTCAAGTTGCAATTCCTTCAAACTTGTAGCTTCGTTAGAATTTTTCAACAGTATTTTATAAGATTCCATAATTCTGGTAAAAATATTGCAAATGAAAGAGAGAATGAAAGAGGGAATGAAAGAGTGAATGAAAGATAGAATGTAATAATACCGCATAAGATTTAATGGTCACGGAAACTAATGCCTATTTATCAGCGCATTTAATTAGGTTTGTCATACCAATAAAATGGTGTGACATGTCATAGCCAATACCGACTATATTATATAAACAGTTGAATATTGATGAATGTGATACATTAATTAAAAGATTCCAAAATCTAGGGTTTGTATATTCTTCATAAAGTAAGAAACAAGTTCTTTTATCCTATTTGTGCTTGTGTGGGCTACATAAGGAATCACATTTGGGGGTTCTTAGTCTTCCGATTTGGTCTGCAATAGTAAGAGAAAGTACATTACAAAGTTAAATCTGAAATTTAATAATGCAATATCCATGACATATAGCGCAATTATGGCTAAATAGTTAACCAAGTTCATATTAGATGAGAGGTACTTCATATTAGATGCATTTGTCAAGTTCATAATTTGTGTATAAAGGATGAAGTTAATTAATGCAATTAATCCAAGTTAAAACAATTAGACTTGTCATTCTTGCTATTAAGTGTTCCTCTATGTGACTCAAAGAGTGGAAAATGTTCCTTCGCCAACAAAAGTTGAAGGTTATCAAAAATTAAACAGGTTGTCCAACTAGGTGGACTATATCTAAGATAATTCATTTTACTCAAATAAAGATGATATTAAATGATAATTCTACAAGTATTATATGAAAACGTAGTCCATATAGTACACGAAAGATACTATATTAATTTATAAGAACTTCGATTTTTTCTTGTAATATTTTTACTAGAGTTAACCTAAAAACAACATCAAACATGAAAATGTTCAAAATTAATGAAATGGTATTGCATATACTTTATCCAAAGTCCTTGAAAAAAATTATGACCAATCATACAAAGTTTTGGAATTTAATTAAAATAGATTTTAAGAGTTAAAGTAGATGATTTCGATCATTTTTAAGGATTATAATGACCCTTTCAAACCCATAGTAAGTATATAAAGGTGTTACACAATAGGTCCAAAATTGTCCAAAATGATTCGGATTTTAAATTATTAATATACACTATTTTGAGATATTTTTAAATTTTTTTAAAATATAAATAAAAGTATTGAATGCTTCTTATAATCATAAAGAGGGTTGGGAACTATATGATACCTCATATTTAATCTTTAAAGTCATAAAAATGAAGATCTTAGGATCCAATAGTATGAGTTATGAAAATTGACAGAAGTGAGCTTTTATAGCCAAAATAGATGATTATAATCATTCATGGGGCCTTATAACCCTATAACTAAAATTCATATTAAGAATATCAAAGTTTTCTCTCACCGTGTTAGAAATTGTCAAAAGTTATAGATTTTTGAAGGTTATACAACACTTTAAGGTTATATTAGAAGGATTTGAATCATCCAATATTTTATATTTGGTCCCCAAAGACCCTAAAATCGAGTATTTAATTAAAACCCAATTGTAGGAATTGAATTTTAAAAACCGATTAAAATTAAAGTATGTTTAGAGTCAAAGTAGATGGTTTACTTGTAAGACTTATTATGACAACCCTCTAAGACCATTATAACTATAGAGTTCTTAAGATTAATTTGAAAATTTTTAAAAATTAAATGTCCTTAATGTTTCCTAAGATCATATGAGAAAGTTTGGAATAATTTAATATCTCATACTCAGCCTCAAAAAGGCCCTAAAAAGGATATTAGAAACACATTGGACTAGTTTTAGTAATTTGAATAAATGGGTGTTTAGAATAAAAATATATGATTGGATCTATTATGACATTATAAGATCAACCCTTGGTAAGCATATCAACATATTTTCTTATAGAGTCCAGAATAAAACGACCAAATTTTGAAAAATAATGCACTTTTGTTAAAGATATTTTTGAAATATTTTGAAATTTAAATAAAGGAATAGGATGCTTCCTAGGATCTTGTGAGGAGTTTTTAAATCTATTTGGTACTTATATTTGGTCTTTAAAGGCCTAAAAAAAAGTTTATGACCCATTTGTATGAAATCCGGAGATCAATTGAAATGAGTCTTTATAGTAAAAGTAGATTATTTTAGTCACTCTTGGGGCATAGTTTGAATCTATATGATTTACGGAAAAACCTATCAATGTGTCGTCTCAGCTCATGTCAGTAATTGTTTGAACGGCCAAAATTTTGAACGTTTTTAGTACACTTTTTCGAGGCATTTTCGAAAAAATATTCAAAGTTGCACTACAGGTAAAGAGTAATCATAGTGCCAATGTGCTATATAAGGAGGTGAGAAGAAAAAGAACATACAACAATTCATTTTGCCATTGCCATTGCCATATACCTACCCTACTTTAACTTATTACAAAAAGCAAATCCCGCCAAAATTCAATGCTCACCTTACCTCAAAATAAATAAATACAAGTCTATAATAAACTGCCTAATATTTTAAATGTATATTTACTTCTCACATAAGACTAAATAATTTAAAGAAGAGAGAATAACAAAACCACACATAACTAAACACAAAAGAAATGCAAAAATAACTTTAAAGCTACTACGACTTTGCTAAATAATATAAAATGTTTACCAATAAACCAAAAACAAATTGATAAGAACAATTATATCAAGAAAAACTCAGGGGAACGCCTGGATCAGACACTAGCTGAATTAAACAAGTTATACATCACTAGTCTAGACCTCCTTTTTTTTAATTTTTCAGGCTTTTAATTTCAAGACTTAGCTTATAAATGTTTGAAATACCACTTTTGCTCGCATTAGGTTGCTATTGTTCATAAACTTTAACATTGCACAGCCATGCTAAACCCCCCAAAGATTGGAATCCCTGTGAAGAACGTTGTTTTATTTGTGTATAAAGTAACAAAGAACCATCATGTAGCACTATTACAAATAATAATGCCTCGTCTTTATATTGCTCTAATGAAAGAACCACTCTGTTATTGTAGTGCGTAAGCATGCATTATCATCAGTCATTAAGCTCGCACAGTAGATTAGTAGGCACTACCTACGTTTATGCTGCATCATAGTATTGCATCTATTAAAAAACCACTCTTGCAGAACTGTCATAAAAAAACAGAATTACATCAGAAAATGGATGTACTAAGACGATCAATTAGGTGTTCAACGGCCTGTATTCCAAACCCATATGGCTTGTGCATCAATCAGCTTTTGCACTAGTTCTCCACGAACTTGAAGTCCGATCACATCGTTCGACCCACCAATAAAATCTCCTCCAATGAAGAGGACTGGCACACTTGGGGTCTGCGGCTGCCCCATTGTTTGAAGGGCACTCTCAACTTCTTGCCCGTTTGGTAACTCATTCAGCTCGTACACTACAGGATTCGCACCATAGCTAGCAATAAGCTGCTTCATGGAATGACTTACAGGGTCTGTGCTACTCCTACTAAATATTGCCACCGGCTTTCCATCCACTAACGGCCCTAAGGTATCCATCACAATCAACCCTCTCTTCTTTGGTTTTGTTACGTTATGAGTGTGTGTGACATTCGACGATTAGGGCACCGAGATACGTATTGCTTATATAGCATCCATGGGAAAAGGGATGGGATGCTATTCTCGAAATCGTCAAGACAATTAAAGGAGCTTTTGATGATTCTTATATTATGCCTTTGACACTTAGATTATCAGGTCATGTCTGAAGGGTATCATCTCCAATCTCGGCCGCTAATATCCTAAGATAAGAAAAGCGTGTAGTCAATCGTGACAAACACCTTGCACGATAGTATTAGTACTAAGGATTCGATATTCCTTCTCTTTTCTAGGATTGTTTATAAAAGTTTGTGTTTGATGCCGTTTAAGAGTTGAGCATGTAGACGTTTATGTAAGAGAAATTCCTAATTTGTACGAAATATACGGTTTGAATGTTTATGGTTCATATGTGTGTGCAGACAAACAAAATGGTGTGCACTGTATGACAAATATTGTATAGTGAAATTACAACACTTGTTGTACAATATAGGGCCTAGATAAATATTTTCGACATATTACGATTGTTATTTTTCATAGAATATTTGACTATAAACATGTAACAAAAAAAATAATAAGAACAAATCCTGTAAGATGTGAACTATATAATGTGTTACTCCTTTCATTTGAAAGATTATATATATATATATATATATATATATATATATATATATATATATATATCCTTCGCATTTTTGCTTGTTCATGTTATACAAATGTGGGACAACGTGCAGTGCAAGTTTACATGAAAAACATAGTGCCTCTACAACTATGAGAAAGTATATCCATTGTATGTGCCTTGCTGCTGAATTAACCACAAAACATCATAGTCAAATCCAAAGCATTATGTGTTCAGAATTCGGAAAAACTAAAAACTACATACCCCTCTCCAGCTGCATGTAGGTTAAATTCTGTCAAGGGTGGCCTTGGTTACATCATAAGTATTCACATGTTATGTGAGTTGTATTTATATTGATACAAATGAAAGAAATGAAAGTCTTCTCCTAGTGAGTGGTTTTAACTCTTTTCCTGATGTGCCTTAATCTAGAACCATTTACCACTGTCAAATTTATTATGGTATGAATACCTAGGTTAGAATGAAATATTTGTAGTGGTATTTGGTTTTATTATAATATCGAACTATATTTAGGTTATATATTAACCAACATACAAAGTATAGTTTTGATGTTGTCAGGCTATAAAGAAGGATAATTACATATAATTCTCTTGAATACCATTAATTACTAAAACTTTAAAAATTCAAATAAACTTTCAGCTATTATAACATATAAAATATGAGAAATTCCAAAATATATCGAATATATATTTGTAAACATATATCATAATTTTTTATTTTTTCTAATAGTACAACTCATATTTTATAAATTCATTTTCATTTGCATACAATACAATTCCAATTATCAAAAGTACAACATCAACTAAGAAAATATACGTTAAACAATGGGCCAATGCGAAAATGGTGAAACTACTACATACAACTTTATTTTCTAATAGTACAACTTTATATTCTATAAATAAATTTTTAGGTGTAAATAGTACAACATACTTCAAAGTACAACTTCAAAAAACAAAATGAAGGTAAACCAACGAGCCCGTATAAAAGTGGTGAAATTATGTAAAATTTCATTTCCTAATAGTATAACTTCACATTATATAAATACATTTCTATTTGCAAATAGTAAAATTTTTAAAAAAAATCATTTTACCCTTTAATACGTGCAGTGTTGTATATATCAAATATGTACAAGCTCATAAAATATATACGTGATCAAAATTCTCCTATGTTAAGAGTAGAGGTCCTAACCATTTTAACAATTGAGAATTCACGTGGTTTCAAAAAGAGGCCATTACAACTTGTATAAATGGCTCTACAAGAAGTGAAGGGTCGATGATCGAAATCACATTGATCAGACGAAGACAAGGAACTCCTTTTTCAAGAAAGTATGAAAGCATATGTAATAAGGCTATATATGTGGTGGTGTTGAAGAATATGAAATGGAGTGGTTGCACAAATATAGAGTACCAATGTAGATGCCGATTGCCATGTGTAGAGACTTGGTTGAATATCATTATGGAAAATTTGCTCCGCGTGTCATATGCATACTGAGGTGCTTTTTTAAGTGTTACAATCCACTAGGATGTCTAGGAGTGAGCAGCATTGATATCAAATTAAGCTGGCCTTACAGATTATATGGGTTCATGGGATGGTTATGAAATTTGATCAACGGGTGAACAGTGCACCCGGGTACACCATGAGCATGGTGCACCTGATCCAAAAAAATGTACATTACGTATATGAAAAATATACATTACGTACGTGGAAAATGTACATAATACACATGTCAGTTATGTAAAATGTACATTTCACGTAACTCACATGTGTACTAATGTATATTTTCCATGTACGTAATGTATATTTTTTTGGAGCGGATGCACCATGAGCATGGTGCACCCGGGTGCACCTTCGAATTTGTGAAGTTTGATACATGAATCATAAATTTATATTGGCCAGAATAAATGTATACTCATAAGGTATAAATTATATAATTACAACCACTTCATACTTTTATATACGACATTGTGATAAGGACTTATGTTAGTGATTTTTAATTTCGTATGATTATTGTTATTTTGGATATTTAAGTATGTACTTGTCTGGTTGAATACAAAAAATAAAATTTTCTAAGAAATTTTTCCAATATGCACTTTTAAAGAAGTTTGAACGTTATTTGGTTGAATATGAGAAAATATTTTCAATAAAATGTTCGACTTATTAAGGGGGAGTGGAGGAATTTGGTAAACAACGTTCTCGGTGTTGAGGAAAGTGGAATTTCCTAAAAAGTATGACTTCTTATATTTTTATCAACTAAACAACTCTAATTTTATTTTTTTTCATTTCTTAAGATTTACACTACTCATATATTTTCATGTCAACCAAACAAGTACCGAAAGTTGAAAGATTTGGGGGCTGATATTTAAGACTAGTGAAGACACGTCATTATCATTTGTAGCTTTATTTACTCCAAAAAAAATGACATACAAGGGAATGAAGGGATATTGTCAAGTTATTTGGTAAAAAATGATGCAGTATATAGTGAACAAGACTTAAGCCCACTACAAATTACTTGGTAAGAAACTCAAATTAAGGCCGTCGGTCCAAGTACAACAGTAGATCTTGATTTCAATGAGGATCTAACTTCGCCAATTCGATTGAAGCGCAGTTTGAAGCACTTCAATTCATAGTAACTTCATCTCCATTATGGTTGTGATAAACTATGTATGTGTTGATAAGAGGTCGATTAATTGCACAAAAAAACTATGGGAGGAATAGGATACTCTAACTATTGCAGCAACATGATAAAAGATCTACTAATATTAATGAAAACACTGAAAAGTCCAGCCGCATCAGAATGGGTGGCTTCTCTAATCACAAGGTTATGTTTGGTAGAAATTAGGACAGACAGCAAGGAAGCATTATTAGCAGTGATGAGGCCAGTTAACACAGATGCAGAACTTCAGAGACTAGCAACAGACAGTCTTCTTATTTTTACAGTCTTAAAGTGTCTGGAATGCAAGTTACTCAAGCTCATAACCTGCAGTAAAAAAAATCAGAAAAGGAATATAAGTGTTGTTCTTTTGTAAACGATAGCCAAAAAAGAATAGAATAGGCAGCCAAAACACACACACACATGCACACACACACGCGCGCACACACACACGCACACACACAGCACACGCAAATAGCACAAGCAGGATCGATTCAAGGACTGAAAAGATATCAGCTGGGGGTGAAATGTGAGCAAAATAGAACGAAAAAATTGAGTAAAGAGTTCTTCGCATTACCTATATTAGTGGTGACAGGAAGGGAATTGAGGGAAATGCAGCAAGGAGAATGTCTGTGGATTTGTCTGCAGTACTGCACCTAGTCTCCTGTAGCTTAGCAAGCTAGCAAAAAAATATTGTTTTCTTCACATACTCTCAGCTGTCTCGTAGCAAGTATTAATCTGATACTATTGCAGCAAATCAAACATCCCAATCCTTATATGTTTTGTTTTTTTTAGTCTGCCAAAATATATATGACTGTAACATAATGACAGAATTTGAATGACCAAAGGTAATACATCTTGAGTATCTCAGGAAACCAAACAATGTATTTATTTTTCTGAACAGACAACATCAGCAAAATCTGCAAAGCTTCAACACAATAGAACAGATCCTCTTTAGCATTGATTAATTGTTTGATCCACAAGTGACTAAGACATCCTAACATTTAAATATTGAACAATGTTTCAACTATCGTGTAATGTATCCTTGTCATCTTCAAATGTTGGCGTCTATCTCAAAGATTGGCACATTCACATAAATTTCTGCAGCTTTAAAAGGTTCTTCATTGCTTCTTTCCCTGTTACGGAACTAACATACGCCCACTAGTCTGATTTCTATAGTGATTGTCGACTGACGGACAAAGAGAAAGAGATGTCAATTTCACATATACAGTACTTTCTTACAATATATACTTATTTTTTACAAGAGATATCAGAATATTTTGTCCCACTTAGAAGCAATGACAGCTAAAGTCATGGCTATAACACTAGGTTAACACAAGTCAATTGAAGCATAATCTTAAGATTTGATATATTGAATCGTGCAGATTATGGAGTATATTATAAGAGATTTAGACAGGCATCTCTAGATGTAAATAATATTTTCCTCTGTTTAAACAGTCGCTCACATTTTGCAACTCGTACATGACTATCCATGTTTAATGTTTAACTTCCTTTTTTTTATCTACAGACTCAGGATTTCGTCAAGTAAGAAAGAATGATCTTGTATACTAAAAAACTCAGATTCTGATCAATTGTCTACCTCGTGTATGTATTCAAGAGTGTGGCTACAAAAATTACTAGGTAGAATTCATGAAAATTTTATACTGCTTATCCTTAGTTAATTCTATGAGAAGGAGAAAATAATATGTTTACTAATATCAAATGCTTTTGTTGCATTTGTATCAAATTTTGGTTGACTACTTCACTCTATCATATATAATGGCCAAGGATGTAATAAGGAACTACATTATACTAGATTGCCTGATTTCTAGTTAACGCGGATCAGATGGAACTTGTGTAGTTTAGCATAAAAGTGGAAGACTTTGTACAGTAAAACATTATGAGACCTTGTACTGCATGCCCTGAACACTAAAACAAGTACATATATTGTCAGGAATCATCAAGGAAACAAATCAAATTAGTTTTGAAAACATCAGGCTTGACAGTGGACAGTAGCTACATCTGTAATACAATAAATTAGATTAGTCATTAAGTACGTTGTTAAAGTTGAACAGATGTATGGTAATCTGATTGTATGAACATATGTGTTTTCGGTGTTGAACCTAATCTGATTGTATAGGAGGAATCAACATATTTGTTGATGCTATAAGCATACGCACATCTGCTGACTATCATTTTTCACTATTTAAGACATTAGGAAGGTAGGCATATGAAGAGTCCTCTGAAACCATATGGCAGCTTTAATGTAGCATGAACTCAAAAAGTATTTTATTCCAAATGTAAATGCTATAACTTATTGGAAACGTCAGAGAAAAAGTACACCAAAAATCAGCTAATTCAGGTAGGGTGATATAAATTTGTCCCAATACTTTGTTTGGCTGTAAGGACATGACTTATCACTGGGAGATAACACTGCTACTTCTAATCTCAGGATCAGATTATGGTAAAAGACATAGCACATATGAACAATGAATTTCCAACATCTTATCCACGGACAGTATGCTCTTCCATCCTCTCGAAAATCAACATATTATTTCTAATGTTGTACATGCATCTAAGTCTGTAACTGCAAGTCAGGGAAGTCTAAATTATGTTAGCTAGTTCCTATTCCAGACCCATATAGCTCTAGCATTCATCAACATTTGTGAAAGTCTACCTTGTACTAGAAGGTTAATAACGTCATTGGATTCACCTACAAAATTTCCTACGATAAATATGGATGGTACACTTGGTTTAAACCCTTCATCTGTAGAACTCTGTCAATGTCTCGTCCATTTGCCATCTGATCGAGTTGTTTCATAGAGTGGCTTACAGGACAGTCAGTGAAAATCACCATTGGTCTTTTTTGTATTAAACCCTTCACAACATCCATTATCTTTAATTTGAAGGCAAATTCTTCGTCCGAATCGGAAAATTGTGATGAAAATGCTGTAATGCAGCAAACTCTGACAATATAACTGGTGAAGAGACTCAAGGTTTGGGATGAAGAAAAATGCTACAACTAATGTCTATTTATAAGCCTGTTCTAAGGCGGCTCCTATCTGCTTGCATGACCTGAAAATGATATTGATTAGAGGATAAGTCCCGGAAGTTTCTACCAACAGAAAACTTTTCTAATGTTTCCTTTTTGGTCCACATATTACCTTGATAAGGACCTGCGATTTGCATCATCTATGTACTTCAAATGTCATAAAGAAACAAGAACGTTTTGATCTATCAAATAGTTAAACTATAACACATGAAAGAAAGCACAGGCGTCTAGGATGGTAGATTTGCAACACTTAAAGTGGAGAACAATGCCACATTCACCCTCTGCCGAAGTCTAAAAGAACATCAGGTTGTACTTGATTTTCTATATACAATACTTTACCAGCAAAGTGATCTCTTTTTGAACTGACACATGCATGTTCAAATCAAACTTTGACTCAAATGATATTGAATACCCAAATACAAAAGATTGTATTACAAACTTGACTCTTTACATAAGAAAGCATACCCTCACCATCACCCTTTCTCTCTTTTCTCAAACATTCCACAGCATAGTGGTGTTGCTCTGCAAGGGGGCAAATTGTGAGGAAAATATGTCCCCTTAAGATTAATTTCATGATCCAAAATTGATTCTCATTCCCCATATCTTCACAATTTTCAAAACATCAGTATTTTTTTCTTGAAAGGCCCTAAGCACAGTTTTCAGATCTTCGGGACATCTTCTGGTTCAATTCATGAACCAAGCTTGCTCAAGATAATATATGGCCTTCTACATTGCCAGCATGGGTAAGATCAAGAAAACAATGCCAAATAAACTGAGTCCATAGTATTATCTTCTCCAATATACTTGTATAATACGAATGGCTAACCTATGTAATCCATATGAACTACATAAGGAAACCGTATGCCTAATAATAATTCTAACTGCTAAGTACTTTCCAGCTACAAATGGTTGATTTGCTAACCACAAGGCCTTTGCGTATGCCTACTAATATTCTAACTGCTGAGTACTTTCCAGCGAACAAGTGGTTGATTTTGCTAGCCACAACGCCTTTCAGGAACCACGAACAATAAATACAGAACCCAAAGCATCCAATGAACTCTAAGCTAGAATATTACACACGTTAACCATCTGAATGCTTGTTTGATGGCAGAGCTTTTATGTTTGCTGCAAATTTCAAGTAAACAAAAAAAAAAAAAAAAAATCAAGCTCAATCAACCATCTGATGGTGGCTCCTGCTGACGACCTTGACTTTGGGTTAAACGAGTATTATATGAATTTTGCATTTGCTGCGCTTGTGCCCAAATATATGAAATGTCACTCTGCTTGTAACTGTGCGATCAGTGCAGAGGATCGATACTTGACAGTAATGTCTTTATATCAGAGTCTTTTACACAAATAAAAAAAACAGCTATATAACACTTTTCCCATAAATAATCACATGGACTATTTCAGGATGTTGATGAAAACGTTAACGCACTTAAAAGAAAACAATGATTCAGAAATATATCCCAAAGTGCTAATTATTCTTTACAAGATGGAAGATCAGGGGTTCAAGAAGTGTGTCAGTATAATCCAACACAATAATAGTCGAATAGAGTGTTTTTTGAGTTAAATGGATAATCACCAATGTGAAAAATAATCTCAGACATAGGGAGTACAATTGTACAAATAACTACGGCGGTTTCCCCAAAATCACTAATAGCAAAGCATAAATAAGAAATATATATACAAGTTTAGAAATACATGTTAGGAATATGAAGGAATATGAAAGAAGGAACTTGTTATTTAGATGGACACTTACAAGAGAGGGTGAATTGAAAGTGAGAAAAATTTTGATTTTGTGAAATTTAAAAAACTGGAACAGAGAAATAGTGGAACAACAGAGATTTTTCACATGGAAACTCTTGCGCGCATCCCAAGAGAAAAACTACGACTCTACTATGAGATTTTAAACTCTCCAATGTATGGGGAAACACCCAATACATTTAATTAGTATTTTTCTCTCCTTCGTGTTCCAAACAGAACAGTGAGTTCCCTTTTCTCTATTCCCCTTTGACTTAACTCAAAGTCATTCACTCTTCTCTCTTGAACTTAACTCTAAGTTTAAAAACTCACTCTCTACATAATGCGTAACTCTATACAATAAATTTTTCAAAAGATTACAAATAAACACTAAGACCCATAAGATAGGATGAAGATGGGAACAAGTTCAACTCAAGAATGTGGCAACTAACACTTAGAATATTTTTAATATAAGCTCTCAAAACTTGATCAGTGAAATGCATTTATAAAATGGGAGATGAGGAACTTATATACTCACGGTCTTGATAGCCTCTCACCTACTACACTACATGAAATAAAGAAACAAAGTACAAAGTTAGTTACCCATTGTGCATAAGTACGGTTGAATACCAGCTAAAGTTGTACTTTGTCAAAACCTTTGAGCTTTAAAAACGGAAACCACCCATGCTTACATGGAAGAAAAACAAGTTTTTACTAAAAAAATTCTTTATTGAATAAAACAAAGATCTCATTGATTTTAGTTTAGAAATTTCCAAGATAAAGACTCCTTTAAAATATATTTTGATGCAAAGTATGATTTAAGTTTAGTTGAGCCAATTAGTCTTTTCCTACGCGCTTACAAATATCCTATAGCAAACTCATGCCTTTGGGCTTCTCTTGCTCCATGAAGCTTGAGCTTCACTCGAAGTTCAGTGCACCACTCTAGCGATGGAACATGTCATCGTGGCAAGAATGCATTGCTTTCCTTTTGAGTGTTTCTATCTTCTTATGGGTAGACTAGATACAGTTGATGCAGCTCATCTTCATTTGGCTCCTACGCTGGAAAAGAGAACAATGATCTACACATATCTAAATAATGAAACCCATTTGGAACCGAGTTTGTCATAACCAAAACACTTCGAGGAATCAACAAAACTTGTGCATGCAATGTTTTTAGACTGTGCTATGTCGTAGTCTTATTCAACACCTTCAACTAACAATGAGGATAGGACTACTACAAGGACTATGGAGAATATGAAAACCTACATTCGACAAAGTAAATAACATATTTTTCCACTCAGAGAAAGTGAGTGGAGTCCTACTATGTGAAGGTCGTATCACGCTATTAAGGAGAAGTGCGTATCAAATGAAGACTTACTGTGTTTATGACTATGTTGCATGGATTCGTGTATGACTTGTCGCTATCCGTACTCATGCTCATATTTAGACGTATTAGTGCAATATTTCACTAGCAATTAAATTATTTTGTCATTTTCTGTATTTGTACCCATATTGATTTCCGTATTCGAATTTGTATTGATGCATAATTGGTTTATGGATTTCATTGGTTTGGATCAAGTACTTAAATTGGAATTTCGACACTCTTGACATGTTTATGAGTACTTAGGACTTCATTTTAGACCCAAAACATAGAATATATTATACGATCGTCAATTCTAACACCTGAGTATCCCTGAAACCAAACTAATTACCCTAGTCTGAGTAGCATAGAAGTCCAGCAAATGTTAAAAATATCCTCAAAGCTCATAGATGATGAGCTTATTTTATAAAAACTATTTTTTGACCCATTCCTTCTCAAATCTAGCCCAACTTTTTGTTTTTATTGGGTACAAGTAAACATGTACATTGGATTGAGTCAGGGTCAGGATGAGTTACATGCAAAACGGGTCGGGCCGAGCAAAAGAAGATGCAAAACAAACTGAGTCAGGCTGGTCCGGTCTAAAGAGAGTATATTTTTATATATGGAGGGTGATAGTTTGCATGTATCACCACCAATCTTTGACAGTGGACCATTAACAAGAAAGTTGGAAGCATTCTTTACCTAATTGTGTTTAATACCTTGTAAACTATTAACCAATTATAGACCCAAGTTGATTCTTTAATGATCTAATAAAATATGACCCTTTAAAAAACCGACTCAATTAAGTCCATAATTGATTAGACCCTTTTATAAATGGATCGATCAAGAGCTATTAATGAGGCCCTTCCCATTTGAACAGATCTAGGTACAAATTTCAATCCTCTTTCAAATTTCTCAAGAATTCAATTTTACCTATATCTATGGAGAGAATTGTTGAATGCACGGGACTACAATCCCTTGGGAATCTCAATAGTGACCTACCAAGTTACCAACCAATGCATAGATCATTTTATCTTAATATTCAAAGGCTAAGTAAAAACCTTTCCTCTTCAACCACATGTGTAGTAGAAACGTCCCATTAATATAATGATTACATGAAATATTGAGAGCAAATTCAGAGTATCCTACACAAGAGAATTAAATTTCAGTAGGATGAGTGTATCCCACTACCTTTGTATTTCGGGAGTTGTATGGAGATGGATCTAGGCAATGTATGAATAGTGCACCCGGGTGTACCATGCGCATGGTACACCCGGTCTAAAATGCAAGCAGTAATGAATAAAACGCAGATTAAAATGTACATGAAGTGCATTGAAAATGTACATAATACACGTTAGTTATAACACGAAGCCAAATGCAAGTGTCCCCACATACAATCCACATAACTGTCATTTAGGACTCAACTGTCGCCTATCAGTTTGTCAGTTTGTCACTCTGCAACTGCAACCCTATTATTACGGGGAAGGGAAGTTATAATGACCCTAGTACTAGACTTTGTCCGCACACAATTATTTTCCATTTTCAAAACACTAAATCTTCTCCTTCACTCCATAACTCAATCTTCAAACCAAAAAAAAAAAGAACCACACCCAAAGCAATTCGCCCGAACTCTATTGAAGTCATCCATTTTTCTTCAAATCAGATTTTACTTCTTCAATTACTCTATTACAATTATGGGCCAATCTAAAAAGAAGTATGTATTTCTAAAAAAAATTTAATTTGAAATTTTTCCATTACCATTATCGAAGTAAATCATTATTTTGCAAAACACTTGAATTTCAGATTTTTGAGTACATTTTATTGATCTTGGGTTTGAATTTTGGATTTTTGAGTACATTCAATTGAAAAATCATTTCTATAACTGAAGTATAGAATCATTTTTAATGTACATATACCTCTCATATAATGTACATATACCAATAATGAAATGTACTTGAGGTTTCAGGATCTGTAAAGCTTATAATCATTATGTACATCAAATGCGTGTGTAATGTACGTTGGCATAGTATCAAATATTGTCCTTGGAACCATATAAATCATTGTGTGTATGTAATGTACAGATCACTTTATATTAATTGTACATATAACTATACAGTAATTTATATATAACTATAGTAATATATATCTCAATCGTGAAATGTACATGTGTCATTCATGAAAATGTAAATCTATGAGCCAGTTATAAAATATACATGTACCAGTTATGAAATGTATATCTATGAATTAGAAAATGTACATATATAAATCTATGAGTCATGAAATGTACATTTATCATTCATGAAATGTATATGTATTATTCATGAAATATACATTGGCATAGTATTCAAATAGCTTCTTGATATTGTCCTTATAACCGTATAAATCATTGTGTGTATGTAATTTACATATAACTATATAGTAATGTACATATAACTATAGAGTAATGTACATATTTTATTTATATGCAATTTACAGGTAATATATCAATCTTATAATTACATAATAACTAATGTACATATACCTCACATCTAATATACAAGTATCAATAGTTAAATGTACATGTACAAGTCATAAAATATACATATCTCAATTGTGAAATGTACATATGTCATTCATGAAAATGTAAATCTACGACCCATGAAATGTACAAGTACTAGTTATGAAATGTATATGTATGAATAAAAACATATACATGTAAGAATTTAAAAAAGTATATATATAAATAAAAAAAGGCACACATTCAATTCCTTGACCAATGATCTTGTTTCTCATTTATGAAATGTATATGTATCAGTTATGAAATATACATGTATTAATTACGAAATGTACATGTCTTAATCATGAAATGTAAATTTATGAGTCATGAAATGCATATTTAACTGTCATGAAATGTGCATATATGAAGTAAAAAAATATACATATATGAATTTAAAAATGTACACATATAGTTTCTGCACCAATGACCTTGGTTTAGTAAGATATACATTTTTGGCCTTCTGAAACTTGTAATCATTGAGAAATGTACATAGTACTAATATTTAATGTACATACATTTATATTAAAATATACATTGTCATGCTTATATATCAAATATACATTGCTATGCTTATATATTAGCCCTCATCTCTAGCTTCCCTTTACGTGTGTCGAACCCATACTTGAACTCATAACTATTATATAATTCATAAACTTCATCATCAGACTTTACTTTTTTGTACATAAGCTCAGAATCAACAGCCTCTATGAACCCGGCCTATTGCAATAAATAACATAGATAAAAAAAACTATATATATTATATACAGTACAACCATGCCCTATGTACATTATGTACATTACTACCATGTCCCATGTATATATTTTTTATACATTATGTACATTACAACCATGCCCCATTTACATTAATAACACAACAAATGTAATATTCGTAAAAGCTTATAAAAAATGCAAGTCCATTCTTGAAAATGTTCATTGTGAACCCTATTATTCATAATTAAACGTAATGTACATACTAATTCATCATCTAAAATTATAACCAATTCATGCAATATACATATTGTTAATACACTATGTATATTACAACCATGCCTGATGTACATTTTCCTAATACATCTACATTTATCACATGCCTGATGTACATTAAAATAATGCCCCATGTAACCAATTCACACAATGTACATATTTTTAATACACTATGTATATTACAATCATGTCTGATGTACATTTTCTTAATACATCTATATTTATCACATGTAAAGTCATATATTGCTTAAGAAACCCTATACAGATAAAAGTACATTTTTAACAAACATAATAAGCAATATTATAAATCAATCTTAAGCAGCTCATACCAAATTCCATGTACCAGCATTACAATTGCAAACTATACCACACAAATCATACAATGTAAAATTTTCTAATATATAATGTACATTAACATCATGTCACATATACATTCAATACTATCATGCCCCATTCAATACTACTCAAATCCATTTCATATTACATGTAATAGCATTCCAATTGCAAACTACACCACACAAACACATGAACATATATTTTTTAAACACATTATGTACATTCATATCATGCCCTATGTACATTCAATAATATCATGCCCCAATGACTACTCAAATAGATGAAAATACCTATCTAATTCATTAACCATGAACACAAAATATATTAACCTCACAATACTTACCTCCACTGTTTTCAAAGCATTCTTCATCAACATCACATACCAAATTAGAGCTCATCACTTCCTCTAGAATACAAAGCTGATCAACATTAGCCGTCATTATTATTTCCTCTTAAAATAATTGTTCCTCTAACCAACACTTTCATAAAAAATTTGACAAGAAAATAAATGGGGATTAAATAAGTGGAATTATGTTCAAACATATGAAATTTTTTATTCAAATTCATCAATATTCGTAATCATTACCTGGGTTTGCATGTGAAAATTAAATGCCAGCAAATTCTGATCTCACTGCCATTTTCTACCTCGGTCCCATAAACCTTTCCACTATTTTCTCCCTCTATTGGCTCAACATTCTACTTCCCCGATGCCACGTCTTCCAGGTGCATGTGACATCTTGCCAAGTAGGACAAGTGCATGGCGCGTCCCATGCACTCGGGTGCACCTTCTAATTTTCGGGATCTAGGAGAGCATAATTTCCCCCTCCACATGATCTCCTTCCAGTTCCCCTGAGACAAGGACTTGAGGGGGGAAAATTTGTTCAAGAGAAACAATTACATAACACATGATGATTTCCTTGTGAAATTATTCCACCATTGAAGACAAAGAAAGCTTCGAGAAGAAAGAAGAGAAATGAGAGAATATTGTCTTATTGTTTTATTACAATTGATTCGTATGTCCGTGTATTACATGACTAGATGTATATATACAATAATAATGCTGAGCTATACAAAAACTTGTATTAACTATCTACAATACACCACCCCACCCCCTCTCAAACTAAGGGTAAATGATGTATCAATTATCCTTAGTTTGCTTAATAACTCTTTGAGGTGAGGCCTAGAGAGAGACTTTTGTAAGAACATCTACTAGCTGTTGTATTATGGGTGTTTATTATAATTCAAGTAATCTTGCAAGAATTGTATCTCTTGTGAAATGAACATCAATTTCTCTATGTTTTTTACGCTCATGATGAACTAGGTTCTTAGCTTTGTGTATTGCAGATTGATTATCACACAACAATTGCTTAGGCTTTAAGTCTATAATATCAAGTTCTTCTAGTATTCAAACCAACCAAGTTACCTCTAAGGATGCTAAAGCCATTACTCTGTATTCAGCTTAAGAAGAGGAACGTGAGACTGTTTTATTTCTTGGATTTCCAAGAGACAAGTGAGTTTCCAAATAAAACAATATAGCTTGTAACAGACCTCCTAGTAGTAAGATATGAAGTCCAATTTGAATCTAAGTATGCTCTTAAGGTTAATCAATCATCACCTCTTAAGATGATACCCTGACGTGATGTTGTAGCAACATATCTCAACACATGGTGTAATGCTTCCATGTGAGGATCTCTTGGATCATACATAAACTGACTAAGCATTTTCACTAAAAAGGAAAGATCAGGAAAAGTATGTGTAAGAAATTTAACTTTCCTACCAAATATTTGTAATGAGCTGGATCAGCAGATGGTGCACCTTGATCAGGATAGAATTTTAAATTGATAGATAGAGATGTTGAAGTTTTTCATGAAAGATCCATTTCACAAAATGCAAGCAACTCCTTAGTGAACTTCGTTTTTTGTCAGTACAACTCCTTCTTTTAAATATCCAACCTCTATCCCTCGAAAGTAAATGAGAGGATACTAAGGTCCTTTATATTGAAAACATGGTGCAAGTGAGCTTTCAATCTCATTATCTCCTCTATATTTGTTCCAATGAGGATGATATCATTAACATACACTACAACTACAGTTATGTGATGATTATACTTCTTCAAGAACAAAGAATAATATCTTTTACATGCAACATAAAATGCACCTTATGGTTGTCATTTTGACAACAGAAGAAAAGATCTCCTCAAAGTCCACTCCATAGCTCTAAGTAAAGCCCTGTGCCACCAATCTTGCTTTGTATCTTTTGTATCTGGCTAGCTTCCCTTCCTTGTTAAGCTTAAATCTATAGACTCATTTGTTCCTAATGGCTTTCTTTCTTGTTGGTAGATTAATCACATCCCATGTATTATTCATGTCCAATGCTTGTAATTATGCATTCATAGCATCAACCTAATATTTTTCTTGAGAGGCTTCTCTGTATGAAGAGGGCTTTGTCAATTTGACAGATTGAGAAAGAAAGATCTTATGACTTATGGGAAAAGTGTCATAATAAATGAGGTTACACTAGTGTGTGTCTAAAAATAAAGCATTGGTTTGTTGAATTATTGGACATACATAGTCTTTGAGATGAGTAGGTGCCCTTTTTGTACTAGAAGACATCCTGACAGTAATAGAAATAGGATTAGGTTATCCTTGATGACTGTTGTGATTATTATCTTCTTGAGAACTAGTAATGTGATGTCCATGATGATCTTGGTGATTTTAGGTAAGAAGATGGGTAGGAGTCCAACTATTTCATTCTCATTAGTTTTAAGAAAATGATGAGGAAAATGTTCCTCATATAACACAACATCTTAAGATATAGTGATCTTGTTTGTATGCATATCAAGGACCTTATATCCTTCCTGATTTGTAGGATAGCCTATGAAGACAACAAACCAAGCTTTGGGGCTCATCTTCTCTCTATGTACAATAGTATTAGATACAAAACATAAACACCCAAAACTTCTCAAATTACTCAAGTCAAGTGACTTGTTTTATAGCTTCTCATAAGGTGTGACAAAGCATATGCTGCTTAGAGTCATTCTATTCACCACATTGGTTGCACATAAAATTGATTCATCCCAAAATTTGATGGGAAGCTTAGATTTGAATTGCAAGGCTCTTGTTATTTCTATAATATATTTATGCTTGTGTTATACAACTCTATTTTGCTGAGGAGTATATCACCTTCACATAGTTCAAGAGCATTGTTTGATCTGACAGACAAAATTTTGAGTTGAACTGAGTCTCAACATATTTTATGAATTTTTCCATAACAAGAACTCCATCATTTTTATGCTTAAGAAGATGTATCTAGGTGTACCTACTAAAAGTCATCCATAATAGTTAAAAACTAACTAAAGTGATTGTGAAATTTATACTTATAAGGCCCCTAGATACCAATGTGAATCAACTCAAATGCTTTTATTGCTTTTATTGAGCTGTTAGGAAAATCTTTTCTCGATTGTTTAGCTACTAAGAATACTTGACAAATAGTAGTGTAAAATTATGTCTTTACATCACATGAAATAGGCATATACTTCAAGTGAGATAAAGGTAGATGACCTAACCGCAAGTGCTAGAGCTTAGCATTATGTACAGCCGAATCACATGATTTATTTTGAGTATTTGAGTTACCAAATGGAGAGTAATTAGTGGAGTCTTAAAAGGATTACAAACCACCATGAAGACGCAAAAGCTCTTTCTTGGAAAGATCCTGGACAAGATATTATGTTGGAGTGAACAATATGTTGTAACATATATATGTACACAGCTTGCGTACAGATATAAGATTTAACTTGAAACTAGGAACATGCAATACATCCATAAGATGTATCTTTCTATTTAGATTAATTGTCCTTACATGTTTCACAACATTTTTTCTTCCATTTGGCAAGATTTTATTATTTTTTTGGACTGGCTGGACTGAATGAGCATGAAACAAGGAGATATCTATGCAAATATGATATGTTGCTCCACTATATATGATTTATTTTGTATCCATGTAAGAGATAAAATAATATTTACCTTCCATATGAATATGTCCGAGTGTTTCAGCATCAGCCACATTGCATGCTATTGACTGTTTTTGTCTTTTCTTTGTTCAGCATCTCCAAGAGTTGTTGATATTGTTCCAATGATAGAGAGGGAAAAGTATGCATGATGGATTTATTATGTTGAGAGTATTTCTCTTTAATCTAGGCTATTACAGCTATATTCCTTCCTTTAAAGCCTCTATAATCTGTAGGATACTCATGGAGTTTCCAACACTTATCTACTGTGTGATTATTTCTATTACAATGTGTGTAATAGAGATTGGATGTGGAGTTTCTCTTGCTTTGTCCAGTGCTTCTGTAACCATTTTTATTAAACCCAACCTACATTGTTATTATTTTAGTCTATTCTTGCTATTGATTTCCTTTACTTCCTACAGTAAAAATCATGGATTCTAGAGTGCTAAGGGAACTGATCTCTTTATGCCTTTCTTCTTGGATTAGCAATCTGTAGGCTTTAGTGATCGTTGGTAAAGGACTCGTCATCAAGATGTGTCCTTTAACAGCAGAATACTTCTCATTTAACTTCATTAGAAACCACATTAACCTCTGATCTTGCTACATTTCAAATATCTTATAAGTTAAAGTACAAGTGTAACTGCCACATACACATGTTGAAAGAGGTCTTTCTAAATCCAATTGATCCCAAATCATTTTAATTTTTGTGAAATACTCTACTATACTCATATTCTCTTGGGAGATGTCATTCAATTGCTACTCTAAAGAGTACAACTCAGGTCCAAATGTTACATTATACCTATCCTCTAAAATTTTCCATATTTTTCTTGCTATATTTTTATGTCACTTATAGATCTATAATTAGTTAATTCTTATCATTTAATCTGAAATGTTTGGTACACTAGTTGATTTTTAGGGCTTCATACTTGATTGGAATATTAATAGAGCATCATGAGTTGTTTAATTACAGAAGTGTCATTACTTGTTCATTTAGCTATCTATCTTCATCTTCATTGATGTAGCTTCCTTCTTCTTCATATGCCTCTTATTTGTAACCTTCTATCCATGCTTCACATTCTTAAACAAGGTCCTTTGAAATTTGAATGGATATGGGCAGCTCTCCTCTTCTTTCCAATGATTGCTTGTTCATATGTGGTATGTGATAGTTGTTGTTGCCTTTGACCTTCATTATTTCACCTATACATTGCTTAAGACTGAGAAAAATATGATTTATTAACTTAGGATCATAGTACTTATATGCTTGCACCACTTCCACTAGTTTGTTCATATATTTGGGTGTTGTTTGGTCTTCAAGGGACTGAATTGCCCTGAAAAATCCTAGGTCTTAGACATTAAGGTATGGGCTTTGTGTTGGCTAGTTCACTAGGTTGATAGCAAACCCATCTTTGGTTGCCTCTTGAATAAAATCTGGATCATCTTTTCTTGGATGTGGCTTTACATTATCTTGAACTATCCATATTTGATAACTCCCTTATCTAGCCACTTAGCACTAATTGCTGGTAGAATGTATTGAATTAGCTTTGCCTTAATGAAATCTTATATGACACTTGCTATAGCCTTAGTCTTTAGTGTTCCTTTGGGTTTTTTAATTGATCTTCTTGCTGGGACTGATTCAATAAAGAAAAATATCCCTATTTTCCCATCAAATATCCTATTTATCCTATGTGACAACAGTCAAAGTTAGTAGCTCTTGCTTTGCCTTGTGGGTTTCTGTAGTTGAAGCCATTGGCTCCTGCATGGGCTTCTAAGTAACTGCAGTCCATTGCTGCTTCATCAGCTGCTTCATTCAGGTCAAACATCACCCTTGTTGGCGTTGAGGCAGTGAAGTAAGTTTGTCTTCTGGCTGATGTGGAACCTATTAGAGGACTCTAAGATGCTCTTCCAGCCTCATAAGTGCTTAACATGATGCAACTTGGAATATCCAATAGCTTATACAAGTGAGGCTTTGATTATTAAGTCAGATTTTAATGGTAAGTTATCCCAATTACTCAGTGATGAATCTTAATATGAGAATGATACTACCCCTTTTCCTTCCCTGGCCTCTGTAGTAATGGAATACATTTTTTTTAATGTTTTTCTTTTGTAGTAAATGTGAAGTAGAAGAGATGATGCCTTATAAATGCACTGATATTTATACCACATGATGGAGATGCTTTGACGTGGTGAAATTCAAAATTTGAAGTCAAATTTTTTTTTTCATTTTTGGAGTCTTTGGCTTTGTGGCTTTGGGAAAAGATGTAAAAGTTGTTAGAATTCCCTCTAAATTATACTATTATAATAGTGTCCTTTTAATCCATGTAATCTTGTTTTATATGTTCAATGTAGTGGTCCCTTTCTGTATTTTTACCCCTCCTAAAAATTGATGAAAAATCCTTTGTAGCATGTAAATAAAGAGAGTATTATTATTCATATTTTCTTTGCAAGTGATGCTATTTATTTTTTTTCTATTAGTGTTGTAATGAAATCATGCAACATCTCACGACAACAATATCACAATTCGAAATCCTATGTAAAATTGAGCCCAAACATATCGAGTTCAGATACTATTACGAAATATGCTTAACTGTGTTAGCTTATTTGTATCGAACTTTGTAGGAAACAAAACAAATAGAGTAAACTTAGTTATGTACAAGCATTTTCACTTGTTATCTAACAAGCTAAGGGAAGTAAATGTACAAGTAGAAGTCATTTGCTTTGGTCAATAATATATAAATGACACAACTGATATTCAAATCTGCTAACTATATTCTTTGTGTCGTACTCTTATTATTAAATGACACAAAATGATATTTATGTCCTACCAAACCTTTAAGTAATGACATCTCCCTTCGAAGAAGCTTCATCACTCTCATCCTCACGTCTTTTATGCAATTCTATCTCAAAAGTACCACCGTTTTCACTCTCTATCGTACCTCCGCAGTCCTCACTCCATTAAGATTTCTGTCAGAGAAAGAAACGGAGGGTAGATTCCTTGATGACACTGCTTCATCGCTGTTGGATCTTAATAATTTTGGCGCTTTTTGACTTGTGGATTCTTTCCATTTTGATCAATGATATTCATAATAACCAAACCAAATTAACAAAAAAGACATGGTTAGGCTTTGACTTTTCAATTTTGAATGTCAAATGTTGTTCAATGTAGTGTAGTTTAGTACTAATTTTAGCTCAATTTATGTAACGTCATAAATCTTGAATCAATTTGATAGATGACACTTTATGGATCATCATATATAGATTCGGGAATTTGATTATCTTAATTTTTTATTTTTATCTTCTAATCTTTCAAATTTCCATTATTTTATGTCTACGTTCCACTAATTTTTACTTTTCTGTGTGTATTGAGATAAGCTAAGTTTTAATTTCATACTATCTACTAAAAATAATATTCATATCTTCCTTTATTTTTCCTAAATTTTTTTATTTCCATTTTTAGCAATACATAATCCACTAATAATTAACAATAAATCTAAATAAATAGCAATTATATATATTAATAATAACTAAACAATAATTAAACAATAATTAAACAATAATTAACAATAATTAAAAATTATTTACATATATTATATTATTAATATTTAACTACTAATAATATGAAATTAAACAATAATTATAATTAATAACTAATTATGCATGCTTACCAAGAGGGGAAGGCGATCTAAGATATTGTCTAACTCACATGTCTCCTCTTTAGGGTAGTCGCTTGTTTTAAACGGATTGCTCCCTTTCATCAGAGTAAAATAATAACTTATCTAGCAATTGGTCAACGTATTCCCCATATTTCTCCTTAGAAAATACTATTTTATTTTAGGAGAATATTTGGAGAAATACAAGAATGTTATTACCATGTGATAACATAAGCAATGATTATTACTACTTGACTATAAATACAAAGTGGATTAATTAGGTATTAAACACTCTTTACACAATTCTCATGATGTGAATGTCCACTTTATTGACTCCATCCAACCTATTCAACTATTGATTTTATTGAATAGAGCAAAGCCAAAATAAAATAAAGTACGAATCAATATAAAAATGAGTATATATATACGCATGGTAATTAAAGTATTTAATTTCTAAATATTTCAATTCAATCATAAATCACATATAATATTCCTTGACAAAAAGTTTTTGAAACATTTAAAGAACACATTAGGCCATAGACCAAATCCTAAATATTCAAACTCAACAAGTGAGCACAACATAATGGAATAATAAATTTATTTTCGAAATCCTTCTAAATGTGCACACCCCGCAAACTAGTAACTCCTTTATATAGTCTACTTCTAAGGAAAGAATTGGTCATGCACAATCCAAAGTCTTATAATAACCAACTCCAATATAGTGAGCTGTAAATATTCCCCTAAATATAGTAATATCAAATCTAAAATTAGGAAAGTTGCCCCTTATAATATAAGGTGAGTCCAATTCATAATAATTTTCATTATATAAATCTAATAAATAATTATAAATTATAAGAGCATTGCTCAAAATATATCCAAGGAATATATTATAATATTCTTAAATACTATAAAAATATTTATTAAACTTTCATAATTTTTCAAACTCATTATCATATTTTTATTTAATTAAATTTCAAATCTGTCTAGTTTTATAAATATAAAAAATAATTCAATGAAATAACTTTTAATTCTAGTATGTCCTAAGTTCATTTCAAATATCAAATAAAGTACCAAAATCATTTGAAAAATATAGAAATCAATTTATAACAATGAAAAAGTAATTATTTTTAAATTACTACATTAAACTAAAATTTCAGTAAATCGGAATAAAATATTTACAAAAATATAGAAGTCACCTTTAAAATTCATGAAATTATTATCATGTATTCTCCTAATATATAAGAATACTATAAAATTTTAAAACATAATTCAAATGATCATTCATAAAGAAATATTCGTTCAACAAAAAATAGACTATAGGTTTATCTACTCCCCCGTTATTTTTTATTCTTTCCATTTGAAATTTGAGAAGAAACCAAGGCATACTTAACTGATGTTTTTATTCTATTAGAAATAAATTAATTAATATAAAAATATAATCTGATTATATAAAATCTTATTATAGTGATTAAATAGCATTAAAAGACATTGTGGAAATAAAAAAAGTTTATTTAATATATTAAAATATCAGAAAATCTTGGCCAATGGATGAATCATGTCTCAGATCACTATTTCCATTTTTGGTTTTTCAACCAATAAGAGGAAAGTACATGGATTATGGGTTACCAAATTTGGAATCCCAAACATAATATGCGCTTATAAATACAACAAGGGGACTTCTAATGAATCATTACAGCGTCTTAACTTAATCCTATACAAAAAGTAGGAAAAGTTAAGGTGGTGAAATTTTATGAGTACATAATCTTAAGGTGGTAAAATTGAAAACAAAAAATTGATAAGGTGGTAAAACTCAAAAAATGATAAACAAAAGGTAATAAGTATTAAAACACTTCCTTTGTTTTTTAAGTTGCAACATCTCCCAAAACACACTTAACTTGCCAATGCAAATTTCTCAGCATTAATATCTCTAATTATATAAAATTAAAGTTTTATAAATATTAATATTTTAAAATTATAAATTAAGATGAAATTTAATAAGATTTCAAAAACTATATTTTTCTTAAGGATAATTTTGAATATAGAGACAAAATAAAAAATATTAAAATATTGAATTTATCTCTTAAATTCATGAAATTATTATTATTTATTCTTCTAATATATAAGAAAACTCAAAAAAATTTAAAACATAATTCAAACAATCATTCATAAATAAATAATTCGTTCAACAGAAAATAATCAATAAAGTTATTTATTTTCTCAAGACTCTAATTTTATAAATCACCTTAAAATATGCTTTTCACAAGGTACCATCATGGATTTTGAGATAGGATGACAAGTGCTTTAAATTTTTGTAAGTAATTGACTAAAACAAAGAATAATTAGGATTTATGACGTATTTATAGAAAAATAAGTAAATAAATTTGAATAGGTAGCGGAAATTAGATAGGACAAAAGTAAAAAACAATTAGGATAATGTTTACTGTAGTCATACCAAAGAGTTTGTGTTGGGTTTGAAAAGGTTAGTTGATGACATAGTAAAAAAAATTAATTAATTAAATCAATTATCTATTTAAAAAGTCAAAAATAAATTTTCAAAAGGAAATATCCTTCAAAATTTTGACCAACATAGTTTAATATCAGTAATTTGATTTAAATTATCTTTCTAATTATCACATAATTATTGAATTTATTTCAATAATTTTCTTCATTAATCTACTATTAGGGAAACTTAAAATGGGTAAAAATGACAAGAAAAAAGGAAGAAATAATGGTGAAGGAGAAAAAGAGAATATGAAAGATAGGGAAGAGAGAAGATGAATAAAATAAAGGAAAAGAAAAAAATAAGTTAAGTAAGCTATACACGGCCAGAAATTTACTGGAATCTAAGTTAAGGTGGTGAAATTTAATGAGTAGATAATCTTATGGTGGTAAAATTGAAAACAAAAGAAAATGATAAGGTTGTAAAACTCAAAAATTCATAAACAAAAGGTGATAAGTATTAAAACACTTCCTTTATTTTTTAAATAGATGATCCTCCCAAAACAAACTTGTCAATACAAATTTCTTAGCATTAATATCTCTAATTATACAAAGGTAAAGTTTATAAAATTAATATTTTAAAATTATAAATTGAGATGAATCTAATAAGATTCCATATGACTATATTTTTTTATTAAGGATAATTTTCGAAATAAAGACAAAATAATACTTAGAAATTATAGAAGAGTTAAAATTTTACTACTAAATAAACAAAGTATCTACTAAAAACATAATTAGGAGACATCAACCATACTCAAGTCAGTAGTGAAAGTCAGTGCTAAACTCCCAGATATTTAGTGTACGTTCAACGCTTAGCTCTAACGTTAATGCCCCCATTGTATTTCGAAGCTCCTTTATTTATGCTCTTGGTCCATTTTGATCCCCTCTTGCTCCCAAAAAAAATGTCTTTCAAGTGTCCAATGTTGGGCTTGAGCATTTGACATTCAGTCTAGTGTCTAATGTTGGGAATCAACATTCAATACATAAGTGTGCGTTTGATGCCCAATTCTAGTGCTTGTGGCTTAGACTCTTGACCCTTTTCTCTATAAATACCCCGATATTTTTATGAGCAATGGGTCTAAATATTTCCTACTTATAAGCATTTATACTCTCCAAAATCACACTCCCAAACATCCTTCAACTAAATCATGACCACTAAAGGAAATCTAGCATACCCTAAGTTCAAAAGATTAGTACTCTAGGTACTCCTAATACTTTATCAAGAGCTCAAACTATATAGTAAGAAAATTAAGGATTCTATTCAATTCAACTTTTACTTGTTTTCTTCTTCTTTTATTACTTTGATCATTGGTGACCTTTCACTCAAATGATTAAAGTTAAGATCTTTTGTTAGTCATAATTGCTTACGGTGACAATCCATCCTTTTCATGAGACACCTTTCTCTTTTCATCCTTCTTGAGTTCAAGATCACTCAAAGAGGCATCACTTTTGATATTTATCTTTTGATTAACTCACACATATCTATATATGTTTATGTAAAACTCAATGATGTGTTATTAAAGGAGCAACTTTCTTCTAATACTAGATTCAACCCTTAAGTTTTTAGCTTTGAGCACCAAATCTCTTGAAATAATCCCTTTAGGATGATTTCCTCCTAATCAAATCAACCCCATTCCCCTTGCATATATATTTTTGAATTTTTCTTTCGTATTTTCTCTTGCTTTAGTCTATGATCTAAAATATAAATATCTTCACTTCCACTGAACACAATCAAGTTATCAAATTTCATGAGGAAAACTTTGGTAATCATCAACCTTGATTGATTCAACTAAGTGTGTCCAAAAAGTTTATTATTGCAGTTATGTCATAATCCATTATTATTTGATATCTTATTTTTCATTTACAATCAATGATGTTCAAAGACTAATCCAAACAAGTCTTCTAAACTAGATTGGTTTTGGATAAATAGTATTAGTTGAAGTATATCATAGAGTGGAACTTGTCTAAGTATTTTCTTCATTTGATTAGTAAATCTTCAACTTTGCATGCAAAAATCATATATTGCATGTTTTAACTCTCCACATTTATATATAACACATTTATTGGTTTATTTAAATCTCAACACTTTATTAACCTTTGCTTGTTATAATTTTGTGATCCACCTTTTATTTTGTACAAACTCAAGACCTTTTAGAAGTGCGCCAAAATAGGATAATTCTTGGACAAACGATTTTAGACCTCTAATCTTGTAGACATTAAAGAAATGATCACCAAAATTTATATTTTTACGTGAATAAGCTTTGTGAACCCATAATCTAGATTTTCTTCTTATTTTAGGCATGTGCCAACTGCCAAGGAAATATTAATCTAATGGCATTTCATCACAATCAAGTTTTCAAGTACATCAGTTTTTAAATCGAAATAGATTGTTAATTTCCGAACCCATTCTTGGTAATTTGTGATCTATTTTGAGTTACTTAGGATTTAATAAGATATTCAAAATAAAGTGTTTGGTGACAATTCCTCAATGATCATTTCAGACTTGAATCATACGATAGCGCCAGAATTCGAGCTATGGTGGTGATTTAACGAGTCAATAATCTTAAGGTGGTAAAACAATAATTAAAAAAATGATAAGGTGGTAAAGCTCAAAAAGAAAGTTAACAAATTAATAAGTATCAAAATTATTTCCTCTTTTTATAGTGACTACACTTCTTAAAATACTAATGTATATTTTTAAACATTAATACTTCTAATTATATAAAAGTAAATATTATAAGACGTGAACATTTTTTAAATTATAGTGAATGAATTTAACAAAATCCCCCATTATGACGTTTCAGCTGAAAATATCGAGTATTTAATGAGAAGATCACCGGTAAACGTCGACCATACTTAAGTCGGCGAGTGGAGCTATCACTATTATCACGACTAAAAGTGATGCCCAAATAAATCCAAAGCAAGTCTTTATACGTGATTCCATAATCTTCCTCACACTACCTACTTTTCCTTGTTTCTTATTCCACATTCATCTTATCTCCTTTCATTTCTTGGATTTCATTTGATTTTCTTTGAATTTTACACACATACACAATACATCGGGATCTGCACCCTCTTCTCCATCAAATTCCTCCAGCATCATTTTCCATGATCCAACCAAATTGAACAAATACCCATTAATCCAACCCAAAAGCCTATCTCAAACCTCCAAATATCTGACCAACACCATGCCAAATTCTCCCACAAATCAGGACTCTAACTCCCAGAAAAGGCTCTGTGACTTTTGCTCAGAATCAGTAGCACTGCTGTACTGCAGAGCTGATTCTGCAAAACTCTGCCTTTCCTGTGATCGTGAAGTTCACTCAACCAACCTTTTGTTCACTAAACACACAAGGTTTCAGCTTTGTGATAGCTGTGATTCATCCCCTGCTTCAATCTTCTGCTGCACTGATCAGTCTGTTCTGTGTCAGAATTGTGATTATGAGCTCCATAATAATTCTTCGAGTCATCATGATAGAAGGCCTCTCGAGGGGTTTGCTGGGTGTCCCTCGGTTTCCGACCTTTCAATGGCAGTCGGGTTTGAGGGGTTTGATGATAAGGGTTTGGTAATGAGTGATGAGAGGGAAGGGTTTAGTAAGGGTTTAAGTGGGGATTCGTTTGGTGATGAGGGAAATGATGGGTTTAGTGATTTGTTTGTTTGGGATGTTCCTACTATGATTAGTCTTGATGATTTGATTGCTTCCACTGATAAAAGTCATAGTTTTCAGGCCATGGTGGTGCCTCCTTTGCCTAAGGTTCGTGTTCTGTTTCGCTGATTATTGTTCATATGTGTGAGATTGATCAAATTCGTATATTAAAATAGACTTAATCTTGGGTTATATATGTTCATATAAAAAATATGTTTTGTTATATTTTCTTCTTGGTTTAATTTGTGCTACTGATGATTATGTGAACTCTATCAATGGAATGTATTATTGATGCATCAACTTTTATGGTTTTTTTTTTAAACTGTGCTGAATTTGTTTGATGCTTGTGTATGTTGTTGTTCTGTACTTATTGCAATTGCATTTGAATCCGTATTGCCCACATTTGTGAATGTTCATTTTGATGTAGTTAATGTAATGACCTTTATTCGGTGACGCTGCGTATACCTTGACCGGACCCTGACTCCTTGTTTAGTTGTGTTTAGTTTGCGTCTATGGGCTCTATCCAAGAAGGCTGTGTATTGTGTACAGTTTGATCAAACTTTGACTCCTTCATAGGTATTTTCTATTTAGTCAGTTTTTATCTAGAAAGGCTGTGTACACACCTTGATCAAACCTGGACTCCTTGGTTTGGCTGGTTAGCCTTTCACCGGTAAGGTTAAGTACACTAGACTGATGTAACCCGGACTTCTTGATAGGTTTTGTTTGGTTTGTAGTTCCATTGAATTATGCCAATGCTACAAATGTCTGGTTTCTGGTTATTATTAGTGTGCTAGATATGTTAGTTTTGAATTGTGTGTGTTGGCTTGTGGTGTGTTTATCTTGGTTGGAATAATTATAGGCCAAACCACTCGTTTTATCAGCAATTGTTACCAGAAGGTATATAAAAGGCTAGCTTGAGGATTACATGGATTGATTTGCTTATTTTACTCTCTCTAAAAGGTGAGCTCATATTTTCTATGCAAGGTGAGCTTATGAATACTAAGGAATGCTTATTTAATAGAACAATGAAGTGAAGCATAAAGAGAGGTTATTTGCTATGTTAATATTCAAGAAAAAAATATGGTTTGTATGGGTTGTGAAGCATATAGTTTCCTTTGCAATTAAGGCTTTCATGGTGATGTCAAGTTCTAACATGATTGAGCAACTCTTCCATCTATCAGGACAGAAAATTATCATGTGGGCAACACAAGCATGAGATACGTCATCAGCTTCGTGAACTAGCAAAGTCAGAGCCTGGTATTATACAAGATGTGGACCCCCTTGTTAGGCACCAGTTTGTTTCTGATGAAGATGAGAAAGACTCCATTGTACATCATAAGATTCAAGCATTCCAACACGATGAAAATCAATCGACTTTTCAAGGAAATGAGGTATAAGCTTCTTCTGGAAACATCTCAATTTCTGCTTCCATTGTATCAATAATATTATATAATCTATGGCATTTAAATTATGATATCCTGTTACTCAGTTTCTTTGGAGAGGGAAGGCAGATAATATTGGTCATTGTTGATGCTGATACATTTTGTATTTTCTATGAGCATAATCAACATCCAAATTATTTGAGCAGCTACAGAATCTCATATCCATGGCAGAGTGTTTTATGCAGGACAGCAGAAGATTTGGGGTGTGGGTGTGGGTGTGGGTGGGGGTGGGGGTGGATGTATGCAACCTTGCCTTTCTGATAACAGAAATCAATTCCAAATTGCTTGATACGGAATGCAATGTCTGTATGCTACTCCATGATAGAAAAGAGGCACAAACACAGTTTTTTCTGAAATTTTCATTTAATCCATTCAAATCTGAAGCCATACACTGAGTTCTTTGGTTCCATTGCAAGTCTCCTTATATGAGATTTTCAAAGAACCTTTCAGTCTCTATATGTGAAGTCTCTTGTCCTAATTATGTGAGGCAAACATTAAATAGGATTTTTAATAGCAATGCTTCTCTCATTTTAAAGGAAAATTATTGTTTCATAGTATGGAATTCTTCGCCATTTCATTTAAATTTCTTTCTGAATTTGTAGATGCTTCACATTGTTAGTGGCAAGGACAAATAGAAAAATCGTTATAGTCAATGAAGACTTTAAGTACTTCATAATGTTTATTATGTAAAGTGATATTCCTATTTCCATTTTCCAGAGCATAACAGAGATTGAATATCCTTCCCTTTATGCAACAGCTCACTGAATGTTGGATTATAAAAAACATCCCTTGTACTTGAGAAGTAACTCATTGCGGATGTGCATAATATTGTGTGAATGATATTGGCGCAGCTATAGCTAGATTTAACTATCTCAAATCTTTTTGGGCTTGCTTTTATGGACTTCAGAAAACTTATGTGCACATATTGTTTTAACCAGGGGTCTAGGGCCCTTTATATTGTTCATATTTCTTCGAGAAAAGTCCATCAATTAGTCGCAATCAGTTGGGGTAGCTTGAGCATATCGATCTTCTACTACCTTGTTTTCATCATTGTTTTCTCTACTTGGGATTGAGATGAGTTACTAACTATAAAGTATAAACAACTATCTGGATCCTTGAAACTTCTCCAGTCATGTTAGTTTTGGCAAGCTAAGTATCATTCTGCATTCTTTGAACTATCAAAAGTTGGAATACATAGTCAAGGAGAAGCGAAGCAGGTGAGTTATGCACTACCACCAAACTGGATTTAGGTGTTATAGATGCTTCTATGAGTTGAACACAGCACTAATTGTTTGCACTTAATCGTCAGTTTTATTCTTTTGAGAACTTGATTTCACCTTACTTTATACAATTTCACGGTCTGTAATGTGATTTATATTAGTATTTGTGTTAGATTCTCTAATGAATAACATTGTTAAAAAAGCATCAGTGTCTATATATGTCAACAATGGTTAACTGATAGTTTGCTATAAGAAATGTGTTTAGTTAATAGCTTTGTAGATAAAAGTACAGGAACTTAAAACATTCTTTGTGCGACCATGCAAACTGATTTTTTCTTGACCTAACTCATTATGCTCAGTACCTGCCGATGATATTTTGATTAGTATATGATCTGACAAATGTGATATATGATCCTCGAGTTTTCTTCCGATGCAGGCAAGCATATATACTTGGTGTAACGACAGTGATGATAATGTAAATGGCATATATCTTTCCTCTGCCTTTTCGGGAAGCCATATTGAAGATAGTGTTCCTAATTCCGATACACCTTCGGGCATGTGTAGCAGGGCAAATCTTACCACCAACGAATTGAATTCCCAGCATCCCATCAGAAATGAATCACTGGGTTTCCCTAAAATAGTTTCCACACGTGAGTTTATTAGTGTGGATCGGGGTTCTGCACTATCAAGATATAAAGAAAAGAAAAGGGCAAGGAGGTAATATATTCAGCATTGCCTTTTGATTTTTTTCATGAATTTGAGTCCTAAATTTTTGTGTCCATGAATAGGACTATATCTTACTGGTGGATCAATGTCTAAAACTATCAATGATCTATTCTGAAGCTCAACCAGAACTGGAAAATGTGATATAGTTTGTCTTTGCCTCCATTCTAAAAACGTCCCTGATTTCATTCTATTTCCTCTACTAGTTTAAAATGTTGAAGCTCTAAGCCCATAAAATATTTCACGTGAGTATCTCACATTGATAAATCAATAGAGAAATTCCCACTATATAAGGTTGAGGTACTATTATTTTTTTATTGTCATATGGTTTTAAGGTGGAACTCTCTTAATTTTGTGAAGTAGATTTTCTTATAGATGAATGTGACCCGAATTCCAAAAAGCTACTATACAAATTTCATTTCTTCTAAGTGATTTACGTAGCTATAGCTTTTGAAGGGTAGTCTTTACAATTTTTTCAACTCTGCAGATGAGAAATAGAAGCCTGTCTAGTTGAGACTGAAATGTTGTGTTTCGAGAAAATAGGATTTACAGTCTGTTCTAGCAAAACTGTCTGTGCTAGCTCCATTTCTCAGTCTTGTTTTTCTGATGAAAAAGTGTCATGGGAACAGTATTTGTGGCATAGGAGAATGACATTTGATAAGGTATGTAACCTACAGATTTGAAAAGCATATCAGATATGAATCGAGGAAGCTTCAAGCAGAGAGTAGAATAAGGGTCAAAGGTCGCTTTGCTAAGGTAGGTAACCGCAGCAATAAGACATGAGAAACGCGACATATGAGTTAAGATCCAGCTTAAAGTGTCTCGTCTTTGCCGCTGAGAGCCTGAGATTAGTCATCCTTGCGCCAGGCTGAGCCTGTAGTTGGCCAATGTAGTGTGCATATTATGCTTCTGTAAAGGTGCATAAGTTTGTATTTGTAGACTTCTATTATTGGTGAATAATTTTGGTGTTTCTTAGTAAAGGTCCGCTAAAACTTGCTTAGTTAATCTGAAACATGCTGTTGCAGCTGTTCATGCGTTTGATAGTGTGGAGAAGAAAATAATACAAGAAAGTTAATGAGATTAGATTAGATTGCCTTTTATTTGCGTTGGTTTAATTTTTGCAAAATCTATTTTTCGTGCACAAGATCTCGTGTATGCACGGGATATAAAATCTACTTTATTAATGATAGCCCTTTCTTTTTTAATTTATTGTGCATGACCTTAATGACATGGTTTAACTAGATTGAGACATTTTTTAAGTAGCATTTAACTATGGTTAGGCACAATTAGGTATTCCCACTTAATTCCATTGAAGGGAAGACATTGTAGAGGATATGATATTTTAATTTTAGTAAATTATGTTAGTTTTTATGAAATTATTGCATAATTCAACTTAGGTAATCGTGGTTAAATGTTACTTAAAAAAGGTTTCGATCTTATTAAAACATGTTATTGAGGTCATGCACAATAACTTTAAAAAATAAAAGGTTACAATGATAAAGTTATTTTTTTTCATTGACCCAATATAATTTCAAAAAATAGAGGGTTATCAATGAAAATTATCTCTTTTTTTTTTATAGGTAACTCTATTATTAAAATTGGTAATCATTATATACTATTATGACTAACATCTCAAAACATATATTAGTATTCCTCCCATCAACAAAAAGTAACTCTTTACTTAAAAAATATAATCAGCAATCTTAAATAAAAGGTTAAGTAATATATTATAATTTCTAATCTTTAATACGATGTTGAATAATTTCGATATTGTAAAATTAGTAAACTTAAATATAATGTCAATAATTTCGATATAACATAATTTTTAACCCTAAATATGATATTCAATAGTTTTAATATAATAGTATTTGTAATACTAAATATGTTCAATAATTTCAGTATTATATGATCCATAATCCTTGTATGATGTTTAGTATATTCGCTAAATATGATGTTCAGTTCGGTATAATATGAGCATTAACCCTAAATATAATATTTAATATTTTCAATCAGTAATCCGAAATATAATGTTTAGTAATTTTGGAATAATATGATTAGTAACCCCTATATAAGATATTCAATATTTATACATGATATAAATATATCAACGGGTACTTTTCGTAATTTTATTTCTATATCTGATATTATAATGTCTATATATAATATAAGTTTTTCTGTATTTTTATATCTGATATAACAATATTTATATACGATATAACAATACCTATATATGATATAACAATACGTATATATTAAATTTTAATATTTTAATATAATTTATATCAGGTATGAATTAAGAAAGTCTTATGAGTAACTCAATCCGTAGTGCTTCAAACCTTCTTCCTAACGCTTACTTTCAATCAACTAAACATGGAGGTGACTAGATTATCGTTGCTAGTTCTGACAAATAATCTGTAGGATTAGCTCACTCTTCCAACGACACATTAGTCACAAATCTTTTGCTTATGCATTTTAAGCATGGTTTAGTATATAAGATCAGACTTTAAATGGGAAACTTAACAAAGTAGTGCAAGGCATGACAATCATGACATAAACTTGATCTCCCATTAATCATTGGCGAAATAATCTGGTTAAACGAGCTATAAAGTTGTCCTTATATGTATTTCTATTTTTTTCTGTGGGGCTCATTGTATTTGATACGGTATTCATACAATTTTTAAGATTATATATATATATATATATTTTTTTTTTTTTTCCTATTAGGCCTTTGTCTTGAATGTGGGCCATATTCCTAGAGTAGTTGGAGATGCAATGGACCAAATAAATTGGGCCTAACCCAATGGTTTTGTCCTTTTTACTAATTGGGCCTAACTTTAGATAATTTTCTAATTTGGACTCATGACATGCCCAATAAATTACTAGCTCTAAAAATGGGTATAGACCCATATAAATTTAATAAAATTAGCAATTCAACACAAATTAAGAAGTTACAATATAATAATACAAGTACTATCATATAAATCAAATAAATTTTTTTTTTTAGTATGAATCGAGAATATAGTAGACATTGAACACAATGTACGATAGAAAAAAGAAGGCTCTCCACTAGATAGTTTTGGAAGACATACTCTTTCAATCAAACAGAAGTGCTACATTGAGGTTATTAAGGGAGCTTGACCTAAACTCTATAAATGGATCTTGATTTGAACAAGTTATCAAAATGAATCATAAGATATAAAAGTAAAATTTAAGTTTGTAAGTTGTTAAAGGTAGATTTGATTTAATTCATGTGAATCGTTAGTAATTTGGTAATACCCAAATTTTTACTCTATATCTTTATCATATTATATATCAATGTATGATAAATTAATTATATAAAAAAAAACTTATAAATAATAATTATTTCCTCATCTAATGTAAGCACTTCTATTACTAATCTTACACGCCTAACTCCGTGTGCACTCCACGCATGTGATAAATGAAACATATATTTTCTTTAATAGTGTGTTGATTTAAAGTAGGATTCATAGTTTCTAATTAGTCCATTTGATTGGCTTCAAAATAGGAGTTCATATCTTGAGGAAACACAGAGCGTGTTGCCCAATAAACTAAAATATGTTCTAGGAAAACTTGTAAGTTTAGGAAACTATTTATCAAATATTTATGATGGAGGAATGAACTCTTGGATAAGTGTGTTTTGATGTAACTAATTTAGTAAGTGATGTATCACTATCTTCAAGAATGAGTTCACATATATGAGAATGAAATGGGATAAGGATTTTCTATAAAGATATTTATGGGATTAATATTTTTAAATTCAAATGCATTAATCGTTAATACCTTCGTTTTCATGAGATCGACTCATTTAATATATCATTAGAAATAAGGAATGGTAAAAAGGGAAATTAACATCTGAGTACTTTTATTTAGAAAAACGGATAAAAATTAAACTTGGTAGATTTAGAAATATGAACATAGTAAAATCTAGTGGATACTAGTAGTATGTAATTTTGGTAATTAATGATAACTAATTTTAGTGAATATTTTCTATGAGAGATTCTTAAATACTTTATAATTTTGTAATGCGATATATGGTTATTGGTTAGATATAATTTATTTTAGTGTTCAAGATTTCACATTGTTTCCATATCAATGTAATTTAGTCATATTTCATATGTTACTTCCGGTTATTAAAAGTTGCAACATTTATCATTTTTGGATCCTCAATATAAGATGTAATATTTTTACTTTTTTTTACCCCTTTTAGTAACTTTTTGGGAAAAAGACCCACCACCACTTTTAATTATTTATATTCTCTCTACTTTATCACATGCATATCTTCTAAACACCATTTCTAAATTTCACCTAAAAATCCGTATTTTATATGTTTGTTGTAAGTTATACTAACTGAAGATAGTATTTTAGATTAGACAATCACATAATGAGATAATTTCATAAGGTGGCAAGCAGACGAAGTAGGAGATGCAAAACTTTATTAAGCCGCTCGAACATAACGGTCTAAAATTTTGAGATCACGTGCCATATCACGAGTTTTGGTCCCTTTATTTTATAGTGCTAAAAAAGATTAAAAAATAATAAAGATAAGGATTAAGGAATATACAACTCATCTGCCTTGTTTTGCTCTGCCTTGTCTCTCTCCCTCTCTCTATCTGTTCTTGTTTTCATACTTTACATATTCTTTTGTTCACAACAAATTTCTATGATAATATGAGATATTTCCTACAAATACAATAAAAAAATTCTTCTGTAATGAAATAGAATGTTTGCGCCGTTTGACAGATATTATTCTCCATTTGGCTTAAACATTGCCATTGAGCCACCAACAAATCAGAATTATATGCATCCCACTTTTCTTTCCTTTTTTTTTAAGAGTATTTTTCTAACTACAATTATCAACTTATAACGCATGTATAATGTATATACTTCGTATTTCTTAAAAGGGATTACATTACATGTGTCAATTTTGTATTAATGATTGATTATTAATGAACAATATGATGGCATATGTACCAAAATAATATGGTTCTATGTATAACTTCTCTTGCCAAAACTATGGTACTACGAAAAAATAAAAAGGCAACGCCTCATTTTAATTCTAGACATCTAGTTAGTGGTAATTATTAAAGGTTGGTCTATAGTCTATACATCATTTTTGGACCGATTTATTACACTTTTATTTTAGAGAAAGATGGATTTATTGTGGATATAATAATAGTAATCTTTTTTTTCATGTAGTATATAAAATGAAGGTTAAATAGTGCACCTAAGGGTCCACAAATTACTTCGTATATAAGGGCTGCAAAAAAATTCAATATTGATGTACGAAGTACTTGTATTTTCTTAAAGTACTACTCCATATTATATAAGTAGGAAATATTTGATAAAACTACATGTTGGTGAAACCTAGGTATGTCTATGAGTTGGATTTGAGTTGGGTCTGATTAGATTCAGAATCATACCTATTTTTTCATAATATTTACCCTAAACTCATTGGGTCTTAAATATTCAGACCCTTTTCAGATCTATGAGGTTTGATGGGTCTCGGGTGAAATAAGGGTCTAAAATGGGTCATTAATATATATTTTTTCAATTTGTTTATATTCTCTTATTTTTTTTAATTGGATGTATTTTCTCAACTTTTTTTTCAAGTCAAAAGAATGTAATAGAGTTAACACTTAAAAAAAACTGCTAATTGAAAGGAAAAAGTATCAAAAATTATAACTTAACAAATAATGTGTCTTATCTTAATTTTAACTTCAAAATATTAGAAGTGTATAACTAATATAGTTACATAAAATAATATAAGAGGTTGGGTGAACTTTTAAATCTTCCATTTTTAAATTAGATATTAAGTTTTTTTTTATTTAATATATGAGTTTATGGGTTGAATATGTGTTGAATCTGATTCTAACGTTTTTAGACCCAGATTCAAATCTAATTAGACCAAAACCCTAACAAATGAATCTGGTCTGTTTAGGTATGGGTCAGGTCTTAAATAGGGATGGCAATGGACCGGATTTGGACCGAATCTTTAAAAATCCAGATCCAAATCCGTTTTTCAAAGATGGATCCATATCCAGATCCAAATCCGTTGGGTATGGAAAGTAAGGATCCATATCCAGATCCAAATCCGTTGGGTATCGAAAGTAAGGATCCATATCCAGATCCAATGGATCCGGGTCCAAACGTGTCCAAAACGGATCCTATATATTTTGCCTATTTTTTTGCGACAAAAATAAGTTTCAAATTTATAAATCTGTATTTTACATCGACGACAATAGTCCAACGAAAGATTTAAGTTTAATACTTGAATATAATTCATATAACTACTAAAATATTACAAAACAATAATGTAAAAATGAATAAAATCAAATTTTTACATGTCTTTTGAATAACAATACAAACAAGTACAAATGAATAATTGAAAAAATGGGTAATGGATCTGGATCCGGGTATTATGTTTAGACCCATACCCGAATCTGTTTTTTCAGTCAAAGGACTCGTATCCGACCTGGATCCGTCGGGTCTAAATTTTGAAAACTCATATCCGTAAAAACGGATATGGATCCATGGATCAGGATCAGGTCCAATATCCGTTGTCATCTCTAGTCTTAAACCCCTTGTCATCCTAGTGATGTCCCTACAATTTTAAAAGGATATACATGGTTTCTTGTATTTTTTTTTTTAAGAAAAGCAGCACACACCTATTTTTACCCACAAATAATGTGTCGTGTACCCTTAGTATAATAAATAATGGGAAAAAATTTTCCCATGATAGATGACAAATATTAAAGAATCATTTAACTTGGTTGAAATGCAATCCGAACGAATTGAGTACCACCGCACATTGTTCAATTTTGGCTAACATTTTGGAGTTGGTGGCCATAACTTTAGCTTCATTGGACCTCAAGGCTATGTGTTAGATTTTTTTTACAAGTATATATGATGCATTTTAAAAACACAATGTACTTCATGCATTCGTTGTATCCCCTTGATGGCTTGATGTAATTTTACTTCACTTTTTATAGATATACCTTAAAACACATTAGATTATGCTATATTTCCTCAATAAACTTATTAGGTTATGTTGTACGGTTATTACTTATGTAGTAGTAAATTTATAGTGAAAGTTGAATCCCAATATACTAATAGACCAAAACAACTAGATTGATATTAATCACTAATGTGCAAGTAACCAAATAAAAGATATGTGTACGTTATGCCAATACTAACTAATGTAAAAAATTAAATAGATTAATTTATTAAGATCACCACTAATCATAACCAATGGAAGACAAATTCTTACCTCGAAATAACCAATTAACATATTTCAAGAGAAAAATGCACCCTTATATGTAGAAAAAAAAAATCATGTTCATTCCCATTCTACCTACACTAGTAAAATAACAAAGATTTACGGCGTAAGAATTTCTAAAGCTTCTGTACCATGCAATCATGCTCATTCCCTGAAATCTAACAATTAAGAGGTATTAAACAAAGCATTCTAATTTTTTAATACTTAATTCTACCTACTCAAGTACGTGGAGACCTTCATATCCTTATTTATATAGACAAAATCTATCAAAACCTAACTCTCAATGTAATCAAGAGTATAAACAATTAAATCAGGGAATTAATGGAATAAATCAAATATCAATGATGATTAGGGTTTTTTTTAAACCTAGATTAAAAGACATCTCACTCATAGTAATCATAAATTACAAAGAATTAATAAAAGACGTATGATTAGAATAATTAAAGAAAATTAATAAGTAAAGATAAATATTTGAATTAATTGTTAAATTCAGAAAAATCGAATTGTTAAGAGGTTGAAGTGCTCTTCAAAATATTAAGTTCTCTTAAAGGGGTTTAGCTTCGGAAGTTCATGTGCTTAAAAAGTGGAGAGAGGCATATACTGTAGGAATTTATATGCGATTAGCAGAATTTCAAAAAACAATTTCTTAGCATCTAAAACAGGATCTCATGCATATAATAATACGAATTATCAGAACAGTATAACATACCCTTGATGCATGAATTTCTCGAAATAAAAGGGCACATTTTTCGAAGAATCAAGAATGTCAAATGTCGTTCCTCTAGTATTGGTCCACAAGCTGGATTGGATTACTCATGTATACTAGCACGGAATCAAGAACCGTTCTTGATTGCTTTTTAGGGTTTTGAGTTATGTAAGAGAGGCTAGTATTGAAATTAGGTCTAGGGTTATCAACCCCATATATATATATATATATATATATATATATATATATATATATATATATATATATATATATATATATATGATAATTAAGTAACTCAAAGTGACTCAATTACCTAATTTGATCAACTTACAACTCTCACTTAAGAATCTTAGATTTATTCAATCACTTGCTTATTTGTGTGACCTCATAGGACTCAGTTATAGTTAGTAGTATATTAATTTAATTAATATACATATTATAGTTGGTTTCTAGTAAAACACTATAATCATCTAAAATAACTAAATTTTATTATCTCCATAATTCATCCTAGTTATATGTAGTTTATTACACTTGTTGAGGACATTTCTTCAATCTCCTACTTGTCTGAAAACAAGTGTGTAATCATAAACTCCTTAAGTCTCTTAATGTCGAATTTGATAGTATGATCACATCTCATGTCATCCATACTAATATTCAAATCATTTCTTGAAATCTGAGCTTGAACTGTCAAAACAATTGATTAACTCTTAATCCATTTAAGCACGAACATGCATTTTCCGGTTCTTACTCTTCAAGAGGCCCAAGACACCAATCCTAACAATTAGGAGGACTTATTCAATCTTATACAACCAAAACTCCCACTTAATTTTTAGCAATCCCGAACATTCCCTTTATAACCTCCTTTTACGGCACGGTGTTTGAGAATGTCAAAGACATACTAATCACTAAATGAGAATAGTGGCATACTCATGTCAAAGGAATCCATTAAATATAATAAATGAAATTCTTAAAACATTTTGAAAAATATCAAGTAGGTCTATCCAATATGTATCCATATACATATCCATGTAAATGTCTAGACATCTTCATGTCCCCATAGCCCATGAAACTGCGCTATCAATCAACTTACATACTAGTCCTTGAATGAATCATTTATATCCAAGTTAATGATTCGGACCAGGGACTAATAGTATTCTATAACCTTGGTTTACTTAATAGGGTTTCATTCATCAAATCACACATTTGACAAGCCTATCGAGTGTTATATAATACTTTGGACATTTTATTTAAATCCAAACCACATTTAAATAAGAATAAAACTTTATTGATAAACATAAACATACATATCTAAGTGTTTTATGTCTGTGACTAATTTTAAAATAAAATAGTACACAACTAAAGACACTCCCCAATATGCTTAAGCCTTAAAACCCTAGTATGACTTTCATATATACTTGAGTTGAGGCAATGGCTTGGTTAACGGATTTAGCAATCTGTGTGAATTTTTCTTGGAACTCTTCCAACTCAACGTCATTCCTATTCAAACACAAGATAACACTAGACTGAGATTGGAATTTATCTTTGTCTGTTTGGAATCTCACATCGATACAACTTTGTATGCTAAGAAATGAGCCTTAGCTCTTCTCAAGTACTTTAGGATATTCTTAACTACACTTTAGTGTGTTCACCTAGATTTGAATGGAATCTGCTACATATACTCAAACCATATGATAAACGATTCTTTAGCCATTCCTTGACTTATTCAAGAATGGGAACATCATTTTCTATGAGCAATATGTCATCTACATATTAGACTAGGAAAATTCTGATACTCTCACTAAAATTCTTGTAACCATAAGCTTTGTCTTCATTCTTTGAGAAAACCAAGTTGTTTGGTTAAATCATCGAATCGAAGATTCCAGCTCCGAGATACTTGCTTTGAAAATATAATTAATTGTACCCATCCTTGTCTGTTTTTACTTTGAAAACCTATTTGCATCCATTAGGTGTAACCCCATCAAGGAAATCAATCAAGTCTCACACTTAATTTTTAGATATGGATTCCATTTCAAATCTCATGACTCCAAGCCATTTTCGGAGTTTTAACTCGCCAAGGCTTATTTGTATCTAGTAGGTTCCTCAAGTTCTAAAATCAATATTTTATTACTTTTGGTTAACAAGAAATCCACAAACTTCTCTGGTGGGTTTCTTGATCCACTAGATTTGCATAGGGCAGCAACAAGAGAAATATCCTCAACAATTTGAGAAATTTTGCTCGAATCATATTCGAGTGGAGCAGTAGGAGGATCGTGCATTGAATACACTTCCTCCAACACAGGGTCTGCCATGGAAGAAGGATTAGTGCAATGCACAACCTCTACCACAGGCAATGACACAAGTGCTTCTACTTCTGACATGGATTGATCCATATCCGTTTGTTGCGCTTCTCAAACTTCTTCGAGAGATATATTACTCCCACTTACCTTTTTGGAAATAAAGTATATTTCCAGAAAGATACCATCCTTAGCAACAAATGCTTTGTTGTCTTTAATAGTTGCAAAAGTAATAGCCCTTTGTTTCTTTGGGTTTGGATTTATCTAATTATAAATACTTTACATAAGTGTCGTAAAGCCCAAACGCATAGAAAAAATAAGTTAGGAACACTTTCTCTCCATAACTCATATGGAGTTTTATCTCCAGCCTTTGATGAATCCTGTTTAGTGTAAAACTAGTAGTTTTTGATAGTATATCCCCGAATGACACTAGACAATCAACAAGACATACCATAAATCAAACCATATCTAATAGAGTTTGATTTTCAGAAACACCATTCAACAGAGGTATTCAACTAACCACTAAATTTTTGGCTCAAATATTCATCATTGCGATCTGATCGTAATGCTTTTATTATCTTACCAAGTTGGTTCTCTACTTCTTTTTGAAATTCTTTGAATTTTTCAAAAATTCTAGCTTAGGTTTAAGTAAATATCTCAATATCTACTTAAATCATTAATAAAGGTTGTGAAGTAGTTGTAACCTCCCCTAACTTTTGTACTCATTGGTCTACCTACATTTATATGTATTAGACCCAATAGTTCACCTTTTCAGAAAAGGTGTTTTTGTCATCTGACCTATCAAGCAAGAGTCACATATATCTAATGATTCATAATCAAAAGTTGTTAGAAGTCTAACCTTTTGTAACTTCTAAATGCGATTCCAATTGATATGGCCTAAATGAAAGTACAAATAGGTAGGGTTAGTGTTATTTGTTCAATGTTTCTTGCTTTCTATGTTAAGAACATGTTTATCTTATTTGAGTGAATACAACCTATTATTAACAATGGCATAAAACATATCATCTAAATAGAGAAACAAACTTTCTTTATTATAAATGAATATCCTTCAAGTTCTAAAACATGAATCAAGATAATGTGTTATCAATACAAGAAACATAATAACAATTATTAAGTTCTAATATTAATTTAGAGGATAAAGATGAACTATAAGTTCCAACCGTTGCAACATTTGCTCCATTTGTAACATGTAGTTCTACCTCTTCCTTACCCAATTCTCTACTCCTTTTGAGTCCTTGCACATTCGAACTAATGTGAGAAACACAACCGGTAGAAGTTGCTAAATTAACTTCTATAACATAGCTACCTTAAGTAGAAGCACCAGACTTCTTGTCCTTCAAGTACAATTCCTCTTCTAATGACCAATTGCATCACAATAGAAGCATTCGCTCTTAGCAGCCACCCTTGGCTTAACCGTAGCCTTCGGCTTTGCAGAAGTTTTGGCAACAACTCCTTGTTTGCCCTTCTTTTTGCGGCCCCCAACCTTCTTAAAACCTTTTCCTTTTTTAATTATTAGAACATCATTCTTAGGTTCAAATTGGATGTTTTGCTCAGCAGTAATGAGCATCCCATGTGACTCAGCAAGGGTTTTCTCCACTCCATTCATATGGAAATTAAACCTGAAGTTTTTAAATCCATCATGAAGTGAGTGGAGAATGATGTCAGTAGCCAACTCTTGGCTACAAGGAAAGCCCAGTCTTTTCATGTTTTCAAAATGACTTATCATTTTGAAGACATGTTCTCCCACTGTCTTTCCCATCTCTAAACGACACTCAAGGATAGTCTTGTGAGTTTTATACCTTTTGACTCTAGCCTATAGCCGAAACATGGTTTTCAGCTGTTGGATGATGCTATAAGCATCCATCTTCTCAAACCTCTTTTAAATGGAAGATTCCATGGAAGCCAGCATAAGGCAAGTAATAGGTACTTACCTTTCTAAGATAGCCCTATGATTGGCTAACTCAGTATCCGAAGGGATAGAGCTTAAGGTTGGGATAGGGGCTTCGAGGACATCCTCTCTTCTTTCGGACCTTAGAACAATTCTTAGGTTCCTTTCCCAATCAAGGAAGTTTTTCCCATTCAGTTTATCCTTCTCAATGATTGAACGCAAGTTGAAAAGTGAGTTGTTGTTGTTAGACATGATATCTACAATAGAACATGTGCAAAATTCATTATGTTTATCGAATAGAGCTTTAGGTATTTAAAATTTTTAAATAATAAAAGCTATATGCCCTCAATTCATTTAAAATGTCCCTTTTGAACTAAGTGATTCCAAGATCCTATCTAAAATAATTTTAAGCGGACTTGGGCCCTACTCTTAAAGTTATTTTATCAAGGTAAGTAAACTCTTTACTAATTACAACACTTGTAATTCTTGGTTGATAGGTGATAACTCTTTATCTTATTCCTATCCATTTGCTTCAAAACCCAAAACTCTTTTGATGATTTTGTTAAGTATAACCAAACAAGACTTCTAAATTTCCCAAATTTACCCTATTTATCCTAAAACCATTAGCAACACCCTGCTTAGGCAAAACCTATCACTAATGATCGAAGGCTTCAATAGGTGTTTGTTTGGAAAAGTATATTAACTCAATATTAAATAGGGACTTAAGTCATGTTGATTTATTTAAAAGAAAACTCATAACATAAATAAAGCAACATAAACTTAGAAAGTATATTTAAAGCAATATAAAATGCGAAAAATAAATGTGATCCTAGTATGACCCATAAACCCTAAAGACTACTCTTCATGGGCTTCGTCCTTAAACCATCATGGATCACCATCCTTGATCATCATTGAACCTTCACTCCTTGGATCTCCATCCACAGTGAATACATAATATTTTGAAATTTAAAATAAGAAACTTGAAATAAATTACAAAAATATAAACGATACGCAGATCGTATTTTCTATCCTAATTTGGGCCATACTAGTCACCTCATGCATTCACAATATCAAATATTATAAATAGCATAAAATAATTATAATAATAATAATAATATCATATATTATTAAATGTATAAAATTATAATGATAATAATATCACATATTATTAAACAAAATGCATAATAACACTTATTAAACATGAAATATTAAATATGTCATTAAAACTATTAAAAGGACATATTAAGTCTAATTTAATTAATCAAATTAATTAAATTAAATATTAACAAAAGCAATTACTAATAATATCATTATTTAACTTTATTAATCATATTAATAAAACAAATAATGACAATATTAAAAGAAATTATTAACTGCTCATTTCATTAATCATATTAATAAAAGGTGATAATTAAAATCATGTCATTTACTACCCATTTTATTAATCAAATTAATAAAATCCAAGTAATAAAGAACATCAATAAATTAGTCAAAATAGGTTAATTAACCCTTTAATTAACTTGAATTTAATTACTTTGATTCAATTATAAGTCTAAATGTGGTATTAACTGAATTAATTAAATAAATAATTAAATATCAATAAATTGGGCTAAGAGAATTGAAGCAAGGACGTCCGGGCTCTAGACCCGGCTTGGGCCCGTCGTGGCCAGCGACTGGGTGTGCATCAGCAACCTGGCCTGCCTGCCTCATCCCCATTGCTCCTCGCACTCCCCTAAAACCACTCACCGGCAACTATTGCTGGTGACCCACATCATGAAAACCCCACCCTATTAATCTAAGGCAACCGGCGAGTTTCCTCAGACCATCAACAGCGCCGGCCAACCACTGGTGCTCCGCCATGAACGTCGCAAAGAATACGGCACTTGCGCAAGGTTTTGGGGAAAATTTGAGCATCATATGTTCAAATTTGGTCTCCAAATTAAGGGAAAAATGTTTTATTATCATATAATAACATTTTGTGATTGATTAGTTTTTAAACTTCAAAAGATTCATATGAATCAATCAATTTGGGATGAATTTTAGGGTTCCTAAAGTTCGAATGCAAACGGCCATAAATTGGTGGAATTTCAACATCAAAACTCAATCAAATTGTGAATTCATGCTATCCAATCAACAATGAATAAGATTATGAACCTCAATCATGCCAAAATCACATTTTTCATGCTTGATTAGTTCGAGTTTTGGGGCTTGTTTTGCGCACGAATAGGATGAAACACTTTCCCCTCAAATTCCTGCAAAATCAAGATTAATCCCAGCATTAAAATGCATTAAGTTAATCACTTCCAATTAATCAAAATCCAATTTTAATTATGCATTTGCAATACCACATATTACACCTCCCCTAATTGAATCAAAATAACACAATTTCATACATAATCATATTAAAATATGCAAGAGGCTAACTGATACCACTGTAGAAATTTAGATGCAAGTAGCGGAATTTCAAGAAATAATTTCTTAGCATCTAAAATAGGAACTCGTGCATATAATAATACGAATTATCAGAACAGTATAACATACCCTTGATGCGTGAATTTCTCGAAGCAAAAGGGCTCGTTTTTCAGAGAATCAAGAATGTCAAATGTCGTTCCTCTAGTATTGGTCCACAAGCAGGATTGAATTACCCACGTATACTAGTACGGAATCAAGAATCGTTATTGATTGCTTTTTAGGGTTTTGAGTTATGTGAGAGAGGCTAGTATTGAAATTAGGTCTAGGGTTATCAACGTATATATATATATATATATATATATATATATATATATATATATATATATATGATAATTAAGTAACTCAAAGTGACTCAATTACCTAATTTGATCAACTTACAACTCTCACATAAGAATCTTATATTTATCCAATCACTTGCTTATTTGTATGACCTTATAGGACTCAGTTATAGTTAGTAGTATATTAATCTAATTAATATACATATTATAGTTAGTTTCTAGTAAAACACTATAATTATCTAAAATAACTGAATTTCATTATCTTCATAATTCATCCTAATTATATCTAGTTTGTTATACTTGTTGAGGACATTCCTTCATATACAACAAAGCTCTCTAGAAAACGTAGAGGTTTATCTCTCAAGAAAGAGTTCCCATGTGTTTAGCATAGCCTAGGAAACCTACCGCAATTATTCCATCCTCTCTAATCATCTCTTAAAACTTTAACCAACATCCATATTTTTATTACTTTACCGTAGAGAAATCAAAGAGTTAAAGGAATTTCCAATATTTTTTGAGCCTTCACCCAATCAGAGGAGTAGTGTGAAGCAAGAGGATGATTCAAAAGATTTTCCTGTGCTTAAATCACACAAATTCTAATTGAAATACACACAAGAATATAAGAGAATATAACCTCTATCAATGGAAATTGGGACATACATCAATTTATTGTATCTAGGGTTCATGACATCTCTTCTATAAATTATCGTTTCATCTTCCCTTTCTCATCCCTATCTTTTCCCTTTCACCTCCTCAAGATGTATAACCCAAACGCAAGTGCAAGTGGTGAGAATTTTCAAATGGGAATGCTATATAGTAGAGCCTCCTATAAGTTCTAGAGCTATTGATTGTAACTCCTATGTTCTTAGAATTCTTCTTTAGAGACAATGTTTTCTACTGGGAGCTACTATCATCCAAGAACTTTTCAATATTTAATGGCGTTCTTTCATTAATATCTCAGTCAATAGTATAATTGGGTTTGTTTTCGTCTTCCATCGTGAAATCCAAGAGAACTTGGAGTGCCTTTTTGAGCAGTATACCACCATTCTTGATGGTAGAATACTCACCTTCAAGAGAGCACTTTGGTAAACTATTCCTTACCACATAAAAACTTCGACATTGCTCCCATCTCGTTAAGGGTCACTAGATTGCCCCTGGGATATCTAAACCCAGATTGGGCTCTCTTTTTCCATGGCATATCGATCATATTGACCTTTTGGATCATGACGACATCAACTTACCAAATGTCCCAAAACATAGAGTTCATATGATGTTGGACGGTTCCTAGTCTCTAGTTCCAAGGTGCATTTTTCCACTAGAGCGAGTTTCGTTCATTTGGATTCATTTTAGATACGAGGGTATCTAAAGGTTCTATAAAAATTACAGTTTCACAAGGCACTATACAAAGTGTTGTGGTTTAGCAAGTTACAAGGCCAAGATGATACTCCAAGTTCAACTTCATAGGCTAGAGAATATTGGAATGACAATAAAGTATGGCCCCTCGTCAATTCCATAATACATAAAAAAAATACAAGGGTCACTTGATAGATGAAGTTAGAAGAATCTAAGACTCAACTCTAGGGACCACTATAGGAACTATTATAAAGCATTAAGCTAGGGTCTTAAACTTTGTCTGACGTATATGTAGGATCACAACTTAAACTGTGACCTAGAGTCGTCTAATTATTATCCCACAAATAACACCTTCTCCTTTGACTAATATAGTTCCATGGAGAAACCCTCAACAATGAATAAGTTATATACAATGTACTGTTTTTTTGATTTAGTGATGAATTATGATGATTTTTTTTGATAAACACATTAATAAATTCAATTTTTTTAATCAATTAGCATCCATTTGAATTGAATTTGATGATAAATTTAAAGCTTTGATTTTGTTATCCCCTTTACCTATTGCATGGGATATTATTGAGATTGCCATTAGTAATTCTTTTGGAAACGAAAACTAAAATTTGGTGATGTGTGTGATAAGAGTTTGAGTGAAAGTATTCAAAGGAAAGAATATGGAATCATCAAGTGGGGCATATAGTGTAGAGGATAGGGTAGGGAGAAAACAAAAAGAAAAGGATTAAATTTTAGGGAGATCAAAATCAAAGGGGTGGAGTAAGTCTAGGAGCATGTTTAGAATGATTTGGTGGAATTATAGTGGTAAGGGTCATTCTTAAAAGGAGTGTCCATAATCCAAGAAGAGGGTTGTCAAAACAACTATAAAAAAATTATAATTCAACAATTAATTCTACGATAGATGATCTGGAGGATACTTTGATATAAGTGTTGATAGTCCTATAGTATCTTGGATACTGGATTCTAGTGCATCTTTTCATTCTTAATTATGCAGGGAGTTATTTAATAACTTTGAGTCAAATAAGTTAGGTAAGTCTATAGCAAATGGTAAGGCTTTGGAAATCATGTGAAAGGGTGATGTAAATATCAAGACCTTTAGGTGATAGATTTGAGATCTGTAGGGTGAAGTGCTACTTTATAAGGTAAGGTTTTGAAAAATGTGGGTATCATTTTGGAAACCAATAGGGAGAAACTATATCTAAAATTGTTGAATGAGTGGGAGTTGAGAAGGATATGACATCATTGCATGAAATATGTGAAGATGTTTGTATTCCACAACAAAAAGTGCAATCTCTACAACGATAGGATGATTCTTGTACTCCAGACAAGTTAGATTCTGAATGATGACTCATAGGATATTCAGATGATAATTTTAAGTGGGTCTTTGAATCCACTAGTTAGTATTCCACTTATAAGCTCCAGTCCTTGAACAAGAAGAATCGTCTCTCAAGCTAATTTGAGGAAGAGTGATTAGACTGCCTAACAAATATTCACCTTTATTGTATTCTTTGTTATTGAATGATGCATGTTAATTTGAAACCCTTAAGGAAGTAATGAATACAACTGACTTAATGAAGTGGGAGTTAGCCATAAAAAACGATATGGTATCCCTAGAAAAGAATCAAACGTGTCTCGGAGTTACTTGCTGGAAAGAGACCACTTACTAACAGATGGATCTTCAGATTGAAGAAAGAACCTAATAGAAGTGTTAGGTTCAAAGCAAGATTAGTAGTTATAGGTTCCTTATATAAGAAAGACATTTACTCCTATTGTATAACTTACTACTATTTGGGTTTTGTTTGCTATATTTACTATTGATGAATTTTTAGAAAAAATCGATGTGAAAATAACATTTCTACATAGTGACCTAGAGGAAAAGATCTTTATACAAAAATTAGATGGATTCAGGGTTCATGGTAAGAACACTTTGTATGCAAGCTCAAAAGAAGTTTGTATGATCTCAAGCAGACTTCAAAACAATGGTACAAAAAGTTTAAGAACTTTATTATGGACAGTGAGTTTTCTTGAATGGATAGCGATCATTATTGTTACTTTTCAAGGGATGTAACAAATTTGTTTACTTGCTTTAGCATGTTTATGAGATGTTATTGCTGGGAATCACATAAAGGTTATCTATTATTTAAAGAAATAATTGTGTTAATTTAAAATAAAGGATTTGGGAGAAGCTAAGAAAATTCTCTAGAGATAGGAAAAAATTAAAGGTCTATTGAAGCTATCTCAGGATGATTATATTCTCAAGGTAATTTCTTGGTTTAAAGTGGTAGGTGCAAAGTTCAGAAATTTGCCACTTCGTACTGGTTTTAAATTCGCATAGGAGTTGTTGCCAACAACTGATAAAGAAAAGGAGCAGATTATCACTATTGCTTATGCTTTGTTAATTGGTAACTTGAATGTATATTACGGTCTATATGAAGCTAGGCATTTCTTATGAAGTGGGATTTGTTAGCAAGTATGTCTCTTATCCAATAGAGAGATATTGGGAAGGTGTAAAGTAGTTGCTTTGTTATTTGAGGGGAACTTCAAATATGGCACTTTGTTTTAGGGAAAAAAAAGTAAATTTAGAAGCGTTTGTTGATGTTGATTTGGTTGGGGATCGTGATTCAAGCTCGAGTACTTCTAGGTATGTCAAAACTATTGGGGGTACATCGGTTAGTTAAATGTCCAAGCTTTATAAGCCTATCTCTATGTCAACCACTGAGTCTGAGTATATGGCTATGTCGGAGACATGTCAAGAGTTACAATGGTTTAAAGGGTTCTTTGAAGAGATGAAGAGGAAGTAAAAATGAGTTGTGATTTATAGTGATAGTCGAAAAGCAATATATTTGGCTAAGGATCCTATGTTCCATGATAGGACCAAATACATTCGGCTACAATATCATTACATTCATAGAGGTTGATGGTGGGGTATTGTATATAGAGAAGGTTAATGGTTCGAAGAATCTGACAAATATATTCACGAAGAATGTAATGGAATATAAACTGAAGTTGTGAAGAACTTTAGTTGGACTTCGGTAATAGTAAAGGTATTGCACTAGACTAGAATCAAGGTGTTATCTTTTGGAGTGTCTTCATTTATACCGATTTTCAAGTGGAAAATTATTGGTTATATAGTGTGGAGATGATATATATGAATATATGTATAATACATAAGGATTAGGAAGGTGTAGAAGAGGAATAGAAGTTGTCCACTACCTACCCATAGAATGCAATGCCAGTCATGACAAACCTAATTAAGGAATAGATCCGTACGTGAGAAAAGTAGTGCTAGCGGCCATAGGCAACTCGTGGGTGAATCCTTTGGGCCACGACCAACATGTGGGAGTGCTTTTTCATAAGTCCAATCCTAATATACATCTATGTATGCCCTAGTGTGTGTGTATGTATAGAAGGTCACAACTATGGAGATGTCCCCTGGCCTCTCTAATGAGGTATTATTATTATTATATCAAAAAGTTAAAGAGAGATCTTGAAAAGCTATGTACACCAATATTAAACACCTTGATTCCTAGTGCAAATTTGTAGTTTTTTTTTTCTTTTTCTTTGGCAAAGAGGAGGTTTTTCCACATAATCTCTCTATATCTCTTGTCTCCTATTTTTTTTCAATTACTATTTGATCATTGTTTACTAGATCAAAGTCAATTGTTGTGCCTTAAGGATCATAACTAATTAAGCTGAAAAATCATGCAAAAAATCACCAAGTGCAACTAAATACTTATAAATGCTATTTTAAATGATCCTAGAAAATGCATAAAATAGAATTTATTAAAAAATATTTTGTTTTTGGTACACATAGAACAAATTTATATGTAGTAGCACTAGAGATGGCCAGTGGGCCGGTTCAGCCCGGCCCAGCCCCAACCCGACCCGCCCCCAGCCCGGCTCGAACCAGCCCACCAACAAACCGGGCCGAGCCCGGTTTGGACCGTCCACTAAATGGGCTGAATACGAATCCCGATTTTCCAACCCTAACCCGTTTCAATTCGGTTCAAGAAAAAATTCGATTCGACCCGGAATTCGATTCGGCTCGTTGATTCGGCCCAGACCGGCCCGCTTGGCCCGGCCCGCTTAATTCGCCAAATATGAACGTTGCAAAGTAGCCGTTATTTGACCGTTGGATTTGCCCTATAAAAACACCACAATTCGGCTTCCATCCTCACCAAAATCTCTCTCAACTCTCTCAATCTTTCAATCTCTCAATCTTTACTAATTACAATTAGCTTAATTATTAGTATTAATCTTCTTCTTAATTACTCTCTTAATCTTCATTAGTTTTCTTAAATAGTTGGTTTATTATTCTTAATTTAGTTTTTTATTACTACAAATCCTAAGAGAAAATGGATTCAAGAGGTAGATTCAGTGTAAGCAGTTCTTTCGATGATACTACGGAGTTTGCTCAAAACTTGGAGCAACAACTTTTCGGTACTCCGGGTACTCAAATTCCTCAAATTCCTGAAACTCCAACTTCTCATATGCGTCCTCTTTCTTCTACTCCACAAGGTAACTATTAAACTTCTAATTAATGAATGTTAGATTATTTGATTATGTTAGATTGAGTTCTTGATGTTTAATTAGTTATGATATATTTGGTTGATTATGTTAGTTGATTAGTTATGATATATTTGGTTGATAATGTTAATTAATTAGTTAATTAACTAATGAAGGTGAAGGTGAAGGTGAAGGTGAAGGTGAAGGTGAAGGTGATGGTGATGGTGATGGTGATGAAGGAGTACCTGAGTCTACTCAATGTAGAAAAAAACCTTCCAAAGTATGGCCATATTTTGAGAAGGTCCTAATGACCGATGCTTCTTCCAAAGGGAGGAAATTCATGTGCTATTACTTGGTATGCAAGCAATTAGGAAAGAAGCCAATAGCCGCTTATTCATGGAAGACCGGTTATGGGACAGGGACCTTATCCCGTCACTTGACCGGGGTACACGGAATAAACCTCGATGCAACTGAATTTGCTGGAGTAGCTGAATCTTCAAGTCAGACAAAACTACACGGGTATATGGGTTCCATGCCCGGAGGAGGTATGCCTTTTATGTATAATCGAGATAAAATGATTGATGAAATGGCTAATTTTGTCATTGTTGATGAATTACCTTTTAGCTATGGTGAGAGTCTAAATTTTGAGCATTTCACTAGAACTACTTTACAACCTGCTTATAGACGTGTCCCTAGGAACACGCTTAAACGGCATACCAAAAATGCTTATTATAAGTATAGAAGTAGTTTAATAGAAATGTTTCGCACTTTTAAGAGTCGTGTTAGCCTAACTAGTGATACATGGACCTCTTGTTTTGGTGAACCTTTTCTTTGTGTAACCGCCCATTGGATTGATGATGAGTGCTATATTAAAAAATGAATCATTTGTTTTCAAGCTATGGAGGAGAGACATACCGGGTACAACCTTAAGGTAAGGATAATAGACTGTCTTAAAACCTTTCATTTACTTGATAAAGTTTTTTCCCTTTCATTAGATAATGCTTCAGCTAATACAAAATGTATAGATTATTTGATATCCGAACCAAGCTTACATTTGATAAAAAGTGGAGAACTATTACATGTTCGTTGTTGTGCACATATTATAAACCTCTCGGTTCAAGAAGGTTTAGCTGAGTTAACTGACTTGCTTAACCCTATTAGGAGTGTAATTAAATGGATTAGGATTACGGCCTCGGTTAGGAGGAAGTACATGGCCTTGTGTAAGGAAAGAGGCCTTAGGATCCGACCCATTGGAACTCCACGTATAAATTGTTAAAAGAAGCCATTAAATACCGTGAGATTTTGACAATTATTTATAACGAAACCCGAGCGACTCCCGATGACCTTATTAATGATTTCCATTGGAATACCGCAATTCACATCCGTGACATTTTAGCATCTTTTGACCACGCAACCAAAATTTTCTCTTACGTTTATGACCCTAACAATCATTTAGTTATATTAGAGCGTGTTACCGTAGTTAGCACTCTTACTGAGCATTTCAACATCGTTCAAATTAGTGAGCATTTCCCGTCATATATGGTATAGCTTCTATTCTTGATCCCGGGGTCAAGACTGTAGGTTTAGAAAACTGTTTAGAATTTTATTATAACGCTTTAAGTTTACAATACGATGTCAATGCATATATAGAAAAATGTAAAAATGTTTTAGCTAGTATATATGATCAATATGCTTCTGCTTATGCACCGTCCGAAAATGTATCTTCTTCTAGTGGAAGTTCCGCTACGCGATGGCAGCCAATACTTGGTAGAATTTTTAAAAAATCAAAGACATCAGTTTCTTCTTCTTCTTCACTTTATAATATTAATGAATATCTTTCTTACCAACATGAAACCGATGCTAATTTTTTAATTATTAAGTGGTGGGGCGATCACGAACGACAATTTCCCATTTTGGCGAGAATTGCAAAGGATATCCTTGCAATTCCCGCCTCCTCTATTGCTTCCGAGTCTGCTTTTAGTGCAGGTAGACGTGTTCTTGACGAGAAGAGATCCCGCTTATCTCCCGAAAGCATAGAAATATGCGTTTGTAAGAAAGATTGGGATCATGCAGAGCGAAGGACCCAAGGATTGAGGGAGGAGGACAACGACGAAGACGATCCTTGGATGATGATGGACACAAGCAAATCAAGCGACAACCCAACAGGTGAAGGAGGTTCGGGGTTTGTCCCTAATTACGCTAAGCACAACTGCACAAGCACCCCTACAGCCCTATAGGTACGTAATAGAACTACATGGGCTTTGATTCCTTCGAGATACGTAGGCAACTTAATTTTGAAAATCAATATTTAATTATTTAATTAAATTTTGATTTTCTAAATTAAGTGCAAGCCCTTTCTTCTTATCCCAACCCCCAAAACATGTTTAATTAAATTTTGATTTTCTTAAAAGTGAAATATGGAATATGATTTTAGTTTACTTATTTTAGTTTACTTATTTTAGTATATGAAATATGAAATATAAAATTTTGATTTTAGTTTACTTATTTTAGTATATGAAATATGAAATATGAAATTAAATTTGAAATAAAAAATGTGAAATATACTTCATTTGATTTTCTAAAAAGTGAATTAGTTCATTTATTTGAAATATTTTAGATTTTCTAATACGTAAATATAAAATTAGGTAAATATACGTAATTAGTTTAATAATACTTAAAAGAGAAAAAAAAAACGTAATTCGGTTCGATTCAGTTTGATTCGTTTCGTGATTCGGTTCGATTCGGTCAGGATTCGATTCGATTCGGTTATGATTCGGTTCGATTCGTTTACGATTCGGTTTGTGATTCGGTTCGTGATTCGATTCGATTCGATATTCGGTACTGAATTCCAAAATCCCAACCCCAGTCCGATTCGGACTGGCCCGCCCCCTAGACCGGTCCGAATCCGGTTCCCTCTCCCTAGCCCGGCCCAGCCTAGCCCTCCCGGACCGGCCCCATGGCCATCTCTAAGTAGCACAATCCCGTGAATATTATTAAGGGGCGCGTATAAGAGTATATTGTAATGACAAAATAATCAAATGATGAGTCAGGATATTAATTAAACCTCTCCAATTCCTTTAGAAATTAGATGGTGCATTTCTTCTCTTCTTTTAAAAAATCTTTTTTCAAGGACAGTTGTAAAATACTAAAATGTATGGACAAATTAAAAAAAATATTTATGAGTTTTTTTAGTGTTATTTTTGAAATGATGTGAACAATTCATTTTTTATATTAGCTCAATCTGAAGAGAACGGGAGCAAATTAGCAAAATACATGAGAACATTCTATTTCTAAAAACCCATCTCGTACAAAACCCAGCAACAAATTTCAATTTTTGTTATTATTAAAAGGCAAGCTCGATCAACAAATACATGTATTTTTTTTATTTTTTTTATGGGAAAACCACCTCCTTATAGGAATATAATTTTCCATGCATAATTGTTTGATTCGAATTACTATATAGCATTGGTCTACTGTGTGTTATCGATCGTTTCCAATTAACAAATGGAGTCATGGAGACAATGAATTGAAGCATAGAGGATGGATATTGGCTAATCATAGGTCATTGAAATATCATTTCACAAGACTATGGTGATTTGGTAGTCAATCTCCAATATTAGATGCAAAAAGAATTGTATGAAATGGTCCAAAAGCAAATAAATGTTTTTCATTGCATATTATACATGAAACATAATATACTTATGTGACGAGAATTTCCTAATATGTACTTGAAATAAATATATTAAGGGGTATTTTTGTAATTTCATTTCTATACTTTATATCATAATATCTATACCTAATATATATTTTTATGAATTTTTATAGCTTTTTTATTTTTATATATGATATAATAATACATATATAAACAACTGTTATATATAATATAATAATAATTCTTATATCTAATATCTCAATATCCTTATATAATTTATATGATATATAAATTAGAAAAGCCTCTTCTCCGGCCTCGTCGTTGACATGGAAAAAACATTGTACATTTTTGTGAATTAGAAAAGCTCTTGCAGGAACCTGAGGACTAGATAGGAGTCTTGAATTCATGGTGCTACTACACGGCGTAGGTACCCTGGCATACGTTTGATACAGTTAATTTAATTAATCAGTGGTTACTGAACTTCACTAATCAACCCACTCGTCCAGTGGCCTTTCAAAAAGCAGGCTGTCAAATACTCCCTCCTGCTTGTTTCTTTCGTACACTGTCTCAACTTTTCAGATTCCATCGATTATATTGAGAGTATATGAGCTAATATATTATAAAGTATTTATCTAAAAGTATATATACTATGTAAATATGCCACATTATCCAATTAATTAATCAATCAAGATAATGAGTTAATGTATAACAAAAATATTTACTTGAGGGTACAAACTTAGTACAATCTAAAGAAAAGTTGTATGTCTTACCATCTTAATTTACCAATGAGTTGTACTCTTTTCGTTCTTTTTTTTCTTCCAATTTGAAATTTAAGAACAAACTAAGATAATATTAGATATCATTAAAATTTCATAAAAATAATTTAAATAAATCTAAAAATAAGATTAGATTCTATTAAAAAAAGGATGCAAAAGTCTTGTATTCATTGTTAAGATGGTTACAATTTACAACTACAAGTATGTTCTATCTAACACAGTGTAATGGTCTCGAACTGTTCCTAGAAGGTAGTGGTTTTTCCATTATGATAACTTATTATTTCAAGAGCTTAATAAGAAAATATTTTTAATTGTGCTTACATTATTTATTTTTTTAAAAAAAAAAACAAGAAAAGACTGTAATCTAATAAAAAAAGAAAGATTCTGAAAAAAAAAAGTGTATTAGAATGAAAATTTATTTAAGCCAAAAAGTCATAACAGTATGCATAGACTATAGAGTAATTTGGGGAAACTGGAATTACTTAATTAGGTGAGTAGACAGTAGCTGCTAGCTGTGTTGGGCAAAGCTCAATACTCAAAAGTTCAGAGTTCAGAAACCCAACCGTAGAACATATGCTCGGGAAAGGGAGGCATATAGTGAGAAACTAAAAACAAATCAAGGGACTACAATTAAAGTTAGTGTTAAGTTTTAAATGCACGAAGCTGCATATGATTCGTACGTTTACTCTTTGGTAACAGTCTTCAATAAAATAGTTCATTTTCAATTCCGATTTTCATATGTAAAATTGGAAATTTTTAAAATGTAGTAAATTCAATCTATGAATTATATTTCTAGCTGATAGTAATTTTTCTATTACTAATGTTCCAAATTTCAGATTACTTGACTCGTACATATAATGATACAAATAATACGTAGTAAGTTTCACATACACGTAAAATGCTTCTCCCTTATTTTCTACTCACTATGTTCTTTTTTATTCTTCTCATTTTTTCCATTCGGAAATTTTAGAATACTGTTCTCATTTATAATCTTTCTATTTTAGTTTAATATTGTGATTGTGTGAAAAAGTTTGGTTGGGTTTACTATCCATGTGATATGTAGCTTATTTCATGAACTTTAGAAATTTCATTACTTATTTAATGATCAACCCACTTGTATTATTTTCTAATAGAATCTATTCTTATTTTTAGATTAATTTAAATTATTTTATAGAATCTTAATGATATTGAATATTATCTTGGTTTCTTCCCTGATTCCAAATAAGAAGGGAAAAAAAAAAAGAACAGAGAAAGTATTTGTTTACTACATTTTTTTTTTAAGTCAAAGTTTAAAAACTTTGACATTAAATTTTCATTATATTATAATAAATAATATATTTAAGTGAGATCTTACTATATACATCTCAGTGTAAATTTTTAAGATATTTTATTCATAATTTTTTATCTTATGAATTTTTAATAAAAAAAAATTTTAAATTATGTTTTAAAAAAACGTAAAAAAAATCAAATATAGTAAATAAATAGGAAAAAATGGAGTAACATTTAGTGTAGGCTAGTTGAGCAAGGAAAAGTTAACAAAGTTAAGATAAACAAACAACAATAATTACCATCTAATGTCCACTAAATCAGAAGAGTCATGACTATAGCAGTAGGCACTAGTAATGCAAAACAGCTCAACACTTAAAAAAAAAAACACATTAAGCTAGAAATTAAAGTAACCAAGTTTTATGTTTAAAAAATCATCCTTCACACTCTCCTAAGACACGCCATATGTGCATTTGCTTACTCCCTATATATACCAGCCTCTTCCACCTCTTTTTACTTGCCTCAGTTGCCATATATAACTTGCTCTTCTCTCTCAAGCTTTCCTTCTCTAGCTTACTACGCTAGCTCTCTCCTTAGCTCCTCAGTCTCCTCAATAGTTCTTAATCTTTCTAATACTTAAGGAGCTAAGGTTTGAGCTACAATGGCATTCACACCTCTTCACCTCCATGAATTAACTGTTGTTTTTGGCATCCTTGGAAACATTGTTTCCTTTGGTGTCTACTTGGCTCCTTTGTAAGTCTTTCTCTCCTCTCCCTTCTGCATAACTGGCTTCATCCAGAATTAATTTACAGTTATGTGGGTTGTCATGGTTGATACCTTAGTTCAAAAATGATAATGCATGTGAAAAATATGAATCCAAATATAGGAAGTATAATATATAGTATATGAATGAAATAAAAGAGCGGTTAATTATTTCTATGTGTGCTGCATGTTATTAAGTCGTGTTTTTATGTTGTGGTTTTGGGTTCAGGCCAACATTTTGGAGGATATTCAAGAAGAAATCAACATTAGGGTTTCAATCCATACCCTATTCAGTGGCACTCTTTAGTGCCATGCTTTTGTTGTACTATGCCTTCGTTAAGGAAAACAATGGCACTATGATCATCACCATCAACACCATTGGTTGCGCCATTGAAGGAAGTTATCTCATTGTCTACCTCATATATGCTAACAAAAAAGCCAGGGTATGCACATATTGATACGCACACATAATTTATAAGTGAGGTTTTTCTAATATAAATTAAATTATATCATGATACCAAAATCTCATATATAGGTATTTGTTATATTAAATTTAGAAATATAAAAGATATAAAATATAGAAAAACTCATATCAGAAATAAACATTATGATTTTAGATATAAAAATAAAATTACGAAAAGTGTCTCTTGATATATTTATCAACTATAAGGTAAAACTTTCTTATTTATAAATCCATATTTTAATAAGCTACTTCAAGAGTAACAAAACATGTAACCTTTATCTAATAGATAATTAATTGTAAGTGTTGTAAAATTTTGAGCAGGTTTACACCGCCAAGTTGTTGGCACTGTTCAATGTAGGGTTTTTCGGGCTTATAGTGATCACAACCATGGTGTTCGTCCGAGGGATGGATGAGCATAGGATGATGTCCAAAGGCGGTATGCGTGAAAACGTTGTAGGATGGATTTGTGGCATCTTCTCTGTTTGTGTTTTTGCTGCTCCCCTTAGTGTCATGGTATGAAATTTTAACCATTTCCCATAAAAATTCTAGACATATATATATATATATATATATATATATATATATATATATATATATATATATATATAATAAAGTCCCTAAGGCATGCATGATTATTGATTTATTTATTCGGTTGAAATAACTGCAGAGAATGGTAATAAAAACTAAGAGTGTAGAATTCATGCCATTCTGGCTATCATTCTCCCTTACACTTTGCGCGGTTATGTGGTTCTTCTATGGTTTTCTCATCAAGGACTTCTACATTGCCGTAAGTAACTTCACCAACAATCTTTGTTGTTTCTAATAACATCTGACTTTGGTTATAATGTTCATAAAATTAATGTCAACCAAATATTTTGTATGAAATGTTGCAGTTGCCAAATATCCTTGGGTTTTTGTTCGGAATAGTTCAGATGATACTGTACATAATGTACAAGGATTCATCCAAGAAGAAGCAAGGCAACACTAACAATGGTGATCTCATGATAAAGGAAGCAGATATCATGCAACTTCAAGAGTTAGCCGTTGATATAAAGCTTGGGAAAGTTGAGAAAACTAAGCAAGAGCCTAATACGCCTACTCAAAACAGGCATGCTGATGTTATTGTGGAAGAGATGGTTGAGGTGAACGACAACATAAATAATGAGGGTAACAACAATAATAAGAAAGTGGATATTATTGGGAAAGAGGCCATTGGTGATGTGCCACGTGGACATGATGCATGCTAAATATCTTTTGCATCCACACTAAAAATGCAATGTTGATGCTATAAAAAAATCTCAGGTGGATCCATTAATTATTTTGCAACATTGCAATATTAATCATAGGGGCAACATTAAAGGGGAAAAAAAAAAAGGGAGATGATATGGATGTATTTGGCAAAAGAGGGGAAGAAGAGTAGGGCTTGAAATATTCACTTTTATGTATATTTTCTGAAGATTCTAGATTTGATTGGAGTATTTCATTGTACTTTTATCATATGAGTTCCATGTATTTCCCCAACAAGGTTAATAATTTCATTGTAAAAGAGAGGGAGAGAGGGGGGAGGATTTCATTTTAGTAGTAAATATAACTTTGATATCAATTCTCAATCAAGAGTATCCTTTCTAACTTTCGATATATGGAATTACAACTAGATTATTTGGTTAAAATTATAAATTTGGTATTTGAGACCTGAGATTGAATCCCGTCTACATCAGTTGTTGCCTTGCCGTTTACTACTCCTTTTATATATATAAAAAAGATTTATGGAATTACCATCGCCTTATTGTTATTTTTTTCAACTGCATGATAATTAAATTTATTAACAGTCATGAAAGAAGTATAATAAGAAGCACACAAAAGTAAATCAATCTCACAATGTTAAGTAATTAAATTTTTAACTTTCTACTAAAAATGATCTCAAATGCGATAAGGGGGGCCTCACCCATTAATAAGGCAGTTAGTATTCAATTTCAGTCAACTTATATGTGAAACTTCTTAAGCTTTGAATATGAATGGCTGCCCTTTCCAACATGTTGCATTTGGCCGCTCAACATTATGGTTATGTACATATTTCACGGTTTAGTTTAGAAGTAACTTCAATGTTTTCTAGTTTTTGACAAAATTAAAAGCCAGGGACAGTTTGGTAATTTCATCCAAAAGTAAATGAGTACTATTTTACAGAGTTCTAACATAAATTGATTATAAAGTGTATGTTGGGGTGGATAATTTATTTGTTTTTTTTTTTTGTCCTTTGCTTGATATTCAACACTTCAACTCAGAGTCCATACTCTCCATCAAGTATTGACGCAAAATATCTAAACTTTGTTCAATCTCTTTTTGTTATCAATTTTATTTCTAGCAATAATTAAGAATGTTGTGTTCGCTGATAATAAAAAAATAAAAAAAAATAAAAATAAAAAATAAATAAAGATGATGATGATGATGATCCTTATATTGAACAATGAACATGACGTACTAAAATTTATATGTTATTGTGTTTGTTCTTAGGTGAATGTCAATCGACTACTACGATTATTATTATTTTGACGGCTTTGTTTCTGAATTATAAGACACGAACTATACGAAACATGTTAAAATAATTTTCAAACTCTCATCCTATTTCCTCACAATATTTCAGAATATGTATAGTACAAAATATGTCAATCATTTAGTAGTTGTCTCAACCACTTTAAATCGCAAGTAATTGCAGCAATAAATTGATATTCCTCTTCTTCCAAAAAGCAAAAAGCAATGCAGAAATTTCTAATTTATATCCTATATAAATATATCAGGGGTGTTTTCGTAATTTAATTTTTATATATCTGATAGAATAATGTGATATAACGACACCTATATTTGAAATTTCAATATCCTGATATAATTTATATTAGATATGAATTAGAAAAGCCTTAAAAGCAATTTGTTATGTCGTAGTTTTCTAAGAAATAGGAGGGCAACTAGCCCAACTAGAGAGCCATACCACTCTTCTAGTCTCAAATCACTGTCTGACCTGAGAAAAATACCTTGACTCGGATGATTCTTCAAGTAGCACACTACACACAATGCTACCTCCCAATGTTCTTCCTATACGGGGTACACTTTGTTTAACCAAACTCATCTAAGGGAATACGGTCCATCCCCGCTCCAAGTTTAAGATCTCCCCCAGCAAGACCAAACCAACGCAAACATATAGACCGAACAACCAAGGTAGCCTTGGTAGGACGAAGTCAATATTGTTGGAGGGTTAATGTCAACTAGGTTCCACCCTTCCACCTCGACAATTAATACCACCTCTGTGTTTATTATGCAAAGATGGTCTTACAATTTTAGACCCACTCTCTGTAATTCTTCGCCGGGCTTTATGACATTTTAGAGGTTTAGGGTAAAATAAAAAAATCTGAGCCCTATAATTTAGTAGTATATTTCGTATAATTTTATTTGTCTGTTTTACAAAATAAATAAATTATGAAAATATTTGATTAAAAAAATACTCGTTCCATTCCTTTTTGTTCTTCTCATTTTTTTGCACAAATTCCAAAACAAACTTAAATTTTAAATATCTTCAATTGTGTATTTGCAAAAACTATAAACAGTTGATATTCGAAAAATATAAATTGAGACGAATCTTTTAAAACCCTATATGATTATGTAAACAATAGGGAGTATTATGCATTGTAATCATAAACCATTAATAGTGTCTAAAAAAAATATAAATCATTAGTAAAAATTTTAATGTAAACAATATCATAAGCAATGCATTTTATAGAAGTTAATTTACGAAGTTATCGTATTATCATAATTGTTTCTATTACAATGTTATGAATAGCTCTCTTCACAAATTAATAACTATATTCAAAATCCAAAATAGTAGTCCATATTCTAAATATAACAAATTAATAATGTGTCACTGTATTACAAAATGAGGAACAATGATAATTATGAACAACTAATATATAAAATAATTGGTTAAATTTCTTACATATATATATATATATATTTCTTATTAGTGGAATATTTAGTGAAGTACTTACTTTAGCTAAGGGTTAATAATTGGATAAGTATAATAAAATACTCATTCGAATTGTTAAGACTTAAACATGTACAAAATTATCTTAGAAAAAGAGGAATAACTATTATTTGGGAAAAAAAAACAACAATCATAGAGGTAAAGATAATCAAACCCATGCCAAAATTGCATTTAGATAATAATTCAAATTAGACTTTTTACCATTAATCCACATCAATTAATATGATAAAACTTGCACACATTACACTTATATCTTTTTTTTTTTATTATTTATCATAACATTAAAAAAATGGGCATTTTTAATGGGCCCTAAGCGACTGCCTCATTTGCCTCCTCCCTAGAGATAGCCCTGCTTCACACTAACTTAAGTGTCAGAGCCATCAGATTTGTTCTAATTTAACCATCAAATGGGTTTTCTCACACCCACCCCAAGAAAACTTAACGTATTTGTCTTATAGGACTTTTTCAAAAAAAAAAAATATCAGCCCACAACAACTAGAATATTCTCAATAGGACACTTAAAGTAATTGGTGCAAGAGGGGGCAATTATACTTTCTTGTTTCCGAATAGACACATCAGGTCCAGGAAGCATGAATAAGAAAGACAAAAGTGGTGAACCTTTTAAGCTAAGACTCATCGGCCTCTTAGTACTAGCTTGCAAGTTCCATCATTCCCACTAGGAGTACTTAATGAATCAAACGACTTGGGTTTGGCTCGGACTCGACTTGGTTAAATAGAGTTTGGCTCAAGCTCGGGCTCGGCTCGAAAGCTCGTAAATAAGCTCGATAAAATTTAACATATAAATATTTTTTAAATTTTTTAATATAAATTTTCAAAATTTATTATATATATTGAATTATTTTTATATTTTATTTTTAAAAACAAATTTTGATTAAAAATTTGTTGTCGAGCCAAGCTTCGAGCATAGTTTCGAGCCAAGCTTCGAGCATAGTTTCGAGCCAAGTTCCGAGTCGAGCTTTGAGCTGAGCTCCTATTCAACTATCGAGCTCAAGCCCAATTTCAAAAGCTAGTCGAGATTTGAGCTCGAACCGAGTCGAGCATATCGTCGAGTCCACTACTATTCGGGCTCGACTCATTGATTAATCATCCCTAATCCCTGTTGACCATTTAACTCAAACTAACTCTCATCCTCAACATATCACCAAGTTGAAGCCTCTATCTACACTTAGACAGAGTTAGCCCTTTGTCATTCACCCTCTGGACGACACTGTGGTTACCCCAAGGAGAGAATATAGTAAGATCTTAGACCCGATTTATACACGTTTGGACAAGGATCTTTTCTTCAATCACCCAAACACAATGGCCATTTTTACAAGGGTTTTCCAAGTCACATAATAGCGAGTCCTATTGGAAGCCCTTTCTGATAGAGTAAAAACGATATAACCTATAGGAAAGCTTGTGAAAAAAAAGATATCCAAGAAGACTGATCGTAGCTAGGGATGTCAAATCGAGTCCATAGATCAGTTCTGGGTTGAACCATCGAAGGTTAGTTCTCATCGGGTTGGGTTGAAACAGGCAAATTTGTTCTTTCGCGTTAAGTCAGGTCGGGTCATTATCGGGTCGGGTCAAATAGGTTATTTACTTTGTCGGGTTCAGTCTGGGATCAAGTCGGGTCATTTTCAGATCGAGTCATGTTCGGTTCAGGTCAATTCAGATTGGTTTCAGACGGTTTACAACGAATTTTTTCAGGTTCGAATCATGTTCGGTTCGGGTCAATTTAGATCAGTTCCAGATGGGTTATAACGGGTTGTTCCGAGTTCGGATCATGTTCAATTCCAGTTAATTTGAATCGTTCCTTACACAAGTTATAGTGGGTTGTTTTTAGTTCATGTATGTTTCGAGTTTGGGTCATTGTGGGTTAGGATCGATCCGAATTGGTTCCTTAACGAGTTGTTTTGTATTACAAAGATTTGATAATATAATCAGTTTCAGAATTAAATCATTTTATTAAATATCAAACAAGTATCAAATATCATATATAGAGTATAGATTGATTGATATATAGAGTGATAGACTCATGGACATATTATAATTGAAATAAACTGAAAATTGGATAAGTGGTTGAGCTGTATAAGCAAGATACATTTTATCAAATCAATAGTGAAAGTCTGAAAGTGTGAAATACTAAGTAGTATTGATATATTTATAAATGCATAATTGCTAATATATACTTATAAGTTATAACATAAGGTATTAAGTTGTAAGGACTTAAGTTCATGTAAATATATAAGTTAAGAAATTGAAATGTATATAATTTGAATGGATAAGGACAAGTTTATCTAAGTGAAGTTTAACCATATACGTGAAGTTTAGTAATACATTTGAATATATGACTGAACTTTAATCATATACGCAAAGTCTATTAAAAATTTTGAGTTTAGTTTCATAAAATATACATTTTGAAATTAATAAGAAAGTGTAGTTTTAAGAATATCTCAAATCGGGTAAAAAGAAGGTCAATAAAATTAGGTTATTCATAATTAGGTTGTTAACAGGTTGGTAAAATCGGGTCTCGAGTCATTATAAGTTATTCACCGGGTCTAATCGATTTCGGATTGTCATCGGGTTATATCGGGTTGGGGTCATTAATGGGTCTGGTTGTCTTCGGGTCGGGTTGTTAACGGGTCAGGTTATATTCGGGTCGGACGCAAATCGGGTTCAGGTCTTGAAATATCGGGTCTAATCGATTACGGGTTGACTTCAGGTCAGATTGGGTCGGGTTACGGGTCTCACTTTTCGGGTCATAACCAAGTTGGATGCATGTTGGTTTCAAGCAGTTTTGCGGGTCACGTCAGATTTTGATATCCCTAATCATAGCCCTAATATCTTCACCCTTCTCATAGGGAGATGCTCAGCTACCCAACGGAGAAAATTGAAATGCCAAGCCTCAAATATGATGGAAAAAGAGATCACAAAGACCATCTCTTGGCATACCAATCTCATTTGATATTGTATTCTACCAATGACATGTATGGTGTAGAGTGTTCTCTTAAACTTTGATAGACATATCACATGACTAGTTCAAATGGATTCCATAAGAGATCATTAGTAATTAAAAAGTCTTGAATATTTTGAAGCTAGTCACTATATATTTAAAAAGGATCCTATGTGTATTTGAAATCTCACGCATTAGATTTAAAACTTAAAAGACGAAGGGTCCTTAACAGTTTATTTGTCAAAGGCGAGAGTTTACAATTTGAGATGTCATTAGAACTATAAAGAGGTGACTAAGATATAGCATGATTCACCAATATTTTTATACTAAGTGAGTCCGATCTTGTTGGTTCTTTCTAAAGCCCATAGAATAAATACTTTCGTATACTAACATTAAAGAACTATTCAACAAGTTAAATTTAACATATTGGATACTTGCAATGGAATCAAGAAGCAATACAAAATAATTTTTTAAAAGTAAAAAAATTCTATTTGTTATATATTCATCAAATGTGTGCAAAATTAAATAATACTTCCTATGCATTACTTTATGATGTTGAATGATGACCTTACGCTATACGATCGACTTTTAAACTATAAATTATAGATCACCTTTTAAGGGATCGAAACACTGTGTTTAATTAATGAATATGAAGCATATTCTCTTAGATTGACTGAAGTACTGTCATACATTATATTGAACCTTAGTATTTTTGCGGTACTTTCATAGATATTTCTAGCATAGTCAATGGTGCAAAAGTAGGAAAATCAGGGTAGGTCCTATAATACCGCACCTTTAAGCGGAAAAGAAAGGCTCATGGATCACACATTTCACTGTTGAGTGCATTTCTTGCTTTAATTCGCATAATTGTACTCTAAACCTTGATCAAAAGTTAATAGTATAGATTCTTAAGTACAAAATATTAAGAGATAAAAACCCATATGTGAATTGGGACCAATTATTCCATGTTGATTAAATGAGTGATAGTTAAATATTTTATAAGGCTGAGGGATAACCCCTTTTATTGTCATATGGTTTAATAATGGAACTTTTTTAAACCTTGTAAGTGGACTATCTCTTGGTGAATGGTACGACACAAAATATATTTCATTTATAGACTCTAAGGTTTTATTTTTGAATCACGAACATGTATTCGTAGTACTTTGACGCCAATACAATACGTAGACCTATTGGACATCCTTGTGGTACACTTTCATGCACTATGAAAAAAGCAAAACCATGCATTAAAATTGAGATGCATGGTTGGTCAAAATATCAATTTCACTTGCGGTCATAGAAATGGCTTTTTTTTTTATTAGGGACTGAATTATTAGGCTAGTTGGAGAAAATAATGTGACGTACAAGAAATCAAAACTAGTCGTCATGTATATTAAAGGATGAAAAGAGAATAGTAAGAAAACAACTATTATAAAACATAGTTTTACATTTTAGTTCCTAATTAATTCTTGTTGTGTATATATGTTTTAGAATAGTAGAGACTGAGATAATGCAATAATTAATATCGAACAAAGGAGTATTATATTCACTAATAAAATAAAACAACTTTATCATTTCAAATATAAGGTCTTGCTTATTGATGTGTAGTAGTTTGTTTGTACTTTTCATGTGCAATTTTCGTGGAAGGTAGATCTAAATTCTGTCCAAATAACCTACTAGATTCTACACACAGCTCCTAGGTAATCGTACTGATTCTTTACACAAGTATTATTCCGGTCTAGAAATAAGAACTAATTGAGCATTGAACAAGTATGTTGATTTAGGCCTCTTGTAGAAGCCTTTTGGATCTCTAATTGTGGTAAGTACACGCACAAACAAGGTAATTAATTAGCTTTGGTAGTGATGTTCGAGGAAACCCTCTCCGATACTTAAATTCGAACAGAGCTTAAGATTCAAGAAAATCCTCCAAGGCTAGTGTTTTGTATACTCAAACTGAACGTAACTTGACACGAGTCATAAATGAAGCATTTATACCCTAAAATTAGGTCAAGTATGGAGTGAGCTCATCCTTTAATAGTAGTTAATACTGACCACTACACTAGATCGACAAGACTTTTAGCCAATGACCAGACCCATAAAACTTGCCCTCTTAGACCAATCATTCTATTGGCAAGTTAGTGATTGTTAGCTTTGCATCTGAAATTATTTGAAAGTTAAAATATATTTGAAAGTATTAGAATTTTACGAAAAAATTAAATTTCAACTACTCCCTTAATAAGACCATAGCTTTAGCAACTTTAGCCTAAATTACGGGGCTTAATGCCACAAACAATTAAGAGGTTAACCATTAATTATTTCTCTGTAAATATGGCGCTTTCATGGAAGTTGAAATTTACAACCCTTAAAATATTTCCTTAATCTCCCTTGTTTCTTCTTCTCAACAGATTTTCTCTCTTTGGCGATTTGAACTCTACTAATTCTCACCCTCCGGCTTTTCAATTCTTGTTGGGTTGTTTAGATCTAGTTTGTAGATTTAATTTGTTCATAAAGGTAATTTCTTTTCTCTTTTTTAAATTCCAATTGAGAATAATTGGAAGTACTCACTGTTGGTATTACATTACGGTGGCGCTCGGGTTGAACCCTGTTTCCCAAATCCTCTTTGAATAGATCTTACACCTTCAGACAATCAAACATCTACATCTAGGCTGGCCTAACCTACTTCCTACGATCTATTCAAATGTTCGTTTAGTCCTCATGAACAGCTTCTTTGAATCTCTAATTAGTGCTGAAAACATGCACAAACAAGATTATTAACATCGGTGGTGGTATTTGAGGAAAACTTTCCTGATACTTAAGTTGGAATAGAGCTCAAGATCTAAGAAAATTATCATATTTATAAATGAGGTATTTATACCTTAGAACTAAGTCAAGTTTGAACCAGTTCATCTTTAAAAATAGACCACTATGCTGCATGATTTAAGGTATTGGGTTAGATTCAATGACATACGTCTCAAATATACTATTCGTCATGGACTCTTAGCCATGTCCAACATGACTTCCCTTCTATGACCCGATATAGACCCATACAAGTACGTTGGCCAAGCTACCATTTTACCTCTGTTTTTGTACTCCGATTCAAACTTAATTACATAATTAAATACATATTATCATTCATTGTTCTCCCTCAATTAGGTAAATGGGTTCTTCCCAAAATAGATGCATTTGATCTGTTAAACTAGCCACACCACAACATGTCTTGACATTTTCAGTTAAGTGTTATCGTTTCACAAATGACATAATTGTGGAAAAATCATAAGGTGAAAAAAGCAAAATGAAATGGAGTGAAAGTTATGCTAAATGCACCCAATAAATAAAGTAAAGATAAAAAATTTTGTCTTTTCCATTTATGGAAAGAAGATACAAAAAAGCTCACCTGGCTAAACGAAACCAATTAAAAAATATACTTATGCTATATAGCTTGGTGATGCCAGTCCCGACTCCCGATGCATATGCATCAGGAGATTTATTGTGCGCTACTTAAAGTGCACCGAACTCCGTCACCAATTTCATGAACCACAAAAACCAAATGAAAAAAGGGGCAAGCTATGTAGATGCATGGAGAAAAAAAGGTCACCATTGAAATCAACAATTACCCATGAAAAATAAAAGATAGTGGAATCTGGTCAAATTTTGAAGGTGTTCCCCTACAATGGACTGATGTAAGATTGGAGGAAATTATTTTAGATTATTAATATGCGTATCTTTTAGTGCTTAACCAATGTTAGTTGTGTGTGAAAAAGGTGAATCTACCTATTTTAAGCAAAAATAATTTGTGATTTAAATCAATGAATATAAAGCGTTCTAAAGAAAGAAAAAAATTAAATTGTTAGATGCGTATCACTGTTTTGATAGTTAGTATTTCATGCTGAAAATCCATATTTATCCCTGATATAAATTTGACAACTTATATCACGTTCAAATATAAAATGTATTATCTCATTTGTTGGTGGTATTATCTCATATAAAAATAATAATCTTTGGTGTAGAAATAACCATATAAGGTAAAGAAATAACCATTTGAGGTATAAAAATAACGATCTCAGATACATAAATAACAATATTAGGTACAGGAATAACAACATCAGGTATAGAAATAATGATATCAAGTATAGAAATGAAATTACGAAAAATAACCCTTGATATATGCGAAAATGATTTATACCCGGTATAAATTAGGAAAAGTCTCTTATTTCATTCAATGGTTAGAAGTTAGAGCTCTTCTAAGCTTAGTTCAGGGGAGTTCATATTATGAATGTAATTAGTTACATATGGAAGAAAAACTTTAGTTACAATGCTCACAGATAGCTGGTCTGATTAAATTCTAGCATTGAGTAGATCAGCGGATGAGTAGATTTGTAGGTGATGGAAACTGCTTAAATGGCAAAAAAAGAAGCTGAGACATTAAATAATTGTAATTTCTTTGGACCAATGTTTTCTCTAGCTAATTGGATTTTATTGCTAATTAAATGAGGTATTTTCTTTTTTGCAGTTTCACAATACTTAAATTTAATCATATTAAATAATGATTACTTATTATTTCAAATTTAATTGATCGACTTTTCACTTGTTTTTAAGATTAACTTTACTGATAAACTTATTCCATATAGTAGCTAGATTAGTGGAGAAATCCCTTTCATCCAAATTTTTAGACCCTTAAGTATATATGAGAAAGATTCCACTAGAATTCTTGAATAATTTATACGAATCACTTATTATTAATTTATTACTTAAAAGCGACAGAAAGTACGGCGTGTATAACTTCTATTAACAAGGAAGGATCTTTACCTTTGAAAGTAACTATATAGGTAATCTTCGATAACCGGATGCTATAGTATATATAAAAGACAATTATTAACCTTTTGGTACATTTGAAATGTTAGTGTGGATTGTGACTCATCTTATTTTACTATTAAAGTTATAACTATTTTCTCTATTTTTATTTTTTTGCCCTATTTGATTTTTTATGTTTTTCGAGAAACAGTTGATCTCCAATTCAATAAGATAAAAAGTTATGAAATTTTGATATTCTAAAATTTGTATTAAGATCCATCCAATAAAATTTCACTTGAATATATTATTTTTCATAAGATAATGAAAATTTATGGTCAATTTTTTTTAATTTTGACTAAATAATTAAAGTAAACCAAAAATAAAGTGACAAACAAAGTAATATTCCTTCGTCCCCCAAAGATTGTCTCATTTGACTTTTCGCGGTATTTAAGACACAATTTTTAACGTTTTTATATCCAAATTCGTAAGGAAAAAAATTATGAAAACTTGATATTCTAAAAATTTATATTGAAATACATGCAAAAATATCCTACTTCAATATATTATTTCTTATAATATGATGAGAATTTAAGGTAAAATTTTTTGAATTTTGACTTTATAAATAGAAATTAAACAATTTTGAAAAGACGGAGGAGTATCAATTAATGTTTTATTATTTTCCTGAAATTCTATATCCATGGTTGGAAAGTAGTTCCAACATGACTGACAGATGTCACGATTCAACAAAAAGAATAGACTCGAAGATTTAACTTTTTCAAAACATGTTTGCAAGATCGTTCATGCAATTGGTTTGGAAAAAAGTGCTTAAAAGATTTAAGAGAATTAAGTTAACCATTCTCTCTATATGTCAAGAAAGTTCTTGGAAAGCTGTAAATCAAAGGGCTTTCACTATCAACGGTAGCTGATTATTTATGCAAGTTATTGGAGGGTCTTTCGCCAAGTCAAACCTTCCCCAAATAAATTGTTTTTGTCAATGAAAAAGACTCGCTCAAATGGCATTACCGTTTACTCTTTACTTGATTATTTTGTAAAATCCATTAGATATTCTATCACCCTAAATTTGATAATAGAATACCATGGAATCTTCTTTCTCAAAAATTAAGCAAAGACATCATATACAAAAACAAAACAAAATGAAGATTTTGCAACACTGTGTACAGTGGTATATTTTTTTTACATATTATTTTTAATTAGTTCATAGGTAAAATTTTAAAAAATTTACAACTTTCCTTCTAGAGGCTTTTTTTTGGTAAAACTAGGAGGCCAAATGTCCTGCAAGAAATGATTTCCCTCCCTTGCACTTTTTGGGGGAAAAAGATATTATCAAGAAGCTTGAAATTCTACTAAAAAAGTTCTAAGAAATACAGTTTTAGTAATATAAAAAATAATATCCATAAGACACATCATTACTCAGCTAGAAATGAAGTTAAATTTTATTTAGTTTCTTGATGTTAAAAAATGAAGTTACATCCAAAGTAAGCTGATATATAGTGTTTCGAAAGTGAAATCTTGGAGGCAAAAGCATGACATTCAATGGAATGTTGAAGACACAAATGACAATGGATTCGAGCCTAGAAAGAACTGGTTGTGTGAAAACCACATAATCTGGTAAAATGAAATGAGTAGCTATCATTCTATTCAACTTAGAGGAAAATTGTAGGAGATTTGATGGTTAATATTGATAAAGCTATGTTATCATTTTCACTGTTATTCAATTCGTGTTTGATCTATTTATCTAGAAAATAAGATGAAAACTCCTAAAATGAGTGCTAAAATAGTGGATATATATTCTCGAGCTCTCATTAAATTAACTCAATACCACTCTTAGTCTAATCCATCCTATATACAAAATACATAAGACGCTTGAAATGCAAAGGAAAAATGCACGATTTGTTTGATTTAGAGTTAGTGCTCAAGTTTTGCCCAAAATGTGGCTTCTTAATTTTTAGGTTAATTTGTAAGTCATGTTATCGACTATAAGGGCATAATGATGATCATTACTCGAGTCCGTCAAAAAAATACTAGAGTCTGTCAAAAAAGAAATGAGTTTTTCCTAATTCATACATGATATAAATTATATCAGGATATTGAAATTTCAAGTATAAGTATTGTTATGTAAGACATATGTATTGTTATATCATATATAGATATTGTTATATTATATATAGAAATACAAAAGATATGAAAATAAAGAAAAACTCATATCAAATATAGACACTATAATATCAGATATATAAATAAAATTACGAAAATATCCCTTGATATATATTTATATCAGGTATAAATTAATAATTTCTGAAAAAGAAATGATGATCCCACTCATAGAAAATTACTGGACAGCCTTGCCACAACAGCATTCCTAAGCAAACCACTATAATTAAAACCACTTACTGCTCACAGTAAGATTATACGACAAATTGCTGATTAATAACCTTATTAACATACAAATTGAGCATCCATTAACCATTAAGGGCAGTAAAGAGGTGGTAGAGCACAATTTTAGTACCAACTTTTCCCTTTAAATCTCTCTTAGGATCAGACAACCATGTGAGGCCTAAGGAAGCAAAGCAAAGTGCATCATCAGGAAACTCCCATGCCTTTAATTTGGAGGGATTTGAAGTCCCTACTTTCCTACTTGTTTCTTCAAAAGCCATCTCTATTTGATGGGCGGTTTAAATCCTAACACTCCCCCACCCAAAAGTCATGTGGCTCCAACTTTCCTACAATTTCCCTTTTAATTAGTATATACTTTATACTATATGCTTATGTATATAGTTCTATATTTGCTAAATGTGGTGTACTGACTAGTAAGAATATAATCTTGGTAAATGAACAGCGGTACAATATTTTCATAGGTTATACTATGAATTTGTTTTTTTTTTTTTTTTTTTTTTTTTTTTTTTTTTTTTTATACTTTAAACAAGTATCAAAGACACCTAAGGTTGCTGTCTTTGCATCTTATTCTCTGTTGTTTTAGTAATTATTGTCCAAGAAGAGTGGATAGTCATCCATTCATGGAATCTTGAATTTGGTCCTCACTTGATATTTTGTTGTACTTGGAATATAAACAAATAAAACCATGCACTTTCATGGTTGATTCAAGAATAAAGGATACAATTTTAGACAAATAATTAATAATCAATCTAGTAATTTGAAATTCTTCGTAACAGGAGATTACATATGTCTAGACATGAGCATTGGGTCGGATCAGAGTCGGGATGTATCACATGCAAAACGTACCAGGCTGGGCTTGGTAAAAAAAGAGGCAAAAGGGGCCGAATCGGGTCTAGCCGTACAAAAAGAATATAATTTTATCTATAGAGGGTGATAGTTTGCCTTTACTACCTCCAAATTTTGGCAGTGGACCATCGGCAAGTATGGAAATAATTTATTCCTTGATAGTGTTTAAAAGTCTTACAAATTATTGACATATTATTCACCCGACTTGACCCATTAAAGACCTAATAAAATATGACCCTATAAACGACTGACTCATTTAAGCCTATAATTAATTAAACCCTTTTACAAATGGGCCCAACAAGAGCCTTTAATGAGGACCCTCTCATTTGAACATATTTATATACGACTCTTTCTACTTGTTTATTAGCGGTGTATAGGTGGTTTAATTATGTATTACAACTATTTGTGTTTTTTCATGGCTGTTTTATTGATCATAACTTTTAGCTCCCCTCTTTTATCTTTGAGAAAATAAGTATGGTTCAATTCAAAGTGAGTTCGTATCAAGATGTGCCTAGTAAGTAGAGATTATCCTAATATAGATATCCAATGTATAATTCGTTAACATATTTCTTTTTATAAAAAAAATCAAAAAAAAGTAAAAAAGTGTTAAAAAAATAAAAGTAAAAGAATGAGGTTTACGTAAAAGTATACAATTTTTTTTTCTTCTAACTGGCCAGTTTCAATTCTCATAATACAATTTCATTTGCAAATAATGCAACTTCAATTCTAAATATTCCAAATTTAAAAAAGGAAATGAAGGTAAAATTTTAGACCCATGTGAAAATATAAAAATATATACAACTTCCATTTTTAATAGTGCAATTTCGTGTTCTATTAATGTAATTTCATTTGCAAATATTGTAATTTTAATTCTAAATAGTACAATTTAAAAAAAAATACCCATTTTACCCTTGATTTTACTTATATCATATATAGATCGGGAAAGCCTCGTTACAAATATCATGAATTTGTGCTAGGAACAACTAACTGCCCCAAGTTGTAATACTAAAGTATATAGTTACCATACTTCCTCCATTCTTTTCTCTAGCTATTTCAACATTTGTAATTTAATACGTGTCAATACACAACTTTAAAGTGTTTAAACTAATATATTTGATTGTTGTTTTTTCGTAAACATTTTAAAAATTTTATAGCATATATATATATTTTAAAAGTATATACTTCTTTCGTTCTTTTTTATTGTTCCTACTTTGTAAAATAAGAAATTTTAAATATTATATACATTCTTATTGTGAATATTTATCACTTATATGATTATTTTATGCCTAAGTTACCATCACTAAAAATTTAAAATCTTAAACATTCCTTAGTTCAAGGTGAAAATTGCATTGAAAATTTGATCAATTTGTAAGTATCCACACATATTCATAATTACCCACCCTTTTCCACCGTTTCTCCTTGTTAAAATTAATGAGTCAACCACAATATTATTTTATAATTAAATATTATTTTTATTATCTTCTAATTAATTAGTCACTCAATCAAGATTCGCTAAGTTTCTTGTTTTTATTTTTTGACCTTTGATTCAATATAACAACAACATATAGTAATGGACAGATTATAGTAAGATGATTCTTAGTCGTCATTCCATCATTGTCTACATCCTAAATGTTGCAATAAGTTAAGAAAAAAGAAGTGCAAATCTGTAAGAAAATTAATGTCATCAAATACTAAGCATTTGACATTTGAAATCCAATTTAAGGTTCAATTTCAACATGTAAATTCGGTTATTATTGAATCAAAATTTTAAACTACATTCCATCAACTAAGTAAATCTATAGATGTATATCGTCACGGACATGACCTTGATACTATATAACAATCGGCCAACATATATAAATTTGACAAATTTCTACTACCATTATCCTAAAGAGAAAAAGGGCATAACAATCGGCCAACATATATAAATTTGACAAATCTCCCTTTCCTTGTTTTGGATAGTCAGTTTGCCTTTGTTTTGGGTCGTTATATGAGTGACAATATTATCCTTAGCTTAGCCATGAGCTTATGGATAGGATTAACAAAAGGAAAAATGGATCGGTTCATCTTGTGTCTTTAAAATTGGATATAAGTAAGGCCTATGATAGGGTCTCATGGGATTTCTTGATGACTGTTCTTCAGGCTTATGGATTTCCGACTCACTTTATCTAATTAGTGAATCAATGCATATCAATAGTGACCTTTAAAGTTTTGGTTAATGGTAGGGTTTCAACTTTGTTCTCACCAAAGTAGACTTCGTCAAGAGGACCCCCTTTCTCCATTTATCTTCCTCTTTTGTATGAATATCTTGGGTAGAATGCTCCATCTGGGTGAAGAAATGAATCAATTCCAAGGAATTCAAGTGTCTCGTTGAGCTCCGAAAACTAACCATCTTTTCTTTGCCAATGATGTGCTTCTTTTTTCAGAATTAATCAGTCAGCAGCTGAAGCAGTATCTTCTATTGTAAGACGTTTCTGCAGAATCTCGGGTCAGTAGTTGAATCTTCAGAAGTCTCTTTTCAAGGTAAGTCCAAATGTACCTTTAGCCAATAAAGATGCATATACATGTATCTTATAGATACAAGTTGCTTAAAATTTCGAGAACCACCTTAGAGCTCCTATTGACATTATCGAAAGTCGTAAGATACATTTTCAGTTTCTCATTAATAAAGTGCTTTCAAAGATATCAGCATGGAATTTGGCCTTACTTTCCTTACCGCAGCGCCTAATTCTCATCAACTTTGTTCTTATGTCCCTGGCTTCTTCTATTCTCTCCACAATGGAGATTCCAACTTTAATTTCATCAAAATAAGATTCTTTGGCAGTTAGATTTTTGTGGGAAAAACAGTCTCAAGGGGGAATTCATTGGGTAAAGAAATCAGTTGTTCATTAGCCGAAAGGCATGGGAGGATTGGGAGTTTGTTATTTTTCGGACTTGAATAACTCCTATCTGATGGAGAAGGTCTAGCGTATGGCCCATAACCCCCAACTACTTGTATCTACATTTTTTCAGCATCTTCTCCTTTTGGCTTGATTTCAGGAAACGTGAACGATATTCGAAATTCCATATTATCATGGGGTTTTCGAGGTTTACGGAGAGCGGAAAATATTATTCTTGAAGGTTGTTTTTGGAAAGTAGGCATTGGAAAATCAATCCGGGCTTGTTCAGATAAATGGGTCAAGGATCATGTTCCGATTTGTAAATCAATAATCTTTTTACGAGACGTAACTCGATTCGGGGTTAGTTATTTTTTGGACTAGGCTACATGTAATTGGAAATCAGTCAAACTGTTTCAAATTTTTTAACCGGTCTTGGCAAGGGAAATTATGAGCCTTGACCCTCCCTTTCCTAAGGAGGAAGATTCCTTACATTGATAGTTCCATGAGTCGGAAAATTTCACCATGAAATCGTGTTATGCTTTCCTTCGGAAGCGTAAAGCCTCTCTAGAATTTTTTCTATGTGGACAGCCAATCAAGCTTTTTTCGTGTTTTATGGCATATCCTAGTAAGATCCACCTAGCTAATTTTTTTTGTGGAAAATAGCTTATGAGGCTCTTCCAGTCACGTTACAACTTTTCAAACGTGGTTTGGATGATGTCTAATTGCCTTGCACTGAGTGTGGCTTGGATAATAAAAGTGTAGACCATATCTTTCGTTTGTGCCCCTTTGCAATTCATGTTTGGCAAAGCAGTTCTTTAGTAATTCCTTCAGATCATCAAAGATATCAATCCATTAGGGAATGGTTGTCTACTAATATCCGTATTTTCTATAGCACGGATGGCTTAAGTGGTCCAAAGATGTTACGGTTCATTGCTACTCTCAAGGCATTATGAAACAGAGAAATGACTTGGTTCTTAACAATATTAGAAATAACTTCTCCTCTTGTTTGGCACCAATTGAATAATATCTATTTGATCACTCTGTTTTCCTAGAAGGCCGTCATCAAAGTTTACGGTTTCTATATCCTCCAGAACTAGTTAATCATCTATCACCGGGTTTCAACTTAGTACCTTTGGGTAAGTATTCTAGTTTTTACGCACCAATAATGATACAAGTTGATGGCTCTTGGAAGCGGGAATCTGGAAAGTCGGTAGATGGTTGGGAGATATGCATTTCAAATTTAGATCATCATAGTGGATCTTTGAGTGGAACTGGGGGATCAAATGTGGGTTTTGTCTCCTCGGCTCTCCAAGCGGAATCCTTGGCATGCTTGAACGCTCTTTAATGGTGTTTAGCTAAGGGTTTATTATCTTGTCGTATTCTTACAGACTCACTAACTCTGGTATCTTTCATCCGAGGTGCTAGTTTGGACATTTTGTAAATATCTAATACGAGACGTCGTATTATGTCAGTTGCAGCACAATTCGAGGTGTGCCTCATCCATCAATTGGAGCGCTCTGAAGTTGGAAAAACACATATAAGGGAAACCTCTGCCCTCACCTCCTTTTTGTCTTAAGTTTTCTTTTGTTTGTTTTTCTTTCTCGTCAATTTCTGGGATGTCAAAAAAAAAATTTATTCACCTTTGTTATAAATAATCGGTTATTGTTGCTGACTTCAATGGCAATTTAGTTCCTAAATAGTGATGTGATAAGAATCTTATACAACTAAATTGTAACGTTTAATGATCATAGTAGAACATATGATGATCTTTCAAGTTTATCAAAGAATATAGGACGGATTATAATATAAGACAAACGTATAAATAAAGATTATATATGGACAGATTAAAATTAAAGCTGAATGTTCATAATAATGTGGATGAACAACTTAACTTAAAAATTCTTACAAACCCTATAAAATATAATCGTAGATGGTACAGAACAGATGTTACCTAACAAGTTCAACATTAGCTAGCTTTGGTATCTTTGCAGAAAAGATACCATTTGTAATAAGTAGATTCTTTTTCAGGTTGCAAATTGATGGTAACAAAGTCATAAAAATTAAACTAGTTTAGCAAACGATCATGATGCATGCTGCTTCAAAGTACACATAAAGTGCACCGAATTAATTAGGCAAAATGTAGTGATTAAGCAGTAACCATTTTCTATGATGTCAGTACTAATTTTTGTTCTTAGTAACGTGACATGCAGTTTGGAGAACCACCCATTCACTCCCCCTGTAGTTCCGTACCCAAATTTTGCCCAAGTGAAAGACCGAAAGTTACCATGCCACCCATGAAAGTATCTTGAGCTGAATCTGAGTGGAAAAGTGGTGTTTTTGAAGATTGCAATGATTTGGGATGGTGAATGCATGCCAGAACTTGGCAATCACGTCTCCTGTCAGATGCACGAATTTTGTCAGAGGAGCTTCTTTTCTTTGCTGGTCATTGAAGGGGTAAATGAATCTCTAGGCTCAGGTCTTATTTGATTGATAAGTAGGGGTGTGAAATCGGGTCAACGGGTCGGTTCTGGGTTGATCCATTACGAGTCGGTTCTTATCGGGTCAATTTTGCCTTTCGGGTCGGGTCATTATCTGGTCGGGTTAAATCGGTTATTTGCTTTGTCGAGTTTGGGTCGGGGTTCAGGTCGGGTTGTATTCGGTTCGGATCAATGTCGGTTCGGATCGTATTCGGTTCAGGTTGTATTCGGTTCAGGTCAAGGTTGTTTCTAGTACAATTGGGTCGGTTCACGAACGGGTTATAGCGGGTTATTTCGGATTCGGGTCAAGGTCGGTTCTGGTAAAATCGATTCGGTTTCTGAACAGGTTATAGCGGGTTATTTCGGGTTCGGGTCAAGGTCGGTTCTGGTAAAATTAGATCGATTCCTGAACAGCTTATAGCGGGTTATTTCGGGTCAAGGTCGATTTTGATAAAATCGGACAATATGATGGTTAATTTATAAATTGGATAATGATGATGTTGATAAGTCATTTAAAAACAAAATATTTATGAGGTAACGATTATTAAATATGTATTATCCTATCAAACTAGTCTATAACATACGTTGCTAATTTTATATATACATAAGAACTTGTAATATATTTAGTTTAAATCGACAATGTCAAGTTCGTATAAGTGAATTAAGTTAAGTCATATTAATATAGACTAGTTAAAATAAATTGTATGGGTTCGAATCAAATATGATCTTATTGATTACTAGTCCTTGAATGATATAAATTATGATGACAATGACTTAATGAGTTTTGTATATCACTATTTCATGACTGATTCTAGTTAGTGACTTATGGAAAGCTGAAAAATGTTGGTAGATTTAAAAATGCCGAAATGCGTAATCATTTGTTAATAAGTACTTAAAAGTTTATAACAGAAGATGTGAAGTCGTTACATAAGTCGCAATATAGACACATAACATAGTTACAACTTTACAACCCGTAATTAAAATAACTCAAAGATTACATTTTTAAAATTTGTTCGCGATTAAATTAAAGTTAATATTTTTCAAAAAAATAAGAGTTAATACGCTTATACGTGAAATCAAAATTTCCAAAAGTACTTATTATTTCAAAATATTCTAAAGCTTTTTGAATTTAGAAAACCGCTCATTTAAATTTTAAAACAATTGTTTTTTTGATTTTTCAACCGTTATGTTGCTCAAAAGACAAACCATCAAACGGATCATTGGTTCAACCGTTATGTTGCTCTTTTTTTTTTGAAAATGTACAACCATTATAAGAATATGACATTTATATAAAAAAGGTGATGTCTTCCTTTGTAATGTGAGTTTATTATTTTTTGGTGCTCCCCTATTGTAATTGGTATTGAGTTTCATATATAGAATGTCACTGGGGAGTAAACTTTTGTAATATCTTTGTTTTACCTTTTTTTATTACTTTGATAATTGAAATACCCCAAAAAAATTTACCTCCATACATTGATTAAAATAGTGTATATAATAAGTCTATATGCTCACTATTTAGTTGTCGAATATAGATGGTAGGAAAGAATTCGATACCTTAAAAGAATAAGAGATTAACTTTCAAATGTAAAGATAAGTAAATATTTAGCAATTTAACATATAAATGATCATATATTGACATTGTTATAAATAGAGGAATTCTATGAAAACTATATTTTAGTTTTTTATTTAATGCTATTTAAAGAGTATGTTGTAGGAAAATGATTGTCATTTTTAAAAAAGAAGAATGTGAATGAGATTTATGAAATAATGAAACCCCAAATTGAAAGGCTCTAATCTCACTTTTCATAGGCATAGACATGATGGTTTTTCTTTTTATTCGAATATTTAGTAAATATTTTAAAAAAATTATTTTCATAAATATACTTATTAAATAATTAAATTAATAAAAATGTTTGGTTTCAAAGTTATTAGATATATTAGGTAAAAATATAGGTCTGTCAAGATTGAGTCATATTCACATATATTCAGATTGTTAACATATCTAGTGAATTCAGGTAAAGAATTGTTATAAATCGGGTTATATTGGTTATGTGTAGGTTTTAATCGGTTTTGGGTTCTTTTCGGGTCGTTAACGGGTCAGACATGTCGGGACCCTCAAGGTCGGGTCTGTAATGTGTCGGGTCCCTAACGAGCCGGACATGCATCGAGTCTTTCGGGTTCGGGCCTTTGAATATCAGGCCAAATCGATTTCGGGTTAACTTCAGGTCGAGTTGGGTCGGTTTTCGGTTCTCACTTTTCGGGTCATAATCAGGTCGGGTTCGGTCGATTTCGGGTAACTTATTGGTCGGGTCTGATTCTGACAACTCTGCTTATGTTGGCTATAAATGAAGTGGGTTAATTTATACAGGGCGTTATGTCAATTGGAGAAGTTTTCAATTGTGCCCATTTTTATTTGATAGTAATTTTTTATGTTATAAGTTAGATCTAGAGAAACTCCTTGATTGGACTATTGGATGGTGTTTCCTAGATCAATGTGTACATGATTTTACCATGATTTTTAGTCTAAATGATGCAAGGAAAGTAAGCTTAATATAGTAAAAATGTAAAGATTGATATAAGATATAGTGAATCTCTAAATATTGCTTATGAATCTCTCTACCTATCGCCCGTATAAAATTCATATTTTGAACATTATTTGGCCACATTTACCTTATAAATGGAAAAAATTATATGCTCCATGGACGAATTGTCCAAAGTGGACAGTTTCAAGAACCATCCGAAGTGGACTATCATTCAAAGTGGATGATTCATCCATTGAGGAACCACCCATTTTTACAACGATGTTAGTCTAAACGATGTAAGGAAAATAAGCCTAATATAGAATATTTACACTAAAATAAGCCTAATATATATATATATATATAGAAAAATTAATAATTTATATCTAATATAATATCAACAAATATTTTCTTAATTTTATTTTTATATATAAGATCATAATATCTATACCTAATATATATTTATCTATATTTTTATTTTTTTTAATATTTTTATATTTTATATAACAAGATATTGTCTATCATATTCCTGCGGTCATATATGGCGAGAGACGGTCAATCGGTCATACATTAAAATAGAAACTAAAGTCCCAAAACAGTTATCAGAATAACCCCTTTTTGTTGATGCTAACAAGCTATATCTTGTACGAATAGGTAAACCCGAATATGTATCAGCGCAACCGTTTCCCAAAGGAAATGAGCATCCATCACAAAATGTTTGGTGTTTGGTACTGCACTAAATGAACAATAGAATCATGACGATGAGGGCAATGTAGCTCAAGTAACAATCTACGAAGCCATCATGTCTTAAAAATATACCTCATAGAACGGGTTGGAAAAGCTCATAAACGAGCAATTTTAACTAGACTTTCGACTTACTTTCTTTTTTTCAAACACAATGTAGCCTAGGGGTGGCCACCGGTCTGGTTCGTGCGGGCTTGGCCGGGCCTGGCAACAGGCCAGGCTGGGGGAATCGGGACCGGGACCAGGACCGAACTGGTCCGATTCAGGGCTGGGGTTGGGTGATTCGGTACCGAGTCGAACTGAATCGAAAACCGAATCACGAACCAAATCGAACCGAATCATGAACCGAATGGAACTAAATCACGAACCGAATCAAACCGAATCGAATAAAAAAGAATTACATATAAACACATTTATAAATTAGAATAAAGGAAATGTTTCGAATGTAATTAAACGTTTGTAATCATGTATTACTAAATTTTTTTTAAACTTTTAATTACTTGTAATTAATCATTTGTAATTATGTATTATTAAGCATTTGTAAACTTTTAAATAAGGTCATTTTTTATTTTTTTTCTTGATAAGTATGTATTATTAAACTAATTACGTATATTTACCTAATTTCATATTTACGTATTATAAAGAAAATAACCTAAATAAACTAATTAACCTTTTATAAAAATAAATTTAATTAAACATGTGTTTGGGGATTGGGGGAAAAAGAAAAGGCTTGCACTTAATTTAGGAAATCAAAATTTAATTAAATAATTAAATATTGATTTTCAAAATTAAGTTGCATATGTATCCTAAAGGAATCAAAGCCCATGTAGTTCTATTACATACGTTGAGGGGTGCCTAGCTAGCTAGGGACAGTCCCCTAAGGGCCCGAACCTCCTTCACCTGTTGCGTTGTCGCTTGATTCGCTCGTGTCCATTATCATCCAAGGATCGTTTTCGTCGTTGTCCTCCTCCCTCAATCCTTGGGTCATACGCTCCGCCTGATCCCAATATTTCTTATATATGCATATTTCTATGCTCTTCGGTGATAAGCGGGATCTCTTCTCATCAAGTACTCGTCTACCTACACTAAAAGTAGACTCGGAAGCAATAGAGGAGGCGGGAATTGCAAGGATATCCTTTGCAATTCTTGCCAGAATGGGAAATTGTCGTTCGTGATCGCGACACCACTTAATAATAGAAAAATTTGCATCTGTTTCATGTTGGTAAGAAAGATATTCGTTAATAGTATAAAGTGAAGAACAAGAAGAAGCCGATGTTTTTGATTTTTTTAAAATTCTACCAAGTGCTGGCTTCCATCGCGTACCAGAACTTCCACTAGACGACGATAAATTTTGGGAAGCTGCATAAATAGAAGCATAATGATCATATAAACTAGATAAAACATTTTTACATTTTACTATATAGGCATTCACATCGTATTGTAAACTTAGAGCATTATAATAAAATTCTTACACGTTTTCTAAACATGTAGTCTTGACCTCGGGATCAAGAATAGCAGCTATACCATATATGATGGGGAATTCACTAAAGTAAGAGTACCATTTACTTAGCATACTAGTAATTACATCACTAATTTTGGTGATGTTGAAATGCTCGCTAAGAGTGTTAACTACGCTAACATACTCTAATATAACTAAATGAATGTTAGGTTTGTAAACATAAGAGAAAATTTTGGTTGTATGGTCAAATGCTGCTAAAATATCACAGATGTAAACTACGGTATTACAATAGAAATCAACAATAAGTTCATTAGGAGTCGCTCGGGTTTCGTTATAAATAATGATCAAAACCTCACGGTATTTAATGGCATCATCTAACAGTCTATGTGTTGAGTTCCAATGGGTGGGTGTATCAAGACTCTATTGTCTTTTCTTAAGGCCTCTTTTCCTACAAAAGGCCATATACTTCCTTCTAACCGAGGCCGTAATCCTAATCTGTTTAATTACACTCCTAATAGGGTTAAGCAAGTCACTTAACTCAGCTAAACCTTCTTGAACCGAGAGGTTCATAATATGTGCACAACAACGAACATGTAATAGATCTCCACTGTTTATTAAATTTAAGCTTGACTTTGATATTAAATAATCTATACATTTTGTGTTTGCTGAAGCATTATCTTAGGAAAGGGAAAAAACTTTATCAAGCAAGTAAAAGGTCTTAAGACATTCTACTATCCTTACCTTAAGGTTGTAACCGGTATATCTCTCCTCCATAGCTTAAAAGAAATGATACGTTTTTGAATGTACCACTCATCATCTATCCAATAGGCGGTTATACAAAAAAAGGTTCACCAAAACAAGAGGTCCATGTATCATTAGTAAGGCTAATACAACCGTTAAAAGTGCAAAACATTTCTATTAAACTACTTCTATATTTGTAATAAGAATTTTGGGTATGACGTTTAATCGTGTTCCTAGGGACACGTCTATAAGCGGGTTGTAAAGAAGTTCTAGTGAAATGTTCAAAGTTCGGACTCTCACCATATCTAAATAGTAATTCATTTGCAATCACGAACTTAGCCATTTCATCAATCTTTCTATCTCTGTTATATATAAAAGGCATACCTCCTCGGGGCATGGGACCCATGTACCCGTGTAGTTGTGTCTGACTTGAAGATTTTGCTGTGCCTGTGGATTCAGATGCTTCCAGGTTTATTTCGTGTACTCCGGTCAAGTGACGGGATAATGTCCCCGTCCCATAACAGGTCTTCCATGAATAAGAAGTTATTGGCTTCTTCCCTTGTTGCTTGCATATCAAGCAATAGCACATGCATTTATTCCCTTTAGAAGTAGCGTCGGTCATTAAGACCTTCTCAAAATATAGCCACACAGGTGAAGATTTCTTTCTACGGTTAGTAGACTCGGGTACTCCACCTTCATTATCTTCACCTTCACCTTCACATTCACATTCATTTCATATCAAGTTAAGCCAAAAACTAACATCATTAACTAACTAATTATTTAATTAACATAATCAACCAAATATAACATAATCAAGTAATTTCACATAACAAATCAAATAATCCAACATAACTTCAACATTATCAACTAATTAAATATCAACAACTTAATCTAACATAATCAAATAATCTAACATAACTAATCAAATAATCTAATTAAACTAAATAGTTTCATATCAACATTAATTAATTAGAAGTTTAAGAGTTACCTTGAGGAGTAAACAGAGGCGGACACATCTGCGAAGTTGGAGTTTGAGGAACTTGAGCAGCAGGAGTACCGAAAAGTTGTTGCTCCAAGTTTTGAGCAAACTTTGTGGTATCATCGAAGGAGATGCTCACGCTGAGTCTACCTCTTGAAGCCATTTGTTTTATGAAATGTAGTAGTAAATAAGTAACTTAAGAATAATAAACCAAGTAATTAAGATAACTAATAAAGATTAAGAGAGTAATTAAGAAGAATATTAGTACTAATAAGTAAGCTAATTGTATTTATTAGTAATTGAGAGTGAGTTTGTGAGGATTGAAAATCGAATTGAGGGGTTTATATAGGGTTCATTGAAACGGTTACAAACGGTCACAAAGCAACGACTATTTCGACCAAATTAAACGGGTCGAGCTGACGTGCCGGGCCGGTCCGAATCAGTGGGTCGGTTCGGTCCGAATCCGTGGGCCGAATCGAGCTTGTTTGCAAAACGAATTGAATAGGATAAGGGTTGGAAATTTAGAATTCGTATTCAACCCACTAGAGAACAAACTCGGTCCTCCAGCGGCCCGATTAGGGCTGGGCTTCCAGCGGACCAGGTTGGGCTGGGCCGGGCTGAATTGGCACATTAGCACTTCTAATGTAGCCTAACATTTAGACGACGATGAAATACAATTATTGCTTAAAAAACAATATCTTGGAGTTACCGTTGCGTGTTAAGAAATTCTGCATTAGATAAGTAAACATGTGTGTAAGAGCTGATAGATATGAAAATCCATGATCGAGAGATCGTTGATTAATACATAATGCCGCACCAAAATATTGTTTTACAACATAGTTTGAATTCATCAAAATGTGACTCCTTGGCCTCATGTATAAAGAGACACCTCCTAATTACATACTACATTCCTCTCTTTGTTTTTATCCTGTTTTTATTTATATAGTCAAAGTTTAAAAAGAATGACTACAATTTTTCATCATGTTATAAGAAATAATATATTTAATTTAAATCTCGTTGGATGCATTTCAATATAAATTTAAATTTAAATTCGTCAAAATGTGGCTCCCTAGCCTCATGTAGAACTATTAAAATCCGACTCGACTCGATAAACTATACAAAATTGACATGACCTGACTTAATTATAACCCGAAAAATTGTGTCTGACCCGTTAAAAAACTAAAAGCGATATGTTACTTCTTACCATGACAAAACCTATTTGTAGTGAGGAATTAGCAAAACAACTGATACCAGACTCTTGTAGCTTATTTGAGACAAACCAATAACAAAATATTCTCAATATTCTTGTCAAGCTCTTAAAGAATTATTGTTGCTACAAAGTCTCTAAAATATGACCTACCCTTTGGATCAAAGAGGAAGCATTTACAAATTCAATATGTCTTTGTTGTTTATTGTTTCGAAGTTAGAGATGGTAAAGTATTTACCATCACCACAAAAACTCTACAAAAGTGTTTGTTTCTTCAACATACGTTATCTTTTGTAATAATAACAAGAGAATATTTTAGGCATCTTCTTTTACCTCAATTTTACTTTTAATTAAATCAGTTTTTCATCATGATAAACCCAAAATCTTATCTTATTAAAGCCATTAAAGGTAAGAACTCGGAGCATTGTTTGAGACATTTACTAGTCTAGTTGTACTATTATTAAAACTCTAAGGTATAACATATTATCTCATTATGTGTCATTATTACTTAGTAGTGATTAGGGATGGCAATGGGTCGAATTTGATTGGACTCGGACCCATATCTATTATTTTCAAATTAGACTCATATTTGCCTCAAACCCATTGGGTCTTAAAATTTCAAACTCTTACCCAGATCCACTAAATCTGATGGATCTCGGGTCTAAAATGGATCTAAAATGGATCCTTAAGATATTTTTATGGGCTTATTATTCATATGTTTTATAATTAGATGTATTTTTGCATTTTAAACCTTAGAATTGTTTACCGATTAAGTGTTATAAAGGAATATAAATTGCATTATTGTGTCAAATGATATAAATTAATAAATCCTTTCTTAAGCACACAATTTGTATCGTTGAAATACTTGCAAAACAATCTTTAGTTCATTGAGTGGAAAACAACACTAGTAGAGAAATGTCTATTTGCTGCGGTTTTTTAGATTTAAATGCTGCAGTTATTGATACGAAGCACATATAGGCAAAGCACATGGAAAAAAAACAAATGTTGCGGTTTTTAGACGCAGCAATAAAAACAACAAACGCTACGGTTTTTAACATTATTTGCTGCGGTTTTTCTAATAACCGCAACATTTAATTGATTTTTTAATTTTTTTTATTCTGACATTTATATGTGCTGCGGTTTTCTAATATAACCGCAACACATAGAAATTAATTGATGGTTTCTAGAACAAAAAAAAATAATTAATAGGTCATTTTATGTGTTAATTTACTTGCATATAAAAGTATATTATTAATAATTAATATCTCTCAAAATTATTATATTTGCAAATCTAATTGTAATATACTATTACAACACAACACATTTAATCAAGAACATAATATGATCTAAACTAAGAATATCATGCATAATGTATTAAATAATATGTCAGAAAAGATAAGAAAACTTAAGAAATGATCAACCGTGAAGCATATAAATCCAAAATTCTATTATGACCACTCGTTTTGGTACGCAAAATCGCGATCTATAATATTTTATACTCAAAATGAGCATTCTTAATAGATTTTGAGTGCTATTCCGAGGTTTCGGAAAGTTTGTAGAGGCATATCTCTTAGCCCGGTAGTCCGAATGGTGTAATTTTTTTTTTGAAACCCCATATTTTTAGAGGTACTACACAACTATGTTACCCTTTAGCGGCCTTGTTGACGTATTATTTGAGATATTGAAAAAAAAACTTTGAGAAGTCATAAAATTGGCTACGAGACTCCGAATGGGGCTTATAATATGTCTAACTTGTGTATTTTTTTGAGATCTACAAGGGCAAATCAACCTTTGGGGGATTTGACCACTTATTTTCTCCAAAAAAGGCCTCTAACACCCTATAATCCATGAAATTCGATTTTTAAGGGTTATTCCTTCATAAACACAACATATAACATACAGATCTAAACATATAAGAGTTTTCATCTTCGCATTTATATATTAACAAATTATGGAATAAAGATTTTAAAAAAATATATACTAGGGTTCAAGGAATATACAAACCGTTAGATTTTGAACTTTAGAGTATGTAGACTTCTTCAAAATGGGAGAGATTAGTAAGCTTCAAAATGCTTCACTATGCCATATCCATGGAGGAACCAGTGGGAGAGAGGAGAACTTAGGTTATGGGGTTATAAGGTTAGGGCTAGAGACGAAAAAGGGGATGTTAAGTTATGGGGTTAGGGTTAGGTTTTTTTCGTGCGCTGAAATGTTGGGAGTCTAGGGATGTTTTCGTGTTTTGAAATGGCCTGAAAAAGAAAAGGTTGGGTTTATATAATAATGAACAAATGCTGTAGTTATTTAAATAACCGCAGCAATTATAACCACAAGTACTGCAATTATTTAAAAAACCACAGCACTTGTTCATTAATATATTAACATTTTCTAGGCCATGAATATTTGCTGCGGTTATTTAAAAAACCGCAGCACTTGTGTTATAAGTGCTGCGGTTTTTTAAATAACCACATCAAATATTCATGGATATATTTACATTTTCCATGCCATTAATAAGTGTTGTTGTTATTTAAATAACTGCAGCACTTATAACACAAGTGCTGTGGTTATTAAAAAAAACCGCAGCACTTATGACCATGATATTTTTCCAGAATTATATTTTCCATGGGAATTTCATGATGGAAATAAATGCTGCGATTTTTTTTAATAACCGCAGCACTTATAACCACAAGTGCTACGGTTATTTAAATAACTGCAGCATTCGTAATAAATGCTGCGGTTTTTTAAATAACCGCAACATTTAGGTTCATGTGCTTCGAAATGTATTTAATCGCAATAATTGAGACGAAGCAATTGAAGTGTTTTCTACTAATACAAGTAAGCACTAGAGTTAAAATCTAATACTGAATCAAAAGTCCTAACTTCAACAGTAATCTATTATAATTTTTTGAGATCAAGTGCATCGCTACTCTCAAGTTTTTACATCGCACATAAGCTAGTAATCTCAAACCCAGTTGAATATATTTGTGGGGGCACTAGTAATCACAAAGTATACATCAAAATTATATGAATATGTTTACCTAACGAGTGGCGATGAAAAAGAGTTGAAGACTTGCATTAGAGTGGTAAATGTAGGATGGAGAGGAGAAGAATAAAAGAGAAAGACGATGGAACAATGTGAATGAATCTATAATTTTAGTTTAAAATGGAAATTAGATTTTAATTTTATTTTTTTAAACTAAATGTGTGGGTCTAAGGGTCAAATCTGGATCGGATTTGGGTTTAAATTTTTTAGATCCGGACCCATATCCAACCCAAGGATATTTAGACCCGTATCAGATTCGAATCCAATGTGTTTACAAAAATTAGACCCAGATCCTAAAAAATGGGTTGGGTTTAACCGAGTCTTGATCGCATCTTGGATCCATTGCCACCTCTAGCAGTGACACGCCATGCTACCTCAACATTGGTCAATATTATTGTCTCACAAAAAGATATAATGTCAAAAAAAAAGATATAAATGCTAACATCTCAATTGATTGAGATATAAGCCACCACTTTATTACACAACTAAAGACATCAAATCCATAAATCTCTCTATTTTAATTTAAGGGGAGTTATTTTTCAGCCTAAGAGCATAAGCAATGCTAAGCAAGCTCAAATGTTCCCTCTCTTTCTCTCCTTCTCTCCTTCATCCACCTCATCTTCTCTCCCCTCCACCTCATTTTCCACTAATTTTACTTCACAACTTTCCCAAAACTTATATTTACTCCACAATGCTAAGATTACTTAATCAATTCTATCTCCTATGTTTACATACCTCTCCACCAATAACTAAGTTTCATTTTAATAAAATTAGAAAATTTGATCCGATAATTAGCAGTTTAGCACATTGAATAAAGTTTCATGATATATTATTCTAATAGTAAATCATTTTAATAATTCGGTGAATTGAAATTGAGGTTTTATTAAAAAAAGCTAGTTACGAAGATAAATTCATATTAACATATTCAAAAAACATGTATCATTAAAAATTTTGCTGCGATGGATTTTGGATTTTTTTTATAGCCGAAATTTTTATCGTTGAAATTATCAACGAAAGAAAGCATATATTATCATGACAAATGACAACTTTCTATTGAATAAAAAAAAAGCACTTGCAAATGAGCACCTCCCTTATTTAACTCCTCCCCATTTGTTGGACAAGTAGTTACAATGGAGGGCAAGCTCTTTTGAGGAGAGAAAATGCTTTTGGGAAAGTATCCTCCCATCCATTGCCCATGCTCTAAGAACGAGTCACTTGATATCACTGTTATATTATATATGTTGCGCCAATTAAGATGACAAATAGGAAAAAAATACACATAAGCAAGAAAAATACAATATAAGAAAACTTTCATTCTACAAGTAATCATACAAATTTTCTAAGATTTGAAAAAAAAAAATTCAACTCAGATTAGAAAATAAAAAAAATACAAATGTTTTGCATAAGTAAAATCAATCTTAATTTTTTCACCTAATATTATCAAATATTTATTTTAAAATTATTAAGTCCATCTTAAAGAATTATTTATATTACAATTCACTTATAATATATTTTATTAACAGGAAAATATTTATTACTCCATATATCGAGAATCACTATATATGATGAAGTCAATTAGAATCAAACAAATTTTTTCAAAAAAAAAAAAATTAGAATCAAACAAATAAAATGTTAATAGCATAATAAGTTTTTTTTTTTTAATCCTTAGCTATGCTGATGTCACTACAACTAATCCTTAGCCACAAGCTAGTACATCGTAAGCTCATGCTTATGAACATAAATTTTAATGTCCTTCGCCTCTATTTTATAAATCAAATTAAAAAAAAAGTAAAGTCTTGTTTAATAATTTTAAAACTTAATTGCTTCACCTGGCATATTTAAAACTAATTAAGTTTTGTTGACTACCAAAAAAAATCGATATCAATATCTCGTACTACGTAAACACTCCTTTTGTCTCTCAAAATCAAACCCATTTTGACTTTTTGTACTATCATGTGATTTGCTTGGCCATATTTTTTTATATAATAATGTATATAAAAAATAAAATTGTCAGACTAGTCTTATTATCTTTTTTAAAAATCATCAACTTTTTATAATTTTGATAGCATATATGTCAAAGTATTAATCAACAAAGGTCTTTGTCACTACAACTAATCCCTTATTTTTTCGACGCTATTTGTGGACATTTTCGTGGCCAAAAAGCATTGAGAAAATCAATGTCGAGAATTCTCAAGGCTTTTTTTCGTCGACAATGTCGATGCCTAAAACAGCCCAAATTGTTGAAATATTCATGCATTTGTCACATTGAAGTAATTCTTGACGCTTTTTACTGTCGACTTTCTTGACGCTTTTTGGCGTCAATTTTGTGGTTGACTTATTTTGGTGTCGAATTTCTTGACGCTTATTTTCGTTCTAAGATTTGTTGACGTTCAAAAAAGTTAATATAATAGGCTTTCTTTCTAGACTTAAAAAGCGTTGAGATTTCTAATTATTTTTTTAAAAAAATATATTTACAATACGATATTTATTTAAATGATATAATTTTAAAACGGAAAATGAGAATATATATGCTATATATACTTGAACTCTAATTTAAATGTATTGTCACGTACATGTACGTACGTCTTCAACACTAATTCAATAGAAGCTAATTAAGCTAATACTTAGCCACGTACACACACATAATATATATATATATATATATATATATATATATATATATATATATATATATATATATATATATATATATATATATATATATATATATATATATATATATATATATATATATATTAATCGAGAACTTAAATAACATTAATAATATGTCTAAAATATGATCATAAGTTTTGACATATATTTCACTACAACTAAATATAAGCCTATCTAAAAAAGCCATAAACATTATTTCTAATCAAATTTGTGCAATTAATAACTATAAGCCTAAAAACATAAATGTTACCCTAGATTTAATGATAGATATATATACATATATATGGTGGAAGCTACTTTGATGCGAAACTTATTATCCTTGCTTCTTCGTTGCGCACTTGTCATTTTTAACCTTCAAACAAATAAAAAAGAATTGATCATTTAAGTAAAAAATTTAAAATAAGAGGAGAATGTATATATCATATCAAATATATAGAAAATATTAAAATTCGTACATGTCTCACTACAAAAATTAACAAACATGACCAAAAACTAGATTTTCAAGTTCCTCTAATAGTGCCAATTGGATTTTAGAACAATATATCATATTCTCATCAAATACATACATTTTCAAAAATTTCGACAGAGTCTACTTTGTATTATTGACTATTTCCATTTAAAAAATTGACTTCAAACCTATTTGCAATCATAAATCAATTACAAACACCTAAATAATGTCATACCACGTTAAGTTAACACCGGCCAAACAGTCCCATCCTCCAATTTCAGACAATCATTCACATAAACCAACATATAATTAAAAGTTTTGTAAAACACTGATTGTGTAGCATTAGATTGTGTAGTATTAGATGGTAAATCCTTCTCACGTTTTAATATGATCCTATAAGAGAGAAAATGAGTATAGAATAAATACCGAAGGGCTTACGACATCCAAGACTGATTGTGTAGCATCAAGCAGCTCTTTTGAAGCATCTCCACTACGAACTTTTCCTAGAATTTTAACAAATTGTCTCATTATAGTTTTAAACATGAATTTAGTCTCTTGAAGTTGGGCTTTTAACATTCCATTTTCCTTTGACACTTCTTCCATCCTCATCTCCGACACTATTTTCTTACCTTGCACATCTTCTTGTAAGTAATATGTAAGAATTTTAAGGATAATCTCGTTATACTTAATTAAGGACATGCTAGAAGTTGGAGAACATAGAAAAACATGATTATTACATAATCAGCTTGTCAATTTTATATTTGATGTGACATCAATAAGCTATTAGATACAACTCTATGGAATTGATTTTGGGAGATTCGAGCTTCTTTTCCAGATTTTGACAGTTTCTGGTTCAATAAGATTTGTTAAGAAAGCTACTAAAGGTCATAAAATTGAGCAGGAAGGAAAAAAATTACATTTGATGTGACATCAATAAAGAAAAAAGATTTGTGTACTTACTTTTCCTTTTTCGGAATCCCAATACCATACTAACTTGCACCAATTATTACTACTAAGTCTATGTGGCACACCACTAAACATCTCACCAATTGTCTTCTCATCAGGTTTGTAGTATGCCTGCTTCTAATCATATTTATATTTCTTCCAACATTTACTAGTACGCTTCAAGGCTTGAGTGTCATATTCCACACCATTGGGAATCACGAATCAAACCTTGAGGAAAAAAGAAACAAAAGATTCAAGATAATAAGTCACAAACCTTATTGAATTAAAGTAAAAAAAATAGATGATAATGACACCATGTACAATAAAACAATAAAAAAATAAATATGCAAAGAAACCAATATTTTTACTTACTCTAATCTGTTTAATAATCCTAGCTTTCAAATACTGGTCAACTTTATGCCAATCCACTTCTCCAACTAGACAAAAGTCCTCCACCTTTGCAATACTACCAATGAATCTGACCAATATATGCCCACCTTTCCTAAGAGACTGGTACAAGTCATTGAATTCAACAAAGTACCTTACGCCATTGTTACTCCAGACATCAATTAGTTGTATTGAACCGCTCACCTCCCCAATATTCTCCTTAGCATCTGCATTGAAAAGTATAAATGGAAAAACATTAGCAATGGTCATAAAACGGTAAAATGGAAAAAGTATAATGATAAAATAAGCTTACCAATGGTCATAACCTCCTACTCTTTGTCATCAAATTCAACATTAGAAGGCCAATCAAGAAAAGGCTTTACCCGTAGAGACTTTAGTGCTTTTGATTTATCTTCCCATTCTTTAGCACTCTTTTTCTCTGTTTGATTAGGAGTACCACCAAGTCCTTCTAATCCACTTTTCCCTAAGTTCTTCACAATCACTTTGGAACATTGGGGCAAGGTATATGTGGAGTGTTTTGGTGGGGGGCATGAAGAAAGAGAGGAAGTAGAAGGGTATGTAAGTGAATCTAATGTAGTAGGTAATGGGATATTAGGTGAAACTGTGGGTGAAAGCTTAGGCGGAATTGTACTTGTGACCTTAGGGAACTCTTTAGTTTGTGGAGGGAGTGCACTTGATATTGTTCCAGTAGGTTGCGTTTTTCATATACCTTCTATTTTGTTGATAGTTGGTGTGACCTGTGTACTTTTTATAGAATTTAAAGATGGAGGTACAAAAGGCCCATATTAAAAACTTGCCTTAGGTGCCACATGATTTGACGGAATAATGTACCTTTATGTCGACGGTTGTGCATCATCAGTCAACGGTGTCATACCTGCACTAGCCACAACACTTTTTTTTTCTTGGATAAGTCATCTTTCACTCCAAGAAAAGTCATAATTTTATATTAAATTAAGATGTGTAGAAAAAAACTATGATAGAACATATAGAATGGCATAATCTTTGTCAAAATCGGATCTTCATGTATGATTAAATTGATGAAAAAACCAAAACAAACAAACGGTTAAGCATGAAGTCTAACAAAGATGCCATCCATACAAAAAATGCATGAAAAACCAGCCTACCTCTAGATTATAGCTCTATAGTATATAACACTTCTCAAACACAAAACCCAATAATCTTTGATGGTTACATAGTTTAAGGCTCATCATTAGGTATATTAAATAAGTCCCTAGGCTTAGTCTTAATTACATGAAGCCATCTCAACATAGAATATTTATTTTGTTAGAGATGGGAAAACAAATGGATCATCATATAAATCTCGACCTGTGTGCATCAACTTTGAAAAATTGACATAAACACTACAATTTGGGTATGTTTTGTAACCCCTACGTATATCAATCCAGTCACAACGAAACATTGAAACTTTGAAAGAACCACGATAGCTAAATTCAACTATTGATTTGAGTTTTTCATAGTATTCTTGGCCATCGACTTCCACCATAACTCTAGAATTTTGTGTCTTTTGAAATCGCTCACTGTCCATGGTATCAAATTTATAGTAATTGATGATGACACCATTCATCCTTTTACCGCAATCACTTACACCACCGGCTAAGGCTATTCATAGCTTTCCTTCTTCAGCACTATTATAGGTTGTGAGGTTTTACTTAAAAAAAAGTTAAACTTAAAAGGGTATATAATAATAAAATAAACTAGATCCAAATTTCTTAGCATCTACCTAGTTTTGTAGCCAATCAACAAACTCATTAACTATCCACTGATTTTTGAGATTTGTATCTACTTGAATTCCTTTAGATTGAGTCTCTTGTCGTTTTAGGATAATGAATTCACTTTAAAGATTAAAAACTTGGTTAATGGAAATTTTTAATATTAATATTCTTATAATGAAATTAATAATATATAACCATTGAATCTACTTACTTCATCGCACACGACACTCTGAGAGAGCAATTGTACAAGGAGAACAAAATCAATATCACTTGGAAGCAAAGATTGGAGATGTTGATAGGCACAACAAAGGGTCTACACCATCTTTATACTAGGGCCAAATACAAAATCATACATCAAGATGTCAAAGACTACTAATATCTTGTTTAATGAGAATTGGGTGACCAAGATCTTTGATTTTGGCTTATCAAAGATAAGACCTGAAATGAACATGAATCATGTTAGCAGGGTGGTGAAAGGCAGCTTTGGTTACTTAGATCCTGAGTACTTCAGAAGACAACAAGTAATAGAGAAATCAGATGTGTACTCTTTCGGGGTAGTCCTTTTCGAGGTACTATGAGCACGCCCAACTCTTAATCCTAGCCTTCCTAAGGAGCAAGTTAGCCTGGCAGATTGGGCACAAAGCATAGTCAAAAAGGGAAACATAGAAGAAAATCAAATTTCATAGAGTATATGCTGTTAGAGCCTTTTTTGGAGAAAATAAGTGGACAAATACTCCTACGGAGAATTTACGGTCTAAAGTTCTCGAAAAAGTAAACAATTTAGGCATATTATGAGCCCCATTTGGAGTTTCGTAACCAATTTTATGGCTTGTGAAGTATCTTAAAAAATAGGGCTTGTGTAGTACCTTCAAAAATACACAATTTAGACATAGTATGAGCCCTATTCGGAGGCCACTAAAGAGCAACATGGTTGTATAGTACCTTTAAAAATAGGAGGTTTAAAAAAAATTACGTCGTTCGGACTACCAAGCTAAGAGATATGCCTCTTTGAATTTACCGAAAACTCGGAATGCACCCGAAATCTATGAAAAATTATTTGCTTGTTCGTTTTGAGTATAAAATATCATAGATCGCGATTTTGCGTGCCAAAATGAGCTATCATAATAGAATATTGGATTTATATGCTTCATTTTAGGTTATTTCTTAACTTTTCTCATCTTAACTATTTCTAGAAAGCTGCAACACTTGATGGTTTTTATTATTGCAGACGAAAAACCACAACACTTGCATATATCCTAAGTGCTTCGTCAATAGGTAATTATCTTCAATAACCACGACATTTAAGCGTAGAAAACCGTAACATTTAAGTATTTTTGTGCGAGTGATGAGGATTAGGTTTTTTGGGACATGTTGTAGCACATGACTTGCACATGGTAGAAGTCCACAATTCTCGACAATTTTAGTTGCCGAGATATTCCTCTACACAAAAAAAGTCGAGAAAACAAGGGGTAAAATTTTATCCCCAACTCTTTCACCAAGTGTGTGAATAGGTAGGAGTACGTGAGTAATTCGTATAAATCATGATTTCAAATGACATGTAGGGATGATGACCTGGGGCATAGTCTTGGCCAATAACTAGTATATAGTAACATATTAAAATGCATTAATGAGAAAATATACATCATATGTCAGCCTCTTTCAATACTAGAAACATACCACATTATATGCCATGTCATCACCAAATGTTTGAACTTGGACCAACAAGTTATGCGTAAGAGTGTTATAGGATGAAGTTGTTAGAATTGGCGGGAAAAGTTGTTAGGAGGTTGTTACGGTGTTAAGAAGCTATATAAGCATACATAGGGTGAATTGTTCAGAAAAAAGAAATAACACAATCATTTTCTCAATCTTCTTCCTTCTCCCTCTCTCTGTTCTCTCATTTTCTGGTTTTCTCTGTAGTCTGTAAGATCATCTTGCTTAAGGTTCCAACCTTAACATTGTTACCTGAGCTGTCTTTAGTAAATATAGATCATTCTGGCACCAACTGTCTCGTCTCGGGTGACTCATATGGAAGCTCAATTTGCTGCGTTGGAACAAAGGTTTGAGGCTCAGAGTTAAGCTTCAGCACAGAAGTTTGAGGAGATTGTGCGAATGATGCAGCAGATACGAGAAAGCATGAACTTTCCAGGATTATCGAACACCTTGAATGGAAGATCGCCATCAATCGATGAAGTTAGGTATATTACTAAACTTGATTTTCCTAAATTTGATGGAAATAACCCTAGGCTATGGATTAAGACGTGTTGCAAATACTTTAGCCTATGTAAAATACCTGAGGATCAGAAAGTGGATCTTGCTTCCTTAAATATGACTGACAAAGCTGAAAATTGGGTAACTAGTTACTTATCTACAAGAACAACAGTGAACTGGAACGATTTTATATTGGATGTTAATGGACGATTTAAAGATGAAAGTTGAGTAAATGTAGTATAAGAGTTTAACAAGTTGCAGCAAACTGAGAGTATTGAGGCATACATTGATGATTTTGAAAACTTATGTGCTGTAATGATGCAAAATAGTTATATTTTACTTGAAAAATATTTGCTAGAGAGCTTTATTGGTGGTCTTAAACCTGGAGTAAGGGAATTTGTTAGTCTCTTTAAGCCTCAAATAATTGATGCTGTTGTTGAGTATGCTAGATTACAAGATGAGTCTCTATCTGTGAATCTCCCTATAACAACCAAAAATAACAATTTCTACCCTAAATCTTACTCTAATTTTCCTATCACAAATTTACCTAAGCCATTGTTGCTGCCAACTCCTGATTTAAAACCTTTACTGACTATAAAAATAGCCTTGAAACCAAATAAACCTACAAGATATGTTCTAGCTAAGGTGAGGGTTGAGAAGATTGCCAAGGGCCTTTGCTATTACTGCGATGCTCCTTATGATAGAAATCATAAGTGTCAGCTCAAGGAGTCGTAGTTGTTTATGGTAGAAGTGCCTGGCCATGATGAAGTGGATATAGCAGTAGAAAGTGTGGAGGATGTTGAAGAATTAGATCCTTGCATATCTCTAAATGCTCTGAGTGGTAGTCAAAGCTTTCATACCATGAGAGTTAGAGCTCTGGCCAAGGATATGTCTATACACACTCTTATAGACTCTGGTAATACGCACAACTTCCTGGATATTACTATGGCTGAGAAACTAGGATGAAAAACAGAAAGTGTGCTAGAGCAAGTGTTGTTAGTGGCAGATGGAAATCAATTAGTTTACAATTCTATTTGCAGACAATTCACATGGTGTATTGGAGATCAAGAATACTCTACAGATGTGTTACTGATATCCTTAGGGGGCTGTGATATGGTGCTTGGTATTCAGTGGTTGAGTACTCTTGGCTCAATCTCATGGGACTTCAGTAAGTTGGTTATGAGGTTTTGGTGGAAAGGGAAAGAACTGGAACTTAAGTGAATTCCACCAAAAAAGATTAGAGTGTTGCAAGAGGGACCTTCACTGAAACTTTTGTCTACTGCAGCATAGATTTGTCTTATGCAGGTGGTTAATGGTAGAGAAAAAGAACAAGCTACAAATTATCTGATTCAGGTCTCTGGAGAGTCTGATGATTCTGAGGAATTATGTGCTTTGAGGACTAGATTTGCTAATATTTTTGAGGAGCCTACTGATTTATCTCCTAGCAGGGGAGTGTATGATCATAGGATTTGCTTAGCACCTGGACAAGGAGCTATCAATATTAGGCCCTATAGGTATCCTTTGAAACAGAAAAAATGTTATAGAACAGCTAGTGCAAGAGATGCTAGACAGAGGGATCATTCAACCTAGCTCCACTCTCTTTTGGATCTCCAGTGGTGCTAGTTAGGAAAAAAGATGGATCATGGAGGTTGTGTGTGGATTACAGAGAGTTGAACAAAAGGACAGTAAAAGACAAGTTTCCCATTCCGGTTTTAGATGAGTTGATTAATGAACAATCTGGAGCAATGGTGTTTAGTAAACTTGATCTTAGAGCTGGGTATCATCAACTTTGAATGCATCCTAATGATGTCTTTAAAATGGCTTTTAGAACACATGAGGGGCTTTATGAATTTCTTGTCATGCCTTTCGGTTTGGCTAATGCTCCAGCTTCTTTTCAAGGGTGGATGAATGCAGTATTTAAGCCCTTGCTAAGAAAGAGTGCGTTGGTATTCTTTGATGATATTTTAGTCTATAGCCGAAATGTGGAAGAACACTTGGAACATCTCAGAAAAGTTTTCCAGTTGATGGAAGAGAATTCAATGCATGCAAAGCTGAGTAAATTCTCTTTCATGACTAGGCGATTAGAGTATTGAGGACACTTCGTGTCTAGAAATGGTGTGGAGACTGATCCTAGTAAGGTAATAGCAGTAAAGTCTTGGCCAAGTCCTTCTGTTAAAGATCTTAGAAGCTTTCTTGGCTTGGCAGGCTACTATAGACGTTTTGTTGAGAGGTATGAGTGGATTTGTAAACCACTTACTGATCTACTCAAAAAGGGGGATTTTGAATGGACAGCAGAGGCACAGGAAGCTTTTGAGCAACTGAAAGAAGCACTCACTACGGCACCGGTGTTGGATATACCTGATTTCTGTAAAACCTATGTTGTGGAGACTGATGCTTCTTCAATGGGTATTGGGGCTGTTCTTATGCAAGAGATGCACCCTCTAGCTTTTATTAGGAGAACCTTAGGCCCTAAATGGCAGAGACTATCAGTCTATGAGAAAGAATTGCTAGCCATAGTATTTGTAGAGCAGAAGTGGGAGCAATATTTGATGGGAGGACACTTTATGGTGAAGACAGATCATAAGAGCTTGAAGTGGCTTTTACAGAAAATGGTCTCTACTCCGTTTCCGCAGTTTCGGCTCTCAAAACTAATGGGGTTTGATTATGAAGTGCAGTATAAATCAGGCAAGGAGAATAATATGGCTGATGCTTTGTCTAGAGTACATGGGTCAGAGTTATTGTTATTGGCCATCACAGTAGAAGACTCAAATCTTGCTGAGAGTATTCACGAGAGTTATAGTAAGGATGAGAATAAGGCTGCATTAAGGAGTAAGTTGGCAGAGGAAATTCTGGTTCCAGGATTTGTATTACAGGATGGCTTTCATAAAACAACATGGAAGGGTTGTTGTAGGAGCAGATGAGGCTTTAAGGCAGAAGATTATTCAATGGCAACACTCTTCCTTGGAGGCTGATTATTCGGGTAGAGATCAGACTTTAAAAAGAATGCAAAGTCTATTGTATTGGAGGGGCATGGCTACAGACCTAAGTCATTTTACCAGAAATTGTGTTGTTTGTCAAGCTTCAAAGTATGAAAATGTTAATTTTGTGGTTGTTTTTCCAGGAGTTGAATCAGACGAATTGGTACCTAGTTCTATTCTGGAGCAGAGATCGGTCAGGTGTATTGTGTAAACAAGTCATAGAGCAGTGGAAGGACAAACCTAGCTATGGATAAGCATGCTTTTGAAGCTCACTTTCCTCGTTTTACTGTTTCTCATACTTGAGGGAAAGTCTTTTAGAGGGGAAGGGTATGTTATAGGATAAAGTTGTTAGAATTGGCAGGAAAAGTTGTTAGGAAATTGTTACGGTATTAAGAAGCTATATAAGCATACATAGGGTTTCTCAATCTTCTCTCAATCTTCTTCCTTCTCCCTCTCTCTGTTCTCTCATTTTCTGGTTTTCTCTGTAGTCTGTAAGATCATCTTGCTTAAGGTTTCCTACCTTAACAAAGAGCTTTACCATGTTAGCTATTATTATTTGCACTTTTTTTTAATTTCATTTACATATATCTTCAAGTTAAATGACAAGAGTGTTTATGTATACTTATTTTTATAATTTTTGTTATAGCTTATTTTCATATTTATGCTACTTTGTGATTAAGGTAAAATCATATAAATAATTATACAAATCAATTTAAACAACATTAGTTTTATGATTTCAAAAACTTTCGTCCTTTTTCATAGATAATGCAGAAAAGTAATCATATTTTTTCCATTTAATAATACATAGTAAAATATTTGGATAATGAGGATTAACAACACATTGAGTATGGTTTTCCAAACATGAAGAGCAAATAAACATCCAACAATAAACTCAAAAAGATGCCACTAATAAGCCACCCTAATGTTTTATTTATAAATAAACACTTAAGGAAATTAATAAAAAAAATTAATTAAACTCATCAATTTGAACATTACAGACAATATCATATGCACAATAGAAACAGAGTGTAAGAAAATCTTCTAATAAAGTTTATATAACAATATCTCTTATTTAAATCTCATTCCAAATCCTCCGTAAATTATCTTATGCCAATCTATATAGTTGTACATGTGGTCATTTCTGACTATTCGGAGGCCTAAGTGGCAAAATAAATAAATAAATATGAACCATATAATTTTAAAGATATTTAATGAAAGCTTTTTTTGGTAGATATGGAATATTTTCATTAAGCTAATGAAAAAAAAGCTATGAAAATATCTAAATTCTTATGGAGAAAAAACCTATGTTATAGGCCAAATTTTAAATGAAAACCAACAATTTAGAGCACTATCTATATTAATGAAAAAGAAGGAAAAGTTAGGAAAAATATATTAGAATGTAATATATTTGACAGATTGATATTAGGAAGATAGAATATATGCAAATAATATCTATTGTATTATTAGGATATATTAAACATTGAAACTAGAATTGAATACTATCTTATTAGGAGTATATTAGTGTTTACCTATATTATGGTGCTATATTGCTATTGTTTGAAAAGTCTATTAATGATAGAATAACATTAGACACGACCTTTACCATTAAATTTTAAACACATTCTTAATATGTATTAGAGTTGGGATCGCAACATGAACCCAAACTATATTATGGGCCAAAAGAAAATGGATCTCATTTGTAAAGGGGTATGTTTTATGATAAAAGGGATCTTACATATGAAAGGGAGTGTTGAATCACTAAACTTTTGGAAAGTCACATGTAAATATATCATATTAATAAATTAAAAGAGAGATGTTAAGAATATAAGACTAAGGGGAAACTATTGCCATAAGGTTTTAAAGTGTCTCTAGGACTTTGAGAAGTGGACACTCTCACCTCATAGTACCTGACTAGTCTTCATATACGAAGTCCTACCAAGTTGTATGTAATGGAGTTTGATTGTGTTTTACACTGCAATGACATCTCAATAGCTATAGTTTAATTAACAAACAAAGAGATTGTGTAATTTTGTCATATTTCTAATATATTCGACGTGAACTAAGACTTTTTCAAGTTGGATTTAAGCTGAAATGTTTCAATATGAAGTAGTATTTTGATTCTAAATTTTATTGGTACCTTGGATTAGTATCTAATTTTTATAAGATATTTTTGGATTATAAAGATATATATGAAAACAACTACTGAATTGGGACTAGCTGTAAGGGTTAATGAAATAAAGACACAAGCAGCAAAGTGTATGATTAGCTACCTCTGAAAGTCCTCCCAAACTAAAAAAAAAATACAAAATGTAGCAGAGATGGGAATGAATCCTGGTTCCCTTAGTGAACAAATTAGCACGTATACGGAGGTCTAAGGGTCTTACACTCATACACTACTTCAAATCATAGCCCCATGCCTCCCATTCAAACTTTAGTTTTTTCTCCCCTCCTATAAGTTTCTACAAAAGAGATAATAGCATTGCCATTGGTTTTGTTAAATTGTGTAATTCTCTCTTGTTGTGAGAGTTTGTCATTAAACTAATTTATATAGTATATGTACAAGAGTCCTAGGATTTCTAGATTATAGGCCTAGCCCAATTTTGTAGGGGTCATCAATAGGTCGTGACCTCGATGAGCATAATGGGCCTGATGAAGAGAGCAGGGGCCCAAGATGGAGGCGGGCTGTCCACGCGGGCATAGGGAGTTTGGGCCAGACTCAAGGGGAAAGGACACGGTGGTGAGGCCCACTACCCGATCTGATGATCCTGCCAATTCTGGGGCCCCCACTGTTGATCCAAGTGGTGCTACTGGCTGAATAACGTGGCCTAGTTGAATATTGCTGCCCATTATAAAGTTGTTGCCAATGTGAGGCAGAAGCTCATGGCCAGAGTATTGTTGGGTGTAGTTAGAGCCTCTACCACGTCCTCTACCTCAATGGCTTCCTCTCCCATGACCCTTTGCAAAATTTCTGTCACCTCGTCACTAGGATACCGGAGTCTATGGGGAAGATGTCATCGGGCTAAGGTGTGGACAACAAGAGCGGGACGCACATGATCCTCTTGTTTAATCTTACGGGTCTCTTCTAACAGGAACATGGACTAAGCTTTGTTAAAACTCGGAGTCGAGTCAGCCTGGGAGATAATAGCAGCCACGGTGTCATACTCACCCTTGGGTAGACCTGTAATCAACTATATAACCATCTTACGATAAGAAACCGAGCAACCAACGTTGGCTAGTTGATCGGCAAGGAGCTTGATTTGTTTACAATACTCAGCCATGTTCGTGAATTGGTCTAGCTTTATAAGTGTAAACTATTCTTCCAAATAAACAGCCCATGTTTGTTTATTACCATGGAACACATCCTCAAGTTGTGTCCATAATTCAAGTGTCGTAGCACCCGACTTCATGATGGTGTGAATAAGATCCGTATATATGGTTGCATAAATCCACTGCTTTACTATAGCATCAAGCCTTTGCCATGTTTCATTATCCATGTCACTGGGATGAGGTACTGTTGAATCAATGTGGACGAGCACATTAAACGCGCATGCCGTGATCTTGAAAAGCTCGACCCATGTCGCATAATGACCAGCGTCTTGATCAAGCAATATAATAACTTGATTCTTGATATTAGAAACAGCAAAAGCGGGGTGAAACGTAATGCTAGAAGGTGGTGGAGGAGGAGGTGGTGGAGAGATGGTTTTGTCTCTAGGCATGGCAGAGATAAGACAGTATTAAAAGAAAAGAGGTTAGGTTGTATGGATCACGAAGAATCTGATACCATGATAAATTGTGTAATTCTATGAAGGAACCAAGAGCTTCTATGAAGAATCTGATACCATGATAAATTGTGTAATTCTCTTTTGTTGTGAGAGTTTGTCATTAAACCCAGCTATATAGTGTATGTACAAGAGTCCTACGATTTCTAGGTTACAAGAGTCCTAGATTATCTAGATTAAACAATTATATTATATTAACAAAGATAATAAAACTATTATCTTATCATCTATCAGGTTTCATAATACGAGGCGAAAAGGAAACTCCACTACTTGCAAATGTTCAAGCACTTCACCCAGGTTCTTGGATCCTTTAAGCGAAGGCGATGGGACTAAGGCAAGGCCTCAAGGGAGTTACTTCATAGGAGCTCATAATCTTATTGTAGCATTAATGCAGAAACTCAGCGTTAGATTCTCATAGCAAGGCGCCCAGTGCATGAATTGAGTGCCAACTCAGGCGTCCAACAGCTCCAGCGTTGGACGCTTAAGCTAGTGTCTGATATCCCAAATTATTGAAGTTCAACCATGCCTAAATAAGATAATTTAGACAACTGATTTTAGGACCCCATTAATTTGAGGACTTAAATGAAATGACACCTAATCTAATTTATTTGTGAGATTCTTAACCTTCAAACTTGCCTAATCTTAGGTGTTCTTCCTTTATTCTTACATATGCTTAGAAACTATTAAACTTAAGTTGTTCCATCTTAATGAGAATTGTTTGCACATCAATCACCAAATGACGTAGCTTGCTCATTCCTAAACCTTCTTTTGGTTCGAATACCACTCATGTGTCAATTTTTGGATTCAAACCCACCACCTTAATAATTTGATGGCAAATTCTCATGATCTATTGGACCCAATATAATCCGTATGAGGATAGCTAAAAGTCAAGAAGCCGACTATAAACGGCATGAAAAACTTAGTAGAATACTACTAGCAGGGAAAGGCTCATTTCCTTTCTCTCCAATAAGAAGGGAATTGAAGATTGGATTGTGAAAATCGGGTCTTCTAGTGGTAATTCGTTCATCGAATTATCCACTTGAAACCTAGTTGAGTTCCTGGCCCTTAAAACTCCTTTTTGCCCCTATAAATAATCCCTACTTTTTATACCATGAATAATTTCCTAATTATAATTAATTTAATAATAATATTATAATTATTTATTTAAATTTATAACTTAAGATAATTATTTTTTAATCATAATTTTTAATCAAATTTAAATACCTTATTCCATTAAAATGGAATAGGATCATATGTTAAAGTTAGACTTTCGTACCAAGCAAGATATTTTTTTGTTTCATTAATTTAATATTCTAAGCTAGCCAGTCTACAAAAGTACCCTTACTCTCTAATCTTAATTATCATGAAACCTAAGTTACCTTAATTCTCTCATATATATACATTTTTACCTGCACTCACCCTCACATTTTCTCATTCTCACACCGTGACTCACTCACAATTTCCATCCAATTCCATGGTCCTTTCTATTTGCCTTCCCTTTCTTCTTTCTTCCCTTTGCTTTCTCTTTCTCACCATGTTTCTCTTTGTTCACAAGTCTTGTGTTTCCTTCCTCTTCATCTTCTAATGTCCTTTCCTCTTAAATCTATGTGTTATGCTAGCCTGATTTCATATATTCTTGTTAGTGTATGCTAAGTGTTAATAGTATCAATTTTACTTTGTTTTATTTTGTTCTCTTTTATGGTCACTTTCTATTCTATTCTTTTAATATTTTCTCTAGTTTTTCTATTGGCCATATTTTGATAGTTGTTAAGGTTTAGTTAAATTTTAGTAATTTTTCTTTTTTTAAAACATCTATCTTATGTTGATGATTGGTAAGTTTTTCTTTAAATAGTTTTTTTTTTAATCTATCTTGTTGTTTTATCTAAGTTTTTCATCTCTTTAGTTAATAAGTGTTGCTTCTTGCTCATAGCTTGCAAAAAGTTTGTCATCACTAAAAGGGAGAATATTGTTGATTCCTCTAAGTGTTTTAGCAATAAAAAAAACTCTGTTCCAAATGGGTTCTATGTCTAGATGTGTGTAGATCATTACATGCATAGACCTTTACATGTATTCTAGAGTAGGAGAAAAGGGAAGATGAGTTGCACCAACTACACTTCCATAAGGAGGAGGAAGCACTCAAGGAAAAGCAGAGAGTAATGTATCACTTGTGATGGAACTTGAAGACGAGTTCCAGTCTACCACTATGGGCTAAGCCCAAGCGTTGTGGAGCAAAAAGTGAATCCCAAACATGAGTTTTCTTTAAAGGTATATATATCCAGTTTGAAGGATGTAGGTGGCTCAACTTAGCTCAAATTGTTTTGCATTAATATATGTTTTCAAAGGGAATTTGTCTTGGAAACTAAAAATCTTGACAATCTTGGTTTTATCAAACAATAAAGATTTTCAGCAAAGTTTTCATTTATTTTCCTTGTATTTCTTCCATGCAAGCAAATGGACTTTTCAACTACAAAGCAAAATGATTTTAGGAAAGTACAAAGTGGTTAGTCCCAACCGTACTTATAGCACAACGGGTAACTTACTTTGTAATTCTCCTTCTTTATTTCATGTAAAGTTGTAGGTGAGTTGTACTTAGGAACATGTGTATATAAGTATCTCATTTCCCCACTTCATAAATGCACTTTCACTAACCAAAACCTTGAGCTTTCATGAAAAACATTTATAAGTGTTAGTAGCCATCCTTGAGCTGAGCTTGTTCCATTTATATCCTTACTATGTGCCTAAGTATTCATTTTTAATCCTTTGTGTAAGATTATTGTATAGAGTTATGCAATAAGTGGAGTTTGGGTTGTAGAACTAGAGTTAAGTTCCAGAGAGAAAAGAGTGAGTGACTTAGAGTTAAGTCAAAGGGTGTAAAGAGAGTATAGAAAGAGAGAAGGGAACTCGTTTGTTTAGAGTGGAACACTAAAGGGAGAAATCCTAATGGAGTATATTAGGTGTTGTCCAAATAGTGAAAAGTTGGAAATCCCTGAGTAGGTTCGTGGTTTTTTCTCTAAGGATGGGTACAAGAGTTTCCACATGAAAAAACCTTATTGATCTTTTCTATTTCTTTGTTCCAGTTGTTTTAATTGTGAAAAATTCTCCTCACTTCTAATTCACCCCCTCTTGTAGAGGTGGCCATTGGGCCGGGTTGAACGCCCGCATAGCCTGGCCCATAAGGGGACAGGTTAAAGATTGATTTGGCCCGCTAAAAAAGATGGTCGAATCTGAATCTCATTTCCGAACCATGATCCTATTCAATTTGGTCGAGAAAAATTCAATTTGGCCCACGATTCGGCCCAGCCCACTGAACCGGTCCATTTCAGCCTGTTGAACCGACCCGACCCTATTTGGCCCACCTAAATCTTCTAGTTTTGTAAAATTTAGTATATTTAAATGTATTTTAGTTTATATAAATATTAGGTTAGTTGAACATAAATTAATTTAAACGAATGTTAGTTGATTTGCATATAGTTTAATTTATATGAATTTTAGTTTAGTTGAATATGCTTTAGTTTAATTCATATGAATCAGTGAATGTTAGTTTAGTTGAATCTAGTTTAGTTTATATGAATGTTAGTTTAGTTTATATGAATCAATGAATGCTATTATAGTTAAATTTAGTTTATTTTATATGGCTCAATGAATATTAGTTTTGTTGTATGAATGTTAGTTTAATTGAGTATAGTTTAGTTTATATATTAATATTAGTTTAGTTGAATATAGTTTAGTTTATATAAATCAATAAATATTAATTTAGTTGAATTGTATATAGATTAGTTTATATGAATTAATGAATGTTAGTTTAGTTGAATTATATATAGTTTACTTTATATAAATTAATAAATGTTAGTTTTGTTGAATATAGTTTAGTTTATATGAAGTAGTGAATGTTAGTTTAGTTTAATATAGTTTAGTTTATATGAATATTAGTTTAGTTTAACATAATTTAGTTTTATGAATGTTAGTTTAGTTGAATATAGTTTAATTTAGATGAATCAATGAATCTTAGTTAAGTTTATATAAATCTTAGTTTAGTTGAACATATTTTAATTTAGATGAATCAATGAATCTAAGTTTAGTTTATCTGAATGTTAGTTTAGTTTAACATTGTATAATTTAGATGAATCAATGAATTTTAGTTTTATTGAATCTTAGTTTAATTTATATGAATATTAGTTTAGTGGAATATAATTTAGTTTATTCATTAAATGAATCAATGAATGTTAGTTTAGTTGAATATATTTTAGTTTATATGAATAATGTAAGTTTAGTTGAATATAGTTTAGTTTATATAAAAAATATAAGTTTAGTTGAATATAGTTTAGTTTATATGAATCAATGAATGCTACTTTAGTCGAATATGATGTAGTTTATATGAATCGAATATTATTATTTTTTGTGATTATATGTAATTTATGTAAATATGTAATGAAAAATACCAATAAAAGAAATGAAAAATAAATGTGATTAGGTGAATATAAAAGTTTACAACGAATATCAAAATGTGATTCATGAATATAAATGTTTAGTTACTTTCAAAATAATTCATTTCTTCTAATTTATAAATGTCATTATGTGAAATTCGATTAGATTCGGTTCATGAATTTGGTTTGATTCGGTTCGTGAATTTAGTTCGATTTGTGAATTTGATTCGATTCGTGAATTTGGTTTGATTCGATTCGTGATACGGTTCGTGATTCGGTTTTTTATTCGGTTCGATTCGGTACAAATCCAATTCCCCGACCCCAAACCCAGCCCGGACCGACCCGCCCCTTGACCATTCCGATCCCGGTCTTCCTTCTCCTAGCCCGGCCCCGTGGCCACCCCTACCCTCTTGTAAGTGTCTATCTATATAACATATGTTGAAATGTTTATATTTTTTCCTTAAAGTGTGGCTGACCCGTTGAAGATTCTAAGGGTTAGTTTGAGAACAAGTTATGCTGCTACTATTTTGGGTATTAATCAAAGGAGAACTCTCTAGACCTTGTCCTTAACATGCTTGTTCATGGCTAGTAATTTCACAGTAAATTAAATCACCTCTTTTTTCGTAATGTAAATCATGTAACGTGCATCAAAAGGATCATATTCCACGTCTATTGTCAATTAAATTCTTATGATAAGTCGATCAAATATTAGTCACATAAATTTCTAAAAAGAGATAGTATCATTTACACTTGAGTATGTATAGGTTAGTTTTGCAAGGTTTACAAGAAATGCAAAAATTGATTAACATAGAAGGAGGGAGGGAGAAGGGAGGACACAACAACTTGATTTACATCTTTTAGGTGAGAGAAATATTACATAGAATGATAGTTACTAAAAGGGGTAAATTAGACGTGGCATAATTGATATATTTTTGTGGAATTTTAAACTAGAACACAAAAAGTAAAATGAACGCGGAAAAAAAATAAACTAAGGGATTTTGTAGTATTGAAACTTCGTACACATTTGAAAAGAAAATCATGACTTTACTTAGGGATTTTCAACCTTTTTACTATATGGATGATTTCTAATACACTACATATTATGATATCTCTCCTTGAGTTACACATAAAATTTAGAATTTCCTTGGCACTCACTGTCTTATCTTTTTTATGTCTTCCCACCTTGGCTTAGCTCAAAGTTTTACATGAAATTTCAACCCTTCTCCTTAAGTACAACTCAGTACTAAAACTCTACAAATTACAAAGATAGTATTATGTATAATAAGGTTCGTTAATTGATACAAGACTTAACCTCAATAAAAATGCCAATTGACTTGAATGATAGTTTTCTTATAAAACTTTATTGAGTGCTTGGTCAGTTGTGAGTTTCTCAAGAGTGTAATAAAGCATTATATAATGGGTCATAACATGATACTGCACTTGCATACTCTGCTATGTTGGAAAAAATTAAGCCACTTTTAGATAGAGATTTAGAAAAACTTGATTAAGTGAAAAGCACATCTTTTAAAAGTGATTTATCTGAATAATAAGTACAACTTTCAGTTTTGGTAGTATGATTAAAATGAGCTTAAAATCAAAACTATTGATCTGATTGCATATAAAAAATTTCAGTAAATCACCATTATTACTAACAACAATTTTCGTTTCCCATTATTTTTTTAGTGTTCCAAATTTTTTTTTGGCAATGAGTTCCAAGCTATGACTTATGAGTTCATAGCTCACTAATGAGCGCAAATAAGACTATGCACTCTGGTACACAATTAGCATTGTGCATCCGAGTCAAAACGCACAATTGATACATATAAAACACAAGCAATGTCACATAAATGAGCATAATGAACATTCTTTTACAAGACAATAAATATTGGGATGTATGTTCATTATTCACCATGTAAGTGACTTCGTAATTGGAAAAAGTTGAACTATTTTTGTAAGGGGAGTAGTGCATGTCCCTATATTCTTTAAAAACTGAACTTTTTGCACTAAGAGTAGTTCACGTACTACACACAAACAATGAGATTGAACATTATATATTATCTCATGGAACATTATATATTATTTCACTGAACATTATATATTATAACAATTAACATAATATATCAAGATAGATATATACTTTTTACATTAGAAATAGTACATGTTCTGTTCACATATTTGAAAAATAAACATTCTGTATTTATGTAATGAACATTCAATATTAATCTAGTGAACATTAAGTGTTATGACTATAAACATTAGTTATTATGAAAATAACCACATACTGTACACAACTATTAAAATAACATTCAATATTAATCTAGTGAACATTAAGTGTTATGACTATAAACATTAGTTATTATGAAAATAACCACATACTGTACACAACTATTAAAATGAACATTATGTACTTCTGTAATGAACATTATATATTATGCGAATGAACATTAAGTATTATAACAATGAACATTAGTTATTATCAAAATGAACATGAAACATTCATGAAGAAAGTATTGCGAAAATGAATATTATGCATTGCAAAAATGAACATTATATACAACTTGAATGAACATTCTGTATAAGGCAATGAACATTAATATATTTCACACGAATTGAAAAGAATGAACATTCTTTACAATACAATGAACATTGGGATGCGTAATATTCATTTTTTCCCATGTGAAATCATCATCAATGCTTTGTAATTTGCGCATTGGGAAAAGATACGCATAAATAACTTTGTAATATTATTTTTAAATCTGAACTTTTGCATTGGAAATGTACACACGCTGTACACATATTTATTAAATTGAACAGTGAACAATGAACATTACATTCAAAGGAAATGAACATCACGTTGAAAGGCAATTGACATTACATTCACAGGCAATGGACATTATGTTCAAAGGCACTGAACATTATGTTCATAGGTAATGAACATTGCGTTCAAAGTCACTGAACATACACTTCAAAGGCATTGAAAATCAAAATAATTATGTTGCGTGGAAAATCCTACTGTAATAATTGCACTTAGGAGGGGGAAATTTTGAAACAAAAATATTCATCAGCGCAAGGTGAAATTACTGACCGGTGAGTGATGACTGAATACTGTGTCTGTGAACAGTGATATTGGCAGGTAAGACTTAAAGCACACTAAGAAGACTGAGCTTTTCTTGTACCATCGTTCAATGATTCATTGACCCAAAATTTACAGTGATTAAGTACTATTCTTGGTTGCAAATACAAACCAAACCCCAACTCACCAAACAACGAGCATTCACCGCTTGGTTAGTTGAGGATGGAAGCGTGTTCCACATAGAAAAAGCTACTACATTTGAGCATTTCACCAGCTTACACACCATTCTCCCTCTTTGAAGGTACTACACTTTCCCTTTCATTTTTATTTTGCTTGAATTCTATTTTTACTTTTCTAATTTTGATTTCAATTCTTTATATTTTTACCATTTTCATTAAGTGGGCACAATTTGAAGAGAAAATTTGGGAATTTTTTTTTTTTTTTTTTGAGGGGAGAAGAGTGACAAATTTAACACTAAATTTCCAACTATAGGGAATTTTTTTTTTCTGTCAACCAAATACTGCTTAAAGGGTTTTTGGCCTTCATGTTTGTCAACTCTGCAATTTGTTCGTTTTCTTGTTTAAAAGAACTTGTTAAGATCAGTGACAAAAAGGTGGGGTCAATGCATGTTATTTTGGTGTCTTCAAGTGTGAAATTGATGGATGTATAAACGCTAAAACGAAGTTAAGAGCTTTGTTATGTTACTCGGACTCTTCATTTCACCTCAAATGTTGGTGTCAGGATGTGGAGTCTATGACACGGATATGGACACTTCCATGTGAACCCGAGTCCGTGTAAATTATGTAAAGTCTGATATTGTGGGTTCCTTAGATTCTATGTTTTGAACTTCAGTTATCTACTCTGCAACTTTTCGTAAGTATAATTGCTCATGCACCGTTAGTGACAAGTATTTACTGGATACCATCTAAGATGTAAAATTCCCAAGAGTAATGGTGGATGTGGAAGTCACTTGCTAATGGTTGAATATGTCTTTTCCAGTGAGGTGCTTACATGTGTGCCATATGTCTCGTGAGGTTGAACCTTGTGATGAGTGCTCCAGGAACTGTTTTCTGATCCATCTAAGAAATCCTCCAAGGGTTCCTTCTTTTTTCAAAGTCATGTTTGGCAAGACTTTTTCTGAAATCATGGTATGTTTTTATAGGCTCAATTTTCCCCAAGTTCTCATTCAGTTCTCTCTTGCAAAACTAAAACCATAAACCCCCATTCATTATAGCAGTGTGATGAGCTATTCTATTGCAAGTTTCAACAGGGTATCTGTTTTGCAGCATGTGCCTCCTCGTTTCAGCGGAAGGTTTGATTCATTGGTTGGAAAAAAGGCATATCTCAAGGATTCAACAGGCAAGAAATGGGAAGTGGTCCTGTCTAACGTAAAAGGTTCTCTTGCCTTTCAAAAGGGATGGCATAAGTTTTCCCTGGAACACGGCCTTGAGCAAGGTGATTTTGTGTTATTCCGTTACATCAAGGAATCATATTTCCTTGTTGAAATTTATGGTAGAAATGGATATGAAAAAACCTTTCTTGATGTTAAGAGCCATCCAAACAAGAGACCTAAAATCAGGAAATCAATCACCAGGAAATCTCCTTCTAATTCATTTTACAAAGAACAAGAACCTCCACTAGAAAATGACTATTTAGATGCCTGTGATGTTCTCAGATCAGACACGGACATCATTTTGAGTCAGGAATATGTGAATAATTCGCTTGTGGTGGCAGAAGATGTTCTAAGCCGGGAAAACATAATTGAAAGACCCCAGCTGGTTCAGGAGGTAGATCTTACAATGGAGCCATGCTTTGTGACTGAAAGAGGAACAAGTTTTACCAGAGAAGATGATAGAGAACTTCTACTTGATTTATCTGCTTTCGAGTTACCAGACACAAAAACTAGTTTTGCTAGGAAAGATGAAAAAAACTCTCCTTTTGATCTTTCCTCCTCCAAGATGACCAACAAGAAAGTAAATGCCAGAGAAGACTATGGAGAACGTCTATCTGATTTGTCTGCATTTGGGTCACTGGACATTAAACCATGTTTGTCCAGTAAAAGTAGAGGATACTATCTATCTGAACCATCAGTCTCCAAGTTGACCAACAAAAATGTATATGCGAATCATATTGGTAAACCCCAACTTCAAGTGGACCCATGTTCGAATCATATTGGTGAACCACAACTTCAAGGGACCCCATGTTCTCTAGTGTCAGGTGCTTTTCACAATTCTACTGGAGATTCTTCAAATGATATTAAGAAGCACCCCCTTATTCGAGGTGATATTGTCGTACCTTTAATTTAGTGACCAAGCCTATTACCATTTTTCCTTGGTGAATTGAATCTGTGAAATTTCTCATTTCTTTTTTGTCTCTGTTAAAAAAATGTGAAGCTAAAATGTCAAGATATGACTGCAGTACAGTTCCCAGTGTTTCTCCAATCTTTGATATGTCTTTCATCTTGACTCCACCGTTGCCAACTATCAGTAAATCACTAGGTTTTCACTCTTCTGTGTAAATGCTTTATGTATTTCCTTTGCTTATCTCTCTCTCTTTCTCTCTCTCTCTATATATATACGGGAGTGATCCAATGACAATAAAATAGTCACTATAATAATAAAAAGAGTCATTATAAGTGAAAAAAATTATTTGGTTACTATGAGTTAAAAAAGGGTCACTATAAGTATATAAAATATCATCCGTTGGATTTAGGAGATGAAGAGTCAAGATTCTTCTCATCCTTTTCATTTTATTATATATATATATGTATATATATATATATTTATATTTGTAGAGGAGGTAAAGGTAGCTATGTTTTTTACCTCGGAATTATTTGTATTTATATGCAGCAAAGCTTCCGAAATCTTGTGTTAATTCAGTTCTCTATTGCTGATCAGGTGAAACAAGGAGAGTAGTCAGGCAAGGTCAAACTGAATTTGAACAAGGATTTTTTGGTAATGTGACCTCTTTTGGCGCTAACTTGTCTTTTGATAGGGAGGTCAAGAGTACCTTTCAAGATCTTGGTGTAAAGCCTATGGGAGAGGATGTTGAGGTTCTCAAAGTTGTGAAGTCGGAACCTGTTGATTATTGCGATTATGCATCTGTCACCAGGATTACATGCTTGGTACCTCCAGACAACGAATCTTTCCTTGTATGTTGAAACTTCTGATAACCGTGACTGTCTCTAGCTTCATTGTTTCAGTTTTGGTTTTATTATAATATTGTCGCTGCTACTATATTACATTTTCCAATACTGTTCCATTGAGAGAGGATTAGCCAGTGACTAACTTATGCACTTATACCTCAATATTATTCAGACCTCAATGTGACAAGGCATTCCCATAAAGTATTGAATTCTGCACATTGATTTCATTTGGAATTGTTAACTATTGATGATAAGATGAGTTGTAGAATTGGAACAGGACTCAGTAAATACTAGTGACAAATTTTCAAATCACTGTGTATTGAAATTGGCAAGGTTTCTCTAATCTTTAGGAGATATTGATTTTAGTCTCTATAACTCAAGAGTGAGTTAGACCTCATGATACAGGTCAATTTTGGACAGCCATTTTCCCTCCTGCCAAATGTGGTCATCTCGATTCCCTTGGGGTTCATCAAATTTTCCAGCCATCAAAGTTTTCACGACTGGTGATATGAGCTGAGATGGGCAGACTTTACTGTAAACCTCTGCCCAGTATGTCCATGAAAAGATCTACTCCGAGTAAATTATTTCTTGTGTGTGTTCTGATTATTTTAGTTTCTGATGGAATTTTGTGTGGTAGTTATCCTCTGCTTACGGGAATCTTTTCCATAATTTTACTACTTGAATTAGATGATTTCTAATAGGTTTCTCTTCCTTTATGATGGTTTCTAGTAGGTTTCTCTTCCTTTCTGACGATTTCTAGTAGGTTTCTCTTCCTTTCTTTTTCCATCTTGCTCTTAACCTCTGAAATCTTGCCATGCCATACATCAGTAACCTGTTCTCGCTGTTCTTGCAGGAATTGCCTCAGGCTTTACCCTTCAATTGGAGGCGAAGAATGATATCAAGACACAGGCCGATCATTCTACGGAATCCTGCTGGAGTAGGTTGGCCAACAATATACCATAACAGGAATGGCCTCAATGTTTTGGCAAGTGGGTGGGAAGCATTCAGAAAGGCTAACAACATTTGTCCTGGAGATGAGTGTGTTTTTGTGGCTGATAACTATAATAAAGGAGGAGAAGTCCAGGTTCAAATTATTAAAAGCCAAAACCTTTCTCATAGTCCCTAGAAAAGGTTTTCGGTTAGATGATCATCAACGCTCTGATCCAGATTTGCCTACCTATTCAGATTCTCAGGTATTCAAATTTGCTGTTGTTTACTTGTTTATAGAAAGGCTAAAAGTTCACTGGTGAAGTCCTGCTAAATGCTAGATTGCTAGTGCGTTGTTGTATTAGAACTTGGGTTTACTTTTGTGAATAAAATTTATATCCATCGCATATTTTAGTCTCAACATTAGGCTTGTTATACTGAGATAACTAGGCTTGGAATTGAAATGTATGGAAACTAATTGCTAGTTTCCTCAGAGCTATCAGTATCAGTGATTAATGTGCGTTTACAACGCGTACAAACTATCTAGATTAAAACCTATGTAAAATTGACCCACATGAGGAACAAGATGGACTATAGCAAGCAACAAATATACAAGCCTTGTGGCTAAATCTTCGTAACTTAGACTTGTGTGTAGGCCATCAATGAATTAGCACAAGCTTTCAAAACATTACACATGACATGAGCTCTTAAATTCTGTAGGTGCATTGATCATAATACTTGGTTCATCCTCAACACAGAGTAGAAATAGATTCCAAGAAATTTTAGCTAGTACAAACTTCGGGTGAATTCATAAGGACTGCAGTTACTGCTCATATGTTATAAACTCTTGATCACTAATCGTTGCATTCTTTTTTCATAGCCTGCCTACATGATCCATGCATTAGCTAAATAGCTACAATGATGGGATCACGCATTAGCTAATTATTTGCCAACAATATATGCTCTATGCAATATCTTGAAGATATATTAGACATATCCCAATAAAAGAAGCCAATGATAGACTTAGGAATGAAAATATTATGCTTAATGTGGAGTTGACGTAGTATAAACTTTTCAGCTTTAATGTCGCCTTAAATACCACTGAAGTTCCAATAAATAGTGTTAACAAAGAATTTGAAGCACTTAAAATAAATTTACATAATGTAAAAATTTCAAATATTTTGCTTCAAAAGGAACTTGAGTTGTATCATAAAGGGAAAACCAAAAACGTTTGTTCAAGTTTCAAAGTGAATTATAATGCTCAAGTAATAAGAGTAGAATGATTGGAGTTTACCTACAATAAGAAGAAGGTTAAAAGGAACAAGTATGTGGACTTGCCTTGTAGCAAGATTTGCACCTTTTATGGTCAAACTAGACATTTGTTTGGAACTTGTGTTCGAAGGGAATAATGTGTGAACAAAAATGTTAAGCATGTGAAAAAAGTCTTATGTCACTAAAGAACAAAAAGAATCCAAAGAATATTGTGTTCTTGTGTCCTAACAATTGATTTATTTTTGCAAGTGCTACTATAAGGGAACAATTCGTGGTATTTTGACAACACGTGTTCAAAGCACATGACAGGAGACAAATTTAAATTTCTTTCACCAGTAACCTTTAATAGAAAGGGCAAAATAGTTGATGTTGGAAAGATTAAAAGGTCAAGTTCCCACCACACTGTAGATAATGTGTTTTAGATTGAAGGTTTGCTGCACAGTTTACTTAGCATATCAAAATTTTGTGATAAAGACAACTCTGGAAGTTTTACTTCGCATATCAAGTTACTTTGATAAGATCCTTGACTGTGTTCCTATTTATTGAGATAATATTAAGGCTGGTTTTCACCCAATTCTTTCCATTGCAAAAGATTTCAACTTACTAAAACCTACCACCACGATAGTCATCTACAGCATTATTGATACAAACTAATTTGCAATTATGTTCAAGAAAATCAAGATTAGTTGTTCAAATAAACATGTTTTTAGTTGAGATTCGTAGTTCATATCCGACTTCATTGTTTTAATACAGTTTCAAAGTGCATATCATAATCCTTCAGAACATTTTCTGTAACAATAAGCTCAATGCTAACAAAATACTCACCAAAATTCAAACACGGAAATCATATCAAAACTTTTCATTTCAACTCAAAATTTTCTGAAAGTGATGAGTATACATTTCTCCATCTACTTCATAACTTCAGATTAATAGTAGACGTAACACCTAAATTCGATAAGCATAACTAAAAAGTTATACCAAAATCCAAACGAAAACTAGGAAAATCTCAATCCTAAGAAGATCAGAAACAACCTTAAGGTGCTTACGTTGCTTCGATTTCGCAATCTTCTTCAAAGTCAAGCTTCGTCCCCGATTTCAACACATTCTCTGGCTTCTTCTTCTCCCTCTCCTCCTTCATCTTCCTCTTCTCAACCTTATGCTGCCGAATCTCCTCCTTCCTCTCCTTAAACGCCTTCTTCGGCTCTATATCTCTCGTTCTCTGATCCAACAACGGTGGCACACGGATCACCTTCATCGCCTACGATCGATTCTTTCGCGGCTACTTTCAGTTTCTGCCGGAGACTCTTCCGGCGATGACGCTGTCTTAAGTAGGTTTGCCAAAGACTGGCTTGTCAGGGTCAGAGGCGGATGATATGGCGGGCGGATTGTCGGTTTCATTATCGACTTCCATTGATGCGTCATTTTCGGAGGTAAGAAATTGTGCGGAATCGCGTTTGCGCTTGGCCGTGTTCTTGGCGGTTTTGCCACCGAAGCCTTCATCAAGGCGCCGGAAATCTATTGTACACGCCATTGGTTAAGGCGGGCTTTTCAAGCGTAAGCTCTACTTTGGAAACTCTGTGATTAAAAGGGAACATATTTAGACACATTCAAGCTTATTTTTTACCAAAACTTTCAAAATAAATGTTGATTTTCATTTTATTCCTTATGACTTGGTAAGATATTGCATATAGGGTGAACAAACTCTTCCCTTTTTGCCTCCCTTACCTCCGGCAAGTCCATTATTTAGGCTATGTTTGAATTAAAGGCAAGTCCATTATTTAGGCTATGTTTGGATTAAAGGAATGAAATTGGAATATAATTAGGAATGATATGGAATATAATTAGGAATAATATATGGAAGGAATTGAATCAATTTCATAGAGTTGTTTGGTTAAGTATATAAATGAGTTTTAAAATCTTTTCACTTGTTTGGTTTAACACATGAATGAGATTCAGTTCCTTACCTTTTTTTGGTTTAAACATGAATAATTCTAATATTGATATTACAATAAAACTATTTTTATTTTATATATTTATGGTATTATAATAACTATAATAATAAATATTAGAAAACAATAATAACAATAATAATAAAAAAATAATAATAAAAATTTATAAATATATTAATAATTATTATAATTATAATCAATTAAATAAATAGAATAAAATGATAATACCATTGGTAATAATAATAATAATAATAATAATTATTATTATTATTATTATTATATTAATAATATAATATAATTGAAAGAAAGCAACAAGAGTAATTGTTAGTAGGATGCAAGATATGATTTATATATGATGATGATGATGATGATGATGATGATGATGATGATGATGATGAGTTGAAGATTTACTAATCAAACGGAGATTTAAGCCTAAGGAGACCTTGATCCATGACATATTTCAACTAAGAAAAAAGGGTCTAGTTCATGAAGATTGACTTATGTATTTTAGCCTTAAAACATTATTAATATAAAGAGGCAAAAACAAGATCAAAATATGCTTTATGATACTTGAACAAGAAATGAGCATTAAGGATAACTCTTAAATGTACATTCAAGTATGATGTACACCTAGAGTTTGCTCATAAAAAGTATCAAAAATTGATTGAGTTTAGAGAGAATGAAAATGTCTGAATCTTTTCATCATAGACTAAAGAAAATAAACTTGCATAAAGTAAATGGATTACAATAAATAAATGCAAAGGGAAGGGGTTGCTTGAGAGATTTAGTGGAGATCAATCTATGAAGATAGTTTCTTGAATGAAGTGCTCAAAGTTAGGATTTTGAGACTTGACCTAGTGAAGTAGGAGTTGCTCCTAACTCTTCACATCATAGGCAAAAGAGACATAAATATAAAGATATTGGAGTTGATCATAAGGTTGTTTCGTCATCGGATTGCTAGGCATGGAGACATGCTTTTGTGTCTACATATGCCTTCCTTTCAGTATATCTGTTACTGATGGGAGTGATTTATGCCTTTTCTCATGTTGTCCTACTTAATTTCAATTACTCATTATTGTCTTACCGTAACTAATGTTTGGAATCCAAAGAACGGTTACAATCACTACACATTTGTAACTGCTCATCTTCATTTAATAACTCCCTTGGTTCGACTGGCAACTTCCTTATGCCCAGTCATTCTACACATCAGATAACTTTCACATCATGTCATGCAAACTAGGCGGTTTTTTCACTAATAACACTTATTAACACTTTTTCTTAGGTAAGGATAACAAGTTTAGCACAAATTTTCAATTTAGAGTTGCTTTTTTCTTTTATATTTTTTGGGTCGTGTCCGGTTGACCATTTTGGAAAATGCTTGGGATAATTATAATTTTATTCCTTGAAACTCGTGTTTATGCTTTTAAATAGAGCTGTTATTTTGGGTGTTCAGATCAGGTCATGTCGGGCTTCGGGTTATATGGATTGGGTTATATTAAGTCAAGTCTTTATCAGGTTAGGTTTGGACTTAGCTCGGGTTTAACTCGAATTATTTACCCTTTCGGTACAAGTCGGATTCGGTTTGTCAATTTCAGGTTTGGGTTGTATTAAGTCGGGTTTTAACTGGGTTTGTGGTGGGTAATTTTGTGTATAGGTCATATTTAGGTTGGATAATTATCACGTCGGATGGTACCAAGATTGACTCAATATTTGGGACGTTTGATCAACTATTTCGGTTTCAAGTCTGATTTTGGTCATATAACTAACACGTTCAAACATTAAGTTTCAGAAGAAATTCTATCCCTTACAAAAATAACAAAGCATTACAAATAATTCAATCAAAGTTAGGTCAAATAATTATTAAGTAGGATGTTATATTATGCAAGTCAAATTTGGATACTTCATAGAAAGTAGGTTAATTTTTTCTTGAAAAAAAATAAATTAGAAAAAGCTTGTACATCTAATAATTTGAATCATACTTCATATTTGTAACAAAAAATTATTTTGGCAGGGCCTTCCCAAATTATGTTAGTCAGTCAAAAGTCAATAAGATGTATTATTACATCCATCATACACTTATATATATATAAGAACTCTTTGCCAAATGAGAACCCATCTAACATCATACATTGCCCAAATCCAACGGATAAGATTTGACAAAAAATAATGGCAAAAGCGTAAATAATGACAAAATTGATACAACTTTTTTGCATAAAAAAAACTGACACATGTTTTGCCACTTTCTCAAATACATTGAGACAAACTGACACACTTTTAGACCACTTTTAGACAAATTGACACACATTTAGACAAACTGACACACTTTCTCAAAAAAAAAATGACACACATTTCCTCACTTTTGTTCTATTGTTCAAAACTATTGTTCTAATATTCTAAACTTTTGTTTTATTGTTCTAAACTATTGTTCTAATGTTCTAAACTTCTGTTCTAATGTTATAAACTTCTATTCTAATGTTCTAAACTTTTTTCTAATGTTCTTAATTTAGAAACTATTGTTCTAAAGATTTGTTCTATTATTCTAAAGGCATGTTCTATTGTTAATCTTTAGAACACTAGTATTAAACTTTAGAACATTAATATTATACCTTGTGACAATAGAATAAATATTTAGAACATACGTGTCAATCTTAGAACATCATACTAGAAGTTTAAAACATTAGAACAATATTTTAGAATAATAAAACAGAAGTTTTAGAACATCAGACCTAAATGTTAGAACAATATAATAAATATTTGGAATAATCTGTACTAATTTTTAGAATAATAGAATAAATATTCAGAAGATGAAATGTTTCCTATATCACGAAAAATGAGGCTCTATACGTACATCATGAGTTTGAAAATATAGAGGAAAGGTGATATATATGGGTAGTTAGAGTATATAAAAGTTCTAATAAACTACACTTTTACCATTAAAAGATGAAACATCATAGGCCATTAAATCTTTTAGAACAATAGATCAAAAGTTTATAACATTAGAACAATAGCTTAGAACAATTAAATATAAGTTTAGAACAATAGAACATATCTTTAGAACAATAGAAAAAAAATCTAAACTATTGTTCTAATGTTCTAATGTTCTAATATTCTAAACTTCTACTCTATTGTTCTAAACTATTGTTCTAATGTTCTAATGTTCTAAACTTCTACTCTATTGTTCTAAACTATTGTTCTAATGTTCTAAAATATTGTTTTAATGTTCTAAACTTCTGTTATATTATTCTAAACTTCTATTCTATTATTCTAAACTTTTATTATATTATTCTAAACTTCTGTTCTAATGTTCTAAACTTTTGTTCTATTGCTCTAAACTTCTATTTTATTGTTTTAAACTTCTATTCAATTGTTCTAAAAATTAACACGTATGTTCTAAATATTTATTTTATTGTTTAGAATAATAGAACAAATAATTTAAAACATTAGAACAATAGAAGGGAAGTTTAGAACTTTAGAACAATATATTAGAAGTTTAAAACATTAGAACAATATTTTAGAACAATAGATTAGAAGTTTAGAATATTAGAATAATAGAACAAAAGTTTAGAACGACAGAACATATCTTTATAACAATATAACAGAAGTTTAGAACATTAGTACAAAAGTTTTGAGCAGTAGAATAGAAGTTTTGAATAATATACAGAAGTTTAGAACATTATAATAATATTTTAGAATAGAAGAGAAGTTTTAAAAATATCAATACTAAATTTTAGAACAACAGAATAAATATTTGAAACAATCGATACTAATTTTTAGAACAATAGAATAAATATTCAAAAGATGAAAAATTTCCAATATCACGAAAAATGAGGTATTGTACGTGCATCATGAATTTAGGAAAGGTGTTGTACATTGGCAGGTAGAGTACAGAAAAGTTCTAATAAATTACACTTTTGCCATAAAAAGCTGAAACATCTTAAGCCATTAGATCTTTTAATCAATGGTTCTAGATGAGTTCCTATATATAAAAGATTCTCATATAAGGGGAGAGTTCTCACATGATCCTTCCCCTTATCATGTGAGAACCGTGTACAAGTAAGAACTCATCTAGCACCATAGGTTGTTGGTAGATCTACGGCTGTCATCTAAGCAAATATAATGACAAATCTGTAAATATATGAAGTTGGGTTTTCTGTGCAATATTTTCGACTATCACATGTACCAATGATCATTGTTGCAGATTTGTCAGCTGTTTTTCCACTCTAGTAAGTTAGGGTACTTTCCCTATCATTGTCTTTTCCTTTCCTTACTATTTTCATCGTTTTCTTCATTATTGCACATTAATTTTAGAGTTGTCTTCTTCTCGTCAAGAGCTCTTCTCATTTTTCAAGTACATTTTTTTTTGTATTGGTAGAGTTCCTCTTACTCTTTGTTGCTTGTTACTTATTTTTATTTGGGAAAGTTCAAAATTTTAGTTGTATTAGAATTGAGGGGGAAATTTTGTAGTTTGAAATTTAGTTGTCAAAAATTTGACAATGTTTGAAATTTTTTGATTTCAAAATGTTTGAAATTTTATGAAAAATAGCTTAGTACATTTGAAAAAAATGTAGAACATTTGAAGAAGACATTAGAATAATAGGACATTAGTTTAGAACAATGAGAGTAATAGTTTAGAATAATAACACAAAAATTTAGAACAATAAGACATACTTAAAACCTTTGAACAAAAGTTATACTTGACGTTCTAAACAATAATTGTATTGTCCTAATTATGAATTAGATTGTTCCAAAAATGATATCGATTGTTTTAAATTGTGTTTTTTTAATGTTCTTAAGTTTAGGTCTATGAGAAATTGTTAAGTTTAGTTTGAAGTTTTAGTCTTTCTTTAACATTCAAATTTTATGTGAATGTATTTAGTTATGAAATAATAGTTTTAATAGTCTAAATCATTAGAATATAAGTTTGAAACATTATAGCAAAGCCTTAGAACATTAGAATAAGACTTTAGACCAGTGGAACATTAGTTTAGAACAATGAGAACAATACTTTATAATAATAACACAACAGTTTAGAACAAAAGACATACTTAAAACATTCGAACAAAAGTTATAATTGACGTTCTAAATAATAATTGTATTGTCCTAATTATGACTTAGATTGTTCAGAAAATTATATCTATTGTTTTAAATAGCTTTTGATACTATTGGTAAGTTTAGTTCTATGGGTTGTTTTTTAAATTTAGAAATTTTAGTCTTTGTTTAATGTTCGAATTTTATGTAGTTGTGTTTAGTTATGAATTAATAGTTTTAATAGTTTAAATCATTAGAATAGAAGTTTGAAACATTATAAAAGATCCTTAGAAAAATTGAACAGAAGATTAGAACAATGGAATAAAATTTAGAACATTAGAACAAGATGTTAGAACAATGGAACAGTAGTTTAGAATATTGCGTAGAATTGTTTAGAACAATAAAAGAGAAGTTTAGAACATTGAAACATAGTTAAAACAATCGAATAGAAGTTATACTAGATGTGTAAAAATAATTATTATATTGTCCTAAATATGACATTTATTGTTCTAAGGAGTAGCTACTATGATTTTTGTACACAATGGGCAATAAAGAGAATTGAAGTGATACCTGTCTGTACGCTTGGAGGGACAAAAGTATGGATCCCAATTTTCTCTAGCGAGGTAAAACCTTGTGTGGGCATGAAATTCTCAAGTATTGATGAAGGTTTTTAATTTTATAAGGCATATGCAACTTCGTTGGTTTTAACAATAGAAAATCACTACAAAAAGAAGGAAGAATGACATTGTTCGTTTCCAATATTTTATGTGTAATAAAGCTGGATATAAGTCTAAGAAAAAGAGTAAGATACAAGATATGAGAATTGAAAATGAAGGCGAAGATAAAAGTGCAGTTGTTAGGAGAAGTTTGGTCACTTGTGTTGGATGCAATGCACGAATGGTGTTGAAGGTTTGCGATGATGGGGGTTATGTTGTATTCAATATTGAAGAAAGACATAGTCATTTTCTTTATTCATCTAATTCTGTACATTTTCAAAAAGCGAGGAGAAATTTGAACATTTTACACAAGAAGATGATTGTTGATAATTTGAAGGTAGTTTTAAATAATTTTGATGTTAATTGTATTGTTATATAGTATATATATGGAAATATTCTTAAGTTTGTATCCTATTGTTCCTAAGCATTCAATAAATTGTTCTAAAGGTTAATTATAGTGTTCTAAAATTATAGTATATTGTTTAAAGTAAATTATTGTAGAGTTATATTCTATTGTGTAAACAAGTTAATGTTGGACCCGTGAAAACATTTAGAATGATAAAAGAATATGTTGGTGGTTATGAGAATGTAGGTGGTTCCAAGTGTGATTTCAAAAAATTTCATAGGATTTGAAGGCGTACATTAAAGGAGCCGATGCGCAAATGTTTGTGGATAATTTCAAGAGGAAAAATTGATTTGGTCTGCTTTTTTCTTCGATTATCATATTGATGGTGATGATTGTCTATGTAAAGTTTTATGGGTCGATCCTATATCTAGGAAAAATTATAGTCTTTTGGCGATATGATTTCATTTGATACCACTCATCAAACTAACAAGTATTTTATTGGTCTAAGTATTATTAGGTTTTATTCTTTCAAATAATTAGTAAGAGTATTTTTATAAGGTTATAATATATAGTTAAGAGGATGACTTAAGAGTGAAATTTAGTTGTTCTAAAAGTTTTAATATGATGTTCTAAAGTTGCTCTATTGTTCTAAATATATATTTTATTGTTATAAGCGTCAATTTTGTGGATTGATTCTACCATTTTAATGTCAATATCAGCTATAATATGGTTTTGGGCCTTTCAATGGGGTTGATCACCATAAGAAATGTGTTAGCTTTGCTGCTGGGTAACTAGGTTTATAGCCAAAGAAGATGTAATATCTTTTGAATGGATTTTTAGAACATTTTTGAAAGCAATGGGTCATATGGAACCTTCGTGTTTAATTACAGATCAAGATCCCGCAATTAAGATTGCGGTTAGTAATGTGTTTGAGAAGTGTGAGCATAGATTTTGTATGTGACATATTATGAAAAAGATGCTTGATAAGATTGGGAGAAGGAATACCCAAGAAATTGATTTTTGAAGACAATAAGTGATTGTGTATGGAACTTAGAAATTGAACCAAAGGAATTTGAAGATACATGGAACAAAATGCTCGTTGAGTTTTGTTTAGAAGATCATGAGTGGCTTCGTCTAATGTTTGAAATGAGTGAAAAGTGGATTCTTACCTATTTTAGAGATTTTTTTATGGGTGGCATTATGAGAACTACATCAAGATCAGAAAGTGAAAATAACTTTTTTTTTCATCCTTTGTTAATCCTCATGTATCGCTAGTAGAGTTTTTGATGATGTTTAAAAGTGCCATGGATGCACACATACTCAAGTACAAAATGATTATGATTCTCAATACAAGCATCCAAAATGTAAGACTGTAATGAAGATTAAAAGACATGGTTATTAGGTATATACCATTAATGTTTTCTATGATTTTCAAGAAGAAGTTCATAGTGCTTATTATGAATGTGGTGTAGAGGATTTAAGGAAGGAAAATGGGTTGGAGATTACAAAAGTTAGGGGATCTAACGGTGGAAGAACTTGTGAGGTTTTTTTGGATATTAGTAATTATGAAACAAGGTGTTCTTGTAAGTTGTTTTGTAGGCAAGGAATTCCACGTAGACATATGATGTGCTCGGTTTAGAGCACGTTTATTACCTTGTTTTTGTGTTACGTCTCGCAGTTTTGTATTGGCTTTATGCATATTGTGCTTGATTTTACCTTGATCTTGTTTTCGAGTTGTCTTAAGTTCATTTCAGGTACTTTTGATGATTTCAAGGTGAAATGCAATGCATTCGAGCCTTTGACACACGTATCATAGCTTGGGCAAGTGTTTGAAGTCACTCATGAAGATCCCACGGAGTTTAGAAAAGAGAGAAGTGAAAAAGAGGAAAGAATGGTCTCAGATTCGACCGAATCTGAGAGACCTTCGACCGAATGGATACAGATTCGACCGAATCTGAGACACATTCAGTCGAATGAGTGACAGTCCAAAGACCATTTGACCCTTGCCACTGGGAATGCCGAATGGAACTCATTCGGGCGAATGAGCTTCCATTCGGCCGAATCAACATCTTCATTCGGGCGAATGCTTGACAGGGATCGATTCCTCGAAGCCTCTGGAATGGGCGAATGGAAGACCATTCGAGCGAATGGAAGACCATTCGAGCGAATGGAAGACCATTCGAGCGAATGGGATTGTATTCGGCCGAATAAGACTTATATTTGGGCGAATGACAGTGTTTTCCTCCAGATCAACTACTTCTTTTTAGGGCCGGCTCTTATGCATTTTAGGGTTTTCGTAGGTTTTTCTTGTTTTGTTATAAATACCCCTTCCTCTGATGAGAGGAGGGGAGAGCTATGGTTTTATACTTTTATGCACTTTTAGTTTTCTTTAGCCTCTAAATTCTTTTAGTTTTAGCTTTTGGTTTTCAGTTTTCTCGATACTTTATCGTTCGAATTCTGATCGTGGATAATATATTGAAGCTTTTGTAAGCTTTAATCTATTCCTTTGCTCTTGATTCACTCGTTCGTTTCGTTGCATGCTTAGTTCTATGTTTATCGTTTATTAGCATAATTTCTGAATTGTTTTCATTCTCGCGATTTCATTCCATGTTTGTTTCTGTTGCATCTTTGAATATCTTTACGTCTTTAAGCATGAATATGTGTGAGTAATTCCTTTAGGGGTTTTGATTGGTGAAACCCTATGAAATCTATGATCTTTATTGCTTAAGGTTGTAGAAACGATGATAATAAATAGTTTTGGAATCCGATGCGAATCTTGTCCTGCCACTCCTTTGGAGATATAGGGCGATTATAGGTCGTTCGTTGTGATTTGTGGAATCACCAACTTTCTCTCGTATTCTTGGATGTCCATGATAGTTATTATCAGATTTTCTCTAATCTATCATGTTCGGTTTTGAAAGCTTCATTCCTAGGGTGAATCCAATCTTGTCCCCGTTTTTCTCTACTTGCTTTATTTCGTGATTTATCGTCATCCATCTTCTGGTTATTAGTTTTAATTGAATTTCCAACTCCAAATAGTCCGGTTGTGTTAAAAGTTAAAGTCTTGATATACCTTGTCTTCGTGGTTCGACCCCCTACTCCACTATACTCGTATAGTTTGTAGGTTGGAATAAATATTGTTTGCATAACCTGTCTTTTAGTTAACGACCTAAAATACCGATTTTCAACATATAATATAAATTTGGAAGGCAAAGAAGTTAGATAGAATTCCAAATCAATATGTTTTAAACAGGTGGACTACAATGACTATGAAAAAACCATTGTTTGATGGCGATGGTAATGAGATGGAATGGTGTTCAAATGATGACGATAGGAAGCGCTTGTTGAATAATTTGTGGTCCAAGATTCATAGTTGTGTGAGTTTGGTTGAAGTGAATAATGAAAATATGGGTGACTTTGTAAAGTATCTAAAGGAGTATAGGGTGAGGTTGCAAGGGAAAAGAAGATTTACAGATGAGAGTGAGAATGGGCATAATAATTCCCAAGTTATTGAGTTGCTGATTGTGTCTAGCACTCCTTGTGAAATAGTGGTTAGACCTCCTAAATTTTCTTCAAATCTATGATTATAATTTGTATTTGTAGTTGATAATTAATAACATTATTTTGCATCGAAATACTTCTCATAGTTCTCAAATACTCAACTTCTATTAGGAAATCTAGTAGCTCTCGCAAATTAGGAAACATTCTTAGGGAATCACATTACCCTCCTCTTCTATATAATTCATCCTTTCCATTATTTATTATTGCAGCCTTATTTCATTCTTATTTCCTAATTTCTCTGCTTATATCCCTTCAATCTCAATTTTTAGACCACTTCTTGAGTTCTTACAATCGCTCATGTTTTGTTTTCCAATCATCCAAAAGGGAATTTCCCAATTGATGTAGGTTAACGAGATTATCCTTGATTCCAAATGAGACCTATATGATAGAGACATTAATTGCCTTTGGAGTGATTTTGAGAAAGTCCTCGATGGTGAAGTCATAAATAATTCCAAGGGCTTTGACAAGAGTGTCACTGTATTGAGTACTGAATAATTGGTGTAAAATTGAATACTTCAAACGAGGGAGAGATACTACATGTTATCACAAGAGTGTTATAGTCATTGAGGCTGAATAAGGGAGGTCTAAGTGCTTCGAATTCAATTTTGAGTTGGTTTTTGTGATTTCCTAAACTACTCGGATTATAACATTTATTCGGTTGGACCTAGGGTCCACCATACAATTTGAAACTCGAATTTTTGATTTCTACTCTCATTTTCTTACAATAAATAAAAGAATTAGGTAAGAAGGCAACAATATGGGGTTTGTTTAATGTTGTCCCCGAATTACTCAAACCGTCCCTCGAATTTACTATTTGCCCCTCTCAAAACACTCACTTCTTTCAAACCCCAACTCACATCCACGCCAGAAACAGTTGCCCGCCGGAACCACCGGAACCGCCCCACACCCTTGCCGGAAACACGAGTCGTCGCATAGAGAAGGGTAAAATTAATACCATCGCCACCAAAGTATTCTGTTGTGCCTATTATAACAAAAACAATTGTTACATAACAATTTTTTTAAAAGACAAAAAACACAAAAAAGTTGGGTTGCCGGTAGGCTAGCAGTCCTTTTTTTTTTTAAGTTTCCAATTAACAAATTTTACCTTTGACGTTGATGGCTCGTCCATAATTTCGGTGGTTTCCGGTGTCAAGAAAGGTTGTTTCGTGTGGTGGGTTTTGAGATTCCGGCGGGACTGGTGGTCGACGGCCGAGCGTGGTGTTGGGAGTTGGGAATCGTAGTAAGGTTCGTATTTACAGGAGAGTAAAGTAGGAAATAAGAATTAAAGTGTAAAATGTTCGATTTTATTAAAATGTGTTAAAGAGCAAAACCGACATATTTTGGGGCGGTTTAGCGCTCCACATATTTTTCCATTGAAGAAACGCTTAAGAATTGATTTTTGTATAAAAAGGAGGAAAAAGAAAGAGAGGCCTTTGAAATGGAGATGATATTAGAGTTTTCGTGTTTTGATTAAAAGATGGTTGTCTTTGCTTTGCCATTGACGGGGGTAGGAGGAAGATCCTATCTAGGAGGAAATCTCGTTGAAGAAGCTCCAACTATGTCAAGCTTACAATTACTGATGTCCGATGAGTATGTTCAGTTGTAGAAATGTCGTCTTTAAAAGCCTATTCAGGAAGCCAGATTTTATAAGTTAATAAACCACTTACTCTAATTAGTATGTTATCATATTTAGTAATGAAATAATGTGATTTAATGTTAGTTTCTGATGAGGGTGATTTATTCATGTTCACTTTTCAGTAATTTTCAAGAAATATGGGTATAGCGATTCTAAGACGCGTAACAAAAACTATGAAATATACATTAGTTAAGGAGTTGAAATGCTTACGATGCTAGCAACTATCAGTGTTGTTTTTTTTTTTTTGGAGATTACTACTGTTACAAGTTATAGATAAATAGAACTGTTCAAATAATATGTCAACTACTGCAGCTAGTTTTAGTGTTAAACATAAATTCTATTTTGCCAATACGATACTCATACCCTCTTATTTTTTTTATTTTTTTTTTTATGATTAACTAAAAATCCTTGTTTAATCTCGTCTCGATCTCCTCCACTACACGTTGAGCACAAAAGTTCCATCTTGTATTTGAAAATCTGCAATTCTACAGTATCCATTTTGAATTGACAAAGATGAATGGGAGAGGGAGGAGTTAGAGGTGTGGAATTATTTTCAAAATTTGGGAATATTTCGTTAAATAGATACAACTAAATGAGTATAAATTTTAGCATGGTCTTACTCTAAAATATTCAAATAGTGAAAGGATAGAAGAAGTAGACTTGTACGTACAAAACAGGTTAGACCGAGACAAAGAAAATGCATAATGGGTCGAGTCGAACCGGATAAAAAAAAGATGTAAAATGGGCCGAGTTGGGTCGGATCGGTTCAAAGATAATACAAATATATATATGGAGGGTGATAGTATGACTGTATCACCTCCAATTTTTTTGCAATAGACCATTAGCAAACAAATGAAAAACATTCATTATCTAATATTATTTAAAAGCCTTAAATACCATTGACCCTTTATTGACGTTTTAAGACCCAATAAAACATAATCCTTTAAGAGATCGACCTGATTAAGCCCATAACTTCTATACCCTTTTATAAACGACCCATTTAAGGGCTCTTAATGAGGCCACTCTCATTTAAATAGATCTAAGTAGAAGGTTGGTAATTAGTAACACTTAAGGCGTATATTATTAATTTTTTCTTTTATTTTATTGGAAAACTACGATGACCAAAAAGTCTCCTAATCAAACATAAGAATACGTCCAAAACTCGAAAGTTACTCCAAATTTGGGTTGGGCTTCCTAACTAGGGTATCAAATCGGGTCCACAGGATCGGTTCTGAGTTGAACCATCGCGGGTCGATTCTTATCGGTTCGAAATAAATCGGGTCAATTTGGCCTATCGGGTCGGGTTGGGTATGGTCATTATCTGGTCGTGTTCAATAGGTTACTTTCTTGCTCGGGTTTGGGTCAAATTGTATTCGGTTTGGGTCAAGGTTGCGTAAGATAAAATCGGGTCGGTTCCTGAATGGGTTTTAGCGGGTTATTATTTCAGGTCCTGGTAGATTTCAGGTCAAGTCAATTATGGTAATGGATCGCCCCGATTCCGGTTGAAATTCGATTTGGGCTTTATCAGATTCGCATTGGGTCATTAATGAAAAATGTTTGGTTTCAAGGTTACTCGAAATTGGGTAAAAATAGGTTAGACAAGAGTATGTCACATTCACATATATTCAGATTGTTAACATATCGAATTAATTCGGGTCACAATTTGTTATAAATCAAGTCATATTAGTTATGTGTCGGGTTCAATCGATTTCGGGTACTCTTCGGGTCGGGTCTATAATGGGTCGGGTTCCTAACAAGTCGGACACGGTTCGGGTTTGGGTTAAATCAGTTTCGGGTTGACTTCAGGTCGGTTTGGGTCGGTTTTTGGGTCTCACTTTTTGAGTCCCGATTTCGGATAACTTATCGGATTGAGTTTGATTTTGATAGCTTTATCCTAACACAACCCTCTCAGCAAAAAATTTCCACCCAATACCAAACACTTCTTCGAGCCTAGCTCAGTATCAACTGTTCAGCTATATATTATGCAAATAAACCAAGTTCTAAACATAATAGGAGAGAGCAATATTTTCATCTTTAACAATGAAGAATTCTTACGGAGGAGAGAGAGCAGCTGAAGCTAGCACCTCCAAGTCTAGCATCAAAATGAATAACAACAACAATAAGATGAGGAAGAACATACAGAGATTGGGCGGCACTGGTCTCTCTCTTGAAGCCTTTGCAAATGCTAAATCCAGGCAAAACTCCTATAATCCTGCTTTGCTAAGTATGCTCCTCTCCCTTTCTAAATTTCATTGATTTTGTTGAATTAATCTTGATTTTGGAATATGGGTATTGATTGATTGCTCAAAATTTGAGTTTTAATTTTCTGGGTATTGGATTTTGATGACATGTTTAGTATATTTGCAATTGATTATGATTTTGAGATGTGGGTATGGTTCAATTGCTCTTAGTTTGTGTTTTTATTTTATGGGTGCTGATTTTTATTGGATTTTGATGGCATGTGTTGCATATGGAATTAATTGTGATTTTGGATTGTGGATACTGTTTAATAGCCAAAAGTTTGAGTTTTTATTATCTGGGTGCTGATTTTTATTGGATTTTGATGACTAGTTTAGTGTACGTGGAATTAATTGTGATTTTTGAACTGTAAAATTGTTCAAATTTGGAGTTTTTATCCTCTGGCTGTTGATTTTGTTGGATTTGATGACATATATAGTGTAAATGGAATTAATTTTTTATTTATTTTTTATGTAGGTATTGTTTACTTGCTCAAAGGTTAAGTTTTATTTCCTGGGAGTTGGGTTTTATTGGATTTTGACGACATTTTTTGTAATTTTGTTGTGATTATGGAATATGGGTTTTTGTTTTAATGCTCGATTTTCGGGTATTTAGTTGAAGTTATTGGGTAGCATGAAGTGTGATGGTTTCTGGTGGGTGCTGAGTGTTAATGTTTTTTTTGCTGATATTGGGTATTATTTAATTTATATTTGCTAGTTGCCTTATTCTTGAAAAAATACTGAATATATTATCGCTAGTAGCCTAGTAGTGCTTTGGCTAGTTTGGGTATAAGAGATTTTATGGTGGCTTTGTGGTATTGTGATTGGTTGTTTTGAATCAGTTGTGGGTAATGTTTTGATGTATAATTGCTCGTTGCTTTATACTCGAAAAAGAATGAATTCAGTATCACAAGTAGTGTTTTGGCTAGTTTGGGTATGAGAGATTCAAAAGGCGGCTTTGTGATGTTGTGATTGGGTTATTTTGAATCAGTTGCTTTTGCATTTGGGTTGCAATATAGAATGAAGACTGGCAATTGAGTGGCTGTTGTGTTAGCTTTGGGTGGAATGAACTAGATCAAGTTACACTATAGAGGATCCTTCTTCACTTTGGTTGCTGAAGTAGCTACTTATTTGGTATGAAGCCTCTAGCCTATAATGTCAGTTTGGGGTATTGAAGGAGTAGAAGTTAGTTATGCTTGGCAAAGAATTCAGTACAAGTCAATTAGGCATCTTGGATTTCTAGGGAATCATCTGATCTCGCGATATTGGTTTTCTTGTCAAAGATTTGTTTTAGTATACAGTATTTAAATGTTGAAAGAGACTGAAATTTGTGCTGAAGTAGATAGACCTAGCTAGTTCGTACTGGGGTCAATGCGTGGTCATCTGGTAAGTAGATATTATCTATCTCTTCCTCTTGGACAAACCTTATAAGGATCTTGATTGTCTATAGAGGTGTTCAAAACTACCCGACCCGATTAACCGATGACCCGAAAATAAATAGTCGGGTTTTAAAAAAAAAAAATTTAAGTTTTCGGGTCGAGTACCCGACCCGGTAAAGTATCGGGTACTCGGGTTGGGTCATGGGCCGGATAAAAATGTAATCGAGTACACTGATACATATCTCCATATGGTCAATAGTATGAGGCTTAACTCACTCAATATTTAAGTTTGACAAGGAAAGCATGGCCCAATCTATGATGTCATAATGCCAAAGTGTCGGGGAATTGGAGAGGATTGTTAAGAATTGTGGGGTTTGGTAGATGTAGAGAAACAGTTGTTGTCACGTTTGGTGCAGAAGATTGTGTAGATATGATTTCTAGAGACATGAGGTAGCTAGTCTTGTTTCCAGATGATCAATTGGCATATATATGAGATAATACAATCATACATGCCATTTCTGGCCTTGCCTTTCCCTAGTTTTTTTTTTTTTTTTTTTTTTTTTTGTTGGATTGTCACTGACTAACACAGAAGGTGGCATAAATGGGACTGCACAATTGTCATTTTACAATGAGAGAAGATTGTTCTTTAATTGAGGGACGTAAAGGACATTAGCAAGGTGTATGTTATTGGCTTGATGTTCTATACCAATATGAGAATGGGCAATGGCGTTTCTGTGGGTTATTTGAACTGATGTGAAATTGATGGGCAATGGTGATGTGAAATTGATGTTACCTGGCTAAAATTAGGAAAACAGGCTGGTATATGGCTATAGGAACCCCAGTAGTGAACCAAGTATCCAATCATTCTTCAAACTAGTAGCATTATAAAATGAGATCATGTTTGAGAAGCTGGTATCCAGTTCATCATCAATGCCTATGTGTATGCGGTCTTTTGAACTGATATTGCACAATGACAAAATCAGGAAGCAGTTTAATGATCTGTTGAAATTATTCTTTGAACTGAGGCTGTCCTTTTCGTTTGAAATTGTGTACCTGATCTAGTGTTGATCCACATGGCAGCTAGAATCATGGTTCCAAGAGACCCTTTTTACCTTTCTTGTGTGATTTTTTTGCTATGAAGTATAACTAACTACAGTTCAACATCTACCCCTACTGTGATCCTTGCCACTACGGACTATGCATGATAGGAGTTCACTATCATTTTTATGACAGCTCTCTTTGTGCTCACATGCTTAGTCCCTGTTGGAACTGGATTCAGCATTTGAAGCTAACTTCTCTGAGATCCAAAACCATTGTCCTATTCATTTAAGAAATGGACTAACCTATTTTCATCCAAATACTACGCTATGACTTTTGAGTTTTGACTGGGCTTCAACTTATGCATTTTTATTAGAAATACAGGGAAACACATTCATAGAATCCAACTCCTCCCACTAGCTCATCATAGACCTTTGGATCAGAAATATCCATCCATAGAATCCAGTTTTCTCTTTGATGGAAGTTGAATCTCCATTGACCTCCCCTACATCTGTAATCAGTAGTTCCATGCAGATTATCAATGGTTACAGAAAGGGGACCATCTGAGGGGTGTAAGAGAAGAAGTTCTGCAAATCTGTGAACAAGAACTCATGTGGTATAAACATGTTGTGAGATTCATTAGAAGAATAATGGGGAATCAGAACATATTTTGAAGAAATTTAGGAAAATCACTACTTTCAATTGATGAACCCTAACTCCACACTTTCTGGCTCTGAGACCATAGAGGAACTGGGTTGAATGAATGGGAGTCATGCAATGGTTAGATAGCGACACAATCTAGAGATAATCAGCGAAATTGTTAACTGAAGCGATATTTGTCTGCTGACATGTCTCAGGCTGCTGTATTTTGGAGATGGAAGTATATTCTGTACTCAAAACACCATAATAGTCATATAATTGTTTTTGTTAGGATACAGCTTCCCATATCTTCTTCCCAGATCGAAGATATTCGATGATCCCATGGATGACTGTTCATTTGAATCATTTGAAGCCATCCTGAAATGACACATATTTAAGCCCATATTAATGTGGAGAAAGGGAAAAAGAAAATGAAAAAAAATGAAAACAAACTCCCGAGTGATCTCAGGAAACACAAAAACAGTATCTTTGGCTATTGAGCAGGTTTAAGTTGCCAAATTTTTCAAGAGGCACGACGATGATAAGAATCAAACAAAAACACAACTAGTGACACTTGGCACTTACTGCCCATTCTATAATACAAAATACAACTACAATTGTGGATTCCAGATTTAAGTCTGTTTTCAACTCCCAACTATTCTGCTTACTGCCTTACTCCCCGCTCTCTTTTTTGCTGCTTCAGATCCTGTCCAAAAGTTCAAAGTTATCTTTCTTTCTCTAATTATTCTGCTTCTTTTTTTTAATCTAACTATTGTATTTGTTTGTAATCAAATTTAGAGAGAAAAAGATATCAAAATATCTTAAATTAAACTAACCTAGAAAAAAAGAGAAGAAAAATAAAGAGAAATTAAGGGAAAAATAGAGAAATAAAACCCTATAAAAAAGAGAAAAAGATAAATTAAGAGATAATAAAGAAGTTCAGAAGAAGACAAAGAAGAGCGAAAAATAAATGATAAAAAAGATAAAACACGCCTGACAATGATCTCCAGTCACTGGTGTTCTGGGTGAGTGAATCAGCTCCGGCAGCCAGCAAACATCTGCTCTTGGTTTTAAAGCTACGACGAGCAGAGGGTTCAACACGTCAAGCTTTGAAGCTTTTTTGCGAATTGAGAATTACAAGTTAAAGCTATCTTTCTCCACATGTGCTGTTGGACTGACTTAGTAGCGCCCCTTTTCAACAGTTTTATTGGATCCAAATGTGCTTTTTTTTCATAACAATTTTAAACTTGCAAAAAAGCTAAACACCATTTATAAAGAAAAATGTCCTTTGATCAAGTGTAACGATTAAGTATAATATGGACAAATTTATGGAGATAACTTAATCGGTTACTTTAGGTGATTATAGTGTTTTGCTAGAAACCGACTATGATTTGTGAACTAATTGGATTAGTGCACGACTAATAATTAACTTGTCCTATGAGGTTATACATATAAGTATATGATTGAATTAAAGTGCAAAAGAGGTTAAGAAGCTAAATGGTCATGTTTATGTGAAGTATGGACTAGAGAAAGCAAGTACTTGAATACACTTAACCATATTCTCTAAAAAGCTTATTTCCTCTCTCTTTGCCATTACCAAGAAAAGTAATAAGAAATTGTTCCTTAATCCGTACTAACATACGTGGGGATTCAATCGTTGCTTGTAGACTAACACTAAAAGAGAAACATTTGGTATTTTAAGGATTTCCATATAAAAGTGTGAAGTGCTTTGATCTTTGTGGAAATCACTCTTCAAGGGTATGGAATTCTTTTCCTATAATTCGTATAGAAATGTACATGAGATCCTATTGTAGATGCAAGAAAATGTTTCTTGAAATTCCGCTTTATGTATCCACATTCCTACAGTGGTATCAGTTAGCCTCTTGCATATTTTGATATGTTTTTTATTGATTATTTTGATTCAATTAGGAGAGGTTTGATATGTGGTGTTGAAATGTAAGATTAAAATTGGATTTAAATCAATTGATATTAATTAGTTTAATACATAAGTGATGCTGGGATTAATCTTTATAAACACGATTTTAATTGGAAATTGTTTGTTAATTTCGTTGTTCTTGGCTAAGCCCCATAGTTCGAATTTATCATGCACGAAAATGTGATTTTTGGCATGATTAATGCTTGAGTTTTTGTGCATTGTTGTTTGAATAACATGTAATCACAATTTGATTGTAATTTTACTATGAAATTTGCTCAATATTTGCCATAGAAGCATCATTTTTTGAAGAACCCTAGTATTTACCCCAATTTGATCAAAATGCTTAAAACTTTAAAAATTTCTTAATCAACCCATCTTACCTTGTAATTAATTGGTAATTATATGGTTTCCTCTTAACTTAGACCATCAATTTTGACAAATGTTGTTCGAATTTAACCCAAATTGAGCAAAAGTTGCGTGAATGGGGTGAATTGCGTGGCAGAATTGTGTGGCCCAAGGTGGCTGGAAGTTGAGTGGATCTGGGCAGGGTTCGTATGCCGGCGGGTAGGCGTTCAGAACGTCGGTGGCCGTTTGGGTGAGGATGCGTGGAATCGTCGGCGAGGGGTCGGAGTTGTGTCGTGGCTGTGGTGCGTGCAATGGTGCACTGCTACACTTTGGAAGTGTGGGCCAGCTTGGGCTCCAAGCCCAGGCGTTTCTTGCTCAACTCTTTTGGTGTTAATGGATGGTTGATGGGGATAGTTAATTTGAGTTATTACCATATTTAATTTTAATTGAATCAATATAATTAATTTTCTGGTTAATTAAGGGTTAATTAACCTTCTTTAATTGATTTCTATTGATGGCCATTATTACTATTTTTTATTAATTTGATTAATATGATTGAGGTAGTTAATGACATGCTTTAATATTGTCATTATTTGATTTATTAATATGATTAATAAATGTTAGTAATGGCTATTAATAGCATATTTGATTAATGAAATGGATGGTTAATGGCTTACTTTTAATATTGTCATTATTTTATTTTATTAATGTGATTAATAAAGTTAAATAGTGATATTAAAAGTAATTACTTTTGTTAATGTTTAATTTAATTGATTTGATTAATTAAATTAGACTTAATATGCCTTTTAATAGTTTTAATGACATGTTAAATTCTTAATGTTTAATACTTGTTATTGTGCATTATGGTTAATAATATGTGATATTATTATTTAATTTTATGCATTTAATAATATATGATATTATTATTTAATTTTATGCATTTAATAATATATGATATTATTATTGTTATTATTTAATTTTATGCATTTAATAATATATGATATTATTATTGTTATTATTATTTTATGCAATTTATAATATTTGATATTGTGATTGCATGAGGTGACTGATATGGCCCAAATAAGGATAGAAAATACGATCTGCGAATCATTAAAATTTTTTGTATCCTAAATACAGTCAGCGTATCATTTGTATTTTTGTAATTTATTTTAATTTGTTATTTTAAATTTTAAAAATATTATGTATTCACTATGGATGGATATCCAAGGAGTGAAGGTCCAATGATGATTAAGGATGGTGATCCATGATGGGTCAAGGATAAAGCCCATGAAAAGTTTTGGACTTTGAAGCATAAGGATGGGTATTGGGTATGAAGTTACCACCTATCAACCAAGAATTACAAATGTTGTAATTAGTAAAGAGTTTATTTACCTCGATAAAATAACTTTAAGTGTAGGGCCCAAGTCCGCTTAGAATTATTTTAAAAGAGATCTTGGAATTGCTTAATTAAAAAAAGGGACAATATTTTAACTTGAATTAAGCGTGCGTGGCTTTTATTATTTAAATTGTTTAAATACTTGAAGCTTATTTTGATAAACATAATGAATTTTTCATATTTCTATTGTAGATATCATGTCTAGTAACAACTCATCACTTTTCAATTTGCGTTCAATCCTTCAGAAGGATAAATTAAATGGAAAAAACTTCCTTAATTGGGAACGGAACCTAAGAATTGTTCTAAGGTCCGAAGGAAGAGAGGATGTTCTTGAAACCGCTATCCCAACCCTAAGCTCAACTCCTACGGATGCTGAGATAGCTTCTCACAACGCTGTCTTGAAGAGGTTGGTAATTGTTACCTGCCTAATGTTGGCTTTCATATACTCTTCTTTCCAAAAGAGGTTTGAGAAAATAGATGCATATGGTATCATTAAGCAGTTGAAAACTATGTTTCAACTGCAAGCTAGAGTTGAGAGGTATGAGACTCACAAGGCTATCCTTGAATGTTAGTTGGAGATGGGCAAGCCACTGGGAGAACATGTCTTCAAGATGATAGGTCTTTTTGAAAACATGGAAAGACTAGGCTTTTCTTATAGCCAAGAGTTGGCTACTGACATCATACTCCACTCACTTCATGATGGATTTAAAAACTTCAGGTTGAATTTCCATATGAATAAAGTAAAGAAAACCCTTGCTGAGTTACATGGGATGCTCATTACTGCTGAACAAAACATTCAATATGAACATAAGAAAGATGTTCTTATGGTTAAAAAAGGGAAAGGGTTTAAGAAGGTTGGGGTTGGAAAAACAAAGGGTAAACAAGGAGTTGTTGCGAAAGCTTCTGTAAAGCCAAAGGCTACAGCTAAGCCAAGGGTGGCTGCTGAGAGAAAATGCTTCTACTGTGACGTGATTGGTCATTGGAAGAGGAATTGCCCCAAATACTTGAAGGACAAGAAGTTTGGTACTTCTACTACAGGTATCTATGTTATAGAAGTTAATTTAGCAACTTCTACTTCTTCTTAAGTATTTTATACCGGTCATATTTCTCACATTTGTTCAAATATGCAGGGATTCAAAAGGAGTAGGAAGCTGGCAAAAGGGAAGATAGAAATGTGCGTAGCTAATAGAGTAAAGATTGCTGCCACAGCAGTTGGAACATATTATGTACCTTTGCCTTTTGGATTAGTATTAGAACTAAATAATTGTTATTTTGGACCTAATATTGATAAAAACATTGTTTTAATTCATATATTAGATCATGAAAGATACTCTTTTACAATAAACAAAGGTTGTTTCTTTATCTATAAGGATAACATGTTTTATGACAGTGCTAACAATACTAATGGGTTGTATCTACTTAACCAAGATAAGTCCATTCTTAATATAGAAAACAAGAAACATAAATCAAATGATATAAACCCCACCTATCTATGGATTTGTCGTTTGGGCCATATAAACCAAAATTGCATTTAGAAGTTACATAAAGATGGGTTTCTAACATCTTTTCATTTTGAATCATTTGATATATGCGAGTCGTATTTGATGGAAAAAATGACAAGATTATCTTTTTCTAGAAAAGTTAAAAGAGCCAATATACTATTGGGCCTAATACATGCAGATGTATGTGGACCAATGAGTACAAAAGTTAGGGGAGGTTATAGCTACATCATAACCTTTATCGATGATTTAAGTAGATATAGGTATATTTACTTAATAAAACATAAGTCAAAATCCTTTGAAAAGTTCAAAGATTCCAAAATAAAGTAGAGAACCAACTTGGTAAGACAATAAAAGCATTACGATCAGATCGTAGTGGTGAATATTTGATCCAAGAGTTCAGTGATCATTTGAAGAGTTGTGGAATTCTTTCACAACGAACTCCACCTGAAACACTTCAAATGAATGGTGTTTCTGAGAGAAGAAATCGAACTCTATTAGATATGGTTCGTTCTATGATGAGTCTTGCTGAGCTACCAGTATCCTTTTGGGGACATGCTCTCGAAACTGTTGCTTTTACACTAAACAGGTTTCCATCCAAGACAGTCAATAAGACACCATATGAGTTATAGAGAGGGAGAGTTCCTAACCTGTCTTATGCATTTGGGGTTGTGAGGCTTATGTAAAACGTTTACAACCTGATAAACTCGCTCCCAAAACTGACAAATGTTTCTTCATAGGTTATCCTAAACAAACAAGGGGCTATTGCTTCTACAACCGTTATAAAGACAAAGTGTTTGTTGCTAAGGATGATACATTTTTGGAAAAGGATTTCATTTCCAAAAAGGTAAGTGGGAGTAATGTATTTCTCGAAGAAGTTCTAGAAGCCTAACAAACGAATATGGTTCAATCCATGTCAGAAGCAGAAGTATTTGTGCCATTGCTTGTGGTAGAGGTAGTGTATCTAATGCATGACCCCTTTCCCATGCATGGCCTTGTGTTGGAGGAAGATCATTCAATGGTTGAACCTCCTATTGCTCCACTCGAATCTCATTTAAGTGAAAATTCTCAAATAGTTGAGAAAGAAATTTCTCCTGTTGTTGCCCTCGTAGATCCAGTAGACCAATAAATCCACCAAAAAGGTTTGTGGACTTCTTTTTAACTGAAATTTCTGAAATAATGATTTTAAAACATGAGGAACCTACTAGCTACAAAGATGCCTTAGCAAGTCAAGACTCCGAAAAATGGCTTGGAGCCATGAGATCTAAAATGGAATCCATGTCTGTGAATCAAGTATGGGACTTGGTTGATTTGCCTGATGGGGTTACACCTATTGGTTGCAAATAGATTTTCAAATTAAAAACATACAAGGATGGAAATGTTGATGTTTCAAAGCTAGACTGGTTGCAAAAGGGTTTAGGAAGATTCATTGTATTGACTATGATGAGACTTTTTCACTAGTTGTGATGGTTAAAACCATTCGGATAATCCTAGCGATTGCTGCCTTATTTGATTATGATATTTTGCAAATGGATGTCAAAACCGCTTTCTTGAATGAGATCTTGAAAGAGGATGTGTATATGACACAACTTGAGGGTTTTTTGGATCATGAGATTAGGTGAATGAGTAATGTACCTAAGCAAGACTCAATGTCCTTCAAACATTGATGAGATTAGGCGAATGAGTAATGTACCTTATGTCTCGACAATAGGGTCCATTATGTATGTCATGATTTGTACTTAACCAGATGTCTCATATGATTTGAGTATGTGTAGCAGATTCCCATCAAATCCAGGTGACTCGCACTGGAATGCAGTTAAGAATATCCTTAAGTACTTGAGAAGAACTAAAGATCATTTCTTAGTGTATGGAGGTGAAAGTGAGTTGGTTGTTGAATGTTACACGGATGCGAGCTTCCAAACAGACAAAGATGATTTAAGGAGCAACATTTGGTGTTTTAAGGATCTCCATATAGAAGTATGAAGTACTTTGATTTTTGTGGAAAACACTCTTCAAGGGTATGAAATTTTTTTCCTATAATTCATATTGAAATGTGCATGAGATCCTGTTGTAGATGTAAGAAAATATTTCTTGAAATTTTGCTTTATGTATCTACATTCTTACAACTTAAACCCAACGGCGAGCACCAAGTTGCGCCTTATGCCTCCTTTGAGGCGCTCCAAGGCACGCACCCAAGTTCGCTGGCTGGAAGTCGCCTCGCCTTGTTAATGCAAGGCGTTTTGTGTGCACCCGCCTACGCCTGGCACCTTAGGGGCGCTTTCTGAAATGAAGCAGTCTAGTTTCAGTTCCATTTTAAAAATCACAGAACTAAAATTCCAGCTTGAAAGTCCCTTACAGTTTGATTCAATTATCATGTACAAAGTAGGATGCAGCTTATCTGCTGTGAAAAAAAAGCCGCAAATGATATCATAGACAGCAGACTCAATTAGTTTATGTATTCAATGAGATAGTCATCATCGGGTTAGCAGCGAAATTTCCTACCTATGCGATGACCAGTCAAAAGCTTTTAAATCTTCTGCCTTTCTAACTTTAGTTGTGAAGTATTATGAATAATTTAATGAATTGGATTGATTTCTATTGAAATTTATTATGTCGTCATGGTTTAATTAAAAGCCTTGGAGTTACCGGGTAAGTGATTTATGCTGACTTGATTTTCCCTTGCCAAGAGCTTTCACTTATCTTCAATGTGCTCTTTTGTGGAGGGAGAGGTGATATTGTGCTGCAATCTTTAACTCACGGATAGTAAGTAGACTAGCAGAATGTAGTTTGCTGATTGAGGAACTTTGCTATTTTCCTATCAGCTCAATGCCGCCTCCTAGATCAGTTTGTAGAATGGTTCTCTTGGTTTGCATTCAGATAATAGGGGTGAATTGTCTCTTGTTGTGTTTCTTCTTCTTGACTATAAAAATGGGGTTACAGTGAGGCACGATTAATGTTTAATTGATGAAAAAGGGTTGAAAGAAAGTTTAGGTGCTGTAGGTAGGTCTTTTGGCGTTGGGAGGGTCAAAGTAAGAAAAAGGTTATTCATTCCAAGGCACGCGAAAGATTTCATTTATCTACTTATGTGTACGTTTGGCATTGGAGTTGTTTAATCCATGTCATGGAAATTGAACATTTTTGGATTGTGAACCTTTGCATGGTTGTGGTTGTAGAAGGAACGTTTAATCTCTTGGGGAAATCAATTAGCACTTGAACTGTGGCTGACAAGTTTACTCAAAATTGTCTATTATTACAAGTGTTTTGATAGTTTTGCATTTCTTGGTTCATGGTAAACAGCTGAGTGTTCATACTTGTAGTTTTGAGTATCTAAACCAAGTGCATGGGGTGGAATGAGGAGTGTCCAACGTTGGATAGAACTACTTGATAGAACCAAGTGCTGTAGTTTTGAGTATCTAAACCAAGTGCATGGGGTGGAATAAGGCTGAGACAACTATGTTTTGATTTCAAATTCAATATTGACCAGAAAAGACTGGAGTTGCCTTCTTTACTTTTTTTTATATATTGGTCAATTGGTGTTGCAAGAATATGCTAGTTATATCTTAACTGGGTTTTGATTTGAGTGTATTAATGATATACTGATGTCCTAATGATATGTATATACATCTTTGTATCATTTAGAGAAGAAGCGAGAATTTTACAGGAATGCTAAACATTTACGCAAATACAAGAAACTGCTAAAGCAACAAAATCAACCGGATGATCAATCCTTATCTGTCGAACCTACTGAGGTATGCCTTCATTTTTGTTATTTGGATTGAAAACTTTGCCTGGGTGTAACATGCAATGCTGATCGCTTGCAGGCAAATGATGAAGCTGGGGTTGCTGGTCGGACAAGTCAGAAAGACAATAAAAACCGAAAGGGGTCGTACAATTTGCAAGAATTGTATGAGAAGAAACATGAACAACAAGAGAAAGAAAGGATGGAAAGAGAAGCCTTTTTCAAAGCAAAGAAGGTAGAAAAGGATAAGGCGGAATCCCGCAGAAAAGTTCTACGGGAAAAGATGTTTAAAAAGACACGGAAAGGTCAGCCTGTCATGAAATACAGAATTGAGCACATACTGGAAACCTTGCAGGGTTCTACTTCAGCATCATAGTTTTCTGCTTTTTTAGTATAACTTTTCCAATGCTGGAATTCAATCGCTGGGTTGGTTAGCTCTTCTGTTTTTTCTTTGAATTTCAGCGTTGACAGCAACATCGTGTAATCCAAGTCTTCCGTAACAGTTTGGGTGGAGCAGTTTTGGCCTTAGGTTCTCTGCTGTAGTTAGATAATCTGTTCCTGCTATGTAAAATTTAGCTTCATAATGCACATCTAAATGCACAAAGTCGGACCAAATGTTACCTGTGTTTTAACCTTGTCAATTAGTTGGATAATAATAATTGTACTTACATGTTAGTAGCACTAATTTCTATTTCATCAATAAAAGATTAAAGATTTCGTATGTACAAGGAATACAATAAGATTATTATGTGGCGATTAAAAATTATCTATTAATACAACAAAAGTTATCACTTAATATAACAACAAAATATTACAATTTTAGTTGATAAATAGTGATATATGTTCGAAAATAAAATGCTAGATATATTGTTTAAAAGATATTCTCAATAAAATAAAAATCATTCCTCAATTTAATAAAGCGACTTATTCCTCAATTTAATAAAAGCGACTTTATAAGAATGTCACATTTAATTTGATTTATATATCTCTGCTTTACTAAATTTTTTGTGTTTCGTCATTGAAAGGACTTGTATGTTCATACATAACCATAAAGGAAGAAAACCAATTCATACAATTTCTCCAAACCTATGACACTCAGTTATTTAACGTGAAACCACATGTCATAATGGGATGTATATGATGGCCAGGTAATCTATTCGATCAAATGTAGTGTGTGTAATAGGGACTTGCCAATGGCAAAACCGTCAAATTTTAATATAGCAAATCATTTATATCAACTTTGAATAACATTACAATTTAATTTCAAAATTAATCTTACATAACTTCCATATGATGTACCACAATACACGGGTAATTGGTCTATGTCGTACGATATCTTTGATGTCATCATGATAGATATTTAAGTACTTATCGCAATGAAAGTTATTATATGCCTAGTAAAAGTTACTCATCAATATAATAAAAATTACTTCTCACATAATATATGTCAATCTTTATCAACTTTAATGATGTAATTTTTGTTATTTTAAGAGATCATTTTACTAAGGATATAATAATTTTATTGAATTTCATGTATACAATACTCTGTCATCTCTAACCCCCTAAAATTGATAAGGCATGGAAATCCACGTCACCAACTACATCATTCCAATCTCACATACTCCAAATGATGCCCTAGACTATAAAAAAATTTCTAGAAAAGCATATCTAGTACTTGTAAAAATATGATCTCATGAACTTAAATATGATTTTAACTATTTACAAATATTGTGAATTTCCCAAAAATAATTTTACATTGTTGAATAGTGTGATGAGAATTACCACTTTTATTAGCTACTTATTGTACTTTTGGTTTGTTTGTTTGTTTCATTGGATTAATAAGTGACCCTCCACGCTGAAATTACTCCATTCGCCTCTAGCGGTTGAAGTAGTATAATGGAGGCATTGAGTAGTATGGTGATGAGAATTTTGTGGTAGTTTCATGTCTATAGATATGACTCGCACAAGTAGTGCAAAGAAAAATAAGACCAAAAGAAAAAGACAACATGGTCTTATAAAAAGATACCATTTTTTAATTTGGGTGAACATGTTAAAGCTCACACTGATAAGTGATACTTTGAGTTGACTCTAAAATTAGAGATATTTGAGTTTCAATAAGGGTGAATGAATTAAAGGAGAGAAATCTTCAAATTTAAGAAGAGAGAATGCAATAAGAGAGATAGAAACCTAAATTGATATATGATATCTATGTCGCAAATGATATACTATGTGTAGACACCTAATGACAAATGTTATACTATGTGTAGACACCTATATGAGCTCTCCTTTTTTACGACCTAATAATTGAATTTCACAAATTTTCTACTTTCAAACTAAGAGAATATATAAAAATATTGCTTAAAGCACAGTAAGATAGGCTCATAGCCTAATCGCTAAAATCTGAATCCAATTTGGGCCTAGCCTTAGGTTACAAACCCAAATATTGAACTCGTGGTTTACTAAACCAAAAAAATATAGAATCTTCAAGAAACATGTTAAAAATCTATTCAAAGGTAAGCATAGAGTAAAGCATAGTAGTATTGCATGCAAAATTGCATTCACAACCATGAGTACACATGCTCTTTGAAACGCTTTATAGCGTAATATGCAAAATATTCATGTGTTATGCAATGCTTTTACGCCTTATACGACTTGTTTGTGAACTACACAAATTTTGCTTATCCAAGCTATATATTCACTACAACTCTTCTAATATTCTAGATAGTTCCTCCTAATTTTCCTATAAACATATCTACTACTCCTTAATCATCATCAACTATTATCTACAATTCATTAATTACCAACACCCAATATTCAACCACATCAAATTTAAGAATCAAGATCAATCAACTACATCAAAATCCCGATTTTCAAGCAATAATCTCAAGAGAGGTTTTCTAGCTCATATTACGACCTAGGCAATTAATGTTTCTTGATTTATACATAAATTTCTTGATTCATTATTCCTTAAACACAATTCTTGGCATGATTGGTATGATTTAGAATCATTTAACGATGTTTTTGCAAGGACTTATTATTTAATTATGATAATTGTTTATTCGTGTTTCTTGATTCATTTGTGCTTTGATCTATATTGTATACACTTCATTACTTCTATTTATGCTTAATTGTATACGCATGCTTCACCTATATTGACTGCACTAATTAAGATCGGTATTTGAAAATCATGACTAACAAGATAATTATGGACAACCGATTTAGGTACCTTGAGCATGAGTGTTTAATGAAGCAAAACATCGAGTATTTGCAATGGTTATAAGTAAAAAAAAAACTAAGCAAATAACTATGAAAAGTCAACACTATTTGTTGCAGTCATTTAAACAAGTGGAGCACTAAACACCGCCTCCAATTTACTCAAAACGCCTCACATTTTGACGATTTTTTCCTTTAATGCATTTAAGAATAATTGAATATTTTACACTTTAATTCTTATTTCCCACTTCACTTTCCCGTAAAAACGAACCTTACTATAATTCTCAATCAACAGGCCAAATATATAATTTTAACAAATTAATAACTGACTTTTATATTCTAATTAACATGAATATCATTAACAATAATTAATAATATTATTAAATAATATTAACTAACAAAAATTAACAATAATACTAATAAACAATAATTAAACAATAAAAAAAGAAAAAGTCGCCGGCAAGGGGAGGTCGTTTGATTTTTCTGGCAAGCAACGGGGCTAGCCGTCCAAAATTTCCTGTTGTCCTAGGTTTTGGCGATGATTTAAAAAAAAATAAACCCGAGCGTGTGGTGGTCTTCCTCCCTCTACAGTGGGTGTAACTTCCTTTTGATCCGCCCAGATATAACCTTTTAATCAAGTTGAACACTTACACAAAACCACATACAATGCTAGATGTAACAACTACATCAGGGAATTCATATGGATTAATCGAACTCCCTTGACAATATAGTTCGCACATTGATACAACAAAAATACATGTTTGGAGATAAGATCACAATGTATCAAGACCTATAAACATATGATCATTCTGTTCCTTTTTGGCTGCATCATGTATCAACATAGAAAATTCCGAATTGCTCAGTCATGTATACAATGTAATATATAGCAAAATCAAGCACCAGCAATTTTCTACCTGCTACTTCAAATTGCACCACTGTGAATGCATGCCTACCTCACTGGACATTAACTCTGCTGCTCCTTAAGATTAAGCACTCAAACAACTGCATCTTCTCACGTTAAGACTAAGAATTTTTGGGCTGAGGATTCGTCTCAGATGAACTGATAATCTCTTCAAAGGTCTCCATGTCAATGGTCATACCATCATCAACTTCAACATCTGCTTCTGACATTATTTCATCCCTGTCTTCTGTCATGGGTTCCCCACCATTCTCCACAGAATTGAGTGTGGAGGAGACTGATTTTGAGACTGAGACTGGGACAGGGGCTGAGGCTGAGGCTCAAGCTCAGTCAGCAGCAGAGGCTGGGCATCGTCAACTTGCTCTTTTGAAACATCTACTGGTTGCACTATTGGGAGAAGATGAATCCATGGATCTAGTTAGAGTACTTGTCACCAATAGATTCTGTGAAACAAAAAAAAAAAAAGAAATTAAAACCTCAGACCACTAGGTAAGTTACAAGTCTTGGAAATACAACTAGTAAGACGATATGCATATCTAAACACGAATGATGTACTTATTATACAATGCTTGGTTGTACTATGCGTATACCACAACACCAACATCCAAAATGAGCATGAGTAACACGGCTTCAGAAGGAAGCTCAATATATAACATTAGCACCGGAGAGTATTGCCTGAGTAAAAACCAAGCTGACAAGAAACGTGTGCCTTTTCACCAAGATACGATCTCTCCGGGATACACTCTGAATGCAGGCATGATTAGTAGCTAAAACAGTCAAACTAGTCGTTTTAATGTAAACCTAGCAAATATCACTCTCTCGCACTGGGCAGAGCTGTAAGGTTGTTTCAGATTTATCATTCCAAAAGTATCCAGTATCAACTGAATCAAGATAGTTGGTTGTTCAAAAAGGAGTTGGACTGAAGCATGAAAAGATAGTTGTCTCTCAACTCAATAATTATGCTTAAGCATAAAAAACATGGTTCAACAGATAAATTGAGCAAGTTCTCCTCCATTTGGACCTGAGAACAAAATGAACATTCAATACCAATTTCCTTTGTCTTTATAAGGTCAACAAAGAAGGCAATGGATAAGTCTGCTTCTTGCAGGTATGGATCATACAAAAGTTGACGTAAGATCAGTTCAAATGATATATATATATATATATATATATATATATATATATATATATATATATATATATATATATATATATATATGGTGAGGGTATGCATTAGAGGTTGGGCTTGCTTGGGCCAGATCATTTTCCAGTTACTATGATTTCGATTCATAATATGTCAGGTTTGCTTCACTCAACAACATTGTTTTGAATGATTGCGAACTGGAAGCATGATTAGATCAAATTATCAAAATTTGACCTTATCATTTTTGGACAAGTAAATTATACTAAAAAAAGCTCCTTTTATCCCTTAAATAACTGCATATTCTTTGTCTTTTAGTCTTTGAACAAAGCATACTAGCTTAAATAGTGGATTGCATGACAACTCAAAGAGAAGATACAACCCATATAAAGATCTATATCATTCTCTAACAGTAACTTATATTCAAATATAAGATTGTAGAACCAACCTTATATTTTTATCCAGTCAAATGTCTGACCAATTGGATTTCTGGCTAATTAGAGATTTCTTCGGTTATCGAGCACAATCAGATTCAGGATAGATCAGATCTCGTCAAATTCACATTGAGGTAATCATAATCTTTTTTCTCTCTGGATATTAATGGATGTCAGGTAGATTAGGATGTTTTCTTCAACTCAAGACTTGACACAAAACAATCTGACAAGGAAATCAAAGGAGCCTTTTTGTGGTCTACTTCCGATGACTGATGCCATAACATATGAATCATGATGATGGAATCTTTCCCTTAATGCATATACTGCATTTTGTAGTGAGGGAGAATAAGCTTCCTATAACATAATCTTTTTAGTAAAAGACAAAATTTACAAGCATTGGCCATCTATTACTTCTTCGTATCACTATGTACAGTAGAGTTTTGAAGGATTGAAAGATATTTAAGGTGAAAATACATAGTTACATACAGAATGGTACATTTAGATAGAATTTTACATTTGGATAACATATGTTTTGCAAAAAGAAGCAAGGCAAGTAAGTTATCACATACCTTTTCTAGTGCCAGAGCAAGTTTTGACAAATTTGGGTAGATAGTCTGCGCATTTAGTAATACCTGTTCAAGTGAAAGGTTAAACTTTAATGCCCTCAAATTTGACCACATCAAGATAAGCAGAAGATGGTATAACAAAGAAATGAGCACAATTCTATTTCCAGACAACAAATCATCAACCAACAAGAAACATGAAATGTAAAAAAAGTAAAAAAACCTCTACGTTACATAGAAAGCTTTATACCATAGCACCACAAGTGCATCATGTGTAAACAATATTAAGAAGATGCAAAAGTAAATTATAGTTTGTTTAGGAAGAATAAATACAAATTCTAGTTTTTCTGGGAAGAATAACTACAAATTCTAGTTTTTCTGGTAAGAATAAAATACAAATTCAAGTTTTTCTGAGAAGAATAAAATACAAATCTTAATTTTCTATGGAAGAATTAAGTACAAATTCTGGTTTTTTCGGGAAGGAAATGTGCCACAAACATATCTTTCACAAAACAAAATCATAGAGGATAGTCCAGTAAATACATGAATCCATGGCCTTTCTGAAATTGATAGACTTAAGTCTGGTCCTTTTTAAAGGTGCTGAGTTATTAACAGACATAGACTTCTAGCTACTGAATCTAACAATAGTCATAAAATAACTGGAACTTTAAGCGGCAAATTTGGCAACTTCTAACAATTAGTGCAAATATTAAATGTGATTCACATGAGTATCTAAGATATAATTATTACCTCGCAAAGCCTTTGTAATGTGAATGGTGGCCCTTCTATAAAGCTAAAAAGAGCTGTAAGTAAAAAGAAATGATTCAGAAATTAGAATTGACAATCTTATGACTTTAGTCCTCTTACTCCAAATTGGTTATAGGAGTCAACTTTATCAATTTCTTTGGGCTCAAAGAGAAGTTCATCAACAGACGATGATCAGAAAGATAACTCAAAAAAATCTCAAAGGATAGCATTTTATATTGCACAAGTTAATATACTAGCATTTTGAAATCAGACCATCGTTGATAAATCATAATTCCTTTTTTAATAGCTCAACATGCTCCTCGATGGCTCAATCACATTAACATGCATATATATTGCTCACAAGTATAGTTATTTGATTCTACATATGTAACATACTAACATATAAGAACCCCACTCATGGCCTCCTTCAAGGAGTTCACCAAAGGATACACAGTTAATTTTTTTCGTAGGAGATACATGAGAAAACCGATAAATAGGAGCATAGTGTCAAAATAGAAAAACACCAGCTATGGGCTTTCATATGCATAAATAAACACCAGGTATTTGCAACAACAACAAAGCCCCTTGCCAAAAAAAAAAAGTCAAGCCTTAATCCCAAATGGGTCAACTACATGAACTAAGAATCTATCTCGTGTAATCATTTACAAAAATATTCTACCTGCATTCTCTCTTATTTAGAGCCACATTTTCCTCTAAACCCATTTTCTCCATATTTTACCAAACTCCCTTCATTCAAGTCATCTTTGGTCTGCTTCGATCGCATTTGAAGTTTCTATTACTCCAATCCTCCACCTTTCTCATCGAGCATCTATTATTTGGCATCTAATTTGGCCAAACTCCCCCAACTACTTCACCTGTAACTTTTCCTTTATTCGCTACTCCAACTTTCTTTCGAATATCCACAATTCTAATTTTATCCCTCAAGATATTTGCAACGAGAGATGATAATTCATACTATCCCAAGTCAAGAAAAGAAACAACTGCCGCTAAATTATGTCATTCTAAAAATCATTGCCTTGTCAAACTGAAAGAGAGAAGTGATATATCCACTGTTTTCAATGATTAGAGTCAGGAATGTCACCAGTGCATGACTGCGTGCCCGCATCACTTCACTTTAGGTATGGTAACAAGTTTCATTTAACTTCAGCTCAAATCCAGAAACTTAATACTTAATATTTTCTCATTATTTGGTTATGTAATTGTTAGGATTACTTCTCTTTTCCCATGTAATATGAGGTATAAGGTTACTGAGCAAACAAATGAAAAAGGTCTTAGTTACTGCATTCATTGATAGTAAAATTAATAAGCAATTGCATCGGCATCTTCAACTTACAAAAAATATTGTACGGCAGTTTCAAATGAATGTTTATATGGAATAATAATAATAGTTAGTTAAATAGACGTTAGTTAAATAGACATATAATATAGAGTATTACAAACTGACAAAAATCCCATCAAAAAACAATAACAAAATTTTCATTCTAGTTCAATTAAACACAAATGAGTTCAGTTTCCTTCAGTACATTTTAGCTTACTTAAAATCAGTTCAAAGAAACACACCCTTAATCATGAAGTATCAAAGAATCACCATCATCCCAAATAATGTTATGCAGGAACCTGGTCAGCAAAAGCTGAAAATTATCTGTTGGACAAGCCAGGATGCTCAACTATCAAGCCGGTATGCTTTCACCATACAGAATTTGAGTTCTGAATACTTAGTCATAGCCTATGCTGCATCCTTATGCTAGATGAATAGTAGAGCAATATTATCTCACAAAAGCTTGAATGTTGTTGGTCAAAGAACAAAAATAGCCCAATAAGTGAAGATTTTTTTTCAGTTTTTGGGTGGCCAACAGGTACTACTAGCAAGTAGCAGCTAGCACTGCCAAATATCAAAGACAATGCCTAGAAGCAAAATACGAAGCAGCAAGGAATTTAGCAGAAAAATACCTTCCTCCAAACTTTTCACCAACTGTGTATAACTCTCTCCCAAAGAATTTTTTTGCTGTTCATCAGAAATCCTTGAATCTTTATATTCCGAAAGAACCTTGATGTTTAAATTTACATGCGACGAGAAGATATCATAAATAGAAGAGAAAAATTAAATTCAAATTACAATCCCAAGGGACAAAACATATTAACACCAGCATTGTTAAATAGTTGAATGATAAAGACCTTACAACAAGCATACCTCACCATTACCTGCTTCAGCTGAAATAACAACATGCTTTTCAACTCATCCCATTCATGCCTGAGTGACAACAAAAAGTTAAGGGACACTCAGCAAGCAAGGCATAACAGTGTACTTGATAGGCTTTTTAACATAATGTAAATCCCAGCATTAACATAAAAAAAGAAAGAAAAGTCCAAATATTTATTATATTTTGCACCCCAAAAGTCCAAAAAATTAAAAAAAAAAAGAAAAAGAAAAGTCCACCCAAATAACTCTCTTCTCTTCCCACTTCTCACTTCTCAGTCGACATCTCCTCATCTCCCCTTCCTTGCCCTACTCTCTTCTCTATTCCCCTCTTGCTAAATGCCCTACTCTCTTCATGCTTTAATAACAAGTTGTGTACACATTGAGGGCTAATGTTCTCTATCACTTGTTTTGACTACACTCGAAACTGTTCGTGCTTGATGATAAACTATTTCTATCACAGTTTCAGTAAACATGAAAAACAGTAAACTATTTCCATTCCTCATATATTGTTATGTCACTTTGTAAGCTGAATATAAATGAATGCCATTCTTTTGTTTTTAATTTGTTGTTTTCGGTAGTTTGAGACATTTAGTTATATTGTATTTTAATTTGTAGAAGTTACATTGGAATGATATAAAATTTATATATATTTTTTTCTATCGTACCCGTTTTTAGAAATTTTGATTTTGCCGTTTTCAATACCCTACCCATATCAGTGCAACATAACATATGAGCATGGATGTACGTTTCTGTGTGTCAGTGTATATGTATGAACCTCATTATTTGTCTGTCATGTATGTTCATGTGTGTGTATGGGTGTCTACAAAGTGAGAAGTAAGATAAGATGAGAAGGCAACTCAAAAATGAGAAGGATGAGATCATAAGAACTATGGTGATAATCGTAATTAGCCCATAGATACATTTTTGTAGGTTCATCATTTTTAAAAAGTGAGTTCATTCTCTTCCTTTAATTGGCATACATAATTTTCAAAATATTTTGACTTGATGAATATAATGTACCGTCATCTTACAAATAACTAAGCTAATAAATATGTTCATAATTAACCTGTCAAGCCTAATGAACCAATCCTTCTTCAGGCTAGGTACAAGAATTGAGAGATGAGCACTTACACCACATAACCCCATCTCACAACTCATGCTTGTGTATACAATCAGAAGTTTGAAATTGAAACATACCAAAACTTTCCAGTTGAAGCTATAAAGTACTCCCTCCACTACTTCTGCCGATATCTTAGGAACAGATTCACCATTTCTAGATGACAAGAAACAACATGAATCAGCAAGTAAGAGAAGCTAATCCCTCCACTACTTCACATAATCTTCCCCCCTCCTTAATTAGCTTTATTTATAGAGCTCCTATTTTTTTAACCAACTATATATTGATTCTTAACAAAAACTCATTGGTGAAATAATCATTAAGAGCATTTCCTACCCAAGAGTTTATAAATCCAACACTCACCATTCATGAATTAATGGGAACTTTCGAGACTTAGGAAGAAAGGATGAAAAAAAATACCAACCATAGCTAAAGCATTCCAAGTGTGCCTTGATCTTTCCAATAAAGATCTTGTAAATGTGCTACATAGAATAGGAGGTTGATCAATATAGATTGAATGGATTGATTGTGTCCCTTCCTTATGCTTCTTGTCATAGTCTATAAGAACCTTTTTAGCCAACCAATAAGCAAAACTACAGTGGAGTGCTAGAATTTGTTCTTATAAGTTAATGGCTCCATCTTACAGTAAAAGACATCACCATAAACATTATAATCTGATTAATCTAATTCAGCGTCATTCAAGGTGACACCAAATATCATTCAGAAATCTCCAAATATATATTTCATCTCCAGAATGCAATCACCTGAACAGTAATTATCTTTCATAATATACCTTAAATTCCTGAAGTCTCAAATAATCACTAATGCCCCAAATTTCCTACTTTGAGATTAAACTTACTTGGCTGATATTTTAACGCAATACCATGTCAGTACAAATCAGCATAACAATCTTTTAACTTTAGAATAAGGATCCACCATGATAAAGTAAGTTGGTCTGTGGTTGCTATGATGCATTCACCAAAATCCCAATGTAATATTATCAACCATCCCTGTAACTTACTATAGTAGCCTACGTCTATGCTATTGCCAACAAAAATTTTTTTAACTCCAATAATCCCTTCGCAGGTAATGATAGATTTCCCCTTACCAAACATGCCCAGCAACCACAAGCACATCCTAGTTATAGCTCGTCAAATGCTAAAATAATTGCTTTCAAATGCAACGCTATTCCCAATGATTAGAAACTGGTAGCTCAAACTCCAACACATTAGTCCTCAAAATTTTGTACACCTTTAACATGTAATTTAAAAAATGCTTTGCCTTGTCAAGGGCAGCCTGGAAACTCTGAATTTATTTAGGATTCCTTATCAACCTCAAGAGCAAAGGCTGCCAATATAAGACTGGTTCATTTGGAAGTTATATGCATTACACTAATCATAACAACATCAATAAACAAAAGAAAAAATCCTCACATTTGATCCACTGCCAAAAAGTGTACTCAAGCCATTTTAAAATAATTGACCCTAATCAATCGAGTATTTCAGTGTATATAAACTAGCAGTACAGGAAAGGATAATAAGACAATGTAGAACATATGATCTGCTATTGATGTGAGTAATCACCTGTAAACAAAACCCACTAGAAAACAATTCAGAAACACACACATTAAAACATCTTTTCCATAAAATAAATCCCACACATTGTAAAACGCATCCATATATAATACCTACTTTAACTATTAAATTACTTGTATTGTGATTTGTAAAAATGAAATCCGTACCAGAGATAAACTAAAGAAATATAACTTTATTCTTTCGCTATATAGAATAAAGTCAACCAATATTTAATGAAATATTAGGAACTTCCACTACAACACCGATCTTCAAAAGAGAAATGAAAGGCAGCTATATGCTAATATGCTTGCTTTATGCTATACATGTATTATATTAATGCTTCAAGAGAAATCATAAATTTTACAAAATATAGATAATATTCGAACAGACAACCAACAAGAGAAACCAGAATTCATACTAATTGAATCCAAAAGCACTAGCAGGAAAACACTTTAGCAAAGTAGCCTATTTACAACAGAGCAATAAGCAGCCTATATGCACCAGAACACTGAATGTCTTTCTCAAAGATTATAAGGTTGAAACTTTGAAAGTTACAGGATATAACCCTTCCATCATCCGCAGTTCACCCATAGTCCACAAATTGTTATCACAAAATCACTATTAACACATAAGCCACTCCATCTGTCCTTGTCACTTCCCCGAGTAATTATTTGTAAACTCATAACGCCTGAGTAGTAAGTTACCTTACTGAATAACCAAGAGTAATAAAAAATCTGCAACTATCAGTGTTATATTCCCAAAGTACCTAACTTCCCAAATCCAATTCAGGTACCTCAATTAATACTGACATAAATATATTGAGGATAGCTGACTACACAAAGACTTTTCAAGACAATGGTGTCATAAAGCATTATAGAAGAAAGTGGTCTACCAAAACTTTATGGGCTGAAGCAGTTAATAAAGTACCCAATCAACTCAGGCAATTCCAACAAGTTCCCCGATGAAGCTTTAAATAATAGAAAATCAGTTGTAACTTGAAGGGTTTTGGATGTATTGCATTACTTGCATATGCATTGAGTAAAAATCAAGGTAAAGAAACAGTATGCAGCACAGCACTAACCAAAATGAGCATTATTCTAGTTTCAGATATTTGTTCGTAATTCCACAATAACTTTTGTCTATACCAACAAAAGGTCGTATTTGATATAATTGCCCTATGAGTAACAGGGTCAATGGATAGAGACAATTTTACAATTCCAAATCAACTTACATTTCTCTAGACTAAATCGGTAGTCCCCCATTGCAACCACAGAGAGACATAAAGAGAAACAGAGAACTAGTGTACATCCAATATTCGTAACACTAGATATCAATGCAAAGGTTAATCATAGCCTCAACTTACTACAACTCACTACTTGATAAGTCTATATCAATCCAAGTTCAATCTACTTTGGTTAATTGCACAAGGTGGCACCATATCATGAACTTAGCTAAGGCACTTAGCTCAGCAACAGTAAATCCTAGAAGCGCCCATCCCCACAAGATCATAAACTAGATAGATTACAGCCTCATACGGAGAATTCACTAACCATTCGCCTACAACAATTAAAGGTTAATTCACTTAACTTGCCCACAACAATCGAAGGCATATAATGTGAGGAAATGCCCTCAATTTCATCTATACTATCTTTTTCTCAGCGGAATAAAATTAGCACTAATAGCTATTTGACCAATACATCGTCTTTCACTAAAATTAACCCAATAAAGCCAGACTCCACGTTAACTATATTAATAATTAAATTAACCAAGCATATACTACCATATAATAGTGAACCTAACAAAAAAAAAATCAAAAATTCCCATCATTCAATTTCTTAAAAATAAAATTAAGCAGAAAAATTATATGAACCCCAGAAAAATAAAGCAATAAATTGCAAAACAAAAAGGTACCCATTCGAATAAGAGAGTTGAGGAGTAACATCATTTTGATCTTGAGGCACCCCAACATCGGAAGAAACGGGTGTTGGCTGAGGATGAGACTCCTCGACATACTCCATTTTTTTAGCACTTTTCTGAAACTAATCGAGAAAAAATTCAAATTTATAGAATCAAGAAATAACTAATAGCATTGAAGAAAACTAAAATGGTTATTAAGCAATTGACATATGCACAATAATACAAGCAAATAATGAGAGTTGGACCACTGAGTGTGTGACACACGCAAATTAGACTATGGGTCCGTGTACAAAACGCAGCAAATTTTAAACAAAACATAACATATTTCACTCGAATTGAAAAGAATAAACATTCTATACTCCATTTTTTTAGCACATTTCTGAAACTTATCGAGAAAAAATTCAAATTTATAGAATTAAGAAATAACTAATAGCATTGATATTAAACAATTGACATGCCACTACACAATAATACAAGCTGATAATGAGAGTTGGACCCGTCAGCGAGTGTGTGACACCTGCAATGTATACTATGGATCCGGGTGCATAGTACTCATTAGGGGTGCTTAATCATCGAGTCGAGTCCGAGCAGTAATAAGCTCGACTCGAGCTCGCTTTGTTTATGCTTGGCTCAACTCAAGCAGTAATAAGCTTGGCTCGAGCAGTAGTAAGCTTGACGAGCTTCTGAAGTCGAGCTCGATAATCAAACAAAAGGCTCGTGAGCTCTAAACTTAGCTCGATAGATTTACGGGATCAAATTCCACGTCACTAGAGCAAAACTAATTGTCAGGTAATTGAACTAACCAAAGCCAAACTACCCAACATAAATTGACCCATAATATTGGTACTCTTTAATTCTTAAAGTCCAAGACTTCAGGATGTACTTAAGATAGTCCAACGTGGACTGCTCTCATGCAAATGTTCAATACATTCATTACCAATTTATACACTCACCACTCCATTATTCCCTACTCTTCAATATGGGATAGCAGTCATAGGCTCATAGCACTATTTAGTAGTCTAAGCATACATGAGGGAAATAGAGAAGATCGCATGAAACAAAGCCTCTGTCTAATAAACCATCTCTTATTTTAGCATGGGTATTGAACTAATTATTTTATGCAATCAAAATTAAACTAATTATGTGATAAATTAAAAAATATTTATATATCAAAATTTTATCGAACTTGTTAATAAGCTTTCGAGTCGAACTGCACCTTACTCAGCTTGGTTCGTTTAATCTCGAGTCGAGACCGAACTCGAGCCGAGCTCTATTTGACCGAGCTTTGACCGATCTTTGACCAAGCCGAGTCTGAGTAGCTTGGTTCGTTAAGCACACCTAGTGCTCACTGTGCACCCGGATTAAAACGCAGCAAATTTTAAACAAAACGCAACATATTTCACACGAATTGAACATAATGAACATTCTTTACAAGGCAATGAACATTGGGATGCGTAATATTCTTTATTTCCTAGCTAAAGTCATCATGAGTGCTTCGTAATTTGCGCATTGGGAAAAGATACGTACAGAACATAGCACTATTCTTTTTAAATCTGAACTTTTTGCATTGAGAATAGTACACGTACTGTACACATACGTATTGAAATGAACATTTTGCATTATAGAAATGAAGATTATATATTATGGGAATGAACATTAAGTATTATAATAATGAACATTAGTTATTATCAAAATGAACATGGAACATTCATGAAGAAAGTATTGCTAAAATTGAAGAATCCACCTTGATGTATCTAATCTTATCTATGTATGTATGTATGTATGATAGAAGTTAAAAAGGTTAAGTGAATAAACATCTTCATGTATATGCCATGCATTCGTTTTAATCATTGTGTACGTATGTAGTTGCAACCGTATAAAAAACGTTCCTATGCTTATGCTTATCAGATTTTTTACTCCTAACGTTTTTATCTAATAAGTTTGTTAGTGGATTATGTTTGAATAATTTTCAGGTATAACAATTCAAATTTAAATTGGTTCCTTAAATAAAAGAGTTTGTTATGCCATGGTCTTTGAAGAATTTGAATGGATTCAAAACTCCATCATGATACATAATGTTCATTCAAGTGGTATTGCGAAAATGAACATTATGTATTGCAAAACTGAACATTATATACCACTTGAATGAACATTCTGTACAAAGGCAATGAACATTAACATATTTCACAGGAATTGAACATAATGAACATTCTTTATAAGGCAAATAAACATTGTGATGTGTAATATTCATTATTTCCCAGGTGAAGTCATTATCAGTGCTGCTTCGTAATTTGCACATTGGAAAAAGATACATACAGAACTTAACACTATTCTTTTTAAATCTAAAGTTTTTGCATTGGAAATAGTACACGTATTATACACATACTTATTAAAATAAACATTTTGTATTATAGAAATGAACAATATATATTATGGGAATGAACATTAATTATTATAACAATGAACATTAGTTATTAATTAAAATGAACATGGAATATTCGTGAAGAAAATATTGCGAAAATTAACATTATATACAACTAGAATGAATATTTTGTACAAAGGCAATAAATATTGGTTCAAGTTCTATTTGAAAGATTTTTACAATGAACATTATGTATTACGAAAATGAACATTATATATCACTTGAATGAACATTCTGTATAAAAGAAAAAAAACATTGGTTTCAGTTCTATCAAAGTCAATGAACATTGGTTTGCGTAATATTCCGAGTAGAATTCATTATCAATGCTTTCGTAATTTGCGTCATTAATGGTGTTGGGATTCTACTTTAATTTGTATTGGGAATAAGATACATACATAACTTTAATTTGCATTGGTTTTTGGGGGAAACTTTAATACTTCCAATGCTCATTGCTTTGTACAGAATGTTCATTGCGTGCACTATGAGCACTGTGCACCCGGGTGCACTGTCCAACCACTGTGTTACATCGGAGATTTGATGAGGCGAACAGGAACGACTAATAACTTTAAGTCTTTAACTTAAAAGTTATATTAAGAAATATGACAAAAAATAATCATTAATTTCTTTTTATTTATAATATTTAAAATATTAAAATATTTCATTTGATAAGTGAGAAATTTATAAGTAATAATGGAATGTATTCATGACACTATTATTCATAGACATTGTTTTTGCCTACTACTATTAATCGAATCATATTACTAACATGTTTAACTACTACAAAATGTTGTAAAAACCCTATTACATTCTTTTAATTTAATTCACGACTAATGACATGCATGAACATTAAAGATTTGCTTTCTACTATAAATCATGAAACAATTCAATAATATTCCACAAGTTATTCCAATCTTGATTACAAGTTATTCCTTTATTATTTAGAATCACATTTCATTACTAGTAATCAAAACTCTAATTAAAACCTCATTATTTTTTACTTTGGTGTTTGAAAATCAACTTTAAAATCTTTAAATATATTTTGAAAAGGTATAAATATGACTAGAAAATGTAAATATCCAAATAATTAGTTTGTTCATACTTTTTTTTAATTAAACTAATTGCTGAAAATTGTTAAAAACAATTAAAATCAACAAAAACTAGAAAAATATAAGGAGGTTGAGCGGAGACAAGTGATTAATGACAATAGATGGGCAGCGGGGCAGTGGTTGTGCATGCTAGACCTGTGCATTGGGGATGGGTCACAAGCAAAACATGCCGGGTCAAAGAAGATGCAAAATCGATCAGGCCGAGTCGGGCAAAGGAGATATATAACAAGCCGAATTGGGTTGGGCCGTCCAAAGAGAGTATAATTTTTATATATAGAGGGGGATAATTTACGTGTATCACCTCCAATCTTTGGTAGTGGATCATCGGCAAGTAAGTAGAAATAATTCGTTACCTTATAGTATTTAAAAGTCTTGGAAACTAAAGACTCATTATTGACCCGACTTGACCCATTAAAAACCCAATAAAACATGACCCTTTAAGAGACCGACCTATTAAACCTATTATTGATTAGGCCTTTTTATAAACGGGTCGATTAAGGACCCTTAACGAGCCCCCACCCATTTGAACAGGTCTAGTGCATACACATTCAGGAACAAGAGCAAGGAGAGAGAATAGGGAAAATAAAGGAGTTTACTTTTTGGAAGGTGACTCACTAGGTTTACGCGACAAATAGATGGTTAGCATCATAGACCAGTGACGTCTGCTCAAATCCAGGCTCTCAAGTCTGTGTAGTCTCTTCCATACATTGTATTATTGTATATCTATTCAAATATCATGGCTATATCGAAATCATACTTGATTATAGACGTCAAGGTTTTAAAATGAAGATCTCCATTTATTGAGGGCAATCTATCTCAGTATGATGTCTATTTCTTGTGCGACTACAAAACTTGATCGTAAGTTAAGTATAGGACTAACCACAAGGGTGGGCAGTGAGGTACAGCCCCAGTGGCTTCTGCTCGGGATCACGACTCACTATAATACCTCCTTCGCATCAACTACGACTAATCACGACGCTTACACAACAAATCGACGGTAGCTTCCGAGCTGTGAGGTATAGCCCAACAGCTTATTGCCATGGAGAGATGAAAGCCATGACGGCGCAGTTTTCTAATACTCTGTAGAACACTTTGCTTCTAAGATCAAATCATATCAGCTCTACGCAAGACTGCAGGAGACATCTATATAAAATTAAAATTATGGCGAGATGGGTCACAAATGACTAGAAAATTTTGATTAAATCCAGAAATGGTACAACTTGGCAAGTATAAAAGCATCAGAGACATTGCACAAGCAAGACAAATAATGTTAACAAAGGCGACAAGCCCTCCATCAGGTGGATTTCAGAACACATTCTCACCCCAAAAGAAAAAAAAAAAAGGAAAGAAAAAGCGCGTAGCCAACTTACAGTCAAGTAAGCTAGAGTTCTGTCTTTGAACATTGACTTCAATTATATGTACATGGCGTGAAAATTAGAGTTGACAGTAAATGAACTAAACTAATCACACAGTAAAGTCGCAGCCCAACGAATCAAAATCTTCCTTTTCAACATCCACTAGTCGATAAGATTAACAGCTTCACTTTCACACAAATGTTAAGTTACCTGAGACATTACAGGCAGGAAAAAACAATAACTTGGTTAGTAAAGCCATCAAGCCAATGAAATGCAATAAACAAAATGTTAAGTCTTATCACAAAATCTGGCAAGCAAATTCAGAAAGGCAAGGTAAAGAGAACCAAAATGATTACTAGTAATGAAAGCAATGAACATTTTAAAGCAAACGGCATCCACCAACCCATCAGAAGGATGGTAGCATATCTGAATGGTCAAACCAGAATTTGGACGATGTATGGAACATTTGATGCTTCTAAAGATAAGGCTATTAGCAGTATAGATCTAGTTTTATTGTCTCATGGAATCAACTCAATCTAAATAGGCCATGAAAGAGATTCAAACCTCAATGGCATATCATTCACAAGCAATTTTGGTGTCAAAGCTGCTCAGACAGATGGCAAATGCCTGGAAAGCGGAAATTGGGTAGTGATAATCCATGGTGAATTTATCCTTTCCAACTTTCCCAAATTGAAGAATGACACTTCCATGCTCAGATCCATCCTCTAGGGAAGCAACTAGTTGAAAGTTCTTGACAGAAGCAACAGTTACACGCCCATTGAAGTTAAGGCACCAGCACTGAAGTTGTTCATGCCACCGAGGGGCTTTGTTTCTCAGATTTAACCTTCCCTCTTGTTGACTGGGAGCAGTCTCAGACTGGCAATGGTCAACCCTGATTGATTTTGACCTAAAAAAGGGTATTGAAGGGAAAGAATCCACATTATTTGTCAGAAACTCAGTCTGCGTGGGCACCAGTCCTCCAGGTTGAATAGCTGATGCAGGTATAGAATCCATGACACATTGCATCTTCCTTGGACCCCTATAGAAAAGTCATTTTTCAGAAATTAAAACACAAATCACATGGTTTTTTTTAACAAAATGGAATAACAAGTACAATCACTCTACGGGGTATACCTAGCACCCAAGACATTCAACTCATACGAGATGTGCGCCACAGGATAGTTGCCGGCAGGAACCTTAGGGGCAACCTGTTTGGATCCCACTAGTCTAGTGGATCGACTTCTTATGATTCCGGCTCCAGCATTTGGAGGTTGTGCATCATAGATTGTAAACTTCGTTCCTAGGAAATTGGACCTGTTAAAAAATGAGGTTATGAGTCCAAATAACAAGGAAATGTCCATAATATAAAATGATATGCCTTGTTCTTTTAACCATGAAAAATAAGTTGATATAATGGCCAATAAGTTCAGATAAGTGCTACCAATTGCTATTCAAAACTACATTTAAGTTTAGAGAAGGGCTAAGATAAGATAAAGGAATTCCCTGTTAAAAAATAAAAGTTATATCAAGTAGTAAATACCTCAATTTCCCAACATATGCACTACTCCCCTTAGAAACATATTCAGGATTTAGAGAAATGATGTAGTCTGTGCAAGTAGGACGTCTACACTTCCTTGCAGCAAGAACAAACTTGCCATCTTCATATGAAGCTGAAAGCCATTTTGAGAGTAAATGAGGACACTTGCAAACAGGGGGCACTCTTCTTTAAATTTAGTCTATATTTATTTATTTTATAAAGGTTTAAGAAAAGAGTCAACCCCTAACAAGACTAGCTTTAATAAATTAACTCATATGGAAAACTGAGGAGCATCAAAAAGGTACAGCAAGTTTACCTGAGTTTGAGCTAACAAATAAATAATATGTCTGGTTGCTACGGTGTCTCGTAATGTAACACTGAATGAGAGTATCTCTCGACCCAGGCTGAATAAAGCAGCATAAATAAACATTAGCTCAGATTGAAAAGAAACAAGTTCCATTACAACTAACATTAGCTAAAAATGCTAGACATGAAATGCAACTGGTTGCAAAGAAGTCAATTTCATTAAAATAAGTAAAAGTTAAAAACACTACAAGCTATTGCTAAACGAAAAAATCCTTAAACCCATTATTATAGTGCTTGAAGACACATTCCAACCCAGACATCAAAGGAGAGGCAGCAATAACATAATTTAAAATCTTTTAACACTAGAGAAATCATCAATAGAACGAAGAGAGACCAACCATGAGCTTTATTCGGGAAAAACTGCATAATGATTATCCTCAATATGAGGAGCTCATTAAGCAAATGACCACATAAAAGCAGCATTATAAAATATTTTCAATTGGATTTATCTTTTGTCAAACAATTAAACCCTAAAAGAACCGATTGGCAGCTTAATACTCAGCTCCAATCCAAGAAGTCATTGTAAGACGAAAAAATAAACCGTCGTTGTAAGGCAAAAAAAGAAAAAAAAAAACCAAAACCAAAACCAAGCCTTTGAATGGAACCCATAGTAACTCATACAATCCATGTTTAAATTCTCTCGAATACTTCTCACTATTTCAAGAAAGGGAAAATCAGACAGGAAAAGCACAAATCATTTGCATCCCCAACAAAAATGGTTTTGCAACGGTTACAGCAGTCACATGGCATCCCATGACCTTCCTGTGTAGGCCTTGCTATGGAATTGCTATTCGTGCAGCCACAAAAACAGCAATTTTACAAGATGAAGCCTAATCGTTCTTTTGTTTCCTTGCTCGTTAGTCCCTAGCTTAAGTATGTTGATATGATAAAGTCTATAGCAGTCCCTTAAGGACCTAAAACTCCAGAATGCCCATCACGACAAGATTTTATTGACCTGGTATTGACGTATGCCTTTCAGCAAAAATTACAGGTAGAAAGAAGAATGAACTTCATCAATTATGACAGCCAGACTAAGTTATCTTTCGATTGCCTTATTATTTGTTTGCACCTTAATTAGGTCACCAATTTACATTCTTTGAGTGCAAAAGGAAAAAGATAGTCACCAACAATTCAGAATCTTAAACTGGTCCAGATGCACCTTTTTAATCAAATCCTAGATATCTCTCTTTCCAAAAAAAAAAAAAGAAAGAAAAACTGCTTTTTTGAAGTGCAATAAGGGAAAGTGTTTAGATATATTTTTTTTTTTAATCAAAATCATATTTTCAGATTCACACTGATTCTTCTATTAGTTGACTTATGGCAAATAGGACACCGCAGAACTTTTAAAGCTTTATCAGTCCATCAGATGGCAAGAGAAAGCATTTTAGAAGGCAGGCAAGAAAACAATTTACATTTACCGGAAATCCATAAATAGTACTGCCTACCTTAACTATATTATTTATTATAACATGATTAGAATTTGTGGTCAAACTTTTTAAACTTTGACTCCAAAAATAAAGATAGAGCAATTATAAAGGGATGAAGGAGTCTCCATTCTGCATATGACACAAGAGTATTAATTGTCTTAAAAAATCCACAATACACAGGGACTCACACCTAGCAAGCTAGATAGAAAAGATCACTAATTGCGTATGGAAAACATTTTACAAATTAAAATGTAGGAAACAACTTTTCACAGATATTGTCCATATTGATGATCAATTTATCATCAAAACACATCATGGCTTCGTCTTTTTTTATTGGGATGTGACAATAACCTTCTCAACACTTTGGTTTATATTTACATTTTCACCCCAAACGTTATCCTTCAAAACTAGAAATGCATCACGGCATTCCTAAACTTTGGTTGCAATTGAAATCATGATATCTTTTGTTAAGGTGAGGGACAACTTTTATTATATAAAAGGGTGACTTATGTTTCATTAAGAGGTAACTTTTATACTATATACCCAACATTTTTTTTTCAAATATGTCTCATTCTTTATCAATTAAAATCGTGACATCTTTTATTGTAGTAGTGACTTTTGCTTCATTAAGAAATAACTTTTGCACTATATAGCTAACATTTTTTTTCTTCAAATATGTCTCATTCTTTATCAATTGAAATCGTGATATCTTTTATTATAGAAGTGACTTTGTTTTATTGAGCGACAACTTTTGTTGCATCGAGGAGTAACTTTTATAGTACACAATCATCCCTTTTTCAATGTAAACTACCGAAAACAAATACAACAAACAACTAGACAAAACTGATACATCAGCAATCAATAAATAGGTACTGAACTAATGCCGAATTAAACAATGACATATAATTCTATTCCAACCATCTCAAAACAACCATAAACTTTAAAACAAAAAAGAGGGAAAATTATATCAAATCGAACCTGCTTCACAGATATGGGGAAGGTCAACTTGCCAGAAACTTCAGGGGTTTTGACAATGTCCTTCGTAATATCCCTCCAACTCTTGCATACACCGGCACACGCAACAACACTTCTCCTTGGAGGCCACGTGCTCTCAGATGCCTCTATCCTTACAAGCACCTCCCTCAATAGCTCAGGGGGCATATTAGCCCAACAACTCTGCTTCATAGCATCAACCACAACCAAATTATCTTGCACCACTCTTTGAGACCTTGACCTAAAACTATGCCTCACATCTTTCATGTCTTGCAAGATGCTTCTAAACGACATTGTTACAATCGTACAACTATATACTATATCTAATATATGTATGTATAGTTCCCTTATGCTCCACCTTATGACATACAGTACAGATTACTTCCAATCACCTCCACATATTCTACACCATAATTCAAAGCTAATACAAACAACAACATCCTTCCACACTCACAAAACCCTAACTTTGCACATGAGAAATCGGCCATGTAAAGAACCCAGCAATGAAAACAAAGCTAACTAGCACGAATCAAACAAATACCCATTACTACAAATTTAACTGAAATCATCAAAATCAATGATCAAGAAGAACCCATCTTTTTCAATTCTTTCATAACACAGTCAACACAATCAAAATTCAACACATATCCAGATCTACGAACAAAAGATTTCACATTTCCCACTTCAGAAATCAATCAAATTAACCCCAATTCACAAAATTCTCAAAAAGTAAAAAAAGTAGAGATTGGTCTACCAACTAGAGGAACAACACCACTACAAATGATTCACAAATTTCAGAGTTTCGGGAAGTTGAAATTCTGGGTGTTTGGTGAGTTAGAGGATGGGAGTGGGAGAAGGAGAAAGGGAATTAGGTGGGTGCGAGCCCCGACATTTTAGGGTTTGGACTTTGGAGAAGCTAAGGTCTGAGTGTGGAAGTACATCTCAGAGTTTCATGCTGTTGTTCCCTTTGCAAGTCTGTCTCAAAGATTAGTTTTGTTGAATTGTTGGATTAAACTTTGTTGCCCTTTTTGCCCTTTTCTATTTCTTTTTGTGTTTTCGGTTCTTTTAATCACGCGTTGTTATTGAGAAGACAAAGGCCAATGAGATGGAGGAAAGAATTGAACTAGAAAAGTGGGGTATGTGAATGTGATTTATAGAAAATTTGGAGAAAGGGTAATTCAGTAATTTGCTCGGTTTAAGTTGTTGGAAAAAATATCAAATCTTCTTTGACATTATTCAGTTTGATTTCAAAAGAAATATTTATCTTATTTCATTACATAGTATTACATATGTATGATGCTTACTCAAGCTTAGGTGATCATTTGTTTAAAAAGTCTTCTTATATCTCCATCAATAGCCATATCCCTTATTGAGTTATATTCCTCTTTATATGACAATTATTTTTATTTTTATTTTTATTTTTATTGAGGAATACTATCATTTATTCCACACAATTTCTCTCTTATGAGCATTTAAGAACTCTTTGATTAAGTGCATTAGCCTTCGATGGTCCAACTAAACAAATCCCTCCGATTGAATATTTAATTTAATGCCTCACCATATGACATATTCTTTTTATTTAATTTATTCATTTAGATTTAATTTCTAAGTTGGTGGCTACATATTTTGATGAAATGATGGATTAATGGTGAACTAAAGAGTTAAGGGGTAGGTGGTGACTTAAGGTTGCGATATGATATGAGGGATAAGTTATGATTTCTAAGGTATTGTGATAATACGATACTTTGTTTTGAATTTTAACAGATCCAATTAGGGTCATTTTATTTGCCTTGCTTTGAAGTTCATTTTGAAGAAATTTCATACTCCTAATTAAAGGTACTTTTCGTATTAACACTTATTTTTTATAAGAAAATGTCTCTAGATATGTATAAACAGGTTTGAGTTACATTATACGGGTTTCAGTAGAAGGTTGATTACTCATAAAAGTCCTCCATGTGAGGTAGTGTTCTTGAGTTGATTGTTTAGGATCCACAAGTGTTTGATTAGTCAAATCTCCCTTAACGTGCGCCACACCTCTAAAGAGAATGAAGCTTTTTCGTATTCCTAAAAAGTGAAGTCAATGTAAGTTGATGAAAATATGAAAGGAATCGAATAAGTTTGATATCTATAGAGTTTTGGAAGACTAATGGATGAAAACATTTTAAGGCTTTCAATTGATGTGTAACACCCCGATAATTCCCATTTCTGAAAACCAAACCTTTAGGAAACTACCGGTGTGCTACCGTCGCGTGCTCAAACGTTAGGGCTATAAAACAGAGTTTTGCAGCGGAAAACCAAAAGACTTTTGAAATAACATTAAACGTAAATCACCTCATAATATAACAAACTGGAACCTCTACGACTCTTACTGCAATGTACCAAATAACGTTCACCTCTAATCCAAATCTAACAGTTTCACTAGTAGAAAAATGTTTATTTGCTGCGGTTATTTAACGTTATTTGCTGCGATTATTATGACGCAACACATATAGCCGAAACACATGAAAAACCCACAAATGCTGCGGTTTTTTGGACGCAGCAATTAAAATATTATTTGATGCGGTTATTTAAACTAACAGCATCATTAATTAACATTATTTGCTGCGGTTTTTACTTAATAACCGCAACATTTATTCTTAAAAAATAAAAAAATTAATTTTAAAATGTTATTTGTTGCGGTTATTATAATAAATCGCAGCACTTATTCGTTTTATTTGCTTCAGTTTTCTGAAATAACCGCATCATTTATTCGTTTTATTCGCTTCTGTTTTATTAAATAACCGCAGCATTAACTCATTTAAAATAAAAAAATTAAATTTATTCTGATCAATAAGTGTTGCGATTATTTGATTTAACCGCAGCAAATAATATATATGTGCTGCGGTTTATTATAATAACCGCAGCAAATATGTGTTTTTTTCCTGCTTTTCCACCATTTCTAAAAAGTAGGAAGTACCAATTGATGCCATATATGTAGGGAAATGAGTTTATTATGAGTTTATGTCAATGTATAATCTATAAAAAGAATGTTATTTGAATTGTTATATGCCAATGAGTTTACATTATTATCTACAACTAACTTAACCCAATGAATTGTTATATACAAAAAGAATGTTTTGATTTAATGATAATACAATGAATTCCTACTATCTTTTAATCTAATGTTTTAATCTAATGATAACAAAATCGAAGAAGAAGCTAGCTCTACCTATACATATTGTCCGGCCCCAATAACGTATTTTGCCCATAGTTCCTTAATCTCCATCAGCTCTTGAGGTATGGCGTTATTCTTTGAATCGCCTGAAAGGGTAAGATAAGATAGGTTTAGTATATCTACAAAATACATAATTCCAAGCGTAAATTTCGGCAGAGTTTCCTCTATAATTAGACATTTTTCCATTTTTTAATAGTACCTATTTCCACAATTATTATAATCCAACACAATCCATCCAAAATTCACAACACAATTGTGTGTTCACAACACAACTGTGTATTCTCAACACAATTCACAAATCAATTGTGTGTTCACAACACAATTCCCATACACAACATCATCCATCCATTATTGATGGTCTCGAGTTATCTATATACTAGATCTCAAAAATAAATTACGAAGCTCATGAATAATACGTACCGTTGAAAGATCCTCACAAGTAGCATAGTTGTGGAGGATTTCAAACAAGTAACGCATAAGAAAGTAGCCACACTCAGTGTTTCCAATCTACTAAGGACACTGCATATGGAAACCAAGTAAAATGTAATCAAACAGATCTAATACAATTCTAAGGCAACGAAATAGTCATATGATTGAAAATAGGGTTACTTGAGCCGGAATCCAGTTCAACTTCAATCCATTACAGAGACCGGACTGAACTTTAAAGCTCTTGAAAGCACTAGATTTGGAAAAAAAATAGTTGTCAATAACTATACTTTAATCTGTTACTTTTGTCAGTGAAATAAAAATTGTAATTACCAAATACTTACGTATTTAGCACTTCCTTAATCGCTAAATTATGTTTTCGTTGAAGAGGATTGAAAACGTATACTCGCCTCTTCTCTAAGGACAGAACAAGTAGTATCCAATGACGCCTACAAAATGATTGGTAAATGGTTAAAATACGAACATACAAGCCCTCGAATACTATGTAAGAAGCTCATACCTTTCATGGTACGTGCAGAAGATGAAATGCTTCTTATGGTGATTGGCCATAAAAGATACCATGTAAGAAGTGACGAATCCCTGCTTGTTGCCGATCATGGTAGCCGAGACCCTAGATGGGCACAAGAAACCAAAGGATCCTAGTCCTTCTTCTTGGACCAACTCATAACAGGCCTATAATTAATTGAAACAACACCTATTTAGCAACATGAACAAATCGAAAAAACATATTATACTAGGAATTATAATCAATAGTCAGGTAACTTACATCATGAATACTTGGAGCACAGATACGTTCAGCTCGTCTCCTGTGAGAAGTTGAGTGACGTCCTCTCCTACAATCACGATATCCTGGTCCTCGGGGTACCCGAATATCATCTTCCTCCAATGAACTCCATTTCATGCCGTAAGCTCCTCTGCTATAATTTTTTTACTACGATAAGTGAAACAAAGTTCCATCAAATTAAGGAGACAACTACAGTTGCTGAGCGCCAATTTTATATTGGCATGGTTCTATTACAAGGATGGCAGTTGGGAAATCCCTATACAAGGTAGGTATGGCACCTTTTGCACAATGTCGTTTGAAAAGATGAAAATATCTACATAGTAACATATCTATAATAAGATTTTGCAAACCATAAAGTGTAAAAATATCAAGTATACAAATCTTTTAGTGTCATTAAATGTTTAGTGAGGTGTATTTTACTATGTCTTTTGTTCCATTGTTTTCGAGACAACATTTTAGACTCCCATTTAAACGTTAAAAACACTGAAAAAATTTATCACTCATGTGTAATTTTCCAATATTGTCAGAAAGCTAACAAGATTAGGGCATAATCAACAAACAATAAGAATTCATAATGTAGTCACACCGCTTTTGAATTCATAATACCACTGTATTTGTATATATTACGAATTTTGACTAGGAATTTATGCACCAAGTACATTAGTTATGAAATCTCGAAAATTCTATCTCCAAGACAGAATTTTCATGGCGTTAGAGAATGTTTGCCTGGGCAAATCAAACTCAACTTGTTGTAAAGTCCAAACCTAATTACTAGAGTTATGTCTAGATACTTAAGCAAAGTATATACCGCATTTCCAAATTATACCAAAACTATACTACATTATCAAAACAGGAAATGGGAAATACGTACCTCAAATCTCGCGAAGAAGAGGACGAATGCCTGGCACGAATTCTTCGAAGAATCCCAAATGCGAACCGAAGCTTTTTCAAAGAGAGAGAGAAAGTTTATAAATGGGTATAATGGGGTTAGGACTAGAGAAGGAATGGAGGACTAGAGAAGACGAAGTTAATGTAGGGTTTTTTCCTACACTTTAGTGAGTCTGGGGAAACTTTTGGTCTTTTGAAATGGCCTGGAAAAGTGAAGACAGGGAAATAATGACTGAATAAATGCTACGGTTATTTGAAATAACCGCAGCACATGTAAATCACAAGTGCTGCGATTATCTAAAATAACCGCAACATTTATTCAGTCATATATTGTTTTCCTGGGCATGAATAAATGTTGCGGTTATTTGAAATAACCGCAACACTTATGAATAACAAGTGCTGCGGTTATTTCAAATAATCGCAACATTTATTCAGTCATATTTTATTTTCCTGGGCATGAATAAATGCTGCAGTTATTTAGATAACCGCAACACTTGTATTATATTTGTTGCGGTTGTTTGAATAACCGCAACACTTATATTTTTGTGCTTCGAAATGTATTTAACCGCAGCAATTGAGGTGAAGTAATTGAGGTATTTTCTACTAGTGTTTAAAACCAAATCAAACAAACATAATTTATTCTGAAATCTAAATTAAAATAACGTTCCTCTCAAACCCGCCCATGCAGGAATGCTCGTTTAGATATCTGTTAATAATCTACTCCCCAATAATACAAATGTAAGTATTGGATCATCACAGTCTCGTTTATAGGCAAAAGCCATGACCAAAAACACACAAGGCACGTAATCAGCAAGCTGAGTACATACAAATTACAAATTATAACAGTTGAACTGATAATTAAATAAGAATAATTATAAAATATACGAACATATCACACAACATTTTACTCAACTGACACGATAAATTGATTAATGACTTGGATTAAGCAATAGACTAGGTTGTCTCCCTTATGTCCTGATTAGGACATCAAATAATTAAATAACCCATGCACTCTCGTCGGAGCGCATCAAAATACAGTATAAAAATCCAGATGGTAAATGGGCGCGACTCCATCATCATAGCTAGATGAGATCTCAACTAACCCTAATTTTAAGTTTAAAACTTTATAAAAGAGAAACTGGTAGATCACACGGCCTCCACTAAAAGCCACGGATAATACCCCGTGAACTTCAACCCCTGATTGTCACTACTCTAGAAGTGCACTAGCCTAGAGTTTTATTGCTTATCCTCTTTCTCTTTAAGTGATTTACTATTTAAACTCAATATACACCATCACCGCAACACACACATGCAAACATTACAGTTATACAATCAATCTGTGCTATACTCTAATTTTTAAGCTTTTAATTTGAATATCAATTGTTAAACCTATTGAACCAAGTCAACTACCCTCATCATTAAGACTTATAAAAAAATTACACCTTTACTCCAATCATACTATTAGTAATAAAGGAGTAATAATAAACAACTCATGGATTAATTAACAATTAATACCAATTTAATAAATCACGGTTTCTCACAAATAATACCAAAACATGCCCCTAATATAAAGAATATGAATTCTTTCAAATGGATAACTAAACAATCTCATTCAAAGGGTTCCCTAAACATGATACTAAATTTATATTTCACCCTAAATCATGCTCCTAATTAAAGTTAATGTTTTTCGTAATTTGTACATACCTGGAGTAAAATGCACGAGTATCCACTTTCTCTTTTTTTAAGGACCTTTTTCAAATTGTTCTTCTACACCAAATAATACAACCTAAATTAATATACCAATAATACCAAATTTACAACAACCACACCAAAGTTTCTAAGACTTTAAAATCATTCCAAAATACGTTTTTAAGTCTCCCAAAAACACAAGCTAGTTGCTCAATAAACTACTACAAGTTAATTAAAAATTTATCAAAAATCTTTTATTAATCCATTGTGTAGTTTATAAAACATGATATTGAAAGTAAATATTAATTCATAAAACATAGAAACAATCAATGTATCCTTCTAGTGTATTCTTCATATAACCATCTGTTTCAAAAATCCTAAGTTTTTAATTAAAAATTCTATAATCTATTGAGCTTCAATTGCGAAGACAATATCCTATCTACATTAACCTTAATCCAATACAATAAAATTACTTATGGACATAAAAAAAATACGCTACAACATAGAAATCATTAGATAAAACCAAAATTATATGATGATCCACCTTAAATCATATGTCTTTTGTTAAGATTATAGACATTATTATTTGCTATAATATATATGATGATGATTACACAGCCAGCCTCAAATCCCAATAATATACATTGATTCTAAACATATTCTTTCAAAATCCAAATTCTACTTTAAATTCGTCAACAATATTCAAACAAATGAACTAAATGATCATAATAAAAATGTCATTACACAATAGTATAATCCTCCGTTACTAGTTCTAGGCATCTCAAAAGCACCAAACTTTCTTTGGCCTCTTCACATCCAAGTTCAACATAATTTCGATCCACCAAAATTACAACCCACAACAACAACAAATCATAACCCAAATAATCATAAGAACCAATACAATTTCATGAATTCGTACACATCATACATAAATCAAGAAAACAAGAGGGAAGGAGAAGGAAGAGGGAGGGGGTGGTGGTCTGCTCACCGGTCGACGAAGGCATGGAGGCGGCGTAGCAGTGGTGGTAGGGCTGGTTGGGGTAGGACAATAGGCGGCAGGGTGGGCAGGGGCTGGCTGGGGAAGCAGGCGGTGGGCTAGCAGCAATGGGGTAGGGTTTTCTGCGGGGTGGGGGAGAAAATTCTATGGGGTGGGTTTCTTTTTTTTCTTCTTTGTTTTCTAAGGCTCTATGGGGTGAGGGGGTTTATTATATATATATATATATATATATATATATATATATATTATTTTTCTTTTGTTTTGTATTTTGTGATTTTGTATTTTTCTTTTGTTTTGTATTTTGTGATTTTGAGAAAGCCATCCTAAATCTATGGAGCATAGCCTTTTGCAAGACGTTCGTGCTTCTTATGGGAGGTTGAGACAAGGATGATAGCATAATCGACAGCGGCATGTTCATACACCTTTATCAGAGGTTAACATTATTCTTTGTTTCAAACACTATAGTGCTTTTAGAAGTCATAGAGTATCAACTAGGCACAGATTAGTATGTAAATTGAATTGGACTCTAACTTAATCAGTATACCCTCTCATTTAGCATATATAGTTTATCGAGATTGTTAAAGGTTAAACTGTTAAACGTTTCTCAATTTTAAGTTTGATTTATATACTTTATGTTTTTATAATGAAGTGCCCTTAGCAAATAGGAAATATGGAGTATGGCTACTTTGTTATGTGGTTCGTGTTTGCTATGATTCAAGTCCACCACAATAGTGATGATCTTGCAAGGACATTCGATTTGATTATATAATAATAATCTCATGTTCCCATAAAATTTTGGTCTTATCATTCAGTTTGATTAAGAAATTAAATCAATATATATGCTAAATATAGGTAACCGTTAATTTAAAATTAAATTATTATTAAAAAATAAATAAATTACATAGAAATTAAGTTTGATGGCTTTGTTTTTTTTTTGAAAAATCGAAGCAATTACTGGAGTTTTTTTTAAAGAAAATTTAATATTGAAATTTTTAAAAATCATTATTTGCTTTGAATTTTCAAAAAACAGAAGCAATTAATGGTGTTTTTTGAAAATCTTTTTTGAAAAAAACTGTTTTTTGAAAAACTGAAGCAATTATTTAATTTCTTCAATTCTCTAATTGTTCGAACAATTGCTTTGCCCAAGGAACCCTGTTCAAAACATGACAAGCAGAAAGAATAGCCTCCCCCACATGTTCTTAGGAAGCCCAAAACTAATAAGCATAGAATTCATCCTATTCTTTAAAGTTCTATTTTTCCTTTCAGCTATACCGTAATTGTACATTTTTCATTTGCTTTGCCTATAAATGCTTACACCAATAACCATAGCAAATAAACTATTTTCTACTAGTTAATAATGTTTCAACACCTTTTCTCATTTTGTTACATTATAGTTCAAATTAAACAATAATTTAGATAAAGATTACTCGTATATTTGTAAGAAATAATATGGTATGTGAACTTACAAATTCTAGTTATTCGTAACATATCATTACAAAAACTAAGATTTGGAATGTGGTCGCTTAAGATAATAAAGGAACAACTCAATACCAACCCAACATATATTTACTTATTTAGGGATTGAGGCAAAATTACTCTACCTAGATTGCTTTCGGTAAGCAACTTTTACTTTAGTGCCAAGTCTAAGATGACTTAGTCATGTACACCTCTCTTCAATTAGCCCTAGCATATCACTAGTGACCAATGGAGGATAACAAATAAGTCATCCAAGACAAGTAAAATAAAGAATGAAACACTAGCTATCACATACTTGAAAAGAACTTCTCTATCTGGAAAGGGTGCATCAGGCTCCTTCAAAGGAATGGAAGTGGAGTAGCTTAGGGAGGAGCCCGAAGAGAAAATAAATGATACTAGGACAAGAGATAAAAGGCCATAAGGTAGGTTTAGAAATTAAGTCCCACTAACAGCGCCACAAGCAACAATCTTTGAAACTAACAAGAACATCGTTCAATGGAGATACCTACTGAAGATGGTCAATCCAACTGTGGGGAACAAGACTTGTGACTTTCATCGTGGCACAGGTCATGACAAGAAAGATTGTAGAAACCTAAAAGATGAGATTCAATATCTTCTCTAAAGGGGTTATATGTCATTCTAAAAAGAATCAACATCTAGATAGAAAAAAGTACCCAAATCTTTGTACTTGATGGACCTGGAGGGGAAGCAATTAAAGAATAGTTGGGAACATTATTGTTGAAAAAAGCTTATGTATAATATAGTATTATAAACACTATAAAATTGCATGTATAACATTAAATGTTTTCGACATAATTTCCCAAGAACTCAACACTTCTACAATCAAATGCTAAATATGGATAGGATAAGGTTATCCTTAAAGGTCTGGATTGATATCAGCAAGGCGGGTAACCCAAAAAATTCTAAATGCCAAATTTGGATAAGATAAGGTTGAACCTTATCCTCAAAGGTCTAGATCGACATCAGTAAGGTAGTTAAGGTCAGAACCTTAACCCAAAAATGCCTAAATACCAATTTCGTACAGAATAAGGTTAAACCTCATCCTCAAAGGTTTGAATCAACATCAGCAAGATAGTTTAGATGCCAAATTCGGATAGAATAAGGTTGAACCTTCTCCTCAAAGGTCTGTTTTGATATCAAGAAGGCATATTAAGGTTCCAAGGTTTGGAGCCTTACCCCAAAAAGCCTAAATGCCAAATTCGGATAGGATAGGTTGAACCTTATCCTCAAAGGTCTAGATTGCCATCAATAGACTGTTTATGGACAGAACCTTAAAACCCCAAGTTTGGATAGGATGAAGTTGAACTTTATCCTCAATAATCTAGTCCTACCTCGAAAGGGGGCTAAGATTAGAACCTTAAACAAGCCTAATATCTTGTCTAGTCCTAATCAACATTAGAAAGACGAGATACAATAAAAACCCTAATCTAGATTTGGTTGAGTTTTACTTGGACAAAAGAATTTCACAATTGGAGGTTTGTTACAAGTGTACAACAGGTCTAGCTTACACTAAACTAGTTAATCTTGTCTAACTTAGAATTATTTGGACCAAAGAGGCCCATTGCTGAGGAACCTTATTAATACAATTGGAGTATGGAAGGTTCTTCTCACATAGTTGACTCATTATGTACGTTAGTTGAAATTATCAAAACAAAAGGTAATCCACAAAAAAATAAAAAAATTCACTCATTACATAACAAAGTACATTACAAAAAATAAGATTGGTAGCCACCCAACCATCCCCCACACGTCAGGAGCACATAGGCACAAATTTAAAAATAGTCTTATTGATTTCTATCCAAATACATGATAAAAAAAACCAAAAGACTCCTACAAACCATGCTAAAGAGAAAGGAAAAAGGATTATACAGAGCTAGGAGTTATCATAGTTGAGTGCATAACCCAGTAGATGGGGGGGGGGGGGGGGGGGGGGGGGGGGCTGTCAACAACAAAGTGTCCATCATCGGACGTGTTTTTATCCGTTTGAGCTCTCCACTGGGCTTGGAGGGGGAGGAACAGTGAAGTTCCCTTCAAGGGAGTTAGAGAGAGAATGGGGATTTGCATTCTTTATAATTTCCAAGGGAAGAGAGTTCTCTTCCTAGGGTTGGGGACTTGGGGCCTCTCTAGGTGAACCCCATTGTCGAAGGCTTCCTCTATTGCCTCCCACCTTTGTTTAGACTCCTCACCCCACTATAGGATATGACAGACATACCTAAGAGTGGTAGTCTAACCTCTGTTGAAAAAGTCCATGAGGTACTTCTGGAAGATAGAAGACTTACTTGAGAAGCTTCTAGGGCCCTTTGCTTCCAAACCCCCTTCTCTTGATCTAGAAGCTACATTAGCCTATAATACTCCGTATTTTAGACATTATATTAAAATATTTATATGCAAAGTTATAATTAAAAATAAATATACATTATATTTTAAAAACTATTTTGGCCCAATTATAATTATGGACCGCCATTTATATATTTATTTTATAATTTATTAAGAAAATAATTAATTTTATAAATAATTCCTCAATTATTCCATTAAATTCCCAAAAAGCCTTCTAAAATATTCCGAAAAATATTTCAAGTATCCACTTTCATTCTAGAATATTCTATAATCTTTTAAGATATTATTCTTAACAAAAAAAATCAATTTTAGATATTTACAAAGATTGTTTTAATTACAAAAAAGTTTCAACCTTATCTAACCATGGCTAGCAGCCAAGATTAGTACTTTAAAAAAAAAATTACATATATATATATATTATCCTAATTTAAAGGATAGTTTTAATTTAAAAATAATAGTTTTTTTAAAAAAAATTTCCAACCTTATCATATCCGTTTTCCATGATAGATATTTCAAAAAAAAAACTCATTATTATAAACTTTATCTTTTTTAACTAATTCTAATTGGTTTGTTTTGAATTATATGATTTGAATTGGTTAAACTATCTAATAATAAAATTATTTTAAAAAAATATTTTTCTGAAATTAAAAGATAAATATCATTTTAAATTGATTCTTATCTTTTAGTTTTCAAACCGTAGAAATATACCCTAACTTTTTTTTTGCTATAAATAGACCTTAAATCTCACTTAATTCTTTACACAAAAATCATTAAACACTTTCTTCTTCTCTCAAACTTTCTCCCTCTCTCTCTCAAGCCACTCTCTCCATCCCTTCGACCACCTTGTGCCACTAACAACTACCAACCACTATGAGCCTCCTCTTTCCCATAACTACTTAATTGTTTTAATTATTTTGTAAATTGTTTAATTCCTAAAATTATTTTATAAATTTAATTAAAGTTTTAATATTTTATGCATAATTATTGTATTGCATTATGTTGATTAGTTAATTTTAATTGATAGGAAGATCATCTTGAAGTCTAATAGGAAGTTTCTAGGAAGTACTAGAATTTTAGGTACATATATGAGTTAAATCTTTTTATGTGCAATTGAATATTTTTTTCATGAAATTTTGTGAATTATACTGTGTTAAGCTACAAATATTATTTTTAGCAAGGTTCAAAAATTTTAATATATATTATATACGTAATTTGCTAAATTAATAACAATTGGAATTTTAGCCATACATCACTTTTTAATATATATATATATATATAGTTATTTATTTGAAATTTATTATAAAAAAAGGATGATATACATTTACCTTCTTTATTCAATATGTATCATGTTTCACAAGGGCCGAATGACATTTGAGATTTAATAATTAAAGCAAGGTATTTGTATTTAAAGAATTTATTAAAGGAGTTATAAAAGGAGAGTTATTATTATTATACATTATCGCTTGATTTTTATAATTAAAAAGGGTTCATGTTTCAAAATCCACTTGTTGGTAAATAAAAAGAAAACTCCAACGATAGATCCATGATGGGACACCTAATTTGGATGGTATGCACACTTAGGATCAAGGATGAGATATAAGAAGAGAATATTATTTTTATTAAGAGTTTTAATAATTTTATTTATATTAGATTATTATAAAGAAAGGTTTAAAGTTTATTAATTATAAGAAGGCAAGTTCAAAATAAAGGAATTTAAAAGTCTAAGTATTTCTTTTAGCATGTATATGTACATAGTGTTTTTACACTAACACGTATTTTCCTATTTATTTTTGGTTCGCCTTATTTATCATTTATGGTGAATAGGTTTGCAAGAATAAATGTGCATTGGTGCATTACATCAAGGAGCACATACTATTTAGAAGTTTTCATAAGTTTTATTATTAAACTTTTGTATCTTTGGATAATCAAATTTTTTTTTTTATAATTTAATGAAATTTTCTTCCGCTACAATATAGTAATTAGTTAGCACAGTCGAAACATGATGACACATGGTGGTAATACCCCTAAATTACTATTATTACCAAAATTACTATTATTACTATTATGTTAGTAATTTGAGAGGTTACATAGCCTCAGGATTTCACCATATTTTTTGGCAAATTTAATACATATTTTTTACGCTCCCAACTCCATATAAGATACGCTTTGGCTTGTTCAGATTTGTGGATATTACATCTATATCCTCCTTCCTTTCCTCCTCTCTCTTCTCTGCCTTAGTGAAGACGGATTCCAAGCTGTGTTGCTTGATCTAATCCAACCTATAGATCTTAAAGAGGCGGTGGGTGCTAATGGCGGCCTGAAATAAAAATCAAAGGGTAACCTAAGAGTCAGATATAGACAAACAAAAACAAAAAACTAAGTATAACAAAACATATCTCGTATAATGCTAACCTTTACCAAGTCATACATGGCTTAAAGTCTAGGGCAAGCTAATGTCTCCCTTTTTAGCACACAGTCAATTGGTGTGGCTATCTCGGATAGGATCCTAACACCCATATCTCTATTATGTAGGGGTCGTCCAAGTATTTGGACTCGTCCATGAAAATGTTGGGGGCCTGTCTCTAGGGTTCAACAGAGGGAGCTTCCCTCCATGCCTTGGTGCACTTCCTCGCAATCGATACTGGAGTGACCTTGTTGTACCAACCCTCATGATTCTGGAAGATATACCTATAGTCAAAGGATGAGAAATTGTCCAACTCTGTAGAAATGGGCACAACGGGGTGAGCTTATTGTGTCTGAGTTAGAACGAACCCTTTAGTCGGAATCGGTTCTTAGCAAGAGGCGAATCATTGCGGATTGGAGATGGAGTTGTCTTCTTCTTCCCTCCTCTCCTAATGGTCAAAGGTTTGAATGGTGCCATCTCTGTCCTTTGTTTTGGCATCTTCTATTTATTCTACAGTCTAATGTAGGCTTTGAAATAACGAGGAATTTTGGATGGTTTTAGCTTGGGTGGGATCTAACCAAAAGTTGTCTTTCAGTTATCTTACCCCAAATTCCAAGAAAAAATTAGCCAGTTGTCTACAAAATAAAAAACAAAAATTTTCTATTACGTAATATAAGACGGACAAACATGAATAGAAATGGACAATTATAATACCAATGGGGTGGGTTGGGCAAAGTCCAACATAAGACAATGCCTCATTACACACTATTAGATCAGCACAAGGAAGCCAAGTCTTCGGCTCTATCTCCTTCCATTTCTCAAGAACGGACTAAAAGTAGTATAGAGCTTTTCTCTCCACCTTCCCTAGAGTCCATCCTTGAACTTTTTGTTCAGGTTGCGAGGGGATGTGAAATAAGTCCGAATTGGAAAGTCATCTAGTACCTTCAGCCAGAAGAACTGATTATCCTAGTTTTTTTTATAGCTATCCCTTCTTGGTTAAATAAAAACATGACCCTTAGTTGTAACGAGAGAGAGGTAGCAACCTTCTTGTTGTTCTCCTTCATGTAATAGATGTATCGGGACAAATTTATGGTTAGGGAAAATTTTAGAAAAGAGAAAATCCAAGCATACACTATTATGTCTCTCATCCTATTTAGAGAGACCTAGAATAAACAAATGATCATTTGTTGAAAAATAGTTTTAACAAATGGATGCAAGGGAAGCAGTAATCTACCTCAATATTCTTCAAGTAAACTGGACTATACCCTTCTAGACAATCCAAAAGGAAGTCTTCTCCTTTGAAAGCTCAATGGAATACCCTTCCAAAAATTTATAGAAGTGAGTATATGGTTGGTGAGCCTTTCCTTCTAAACGTTTACCAGCCAACCCTTGTCAATAGTCGTCATCCAAACGTTGTCATCCTTTTCAAAATTTAGGGGCATTCTACTTCTCTTAGAGTGCCACTCCATAAGTTCCTCTTTCAATTCGCTTCGTCCACCAGACGATCAAGGTCATCATCTTAGTTGTCCTCCCCTTCATTATCCACCTCCTCCAAAGTACCAAACACCTCACAACGTCTTTAATCCTGACTTCTAAGCCTTCCTCAAAAGTAGTTGGAGGTTTGTTCCTAACCTCTTTTGTTTCAGAGGTGCTTGTGTCGGCACCTTGACCGATGTTAAGAACAAGAGTGGAGTCTAAATGAACCGTAGCGGGAAGCGAAGTAATCAGAAGCATTTACTGGAACGTCTCTAGATCCGGAATGGATGCCAATATTTCTCAAATTCTAACCATAGTGGTTAAAGGCAACCCCCCTTCCTCCAGTTTACTAAAGTCAATCAACTAGTAATGGGTGGCTAAGGGCTCAACATCAATGAGCACAGGGGGGATGAGAACTAAAATGGGCCAATAGATGGTGTCTTTGCCTAGCCTGATCCAACAGAATGTCGAAAAAGAAAGGGGGATGATATGTTGTGAGATTGAGAAATATAAGACATGCACCCCCTCCTATATACTACTAAAGGGACTCAAAAAGGACAGTCTTGACTCATAGGCATGATAACCAAATGAAATAGGTTGGAAGAGAGATTTACCTGACGAAGACGAGAAACGACGTTCAACACCGTAATCAATACAAAACTAATCTTGAAAATGAAGAAAAAACTTCAAAGTTCATAAGTTGAACTATACAAAAACAATACACCAAATAAGCAAATTGAACCACGGAGAAGAAAGGCCTTCTTAATTCAAGACGGAAAAATGACCCTCTATGATTCTTAAACGACTAAGGAAGACGAACTTACCAATAAGAGGGAGTAGTATTGACTGTGGTTGTCAAGTCCGATCTCCGAAGCACGCATAGTCACAATGAAGATGTAGGATTTATTTTCTCTCAGAGGCGACAATAAGAAGCAAGGTATGGAGTTGAGTAAATGGGAAAAGATAAAGAACATTACATATTTCCAAGACCCCGGGTATGGGTGGTTGACTATGGATACGGCTGGATTATACCAAACCCGTATCCAACCTGTCAGACAAAAAAAATCAACCCATTTTAACCTAGACATCAGCCTAGAAAAAAAATTTGAATCTCATGTAGGACCAATAACCCACCCTCCCAAAAGATAAAAAATAAAATTCATCTCAAATAGTCAAATACATATTAAGCCCAACACATGGCTGCCCTAACTCTCAATCTCTCATTTCTAAATTTTGATTTCTCACTCAACCAAGTAGCCTTTCGCTCGTTCTTGTTCAGTGCTTCACTTGTTCTAGAAATTTATGTCTAATTTTTTGTCGTACCCATGCCGTATCCGTATCTAGAAATTTTGATTTTGACGTTTTCCGTACCCGTATCCATATTTGGATTCGTATAGGTGCAACATAGAATAGTTGTATAGAGTCCTTATAATGGGTAGGTGTCCCATAGAATTGAAGTTTGAAGCCAAGTCTAGGAGCCTACATCTAGATCAAAAGACCAAACTCACAAGAAGTATACATCAACAATATCAATATAGAAATCATTATATCTGTATATAATCAAGGGACCTCATTTATTTCATGTATTCATTATCCAATTAAATTCAACTACTTTCTATGATTATATTATCTTGTGTGTTAGAACATTTATTTTTGTCAAAGTATCGACTTGTTCTAACTTAACCTTTAAATTGAGTTTCCTCATGTCCACATTGACAGTAGTTAACATTTGTCTTGTAGGACCAAACCGGATTTGGTCAGGAGCATTGAATACGGATCATCCGACCCACAATTGGACACCCGGAACTACAGGATCAGACTAATTAGTCAGGAGTATTGGACGCATGGAAGAAGTTGATATGTACATAACTACATACAAAACCATATTGCCCTTATTGTGATGAGATGAGGAATGCATGAGGGAGGAGTAGAAATGAGATGGGCGACATATTAAATGCTTTTTCATCAGAATTGAAACAAGCAACGGAGATGCTAAAGTACTCCACTAGTGCCCACTCTGAGGCCGTAGAACATAAATGAAATCCTCTTCCTATTTGCCTCTGATTCACCCTCTCCTTCAACATCACGCTTGTCAGCCAAAGAGCAGAGATTTACTCCTCAAGTCCTTTTCCTCTCCTCTCTCCTTACCTGTCAATTTATTAGTGAATAAAGGGAAGACGAAGAGTTCACTCTGAGATTTTCCACATGAAAAATTTATGGCTTATAATTGGGTGGTTTTTGGGAACGCAGGACAAACCTGTAATCGACGAATATCTTTTTTTGAAAGTTGATGATTTTATTAAAACCGATCATGCCAAAGTTAATATGTTGTAATTAACGAAAATTTAAATTTAAAGATTCACACAAATTTTAATAAAGTTGAGACAAATAATCATATTGAATCACATACCTTTATAAAATTACTTTTGTTAAATTAAAGTGCGACCTTTGTTATATAACGAGATAATTTTGTTTTTAAAAAATTAAGGGATAACTTTTTATAGTATATTAACATATCCGTGTACACGCAAAATCTTAAATTAAAAAATATTCAAAAAGATAATAGACGTACGTTCGTACAGAATCAGTTTGTAATACACTAAAACTCCCCTCACTTACAGACTCTCCCTAAGACTAACAAAGTCCATAGTCCTAAAATTCCTCTAAAATACCAAAATTATGTTTCCTTAGCGTCAACAAACTTTAGTCTCTTCAGGAGAACTATAGCATATAAGGGTTAAGCATTAGGAGAGATTGTGTGATGAATCAATCATGGGTTTAGCAGACGCAGATATTACATCCGTTCAATCAATCTCATTGTTCGTCGTTTTGCTTTGCATTTGCATTCTAATTGGTCATGTCGTCGATAAAACACGTTGGATTAGTAGCACCATTATCGACCTTGTCATCGTATGTTTCTTACTTTTTGTTTAACTTATACTTGTTTCATCGTAACCAAACCAACAAACCGGTTGTTAAACAATCGTGAGATAACAATATCTATATCTTATATACGTATATTATGAAAGAACTCAGTGAAATATTATAGATGCTAGGATTTATGTTGTGTTACTTATCGACTCATTATTTGCAGGGTTTAAGCACGGGAGTTATAATATTGCTTGTATCTAACGGAACGAGTTCGTTGCTAGTCAAGTTCAACGAGCAACTTTTCTTTAATTATATTCTTCCTCCAATCATATTCAATGCTGGGTAAGATTTTATTTTCTAAATTTGTACGGAGTACTGCTTTAATTAAAGTGTGAATGTACGTATTTTTGGGGTATTTGTTTTTTTTTTTATCTACCATAGTGTAATTGGAAATAATTATGTTGCGTATAAATTGTAATCATAATTTTGATACCACAGCTGATCGGTTTCATTTGATTAGTTACACTTTGTATGATTTACATATCCCTGTCATGTTGTTTGTCATGGTGATCACCTGGGACGTTGACTCTTGGTTACGAGTTTCTGTTGATGAAGTTGTGTGAATTATTATGTACTACTTACATCTTCAATGTTTTAAGTATTTTGTTTGACATATTCCATAAACTTACAGAAATTAAACAGAATTCATACAGAAAACTAAGAAGATTTAAAGTATTACACTCTAAAGTACAAACTGAAACATGAGGGGAGGGGGCATGCAACTTCTTACACTTGCACCAAGAGTCTTCCAAGAGGCACGACGATACTTTTTGAGAAATATTATACCTCTCCATGCTTTTTGAGAATTATTATTCATAATCCAGATTTTTCCTAGTGTAAGGTATATGAAAAATAATGGTTAGAAATTTATAGGTGATATTTGTACCTTGTATTGAGGTGAAAATGGAGTGTAAGGTGCAAAATTAGTCATGAATGTACAATGGACTATAATAATTGCTTAGTTTAGGATAACGCAAGTGCTACCTGCGTCCTTAGTTCATACTTCATAGTATTATTACTACTTTGTTGCATTTGTTGAGCATGGTCTAATATAGGTTCTTGTTATCAGCTTCCAGGTTAAAAAGAAGCAGTTCTTCCACAACTTTTCGACAATCATGTTGCTTGGTGCGATTGGCACATTGGTATCTTTCATGGTTATATCACTAGGTATACAATTCAAAACGCTACACCTACTGCTTTTCAGTTTATCTCCAGAGCCTCAAATGTTCAAGCATTAAACTTCTTGCATTGCCCCCTCCCTGTATAAGATCGGTGAAATTGATAAGACTTGGAACAAATTTTTTTGTTTTTTGGGAGTTGCTCTTGATGATGGTGCCATGGATTATGGAGATTTCCTTCCTTTTCCCGAGCAAAAGTGCATCATTGCTTGTTATTTGTTTACTCTTCTTATTTTTATCCTTTAGTAAGGTATTAATTTTATTTAGCATAAGCATATCAGATCATATGTAACATTAAATGTAGACCGCTTCTAATTCTCTGCTTGTCTATTTAACCTTTCTTTGTTTGACCCTGATGTACTGTTTTATGATCAGGTGCTCAGCAGTTGTTTAAACTCCTGGATGTTGATTTCTTAAACATTCGGGATTTTCTAGGTACTTTTTTCTCTCCTTCTGTAATTTTATACTGTATCTCTTGTGTCAAGGTATAGTTTTGCAATTTGATGCGTAGAGGTTGCATGAGTTACTAATTTGGAATTTCTGTATTTTGCTGATGTCCATTCAGCAAGAATGAGAATTTATGTAAAATTTTGTGTGAGACAATGTGAACTTTATGAGCTAAATGGTTATTCATTGCTGAGAGCCTGATAATGTATGTAAGAACTGCATTAGACATCAAGTTTGTTTGTTTTTGGAAAATATTTCCATTTTGTGACTTGTTAAATCCTACTTGAAGTGCGCCTGCCCACATTGCTGCTTATAGAGCAGGTAACGAGCATGTACTTCGACTGTAAAATTAGAAACAAAACTCTCATTCATATCATAGTAAACTTTATTGTAAAAGGTTGAGTTGATTGGGTCCTTGGAGGTATTGGCAGGTGCAATCTTTCATGTATATCTTTCCCTCTTTGTATGTCTTTTGCATTCTTTACATACTCCTCTGACATTGGCTGAATACTTCACAGCAATTGGAGCAATATTTGCAGCCACGGATTCCGTTTCCATCTTGCAGGTTCATGAACTTCCTTGAAGGTTAAATCTTTTCCTGATTGAACAAACGTTTAATCACATACTTCAGAATGTTGTTGCAGGTCCTCAACCAGGAGGAAACACCCTTAGTGTATAGCCTAGTGTTTGGAGAAAGTGTGGTTAATGATGCAACTTCCGTCGTGTTCTTCAATGTGATCCAGAAATCTAAACTTTTAACAGTCGGCTCAGCTGTTGCTGGACAAATAGTTGGAGATTTTCTGTATTTATTCATAGCTAGTACCTTCCTTGGTGTGATAGTAAGTTTCTCTCTCGAGTAATTGTCTGAATGCTTCTGTGACTGAAAAAATATGAGAAATTCGTGGTAGACAGGGTAGCATGTCTTATTTAACTTCTCCTTAGGTCTTCAGGGGATCAAATTGCACCATTAACTACTTTATTTATATTTTGATATCTGCCTTTCATATTTGGCTATCGAAAACTCACCAGTGATCATATTAGCCTAGGTTATATTTTATCTGTAGAGTATGTATATCATTTATTCCTTGAAATGTACTTTTAGAAGTTTCAACACCAACATGGATTTACTCTCTGTTTATAAGCTCTGATTTTTTATTTTATTTTTTTTAAATCTAGACCCTTGCTATAGTGTGTATAAGCCATCTACAAAAATTCTTCCTTTAGATATAAGATTAGCTATGAAATTTATGTTGGTTATAGAGTTTAGCTACCCCAAAGGCTATGATGTTTTAGTAGGCATGTCTTTTACACTCTTCTGACCCTGGTCCTAGCCTATCCTATGCTAATTGTGATTGTGTGCACTCTCTTGTCACTGTAGTCCCATTTTTGAACGAATGGCCTGCATTGCATGTGTTAATGTGTTATGTGTGTGAAAGGTTCACTTGTCTTTGCTTATCATTTTTTAAGCTGTACTCTGTGTAACCTTTATTCTTTTTGTTTTTTAACCTACAGATTGGACTGCTCTGTGCTTATGTAACCAAAAAAATTTACTTTGGCAGGTATGTTAAGGCTTATTATGCTTGGTGCTTAACTTGAAATCTCAAGGTCATTGTTTTGTTTTCTGTACTTATTAAGATGATAAACATTAATGTTCATGATTTAAATAATTTACATTCTCCACACACTTGCACGAGTGGGAATGCCTTGAGGTATATAGCTGTAGTGTGTCAAACATCCCAACAACATTAGGCAACATGAAGTAGCTAGAGGCTTGACTAGCTAGTTGTTGACTAACACTCCAATGATACAATTGTATGATCAGGAAATAAGGTATAAAAACAAAAGAGTTGTGGAGAGGATAGGAAAACAATTAATAGACTGGGAAAGACGATTAAGTGTTTTGAGCTTTATGTCAAGACTTTTGGCTATGTTGGAGTATATTATGCTCATAGGGAAGTCATGAGTTTGATGTTCATACTTTACACAATTACATTGATATAGCTTGTCCTTTGCCACCGTGTTCTATCTGTTGTTTTGCAATAGCCTGAAGTTGATAGCACTTCTCATTTTATGTCTGCTACACTCATTGTACTGCTTAACTTCAGGCACTCCACTGACTCTGAGATTGTTGTTATGCTTCTGATGGCTTACCTTTCCTACATATTGGCTGAAGTACGTCTTTCTCATAATTATACAGTGTTCTTTTGCTTTTTTGTTTAACACCATTTACTGTGATGATACGCTGGATTACTATCTTCAATCTTATTTCTAATTTTGCAAGTTTGTTCACTTTGACAGCTCTTCAATCTTAGCGGCATTCTTTCTGTGTTCTTTTGTGGGATACTCATGTCACACTATTCCTGGCATAACGTGACTGAAAATTCTAGAGTTTCCATAAAGTATGTCGACTTTCCAAAAGAGCAAAGAATGCACGCAAGTTGCGTCATTTTTATACATGCTTATGTGTACTTAGTTCTTTTGGCAAACTAGCCAATTTTCTCAGATATTTCAACTTTGCTTCTGTTTAACTTCTCTGTGCAGGCATGGCGTTGCTGCGATGTCATTTATTGCTGAAAAATTCATTTTCTTGTATGTTGGTATGGATGCCTTGGATGTTGACAAATGGAGATTCGTCTTTGATAAGTATATTTCATTTCTTTATTGGAAAGTTTTGATCAAGTAATGTAGTTTGCTTGGGATATCTGATGCACACATCTAGCTATTATGATCTTTCTGAAAGACATGGAAATCACGCGTGTTTACATGAGTATCAAAAGAAAGATCACCTTCCTTAGAAATGAAAAAATGGATCAAAAGTTTAATTTTAAGGTGCAATTTGTTTGAGAAGTGCCCTTGTACAGGTCTTAAACTAAGGAAGTTGGCTTATCGAAACACGAAAACTGAAGTGACTGTATAACTCCAACAAAATTAAACCTACAAGGGGCACATGAATTTTTTTGAGCTTTATATAGAATGAACTAACTTGAAGATTTGGAAACCATGACACAGAAACTGTTTATTTGGCAATTGTCTGTATTCCTTTCAGAAGTTTGTCACTGATGCTGCAGTTCTATCATTTTTTTATATTCTTATTGTTTTCGCAGCCTTGGCACATCTGTTCTTGTTAGTGCAATTCTACTAGGCCTTGTCCTGGTTAGTCGGGCAGCATGTGTGTTTCCTCTTTCTTTCCTTGCCAGTCTTACAAGAAAGAGTTCTTTCGAGAAAATAAATTTCAGGCATCAGGTATTAGGTTCGACCAATTTTTGGCTTAGTGTTCTCACTTCTTAGACCCTGGATGCCTCGTTCACTCTGCTCTTGTAACTCGTACAGGTTCTCATGTGGTGGGCTGGTCTGATGCGAGGATGTGTGTCTTTGGCACTTGCTTACAATCAGGTAAAAACAAGACTTTTGTCTCTTAATTTGCCGACTAAACATAATAATGAGGAAGTCAACGAACTGCAATAGAATGCAAGGTAAATGCTAAGTAAGGTAAATGTTGTTGAAAAACTAGAGATACAAGGTTTTAAAGGGCATGACCTCCTTGCCAAAAAAAAAAGGGCATGACCTCACCAAGGAACCTGAAGGAAGAACTACCTTATAGGAAAGGGCTTCCTTCCAATTCTGTTATCAGTAGACACGATGAATTCTGATGCGACACGATTCCTGTAGTATCTTTCCTAGGCAGTGCATTCAAAGACTTAAAAAAAATTCAAAGATCTATAACAAAAGTATTTGGATCTTACACTTCTAAATCCTGAGCAGCCTTACATCTGATATCTAATCTGGTAGATACATGCAGCTACAGTAGCAACAAAGAACCAATGACTGAGATACTGCTAAATGTTATAGACAAAATTAACTGGTTTGAACTGCATTAGTATTTACTTAATTACTTGGGAGGGATTTTTTCCCACCCCACTCTCTATACATAGTTTAAACCTGTTGATCATGTATGCTGTGGTGGTAATGTTATATGGAAATCAACACTGCAGTACCCAAGATCTGGCCTTGTTCATCAGCGCGAGAATGCTATAATGATTACCAGCACAATAACCGTAGTTGTTTTCAGTACACTGGTAAGAATTTCTACTCTGATTATAATAGGCAGTGATCAGCTACATTGTCAGTAGCAGTCAAAATATTCCTGCATGTTGGGAGTCACTCTAGTTTCATCTTATATTAAACTTTGGGACTACTCTCAGGTGATTGGCATGTTGACTAAGCCCCTGGTTTGGCTTCTGCTAAGATCTTCCAGAAAGGCGGGCTACGATATCGACACTTCTGAACCATCTAGCCCAATGCCCTTATCCCTTCCATTGATGAGCGATTCACTCGATTTTGAACCAGAAGTGGCACATAATATAGCCCATCGAAGCAACCTGAGTATGCTTTTATCTAGACCCACTACTACTACTACCTATTTTTATTGGCGGAAATTTGATGATGCGATCATGCGTCCTGTGTTTGGAGGAAGACACTTACCTCGCGATCCTGAATCCGCGATCAGTGAGGGCGTTGATGAGGTGAATGAGAATGGCAATATGCAGGATTAGTTCCTTAACTACAAGCTTTAGTCGAGTGTAGTTCATGTACTTATTGTCAATAGAGAGATCAGACAAACATTTTTAGTATGAGAACGTACAAAGGTGCTGATATGATCCATACTAGACCTAGTAATGTTTTCATTCAACGTGATGTTGAATACGTCTTGGCTATAGTGTAAGGTCTTGATCGTTTGCCCTTCATTGGCTACTTGAGCGTGAAATAGTGGAGCGCTAAGTACAGCCACAAATTACTCAAATCGTCATATTAAGTACGTATAGTTTTACGTATTTATCATACGATTTTTACTCAATTGTCGTATGAATTATTTTTTTTGCTTATTCACCAGATGAACAATTTTTTTTTCTCATTTACCAAATAAACAATTTTTTTTTTTGCACATTCACCAAGTGAAGTTATTTTTTGCTCATTTGCCAAATTAACAACTTTTTTTTTTTTTATCATTTGTTAAATGAACAAATCAATTATAAACTTTTTCCACTTATGAAACTTTAATTTTTGAAATAGAAAAAAAAAATTCAAATAAAAAGATAGCGTAACACACTTTGACATCCACTTAATCTTTTCCTAATAAATCATGTTGAAGAAGACCTACGTTCCAATCTTTCATTCTTTGTTTTTTTGGTCATTACTACTAATCACATTTAACATTACCTAGATAATAAAATATATTTAATTATACATTTTTTTAAGAAAAATTTATATTTAGGCACCTATTTTTGTCCAGCTTATCCTAAATTATCGATAATATGAGCTTATTTTGTATTAATGTACCATTTTGTTTTAAAGAGTTCAGCCCAACTTATATGTTATGTAGAGTACTTGGATATTAGGGAGTTGATAATAATCACCCTCAATTTCCTTGGCATCACCCACAAAATGAACATGAATTTCTCATTTTATTTCTCCCTTCATTCTTCCATCTATAAACCCATCTACATGAAGCAAACACCGCCCCATATGATGTCATGAAGACCGAAAAAGGTGGCAGCAACACCTTGGAGGCAGCGGTGGTAGGCTTGTAGCTTAGGCTGAGCTTCTTACCCAAATCTTTGGGCCATGATAGAGGATTTATCCGAAGTAGGGGTGACATAAAATAAAAGAAATTGGAAATATGCATGAATTTACTCCCAAATTAAGTCAATTATTATAAACTGATATATTTCTCTATTAAAATAAAAGTAACATATTTATAGTCTCACCAATAAAAAGTTGGGTCTCATATAAGTTTCAAAAATAAAATACATATAAAAATAAGTTTTAATCGAAAAATAGCCAAAATTAGTAATATCATATTTAATCTGGAATAGTAATTTTAACTTAGTACTTAGTGTTTTTTGAAACTAACTAAGTTATTACTTTGAAAATATTCATATAAATTCTACAAAAGATATTAAAATCTAACTTATGCTTTAAAATAAAATTAAATAAAAACTTTTATTTTTTTTTAAAAGTTAAAATCATTTTATGTCAAAAATTTTCCTATCCTCTTTTATTTGACTACTATTTTCAAACTCTTATGAAGGGATGCATTTTACAACCTTTTATTCATCTGTTTGTATTTGAATGATTGATCTCTTTATTTCTTTTTTTTTTTTGTCTTACGTAAATCTTAAATGAATAACTAATTCACACGGCTTGACTATATATAACAAAATAAACTTAAAACATTTTCATCACATAGGAACTAATACAAAAACTAAAGAAATTGATAAGGGAGAGAATTATGCAATTTAGTAGCAATCATGTAAACTGAACAAAGTCTTTTTTCACTTGTTTTGGGGAAAATTAAAAGATAAAACTAAATAAGTTAGTAAAAATAAGGAATACTTAAATGAAATTATAACTATTAATATAAAAAAGTAAAACTATAACTAAAATAAGGCCTAGTTGGAATGGGATAAGTTACATTAGATAATAGGTTCAAATACACTATAAAATCAAATAAATATAATGTACCTTTGTTTTTATTGATGAAAATATAGCACACCCTTCAATAAATAATCGTGTTGTTAAATAGAACCCCTAGTTGTATGAATTACTATTACGTTTGAATACATTCATGTTTTTAATATAAACTTACGCATTTTAAAATACTCCATAAACATATCAAGCAATGAGTAAAGTAGTGAACGCCTACATAAATATAAGTCAAGTCGTTAAAATTACTTTGCAAATTGCTCCTTCCTTTATTTTTTTCTTCCCATTTACTTTTTGTGAAGGACAAACGGAGTATGATGCAAATTTTCAATTATTTTTCTATTCATTAAAAATGTATTTCGCACTCTCAAATCCCTCAAAATAACTTTTCATACTTACTTCGTTCCTTTAATTTTTAAACAAATTTCATTAAATCAAATCGTATGTGGTAAAAATATACCCCCTTTATCCTAAATTTTCACACCATTGACGACGTAACCATTAGAAAAAACTCCTTTGAAACGAGAGGGTCTCTCTCCCTATGAATTAGGGTTTTCTACCTTGTGAGAGAGGATTTTCTACCCCTGTGAGTGGTGCAGATTGCTGATAATTATGGCAGAGGATATTATTGATCAGTGCTCTCATTTGAATATCAACGAGGAGGAGGAGGATGTTGTTGACGTGAGTATCGTAGTATAGAAGGAACATGATATTAGGGTCTCGCTACTGTTGGTTGGGAAAGTACAGAGAAAGGAGTAAACTTGGAGGCTTTCAAGAAAATAATTATTCAATCGTGGGCAATGAAAGGTAAGGTTCTCATATGTAGTTTGGGGATTAATCTATATGCGTTTCAATTTTTTCATTGGAAGGATATGGAGAAAGTTCTTGAAGGAAGGCCATGGTGTTTTGAACAAAATTAATTGATGTTGAATTCGTTGAAGGGTGATGAGCAACCAACGGAGGTCAAAATATTCCATTCACCCTTCTGGGTTCGTATAAAAAATCTTTCGTTCAATTGCCGATCAGATGAACATGCTAGGGCAATTCGAGATTAGGGGAGGTGTTGACATTAATGAGGACTCGTTAGAAATCAGCAAGAATAGGAGGGTCAGAGTTATGCTTGATGTCCGTAAACCCTTGAGGAGATCACAAAATATTAAAAATAGAGAAGGACAGGTTGTCAAGGTAACGTTTAAATATGAACGCTTGCCTTTATTTTATTTGTTTTTTGTGGTATGATGGGCCATAGTGAGAAGGACTGTATTTTGTCTTCGAATGACTCTTTCTCCCAAGGTCTTGGCTGGGGCACATGGTTGAAGGCATACCCATTGAAGGGGAGAAAGCAAGAGAGTGATGAGATGTGTAGGAGGAATGTTGTTTTTGTCCCAAAACAATTGCGAATGGAGAAGGGAGGAGTGGGGGTAGAGGGTAGTATGCATGTTAGGGATGAAGTAGGGCAGAAGAAATCCAATGGAGTTGGGGGTGATGTAGTAGGGATGAGAGGAAGTAGACATAGCGAAGGGAGAAGGACTAATGGGGAGACGATTAGCATTGATTAGGGAAAGGGGAGAGTCGAAGGAATAGAGGGAAATGGGGAATGCTTCGTACATGTTGTAGAGGAGGGAGGGTTGTATAATAATGGTGGAAGTCTGCATGATAATATAGTGCTATGGCAGCTGCATGAAGGAGAGTTAGGGGGGAAAGTGGGAATATTGGGGAGAGCAGGAGAGGAGGATGGTGTTTTGATAGAACAGGGGGGAGAAGAAGGAGTGAATAGGGGTGGAGAATATGTTGAGCTAGGTGGGAATATTGAAGAGAGGATGGGGTGGAGTGGGACTTTTCACAATAGCCGGGTAAGGCAAGGCTTGAGTGGGAGTATGGAGTTAGCATTGGAGAGTGGAATAATTATGGGAGTGGAGGAGAGGTTGTTGTCGAAAGGAGCCAGAGTTACCAGGTGAGAGAAGGTTACGTAGGAAAAGGAAAGGGTGAAGGGAGATTAGAGATTAGACAGAAAATGCTTGAGGTTAATGATGATATTATAGGGAACACAATGAAGAGGAGCATGGCAGAGGATAGAGCATAATTATTAATATCAGATGTAGGGGATATAAGGGATAAATATAATTTAAGTAAACAGGAAAGGGTGAGGAAAAAAGGAGGTGATAGGCCAAAAAGACCATAAGATTAGGGGCATGAAGGAATAGTAAGAGAGGTGAGGAAACTGCAGAGGGTATGATGGTTAAGGAGAAAAGAAAACTACTTGATGATATGGAGTAAATGGCGTGCAACAGGAAGGAAGAGTAGATGTAGTTAAGAAGAGTAGATTCGTGGAGGGAACTAGTATTGAGAATGGAGATTTACTGGAAGTAGCGGAGGTGGCATAAGGTCTACCCCATGAACAACAATGAAAATCTTACCATGAAACTGTTGGGGAATTGGCAACCCCCGAACAGTCAATTCTCTCCGAGAACGTTGTTGGATAGAAAGGCCAAACTTAGTTTTTTTAATGGAGACAAAATAGATTCAAGGAGATTAGAGGGGATTCGAAATAGATGTGGATTTACGGAGGGTTTATGTTTAAGTAGTGTAGGATTATTTGGTGGATTAGGAATGTGGTGGAGGGATATGAATGTTAATATTGTTTCTTATTTGGCACATCACATTGCAGTGGAGGTTAAGGACTTAACCAATGGGGCAATTTGGAGAGTAGTGGGGATTTACGGGTGACCAAAAAAGGAAAATAAATATAGAACTTGGGACTTAATGAGAAGTCTTAAACAGGAAGTGCAGTGTCTAATCATCTTTTTCGGGGATTTTAATGAAGTTTTGTCGAAAGAGGAAAAGATGGGATGGGTTCCTAAGAGTGAACGTTGTATGGATGATTTCAAGGATGCGATTGATCATATCGAGACGAAGGGTTTAGGGTTTAAAGGTAAAATTTTTACATGGCAACGTGGCTTATCTCAAACGACTTTGGTGAGAGAAAGGCTTGACCGATTTGTTGCATGTGATAGATGATGTACAATGTTTCCTCATTACGAGGTAAAACATTTCCAATTAATGTGAGGAGATCGGACCATGCTCCTATCCTTCTTAGAGCGGGAAAGAGAGAAGAAAATAAGAGGAAGATAATGTTTAGATTCGAAGCTTACTGGTTGTCAAATCCGTAGTGTGTAGACGTGGTGAAGACGACATGGGCAAGTAAGACAATGGAGCCAATACATAAGAATATCGAGGTTTGTGCTAGTTCTCTCAATAGTTGGGAGTCGATAACCTTTGACAGTATAAAGGAGAAGATAAAGAAAGCGGAAGAAGTGCTTAGTAGGGGGTGTTATAGATAGTGTTACGTTGGAATGGTGTAGGGTTATTTCAGAGGATTTGGATAATTTGCACATGTTAGAGGAGTCATATTGGTTTGCTAAAGCAAGAGAAAATGAATTGCGGAATGGGGATAAAAATACAACCTATTTTCATCAAAAAGCTAGTGCTAGGAGGAAGAGGAATAGGATAGAGGGGTTGGAGAACAATGGGGAGTGTGGATTTCTAACGTGGATGGAATTAAGCACCTGATAACAAATTAATTCTCAAGCATGTTTGCTTCAGGGGGTGCTAGTGAATGTGATGAAGCATTGAGTGGAGAAGGTGATAACCGAGGAGATGAATGCAGCTCTGTGCCGAACGCCCATAGTAGAGGAAATATATACTTCCTTGTGTGATATGCATCTGAACAAAGCTTTGGGGATTGACGGTATGCATGCTCTTTTTTATCAAAAATTCTGGCATTTGATTGGTACAGATATTGTGGAACTTGTGACTAATTGGTGGTTCAGTCACATAGACATTTCGGAGATCAGTAAATTATGTATTGTACTTATCCCGAAGTGTTAGGTGCCTCGCAAGATTACTAAGTATAGACCAATTAGTCTATGCAATGTAGTGTGCAAAATTATTTCCAAAATGCTAGCAAACCGAATGAAGCCATTATTGAAAACAGCTATCTCTCAACAGTAGAGTGCCTTTGTGCCTGGTTGGTTGATTACTGACAACGCTCTAGTTGCATTTGAGATTTTTCATTACATGAAAAGAAGAGTAGCGGGTAGGGAGGGTATGATTGCTCTGAAATTGGATATGATGAAAGCATATGACTGAGTCAAATGGAGTTTGTGGAAAAAGTGATGCTTAAATTTGGCTTTTGTAATTTATGGGTGCAGAAGATTTTGACTTGCTTATCATGCTACTCCTTCCCATTTAAGGTGAATGGTGAGGTGTTTGGCAATGTTAAGCCAGAGAGGGGTCTTTGGCAGGGAGATCCAATATCGCCATACTTATTTCTCTTAGTTGTAGATGCTTTCTCGAGAATGTTAATTAAAGCAATGAGGGAGGATATGATCCATGGGGTCGAGATATGCAATGGGGCTCCACGAATCTCACATCTCTTCTTTGCAGATGATATTATTCTATTTGCTCGGGAAAATATAGAGGAGTGTAAGAAGATAGCCAGGATATTACAGATTTATGAGAATGCGTCAGGTTAGAAAATTAATCTTAGCAAATCGAAGGTGACATTAGCAAAATTGTTGCTATGGAGAGGAGGAGCGTCATTTGCGAAATGCTTGGAGTAAGGGAGGTGGAAAAGCATGATAAGTATCTAGGGATCCCAACCTTAATTGGAAGATAAAAAGTCAATTTTTGTGAGCTTGAAAGGGAGAATATGGAATAAATTGTAAGGTTGGAAGGAAAGGTTATTGTCATAGCCAGGGAAGGAGGTTTTAATTAAAGCGGTGGCTCAAGCTATCCCAACGTATCTTATGGGAGTGTTTAAAATTCCAGATGGTCTTTTGGACAAGATACATGCAATTTTAGCTAGATCTTGGTGGGGGCATGGTAGGAAAGACAAAATGCATTGGCATTGTTGGGATATGTTGTGTTTACCGAAAGCTCAAGGGGGGATGGGGCTTCGAAACCTAAAGGTATTTAATCAGGTGTTATTGGCTAAATAGGGGTGGCGGCTAATCCAAGGGGGGGACTCTCTTCTCCACCAAGTATTGAAGGCAAGATACTTCAAATGGTCTAGCTTTCTCGAAGCTCGATGAGGGTATGATCCCAATTTTACTTGGTGAAGTATCTAGGGATCGAAATCACTTCTAATGGAGGGTTGGAAACGGTCGACTCATAAGGGTCTGGCTGACAAATGGATTCTAGATATTAGGGGACAGGAGACGCCTTCTCCTCCCCTTAACAGGCTTCATGAACCGGGGTTGATAGTAGATGGGTTGATTGATAGCTCAACAATGCAATGTGATAATAATAAACTTAGTCTTCACCTGGGGCCCAAAAGATAGGGAGAGAGTAATGTCAATTCCTCTGATTGATGTTGCAAAACATGATAGCTGTTATTGAGGTCGATCTAACTCCGAATGGGGAGTTTTATGTCAAAACAACGTATTGGCTAGGGATGGTAGGAGGAAGAAATAGGGAGAATGAAAGTGACAATGAGAGATGGAGACATGTTTGGAAAATTAAAGGACCTCCGAAGTTACAACATTTTATGTGGAGAGCTTATTCAAATTTCTTGGCGGTAAACAAGGAGATGGCGAGGAGGCATTTGAGGGAAAGTAGCTCGCGTCCCAACTGTAATGCTGAGGAGGAGTTGATTTTCCATGCATTATTCCAATGTAACCTTACTAGGAGGATATGGGAAGATAGTCCTTTTGGGATTTTTATTTTGACAGATTCTGATGATAATTTCACCTCCACAGTGTTGAAGCTAGTTGGTCACAATGCCCAACTGGATAAAAGCTTGTTTGCTACTCTTGCATGGGTTGCATGGACAAGTAGAAACAAGGCCATTTTTGAGAATTCATCTCATGACCCCCATAGTATAGCTGTGAATTTTATGAAGTATGTCACTGATTATGAAGCATATGCAACTCGAGTGTTTGGGGGACAATGTCAGGTGCAGGTAGGGTCGGTTAGTAGTTGGACGACACCGATGGAGAGGATAACTAAGATAAATGTAGATGCGATCATATTTGATAATAGTGAGGTGGGATTGGGAGTAGTTGTTAGGAACAATCGTGGAAAGATCCTACTAACATCAGCGAGAAGACTGAAGGGGAGTTGGGACCCGTGTTTAGCCGAAGCAGCATTATGGTATGAATATAACTCGATCTGGGTAGAAAGTGATGCGTTAGGGGTAGTTCAGAAAGTGAACTAGACTCGGTCAGGGTTTAATTATCTTTTTCTCTTTATTGATCGGATGATTCCCTATTTCTATTTTTCAAATGTAGTAATGTCAAACGAGGGGGGAATACAATAACACATCTAGTGGCTTGATCTTGTGTGCAAGAGTTGTATGAACACATTTGCTTTGGTCCGTCTCCTGCTAGAATTTTGACGTTTGCGGAGATGGATTCTACATAATCATATTATGAGCTGCTTGTTTCAAAAAAAAAATAATTCACACCATTTGATTTTTTTTTTACAACTTTCTCAATAATATTTCACTTAAATGTATTATTTATTATAACTTGATAATTATTTATGATAAAACTTTTTAAACGATAAAAAAAAAGAATACATAAATATACTTTTTTCTTTAAAATAAATAAAAAAGTAAAAATCCCATACTAATTTTAATTTACCCATTGGCTCCATAAACAACGTGTCAAACTCCCATTAGCGAAAATAAGTTAGAAAGAAGTCCAAAACTTAATACATAACGACAATCGAGAGTCCTATTTTTTGCAAAGTGTGGACGGAGTAGTTTAAAGCCTCAGCACTCTACTCAAAACTCCACAGAGGAGAGAGCAAGATTGAAAGACAAAGAAGGAACGCTCCTCCATATTCAGGTTTTCTTCTTCTTCTTTTTTGTTTGTTTTGTTTTGAAGATATAAATATATGTGCATTCTTGCTATTATTATTTTTAGTTAAATCAGAGATAAATTTAACTCTTGTTTTTTTTTTTTTGTTATTGATAATTTTGTTGATTTGAAAACTCTATAGACTCGAATTTACTAAGTTGTTGTTGTTGCTATTGTTGGGTTTGGATGAAAATTGAGAAAAGAAGAGAAGGAAGAAAGACAGAGGAGATGGAGACGACTAAGAAATCTTCACATTGTTGGTGGTTTGACAGTTACAACAGTGATAAGTGTTCCCCTTGGCTTGAATCCACTCTCTCAGGTTTTTCTTCTATTACCCTATATTTTCTCATACTCGGGTTTGTATTTAGTCGTCATATTATTAGTTCAAATTACATCCCTTTATTTTCTCATATTCGGGTTTGTATTTAGTTGTCACGTTACTAGTTCAAATTAAGTCCTCTTTATTTTCTCATATTTAGTTGTCACATTACTAGTTCAAATTACGTCCCCTTTATTTTCTCATATTCGGGTTTGTATTTAGTTGTCACGTTACTGGTTCAAATAACGCTATTAATTCAGGACAAACCTAAGGCGTAATTCAAATTTTCAACTGGGATGGTCATACTTGAAAAGATTACTTCCTTTATATTTCCTGTAAATAGAGTTAATTTTTTCTGGGTTTTAGCGGAATGTATTGGTGAATTGTAAAAGTGGAGAGAGATAAAAAAAAATAATTTAGGAGTTGGGATTGTAGAAGTAATCCAGTTGTTAATTTTGCTTCAGCTTAATTACATGAAATTAATTGAGTGTTAATCTCTGATTTTTCATGCCTATGTCAATGCAAATATCTCGTGCTTGGTCAGTCAACCTTGTTCAAATAAATGGTCAAGTTTATTCAAAATATAAAAAAACAATTTCAAATCAAATATTTGGTGTTATTAAAGAAGGCTGTTACTTAATTATAGGAGTATAACTACGTTACTTACCTTATATTATATGTTATTATATACCGAAAAATTCTTAGTTTAAGTTTCTTCTTCAAATAAATGCCCTTAGACCCTATTGTCTTCAATTTAATGTGGATTATTAGATACGAATTTTATACTTACAGCAAGAAGTAAACGATTTTAATATTTGTAATTTGTAAATTGAAATCTTGAATTCGACCGTTGAAGATTCAAAAAAGGGGGAAAGTTGTGATTTTTAAAATTATGGAGTGTTGAGTAATCACGTGACAAGGCTGTTGATGATCTATTGCCTATTTAAATTGAAGTATATTGTTTAAAAGTGTTGAACAAAGAAAATGATGGGGCTACCTTGCCTTTTGCTTTCACATAATTGGTTGGTTGGTGGTATTGTATTACATGGTATTGTCTTCTCTACTTGAAGCTTTTAAACAAGGATAGTGCATTAAGTGGTGGGCCACTGGTGTATGTATTATGTTCCTTTTGCAATTTTGTTGTTGATCTTTCAAAATGAGGAACCTTGGTTTAGTTAATAATAAATTTACCTTGTGAATTTTACCTTATTGATGATTGATGTAGGTTGATTTACATATTCTCCAATTAGGTTATGAAAGATGTATGTAAGGAGGTCACCTTTATGATTTTGAAGATGCTTGTGCCTAAACCCATGCTTATTTGTCGCAAATTGGATTCCTAACCCCAAATCTAATGTATGGCTTTAAGTGAAATTGATTTGATATGAAAGATATTATAAGTAATAATGATTAATCAATTATAGTGAGCTAATTGGCATTAGAGCTTAATGCGATACGACTTGAATAGAATTTGACTCGAAATCAAACTAAATGACTTATCATTGGAAAGTGATTTGAATAGAATTTGATCTTATTGACCCGTCACTCGCCTAATGATAATAAGAAAAATAATGCTTGATAAAAATTTCACCAATTTTGTTATTTATGTCCTACCATTAGACATCTCTTTTGCTATTCACGGTTTGTTTTCGCCATAAAAGAATGATTTTTGTTTTTGAAGTTTGTCATGATTCATGACTGACCAGCTGTCAAAACCCACGAAAATAGGACTTTAAATCTAAATAAAACTCTTAATAAAAGATAACTACAAGAGAAATTTAACTAAGCTTGGACTCCTTCAAACCCTAGTTGCTTTTGGACTCTTTTTATGCTTGGAAACCCATGCCAAAGTCAGGCTCTTGCAAGCCCTAAGTCCTCGCCATTGCTTAGCCCAAATGGCCCATTTCTTCATCCTTGGTCTCCATGTGATTTCCGCATCCATTTTTCACGAACTGGTTTCACGGATCCACGTATAACATAAGAAGTGAAAGTGTAGTTGTGAGGTTGGATTAAACGAGAAAGAAACTAGGAAAGGATGGTTAAATAAAAAAGGGGCTAATACATGTAGATCTCCCCTTACTATATATCCTTAAGTGTTTGTGTCTTTTGTTATCATTATAGCTTGAAAAGTGTTTGTGCTTATTCAAGCAAATAATTTGGCTTATTCTATCGGATTCTACATTGAAAAAATGTTAGTGAATGTAATGATGTGTAGACTGTGGACTATGATTGGTAGGCTTGGCATGAATATGTGTAGGTCACAGTTCACTTGTGTCTTTTGAACTTCTACGTTGTGTACTTTTTGTTAGGGAAAAGCCCTTGTTTTGTGTTATTATTACGTGCGAGTAGACTTCTGAGATGAAAGATGCCTGTTAAGAACGTTACAATTTGATTAGTTACAGATCAGCGCTGTCAGAATTTCGAGCTATGATTGACCTTGCTTTTGTGGCAAGTTGGCGTATAGTAGAACATACACAGTGCAAAAAATATGAAATAAAATAAACTTTGCTATTGCATTGACATATTGTAGAACATTTGTAATGAAAGACAAGCTAATTTGCTGGTTGCAGAGCTGAACGAGAAAACAAATTCTATGCTGAAGCTAATAGAAGAAGATGCAGATTCGTTTGCACAACGTGCGGAGATGTATTATAAGAAAAGGCCAGAGCTTATAAGCATGGTTGAGGAATTTTATCGGGCTCACAGATCACTAGCTGAACGATATGATCTACTTAAGAGTCATCGTGCTGCTCGCAGGTCCCCCTTGAGGAACTCCCTCTCACTGCCAAAGGAGGGTTATGAGTGCGTGTATGATTTGGGTAACTCAATTAAATCGTTTGATAGCTTTACTGAGGCAGCCTACAGTTCTGAGGAGGCTGCTGAGTCTGAAATTGATGATCCTCAGCTAGAAGATGATTGTGTGCTAATTGATAAGGAGACAGATAAGTCATTTGCTGATGGGGCTAGTTATGATGAGCTGATGAAGGTGAGGGATGAATTAGATCAATTGCGAGAAGAGAATGAGAATCAGAAGGACATTATCAAGCAGAAAGATGAGGAAAAAGACGAGTTAGTTAAGCTATTATCAGACAACATCCGCGAGCTCAAGGAGTTGAGGGAAGGAATGGCTGCAGTTAGGGAAGATGATTCGCTGCTTATTACTAGTGAAGTAGTCGTACCATTTGTTGATGTGACAAACTTGAAGGATGAGAGGGAGACTGTTCAGGTAGAAAACATGTTACAAAGTGTCAAGGTGAAGAAACCGAACGAGTCAATAGAACTGATGACATTAAAGAACGAAATGGAGAGTCTCAGGGTAGAAAATATTATTCAAAAGGTTGGGTTGACTAGAAAGTTTGAGGAGGCAAAATCAGAGTTGATGAAGTTGGAGCAAGAAGCGCAAGCAGAGAAAAGCTACTTAAAAGACGCTCTTGCACAAAAAGAGGAAGAAAATATAGAGGTTACAATGCAATTTGAGGAGACAAAGTCTGAGTTAGCAAAGCTGAGAGATGAACTAATAAAAGAGAATGGGCAGTGGAAGGATGAGGAGAAGCAAGTGGAAATCAGGCAATTAAAGGATGCACTTGTTGAAAATGATGAGGTGAAACACAAGGCAATTAGGCAGTTTAAGTTTGCACTTGCAGAAAAGAATACAGAGAAAAAAGAGGCAATTAGGCAGCTGAATGATGCACATATAGAAAAAGATACAGAGAAAAACGAGGCAATTAGACAGCTGAAAAATGCACTTGCAGAAAAAGATGAGCAGAAACGTGAGGCGATTAGACAGCTAAGTGTAGCTATGGAAATTCTTAGGGAGGAGAGTAAACTGCTTAAGAAGTCATTAGTGTCTATTTCCCCCAAGAAGAAGGATGCTGACCGTCGACTTTTTAAGGGTGTAACTGTTAATCTGGGTAAATTGTTCAATTTATCTTCAAGCAGCCAAATTAGCGTTGTTCCTCTGGAGATGTAAGCTGACATTTCTTGAACATATTTCTTGTACATCTAGAACACATTTTTGTCCCAGCAGGCATAGGGTCTCAAATCTAGATTAACTTCAGGATTACGGAGCATGTTACTAGGCTGTATAATTTGTTACTGTAGTAAGTATATATGTTTAAAAGTTGTCAGATTGTAAAACTGCATCCTGTATTCATATCATTAATATGTGTGGGTTTTTGTTTTGTTTTTTGTGATTTATCCAGCTGAAGTGGTTTTTCTTTTTTATTTCTCTCTTATCCATTTTAGCCACCTCAGTAAGAGTACTACCCTGTATTGTCACATAATTCGAATCCGTAAATCAAGGATATGATCTGGTTTTACAATATCCCATGGCAACCGAGGGCAGGGGTGGGAGGCTGCCGCCGCTATAGACACTGACGGAAGAAGTGTTTAGCTAGTAGCGATGGCTAAGTAACACTTATAGGAAGAGCAAGATAATCGGGAGAAGCAATAGGCCATCAATTACAACTTGCAAGTCCTATTCAAAATTACCAAGTACTAATATCTGACTGGTAGTGGTGTTTTCTCGCTTACAGAACAAATTGCAAGTCATTTACTCAACAACATTAAAAGATGCACAATAGAATTTCAAATACATCTAGGATGTAATTAAGTCATTGACTAGTTTGTGTTAATGATAACTTGACATTCAACTGTGGTTTTTTGCTTCGCCACTGAATATACTCAGTACTCTTCATAGCAGTTGTCTTACCTCGCCGCACATCTTCACTTAATTTAAGGGCATTTTTAGAAAATTTACACCAAACAATAATTGAAAAATAACAACTATTTCAAAGCAAATGTGACCATTACACATTTGAGATCGAAAACTAACGTTAGTTTTTGAAAGATGTAATTATTCATAGGATGTGAAGTCATACCTAATACTCATGGGAAACAGCCTTGATTGGCAATTGTCCACCCAAACAATTCCTAGAGTTGTCTTGTGATTTAACAGTAAAGATGCTGCCTTTTCATTTTAAATCTCTAAAGCCAATTTATCAGCTGCTTTTTAGGAGACTGACAAAGTAACAAAGTTAAATAAATAAAAATGAAAGAAATGGAACAGCCTTTTTCATTGAAAAAGATCCAACTATTGCCTCATCATTCCACCACACAGACACACACACACACACACAAAAAAAAAAAAAAAAAGTTTCACCTATCATCTCAATATCATTCACAAATTTCCTCTACTTATACCAAATAACAGAGTTTGTCCCCATTGTTATCTCTAGTACAACAATAATATGATCATCCTATTGTATGAAATTATTGCAAAAGATGTAGTACATTGTTATTCTACTCAGTAATGAAGTAATTAATATTCATATATACCAACTTTATAAAAAGTAAGCTAAAAAAATACAAAGTAGGATGGCAGTGTACACCATTACAGACTTACAGTTCAGTACCTTCTGGCTGAATTCACCAGAAAGCTATGAAAAGAAGGATCACCATGGATGTATTGAGTACAACAGAGAGTTTCGAGGCGAAAGCGGAGGATTCTGGGATCATAGACCCTGTAGGGGAGATGCTGGGCAGTGAAGATTCAGGATTTGGGGTGGTGAGGGAGTCAGGATTGGGGGGACTTGGGCTTGAAGGAATGATGGGAAGTGAAGTTTCTGAAGAGGGTGGGTTTGAAGCAGTAGTTGGTGTAGTAGGAAAAAGAGGAGTAATATCAGGTGATAATGCATCAGGTGGCAATGCATCAGGAGATAAAGGAGAACTTGGAGAAAGATGAGAGTATGACAGTACACTTGGTTCTGCTGCTACTGAAGATAGCTTAAATGTTGTAGTTTCTCTGATTTTGTGTGGCAATGATGGCGACCCGAAGGACGTGTATACGTTGCAGCATAATACGTATATGAAGACGAAAACAAGGACTAGTTTGGGAAGGTTTGAGGAAGCCATTGAATGAAACTGAGAGAATGGACTTTGGCTAAGAATGTGATAGGTTAAGGGAGTGTAACATAAAAGATGGATTAATGATTTAAGTATAAAAAGTAGGGGATTTGGTGAAGCTGAATGATAGGTTGGATGATAAAGTAAGTGGGATCTATAGTGAGGATACAGCTTGGCATGTTTCACTAAGGGACAAGTTTTACATATCTACTCTTTTTTATATACACATGATTATGAGGTGTATTCCTCTTTCCCTACTAATTCCCCTCTTTTGTCCCTAATATCTTTGTTATATGTAACCTGCATGTTTTGTGTGGAATCTATTACACTGAACTGCACATAGAATTAGATGTTATGATTCTAGTTTGAATGTGTTTTTCTTTGATTTTCTGTGGAATCTATTACACTGGATTGTACATAGAATTAGATGTTATGATTCTAGTTTGAATGTGTTTTTCGTTGATTTTCTGTGGAGTATTTGTTAAATACTCATATGTAATGTTTTATAGGCTTTCATAGGTTCAACACTCCCCCTTACATGTGATATTTTTTTTATTCAAATTACTCATATATGATGTGTCATGGGTCTAGAGCATTTTGCTCCCCCTTACATATGAGATTCATTTTTTTTTTGCCTAGAGTATAATAATGGCCCAAGTCACTAGGCCTGGCTCGGATACCATGTTAAATACGGGTATGTGCCACATCGATCTATAGGAGATAATCTACTTTATAAGATTAAGAGAATTCCACCTTAAAATCATATGACAATAAGGGGAGTATTCTCTCAACGTTATATAGTGGACAATTCTCTATTAATTTATCAATGTGGAATACTCACATGTAAAGCAGATTAGAGAGGCGATAAGATAACAATGAGGTCTACATCAGGGTACTTTACCCTGGTAGGAGGTAACTAATTGGTAACCTGGAGGAGTATGTAAAAACCAAAAAGTGATGGCACTATCTATTACAGAAGTTGTATTTAGAGGGATAGCCAAAGGAATTGCTAAAGTTCTATGGCTCAGGAAGTTACTCACAAAACTTGGTTTCTCACTCAAAGAAGAATAGAAGAATATCAACTGTTATGTGACAACAAAGCAACAATTAGTATATTAGAAAACTTTGTCTAGCATGACCGAACTAAACATATTGAGGTTGAGAGAATTTTCATTAAAGAAAAACTCAAAGCAAAAGTTATATCTCTCGCGTATGTTCGATCTAAAGAGCAGCTAGAAGAAATCCTAACAAAGATAGTACCAATAGGGATCTTTTATGAGGTACTAAGCAAGTTGGGTATTCGGAATTCCACTCTCCAACTTGAGGGGGAGTGTCAAAAAGATTCTCAAAGCAATCTTCGAAGTCAGCAAGTTAGACTATAATCAAGGAAGAGAGAAAAATTAGATCTTTAGGTCAATATTGTATATACTTAGAATAGCTAATTTAGGCAACGAAACAAGTATATAAACTGCGCAAACTACTAGGACTAATGCAAGCCAGAAATTTGTAAAATAACCTTCTTTTACAATATTACATGCTTATATATAATGCACTAATTATGCCTTACTTGACTTTTTGATTGATTTTTTTGACTTGCTATGCTTGATTTACTTGCTGATTTCCTTCTTTATTACTTGATTCTTTCCTACACTCCCCCTTAAGTTATGTCGTAAGATCTGTAACACCCAACTTGCAAAGTATCTCATTGAACGTTTTAGAAGAAACGACTTTTGTTAAGACATCTGCAAGTTGGTCTTTAGATCAAAGAAAGGGAAGACATATGGTATAGTCTTCTAATTTTTCCTTGATGAAGTGTCTATTCAATTTCTACGTATTTAGTTCGATCATGTTACACCAAGATTGCTTACACCTTTCTTTTATAGGAAAAACAACTTCTTTTAGTAGGCTTCTCAACCAAGTATCTCATCTAATCCTCTTTCAATCCCTCCGAATGTCGAAATCTTGTTCCTAGACTTGTCTCCGAAAAGTACAGTGGAGACATGTACCTAGAAGTATAACCGAGCATATAATTATATAACATTGTCATTTACATCATTTGCTAGGGGATCCCTGAAGGTGTAGCGTAGCCAAATAAGCTTTGTTGTATTCCTATTCACCACGCTAGTGGCAGGAACCTTGACACCAAATACCCTCTCTATCTCCATAAATGGACGAGGAGCTGGTTATTCTATAACTGCATGTCCCTTGACTAACAACCCCATCAGTAGAGTAACATCTTGCAGCATCATTGTCGCCTCTCTAACAAGTAGTTGTAAGGAGTGCATCTCCTACCCCTAACGCTCCATCAAGGCAGTGATGAGTCTGCGGTTAAGCTGTATGGTCCTCAAGCAGTGTATATCAAGTAGAGTTGTGATGATACATTTGAGGAGGGTTGTTATGATACATTTGAGGAATTTGTGGAATGTTAAAGTTTAGTTGTAAAGTAGAAGGTTCCATATGTGAGGTTTGAAAATACATTCCCATCATGTTTGTGTATAAAGGAAACATAGGCATTGAAGGATGTATTTCTTGTTGGAAGACAATAGGTAATTCATCAACATAAATTTCTATGGCTATGTAGGGAAAAGCTCTAATAAATGCCCACATGACCTTCAATGTATAGTCATCTGTAGTGGCATGGCTATGGATGTAGAGGAACCTAGAGCATGTTTCATTTTTAAGCTCAATTCAACTCTTGCTCGATCAAACCCACACATATTGTACACCATCACGCAACTGAGGGAAGTAGGTGTCATTACTTGCAAAAATAGATGTTACATTATCCCCTTCTATACTCCACCGTATTATTCTCTTTAACTAGAGTTCCAACCCAGCGACATATCAAAGGATACAATGGATTATCAATAACGCATACACAATCCCAACAAACTATGTGTTCAAGCGAATAAGACATAAAAGAGTAAAACAAACAGACATACATGACTTTCTAAAAATTTCAGCAGAGTTTCCTCTATTTTGTGGACTAATCCCAATTTTATCTATATTAACCAAACCTGTTACAGTAAAAAATATGACATCCAACACCAACACAAATTCCATATCCAACATCAACAAATTTCATATCCAACATCAACATTATAATTACCAACGTTTTTATCCGACAATTTCTAGTTTTATTTAACTTATACTCAACTATTATACTCACTAATGTCAAATAAAATCTAACAACCTTTTTATATATATTATTACAATTTGATTTATTACTAAAATTGGGGAAAAAACAAAAACCACATACCTCAAGCATGCCACCGCCATCCACTCCTAGTTTGCCACTGCCCATCGCATTATGACTCGCCGAAAAGTGAGTGAGTGTGAGGGAATTGATGTGTGCGAGAGTAAAAGAGGAGTGTTTACCAAAACTTTAAGTGGGAGAGAGAATTAGGGCTATGAGGGAGGAAAGGGGAAAGATAAATGACCAGTTAGAGTCGATGTCCTATACAATGACTTTAAATGGGAAACAGAAATCCCTTTGGGCTGGCCCATACCCACCCGAACAACAATTTTCATCCGAGCCTAACGCAAGGGTTATATATTGAAATTATTTCACCTTAAGGTTAGATTTTTTTTTTTAAAAGGTTAAAAAAATTCCAATTTGATGACCATAGATATTGCCCTAAGATTGAAGAGGTGGATTAAGTTGTTTGAATCAAACTCAAGAAAAAAAATTATTGCTAAGATTTCACCATTTGCACATTTTATTACAATATAATAGGGTGAGATCTAGTAAGAACCCTCTTAATTTAAGAACCATTTTTATGGTGAGAACCACTCAATTGGAAAAAATTATTTGTTCATTTCAAATGGACAAACTAATTTTGTCCATTTGTCCCAAATAGACAAAAAATATTTATCCATTTCGCAAATGGATAAAACAATAATTGAAAGAATTTCCATACTAGAGATTTCTCGAGACATACATCACTGTATCAACTGAAAACAGAGAATAGAACTTAAGATTCATTTCGACATGGATAAGTTCCCCAGAGACACGTCTATGTGTCAATTGAAAACTGAGAACAAAATGTGAGTTTTATTTTCACATGGACGAGTCCCCCAAACACACATCCGTGTCTCTATTGGATTGTTGACGGGAAAGGGAGGCTAGGTGTTGATAGAGAAAAGGAAAGATGGGTGTTGACGGAAAAAAAAAAGCTGGGTGTTGATGGGAAAGGAAGGAAAGAAAGTTTATATATGATTGATTAAAATGGACTCTTTAAATTTCATTAAAATGAATGGTTATGATGAGAGCTCACTATAAGAAAGGTTCTCGCCATAGAGGTGGTTCTTGTGTATATGTATATATGCATATGTGACCATCATTCTGAATGTTCAATCAATTTGAAGCTTCCCTCTTTTGTATTCTTTGAATCCTCATAATAAGTATGAGATTTGTCTTCATCACGGCACAAAGAGTGCTAGCTTGTCCGGTAAGCTTTGCTTGACACCGAACCACTACCAATTCCTGAAGAGCTTTGCTCTAATGATGAATCTTCTTTCTACATGATGTTTTATTAAACAATCTCCCTCCTAATAGTGGCATATGATCTCTCCACTATAGGTAACAATTCTTGATTCAAAATGTCCCTCCTATCCTTGCCCAACAAATTGTTGATTTCGGTCTAAAATTGATATAATCTCATTCTTAGAATCAAACTGTTGTAAATGGAAAGGTCTTCTACACACTTCATTGGTTTTGTATTCTTCTGTCCATTTTCCTTCCATATGGCTATGAGTTTGCTGCAGAATATAATAATAGCGTCAGTTCCTTACTTAAGATTGTTTACTTTTACAATGAGGTCGAATATTTGCAATCCATCTCGACCATCATTGTACATCACCTCAATCCCCTAGCTCCTAAGCCTTTGAATAATCTAAGTAATGGTTCACCATTTCTGATTTGATGTCTTTGATTACCCACGAATTATGATGGAATCTTTTTACATCTTCTAGACACGAAATTGTGTCTCCCCATGTAGCGGTCCAATGATGAAATAAACCTGATGAGCGGACTTAGCTTGGGTCACGATTGAGTATGTGTAAACCCAAAAATACCTCAAAATCAAACCCCCAAAAAGGCCCAAACATAAACTCAATCAAAGACCTAAAATCACATCATCAAAAGACCAAAAACAAACCCCTAAACTTGTGCAAAACAAAAGCTTAGAGATTTTTTGTTGGACACAAAAAGCTAGCATCGAACGCTAGAAGCACATCATCAAAACCAGCAGGAAATGCCTATGCTCTACGTCAAACGCCCATCATGGGCATCCAACGCCCATTGTGCATCTGACGCATAGTGCTACTCTATTTCAGTTTCTCTTTTACTCCTTTCCAGCTCATCCTCTGCAAATGTCTGACGCCCTTGTGTGCCACCCCAAAAGCTCTCATGTCTCGTTTCAAGCCTCTTTCCGACTGAGCAAAATATTTTTTTTCTTAAGCGTCTAACGCGCAACCCAGGTGTTTGACGCCCTGAGATGGCGCCAAACGCACTGATTTGGCGTCTAACATTATGGAAACTAACTCTTTTTTGTCTATAAATACCCCCTCACATTTTCAAGGGACGTCACTCAGCGTAAATACATTCCCAAAACACCCAAACACTATCAAAGCCTCTCAAATATCCTTCATACTTACCAAGGATCAATCCAAGCACATTTTGACACAACTAAGCAAGGAAATCTTACCCCTTTAATATATACTCAAGCAAAGACTCAAGAAAAAGTACTATCCTTAAGGGAAACACCATGGAACCCTTTGTAATTAAATTTGTTTTATTTTCTTTGTCTACTTCTACTCCAGTCACTACCTAGTACTTGGCTTTGGTGGTTTTACATCCATATAGGGTTGTGATCTAGCCCTTTCTCTTTGTGGTGATTATTGGAGGTGCAAATCCCTTTCCACATGAACATCTATTTCTATTATGCAATCTTTGGTGAACCTTAATCAACTAAAGAGACATCACCCTTGATGCTCTCTTGTGATAAACTCCAAAACTTTTGTTTTATGTCACTTTAGCCTCTTTTTACTTAGTCTACAATATAAAGATTTGGACGTCTCCATTCTTACTAGAATTGACACTTGACTCACATTCATGACCAAACCCTAGGTGTATATCATACTCGAATGTACATTTAGGAGTTATTCTTAAGGCTCACTTCTTATTCAAGCATCATAATTCATACTTTGATCTTGTTTATGTTTCCTTATATCAATGATGTTCTAAGACTAAAACACATAATTTTTCATGAACTAGACCCATTTTGCCTAAGTTGAAGTATGTCATGGAGAAAAGTCTCTTTAGGCCCTAGTCTTCATTTGATTAGTAAATCTTTATCTCGTCATGCATCATACTTACATTGCATTCTAAGTAATCTAATCTATTGACTTTTGACTCTTATTACATGTTTTGGTTGTTGTGATTTCATACATAATCCTTACTTTGTATTGCAATTGCATGACCATTTTTATCTTATGCATTAATCAAGACATATTGAAATACAATTAAGCCTAATAAGATAAACTTGGACAACCGGACATAGGGACCCTTAGTCTTATAGACAATCAATAAAATGATTACCTAATTTAGACTTGTATGCATAATGCTTAACTTGCCAACCAACTAAATTAGAGTGTGCTCTTTACTTGATTTTGCATGTTTGCCTAGGACTAAAACTAATTTTTTCTCATCTCAATGTCAATTGTTTGCACACATTCACAGATTAAAATAAGTTTCTTATTCCCAAACCTTCTCATGGTTCATAGATCATTTACACGAGTCATTTTGGGATTCAAACCCAAGGGTTCCAAACAATCCATATATGTTTGGCGGCGACTCCTTAACCCATTTTTAAGTCACAAAGTTGCATAGCCGATCTTTATTGACGCGCAATATAGTAGGACACAAGTGGAGAAGAGTCCCTTCCTCTTTTCTTCACCGAAAAGGGAAGATTGGGTTGTAAAAAATCGGGCTTCTAGTGGCAATTTACTCATCGAATTGTCCACCGGTCCCAACCCTTAAAACATACAAAAAAACCCTACATATCCATCATGATATGGCTGAGCCTCTCTCTCCCACCTAGTTTTTAGATCTCTATTTTGGATCCAAATCCGAATTCAAAATCATAGAGTTTGAATCCGACCCGATTACTATTTTTGGACATCTGAATCTGATCCGATCCATCAGACCTCCATTATAATCCGATAATCCAAAAGTTGAACTCAAGTTGGTTTATTTAGCTATATTCATTTATAATATTGCCTCCTTTTTTCAATATGAAGGCTTATAAAGCCATTCTCTTGTGCTATTCCCAAATTTTTTCATTGTGGAACACTTAAGTTTTATGATGAAACTCTATTTTTCAATGTGTGGTTTATAAAGTTATTCTTTCATACTACTTTCTAAATTTTCTCAATGTGGGACACTTAAGTTCTTTATAAACTTCACTTTTCTAATGTAGGGGTTTATAAAGCTATTCTCTCATACTATACTTTATTTTATTTTTTTAATGTGAGACACTCAAGTTTTATAAGGAACCCTTAATTTTTTCAATGTTGGGATTAATAAACTATTTTCATGCTATCTCTCAATATTTTTTGAATGTAGGATACTTAAATTTTATTATGATGCTTCTCTTTTTCAATGTGGGTATTTATAAAGTTATCATATCTTCCAACTTTCATTCCTTGTGGGACACTTTGTAATACCAAGTAAATTTATGAGATTTTAACTATATTATTTCAAGTATAATTTTAGTATAAACTAAACAAGATTTATTTTTACAATAAAATAAAATATAATAGTACATTTGAATAATAGTTGGGTTTATTTTTTAATAAAAGATTATTTTTTGTAAATCCTGAAGCCCAATACCCTAAATCCCCTAAACCTAGAGAGAGAGAGAGAGAGAGAGGAGCTGGATGCCCTTTGTTGTGCCGTCGATCAGCCGCCCACCCATTCATCGCCGATCCTCCCTTCTCCTTCCCTTCCTTTCTTCCTTATTTTTATGCCCTATAATTCATAATTAGGAAAAACTATTTCAATGATTATTTTGATTGTTTTCAATGATTAATTATAAGTTAAAAGTGTTTATAATCATAATTTTTTATGAATTTATATATGTTTTACAGATTTTCAAGTTCTTCATTCCTGGAATTATGGGTTAAATGCACTAGTTTTCATATTTTAGGGTTTTATGATTATATACTATAGGTTATATCATGAAACTAAGAGTATTGAATGATTAATCTAATGATGTATGTTCAAAATAAATTTTTAGATTTCATGGGATATGAAATTTGGATTTTTACATTGAGAATTCAAAGGATTTTATGATTTATGTGTAGTATATGATCCTAATCAATATACTATATGTTTGAACATTATACTCAACATTTTGAAGATTTTGAAAATTTTCCATAGTTTATAAAAGTGATTTTCATTATATTTCAAGGATTTAAGTATTAAAAACAAAGGTTTAAAGCATTTATATGATTTTTGGAAGCTTTTTTAAAATGAGTATAATTGTTGTAAACTTGTTTGTTAGGGTATTGATTAAGGTTGTGTTATTTGGTGTAGGAAAACTATTCATAGGAGACAATTCGAAGTTGTGAAAGTGGCAATTCGATTGTTCTATTCAAGGTACGTATAAGTAACGAAAACCTTACCTTTAAGAGCATGATCTAGGGTAAAAGGAAAACTTAGTATCATAATTAGGGAACCTTTTGGGTGAGATTATTTGGTTACATATTTGAAAGGATTCATGTTCTTTATTTAGAAGCATGACTTGGTATTGTTGGTGAGTTATAAATTATGATTTGTTAATACTAATTTGGAAATGATTATGTATGGTTGAGGAATCTCAATTGATTCAAGAGGAATTAATTTGATAATTAATCCATGAGGTTTTTTGTTATCACTCATTCATTATTAATGGTATGAATTGAGTAGGTGATTTTCATGTCTTAAAGACGAGGTTAGTTGACTTTGTTTAACATGTTAAAATTTGAAAAGGAAATCAAAGGGTTAAAATTTCAATGTAAAAGAGGTTGATTGTGTAATTGTGATGTTTTACATGCACAAATGTTAAACTGTAAGTCACGTAAAGTGAAAAAGGGATAAGTAATAAAACTCATAACTAGTGCATGTCCAGAGTATTGACAATTAGGGGTTGTGGCTTCACAGGGTATTATACGTGGCTTTTCTTGGAGGCCGTATGTTCTACGAGTATCTTTTATAAAGTTTTAAACGTAAAATTGGGGTTAGTTGAGATCTCATCTAGCTATGGTGACGGAGTCGTGCTCATTTACCATCTGGATTTATACTGTTTTTTATGCTCTCTGACGAGAGTGAATGACTTTATTTATTTATTAATTTTTATGTTCCTGATTGGGCATGGGGAGACAACCTTATTTTTTACTTAATCCAGATTATTAATTAATTAAATAATGAGTTAGTTTGAGTAAAGGATTGTGTTATACGAGTAGGAATGTCATGGACTTACTCTTATGAATCATTACGTTTATTTTGTTTTTCGTAACCTTTATGTACTCAATTTTGCTAATTACGTGCTTTGTTTGTGATCGTTTGGTCATAGCCTACGCCTTTCAATGACCTTATAATAATCCAATATTTACACTTGTAATATTGGGGAGCAGAGTTTTGATAGGTATCGCGGAGATTTGCATGCATTGGTGGGATGAGTGGAGAGTATTTTAATTCCTCTGCTTTGTTTGATTTAATGACTTCCTATAATGCTTGAAAGTTTGATTTGGTTTTGGTTTGATGGATGCTTCGAGATTTTAATAAGGGCCTTGATGGTTCCGAATTGTATGTTTGTTCGAGTTTGATTTTCCGAAGACTTATTTGAAAGTTTTATGTTTTCCACTGTAAAACTCTGATTTAAAGGCTTAACATTTGAACACGTAGCAATAGCATACCAGTAGTTGTAATCCCCCAAAAAATAGGAGATTTCGATTACATTTTATTGAAAATATTTTTCTAGCACTAATATAATGCTTATACTTTACATATATACATACATATATATACATACATATTTCCAAAATAAATTGCAAAATATTTTATTCTTTGTAATTAAATCATAAAATTAAACTCTTTTCTACAATATATATTTTTTATTATTTTTCCTAAGAAACTCACTAAGCCTAAACTACTTAAACCTAGTACTACTATTTTATCAAAACTAAACTACCTAAACCTAGTACAACTATTTTATCAAAACTCAACTATCTAAACCTAGTACTAATATTTTACCAAAACTAAACTATCTAAATCTAGTATTACTCTCTTATTAAAACTATACTACCTAACCCTAATCCCAAGCTCACAAAACCCTAAACACTCTTCCTCTCCCTCTCCTTGCCGTGCACCCTTAGCCGTCGCCACCCAGCCCAGTTGTCGCCGCCTCTCCCCTGCCATCGTCCACCACCATTGGTGAGCCACCGACCTTCCTTCCTCTTCTTCTTCCTTTGTTCTATCTTCTTTTCTCCCTTAATGTTCATGCCTTAGTATACATGTTTATTAAAGTTTTATATGATTATGGTATTGATTTACTATGGGTTAAATCTTTATTGAAAGTGTATAAATCATATGTTCTAGAATTTATTTTATGCATACTACTAGTTTCATAAGATTTTTATGCATAAATATTAATGCCTAGACATGCTAGTGCCATATATTAGAGTTTTTGATACTAGGTTTTTGGTTTTCACATAAAATCTTAAATATTTTGTGGATAATCTATGTTAAATTTTATAGGGTTGTTATTTAAATAAATTTTCAGATTTTATGATCATATATTTTAGTATAAAAATATTAGTTTTCATGATTTAAGGCTTAGATTCTTATACTAGTATTTGTATCATGAAATTTTGACTATAGTATGAGGTATTTTGTTAAAAATTTAACATTAAGGTATTTGAAATTAGTTTTCTGAATATTATACATAACAAATTATGGTTTAATTGTTGAATATTTCATGTTTTAAAGTTTGAAATTATATACTATTAGTATATACATTAGATTAAGACAATTTTAGGGTACAATTGGGAGTAATTGGAGTATACTAAATAAAATACAAATTTTCAGATTTTAAGAGTTATAAAAATGGAGTTTTATAACATATATTTTTAATGAGTTTTCAAATAATACTTGTAGTATTGTGTTGGAGATACTAGATTATGTTTTAGGAGACTTAAATTTTGGAATTGTTTTAAAACCCTAGGAAGGTTAGTAAGATTATATTGCTGTAAATTTTGGGTAATGGTGTATTGATTTAAGTTGTATAATTTGGTGTAGGAGAACACTTTGTAGAAGGTACTAACTAGTAAGAAAAGTAGCCACCCGTGTATTTTACTCAAGGTACGTACAAATTACGAAAAACGTTACGTTTAGGATCATGATCTAGGGTGAAATGCAAACTTAGTATCATGTTTAAGGAACCTTTTGGATGAGATTATTTGGTTATTTATTTGAAAGAATTCATGTTCTTTATATTAGAGGCATATTTTGGTATTGATGGTGAAGAATCGTGATTTATTAAATTGGTATTAATTTGTTAATTAATCCATGAGGTTGTTTATTATTACTCCTTCATTATTGATAGTATGATTGGAGTAAAGGTGTATTTTTATAAGTCTTAATGACGAGGGTAGTTAACTTTATTCAACAGGTTTAACAATTGATATTGAAATTAAAAAGATAAAAATATGTAATCGTAATGTTTGCATGTGTGTGCTGTGGTGATTGTTTATACTGAGTTTAAACAATAAATCACGTAAAGAGAAAGAGGATAATCAATAAATCTCTGGGCTAGTGCACGTCTAGAGCATTGACAATTAGGGGTTGGAGTTTCACGGGGTATTATCCGTGACTTTTATTGGAGGACGTGTGATCTACAAGTCTCTCTTTTATAAAGTTTTTAAACTTAAAATCGGGGTTAGTTGAGATCTCATCTAGCTATGGTGACGACGTCGCGCCCATTTACCATCTGGATTATTAAATTGTACTTTGGTGCTCTCCGACGGGTGTGCATGGGTTATATATATTTTGATGTCCTAATCAGGGCATGGGGGAGACAACCTAGTCTATTGCTTAATCCAAGTAATTAATTAATTTATCATATGAGTTAAGTAAAATCTTGTGTAATACATTCTTGCATTCTATGTATATCCTTTATTTTTTTGCTATTTCAACTATTATATTTTGTAATTTTTATGTACTTAGCTTGTTGATTACGTGCTTTATATGTTTTTGCTCATGGCTCTTGCCTATAAATGACACTGTGATGATCCAATACTTACATTTGTATTATTGGGGAGCTGAATATTGATAGGTATCCATACGAGCATACATGCATGGGTTGGTTGAGATGAGCTTTGTTTTAATTTGGATTTCATAATAGGTTACGCTTGTTTGGTTTGATTTTAGACTATTGATTTTGAATTTGAGTTGAAAGTTATTTTGGTACATTGCAGTAAAGGTTCTAGTGGTTCCAGTTTAATATGTTAGGAGTTTGTTTTAGTTTTAATGTTATTTCAAAAAGTTTTTTGGTTAGGTTTTCCGCTGCAAAACTTTGTTTTATAGCCTTAACGTTTGAACACGTGGCGGTAGTACACCGGTAGTTTCCTAAAGGTTTGGTGTTCCAATGAAAACTACCGGTGTGTTACAGTAGTTCTTTCAAGGTTTTGGTTTTGTACATCGGGGTGTTACAAACTTTGTTTTACAGTAAAAACTCTCTTTGGCTTTAAAAAATTATTCTATCATGCCATCTCACACTTTTTTGTTAATATGAGACATTTGAGTTTGATAATATTTTATTTTTTCTTGATTTGTAAGCTTATAAACTTAGTTTTTCTTATTATCCGTGACTCTTTTTTTTTATGCGGGGTACTTGAGTTTTATAATATTTTCTCCTTTTTTAATGTGAGGTTTTATAAGGTTATGCTCATGCTATCTCCTAAATTTTTCAATGTGGGACACTTAAATTTTTTAATAAAAACCTCTCTTTTTCAAAGTAGGGTTTTACAAAGCTATTTTCTTATATTAATTCCTAATTAGTTCTTCAATGTGGGATACTTTGAGTTTTATAAAATGCCTCTCATTTTTAATGTGCGGCACGTGACTAGATCGGAGATAAGTCAGAAAACTAGCCACCTTCCTCACGATAGAAAAAAATATTATGCCTCAAAAACAATCAAGTAAGAGGGAAACACATGCTATCATAAACAATAAAAATATGATTTATACTTATTTAGAATTTCTTTGACAAATTAGAATAGTGAGTTGTGCTCTTATGAAATTATTAATAATAGTTGATGACAGTGATGATCAAGTATATACTTTAATATGGATTAATAAGACTATCGGACATAAATGAGAAACTAAAACACAATAATATTTGACATTTTTCAATCACTGTCAAAATTTTAAACCTATCGTCCAATTAAAACAACATAAATTTGTTTGGGAGGAAATAAGATAAAAACTTGCTAATTTTATAATTAATTTTAATAATCCATATTAGATAAATTTCTTCAATTGTGTATTCATAATATCAACCTCTTAAGAAAAGAAATGAATACACACAATACTTCATACTATATATGGTCGTATATCAATAGAAATAGTAATATACACATCAAAATATATTTTTTTGAAATACTTGATACTAATTATACTTTTATAACATCACCTTGGTAAATTTGAAAATAGGACTATGCACCTAGGTGCACAGTGCTGACTTTGTACCTGGTGCAAAACGCAAGGAATTTACACATAAAACACTGCATTATTTTCTTTTGGGGAAACGTAATGAAAATATCATTCACAAGCACTTAATATTGGAAGTTTTAATGATCAGTTCAATTCATTATTTCCCAGCAATAGTCATCATTAATGTTTTGTAATTTGCATCATTAATGTTTTATGGGTTCTATTATTTTTGCATTGGGAATAAGATCTGTTTAGAACTTTGGGATTCTTTTTAAATCTGAATAGTTTTCCATTTTAAGATTTTTATATACGCACACAGATTTCGAAATTATCATGTACATTTCTTAATATGTAAATGTACATTACTTACAAAGAAAATGATCATTGTAAAATCATAGAATGTATATTCAAGTAGATATGATTACATTATGCGTACTCAAAATAGAAATGTACATCTCACAAAGATTTGTTATTGTAAAATGAATATTATGTGTTATTAAAATGAATATTATGTGTTATTAAAATGAACATTATGTATTATTAAAATGAACATTATGTATTATTAAAATGAACATAGAAAATTTGTGCAACAAGATTTTTATTAAAATGAACATTATGTATTATTAAAATGAACAATATGTATCACTAGAATGAACAATAGATGTACTTTTAATAATTAGTACAAAACGATTGCATCATTAATAGCACACCATAATTATTGTTTCGTAATTTGCGTCATTAATGCTCTTAATTTGCAATGATGACGCATTGAAAATATATTATTTTTATTTAATATTGACTAATGTTGTGTTTCAAACAATAATCGATATAGTTTATGGGGGGGGGGGGGGGAGAGAGACTTTTAAACTTCCAATGTTCATTTCCTATAAACGAACTGTTGTTTACGTTACCCCAAATGCAAAAAAAAATAGCATTTTATGGGTAAATTCCTTGAGTATTGCACTAGGTGCACAGTGAGCACTGTGCACTTGGGTGCATAGTCCAACCATTAAGCCTACTCATGATTTTATTTGTTAACATTTGCTTTACTATCTTTTTTTTATAGAATACATGCAGTAACTTTTATAAAATTATTACCAGAATAGTTTAAGAGTTAAAAATTACAAAGTACTAAACTAATTTTTTAGCTAACGTTTATTGTTTAAAATTTATAGTAAGTAATTACAACTCTAGTAGTTAGTCTAGTCTCAAATACAAGCTAAGACATATAACAAATCACGATTAAAAAAAACAAGGAGTGTATTTTTCAAATACAACAACGAAAAGAAATTTGAAATTGGTGGTCAATTCATTAAAAAAAATGAACGTGTAAATAAGAAAATAAGAATACTACTTGAACTTTGAACCATGTTTGATTTTTAATAAAAGTATGTATTGATTAAAGTCATGTATAAAATTGTATATATATATATATACAAACTAAGTTGAAAAGTTATATAAGTTTTGTCCCACATCAATGGTTAAATATAGGATAAAGAAGAAACATGATATAAAAAACAAATGCCTTCTTAGAAAAATTTTGATAAAATTAAAGCCTCTAACTGGACCAGGATGCTATATAATAAGCCTTTTTGTAACTAAGAAAAATTATTTTTACAAAATGAAAAACGCTAGTAATAAAATTTGTAATTATTTAATATTTTTTCATAGAAATAATAAATAAAAAAACATTGAGTATGAGCTGAATTTTATTTAGGTCAGACTCAGATCATTTTTGTTCAGATGTAGTATAAGATCTGAGTTTGATCCATCTCCTATTCGGATTTAGACTTTTCTATCGAATTTGAACTCGGAGTTTTTTTTAAATGAGTTAGAATTGGACTTTTTCTTTCGAAACGGATCGGAGGTGAATTTGATTCAGATTGAATTGTCATCCCTAATCTGTATTAGTGCGACTTGCTGGATAAATGAATATGAAAGACAGAGAAGATAACAAGTTTATTATTGGATATTGAGCATAGTATTGAAAATTGTAATTACAAGTACAAACTCGTGTTATTCTTGTGCCACGATACAGACATGTTATGCATTTGTATACAAGGTATTAAGTTCAACTGTAACTGCACTCTTGCAATAAGACCAGTCTCCAAGGTTCAGATGTGCGAACCGAATGCTTGATTTTTTCGAGTCTCCAACCCCATGTCATGACCATGCTAAGCAACTATGCATCATGATTGTGAATACAGGGTGAGCGAATCAACTTGTGTTTGAGGGAGGATGGGCACTGTTCACTTACATATGAAACCACAAGATTAGCAACTTCAAATGATAACTAGGGATAGGATTAAAAATATGACCAAAAATACAATAACAATGACAAAATAAGAGGACTACTCGAACATAGTAATTGTCTGACTGACATGACTGCGGTAGACTGATCAAGCCCACGAAGATCAAATGCCACGAGGACACACGATGTCAGTTCATCACTTAGAATGAAGAAACTAGTAGTTATTAAACAGTAAATTATTCATTAACAAAAATTGAATATAAATCGAAATTCAACTAAAAATGTTGCAGATCCTAAGTTATAGAAACATCAAGTGTTCCTTAAGACAACCATTTTACCATAAAAAATGAAGCGACTTTCAGTGCACAAACAAACATCAAGTGTTCCTTAGAGTAAGAACCATTTTCCCACCAAAAATGAAGTGACTTTCATTACGCAAACATACCACAATGAAGTGACAAAGCCCTTTTATTACTAGATCATTTTCACTTCTGTTGTATCAATCCTCATGTACTGTGCGTTGAATAATGATTTCGGACATCACCTATAAAATAATACTAGTAATAATAATTAAAAAAAGCCTAAAGATCCCTAAGTTCAACCGGAGATGTGGAAATTTTAGAACAACTTTTTGAAGTCATCAATGTGTCTGTTTAGCATAAACCAATTTCGAGCTGAATAAAAGCATTTTGATCGATACACCATTAGGTAATATGGAGGTATGACTGATATGCACAAAAGTGTAAGAATAACAAACCCTAGAACAAAAAAACCTATTTAAAAAAGTAACTCACGGTCAATGATCCATATCATAAATCACAGTGCATGAGTAAGTCTATACAAAAGTAAGATCACCAACTACAAAATGTGTTCAATGACAACCTGATACCCCTACCTACTTGGCAATCGATCAAGTCAGTAGAAAGATAAATTTGAAAATTTTATTGCCCACTAAACATTCAAGATTATTTGGCACTCCAGCAAGTCACCTTAAATACAAGAAGTTGAGCAAGCAATAGCTTACAAAGCGAGAAGCAGAGTTCAACACAATAAGAAGATTAGGATTCCCAGAAATAAGTTCAGCTTTAGCATACATCATATCTCAATCAAACTAAGAGAGCGTTTAATTGGGTGGAAAGCATTTTCCAGAAAAGTGATTTTCCCTTTTTCCTTTGCTTGGCTAGTAAAGGGATGGAAAACAGATTTCCCCTAGGATGGTAATAGTTTTGCCAAAGGTGGAAAACATTTTCCTTTAGGGAAGGTAAGCCACACTTTTCTCCCTACTTCTTACCTCCCTTTTCTCACCTCCCACCCATCCATCCTATCCCTTGCTCTTTCACTTTCCATTTCCATACCATTTTCTAGTAAGGAACCAAACAAAAGAAAACTAATTAATAAATGTGTTTTCCCTGGAACATCCTTATTCATTCAAGATGTTTCCCGTCAACCCAAACAAATTGTAAGGTGTGTCACAAGAAATACTATATATGATGCCATCTATGATAGTCCTATCCAATCACTAAATGACAACTAGCGAGAGGAACCATGAAGTACAAGACAAACAAGATCTTTGCGTCATAAAGCTACCTGACGGTCTTGAAAGAAGATGCACCACCAGGACTTAGCCACCAATACGTATCATTGGTCTATTTGCCGTATTTGCAAGGTCAAACATTCCAGCATGAGCAGCTTTCTTTCTTTTCACCTTCATCAGAATAACACAAACATTCTAATGTTTATATTACTTTTGCTAAGGGAATTATTAATCATAAATAGAGAATGTAACTAGCTTCAGTCACATAACTTTTCATGAGAAGTATGAGACACATGCATCCAGAAACAGAGGAGCAGATATATTAGAACATACCGCTCTTCCAATTATTCCCATGAGCTCACTATCATCAGCACCACTGCGCATGGGGTCTCTTAGGCTTACCTATACAAAAAGAAATCCAGTGCAATTGCAATCAAGCTCTTATATCAAGTAGATAAGGGACAATTGAAGCAAGTTAAAACACTCGAAAATAGAAAGTGTAAGTTATGACTTTGTCAATGAATCTGCTCTAAAGAACCTTTGATCAATTTCCCAATAGTAACCTAACTTTAATTCTATGAACACATTCAGCAGGGAAAAAATAGCCTCAAGTTCCAGGCAGATAATAAGTTCTGTAAACCGGCCAACAGACTTGGAAGATTCAATTAGGTGATACCAGTAGCATCATGTCCTCTTCTCTTCAAAGGACTGACGCAGTTGCTTCCAACCTTTCAGATTAAATTATATATAATGAGTGGACTATATGTCCTAAATGCCTTAGCTTTCTCCCCAAGCTATTTCAAACTAACTTATGCTTTACCTAAAGAGTCCCTTCCACTAATCCTGATGAATAACATTTGGACAACCCAAAATGAAAAGAAGAATAACTTAAAAAATGGAGGAAGTAATGAAGTATGTAATTGTAAAAGGTACTTATAATAGTTAGATGAAAGCATACAAATTGAGAAACTAAGCACCAATGAACCATATTTAGACCAAGTTGCAGATATAATAAAAAATATAAGCTTTTAAGCAAATGAAATCTAGGAGACAATTACCTCTGCAGACCCAAAGAGGCAAACTTTAAGGTTCCCGTCAGCTAAAAGCCGTAATCGATTGCAACCAGCACAAAAATGCTCAGTCATTGATGTGATAAAGGAAACAGTTCCGCGATGTCCCTCAATCTGAAAGTTCTTTGCTGTGTCTATAGGGTCATCATTCAGTCTCTTCAAGCTAGAATATTTTTTGACCTGTTATTAAGGAGTAACCAATGAAATAATGGGGGAATCAGGATATATAGAGTTTTGATAACTCTTCAACACAAGCCTAATAATTGCACATGGTTGACATACCACTGTCTCCATCATCTCAGAATAAGGCACAAGTTTCTTGACATTCCAAACATTTCCATCAAATGGCATGAACTCGATAAATCTTATATTAATAGGCTTCTCGCGCGTCAATTCAACAAAATCACATATCTCGTCTTCATTAAAACCACGCATGACTACACAGTTCACCTGAAAAATCAACATTGAAGAGTAGACAAAAAGAAAACAAAGAAGAAGAGACAATAGTAAATTTCAAGGTGGAAAACATACTGACAATAGTAAATATCAACGTGGAAAACATACTTTGACAGGATCATAACCAAGGTCTATAGCAGCATTGATTGACTCCATAACCTTTTCATGCCCTCTCCTTCGGGTCATAAATTCAAATTTTGCAGGCACTAAGGTATCTAAGCTAATATTCACTGCGTTAAGACCACACATTTTGAGCTTCGGCAGTTTTCTTGCAAGCGTAAGTCCATTAGTTGTTAAGGCCAGTGTCTTCAATCCCTTCATTTCAGACAATTGCAAGCAAATCTCTTCAATATCTTTCCTAACTGTAGGCTCTCCTCCAGTAAGACGTATTTTATTCACTCCACAATCGATAAAGAGAGTTGCCAAACGCACTATCTCATCTTTGGAGAGAAGTTCGGAGCCAGGGGTGAGCTCCACCCCATCAGCTGGCATGCAGTATTGACATCTTAGGTTGCAACGTTCAGACAAGGAGATCCTCAAATAAGTATGCAGCCTCCCAAACGAATCAACCAGCATGTCAGAAACTGGACTACCTTTTGTGACATCTTCAGCCATCTTAGTGCAATACGTTGCATATGAATGACATATATCATGGGAAAATTTGTCAATAAAACGTCGAGGAGCTGCAGTCCCAAGATTAAACTGTTTAACAGAACCAACAGGATAAGATTCAGGTCAACCAATGTGACAATATCTCAAACCACAAGTATTCATTTCCATAAGCAATTTACAAGTGTCCTAGAAAGATGTTAGTTGAGGTCTTTACAGAAGTGGCATCAATACATTAAAAGAATAAACTCCCACCATGGGAGAATTTTGTACCTTAAGACTTTCCCAGTTCCCTTAAGTCAAGCAAATAGGTTTATTTTTCAAACTTAAATTTCATCAACTCAAATGTTCTTACTTAAACATCAATTGTGCAGAAGATGCCAGTTCAGATGCTTGTTAAGCAATACAATCATTTTTGAACAAACAAGAACACTAGGTAACATAGTATTGGTGAAACAATAATATACAGAATAAGTAACAAAGTGTAATTGGATTAAAGTCAAAATGACTATATATTTTACCATAAAAAATGTAGAAAACAGGAGGATTTGTTAAGAAAATTACAAAATGCACAAACTGAATAATACTACCCCTCTTAGTAAATACAAACCAGAAAATGAGAAAAAGGAAAAAAGAAAAGCACCACAAACAATCAAATCGACCAGTTATCTACGTAATAGTTTAGTTTAAACTTGAACTCTCTAGGAAGCAGAATGTATGGTCCCATCACAAGGAGTAAGTTATACACCAAGTGAACGTCTTATACAAAGTAAGAAAATAGTAAAAGTAGAACATCCTGCATTTAACTAACTAAATTTTGGTGCTTCCTACTTCTAACCAAACAAATTCGAGTTCGATCCCTAAACAACCTATGAATAGAACCCTGATTGAGAAAGAAACATAAATTCATGCTGGTTGTGTTTGGTTGGGAAGAAAGCATTTTAAGAAAATAGAGCCAAAAATTTACAAACCTTACCACATTCTGACATGTATGCACTCGCCTCAAATGCTGCAAAGCTTTAGGTAAGTAGCGCCACATTTTAACTGAACCACAAAATGGTGTCCTTCAATAATTTAACGCAAAAGGCAAGAACAATCAATCAGCCAACATAGTTCATATTAGCAATACATCAATCGGTAAACAACTCGAAAAAGTAAATAACATGCCATTCCAATTCCATCCACCAAAAAATAGAAAACGAAACAAAAACACCATCAAAAGAGATTTGAAAAAAACCTGTCTAAATTAAATGAAGGAAAATAGTTTTTTCTTTCTAATGGAAGAAGGAAATTAGTTATTTACTTGCTTTTGATTACCAATTTTACTATCCTTTGGGGGAAAAAGTTTGAATTTACTAGCATTTTAGAACCAAAACCTCATAAGCCACTATCTTACGACAGATTCCATCCATGTTACCTCTAAGTTTTGACTTCCCTGTTGAAAATTCTTTGTATGGGCGTTATTCTATTACTGTTTGGTTGAAATGTCTCTTCCTCCTTAACCCACCCTACCTAAACTGCAAAACAACATATTCTACGACGGATTCCACAAATCCATCAAAGAGGCAGAGAATATCAGCCATCGACGGAGAAGTAATTTAATGTAGCTAAAATCTATTAGAGGATCCCATCAAAGAGAATAACATACAAATTTGTAATATGATAGTAATTTGACAAATCGTAATGTTAGCAGACAATCTGAAATGGCAACCCTCGATGAAGTCAATTAGGCAGCCTAAAATACTACCCAACTAAAACAAGGCTCGCTACATTTGCCACCACATGGAAATCCAACACCTATAAATCAAGTGTGAAGTTCCAATTTCTAGAGCTACCTAATACAATCACCCCTAAATAACGCTGCAAATTGCTTGTTCGATTGTTCATTCAAGACTAGAGCGGTTTAATCTGTGCTGGTTAGCATCTCCCACCATCAACCAAAAACCAAGAAGCTACTCTATATCAATAAAATTTGATTATAAAATGGGCAGCTTGGATCCCCATCACCAATCAAAAACCCAAATACTTTAGCTCAACAATAATCTCAATCTTTCTTTAAAATCAAGTAACAAACTTGACACATGCTTTGAATTTGAGTAAAGAACGTGCTACAAATCACCTAATTGATATAGTATAAATTTATATGTCAACTAAAATAAAACAGTTCGTCAATAAAATAACAAAGATGTGAATGGTCAACACCGCCACTAGGGGCCCACTACTTCATCATTAACGGCAGTCAAGCGGTAGCAGCAGAAGTAAAGAGTAAGAAGAGAGCGGGGGAGAGGTACCTGGGAGTGGTGGCTGGCAAGGGGAGACGGGAGAGCAAGAGAGTGACGTGGAGATTGAGAGGAATATTAAGGGGAATGAAAGAACGATGATTTCATGGTCCATTTTGGGTGCTCCCACCCTTTTTGTTTAGCGGTTCAGCCTTATTTTTTTCGTGGCGGTTTTCAAAGGGAAATTGTTAAATATCATCCATAAATCTGCTCGTATTTTATACAAAAGTTATAAAATTAGCTCTTCTTACGCATAACATATTTATATCATTTCTAGTTCCTTTTATTCAATTTCAATCAGTTTGACTCACTTCCTCTCAATTTCACTCCATTCGCTCACTTACAATAACTACCGCCCTCCAATTGCAATAATTTCGAAGACTATCAGTAACATAAAAGTTAAGGAATATCTCATGAACAACCACATACACCAGTTCAGGATAAGATAAATGGGTTTCCTTAATATATAATGTCACTTAGTTTTGAAGTTATGTCTGTTTATTTAGTTAATTTCGTGTAACATAGAATGTTAAGCTAGTGTTTAAGTTTGTTTAGTTAGTAAAAAAAAGTTAGTAAAATAAAATTTAAAGCAAACAGTCCAAAATGAGGTTTTTGATGGGCTAGACAGTCCATTTTGGATGGTTCTTGTAAGTGTTGGATCGTTCGAAATGGACGACTTTTTGTCCAAAGAACCATCTATCTTGGACGGTCCATATAGGGGTGCTTAACGGATCAAGTTACTTGGGTTCGTCTCGGACTCAGCTCGATCAAATAGAGTTCGACTCAAGGTCAGGCTTAGCTTGAGACTTAAACGAACCAAGCTGAGCAAGGTTTGGCTCAACTCTAAAGCTCGTAAACAAGCTCGATAAAATTTAATATATAAATATTTTTAAATTTATTAGTATAAATAAATATATATATATATATAATTTATATTTTGAATAAATTTATTTATATTTTATTTTTAAAAAATCAAAATTTTAATTAAAAACTTATTGTCGAGCCGAACTTTGAGCTTGGTTTCAAGCCGAGTTTCGAGTTGAGCTCCTATTCAACTATCGAGTTTAAGCCCGATCTCAAAAGTTTGTCGAGCTTCATACTCGAGTCAAGACGAGCATATCCTTATCGAACCCGAGCCCACTACTATTCTGGATCGGCTCGTTGATTAAGCACCCCTGTATTCAATTATTCCATTATTAAAGATAAAATAATTTATATTTGAAGATACACCATAGAATTGTATGGCTCTCTTACTGGACCATAGGCTACGAGCCATTTTGGCTTGTTTAGAATCATGTAGTCGGCAAACCAACAAGCCACCTACTTACTACATGGGTCCAAAGCATGAGAAACATGACTAGGCTCAATAATTTTGAGTCACAAAAGGTCCAATTTAATGGTAGATATAAACCCATTAAAACTCTCTAAACATCATTAAAAAAAATAGCAAACATATACACTATTATATGAAAATCTCACTATTTTTAAAATTGCACTTATTAACTAAAGTATCAAAATAAGGTTTATCAAAACATCACCCCTTCTCATCAATCAAAGTTCAAAAGTCATTTTCAAGCCCATTGCAACAACATTCACTCATTATAATCTTATTTCTCCTAATACAATTGATTTCTAATCTCAAAATAAAAAAACATAAATTAATACAAAAATGTATTATGCTATATAACATTTTTATATTATACATTTATAAAAAGATGTATTCATGTCACTTTAATAGTGGACAAAATAGAAACTATGAAATTATTTTGAAACCAAGGTAATATAGTTGCATTTAAGAAAATTAATGGATAGTTTCTAAAACTAAGATAAAACTGATAGAAAATACGATAATATTCTCCCATATATATATTGTATCCTTATCTTGTAGTTGAGATATTTTTGGAAAACCTAGATATTCATATTAGGTTGTAAACAATATCTATTTTCATTGAATGAGAATATGTAGTCAGGGACTTTCCTTCACTTTCATGGTATCAGATTTCTGGTGCAATTTCTTCCACAATTCCTCCTTTCGATCCTCTTCTCTGCCATAACTTTCTTCCCCACTTTTCTCTCCAATGGATGGTGATGGCTCCCAAACCACAAAATCTTCAACCTTTCACCCTGCATACGTGGTGACCAATATTAAATCTTTAATTCTCGTCACTTTGGACATCGACGACAGTTAATACTCCGCCTGGGTTGAGCTCTTTCAAATACATGCATGTGCCTTCAATGTTTTACACCACATTGACAATTCCATTCCCCAATCTCTGGATATTGACGACACAACTTGGAAGCGTCTCGATGCCATTGTCAAACAATGGATATACAACGACACAATTTCACGTGTCAGGTTCATACAATTATGAAACCCGGTGCAACTGCTTTTAAACTTTGTAATTGTCTTAAAGAAATTTTTCAAGACAATAAACATACACAGGTTGTCTATCTAGAAGAAAAATTCACCAATACTCGTCATGAAAATTTTGCTAATATGACGGAATATTGCAGGGAAATCAAATTATTGGCAGACCAATTGGCCAATGACGATCGACCCATCTCCGACAAATCCATGGTTCTACAGTTAATTAAAGGCTTATCTAAAGATGAATATGATACCTTAGTTGTGATGATTCAGCAAGCTGACCCAATACCTTAATTCAATAAGGCCAAATCCCAATTTCTTCTTGAGGAAACTCGAAAAATTAAACAAGAAGAACAGTTGACTTCTACCGCTGCTCTTGTCGCTGCTTCCCCATCACCGGCGCCATCTGACTCATCCTTTAGTGGTGGCGGCCATGGACAAAGTCGAGGTGGCCAGACCTCCGGCAGAGGCAGAGGCAAGGGCGATCGTGGTTTCCGGGGTGGTCGTGGATATCAATATTCTGGACAACAGCAATATCAGAATTATAACAATGGGTCTTCTTCTTCAAATAACAACTCCAACCCTTGGCCAAAGAGCAGGAATGGCCCAAGTCAACGGCAGCAACAATCACATACTTGGACCTCGCCCCCTTGTCCTTATCCAACAGGACCGACAACCTAACTTCCTTCCCCTCTAATATTGCTCGCCCATCAAACAACATTCTGAGCCGCCCACCTATCCAAGCCCAGCAATAGGCCCACTTTACCTCTATGCCAAAATAGTACCAGCAATATGGGCCCCTTATGTCTCCAACGGAATTGGGTCAAGCATACAGTTCATTGACTCTCCAGACAATGGATGGTACATGGACATTGATGCAACGTCTTATCTCACCAATAATTCTGGTAATCTCTCTAAACTGTTTAATTTGAGCTTTCCTCAATTTATTTTAGTTGGTGATGGAAAACACATTCCGATTCATGGTTATGGCACAACAACCACACCCTCACCTCACTCTGACTTCACACTTAAAAATGTCCTATTTACCCCGAACATCATTCAAAACTTGATCTCTGTCCGACAATTCACTATTAATAATTCTGTTTTTGTTGAATTTGACCTGTTTGGTTTTTCTGTGAAGGATCTCTATACAGGGAAGCTTTTAGTGAGGTGCTATAGTGTGGGGGACCTCTATCCGTTCACTTCATCCGCTGCATCTCCAAACAATCATTTCTCTCTAGCTGCTATCTCCCTTTCGGTCTGGCACAGTCGTCTTGGTCACCTCGGAGCCCAAGTTTTTAATCATTTAGTTAGTAGAAAATTAAATGTCTATAATAATAGGTCAAAACCCAATATTTCTATTCTTGTTCTATAGGAAAATATATTAGACTTTCGTTCAAATCCTCTATTCAATTACTTTTCCCTTTTTGATATTATTCATGCAGATTTATGAACTTCTCCAATTACAAGTAACCTAGGTGACAAATATTATTTAGTGTTGCTTGATGATTTCTCTTTTTGTTTTGGATTTATCCTCTTAAATTCAAATCACAGGTTTTGATACTTTTCTTCAATTCCAATCATATGTCTCGACTAAATTTGAGAAAAATATCAAGACCTTTCAAAGTGACAATGACAGAGAATTTGACAACTCCCTTTTTCCACACCTTTTGTGCGAACCACGGCTTACGATTTCGTTTCTTTTGTCCTAATACTTCATCCAAAAATGGAAAAGTCGAGCATATGATATGTACTATTAATAACATGGTCCATCCTCTTCTCTTTCATGCATCACTTCCGCCCTTATAATGGGTTTATGCCCTCTCGATCGTCTATCAGGTTATCAACATTCTACCTTCCACCTCTATATCTAATAGAAGTCCCATCGAAATTATTTTTTTTCGTACTCCCACCTATGATCATCTTCGAGTTTTTGGTTTTCTCTACTTTCCTAATCTCTCATCTACAGCCGCTCACAAATTGGCACCTAGATCCACTCCCTGTCTTTTTCTAGGATATCTACCTAATCACTGGGGCTTATTGGGTTATGAATTGTGTACTAATAAAATGATCATATCCCGCCATGTCACCTTTGTCGAAAATATTTTCCCATTTTCTAATATTACTTGGTTTCGGGACTCGGACTACTCATTCCTTGAAACTGAGTTGCCTCATGTCATTTCCAACTTTCTACATTCTGATGGTCATCCTCACACTAGGCCCACCTCCACTTCCTCCCTTGGATCAACCTCCGCATCCCAAATTCCTACCCCTTACACTACTCCTCACATCAACACTAGACCCACATCTCCTCAACCCTCGGCCCAACCTCATGCAACTTCACATTGCAATTCTTTTTAATCTCACGGACAACACGCTTCCACTTTTGGACCAAACTCCTCCTATAAATCCTTCCCCTGACATTTCGTCCCCTTCCCCATTCGGACCAAACCACCCAGCCTATCATCTCTCTAACTCTTCTCCAACTTCTGCCCAACCTTTTTGAATTCCCTATCAACCCATTGACCACCCCACTTCCCCACCAATGCAAACCCGCTCCGAACATGGTATTTTCAAGCTCAAAACACCTTTAACCTTTTGGTTCAAACCATATCACCACTACCCCAAAATCCTAAATCTTCCTTGCTTGACCCAAATTATAATGCAGCTATACATGAGGAATTTAAAGCTCTAATTAAACATAACACTTGGGAACTTGTTCCCAAACCGGATGGGGTGAATATTATTCGTTGCATGTGGTTGTTTAAACATAAATTCATGGACAACATAGACTTGGAGCGGCATAAGTCTAGAGTTGTTCTTAATTGGAAATCCTAGGAAATTGGGGTGGACTATGATGAGACTTTCATCCCAGTTGTGAAACCGACCACCATTCGAATAGTTCTCATTATTTCCATGGGCTATAATTGGCCCATTCATCAGTTGGATATTAAAAATTCATTCTTACATGGTGAATTAAAGGAAACTGTCTATATGCACCAACCTCCAGGTTTTGTTAACCCGAATGCTCCATCATTTGTGTACTGACTATGGAAATCTCTCTATGGTTTGAAACAGGCTCCCCGGGCTTGCTACCAATGGTTTGCTACATTTCTTTTGCGGATTGGGTTCTCCTGCAACACGAGTGATACTTCCCTCTTCATATTCTGTCGAGATAGTTTGATAGCTTATTTATTACTTCATGTGGATGACATTGTTCTTACTGCCTCTTCGGAATCATTAAAAGTACTATTATTGATATACTTAAATCTGAATTTTCAATGTTGGATCTTGGTCAGTTGAGTTATTTTCTTGTTATTTCTGTCACTCGTTCTCCGCATAGTATGTTTCTTTGCCAGAAGAAATAAGCCGAAGAAATCATTCACATGCCAATATGGATAACTACAAACGTGTCTCTACTCCAGTTGATACACACTCTAAACTCAGTGTCACTATCGGGGATCCGATTGCTGATATGTCTTTATATAGCAGTTTAGTAGGGGCACTCCAGTACCTTACATTCACTAAACCTGACATTGCATATGCCATCCAACATATTTGTCTCTTCATGCATGCTCCAAGAGAACCTCATTTTAATGGACTTAAATATATTATCAGGTATGTTAAAAGGTACTTCTAATCATGGCCTGCATCTTTTTCCCTCTTAGGCTAACTGTCTTGTTGCCTACACGGATGCCAATTGGAGTAGTTGCCTGGACACCCTTCGTTCGACATCCAGTTATTGTGTATTTTTTGGGGGATAATCTCATCTCTTGGACTTCCAAGAGACAAGCCACTTTATCTAGATCCAGTGCTGAGGCAGAATACCGGGGGGTTGCCAATGTTGTTGCCGAGTCTTGCTAGCTCCGTAACCTTTTACTGCAGTTACACTGCCCCGTTCAATGTGTCACTCTAGTCTATTGTGATAATGTGTCTACAGTCTATTTGTCTAGCAATCTGATTAATTACCAATGCACAAAACACATTAAAGTGGATACTCATTTTGTGCGTGAAAAGGTTACTTTGGATCATGTATAGGTCCTTCATGTTCCATTGTCATATCAGTATGCAAATATTTTCACCAAGGGAATCCCTCAACAATTGTTTGTTGATTTCAAATACAGTCTCAGTGTCCGTCCTCTTCCCGCTTCGACTGCGGGGGTGTGATAGAGAATATCATAATATTATCCCGTATATATTGTATCCTTATCTTGTATATTTAGTTGAGATATTTTTGGAAAACCTAGATCTTCAAGACTTTACCATGCTAAGACTTTCATTTCCGGGTATATTCAAATTTTTACTAATAGTAATAGTGAAACAAATTGTCTTACAAATTGCGTTCAATGATATCTTGATATGAGCATGATGATCATGAAGCGCTTCCAGTGAATGAAGCAGATGATGTGGTAAAGAATACAAATTTCTCTAAGGAACAGGAAGAATGTTAACAAGCATAATTGAAGGTTTCAATAATAGCAGGAAAATTTTCACTAACAGAGTACATGTCTTCACCAACACAGTAAATTTACTCCCCTTTTGGTGATACATAGACAGCAACAAAATCTCCACCTTCTCTCTTGACAAAAGAGAAACTCTCTTGACGACCTGCATCAAGCATTTAGAGTTAGTTCTTACAAACCCCCTTACAAACTTCTTAGAGTGCTAATTTAGATCAGCATGTGCAAGACCATACATGTCCTCGGAGGGTCATGATATATACATAAGATGTCTAGTTGCATTGAAGCTTTTAGCAAGAAGTAGTAATATGTGACAAAGAAGAGGTGGACAGATTTAGAGAGTGTTTATCTTATTTCTAATCTAAATATTTAGTTTTGATATATTATTAATATTAAAAATATATATATAATTTTCAAGGTTTTGTAATCTATATATTTATTTTTGATATGTTATTAATATAAAAAATATATAATTTTCAAGATTTTGTAATCTAAATATTTACTTTTGATATGTTATTAATATAAAAAATATATATAATTTTTAGGAATTTGTATTTTAAATATTTATTTTTGATATGTTATTAATATAAAAATATATAATTTTCAGGATTTTGCAATCTAATTTTTAGTTTGATATGTTATTAGAATTAAACAAAATCTATAATTTTCAAAATTTTGGTGGGGATGGAGTTGATTGAAGTGTGATTTTTATTTACAAACAAGATTTTAATTTGTTTAAGGAGGAAAAGATATGGACCCAAAAACAAGAAATCAATTATGATTTTATAATGGTTTCAGCAACACATAAACCTCAATTTGATGGTCATGTGCAGAAATGATTGTTTTATGATCTTTATGGGAAAAAACAAACGAGATTTTTCCAATGCTCAGAGGTTTAACATGAAGCGAAAGGCTTGTGAGTGCAAATTTAGGGTGAAGGCAATGGAGCCTCCAAATCGTGATATGGGTGGTATTCAAAGGGTGTTTCCAAATGGGGTTTCATAAATATGAGTTGGGGGTGTATCTAATGGGGCATCGAAATGTGAGTGGCCTATGTCCAGTTGTGAAAGAAGCCGTAAGGGAAATGAGTGAGGCACATGTGAAATTAGAACGAGCTAGCTAATTACATACCCTGATTTTGTTACACTTAGCCTCATAATGTATTTCATTACATGCATTGTTTTACGTTCTTGCAAATTATGGACCTCTTTATTGAACAACATTCAAAGTTCTTTAAACTTGTTGTAAGGTTCTATGTTGTTGGCCTATTTTATGTTATTTGTTAGCTCTATGTCACTGGATTTTTTGATGTTGTTGCAACTCGTTCGAGTGAAAAATTCGGTAGAGTTTTCTCTGTAATTTAGACATCCAAGTTATCGACATCTGATACAAAACACACCTGATTGTCCATAGCAATAAATCAAACATAAATCCACATCAAGTCTTCTTTATGTTGCCATCCACTACACAAACATGACAACATAAATCAGAGTAATAAACGTAAAAGTATGCACATAATCATGATAGCATAAAGTAGAGTTATAAACATATATATTTAGGAAACATACCACATCATCAACATTCTATGGCTGCCAATCGTCTCTTACTGTTGTTCACCCAAATTTGTAATTCCTAGGTGTGAATGCTTGTAGTACGAATTAATGTAGTACTTAAGTGCCCTATAGTTTCCAGTTCTTGTCGAAATCAAGGAACTCAAATAAAGATGGCTCGTGGCGAGAAATTAGTCCTAAAGCGAGTTCGCCATAATCTTCTGACATTTCACCTTATACTCCTTTGATTTAGCTTGTCCAAAGGCATTCACTGGCCACATTGGAGGGGGTGGGACAAACTACACATACCTAAGCTGCTGTATGCATCGGTGAGGCATGTAAGGCTCAATGACCTCCCTATATTGAATAAGTCCTATATAGTATGTCCTTGGACATTAGCAATCAGATTTGAAACGTATAGCAACCAATCAACTAGAGAATGTAATACATTAAACAATTAAATGAACAACATAATGCCTTTGGAACTATTAATAGTACTAGTATTATACCTCATTCACATTCATCGATTTAAGTGTGCACCAATTCTCTTGTAGTGAGTTTATACTCTTCTTTTCCCGGACTTCTGATAACTTAGCAAACTTGGGGTCTCTATGGGGACGAAAAGCGGGAAAGTACTCATAAATCCACGCCTGCAACAAAGCAAGTACCCAGCCATCTACAAGTTTTTCCAGGAAAGTCAATCTCCAAGAGTTTGTTGTAATAGTATCTGATTCCAAAGCTTTTAGCATACACTATTTCGTGACCCTATTGTAGCTTTTATCTATGAACAAGGTGCAACCCATCACCAGAAACAACCAAGCGAACAACTGTGTATCCTTTATCTTATTTATAATTATACATCTATTATGAAAAGACACCACCATTATGATATATGCTCTTGGGATCTCCATCCCCGAGGATAGTGGAGTTAATAAAAAGAAGTTAACCTAGTATAGTAGAGGAGACATTTGTAATCACTAATAATTTTACCCACTACATGAACACCAAGAACGGCCTCAACGTCATAGAGAAAGATAGTCATTTCACTGAATGGGAGGTGGAAAAAATTCGTGTCTTGTTGCAAATGCTTCACAAAAGCATTTATCAAGGGCATGCCTATGTGATCGTACATGAGGTTGGATAAGAAGCGCAATCCTTAACTCAACCATCATTGTATGACTTCCAACCTCCAGTTCTTGTCGAAATCAAGGAACTCAAATAAAGATGGCTCGTGGCGAGAAATTAGTCCTAAAGCGAGTTCGCCATAATCTTCTGACATTTCACCTTATACTCCTTTGATTTAGCTTGTCCAAAGGCATTCACTGGCCACATTGGAGGGGGTGGGACAAACTACACATACCTAAGCTGCTGTATGCATCGGTGAGGCATGTAAGGCTCAATGACCTCCCTATATTGAATAAGTCCTATATAGTATGTCCTTGGACATTAGCAATCAGATTTGAAACGTATAGCAACCAATCAACTAGAGAATGTAATACATTAAACAATTAAATGAACAACATAATGCCTTTGGAACTATTAATAGTACTAGTATTATACCTCATTCACATTCATCGATTTAAGTGTGCACCAATTCTCTTGTAGTGAGTTTATACTCTTCTTTTCCCGGACTTCTGATAACTTAGCAAACTTGGGGTCTCTATGGGGCCGAAAAGCGGGAAAGTACTCATAAATCCACGCCTGCAACAAAGCAAGTACCCAGCCATCTACAAGTTTTTCCAGGAAAGTCAATCTCCAAGAGTTTGTTGTAATAGTATCTGATTCCAAAGCTTTTAGCATACACTATTTCGTGACCCTATTGTAGCTTTTATCTATGAACAAGGTGCAACCCATCACCAGAAACAACCAAGCGAACAACTGTGTATCCTTTATCTTATTTATAATTATACATCTATTATGAAAAGACACCACCATTATGATATATGCTCTTGGGATCTCCATCCCCGAGGATAGTGGAGTTAATAAAAAGAAGTTAACCTAGTATAGTAGAGGAGACATTTGTAATCACTAATAATTTTACCCACTACATGAACACCAAGAACGGCCTCAACGTCATAGAGAAAGATAGTCATTTCACTGAATGGGAGGTGGAAAAAATTCGTGTCTTGTTGCAAATGCTTCACAAAAGCATTTATCAAGGGCATGCCTATGTGATCGTACATGAGGTTGGATAAGAAGCGCAATCCTTAACTCAACCATCATTGTATGACTTCCAACCTCCTTACTGCGAGCCCATCCAGTAATAAGGGAGCATATTCTTTGCTGGTTTTGGTATTTTAATAAATCATTTGCTCACTCATGACAAGCCCAATGATATGGCATATGACAATGTGACCCATAAAGCTAGGAAACATGCTCCTTTTAATTGGCCCACCAACAACCACACCCTTCACAACCCATGAATCACCAATCTTTTTCCCCTTAATACTCGGGCTAGAAACAGTAGAAGAAGAAGATGACATATCCACTTCACTAACAAATCTACCACCCTTACCTTTCTACACTCTAATATGTTCTTCTTGTAATTGTTCCTCCGACCTAGCACTAAATCCACCTAAATCATAATTAGGGATATCCTCCTCATCGTCGTCATCTATCACATAATTATCCAAATCACCATTCGAGTTCTCATACTCCTGATCATGATGTAACTCTGCAATCGTGCACATCCCTCTCCCTCCATACCAAAGTAGAAATACCACAGGATCGTAGATGCCTCGGCCCAGAATCTCCCTTATCGTGTGTTTTGAGAACCTAATTCCATTTGAAATTTCGACAGACGACAAACATATTCCAACCAATCTTAACAACACTCTCAATGTTAGTTACTAGTGCAAATACCATAATTATAACACATAATTTTTCATATTAAGAGGTGTGAAGGAATTCACTTGGTATACTTATAATTATTAGAAAACTTATTACTTGGTTAATTAAGAATTAGTAAATATGTATAACGTTCAATGAATGTATAGTTCCTAGACAAATATGAATGATTATAGTTAAATATGTTACATACATCAATAATTATTTTTAATAAAAATAATAATTAAGATAGTCATATAATAAGCATTAATTAATGAAAAAATAGAAAACTAAATAATAAGTTATTATTAACGATAAAAATTAACTACTAAATAATCTTCATAAATAGAATATAATATATATTATTTATTATTAACTACTAAATATATACTAATTACTATATATATGTATTAAAATTATTAACTAATAAACATAAATATTAACAAATATATTATTTACTATATATATAAAATATAGTTATTAATTATGGATGAATTAATATAATTATTAATTATTAAAATTACTAAAAAAATTTCAAAAAAGGAAATGTGTAAATCTTCCATGGAGGAACCGTGTGTTTCACATAACCCATCCATGTTGCTTTTATAATTTTTTTTTTAATTTTTTCTGAGCAAGAACAAGAACTTTAGCAACAAGAATACAATAGAAACAACAACACCCAGAAAGGACGAACAACAACAACAACAACAACAACAAAATGAACAAAACCAATTCATATAGTCAACATCTCAAGTAATTCAAAGAACAACTATTTCCAACAATTCAAAGAACAACCAAAACTGCATATATATTTCAATAATTGAAGGAAACATCAAAGAATTTTATATACCAAAACATGAACTCACATTTGATTCATTTGAAGAACCCGTCATTGCCTTCAATTCTTTAGCTACAAACTTGCTTGATCTTCCACTAAAACTATGAGATGGTTCTTTACCGGCCCTTCTACTAGACATGGTTTACAATTGAGGTTATGGGGTTTGATTTGAGGAATAAGGGTTATAGTGGGTTGGAGAAGTTAGTATAAAGGAGAGTTTGAGGAGTTAGTATTATGGTGCTAATGGGTGGAATTAAAGAGAGTGATGGTTGGGATGGACAAAAAATAAAGGTGAGTGAGTGAAAGGGTGTAGGATAGGACTGAAAATGGGGTGTATTAGGAGAAATTTGTGAATTAAAGAGGTTAGGGAAATGTTGTCCAATAAGATGCAAAATACATTTAAAGTACGGGTCATAAGTAGAGCTTTAGGGGCAATGTTTATTAATTTACTTTTAAAGAGGGTTGGGGTGTGCAAAAAAAAAATCACAAACGCTTACCGTTATAATTAGTAGGACGTTTGTTGAGTTAAGCTACTGAAATCGACTTGGTCAAAACTCAATTCAATTGGACTCGACTCGAGATTGAACCCAACTCGATAAGTTAACGAGCCAAGTTGAATAAATCAAAGCTCGACTCAAAAAGCTCATAAGAAGCTCAAATTTTTATTTATAGTATATATTTATAATAAATATACTGAATATAAAAAATGGGAATAAAATAAAAGATGTTTAAATACATAAACCAAAAGTCCCATATTAAATTAAAATGAAGTATGGTTGGAGATAATTTTATATAAACTAAGAGTCCCACATTGAAAAATAATGATAGATGGTTTGAGGCCATTATCATATATATATAAACACAATAGTGTTTTATACCTAAAATCAAATCAAGCTTATTAAAGCTAAAACTTAGCCCTCTTGTTGGCCCAATTTGGGTATAAATATTTAGGACTATTGAGCTTTTAAATAAGTTGAAAATGAGTTTGAGTTCGAGCTTGAAAAGAGCTTTAATCGAGCTTAAGTTCTAGTCGAGTTTGAGATTTGAGTTTTCAAGTCAAGATTGAGCTTTTGTTTATTAGCTCACGAGCTTGATTGAGTTATCGAGCTTGAGTCGAGTTTAGCCAAAATCAAACTCGACTTGGCTCATAAGCAGCCGTAATAACTAGTACTTTTTAATGGTTTTTTTATTACTTATACAATAAGGAAATATTTGTACCGTTAACCATTAAGAAAATTTAAAAAGGAAAAAGTTGCTAAGCTAAACAGTAAACCCCTTAACATACTGTTTAATGCCTCAATATGTCAATCCTACTCCTCACCTACTACCTCAGTACCTCACTTGCTACAAGCCTCGCTCCAAGGTCTCATGCTCTCATTAATTCATCAACCTCTCAAGTTGTTAATTTGGATCTTAAACACATTGGGTCTTTAAGAAGCTCTATTTCTCTTGCTGTCAATTCTATAAGTTCAGCACTTGGTCTCATCGTCTTCTTTGCTCTCCCACTGTAATTCAGTAATTCATCATTGTCTCATTCAAAAGGGCTGTAACTCTAGGAATTGTGATTCCCACTGCAAGTCTAAAATTCCGCCGCTGTGTTGGTTCTTTTGTTTCTATTAGGGATGTCTTCGCAAATCGCAACAATGCTGGTAAATTACTAAACTATTCTCGTAAACTACGCTCCCCTGTATAAATTAGCTATTACACCGCATTCCACTAACTTTTTTATGGCCAAACTTACTCCATACCATCCGTAATGCAATCGTTAAGTATTTAAGAAAAGTACTTTTCCTCATTTCATGCATTATCAATTCATCATAATGTATGTATTATATTTGTGCTGTAAGCCTCTAATAAAGTACTTGGGTTTGAAGTGTGGTGTTGTGAATTGTGATACATTAATGCTATATATATTATTAATGTGGTTGAATTTTTATGCTATTGGAAGTTTCCATTTTAAGTCTATAATTTCTATGCTCCTGTCTATACCATTGTTAGGATCAATATTAAAAGAAATAGGGTTATTATCATTACTTACCTCAATAACTTGTATAGGAGAGGAATGTTCATCTTGAGAATTGACTATTGGAACTGGTACTATAGATTGTATTATATGACTATTAACCATATCAGTATCAGTAGCTCTTCTCCCTTCACCAGCGCAGGTGTATCTTGATAACCAACTGAGATCGTTACTTTCATTTTCCCCCTAACATCAAACGTTGGGGTAGAAATACGAATGTTCAACAAAGTCATAATCCATTGTGGTATACAACCGGTTTGTAATAAGGTCAAAACACCTATATCCCTTTTGGGAGACTCCATACCCCAAAAACACACATTTAATGGCCCTAGGTTCTAGTTTATTTTTATCCTTTTTTGGGAGATGAACATAGGTTATACACCCGAAAACCCAAGGCGGTAAGGTATGAACTGAGGTACTAAGACCATAAACTCTTAAGGTGTCAATCGGGGTTTGGTATTTCAGTTTTCTTGTGGGTAATCGATTACTTAAGTAATTTGCAGTTGCATTTTCTTCGGGCCAAAAATTTTTAGGAACACATGACTCGAACATTATAGCACGAGACATTTCAAGAAGGGTATGATTTTTACACTGAGCTACCCCATTTTGCTGAGGGGTATCAGGATAGGTAGTTTGGTGTAGCAGTCCTTGGGTGGGAAAAAATTCTTGCATATCATGATTAATATATTCACCTCCATTATCAGATATGAGAATACTAATATTGGTTTGGAACTAGTTTTGAATCATTTGATTAAACGTAGTAAAGATGCTAAACACATCAGATTTATGTTTCATAAAATAAACCCAACACATTCGTGTGCAATCGTCAATAAAAAGAACTGCTATCTTTACTAATATAAAAAAACCATGACTACCAAGTACTAGAGCAGGTCCCCATACATTAGAATGAACCTAGGCAAAAAGGCTTAGTACTACGACTTATGCTATCAGGATAATGTTGTTTGTGGCTCTTAGCACGGAAACATAAATCACTATTAAGAGTTAATTTTAAGCCAGCAAGAGAAGGAAAAAGACGTTCCAAGTACCCTAAGGAAAGATGTCCTAGGCGACGATGCCACATTTGAAGTTGACTTTCAACTGATCCAATGCCTACTGCTGCATCACCCTTCCGATATTCTCTATTCATATAATACAGTCCATCCTTCTCAGTTTCATGTCCAATGATCTTCCCGGTTTGAACATCCTGCACAACACAAGTATCATGAGTAAGTAAGACAATACAACCTAATTCTTTTGTAATATGACTTATAGACAACAATTTATAAGACAGATTTGGTATATAAAGGTAGTTTTTGAGGGTCATATGATTTTCCCAATTTAATGGACTCGGCTCCGGCAACTTTTATGTAATCCCCATTGACTGTTTGGATGAGAGTTTTAGTTGGACTGATACACTTAGTAAGTTCATTTTTGTCATTTGTCATTGTATCTGTAGCCCTGCAATCAAAGATCCACTATAGATCTGGGCCTTTGGAATATGGGTTTTGGATTTCTAGGCTTAAGTTAATTTGGGCTGCTTTGGGTATGTTTTGGGTATCTAAATTTAGGGTTTTATGAGATTGGGTAAGGAAAGACATGGGTTTTGGGCCTTAGAGTTTAGTCACGCCCAACTTGGGCCTGTGTATTTGCGGGGAAGGCTTAGGGTTAGGGTTTCTTTGTGGAGTTGAGGTGGGGGGTTGATTTAAGTGGGATTGAGATGAGGTGAGGGGCTGATTTAAGTAGGGTTGAGATGAGGTGAGAGGGTGTGTCGGTGGCTTGGGGTAATTTAGAAAGGAAGCTTCTAAGTTTAGGGTTCCTCTCCCCTTTACCTTCGCCAGCCGCTTCCTCCCTTCTTCCTTCCTCCGGTTGTGCTTCCTTCTCCACTGCCATGGAGGCTCTTTCTTGTCTCCTTGCTTCATCTCCCTTACATTCTCCTCCTTTTTTTTGTTTTCGGTCCACCAATAAGGGTATCCTATTAACTTAAAACACACTTCTTTGGTGTGTCGAACTCCCCCGCAGTGCATGCACTTTAGCTTTGCCTTATCTTCTTCACTTCGCCGGGATCCTACCGCCTTTTCTAACCAAGTTTTCATCGATAATTCACTTCCAATTCCCTTAGGTAAGCCAGGTAAGTATTGTTTCATCACCTCCCTCCTGGTCACCTCTCTTCGGATTGTGTTATATGCGGTATCTACATTTGGCAGTGGATCTTGATTGACATGGTCCTTGCGATCTTTGTCAAATGATTCATCTAGCCTAGCCAAAAATTGTTATAGGCGGTTCTATTATTGTAATTTGTTGTATGTTGTTATGTCTCTTTGGTATTCCATCGGATTTGGAAATCACCTATCCATCTCTTTCCCTATTATGACTAATTTTGAGTAATATACCTCGATTTGGTCCCTCCCCTATTTGATGGTGTTGGCTCTAGTGGCTAGATCAAAGATCTTTATCCCATCCTTTGCACTGCTGTACACGGCCTCTATGCCCCTTCATAACTCTTGTGTTGATGTGTAGTCTAGGAATTGGTTTACCAATTCCAACTCAATGTTTTCAGTGATCCATCTACGGACCACTACATCACGTTGGGTCCAAAGCTGGTGCTCTTCGGTGTCATTGGATGGGGGATTGGCAGTGATGTGTATGAGCCTCCCCCTCCATTCGATCGACATTAGCATCAGTCTTGACCACTTCCCATAATTCTGATGATTTAGTTTTTCTGAGACTGTGAAGAAGGATCCATGACCCTCTTGACTCCTACTGAGGTTTAATCTGTCTAAGATTTTCAGTAGGTGATGCAAGGTGACTGGCGTCCCCTCAGATTCCTTTGGTGGTTTGCTCATCTCTCAGGTAAAACCCTTGGTAAATGATGAACGTTTTGGTCGGAAAAAACACCACCTTTCACAGCGGCTCTAATACCAAGTTAACTTTAATAACTGTTACGTATATTTTTGTTACTGTTAAAATCTTTCTATATTGTTGTATTTTATTCTTAGTACATAATATTGTATTTATACTATAAAAATCGGGTATCCTACTGACCCTAAAATTGTTCATCTAGCCTTATACTACTAAAACTCTAATCTCTTATCTTTTCTGTTTTTCGATCCTTTGCTTATTATTATCTTTATATTTTCTATACATACACATTATAAGGTTAGTGTTGGCTCTGAATTTATGCTGTCAAACTGGTTTTGTCATTGCTTACTTTCATATTCATTTGTTGATGGTTTTGTCATTTCTTAAGATGTAATGGGATAAAAATCATAATTGAATTTATTAGTGATACTTTAGTATATTATATTTCAGAAATGAAGAAGTGTAGTAAATGATGAATGTAAGCGATGACTTGGAGGATGAATCACTCGAGGCACTAGATAAAGAAGAAATTGGTGTGGAGGATAGTTAGGACACACCCATGATTAATAAGAAGAGGAGAAGACCAGCAAACGATAGAGGGGGAAGTAAGTAAGGAAGAAGACATCTATAGTTTGGGATTATATTATTTTGACAAAATAAATTATACAACCAAGGTATGGTGCAAATATTGCAAGAAACTTATTGCATATACATTTGCAAATGGGATTAGTGTCATGAATAATCACATTGACCTGCCAATATGGATCAAAAGAAAAAACTCATTGATTACATGTGAATCTAAACTAATAACTTCCGAATATGGTAGCACCAACATGGTTAAAGTCTATAAGATGTGGCAATTTGGTCCTGATAGTTATAGAAAGGCACTTGCTAGAACGTTTATTGTAGATGAGGCTTTTGTGGAACGTGAAGGATTTCGATAATTTTGTCAATAATAATGTCCATAATTTGTTTCTATTTCTCATACTACTATAACAAGTTAATTATTGTTATAGTTTTTATGTCAAAGAAAGGAGAAGTTAAAGGAAATTTACAATAAGTTATCTTTAAGAGTGTGTGTCTTGTGATGAGCGGATGGTTCGATCGTGCGGATGCATGGTTCAATCGTTACGACACTCTTTATCAGAAAACTTTGACTTTACCTATTACTAGTAATGGGCAAGTAAGAGTTGTGATCCATAGAGAATAACTATCAATAGACAATGACTTAACCAACCCACCTATGAGATAATCCTAACAAAAACAAAGAAAGGACGATATTCTAACTAAGGTTATTAATGCGAGGTTCTAAAATGACTAACATAGGATAGGTAAAACACTAGGGGTTTCAGGATTCAGCACCAACCAAACATGAACAGACTAAAGCGAGAGTTTGGACACAAGAATGAAATAAAATGGGGATCATAAATCAACTACCAACTCATGAACTGAACCTAATCTATGCTACAGGAAAGGGGTTTCATCCAAGAACCAATCTTTCAATCATCTTCAAGGAATCAAGCACTATAATCGAGATTTCTCGCCTAATTGTCCATCTAAAGCAACCAAAACTACATAATAGGGACTGCATAACAACTCAACACCTTGAATATTAATGCTCCAATATTAGGCTCACTACCCAAATCATCATTCACTATTAGAAAATGGTCAATTGCTTTCGTTAAAATATCTTATTTGCTTTGGTTATAAGGGAAAAGTACTTATAGGATAAGTACTTATGAAATGGTACAATTGCTTTAGTCGTTCCTGAACTGAAACAAATAATCCTCAAGTGCTTCGTTTTTTCTTGGAACCGAAGCAAATAATGGATTTAGTTTTTTTAAAAAAACATTTTAAATGGTAAAATATATAATATATAAAGCTTTGACTAATTAACTAACAAGATTAGAACATAAAAGGTCAATATTTCATTAATAATAGATTGTCACAATGTACATGCAAACAAAGAACCTCACAAGATTGATTGAAATTAAACTCTATAAAACATTGCAATTATTTACAATATATCACTAGATGAAATTAGCATTCAACAAGTCCAATTTCTCATTACATACCATAATGTACACTTCTCATCACTTAGCAATCGCTCTTGGTAGTTAGGAAATACTCTGCCCAAAGTTCTTGAGTTTCGCTCAACTTTTCATACGGTGTTGTTCTTGAGAAAATTTGAAAAAATAATGAAATTTATTGTCCTGTATTGACCAAAGTTCTTGAGTTTCGCTTAACATTGTACCGTATTGTTTTTTGAATATTATATTGTTTCGCAAGCTTGTCTTACTAGCTGTTATCATTGATGTTAAAATATGCAGGGTGGTTGTACTAATGTGAGACAATTTATATGAATATTAAGATTTTTAATGTAATGTTCGAGATGACATTTAAAGTTGAGTTATGTACTAATTTACTAATTCAAATATAAAAAATATAGAAGATGTATTTTTAGGATTGAAATATTATTATATGAGATTGAGTTGTAGTAACCATAAATTAAATTGAACTTAAACATTTAATTAAGCTTAAGTAAGTAACTTAGATAAAAGCAGTGATATCTATTAATTCAAAAGGAGAATTAAGCTTAAGAACGTACTACTTGACATTACCTTTGTCTAACACATGTTACACAACCTAGGATGACAACTAGGAAAAATCCACATATAATAAACATACAATTCAATTTGGATTATATAATAATTCTTTTTATAAACAAGTATGCAATTCAACTTAATGTAAGAAATAAAGAAGTTTAAATTAAATTAAGAAATAATTTGGGTATTAATAAAACATAAATGTTTGAACAACAATGCTGGAATCAAGAAAGAAATCTATCCAATTATGAGACGTTATCAAATGGAAACTAAACATTACTTATAATTTTGACTTAAATGAATCCCTTTTTATTAGGATAAGAGGGGAAAGGAATAAGTAATTCATAATTATCAGTCGTACGTAATTAAGGTGACTCGTCCTAGTAAATGACTCAAAATCCATCTAACCTCACATAAAATACACATAGTATTGTTCTTTACACACCAGACACAATATCCTAACTCATTCAAACCCAAACTGAAATAACCCAAAATTAATGACTCAAATCGACTCAACCTGAAGTTTAATCAAACTTAAGATCTACATTCAAACCTAACTGATCATGAACCGAAATTGAATCAGATCTGAATCGAACCTGAATAAGAAAATAACCAATTGAATCCGAACCAATTATTAGCTCGACCCAAATCGAACAAACCCAAAAGTAAATGGTAACACGTTTCAACCCGATTCATAGTACATGTCTCGTTAATACGGGTTGAATTTATTCAGATAATCCAAATCAACACCCCAATTGTGACTAACAAGTCATTTTCCATCAAAGCCGAAGACTAAACCTTATAAAATCCTCCAACCTATTTTTGTACTAGGTTGCTGATTTTTCAGTCTTCTAATCTAAGTAAGCGGCCTCATAAATAACTGTGGTACTAGATGCATTATATTGGAGTACACGTTTAATCCTAGAATACCACCAAGACACCTACCACTCCCTTCCCATTTTTCAACAACATATAAACACGTAAACACTTTGGTTCGAAGGATAAGAAATATATATCAATACTTTACATTGAGATTTACTAGGAAAAGAAAATAATTGAAAGGAGAACTATTTCACAGATATTTACTTTCAATGCTTCTGAAAATCGGAGAAATATAAGAGGGAAGAAAAAAATCAGAAGATTGTAACGATAACTTTCACATGTAAAGAGAAGTAGCTGTATATTTTGGCAAAAAACACGGGATTCCTTACACACAACTCTCGCACCAACACCTTCTAAATCAAATGTTACGCTAATAACGGCAGTAGATTACGAGTTGACTATGGCACAATCGACTGTTATCATAATAGGTGCAGGGCCGTCAGGGCTAGCTACGGCCGCCTGCCTAACCCAGCAATCAATACCATACATTCTACTCGAGCGAGAAGATTGTTGTGCACCTTTATGGAAGAAAAAGGCGTATGATCGCCTTCACCTTCATTTACCAAAGCAGTATTGCGAGCTTCCTCTCATGAAACTGCCCTCCTCTCTGCCTAAATATGTCCCCAAGAAAGATTTCCTTCAGTACCTTGACAACTATGTCGCGCACTTTGGCATCAATCCTTTGTGCGGGCGGCGCGTTGTAAGTGCAAGGTTCGACGAAGATGGAAAGCTTTGGCGTGTCACGGCTAAGAAATCGTCGAATGAAGGCGACGACAACGACGTAGAAGAGGAGTTTGTTGGGAGATTTTTGGTGGTGGCAAGTGGTGAGACGAGTGATCCCTTTGTTCCTGAAGTTGAAGGGTTGAGTAGCTTTCAAGGGAAAGTTGTGCACTCAACACAATACAAATCTGGTGAAGAGTACCAAGGTAAAAGAATGTTAGTTGTTGGAGCTGGGAATTCTGGCATAGAGATTGGTCTTGATCTTGCTAATTATGGTGCTCAAACCTCCATCGTTGTTAGAAGCCCAGTAAGTACTCATAATTTTCTCTACCATCTTCAATTATGAAGTCAATTTTTTTCCCATTTCTATTTGTAGTGTCAAAATTTAAAAAATTTGACCATAAATTATTATCATGTTAGAAATAATATATTCAAATAGAATCTTGTTAAATGTATCTCAAAATAAATTTTTAGAATATTAACTTTTCATAACTTTTGTCTTACAAATTTTTTTTTAAAAAATGCATTAAGTCGTATATTAGAGATAATAAAAAAGTAAATATAGTAAAAAAATTAAGGGATAAAAGAAGTGTTAGATTAAGTATTTTACTTAACTAGACCTATATACTCAACTAGTGAAGGATCTAGGATTTTAAGTTTCAAGGTCCTAATATAACTAAATGATTGGAACAAATTAAATACTTGTATATATTAGATTGGGATACGATACTGATAGATATTAAATTAAATAATTTATGTACATAAGATTAGCTGACAAACTAGTTAAGTGCGGTAAGCTTAGTCCACATGACACAACAATTTATCCGTAATTAACTACATGTTTGGTTGACCTAAAATAAAAAGTCATAATAAAAAATGTTGGAACTGCAAATTCACGGGGATGTCTAATTCACACAAAAATATTACCTAACCTCCCGTTGGCCATTTAAAATTCCTATAATTTGCAACATTTCACGTGTGACATGTCTATCAAACACCTCTTCCCTAATTCCTAAAAAATTGACGTGGGAATTTATTTCTCATAAATTTAATTTATTACGGAAAGTTAATTCTTATGTTCAACAAATAAATAGTCTGATTTCATTCCATTTCATTTTATTCCTACAAGTCAGAAAAGTGTCTAAGATTTCTACTAACAAATATCTAAAACTTTATTATAGTCATATAGTAAAAATGTTACACTCGGTAATTGTTAGGATTCTATTTAAGCAACGGTTAAAGTTGATAAAAAATAATGAAGGGGTGACTTGAGTCTTCATTGTACCTGTTCGCTTGACGACGACTCTTAATTGATTCCTGTTGAGATAATTGAAAGTAAGATGCTAAAAAATGTTAGTCAAAGGTTCATGCACTGGAATTACATGGAAATCATAATTATTATATGGGATAGTTTAATAGTATACTTTTGTAAGTAAGAAATATATTCTTTTTTTATTTTTATTTTTTTTTATATAAAGGGACGTGATTTGATCTCATATATTGGATATCACCCCAAGGTTTTATAAAATAACTAAATCTTTTCCATTTTGTTAATTTCCATTATTCAAAAGTTTGATTTAATGTTTTACAGCAATTACAAACCAATTAAGTGTCAAATAAAAGTGAAAAAAAAAAAAAAACTTAAGACATTGTACAAAGCTAAAAATAAAGCTAGCTCTTCAAATTAGAATGATTTTCTACAAACACTGTGCCCTAGCAAGTTCTAAGGTAGCTACAAAGTTCTAAAGATAGGTGACTCAATATATGACCAGAATTTTAAGTCTTTGATTATAACACAAGTAAAAAAGAATAAAGACTCGAATGTTGAAGGCCATTGTTTATTTACTTGTTGAGCTATCATTTCAATTTATGATTTGTTTAGTTTAATTCTGGCGGACAGTTATCCCTTGTGCGTAAATGACATTCTATTTATTGCTTTTAGTTTTATCAACCTTATTAAAGTCTCTACGTACTTTTCTAATATACCAAAAATGTAACACCATTATGCGCTTTCAGTATCACTTAACGTACTCTAACTATATCCAAAAACCTAGATTCAGCTCATTTGAGTTACTTGTTAACTTACTCATCAGAATCTCTGAGAAACGAACAAATGATATGAATTAAATACCGAGGCTTTTTTGATTCATACTTGATATAAATTATATTAGGATATTGAAATTTTAGATCGATAAAGGTATTGTTATATCAGATGTAGATATTGTTACATCATATATAAAAATAAAATTACGAAAATATCCTTTGATATATTTATATCAGGTATAAATCAGAAATTTTTGATTAAATATATTTAAAGGCTAAATTTTTTTTAACCGATTAGGTTACACTCAAGAACATATGAAGAGATGCTAATCCAAATTATTTGTTGGCATAGTCAAATCTATGATTAAGCTAAAAAAAAAACATGTACACACTCGTCACTGATTGTACAAATTTGACAAGGCCGCTCATGCAAATTTTTTTGTGGTCAGGTTCACATATTGTCTAGAGGAATGACAAGCATGGGGCTGTTTCTTCTGAAGCACTTGCCTCTCAACCTGGTGGACAACTTAGTGGTGATGCTCAGCAAGCTTGTATATGGCGACGTGACCAAATACGGATTAGTAAGGCCCACTGAAGGTCCCTTTTTGAAGGTTACCCTTGGCAAATACCCTATTATTGATGTGGGGGGCTTCCAGAAGATCAAATCGGGTGAAATTCAGGTATATATATCAACCCAGTATCCCCACTTAGAAATTATTATTATTTTTCTATACTAATTTCATTTAAATTTATCTTATCTTGTGTTGTTTGCTAAAAGAAAATTATAAGAAGTTGAAATGAAAATCTGAAAGTTCCTTGATTAACACAAGTGTATGCGACATTGGTATATAACAAGTATACAAAATTTTAGGTGGTTGGTGAAACATTCTATAGTTTAAGGCTGAGTGAATTAGTCGAGAAGAGGATCATAAGAATGATAAGATAAAAGGTAGGAATAAAAAAAGGTTGCGTACATTACACATGTATTTAAAGTTCATAGAAAGATTATTATTGACCGACTCGAAAAGAAAAATGTGAAGGTAATTTGAAGACGAGAAAGTACTTTGTATAAATTTTTTCATTAAAAAATATGATTATTTTGTTAGTTGATTAATATAGTCCATAATCTACAAGTACTAATAGTAATAGATGTTGTGGATACCAATTAGTTTAGTTAATTAAAATTTTGAAAGATAATATTCAAAATCTAAGATCAAATTTCGTTTACATTAATTATTGCCTCTCTTTACACAAGAAAATATAATAATAATAATAATAATAATAATATGTTGAAAAATCTTGAGAAGATTAGGTCGTGTGCTATATGAGGTGGAGAAGTATAATTGGGCTTAGGTCATGGGAATAATTGATGGGTCAAGAAGCTTAATAAGTGCTCTGTCAATATGGCTGAGACTTTAGGCAAATTACAAAGTCCGCACAGTGAAGGTTCGAACAAAGGATGGTCATCAAATCAGGAAATATAACCCTCAGACGTCAATCTACACAGGAGTTTAGTAAGGCATTCTGAAAAATATAACCCTCAGACATCAATCTACACATCAATAAAATTAGGCTCTTATGTTTCAATATTAGCTTGCACTTTGAATATTTGATCGTTAACCCTTACTCAAGACGATAAAGGCTCGCCTTGCCAAAATCATCCAAAATTGCAAATTAGACGGTGCATTCGGGTGTACCATGAACTTCATGGTACACCCGCTCCAAAAAAAATATGAAAAATGTACATAGTATACATATTAATTATGTGGAATGTACATTTTTACATTTCACATGACTGACATGTGTACTATGTATATTTTCCATGTAGGTATTGAACATTTTCCATGTACATAATATATATTTTTTTTGAGCGGGTGTACCATAAGCATGGGACATCTGAGTGCACTGTCACTCATTGGTCCAAAACCATTGACATCTAGTAAAACTTAGGAGTTAGGACTATATTATTTGGACTCATGGATCAAACTTCATTCATTATTACTCTTTTGGAGGTTAGAATGTCCTATATATTTATTCACTTGTCATATTCTGTTAACATCAATGTGTATACCACAGATTTTGCCGGCAATCACAAGTGTAAGGGGCAATGATGTTGTTTTCAAGGATGGTAGGTCTTTTGCCTTCGACTCTATTATTTTCGCCACTGGCTTCCGAAGGTCCACATCTCAGTGGCTTAAGGTAATAATTAGTTCCAACTATTTATATTCAACCAAGTTTAGGATGAACTCGGCTTACTTGGTGCATAGGATAGGATTAGAGTAAACTAGTGTAAAAAAAAAAAAAACAACTTAAGAACTTCGGCCAATTTTGTCCTCTTATTTGACTTGTTTTGATCAAAATTAATGTGACAATCGATATGCTAAATTTTTTTAAGTGAATTAGATTTTTTTTTTTCTATCTACTTCTCGAAAAAGTACTTTTTATAAAGTATAATTATATAACGGGATGTTATCAAACTAAAGTTACTTTTTATAATGTTGGGTATATTGTAAAAAAAAGTTAATCCTTAATAAAACAAAAGTCACCCCTCAATTTAACAAAAATTACTTTGTATTGATTTGTCTTTAAAACAATGTGCAAAGTTTAACTAAAAAGATGAAATTAAAATTAGAAAAAAAAAAAACAGAAGAATAGTAACGAGCCTTTTCTTAGCACAACCACTGAGTATAATGTAGGAAAAATTAAATTTTTTTTTTCTGAAGTTATATGCAAATTCTTTATTGAGTTTATCACCTCAAAATAATCTATTCTAATATATTAAAAAGTCTTCTTACGAAAGTTTATGTGCATGTGACACTCTTTTATCAAATAGATGTCAGATTCATATTTCAAACTCTCATTTAAAAATGTTATTCCTAATTTACTACAAAAATTTGAATACATAACCTCTAAATTAGAAAGTGAGAAATAAACCATCAATCAAACATGATATTATTGGTGACCTTTAAATTAAAAAGTGAGAACTTAACCATCAGTCCAACATGATTTTGTTATTGAATATTATAAAAGTAATAATAATAAAGTCTTCATACTTCACTTAAAAAATTCTATAACAGTATTTGTATATGTTACACATCATAATATGTAATTATATAATATGACACTACTTTGATCATTTTTTTTTACCCTAATTTTTGTAAAAATTATCCTAAATCTCTGGTTTATGTTGACAAGTTATTGTGATAATTGCAAATCAGGGCTTTGTCCAAGACACCCACTGGTACTTATATTATAAACAAAGTCGTATGTAAATGCAATTAATGAAATCATCTTCATAATCATGAACTGTTTAATTATTTTGAAGTAACTAATAATATAGGGAGATGAGTATCTGCTCAATGAAGATGGATTGGCGAAGCATAAATTCCCTAACCACTGGAAGGGTAAAAATGGATTGTATTGTGCTGGTCTTGCGAGAAGGGGACTCTATGGAGCTGCTAGTGATGCTAAAACTATTTCTCATGCCATTAAAACATATATGCAATAGTTTGAGCTGTGTACTGTCTTTCCTGATCATGCTGTGTTTCGTATATGCGTACTCGATCTATCAAGAGATTTTGTTTGATTATTATTGCTGTGTTTGTGTTTTATCCTAACTCTAATGTTGGATATTTATGAAATAAAGATGGCTCGTGTTTCATGTATGAATGGTAGCTTAATATTTGGGGTCGATTGTATAAGTTAGATATACACACTCTCGTTAAACAGGCTAATTTATTATTTTCTCCATAGATGAAATCATTTTTGGTTTATGTATTGTCTATACAAAAATTTGACACATCAAAATTAGGCACATGAAAAGATTCCTCATTGACAAAATTAACTTATGCACTTTTTCTTTTGCCTTTTATGAAAGTTTGATACAATTTTACCAAATGTTTAGCCGTACGACAAATACGTCCCTAATGGCTTGTCAGGCCACATCTATATCATGTGTCTTTTTCCTTTGAGGGCCTTGCTTTTGCATTCCATGTTGATGCCCTTTATTTTGTCTGAGCTACTATTTCTTGGTAAGAAATGATCTCTACCACGGCCACGGTAATTGCCACATCCTCTACCACGACCATGGAACTTTTCACGTTCACCTTTATGAATCACATTTGATTATGATGGACCTGAGCTTTCTATTGCATTTGTCTCATTAATGCCATAGACCCAACTGGCCTAAGGTTGTGATTCTTCACTAGAAGATCATTATTCTGCTCGACAACAAGTAATGCCGAGATTAGCTCAGAATATTTCTTAGAGCCCCTTTCACAATATTGTTGTTGCAATATAATATATTGGGCATGAAAAGTAGAGTGTTTTTTCTATCATTTTTTCTTCTATGATACAGTAATCACAGTATCTCAACAAGGATACAATTCTAAACAATGTCGGGTTATAGTCACTAACAGTTTTAAAGTCCTACTAGAACCTTAGATTAGTCTAGTCAAATTGTGCCTTGGGAAGGAGCACCCTTTTGTGGTGTACATACCTCTCTATTAGGCTATCCCACAATTCTTTTGGGTCTTTTATCAATAAGTATTCAATTTTTGAATTTTCATGTAAGTGGTGTCTTGGCCTTTGCTTTCTCTCCTACTTAATAGTAGTTTGATCACTTTTAGTGCATCATTTTTCTTGCTCTGATGCTACAAGGATTTCTTTAATAGTATGTTCTAAACTTTGGGCTTTCAAATTCATTTGGACATCAACCGTCCATCCCAAGAAATTATGCCGGGATAGATCTAGTATGTTGAATTGTCTTTTCATTAAATCTTCCAGTTTAACTACAAACTAAACAATTATGTCAAGCAAATAGTGTCATGATAAATTAAATATATTTAAAATAATAAAACATTAGTAAATATTATCCCCTTTTTTCTTCTTCTCGCCCTTGATTTATTATTATAAATTATGCATAAATAAGTAACAAAGTTACGCATGATAAGAAAAGATATAATGATAATTAAGTAAAATGTGATAAGTAAAGCAATACAGTGCATAATGATGATAATATGATACACGTGGTAATCAAAGTACATAATAACAAAATGTGCTTAAAATCTACCTAATATGACATAGAAAACCAAGTACAACCATAAATGTGCACACTTTATTACTAATTAATGAGAAAAATCTAAAATACACTTGAGAAAAATTACAAATAACACTAACAAAATCACTGATGGCATTATTAAAACCATATCTCGCTTTAATTTCCTACAATTTTTTTCAAAATTGAAAGTGGGAGGAGGATTTGTATTGTCGATGAGAAACATGATGAGTTGAGGAGGATGAGAATAAATTTTGGTTTTTAGATAAAAGGTAGAATTAGATAAAATTGGAGTGTATGTGGTAAAAAATGGGTGGAAAATCGGGCTTTTATAGAGGATTTATCCTCAAATATATTATACATTGTGTTACGGTAAAGTATCATGTAATATTATTTCAGTGGATAATCATATATTTTTATGGATATAAAAATAATTTATAAAATCGTCTAAAAAAAGGATATCAAATATTTCTAGATAGTCTATGTACATAGGCTTTGAAAAAATAATCAACCATTAATGATAATCTATGCATGAACATATTGATGTACGAAAAATGCAAACATGTAATGTATTTGTATAAATTTTTAGTCCAATAGCTAGGATCACGTACAAAAAATTACATAGTAGGTTTATAATAGAGTACTATACCCGAATAGTAAGGATGTTAGAATATCAATGTATTGATATGGAAATAAGTCATTGTGCGTAAAGTAATATTACCATGTATGAACGTAATAATGCTAGAAAAACTATTATTCTAATGTGAACATATGTGCATCAAAAGTAGTAGTACATAAAGCAAAGTCTATATCATATCATGTGTTTTATTATTTTACAAGTTATTTCTAACTTGTACTATAGACGAAAAAATATTAGCATGACAAAACATGATGTGCAAGTAAAAGAATCGAAAATATATTTTGCGCAAGTTATTTTTCTACGCAGGCAAAAGAAGCATTAATTATGTAAAACCTTTTTGAGTTTCTAATATAGAGGATCCCAAATATGGGCATCTATAGAGCATTCTCCTCAAAATCTTTTTGTAAGAACTTTTGTTATGTATAAGAATAGATATAACTTTACCTAAGAAAGAATTCGAGCTGATAACGTGTTATGAAATAAGAATACAAACTTACAAAGATTGATAGAATGATGTTGTAAAATAAGATGAACACAAGTTAGCAAAAACTAGAGAGAATGAGTTTTTACTGACGTAATTTTGAATGTCTTATAATGAGCATTTGTACCTCTATTTATACTACTAGAATTTACTATAATTATATGTCTAATGTCAATAATTTTCAATTATAGATAATTTATTTTATATATAGTATAAAAAATACAAATGTAATAATAAAAGTAAAGTTATATTTTAGTCAATAAAAAGTGTCATTCATATATATACGTTTCATAATAATGTACCGATGTATGAAGAAAAAACCACATTTTGAGGAACAACTCAGAAGTTAGTTGGTCGGGTAATCATTTTAGCTTTTGACTGCTGTAGTTATTCAGTATTGAAGCCCCAATCCTGTAAAAAATTACCGAAGAGCAGCCGGCGAAGGAGCACATCGGCGCCTCCGCCACCTTTCATTGGCGACCGATTCCTCAAATCCTTAACGCTCCAGATTCCGATCAATGGCGGCATTGTGTCGGTTCTCTCGCTCCAGTCGCAGACTGCTCCCATATTATCTCTCCCACTCTCCTCTCCTCTCTCCACTCTCCACTCATCCCAATCCTATCTCCGGCCCTAACCCTAATTACACAACCTCTGATCTCAATTCCAACTTTTTACACCATAATTCAATTCATAGGCCATTCTATCATTTCAAATTATACCAGAAACCGTTCTTCAATCCGTATTCTACCACGCCCGAAAGCTCGAAACTTGAGAAACCGGGCAACGAAGACGAGGAAGTTGAGGAGGAAGTGAAGAGACGGAGTGAGACTTCATGGGTTGACTGGTACTTACCGCGTAAAGCTCGGCCTTATGCTAAGCTTGCTCGGTTTGATCGGCCTATTGGTACTTGGTTGCTCGCTTGGCCATGTATGTGGTAAGAGCTCGGCCTTTGTTCGTGTTTCGAACGATTTCTGTTTAATCTTTAACGGTTTTTTCGTATTTTGATTTTGTTTATGATTGGATTAGTTGCAATTTTAATGGTGTTAAGTGATTAGGCGAGAATGTTACGGATAATTGCAGTACAGATTCGTGATCGAAATGTTGAGTATTGGACGCTTTTGTGTCATGAGATCATATCATGTAAATTACTTAGTACAGTGAGCTGTAAGATTCAATAGAAACTTAGAAAATAATCTAACTAGTAAAGGTAATTACTTTGTGCTTCTTGGTCTCGTTGCTTTGTGCAATCAACGTCCTAACCTCTCCTGATACCCGGCTTATCGAGGTATTTATTGAGGTTGCAGTGGTGGTCAGCATGAACTGTTGGAATGAGGGAGGGGATTGATTTACTTGTTCATAGTTGTTTAAGCTGGTAGCTGAATTCCAGAATTTTAAAACATTAATAATGACAATTTCAGAATCAGTTGGAGGATTGAGTATGTAGAACCCGCATATTTTGTACAAGAAAGCTGGCTGGACTTTGATCTGTGCTTGATTGCTCTTTGTACAGAGTTTTTTTTTTTTTTTTTTTTTTTTAATGTAAGGAATTTAGTTATGTTTATTGATGTGAACGCCTCAGTGGGGAAGTTCAATGTTGACTACATCTGATTTCTTATGAACTTAATTTCATATAGTAACAAATGAATTCCCTCCTTGGCTAGTTTCTAGCTTATTTTTCATTTCTTTGAGAGTGTAATTACGTTACTCATGTAATGTATTGGGGAATTGTTGGCTAGTTTATGTGCTTATTAAATACTATTGCTAAATCTTTTCCTCCCTACAAGGCTGATGACCGGTAATTTCAGACTTGCATCGCAACTCAGTAGTATTCTGAAAAAATTTGGAGTGGAGAAATAGAAATCTTGAGGTTGACTTTTAATTATGAGGGAAAAGGGGCATTTCTAATAAAAACGTTTCTAGTAGGCATTGGTTTAAGGTTTTTATTGTAATCGAATCTTGTCCTTTAGCTGTATTCCTAATTCATTACGCCTAATAAATTTTGTTGTTGTTGTTAACAACAAAATTTTGTAGCAGGCGAGCACATCTAAATATGCTGATTACCCGCGTTTTTCCTTTCCTAAGCCAAATGTAATGTTTTTTATTGGGTCAATGTTTGGTTTTAAGATAGATAGCGAAGTGGGTTCCCATTCTTTTCCTCTAGGATTTATATACGCTTTATAATGCTCCTTTTTAAAATTTACTGTTATGGTTTAGTATATTTAGAGTTCCATTTCATGAGCAACTGGGAGCTTGCTAGTTTGTTTTCCAGGTGATGATCTTGATATTATGGTATTCTTTGGGACCTCTGGTTATTTTTTAGAGCCATTTGTTGAAGTGTCTTCGCACATTACTTTATCCATGGAAAAGAGTAATTAGAATGCCAAAATCCTTGATACCGGGAAAGAATTTTATTAGAGTGTGGCTTCTTTAAGGATTGATTTTAATGCTAAAGCATTTGGAAGGAGGGAGTCTTGATTGCAGAAGTGGTAATACTATATACTTCAAGGCCTGGACATACATACATTTGCACTCCATCCCATAATTAACTATATGTTTAGGTTGAGAGCACGCAAATGATGAATGTTGCCTTGTGTATTTTGTAAATGAAAAATTTAAGGAGGAATAACTGATATGGAGAGAAAAAGGAGTATGAGATTTGGTGAAGGTAGAGGTAAAAGATTGATTTTGGAATATGATGTTATTATAGTTAACTTGAATAGGTGGTTTGAATTTTTTTTTAGGATATTTCAAAGTTGTAATTGCAATGTTCTTTAAGGTATGAGAGGAGTATTTACAGAATGAGAAATGTAATGAAAAGAATTCCAATATATTATTCCATTTTGGACAGTCTTAAAAGGATAGAGACAACACATTTTTTGCCAACATGCCTGACCTGGGGTAGCAAGCAAAGTCAGATGCTAGAACTTTCTGATTATCATCTTGATGCTATGAAACCCATGAGGAGAATGATCAATTTAGGAGCAAGCGATATCAATTACTTTTATTCTCTAATCACATTAGGAACATGGTTAGGGAAGATGGAAACCTTGATTTTTGTGAGATGTTAGAACAACCAACACTGACCAATCCCACTGATGAAAGAGTTCAGCAACTAGAGGAGATGAACTATAGACTCCTAGTAGTATTCGAAACACAAGTTATAAATTAGGAGGATGAAAGGGTCGATTCTATTCTAGGTTGGCAGTCCACAAGCCTAGAACTTATGATGGAGATATTAGTCCTGTTAATTTTGAAACTGGATATTTTATTTTATATGGAGAAGCTCTGGAGTCCTAGCATTATTAGCATCATTCTGCGTGGAGGGATAAGCCGACACATGGTGGAAGATGGTCAAGGAAGTGGCATTGCAACCAGACTTTACTTGGGAAAATTTTGAAGATGTTAAGGGATAGGTACTACCCCCCTGCTTCAGAGGATATTAGAGGGTTAATTTATGTATTTACAGCAAGGAAAGATGATGTTGATAGAATATGCAGCTTAGTTCATTGAGTTGTCATGATTGCTATGTATGTTGTGAGTAGAGACGAACTCAAAGATGATGGGTTTCTAAGGGTTGACTTTCAATATGCGGGAGAAAGAGTAAAAGGGTCTAAGGAACCAATTTGGTGAGGGTACCATGTCACTTTGTTAGCCATGAGAGTTGTGTGTAAGTCCAAGTGAGAGAATATAATGGCAGGGCAAGAGGATTAGGACGAGCTTTGTTTGAAAAATCTGAAAAAAGTCTTGGAAAATCTTAACCCAAGTCATAGCTGGCATTTATATATAAAAAAAGAAGTCTGTCAAGGATTTTGGACCAGAGTGATGATCTGGAATTATAGTCAAGACCAAGCTCAGCCTTGCTTCTATGTTATTCTTGGCTAGGTTCTTAATGATCAGCTATTTCTTTTCTGTTTGAACTTTAAAGTCCAATTCACATTAGAGAGAAAATACATTATAATCTATGTGGATGTGGTATCTTGTTGTGTTACTAGTAAGTACTTGCTTCTTAAATTATAAATTATCCAAAATAAAATTGTCTGCTAGGAAAGGAGTTGCCTTTATCATAGAGTTTGACCATGAGCATGTCATGATCATTACTAGAAAAAGACCATATTGGATAACACTAAAAGAGTTGATAAAGGGTAATCAATTGGACTCTTGAATTTGAAATTTAGTTTACGGTTACCTCATGCAACTCTCTGTCATTAGATATTAGATGATTGATAATAGGAAGGTTAATGTTACTTGCATTTCCTGCTGTAGTGTAAAACATCCTTGGCTTCCTTGCTAAGCTTCAAAAGAATGAACTGCTTTGCTCCCCAACTTCCTTGTGAATATTAAAACAGTACAAACTTGGTGAATCTGATAAAAATCGGTTGAACTCAATATTTTTGTGTATCTGAATGCTTATTTACTCTATGTTTTATGACCTTAAGTATGTTAATAGTCTCATTTGTGGTAAGAATTTTAATTTGACCTTTTTGTTCATGTTTCCAAACTATATTAGTTTAATTTATATTAATTTCTTTGCATTTAACTTTATTTATGGTTGGACTATCTGTAATTGTATTGCTGTTTAGTTCTGAGGAAAGAATTTAGAAGTAATTTTAGTACAAAATATCGATCCACACTGCTGATTATCGAATGGTATTGTGTCATATGATTTACAATGAGCTGTAGGATTCAAGAGAAACGAACCTAAGCATTTCAGATGCCCACCAAGCTCTTTAAATGTGTCTCAGTGAGCCATAAAGGTTATTGCTTTCTGCTTCTTGTATCTCGGCACTCTGGGCAATATACATCTTCTCCCGATACCGAGCCTGTTGAGTGGTTAGTGAGGCTGCAGTGTTTGTTGGCAATATTAGCATTGAACTTCTTTTAATGCTCCTACTTTTATATTTGTTGTGGGGGTCCAGCCTCATGAAGGTCTTGGTAAAATTGGTCAGGCCAGTGGATTCTTTGGGTACCTTTATTCATTTTTAGAGCCATAACAGCCATTTAAGATGTGTCTTCATATCATTACTTAGTTCAAGGAAACGAGTAATATTACGTAACATTTTTATCTGAGTGTGGATTTGGCTAGGATGATTCTAGTGACATAGTTTGTGAAAGGTGAAATTTCAGATTGTAGAAGTGGTAGTATTATTACTTCATGGTATATAGACATGCGTGCATTTTCATATTCTCTCCACCCTCTAATCAATTTCATATGTAATAGTTGTAAAATTAGATTTTGAATTGAAAATTTTTACGAGGGTATGATCAAGAGAGAAAAAGAGTGCAAAAATTTGCAATGGGGTAATTTTTGAGGGATGAGGGAGTAAGAAGTATGGTGAAAAGAGAAAAAAAAGGGAAAATAGTCCATATAATTTATTTTAAACTGCAAAGTTCAGTAAGATACAAGGGGAGTATGAATGAACAAGAATGTAGTAAAAAGAATGCCAAAATGTTATACCATTCTTGGTGACTCGAAGAAATAGGGACAAAGCATAGTTTTCCTACATTCCTAAGCATGGCAGATGAAGGTGGCTGAACTAAACAATCTATCATTTGATGTGAGATACTTGAAATTTCTTGCCATTACCTAGGCACTCCAAACCCATGAGGAGAATGACCTGTTTAAGAGCCTGCATGGCGATTGTAAACTTTGACATCACATAAAGTTCTTGTATAAATTCCTGATTGTGCTATGTTTCTGCCTTCTACTTAGATAGATTCCTGCTACTGTTTTTAGATCTCAGCATCTGTAGTGGAGTAATTTCTGGTTTCATTTGTTTGTGCATGCAGTATGTTATCATGGAGATAAATCTTTTACTTGGATTAGAGAGTACACATGGATATTTGAGCTTTTAGTTTCTCATTTCTAAAATATGTTCAATTAACCTTTTGAGTTCCAATTTTGTAAAACATTGCTGGATCTTGTTTCATTCTTTCTTGATTTTACAGTGCTGATCCTGGGGCTTGCATTCCTATCTTTATGGAAAAAATCTACTGTTTTCACCCAAAAGCTGTCAAAAACTTTGTCTATGCTTTATGAAGCATCAACCTGGCATCTTTATCTTCTACTTTTGGTCCTTAGGTCCATTACCTTGGCAGCAGAGCCAGGATGCCTTCCTGATTTCAAGATGCTTGCTCTGTTTGGTTGTGGGGCTTTTCTTCTAAGGGGAGCTGGTTGTACAATAAATGATCTCCTTGATCAGGATATTGATATAAAGGTTATTTTTTTTTATTTCTGCTATCTTTGGCATGCCTCTCTCATATAACACAATAATTTTTAGATCATCAATCTTCCTTTCTCTCCTAGATGGTTGTATCTGCTTCTCACTTAAAGAAAGCTGTCCGATGAAGTAATACATAGGGTTCAGTGAAATCTATGTTTAACTGAATTGCTTGGCTGTTAAAAATCTGTAGTCACATATGTGTATCTGTACATACTTCACTCCTTCCAGTACCTAGTTTGGTTTATTCATAATGCATTCCTGTTTCCCATTCAGGTTTGTAGCGAGTTAAAGTAATGTATCTTGGGGGGGGGGGTTATCTTTTGTTATGAATTTCTTGGATTGGAGCCATTACACTTTTTTGATACTACTTGCTTTTGTATTCTTATTAAGCATGAGAGATAAACTTTTTCCAAAACTTTTAGGGAGTTGCAATAGTTTCTTTTATACAAGGCTCTCTTGTAATGAGTTGTTCAGGTAGGAGCCATGGATCACACTTAGGTTTTCATCATTCAAGAGCAGGGTTTTAAACTTGTTAGTTCTTAGTGTGAATAAAATCTGGGTGGCTTAAAAGAAAATTCTATAAGACTTGCATTTTTATATCGGTTGGAAGGATGAGATATCAAAAAATAGCATATTAAAAAGATGAGTGTAACAGAAATGTGTATATTTAGGTGGATGTGTGGTAACATTTCAAGGGAAAAATTTAGGAATGTGGATATTCAAAAGAAAGTTGGAGTGGTGGATATTGGGGATAAGATAAGGAAGAATCGATTAGGATGGTTTGGGCATGTTGACGTACTGAGGAAGGTGGATGGTTGAGGTAATGGAGATTTCAAATGCAATTGTAGAAAGCCTAAGATGTCTTAAATGGAGAGAGTTTAAAAAAACATAAAGGAAATGGGTTTGTAAAACAATGTGTCACTAAATAGGAGTGAATGGAGGAAGAAATTTTTTGTGGATGACGATAGACATGAAGGCTTGGCTTTGTTATTGTTGTTGTTGTAGTTCTTAGTGTGAATAATACTCATAACTAGGATCGGAACTAAGAATCTGAAATTAGAATTTGTTTGGAGTAGAGTAAGATTGATCTTATGTCTATTTATTTTCTTTTCCTGGTAGTTTAGTATTTCTTAGACATTTGACCCAACCCATCCTTGGAAATGGCCATTATGTAGTTGATATCAATGTGTTTTCTTCATATAGTAGGACTCTATAATTAGCATATACATTCAGCGTCAGTTCTAAGCAAAGAATGATATTCTTATTTTTCAGGTGGAGCGTACTAAGCTACGACCAATTGCTAGTGGTCTTTTGACTCCATTTCAAGGGCTTTCCTTTCTAGGTGTACAGCTTCTATTGGGTCTTGGGATTCTCCTTCAACTGAATGACTATAGGTAAGTTCTGTATCATATCTGCTCTGCACAACTAAGATAGATTGGCTTTCTAACTCCAGTAATACTATTTTCCACTTTTTCAACTCTTCAATACCCTTTTGCCTTTGTACCAAAAGGCCAACGCCGTTAAAAGCTCCTTGTTATAACTTAAGGTAAAAAGGTTTATCACTGATCAAGTGAAGACAACTATTGAAGGTAGCTATGACAATTGTTATATCAGTTTCTTTGCCTATCTTATGAAATTTTATATACTCCTGTTCCATATCAATTGCCCTATTTGGCAAAATGTCCATATCACAGAGGGGAAGTTCCTACCAACAATAAATTTGTTTTGGATGGTATGCTGTAATTGCAAAAATTTAAAGTGAAACATCAGAAAATGGAAACTAAGGAAGTTCAAATGAAAAAGAGTAGTGGGATTTAGTGGTTTATGCCTATTCCCTTTCCAGTTTATCCAGTGTACATGCAGAGCGTATGCTCTGTTATCAAACTTACGTTTGATAGCCTTGAGTCACCTCACTATGATGTACAATAAATAATAAGATCAAAGGTAAACTAGTGAAGAAAATACTGTCTTTTCTTGCAGGTTCCGGTCATTTTTGTCATTTTCAGATTCTCTGTACTCCAGTGGTTGTCTGCCGCTCTATAGTGACTAATGCCTTACCATTAGACGGAGTCTGCATGAAGGAGATAGTGTTAGCAAGATGGAAAAAGTAGCCATTTTGGTGAGGGATCCACGCTACTTTGCTGGCCAGGGAGTTTTGTGGGAGTCCAAGTGAGAGAATATCTTGGCAGGACTAGGGATATGGATGTGTTTCTGTATGGAAAAATCTGAAAGTCAAGTCTTGGAAAATCTAAAGCCAAGTCTTAGCTGGCATTAAATAGAAATGCTGTATGTCAAGGATTTTGATATGAGTAATTATTTGGGTATTATAAATGTCAAGACCAGGCTCATCCTGACTTCTGAATTGGCCTTTTGGCTTGGTTTAGATTGATTGACTACTTTTTGTCTGCTTAAGCATTTGAGGTCCAACTAGACTTTACTATATAGTTCACCATCATTTGAGGGAAAAGACGATGTAATTATGTGAACCCTTGCTATTGGCACAGTATATGTGTGTGTCATAGTAAAAAGTTGATTCTTAAATTTAATTTTATAATCATAATTAACTGCTTAGAAAAGGAGCGGCCAGGCTATATAGTTTGACCATACCATTGCATGACTGTTACTAAAAAGGTCATTATGGGTAATGCCAAAAGCATTAACCCCTACTCAATCAATGGGGTTTGGCTGGAATTCAGATTTGTGAGGTTTGGAAGAGGAAAGGAGGAGTTATGGAGAAATGTTGTGATGGCTATCCTAGGAATTATTTGTTTGGAACAGAATGCAATGATTTTGAAGGTAGCCGTTGTTTCCCCTGATATGTTATGGGTTAATGTTTCTTTGTTAGCGTCTTTGTGGGCAAAAGCAAATGGAGCTTCCTCAGTTTACTCTCTTGGGGATTTACAAAGGAATTGGATTAATTTGTAAACTTTATGCGTTTTGATAGAGGTAATCATATCCTCTAGCTGTACTTCTTTATTTTTGCTTAATAAAATCTTTTCCTTATCAAAAAGAATTTTTTTTTAATCAATTTGGTTTTTAGTTTGTGGTTACCTGACTTACCTCGTGTAATTCCCGGGCAATGTGAACTTGATGATTGATTGCAAACTAGAAAGTTCATTTTACTTTTATTTTATGGTGTATTTGAGAGCATTCTTGTTATAATTCATCAGAATTAACTGATTTTTGCTCTCGAACTATATAGCAAGTATTGACAGAAAACAAACTTTTGAACTCAATATTCATGGTATCTTTATGCTTTTATTTTAGTCTATAATAATTGATCAGTATTGTGTTGGCATCCATTTGATCAACAGCCGCATTTTGGGAGCTTCATCCTTGCTTCTAGTCTTCTCATATCCCCTCATGAAGAGGCTGACTTTTTGGGTAATGATATTTATGGAGCATTCTATTTTCCTTTGTAGCTGCTTGTCTACACTAGTGGTATCACCTACTGATGCATATGGAATATGATATTGTGCAACTGCAGCCCCAGGCATACCTTGGGTTGACCTTTAATTGGGGAGCACTTTTGGGATGGTCTGCTGTCAGAGGAAGTTTAGACCCTTATGTAGTCTTCCCATTGTACATTTCTGGTGTTTGTTGGACTTTGGTCTATGATACTATTTATGCTCATCAGGTATTATCCCTTCTCGTAGTTTTTATAAATATCTGTACTTAAATGGCCAAACCCTTTAACTGTTCTATTATACCTACCATTTGAAAATGGTTGTGTGTAGAACTATGCCACCCTACCAGCACCCCCCCAAAAAGAAGAATTGCCATGTTTCAGTTAATTGTTTAAGTTTTAGGTTGGTCTGTGTCAAAAACATGATTGCTGTTAATTAGGTTGCCGTTTGGAATGTAAGATTTTAATTCTTTGGTGAATATCTTGAGAATCAAACCGTTTTCTCTTAATCGTCTCCTGATTTTCTTTTAAATATGATTGGATAAAAGATCAGTGATATTATAATTTGATGCAGGATAAAGAAGACGATTTGAAAGTGGGTGTAAAATCTACAGCCTTGAGGTTTGGAGACTTGACAAAGGAATGGCTCACTGGGTTTGGATCTTTATGCATAAGTAGTCTCGCTCTCAGCGGATACAATGCACATTTGGGTATGCATGTTTTATATTCTGTGCTAATTTTTTCTAATTTGTTCTTTCTTTTCCTTTAGTTTATGGATTTGATTATTTGAAGCCACCTACTTTTTATTCTTAACTGATAAAACAGGATGGCCATATTACGCATGTTTGGCTACTGCATCTGGGCAGATGGTGTGGCAAATTTATACAGTTGACTTGTCAAATCGTGCTGATTGCAATAGAAAGTGTGTTCTTCTCTCTTTGACCTAATGGCTCTCTTTAGTATTAAATGCTTGTAGGGAACTGGTTTTGATGTCCTTGTGCAGTGTGTTGAACAAAAAATTTTAAAATGCGGCTATAATTTGTAAAGAACTACGAAGTATGGTCTTGCATCAGAATTACTGTGTACACATCGATATACAGTGGGTCTTTCTTTTTTGTTTTTGTAAGTGAGGGGAGGGGGTGGTCAAATTGTTATACCTACCTATGTTGCATTGATATGAATCCAAATATGGATACGGATATAGGCACGGGTATGGGTACGGAAAATGGCAAAATCATTTCATTGCTAGTGAACTATATTGTACCAATACGAATCCTAATATGGGTACGGGTACGAAAAACTGTAGGTCATACGCGAATCTGTGCAACATAGATGCCTACTAAGATTGACCTCTGATTTTGTTGGTCACTGCACCAAGGATGAGCATTTTATGATGTTCTTCCATTGTTTTTTCTAAGCTCTTTGATAAATGTTCCAAACTTCCAATTTAATTTAGCAAGATTTAAGATTTAAGTTTTACATTCATAGTGATGGCTTTTGGAGAATGTCTGTCAGAATTTATTACTCCTTTGAGTCCTTCCCTCTCATAGTCATTTACATGTACTATGTTGTCATATTGGAATGTCTCAGACCTAAGTTATCTTACTTATCATACGGCTGTAAGTTTTCCTATCTAAAGTTCTCATTAAAGCTTGGGCCGCACATCTACCTTTTTCACTTGTCCCTCCTTGAATATCCGTTCCCTTGAGCAATGTAGCTTAACTCTAAGACTACCTGTCAAAAACAATAAAACTTGTTGACGGAGCCCTACCCTTCCACCCTTAAGAATAAAATATGGGCTAAGTTGTCTGGTATGGTAGCTATTGGATAAGATGGACAAATTTTAAAAGACAAACTATTTATACATATATGGTTGAGGAAAAGACTAAAAGCCTCTGCATTCAGAAAAATCTCCCTATCTATTGTTGAAAGCAATCCAAATGATTCAACTCTTCAACAAGTCAATGTCTCTCTGAAATTAAAAGTTCAAGTCATCCCCAAATACATATTAAAAGAATACAGACATACCTTAGAAGTCGTCTTTTTTTATTGCAAAGGGTTAGGCAATGTGAACTTGTATTGTCCTATTTCATGCCATTTTTAACTTTTCAGTTGTGCTCTTGTTAAAATTTACTGTCTCCTTCTGCATTACCAGGTTTGTGTCAAATAAATGGTTCGGTGCTCTCATCTTCAGCGGTATCTTGTTTGGAAGATTGGCCTCATAGCTCTTATTGTAAAGGTATTACAACTTTTCGTTTCTATTGTAATGGAGAAGGCATAGTTCCGTACTATGCCAATGTTGTCTGGTAGTAACTGAAAATTACTTAGCTGTTTTTCCTGAAAACTGCAGTTTAGTTGATTTCTCCATATGGTACGTTCGGCCAAAGAAGGTGACCAGACATTCTGTTGTTTGGTGAAGCAGGGGAATGGCATGTTGGTTGGCTCTCCTTTTGGATATTATTAGATTGATCATGTTATCTCCTAATTTCTTCAGAGTAGATCTGTACAGAATGTTTTGGTTCTTTCCAGGATTCTGAGCATTTTTCAGACCCATGGGGTGTATCTTCAATGCTTCTACAGCTTCTTGCTTCGTTCCACAAGGGGGTTAGATGAATCTGTGGTTCAGCCTTTCCAAGCATATAAACCATATATTGACTCGAGTTTTTACATAGAAAAGGCAGCCTATAGCCCTGTTCAATTCTTTGAAGCACATATTGCTTTGATGGGTAGTAATTAGGATTTGTATTGCATTCCTTGTCTTATTGAACAGTGTCGTAGTGGCAGCCATGATTGTCTTCAGTATGGCTTGTTCGAATCTTTTTTGGTATCCTTATTAGCATTGGCTGGAATGCCCCGCCCTAAAGCAAGTTCAAGTTGACTGGTCGATTGAGCTGTTACCTAAGTTTTTATTTCTCTTTGAAGCCTCCATTTGTTTTTTCTCTTCCCAATCATGTTGTTTTATTTGATTCATTTCTTGATGCAAAAAATTATTAGTTGATTCATGACTACTACGACATCAATGCTGTTGTGGAATGGTGTAACATTGTTTACGCAATTACAAACCAACTACAAAGTACTTCGTATACATTTATTGGATAGACAGTTCATTCTGTTGTCATTTATCTACTTAATGGGTATGTAAACAAAGCTATCAGTATGAATATATTATTTAGATTGTTCATTTGATTGAGCAATCATTTTATCACAAATTTCTTTTAGGTTCATAAAAATTATATAATATTTCAGTTTGATCAGCTTTTGACTGTTACTGAAGTTAAACCATGCTTGTTTTAAATCATAAAATTCTTATTGAAAACCTTTTATATCAACGTTAACATTCCGAATCAAAGTATTTGTTTTGAAATGAAAACTAGACAAAACAAAGAGATGAAGAAAATGGTGAGGAAGTAAGACTTCAATGATATATTTTGTAGGGGGTAATAACCAATGGAAATGGTATGAAATTTGAATATGCCATTTGGTAAGTGAAAATTCATGCTAATGTCTATGGTAATGTTCACAAATATTTGTACAATAATATTTAGAAAAGGTATGAAGTTCTTGACTAGACCTAGACACAGGTTAGGCTGGCTCATGAGTGGCCTAAGCACATCCCACTTGTGGCCCGACCGGACACAAGAATCGAAGAAATAGGCCTGAGGCATGCCACAGATAGAAGATGATATATTCGGCATGAGCCTGATGGGTGGCCTGAGCATAGCTCGCTTGTGGTCTAGCTTGATACGAAAATCGAAGAAGCAAGCTTGGGTTTTGCCATGCAGAGGAGTTGAGATTTTCGACACGAGCACGACGGGCAATCCAGGGCATAACGTACTCGAGTCCAAATGATATTTTCTACAGCAAGTTCCTAAGTCTTCCAACGGATAATTGCTTGTAATGGCTAGTAGAAACTTTCTAACAGGTATAATTCTAAATTTTCCTTAGATACTATCTCATTTTTATCATTTTATCAAACAACATAATTCTCATATATTCATTTGATCTTCAATATCGTTTAATCTTCAAAGTGTTTCAAAGTATCAAATATTTTGTTTATTTTTCAAAAACGATGCAAGGACAATTAATGTAAGTTTTGAATTGGTTGTAAGATCTAACTCATCTTTATTTTTATTAATCACTACTAAAATCGTTCTTATTATTATTGTTATTGTTATTAATATTGCTATTGCTATTACTATCACTATAGTTGCTTTTTATTAATTTTTAATTTGTTATTACTATAAATTACTTTATTTTATACTATCAATTACCCAATAGCTTTAAACCCATACTCCTCCTCTAACAAAGAAAATACATAGCTACTAGTAGTGACACTATTGCTGCCACCCAAAATATGGGATTTGATCAATTTAGCAATGTATCCCAACCCTTGAAATACTTTTAATTCAGCTTTTAAACACAATGTATAACAACCTAACCAAAATTATGACCTAAAAATGAAATTCCTTCTTATTCAACAAGCCAAATAATCCAAAATATATACATTTGGGTCTAATCACCATTCAATCCAAAAGTATGGAGGTGGTAAAGTAGATGCTTTATTTTCAAACCCATTAGAGCAATGATCCATCGAAATGGAAATGACAACTAAGAAAAATTGAATGAGTAAGGTTTGGAACTATTTTTGTTGAGTAAAAATGAAACCAAAGTTAAGAGTACATATAACAATGGTTACTCGGCTAATCCAAAAGTGGGACGGGCAACTCACTATATATATTAAAATATGTGGTCGACCATCTACTGATCCAACTCAACTCAAAATTTTGACATATATTAATACAACATTACAACCACAATACAAAAAAATTTCCTTAGAAAAATAAACTATTTGTTCTTCTTAAATGAAAATTTTCATGGAGTACAAATTAGAATTTGTTAAAGAGTTAACTAATCTTCCTTATAGAGTTTCTTTAACTACAGATTTACAGCATAGTAGTTTTGGACTATATTATATGTGCATAACTTTTCATTGGATGGATAGCAAATGGATGTTAAAAAAATATATAATCAATTTTAAAATGCTAGAACACCCCCATACCTTTTTTGTATGGATGTTTCCAATTGGTATCTATATAAATAGGATGTAAAAGGATCAAAGAAAAGCCCTAGCAACGTACTAAACTTGCAAAACCAAGTACTACACTTACACCCCTATGTATGAAGCTCACTCACTTTAATCCAATTAGCCCACAATAAATCAAAGCCAAATGTGGAATTTCAAAGTCTCACTCAACCTTTTGATGTATAAGCTAGCTTAGAATTCACACAACTCTCAAACTGACCGATTTAAGCCTATGCGAAACACCAGAGAAAACCTAATATTTGCTTACTTGAGTTTGAGTATAATTGATCACTTGAATGAATAATATGATTCCAAGTCAGAAGTAATGTTTTAAGACTTAATTCAAGCAAATCAAATTTCTAAATAATTATTCAACATCCACACATAATAAGAACATATTTCACACAAGGCTTGTGTAATCTTCCACGTTGGTTCTCTCTAAATTATTTCTTATGAAAACCCAACTTATAGATTACGAATCATGTAACAAGTAACCAGATTTTAATAGCATATATTAACATATGAAATCAAGAAGTTACGTAGGTCTTCAAACAACCAACAATTACTAAACATGCAATTCAAATGAACTAACTAACAAGTAACTAGGACAAAATAAAGTTATCAATTACTCTACTAAAATTCACCAAGTAAATGATACCTTAGGACGCCTCTTAATTCTTTGAGATACATAATTCACCCCTCAAAGAACAAGGTTTCTAAGATCACCATCTAACGTGCCAAGGTTGAACTAGCAAGGACACTAATGCTTACACAACTCGTGCAATACAAAAGCAAGAAAAAGTTTAACTTCAAATTTCTGAATATCCACACAAGACCCACAACTTAGCCTTTAAATAAGATAAGCTTGCAAGAGTTTAACAATAATAATAAAAAACTAATCATAAACACTAAGTGCATAAATAAGTTCAGCAAAATTAAGAAACAAACGCCTATTAAAGCTAGACTTTGAGTTATCTTAGAACTCTTATTAAACTTAGTAATTAAACTATAATAAAATACTTAAGATTTTGATTGCGCTTGGACTCTAAAGAAGTTGCTACTTGTTGGACTCTTTCTCCATGGTAAGAATCCTCCTTAAAATATTCACAATTCTTGAATTCTTCGACTCTTCAAGATTCCTCAAATTCTTGGACTCTTTAAAATCCTCAAGTTCTTGGACTCTTGTAGCTTCATAAGTGATGGATCTCCAACTAAGCTCCAATAGACCTCAAAGCTTTGCAATCCAAGCCATGCAAAAACCAAATCCAAAATCTCCTCTTTGTAAAACTCACTAAGCTTTTTGGTCATTGATCCATGAGCCATTATATAACAATCCTAGTCTTAATAATGATCATCATTTAAAGTAGGTAATTGATTTTATAATCTTAGGGACAAAATCATGTCTGTGAAATTTGATGCTATAACATCCATGACATATACCACAAATATGGTTAAGCAACAAATAATTTCATATGAGATGGAGATGCACTTTTATATTAAATGTATTTTTCATATTCGTAATTTGTGTGTGAAGGATGGAATCAGTAAAATCGGTCCATATTATGAAAATTTTGAAATGATATTCTTACCATTAACAATTCTTCTATGAGATTTGCGGAATGGAAAGCATTTCTTCGACAACAAAAGTTAAAGGTTGCTATTAAAATCAGAACAAAATGTCCAAAATATGGACTCCACTTGTGACATGTTGAATGAGGTGATCAAGTACAAGGTTGCCATAACGGTATTTTTAAATAAAATAATTTCCACAAATGGTTTTATTTGAAGATGATTGGACTAAATGTGAAAAGTATATGCAGTTTTCATAATAATTATATAGCATGAAACAATATTTTTCTTCTGTATATAATCCTTGTTCTTAATCTTTTCTTTACACTGCATACTTTCCAACATTGATTCCAACAAGATTGATGATGGTGAAATTGAATCCAAAATATGGAGGAAAAATGGTGTATATATTACACCAAGATTCCTATCATCTATATTTTTGCTTCTTTATTAAATCTAAGGTGAAATTTGGATGGCACAATTCAGTTACTTAATATTTGTTTTCAATCCATGAAAATTGATGATGGTGTTAATTCTTAAAGAACTATTACAACTAACCTTTTTAAAAATTTATATAGAGTTTATGAAGCTAAATATGGTTCCAATTCTTAATTCGCTCTTATCCTATCATCCAATAATGTAAATAAAAGGGCGAAGCGTTTATTTGCACAAGTTGCTAATATGACGCCTAAGTTTTCAAGTAATGAATAATCTAGGAGGCTAAAAGAGATGTTTCAGAGTTTCAGATATACTTAAGCTACGACTTCAAGAAAGGCATGGCCGATGAAGAAAATTATGACATGGACATCCTCAGTTGGTGGAAAGGACAAAGAATAAAGCATTTAATCTCTCTCTATATTTCCTATTTATATTTTCTCTTCCGCTACGCATATCACCATAACTAGTGGTATCCGAGCTAAAGTTTCATAATGTCGAGTATAAATTTGACATCGAGAAATTTGAAGGTAAGATAAGTTCTAGCATTTAGAGGGTTCAAATGAAAGTTGTTCTTACCAGAATGGAATAAAAAAGGCTCTTGAAGGAAAAGCCAAGAATCCATTATCAATGAATGACGAGCAATGACAAGAGATCGACGAGAAAGCTTTGGCGGCCATCCAATTATGCCTAACAAAGGAGGTGCTACACGAAGTCAATTGACAACATCGGGGTTGTGGTTTAAGTTGGAATCCCACTACATGACCAAGAGTTTCATCGATAAACTTTGCCCTAAAGAAAGATTATACATAATTTGTATGGTGAAGGTTATAGATGCAAATTTGTGTCTTTACATGCCATGGTCCAATGATGAACCAACCCTTGCAAGTGAGACTAGCTTGGTTCGTGGTTGAGTGTGCAAAAACCTTGAAAGCCCTCAAATAATCCTAAACCCTCAAAGCCTCAAGCATAATTAAGCCAAAATACAACATTGACCAAAATAAAACCTCAAAATAACATCCATAATCTCCAAGATTACTTAAAACCCAACTCTAATAAGAATTTCTAGGAGTACTAACACTAGAACTCAGTGTTAAGCACTAAAGAACAAGGTGTCATATGCCTAAACTTAGTGCCAAACGCTGAGTAACAAAGGTGTCAAAGGCCCAGTTCTAGCTTTGGATGATGTAAGGTTCAATGCTCTCCCAAAAGCGCTTAAATCCCTTAAAACCTCACAAGCAATAAAGAAAAAGAGGCCTTTTAGTCATTGGATGCTCAGCATGGGTGCTGGATGCCCATGCCTTGCGTTGGACGCTCGAACTTAGATTTTTCCACTCAAATAATAGTATATTTTACCTATAAATACCCTAAAATCAATGAGCCAAAGGTCCAAAATTTTCCAAATATCAAGCATTGTTACTCTGCCCAAATACCCTCTTAAACATCCTCAAATCTCCCTTAACCCTTACCAAGGCCTAAATTAAGGCAAATCTTTGCCTCTTAACCTAAGGAAACATAACTACTTCAAGCACTCATCTAAAACTCAAGCAAAGGAGTCATCCTCAGCTCAATGGTAACTAACTGAGGATCCTCTTAAATATACACTTATTTTGCTTTAATTTGTCTACTTCTATTCCATTCACCACTCTTCTTAATCTTTAGTGTTTTTAATCAACTCAAGGGTTCAAGTTAAGTCACTTTTCACGTGATGATTGTAAGGGATGCAAACCTCCTTTGCATAAACTCCTCATATACTTTTTATGCATCTTTTATGAGCCTTGGTCAAATAAAGCGACATCACCCTTGATGTACTCTTTTCATTAACTCACATACCTTTAGTTTTATGTCTCTTTTATACACCTATGATGTAATTGACAAGGAGTAACTCCTTCCTTCACTAGGTCCTCTAAGAAGATCCCCAAAGAGGCGACAAAGGCGGGATAGGAATCTCATTACTTAGCTCATTCATGATTCGAGTGATTGGAGTCTGGAGGTCTAACTATCCTCACGGGCCTCCTTGATCTTTACTTCCTAAGCATCGGGTCTCACCCCTCATCTAGGGTGGAAACCTAAACCAGCTCACATCCATGGCATACTACTCCTTATCTGCATTTGCTGGGAGAAAAATGGGTCTATTTAGAGGCATCAGAGTTTAGAAAAGGCGGCCTATTAGGGTGATTTATCTAGAAACTTTATCGCACCCCTAGAGTTTCTTTTTGCGATTGACCCTCCACTTTACTTAGGGCTGAGGTTGAGGTCAAGGTTAAAACTAAGAGTGAAAACTTAACACAGTAAACGCCTTGCATCTGTTTTCTTGAAAATGTTAGAATCAAATAAGAACTAAAGAAAGTTAAAGAACAATAAGAATCCTTACCTTAAAATGTTATGACAAGCCAACTCCTTAGTCAGCTGAATGCACTTTCGCTTCAGCCCACCTATGACCATTATGAGGGTGCCTACCTTTTTCCTGCCTAGCTGTAAAACTAAAACAACAAAAGTATTAAAGCATGCATAAGTCATAAATAGATGAGTGAAACAACCACTCACTGGAGGAGATTAGTTGGCATGCACTAGTAGAAATGTGTTTAACTTCTTCACATTAATTACTTCAGTTTATATAAGCAACAAAACAATAAAAGAAAATAGTTAGTACATTCTTTTAAGTGCTTCGGTTTATTAAAAAACCAAAGCAATTATATTAATAAGTTCTTACGTTTTTCAATAAGCTAAAGCATTTAAATTAAAGGCTTCGGGTTATTAAAAAGTACTTGCCAAGTGCTTCTCCATGCTCTCAGGGGTGCTCCATGTTGGTCTAATACTGAAAGTTGACCTATTTCAAACAATAGGAATCTCTACAAATATTGAATGTGAAGAAGAAATACATTCAAAAGAACAAGGGTAAGAATCATACCATCCTAGGAGAAGATTGGAACATCGTCTTTCAAACTCGCCCTAGAGAAACTCCCTCTTTTTCAAGCCCCATCTAAGAGGCACCTATTGAGTAGACCCAATCCCTAGGGCGAGTAAGAGAGAGCACTGAGAAGTACTTATAGGCTTACATCTATAGACATGTGTAAACTCATATTAACATGCATGTAAAAAAATGGGCTTTTAAGCTAAAACCCAAAGAAGTACCTCAATCACTCTCTATATCCTTCTTCATCTTGTAGAGAAGATGAACATAGGACTAGCCGCTCCAGTCATAGTTAGGGATGTCCTCCTAGTTCCTTAGAAATAGGAGGAACCTAAGCAATGTTAGGCTGCTCTAGTAGGGACAAATCAATCGACTAACGATCATCAGGAGCATGATCCTCTACATCAAGTTTTCGGTGGTCCCCTGCGGTTTTAGGTCCCCCGCCAATTTCTCGTACCTAAGGCTCACAGCCTTATCTGTTGCAATATGGCCCAATCACCCAGCACCTAGGGAAGCTCCCCTAGGGAAGTGAAAGGTGTTGGTGGTATCACACCACCACTCCAATAAGTTGTGGGTCAAAATGTGTGACCAACTGACAAATGAAAGACTTCGCGACAGACCAAAAGTCACCCTTTTGGGTGCTACTCAATAACACCATATGCCTCTTCATCTTCTTTGAAATGGAGGAAATTTAGAGCTCCGTTGGGAAAGTTGAGACAATTCAGATTTTTGCTCTTTGAATATTGATAATTCTGTTAGTGAGAGTCACGAGTCTAAGAAGAAAGGTTATGACAATATGATTTTATAAGGAGAATGAGTTTGATGTTCTGATATCATAATGTGAGAAAAAGGCTAAGAAATGTGACAAAAATATGTCTAGATTCATCTTTGGATAAACTTGGAGGAATGGTAGTTTATGCTTAACAAATGACCTGTTTAATAGTTATATTAATATAGCACTACAACCACAAAAAAAAATAATTCCCCAAAAATAACCTATTTAATAGTTATATTAATATAGCACTACAACCGCAACACAAAAAAAAATTCTCGGAAAATGTTTGTTTTTTTACAATGAAAACTTTCATGGAGTATAAATTAATATTTGTTAAAGAGTTAACTAATATCCCATATAGAGTATCTTTGCTTGCATATTCATAATAGTAGTTATTGACTAGATTATTTGTGAGTGGCTTGTATTAAGTGGATAGCGAATGGATGTTACAAAAATGTATCATCCATTTTAAAATGTTAGAATACCCCCACACTGGTCTTAATATTGCACTTCATTTAATGCAAGTCATTAATATATAATATAAGGGATAAAATCATGTCTGTACTATTTAAAATTGTAACATCAATGACATATAACAACAATATGATTAAGCAACAATTAAGTGATTTCGTATTAGATGGAGATGCACTTTCATGTTAAATGCATTTTTCATGTTCTTAATTTATGTGTGAAGGATGGAGTTAGTGTAATTGGTCCATATTATGAAAGAATTTGAAATTTCATTCTTGCTATTAACAACTCTTCTATGAGATTTGTGGGATGGGAAGTGTTTCTTCGACAGTAAAAGTTAAAGTTTGTTACTAAAATCAAAACAGAATGTCCAACAATGTGGACTCCACATTTGACATGATGAATAAGGCTTAGTACAAGGTTGCCATAGGAGTATTATTTAATTAAAAAAAATCACAAATGGTTTCATTTGAAGATGATTAGACTAAATGTAAAAAGTATATGTAGTTTCCATAATTATAATATATCATGACATATTATTTGTCCTCTGTATATAATTCTTATTCTCAATCTTTTCTTCACTGCATGTTTACTTGACCAACATCAATTCCAACAAAATTATGATGCTTACCTTCCAAAAATGGAGTTTATTATACCAAGATTCCTATCATTTATATTTTTGCTTCTATATTAAATCCAAGGTAAAAACATGATGACATAATTCTATTACTTAATATTTATTTTCAATTTATACAACTTGATAGTGATGTTGATTCTTATAAAACTATCATAGCGAACTATTTTGTTTTGTTTTATATAGAGTTATGAAGCTAAATATAGTTCCAATTCTCTATTCACTTCAATAAATCATCCAATAATGTAAATAAAAGAACAAAGGGTTTATTTGCACAAGTTGTTATTGTAATGCCTAAGTTTTCAAGTAATAATGAATCATCTAGGAGGACACAAAGTGATGTTTCAGAGTTGTAGATATACTTGAGCTACAACTTCAAGAAAGGTATAGATAATGAAGAAAATTACGGCCTCGACATCCTCGATTAGTGGAAAGGGCAAAGCACAAACATTCAATTCTAACGGCGATAGCACAACATTTTTGCTATCTAATCATTGCCTCTGAAATAGATTTTAGTGCGTCTGGAAGAGGTTTGTACAATTGAAGAACAAGTCTAAAAAAAAATTCTTGAAATGTGCGTTTGTTCAAAAATTGGTTAGATGCTGAAAATCTCTTTCAAGATCATAGATATGTTGAAAACACCAACAACAATGAGAAGTATGCTTGTTTGGGGTAGTTCTAATCAATTCAACTAAACGGTGACCTTAAACCAGGAGATGAAAAAAATACAATTTAGTAATTACTATTAATCATAATTGATGTTTAATTTTGTATTTTAATATTAATTAATCAATGATTTTTTTAGATTTATTTTGTTCTTACTTCTTATTCACTAGTTTGATTGTTGAAAAGTAAATAAAATCCTATATTACATTGTCCAAAATTAATCTTTCCAACTTTATTATAATTATCCGTAATTATCTTTTCTAAATTAATCACAATTTTCAAAAATAACTATTTCAAATTATTGAATACTTAAAAAAAATTATGAACATATCGACTAATTGACACAACATGGGATCAGATCCTAGGCCTAATTTTCTGGTGGATGGGCACAACCAGACCCCACTCTCACAGAGGGTAGGTACGACATGTCTACTAGACCATGCTTTGCGCTATTGACTTTTGACACATTATTTGCATAAGTTTTTTGCAAAATTTGAATAGAATAGAAAGGAGTGTGCTTACGAAGTGGGAGCAAAGACAACGTAGGATCAAACCCAAAAGCCTCAACTTACATTTCTTGGGCCCCTCACAATTTCGGCACAACTCACAGCACAAATTCCTTCCACCACTCAAGGGTAACTTAATAGGAAAGGTAACTAGTTTTATTAAGAAAAGCATATTGACTTAAATGACTTACTATTTTCACAAAAGAAGGCTCTCCCTAAAAATTAAGGACTCCCCTCAACTCGAAATTTTTTTATTTATAAGCTTTTTAAAAAAAATTTGAAAAATAAGCCACGTTTGAAAGTAATTTAAAAAATAAGCCAATTTTTCTTTGGAGTGAAAACGTTGCCCAAGGCAACGTTTTAGCATAAGCAAAATCATTTCCCCAGGCAACGTTTTGCATGAAGTTGGAAATATAGGGGTGAAATTGGGCCAGAGAAAAACGTTACCTCAGGTAACGTTTTCCAGTAACCTGATTCTCTGCCAAGATTCTTGAAATATTTTAAATAAAAACGTTGCCTGGGGCAAGGTTTCTAATTGACGAAAAACGTTTCCTCAAACAACGTTTTTCTCTACCCTAGTTTCACCCTTATATTTCCAACTTCATGCAAATCGTTGCCTGGGGCAACGATTTTTCTTATGCTAAAACCTTGCCTGAGGCAACGATTTCACTCCGAAGCTTAATTAGCTTATTTTTTAAATTACTTTATAAGGTAATTTATTTTTCAAGTTTTTTTTTAAAAAATAAGCTTATAAATAAAAAAATTCCTACTACAGAAATACAAGAAGTTGTCTCTTCCACATAAGGCAATCCATTATTGTGGCAACCTGAAAACACTGCCATTCAGGACAAAATGCGCAACCTCTAGGAAGTTATGATAGATGTGGTTAGTAAAGGCATGAATCCAGTTAACAACAACATATTTTATCTCCCTCCCAGCAACAACTGGTCAAGTCATGAAACAGAAGTATCAGATAAAAGCGGTGAGCACGAAAGTTCTGTTGTAACTGGAGAGAATTTGTACAGGTTAGTTAATGGAAGAAAAGACGAGATTTTAGAATTAGAAGCTAATCTTGAGGTTTTGAAGACTAAGGAGTATAAACACTCTTTCCTGCACATTGCAGCTAGTGCAGGGCAAGCTGAGCTTATTACCGATATTTTTCCTAAGTGTAAAGGGGTGATCGAGTTTAAGAACAACAAAGGTGATCTTGCATTTCATTCTGTTGCAAAAGCAGCGCAGTTTAACGCACTTAGGTCACTGATTGACGGGATGATGGAGGGAATTGGCATGGAGCTTTTGGGGAACGAAAATAAGGAAGGGAACACCGCACTGCATATTGCATTGGAAAATAATCAGCAAGAGATGGCTCGGTTTTTGATGGATGTTTATAGTCAAGCGTGCTATCAGTTGAATAAACAGAAGATTTCTCCATTGTATTTGGCTATTAAGTTGGGTTACTGGGAACTTGTTAAGCATATGATCTCCTCCACATCACTGTAGAAGGTGGATTCGAAGGTTGATCTCCAAGGAAAGTCTATTGTTCAAGGTTCTGTCTCTTAAATATCAGATTACTGATAATATCATAAAGTAAAGAAAGAATAATATATTGATGTGTATCTAGTGTTCTTGGACTGATTACATGCATGGTATTTATACCCTATACTAGGACTTGTTTCCTTGTTTGTATAGGACTCAAATTACTTTGAAGAGTTTATCTTTCTCTAATCTTATACTATTCCATAAAGCATATTTTGTATTAGATTAGGACTCTTACTTTATTTATCTTATTTTCTACACTCCCCCTCAAGTTGGTACCTGGGCATTCCAATACCTAACTTTCTTAATGCCTTTTCAAATAACTGAACTCTGACGGCTTTAGTCAGTATATCTGCAACTTATTCTTCTGACCGAACAAACATGAGTTTAATGATTTTTGCTTCCATATTCTCCTTTATAAAATTCTATCAAGCTCAACATATTTTGTTCGATCATGTTGTACTGGGTTTTCAGAGATACTTATCGCTGCCTTATTATCACAAAAAAGTTCACAACTTTCTTTTGAGGCAACTCCTCATTCTCCAAGAAGCTTTCTCAGCCATAAGACTTTAATTACTCCCTTTGCAATCCCTCAACTCAGCTTCAGCACTAGACATTACAACAACCTTTTGCTTTTTACTCCTTCAGGTTACTAGATTTCTTCCTACTAGTGAGAAGTACCCTGAAGTAGATCTTCTGTTGTCTTTATCTCAGCCCAATCAGCATCAATATACACCTGTGGTGTCAAATTATTATTCCTTTTGAATAATTCTCCTCTTTCAGGAGTTCCTTTGAGATATCTTAAGATTCTATAGATGGCTTCTAGATGTTGAATCTAAGGATGATGCATGAACCTACTTGTCACTCTAACTGCATAAGCAATATCAGGCCTTGTGTGAGACCAATAGATGAATATTCCAATAAGTCGTTGATATTTGGACTGATCAACTTCTTCTTTTCCTTCGGTTATGCACAATCCATGATACAAAATCATTGGGGTTTCTGCAGGTTTATAATCAAGCATTCCCAACTCTGCCAATAAATAAAGCACGTACTTTCTTTGAGAAATATAAATTCCCCATTTAGATTGAAGCACCTCAATTCCCAAGAAGTATTTAAGTTGTCCAAGATCTTTCATTTCAAATTCTTGAAATAACTTATTTTTCAATGTATGTATCTCTTCTTGATCATTTTCGGTAATTATCATATCATCTACATAGATGATCAAGCAAGTCGTTAGGTCTCCTCTTTTCTTCAAAAATAAGGTATGGTCGGAGTTACTCTGCTTATACCCAAACGCCTTCATTGCTAGGGTAAATCTTCCAAACCATGCTCTAGGAGACTGTTTCAAACCATACAGAGCCTTTTGTAGTCGACATACTTCTCCTATTGTAAAGTCTCCTGAGAAACCCGGGGGTGGCTCCATGTATACTTCTTTAACTATATCTCTATGTAGAAAGGCATTTTTAACATCAAATTGATATAATGGCCAATCTAACTTAGCAGCAATTGAAAACAACACTCTTATTGTATCAATCTTTGCTACCGGAGAGAATGTTTCAGAATAATCCATTATGTACACCTGTGTATACCCTTTCTCCACCAGTCTGGCCTTGTATCTCTCAATACCACCATCTGCTCGATATTTAATCGTAAATATCCATCTGTAACCTACGGGCTTCTTTCCCTTAGGAATAACACATTTTTCCCAGGTTTTATTCTTGATAAGGGCACTAACTTCTTGTTCCATTTCTTTCTTCCAATTCTCACTTTTAAGAGCCTCTTCAACTGAGGTAAGAATATCTTCTGCATATATGGCAGCGTTGAATGCTACTGCAGAGGGAGACAATCTTTCCATAGGTGAGTTTCCTATGGGATATTTTGACCTCCGAGCTTTATACTCAGGATCATTTTGGAGGAATTCCTCTTGTACTTTTAGGCGATAGAAGATACCCTCTACTCTCATTATCAATATTCCTGTCGTGTACCATCTCATCATTGACTTTAATATCATTGACTTCAATATCATTGACTTCTTCATCATTGACATTTACATCAATAACTACATCATTAGGTAATTCATGATCATTATATCTTACCTCCTCATTAAGCCGATGCTCTATCCTCGAAGTCATTGGTTGCGAAGATGAGATAATGGGATGGACTGTATCATCAGTTGTATCATTATCTTGAACCGCTGGAGTAGGCCAAGACAACCAACTTAGATAATCACTTGTTGTCTCCCCCTGAGATCTAAGTTTGGTATAGTAAAATTCAGTTTCATAAAACTCACAATTCATAGTAGTGTATACTCAGTTTAATGTTAGGTCTAGGCACCTATAACCTTTTTGTAAAGCACCATAACCTAAGAATACACACTTTATTGCTGTGGGTTCTAACTTATTCTGACTTCTTTTAGGTATATGAGCATAAACAATATACCCAAAAACTCAAGGTGGCAAGGTGTGAATAGAAGGAGGTGAAACAAAGGTGCACAAAATGTCTAATGGGGTTTTGTATTATAATTTCTTAGTTGGGAGTCTGTTAGTTAGGTAATTTGCTGTGGTTACTGCTTCAGGCCAAAGAGATTTAGGTACATGAGCCTCTATCATCATTGCTCGAGTCATGTTAAGGAGGGTTAGTGTTGAGTTGCTTAAGTTTTGATGTTTTGAATTATGACAAACAGTTACAGGAAACAGGTCACAAGAAGTTGGAACTGTCTCCTTGACTGCTATGCTTAAAGCAGTCACATATTATCTATTGCATGTTAACCATGTTATATGTGCAGTAGTTAAGAAGATTCCAAGACTTGGAGCATAGAAGCCTTTCGAAGACATTCGAAGAAAGATACTTTGCTCAAGATGAAGCATTCAAAGAAGATTCAAGTCTTGAAGATTACATGAAAAGAAGATCATTTGTACTTTACTGTTAATCTAGTTTTTCATGTAATATGCTCCGTAGTATGACTTATATGAGTAGGTAATATAAGTGTTTTAAGTGTGATAAGTCATGTTATGAATTTTGGTACAAAGCTGGAACAGAATTCATAACATACTTAATTCAGGGAACCAGGTTCAGAGAACCAGGTTTACTGAATGGAATATCAAGCTGCGTATTTTTGAAAAGATTTTGTAAAAATATTTTCTAAGAATTATTTTTGGAAAATATATTAAGCAGTTGGTAGATTAGATGAGAATATATTGGTTACCTAAAAGCTAGGAGTATTTATCTTAATTGATTCTATCTATATGATTAAGTCAAATAAGACAAATACTTTCCTAACTTCATACTTTCCTAAACTCACATAAGGTGACAGCTCAAAAGATTATGTGATTTTAGGAAAGCTAGGGATTTTGTAATCACATATATAAACTCATCTAATCAACCTAATTCAACAAGTCTATCACGTGAAGAAAACTGAGTTTATCTCTAGAGAGCATTATACACACTTAAGCATAAAAACCTTTCATTAAGTCATATACACGAGCACCATTAGAACTTATATCTTTCTCTCATATTAGCTTTTAGAAGCAAGATCAAAGGAGAGTTTGATTCTGTAAAAGCCTTCAACAGAGGGGTTGATAGGCTGGGAGAGTGTTTGTGAGTTCAAACACAAAAGGGCTTACTAGTGTAAGTCGAGTGCACACTCGGAGTAGAGTGTGGGGTGAACTGGTTCCCGGAGTAGGGAAACAGTTGAGTGTCTGTGTTCTTTGTTTTTCGGAGTAGATTAATAAAAGAGCATAGAGTAGGAGGACGTAGGCCTGAGTTGGCTGAACCTCGTTAAATTGTGTGTCTTCCTTTATTACTCTACATACATTCCGCTGCTAAAAAGGAACCAGCACAACTGGTTCCTCCCACTGATCGAAAAAGGAAGAAAAATAGGCCAAGACTATTTAACACTCAATTCACCCCCCCCCCCCCCCCTCTTGAGTGCTCTAAAACTTTCAATTGGTATCAGAGCCTAGGCTTCTCATAAGAGTAACATCTAGAGAAGTCAAGTATGAGTACTCATGAATTAAATGCTATGAGCTACGACAATAAGACAACAAAGTTCAATGGTAACAACTATGCTTAGTGGAAAAATAGGATCAAGAATGTGATCATGGGAATTGATTATGAATGCTGGCTAGTTGTCAAAAATGGTCCCAACATCATCTTCAAGACAGATAAAGAGGGAAACAGGATTCCAAAGAAAGATAGTGAACTAGTAACTGCTGATTACAAACTGTTGGAGAAGAATGCCAAAGCAATGTCAATTCTACAACAGGCTATAGGTGAGACTGAAACAAACTGGACCTCAGGTTACAGCAATGCAAAAGAGATTTGGGATACCCTCGAACTTGCCTTTGAGGGAACCAGTGAGGTAAAAAGGTCCAAAATTGATTTACTTATGTCTAAGTATGAATTGTTTGCTATGAATAAAAATGAAAAGATTAATGACTGTTTTCGTAGATTTATGACAATAATTAATTATCTTAGATCTCTTGGTAAGAACTTTTCTGATGAGGATCTTATGAGAAAAGTTTTACGCAGTTTGACAGATGCATGGACATCCAAGGTAACAGCAATATATGAGGCAAAGGATTTATCAACTCTATCTCTGGAACAACTGATTGGTTCCCTCATGACTCATGAAATGCTGATTGATTCTAAGTCTGAGAAGGAACCAGCCAGAGGAACAACTCTTAAGGGAACAATAGAAGAAGAAGAAGATGAGATTAGCATGATTGCTAAAAGATTTGAAAGAACTCTTCGTGATCAAAGGAAGAATTTCAAAGGTAAGTACTTTAAGAAATCTAACTCTTCTTCTGTAGGTTACTTCAAGTGTGGAGAAAAGGGACATCTTATTCGAGATTGTCCTAAGTGGAAGGACAAACAATCCAAATCTGGAGATAAACGGGCCTTCAAAAATGCAATGATAGCAGCCATGTGGGGTGATTCTGATTCAGGGTCTGATGAAGATGAGGAATCACCTAACTCTGATGTTTGTTTGACTGCCTTCACCACATTCAGGGAAACATCACTGACTCAGGAACCAGAGGGGGAACCAGTACATTCAGAAAATGCTCAATGGCAAAGAAGGATGTGCTACACGAACACAAGGTAAACTTAGAACAAGTTAGGAAAGATATGCATGACTATGATAGAGATAATATGCTTGAATGTATTGACTCTTTATTAGATGAATGCTATAAACTTGGTGAAACTTACATAACTGGCAAAAGAAAACTCAAAGAAAAACGTGTTGAATGTGAAATTGCTATTGCTAGTTGTGATCACCTAGAAGAAGTTTGCCTTGAATTGAAAAATCAAGTAGCTGAACTAGAGATTGAATTAGACAAGTGTAAGGTGGAACTGGAGAAGAAAAGGTCTTCTAAATCTGACTGTCCTAGTGATGATGAGGAAGATCTGACCTCCTGGCTCCCCAGAGACTTATCAACTGCTAGTGAATCTCTTAATTTTTCAGTAGCTATAGGTAAAGCAAATTCCTGTAGTAGAACTTCCTCGTTGAAAGCCTTTGAAATATTGGCTCACAACTTGGAAGAAATACACAAAGAATTTGTTTCACTTAAGGCTGCTCAGTTCACTGTTTCCCCTACGGGTACCAGTGTTAAGATTAGTGATGTAATAGATGAGTATGAAGATACTATTTGTGATTTGCATGCTGAGATTCATAAACTGAAAAAAGATAAGCAATCAGTAATTGTTGACATGACTATTGATCCTATGGTTTCAAAACTTAATTTACAACTTGAATCCTTAAAAAGTGATTTTGATTTTCTAAAAGATAAAAACGATTTGTTGATTAAGAATCTTGAAACCAGAGAGAAAGAACTTCATGAAAGTCATAGACATGTTGAAAAATTACTGACTGCACAAGTAACTTTGAATTCTTTAATTTCATTTAAAAATTACAAAGGAAGAGTTGGTCTTGGATATACTAGACAGAGAACCAGGACTAACTGGTCCCCCAGGGAAACCACGTGGGTTAAAGAATTCAAAAGAGGTAAGTATGTAATGACTAAAGAGATGCATGTTTGTTATCATTGTGGAATGAATGAGCATAAGATACATGAGTGTCCTGCTAAGAAGAACAGTGAGAATAAGAACAATAAACATGTGAAGTGGGTCTAGAGAAGAAAAGACCAACAAGAGCCTAATGTCATTGAAAAGGGACCCAAACATGTTTGGGTTCCTAAAACTAATGTTTGATTTGTTCTTGTAGGCTAAAGTGAAAGGAGATACCTATTGGTATTTGGACAGTGGTTGCTCAAGACACATGTCCGGGGATAAAAGTCAATTCCTTTCACTAGTAGCCTTTGACGGTGGAAGTGTCACTTTTGGAGATAACAGCAAGGGAACCATCACTGGTTTAGGTAAGGTAGGTAAGACACTTTCAAATGCAATTGATGATGTATATTATGTTGAGGGCTTACAACATAATCTCTTGCGTATTTCTCAATTATGTGATAAAGGTAATAGAGTTGAGTTTCAAGCTAATCTTTGTCACATAATTAATTCTCAAACAGGCGAACTTGTATGTGAGGGAACCAGGAAGCATGATGTTTACATCACATTTCTGGATAAAATTCCTCAAGACAAGTCTGTTTGTTTGAAAGCTGTTTCTGACAATAACCAATAGATTTGGCATAAGATATTTGGACATGCTAGCTTGACACTTTTAAACAAATTAAGGTCTCGTGATTTGGTGGTAGGACTTCCTAACATCACTTATGAGGCAGATAAAGTTTGTTCAGAATGTGTTAAAGGGAAACAGGTTAAAATCTCTTTTAAGCCTAAAACTGTTTTGAGTACCAGCAGACCCTTCGAACTTGTACACATTGATTTGTGTGGTCCCATGAGGATACAAAGTCGAAGAGGCCATAGATATGTCTGTGTTATGGTTGATGATTATTCCAGGTACACTTGGGTAATAATGCTACATTCAAAAGATGAAACGTTCAATGAATGGGTAACATTGGTGAGGCAAGTGGAAAACCAGCTAGCTCACAAGCTAGTCTCGGTAAGATTAGACCATGGTACTGAATTTGATAATGTTAACTTTGTTGAATATTGTAGGGAACAAGGAGTTAGTCACAACTTCTCAGCCCCAAGAACACCACAACAAAATGGTGTTGTTGAAAGAAAGAATAGAACTCTTGAAGAGATGGCCAGAACAATGCTCATTGAGAGTGGTATCCCTAAGAGTTTCTGGGGTGAAGCTGTGGACACTGCTTGCTATATTTTAAATAGAGGTCTCATTAGACCAAAGTTAAATAAGACTCCCTATGAACTCCTTAGAGGTCGAAAGCCTAATATTGCATACTTTCGTGTATTTGGATGCAAATGTTATATTCATAACAATGGGAAGAACCAGCTTGATAAATTTGATCCTAGGAGTGATGAGGGAATCTTTCTTGGATATTCTCCTCAAAGCAAAGCATATAGAATCCTTAATAAAAGGACTTTGTGTGTTGAGGAGAGTGTGCATGTCATCTTTGATGAATTTAACATGTCTTCTAAGATTGCGTAGGTACAACCTGATGAAATGATTGGATTGATGGAGTTTACAGGGAACCATGATACTGGTCCCCTAAATGAAGTGCAAGGAAAACTAGGCTCACTTGATACTCCACAAAATAATGATAATGAGGAGCCTAGAGAAGAAAATGAAGACAATCCAGAAGAGGAACCAAGACCAAATAGTTCATCAAGTAACAGACAGGTAAGGAGTTCAGGGGGAATGAATGAAGATGCCTCCCCTGAACCTGAGGTAAGTAATGTTAATCGAAATAGCGTGAATATGAATCTTACTAGTTTCGAAGAAATTGATGAGATTCATGATCATGCTGGTTCCCAATCAAATGAAGAAGCACAAAATGATTTCTCTTTTAAAAGTTTCAAATATCAATCTTCTCATCCTCCAGATCAGATCATTAGTGATATTAATAAAGGAGTTCAAACGAGAAGAAATATTTTTCAAAACTTTTGTGTCTTTTATTCTTTCCTGTCTAATATAGAGCCAACTGACTATAAAATGGCACTGACTGATCCTGATTGGGTTCTAGTAATGCAGGATGAATTAAATCAGTTCCATAGGAACCAGGTTTGGCATCTTGTACCTAGACCAAAGGATAGGTCAGTTATTGGTATAAAATGGGTCTTCAGAAACAAATTGGATGACCTAGGTACAATAGTCAGAAACAAAGCTAGGCTAGTGGTGCAAGGTTACAATCAACAAGAAGGGATTGACTATGATGAGACTTTTGCACCAGTAGCTAGGCTGGAGGCAATTAGGATTTTAATTGCTTATGCTGCTCACATGAATATGAAATTGTTTCAGATGGATGTAAAGACTGCCTTCCTAAATGGATATTTGAAGGAAGAGGTATATGTAGACCAGCCACCTGGTTTTGAAGACAAGCTATTTCCCCAACACGTCTACAAGTTAGACAAAGCTCTATATGGATTAAAGCAAGCTCCAAGAGCTTGGTATGAAAGATTGTCTAAGTTCTTGATGGAGAATGATTACAAGAGGGGAACAGTAGACAAGACACTGTTTATCAAAGCCAGGGGGAACAACTTGATTATAGTACAAATTTATGTTGATGATATCTTATTTGGTGCTACAAATCAAGTACTATGTGATGAGTTTACTAATCTTATGCAGAGTGAGTTTGAAATGAGCATGATGGGTGAACTAGGATTCTTTCTAGGATTGCAGATTAAGCAAATGGAGAATGGAACCATGATACATCAGCAAAAATACTTGAAAGAATTGCTGAAGAAATTTGGCATGGAAAACAGCAAGGCTTATGATACACCTATTCCCACATCCACAAAATTAGATAATGATCTAAAGGGAAAAGATGTTAAAGCCACACTTTATAGAGGAATGATTGGTTCTCTTCTCTATCTAACAGCTAGTAGACCTGATATTGTGTTTTCTATTGGATTGTGTGCTAGGTTTCAAAGTAATCCAAAGGAATCTCACTTGAAGGCTGTTAGAAGGATACTTAGGTATCTTGTGGGAACAACAGACTTATGCTTGTGGTACCCCAAAGGGAGTGCAATTGATCTTATTGGGTACACTGATGCAGACTATGCTGGCTTTCTTGTTGATAGAAAAAGCACATTAGGTATGGTACACTTTCTTGGCTCCTGTCTAATATCATGGGGTTCTAAAAAGCAAAACTTAGTGGCCTTATCCACAGTAGAGGCAGAATATATTGCAGCAGCTTCATGCTGCTCCCAGCTACTGTGGGTAAGGAACCAGCTGAAGGATTTTGGTGTTGTTTATAATAGTGTTCCTATATTTTCTGACAACACTAGTGCAATTAATATTTCTAAGAATCCAGTTTAGCATTCCAAAGCCAAGCATATAGAGATTAGACATCATTTTCTGAGAGATAATGTAGAAAAAGGTTTAGTGGAAGTATTGTTTTGCAAAAGTGAAGATCAAATAGCTAATATCTTCACAAAACCCTTATGTAGAGAAGTTTTTTGTAATTTAAGAATCTTACTAGGTCTAGTTAGATTTTAGTCTTTGGCTTCATCTATTTCCCTCAATGATTGGTTAGAATGGTATTCTCTTGTATAGTATGTGTACATACCTATGTCGAAATCCTTCAAGTTTTATGTAAATGTTTTGAGATCTCAAAAGGATTAAAATTCATTATTGCAAAAAATAGGTAAAATTAAACTAAGTTGCCAGAAACAGAATGAAGTAGTTTTAATCAAGTATCAGGAAAGGGAAACAGCAGATCAGCACTGATATGTCTTCCATATAATATTTTCATATCTTTGGAAGATTATTATAGGATATTTTCCTTTTGAAAGGAAATAATCTTATTTCAGTCATTTACCATAAAAATAATGGCAAATCAATCACTTGCCTAATTTATAGGATGGTTAAGATATTTATGGCAAGTAATGATAGCTATCTTTTCAATTTTTAAAAAACTTGTCATACTTATCAAATCACTTAACCGTCATTTTTTTGAATTTCCATATTTCTGTTATGCTTCAAATATATATATAACCCTTTGTGCAGCTTCATTACTTCTCATTCATCACTCTCCTTCTCTCTTCTGCATGCTGCTCAACCATCAGAGTGCTATTCATCATCTTTATTCTCAATTTCTATTTCACAATGGGAAGGAAGACTGTAGCTTCATCTAGGAGAGGCAGAGGAAAGGGGTCTGCTAGTGACTCCACTCAATCAAGAGGAACCCCCATCGGTGTTCCACCCACCTCTCAACAAAAACAAACCCCAATTGAACCTTCATCACCCAATATAGCTTCATCACCTTCAGAAACTCCTACCACAATCCCAGATTCCCCTCAAAAATCCTCCTCACCACCAAAATTGACCAAACCCTCATCAAAACAACCTAAGCCTATCTTCCATTCTCCAGAAACTGATGACTCTGTCATCAAGGAACCTGTACCATCTCAGGGGGAACAGGAGACAGAAGCTCAACAATCTGTGAGCCAAGGAGTGGAGGTTAGTAGTGCTGAAGAGCACAGTGACGAAGTGGAAGTGGTTGAGGTTACTGGGTTTAAAGAAGGATCACCAGATGAAAAGTTTAGGAGAAGTGGTTGTTTCACACGTTCTTCTGTAAAAAGGAAAATTGATGACACCCAGGAGGAACAGTTTGCTAATTCTGTGCAAAGAAACAAGAGAAAGAGGCTGCCTGCTAAAACCTCTCATGCTTCAAAAGGTAAATCTGTAGAATCCATTCCTACTGGTTCTATTAATTTAAATTCTAGACTAGTGTTGTTTGGGTGTGGTGTTGAAAAAGGATATTTTGATATTGCTGCATTATCTGAGTTCAAGGAGTTGCTTGATTACCAAGGTTGGTTAATGTTGTTTGATGTTTGTGCTGCAAATGTGTCTTGAGTTAGGGAATTTTATGTTAATATCAAGCAAATGCCTAATATGTCCATAAATTCATGTGTAAATGGGGTTGATGTCAGTTTATCAGTTGCTTCTCTGTCAAGTCTGTTAAGTATACCAAGAGATGGTTTTGATAAGTACTCTGGTTACTAGTGGCCCATGCTTGTTGGGGTCACACCAGAGGAGATATATACTTTTATGTTTGGAGGGAAGATGCCCAAAAAGCCAGGGGTCCTTAAGTCTGTAAATTTGAAGGAACCAGTTATGCTTGTTCTACATTCTCTGTGTAACAAGGTTTTAATACCAAGGGCTCAGGGTAGAGGTACTGTGAGAATAATGGAAATGGTAATGATGTATCTGTTAATGAAGAAGGTGAAAATCAATCTTCCTGCATTAATGTTGGCCCATATGATGAACTGCCATGGGTCATCTCATCACTCCTTGCCTTATGGATCCTTTATAACCCACCTGCTCAAATCTAACAATGTACCCCTGAGTGGTTCCACTGTCCCAGTTACAGTGTTTACCAGGGTCATCTTAAAGCAGAAGGGTTTATATATAAGTGGGGATCAGCTGCTGTTTAAATAAGAGGAACCAGTGGAGGATGTGAGATCTCCAACATAGAAGAATAAGAAATTAGAGGAGCCAGTAGGTCAGGCTCTAGTCTTGAAAAGGTTGGAGGATCAGGAGATTTTGCTCAAAAACATCATTGGTCTGGTCCAAGATTTATTCTCCTCTATTGATTCTAGGTTTATTAATCTAGAAAAGAAGCTTGCTGGTTCTCATGATCAAGAAGCACCTGGTACAAGTGCTGCTGCTCCACAGTCTCCTCCTGAAGAAGAAATGCATGATGCTGAGGAAGGAGATGAAGATGAGTAACCAGCTGAAGATGGAGACCAGGATGCTGACAGAGAAGAGGAGGATGAGAATGATGAAGATTGATTCTGCCTTCTGTTTTTTGTGTGCTTACACTATCTATTATGACTGATTCTGTTGATTTGCTTCTTCTCACTCCATGAACTGTTCTTTTTGATATGGAGTTGGGGTCTTTAAATTGTTGAACTTTGTTGGTATTTGTTTTGAACAATTTTATTTTTTCTATGACATGCTTCATTTGACTAATCTATTTTTTTACAGCATTTAACTTGAATGGTGGTTGATGCCACTGCATGGATGAGTACATTTAATAATTTGTGCATTTTATTTTTACTTGAGTATACTTTTTAATGATGCCAAAAGGGGAAAAGAATTGAAGCTGAAGCCTAGGATCTTCTTAGCCCTTTTAGGATTTTTAGATTAAGTAAAAGTCGAGTCAAGATAACTTAGGAGAATTTTTCAGTGTGTGTCCATTTTTAGTCTTAAAGATTGTTGATGTACTCAATCCTAGCTGAGTACTTTATTGGAGTTTGTATGTTTTTTAATGTGCTTGGATTGCAGGAACTTCAATTAGTTTGTCATCATCAAAAAGGGGGAATTTGTTGAGTTCCTTAAGTTTTGATGTTTTGAATGATGACAAACAGTTACAGGAACCAGGTCACAAGAAGTTGGAACTGTCTCCTTGACTGCTATGCTTAAAGCAGTCACATATTATCTATTGCATGTTAACCATGTTATATGTGCAGTAATTAAGAAGATTCCAAGACTTGGAGCATAGAAGTCTTTCAAAGATATTCAAAGAAAGATACTTTGCTCAAGATGAAGCATTCAAGGAAGATTCAAGTCTTGAAGATTACATGAAAAGAAGATCATTTGTACTTTACTGTTAATCTAGTTTTTCATGTAATATGCTCCGTAGTATGACTTATATGAGTAGGTAATATAAGTGTTTTAAGTGTGATAAGTCATGTTATGAATTTTGGTACAAAGCTGGAACAGAATTCATAACATACTTAATTCAGGGAACCAGGTTCAGAGAACCAGGTTTACTGAATGAAATATCAAGCTGCGTATTTTTGAAAAGATTTTGTAAAAATATTTTCTAAGAATTATTTTTGGAAAATATATTAAGCAGCTGGTAGATTAGATGAGAATATATTGGTTACCTAAAAGCTAGGAGTATTTATCTTAATTGATTCTATCTATATGATTAAGTCAAATAAGATAAATACTTTCCTAACTTCATACTTTCCTAAACTCACATAAGGTGACAGCTCAAAAGATTATGTGATTTTAGAAAAGCTAGGGTTTTTGTAATCACAATTATAAACTCATCTAATCAACCTAATTCAACAAGTCTCTCAAGTGAAGAAAACTGAGTTTATCTCTAGAGAGCATTATACACACTTAAGCATAAAAACCTTTCATTAAGTCATATACACGAGCACCATTAGAACTTATATCTTTCTCTCATATTAGCTTTTAGAAGCAAGATCAAAGGAGAGTTTGATTCTGTAAAGAGCCTTCAACAGAGGGGTTGATAGGCTGGGAGAGTGTTTGTGAGTTCAAACACAAAAGGGCTTACTAGTGTAAGTCGAGTGCACACTCGGAGTAGAGTGTGGGGTGAACTGGTTCCCGGAGTAGGGAAACAGTTGAGTGTCTGTGTTCTTTGTTTTTTGGAGTAGATTAATAAAAGAGCATAGAGTAGGAGGACGTAGGCCTGAGTTGGCTGAACCTCGTTAAATTGTGTGTCTTCCTTTATTACTCTACATACATTCCGCTGCTAAATAGGAACCAGCACAACTGGTTCCTCCCACTGATCGAAAAAGGGAGAGAAATAGGCTAAGACTATTTAACACTCAATTCACCCCCCCCCCCCCCCCTCTCTTGAGTGCTCTAAAACCTTCAGTTAGGTTTTTCCTCTTTGCCACTCTATTTTGTTGTGGAGTATCAGGGCATGTTGTTTGGTGTAAAATACCCTGGGTTTGACAGAAACTTGTAATGTTTTGGTTCATATATTCCCCCCCATTATCAGATCGTAATACTCTAATCTTAGTTTGAAACTGCGTAAGAACCATTTGATAGAATCTGGTAAATATATCAAATACCTCAGACTTATGTTTCATAAAAAATATCCAATTTATTCTTATACAATCATCGATAAAGAGAACGTAGTATAAAAAACCATTTTTACCACATTCTGGAGAAGGTCCCCATACATCCGAATGAATTAAGTCAAAAGGTTTATTTGCATGGTTCATACTACTCGAGTAACTCTGTCTATGACTTTTAGCTAAATAACACGCTTCACAATTAAGACTTAACTTAGTTTTGGTAAGAGAAGGAAAGAGATATTCTAAGTACACTAGTGAAAGATGTCCCAACCATCTATGCCATGTTTGGAGTTGAGATTCGGCGGTTCCACTCATGATTGCTAGTTTCCGGGGTCAGAATACTTCCTCCACATAGTACAACCCATTTCTCTCAATACCACGCCCAATGATCCTCTTGGTTTGAGCATTCTGCACAATACAAGAATTGGAAGTCATTAGGATGGTACAATTTAGATTTTTTGTCAATTTGCTGATGGATAGCAATTTATACGAGAGGTAGGAATATAAAGACAATTTTCTAAACATAAATTTGCTTAGCATCCCTTCAACATCCATCGGTTCACCATTAGCGGTCTTTATTTGAGTTTTATCTGGTTTACGTAATGATAAAAAATCAGTTTTATCATACGTCATCATGTTTGTCTCCCCACAATCGAAGATCCAACGTGTTTTGATTTTCTTTTAGCATGACCCGCTTACGGCTTTTAATTTACTCACGTTAGGCTAGTTTGGAGGACTTTTACTGTTGGGCCTGCTTGTGCTTAAGTTTACCATATTAAAACACATACCTAGGCTTGCCCCATTATTTGCCTTAGGGTTAGAGCATCCTTCATCCTTCTCATTTTCCCTCTTCTTGGTCGTTCCTTCTAGATCTAGGTTTTCACCCATTACGATTGCAACGCTTCAGTTTATTGTTGTTCCTCTACTGTCGGCTCATCTTCCTCCCTTGTCACCCTTCTTCCACCATTCAGGGTACCCTATTAATTGAAATCACCCTTCTCGATTGTGTCGTGTTCCACCATAGTGAGAACACTTAAGTTTTGCCTTCTCGTCATCTCGGCGAGTTGTTGTCCTCCGGGTATTTAACCCATTACCCAGAGTTTGCTCTGGTCCATGTGAGTCAGGTAAGCTCTTTCCCATAATCTCCCGTCGAGCAAGTTTTCTCTTTATTGTGTTATATGCGGTTTCTATCGTCGGTAATGGGTCTTGATTGACCAATTCCCGGCGGTCTTTGTCAACACTATCATCTAGGCTAGCCAAGAACTGGTATAGCCTTGTCTCTTGGATAACTTGGTTGTGAATTGTGATGTCTTCTGGGCATCACATCGGATTGGGCTTTCTCCAGTCGATTTCCTTCTAAATCCCGGTGAGTTTAACATAGTACACCTCCAATGTGTCCCTTCCTTATTTGATGGTATTGGCTTTGACCATTAGGTCAAATATTTGCAATTCGTCCTTACTACTCCCATAAAGGACTTCTATGTCTTTCCAAAGTTCTTTGGCTGTTGGATAGTCAATGAATTGATTAACCAAATCAGTTTCAATTCCTTTGATGATCCATGAAATTACGGTGGAATCTTTTGGTGCCCAGGCAGTGTATTCCTTGGTAGTCTTTAGAGGGGGGTCGGCAGTGATATGGTTGAGCCTACCCCTTCCATCGATTGCCAGGTACATTAGCCGAGACCATTTTGTATAATTCCGACCGTTCAATTTCTCAGGTATATGTATTGGTCCATGATTTTCATGGATGGGTCTGTTAACGCCTAATTGCTGCAATATTTGCGTTAATTGGGTAATTGTAACCGGGGGATCTGGTGGGCTACTCATCGTGGTTTCAGGTAAGGTGGTTTGGTATGTGATGAGAGGTTTTTTTGTTTTTTTAGGGTTAATCGGACCAATTTCTGCCTTGTTGTTCTGATACCATCTTAAATATTAAATTACTGATAATAACATAAAGTAAAGAAAGAATAATATATTGATGTGTATCTAGTGTTCTTGGACTGATTACATGCATGGTATTTATACCCTATACTAGGACTTGTTTCCTTGTTTGTATAGGACTCAAATTGCTTTGAAGAGTTTATCTTTCTCTAATCTTCTACTATTATATAAAGCATATTTTGTATTAGACTAGGACTCTTTATTTATTTATCTTATTTTCTACACTGTCGAGGCCAAGAACTTGGGTAACCATACTTTTTTTTTCTCGTGCTGATCTATTATATGACATGTTTTGTATGCACTCTGTGTGTAATTAGAAAAGGTTTAATAGTAAATGCGTGCTCTCAATAACCAGGCTTTTTATTATATCAATTTATCTTGAGTAATTGAAGCCCACCAAATTCAGGCACTTCTGCCATCCAATGCCTAAAATTTTGTACAATTTTAGTGTCAAGACTTTAGTTCTGCGTAAGATATTCAAAGTTTTTTAAAATCCTAATTGAACTATGTGGAAAGTCTCTGGAATGATGTGCAGAAATCCTGAAGGAGATACTTGACAGTAACAAAGATTTGTTTGAATCTCTGGATGATGAAGGTCGGACACTATTATCTTATGCAGCATACAAAGGTTATCTTGAAGGAGTTCAATACTTGCTCAGTAATTTCCCTGGCTGTGAATTCAATTGTGACAAGGATAAGGATGGATCCTTCCCAATTCATAAGGCAGCTAGTTGTAGGAACATAAAATTCATCAAAGAGCTTCACAACACAAAGAGATTGTTGAACCGGAAAGACCAAAATATTCTTCACGTGGCAGCTGCAAGTGGTAAATCCAAAGTAGGCTTTTATCTGTTGCAGTTGCAAGAGTTCAGGGGGCTTAACAATCTAAAAGATGAAGACGGAAATACTCCTTTGCATTTGGCTGCCAAAGCCTCCCATCCGAGGGTGGTGTATATTTTGACACGAGAAAATAGATGAAAGTGTGGATTGCAGAACAAAGACGGGTTGACTGCTCTTGATTTGGCTGAAATCCATTTTGGCCCATTTATCATAATTGAAGCAGTATGAAGTTAGCAACTTTTACTTTCTTATAACTTGTTAAACAAAGAATCAAACTTCGACCTCTTGGCACATTTATGTGCTGAAGATTTTCAAATATAAATATATACGTAGTCTGCTAGGAATAACTGCAAATGGGAGTTCCAAGTCTTCCAAGGATAGATTGGTGTAATTTTTATTTCTAACCTATAATTAAGAAATATTTCGAAACTTAACCTCCGGTCAAAAGTATTTAGAAAAATAACCTCCCAATAAGAACCGCTGTCAACGACAGCGGTTTTATATCCAGTCAGCATTCAGCACTAAACCCAGTCAGCATAAAACCGCTGTCACTGACAGCGGTTCTTCAGAGCAATGGCAGAAAAGTGGAAATCGCTGTCACTGACAGCGGTTCTTATACTGCACAAAAGTAAAAACCGCTGTCAATGACAGCGGTTTTTCGGGACCTGGGTTTAAATCCCCAGCTTCCCTTTCTTCCCCGTGCTCGCCCCATTTCATTTCACCTAAACTTCGACGCCCTTCCTTCGCCTCCTCCGCCGTCTCGAACCTCCTCCGGCGTGCCGAACATTTTCCGGCGTGACCCCCGTGCTCCTCCACTCCGCCGGCGCGCCTCTTCCCGGTATAGGTATGTTTTTAATTTTTTTTTTTCAAATTTTATCTTAAATTTTATATTATCATGGTATAATACTAGGTATGGATTGATTGTTGTGGTTAGGATATAGATTGAATGTTTAGATTGATTGTAGTATTTGGATTAAAATTATTATTTGGATTTAATTGTGGTAGTAGGTGTAGTTTTTGATATTAGGTGATGTTGTAAATTGAATGTTGTTAATTGTGATAATTTTAATTGTGATATTAGGTGTAGTTGTGAATTGAATGTTGTTATTTGGTTTAGATGTAGATTGAATATTGTGATATTAGGTGTATTTGGAGTAAAAGAAATATTTGGATTGGATTAGATTGGATGTTGTTATTAGGTTTAGATTGATTGAATTGGATTGGATTGGATATTGTTATTTTGAGGTTGTTATTTGTATGTTATGTAGTATATTTAGATTATTTGTGTTGAACTAATATGTGATGTTGTTATTTGGTTTAGATGTAGATTGAATGTTGTGATATTATGTGTATTTGGAGTAAAAGAAATATTTGGATTGGATTAGATTGGATGTTGTTATTAGGTTTAGATTGATTGAATTGGATTGGATTGAATATTGTGATGTTATTAATATGTGATGTTATTAGGTTTAGATGTAGATTGAATTTGGAGTAAAAGAAATATTTGTGTTGAATTAATATGTGATGTTATTAGGTTTAGATGTAGATTGAATGCATTATAAACATATGAAATAAGCTATTTCATTTGGGGTGGAGATAGCTTTTAAATATGGCTAGGATGGGATATTAGACCTAAAGGACGTCCTCGGTCTAAGAGATTACGAAATGAGATGGACGAGGTCAACGATAGAGGAGTCACTTGTAGTTTATGCCGAGCACAAGGCCATAATCGAAGGAGTTGTCCCCAGCGACAACTAGGATTAGGAAGGACTTAGTGATGTACTGATTAGGAAGCATTTAGTGATTAGGGCGCTCATTGTATTTTAACTAGAATCAGAAATCATTTAGAACATAATATGTAACTTGGACTCTTTATGGTGTAATGTTAATGAATTAATGTATGTTCCAATTGTTTATGGTGTAATGTTATGAATTCATTTTTGTTGTACGTAGGATCATGGAACAAGGACCGAGAGATCCATCAGTTCTATGGTTAGGACCTCGCCATAGATCCATTCCATTGTGGAATGAAGAAGTTGACTCGGCCGAGCACTTAGTCACTCGGCATCCTGGGAGTACTTTAGAGTGGGCTGTTGACCACAGAGTCCTCCACTACCTCAGACTCGCCGGATTGTACGGCATGCATAGACTCGGACATCTTGTTCTAGATCGTGGCCTCATTACGGCACTACTAGAGCGATGGCGGCCAGAGACCCACTCGTTTCACCTACCGGTCAGAGAGGCCACTGTCACATTACGAGACGTGGCCGTACTGACACATCTGCCCATATCGGGCCACGCAGTTACTGGTCCTTCCATCCCTATCGAGGCACGTGGGATGTTCCAGAGGATGTTCGGGGTGGACCCGCCAGGTCAGGGGCCCATTAGTACAGTGAGGACTAGCTGGTTGAGAGAGACGTTTGGATTGCTTCCAGCTGACGATGCTGACGACGCTGAAGTCGAGAGATACGCTAAGGTTTACTGCTTGCTGATCATATCTTTGTTTTTGTTTCCTGACAAGTCTGGTAACGACATCAGCCTCATCTATTTGCCACTACTCGACCACAGCTGGAGTGATATTGGTTCGTACAGTTGGGGTAGTGCAGCGTTGGCATGTTTATACAGGAACCTCTGCCGTGCAGTGACTGTCAGGGGCGATGTCGTTCCTACCGATGTCGCAGGCCCTTTGGTGATACTTCAGGTACGCTAACAAATAACACACTTTACATATCACGCTAGCTCATAGTATGTATTTGATTACTAACCATTTTATGTCTTTGTAGATTTGGGCATGGGAGCACATGGTATTTTGTCGACCTGCTATTCCTAGTCGTCGTCGACGAGATCGAGATGGAAACCCCGTGGACATCTACTACAACCCCCCACAGCCTGCAAACGAACAGCCGCATGGTACGAGGTGGCTAAGACATAGATTCACCCGTGTCCATTTGGCCACTGGTGTGAACTCTTACAGAGACGAACTCGATAGGATGACAGAGGATCAGGTGAATGTTTAAAAACAATTTTTTAATTTCCATTGATCTGTACGTTATCTATTTTCCACTAATCAAATTATTTGTGACTTAAATGACTAGATGGTTTGGGACCCATATCCCAATGTCGTTGACGAAGATGAGTGGCGTTCTTTCACTCCGTTGATCTGCTACTTTATAGTGGAGATGCATCTACCCGACCGAGTTATGCGACAGTTCGGGTTACGACAATACATCCCCGTAGCAGCTCTAACCTACCCTCGTTTGCACGAAATTGATCGTCGAGGGAGGTCCACGACGGATTGGGGGGCTTTGCATGCTGAGTGGATTGGGTCTTGGAACAACAGAAACCAATCCATAATACAGGGACATCCCATCCAGGGACCTATGGACTATTACGATCCATATCTTATATGGTATCGTAGCATTACACGCCTCTTCATTAGTCCGTCATTCGTTCCACCACCGCAACATTTTCATCCGTCAGGGATACCTCTGCACGTCATGGTATGTTGACTTTGTTATTTGCAAGTTGATTTATTTACTGTATTTATCTGATTCTAACTGTTTTCTCCTTTGCAGACTCAGCAACTGTTGGTTATTCATGACTACTGTCACGATAACCAAAATTTATGGCAGCTGGAATGAAGCAGATGTGCGTAGGAGGTCTGGAGCTAGCTGGCCAAGGAGGATTACTGCGAGTGCACCATGAGTCCGGGAATACAGACGATGCACAGGCCACATCGGGTATGCCTTCCTCTTCCCAGACCCATGAGGCCCCCGAGATCTTGACCTTCGAGAGGACCCAAGGTGCATTCGGGTCCACCCAGGGTGAGTCGTCACAGTATACGTCTCCTCCATATCCATTCTGATACCCAGCGAGTGGGCTATTCACCCAACAGAGCCAGAGTTCCACCTTTCCTCGATTAGACACTGTTGATGAGGAGGACTGGCCTAGTTTCTAGAATTTCTTATGGTACTGGAATTAATGTAAATATATTTCAAATTGTATTGTATATATATAACTACGATTATTGCAATTTATTATGTTTCATTTTACTTTCATTTATATCAATCTTTATTGTACTTTTGAAGATTTTTGTTCGAGATACGAGAAACGCTGCGGAATTGACACGAACATGTGTTCAATTTGTATCGAACTTGTGTTCGAAAATGATGAATTTGGTTGTTGGATGTTATCATAATGTTTTAAAACAGGTTTAAAATGGAAATTAGATGGGTGAAATATTTTGCGTAATTAGGCAATTTTAAAACCGCTGTCACTGACAGCGGTTTTATGCCCAAACCAAAAATCCAATGTTTGTGACTTGGTCAGCATAGAACCGCTGTCACGGACAGCGGTTTCATGCTCACACTAAAACCGCTGTCAGTGACAGCGGTTTTATGCTGACTGGGTAAATAGGGTTTTGCTGACTCGGATTGAAACCGCTGACAGTGACAGCGGTTTTAAATGGGAGGTTATTTTTCTAAATTGTTCTGAACGGAGGTTAGATTTAGACATATTTTAATAACAAGGGTTATAAATAAAAATTGCACGATAGATTGCTTTGCCTCATTTCCTAGGATTTAGTTTCGTGCATGCATTGTCTCTCTACATACACTTAGCTACTTGCAGTATATAGATAGAAGTCAGTTGAGTGCATAGGTGTGCTGCTGGTCCTTAGATATGCTTTATTACTGTTGCCATATATTTTTCCAGACCTAATCCAAAACATACAAGTATTTTTCTGCATGAATAAACTACATTTCCTTCTCCATTTTGCAGCGGTTGCTTTGATGGCCCTGAGGTATGTCGATGTTCCTCGAAGTTCACAGTCAACAAAAAAAAAATTATGCAGAAGCACTAAATTGGAGAGCAACATAAGAAAGAAAATGACAAGTGTTGGAAAGCTACAAGGACAGAGTTGACACTTTTTTGCTAGTGGCAACACTTGTAGCTACTGTGACCTTTGCAGCTGGGTTTACCCTCCCAGGAGGATACAACCAGTCCGATCCACACGCAGGCATGGCAATCCTAGCACATAAATGGGCATTCAAAGTGTTTGTAACATGCAACACAGCAGCATTGAACAGCTCTATCTTGAGTGTCGTAGCCCTCATATGGGCATACCTGGGTGGTCTTAAGTAAGCCTTGGTCTCCCTCAGGTTTGTGGTGCCCTTGCTTGAATTTGCACTTTCTATGATGTCCTTGGCCTTCATGATGGGCATAACTTGGCTTTCATATGTAGTTCTAGGGATGGGAACTGTCTTCTTGCTGGTGGTACTTCTGTTCTCCATCCCACTTTACAACCCATCTTATATTAGGAATTCAGTTAAGCGTTTTTTCTTCTCGGGCCCCTTCCTGCTGTTGCTGCTAGTGTGCGAGAACAGCACTAAAGAGTATGCCTAGTACATTTTATAAGCATGTCATGTTTTTATGTAATCTTCATTGTGTACATTACTCAAGTTGTGCTAGAACAACGAGGGATTTTTCGTTGTCTTTTAAATAAGGGATTAGAGGATTAATGTACTGCTTAATGTAAACACCAAGGGATTTATGTTCAAGAAAGATTGTAATATTATTTACGAGCTTACAAACATTGGATCCCATCAAATGAAAGTATGTCTGGTCTTGAAGCATGATCCCAAATCTTATTATCCTATTGAAACTTACTAGAGCCTTAATGGAAGATATTGTAACTGCAACACAGCTTTTCATTACTCTTGTACACTAGTAGAAATAAGTTTAGTTGCTTCACATCAATTACTTCGAAGGTTTAACATAAACCGAAGCATATGATCATATAATTATACCGTTCTCTACTAGTGCTTGTCCTCTTCCCTTTTCATGATTTCAACTCCAGTCCTAAGCAAGCATCTTAGTTCTTAGGTTATGGCAGGAGGAGCTTACACAACAAGAGAATTGCAACAGAAGTGGCTTAAATTTGTGAATGGACCTATGCAGTTTTCTTATCATTTTGCTTCAAACTTTATAATGATAATCTGACATTCTCTTGCCAAAAGAAACCCAACAAATAGCCTCCATCTCAAACCTGTCACCCCACATTGTGAAATATACAACTGAGAATTGAGAAATGAAGTTATAAATCATGAACTGGTAAACTGAAGCTAAATTACTACGTGACTAGACCTGTTCAAATGGGTGGGGGCCCGTTAAGGGCCATTGACCGACCCGTTTGTAAAAGGGCCTAATCAATAATGGGCTTAATGGGTCGGTCTCTTAAAGGGTCAAGTGTTATTGGGTTTTTAATGGGTCAAGTCGGGTCAATAATGGGCCTATAATTTTCAAAACTTTTAAACACGATCAGGTAACGAATTATTTTCACTTACTTGTCGATGATCCACTACCAAAGATTGGAGGCGATTCACGTAAAATATCCCCCTCTATAAATAAAAACTATACTCTCTTTGGACGGCCCGACCCGACTCGGCCCGTTATACATCTCCTTTGGCTCGACCCAGCCCGGCCCGATTTGAACCTTCTTTGACCCAACCCGACCCGGCCCGTTTTTCTTGTAACTCATCCCGGCCCTGACCCGACACAATGCACAGGTCTATACGTGACTAGCAGTCCATATTTTTGCTCAATATTGTTAGGGCGTTGCCACACAAAAAATAGATAATAATCTAACTATGTTTGTTACTCAGTAGAGAAGCATCTTTAATAGTTGCCCATAACATGCAAATATTAAATGTATTAATCTAGTAGATACACCATAGTTTTACCTCTTCATAATCTGCTTTCTTAACCTAATCAGGTTTACTATACAATCTTATTTCAGGTTTAGGCTTTAATGTACACTAGACCTAATTGAAAATAGGCTCACATGTGAGAGACAGTGTTAAGAGATAAAAATCCACATATAAGATGAGATCAATTGTTTCACATTGATTAAATAAGTGAGAATTAAACACTTTATAAGGCTAAGGAACAACTCCTCCTATTGTCATATGGTTTTAGGATGAAACCTTCTTAAATCTTGTAAGTGACTATCTCTCTTGATGAAGGGTGCGGCTTAGATCCGTATTTAACATAGCTTATAGAGAAGATGCTTAGGAGGTTGAGGTGGCAAACAAAGCTAATAATTTAGCTTACCAGATGCACTATGAAACAAAATAGCCCAACTATTTTACTCAGGACGTACTCTAATGAGCAATGTATAAAAAAGTTCAAGGTTCACTGATCAGGGACGAAACTAGTAGGAAGCTAAAGGGCGTGCCTAAATACATTAAAAAGGTTACAACACTCACATTATAAGTAATAAATATATCTCCAAAATATGGGTTGCGTTATCGTGCCATAGTAGGCATAGGCACAATAGTAAAATTAACAAAAGTATTCAACATGTAAAAAAAATTTAGAATGAATGGACATGCGACGTAATATTAGGTTAAGATGATTAAATTAATATTATTTGTTTAATTTTAAGGGTTAATTAAAAATCAATTTTTTAATACTGTCTCAAGCATTGACTTTTATAATTAAGATGAAAAATAATAATACAGAGTAACAGATACTTCCACCCAAATACTCAATAACCAATGGAAAATTTAAACTTAATTTTTTTAAAGCAAAACTTAATTAAGCTATTACAACCTAATCACGACTAGGGGTGGCAATTTGGGTGGATGGAGGATATTCAGGTTCAAATCACTTTAGATTGAGTAATCACGGGTCAATATATATACCATTTTTCCCACTAGGTTCGATTTGGGTTAATTCATTGGGTTTGGAGTTGGAGTTGGCTCAAGGGCTGGAGGGTATAAGTCGGGTTTGGTATGGGTCATTTTGGGTCCAATTGAATTCAGGTTATTATCGATTTTTTTTAATTTTTGGGTCAGTTTAATTAGATTTCTACCATTATAGGTTTGTAATAAAGTCATTCTCTAAGTGAAGATATGATCTTGTTTGGCCAATGAGATCAATTGCAATTTGTTAATATGTATTGAGGATTTGACAGATGATAACAAGTAAAAGTATAAAGATCCATTAATCAACAATGATTATTACTCAAGAAGAAGAGGTACACCTAAAACTTTATTACTCTACCATCTCTAGTTATCAACAAACTTTGTGAAAATATTTGTTAATTAATTTGAATATTATACATAGATAACATTTGAATTGTCATTGATTAAGTGACGATATAATACTACTAATATATGACATAATAAATAATTGCTACGTTGATACACTAAATATTATATGTCAAGTAGTCAACTATCATATAGCTCGAGCTGAAGAATACGATTACCTACTGTATGGCTCAATTAGTCTTACTATTTAACTCATGATGATGAAAAATATGAAATGTGCTCCACTTTGATAAGGATAAGAGAAGAAAGATTTAAATGATTAATCTAGTTAATCTATTCAACTTTTGAACTTGATTTATTCTACAATAAAAGGTTATGTGGGTATATTGGGATGTTTTGAAGTAATTATCCTACTTTGTCAAGGATTTTCTTAGTTGTACTGATTCTAGTCATATTAGGATTTGCTAATATTTTGTTCACATGTTTATATCTTTAATTTGAGAGGGGTTTCATAATTTATACTTTAAGCCTTACCTAGTTACTATAGAAAAAGGGCCAAATTAAGCTTTCCTTAATTGGTTTCAAGTTGTTTTAGAAGAGCTTGAGTTATTTTAAAACTGTTTTAGAGAGTCTGAGATGTTTAGGAATAGTTCGAGTCATAAATGTGTTCAAAACATGTGAAAGCAGTCTTATTTTGTATTGGTTTAAGACATCTATGCACTAGTATAAACAAAAGAAGTCATTACCCTTTCAAGGTAGGAATTGGAGTTTGATGAATAACATTAGTTTGTAAAAGCTTTAACATTAGAGAGAATCTTGTTAAGGTTCAAATAGCTTGTTAACTTAGATTTTAGTTTTGTTGCCACTAAAATCGCCCTTAGAAGTCATTGCATTTTAAGTTTTATCTGGTTACTTAAGTTTTAATTGATTACTTGTTATTTACATTCATATCAACATTGAAAGCATTCAGAGCTCATCTAGTTCCTTATCACACTTAATAAGATATACTTTGTTGTTACATACATGATCACACAAGCCACAACACATAAGCTCGTGAAATTGGTAGTCATTGAGGGTGATAGTATAATTTTAGTCATAACTCATTGGTGACACTACATAAGTATCATAATAGATAACCTATAGGACATAAAATAGTTTTTTTTTTGGAATTGTCTCAAGCAAATATACATTCCAACTTTTTTTTCGATAGAATAGAGAAATCCTCCTTTTTCTATTTCCGGATTAATTTAACGAATTTTTAAAAATTATATGGAAATACCCCCAAAATTGCAGATTTCTTATTTTAAGGAAAAAGAATTAAAGAAAGATGATAAAACTAAAAAGTACATAAGAGACGAAGAAAAACGACAAGAAAAAAAGCGAATAGAAATAGACGAAGCATGGGATTTGAAAATGCGGTAAGAAATGAAATGTCACACTATTTTTTATACATGTCAAAATGATGAAAAACAAAGAATTTCGTTTATATATCCATCTAGTTTATCAATTTCCTGTGAAATTGTACAAAGAAAGATTTCTTTGGCTACAACAGAAAAATTCTTATATAATGATGAACTACCCAATTATTGGATTTATACAAATGAACAAAAAAAACGGCTTAAGCAATGAATTTGCTAAGATAATTACAGTTCTAGACAAGATACTTTTTTATAGAGATGTACTCGATAAATAAAACTAGATTATGCAATAATAATAAAAAATGGGGGAATATTTGAAAAAAAAGCACGATCCCTTAGATTATTAGGTCTTATCGGAGTATAATTAAATAAACACTTTCACCTTTTATAAATGAAAATACAGTAAAAAAATTTGGAATAGAAACATGTTAATCGAATTAAGTGGATTGGGTCTAATCATGTAATTTTTCGGCCAAATTGATTTCGGATTAGTTTCAGTCTAAATACAGGTCAGTTTAAATCTTAGATTATTGGATCAAATCAGGTTTGGTGTTGACTTCGAGTCTAGTATTTATCGGGTTAGAGTTTAAATTTCTCGAATTAAAAAAATTTTGAGTTAACTTTAGATTGAAAACATATCGAGTTTGGACCTTGAATCTTCAAGTACCTAAAATCTTAGGGTCAAACCAAACCGGCTAGATTTAAATTCTGTGACTTTTCGAGTCGAAAACCGTCCTCTTACTAATCTTACTAATTTACAAGAATTACTACAACGAGAAGTGCAGGTTCTCTCATTTCCAGCCTCAGAATCCCCTGCCCCGCCATTGCTAAAAGTGGAACGAAATTCCACCCAAATGACTACCATTCCCCTCTCAACCATCCCACTCCCAACACTAAACCAATCAAACTCTAATCTCCCCTCAAATCCCCCAAAATTTCCACAGAATTATTCATCGAAACGCTATTCAAAACGCCTATTTCACGCAGAGTTGTCCAGCCCAGTAAAACCCGAACTTTCTCGAAATTGTTCCGCCAATGAGGCGGACCCACTTGGGTCAGGCTCAGTTGAAGTTCTAAGAGTCCCTGATCATTGGTTGGAACCTTCCAATGCTGTTCAGGTCATCCCTGAATTCACTTCTATTCATGTATCTTTGTATATTTTATACGAAGTATATTTTTTTACATTTACTGTTTGGATTGTGAATAAACTCCATAGTTGAATATATATAGGGTACAAATATTCTAGTTCTGTTAGGATATACGAAGTATAGGTTAATAGTTCCTTCTCCTTTTAAAATAGGCCCATTTGCCCTTCGCCTTCATACTTATTTGTAAGAAAAAATATTGTCAAAAATTAATATTTTAAAAATTTACCTCGAGATACATCCAATTATAAGAAGTCATCCAATTATAAGAAGTCAGTTTAAACTTTGACCCAAAATACTGCAATAGGGCAATCTTTAAGAGACAAGAGGAAAGGAACTACTTGCATAAACTTGTGACATTATTGTATGGAAATATAAAATCTATCAGTTTGAGTTGTAAATAATTGACCTTTGTTAATTAGTTGCTTGAAGGTTAAGGTTGAACCCATTTTATACAATTAAAGATAGAATTAGTTGGAGGTAACTTGAGTTTAACTATGTAATTTGCTTAATGAATAAGCTTGTGCATTTTTATCAATGAAAGTACATTGATATGATTTGATTGATCTAGGGCTTTATCATATGATCTCCATTTCGTTTTCGGATAGTTTCTAGTTTTGGTCTTGTAATCTGTTGTGTTAGGTGTGAAGGGGAATTCTGTTTATGTAGAGGGTCACTAGGCCAAATGTTATTCTGTCATATAAAAGTGGAACTGAGTGAGGTTGATTCGTCTTAGCTTGTCGAATTTTTGGAACTTAATGGACTTGGATTATCAGCAGTTGGTTAACTAACTTGCAATAATCGTAGTATCATCTTTTGGTGTCCTATTTGTAGAAAGATAAGATCGAGTAACAAGTTAGATGATAAGATAATAAAAGATATAGTTTACAAGTGATAAAATTGACAGTAAGATATGATGAACAATAGGATATGATTAGCAAAAGATAAGTATGGAGTAGTTGATTCTCAGCAAAAGATATGGTTAGCTATAGCATGTACTATAAATACGTACACATTGTACAGATGAAATACGATGAAACAATTCAACCAAAAATTAAATATATTTTCTTTATGGTATCAAAGCCGAAGGTTTCTGGGAAAACACTTCTTTTAAGCTTTATCATCTACCCTAACTTACATGAACTTACCTGAGAAGTCAGATGACAACAAAAACCAGGACAAAGAGGTAATTGAATCATCAATCACCGTAGACCAGTTGTGGCAATAGTTAAATCCCAACAAAACTGGTCCAGAGACTAATAATCAAGCCTTGTGTTTGAGTGAAAAACTCAATCACATGAACTACACCAAATGGACCAAACTCATGCACTTAGCCACAGTGGGCAAGGTAGGCTCAATCATATCATTGCCTCCCCACTAGCGACTGACGACCCAAGTTACACGAGATGGGCTCAACATGATTCAATTTTTTTCTCATGGATCATAGAATACATTGAATCTGACCTAGTCCATCAATTTCTCGATTATCCCACCGCGAATGAGCTTTGGCGAGGGATCGAAATATTATTCTGGCAAGACGGTTTGCAAGTGTACGATTTGATAGTCAAGGCAAATACCATGAGATAGGGAACTGATTCAATAGAGGTGTTTTATGGGAAAATGGTCACCATATGGAAAGAAATAGATCGATGGGTACCAAATCCCATGAAACACACCGAAGACATCACAATTTATAATGAAATCACTAAAGTCTATCGATTCTTATTAGGCATAAACGACACATATGACCAAGATAGGCACGATATACTCAATAAAACACCATTACCAACAGTGGAAGAGGCTTACAGCATAATCCGAAGGGAGGCAGCAAGGAGGAATATACTCGGATCCAGAGTATCTGGTATTGGGAGTGGCCTTGCCACAAAATCCAAAATCAAAGGGAGTAAGAAATCAGGCGAGACGAGATGACGGAGCCGGCAACAAATCAAACCTCTGATGCTCACACTACGACGGAAGTAAACACACAAAAGATGGGTGTTTTAAGATTATAAGCTACCTAGAGTGGTGGGGTGAATACCAGACACGAAAGAACGGGGTCAAGGTCGGAAAAACCCTGACTTTCACCCAGTACTAATCTTCTTAATCTATCTTATTATATATTGTTTATTGATGATTATACTCGCAAGAGTTGGGTTTATTTTGTACACAAGCGTCGGGTGTTTGATGTCTTTGTGGAATTCCATAAAATGATCCTCACCCAGTTCCAAACCTTTATTCGCATCCTAAGAACAGATAATGGGGAGGGGGGGGGGGGGGGGGGGGGGGGGGGAATATGTCAATCAGGATATGACATCCTTCTTTGCCACCCATAGCCTTATTCATCAAACTACTCCAAACGGAAAAATCCGACCCTTCTTGAAATTACCTGAGCACTAATGATCAAATCAAGAGTTCCCGCTCATTTTTGGCCAGAGGCAGTTGCTACTGCTAATTATATGACAAATCGCTTGCTTATAAAGAGTCTTAACTTTTAAACACCTCTTGACACCCTTAGTACATGTGTGCCTATCCCATCTACATACTCTCTTCCACCCAGAATTTTCGGCTGTACTACTTATGTCCACTTCCCAAGCCGAAGCCGAAACAAACTACAATCTCGAGCTGTTAGATGTGTCTTCGTAGGATATGGCGTGAATCAGAAAGGGTATAGGTGTTTTAACCCAGTTGCTAACCATATGTACACCACTATGGATTGTGATTTTTTTTAATCAACCTATTTCTATCATCATCTTTGACTTTAGGGGGAGTCACAGGATGAGAGTCTAAGATGACTCACTTATTCAGGAGGTAGTACCACAGACCAAAAAGAGCAGGTAGGCAATGCCACCAAGATGACTCCTACGTTTGTACAGTCACGCCCTCAGTCTATGCCCACCATGTCCGAAGATGAGGTTAACACAATCAATACTCATGACTCATCCTATGTTATTCCCAACATTGAGTCCTAGGAGGGTAGTTTGGAGGAACTGACTGATGGTGTAACTAAAAACTAGTTTCCGCCAAGGAGCACAAGAGGAATCCCTCCAAAGAGGCATGATCTAGAGTTTAAAGCACAAAGATCAAAATATCCAATACCAAGAACTCCTGAGAATTTGTCTAAAGCTGCTATGACATTCAACACTATGTTGTACTCAACTATAATTCCGAAGACAACAATAGAAGCCCTGAAACACCCACACTGGAAGGTCGCTATACAGGAAGAAACCAAAGCACTTGAAAAAATGAGACATGGGAACGATGTATGATCTCGAAAAGAAAAAAACCAGTAGGCTGTACATGGGTGTTCACAATCAAGTACAAGGCTGATGGGGAAATAGAAAGATAAAAAGCCAAGCTGGTAGCTAAGGGTTACACTCAGATCTATAGAATTGACTATTCAGAAACGTTCTCACCCGTAGCTAAAATTGATACTATCAGAGTATTATTCTTAGTGGCAGCAAATGAAAACTGGCCTCTACATCAGTTCAATGTAAAGAATGTCTTTCTACATGGAGAGATAACTGAAGAAGTCTATATGGATCCTCCTCCGGATTTACTCAGGATTTTTCAGCTAAAAAAAAGGCCTTGTATGGATTGAAGCAGTCTCTGAGAGCTTGGTTTGGAAGATTCACATTGGCAATGGAGCAGTTTGGATATCAGCAAAGTAACTCATATTATAAATTTTTCCTGAAGAGGAGGGATGGGTTAATTACTTGTCTCATCATCTATGTAGATGATATGATTATTACTAGCAATGATCGAGTTGAAATAGATTTGCTAAAAAGAAATTGTTTCATGAGTTTGAAATGAAAGATTTAGGAAGGCTCAAGTACTTCTTAGCAAAGTAACAGGGAATTTTCATTTCTCAGAGAAAGTACATCTTGGATCTCTTGGCAGAAACTAGCATGGTGGATTGCAAACCAGTAGAAAAGCCAATGGTGGTTAATCACAGATTGCAAATCAGTGAAGGTGCAGAATTAGTAGATTAGACTCAATACCAAAGGCTAGTAAGAAGGCTGATTTACCTAGCTCATACCCGACCTGATATTGCATATGGAAGCTGTATACAGAATTCTGAGATACCTCAAAGAGAGTACAGGCAGAGGAGTAATGTTCAGGAAGAATGGTCACCTAAAACTCCAGACATACACTGATACAGACTTGGCAGGGATCGAGATGAACGAAAGTCTACGCTTGGTTACTTTACTCTTGTAGGAAGAAATTTGGTGACATGGAGAAGTAAGAAGCAGAAGGTTGTTGTGTTGTCTAGTGCAGAAGCAGAATTTCGAGGAATAACAGAAGTTCTCTGGATCGAAACTTTTATCTGAGCTTGGTTTTCCACCTAGGGAGAATTGTAAGATATTTTGTGGCAACAAAGCAACAATCAGCATATTTGAGAATCCAGTCCAACATGACTGAACAAAGCACGTTGAAATTGACAAACATTTCATCAAAGACAACTTGGAAGCTGGGATCATTAGTCTTCCATTTGTAAGGTCAAGTGAGCAAATGGCAAATGTTCTAACAAAGGCTATTGGAGCATGGGAGTTTGGAAAAGTGCTAAGCAAGTTAGGTATCGACGACCCCGATACTCAACTTGAGGGGGAGTGTAGAAAGATAGGATCGAGCAACAGGTTAGATGATAAGATAATAAAAGATATAGTTCACAAGTGATAAAATTGACAGTAAGATATGATCAACAGTAGGATATGATTAGCAAACGATAAAGTACAAAGTAGTTGATTCATAGCAAAACTCTATCTCTTGGAGTCAAGGTAGATATGATTAGCTATAGCATGTACTATAAATACATACACATTGTACAGATGAAATACGATGAAACAATTCAACCAAAAATTAAATATCTTTTCTATACTGTCGATATGTTCAATTCTTCAACATTCAGGATGCCGTTGTTTAATGTTTGGCAGTAGGTAATCGGAGATCCTTTGTTGAATTTGGTGTGTCCCTCTTATGTCCGAAGCTTTATCTTCAGTTATTAGTATATTGTTGCTATCATCAACACTGATGTATAAAATAGAAGATATTTATTTTGACAGGGTTTTGTGCAATGTGTGGAATCAAGGTGTACTGTGTTTTGCAGATAAATTTTGAGTCTCGTAGTTTGGGCATTGCTTTAATGTTGGAATAGCAGGATTTTAATCTATGTATCCGACTTATGTTTTGTTTTTCATTGTTTTCAGCACAAGTACTTCCATATAAGCTTGTATTCATTGCAACACAACTTCAAGTGTGCTAGGTTAAGATTCGAGAGGCTTACATATGCCTGTTATAAGATGCATCTTGGTGGATGTAATGTGCTACATTCTGTTATTAGGGAGAGGGCCAGAGGGGATAATATAAAAGAGTATATGAACATTTTTGTCATCCCAGAGTGAGAGAGAGACGGTGATCAAATGAATTTGCATGTACCTTTGTGGCTTTGCGTACAATGAAGACTAAGGGTTGTAATGAAACCAAAAGTGGAAAAACACTTGTTTTGGATTGCTGATGCATTAGAGACCGACGTAAAGCAATCCATACAAAATTACAGTCATTGTCCTGAACTTAATAAATTGCATTGCATCTAGTTCTATGCTATTTGTTGCATTTCTGTTGACTTTAATTAGAATGCGGAGTTGTAAGAGAGAACTGTTGCAGATAGTTGCTAATACTTTGCGCATGCTTCTAGTTCTTTCCCCATAGCCTGATCCGGGAATATTTTGCAGTATCATCTGTAATTTAGCTGAATGTTGGAAACCTTTTTAACTTTTATCATCTGCCTTATACTTCAACATTGTGATTCATTGTTTCCTTTATTGCTGTGTTGTGTTCATCTTTGTTGTTGTCCTGAGTGTGGCTTTCATTTTCTGTCAGGAATCAGAGTGGCTTAGAGTGGCACTTCATAAGTGGCTAGATGACGAGTATTGTCCTGAGCCAACAAATGTTGACATCAGTAGAGTTGCTGCTAATTCATATTACCAGTCATTGTTGCAGAAGATTACAGACCTGGGGGAGATTTTGTTGAGGATGATCCGAGAACTTGAATCTATTTCCTATCAGGAAAGCTTTCATGGAGCTTTCTCTTCTGCCAATGCTGCTGTTAGTCTAATAGCTGAAAGAATAGAGCATGATTAGCTTGTCATTTTGTCTTCCACTTTATTGCTTCTCGTCCAACACCAGCCTCATCCCCTCGCATGGAAAATTGAGGAAAAGAGAGATATATGAAGGGGGTTGTTGCAACTCTTGCAATTCACCTTGGTTCTTAAGAACATCCATTAGTCCTTGTGTATGCTGATAATTTGTACAATGTGCGAAGTACGTTTATGTGCTCCAGGATGCTTTATCTAACTTGTACAATGTTAATTATCAACAATTCTGGTTTAATAATTGACTTTTCAAATCAAAGGGAGTTAAATCGACATGGGGCGAGGAGGCCCACGGAAATACTTTTCATTTAGACTATTAGAAGGGTTTTCTCAGTGTGCGTACTTTTTTCACATCTTCTAAACTCTCGATTACATAATTGTAGTAGCCATGGGACAAGTCAGTTTAGATTTGCTATCTTATGCATCTCGTGAGCTTGTTCTCTTGTGACCTTGTTTCTAACACCAATGTCGATCTTCCTAGGAGAGTAAGTCGTTTCATTGTGTGCCAAATGTTCATTCGAGTGCCATTGATACCTTTTAGATACTAACCTGAGAGTATGTGAGCAACTTATGTTCTCGAAATTGGAGGCTAAGGTGCATGCCTCTTCTTAAAGTGTCAAGTTGTCAGATTCACCCTCCTCCACGATCAGGAGATATGGGGAAGGTTTGTTGGCATACCACCCTGTACCTGCTCTTTTATCTTTGATACTCCATGATCCATCTATCTGGATCATTATCCAGTCCTGACCATTATGGTGTTTCTCTATGGATGCCTTGAAGAAGCCCGGGGGTATCCGTTTCGGTGGTCTTGGTCATGCCCTAGATATTGCCTCGCCATTGCGTCATCTATTTGGTACTTGAATTACCCCACTTCTGTCGTTTCTGTGTTAAAAACACAATTATTCCTAACCCTCCAGATGCATTATAAACCTGTAATGAAATAAGTTAGTCCACTTAGGCTCTATTTAGTAGGCGTAAAATGTTTTCAACTGAAAATGTTTTTCCATTAATGTTTTTCCATGGAAAACCTTTTTACGGTGAAAAAACTCATTTTCATGGAACTTTTCCGTTGTTTGATTGCACAAAAAATGATTTTACATTTAAATATTTTTTCGTTGTTTAGTTGAACTGAAAAATCAATTACTCCTATTAACTTTTCTAATTGTATTTTCATGTCATATTTTAACTTTTTCCGTTTTTTTTTTGTTGTTTGTCATTAGCTAAATTTGTTATGTTATAGTAAATATATTTTTTTTTATAAAATCTATAATATATGTCTCTGATCTAGTAATAACATATTACATTATACAGAATATTGCCATAAAACCAGAAAACCCTAAAAAAATTGGTTCAACATTATAAAAAGACATTTAGCTAACTATAAAGGAGTATTCGCAATTGAATAAGCAAACAAATCAAATATATAAACCAATCAAATAGCAAACCAATCAAATAAGAAAATTTCTACTCTAATTTCAAATAAACTGTTGATTGCCTACATTTCATGAGATACTTTCATGATTAAATCGAATCGGGGGGAAATCTAAGGTTATTTTTATTTTCGACTAAAATGGATAAACTTAGATCAAATTCATGATATAGTTCGATAATTTAATAATAAAGACATGATATTCGAAGAAAACGTACTGAATTGATGATATTTGAAGAAGTTGAAAAGAAATTATGGGTTTTCCCCCAATTTTTAACAGATAGAAAGTATGGAATAGAGAGAAACTACCGAGAAGATGAAAAATGAAGAATGCGTGAGTAGAGTTAGGCACGGGTTAAGTCGAGCAGGCATGCTTGACACAATACAACACAAGCAAGGTCATGGCACGGCACGACACGCTGTCTGTTGAGTGGGCCGCAGGCTAGACTAAGAACAAAAAAAAAAATTAGGCACTAGCACGGGAATGACACGCCAATTTGGCACGAGGCACTGCCCAAAGCACTCTATTATTTAATACTATTTAATACAATAATTATTATTATTATTTAATACAATAAGTATTATTACAATAAATATCTAAAATTATTTTTTTCAATTCTATTATATACTTTATTTTTATTTTTGTTAAAAAAATTAGGCCATCACAAGGCAAGACACGGCACGCCAAGTAGGTGGGTCGTGCTAGACCATTGGCCGAGTTTTAGGGAAAGGTGGCACGACACAGCGCATCACGACCACAATTAGGCCTGACACGACCACAATTAGGCATGACACAACAAGAGGTCAGACACAAGCTGACGCGATTCATGACGGGCACGACATGACCCGTATCCACCTCTATGCATGAGTTGGTAATGCGGAAATTATTTGTTAGTTGGTATTTTTTTTGGAGTGAATGTATGTAAAATTATTTTACTCCCAGTTTTAAAGGAAAATATTTTCTAATAGGATATAAAATAAATTTACATTCCAAATTTTACGTCATATAGTTTACTCTAAACTAAATAATGTAAAATAAGAAAACAATTTTCAGAGAAAATATTTTACAACCTACTAAACAGAGCCTTGAAATGATAATATTTGACTTATTTAAGAATGGAATGTAAAACAGGATCCACTCTTGGAGCTAAAAGGGCCCATTAGATAAATGGAAACAAAGGCGTCAACTCCTGGTTGCACAGGGAATTGCTTGTCGACTGTCATTATTCTCTTTAAGGTTAAATTTAGTTTCTAGACCATCATACCAGATTTTCCAGAGGAACATCTTCCTTTTTTGCTGAATATGGAGATTCCAAATTAGTTTTAAAAAAAGGCAAGATCTCCTCCACTTGGGCAGTTGTCTGCTTTTGATACTGAATGAAAGCATAACCAGTCTTGACAGAGTATATACCATTGTTGGAAGTTTTTGATATAAAAAAGGTGAGTGTTAATGTGAGAGTCCCACATTGGTGGAGGGAGGTGTTTTTGCTCTCCTTATAAAACATCCTTTGCTAGTACTTCCTAGTTGAGTTCCTTGGAGGTGGGTGTTGTGTTGCACACACACACACAAACGCGCGCGCGCGCGCGCCGAGCCGGGCCGGGTCGGGTCGGGTCGGGCTCGGGCCTCGGGCCTCGGGATCTTGGGGAATGCGATGCGCGGGCGTGGGTCCTATCTTTTTGGAGGAGTTTTATTTGAGAAAATTCAAATCGGTTTTGATTCAGTCTTCATGCAACGGTTTTGACTCATTCCTTGCTTAAATCGTGGCCTTAATGCCTGATCATGGTTTGACCACCTTCTCCACTTCCCCTTGCCAACCGTTGTGTTCCCTTGCTATATATATTCTCTCCCTCAGTCTATCTTCATACATAATATTTTTCGTGCCTCTTCCTCCTCTTCTCAAAACACTAAACACGCTTACTTTCCTAGGCAAGTATTCTGAATTCCAGTCGGGTTTGTGAGTGCACATAAACTCCGGCGCCGTGCTTATCCTGGAGGGCGACCGCTTGTTGTCTACTGCACCGGGAGGTAGCGCGGAATCGTCTTTTAGGTCAGTGGTTCTCCACGACGCGGCTACTGTTTCTTCGGTTCACGCAACAACAGATAAGTATATTGTTCTATAGTCTTAAGTGTCATATCAGATAACAATCTAAAAGACGATTATGGCTTCGAAATTCATGATTCCTGATATGTCTAGGCTAGAACCTCTTGATGGCAAGAATTATAAACGTTGGGCTGTTAGAATGTGTTTCTATTTGGAACAGATTGATGTTGCATATGTGCTTGATGATATTGTTCAACCTGTTCATGAGGATAACTTGTCTGAAACTGATGTTAAGTTTGCTAAAGATGATAGAACTTGTAAGGGCATGCTGCTGCATCATATGTCAAATAATCTGTTGGATATATATATGGGATTCAATCACGCTAAGGACATTTGGGATGCTCTAGAGAAAAAATATGGGACAGATGATGCCGGTACTAAACGTTACTGTGTAGTAAGTGGTTGAGTTTTCAAGTTGTTGATGATAAACCTATTATTGATCAAATTCATGCTTACGAGAATGTGTGCATTAATATGGCTGCTGAAGGTCTGTCCATTTGTGATATTACCCTAGCTATTGTTTTGATTGAGAAACTCCCTCCCTCTTGGAAGGATTTCCGTAACCAGCTAATGCACAAGAAGAAAGACCTAACCTTAGAGGAGCTTGTAGGACACCTCAAAATTGAGGAGGAAAACCGTATCAAAGACAAAGGCCATCCTGTTTTCCCTTCCTCTTCTTCTGCCAAAGCCAATCTTGTTGAACCTAAACCGAACAACCGGTTCAAAGCCAAAAACAGTTATCTTAAGCCTAAGGGGAAAGTTGAGAAATACAAGTTTAAAGGTACCTGTTTTGAATGTGGGCTGACTGGTCACAAGGCTAAGGATTGTAGGGTTAAGAAGAAAAACAATGGTCAAAATCAAGCGAATCTTATTGAGGATTCTAACATTATTGTTGCTGTTGTATTAGAAGCTAACCTTACAGGTAATGCTGCCGAGTGGATTGTTGACACTGGAGCAACCAGGCACATCTGCGCCAACAAGGACATGTTCACTACCTATGACAAGGTGGAAGGTGAAAATGTCTTCATGGGCAACTCAGCTTCTGCCTCTATCCAAGGCAAAGGGAAGATCGTTCTCACTCTTACTTCTGGGAAATTGCTTACTCTCACTAATGTTTTGCATGTTCCAGAGATGCGCAGGAATTTAATTTCTGGCAGTTTACTCATGAAGGCTGGGCTAAAGCTCTCTTTTGACTCTGATAGATTAGTTCTTACTTGCAATGGGGAATTTGTGGGGAAGGGCTTTTGTAATGGGGGGCTCTTTACTCTTGATGTAAAAGTTAACACTATGAATAAAAGTGCTAGTACTTCTTCTGCTTATATTGCTGAGTCTATTGATTTATGGCATGCTAGACTAGGTCACGTTAACATCAATTCGATTAAAAGGCTTAAACATTTAAATTTGATTCCACGTTTCTCCAATACTGATTTTTCAAAATGTCAAATTTGTGTTGAGGCCAAATTCTCAAAGAAGCCATTTAAATCAGTAGATAGACAGACTGAAGTACTAGAACTTGTTCATAGTGACTTGGGTGATTTTAATAATCATGAGAGCAGAGGGGGTAAAAGGTATTACATCACTTTTGTTGATGACTGTTCACGTTTTTGCATGGTTTATCTTCTCAGGTCTAAGGACGAAGCTGAGGAAATGTTCCTCAAATATAAAGCTGAAGTAGAAAATCAATTGAATAAGAAGATTAAGAGAGTTAGGAGTGACAGAGGTGGTGAATACAACCCTGATACTCTTAAGGCATTTTGTGAGCAACACGGTATTGTACATGAGACGACAGCTCCCTATTCACCCGAACAAAACGGTATAGCTGAAAGGAAAAATAGAACTTTAAAGAATATGATGAATTCTATGCTTATTAGTTCTGGGCTTCCTAACAACATGTGGGGGGAGGCTATTATTTCTGCTTGTCATGTTTTGAACAGGGTTCCTCATAAGAAACTTGACAAGACTCCATACGAGATATGGAAAGGTCGAGTACCAAACCTGAAATACTTGAAAGTGTGGGGGTGCCTAGCAAAAGTAGGCATACCTGGTTTCAAAAGGGACAAGATTGGTCCTAAAACAGTTGATTCTATCTTTGTAGGCTATGCTTATCAAAGTGTAGCTTATCATTTTCTTGTTAAAGGTACTAACAACTCTTATACAGGCGGCCATATCATTGAGGCAAGAGATGCAGAATTCTTTGAGAACATTTTTCCTTGGAAAATGTCTTCCTCTAATGATAGTGAATTACTTGGTAGTAGTTCAGTTAGTTTACCTATTGCTAATGTCCCTATTACTAACGATGATTTTATTCCAGAACTGAGAAGAAGCAAAAGAGCACGAAAGGACAACAGTTTTGGTCCTGATTTCATTACTTCCCTTTTATCTGAATCTACCTCAATTGATGATAACTTTGTGCATATTTTTGTTTTGGAAGATGATCCAAGAACTTATGATGAGGCGATGAGGTCAGTTGATGCTGTATTTTGGAAAGAAGCAATTGATAGTGAATTGCAATCAATTCTCAATAATAACACTTGGGAATTGGTTGATCTTCCTAGGGGTTGTAAGCCTATTACATGTAAATGGATCTTTAGGAAAAAATTAAAAACCGATGGATCCATAGACAAGTATAAGGCAAGGTTAGTGGTAAGGGGTTTTACTCAAAAAGTTGGAATTGATTATTTTGATACTTACTCCCCTGTCACTAAAATTGCAACCATTAGGACTTTAATTGCTCTTGCTTGCATTTTTGATCTTTTCGTTCACCAAATGGATGTCAAAACTGCATTTTTGAATGGTGACTTGGATGAGGAGATTTATATGGTCCAACCTGAAGGGTTCGGTGTTCCCGGCCAAGAGAACAAGGTTTGTAAGTTAGTCAAATCATTGTATGGGCTTAAGCAAGCTCCAAAGCAATGGTATGACAAATTCGATAAAACTATGACTGGTAATGGTTTTCATGTTAATGAAGGTGATTCTTGTGTTTATTCTAAGCATGATAATTTTGGTTGTGTGATAATTTGTCTTTATGTGGATGACATGTTAATTTTTGGGACTAACTTGGATATCGAGTAAAAGAGACAAAACAGTTTTTGAGTTCAATTTTTGAAATGAAAGACACGGGTGAGGCAGATGTGATTTTAGGAGTAAAAATCCAAAGAACTCCAAATGGCATTTGTCTTAACCAGTCACACTATGTTGAAAAAATTCTTAATAAGTTTGACTCATTTAATGTCGATCCAGTTAAGACTCCATATGATCCCAGCTTTCACTTAAAGAAGAATAATGGTGATCCAGTTGATCAATCTGAGTATGCTAGAATTATTGGTAGTGTTATGTTTCTTATGAACTACACTAGACCTGACATTGCTTATTCTGTTAGTAGGTTGAGCAGGTACACTCATAACCCAAGCAGTGATCATTGGGTAGCTCTAAGGAGGTTGCTTAGGTACCTTAAGGGTACTATGGATTGGGGTTTGCATTACTCCAAATTTCCAGGAGTCATGGAGGGCTTTTGTGATGCCAACTGGGTATCCGATAATGATGAAGTTAACTCCACCAGTGGCTATGTTTTCACCCTTGGGGGTGGAGCCATATCCTGGAAATCCTGTAAGCAATCTTGTACTGCTATGTCTACTATGGAATCTGAGTTTATTGCTCTTGAATTGGCAGGTCATGAGGCAGAATGGTTGAGGAACTTGCTTGCTGATATTCCACTGTGGGGGAAGCCAGCTCCTTCAATTGCACTTCATTGTGATTCGCAAGCTGCGATTGCTGTTGCTCACAACCATGCCTACAATGGAAAAAAGAGACACATTCGTCTAAGGCATAAGGCTGTTAGAAATTTGCTGTCTGAAGGAGTGATATCACTGGACTATGTTAAGTCCGAAAGGAACATTGCGGATCCGTTAACTAAAGGCCTATGTAGAAAACTAGTTTTGGAAACATCAGAAGAGATGGGGCTAAAGCCTGTTGTATGAATTGTGAAATAGTGAACTCCTACTCATCATGAGTTCAAAGGAGAACATTATAATAATAATTCGGAAGCACATTTTTTTTTCTTGATTGTCCATCTCTAGATGTTTGTTTTGTGCTTAGCTACAAATGAGAAAGAGGTTGAGCATATGGCTCTTAATGAACCCATATCCATATTTTTGGTGGTGTGTTGTAGCTCACACTTGATGGGATTCACCTACTTAGGTGTGGAAGTATGGCCGCTTCCTATGAGTATTTCGTGGCTTATACTCTAGAGCACCTATGAGCATCCAGGCTTGGACGTATGGCCAGTATAATGCGTCACCTTTATTCGCGGAATTTCAGAATATTATACATATTCAATTGTGTGGCTCAACGTGACGGGTCCCTAACTCCCTATTGAGTTCAAGACAAAGGTCACTTGGTAGGTGAGGGATCATAGCTTGATGTTCACTATGTGTTAATTCAAGTCGCAAGACATTGACACTTATGCAATTGTTTTGTTTTGCCCAGAATTGTTTTTTCCTTTCCTTTCCTTTCATATCTTCAAACCTGTGGGGGATTGTTGGAAGTTTTTGATATAAAAAAAGGTGAGTGTTAATGTGAGAGTCCCACATTGGTGGAGGGAGGTGTTTTTGCTCTCCTTATAAAACATCATTTGCTAGTACTTCCTAGTTGAGTTCCTTGGAGGTGGGTGTTGTGTTGCACACACACACACGCGCGCGCGCGCGCGCCGAGCCGCGCCGGGTCGGGTCGGGCTCGGGCCTCGGGACTTGGGACCTTGGGGAATGCGATGCGCGGGCGTGGGTCCTATCTTTTTGGAGGAGTTTTATTTGAGAAAATTCAAATCGGTTTTGATTCAGTCTTCATGCAACGGTTTTGACTCATTCCTTGCTTAAATCGTGGCCTTAATGCCTGATCATGGTTTGACCACCTTCTCCACTTCCCCTTGCCAACCGTTGTGTTCCCTTGCTATATATATTCTCTCCCTCAGTCTATCTTCATACATAATATTTTTCGTGCCTCTTCCTCCTCTTCTCAAAACACTAAACACGCTTACTTTCCTGGGCAAGTATTCTGAATTCCAGTCGGGTTTGTGAGTGCACATAAACTCCGGCGCCGTGCTTATCCTGGAGGGCGACCGCTTGTTGTCTACTGCACCGGGAGGTAGCGCGGAATCGTCTTTTAGGTTAGTGGTTCTCCACGACGCGGCTACTGTTTCTTCGGTTCACGCAACAACAGATAAGTATATTGTTCTATAGTCTTAAGTGTCATATCAGATAACAACCATTGGGCCTATACTTCCAGAATAAGAAATCCTTTTCTTCTAGTACCGGTGGTTCCAGAGTTAGGATGACTGTTGCATCACTTGCAATGAAGCTCACTCTTACTTTCTCAAAATTTCATCCGTAACTATTTATTCAGCGAAATACTTAACTAATTAGCCGCCGTTCGTAGAATTACATTAGATTTCACCACTGGAACGCGCCCCTCCACCCACTGATCTTGTGTCGCTTTCACACTCTTTCCCCTGACCTATTTTCCATGCACAGCCTTGTAGGCATTTGACTTCGACTCTTGTAATCCCAACCATGACAAAAGATAGGCCAGCTGATTGCCTATGTTGGGCAGTGCCGCCTGATCCAGGGCAAAGTTCGTCTAGCACTGTAGACTTTTGACATTATCAGCTACTGAATCAAATGTATTTGCCACAGTTGTTGCATCAAGAGAGCTTCATTCAGGGAGGAAACATTTCGTAGACCTAGGCCACCCATACCCTTTGGAAGTTACAAAATTTCACGTCGAACCCAGTGGATACATTTTTGTTGTCCTGACGCCATGTTCGCCCAGAAGAATCTGGCGACAGTTGAGTTTATTTTTAATGCTACCGCAGCCGAAATTACGAAGCAGCTAATTACCTGACACACCATTGAAAGAAGGATTGCATTAATTAGAACAAGTTTTGCCGGTTGGAAGATGGGAATGGAATTCCGAGCCAGAATCTTATTTGTGATATTCTACACCAGCCACTGTTGGAAAAGAAGACTTTTTCAGCCGTCTGCATCAATTGGGACACCAAAATGGTGCCCCCATTTCTTGGTTAAGTTCCTTGATCTTAAGGATGCTCATGATTATGGGTTTGTCGCCCCGATCAATATTGGACCTAAATTTGGGGTAAGACCTGGAGAGGCATAGAATCTCTCAATGTGAGTACTTGATTCGCCCTATACCATATGATGACTCAAAAACATGAGGAGAAGATGTTTTTACTTTCACGCTCAATTGTCTAAACAGGTCATCAACGGTCCTTTATTTGCTGGGTATTTTATTGGGAACTATGATGAATGAACACTGCAGATTCTTAATGGGATAGCAAAGTTTGATGAATGAACCTTGAGGAGGATATGGCTGAATATTGATGACAAATTTTATGTCATTTTATTTAGTGAAAACGTCTAGTCATTATAAGGTTTTCATACTTCCACTAGTATCAAAAGGCAGTATCCATCCTACAATGCATGAAATAAACTTTCCCTAACCCCATAAGTAATCCAGGTATTCCTTCCCCTATTTTGGCATCTGATGCTCCCACTCTCGCTCCATCTTCTTCATTGAAGTGGAGGAAATTTTAGAGGTCTGTGTGTAAAGATGAGACGAGTCAGATCCTTTGCTTTTTGAATATTAATAATTCTGGAACTATGGTTTCTGAGGAGAAAGGGTCTGATGTTGTGATATCAGAATATGAGAAAATGGCGAAGAAAGGTAATGGAATTATGTATGGAGTCATCTCTGCGAGAGCTGCTAAGGGTTGGTATTGACCAACCTCGTGAACAACCATGAATTGTCTATATTGGAACTGTCTAATGATTGGAAACCCTCAACAGTATACTTTTCAGGCCCTCGATCTTCTTTCTCTCTCAGAATCTATGATATTATCAAGGTGGAAGTGAAGAATCTTAAATCTAGCTTGGGCTTTGATTGTGCTATAGGTGTTAATAGTATAGGGTGGTTTGTGTTTATTTTGGAAAAGTGACACTATTTCCTTTACCTTAGTATTTATCTCTATTTCAAAATCTTACTTGTGGTTATATTTACTTTCGAATGATTTTTGTTGTAGTTAGAGGCTATTTCAATGAGCTTATGAGCTATGATAAGAAGAAAGGAGGATCTGATTCTAGTAGACGTGTTATTCTTGATTTTCTTGGGCTATTGATGAATGTGATTTGCATGATTTGGGGTTTGATGGTCATTGGTATACTTAGAAAAGAGGTCTTATGTGGCTGCCGTGGCTAGAGAAAGTTCTGTGTTGCCGTCGGCTTACCTACATGCTATAATTGCACGTTTGAACATATTTGACACATGAGGGTTATGTGATTGTCTCTTGAAAAGAAAAAATAAAAGGATAAAGTAGGAATCGCCAATGAATCTTTAAAAGAAGAGTCATAAACTTTAAACAAAGAATTAACAAATAGACAACTCTAAGAGGACATACTTATATCAAAGATTTCTAGTTATAAACCCTTAAGAGATATAACTCTATTGATGACTTTGTACCAAAGTTGAATTCGTGGATGAGATATACATTAAGCCATGAGCCATAATCCACCTATATGTGGCTCTCTTTCGATTATCATATGTTGGATTAGCTAGTAAACAACTTATTAAAAGTCCGAATTATACAGGTAGACATATGTTATAGAGGGTTAGATTTAATACATATTAAAAAAGACTAAAAGTTTTGTTATACTTCATTAATAATCATATTAAAGGTTCCTAAGCATGTTGTCCATAATTATCTAATTTAATATAATTTCAAATATTGGTCATAATTAAGTGTAATAATAAAAAAAATGACATATATATCATAATAGAAATATGATAAAAAGAAATAATTTAAACATAACAAAACATGAATCATGCGAGAATAAATAAAGTAAATAAAAAATAAATCCCAATGAAGAAATATTGTTAAACCATGCTAAAAAATACTTGAATGTATTTAATCATATTAAGAAAATAAAAATAAGTATATTACAAACATACCCAAAACACTAATATTTACATTGCTATAAATCAATAAAAGGTTATTAAACAACAACAACAACAAAAATTGAAATTGATTTTCTCAAATAGTAACCTTGATTGTTGTATGTGGTCGTATACAAATTTGGAGAAATGTGCTTTAACATTGCTTGAGAGAAAATCAAGGTCTTAAAAGTTGAAGATGATGATTGAAAATTGTGGTGCTTTTTTTTTTTATGAATCATTGTTGATATTCGCTAATGAAAAGATAGGGGACCAAGATCCTTACGAAACTTGCTTTCAAATTGATGTTTGCACGAGACATGAAGGCTTCACTCAGGACTCAGGACTCAGGACTCAGCACTCAGCACTCAGGACTCAGGACTCAGGACTCAGCATACAACCTTTTGTTCCTAGTAGACTAATCACAGGTAGTACCTTGAATGCCTTATAACTGTTTCACACAATGCAATGAAGAAGAGTCTAAGAGTCGAAAGGGTAAGATTTGATAAATCTTGATATGAGTAAGGTGTTTGATGGGGTGGGGTGCTCTTTATTAGAGAAGCTTATTGTGAAGCTTGGTTTTGCTGAGTCTTAGGTTAGAATGGTAACGTTATGTGTGTCATCTATCTCATATTCTTACATCATTAATGGTCAAGGGAGTGATGCCACTACCTTCTAGAGGTTTTACATTAAGGTGATCCCTTATCCCTTTAATTATCTTTTAATCATGATAGGTGATGCTTTTTCGGGGTTTATTAGGAAAGTGATGGAGGAGAAAGCTATTATTGGTGTCGGATTGAAAAATGTAAAATAATCATGAATTGAACCGGATTGTCTTAAATTGGCCTAAATTAAACTGTCTTAACCCGTTTAAATTGGGCTCAGCCCAAAGTCGAGTCAAAACTCGAAATAAACCATCTTAATCCGTTTAAACCCAAATCGTTTAAAATCTGAACCATTCAAACCCGAATCAAATTCGATCCGAACCGATTAAGTAATTAACCGATTGAACCCAATTCAATTATTCACCAAACCAACCCAAAAATAAGTATTAACTCGTTTTGACCCAACCCGATAGTACCGAATCCGTTAGTTTCGAACCGAACCCATACCGATAACGCTAAGACAACTTAATATTTATTTCCAAAAGGGATGTAGAAAGTCTTGCTGGAAGTGGTGATGAAAGCCACTTGTATTATGGATGCTTATGCAAACATCCTCAATATTCGTGAAATGAAGAGGCGAAGTGATGACCCACATAGATTTTTCTTCACAACAGTGCCTTGTATATGTCTTAATTTTTAGCTATTATACATTTTGTTATAAGCTTTAATTGTAGCAATCTTGTTGGTTGAGCACCCTTAGTATCACATCTTAAGTTTTGTAGAAATTATTTTAGAGCATGTGAGAGTATGTTCTAAACCTTCTACTTCTTTGCTCGTATGTTCTACAAATATTTAGACATGTCTACTTCTTTGCTTTTAAATTCTACAAATATATAGATATGTACTTCTTTGCTCGTATGTTCTACAAATATTTAGATATGTTCTACGTCTTTGCTCGTATCTATGTTCTACAAACTTTTCAATATGTTCTAATTCTTTGCGCGTATATTCTGCAAATATTTAGATATGTTCTACTAATACTGTTTTATTTGCATGTGTGTTATAATTCTTTTATTCTCTTGATCAGAAGTACAAAAAGGGTGTTGATGATTTTTATGAATGGTTTCTAGTTGAACTAGAAAATTCTAGAATGCCAAACTTGAAAATTTAGGAACTACTAGCATTTAGTTTACATTACTAAAAGTTTATATCGCATATGACTACAAAATCACTATTAACAATGCTTATTATATCTTTATCAAGTGTTGTCCCCCTATCATAAAAAATGAACACTCTATCTATTGTGCGTCAATATGAAGAATTGATCAGTTGATGTAATCAGACAATAGATTACTTTCACCAGGAATTTCATCTGAAGATAAATATGCACAAGTCCCTTCAAAGCTGGTAAAATATCATAACAAATGTTTTTTCTTCTTATTTTTTAGTTGGAGCTTTTTACAGATTTTCTCATAGAAAAGGACAAATCAAAGGATAACAAAGGATAATGACATTGTCAATTTTGAGATCAAATATCTAAAAATAAAATGGAAAGATGATGACAATGTTCATGATTGTGGATTATTCTTGATGAGGCACATGGAGACATATAACAGAGAAGTTGAGACTAAATGGGACCCTGGATTCAAGAAGAAGAGCAATGTAAGTGTACTTTTGACAATGATTATTGTTTTTAAACTTGTTTCTAATCATCCTATCATTCTTTGTTGGAGGAAAAAGATCTAAAAATTAAGGATAGATTACTGTGGATAGATTTTACACTCTGTTGAAAATAAATTAAAAGAACAAGTTAAGAAGGAGGACAAGATTGGGTGAAAAAGTACACAACAAAGGATGAATAAACACAAAAATCAAACTGCACATCAATCTGTACATTTTGAAACAATATATAACATACATTTCTAAAGGACATCAATCGATCTGTACATTTGTATAGTTACCGAAAAACCAATACAAGTTCAAATTATAACATCTCTCACTTATGTAAATGCAACAGCTCATAGTAGAAAAAACTCTATTAAAATATTATCTACTTCTTTTCTCGTATGTACCAAAAAATTTTAATATTCTACAATTAGTCTAATATATGCTACTTCGTTTCCCGTATGTTCAAGATGTCCTGAACCGTTTTCTGTTTTGTCTGTTCTCTTTCAAGTCCCTCCTGTAAGAGACACGTGTCAATTATTGGTGTTGTTGACGTTCATTAAATACAAAATAATCCAATACTTAATCTATGTTCCTTAATTATAGTGTATAGTTTTATATTTGTGTACATGCAACAATTCATGTAGCTTCTACTCTTTTAGTTGTGGGATTTGTTTAAGGTGCGTAAAAGTGGGATGTTACCTATCAAATTCGGTCTAATAAATATGCGAGTATGTGACTATAATAAGAGGGAAGACATAATTGTTCATCACATATAAGTAAAGTTCCTTCTTGCTTTCAATCATCTTTTAATAAAAAAACCAAGAGAATAAATTTATCACCAAGCTCGTGTAGCTTCTACTCTTCTAGTTCTAGGATTTGTTTAAGGATATAAAAGTGGAATTGTAAATGAAGAAGATATAGCCTCTAATTTTCTTCCAATAAGGAAAAGCTCTAATGAAATATATGTTCTACTTCTTTTCTCGTATGTACCGCATCTCTTGCTTGTATGCTCTAACCCTAGTTCCATATGTGCTACTTCTTTTCCCATATATTCTGAATTGATTTTTGTTTGGTTTGTTCTACTTAAGGACCCTCATGTAAAATATATATGTCAATTATTGGTATTGTTAACGTTCATTAGAAGCATAACCAAGCTACTCTCAACTCGTGCAACACTATCTTTCTTCAGGACCCTCCTAAGAAACCAAGTCGCTCTCAACTCGTGCAACACTATCTTTAATTTGTCATTTGCGACATCTCCCTTTTCTAGCTCTTCCTAAGCAACCTTTAAATTGCATATATAATTTGTCTTGTTATATTATGTAGCTTTCCTAGAAATGACTGTCTTGTCATCATTAGTATATAGAGTGCTACTTGATCCACCCAGCTGGGCCTTTATAATTGTATAAATAAATTTACTTTTGATTTAATTTTAATTTTTTTGGTTTCATAGTAAAGAAAATCAAGAAATGTAAAAATTGTTAGTTAAAGCAAAATAAAAATACAACTTTTGACCTTTTTTTTTAATAAATCTAACCTTTTGATTATTTTTAAAAATACAATCTTTATGGGTCGTTATTTTTTAAAAGGCTAAATGACAAAGTGATCGGTTTACATTAGGCCAACTTGATGACGTGAGCATTCACAATAATTATAAAAAATGACTGAATTTTTTTTCCATTGTGTGTTTCAATTGTGAGCATTCACAATAATTATGATTCCAATAACAAACACGATTTAGTGACACTAATTAATTCCTTAATTTGCAATTTGAGAACTTTACACTCAAATCATAAAATTAACGAACTTTCAGTAAAAACAAACAAACAAAAAAATTCTAAACCGGGTTAAATTAGTATTAGCATTTTGTTATACGATTGCGCAAAGAATCATCATAATCACCTGAATACTGGCTGCCCCCATCGAGGAGCTGACTACACCAACAAGAAGATTGACCGTTCCCACTAACTAAGAGGGACCCACCAAGGATAATAACACCGACATTATTGACACCTTGTACTATGCTTATCCATCGAGATTCTTCAACATTTTCTAGAATGATTTGCTCATTTTAATTTGGAACATTTTTTTTGTTGCCTCTCTTTCGAGGCAATTTCTCATTGCACAAGTTTCAAGGGATTGGAGGAGTTTTCATTATTGATGAATGATGACTGTTCTCACTATTCCCCATATGCCAACGGAGTAGAATAGAACAACTTAGATTTGTAGGGAACTAGTAGGTTGATTTTGTTTATTTTGAGTTTTTAATCTATATTCGATTGACTTAAATTTGAAATTGAGTTAAATACAATAGAAAATACCTATAACCCAAATCATTGCTGAAGCGCTTCATTTTGATCCCCGACTTCTCCTTTTCTCCACCTAAGTGCCATAGAGGATATCAACATCCCCAACAACAATCAATTTGAACCAGTTCAAGATAAGTTTGTCATCAATCTCTCTTTAAATTCGACAAATTTTGAACCTTCTTATTGTTATTCTTTTATAATTGTAAAGTTGAATTTAACTTGATTAACTGTTTGCTATATGGTTGAAGAATGAGGATAAAAATGAGGTGATGGATCATATTGAGCTCAAACACTTTCTTTGCAAATTAGAATGTCAAATTTGGGTTATTGGTAGTTTTGAGAGAGAGAGAGAAAGAGAGGATCCACACAACTTTAATAAATCGATAACCAGTCATTTGACTCTTTACAAAATAACAACCCTTAAAGGTTGTGCTTTTGAAAAAATAATCAAAATGTTGGACTTTATCAAGAAAATAGGCCGACATTTGTATATTTATTTTCAATGTTTCCTTTATTTTTTTTGCACTAATTCAAGACATTTTTCAAGTGTAATCACGCCTAATAAGATAAATTAGACAAACGGGCATAAGGACCCTTAATCTTCTGGACTTTAACAAAATGATCCCCTAATATAGATTTATGTGCATTATCCTTAACTTGCTAAACCAACTAAATATAGAGTGTGATTTCTTTGTATTTTGCATGATTGCCTAGGAACTAAAACTTGCTTGTTCCATTTTAGCGAAAATTGTATGTGCATCATTCTTAGATTGACGTAGATTGCTCATTCTCGAACCTTTTCAAGTTTTGAGGATTGCTCACACGAGCCTTTTTTTTGGCTTCAAACCCAATTGGGTGTCCAAACCGCTCTTAATGGTTTAATGGCGACTCCTTGAACATTTTTTAAGCCTCGTAGCATGTCCTTAATGGCGCACAATTGTAGGGCACTAGTGGGGGGAGCCTTTTCCCTTTCTCTTCATCGAAAAGGGGAGGTTGGGTTGTAAAAGACTAGGCTCCCTATTGAAAATTCACTCATCGAATTATCCACCCAAAACCTAGTTGGGTTCTAAACTCTTAAAATTACGCATTTTGCAAAAAAACCCCTAGAATAGTATAAGTAGACATCATCTTACAGTTTTAAACTTTATCAAAGGTATAGAAGGTGTACTATTTTTATGTATTTTATTTATCATTTGAAAAAAGAAAGCCTAAAAACCTAATCTTAGCTAGCCATCGTCACCAGACCACTCCAACCCTAGTCAGACGCCATTGACAAGCCCAACCAAGCCCAAAGGTTGTGCATCTCCTTCTCTCTTTTCTTTTAGTTTTGCTAAATTCTTTAATTAATTACTTGATAATTAACTTATAACATGTTGAATTAATTAGTTTCTAATTAAATTTACATGTTTTTAAATTTGAAAAAATTATTGTTTATATATATTTTTAATTGTATAATTAAATTTTATATTTCCATAATGAATTTTAAAGTTTTTATGTCATAAATGAGTGAATTTTGAGTTTTAAAGTAAGTGATTGTTCTTTTGTTTAAATATAGGCTTTTAACCATAAAATTATGAAAGGACAACATGCTTGATGATCTTTTAAAATTAAGTTTAGTTGTTATAAATTTGTTAAACAAAAGATTAACTATATATGTTTCCTTTATTACTTGGGGGATAAGTTATACTATACATTATCATACGCATAAATACAAGAGGTGGCTACTATGCTTTTTATTAGGTATATGAACGTAGAGCTATCAAAAGCTAACTAGATCTGATAAACTATCTGAAACCAACCTGGATCCGACCTAATTATGACCCAAAAGTGAGACCCTTAAACTGACCCAACCTGACCTAAAGTTTATCCAAAATCGATTTGACCCATCATTCAAAGGCCCAAACCCGATATGTGTTCAACACATTACAGACCCGACCCAAACACAATCCAAAACCGATTGAACCCAACTAATAGCCAATATGACCTGACTACCTGATTTGACATAAACTGATAACTGACTTGAAATGACTTGAAAATGAAGCAAACTCGAAATGACACCCGATCTGATTATAACTAATAGATTATAACTTGAGGCAACATGTTATAAACCCGACTTATAGTGACCCATGACCTATTTTATTTTGATATGTTGTTGACTCGACTAGTTATTGACTATAGTCGTAATAACCTATAACCTGGTTTTATTCGAGTCATGATCGTTGACTATCCAATCATTAACACGCCTAATTTATAATGTCTTGTGATTATTTATTACTTAATAATCTGCATTAGAACGTTATCTAAATTATTTTACTTATATGTGAAATAAATTGGGATAGCCCTTATATTTTATGCATTCAATTTATACGAACTTATTATTTTTTAAATGATATATTTGACTAATAGGACGCGCATTTGATAATAAAGTTACTGTTATGATTTTAATATTACTTTACTATAATTGGAATATTCAAAATTTTAATATGATATGATCAATTATATTATATTACTTTGTATTAATTGTAGTTTTACCTCTAAAATATTGCTAGAAAAATTTAGGAACGTTTTTCTAGGAACAAAATTTTCATTGTAAATTTAATTTATTCATTCAAATAGTCGCCGGGCCCAAATTTGACCTGCATGATATAAAATTCCACTTGATAATTTTTTTACCTAACTTTAATTGAACATTTTGTTACTTTTGTATTGGATATAATTTCTTTTGGAATATATTATTTCCTTAAGCTAGTTATATACGACCTATATCTATTTTGAACCCAAAATACTTCTTTAAAACATTCCAAATATTGATTCAAACCCCGTATATCCGATTTGATAATTATTCAACCCGATAATATCAGACTTAAATATGAACTATACTCAAAATTATCCACTACAAACCCTACTCAAACTAGAACTAATACAACCCAAACCCAAAATTGAACTTGACCTGAATTTACTGAACAAAACCCGACTTGTAGCGTAAAGGGTAAAAAAGCTGACATAATTTGATCCAAGTTTAACTATCGAGTTAAGTCCGAACTTGACTTGATATAATCCAACTCAAATATGATCCAAAACCCGTCATAACTTGTCCGACCCCACTTAAACATCCGAATCCACGCTAGAGTCCCAGAGTAGAAAGTAGAAAGCCCACAAGGAGTCCAGGACACAGGACAAGTGGACACCCACTACTCCGTAAACTAAAGATCACCATGAGTATAAATAAAAAAATTGAAACTTCTCCAGCAAGCTCAAATGGCTCAGTATACGAAGTTAAAAAGGCGGATTGTTTTTCCCTCCAAAAGCAGCATTGTTGGTTCTTCCTCCAAACTCAAAATTCCAAACCCTCGCTAAACTACTGTACTTTCCCATCACTCGTCATCCTACAATTCTATCTTATGCCTGATTTCCAACCTCTGAATTCACCTTAATTCAATGACCCTCCCTTCTCATCTCCAACTTCTTGGTAATTTTCCCCTCTTTTTTCTTCCTTATTCCCTCTAGAATTTGAGTTATATAATTCTTTATATTGTAATCTTTTGGTTATCAATTATTTCATAAATTTATACTCTTTATTAAGTGTTACCCATTTCATTTAATTTGAAATTAAATAGGGGGTTAGTTCTAAATTTACTTTTTTTTACATTGTTGGAAATTCATGATATCACTTGAATTAAACCCAGAAATAAAGTTTAATTTGATGTATCCATTTCACTAAAAATTTGCCTTGTATTTTAATTGGGCTTTTTCAGAAAATAATGGGGTTAATAATATTAATTTTGAATATAGAGGAGATGATTGGGGTAAGTGACAACTAATATCAGACGTATGAAGTGTTTTTGTCATAGTATTGTGTTTGATCAATGCATAGTGTATATTGCTATTGTGATGTACTTGCTTTCTTGTTTCGGGTTTTCGGGTGAATTTATGTACATTTGGTTGGTTAAATGTCAGAAAACAGTGTTGAGAATGTTAAGGCAGTTGATACTGAGCCTATAGATGACATTATGAAGTGTGATGATCCTTCATTGGATGGCCAAGCGGGGATCATGCTTGATGACACTGAAGAACTTTATAGTCCACGCTATACGGAAGATTGTGAGACTGGATACGATACTGAGGTTGTTCCTGACAGTGAAGACGAGATGACAGACCCCACTGATTGCAAACGGTCATTGCACGGCCGTGGGATGTGTATACAGGGGATTTCTGGGTATTTGGACAAGGTGGAGTCTGCCTTTCACCCTCGATGCGAGGAGGAATGCTCAGATGTTTCGGGTTAGTATGTAATTTGGTCTTCTTTGATTTGTTTCTGTATGCGTATTTGGAAATGTGGTGCTCTTAAGTTGTACTATTTTAAGCAGTATGATTTTCATACATTTCAAGGATCATATGTCAAATTAACGTGTTGTCTGCGTTAAAATGCACTAGGATTAATGTTCAAAGAATCTCTTCCAATTTTACTTTTGAATTGTACTTGTTGATTGATGATTCATCTACTTCCTTTAATCTTTTTGAATGAAAATTTTGGACCTTGGACTTTATGGCTAGAAGGAATACTCTGAACATTAGACCACTAATGACCAAGGTTGCTTCCCTCAGAATTTGCATTTATTTGAAGTTTAGTTGCAGTGCTTCTTACAACCTATAAGTTTTCACGAGGTTGGATTGTGAGGTCCCATTTTGGATGGATACTTGTGTGTGCCCATGTATTCTTTGTAATCTAACGACAAGATGTTGCTCAAGCATGGATGTAGTTCCTTGTAAAGAGTTATCGTATGTTAGCTATGGCTGATGTTGGATATTATAAACACGTAAACAATCATTTTCATTACAAGATTGTCTTATAAATATAACTTTTACTGGTATTCAAGATATTGGACTTGTATTTTCCAAAAAAAATGTGAATCAGGGTAGGAACTAGGAAGCTTTTGATTTTTGACTCTATTGAGTTGGGCTATATTTTGCAGGTCAGACTGTAAATAAAGTTGTTATCCAGGGAAATGACGCTTGTCCTGTCACTGCATGTCATGACATGCAAGGTACAGAGCTAAATGCTAAGGACGAGGATGTATCTGAAATAAATAATCTATGCTTAGTCAATGCAATCCCTTCTTCTATCAGCTGTGCTAATGATAGTAAACAGCTATGTGAAGAAAGTAGAGGTGATGAATATGGCTGGTTAGGTCTTTGTAAGCGAAGGGATATTAGAATAGTTTACTCACGTAAAAGAAAACGCATTAGTAATCTTGAGGCGAATGATGTGGGAGATGAAATAGGACCGTTTAATACTTCTGATGCGTATGGAGGGCTAAGTTATGTTGAATCTCAAGAACCTGAAGATGTCTCCAAAGCACTTCTTTTTGTTGATCAATATGTGGGATTTAATGATGTGCAGTCCTCTCCAGTGGCTAGATTCACTTTGAAGGATAAATCAATTTCAGCATGCAGTGCAAAAGGGGCTTGCAGTCAGATCAGGCAGGCGAACCTTAGAAATAAGGAGGAAAAAGGAATCTTTGAATGGGATGACAAACTGGACGGCGACAAACAATATGACCCTACATGCAATCATGGTAAGCTGTTCATGGGCAAAATATATGATCAGAAATATGTTCGAAGGTCTCGATATGTGAGAAATATGATCACAAAGGACAATGGTAATCCAGTTGTCTTGTGGAATGATAAGGCTGAAGATCCAAATGATTTAACTACAACAGATGCTACCATGGAAGTTTATGATTGTATAAATGCTCGAGTTACTGAACAAATTTGTGAGAAGGAAGCCAGTAAGGACTCCAAAATGCCGGATCAGGAAACTAATGAAGACACAATGGTGATGCAGTTGGAAGCTGGTGTAGTTTATAAAGAGTCAGATAATGCATTGGATGTTGGAATAAACACACAGATAGCTGCCGAAGCTATACAAGCCTTGTCCTTTGCTGTGTCTATGGACAGTGAGGAGGTTGATGCTAGTAAATGTCAAAGCAAGACGATTGATAGGTCGTTAGGAAGAAGCCACAAGAAAATTGTGGCCGGGAATTGGTCTTTTGCTAGGAAAGCTCGTTCAGCGTCTAAAGGTGCTGTGAGCCGGCCTGAAGAAAGTAGAAGAGTGGGTTGTTCTGACATGCAAAGCTCTGAAGTTCAAGAACCAAAACTGAAAGCAAAAAGAAACAGGAAAAAGTTAGGTGCTCCTGAATGCAAGGATGGAATGAGCTCCGACAGTTCTCCCAGGGTTAACCTCACCCTTAAAAGAAAGACATGTGGAGCAGAGGATATCATATTGGATGTTACCAAGGTTAATCAAAGTTCAGTTGGATCAACTAAACAATCTCCCCCTCTCAATGTAACATGCAGAAGGAAGGGCGGTATTCTTAATTCTGTCGCAGGAAAAATCAAGTTGTCAAGCTCAAAAAAAAAGGAAAACTATCCAAAGCCACATTATGAAAATTGCATGAATACTAACACTTTAAAGGTGAGTGAAGAATCATCATATGAAGGGGAAGAAGACTTTAACAACAATAAAATAGATGGTAAAAGTTTCCAAATGGGTACCGGTCTCTTTGATAAAGATAATAAGGGAGGTGTTCAGATGTTAGTTTCAGGCCAGGTGCAAAATCTTTCTGAGCTTCCCTGTACAAATATCAATGATGCTAAGAATGCAAGAACTGGCCAGCCTGATGTCCATGCGAGGCCTACAAACTGGTATTCTAGGGATTATTTAAAGGGCAAACGTACATCCAAAACCACGCTGGGTCATTCTGGGGGTTCCCATAACTTAAATTTTTCATCTATGACATGCCATCATTTGAACCGCCAGTTGGACTTGAAAGGCTGTTTTAGTTTATCATTTACTGGTTCCAACATAATGAAGAAGCGGAGAACATCAGCATATATTAGCCCTTGTTGGTTGCTTTCTCAGAAAAATTCTGAAAAAATCTTCGTAATGTGCAGTACCTCCACCATGGATGGAGGAAAAAGTGAATCTGTTCTTACATTTCCAGCCAACAAGAAGTTGATCTCAGAAGAATCTGCATCTTCATGCAATTTGATTGATGATTGCCATCAACATGGAAAGAAAATGGCATCAACATCTCTTCAAAGAGAACTAGTCAAATTAGGCTTTAAAGAGTCAATGGCAGAATTCAATTCAAAAGATTCTCGAAGAAGAAAAACAATGGCCGACATACAGGTTTTGTTGAGCAAGAGTTTAGATGATCGTACGCTTATGCAGCAAAAAAAGGTATTTCTTTTCCTCTTATTCTTTTATTGTGTTAGTCTCCCATCAAATGTTTTTTTCATAATGGATAATTTCTTCTAATTTCTGCTCTGATTAATCAGATTCTATTTTTCTTGCCAGATTTTGATGCGGCTTGGTGTTTCTATGGCTTCTTGTCCCTCAAATGCAACTCATTTTATAGCAGCTAAATTTGGCCGAACAAGAAATATGTTGGAGTTTATTGCAAAAGGTAAACCTGTGGTGACTCCATTGTGGCTTGAGAGCTGCCAGCAAGCTGGGTTTTACATTGATGAGACTAATTACATGTTGAGGGATATAAAACGAGAACAAGAAATTGGTTTTAGGCTACCCATTTCACTTGATCGGGCAAAGAAGCATCCTCTTTTAAAGGTGCACTTCTTAACTTCTTGGAGTTATAAACTCTAATTTGGTTATTGCAATTGATTTTTCTGCTGCCTGTTTTCTAATCTGATTGAACTCCATTATTAACTTTCCCTCATTCCTCATCTCATTCCTGATTAGGGTTACAGCGTCATCATTACGCCAAAAACAAAACCTGGGCAGGAAATGCTTGCTAGCTTGGTGAAGGGTGTGCAAGGCCAGGTACTCGATTTTCAGTTCCTGCTTCTGTTTATATATATATATATATATATATATATATATATATATATATATATATATATATATATTGTGGCATTGTGAAGCTGTCAATGTTCTGGTCAACATATGTAAAGCTGTCAACTGCATTTTGGTTAATAATTTAAATTTTTAGTAGCTGACCCCATCTTATTGGGATTAAAGTTTGGCTTTATTGATATTGTTGTTTTAGCTTCTAAGTTCAGTCCATCAATAGCTAGGGAGAATGATCTAAACCTTTCATTGACCGAAATGTAACTGAAAAGCACCGTTTTAAAGATGCTTGCATGTGGTGTATAGAATGTTTACTGTAAACCCAAGAAGAAAATTTTAAGGAAAATTTTGACTAAGACACCTAATCACCTATTATGAGGTAGTAGCTTAATAACAATAAAGGCACTGAAACAGTATGCATTCTCCTCCCATTAAGGAAATATATGCCACTTTTCCGGTAACATATTCATTAGGTAGTTGTTTCACTTGTATGGATTTAAAAGTTAAGGAACGCCATCATACTCATACTTGAATAACAGTTGATGTGAGAGAGATCACATTGGGATGAATTTAATTCAGCAAAGAGCCTCATAAGGATAGTGCAGTGAGTATCTTGGTGAAACATCTTGAAACTTATTGTCACTTTACTTTGTATTGATGGAGGTTTTTATTTGTTGTTTTGTTATAATTTGAATCATTAGAGAAGCTTACATATACCAATAAAGATAATAAGATATTAAGTTGTTGTCCAAGGTGACAATATAGAAGATCTTATGTTTTTTTACTATGTAAAGTTTTGAAGAAAGATAGCAGATGATCTGATTCCATACCCTACAATTGTTATTCTTTGTTTTTAAATTGAAATAACAACCTTAAACGGACTTCTACTTTACATAATATCAAGGAATTATTGTCTATAATATATCCAATAAAATTATTAGTCTGCTATGATAAAACTAAGAAATGGGCTATGTACTGTGTGGAGTTACCCTTAACTTTGGACTGATTGTTAACCCACTATAGCATAGTCAACCACCTAGGACTATTCGCTGGTGCCAGAAAAGCATGTGCCGTTGGCTCTTCTCTAACTTGTTCCTCATCTTAGATAAGGATATCATTGTTATTTGATAATTCTGAGTGGTAAAGAGTAAACACTTGCGTCACATTTTCTTCTGTGCCTTGAAATTGTGGAATAATCTTGTAGAGTCCTTCCCTGAAGACTTTTTACAGCTTGAGATTTTTTTTCTGTGCCTTGAAAATTGTGGAATAATCTTGTAGAGTCCTTCTCTGAAGACTTTTTACAGCTTGAGGAGTTTCATAGTGTGATGTGAAAGTTGGTGATAGAACTTTTGGCAATATCTATGAGATGAGCATGACTTTCTTGTGAAGCTTAGTTGTAATGCTTGTTGAAAAGGAAACTGATAAAAAGTAAAACTAAGCAAATACGGGAAAATCTCTTAGCTATATTGCTTCTTTGTTTTTTATTTTTTATTTTTTTTATTTTTTATGTAGGATTCCCTTCAAAAGTGATGGAAAAACTGTTGGAAAATACAGAAATCAATATTTTTGTTTAAAAACGAATATAACTTCCATAGTTTTCCCATAATAACAAACCAATATTACAATTTCTCAATAATTCCACTGTTTTACTTTTCTATAGATTTCCATAATTTTACTTTTCTTCATATTTCCATCTTAAATTAGTTTCCAAACACACTATAGAAGGGAAAATTTTGAGCTGTTCTATCTGAATGTTCACACTCATGCATGAGCAGTCTATTACAAGCTTAGACTAAAGTTTCAAAATGTTGGAGTCTTTGGATACCCTGTTCAAGGCTAGTTAATGAGATGATCAATTATAAGGGAGGAGCTTGACCAACAAATCAGATTATAGATTGTACTTGATGGTTGCATACAAATCTAGTGTTTGTACTTGACAAGAGACTGCAAATGCTCTATATAACCTGATTAAGCTGTACTCTTGTAAAACAAACTTTCTTATTGGAGGTTTTGATTATCCAGTCCTCTATTTCTTATTGGAGGTTCAAGAAAAAGATTTCAACTCTCATATATCCACTTTAATCGAATTACTTGAAGGTTTTGTAAAATCTCATTGCAAAGCAAACTGAGTGCCACCAACATTCTCAAGCTAATTCTTCATAAAACCAAGATGCCTTTGTCATTTGTCATCTTGAACAAATTTGTACTGATGAGATGCCAAAAATACTTTTTCTTCCTTTAGATACAATGAAGAACTTGGGTAATGGAGATATCAAATGTAGTCGAGGAAGACCAAGGATAATTTGGATGAGTGAGAAAAAGAGATGAAGAAAATGGGTTTCTAAGACGATATAGCACTAGATAGGAGTGAATGGAGGAGTATCTTTTTGGTTGATAACATGAGATAGATTCTTGGTTCATACAGTAGAAACCATCTTTCGAGAATAATGCTTAGCTTTGCAGTTGTTATTTTGATACATTTCCTCAATTGTCTTTGGGGCTCGTTTCATATTCTAATCAACCTTCTCACAAAATGTTATGGTAGTCAAAAACCTAGTCTTGCATAGAGGCCTAAAACAACTCTGATTAGTGATTACACTCTCAACACTCCATACATGTGCTTCTACCAACTTTGCCTAAACCATCATTTGCTCAGAGACATTATAACCTCTTCTCTAGGAGTCACTGCTACAAAATATCCATTAAGCATAACATATTGTGAGTGATTTATGGTCTAAGGTTGGTCAAATGGTCAATGTGATTGAGTTTGGCAATAAATGAAATGTATCTGCCTTGGCCTCAGAGTCGGCCATTTGCCTTTCTTGTCCTGGTGTATGCTTGTCTTCACACATTATTTGTGATAAGATTACTATGAGGTGTTCTTTGGGATCATTTCGTACACATAGTCACTAATTCATTGGTAAGAAGAAGATCCAAATAGAGCAATGCATTTTATGGTTTGTGGCATTATGTCGTAATTTATGCATAATTTACACATTTCAATGCCCTTTTCAAAATTACTCATGTACTGCTCTCTTTTGCATCAGTTTCAATTCCTTTTTTTTGATATGTTGAACTTTAGTGACGTGATAACTTAATTTTCAGGTAGTGGAGATGCTCACATGTCATACAATGAGAAAGAATATGAGTTTGAATGATCTGATAATATTATCTTGTGAAGAAGATGAAGCATATTGTCTTCCTCTCCTTAAAAAAGGTTTGTCCTTTCAATTTCTTCTTCCTGCCCTCTCTATAAAGCCTTGTTCAATTTAATGGAATGTATTTTTTTTTTCCAATTACGAGTTATGTCCAAAAAGTGAAGGGAAAGATAAAGGAAAGGAAAAGGCATCATATGGTACAACTAGTATTCAATAAGTCAAAAGGCTTTAGGATACTTTTAGTGCCAAATAGATAGCCATGACACATCTACAATATCTCGCATTATATACTTTGATTTCTTGTCATTCGACCCAACCTGTTTATTATTAGGTTTGATTTTTATATATGGGTCGGGTTTAATTAATGCAGGTTATAAACTCAAATCATAATTATCACCAGTCAACCCTATTTTCTATTTTCTATTTTCTATTTGCATTATGCCGCTCTGCCTCATCACTCTTAGCCTTCGATTTTTCATTTTTTCAACTCTTTGTGTCTTCTTTGTCATTTGTCAGTCAGTGTTCTCTACCTCTTCTTCACTTCTCAGTGTTTTCTATCTCTTCTTAACATATTGTCAAACTTTTTAATTTGGTTGTATTGATACTATGTTAAAATTTAAGATTTTTATTTTGCATTGCTTAAAACTTGGAAAATTAAAAACTCAAATGACTTTTACTTATTAAACAAGTTAGATTGGGTCAACTTAAACCCATAGCGGGTTGGATTGGGTTGAAATTTTTAACCCATTTAATAAACAGGTTGGGTTTGGGTTGCCATATTTCAACCCAAATCCAAATGGATTGAACCCCAACTCATTGCCACCTCTATATGTATCTGATTTTGAGGCCTTTTTTTCTATATTTCATGGTTTCTTATTTATCTTTGATAATGTTATTGCAGGTATATCAGCTTACACCTCAGAATTGCTCTTGAACGGAATCATCATTCAGAAACTTGAATTTGAGAGGTATGTAACAACAGAGATAGCAGTATAACACTATAATCATCAATTTGATAATTTTGTTTCATTGCTGAGGAAGCAGTAGTATTTTAGCTTCCTTTGACATGTCTTGAGAGTTGAGATGTATCCTTGAGCTCGTCGAGTGCTGCTATTTTTACCTATAGGCCCCCTTGATCCTGCTCCTCTATCATAAATGTGAAAAATCAAAAGAATAAAAACTCATAACTATAGTAGTAGGATTTTTAGGATACATTGAGTGTACTTTACCTCTATACTAGTATAACACCGCTTAAAAAAATTTAAAAATCAGTTTTCACTAACTTAATGTTTACATAATTTAAATAAATAATAATAGATAGAGATGAAAATTAAAAAAAAAAAAAACTCTATTGAATAATATTTAACAATTCATTGCAACACAAACTACGCTTCTTTATGCTTTAAACTATATTAAGAGACTAATCTATCCCCTTAACCCTTCTATTTACCCTAAATAATATTAATTGTTCATCACTCATGTGATGCGCAATTTACAAACATAAATTAGAAAGCCTATTCATTGATTAACTAATCATCATTTTATCTCTCTCTCTCTCTCTATATTTTTATCAACTGCTTGACCCTTCTAATTCAAATTTAATAATTTTCATAGTATAACACTTGTGTGATGGATAGTTTACAAACATAAATAATAAAAACTTCCTAGGTATATTTAACTTGGTAAAACTCAAGCATATAAAAGTAGTATATAAGGTGGTTTCCTACATTGTCACGCTTTATTATGCGATGATATTTTAGTAAAATTTTGCAAAATTTTGCTTCATACAATTTTAGGTGTGAATGGAAATTGATTTGTAATACACTTTATAGAAGTAATATTATATTTTAAAGAATATTATTCTGCTTAATAAACTAATCATTTGTACTTAAATATTTTAGTAAATTACTGTAAGAAGGATATTATGGTCTCACTCAGACCTTGTGATGCGTTCTTATGCAGGCATCAACTTTTCAGTAACAATATAACTGGAAGTTATTAAATAGTCTCAAACGATGGTATAGAGACGGAAATGTGAATAAGTTTTATCTTTTGGGTATGGAGGGCTCACCGCTTACATGCATGTTAACGGGCCGGAGGATTTGGGTATTGACTATTGAGGACTCTGACCTGGGATTACTCCCTGACAGACGGAAGGTAGTGCTACTGCTCAACACCTCTGTTTTGTACATAAATATTTTGGTTTGCAGTTCTGTAGACAACATTTGTTCCTCCCTTTTGATCTTTAGTTGTTTAGTGTTTCTCTAATGTGAATAGACTTTAGTTTATTGATATGTATGGATATTGGCTTGTTCCGTCATTTTGGTATTTCATCTTTAGTACGTGCATTTCTTTGAATATAAGGCATATTTCGTAGGGTAGATTTATAATATACTCCCTCTGTCTTGCTATGTTTTTGCTATATTTGTCACTTTGGACCATTTCATTAAGTTTATTGTATTTTCCCACTTTTACACTTAAATTTTCTTATTTTTTTCTTACTCTTTAAAAAAGTGCAAATATAGCAAAGATAGTGGGATAGAGAGAATACTTATTAAAAGACCTCTGTGCCACTTTTTCCTTACTCTTTAAAAGAGTATTGCTCTTCAATAGCAATGAAGCTAAGGGAATCTCACAATATAATTCTCATATTATTTGTGATGCTAGCAAGGTCATATCTTGTTGATTTTGTTGGATTTTTGTTATGTTTATTGGGCGTTGTTGTGTAAGCTAAGCATGGGGGAGTAAGTGATTTGGTTCATTGGATCACTTAGCTTACACCGAGATTAGTGAAGATTAGGAAGGGAGATATAAGGAGTATTATTATTGCTTTGAAGACCATGCTTAGCCCTTTATTTCCATCGAATCACCTTGAGCTTGCTCGAGGGCGAGCAAGGGTTAAGCATGGGAGAGTTTGATAAGTGCATTTATTTACACTTTTCGATATTGATTCGAACTCCTTTTTGGATAAGTTTTTGGTAATTTCGGGTTTATTTGGACTCATTTATGTTAAAAGAGAGTCCAAAATGGACCTAAAGACCTTCACTGTCAATTGAAGGAAGGGGGAAAGGTTTTATTATAAGATTTTAATTAATTTTTTGATTTAGCAATTAGTTTTTTTTAATTTTTTAGGCTAGGTTTTTTCAGAATTTTTCTCTATTCTCTTCTTCTTCCTTTCTTCTTCCTCTCTTCTCGCTTTTTCTAGGGTTTACTTTTATGGTTTTTATTTAAATATTTCTCTCTTAAAAATACTGTTTACTCTTAAATACTCAAATTTTGTTCCTATTTTAATCATCAATTTAAATCTCAAGTAAGTTTTCTCTAATTTCTTTAGTTTATTATATCTTTATTTATTTATTTATGCCTCTTTGTTATTTAATTTAATTTCCTTATAGTTTTATTATTTCTATATTTATGCTTAATTTTATTATTGTTCATATGGCTTTAATTATGACTAGTGAGTAATTTCCTTTCTAGGATGTTAATATATATGAAACTTAGCATGTGTTAATTGATTTTAGTATCAACTCAATGTCAAATTAAGGTTAGTTTATTGGGTTGTTAAAATTGATTATTAGGTTAAATTCATTGGTTTAATTAGTCATGAAGCGATGACTGAGATTAATTACTTCCTTTGTCTTAAGGATATTTTCTAATTAATTAAGAAGCGAAAGATGAGATTAAGAGGGCTACACCTAATACAATTAGATTAATCAAGAAGCGAGAGCTGAGTTTAAGATAATTGAAGGGTTATTTGATTCGATTCTTGGTGTTGGTATATTTGTTGAAGATTTATGCATGTTAGTGGGGATTTATTGATATCCTAGGCCTTTTTATTATTGGTATCACTTTTTAACTCTTGCAATTTTAGTTGTTAGGTTCATTAAATAACTCTTTTCTAGCGTAATATAATTAAATTGAGCTAATTTGACCCTTTATTAGCTTCCTAAAGGACGACTCGTGATTGTACTGCAACTGCCGTGCACTTACAGTTATAATTTTGTGACTAAAAATCAGTCATCAACTAACCCAAAAAAGCCCACAATATTCTACCCATTGAAGCCCTTAATTTTTTTTTTAAGTAAACTACTTCCCCTCTCTTTTACCCTAATCACAATCAAACACAAAAAAAAAAACAGAGAAAGGGAGAAAGAGGGAGAGCCAAGAGCCAGCCGCCCCATCGTCGCTGTCCCTGCTCTATCGCAGCCGCCTCCCAAGTGCCACTGAGCACTCCCCAGCCACCGCTGGCTGGTGCCTCCTCTTCCCCCTCCTTCCCTTCTTTCTTCCTTCTTGTTTTACCCTAGAATCGCATAGTTTTGATATTTGATTTTAATGATTTTGTTAATTTTTTTAATGGTTTAATTATGTGTTAAATTGTATAAAATTATATGTTTTATGAATTTTGATCTACTCTCTAAATTTTCAGATTTATTATTCATGAAATTAGGGTTCAAAAACTTTAGTTTTCATGTTTTAGGATTTAAAAGCAAATACTACAAGCTAGATATCTAATTAAAATATGATTAAATTATGATCCAATTGTGATTAATTGATGATTTTATATTCAAAATATAATTTAATATTTTATGAGTTATGAAATTTGGGTTTTATGATGATTTTTTAAAGGATTTTTAAGGTTTTATGTGTAGTATACTACTAAAATCATTATACTACAAACTTAGATCATTAAAACTAACATTATACACGCTACAACATTTCATATTATAAGTAATATGATTTTCTTTGTATTTATTTGGTTTAAGAATTAAAAACAAAGGTTAAAAATGCTTTTACATATTTTAAATGATTATTACTATAATGCTACAAGTATAGATCGGTAAATTTTCAAAAGCTATTGATGAAAAAATTTTGAAAATTTTTGAGCTTGTTGTTGGTGATTAAATGTGTTGAAAACAATTAATGAAAGGTGTATTTTGGTGATTTTTCGATTAACATTCAAAGTACTATTTATAAACTACTAACTTATGTTTTCTGGAGGCTCAAAAATGTGCTTTGAACAATTTTTGAAGCCTTTTAAAGTTAATTGTTATTGCTATAAATTTGATTGCTTGAATATTAATTAAGGTTCCGTTATTTATTAGTTTAGGAAAACACTTTATAGAAGGCGATTTGTTGTTGAGAAAGTGGTCAATCGTTCTTTTTATTTAATGTACGTGCAAGTTACGAAAACCTTGACTTTAGGAGCATGATATAGGATGGAATGGAATCTTAGTTTCATGTATAGGGAACATTTTGGGCTAAATTGTTTGATTATACATTTTGAAATTTGTACGCTTTTTACTTATGAAGCATGATTTGGTGTTTGGTATTGTTGTGTGAATTGTAATTGGCGAATTGCTATTACTAATCATGAAGTGATTAAGTAAAGGTGAGAAGTTTGGGTTCTTTTAAGTGGAATTGATTTACTAATTATTTCATGAGGTTATTTACTATTACTCATTCATAGCTAATGGTGTGGATTGAGTAAAGAGAGTAATTCAAGTCATAATGATGAGGTTAGTTGACTTTGTTCAATAGGTGAAACTTTGAGGAGGAAATCAATGAGTCAAATTCTAATGTGACTATTGTCATTAAATTTAAATAAAAAGGATTATTGTATATTATTGTGTTGCATTGTCAGTGGATTCTTTGATGAGTTATAACTTAAGTAATAAATTATAAAACATGTAAAGTGAAAGATGGTTAAGTAAAAAAAACTCTAAGCTTGTGCATGTCTAGAGTATTGACAATTAGGGGTTGGGGTTCTAAGGGGTGTTAACCGTGGTTTTTTACTTAGAGGTCATGTGATCTACAAGTCTCACTTTTACAAAGTTTTGAACTTAAGTTGGAGTCAGATGAGGTCTCATCTAGCTATGGTGATGGAGTCGCGCCCTTTTACCATCTGAATTACTTTTAATATCGAGGACCAGATTTCTAACAAGTAATCGCTTGGACATTCATGCATTGGTGGAATTAATGGAGTATTATTTGTTTCCTTTGACTTGATTCTGTTGACACTTTTTTAAAAAGTATTTGAAACTTTGGCATGAAATTTCATGTGGTGATGAATTTTGGAATTTGGAAATAAGGGCCTTAATGGTTCAAATTTGTAAGGTTGATGAAGATTAGTTTAATAGAAGATTTTTTATTTTAAAGACTTAAATTTTCCGCTGCAAAATTTTGATTTAAGCTTTAACGTTTGAATACGTGGCAGTAACACATCGATAGCTCTTTCGAAATTATGATTTTTGGATTTAGGGAATTGTTGGGGTGTTACATTTTGGGCCTTGGATCAAGGCTATATCTTCAACAAAATTAGGCTTTCTATGACTCTTAACCATCCACCAATAACTAGTAGTAAGACAAAGGTGCTATATTCCACCTTATTAGATCAAAATTCAGGTAGCCTTTCCTTCTCTTTGTGAATAGAGCAATTGTCAATTTATGCTTGTTTATAATGGACATCATACTCCATTCGACATCAATATACCCCAACCTCATCCTCTCTTTCACCTTTACAATGTTATCTACACTCCCCAAATAAATAAAAACCTTGTTATGTATGTCAATTAATTAATGATAACCTTAAAATTTGATCCCCTTGGTTTTTTGGCAAAAGGGAGTAGGATGGGTTGTTTCATGAGATGGTGAGATGATTAAGGTTACGATTAGTCAAAGTATGTTCCACGGTGTGTGAAGGAAGAGAGGGTTTAGTTTGATGCTAAAGGAAAGTAGTTGGGTTGGGCCTAGGTGATTTGGCTGAAGTTGGGCATTTTAGGATGGGATGAAGAATAAGGAGGGTAGAGGATTAGTAAGAAAGCTGCATGTAGAATCAATAGATTTACAAAATATAAGTCTTATATGTTTTTATAATTGTCATGAATAACAAGTAGATGAGGTAGACTCCCTATTAAAATGCTTTATATAATGAGATATACGGAGACTAAATACAAGATTTCTAAAATGATCGAGCCTTGAGTATCATGTGGAGGAAAAGGTTGTTGCAAGGAAGATAGATGAATCAGCGAAGCTTAATGGATTGGTTGTTAAGGGGTAAAGGTTTCCATTGCTAATGAATCTCATAAGGGGTGTTCCCGCTCAAAAATCCTTCATGAAAAAACAAAAGGGATCAAATTTTCTTATTTGTTGCTCTATGTTTTCATCACCTCCTCCTCCAGTGAGTTGTGTGAGGTAGCCTTTCTAATGACAAACTAGAACCCTTAAGCTTCTTCCTTGGTATAGAAATAACTTGATCATCCTCTTACATGATACACTTACAACAACAATATGCTAAGGATATCCTCGAGAGGCAGGGTTGAGCACACGTAATCACGCTATCACTCTAAGATGAGTGTCAATGATGAGCCACATCTCGCTAATCCTACACAACACTGAAGTCTTATCGAAGTATAAAAAACTTAGTTTTCACCTAATTTGACATCGTCTACGCTATCTAGCAAACGTGCTTATTCATGCACAATCCTTGAGAGGCCTACCTCAACGCTCTTAAGCGTATTTTATGCTACATGAAAAGGCACCATGGATCATGGTCTACATAATTTACCCCTCCTCTTAAGTGTAGCTCATCTTATATACCAACACAGAATGGAGGAAATGACTTGACACTATACACTCAACTTCCATATATTGTGTGTTCTTAGAAACCTAATCTCTTAGTCTTCAAAAAGGTAAGCCACCTTGTCAAGTGTGGAGGCAAAATACACATTGGAGTAAACGTAGCTAGCAAAGCATGTTGGCTTTGAAACCGTCTTCTTGAGTTTAGTCGCACCTCTGTAAAGCCACAATAGTGTACTTCTCAAACGTTAGAGCTATCTGCCTATCATAAACCCCTTCCATCATCAAAGGACAAACACATATTGAAATAGAAATTCACTTGTGTAAAAAAACTCTCTATAGGCCACTTAAAAGTGTTGCATTTTCCCACCACATCATAATTTTCATATATCTTCACCAAAAGGGTTGCTAGGAAACTTATTTTTTGAGTTTAAAGCTAGTCTCAGTGTTAGAAAACACCTTGCTTCAGTTGTAAGGGTGTGCTTGAAAGCATAGCAACCCACTCTTGTATTTATGTGTATGACAATGTATATCGTAACTTAACGACCTAATACAGTTACATGACCACTCCATGTTGTATACTCTATTGATAGAAAATGAATGGAGTTCATTGAAAAAGAGATAAGTTGTGTAATTTATATATTTTTTTTTGTTATAGGAGTAGTGTAATTTATATTCAACTTTAATATCATAATGCAACAAAAGGAGTATTAATCTACAATTAATCATGATGAATACCAGTGATGAAAGTCTTTGTTGACTATATTATACTTTTGTAATAAACATATCTAGAATCATATAGAATGAGCATTGACATTGGATTTCTTAATCTCTCTTCTTTAAAAGAGTTGGTATCAAATAATTCATAACATCTATTGGTGTGACAAGTGCATCTAACAAAATCCCAACCCACAAACCACGTCATTTCCTCTTATTCTTTATTTCATCAATTTTCAAGCCTCTTTTTGGTTTTCGACACCTTCATTCTACATTATCTCTCATTCTTTCATAGATTTTGATGCCTTTATTCCTTGATTATCAGCTCATCTCACACTATTATTTTAATTTTAAAGCTTAATTAAATTTGGATTAAAGTTCAATTTGGGATTTTGAAGCTCAATTTTGGATTTTGTAACTCAAATGTGGATTTGTAAGCTTAAGTTCGGATTTTTAGCTCAATTTTGTCACGTAATAACATCATTTTGAAGCTAGTTTTGGGATTTTGGATTTGTAATGGTTGAATTTGAAGCTTTCGGTTCGAATTGATGCAATTATATGTTCAATAACCCTAATTTTGATATTATAACGCTTTATGTTTATCTCTCATATATGACATGCCATAACATTCACGTGTAAGATTATTGATATGAACAATATGACATGCCATAACATTCACGTGTAAGACTATTTTTGTCTAAATATGAGATCATTATGTTCATGTCTATGATCATAGTGTTTGTATGAATTTTTTTTTATTTATATATATGAGGTAATAGTGTTTATACCTGAGAAAATGGACATTATATATATATATATATATATATATATATATATATATATATATATATATATATATATATATATATATATATATATATATATATTATAGTGCTCATACATGAGATCATAGTATTTGTTTGAGATTATAATGTTTATAATTAAGATCATATAGTTCATGTATGGAAGTTTTGTCTCTGAAGCCATATTGTTCATGGCATAAATCATTTACGTATATCTAAGATCATTGTATTGATATTTGTTATTATAGGTTTAAAAGTAGAAGATTATTATAAATTCAACAACATTTATAATTTTAGTGGATGTGTATTAAGCATTCTATAGCTAATTATGACGAGGCCTATTTGTTATTTATGTCACACTCAAGAACTTTGGATTTAGTGTTAGGAAATCTACAACTAGGAAAGTTAATGGAAAACTAGTTGAATGTTACTTTCAACTATGCAAAGAAAGGATTTCACTAAAGCAAGAAGAGTAAAGAGAAATTTTTTAAAATAAACTGATGATGTTATTGGAATTCCACTTTTTGATAGTTTTAACCCCAATTCCAACAAAAAAAAGGAAAACAAGAGTTCTCAACGATGCAAAATTCTTTCAATTTTCAAAGCCTTGCTGCGATTTTATGAATATTAGTTAAAATACAAAAACTTTAGTAAAATAGAGACATATAAATCATATCGAATGACATATCCTTATAAAGTCGCTTTTGTTAAACTGATGGGTTACTTTTGTTGTATAAAGGAGTGACTTTTTTTTAATTAAGGGTTTATTGTACAATATACCCAACATTTTTTTTTCAAACATATCTCAGTCTTTTATCAATTGAAATCGTGATTTTTTTTTTTATTATAGGGGTGATTTTTGTTGAATCAGAAGATAATTTTTGTTATATTAAGGGGTACCTTTTGTTGGTCCCACAATAGCCTTATTGTATTTCACGTGCATACAAAATCTTCCCTAGTAAAAAAATAAAAAAAGTACCTAGCCATTTTACTAAGACAAGAATATTACAGAGTAGCAAATTGAAGAAAAAATTCCATTCCCTCTATATAAAACAATCTCTCACAACTATGGTTTAAAATTGGAGTTACTATTCATCGCTCGTGAATTACCAAGGATAGCCCGCATTTTTACCCTAAAATGATCTTTTTGCCCTTTTTTTATTATTTTTATTTTTTTTCAAATACATATAAAAGATAAATTAGTTCTTTTGCACCTGTAACACTATAACATTGTAATTATATAAAATTGTTTTCATTATATCGAAACATTCAAAACTCACAATTACAGAGTACGTAACTCATCTTTGACATTTACTGTGACAAATTGATGATGTCAGACCAACTGAAAATGCCATCTCCCAGGAATCAAGTAGAATTTCAGATCATACTTGAACAATTGGTCGTATTATTGACATCTTAGCAGGAGCGGCTTGAAAAGACAATTCGACCACGGTCGGGGCGTCTTTAGAAGACGTCACCAACGTGGTGAGGCGTCTTCAGAAGACACGTCAAATTTATTTTTTTGGTTTAGTTGATTTAGGTGATATAAGGAAGTAAGAGTATAAAGTTTATTTCATTTGAAATTTGCGGGCGATTTTTAGCGATCCAGTTAAAATTTCTCTCAAAAGCTTACCGAAAGTCAAAATTTCTCTTTTCATAGTAAAATCGTAAAAGTATAAAAAGTATTTTTCCAATACTTACTAAATTTAGTGTGTCTCTCTTTAAAGCCTCTTCTAAAATTGTAGCTATCTCTTTAAAAATTATAAAACGGAACTAAGATATGGAAACTTTTTTGTACTTGGCCCTAAAATTTGCACCACAAAACAAAACTGGCCCGTATGAGGAGTCGGCGATATTCATTCAACATTCAACCTCTGTTCATCGAATGAAACTCTCTCTCCTCACTGGGCTCTGTCCCTTCATTGCCCCAATCTGCAGGTAAACTTTACCCCAATTTCAATCCTTTGTTTTGATTTCATTTGTTTCATTCAATCTATACTTCTTTTGCTTATTAGGTGTTCTAAAGCTAGGGTTTTTTTTTTCCATGTTCTTGTTTATACCTTTAACACGCACATTGCTCATCCTTGGCCCATTCATTTGTACGCTAAAATTCGAATTTATGAATTGGGTTTTTTGGCTTCACACAAAAGGGTATTGTTAAAGTTCGTTTTTATTTATTTATTATTTTTTGGTTAAAAGTTCTGATCTTTTTCCTATATTGAGCTCAAATTTGTCTATTGAAGTGGGATTGGGATCTGAGAAATGAAGGGAATAGCTTACAGAGTAAATATATTGCTCCGTTTGTGGTTTGATATTTATTCTTCTTTGAGCGTGTGATTGATTGTTAGCAGTGATAGTGCGGTACAATGTACTTGATTTCTGGTGCATGATCGAATTAAACGGAATTTTTTTTTTTGAGGGGGGGGGGGGGTGTTGCTTGAAGTTTGATTTATGGAGTGTTTGTTTGGTGGCTTTGCTGAGGTTGTGCTTATAGATACTCTGATAAATAATGAATCAGTGTCGGTTGATTTTGGAAGATTGAAGTATGGATAACTAAGGGTGGTCTTGGTTCGCAAACATTGGTTTACAAAGTTTGTGCTTAGGATATTGCTCTTATTCTTGCTAGTTTTGGTCTTATGATTTTTTAATAATGAGGTCCGTGATTGTTAATGTCAGCGTATGTTGATGTTCCATGTGAACCAAATTCCTCGTAGAATTGATTACAGAGGATTGATAATCTGCACTTTTGATGATACCCTGTGTTCATAGGATGTGAAATGAAAGTTTCCGTGTTTTTCTTGTTTATGCTACTGAAAAATATGTTGGGGTCTTTATATGATGAATCAATAGTATTAGGTTAAGAATGTATGAAATGTTGGCCAAACAATGAACTTGTTTTATGCTTTAAAATTTTTTCTTGTGACATTTCTTATGCCCTGGCGTTGTAGGGTCTCTTTGTCATAGATCATCTTTTTAAGTGCAAAACTTATTTTTTTTTGCATATATCCCTCTAATATGTTGTCAGGTTGTTAGTGTGAAGTTTGTTTCAGCTCTTTTTTGAATTGTATTTCCAATGAATTATGAAATGTATTTAAGAGGAAAAGTTGATCTTTTTCTTCCATTTACGTCTATCATTATCATCCTTTGCCGTTGCCTGTGATTTAGGTTACTAGTCCATGATTTGTTTATTCTTTTGTTTGTCAGTCTGTGAGTGAAGCTTAGTGTTTGTTTGTTTGATATTAAGGTAAAGGAAGTTAAAATTCCTTGGAAATGGTGCAAAGTGGAGTTGTTTGGTTGGCAAAAAAAAGCGAAGTTGCACTTTATAGGTGGTTTGACTTCCCACTATATGGAAGAAGTGATTTTCCTTGGTCCCCCTAGGTTATTGAAACTTCCCATGGGAGAAACAACTTCTTAGGTCATATTACATCCCATGTTCAAATGTTCAATCAAACAGTGTTACTCACCTTGGATACTAGGGAAGATCTGGCGGTACTAAGTACTAACACTGGTTTTTCCACAAATCTGTGGCAAATTTTATAGACATGTAGAAATTAAACTAGTGCATGGGATTATATGAATGATATTTTAATACACTGATATTTTCTAATTGAAAACTTTTGGGAAATATATTCTGCAATTTTGTTCCTTTTCTTTAAAATTTTTTTGGTTCTATTATCTGTTTGTAATTAGCATACACATTCTATAAACTAAACAAGTTAATCTATGTACTTCTATAATTCGACTTAGTCTAAGAAGTTCAACTGTTTGGGATGTTCAGTTGGTAGGATAAATATAATGGTGCAGCAGAAGAGTAAGAAAAAAGCTGAGTGTGCTACTAACTCCACTCAAGTATCAATCTCTGAGAAGAGGTCTGCCAGATCGTTGAGGCGCCTAGCTAGAAGGCTGAAAAGAAAAAGGGAACTTAAGTTGCTGGAATCTAAAGAAGCAGAGGGCTCCTCTCGAAGTGAAATCACAAATGCGGATAAGAACAATACAACTACACTTGCTGTTAAACAAAGCAATATTAATGCAGATGATAATAGGAAACAAAAGGGTTCTACAAAAAGGAATGAAAAGAAGAAAAATGGAGACAAGAAGCTTGAGCAAAAAAGTGTTGAGATTCCAAATTCAGAGAAAAAAAAAATTGGTGGATTGATCTTCATGTGCAGTGCAAAAACGAAACCTGATTGTTTCCATTACAAAGTCATGGCTGTCCCTTCAAGTAAAAAGGAGGTTGTGCTTGATATAAAGCCTGGTTTAAAGCTTTTCCTTTATGATTTTGATCTCAGACTCTTGTATGGAATATTTGAAGCATCTTCTGCTGGGGGTATGAAACTTGAGCCAGATGCTTTTGGTGGGGCTTTCCCTGCGCAGGTTGATCATCAAAAAGTTTTTTTGTTGAGTTTGTTATGTTGAATCTTGTTGAGGAATTGACCTTTTTTCATATTTGATACTGATGTTGGTTTTCAGGTGCGCTTCAGAAATTATATAGATTGTTTGCCTCTCCCTGAAAGTTTTTTCAAGAATGCAATTAAGGAAAACTATGATGAGAGATCACATAAATTCAAGACTGAGCTAACTCCCAAACAAGTAAGAAGTTTCTCCTTTTCTTTGCTTTTCTTGAAGTGGAAATCTATGGCTTATGATACTTCATAAATCACAAGTATAGACATGTTGAAGAACATTAGTGAGAAGCCTTCTGGAGGAATGAAATGTGCATGTCTAGGCAAAAATCTAAAGAATTTGCAAATTGAATAATCTTAATGTCGCATCCTTTAACCATAAATGAGGTATAACCTAGGTTCCAAGAAGGAAAGAACTGGAGCTGTAACAGGGACTGGGGTGAGAATCGACAAATCTGCAAATTTGAGACACTGATATGACTAGAAATGGCAGTTAACTAATGAAATATATATCCAGTTGATGTAAATTACAAGTACTATACTGACTAGTGACATGGCAACTTGGATTACCGTCTTTACATTTCTCAATCACACAAGGCAGAGACTAGCTGAATTAATGTGGAAAGATTTGCATTATTTATTGATTGATTGACCATGGAGTTTAGACTGAGTTCCTAAATCCAGATACTAATTGGCAAAGGTAATTAGATGAACACTAAACCTTTGACATTTTGGAGGGGAGATAGAGAGAGATTTAGGGATAAAGATAACAAAAGAGAGAATAATAGTGGGTAGCCGGTGGTCCAAGAGCTGCAATGGTGTCAGCTTGTTAGCCTTGGGAGTTTGACATTGGTCAATAGTTGTCCCCCCCCTCTTTCACTTAGTTTGTGGGGAGCACCACAGTCTTATCGTCCTTGTGCTCTATATGTTTAAGCAATATTATATAAAGGATGATAGAAGGGTCTCTTGGCAGTGAATGAGTGTTTTTAGATCTGTTTTCTGCCCCCATTTAGCTCCTCATGGGGCCAATATATTCAATTTGGATTTTAAGGTTCAGATAACATATCTTTAACAATACCTTGGGTCACATGTTTACCAATTGCAGGTGAAGAAATTGAGGTCATTATTCCGCCCTGTTCGTCAGCGTCAATTGGAAGACCATCCTGTTGTTCGGCAGCCTCTGTCATCTTCTGATCTATTTTTTGTCACTGAGAAAGAATACCGCAGCAATGGCCTCCGACCAGAATTACGTAGTTTAAGGCGAGATGCAGTTACCTATGTTCCTGTTCAGGAATCTTACAGGGCCAATCAAGAAAGGGAGATAGATTTTAGGAGCCCTGCTCCAATTTCCAAGGATATGCCATCTACACAGGAGCCAATCTACAGGAATCATGCCCCACGGTACAGGGATTTATCCAGTAATCAGGAGATATTTTTCACTGAGAAAGAATACCGCAGCAATGGCCTCCGACCAGAATTACGTAGTTTAACGCGAGATGCAGTTACCTATGTTCCTGTTCAGGAATCTTATATGGCCAATCAAGAAAGGGAGCTAGATTTTATGAGCCCTGCTCCAATTTCCAAGGATATGCTATCTACACAGGAGCCAATCTACAGGAATCCTGCCCCACAGTACAGGGATTTATCCAGTAATCAGGAGATATTTGCGAAGCCTGCCCCAGTTTATGGGCCTTTTTCCTCATTACAAGATTCTACAGTTGTTGCTGACCCATATTTTTTGAGTGAAAATGAGTATCGGATGTATGGTTTGAAGGGTCAAAGTGAGGACCCATCATTGATTCCATCCATAACCAGCCAAACTTTTGGGTTGGATAGTTACCGAGAGATTCCATACAACTCTCGTGATCATAATGTGACCTCATCTGATCCATTCACAACTTTAACAGCAGGGGCTGCAACTTACAGAGAATACTCGCATTCCACAGTGACTGAAGCTTATGGTAGTGACCTGCTGCTAGCGAATTACTCTGTTAATCACCATACACCAGGAAGGGTAGCAGATGAAGGGCTGTATTCATCTTATGCTTCTCATGATCTATCTGCATACAACCAGAGGAGCTATGTTGGTGGTCGATCTGAGCTTGCATCTGCACCCGTCTCATCTCGATACTCATTTCCTGGGGCGTCTTATTCACGTAGGTAAATCAAAGTCTCTAGTACACATCATGGTGTATACGACCTGGGTTCTTGTTTTTGAGGTCAGGTAAACTTGTTGTCTGAACAATCTTGTTTTATTCTACTACATTTACCTTCTTCACTTAACCTTGACATGAGAATTCTAAACTGGGTGGACACAGTATAGGGTATTGTATGGATATTCCAATGGGTATCTATACAATTAAGATGTAAAAGGATAAATGGAAGAGCCCTAGTAACGAACTGAATTCAGCCAATTACTCCACTCATGCGCCAAAGAAATACTCTCACTTGCCTTAATCTATTGATCCCTCAACAAAACAAAGCCCAATCTAAATTCCCACCAACTCATGCTCTGAATTGAGGCCTAAGAATGCTTTGCAATCTCACACAAAATCAGTAGCTCACGCTAAGGCTTATGCGCAAGCATTTGTATCAATTCCTAGTCTTTGCTTAATTGATTTGAAACTATTTTCAACCTTGAATGATTGATTTTAATACTGATTGGAATCACGTTTTATAGGTAATCAAGCAACCAAGTTATCAAACTTTTCTTCACTATTCATGCATAGCTAGAACAAAGTTCTAGCAAGGCTTAACCAAATTCCACGCAAATGCTCTTAATTAACTTATGAAAATTTGAATGTATTCTTAAGTCTGTACAACAAGATAATCATATTTCAGTAAGCATTCAACACCACAAGTTACGCAAGTCTTAAACTTAGCCAAGAATAGAAGCAATCTAACGAATTAAGTAACCAAGATATATCAAAGCTATCAAATACTTTACAGAAATCACAAGTATTGATACCTTTGGGCTTTCTCGTAATGTGTTGAGATAGAGAATGCACCACTCAAAACATAAAGGTCTCCAAAATCACCTCCTAACTTGCTAAGGTTGGAATAGTAAGGGAACTTGATGATCAACACAACTCGTGGAAACCAAGAAGCAAGGAATGAATTTTTCTTAATTTATGAATGCCTCCATATTAACCATGACTCGACCTTAAATTAAAGGCAAGCTAACAAGAGTTTGATGCTAAGCAAAATAAAACAAACACACGCCTAAAACACAAATCTTTGAGTTATCATAAAACTCTTATTTTACTAGATATTTAAATTAGACCAAACTCCTAAGAAATTTATTGTACTTGAACTCTAAAGAAGTTGCTACTTGCTAGACTCCTCCATGCTAAAAATCCTTAAACTCTTCACAATCCTCAAATTTTTGGACTCTTCACAGTCCTCAAAATCTTGGACTTTTCCATTCTTCACGTGTTAGACTCCAAACTAAGTGGCAACGGGCCTCCATCCAAAGTGATGCATGATACTAACCCAACGCACCTATTAAGGTTCCCATCCTCTTCGTAAAGCCACTAGTCTTCTTGATCTCTTTTGCAACCAGGTGGATTAGCTTATGTACCTATTTCACAGATAGTGGCTTCATAATCCCAAGGCTCTTGCTATCATCCTCCTCTTCTTCTGAAAAGTTTATCTTCAAACTTGGAATGTCTTCATGAGGATCAAAATATGGGCTTAGGTCAGAAACGTTGAATGTGGCAGAAATTCCATAATCCCTGAGCAGATCTACCTTGTAAGCATTGTCGTTCACCTTCTCGATGATCTCAAAGGGTCCATCTGATCTAGGGATTAGCTTCGAACACCTCTTGCTAGGAAACCTCTTCTTTCGAAGATTAATCCATAGTAAGTCTTCAAGTTGAAGATGCATCGCCTTCCTTCTCTTTTCCACACATTCCTTTTCTCATTCATCTTCTCAATCTTAGCTCAAACCTTTTCGTGCAATCCCTTGATCTCCTTAGCTCTCTCCTTGGCTTATCTACTGAACTTCGTGGAAGTGTCTAAAGCCATCAAGTCAAGCGATGTTGTTGGAATATGGCTATACACCACTTCAAATGGGATAAGTCCGGTAGTCTAGTGAGGAACACGATTATGGGAAAACTCCACATGTGGTAGCAAATCCTCCCATTGCCTAAGGTTCTTGGAAGTAAGACCACGAAGCAAAGTCCCTAAAGTCCTATTTTTGACTTTTGTAAGCATGGCTAGATGTGTTGAACTTTAACTTAGTACCCATCTTCTTCCAAAGAGTAAGCCATAAATGGCTCATAAACTTCGTATTCAAATCATTAACCATCGACTTAGGTATCCCATAAAGCCTCACTATCACCTTGAAGTAGAGATTAGCCACCTCAATTGCATCATAAGTACTATGACATGGAATAAAATAAGTCATCTTTGAAAACCAATCCACTAATACCATGATAGAGTCCTTATTCTTATGAGTTATTTGCAATCTTGTGATGAAATTCAAATTCACGTCCTCCCAAGGGCCTGCGAAATAGGAAGTGGAAGCAACAAACCTTGAGCCAAAGAATGACTCTTAGCTTGCTGACATGACGTGCACCTTTTCACTAAGTGATCCACATCTCTCTAAAGTCGTGGCCGAAGTAACTCCTAGCAAGCTCTCCGGTCATCTCAACTCCAAAATGTCCAGCTAACCCTCCTTCATGTAATTCTTTGATCAACGTTTCCCGTAGGCTACACTAGGGAATGCATAGTCAATTCTCCTTGAAAAGAAAACCATTCTCTTTTCGAAACTTGTCAAAGGCATGCAATGAAAACTTCTCAAATAACTCTCTAAAGTGTGGATCTCCCTTATAGTCCTCCTTCATTGCCTCAAACCCTACGTGCCTCAAACACAATATGTTCAACAGTAAATGCCTCCTTGATAATGCGTGATCTTCCTTGTTTAACTTCTCGGATTTGTGCCTTATGGTGAAATGAAAAGCCTATAGAACATCCACCCACTTAGTATGCCTAGGTTGAAGCTTGTGTTGCCCTTATATATTCTTCAAGGCTTCATGATCAAAATGCAAGATGAATTCTTTGGGCATAAGATAATTCTTTCAATGCTCCAAAGTCCTTACCAATGCATAAAACTCCTTATCATAAATAAAGTACCTCCTCTTTGCATTATTCAACTCCTTACTAAAATAAGCTATGGGTTGCCCCTTTTGAGTGAGCCACTGCACCAATCCCAACTCTGGAAGCATCATATTCTACTTCAAACACCTCATCAAAACTAGGCAGCACAAGAACCGATTCCATAGTCAACTGCCTCTTTATCTCATCAAACGCCCCCTGGTGCCTTCTCATTCCACTCAAAGTGCTTCAACTTAGTTAACTCGGTCATAAGAGCCATGATAGTGCTGAAATTCTTCACAAACCTCTTGTAGAACAAGACTAACCCATGAAAACTTTGTACTTGCAAAACTGATGATAGATATGGCCAATCCCTAATAGACTGTGTAGGAATATGAAATAGTATAGGATTCTAAGTAAGAGAGTCGGTTAACAAAATAAGATAAGTATTACAAAGGTAGAATTATACTAGGAGTCTAAGAAAGAATACAAACAGTATAAATAGAGTTTTGTACATTGCTTTACAGTCATTCAGAAATACATAACAACAAAAATTCTTCTAAGCTTTTCTCCCTTTGTGCAAATACTGTCATAATCAACCGAAACCACACATAATCAGTTCTTCTTGGTATTAGAGCAACCGGAGAACTGATGGTGTTTGTCTGCCATAATTTTTAAGCCTCGTCATATACCAAACCATTACCTGAAACAATGGACTCAGAATCCCCAGTAACCCTAAACCAAGTATTGCAATTGCTGCAACAGCTAAATGCAAACAAACCTGGCCAAGAAACCGGGGGTGCCTAGAGTAATCTCAGAGAAACTCAACAACCACAACTAATCTAAGTGGGCCAAGCTAATGCATCTGGCAATCGGAGGACGAGGCCGGCTCAATCACATCACCGCCGCGCCTTTATCCCTGACTTCCCAAGAGTACAACCAATGGCTCCAACGAGATGCGGCCGTAATTTCTTGGATTATTGAGAACATCGGGACTGAATTGGTAAATCAATTTCTTGATTTCCCAACAGCCAAAGAACTCTGGGATGGTATTGAAGCTGTGTATAGTGGAGGTAGGGATGAACTCCAAGTATTTGATCTAACAATCAAGGCTAATACCATCAAATAAGGACGGGACCCAATCAAAACATACTTCAGCAAAATAAATGCAATTTGGAAAGAAATTGACCGTAGAGCTGTCAATCCAATGAAATGCACCGAGGACATCACGACATATGACAAAATAATCCAAAGACATCGACCCTACCAATTCTTGGCAGGACTACACGAAGACTTAGACCAAGAACGAAGGGAGATCGTAAATCAATATCCAATCCCGTCAATTGAAATAACATACAACACAATCTGAAGAGAAATCTCAAGAAGAGAAATTATGCGAAAAACAACCTACCCTAACTTATCGTTGCCAGAGGGACAAGGAATCGGAAGTGGGCTTGCTGTCGCACAGAGCCGGTCAGGTGGACCATCATCCCAATGAGGAACAATAGACAAGTCAAGCTAAGGTGTAGCCACTGTGGAGGCTTGAGGCACACTAAGGAAGGGTGCTTCAAGCTCATAGGGTACCCCAAACGGTGGGGTTAGAACAAGAAGAAGAGTGGAAGCAAACCAGAGGAGACAAGGAAGAAGGGGACAACATCAACCTCAGTAAATGTCGAAGCCAAACAAAGCTCCAAAGTAGGAGAAAAGATGGAGAATGAAGGTAAGAAAATACCTTCAAAAGAGAGAGTAACCGAGGGAATCGGGGTATCTCCGAGAGAGAGAACCGCTGAAGGAAGTGTCCGAGGAGGAGCACCCATGGGGAGTGAGGTGTCTCGAAGAGAGAGAGAGAGAGAGAGAGAGAGAGAGAGAGAGAGAGAGAGAGAGAGAGAGAGAGAGAGGCTGGAGAGAGGGGTGGGAACTCAAACCCTAGCTCGGCCGAAATGAGGGGTAGGAACTCAAACCCTAACTTCACCCCTTATAAACACAAACTCAACCCTAGCCCACTCCACATAAACCCTAACACCCAAAATAAATCCGACCCACCTTATAACTCCACCAGATTTTCCTCCTTCCTCACAAAAACAAGCCCACTCAAAGAAGCCCAACCCCATCAGACTAGCCCATATCCTATAAATTGCCTTTCGAACCAAATTCCGCATCAAGATACTCGAATTCCCAAAAAACACTGGATCTTTGATTGTGGTGCCACTGACATAATCACTAATGACAAAAGTGATTTTTTAAATTTTTCTAAAACAGGAAAAACCCTTATCTAAACTGCGAATAGGGAGTGCATGGAGGTTGAGGGAGCCGGAATAATCCAATTCGGCTCTCTTCGCTTATATAATTGTTTATATATTCCTAAATTATCGTATAAACTGCTCTCCATAAGTCATCTTACGAAAGAGCTTAATTGCGAGGTCCTAATTAATTCCACATTTTGTGTTATACAGGATGCTCGGACCAGGAGGATCATTGGGCGTGGTACTGAAAAAGACGCCCTGTACGTTGTTGATGAGTTTCCTTATGGAAGTGCTACGGTTGTGGATGCAATAGCTGAAACCCAACTCCGAACATGGCATAAACATCTGGGACATCCATCAATGGGGTACTTAGAACGCCTTTTTCCATCAATTACTAAGTCTAAAGTCAATTTTAACTGTGAATCGTGTTTTCTGTCCAAGAGTCATAAGCAAAGTTCTTCTAGGAGTGTTAGTCATAGTAATAAGCCATTTCATCTAGTGCATTCAGATGTATGGGGCCCAGCTCCAGAACATAGTAACCATAATCTGTCATATTATATGTTGTTTATTGATGATTGTACGCGTATGAGCTGGGTATACTTTATGAAACATAAATCTGAAGTATTTGGTATTTTTGTTAAGTTCTATCAGATGATCCCAATCAGTTTAACTCTCGAATTAATATTCTCCGCTCAGATTATGGAGGAGAATATTTAAATCATAATATGAAGAATTTTATCTCCGATAATGGCCTGATTCACCAAACAACCTGCCCTGATACACCGCAACAAAATGGCGTTGCAGAGCGGAAAAATCGTACCCTGTTAAATATGGCTAGGGCAATGATGATAGAATCTCATGTTCTTAAGTCTTTTTGGCCCGAAGCAATAGCTACAGCCAACTATCTTACTAATAGACTTCCATCAAAAAAACTTCAATTCCGAACCCCGTTGACTGTTCTACAGTCATTTTTTAATGACCTCTCCTTCCATTCTCTCTCCCCTCGCATTTTTGGATGTGTCGTCTATGTTCACCTTCTTAAACGAAGTAGGGATAAATTAGAACCAAGGGCAACCAAATGTGTTTTCCTGGGATATGGTACTAGTCAAAAAGGCTATCGATGTCTATATCCAACCCTGAATCACCTATATACAACAATGGATTGTGAGTTTGTTGAAGACGTTTATTTTTATTCCCCCCTTAGATGTTAGGGGGAGACTCGTACATACGATCTAAGGTGGCTAAAATCTCAAACACAAACCCCTGAAGATATTGTTCTGATGTTTTCAGTACCACCACCACGGATACTCCTGCCGAACGTCTCTTTATGACTCAGAATGAGGTAATTAATACTGAAAATACCTTACATGATAGTAATATGGATGCAAAAACTAATGTGGTACAGGAAGAAGGCCAAGAAGAACCACAGGAGGAACAAGAGGTGATAGAGAATGAAGAAAGAATTTAAAGGTATCAGTTACTAGTCAGAAGTACTCTGGGAACTCCTCCAAAAAGGTTTGACCCTTCCTATGAACCAAGGAGATCGAAGTATCCAGTACAAGAACTAACAGAAAGAGGAATATCAAGTTTGGCAGCAGCCTTCAATACTGCTTTATACTAAAAAAATCGCATCTTCTCTAGAGGAGGCATTGGAGAATAAACACTGGAGGAATGCTATGGAAGAAGAGATTAGTGCTCTCACTAAGAATGAAACGTGGGAGGACGTGATTCCAGAAGGAAAAAGGGCAGTAGGTTGTAGATGGGTATTCACTATCAAGTATAAAGCAGATGGAGGCATTAAAAGGTATAAAGCAAGATTAGTGGCGAAAGGATATACGCAAATATATGGAATTGACTATTCTAAAACTTTCTCACTAGTAGCCAAAATTGATACTATTAGAGTACTGTTCTCGATAGCAGCAAATAAAGGGTGGCCATTACATTCATTTGATGTGAAAAACGCATTTTTATATGGAGAAATAACATAAGATGTATATATGGAGGCTCCTCCAGGTTTTTGTGAAAAATTCCTACCAAGAGAGGGATGTAAACTGCAAAAGGCCTTGTATGGGTTGAAACAGTCACCACAAGCATGGTTTGGTAGATTTACTCTGGCTATGAAACAATTTGTGTATAAACAAAGCAACTTTGATCATACTCTTTTTTTGAAGAAAAATGGAGATAGCACTACGTGTCTAATCATATATGTAGATGATATGATAATTACTGGTGATGATAGTGAAGAAATCAGTAAGTTAAGGGAAAGGCTATTTCAGGAATTTGAAATGAAAGATCTAGGAAGACTTAAGTATTTCCTGGGATAGAAGTACTTAGGTCGAAGAAAGGAATTTTTATATCTCAACGGAAGTATATCCTGGATCTATTAGCAGAAACTGGTATGCTTGACTATAAACCAGCTGAAACTCCAATTGTCGTCAATCATGGGTTGAAAACTGATGAAGAAGGGGAAATCATGGTCCAGGTTCAATATCAAAGGATGGTAGGTAGGTTAATCTACCTATCTTATACACGACCTGATATTGCCTATGCTGTTGGGGTTGTGAGTAGATTTATGCATAAACCCCAGGTACAACATTTTTGAAGTTGTTCATAGAATTCTAAGGTATTTAAAAGGAACCCCAAGGCGTGGAGTTATGTTTAAGAAGAATGGTCACTTAAGCTTACAGGTATAAACTGATGCCGATTGGGCTGGTGATAGAGACAGTAGAAGATCAACTTCAGGTTACTTTGCGTTAATAGGTGGAAATTTGGTAGCTTGGAGAAGAAAAAAGCCGAAAGTGGTTGCCATGTCTAGTGATAAAGCCGAATTTAGAGGAATTGCAAAAGGTATTACAGAAATTCTCTGGCTTAGAAAACTACTGTTGGAGTTAAGCTTATGCCCTAGTGAGAGCTGTGAGTTATTTTGTGATAATAAGGCAGCAATCAGCATTTCCAAGAATCCGGTGCAGCACGATAGAACAAAACATGTGGAGGTTGATCGATATTTTATTAAAGAAAACTTAGAATAAAAAATTATTAGTCTTCTGTTTGTGCGTTCGTGTGAACAGATGGCTGACATACTCACAAAGTCTGTAGGGGTCAAAGCATTTGAAGCTGTCTTGTGCAAGTTAGGTGTTGAAGATCCTACGACCTAACTTGAGGGGGAGTGTAGGAATATGAAGTAGTATAGGACTCTAAGTAAGAGAGTCGGTTAACAAGATAAGATAAGTATTACAAAGGTAGAATTATACTAGGAGTCTAAGAAAGAATACAAACAATATAAATAGAGTTTTGTACATTGCTTTACAGTTATTCAGAAATACATAACAACAAAAATTCTTCTAAGCTTTTCTCCCTTTGTGCAAATATTGCCACAATCAACCGAAACCACACTTAATCAGTTCTTTTGACTGAACCTGCTTCTAATCCATTTCAATTCCCTCAGCTATGATGATATAACCAAGGAAAGTGATATGGTTAGAAAAGAACTGGCACTTCTCCAAATTTCGATAGAGCTTCTCCCGAGCTAGAATTTCAAACACATGGATAATCTACATGTGCTTCTTTAATCCTGCTGTACACCAAGATGTCATCGAAATAGACCACCACAAACCTCCCCAAGAACGGCTACATAGTTTGATTCATCAACCTCATGAACTTGTTAGGTGCATTAGACAGTCCAAAAGGCATCACCAATCACTCATAAAGCCTTTCCTTAGTCTTGAAAGCAGTCTTCCACTTATCTCCTTCGAAAATTTGAAATTGATGATAACCTCTTCTCAAGTCTATTTTTGAGTATATAGCTCATCTAACAAGTCATTCAAGCGCGATATAAGAAACCGGTACTTGATAGTGATCTTGTTAACGACTCTACTATCTACACACATCCTCTACTCTCCATTCTTATTAGGTATTTATAGAGTAAGTACTGCACACGGACTCAATGACTCCCTTATCATCCCCTTCTACAATAGCTCCTTAACCTGCCTCCTAATCTCCTTATACTCCTTTGGATTGCTCCTATAAGCTGGCTTGTTTGGAAGGATATGATCAGGAATGAGGTTGATCTTATGCTGAATATCACGCTTTTGGGGTAGCCTAGGGTATCTCCTGAGGGAAAACATGGGAATAGGAATTAGGGAGGGGCATGAATAATGGGTGATGAACAATCTTTGAACTGCTATCCTCTTCTTCCTATCCCAACATCAACATCTCCTTCATTGCACATGACTTATGTAGCTCAACCAAAATCAGGGTGTTAAGAGTGTATGTGCTTTAAGATTAGGCTTAGATAGGGTGATAGGGGTAAGGACTATCTTCTTCCAATTCAGGGTAAAAGAATAGGCATACTTGAACCCATCATGCGTAACTCTCCAATCAAATAACCCCAACCTCCTTAATAGCACATTACACGCATCCGTTAAAACCACATCACACCAAATATCGTCCAAGTAAGTCCCTCCAATGCTAAAGTTAAACAACACTATCGGGTGATCTTTGATCCCTTTCCCTTGATTAAGCCATTGAATCATAGACGGAGTTAGATGGGCGTCTATAGATAACCTAAGTTTGTTAAAGTACTTGAGAAGATACATTTAACTACCTCCACCAATAATCAATGTGCACAACTTGCCTTGAATTGCACATCTAGTACGGAAAATGGCTTCCCTCTGCAAATTCTCCTCAATTTGCACATTCTAAGCTCTCCTTAGAACTAAGCATTCTCCTTCGTTAGGACCTAACTCATCTTCCTCCAACTAAGAATCCTCCTCTACTCCATCCACGCCACAAGTGGACTCCTTAAGCGCCTCAAATTCCGCCAAAAGTCATGAACTTTTTGTTAGGATACTCCGATACTATGTGACCTAGCCCTTGACATAAAAAACACCACCTAAGTTGCTTCATAGGGGTAGATGGGTTTTTGATCTTAGGTTGGGGTTTTGAAGTGGCTGATGGTTTAGGCTTAGAAGTAAGGTTTTGGTTGGATTTGGGAAAGTAAGGGGTTTTAGCAAAGGATCATGAGGATTCAACTTTGCTTTTGGCTTTTGTTGTTTCCCCACCTAGTGAGCTAACCTGATCAACTCTTCAAGTGTAGAAAATGGGTGCAACTCCACCTTATGAGATATCCTTGATTCCAAACCTCCCAAAAATCGAACAAAAGTCTGGGGCTCATCCTTGCGAACATCACACTTCACCAAAATTCCAAGGTAAGAGCTCACCCAATGATGAAGCAATTTCTTGCTAAGTAGCGGGTGAAACTATGTTAACCCCCCACCCCTTACTCCGCTATTGGATGGGAAACGGTTTTTAGATGTATTAAATGTGGGAGTTAATGCAAGATTCGTCATAAATGTTATTGCATTTATAAGCAAGAATTTGTAAAATTTTTAGAGCAAAAAAAGGCCAAATTTTTTGACCAAATTGGCTGAATTTTGAAATTTGGTTGTTGTAATTTGAGTGAGCCAACTTAGGTGCTGATATTATTACACCTTTTCCTTGAAGTCAAAGGACAAAATTTGGGCCCCAAAATTCCCCTTCAATTTTTACATTTCTAATTACTTATTAATTGCTATTCCAATTTTATACTAATCAAATGTGCTCCCCTACCAAATCATTACCCACATTAATAAGCTTGAAATAAAGGATATAACACATAATGCAAGACAAAAGGAGTAATAAATAGTAAGATTTCTTTTCAAATTTACATCGTAGTCACTTATCAAATTCAAAGTAAGGAGTACAACAATAACAATGACCTTTTCTCAAAGAATTAAATCAAAGTTCTCTCGATTGAAAAGGAAGGACAATAACATATGACAGAAGTTAATTTCACTCACTTTTCAAACAGCCTAAAAAAAACACAGCTTTGGGATTGGACAATCTAAAGATCACATCTTATGTTTATTTTTTTTTGCCTTACAATGACAAAGTTTCCAACCAAATTACACAGTGGACCCCGCTTATACATAGACCCCACTCCATCCACCCTGTAAATCAATTATCCATCCACCCAAAAAAAACAGAAATAATAAAGAAAACCCCAAACACAAGGAAGGGGGGCAGTTTCGTCATTGAGACTCCAAACACAAACACTATCCCTCTGTCTCAGATCTGACCTTCAAAATCCAAAGCTAATATTCTCTATTTACGACAAAGTTTGTAGTAAAATTTCTATAATACGGACTGATCAAATGTTTTTTTTTTTTTTTTTTATTTTTTTTTTTTAATAACATCACTAACAGCCTATGCTTAACCATATGTTTTCAACTACTTGTGAAGTCTGAAAACTAACTCACTATCTTCTGTTTGTTCTCAGTTTAACCCGTAAAACCGGTTTTTTTTTTTACAGAAACTTCTAATTATATATATATTTTTTGCGAGGATTCAACTTTGCAATCTACAAAGACGCCATTTTTTTTTTACCCTCAGACGACCCAAAGCAACGGTTGCTAGTCCTTGTATTGTTACGACAGGGGAGAGAGAAAATCGGGAGAAAATCTAGAGAGAAAGCTCGAGTTTTGAAGGCGGCAATGGCGGAAACAGCAGCAGCAGAGGAGCAGAAATCGTCAGGCGTGCGGAAGCACAGCGAAGAGAGCGTGAAGTTGTTCGTAGGTCAAGTACCGAAGCAAATGACCGAAGCTCAACTGCTTGCTTTGTTCGAAGAGTTTGCTCTCGTTGACGAAGTCAACATCATCAAAGACAAGGCCACCAAATCTTCTCGAGGTTTTCACTTTTTATTGGTTTTTATTTTTTAGTTGTAGTTGATTTTTTTTTTGTTTATTGATGATGTTGCTTGGTGATTTGATCGAGGGTTTTCCGAACAATGCGAGTTGATCTGAGTTTAGATTCGAGTGAATTTGTTGTGTTTGATCTGTTTCTGTTTTGTTGTGTGTGCTGTTTAGGGTGTTGTTTCGTGATTTGTCCGAGTAGAGAGGAGGCGGATAAAGCGGTCAACGGTTGTCATAATAAGAAGACACTTCCTGGAGTAAGTTCGTTGATCTCGGTTTTTAGTTTGTGCTTCCACTTGTTTTGTATGATCTTGGTTTTGGGTTGAATTTTGTGGTTTTGTTGAAGAGTTTGACTTTGGGTACATTGTTGATGTGATTGTGTAATGTTACTAATTTTGGATTTTTTTCTGTTTTAATGTGGATTTTTGGGTATGTGCATGTTCCTATTTGTGTCTGAATTGAACTGTGTTGATGGTGGTGTTCTTTACAATGTGTGTTAGTTTGGGAGACGACATTTTGAACTGGAAAATTGGTATCCTTGGTGTCATTTAGACTGGGGAAGGATGTTGGTAATTGATAAGCGAGAGTACATATCGAGTATTAGCTGGTGTTTGGTTGATTGTGAGAAGTGAAAGTTCAGTGACATTTTTATGGAATGTGAGGAGAAGTTGTAAAACATCCTAATTTGCATATCAAGTGTAGAGATTCTAAATTTGGGATATCTTTTAAATTTAATGCATAGTTGATACTTCCTAATATGATTTGATAGTCAGTGGGTTCTTAGTGCTTCCCAGGTTTTTGCTTTGGTTTGGAAGCAAGAAGCATGTATTATCAAAATGTAAGATTGTTTGGGTATTAGGGTATCTAGAATTGGATAATGTTACCATAATGAAAGTAAGTATTAGAAATATAATCCACATGTAAGTTGGGATGAGTTATATTCCCAATAGTAAGTTATGTAAATAAGAATTGATTAATGTATCCATGTTCGAATTCTTGTCAAAAAGTGTGATTAAAACAGTGTTTGTTGATCTAATATTATCTCTTAGGAGCCGCGAAATTATCTAAATTGCATTAACTTAATGCATTCTTGATACTACGTGATTGAATTAGATAGTCTGTGTTATTACATCTTGTTAGTCGTTGCTTTGGTTTGGAAGTAAAAAGCATTTGGCGTAGAACATAAAGATAAATAAGCGTATTCTTGTAGATAATATAGTAACAAGTCTCATATTATTCTCAAGCCTAATAGATGAGTAATTGTGATGAGGTGCTTTGCATCAATTTGCATTTGTTGGTCTTAATACCCGTTTTTTATGGGGATTAGATGATATTGAACAGAAAGTAGGGCTTCCAGAAAAGTTGGGAAAAAAGTGAGATAACAATCAAGTTATGGTATACTTGGTGCAACATTTTTTATGTTAGCCAAATTACTACCTTGACAAGTTTGCTATTTGTATATAATAGTAGAAGAGAAGAAACTATGCTACCTTGATATTGTATTGTTTAAGGAAAAAATTGTTTTCATAATTCCGTTAATTGGTTAAATATTTATTTATCATAGAATGGGATCACCTTTCTCATTCTTGGTGTTCCTTCTCTCAAAATAGTTGAGGAATGTTATTTATCATAGTCCTTTTATGGTGCTTACGAGTGTCACACTCCCATTAAACAACTAGTCAAAACTCTCTGATGTCTACAAAATTGACCAAGTAACGAAGATTGTTTGGCGCATTGTATGAGCTGCCACTTCAGTTCTCAAAGTGAGCAAGTAAGAATGATTGGAAGAATGCTTGTATTTCTGAGTGAGAGTATTAAGTGTTGGTTGATTTATTCAAATGAGGGTAGTGCCTATTTATAGACGTTCTTGAATATAGCATAGAACTTTCTAAATTCTAAAATTCTCAAATTGAGAGTTCTATACACACTATATATTACATACAATTCTATCCAGAATGTTCTGTCCTGTCCCCATGACCTCAGTATTTACAAGAGTCCTCAGGAGGCTTCTACAACCTTCCAGTGGAGAACCTCCTAGTATCTTTGGACCATATTTTCCAGTACTTCTTTTTGGAGGTTTCTTTGTCCCAATATACTCCTTGGATCTTAAATAGTAGACCCGCAAAGCTACAAATTAATCAGAGTTCATTTGATCCCCGAAATTGCCCAATATTATGTTATTGTTGATTGGGTGTTTACTAGGGAAATCTGACAGATTCAAATTTAGCTTCTTAGGCGGCTGTCTGCTAGCAGCCTTGGTGCGCCCCTAGGCTCATCATGCGTGGCCCCTATTCCTGGTGATGGCATGAGTGCTTGGGCACAGAATTTGATACGTGGCTACGTGTGTATATTTTATGAAAATTTGTTTGTTCCAATATCTGCTTTCCGTGCTCCTAGCTCTTATAGGAGTTTGTATTATGTATTCTTGTATTTTACAACAATTGATTCCAGATCTAAAATTCTCTGCTACTTGTCCTCAGGCATCTAGTCCCTTGCAAGTGAAGTATGCCGATGGCGAACTGGAAAGACTGGGTCTGGTTTACAACTTGTCCCGAGTTCCTCTTACATATTATGGTGTCTGATATGCTTTGCTAGTAATGGCAGTTTCTATTTGTGAAAAACCTTAAGCTTGATTATTAGTTGACAGTTTTATTTTTATAAAAACCTTCTTTTTATCAGAGCATAAGCTTTTTGTTGGCATGCTTCCGAAGAATGTCTCAGAGGCTGAGGTTTCTGCTTTGTTTTCTGGATACGGGATGATAAAAGAGTTGCAAATTTTGAGGGGGTCCCAGCAAACTAGCAAAGGTCTCTATCATTGTCTTTTGATTTTATGCTTGAAAATTCTTAGTTGCCACTTGTTTATTACTTGAATACAAGAAAATCATATTGGTTTTGTCATTTGTTGCAGGTTGTGCATTTCTGAAGTATGAGACTAAGGAGCAGGCTCTTTCAGCCATGGATGCTATTAATGGAAAGCATAAAATGGAGGTTTGTCTTTCTCTGTGAGATGTATTGTTTTCTTGTGCTTCACCCTTGAGATCTGTTGAGAATTGTTTTTATAGGGTTCAACTTGTGTATATCTCTGGTTCTTACCATGATCTTGCTGGCGTTTTGATGCAGTGGAAAACTTTATCTCAATGGGAACTGTTTATATATTACTATTACTGGGTGATAAATCTGATAATCATGGTTCTATACAATTCAAATCATAATTTGGGACTGCATTAAACACTCTTCAGTTGTCATTTCATATTTGGCCAGTGTAGGTTTTTTCACACGACACCATGGTTGCATCTGTCTTTCAAGTCATTTGATTGCTTTTTTATGGCCTTAGCTACTGATTTGGAGTAAAATGTGTCTTATCTTATTTATCTTCTTAAATCTTTAAACCCACATCGTTTGAGATTTGAAAAATCTATTCTAATAGGATTGTTCCCTTGTGACTATTATGAGCAAACTATCATGTATAGGGCCCAAAGCTGATTAATGGATACTCCCTCTGTCCATATTTGTTTGCTACATTTGTCTTCTCACGGTCTCTAAGACACAACTTAAAAAAAACATTTCTCTAAATTTGTAAGACACAAAATTATAACACCTTAATATTCTAAAAATTTATAATGAGATGTATCAAACAAGATCCCACTTGAATATATTATTTATTATAATATAATTAGAATTTGTGGTCAAAATTTTAAAACTTTGAATCCAAAAATAGAAATTTAGCAAACAAATAGAGACTGAGGGAGTAACAGAGAATTCAGAATTGGCAATCTGGCTTCAAACATTATTTGTTTTTTCTAGTAGTCAAAAGTCGTGAAAGCAAATGTCAGCACATATCCTTATCTAAATCATAAAATGTCAAAAGTCAAAGCATCTATTTCCCTCAGACTTCGAGAGATCTCTATGTGCACAACCTTATCCCGCATTAGTCATAGATCACTATGAAGACTGTTTTATGAAAACTCATGGAGTTTTTATTACAAATGATTAGATGAATATTTCTTAAGAAGATCAGAAGAGACTGTAGCCAAAGTAATACTGTTTTTTTACTGTAGCACTAATGATGATAATGATACAAGAAAGCATGAATAAACAAATGATTAAGAAAAATATTTCCACAATAACTGTAATAGGCATATACAACCCCACACCATGGATCCTCCATTGCATAGCTGAGAAAGGACACTAAGATGAATAATGGATGATTCACTAAATAAAGAGTGAATGGTAAGTTATAAAAATTAATAAATGCAAGTAAATGTATTTACTATAATGCTTCCAATTTCCAACTCCATGTCGATGTGCTGTGGAATGACTTAGAGGAAGAAAGACATGATTTTTACATATTTAAGCCTTACAATAAACAATGACAAACTAGCAGCTTTAGACCTCTATGAATATCTCAGACTTTAGTGAATTTCCACTCCCCCCTTCTGGCTTGAACTTATTTGTAGTGTGTGGTAAAAAACTGTAAATGTTGATGCACTTAGTTTTTCCCTCCGCTGAACTAAGTATTTTTAGATAAATTTATGCCACATCCCACACCTCTTAAACAGAAAATTCAAATAATTTTGATCAAGGATCTGTAACTTGATGCATTATAGAGATTAGTTATCCTCATATTTAGCATTTATCCAGTAGGATATGCTAAGGACGAAAGTTAAAAGCTCGGTGATGAACCATGGGTAGGGTAAATAATGGAGAGAGAGAGAGAGAGAGAAGTTCCAAAGTGTGTGGAGAGAGGGTTGTGGAGGGACCATTTCTTGTCCCAGCTTGTGATAAAGAGAGAACTTTGCCTATTTAAAGTGGCAGATTGCTTGCCCCTGATAATTTCATTCTTGTGCAACCACCTGGAAAGTGACATGTATTTATGACAGAAATGACTTATTCCCTGTCCACTCTCTATTCAACCCAAACTATGTTTGTAACTTTATGACCCAATTTAACCAAATCAAGATTGACCAAACCGACCCACAAAAATAGGAATACTCATTGATTTATCATGATAAGCTGTTTTACAAAGAACCGAACCCGAATGATTTTACACCCAAATTGACCAAATTTAACCAAACTCAATGGACCCATATACCACCACTTTCTGTAATACAGGGTCAATTTTTTGTTTTTATCTAGATTGATCTTTATGCTGTAATTGTTGATCTTTGATTGTTTTAGATGAGCTGCAGATACGTCAATCATGTTATGTATTTCTTATGATTACTTTTTTTTTTTTAATTTATTGATGAGCTACAAACAAAATCGATTCCATTAGCAGCTGTTTTTTTGGCTGTCGTTTGCATTTTCTTACTCGAAATATTCATTTTGTTTCATTCAATCCCACTAGACTTCAATTTGTTGCATGAACATCTAGAAGGACGGCAAAAAGTTTATGGCCAATGGTTCACTTTGAAAACATTTTTGGGGTTATGAATGAATGATATAGATTTGTAATTTTTTTTATCTAATGGTAACTTTTTTTATCGTATCAGGGCTCAAATGTTCCCTTAGTAGTTAAGTGGGCTGATACTGAGAAAGAAAGACAAGCTCGACGGACTCAGAAGGCCCATTCAAGAGCATCGAATGTTGATCCATCACAGACCTCTTCATTATTTGGGACCATGCCGATGGGTTATGGTCCCCCGTATAACGGATATGGTTATCAGGTGTGTTGTTTAGTCAAGTTTAATTGCCAATTTTAGTCCTCTCTGGAAAACAATGTCCACTCTTTTTCATAGAGGAATGACAACATATTTTTGCTCATTTGTATTCATATTCGTTGAAGCATCATAGTGGTTCCTCTGTTGCTAGTTTCATCTTGATGCTAACTGTTTTTCCTGCTTTTGTCTGTATGTTGGCCCTGGTAATTATTTAGGCTCCTGGTGGATATGGCCTTATTCCATATCGATTGCCCCCGATGCAAAACCAATTCCATAACATGGTTCCTCCAGTAAATCAAGGAAATGCTTTACGTGGTGTAAGACCTGATCTTTCTCCTGGGGTAGCACCGAGAAGTTATGTTGGATCTGGTTTTCCTGCAGTTCCAAATGTTCAGTATCCCGTGGCATATCCTGGAGCAATGATGAATCACAGACCTGTTAGCAGTTCTCCTGGCTCAATGTCATCTAGTGTTGCAAACAGTCTCTCAAGAACGTCTCCTGGTGCAGGTTCAAGTTCTGGAAGTCAGGTTGAAGGTTGTAGAACCTCCTCCTTTGCTTTTATTTGATTTTATGATTAGTTTTGGACCTTGTATGATTGTAGGTACTGTTGTTAGATTGAGTTCCTGAGAATTAAGGATATTTGATACCACTTTGTAATCCCAAAAATTAAGGTGTAACCAAATAAAGTGCATACATTTTTATTTTAAAAAAGGAAGATTAGGCTTCAATCTTACACCATATTCTTGACAGTTTTTCATCATTCACAATATAATTTTAATATTTATTGGATTAGCTATGCCATGCAATAATTGATAAATTTTTTCTGGTCACTTTTGATTTACTTGGTTTTCGTTTTTCTCATAATACAGGACCACCTGGTGCTAATCTGTTTATATACCACATACCTCAAGAATTTGGTGATCAAGAATTGGCAAATGCTTTTCAGCCATTCGGCAGGGTCTTGAGTGCTAAGGTCTTTGTTGACAAAGCAACTGGCCTCAGCAAATGTTTTGGTACAACTTGCTCACTTTAACGGTTTCAACTATCATAACCAGAAATCAGGATGCTTGGATCTTACTATGTTGCTTTGTACAGGGTTTGTCAGTTATGACTCGTCAGCAGCTGCACAATCTGCTATTAGTATGATGAATGGCTTTCAGTTAGGTGGTAAGAAGTTGAAGGTTCAGTTAAAAAGAGATAACAAACAGAACAATCCTTATTAATTTGGAGGTATACCATGCATCAAAGGATTGTTGTCCACAAAGTCTCCATTCAGGCAAGAAATGTGGGTGCTATTGAGAAATCTGGTTCCAGTTTGCACTACACCCTAATTGAAAGTGCCACTGGGATGTAAATCCCTGAAACTTGTAGCTTTTGGTGTCAAGTCTACCAAGTTACTTGTACTTTATGTATCATTAAATTCATAAGGATAGATGTTTGATTCTTAATTTATTGATTCTTCCTAGAACAACTCCTGCAGCTATGACTCTGTATATGTCTGCAAAAGGGAAAAGAAAAGGGTCATTTCTTCATTATTTTTCCCCTTGGTCTCAAGAATGATTGCTGATTGTTTCTGCCCCATCCCCGTCCACAAGAAGTAAACTTCTTTTTATTATTTGGTTGCTTTGCTTGATCAGTGCTTTCTTCAAGCTGCCTGTGTCTCTGTCATATTGGATGGGGGGGGGGGGGGGGGGGGGGGGGCGGTGGGCTCAAGTTTTCCATGGGCACGTGCTGTCCAAAGATAGTTTCATGATGGAAGGACAAGTTTCCATGGGTACGTGCTGTCCAAAGATAGTTTCATGAGAGTTTGGGTAAGTCTTGCCAGCCTGAAGAATATTCATGTCCTGCAATGCTATCTTCTGGTAACATCTGTAATTACTGTTATTTTGTATAACTATGCCAAAGTTCTATAGTTCAGCAAATTACTTTGTTAGTATACTCTGGCCGTTTGTTTGCTATTTGCATTTCTGATTTCACAGTGCAGGAGTTGTTAACTGAAGAGAGGTCAGTAAATGCTTTCAGGTGCATCTGATTGAAACAATGTCTGTTCATAGAGATGTGATATGAGCATATCAGAAGTAGCAGCATAGGAATGTGATGAGGTTCAAACTAATAACAGAACCTATGATTAAACTTCTTATTAGCGTTTTCTAACAGTACAGGATTATCTGCATCTAGACATGAGCAGACGAAGCGCTTTGTACCTTGATCATTTTGCTTGAATTCTTGCCAAGGTTGAAGGAATTGCTTGATTAGATTTTCTTTCTGCACACATTTAGTAAACTAACACATTATTTTTACCTGAAGATTAGACATCTAACTTTTTGCTTTTCAGATTTACTGTTTACTTTGCTTTCATCTTTACCCCAAGGGACAAGTCCATTTTCCTGTTTTGGCATGTCAGTTTCTTCAACAATTGTGAATTGTCATGCACTTGATAGAATAGCACTCTGCATCATGTTGATGATGATAAAACTTTCAAACAGTATTCACATTAAGGGGAATAGTACTTGGTTGAAACCTATGTCAACTTCAACCAGATCACACCAGATGGTAGTCTCAATAGGTCAATTATTGATCATCGAAATTTATGAACAGCCTGAAGATTCATGTAATAGGATAAAGACCAGTTCTTTCTAGGGGTAATTATGTGGAAAGCACCAACTTTATACATAGTTAAACATTTTAGAGACAGTTATTGATGCAATCCCCATTGACATGCATGAATGCATATATATACTTGTGTAATTTACATGCTTAAGGTGACAAGCAACCCATCAATGACTACATACACTGGAGCCTGAATGTTGACAGTGGAGAATTCAATGATTTGGTAAATCGTAAGCCTACAGGATTAGCAATAAATGCGGATAAGCATATGTTCAACCACCACCTAATACTGGATTGATTATGTCTCAAGTTACTTGGTGCCCTACAAATCACGAGTTCATTTACTTTGTCGTACGTATATTCAAGTGCTCTATAATAATATCATGATTTTTTTTTTTGCCACCTTTGGATTCTAGAATTAGTTGGTTGTATTTGCCTAATCATATTTTTTCTTTTCTTTTCTTTTCTTTTCTTATGTTGTTCCTCAATCCCATTTCGTTTGTCTTACGTCAGTGTCAATGGTATTTTCGAATGATGAAAAATTAGGTAATATCATTGATTTGACTTGATGAGATACATAGCATACAGCACGGGCATAGAAACTTTGATGGAGGAAAAAACAAAGTGATGTTGATTTATTGAAAAATTCTTCATTAAGATATGGAACTTTTTAAGGCTTTTTTGTTTAAAAACAGTAATTTTTTGTAAAATAAGTTTCAAATCAAAAAAAAAATTTAAAAAGTTTTTGTCAGATTCACTTAAAAGTCGCTATTTAAGAGTGATATACGATTAATTTAATATGAAATTAGCCTAAACTTTTGGGCTATTAAATATGGCAGGGCAAAATTGTTTGATTTTGTTTATTTGACAAATTAAAGGCTCTTTCTAGCCTTAACAGGCATGACAGCTAGATCATGAGCTCTAAAAATTAAAAGATTTCACAACTTTAATACAAAAAAGAAATTTAAAAGACTTGGACAATATAAGGATATCTCGAGCAAGAGTTCCATCGGAGCTTTTTTTGAACTTTATTGTTTCCATTGCTGCCATGCTATCCGTTCTTACAACCCATGCTTCTCCTACATCAGCTACTTGACATAGCCCCTTTCCCATTGCTAGTAACTCTATCCAAAGAGACGAGTTGCCCCAACTTTTCCGCACCTTACTTAACTTTGCAGTTGTCTATATACATGACCCAACCTTTTCCTGTATCAGTGATTGTTTCTTTTTCCAAGCCTCATCCACTTCAAGGAAGCTACATTTTTGTTCCATCAAGAGCTCCAAATGACAAGTAAATAAGTCTTACTAGAGTTGATTAGCCTTCACATAGGTTCTTATTTTCCACACGCCAAATAGGTTCCACTCTGTGCCTCCAATCCCTTAAAATAGCTAAAATACGAAGGGGATATGAAGCAACTCCCTTGAAAAAGCACCAGCAAGAACTCTATAGCCCGATTTTGGTCTTCTGAGTCTTCCTTGAAAAAGAGACTCAATTTTATGTAACATCGTTGTCCTTTTTATATTACATTATTTAGTTTGTTCCCGCAAACCCTTCTATCACACTTTCATCACATTTCTTTCACCATCACAATCATTCACCACCCATAGCGGCTCCATTCAAATCCTCTCTCAAATTTGGCAAATTTCCGTCTATGCCACCTTTCTCCCTCTATTTCCGGCGACATGTAATATGTGATTCTTCTGTCATGGTATTTCATCAAATTCCCTAAATATGTTTTTGTAGCCAAATTGCTCTAATTCTAGTGAACAACCACCAACACTAGTGTGTTTTCGACAACTCGTCTCAATCATGGCTCGGCTGCCACCTCTTTGCTTCCATAAAGGTATTTACGCCCTATCAAGATTTGGTAGACGATCCTATGACAAAATCTATGAGCGTAGAGAAGAGTAAAAATTAGAATCCAAACCCATTAAGAATTCAAGTAAACGTGCATGGGCTCTACGTTCTTCATACAAACTCCCTGTCGAACATAAAGAGCAGCACGAGCACAAAATCAGCGGTTCGTGGCGATCAAGCTCCTGCCATAAAGCATGTAGCTTGCCATAATAAGTAGAAACACAATTGGATTTGGATTGATCACACCTTGCAATTGAGGCTCGAAGTTGTTGAATGTGTGGGCCATTAGTTTGAGAAAAATGTTGCTTAAGGAGATCCCAAAAAGGTTTGGCCTCTCTGAATTTTGAAAAAGAAGGCTTCAAAGTAGGGTCAATAGTGTTAGTGATCTAGGATATAAGCATGGCATTAATTGTCGTCCAATCCGATGATGTGCATGGAGGTGAAGGACAAATGATTGTGCCATCTAGGAACTCGAACTTCCTTTGTGCCTCAAATGTTGTTTGAATGTCAAAAGCCCAAGACTCATAATTATCGGTCGTGAGACGAGTGGGTGTGATAAAATCTCCTCGACGATCTTGCGGGCCAAGATAATATGGGGTATTAGATTCGATCTTAGGAGGACTACCACCGTCAGCCATGTCCGAGCTACTAACAATCACCAAAGAATATTAACCAAATACAAGACACCGAACTCCAAAGACAAAGACAAACGGCCAAACACTAAACTCCAAAGACAAGACACCGACCTCCACAGACAAAGACACCGAACTCCAAAGATAAATAAAAAAAACAGCTAACACAATCAACTAAACACTGAATCACTAAAAAGAGAATAGAATTCCACCAATACAATCCATCGAAACACAAACAGGAGAGCACCGAACAAACAACAAATAATCAAAGAGAAAAGAACAATAAGAGCACCAAACACAAATTCATCGAATGATCAAGTTAAAAAAAAGGATGTGGATCAAATAGCAAACATCGAAAGAACAAACAAGAGAACAGAAGGGAAAAGAAAATTATGTTTGCGGTGAAACAATTTAACCGCTCTGATACCAGGAAAAATTGGAAAACCATGTCTGTTATTGAGATACATCAAGCCCTATTTTACATTGCAAATCTTATTTTAAGATAAACAGAAGAGCTAGAAGATAGGAAATCAATAGTTAGCAAATATCCTACAAAATATATCTTATCCTATGATAAAAATATCCTTTCCTAAACTTATCCCAAACATATCTCAATAGTATTTTTTGTAATATTTTGTATTGTTAATTAAGATAGTTTGTTAATTTATTGTTACTGTTGTTGAAGAACTTGTTAGTTAAAGAATTTGTTAGTGTTGTTTATGGAAATCATAAGTTTATTGAATAATGAAATTGTTGAATTGTTATTAAAATTGTTGATTTATGAAAAATTTTAATTGAAGAATTTGTTAATGCTATTTTAAAATTATTAGTTTATTGAGTTGTGATTGTTTGAATTGGTATTGAAATTGTTAGTAAAGCATTGCACATTGAATTTGTTAAGTGTTGTTGGCTATATGACTATTGTGAAAAAAGCCATGATTTTCATAGTCCAATTATTATGGATTAAAACATTGAGATGTGTGCTTGAGGAGTTGCAGTACGGAAAGAGTTGGTCATGGGCATTGATTTAGACCAATTTATCCTACTCTATAGTAGAGATGGCAATGGGTTGGATTTGGATCGGGTTTGATTAGACCCAAACTCATATCCATTTTTTTAAAATTAGACTTATATTTGCCCTAGGCCCATTGGGTCTTAAAATATCATACCCTTATCAAAATTCATTGGATCTAATGGGTCTCAGATCTAAAATGAACCCTTAACACATTTTTATTTCTATATACTTATTATTCACATGTTTTATAATTCGACGTACTTTCGCATTTCAGACCTTAGAATAGTTTATCGATTAAGTGTTATAACGGAACATAAATTGCATTATTATGTAAAATGAGAGAAATTAATCAATCTTATCGTAAGTACACAATTTGTAGTACATAATTTGTACCGTTGAAATACTTGCAAAATAATCTTTAATTAACTGAGTGGAAAACAAGTGAGCACTAGAATTAAAATCCAATAACGAATCAAAATTCCTTAACTCGACAATACTTTATTATAATGTTTATAAGATCAAGTGTATCACTACTCATTAGTTTTAAAATCGCACAGAAGCTAGTAATATCAAACCCATTTGAAAATGTTTGCGGGGGCGTGGTGACGAGAAGCTAGTAATCACAAAGCACGATTATCACTATAAAAGAAAGTATATATTAAAATTAAATGAATATGTTACCTGATAAGTGGCGACGAGAAAGAGTTAGAGGCTTTTAGTAAATTGAGAGTGGAAAATGGAGGATGGAGAGGAGAAGAGTATAAGAGTAAGACAACAAGGCAATGTGAATAAAACTTTAGTTTTAGTTTTGAATGGATATTAGATTTTAGTTTTATTTTTTTAATTGTGCGGGTCAATGGGTCAAATCTAAGTCTAAATTATTTGGATCTGGATCCATATTCGATCTAAGGATATTTAGACCCATATCCGACCTGGATATAATGGGTCTAAAAAATTAGACTCAAATTGTAAAAATGGGTCGGGTATAACCGGGTTTGGATCGGGTTGTGGATCCGTTGCTACCCATACTATCTAGGAATGAGAATGGATTAAAGTAGGGGTGGACCCAACCAAATCTGAAATCGGTCTAACAAGTTTACAAACATTAATTTAGGTTCTGATTTTGCAGACTCCGACTTTGTCTCCGAACCAATTATGGGTTTGGACCTCCAAATCCGATTCAAACCGTCAGACCTCTATTATGATTCAAAAGATTATCTATTTAAAAAATTTGACTTTTCTTACCTATTTTTTTTTTGTTAATTTCATACAGTTTTCCCTTTGGTTGTTTCTTGTTTTGGGTTGCACCTTATTCATAGACAAGAGCGGTGATAGGGTGAAGAAACAATGTCTATTAAAAGCTTTAGAGTCGGATACTATTGGGACATACTATTGGGGATCGACTATTCTAGCTAACATGTCTTACCGGTTGAGAGTATCTAGCAGAGTTGATTGCAGGGAAATAGGTGGGTGCCTCACATTATTGCAAGCATGGATTTATGAGTATTTCCCTACTTTTCGGCCCCAAGTTCTTTACTGCGCTTATTCCTTGAACTAAGTTATGGGAAGTCTGATCCAAAAGGAAGAGTATAAATCAACTACAAGAGATTCAGCCCATACTTAATGCAATGAATGTCAATGAGGTATGTTTGTAGTACTTTGAATATGTTTAAATGCATTACTTGCTTCACCTCATTATTTAATGTATTACATTCACAAGTGGATTGGTTGCATATTTTCCATATCTAATCGCTAATTGCCCAAGAACTTCATATACGGGACTGATTCATTATAGGGAGGTCATTGAGCCTTACATGCCAAAGTGATGCGTACATCAGCCCACCTCCTCCAATGTGGATAGTGGAAGCCTTTTAACCTACTAAGTCCAAGGAAGATAAGGTGGAATGGCCAAAGACTATGGTGAGTTAATTTTGGGACCAATTCCCTATTATAAACGAAATTGCAAGGTAATAAGAACAATGTTACCAAGTGTAGACTAAGTCGCGGACTATGTTGCTTTCTTTAGAATATTCACGGCACTGCCTATAGTGATGTGCAAGAAGTTACAGAACAACAGATGCTCTATAGGATAAAACAAGCTCTCAAATAAGGTACCAGAGGATTCGTACAGAACCACCGGGTTAACAAACACCAACCGAAATATTAGTACTGCTCGAAAAAATATTTAGAGAAGAGAATAGAAATGAGAGAAGAGAGGAATGTAATTCTGTGTTTCTTGAAACGACTGAGCAAGGTTGCATATATAGCCAAGCCAGAGAAAAAACATTTACAGAGTTTAAATGAGAACATTAATATGGATGTTACAACATTAAACCAGAAAACAAAACTGACTGATTGTTTTATTATTTAAGAGGAGGTTACTGTTTTGAGCATTAAATTAGACATTAATATACCATTAATTAAACCTTATAAAAACTGTTCTTAAAATGGTTCAAAAAGATATTAAGTATTCCATGCTCACTCAGTTAAGACCCAACCCAACCCAGCTCGGTGCAGCACGGTGTGCGCGCGCGTGTGTGTGTTAGTTGGATTCCTAAGCCCTTCCTCCTTCCACAAAAGTGGGTAACCTTGGGTTACGTTCAAGTAAGTGAACAAGCCTCTAAATAAAGAGATCATACTCATTATATCCCACCAATGTAGGACTCTTAGTTTTTATAAACTTCAACTTTCAACAATAAGTTCCAACCTTCCCCACTACGAGCCACCTTGATTTGAGTTCCTTAATTCGGACAAGTACCAGCAACCATGGGGCACTCGACCTCAAGTACTACCTCGTTTGGTACTGCATGCACTCCCACCCCTAGGTTCTAAATTTGGGTGAACAACAAATAGGAGACGGGTGACCACCATGGATAGTTGTTGATGTAATATATATTTTTTTATGCATTTGTTATCGAGTTCTCATATATATGTTTTTAACTCCACATTTACTTGGCGTGGTTATGTAGTAGATGAACTTATTAGTGCAAGATTCTCAACGTGTCTTGGTAGATAAGGAGACTAAGTTGACTAAGAGGTCAATGTTTTCAAGACAACAAATGTAGGAAATCATTCACAAGTGGAATAATATCTTGTAATGATGTTTACTTACGTATTAAACTTGTAGTGGACTTCACTTGTAGTTGACATGGGATTGTTTCATGTTTGAATCATAACTATTGAATAGCAGGTATGGATTAAATCTTGTTGTCAATAATTTGGTCGTCTAATTTATAAAGGAAACTCTGTCGAATTTTCCACTCACATTATATTACATTAGTTGTTTCACAGTTTGTGAATGGAACACAGTTGAATATGGAGGTTGACAACGTTGAATACGTAAAAAAATTACATCGAAGTAAATCATGGTAAGTAATTAGCTAACGCGTTCCAACTAGCTATCCTCTGTGTATATAGTTGCTCCCAACCTTCAACAATTTCATCGTGCATGTTTATTCATAACGAATTCATTGGAGGTACTGGAAAACTAGGTGCCAACTGCAACCGAATGTAAGTCTTGTAAGTCCCTAAATGAGCAATTGTAAATTTTGTTAGGGGTGAAGTTTGTGTCTATGGAGAATGCCAACGTAGTACTGTAGTGGGAAGATACAATGCATGTTTGTGCACTCCAACTCCAAATAGCATGATTGCAAGCTTGTATAGGTCAGGAATGGCGAATAAGTCTACACTAACCTCCACCCAATGTTCTTCCCCACAACGTTCTCCTTCTCAATGGATATGTTGTAGAGCACCTTCTACGTTGTTGAAGTATACAACACTACATCTATTACTATGCGTTGCCACTTCATTATAGATAAGCCTACGTGCCAAAAGGAAATTATCTTGTCCATTATATATGACATCGAAATCCACAGTTACTGTTAGGTCTGACATCATTCCATCCTTCAATGTAGTTTATTATAATGCTTGGAACTTTGTCTTTGTATAAAGGCACATTCATAACATAAAGAGGCACGTATTTTTTAAAATACACAAAATTAAGTACTTCAAGGGAAATATTATTAATACCGATAGACGTCATATTCACGAATGTCAAAGGTCGATGAGAGGATTAGCCTGAAAACTATTTGGATCGGATTTTTGACATAATTTCACGTCCTGAAATGTACTCTCGTGCACATTGGCCACACCATGAAGGTCAACCTCTTGTTCTAGCAAGCAATTTTGGTTCTTCTAAGAATAATCCTTTAGGTTCCAACATGTCGTACAGATAGCATGAGGCATAATGTAATATTAAATGGTATGTAGACGTTACTCTTTCAAGAAGTCTAAAGAAGTCTACACACAAAATTGTTCCAACTCTTGCTCGGATCGATCGACATAATATGAGTCTAGCTGTGGCATTCACATTATGAGATTTTTCAAAAATGGATGGATCTGATCGAGATACGAAGATGAATTCTCCCAGTTAGTGCTGGACAGAATACAAGCGCATGGAAGACCATGTGTGGCATCCAAAGCACGCCCACATCTTGCATCAACTTTGTTCCCTAACTCCCACGTCCACACTATTTAATTTCTTCGAAAATTAAGTGCAAGAAATAATGTGAAACCCGACCATGACACTGGTTAAATATGAACTCTTGATACATAGTGTCATGAAGACCTCTTGACTACTTGAGGTTGTACTCTAGTTTTTGTCACTAAGTCTGAAGATGTTTTTTGAAATGGTCAAAAAGTGTGTCAAGGTATCTCGTGGAAGAATTCAACCAATCCTTCAAGGCATTGTGCGAGCTCTCGACTCTGCATGTCGTAGTATTTCCTAAGTGAATGACTTTGTTGGTCTCATACTTAATAAATCTATCGGTATGAGGCAACCATTGATTCTCCACGTATTGCACTATTGCAGGGCACATGCATAACAACCCTTAAATTGTGCCACGAAATAAGCATACTCGAATGTTGTCTTAGCATGCAAAATTTTTCTCCATCTACACATTTTCAAATTAGCATTTCTTACCTTATAAGCTGTATGCCTTCTTTTCCACAAAATTATTGATGTGCCATGTGAAAAGTAAATGGAGAGACTCGAGAAACAACACTATAATAGTGTGAAAGAGACATCTTGCACAATTAGTGACAAACACTTTAGGTTGGATGTCGAAACCAATGAGATGCCTAAGCTTATCCAGCACCCGATAATAACTCTTAACTTTCTCATCCTTCAAGATTGCAAAACCAATCACAAATTTTGTATTTGTCAAAGTCATTCCATATATCTCAACTAGAGGATGCCTATGCTTATTTGTTTTATTTGTTAAATCTTTGAGAATCATATATGGCCACATTCGTAACATCAAGCTTGATACAAGGTGCACCATGAACACACGAGTCAGTAAAAATATCATAGTGTCGATATCATACCAAAATTTGTAGTTTTGTTTCTTTGCCTAATGGAACATCTGACGAATCTCATTCCTTCCTTTAGAATTTTCCATCCTCGTCTTAAATCTTTCATTATAAATATAATGCACATTTGGGTTATCTTTCGGGAATTTGTCCAAGATTGATGCTAATATCTTTTTTGATGTCACATGGAACTCACTCATTTCCCTAATAACTTCTTTCGCACTTGGACTTAGTCCACTCACCTATCGATGCCTAACTGGATACACCATCAACTCGTGGTTGTGAAACCCCCATTTAGAAACACCCTCAAAATGCCGACCATTATGATCGATACGCTCCATTGCCTTTACCCTAAATTTGCACGTGCAAGCCTTTCTCTAAGTGTCAAATCTCTAAGCATTTGAAAAGTCTCATTGTATTTTTTGCCATGACGATTGCAAAACAACACTTTCTAGACGCGACTATTAGACTGAGGTTTATGAGTCACTAGTTGAAACCAACATGAAACCATACTTGATTGTTTATTCTTAAGTCCATATCTTTTCTTCCTTGAACGTGGCAAAATCATTTTCATGAATGAAAATCACACTGTAATCGATTTTGTCTCCACTGAAAATTTGAAAATTGAGAATTGAAATTGATATTAGTACTAAATATTAAAACTAACAATGTTAGGAATTTCAATAACCGAAACTTATAAGCACTAACTATTACTAATAAGTAACAAAAACTAATATTGAAATACAAGCGATAGGTAGAGATTTATTGGCTATTAAATAGCAATTCACAAAATTTAACATAATGAGCTATCAGGTTGTGATAGCCATCATGTGCCCGCAATCATTCGCAACTTTATAAACATGCCCAAAATAACTAATGTAACATAAAATACTTAACCATTACTATATTTGATCCACAAAGTTTTCCTCATGAATATAGCTATACAAATTAAGAAATAATATTAAGTTCACACAAGTGAGTCTCATCATTTACTTTAAGAAAAATAGAGAAAAATAATTATAAAAAGACATAAGTACGTATTATAAAATAATTAATGTAGATTCATATATTATGGTAAGTGACAATAAACTAACAAATGATATTTAGTTGTTATAAAAGTAATAACGTATAAACTTTATTGAAGCCCTTAAATAGAAAGAAAGGATAATTTAATGGAATAAAAAGAGTACGAAATACGGAGTAAAAAGAAAGTAATTGAACTAAGTTAATGGGTTTTCTGAAATTCAAAAGTTGACCCGAATTTGAGTCGGATTTAAGATCCAACATCGACGTTGACTAATCAAATAAATATGATGTTTGGAATATAGCCATGAGTCCATCACACATTTGAAACGTGGAAGGTAATAAAATGTAGAAGCTGCCCTAACATCATACGTAATTTGATCATTTTATTTTATTTTTGGCTAAAAAGTTTACTAAGAGCGTACAAACTCAATGAAAAGGCAGGCATGGCGTTGCTTTTGGTGTGAGTGTTTGTTTTTAGTATTTCGTTGTTAAAGACCATATATATGTTGCTTTATTTTTATTTTTTTTTTGGAATAAATAAGTTTTTTTTTATCTGTCATTTAAAATATGGTAAAATAAAGCAAGTTAATAAAAAAGACCTTATAAAATTGTTGACGGCACATTTCATGTGTTGGGTAGCTTGTTAAATGCATGTAGATTAAAAAAAATTCACTCAAATTAACCCCTTTCTTTATATTGATGGAAACTTTTTAATTAGAAATTAAGGTGTTTAATGATAACACGTGTTTTTCATGTGTCATAGGCACGTTATAGCCAATGCTTAAAATATGTGGTCAATAATTATCATGATCTGAGTAATTATCATCCTTCACCATCGAAATACTTTTTCAGGTCCATTTTTCCAAAAAATGACACTTTATAATGTCATTTATGACAAATTTTATCGAATAAGTCCTCTAATATAGTGACAAAAATATTGAGATGACCATATTAAAATTATTAATTACCTTTATTTTATTTTATTTTCAATAGTAAAATCAATGCATTGAAAAAAAGTCCAAATCAACAATCGAAATATTTTAATACCTATGTTGTTTTTTTTAGAAACAAAATTAAACTAGAAGAGAGCAAACTTGGAAACTCAACTCTCGTACCTCAATGTTTTAGTAAACTAGTACATTTATTTAATTTTAAAAACTATTAATAAATTTCAGGGAATATTCATACCTATTAATCTTATTAACTAGCTAGCTAATTCTTTCCAAACTTATACACATGTATCAGTACAAAACTAACAAACTAGGAAACTTAAAAAAAAAAAAAATATGGCCAATCTTGCTAACGAGACAATAATCGAATGGATGCACAAATAGGAAACTAGGATAAAAGAAATTTTGATTTAGAAAAATTAGAGGAAACAAGCTAGAAATACGCCTTTATTTTCACAAAAAACTTGTGCAAAATTGGAGACAGAAAACATATTAAATAACATATTGTTACAAAGTCGCTTTTGTTATAAGGATGACTTTTATTGTATTAAGGGATGACTTTTATTGTACTAAGGAATAACTTTTATTGTATTGAAGAGTGATTTTTATTAATCACACAATAATTTTATTATATCTCGTGTACATATAAATATTAATAAAAGATTTTGTCATTAATAATTATATTTTCATATTTTATAGATTTTAACTCGGGTTCCAAATATAATATTGATACAAACATTATTCATATTTATTTCCATTTGATATTTTTCATACACTAATTAAACATTTAAACATTACTAGTCAATATCTAACTATTATATATATTTACTAATTTAAAGATTTTATATATGTGTGTGCATTAACATAGACATAAACTAGTTTATATTTAACTCTCATGTATTCTAAAAATGGATGGATAGAGCATAGAAGTAGCAAAACTTGTAGTATTGCACAAAATACAAAGGAATATTGACATGTGATGATGAAAAACGGTAAAAACAGAATACAAGCTTCTAGATGGATATGCATTCTTTTGCTTATTCAACTCCTACAAATAAAGTGCCTTCTAGAAAGCCACCACACTTGCTGGGCCAAAACAATATCAATTTTACGATATGTTTGGTCTCCCTCACAAAGCTTTAAGGTCGGCCATTTCTCTAATTTAAAGCACCACTCCAACACCATTGTTTGTCATTTTCTTTTTATTTTCGAAAGTTTCATCTAAAGTTCCCTTTCGAAATATTACTCCCTCTGTTCCTTAAATTTTTGTCCCTTTAGTTTTTCATATTTTTCAATACACGATTTAAAATGGTTTTATCTCTAAATTTGTAAAAAAATTTTTGTAAAAACCAAATATTTTAAAATATTATATTGAAATACATCTAATAAGATTCAATTTAAATATATTATTTTTATAACATGATGAAAATTTAGGGTCAAAATTTTTAAACTTTAACTTCATATAAATAAAAAAAAAGGATAAAAATAAAAGGACGGTGATAGTACAAAAGAAAAGCGACCAATACGCACATCACACTTCATTTTCTTTTGTTGATGTCTAACGTTATAATATTAACTTTACTATATATATATTATAAGTATTATACTATTATATTCATGATAACTTGGTCTATTTAGAGGCTCTCATCTTCTAAAAAGCGCTAGCCAACCTTGCAAAAACCTTAACTCTATGGAAAAAATGTATAACGATCAGAAGAAGAAATTGGTTGTAGATGTCTCTCCTTTCTTTCTACTCGAGGCAGCCGGCGACTCGGAAGGTGATCTTGATCATCATCACAGCATGATGATGGTTCACGACATCGATGAAGAGGATGATGCGCAATCGTTTAGTTATGAATCTCATGATGTATGGGATGGTAATAGTGTACCATCCCATGTCAATAAGGTTGGGAAGGATGCATGTAGGTCGGGAACATGTAAGGTCACAACTGTTGTCCATCATTATGGTAGTTACCATCATGGTGATGATGGTGATGAAGGTAGTGATGATGATGAAGGTAGATTGATGTTGAAGGATCATGGCAAGAAAAGTAGGCTTATTGGTGAATTAGGATGTTGGAGAGAGGAATGTAACAAGTGCGCATCAGAAGTTATGTCAACTGCAAACAGCAATAGCTCAAGGAAGTCATGTATTGATTCAATTGAAGGTAAAAAGATGAGTGAAAAAGAAAGGAGTAGGCTGTTTTGGGAGACTTGCTTAGCTTCTTAATTAGACTTGCTTCATTTTTTTATTTGATTTTTTTTTCATAATCAATCGCTCTTATTTGTTTCCTCGTGTATATAGGGGAATGGGGATCTTGGATGCGGTTTTATTAATTGTCATATTGATTTCAGTTATCTAAACCAGTAATGTGATAATATATATATATATATATATATATATATATATATATATATATATATATATATATGTGCACCTTCTGATTTGTTCCTATTTTATTTGTTACATTTTCAACTTTAGAGTTAAAGTTAAAGAATTTTAACCATAAATTCTAATTATATTATACTCTCTTTCTTCGTTTTTGTTCTTCTTATTTGCTTTTTGTGCAAATTCAAATGTAAATTTAAAATTCAAATATCTTTAATTGTGCATTTGTAAAAGTTATAAAAAAAAAACTCATATTTGAAAAATATACATTGAGATGAATCTATCAAGATTTCAAATGAATATACTTCTTCATTTAGATTTTGGGAGAATTTGTAGTCAAAATTTGACTCTAAAATCTATAATATTCCAAATGGAAAGAAGAAAAAATAACGAAGGGAGTAACAAATAATATATCCAAGTTAGATCTTGTTGAATGCATCTCAATATAAATTATATCAAGTTTTTATCTTACAAATTAAAAGAAAAGATTATTTTAAGTTATGTTTTAAATACCGTGAAAAATCAAATGTAGCAAACAAATTAGGACAAAGGAGAAATTTTTTATTTTTTTTACTTTACAACAACTTTTTTTTTTCAAGTTCTTCATTAGACGGGCTGAAGTGGAAAACCCGAAATTACCCTTCTCACCAACCAAGCTAAGAGCCCCAGCCAGCGAATGATTTTGTTGAATCTATGGTGCATTTGGCTCAATATTGTCAACTGCGTTGAACATAGATGCATAGTATTCCTAATTATGCTTTCTAATATTGATTCTTAAGCCGTAAATATTCCAATGCAAAAGTTAGAAGATAGTTCAGATTTCATTTTCTTCATTTTCTTCCTAGCAACTGTTGTTTTCAACCTAATTAAAAGGCCTTTGTTGCTACTTTGTGCTTTTGTTCTTGCTTAAGTAGTTACTTGGAATGTATACAATTCATAACTTACTATGGATTTCACAATGCTAACAAAGATTCAAAAAAGTGTGAAACAATGAGGTCCAATTGTATGAAATCCTACTTGTAATTAACAATAAACTTACTAAATTAAAATACCCTTTCATTTACGTACAGGTAATTTATAAAGTTTAGTTTCAACCCAATTTATTCACACCTATTATTTTAGATTGATTGAAAAAATGTGTTACAACTATATTAGATAAGAGAAATTTTTAATTTATACCTGATATAAAGATATCAATGAGCATTTTTATATTTTATTTTTATATATGAGATCATAATGTCTACCTGATTTGAGATTTTTTATATTTTTATTTATGATATAACAATAATTATATCTAATAGAACAGTAGTTATATTTGATATAACAATATCATGTTATAATTTATATCAGGTATGGATTAGAAAAATTTCTATTAGATAATGATAGTTTATGTTATGGATGACTTCTGTAATACTTTATGAAGGAAGAAGGATGTTTTAATAAATCAAATATATGCTTATCTCCAAACTTGATGATGGATTTTAATCACTTCAGATTTTTTTTTTTTTTTTGAATTTTAAATATTTAACTTTTTATTTGGTGTAAATAGGATTAGCAACTCTAGTTTTTCATTTGTTATCAACTTACCATTTTTTTCAAAACTTGGGTGCAATAAGATGAGTCCCAATACTGTGTATGGGACGTCAATGACTAATATTGAATAAAAATGCTACTGTAGTTCAGTAGTTCAAAGTAAGTACGTGATTTGTGGGAAAATGACGCATTAAATCACTGTAAGATGAATAATTTTTCGGAGATGTCTAGCGCAAGTTAAGAAATTCATCAGTGAGCTGCCTTCCTTTTCGCCATAATGTCAAAACTTATGAACTTTTGAAATATTTAATTCTCACAAGCTAGTTTCTTTTTTTTTTTTTTTAATGTAGAAGTTGTCAAATACAAAGCAACCTAGCCACTTGACTAGAATAAGCGTCTCACTAGTTTAAAAGCTGTTCAAGTCTTCAAAGGAATATTTTCAATGATAAATCTATTTTACTGTCTCGATTTGGTAAAGAATAAGTACAACTGTAAGAATGTTTGGAAAAGGGGTCATAATCAATTTTACTGCCTCCATTCGGTAAAGAACAAGTACAATTGTAAGAATGTTTAGTAAAAACTATCATATTTCGTAAATTAGTACTGCTGGTCTTTTTTGGCACTTTTTATCATTAGTTAGTAAATATAAGATTTGTGACTATCTTGAGTCGGAAAATCAATTGTGTGTTGAAGAAGTAAGATGATTACGATGTTGAAGGATGTTGGAATGGACCCTAAAAAGAGCTTTTCTTAAACTTACGTTCATGGAACTTCCACAAATAGAGTTAGCTGACCTCGGAGGGCAATGTTATTAGGAAAACTCACTCCGATGCTTAAAATAGTTAATGCAACTTTATGATTAGTAAGTTTTCCTAGAACGATGTGTTTTTTTGTTGTTTTTTTAATGAATGTTTAGAGAGAATGTTAACTTACCTTGTCCTTAACTATCAATGAGGTATTATAGTCAAAGGAAAGCAAATAGTGATGGACTTATGTGTGCCTTCAAACTGGACTTTCCATAACTTAATACTATTGGGCTTAGTCCAATTTCTCCTTTTCATATTCTAGGCCTATATGGTAAATGGATGGCTTGTTGTTTGTGGGCTTGTTGACCATGGACTTCTAGACATGCCAAAATTGGTACTAGCCACATGTCTAGTAGCAAGCCTATACAATTTGCCAGCCAAACTTACTGGTTTGTTTGCAGAAGAATATGTCCATTTGGATGAAATGGTTCATCCCTAACTTAAAACTCTAAAAGCAGGTTGAGTAGACCAAACCTTTCAAGTTTTCTCCTTGTATTTCAAATCTATTAAGTGTGGTCTGACCAAACCTATCAGGCATGAACTATTTCAAATTTTCTTAAACAAAAATAGAACATTGATCTGTCGTTTTAGCGAGAAAGAATATTCTATTTTCCTACATATTTTTGAGGGATTTTCACCATGAGTCCATCTATCTTTGTAAGATTCTATGTCATATCTCCCATTAAGATAAGAACCGTAAGCCCGTTTAAAACACAATAAATTAAAACCTTTGGTGAGACTTTGAGAATTTCTCACTCTTTACTTCTTTTGCAACTTTCTTGCATACTCTCTCTCCAATCGTACTAAGTAAAACTCTAATTTCAAGCGAATTGCATCCTTTTAACTTCTATCGACAATGCTCCAATTCTCGACAAGTTCTCCAAATTTTGTCATTAAACTTATTTTCAACTATTAAGGTAATTTTCCTTCTCCTTTTCTTGAATTCACTTTGATATATCTGGGTTACTATGACATTGATTGGTGCATCTTGATGGTGTTCGATTTGAACCAGATTTATTTCCCCGCCTTTTAAAAAATCTACATTGTTTCTTTTTTCTCTTCTTTAGAGCCTGAAATAGACATAATCACATATATAATGGCAACTTCTCAAACTCCTTCAAAAAAAGACGTGCCCACTACCTTTGGGTAGGCCAATTAAGCAGTCCTCAAAACCCTCAAAATATATACAAACTAGGGTACCCTAAGCTCACAGCCAATGTAATGCATCACAAAAATACCCCTAGGCATAGCAAGCCTAAATACTTAACCATACAATGGATTGTTTAAGTATCTTGTTATCAACACAAACTTGATAGATATAAAGCTTTTGCTAGAAATACATAGGACTTTAAGATCCAATAGACACAAAAAAATTAGCAATGTCCGAATGTTGGATCAGACCCCTATAAAAGGCTATTGGTGTATGCTGCCCGCTACAAATTCCACTTTGGATTCTCCTTGGCTAGGTTGTATTTCCTTATGCACTAAACAATTGGATATTGGATTGCACTTTCCTCTATATTGATTTCTAGAAGAGATTCTTGTACATTACCACCTCAGCTTGGTACAAATCAACCCTTAAAGTCTTACAAAGGTTTTGGGATTCAATGGGATATGTGCATTCGTAGAGTACCTCTTAACCAAGATGTTGTTCAAATTATTATTCAAGTTTTTTGCTATTGTGGGGTTTTCTTGTGCTAGAGCTTCACCTATATAGATAGCAAAGCCATTGTGTTCCCCATCCTATCAAACCTTAAGAAGTGGAGGAATAAGTAGTTGTGGCTAGGGGTTCCCAATGTTGTCGACCATTCATACATATTTCAGAGCCCTCTAATCCTTAGCTAGCCCAACTACCTTGCAATTATCAACCCAGGTTGTTGATAGACCATGAATGGTTAGCCTAGTAATACTTCCTCATTTGGAGGATAGGATAATTGAGCCTTTTCTATGATATTAACTTCCTCATTTGGATGATATTAGTTCCAAAGCATACCTTGGAGCACACTATATGAGGTCTAAAGGAGTCAGGGTAAGTCTTTTTCATTCTTTTCTACTACTAGACTTCTTACTTGACTCATTTCACTCAGATCCATGTCTTCAACTAAACTATTAGATGGTTAGGATGTCTAAAATAAACAAGACTTAATCTTAAGTGTGGAAGAAGAGGTCTGAAAACCACCACACTCAACTAGTAGGCAATATTAGCATAGGATTAGCTATCTTAAGCTTTGCCAAAGACCTACAATAGTTAATGGCAAGTTATGCTAGGTTAGATTAAGGGGTCCATATCTAGCCCTCTAGAGGTAGAATAAGTATTGGTTGTGTTTTGGGCGACTATAATAGGTTGTCAAGGTAGGATAAGCTGAGGTGGGAGTAAAGGAGTATCTAGGCCTCGTCCTGGATAACCTCAAGCCCCAAAGCCTCCCTATACATTAGACTAAGCCCTAGAAACCCCATCTCAAGAACAAGTTTTATAACCTATTGTAGAAGAGGAGAAAGAAGAGGCTTGAATGTATGGAGCTTGCACTGATGTAAAGGGTTGCACCTCCCGTGGTGCGGCCTATTAGCATGATTCCACTTCTCACTCCTATCCTAATAATTATTGTATTTTCCTCTGATGATGAGTTATATTTTAAGCCTTTCATCCTATGGCTTGATACAAGATGCCTTGGCTTCAAGGATGAAAAGCCAATGGAGTAAGACTGCAACAACCTCTAGAGAAGTAGCAATGCTAAGTGAGGAAGGGTCATTGCTTACATTTATAATGTGGGAATTTAGTCATTCCTAACTCATTACCTCATATCAGGATACCTCTCTAAAATGCAGCACACAAAAGAGGCTTCTAACCAACCTTAATAGAAAATATGTGTGTTAAAGAGGCAAAGGGGGTGAGTCTATTAAAGATAATACTACCATTGATTTGGACTCCCCTAAGACTCTACAATAATGTGAAGAATAAATTCCTCCTCCAAACTAGCTTCAAATCAAGTCTTAAGCGCAAGGCAATCCTTCTTATTAATTTACACGATATTATAATTTTTGAGTTTTTACCTGAAAGGATACGTGTTGAGAGGTTCCAAGATGGCAAAGGGCAAGAACAAGGAGGAAATCATTCAAAGAAGCAGTCTTGGAACAAACCTTCCTAATGGAATTCGGGCTTGTCTACGTTTACACCCATCCATCCCTTTCAAAAGACTTGCATCATCGAAAGTGGTGAGTGTTTGCTTTAATTTCATCAATTTGTTCTGACTTTTTGATATCTTTATAGATTTATAAATTTATTTAATTTGACTAAGAAAACAATGTCCATAGCGCTATAGAGATCTTAAACCCTCCCTTTACTTCTTTTTACTCAAAAAAGGCTTAAAGTTCTAAGTCTGAACTCAAAGATGCTCGTGTGGAGGTTAAGGAGTTTAAACATAACATTATTGAGGCTTAAACGATTGTTCACAAGCTGTGTTTGAAACTAAAATAATGTTCTTCTAACTCTTTTCAACAAACAAAACATATTAGATAGTTTCAAAAAGAAGTTGATCGAAGAGAGACAGAGTTAAAGAAGATGAATAAAGAGAGAAAGAGTAAAAGAGGCTTCCAATAAAATTTTTAGGTTATCAGACAACTTAGGCCAATGTGCTTCAAAAGCTTAAGTCTATGATGGAAGCTGCTCAAACTATAAACTTAAATATTATGGTTAATAAGAAGTATTAGGAGGACTATCGTTTCGTAATTAGATGTTGCATATGAAGAACAAGAAATCCAAGATGTTTAATGTGTAATATCAAATGAGATTGATTAGTTGGACACTAATCCATTAACCCTTGTTTACGCCTCTATTAAAACTTTTAGGCATGTATCCTTCTCCCAAACCTACGCGTGAGCTAGAACCAACTCTTATACCTAAGTCTGCTGCTAGTGGTGTTAAAGTCACTGCGCCTATACCAAGCTTGGATCAAACTGCCACCTTATCAGACCAAGATCAAGCCAAATAGGAATTTTTGTAGCTGTCTATATCATCTGAATCTTCAACTAGGTCTTCATAGGCTTAAATTATTTCACCGTGTGTTTTTCCTAACCTTAGTCTTGTCAACACATTTTGTAGCACTTAGGATTTTCCTTCTTTTGCCTATCTTATAATGTAGAGGGCAGGTATGTGGTGACTTTTGTAAACAACCTCCTTCTCATTAATTATAAGGACCTTATAATTATCCTTCTTTTTACTAATAAAATAATTATTAACTACATGTTGTTCATTTTCTCTTTTCTTTCTTTGCTAATTTACGTTTAAGGGAAACTTTATCTATATTTTCTCCTTCATACTTAACTACAATTTTGAAAGCAAATATAGAAGTACTTCTTTACTTCTGAACTATGGGAGTTAACCCCTATATGCCCCTAGTCTATGTTTCTAACTTACTAGAGTTAGGAGCGTAGCCCTTTATAAGCGCTAGTTAGGCCTACTCATAAATTAAAGAAATTCAGCCTATATTTGCGTGATTTCTTCCTTAAAAAAATTTAGAAAGAAAATCTAGTGTTTCTTTACTATTGTAAATCTTTCTATGGGGTTATCCCTATATGTGTCCTAATCTATGTTTCTAAACCTTATTGAAATTAGAAGCATAGACCTATAAAGTACTTTTCATGTTAACCTTTACACTCTATCAAATTGTTGCCTATCATTGCCAATCTAATGATTATAGAGTTAGACGAATTTACAACCCCTTAATAAGCCGATCCGAAAATTAGACCTATAGATTGTCTTTAAAGATAGTTTATCCCTTTAATCTTTTCAACATCAGACTAATATATCACCCTTTTATAGGCTGATCAAAAAATTAAATTTAAGATAGGCTTCTAACACATTTTATCCCTTGATTACTTTTATATAATTGGACTAATCTGCCTCCCCTCAATAGGCCGATCTAAAAATTAGATTAAATTTTAAAGATAATTCATCCCTTAATTTTTTAACAAGATGGAACTAATTTGCTACCCCTCAACAAGCTGATACAAAAATTTAGACTAGAGATTGGTTTTTACCGGAACTTCTTTAGATCAATTATCGCAAAAGTTGGCTCTAAGGTCTTTCATTAATCATAGGACATGGTAGACTACATCAGGCTTCTAAAATAAAATATTTCTTTAGCATTTTAATATTCTAGTAATTTTCTATATCTATCCCATCTAATCCCCGTAGATATAAGTTTAGGGTTGTTACTCTTTCGCAACTTGGTATAGGTCTTCCCATTTTGTCGATAATTTTTTAGGAATTTTATCTTTTTGGACTGCTGTTATATTTCTTAGGATTAAGACTGCTACCTTCAATGGTTTATACCTGACTTTCAAGCTGAAATGCCTGCTTATACTTGCTTTGTAGGCTTTCGGCTTTAACCTAGCTTCGTCTTTTCTCTCGTCTAGAAGACCTAGGCTTAACTTTATGGCCTCTTCATTTTAATTAGATTCATACAATTGAATCCACATACTCTTAATTCCTATCTTAACTTAGATGACTGCTTCACAACCATACACAAAATTCAAAGGTGTCTGGCTTATTGATTTTTAACGTTGTTCGAAGCAACCATGGCGTAAGAGGTAGCTCCTCTAATCATTTTCTCTTCTGTTTATCCAACCTTTTTTTACAACCCTTTAAGGTTTTGCGTATTTGATGTCTTTGTCTGGCCATTACATAGCGAGTTGCATACTGATGAGCATCTAAACATAATCTCAAACTCATCTAACCAACCCTAAAGGAGCATGTTCTCAAATTGCCTTACATAGTAAAAAAAAAATCAAGGCCCTAGTCAAGCCATACCTCATAATGATATTATGCTAGATGAACTTTCTTATATTTTCCTCTATATAGTTGGAAAAGGCTCAGCTACAGTCCACTTTATAAAATAAGCTACACCAACTATCAAGTTATTATTATTTGTAAAATGAGCAAAGAGGATAGGGTTATAAATAGACTGCAAATCCATGGATAGTTGCTTTATTACAGGAGCCAATTTTTGACAGTTTTTATATTTCTGCGCTATAGCATTCACATTTACCTTAAAAGTAGGCTACTAATATCCCTTTTTGACTGATGAGCATCTAAACATAATCTCAAACTCATCTAACCAACCCTAAAGGAGCATGTTCTCAAATTGCCTTACATAGTAAAAAAAAATCAAGGCCCTAGTCAAGCCATACCTCATAATGATATTTTGCTAGATGAACTTTCTTATATTTTCCTCTATATAGTTGGAAAAGGCTCAGCTACAGTCCACTTTATAAAATAAGCTACACCAACTATCAAGTTATTATTATTTGTAAAATGAGCAAAGAGGATAGGGTTATAAATAGACTGCAAATCCATGGATAGTTGCTTTATTACAGGAGCCAATTTTTGACAGTTTTTATATTTCTGCGCTATAGCATTCACATTTACCTTAAAAGTAGGCTACTAATATCCCTTTTTGACTGATGAGCATCTAAACATAATCTCAAACTCATCTAACCAACCCTAAAGGAGCATGTTCTCAAATTGCCTTACATAGTAAAAAAAAATCAAGGCCCTAGTCAAGCCATACCTCATAATGATATTTTGCTAGATGAACTTTCTTATATTTTCCTCTATATAGTTGGAAAAGGCTCAGCTACAGTCCACTTTATAAAATAAGCTACACCAACTATCAAGTTATTATTATTTGTAAAATGAGCAAAGAGGATAGGGTTATAAATAGACTGCAAATCCATGGATAGTTGCTTTATTACAGGAGCCAATTTTTGACAGTTTTTATATTTCTGCGCTATAGCATTCACATTTACCTTAAAAGTAGGCTCACTAATATCCCTTTTTGAGTGACTTATAGGCTAGTGATATGCCCCTTGATTGATGACCATACAAACCTAAGTGAATCTACTTAAAAATATAATATCCATCTCTACACTAGTAGAAAAAAGTATATTTGCTGCGATTATTTTACCTTATTTGATGCGATTATTATACTGAAGCACATATGGCCGAAGGACATAGAAAACCAACAAATGCTGCGGTTTTTTGACGCAGCACTTATAATATTATTTGCTGCGGTTATTTTAAATAACCGCAGCATTAATTAACTTTATTTGCTGCGGTTTTTCGTAATAACTGCAGCATTAAATCATTGAACCTAAGAATACTGATCAATAAGTGCTGCGGTTTTTTGTACTAACCGCAGCAAATATATATTAGTTCTGCGGTTTTTAGTAATAACCGCAGCAAATAAACAGTTTGTGCTATGGTTTTTTGTAATAACCGCAGCAAATAATACCGGTTTTTTTTTTTGGGTTCCCTGCTTTACCACCATTTCTATCAAGTAGGGAGCTGATGAGTGCCAATTGCTGCCAATGTGTGTCTTAAGCCAATGGTTTTAATTATTTTGTGTTTATGCCAATATGCCAATGAGTCAATTAACCCAATGTGTTTTAATAATACATACAAAAAGAATTATATATATACAAAATAATGTTTAATCTAATGAATACAAGGAATTCCTACTACCTTCTAGTCTAATGTGTTTTAATAATAACAAAATCGAAGAAGAAGCTAGCTCTACCTACACATATTGTCCGGCCCCAATGAAGTATTCCGCCCATAATTCCTTAATCTCCATCAGCTCTTGAGGTGAGTATGGCGTTATTCTTTGAATCGCTTGAAAGGGTAAGAAATGATAGGTTTAGTTATCTACAAAACAGGAGATCGACATAATTTCAAGCGTAAATTTCGACAGAGTTTCCTCTGTAATTCGACCTTTTCCCATTTTTTAATAGTACCTGTTTCCAGAATAATTACAATCCAACACCATCCATCCAAAATTCACAACATAATTGTGTGTTCACAACACAATTGTGTATTCTAACCACAATTCACAATACAATTCACAAACATATTGTGTGTTCACAACACAATTGTGTATTCTAATTCACAACACAATTGTGTATTCTAAATACAATTCACAAATCCATTGTGTTCACAACACATACAATTCCCATACATGAGTAGATCTCAAAATAATTCCCATATATCCATATACTATATCTCAAAAATAATTACAGAGCTCATGAATACGTACCGTTCAAAGATCCTCACAAGTAGCATGGTTTTGGAGGATTTCAAACAGGAAACGCATAAGAAAGTAGCCACACTCGGTGCTTCCAAACTGCTGAGGACACAACATTTCGAAACCAAGTATGCATTTCGAAACCAAGTACAATGCAAACCAAACAGATCAAATACAATTCTAAGGCAACAGAATAAATTGAAAATAGGGTTACCTAAGCCGGAATCCAATTCAACTTCAACCTGTTACGGAGGTCGGACTGAACTTTAAAGCTCTTAAAGGCACTAGATTAGGAAAAACAATATATGTCAATAACTAAACCTTAGTTTGTTACTCTTGTCAGTGAAGAAAAACCTGTAGTTACCAAAAACTTACGTATTCAGCACTTCCTTAATCGATAAATTACGTTTTCGTTGAAGAGGATCGACAACGTATACTGTCCTCTTCTCTAAGGACAGAACAAGGAGTATCCAATGACGCCTACAACATGATTGGTAAATGGTTAAAATACGAACATACAAGTAAGAGGATACTGCGTAAGAAGATCATACCTTTCATGGTACGGGCAAAAGATGAAACGCTTCCTATGATGATTGGCCATAAAAGATACCATGTAAGAAGTGACGAAACCATGGTCATTACCGATCATGGTAGCCAAGACCCTAGATGGGCACATGAAACCAAAGGATCCTAGTCCTTCTTCTTGGACCAACTCATAACAGGCCCTGTAATTAATTGAAACACAACACCCACTTAGCAACATCAACAAATAGATGGTCACATATTAAATTATGAATTACATTCAATAGTCAGGTAACTTACATCATGAAGACTTGAAGCACAGATACATTCAGCTCATCTCCTGTGAGAAGTTGAGTAACATCCTCTGCTACGATCACGATATCCTGGTCCTCGGGGTACCCGAATATCGTCTTCCCACAACGAAAGGAAATGATGCTATCTGGCGGAAGCCTCGACATCTGGGCCCTCATTTGACGATAATTCTCACCAAGATGACTCAAGGACAGCTCAGTGAGATCAGTCTGGGCAACGTCCTTCCGCATGGACTCAGTCGTCTCTAGACCGCTAGGACCGCTGGCAACACCTTCAGCTGCGTCCTTTCAACCCGTACCTCTTTGCTGATTCAAACAAATTCAAAACTTATTACCAACATTAGTAGAATGCATTTACCTCAGACGTCAGGAGCCAAACTAGATGCTTTGGCCACTGTGTGAAGGTCCCGTGGGCTTGCTCGAGCCTTTTGATGAAGGCAGAAGGGGCAGGGACATGGACATCCTTATAGATCTGGTCATAATCGTCGATGCTGACCTTCACATGAACAGGCATGATGTCAGCATGGTGGTCTCGTGTCAGAGCTGGATGAACGGTTCCTAAAGCAACAATGATTTCTTCATTGTTGTTCACCATGTGCATCAACTGACATGAATGTTGCTCATGCAACAAAAGAGACAAAGATGTCAGTTTTTCTCATTCAAGTAAATTAGAGGAATTTGAAATGCGATTAGTAGTTTGTAAAACCTAAGGAAACAAACCTGCAGATCCTGAAAAGGATCTCTAACCCCACAGCCGCTAGAGGATGGAAAGACTAGAGGGTCAGGCCTATTATGCTCTGGTTCCTGCGGTGGTGGATGCGGCATACCGAATTGCGCAGCGAACATCCTGAACTTCTCTTGGAGCATGGAATCCATCTTCTCCTCCATCTCCTTGATCGTCTAAGCTCGAACCTGGATCTCAGCCTGTGTCAATTCGATTCGAGCTTCGAGCTTCGACGTCCTCCATCCTCTTCATCAGTAACAAGCTCCTCTTGTCAGCCATGTACACAGTCTTCCGTCCAACGCCGATTCCGTAACCGACCACCCGACCTGGGTGGTCTTTTTTGCCGAGGGCACGGGACTGAATGTCGTCCCGTGGCTGGGAGACAAACTCTTCTGATTCCTCTCTCCGTCTCCAATCATCCTGTGTATATTTCAAAATAAAAGTTAATACAATTCACAAAATATAAAAAGACGAATAGAATAATGTCGAATAGAAAACATTACTCACAATGGAGTCTCGGACAGCAGCCGTCTGCTTGTCCGGCACCACGAGACATCCTTTTTCGTTAGGGACGGATCTCGCTAAAAGCCACGTCATCGTCCTATCCGACAGACTCGAAACAACGGATGAACAACTGGACGATGACGGCGACACCGCAAGAATGAAGCCTTTTCGCCTCCATATTTCACTCTTCTCAACATATGAGTGTTGACCCATATGATGAGGATACAAGTTCTGGGTCGCACTCCTCTTTGCCTTCTCGCTTCTTTGTTGTTTATAATATACAAGATATTGCATATAAGAAACTAACCAAGAAATTAAAGTAATATATATAATTAATATCAAACGATATTCAAAGAAATTCTTACCCTAAACTCTTCTGTAGAATGCATCTTCACAAAAGAGTTTTAGTCTTCCTCCGAAATGAAGTTGTAGAGCTCCCAAGGTCGCTTCCTGGTCTGGCCCTCCTTATTCCTCGTACAAGAGATCCAGCCACTAACGAGCTTGGCCTTGAAGTCTCTCCACTTCAAGTCGCAAGAGGTGAGAACCGCCTGCTTCTTTCGAGCGTCATCCTCAATCTGGAACTCTTTCTGTATTATATAGAAACACAAAAGAACACAATTAGCCTAACAAAAAGTAACACAATTAGATTTGAATTTAAGTAATGTAATTAAGTACATTAAATACCTTTGCATCCTCCCAAAGCATATCCTTCACGCCTTCGGTACAGAGCTCCAGCTCGGTATCAAGATCGATACTTTCGACCGACTGATCTCCCCCAAATGGCATTTATATGCCTTGTAGTGTGTCCCACAAGGGTGTCCGAGTGTGTCCCACTCAAGAACTCTCTGGACACCGGGGATGGATTTGATCCCTTTTGAGGGACCTCTCCCCACTCTCTTCTTCTTCATCTGCTGGGTGTCCGCAGCAGAAGATGGATGGGGTCCTCTGTGTTCCATGTATGTGAATCTACAAATATAAAATAAATAGGTCAGTCAATTTAATTCAAGTTAAGTAGTACACATCTATATGAAAAATATACTATTTAAAAAATAACATTAAAGAATCATATAACTATATGCAATAAACTCATATCTATTTTCTTTGTAATACCTTATTATTGGATAATTTGGTAGTTCATTACTATTCAGACTCCCTAGCTACGTAGAATCCTTCATCATGGTCAGTACGCCTTAGAATATCGTCTACATCATCAACAATTAATTTTGGGATATTCCATGTCGATGACGGGGTTTCATCAAACTATTTATAATATTCATTTTCATCAACAACATCCCCAATGCCAAGAATCCGTCTCTTCCCTTCAATAACAACCGACCAATTACGATCGGTAGGATCGACCATGTAAAAAACTTGCTTCGCCTGTGACGCTAATATGAATGGATCGGCATGATGTCCCAGACGATTGGGATTTACTAGGGTTAAGTACCCGTGTTCGTCCTTTTTTACTCCGTGGTTATTATCAACCCAAGTACAGTAGAAAAGAGAAATACTGAAATTGACGTAGTCAAGTTCGAAAATATCAACAATAACCCTATAGTGTGAACCCCGTTTTTCTATTAATGTTCAATCCTTTGAACTAGAAAATTCAGGAGACATGTCAATGACCATTACACCACTATTCTGCATAGTTGACTTCTCATCCTATTGCTTTGAGTAAAATGAATAATCATTGATGTCGTATCCCTCATACGACATAACTTGAACTTTAGCACCATATGCCAACCACTTTAATGTATCACCAACATCGTCAGGTGCGTCAGATAATTGATCCATGATCCTTCCTCTAAACCATTCAACAAATGTAGCATTATGGACCTTTACCAGCTGCAAATCCCTTTTAGAGGGATATTGACTCCTTAGAGTATTCATGTGCTCGTCTACATATGGATGGACTTCACTCAGGTTTTGCAAAATAAATAATTCGGCCTTATATTTCAAATCATAACTCAGATTAATTTGTTTCCGACCAATAGTGCCATGACCCTCAAGCCTCCCTGTATTTCTTGATATTGGTACCCCAATATCATGCGATCGGGCAAGATAATGTGCAATCCATGATGCAACTTCTTCAGCAACTGTTCTCTGTACTATACTTGCCTCTGGTTTGGCTGGATTCATGACTCTACTCTTCAAGACACCCATCTCTCTCTCAAATGGATATATATACCTCCCCCAAATTGGACCACATAACTTAATCTCACAAACCAAATAGATGACTAAGTGAGGCATGATGTCAAAGAAAGAAGGTGGAAAATACATTTCAAATCGACACATGGTCTCAACCACATCAGCTTGCAAGTCATCTAATATCGCTGGATTGATTACCTTGCTTGAAATAGCGTTGAAGAAGATGCACGGCCTTGTAATTATGTACCTCACTTGTGGAGGCAATATCCCTCGAATAGCAATGGGAAGAAAATATTGCATTAAAACATGACAATCATGGGATTTCATACCTACTAACTTCAGATCAGTCATTGAAACAAGTTTCGCAAAATTCGAAGAAAACCCAGATGGAACTTTAAGTCCATGCAAAGAATCGCAGTAGCTGATCTTCTCCTTCTTTAAAAGTGTGAACCAAGCAGGAGGAAGATACCATCATTTACCATGTTCTTGAGGAGCCAATTCAGTTCGTCCCATAGCAGCCATATCTCTCCTAACTTTAACCATCCTTAGTTTTACCAGGCATATTCAAGAGAGTACCAACAATTGCATCACAAATATTCTTCTCAATGTGCATGACATCAAGGCAATGTCGTATCTCCAAATGACGCCAATAAGGAAGACTCCAAAACACAGACCTCTTCTTATAGCCACTGGCTGATCTATTTTTAGAGCTCTTTCCAAACACAGTTTCAATGCCCTTAACCCGATCATATACCTCACTCACATGTAAAGGGAGACGAGCTTCACGAAACTCTATGGAACCATTAAAAGCTTTTCTTTTTCTTCTGAAAGGATGATCTTCTAGAAGATACTTACAGAAACCCATGTAAACATGCTTCCCACAATTCTATAGGCAAATAGCTTCTATATCTTCTTCACATATCGGGTATGCGGTCTTCCCTTTCACAGCATAACCAGAAAGATTTCCATAAGCCGGGAAATCATTGATTGTGTAGAAGATCAAGGCACGCATAGCGAAATTCGATTTTGAGTAAGCATCGAAAACCTAGACACCTTCCTCCCACAACAATCTCAAGTCATCGATAAGAAGAGAAAGATAGACATCTATGTCATTACCAGGTTGTTTAGGTCCAGATATAAGAAGCGATAACATGATGTACTTGCGCTTCATGCATAACCAAGGTGGAAAATTGTAAATAGTAAGAAGAATGGGCCAAGTGTTGTACTGAGTGCTCAAGGTCCCGAATGGATTCATTCCATCAGTGCAAAGACCTAGTCTAAGATTCCGATTCCCCCCCCCCCCCCGAAACTCGTGTACATCCTATCAATGTTTCTCCATTGAGGAGAATTAGCAGGATGCCGTAATAACCCATCTTTCTTCCTCCCTTCAGCATGCCACTGTAATAATTTCGCATTACTCTCATCTGAGTACAGTCTCTTAAACCTCAATATAATGGGAAGATACCATAGAACTTTGGCCGGTATCCTCTTCTTTCTCAAATCGAGCTCATTGACCTTCTTTTTGTAATGGGAAACTCCACATAATGGGCATTCATCTAGATCCTCATACTCATTTTGATATAGAACACAATCATTTCGACATGCATGGATCTTCACATAATCCATTCCCATAGGACACATGAGTTTCTTGGCCTCGTAGGTAGAAAGTGGCAATTCATTGCCCTCAGGGAGCATACCCGATATACCTTCTAACAAGTGTGTGAAACTCTTGTCAGTCCAATTGTGGCATGCCTTTAAGTTGAAGAGCTTCATGACAGTGCTCAATTTAGTGTGTAAAGTACAAGAAGAATACAAAGGCTTCTTTGCAGCTCTAAGGATTTCATCAAAAATATGGGGACGATCGGTGAAATCATCCTCAACATCACGCATCATCTCGTCTATTCTATCCTCTTCCACTCTATCCTGATCTCTAACATCATCATATACCTCATTAAAATTCAATCCATCTTCATTGCAAGGTGGCTTCTCAATACTAGGAAACTTACTAGGCTTGACCCGAACTCTAATATTTCACCATGCCAATTCCAAGTCCTATAATCCGCACTGAAACCTCGATGAATTAGATGATCTTTGACTTCATTATGTCACGATAACCCCTAGAGTTATTACAGTCACAACACGGACACAATAATATCTTCGAATGATTGTGTAATTGATGTCTAAGTGCAACCCTAGCAAACTCCTCAACCCCTTGTACGTATTTCATTGAGGTTCGGTTACCATACATCCAATCTCGATCCATTTTGAACTTCAAAGATATAAACCAAAAAACTTGAGTTGGTAGTATATATATTAAAAGAAGTCCTAGAGAGAAAAGGAAATTAATTGTACACCGAGAGAACCCCCAACAGCTTAAACAGTTTCTTCCATTAGCTTTACATAAGGAGAGGATCATAGTCCCTCCATTACCAGGGCGGAGCACAGGATTTAATTTCCAAACCCTTTCGTTTGATTTAATCTCCAAAGTAATTACACTTTTAAAGACTACTATCACTCTTACACTTTCACTTACTGGGGACTATACAGAGCACATACAAATCATTATTAGGTCAATTGACATAATCAGTTTCAATCCAAGATTGTGTTGAGTATTCATATTTTTAACTTTATTTTCTTTTTTTTATTATTTTCTTTCCCTTTCTATAGTTTTTAAAATGTATAATGTAACATAAAGTCGTATGAGAATTTTAGAGTAAGATGTGAGGGGAGTATAGATGAGTAAAGTCTTCCCTCTCTAAGAATTCAGAATGTATTCAGGGAAGATTTATAGATGAGTTTTGTGGATCCATTTTTAGTTCACTTCTCCTTTTACTTCAATTCCCCTAACCTCTAATCAAAGAACCTGCCAACCTAAGGACTACTAGGTACCTTTTTTTTACATTAAAGTTAATTATCTTTATTTCAACATTTTTAGTCTTACTAATCACCTAGGTAGCTAGGTAGCTATTTAGGGTTTAAACTAGTGTCAAATCTAAAGGGGATGATTGTTCAACTCTGAATTCTTGTACTACTAAGGTATGTTTTGATGAAAGTTGGGATTAATAAAAAAGGGGCGTGAAATAATGTTATAGAGGTAGGTCGACAAAAATATATATATGAAAAGTTGAAAAACTTAGCTATGCTAAGGTAGCTAGCTAAGCCAACGTAAGTTCATTGCATCCTTAGTTTAGTTCACACTTTTAAATGGTTTGCTCTCAATTCATCTAACCACATCCCTTGCAATCCTTATCATTTATTAAATAGTCAAAGAACACATAACAACATACAAACCACCATCCTCAACAATGCAATGACTCGCGAAGAAGAAGAACATAAAGCTAAAGTGAATCCCACTATCAAACACAAAGAAGAAGGGATATACGTACCTCAAATCTCGCGAAGAAGAAGACGAATGCTTGGCACGACTTCCTCGAAGAAATCCAAATGCGACCCGAAGCTTTTTCAAAGAGAGAAGACGAAGTTCAAATGGGTATAATGGGGGTAGGACTAGAGAAGGAATGGAGGATGTAAAGTAATGGGGCTAGAGAAGACGAAGTTCGTATGGTTTTTTTTTTCGAACGCTCAGTACTGTGTCTGAGAAAATTTTCGTGTCTTTTGAAATGGCCTGGAAAAGTGAAACCAGGGAAATAAATATATAGATTTAATGCTGCGGTTATTTGAAATAACCACAGCACTTATGATTAGAAGTGATGCGGTTATTTCAAATAACCGCAGCATTAAATCAGTACATTTAATATTTTCCTGAGGAAGATTTAATGCTGTGGTTATTTGAAATAATCGCAGCACTTATGATTATGGGCTTCGAAATATATTTAACCGCAGCAATTGAGGCGAAGCAATTGAACTGTTTTCTACTAGTGTAGCTAAGACAAACACATTTGAGTAGAGGCAAAGAAAATAATTTTATGTGTAAAATTTAACTCTTTGGTCACCTTATTTTTGAACAAATAATACCTAACTATAGTTGACTTAATCTTCCTAGCCATTATCTATTCTGCTAGTAACTCTTATTTGAACTTGTATGTAATAGTCTTTTCTATCCATGATGGCAAATCTTCTAACCTAAAAATTATGATTGTAACCTCTTCAATGGAGCTAGAGGCTTGACTTCATCCAAGATAGATAGTGTATAACTCTTCTAAACTTGAAATTCTCAACTTGGATAGTGTATCTGCTTTTGTTTTTTGAACCCTAAGTAAGAGATCTATTTAGAAACTCTCCAAGTCAAATGTCAAAGCCTTGAGTTTGGATAAGTAGACCATTGAGGATTCTCTAGCCACAACTCCTCCCCCCCCCCCCCCCCCCCCCCCCACACACACACACACACACACACAAAATTTAAAACAAGTTTATTGGGTTTATGGACACTTAGAAGAGCCAGGGGTGAATTAGAAGTGTAGAAGTACGTTTTAACTCATTTTGCGAAGATTCAAACTGGAACGCATAAATGGAAAGAAACACGCAAAAGGAATAAGAGAGAATTTTTTAGTGTAAAAACCTTTGTGCCCAACTCAAAAGAAAAATCATGACCCTATTAGGGACTTTTAACACTTTTTACTAAGCCCTAATATACACTCTATTAGATTCTGTCTCTACTAGAGTTCCAATAAGAACTTTGAGTTCCTTTTACACTATCTGCCTCCTCTCTTTTCTCTCTTCCCACTTTGGGCTTAACTCTAAGTTCTACAAAACTCACACCCTGTTACCGTAGTACAACTATGTAATAAAAATTTAAAAGATTATAATAGTAATTTTACGTACAATGAGGTTTGATGAATGGAGAAAGGCTTAAGCTCTCAAATTGGCCAATTAACTTTTGTTTTAGTTTTCTTATAGAAACTCAAATGAAAGCTCTATCACTTGTATTTTTCTACAATGGAAGTAAATAATTTTATATTAAACTCAAGCAAGCCTTTCTTACCTAACTTCTCCATGATAACAAGTAAAGTACAAGTTGAGTAACTATCCATACAAGTACAATTATTTTAATAATTATATTTCTTTATTATCAGTAAAGTATGTTAGGAAGGCTTTGCCGTTTAAGCATAATTTAATGGTTCTTCTTAGATCGAATCAAGGAGAATAAAATTTTAAGGAAAAGCTAAATCTTTCATTGAAGTTCTAGTTACTAACTTCAAGAAATCTTTGGCAGCCAACTAAACTAGCTACTTAAATTTAGCTTTTTAAATAATCTCCTTAGAAAAAATAGTCTTTGAATAATAATTTTTTTGTTTAAAAATAATTCAACTTCTGAACCTTACTTTGTACTTACAAAGAACCTAGTACATACTCCTGCTTTTGACCCTTTGAACTCCATGGCAAGGCACTTCCCCTCAGTAGTTAAACGAGAGCTCCTCCTTTTGGAACTCAACTCATCAGCAACTAGAACTTTAGCCTTAGTTCCTCTGGATCATGTGCTTTTCTTTCTTGTAGCCTTCATATGACTTGGTCAATTTGTAGATTTCTTAGCTTAGGATAACATAGCAAGTTGACCAACCACCTCCTACTTCGAAACTTATTCATACCCTTCACAATCTTAAGATAAACAAATATCAAATGCAATTAAGTTGTCATTACCAAAACATCTAATGGGAACAACAAAGTTGGGAATATATTCTAAGCACTTGTTTAGCCTCAAGGGTCTGGCAAAGTTATAGCCCAACAATGATTATGATGATGTTGTCGCAAACCTGTCAAAAATACCTAATTACCTTAACTAGTATAGCTCGGGTAAGTAGGGTTGAATCTCAAGAGACTAATGGATCAATTACCTAGATTGAATTCAACTTCTACTAAGCTAAAGCAAAAGAATGATAATTATGTTCTAAAACAACTTCTAAAGGAAAATAGTTAAAGTGGTTGTAAGAAATTGGTAAAAACATTTAGGATAGTGAATCCCCGCTACTTTTAACTAACATAGAGTAATGCTACTGACCCCTCGAACTCAAATGATTAGAATATTCCTAAGTCAAATGCTCCCTAAACATTAGTAAGGACCTCTTTCGAGTATCAATAGCTTCCCTCAAATGAAATTAAGCCTACTTTTGTGGAATCATGCATAGAAAGACGTTAAACACAATATTCTTAGGTCTTAATGTTCATAACATCTACTTTTGTGATGGTACTTACACCTTAAACTAGATTTTAAGGTAGATTATGAATTAACTTTCGTTGCAAACCTAATCCATATCATTAATTCGACTACGTCTAGTCTTAATGACTTTAAAGCCAACCATAGGTTAAAAGAATCACATAAAGATTAGAGAATTTGGAGTAGGTGATCTATTTATAATTAATCCATATTAAGGTTTATCAATATAGATTAGGGAACTATTTGCTCATATTAGTCATAGAAACAAAGCATATTATCAAAAAAACATAATTGATGAAAAAAATAAAGCAAGAGAATTAAAAGAGAAAGACAAGTACTTATGATTGATTGATAAACGACGAGAATCGTTTATTACAGTTGCAAGAAAACTTTCAAATCCGAACAAGTGCTTAATAGCGATGCGTAAATCTAAGAATCACTAAATATTCTCGGTCTCTATGTGCTCAGAAAACCTAGAAAAATAACTATATTAAACTATATTTACATCGGGGAGTCCCTTGTCAAAACGTCAGAATCAAAAGATCAGAAGCTAAACTCAACTTCTAGTACACACTCGAATGAGTCCTCTGCACACTCGTTCGAGTCTCTTCTTTTTCTCAAAGTTTGCACTATCTGCTTCCTTTATGATCTTTAGGACACCAATACTCGGATGAGAGCTCTACAAGCACGTACGAGTCTCCTTTATTTTTGCTTGCTTCCACTAATTGAAGACATCTTTGCTTTTCATATGATCAAGTCTTCAATCCTCTCGTGCTTTAAAGACTCATGTTTCTTCATAGTTGCTCTCAAGGTCTCATGGATTGCTTCACGACAACTCAAGCTCGTGTCTAAACCCCCAGATTTCTCTGATATTCCTGAAAAGATCAAAAACACTAAAAGAACCCGTAAATGCATTGTATGAAAGCAAAAGAGCTAAAACTAGCTAAATCTACACTAAAATGCACCTAATTAAACTACATGCAAAAGTTCTTAAAATATCCCTAGATTATGCATTCAAACGGGGCCTATCAGATAACTTCATATTCTGCTTCATTATTTATATAGCTTTCAACAGAAATTTTAAAGTATCCTCTTAAGATTGTTCCTTCTGCAGAAATGATGATAATGACAGCCCTAGTCCTTCAGCACTTGCAAACCCATCTATGAATAATTGCCAAATATAAGCAGTTTCATCCACTTCTTCATTATAGGAATAAACTGCAAGAAAATCTGCCTACACCTTAATAGTATTTCTTGTCTGAAACTTAATAGTATTTCTTGTCTGAAACTTGATTCCGTAACATGTTAGCTCTATGGCCCAATTGGCCAATGTGTCAAACTTCTCTAGCTTTTTCAATTATTTCACCAGTAATATGTCTGTTCTTTCAACAATTTGATGCACATAAATTATGGGTATCTTATCTCAGACCTTAACATGAGGCTGACGAAGTATATGGGCTGTTGTATTGTGCCCTCTACCTCTAACAATACTGCATTTACTATCACGAGGATGACTGACAGTATAGAGATATTATAAATCAACTGGGGTAGGAATAGCTAAGATTTACGACCTGCATAGATATTTTCTTAACCTCTGAAGTACCTTTCTTTGATCTGACGATCCCTTCATACTCCAAACATACTAGGACAAATGGATCGAAATATACTGTACAGTCATTTTATAATCAGGCATGCCGCATGCACGTCACATTTGAGTAGACGTGTGGTTGCATCTTGTTGAGCTATTTGTTCCTGTAATGAAAACTTTTAACGAAGTAGACTTTGTATTAATAAATCCTCTCCTTTAAACTTATCTATGGTAAGGAGAGCTTTATTGTATAAGCTGATATTGTTTTGATAAATCTTTTCAACAAATAAGTTAGCTTTATATCCGAAATTACCTACTCCGACTAATACTACGGTGTATTCTGCTGAGACTGAAAGTGAAATTGATGCAAATTCCAACCAATAGGAAGACTGAATATCAAAATCTTAGAAACTTGTGGATGAAATGACATTGGCAAACATAAACTTGACTCCAACAGTCCAAATCAAACACAGCAAACTGCATAAAACCTCAACCAGTAGAAAAACAGTTCTATTGTAGATCAACTGACAGCAATTCTTACTGCAGCAAACAATATTTACAAAGGCTGCTACCTCAAAATTGCTTGAAATTCCAAGCTGATTTCGCAGTAGGAAGATCTAATTTGCACGGCAAAACTAATTTCATGTTTTCAACACAGCCTTACAGTTATAGTGAGACTTGGACCCTTCAAAATATTACATTTTTCAACCAGTAAAATAGTCCAAAGCTAGGAAGTCCTCTGTTTCTGCATGAAAAGGACAGTAGCAGACTGAACCTTTGAACCTTGACTTCAATAATCCACATGAATCAAACACAGTTCTAACATTCCATCATTAACTCGATGAAATTCCAAATTCCTATTACTCTAACTTAATATACAAACACAACAATGCACATACATCAAGATGATGATGTCAAACAAATGTTCCAGGTCTACCAAATAATAATAAGGCTTCTGCGCTCCTGTCAACTGTTGACAAGCAAGGGCATCGATGATGCAGTCTTGACTAGCTGGTCCATTTGCACATCTTTTACACCCTCATATCTTTCTGATAAGTTTTTGGAGTCACAAACATACCCTTCACCACTTGATCTGTAACTCCAAGTTTTACTGCCAGAATTCAGTATTTCTACCTGATCCTTCCAAGTACTATCTATCTTGTTCTGGTCCAATTGCCTCAAAAAACATTCCTCTATATCTCTCAAGGAATTGCTTTCATCTTCATGTTCGTACTCGTTATTGTGATTATAATCCACAGATTCATCACAGTCGGAATCAGGCCCTCTTGATTCACAACTTGTTTCCATTTCCTGCTGGCTATCATATTCTTCATCAATCTCCTGTCCCGAGGACTGGGATGACATAGGTGAATAGTTATCCTCAGTGGTAACCTCTTCGCGTTCCCTTAGAGTTTTTGTTATGAGGGTTTTAAGCAAGTTCATGACTTGAACAGCATGCATTAGAGCTGTCAGTGGATCAGACATCTGCATCAAGCAAAAATATGTAATAAATAATGCACCATGCCCTAATTTTCTTGACCAAAAACAAACTTCATAGTTTAAATATTATGATTAGCAATTGCTATCAGAGCTTTGGATGCTTGATCTGAAATGCCAAACTAGTCACGTTACACACATTATTTCATCAAGTATGAACAGAAACTTCTTATACCTGAGTCATGTTAGGGGCAAATACCATTGCAATGTTTCTGGCATTCATCTTGTTGAATTCCTCGTCTTCTACCACATCAGCCATAAGATCAATAGCCCAGTTGAGAAGTGCAGCTTCCATAGGTCTAAGCTGCTTCACTAGCACAATGTAATCTTCTTCACTGTCACATTGAAGAACTTGCTTAGGCGAAAGGCCATCCAATACTCCTGAAGGGAGCTCTCGAAACCAGGTCTTGATAAGGCCGGCTAGACAGTGCACTTCTATGTCATCTGGCACAATGCCCCGGTTAAGCTGGTCTCTAACTTTTTGTTCTTGACCGTTCTCCGGGTTAATACGGAATATTCCTTCTGCCTGCAAACGTAAAACAAACGCTGGAATCAGAAGATCAAAACTAGTCAGAGTGAACTAAGTGAATGGAAAGTATGATGCAAATTCATACCTTAAGGCCCCCTTGTGAGTACAAACTCTCTTGCATTAGCAAAAGTATACAAGGAACGCTATTTCCTTTGGTATCATACGCGCATTGCATTGATTCCGCTGAAACACCAAACACGCTCACACTGCATATGAGGCAGACTAAGTATCAACTATCAAGCCAACATCACATTGAACATGGATTAAACCAGAATTTGCACCAACCAAATTAGAATGCAGTTATATCATACGCAGTAGCCTTGCACCTTTAATAACACTAAGAGGTGTTTGGTTTACCCATTAGGAAATGGGTTGATAATCTATACCTTTATTAAGTTTGTTTAGTCGTACTTTTCTGGTATGGAATCACATACTCAAGGGATCTAACTCCTCCCTATTTTCATGGAATCTCATATCCACTATACTCCGACTTTTTATAAATTATGATATAGAACCCATTTTCGAAATGAACCAAATAATTTTAATGTGGTACGAGATTTTGAATCCATATCCCTAAGGTAAATGGCCTTCCATGCCAAAACCATTCCATTCTAGTATAGCGAAACCAAGCACACTCTAAAGTATTCTACTTGATACAATTTCGGAAAATATTACAAATATTTTTTATCACTGTATAAATTAACAACAAAGCATCGTAGTCCAACAACAAAACCCTTTATCAAGTTCTTGTTTATTTCACCTTAAAAAATAATCTTTCATCAAAAATAAGTTGTAAATAAGTAAAAAAAATAAGTTTCAATATATAAAAATCTTTCATCAAATCATAAATAACATTAAGTTTCAATCAGTATAAATCAATTCTAATTAGAATAAATTCTTGGAAAAAATAATTTCAATTTAGTAAAAATTAGATAAACTAAACATAGACTAACAAGCCAGTTTCATATACGTTCCTGTAATCGCAAGTGTGGCAAAGGGTGAATTACAAGAATTGAAGCAAATTACAATCAGAGCAAGCAGTATTGTCATTGTATAATAAGCCGAACAACACAAGACAACTAAATACACCATATTACAATCCTTTCCCCTCCAATCCAAACCAACAATTTTCGTTTAAAAACCCAAACAACTTTCTCATTTTTGGGTTTCATAAATCATAACTACTCTCTATGTCTCTAAAAATAGCCCCATAAAAAAGTCTCATATAACCGCTTTTACCGTAGCTTTTTAGTGAAAATGAAGCTAATAGAGGAGTGATGAACAGGTCATAAAAATTCAAACCGTTATTACATTTATCTAAAAACCAGATTCATGAACCAAAATTCAAAACAATATTTTGAAATTTTTAGTGCGTCTCAAAAGCAGTTAAATAAAAAAAAAAAAGAAGAAGAAGTTACCTAGCACTTGGAACTTTGGGAGGGATTTCAACCTCAAATTCAAGAGGAAGGCCAAGAAATCCTTGGAAACGATCAAAGGTAACATGAGTAATATGTTGGACATTAGTAGGCCAACCAATCTCCATCTGATGGACAGCTGAGATGACTTCCTCCCCACTACGATCCACACGGCAAGAGACCATTGATTTTCTAAATGCAGCTAAGACTAATGCAACTAGTGACAAATGGGTCTGTTCATCACACCCTTTTGTTGTGGTTGTGGTTGTGGTTGTGGTTGATGTTGAGGGTGTTTTTCTATTTGTACTACCTCCGCCTCCACCTCCGCCGCCGCCTTTTGTAACCATGATAAGGCCCGTCATGTTTGTGTTTGTTTGTTTGAGTAAGTGTCTTGATGCGGGATTTGAAATGGCTAAGTTTGTTGTGTTGTTAAATTTTTTGAAATTAGAATGCTTTTCTGGGGAGGTGGGATTCAAACGGCCACTTGCTTTTCAAAATTTTTTGTGAGGTCATATGTTGATTTTACTATTACATAACATAAAACCACGTAATTATATTCCAATAAAAATTATCTCTCAATTTAATAAATATTATCTTTCAAAATTATAAAGACATAGATATTTTGTATCATATGCATACAAGATCTTTTATTACTAATATTTTTTTATTTTTTATTTTAGAAAATGGCACTTATAAGCTTATTTTTTTAGCTCTAAAATTAAGTAATCGAACAATAAAAGTTTGTGAGGGATTTAGGGGTAAAATCAACTTGATACTAAGGGGAACCTTTAATGGTAAGTTGATCATTATGTAGCTTGTTCTAGTCTTGTTACTTTCTCAAGTACCTTTAAATTCAAGTTACAATTACTTTAATGATAAATTATAATTCTTTGGAATTAAATTAATATCATTTATTATAAAATAATAAATTTTTATTTAAAATTAAACAAAGAATCCGCTTTTTACTTTAATTATTTTTCCAAGCTAGGTTAATTGCTCAAACAACAAGTTAGCTACTTAATTGAAACTTTAAATTATTTGCATGCATGTCATTTATACACAGCATGAAAGTTAATTATATAATGGTTGTCATTTTATCTTCTCATCTATAATCTTTTTAAACTAACCACTACCCTAATGTAAGTTATAAGATTACTAGCTAGAAGAGATCCCATGTGTTAAATAAATATTATTAGAGTATTATAAACAAAATATAATAAAATGAAAATAAAAGCTAAAAATTGGAGGTCGACAGCCTTCCACCCAGGCACTTGAACTAAACTCTTCAACATTTTTAATGAAGTTTTCCTCGGTGGCGGATCTAGGATTTTCCGCCTGGTGAGTCACAATCGATAATCAACATGTAATAAATTTGCAGAACAATCATGTTACAAACAACAATATTTCTACTACTAATACAGAGTACTACAAAGTTGAGCCAACCTTATGATCATTTGCTTGATTTGCATGTGAAGGAAATGTCCTCAACAAGTGTAATAAACTAAATATAATTAGGACTAACTATGAATATAATAGTATTCAGTTATTTTAAGTGATTATAGTGTTTTGCAAGAAACCGACTATAATTTGTATATTAATTAGATTAATATATTACTAACTTTAACCAAGTCTTATGAGGTCACACATATAAGCCATTGATTGGACAAATCTAACATAATTATGTGAGAGTTGTAAACTAAATTAATTAGGTTAATTAAGTTATTTTGAGTTACTTAATCAATACAATCTCATATTTGTAAATGTTACATATATGTAAATAAGTTATATATGTAAGTGTTACATATATGTAATGTTACATATAAGTAAATGTTGCATATATGTAAACATTTATATATGTAAATAATACATATATATATATATATATATATATATATATATATATTCATATGGGGTTAAGCAAAACCCTAATTCCATACTACCTTTTGCCTCCTCTCACACAATTATCCAAAACCCTAAAAAGTAATCAAGACCATTTCTTGATTCCGTTCTAACATACATGGGAGATCCAACTTGCTTGTGGACCAATACTAGAGGAATGGTGTTTGACGTTCTAAAATCTCCGAAAAACATGCCTATGCCCTTTTGCTTTGAGGAATTCATGCATATATTGTTATATATTAATAATTCATATTATTATGTGCATGAGATCCTGTTTTAGATGTTGAGAAATTGTTTATTGCAATTTCGCTAATCGCATCTAAATTCCTACAGTGGTATTAGTTATCCTCTAGCATATTTTAATATGATTATGATAAAATTTTGTTATTTTGATTCAATTAGGGGAGGTTTAATATGTGGATTAAAATTTCATGATTTGAATTGGATTTTAATCAATTGAAATATATTAATTTAATGCATTTTGATGCTAGGATTAATCTCTAATTTACACGAATTTCGAGTGAAATTGTTTCGGTCTCTTTCTTCGTGTTCGTGGCAAGCCCCAAATTGAAATTATAAAGCTCAAAACTATGAATTTTGGCATGTTTTGATTCAAATTGTGCATTATTATCGTTTGAATAGCATGGATTCGCAATATGATTGTGCTTTATTAAAATTCGAACGAAAATATCCTATTGAATTTTTCAAATTCAAGAACCCTAGTTTTTTTCCCAATTGATTGAATTGCATGAAAGTTAAGAATTTTCACAATTAATCAATCAAAGATTATAATTATATGATAATTAGACATATCCCCCGTAATCTCAACCCCAAATTCGAACAATTGTTGCTCGATTTTACCACAACACGTGCAATTGTTGCGCATTATTGCGGGTGTTGTGGTGGCCGACGGTTAATGGGTATGGAAGGGACTGACTTGCCGGTGGGTGTCGACCAAGCTGGAGGTTTCTCTTGGTATGGGTCACTAGCGTGAATGTTGGGTGTAGTTGCACTGTGTGGCTGTTAGAAGGGGTTGCCATTTGTGGTAAGAGTGGTTGTTCTGTGTGGAATGGTTTTGCCACAATGTGAGGGCCACAACGGGTTGAATTGGGTTCCAAGCCCAGCCGTTCCTTTTCTTTCCTTTGCAATTTTAATCACCTAATTAATTTGGAATTAATTATAACCTTTTTAATTTAATTGAATCAATATAATCAAGTTAGTCAATAATAGATGGATAAATATTTCATTTTATTAATTTGATTAATAATTTTAAATAACATATATTTTAATTTTATTAATTTGATTAGTAAAATTAAAATTTTGTAAATTCCATATTAATAAATTTAAATAGTGAATGCTTGAATTTTTTTATCCTTTTCTTTTATGGCATGTTTTATTATTTAGTTTTATTTATGTGATTAATAGAATTAAATAATGTTTGCTTTTAATTGGTAATAACATGTAATAAATTTATAATATGTTGATATTATTAATTTTATACTTGTTATAATATATGTTATTATGATTGCATGAGGTGACTAGTATGACTGAAATTAGGATAGAAAATACGATCTACGCATCGTTAAAGTTTTTGTAACCTAAATACGGTTTGCGTATCGTTTGTATTTTTATAATTTATTTTAATTAGCTATTATAAATATCAAAAATTATTTTTAATCACTATGGATGAAGATCCAAGGAGTGAAGGTCCAAGATGATCAAGGATGGTGATCCATAATGTTTCAAGGATGGAGCCCATGAAAAATAGTCTTTAGGGGTTAGGGGCCATACTAGGATCATATTTATTTTTTGCTTTAAAATGCTTTTCTAAGTTTTGTTGTTTTATTTATGTTATGAGTTTGCTTTTAAATAAATCAATATGACTTAGGTCCCTAATCAACATCCACATAACTTATGAGTTAATATGTTTTCCAAACAAATACCTATTGAAGTCTTTGATCATTAGTGGTAGGTTATGCCTAAGTAGGGTGTTGCTAATTTTCTTGGGATGAATAGGATAAATTTAGGAAATTTACATGTCTTGTTTGGTTATACTCAACAAAATCATCAAAAGGGTTTTAGGTTTTGAAGCAAATGGATAGGAAAATGATAAGGAGTTATCACTTATCAACCAAGAATTACAAGTATTGTAATTAGTAAAGAGTTTACTTACCTTGATAAAATAACTTTAAGAGTAGGGTCCAAGTCTGCTTAAATTTATTTTAGATAGGATTTTAGAATCACTACTTAATTCAAAAGGGATAATTTTTAATGAATTGAGTGTGCGTAGCTTTTATTATTTAAATCGTTTAAATATTTAAAGCTTATCTCGATATCTCGATATCATGTCTAACATCAAAGGGAAAATGGTTTAAGAAGGATGGGGCTAGCAAAAAGAAGTATGATAAAGTAAAAAAGTTTCCAAAAGTTCTACAAAGCCAAGGGCTATTGCAAAGCCAAAAGTGGCAGCTGATAGCAAATGCTTCTATTATGACGGGATTGGTCATTGGAAGAGGAACTGCCCCAAATACTTTAATGATAAGAAGTCTGGTGTGCTTTTACTTTAGGTATCTATGTTATAGAATAAATTTAACAACTTTTACTTCTTGGGTATTTGATATCGGATGTGTTTCTCACATTTGCTTGAATGTGTAGGGACTCAAAAGGAGTAGAAAAACTGGCTAAGGAAGAGGTAAAACTGCGTGTTACAAATTGAACAAAGGTTGCAACAGTTGGAACTTATAGTTTACCTTTACCTTCTAAATTAATAATATAACTTAATAATTGTTATTATGTTCCTCATATTGATATAACATTATCTCGATTCATGTTTTAGAACTTGAAAGATTTTCATTTACAATAAAGCAAGTTGTTTCTCTATTTATTTGAGTGATATTTTTTATGCCAGTGCTAATAATGGTTTATATTTACTCAACCAAAATATGTTCTTCACATAGAAAGCAAGAAACATCGAAAAAATGACAATAACCCTGCCTATTTGTGACACTATAATTTAGGCCATATCAACTCAAATCGCATTTAAAAGTTACAAAAGGTTGGACTTCTAACATATTTTGATTATGAATCATTATATGTATGTGAATCTTGCTTGATAGGTAAGATGACAAAAACACCTTTTCTGAAAAAGGTGGACTATTGGGCCTAATATATACAAATGTATATAGACTAATGAGTATAAATGCTAGGGGAGGTTACAGCTACTTAACAACCTTTATTGATAATTTAAGTAGATACAGAGATATTTACTTAATGAACCCTAAGTCGGAATTTTTTGGAAAAGTTCAAAGAGTTTCATAGAGAAGTGGAGAACCAACTTGGTAAAATACAATGACGGTGCCAGGATTTATTCCTTATGGGTTCAAAATTTACCAAATCAAATAGTACATACAATAACTTAAAATTTTAAATCCTAAAAACATTATTGTGACTAAATTAGTATAACAATAAATATATCTGGACAATAACAAACAATGAATAAACAAATAGAGCACCTTGTGATAATCTAATCAACAACATCTAGTCGACAATACAACATCAATTTCAGCAATTATCATCATATTAACAACATTAATGCAACAACACATGTTCAAAATACCTTAGTATAAAAAAGATTATCACAATCCATTGTCCTGCCATTCTATTATCATCATATTAACAAACATAATAACACTAACATATTATATGAATAAATTTATTTACTTGTTCATAGATTCTTCCAAATTGGGGAATGTCCACATGCTTTGATGTGTTCTTCACCATAAAACATCTATCCCCTTTCAAGAAAACGAACAATTCCCCCCGTAAAATCATTTAGCCAACCAACAAAATAAACAATTAAAAATCATTCAATTATACTTCAAATTTTCCCAAAGAAAAAAAAACCAATTCAAAATTTTAAGCAATATACACCAAAACCTTCACATCCTTGTTCTGTGGTCTAGCAAAATAAGAACATCAACCCAATCTCTGAAATAATTTTAAAAAACAAAAATTACCCATTAAAATTAAAGAAAATCCAAATACACTTGATGCTAAAAATGGTAAAAATTGAAGAAAAATTAAAACTTTGACTTACCTCTTAAGGGGGAGAAGATGCAGGCATGTAGCTCACATGAAGGATTGAACTACTACTATACTTGAGCAGTGGGTTGCCAGGCCGGGGTGTCGGCCTCCGGGAATGGGTGGGGCAGTGGGTTACGGGGTTAGGAATAGGGCTTGAGTGAAAGAGTGAAAATGTGAAGAGTGAGACTTTATATATCGGTAATGAGAATAGAAAAAAATAAAGTTGGATGACACTAATCGAACCCAGGTACCTTGTATGAAGGTGTTAGTGTCTTATCATTGAGCTGGAACTTGTATACATTTTTAAATGTGTTGTAAATAATATATAACTGTTTTAGTATGGGTTCAATTACACCCACTGAACCCATACTAAATCTGCCACTGGGAAAACAATTAAAGCATTATGATCAGATCATGGTGGTAAATATTTGAGCCAAGAATTTAGTGGTTATTTGAACACCTCAGTTGAATGGTGTTTCTAAAAATCAAACTCTATTAGATATGGTTTGATTGATGGTGAGTCTTACTGACCTTCTAGTGTCATTATGGGGATGTGTTCTCAAAGCTACTACTTTTATACTGAATAGGACTCCGTGCAAGACAGTATATAAGACACCATATGAGTTATGGAGAGGAAGAGTTCCTAGCTTGTCTTATTTACACATTTGGGGATGCAAGGCTTATGTAAAATATTTACAACCTGACAAACTCACTCTCAAAGGTGACAAATATTTCTTCATAGGTTATCCTAAAGAAATAAGGGGCTATTACTTATACAACCATCATGAGAACAAAGTGTTTGTTGCTAAGGATGGTACCTTTCTAGAAAAGTATTTTTTTCCAAAAGGTAAGTGGGAGTAATGTATTTCTCAAAGAAGTTTGAGTAGCGCAACAAACGGATATGATCAATCCATATCAAAAGTAGAAACACTTCTTCCACTGCTTATGGTAAAGCTTGTGCATTGCATAACCCTTCTCCAATGCCTTACCCTATGTTGGAAGAAGTGCATTAAATGCATAAGCCTCTTATTGCTCCACCCAAATATGATTCGAGCAAAAATTCTCAAATTGTTGAGAAGGAAATTTCTCTTGTTGCTGCCCTACACAGATCTAGTGGACTAAGAAATCCACTAAAGAAGTTTTGTAGATTTATTGTTAATCGAAAGTAATGAAATATTGTTTTTAAAACTTGAGGAACCTACTAGCTACAAAGAAGCCTTGGCTAGTCAAAACTCCAAAAATGGCTTAGAGCCATGAAATTTTAAATGGAATCCATGTCTGAAATCAAGTATAAGACTTAGTTGATTTGCCTGATGGGGTTATACCTATTGGATGCAAATGATTTTCAAAGTGAAAACAGAAAAGGATGGAAACATTGATGTTTTCAAAGCAAGTATCTCGGAGTTGGAATCTTTGATTCGATGAGGCAATCAAACATTTTGGTTTTCTCAAGAATAAAGAAAAATCTTGTGTTTACAAGAAGTTTATTGGGAGTATCATAGTCTTCTTAGTCTTATATGTAGATGACATATTGCACATAGGAAATGATGTTCCCATCTTTGAATCAGTCAAGGAATGGATAAAGAATTATTTCTCTATAAAAGACTTTAGAGAAGATGAGTACATATTGGATTTAGTCAAAGAACTTATATTGATAAGGTCCTTGCTAGGTTTAATGTGGAAACTTCCAAAAGAGGTTTTCTTATCATGGAACATGGTTAATTTCTAGGTAAGACTCAATATCCTTCGAACATTGATGAGACTAAGCAAATGAATAATGTGCCTTATGTCTCGGCAATAGGATACATTATGTATGCCATGATCTGTATTCGACCAGATAATTCATATTCTTTGAGCATATATAGCATATTTCATTCGAATCTAGGTGAAACACACTAGAGTGAAGCTAAGAATATCCTAAAGTAATTAAGAAGGGTTAAGGATTATTTCTTAGTACATGAAGTTGACAATGAATTAGTTGTTGAAAATTATATCAATGCGAGCTTCCAAAAAGACAAAGATAACTTCCGATCTCAATCTGTTTTTATCTTTTGTCTGAATAGAGAGGCATTGAGCTAGAAGAGTTAAAAGCAAAATTCACACGGATTGCTGATCCGTTAACTAAAACATTGCCTAAACATAAGTATGAAAGTCATACTAGGGCTTTAAGGCTTAAGTATATTGGAGAATGGCTTTATTTGTGTACTATTTTATTGTAAAATTAGTCACAAATATAAAGCACTTAGATATGTTTTGTTTATGTTTATTAATAAAGTGATTATTCTTATTTAACTGTGGTTTGGTGTTAAATAAAATGTCCAAAGTATTCTATAACACTCGATAGGTTTGTCAAATGTGTGATTTGATTAATGAAACCCTATTAAGTGAATCGATGTTATAAATAATATTAGTCTCTGGTACGAATCATTAAATTGGACATAAATGATTCATTTAAGGAATAGTTTGTAAGTTGATTGATAGCGCAGTTTCATAGGCTATGGGGACATGGAGATGTCAAGTCATTTACATGGATATGTATATGGATACATATTGGATAGACCTGCTTGATATTCTACAAAATATTTAGTGATTAGTATGTCTTTGACATTCTCAAACGTCATGCCGTAAAAGGAGGATATAAAGGGAATGCTCGGGACTTCTAAAAGTTAAGTGGGAGTTTTGGTTGTAAAAGATTGAATAAGTCCTCCTAATTATTAAGATTGATGTCTTGGGCCTCTTGAAGAGTAAGAAGTGGAATGGATTAAGAGTTAATCATTTGTTTCGACAATTCAAGCTCGGATTTCAAGAAAGGATTTGAATATTAGTATGGATGACATGAGATGTGATCATACTATCAAATTTGACATTAAGTGACTTAAGAAGTTTATGGTTACACATTGGTTTTCAAACAAGTGGGAGATTGAAGGAAATATCCTCAATAAGTGTAATAAACTGAATATAATTATGACTAATTATAGAGATAATAATATTTTGGTTATTTTACGTGATTATAGAGTTTTTCAAGAAACCAACTATAATCTGTATATTGATTAGATTAATATACTACTAATTTTAACCGAGTCCTATGAGGTCACATATATAAGCAATTAGTTGGACAAATCTAACATAATTATATGAGAATTGTAAACTGAATTAATTAGGTTAATAAGTCACTTTGAGTTACTTAATTAACACAATCTTATATATGTAAATGCTACATATATGAAAATAAGTTATATATGTAAGTGTTATATATATGTAAATGTTACATATAGGTAAATGTTACATATATGTAAACATTTATATATTTAAATGTTACATATATAAAGATATATATATGGGGTTAAGCAAAACCCTAATTCCATACAACCTTTTGCCTCCTCTCACACAATTATCCAAAACTTAAATAGTAATCAAGAACAGTTCTTCATTCTATACTAGCATACGTGGGAGATTCAGTCTTGCTTGTGGACCAATACTAGAGGAACGACATTTGACATTCTAAAATCTCCAAAAAACGTGCCCTTTTGCTTTGAGGAATTCACGCATCAAGGGTATATTCTATATTAATAATTCGTATTATTATGTTAATGAGATCCTGTTTTAGATGCTAAGAAACAGTTTCGCAATTTCTCTAATCGCATCTAAATTCCTACGACATGTCCATCTTGAGAAAAGAAAGCTAGAATAAGATTTCCCAGAAAAGCTCCTATGTCAAATCCCATTGGCCCATAGAAAGAAAATTTTGGGTCAACCACCTGAGTGGAGTCCTGGGTAACCATGACTGAACTAGTGTGTAGATATCCATGAATAAGGGCTTGTGCCCTTACACATAATCTATGAGACAATGAGAAATCATCAACTATACTATTGAATGAAATAACAAAGAAAAAGCATTTTCTGAATATTGAAAACTTAAAATACAATACTTCATTTAAATAGCAGGACTACTCACATGGATTTTTAATTGAGCCACCTCAAGCTTCAGAATGTTATCCTCATGAACTGCCTTGGCATCAAGATCAAGGTAAGGTGATGTCCAATGATTATATTGTGAGATTTTATACGGATCAGAGAACACAACCTACCTAGTATGTTGGCACACCTCGATATTTCCACAAAATTCAGAACTGTATAAAGTAAAAACAATCACAAAGAACCCATGCAAGATACATTTCAATAGTAGTATAGGATAACAATTAGTAGCATACAAACTCATATAAACTTAAGACATACAACAAAATCTAAACATGGGGAGGATCTAACCACTATACTCAACTCCAACATATTCAAGTAGTTGATTGAGTAATTATATGAAACATAAAATGAGATAGAAACAAGCACAAAGTTAATAGCTACCTCCTCGTTTATGTGTTGTGACTTGGGGTAGTGTACATAAGATAGGTAAAACACAAAGTCCTTGACATAAAGTCAGCCATATGTTCTATGATTAATGGATATTCAAGTCCATAAATCAAACCTTTCCTAAGGATAATATGTGGAGGCTCCAGATAGCGCTTGCCGATCAAAGATATAGTACGATTAAAGTGATACACCTCTGGAACATGAGCAGGGCATAAACAACCATGCTCTTTCAACATTGTGTCCTCAAAAAAAGAACGTTCCTTGGTCATTAGGCAATCTTTCCCTATGCATCTTATATAAGAAAGAGCCTACAAACACCCAAACAATGTTACTCTTCTAACTTTTCTAAGTTCTCTGTCTCATAGTCCTTTTTATAGAGTAATTTGGACCCTTTTGCATATACATCAAATATAAGCTCATATTTTTTATCATCCTCGTTTTTAAGAATTACAAGCGTTATAAATTCAGTTGGTTGTAGAGAAAACGGAAAAGTTTTGTGATTTTTTCAGATACTAGTAGAAAAATTGTTCCCTTCACCTATTCCCCGGGTAACTAACTCCTTTCATCTAACATCCAGGAAATGCGGAATCCATACACATCTAAAGTGAAACCATAGAGCACCAGTGAAGAAGACAAAGTTGGGGGAGAAGAAAAAGAGGAGACAAAGATATAGACAAAGTTGAGGTTGCCATCACCCACTTCTTTGACCTTCAAGTTATCTGTATCACCCAACAAAGAGAGCAAAGAAAGGGAAGCCTTTATGTACTCCATGAGTGATTTCTCGTCCAATGGCATTAAACGTCGTCATTAAGAGACAATGGCCGGAATGCATCAAACGTCATCATCGAAAGCAAAGAGGTTGCCATCACCCACGAGTGTAAGACTGTCAGACTGAGTGGACGGAGCGCTAAGGCGACAGTCGGCAGTAGGGGGCGTGCAGCGGTGTGTGACAATGTTAGTGTTTTACCAATGAGCTAGAAGTTGCATGGATATTATGAAGAGTTGCAAAAGGTATATAAGTTTATTTGGTCAATAGGTGAGTCATTTGACCCACCACGATGACCACCAAATCCGCCTCCTAGTAATATGAGGATGCGTCTTTTCTTTTAGATTTTCTCGAGAAAGTCTAGTGGTAAATTGCAATGCTTTGGGCTTCAATGGTAAGATATAATATTACTAAACTCTCAAGCTCTATAGGTAAGTTACATTACTTTGGTTAAATGTCTCTCATATATTAAATAAAAATAATTTTGGATTAAAAATCAAACAGAGAATTTACTTTTTCATTTATTTATATTTTTAAGCTAGGTTGCTGGTTAAAGAAACAAGTAAGCTACTTGCTTGAAAAATTAAATAATCTGTGTGCATGCCCTTTATACACAATATTAGAGTTGCATCTATAACGTTAATCAATTCTCTTATAGCTTTTGATGGACTATCATAGACCTATAAAAAAATAACCTAATTATATCATTCTACTGTGTAACTGGGTAAGTAAGGATCATATCCCAACAGACTAAGGACTAAAATAACTAAATTGACTTGAATTGATATATACTAAGTGAGTAATTAGTTTTAAAGTGACAAATGAGTAACTAACTATTAACTAGTGATTAGGTAAGCAATGAAGTAAGTTGGGAATTCAAAAATTAAGAACATTTAGGACTAAATATTCCCTCTAAAAACCTAACACATAAAATAATCCTTTATCCCTAGATAGAAATAGTAAATGAACTTTTAGGATAGATGCTCCCTAACAAATATCAACGGTTTCCTTCAATCAACCCATGACTTCAGTAATAATGCAATTACGCCTACTTTCATGGATTCATACAAGGTACAGAGGACCTTAAATACGACACCTTAACATCCTAGCTAATTCCATTGACTACTTTTGTGACAATGTTCATAGCCTTAAATTGGGGTTCTTAAATCACTTAATGACCAACCATTGTTGTGAACCTAATTACATTTATTTTTCTAGTCGATTAACGATCATAAAATCAACCCAAAGAAAAAATTCATTAATTAAATAATCAATGCGAATCGGAAAAATGGTCATACATTAATCAATATTAGGGTTCAACCTCGGTCAATATTAGATAATTACTCACACATTGTAGCAAAAAATATAACAATTAATGACATGATAATATAAATGATTTAATAGATTAAGGGGAAGGGCGTACTTAAATCTTGAATATATCAAAGTCTTGATTGTAAACGAAGAAGAAAGCTATAAAATGCTTCAAAGAAAACTCACGTACAAAAGGAAAAAGAAGGGAAAATAAAATAGAGTAAAAGTCTAGCAAAAAATCACACTTATAAGCACTAGTATAAGGAGTTTAACTAGAAGGAGGACTCTTTAAAAATCAGTTAAAACCCATCCAAAATCATATCCTATGATTTCCTCCATGGGTAGGCCTTTTTAGAAGAGCTTAATCTTTCACAGGTAATCCATGAATTGAGCTGTTTATATCTTGTTATCATCTTAAAATGTCCTCCCATGACTTACCCATGGAGTGGACTTGCTTCCCATGAGTAGGCCATGGGTGGTTTGCTTTTTCATCATTTTGCACTTGAGAATTAGACTATAGACTTAAATAAACATTGTGCAACTAGTCTTCATCCCCACTTGGCCTCTTGGTAGGTGGGTCGCGCACCTAACAAAAATAAACATAACGAGACCACTACTACGTAGAAGGACAAGTAAGGGTCAAATCCCAAGAGACTAAAGTTCAACTAGTTAAATAGACTCGAGTAATCACTAAACAAGTAACCAATTCAATGATAAATAATCTAAACTATTAATTTCTAACTACGGAATATTAAGCAACAAAATAACACAGAAACAATTACGAATAAAAACACCTAGAATTAGGAGTCCCTACTAATATAAATCAATGCATCAAAATAATCTCTTTTTCCCACTCTCAAATCAATAAATATTCCCCAGGACGGATACTCCCTAACATAATATACTAAGAGTTTCTCTCGATCAACAAACTAATAGATTCCCTAATATGTAATCATACTTATTCTCATGGAATCAAACATATTAAAGACATTAAGAATGACATCCTATAAATCCTAACAAGGACAATCAGCTATTCTCATTCATAATTATTTTTACTTTCGATTAGGGTTCTAAAATCAATTAGGAATCAACTCTTGTTGTAAACCTAATTACATTCAATAGTACTATCTCTAGTTAATTATTGATTATAAAACCAACCCCAATAAAGTGGAATTATAAATTGAAAAAAGGGAGATTTAGGATCAAATGATACATTCATCCATATTAGGGTTCAACCTACCCTAGAGTTATGAAACTACTCATACATGTTTATTAGAAAAACGCAATGATTAATCAAAGAGAACATAATAATAATAACAATAGAAAATAAAGAGAAGAATAAATACTTGAATTAATGGAATGAAAAATGTTCAATAGAATAAGGTTGGAGGAGCCTTAGATAGCACAAGAACACAAAACTCTGACAAAATATGATAATAAAAACTCCTACTAATATCCTCCCTAATCTATATTTAACCTAAGAGTTTTCGTAGACTTCATACTCTAAACAAATCAAAACTTATGACCTAAAATGAATCAATCAGCAACCACCACGGGTGGGCTGTGGAGAATAGCTTTCGGCCACATGCAAACCGTGGAGCTCGCTAGCATGCTTCGTCTTCATTCCTTGCGTTATAGAGGCCATCGCGGGTGAGTGTCAAGAAAATCATATGCCCACAGGCAGGCCATGAAGTAGGCTGCCATGTCTCTCTAATACATAAATTTGCTCCCTTTTACAAGTCAAACCACGATCAAAGAAAATCTCTAGTAAATTGAGCCCAATTCCTACAAAAATCAAAAGAAAACAAACTAAGGAGAGCAATATCGAAATATAAAGAAAAGTAACTCTAAAAGGTTAAATGTGTGGAGAAAAGATGATAAAAATCCACAACTAATACATATAAAAATGAATATATAAACGTGTTATCACCTGTTAAGTTGGATATGACATCAATTCATTCGAACATGCATAAATGTGCGTGATAGACACAATAAAACAAAAAAAGGAAGCACCAAATTCAAAGTATATAGAATATGCCCAAAAGTCATAAATTCTCCTGGGATAATAGATAATATACACCCAAAATGGGGGTAAAAAGTAGATATATTAGACACTTAACAACTTTTTTGTTTTTTTTTTTATCTTCCCAAGCTATAATCCTTTTAAGCTAACTATTATCCTAATGGTAACCTATAATATTACTAGTTTGAATAGGTCCAATATGTTGTATTAATACTATTAAAAGATTACAAAAAAATACAACAAAATATAAATAAAAATTGAAAATTGAAGTTAATAAACTTCCACCTAGGCACTAGAATTAAACTCACCAAAAATTTCAATGCAAGTCTTTGACTGATTCTATTGACTAATAATATGTGGTTGCATCTTTTTCTTTTAGATTTTCTCAAGTAAGTTGCATTAGAGAGTTCCTTCCTTTATTATCTTTTGTTCTTCCTATTTTTCTCATTTGAAAATTTCACAAGTTCTTCATACTTTGAAACTTTCCTATATGGCCTAAATTTTGCCAAAAATACCCTTAGTTTTATAATGCCTCATTTATCCCTCTCTTCTTAATCCATTTAGGTACATCCTTACTATTATATCTTCTTTTATGCAATTTATTATTGTTTTTACTTTTTAATAATTGAACTCAACTAAGATCAAATGTTTTTTCTTATGATTTTATTTTCATTGTTTTAAATGGGTAGTTGGAGAAAATATTGATTTTTTTCTAATGTTTATTCTCTTGAAAATATGTGGAACTTTACTCTTTTTTAATTCTTCACTAATTTCTCTTCCAATTTCAAATAGAAAAAATATAGGTAAACAAAAGGGAGATTCACTCAACAAAGCTATTTAAGAGTTTTAGTGTTTACTCTTTTTCAATTCATTAGTTTCTCCTCCAATTCCAAATGTGAAAAATAAAAGTAAACGAAGGGAGATTCAATCAGCAAATATATTTTAGAGTTTTAGTATTAGGGGATAGGTGACTAGTTAGAATTATGTAGAGTTTTTAAGTTAATAACTTTACCCACTTGCTAAAGATGCTTAAGAGAAAATATTATATTAAGGTCTATAAAAGGGATTTGCTCGCAATTATTATAAAATTAAGTATTTTATAACATGTTTTATTTGTTAAGCATTGTTGATGATCATGTTCAACAACGTAGTAGGCAAGGAAGTAAATGTCATGAATTTATATTGTGATCACTATTTAATAATTAAATATGATTAAAAAAATGGAATCTTCCATATGAGCATGTTTTGCAGATCTTGCACGAAAAGACAAAGTTGTCCCTAAATGCCTATATGAAAAGACAAAAAGACCCTCGTTATGGATGAACTATATTGGCATAGACAAGATTCAAATATAAGCTCCTCATAATATATTGGAACGCTTTGCTAAATAAGAACTCAACTTACACTATACAATCCCCAAATCAAACAGATGGGGTTTGAGTGAAAAAGAATGGTAAAACTGACACACTTCTTTGATTTGAGGAAAAAAAAATTGACATAAGTTTCCCCACTTTATGAAATACACTGAGACAAAACCACTTTTTGCAAAACCCCAAGAAAAAACTAATTAGTTTCTCATACATTTTACATCTTCTTGCATCATTTTAGCTGTATTTTCTCCAAAACATTTATTCTAAACTTCTGTTCTATTGTTCTAAATGTTTGTTCTATTATTCTAAACTTCTGTTCTAATATTCTACACTTTTGTTCTAATGTTTCAAACTTCTGTTTTATTATTCTAAAGATCTATTTCGTTGTTCTAAATTTCTCTTCTATTTTTCTAATATTCTAAACTTCTGTTCTTCTGTTGTTCTAAACTATTATTCTAATGTTCTAACATTCTATTCTATATTCTAAACTATTGTTCTAATATACTAAACTTATGTTCTATTGTTCTAAACTATTTTTCTAATGTTCTAAGCTTTTGTTCTATTGTTCTAATGTTTTAAACTTTCATTCTATTGTACTAATAAACTTGTATGTAATTATTCTAAACTTCTATTCTACTATTCTAAAGATTGATAAGTATGTTCTAAATATTTATTCTATTGTCTAAGGTCTAATAGTGATGTTCTAAATTTTAATACTAGTGTTCAAAGTTCTAATCATGATGTTTTGAACATTAGAACAAAAGTTTAGAATAAAAGTATAGAATTTTATAACAATAGAACAGAAGTTTAGAATATTAGGACAATATTTTAGAACAATAGAACTTTAAAATAATAGAACGAAAGTTTATAACATTAGAACAATAGAACGTAAGTTTAGAATAATAGAACAGAAATTTAAAATAATAGGACAGAAGTTTAGAACAATAGAACAAAAGTTTAGAATATTAGGACAATAGTTTATCACAATAAAACAGAAATTTAGAACATTAGAACAAAAGTTTAGAACATTAGAATAGAAGTTTAGAACAATAGGCAAAAGTTTATAACATTAGAACAATAGTTTAGAACAATAGAACAAAAGTTTAGAACGAGAGAATAGATATGTATAACAATAGAACCGAAGTTTAGAACGTTAGAACAAAAGTTTAGAACATTAGAATGGAAGTTAAAACAATAGACAGAAGTTTAGAACATTATAACAATCATTTAAAATAATAGCATAATTTTTAGAATATCAGTACTAAATTTTAGAAAAATAGAGTAAATGTTTGGAACAATCTGTACTAATTTTTGAATAATAGAATAAATAATCAGAAGATAAAAAGTTTTCAATATCAAGAAAAACAAGGTACTGGACGTATATCATTACTTTTGAAAAGTTAGGGGAATGTGTTTTACATTGACAGTAGGAGTACAAAAAGTTCTAATAAATTACACTTTTGCTATAAAAAGCTGAAATATTTTAGGTCATTAAATCTTTTTATCAACGGTGGGAGATGGATTCTCATATTCTAAAAGGTTCTCATATAAGGGGAGGGTTCTCACATGATCCTTTATATATATATATATATATATATATATATATATATATATATATATATATATATATATATATATATATATATATATATATATATAGTTATGCTCGGTCAATATTAGAGCTATTGAATGTCTAGAGATTATAAATGATGATCAATGCATCATACGAAAGTTACAAAAATATATTTGAAAATTATGATTATATTTCCTTTATTTATTTATTGCACTTATATGGGCACTTATTTAGCTAATAATTTTATTTTAGTTAATTTTTATGTAAGTTGATGCAAATTTAGAACTAATTAATTTTTTATTTACATATTCAAATTATTGAGAATGTTTATGTTTAAAGTGTTTTATATTTTTTTTATTTAAGATTAGCTTTAATATTGATCAATGTGATCAAATACTTACTTCTAACTACTTTGTGTAAAGTATTATTTTGTTAAGGATTTGTATTTTTAGATTCCTTCTCAATTTTTTTAATTATATCTTGTCGACACAATATAATTTAAAAGGAAGTTTATTAAATTTTTTTATCAACTTTAGTTTATATTAAAATGTTTATATGTAAATTAATAATCTTTACATTTTTATGAATTAGATCCCATTAATACTTTTAAGATTTCATCATATATGATTCACTAATAATTTTTAAAGTATTATGTGTATATAATCGTAGATTATTGAACATTCTTAAGGAAATAAATTTATATGCAAACTACCTATAACTATCTCCAAATAGAATTAAGCTCATAATGACTTGGTGCTTCAAACTATTTTACTTGCTCTTTTTAATAGGTTATTAAAAAATTATTAATTAATCTTTAGTATGAACATTGCCCAATTAAAAAATAATTTGATACTTTATTTTATAGTCAAAAGAACATAAAACATAATATTTTTTTATTATTTATATAATAGATATTGGAGAAAAAAGACTCAATTAAACCTTCATATATATTTTACATGATTATATTTCTTGAGTTTAAAAATAAAAATGTATACAAATTTTATTAAGATACATACAAAGTAGTTATTCACCAACAAAACTTCAAATTAAAAATTTATGCCATTTTATTATAAAATACAATGGAGGAAGTAGTAAATGTATATTATTTTTAGTTTAACATAACATATGATAGATGAATAATGTTCTAAAGTACTCCCTCCATTTTTGTTTCTCATTAGAAAATTTCATAAAGTTCTTCTCACTTTGAATCTATTCTTTTTTAAACAAATTTTTATGTAACCATTTTATCCTTATAATATTATTATTATTATATTCTTATCCACCTAAATTACTCCACCATTCATATACTTCAATCTATTTCATGTACTCACTTTTTCCTTTTCAATGTTCTTTTTATCTCTCTTGAATAATTTTTTTTATTTTAACTCATAAAACCATGATAACAAGGAGGAATCTCTATATTTAATTACTTATATTTTTTATGAAAAATACAAAAGTTAATGCTTATATATAATTATCTTGGTTCCTCCCCTAATTCTAAATAGAAACAAAAGGATTACTTTTTAAGAAGAATGAAATGTTAGAAATTATATATGTAAATCAGTTAGAATTTTAATACACAAATTGTTTCTTAACTCAAGTAAAATTTAGATGTTTTCTAATATAAATAGAATTATTTACACGCTTGTATAGCTGTCATTCTATTTAATGTAGCACATGTCTATAATAATGATACCGATTAATGTGCTAAACTGATAAAAAGTAAAACCATAGGTTAAATTAAGTTGATACATTTTAGACGTAAATAAAGACTATGCACCAGGGTGCATAGTACTCACTATGCACATAATGCAAAACACAAGAAATTTTCACATAAACGCTGCATTATTTTAATTTGGGGAAACGTAATGAACATATCGTTCACAAGCACTGAACATTGGAAGTTTAAATGATCAGTTCAATTCATTATTTCCCAGCAGAAGTCATCATTAATGCTTCGTAATTTGTGTCATAAATTCTTTTAGGATTTTATTTTTTTGGCATTGGAAATAAGATGCGTACAGAACTTTGAGATTTTTTTTTAAAATCTGAATAATTTTTATTTTTGGATTTTTATACACGCACACAGATTTCGAAATTATCATGTATATTTCTTAATACGTAAATGTACATTACTTACAAAGGAAATGTTCATTGTAAAATCACATAATGTAAATTCGAGTAGATATGATTAAATAATGCGTACTCAGAATAGAAATGTACATATCACAAAGATTTGTTATTGTTAAATGAACATTATATATTATAGAAATGAACATTATGTATTATTAAAATGAACATTATGTATTATAAAAATGAACATAGAACATTCGTGCAGCAAGATTTTTATTAAAATGAACAATATTTATTATTAAAAGGAAAAATTTAAACTAAAAATACAACCTTTGACCCATTTTGTCTATAAAGGCCAACTTTCAGTTTATTTCTGAAAAATTCTACCTTTCCACGATTTGTATTTTAAAGTGATAAATAAAAAAATGACCGGATGGCTGGTAGGTACATGATGACGTGGCGGTTGCTTTTTAATGAACATTGCTTTTGGAAATCCCCTACCCTTGCCTTCCCATCCCTAGAACTTTTGCTACACCTTTTCTTTCTAGAGTTTAACATAAGTTGTTAAATGATCCTCTCTCTTGTAGTTGCGGACAAAAAACAAGATGACCAAATCAAAGATTAGTTGGAACTAATCAGGTTAGTTAAACTGGTTCTAATTCTCTTGAGGTAACATTGTGATTTATATAGATGACACTTAAAAGTGTTTTTTTTTGTATGTAATGTTTCACTTAAATGAAAAGCCAACTCCTAAAAATTATGATGATTTTACAATTTTTTGCTCTATTTTCTTTAGATTATAAGTGATTTTTTTTTACCCCTTGAGTTCTGCTTGCCCTGAAGTCTGCTGAGCCATTTAGTGAATCAAGTAGTGTTTTTTTTTTGAGAAATTCCACAATGCTTCATGTACACAAACACAAGCATGAACTAGGAAGTAAATAACTAAAATTGATTAACACTTCAATTATAATAATACCCAACATGGGACAGTCACTCAATGCTCTAACTACTCTGTTTTGTTAATTTATTCATTTATTCTTGGATTGATTCTAGAAATTGTATTTTATTATATTCATTTATTCTTGGATTGACTGCTGGCGAGGAAGCTCAAACTCAACAACCTTTACAGGATGATACTTGTAAGCACGTTAAAAAAATCGGCGGTTAGTGGAGGCTGATTCTTCAGCAGCCAATATCCGTTGTCGATGTGGGGCCTTAGCCTTGAAGAACAGAGCCTCATGGACAAGCTTGGATGAAATCTTAGGATCAAAGTCTGGAAGCTTAGAACCTTTCTCAACTTCCAGCAAGTCATGTATGGAAAGCGAACGAATCGAGCAAGACGGGAGCCAAGGAGTTCGCGGTGCATCCATTAATGGTTGAACTGCTTCTGCCATTAAAACACTGGACGGAAGATCAAGATAGAGTAGAGTAGACTCAGGAGTACGAAAGCTCAGTGAAGAAATGTGAGAGAAGGGAGTTGGGAGTTACCTGTGTAACATGTAACCTGTAAAGCATTACTTTAAATACAAATCGTGGAAAGGTGGGGTTTTTTAGAAATAAACTGAAGGTTGGCCTTTATAGACAAAATGGGTCAAATGTTGTATTTTTAGTTTTAATCTTTTCTTATTAAAATGAACAATGAAAGTTTTAATGATCAGTTTAATTCATTATTTTTCAGTAGAAGTTATCATTAATGCTTCTTAATTTGAGTCATTAATACTTTTGGGATTCCATATTTTTGCATTGGGAATAAGATATGTACAATACTTTGAGATTCTTTTTAAATCTGAATAATTTTTTATTTTAGGATTTTTATACACGCACACATATTTCAAAATTATCATGTTAATTTCTTAATACGTAAATGAACATTATTTTCAAATTAAATGTTCATTGTAAAATCATATAATATATATTTGAGGAGATATAATTACATTATGCGTACTCAAAATAGAAATGTACATATCACAAAAATTTGTAATTGTTAAATGAACATTATGTATTATAGAAATGAACATAAAAAATTCCCTGCAACAATATTTTTATTAAAATGAATATATATTATTAAAATAAACATTAATATATGTACTTTTAATGACAAGTACAAAACAATTAAATCATTAATAACACATCATTATTATTGTTTTATAATTTGCGTCATTAATGCTCTTAATTTACTATGATGAAACATTATGATTATATTATTTTTATTTAATATTGACTGATGTTGTGTTCCTAACCGTAATCATTATAGTTTATGAGGAGAATTTTTAAACTTCCATTGTTCATTTCCTGTAAATAAAATGTTCATTACGTTATCCCAAATCCAAAAAAACAGCTTTTAATATATAAATTTCTTGCGTTTTGCACCAGATGCACAGTACGCCCTTATGCATAGTCGAGCCTGTTGGGATATGATATCAAACATGTTCCCCAAAAGAATTTCAAAACCCACCATCCAAGTAAACAACTCACAACAATAACCCACCCACAAGTCCACAACAACGTCGAATCCTGCTCTCTTCCTTGGTCTCCTATCTCTCTCCCCCATCAATCCATCATCAGATACTCAAGTTCAACACGTAGTATAGCATGAACGCTCTCACTCTCACTCTCAACCAGTAACAGCAGAATCCCTCAATTTCTTGCTTCTGCTTCACGGTTTAGTCCCAAATCACCCCTTCTTTGATTTGTTATTTAATCTGTTTCATTTCATTTTTTGATTCTCTTTCATATGATTTCTGTGTTTTTCTGGATTTTCAATGTTGTTATTTGAATTCGAATTTTATAACCTATACTTTTTATTATATTAATTTTTTTACTTTTTATTATTTAATTTAATTGTTTTTTTTTTTTAAAATTTGGGATGGTTTCTGTTTGTCTATTGTGTATAAGACATTGTATTTTGTGAATTTGACAGAACTTATGTGATTTGGGATGCTGGGTGTAACAATTGGGTATAAGAAACATGATTGAATAATTGAGTTGCTATGAGTTATTGAATTTGTGAAGTGGCGTTCTTGAATTTTTTTAAACTGTCAGTTGTAATTTGCAAGACTCTCCGTAATTTATTGAGACATGCATTTGGTTATATCTTGTAGAGTTTGATGGGGGTATAATTGAAGTATTGAATTTGCATCACAGATTATTATTAAATTTTTGTGGGTTTGTACACTGGTGGATGCAGTGTAATGTATAACTATCCTGTCAAGTTTGGGGGAAACTTGGGTTGGTAAGTTGGTTTGCTCATGGAGGATGGAAATTGTTGAAATTGTGTGAAGGTTATTGGTTGTTAAGCTAAAGTTGTATCATAAATCCTAAATTCCCATTTGAAAGAGGTAATCTTTGCTTGAGAAGGGTGTTTTGCTGCGATGGTTGTTGTATGCTCGATTTTCTTTCTTCTACTTTGTTTATTAAGCTGCCTTGAAATAATTTGATTCATGGGAAAAGATTACATCTTTTTCCATGGAGGGTGATGCTAACGTTGAAACCCTACCGTGAAATCTGAAGGAGATTGTTTTTCCTTATTTGCCTCCAGATTTGCAAAGATGAGGAATTTATCAGCTGAACCATCAACTTGTTTTGTACGAGTATGTATTTTATAGTCCCCGGACATCTTTATTTATTTACTTTTTAATGGAATGTGGCCATTTTCATAGTGTTCAATGAATTGTTATTTTCTTTCTGAGTAGAAGTTTTGGTTTAAATTTTAAGCAGCAATGATCTGAAGAGTAGAAAATTGGATACTCTCTTGACGTTTAAGTTCATCTGTTGATTGGTGTAACCTTTTCAGTTTGATTGTGTATAAGAAATTTGAAACTAGTTTTAGAAGTTGTCTGTTAGATTGCCTGAATCCCTTCCATAATCTTATCTGAAGTTGCATATCACCTTGGTTGACTTAGAATCCTTTACAATTGCACTTAACTGCTGCTTGTTAACATGGGAAAGCTGCATGGTTGTGCATATCTTTTCTATATTGTCTTTTTCTTTATATTATTCCATTTGTGTGCATTACAAAAATGAATGACTAAATTTCCCTGGTGCTCACTTACATAGACTGTCAGATAATATTAAGAGTTAATTCTCTTGAGGTGTTTCTTTTCCGGAAAATCGAAGTCTTATAAGAAAATTCAGTGAGAATCCACATGGGTGATTTTGTGATTTTTACCACAATAAATTTGAGACATAGGAAGTTTATAAAAATCTGCACTGAGAAACTGTTGCATTCTGTCATTACATCTTTCTAAATGGTGTAGAAAAATACCTATATTATGAGTCTGTGTATTACTGGACTCTGGAGGAGTCAACTGTTCTTCTGCTGTTCTGGAGATTGGATAAAAAATGTTTAGAAGATAAATGTCTTCTTGTTTTTTCTTGTGTTATGTGATATTTTTTTTTTTCTTTTTGGGGTGACCAATTTCATTGTTGACCTTTGTTTGATGCACTTTACCTCTCAGGTACCATCTGTAGAACCGTTGATGTCTATGCTCCTTGTTGTAGTTGTGGTCATTATTATTCTGTCTGTTGTCTCTTCTTTAAGTAATTTCCTTGCTTCTTTGTCTCTTAAAATCGTTATGTTTCTCTGTTTTACAGGCGATTGACTTGATCTCAGAAGTTAAAGAGCTACATAGATTTAACTCTCAGGAGCTTTGTAAGCTGTTGAAAGACTCTGAAAACTTCTCTCTCTTTCGTGTTATGGATAATGGTTTATCTCTTCAGGTAAAATGACATGTCTTGTATATAGTATTCATCATATATCAAATTAAACTCCCTTAAATCAAACAGTTGGGCATTTAAAGTTGTGTACCAAAATTAAGGAGCAGTTGTACCTACATTAAACACTAGACTTTTTCTTAGTGGCGCCAAAATAGATAAAAGGAGTTTGAACTTGATATTGATATACTGAATAATGTTTTGGTTCTAGGAAGTGACCTATGTGATAAAACAACTATTTTAAGGTTATATGCACTACATTTTATAAGAGGGGAGTTTTTATCTTTTTATAACTGGAGTAGTTTAATTGCTTTAGTGTTGAGAATAATGAAAATAGTTGCATCTCAGATTGACATGGATAAACTCGTTCGACTGCTTCCTGTGCACCTTATTGCTGTGATTCTGTCCTCAGAAAGAGATGAAGCCTCATTGAGATATCTATTATCAGGACTTAGGCTTCTATATTCTTTATATGAAATAGCTTCTCGGCACTCTAAGCTTGAGCAGGTTAGTAACTTTTTGAACCATAAGTCCCCTTCCAGTTAAATTTAGTTTTTTTCCCCCATACATGTCCAACATTCAATTTTGAGAGTTGCCAACTAATGCTTCTAAATCCTAATTGTTAGGTAGCATACACTATCTTTACAATCTTGTACCTAATTGCTTTCATATTAAATTAAATCATGAATACGTCATCTAATATGTCTTCATTAACTATAACAAGGTTATCTCTGTCAAATTATTTTTCTTGAAAGCTATTAATAGTCTTTCTTAATCCGTGTTCTCTGGTAATTAGGGCTATTTTTCTGTGGTGGAAAAAATATTTTGTAACTATTCTTGTTTTATGAGGCTGTATTGCTTGCATGCAATAGCTTGTGTTTCAAGGGCTTAGAATATAGGAATATAGCTGATATAGGAGCTCAATAGGTGTTAATGGATAATATAGTGCTTCGTTTTTATCACTTATATAAGTTATCCTGTGCAATGCACAAATTGTGGATGCTTGATGCTTACAAATAGTAATAACTTTAAGTCAATTTAGTTCATGTTTAGACCCAATTGTTAAATAATAAAGTATTTTTTTTTCTTTTCATTATTCTCTATTATCACTGCATCTTATTCTTGTGAGATTTGTGATTCCAAATTTGGCCCTAAACTTTTTTACCTCTTAACAATTTCTGTCAAGATATGTCCAATTATCTACCAAAGCCGTACTAAACACTAAATTTATGACGTTTGAGAATCAATTCTGCATTTTTTGTCTTGAAAATGTTAGGTCTGGGATGTGTTACTTTGCAAGTTCTTTTTTGAAGTCTGGGGCAGAATGGTCAACTGAAAATTTAGAATTATTTTTTAAATTTTTGTTCATTTTAATATGCTACTGAAGTCTTAATTGGACTAGGAGATGTAGTATAAAGTTATGAACAACTTACGCTTCAGTTCAAGGATCACAATACTTGATACTTCCCTGATATATGATTTTCCCAGTTTTTGAAGGGATAAGAAACCCATAGCCAATTATATGCCTTTAATGTCATCTTTACAGCCATGTCTTTCTTTTTTTTTGGGTGGGGGAGGAGAGGGGTTATGCAAGGTAGCTATTTTCAGTTATAAAAATAGTTCTTATAATTTATGAGGAGTTGCTTGACTTAAATCTGCTATTTAAGGAATTGTTTGGTTCAGTACTTTGATTGTTGTGGATTATTGTCTCAGAAATTTTCTCATGAATGTCTCATGTATTTAGCTACTCTGCCTTCTTTTTATCGTGGCCATGCTCGAAGCTAGTGGCTGTGCCGTATTTGCTTCTGTCTCTTCCCAACTTTTCCATCCCAACTGTATGAAGGTTTTTTCTTGTGTCCAATGGTCACATGCACAATAAAGAAGTATTTCAAAATGCTCTTACTCTTAAGCAAAGAGTTTACTCAGGACTTATAGTTGCCTTTGATTTATGAAAATTGAAGAGAAAAGAAAGGAAAGAAAGTATTTAGAGTTTGATTTTTTGTGGGGATGCAGGTGCTGCTTAGTGGTTAGATGGCAGCCTGGCATTGATTGCATAAGTGATCTTCTGATTTTTCCTTATTGATTTTCTGATTATAAAGAAACGAAGTTAGAATACGAAGGGAGCAGGGAGGTGGGTGGTTGCTGCCTTGTTTGATATTGGCTACTTCCTTCTGGTGCAGTTGCAGTTCTGAACATGAATTGCACATCCATGTTGATCCGGATCTATATATTAAGAATTTGATGAAAAGTGGACCATTTTTGCCAAGGGATTGAACCCGTACTATGATTCGCCTTTTTCCTCGTCTTTTCTTTCTTTTCCTGATCCTTTGTTTAGAAACTTCCTTAATGTGCCCTAGTTTCAGACTTCTATCACCTTTCTAATTTACTAAAAACTTGATTTGTAAATCCTTTAGGCTGTATGGATGGTAATGGTTTCTCCATTTGAGCCGTAAGACATGTTGACCTTTATTGGTTTCTGGTTACTGCATTTCCAGTACAGTTTACATGATAGACTTTCACTTTTTTCTATTGTTCTATACCCTATATCTCTTTTGAGTAGGAATGAAGTTCTCATGTAGCTTTTTCTTAATTGGAATATAAACATGAATGTGTCTCATCATTATATGTGTTGATGGTTCTTTCATTTACAGATTTTACTCCAGGATCCGAAAGTGTCAGGACAGCTGCTTGATTTGGTGTTCTATGTACTTATTGTCAGCTGTAATCAGGTTCTCCATCTTCATTAGCTTGGTTAATTATTTTCTTTGAAAGCTCTATATTGTGGCCACTGCAGCAAATCTCATTAATATCATTTTGTCTCTACGAAGTTCACATTTTGGATCACTTTTAACTGGTCTACATTTTGAGCTATTAAGACTTTGTTGGCCCTGTTTACAGCAAAAAAGAACACTAATTCAGAATAAGAAAGAAAAATATAGGTCGTCACTCTTTTTTGTGTCAGCCCCCCCTGCTATCTTGTCGTTTTAAACATTAGTTGTTGCTTAATGGATGTGTCAAAGGGTACTTACAAGCCAAAGCCACCCAATTCGCAAGTTCTTTTTACCTTACATATGAACCAGGTTGGCCCTTTGAAAACACATGTTTAACCTTACTTTGGACCAAGGACTACTTGGGATGCAAAACCAATGGGTACATATAAGGCAATAAGCACTATTTCCGAAGTTACAAACTAAAACTTCTACCTCATCCTAACATAAATATCACATTCCATCCAATTTTATGAAAATCTACCTCTTCTGACTTTGAGCAATTGCTGCCCCTTTTGATGTCCTTCTCCTTTGTTTGCCAAGAAGACACCTAGTTTATTGAGCGTTAGATCTGGCCATTTGGTGGTATAATTGGATCAGTGAAAGCTTTGTTTTGGAGCTTTGATCATGGGTCTCTACTAACTGCTGTTCCGGAACATAGTAAGGGTGACTATTGTAGTGGTTAAGTTTTGTCTGACAATGTATTCCCTCAAATCTGTGCTTTGTCTCTTATTGATTTGGCTTATGAAATCAGGTTACAAAAGGGGATTTATTGACTGGGGGGTTGAGATTAGAGAGTTTGAAAATTATGTAATTATGCTAGTTATTGGCTTCAGGCAATCGCATCCATGTAATTTGAAACGATATATTTTTTGAATTAAATGTAATGCTTCCTCGGTTCTTTTTTAGTTGACGCATTTCTTTTATTACTTTGCTAAAGTACCGTTTCAACCTTTAATATCTTTAATTATGAGAAAGTAAAAATTTTAAAAAATTGATATATTGAAACTATACATTTGGATGAATCTAATAAGATCGCACATAACTATATTTTTCATACGGTCACTAATTAGACAAAATAGTAAATGTGAATAGTGTCAAAAGAAGATTGGAGGAAGTATAAATTATTCGTATATTTAATGTAGTTTGAGATTGGATTTTTTTATAGTTAATTGAACCTAATTATTTGTGTATAGTTGAGCATTAAAATTTTCAAATTATTTCTTTACTTGTTTTTATGTAATGTTATCAAATTAGAAATTTAGAGCGTTGAAATTTTCAAGCTAATAAGTATGAGTTTGCTATTATTATATTGACTTGATGACATTAGGTGTGTTATAGAGTGGTGATTAAAAGCTCTACTCATAGAAAATGAGGTTGTGGTTCAAGGATTGAATGCCAACATTTGTTTAATTTGTGATGACATAAAGCTATGTCACTGACAAGGATCAGTGACACATGGATTGATGTGCTTTGAAGCTTTGAATTATAGTATAGATATGGAAAATTTGTAATAATATGTGATTTTGGTGAGAGTGGTTGATTCAGGTGGTGGCTTGGTTAGGGTGGGATATGTTCCTCTTTTACTTTAGCATTTATTTTCCAACTAGTTTTAAGGAATGTTACACATTTTTGTGACAATCTCTATTCTATTAAGTTGGGTCAATATGTAAGTCATTGGTGCAGATTAAAAATTCATTGTAGAGATCAAGTACTACCTATGAAGCACGTTGTTCCCTGTACTCGATACGTTCCTGTATAGGTGACGTTTCAAGTACATCACTTATTAGCGTGCTGTACCCATTGTTTAATAAATTTTCAATCTTGCCATTTTCCGTCTCCGTCTCTGTGTTGGTGCAACACGGGGTACTACTCCCTTTGTCTGGTTTTTACACTTTTCAAGGCACATAGTTTATGTGATAAGTTGTTATTTAGTTATCAATGGTTATTTAATTGAAAAAGTAGATGTGATAGAAGATAATGAGATATTTTTTAATAGAATATAAGAGACGTAGAACCTTTACTTTCTGGTAGTAGGAATAGAGATGTGTTAAAATATTTTTGGACCTTTTAGAAAAGTGGAAGTGTAAAAACTAATTAAGGAAAAATAAGAAAGGAACATGTATAAACTAATATGGGACAGGGAGTCTATTCTACAAAATGTTTATTTTATGAAAATATGAAATTAATAAATTTAATAGTTTTAGGCCTAGACGATGTCTAGGGTTGCTATTGTACATAATTTGTAACCTTATAAAACTCTTAAACTGAAAGTAGAAAGGAAAAAAGAATTCTTTGTCATATATTTCTATATAAGACAAAGTATATTGCTTACATAATCATATAGTTTTTGGATTCGAAAATAGTATTTTGTCTTGAAATGTCCTATTAGGGCTGGTGTTATATGTACTTTATCTTTTGGTTTGATTGACTCTACCTAATGTCCCGACTTGGTTATAATTAATTACTATTGGTTTAAACTATATGAGCTATGTTAAATCCTAAATGAAAGGAATTTTTATTTCATTGCATACCTGTATTATTAATTGCTAACTATGAATTACAAATTTTCTTATTGATTAAATAATTCTTATTGCTTACCTCCCAATTCTTCTAAACCAACTTAGTTTAGGATAATAGTAAAATTACAAAGCAACAAGCGTATTGAGTAGTCTTATTAATTCATAATACTCGGTACTTCCTAATATACTATTATAATATTTCATAAATGGATCTTGTTTTAATGTACTTTTCAACATGGTTCTCATGATATAAAAATTATGAATTTGTATTATTTGTTGTATAAGTTAAGATGTAGTTTTTATATATAAGGAGTATGAATTATGAAATGTTAGTATAAGGCTCTCTTTTCGATAATTACAATATATGAAAAAAATAATATTTAATGACTTTGCTTATGTGGCATTCCTATGTTCTCGAAAAGTTCCTCAATATGTATTTAGTTAGATTTGTCTCTTTCAAAATGGGTGGTGGTGGTGCAAGTTGCTCTAAAGATGAAGGTGGTGATGCCTGCACTGATATGGAGGATTTGACGGTTACAGTGGTAGTATCACTGTGGCAGTCATGGTATTGCTGGCATGGTGGTGGTGGTTCTAGTGGTACGGATGGTGGTTGTGGTTGTTAGTGACTCCCAAACCCTTTTTGTTTCACTTTCTTTAATTTTGGTACTTATTGACTGACTGACAGTGTCTTATAACCTATCAGTTGAATACTCCAACACCACATGTCATGAAATTTGTGGTAAATAGAGATCATTGAAATGTTGTTGATTACAGGATTACAGTTTGAATACTTTCTAACTATGGTGATGAAACTAAATATGTGAAACTGCTTCATCTCTTGCATGATTTAGGGATACAATACTTCTGGTGCTATGTCGCTGCTTTACTCGGCCCTTGTAGCATGCAGCATGAATCTACTGACCACTTGCATTTCATCGCAGTGGAATGAACTTGCTTACATTCTCCAAGCACACCCTAAGGTATATATTGTTCTTTTTTTTTGTTTACTTGTACTGGAAAATATATTATCATACTTAATCAATAATTTTTTATTTTTTGTTCTTGCAAATACTGAATTTCATTGAAACAAAAATAAGGTTTAATATCAGTCATCAGTCAACAAATAAGCAACAAAACAACTAATACAGTAACAGTATCTGCTTTAATCCACCTTTAGGAAGGGAACAAAAGGTAGGAAATCAATCTCTTCTATTCTTGCACCAGCTACCAACAAACTACTAAATCAATAACTGCCTTATTACATTATTTGTTTGACTTACAACTCTAAAAAATCTCCTGATGTCAAAAAAAGTAAAAAAGTAAAAAAATAAAATAAAAACTCTAAAAAAGTTTCCTGTAAAGTTGAGATAGTATACTCATGGACCCCCATCAAAAATTTCCTGCTTTTCACTTTAAAAATGGTAGTTTTGTTCCACCTGTCACTTCTATGTGCTCATCCTAATTCCTTACCCATGGTAGAATTGCTGATTATCTGGACTTATGTACCATCTCTTCTAACTTTGCAACCATTCCATCCTCCCTTGCTGTGTGTAGAAGGGACGTATATCCTCTAATAGTCAGCATGATCCAAGTTATTGATAATCGATGTTCAGACCCTCGACCCTTGAGCCTCTTTTGAAACTAGGGATTAGTAAGATTTGTGACGAGGCTGTCGCATTTCTCGACCAACTCATGGTGTTCACTGTTTTGAAGAGTGCAAAGCTTGAGTAAGGATAACAGCCAAAACCAAGGAAAGGTTGATGCACTAAGCCACTAGTAGGAAATGTTGCCATATCAAAGGGTCACATACTGACATGAAGGCGTTATTCACTCTATGTCATAGCTCTCTACACAAACCATCATCATAGAAATGCTTTCTTAATCTAGGAATTCAAGCAATTACTTACGAAACAAGGAAAAACATATGCGAGGAGAGAAAGATCAAATTTAAAGTATATTTGCTTTAAAAAGGTTAAAATAATGGAGAAACAAATGTAGCACATAAAGTGAATATAAATAACACTTATCATACTCCCTAACCGTTAGCCTTTACTCGTCCTCAAGTTAACTAACTAATATGAGTAAAATTAACATAGAAAACAATAAATCTTATGACTTATTTTCATAGGAATCATGATTGCATTAAGCATGTGCAATGAACTCTTTAAACCCCCTGGCTTCGCTAATGGACGAGTTTGGTTTCGTGAAGGTTCTTTAGAAAGCAAACCTACAAAGCCAAATATGTAAATGAATGGAGGTCAAAAAAAAAAATAATTTTATGGAAATAGTACCTAAAACTACATGAAATTTCAACCTAATATGCTGTTATATTCCCCTACACTAAATATTTGCTTCTCCTTAAGCAAAACAAGTGATATCCAAACCAAAGTTGTGGAGATCGCGATTCTCCTTTGGATCGGGTGGGGATCTAAGGGTTGGATCGTAAAATCGGACAATCCTACAAATTTGACTCTTATGAGACGTTTTTTCACGATTATGAAACGACATGTTCCATTTTTGAGTATAATTACTCATAATGTAGGAATGTAATCGTTAAATGATGGATATTTCACAAAATTACATATGTATAACAAATCTGTTGATTTTAATAAAAATAAAAACATAAAAAATCATAAAATAAATAAAGGAAAAGTTAATAAGTTACAACATAAGTACAATGCAAAACGTCCATTGAACAGTCATGAAATCATTTTTAATCTTCAAAGTTCAAAATCAAGAAGAGTAAGATGAACAGCCACGACACTTTTGTGAAGATGGCAGCCACTAACAAGAAGCAATGGCACTTTGAACAGCCACGAAAATGGCAGCCACGAACAAGCTTTCCACCTCAACGAAATCGAGAGGGAAGAGAAGCAGCAAGGCGCCACCACAAAACTGAGAGGGAGAGAGGCAGCAAGGCAGACGTGCAGAAGGCCAGAATCATAGAAAAGAGGAAGCAAGATGTGTTTAGGTTAGGCTAAAGTGCTAAAGAGAGGAAAAGAGGCAGCTCAAACTCTCAAAGCCCAGCCTAGTAGGTGACAGTTAGTTGGGCTGGTCCTTGTAACAGGAAATCTGATTTCAAAGTCCATTTATTATGTTAATGGTAGAAACAGTCAACTCGAGCTAGATTCGCTCATACCTCACATTAGTTTGATGGCCCTCATCAAGGCTTGCATAAAATCTTTTCCTCCACCGATAAGGGATAAAAAATAGACAAATAGAATCAAGATGGCTTTTGAAGGGCAGACTAAGGTATGATAAAGTAGGAAAATCTATAATTTGGGAATGTGGCGCTTTTAATAAGACTTGTAGAGAAAATATCACTTTACTTGTCTAACCATGAAATGCAAATGTTAAAAAAATTCTATAAACTTTTGTCATTATAAATATTTTCAAATAAACAATAAATATTCTTCCTTGGTAACTCTAACAATGTTATTTGCCCTTCTCTGTTCATCCTTTTATTTTTTCAAAACTTTTTTTTTTCCAATGATGGTTCTAAATTCTTGATTTATGAACCTTAATGACATTCATCAACATTAAAGGAACTCTATTTTCCACAATTTTTCAAGTTCTTCACTCAATTGTCTTGATTAAAGCACTTCCTTCTTTTTTTCAACTCCATCTCCATACAACTTTTCATTTAGTACTCATTTCTTTTCAACACCTCCTTCAATAGCTCGCCATTAAAACACAATCAACAATCCACTTCTCAAACTTGAACTCACGATATTAAACATTAGGCAATGACTTGTAATGTTAGGTAGAAAGAAAGTAATATAAGCTCAATATGACTAGCAAGAGGTGAGAAGAAATGCCTTAATCATATTCCATAAGTAGTTTAGTCATTATCTCAAAAAGCTTAAATGTCTCAATTCAAGCGATGAAGTAGGAGAAAAAAAATATATTGTGGGACTTACAAGGTATGTGACCCTCCACTAAGATCTTATCGCACAAGAAGAAAGCAAAACCATCTTACCATAAACCATTGTCAAGAAGAGATTATTTATGTAAAATCAAGATAACCACAAAGTGAGAACATAAATGCTCAATTATACAACCACCAAGTTAAACCAATATTATTTGTGAAAAAAAGAAAATTTTCAAAAACTTGGAGAGAATGATAGAGAAAAGAGTATATTAATTGTGTGGTGAGTGAAAACCCGCAAATGAATCTTTTCAAAATATCAAGTACCTAAATATGTATATCAAGGAATTATAATTGGAATTCAACCTAGATCACCCCTTGCATATAAAGAAAACTATTGAAAAAAACTATATGCTTTAAAGGAAAGAAAGTAGTTATTAAAGTTGAGTGATCTTCAAAGAATAGGTCATCAAAGCTCTCTAAAGCATATCAACACATCACATCTCATAAAAATTAGACTCAAAAGAAAAAGAAAAAATATTTACAGCATTTGTGACCTATTTGGGAAAGCAAAGTTAATGTACATGAACTACATCCAAATGGGTATCCTTGCTCTTAAAATCTTCATGGAGAAATGGAGGTAAATACGTGTAAGGCGGGAGATGCAAAGGTGGTAAAGAAGAGATACGTTCAAGTTACATAGAGAAAGGGACATGAGACTAAAAAATCAAAGCTTTAAAAGTCATAGCCTCACTATTCACCTTTCTCTCAACTATACACTCCGTGACAAAAGGCTCCCCAGCCCCCATCTTCATTGTTATGATCTTCTTCCTTATATTACTCCAAACACTAAAAATTTACATCGATTTCCTTAACTTGGCTTTCGTCTTCAACTAATCATCATTTATGTAGTGAAAAACAAGATAGCATAGCATCATAAGTTTTAAGATCATATTACATAGACGCAAACTAAGCCTCTATCCTTTTATTGGAATCACAAATTTCTTGAATATTTTCTTCTGTTTGCTTAGCATGTTGCTAAGTAGAAGCTCTAATCTAGTCTTAGATGATTGAGGTATAAAAGAATTATTATTATAATCAAATTGAGAAGAAGGGTAGTATTCATACATATAAGACTCACCACATGGAGCATGTGATGCGTCATAGAAATTCATGCAACAAGTGTTAGATAATTTTGATAAGATGCATCAAAATCAGAAATATGATATTCCTAAATATTATACTTTTCCCCCCATTATAATTATACTAATGCTTCCCTTTATGACAATTCCATTCCATGAAGATTTTTAAAAACTACACAAGGACCACACAAAGAAAATAAAAAATAAATTTAAAAAAACTATAAGCAAAACTAATTTATGAACACAAACTAATAAATTCTAAGCAATCCAACAATTACCTTCCTCAGCAACGGCGCCAAAATTTGATGAGGTTGTCGCCGACACTGTTTTAGAGAGTGCAAAGCTTGAGTAAGGAGGACGGCCACAACCAAGGGAAGGTTGATGCACCAAGCTGCAAGTAGGGCAATGTTGCAGTTTCAAAGGCTCACAACTTGAGGTGAAAGCTTCACTCGCTCCATGTTGTAGTTCTTTACCAAACCATCATCATAGAAATCCTCTCTTATGCTAGGAATTCAAGCAATTACCCTACAAAACAAAAAAAAAACACACGCAAGGAGAGAGAGAGAAAAAGATCAAGTACAGAATGTATTTGTTCTAAAAAAGTTAAAAATGGGGAAACAAACACAAATATAGCACATAAAGTGAGAATAAATAACACGTTACAATTTAGCATCTATTAACAAATGGCTGAATTAGTCTTTCTTTGACAGGTTGACATATTTTTAGATGCAGCCTTTGGAGCTGTCCGCATGAATATCAACTTTCTTCAGATCAAGCTGTTAACAGAGGAAAGTGATTTTCATTTAAAGTCTTGTATAACCACTGAAAAAGCAGTCAACTTCTGTTGCCAGCAATGTGAGGCTTCTTTGCAGTTTCTCCAGTCATTATGCCAAATTAAGTCTTTTCGAGAACGCCTTCTCAAGAATAAGGTCTCCACTATTTCTGTAATTATTTTAGTTATTTCCTCTTTCATCTCTCTTCCAAATATGAGTTGTGGTTGGCTTTTAAGATGAGAAGTAGACTGGTGAGTTGTGGTGACAAGGAGAACCACATGTAGCAAGATCCATATTATGTGCATGTTTGAAAGGCGTGTGGCGTGTCTACAAAAGAGACAGGGGAATTTTCCAATTTCCTTAATGTTTTCATTTTGAAGGTGCTATTTTGCTCTGGTCAAATGTAGCCTGCATATTTTCATGCTTATAGGTTGAGTGCCTGGTTGTTATTTTGATTTTAATGTTCAAACTAGCTATCACAGAATAGCAAGGGGGAAGAAAAAACCTTTCAGTGTAATGAGTAAAACAACACTGAAGACTAAGATGCTCTGAAGTGTGAAGTCTATTAATGGTAACAGTGGTGCAATTGCATACTTGTTTCTAGGTCTTGAAAACTAAAAATGTCTCTCTGTTTGAGCATGTGATGACCTTCAATCTGTCACTTGTACGATCCAAATATTGAAAATTTGTATAGTCTGTAGAAAAAGACAAGAGGAAATTGCTACAGTAGGTTGTGTTGGCTTGCTGAATGTTAAACTTCTTGAATGCTCCTTAATACATATCAGGCTGGTTAGTTAGATCTGATAAGAAAAGAAGGTTTGGACATGCTCCTGGTTAGGAGAAGTGAATCAAACTCCAAAGGAAGATTTGATGAGCTTGACTTTTCTTAGAGGGGGGTATATCAGCCACAATTTTCTTTCAGAGAAGGTTGTCAGGGGCTCCATTTGGCATTTGAGGTGGCACTGAACAACACGGTCAGGGAGGATGACGAGGCTTGTGGTACCTTTATTGTTTTAATTTTGGCTGTTTAGGAGGGATGAGGGAGGAAACCTTAGTTTTAAGATGCTTAGAGCTGGTAGAGCACATCATCATCACATAAATCTGTTGGCAGACTTGAAAGATAAAGATCCTGCCCAAGTGTTTCTGAAAAGGATACAATTTTATATGGTTAGACCCCTGTGGAAAAATTAGAAACCTGATGTTCTATCTTCTGCTTGTCTTTCTGGGTATCTCTCTTTGCAACTCTGGTGGTAAAGATGATTCAGCAAGTTTGATGAATGAATGTAGCCTATTTTTCTGGGAGGTGTTTCATTCTTGTCTATACTTTTCTCTCTGCTTTCTCTATTTCTGTTGTGCTTCTTTTCTTTAATTGAATGACCTTGGCTAGATAAGAGGATGACCCTCTATGTTCGTGAATTTTCAAGAGATGACATTGACTTCTAGGGATTGTAACAATGCTTCAAGAATTTTATTCCTCCTATTGTAGTAGATGGAACCCGAATTCCTTCTTCCCTTGCTCAGATTTTAAATTAGGAATGTGGAGCAGCCTTTTTTAATCTTTTTCTCATATCTTTCACCTCTCTGTATTGTCATGCACTGCTTTCAGTGGTACTTAGATAAGGTTCCATATTCTTGAAATTTCCATTTTAACAGGAATATTCTAGAGTGTGAGCTTGGTGAGGGTACAAAGTTGCTGGATTTGGTAGGACTGTGTTCCCTTTTATGCTCAGAAATGGATATCACTGTTCAGGAATGTTATAGTTTGGTAATATCTCCATGTACATATTTTAATCCTGTAACATGACAATGGGGACTCAAAGGCTTTAAGGAGGTTAAGGCCTTGATTTAGATGACTTGTTTGGAGTTGAAGGCTTGATATAAATGCTAAGTTCTAGATTCGGCAACCATATGTGTGTGGTTTGTGGTTATTGAGTAGAGAGACTAGAATCATCCTTGTTCTATCTTTATGAGGTGTTTGGGTTTCACTGGTTAGATTGTTTGGGTTAATCCTGCCGATGTGTTCACATCCTATCATGTGCTATGTTCAGGTTCTCTATGTGTGTTTGGGGATTGAGAGAGAAATTTTTCTGGACAATGGTGTGCGTTACTGAGGCATGACTTGAAAATGTAAATGGTAGTTGGGAGTCTTTCTGGCACAGTGTTGTGTGTCTAGTATTCCTTTGGTGACACATTGAGGACTTTCCAAGGACTCTTTGAACTCTTCAATGCATGGTTCCATATATCATATTATGAGTTTTTGTTATCTGTTAATCTATGTGTTATCAATTTATTTGATATATTTTTCTCACAGAAATGCACACTAGATGTCTAGACAGTTATGAAAAACATTTGTATGAGGGAATCAAGGCATCTGGGGAGCTTTAGCTGATGGAATATTCATGTTATAAAATTAAATAAAGATTGGGGATAAGAGGACCCCATGGTGAAATCTAGGAGGATCAAACATTGGTTATTACTCTTGTACTTTGTTTTCTTTTTTTCATAAAAATAAGGTCATTCTGTACCTGAAATGGCTTTTATAATCTGTGTGATTTTTGGTTTTGTATGAAATGATTGTGTTGCTATTCATAATTTTTGTATGTATTACTTTTTGGAACACCACAGTACCTATATTTCTTATGGATTTTTTTTTCCTGTTGCTTATTTATGTAGGAATTGTGTGGGAAGGGAGGAGTTCTTCAACTTGTTCAAGCCACAATGAAGTTGAATAACTCGCCAAAACTGAAGGAGTCTATTGCGGTGATAGCTGCTGTGTCTAGGCTAAAAGCTCGGGTTATATCTATTGTAAGTTCAAAAATTGTAATTTTCTCCAAGTGACCCTCTAGAATTTCCCTCATTGTTGCACATCACTATCTTTGGTTTGGCTGAGCAATTTCATTGTACTATCAACTAAGAAACATGTCAATGATTAGTAGAAAATGGGAACCAGGGAACTTTAGAAATGACTAATGAGCAATTACTTTTCGTTGCAATTGCTAAAAGGGCTACTAATTTGACTTTAGAAGCATTGGTTTTTTGCAGCTTCTGAATCTTTGTGAATCAGAAAATGTGTCTTATCTGGATGAGGTTGCCAGCATACCAGAAAGTTTGGGTCTGGCGAAGTCTGTTGCAGTAGAGGTTAGTGCTTTAAGGGTTATGTTAGATTATCAGGGGGTCATATTTTTTTCATATATAATCACTCTTTTATTAATGATGCTACCATACTGGTGTTATGTTTATCGCTGTCATGTACCAAAATTTGCTATCACTCAGAAACAAAAAGAAAAAGAAAAATCATTTCATTGGTGTAATGTTAGTTGTGGATTAAAACAATTAAATGGCTCTCATCCTTTGAGATAATTGTCCAACTATTTCTTGAATGATCTTCCTTCTTGTCAAAAAGGGAAGATGACCCAAAAACTATGCAGCTTATTCTATATATTGAATTGTATTAGTTTCACTTTCTTTATGCATAGTAATGTGGCCCTTTTCTTGTTTGGGTACTTAGTACTTTTGATTATTTTTTCTTCATTTTAACATAAATTAAATATCCCTTTTTTCTTGTCTATATATCTTTTACAAACTTTTAAATAGATCACCTAGTTGACAACTATCTGAATTGACACAAGGGCACTAGGTTGGTGAGAATTTCTGATATTTTTGTTCATTGGTTGAGAGAATACTGTTGAAGTTTGGAGATTCTAATGCTTCATGGACAGATTTTATACTTAAATGTATAATACTCAATAAAAAGAATCATTCTCTTCATAAACAGAGGAGATAGAACCAATTTGTTTTTTTTTTTCCAAATTCATTTCTGAAGTTGAAGTCCTCATTCAAAACTAGTTTTAAACTCAATCCACATGTGCCTTGAATCAGGGCTTTTCAAGTACTTGTACTAATACTATTTTTAATGATATAGGTTATTACATTGTTGAAGACCATGCTAAACAGAGATCTTAAACTGTTGGAGAATCACTTGGGCAAAACATACCCAAGGGGGCTTTTGCAGCTCAATGCATTGCGCCTGACTGATATCTTTTCCGATGATTCAAATTTTAGATCATTCATTACCATATACTTTGTGAGATCACTTGTTCTATGCCTTGTGTTATTATTGATTCAATAGTGCACTAATCACATGATTTCTTCTCAACTCATCGAATTCAGTTGATTTATGACATGTCATCACACAGTTTTAGAATATAGTGACCAAATTTGCCATATAGCATGTTTCACATCAATGATACCTTCATGTTCATTATCTTCTTTATCCCTTAGAATTTATATTTGCTGCTTAATTTAATTTAATTGCTTCATCTTCATTTTTTGTTGTTGTCTTATTTCATTGGCTTTCCATATTTGTCCAGGCTGATTTATTGGCAGCAATCTTGTCAATACCTTACCAACAATTTTTGGCTAGTTGGTGTTCATCTGACTTACCTCTGACGGAAGAAGATGCTTCATTGGAGTACGAGCCTTTTACAATGGCTGGATGGATTTTGAACTCATCATCAACACTAGATGTGACCAATGCAAAATCATATGAATCCAACTTTATTACAACAAACAATGCTCAAGCTTCTTATGCTCATCAGCGAACTTCTCTACTGGTTAAAGTGATTGCCAACCTTCATTGTTTTGTGCCTAAGATTTGCAAAGGTTTATTTTCTAAACCAAAATCTTTTCATATGTGCATCTAGTATGCATCTGAAAAATCATCAATTACTGATTATGTAGTTAATATTCTAGCTTTAACCCAAAATTGCAGAGCAGGAAAGGAATTTTTTTCTTCACAAGTTTCTTGAACGCCTGAAAATGGACTGGCAAGATGCACAGGCTGGATTTTCATTCAGTTCTGCACCTCAAAAAGCTGCTACTATTTGCAATAATCTTCGTAACTCCTTGACCAGCTCTTTCAGTTTGTGAGCTAAATGTTCTGCATGATTTATGACTATCTTGTTTGTCTAGGTTCATTATTGGGTCACGCAGAATCCTTAATTCCAGCTTTTCTTAATGTGGAAGACGTACAGCTCTTAAGGTAATTTGGCGTCGTACATGCAGTGTGCTCTTAATCTTGTATGGTTTCCGTCTCTAGTGAAACCTGAATTATTCTATCAAGTATCAAGCTCATGTTCCCATGGACTTAAAAATTTAGGATTAGGGAGGTAAGGTTGAGCATCAATGACCAAGATGTTTTCTGTAGTTAACCTTGTAGCTTCTATCGGAATTCTACAAATATTTCTCTTGACCTTGGTGATCCATTTGAAAGAAGGGTCTCTTAGGGTAGTTCAAACATTTAAAAAGGCATCTGCTTGAAAATTTGGAGAAATACTTTGTAGTTTAAGAAGGAAAAACAGTTCTTTGGCCTCTGTTCTATGTTTTTATCTTAACACCTTTTTACCCCATGGTTGTTTTAGATCCCAAACAATGCATTTGATAATTTGGAAAAGGTTAGGAATGGAGGTTTCCTATTCTAAAGATAGTAGGTGATCTTCAGACCTAAAGTTACTCGATAACCATAAACCATAGTGTAAAGTGCCAAAGGGGCCAACACCAACACTTTGCTATAGTTATTGCGCATCCCGTGAGGGGGATGAGATGTACAAAGCCAAATGATTAGTCACTTTTCTGTGTATTTGTCCTGTAGTTCGTATTTACTCCATGTATTCCTGCTCTCACATTTGTCGATCCTCCCTGCTCTCACATTTGTCGATCCTCCCTGCTCTTTCTCTTGCCTTTCTAATTAGCTTGCTCCCTGCTCTACCTTTGCCCCTTCCTGTATCAATTTTGGCCTTTCCTTTATCCTTTCCTCGCTCCTGACATTGAGTTTGGATAACAATTTTGTTTGGGGAGGGGTAGAAAATTCTCCAATGAGGGAAGTAATTTTGTTTTCCTCAAAAACAATGCAACTTCTGTAGGATTTGATTTATTCAGAAGGGGAGTAAAATCCGCTCACCTCTCCCCCTTACTTTTATTTACTTTCTTCTCCTTCCCTAACCCAATTTTTATTACTACAAGATTCTAAACTACAAAAGCAATCACTCACCTTCTGTCCTGAACTTCTGTAAAAGCTTCTTGCGTCTTCAAGGCATGTGTCTATTCCATGCACTCTGAGTGCCTAACACCTAAAGTTTGTCAAAATGACTCGTTTTTTAAGGAACTTTTTTTTAGTTTATATTATTGTTGTTATTGGTTGTTGTTGTCGTTGTGGTTGTGGTTGTTGTTGTCGTTGTTGTTGTTGTTGTTGTTGGCTTTTCTTTTAATCCTGGAATGATCTTCTGCGACTTCCTAGATAGAATTTTGCAAATAGTTTCCTTTCTGCTTGTATTTTTGGAACGAAAAGCTTGACTCTTCTTGATTTTGTTAATAAATTACAAAATGGAGGGTGCAAGCTTTGTTGTTGTTGTTGGTTTTTCTTTTTCTCATGGGATGATCTTCTCTAACTTCCTAGATAGAAATTATCATCTCTAACTTTCTAGATAGAAATTTGCTCATGAGCTTCCTTTCTGCTTGTATGTTGGAAATGAAAAGCTCGACTCTTCTTGATTTCATAGATAATTTACTAAAAGGAGGGTGCAAGCTTTGTTGTCCTGAGTCCTCCTTTTTTATATGAGTGTCACCCACTTGGTGGCTTTATAATATAATACTATAGAACTTTCAAAAATATGATACAAATATACGAATGCACAAATGAATTTGTTGGACACCAGGAATTTTATTAGGCATGTAGCAAAAGAAAAGGGATTCTTAAGTTTGTGGTTATATGGGGAGGATGAGCCTCATCTTTTTTTGTCTGTGGTGAGACTTGGGAGTTGCTGGAAGAAGGTTTCTTGTGTTTTGACACAAAACCTGGATATGGTATTGCGCCATTGCTATACTTTACGGTCTCTTAAGTGCATTATTCCTGGCAACTATTATACTTTTATTATGATTTTCAACTTGCAATATTTTGTATTGATGACGGAGCATCTAGTTCAGATAATAACCTTATGCAAATACATACAGAGATGTGTAGGAGTAATAATGTTGAAAATTTAAACAGAAACATTTCCAAGTTGCTTTGGAGGTTAGAGGGCCAAGTTTTGAGTACGTATTTATTCAACAAATACATATGCATATTATGGCCAAAACCACCAGTCTTGTCTCTAACTTCTTGGACAGGCCGCCAATAGTAGGCAGAGTAATTGGTTACCAAGTCCCATCTATAGTTTATATACTCCGCAGGAATGGGATGGAATATGTTGTGTATGAACGTAAAAGCAGTCAAGCAGTGCAAGTACTTTTTCTTGGTGGTTAATACTGTGTTCTCGCTTCTCAGACAATTGGCTGAAGAAATACCTTTTGCAGAATGAAGCCAAGTCAAAAGACATCTTTCTTTGGGCTTGGTTCTTCAGGGTAAAAATTATTTAGCGCACAAGTATTTGCTCCTTGTGCATCTGTTTGCTTAACAAACTCTCTTGATCTCCTTCCAAAACTTGGCCTTGAATTGCCGTGTTTATTTTGTTCGTTTCTTTGTCCTGGGTTAGTTTTGCTCAAATATAATAAGTACATTTGTTTATGTTGCAGGCTTTTCCTTACTCAGTTGCAGTCACACACTGGTTCAGTTGATTGTGAAGTTAATAGAGCATTGGTAAATGTGAATCCTTGACATGATGTGGAACTGTTTGCAAACTTGACCTACCTAAATTTGGCTACCTGTTTCTTGACAGTGGCTATTATTGTCAACAGGACCTTGAATACGCAAGAGGATGTTCGTCTTTTCAAGGAAACGTGGATTTTGACCATAAGTCCGGACACTCTAAATTGAGAGAAGGTACTTCAGAAAATTCAGCTTTTCCGGGAGTGGGCAATTCTTGCACTAAACTTGAGGGTAATGCTGAAGCTGATGGTGCTATGCATGATCATAAGACATTTGAACTTAAATTTATTAAAGCTTTGGCTGAGGGTTTAGTAGAAACTGAGAAGGAGACTCACAATGAAGAGACAAGTGGATCAGATTCAAGCTCTACAAGAGGGAAGAGCACTGCTGATCAAGTTGGCAATGGTGAAAATTCTAAATCAAGTGTTTATTTTCATAGTCCTGATGTCGTGGGTGTTCGACAAGATGAAAAATTTGATAGTGTGAGTTGTGAAGACAAGCAAGTGAAGAAACGTAAGCGACATATAATGAACGATAAACAGATTTCTTTAATTGAAAGGGGACTACTGGAGGAACCTGATATGCATAAGAATGCTGCTTCCTTACAATCATGGGCTGACAGATTAAGTTTACATGTAAGAGAACCTTTTTTTTGGCAAATAAAATCAATTTTATTACCAAAGCATTAAAAACAAGTGCATACCAACAGAACACTAGTACACATCTTCCTAAAGTGCAATTACCTACGTTCTAGGAAGGTCTGTAAATAAACACTCTTCATTTGCAGCATTGCACTTTAAACATACAGTTTTACTTTTATATATTTATTAAAGTTATTTAATGATCCTTATCTGTGGTCCTTGCAGGGTTCTGAAATCACATCTTCACAACTGAAAAATTGGTGAGCCAACTATCCCTTTCGAACTGCACATATATTATTGTCTTGTGTTCCTCACCTATTTATTGAGATGCTGTCCCTCTTTCTTTAGCCTTCTCCCTTTCTTAAAATTCATTGATAGCTTAACTGCTTCTCATAGCGTATCCTTGCAATCATAGAAGAAATTGCGGATGCAATCAGTGTAATGGTCGTGTTATCGTGGATGCATCTTGTGAAGGATGAATAAAATGGATCATGGCCAACACCTGAATCTTTCCAAAACATTCACATTAATGGGTTTAAGACTTATTTACAATTTTTTTGTTTTAAAAGGACCCTTTCTACATAATATAACTAAATCAATCATAATATGAGTGTATTATATATAATTGTGAAATAATATGTAGTTATTACTTAAGATATCATGTTTTTTATACTTAGTAGGTTTATAAATTATTTTGGTGAACTTTTACAAAAGAGGGGAAGTAATGGGTCAAAAAAAGATTTTTATGTGGCAAGCCACATCCTTTTCCTTGCATTGTTCATTACATTATTTATTGAACAATGCATGGAAAAGGATGTAATATTAGTTTGTTGGGTTGTAGGAGTTACAGGTAGGTAATAATTTAGTGAGTAGGTTTATTCTCCATCTCTGGATATATACAAGCTAGCATTGAAAAAAGCTATTGTAGGGGTGGTGAAAATTTCCCTAGTAGTATTTGTGTCAATTATGATTTTAGAAAATTTAAGGAACAATAGTTTTTATGTTGAAATTAAACTTTTTAAAACTTCGACCATAGATTAGTGTAACAATTATGTTATGTAATAGTAAAACAAATCCTTTACTGATTTTAATACGATGAAGTTTTTATGATGTGTAAACAAGTCGTAGACTTTATGTTAGCCTTAAATATATTTACCTTATTGCAAGTTACAACCTAGCCCTCATGTATTAGTAGGATTTGATGCACTACATCGTTTCCGTGGAGTATGTGTTTTGGTAATTAATCAAGATTGAAGAATGTCAACCCAAGACAATTCATTAGCCCATAAAAGCTCCTTGGTAGGGCCCTAACTTCAATGAACGTTTAAAGGTCATATTGCAAAAAGATTGAAACTAGGAGAATGAAGCCAATGAGAAAATACCTGTGTATGTTTTGCCTTTGTTGCCTAATCATTAGCCTCTAAACACTCAAAATCTTAGTTCTTTATTTAATTAAGTTAAAAAATTCATGAATAAATTTATTGAGTTATTTTATTAACATTTTTTCTTGGGGAACACTTATGTTTTTAGAAATTTCTTTTAAAAAAGCATACTCCTTCTGTCCAAGATTAGTTTTTATGCTTTTTTTTTTATCAATCCTAGAACAGTTTTTAGACTTTTATTATAGGAATGGGACCTATAATTATTTTATTATGCCTTTCTTCCAATTACCAAAATTTAGGGTCTCACCTTCTCTTATATTCAATAAAAAATACATCCTGCTATCTTTTATCACGTTTACTTTTCAACAAAATAATACCATACTATCTCCTTTCATAACTACTTTTAAATAAATTAACAATTGATAAATGAAACCTATCATCTAAAACTATGTGCCCTAATAAGTTTTCAACTAATGTGGAACTATGGGAGCATTAATATTTACATTATTTAGAGTGAAAATTGAGAAATTGGTCTCAATCATAATGTTAAAAAATTATAACTAAAGTACAACCAATATTAAATTGCACAAGTAGATGCGTAATAATGCAAGCAAAAGGAAGTGAATTTAAAACTAAATATTCTTGTTGGTAGCAAAGAGAGTGACACAAATTGGGAAAAAAAGGTTAATGCACAAAAATTACTCTATAGTCGATAGGTTAAATGAACTCCTAGTTTAGACTTGGATTTTTTGGTGATATGGGTTTATATAGGGAGTAGGTGATTTATATTAGTTTTATGACCTTATTTAAATTTAATTAGCAATATGTTTATTATGGTAATGGAAGTCCACCTTTCCTAAAACTCTTCTTGGGTTGTTCATTCTCCTTCCATTGGTGGCAATGGTAGTTATTATCTGTTCCCTTAATGGACCGACTCTTTTGTAGTCCAATTCTAGATTAGCTGGCAAGTTGCATTCAGGGTTTGAGGTGGAATCTTATAGAGGAATTTGTTTGATTTGTGATGATTTCTTTTCCTTTATACTTCGTATCTATGAGCTTCACGAATTATTTGCATAATTACTTCTACTTTGAGTCTATTGTTTAGGTTTTTCTTCAACATTTTACTATATAAAGGCGTGTTTCTTTAGGAATTTCTCTTTATTAATTGTAAAATTGTAAAACATAAAGGAAAAATTAAAATGAAAAATATAACTTTTGACCCATCTTGTCCATAAAGGCCAACCTTCATTTTATTTCTGAAAAATCCCACCTTTTCATGTGTTGTATTTTAAAGACACTCTTGACCGATTACCTGTTAAACGGGTCACTCGACTTCATATCTTTATCTTCCTCACATTTATCTTTCCATAGTTCTTTCTCAGTTACATCTCATCAATTTGGAGAAACACTATTATGCTCACAAGTCAGCTCTTCTTCCTTATTTTTTACCTTATATTTCTTTGTTCTTTTGCTTATTTTTTTTTTATTTTTCTGGGTGTGATTAAGAACCATTGATCTGATCAAGCTCTAATCAAGCTGATATAGCCCAATAGTACTACAGACAAGATACAAATTGGAACAAGAGAGTAAGTGAAGCAATGTCAATGGAAAAAGTCACTCTTCGTCATCATCCTTCAACTTCTTAACCCTAATCACAATCAAAATTCTATATTCTCAATCAAGTCAAAGCTTTCAATCTTCATCCCTCCTTCAATCATGACATCTCAATCTCCCTCTTATTCCCCTGAATCAGAAACTCTTCTCTCAAAAAATCCACCAAAATTCGACCCATCTCAGCCATCCAATCTTATCTCGTACCCAATCAAAACCCTTGAAGAGCTCGAATCACAATCATATTTCGACTCATTTCACTACCCTTTTAACAAATCTTTAACCCCTTGCAATGGGAATGTTAATTTACCTCAAAGACCTCGGCTTTTGGTTTTGCCATGATATGGCTGGTGGGTACTTGGATGGTGATAAGCGGGTCCAAGGTGGGACCAACTATAATTCTTATGCGATTTGCCATTGGTATTTGATGGATGTTTTTGTATATTTTTTGCTCATAATTTGGTCACCATTGCTCCTCCTTCCTAGGTTAATACTGCTCACAAACATGGAGTTAAGGTACCCTTTTCAATCTAGTACTCAATAAGTTCTAACTAGGATAGTACTCGTGTGGTGGACCGGGTTTGATGTGGTTTTGCTAAATGCCTCGTGTTTTGCTTTATATTGTGTTCTGGATGAAGGTCTTGGGAACTTTCTTGACAAAATGGAATGGGGAAGAATTGTGAGTGATCAACTTCTATCAAGTACAATCCTGATAAATGAACATTTGAAGAAAAAAAAACAGAGGGGCTAGGTGGTCATCAACCGCCATGTCATCAACAATGACCTGCTTGGCAAGCGGTCATTTTTTCATTAAACACTTTAAAATACAAAACATACAAAGGTGGGAACTTTCAGAAATGAAATGAAGGTTGGCCTTTATAGACAAGATGGGTTAAAGGTTGTATTTTTCATTTCAATTTTTCCAAACATATATCTATCTATCTATCTATCTATCTATCTATCTATCTATCTATCTATCTATCTATCTATATATATATATATATATATATATATATATATATATATATATTAGTTATTTTACCTACGTGGTGCTCCCTATGCTCTTGAAAGTTCTCTTTTATATATTTACCCAGCTTAGATATGTTATTGATAGGTTGGGATGTTGGACATTTAGGAAGGATTACATTTGCCAAAAGATGAGCACAGTTATTACACTTTTGCCAAAAGTGCCTTGCTTTGACTTATTAATGTGTGCTAGCTGAAAAGGGAGGGGATGTGCCTCACGTATAGGCTCAAGTATATGTTTGTTGAGATTGATGTGTGGAAGGATTAATGAATTCGAAATCAGGATGCTTGGAGTATGGCTGGAGTACAAATATTGAACATAAGAAAAGGGAGAACCGGCTATGTTGATTTATGTACGTGTGACAGTGATCAGCAGGTACACTGGTAAAGGAGAGTATAGAGATGGGATTATAGGGGCTTTAGAAGAATTCGTGAAGTTGATTTGGATGCCGAGTTAAAGTTGATGTGTTAAAAATGGATTTACAAAGCTATAGAATTGAGCTTGAGTGGTACCTTTTTTATCAAATGAACTTGAACTATGTCCTTGAAGCTAATATTCCATAGACCATAGTCCATAAATTACCACTATTCAAGCTGCTGAATCTTGTGATTTGTATGACCACCATTACAGTGTATTACATTGGACGTTAGGTGGTTCACCAGGCTAACTGAAGGAAGTTAATAAATAATCTATGAACTTTCTAGACTCTGCTACTCTCAAGGTTGCTTTGGTCATCTGATACGTTAATAACTGAACATGCTTATGCTTAACTTTTTCACTTCTGCTGCCTCCCTTGTTTAGAAGCTAGACTGGAGTTTTATTCTAATTATCGCTGTTCTTCTAAATAGGTTGAATAATAGGAAAGCAAAGCTTGCACGAGCAGCTAAGGATGGTCGCCCGTTATCTGAGGAGAATACAATAGCCAACAAGGCAGTTGGGTCCCTTATGCAAACAACTTCTGATTCTCCCGAAAGTCACCTAGAGGACTTTATTGCACCGTCTGCTGCCAAGGACCACACCCAAGCGACTGCAATTCAGAGAACTAGTTCAGGGATAGGCATGAACTCAAATCTTGAGGCAAGCAGATTAAACTTGCAAACTGAGGGGTCCCGTACAGAATCTACTTCTGTAAACTTTGAGGCAGGTGAAGCTGTAATACTTACAGATACTCTTGGGAAAGAAATTGCTAAAGGAACTGTGTATCAGGTAGAAGGTGTATGGCACGACTGCAGTCTGGCAGATACTAGAACTTGTGTTGTTGATATTACAGAACTCAGGTCTGAGAGAATCTTGAGGCTTCCTCATCCATCTATTGAAGCAGGTGCCACATTCGAACAGGCTGAAATAAAGATTGGAACTATGAGAGTGTTATGGGATTCTGGTCGAATGCTCAAGCGGTAGATAGATAGCATTGTGAATATCTTCTCCGTTAGAAATGAGAAAATTTTTAGGAGGCGAAGCAGAGATGCTGGTGAAGCTGATCCAAGATAAAGCCGCGCCACAAATTTAGCTGAACATATTGACAGGTTTAGTTGGGCGCTCTTTTTGAATGTAGAGTGCTATTTCTTGTATAGCATCTTGAATGTAGATAAACCCTGGAATAGTAATCGTGCTCCCTTCAAACTTCGGTCCATGTTGCAATTCAATTAGTAATGCTTACTTGCTTAGCTTACATGGCCAAGGGTTGTAATATAACTCTTACTCACGTAGATTACCATCAATGGGAAAAATTAGTCCTTGAACTGTGTTTTGGCGAATTTCCCAATGATTACAACAAAAATAAATTATGATAAAACATCAGGATACCTCTAGTACTGATATAAATGATATGCTTGTACTAGATTTCATCCTACATAAAATGAATTATTCTGAGAATTCTCTTCAATACTGTCTATCATAAATGTAGTTAAAAGTTTATGGTACTAACATATAAGGTTGTGACTTATGGTAGCAGGTGGCACTACAATCTACTAAGGTTTTTGGTACCAAGTCTTAAAAAGCGGTACGAGGCCTCAATGTTGAGCCTCTAAATCTATAATGTTTTATACTTTTTTTAAGACCGTCACTTGTCATATTTATCAATGGAGTACTAATTCTTAATGCTTTGATATAATAATATGTGAGTGATTATTATGCACATTTCTTTGAAAAAAGCTTTTGAACAAATTTATCATTTTTATAATTTATTTAATGGGGACTCAACTTTGATAACACTCTCTGTCCCGTTTGAACTCATATTTAATCACCCATTAGATGGTCTAATATGCAAAATTATCGTCTTATTATTTTTTGTCATTTAGATGTTTTGGCTATCACTTGGAACAATCAAAGCTGGTGCTGTTGGTGAGATGAAGACGAAATTAGAGGGAGATGAACAATATAGTGACGATTTTAGTATGAGTTTAGCTGAATCCATACTTAAAAAAAAAAAAAAAACTTCCGATGAGGCACTTCCAGTATAACATAAGCTTAACCCGGTTTGAATTCATTCACTCAACTTTTTTTTATTTTTTTCCTCTTTTCAATACATAATTTCTCTCCCTGCACTTTCTAACCCCGTAACCGTAACTTGTGCCGCACGCCCGCATTGCCGACCCCTCTACCTCCTACCGGCTTCCGCTCCGGCGCTCCCCCCACCTAGTCCCGGCACTCCGGCACTCCAGCCTGGTAGCCCACTGCTTCAGTACAGCAGTGCTTCACGCCATCAGCCTACTGTGCCTTCACGCATCTTGCATCTTCTCCGCCTCTCTGGTGCGGCGGTGCTCCGGCTGCTCCCACCGTCCCACTCCACTAAGGCCGAACCACCCACTCCGTAAGGCGCTACTCCTTGTTTTCTCATTCCTATTGATTTGAATTGGGGATTATCAATTATGTAAATTGGTCATTTGGGAATTGAATGATTGTTATTGATTACTTTGTTATTTTGAAATGTTGAATTTTTTATTTACTTGAATGATTGTTATTGATTACTTGATTTATTTGATTAATTGTTGACTTTATTGTTGATATTCAATTAGAGAAATAGAAACATAAGGTCATAAGTTGGTTACTTGATTGTTGTTAATTATAGAAAAAGAGTTAGTATATTAATTGTTGTTTACTTGATTACTTGATTCATGTTAGTCACTTGATTAGTTGTTGTGGAAGAGATTAGGATATTAATTAGTTAATTAGTTTATTGCTCTATTATTTTATTAGCTTACTGTTAAAGAATGTTGATTACTTGGTGAAACTTATAGTCTTCAAATTTTCAGTTTGAACATCAAAACTCTCGTATTCAGTCGTAATCGTTCATTTGGACAGTTGGAACCTCGAATTGTTCTTTATAATTTAAAATTTTAGACCATTTTATGTATTTCTTCATTTGGTAGATTCCGAACCCATAGCACAAAAATCTTGGCACCGTCATTGGTAGGAGGCCCTCTTTCCTTCAATGATTATTTAAGTGAATGAATTTTTCTGTTTGTGACTGGGAATTAGTTTATGAATTATTGGAATTGTGGATTGATTGTTGTAAATTGTGTTTATGATGTGGACGTTGAATTTGTTGTTTCATAGTGCAAATAGAGGTGGTTGTTTTATGTTTTTGGTTGAATTTGCGTGTATTAGCCATTACCATTTGTTCCTCCTAATTGTAATGTAGAATCAAGGCGGTTTCGAGGCGAGTGTTGTGATTTTGTTTGAATTGTAGTCACTTGATTATAAAATTAATAGGCACTTTGTGTTGGATCTAGAAATTGGGTCTTCTTTGAAGTAGTTGGGTTTGATGGCATTAGGGTATGAGTATAGTTATTTGTCATGAAAAAGATGAGGAAGAGTGATGAAGTTTATTGCTTGAAGGAAAAGAGATATTTTTTGGTTTGGCTGCTAGACATACCTGAATAGTCTTGTAGGATTTTCCACTAAAACTTTGGTGTGGGATGGTGAGACTCGTCTGGAAGATTGCGATGGAAGAGAGGGGTTAAGATGTTTTTAGAACATGAGCGATTGGGGGCAGGGCTTCCATGTTTTGCAAACTCGCTAAGTTGCCGGAAATGGACGATGTGATTAGTTTGGTTAGTAAATGGGTTTGGGTAGGCAAGGGAATCAACTAATTAGACACAGACCTGTTTTATAGGTTACCAGTCATTTTGGCCATCTAAAATAGATGGGTTAAAATGGTTGTATTATTCTGATGTATATTATTCTGGAGGGAATGTCGGAATAAAAACAAGTTATGCCACTAAACCGTTAGTACCTTTGTTTTAAAACAATTGCAATGTTATAAAAGATGTGATCAATGTCAATAATAAATGGATATAAAGTCAAAATGGCTCAAAAGCAGACCTAATACGATGTATGTCATTCCTTTGTAACCAACTACTCCTAAATCCTACCAAAGTGCCAAATAACAATCCATAATGTATTAATAATGCCCTAATGATTTTTTTATCCTATCCTTTACTTTCCTTTTATCCGGCTTCAGTGTGGGTTAATGGTAAAATTTATATTCCCCTTCATAATATTTTTGGGTTGAATTGTGCTATAATTGCTTGAACTTAATATACAGTATTTTTTAATGTCTTAGAGATCATACTGTTTGCTTGGTTAACATTATGAGTTGAAATCGTAATCAATGAGTTATTGTTTGCTTTTGTCATGATTCTAACTAACTATATTCAGGAATTACTTTAAAATGCATGTTGTTTGAATAGAGCAGATGGCTTCAAAAAACTGATGATGAACCACAACAAATATGGTATACTATGGAACAATTTTATACATATTCAATTCATCTGACATTGCTGGAATTTCCAAATCAGTTGTGGGTCTATTCAGTGGGGTCACCTTCTTTACAGAGTTGGAGCCTAGGTGTTTGATTTTGTGCCTCGAGTTTTGACCGCAGTTGTGTTTCAATTGCTATCAGTGTGTGTATGTGTTTAGTTTGGGTAGAAGGTTTGTTAGTCTAGTGAACTTGTTGGTTTTCTTCTTGATTGAGTATTCCGATGGCTTTGTGACAGCCTGACAGGGTAGAAAGTTGCTGGGGTTGGGTATGAGAGCCTGGGATGGGTGGGGTGAGAGAGAAAATGGGTGGTGTTAGTGATTGGGAGATTGTCTTCATGGTAATGGTGGTGGTCAAGGAGGGTAATCCAGAATTCTAGACATGGCAGATTCCAATAGCGAGTGATGATTGAGTAGGGAGACTTTTGTAGTAGTTACTTAGGAATCAAATTTTGAATTAAGTTTATGCTTGAATTTGTTTTGTCATATTGTCTATCTGAGTATAAAGTTTGAATGGATAGTTATGAATCAGGTTGAAACTTATTGCCATGATGGTCTTCTTAAAGGACATTGCACCAGCTGCATCAAACAACATTGATACTAGATTCATACTGTTAGACAAAGGTAATATAGTTGTGGAAGGCCAAAACAAGACCTGTTTGGCCCTTGTGGCTGATGAGACTGCTGCGGTGCATTTTCAGCTTTGGGGACAGGAATGTGATCTTTTTCAGCCTGGTGATATCATACAGCTCGCTAATGGCATATTTTCCTATCAGCGTAAGAATCTTGTGCTAAGGGCAGGCAAGAGAGGAAAGGTTGAGAAGACAGGTGAATTTACATTGCCATACGTTGAAACACCCAATATGTGTGAAATTAATTGGGGTCCTGATCCTAACAACCCAAAGAAGTATATTCAGGGAACTGTCATTTCTACTTATTCCCGCATCTTTCATCCGGTTCGTTAGTTCTTGGATCATTTTTGTTTGCGTCTGTTTTCCATAGTTTCCCATATCAAACCGTATTGCATGATTTGGGGTAAAGCCTTTACTGGATCTCTGTGACTTGTTTAGAACAGTTCTTGGATAACTTCGTTTCTGTTACCCATGAAAAATAAGCTACAGTTTCTGGGAAGTCCAAAAAAAGAAGAGAAATAAGCTACAGGTTCGTGGTTGTTTGCAAGATGAAACTGCTTCTATGTTGTGTCTGCTTTGGGAGTATTGATCTTGCTGCAGGTCTTCTTTCTAGAGCATAAAGTATGCTGCAACTCTGCTGCAGACTCAATTGATGAAACTCTTTTGTAGTTGATTCTCTATCACAAAGAGATTGGTTGTGGATCAGATCAGGGGAATTCTTAATTCCCCTTTGCAGTCAAGATTGTACTTGCTTCATGTTATACCGGTAACATCTCCTTTGACAGAACTGTCCTTTTTCATTTTGAGACAAGGAGGGATCTTTGAACATAAAATAGTTGCGTTTTTCGATTTAGTTTTAATGTAATCATGGGTTTTTGTATCTCTTCCACTGGCCTTTCCATTGCATGCTATCTGTTTATTTCAACAGGTTGCATCTTGCTCTACATTTATTGTGAAATTTAGAGATGCTTCCTTTTGTCGAACATGATAATAATTATTTGATATTGCTACAGCGTACTGCCAAGCAAGCATCATTATTCTCCTTAGTCCGAATACTCTGAAATTCACAAGTTCGGACTCGTTATTCAATGCTAAAGATAAAAACTGTAGCCCGAAAATAGGGTTATATTTATTTTCGATTTAAAAAAAAAAACAAAAGGTTAATGAATACACAATGGAAAGGGAAAAAAAAAAGATGGGAGTGGATTATAAGCACCCGATGTTGTAAATGACCACCTCGATGGCACTTTATCATCAGGGGTTAGATCTAATATGTTAGTATTTCTACACATTTAACACAACTCCGTTATTTTCCATTCATTAAATTATTCATTCTAAACCACGTTAAGAGAGTCCCTATCGAAAAAATGAAGGGCACGTCACCAAGTAAAATGAGGTTTTTGATCATAAACAAAGATTCAATCCCTCATCCACTGAAAACAATACATGCTTTTTAAGAATGAATTAATTACAGGTAAAAATAATTTCATTTTACAGTAAATGAACACTCGAATATAAAGTTTCTCTCAAATGCTTCTGCATCTCCTTATGGCCAGGCTTTACACTACAGTTCTACAAAAACAAAGTATCTATGGCTTAATGCATAGGCTATCAAAATTGGAACTAACGCTTTTACAATATCAAGGCTACATGTACAAAGGATGAGGTTTACACTATCTAAGAACCTTGAATTAAAAATGGCTCACAGCACAGACCTGTAATGTGTATGAAGAAGGTTGGTAAGCATATGCAGATGTTATGGCAATCGATAAATCTGGGCACATAGAGGCGACATATTGCCGGATAGTTATAGTTCAACTTCAGATATATGCAAGTGAATTACGGTCATGATTAGGCTGTGGCCTGCCTCTAGTAGGAGTCGGTGGCCTTTGGATGTTGAGCTCCTGAGCCATGCAAGAAGCAAAATTAGTACAAAGCAACGGGAACAGAGATAAATTAAGTCAAATAAAAACGTCTGAAAGAAATCCCAAGGATTTTGTGGACTATACCTGCATCCAGGTATCATCCAAGGAACGTTCTGGAGAGGTCTCAGGTGATTGTATAGGAGGTGGCAAGGGATGAATCAACTTTGGGACCACTACTAAACCACGACCAATGACCAGAATTGCTCCAGCATTGTTAGCAGACCCTGGAAAAACTCACGATCAGAATTCAGGATAGAATAGGGTGAATTAATTTTAAATATGATTGAATACTGTAGTTACCACAATAGTTCGTAGCAGAGAAAAGTGTGATCAACTGCCCTTGAGCAAAACGTTCAAAACCATCCATCACACATTCATGGGCTCTTATGATAAGCTGCAGTTTGTTCTTTTTACAAAATTCTGTGACTCGGTCAGGCTGCAAACACCAGATGCAAAAACCTTATTCAATTTAATAATAATAGATAAAAAAAAAACTTCATCAAAGAGAATAAGCACACAATCTTCAAAGAAGGCTAGGAAGTTGGACATAAACCACTCCACAGTGTAGTGGCACATTACTCCCATAACTTAGCATAATAGCGGCAACTCAGCCCAAAACTTGTGTGAGAGTGTGTGGCTCTGTAACTAAGTCTTATCACATTTTGTGAAAAAATTTGACCAGCTACTTGTGTGTTCCCAATAAGTTTAAAGAAACATAATGTGCCTCTGACAATTTATGCTCCCTTCCTGGAATAAAAAGTTGCATAACGTTTCCAGATATAGCAAAAATTATCAGATTTCCTAATTAAGTGATGATTTAGATTAGATTTTCCCTATATCCCAATGTAATACAAGGTGTTCCAGTAAAATAGGCATATTAGGGACAGAGATATAATGCAATAACTAATCCTGGAGAGGGGGACAAAGGAGAACAAATTATCACATAGTTGCACTTCACCACAAAAATGCATCCATAAGATATCTCTAGACAAAAATTAAAAGAGCAAGCATCCCTAACACATAATCCATTCATCTCCTCATCATATAGAACCCGACAATCCACCCGCTATCGCCAAACCATGTCCCTGCAAAGCACTTACCCTTTCCTAAATTCCTGAAAGACTCAGCTGGAGAAATTCTGGCCATCTCCATCATCCTACTGATAGAAAATAAAAAAAATACTCCCTCTGTCCCTAAAAGAACGCCCTAATCCACTATTTGGAGTCAAAGTTTAAAAAGTTTGACCATGAATTTTCATTATGTTATAAGAAATAATATATTCAAGTAGGATCTTGTTGGATGCATCTCAATGTAAATTTTTAGAACATTAAGTTTTCATAATTTTTTGTCTTACGGATTTGGAGATAAAAAAGTTTAAAGCCATCTATTGGAGACCGTAAAAGTCAAATTGGGGCAATATTTTAGGGACAAAAGGAGTCTATACAATCTTTACCAAAATTTCACAGGCAATTCAACATTAATCTTTGAATCATTTTGTTTCTGAAAAGAACAAAAAACATAAATCTCTTCAAAGTTGAAATTATAGGAGAATAACTCTAAATTTCCCAAAGTTGCTGTATATTATCTGTTGCTTCGAAGCTTTGGGCCCTTTTTACCTATATAACGTCTTTCTATGACTAGGCAGTGTATATAGTGTTACTTTACAACTATAAATTTATATAATGAAGCTAATGCCAGAGAAACTGTGGCCAGAAGATGAGGTGCAACAGCCTTAAGCATAATATGAGTGAATATTCCACCCTCCTTCCACAAGTAAAAAGGGCATCAACTAATGAACCAACACTGTGTTGTGAAAATCTTTGAACTTTGTGTAAATGATAATAACTCTACCAAAGTATCCTATCGAATTGAACACACTAAATAGCTAGTTGCATGCCATCGAATTCACACATCTTAAATCTTGAAGGTAATCCCCCATGATCAAGGAGTCCTACAAAAGTACTCCATAACCGATAATTTAATTTCAAACTGTTCATGGAAAAAGTTTAAAAGACAGTCAAATATGTGAAATTTAGCAGCATAAAACATACCCCAAATGTAACTAAACCAGGACCTCTAGCATTTGGTCTCAGACCCTCTATACTATCATTTTCCGTGGGATCAGACCTGCATAGAATCATATTGTAAGGTTTTGAAAGCAGCAGAAAGTTAAAATAGGAGATAATATGCAAATTCTGATATACCACAGCAAATCCATCAGAACTATAGATCCAGCATCCATTGTTATAGGCCTCTCAAGTTTCTCTATTTGTTCCACTGCTTGTATAGACCTTCCAATGCCACCATGCATACATATAATTTTCTTCTCAATAAGGGCAGCAAGTGGAAGATAATTGAAAAGCTGATTGAACCGTGTCCATGCCCATATGCCATCATTCTCCCCCTACAATCATTTGCAATGTTAGAACAATCTAGCCATCGTTCTCCCCTTACAATCATTTGTAATATTAGAACAATCTAGCCATCGTTCTCCCCTTACAATCATTTACAATGTTAGAAAAATCTTGCACACTCCTGTAATGCTTTATCCATCCCAAAATAAGGGCTACAATTCCCATTCGCCAAAAAACAACTCGACTAATGGAACACATTCTCTTGAGTTAGAAAATGTGCTCCAATCGAAAAGCATGTTGAATGTCAAACAATCCTAGTGCAAAGGGCTACAATTTACTTTTCTATGAAGAACATGGCACTTTTCTAGGACATCCAAAATATTCATCCAAAAATGTATTTTTGGTCAGAAAGTAGATTAGAAAAAGTCAACATTACCATTCTCTCGATGCATTCAAGACGAAACCCAAAGAGTGCATTAATATCAGCGGCTTCATGATTACCACGTATCAAGTGAACATTTTCAGGATATTCAATCTTCAAAAAAGATAGATATTGCAAATTTGTCAGTTTACTTCATACATTTGTAGTGTGTCAAAATTTTAAAAAAACAAAGCAATTAAGCAAGAGAATAGTGGCAACATGCCTTCAGAGCAAGAAGTAAAGTAATAGTTTCTAAGCTATGCTGCCCTCGATCAACATAGTCACCTAAGAACAAATAATCAATATACCTGAAACAGAAAAAAAAAAATATGATTAATTGGCATAAACTGAAAAGTGACTCAAAAGTTAACTTACAATCAAAACAAAACAAGACCAGTAAAAATTGAAGAAAAATTTGAAATGTGTACCTAAAAACTGAGAAAAGGGAAAGGGATAGAAGAATAAACCTACGAGGCAAACCAATCATAATTCATAAGTGTACTCCATGAGGACATCACATAACTTATTCCTCATTCTACCTCAAACCATAAAATTGTCCATTTATCATACAAATGCAAAAGTCTTCCAAATATTTCTTTCCAAGCATACTATATAAAGCGTCAATAATGCAGGCCCACTAACTCATTGGCATGGACTAACTAACTTATGGTCATGGAGCCAAATATGAAGTGAAAATTGCAACATTAAAATAAAAGTATACATTGACAGCAAAATAAAATAATAAAGGGCTAAATATCAATAACAATAAACAACAGCAACGTGTTCAACATGTAACCAAACATCATGATTGGGGGATGCCCAGTTTAAAGCTGGCATATCCCGCTTTGGTATTAATAAAAGAACAAACATCCTAGAAGTCAGTGAATTCAAATAACCTCATCTGGTTTTCTTCATGTCAGATGCTTTGCAAAATGCGGCCAGTACATCTAAAATTCATTACTATATTTTACCAACTATGCGTATAAATTTACAGATAATCACTACACTAAGAGGAAATTTGTAAGACCATAAAGAAGCTCACGAAAGGGAAAAATTGCTCAATTCCATTGAAATCCATCATGTCTATTCTAGTAGGATAAAAAACAAGAATAAAGAATAACAAATTTTATTAAAAAAAACTGTTCACAGGGGAAGTTGATCTTTGACTTACGTAATGTCACCAGCAGTTGAAGGAAATCCATATTCATCAAACAATCGCATCAAATCTCCAAACTGTCCATGGAGGTCGCCGAAAACTTTAATTGGAGCTTTCAACTGAAGAACACTTGGCTCATGCATAAAGATCTGTTCAGCAGCATGGCAAATCTCACCCACTTCATAAGAATCTAAGAAGAATTTCCTATTAACAGGAGGTTTCCAGTTCCGGGGTCTAAGTAAAGTAGAGATGACCTGCCAAAAGTTGAACAGCAATTAAAAACAGAATAATTAAATAAATAAATGATATAATTCAGTTTTCTGTGTCCAAGAATAAAAATAATATCATCTCTTTAAGTCACCTACTTTTCTGTGCAAACCCTGAGGAGACTTTTGCCTGTTGAACTTTTTGCCAAGAGTTGATTGGTCACTACTGACAGGTATCATCCTCCGGCTCTCATTTTCAAACTGATCAAGAGATAACTGCCGCACCATCCCACCTAAGTTCCCGACAGTTTCTTTAGCAACCACAACCTGTGCCAATGAACAGTTCAATACTGGAAAACCAAAGGCACAATCAAAATATACTAAAGAAAAAGTACATACAGCTCTGGGATGGAGGTGAACATCAACTTCAGTATCACTACCATCTGAAGGAGTATCTGCTGTAGGTGTGCTGCCTCGTGACAGAGGCGAATCATCTGGGGGAGATGTGGATGCAGCCTGAGCAGCTTGCCAGACAGTCCTAACTGCTTCAACTTCAGCAGTAGATGCCTCCACAAGTTTATCCACAGATTTCTTTCCCAAGCTGAAAACAGATGTTTAATGTTCAAGAGCATTCAACCAAGTCCAGTAATCCACAACAAAGATAATTCAAGACAAGCCAGCAACTTCTACCTTACACCACCAGCTAGGGTTTTTTCATGTCCTCCATCTACAGTTATGGAGAGAGGCATAGTCAAACAAGGTTGATTAATTCCGGGGCCAGTCAGGCTAGAGGGCCTCTCAGGTATCAAAGGAGGGGAGTTATCATCAGACAGTGATACCGCATTCTCTGCAACCAGGAAGTCATCTAGCAGTACATCTGCATGAAAACTCATATTATTTCATGCTCATAATAAACTTAGCGTAAAACTTCATAAATCAGTCTGCAGTACATAAAAATCCATTCCAAAAACAAGTGGCAACTTGATTTTCTTTCTTTATTTCAATATTACTAAGTTTTTAATAACAATTCCTCAACTGCTAGCATAACTCTAGAGAAAACTTATAAATGAATGAACTTTCAGAGCAACAATAAATGGACTCAGAAATAATGTAAAATCTTGAACAAGACAGGTGTGTTTGACAAGCCTCCAAACTTACCCCCTTCAGTGTAAACATCATACCATATCCCATTGTCATCTCGCTGTGACCATGTCACTCATAGTCATCTCATATTCTTTAGGATATCACGTCTCAATGTACCCTATTCTTAAGCTAAAACTGCTAATCAGAGAAAAGATCTTTCACTCAGGTCAAGGCCACTCTGTAAATAATAATTTACAGCATTACAGTTAACCAAAAAGCAATTTTATAACAAGTCCTCTACAATCACACCACGATATCTATCATACACAAATATAGTACTCCATCATAAAACTCGTACTTATGTTCATTACTATAGCTTAGAACCTAATATTTCCTCATAAAAAGAGACAAGGGGTTAAAATCAAATCTTCAAGTATAATTTACAAGTCTTCAAACTTAAATTATGACAATTAATTTTTCCAATTTGTCAATTCATGCCATGTAGATCATGAAATGCAACTCAAAACCAACAGTCGCAACAATGAATGTTACTGGCTTACTGCAATCAGGACTGCAATAACAATTTTTTTGTATGAGAGGGGATGCCAAGATCATCCAAAGGAAAGAAGGCCAGAGAAGATGAGAATAAAGAGGTGCAAACCAACTATCAAGTTCAAGATAGAAAATTTGAAGCACACAGCTCTCTTATGGTCATCCACTCCATTTTACCACTCTATCTCACTATTTCTCACTCTCTTAATCTCATGTGATGAGGGGCCTTTTTTCCACCATCTCTCAATCAATTAATTTACTTATATTTCTCTACTATCTACCAATAAACTAGCCCCACCCTACTAAAACTATTAATATGCATGCCAAAGCCTAACAGTATTTGAGGATGAAAGGAGTATAAAAGGGAAATTCTGACAAAAATAAGCAAGCACATCAATGGTTTCACTGACATTCATAATTACCTCCTCTAAGACCACCATAAATAAATATACAAACACCAACTGAAGCAGCCGCATGCCGACAACGACGCATCAACTCCAAGGAAGGGTCATGTTCTGACTGTCCCTTGTTACCCTTTGAAGAAGTTACAAGCCCATTCCTATCCAACCACACTCCAGCAGCAGTGTCCAAAACTTCAATACATCATATAAGAAAACAACACCATCAATTATTCGGTCATGTCATACAAAAAAAGACAAAAGACAAGTCCATTAAGTACCTGCAACAGCTCCTTCACCTTCAATGGCACGTCCTCCCCTAAGAGCACCCCCTGTAACATGCAATCTAGCGCCTACAAAGATCTAATAAGCAATAATTTTTAGGTACAAACTAGTCCACGCAAAATATCTGAACAACTAAAGAATACATGTACTTATTTCAATGATTTGTTATGGATTCAATCAACCAGAAGCTTGTAGAAGAAGAAGAAGATTAAAGAAGGCAAAGGAGAAGGAAATAAGAAGGATATTATTATGGGAAAACAAACTCAACAAAGTACATATGCAGTCAAGAGGCCTGGACTCTCCACCAACTGACATCACACATTATTTGACTACCTTTCTCTACTGTCATCCCCCTTATACACACGCACTCTCATAAACTTCCCTTCCTGACAGTGACCCCTAACAGAATGAGAGTGTATTATAAGCAGAATGAGGAAATTTAGAAATGTACTCCACTACCATTTTGCTCCACGTCTTGCATAGATTTGGATCACATAGGACTTAGGCTTATTCATCACAATTCCCTCCTCCCACAGCTTCACCTTGTCCTCAAGATGGAACCAAGGAATCCTCCCGAACTCCGGTAAATGTTGCCATTTTATCAGAACCTGCGTAGCCAAAGATTTTCCATTGGGGTAACAGGACTTCCTTTGGCCTTCTTGAGCTGAGAAACATGAAATACAGGATGCAGCTTGCACAAAGCCTGTAGGCACAGCTGATATGCCACCTTCCCAACTCTTTGTTCTGTCAAATATGGCCTGTAGAAACGAGCAGCTAATTTCTCATATGGTCTAGTAGCCAATGACTTTTGCTAGTATGGTTGTAACTTCAAATAAACTGAGTCCCCAACTTCAAATTCTATGTATCTTGGACTTTTATTTGCTGTATCTTACATATGTTGTGCTTTTATCAAATCGAAATGGAGCTTTGTAAGAACAGCATCCCGCTCTTGTAGCAGTTCATCGATTGAATTTAATGGAGTATAACCCCTGCCCACATGCAACACATGGGGTGGATCCTGACCATACAAGGCCATGAAAGGGGTCATTTTTGCGGATAATTGTGGGGAAGTATTGTAGGAAATTCGGCCCAAAGCAACCATTTTGCTCGATGAAAAACAGGTTGTGGATACGACTCCAACAACTTGCTGACGATCTTAGATGATATGTCGTGCTTCTTTTCAATGTCATACCATGCAAGCGAAATAACTCCTTTCAGATTCACAAAGAAATATTTTATCTCTGTCCGAAACGATGGAAGCTAGAACCCATGTAATCTGATTATCTCCTGAATAAAAACACTAGCCAAAAAGGCCCACAAAATGAACATACTTAAACAATCTGTCAGTACTGTGTCTATTCCCTTCAACAGGAGAAAGCCTTCTACATAGTCCATGGCAATATCTTCCAATGGAAAGTGCTATAATAACCCAGCTGAAATATGGGTGGAGGTATTATGCTGCTGACAAATTACGCACTTCTTGACATACTCAGCCACGTCTCTCCTCATACCCTGCCAAAACCATCTGTCAGCAATATTTAGATACTGTCTTTAGGTCCCCTCCATGAACCCCCAATGATGTTTTCGAAATTACACACCGCTCCTAATACATCTGCCTTGCATTATGCATACTAAACCCAAGATGATCCTTTTACCCCTCCTACACTTCTTTCCGGATTCATTTCAAAAAAGAGTCATTGTCTACATCCTATTCCAAGGCTGCCAAGTCAAACCCACAAGTTGTAACCAACGTCCCATACTCCACCCCATTTCCTTCCTAGAGAGACCATCTAACACCCGGTTAGAAGCTCCACGTCTATACTAGACCTCCAAATTGAACCCAATGAGCTTCCTCATCCACATCTGATAGTTAGTCCCAATTTCCCTCTGTTCAGAGATATAATTGAGGCTTTGTTGGTGAGTTCAGATTATAAAATGGCACCCGAAAAGGTAGTGCCTCCATTACTCCACTTCCAGGCACATTGCCATAAACTCCTTCCCAAGATTGACGAGCCCTCATCCCCAAGAGTTTGTTAAAGAAAGTAACTGGTTGGCTGCATCAGGACTGCCACCACCCATAACTTAAGGTATTAGACTCCACTATAAAAATCTCGGTGAAATCCGCCATTTCCAAGACCAGTGTTGTTGCCATTGCCATCTTTAGTTTCTCGAACGCTTGAGCTGCTTGGTTAGAGGAAAAGTGATATGAGCATACCACATTATGAATTTGCAACCCTCGCAACTCTTTCAAGGTTTTAGGAAATAACCAGTCCACTATGGCTCAGATCTTGTCCATATCCACTGAAACCCCTTCTCCGGAGATCACGTGGCCCAAGTATGCAATTTCTGTCTTCCCAATTTCACACTTCTTCTTCTCTAACACTGTGTGCAAATGTTTCATGTGCTCTCCCTCACTCGACTATACACCAAAATGTCATCAAAAAAGACTAACACAAATTTCCTTGGGATTGAACACCTTACCACCTCATTCATCAAAGATTAAAAAGTAGCAAGGGCGTTAGTGAGCCAAAAGGGCATCACCAAAAATTCATAGAGGCCTTGAGTTCGAAAAGTTGTCTTATGGGTGTCTTCTTCCCAAACTTGGATTTGGTGGAATCCTGCCTTTAAGTTTAGCTTAGAGAATAATATAGCCCTTCCCAATTCATCCAATAGCTCATCAATTACAAGAATTGGGTACTTGTCATGAGATGTCTCTCTGTAAATGCTCTATAGTCAACATAGAACCTCCATGACCCATCTTTCTTCTTAACCAAGAGCTGAGGGCTAGAGAAAGGGCTTATCGAAGGCTCGATAATCCCTACTACCAGCTCCCTTAATAACCTGTTTCATTCTTTTGGAATCGGGGATTCCTATAAGGTCGTACCCCTATGGGATTCCTTCCTTAAGGATGATTGAATGCTCATGGCTCGAAACTGGGGGGTTAATCCAATGGGCATCTCGAATATTTGATGGAAGCTCTATAATAACAGCAGCAAGAATGTCAGAATATCCTCTTGGAGAAGTGGCAGCAATGATGTACCCACCTACAATACATAACCCGTCACCCTCTTTGTTCTTTAAACGCATCATGCTTTAGTGAAATTTGGGTTTTATCCAAGAACGGATTCCCTTGTAGCTTTTATATCTTACTGTCTTGTTGATACTCCATTTGGTGAGTCTTTCAATTTGTAACGATTGTCTCCACTTTTTCCAGCCAATCAAACCCCTAAAAAAGGCCTAAGGGAAGAAAATCTTTCGTCAGTGTCCCACCCCCATCCATATCAAGCAACACCCCCTTGCACTCCCTTGACACCCTAATAGTCTCCCCATTTCCAAGGAAAACTCCAACCTCCATATCGAAATTCGGAGTTAATATGAAGATGTGAGTGGCTCGAAAGTCAATCACCACCACGATTTGCCCCAATATGTCCCAATAGCTTCATTGACTTTGGGTTGGTCAACCCAACAACGGAGTAAAGGGAAACCACCGTGATTGCTTCCTCTGTATCCTTCGTCACATTGACATCATCCACCGCCTCTTCATCCTCCACTAATAAGACACAGAACTCCTTCCGACGCAAACAATGATTCATGTTCCACTTCTCGTGGCACCTCAATCCCTTCGATCTTCTCTTGTAGCTCGTCTTTCGTCAGCTATTTGATCTCAACATGCAATTTAATAGATGGGATCGAGATTTTCAAAGTATTCACCAAGGCATGTCACTCAACTGCCCTTGAAGTATTGATCTAATTCTCGCTAACTCCAAGGACCGCTCCAAGTCCTCCGGGTTAACAATTGAATAGCAGCCTTTATCTCATCTCTCAACCCACTAATGAACTTCCCCATCAAGCCTCTTCTAGTATCCCCTCCAATGGCGTTGCCATCTCAATAAACTTCTAATGCTACTCATTGGCAATTATCATCTAAGATATTTCAAGCCATAACTCATGAAACAACCCATCACTCGAAGAGAAGAATTGTTGCTTACCCTCCCCTTGAGATCCATCCAATCGGAGAATGGGTGGGGTTGATTTTCCAATTCATACCACCTCGGTGCATCCCCTTCCACGGCCACCACTGCCGCTTCTAACTTCTCTTTAGGCCATAGAAGGTGAAATACCTTTCTGCCCGTTAAAACCATCCATCCTATCCATTTCATCCAATATCGGCATATCAAGCTTTCAGTAATTCCACCCCTCCAGCATGGCCCTAGCCAATGTGTCCCACTATTCCCTTCAAACTCTAACACTATAGGGCCAAATCCTGACCCACCACCGAGACACTTAAGTTCGGTCCACCCGTGTTCTACGAAGGGCCTGATGTATGGTGTGAGAGCTTGAGCTCATTAACGGCGGCCTGAAGATGTGCCTAATATTGTTGCTCTTATTGATACCCCAACTATGCTTCCTAAGCCCTCTTGAGCTCCTCCTTGAGCAATCCCCATTGAGAGTCTTGCACTGTCTGAAAATAATAAATCCGTTCCTCCAATTGCAACATCAAAGCGACGAGGTCTTCATCTATGTGTTTCTTCACTAGCTCACTTCTCTCCATAATTTTGGCCTGAAGTTGAGTATCAAACTCTTCCTAGATCGTCTAACTTGCAAAGGCCACAACATGGTCTATTGCTACCCCCACTCTCTCACTCATCGCACCCTAATTTTGTTGGAGCTCTGCCACCATTGTTTACAAGCCAACAAGTGTCCCTCTATCGCATCCACCCTTGGAGTCACCGTTGGAGCCATCAGACCATACCACTCTAGTAACAAATTGTTTCAGATTCAATCAAACTAGAAGCTTAGAAGCTTATAGAAGAAGAAGTTCAAAGAAGGCAAGGAGAGGGAAATAAGGATATATTATCGGAAAGCCAACTCAACAAAGTGCTCCCAGTGACCTCACACACTATTTGCTTACATCTCTGTCATCCCCCCTTTTTATACACGCACTCTCATAAACTTCCCTCTATGACAGTGACCCCTAACAGAATGAGAGTATACGATAACAGAATGTGAAAATGTACAAATGTACTATTCTACCCTTTTGCTCCACATCTTGCATAGGTTTGGATCACATGTGCATTATGCTTATTCATCACATGATTTCGGAGTTTGGAGATTACAGCATGGAGTTTGGAGATTACAGCATGGAGATCTTCATTTCAAAAAGTGCAAGGTGCACCTAGGCACTAAGCTGCTAACGAACCCGAAAAGTTGTGGCTAGAACCTAAGCACTAGGCAAAGGCTAAGCCTCACATGTCAATAACAAGAGTTTGTATATAAGTTCTTTTTTACCCATTCAAAACAACTAATGCAAGATTACAAAATATAGCATTAATTTTCTTAATACTAAAATCCCCATGAATCCAAAATAGCAATACCAAATAAAATTTTGCAATTGTAGCTACCATACACTATAGAGCATAAGTATGAACGTATCAAACCAAAAAGGAGAAGACAGAGCCAGCGACAAAGGAGAAAGAAAAGAAGAGCGAATCCCTACAAAGCTTACAAGCTCTGGCTCACTTTAAATAGCCCATCATTTATATGTTAAAGTTTGCATTGCCACTGATTCTTAGATAATTCAAGGTAGGTGAGGTATGGGGTAACTGATAAAAGGTCACTTACTCTTTCTTTCACTTGTTTTCTTCAACTTCATTGCCATAGCCAACTGTTCATAAAGTGACAGAAGTATAGTGCCCCATGCTTTTCTCAATTTGGGCATGATGTGCTGAGATCATAGTCTCCACTATGTGCACAACTCAAAGGCCCGGGCACACTTCTTGAAATTGAGCTGAAAATTCACCTAAAATTCTAATTTCCTTGTTTGGAATTTGATTCAAACTAGTTATTGGACATTCTATGTAGTTTAATCTAAATTCAATGTAACATAAATTTTAACTTTTATATTTAGACAACAAACCTTGGTTGTTTTTGTACAAAAAAAAGTTTGAAACTAATTAGTTGGTTAAGTTTTAAAGTCAATCAAGAAAAAATATTTCCATCTTTTAATTTACTTTTTTGCATTAGTCGTGTCAATGGAGCAGAGTTTTGAAGCTTGGGTTCAACAGCTGATCATACATTTTTAAGAGAAAGTCGTGTTTACATGTGCAATGACGTGCAAACATGTCATATGCCAACTAATGACAACATGGGGCGTGATGGCATGTATAGCCTAGGAGTATTTAATAATAGTATAGATAAATTAAATTATTACTAAGATAACCCTTACTAATACCTCCTCTCCCATCCATTCAAGGAAAATGGACAATTTTGTTGTCAAGCAACTCCCATCCTTTACTTTTAAAAATCCTTGGTTTGTCCATTTAACAGGGCTCGCCCACGCTTTGTGATTTGAGCACTTGTTTTACTAAAAAGGTGAATAAAGTTTTAAAAATGCAAACAAATGACATGTGGACCCATTTGTGACCATTGAAGGGCGTGAGGAGGATAAGTCAAAAGTGGAATTTATAAGAGAGGAAAAGGTTTCAACTTTCAATTGAAGAATAGTCACCATTCGACAGCCCTAGCCCTAGCTGCCGGCTCAGAGGACAAGCAAACTGCTGCCAAAGCCGACTGCCTGACTCAAATCCCCATGAACCAGAGATCCTTGACAGATATATGTTATTTTCTTATGTTTCTTCTGTTCTTATTTTTCTTATTTTCCTCTCTTCCTAATTTTTTCTGTTTTCTCCTTTATTTATATCAGTTTTCTTCTTAATTTTTTTCTGTTTACTTGGTTTTTGTCTAATCTTCCTTTTTGTGATTGGAAGGGTGGGAGAAACAAATCTCATATAGTAGTTGCATATGACACTAATAGCAAAGTTGATAATTGAAGCTAAAAAAAGTCTGGAATCATGAAATTATACTCACATTTGCTTTATCTTTTCTATTTTTCTTGTTCTTCTTTTTCTAAATTAAGTTGAGGTAATAATGCATCACTTGCGGTGTTTATATTTCCTAAATGATTCTGCAGACAATGAGTGACTTCCCGCTCTGTTTTGCATTGACATTTCAATTATTTTTTGCTTTACTCCATTATAATACGGGCTTAACGTTGAATCATTTCAGAATGACTTCCAATGAACAATCATCCACACCCACAGCTTACAACAATGATGATGAAGACGTCACCTTATCTAGTGAAACGTCTTAGGGGGGGGGGGGAATCTAGGAAGCTCGAAGAACTGCCATTTTTGCTTTATTTTAAACCTTTTTGTTTCATGTTGATAGTGTGACTTGTGTGTTAATTATTTTCTAAGTGCTTTTTCCTTTTAGCGGTATCTAGTGACAAATTATGCTTACCCTTGTCAATTTATGAATGACTATGTTGCTTTGAGTACAAAATACAATCTAGAAAGATTATTGTCGTTTTTTTGGCACTTTTAGTGCACCTCACATCCCAAAGGTTCATGCCTTTGCCTTGCACCTTGCACCTAGGCTCTAGGGATCCTTTGCGCCTCATGCCTTATATTACTAAGCTCCCATCCTCTATACCAGCCCTCTCCCATATAACAAAATAAAGGGATAGTACCCACACTTCCCACATTCAAGTCCCTCTTTCATTTCCAAACCCATGACCATAATCCTCACAACTTGAGGAGCCAAAAACTTTTGAAGCAGTTATTCCACAAAACTTACCGCAGCATGTTGATACCTTGGAGAAGGAGAAACCCCAGGTGCAAGAGTCCACTCCCATTGACCATTTCTATGCATGAGTAGCCCATATGCATCTGCAAGGGGCTGAAGATGAACAAGAACATGAACATTAACATAGGAGTTGCTGCTGGGTAAACATTTTACACTATTCATGGCAAATATGCCAAAAAAGCCAAAACAATTTTCATGATCCACGTGCCACTGATTCATTGCAATAAAAGATTTGATCAACCAATGACTATTAAATAGAGGGATAACTGACATAGTTAATTTAGATTATGCCTTATGTACCAATATTTAGCCTTTAAAAGAGAAAGAAATGCAAGACCCTTAATAATTCATTTTTTTTTTACGTGTCCAAGTGTGCCAAAACAAGCTCTTTAAATTAATCATTATGTTCAAATGAAGGCATACTGATCCAAATGGTCATACTTCTAATAACCAGCACGCCTTGTGATATAACAAGATGAGGATGATTGGTTCTGAAAAGCAAGAGTTGCTCCTAACAACAAAAGGTACATGGACGCTCACATCAATTGAAGGCATGGAAGTCATTAGAGGGAGGCTAAAATCTCTGTAAAAATTCTCGTAATTGTTTCAGATTTTTGTGAGGGGTCATCTTCCGATAAAGGGGAGAATCAAACAAAAAGGAAAGATAGAAACTGGGAACAAGTGTGCGCCTCAGATGGAACCTCAAAAATACCACATCGTTCTCATTGTATCAGAGTTGCTTAATCAGCCCACTTTTTCGATATCAAGAGAGTATATCATATGTTTGGAAATTGCACAGCTTACAGACCCATGATAGCTGTGCTATCCCTTCCATTTTTATATACAACAGGAATATTAATCTTCCCCTGGAGGGATCTAATTCTCCTACCATAAAAAGGCAGTCATACACTTCACTAAAAATATTACCTTAATAAGATTATTTATCTAAGCTACCAAGTATTCCTCTAGCAACAAAAAGAAAATGGTTCACGAACAAAGAAAAACTAGTTGTACAAACTCAACCAAATTCATGAGGTAAACAAAGTTCAACCTTTCCCTAGCCGTGATTACAATAGAGGTATATGATTTTAAATATAAGTTATTTAACAGCTACAAAGACATCGGAGATCAAACCAAAAAAGCAGCTCCAGAGACAGAATAAAACAATGTGAGACACTATAAACTTTTAGAAAGGAACAAGGCTACATTAAGGGAAAAAGGAGGGGTAAAAACAAATTACAAAGCGCACATAACAGACAATCCTAAGAAACAGTAAAGTAGCAAGCGACAATACAACTTCCACCATCAGAAGCAACATACCGCGCCAGATGAGTCTCTTCCACCACATAGCAAAAACATGCCATCTGATCGAGCACTTGCAGTGGCATACCTACATATTTTTCAATACAAATTAGGTTTCTGCATAAAATAATAAGTAAAAAATCATTATTGAGGAATAAATTAAATGAAAAATGAAGGGGCAAATGACACCAAATTAAGAATAATCTCAAGGATTCTCAACAAGCAACAGTCATTGGAACCCTACAACAAGTCATTGACGACTCAACCCCCTTAGTAATGTTTCATGTCTTAAATTACCAAATGTCCTCTGCTCCAATCCCACCAGCTCCTCTAACATTTAATTTTTTTGGGGAAAAGGTGAAAAAAATAAAGCAGTGGGATTGCCCAGCTCAGAGATTAACCAACAGAGCTTCTGGTATAAAATCTATTAATAATAAATAAATAGATAAAGAAAAAAGAAAAAAGAAAAAAAGTAGTTCTGCTAAACCTAAAATAACAAAAAACGAAAACAGATGCAAATCAGAAGTCCGGAAAATAAAATCCAGTGAAGCTTTCATCTTCTTCCTGTATGAATCCATCCTTGGCTTCCACCAGCAAAGCCAATCAAACCAACCAAAACCATCACTGTCAAGTCATTTCAGATGTCAGACCTAAATTTCAAAATAAGTTTGTAGGACCTAACACTGGGTGCAAACTACAAAGAAAGGAAGTATAAAAACTCAACCAGAGTCAACTTAAATACAATATAAGATCCTCCATCCATAGAAAAACCTATGCCAAAAAAATACACTGAAAGAGTTAAAAATCTCCCAAATCCTCCCTAGTGAACAAAAAGGAAGCCAAAAGACAAAAAATTTAATAAACAAAAAGGTTGTTTATGAAAACAGGGCCAGAACAGAAAAAATTTGAACAAGGAAATTGATGCAAAATTGATGCACAAGACTGTTTAATAAAATAAAAATAATACAGAGAACTTTGGAATCAGCCAAGACATCTGAAAATAGCTGAATCTAAGAAATCAGTACATTCTTGTACCAAATCTGTTTTACTCCACTGATCGTTCATTGAAAGCCAACAGACACATTAATTGACATATTCCAGGCAGGAGGGATCATCCTACTGGAAAAACACTGCCTTTGTCCAGGAAAAACCTTTAAGTTACTTCCCCGCAAATTTTCCACTGTGATTCCAGTTCCCTAATGCATGGAAACAGATACTTCTTTCCAGGATAAAAGGTCCACTCTTCCACACAATGCTTTCCAGCAAAATAACATCTCTGCAACTATCTCAAACTAAGAAAACTGTTGCCACTAGCTCTTGTTAAGTTAGGGTTCACCAGCCAGAAATTCACAGAGAAATCTAGTCAACAAGTACTAAACATTCATGCCAACATATAAAAACTAAAAGCACCAGAGATTAAACATGACTAAGGCAGTTCAAATACAAAAGAAAAAATAAAGGAGTTTCTCACAAGCTAGAAGCATCTAAATTTTGCCTTCCAAACAGCCAAGACAATGGGTAAGGATTTTAAATTTCAGGAACAAATCCACAAAATGGAGACAGAAATGTCAGAAAATTAACGCTTCACATTAACAAACTATAACGTTTTATTAACAAATTAAAAGCCTCTTAAACAACTCCTACCACTTTAGAAGCATATTAAAAACACAGATGATGGCATAAACGAAATAAACTCACATTCTAGCAGAAGGTCTATCACCTTCAGGGTTAAGCCGCTGCCAAACATATGGTTTTTGAGCAGTATCCAAAACCCAGGCATCTGACAGAACCCTTTTCCCTGAAAGAAAACAAATTAAATTTTATTCTCTGGATAGCAATGACACAAGTAAATCCATAAACAACATGCTACTAAAAACAAATAACAAGGTAAATAGTAAAGCAACCAAACGATTAACATAAGGCAGTAAATACGCAATCACATAGCAATATGAATACCATAACAGTGACGGCTTCTTAAACATGACAAACAAAATACTCTCTGAATAACATAAATTATTTATCGCAAAAGGTATAGTAATATCAGCATGGGCAAAAACCAAAAACTTCTCATTTCATGGACCAAGAGACAGAAGATCATGTATATAGTAGGATGGCTGTAGGAATCCAGAGCAATTTGAAGATCAAATCATCTCAAAAACACATACATCACAGGAAGTAAACAGGTGAAAATGAAAGAAACAGAGAGTGCTGAAAGACTATTTGGACAAGGAGGAAGTTAAAGTGAAGGCAAATGAAACTAGAAGAGGATGCTGAGAGATACATTTTTCTATGAAAATACAACAAAACCTGAGCCTTATTCCCCAAAAGATGAGGTTGGCTGCATGAAACAAGATTTTATGCACTATGACCAATTGACCATCCACAAAAATCTTTGTCTACCAATCGCTTCTAAAGAAGCTACATGCTCTTGCAAACCCATTATTCACCATCATATTTAAAAACAACCTCCATGCAAGTCATCGGTCATCTCCTTAGGCTTCTATTGAAACTCCTATCATCCTCGCCTTCTACCTACCTAACCTACTCCAGTCAAAGTCTCACATATCCACGAATCCTCCCTTCTCTAAATAGAAGAATCTGAGATTCTATTCCATGTCTTTCTGATTTGTGGGCCAGTATAGTGTTATGAGAGCAGTGAATTTGGAGAAAGAAGAAGAGATAAGGAATTAAGGACAAAATAAGATGACCAATGACGTTTGTAGCATCCAAAAGATTCTTCCTTTGAGCAAAATTAAAGATAAGATAAAATGCTTTATTTTACAAATGAGACCCTAGAGAGAAGGTTCAAGTGTACAAGAAACCAAAAGAAGAGAGTTTCATACTTCATTTTTTTTCTTCCTTTTTGTGTATACAATATATGTAACTTTGTATAATTATTAATCTTGCCATATTTACATATAGCACTCCTCCATTTTGAAGGTGGAAATTTTTTAGCCTATTTCCTTGACTCATTCTGTTGATACATGTAAAAGAGGAGGCATTTGTTTTTGGATTTTGGATTAGAAATAATCACGCGAAAATGCACATTAAATTGCATCTGCTGCTTATACATTGTGAAGTGGCAGAGAGGTAACATATTAGAGAAAGGGTAAACTAGAACCAACCTCTCTACAACAGCGAACTTTAAGGCTGCTTACATTGCCCTGCCCCCCACCTCACCTAGGGTGGAAGCAAGATATTAGAGCAATATTGTTGTTGTGATTGTTATAACAAAAATCAATCTGCCTTACTTATCAATATTCTATTCTAATTAAATCACAAAACAAGTATAGGGTACTCAATCTCTGGGTATTAACCTTCCAAGGCATTTCTACAAGAATAGGGGAAGTATGTCACATCTGCTCAAAAATACAATTCAATTGTGCATCACTAAAGAAAATTTTCCACGGAAGGCCGGAAATCATGTATGTTGGCACTCTGCTGTTTGGACTCCTAATTGTATTGTTTAATAGAGTAAAGCGAGATGTAATAATTAGATGCTCTAGTTAAATTTCTGGAAAATGGACTAGTGATGATAAGTTGAATAACCAATGAACATGTAATTCATTTGAAGGCGTAGGTGGAGGGAGCCTTCCTAGAAGATTTTCTCAATTTCTCACCTTCACCATGTTTGGTTTTCATTATATGGTAACTAGTTTTAGATAATTAACAAAATTTCCTTACTTGAGTATTAAACAAAATGATAAATTAAAATGCACCCATGATTACAGAAGATAAAGAACTAACCATCATTGCCACTAACAGTAACAAGGTATCGTTGTGCAACCAGGTCCATTACATGACCATATCTCGGCCCAGGTCCTTGACCTTGGACAACCACTCTGCAAACAACACAGAGTATATCAAGAAAACAATACTTTCACAAAAGATCCTTAATTTCCGCAAAACAAAAGCTCCTGTAATCAATTTCGTAAATTCTTGGGTAAACAAATCCCTCACCTATGCCATTTGTACTTATCATTGGTTAAATCAAGCACATATAGATCATCCGTCGAATGCCCAGCCGGTCCTATCCCACCCTACCCTCCACTCCAAAGCACAACACCCACATCAATAAATAACATCACTTCAAAAAAAAACAAAGCAAATGCGGAAACATTAAAAATCTCTTAACAGATACTCACCTGAAACACAACCATTGTACCGACCGCAGATGCCGTGTGAGCCGCCCTCGGCGAAGGAGGATCACCCGCTGGTCTTATCCTGTTATGACACAACCATCCAACACAAAACTGACATCAAAGCTCACAAATGTATATCGTCAATCACATATTGATAAAGTAAGAGAAATAGACCTGGTCCATTTTTTGGTTAGAACATCATACGAATGAACTGAATTCGTCACACCAGCCAACCCTAATCGCAAAAATCAAATCAAAAAATCAATCAATCAAAATGAATCACAAATGAGGAGAGAAAGAAAGGTAGGGATAATAACTGATGCCGGGGGCGGAGGAGGAGGCGCCGCCTTCAATAGCGGTGGCACCACCGAACAGGATGAGACGAGGGCCGTGAGATTTGGTAGCGGCAACGGCGGTGAGAGTATGGCCGCAGCGAGGACCGGGGGCGTCTTCGTCGGAATCCCAAAACGAGTCGAGTGGATAGTAGGTGGGGGCAGACTGAAGCCAAGGCTTCGACGCCATTTGGAGGCGGATGAAGAGGAGGAGGGCGAGATTCGGAAACCCTATAGAGAGGAAAAGAGAGGGAGGAAATGACTCAGATGATCATGAGAATGGCGGTGCGTGGTCCAGGAGGTGGTGGTGGTGGATACCTCGGAAACTTAGTAAGACGGATCGCACCGTTTCAGAATTTGCGGGGTTTAGTTTGTTAGTGTGTGTGTTTTTGGATGCAAGTGTTGGTGCCAAAAAATGAGGATGAATTATTTGTTGGTATTGACTTCTGATGTTAGACTTACTACTTACTACTTACTACTTACTACTTACTACTTACTACTGCCAGAGTGAGAATCTGCCATTTTTGTACAACTATTAAAGAGGGGGCCAGCTTGGAAATTGCTCTACATTGGAATTGTCTTGCTAGGACTCTAGGAGCATGATTTCATCGATGAAGCCCACATTTGTGTAAACTTATCCTACAACCTACAACCTTTTCAAAGTTGACATACGCTTCCTTGTTTTATTCTCGTTAATCGTCTTTATCACTTTTTTGCTCTTTCACGTCACTTTTCTTCATAAATAAGAATTTTTTCTAATATTCATCCCACCAATAAGTAAAAATAAATTTCTCGTCACTCTTTCTCTATCTATTTATTTTCTCTCTTATATTCTATCATATCTTATTTTTTATCTTATACTTAAATAAATCAACTATATTGATTATTGGTTGAGTTATTATATCAACCATACTTTTATAAATATTAATGATGTTAATATACTTAATTGAGATTTTAAAATTGATTATTAACATTAACTATTTTCAAATAGTTAATTAATCTAATATGGTAATTAAAGATTTTTAACTTAAATTAATTTTAAATCAACGGTACAACAATTAAAATTCCATATTTAGAAAAATGACAACAATTATGTTATAAAATAGTAGAAGGAGGACTACAACAATAGATTCAAATCTAAACTAACATGTTACTAATTGATTCGATCATATTTTTGCTAAATGTTTTCTAATAAATCATGCTTAAGAGATTTATGTGCTTGTCTATCACGTATAGCAATTCTTTTCTCCAAGTACTTGTTTATTTCAATTGGTCATCCGATATTAAACACGAAAGGTTTTTCTTCAGTTATTGTTGCACTTATACTAGCTTCTGATTTTGCTCTTGCTCGCGGTTGTGGACGATCTTCATATGATTTGTGTAATTCTTCATAATGCATATAATTATGCCGTTCATTTTCAACTATCATGTTGTATAAAATAATACATGAATTCATAATGTCGATTAATATGTCATCGTACGCTAGAGATGGTTGTCGTATAATAGCAAATCTCGCATGTAAAACTTCAAATGCACGCTCAACATCCTTTTTGGGTTACTGCTAGCGTACAAGAAAATAGTATTTGCTTATTAGTCTAAGGAAGAAGTATTCCTAGGATGAATATAACCCAATTCGGATAAATAGCATCAGTAAGGAGGTACCACAAATTGTATTAATGTCCATTAATTGTTTAACGTATATGGGGTGATATACCTTGTAAGACATCGTCGAAAACAAGAGAAAGGTATAGAAGATTAAGATCTTTGCATGAACTTGGAATGCCAAAATAAGCATGCCAAATCAATAAATCATAATCAACAACGGCTTCGAGTATGAGGGTTGCTCCGCCACTTCGTCCTATGTATTGCGCTTTCCATGCGGTCAGACAATTCTTCCACTCCTAATTCATGCACTCTATACTACCAATCATACCAGGAAATCCTTGACTTGTGTTTTGATGAAGGATTAGTTGTAAATCTTCATTGGTAGGACTTCTTAAGTAATTTATCTCAAAATGCTTGATCACCCTTTAATAAAATTATGTAGTGATAATCTTGTCATTTGTCCCATACGTAGGTATTCACCCATAGCATCCGGAGCTAACCCATATGCAAACATTGTCGTAGTTGTTGTGCATTTTTGCAAGCTTGATAAACCCAACCTTTCAGTAGCATTTATCCTTTGTTGGAAGAACACATCATTTACCACCATGATGTCCATTATATGACATAAGGTTTATTCATTCAAAATCTCTGCCAAAACATATTTTCATTGTACACTGGTTGAACTCCAAAGTAATCATTAAATAAACGACAATGCCCTTCTTCACATTTTTATATCTTCAAGAGTGATAGTGTCATCATCCTCATTTTTATCTTCAAAAGAACTGGAGTTATAACTTACAGTGAGCATAAGAAATTTAAGTATGAGAATATCTAGAGGTGGTCAGTGGGTCGATTCAGCCCGACCTAGCCCTGAACCAACACGATTTTCGACTCGGCTAGGATTTGGTTTGGCCCACTAGTTGGCTGGGCTGAATAGAAATCTAGGCTTCCAAACCCTAACCCTATTCGATATGATTAAAAAAATTGGTTATCTCGATTAAGCCTATATAAATTTGACCATGTATAGCCATTGGAAGCCCTCTTCAATTCAATCTCTCATCCTTATTCAATCTCTCATTCTCTCAATTTCTCAATATCTCAATCTCGTAATTACTCCTAAATACTATTAGTTTACTAATTAGTACTAATCTTCTTCTTCATTACTCTCATAATCTTAATTAGCTTTCTCAATTAGTTGCTTTCTTATTCTTAATTTACTACTACAAAATAAATGGCTCTAAGAGGAAGAGCTAGTAACGTTAGTAGCTCATTTGAAGATTCATTTCAAACACATAAAACGAACATTGATACTTTCGCTCAACATTTGGAGCAACAAAATTTTGGAGCTCTTACTCCAAGTGGTCAAAATCCTAAAACATCAACTTTGAAGATGCGATCGCCTCCTAATACTAGCTAAGGTAATTTATTAACTTCTAATTTTGTAAACTTATATGTTAGTTTAATGTAAGTTAGTTTATAACTTCATATGAATCTTTAAATGTTTGTTTAATTGAGTGTTATAACTTTATATGAATGTTAGCTGAAATATGATGAGAGGCTATTCCTCCTGGAACAAAAGGGTCAAAACCTTCCACGCCCCACGCTGGACTTACAGGTTGTACTTTTCCAGTTAGTCCATAAGGATCGGATACCCATTTTTCGGGCCCATACAAGCCTATTACATGAAATGCACCAAGATTTCGATTTTTGGAAAGTATCATGATCATGTTTAGTTTATAGTTTAGTTTAGTTTATAACTTATATGAATGTTAGTTTAGTTTAGTTTATAACTTATATGAATATTATAGTTAAGTTATAACTTATATGAATGTTACTTTAGTTTATTTACAACTTTATATGAATGTTAGTTAAATTATAACTTGATATGAATGTTAGGTAAGTTATAACTTGATATGAATGTTTATTTAGTTTGGTTTATAACTTTATATGAATGTTAATTTAGTTTAGTTTATAACTTTATATGAATGTTAGTTAAATTATAACTTGATATGAATATTTATTTAGTTTATTTTATACTTTTATATAAATGTTAGTTTAGTTTATTTTATTTTATAACTTTATATGAATCTTAGCTAAGTTTAGTTTATAACTTTATATGAATGTTATTTTAGTTTAGTTATAACTTGATATGAATGTTACTTTAGTTTAATTATAACTTGATATGAATGTTAGTTTAGTTTATTTATAACTTGATATAAATGTTAGTTTAGTTTATAACTTTATCTAAATATTAGTTTAGTTTAGTTATAACTTGATATGAATGTTAGTTTAGTTTAGTTAGTTATAACTTGATATGAATGTTAGTTTAATTTATAACTTTATATGAATGTTACTTTAGTTTAGTTATAACTTGATAAGAATGTCAGTTTAGTTTAGTTTATGACTTATATGAATGTTAGTTTAATTTATAACTTTATATGAATGTTAGTTTAGTTTATAACTTTATATGAATTTCAATTTAGTTAATGTTGTATCTTTATATGAAGGTAATGGTGATGGTGATGGTGATGGTGAAGTACCCAGGACCTCTCATTGTAGAAAGAAACCTTCCTCAGTGTGGTCGTTCTTCGAGAAAGTTCCAATCACTGACCCTTGTTTCAAAGGGAAGAACTTTATGGGTCATTGCGTCGTTTGGAAGCAAACGGGGAAGAGGGTCGCCCGCAACTTATGCATGGAAGACCGGATATGGGATGAGAACATTATCCCATCACTTGACCTATTGGAGTACACGGAATTGATTTCAAAATCGGGAGGTGAATCTTCAAGCAAAACGCAACTTCACGAATTCATGGGTAACATGCCTAGAGGAGGTATGCCTTTTATGTATAATAGATATAGGATAATTGATGGACTCGCTAACTTTTTTTATTGGTGATGCACTACTAACTTCAAATATTTTACTACAGTTGCCTTATAACCTGCATTTAGACGTTTCCCTAGGAACACCCATAAGCGTCATACCCAAACTGCCTATTACAAGGATAGAAGTTATTTGATAGACATATTTCGTACATTCAATGGTCATGTGATCCTTACTAATGATACTTGGACCTCTAGTTATACTATAATAATTTAGGTCTTAATTATGACGTTGGTGCATACATAAAGAAATGTAAGAATATTTTATCTAGTTTATATGATTATTATGCTACTATTTATGCACCTACATAGAATGTATCGTCTTTTACCACAAGTTTTGGTACGAGATTCATGTCACTACTTACTAGAATTATAAAAAAAATCGAAACATTGAATTCTTCTTCATCATCCACTTCTTCACTTTATGTTATTAACGAGTATCTTTCCTATCAATATGAAATCAATGAGAATTTCCAAATTATTAAGTGGTGGCATGATCAGAAACGACAAATCTCTGTTTTGGTGAGAATTGCAAAGGATATCCTTACAATTCTCGCCTTCTCCATTGCTTCCAAGTCTGCTTTCGATGCAGGTCGACGAGAAGAGATCCGCTTATCCCCAATAGCATCAAAATATGTGTTTGCAAGAAGCTAAGGATTGGGGTCAAGTGAAACGAAGGACCCAAGGATCAAGGGAGGATGAGAATGATGAAGACGATCCTTGGATGCTGATGAGCGTGAGTGAGGGAAGTGACGGAGGTGAAGGCGGTTCAGGGATTGTGGTAGCTGGTACATTTAGCTAGGCACCGCTCGAGGTACGCAAAATAACTATGTGGGCTTTGATTCATTCGGGATACACATGTAACTTTTTTTTGGAAATCAAAATTTAATTTGTAACTAAATTTTGATTTACAAAATTAAGTGCAAGTCCTTTCTTTCTTCCCCCCACCCCTAAAACTTGTTGAATTAAAAAATATATATATTTGAATATGATTATGTCTTTTACTGATTATATGTAAATATGTAATCATGTAAATATGTAATGAATATGAGAAATAAATGTCATTAGGTGAATATAAAGTTTAATTATAATGAATATGTAAATATGTAAATATAGACAAAATAAATGAAAAAATGAATGTGATTAGGTGAATGTAAAAGTTTATAACAAATGTCATTATGTGATTCGTGAATATAAACGTTTAATTATTTTCGAAATAATTCATTTGTTCTAGTTTTAAAATGTCCTTATCTAAAATTCGAATCGATTCGTGAATTTGATTCGATTCGATTAGTGAGTTCAATCCGATTCGTGAAGTCAATTCGATTTGATTTCTGAATTTGGTTTGATTTGTAAATTCGATTTAATTCGGTTCGATTCTATTCGTGATTTCATTTTTATTTGATTCATTACGAATCAAAATCGAATCAAACTCTCATAGACTGGCCGATTTAGGACAGACTATCCTGCCTCGAAGACCCATTCAAACACCAGCCAAGCCAACCAGCCCGACCCACTGTCAGGCTCCGACCCACCCTACCCAGCCCGAACTGGTGGCCACCTCTAGGAATACCATTATCTAATGTATGATTACATACACAACTTGTCAACTATACTCCTACTATTCATGTATGCAAATTATTGTATGAAAAAGTAAGAATTCATCAAATCTACCCCACAAAAAAGATGACACATATAACATTTTTCAAATAATGTCAATGATTATGACCATACATTTATAATTAAATGACAATGCAACATGACAAAAAGACATGCTACAGTTGTGTAGGTGAAATTTGCAGTCATTGAATTTATTATTTGATGTATACAAGTCACTAAAAAATTAATTATTTAAAAAAATTCAAATTGAAAATCAAACAAAATTGAAAGAGAGATTGAAAATGTCCCATACATGAAGATATTAATAAAGGCAAAGTAAAATAAACTTAGATTATTTAAAACATAATCTAATACATAATTAACACAAACTAGTATAAGATTACCACTCGAACTAAATTATAGCATACAACAATACCAAGCAAAGTAAAATGATAAAACGAATTTGCATATCTATAATCTAATTATCAGAATATAATTACATCATCAATCTATGTTTGAATTATTCTTCTTAGGGAGTCAGAGAAGTCTATGACATCAATAGTTGCAATATATCAAACTTCATTTCAATCTTTTCGTCATGACTTTTTCCTTCTCCTTTTGAACTTTTCCTTCTCCAATTGAATATGTTCTTGCTTAAGCTCTAGTTGTTTCTCCTTTCTCTTGCCCTTTCAAACTCCAATTTCTCTTTTTTGAGGTTGATATCACTGCCTCTTAGTTCTGAATATGCTATTAGGCTTTGACCAACAACTAATGCAACCTGATCTGATTCTACTCCCTTAATTGGCTTTTTGTAACCAATGGCCAATGCAACCTCATCCGATTCTACCCCCTTGGCTTTTCGTAAATTAGCCTTAGCTTTCTTCACACCATCTGGACGAGGGTTCCCAGTAGACATGTAAGAACCACTAGCTACAACAGTTATGTCCTCGTCATCAACTCTAACTCCCTTACCACTACCATAATTATTAGGATCAAAAGTTTGGGTAACTTGGGCTCTCTCTTTCTTTAACGTAGCCCACCTTATTTTTTCTTCCCATTTATTTTACTTTCTTAGCACCTCCCAAACTCAAACATAAATTTTTTTTATGAGAATTATATGAAAAAGAGCATGGACGGTTTGAATTTTATCTACCTCGTTATGCCACTCAAACAATCTTGTCCAACGATAGTCCATCATTTTGATTGTTCGATGTGTCAATTCATGTGGTTTGCAGACCCGAGCTAGCTCGTAGGATGCATACACTTGTTTCCAAAAGACGGATGCTTTTTGGGCAGTACCGATAATGGTTGTTAGTATAATGCAATATGTAGCTTGAAACAAAGCCTCTTCCTCTCTAATAGACCAATTTGACTTGGTTGAAACAAAATATCATGGAGGTGGAGTTGAATTGAAGGACAACAAATGTGATATAATCGACTCCAATGGGTTTTGTGGTATATTTGAGACATTTTCTTCACCCTTCTTCATCTTCATTTTCGTCATATTGACTATTGTTTTCCTCGTACATGGGTGTAGAGGTTGGATTATTATTTCCAGAAGATGGAATATAACTTTGATAATATTGTGGAGGAATTTGTTGTGTTTTGAGATAAATTAAATGAATTCCCTCCCATGCTTTGCATAAATAAATTTAAATTAGGATGATTTATGCAATCATCATCAAAACCATAACTTTTTTTTAGGAAAATTAGGATCCATTTTTTTCTTTTTTTAAAGATTTTCTTACTAAGAAGTTATACTAGTGGTTATAATTGTAGTAATAATAATAATAATTTTTTATAACATTAGTAATAAAAACAACAACAATAAAAAGAACAAGAATAAGAATAAGAATGTTGATCGTAAATAAATATTGCATAGAAATATAAAATTAATAATAATAATTGAAATTAAGTAATTTAGAGACATGAAGGAGAAAAAAAAAGTTGTGCAAAACTATATCAATATGGATGTCTATTTATATATCACAAAATTTTATAACTGTTGGTGCAATTTTTTATAAAGTATATTTTAAGAAAATAGCCGATGAATATATAATCGTTGTAATTAAACAAATTTTTTTATTGGTCATTTCTTGACCACGTGAAAGAATTTAACTGGCTAGCTATACACATCATTAAAAAAAAATTGCATATAAGACCCACCAAAACAAATTTTCCCCACTTGATGAGGAAAATCAGATCCCTCATAAGCGTAGCAAAAATTTTCCATCAATGATTTTACTCTTCCACGAGGAAAATTTTCCCCATTGCTGTCACCGCTCTTAGTAGTAGTCCGCTAACAAAATTGGTCTTGGTAGTAATGTAGAGACCAAACTGCCCCTTCATTTCACCTTAGATCTTTTCCCTAGCTAGTGGCCATTGGCCTATTGTTTTGGCCCATTCCCGTTCTTAGCGTCTTCTACTAGCCCTTCTATTTCTTGGGCAAGTAGGGTTTCATTTTTTCTTTTGTTTTTCTTTATGATTTTGTAGCCTTACGCACTTGTGCGTATTTCTTCTCCGTCTGTACTATCTTACCGATTTCTCGGGTGGCCTTTAGTAGTATTATGTGTTGTCTTCTTTGTTCTCTACTTTGTTACCTATTTTCCCAAATAATCTTCAACATTCTTTGTCACCTTCTTTGTGACCTTTCACTTTTGCTGTTGGTTTTTTCCTCCATGATGGTGGCAATATCTGGTTCCCGCAGCTATTTCTACTCGCATAATGAATCTAAGATTTTATCGATTTTCTATGGTTTCTAGGCAATTACGTATGATCTATGTCGCCGTCATTTAGATTTCGTTTGAATCTTGTCTTTACATTTCTACGTTTTTTATCGATGTCATATGGTTTCTAGGCAACCAAAATCCTTTTTTATAGGAAAAATCAGGTATTCCATCAATCTATGAGTTTTTTTAGGATGACCAATTTCTTTAATTATTAATAATCTATTGTTTTGCATTTGTGGTGTTCATATTCAGTCATTGCCTTATCTGGAACTATGTTGAATTGGTGGCCTTTCTAGACATTCTTTTGTACTTAGAGTGCATAGTGAGTGTAGTGGAAACATATTGTTAGAAATTTTGTGTATGCAGAAGAATTGATGGGCTCTTATGTTTGATAGGTAATAAAGTATTTGATAGAAATTTATTATTGTTTATGGTAGATTGGTGAGGATAATTTGAATGAATATAGTAATATAGAGTTGGTTTTATGGTGGAATGATTATTATGATTTTCAATTGCATTGCTTCACAACTACATGCCTATTTATAGTGCTCTATGTTGGTGTATCAATAGACTAGAGTCATCTTTACATTTCTAGTATAATATAGCTTATCTAGGAGAGTAATAAGTCCAGACTTTTCTAAGATTATATTATTACATATATATTTTTATGACATATCCTAGATTGTTCATGATGTTTCTAGACAAGATTTTCTAGATTAATATCTAATAATCCCCCTTAATTTGAAAAATCTTGAACACCAAGTTGTCTTTAAAATTGGAGGAACTTATCCATTGGAAGTGCTTTAGTAAAGATCTCTACGAGTTGCTCTCCTATCTTGCAGAATTGTAGTTCGATCTCTTGTTTTTCGACCAGTTCTTGGATAAAGTGGTATCGTGTCTCGATATGCTTCATATGATTATGGAAGACTGGATTCTTGGTCATTGCTATGGATGAAATATTATCACAATACACGATAGTTGGATCTTGTGGGTCTTGTTGTAGATCTTGTAGAATTCTCCTTAACCAAACTGCTTCACATGTTGTGCTTGTAGCTAATATGTATTTAGCTTCTGATGATGATAGTACCACCATTACTTGTTTCTTTAATGACCATGAGACAGACTTGGATCGTAAATGGAACATATACCCACTTGTACTTTTTCGATCATCGATGCTTCCAGCCCAATCGCTGTCTGTGTAGCCTGTGAGTTCGTAGTCGATCTCAGAAGTGTACATGATTCCATGGCTTTTTGTTCCTTAGATATACTAGAGAATCCTTTTTGTTGTTTCTAAGTAAGATTTGCTTGGCTCACTCATAAACCTTGAAATGATACTGACTACATGAAAAATATCGGGTCTCGTATTTTTAAGATAAATAAGAAATCCAACCAAACTTCAATAGAGTGATACATCCACTTTTTCTTTGCCATCATTCTTGGAGAGCTTCTCATTTTTAGCCATTGGTGTACCCATTGGCTTATAATCAGTCATATTGAATTTCTTGAGCATGGCTTCTACATAATTTTCTTGGGAGAGTAAAATCCTTCTTGGGCATTGCTTCACTTACATGCCTAGGAAGTACTTTATTTCTCCGAGGTCTGTCATTTCATATTTTGACATCATTTCTATCTTGAACTTTTCTATCATCCTCGGATTGGTTCATGTGTAGATAAGATCATCTACATATAGGCATAAGATCAAAAAATCTGACCCTTGAATCTTGATATAAAGTGATGGCTCACTTGGGCTTTTTGTAAACCCATTTTGAAGAAGATAGCCATTAATTTTTCTATTCCATGCTCGAGGAGCTTGCTTGAGCCCATAGAGGGCCTTTTGAAGGCGATACACTTTGTCTTCTTTGCCTTCGATTACATATCCTTGTTATTGTTTAACATATACCTCTTCTTTTAGCTCCTCGTTGAGAAATGTTGACTTGACATTTAATTGATTGACTAGTAACTTGAATTGTGCAACAATGGAGAGAACTAACCTAATTGTTTCCATGCGGACAACTGGAGCATACATCTAGTTGTAGTTGAATTTCGGTTTTTGTGAGTATCCTTTTGATATGAGACGTGCCTTATGCTTTTGGATGGAGCCATCTTCATTGATCTTGGACTTATAGACCCACTTGAGGCCTATAACTTCTTTATCTTGAACCTTCTCCATGAGCTTCCATGTGTTATTCTTCTCTGTCATCTTGATTTCCTCGTTCATGGCTTTGATCCATTTTTCTTCTCTGACAACTTCTTGAAAGTTTTGTGGTTTTCTTGCAAAGAGTGCCATAATTGCATGATTGCATTTATAGTCTTCTAAGTAGCCTGGGGGATGTCAATCTCGATGTAATCGTCAAACTTCTTGTGTTGTACTTGATTCTTGTGATAGGCTTGAGCTTGATGTTAATATTGGGCTTCTTGATGGTGATCTTAGATTGTTTGATGATGATGGAATTGCTGATGATTGTGTTGATGATTGGCTTGGGCCTTCACCTTGATTTGGGCATGGTGGTGGAATGACTACTACTGGAACTTCTGGATCATTCTCATTCCACTGCCATTGTTCTCCTTCGTTGAAGATGACCTCTCTTTAGATGATCAACTTCTTGGATTCGGGCTGATATTAGACTCGTCACTGTATCCAATAAAGATACATTTTTCTCCATTTTCGTCTAACTTATCCCTATTCTCCTTCGGGACGTGGGCATATGCAATGCACCCAAAAACTTTGAGGTGCTCAAATCTTGTCTTTCGTTTGTGCCAAGCTTCGTATGGTGTCTTGCTTTATATTGCTTTTGTGGGAGATCTGTTGAGGATGTAAATAGATGTGTGGACAACTTAGGCCCAAAAGTATTCGGGTATATTTTTTCCTAGCATCATACTTTGGGCCATTTCAGCTCAACTCTTGGCTTTCATTTGTGCCAAGCTTTTTATAGTGTCATTCATTGTATTACTTTTGTGGGAGATATATTGAGGATGTAAACAGTTGTGTGGACAACTTCGGCCCAAAATTATTTAGGTAGATTTTTTCCTTGCATCATACTTCGGGCCATTTCAACAATTTTCCTATTTCTTCTTTCTGCAACACTATTTTGTTGTGGTGTGCGTCTAACTGTGAGCTCCTTTTTTATTTCTTGTTCTTTACAAAATTTGTTGAATTCAATGCTTGTAAATTCTCCCCCACGATCGATTTTAGGTACTTTATTAAATACCCACTTTTTTCAGTGAGGGCTTTTAATTATATGAAGTGGGATAATGTTTCTGATTTTTGCTCTAAGAAATATACCCACATTATTCGTGAAAAATCATCAACAAGCAATAGAAAGTATCTTTTTCTGTGAAGAGACGGATTCTTGGTAGGGCTCCATATATCTGCATGGACAAGTTCTAATGGAGCTCTGGCCCTCTAAGATGAGGTTGAAAATGGTAATCTATGCATTTTGCCATAGATACAACCTTCACGTATTTTCTTTTTATTAGTGATTGAAGGTAGCCCAATCACCATTTCTCTCTTTTTTAACAGTTTTAAACTGCCAAAATTTAAATGCCTGAATCTCAAATACCACAAGGTGGATTCATCCATTATTGAACTTAGGGTAGTATTTGGCTCCAATGGCATTTTGAGTGGAAATATTTTATTCAGAGCCATTTTAGTGGTAGTGATTAATTGCCCTTTTTTCTTATCATATATGTGGCATTGATTATTATCAAATTTCACCGTATAACCCTTTTGGACTAATTGGCCCACCCTTAATAAATTTTGTGCCAGCCTAGGGACATAAAAGACATCGGGAATGAATTTGGAGGAGCCAATTTTTGTTTTAATAACAATTGTCCCTTTTCCAGCAACTTCTTGATCACTTCCATCACCAAGTGATATTTTTGATTTTATTTTTTCGTCAAGATTGACCAAAAAACTTTTATTTTTGGTCATGTGGTTGGAACAACAACTATCTATGTACCATGTGTCATATTGCTCTTCTTGAGAATTTAAACATGTATAAAATAATTGATTATTATTTTATGTGAAATTGGCCTCTTCTTTTTGTCGGAAATAACAATCTTTTTCAAAATGAGAGTGTTGTGTACATCTTTTGTATTTATACCAACAGTCTCTTGTATTATGGCCATTTTTCTTGCATAATATGCACTAAGAATTATTATCTCGACTCCCTTGATTTTTATAACTTCCTCTCCCCTTTCCACGGTTGTTAAAAACACCTCCTTTTGGTTGAATTTTTTTTTTCCGTGGCCATTATTAGAAAATTTTAGCTTAGCTTGAAAAGCTTGTTCTATTGGCTGCTCATCAAACCTACGCATTCTTTCTTCATGAACTAATAGATATCCCATTAGCTCAGTCATGGTGAGTGATCTCAAGTCTTTATTAGACTCTTTTATAGTGACCACTATGTGATCAAACTTTTTGGTAAGAGTTCCTAATATTTTTCGAATTATTTTCACATCTTCAATTGTGTCTCCATTTAATCGAATTTGATTAATAGTGTTTGAGACTCGATCAACATATAATTGAATCGTTTCATTTTCTGACATTTGAAAACTATCAAATTTACCCCATAAAGATTGAAGTTTAAAGAGTATTACCTTTTTCGTGCTTCTATATTTTGTCTCCAAGATACTCCATGCCTCTTTTGCTATTGTAGCAACCATTATCGTTATTACTATTATTTCATCTATCTCACGATAAATTACAGAAACGTCATAATGATCCCTTCTTTTATTTTGCTTATATTGACTTTTCTTAGTGTCATCCCAAGAAGCCTCTTCATTGGCATCTATAGGTTTCTCATAACCATCTTGAATAATTTCTCATATATCTTGGGTGATAAAGATTGATTTCATTTGCATACTCCATTGATCAAACTTCTCCCCCTTAAATGTAGGTACCCAATTAACTTGGGGGTTAAAAATATTTGTGTTTGTGTTTGAGTTTGAAAAAGGGGAGGCCATTTGAATTTAGGTGGAGTTGAGTTTGATATGAGATTTTGAAGATGAATGAAACATTGGAGGCTTTGGATTGAAGTGGCTCTTGATACCAAATGTTAGAAAATTTATGTATGAAGAAGAGTTGACGGGCTCTTATGTTTGATAGGTAATAAATTATTTGATAGAAATATTGTTGTTTATGGTAGATTGGTGAGGAGAGTTTGAATGAATATAGTAATGTAGAGTTGGTTTTATGAATATAGTAATGTAGAGTTTGAATGAAAATCCTTTTTATTTAAATTAATGTTAGATGTAATCCTTTTTATATTTTAAAAATTTTCATAGACATATGAAAAAATACATCAAAGGAGATGATGGGAAGATGTTGATTGAAAATTTCCTCAAGAAACAAGACATTCATAATGAGTTTTATTTTGATTATGCATTAGATGAGGAAAACCATATTTCTATGCTATTTTGGACAGATGCTAAGTCGCAAAAATTATGCAATATTTGGAGAAATGGTTAGCTTTGATTGTACATATGACACAAACAAATATTGTATGGTTTTAGCCCCTTTTACTGGTGTTGATCATCATAGATCTTGCATTACATTTGGTGTTGGTTTGATTGCAAAAGAAAATGCAGAATCTTTTGATTGGTTGTTTAGGACATTCCTAAATTATATGGGCAATTGTGCACCTACATATTTGATAACTAATCAATATCCAACAATGAAAATTGCTATTAAAGAGGTGTTTCCAAATGCAAGACACAAGCTTTGTATGTGGCATATAATGAGCAAGGTTACTGATAAAATTAGATGGCATTTGAACAGTGATGAAGAGTTCTTGAAAGCTTTGAATAATAGCATTTGGAACATGGATCAAGATAAATCAGATTTTGAGAAGACTTGGGAAGAAATTATGGCTAAGTATGACCTTGAAAACCATAATTGGTTCACGTATATGTATAGTATAAGAGAACAATGGATTCCTGCTTATTTCAAAGACATGATGCTGGGAGGAATATTAAGAACAACATCGAGATCTGAAAGTGTGAATAACTTCTTCAATAACTTCACAAACCCTCACTTGACACTTGTGGAGTTTTATATGCGTTTTGACAGTGCCATGGATACATAGAGATACAAGCAAGAGAAGCTAAATGCAGATTTTACACACACCATTCCTCAATACAACACTCCATTGCGGTTGGAAAGACATACAAGTGATGTTTATACTCGTACCATATTTTACCTTTTTCAATATGAGATATATAAATCATGCTTTAAATGCCATATTCTCAATATTGATAAGGATGATGAAATGGAAACATTCAGTGTTCTAGATTCAGTTCTAGAAAATACTTTCCAAGTTACATTCTCAGTTGGGGGCTTGATAGCATCATGTTTTGTAAGCTTTTCAACAGACATGGAATATTATGTTCTCATTTGATTTGTGTTTTGAGTGCTTGGCAAATAACAGAAGTTCCAAAACATTATATACTTGATCGTTGGACAAAACAAGCTATAAAGAAGCCTATGTTTTATATGCATGGTAATATAATTGAAGAGTGCAAAAAAATGAGCACTATGGGTAAGCTGCTAGGTGATGTTTGGTTTGAAATATTTAATTGCGTAGTACTTGCAGAGAGAAGCGAAGATGACTTACAACATCTATACAATAATTTAAAAAAATTCATCCTAAATCTACAAGAAAATAATGTCAGAATGGTAATGACAAAAGCACAAGAGATGGAGATCTTTGTTGGCCCTAGTAACAAAGGAAAGATACATAGAATAGTTGGGGAAAAAGAGCAAAGCATTTTGCAAAGTCAGAAGAACAAGAGGAAATATAGAGCTTGTGGAGCATATGATTACCATAACAGTCGTACCTACCCTACAAAAAATTATTCTTAGGTCTATAATTTATTTGATTGCCATGATATTTGTTTGATTATTTTAGTGGATTTGTTTATACATAAATGAATATATAGATAATAATATATATGAAGTACTTTGTATTATTTTAAATATTTAACCTTGTTGTTTTGAAATATTTTATAAAAGCCACAGGAGATGAAGAACAATGCATATTGGGTATCATCAGTGTCTTGATATTTGTCAAAATATGGTGGCCATGTTTCTTCAGTAGATAAAAAACATTCAGGAAAAAGGTCACTATAATAAAAGCAAAGCTCTCAATAACTTAAAAAATGTCACTATTAAAATTATAAATTTATTACCACAATGGTAATTGCTATGGTTATTATATTATTAAAAAATTATCACTATAGCATTCAAAAGCATTCAGAAAAAGGTCAATATAATAAAAGTTTTAGTCACTAATAATCCGGTGAATCTATTTCTTAGTACCGTAATGTAAAAAGCATCCAGCATTATGAAATAGTACTATACGAATTAAAAAGGTTACTATGTAATCTAAAAATAGAAATATAAGATAATTTATAATTATTTATCAAATAAAGAAGACTAAAAACTTAAACATCAAATATTAAAAGAAAAGGTCACTATAATAAAAAAAAGGTCTCTATAATTTAAAAAAGGGTCACTATAGGAAAAGGCTTGATTATTATTAAACCAAAGGTTTCTATAACTAAAAAAATGTCAATATTAAAATTATAAATTCATTCCCACAATGATAATTGCTATAGTCATTATATTATTACAAATTGTCACTATAGCATTCAAAAGCATTCAGAAATAGGTCACTATAATAAAAGAAAAGGTCACTATAATAAAAGTTTTAGTCACTATAATCCGGTGAATCTATTTCCTTAGTACCGTAAGGTAAAAAGCATCCATCATTAAGAAATGTTACTATACTAATTAAAAAGGTTACTATAAAATCTAAATATAAAAATATAAGATAATTTATAATTATTTATCAAATAAAGCAGACTAAAAATTCAAACATCAAATATAAAAAAGGTCACAATAATAATAAAAAAAAGGTCTCTATAATTTAAAAAGGGTCACTATAGGAAAAGATCTCATCATTATTAAACCAAAGGTTTCTATAACTAAAAAAAATTTCACTACTAAAATTATAAAGGAAACTTTAGATAATGCTTATTGAATTTATTGTTTTATGCTTTGCATACACTATAAAAAGGGAAATGTAACTTTAATAGCAATGATAGTAACCTTATAATTCTTAAAATCAAGTGTCATTATAACAAATATAAAGGTCACTATGATAAGAGTTGAGGTAACTCTAAGAAAATTTAAAGTAACTATAACTACTACATTAGAAAAAGCTTAAAAAACACTTGTTCGATTCTAAGTCTTCTTTGTTACTTTCTTATTTTTCTTCCTCCTTTCTGCAATCTCCTTTGAAAGTACTCCACGTTTCATCCTAATATCTTGTAACTCCTTTAACACATTTGATCTTTGACGGTTCAAGTCACATAACAATAGTGTAGCTCCTATTCTTTCTCATGCTACATGCTTCAATGGAGCCTAACATTGAATTATATAAACACATCATAATTAAAAAATGACATCATATAACTAAAAACGCAAATAAAAAAATAAGATTAGAAAAAACCGTAACTGCTTTCAGTATTGGATTGTCAAAAACATCTCTTCTTTCAAAGTAGAGCATGCTAACCATAGTATACACATCACAATCAAAATTACTTCTGTTTGACTTCCAAGGTGTGGAAACTTGATCCATTTTATATATTGACATTTTATCCGCATTAGGAATCTTGTCATCAAGAAATGTTGCCAACAAATCGGTCTACAAACAAGTTTAAATCAAACAGAACGCTTGTACAATATATATTGAGCAATACAAGGAAAAGAACAGAAACGATGCAAGGATAAAATAAATACCATAGCGTTAGACAATTCTTCCATTTTAGTTTGAGAGTCGTCAGTATATTTCAAATTTTCAACCCATTGTATTTTACCAATCTTTAAAGTTACAACTAGTAAGAAGTAATGGCTATGCCTGAGTATTGGGACAAAAATCTGTACATTAAAGAGAAAATCATAAAAATCTGATGAGAAAATCCAAACATTTGTACAAACATAAACAATATTAGTAAAAAGTAACTTGCTATAATAATTATTTTATTAACTATAGTGACTATTATTTGACAATATTGAACTCATGTTAATACTGTAAATTTTACTCCAACGAAAAAAATACATGTGTGTGGATTTCTCCATAATGAGTGAAGGAAAAGGATAAAATGTTAATTTTTCACAATTTACTCGTAAAAATGTTTAAAGCTATGAAATAGGAAAGGATAGTGTTGATGGGAGTGTTCAAAGCTATAAAATAGGAAAGGATGCCCACTGTCAGCTCCTTCCCTAGTTCTTTCTCTTTAAATTCCTGACTTTTATCATGCAATATATCACAATGTCTAAAGGTCTACTTCATGCCAAATCTGAATCACATTGTTTTATCTTGCATTGATATCGAAATGATTCACCCTTACATGTTCATCCTTGTTAATTAAATAATTAAAGGGTAACTTACCAGTTCAACATTCTTCAAATAAAAATTGTTGTAAATCAGATTCATCCAACTTTTTCAACTTTCATTTAAATGGTCCACATCTTGTTTTACTTTGTTGTCCTCTTGCGCTTGTAGTAAATCACACTGAAATAAATTAAAAAAAACTATTAAAATACTTCTACACAATGCTCATAAAAGAAAATTTATGAACAATTAAAACACCACTCACACTTTGGGTAGAACCAAAGTAAAACGTTTTGGGTCCTTCTTTATTGTTCCTCTGATTCTCATTTAGTAACAAGGCCCAACAATCTACAATGCTTATAAACGTGTATTCTAAAGGTTCCCCTAGAGACTAAAACTCATGCCTAGGAATGTTATAAACATCCTCAAAATCTACCAGCAACTCACTGTAAAAAAAATATAAAAAGATCAAGAAATAATATAAATAAAAAAACTAAGAAAGAACCAAAGAAAAGTGAAACTATTTTAAATTACTTACTTCGGCTTAACACATAAGTCATTGATGAAACCATAATAAAAAATTTCTTGTTGCATAATAGGTAGAGTTTGCATATACTTCATATTCATCTTCATCAAGTGGGAAACAAAATGAACCTTCTCCAAATTATTATCATATAGCTCAATTGAACACTTTGCTTTTCCAAACTTCAAAATACTATCAAACCCACTACTACAACTACTACTCATTATTTGTGTAACCTCATTCATGTATAGATTAGTTTAATACTTCCCCAATTAACTCATTGACATTCCTGTCTACAACAGAAATGCCGCTACTCCCTCATCAATTACTTTATTAAAATTCCTGTCTTCCACAAGAATTGATGTTGCTAACTCCTCTAATATTTCATCATTTACATCACTATTCCTCACAGGAAATGTTGCAAATTCATTCACCGATTCTGGGATTTCAGTCACCCACTTAACCAACTCAATAATTTCATTGGATTCATAAAAAATTATTGAGTTTGAGAATGAACGGAAGAAGAAGAAGGAGAAGAAGAAGGAGAAGAAGAAGAAGGAGAAGAAGAAGGAGAAGAAGAAGAAGAAGAAGAAGAAGAAGAAGAAGAAGAAGAAGAAGAAGAAGAAGAAGAAGAAGAAAGAAGAAGAAGAAGAAGAAGAAGAAGAAGAAGAAGAAGAAGAAGAAGAAGAAGAAGAAGAAGAAGAAGAAGGAGAAGAAGAAGGAGAAGAAGAAGGAGAAGAAGAAGGAGAAGAAGAAGGAGAAGAAGAAGGAGAAGGAGAAGGAGAAGGAGGAGGAGAAGGAGAAGGAGAAGAAGCAGAATGAGAAGGAGAAGGAGAAGGAGAAAGAAGAAGAATGAGAAGAAGAAGAAGAAGAAGGAGAAGAAGAAGGAGAAGAAGAAGAAGAAGAAGAAGAAGGAGAAGAAGAAGAACAAGGAGAAGAAGAAGCAGAAGGAGAAGAAGA